>OY776086.1:8331290-18331290 GCA_963675205.1 Catocala nupta
CCAGACTCGGAACAACCTTTTGTGGATCACACAAATTTTTATCCCGTATGGGAATAAACCCACAACACTTGGCGCGGCGGCGGCAGTGGTGAGGCGACCACTTAAAACATTACGTCGTCCGTGCGGGTTATTCCCAGTTGCCCCCACCGTCGACGCCACCACTAATGAAAAAAAGGATTTTTTTTTCAAAAAAAATTTTGAAAAATTGTGAAAATTTTATTCACATCACTATATTATATTCAGTTCTAGCATCGCTACTACTGGGGGCATATCAATTTATTTTTCCTATCTGTCACCGCTGGTGGCAACTGGGAATAAAATGAGTGGCCACTCCCAATTGCCACCCCTGGTGACACCACCACTGGTGGCAATAACCCGTCCGTGCAGTCAAGTATTTTCGTACTATAAGTATCTGCTGACACAGATCATGGTACTAATGCACTGCATTCTCACCATATATTAGTTTAGTGATAAATTAAAATTTACATGTAAAATAAACACAATTAAGGCAGCAGTAGTAGGTAATTCAATGAGTAGAATGTATACAATACTAGATTTTGCCCGCAGCTTCGCTCGCCTAAATGAAGCTTAGGTTAGGGAAGGTAAGTAAAGCCCCTTTTTTATGTAAGGTACCCTATATCCTATTCTGTGCCCCTGATAATGTATATGTGAAATTTCATGATAATCGGTCGAGTATTTATGTGTGCGTAACAAACAAATAAACAAACAAACAAACTCACTTTCACATTTATATTATTAGCAGTGATCGGAGTAGGTAGATTGAAATGGGGTCATTGATCCGAAACGTATATATTAATATGGACATTCCTCCGGAATTGGTGGATTATTAAAAAAAAACCGGAACTTATGTAGGAATTTTATTCTGCCAGAGTGGAAGGAGTCATTTGATGATTTGCCATCCTCAAAAAAAGGTAGGAGTTGTAATAAAATGAGCAATATTATTCTTTATTATTCTTCATATTTTTTTTAACGGCACACAGTCACGATTTGACAAAACCCAACGACCAATCAGAACAAAGGATCATGGGTGGTACAATAACCGGTTATCAGAACAATGCGTACACGCCCGCCGACGACATGCCAGGTAGCTCACTCGTTTACTTCGGTTCGTAGAGTGCGCATCTTTGTTTGTTACTGTGTTGTGAAAACGTTACTTGACCCTGGCTTGTGTACATACTGACTTCTGGAATCTGCTCTAAACCACGATTTGGCTCGAATATACGGACTCAGATTTTTCACTATTGAATTGGATCTACATATTTAAACCAAGCTTTGGTAAGTAATATTTTACTAGTTACAAGGAGTATAAAGCATGTTTGGATGTACTATAAGAATATTTTTAGTATTGTGTTTGTTCGCTTAACCTGCTGAACATACCATGAGTCTTAATATTGTTAAATCTTTAATAGAGTATGAACCAGTGAGCTTAGTGCGAAACAAAATTATGATATTCTAGTAATGTAGTCGCAATTCAGCTAACTCCACTATTAACCGACATTTTACTGGAATCCATATATAATTTGAATGCCCTGTGTCCTCTTGCAATGTATTGGTAAAATAAATTACTATAGGCCTTATCTACTTCTCTACAAAATATTCTACGTAACAAGCCCTTTCATTTGATATATATATATATATTGATGGAATTGTAAAAAAAAAAAAATTGTCCGCCATCTTGTAGCGGCAGCCATTTTGGATTGACAGGAAGAGGGTGAAATTTCAATGACTAAATTTGATCCACGAAAAATAAAACAAACGGAGTAAGCTAAATAAACTAAATAAAATGTAATTTTTTCATGTCTTTGTTTTAGGTGATATATACGAGGTTCCATCTCTAAAACAAAGTTCAGATATGGCAAACGTCAAGGCTGAAACTGTAGAAAAATGGATATCCGGTCATCCCGAACTACTTTACGATCACGCTAGTGGTACAATATACTGTTCAAAATGTGAAAGCCATTTGAAAACCATAAATAAAGGAAACGTTAAAAGACATATCGAAGGAGCAGTACACCAGGGAAAGTTTAAGCGGCCCGAAGAGGAATTTTATTTCGATCTTATAAAATTTCTCATTTTGTGCAATATTCCGTGGTCTCAGATGAAAAATACTACTTTTCAAGATTTCTTTAAAAGATATATGTGTAGTACCTGTTGTTGTACGTGTACTAATCGTACTCTGCCAGATGAATCACAGTTACGGAAAGTTTACTTGGACAAGTTTTTTAAGAATAAAATCAATTCGATTCGGCAAAATTATAAAAATGAGAAACTAGGGATATCATTAGATGAAACGACAGACTTTTTAGGTCGCTATATAGTCCATTTTTTAATAAAACCATTACATCCTAGCAATTTGACTAGACCTTATTTGGTAGCATGTAAAATGCTAACTGTAGTTAATGGACAAACAATCACGCAGTTTGTGTTAGAATGTTTGGAAAACTTTTGGGAAGATTCTTTTGAATCGAAGGTAGGTAACATTCTTGTCCTCTGCACTGATAGCGTTGCATATATGCTGTCTGCAGGACGAAATTTAAAACAATACTTACCTGAAATTAAGCACGTAACATGTTTGGCGCACTCTCTTCATCGCGTATCTGAGCAAATTAGGTTAGAATATCACGATGTTAACATTTTAATAGCAAATGTTAAAAAGGTATTTTTGAAAGCCCCAAGTAGAGTCAAAATTTTAAAAGAAAAATATCCAGATTTGCCGCTACCTCCCCAACCAGTTGTTACAAGATGGGGCACTTGGTTAGAGGCAGCATTTTATTACGCTCAAAACTTTGAAAAAATAAAAGAAGTATTATCTTGTTTAAGCAGCTCTGATGCGGTATCTATTTGAGAGGCAAAAAATATTATAGAAAAAGAAAATTTAAAAGAAGATTTAAATTACATTAAAGACAATTATTTTATAATTCATTTGTCTTTAAAAGAATTGCAAAAGCATAATTTATCGTTGACAGATTCACTTTTAGCATTTGACAACGTCAGAGATGCTATAAATCAGTGCAATTCAGAAAATATAAAAAATAAAATAGAACGTGTTATGGAACGAAACCCAGATTTAGACACACTTAGAGAATATAGTGAGGCCATTGAAAAAAATGAAGCACATAATTTAATACCTTTTTTAAAATTTGCCCCTTTGACATCGTCAGATGTAGAACGGTCTTTTTCCATTTATAAATGGACTTTAGATGTTAAAAGAAATAGGTTGAAAATAGAAAATATAGAGCAACTCATAGTTATATATTTTAATTGTAAAGATCAGGATTACCAGGATGCTGACATTGTAATCGATGAAGATTAAAAATGTGAATAAATGTAAAATGTACATATTTAACAATAAACAATCTTGATTTTTATCTTTTTTCTTTATTCTACCTCTTTTTTTTTGGTCCTAAAATCTGACTAAAATCAACCTGTTCCTTTGTATGCCCTTTACGTTTCAGAGTCTTGGTGCATCCTTAGAACAGTCTCACGACCCCAGCAGGCATTGGCCCTCTATGGGGCCCCGTCATTTATTCTACCCTTAATGCAAATTACCATGACCCCTATGAAAATATTTAAATTTAAGTGCAACAATTTATGTCTATCTATAAAAGTTCTAGCCATAAAAGGCTAAAAATAAAAATTAAAGCTTCGATCGGAATTCAATTGTTTTTATTATTCAACAGATAAATAATGAATTAATTTAGTTTTGATACCTTCCTTTAAATTTTGAATTGAGTAGGAATAATATCACTACCAACATTAACAATATTTAATTGAATCCGGAAATACCGGAATTACTTTCCGGGAAAATGGCTTATTCTTTCTGTGTGCATTTATGATACAAGTACCAAAAATCAATCTACCTACTCCGATCACTGATTATTAGTTAGGAAGTTAGGATTGTATACCAATTTAAAAGGGAACCTGTAAGTATTTGCCAGTTCTATCACATTGGCTACATCAATGTTTTGCTTGTACATAAGGATAATGCTAAACTATCAATTGCTGGAATGCCAGACATAACAGAAAATGGTTTGTTTACTGGTTGGTTGCTACAGCTCAAAGTGTTACTGTCTAATCTAAAGTGAAACTTGCTGTAAGTATGACTAAATTGGCTTCACTATATTGTACTGAGCTGACAATCTGAATTCTGAAATAAGGAGCCTGAACAACTACAATACACTAAGATTTTGATGGATTAGTCAATAAATACTTGAAACAAAGCATATTTTATATTCTGCATTACTTACCTATCAGTGCTAGCAGAAGCAATCAACTGTCCCTTAGGATCCCAAGATACTCCTTGCACAAATCCTTTATGGTCTGTCAGTATAGAGCTGTATTTGCCTCTGGAGATATCCCAAATCAACAACTTGTTGTCCACTGAGCCTGATGCTAAGTGCTGTGAGTTGGCACTCCAGGATATGTCAAGAACATCTTCCATGTGGCCACGAAGAGTCTATGAACCATAAAATAAATTCTTAAGATGGTGTGTAAAATAATATAATTTGAGGAAATATTACAATGCATTAAATTAAAAAGTATAAGAAAGCATTATATTTTCTTATCACTACATAATTATAAATCAAAGCCTGCATTTGTGTGTCTGTTCACAATAAACTGAAAAAGTACTGAATAGATTTTCATATGGTTTTCAACAATAGACAGAAGTAATTCATAAAGAAGATTTAGGTTTATAATTTGTTAATGTTTTGTGTTACCTGTGCGAAGCCAGGGTGGATCAAAATAAGACTTTGGAAGCACTGTTACATGCACACACTTATCTAACTGTAGCTCTATTGAATTGGAATTTATTTTTGTTAGTTTAGAAGTGATTTTATTAATAATGCTAACTTGATGTGACTTTAATTTCAAAATTACTTAATTATTTCAATGTGCTTAAATATTACTTCTTCTTGTTAGTGTATTTATTTTGTATGGACTGTCTATATAACAACAATTTTAAACAACATTGTAACTTCAAAATGAAATATAATAAATACAAACCTTATGAATAACCCAAGACTCCTTATATTGTTCTTCATTTTGTTCTAATGATGGTGCTGGTTCCTTATCTGTCTTCTTCCAGATAAAGATAATAGACTCGTCATCTCCAGAAGCCAGGTACTGACCATTTGGCGACCAGCGCACTACATTGACGGCTTTCTGGTGGCGTGTCAGGTCTGCAGCTACTTCAAGGTTTACCGAACCTGTGTCTGTGGTTGATATGTACCAAATCTGTAATAAAAGTATGGGAAAGTGTTAAATCATTGTAATATCCAATTCCGATGTACCAAGTCAAATATGAATAGCTGTGTTATGGTAAGAAAAATGTCAAAAAAATTCATACCCGTCTGAATAAAGGAAAATTGTAGCACGTATTCGAAAATAAAACAGTATTCATTATATATTCTAAATGGGAAATACCTTACCAAAACATGAGAATCAGTTCCTCCTGTCGCAAGTCGTAAAGGTTCGCTACTTTCAACTTTCGGTTGGAAATCAACACTTAAAACAGGGTCCCTATTGTGCCAAGAAATTTCTGGGATGGCGAATTTCATATTTTATAAAATTTCTTAAGTTTTATTCGTAAAATTATAAAATGCAGTCGTCAATGTGTCACGATTTTTGGCGCCAAAACAAAACACTGTATGATTAGTTTATACCTACCTACTATTGAAACATAACACCGCTAACTTCTACTTTGAACATTCGGTTTTTAGCTACCCGGGTCAACTTTCCCTCAGCTGTACTGCGTAAAGCATTGACACTTGACTCAGTCAAAATGATAACAATGAATATTGTTAACCAAAGTTATATATTACTTGTGTTTACGTTAAAAATAGGTAATGTAGGTATTAAGAAATTTTATCATAAACCTTTTTCTATGTTTCGCATAGTATAATAATATTCTTCGTGGTTTTAAAACTAATTACCGTTATCATTTTATAGCTATGCAGGTAATTGTGGCTATTTAGACTGAATGGCAAAAATGAGAATTGAATTAGAATTAGAATCGAATGTTAAACGCTGTCGCAAATAATCAACACGTGTACCAACCGCCCACAAAATCCCGTTAAATTGTGAAATTCGCCCGGATGGAATGGCACAAAATATTTATTTTATTAGATTTTAAATATTCTTCTAAGATAATATTTGTCTCTTTTGTTAAAATTACAACTCAAATATAATTATATAATAATGGAAAGGATGACAAAATATTGACCAAGAAATTATATACGGCAGCCCAAATGTGAAGGGCAGCCGGTACATGAAGACTTGAAAACCTATGTGAATAATAATATGCTCTGAAGACATTGGAAAGATTTTAAAAAAGACCAGACTAAGAGCAGTACTTTAAACTAATAAACTAACGAGTGCACATAAAAAATATAATAAAGGAGAATTAATCTAGAGAGGTATGTGAAGATCTCTGCCCAGTGGCGGATTATCCTGAAGGCAAACTAGGAATGTGCCTATTACGAGGAAACAAAGATACGCGCACGGAAAATTATCAATAAAAACGTTTGGACTATCATTGAGGTCTGTCGTCAGACGTGAAAACTAACTAACTATCAGTTATCTACTAACTGGTATAACATTTGGATACTATAAGTAATTGGAATTTCCAATTAAATCAAGTATCGCGAATTAAAGTACCATAATTTGTAAATAATATTATTTAACATATATTACTTAGGTGCGTGCATTCTCGTGAAAAATGGTAATCAGTGCAAGGAGTTACCGGAAATAAAAAGACTCTCAATTTCAGGGCTATGTGAATGTTGCGCAATGAAGCTTACTGTTTAAGAGATTGTTATTGGTGCCAATTCTGTTGTCACAAAATTCTCTTATCTTAGCTAAAAATCTCTAAAATTTAGTTTAGTCCTGTCAAACGACATTTCGTATTCTGAAATCGCTACAAGTAACAGGACTAAATTAAATTTTTGTATGTATTTACAGAGTGCCTAAAGTAGAAAATTTAAACACTTTTTTTAGTAGGTTAGAAACCATGTTACAATAAATACAATAGTTAAATAAGAGATATTATAAAAACGTTATAATCGCTGGTGATTTTAACATTGATTTGTTGAAATAAATAATGTAACTTTGGATTTTGAAACTTTACTGATAAATTATAATATGACTTTAGCTTTAAAAGGACCGACTAGATTAATAAGTAAATCTTGTATTGACAATTTTGCTCACAATTTATCGAAATCATGTAAGACGGAAGTGTTAGAATTTGCTTTGTCAGACCATACAGCACCGCTAATACAATTTAGAATAAAGAAATCGTTATTAAAACTATGGCGAAAACAAAGTCGTGATTTTTGTGCTAAAAATATTCAGAAATTTAACAAAGCCTTAGTAATTTATCTTTATTCGAATTGTATGATGAAAGCGACCATAATAGAGAATATAACTATTTTATAGAGCATTTTAAACTGTTCTATGATCTCTGCTTTCCTTTTAAAATTATAAATATCCATGTTAATGGGAAAATAAAATGGATATCACGGGGATTAAAGAGATTTAGTGTAAAGAAAAAACAACTATTATGAAATTTTCGAATAAAGCCGTCACATAAAATAAAGATATTTACCAAACCTATACAAAGTTGTTTAATTAAAAAGTAATCATTCTGACGCAACGAGCACAAAATAATTATAAAATAAAGACTTCGGTAAATAAATCAAAGGCTACATGGAACATAATAAATAATTCTAGGTTTAATCTTCCTCGTGATAATATTACTAAAATTAAAGTAGATGGTAACGTTATTATAGAGCCGAGTGAAATTGCTAATGCCTTCAAAAATAATTTTATTGACAGAATAAAGCCTATATTGCATTGTGGCATTCCTCTATCCACGGTGGCAACAATGTGACACGCTCTATTTTTATGACTCCAAGCATACCAAATGACATACAAAATAATATAATTGGACTGAAGAATACCAATAGTGCAGGTTTTGATGAGATATCAACCAAAGTAATTAAATTTGTTAATCAAAATATTTGTAGACATTTAAGTTATATTTTAAATTTACGCATAAGCAGTGGTATATTTCCGGACAATTTGAAACATCAATAATAAAACCGTTGTTTAAAAAGGAGGACAGAGAGTGGATGAATTTTTATAGACCAATAGCTCTAGACTCTATTAAATCAAAAACCTTTGAAAATATATTCATAGTAAATTGTATACCTACTTAGAAATTAATAAATTACTTTGCCAAGAACAAAAAGGATTTATAATATTTCAATCATATATTTCCAATAGATTACAAATGACTAGCATTTCTAGAACAAATTCACGAACTAAGCACGAAGAAACATATTATTCAGAATCGCAGTTAATTAGGTATGGTGTCCCTTAGGGCAGCGTTCTCGGTCCACTATTGTTTAATCTTTACATATATGATAGTAGATCCTCGCTGGTTTCAGCATGAATGGACCGGATTGAACGGGGTAGTACTACCCTCTCACAGAATACCGGCGTGAAGTAACGGTACCCGTACTGTTGCGTTTCGTATCGGTGAGTGAGAGAGCCGGAGGCCCAGTTACCTCGATCCTTTTCCTATCCTTATCCTTCCTTCCTATCCTTCATTCCTTTTTAAAGGGCTGTCAACGCACTTGTAACTCCTTTGGGTTACGAGTGTCCATAGGCGGCGGTAATCGCTTATCATCAGGCGATCCGTCTGCTCGTTCGCCAAACTAAGCAATAAAAAAAAATTACTTGCCTAAATGTACGAGCCATACAATGTCCTTGTTTGCGGATGATAGTACCGTTTCAATTCAGTGCAGAGCAACTGACAAATATCAAGACGATATAAATGATTATCTGGCTTCAATCATTCGTTGGCTAGACAATAATAAATTAAAAATAAATGTAACAAAAACCCAAGTCATGCATTTCAGTTAAAGACCCAAGCTGTGCAATTCAATTAATGTCCGCTATGACAACCAATCTATAAGCGAAGTAGTCTCGGCTAAATTTTTAGGCTTAGTTATTGATAGACAGGAAAGACCATGTAGCTGAGCTGTGCAAAAAGGTTAGCAGTTCTGCTTACGCTCTCTACAAATTATCTTCAATTGTTAATACTGATGCTGTTCTTACTGCTTATCATGGTCTTGTGGCCTCAATATTACGATATGGTGTAATTTTTTGGGGCAATTCCATAAACAGCATAATGGTTTTTAAAATCCAGAAGCGGTGCGTACGAGATCATCAGATAGTTGTAAGGCTTATTTTATCAGAAACAACATCCTGACACTTCCGTCTATATACATACTGGAGGTAGCTTTGTTTGTCCATAAAGATTCTTAATTATTTCAGCGCATATCAGATGTTGTGAAGCGAAATAAGCGCAACAATAACAGATTATGTTTACATAGCGCAAAAACAAGTCTGATGGGCAAAAGTCTGTTATGTATGTCGCCAAAAATTTATAATAAAATTCCATGTAACTTACAGCTGTATAATATAGAAATATTTAAAAATAAATTAAAAAAGATCTTGACGGAGAAGTGCTATTATAGTATTCCTGATATTTTGAATGACAATAATCTTTGAAATTTTGATCTCAAATTTATTTTAACGTTTACATTTTGACATTTTAAGTTATTTTGATACTTACCTGATGACATTTTTAATTTATTTTAACTTTTCCTTTTGAGATACAAATTTACTTATCTAAATGTATTTTTAATTAGTTAGGCATGAGATTTTAATTGAATTGATTACATTTTATTGAATTTTTATCTAAATATGTAATTTAATAATTTAATGTTTTTATTATTTATGCTCCTCAGGCAAATTTTGGTGGTACTGATTTAATAACTTTTTGTAATCATGTAATACCCAAAATGGTTTGAATGAATAAATGATTTGATTTGATTTGATTTACAATTTCACCTCTTTCAGCTTATATTTGGCTCATGGCGCTTTTTATTATAGTTTTTTCAGCTATCACTAAAAATATAAAATACTAGCTCACCCGGCAAACGTTGTTCTGCCATGTAAATTCATTTGATAGGGACACCCTAATTACCAAGCAGTATGAAATATGCTTTACGACCTATTCTCATACCTACCAAATATACATAAAAAAACATAAAATCGGTTGAGCCGGTTCGGAGGAGTGTTGCCACAAACACCGTGACACGAGATTTTTATATACAGTGTGAGTTTTCATACAGTGCACATATGAAAATGAGTGAAACTAGACATCATTTTATAGACAGGAAAAAGAAAATCTTCGATTTATACCTATTTATATTATTTTTATTGGTTATGGACCTTGTACCAAGAAAACCTTGTAACTTTTGAACCAGCTGGTTAATCGTGTTGAAAGAATAGTAATAATACGCTACGCATACGCATGTGGGGACGCATTCTTGAGATTTTTTAACAATGTTTAAAAAAACATTGTACGAAACTCAGTTTTGGACTAAAATGTTCCTTATTTTTATGCCATCGGTATTTTTTTGGATGTGAATAGTATACCGTCGTTATTGTCTACATATTGCGTATTATTACTGTTTTTGTTTCAACACGATTAACAATCACAATCACAATTAAAATCTTGTTCAAAAGTTACAAGGTTTTCTTGGTACAAGGTCCATAACTACTAAAGAAAAAATATAAATAGGTATAAATCGAAGAATATATATTATTTTTTATTATTATTTTTCCTAGCGATGAAATGATGTCTAGTTTCATTCATGTTCATATGAGCACTTTATGAAAACTCACACTGTATATAGATTATTAATTTGCACAACATATGAGCACTACAAGGGTAGCCTTGTAGTGCCCATATGTAGGTGTATCCGGTGCTTTATTACAGCACTCTCCACATGCAATCCGCCCCTGTCTCTGCCTATCCTTTTAGGAAACAGGCATGAGTTTATTAATATATTATGTATGCTATAGTCAAGCTTTTATGTAGTAGGCACATTTCACAAAATCCTGTCTCAACCAAATGGTGATGATGCGAAGAGTCTGTTTAGGTTCATGGCCCAGATATGACCAATGTTTATTTAGGGTACGATGGGACTGACATACGCATTGCGGTTATAAATGTCCCTAAATAAATAGAGAAAAAAAAAAAAAGCTTTTATGTACCAATATCTAAAAATAAAAGAAAGCCAGCGTCCAGACAAATCACACAAAGACATTAAGATAGCAACTTACAATCAATACCTTTGGCAACCTATCGGGGATCGTCTGCTAGACGAATTACTGAATCGTAAAATTTCTGCACACATATTATTCTTTCTACTTTAAACAAGTAGAAAGAATAATATGTGTGCAGAAATTTTACGATTCAGTTTTTTGTATGGCAACAAGTCTAGATTGTCAACATCAAATCTTGACAGCTCTCTTTCTGTTTCTTTCTTTGACGTTTGTTAATACCGTGCAAAGCGAACGCCAAAATGGTTAGTGTTTTTATCAAAATAAATCTCTATAAATCGTGAAATATTTTAAAGAAAACAAAACGAATTATAGTGGAAATATTAGAGAATGTGTCCGTGGGTAAAATGGCAAATATATTTTATGTTCAACTTTGAAAATTTCAGGTGAACGTACCCAAACAGCGCAGGACATACTGCAAAAAATGCAAGTGCCACAAAACTCACAAGGTGTCACAGTACAAAAAGTCCAAGGAAAGGCACGCTGCTCAGGGCAGAAGGCGTTACGATCGTAAACAGCAGGGATACGGTGGTCAGTCCAAACCCATCTTTAAAAAGAAGGTAAGCAATGATAACCTATAAACCGGGTTGTTTTTTTAAATGGCAAATTTGTTTTCGCTAGTATATATCTAAGTATCTATCAATCTGAGACATGTTGCATTCCATACAGTGTGAAATATCAATTTTGTTTTCGAATACTCCATGAAGACTTAAAATTTGTGTAATATTATTTGTAGTATAAATTTCCTTCTTTATCATGGAATTAAAGTTTTGTCTTCAATGTCTTACATGGATCCTTTCACTATTGATGATCAAAAGAATCATTTGCCTCTCATCATCATTCAGTTATTAACAATCAAATGGTCAAATTTTGTTTACAGTTTATGTAAAAGGTTATGAATATAATAGAATATTTATAAGACTTACTAATTCTCTTTGTCTTTCAGGCGAAAACCACCAAGAAAATTGTACTCCGACTTGAATGTGCTGACTGCAAGGTGAGGTCACAGGTGGCGCTCAAGCGCTGCAAGCATTTCGAGCTTGGTGGAGACAAGAAGAGGAAGGGACAGATGATTCAGTTCTAGGCTGGATAATAAATAAGGAAACCTAACATGTGTGTTTGATTTTTAACATAAGCCTTTCTATCTAAATAATATTTGAATAATATTTTGCTATTATGCAGGAGTAACAAAAATCTGCTGTATTTCTTGATTCTCAATGGAAGTTTTTGTCATTTATCCTATCAATCATGTATATTTTATACCAGTTTTCAAGGGTATTTTTATTTTGTTTGTATGATAATTATTATCAACCATATAAAATAAACTTGTAGATATTATGTTAGTATACCTATCAAAGCTAATTAATACACAGCTATTTAGCAACCACTTCTATTTGACTAAGTTAATATCTAAGCAACCACACTTATCGAAGCTAATAAGCAACTACTCAATTTGGCTGGAGTCATAGATAAATAGAAATACTCTAAAGGACAACCAAGCTATCAATATGTGAGACTTGTTCTTTTACCAGGTATGTAATGCTCTGTTTTGTCTGTGAGAGTACTTACAAACCAATTGGGTTGGTATCTGTGTATGGACACAGTTGCTTACGGAAACTACAAGAAATTGTGTATTGTGATGTAAGCCTTGCAACATTTAATATGTTAAGTGGTGTGGATTTGATCCCCATGCAACAAAAATTTGTATGACAATAAAATGAGTTCTACCGAATATGAGTGTTCTTTGTTCAAATGTAGTCTGCAGCAATACAATATTCCCAGTTCAGATCTCACTTTTTAAGAACAAGGATATGCTTATCACTGGCAATCATTTCTGAGCAGACAAGTTGTAGCTTAACGCTTAAACTGTGACTTTCAAATTAAGTAACACATTGATTTTACTGTAAGTTTATTATAATATGAGCTTGTTTACATAAATTCGTATCGTTTGCGTACATATTCTCCATCCTGTGATAAAAATTTTATATCCCTGTAATGTCTTGCACAAATACTCACATGCTATATAGGTAGGTAGTATGTCGCAAAACGGCCTCAAACTCTATTGGTAACACTCAATTTGTATTTTAGTGCTTTTTCATCCAATTTACTCAAATCAAATCCACATAGATTCACATGAATTCATGATCCATCCACTTGTTAGCCAGTTAAGAGCCACCCACTTGTTAGCTCTTTCAATGACTTGCATAAACCTACCAGATTATTAATGACATATTTCTATACATATACATTTTGAGTACAGTATGATTATGTACAATCTAATGAATGTAAATGAATACAGTTACAACAATTCTTATAAACAATCCTTGTATCTTTATGAACAGATTATAGCAAGAAATTAACATTAAATATGGACAAAGCTAAATAATCAGTATTTATAATTTTATATAATATTTCCAGAGATCATTTAGATCTATTTGGTTAGTCTGCTGGCCCACTTTTGATGTAGGCAATGGTGTCTGTAGAAGCCAATAGTAAGTCAACTAAGCCTTAAGTTAGGTAATTTAACTATGTAAATGCCAATTCTAGTTAAAGAGAAAGACTTGATATCAAATCATACATTTCTTCCACCAAGCCTGTTCTTTTTCTGTGTATTAAAAATTATACATTCTTATTATTTAATAATATAATTTATTAGATGGACAACTGGGCTCTCAAGTTACAATGAATGCCACCAGCAGATAGATTTTACTCAGTATATTCATCATTGTTTATAACCAGAACTTTGTTTTTTAACTAAGCTTAAGTATTTTTATTTACTCATAATTTCCTCTAAGACATTAGGGTCCAGCCCTTCTGAAGAAAGTTTCAGCTTCACAGCTTGTAAAGGCACTCCAACTTGCACCATTTTGACAAACCGATCATATTCTGGCCTTGCTTGTTTAGTTTCTGTGACTTCTACATTTTCAACAGATGTCTCTGCTTGGACCACTTCCTCTTTTGTAGATTCCTCATTTATTTCTTTTGAAGGTTTTGTGTCAACGACATCTGAAGGAGATGCAGGTGTGGGTGTGTTAAGTTCTGGTATAGATGATAGCTGTAAAATATAAGTATGTCATTTTTATTGCAAATAAAATATTATCTTCAGCTGCAATGGGCCACCAGCAGCATATATTTTTATGTTAGTTGATTTTTAAATAGGTCTGGCATATGAGCAATTAACTTCCCATCTAAAAACTAAACACAGGAACCAGATGTGCAAAATATTGAAAGAAAGGCCAAAGGAGAGAAGATTGCTATGGCAATCGGTACCACCCTAGTTTTGTTTAATTTGTTTAACCCTGTTTTATTTAAATATAATTATAACTTACCCTGGCTTCTAATAAAACCATAGCAGCATTTACTTTCTCCAATTTCCTTTCAAAGTCCATCAATTTTTGTTCACATTTCTTCATGAAATTGTTAAGAAACTGAATATTCGTCAGTACAAAGTGATTTATAAATGCTATAGTGCGTTTCTGTTGTAACGCAGTTATCTGAAATAAAGATAATAATAATAATATTCTTCCACATATAACACCATCTAGCCCAAACTAAGCAATAATGATAACCAGGGTTTTTATATGTATATTTAAATGAATTTATATTGACAATATTAACGAGAGGTAGATCTATACGCTCAATCAATGCGATGACGATATTTAATAATTATGTTACTATGAATATTATAATCACTGAAGTAAAAACACAACTTACCTTTGATAAGTCAGCATTACCAAGTTCTTGGTTCAGCATGGTTTCTTCTAAAGTCATTATGATTGCTTAGCTTAACAAAGCAAAATTAACTACTTATTTGATTATTTCGTTCCTTGACTTACAAGTAATAATTTAATTCATTTCAATATTATGAATAAAAAATGGATAGAAGTTTACAAAAATGGGTGTCAATTTGACAATTTTGAATTTTGACATATTTTGTAATAAAACGTATGATAGTTTTGAAAATATTGCCTGATTAGAAAAGCAAATTTTATTGCAATTCTTAAAACACTAGTATCCAATGCAAGTAAAACATGAAAAAAAGAATTTTTAAACTTGTCACTATAAAGTATTTGTCAACAAGAGAACCAAGTGTATTTGTGAAAGTAAATTTAATTTAAATGTGAAGTTAGTGTTAAATATAAATTAAAATCTATAAAAATGTCGGGTGAAGTAGTAGTAGATGCTTTACCTTATATTGATCAGGGCTACGATGACCCGGGAGTCAGAGAAGCGGTAAGTATTGTGCATAACCTTTACGTTATTACAATTACATCTTATTGTCTAAAGTGTCTAAAGAGTCCTATATCCAGCAAAGTATTCACATATACTTTTCCATATTATGAGTATCTAATGGCAAAGCTTTAATATTTTGGTGTGTGAAAGGATATTCCTCTTATCTATTAGCTTATGGCGTTTATAGGCTTTGGCTATGGTCGAAGAAGAATGTAGAAGATACAGACCAACCAAGAACTACCTAGAGAATGCAGGACCTGAGCCCAGCACAGCTTTTGAGACTGCAGCCCTACAGAGAGAAATGGAAAGAGTTCAACAGAGATTACCTATGGAGCCATTGTCCATGAAGCGGTAGGTATCTCAAATTTATTTGTCAACACAGATTAATAATTAAATTGGTTGTTAAGAGCAGCATATAACAAACAGCTCTTGTGGACTTATTGTTGAACTTACTCACTTATTGAAATATTGCAAATCTGTGTCACATTCCAAAAATGCAATTTCTAATGCACTTACAAAGAAAAATGAGTTTGCAAAATGCTTTTCCTTTTTTGAAAAACATGTCACAACTGATCACATTACATAGATTATGTTATAACAGCCAATGTGAATGATTTTGTAGTTTTGAACCTTGCAGCTGGAGACTCCTTCAGTAGCAGTCTACAATCTCCTTTTTGGAGAATGTACATTATTAAAGGCAGCTCAGGCCTTTTTCATTCTTACAATAAGTTATTCAATCAAAGTATGGATGTTTGTATCTCCAGATATTGTAAATGTTAGGAACTGAAAATGATGAAAGAAAATACATTAACTCATAAATGTTAATCTGGGCTCTAGTTTCCTACAAGACTATACCATTTTTAAACTATATTATATAATTATAGATATTTTTATTAACATTAAATATGTGTATGCTAGTCTGAATGTAAGATAATAGTTTGAGTTATTTTCCAATATTCTATTTAATGTGATATCCCACAAAACAACAGTAGATTTTAATGCATACATTTTTGATGAGTAGTAGGGACTGTAGACTTTATATGTGCGTCCTGTGGATGAAGTAGATGTAAGGTAGCACATTACTTAAATATGCCTTTTGTTCCCAGTTATGAGCTCCCACCGCCACCTGCCGGCCGTCTTGGCGAGCCTGCTGCCTGGACAGAGTCTGTGGATAATTCACATGCTCAACTCTCACACCAAGCCATACGAGTGCTTAATCTTGAACTGCAGCTGCAATATGGTACTGAAGCTTGGAGGTCTTATTTAAACACACTGCAAGCTCTGGTGACCAGAAGTCAAAATGTGCATGGTCAGCTAAGGTGAGATAAGTTCTAGCGGATTTATAAGCTGGTTTTGGTTTATTGTAAAAATATTTTATTATTTGTGTTATGATTTATTCCTTAAAAAGCATAATTATAATAGATGTATTTAGTGTTCTACATTAGAAGTTGTAGTTACATACACTTATTTAAAACTCCATATTCTGATTTTAGGAAGCAAATAGCATCCGTGAACTGGGAGCGCAAACGTTCGCAAACAGCGAGTGGCGCGCGATTACGTGCATTACGTCGGCGCTGGGCCCAGCTCGTATCGGATAACTATCGCCTTGAGAGAGCAATCATGCAACTTGAGATCCAATTACAAAAGGTATATATTTATATATGTTTACACTTCCTTCGAGAAGATAAATGGGTAAATGGTGTGAATGCAGGGTCTTAAGACCCAAAAAGTCTCAATAGAGCTTTATTTGCTTATTTTAGGCTCATTTGCATAGTAGTTTCTCAGCATAAATTGTTCAGAGAATATTCGTCAAGTTTTTTTATACATATCTGTGACAGTTATTACCTGTGTTTAAATTTACTCATCAATTCTCATATTTATATTTTTTGTTCAGGCTAGAGGAGAAGCGCCTTCTGATGATGGTGAGCCAGCGGATTTGGAATCCGTCAAGAACCTACCAGATAAACTTAACTCGGAAACTGAGAAAGAAGTACAAAAGAAGATTGAGGACATGTTTGCGGATTAGTATAAGTTACTATAATAATTCTAAGATTACTGACTATTTTATAAAAATATAATTGAACTACAAAATAATATTACTTTGTTGTTTTATTTATTTAAGTTTATACGAATTATGAAAGCAGAGATTAGTTCGCTTCTTATTCCATGATGGCCAAAAAAGTGTAAATATTATACTATATAGTGTCTTATCTATGATTATACTCACATTATGCCACTTGTTAGAGACCCACGTCGACGTATCTTTATGTTCCAGGGGCAACTTAAAGCATTTTATTGAACACGGCACCACACTACATATTATATTCATACAATATTATATCCTTTATAAGTTAAGATGAGAATAATCCTACATGAATTATTTATTCTGAGTAATTGGGAGCAAAGTGCTCGTATTCGGTCATTTCATTTGTCAATTCCTGAACGCAATATTTTTTTGCGCTCGATTGTCATTTGTCGTCATCTGTCAATTTAGTTTTTATTTTATTTAAAAATGGCGGACGATGCATCGAGCAGTAGTGCTTGCACCGGCAATTTAATAGATAACTCAATAAATCAAGATGAGTTGATTATGAAACAGCAGCGGGAGATTGAGAAAGAGGTGAACTATCTTAAACTACTAATACCGACTGTGGGATAATTTTTATCTTATTGCTATTCAAGTTGTAATTTTGACATTGGGTTGTGTTTGTTTTGCAGATATCTGATGCGATACCGCTTGTAGGTGATCTCGAGGCATTGTCGTCATTAGAAAAGGAATATAACGAAGATCCGGTGTACCTTTTAAAAGTGAAAGACTTGTCCTCTAAGTATAAGTATATTAGGCGAACTCGTCCGGACGGCAACTGTTTCTTCCGAGCGTTCTCATATGCGTATTTAGAACAGCTACTGACGGACAAAAGTGAATACGACAAGTTTTATGAAATAGCTAAGAATTCGAAGGAGATTCTCGTCGCTCTAGGTTTCTCACAGTTCACAGTGGAGGACTTTTATGAAACGGTAAGTCTTCGTTTGAATTGGAGGTTAGGCCTGTTTATGTTGTTGTTTTTAGTCGTCACATTGTGTGTAATGACTGTAATGGTGTAATTAAAAATAGTAACAGTATATGAATAATGTAACCAAAGATATTCAAGTGTAACACAGACAGTATGTTGACATGTATGCATAATTTATGTAAATGTTTATTCATATGGTTCTTTGTGATAAATTATGTTGATAAAATTTGTAGTCACAGTTCACCTACCTGTTAAATATTGTAAAAGAAATAAAACATTTTTATACAGTATGTAATTTATTTATGTACATTATTTGGTTGTTTTCTAATCTCATACATCCTCTATGGGAATGATTTCTTGCATTATAGTTTATAATACTGTTTAATCTATACATATAATAATACTTAACAAAAAACAACTAGTTCAGTAAAGGCATTTGTAGAAATCAGTTAAAGAATTATAACAACTTGATAGTAAATTTAACCCTGGAAGAATTTTAATTTTCAATATTAATATCATATCTAAATCAATATAATTGTAAACTGAATAATTTTTGTGCAATGGGATACCATACAAATATTTTATAAAAACTGCCATACTTTTATGAGATGTTAGTGTTAATAATTTCTTTTTATGTACAGCATATTATGTATTCATTCTGATTCCATATTTATTTTGGAGACACTTTTTTGATTTATGATGGTTTATATATAAAACTTGTTTAATTGTGATTGATTGTATTTTATCACATAGTTGTAGAAATATGTCAAAATTTATGCTTTCATATCTGTCCCAAATAATGTAAGGTCTGCCATATTGTTGACTCAAGAACAACACAGCTGATGTACTATGATTTATTTTATTTTTCTAGTTCATGGAAGTAGTACAGAGAGTAGGTGAACAAGCAGGTGGCTCACTGTCCACTTTAGAGACTTGCAGAGCTGAACTTCATGACAAGTTCAACAAGCAAGGCTACTCTGATTACATAGTAGTGTACCTACGTCTTGTCACATCGGGACAGCTGCAGACTGAGCAAGACTTCTATCAGAACTTTATTGAGGGTCCACGCACTGTGACTGAGTTTTGTAGACAGGTAATATTTTTTTTTCATATTTAATCTTTTCTGATTAAAATTTTGCTGAATGTTACAGACATGTAAAATATAAAGATGCTTAAAATAATTGAATCTAGACTCCATATCACTAGTTTTTATACTCTATCCAGCTCTGCACCATCTATTTAAGAGCTTTATTATTATTATAGATTGATTAAAACACTTTTCCTCGAGTTATCTCTTTAGGTAAAAGTGTTATCTTTTACCAACAGCATTAATCAGACTGAAATGTATGTATATGTAGACACAATCAATCCTCACACATTGTATTATGCACTATAGTATTATTCATATTCCCTTTTACATTGGACTGAGAAACCAGGCCTAGCTCAGCTACGTTGAAAAGAAAATATTGTCATAGACTAACAATAGATTAGTAGAGCTTTTAATAATATTGCCTAAGTCATTAGCAATTAGCAACTGAGACTATAACTTACTCAAAGATTTTTATTTGTTTTAATTTTCAGGAAGTGGAGCCCATGTACAAGGAGTCTGACCACATTCATATAATAGCCCTGAGCAATGCACTGAATGTTGGGGTCAGAGTCAAATATATGGACCGTGGGGAAGGCAGCCAGGTCAGTACAGAAAACGCCGTAAGTTTTAATATTTATTATCAATACCTACTTAGTTTTAATATGGTACGTCTACAAATAATCTAGTTCTTAAGTGAATAGCTGGTACTTTACTGGCTGGTCTTGCCACTTTACAATTTGAATTAGATTGCATGAATTAGCGCAATTAAGTACTACACAAATGCTGGCACGCCTTTATTCGTGTTTCTTTAGATTGACCTTATTTGTTATCTACCTTTTCAACAATTCTTTTATTATCTAAGGCCCACGTTAGTGGGTCAAACATTGCACCCTAGAGCCTTTTCATCTATTTCGGTGTATATAAAGTTATGTTATAGAAAGTTCTCCATTGCAGGTGATAGCGCACGACTTCCCCGAAGGTTCGAAGCCGCTAGTGCACTTGTTGTACCGGCCCGGCCACTACGACATATTGTACGCGTGATCCGCATTAACCGTAACCTCTTACCATAATAAACGTTAATTATCTTACGTATAACTAGCCTTTTATTTTTACCTAACAAGTTATAACCTGCGTCTTCACATACAATAAAGAAAGAATATAAGTCTGGTACCCTTACTTTACCTAACTTTCTGCTACTCAGGTAATATCTTTAAATATACACCGCGCTCATCACTCGGACTATAGCAACGAGCGTGAACGGCTTCTTCGGGTATATTCAAAGTAATGTTAATAATATAGGTATGATGTCCGATTATTTTGCTATCTAAATAGATTTTGTAGTACGGCGTGTTTAGATCCTTGCTTCGCAGGCAATAGAAATAAATTATTTTGTGGCTATAATCCATATTAAGTCTACAAGAATTCCACCTGAATACGGGTGCTCGCGGTTCATACTTGGGAAATATAGCCCTAGTTTGCTTTGTACATGTTCTTAAGGATTCTTTTACTGCGATATGTGACTGCAACAAGGTTGGTATACGCAATACACAATAAGTTTGCAAAACTTATTTGCCGAAGTATTTGTTCGTCGAGGCTCGACGCTAAACTACCACTTAGTCTAAGACGTGTATCGCGCCCGCGGTTGTTTCAAGATTCCGTGCTACTACTGAATTTCTTGTCGGAAAAACCCAGTAATATTGCTTAATCCGAGAACTCATACAGTGTTTGCTTGCGTCCACTATCACTGCGCTGATTGACCTACCAATTATCATTATAATATCACTTGACTTCATATAGTACTCACATGGTTTCTTATCCTAAGCAATTTATGCAAAGAATATGGCACTTAGAATTGTAAAGTTGGATTAGAGAAGTAGATATCTATTGTTTCGTGTTCATAGGCTAGTACATCATTCTTATTGGATAAGTTTGAAGTATTAAGGTCGCAGCGGTGAATCGATATATGCAATAAATTGACTGCCATTTCAATTAAAAACGCACTATTTCCTCTTCCGCATAGTACAAATTCGTGTGTATGTTTAGAAATATCCCGACATCTTGAAAGTCGGTTTGAAATAGATACTGTGGCTTTTAAATCACCAGCTGACTGAGTTCATAATAGCTGTATTATTGTTCTGCATAAATGCTGGCAAATATGGAACGCCTAAGAACATTTCTACAAACGACATTAAATTAAAACAAAGTATGGTCACAAAATTGAATGTATTGATAAATCAATAATTACCAATTTGCTTACAAAACACGGAATGCGGTCATATAGAATCACAAATAAAAATGAGAGAACAAAAACGATCCTGAACATCCTATGGGTAAAAATTATCTGCAGAAATATACGCCATCGGGTTCTCGTCTCGGTTTCATGCCAGCAAAGAAAGCTTTTATATCCTCCTCTTTGACAATTTCCTTCCTATCCTTGAAACTTTTTAAGAAGTCTAATAACTTGTCCCGCATTCTGTTATACTCAGTCAAAGCATTTATTTGCTGTATCCTGTCTAAAGAAGAAAGTGCTTGTAGTCCTTTTTCGTATTGTGATACACCACTATCAATATTTTCCTTTCCTAAACTCTCATAAAATGATACTGTATCTTCGGGGTCAGTTAGGAATAGAACATGCAGGTCTTTATACATTGAAATGCATTCACCACAAGTGCATAACTTTTGGCGGAAGTTTGAAGGCCAAAATGTAGCTCCTTTGTAAATCTTTTTGTGGTTTCTAGGTCTAACACACTTGTAGTCTAATTTGATCTTCTTAGGAGATGTTTCTTCAGCTAATTCAATACTGATTTTTCTTTTATGTTCATTTGTGGTATCTGATTCATCAGATATTTTGTTTTCTTCACATGTTTCATTTTTACTTGTACTATGATCTTCCGCTTTATTTTTATTATCTGTTTCAATTAAAGCTTCTGTTTCTTTAGTACTATCACTATTTGCTTTGGGTTCTGTATCTTTAGATAAAGATTTATTGTCAACATCTGTGCACGACTCACTTTTAGCAATGTTAATGTCAGCAGCTGGTTCTTTTTTACTAATACTATCTATTTTTTCAATATCAGAAGCTTGTGTGCTCTCAGAATCGATTGGAGTGTTATTTTCGATAGAAGAAGATTCATCTTGCTTTTCATTTTCAGTAATTTCTACATCTGTATCAATTTTTTCTTTGCTATCAGTTGTTTCAGATATATTATTATCTGGCTTATCTTCAAATTTTGACATTTCTACCTCATTTGTGTTTGGTGTTTCTGAAGTATCAGTACTTTCTTTGTTAGCAGATAATTCTTCACTAGGTTGGTTTTCATTATCTTTAGAATCACTTTTATTTGTCTCTGTAGGACCCTTTAACAGTTCGTCAATGGCATCCATTACTGAATCAGTTTTATCATCAGTGGTTTCCATTTCAACATTCTTTTGCTTTGATGTGTCAGATACTTCAATTTTACTATTTTCAGAAATAATGTTAGTTTCTGTACTGGCGGACTTATCATCATTTGGTTTGTCTATAGATGAATTTTCGATTTTATCATTATTTTCTTCAGTATCTATAGTACTTTCCTCTTTCTCTAAACTCTTTGCTGGCTTTTCTTCACCTTTAGATTCCTCTGTTGCATTTTCTTTCGATGGTGTTATGACATCTTCAACAGACGGTTTTGATACCTCACTGTTATTATCAGCAGTCAAGGCGCTAATATCATCTAGCAGCTGATCTTCGGTTTTATTTGCGTTTTTATCTTTTACATCATTTGCACATTGTTCATCATTTTGTTCTTCTGTTACAATGGCTGGCTCACTGGAAGTTGCATTTTTTTCATCATCTGCAATTTCCATTTTGTCATCAGTGTCATGTATTGTCTTTTCTTTTTGTTCAGATCCAGACAAAAGGTCGTCTTCTTTTGATACTACTTTATCTACTCTTTCTTCTGTGTTTTCAGTCTCAATAGCAACTTGCTCATCAGATTTTTTGGCATCATCACTTGAAACTTTGGCCTCTACTGATTGAGATTCTTGTTTTTCTGTTATATCCGTGTCCATATTCACTTCTCTATCAATTTTGTCTGACATAGTATTTCTTTCTTCAGTTTTCTCTTCAGTAAGCTCTGCTTTATCTAATTCTGGGCTTTGTTTGGCATCCTCATTAGGAACAGTTAATCCATCATTGTTTTCTTTTTCCTCCTTAGCTTGACACTTTTCTTTATCTTCTGACATATCAATATCAGCATTTGGCATTATAGCCACTTTCTCTGAACCAGTTCCAACTTCACCATTTGTTAATGTTTCTGCATCTCCATTACAAATGGAATCATCAGAAGACTTATCTCCATTAACATATAATATGTCAACATCAACAGATTCAACATTCACTGCAAAGTTACTATAATCATGTAAGAATTCATTCTTTTCCATACAGCCCTTGCAAATCATTTCTGAATACTGATCATTGGCTGGAACAGTGGCACCTAAGTGTGATGCATGGAGCCAATCTTCACAAATAACACACTGAATCATGTCATCCTCAGTAGTGGCTTCGGGATCAGGATAAGGCCTCTGGCATATACAATAAAGGCCACTAAAGTTCTGATTGTAGATATTGTCATCATTAAGGTCAGGTTTGCTTGGGGTGAATTGACAAGGATGAGAATTGAATTTAGGGTTGCCACAGTCACATCTAAAGTTTCTTTTGGTGTATAATTCAACAAGTTCATGGTTTTCATGGCACATTAAGCTACAAGCGAGACAGACACCTGCTCTCTTTGTCGGGTCAGTTTTGACATCAGGACAGCATGTTAGACAAGCATAGATGGCCTGCCTCTTGATGTAGCCCTGAAAAGAAAAGATATATTTTTGGTTTATTATTTCATTAATGTCAATGCTCAGGCTCTTGGTGACAGACACATTGCTTTTCATTGTGTCCCAATCCTAACTTGATGAATTTAATATTGCATGGAAGAATATAGAATTTCTTAGTGATGGCTTAATATTCAGTATTCATATCTGACTTTGGATGCTATTGCTAATATGCCAGTTACTATTATTTCAATCATACATAGCCATTATTATTTATTTACAGAGAAAGTCACTCAAGAGTTAATCTTGAATACATATCTGTATTTATTCAAGATTTATTTTGTTCTTACAATTTACCTTGAAACACTAAGATGTACAAAATCTTTAAGAGAAACAAACATTAAATTGTATGTAAATGATATTAAATAGAGAAAATAAGCAGATATGTAGCTAGGACACTCAAAACAAACATCCAAATGGTGAAGTTTTGTTTTTGGTGTCAAACAAGTTTAGTCCAGAAAAATACCATGACACAAGTATGTCTGTAGTATGTGTGTATGATATTTATGTCTTCCATGTGACCTCATGCCACATCTATTGCACTGCTTATTAATTTAAATGTCAACAAGTATATTGAAAATAATAGGAATATAAAAGCCTGGGCACCAGATTTTTCATTTCCAGTACTGAATGGAACTGCATAATTATCAATGTTTAAATGTGTGGCATGTCCTAATGTATTATGCAGTAAATTTCATTTGCAATGATTTTTCTTTATTTAAAGGATATAAGATAGGATAGGATGTATTTATAAGTATAGCCTATACTTTAAAAGCAGCATACAATAGAGACTTAAATGAAGAATTGCCATTTCATAAGAATCTATGCTGTTCATGCTTGGACAGCATATCAATCATTGTGCAATACATTTCTAACCCGTGTATAGTTTAACCCATTTAGATTGACAATGGGATCTGACAATGATTTGTAAGAATTGCACTAGCAATCAGATGTTATTCAACCCATTTTAGTCTTTTGACCTAAAACCAACATAATACGGCTGATGTTAAGTTGTTAGTAATCGTGTCAATCTCCATCCACTGCAGCGGTCATATAATCAAAGAAATTTGAATAATATTGGAATTTATAATATGTGTAGTCCAACGTAATCATTGTGGCGACGTCAAAACTTCGATCGCCATGTTTGTTAAAATTTACAGTTTTCTGATACAAAGGACTCATTGTTACCTTAGCATATGTGCAATTCTTGTCATCAGAAGCACCCAGGACAGCATTGGCATCTTCTTCGAATTCCTGTTGTTCTTGCAAAACATCCATCATAGTAACAACTTTGTCGCCTTCGCATTCTGCCATATCTGCATCTTCCGTGATATTTACGCCCTCCGTAGCCATTAAAATACTTCAAATAGTCAATGTAGCACAAGTCTTGTGATGTAAAAGGGTAAAGATATTAATTAAAAACTAGAGAAAAGCCGGTTACAATGGGCGCGAAGTGAATTTCTTATTACGACAGGTGAAGTGTGAACTGTGAACGAAACGGAAAACGGAACGTCGAACGGTGGCGTATATCAGTGTTGCAAGTTTAATGTAGGTATGTAGGTAAAAATAAAAATACATAAAACTGTCGCAAAATAGTACATATTGGTAAGGAATTAATAAGTACTACTGTAGAACGTAGTACTTATTTCATTATAGTTTTTATCGTATCGTAGTATGTTGAGCCTATGTTGTTATGTCTAATGTATTACATACTCAAGGTTAACACAAAGACAGAACGAATTATTGCGTATTAATAAATTAACGAGATTAGCCGCCGTGACTGAAATTCGATCTGAAATATATTAATTAAAAAGTGTCTCTTCACTTTCCTCCATATTTTAAACTCTTGCGCAGAAGCGTCGACGGCATAAAAAAGGGGGAGCGTTGGCTAATTATAATTTTACATGTAGTAGTAAACGAAACTGATGAATATTTCCTTTTACTGCTTTTAAAACAATTAGTATTAATTATTCAGAGGCACAGGATAAATTATCGAGCGGCTCAATCCTACCGATGAAATGCCATTGCGGACTTGGGAACTCCCAAACCCTATGGAGTCGCTAGCACTAGCTTGCAAATCGAATGAACAACTGAACAATATCTGTCTTTTAAGAATGTGTCGATGTAATGGTAAGGATAGAGCGTAACAAAAATATAACGCACTCACTCACACGATTCGCAGCGCTCAACTTCTAATAGTTCAAAGTCCAAATGTGTACCAATAAAGCCTTGTAACTTTTGAACCAGGTGGTTAATCGTGTTGAAACAAAAACAATAATAATAGTGAATGTGTAGGCAATACCGACATAATACTATTCACACCCAAAAAAATGCCGGTGATATAAATTTGTGACGCGGACCGCGCGACCTTGACGGCTGCGCGCGAGTCGGAGTGGTGGCTGTCGCCCCCCCCTTCCCCTCCTGCCCGGCGGTAGCGGTATATAAGCCCCGATCGCGTCCTGGACGTCCTGCTTGCGGCCCGGCACCACATCTTCAGCTAAGTGTCCTGATTCTACAAGGACCACGAAGCAAGTCTTTAACGAACCACGCCCTGACTATTGTTATATAGTAAAGATTATTATTTCCTATACTGTATTCTAAATATATTAAAAGTGTAATTGTCATACCATCTATTATTATTCTCTCTCATTAAATTCACCTTGGGACACCACGCCCCTACGGCGTAGCCTGTTCCTTCTAGATCAACAGATCTCCTGTAGAAACCACTCTAAAGGTTACAATGGCGCCCGGCTATTAAGTTTAAAGGCTTGCTACGTGGTATTTTTTATATTATTGCTATATACTGTGTACTGTGTGTGTGTATTCTGCTCAAAGGGTACGTAAGTTTTATTTTTTTGCATTCATAGTGGTTCTTCTTATCTGCTTGCTAGCGTACTAATCGCTATATATTTTGTATTGTACAAATTCACCGTAGTTGTCGTTTATTGATCTTCATAACAAACTCATTAGCTAATTACTTTGTTGACATTCTAAACGTGTTATTATCTAACGGCCAGCTGTCGAGTCCGCATTCCTAATGAATGAATCACCTTGCCTTTAACGTGTTTTTTTATTGTTATCTGCTGCTTTTATTATGATCTGTTCGCAGCTACGGTGTTATCTATTATAGATTCTCGTCTATTAAATACCATTGATCATTTAAAGGACTGACACCACTTCTACTACCTGTTTCAGGATGCCGATCGGAAGCTGCTGCCGGAGGAGAGGGGAGTCCTCGGGAGACCGAATTTTCCCGAGGAAAAATTCTCCCCTAACGAGGGGGGTGTGTGACGCGGACCGCGCGACCTTGACGGCTGCGCGCGAGTCGGAGTGGTGGCTGTCGCCCCCCCCCTTCCCCTCCTGCCCGGCGGTAGCGGTATATAAGCCCCGATCGCGTCCTGGACGGCCTGCTTGCGGCCCGGCACCACATCTTCAGCTAAGTGTCCTGATTCTACAAGGACCACGAAGCAAGTCTTTAACGAACCACGCCCTGACTATTGTTATATAGTAAAGATTATTATTTCCTATACTGTATTCTAAATATATTAAAAGTGTAATTGTCATACCATCTATTATTATTCTCTCTCATTAAATTCACCTTGGGACACCACGCCCCTACGGCGTAGCCTGTTCCTTCTAGATCAACAGATCTCCTGTAGAAACCACTCTAAAGGTTACAAATTTAAGGAACATTTTACAGCAAAACTGATTTCCGTACAGTGTTCTTTTTAAACATTGTTAAAATCTCAACAAATCTTCCCCATTGCCTCTAGTTATTATTAATCGACGTTAATCGGTATCTAATAAGCTTTAAGACAACATAAAAACCACGACTGTATCCCAAACAAAACACTTTTTATGAAGGGCTAAATTAAGACGTTCCATCCAAATCAATCACCATGTGCATCTTTGTTCGAACATTGCATTATCTATCACAGGTAGTTTGGGTGTCATTGTAGCTGGGTGAGGCATGAGGTGCAGGGTGGGGGATAAGCTGGGCTCAGTCGCTCCGAATCATTCGCCTGCTAATTGTGTATTGTTATTTTGCGATGCTCCATTTGAGTGATTTTCCTCCGGCGCATATCACCGATATGCATTTTTACTATGGACTGTGCAATGGAAGTGCAAGAGGAGCTCAGCTCTGTACAGCTTACTTAGCTACGTTTCCAACGAGACGACCAGTACCATCTGCTCGTAACTTTCAAGATGTTCATAGAAGATTGGCTACTACTGGACTTGGACCAAGTAGAGATCTTCGCGAGGCAAGTGCCATAATCGACGACTCTATTGAAGAAGCTGTACAGCGTAATTTGTTTGCTGATCCAAATATCAGTACAAGACGATTAGCAATGGCACATGGCATATCGCAAACTTCTGTGTGGCGCATTTTAAAGAAAGAAAGCCTACATCCCTATCACTATCAGCGAGTGCAACATTTGTATGAAGGAACTGACGCAATCCCAAGGTGTGTCATGTTCTCATGGATTCAGAGACAAATAAGAGGTAATCCAGGGTTTGCAAAAACTATTCTTTGGATGGATGAAGCCCAATTTACAAGAGATGGTATAACAAACTGCAGAAATTTACATTTTTGGATCCTAAACGAGAGAACCCGAAGCTAAAAAGAGCTTCCACTTTTCAAGTGAAATTTTCGATAAATGTTTGGGCAGCTCTTATTGACGATATGTTGATTGGTCCACTAATACTCCTAAGAACATTGCCTGGAGAGAGATTTCTTCAACTTTTAAGGGATGATCTCCCATTACTTTTGGAAGATGTACCCCTAGAAATTCGTCGCGGAATGTTTTTATAAATGGACGGATGCCTCGCACATTCAGCAAGAATCGTACGTAATTATTTAAATGACAGCTATCCCAATAGATGGTTTGGTCGGTTACTTTCTGTGGGGGACTATGAAGCAGAGAATTTATAACTCTTGCATCAACAGTGAGGCTGAACTGGCGGAGAAGATTTTAAACTGTGCCAGTGCAATAAAGGAAGATCCAGCAATGATAAGACGAGCAACGCAACATATTTTGCTGCGAAGTATGTACTATGTGTTTGCAACAACGCGGTAGTAATTTTGAAAACTTGTTACATTAACAGTTTTTTGTAAGTTGATGAAACTAAACGTGCTGATTTCTACTTATTAATTTGTATTTGTTACTTATTCCTTCAGAAACTTTAGAGAAAAATAAGTGGTCCTTCTAGCCCAAGTGTATGTTTAGTAATTTATGACAAAGGGTTAGGACCAAGTATCAAACTACGTGAGATTAGATAATGCAATGTGCGAACAAAGCTGCATTTGGTGTCAGCAAGGTCTTTGTTTAGCCTCTCATAAAAAGTGTTTTGTTTGGGATACAGATGTGGTTTTTATGTTGTCTTAAGGCTTATTAGATACCAATTAACGTCGATTAACAATAACTAGGGACAATGTGGACGTATCGTTCAATGTTTAAAAAAACACTGTACGGAAAACAGTTTTGGTGTAAAATGTTCTTTATTTTTATGTCACCGGCATTTTTTTGGGTATGGATAGTATTGCGTCGGTATTGCCTACACAATAAATATTATTATTGTTTTTGTTATAACACGATTAACCACCTGGTTCAAAGTTACAGGGTTTTCTTGGTACAAGGTTCACAACTACTAAAAAAATGTAAATAGGTATAAATAGAAAAATATTTTGTATAGATTTTTTTTATTTTATTTTATATTTGTCTAGTTTCACTCATTTTCATATCACTTTATGAAGACTCACACTGTATTTATTTAACAGGTCTTCGGTGGTGTTGGTTTTCAGATTTAAACATATTTGTTATTTTTTTTTCACTTCTTCCTGGATGCCAAGGACCCTCCGCGTGGGTTGTATGACAGGGCTGGTAAACAATAATATTAAGCAAACAACTTCAATGTTATTCACAAAATCAACTTAATTTATGATCATTTAATCAATTATTAACTGAAATTTAGATCAGTGGACACGAAACGGGGATTTATGAAAAAAAAAAATTAGAAAATTTTCAACAAAATATCGCCCAATCAAGCATTCGGGACCCGGTGGGAAGTGGGAGTAGTAGGGTGGGGAACACCCAAGGTCAGTGATAGAGGTCAGTGACCCTGACCTCAATGTATGTTACATTGATCCCACGGTCAGCGAACTTGAGAGCAAGGCCAGTGACGTTGACCTCAAGTTTAGTGACCTTGACTCCAAGTATAGTGTCATTGACCGCAAAGTCAGTGACCTTGACCTCATGGTCAGTGACCTTAACCTCAAAAAACTGATTGGAATAAACATCGTCACTAGTAATGTGTCAACGGAGCCTCGCTACGCGGGTCCCTATTTGTTGGTCACAAAAAAGACACTACGAAGGCTTCCGCGGGAGCAAAGCTCTCGCCTCCACCTTCTAACCTAACTTATCCAAGTCGGAGTGCTAAGAGTTCAGGGCGTTTACCTTCCGAAAGAAATTCTAACCTTGACCTCAAGTTCAGTAACCTTGACCTCAAGTTCTGTTAACTTGCCTACAAGTTCAGGGTTAGAGTGTTATGTAGCAAAGAGTATGCAACTTTTTGGGATCTGTCCTGTAGCGTCACTCGCGTATTGCAATAAGACAAAAATATTTTCTTCAGTATTTCGAAAATCTGGTAAATTTTGTATTTTGTTTCTATTGAATAGAAGGGTGAAAAATAACCATCTTTCTCCCTTGTAATATTTTCGCTAATAATTCGCTTTCTAATAGTTCCACGGCAAAAGCGATTCAAAGTTTTCGTCGTCTTATACGATAGAATTAAAATAGCAATGATTTTACGAATACAAATTTTTCATAAAATAATTGTCCTTTGAGTCGGCCACGTAACTACGTGGCCAAAACACTGAGGATAATATTTCTAAGTTTAGGATAAGGATTTCCTCAGGATACCTCAGTGCTTTGAAAATTTTGTGAATTCATGTTTTGAGTATTCTATCGTATAGAGGAGTGAGAAATAATTATCTTAATCTCTTATAAATTTTTTGCTATCGCTTATAGTTTCATGGCAAAAGTGATTCAAAATTTTATCGTCGTATTAAAAACGCCGATTTTCTCACAAACCACTCATTCTAGACAAAAGGTTAATATAACCTTAAAGTTCGGTTAACACATTGACTGCTTCGACACATAAGGTGTGTGTGAAGTTTCGTTCTCCGTTTGCGCCGACTACACGCCAGATGTGTTTGCGAAAAATCTATACAAACATGCGAATTCACCCACGCCTGGCGTGTTTTCGCCGACGCTACGCCGGTGCGGCCGAAACATACAAGTGTGATTAATTTATATATTTCTCTAGAATAGGATAAATCATCAAAAGGTTGAGAATCAGGTAATTAATTCCAATTCCAAGACACAGGTTTCCTGGCTGTCTGTTGACACCCTGGTTTTCTTTGGCAAAGTTTCATATTTTGTACACATATTCTGAGATCCAGAATTAACATTTTGCGTTTCGCTAATTAAGTTGTAACCACGTTTGGTAATCTTGTGCTCTGAAATCTGAAAAAAATAAGCAAAAAGAAAATTAGTAAATAAAAGGTTATGAAAATGTAGAATGGAGAAATACATTGAAATTTGATCTTTCTAAAAAGGTTGACGGTTCATGTCTCGTGATGACAGCGAATATAAAAAATTGTTTACTTACCCATATCTTAGTGTATGTACATTCTAAATAGAAAACGGCCCCAGAATACTTCCAGGAATCCAATATCTAGACCATATTCCTAATAACGGTTTTGTGTTACGAATTTTAACGCGTTACCAGCCGGTGGGCAGAAGCCAGGTCCGTAGCTGGTAACCGTTAGGGTTATATTGAAACACGCAGACTGATTCAACTGAGAATATATTTACAATTTTGCACCTATCTTATATCCCATTATTTAGTCATGCAAGTAACGCTAACAGTAATGTATGCAATAATTATTTACACCAATCAGTGACAAGTAAACAAAAATCTAACATTTACGAATGATTTCTTGGAAATCTGTTCGCGAGTATAAAAGTAGTGCCACGTATAAAAAGCAGAGGGAAGCTTCGCGCGTCACCAGTTCGAAAGTTGATATCGTCGCGGCTAGACGTATGATGCTCCGTTCGATCGCCTTCGCGCGTCGTTTGGTTTCGGCGCGGCTAGTTGTACGATGCTCCGTTCGATTCCAGGTTTCTCGTTAAGTTATATGTTGCCTGTGCGTATATACATGCGCCACAGCACTCCCGCCTAAGCGAAGCGTACGTTTTGTTTCACCACGCGGCCGGATCTGGTGACGTACGAATTTCGCGGTGAAGGTGATGACTGTGATGAGGCTGTCCGCATTGGTGTGGGTGATGTGTCCGGGACTGGCGTGTTTGTTAATGTTGGCTTCAATCTGTCGATTGAAATTACTGCGGTGCGAAGCGGAAGTGCACTGTGAAGTGCTTGCCGTCGGTACTGCGCACGATGTCGTTGCGCACAAACACATGCGTACATGTCCCGAGGTCTTTGTGTATGAATGTGTTTGACCTTGACGCTTGCTTTGTTGATGTTGGTGATAATGACGACATTGTTTCAGTCAGCTGACGGACAAATGCCGCATCTTCAATGTTCGGCTTGATAGGCGCGAAGAAATCAGATGGGACGCGTAACGTAGATCCGTATGTCATCAGGGCCGGGCTGACGGTTGAGTCTTCACGTAGGGCGGTGCGAAGTCCTAGTAATACTGTAGGTAATTCATTGATCCATCTGTTATCGGTTGCTCTTGCCATCAGTGCCGCTTTCAGAGATCGATGCCATCGTTCGATTTTTCCATTAGCTTGCGGGTGAAATGCAGTATGTATTCGAGAAACGCCTATTTTCTTCATTAAAGCTTGAAATAAAGACGATTCGAACTGTCTCCCTTAGTCTGTAGTAAGTCGTAGAGGACATCCAAACCGCGATATCCATCCCTCGTACACGGCCTACGCGACCGTTTCGGCGGTAACGTCACGAGTAGGTATTACCTCTGGCCAGTTAGTGCAGCGGTTAATCATAGTAACTAAGTATCTATAGTCATCTGATGGTGGGAGTGGCCCAACTATGTCTACGTGCAGGTGTTCAAAACGAGATTGTTGAAACTCGCCGAGCGGGCTAATGACGTGTCGATGAATTTTCGCTCGTTGACAGCTGATGCACGCCTTGGCCCATATACCTACGTCTTTGTTTATAGATGGCCAAAAATCTTTGTCGTCATTATTCTTCTTGTTGTACGAACGCCGGGGTGACTTAGTTCGTGTTGTGCTTTGAAGGCTGCGACACGATAAGGCAATGGTAGGTATGGTCGAATGTTCGCTGTCGATGTTTCGCACCAAATAGGCCGTTTGACTCCCAGTAGGTTTACGCGGGAAAACTTCAGTCTGGGGTTATTCATGCAATCACGTAGCTCGGCATCCGTTTCTTGTTCTTGAGATAACTTATCGTAGTCCATCGTTGCGTTGAGTAGTTCGATTTCTGCGATACGTGATAACGCGTCAGCGGCTTCGTTCTTATCACCGTGAATGTATTTGATGTTAGTGCAGTATTGGCTTATGAAATGCAATTGTCGTTCTCGACGCGGTGTGTCACTGCTACTCGGCGTTCTTGTTAGAGCGTACGTCAATGGTTTGTGATCCGTATATATGGTGAGTTCATTGCCCTCTATCAGTCGGCGTAGGTTTGTAACAGCTGTATACATTGCTAGAAGTTCGCGATCGTATACACTGTATCTTCTCTGCGTCTCGCTCATTGTTTTTGAGTAAAAGGCGAGTGGTTTCCACACGTTGTCTATTTTTTGTTGTAGGACTGCGCCGAGGCTAGTGTCAGACGCGTCAGTGAGTAAGCATAACGGAGCGTTAGGTATCGGGTGCGATAATATAGTAGCCTCGAGAATGCTTTGTTGGCATTGTTCGAAGGCTGTTTCAGCTTCATGTGTCCATTGTATAGGTGTTTTGTCGTTTTCTTGCTATTGTGTAGATACTTGTTTAGTAAATTTTGGTATTCGGCTTGATGGGGTAGGCAGCTACGGTAGAAGTTGATCATGCCTAAAAATCTTCTTAACTCTTGCACTGTAGTTGGTTTGGGAAACGTAAGTATGGCTTGAATGCGTTCTTCTGTGGGTTTGATTCCGTCCTGTGTAACTTCATAACCGAGGAACTGTATCTTGTCTTTGCCGAATTCACATTTATCGATGTTTAGAGTGACGCCGTAGTTGTGGAGTCGTTCGAGAACTTTTTGTAAGTGACGCTTGTGATCCTCTGGGTTTTCTGAGTGCACTAGTAAATCATCGACGAAACAGAATACGTTGTCGTCGAGCCCTCGTAGTACTTCGTGCATGAAACGTTGAAATGTTTGGCCGGAATTGCGTAAGCCGAACGTCATACAGTTGAACTCGAAGAGGCCGAAGGGGGTTATTATGGCAGTCTTCACAGCATCATCTTTTTCCATAGGTATCCTGAAGTACGCCATTTTGAGATCTAGTTTAGAAAAGATTTTTTCCATGTAGCTGGTACGTAAAATCTTGAATTCTCGGAATAGAGTAGCGATCTGGTACTGTAACGGCGTTCAATCTTCTATAGTCGCCACACACGCGAAGCGAGCCATCCTTTTTCTTAACGACGTGAAGCGGGCTGACCCATGGACTGGTTTACAGATTCCCATCTCCATCATCTTCTCAAATTCTAGCTTCGCAGCTTTGTATTTATCGGGCGAAAGGGGGCGCGGCCTTGAATAGATTGGTTGGCCTTGTTGTTTCTATGCGATGAGTTACGTTGTGCTTAGTCGGAGTTTTGAGTGACATGGGTCGCAGTACGTCGGGATATTCTTTCAAGATGTCGTGATAGGGGTGATGGTGGCTGATAACGTATACGGCTCCCTCGGTGCTATGTATTTTGATGGTGTGAACGCTTAGGTCGGTAATGCGGTCGATGAGTTTTCTTTGATGTAGATCAATTCAATTAATTAAAAAAATTCAAGTAATTTGTGCTCCGCTAAGAAATCTGCGCCTAGTATTGATGTTTTCACGTCGGCCACGGTAAATGTCCATTTAAAGCTTCTGCGTAGACCTAGGTTGAGTTCGAGTGTGCGCTCACCGTAGGTACGTATCTCTGTACCGTTCGCAGCAAACAGTTTGTAGGTACTTTCAATCGGCTTCACGTGTTTCTTATTTCTTGCGGCTAATACGGATATATCGGCACCCGTGTCGACTAGAAACTTCTCTCTGTTGTTAAGATCGATAACGCAGAGGCGGTAGCTTGGTTTGCTAACATCGACGCCCGCCATAGTCGATGTATTTTCTAGTTTTCCTACTTCTTTTTTGCGCACGGTGATTCGCATCTACAGGCTTCATCTCCATAGCGCAGGTGGTAATAACACAGCCAGTCGGAATCGCCGGGTTTGCGGTTTGAGCGGGCACGGTATCTCGAGTTCGATCGAGATCGGTTGTTGCTATGCGAACGAGTGGCGCCATAGCGATACGATGCATGTTGTTGATTGGTTCGAATCTCGGCGATCTCCAGCGTTAGTTTTTCTATTTGTTTATATAATAGGTAGAACTGTAGATTTTCTGTAGTTGGGTGCGTTGGGCAATGTAAACACGACGGGCTTGATGTGTGCGCCGGCGTAGAGGTTATATGTTGCCTGTGCGTATATACATACGCCACAGAATAATTGCTGTATACCACAGACCCACGACTTGGGCTCATCCCAGCGCATCTGTATTACCGAGGACTCCGCTAGCGGGTTCACTAGTAAAATGTATGGTATGTCGTGGTTTGGCGTATGAAGCGTGTAAAAGTTATAAGTATGCGAATGTGTTAAGGTCATAGCACACATATCAACTTGGAAAGGGATCGTCACCGTATCGCCTTTTGCCTCGCCGTTAAACAGGCGTCAATCTAACGTAACCAAAGCGGATCAACAGCTCCGGTACATCGACTCGGCTACATTTAAGCGACGCCGCGCTAACTTTAATCATATTAATATGGATATTTTCTTACTTCTTCAAGGATCCCTTTTCATCGTTATTTTTGTTTGAAATCTAACCTACAAATTTAATAAAATACGCGTGACAGCCACACTTAGTTATAAATAGTTAGCTATTTAAAGAATAATTCGGTAGAGCGATAACGTTGTTTTTATTTTACACCCCTTCTGTCATTAGAAGTGGGATTCAAACAGTTTAATAGATTAAATATAGTATAACTAGCAGCGAAACCCGGCGTTGCTCGGGTAAAAATACATCGCATGTTCAATGGTATAAAAAATTTATAAAGATCCATTTTTTAACGTAGATATTATAGATTTTTATCTTAGATATTGAGAGACTTATTCGGCCATTAAACCTACGGTGTATATAGAGTATCTAATGGAGTAAACTAAATAACGAATTGAAATAATTTTACAGCTTAGTAAATGAAAAATGTATGTTTTATTTACATATTATATTATCCATATACATATTACATGTTACATTATACATTGACATACATATATTATACATTTACATTTTATTTCAGTATTATTTTTTGTTTAAATTTATTTTTACAATACTTACTTATACACTACATTTATAGTTTTATTGTTTGGACTGTAAATAAACAAATTTCGAGGTGATCCTATTCGTGCGCATGCGACATATTATTGGGCGTGTGTAAAACATGGTTCCTTTAAGTCAACGCCACAGTATTGAAATGTTTGGCCCTATGCTTTGTTGATAGTCATGCTGTACGCCAACTTCACCTTGTACTTCTTCTTCTTCTTCACATTGTAAGCGTTTAATAGTAAAGGGCAATCCATTTGATATTAAAGATATTCGTGGTATAAATACTATCTGTCCTTTTTCTTTACCAGTCATTATACTGGCATCGATGATGTTACTCTGTAGCTGTTTATGCAGAGTCTCGTACCATTACACAGTTTCGGCGAGTTCAGAGACAGTGTAATGGCATTCCTGGAACATTTAATGAATTTAAAAATTCAGTAGTAAAATTGACGCTTTCTAGGTAGATAGCGTCATTTTCTTACTGAATTTTTTGATGAGGTCGTCAGTCATTGTATCAATTGACATGTAAATTTTCTTTGCCCCCGGAATCATTTCCTGGATGATGTTGTTGATGTCGTTGACAATGTCGTTCTTCGTGGCTAGAATAATTCGTTCGCATTACCATTCTGAATTAGTATAATTTTCAACAATATTTGGATACACTTCATTTATAAGTTGTTCAGGTGTTACAACAACATTACATAACTTATTAGTTAATGTTATTTGGCCAGTATTTTCGTCTATTGGATAGGTGCCTTCTCCAATTTGTAAAAGCTTTTAAGAAAATTCTTGTGCATTTTCATCTCCTGAAATTTGCTCCCTCATGTTTGTTGTTAATTTACTTATTTTTACGTGTTCCCACTTCGACTACTTCTTTAAGCAAGCATTAATTTCATTCGCCGGCGTCGATTTGGGAATGACAGGTAGCGTTTGATGAAAATCGCCTGAAGCCAAAGTTACGAGAGCTCTTAAATAAACACTCGAACCTTATCGCTTGAAACAATAACATCCGTGTAATCAAGACCGCCGTCATGACTATTAGAACTACGACAAATGAGCCCGTTATTTATCACCCTTATCGTATGGCGTTTTCGGAACGAGAGAAAGTACGTGCGATAGTTACCGAACTTTTGAATAATAACATGCGTCACCAGTTGTGTTTTTTATAGTTCGTTACGTTTTTTGTTATTTACTTAGTTGTTAGTTTATTACTCCTAATCGTTTTAGTTTTGTGGTCGTTGGCTAACAATAATACCTGAGCCGTATGTGTATAGTGCTCGTGAGTACGGGAATATGTTGATGTGTTTGGGAGAAGCTCGAGGAAATGCTTCTCATACTCTGAGGATTTACCGCCAAAGACATCCGACCGCCCAGCATCCTTCTGATCCGCGTATGATTACGGCAGCGTTTCAACGTGTGTTAAAGAATCGACCGATTGCTCCAGCGGCGGCAGGTGGTGGCAGACAAGTGGATGTGCACACGGAACAACGCGTATTAAATGTCATTCGTCGACACCCACACCTCGGCACGCGAAGTGCTGCGAAATTAATGCGGCGCCGGGACGGAATAACTGTGTCGCACTGGTATATTCATAAGGTGTTGCGGAAAAGGATATGATGAGGATGTGCCCATACAAGGTACATAAAGTGCATGTTTTGGTACCCGGTGACCATGAGCGCCGTCGTGCTTATTGCCGTTGGCTTATAGACTAACAACATCAAGCACCAAATTTCGTTGAGCACGTTATCTGGACGGACGAGGCCACATTCACAAGGAACGGATTATAGAATAGGAGGAATACTCACGTGTGGTCAGAGACTAACCCACATACCTTCCAAGAGACCGGGCGCCAAACACGATGGTCAGTTAATGTGTGGGCTGGTGTTTATAATGATAGAATATTCGGACCAGTATTTCTAACGCAGCTACTCGACGGACCACGTTATCTTGATTTTATTAACGACCATCTAAATGGCGTACTAGATGACTTGCTGCTGGCTCAGTATAGGCTAAAGTCGTTCCAGCACGATGGTGCGCAACCACACGTTGTAAGGTCCGTCTGTGAACGTCTCACTGGATTATTCAGTAACCTATGGATTGGGAGACTAGGACTGCACGCATGGCCACCTCGTCGATCTCACCCTTTAGACTATTTTTTTTGGGGTTACGTAAAAGAAAGAGTGTTTGATCGGGAGTGTGACAGTGCTGACGAGATGCGTCGACGAATAGTGAGCGTCTTCGACAAACTTCGTGCGGACTGCACTGAAGATCCTACATTAATGCCCCGCCTTCACGAGGAGCCGCTGTGTCCAAATAGATTAGAGTTTTGTGTGGTATGAGCAACGTAGACATATTTACAGTCCACTGTGTTGAATGACGTCGAATGATTTACCAGTTGCAAATAAACTTTCGTAATAACTACACGTCGTTTTACTTAAAAATCACCCGGCAATCTAAAATAATCCTTATAGATTAAACACGCTGCGACGAGCACGAATTTGTCTGAAGGTGAATGGGGCGCAGTTTGAGCCGCATCTCATAAGAGCACAGCGGATTTCACTAGGTAAGTGGGTTTATACCAAAACCTTCACCCTATTTAGCTACGAACTTGCATCAGCAAGCGCAGCGATGAGCGGGCTATAGCGGCTTTTGTGATTAATAATATTTATTATCGTGCGCGCTGATATGCGTGGCATTGAACACGAGTTATGTTTGATGTACATTGCGGCGTTGCAAATTTACAAATTCCAAAATAAATAAGTATAAGGTAAATTATTATCGGTATTCAATAGTATTTAGACAGTATAATTCCGAAGCCGAAAGGCTAATCCTTTCGGCTTCGGAAGCGTTTCTCTTACACCCTGTATAGTTCAATGGTGAACAGCATTGGTAGAGCTAGTTGACAAATGGCACAGTTTACACCCAGCAGCTAAACTGTCTAAATCTTTTACGAAATATTTTACAATGTGGGGTGCCCAATCGTATAAGGCTCAAATACACTAAAGTCGGTATGTCCAGCACGTTCTATAAAACTATGACTAAACAAACGAGTTCAATGGATTCATATGACAAAAACGGTACGGATGGCGTAGGACTTTAAGTGGTCGTTTCGCCACTGCCACTACACCAAGTATTGTGGGTTCTAATCCCTCTCGGAACAAAACATTTATGTGGTCCGCTAATGGTATCGAGTCTGCGTGTTAATGTGTTACTGGAATCAGTACACGGCGGGATAGCACGTAAAAATCAAATAGGACTTAAATTAAATAAATGTCTTTACCTCAATATATTATCTGAAATTCAGAATGGAAGAATTCTGTCGTGTTGGTTAAAATGTTAAGTCTCCATAAATAGATACTTACACTTGGACTCCGTGGCCCCAGCGTTTCGACACCAAACGGCTCAACTATGTGAATCAACCAATTAGATTTTGATATATGTACCGTTTGAGCGTCTCTACTGATGTAGCAGTGGCAGCACCAGCGGAACCTGCTGTGCTAGGAAGATGGTGCAAGGGTATTTACACAAGTCGCATCCCACGATTAGGGGACCAGACCATATCATCTAGTCTCGTAAATTAAGTTAAATGAAATCATAATAGTGAGATAAATAAAATTCAATTTTATCAATGTATTATATATATTTTATTACTTTATAGTTTTATAAACTAAAATTAAAGATGACTTAAAAATAAAGCCTTTATTAGGTAAGAAGAAGAACTAAACGAAATTTGAATTAAACAAAGAACTAAAGTAAAAAAGGCACATCTAAATTCTTGCGTCCGTTTCCAATGTAAAGGAAACCAGCGTCTGGTGTCCTCACTTTGTGGAAGTAGATCATGCCAGGCCAATAAAGGCTTTTTAAATATGCCACACTACCTCCCATTTCCAGGGAAAGATTCCAGCACCCTTTTGGAATATCTTGATCTATAGAATCGAAGAAATCCATACTATAGTTGTAGTCTTGCCTAGTCAAAAGATTAGTGTTCCAACGATGTTGGGCAGGTCTTATATGCAAGTATGATTTGACTTGCTTCGCTTCTGAAGCATGCAGTCCATAGAAATTAGGGTTAATGACCACGGTTCCGGATGGCTCTTTTAAAAGTTGCCCACGAGCACATATTTCTGCTTCGTCGCATATGTTGCTGATGGTAGCAGTTAGACGACTTTCTTCTTTCATAATTTTGCATCGTTCGGGGTTATTCTCTTCCAGTTGTTCATCAAGCACTTTAATCTTTAACGTGGGATCACCTCTAAACGGAAAAGTTGTTAAAAGAGACAGATGTTTGTACTTCTTTTTTGCCTTAGGCAATAATCCCCAAAATTTGAAGTCCGTCGTATAGAAATATTTTCTATCTAATAATGCGTCACTGTTAATACCAACAGCGATGTGGTAATCTTCATCTACAGCATATATTTGCCCCCAGTACTGGATGTGTTTGAAATGATTTTCTACTTGCAGCAGTGTCAAAGAATTTTGTAGTAGTGATATTAGTTCGCTCGTCAACATAAAGCCGTTGACGTTAATGTACTCCCTGTACTCCCACAATTTATGGACGTTCATCTTCTCAGATTATTTTATCAAAATTTATTGATAGTAAAATAAAATAGACATTAAGTCTGACAAGGAGCAGCCTTGTTATACATTATTTGATTTCTTTTTCACAATATTTGTAATGAGTTCGATTAAAAAGGATGAACTACATATTTTTTTACATTAACGTATTTAGAGTCTTGTATTATCTATGGTAATCTTAAAGACCACGCCTTAAGGACGCTGTTACATTTTCGACAAACTCAAATTTAGGTATATAAAGTCGCGCACATTGAAACAGAGACAGAGCGCTCGATTTTATACATCGCTTAAATAATCTTGGTCCTTGGTATAATTTTTTATATTATTGGAATTGATTCAGCAAATTTACTTGGAACTTTGAAAGCGCATTTGGTGACCGTACTATTTTAGTGATAATTAGGTTAGTATTCATGACTTGAAAAAAAGGAGGTACTTGCATCGACCTGTATGTACGTTTCTAGATCCAAGATTTTCTCAAAAACTACTGATACGATTTGATTCGGGTATTAATTTACTAACATATATTACATACACATATATCTAACATTTTGAAGCATTACATAAAGAGTTAATGAAATAGACATACTAGCTTGGGAGTAAAAATTGAAAGGCCAGAAAGAAGTAAATACTATAATATATTTAATATAGTTATGTAAGAAAAGTACAGAAGCATTAGTGTTATTTACACCCTGAGCTTTTAGGCATTATTTTGTTCACACAACACGTTTTTGTGTGTGTGTGAGCTATGGTCCCTTAGGTTCATAGACCTCATGTATCGGGGGTCAACCAGTTCTGGAAGTAAACAGTTATTGTAAATTTTTACTAAATGCACTTCCATATTTTCCTTCCAGAACTGTTCGTCTCTTTTTATAAATTCATATTTAATTTTTCCGTCGCCTGTCCACACCGCGAATATACATATATATTGACCAGTTACTCGTAATTGACCCTGAACTTGGTAGTACCATTTGCTTTTCTTATTGACGATGAAAGCGTCAGATTTGTACACCCAAAAGTCAATTTTCTTTTGCTTGATTGCTTCTTCAGGTTCTAAGTTGTATGCAGACGATGGACACTTTACTTCTACAATACCATGTTGGTATTTGCCATCTGGAGTAGCACCTAGAAATGAAAATTCACTATCGATGTGTAATCCACAGTCTTGTATATCTAAATTTAATGCGCTTTTTAATTCTTGAAGCGCTGTGTGCTCGTTCTTCTTGCCATGTTTAAATGATGCGACATTGCTCAGATCATTTCCATATAATATCTGTTTGACAAGAGGAGCACAATTTGTATTTGCACGCCGCTTGCAAACTCTAGCAAACCATGAAGCAGTTAATAGTTTCCGCCGTGTCTCTAGCCAGAGCGGGCTTGCACTCTGCAAGACTGTGCTTCTTTCTATATTATTTCTCTCTTCTGTAGAGAGTGACAAAGATTTTAAAAAGTCTTGTTTTGCTTTAGTGTAATCCAATGCATCCATGTCAGGTTTCTGACAAATTACACCATAATGAGCATCTTTCGCAGTGGCATGTTTTATGGTATTTTTCTTTTTAATGTTCCTTCTCTTACTATTGTTGGTTTTGCGCTTATTTTCTAGCCGAATTATTTGTGCGCTTGCATCAGTCCCGAAAATAAATTTATGCACATAGGTTTGTAATGTGCCACCGGTATTTAACGATATGACTGCAGCCGCACATCTTCCGCTGTATGACCCTTTTAATGAGTAATTGACCCTTTTTCCTCCTACGTACTTGGCAACTCTGGCATTGAAACTTTCGACCAAATTGTTTGTTTCGTTATACGCAAAACTACATGCATTTTGGGAAAGTCTATACGCCAAATCGGTAAGTTTTTGGAACACCCCAAAAGCTACTAATTCTGGAACAAAGTTTTCCGAGTTGGTTTTATTACAAAAATATGGTAAACAATGGCTGTGATCACCAAATATGTGGTAGGGCCCATTTTGGATATCCTTTTTTATGTTATTGGCCTTTTCTGCGAAAGGTATGTATGCCTAGACCAGTATTTTATTGAAGAATCAACTCCCCAACGCAACCTCAAATATTTTTCTTTGACAAGTTTCCTTGCTTTGATGTTATAGGATGAGGTAGTTGACAGTGCCAGCAATGCTTTACAATAATTGCGCAAAAGATGGTTCTTGCACTCTATTTTAGCGACAGTGAGATTTTCGTAGGGTCGGGCATTTCTAATGCATGAATAGGTATTAGCATCTCCATCAGCAATTAAATGTGAATAAATAAGTCCATGGTCGGATATGGAACGTTTAAACCCCTCGGTAATAATTGCAGCTTCCATTGCTGTTGAAGGGCCGCTGAAGTTCTTAAAACATCTATGTTCAGGTGCCTCAATTCCTTTGTTTGTTGATCGGGAACATATCACACAATATTTATTTTTCACCCCGCAGTAAAGCACTTTTTTGCTGTGCTGACCAATGATTGCCGCGGCGCCTGAAGAAGCATCGTAATTATTTCCGTATGAACGCTTACTCCAACACGCATCCGCAATAACAGCAATCAATGGTGTTTCTTGAGATGACATATTGCCGATATGTTTTGCATGCTCGACCTCTTCCTTTCCTGCCTCAGACATGCAATGATCCGCAGTTTTTTCCCACCACTGGGAAACTTGATCATGCGTAGCTTGGTGTAACCGCAGAGGCATCGGTGGAATGTCGGCATGGGCAAGGACTGTATTAAGTTGGGTGTAACCGGCACCAGTAGACATTATTCCGGATACAACATCCTGATTAATGTCCATTTTAAGGTCGTCTTTCCGCGCTGTTTGAAGCTCAAACTTCTCACCACACATTTTGCAAGCAAGTTTGAATTTCGAATGCAGGCCATCTCTTTTTTCTTTATTTATCACTAGATGTTTCATACCGCAATCGAAAAGAGAAGTGTGGCTTCCTATTTGCATCATCTGCTCAAATAGGTAATCAATTTCAACTATTCTTTTGCCTTTTGGCTTAAATTGTACTACGCATTGCCGCTCCTGAAAATAAAATGACAATACTAGTAGCATGGTCAAAAAAAATAAAACAAACTTTGAATACTTTTATAAAACTTACAAATGAAATTTCATACTGCTCATCATGGTCTAACGAGACATCTATGCTGCTCTCCCTGTTAGCAAAAAACATAATACATCCAAATAAGTTACCTGACGAAACGTAATGGGATTGATAATAGAAAAAAATTGCTTAAACTATTACTCCAAATAACTAATAAACAGAAGACAATATTAATTAACTCCATAGTGAAAATACTTACATAGTCTTATTACTTTTGTTCACTGCTAAGTTTGCAGGTTTTTTTGGTCTATAACCAAATTTCCGAATACGTGGCATCTAAAAAAAAACGAAATAAACATTTTAACAATACATCGTACCAGTAGCTTGGCAAATTCGTACGTGACACTCCCATGATAAGCGGGTGGCGAGAGACGTTACTACCCGATGACGTTGTAGGCCGCTAGGTTTTACATTACCATTGGTCTGCAGATATCACTAAGTAAAATTGTAAATTAATTTATTCTGTTATATTGGATGTGAAGTCATTGCGCTGTATAAATATATGCATTCTTATGACTCGGTGTATTTTGCTATATCTATTTAATTATTATTAATATATATCCGCCATTTTGTATTAAAAAAAGGATGATATACTATATAATATGTACTTATTACATATATATATATATACAGGGTGTTTGGAGGGTGAGTAGCCATAGGATAATGGTCGATAGGTGATGGTGTTGGCTACATGTTGCGCCTACTTAAATAACATTTTGCCTTAAGTTTAATGAGTAATAATTTTTTTTCTATTTTTCTAGAAAATCTCCATTTTTTTGTATAAAAACTTTAATTATTTTTTTAATAACCGCTGAAATGTTAAAAAAATGATGTCATTTGTTAGTGTAGTCTTACCTTATTCAGATTTAATCATAATTTCATACAAACAATTCAAAAAGAAATAACAGTGAAGTATCAAACTTTCATAAATAAATAAAAAACATCCTTATGTCAACTTCACATGGTAAAATAAAAAAAACTTACGCTGTATGGCATTTACACATGTTTTTAAAAACTTCTCTAGTTAATACTCTTTCGAACGGTATGTAACATGTATCATAACTAACCTAAGAGTATTAACTAGAGAAGTTTTTAAAAACATTTGTAAATGCCATACACCGTAAAATTTTTCAATTTTACCATGTGAAGTTGACATAAGGATGTTTTTTTTTTATTTATGAAAGTTTGATACTTCACTGTTATTTCTTTTTGAATTGTTTGTATGAAATTATGATTAAATCTGAATAAGGTAAGACTACACTAACAAATGACATCATTTTTTTAACATTTCAGCGGTTATTAAAAAAATAATTAAAGATTTTATACAAAAAAATGGAGATTTTCTAGAAAAATAGAAAAAAAATTATTACTCATTAAACTTAAGGCAAAATGTTATTTAAGTAGGCGCAACACGTAGCCAACACCGTCATCTATCGACCATTTTCCAAATATATATATATATATATATATATATACACTTATTCATACCTTGCTTTTGTAAAGCTTAACATCACCCATCCATTTCTTGACCTACCCAACAGCTGCTTTACCTCACCCATCTATTTCTTGACCTGCCCTACAGCTGCCTAACCCCATCCATCTACTTTCAAGCCCCACGGCGTAATCTAAATCTTAACTATAGGTACTAAGAGCTGCTTAACCCCACCCATCCATTTCTCAACCTTACTGCATAGCCATTCGTATCCAAATCCCGATCTTACTCAACAAATTCTAAATCACATTCTAATAATAAATAATAGTATGAAACTCGTACTTACTTTTATTTCGGTTCAAAAAAGTATCAACTCCTTCACGTCACGATAAACGACGACTGTACCTACGACGCGCGACTTCTTCGTAATTTATTTTTTGCGATAGAGCGATACACCCGTGCTTCCACAAGCGCGTCTGAGCGCGGAATAATGAACCGCGAGTGAAAAATGTATGAAGAAATTTGCACGCGTTCTTATTTAGCTGTTAATTGAAAAATGTTATGATTTAGGTACAAAATAATTAGCTGAACGTATAGAGGACTATAAATGCCGTAATTTGTTATAAGTTAGAAGATAAAATATGCATACAATTTATCTAAAATGGTACCTACTGAGACCCTATTTTTGTTAATTTTCTGTGATTATTGTGATGGTGAAAACGGATTTATACGAAAATGTTGTATGATGTCATACAATTTTTATGATGCCAATCTGGAGATGAATAGATTATCTTTAAATTGAGACCATACTATCTTCACATTTGTGATTGCTTATACGTTAAAATGGTACCTGAAAAGCACTGTTATTTGTAGAAAAATGTAAAAGCGTCCTTAAAGACATTGATCATGATCAGATGGTCATAGTTCTAAAAAAAAAATAAAGACCGTCAGGCAACGCGGCATGAAGGCGATTCACACTCTGCACCGCATTACGCAGCGTAGCGTGGGAGTACGTGTTCTTACGTTGCCTGAAAGTAAGGCGATTCGCACACTGCACCGCATTACGCAGCGAAGCGCGGAAGTGCATATTCTTACGTTGCTTGAAAGTACCTCTCTTTGCATTGAAACCACGCGTAGTGAAATACACAGAAAACACATTCACGCGCTGTTTTGCAGGTCACACGCCTACATGCAGAGAAACGCACTCATGCGTGGGTGCGGGGCAAGATGCAATGTATGGCACACCGAGTTCTGCAGTATGGTGCATGATTTTGACAGAGCTAGACGTGAAGACATCTTTATATTTACTGAAATCTAACAAATTATGAAAATTACCCATTTATCGATCTTGTTCGTAAAAAGGGATGTACAGATTTTTTTCTAATTTGATTATACATAAACTAAACAGATAATACAACTGCAGCATCCTGAATGAGTTCCGCATTAATAACTATTTTTAATATAGAAAACAATGCCCTGCATTGCTACTATCACCGCCAGCTGCTGTGAAATGAGGCCTCTGTGCCACCGTATACTATACTGCAGCTCCGCGTGTTTGTGCAAAGAAATCTGCATGATGATGCAAATCTGCACTCCCGTAGCCACACACGCTTTGTCACCACAGACCCCGCAGCGTAGAGCGGGGCAGTGTGTGAATCGCCTTAGATGAGTAGGTATCGCGACCTACAATTTGGCGTCTTGAATAGAATAGAATCTTTATTTATCATTCTATTTATCTTGCTAATGGACGCTGAGAATTAAAAACAGTATTATCAATTAATCAGTACTTAATTGTATTTGAGCACTTATGCATTCCGTGGTTCTAGCTACTACCTATGTGTACCTAACCATTATATTACAAAATAATAATTAAAATAAATTTTAACACAAAACTTCGCACGAAATATACAGGGTGTAACAGAAAGGTGTGGTCATATTTTAGGGTCGCTATGTACATCTGATAAATAACCTATGTGCCCTAACCCCATATCAAAATATCGAATTTTAAATTTGATGACAATTTCAATCATTTTATTTATTTGTTATTTAAATATCGATACAAAACGAGTTACATCACTATCGTTTTTATCCTTTCAACCAAAGGTCATTGATTTTTAGTTACAAATCATGGGTTACGAGCCCATTCGCCCCTAAAGGTTAGCCCCTTAGTAAGTATTTGTCGCTTTTCGCCCCTCCAAATAGTTCTAGTGCCTTTTCGCCCCTTATTATAAGATCAAAAAAAGTAACGGTTAGGTTATGTTAGGTTCCTTCTTAAACCCGCCCAAAAATAGGAGCCCAGCGAAGCGAGGCTCCGTCGACTTAGTTTGATATCTATAAAATATTTTAATAAACATATTTTGCTGTGCAATTTATAATTTTGGTGGAACAAAGGCAAAAAATTGAGGAACAGTTAATGTCCTTTTTTACTATTAAACAGTAACGATATGACTAAGGGGCGAAAAGGTTCGCTAAAAATAATATATCTTGGTTCTCCCCGTGATGAAGGGCGAAAGGGCTCTGAGTTAAGGTGCGAAACTACAACTTTCTATGAAAGGGGTGAAGTCAAGGGGCGTACGGGCTTAAACCCAAATCATGGCCGGCGCGTTACAAAAAATACCGTATTGTTTGTCTCTTTTATTTTCAATGCTTGTAACGTGCCCGCGGTTTAGAAATAAGCCGAAAGCGAAGTAATGTTCTTTAAAACAAGAATACATATAAATGTTGACATTCATTCCGTTCCGCAATAGAAAAACAAAATACTTCAGGCAAGATAGGTCCTGGCAAAGTAGTACAGATCAACGAATCGAAATTCGGAAAAAAGGAAGTAAAATAAAGGTAAATATTAAAATCTGTGACAGACCCGAATTAGTTTACCCCGACTTTACGTGGTACTTTTTGCCCTACCCCTAGAGTGTTTTTTAGAGCCCGGAGGCACGGAGAGGGTGCAGCCTCCGGCCGCAGTAACAAAGCATAGGCACAAGCGAGCCTAAGCGGCCGAGGCTGGTCGCCGCAGGCGACCAGCAAGCCGAGGCTGCTTAGGTGAGCGCATGGGCCAGTGCTTTGTTACGCTAGGGCGAAGAGGCTACACATCCTGCAGTGCCGGAGAAGATGCATTCTCAAGATATTGTATAATATAGACTTTATGTAGTAAATTATATTTTCTGTAAACTGTTAGATAAGGACAGTGATTTGCCCTCTTATTCTTTGTTATTTATCAATATATGACAATAAAATAGTAAAAATAAAAGTTAATTTTTCTCGGAAATTATAGGGCTCCGGCGGGAGGGGAGGGCGGGGATTAGTATAAGATATATACTGTGGGATCACAGTATATACTTTCTCTGATCACTTAGGTATAGGTTTTGGTAGCTTAATTAAGTCACATAAAACAGCAGATTATTAACTTTTGTTTCCCTAATATGACATTCTCCAAACTTATTCATAAACTAAATACAGCTAGTTTGGATATTAACTCCAAAATTATAATTCTTTATAGGGATAGCTTATTATTCACAAAAAACGATATTATCAATCTGACAGAGGTAAAGCTGTCTCTACAAAATAAATTGCGATGTAAATTCATTGAAATTAAACTACTATATACGGATTTTATCGCATTGTTTATTTATCACTGTATTACAAAATTTTGAAACTATTACACTACTACTACTATTGAATTTTACTAATTTATAAGCTAATAAAATTATTTAAACTATTAAATGTATTTATATTCAGGTTTACACTTTCCCCAACGTTTCGGTTGCTTTTCAGCAGCCATGGTCACGGGGAGACTATTACTACGTCAATTTTTACCATCCGTCAAGTGCCAATTACCTTTACAAGATGCAGGGGTCTATAAAATAGATTGTGACTGCGGACTCTCATACATTGGTCAAACCAAGAGAAGCATAATTTCAGAAGACAATATTATGGGATGTAAATTTATAACATGTGCATTAAGTACCTTACTCAAATAAATTTCATTATGATGAAAATAAATTTAATATATCCATGACATGACATGTCAATATAAGGACATTTTATGTTTCGATACTAATATATTTATTAGTAATTTTATTTTGACAAAAGATTATATGTATCTTTCATTATATTACAAACGACAACTTGCTTATTACAATGCGTGACATATTAAGATAAAAATTTAAACAATTAAATATAGTAACTTTTTAAACACTGACTTCAAATATAAAAAGCTTGTTACTCAAGTATTATATTTATAATATATGCCGTCAAAAATGTCTGATAAGGTACAGTTTAATAGGAAGTGGTGAAAAGTGATATTTGAAGGGTTTATTAGCGTTACATATAATTATATAACATTCGATTTTCCGCAAACAAACTCCTATCTTTCAGGCCAAATTTTAGTGGATAGTAGTAATCGATGAATTTGCCATCCCTCCTACAAAGAAAACATCATTATATACTAGTAACTTTGAATATGTTAACTATTTCTCATGTGCATAGAATGATAATATTAAGAAATGGATCGGTTTGTACCTCCAAAACTTGACGTGATGGAATACCACAAATGTTTGGGACTTTTTTCTATGACCCATCAGCTATTCATTTTAGCTATCAGTTAAGCGGGTACTGAAACTGTGTCACGCAGTGCTATTAGCATATAATATACAAAATGATACAGGTACCTGTAGGGTATCCATGAATTTAATTTCTGTAAATAATTCTATTTCAATCAATTCTTCTATTGTAAATAATGACAAAGTTCATTTAAACTTAAAGTTGGGATAAACGATAGAGGTTATCAATTAAGTGTTGCTCATCAAAACATACAAAGACTATCCGGCAAAGATTTAGAGTTAAGTTTATTTCTAGAGATCTGCAATGTTCAGGTTATGTGTATTACAGAACATTGGCTCAAAGCTATGAAGTAAGTTTTTTAAATAGTATGAATTATATGGTACATAGCACTTTTTCAAGAACACAAGCCATTCGCGGTGTTTATTTAATACTTGTTGCAAACACAATAACTGGCAGGGAATGTAAAGACATAACTTGTCTGTCTATAGAGCGTACCATAGAACTGTCCTGTGTTGAGCTTGAATGGTATAATAATAATTATTTGTGTAGGTATGTCGCCCCCCATTGAGTAACTTTAATCTGTTTGAATCAGTGATGGAAGATGTAATTACTAACATCAGAACTAGTAGGTAATACATATTAGTGTGCGGTGATTTTAACATTAATAAACTAGATTTCCTTGACTAATAGACTTATAAACTTATTTAAATAATTTAATTTAAGAATAACTGCCACATCTTTCACTTGTTTAGATAACATGTTCAGTGATTGTAACGCTTCATACAAATTAGATATCACTAATTTAACATCAGGTCACTGTGGACAATTAGCAATGTTTCCAAACATTAATAATAATAATATTAAACAAAAGATACTTGTTAGGCCTTTATCAAATAATCACTTCAAACATTTTAGAAATAAAATTTCATGTAGTATGTACTCTAATATAAGGACAGATAAATCTCCTAATAAGGAGTATGACAGCTTTTTTGGTATTGTTAAGAAAGAATTTAATAATACGTTTAGGTCTAAAGTAAAAATTATTAAAGGAACTAGGTCATTTAACGAATGGGCAACCGTAGGTATTTATAAGAGCAGAGTGAAAATGTATGAGTTATATAGTATTGTAATGTTATGCTTGGTCAATCACGCTTTAGAGGCGTGGTTGACCTAGGAATCTATTTAGTGGAGATAATTAAAAATATATACTACACAATTTAAAGGTTTGTAATTCAGATAAAATTACACAGTACAGAATGGACAGTATTTTTAGGTAGTAAATAACAACTTTGTGTTAAACAAAAGAACAGGGCGTGGTTCAGTTAAAGGCTGGCTACGCGGTCCGGTTGAGAGCTCAAAGACCATTTATCTTGATAGGCAGTACAGCAGGAAGCGAGCAAGCACCAGGGCATCGTCGGCTTATATATCGGTCGGCCACCGCTCGGAAGGAGTAATCGAGAGAGGGAGCGCTACCACTCCCGCACGTACGCAGCCGCCGAGCACGACCGGTACGCGTGACACAGCCCCCTCGTTAGGGAAGAATTTTTGAGAGGACTACCTGCTCCTCGGACAGCAGCTTCCAACCAGAATAATTTGGGCATGAAAGAACAGAGGATGACACTAAACAATACTTCAGATTATTGAAAGCCACATCAGCCTCATGAGACCAAGAAAAAGAAGGATTTTTTTCCTTGGCTAGTTAATTTGTTTAGAGGTGCAGCGATTGAGCTAAAGTTTGGAATAAAACGTCTGTACCAAGAAGCAGCTCCCAAGAAATGACGAACTTCTTTTTTATTAGAAGGAGTGGGGTAAATTTTTATTGAGTTTACTTTATCGGGGTCTGGATGTAACCCATCGGAGTCCACAACATAGCCTAAATATTTTAATTTATCTCTAAACAATTTACATTTTTCGAGGTTAATAGTTAAGTTTGTGCTTTTTAATCTTTCGAGAATACGTAAAGGAAGCGATATGCATATAATATTGTCGACAAAACAAAAAACTTTGTTTTCAAATTCAGGACCATAGAACAAAGTATCGACCAATCGTTGTTGAGTGGCGGGTGCATTAGTAAGACCAAATGGCATTATTTTAAATTGATATGTACCACGTGTAGGAATATAAAAAGCTGTTTTACAACGATCTTCCTCTCTTATCAACGTCTGCCGAAAAGATTTAGATAAATCCAAACTAGTTAGGTAGGTATTTAGTGTCTCTTAAATTATCTAAGATTTCCGCAATAGATATAAGGTAAACTGTAAGCATCTTTTTTGTAATAGAATTTAATTTACGACTGTCCAAACAAATACGTAATTCACCATTCTTTTTAGGGGTTAAAATAACAGGATTCGGCCATGGCCTTTCAGAACGTTCTACCACGTCTTCTGCGAGCATTTCATCAAGATGTTTAATTAAAATACGTTGTTTATCAGGAGACATGCGATAAAATCTCTGCCGAATAGGAGAACAATCACCTGTATCAATAGAATGTGAAATAATGTTTGTGTAAGCGAGACTCTGCTTCTGATAAGAAATATCGGTGAATTTAGATATAATGTTGTCAGCGGTAGCTCTTTGATTGACTTTTAGAAGACTATATGAAACAAGATGGGAACCGACATTAATCTGTAGTGTGATGACGTGCGCGTCAGACTTGATTAGACCAGATTAGTTTACTGTAGTTACTTTCACAGCGTTATGTCATACGGAATATTATTATGGGGTAAAGCAGCTGATATACAAAGTATATTTATATTGCAAAAAAGAGCTGTGCGTGCTATTTATCAATAATTAGGAACTAGAATCTCGCTCAGAGAAAAATGTAAGAATATAGGTATTTTAACTGTAGCATCACAATATATTTATTTTAATATATGCACGTCCGTCAACATATACATTTATACATAAAAATAGTGACATACATAACATCAATACTTGAAATAAATCTAAATTATGTGTTCCATTCTACCGTCTACATAAAGTTCATGGTTCCTTCATGGGTTTTGGTACACGTTTTTATAATAAAATTCCGACCAATATTCTAGAATTACCAGATAATATATTTAAAGATAAATTAAAATTTGCCTAATTTCTGAAGCATACCTATTATAATATAGAGGATTATTTGAATGACAAACATCCATGGCACTAATATTTGCATCAGATCATAGGATGTTAAATGACAAATACTAACATTTTTTTTTCTTGTTATGCCACACCTTTTTAAACTAGAATTTACATTGTTGTTCTCTCTCATCATCTCATCATCTCTGCATACTCCGACTACATGGACAAGGAAATAGTATCTGGACAGATAAAGGACCTTGTTGAATATGGCAGCCGGGAGAACCTGGACATGATCCTGGGGTGCGATGCCAACGCACACCACACAGTCTGGGGGAGCACGGATGTGAATGTAAGAGGAGAAAAACTACTGGAGTATGTGGTAAGTATCTCTTTACAAATTCTAAATAAAGGAAACAGGCCAACGTTCGCTGACTGCTAGCGAGCAGAGGTAATTGACATCACGTTAGCCTCCAACAGGGCTAGCACTAAGATTTTCGAATGGCATGTGTCTGATGAGATTACCTTATCAGATCATAAGTACAGGACGCTGGTTTCAGCTCCCACAGCACGTAGAAGGAATCCCAGAAATACGGATTGGAACTCTTTTAGTAGTGATCTCAGAATAGATTTGGAGGACTCTAAGGGTAAGCTCAATTCTATATTAGACATCGAGTTTACAGCAGACAAATTGGTCCAAACTGTGAATACGGCCTGGACAAATAACTGCCCTGAGAGGGAACTTAGGCCCAAAAGGGCACCGTGGTGGACGCCAGAGTTGGTCAAATTGCGGCTAGAAGCCAGACGAGCGTTTAACAATGCTAGGACCAGTAGGGACTACAGCGGTTACGCTCGTTGTTGAGGTTTGAGATTCTTTATTTTCCATAAGAATTAACAATTCACTTACATGGAAAGTTCACTATAACTAAATTAAACATAGAAAATATTAATAACTTATCGGCGCACAATGTGGGTGCTTATTAAATATTGTCAACAAAATACTAAGAATCAAATAACAAGTTCAATTAGCTGCACAGTCGCGGCGTAAACTAACACGGAATAAGCGCGACAAGAAGTGTCATGTAACGTAGGATGCACGATGAGTGTTGTCAATGTGTAGGTATGGTGTATATACAGAGTGATTTTGAAATCGTGTAATTCCTTTTAACCACGCATTCTACTGGTGATATAGAATAACCCTGACCATATTTTTATTTAATTAGATTTATTTTTTTTGAAAAATTATTATTCCGTTTTTTTCGTGAAATGGTGTCAGATAGTCATTTTTTTTTTTTTTTTTTTTTTTTTACGTGGGGGAATGCAATGGCGCATATCCCTCCGCGGGGGCGGGCGGAGGGATTATGTCGGACTCGCCGGGGTAAAATAAAGATGTTAAAAAAAAAAAAAAAGATAATGTACCTCCCGGAATACCGACTAAACCTACCACGGTGTTCCTCAACACAACCACTACCGACGGGGCCGCGCGAATCGCTTTCGCATGCGGTCGCGACCCCGCCGAGGTTACGGCCCGCCGTATGAAACGGCAGGCCACTACACGAAAGACCTACCCAAAATAGGCACTACTTCAAATAAAACCCTACTGTCTCCCCCCTAGAGGGAAGACGGACTCGACACAGAGGCGCGCGTGGGAACACGCACGCCGCCTCTCGGACCTGGTGCTGAACGGATGGCGGGCAGGCCCACAAAGCCCGCCACCCCCAGGTCAAACCTCAGGGTGGCTGGAGGTCATCTCGCGCCCTCCGGCGCCCGGCTCTGCGGTTGGGGAGAGGGTTTAAACGCTCCCTCTCCCGCTCCGCCGCCTCCTTGATGGAAATCACTTCCTCGCAAAAGGAGGCGACGGCGTTCCACGACCTCTCACTCCGGACCATAGACTGAACTACGGCCGGGAGCGAGAGGGCAACCGATCCGACTGCCGCGATCAAATCACGACGCTGCGATGCCCAGGCGGGGCAAACCGCCAAAGTGTGCAGCGCCGTGTCCTCAATAACGTCGCGGCAGTCGCCGCAGTGGTGACAACCGGGCGTCTCTTGCCGGCGTATACGACACAGGAACCGGCCAAAACATCCATGGCCAGTCAGAACCTGTGTCAGCCGGAAGGTGAGGGCGCCATGCCGCCTCTCCAGCCACTCCTCAAACACGGGACTTACCGCCACGATCGTGGCGTGCCCGGCACTGGGGTGCACAAGTCGCTCCTTCCAATTCGCCACTAGGACCTGGCGGAGCTCGGACCTCGCCGCCTTGATAGCGGGAGGATCCGGTCCTTCGCCCCGAGCTAGTGCCTCCTGGCGCCAACGATAGAGCGACGCCAGGAGCGCCGCTTCCAGGTCCCATGGCATCGATCCGGCGAGGAGGCTCGCAGCCTCAAACGAGATCGTGCGGTATCCCCTAATCAACCTGACGGCCATGACGCGCTGTGGTGCACGAAGCGCCGAGATATTGCGGGCCGTCAGGTTGTCTGCCCAAACTGGGGCCCCATATAGGGCCATGGACCGCACGTGTCAGATAGTCATATGTTAACCAACCGAGGCAATTTTAATTTTTTACTAATTAAAATAAAAAACATATTAATAATTAATGCCGTAAATAATAACGGGCGGTCCTTTTTATTGCCCCTTATTATTTACGATATCAGTTATTGTTATGTTATTATTTTTAAATTAGTAAAATATTAAGATTGTGTCAGGTGGTTAAAATATGACTATTTGAAATCATTTCATGAAAAAAATCTGTACTCTAATTTTGCCGAAACCATTATTCTAATTAAGAAAAAATATGGTCAGGGTTATTCTATATCACCAGTAGAATGCGTGGTTAAAAGGAATTACACGATTTCAAAATCACCCTGTATAGTGTTGTAGACGTTTTTTAAATGAGTATAATGTTTTTGCGTCTTTAATGCTATTGGGTAGTATATTGTATATTCTAGCTCCTTCGTACATTAAACATCCTTTTCCGTAGTTAGTTCTCGGATTGTATAATTGAATATTGTTTGCATGGCGTAGTTTAATTTTTTGAAAAGTATGTTTTTTTGTAAAAATTATTTGCGTATGTATGTTTTTATGTAATATTTTACGTATTATTAAACAAGTATTATATATATATGTTTGTGATATGTTCTTTATTTTTGTATCTTGGTATATTTTTATTGTTGATGTACTGTAGTCGTAGTTAAATAATGATTTAATTAATTTGTTTTGTACAATTTGTAAAGGTTGTAAATTAGTTTTAGCAGCTGAACCCCAAATTTGAATTAAATAGTCCAGGTGAGGCTTAATCAATGTGTTATATATGTTGTACTTAATTAGCTTGGGAAAGCAGCCAGTCGTGTCACGCAAGGATCCAGTGAGTGAACTTAGTTTAGTCTGAATTTTTTTGATATGTGGTTTCCATGTTAAGTGTTTATCTAAAATTAGGCCGAGATATTTTTCTTGAGCTACTTCATTAATTTTCGTGTTATTTATTGTTGGTACTGGATAAGAAGGTATCTTTTTGTTTTTTGCTATAACAAAGCTGTGCGGAAAGCTAAACGGAAGGCTTGGAGAGCACACTGTACAAAAATCAGTACGATTCCTTAAGGAATGAGGCTCTCCAAAGCTATCTCGACTGTCAGAGCACATTAAGGATGGCAATACCAGGGTCTGGTAAGGAGACACTAGCAATGATGCTAAACACACACTTTCCAGACTGTAAGATAATAGAAAAGGAGCAGGAGGACCCGATCAGCCTGGTTGAACTAAGCTGTCGTACAACCAAAGCAGATTGGGACACTGCTAGGAAGGTAGTGGATGAAGGGAAGGTCGGCTGGGCTCTAAATGGTTTTCAGCCATTCAAATCACCTGGTCCAGACATGGTTTACCACATCATCCTACAACAGGGAGCTGCACTCTTGGTTCCGCGTTTGTGTAGATTATACAGAGCCTGCATAGCTTTTGGATACATTCCAAAGATATGGAGGCGTGTTAAAGTCATCTACATACCAAAACCGGGCAAAGCGGACTACGAAGAAGCCAAGGCATACAGACCTATCAGTCTTGAGTCGTTCTTCTTGAAAACCCTGGAGAAGTTAGTAGATAGACATGTCAGGGAGGGAGCATTATGGAAATTCCCCCTCCATAGGCTACAATGTGCCTACCAGTCGGGAAAATCCACTGAGACGGCACTACATTTTGTGGTAAATAAGGCAGAACATGCATTAGAGAACTGGGAAGTTTGCATTGCTGCATTCCTGGATATTGAGAGAGCTTTCGATCGGACCACCTTTGATGCCATCAGTGTGGCATCGGCAAATCACGGCATAGAGCCAACCATTTGCAAGTGCATCGATTGTATGCTCAGAGGAAGAATTATTAGGTCTGAGTTATTAGGATATGAAACGACAACCAAGGGCTGCTCTCAGGGTGGAGTACTCTCACCACTCTTATGGTGCTTGGTAGTCAATTCACTCCTAGAACAACTCAACAAAGGTCCGTACTTAACGGTCGGATATGCGGATGACTTGGTGATACTCGTCAATGGAAAGTTCCCGAGTACGGTATCTAGTCTCATGCAGAGGACCCTGATTATGGTGGAAAAATGGTGCAGTAGCAATCATTTAACGATCAACCCAGGGAAAACTACTGTCGTGCCGTTTACTAGGATGAGGGATCTGACAGGGTTGGAAACTCTCTTTATGTATGGTACGCAGTTACAATGGTCCATGGAGGTGAAGTATCTAGGCATGACCTAGATAGCAAACTAACGTGGAAACCTCATGTAGACAAAGTCATAGAGAAGGCCCAGCGGGTCTTCGGTATGATTCGTTCTACTTATGGGAAGACCTGGGGTCTGAAGCCCAAGGTCATCAAGTGGCTATACACGATGATGATAAGACCCATACTCAGGTATGGAAGCATTGTCTGGTGGCCAAGAACTAAACTAGCTACATGTAGGACCGCGCTGTCGAAGGTGCAGCGATTGGCCTGCATGGCTATAACAAGGGCGTTCCCGACTACGCCAAAGGCAGCGTTACAGGTCCTGCTGGATCTAACGCCGCTACACATTTTTGTGGAGTCAGAGGCGATAAAGGCGCTACACAGACTATCTGTGCATGGGCTGTGGAGCGTCAACATGCCGGTAACTAGACACACAAAATTGGAGATTTCAAAGGATCTCAAAAGGATTATGAGCATTGGGTGCGACAAAATGCAACCATTGCACATATTCAAAAATAATTTTAAAATAAAGGTCCCCACGAGGGACAAATGAAGACAAGGTCTACAATCCACTGACAAGGGTTGTCTCATCTGGTACACTGATGGTTCCAAAATGGAAACAGGATCGGGCGCTGGTATCTATACCAACGACTGCAAGGTGAGCCAAAGCATGGGCAAATATGCAACGGTCTTCCAAGCGGAAACCTATGCTATAATTGCCTGTGCTCAGGAGAATATCAACAGTAATGTCACTAATAGGACTGTGTATATTCTCAGTGACAGTCAAGCTGCTCTCAAGGCTCTGGACTCGTGTAGGGTGGACTCCAGACTGGTCCTGAACTGTGTTAAGGCCCTAAACAAACTTGGCAGAAAAAACACAGTCAGACTGGTGTGGGTTCCGGGGCATGCAGGGGTGCAGGGCAATGAGGAGGCTGATGTATTAGCCAGAAAGGGCTTGGAGCAACTGTTTGTGGGCCCCGAGCCATTCGTGGGACTCTCTGAGAGCACCGTCAAGGCAGCTTTGAATGCATATGGCAATGATAGACACAGGCTGGAGTGGATGGCTCTTAGGGGTCTGGAACACTCCAAGAAATTCATTGCAAACAGAGCCACAGGCTTCACCCAGAAGTTCTGCAGGTATAACAAGAGCCAAATACGCCTGCTCACAGGAGCGTTCACTGGCCATTTTGGCACCCACGACTTCCTGTGCAGATTGAGATTGGCACACAATTCGATCTGCAGAGCCTTTGGTGAACAGGACGATTCCATATCGCACCTACTATGTGAATGCGACGCGTTGACTGGATTGAGGATGGGTCTGATGGGATTGGCATATCCAAACCCTGAGGACTTCAGGCTTCTCTCTCTGAAGTGTACGCTACGACTGATGCAGTACATTCATAGGGAGATAGCTAAGGGATAAATCTTGGGGCCGACACAAAAGATCCCAATGGGTCGAAGTGTCGCCGGTCTGTACTGACTGGCCCCCACACATAAGATAAGATACATTGTTTTTACACTCAGTCGTAATTTAATCAAGAAGAATGAGCAATGAAGACAATTCGTGATCATGGACAGTTCCGTAAAGTGTTCTTTTGAGTCTTATTCTGAGTTCGCATGCCAAGGACCGTCATGCTCACTCAAATGTCATTGCTTGTGGTGGCGTCATGGACCGGATCGTTCCCTTCCCGAGGCGAGAGGGGCGATGGCTGGCCCATGCGTCGTACTCGTGAATGGGTCTACTTGTGGTGACTGGTCGACCTTGGTTTCGTGGAATTCGATAATTTACTTACTACATTTTATTTAAGCAGTTAGATTAAACTATGGACTATAATCATGCCTTGTCTTGATTATTTATGTATATGTAAGTGGATGCTCCTATTTACGATACTGCTGCTTTAGAGGCTACCATCAAATTTTATTAAATGCTTGAGTATGTTCAGTAGTCGTTCATGGAGAAATTGTTACAGCACCTTACAGTTATGATTTGTAAACAAAATATATAAAATTTTGTAAACTTGGCGAAAAGAGTGGCCATGCGTTTCTTCCCCGTTCTTTTCATGAGCCCTACACACTTGCTTTGTTGAACGTGGCAGTAAATGTAAATTTACAGGCAAATTTAGTGTAACTTTGACATTCATAAGTGTTATCTTGTAACCTAACTTGAATAAATTTATTTTTGATATGATTTGATTTGATTTAGTGCAACTTTGTCTGTCCGTTCGTCTGTCTGTAACAGCGGCATAGGTCGGCATTTACTAATTGCTATTAACTTAGGAATAGGAAGTTATACGTAAAGCTTCTCCAACTTTATCGTTATAAATATGTTTATATTTTTCGAAAAACGACCCTTACGAAAAAATAAACAAATAAGTAGGCATATTTACTAGGTCTAATAGAGTATTATATGAAAAGGCTTTATTATTTATTTATTATTTATTTCCACATTACAAATATATTTTATTATATTTGTCATTTTTAATTACAGTTATGAATCCAGATGAGTAATGACAACAAAATAACACGAGGGCTAGGATCCTTATTTCTCCTAGATTCCTTACCAAGTTTGCAGTGCGTAATATCAAATCTATTACAATTACCATAAACTCTAATATTTTCTCTGTTGAGATTTCAACTTACCATAGTCGGAGTGACGAGGCTAATAACTAACACTGCATTGTTGCAAATTTTATCTTAAAACAACGCCAATGTAGAATAACAGTTAGCACGATATTCACAAATTCAAATAGATACTTCATAAATATTGAACCTACTCACGAAAAAGAAAGTCAACGCTATCTTTTTTCAACGGTAGATACTAAACTTCAACACACGAGGGATACAGTAAAAGGATATTTTCTTCTCGTGTGACAATTACCCGACATCAAATATTTGCTGGCCCTCTGTCGGTCGTAATACGTAACTTGACCGCATGCTAAACCAATTTAAAAAGACCTTTCACATGGTAAAATATGTTTGCGACGCTAGGTCAGCTTGTTGGTTATTGGGTACAATTTACTTATTTTCGCAGATTATGGGTGATCGTGTTGCTTGTTTGGAGACTCGCGGGTGACATTTCCAAGAAAATATTGCGTGAAGTAAAATACTGATTTATAGGTTTTCTTCATGGGACTTTTTGCCTGAGACTTCTTGAAGTGAAACTTCTTTAGGCGCGTTGAGCGCTTTTTGGGTTAACAAAAATCATGGAACTCGCGTCATCGTCACCGAACGCTTTCCATGAGCTACTACTACTGTGTATATATGTGTACTTTTTGGGTGAACAGAAAGCGTGAAACTCGCGTCGTTGTCACCGCACGCTAATTACTTAGTTTTCACTTCTATCGGTAGTCTCCAAAGACTGCCCCGCATGTTTTTTTTTGTTTAAATGTGACTTACGTGCACATAGGGTGTCTACGTCAGTACTATGTTGCTATTTCAACGCTCTATGTGAAGTTGTATACAAAATTAATTAATATTTATTTTGATAATTATCAACATAATTATTTTATTGTTATTTTTAATATAAAAATAAAACTTAGGTATGCTTCAAAAGCGACACTAGATGGCGTTAACATAACATAATCAACAACCTTCTTCTCTTATGCCTTTTTCCATTATTTAAGCTTCGGCTCTCCTTATCTGTTTTCTCTAATTTATAGTATCATTCTTATATTAAAAAAAAGGAGTCATCAGAATAATAATATAACATAATTATAGCATTTAACAAAATAATTTTAATGCTGCTACTCACTACTAGATGGCGTTGCTAGTAACATTATAAATTAAAATTAAAATTGAAGATTAATGAAGTGGTGGAAGTGATTGTAATTATGGGTATAAAATAATATTAGTGCAAAGTACAAATGTACCTAAGCAGCAAGGGCTTTGTAGGATGAGGATTTTTAATGATTTTAGACTGGAAAGACGTGCCGACGGTGGCACGTATTGGTATAGTTGTGTCAATAGCTATTTACTCATGGTAGGTCCTCTGTATTTCACTATGATCTAGTAGTTTTATTTTTAGAAAGCAAATTTTCTACTGATTCTAGTTATTCTGACGAGCTCATAGACTTATATATATTTTTGAGGCGATTAGTATGTCTCTACGTAATGAGTTGACTCAAATTGACTAGAGTTTAAACCAATATCAAAGGTCAGGGGACTTGGTCAAGGCATCTGCACGTACTCCTTATTAGTTAAAATATAATGTTTTCTCAAAGGGACAAAGCGTTGGCGTAAGCTCGAGTTCGATTTCCAGCTTGAACAAAATATAGATAAGTCCTCTACCATGATCATGCAATGTAGGTCGAACATAATGCTAGCATTATGCTGGCCTTGCTTCTTATTGCATATCTTTTTATACTTTTATTTCCTAAGATTCACGCATTTATAGGTATACTCAGAGTTAGGGCCGGCGCTGACTGACGTCGTGGCACGGTACGGCACGGCTGGGCATGTATCGGTAGCCCGGAGGTCGCTTTGGTATGATGCGGCGTGCGGTATGATGGAGTATGTCGTCTAGTAATATGAATTCTAAACTCATTGAAATAAGAATAAAAATAACTTGATCAGTAATAAAATCCTTTACCGTGCCGTGTCGTGCCGCGACGTCAATCAGCGCCGGCCTTGAATTATATTGACTTGCCCAAGCATAATGGGCAATTCTATTACCTTTCCCTTTCGTGCTGTCACTGAGAATTTCGTAACAAAAAAGACCATTAATAGTACCCGACTCGGAAGGCGAATTCAGTATCTCATGATATTAACTAACCTATGCGACGGACCGAGTCAGACTTTTACGCATAATATAAAATCGACTTATCTTCATCGTTGATCAGTAGGGTCGACACGATGGCACTTAGATAAGCAAAAAAAGATGAGACATTGACATCAAGAGCTTTTTTCTCTATACAAGTATCATTATTTAACTATTTTACGTTATCTGTGAGACAATAGGGCTGTGCCAACACGTGCGTCAATTACCCACTCAAATCGTTCAGGAATCGTTGAGTTTGGCGCGGGCGCGATTCGGCACGCGCTCGCCCACTCGGCGTGGAACGAACGTGCGATACGCGCGATCAGGCTGGCAGTTGTAAACTTGTAAATCGGGCTCATAGATGAGGGCTGTTGGCATAAGTTGATAATGTTTTAGTGCTTCTAATTGAGATGGGGTGTCTTTTCTTGTGGGTGTCATGAAGAGAGGGGGACGACAGATTGAGTTGTTTTGCTTGTGACTTTGTTAGTTTAGTTCCTGTGTTTTCTTTTAAGTACATTTATGTAAAATATGCTGGTATTATAAATGATAATATCCAAGGCAAGTGCAATTAAGGATAGTTTTATGAGCTAAATAAAAGAGTATTAATTTGAATATAACAAAATATTTGAAACCGAATGAAATGTGTTTATTTGTTATTTGCCAGTTGTTGGATTCCTTTTCGTTGGGGACGGCATCGTGGGGCTACAGTCATCGCTTACATTTTGGCGGGACGGCTTGCTTACTTTTGGTAAGCTAAAAAAATCTCCATTTCATAGCTTTTTCCTACTCCGGTAATAAATAGACGTGCACCAATATACTGTGACTGCTATGCATGAGGTCCGATGTCCGGATTCGATTAAGGCGTCATTGGATTTTTTCAAAATATTCTTATTAGCAGTACGGAATCTTGAACTGTGCACGGTAAACGGTAAAAGCTCGTATTCTTATGTGAAGTCATCGATAGCGAAATGTGGTTGTAATAAGCTCTGCCCACCCTTTCAGGGATATTGACGTTAGAAATTGTTATGAAAGTAAGCACGAAAATACGTAATAACTATTGCAATGAACTCTTCACTCTTTCATAGTCTACTATTAAATTAAGTCAACACTCGGTCATCCGATTTTCGGAACTAAGCTGTCCAAGTCATCTGCAAACATAGCCTTATCTAAAGGTCGTTGGTCCATCTGACCCTGGGGTGTCCTGCCTAGTGTTTGCCAAGTCACGGTCGCTACTATAGGACTAATGACCGTATAATCTGGGTTAATTTGTTCAGTTGGTTAGCAAGGGCCTCCGCAATAACTAGAAAGGTAAGGTTAGCAGATCACTACGGTGTAACTGTATGGATTTGCTCTTCAAATAGGCAAGTAGATGTCCAAATAAAACAACAGAATTAATCTGTGAAAATTAAGTATTACCTAGGTATGTGTTCATTAAAGTAAAGTTCTCTCCATTTTCCCTTCTAGTGAAATATTACTTTGCTGTCCGTTTTTGACAGTTATCGTGTGCAGGCTAGGCCTTAGCTAATTGGTTAGCACTTCATATTAGAATCGTCAACTGACGGTGTTTCTGCAGTATTTGTTTTATTATTTTCCGCTAAAAATCACAAGTATAGTTGCTCTGAAGTGGAAAATTCTCAGATCACTGAACAACTATGAGCGATCAAACAAAAACGCCATATGTGCGGTCCGATTGAGTCGCGAATTAACATCGCATTGTTTTCAATCGACACCGGCTGTCTACAGGCGTGTGAACATCAATGAGATCAGAAACAATACAATCGTTCCCACAACCGCGCCCCGAGCACCACAAGCCAACCATTTTTCTTTCAAACTTTTAATTGTTTTTGGCGAGAGGTTGGCAGCACTGCCCCCGGGCGGTTCGTTCAGTAACTGATACCGTTGCACAAACAAGGTTAATTCGAACGCAATGTTTTTGTATTTTGCTGTAGTTTATTTTTGTATTATGCAGGGATTACTGATTTTCCTAACAATAGGGGTTTGTTTAGGATTTTAATGTTAATGTTTAATATCTATACTGTTGACTTTTTACCAGTACCTCAGGCAATAAGGATTCACTGCGGCATTTAGAGAAGTTTTATGAATAGAACATTACAGTACATACAATAAAAAGTAATAGGAAGGACGGCTAAGCTTAGGATATGTTCCTATAATTTATAGTGGCATATTACATTTATGAGATTTTCTTAGTTAATTAATCTTGGTCAGAAACAAGGGAGAACGTTATAACCAATGGCTGCAACCACAGAACACATAAATTTATCTGTTCTGTGGCTGCAACTATGTCTTTGCATGTTAAATTTATAGCACTTATTTTAAAGATCTAATTATTAAATAACAGACAAGCACTTAACTTTATAATAATAGCCTATACGTTATTAAAGCGAAAGTTGCCTCACAAATAATTGCAACAGGCGGCACCAGAACAATGGTTTTCGAACGCAATATCAATTAACACAAGAATTAAATTCAATCTTTCGAAAACCAATTACGAGTAAGAAATACGTTCTCACAAACAGAAATGTATAGAAATTCGATAATTCTCACAATTTTATTGTGATCGAGTGGCGAGTCTTGGCGCACAATGGCAGTATTAGGTGCTTAATCGGCCGGACCGCGTAAACAGGGCGCGACAATGGCGCGAATTTCAGATTAAGGTTATTTGTTAAACATGGCGCCCATTGTGCGTGTTCGCGCGCTCCGGTGATCGGTCGCGAATTAATCGCTCAAGTTTTTGTAAGTTCACTGATTTTAGAGTGTACTGCTAATAAGTATGAGAAATAAATGTTTTAATATGCAGTGGGAATTGTATTTCTTGGCGTATGTTCCGCGGCTTCAAGTGAGATGTGAGATTTATGCACCGGACTTTTTAAGCTTATGGCCTCTTCAGGGGTTATTGTCAATGATCTGTAAAAATATAGTGAGCACGTATATAATTGTGAAGCGAGAATTCTTAAAAAAATATATATAGGTAGGCACTACCTACATATAAAAGCTTTTATGAAATTATTTCAGAGAGGCGCTTTGTTAATATATGTATAGGTATGACAATGTATGTGCATGTATAGGTACTCCGATATATACCGGTACATATTTACTATTAGCAGAATAACAGGTAAAAATATCAGACATTAATATTGATTAATTTTGGACACCGACTACGAATCAAACGTTTTATTTTATTAAATTATGCAAGTTTAATTAGTTAGTCCTTTGAGAAAACTTTATGAAATTCTTTTAGAAGCACATTTCCACGACATTTTCTATCGAGCGATAAATGCGTTTTTAATTGATTGGTATGATGACCTATAACCTAATGGTTTTTGAATCCGAAATTATGACTTTTCTTCATGTTTGTTTATTAGTGCGAGCTTCATGCAAAAATCATTGCATCTTATACGGTTTTTACAGTTTAGTAGCTCAGAGTTCAAGTTAAAATCTGAGCTATGTCTCATCTAACTCCGTTAAGAAGAAAATGCGATGATTATGGCGTGGTCTTCGTATATGATAACGCGGAAGAACTAATGTTTACAGAGATACTAGCGAGCACTGGATAACGTCAAAGTGCCTGTCTGGATTCGAGCACACTGATGCTTTTGATTGATGCTTTATCCATCGATTTATGAAAAATATTTACAGATACGCAGCAACGAGCGGTTTAATGGTAACAACAACCTAATGTTAAGTATAATGCATTATAACATTTATTTTTTATAATAAGTATCTAATAAGAAAAGTTGCTCTAATTAAGCAATAAGGCTTACTGTTCCTGTTATTATATGTAAGAAAATATTCCAATTTTGCTTAAAATACGACTTTTGGAACAACATCTAGACAGTTGACATGTATTGACAGAGTGCTGCTTAGTACCTACATCATAATTATTTTTTCACAAAACACGAGAATGAATATAGGTACCTATCTCCACAACATTTTGCTAGATTAGAAGGCAAATGTGGATTGAAGGTTAATATGCATCTAGTAATTAATAAATAATAGATGGAGGATATAAAATAAAGGATATTTAGGATTATTGTGAAGAAGTTTAAATTAACTTTTCTTCAAATGTTGTTCTTGTCCTATATTGCTATGAGCACGCAAACAATTATAATGTCGAATGGGCTTCATTTTTATAGAAGACTTTAGACAAACAAATACTTACAAAATGAAGAACAATAAGACATAATACGTAGTGTTTTTAAAAAGTAGAACTCTCACGGCGCCCCGTGTCGCCCCGTGGTCCGCACGCGACTGACCCGTGATGAACGAGCGCAAGTGTTGCAAATGTAATCACCGCGTGATGGGGTTGCAGCTAAAATAATTGGCGTCCCGCTGGCAGACATGCGTTAATGTTTTCGTAATGATGAGTGCCATTGTCCATATGCGGATTATGTTTGTGTTTTCACATTTGTATACTTATGAGCGTCGTTCGCTTTTTTAAATATTTTGTATCAAATAAATAGTTCGAATTGTTGCTATTATAATGGTTTAGGGATGTTATATCTTATGCAGTTTTTATGACTGTCACAGTTTATTGCCGAATAAGTTTGTTGGAGTAAAGATATTAGAATGCAGATTATGAATATTAGTATTATTATGCAGCCTTCAAATTATTACGAAAACTTGATCTAATTCAAAATCGACAATAAGCCATTGGCTAAGAAATGCATGAATTATGTGATAAGTGTGAATAAACCAAGGGATATATGCCTACATTTTCGAAATCAGGTGTGAGTCTGAGTCTATGTGGTATATAATCTTTTTAATCATAAGAAATATTTACAAGACATGCAATAATAAGTTTACGACGTATATTATATTCTTTCAAAATCCATATCTCGATCAATCTCAATACATTCTCCTCTTATTTACACGTCAATTCAATAAAGATCGAAACATAACCTACAATTTCCAATGCAGAGAAAACATTTGCCAGAAATGCTCACACAATTGTGTGATACTTACCACAAAAGACATAACGGTAGCTTTCCAACAGAGTTAGAGACAGACGGCAGAACAACATGATGGATGGTAGTCTCGTGTTCTTACAAAGTAGCAATGTCTTCTGTAGGATGGTCGCCTTATTTGGATTTTATTTACATGTAAATAATGCTTTACCATTGAGTTTTGGTAAGGAATGTGTTTTGTTAGGTTACCTTATACGGTTCTATAAGTGAGTGTTCGTTACGTATGCAATGTCAACATATTTGTTTGGTTATATAAATAATTATTAGCATATCCATATTTATAGGTCGGTAGGTACAATTTGTTAATATCTATGTAAGGTATAATTAATATCTGGAAATAAAGACGATTCTAAATCTTTATAACGCTCCAATGTTTCTGAGTAATAGGTATACATACATACATATAGCCTCAATAAAATTTATCCTCAATTTAATTCATCAGGAATATTCCCGGAGGGGTAGGCCAGCGTGTGCCTAAATCGGCCATATTTCGCCAAGTATGGTTTAGGTTCAACGTAATAGGGAAGAGCTAGGCTATTGCCGTCCATCAGGCTTATTTCGAGAGTCTGTGCTTATACTAAGAAATTCTTGACAAGACACCCAAAAATACATTGCTCCATTGTGAAATAGAACCTGTAACCGCATGAACAGCATTAGCATTGATGTCTACTGCTCCACCGAGGCAGTGAGTATATAGGTTATATTTCAGTGACATATCACTTAAGCAAAGCCACGGGTGGAACCTATTTGTGGACAAAATATAGATGATATTAGCTGGATACCCGGCCTTAATCCATACAATACGACAAAAGTCATATTTCGTATTATTATTTGGACAGTTAGACCATAAATATAGAATCCCATGTCTTTGAAAACTTGTTTTACTTACTCCTATTCTCGCAAATACAAGAACAGAGTTTATTATAAAAGATTTAGCCCTCGCATCTGCTAAAAAAAATAAACTTAATTACAACTTTATCTTCTTCTAAGAAATAACAAAACGTTTCCGAATGCCTAACAAAATGTCAAAAGATTGACTCGACATCTCGCAGTGATTATATTCTCTTTGACCGTTCTGTTATACATCGACATAATAAAATTGTCTTATGTGTAACAAATAAAGGGTGCGCCGACATCTGCATGAGACGACGCGATCAATTATCGCCATTGTTACATATCTACAATAAGGTTAACACGTCGACGCGCCATATTGAGATGTAGAAATAAACTTAGCACACACTACGTTTTGTGACGTAGTTTTTGTGTTCATGTTTGTAAATTAACTGAATTTATAGCCGAAGCTGGGGGCTGTTTATATTGCAAAGATACGTTTTACTCACATAAATGTTAGTTGTTACTGAATATTACCGAATTTGCTCATGAGAGAATATTAAATAATCAGAAAATTGCTATCTGTCTACCTACTTTTGCCCTTGGGTAATGGCAGTCAGATAGCAGTTTTCTGAAATATGCAATTTTATTGTTCAGGCTAAAATTAGTAACTACCAGCAATTCCAATTATTTTATACGTGTAACAGTTTTTGCAACGTATGCTAAATATATTTCTTTCTTTCTTCTTTAAAGCCCACGCCACAAACATGCAGAATACACCAATTCCAACTTTAATGCTCCAATTTTAAAATTGAATTTTAATTCCTTTGTGACGTCGACAGGTGCGTTCGAAAACCGGGCCAACCTCCCACTGCTTGCCAACAATGCGACACTAGTCGTTCACAAATCACAATGCAAAGGCGCGCTTCCATTCAGGCTCACGTGTCGCAAACGACTTAATTAAATCGGATACATGTAAGAATGTGGGCAGATGATTTATATAACTATTGATGTTGTGCTCTCTAGAGGCTTGTTTTGGTATATCTTGAGAAAGCCTTCAGTTGCTATTCTCACGAGTTCACTTTTGTACAGAAATTAACTCAATAATATAATCTTTTTGACGACAATATTTCAATGAGAGTCTATCAGCAAGATAATTATTGCCCTTTATACATCAGGACATTCAGGACAAATTATTAATATATTATTGTATGTACTACCCAGGCAGAGTTACTTTCGCATTTATAGTCTTATACATTATGATGTATTGTAGTAGATACCTATATTTAGTTAAATGATTATTGTGATGTTTGTCTTCTTGTCAAGGTATCTCCATACTAAACATAAAATCAGCAACTTTTACAATATTAGTATGTTTAATTTGAATCAAGAGATTAAAAAAAAAGGTAAGAAGCCCGAGTGTTAATAAGAGAAATAAATTACTACAACGTTCGGATAACATCAAAGAAGAAATCCAATAGTGAAAATTAACACTGCAAACAAAAACTGTCAAAGATTTGAAAGTTCTCATAAGCAGCATAACGAAACCATGACATCTTAATAATATTTGTCCATAAGTTTGCAATCTACACCGACTATTGTTGGCCATATTGTCTAATCCTCTTTGCTCAAATAGCATTTCCTGAATAGCGTTGAAATCGCAAATCCGTCACATTCGGACAATCAAAGAGCGAAAACGTGCGACATCGTCTACAGGACTCGTAAGCAATCGTTAGCGGGTACAATCCCGACCCCCCGGCGACAAATCCGACCGAAACTGGAAAAGGAGCGCGTTAAAAAAAATTCAGACAAAAAACATTGGTAGAATGGACACGAGGCAGTGACAGATGTTGAAAAAAGTTTGGTATGTAGAAATCTCGTTTATGGTAGTGTTAGGGTTTGTTTGCAAATTGGGAGAAATCGAGCGAAGGGGTGGAATTGTCGTCATTAAGTGCGTATAAGAGGGTTAATAGTTTATCCCTATTAGTGCGGTGTTGAGTTCGGTTAATTTTCGTGACACTACCATAGTCTCTGTAACTAATAGGAGAGCAAAACCGTTCCAAAGTTTAAATGCTATTCAAGCTTTTAATAAAATGTGTAGTAAGTATATCTGGCAATAATTCTTTGTCTAAATAACTACACAAACAGTTCTAAAGTAAAGGCCTTTAGTGATTCTAAATCAAACATATGTATTTGGCTCACCTAACTTAAAACGATTTTCAGATTCATATAGTTATATTCCTACTTGAAGGAGTTGCCAGAAATGTATCACATCTATATTTTGTCAGCTACCATTATAAAATAGCATTTGAAATTAGAAAGCTCCCGATACGAATCTTCTATTGGATGTCTGATAGGTACCTACACTATCTGGAAAAAGACCTAATGTTGTTTAAACAGTTAAATACACTTCCTCCAAACTTTTACACTGCTGGACTGTGAAAAATGCATCTCATTGAACAAAGAATAAACACTAATTATATATACTCCTACCTACATCGATTTGATAAAACACAATAATCATTCTTAAATCAATACTTGCACTATCAAGTCTTGGTTTAAAATCCAGTTTGCAATCAAATATAGGACTAAATATCAACTTGATGTATACTGTATTTTTGTTTAATTAAAATGGAATCATATAACTTCAATAAATTAAATAAGTCGTCCCAAAAGGACACAGAGATATGTAAGCAAAAGTATCGTTAAAATGTTGTCAGTTCGTGTTTTGGACAAACGAAAGCAATTACAAGTCGAAGGCATGTTGACCAACATAACGATATGAAAATATTTCTTTATTTTTAACTGCCGATACATTTAATTTGTAGGTGATATTTGATATTGGGATTAAATATAATGATCACCAAAAATACTAATTGCGCAGCAAAATATGCTTACTAAAACATGTCATAACGAGCACCTATACGCCTCAAATCACTGCATTCCGTCTCGGAAGGATTAAGTTTTTGAGGCGGCGTACGTTTTGGCGGCATCGCCGCCCTGGGATTTGGAGGTGGAGGTCCAAGCGTCGGTGTATTACTGGCGCGTGGACCGCCGGCTCCATGGCGAGGAACCCTCGCACGGGGCGGTGGAGACGTGAAGGCTCCAGGCTCGACTGGTCCTTGAGGCGAAGTGGGAGGAAAGGCTGGCTCAGCCCCGCAATGGGGTGAGGACCGTCGAGGCTATCCGTCCAGTGCTAAGGCAGTGGACGGACAGACGGCGCGGACCGCTCACCTACCGGCTTACTCCGGTGCCCTCCGGGCACGGCTGTTTCGGAGAGTACCTCTGCAAGATAGCCGGTAGGGCGCCGACAACCAGGTGTCACCATTGTGAAGAGTGTGACCGGGACACGGCGCAGCACACGCTGGAGGAGTGCCCGGCGTGGGCCGCGGAGCGCTGTGCCCTGGTCACTGTGACTGGCCCCGACCTCTCGTTGCCAACCGTCGTATTCAAGATGGTCGGCGACGACAGGTGCTGGGGCGCAATGAGGTTCCTTCGTAAACCCACTCAAAAATAGGAGCTCCGCAAAGCGTCAACTTAGTTTGATCTCTTTAAATATTATTTGCTGTGCAATTAGTATTTTTGGTAAACATATTTTGCTGTGCAATTAGTATTTTTGGTGGAACAAAGGCAAAAAATTGAGGAACAGTTAAATACTACCCTTTGATATTAGAGTAATTATGAATGAGGCAAGTGATTAAATTTAATTGCATGACGTAGTGGTTTAATTAATCATTTTGACTTTAGAAATACTGAATGTCCGGTGAGTCCGATTGCCACTTGGATACAAATATTATGTGATTGTTTATTATCAGTGTGTGTAAAAAATATAAAGACCTTATTTCAATTTTAAATTCAATCAGCGCATTTCAGTGCTCTTATTATTACCATCTAGGTTAAAAAAATGTCTCGAGAATAAATAATCCCACTGCTTTAATTGATGTTCAATTTAAAATATTATTTCTATTAATTCACATTTAATAAACAATTAGCATCTTGTTACGAAGTCAGACCCATTTTTCTTTAATGCGACAAACTAACCTTCAATACCTTCTTAGAAAACTTTCACATACAGTTTGCAGTTAACGTGTCATTGTGAGTCAGTGGGCTTTTACAAGAAGTGACATGTTAAAGACTATTTAATAATGAAATATCTCTTCAGCATCAGCTGTTCTGATAATAATGGCCGTTTTTTTCGTGTTCGATTGGCGCCTTGTGGTCGCCGACATTTCGAACACCTGTGCACGTGCTACAGATAAAAAAACAGAGGTGACAAACTTTTAATACCAACATAATAAAATAAAACGGTGTATCTATATTTATTACACCTTTTTAGCCGTTTACGGTAATAGCTTTTACATTTTTTCCAGCATATAGTATATAGTAAGTATATTTAGAAACTTAATTCCTTACAGTCCTCTGGAATTAATGTAATTTTCAGTTATATATGACCGTAGGGATAGTAGAGATGTATTTAACTTACAGTTAGCCTGTTATATTTTTAAGTCCTACTACTCTTATAACGGGCGAGCTGTCGTAAACTTTATACAGCAATATAAAGCCCAAGAATATTAAAATTCTAGTTTACCAAAACCGAATAACACAACCGACTGGGTTACCCGGCACTTTACGATCGACATCTTTTATAAGAACAAAGATATGCCACAGGTAAAAGTGTTCTTGAAATGAATGTTATAATTATGTTCAGTTTACTCATTCAATGGGATCTATTTACTTGAAATGAAATAGTTACCTATGTATTCATAAGAAACTACCCTTTAAAATCATAACCAATCAATTGTTTATTCGAAGTGTTTTTGAAAGCTCTCATGTAACACTTGAAAGTCCAGGTGTTCAGTATTTCAAATAACACTTATTTAATTAATTTATACGTATGTATATCAAAACGATTCTGTAACCATAACAATACGTGCTCAAATATAAATATAAGGTAGCAAGGACTTAAATCGAATGCACAATATTAAATTCGTTTTTAATAAAAGAACGTTGTTCTGTTAATTAATCAAACCCTCCGCCCAAAACAATCGTTCAAAACCTCTTCATCACATTCGTTTAAAAACATTTTAAAGGCTATTGTTTTATAGTTGCTCAATTGAGCGTTTATAAAAATCTAATATATTAAAAAAAATAAAGGGACAAAAATATTTTTTAAGTGTGCTTCTGTTAACAAAGGGAGGGAAAGTATCTATTGGAGACCGGAACGTTATTGGGAGGGCTTCCGGGCGCGCTCTCTTTGCGTTTCCGCGCGCTCGAGTGCCAAGCCAACATGGCGACAATATTAATCAATATTTCAACAACATTAGCCGCGAGTCGAGAGCGCCTCCTCAAGATGAGACACCTACTTTGCTGAGTTTCATTTCTTGTCTCAAGATATTTAAGTAGGTATATTTGAAGATTGGAACTGCTTTGTTGGAAATGGAATGAAAATGAGGAAGGTGTACCAAGTCTCCTAAAAGTATGCAAGGACTCGCCGCGTACGTAACGCTATTACGATAACTTTATAGTAAAAGCTTGATATGTATTAGTGAAGTATGAGCAACTTTGGTGTTTCATTACAGCAAAGATAGGTAATATCGAATATTGACAGCAAAGCTTTAATAAGTCATGGAGATTTAGTTAAAGTTGTAGATGAATGATAATCATTCTTGTTCATATTGTAATCGATAAGAGTAGCTGCTTTAAAGAGGCCTGTGAAAATACTAAATCAAAATACAAGAACTGCGTCACAGAATTCTGGATCTATTAATATTTTTCGTGATTATGTATGTATAGATGATATATATATAGATGACATTTGCTTTGAGTTTAGTTATAAATATTTTTTTAATGTCTATTTTTCAATGTTTTTGATAAAGCTTGAGCTTTTACGCTACGGGTTACGGTATATCTTTAGTAGGTATGGTTGCTGGGAGGGTCGTCCCAAAAAATAGTTTTTTATAGTTACTAATAAAGTTAGTGGTGACGACGTTAATTTAAATAATCTTGCCTTTAAATGAAAGGTTAAATTCAGTCTTCATTTAATGCCTGACTGGATAGTGCCCTGAACTTTACGCCGATGTTTGACTAAGTTTAAATTAACCAAGATTATTATTATACATATATTTATGGTGGTAGCTCTACCATCGTTTTGTAATAATAATCACTTATAAATGACTTTTCATTTAACAGTTTTTTGTTTATATATTTCGTTTCGATACCTACATACCTTTTAAATTCTGCAAGTAACAATAAATATTTATATAATTGAATTCAAACAGAAATTGAATGTTCGTATATACACGATCACTCGAACTAAAAGAGTTGACTTCATTCCACCAAGTTTAATTTAAATAAAAAAACAACACAACAATAGGTTTTCAAACAAACGGTTGAACAAATTGAGCTCGAATGCGCAAGCGCACCCGCGGCGCTGCCACCAGAGGGCGCCACTGGGCGGGTGCAACGCCTTGCCGACCCTCAGTTCTGCCTTTACTCCAACCCTGGGATGTCACGTGGTTAATAATTAAAGAGAACACATTGGAACCACGGGGTATGTGGACGCAATATGCATCAAATATTAGTGGTAACGAGTAGAGACAGGTGAGGGTTAGATAATTGTCACGAGTCTGATTGTCTTTTGTTGTTCATGACTTTAAGTAACAGTACCAAGGTACTGGTTACATTCAGAATCTACAGCGAAACATGCTAGTGAGGCGTAAAATCGAATTCGAATATAATTTAAATAGGATTCTTTGAATGGACAAGGATGCAGTGCAAGTAGTTTTTTTTAACGTTACTAGCTATTTGGGTTACAAATTACTAGTATTCTTGTTAAGCCCTCCAGCTAATCTAGAATGCTTGTGTTAGGAGTGGGTTCATGTCGGTAGTGCAATAGGCGGAATTCCAATCTGCGATCTCCCGATCGCAAGTCCAATGCATTGGGCTGCCTTATTTTCCTGTTATTTTAATGTTGTCGATACATTCGAATATTATTCGATTGTATACATCGCTTAAATAAATTACAAAACCTTACGGATATAAGGAAATAAACTTAGAGTCAAGGGATTTCTACCTGCTGTGCACTGATTATCTTCAAATATCCTGTTGGACGTTTGTTTTTCTTTAAACGAGGTTAATAAAGAAGGCACTACTATTATGACAGACAGTAGCTTGGCCTATACCTCAAGTTTGATGCAAGCGTGTCTGCTACTAAAGACTAATTGTCTTTAAAAGCATAGGTAATATTGTTTTTCGGCCTCGATGGCGTAGTGGTTAGTGTAACCGACTGCCACGCCTGAGGTCGCGGATTCGATTCCCGCACAAGGCAAATATTTGTGTGCATGAACATGGATTTTTATCTTGGTCTGGGTTTTTCTATGTATAATATGTATCTATGTATTTACAAAAAAAAGTATATTTGTATGTTTGTCCATTGTCTAGTACCCATAGTACAAGCTCTGCTTAGTTTGGGCTAGATAGTGTTGTGTGTATGTGGTAGAATATTATTATATTATTATTATTATATTATTTTTAATAGGTAGGTAGTGTCTATTCATCAAGCGTAATTAGAAGCCACTCAATACACCAATATCAACATGTTGGAAGCCGTGGGACTGTTCCAATAAACGGAAGCTGTATAAACTACAAATAAACATGCGACCCTATACAAAAACAATATTGTTTGCATAGAACATAGTATTTCTCTGCTCTGTGATTGTTCGTATAGCGGATAATAGAGAGCAGTGGTGAGTTTCGAATCTAAATAGATTTTACTTAGTTGCAATACATTCGCTCACTTTACAGATATATGTCCCTATAGACAGCTCGGGATAGGCATAAGTGCACCTCTGCTTACCCCCAATTAATACCCATGCACAGTTCCCGACTCTGTACTGCTATTTGAATTTCTTTACAGAAAAGCTCTATAACATTGTTTGTATTAAGAAGTGCACCCTAAGCCCTATGTATAGTAGTCATATACACGACCTTTCACGAGTTTCAGATAGAATTCTTTACGGAGACTAGCTATCTGCCCAGAAGATATTATAGTATATTACAAGTGTGTGCCCAAAAACAAGTGCACTCTATACTGTTGCCTCGCATGACACGACTGGAAAGAGAGTAGGCGCAGGACCAACTGCTTTACGTACTTTCCGAAGGTGTGCAATACCGCCAATTTTCCAACTTCGGAATGTTATTGAGAATATCTTGACAGAAAATCCTATAACTTATTATGTATTGGTTTCCGAGGCACGGGGTGTGCAATACCGCCAACTTCCTAGGTGCAGAATGCTATTGAGAATTTCTTAAGTCCTTCGTCTTAGTTTCAAGCCGACCTGTCATTCAAACTCGAGACCTCATTCACAGCAGTAGTTCTTTACAGCGGCACTATTGAGACAGTTGTAAATATATCTATTCTCTATGTAGATATAACTACTACACACGAAATCATTAAACGTCAGCCGTTTCCACCTAACAATAAAATATTTCCTTAAAGTTTCTAAAAATCCAATTGATGCAAGCATTTCTCTTATAAAAGATTCGGAAGCGATTTTGACTTGGCGGCCAACAATCCGAAACATTGTTTCGCACGTTAGCGTCGCACAGTGGGTCGGTAATTGCTCCAATCTGGACAAAAACACGCGCGGCGTTCGTATTTATTTATTTACTTAGTATTTACAGTAACGAGTGCCGTTGCCCGGGGCTTGAAACACTGTGAAACAGTTTTTTGGCAGCGTTTGTCGGTTTCGTACCACTGTGCGATATTTTGTAATGACTTCGTGATTTTGGTCGAGAATACTTTTAATAATGCTTTGGTGGATTTTGATATTCTTTTATCAGAATATTTCATCTGAATTCATAGGATAACTCATCGAATGTTTATTTATGGTTTCAAAAATCAATTGTCTACCAAAACTCAAATGTCTACTGATATATCATAACGAGAGTGAGGTCTCGAGTTTGATATCCGACTTCAGCAAACTGTTATTGGATTTTTTATAAAGAAATTTTAAGTAGCATCATGCAATCCGGAGCTGTGACCAGTAAATGACAAAAATGTCAACACCTGTTCATCGGTCTTCCGGAACCAGTCTAGTCAAGCCATCTGCATACATAGATATAGACGTGGGACTGTGTATATATGTATACAGAAACGTAGATAAATTTGTATATTAAACTTATCTTAATGTCGTATCTTAATATTGTTTTTCTTGTGAAATAAATTAAATTCCTTTCTTTTCTTTATTTCTTTTATCTCTGCCAACCCCTTTAGCATGATGTATAGGCATAAGGCTACGTTATGTTAGTATTATAGGCGAGTAAAGTCTGTGAGAGCGTGCTGGTTGTTAAATATTTGTCAGCCAGTACTAAACATGGCTGCGGACTACGTGTTCGGTTCTGTAGGGTGGCTGTGAGTTGTTATATAGCAGGATATATCCTGTTTTATCATATATATAAAGTTAGGAAAGATGGGTTCACGATATCCTTGGTCAGACACAGAATTGGCTTGTCTGGAGAAGTACGGCGATCTCTTGATTCTACAGAAGAAAGCAACCAAAATCTTTTGTTGTAGTCTGGCGGTGAGTAGGGTTTTGAGGCTCTTGAAGGAGATGCTGCACTGTTAGTAAAGGTCTGTGTCCCTTGACACACGTACTGCTGATGCAATACAACACAAACGCAAAGACCACTAAGACCATAACTAATTATTTGTGGCTTGCAGATTACATTACATGGAGATTTTGTTTTCTGCAGAAATAAAATTCGTAACATCCAGTTCTTTGCCACTGACAAGATTACCATTTTCTTTCTTGCCACGCGTCGATTGTTGTGGGGCAAAAGCTCGTATGGGTAACTAATAATTTGTTTTGAATTTAAGTGTTATTTTTATTCATAGTTTACATGTTTATATAGTCCTTCGCAAAGACTACTCCCACATTGAAATTAAAGCCCATGGCTTTAATTTCAATGTGGGAGTAGTCTTTTTAGGAAAATATTAATAAGTCATTGTCTTCTGTAGATATCGAATTCGTAACATTCGGCTCTTAAGCACTGGCAAGGTGACCACTATAATGTTTTAACCAAAGCCCAACAAAATCAAATACGCATCATGTCCTGTATGTGCTTATTTGATAGTCACAGTAGTCGTTCCGTATCAATTGGCTCAATCGTGGTATAAACACGTACCGCGGTCGCACCCGTCAGCGTGGCGGGCGCGGGTATCACTCCACAGCTCTATATACTGATGTAGAGTTCGTGTCGGGAAATAAAAAATGTTTTGAGCATTTTCTGCTTCGATCTTCGCAGAGGGTGCTTTTAAGTACGTGTGATTTTTTGATTGTACAACAGCTGTACCTATCATTTGTATTGCTTTGTCTACGTCTTGGTTATCTATCTGTGAGATTTAGATGTATAATGTCACAATAACAGACAGTAATACAATACAATTTTATACATAGTCGTTATTATATCCTTAAATGGGCAGGCAGTAAAGGCATGTAGGACACTTGCAACACCTTAAGCTGGCGAAATAAGATTTCGCTAGCTAAGGTGTTGCCTAATAAAATTAAATCTTTAATCTGCAACAGATCCGGACTCCAAGCTGCTGCCGATAATTTCTTGACAGAAAAACCTACACTTTTCCTGATCTGGGCATTAAATCCAAGACCTCATGCATAGCAGTCCAGACACTGCTGCGCCACTTATCTATGTCTTTTCAGCAGTAAATGAGGTGAATTCCTTGATATTTTCTCTTTATTTTTTAATTCCACTTAAATGATGTAGATAAGCTTACAAAAAATACATATGATAAATATAAGGCATAGGTACCTACTATACAATCTGTATCTACCATTTTTGTGAATGCTTGTGGGCTTATATAGTAGGAGTACTCCACTGGTCACAGATATCTTAATAATCGTATAAAATGTCCCGTTGTTTGTACTGTTGCAAATGTGATCTTAACCATTATATTTATCATCATATTTGATTTCTACGGCTTGGTGAAAGTTTTGTGAGTTTTCAGTCAGGTAAAGCTTAGTACAAAACTGATTTATTGGTAGGTAGCTAAACTCATGTATGTTTATTCCTTATTAAGTAGGGGTATATTAATACTCTACAATAATATTCTATCACATACACACAACACCATCTAGCCCAAACTAAGCAGAGCTTGTACTATGGGTACTAGACAATGGATAAACAAACTTCTTTCTTTTTGTAAATATGTATTTACATATACTGTTTTTAAGTATAATATGTAGGTAAGTACATATTATACATAAAAACACCCAGACCAAGACAAACAACCATGTCCATGCACACAAATATTTGACTTGTGCGGGAATCGAACCCGCGACCTCAGGCATGGCAATCGGTTACACTAACCACTAAGCCACCGCGGCCGACTTTTATAACGTAACATCGACATTACATCTATACTCGTAAGCTAAATAATAAAGTCCTAATAAGGGACGAGTGTCTACAGGCATAGTTACAAATTCCGTAAAGTTACTAATTAACAGGAGATCTCAATAACACTTTATTATAACTGGAAATCGAACCCAGTATCTAAAGACCATCTTTAAACATAAGTGCAAACCTATGCCACGTGACGATTGAGACATACATAATAATAGTAGACCAATTAAAAACATGGAATGTTATCTCATTATTTCGCAACAGTTTAAATTAAACAAGAGCAGTAGTCTATATAATTCTATAAACATCTCTGCCTATCCTCGAAAGCTTAACAGCCTTTATACCACAAACATCGCCAACTAAAGCTAAATGCACACACCGAATTAAATGAACTGAGTGTTCTACATATACCGAAAGTTCGCTCAACATAAGTTCATATACCGAGGTGTTAATGAAAACAACATAAAACAAACACACACACACGCACATAGACGAGTGGGCGTGGCGAGTGGGCGGAGTCTCTACCAAACTCTACCAAATATACGGTGCACTGCTCTATGAGTGTATTCCAGGAAATATAGTTTAGGAAAATGTAGTTCTAGTTGGTGTACGTAGAGGGTGGTGGGTTCAATTTTGATGTCAAGCAACAACGATGTTAGGGTTTTTGATGCTAGATTGCATTGCAAGGCATGATTTCGTTTGTGGTTTTTCGATTGATTGATTGCTTCCCGGGTCGCGTAATGTAGTATTGGGTTCTTCTCTAAGATGCTATGATGAGAAGATAGTCTTATTGGTTTCGTCATGTAAGTTAGCGATGTATATTTATGTAATATTGTTTAATTATCTGATTGTGTAGAATGTCATTAGGTTTCTCTGTAAGAATTTTTTTAAGAAGCTTCACCGTTTTCCCGTATGTCTAGCGTCGTGTTTCTACTAGGTATGTGTCTAGTAAAACTCTAATTTGTCAAATGCTCTATCTTTGGGCTAGTACTACTTCTAATTTATCAGCATCGTCGCTGAATTTGGACCAGATAATTAGTTTGTCACAAAGACATAAGGGTGTAACTTTTTGAAGAACACATCGAAAAAATGGTTCAAGTAATATGCAAAAGTCACGTGATACCACGTGACAGGTCAGAGGTCAAAGATCATAGTCATTTCGGGGGTATATCGACTATGCTGAGTCGCATGGTGTTGACCGCGAGTCTCTAGATCTTACGGTTCTTGAGTTGAAAGTTGTATAACAAACGGACTGACAAAGCTGTTGTACTTATATGAGTTTTTCGAACTCTAAAAAGAAGAAGAGCGCATAGCGCGGATGCCTAACCTCATAGACCTGTACCTGACCTGAACATCTTGACTGCATCCCTTCGTCGATAGCAGCCCTTGTATCGTTATCTTATGGTGAAAGGATAATTAGAATTCCTCGGTTCGATATCCGGATCAGGCGAAATGTTATTAGGTTTTCCCATTAGGATATTAATCATAATAAGTAGTAATTATTATATGTTAATATAATATTAATTATTATAAGTATAGATATTATTTATTATAAGTAGTAGCAAGGATTGTCTCGTGTCCTATTCCTGGAAATGTTTGCTGATGTTACAAGTAAGGGTTGGTTGCGCTTCTAGCCTGAACAATAAAGACCACGCAATTTCTGGTAAGTCTCTTAGTGACCCATGACTGATACTCTCATTTATGGGTTGCAAGTATACCTCCTTAGGAGAAACCAGTGTCAGAGTAGTTCCACCATCACAGCAGGCTCCCATTCTGGCACCTATCATTCCTATTGCTTTCATCACATCTTAAAATCCTTTTTTGACTAGAGTCGGCAACGCGCGGTGAATACCACCGGTATTGAATGCTATTATTATCGCTTGCCATCGGACAAACGGTGTACTGATTTGCCATTTTAATATATTACTTATATTATTCTTTTTTATATCCTTTACATACTTCGTTAGTTTACTCGAAGGCATTTTTCGGAAAGCTATAAACTGCATAAGCTTCGTAATGTAAATGTGACGACTTAAAATAATACTGATTACATTTACATACTACTTTAGATACCATTTTTAGCATATTGAATATTATTTATTCGGCCGTATTGTTTACAATTCTAGTTAAAAGGTAATTCTAAATGAAAATGATTTTATAATTAAGATAAGTATAATACATCCTTCTTTTTATTATTTCGTTCGGTCGTTCAATCAATGAATGCCCGTAATTATGTTATTACAAAATACAAATAGGTACCTATATTTGTATAGGTATATGTACCTACTAAATTCTGTAAAAAAATTAAAGGTATATAGGTATGTACCGTACCTACTGCACGTAGAACTTGTTATAATTTTAATATAATCATAAATACCTAATGGTTTAAAATAACTTGAAATTAATGAACACAATACACAAAAATTTCAAAGACGTAGAAAACCTTAGAACACTTAACCCATATCCATACAGCGTAAAAAAACCACTATTAATAATATAACCACCTTTCTATAACAATAAATAAAATTAATAAAGTCATTGTCACACAACACATTAGTGTGATGCAACAACTAATTTGTCAACCATACTAAACGATAAAAATAATAAAAAAACACGAACATCTGCCCTGTACCTTATACTATTAACAATTACAAATAACGCACTAAATAAACCTTTAAACAACGCGTGAAATATTAAAAAAAAAAACTGTTTACAAACCATGACGGATCATTTTAATTTTAATATTTTACAACCCTACCACACATTCCCTTGGTAACTCTACAATACCGATACAAAAAAAAAACGAATCTTATACCTATAATAATAAGGTTGTAATTTAATTGGAAGGTGAGGTAAAGCACCCCACATACGATGGTAGGAGGTCCCATCGCTAAGGAGGTGTCGATAGGCGGGGCTTGAACCTCGTTCAGTTCGGCAGTCGAGTGCGAGCGGCGCGCCATGCCGCACCACAATGACACCTCCGCACAGCTTCACCATCAGAAACTTGCTTCCCGAAGCCTCATCACGCTCCCCATCACCATCAGACACTGAACTTGACGTCACCGGAACAGAAACACCCCCACCAGGATCTTCAACGACGCCGGAAGAAAAGAAAAACGAAAAGCCGGCCTACAGTTATAATGCTCTCATCATGATGGCGATACGAAGCAGTCCAGAAAAAAGACTGACCCTCAACGGTATATACGAGTACATAATGAAAAATTTTCCGTATTATAAAGAAAATAAGCAAGGATGGCAGAACTCTATAAGGCACAATTTGAGTTTGAATAAATGCTTCGTTAAAGTTCCGAGGCATTACGACGATCCGGGGAAAGGGAATTATTGGATGTTGGATCCGTCTTCAGACGACGTCTTCATTGGCGGCACCACAGGGAAACTGAGGAGGCGGTCTACTGCAGCGTCCCGGTCAAGACTTGCAGCGTTCAAGCGAGGAGCGTTGCTGCACCCGATGTTCGGCAACCCTTACGCTTCACTCGTGGGGTTGTATCCCCCATTGCTGTCAGTTTACGGGAGATATGCGCTTCCAAGTCCATTGCTGAGGCTGCCGCCGCCGCCGCCGAGCCCCTACCATCAGTTGTATAGGAGAATCCATGGTATTGCGCCTCCAGGAAGCCCTCCTTCTCAAGACGATCCTCAGTTTGTAAAGCACAGTTGATAAGTGGAAAGGAAATGTTCTTCTACGGGATATAATCGGTATATCTCTATGAAGGAAAGTGACTGTGATATGGCGGACAGTGTACAGAAGTAAAGTGGTACCCTATTTATTATTAATGTAAGATTTATATTTAAATTTTAACTTAATGAGGCTTAATTTAAGTTACGAAGCAATAAACGATGTTTTCGAAACGATTTTTGGTGTCTTATTGTTAGTTTTGTTGCGAATTTTAGGCCTATTTAAAACTGTCATCAACAGACACGTTAAATAAAATATTAGCTGTCTTGATGTTTATTATATTATAATAAACTACTACAAAAATTAAATGTAAGATTGAGTTTAATTTCTCTGGTTAGAATCTTTTTTACTGGAATATCTTGTTAACCCCGTTTTTTTCTAATTAGATCACTTTAAAATAAGTGTTATTTAATTAGATAGTAAATCTATGTTACTTTTATTTGTGAATAAGCAATTTGTAGAGGTGCCGGTATGCCGGATATAAAGCAGATATTAATACACGTTTAATATGACAGATATTATAAAATATAATTAAATGTGTGTTGATCTTTCATCTTGTCACTGATAATTTACTTTTACTATAAATCTTGATGATAACATTAGGTATTAGTATAGGATTTTACGGCTTTGGTAGCCGCGGAGGTATTAATGAATGAGTGGTTTTTGCTTTCTTTTTTATATCTATGGTTAGTAGCTGACCTAACGTCAGACCTCCAGTCATTCGTATAAAGGCTTCTGTCTGCGCTTAATGATCTGGTTGATGGGTATAGTTACTGTCTTTTCATGTCAACTACCAAAGGTTTATGATAGAGAGAGACCGACGGATTTCCGTAGTTAGGTCTTGTAAGTATGCTTTTCGATAGCATTTCAGATACGTTTAGTCTTTTACAAATATGTTTTATCGGTTATTAAAGAGTAGAGCGACAGATAAACTGAAATTTTAGACATGAGTTACTTTATAAAGACCACATAAGAGACATTTTGGAGAAAGGCCAGGTTAGGTTTACCCTAAACCGACGAGCGTGGATGAAGAGTATAATGATCATAAAAATAAAACGTTAACCCGTTGCCCCGACTACGCCTCTGAATCTGAAATAGTCGTGAGTCTAATCTATAATTATTGATAAAGAAATATTAATGTTTAGTTGTAAGTCTGCGTTGTAACGTAATATAATTTAAGGTAAAAAGGGCCAGGACTTATTTGACGGCAGATCTTGCATCAAATGGAAGAGATACTACTGTTTGTCGTATTAAAAGGTAAACTAATGTAGGTATTAATGAAGGTAAACTAATGTAGGTATTTAAAGGTATTAATGAAGTAGACTAGTAATTATATTACAAACTTATTAAATAGGGATCTTTTGTACTGATATTACAAAGAGGCCTTTACTTCACTTATTATACTATCTCTATGTAATATAGGCTATGCTTCAGTTATATATATACCTTAGTGACACCGCAGGTAGAATCTAGTATTTTATATATGAAATCAAGTTGATGGAAAACGTCAACATAGATAGACAAAAAGGGTTTACATTATACTTTTGATGTGGCGTATCTTAGTTAGATCACTGATTATTTATCAATATAGAAAAAGGTCGACAGATTTTGATTAAGAATTATTATCCTTATTAATTGAGTGGTTGAGGTCGGCAGACCGTTGTAATTATACCTTTGATTACTAATTAGTTGCAATATTAGGATGCGTGTAGACCTGATTTATTTTATGAAGTTTTTTTTAATACCATATTTGATTTGGTATTTGTTTGTTCAAAATACCATCCATACATACCACCAGTATGTTATATATTAATGGTCTGCTACCAACAATACAATTATATAATAAATACATATATTAATAGGCTTTTTACTAAAAGCAAAATTATAAGCAAACACTGCATACATTTAATAATTATGGATATTATTAAGTGGTACCTCGTAGGATAAGTTGAAGAACTATACGGGCTAACGCTTTAATTTAATTAATTAATTTAATTTCTATCACATACACACATCACCATCTAGCCTATACTGTGGGTAGGTACTAGACAATGGATAAAGAAGATACATACATATACATAATTTTTTTATTTTTGTAAATGCATCCCTATTCTACATAGAAACACCCAGACTAAGACAAAAATCCATGTTCATGTACACAAATGTTTGACTTGTGCGGCAATTGTCTAGGAAGTAGTTCCGATCTTAGTCTATGGACGTCAGTATAACCAGGGATATCATTTACGCGTAGCTATCTTTGTAGAAATTTTAGGGTTGGCGGTGACTACGGCTTTTTAATTGCGATCCTGGGCTGCCTCGACACAGCGGTAGTCAATGCGACTGCTAGGCATGAGGTCTAAAATTTGATTTCCGGATCGATCAAAGTATTACTGAGTTGTTTTGTCATGAAATTATCCGTAGCAGCATTGAGTGCGGGGGAGAGCAGGAGTGTGGTGCCTGTGCCTGGTATGGCAAAGGCTCGCCACCTCTTACGTGTAACCTGAAAACTCAGCTGGCGAAATGTGGGTTTGGTACAACTCTGCCTACCCTTTTCGAATAGAGCGTATGACTATGAATGTATATAAAATCCTAGTATATCTATGTTGCTAATTCTCTCTTAGAGATTATGAATAAATATATAAAATCCTGGTATACCTACCTTTCTTAATTGTCTTTCATGGCAGTCTTTATACACGTTCACCGCATCATACCCTAGTTATCTTATATAGATTTTAATACTTGCTCTATAGTATGGCACTGTAGGAAACTTGACTAACTAAACTGTAGTTCATGGCAACCCTAGAAATATCACAGTTGGTTCACACATCCGTTGACATGTACCACGCCCATTTATATCCGAGGATTGATTCTTGATGCTTTTAAGGGGAACACAGACTTCGGTATTCTTATATCATTTAACGTTTATAGCACAAATCATAGGCGATACTACTTGCAAATTATTTATTATCTTAACCCAAAATGTGTTAAATAAGTATACGAGCAGCCGAATGGTAGGAGGTTACCTTAACTTTCGCTCGCTTGCAAAATCTGGGATACATTTCGCGCGTTGCCGACTCCAGATAAGGGGATTCATCTTTTGCTAAGTATCCTTCGGCAACAGTTCATTTTTCTGGACGAAAGGTAAACGAAGCTTTTCTGTACCCCTGACAACGTGTATGAAATTTGATTATGATGATCGGTCGGTGAAACAAACAAACTCACATGCGCATTATATTAGTAATCTGTGATAAGTTAGGATTATTTTTATAAATCAACTGCTGCATTAAGATTACTTCCTATGTAACGGGATACATTTCAAATATTAAAACAACGGACACAAAGAATACACAGACTCAAAACAATGACCACACTATATTTTGGCCCGTGTACGGATCGAAGCCAAAACACTCGGCGTTATACCACCACAGTACTACAACGCTGCTCCTACAGTCAAATGGTTAAAGAAGAGACGAAAAAAAAAGGTAGCATCTGAAACTACGGAACTCCGAAGTGTGTAAACACTTCAGTAAACTAGTGACCACGGTCGGTGTAATCAGGTCGAAACGTCAAGCTTGTTACGAATATAAATATCAAGAAACGCGAAAGTTTAAAAGTAATTCTTACACACTCACAGAATCGCATTAATACAGTTGCACTGGTTTCCTAAGAATCAATTTTTTTGTAGAGGATCAAACAATTGGTAAGGGCGCCCGACGGAATCATATATGTATAAATGTGACATCATTTTTTTTTATTATTATTATTTATAGCCGCAACATCGACTACCAGTCTCTTCTGGCAGTGGAGTTTGCAACCCACTTGATGGTAAGTGCTTACTACCGCCTATTGATTTCGGCGATATCAGGCATCACAGTCAAATCACAATAAGCCTACTATGAAAGTAATACTCTCTTTAAACGGCTTTTAAAAGACACACAGTTTTAAAACTAACGCAGTCAGGTCCTTTCAAAGCCTTCATGGTTAAATTAATGTTTGCATAATGTTCTCGATGACAATGTCTTCAGGTGAAATGGATAAATGTAGCCGTATTTTCAGTCATGTGGTTTCCTTGTTGTGTTTGGTTGTTATAGTCAATCTACATTTTATCAAGACAGTGTTATGTTGAATATAGGTACGATAAAGTGTAAGTTTGCAAGTATACCGCAATAGTTTAAGTGAACCCCAGGCCACATTTGTGCGTCGATTGATGAGTATAATATAATCGAAGTATGGGTGTTATATACCTGCGTCGTCCCCTAATAATATGTGAAGATAACATCCTAAAATTTAATCTAATGGTGTTTTTACATGTGCCAGTTACTCGCACTGACTATATGAGCCGGTAAATTATACGGGTTACCTGTGTCAATGATGCGATGCATACAACCCGCGAAAGTGACTCAACTTGCGCATTTTACATGATCTCTTAGCAACAAGTCTGACATATATCTATGTACCTACCTACCTACAAAATAAAGATACACCAACAAATTAATCCATAGATAACACAGAGAAAATAGAAAACTGTCGAAAGAGTGGACATTAGAAAAATAACAATTAATTGTAACCGCTCATTGTAGAATTAAAATACACACTATTATCTAAATTGTAATTATTTAAAGGTTAGAATTCGAGTAATGATCGCTGTCACTGAAATATTGCACAATTAAATAATCTTGTGGCTTGTTTTTTGTAACATTTATTTATAGGAATGCGAATTGGCCGCGACATGTTAAATATTTAATCGTTCTGCTAATGATAGTTGGTGTGCCGTCCAAACATGCCCGCAATAAAAACTTACGATCTCAAACTATGTTGTTATGTGTGAGTATTTATGTTTGTTTATATTTTAAAACTGTAATGCAATATAATAATTCGTAATTCTTTATGTGTTTCAATGGACATTAAAATATTAAACGTGTGGATAAAACGCACATATGTCTACGCAACCCGCAGGCAATCGAACATATACACGAAGTCGTGCAAAGTGATACATTTAGCCCTCTGTCTTAGTTTCCGCGTAATAGAGGCGAGCCTATTGCCATTTGCCAGTCACATTTCTATATTGCAAAATTACATTGAGATTTTCTTAACAATAAATCCCAATGACACTTCACTTTACCAAAAAATTTGTCAATAACCTTGTGAACCGCAATAATGTCTTTCTGCGGATGACAGTTTGTATGTCTTGCTAAGACCTAACTTGCAAAACCTTGCGTTGAGGTAGCAAGCAAGATATGATCATTTCGAGCATGATTGTATAAATAGTAAGCTATTAATACCTATTACAACCGCTATTGCCGTTATTGTAGAAAACCCAAATTATAACAATCAACCCGAATATGAGGCTGACAGTGAGATTTAACAGAGTTGCACATCTGATTGCATCGGTCGTGCAGTCGAATAGACACATTAGGTAAACCATTCTCTCTAGGCTCATTATTGTAACCGATTCCGCCGACAAAAGTTAGTGTGCCTCATAAAAATTACACTATTCGCCAAATTGAGACGACTAACGACCTCACAGTTCCGTTCGTCACAGAAAACATAGTTTAATGACGTCATTTCCAGTTCCGTCTGTCACAGTTCAATAACGCCAAATCCGCCATGATGAAACCGTTATACGCTTTGATGTGATCAAAATTATAATATATAATAGGAATTGTGATATGTTGATAAAAAATATACCTCTAATGAAGTTAGTTTGTTATTTACTACGATGTTTAGTACGTATTTGAAGTTTATAAATATAAAAGATATGTTTTAAATGTGTTCTTGAGTACAGACCGCATCCTGCGCAGCGATGAATGACAAATTTTGAGCCAGTATCAAATCATTTAGTTTTATGTGTGATATAACTTTTGAGTTTATTGCTAGCTTAGTACTGTACTCAATTATAAAGTTTATACGTGTGTACAATATGCATTTAAGAAATGATGCATTATTAACTCATCACTAATACCGGATTTTACATCTTTAAAATTATCCTCCGCGAGGTAAACATAGCTAATGACCATAATATCTCACTTTTACTTTACAACATAATACGTTGTTGACATTTTTATTTTTGAACAAATTCTCTTTGTCGTTTGTAAATTATAATAACGTATGTTCTACGCACAGAGCCGCCAGACAATGACAAATACATCGTCTCGATGTGATTCGTACGAAGTGACAGCAATGAGACGATTGTGTCGTCTACGCGTCGCGAATCGAACGCTGCCGATGCTAAAAGCCGAAGGTACGCGCGCCAACCGCTGCCAATAAAAACAAGTAACTCGATACAGATATAATCCGACCGCACGGACCATCTCTCATTCGACACAAAACATCTTGCTCTAGAAATATTGTGAAAACCAGCAACCCCGAATAAATCACCGTCGCCATTTTGCCCCAACGTTCCCGCGCTTTTTCCCGACCACAGACAATTAGGCGGGTGACAGCGCACCATAAACAAGACGCGAGTTAATCCGCGGATTATAGTGAGCGCACACAACCGGCGTGCAGCGAGCATTTCTTGTAAATAATTGTAAATCTACGTCAAAACGCAACGACAGATACATATGTTAGAGGATTACTGGGCGGAGATTAACCCGTTTTATGCTGTTTTATGCGGCGCGTTCGGTTCGACCGTGTTCGGTAACTGACGACTTCCCGCCAAAATGGTAGTGTTAATCTCTAGTTAAATATGGTATCGTCGTGCAGTACACTTTCGGGAAATGAGCTTTAAATACGGATTGTTTTTGTAAACTCCAAAATAGATGACAACTTAAAGTGACAATTTTCGTATCGACGAGCTAATTTTGGAGATGAGTTTTCAGAAATCTCTTCTTAATTACGACGTAAATAATGCAGTGTCGAAACTTGTATTGCGTTATAAACATTTTAATAAGCATACAATTATGCGAATGAGATTTTAACAACGGTCAGGGTGATGTACTAAACTGTTTCGTGTTACGAAAAATAAAATGTTAAGTATTGTTGAATCTTTGTGCGAAAGTTACTTTTCCACCTGTAGCTCCAGTACCTTTAATATTAAATGATCAAATAACTGACAGACGGTATTTAAACTCAAGATAACAGCTTATGACAAAATTGTCAAGACAGTATTGCCATCAATTTCAATATAAAATTGGTCCATCTATTCTCCGATGTTTTTGTCAATGGCTAATCTCAGAAAGGGTTTATTCGGACAACCGGAGGACAATCCGGATATTTCATATTCTTTTGTAAAATTGTTTATACACATTATATTTATTCACAACTATTTGCACACATTGCTGTTTTCAAATCCGCCTTACCCTTTGAAACGGATGTTTTTCTTGCAAACTGTCCCCAAAATAGGATTTGTGAATAAAAAATATCATAATTATTGAAATTGTTATTGGTTTATTCATTCATATGCTATGAATCGATTCTTTTGATCGGCTGCTCTTTTGAAATATTAGTAATAATCTTTTCTCTATGGTTACGATTTTCATAATAGATGAATGAAATAAACTGCCCTAATATTTATTTCGTCCATTTTGTAAACGTCACGATTTTCAAAAGATTTTGACAATTTAGTATAGTAGGTACCTACTGTTTGTTCCTTTATAAATATAATAAACTTGGTAGCTTCAGGCGATTTGAATAGTTACTGTGATTTCGTTGGTGGTTTTGACCCTTAAAACTTCGAATACCTACAGCTTTTAATTATAGGCACGTTTTAGTCATGTTTGCTACGATTTGCATTTATGGCTGGTGGTGGCATTTTCACAGCATTGTAATTTTTTTACTACTTAAACGTTTTGGGCTTAGTACTTTGCGGGATTTTTTTATAGGCACTTATCCTCTAACACAACTTTAACGTGACAAAAATCAACTCTAACTTCATGACATAATTTTGATAAAGTAATTATACATACATATTATGTATATCTGTTTCTTTAAGACCTTAATAAACCGACATAAAATATTTTAAACATTTTATGTCGGTATTTGAATTAACTGGCTTGTTGGTGCTGTAGTATATATTTTTTTAACTACTTTAACACCGATCTTGAATTTGCATTTTCATCTCGTTTAGTGTTATTGAGTTCTTCTGTTAGCTTTCAATGGTAGTATGTCTGGCAATAAGTCTAGTCTAGAATTTTTCTATAGTTATTAAGTGGATCCTAAATGTGATTGTAATACACCCTCAGCTAACTCCTTTAGGAATATAGGGGCGTTAGACTAATATACATAAGATATAATAATATTAACACATAATACATAAGAAATAAGGAGTGCAAAAGATGTGCTAAATTAATGCATCTAAAAGAAGTGTCAAAATGGCAACATTATTAAAAAGTAAGATCTCTTGTCCTCATAAGTATTTAATTGAATAAACACAACTTAAGAAGTAAAAAAAATACTAGAAACCACAGATAGATTATTAATCTCCGGCGAGCACAAAACTGACCTGAACCAGATCACTTTAATTTACTAATTACTTCCCATTTCGATTGTTTACTAATCTCGTCCGTACCTTTTGAAGTGAACATCTAAAGCACCTACCCGAGCTTTGATTTCACATCAAGAGTTATTCATTATACATTCAACTAATGTACGTAGGTGCTGTGTTGTTTATAAAACAATTCCCGTAGTTATGAACTCTTCCCAGTGTTTCATAACAATTTACATTAGGTTTTTTGTGTTCTAAGAAATCTTTGAAATGTTTTTGTTAGTGAGGGTGATTTTGTACCTACTGGCTTTTTACACCTCTCTGTTTTGTCTGTGGTTTTTTAGTGCATTCTTAAACATTGTGTTAAGTCTATACCTATTCAATTGCTATTTTTTTTGCAACATATATTAATAATACATATATATTCTAATTCCCATACAATATGCAATGGTTATTTCGAAATTACTTTTTTAATTCGAGAACACTCTTTACATGTTTAAAGTGCCAATCTGATACCATGCCCAGTAGATATGTTCGCTCCCTCTATCACGTTACCTAAGTCTTAGCTGGTGAAATTTAGGTGTAATATACCACTGCTTATTCCATTGGCCATAATTACATAATGTAACGTGGTTGTTTTAAATAATTTAAGTCAAATAATTATACTTGGCGTCCGTGCTTCGGAGAGCACGTTAAGCCGTCGGTCCCGGCTGCCATGAACATCTATGGCAGTCGTTATTGGGAAGTCAGTGCCCTATGATATCCTGACACTGGTCTAGCCTTAGGGTATCGTTAGCCTTCGGATTGCGTAGGTCAGGTGGCAGCCGCGCCGTGTAAAAACTGATATCCAGTCAAATCCGGTTAGACTAGAAAAGCCGACCCCAAGTGACTTGGGAATAACAAAGGCTAGGGAGAAGAATTATACTTGCCATAAACTCTAGCAACTACACATACATCTAAAACTTATTATCGAATTGGCAGTGGACCACGCAAGTAATTGTCACGTGTGGGATTCAAACCCACAACACTCAACATGGTAGCAGCCGTGAGGTGACCGGTTGCCTGATACGTCATCAGCGCAGTCTTAGCTATATATGTAAAGTGGTCATATTTTAAATGTGATGTGTGGCTGCAATATTGGCTGCAGTAACCCATCATGTGCAATACAAGACAATATTTTGCTAATGGCCCGTATGGCCGACGACGTATTAAAAAATATTGTTGCAATGGCGAGATACTTTCTCATCAGTAATGATTATAAAAATATGTCGTAGTCACGAAAAATAGGTTAAGGTGTATCATATGGGTTATTATGGGTAAAGCATGGACCTATGAGGTCCTCTTTTAGCATGCCATGCTGTCCGTTCGCTCTTAAGAAAGTTGAACAAAGACGGACATACGGACATTCTTTCCCCCTATATATTTTCTCAGTTAGGGTGATGCTATAGATAATACAGGTGTAGTTATACTTTTCTTTTCTTAGGTTTGCAGACATTTCATAGAAAAGCGAAGTGTATCACAAATATTTAAGTTTGCGAGTTTTCAGTGATTTCTAGCGGGCGTTTCAACACAATTTAGTTTACACCAATATTTGTTACAGTTAACACGAAACAGCGACGGCGGCAACATCAAACGAAACAATCGCTTAGATCAAAGCCGCCGCCGTAAAGGTGGGTAGCCACTGTACCTATTTGTATTGTGCTGGTACAAACTGATCAATTTGTAGATACGGTTTACTAGCGGAGTATTGTTGGCGACGGATATTAGCGCTTATCAATGTAGATAAATAGTTTCTAAAAGATTTTGAAGCTTTTACTGTTATGAATATTGCGGTATATGCGGGCAAGTACATTCGCCAACACTCTATATAGCCAATGGCAAAAATCATTTATACATTTAGGGTACAAAGTAACACTTATGATATGTTATCCATTGCCATATGTTTTAGTGCTTACCTTAATCAGGCATCATATATTCAGTCCAATAATAATATAACTTAGATCCTGTGGTTTTAGATTAGAGCTTGCATTCATGAAGGACCGGGTTCAATTGCCATGCAGCAGTATTGGGTTTGTTGTTTGTTCTGTTTGGCAATTCTGAATAACAGCTCTTAAATGTGCATGTTAAACGGCAATAGACTTACTTTTACTAGGCAAGATTTAAAGTGGATGAAATACATACCTGATAACCCTTCGGGGATAATCAAGCGTGAGTCCTATGTATGTAGAATATAGGTATCTACCTAGATTTGCCATAAGTATTGTTACATAGAATTTTTGAATTTTTTATTGAATCATTATTCTGTAATGTGTGTTAGTTTATACATTAATATAATAACATTAAAAGTAGGAATATGAAGCTCATTCAAAATGATCTCCATTGGCTTTAACAAACCTCCTTTAAACGTTGAGGCCAGTTATCAATAGAAACACGCATTCTCTCCATGGGAAAATTCTTCACTGCCAATCTTATAGATTATTTTAGGGAATCTAAATTATCATGGCGATTAGAGCATGCCATACTCTCTAAAACTGATCATAAATTATAATTCAGCGGATTAAGATCGGGACTAGATGACAGCCTGTCTTCAGCTATGATAAAGTCCGAAACGTTCGTTTTCGACCATGCTTGGATGGATCGATCTTTATGATCCAGTTCCGCTTCTTGCTGAAAGGACTATTCTTGGTTATGGAATATGATGTTGTTAAGTGGCTTAACCACCTTCTCATGAATCGTATCTTGATACACTTGTACCGATGTTTTGACAACCTTTTCACAAAAATATGGCTCAGTCACCCCACGCTTGGTGGGTGTAAGCCATCACTGAAGTCGGATTATGTCCACGATATACTCTGCTGACTCATTGGGAAGCTTCTATAGAGCTTTGAGCATAAACTCGGTTATTCTCCTTGTTAAAACATTGCTCAGTAGTAAAAAAAACTCGTCTGTAAATACATTTTCTATGATTATGCTTTGCGTACCGCTTAAGAAGTTGTTTTGATTATACCACCCTATTAATTTCTTAATCACCAATTAAATAATGACCAGTGCGTCTCTTAAAGGCTGCAAGTCCTAAGTCATCTTTTAAAATATGCGTCATGGCGCTATATTGCTTTCTTTTTTATTCAACTATATCTTTTGATATTGAACCTTTTAGAAATTCTTCTTCTATTCTTCTAACAGTGATACATTCACTGGCTGATTTTAAGATTTCAGACTATTCTTGATCTTTTAAGAAAGGTTGGCGGTAAAACGGTTTAAAAGATGGATCGTTTTCTTATTTTCTAATTCGGTATACACACAGAACATCCACAGAATATCATGTAACGAAGGAGATATCAGAATTTCTGGCTTATGCGTCACATTCGTTGATTCTTAAACGACGAAGGTGACAAGCAAATCTTTTAACTGTTAGGTGGATCGTCTATCTAACAGTTGGCGGCGACTGTGACCTATTGCCACTTGAAACACATGAGAGAAGCGTATAGCTGAATTTATAAAAAAAATTGTTGTGCTATCATTACAAAAGACAGTGCACTATTGCCATTATTAGACCTTTATTATGACGAGGTCCACAGGACTATGCAACGGTCTACGCAACGCTGGAATAACACTCGCTTGTAGCCGACTTTACAAAAAGAGTTGCTCCGTTGTTAGTGCAAAATACAGCACACTATTCTAGACCTTTATTCTATTCATTTATTCGTTGGTACACCAACAGCATTACATGTTACATCGAATACATATTTCTTACAATTATGAGTCAGTTCTGACATGCATGCCTATTACAGGTATACACAGCAATCACGTTAAGACAACAATCTGTTCCTAATTGTATACTAACATAGAAAAAAGTTCAAGCAACAATAAAAAAAAACAAAACACAGAAACAAAAAATACATCAATGTTTAATAAAACAAAACAACATATCATGACGAACTATGCGCCATCACCATGTTCCTGCACCTCTAAAACGGTTTTCCTGAATTTGTTCAATGACAGGCTGTGAATATATATATTTGACCTTTTAGAAAGTTCATTGTATTCCCTACACATTCTGAGCTGGGGTGCATTGCGACCGAGGTTGGTTTTGCGGAATGGTATGTAAAACATTCTGGTGTTTGGATGTCTTGGCAGTTTTGAAGGGACTCTTACACAATTATTAGAGGTGGCTGTATATCGATATCTACTGGCTTATGTAAATCTCTGTTAAAGACCCTTTGAAATCAGTCAGCACGGTATCACAACTAGGTTATTTGGTAACGACCTATTGTAGAATGAAAGTAGTTATATTAGCCGAGGTGTTCCAAAATTGAGTAAACTATGTATCGTATAGATGTGTATGTGAAACAAGATACTGAGACCTAAGAGATAGTCATATCTCACGTATTTATTTTGTTCTATTTGATTTTTGTTGTAGAGCTAGGTTTTGTAATCTTAGGCCCGGTTTTAATATTTAAAGAAACGAGTCATTTTACTTACGGCAGTTATTTGTTTCATGCAAGGTATGTTAAAACTAAACTGTCCGTAGATAGAACAACTCGTTTCTTGATATTGTTAGTTCTTTGAATTTTGCTTTATGTTATCCTTCTAATACTATAATATATCAATTACCCGTAAACTAATTTGGGTACATCACAGATAGAAAATGTATCCAAACATTAGATACATTTTATCCCTATAGCGTTCGCGTAGGATTCATGCAGATGAAGCAACAGGCAAAAACTACTAAAGGTGTAAGAGTTAAGATAATAATAATTGTTGTAAGGTGATTTTATTTATTTATCTAATGGCAGTTAAGTTTCCAAGCGCAGTGTAAGCAGCCAGTGATGCGCACCCAGCCTAACGCACCGCGGGCACCTGCGCGCGCGCACGTGAAATGAAGACGTCATTCAAACAACCAGCGAGTTTTAATAGTTTCTCAGAATTGTTGTACCGCTGTATACAACATTGTGGTGAAAATAAACTCCAAGTTTGCTAACAAGGAGCCCAGGTGAGATGGACTATGGTATGTTCATACAAGAATCAAACGTTTGCTAATTTTTGAGACGGTGTTGGTGAAAGCTTGCTTTTTAGAATTATCATGAAACGTCTTTTCTCGCGCGTGGCTTGGAGCAGTCAAACTCAGTTATCAGGAACAGCTTGCCAGCTATTGGTAAATATAGTATTTTTACTGAAAATAAACGAACCTCAAACATCTGTGTTTGACGACCGCGCAAAATAAAATGATGGTAGTCTATGTGGTACTTCAGAATTTTTTACGTGTACATATTAGGACCGCCGCTTGAGTAGGAGGTGTCTTAAAATCCAATTTCATGTTCGTGGGTTGATATTTAGGCGTTTTTGAACGACTACAATGTTTTACTGGATATTCAAAGGCATATAAACCGTCGGTGTTGACTGTCAAGGCGGCTAAGAGCGCGACGATTTGTCCAGCTATACTCATAGTATTACAAGACTATAAAAATAGTAATACCTCGTCATCGCTAAAGCGCAGAGTACAGCGGCTACGAACCCTGCACTATACGACGAATCGCTCTGCACTCCTGTTCAATTTTGGGCTCATAATAATAAATAATTTTAAAATAATTTCACTGTTCAATGTCTTATACCTAGATAGCAAATAAAAAAACGCTACGCAGCCAGGAAACGCTGGTTTGCGTGCGTCAAATCTGTGCATACAACTATGCATACTTGTTGATTTTGCATTAAGGGTGCGACAGAAAGATCTGATATTTGTTGTTCATCAATATGTAAAGTTAAATATGTTTTTAGCCTATGTGTTTTTTCATTGACTTGTGTTCGGCATATACAATATCAATACTTTATATGTGTAGTATATCCACATAGCGTAAAGTACAACCCAGTCTAGATTTACTTCTGCCTGTTGTTACAATGTTTGTGCTTCCTCGCAGCATACTTTCTAAATGTTGTTATATTATGCTATTTCCATTGTATATACCTATATGATAAATGTGGAATTACGGACTTCATTTAAACCCGTTCTTTCATTTAGGTAGCCGGCCCTTCATAACATCGCAGCCAAACAATCTTGTGAGGTTAGCATCTGTAAGGATCTTCATGGCCAATTCTAGTGTAAGCGATGCTATTCGTGCCGTAAAATGAAACTAAGTAGTAAAGGAGTTTAAAATAAATGTATCTATTTTAAAGAAGGTGTAGGTGTATGAATGCAATCGAGCCGCGATAGCTGGTGATTGGCTGGCGAAGTAAGTTGCAATTTTATAATTTCGCAGAAAGTAGATTGGGTAACCCAGCCTTCAATGTTTAGAGTGTTAAAACATCGATATAAGAAGCCTGCACAAGCAAGGTCGACGTGCGCTTTCAATTTGCAAACACTAATGACGCGCGACAATACCCTCACTGTTTGTAATCGATTTCACTTTTGACTCGATAACAATCGAGTGATTTCGTTGATGTTTTTCATTATTAGATTATAATACTTAGTTCCGGTTGCATTGTTTACTATTAAATTGAAAGGTTTTAAAATGTTTATGGATAAAGTGCAAGGCGAGTAAGTTTAGATCATTCATGAAGTTGCTTTGGTTTGCTGTTAGAGTATCCGTAGGCTACGATAATCACTTGTTACTTGGCGGACAGCAAGCTGCAACATTTTGGTAAAAAAAACTGTGAGATCCGTCGTTTCGTTTTGTTAAAATGTAGCATTATAGATTTTATGAGTATCAGTTTGTTACTTCAATAAATAAAATAGTAATAGAGGAATGCAGAAATACTTCATTCAATGTATTTCGCTTTCCAAGTTGCAAAACAAGGAGTAAAATACAAGTGATAATACTGCGTTAAAACTGATTATTTTATTGCATTTTTGGCTATCTGCGGTATCTGCACTTATGATTGTGGAGGTTTAATTCCTAGGTTGAGTAAAATCTTATTAGGTTGAAATTAAACTCATTTATACGGATTTTATCGCGTTGTTTATTTAACACTATATTACATAATTTTGAAACTGTTACACTACTACTCATATTGAATTTTACTAATTTTTAAGCTAATAAAATTATTATAACTATTTATATTTAGGTTTACACTTTCTCCGACGTTTCGGTTGCTTTTCAGCAGTAAACCTAAATATAAATAATTTTATTAGGTTAAAAATTAGTACATTTCAATAGTAGTTGTAGTGTAAATGTTTCAAAATTATGTAATACAGCGACATAAACAACGCGATAAAATCCGTATAAATGAGTTTAATTTCAATGAATAACATTCGCTAGACAGAAAACAATATTATCTTGTTAGAATTTTCTATTATTAAGTTTTCAGTAGCAGCACTGTAACTAGAGATGAGCTATAGACGGACATAGATTTGCTTCTTTTTACGTGGGATTTCAAACATAAATGGCGAAATGCAGCTGTGTATAATACACCGCTGCCATCTACTTTGGGGATATGCGCTAGCCGCTAGGTTATTACCGTATTTACGCACGTATGTACTTATGTTTATATACTGTATTAACTTACGCGTAAGTGCATAAGCACTTACTTACTTCAAGATAACTTGAAGTGATAGGTACGATACTATTATGGACAAATTACATTCTGACATCTAATATAATTATTATGTTAATTAACTATTGAGACATTGCCATTATTGTATAAATTATAAATTATGTCAATTATTTTCTAACGTGATATTATGCATGGCGAATAGGTAGAATAAAGAGAACTGTAATAATTAAGCAAAATTTGTATAACATCTATATATACATTTATTCAGTGAATAAATCGATTTGATTTGACAATTTTTGGGTTGGGTACATTCAATTAAAGGCTTTCCCCGCATTGTAAGGTTACTGATTAGATGTAAATGAAAATATACGCGTAGAATATTTTAAAAGTTTATATTAATTACAAAACTTATATACTTTCAAAAATATTTTACGTCTACTATAGACTCACTATTCATTCAATAGCGCCAATCGTCTTTACCTCCCAAACTGCTAGACCGTTAATAATACAACTTTTTCGAATGAGCACACGATCAGATAATGTCATTGTTTGGTGTAATTATCGTATCGCTCTGTTTTGGTGTCATATTACTAGTAAAAGCGGAATTACTCAAATATTTGTACAACAAAATGTTGGTAATATGATATTTTACTAGTAATTACCGTTTGGGCGGGGTATTAGTACAGGTAATTTAGTAAACAAGGTAGTTTTGTAAAGACTAATGTCGTGTTAAAGAAAGAAAATGAAAGTTAGTTTAGTATATGTGAGTCAGACTGCTTTGTGTTTTTAGGCACTAGAGAGTTCGATTTCACGGCACGCATCTGTGACTTTTTAAAGTTATGTGCGTATTAAATATTACAACTAATATTACTACCATTACTCGCTTTTTGGTGAAGAAAAATATTTTGAAGAAAGCAACATGTCTGAAAGTTCTCCATAATGTACTTAACGATATGTCTGCTAATTTGCACCTTGCTGGTAAACTAGCTTTAGCTGGTGGACGACTGCTTTTTAACAAAAACAAACAAAGAAACTAGGCCAATTACTAAATGATTAAATATTTATATTTAATACACAATAACACATACTGAGCGCCTCCTTATTGCCGTGGCATCCGTGGCATAAGCTACTTAAGTTTGATTTTAGCTGGTAGGCCGAAGTGAAGATATTGGCCCGTTAGAGAAATGTAGGGGAGACTATTGCTCATCAATGGGACAGTACAGGTTGAAACTTTTTACGTATGATCGTTCCTAATTTTTCTAGAACATTCCAATTTTATAATCATGAAATCGTGACATAAGGTTTACAACCAAGACAACCCTCTGACTTAAGACTGCGCCGAGCGTAAGACGAGGTTGGATTGAATGACAGAGCTCGATATTCAAATCAGCGCGCGGTCGTCATAGTAAAATTGTATGGAGCATTTGATGTGTTTTTTTGATAAATATGTATCTTTGCTGTCAACCAATAACTTAAATATTTGGGACGGGCAAATTGTAATATAACTATTTATGTTTCATTTAAGCTGTAAAATAGGATAGATTTCTACTGTTATAATCTAAAAATCACGTAACACGAGCTTACGTTTTTGCATTTTTGCATTGCAAATATACGTAATTTTGTAAGCGAAAATATTAATTATTTTTGCACGGAGTAATTCTATATACATTCATTTTTATGGTAAATGTATATTTTATATTTGTATTAAACAAAAAGTGTTGATCTTATCAACTTAACTGTGACCGCCTGTTTTGGCACATTTCTTAAGTATTAACTAATCAGTTAATATTTAAGTCAGAGGGTTGTCTTGGTTGTAATCTCATGTAATATAGGAACTCGAATACATCTGGTTTCTCGGACTTTCAATATCGTATATTCTGTCCTGTTCATGGTATTAGTTCCCTTTCCTGTGTTTACACCATTATAGTATAGGGTTAACAGCCTCTTTGGTGTAGTGGCTGGTATATACGGTTCGGACCTACGAAGTTGGTGTTTCATTTTCATGCTTTTAGAAAGCACGTAAAACCCGAGACGCTGAAGACGCTGCGTCTGATTTCTCTTTAGCCGTGACGAATTACCCTTATCAGACTATAAGAATGAGTGAATAGCAAGGGTATATGTGTTTACGCATAAAAATGTGTCTGCTTAGACAGCTAGTCTCCGAAAATCGGTCTGAAGATAATTAATAAAGTCTGTATTATTTCAAGAATTATTGCCAATAAGAGTAAACGTTCTTTTTTTTACGGTAATGATCGTAAATAGTCATACGACTCGTATGATGGTAAGTTTATACAGTAGCTTAAAATCGCTCTCAATAGTAAAGATAACAATCGTGCGTTGCCGACTCTTTAAAAAAGGATTCAAAGATGGAATCAAAGGAAAAGAACTGATTCTTATACCATGTGTGCCTCCGAAACGTTTACTTATCGGGTCAAAGGCTGTAACAGTTTATGTGAGAAGATGGTACCGTCTTCACCAAAAATTTGGCTACACAAGGCTCTTACACTCAAATATTTTCCCAGAAAGTTATCATAAATTTATGTAAATGTGTACTCACATCGTATCTATTCTATAACCGAACCAGACTAGACAACCCACACATATCCACCCTTCCTCACACACATACAAGCGCATAAAGATTATTAAATTATAATGTGACCCTCTCGTTGAGGTTAACTCGGGTAATTGGAGCTCTAGCCACTACGACTGATTGTTATTGGCCCTGATGCCACTGTGGCCGGCCATTTATCGACCAGACGAGATTCTTTAATAATAAAGCTGCAGAAACAACGCCTGTTTAGTCATGAAGGGGTAGGCAGAAGTGTGGGTCTTCTACATTTCGTTACCTATGATGTTACGTTTTGAATACTTCTAATACTACTATTACTTTCTATTGCACATTGATAATTGTTAAAATTTATTTAAATTTAGTCCCACGTTTCTATTGCGGAAGTTAGATAGAGGTATATTACACCCACAACTCGCTAACTAAGATTTTACGTCCCATGTAATGATGGAGAAGCCTTATACTGTCTACCAGCCACAATTCCTGGTTCCAATAATACAACTTTTTCCGACCCAGAGACCACATGCACAGCAGATACATTCATTACTAGTGCGCCAACGAAGCAGTTTATTTTTTTTCTACTTTACTATAGAAACAATCAAGCACATGATCCAGCTGATAGTAAACGTACTGTAGCTTATAGACGCTTGCAATATAGACAATTGCACAAATATGATGCGATTTCCCTAGCAGAGATTTCCTAGATTGAGTGAAATTCCAGGGGTAAAAGAGAATCTCGTTTTTCCTAACCTCTTGGAAAACCCTAATAACACTTTACCTGTCTGTAAATCAAGCCCAGACAGTTAGATAAATGTGTCTTTTATGTATTTTATGCATTGAGACTGTAATGTCCAAACCCATCTTCCAGTTTTTCTTAACTAATCTATTGCACAACATTGATGGAGGAAATCTCCCCACACGCTAAACAAGTTTAAACGAGAATTTCTTTGTTGGTCAATATTCATAATTGAATGGTTTCAAAAAGCACTCGGAGCGATTAGTTGTCGCCCTCCACGCAGAAACTTGGCGACAGCAGTGGCGCACAACAGTGGGCGACTTTTGTTAGCTTGAATTTTATTATTTATATGTTCACCTTCATAAATTATACGTAAGCTGTACGTCTAAAGCTAAAAAAGAGGTTAGCAATTAGTATCCTTAAGTATGACTTCTAAATAAAAGCTTAAACTTACTTCTTATAAGTTGTTAAATTTAATTGTCTTAGTAAAGAGTGCCGTGGGTATACACGGCACTGTTTACTAAGACAATTAAATTTATGTGTATTACTATTTAGGAAATACATAATTGTTTGGAGGAGTGTAAGTATTCCCTCGTAGCCATTAACATTATTTACGGGAAATGGTAATTATTTATCCGATGATCATATGGCTTGTCTGCCAGTAAGGCCAGTAAAAAATCAGTGAAAGGAATAGAGGAAACGTAGCTTCTTAACGTAGCGAAGATACGTCTGTAGAGAAGAATTTTGTAGCCGCGTAACCTTATGTTGTATTCTTAGGGTGAGTTTGAGCTCGTCCAGAGCTTTGTAAGGACATGCTGCCAGTAGAAGGTTGGTGGTGTTCGTTTGTGTTACAATTTTGTATGGCAAGAGTCTGTAGGCTGTTACGTAGTTAACAGGTAAGACATCATGACAGCTAGCTTGTTTGACATATTATGTACATATGCAAATGCCTGCTTATAGTCGAAACTGAGGGCCTTAATGGGTATACCATCCACATTTTGCTAGCAAAGTCTCAGAACCTTCTACCGTGCACGTCTTCAGATTTCACGGCTAAGCCAACAAAAATTACCTAACAGAAACAACTAATATCACTTCCCAACCCATAGATTTAAACTACTCCTAGCTTAATCAGCGGAAACGTATGCCATCGAGGCAGTATAAAAGTACAAAAGCATACGTGATAACGCATGAAAGTTGTGTACCCCTGCACTGGCCGGCAGTCGCCCGCATGCGCTGCAGTAACACGGCAATTATAATAACTCGCCACGCCATCCGTTTGGCAGCCATTACTGTCCGCACCGTCACTGTCCCGCTGTACCCTCAGCACCCTGCTAAGTACGTCAATATTTTGCCGTACTATATCCTTTCATTGGTGTCATGACAACTACTGGGGTCGAGCAACTGCCTCATCGGTTAAATGTCCGTAGTGCCAATAGTGAGTCTGTTCGATGGTGGTCTTCTGTTGATGGCTTTATTAATGCATCCAGAGCCTCACGCCTAGGAGTAGCCAGATGAGTTTTATTCCTAGATTTCACCAGCTATGGTAAGTCCCACTTAGTAGAGTTTGAGCCTATGGCCGTTTATCAGGCACAGTTGCAGACTCCATAGTGCTACCGAGAACTTTTTGATAGAATATCAACATGTAAGTAAAAATATATAAATATAAATTTGAAATAGGACACAATGGCGCCTGTGCTCGACCTATTAGTCGTCTAGTAGATGGGTGAATAATTAAAAAAATTACATCCCTTTGTGCCTTGGATAGCACGAAAATTGATTGACCTTAATTGCCATTAAGATCTCTGACAATCGATACAAGATGGTGATGAAGGTATGCCTTTAGTTTACGACAGCCTGATGGCAGCATATTCAGCTTAATCCGTTAGCCTAACTTGAAACGTAAATCCCATAATTTCGCTTCCATTGTTCGTGCTATTTCTATTATAAAACGCAACCTTAACTCTTAAGCCATACTATGAAGTGGTCTAAATAACAGAGTAATGCCACTTTCAGGAAAGATATCTGATAATATACAAAATATTACATTCGCTTAAAAATTTTGGATAGACATTTCGATATTAGCTTTCAAAGTGGACCCAATACCATTGAGTTGTCTGTCTTATTAACTGTAATATGATTATGAAATTGATACTGGCGTTTTGATATTTATTTTTAGGATAGCGAACAATGTTTGTTAAACAACTTAACTATCTTATCTTATCTTGTGTGGGGGCCAGTCAGTACAGACCGGCGACACTTCGACCCAGTGGGATCTTTTGTGTCGACTTCCCCAGTAACGACTGCCATAGATGTTCATGGCAGCCGGGACCGACGCCTTAACGTGCTCTCCGAGGCACGGAGCAGGCGATAATTGTCAATCAATACGCACATAATTTCGAAAAGTCATATAACTTCCGAAAGTCAGAGGTGCGCGACGTGGGTTCGAACCCGAGACCCTTTGCATTGCAGTCTGTTGGTCTCCCCACTGAGCTATCGCTGCTCTTACACACAACTTAAATAATAGTTACATGTTATCTTTGTATACTAGGTATTATGATACATCTTTTGATTGATTACCTTTAATAAGGTGTAACTACAATATAAACCAATAAATAAGAGAAAAAACAAAGTGTGACTACAGTAAGCTCACTAATCAATAATCTTGGAGTTTCATACATGTTACATTATGCCTTAGGTAAATGAATAAACGACTTTTGACTTTCTGTATTCACAGATTGTTTTACCAAATCTGGGTTCCATTTTTACGTTAATTATTTAATCGACTCTAACAAAAGTATTTATATTTACAAACGTATTAACATAGCTACAAAAACACAAATAATTATAATACTAAATATTTACAAAAATGGTTTAGGTTTTTACGTTTATTTGTTTTAATATTTGAGATACAGGGAATATCCAAGTACGGGAGTTTCTTTACACAAAAATAAAAGTAATAGAAGCAATAGTTACGGTCTATTTATTCTCAACCCTACCGTTCGTCGTGGTGGTCACTACTCACTGTCAGCGGAACGAATCGGTTTAAGCACACTTTGCTGGCTAACAAACCACTGAATAGTTGCACGTGTGGTACAAGACATGTGTTTAATGCGAGTTGTTCAGTATGCAACTGGGTGACAAACAGACTAGGTAAATTGTCTTTTCGATATCTAAAGGCATTTGTGTCTTCTACATCCTTTAGTATATTGTTCCGTTACTTCTTCTAGAAGAGATCTAATACAGGTTACAACTGACACTTAGACAAAAAACAGAAGTGTTTTCCTATGCAAAAATCTTTACGGAACGCTATGAAGCTACGTCTTTGTTATAACTTGGTGAAAAGACTCACATTAGGTAATGGCTCGGCGGTATATTTAGCCAAAATATTTTGATGGCGTTTGCTATTTGGTAGACCCGCAAATATCACAAATCCCAATAAAAAAAATATATATGTACTATTGAAATTAAACTACTATATACGGATTTTATCGCGTTGTTTATTTATCACTGTATTACAAAATTTTGAAAATATTACTCTACTACTACTATTGATTTTATTTGACTAATTTATAAGCTAATAAAATTATTTAAACTATTAAATCTATTTATTTTTGGTTTACACTTTCCCCGACGTTTCGGGTGCTTTTCAGCAGCCATGGTCACGGGGAGACTAAGATGGTAGTTGTCTCAATGTTCCAGTGTAGTTATTTCAAAGTACCTGAACATAATTTAATTATTGGTGTTTCTATTTACGCAGAATGAGCTCAAAGTATCATGAAGTCTAGCTGTGGTTTGTTTCTTCTTGGGTTTGACTATTTGAAGTACTGGATCCCAAGCTGGTGGTACATTCCAACCATCTTCTCTATTGAAATTGGGATGTTTTTTAATTTCAATAGCCTCGCGAAGCATCCTTGGCAGGAATCGGTGTTCTTTAGCGAGAATCTGTGGTTTGTCAAATCTCAGGTAGTGTTTGGTCCCCTGTTGTACGTGTTCACACACAGCAGACTTCAACGAGCGTTTGTGTTTTACGTCAGCTATGTGTTCTTTTATGCGGGTGCCTATGCTTCTCTTGGTTTGACCAATGTATGAGAGTCCGCAGTCACAATCTATTTTATAGACCCCTGCATCTTGTAAAGGTAATTGGCACTTGACGGATGGTAAAAATTGACTTATCTTCGTTGTATAATATATATATGTACTAGTTGCTATCCTTCGGTAACAGTACATTTTTCGGGATTAAAGGTACCCTATGTCCTTTTCTGTTCCCTTGACAACGTGTATGCGAAATTTCACGATGATTGCTCGAGTAATTAAGGCGTGAAAGCGTAATAAACAGACTAACATTCTCATTTATAATATTAGTTAAGATTTCCGCTTTCGTACGTGCTCTTGTCCCACCAGCTATTTTACCCCTTTATTCAGGGTCACCGCTGAGAGCATCTTCAGTTAAATAGTTTATAGCGATCGGGTCACGACTCATACTGTATCTCCTCAATTAATAACAATCACGTCGTATTTACCACATAAATCAACATTAGATTAATTATTTTTAACTTTTTATATGATCTATGGTTTAATAATAAAATTGTGTTTAAAGTACTTAATTTTAAAAGGTATGACTTTTAGGGTTTGTTATTAGATAACAAGAATAGACGGTATGTCTGCTGAGAGTTATGATAACAGCGAATGGTATCGTCGTTCAGAAATGTGTAAATGATCTCGATGATTTGTGACGTCTGCCAATCTGCACTGGGTCAGCGTAGTAAACTATGGCTTGACTCTTCCAAGATTGACCAGAGGTTCGTGCCCAGCAGTGGGATAGTTTATATACAGGGCTGATATTTTATAAATCTTACAATTGTGAAAAGGCTACGATAGCGATTAGATACCGTGTTCGATCGCGAATTTTATGACTATATATAATTATGTCAAAGGTAATCGGTATTTAGGAGCGTAGGTAAGAAAAAAGAGTAGGGATACTGTACTGGGGAGACCGATGGTCTGCCACGTAGGGGTCAGCTCTAGCTCAATTACAGTAAGTATACCTTCGAATTTACGAAATTATGCGCGTATGAAGAAGTTCTTTATTAATTTATATCATACTGTATAGAGTTCTGTGCCCAGTAAACTGCACCAATAAGCAGTTTATAAATAGAGTTCATGTTTTTCATTACTAGTGTTGAGCCTGAATGCCTAAGAATTACGCAGAATTGTCACAATCTAATTACGCCAGCTACGTTCGGTTCCACAGAAAACATCATGCCAGTATACAGATTTCGTGCTAAAATTAATTTAGGAACTCATAAACAGCCACAACAAAGCAATCAATCTTTTTATTTCAAATTTCATATATATGTATATTCATCGTAATAAGTTCAATGAATACAAAATGGACGCCAACAAGAGATATAAACGGGATGTTATTACTAAATATATACAAATACGGTGCACTTGTTGTACAATAGCTTAATCTGGTTAATACAATTTGTTCACAAAGCACACATTGTGTGGAAGAATGGGCTTATTGCCGCGACGGTCAATTGGACGGCAATGGACCCGTATCACGACGAGAATGGACCGACCATGAGTTTGTCTTGTACATTTGATTTTAGAATCAAGATTTGATTTGAATATAAACTCTTTCGTGCTTTTAACGTACTACATAGGTACTTTAAAAGTACGAATGTATTTAAAGCCTTGCCCTTGCTTCATTTTTGTTGATATATTATTAACATTTATTTAAATGTTTAATTGTAAGCCCTTTTTTTAAATACGAGGGATTCAAGAACGAGTTCCTTTCGTCTTCTCATAGTTAGAAAAGAAGTGGAGTACAGTGATTGAAAAAAAAAATGTATTTTCAGAATAATCGACTAAGGTAAAAATTACAGTAGATATGCCTATTGCCGTGATTTATAGATGTTTCAAATTCAAATAATTTTTTGTCAACTATGTAATGCCGAATTTCTTTTAAAGATTTTTATGTATTAATGATATTAATATTGTGTCTCTCCCGGGAAGACCCGGGCCCAAGACCATACCATGAGGTACTACGAGTATTTCATAAGGTCTTGGGTGGCCGTGGTATACCTAAGTATGCATATAGTTTGCGTTTATATAAACACAGACTTATGCCACAATACTACTATAAGACAATTTATATTGAAAACTGACATCAACATAATAACAATATTCTTACAAGCAATAATTAGTTAATACAAGCTCATGTTGCTCCTCACAATATAATAATTTGTCCCTCTGTCCCTCCGTCCGCTGCCCTCTGACCTCCCGCATGCCTCGCCACGTACGACTTTACGGGAATCTACAACTATTTTATTGCTACTTGTTATTATTTCATATTGTTAGGCTGTGAACACAGAGTGTATATTTTTAGACATATCTTCTACTTACCTATAGATGAAGTAATGCCTAAAATATATACTTTTAGATTATGCCCGCAGTTCCTCTCGCGTAAATAGGGGTTATTTCAATTTTCTATATCTTGGGAACAGTATTTTTTTTTGATGAACGGTACTTTATATCCTTTTCTGTATCCCTGATAAAGTGCTTGCGAAATTTTATGATGATCGGTCAGGTAGTTTTGCCGTGAAAGCGTAACAAACAATGTCACATTTGCATATACAGGACGTCCGGTAATTAATGGATAACCTTGAAATGTCTTATAGTAGAACTGAAGGCCGTTTAGAAAAAATTAAAAATAAGTTAAAATAAAGAATATATTAAAAAGTGCAAGCTATATTAGCATAGCATACTTTTGACTGTCTATCTATAAGCATAATTAGTGTTTAATAATAAAACAACAAAAAACCGATGGAGTTCAAAGTTATACATGGTAATTAAAAAAAAAACACATATCTCAGGTAGTAGTTAGGATAGATTTATATTCAAATTTTTTTCTGAACGGCCATCAGTTCCACTATAAGACATTGCCAGATTATCCATTAATTACCGGACACCCTGTATAATATTAGTAGTGTGCTTAATAAGCAAATACATAGTTAACACTTAGTCAGTTTTGTGTGCGTTTGTGCACGCTTATCTTCACAAGCAAAGGCTGAATCAATTTGGATGTGATTTACAAGTATGAGATAATTTTGGACTAAATTGCAGTGGTCGTATATTTAAATCAGTTTAAAGATTAAAAACGATATGTTTATGGAAAAGTGCGTAAGGATTTCTGCGTGAAACAAGCACTATGCGCATATCTATATCTAAGATAAATGTCTTTAGGGCAAGGATTTTCTTTGTGTGGTCATCATAATTTAGTGTTAAAATTTAAAGCTGCATGATGATATCTAGTTTTCTGATATTTAAACGAGTAGTTGGTGTGTTACTTTAAGTTATTAAGCAGATGGCTGACATATTTTACAAAAAATAAAATTTTAAGTAATATGGGTACATTTTTAATACGAAAAAATACGCGTTTCCTAGTGGATAATTATTTAAAGTCTTATCTGCAAAAAAAAGTTGTATTCACCCGCTTTTATCGTTTCCTTTACTCAAGGGAAAATACTATCCCACAGGAAGTGCATGTTAAGAATATTCAATTTATGTGTAAATTGCATACGGCCAAATTAGTCAATACATCGCAACAAACAAAATTGTTTTACAATGAAATCTGTGTGTACCGTCCCTAATATAATAAAATCTATTGACACAAAATATCAAAATTGTTAGAATTGTTACAAATGGTGGCGGGTCGATTCCCGGTTTTGTAACATTTCTAAACAATTAACAGTCGGCCATTTGATTTTATTATGCGGGATGTTTGTGTACGATTTACTTGATTTTGTCTCATTTTGTTAAGTGGTGCGTTTTGTGTTCGATGTTGGTTTGTGGGTCAAATTTCGATAAATTCTCATGCTAGCAACAAGAAGTTGTTGCTAGCATGAGAATATTATAGGACTATTGAATTTTAAAAACACACAATGCCTAATTTAATTTTCTTTACTGTCGGGTCAACTGTTTAATATAGTTTTTATATACATATACTACACGACTTACAAGGATAACTTTTGCATATGATCTGTAGCGTATGGATATTTGTGCTAATTCTTAAATTTCTTTTATAATATAAATTATAATAATATTAGCCCTGTATTAAACTGTCCCACTGCTGGGCACAGGCCTCTTTTCACTGTGAGAAGGGTTAGGTCATAGTCTAGATATGTGAACTCTGCCAAACCACACTGGGCCTGCGTGGTGGACGCAGGCCCAGTGCGGGTTGGTAGACTTCACATATCTTAGAAAACATTATGTAAAACTCTTAGACATGCAGGTTTCTTCACGATGTTTTCCTTCAACGTTAAAGCGAGCGGTAGTTAACTATTTAATACGCACATATCTTCGAAAAGTCAGAAATGCACGCCCTGAGATCGTACTCGAGACCTCTGCGTAGCAGGCCATCGTTATCCCACTAGGCTATCGCTGCTTTTTTAGTGTTCACCAATTATCAAAAGAGCGTTTTTTCTATACTAGGATAATAATCCATTTGTATGCATAAATCTTTCATAACTAATAATAATAATAATATAATATTCTATCACATACACGCAACACCATCTAGCCCAAACTAAGCAGAGCTTGTACTATGGGTACTAGACAATGGATAAACATACACATATAGTTTCTTTTTTGTAAAATATTATACATAGAAACGCCCAGACCGAGACAAACATCCATGTTCATGCACACAAATATTTGACTTGTGCGGGAATCGAACCCGCAACCTCAGGCGTGGCAGTCGGTTACACTGACTAATACGCCATTGAAACCGAAACTTTTTATCAACTAATTAATCCTAACACAGTCCCTTAATTGATAATGCCAATTTGAATGATTTGCCGTCTTATTAATTAACTCGACATTTTCTACAAATCATTTAGAGCTATATTCTTGAGTTTTATTACATGTACCTAGATATGGGTAATTCATACTGCCTTTGAGGCGCTGTGGTATCTCTCTCAAACTCTTTCGGGGTCAACTCGTGGATCGGAAAATTGTCATTGTGTTTTCTTTCGTGAAATTCTCAGTAGCATGGCTCGCTCTTTATTTCATGGGACCTAAAAACACAGCTGGTGAAATGTGGGTGCCCTCCGCAAAAGCCTACGGGAATATAGGCGTCAGGCTATGTACCCTAAGTGTGTCATTTTTATAAAAAGCTATCAAGGATATTGGCAAAATTTCAAGTCTGTATTTTAATAAGTAATAGGATCCTATACTCGTGAACTTAGCTCTTAAATAAAAATGCAAGTGAATGTCATAATTTGTATATAAAGTTTTTTCATATTATTTTATTCCCTTAAAAAGTATTATTTCCTTATTTTAATGAACACACTCAGAATAATTCCTAAATAGCGGAAGATTTAACAGACCATCAATCGATGTAAACAGAGAATACTTAGGTGTGATAACTTGAGGAATCACACCTACAAATCTCAACGGTCTTGAAGAGACCACATAAACTTTAGCGGCTTACGTAATTTGATAAAATATTATGATACTAGATTTCTAGAATCTAGATTTTGTCGATAAATGTATATGCCTCGGTAACAGTTTCTTTTTCTGGATGAACGGACGTGTATGCGAAATTTTATAATAATCGGCCAAGTAGTTAAAGCGGAAAAGCGTCACAAGCAACCTAACAAATAAAAAAATAAACATGCTCACACTCTTATATATGTATGTACATAGTTAATATTCCAAACATGGTGGTCGTCTTTACGCTTAATCTCAAAAGTGGTACAACAATATTTACCGTTTCCTTAGGAGCTAACAAGGAAATTAGTGCAGCGTATAATTGTGGTAATCACGTTAAATGGGTCGTTGGCAACAAGTCGCTGTCGCGGTGGGCGGTGAGTTCGTACCCGGGCTGAACGTTAATTAGAGGTTTTTGAACTCTAAGGATACTTACGTCGGGTAATTTCATAGAGGAAGATATTGTTTGTGTGCCGGTTTATTAATGGTTTATTCAATTATTTAATCTTCTTGAAGACTGGGCTTTATTTTGTTTTGGCTGCGTGTGATTGCTGGACTTAGTTTCGTTTTTTAGGTTGGGTATGCGAAAGCGATTCGCGCGGCCCCGTCGATAGTGGTTTTGTCGAGGAACACCGTGGTAGGTTTAGTCGGTATTCCGGGAGGTACATTATCTTTTCAACATCTTTATTTTACCCCGGCGAGTCCGACATAATCCCTCCGCCCGCCCCCGCGGAGGACAATGCGTCATGGCATTGCCAAAGGTAAAAAAAAATAGCTATTTTGGGCTTATTGTCTGGATTGCTAGTCGGAGTCCAAAGTCTGGCAATACTCGATTTGGTTCTTAGCAATTTACGAGGGTTCTAAATATACCTGGTGACATGAGGGTATCAAACATTATACTATACCAATCGGGATGAGTAGGGGCTATACTATGGACAGGATTAATAGTCCTGCGCCTAATATGTGAATTTGAGCGTGGAATATCTTTCATAGTGAGAAACGTTAAAAGCAGCGTACATGGAGGCCAGGCCAGTCTAAGTATGCCCTAAGCCGATAAGCTTACTCGTATATAGAGAATGTAATCCGTCGTCTTTCTCTAATGTGCTGTAATAAAAGTATGCATAACCATATATATAAATATATACTTTTTTACAATAAAAAAGTATATATGTATGTTTATCCATTGTCTAGTACCCATAGTACAAGCTCTGCTTAGTTTGGGCTAGATGGTGTTGTGTGTATGTGATAGAATATTATTATTATTATCGTCTCTACCTCGCCTTCCAGAAACAGGCATGATTCTACGTATGAATCCATTAACCATCTATCATGCAGGACAAAATAGGTTGACCTATTTTGTAGATAGTTTCTAGAACATAATGATAAACTAACAGGCACGCAAATATCCAAATAAACTTTTTTTATAAAGGCCAGGTGTTAGGAGGGCTGGGAATCATTCCTGTCCGTAACACAGGAATGATTTGACTTTACAAACATTCAAAATATGAACTTCTTTTTTTTCATAAAGACATCTCTCGCACTAGGAGTAATTCCCGTGTCACGGACTTTACAAACATTCAAATAACGGACATAAAGAACACCCAGACTTGGAACAACTATTTATGCATCACACAAATTTTTGTCCCGTGTGGGAATCGAACCCACAACATTAGGAGCGGCGGCCAATGGTGAGGCGACCACTACACCATACGTGCAGTCATCAATAAAATTTGCTGCAATTTTCTAAAAGTAATAAAATTTGTTGACACATTCAGCCTAGCTAAAGTTATTGTGGGGTTCACAATTGTACTTTGCGTAAATATTAGGGCTCTATCCACGACCTCTTCTCGCGTCTCTATCCTATACCTTAACTAATGCAATTACCCTCAGTTACCAATTCGATTATAACGTTTTAAAAAATAATCTTGATTTGTACATGCATATATACACATGAGCACTTCTTCGTATCAGAGGGCCAGGCAGAGACGATTGAATTGATCTGTTCTTGCTCGAATTTATATTCAAACTAGCTGTGGCCGCGGTTTCACCCGCGTTTATGGTTACTGCGGCGCACCAATAGCCTTCCTCGATAAATTGGCTATACAACACTAAAATAATATTTCAAATCGAACTAGTAGTTCCTGAGATTAGCGCGTTCAACCAACCAAACAAACAAACTCTTCAGCTTTATAATATTAGTAGGTATAGATGATATCTGAATATGATTTTGCACTACGAGTTACGTAAATTATAGTTATGTATTATTATTTAATGAAATACTGTAATACTATAATTTTCGATCCCAAGACAATTTGTTCATCAGGCATTTCCGTAAAGATCTCGCATATGGCGATAATAATGACGAATCTTAATATAATGTTAAAGGCGATCTGCTGAGTCACAAATCGATTGATTCTAAATAGTTTCCAGGTCAGCTGTTGCTTCTAGGTAATGTCGAGTGGACCACCACGTGCAAGTGTTTACATCTAGCGCCTGCTACTCATCACCGTTTTGACACATCACACAAGATCGCGTTACCAACAAAAAGTCTCAAGTCATAAAAACGAGGTAGGGTAATTTACTTTTTATGCGAATAAATATAAAGTTGTAATTTGAATGGAGCAAATTTATGATATATTATGTTTTGGAAAGAAGTTCATTATAAACTGTTTCAGTAAAAAATGTTGTAAACGCTATTTCAAGTATTTGAATTCTCAATCTTTTTTTAAAGAGGATAAGGTTGATATTACTTTGTTATGTGTTGTTGTGTTATGCGTGAACGCTAGTAAAAATGTAAGTAATATAAGTAAAGGGCGCGTGATTCGAAAGATCAAAGAGGTTTTGATCAATCCGCCGATGTGCGGGGGACTATGTTTGTGTAGTCTTGATAGTTTCGCTCTAGGTCTATGTTAGATCTTTATGGCAACTCGAAAATTAATAATATGAATATGTACTTTTACTAGGTACTAAGATGCTAGAACCTACAGACCGATTTCTATTTAGTAAAAAAAAGATTTACAGTAAGTGTATGTAGATAAAGAAGGTATGCATATTCTCTAATTTGCACACTACGTTGTTCCTTATCGTTTTTTTTTTTTTTATATAGGTATATCTTCAGTCTTGTGGATCTTACTATATGCCACCAACGAAAATGTATACTTACCAAGTTACCAATGATTTCAGGATAAGCATAATAGCTTATAAATAATTCTTACTCAGATCTTGTGTGTATCTAATCATATTATGTGACTAAATTGCTACCTATACTGATCCAAAAAGGGAGTCTTATAAACTTGAATATAAGATTGACAGCACAGACTTTGTTATAATGTTTCGTTGTCATCCTTTGGTTGCCGTACCCACGTTCCTAAACATGAAATAAACATCATCATCATCTCAGACGAAAGATTTCTAGTGCTGGATATAGACCATAGGTTTTCAACACACACCGCTTCTCGACCAAAATTTAGTAAAAAATAATAAGAAATAGAAATAGAAAAATATAAATATAGAAAAAAATAGAAATAAATACCACAGATACTAATGATAACTATAGTTGTAATATTATAATAGTTAATATTTAAGCTATTAAATCTTCTTTACGTTATTTAATGCAATTCAGTTACGTTGTCTATCTGCCAGATCTTATCCTTTTCATGTAACAGTTTCCAAAATCTCCACACACGTATAGATCTAAACGATCAAGTAGTGGCGCGTGCGCATCCCGCGGATACGCTTTGATGTGGCCGATGTTTACGCTCCCAGCCCGCCTGTGTTTGCTATTAAACAAACCCACTCGTGTTCACCAATAACCAATGTTCGACCAACGTTGGCGCCATCATGTTTCTGGGAAATATTGGCGTGCGAGTTCCTAACTGTCATGGATTAGGTAAACTTTGTTTTTTAAGTTGGCTCCCAAATATACAATTCAATTGATGGTAAGTTTGCCCATATCCTGTGGAGAGAGATGTCTTACACTATCCTCAAAAACAGTAACTGCTATACTGCCCACGCAAGGCTTAAGACCATTGAAGTCCTTTCTGATTATCCTAACTTGGTAAATCTTAGGTTATCCACTCTTTTCACAAACCCAAATTGGGTTAGCATCTACACTTATTTCAATACTCATTATTCAGTCTTCTTTCACACCATAGCACTCTTATCACACTATGCCTAATTTAGTCTTTTAAAGACAACACTGCGATTAATAAAGTCTATCGGAAAAAGAATACAAAATCCAAAAACTACGGGTACTCATGACCATCGTTACTCATTCGTTATCACATCGAACATTGGCTTTAGTGTTGGTGTTGGCATTGGTGTTGGTATAATCGAGCGCGGTGTTTATTACAGCATTCGTTCGGTTTGGCCCAATGAGCGATATTGTATGTAAACAAAACCGTTCTGCTTCCATGTTAGAAGTGGTACGAGTCAGAGGGAGAAGCGGATAAGATCTTAAAGTAATTAATAGTAGAAAATAAATAAAGCAAAAAAGCTACTTTCAAATGTATAAATAAGTTATTTTAATAAGAGGCTTATATTTTTTTATCTTATAGATCACTATTATCTTATCTTATCTTTGTGTGGGGGCCACTTAACCCGCCTCCACCCATGGCCCTACCAACCTTCCGGTTATAATGGGCTGAAACTATGGGAGGTACACACCCTACTGGCTTTCAGATGCGCACGGCTTGACTCCCTACAAACTATTTATTTGTCCATCTCCATAGTTATCATTCTCCCCATTTTGGGGCTGACTCACACAGAACATGACTCCGTCACCGTGTGAGGCTTCGAACTCCAACCGTCTTATTTACCAGTCGTGCGCGAATCCAGCTAGCCGACTGAAGTTCGCCGGCGTGCCTACGGGGTCCCCGTAATAGACCGGGCCCTCTCCCGAGCGCTCTACCCCCTCCAGCAATGTTGACCTTATGTTGTTGTACAGGGGGCAGACCCACAGCACATGGTGTAGGTATTCATCTTGCAGTCCGCAGAAACACATACTATCGCTGACAAGCTTCATATCGTGCAGTTTCTTCCTAAAACAGCCATGACCCGTGAGGATTTGTGATGTTTCATAGTCCGGGTTGACCCAGTGGGAGCTGAGTCTCCCCGACACCTCTGGGAAGAACCGATATGTTTCTATTCCTTTCTCCTCAGTATCCCATCGCTTTTGTCAACATAACATAACCTCATTCTTAATCTCTTCCAAAATCCGATCCGAGTCGCACTTCGACTCCGGTGCCGAGTATTCAGAATCCCGGCGCGCAATAGCGATTCTGCCAGCATGCACCACCTCCAGGTCGGCTGGCAGCACTCTAGCCAATACCGCGAGGGCATTTGAGCTAGTGCTCCGATAGGCCTTTGTTAGGAGAATTAGGCTGGAGCGCTGCGTACGAAGGAGAGTGCTGCGCACCACGTGCAGAGTGGCTCTGTGGCACCAGCATGCAGCAGCGTACTTGATTGTGGGAACAAAGGTGCCCCGGTATATCTGCAACAGTCCTGGGTACTTAATTCCCCATGACGTTGCAGACACACGCGAGGTCTTTCCAAAACACTTGGCCGCGGTCGCCAATGTAAGCGGCATGCTGTGCAAAGGACTGACCCGTGTCGAGTGTGTGGGGGCCAGTCAGTACAGACCGGCGACACTTCGACCCAGTGGGACTTTATGTGTCGACTTCCCCAATAACGACTGCCATAAATGTTCATGGCAGCCGGGACCGACGGCTTAACGTGTTCTCCGAGGCACGGAGCAGGCGATAATTGTCAATCAATACGCACATAATTTGAAAAAGTCATATAACTTCCGAAAGTCAGAGGTGCGCGACGTGGGTTCGAACCCGAGACCCTCTGTATTGCAGTCTGTTGGTCTCCCCACTGAGCTATCGCTGCTCTAGATCACTATTAAATATCCTGGTAAGAGTGGCAGAAAGATACTAAGTATAAAAAGAAATATATAATTTAGTTCTTATTCATATTTTCTTATTACTGAAATAACCTACAATAGTTACTCGCTAAAATTTCTGTGGGCCCATCTTCTTTCCTTAGTGATGTGTTTTTCTCTACATTTTCTAAAAGCACCCTAAAACTGCTTTAACCTGATTCAAAGTGTACATGAAAAACATGCCGACATTGAAACGTGTCGAGTAGGCCTAAGCGCTATGAAAATTTGAGGCTGACCCTTTATATACGTGGAGAGACTTTAATATTACCCGTAGTGACGTAGAGCAGAGCCCTATGGGGTGACTCGTTGTAGATGCTTTTTTATTTTAGCCATAGGGACCAAAACTCGTCATTTCTACCCGTATTTATATTCACATTTGGAAAATGAAATGGAATATGATATAGCAATCAAACTTGTCATCGTCAACCTATTAGATAAGAATAGAATAGAATAGAATAGAAAGATTTTATTTCAGACCGGAGTCCATAGGGTTAGTAACAATTTGACTTAAGTTCTAGTGTTAGTAGGGTACAGACACAGATGAAAATGAACAATTACAATTCAGCATGGAGCTGCATCCACCTCCGCACCATCGGGGAATCCCACCGATCTGCGAATACACTGAGAATACTGTTGGTGCCGCCGCGAACACGAGTCATCAGGGATGCACATCTATTTCTAATAATGGCGGCAAAACCATCAATATTATTATCTGCAAACATCCCCGACGCACTACTGCGCCACGGCAGCCGCAGCAGCACTCTCAGTGCATTATTGTATTGAACGCGTAGGTCGCTGTATGTCCGCTGAGTAAAGTTGACCCACAGGCTGCACGTGTAGAAGGACTGACAGTAAGCTTTGAAAAGCGTTACTTTTACTGGCTTCGTACAACGTGCAAACCTGCGAGCCAGCATGTTACAACGGACAGCCAGCGACCTACGTTCCCTTTCAATGTCACAATTATCTTTAAGATCTTCAGTGACCCAGTGGCCCAGATACTTAAACTTGTCCACCCTTCGCAGTGGTTCTCCACAAAGAGCGACAGTTGGAATACACGAATATGTCACACTGCCTGCTTTAAAAACCATTAGTTCGCTCTTTGTGACGTTATATTTGAGCCCATGATTCACCGCATAGCATTCGCATATAGCGATCAGTTGCCTCAGAGCACCGATCGATGGGCTCAGCAACACCATATCGTCAGCATAACTAATATTGTTAATACACACACCGTCAATATGACATCCGACACTGGTGCTGCTGAGCTCGAGGATCAGCTGGTTCATGTATAGGTTGAAGAGCCTGGGTGAGCTGAGCCCCCCTTGCCTCACCCCGCACTCCAACCGATACACGTCCGAGTGCGAACCATTCCACTTCACGCTATTGCTTTGACTACTATACCAGTACTTAAATATCGACACTATTTCAGCTGGTAAGGTAGTTTCACATTCGAGTTTACGCCACAAAACATCGTAACATACAAGATCAAATGCACGTGACAGATCCAGAAAACAAGCAAAAATAGGAGTCTTCCTGTCTGTGTAGTATTGCACAGTCTGCTTGAGGCACAAGATTGCACTCTCAGTTGACAGCCCAGGCTTAAAACCGAACTGGGCATCATGTAGTTCGAGGTGTTTAGCCAATTGCTTATCAAGCAGACTGTCCAACACTTTTGCTACGACAGTGGCCAGAGAAATGGGCCTGTAGTTGGATATGTCAGATACATCCCCCGTTTTATTTTTCACAATCGGCACTACCATTGTATACATTACGTCATCAGGTAAGTAACCGTGGCTAACGCACAGGTTAAAAAATAAAGCCAACACACGCGGCAAGTGTCCCCCCGCATACCTCAGGTGCTCGATGCTGAGGCCATCATGACCTGGGGATTTACCCCTCTCCATTTTCTTTATGATGGCTGATATTTCTTGTGCCGTAAAAATAATAGTAATGTCCCCAGAGTTGCCTTCAGCATCAAACACCTGCACAGGTCTAGTAAGAGGTGACTCAATCTGGAAATGACGCCGAAATGCATTGGCTATATCCGTCGCCTCGTGTACGCCCGCCACGCTCACAGGGGGACTCAACTTCGGATTCAAATTATTTGTTGATTTCCAAAATGATCCAAATTTCTTATTAGTGTGATGTTTGGCTAAAATATCCATTTTTATCTGCTGTTGGTTATCTTGACAATATTTCAGATTGGTCTTAAAGGCTTTCCTAGATTGACACATTTTATTGTAAACATACCCACTAGCAGGTTTACCATAAAACAACCATGTTTGATAACACAGTCGAGCCTCTCTGTGAGCGTCACGAACATATTTGTTCCAACCAGGTATGTATCTCTTGCTATTATGACGCATCTGTTTACATAAATAAGTATGTTCGGCACCTTCCTTTAAAATGCGTACCAAACTGCGATACATTGTATCTAACACTTCCATGTGATTAGCATTAGAACACATTTTATGCGCACAATACCGAAAATCATCCGGAACATCTATTAATTTTAATTTAGAATTACAAAATTTTGAATATTCATTTATTTGATTGGTATCTCTTTCACCCCATATAACCTTATTGCAAGTATAGATTGGGTTTACCAACTTAGGTATTATTAAATCAATATTACATTCAATTATTAAAGGAATATGATCTGACAAATAGACTCCATACAAAACTGACGCGTCTACAACTAAATGTCGAGCCGCACTGCTCACCACACAGTGATCAAGCCAGCGCAATGCACCGTTAGCGGTACTCTCAAACGTAAACGTGTCCTTCGGAAGTAGTTCCATATCAACACACGACCACGATTGCTCCCGGCATACAGTTAACAATTCATTTGAAAAGCGCTCACCTGGATGTGCGTTAAGATCACCCAATATAAACACTGATTCAACATTACTGTTCTCAATTATAGCAATAATTTCACTCAAGCACTCCGTAAACTCAATTAGATTATCAGACGAGTTGGTCGGCATATACACTGAGAATATCAATAGGGAACGACCCGCGTGCTCAATCCTAATAGCCAACAAACGATCACTATTACACTGCACCACTGATACCACCGCAAAGGCTGATTTCCTCCACAGAAGCGCAACTCCACCATACGGTCTTCCTATGAGAACTCCAGCAGACGTATCGACGGCGGACTTGCCCGCATACGCGAAATCATCATCAATACTACCGAGATAAGGCACATCATGGGGTAACAGCCAAGTCTCTTGAAGTGCAATAACATCAGCGACACGGCACAACCTGCGCACACAGTCAGCTGATCGAATAACATTCTTGCAATTGAATGTCGATAAGGTTACATTCTTTTTGATGTTATTATCCATTATTTACTACGGGGTTATCATAAACAATATCTGAGACTTTTCCTTTCTTGAAATTAATAAATCGCCTGAACATTATTCCCTCTGGCCAGAATTTGTCATCCAAAAAAGTACATAATTTGTGTTTAGGTATAAACAACTTAAAGGCGTTATATTGCCTTTCCGACTTCATATTGAGTTTCTCCAATTTTACAACTTCACTAGTTTTCTGCTGTATGTATTCACATATGTCTTTCTCAGTAGCATCTTTATTCACATTAGAGATAAAAACGGGTATTTTTATCTCGGCGGCCTTAAAATTTCCTACTGAATTAGAAGCAGCTTTTCCTGTCATGCCAACAAATCTATTTCTCGTTTTTGACCTTTGCACCAATATCCATTGTTCTTCATGCTTATTTTCCTTCCAATCGCCTTTTTTAACAATATCTGCCAAAGTCTGTTGTTTACATGCGTCATCTAGGGCCACTAAGCTGTCATTCTCAAGCATAGTCGAGTTAACAGGTGCAAGAGAGACGGGTTTAGTCTGAGTAGCACTCCCGGTATGCGAGTGCACGAGGGAGCGATATATCGGCGCTGGCGGCGGCGGCGTTTCGCTTGCACTATCGTGACTCATATCCTTACGACTGGAACGCGATACATCGCCGACGTTTACCGGCCGCGACTCGATGTTGGGTAGGAGACCAAACGGGCCGCTATCACGATTTATCATGTACCCTCCGCCTCGTTTCTTCATGTTAACATTCGAATCAATTAACGAACTCGATTTTTCCGTACTCACTTTTTGCTTCAATTCCTCTAATTGGCCATTTGTCACATAGTCGCTCTTTATATCTCCAATTTCTTTCCGTAAAACCAATATATCCTTCAATAATTTTGTGACGTCGACGTGATCAAAACAAACAGGTGGTAGTTTGTGTAGGTCGTACGCCACAAACACTGGTAATTGTTTAGGGTCTATTGTTTTAAACACAGTTACCATATCTTCCAGGTCTTTTTGTTTTTTGTTCTTGCGCCTTGACACCAGTTTTCTTGTTGTGTTCGTAGATAAAAACAACAACTTCTTCGCCTCATCTACTTCCTCCTCAGAAAATGCAGTTTCACATATCCTTATCAGGCTTTCATTATCGACTACATGATGCCGATCTCGTATGAAAGCAAGTACTTCCGATATCACTAGGTTACAGCTCGTACACTTTAGTTTATTTACGGACATTCTCGTAAGACAAAATTCGGCGACCGCTACTGACAGCGCACGCGCGAAGACTGATAATATACGTTAGAACTCAGTATTTAGTTTGAAAATTAGATGATAGAGTATTCTCTATGATCTCAGTTTTCAATTCACTTGTATTATCAAATCGCTTTCGCTGTAGTCTTACGTCTCGTCCATCTCGGCGCACTTCGTTTGAAGTGGCCCCGCGTTATTTACGTACTGGTTGTATATTTTCATATTCGCGGCCAGAGCATCCACTCCACGACTGATCCACTGCGAGTATGAACTGAGAACTGTTGCACAACATTCATCATTACATATCGATATACAATAACAGCGAGGGATTTGATTTAGGATATTATTTTTTTGTATGTTATTTAAGTGTTTTGGGTATTCGATAATTATGTTTAAATCCAAGTTACCACTGTAGCTGGTACATTTATACTGATTTAAAAATTTGGTGTTTATTATTTCAGCGATAGGCTAGTGGTAGATCGTTAGAGTAACACTCAGAGATCTCGAGATCGATCCTAAGGCGCGCATCCCTAACTTTTAGTTTAAAGTTATTTGCGTAAAAAGTCAATCATCGCTCACTTTAACCGTGAAGGATAACATCGCGAGGAAACCTGCATGTTTAAGAGTTCTGCATGATGATCTCGAAGATATGCGAATTCTGCCAACCCGCACTGGGCCAGCGTGGTTGACTATGCTGTAACCCTTCTCATACTGAGATGAGGCCCGTGTCCATAAAGAACTGATACTGTTTTATTATATTTTATGAATTTTTGCATTCTTATGTTTGGGTCAATAATATGGTTTTTAATTTGGTCAGTGTAGATCTTTCGTCGACGTTTTCAAAGTGCTAAACTTTGATACATATCGAACGAGAAACGCTGGCAAGTAAGAGCGGAGTTTTAAGGATGTCGAACTAATAATTCAAATTAAAACTTCATACAAAGTTTTACGCCTATATCCAAGACAAGGTAGGCAAATGTGTAATTCTTATTTTTCAAGTACCTACCACGTAATAGTATAGTATAGACGCCAGTTAATTGCTGATTTTCGGGACAGTGCAAGAATCCGTGCTACTACTCCATTTTGTGTATACTTGACAGAAAAACCCTTTTTTTTTTTTCCGATACGGAAATATAGCCCAAACTACATGTTATGCACAGCAGTCGCATTGACTACCGCTGAGCCAATTACCCTCTGTGAGACAATCAAAGATAAAAATTTAAGACATCTTTCGGTACGGAAGCTACCATTCTAAAGTGAACTGTACTTGTCCTTTACCAAACAATACTTTGTTTTAAATTACTATGGAATGAGTACTTTTTGAGTTCTCCTCTCACATGTACAGGTACAACTCGGGTTCCACCATAATTTTGTTTAATCTAGAAATCATATGTCACTACAAATATAACTGTACAGAATTTGGTTCCCGATTTTTGCAAATAAGAAACCCAAAAGCATGTTTTTTGCATACCGGAATCAGACCTGTTCAGACATGGCATTCCGTCGTCAGGATTATATAATATAGTAATAACAATATTTCTAAAAGGTAAGCTATGTCGTCATGGCTTAAGGAATAACTATAATATCAATACTTCGCGGTCTTAACAGGGATTATGATAATGAATCTCGCAAGGTTTCCGATACCGCGCCAGTGCTGCGTACTAACAATATTGAATTAATACCTCTTTTTACTTCTTATTGAAAGCCTTACAAGTAATCGCCATTTTAACAAGATTAGCACGCGCTGGAATATATTATTAATTTAAATGGCACTTGTAGGTGCGCGTGAATCCTAACTAATATTATAAATGCGAATGTGAGTTTGTTTGTTACGCTTTCTTGCTCTAACTACTTGACTGATCATCATGAAATTTGTGAGGAGTACAAATAAGGATATAGGGTACCTTTTATCCAGAAAAAAGCTCTGTTCCCGAGGAATAGAAAATTGACATAACTTAAATTTACGCGAGCGAAACCGGTGCTAAATCTAGTAAATCATATAATTGTATTTGGAATAGCCATTTTGCAAATCGGTTACAAACATTTAACCAACAGTGGCAAATAGAGTATCCAGAGTATCAATGATCACACATATTTTTGACCCGTTTGGGATTGCAGTTGCGATATTTCGTATACGAAGTCAATCTCTTAAACGAACTGTGCTTATGTGGATTTAGTAAGTTCATGGATGATAATGCATATTTATTGTCCTTTTTTATTTTTATTTTATGTTTTAATCGTGACTTAAATTGTCATTAATTTTTCTGTACTTCGAAATGTAGGTGTAACCAATCAAACTGTTGTAGTTCTCTGCTGGACATTTTGAAATTTGCATCACAGCATACAAACACTTTTCGTAAACCGTTTAACCAGTCCACCAGTCAGTCACCTTTTTAAGGTCTCTAGACTATCTGGAGCCCATTTTACGTTGCTTCTTGGTTGGTCTCCAATTTAAGACTTGCTTGCCCGAAGACCCATCGAGCAGTCTATATCTACTTTTCTGCAAAATATATCGGTATCTTTAGTTTTTTATTGCATAATCATGAACCGATGTTAGGCCCTCAAAGACATCTATGCTATTAAAAGTCTTACAGGAGTCTACTCCTGTATGACTTTTAATATATGGGCTAGCCTCAACGAATGTGTGTGTGCTCAATATTCAATTCTTCATTGCTTTCCAAAATGTAATATTTTTGGTAATTTTAAAGCCATGTAAATCCATTATGGACCCTGTCGGGTGCAGCATAGTAATAGTTATTAAGAGAGTCGGTAAATCTTTATCCTTCTTGTCCAGCTTTACGCGTTCTCAGAATTTAACCCATTACCTCATATTGTCTCCCACTATTATATGCATCAATGGCATCGAAAAAGAGGATATTCCCAAGTAACTAAAATAGTTTGGATTACGTTACGTATGTATAGCAACTAACAGTTTAATCAAAAACAAGGAAGATCACCTATTATAGGTAATTGGGCTACTTAAATTCCAGGCGTATTTTACCAATATGTGTTTCCCCTACCTCATGTTTGTGAAAACCAGCTGATGTTGGTCCATAATACTCAGAATCGAAGAATCAAACGATTTACTACTGATTTAAATTGCCCAATATCCGATCGATGATGAATTGAAACCAGTATCACCAATATTTACATCATATAGGAAGCTCAAAGGTGTACCGAACCTCACAGCAACCATCAAAGAAAACTTTTGATATCGAATAAATCATAAACAAAAAAATGTTTATAGAAAATAATAACGCTACGTTTAATGAATATTTTTCCAAATGCACACGTTTCTGCGTCGTAAATCTGTCAATACAGGAGAGAATTTCAGCGCGCATGCGCGCCATGATGAATGTTTCCAGCGATCAAAGGGCGCGAGCGGACGCGCGGGCGCTGCCGCTCGATCGACAATCAAACGACGACCAAGTTCGTGTGAGGTTACGCTACGTTAGCGTTTTATGAGATTTTAATAGTCATGCCAAACGGTTCTTGTAAAATATCACAATACCACCCCTTCATGTCCATTTACAAAGTCCTCGCGGCAATTTTACTACTTGCTCAGAATTTACTGTTATATTTTGTCCAGCAACCAGCCCTGCTAATAGTAAGTTACTACCGTAACATATAGATGCCTGTAACAACAGATATCACTCGCACATTGCTAAGCCTTGAAAAAACCAGTAATTACGCTGACAGCAGAGAACTTCGTTAAAGATACAGGGAAACAACATTGTATGACTGCAGTCTTTTGTAAGTCTCATTCCCCTGCTATTCTCTACCTATGTATCTTAATTCCAAAACATATCGCGCGCTTACTTACGATTAGACAGGTGATAAAAGACCATACTATTACTTAATGCGATCATGAATCATCCAACGTAATTACGTAACATTATGTAGTGTCGTAAGCTAAAGCTGCTGGAATCGGCACATATGATTTGTGGTCACACGAACGTAAATGTTATTTCCTATTCGATGCGTAAAGTTTTGCAACCCGGCCATATCCTGCGGTTTTATAATTACCTATAGATCTGGTAAACTGAATAAATAATTATGTCTCTATTGGCAGTAACTCGGAAAACCTCCATGTTTCCAAAAAATGAATCTTTGTTTATTTGTTCTTTTATTAATAATCAACAGTCAAAAGCTTAATCATCGTTCACAGCCTTTACCCATCACACCACCCAAAAGCTTATTCTTATAAAATTGACAGAAAATAAAGCCTCAAATATCTGCGAATCGCTGTCGTTATCCTTTTATCATTACATACGATATACTCGTAGTCAGAGGACTGTATCTAATTTAATCAGTCAAAGCAACTCGAGCGTTACTGTACTCTTTCCACGGTACTGAGGTCGTACTACTTTCCTCCTCTTCTATAAATATATTTAGGTATTTCTTTCCTACTTAATGTATGGCTTAAACGATTGGTGATGCTGTTTTTATGTCAGTCACCAAGCTGTTTAGCTTACCAACTGAATAGCCGCTCTTGGCCTCCATTCCTCTGCGGCGCGACAGAAACTCGGTTGCAAAGAAAACATCCTTTCACGACAACCCGTGAGTGGTGATTATCTCTTGCCATCTCTTCGTAGGTCGTCGGCAAGTCTGATCGTTGACATTGCGATGTCATTTATGTACACCAATCACGGTGTGCCTTACCTTTGGTTTTATAAAATATAAATCTGTGGTTTGGATTTTGCATGATGCCGGAATAAATAGACAGATAGAACAAAAATTTTAAAAGCCTTTGTTTTGGGTTCGTCCTCCAAATACTAAGTCCTAAGATGCAATAAGAAGTTTTCAAAAATACATGTGTGTAGACATAACCAGCTAAGTTATGGTTTAATATTACTATTTATATTAGTACAGATAGATTATACCTTTATTTATGTAACCGCGATCATACAAAGTTAAACTATTTCATTGCTCAAACATTTTTTATTACCATAAACTTCAAATACGATTTTCGAATCATTAAAACTGGTACAGAAGTTAAAAAAACAACAGTTTTAATATAAAAATAATGTTGGATAATAGCGGAAACGATTGTTTACATGTGTTCAGGTGTAATGAAATCATTACAGGAAGTGTTCTGTGGGCACACCCGGGTTGTTTACAAGTTTACTGTGGGCGCCTTTGACGCGCCCGTGCGTTCGTTTGATCATCTACGTATTACTTTAGCTTGTTTTTATTGATGCTTTACCTACAGCGGTTTGAGAGACTTAATAGTTTTCGTTTAAACAGACTTGTGTTGTATTGTGGATGTGGATATTAGTTATTTCAGTCCATATTTCTTTTTTTATTGCCTTCCGTGGCAGACGTGCCGACGGCCTACTTGATGGTAAATGGTAATCGCCGTACATGGCTTTGTTAAGTTGGCATTGTAAAAGTAATGCTTATGAAAGACAACTAAGCCCTAGTTAACGTATAGGAATGTGAAACAGGAACTGCCATTTTGATCACATGTCGAAAAGGAAATTTGTCTGGTGTCGGAAGAATATTGTTCGACCCGCTCAGTCCTACCATTTAGTCAGAAATCAGAAGCTTGTGCAACCTTGATGGCATAAGAAGTTGAGGTCGCATAATCTACATTATATCGCTGTCGGACAGGTTTAGGATAACAGTCAGTACCACATAATAGCGGATGAGCCTATAATTCCCATCAAGAAGCTTTTAGACACCATATTGCTACTGACGACTTCCTAACAGAATAATCCAATATTCGCATGCTCAATGATCCGAGGTAAATAAATGAATGACGCAAATTATTTTATTTTATAAACTACTACATAGGTACATACAACTGGTTACAATTTACGAAGGACACATAAAATCAATACACTAATGTGAACCAAAAGTCCAATAACAACTGTACACAACATTCACAGCACTCTGTTTTAAATTTTCAATTAATTAGATTGGTAATTAGTTTTCGCAAAATAAAAAACGTTAATCTAGCAGCATTCTTGTTAATCTTTCTTGTTAAGTTCAATTCGTTGAATCCGTAATTCACAAAATACGTTAACAAACAAATTAAAAACCAGTGATATCCAACATGCCAGTGTGAGTCACATTTCCGCGCGGGTGCGCCTGCGCATGTCAAGCCATGCGTTATGCGTGACGAGGGTAGTCAGACATCACAGATCAATCTACTATATACCACACAAGTATATATATCACATGCAAGTTATTAGTTTTGTATAAAAACATGTCTTTATTGATTGTCAATTTAAGAAATCTTTTAACGGCAGTTAAACCCACTTCATAATCTCTGAACAGCAAAAGCTATATATTTTTTTTACTAAAGCTATTAGATAAAACTATATTAGGCACACACAGTCTTCTAAATTATAGGTGCATAACTATCTTCATTGTCGGCTATTATCAAATTCAGTTAAGAGATACCAGTAAAAAAAATAGTAGAATTGAGAACTTTTTTGAATTTCTTGAATGAAAAGCTCAATAACACATGTCTGATCCAGAAAAGGTAACTAAGACCTCATGAACAACAGTTACGTAAGCGCTCACTTGTAAAACATTACTAATGTGGAATACAGAAATCTATTTGCCATGGTGATGAAGAACTTTATTTTTCTTAGATTCTAATAGTGAGTTGGAATTTAACCTGAATTCTTGCCACAATGGCGTGTTATTAGTGCTATTTAGTAGATGTAAACCGATAAAACAACGGAAGGCCCGTCTTTTATTCCGCTACATAAATATTTTCGTGGCGGCTTGATGGATCGGTCGTCGGTTCGGTTCCCGAGTCGGGCTAATCTCGCTGTTTATCAATATTTTTATACTTATTCTTTTTGTGGTATTATGATAATGTGATGTTTTTGTGGGAAATCTAAATGTTTTTTTATACGAATTATTGTAGCTTGTTAATTTGACAAGAACATTTATTTTCGGTAGTTTTTATTAAATATTGTATTAAAATGTCGCACTACTGGGCACGGGCCTCTTCTCAGTGTGAGAAGGGAGAGAATTAATAATAATAATAATATTCTATCACATACACACAACACCATCTAGCCCAAACTAAGCAAAGTGTACTATGGGTACTTGACAATGGATAAACATACATATATACTTTCTTTTTTGTAAATACATACATATTATACATAGAAACACCCAGACTAAGACAAACATCCATGTTCATGCACACAAATGTTTGACTTGTGCGGGAATCGAGAACCGCGACCTCAGGCGTGGCAGTCTGTCACACTAACCACTACGCCATCGAGGCTGTCATATCTTCGAAAAAATTAAGGAGAACTCTGAGACATGCAGGTTTCCTCACGATGTTTTCCTTCACCGTTAAAGCGGGTAATAATTAACTATTTAACACGAACATAACTTTGAAAAGTCAGAGATGCGCGCCTTAGGATCGAACTCGAGACCTCTGCGTGGCAGTCCAACCGTCTTCCACTAGGCTATATGCTGTTTTAACGTTAAATAAATAGAATTACATTACAAACAAAGTTCAGGAATACCAACACATTTTATAAACAGGGTTGATAGCCATGCATACATAATCTGATTCCTATATTTCCATAGCTAGTATGGTTTTATGTCCTACGTAATACGCATAATAGCCTATTGCTGACTATCGGCAATAGTTCAAGACTACGTACCCAATATCACTTTGTCCCACCCAGAAATTGAAACCGAGACCTCATGCACATTTTAAAGAAAGAACTGCTAGATCGTCCTATTTAGCACTTATAAAAAAAAACAAAATGCTAAATATTCACGACTGTTTATTTTCTGAATATTTACACAACACAAACGAACAGAGTTTTTACTTATATACATCCATCTATCATAGACTATAATCCAAGTAAAGTCGAGTGTATCGACTTTACTTGGATTATAGTCTATGATAGTCACTTGTATAGCGCGACAGCACTAGTAAAGGGTAGAGTAGACCCGGAGTTATTGCTAAGTTCTAGTTCTACTGAAAACCAGCCGGCAGGCAAGAACCGGGTCCGTAGCTGGAAAGCAGTTTTACTAGAAAATAACCAACTGAACTGGTATATAAAAAGTTCGGGTATTTATAATGCAATTATTGCTGATTTTCAATATTGCATTGACGTCAATTGGTGAAAACTGCAATTTAGTATGGTAAATAGGGGTGTAACAAAACGAAAAGAAACAGATCAGTACATTTTATCTGAATGAAGGGTACCCAATATCTTTTTCTGTAGCCGTTACAACGTGTATGCGAAATATTATGATGATCAGTCGAGTAGTTAAGGCGTGAAAGTGTTACAAACAAACAAACTCATACTCATATCTATATTAATATTATAAAGCTGAAGAGTTTGTTTGTTTGGTTGAACGCACTAATCTCAGGAATTACTGGTGCGTATTGAAAAATTATTTTAATGTTAGATAGCCTATTTATAGAGGAAGGCTATAGGCTATATAACATACGACCCACATTGGCAGCGCAGTAACTATACATCTAGTTTATAATATTAGTAAGAGAAATATAAATTAGTATTACAAAATTTTTATTTTGATTTAGCCAGGTCAAATATGCTTGGGGATTATTGCCCTACAAAAAGTAAGTATTTGAAACTTCACCACAACATTAGAAAGAAAGAATATGCCTATTATATATATTAATTAGACTGGCAAACATTAACGACACCTAAACATTTTTTATACGTATAAGCCTTTAATCATAAAAAGTCCTATATAAAGTGTTTTTACGTTCAGTAATTAAAATCACTTAGATCCGGTGCCTATATTCTAGAAACGAGTTGGTTTACGTACGGTCAGTTAATTGTTGACACACATTTATGAAAATTATAAAAATAATACGTCAAAATGTTACTCTGTGAATATAGGATATCGGGTTTCTTGAATATGGGAACCCGCCCTTAGTGAGTCTATTATACGTAATGTAAATTTTCATTATTAATATCTAGTATTTTTATTTGGCAATGTAGCCTATTTATACATTTAATGAACAATATTTTATAGAAAGTGCCTAATAACGAGGTTATAAGTTTCTGGTTGAAGAAACGATGGTCTTAATAACATAGAATAAATAATACCTAAATAGAGCCTTTATAAAGGCCTTGTTACAACAAGACCGTGTGGCCTAATGGATAAGGCGTCGGACTTCGGATCCGAAGATTGCAGGTTCAAGTCCTGTCACGGTCGACACGAGCTACCAACAGAAGCTTCTTTTTGTTATATTTGTGTTAAGATTCTTAAATTATACGTAAATGTTTTATTTATTGGAACAATTACGCTTAGTACTGGAATCGCCTTTTTAATACTAAGATGACAATATATTACCTGCTTGATGGCAGGATATTGCCTGCTGATGGTAAGTGGTTACCGTAGCATAAGGACGATTGCCATACTTGAAGTATGAACTTATTTTCTATTCGTTTTGTATTGGTTTCGTGCTGTCAGCGCATGGGATACTAGTCCCCTAATGACAGCACAGCGTTTTCTTCAGGAGCCTGTCTACCTGACACTGAAAGAATACATCACAAAACTATATAGCTGCGACTTTCTGTAAGGTAGAGGTATAAGTAGATTGCAGCGATGTCCTAAAATGTATTGTTATCTTTACAAACGATGGGTTAGCCCGACTCTACCTACTATATGGAATATAGTGCGAATAAAACTGTCTGCTTATTCGTTTTTGATGACCTAACCACTAAACTGTTTTTGGACATTTAATTTGGAGTTACCTTTAACTATAGCGACTGACATACAATGTAACTTTTACCAAAAAAATGCAAGCAATCTAATTAACTTATAAATTAGGTAAATTAACGAAATTATTACAAAAAGAAACTCCTCTTGGTAGCCTCGTATCGACCGTGACAGGACTTGAACCTGCAATCTTCGGATCCGAAGTCCGACGCCTTATCCATTAGGCCACACGGTCTTGTTGTAACAAGGCCTTTATAAACCTTCTATTTAGGTAATACTTGTTCTATTTTGTAAAGATTATTTAGAAACATTTTTACAGGGGTTTTGACGACCTGAACAGTAGTTGATAGCCTAGTTAACGTAATTAGTGGTCGCTTATGCTGAAAAAAGGGTACAAAGATTTCTCTTCACATATAGATTGTAGATAGTTTGGCTATATAATTGTTTCTAATCTATACTAATATTATAAAGCTGAAGTGTTTATTTGTTTGTTTGGTTGAACGCGCTAATCTCAGGAACTGCTGGCTCTAATTGAAAAATAATTTTAGTGTAGGATAGCCTATTTATTGAGGCAGGCTATAGGCTATATAACATCACGCCACGACCCACGATACATCTAGTGTTATTATAGAGGGTGATTTTGAAATCGTGTAATTCCTTTTAACCACGCATTCTACTGGTAATATAGAATACCATATTTTTTTTTAATTAGAATTATATTTTTGGAAATATTAATGTACTGATTTTTTTCATGAAATGGTTTCAGATAGTCATATGTTAACCACCCGACACAATCTTAATATTTTACTAATTTAAAAATAATAACATAACAATAACTGATGTCGTAAATAATAAGGGGCAATAAAAAAGACCACCTGTTATTATTAACGTCAATATTGATACGTTATTTTATTTTAATTAGTAAAAAAATTGCCTCGGTTGGTTAACATATGACTATCTGACACCATTTCACGAAAAAAATGATACATTAATTTTGCCAAAAAAAATAATTCCAGTAAAAAAATATAGTCACGGTTATTCTATACCACTAGTAGAGTGCGTGGTTAAAGGGAATTACACGATTTCAAAATCACCCTGTATAATGTTACCAGGAGACGATTTCCGTTTTTTAAATACGTTACATCCTTAATGAGATCTATTTACCGTATTGCAGCAAAGTTCAAACGTTTGTACTTAAAAAATAAAAAAAATTCGTAGAGTTACATTAGCATTTCATCCCTGTTCTTGAATTGTCCCACTGCTAGATATTTTCTTAGCATAAGTGGGTATCCTCTTTGGAGTACATTGTGCCGATCTTTACTTAGATCCACAAGATTTTGCCTGCAGTGCATCAAATCCACCCATACTTTGCATTTTAATATTAATTAATTGTCCTATTTTCCGTGCGCCTTTGATTTTTCAAGGCCTACTTAGGATACTTGGTAATCCAATAGTTTCCGTACTTAGCAATCGCTACTTTTATCTCTCACTTACAATATAATAATATTATCGCGTTGCTGTGTGCTTTAAACAAACCTTTCGTGTGGATTGAACGTATGAGTGCCTGCATAATTACCTATTATCGAAGCCCTGAGTTTGTGACCTGGGTTACCTAAGTATCTGTTACTTGGGGCCTTTAAAGTACCTATCGCGGATATGTAGGTTTGATACAAATTTATGTTATTTATCATTTATGAGGCTAACCGCTACGGAATAATTGCCTGAACATTTGCGTTATATCTTATTAGCGTTAACATTTAATAATTTTTGGTTTATTAAAGTAGACAACTAACAAATTAATTTATACGCTTGTCAAATTTCACAAGTTTGTCACCATATTAACTTTCGTCCTTACTTTCAACAGAAAGTACCTTATTTCGTTAAAATAAGACTTAAATTTCCTTAAAAAAATGTTTATGAAACGCAAACTTAAGTTGTTTCCCCAAAACGTTAGCTTTATGATGAATCGACGGTGTTCAGATGGTTATCTATATGACGGATAGATGTCGCTAGCGGTGGGGACTTTGCTCCTATAGTCTATGGTATATTTATTAGTATTGATTATGAAGATATTCATGGTAGCTGAACATTTGATGGGTTGACAGTATTTTGGTTGTCAGGAGCTGTTATTGTTGGTTTTCGATTGGGATGTGATCAACTTAGATTGACGTTTCATGGACATGCAATAGTGGCAAAGAATGGTTATTAAAGAGTTTGACCTACATCTGGCAATACAGACCATAGCTTTAGCATACCTATTACTTTAATTAAGGGATACGTTATATTTACATTTTAACAGTAACACAAATGTTCGCAAATTAAGAAAGTAAAATAATTAACACAATGTTGTGTTTGTGTTTGATAATACAACTTCCGCACTGGGTATAAATCCTGCGTCGGTTACGGGTTCCGTGTTGTGAAGGAATTGAACCCACGACACTCGGCGCAACGGCACTGGTGAGGCGACCTCTTAAACCACTACAACATTATTGTAAGCTATTACTATTTTTTTACCTTAATAGGTACTGTTAAGTTATGCTTAATTCAGGGACAAAATGTAGGACATTATTTAAAAACTATAGCAATAGCATTTATGCCCGTTTCTGAACCAGCTACGTTCGGCTTTATGGTATTTTCAAAGAAAATTGCCTGGCCAGCAATGTCTTTACCGCAGGCACTTTAAATCTTTAAATCAATAAAGTGACACCGTTTATGGTAATTGATCTGTTCATTATTGTGAATTATTTGGAGATAGAAAGGATTGGCTGCGTATTACACCCGCACTTCACCGACTATATCTTTTTTGATTTCACACATTATTATTCAAGTCTATCGCCGTCTACATTGGCAAACTTGAAGCTGTAACTAAGATGTTATTGTAAAAAAAATCCAATAACACTTTCCTCGATTCAGTAAGTTACGGCCTCTCGCTTGAATGCTAAAATAAGCAAAAACTGATACCACAGACCAAACGCTGTGCTGTCTTTAATGTTATAGTAACTTATTTTTTGTAATCGCTATAGTATTCGATTTAATTATTTTAGTATCGGTTATATTACGATGTGTAGTTTTTACTCGTAATGTTCAACATTAGCCCATTATGTTTACTAAGAAATCTACTGAGACTTCTATATTACGAGTTCTGGGTTTTATTGTTCATGTTTAGGCAGTACTTTAATAAGACGCATTGTTTAACTTACAGTATCTTTTGCGGTTAGTAATAGTAAAGTAAAATTTTAGTATCTTGTCTAAGTCTCTCAATCAATCACGGCATGCTGTTGATTGTCTGATACTTATATTTGTGTTGAAATGTCTTTCAGAAACCGACCACATATTTTGCAATTTGTTTGCAAGACCACCACAAGACCACCTTAGTCGGTATTGATGTTTAATTATGCAGATTATAATGTGTATAACCTAAATAAAGAAACAGGTAAATACTTGTTTGTCTTATACATACGATATCATTGTACATACTTCAAAGTTATTTTACACTTAACAAAAATAACGCGCCAATTGTTACAAATAAAGAACAGACTATATAGCTCTTTGTCCTCTATGACTTTGAAATATTAGCTCTCGTTGTCAACTTCGGAACGGCAGGCAGTGACAAAACTGTCCGATGTTCACGTCGAGAGTATGTACGTTATTGTATTTAATTTCAAATTTTGCTTCTAGAACAAAGGAGATGGTGAAAAATAAACTAATTTTCAGTACTTAAGGTTGATGTATTTTGTTAAATATTTCATGTTATTTTGTTCTTGTGTCCTATTGTTGGCGGGTTTTCATTTAGTTATATGTAGGTTGATTTCATGGTGGTCTAGCGATTTGTTCGTTGTGTTTTCTACTTTATCTAATATGTCTACTTTGTATATATAGTTTATGCTAAAATAGGCTTCAGTAAAGCTATTTATTTAGTCTACGCCATTATCTACAATGTCAATATTAAAGTGGTTTAAAGAAAGTTCCAATGAAGAATTGCTTTCCCATAGTTATACTTTTCTAATGATAGCGGGGATCTCTAAACAATCAAACAACACACAATCTTCAAATATATTTATGGGTCACATATTGTTATCCCGTGAGTTTATTAACTCTACGACTTTTTAGTGGTAATAACAACATACCTAATCCTTAAAGTTACTAAAGTTAATATATCTATTAATTAGGTAATATGGGTTCCTACAAGTATATATATATAAAGCAATAGTGTACAAATAATAAGTTTTTTGTTCTGTACAATACAGCAGGCCGTGAGTTTTCTTATTTTATATAATCACAACAACATGCTTCCTAATATGTCCATAGACTACATTACGTGACTTTAAAAACCTTGTTCAATAGCTACTAGCTTCGAACAATATACTTTCTCGAAAATAATAAAAATACTCTAATTCCATATTCAAAGTGTCGCGGCGCTCATTGTCTCTGCCTAATAAATATGGCGACTAATTTTGACAGATACGCGCGCGCTTCCACGGCGCCACTGTTGACTAGATTTACTGTTGCTCCAACCCATATTGTTCCACTTTTGTCTTTAACACGTAAGGAATTCAAAATAAATGAGCTGAGCTACTGATTTGAATGTCAATACTGAGTTAATACGGTTAGGTGTTTTTGTTTCTGACCAAATATGTGTTCACAGACCACCGAGCCTAATAGACATGTAGTCTAACATAGACGTAGTTCTGCTCAAAGGAGTAGGTAGAGATCTAATAAACCTAATTTTGTCTAGTTATTTTTAGTGCCATTTGATGGGGCGAGCTGTTGCTGTCTGCTGGGCACATGCTTAGACTTTGTGAAGCTACTGATAATATTCTTACAGGAAAATCTTAAGAACAGTTTGGACGACCCGAGCCAACGTGGCCAATATAAGCACAAGCTTGCCATGGCACCAAAAAGTAACCAGTATAAATTAGTAAAATATTTTTGAGTTAATCTAATTAATATCTATCTATGCTTATAAGGATCTCTTATTAGGGTAGGATCCCGACTTAGATACCTTACGAAAGTGTTTTACAAAAACTCTAACACTTATGCCAATAGATCAATTAAGAAATCAATATACTCGTAGACAGAAAATTATATTCATACCAATTACAGTTTACAGCAGCGATAGCTCAATGGGGAGAACAACAGACTGCAATGCAGAGGGTCTCGAGTTCGAACCCACGGCGCGCACCTGTGACTTTCGGAAGTTATATGACTTTTCGAAATTATGTGCGTATTGATTGACAATTATCGCCTGTTCCGTGCCTTGGAGAGCACGTTAAACCATCGGTCCCGGCTGCCATGAACATCTATGGCAGTCGTTACTGGGAAGTCAGTGCCCTATAATATCCTGACACTGGTCTAGCCTTAGGGTATCGTTAGCCTTCGGATTGCGGAGGTCAGGTGGCAGCCGCTCCGTGTAAAAAATGATATCCAGTCAAATTCGGTTAGACCAGAAAAGCCGACCTCAAATGACTTGGGAATAATAAAGGCTAGGGAGAAAAAGACCAATTACAGTTTAAACCACTTATGAGAATTTAATTTAACTAAAGCCGACTTTTCTTCTCCGTCTTTTCCATCATCCCGTGCTATCTATCTTGATGACGTACATATGTAGTCTCACGCCTATATCTTTGAAATGGTAGGCAGACGTGTTTTACATCTACATATCTATATTACCTACCTATTGTGTTAGGTCCATATAAAAGAGTGCGAGCCTATAGCCGCCTATCAACTATATTTCAAACTCCGTGCTACTATTGAGAAACTTCGTAATAGACATTCAATAACACTGCCCGCTCGTTGGAATCGAACCCGATACCTCAGGAACAGTAGTCGCATCCTCTGCTGCTGCGCTACCGAGGCAATCTGGATGACAAGATTAACGTATTTTAAAATGTATACAGTAGCTTAAGTTCTTTGTGGTCTGTGATTGATATTTAATCAAGGGTTTATGAGTTACAAATACAACAAAGTACTTTTTAATTTCATGTATAAAAAAAAAAGAACATCAAGTCTATTCCACGTCTATAAGGCTCAATAGTCTATGTCCGTGGTAGCCAGACCACTCGAGAGCAGGACGAAGCGTTTCGTCTCACACATTGTGCGCCGACGCGAACATATTACAACTAACATGATTCATGGCAATGTGTTACACAAGTTTTTGTCTGTTTTATGACCTTTTTATTTGTGTGTAATTTAAATAATAATGTGCTTTAATTTATTTTAACGCATCCGCATAAATTTTGTTCACGGTGTATTGTTGTGAAGCTAGTTACACGATCATTATTGTGTTATGATTTTATTGTTATTTTAAATTACTTGGAAGATGGTTATTTATAAGATTAGAGGTTGAAAACAAGGAAAAATTTTGCTTCTATTGTTCAGACTATATGCTTTATACAAGCCTATACCTTTATGTAATAAGTTTTATATTTCAAAGAGTTTCTTATGATACAGCGAGATCAAGCTGTTTATATAGGTAATACTATTTTGTTTAACAAATTTCATACACTCCATTAAATCTACAAGATAGGCTACCTTGTAGATTTAATGGAGTGTATGAAATTTTTGGTTCGATTATCGGTTCAATAAATGTTCTTAAATGCTACTTTAAGACAAGTCTGAGCAGCAGGAAGGATTAAAAAAGGCATTATAGATGGCGCTGACGATGGCCCACTATTGCATGAGAGCTAAATAGAACTAACGAATTGTGGGTGCGATATTATTCTGCTCATGTTTTCGCGATGTATACGTTCGAATGAGACGAAATAATACATGTTTAGATATTGTTATCATTGATAAAGTCTACAGATATTTATAAACATAATAAGAATAATATTGCAATTAAAAGTGCGACATTAATTCAAAACAACAAAAATATAGATATCACTTGCATTTTAATAAAACATTAAAAGTAATCAATTCAAAGTCAATAGAATACCTGAAGGCTATTACTCTTTGCAATTTAATTTATCCCTCTCATTTTAATTTTGAACCTTATTGTGACTCTTCTAGAGTTCTGTTTTGTTTAAGTTGATTGTATGATGTGTAAGGAAGGTAAGGGCAAGTTCACACTCTCTCGTGTCGTGCCCGCAGGCAACAAATCGCGCGACACATAAGTGCGCAGACGCACGCGGCGACGCTCATTACTTATTTGATTTATAACGATCGAAGATTGCGAACAACTCGTTGAACAACCGTGTTTTCGGTAACAAATGTTTTGGTTTGTTGTTTTGCAGTGCTTGTTAATTAAACGAGTGTTCGGTTTGCAAACCTGTGATCGTTTTTGCTTTACCAGTTCTTTTAAAGGAGATAAGTTGTTAAATACACTCATCGCTATTAAATGCTTAATATAAAAGTATAGATATTCAAGCAATTGCCTTATCAATAGAATAAGTATTTTTATTTATTGGTTTGCAGTTTTCGCTCTTGATCTTCTGATCCCAGGTCTAAGTGAACTAGTAAGTTGAACTTGACCGGCACGAAATTCTCCGTACCAGGAAGCCTCTCTACATATCTGGCAAATGTGGCCGTGATACATATTTGCCTTACTTTTAAGTAGTTGTTATCATATTATCAATAGCTTGCACCATCTGTCGGTTGCAAATATAAGGGTAAACTTATACCAGGAAACCAACAAGGCAGCCGGTATATTATGCCTCCTAGGGACAATCTCTGTGTATCAAAATCACGTTGACATAACAGACAGAAAGAATATCAAGACTTATAACAACTATTTGTATAATGCACAATTTTAGTCATGTTGCTTAATCCCTAACATACACTTAGAGTAATTGCAAAGACATCTACTTACTAATACTACCAGTGCTATCTGTGCAGTCAAATATATATTTTAACGACATCTTTTCTATTCAACTGCTTTTTTATTCCGACACCGTACATCTAAAAGACATTGAAGTCAATAATTTTCATCTATTGACTAAAGACCGCCCGTAGTACGTTTGGAAACTATAAACGATCCATTCGATGCATCTGGAGACAGAAGCTACCACTCTTGTAAATGGTGCGTTGCAAATGCAACAACTGATTTAGAGCCAGTGATTTTTCTAAATGTGCCTTTTGTGAAACTTGCAGCGCCATTGTCTAATATGGCATTGATTTGTTGAAACTTTAAACAACAACTCGATTTACTTGACTTGGTGTTACCACACCTCTCAAACAGTGCAATGTTTGGAAGGTGTGGTAATCTAGTAGCACTGAAAAATATCGAAATTCAGTATATGTAGTTAGAGATTAGACGATAGGCCCAATGCGGTTTGTGCAACTTCTCACATCTTCCAGAACAGTATGCAACATTCTTAAACAGATAGGTTTCATCACGCTGTTTCTTTTCGCTTTAATGAGTGATTAAATAGACTACTCTACTAGACTAGATTGTCTTGTTGAACTCGCGGCAAAAGGTTGCGCTTTTCCTTGCCTCGGGCTTGAGCAAGTGTGTGTGTTAGAATATTCTCAATCGTAGCATGTCTGGAAACTTGCCCGTTATATGGCAATAGGCTCACACCCTTGTACATGGGATCTAAAAATGTAGTTAGCTAAAAGTGGTTGTTTAATACACTTTTATTCACTTCATCAAAAGACGCTCATACATGTCTATCAATACTTTGTATTAATACTATTATAATATGATTACAATTTTTATATACAAATTTCAAAAGATACATATTAAATAGGTACCGAAAGTTATAAGATCTATAGTAAACCGATTTCTAATTGACTGAACTCAAAACCTATACTTAGATTAAAGATTACTAAGGAGGAAATGATCAACTTATTGACCAACATTATGGTTTGGTTAATATATATGGCCATTGTTTAATATATATGTTTACAACATATCTTAATGTGTGTAATTTACTAAGAACTATTCCCAATCTATGATCCTACTCACGAATATACATATATTCTCAATATATGTATATTCGTGAGTAATTAGCAAGCCAACCAAAATATTAACAATATTTGCGAAGCCTTAAAAAGTATTTATTATATTAATTTTAATTAAACACCAATCATCTCATCGCCAGTTGCCATATTTATTATGCTACGTAGTCTTTGGCCATATATATTTATAGTCTTTACCCCAATAACCAAAAATAAAGCGTAAAATAATTTAATTAACGAATAGCTTCCAACCACTTTCCATAATCTTATCTTAATTGTCTGTGCTTTTATATGTTAAGTCCATTAAGAACTTGTTTAAGAATAAAATGGCTAATTTTGCAATTTATAAAACTAGAAGCTGGCTTCTTTTTTTTCTTTACAACACATTCTTTCGCTATTCTCTGTGTCGTTTAGAAAAGCATTCATAATTAGTCTCGCTACCGCTACTTGGGTGTCTAACTTAATGAATTTCACGCATCTAATGCTTGTACCATTATACATATTTTTATTTAAAAAATTGCTTCACTAGCATTGCAAGGCATTGTATGATTTTTACGACTCCATTTTATTTGACTATGCTAAATAATTGGCGTATCGGTGTGCATTAGGCTGCATGATCAGTAGCCTTTGTCGACCTGTATGGTAGCTGATGGAATCAGTGGGTGGTAGCTATTGACAATTCGAAATTTCAAATGTGACTGCCCTTTTTCTTTTGTTTCGTTTTATTTTGTTTTCTCAGAGCAACGTGCATGTGCGTCTAAGGGGTTTTTCAACAAGAAGTTTGTTTTTCAATAAGGTCACGCCGGAACTACATGACAGTTTTGATTTCTTTTTACGTATCTATAGTTGAAACTTGGGCAATTGTTACAATGAATTCAATTTCAGTCGAAATTCGCATTAAAATAATAAAAATTCCCTATGAAAATGGTGGATCTGTAAAAGTTACATTTCGTAAAATTCGGGATATTTCCGGTCAACATAATCGTCCTTCTGAGACCGCTATTAAGAATTTGGTCAGTAAATTTGTGTCGACAGGCTCGGTACATAATGTGCCAATATGTGTGTTCGAACGGATCGTTCAAGTGAGAACATCGCAGCCGTGAGCCACAGTGTTGAAGACGATTTTGACAATTCCTAGACGTTCTCAACAATTGAGGTTATCCACAACAACCACATGGCGAATTCTGCGTTTCTGCGGCTTTAAAGCCTTATAAAATACAACTGGTGCAACAATGAAAGCCGGCCGATCATTCACTTCGCCGTAGATTCACTCAACTCATTTAAGAACAACCCGTTGGTTTTACTGGAAAAATATTTTTTTCAGACGAAGCCCATATTCATTTGTCAGGCTACGTTAACAAGCAAAATTGTCGCATTTGGGCTTCTGAAAATCCAAGACAGATTGTTGAGAAGCCTTTACATGCTGAACGTGTCACTGCGCTATGTGGTCTGCAGGCGTGATTGGGCCGTTTTTCTTTCGAAAATTCGGCTGCAAATGCGGTTACGGTCAATGGATTAAGCTATCGAGAGATATTAACAACTAAATTTTGGCCTATTACTAAACCAAATTTCCCGATCACATAATTTCACGAAATTCTGCTGTTAAGTGGCCAGCTCGATCATGTGATTTAACACCACTGGTTTATTTTTTGTGGGGTTATATTAAAGATAGAGTCTATACGGAGCCAATCGAATTGATTGCAGGCTTAAAACTCAAAGTTCGTGAAGTGATTAACGAAATAGACCCACCACTTTGGCAAAAAGTGATTAAAAACTTTGATGACCGAATCGACATCTGTAACCGTTGTTGTGGTGGACATTTATCAGATATCATATTTCATTCATAATTGCTAAACCTTACATTTTTAATAGGTACAATAAAAATTAGAATCATTTTCATCTAAATTTATTGTTTTATTTTGACTAGCGGTCGCCCAGTGGTCGAAATCCGACCATAATTGATTTAAATTTTAAGTTTAATAGTTTTAAGGTTTTATTGTCTATAACTATACCCTTATAATCACATTTCAATTTGATTTCGCCAAGGCTATACAGGTTAATACACCTTTGTTTTTTCTTTTTTTATCGTGGTGGAATTCTTTGACGCATACCTCTTCGCGGGGCGACGGAGAGGTTATGTCGGACTCACCGGGGAAAGATGGTGAGTGAAATCCCGGTAATACCGACTAAACCTACCACGGTGTTCCTCGACATAACCGCAATCGGCGGAGCCGTGCGAATCGCTTTCACATGCAATCGCGATCCCGCCGAGGGTTTCGTTTTCACTACACAAATAGACTACCACTAATTTTATCCCGCCTCTCGGACCTGGTGCTGATCGGGTGGCGGGCAGGCCCACGAAGCCCACCACCCCCAGGTCAAACCTCAGGGTGGCTGGAGGACGTCTCGCGAGGTTAATTTTTACGTGGGGGAATGCATTGACGCATTCCCCTCACCGGGGGCGGGCGGAGTGATTTTGTCGGACTCGCCGGCGTAAAAGAAAGATGGAGTAAGAATAATATACCTCCCGGAATACCGACTAAACCTACCACGGTGTTCCTCGACAAAACCACTATCGACGGGGCCGCGCGAATCACTTTCGCATACGGTCGCGACTCCGCCGAGATTTCGGCCCGCCGTGTGAAACGGCAGGCCACTACACGAAGAGACCTACCCAAAGGCACTCACTCACTAATAAACCCTACTGTCTGCCCCTAGAGGGGAGACGGACTCGACACAGAGGCGCGCCTGGGAACACGCACGCCGCCTCTCGGACCTGGTGCTGAACGGATGGCGGGCAGGCCGCCACCCCCAGGTCAAATCTCAGGGTGGGAGGTTAATTTACCTCTCTTTTACTTAACTATACTCTTTCATTGAAGATATGGATTAACCCTAAATGTTGATAAGACAAAATAAGTAACATTCTCAATGAAAACCATTCCAACTGGTACTCTAAGTGGGTATTCAATTTTAGCCCATTCATGCTCTCTCAACAATGAATGCACTTGCAGGCAATTGACTTGTGCCACCAGTGTTAAATATCTAGGTGTAGAACTAGACAATATTCTGAGCTTTAACCGCCATACAGACTTACTCTCATCTAGGATACGAAAGCTGATATTTGTTTTTAAAAACTTACGCCACGTTGCAGATAAAAACCTAATTAAGATGGTTTACTTATCTTTATGCCAGCCAATACTTGCGTACTGTATTACGGCTTGGGGTGGTACCAGCAAAGTGAACATGATTAAAGTAGAGAGAGCACAAAGAGCTGTCTTGAAAGTAGCCCATTTCTTATCTTTCCTCTACCCAATCAGAGATCTTTATCGTCTTGCTGATGTACTCACGGTTCGTCAGCTCTTTATCTTGCAGATTACTCTCAAACAGCACTCATCTCTTCCATTCGACACTTCCACTTCAAGCAAGAGAATAAAACACAAAGTCTGTCAAACTATTAGTAATAGATGGTTGACAGCATTCTCTAGCAATTTTTTTGGGTTTCTGGGGGGATATTTGTATAATAAAATAAATGGGGAGATCTCGATATACCATCTTACCAAGTCCATCTGTACAAAATCTATCACATCGTGGTTAAAGACGCAGGGCTACGATGAAACCGAGCAACTGTTATATATAGCCACATAATATCTTGCACCTCGTGTAGTACCATACAGCTAAACTAACATACCATCTACATTTAATTTTTATGCTCCTATCCACTATTGTTATTAGATCTGTTATGACACTAAACATTTTCTGGTCCTGAAGACACACACACACACACACACACACACACACACACACACACACACACACACACACACACACACACACATACACACACACACACACACACACACACTCACACACACACACACACGCACACACACACACGCATACACACACAAACACGCCCACATGGACACACACACTCATACGTATACCCAATAACACATCTCCCACAATGACGTAAGTACATTCTCAACACGAACATACTAGCCCTACTCATACATATTCCACCTATTCAGAGCACGGAGAGGCTGGTAATCTGTAATACAGGACCTCCTAGTACAGAGACCAGTCTCCCACACAGACTATACATTCGCTGCTTTCTTGTATGGACTGTTTGTTTATGTTGTTAAATATAATGTGCTGTGTGAGAGAAGAAAAATAAACAAAATAAACAAAACAAAAAATCATTATATTCCTAAGCTTGCTAATTCGTTTATTTTTTTTCTTTATTACATATAAATACGTAAATATATTATAATAAAAATAGTATATATATCATTCCAATACGCCCAAAGGTTGCCTGTAAGATATATGTAATTATATATTGATATAGGTATGTAACCATAGTTACGAAGAATAGTATTACATCAGCCGAACAATGCCGAAATACTACGAACGCGATTCGACTGCGTGTGTCAAATGCATGCTTGTGTTCGTGTAATGTTTTTTCATTAATTTTATGTATTTCTGATGCATATTTTATATTTTAATATTAGGATTCGCCACTCCTTCTCCATATAAACATTTACTGTGTCAAATATTATACTCCTCCGTCCGCGCAATTTTCGTAAAAAGGGATGAAATTTTTTTGCTTCACGTATTAATATATAGATATACAAAACAAAGTTCTTGTTGAAAAACGCTGTATATACACGTTAGTCTATAGAATATATATTAAAAGAGACTGGTAAAGAAAAGCAAGACTCGTAGACATTGTGAAATAATACTTTATTTATGTATTTTAAATATATTTTGTAAATTATGATACCGCGACAGTTTTAACAATATTATAACATAATATGCTAAAATAATTAAATTGTTTTGTCTGTCTGAAGACCAATCAACTCCAGCTTCACACATCAAATTATAATGATTTTATGATACTGGTATTGTTCAGAATAATACAGCTTATAATATTTATCTTCTATTTGCGTTCTCGCTGTAATGAAAACTAAAGCAGTTGATAAAATAGAACTTTCTCGGCAATATCGTGTTGACTCTACGTGACGTGGTTAGTAAATCAACAGTTCTTATTTATGTGGTACCTTCACATAACTGGACGCATTAATTCATGTTTCACACCTTAGGCTACAGCTACCGTCAGTCGACACTGCTTTCACATGCTATTTATTTATAGATCAACTGAGTAGCCTAAAGGATGAGATGCTTACATGGACAAGGATTTTATTTCTGTCACAGGACTGTTCTATATTTATATTTACAAAATTGTGGTAAAAGACTTTGTACTCCATTTACTTACTTTGTTTATTGAACATTTAGAAAAACAACGAGGAGGGCCTGCTAAAAGTAGGCTAATAGTTGTATCTTAGATGTTATTGAAATTAAACTACTTTAAACGTATATTATACCGCAGTTTATTTGAAAACCTGCACTGCATTGCTTGTAAACTATGCAATTTTCACAATAATCACTTTTCCTTTATGTTAGTTACGGATTAGGCAAAAGTTTTTTTTGCATTTTCTTTACAATCTCTTCAAACAATTAGCATAATAGAGATCGTTGTATCACGAATAGGTTTACAATTGCTTTCGCGCTCACGCTGATGGTTTGCATTTATAATTTTTGTTAAGGTTTGGATGAGCTAAGTAATATGAATAACTTGAATGTTTGTCTCTGCATGTCAAGATCTACACAAAAATATAAGCATATTACATATTTTAAAGTAAGCAGGATGAACGGTAAATAATTAAATACTCATACATTTTTAGTCTTCTATATATATTAGACAGTTCTTATTACTAAAACTATTAGGCTTTGTGAATTACTCTTGTGAGCCTATAGTCTAGATTGTACCTAATTACTTCACACAAACATTTTTATCGGGTAATTGTATAACCGATCAAAGAAAGCAACATCCCACGAAACAATTCGATATTTTGTAACGTGTTTATATTAATTTTATCGATAAAACACTACTGAGATCCCCGCCAAGTGTAATAATTACACCGATCCCTCATAACACCTTTTTATTTTATATAAAACATGATAATTTCCAATTTGCGTATGCAAAAGGGTCCAAGCATCAGCTGGGCCGTTTATACACTTGATTTACGTTGCCCCCCTGTGCGTGTTATAATGATGTCTGAATCGTACAAGCGTTACCTTTATTGATCTTTACATTCAACCTGAAGGTCGTTGAAGTAAAGTGAACTATTCGGGAGTGTTTTCTACTGTTTCCTGCCCCTTTTGTCTTGGGTTTCGAGGAATGGAAGCTGTTGCAAGTGATGGATGGTGACAGTAACAGCAGTTGAATTTGTTTGTGTTTTGGAAAGTTTCTGGCAAAAGGTGTTTATTGTTAGGAAGTAGGTAGAATCAATTATTAGTTGTTACAGTAATGCATTGTTGCGTAGTTGTCGGCTAAATCAATAAAAGTAATGTAAGTCGTGTTTTGAGACATTTGTAGGTTTTTTTGCCAAAATGAAAGAGGTTAGGTATTAGTCTAAATATGGTGGTAAGTATAAGTTGGTAGACTTCACAGAACATAGATAATATACCTAATGAATATCTTTTTTTATGTGCATTCTTTCATAAACGTTGTTTTTTGTTGTCACTGCGAGTAATAAAATATTTGTCATTATGTAACAAGATGCTATGCCTCGATGATTCCGTGACATAGGTAATAACGTGTCCACATGAATTTGGAGCCGATCATGAAATCCCAGGTTTTAGGTCGGCATAATGTTATTAAGTTTTGTCTTTAAGAAATTCTCAGAGCGAGGATATGGTATAGGCATCACAAGCTATGTATGAGCTAAATAAAATTCTAAACTTATTAAAAGATATCATCATAATAATTATATATGAAATATATAACCGCATTTCAGACATTATACTGATGACTCACTATTTTAACTCAAACGATAAACATATTTTTATAGTAACGAATATGAAGCAACAGTTTCTAAGCTTATGAGCACAAAAAAAATCTTCGCCAAGCTGTTGTCTCTTCATTTATTATCTTTACGAGCATTAATGCATATGGTGACCGCTTTACACAAACCATTGTCTACACATCTAAATGTCCATATTATCATTGATTAATGGCGAAACCCCGTGAGCGGAAGCCAAAATACTCGAAAAAGTCAACATTGCGACCATTATATAATTACGCCAACACTTTGTCGGCTTTTCTAGGAAACATATCACTTGCACCGACTCCTGCGTCGCGGACCGAGCTATACATTAGACATGCGCAGACGCCGACTTTAACAAAAAATCCGCCGATAGTTAGCCATACACGGTGAACGGAATCACGGACAAAAATAATAAAAACATCACAGTCAAAATATATGCTGGCGTTACACAAAAAAATTGTAAAAGAGATGTTGACTTTGTCTACTTTGTGACGTACCGCGGTCCACTCTCCAGCGAATGTTAATTTATGTTCAACTTTATAAGACGGTGTCAAGGTTGATATTTCTTTGAAAGGTTCGGGCGTCAAAATATTTTTTTCGGATTGGATTCGAGAAAGGGCGTGGCTCGTCCCGAATGGAAACATTTGCCAATATTATCGTGAAAGGTCTGAACAGATGAAATAATTTATTTCCCTATGTCGCTTTGTGTCCAAAACTTTGTGCTTTTGTATATTTTTTGCGTCGGCCGCTTTGCTCAGTGTGGTACCGACATCTCATTTATCCCTTTAGGCAAAAGGAGGCCGACTTTTGACAATTTTGTTATACGAACTCGATCTTATTAGTACTGGATGAAGATTATTTTTAATTTTCGTTGGATTCTTGACTTGTTGCGTTTTTTCTTCGGCGACGAGTTGACGTATTCAGTGGATGCGTGTTGACGACAATGGTATTAGAGTGTTGGTAAGTGATCCGTCGGTTTTGTGCAAGCCGCCGTCGCCTGTTAACGCTAATGATTTGACTTAAATAAATCTCTGCACTTTGAATAGATTATGATTATTTGTGTATTAATATTAGTTACTATATTGTATGTCTGCTGGTAACTTTTTTTTGGATTAAGCGATTTATTGTACTGTTGCCTGTACTGTACTGTGTGTATCTGCTGGCGACTTCATTTGAAGCGTATTGTAGACCTATCATATCTATAAATCTTTTTAATATTAGTCATATGTGATTTCACTAAACAATGATGATATCTAAAAGCACAAAAAACGTTTGCTTGATTTTTATAATCATTAATATTATCTAGTGTTCAATTAGGTACATATAAGCATCGTCGAGACGCGGTAATGCGACTCCTGTACATGATATTTCAGGTTTGATGACAAGCAAAGTATTATTGGATTTTCAAGAAATACCTACTCAGTAATAGCACGGCGTTTGGTATTGTGGCCGGTAGACTAAAACTATGGATACGCTACGGATCTAAAACAATAGCTGGCGAAATATATGTCTAATTATACACCTCTTCTACTGCATAATATAGATGTGAGACTTATGTAGGTATATATAAAACATAGCATAGTAGAGTCTGATAAATGTGTCGAAGGCTAGTTGAAATATTTATTTCAAATAAAGATCTAATTAAAAATGATTGACATTTTGGATAACGAACATAAATAAATATATCGTATCACCTTCTGTTGAAACTAATGACATTAATTTAATTACAAGGTCTTAATATATTAAAGCATTTTTGAAAATATATATCTCAAGAATAATTTTGTGTTGTATCTGTGTTTTTAAGTTCCATGTGTACTTTTAAAGCTTTTCGGCGACAGGTTAGCTAAAATTTACAAACAAAGGATTCTTTATAAAACCACCAGCAAAGCTGAAATCCAGAAGCCGATAACAAAATGCAAACTAATGAACTAAACATTAACTAAACTGGAATAGTAAAACTAACCCTCTGGGATTAACAGTTGGTGAACTACAAAGAAGTTACAGTATCCTCCAGAGATTTTGCCATTTGTCAACATATTACCGACAAAATTTGCAAATCATTTTGTTTTTAAGTAGTGATGACAGTAAACAAGATTTTTTGTCCAGAAGGTTCGCAACTCGTAGCACTGGGGAGATTTGCGAGTTTTGTTTTTGTTGATATGTTTTAGAAATATAGGTAAACGGAATATGTTTTAAATAGATGTTCCGTTTTGATTTACATGCATATTTACTTATTATAAAAATATTAGAAGCATTTTATAATGCTTCATATATTTTTGTCTAGTATTTCGTCTAGAAAACATATATAGCAGCGATAGCTCAGTGGGGAGACCAACAGACTGCAATGCAGAGGGTCTCGGGTTCGAACCCACGTCGCGCAACTCTGACTTTCGGAAGATATATGACTATTCAAAATTATGTGTGTATTGATTGACAATTATCGCCTACCCCGTGCGTCGGAGAGCACGTTAAGCCGTCGATCCCGGCTGCCATGAACATCTATGGCAGTCGTTATTGGGAAAGTCAGTACTCTCTAATATCCTGACACTGGTCTAGCCTTAGGGTTGCAGAGGTCAGGTGGCAGCCACTCCGTGTAAAAACTGATATCCAGTTAAATCCGATTAGACTAGAAAAAGCTGACCCCAAGTGACTTGGGAATAACAAAGGCTAAGGAGAAGATTCAGTCTAGGAAACGAGATTTAAATCTATCTATTCAGTTTTGCGTTGTTTGATATTTGAATCTAAAGTGTACCATTTGTGCGCTGTTTTGAATAATAAAATATATCTACTATTGCAATTTACTGAATATCTTGTGAAGGTCTAAATTTGAATACGCAGTGAGGTATATTAGTTAACCTACATTTCAGACATATTGATTTACGCATTCACCTGCGCATTTATTTTGGAAAATTGATGTGTACGATATTGATAAGGTTAAATGGTATACCGAAATAACAGATATTACAAAGGAAGGTTTATCACTCAGTCGTAGATTAATAAGGTAATTCATAAAAATACTGAATAAATGTTAAACTCCTACGATTCAGAACTAATTGACCTACGGCCAGAATAATTAAATTAAATATATTAATTTTTCTTCTGTATGTCAAGATGAACATTTAGATTCTGCATCAAACACAAAGTCTTTTCGAGATTTAAACTATGCTTTACGTAGGCTTTTGACATGATTTTATTTTAGTTGACGGTTTCAAACTAGGGCCGTCCTTATTCTGTTTTGAAATAAGAAGAATATTTTAAAATCAATTTTAATTAAACTGAATGCTATTGTTTAAGCTTGCTGTAGGTTTACTGTGTACTAAGTAGGTATTATACACATATATTATAAATTATACTGTGTATGCAAAAATCGAGGAAGTAGGTTCATCTATATGCTTTCTTCTTTTATCTAAACAGATAATTGATATATGATTCATAAACGTTTCGCCCTAACATTATAGTTTTACTGTTCAACAATATAAGTACTAACATTAGTGGTCAAGTCTTTTGTTCAGTAACCTCAAATATACAAAAGGAAATGCGATTACAGCCGCAAAGTTACGCCAATAACAAGCTTTTACCAATTTCTTTGGCCACTGATCACACCACAAATGTCCCACTGGGCGCCACAAAGTCCTACCCGGAGGAAAACGACCACCATTCATTTGTTTCAATAGAACTCTCATTATTAAAACGTATCGTTCGAAGGCTCGTCAACGTATCCAAACCAAATTTCAATGACATTTAATACACCATCATCGGTTTACAACTGCATTGTCGAAGCGTGACTAATCGCTATGCATGGGGTTCGAACAAAACACTAAAACCACGAAAACTGTAAACAATCGACTTATTTATTGTTTTACAGCAGCCATATAACTTTGTCGCCGAAGAATGAGAGACCAATAATTTGTGAAATGTACCCGCAATAAAACCATCATGGACATTGGTGTGGATCGTCAAGACTCGGACAAAAAAACGCAATGTGCATTTTGAATAGATTTGGCACGCTCGCAGCGCAGCGAGCGATTGAATCGGCTTTACCTCGCGTGATGAATGTGCGGAAGTCACATTTAAATCCCTTACAACTTAATAATAACGATAAACACGAGTCCCCTGTTTAAATAAATGTTTTGCAACATTAGCGCGGCCATTTCGCGAAAGCTGCGCACACGCAGTTGATTGTTGATTGTACAAACATTGGGATTTAGCGTGTTTGTCGACTTTGATAGATTGGCTGGATTCTAAATGCTTTAAATTACAAATCTTAGTTATACAGCGATACGATTTCAAATAAAATTATTTGATATAATGTAAGTTTAGTTTCATGAATACATGAAATATAATAGGTACATATTTTTATTTATCTACCATATTCATTGCTGTAACTTTCGATATAATATGTACTAATTATAATAATTTCAATAATACTAATGTATAGTTCAGCAGTGTCTATATACTATAAAGCTACAAATTTTCGTAATTATTTGTTGTCTCATATCAGACATTATACTACTGGTTCGTAGATATTTATTAAGATATTAGAATATCGTAATAAATATCTTAGGTGGCAATTATAACAGATTCCTCATCATTCAGATACAATATCTTTATTGAATAAATAAGGCAATTAACGTATAAGTATATAAGTTTGAACAACCATGATTTTTATATAAACTATTACGTTTGTGTGAGTTAATGCTTTTATCCTTTGAAGCGATCGTACGTGACAAAGTTATAACAGAACGATAGATGCAGTCTATGTACTTTCTTACACTACTTATTTCACGCACATGCTCCGATTTTTTTCAAAAGATTTACGATGCATGCAAACAATAACTGCAGCAGATGTCTCCATAGGTTATTAATAATGGTAACGCCGACGTTTACCACAATAACCGCTATTGCAATAACAAACACATCCATGTGATAAATGATTATATTTTATGGCGTTCGCCGTTGATGTGACTCTTGTGTCTTTATTTTACCGAATAATCTTCGTTACTATTTAAATAGCAATTCTATTTCTGTTGCAGAAGGTTGAATATGCTGTGAATTTTGCGGTAGTTAAAACCAGAGCTTGGGGTGTACAAATCGCATTGATGTTGTTCAATCGCACGTAGCAAATTGTCGATATTCGCTCGAGTCATTAGCGGCGCGTTTTTGTCCGCGCTGGGGATAGTACGGTACACTGTGCGGCCTGCGCGCACGCACATTTAGGTGCTTTTACAAAATTCACTCGAGTGAACACTCAGTCGGTTTCATCTAAAGAATAGATTAGATATTGTTGGTATTTAATATGGGAATTTATATTTGTGTATTGAAATATTTTGGATAAAAACTGTTGGTTGTAGTTTTTAACTAGCCGCTTTTTTATCTGAGTATGTTTAACAATAAATTACTGTTACACTCTAATAAGTAAAAAATAACGAAGGAACGAACAAACAAAAAAGATTTATGTATAGCAACAAGCTATATGTTTAAATAATTTTGTATTGCTTAAACTCTGTATTCATATAAAATGTCGTATGCATAGAGATCAATACAGAAATGTTAAATCAATTTGCTTTTTATTCCTTTATATGGCTTATAATTAAGTGTTTTGGAACTTAACTTTGAAACCTAAGAGGTGCCTTATTTAGACTATTGTTTAACTTTCTAGGGTGGTTTTGCCCGGACTGTAAATAATAGGCTCGCCACCTAAATATTATTACATGAGACCTAAAACCATAAACGTAGAAGTAATGCATCACCGTCTTCCACTTCGAGTATACAGTTCAGAGATATGTATATAATGTATATAATTATGTATGTCTTACATTAGCATGAATGGTATAAATTAAAAAGCTATTTAACTTTCGAGTACATTGTGACTGCTGATCAAAAGTAAGTAAATATAGAGAATCATTTATTTTATTATATGTCTTAAATTTTTATAATACACAAGTTGATATAATGTAGCCTATGCCAAATACAAATGTAACTGTTACATATAGCATAGGTGAACTTAGTTTAAGTAATTATTATTTTAAAATATGGCAAGTTAATATAACAGTCAAATAAATAGTTAAATTCGAAAATCAATCTCAAAAGTTTCAGTCAGTATTTTCACTTTCAAAATCTAGCTTTGAAGTCAGTCAAATAAAATTAGGGTTACGCCGGATTCAAAAATCTGTACCATAAATACAACAGGGAACATTTACCAACATAAATCTCGATTGAATTGTAAAGCCCTGTTCCCACATGTCCTGTGAATTGTAAACATGATCATGCTGTTTTATACGTCAACGCATTCTGTACAAACTTATCGAATCAAGAGCCACACTTATGCACCGTAATGTCATTGAAATAGAGTGCCAAATAAAATGGCAAACGGTAAGCATTAACGTGGTGCTCGTACCGCACAGTGGGTCGAACAAAGCACCCTTATTGAACACAATCGTGCCTAATATTTGTAGATAATATTGTTACTAAGGGTAGGATCTGCTCATTTTATATAGGGCGGTGTCAATAAACATCTGCACACATGGGTTTAGGGATTGTGATTATTGAATTTTGTCCGCAAACTGATCATCACACTTAAAGATAGAACGGGAGGGAAAACAAGGAAAGAGCGAAAGGGAAGTGAGAAAACCCATTCTTCGAATAGGAATGTGCAATATTTTTGTATGAGAAGACACTTGTTTTTAAACATCTGCATTGCACGTTATTATTCTTGTTAATCCTTTCGATTTAGCTAAAAGCATGTACTAGAAGTTGGTTTTATTAAAAAAATGCTTTGGGTGGGTTCCGTACTGAAACTATGCCGATCGTAATCAAATCCCGTAGACTATAATTGTTGCCTCAAAGACGCGAAAAATTAAACAACGCGGTAAGGTTCTATGTAATCCTAATTAATATTATTAATGAGAATGTGAATTGCTTTGCCTGTGTTTATTATGCTTACGCGTCTTAACTAGGTACTCTAGAAATTTGTCATATACATTGTTAGGGTTACAGAAAAGTACATAGAGTATCTTACATCTAATAAAAAGTAGTTTCCGAGGTATAGGTAGTAAATTTAAATAAAAATTATATTATGCTTTATAAATAAGTTGCAAATATTTATAAAACAAAATGGCTTTAATCATAAAGGTTGATACTTAATCATTTATCGGCGCTAGCATACCTATATAGTACTTGAAGATATAGCATTGCATTAGTGCGATTCTGCTTTCAATCACCATGTCAATATTACGCCTTTTGGTGAATCATTTCTCTATATTGAATCGTTGTTATAAAACTATGCATTTTAGTTTTTGTGGTTACTATTTATTTGTGCGTGTTTTTTAGTTTCTTGTAATCTGTCAATTGCTGGGATGCCAGACATAAATAAAGAAAAATAATGTCTGACTAACGACGGACCACTGCCGGCTTAAAAAGTTGAGTGTCGTAATAAAACAGCAAATTCAAAGTCTGATAAAAGTATTGAAATTAAACTACTTCAAACGGTTTAATCGCGTTGTTAATATTAGAACCCTGTTATTAGGTACGTAATTTTAAAAATAGTAAAGTTCATTTTCGGTGTACAATATTCGCGTAAGCTTAAGACAATATTACTTGACAAAAGTAACTAATTTTGTACTTGAGCTCTTCACGCTTAGAAAAAAGTCTTCTTCTACACTAGCTCTACCATTTTACAAGATTACAGCATAGAATAAGCAATCCCAAGTACCTACCAAATTTGATCATGCAATATAATACTTGTTGTTATTTTAGTGGGTGCTCTTTTAAATGGCCGCAGAATCAGGCCCACCCAGAGTATATTCAGATAATCTTAACGTAAAACATCACATTTTGTTCATCTCCGCTCAAGTTGAAACACTCGTAGCTTTCAAAATATCGGCGCTCGCGCATCAAAGCGAACCGTTTGCGACGCCGACGCAAAAAAATGCGATTTGTTTATGAAACACATTATTTTGTGTACTATTTGTACGCGCAATGAAGTGTATTTACGTTTTTTGGTATAACGGTAGAAAAAAAGGAAGATAGAAATTAATAATTGTTATTGTATTAAGTTGCCTGCGGGAGATACGAATCGTTGATGTTTTTTTTAAGTAGGTATAGGTTGTTTTGTAGAAGGTAAATCAATATCCCTGTTTTGTAATTCAATATTTAAATGAATTATCTCGTCAATCATTTGCTTTAACATTAAGGCAAACTGATTAAATAGATCAGCCACTACCATTTCACCGAATCAAACAATATATAAAGTACCTATACCATAATTTCAACTGGATATTAATGAGAATCGTCATTTCGTAGTGTTTTAATAACCTGTCGTCCTATTCAATAAATTTATCATCCGATCTTAAATGTCACTTGGGCAGTAACTACCAAAATCCGTTGTACAATTCTAAAAACTTTACACACTATTATTACTATTCATAGAGATTTCGTGGATTTGAAAGTGAGTTTGATAGTGAGATCTTACAGAATAGCACTGTAGTACTGAAAGAGAGATCATATAACTACCTAAAAACATGTAACTGTTTAAGTTAAGGACGGTATAAAATATAATATAATAATATAATATTCTATCACATACACACAACACCATCTAGCCTAAACTAAGCAGAGCTTGTACTATGGGTACTAGACAATGGATAAACATACATAATATACACTTTTTTTTTGTATATATTTACATATCATATATAGAAATACCCAGACCAAGACAAACATCAATGTTCATGCACACAAATGTTTGACTTGTGCGGGAATCGAACCCGCGACCTCAGGCGTGGCAGTCAGTTACACTAACCACTACGTCATAGCCATACGCCATCTATATATAAATACAAAACTGGACCATTCTGGAGCCCACTTTTACTTTGGCTTCCATCTTACGCAAATCTCTAGCCGTTCGTACAAAAAATAGACCCATCAAGGTGGGGTAAAAACACCAATTAACCGCCACAGATAAGGGTAAATATAGTGGTGATTGGCGCCGTGTTTTGGTTCAAAACGGTGATCGCTAAAAAATGGGCCTGCCACCCACGGCACCACCCAAGGGTAAAAACTTCGAAAAATTATATACGGTTCCGTATAATAGATAGGTAAAATTATAGATAATTACACCTTTGTTTGAAAATATTGTGTTTTTTGTTTGAAATTTTTTCACGTATGGCTCGTTAGTCCAGCGTACATTGGTGGTTGATTATTAGGACTTAAACTTGATTTTGGTATCAAAATCGTCGTGGAGTTTGCTAGACCTCCATGGTTATTCATAGATAACTATGTACAATTAAAATAGGTTGTATTGGTAGATCCTTACATTGTCACGCAGAGATAAATGCTACGGCACAAACCTCTGACCTTTTCGAAGTTATGTGCGTAATAAACAGTTAATTATCATTCGCTTTAACGGCGAAGGAAAACATCACATGCGCTTCAAAGAGTTCTCTATAATGTTCTCGAAAACTTATGAGGTGTGCCAACCTTAATAAACTATGGTCTCCCACTAAGAAGAAACATGCACCCAGCAGTGGGATGTATACGAGGCTGATATTAAAAGTAACACTACCTAAGAGTTCATCAAAAATAAATATTTAAATTATATTACCATTTATTTTCTGAGACTTTTTCTCAATCTATTAGAGCTCTGTGTATAATTTCAGATAATCGAGATATAGTATTACACATCTCGATTATCTTAAATTATTTCAAGCTAGTCCATGATCCAAATTACGAAATCCAAATTAGTAAAGTAAGCTTTCCTAATTTGTGAGCACGCACCCTTCCAGTGAACCCCAAAGGTCAACAAGCCGTGTGTAACCCAGGCGGCACTTAGCAAAACGATATAAGCTTATCTGTCAACCCCGCTCGTCTTGGGTGGTGATGTGCCGCTCAAGAGCACCTTACCACTCGTAAATCTTCAGATCATTATAGATACGTATATGTTTTAATTGGCTAGACGAAAATGGCTGAATTTACTTATCCACTGCACATATGGTCTTGAATTTGCTCGAGCCTTAGTTTATTTCATTGTTAATATGGCGGAAATTTAAAAATTGCTGGTCCTAATTGCGTCTGTCGTAATTGTGGATTTACTTGTGTTAACTATGTAATGATTCTTTGAACTTGTTATCGTTGAACTATAAGTTGTCAGTTTAATTTTTCCGTTTTGGATTTGACCATTATCATTATCGATTACTTGTAATAGATAAATGTATTAATTATCTTTTAATTTGACTACATCAGAATATTATAGATACGATATAACTATATGTCATTTCAGCATTTAGTTTCATAGTAGTGCAAGTACCAACGAAATATAATATAATATTCTATCATATACACACCACAGCATCTAGCCCAAACTAAGCAGAGCTTGTACTATGGGTACTAGACAATGGACATACATATACTTTTTTTTTATAAATACATACGTATTACATAGAAACACCCAAACCAAGACAAACATCCATGTTCATGCACACAAATGTTTGACTTGTGCGGGAATCGAACCCGCGACCGCAGGCGTGGCAGTCGGTTACATGGACCTCTACGCCATTTAGGCCGACGGAACGCAACAATACTAAATGCTAAAATTATAATATAACACAATTCTGGTTCCGATTACGGGGTCGGACAAAGTGTTATATGTAGATGTTTTGTAATAGGATAGTCGCAGTCTTTGAATCTCAGTTCACACGTTCACACACGTAAACGTATATGTATATGCTCTTCGTATATTAGGTACGTGAAATCCAAAACGAAGCTGGTGAAATATTAGTGTAATACAACTCTACCTATTCCTACAGAGATATGAAGGCGCAGGTATGTACAACAATTTCAGTAGAAGTTATAATTATCATGTAGGTAATGTTTCAACAACAAAATTCTCTTGAACTAATGCATAGTCTTGCAACTATAAAGAAATCAGGTATCGGTTATTTACGAATAAAATTAGTATGCAAATATTACCTTCTCATTAAAATTTTAATTAAGGGGCTTCTAAATGGACTTTATTTTTACTATAATGTTTGGCTACAACATACTGGCCGGCAATAACAGCCATATTATATACCTAACAGTCAAAATTTTGCATATTGCTATCCAAAAAATTATGATCAAAATGTGCGACACACTCAAGCATTTTATGCTCGCCAAGTTATTGTTGAAATCATTGCAACTGATAACTTCTATAGGTATGTTACCTATATCTTATACAGAAGTTATTCATAGCATGAACATTTCATACAAATCATTAAAAAGAAATATCAGATTTGTTCCAATTTTTCTTTCTCTTTATCTTTTAGGTAGGATAGTTGAGCCCCAGCGTTTCCTAAACAGTACATATACTACATACTACAATAATATACAAATTTTTTATTATGTGTTCCAATTTGTCATCACCATTTATGGCAATCCTAACCATGTGTGTTTATAATAAATGGCTATACCACGTGTTAATATTTTCATGCAATTAGTCATATTCCTTTTGAAGTGGGACCTCCCATCATCAGAAATATTTGGTTCCATCAATCCACCTCTGATCCTTCCAAGTGCTAATGAGGGTAACGGCGGCGAGAATCATATCTAACTGTATATCATTTTAATTATTTCAGAAGTGGTTTGACAGCTCGGTTTTGAAGTTAGTTGTAATTATTTTGAGGCTTAATGAGGCTTTCAAATAAAGGATATTTTGGTTTCAATATATCTCTTTATTTTCGATAGTTATTTATACTATAAACAAAGGGTTTTAAATTATGAACATTTTACAACTTATACTGCCGTCATAAGGAAAGAAACTAAAATTTCTTTTGGGATTGAGTTTCACGTATTTGGAATCAGTTAAAACCTTCTTTTTTTCAAAACCCAATTCCGAAAGAAATTTTAATTTCTAGTTCCTCAACCTGCCAGTATATTTATATAAAATATACTTTTTTTGACAGATATCTACGTCTGTTTCCCTATGACGGCAGTATATAGCAAAATACATATTAAATTTTTAAGGTCAGGTGTTAGAACGGTGGCGTCTGGGTCTAAATATATTTTCATTGTGTCTATATATGGTTATATTGACTAATTAATTTATTAAGTATAAATTAATAATAATATTAATAGAACAGACCCATCGAGAAACTGGCCCCAATAAACCGCAAACTTAACCGCAACTATATACCACGGAAGCTACAAAATTGTTTTTATTTAATTGACGACATACATAGTTTTTGACAAGAAAATAATTTATTATATTATATATCTTTTTTAAATTTATTTAGTTCATAAGTAAAGTTTAGAACTTATGTTCGTAGATGATAGCGCTAAATTTCAAATCAGTTTCCCTATCGGAAGTTCACGGGTAGTTCGTACTAATTGGTCGCTTCGGCGCACGCGCAGTGAGACGTTCCCTCTACTACTATTCACCTACCGCAAGCTCGTTAGTTCATTACTGTGAAAAATTGTAACCGAGGAATGTTGATTGTTCAAACGGATAACTTATTTTTAGCTATTTGTGTCTCTCGGGTTGAAATTGTAATAATTCAAATTCTTTGCTATCATGACGTATTATACTAAATTTAAAAATATCTGTTTGCATCGATGCGTACGATTTAAACAGAAGTACCTATGTATCTATATAAGTAAATCACAGACATAAAACAATGAACTTCGGCTAAATGACTGCCTCGATGGCGCAGTGGTAGAGGTAATGCTGTGCATGAGGTCTGGTGTTATTGGGTTGTCTCTTAAACAATCTCAGTAGCAACTGAGACTTTATGAGAAAATCCAATAGCACGGAGTCTGAAAATGTGCGTTATAAACGGCAATAGGCTTGCTTTATAGGCTTGCCCCATATTACGAGGGACATAAGACCATAGCTAACGATATGTGGGTGAAATGCACCTCTGCTTACCTTTTCAGGGTTATTACCCTGAAGAGGTAAACTAAAACATATCTAATTTAATACAACGAATGGCTACCATCGCAAGTAACAACTCAAAAGGATGCCAAATTTTAGTTTCTAGTATTTAAAAGTCCTGAATCCTTCTATCAAGTGATAGAATTCTAGCTACAATGGGGCAATGGATAAATACGAAAATAAGAAAAAACTTTAGCAGTCGAAATCAAAAGGAACATTCAGGTGGTCCTATTTAAATTAGTAACAAATTGTGTGGAATAGCTCAAGTTTAGCAGAGCGGTACCCGACTCATTAGTGAGTGTTAACTATGACAGGAATGTATGAAGATATTGTCGCCCTGGTGCGCATGCGCGCTGGCGGTCTTCACCAGATGCAGAGATTAGGAATTTTGAAGTGATAATTAGTTGAGCTGCGTTTTGAAAGCATCCTGTGACAATCTTATACGTATGACTGTTCACTGCGAGGGATTTCATTTCCGGGTTAGTCAAAACAGCAGTAGGTAAATTGGTTGATGAAAATGTTTGTGATTAACTATTAAGATTAATTAATTATTTGTTAAATAATTTAGCCTACATAAACATATACAGATTTTTTTTACTGATTTTGGTACTACTATTACGTCGCAAAATAATAATGAGTATAATGCTGCAACTGTTGCCTGCTAAGAATACCATATATTTTATATCATGTAGTATGGTGGCACTAATGTCTTTCAGCCTCATAGAGGAATACATACATAAGAGTATAATGTTCGTTGTCTGTAGGTAATACAGTAAGATAAGATACCAACAAAACAAAAGCAGAACGATCTACAAGCTAAGTGCGGCATGTAAAAAATCCATCCCATCTTTTAGTTGTAGACTTTCAAAGACAATCTAATAAAGTTAGTTAATTGATTAATAGGTACAATGCTAATAATAATTTTGAAATGAAATTGATTATTAAGGATGGTTATTAACGTCAGGCGATAAACAAATATCAATGAAGTCCTCAAGACCTTAAGCGGTCTGCCATTCTTTCTTGCTAATTGGTGGTACCACCCACGACGAACCATTTAATTACATCATCACTCTAAACCCCATCTGTCATCGGGTTCTAACATCAAGTAATAGTCTTTCGAATATCTCGTCCGGCTTTGTCGGGTTAGTGGGCTTTCTGAAGCACTTGCCGTCTCGTTTTAAAGATGTCTTGGTAACTTTTTTGCGGATCTTTTATATCTTTTGGGATATTTTTGCTCGTAAATGATATTTTTGTTTTTAGTTGGACCGTTTAAGGTTGAGTTGTTTGAAAGTTACTAATATTCTTTTCAAAGATATTTTCTCTTATCTTTATTTATTTTGTTGTAGAAATTTTTTATAAGGCTCAGTTGCTGGTAAGCAGTTACTGTCGACTATGATCGCTTGCTAAACTAGTGAATGAAATCGCACGTTACAGATTCTGAGGAAAAGCAAGCTAGTGCATTATAAGTTTGCCACTCTTTGTTCTATACTTGAAGATCAGACCACGCCCTTCTTTGAGGACCTTTACTAAAATTATTTAGCATGTGTTTTGCGAGGCCATATACATGGTAGGTATAGAGCAGGCAAGACCGCTTTTCATTAGAAAATTGATATAAGTAAACATTATTGTAGCACTAACAAACTGCTACCGTTCATAAAACTTTTTGTAAGCTTTTCTTGGCTTAAACAGAAGTCATCATTACTAGAAATACAGGCAAAAACATACGTTCAAAGCGCCGCATCGTCGCGGTGGTGTGAACTACATTCCTGTGTCCTCCTGCAAGGGCGGCTCCTAACAACTCTAATATTTATTAATCGCAGCCGCGCCAAGAATGTGACAGAACCACCCAACGACACCCTACGCGGTGAACTAATGATACCCGGAAGGAGATAGTTCGCGAGTGCCATGTACTACATATACCATCATTATAAATGTGATAATTAGTAAAGTTGTTTTAAGTTTTGTTACTTAATCTCGCTACAACCAGGAAACCGATCTAGATGAAATTTGGTGCACAGAGTGTAGGTGGTTGGAGGTGGTGGGAGTGACTCGTAAGTGTATTGATGGCTACATGGCACAAGTTTGTGTAAAGTTTGTGTTATTTAAAGAGATAATTATTCGTCTTATCGTCTAGAAAACGTTCAGTAGCAGCATGAAGTTCAGAAATATACCATAAGGTGTACGATCCTTATATATACTAACTAATATCTATATATCAATACTTGAAGCAAAAACTTTGTATCCCTTTTTACGAAAATTGCGCGAACGGAGGAGTATGAAATTTGGCACAGTTAAAGTTTATATGGAGGAGGGGCGAATCCTAATATTTATGTAAAATATGCATTAGAAATTCATTAAATTAATTAAAAACACTACACGCTCACAACCATGCATTTGACACACGCAGTCGAATCGCGTTCGTATTATTTCGGCATTGTTCGGCTGATATAGTACTTTTCTTCGTAACTATGGTTACATATATCAATATATAATGGTTCATGACATACCTATATCAGCAATATCTAACAGGCAAACTTAGGGAATGATATATATCTACTGTTAATATTATAATATATTTAGGTATTTATATGTAATAAAGAAAAAGAAAACAAAGTAGCAAGCTTAGGAATATCGTCAATTAAAGAGTACAATTAATTAAATAATCATTTGTTTAAAAAATATAGGTAAATTAACCTGTATAGATAGAAATCTAAATTAAATGTGATTATAAGGGTTATAGTTCTAGACAATAAAACCTGAAAACTATCAAACTTAAAATTGAAATCAATTATGGCCGAATTTCGACAACTAGGCGACCGCTAGTATAATATACCTAAATGCGAATGTCAATTTGTTTATTTCCCGCTTTCCGCTTACGCCTCCGCTTTACTACTTGACTCGGCATCATGAAATTCCGCATACATGTCAGGGGTAAAAAAGGACATACTAGGGTACCTTTCGTTCAGAATGTAAGTACTGTTCCCGAGCGAGCGATGAGGCAGGCAAAATCTAGTTATTATATAAGAATCACCCATTATTATAACTGGCCATAAAATGTAGCTGAAGCTTGCAACTTCGCCTAACTCTTCGGGAATATATTGTGTTGTGAGTCCATATGAGTTCTACCTATTGCAAACAAACCGGAGTACTTTGTTCCCCGAGTAACATACATTATTGCGGTAATCAAACAACTTGAGATGCTCTAACTACGTCCCAGTCAACATCTGTTTGAGCTCCACCGAGGGGTGAAAACGGACACTTTCCTTCTTTGTACACAATAATACACAAAAGTACACAAGGGTCCTAATAGTGGACAACACGCTACATTGAACATTTGTGTTTATTTTCGTATCTTTTTAAAATCTGCGTTTTTCTAACAAATGTAATCGAGTAAAATAATTGTGTTTCTTTTGAGAGAGATAATAGATTGAGCTCTTTAGGTGTATCGTTTAGTTATAAATGGAGATGTCACTTTTTATCGATAGTAATGTGATACTTTATTAGAACCTTTATTTTTTTTTTTTTTTTTTTTTTTTTTACGTTGGGGAATGCAATGACGCATATCCCTCCGCGGGGGCGGGCGGAGGGATTATGTCGGACTCGCCGGGGTAAACTAAGATGTTAAAAAGATAATGTACCTCCCGGAATACCGACTAAACCTACCACGGTGTTCCTCGACAAAACCACTATCGACGGGGCCGCGCGAATCACTTTCGCATACGGTCGCGACCCCGCCGAGGTTCCGGCCCGCCGTATGAAACGGCAGGCCCCTACGCAATAAGACCTACCCAAGATAGGTACTTACTCAAAATAAAATTCTACTGTCTCCCCCTAAAGGGGGAGACGGACACGAAACAGAGGCGCGCGTGGGAACACGCACGCCGCCTCTCGGACCTGGTGCTGAACGGATGGCGGGCAGGCCCACAAAGCCCGCCACCCCCAGGTCAAACCTCAGGGTGGCTGGAGGTCATCGCGCGCCCTCCGGCGCCCGGCTCTGCGGTTGGGGAGAGGGTTTAAACGCTCCCTCTCCCGCTCCGCCGCCTCCTTGATGGAAATTACTTCCTCACAGAAGGAGGCGACGGCGTTCCATGACCTCTCACTCCGGACCATAGACTGAACTACGGCCGGGAGCGAGAGGGCAACCGATCCGACTGCCGCGATCAAATCACGGCGCTGCGATGCCCAGGCGGGGCAAACCGCCAAAGTGTGCAGCGCCGTGTCCTCAACAACGTCACGGCAGTCGCCGCAGTGGTGACAACCGGGCGTCTCTTGCCGGCGTATACGACACAGGAACTGGCCAAAACAACCGTGGCCAGTTAGAACCTGTGTCAGCCGGAAGGTGAGGGCGCCATGCCGCCTCTCCAGCCACTCCTCAAACACGACTTTATTAGAACCTTTTATAACTTTATTAGTATTAGGTTTATTGTTTAACTCACAGACAAAAGTTGAAATACTTAATACTCAATAATAACAAATAAATATCTGAAACACCAACGGGCATCGGAGGCGTTTATTCCTACTTAGGCAATAAATATCGGTATACTATTCAAATTGTTATCTATTAATACTAAGAGATGGCCTTGTTTGTTAATATGCTGATTATTTGGAATACTATAAAAACCAAGTACCTACAGATTAAGATTAGGTTGGAAAATGGAGGCTACAACAGTACATTTTTCAAGCGTACCTTCATTGTACATAACTATCATGTTGGTATATGACTATTTTATAAAAAAGATTACTAGCAGTTCGGGATGCAAGCTACTAGTATTCTTAATACCTCGAGCTAAGTTAAATGCTTGTGTTATGAATGAGTTCACGTTGGTAGTGTAATGTGATGGATCTGAGCCACGACCTCCTGATCACAAGTACTAACCCTTTGCTTACCTTCATTAGACTACCGCCACTTCTTATATAATGTTGATCTCATGGCACATTAACATCTTAGCCAAATATGTCTTGTCTATATAGATAATATTATTTCAAGTGCTTTAATAAAGATTGAAAATAACAGTCCTCACGACATTCTTACAAAGAAAATCCTCGAAACGTTAACAAATTTGTATTACGTCCTCTTGAATGGCTGCGAGGAGCCCTCATCATAATCGATACTGCTCTCGAATTAGAGTATTATGGAGAAGTCTCAGGTGCTATTTGACCTTATTTGTATTCAGAAAGGTATTGCGCAAATGTTAGATAATATTGTGTCAATTCAGATATATGTTTTATAGTTACGTATTAATGGGGTCGAGGGAAACCCGATCTCTTAAAGCACTGGACGTATAAAGTAGGAGATCGATAAGTTTGGTATTTTTAATGTAGTACACGTTTGCCTAATGGTAGTGCAACAATACTCAACATATACATATGTATGTACATAAACACACGCCTATTTAGCTGGCAAAGACGTATTAAACCCACTTTATAACGATATAAATGGGTTTTGGATCACACGTTATAGGGGACGAGGCTATTGCTGACTAAAAGACAGCGTTTGAGCCACCGTACTGCCACTGAGGTTGTTTTGTACACTATTTAATACTTTGCGCGACCCAGGATCAAAATGTCACATTTACGACGGCTATGTTAATATTTTAGGACATGTAAAATCCATCTTTCTAGTAGTGGAAAGACGATCTTACTCACCTCATTGTATCACCAAACGGCTTTATATACCACTAAAAGTTTATGCGCCATTTTGATTGATCACCCGAAACTAACAAGCAACATCCCCATAAAATGGAAACGACAGAATTGACAATAAAATCCACAAAATACGTGTTTAAAGTGCAATATTTATAGTTCGAAACTGTTCCGCCCAATGACGATGAAGTGTTAACATATGCTAGTGATGTTATAAGACGTAACATCGGTTGTGTGTGTATGTGTTTGTGTTATACAGGCGAACATGTGTAGTTTATTAGTTTTGACGTTCGTGTCTTCATTGACACATCGTTGTGATACCGATATGAGTACGGGCGACGCATATGATGAGAGAAGGTACGGCAAAAACATTGACTGCTGCCTCAGCCATGCATTGTCATTACAATTAGAGTGCCTTATAGCAAGGCACGCACAAATGTATGCCATGGGACTGCTAGGGCAGAAATCAGTATGACTGGGAATTTGTAAGCGATCGATCGTAAGAGCCAGTAGGCCCTACCATGAAACGGTTATATCGAAGTTTAGGGTCGACTGCTCTTATATCATAAAACACATTTTCCAAAATCGTTCTAAATGTCAGTACGTAACCTCTTGGTTTTTCGAAACTGTTTGAAAGGGTTTACTTTTCGTAAAACAGTGAACTACGGAGTAATGTCATATTAAAAGAAAGAAATCCGAAGAAATTTCATTGCAAGTTCCTTGGATTAAATTTAAAGAGTTCTCAAAATGAAATTGATTTCTTTATGTAGGTAATTCTTAGCAGCATGTCGTCTGGAAATAGACACGGTAATCGACAATTGTGTCTATGATATAGGTACTGGTGTAATATGATTCAGCCTTCTACATGCTCACTGTAATATACTTCTGCCTACTCCATGGAATTACAACCGTTTATGTATTACAAAGTAGCTTAATACCGTGCGCGGCTTGTAGTCACAAACCAGCGTGGCTAGATCCAGTGCAATTATCTGTACTAGCGGTCGCCAAGTGGTCGAAATTGGACCATAATTGATTTAAATTTAAAGTTTGATCGTTATTAAGGTTTTATTGTCTATACTAAACCCTTATTATCACATTTCATTTAGTCACCTACTCTACAGATGTAACCATAGTAACTAAGAATTCTACGACATCACCCGAACAATGCCGAAACACTACGAACGCGATTCCTCTGCTTGTGTCAAATGCATGGTTATGTGCGTGTAGTGTATTTTCATTAATTTAATGTATTTCTAATGCATATTTTATAAAAATATTAGGATTCGCTACTCCTTCTCCATATAAACTTTAACTGTGTCAAATATCATACTCCTCCGTCCGCGCAATTTTCGTAAAAAGGGGTACAAATTATTTGCTTCACGTATTAATATATAGATAATGTATATCACAGGAAAAGGTCTCTATTTTAGGCAGAGGGAATTAATGAAAATAAAAACAAATATTCTAACGGATCATGTGGAATAGAATTGGTGTAGTGGCATAATCTGAAGAAAATATACAGAAATAACTATAGAATATGGTTAATTACATATTCATAGGCTTGTTTTAAAGTCAACAACGCAATCTTTCTAGAAAGCTACACACAGATTTATGTGAAAATTAAAAGGTTCCCTTATAAATATCTAAATATCGTTTGTCTATAAAAATAGATGGCTTTCCTTATATGTAACATCATTATAATACAATGTTCACTTAAAAGTTTTTGAATATTAATACTTGATCTTGTAAATAATGTATCTATAATAAAAACAACTGATAAGTTCCATTAAAATAATTACAATAACAAAACTACTTACAAACGATCACTTTCTACGCTTAATCAAAGCCATATCATAAAATATTTTTATTGCATACGACTTTATAAGGGCCGGTTTACAAAATAAAAATACATCAATCGTCGCGATTAGGCACGCCAATCGCGCAGCGATAATCCGCCGGTGTGGACGCACCTTAATTAACATATTGCGTCATCTTTTGCGTTTATTTTTATTTCGTGCGATAAATATTATTTTTGATGACTTCATTTGTTTGTACGTGTTACGGTACTTAATATAATTTTAAAAAGGTACTGATAATGCTTCGGATCATTAACTGGTGAGGTAATTATGTATCTTTGATAATGTGTTTCGTGTCGTTTTACAGATTTTTCTGATCCGTCTTACATCGATATTAACAGTTTAAACTGCAGCGGTCAGTCGGCAACCTGACAGAATAAATTTTCAATTATGTTTAGGATACCAGCAATTGACAGATTATAATATGGTCTCGGGTTCTATACCTCGGACGTGCAAAGTGATCTTGGGGTTTTTCGACAAGACATTCTTAGTAGCAAAAAGAAGTTAAGTGAAATTTTAAAGTAACGCATTGTACCTAATTAATAAATTAAGTTTTATAAAATTTTTACTATCAATTTCAGTATCTTTTTAAATTACATTTTGTGCTACGAGAACGTAGAAAACATTTTTACTATTGTTTCTTTATGAAGAGATTACAAAAAGTGCCAGTAATATCCAAAATTACATACAAAGCGGCGTAACAAAGAACATACATTTATTATACAGTGTTCTACTAAAGGATATATATTATTATAACACTATTCGGGGCGAGAACCGCCTCTGACCATTATCTTGTCTACCGACGTGTATTTTGCTTATTAATTCTAACAAAGGAGTTCACTGTATCAATGTTTCCAAATTATTTACTCTATGTCGTACAATCGCAAAGAAAATTCTTATGCTTTTGACGAAAGTATTTTGTAGGCTGTATTTATACCACGCGTCTTAGAAAAGTACTGTCATACGTCAAAGTGATATACATTTAGTTATAAAAGCGTAAAACTAAAGTCGTAGTTAGACACGAGATTTACCCAAGTAGGTATAAGTAAGCAGTGAATAACACAAATATGTTTTCCGTTTGAGTGGGCAATTACTTTGGTAAAGCGGCAAAAATTATAATATTTTTATCTATATATATATTTTACACTTCGTGGTTGGCAAATATCACGAGCATCCATCATTGCGTACACTTGCAAAAGACACCAATCACGAGTAACCGACTTTGCAAAAAAATATGTATTATCCAAAACAATATTATATCCCAAAAAATAATAGAACCTGAAGGCGTTTTCAAAAATATTATTTTGTCATCAAGAACTGTAGCAGTCGAATATACCGCGTGAAGAAAACACAGGTGCGCGGGCGCAGTAATAGCCGCGCGAATCGCACCGCGCAGTCACAGTCCAGTCGGTGGGCGGACGGCGCGCAATCATCGTCTGATCACACGGTACACCGCTACCGGCTTATTAGTGCGGATGACGTGGTAACACTGATTGTAACAGAGAAGATAGGGACTGAAGATAACGTAACATCTTGGCTGTATGTCCTTGATGGGATCGTAAAGTTTCTTAAGAAGACACTGAGGTGTATAGCGTTTTCTTAACTTTTTGAGTCTCAGCGGCACACAGGGTACGTTACAGTAGGTTTTCAATTATGACTGACATTCCTAGACTTGAGAGATTAAGGAACTCTGCGTTCCTGTAGCCAGATAATATAGTAACCCTGTAGTGTCAGATAAAGAATAGAACTACCGTATGTATTTTTATCGTTAAAGGGTGACTAAAAGAAGCCATTCGTTTGGTTGTTGGGCTGCTATAGCTAGTGGGAGTATGAGCTGGCAGGGGACTGATACATTTTTCATAAAGCTTTGAAATAGTACCTTGGAACAATGCAAAATAGGCTATGGTAACCGTTTACTAGCAGATAACCCGTATGCCCATTTGTCAAATTAGTGGTATTCAAAAAAAATATTGGGCTCGTGTTTTGCTATGTTTATTTTGTACATAATAATCTAAGAGAAAACACTGAAAACATTTGTTTTCAGTTTTCACGGTATTTACTGTGGTGTAAAGTAGATTTTTTGGTTATAGACAATATTTTTGTAATATTGCCATGGCTGATTGTCTTACGTATTAGCTGTTGGAAGTGTTGTATTTTAAGAATTAGAATTAAAAAGGAGCTTATACTAATTTTGTAAGGGCTTTTTGGACACCCCTTAGTCCAATAACTCTATGCGTCAATACCCGTGAAGGCATAAAATATTTTATTAAAACATGTAGACCTGTCTGTGAGAGCTCGCGCGCAAGCTATCATTACTGCCCCTCCCACCCTTTGTAATGCACATATCAACTTCACACGTCCCCTCCGAGGACAAAACAATGGCGTATCGTGATATAATAGTACAGAAATTAATTCAATGTGAACGTGACGAAACGGTTTTGGACGAAAGAAGTGAGTGTAACGAAATAGGAAATGGTTTATGTATGTATCATATTAGGCTTTAAGTGATTATGGTGTAGCTCCTTTCGGCTTCTTTGGAATAAGGAAGTCAATATGTGACCAGTGCAAGGAATAACGATTGATGATACAACTGCTAACAGCAAAGCAAATCCTGAAGGATCTCTTGAAACCTTATTCTCTGCGTGTAAATAAAACAAGGATATTTCTGTACGAACTTCTTTAGAATGGAGTTACTTCTCATATCGTTCTGCCGATATTATTTTTGAAAATGAAAAACATATCAAATAATATATTTACTAACTCTTGATAAGGTTCCTACTAATACCTAAGTGCTACTTAGGTCTGATTATATGAAATGCCTTTGTCTGAATTAGATGAACCTGTGTTGCAAATCATTTGGTACGGTATGAAAGTTACGAGCGAGATCTTATATCTCGGCTGATCTCCAACTACTATTATAGACGAGACATTTCCAAAAGAATGTCAGTAGGTACTTACATATTTATTATTTTGCTTTTTGTCGACCTCGATGGCGTAGTGGTTAGTGTAACCGACTGCCACGCCTGAGGTCGCGGGTTCGATTCCCGCACAAGTCAAACATTTGTGTGCATGAACATGGATGTTTGTCTTGGTCTGGGTGTTCCTATGTATAATATGTTTGTATTTACAAGAAAAAAGTATATATGTATGTATGTTTATCCATTGTCTAGTACCCATAGTACAAGCTCTGCTTAGTTTGGGCTACATGGTGTGGTGTGTATATGATAGAATATTATTATTATTATTTTTGTCGAAGTAAATTTAGTCTTGTCTTATGCTTACGCGAATGTTATACATTGATAGGTACTGGTATAATATGTACTACCATCTTAGTCTCCCCGTGAACATGGCTGCTGTAAAGCAACCGAAACGTCGGGGCAAAGTGTAAACTTAAATATAAATAGTGTTAATTAAAAATATATAGCTTAAATAGTAGTAAAGTTCAATAATAGTAGTGTTAGAGTTTTCAAAATTATGTAATAACAGTGTTATAAAGTAAAATAAACAACGCGACAAAATCCGTATAATTAAGTGTTTAATTTCAATATATTTAGTCTTTATTTTAATTTCTTCGTTCCCTGTTATGTTTTATTTATACCTGATCACTAATTATAGATTAGACAAAAGATTTTTTTAAATAAATTTACGATTTAAATTATAAGATTTCTTTGATCTCTAATAATTGACTTTCGCTTAATAACAAAGAAAGAAACAACTTTCTTTACCATTCTTCATCCATCTGGTCCACATCTAATTCCGTAATTCCTAATCCTTTTTCTGTTATTAAACCTTTCTAAACATATCTATTTCTGTTTACGTGTTAAAGGATTAAAGAAAGTGAAAACAGCGTTGACAATACCAACAATGGTACACAATAGTTAGTTATTATTGGCAATAATGGATCATACAGTTGCGAAGACCAGGACCACAGGCGAGGCCCACCCGCGCGATCTCTCATTAACAACCATCTGTCTAAAAGTGAATGTGCTGAAAAAACTATCCTTGAAAACATCAAAACTAATCGCCGACGGATTATAGGACACGGATTTGCTATTCTAGAAGACAGCAACAAAATTGACTCCTTACTGCGTAATAATACAGCTCATATTAAAAAAGCAACTGTTGAAATAGTTGCCAAATTGAAAAGCACATCTTACAAATTTTGACACCTTTATTTCAGACGTCATAAAGTTCAATTTCGGTTGGAGGTTGTATTTGCAAGATTCTTAAGTCAAAGCTTGTCAATATACGTCACCGATGACAAAGCAGCTGATGCCAGATATTTATTCATAGCAGATTATTCGGCGAGGATTATTTGGGCTTGGAAAGGACAAAGTCGGCAAACACAGGATCTCTAAGACGTTATTTTGGGTCCATTTTAGACTTGGGATGATCTCGTTTCGATAAACTTGAATATTCGTAAATGGTTCATGGTGATTTGGTAAGTGATGAATAGATTTGTTGTAAATAGTACTTGAGATTTGAGACCACCATGAAAATTGTTTTCTCTTTGAAGGGAAGAATGAATTAAGTTTTAAGCTGTCGCTTTATAAAGATGTGAATGTATGAAATGGGACGTAACTGAGTCTAATGATGTGGACATGGTTTGAATTAATCCTTACTTCACAAGATAGTAGTGAACGTACGACATATTATGTATACACAATTGAAATTTCAATGTAAGGAGCTAAGAACATATTAAGTAAACTTTTGGAAACGTTCGAATATCCTTTTAAGATTATTGAGACATTTTAATACCATAAGTGATCGAAGCCTGGAATGCCCATTAGAAAATTTATAATCGGTTTTCTTAAATATAATAAATTATAGATTTAATTGTTACCCTGGCGTATATAGTGTGAGACTGAAATGTTTCTGATGTAAAATAAAAATCTTAATGTCTTAACCAACATAGGAATTGAAACATTGCACATTTGTCTGAGTCTCATAAAAGTTAGAGTTATTAAAGTTTAGGATATTGTATTTATATTTATTAAAACGTAGAAAGGAGGCACAGCACGTACGTAAAATACTTACATATATACTGGATTACGAATATACCGTAACGTTGTCATTTAATATAAAATAATAATTATTTATACGTGTAAAGTAATTTAGTAAAAATACAAAAATTCATACAGCTTTTCCAATCAACTATGACCTAGTTAGATGTTTTGGGTTTTTAACAGTGCTATGAATGCGTCGAGAGTGTATTGAATTAAACAACATTGAATCTGCTCGTGGCTCAACACATATTTGGTTTATGCATAATTTACTAATTACTATAATTATGTTTAGGTGTACATCAAAATAATTAGGAGTCATTAATTAATAATAATCTATTTTAAAAACGTGATGATAAAATAACTAAATGCTTTAATTTCAGCATATCAAACCTGAACTACATTGTTCTCTTTCGATGCTTCGATATCTACATAGATTTTATTTAGAGATTTTGAACGTGTTTATATTGCAACAGATAGGATGAATAACTCTAAAGTCATCATTAGGTGTCCATTCTCAATTTAAAGCTAGATAAGCATTTCTCTACCTTCTTCTAATTAGGTGGCAAGGCAAATTAATTAATATGCCCTGAATCATGTTTCCACGTATTACACCCATAGCTTATTAGATCCCAGCTTTCATTATGATACCTTTGGAACTTAATACGCAATAAAAATTAAAAAGCTACCATATATACCGAAATTAAGATGTAACACATACAATTTCGAAATGTTATAAATAAGTTTTAAACGTTCCACATAATTGGAAACGGCAGTGAGGTTTAAATTTTAATAATAACTACAATAACATATTAATTTTTCTTGTCAAATGTAACGCGAGATGGTAATCTTGTCGCAGCGGGCCGTGGGTGGACTCTGTTGCCCATGATCGTGGACCAATGTAGGAACGGTCTGATTTGAGGATCATTAAGTTAGACTTTATAATCTATATTAGTATCCTGATCTTAAAGGCAAGTTTTAAGTTTACATAATTGCCACCGTTTTGATATTTTAGTGAGAAAGTTGTTATTATATAAAATTAAAATTTAGTTTGCTTGGGAATTTCATTTCACTGAGCAGCTTAAAAAAGTATTTAATGCATAATAAATAAATTAAATACTAGTTTTAAGCTATTAAACGAAGTTTCAGTATTTTATTATCAAACTATTCATTAAAACAAAACAAAAACAAAAGCGTGTTAACCTTTTGGACACAAAAATGATTAACTGCTTTATTTATCTACATTCCGTCAAGGATTCTTCTAAGAATCAATATTGTTATCAGTTTTAGCTGAGGTTAATGCTGTTTTATAAACTAAAAGACGATGACAGAATTTGAAAGATGGTGATTTAATACAAATCGTAGGAAATACTTATAACTGGTATGGTATTTTTATTAGTACGCAAAGACACGTTACGAAGAAAAAGATTTTATTTATGCGGATATTTTTTAGTCTTGTAACAATACGAGTACCTATTCGTAGTGTCTTGTTGGTTCTGTGCTGTTAGTCTCATGTATTATCTTTCTGCAATTTAAAAATATGTCTGTCTTCCTTTTCACTTTGATCTCTGACTTAAAACACTTGTAATTAATAAGATTAATGAGAATAAATATGGTAAAAATATAAATCAGGAAGACAGCAGGGCATTATATATTTAAAACATAATTAAAACTTTTAGTAGAATTAGTTGTCAAACGATTATACAAAAGATTATAAAATACAGACTCGGAGACCACGGATTAAATGATTCTTTATATTGAGTGTAAACTTTTTTAAGATTTAAGAGATTGTTTTAGACAAAAAAAATGTAGTACTTAACGGATTAAAACGGCATTCCACTTGAGGTAATATCTGTAACGGTTAAGTTTAACATGTCTTATAATTCGAATATGCCTTATTATTTAAATCCGCTTGAGATAAATGTTTTATTTTGTTTATCAATAAAATCCAATTATATTAGATTATTACTACACTTGACTTTGTAACAGCTCTGTGTCCTTGATCTTACCAAGTAGGTATCGCGTTATGCACGACTGAATCGAAAGTAGTTCGTTCCTTCATTACGTTCGTTATGTGTATCACTTGCAAGAAATGAATCAAATACGCAATTTCGCCTGCTTCATGACACACGAAATTTTGATTAAACTGAACTGTAATATTAGGTGAAATCCTCCTGAGTCACGTAGTCTCTAATTTGTATGATCCAATGGTTGTTCCGAGTCTGGCTGTTTTACTGTCCGTTGTTTCAATTTTTGTTAAGTCCTCTGAAACAAATGAGTGTTATCTCTTTAAAATAAATAATGTAGCTATAGTCTACTTAACCTCACAACCCTCGCTAGGACGTCGGCATCCGAGCTTAACCAGACTAATTAAAACGTAAATTTTGATATGATAGTCTTCTGTTTTTTTTGTATTATCCTTTTTTGATAACTGAATTGATTGAGAGGTTAAGCTATACTATTTTATTACATCTTTTACACCCAAGCTCATAACAAACATTTGTGGATCACACAAATGTTCGTCGGTCGTGGGTCGGCTAGCGTCGTGGCTTGGTCACCATGGTCGGCACATGAAAGGCGCGCCGGTGTCGCCCGCGACACAACATGATTACGATAATCGCGCCGCCTGTCGTCGCGCGTGTTGCACACGGATAAATTGAGTTTAGGCAGCACATTCACTAACTGATTCGTTATATTTAATGTATTTATATATAGATAAGAGATCATGTGTGCTTAATTATTTATAATGTCAGCATTTTTTCTCTCTACGAATATACCTAATAAACTCAACTCAGATTGCGACAATAAGGTAAGCATCTTTATTAATTTTAAAGGACATAAATACACGTTATGCTTTAATTATTAAATTAATTGGTATTTCCATATATAAACTATTTCTTTTTTTGTACGAGTATACATTGATTTTATTATAATTAATTTCGAACTCATATAAGAACATATTAAACTTAAGATTTGAAGTTTAAAATAGAATATGAAACTATAAGCACATAGTAAATAAGGGTATTTAATAGAGGATGGCAAGATATCTGATGAAAAAATACATAACAGTAAGTTTTAATTAACATAACATCAGCATCATAAAAAAAAATCCAGCGACTAGTCGACCCGTGAACAGCTCGCCTTACCGGCTCCGAAAGCTTTTATAAAACTGTTCTTTATGCGTTTTATCGAGATTGAAATTAAGATGTTCTAATGTGCGACACATTGCCATCGGATTATTACGTGAGTGTTAATGCCTTGCCTTACCACGCACCTTAATTGTTATACTCCAGAGAGCTATTGATCGCTTTTATTATATATTTTCTTTTGATATATTGGTTGAAACTTATTAAATGGACAGCCAATTTGATGTTGTCGGTTACAATTTTGTTTATGAGTTTAATATTGATGTGTGGGTTGTCGATATAACTGGACCGGTATAAATATGAGTGTTTAAATCGATTGGTATGTGAAATAAATTTTATTGCAAACTATATAACGCCTTCGGCATTACTTAGCTCAGATACTTAGTAACATAATGTATCACAATTTTGGGCACATGTGGCTCAATTTCTACTCTATGTGGGGGTGTTTGCTTGTGTGTTTTATAATAAAATACAATAACGTTTGCACGGGATCATATAATGAATAAAATAATTACAAAGTTTTAGTACAAAAGTATATAGAGTTACTCACCCCTAAATTTCTGATTGAGATTTGCATTTTGAGATCAACTCAAACTCCACTTAAGTATTATTTAAACATTATTTTTCTTTCTGTTTTAAGTTTCCTTTAACTGTAATAAAATTTGAATGGGTATTTGAACATCATGTATTTAAGTAATTGCTCAGTTGATAGCGGTTTCATGAAATTCGATTCTGGAAAAGTAATTGAGAATACTCATTTGAGATTTACTTATTTTCTTAAATCAGAAGTAAGTAATTTGGACTTATAGCCGGGTGTAACCAATACCGACATTTCGAATATCAATTTGGCATAATAATTATGCACTTCAAAATAAACATAAGAAGGGATATTAATTCGGCGTATATTTACTTCATGCTTATACTAAAATCTTGCAAATAAAACATAATTTTGCCATTTGATCTTAATTGCTCATCATAAAATTTTATGGTTAGTGTTTATCTCAACAGAAAGGGTTCGATTTGCCGATTACATTCCCGTGATGAAGAACTTCTAAGCTTGGTTTTTACTGAACTGTGTAGGTATAGACTTAGAGTCAATATTACATTTAACTTAATATATTTGGCCAAATTTAATTAATTCAAGCTGGTATACATTCGGACGTTAAAAAGGATTAAAATTCTTAAAGATAGATAGACCGGCAAACATCTTAATTTTTAGATTTAAAACAGTTAATTAGCGAACATTTGCAGCGTAATTGCCTTTTACCTTTGTATTCAGTTACCACCACATTTTCTTATAGCAGTATGATGGTATTGTTACTTCGACGAGAGACGGTAATTTACAAACTGCCTTACGTTTTCTCGCGCAACGAAGATTATGATATTACTGTTATACATTAGGAGATAATGAAAGGCTCCAGAAATTGTGATACAAAATAATGTAATATTATTTTTTAAAAATTAAGAAGTAAGTATTCAGATTATTGGTAGGACAGTTTGCTTATTGAGTTATGAAATAATATTTGATTGGGTGAAAAGTGGGTGATGGTTTAGTTAACCATAAAATTTTTGTTTCATACTTATTATTACTGTATACATTCATAAGTTCGGTAAAAGTGTAAAATAATAATGGCAGTCCTGTTTACAAACTCTACCATTGCTGAGCAAAGGTTTCTTTTCACTATGGAAAGGTGTTAGCACATAATCGACCACGCTTGTTGGGCTCATCCTCAGCACCAGTGCGGTCGAGTCAGAGGGTCAGCTATCAGTCTCAACTATTAAGAACACCAATAACGAATTATGCCTACAGATTAAAGGTCGATTTTATATTGCTATCGTGGTTTAATTACTACGTTATATTTATGCTAGTTTCTGCTTGCCCATGGTCAATCAACATATTTAATAACCACAAGGACTCATAGGGTAAGCGTCTCTGTAAGATTGAATATGATTAAAAATGTTTTGATACAGAACTTGATTTGTGTGCCAAGTTTCATTCAAGTCCGTTCAATGGTTAACGCGTGATTTAACTAAACCAAACATCATAATCTATACTACTACTAGCTATCCCGGCAAACGTTGTTTTGCGATAAAAAATGTTTCGACCAAAAGATTTTAAAAAATTTTAGGGTTGGAAAACCCTTATCACTAAGGGGTATGAAAAATAGATGTTGGCCGATTCTCAGACCTACTCAATATGCTCACAAAATTTCATGAGAATCGGTCAAGCCGTTTCGGAGGAGTACGGGAACGAACATTGTGACACGAGAATTTTATATACAAGATTATAAAGCTGAAGAGTCTGTTTGTTTGTTTGGTTGAACGCGCTAATCTCAGGAACTACTGGTTCGAATTGAAAATTATTTTATTATTGGATAGCTTATTTATCGAGGAAGGTTATACTCTATATAACATCACGCTACGATCCATAAGGGCGGCGCAGTAATCATAAACGCGGATGAAACCGCGGGCACATCTAGTTTATAATATCATATCTTCACAAAGTTTCATTTATAATATAATAAGATTCATTTTAACATCATTCTTCTCTCCTTCTATTCATACATACATACTTATAAATCTACATTCAAGAAATCAGAATAAGTTCATACATACATATGTCTTCAGGTGACACAAGAAACACCTCCAAGAGAAGTATTTGTAAGGTCTCTATAATAATATCAGAAGAAAGTACGTTTTAATACAATCAGCAATATAACAATTTCCCAATTACATGTCTCTCGTTCTAACACTTTTTATCATACGCTTACATTCGTGACACTTAACACAAAAATGTTCCTTCCGTGACAATGCGCGGACGATGCGCAGTGACATGTCACCCTGACACGTCACGTGACACAATGGGAACACATCAATGCCAACTAATTTCTTACGGTGCATCGCTTTTATTCAATAGGACAACTTCATATTATAAAAAAATACTGTATCACTCTGTATAACAAACAAGACAAACGAATTTAAACCTAAAGTTGTGTAATGTTAAGGGTGATTTTTGGATTTCAAATGATGACATAGGGTGACAATAATTTTGACTTCCGCACGGACAGATTTACCCACACATTAGCGGTGTAGCGAATATTCTGAATGAGTTTAAGTACATTATGTTGAAGTTATAGCCGGTTTGATAAGGGTCGACTTGATTCTGAATGTTTAATTTTTGTTTGGAAAATAAATTGTATTAAATGGGAACTGGTACGAGTGGGTGTTTAGTGATCTTTTAAAAGACAATGCATTTGCATTTTATGAGCTTAGATAAGCTGTTTGATTCAAAAAGATTAACCGCTTTGTTTATTAAGCACATTCTGTTACATAAAACCTATAACATACATATACATATGACAATATATTGACTGAGAAATTATATAAAGCATATGCCTTATATTTAATTTAATAAAATGCCTGATCAAGAAACATTGGCCGACTGTACTATTCGCATTTGTCAATGGGACAATCGGGCAATGTTTCTTGACCAGGTCTGTTTAGCTTTGTTATGGCGTTATAGTTGTCTTTTTGGTAATCAGTAAAGACCTGGCTGATCGTAAAGACATATCGGTCGTAAGGTAGCAGCATAAAGTCTGGTATGGTAAGCAATAGATGGCAATAGAGTTGTCTTTTATAATGTGAGAGTTAAACAATTAATTGCTTACATACATAGACTGCCCCGGTATAGCTTCAAAAGGATAAACAGAGGTTTATCATATTTCTACCCCTGGGTTACGTACTGCCTAAATATGGCTATAGTATTTATTCTATACCCATATTTCGCCAATTACCTTTTTAGGTTTGAGACTATGTAATATATGGATGCTTATTTGATACTATTGACAAACCAATGACATAAGTTGAGAAATATTTGCGAAAGTGTTTTCAATGATAGTCTTAGTTATTTTCCTAAGACAACAATATGTGGGTAAGCTATATTTCAATAAAAAAAAAAAAACATCTCAATGTAACACTCACACGAACGAAATAGAATAATAGGTACAAATTCGTTAATACCCAATGATATATTACGATAGAGTGGTATTCAGTTGTTGCAATATCACAATATCGATTCAAAGTTCAAGGCGTAACTGTATCGATTGCGGCTAAAGGCGATATATAATCGTATTAATACTAAATCTTATTTAGAATTTTGTTATTTATGCATTAGTGGTGCTGATTAGTTTAGTAAGTCATCTAGAGCTGGTTTAGTAGAACTGGGTTTTCTAATTGCATATTTAGTTTCATGCGAATGCGAATGTTTGTAATGTTTACAATATATATGTGACTTACTTAATCATTGGTCCTGAAGCATAAATGATGCATGATCAATCGACGAGCGGTTTTTCCGAGATTGGAAGTCAGCAAACACTGTAAAAATGGGTTTTGGTTAAGGTCGTGCAATTTTTACGGTTATTATTAGTGCAGTATGCGATCGTCTATTATGGAATTACTGAAGCAACTAAGGTTTGAAGAAGTTTCAGTCCCGGCTATTCTCGTCTATATATCCCACCACCGAGTAGTTTAGTCTTAGTTCGGGGCTACAATTCGGAGATTCTTTAATAAAAACCGATTGTAATGACATTCGCATACACGTTATCAGGGGTACAGGAAACGATACAGGGTATCTTCCATCAAGAAAAATGTACTCTTCCCAGGGAATAGAAATTTATTGACAAAATCTACATTAAGGTGAGCGAAGGCGCGGGAAAAATTTATCAGTTTTTTTAAGAGTCCCATGTCGATTTCATAGCACTGTCCAGGCAGATAATGAAACTTATATCTTAGGTACCGGTTAATTTTAAGGTATCTCGCGCCGCCTCAACGATCGGTTGTTATCTTTAAAAAGAAATTCAAATTAAAATTAAAGTGCTCTCGTACTAAGTTACACGCACAAATGTTATTTCTTATGCTAAATTCATTTCATTTACATATTATATGTACCACAATGAATTAAAAACCGTTTTCAAAATGTGTTCCATGACATTAAATCCGTTTAATGCCCTCCATCTCGGGAACATGGTGTATATTATTATATAAGCATGTGTGCAAACATAATTCGATGTACATTCTGTGACAAACTAGTTGTGTACCATGGCGTTGCTTGACTTAGGGCGATTACAATAGGGCTAATTTGTAACGGGACAATTTATAAGAGGAAGCGGAGATATTAACTTATCTGTTGCTGTGTTGTAATATGTAGCTCGTAGCCTCTAGCTCTTGACAGATATGCTATAAATAATATACTATGTTAACATAATGTATTTGCAATATGTACTTCGAAATATACAATATAAATAACGGGGCTTTAGAAACTACATAACTATAAAGTTTGTTCACGTCGTCATCATAGACATAATTGTGGTTCAGGACTCAAAACCGTTGCATGTAATGTATTAGAAATACCGCATGCGGTGTGTAAATTAATTTGTGAAGTCCATAGACAGCGCTAAATAATGTGAGATGGTGTCCAGAAACTATCAAATAGCCTATTTAAGTAAACGGAAAATAGTATTTATTTTATATTATTTACATGTACAAAAACAACAATCATAAATAATATAAATGTGTAAATTAAAATTAATGTAAATTACAAAATGATAGCTAGTGACCATAGAAATACAGAATAATAATAGAGGCGTACATTATAAGCTTAACAATTAAATGCAAATTTAAATGCAAACCCTTATATGAATATAATAAAACGCTCGATTTTACTTATTGCGCCAGATTCAAATTCGTCCACATGATCCCTTGCGGCTCAAATAAAACATTTATAAATATTTGGCGCGTTATTATTCTCGGCCTGACGTGTAACATCTCAGTTAGCAGGGAGTGCGCCCGCGCAGCCCGCGCGCTACCCGCACTAATGCACTCATTTATGTCCCCCTTTTACTGTCATATAATTTTTGCTATTGTAGCTTTTACAATACAATGAATGTGGTTTAGAAAATATTGGTACAGTGATTTTTTATATCAACTGCATAAAAAAATATGTAATAAAAATATTAATACATCTCTAACGATATTTTATTGCAGCCATTTTAAATCTAATTCAGTTATGACTACCTCGATAGCGCAGCAGACGTGAATATGACTGTTGTATTACCTACATGATGTTTCTGCCATGATTCCCGGGTCGATCGAAGTGTTTTTGAGTTTCAGTCAAGAAATTCTAAGTAACAACATGGAGACTGCAACTGTCGAGTAGACGACAAAAGGCTTGTTCCCTATAACGTGGAAACTAAAATCATAGTTGGCAAAATCATAAAAAGTTGTTCTCACATGTTTAATTATATTTATATTAATTACGTACAATTACACTTCTTAGCATGAATAGGAATTGGCTGTAAAGATCGTATAAGCTCTAAAAGTTCTTTTAGCTATTAACACCGCGTCGACTATGGCAGATTGATCCCTGCAGTGCATGAACCAATCTGTGTGATCTACAATAAGTACTACATAGCCTAGATATTGTAGTAGCCGTGACAGAAATATAATGAGCAGAACGCTAAAAAAGACAGTAGGTGGCATTTAAAAAGAAATTACGAGTCATAAACGCAAATGCGTAAAAAATACCTCGCTTGTTACATGCTTTCACGCAAGGAATAATGCGAACGAAAGAGGTGGCATACATCTGCGATTTGTAAACCATAAGGTTATTATGCAACCAGCCCTGCAAACTGCAGCTTATATGCAAATAGAACAGATATCTATCAGCTATTACAGAAAATGTAATTTTTAATTCCTGTATAATCACATACCTATGTATGTGAGAGTCTATTGACTTAACGTTAAAACACAAATTATACTTACTATATTTAGATTTTCCGTTCAGATTTAGAACAACTAGGTATCTGTGAACCAAACAATTATTTTTCCCTCCCGGTCACATAAAATCCGACACTACGTGATTTGGTAGTAACGAGGTTCTTAAGAAACTGTGTTATCCTTGCATTCAAAATTTATGTTAATGAAGATTAAATGTCCTATATCTAACGTAATAATTATTTTATTATATAACTATTAAGTAATAAAGATATGATTACAATTCCAGTTTATTTGACACGTCACCGCGTTTTAAATGTTTTAATAAAAATGTTTTCAACAAAGTTTGTAACGAAACTCAATCAAAATGGAATCTATGAAATGATTCGTTTTAATGTTTCACCTATCGATTATTACAGTTTTTATCAATCAATTTAATTGAATTAATTAAATTAACGAGCTTCTAACGTTAGTTAGCCGATGAGCCTGAGTCAAGTATTTTATAGGCGATGTCTAAATGGATTTCTCGTCTAAATATAATTAGTAGTCACTCTACACGAATGTCATAGGAGTTTGGATATTTAAAATTCCTTTAAAATAACCATAGAATCTTGGTATACCGTTATACCAATATTCTATAGTTATGCATACAGCACTTACTACACATACCTTGGTGAATTAAAACAATTAGATATAATATATTTTAACAAGACTTTTAAGTTGAGATCTGTATTACGGATTATACACCTATGCCTATTAAATTAATAAAGCAAAAAAGGCCCACCCAGTATTAAATTTTTTCAATCTGTGATATAACGATTGCAACATCTAGACAATATGATTTTAAAAAGATATCTTCACTTACTGTTTAAGGCAACTGTGGATATCGTGTGTGTGTGAGTGAGCGTAATTTACTTGCCCGAAATTATCATAGACGCGTCATCATAATATTTTGGTTCGCTTGAATAGTATTAGTTAGTAGGTACCTATGTAAATGTAACTTTTGATTCCTATTTGACGCTTTTAGATTTATGGTAGAAATTTTATTAAATACCAGTACGAGTACATATCAAACCTTTCCCGGCTCCATCTAAATCCAGACAAATTAAAGTATGTCAAAACATATTTATAAAAACGGTTCTACACACATTAGACACGGCGCAGCGCAGCAATGGCTCAATAAAATCTAACCTAACCACCGTGCGCCATATCAACCATGTTTGTAACGTTAGCTATGGTTATTGTTAAAAATAATAAAAAGACAAACTGATACATGTGTGCGTAAGCATACAAATTCAAAAATGGAATTACATAGATGTGTGCGTATAAAACGCGGGCTCATGGCAAGATGGCGGGTATGGAATTCATATTTCAAAACGGGTGAAATCTTTTGTTATTAATGAAATAAAAATAATTCAAATTGTAACTAGGGGTGGGTTGGCTCCCTCGATTTGTTATTGTAGATGCCATGTTGGGTAACATTGCCAGCGTGACGAACGAGTGAAGGCACAGTTGTAAGTCAATATTTAAGTTTAATTTATAGAAACTATAGTGTTTTGTTATGTAAATTTTGAGCGTATAAGATTATGATTATAATTTTATTTGTAAAAATGCAACGCAGAACTGAGCTCAATTAACTACAAGAATAAATTTTTAATAGATTACAGGAGGATAGTATACAAGCAAATTCAAAACGACGTTTTGTACAAAAGAAAACGGTCACTCTTTTTAAACCACCAATATATTTTAAAGAGTATGGAACAAATCTTATTATGATAGAAATTACGTGTCTAGCACTAAATATATAGGTAGTCATTTCGTATCACAAGTTCAAACCCTGATAGTAACTATACACAGTAAAATGTTATGCGAGGTAGGACTACATGCTTTGCATGCATAAGTAATTTATTTAAAATTTTCGTCGCCATTGAATACCACTATTTTGTTATAGAAGTTCACAATTGGCGTCTCTAACATTGTGTTAATATTTACCTCGTAGTACGTATTAACTATTAAGGTAATATGTACTAAACCAAAATTAACAAAAACCGCTTGAAGACAAAGGTCTTTAAGCGGTTTTTGTTGACTACGAATATATGTATGTAAGTACATCTAAAAGTGTGATGATCGGCTTACTGATATTACAATACTGTAAAATGCATGAACGTATTAACCGACTTATCTGTTGCCCCGTTCCACCATTAAATAAAAATATTTCCAAATTAATTTAATCCATAGTTTCCATATATAGCTCATTCTATTCCAAAGCATTCCTTAACCAAATCCTCGCCGCTGCTAGTTTGTTAATTTAGTCTATTTAAAACAAACTTATAAGTGTAAAGCCACAGATTAGCTAGGATTAACGAAGATTAGTAGAGCCGTTCGTCGCAGTAATCAAAAGCTTGTAAAATACTGGAATGTTAAAGACCTAGTGTAAACACGAGGTTTTATTACAATAAGAAGTTTAGATTGTTGAGATTGGTAATTAAATAAATAGCATTTTATCTGAAAGCCATTTATTTAAATATTTAATAATAAAGGGTTAGATATGAAGTTGCCACTTTGTGATGAAATTCAGCAATATTTTTCATGGCCTATTCGAATTTTATGATTTTTTTTTATGTATAGTCGCTTGCTTGTTTAGGCCACTATGGTTTGTCTTAAATTAACAAAAACATCGACCATCACGTAATAATGGCGAATTGAAACAACGAACACGGACAAACACTAAGCGATATACCTTTAAATACAAATTGTATAAAAGGATATATTATTATGTTATAAATAATAAATACAGTCTATTCTCAAAAAACAAAATTTTATATTGTCATTGCTTTTCCTAGACTAGCCACGAAATTTGACGTAGGACATAAACGGTAATTTCATAGTTAGAGACCTAATATTTGTTGCTCACACGAAGTGTTATAATAAGACTAAGCAGTCTTATATTTGGCAGCTTATTGGCACAATGATATCCGTTTACGCTTATGTTTCCGTACGATCATTAACGTGGGATGGATACCCAGGTCGGACATAGGGTTATTGAAATTCGACGATCATTAACGTGGTATGGATACCCAAGTCGGACATAGGGTTATTGAAATTCGTTGTTAGGAAATTTAAAACATCGTGTTTGGAAAGACTAGCTAGTAGATCCTCGTTACGTCAGCCCTAAATCCTTGACTTGCGTAATGCGGTTGCGATCCTTATCCCTTCGGCGATATAAAGATCCGATATCTACATATTTAAGAAATACTAAGTCAAGTAATAGAAAGCGAAATTGTTTAAAACTGCCCGTAAGAATGAATTGGTGTAGTTAATTAACCTCATATTTATCAGACCTCTGACAATTATGATCGATTTTATTGATTAAAAATATCGTCCAATCGAAGAATGTTTTATTTTATTACTTAAATGAAATAAAATCGCTCTCTATTAGTTTTATTACGGTCAAAATATAACAAAAAGCGCGATTTCAGCTGTTCTCAAAATTGCTGTTATTACTTGCCTAGGAATCTGGTCGTATATTGAATTTTATCATGGTGCGCTTTTAATAAGGACATAAATCTTGCCATTAAAATCAAAAGATTGAGATGTTATTGACAGAGAAAGGTACAAAAACTTATGTCACGGTTATCAATACCACATAAAAATAACATTCCATCATGCGAAATAAAAATGTGAAACCAACACCCCTCTTTATACGCACCGCGGCAAGGCGGCATGTTCGACAAACAAATAAAAACCTTTAATATATATTTTCATGTTTTTATAAAACATAAAACTTAATTTATTATACGCGGTCAGGTATTGTCGGCAACCCTTAACGAAAAGCGCGAATGATTTACGACGCGTCAAACAATCTTTACCCTTAAGCCTTGTAACATGTATATGGGTTCTATGTGTGTGTGATAAGGTTGGAAATTCTTTTACGCGTCGAAAATTTATTTTTGTTAGCGGTATTTGACTTTATTTATCTATTATGATGGGCTTTGTCGCCGGTCGCATGGTTCGCGGCAGATTGGAGCGGACTAGCGTGGCAAATGTGAGGTCTCAATTTGGCGTTATTGTGCGTGTACAAAGGTTCTATGTATCTGTGTGTTGTCGGCTTCCTGTATGGTAGAATTAATGGTTTTATTTATATGTTCATGGTTGTTCTTCTTTACCGGATCGAACTGCAGCCGGCGGTAAGCGTATTGATTTATATCAAGTTGTCATTAAATGTTGATATTTAATGTTAAAGACGATAACTTTTTTATTCGTCCTATATACTTACTGATTATTATGTGAAATATTTTTGTTGCATACCATAGTCACATAAAGTTTTTAATTTCTGAAACTTTATCACATTACAATTCAGCAAAATCGATCCTTTGATTACTTACATGATTGTACATGATGATAAACCTGTCTGTTTTAGATAAATGCTTGATATAATACATGATTAAATGCTGAAGTCATGATATAGTTGATAAAATTAACTATCATGCGGCAAGATAAGTATTTGCGAGGTATTTAAAAGTCCTAGATTTACCTTTAAAACTTATAAGCACGTGTATCTTTAGGTACAACATACAGAATACCGTGTTAAATAATTATAAATATCACTTAAAATCGTTACAAACACACCTTGCATTGTTTGCTTGGTCGATGGACTGCTTGTGAGCTTATCTGATCGAAATTTAAACATACCTAAAATAGGTAAAATTTTCAAAACTTGCTGAAACTAAACTTGTTGGCCAGGTACGTTAAATATTGGACTGGCGAGAATTTTATGACCACTTGTGTTTATGAGTGCTGTCTGAACACAAATATGTGAATAAGAAACGCTCATCCATCAAGGATATAAGCGCTAAGCTTTCAATGAGTTTAGAAGAAAATGTAATAAATATTATACCAATTTTCAAATAAACAAAAGCCCTTAATTTACAAATATTTACATAAAGATTATATAAATAAATAGATTAATATGATTCCACCCTAGTTCGTTTTGATAGAGCTACAAGCAATAAATCGCCACTCATTTGTAACTATTGTAATGCAATGTATTTGAGGGTAGTACGATATAATGTCGCCATGACGCTACTTCCGATAGCTATAACAGTAACGGAGCTTCGATGAAGTAGCTTTATGTAGCGGTCGTGACGGCCGTGGGAGTATGTTATACATTTATATTATGGTACAAAATTAAGTAGGTACTACAAGACAATTAAATTGTATGTCACAATTATTGTTCGTATTATTATTATTATTCTCGCAAATGCCCTCCAGTTATTTTCTTATGGTAGTTTTTAAGAAGCAGCGGAAGCCCAATTTTTATGGCAAAGGTCGAGAGATCGCAGGTCTGATAAACGTGGACCTACTCGTAACACAAGCGTTCTAGCTTAACTACAGAGAATAATAAGCATACTAGTAGATTGTAACAACAATCACCAGTTAGTCTGATCGCGTAAGAGTGTAGTATATACATACATATTTATGTCAAGATAATCTTAATAGCAGTATAAATACTGAAACTGTATTGGTAAACAACAGTATGAAAAAATGCAAAATATTCATTTAGGATTCAAAATATTACAATAATTTAACGCTACTGCCCAACTGCACAGCAGTTTGTTGGCAGACGTCCCACATTATTAAATTATTTATATTATAATTATTGTTATTACACTTTCTCATAAATAAATTACCATTCTGTTTTGACTTTTAAATTAAGAAAATAATATCACAAAGAGTCAGAATAAAATAAATAACATCAATAATTAAAATAATGATATCGCATACATTACAAAATATAGTATATTTTATAATGTATGTGACATTACAAAATATACTATACTTATTATGACTATAACTAAATTCTAGTTACCAATAATGTTTTTACTGATTACATTCAGAAGATTTTTTAAATTTAATATTGAACCATGTTTTTGAAGAAGAAGTACTTTCGATGTCTATAGGAAGACTGTTAAATATGGTTGGAACTAAGTTTGCTATTTATTACGTAAAAGTAAAACATAACTAAAAACAAACATATTATGCTGAAAGCTTAAAACGTGGAACTCGCGAGCTTGTATTTAAATCAGATTCCTTATGTCATAAAGTTAAATATGTCAAAAAAACTCTAATTCGGAACGAAGAAATGAGTATTTAATCATGACCGTACACTGTTTACCCTATAACCGTTCATCGACACCCAAAATTCCAGCAGTAATTTAATTTCCATGGTAATGACAGGCAGGGTAATGACATACCAGGGTAACGACGCGATGAGCGAGTAGCTGATGGAACATCGGTAGAGCTTGTATCTTAATCGAGCAGGCTATCCAAGTAATGAGTTCGATTGACGGCCCGTTTTCGTTCTAGAAGCGGCACAAAGTAAAGGCAATAGCGAATTTTGTAGTAGGTAGTAGGTAGGTAGTAGTAGTACTACCCTATTATTAGCTTAAGCGATAGAGGTGCTAGGTTAGTTAACTATGTGGTCACTTCAATATGGCCGACACAAAACTATCTGTGTACTTTTAATCTACTTATGTACTAGAAATATAAGTACATACATAAACAGTGTTGCGAATTGCCTGAGTACACTTTTATTTTATTCAATTAACCCTTCTCTTTTTACTTCTACGCGCTTGGGATTAAAACGAATACACATTATTTTAGGATTGTGCTAGCACGCAGTTAAATAAGTATTAAATTTATCGGAAGAACTATGTACTTAATATAAAAAGAAATATTTAAATTACATGTATTCTTACCAAGTGGTATAGAGTGCTTATTTATAAGTGCGGCTTGTTGACTAGAGTTAAGACTGACTGGCAACATTTCCCTGTTGGAGAAAGAAAAAAAGAACAATTTGCACTTTCTTTGTTTGTCAGTGTTAGCGTTTTTTTGTCGAATTTTTGTCGGGTAGCAGGAAAAATGTAAATTCGCAGATAATACATAGTAAATAAACTGCAAGGTTGAAGTTTATAAGTGTAACTTCATATGTAAATTTAAATAACTACTGATGTCTCAAATATGTTGGTTCATATGTAATGGAAAAGCGTCTCTTTATAGTTTGATTTATAATAAGTATGTATAGAATTCTTAAACTTATCTCTTGTCTCTTACACCACGTTCAGTCTGTTAGTTACGTTATCTTTTGGTTTCTATTTGAAAACAAACTTTGTGTGATTTGCATGAATCACATATTAACCGATACTAACAGTTCGTTAACAAACTGTATCGTAAATATTTTGCTGTTGGGCAACTCGCGTTATCTCGTGTAGTTATGTAGTTGTCCAATGGTCACGCGTGGGAAGGACAGTACGAATGACTGTGACTGCGACGATAAGAATTGTCAATACGCGTAATTTTTGTCGATGTCGTACATGACAGTTGTTATAATATCTGTCGTTTTGAGTGCTTGGTTCGTTTAGTACGTTAACACATTGTAGCAATCAATAAGTTCTCTCTTTGTTGAAGAACAATCAGAGATTTTTAGTGTATAGCGTTTTTATCAAACGACTTAAAGCCTCCAGCCTCCATAGTCTGAAGGTTGCTGTATAAGGTCTGGGACACAATCCTAAATCTACCTAAAGTATAGTAATGCAGTTTTTTTATCAAGAAATTCTAAGTAACTGTCTGGTGTTAGCTATTTGGAGATGGTTTATCAATTTGCCTCGTCAAGCACGCATAAGTGTTGATCCTGCGACTAATCTCTGGTTGTTCAGTCTTTGTTAAGGTTGGCATTCGTTACTATAATTTAATCTAGACGACTTAGTAGTAAGAAGAATAGTACCGGCTTACTCGCAAATACAATTTATAAAACTACCTTAATGTTTTATCTGATTATTTAGAATAGGCTTATGTTTCTTTACACCCGTCTTTTCTGCATAGTGGAGGCTCTGCTAATAATGTTAGCAAAGGCTAAAGTTAATAACCTATCTTTCGATAGTTTAACCAATCAGAGCTTCTATAACTATTTCTAGTAGGCCAAGCAATCAAGACAGATTAATAATTATGGCCTTTAGCTGAATAAACGGTACAGATCCTCGTTTTGTCGATGACTCCCGACACAGGATACAAGTGGAAAACACCTGTATTTAGTGTATCGTCTCAAATACATATTAATTTGAATATTAATTGTCGTGCCGGCTGCTTGACTGCGGCACGGGAGCGCACTGTCGGACGCTGCTCACAGCTTTCATGTGTTTCCATTGTATCCTTTATAAACATAATAGTATGGAGGATATTTAATTTGTTCCTGAGCCGCGACCGAGGTTAACAATTAAAAATCATCGTTGTACAATTGTCAGTCTGTCATTGTAAAAGAACTTGTTTTGGCTATGCAAAATGATTTTACATCAAAGTAAATTTTAAAATATTTAGCAAGAGATGAAACTGCTATAGCTTTGATCATAGGCATATATATTAGTTTTTAATTTTGTCATAATGTCTAATAAGCAGAGGTTTTGACGCTTGTGCGTACATTCTCCTGTATGATTAATTAATTAGACGAATTCCAGCTTTAGAATGGTCTCAAAAATATTATCGGGCCCTTATATATACCTATATTGTATATACCATTATATTACATATATAACTTATATTCTCGCTATAGGCTTTACAAGCGTACGTTTATGTTTGTAGCAAAAACAAATATACGTAGTTAATAATTTCATAACACGGGTGTCAACTTTTTTAGAGATTTGAATAACGTTCAATCGTAAGAACCTACTTACTTTACTACAAACATACGCCGAATAACAATAAACTATCCATTTACCGATCTCTTCCTATTTCGCTACTCAATAACTGATCCAGTTGTTGTACGTCACGTCAAAAATACCGTACCGCGCAACAACGCTAACCGTTGTTATCTTGAACAGTAATGTACGATGCACATTTGGTAGCGGCACCGACCGCTTCATTACACCACTAATAGCACCACCTCTGGCACCACAGTACCACACTACCATCATATCACGGATTAAGACACAAATATTTTTATTGGGTCACCTCGGTGTTTGGGTACAAATCGGCTTTAAGTGTTCGATAATGTAAAGATATCACTTTTTTGGTTTTTTGATGCGTTCGAGAACTTTGAATTGCGGATGTGATTCTCTTGTGGCGTAATGAGATAGAGATTTTATCTAAAATAGAGAAACATAGAAAACGTAGTTTATTTTTAAATGGTGTGGAGTATACGTGTGTAGAATATTGACTGAATTTACAGTTTAGATATACTGTTAACGAGTGCACGAAGAACTCAGTTATGCTAGTTGAACATACGTGATCGTTTCGAATAAACATCGAATGCTTTGAAAATTATACAAACGCGCATTCGAATGTCGACATTTGAGACCGCTAATTATTTTTTGAATGTGCAAACGTAGCTTATTATATTTATACCACTGATTCATATTGTATAGCCTGGTTACGAAAAGTATTTGCAAACACCCATATTTAGAATGCCAGTTCAGTGCGGTTTTAAAATCAGGGATGTGGATTAAATCTCCACGAGGTCTTAAAGAGATGTCATTTGATATTTCTTCGGAATCTGGATGTACCTATGTTGTTTTCTAAAGCTAACTTTACGGAAACTACTTGCGTGAAAACTGTTAAAAAGAAACTATGTGTTAGTTTTCGAGAATCATGTGGTTGGCTTTATGTACTATTTGTCTTGATCATCCAATAAAATTTGCTTCAACAACATAACTTATATTCAAAAAATATAGTTGAAAATTCTTATAATAAATATATATTTATTGGCTCCGTATATATATTATCCTATATTCTATATTCGTATATTCTCAGTGTGAGAAGGATTAGACCACCACGCTGGCCCAGTGACGGTGGGCGCACTTCACATACCTACATAATCTTCAAGGATATTGTGGGGAACTTTGAGACATGCAGGTTTTCTTACGTTATTTTTCTTCACCGTTAAACGATAATTAATAATTAATATGCATATAACTTCGAAAAGTCAGAGCCTTGGGATCGGACTCTAGAATTCTTAGTTGACGATAATAATTTGCCAGCAGGACGCATTATTAATTACTTGCGGAGCTAATGTTGATCATATTCCCTCTTAAGAGAGGAAGGATATTGTCCTTACTCATGGTACTAACCAGAGGACAACAATTTGATTATTTATTTATCTCTCCGCCAAATGCCTTTGATCAAAGGTATGTGCGCGTATCTGTAGCAAACGCTACTGCAAAGACACCTGCATAACTGCATACATAGAGCCTAACATTAAACAAAAAATACATAATTTAACAAAAAAAATGCATTGTGAATCAACAATCGATCAAATAACGTAACACAACACTAGAGGCATTCACGCTTTGACTCTACCGCGCGTTCCCACCCCTAAAAAGGCGCGAACACCTCTAATATTACACCGCTTATAATTTGTAGCCAAATAATTTCAATAGAGACCTGCTAATTATACAAACAATAGTGTGAAATATAAAATAGTCGTCTCATCGCGGCTAACTGTGCTGGCGGTTACTTTACAACTGAGGTGTTTAATGACAGGGCGGCGAAGAAAGCTGCGCGTACGCAAGTCACGGTGATTACGTCATTACGCGGTTATTAACACGCCCCAATTATGGATCGTGGAACAGGTGCGTGATGTATTCTGGTTATTGTTTGTTGAAGTAAATGTATGTGAGTGTAGTGGGGTAATGAAGCTTTGTAATCTTTTCTTAATGCAGTTTGGGTGTTATAGAATTGGGTAGAAGTTTAACGACATTTTAATAAGAGAGTTAGGGTATGACTGTACGGTTGGTGCGGTGATTTAGATGAACGCCTTTCCTTTGCTAACGCTTTGAGTGTTGTCGGTTTGAATCTTGCCCAGAAGAAAAGTTTGTTTGACCAACAACTGACAATACGATAGTAGAGGCCAAAATCAAAACTTTAATTATATATATACTCAATATCTAAAACTCAATATTTTATTACATTCCATAATATTATACAAAGGTATAGACAAGTCAGATTTTTTAATCCTGGACTCAGTCAATAATTAAGAGAGAGGAAGAGAACTAAGTAGCATTTAAAATTTCCTTTAAAGTATATAAATGACATTAATTTATCAACATATTCATCTATCTGTACTATCAACATAAACTACTGAAATTGACGAAGAAAAAATTAAATCTAAACCAAGTAATAAAACAAAGTGAAAGCATACGTAAGCCGCTTAACATCAGTTTTTAATTGTAACATGGTTATTAGTGTAACCCCACTACAAAAATTGCTTCCGAAAATAAAAACACAATGGACGTGTACCAAATAAAACCTCATACAGCTAGAACAAATATAATTATTATAATTGCAACCGAAAGCACCTTGTCATACAACGTTTCGACTTGTAAAAGTATATCTACACGTTACCGTTTCTAATATTATGCGCCGCCTCGTTGTTTTAATGCCAGTGCAACTGTTGCCGGTTAACGAGAATAATAAAAATAATATACAGGGTGGCCGGTAATTAATGGATAACCTTGAAATGACTTATAGTAGAACTGATGGCCGTTCAGAAAAAAATATGATTAGAAATTATTGAAGAAGTGCAATAGCTAGTCATACTTTTGACTGTCTATCTATTAGCATAATAAGTGTTTAATAATAAAACAACAAAAAACCGATGGAATTTATTCATTTATGGTCGTAGTGTAAAATATGGTAATTAAAAAAATCATATAGATTCAGAGTTAGGATAGATTTTATTTATATTTTTATCTGAATGGCCATCAGTTCTACTATAAGACATTTCAAGGTTATCCATTAATTACCGGACACCCTGTATATTAAATAAAACATCTTAGATCAAAACTCTCGAAGGGCCTCTTCACGTTGTACCTATGTCTCCGTTTAAGCCTCTCAAAGAGCTAGATATATTCCAAATATAATATTTTAGAAAATATCTCTGATAAGAGAAATATAATATTATATATATTATATTATATATTTTTATTTCAGACCAATAATCCAAATAGGTTCACCGCTTATTACATAGGATCTAAAAACATAGCTGGCGAGACCGGGTATAAAACACCTCTATACTAAAAGACACGTGAGACTACATATATGAGACCAGCTATTGTCCGCGGCGTTGTTCGAGAACAATGTTTTTCTGCATGAAATATATCCTATCCTTTACTGTACCCCTGACAACGTGTATGCGAAATTTTATTATGATTGGTCTTGAGTCGGCCTCGATGGCGTAGTGGTTAGTGTAACCGACTGCCACGCCTGAGGTCGCGGTTTCGATTCCCGCACAAGACAAATATTTGTGTGCATGAACATGGATGTTTGTCTTGGTCTGGGTGTTTCTATGTATAATATGTATGTATTTACAAAAAAAAAAAAAAAAAGTATATATGTATGTTTATCCATTGTCTAGTATCCATAGTACAAGCTCTGCTTAGTTTGGGCTAGATAGTGTTGTGTGTATGTGGTAGAATATTATTAATATTATTATTATTATAATTATTATTGGTCAAGTATTTAAGGTATCAAAGCGTAACAAGCAAACAAACTCACATTCGTATTTATAATATTAGGTAGTTAGGATGGCTGAACGAACATAGGCGAACATCACACGGACGTATGTATGTGGTCCCTAAGCGTGACGTCACAGTCTCGGCTTTATCACTCGATCACAATAGCTGCCATATTTACATACACACAATACAGCTCCACACTGTCTAGTCATCATGATATTTTCACTCAATAAATGATAAGGTGTTAGACTTTACTCGTATAATCTGCTTTAATCTACATATATTTAATATAATATAGATTAAAGCAGAATATAGTGTACAAGATTTTGCCTCTGACTTCGCTCGCCTAAATGTAGGTTAGTTTAGTAACAGTTAGTAACCTACCACGGTGTTCCTTCATAGAGTTTGCTAAGGAGCACCGTGGTAGGTTTAGTCGGTAGGGCTCGAGACTTTCCATCTTTCCCCGGGTCGGCCCGACGTAACCCCTTCGCACACTCCGCGGAGAGTATGCGTAAACGCATGCCACGTTAAAAACAAATATTAGTCACAGTACTTTTTTCTGGATGAAAAGTACCCTATGTTCTGTTCTGTTCCCCTGACAATGTGTAAGCAAAATTTCATGATGATTGGTGGAATAGTTCAGGTGTGAGAGCGTAACAAACAAAGATACTCATATTCACATTTATTATATTAGTTAGTATATACGCTTGGTTAGAATTAATTACACGTAGATATGGCACAGTGGTTTAAATCTAGGACTACTTTTGTACACTCTGTGGTTTAGATTAGAAATTTGTGTAATTCACAATATACATATAATAGTTGTTTCGTATTTAGGTTTTTCTATGTTTTTGCTCTTGCTAGAGATTATACAAGGGTTGTCTTTTATAGTCTTTCCTTAGTTTCCAGCATTAATTGCAATAGCATTGACGTAGCTTGGAATGTTTTCAAAGTTAGGCTTAGTTTGACAGCTTAATGATCACTGAAATCCTATGGAAACGAAACTATTTATTAACCTCTGAGTCTTCTTCGAAGAGGTTATTGAAAACTTTATGTGGGTCTGTGTGTCTGTCTGTAAGTGACAGGCATAGCTCCGGAATCACTGGACCGATTGACGTGTAACTTGGTGTACAGACACCTTGGAGTCATCCTTCAGTCGAGTTTAAACATAGGCCCTGTGGGTCAAAAGACCCCCGAGATGAGTGATTTAGAAGTCCAAGGGAGAGGCTTTTGCGCAGCAGTGGGACATTACAAAAAGCTGATGAGAAAATAAAAAGTCACATGAAGACGAAGAGGTTAAATCCTGGGTTTTCTCGTTCATTTAGGATATGGTTATCTGTGCGCTAAGATTAATCCAAATCGGTTCAACGGACATTAACAGTTTTTGCGATTCGTTTAGCAAATTCAAAACTTCACAGATGACGCAGTAGGTTCGCATCCCGCATGGGACAAAACATTGTGTGATCCACAAATGGTTGTTTCGAGTCTGGGTGTTCTTTGTGTCTGTTATCCGTTTTGTTCTAACTCAAGTATTTTACTTATAACCTTCTTAAGAAAAAAAGGAAATAAATTAAATTAGATAATAATAGTTATAAAAATATATAAACACCAACTTCTTTATAACCAGTCAATGTTATGTACACCGTAAGTGTCATACATATATCAGACAAAATACTATGTAACGAAATTTAATATTGTTGTTAATAAGTTATGATGTGGTTGTGCTATTAAATTAATAAATAACGGGTTTACGGGGGATCGAGCAGCAAATACCCATACATCTTCACAATCTTTCACATCTAATAAATTAGATTTTTTATCACTAATAACACTTTGAATTCAAATCAATGTGGTTACCAAAAAAGAAAACCACTTCACTAGTCATATTTAAATTATTTCAAAATATATAGGACGACATAAACAGAAAAAAGCGATGCTGCGCTATATTCCTAGAGATGTCGAAAGCCTTCGACTGTGTCAAATATGACATTTTATATGAGGAACTTTACAACGCTGGTATAAGAGGTATAGCGCTAGAACTGTTGAAGTCATATCTAAGTAATCGAATGCAAGCCACAAAGATAGATTTTTATGACAGTTTGACAAAATCAATCATTACAGCTCAATCAAACTTGAAAATATGCTATTAGGTGTACCCCAGGGCAGCATATTGGGTCCACTGTTGTTTTTAATTTATGTCAACGAATTACCAAACATTTTAAACCATGAGTGTATAATATGTGCAGATGATGCAACCATATTTTTTACAAACGACCATTTGAATGATAAAGATTTTGAAAATAATTTAAGTGTGACATTAAATGCAGTTATAAATTGCCTAGCGTCTATAAATTTAAAAGTTAACTTCGCTAAAACAAAAATAATGACATTTAAAAATTATAAGTCTAAACTGTTACCTCTTAAAATTCTTGATCAGAACACAGAAATCGATAATGTCGTTTCGTCGCAAATTAAATTCTTGGGAGTTACACTAGATCAACATAGAATTAGAAAGCACATGTTGAAAAATAAATAAGTAGTAATAAATAAAGAATTTCTAGTTATTGTTATTTTCTTTCCGTTTTAATCGAAACTACTTCTATTTCTACAGCCAAGTCCGCATACTTCGGCTATGTATATCCCCTACTCACATACGGTGTTATTTATTGGGCAATTTCCACTAATGTAAATTCGACATTTGTGCTTCAAAAGAAATGTTTGCGAATTATACAACATTCAAAACACAGACACATTACGCAATACATTCAAAGACAAAGGTTTTCTAATATTGACGGGTATATACCTACTGCAGCTCTGCCTATTTGTAAAATGTAAAACCGATTTTAAAATTTTAAGTCTGACTCTAATTTGAATATTCGCAGTAAATATAAATATAATATTAACCTTCCTATTATAAACAATGATATTTTTTATAAAAGCGCTTATATTACTGCTATACGTGTGTTTAATCACATCCCTGTATACATAAAGCAATTAAATGGCAATATGTTTAAAAATGCCTTAAAGACGAGGCTTATTATTAATGCCTTCTAAACAAAATATTTTTTGATATTAAATAATATGTTGTAGTCTTAGTATAGTAGAAATACTCTTAGTATTTCTTGATGTTTACTAGAAATAACAAATGTAAAGTTGCAATACCCGAATGGGTAACTGTTGATTCTAATATTATGTAACACCATTGTACACACAGTTTTATGCAATAAATGTATGTCTACGTGTCTGTCAGAGTGAATGAGGTTATATGTACTGAGGAAGCACATGTACTTGTTATCTTTTATCAAAGCAATGCTATGTTTTGCCGTAATAACAGATTAATAAGATTATCATCACGTGGATATGTCATGTGATAGTGATATACTGATAAACTTGAAATATCCACTGCGGGATTGCAACATACCTCCAAAAAGATTGTGAGCAGCTAGTATTCGGCACTGTCGATTATGTGGTCCGAAGTCTATTCCTGGGCTAGAAAAAGCGTTCTTGGGCAGATCTCCAAGAAGTTCTTAATAATAGAATAGAGTAAAGAGACAATGTAGAAATACGTCACCTTTGCCTATACCTCCGAAACATGGGTGTCTATACCCTGACCACATTCTTCACAAATTTGTCAATTTATTCTAACCTCACTGAGAACGTGCATGCAGAAGGTGAAGACTGCATCTAGCTGTCCTTCTCTGTCGACTATACTATTCAAATTTATAAAAGCATGAATTTAAGTAAATACTAATTTAATTTTATTAAAAGATCGGTCAATAAAAGTAAGCTAAAATAAGTACGCAAAAAAATGATATATATACCTGGCAAAAAAAAAATGGAATAATATGAAACAAGTGATCATCAAGTTACCATTACTTGATAACTTGATTATTGACAAGAGAACAAGGTTCATGTATACCCATGTTTCGTCAAGGAGAGTGACATTCAACTTGATCCCATTAATCATAACAATATCATCAAATATTTTCAATCCATTCGTACTTATGATAATGTTATCAGATAGAGCAAGTGTGATTACATAAATAATAAGATTATACAGTCTCGTGTTCGGATTAACTTTAGATTATAACTTATGAGTCACGGTATGCTTAAATACGGGTTTAAACATATAGTGATAATATATGCTAATAATGCTAAATCATAAGCTATCTAGCATAGCTTATGATTCAGCATTATTAGCATAATTATCAATCGCAAGTAACCGACCTTTGAGATCACTGGTCCACTATTGACGAGACAGGGCCTCCGTAAACAAGACTCTCTTTCCTACACTTGCAAAATCACGTGGGTTAGAAAGGAACGCTTATATTTTTTTGATTACTGTGTAGAATCGTATTATATTTATATAAAGTATAAATATATATAATGAGCCTGTAAATATTACCGCAGGAATACAGGATGAGGTTATTTGTCTTTATTCTTCTTTAGGATGGCCTTAACGTCCAGCTGCAGCAATATTAGCGAAGTGTCAGTTGTAAACAGAGAGCCTGATCATCACTGTCAAAATGATCATGGAAGAGAGCTAACTGCGTTATATACATTAATTACCGTTAGTATAAGATATGCTTAAATAGTGATAGCGGCATGTATGCTGTAATTATGTCATCGAAATAAGTGACTTTTAATTTTTTATTTCTTTCAAGTCCATACATCACAAAATGTCGTTAGAGTCCGCTTGTTTGGTTACAGTCTAACAGCCACAGTTCCATCGTCATAATTTATAGAGCTCCTGATCTTGACAGTACTTCTTCATTAAATATTCATTATATTGGATACTACCCTTTAGGTCAGGTTATGTTAGTAAAATACTTGTAAATAAAATATAGCCTATGGTACTCAAATAAATCACAAATTGTTTTTTGAATCGGTAACTTAGTTATTTAATTAAAGTTACAAACAAACAAAAGTTCAATCTTTCCTGTTTATAATATTAGTATAGAAGAATGGATGTTTAATAGATTGACGATATATGTCTGTCTATGATGTGCCATTGATTTGTATACTTTTATACTATCCCTTTTTCACAACATTTTCTTATTTGTCTAAGAATATTTGCTCCAGTTTTCCCCTTCAAACTGTGCTTCACGAATTATTTGTCGAATAATTCCTACTTGTTTACTAACTCGTTTTCAATTTGATCAAGTCATCTACATACATACATATATACCTACGTATATTGGTTTGATATAATCAAATATTTTCTTATTTATTGTTATTAATACTACTAATGATCATTATAATATCCGATAGATTCCTCATAAAATTTTATGTATACTTACAATAATATTACGATAACAAAATGGTTTCCGAACTAATACAACAATAAAATTTGAATAAAATGACAGTTACATATCTGCCATCAAAAACAAACTGGCCGAAACTCAATATTATACGTCAACAATAGGGCATCTTATCGCCCTGATCAACTGTTTGTACCAACAAAGACCGAAAACTAGCAAATATAGTTATAATAAGCTGATCATATTTCGGTGAATACCGATAACAATCTATATAGGGTGACCAAATAATTGATAATCTCATTCAGTGTTTGAAAAGCGACAATGGCGCTTTTTTCGAATTTGGAATGTTTCGATGACGTTTCTTCTTCCTATTTGTGGTTATGTCCGGTATAAAGCTGTTAATGTGGTTTTGAAATTCGAATCTGACGGTTTTTGTAGTGATAGTTACGTAAAATTTTAAGATTTCGTTTCGAAATAATAAGTAGGTCGTATTTTTGCTTGATATTGGATAACTTCTATTGTAAGGTTTTGTTATTCTTTTGGGTAAATATAATTATTCTATTTACGATCGCAATAAGATATCCATCTTTTCTTATTGTCATTGTATATTTTCGATAATTTGATTTAGACATTAAACAACATTAATACAAGCTGAATAACATGTTAACGAACATATTAATTTGCTAATAAAGTAGCCATTTTAGTTGCGTCGTATGACGTTAAGCAAAAATATTTGAATGTTTTGCTAATAACGTTATTTTAATGTAGTCGAGTGAGCGCTATTTCTTTTTGTAAAATTTGCTAGCATATGTATTTATTAACGAATTAACATTGTAACATATAATTACCTATAATTATGTTATTTTATTGCTTTTTGCTAAATTCTTATGTTAATATTTTACATAAATGTAGAGGTATATTATAAAATATCGTTTCCATTTACTAATAATGAAAATATTTAATCTATTTAATAATAAAACGGAAGCCATGTTTTCGCACTATCAATGAATTCATAATAATGTTACATAGATTCAGAGAAGATATATTCCTTTATCTCTATGCTTAGTCGTAAGTTATTACATCCTCACTTGGTCAGCTATGACCGGCTACCGGGTACACCTTAAATTTATTGTATTTATGGTATGTCGGCGTCGTAGTGGTTAGTGTAACCGACTGCCATGTCTGAGGTCGCGGTTTCGATTCCCATACAAGTCAAACATTTGTGTGCATGAACATTGATGTTTTTCTTGGTCTGGGTATTTCTATGTATATTATGAATGTATTTAAAAAAAATTAATAAATTATATATGTATGTTTATCCATTGTCTAGTACCCATAGTACAAGCTCTGCTTAGTTTGGGCTAGATGGTATTGTGTGCATGTGGTAGAATATATATTATATTATTATTATTATTTAATCTATCATTATTTTTATAATGTGAAGTCCTCTCCACTGACCGTTAGGCTAGACTAGACTAAGGAAATAAGAAAGTGGATGCCTACTGGATACGGTTATGTCTTGCTAATGCTGAGAATTTTTGTCAGAAGAGATATCACATCCAACACTCTGCAGATGTGCTCCACGCTTATCAACGTGACTGAAGTGCGTTGTTGCGTCCGTTGTAGCATTGCGATTACCGCATACTATTGTATTACATATACAGCAATTGCTTTGGTTTTTGCGATAACACAGGGATTTCGAGTTCGAACCGAAGGCGCACATATCTGACTCTTCGAAGTTATATGCGTATTAGATACCTGATTATCGCTTGCTTTAACGGTGAAGGAAAACATCGTGAGGAAACCTACATGTCTGGGAGTTCTCCATAATGTTCTCGAGGATATGTGTAGTTTCCCAACACGCTATGTCGTGTAGTAGCCTCCATTCTCACATGAGAAGAGGACCGTGCCCTGCAGTGAGACAGTTTTATATCGGGTTGATATTATAACATCGGATATAGAATAGAATCCTGATAGTACTGACTATTATAATAGTTTAATAATAACAATAAAAAGGATATGAAATAGCTGATAGCGCACCATCTCACGGCAATAACTTGCACAAAACATTGATAAGCATCAGACTTCATCAAAGTACAATGCACCGCGCAGGGCTTTGCTTAGTTGAGTGAAAAATAATATGTTTTTAGATCAGTATCTATTGTCGCTACTGTTCAAGTGTCGTATTACAGCTAATGGTATGTTTTTGAGGACGTTAAAATTGTATTATACTGAAATGAATTGTGTGTAATTATATATTAAGTTGTTTTTCTACCTATATAAACAAATTGAACTAGGAGAAATTACAACGAACTGGATTTACTAAGTGTTGAATTTGGAATATTAATCCAATAAATAAAAATCGAATGTATTATAATTCGAATGGTTGAAACACAGAGGCTTTCTTATTTATTTATTTTTTTATATTTCAGGCAATATTCTAGGGTAAAGAGAGTTATACAGTACATAATTATACCTTGGCGAACTTGCTATTTTTATGTTAGTATATAACGAAATGTTGAATAGTTTGCACAACCAACTCTTATTATTATTTAACTTTTGTATTTTATCATGATCATGAACAGCAGCGATAGCTCAGTGGGAAGCAACCAACAGACTGCAATGCAGAGAGTCTCGGGTTCGAACCCACGTCGCGCACCTCTGACTTTTGGATGTTATATGACAATTATCGCCTGCTCCGTGCCTCGGAGAGCACGTTAAGCCATCGGTCACGGTTGCCTTGAGCATCTATGGTAGTCATTACTGGGAAGTCAGTGCCCTATAATATCCTGACACTGGTCTAGCCGTAGGGTATCGTTAGCGGCGTTGCGACGGTCAGGTTGCAGCCGCTCCATGTAAAAACTGATATCCAGTCAAATCCGGTTAGACCAGAAAAGCCGACCCCAAGTGACTTGGGAATAATAAAGACTAGGGAGAAGAAGATTTTATCATGATAATATACATAAACATTTATAGGGTAATAATTGTGTTATAAAACCTATCTGGTCATTTAGTATACAACAATGGGGATCTGCGAGTAGCTTAAACTTGGAGACACTAAAGCTGTTTCAAATCTAAAACTGAGATCCTTATCTGGTGCATGGTTGTATACTAAAAGCTCTGAAATACATGACCTAGAGTTTTCAACAAACAAACAAGAAGTTACCAGATTCTTTATGAAATACAAATAAAGACTAGAGACTCGCAGCAACACCCTGGCCAGGGAATGAACAAACAGTGATGGAAACATCCAGCGACTAAAGAGAAGGCATATACTACAACTCAGAGATTCTCAGCCAAAGATCCATATAGGGTGATCGTCAATGGATCACATAGTATTGTGTACAAACCATACCATCTGATTATGGCTGTAAAGCCGATTGCTTAAATATAGAGATACAAAAAAATCCCTTTAAAGGGTTTTACAGAGGACATTTCCTCATAATCATAGAAGCCAGAAATTTTATACCAAGAATATAATTTGCCAAGAATTTTAGGCTAACAAACATAAATTATAGAAAGCTTGTAAATTAAATAAACCTCAATGAAAGGTTTATACAAAAATATTGAAACACAATTTGCAAAAGTATTTCTCGGAATTATCATTGAATGATAAATGAATCCTTGTGTTATATATACCTATAATTCAATCTATATTCAGTCTTAAAAACAATGAAACCCTACTAATATTATAGTTGTTTATTTGTTTGATTGTTTTATACGCTTTTACGCCTTAACTACTCGACTGATCATCCTGAAATTTCGAATACACGTTGTCAGGGATACAGAAAAGAACATAGGGTTTGCCAGATAGAAAATTTATGAAACCTACATTTACGCGAGCGGAGTTGAAAGCAAAATCTAGTCGAACATACGTATGTGTAAACCTGATCACCTTAACACAAAGTCGTATACCAAACAAAATAGTACAAATACGACAATATTGTTTAAATTAAACAGAACTAGACATGTTATTGCAATATTATTTCTATAAATAATACAATTAATGTTCTTCACAACACTCTTTTTGTTTATTTATTTGCATTGCTAAAGGTGCACCTGTATGTCTTTGTGTGCAATAAATTATGCGTTTGAATAGGTAAATATCTTTGTTTATATTGTTTATGAGTACCAACAATGTTTATAATAATTAATGCGTTTCAATTCATTGAAAATAATCGCCTATTGTTGTTATATAAAACATAGTTTAATATCACGTCGCGTGGCCACTGGTTTGTTTGTTGTAATATATGTACAATTGTACAAGCTGATTCTACAATATAGAACAGATAGGCGGACAGATAGTTTTGAAATTGTATGTGCCAAGCTGGCTAAAACCATTACCACACCAGTACTAGAGATGGAAAAGAGGGTGTGAGGTATCGATAATATCGATTTCACAGATTATATTGATCGAGAACATTTCGGAAATCAAATAATTCCTTACTGTGTCAAATTATCAGTAATTAATTTAAAAAAGTTAAATATGAACACTTTAACAGTTAAATGATGACCCGTTGCATTGATAACCCGACTTGTTGTAGTTATTTGCATCTGTTATTCTAGTTGATTGTACTACACCCTATGAAACAGAGCACGTATTCACCGTCTTTCTTCTATCGCGGACCCAGATCTACTTGCAATCATTAGAGTATAGATCGTTGATGAAAATTAAATAAGGCGCGTACCAAGCGATTTTAGCAGATTTTCCGCTGAGATTATAGAATAATCTTCCTGGCATAATATACCCAAGTTGCTTATTGACCCTCCGATGATCTATAGTGTGGAAATTTATTTTATTTTAGAAATTACACTGAAACATTTTTTAAATATTGAACATGTATCTGATTTCAAAATCTTGAAACAGATCTATAGGTTACGGTAACCGTTACATCATACATTTGTACATATGCTTTTTGCCATCATGATGTAAAAAAGATAGTCCGTCGCACTTCACAAATCTCTTTATAATTTCACAAGAAATTATATTTATTTGTACATGCCACGCTTCGTTATAATCGCTGTACAATCTAAGCTGAAGGTGTCAAGGCTGTAACTAACACCAAACAAAACGATCGCATACCAACACAAACTATGATTGGCAGGCTGCGCCCGCGCACCGACGAACGCGTCGGTAGCGCGAACCTCCTGTCAAAATGATCTACCCAACTTGACACTTGATATACACCTCACTGGAACAAATACCACACGAAATTAACTTTAACGTAGATTATTTTAATGTACAGTGTGTAGTGAAAAGTTAAGATTGTATTTAATACTAGTTTCTGCCCGCGGCTTCATATGCGTGAATAACACAGAAATACATACCGGTATCAAGAGTATCTTATTCTTGCATACATCCATCCATCCAGGACTTTTAAATGTGGTAAATTTTTCAGAATTCGTTCAGTAGTTTACGGATAATTGCAAACAAACAAACGTCAAAATATCTTTACAACCATATATCCATATATTTATAATATTAGCAGGATTCGTAGTCAGACTGAGGAGTATTTTGATGTCTATCGTAAGTTGTCATCACTTTCGGTGCACTTTTACATATTAATCATCTTACTCATTTTACTCAGAGTATTTACCTTTAAAATTTCGTCAACGTTCGTCAGGTTCAACAAGGGCTCTGCTCTACCTCTCTTGAAATATTGAAATTATTTAATTTCAAGTATTTACATCTGTTCCTATCTAATTAGTTAAAGGGTAACAAGAAGACATGTCTATATCTAGAAATGGAGAACTGCCTGACTAACAAAAATACAGACTGACATATTATAAACGTATAGCGCAAAGCGCAGAGTCTAAAAAATTAAAATTTACTTTATCCTTCATGTAAAGCGTGGATATTCATCAAGAAAGCGTATTTGAAAGTCTCTTTATACACGTGATTCACAGTATGCGGAAAATGTTGAGTAGGTTTTAGTATTCAGTTACCTCTTTATTAACCCACTCTCGAGGGGAGAAATATAGATCTAAACTTTGTAATATTGTAAAATTGCTATACGTTTCTATCAAGATAATGGAAAACACGTGAATGTGCTTTAAAATAAACATTTATAAGGATTCATAGTGATATTGATTGACAATTATCGCCTGCTCCGTGCCTCGGAGAGCACGTTAAGCCGTCGGTCCCGGTTGTCATGAACATCTATGGCAGTCGTTACGGGGAAGTCAGTGCCCTATAATATCCTGACACTGGTCTAGCCTTAAGGTATCGTTAGCCTTCGGGTTGCGGAGGTCAGGTGGCAGCCGTTCCCTGTAAAAACTGATATCCAGTCAAATCCGGTCAGACCAGAAAAGCCGACCCCAAGTGACTTGGGAACAATAAAGGCTAGGGAGAAGAAGAAGAAGGATTCATAGTGTGTTAGATAGCACCTATGTGCTATCTACTTATTTCTGTCAATAAAGGCGGGTGAAGCCGCAGGCATAAGTAGGTAATACACTAAACACATCAAATTTCCATTCCACGCCATAATATTAAAATTTACAATCCCCTGTAGCTATAATAGGATTTTTACTTTTGACATTTGACATGGACTGACTAAAGATTTGCTATGGGAATTTGACTCTTATGGTGTTTGGTTTTGATAGTATAAGGATAATATTTCAGTGTTGGTGTGATTGCGGTGAAGCGTAAGTTCACTTTGATATACCGAAGCGGTAGGCAATCTTATGTAGAGGAACAATGCTTCAGTACTAAAGTGGACAATACTTCGTGTATCAGCTCACAAAAGTTCATATGGATGCTCCTCGTAATTCTTAGAGAAATTAATTAGAATTCTTGAAAGACAGAAAATAAAAACAAAATATATGATTATAGGTCAATAATGTAATAACAAATCCTTATGCAACAAACTAATAAAATCATATTAGTAATTAAGGGTTTAAGTTCTCAAACAAGAAAACAGAAATTAATAAATGTAATTCGCTCGTATTCGAATAACAATAATTGATAACGAATAAATATTTACATACCAATGGTGGTCACGTTATTTTTTTTAAAAGGTCGATATTTATTCATTTTGTGACATCAGCGTATTGTAACCACACTTAAATGGCCAGAACCACTAAAGCCGAGTTTTAAAACTAAACAACTGAACAACATGTGCAATGAATGTAACTATAACCTCTTCTTATCTATTATCATCGGATATTCAAGTAATGAATATTCATATGATTTAAGTGATTGCACGGCATGAAACATAAGATAACATCAGACCAAAGCGCGAAATATAAATATACTGTAAATAAAACTTCACCAATATGCCAGCTTTGCTTGGGATTTCAGTATTGCGCTCGATTGCTCATTGTCGTCTACCAACTACATCCCCTTCCTCTACGACTATCCCAGTTTATGATATAGCGTTCCCCTACACCAACCGTTAGGTTATATTAGAGGAGCCGCTGTTGGCTACTAAAATCATGGTCACCGTAGGTCAAGTGTCAGTTGTGCTTCTAGCCTGACATCATAATCCCGTGGCCGCGCTCGCGCCGGTATCTACAAACATCGACGCACGCGCACGCCTCGGTGACCTACGTACTGCCCCCTACGGGTGTCTTCAAAATAACAATACTTTATTTATTTTATTGTTATTGGTTTACCAACATTTATTACATCAATGCGTATGCTAAATACAGCACAAACATAGACTAGATGTACAATATTAAGCGGTAAACACTACATGCTATACAATATAAAAAGAAACAAATAAATATTTTATCTTAAGCATTACTACATACAAAGTTATGATATTATTCGGTAAAGATTAGATAGACGTTCATTTGCTTTGTAGACACGTTCATTTGTTTTACACAATTTCTAACCTAACCTATCCCCGTGGTACAACTAGTTGGACATAATTTCCACCGTTGTACTACGGGTCATAATAATAAATAGCAAAAAAAATATGTTACAACAGATAAACCATGGGTAACTTTACTTCCCCGTGGGAAACCAGTTGAACATCGCAGTTGTACCACGGGTCGGTAGGCTAAAAATTGTGCTTATCTCGTTGATACTTATGTTTTCTGTAGGAAAATTCACAATAGCACATTCTCAACAAATGTATCTGGTAGACAATCATATTCTCGCTTCCTACAACACTAATGTTACAAGGGATCTAAAACAAAGCTGGTAAATGTAGGTGTGAAAAATTTCTGCCTCCTCTCGGAAACCGTTGGACTTCCACGCAGAGGTCTCGACCTCGATCCCAAGGCAAGCACCTCTGACTTTTATAAGTTATGTGCGTATTAAATAATATTGGATAAAATAGTGAAGAATAAGATCGTGAGGAAACCTGCATGTCCAAGAGTTCTCCATAATGTTCTCGAAGATATGTGAAGTCTGCCAATCCACACTGGGCCAGCGTGGTGGACTATGGCCTAACCCTTCTCACTGTAAGAAGAGGCCCGTGCCCAGCAGTGGGACAGTTTAATACAGGGCTGATATTATATAAATAATATTATCGTTCGCTTTTACTAGTGATGGAAAACATCGGGACGAAACCTGTATGTCTGTAAGTTCTACATTGTTTTCTCTAAGGTATGTGAATTCTGCCAGCCCGCACTGGGCCAGCGTGATGGACTATAACCTTAAGGTCTAACCACACATATCAGGGCCGTGCCTGGGACGTGACAGGGCCGTGGCCGTGCTAGTACAATTAAGCTCCGTCGTCGTCCGCCGTGCCGGCCCGGGTACGGACGTATGTGAACAAGTTCGTATAAAATGTACACACCAATATTTTTAGAGCTCGTGACGGGGAACGGTCCTTCCACGTCCCGGGCACGGCCCTGATATGTGTGTATAGATCTTAATCCTTCTTATACTAAGAACAGAGCCGTACCTAGCAGGTACGGCTCTCTTAGACAGTTTTTAAACAGGGTCGAAATTATTATATTATATGACGCAGTTTTGATCCTAGGGCCACATAATGACCAAGTACATATATATGCAATCAGAGGATCAATCAACCTGACCATTGTCTCAATATTAGGAACTCCTATCAACTCACGCAATGTAAATTATCTTCATTCGGATCACACTCATCAACAAACATCATATTCAAAAGTCCAACCTCGATTTCCTTGTTATGCGTAAGCGCTGAAAACCGATTACCAACTTATCTCTAACGTTGTGAAAACATGGCTTACTGATAATAAGTGATAAGATACCGTTATTCAAATCATGTTTACTTTGTGTTTATATAAATATTCCGTAATAAAATTACTCAAATATTGACGTAATAAAATGTTATGTTGATATGTTTGTGTGGGTTGTATATATACCTACATAGGTATGTAATACACATAGCATTGCACCTTATGTAGAGTGCGTTGTGAGACTGTGTATGTAAATGATAATCCCGACATTTTATCAACTATATTTTACTCGTATTAACTTGTATTTTTACACTGTTAATCATTTTTTAAACACTTATGTACTTTCGTTTTTCTCATTTTCATATTTTTATTATTTTAATATTATAGCTTATTTTTAAGTTTATTGTACTGGTACTTCCTGTGTTAGTTGTGGTTGCTTAGAACAGAATGAGCACAAGGCATATATTATTGTACCATCTTTTATTGTGTAAAAATTGTGTATCATTTGTTGGCGATCCTTATAAATAAATAAATAAATAATAAATAGGCACTAATTCACTCACAACACCAAACCCTGCACATTTTCAACACATACAACCGTACTTTGTATAACTGTTATTTTATATACTATTTATATTAACTGTACTTTTCCTTTTATTTCCTAAATTTTATGTAACATTTGGATGTCGTAAAATGTTATTATGTTTGAATCTTAATTTTTGTTTTAATACCGATGTTTGTATAGGTACTTACTTATGCTTAAGCGACTAATGTATATCGTGTTGTAGCTGCTGCCAATTATATAACGTGTTATGTAATGACAAAATAAAAGAATAATAATAATAGATTCAGGTCCCACGTCATAGAGTGCGACTATATTGTTGTCTAATGGGCACTGTTCCAGATTCCAAAATCCGTGATTGTTTCTGGATCGCCTAATATCACTTTACCTGATTCCTTACCACTTATCCCTTACCAAGACATCTAACCGGAGCCTTCATGCACAGCAATCATATTTAATACAGGTATTCCATTAAGGGTGCTGGTTGTTGCTTACTTATAGACTTCAGTTACTACGGCCGTTCGCCGGCGATTTCATTTACATGGATTAGTCAATGCACCACGTCTACTAAACGTAATCAGATGAAACATAGGTTTGAACTTAAGCTAATCTCTAAACTACTGAACAGTGAAAACCACATATAAATCCATTTTGTGGTTTTCGCGTGATGTTATAACAAACAGGCATGCATATAATTCTAACTAATATTATAAATGCGAATGCGAGTTTGTTACGCTTTTATGCTTTAACTACTCGATCGATCATCATAAAATTTCGCCTGCACGTTGTCAGGGGAACAGAAAAGGTCATACGGTAATATTAATCCAGACGGTCCTAAGGGTATAGAAAATTTACATAACCTACATTTAAGCGATCGGAACCGCGGGCAAAACCTAGTAAGTTATTCTATAAAGCGCTTCCAAATTGTCAATTTTAATTTGTTCTCGAATAATATCTTTAATATACCGAAGCAGCCTGTTTAAAATCTAAATATTATAATGATTCTTCTCCCTAGCCTTTATTATTTCCAAGTCACTTAGGTCGGCTTTTTCTAGTATAACCGGATTTGACTGGATATCAGTCTTTACACGGAGCGGCTGCCACCTGACCTCCGCAACCCGAAGGCTAACGATATCCTAAGGCTAGACCAGTGTTAGAATATTATAGGGCACTGACTTCCCAATAACGAATGTCATAGATGTTCATGGCAGCCGAGACCGACGGCGTAACGTGATCTCCGAGGCACGGAGCAGGCGATAATTGTCAATCAATACGTACATAATTTCGAAAAGTCATATAACTTCCGAAAGTCGGAGGTGCGAACGTGGGTTCGAACCCGAGACCCTCTGCATTGCAGTCTGTTGGTCTCCCCACTAAGCTATCGCTGCTTACTAAATATTATAATGATTTTAGGTTAAAAAACACTTCTGGACTAGGTATCAATTCTGTATCATGCAGGACTTACATTGAAACTACAGACACAAAGAACGTCCAGACGAGGAACAGGTAATTGTGCGTCACAACTTTTAGCACACTCTCTGTGGCCAAACGACCATTTATTTATACCACATTTTATTTATAAAATCAATAATATCACAAACAAATCCATCAATAACACGTAGTATTGTGTATGATACCTTAATAGACAAACATGGTTATCTTCATGTAATACACTATCAGCCAGATTAAGATAATAAATTAGACTATCTAATCGACTATCAAACATGATTGGCATTTTTCATCTTTTTCCTTATAGCAAAGGGGCGCATCCATTAATTATTTTATTTTTATTTACATTTTAATTAAACTTACAGCTAGCAAAGTAATAAATAGAACAATATAAAAAAGGAAGGCCAATTACAAGTTTTCACTTATAGATACTTATATGACTAAAAATAATTACATTGGTAGCTACAACTACTCTACTAAGCTTAGACTAGACACATTATTATTATTATTTACACTTAAAAGTAAATACATCTTCAGGTGCTGACTCCAAAGTACCAATTGCACAATATCTTTTTCAATTTAGAAATGCTAGTCTTAAAAATATCGATATCAACATCCTGGCTCGTTGCATTGTACGATCGACATGCTCTAATTAAAAATGAGTTTTGCCTATATGTTGTTCCAGCGAAGGGAGTGTACAGCAGGTGTGATCTGCGTAGGAATGTAGATGGTACACGTAGGCCAATTTTGCTCACCAACTCAGGTATGTCAACGGATCCGTTCATCACTTTACATACAAAAGAAAGAACTGCAATTTTTCTTCGCTCATAGAGAGGAAGAAGGTGAAATTTTTTACAACGATTAAAATAATTAGAAACATAAAATTATGCCCGATATTGAATGCACCTCAAAAATTTCTTTTGTATTCTTTCAAGTCGACTTACATATATGTATATCATAATTTGGATTCCACACTTGAGAGGCATACTCGACATGACTACAAGCAAAACAGCAAAATAAAAATTTTAGGGTCTTAATGTTTCTAAAGTCTGATGAAACTCTGCGAAGGAATCCCATCAATTATGTGAGGAGTCTAGGAAGGCAGAGGTAGAGCCGAGTCTCACTCAATCTCACGTGGAGGAGAGGAGGGTCTCGGCAGAAAACTGGTGTAAATTAAGGATTCACTTTTGAGACCATACATGAGTCTCGGTGGACTGAATAAGAATATTCTTTTACAAATTTTTGTAGTTCCTATTTTATAGTTAGTTAGTATTTTATAGTTCAATTTTCTCATTGTGATTATAGGCTAAGTTCTTAGTTGTAAATAAAATTATTAAGTAAATTATGTTTATTTAAATAAATCCAACACAATCAAGCACAGATTAAAAAATTTACATTAAAATACACATTTTGAAAAATCTCATCTGATATTAAGGGTAAGGAGGGGTCATCTCACCAAGGGTGGAGGGAGTGTCCAAAAATCGTCAAAATCGCCTCACGTAATTAATAGACGCCCCCTAATACAAGGAAAATTTGCAATTAATGTTATAAATAAAAACCCTTCCTTGTTCATAGATGATTTATTAAGTAGTGATGCGAAGTGATAAGCGATGATACCACTTTATCAATTTATTGCTATCACTAAAATTACAACAGGATAATAAAGTACGTAATAATTTTATTCAACTACCTCGTTGTTGACTTGACATAAATAAGGGTACAAATACCGGGTCAGACTATGTGTTAGAAAGTTTCTGGTGAGTCTGGAAATGTGCCTGGTCACCATAGCCTTGCCCTCTACGTGGGATCTAAAAACATACGTAGCTAGTAAAATAATATAATAATATCAGCCCTGTATTAAACAGTCCCACTGCTGGGGACGGACCTATTCTCAGTATAAGAAGGGCCAGGCCAGGCCAGGCCATAGTCCACCTCGCTGGCCCAGTACGGTTTGGCAGACTTCACATATCTTTGAGAATATTATTGAGAACTTGTATACATGTAGGTTTTCTCAGTTTGCCTTCACCGTTAAAGCAAGCGATAATTAACTATTTAATACGCCCATAACTTCGAAAAATCAGAGATGCGCGCCTTGGGGTTGAACTCGAGACCTCTGCGTGGCAGTCCAACGGTCGCCCACTAGGCTATCGCTGGTGATCAGGTATCATAAAGATCTGTTTACCTTTTAGGCGTAATAGTGTTTAGTCTGTGTAATATTATGTGCTACTGCTGTGCATGAGGTCTTGAGTTCGAATCCCGGGTCGGGCCAACAAAAAGTTATTGGGTTTTTCTGTTAATAAATCTCAATAGCAGCCGGAGTTAGGAAGTTGGCGGTGTTAGACACCCCCGTGCCTCAGAAAGCACGTAAAACCGTTGGTCCTACGCCTGATCTCTCTTCGGTCGTGTCGGATTACCGTCCCATCGGATCATGAGAGTTAGTGAACAGAGAGTGCACTTGTGTTTACGCACACGCTTGTGCACTATAATATCTTCTGCGCAGATGGCCAGTCTCCGTTATGATTGGCCAGCCCGATGATAAGTGTCTATGAAAGCTTAAGGACAAACCTCAAGGCTACTGTCAAGCGGCTGAGTAACTTGATGGTCATACCCTCTTTGGATTTTAAACGCACAGCAATTACTCCAATAAGTAAGTCCTTCCAGAGCCTGCCTGTATGCGTGAGATTATCGCTGCATCTACCATGTGGCATTGTAGCCAGGTGCAACGGATAAATGAACTCGATTGCACTCTCGAATAAGCCAATTGTGACAATAATCAGTATCCTCAGAAATCAGGATTGATTAAATGTAACTAAAATAGATAATAGTTTGAGACTGTACACACTGCAATGTGCTTTTGTAATATTGCGATCGACTGCGGTATCAAAATTACTGCATTGCAGCGCTTGCCTCAATTACCTCAAATCCTTCCGGCGAAGCTTTTCTGAAAATGATGAATCAAAAGGGTACTAAGTAGCACGCTTTCTAATGATTAACTTAATATAGTACGCTGGCATTTAAGATTAAACAGGGAATTTACATTAATTATTGTAAAAACGAATCTAAATGAAACTAATAGACTAGTAACAAGAAAAGTAAATGTCCTGAAATAATTTAGATATCGCAAATAATTGGTACCTACAGCTACATGACTTTGAGCACTCCGCGTATAAACCATTTTACGTGCCGTTGTGTGCATATCGATAGTATCTCGTGCTTATATTTATAACTAGATTTTGGCTACGGCTTTGCTCGCGTAAATGTAGGTTTGGTTAAATAAGGTTTTGGTAAAAATAGTATGTACTTTTTCTGGATACTGTGTCCTTTTCTGTTTATCTGACAACGTGTATCCGAAATTTCATGATGATCGGTCGAGTAATTAAGGCGTGAAAGCGTATCAAACAAACAAAGAAACCTTCACATTTATAATATTAGATAAGATTAAAAAAATTCGTAAAATGTAAGAAATGTTCAACAAAACTTCGTAAAACCACTTGTGTTATTGAAGTTTCAGAATGCTTGTCGTGACATGAGTTTCTTTTAATACAGTTGATAAATTTAAAATTTTAAGTTTGCTAAGTTAAATTGCGGTCACAGATAATCAACATGTTGCAAATGAATTGTTGCTTAAGCTGATGAAGTCACAGGCAAAGGCTATTTGTCAATTCTTCCTCTGCCCGGTATTTAAATTTATACTAATATTATACATAGGAAATATTTGGTTTTTTGTTTATTTGTTTGTAAGGGTTTAACTCAAAAACTACTCAAACGATTTTAAAAATTCATTCACCATCAAAAGTGATATTATCAGCGAGTAACATAGGCGAGTAACATATTTTATTTAAAAAATGTATTGCTACTAACATAACCTAACGTACTTATACGCGAGCACAACCGCGAGCAAAAGCTAGTATCTTTATTAAAGTATTGACGGTATGACCAGGCTGCATTGGCTGTGGTAACAAGCAAACTGGCGTGTCGATATCAAGCTTCCATTTGTGAGAGCTATTTTCCTACCTTCAAATTTTAATTCTTCAAAACGATATGTAAAAACCGAGCATGATCGTCAATGCCCATTTTTAGTTATATATGTATATAACATGCAACGCATAAGTATGAAATTGATTATTAACATTAAACAGTAACGACAGATTAATCTGACTGTTGTAATGAAAAAATAAATTATGAAAATGAAAAATAATTTATTTGTTCTTATAAGGGTTTCATAAAATAGATTGTGCTTGGACCCTACCATATGTAGGTTTTGAGACAACTTTTAGGACATCAAAACACAAGTTTATAAGAGTTTATAGCTGGGTATCTCAAATGCCGAGACACTTAGGTACCTAATTTTTTTTTTTATAGTGGCAAACAAGCATACGGCCCACCTAATGGTAAGTGGTCACCGTAGCCTATGGATGCATGCAACACCAGGGGCATCACTTGCGCGTTACTGACCCTTTAGGAACGGAAGTGGGAAGGAGAAGGAGCGGGAAGAAGGTAAGGGGGTGTTTGGGCCTCCGGAACTCTCAAAACTGTCTGTTGACTAAGATGACTGGACACGAAAAACACCTGGACTCGGAGCAACTATCTGTGGATCACCCACATTGTTCCGTGTGTGGATCGAACCCACAACACTCGTGGTGGTAGCAGTGGTAAGGCGACCACCTACACCGCTACGCCAGCCGTGCAGTCAATGTATATTTCATATCAGAGCACGTCACAACGTCTTAGCTCTTTTTGCGATTTGTATTTGGTCGAAAGTACTCTAGACCTGCGTATGCGACTCTTAAGCGGAAATCGATGATATACTCGTAGCTGCAGATAGGTATTAAAAGGATAAACATCAATTTCTTTTTATATCTTTTTTATTTTTCGGGCTTTTTTATTTTAACAATAAAATGTCAGCCCTATCGCCCCTATACTAATCTAACTATCAGAAATAGAAAACATATGTGTAAAAACATGTTATAAATAGCTACAGCTGGTTTTGACGTAGATTCAGCTAAAACACTAATGCTCTAATATCTTTTATATTTATTTCATATAATCGCACAAATGAGTTCCTCTACCTCTGATAACTCACACAATCAGCTTTGCTAGCTGTTGGACATCTTCAATGATTCCACACACCTCAAAAACATCAATTTTAAATATACCGATTAGATACAAGTTTCCTGTTTTTAATTCAACTCACCATTATTATGACTGTTGTTGATTATAAATATATTTTGCTATAATTACTTATGACATTTTTCCGTCACGAAATCAAAGGTCAATTCAAACGAATTAAAAATGGCTACGATCGCTATACTTTTGTTTTACAGTTCTCTATTTAAAATGTTAATTCTAAAATCAACAAGCTTTAAAGTTTCTTAAAGTTCTAGTAATGTTACGAAGCGAGAGAAAACCTGCGTTATCCTATAATATTATAAATGTGAAACGTAGTCCAACTTTAACCAAAGAAATCAATAGGTTTATATCAAACTTATTCATATGTATGCTTGTACTGCACACAAATACGCCCACGCTTGTTTTAATAGTATATAAATAAAATACCAAGTATCAGAACTTCATAGTAACAATTAAAAAAACCGATATAACAGTAGGCAAATCAAAACGTTTTAATACCGTAGAATATCGGAGCATAAAGGCAATTTACCGCACGTTACCGCTCATTACCGGTTATTACCGCGTGAATATTACATAGGCTAAAGGAACAACTGCTGTTACATACATATGAATACATCACAATATTTCCCGACGACGCGGTGGGTATTGTTTCAATTCAAACACTCGGTATAGACAAGATCTTAAGGCGATGATGGCTGATATAAAGTTAGTTTTTTGACTGTACGTGAGTAAGTACTATGAGTGAGTCACCATATACCAGCGGCCCACCCAATGGTATATGGTGACTCACTCATAGATATTTAATAGTAAGCATTTACTAGAAATGTGAAAAGCGCAATACTAGACTAGTGATATGCGATTGTCAGTTAGACAATTGATTTATTCGAATGATCAAGTGATTCGAATGTACTCGAATTAGTAATCTTTATATAAATCAATTTATTTTTGATTGATAATGGAAAGCTGCCTTGGTTTAGCTGTGGTTTGGTTGGATCGGGCAAAGTGTTTTTGAGTTTTTCTTTTAGGAAATTATCAGTAACAGGTCGAAATCCGGCAATATGCTTATATGTATGCCCTCTATTTCATTGGTCTGCAAATATAGCTGATGAATTATGGGCATACCCTTCGGAGTATGTGGAGTCTGCTAACCCACACTGCCAGCTAGGCCAGCGTGGTGGACTAATCCTTCTCACAGTAAGAAGAGGCCCGTACATAGCAGTGGCATAATTTAAAAAATACCTAGTCTTCTTTCATCCCAATATGAGATTTACATTCGATGACATAAATAGATCGTTGTCATTCCTAGATGAAAATGTAGCCGCGAAAGTAGATGGAACCTTGTCTCACTCTACCCACAGTTACTAAAGACCTAGCTATTTAATATCAGTATGAAAAGTGTCGCAGCCTTTACCTTAACCCTTTCATCAATATTTAAGCAGCATGCCATATAACATGGGGTGGTTACGTGCTGTGGAATATTCAACACATCAACATGGCGATGGCCGTCAAGCCTCGGGGTTATACACCAATGTAATTGCAAGTTACAGGAAATACACAATACCTACTTTAGTATTATTGATTTTATCACGCAGCACTTGGGTTAACCAAGACATTGAAAACATTGTTTCATAAATCAAGGGTGAGCCTTGGGTATGGGTTTAAATTGACTGGTCCTCTGAAGAAGGTTATTATCAAGCACGATCTGAGACACCCCCAATATAAGCCAAGTTGAAAAAGTATGTAGTTATATTCTTAGGCACATGCTTTTTTATTTTTGTATCGCCTTTGCCAAAATGAATTCACTTTGCTTGATGGTAAATAGTTAGTGGAGACCTGGACCAAGGCAGTTAAGGCCAACATCGCAAGCACTGACTATAGCAGTGCCATGGTCGTCCTCATATTGATGACTACCATGACACTGATAGGTAAAGTCTATGATTACGATGGTACATCTAAAAAAGCATAGTCAATGACACAGTGTACGTACTACGTATGTGTCAATTGAAATATAATATGAATGCAATTCTGTCAGTCGCTTATTTAAGCTGATTCAAGTCCATAAAAATGCCAGCCATCCTCGTAGTATTCTAAAAATGTACATTTCAAACAAATACTGAGACTAACATTTAAATTCATTAGACTCAGGATTTATTTCTCCGAAAAAAGTGAAAGGATCAGCCAATATAGAATCTAAAATCTCAAGACCGACAAGACACAATCGCAAAATTATGTACCAACTAGTCAGTCAAAAATTCAGCTCTGAATTAAATACCCAACTACAAAGCTTTCCACAAAATGTCGACACTATGTTCAGTTTTCTTCAAAACACCATTTAAAAACATATGCCTCTTTCCACACACAAATTAATAATACCTAATCCAAAATACATACTTAAACCAGCAGTCATTAAAATCATTACAAAATTTAACTACTATTTAGTCGGCACAAAGTACACTCGGCCACAGGAATGACTGTACAAACCAATACTTAAACTGTAATAACATTTAATTGCGGTCCCTACGAGCACATAACTAACTAATATAATGAAGTAAACTATGATCGGGACAAAACACCGCATTTTTCCGTCAGCCGCGACCATCTTCCAGCTGACTTAGTTCCCACAGCCGATCGAGGGTGGATGTGAGGTTATTTATGTGGTTACTGTACATTGCGCGTTTGGTATGTTACTTTTTATGGTACTAGAAATAATTTCTATGTAGTTTAGGATGTTACAAACATTGAACTAGAAGACCAAACTAAAGCAAAAGCTAAATTCACAGGCAGAATTTAACCTGTCAATTGTTGGCAAGCCAGATGTAATAAAAAGCTTATTGTGTCTGGCCGCTGGTGTGCTGCTATGATTCAAAAGGTTAAACTACCGACAAAGCTTATTTATACAACCAGGTTTCTAAGATCCATTGAAAATGTCTGTATGCACAGACATTTTCAAAACCTTGATATTCCTGCCGACATCGCACTCGGAACAAAATGCAATAATCTTAAATACTGCCACTGGTATTAGGGCTTAGGTAGAGTAGAACCATAACTACATATAACCCAAACCTAAGACAACAAAAAAAAACTTTTAAGCTGTATACAAGTAACAGTTCCAAACCTCGCGCCGCTTGCTTTAGGTACGCTTAGAAATATCTGACACAAAAACCTAATTACACTTTAAGACTTTAATTAGTAATAAAGACCTCAAAAATTGCAATTATAAAAACTCCCACATTTACGTCAATCGAGATATATTGTCTTAATTAATAATGGTGATAAAAATATCCGAGCGATTTGTATCGATGACGTCTCCACCACGCAATGTACACTCCACACACTACACACGCTTGTTTTCACAATAAAATGATCCAATACAATATGCAAGCGATTAAACGGCGTCTAGTTTACGTGCGGTAATTTCGTCGTTCACTGTACAAAACTGTTATTTAGACTCGTCGAAAACTCCTGCGCATATTAATTATTAAGTATGTCGCGTTCGAGGGACGTACTTCTTCAGTAATTGTCCGATATTTAGGTATTTTATGTTAGTTTACATATTGTTTATGTAAGGTTTAATACTATTTTTAGAGTTTGGAAACATAATTTAGGTTTCTTTTTATTTATTTTGTGTGTTTTTTATAATTGTCTTAGTTGGAGGAATATGAAATAGTGTGTAGCGATGACTTGGCTTATATGGCCTGAGAAGATATCAGAGAAGAAAGAATACTTACATAATAATAAATAATAATAATAATAAGATTATTTATGCAACATATCACGTCATTGACGTATACGCCCAATAGTAGCTGTTGGAATCTACATACTATTATTTTAGCAATCATTGGTGCCTTATTATCGTCGCTAGTTTAACCCTTAACTAACATAGTGGGGTAATTTTTTACCCCAGTCGTGCATTTTCGTTTGTATTATGCAAATTTTTCTAGTGGCATATTTAGATTGTAATGAGTTGCTTAAAGACTGAATGTAAGTTAATTAAAAATGAAGAAAATTTACGTCTTTTGAAATTTTTATGTTTATAAAAAGTTATCGATTATAAATATATATTTTTTTGTTTTTAAGCCTAGTATCCACTAGGCAACATTTGGCGCACGACATATTGCACAACATGTTGCTCAACGTGTTGAAAGTCAGCGCGGAACCTTTGTTTAGCAACGTTGTCTGTCTACACATGATTTCGCTCGCATTAGTCGTCGACAACATGTCACCAGAGGAACTAGTGTTGATTTCAGTGGCTTTGTCACGTCTCTACTTGACAACATTTGATGCTCAACTGCATGTTGCACGGAAACAAACAACAAGCCGCACGTCATGTTGAGCGCCAGCTGGCAACGTCGCTCGATGTTGTGCAACGCTGCCGAACATGTTGAGCGTCACGTGTTGCGCGTCAAACGTTGCCTAGAGGATACGGGGCTTATTAAAAAAAAACTGCCATACCTATTTCACAAATTATGTGAATATTATTTTGTAAGATATACAACTATGAAATTGGGGTAGATTTTAACCCCACGATGTTAGTTACGTAACAAAAAGTCACTATGTTAGCAAAGGGTTAATAATTGTATGTAATAATAATAATAATAATAATCATTTATTGACACAAAAAAGAAAAGAACACAATATATAACAAAACTCTGGCTCCCACGCTAGTCGAAACTGTGTTGCAGGAGTCAGTGTCTTCCCCGCTTATATGTAACAATTATTTCAAGATACAATTGGTAATTTCATTATAATACAGTCAATTCATAATTTATAATTTAACTAAAATAAAATAAACGTAAAAAAAAAAAAAAAAATATAATAAGTATTGATAATTTCATAAGAATAGTAATAATATCCAAGCATACATGTCTTTGTAGATGAATGTGTATGTGTGTGTGTGTGTGTGTGTGTGTGTGTGTTTATGTGTGTGTGCGTGAGTGTGTGTGCGTGTGTATGTAAGTGTGTGTATTTATTTATATATGTGTGGGCCTGTCTTAAACTTTGATAAGATTTTCCGTTTCTTCATAATTATGTCAGTTTCAGTAACCAACACATGATCATCCTTTTAAATTGATTATTGTTCAGCCTACTAACTTTGGTTATTTTATTATACTTGTTGTATATAAAAGGCGCTAAAAATGTGTACTGCTTTTGACCTAAGGCTGACTTAGTGTGGGGTACCGGCCAACGTTCAATGCGTTTTTGGTGTAAAGGTAATTGTGGTACAGTTGTCTTGTGATATCTTCGTAACGATTCGTGGATAAAAATCTTTCGCACAGATAACACACCAGTCAGTTCATAGACTGCTGCTGTGGGATGTCTGAAGGGTAGATGGCATAAAACTTTAAGCACTGCACGCTGTGCACGTTCTACTCCAATCATTTTTGTTTTGTCACCTCCTCCCCAGGCACATATACAAAACCGAATAAGACATTCACATAATGCCCGGTATGTCTGGATAAGTAACATCAGATCACATATCGCACGCAAGGTCTTAAAAATGTGTATCATGCGTCTGAGTCTATTTGCAGTCGATACCAGATGTAGGTTCCATGTGAGTTGGTCGTCAAGTGTTACCCCCAGATATTTTACGCAGGCTCTACGGACAATCACTTCACAGTCACAAACAGAGCGATCCTCTAATCGATTGCATGGGAATGTGTGCATTTTGAGGCTATGTTCATTTGTTGGTTTTCCCACCATCGTCTTGCTGAAACACATGTAATTAGTTTTGCTGGCATTTAATGATAAGAGGCTATTCTCTAACCAGGTGGTGACTTTAGCTAACCCGTTTTCAGCTAGCTTGTAGATTTTGTCCCAGGTATTGCCATGAAAAAGCAGCACCGTATCATCGGCGAACATATAAATGTCCAGGGAAGACAGGACAGCAATATTGCACAATTCGTTGATGTAAATAAGGAACAATGTGGGGCCAAGATTGCTGCCCTGCGGAACGCCATACCTGCACGCAGAAAGGCCACTTTCATACCCTGCGACCTTAACACATTGTAGTCTGTTAGTCAGATAGTCTGTGAACCATTCCAGAACTACCCCCCTCATGCCAACGCTTTCCAGCCGTGTCAGAAGTATTGGAACTGACACCGTGTCAAAAGCCTTTTGAAGGTCTAAAAAGACTCCCATGCATTTTTCTCCCCTGTCTAAATGTGATGTTATATTTGACGTCAACTTTAGGACAGCATCCTCAGTTGATTTTTTTTCTCTGAACCCAAATTGACGGTCACTAAGCAATTTATTTGATTCCAAATACCGCATAACTCTCTTATTGACAATTTTCTCTAGGATCTTTGATAACGTTGATAAGAGGGAGATAGGACGATAATTAGCAGGTTGTTTTTTATCCCCGGATTTAAAGATTGGACACACCATGGCTTTTTTGAACATAACTGGAAAAGTACCTGTTTCCAAACTTAAGTTACACATAAATGATATAGGTGGGGCTAGTGAAATAATATTTTGTTTTAGAATATCGGCAGTTATTTTATCCCATCCAGGTGCACTGTGTGATCTTAGTCCAAGAACTATACTTCTTACTTCTTGTGGATCTGTAAGCGAAAACGCCATAGAGTTAAGGGGTGACATGTGACTTTTAGCTTCGCGTGCTAATACCTGCTCCGTTTTGTTTGATATATATGTATACATTGAATTTTTATGTAATATGTAAATAATATGTAATGTATGTAAATTTAATTTATTTAGAATTACAGGACAATATCGTCAATGCTGACTAAGTCCTGTTACATAAAGATAAATCATCATTTGCACTAAGCCAACGAGCCAACTATGACCTAACTTATCTCACATTGAGACGGGCCGCCTTCGCTCGAACAGAATGTTCCACTGACTGGACCGGACGAAATGTCCCACTGATTCACCCGTTCGGCCCGTGTGTGCTGATGTTATATGGTATTGTACATATGTAAATTTGCAAATTTTAAATATACATATGTTTTTTGGTCCAAGGTCCAATTTTGCATGTGCATAGATTAAATCAGATAAAGACTTTATTTTATACACAAACATCGATAAAAAAACGATTACGATTGCGTAGTAACGACATATACTTGCCTGTTATCTTTTATTATAGACAGTCAATAATTGATAATTATCCTCATAAATATAAAATTTTCGTTATAGTCGTCAAGTTTTAGATAATATACAGGGTGTCCCAGAACTCAACGTCAAGCCGAAACGGGGTGACAGGGTTTATTGTAACCATCATGAGAAAAATCAAAAAAAAAATCTATCCCATGCAGTTTGAAAATTATGGGCATTTAAGAAAAACCTAGAAATTTGGTCAAACTGTAACCATTTTTCGGTTATTGTGGTTAATTTTATTATTTTTGTTCATTTAAACTTTGGAACCGTAACCCTAAATAACATTTCTAGAATCACAGTCAAAAATAATGACACAATTGCCCCAAGTTTCCTAGAATTAAGACTATTTGTTAAACTATGAATTTAAAATTTTCAATATTATAGACTGAAAGGCCCTCCTTTAAAAAAAATGTACTAGAGTGCCTTGGCAAGTGCCATTAAAAGTTGGCGCATTTAATCAGGATTGTAAAATGGTCGGGCACGCCACGATCGTGGCGGTAAGTCCCGTGTTTGAGGAGTGGCTGGAGAGGTGGCATGGCGCCCTCACCTTCCGGCTGACACAGGTTCTGACTGGCCACGGATGTTTTGGCCGGTTCCTGTGTCGTATACGCCGGCAAGAGACGCCCGGTTGTCACCACTGCGGCGACTGCCGCGACGTTGTTGAGGACACGGCGCTGCACACTTTGGCGGTTTGCCCCGCCTGGGCATCGCAGCGTCGTGATTTGATCGCGGCAGTCGGATCGGTTGCCCTCTCGCTCTCGGCCGTAGTTCAGTCTATGGTCCGGAGTGAGAGGTCGTGGAACGCCGTCGCCTCCTTTTGCGAGGAAGTGATTTCCATCAAGGAGGCGGCGGAGCGGGAGAGGGAGCGTTTAAACCCTCTCCCCAACCGCAGAGCCGGGCGTCGGAGGGCGCGCGATGACCTCCAGCCACCCTGAGGATTGACCTGGGGGTGGCGGGCTTTGTGGGCCTGCCCGCCATCCGTTCAGCACCAGGTCCGAGAGGCGGCGTGCGTGTTCCCACGCGCGCCTCTGTGTCGAGTCCGTCTCCCCTCTAGGGGGGAGACAGTAGGTGAAGTAGTGCCTATTTTGGGTAGGTCTTTCGTGTAGTGGCCTGCCGTTTCATACGGCGGGCCGAAACCTCGGCGGGGTCGCGACCGTATGCGAAAGTGATTCGCGCGGCCCCGTCGATAGTGGTTTTGTCGAGGAACACCGTGGTAGGTTTAGTCGGTATTCCGGGAGGTACATTATCCTTTCAACATCTTCATTTTACCCCGGCGAGTCCGACATAATCCCTCCGCCCGCCCCCGCGGAGGGATATGCGTCATTGCATTCCCCCACGTAAAAAAAAAAAAAAAAAAAGGATTGTAAAATGGTACAATACTTGTTAGTTTCATACCAAAAAAAAACCAGTACAAAAATAAAAACCTCAAGTAACCCGATTTTTGCTAACCCATTTTACTCAGTTAAAATGTTTTTTATTCGCACAAGCTCTTGGTAGGTTCTTAAGTTTACGGCAAAATGATGAGAGAGATGGATAGTGGACATGTTTGCCATGAGCGAGCGCATTTGCCACATTCTGTATATATCAGTTATAAGACCTTAAAGTATAAGTAACCTAAATACCGCTATGAATCGACACGCAGCTTAACTTACGAACATTGTAAACACTTAATATGCATAAATATGATTGGATAATTATAGATTTATTTACACTGTACTTAGCATAAGTAATATAAAGATTTAAAATGTTAATATTCTTTTCGCGAAATTAAAAAAATGCTTCTTGTACACACGGCTACACATCAAGTTAGACACCATATATACGCATAACTAAGCTACATACAAAATAGAGAATTGTCGGAAAGGGACAGTGCATAGTGGTGTCGATGTAATGGTAAGGATAGAGCGTAACAAAAATATAACGCACTCTCTCGCACGATTCGCAGCGTTCAACTTCTAATAGTTCAAAGTCCAACAGTCTAGGTTGATGTGTCACTGTGTGTACTTTACTTGATAACTTTTTTTTATAAGCAGCCGAAGCTGTTTCCTCTCCGTGCGCCTATTTAATAGTTCTAATAGTCCGCAGGTGATGTATATCTTAGGACACTATAAATTTAATTTTAAACTTAAAATGCATTTTGTTGGGTAAAAAGCTAACTATTTATTACAAGATTTCGTTAGTATAATACTAGATATCATCAAACAAACTTGCTTTAGCATTTATTATATTAGTTAGGAAATTGCCTTGTTAGCCGTATCAAATACACTTCGTTTTTAAGTTTATCAAATTATTCAAATGGCTTATTTACCATAAATAATTTTACACAAAATCAACTGTCGTTACTTATTTCACATGCAATAATCCTCTTCAAATCTTATAATATTAAAAAAATCGTCTATTAAACGCATTACCTACAATATGAATCCCCAGGAGCCACTTACTAGTGTATCCAAGCAGCACGAGTGTCCCGAGATTACGGAACTTTCCCACCGCCCCCCGTGACGTATGCCCACCTTGTTGAGTACTTAAGATACTGTGACAAATCTCAAGATATTTGAGAAAAAGTAAATTGTTAATCGAAGCAAAGTAATAGACTATAATATATAATATCAGCCCTGTATATAAACTGTCCTATTGCTGGGCACGGACCTCTTCTCAGTGTGAGAAGGAGCAGGCCATAATCTACTGCGCTGCCTCCGTGCGGATTGGCAGACTTCACATATCTTCGAGAAATTTAACAAGAACTCTCAGACATGCAGGTTTCCTCACGATTCTTTCAGTGCTAAAGCAAGCGGTAATTAACTACTTAATATGCACATAATTGAGAAACATCAGAGGCCCTAGGATCGAACTCATGACCTCTGCATAGCAGTGGAGACAAATTTGACTACCGTCATAGTCGTTGCCGTCAACCAAGTACAATTTCAGACCTCGCGCTGCTATTGAGAATATCTCTAGAGAGAAACCCAATAACTCTGCGCGACACGGGTATTGAGTGTAAGATCTTATGCACAGCACTCGTATTCATTACCACAGCGCCAACGAGGCTGTCAAAATGAATACCCATCGAAATATTCGCTATGCTAGACCATTACTGGTGAAAAATGAACTTTTTATTTTATTGTCTGATAGATTTTGCTCGCAGCGTCGCTCGTGTAAATGCAGGTTATGTGAATTTTCTCTCCCTTCATAAAACCTGCATGTCTGAGAGTTCTCCATAATGTTCTCGAAGATATGTGAAGTCTGCGAACCCGCAGTAGGCCAGCGTAGTGGACTATGGCGTAACCCTTCTCACAGTAAGAAGAGGCCCGTGCCCACCAGTGGGACAGTTTAATACAGGGCTGATATTATTATTATACCTCACAATGTGTATGCGGAATTTCATGACAAACAAACTCACATTAGCATTTATAATATTACTAGTTTTCCCCCGCGGTTTCATCCGCGTAAGTCCTGTTCCCGTGGAAATATCGGAATAAAAGTCTATGTGTGAATCTAGGTCTCCAGCTATCTACATACCAAGGTTCATCGCAATCGGTCCAGTAGTTTTTGCGTGAAAGAGTAACAAACATCCATACATCCATACAAACTTTCGCGTTTATAATATTAGTAAGGATTAAGTTAGGATGACCTCGTTTGTCCAGCGACCTAGGATTTTATTTATGTTTAAAATGATCGTGACTGAAGGCCACCATCTCTTAAAGACTTGACTATATGGATGGCGAACTAGGATATGAATTTCATAGTAAAATGCGAACCCGAGACCTCATGCACAAGAGACGTATTTAATACCACTGTGTGCCCAAGGCAGTCGAGACAATTTATGTCATCAATTAGTTTATTAGGTACTACACATATATTCTATTTAATCATTTAAGTATATAAGTAGATATATATAATATTACATAATCTATACAACGTGTCACAGATATAACGCACAACCACAAACACCCCAATTAGATTATTAAATCGTAATAATAAAATAATCATTAAAATGTTACTTTTGTGTACTTAAATATTTTAATTTAACGAATTAGTTCTCCTTATTGTGCGCGGATAGTATATTACAATAGATCTAACATTATTGCCTTTATTGCATTAAAAACCTTATTGCCTTGAATTATGATACATTTTCGTTTATTTCGACTGTTCAATGAAAAGGATGACTATAATTTACGTTGTTTTAATTATTTTAGGACAAAAAAAATACCTATATTAAAATGTCAGAAATGGATTCTGTAGCCGATTCTGAACAAAGTACTTTCAGGAAGTGCGTTTAATATGTTACACGTTGTATATTGAGATATAGAATAACTAGCCGCAGTTGTCGATTTGTTAGTTTTAATGAGATAAGATTGCTACATATAAATATAAAATAAAATAATGATACATTTTTACATGTATACAGATCGAGCAAAGGTTAAGTATTGTTGCCATGGGCAAATTTTCGATGGGTGAACATTTAGCTGCATCAGCGTTTAATTGATAACCTTGACTAAGGCCCTAGTCGTTATGGTAAGCGACAAAATTTGAATTACTGGCCCGTTGGCGATAGCTGAGTTCCTAGAAGAAAAGTTCCTAAAAAGTAACTTTTGAACCAAAGTACCAAATAACACTTTATTGGGTGTTTTGGATAAGAGAGTATAAATGTGTTTCAAAGTCATCACTGAGTACTTACCTGGTGATGATAGGCCAGAGTTCATTGTGCTTCTTTTGTGGTAGTTAGCTAACCCTAATTAATCTGCAACATAAAAAAAAGAAAGGTAATATATAAACGTTGTGAGATATTTCAGATATGCAACTTCATCTTAAACCACTTGGTTTAAGAAAAAGATGTATGTCTAAAATTCCTCTTCTCAAACTGAACACTGGTCTAATCTTTCACAGGCTGAGAAGTATGAGAGAATGCAAGTGATCAAGACTGAGACAGTTTATAAGCAAGGCTGATATTATAAAAAATATGAAAAAATATCTATCCTAACTACTACCTGAGATATGATATTTTTTTAAATACCATATTTAACTTTCTTGTACACTACGCCAAAAATGAATGAATTCCATCGGTTTCTTGTTGTTTTATTATTAAACACTAATTATACTAATAGATAGACAGTCAAAAGAATGAACAGATACGGCAATTTCTAAAATTTTTTTGTTTATTTTTTTCTCTGGGCTGCCATCAGTTATACTATAAGACATTTCAAGGTTATCCATTAATTACCGGACATCCTGTATATTCAATAATAAATATTTATGAAAGTTTCGAAAATACAGCAAAACAAATCAAAGCTTACCTATAGAAGACAGAACTGTAGCCTGTAATTACCTATTTATAATGCTTCGTTATTATCGAATATTTTATGTACACGCGTGGTGAACGGGCCTGAATTATTGAGCAGTGGCCGTGGGATCCCACAGCTGGGCTACGTGGGCCTTTGATCGTCTATTGAAGGGTATTAGAAATGAAAGGAAAATTGCAAAACATTGTTACATTTGTACACTTCACTATGATTAGGTATAAAGGGAATAGTCGAGTGTTTCCAAGGATGTTTGAAACAATAATGAGATATTGTGACGTTAGCACAGGTATACACGGTTAGTCAGAAAGGGAGAGAAAAGAGTGGCTTAACTAGAAGAGGTTCCAACTTTACAACCAATTTTACGATTACAATGGACTGAATCTAAGGTGATGCGCACTCTACTTGCGAGGATCCTTTACGACGAGCATTTGTTTGAATCCTTTCAAGAATTCTTATCTATATTCTTCCTATCTACACATTATGCTCTCGTTCCTAAGCTTGTCAACATAAAATGTAACTTTTCTACCGAGTAGACCTTGATCTTCCGTACTCAAGCTAAGCTGCGTCGTTACGCAACAAAATGTAGGACGAGGAAAACCGTAGACGAACAAAATTTACAGAAATGACCAATGAAGTCAACTTGTTAATGGGACAGTGCTAGCATGAGTAGCCATACTCAGATAAGTCCTTACAACAGTTTCGGATTCGGTGAGCCGGATCTTCGTACCGAATAATTTGTAGAAGCGAGTTACTCAAAATCAAGGCAATTAAAATCAAATTCTTGATTGCAGTACAGATTTTCGAAAACATTATGGAAAATATTCACTGATAATAAAGCCCACATTATAAGTATAAAATGAGATCAAATTTGAATTCTCTGTCTTAGAAATAAAACAAGAACATCACTCAACTATTTCTGCTCTTTTCTTCGCTCGCGCTCTTTTCTTGGACAGCATGGAAGATTGATAAAGTACTCACAGTAGACAATTGTTAAAGTAGCCTCGCACGCACAAATTACAATTTCTTCGGTATAATAATTTATATTTGTAAAGTACCTAATATTGAGATTATACACTAGTACTTGAGTTATTTAAAAGAATAGATAAGCACGGCTGTATCTCATTACAGTTACAATACAGGCTAATCTGAATTACGGATCACGTGACTTATGCATCTGTCAGTTTTGTGACACCTATCTCATCACATTAAACTAATTTAACCACCACAGTCGTAGAGTTTAACTTGAGATTCTTATTTTATAGGGTATACAGCTCATAGTTCAATGGCAAAATAATTTTTGAGTGATACGTTTTGTTGTAAGTGATGCGTCCAGTGATAGGTTTTTGTGTGTTATTTGTAATAGTTTATAAAACATGTTTGATATTTGATTAGAGTAATTCGTGACTTATGATTTTATTCGGTATGGTGAGTGTTCACTCTTTGTTTTCTTTATTTTCTTATGCTTACAAGTAATATAAGAATCGTTACTTTATTCAATGTAGAATCACGAAACTTATTAACGCCGTACAAAAACCCCATTCTCATAATCGATTACGACGTCTATTATGATGATACTTCCATATTGAAAACCCTCTTATATGCGAAAAGTTTTGAAAGGATAATTTAAAGATCACTATGTTTTCCATCTATAGCTATACCTGAAAGTATAGTTTATCAGACGGTAACATTAATGCCGGTAGTAAATGCATTGATTGACACCTCATTAGCGCGAGGCTCAAGCCTAATAAGGTGTTTGTAACTTACTCTTATGCGGAATTTCAGTTTAGTGTTTAAATGCTTTAAGCGACATTTTGCTGTAGTATACACGCGGGGGAGACACTTTTCGCGATCTACATAGTAGGGCCGAGCCTATTGCCGGCTAAGCTATTCCCGTACGATCAACCAATTTCTGAAAAGCAAACAGTAACATGTAATATCAAACTCATGTCAAGTAATTTGATTGACTGATGCTAAATATGTATATGTAACAAATCAACCAATCGCAGTAGTTGAGTAGTTGACATGCGTTTGACCGCCTATAAGCATTCTTTTGTTTTATCCGCCTTTTGCAAAAGGCATGTGCTTCTACTGAGAATTTTAAAGCCTACTTCGCGTAAATCGTAATGGCACTGCTTCACAAATTATCTACCACTCCTGCAAAACTTTCTCTCAAAGCCATACACTATAGAACACAAATTCTATTTAGCATGCATAATAAAGTGCACACCCATCGAGTTACAAGTTAATTGCTACCGAGGCATACTGCGTGCCCGTAATGATATTCGAAGCGAGCTGTTGTACGACTCCCTGGAGCGAAAGCCTTCCGAAACGGACAATTTGAGTTTTAGACTTGAACAAAGGAATTAAGACTCTATTTGTTATATGTTTCGTTTCACTTTGTTGTGGCATTCATAGAATAAATGGTATTGAAAATGTTTTTAAAAATCGGTGGCAAATCAAAATAGTTCTTGCAAAATTAAGTAACATAACATAGATTTTATTTAAATAAATTACTAGTAATTCATTCGTAATTATTGGTACCTAATCTTTTTCGCTAAGTTAAATATTTGTTATGTAAGATCATTGTCCTCAAATGTATTAATTCTTTTCTGAGATCTATTTTAATAGAAATCCTACAAAGTGGTTTTAATTTTATAATGAACTGAAATCGGTGATCGTCGTTGAAATAAACGTATCCACACCCTGCATACATACACTGTCTTAAACACTATTTGAAAGCAGTTCAAATTTTATGTTTATATAACGTTGTTGTGTTTAGCTTTAGGAAAACTAGTAAAGCTTAAAAGTAATAATAATAATAATTTTGGTTTAGCTGTAAGCTTATATTGATTAATTGATAAATAAATAAATAAACCATGTCCAAACCATATGGTGGGTAATATACAAAAATTATACAAAGATGTTACCATAAAATATAACGTAATACCACACTGTTAGACAAAGTTAATTTCACACAGTGGTTCAATACATAATGATTTCTGGCCAAAATAATTTTATGCATGAATGTGCCTGCGCGCGCGCAGAGCTGTCACTGTGGGGGATATATAGCCCTCGCTTATTAACTTTATACAAGAAAATATCATAAAGAGGTGCGAAGTTGTACACAGAAACATTACCTGCGCTTTGTTAAGGCCAGTAATATTATTTCGCTGAGAGTTAGCAACTAAGGCCGGTTGGATGCTTCATTTCGTAATTGTAAGTAATATTTTTCCCTTACTCCTAATTAATTCAGTATTACTAGTTCAAGAAAGGCAATAGCCGGGCAAGGCCTTGTTAGACATTTCTGTCACAAAATATTATTCTACTATAGTACTACAATCCCAAAAAAAAATATTTATAAGTTTTTTTTTTCGGTTTTCAAAGGAGTTTTCGAGATAAAAGCTAATGAGAAACTCATGACTATATCATGCTGTGGTACTGCATGAAACCGACCTAACACACCTTGCAATGTTTTACACAACTGTGACATTTAATTTTTTACACAGTGAGAGTAGAAATTAAAATTGTCAAAAGGACTCGTTTTAATGCGTGAATTTAAAGCTTTATTGGACATTTAGACCCACTCGATTTTACACTTTAAATATTATACGATACAGTTCATATTATATTAATTTATTTCGTTTATCGTTTTGTCGTAGGTAAGCTGTTTGAATGAAATTAATTTTCTTGATAAGAAACGGTTTCTTATTCAGTTTTTAATTTAGCATAACGTTGATATAAAACAGACTTAAAATGTTTTGTATAAAATATTGCCAATGTTTTTATATTAGTAAAATTTGTGGTAACTAGGCATTATAATTTTATCGCTGAATATATTATGATATTAACGTGGAAGACAAAAATTACGTTCTTGTTTCTTATTATCTTAAGTAGTTTCCACGCATGGTGAAATAGTTGAAGTGGTCACTTCGCCGCTGCCAGTGCACCGAGTATTGTATAGTTGAGCAGCGATAGCTCAGTGGGGAGACCAACAGACTGCAATGCAGAGGGTCTCGGGTTCGAACCCACGTCGCGCACCTCTGACTTTCGGAAGTTATATGACTTTTCGAAATTATGTGCGTATTGATTAACAATTATCGCCTGCTCCGTGCCTCGGAGAGCACGTTAAGCCGTCGGTCCCGACTGCCATGAACATCTATGGCAGTCGTTATTGGGGCAGTCGACACAAAAGATCCCACTGGGTCGAAGTGTCGCCGGTCTATACTGCCTGGCCCCCACACAAGATAAGATAAGATTGTATAGTTGTATAAGTCTGATTGTGGTCTGATCTCAGCACGAGATAATTATTTGTGCGATCCACAGACACAGGTTTGCCTTTTTTAAGTCTTCGTGTTCGTTGTTTAATTCCTAACAATAAGAGCAAGATAATTTGAGCAGATAATATTTAAAAAAAGAATGTGTGCTTTTGCTACTTTTCGTTTTTTGTAAATTCGCATTTGATTATACCAATGAAGATATTTACAAAATTATAAAATATTTTCTTCAAGTCGTCCAATTAGCTTGATATTACATACATCGTGACAGAAAGCTTATTGCACAGTCTAATTTCATAACTTTACACAATATTCTCGTTACTAATAACAATAAACATTATTAACTAGGTTAAATACACCATCGCGATCCCCATATCCGTTCAATAAAACATCAATATTATTAATAAAACGGAGAACATTTCTTCAAAAATATGACAATATCAGAATATTTCTGATATTATTGCCGTAATTTCTCAATAGTGACAGAAAATATGAGAGTTTATTCATACATGTGACTTGATTTTCTGAGAATTGTTGTTGAAACAGACAATTATGTGCGGGATAAAGGAATGAATAATGTGGCACAACTTCTTGAGCGGCGAGTTGTGATGCTATGATCTAATTAATTCCAAGACGCCACTACGGAAACTCGAATTACCGTCGCGAACGGATTACGTCACGAAGTTGACTCGAGTTCGAAATTTAAGATGCCATTTTGTTTTAACAGTTTTTAGAGCCGATTTTCAATCGGTAATAAAGGAAACTGTAAAGTCAATTCAGTTTATTTACATTAATTTATGTATTTGAAAATCGAACAAACTTATTTTTGAGATAAGCAATTATAATATGATTATTAGGCCTCAGATGCATAGATCATGGAAAAGTTTTGTACAAAGTTTATTTAAAAAAATGTTTTATATATCAATAGGCGTTTCGTATGACGTTTTGTTAATCACCTATTTAAAAATACATCTCGAATATAATGTGTATGATGTTTCCATGGTATCTGCTATCTTAACGATACACTAGCATGAGCACAACATCGCCCACGCGCGACCTGCCACTTATAATTTAATTTCAACCACTTATACATACACATAGCTCATAACTCTAGGGATGGGAGACATGGATACCACTTCCAAATGCTACATTACTCCGTATTATAGAGTAAAAATTTGTGAATTTGAACCAACATAAAAGTGGCAATAATAAATAAAACGTTGGACTAATCATCAAGGGATTGTTGAACCAATTCGCATTCATTGCACTACTCGCCTTGATCGCACTTCTAAGACAAACAATTATCTTAGTAAAAGACGAAACAATATTTTATTTTTACATAAATAAGTACTAATCATTTTAATAATATTTATTAAAATAATATCATCAAAAAATTAGTAAGCAATTTCAAGATATTTTGCGTAGTACCATAAATATTTTAAGTCCAATTTATACTATGGCAGTTCCATGCAATCCGCGCATCAGATTGATTTGTATCATTTTATTGCCAGATTCATAGATACCGATACCCATTTCGCCCATCCCTATCGTCCTCCCTGGTGAAGTGAGTGTCGGCATCAATTATTTAACCTTACTTAAGGTGCGGGTCACAAACATTACGCTCGGACAATTGGAGGCACGGCACAGGCCGGGGCTAATGTCGTGATCTCACTCGGTGACTCAGGAGACGAGATATCATTCGTATAAAAATGCTGGTTGTTTCTATGTTGATATTAGTGGTGTACTTATATGGTAAATATCTAGACGTTAATATAGATGATAAACTAAATTGGAAAAAGCATATAACTACGGTTAATGGTAGGTTAAGGAAACTTATTTACATTTTTAAGGACTTGAGAGTTACACCTGACACTATACTGTTGATACAAATATACAAAGCGCTAGCTGAATGCTTAATCACCTATTGTGTATGTGCATGGGATTCGGCGGCCATAAAACATTTGATAGTACTCCACTACTTACCGTTTCGCCACCCTCCACATTTAGTGTATGAGAAAGCAGAAATGCGAAAGTTGTTTGTCTATCAATGTATTCGTAAATACCATAAGAATACCGTATCTTATCTACAACCCTCGGGTAAAAGGATAGGCAAATGTTCAGTCCCAAGTGTCAAAAGCAAATTTACCCAACAATACTATAGTAATATTGCACCTAGACTACAATAAACTTAATCTAACGCATAAAACCAAGTCTTATTATAGCTTTGATTTTGTGTCCGACCTAATAGAGCCTATTATAATGTACCAGGTACAGTTTTAGCTATCGTGCAGCAACTGAGTGCTTTTTTATAGAAAAATCAATAAAATTGCTGACCTGGGAATAGAACGCGAGTCACACAAACATTAGTCGCATTTATTAATGCTACGCCACCACGGTATTATTGAAATAGAGCACAACTAAAAGCTTCTTGTAGTTTCAAGAATTGCCGAGCAGAAATATATATATCTAACATTAATTCTAAGTTGATCATTCAGTCACGCTTTTACATATTAAATAAAATCCCCCTGTCTTTATTTTTAAATAATAACGACCCTATCTAGCAAGTAAATGACCTAAAAACAGTAAGAGAGAAATTAAATAAAGGCGCAATAGTTGTAGCTGTCAGTTTACTGTTGCGCCTGCGCCGCGTAATATTGTGGCTTCAATATCCAAACTGGGCATAAATTTTAGTGTTCTGTACGATTTTTTGACTCTTAAAGTTCTTTGTAATCTTTTAAAGTACTTATATAAAATGCCACGCGACTGAGATTACTTCATGTGCGGACGATGTCGTTCAAATAAGATAAAAGATATAACATGCGTTGCTCAGTACTTTACTCAAGTGTCCTTTGATAGACATGACACAATGTGGAGAGTATAAGGCAGATTCTTAGGCGTGTGAATTTCTTAAAATATTTTCCTTCACTGTCAAATAAGAGATAATTTATCTATTGGCATTTGATTACGAAACATCAAAGATGCCTCGGTTGTATTAGAATAGAGGGAAAACAACGGTTACAACATTAAGCCATAGAAAACATAGGTACCGGAGTACAATTTAAAGTCAAAAATCATTAATTAATTTTTGTCACATAGTAACACTGACGAACATCAAAGGTTATGGTTTAGTGAGTTTAGAATTAAGAGCCAGCTTAATACAACACGGGAATTTTTTTGAAGATGCGGTAGACAATGACTTATTCATTAGTCTATACGACATACGTCATTAGACTTGCAATCGCGAGTTCGTAGGTTTTATTCTCACCTATTGCACTAATGACATACACCCTAGTACTAGAAATAGGGCTATAGACTTTAGGAATCTTAATGAGAATCCTAGTAATTTGCGATCCAAATTTCTAGATATTTTTCAGTGGTACATTTGTAATTAATGTGTCTTCTTTGCATGAGGTTTTAGGCTTGATACCGGTTCGGTTTGGTTTGGTGCAACAGTTAGGACGTTGGTCGTACTATTGACCACCGTGTATTGCAAAGCACGAAAACCCGTTGGACCTGCGATTTTCTCTCTGAGGTCGTATCGAAATAATAATAATAATATTTATTGAAAAAGAAAGAAAGCAAGTACATTAACATCTGTTACAATTATACATGTTATGTTATGTTATCTTGTGTGGGGGCCAGTCAGTACAAACCGACGATACTTCGACCCAGTGGGATCTTTTGTGTCGACTTCCCCAATAACGACTGCCGTAGATGTTCATGGCAGCCGGTACCGACGGCTTAACGTGCTCTCCGAGGCACGGAGCAGGCGATAATTGTCAATCAATACGCACATAATTTCGAAAAGTCCGAAAGTCAAAGGTGCGCGACGTGGGTTCGAACTCGAGACCCTCTGCACTGCAGTCTGTTGGTCTCCCCACTGAGCTATCGCTGCTTTATATATTATACAATTATACATACACGCACGTAATAATTAACAAAGTAGTTGTACATTGTTGGATCAAATATGCACTGATGCCCAAACTGAGCCGAGCTCGTAGTATGGGAATTTGCGGTTCACTTTACACATATAATTATGATTGGGAAGCAGTGGAAAAAGTGCACTCATATTTGCGTTCAAACTTGTGCATTAATGTTTCTTGCGTAGATTGTTAGTCTGTCTAAGAGTGGCTGCCTTGACCGCGAATTCAGTCTGGTACGCATTATTATTTTCACATTGTATAAACGGGCCATCCATATCTTCTTAATTTGTGACCAACCTATCACTTGCATTTCTATATCTATTAAAATAAGAACAACAAAAAATCTCTACTATATCGCCTAACATCAAAGCCGTTGCCGCGGCATGTCGAGTGACGTCACACGCGTCGCTGGCTACGTCACTGGGCCGCGCGGCAGATAACACAACGCGCCAGACTAAGTGACTCCGGGTGTAATAGTTGTATTAGTGACACGTCTATAGATATTGAGATGAACGAGATATAGACGTATTTATTTTTATCCCTTTTTGTGCTAGCTACGATGGCGCAAGGGGGATTGCTTTGCATGAGGTATCGAGTTTGAATGCCGGGACAGGCAAAAGTGGTATTAGAATTTTGTACTAGGTAATACATTTTCGGCAATAGGTATATTATGTGGATCTACAAACCATAGCTGGTTAAAAGAGGGTTTAATATACATCTCCCTACTATATAGCAGTAGGTACGTAAGACTATTTTTCGTCAGATAGGCAGATTTTTCACTTTTCGGTGTTGCGTTGGTCTCTTGGCGTTAAGAGTGAGTTCGATTACCATGTCGTTTCGTAAGGTACTCATTAAGTAGGTATTATTGAATTTATCGAAAGTATCTGTATCAGTATGGAGTCTGGATGTCAGTGTCATAGTATCTGAAAGTGCCCCTGATAGGGGCCCCTAATGTCCAAGGCATATCTCATAGGAATACAAAAATATTTAAGTTATATGTGAATTATACCTACCTCTTTAAAAAAACACTGTTGTAGGTGACTGATTCATTACAATTGTGTGATATAAATTCAATCCATCCCTACCATAAATAAATCACATTCTAAAATACCTAAACGACAATTTAATCTCACATCAATGGTCGCGCTGACCGTGATCTGATCAGAGCTGATCAAGCGATCACGTGATCCACGTGACGTATGAGCGTTACCGACACTAATCTGACACTATTGTGTGAGGTACCGAAGTACTGAACAACGATGTGGGAAAAATTGGATACGGCATTACAGAAAATTGTGGTGGTTAAAATTGGTATTCGATTAAAGAGATAAAAACCAGAATAAAAAGCAATCATATGCTTCAAGCAATGACAGCACGGTTGACCCAGTGGCCGGTGTATATATGATTGTCTTGCCACTTCCATTACGCCAGGTGTAGTGAATTCGAATCACACAAGAGACAAATAATCGTACGATCCACAAATGGTTGTTATGAGCCTGAGTGAACCCCTTGAAACCCTTGACTCCTAACTTTATGGACACATAGAACAGCCAGGCTGAATACAATTATTTGTAAATCATAGAAGTCTTTGTGCCACATAAGGATCAAACCCACGGGACAACTGTACTGTGTAGACTGCAACCGCTGCTTTAAGACTAAGTTTGGATTCGCTAGTCACATCCGGGCGCATGACAGAAGATAGCCAGGGTTTCGCTGTCTACGGATACATCGAGGAGGACATCAACTCGGCGCGGGTGCATTGTCAAGGTGATCAATTAAGACACTAGGCCATCCGTGTAGACAATGAAAAATATATGGGTAAGTCTATGTATGTGTGTGGCATTGACTTACTTTTTTTCTAAACAAAAACTAGCTATTTTAATTAAAGTTATTAAACTTGTGTCATTAATCTTACTGAAATGCTTCAAATCTTCACATCCAGACTAAGGCTAGCAATTGACATTAAAACTCTAAAAAGAGGTTAAGCTTTTAAAGTTGCCATAATACTTGGTTCACCTCAATGGGAATAGTGTCATAAAAACAGTGTCATAGAAAATTCTCAGCAGAAGCACGAAGTCTGGCAATGTACGCAGTAAAAGTTATATATGTAATATTACGTGGTTCGTAAATACAGAGCTGGCGTAATTTTGGCACAATATACCTACCGAGACTATATGTATGTATGCTTTTATGATATAAATAAAACAAAGCAAAATGTATATGAGCAAGTGTAATAAAACAGCACATCCACAGTTTCATACATCGGAGACACAAGACATGACACTACTTTAGTACAATCAATACAGGTGAACCATTGTGAACTTAATTCGATCACAGTGAGTAATACCGTCTATAGCAGGTATCTATCGATCGACACATGCGATGAGCATATCGGTCGATAGCTCTCCATGATAATGTGTGAGCGTGTATAGTGACTGTCTTGTTTAGTGTGAGTGGAAAGGTACCGGGTTCGATCATTATCTGCTATAGTTTTGTTGTTGTAGACTTGACTACATTTAGGTTAACATTTTATTTTAATAATTTTAATATTTGCTTTAAAAGAAATCGTAATTAGTTACTTTGTTGATTTTTTATACATGCACATCACCCACATTTTGCCAACTAAGTGTTTAAGGTTCCATGTATTAAGAGGCGAGGCTTTTGCCGTTCTTCTCTTTTAACTATATTAATCTGAATTTAATGAATTTTAATAAGCCATGTGGTGGTAGCCTTGCGATCAAGTGGTCGCGAGTTCGAATCCTACTCATAGCACGACCGACATGAACCCACTACTAACACAGGCATTCTAGCTTAGCTAGCAGGGTAAACGAGAATATAAATAAACAAAAAAGAAGTGTCAGGAGCAAAGCGGTGTCGTATACTAGGCAATATGAAGTATAATGTAGGTAATATGCAGTATTATTATTTACGTCCTATAGTTACATTACCCAAACTCTAAATCACAAAGAATTTTTGAACTCTTCAATAACTCAAACGTTTCAATGTAGTGGTAATTGTCAAATAACACAGAAAGGATGCACGATACAAACTATGACGTAACCGCCATTTAAATTCACATGTCTAAGGGAGATAGCGAGATATTCCCACAGCAGCTCAGCTTTTTTATATCCAAATTAAATATATTATTTACTTGCATACCAATTTTGATACTGATCGCACAAAAATATTTCTTTTGCGTGCCTTGTGCTCTTGTATGTCACATAATGTACAAATTCATATATAGGCAACGTGCCTAAAGGTAGAGCATGCATGTGTACCAATATTTTTTATATAAAATAATTAATCGTATATAATCGTTTTGATATTACTATCGTATTGATATCATTAATGATGACTAAGTTGCTTTGGCACTTCCGTACAAACAAACATAAATAGAGATTTTATAATGGACCTATATCTTATCAAGTGTACAATGTTAAATGTTGCAACAGATACCGACTTATAAGAACGCAATCGTTTAGATATTAATATCTGAAATTATCTGATACTGTTTATCGTCTTTCGTGTTAGGAAGTACCTTGGTCTTGATTCTGCTATTGGTTTCCAGAGCTTCTTTAAGAAACGCATGCCGTCAGCTGACGATACATACATACATTATTTTGATAAAGACATTACTTTTCCATCATTCATGACCGGTCCGATCATCATTCATTCATTACCTCTTAAATTGTAAAATTATGGAATCTGCAATATTAGGAATAAATCCTGTGTCGTTTTGTACTACAACAATTTGACTTACGGACTTAAAGACAAGGACAAATACAACACTAAGACTAGGAACAACTATTCGTGGATCACACAATATTTAGTCTTATCAGTTACGCTTTCACGCCTTTACTTCTTGACCGATTATTATGAAATTTCGCATACACGTTGTCAGGTACCTTTCATCCAGAAAAACTGTTGCCCAGGGATAAGAAATTGCCGTAACCTACAATTACCTATGTGAGTGAAGCCGCAGGCAAAATCTAGTTGATAATATAAACAATATTGTATTTATGGGTACTTGTTAGTAAAGATTCTAACAAAGCAATACTGGGGTATTGTGTTGTGGAACTAAGAGGCAGTAGAGTCCTCAGTAGGGTCTACTGGTCCACGGCTTATTGTCTAACGAGAACGTTGTGTATTTACGAGAAATCAACTGAGTCCTTTATATTTTCTTTTAATATCTGAATATTGACATTGTTTACATAAATTTAGAAAGAAGAAGAATTTAGGTTACAGTCTAATTATTTAATTAATTATTAATTGATTAATGTTATCAACCTTTGATTTAATTTTTAAGCGGTCGCCTGACCACTGCCTCTGTGCAAGTGTTGTGAGTTCAGTTCCAACATGAGACAAAAATTGTGTAATTCACAAATAGCTGTTTAAAGACTACGTGTTCTTTGTGTCCGGTTCCCCGGGACACAAATAAAATTAATAGAACGAGTACCTATTGAAAAACATTAAGAAATATTTGTTAGTATCTACAATAACAATTAATTATTAAATAATAATAGATATTAATTAATAATATTAATTAGCAGCTTATTACAGATTATAATTCTAGATTCCGTAGGTATTGTTATCGGGAACTCCAATGAAATTTTATCCGACCCGGCAATCAAACCTACCTAATGCGCAATTGTTTTCATATTATATAGTTTTAATACATCGTAAACTTAACTTGAAGATTATATCATTCTTTGTGGTAAAATCCTTTATCATATTTCTCAGAATTCGTTAACAGAAAAACCAAATTATCTTTGTTTTCTTTTTTAAATACTTTAGATTATTATTATTTAATTATTTCTATGTCGAGAGGACAGCTTTTCATTAAAAAAATAAGTAGGTTTTATATTTATCTTACTGCCAGTCCCACAACTAACGAGTAAAAGTTATCCGAAAGATAAATCGCATGCTGTCTCACTCTTGTTAGGTTAAAGAAGAGAGATGGCGAGACTTTTATCTTATAGATAAATGCTATTTTGTTGTGGTGGAACAAGCCCTTAACTTTTTTCCTTAGCTTATATTCACGGGCTATCCTAATTCCCGATTCGAGCAAAACGTTATTTTTATTTTTGCTAGGAATTCTAATTAATAGCTCAGTCTGGCAATGTGATCGACAAGAAATTCGTTCATTTTATGTCTGACCTGGAATCGAACCCGAGACCTCGCGCGCAAACTTATCCCACGGGCTATTCAGATAATATCTATTGATTTATACTTAACATAATGTTAGACAACGGGTCTTACTCGCGATAAAGTATTTAAAAGGTAAGGTCGCCGTAGTGACTTAGCTAGCCAGTGTGTAGACGTCGTTAGTGTTGTGTGTCGAAATACCGACAGTGTGAATATAAATAATAGTGACCAAGTGAGGGTAGTTGCCGAAACCCGCACTTCACGAAGGCGCCGCTGAGCTCACATTAGTCAACCCGTGACCATGATCGATGCAAGTCGGTCGAAACGTCGGGAAATTAATAGGTATTTATTACCTTTTAAATACTTTATCGCGAGTAAGACCCGTTGTCTAACATTATGTTAAGTATGTGTACAAATCGCGATAGTCTAAAAACTTCTATTGATTTAGATTATTACAAACATAGCAAATACCATACCTACTGGTTTTAATAATATCAGAGTACTAGGTAAGTATACATATTATATAGGTAACTACTATGAATTTATGCAGCGTTTGCCTCGCCGCTTCAATTCGATATGTGTCATGGGTTCGAATCTCACACGAAACAATTATTTCTGTAATCTACAAATAGTTGTTTTGAGTTTAAAGGTGCCTTGTGTCCACTAAAGCCCCGTTTCTATGCCTATCAAGAAACGATTCGGTTTACCTACCGATAGTTAAAATTGTGACATATTTTTTATAGAATATATGTTAGAAATAACTATCCGTAATTAAACAAGTAAAGGCCTAAGTTTGTAAAAACATGATCTCTAAAGAAGTAATAACAAAAATCTATGCAATCAATGCCACGTTATATATCTTCTAAGTGTTTTTTAAAAATATATTCGTCCTCTTATCAGTTCAAAAATAAACCCTTAGAACAAAGAAACTTATATCCTTCAAATTATTACGGTATTACATTTTTATTCGGTTAGTCAGAGCAATAGTGTTTCCCATATTTCTGTACGCCGCTGAGACCTGGACATTGAGAGAGAGTGAGAAAAAGAATATAGATGCTCTAGAAATGTGGTGTTGGAGGAGATTGCTTGAGATATCTTTGATCTAGCATAGAACCAACTTGTCCATTTTACAAGATCTAGGTATCAAGCAGCGCCTATCTCCTAACGTACAAGCTCGAATTCTCACTTTCTTCGGGCATGTATCAAGACGTGGAGATGTCTTCATAGAGCGTCTTGTGGTGCAAGGAAACGTCGACGGTAAACGAGCACGTGTTAGATCGCCTATGCGCTGGACCGACCAAAGTAAGGCAGATTTAGACAATAGTCTCTTGTATGAATGCACCAGAAAGGCAAAGGTGCGTGAAGAGTGGCGACGGATTGTCAAGCATACTACACAACCTTAAAGAAGACCACGACCACTCTGTCAAGAGTGAAACGACGTAAACGAATATTTTCATAAGTGATAAAGGCTGCTTATACATCTATAGTAATATTATAAAGCTGAAGAGTTTGTTTGTTTGATTGAACGCGCTAATCTCAGGAACTACGGGTTCGACTTGAAAAGCTATTTTAATGTTGGATAGCCCATTTATCAAGGAAGGTATAGGCTATACAAGATCACGTTACGACCAATAGGAGCGGAGCAGCAATGAAAAATGTTGCAAAATGGAGTAAATTCTCTTATATGAAGCAGACGAAGGTCAGCTAGTTTTAAATATGTTGGATTATATCATAATACATAGGTTAATCCGTTATAATAAGTTTATCTGTAGGTTATATAATTTACTTTGTGTTATAATCCACTATTTGATTAGTACTCAGATTATATTTACTGTGTCTAACAATTCTTTTATGTTATTCTTGTTTAAATAAAAACCTTTTAAAGGATAATTACACATAGGCATAGGTATATGCAAGTATGTCGAGTGATTTGCGAGGGAAAGTATGCAAGTTTATCCTATGTAGCAATAGTTAGTTAATTTTATTAGTTACACCGTTAAATCCTAACTAATATCGTAAATGCGGATGTGAGTCTGTTTGGTACACTTTCACGCCTTAACTACTTGACAGATCGTCATGATATTTTGCATAGGTACACGTTGTCCTTTCATCCAGAAAAATTTACTGTTTCCGAGGAATAGAAATTAATTGACAAAATCTGTACCTATTAATGCGAGCGAAAATTATATTTATCCCCGATAAGTAAGACAGCGGTGTGTTACAGTTAGGTACCAGGTGTATTTAGATCTTTATAAAAACTGTTTTGAGTGCTGCCCAAGTTTAAAACGAAAACAGTTAGAAAAATTATATTTATTTGTTTTGTTTTGATGAGCTTTTTATGGTCACCTGTCAACGTTTTTTTTAATATAAAGCTTTTTACTGAATTTTTGACGTCAAATAGTTCGTCGTGAGTTTGATGTCCACCTAACGAACTACCGACGTTAGCACTTGCCTACGTTTAACAAAAATACTAGCATTTTAGAACCTTAGGTACTTGTTAGGAATCAGTCTTGTTTATGTAAAAATGCTCTAGAAATTAAACTACATACTTACTTTATACGGCTTTTATCGCGTTGCTTATTTTAAAAACACTTACGTAATTTACGTAAGAGATACACAAATTTTGAAATATAATAATAAGTTTTAAAATAAACTATGCGTTAATGTTCGTAGAAAGTACCTAGTTAAATGTTAATATACCCATTCACGTAAACGTGAACCAATTTTATAAAAATGATGGTAAACAATTAGTGGTATCCATTGGTAAAGGTCACCATCGAAACCACTGACTCATGAGAGCACCTTACTTTCACGGCCTTAAAATACAGTTTTTTATATTGAAATTAAACACTTTATACGGATTTTGTCGCGTTACTTATTTTACTTTAAAACATTGTTAGTACATAATTTTGAAAACTCTAACACTACTATTATTGAACTTTACTACTATTTAAGCTATATATTTTTTTATTAAAACATTTTGTTTTGTTTACATTTTGCCCCGACGTTTCGGTTGCTTTACAGCAGCCATGTTCACGGGGAGACTAAGATGGTAGTTGTCCCAACGTTCTGAAGTGTAGCTAGTTATTTCAAAGTACCCGAACAAAATCCATATAAAGTGTTTAATTTCAATGTATAACATTCGCGTAAACATAAGACAATATTATACAGTTTTAAATTATAATTTATGTAACTATTAAGATATTACCAAAATCTCTCTAATAAATAATTTAAATCATATGTAATATATTAATAGGTGTTGCTTTATTCACATTAAATGACAGGAGTAGTAAATCCATCCCATTATTTAATTACTGATTCCATAAACTATCGGTAGATATCTATCTAACAAACAATATCTACCTTAGTACGCGAAATAGTTAATTTTATACGAGGAGAAATAATTTATTTTATTTATAACTATAATAACTATCTATATAATTTATAATAACAACGAAAAGGCTTGTTCGTGTAAAACACAACCACGTCCTTACAATATAATTAATTAAACATAATCATATAACTACAAGATAATGTTACTATCAAAAATCAATCAATTCAAATTGAATGATTTAAAACAGTACTACACTTAAAATTTTACAATACCCATTAATCACATAACAGACCACAATCGATTTATAATCGACGCTTCAACAATAAAACAGCAGATAATAAATAAACTGGTCGGGTGCGCAAGAGCAACGCAAATAAAACTACACGCTGTATAGAGCTTGTACGGAGGGGATAGCGGGGTGCAGTGAGGGGAGGTGGGGGAGCTTACGGCCCTGAGGGCGTGGTTCTATGTAACAAAAAGCTAAGTCTCCGATTCGTTGCGGCGCCAACACAAAGCTGTAGGGGCGGAGCCTATGAAACTCAGTATAAAATCGGCCGCCCGCCTCCGCGCCCGCCAGTTCGCTCCTCGCTCGCAGTGCGCACACATATCGCGTCTAACAAGTGTAACACAAGTGATTCAAAATGGTGAAGTTCGAAGGAGATTTCAGTATTAACTCGATACTGATGAATAAACCGGCACCTCCACCCTCACCTACCGCCTCGTCGACGGGCGCTTCGCCCTCCGAGGCGGATCTCAGTGACTCGGAACTTGACGTTACGGGAACCGAACCCGTTGACTGCACCAAGCCAAAAGACGATGATGACAAGAAAGATAAGAAACATGAGAAGCCTGCATACAGTTACAACGCTTTAATTATGATGGCGATTCGCAACAGCCCTGAGAAGAGGCTCACTCTCAACGGAATTTACGAGTACATCATGACCAACTTCCCGTACTACAGGGAGAACCGTCAGGGTTGGCAGAACTCTATTCGCCACAACCTGAGTTTGAACAAGTGCTTTGTGAAAGTGCCGCGGCATTACGACGACCCTGGCAAGGGCAACTATTGGATGTTGGATGCTTCGGCTGAAGATGTGTTCATCGGAGGCACCACGGGCAAACTGCGCCGTCGGTCGGCACTCAACGGCCGCTCAAGACTAGCTTGCTTTAAGAGGCCACTATTCCCTGGTGCCTCACTCCCCGGAGCGTACCCTCCTGCCACATACTCACAACTAGTTGGCCTATACTCCCAACTACTCTACCAAAGATATGCACCAATGCAGATGAAGACTCCTCCAGTCGCGCCTAGTGCGGTACATCCAGCTTTCCGAGGCGCCGAACCAATGGGCTACGGTAGCTTGCCGTACTCCCCAGCCTTGTATGAGAGATTGCCGTCGGGTCCTTTCCTGGGACAGACACAGCTGCTGCAAAACTCGTCGTTGGCCCAAACTTCGGCTATGTTAGCGCAAACATCACCATTACTGCCGCCCTCGCCGCCAATGATGCATTCACCAACAAATTCTGGCACCTCGAGCCCCGAGCTGCCGTCACCATCACATCATCCGCTGACGCCACACATCTACAAACCAATTACCGTTTTAACCCGACAGTGAAAGACTTCAGTAGACTCAAAGACATTTTATTTATCTGTGATTTAGTTTTAGTGTAGCAAATGGACCAGTGGAGGAAGGAGGTAATCTCTGCAGCTTGCAATATTAGCCCGTGTGACCTCTGCGAAGCATTCCGCAATGTCGTTATGTGTAAATAGTTCCAAAGTTGTATATTTATTGCCTAGATTATAGGATTAAGATGAAGAGTTATTATAATAAACTAAAGTATTGTTCACATTTAAAACTTTATTTTATTTCACCTCCTTAGAACTCGGCTCATCCGATACCAGTCGGGAAAATCGAGACGATTATTTTGAACAATAATCGCAGTCTAAATCTGGGATTATAAATAATCTGCTGTAACAGTTCTTTCGCTGTTACTTTTTAAGGGATTCTTAGTTAAATCTCGAGTTTTTAATCCTGACTAATATACAGTTGGTATTTGTTTGTTGGGTAAAAGTTGGAAGATTAAGAATATGTTTTAAGTAAGATTGATCTGTTGTCGTGAGCGACGGGGATCTGTAAACAATGCGTCTGGTTCAACGGAAACTTCTTAGAATAGACTTTCTAATGGACTGTTTAGAAATAGGCATAATATTACTTGGTTAAAATAATTTATATCTACCAACGTAACAAATTATTTGAAGCCTGGCTATTTGATTGTTAGATAAATGAACCAAATATTATCTACTACATTTTCTGCAGCCATTGAATACTTTAGTAATGATCCAATACCCAACTTATAACTGAGATTATTATTGCTTTTTATAATTATAAAAGCAGATCTTGGATACAGTACCACCTGCACTTGAGGAGGCAAAACGAAATAAATAATAAACAATATAAATAACAATAAACATTATCACTTTTTATCTATACGATAAAATTGCTAGGTACGCTTATTAAACAAATGCGTTACAAAGCAACTTTAATTACAACGTAATTGCGTAAATAGGTATACAAAAACCTCATTAGCTATACCTATGTAACTTTCGCTTGTGCCGCTGAGTTTACACGGTTATTGCTGAGTCATTCGGGATATTAATCACCTTGCTTGGAACGGCTTCCGAACTTGCTAACACCGCTTTTTGAACGTCTCACTTTTAAATAAAGTGTGATTTATGAATTTTGGCTACATATGCAATCGTTTTACCTACTACTTACGATCAAAACTATTACTATCAACATTAATATACTGTAGGTATAATCATTATCACATTTTATATTTAAATTAAATGGTTTTACACGCCTTTGCATTTATGGTTCTAGAGAAAATGGGATTATATAGAATCCGTGCTTAGTTTCTGCCGAATCAGAAAGTCGCCTGTGTCACTCTCCGACCGATGAGTTTTTACACATATAAACTACATGTATAAAATTATGTCAATCGGTTGCACATTTCAAGATATTTTTATTATATTTATAATATAATATAAGAATTTCAATATTTACTTCTTTATGTAGGTAGATATTTGTACGAATATATTATTCGCTTTTCAGGTTATATTTTAGGCCTAAAGACACTTCAAATCTAAACAATGGTTCAATTTTTTATGAATTAGTATAATTAACTAGTAGTTAACCGTGACATCGTTCGTATGAAACTATTGTTTTGTGTTGATGAGCGATAAAACAAAAGTAGTTCGTAGGACGAGAACTATCGTCGTACCAAGTTTTATAAAAAGGTTCAGCGGCTTAACCGTGATAGCACGGTAACTGCAGTTATTATTGATTGTTAAGTTAGGTTAGTAAGTACCTACCCCAACAATCAATCTTATACTTTTAAAATTATATTAGTAGAAACAGTTAAGAAGAACTGTCTAATATACTCGTATATCTAATCTTTAAATAACCTAAAACTTATTTCTTTTAGAACTAATCTTTTTGGGTTAGCTTAGCTGGTTAAAAGGATTAATATTAAATCTAAATAAATCTGTGAAGGAAAGCAGTTCACAGTTGATTTTAACAACTGTGTTTATTTCTATCCTGCGATTTAGAAATTTCTTCTGTCCACTTATAAGTACATAATATTAGCAAAGAAAATAGCCAGCACTACCTATATTAAAATTAAAATAACTTGTTTAGGTTCGCTATGTGAAAAAATGCATAGGATTTATATTCGAACTAGCTTTTGCCCGCAGCTTCGTTTACTGGAGACTCTACTTTTTCTTGTATTCAATATATACACAGCGAGACATCAACCTAGACTGTTTGGACTTTGAACTATTAAAAGTTGAACGCTGCGAATCGTGCAAGAGAGTGCGTAATATTTTTGTTATTTTGTCTCACTCACGCTGAACGGGACGCGACGCTCTATCCTTACCATTACATCGACACCAGTACGCACTGTCCCTTGCCGACAATTCTCTATTGTGTATGTGTCTAACTCGATGTGTAGCCGTGTGTACCTTACAACGTGTAGGTCTGCAAAATTTTATGATGATCGTTCGAGCAGTTAAGGCGTGAGTGCGTAACAAACAAGCTCACAGTTAGTACATATATGTATTATAGTTTGGATATTAGTTAGGAAGTATTGACAACTCTATACCTGTATAGGTAAATGTATACGCTACGTCATTGCCAAGCAAAGTAGTAGTAGGTATAATATCGAGGAGTACACAACTAGTATTCGAATACAGTTATCCGCGTTTTTCACTTAGCTGTTGTGTATTCGTGTAAATGTAATTCCTTATAGAGGTACGGCATTTCGCAACTACCGGTCCGACACCAATTTTCGAGGCGGGCAAAGAAATATTGGCTTTCTTTAGGGAATTATGGAGTCCGGCAATGCATTATTGCATGGTTACAGGCACGTCCTCTATTACATGGATCTTTAAACGTTGCTGATATATTGTAGGTGTTATAACTCTTTCTATCACCGCCTAGATATGCATATAGGCGAGAGATTGTATGTACACACGAAATTGTCAGTACTAGAATGGAGTTTGATATATACTGTGACTAGTAGACGAATCGACTTATATTAATAGATACTTAAATATATTAACAGCTGTCGAAATTTAGGTGTAACTGCTTAACACTATCCTCGGCGAACATGTAAACATGTTTTTATACCTATTAACTTTGTGATTCGTACATTCATTTGGTTCAAATGATATTTAATTTTAATTAAATCATGCTATAAATTCAACATTGTTACGCTTTGTTTCTTTGTTCGAAAAGATGATTGTGGTTAGGTATCATTGATACCTATATAGCACCAGTATTTATAATAATGCCTGCTATTAATAGCATTATAGGTAATGCTTGCGTAAGAAGTTGGCTTAGGTCTAAACAGGACATTTATAAAGAAATAGACAACATTGGATACAGAGCGATCGCAAAACCAATTAATCAACTATTTAGAAACTGCGAAGGGATTAATTAATGAGTTGTGAATATTTCGTATTTCTTTGAAATTAAAGGGCTTTGTTTAAATTTCAACTACCTTGTTGCTATCGTGGCATAAGTTTGGCCTAATATTTGCGCCTGATCATGAAGTCCGTGGTTTGATAGCCGGGTAGGTAGAAATATTATTGAGATTTCTTAGAAAATTAATGCGTTGGATGGCAAGACTCACCTGTTGTTACTTGGGACTTAAAATATATTTATAGCAAAATATAGGTCTATAGCACTTTATGCTGCATTACAGCATACTAAGGCACCTTATGCTGCGTTACTATATAAATACTTATCTAATCGGGGATATACTGATGTGCGTCTCGGTATATTTTTTTTATTTGCTTTCTGAAACGAAAAACAAACGATATTACATCGCAGGTAAGAAACCTGAGTAAATACAATTAATGAGAGAGTGGGTAATTAATAAAATAATAATATATTGCACAAATTATGAAGTAGTCTTGAAACGAGTAGTACCTATATTCAAGATACCACTCGTTTTGTCCCAATTCGAACCAGACCTTAGACGATACGAGCATTTTTTTGAAAAAGCGTTCTCTGAATATACGAGGCGCTATCCGGAGTATATAGTGCCACATTTTATATTCTTTGTTATATTTTTAGCAAACTGTAGTTTACATTGTGTTTTGTCGACTCTACCTAACGTTGACAATTTGTTGCCTCTTTTTAACCTAAAAGACGTACTTACTACGTATACAGCAAACTTATATCGCCGATCTTTAGGGTTCCCTACCTCAAAAGGAAAAACGGTACCCTTATAGGATCACTTTGTTGTCCGTCTGTCTGTCTGTCAAGACCCTTTATCTCGGGAACGCGTGGAGAAGAAGAGAAATTAAAACGATATATTCAGGTCTACAGTCTCTTATAGCTGTGAAAAATCAAACTTCTAAGTTAACGTAAAAAAGATACGGCCGTTTGTGCCGCAAAAAACGTATATTTGGACACTCTCAAGGGAATCAAAATTTATAGGGTATTACCTATTTATATACCTCGAACTATGAAATTTGGCAAGTAATACCGTCTTATACTAAAAGTATAGGAAAAAATCTGAAAGCTATACATTTGTAATTAAATCATAAATAACAGGGTCTTTATGCAAGGACAAAAATTACAATTACTACAAATTTGTACGGAACCCTCGGTAGGCGAGTCCGACTCGCACTTGTCCGGTTTTTTATTTTATTATTACCTGTATGTTACCTATGTTTATTATTTGCGTAGATTTCTTTCGTTTACGCGAATGTTATACATTGAAATTAAACTACTTTATACGGTTTTTTCGCGTTGTTTATTTTAAAACACTTTTATTACATAATTTAGAACTATGACACTACTATTATTGAAATTTACTACAATTTAAGATATTTAAATTAATTTAAAATATTTACGTTTATGTAAGTTTAAACTTTTCGCCGACGTTTTGGTTGCTTCTTAGTCTCTTCTCATCTTACCTTTTCAACTACCATCTTAGTCTCCCCGTGAACATGGCTGATAAAAACCATGTTCACGGGAAGACTAAGATAGTAGTTGTCTAAATGTATTGAAGTGTAATTATTTTAAAGTACCCGAACATAATTTAGTCATTGGTGTTTCTATTTACGCAGAATGAAGGTTTGTAAGTACCTTCCCCATACAGAACGTGCCGTGAATATATTAAGAACAATCCTTCTAGGAATAGGGATAGGTCATAGCGAAAGTATAATGATAGCGAGGGTACAAGTATTTATTCGTTAAGCTGGCAGCGTTCAGACATTAGAGACTTTTTTTTTCTTTTTGCTATAACGGCATCGTGCACATTATAAGCGTCCGTTGGCAGAAGCCAAGCGAAAGTCCTGCTTAACAGTAATTAAGCAGGTCTTATGCTTGTTTAGCACCTATGTGTTAATACGATTTCTATTATTATTATTATTATTCTGCTCGGCAAAATGACCACACTCCTCCTAATGGTAAGCAGGCATGTGGTGTAAGAGCAGTGACCTCCACACCATCCTCATAGCAGGTGAGGCGATGTTAAGGTCCCTGCTTTGACGGCATGAGACAGTGCTTTTTCACGCCCCAATATAGAGGGTGCAATACTATAATAATATTAATATAATATAATAATATTCTACCACATACACACAACACCATCTAGCCCAAACTAAGCAGAGCTTGTACTATGAGTACTAGACAATGGATAAACATACATATATACTTCTTTTTTGTAAATACAAATATATTATACATAGAAACGCCCAGACCAAGACAAACATCCATGTCCATGCACACAAATATTTGACTTGTGCGGAAATCGAACCCGCGACCTCAGGCGTGGCAGTCGGTTACACTAACCACTACGCCATCGAGGCCTACTTTCATACCATTCAACGCGTATTCTTGAATGATTAGTTCACAGATGTTTCCACTAGAGGCGCTTTTAGTAAATGTATGTAATAACACAAGTTGATGATCAAATGCGACTAGATGCGTCGAAACCTACGAAACCACACAGTAAGTTTCAAAATACTTATTCCACGAAGGCCAAATTACACGTCAATCAAAGCCAAACAGTTAACCATCTTTACAAAAAAAAGTTTAATAACAAAAGTGAAAATAAACATCGTTTACAACACTAGTACGTCGACAGTAGTGTTGTGGCACAAGTAAACAAATTATCTTACAATGGATGGACGATTCGGTTCGTCAAGCAATCAGCGATGTTTTGTAGGCAGACAGAACATAACTAGATGTTTTTATCGACATGCAGTCGAACTATTGATAGATTGTAATATAAAGAAAGTAGATGTTTTGTAAGTTTCGCAACATAATTACTTTTTCATTTTCTATTGATATAAAATGTTATTAGTTTTTGCTGATAGAGAATACAGACAAGTAAAAGTTTGATGAAGTCGCAATTCCACTGTTACACAAAGCAGTATAAGTAAGTTCTTAATATAATAACTAAACTTGCCTATGTAAAGTTTAGAAATCAATATAATTTTTCAATTTAGTTTATTCGTTTCTTTAATGGAAGTCTTGTAGGGTGACACTAATGATATGTCCATGTCTATATAATATAGGTACTTAACAAGGAACTAAAAACATTAAAAAGACCATTTTTAACCCGGTACATTTATCAAATACTAAAAGAAACTAAACCAATCTCGAATCCACTTGAACACACACATAAATTTCATCTAAATTGGTCCAGCCGTTTAGAAGGAGTTTAATTACAAACACACGCACAGAAGATTTATATACTTATATAAAGATTTTGACTTCAGGATTATACCAGATAGGTATTTATATATAATAATATCATATAATAATATCAACTCTTTATATAAACTGCCCCACTGCTCGGTACGGGGTAGACTATGCCCTAATCCTGAGAAGAGGATAAGGCCATAGTCTACCACACTCGCCCAATACAAGTGACAATTATATGATTGACCAAAATATAAACTTCGTAAAAGTGTATAAATTTTGTGTATCACAAAAAATTAATAACTCACCAACCAAATGCTGCGAAAATCCCTTATATCGATTAACAAAGGCAAAATGTCGTGACAAATATTAAACCACATGCTTCATAGCATCTAATTACATATGTCCGCACGTTTTCATGACACGGTGAATATTTCAATACATAATAATAAATATTACGTAATCTTCATTTAAGGTAAATGTTTTTACTCGAACTAAATACTGGATATCTAATGACAATTGATTATCACGAGTAAGTATTCCATCATTGTCAATCGTATATTTTAATACATTTGTGTTTATCAATATTTATATCGGTGATTTCCTTATCGTAATAATATATTTAGGTTTTAATAGCTTCTGAAGGATTAATATCGATAATATTTTGTCAGGACGTAGTTTATTGTTTCTTGTGAATTATTGATAGGATATTTCCTTTGTATATGTACCTACCTAAGTGCATACAGCATAACACGCGATATAATACAGGGACGTGAAAATTATATGCCTTGTAGCAAGGCTAAAAGAAACCCTTCATATTTGGCTTTATTACTTTAACATTCAGGTATATTTATACCCGAATTTTATCAGTGTGTTTTTATGTTTCACGTAATAGAGGCATTGACGTATTGAGTTTATTTCCTCTTGTTCCTAAACATCGATTCCCCTACATAGCGCTCTAGAATTTTGAGTTAGAATAGATACCAACAAAATTCTAGGGCTGGCCATAGGATGCTGGAGCAACCTAGGGCCTTCTTCCTTGGCTATCTCCTTATACGCGCATATAAATAGTGGGCGAACTTTTTGCTATAGAGAATTTGCTAAAGGTAAGTCTTTACTTGAACCGGGAATCGAACTCAGGGCCTACTGATCGCACACTTATGCTACGAAGCCTACGATAACGACCAAATATATTCAGATGATGATAGCTTTTTCTCATCTATTTACCTATTACTCTACCTACCCTTTTGAAGACAGGCATGAATCTATAAGGTAAATGTGGGAAACACGTGCCGATCTTATTCATTTGTACAATTAATTTCTTACTAGCGGTCGCTTAGTGGTCAAAAATATACCATAATTGATTTAAATTTTAAGTTTGATCGTTATTAAGGTTTTATTGTTTATAACTTTAGCCATATCTATATATTAATACGTGAAGCAAAAACTTTTTACCCTTTTTACGAAAATTGCGCGGACGGAGGAGTATAAATTTGGCACAGTTAAAGTTCATATGGAGAAGGAGGGGCGAATCCTAATATTTTTATTAAATATGCATTAGAAATACATTAAAATAATGAAAAAACACTACACGCACACAACCATGCATTTGACACACGCAGTCGAATCGCGTTCGTAGTATTTCGGCGTTGTTCGTTTGACGTCGTACAATTATAGGTAACTATGGTTACCTATACTATACCTTATCTATATATTAATACACGAAGCAAAAACTATGTACCCCTTTTTACGAAAATTGCGTGGGCGGAGGACTATGAAATTTGGCACAGTTAAAGTTCATATGGAGGAGGGGCGAATCATAATATTTATATAAAATATGCATTAGAAATACATTAAATTAATGGAAAAGCACTACACGCACACAACCATGCATTTGACACACGCAGTCGAATCGCGTTAAACTTTGTACCCCTTTTTACGAAAATTGCGCAGACGGAGGATTATGAAATTTGGCATAGTTTATTAGCATAGCATTTAATATATCGTACACTCAATATATCGAGTGTTTAAAATATCAGGTTTACTATGGTACTAAAAAAAATAACCATGAAGGCTAAGACGCCTTATGGCCTCTCCTACCACTAACAAGTAAAAGTTATCCGAAAGATAAATCGCATGCTGTCTCACTCATATTAGGCTAAAGAAGAGAGACGGTGAGACTTTTATCTTATAGATAAATTGTATCTGGAGGTGGTAGTACAAGCTCTTAGCCTTCTAACCTACCCTATCCGAGTCGGATTACTCCCTGTTCCATTTCCCTCTACCGTCTCCGATAAGGTTAGGTTAGTTGTTTTATTCCCAAAACCAACATTTACCAACCGTCACTGATAAAACCTAGCATGTACTAAATTCTTATGGTAAAATAGTGGTAGAAACCCAAAAATATCGTTCCATTTTTATAAATTCTTACATTTACTAACTCGTGTTGGTAAATCCTAAGATTCACTGGTAAAACCAATATTCGGGCTTTCACAGTAACATATACAATAATCAATTTGTAACAAGGTCGTGAGTACTGGACACATTTTTGAAAAATAATTGGTATTGCCTTTTTGCGACTTAGAGCCCAAAATTTTATAAATTTGACAGTTTATTCCACCATCACGCAAAAACTGGTAAACGGGGTTTGATACGATTCACAAAGTTTAGTTTAGTAGCATGTGATTTAACTTAAAATCTAACATCAAGTTTTGATGCGATTGCCACAGTTTAGTAGCTTGGTGTTCAACTTGAAATTTATACCGTTTTATTTACGTAATTCCGTTTCGCAATATAGATATGGTGCATAATATGATTAACTCAAAATATTTCATGGTGGCTCTGTCTCCACGTGGACGAATTTGCAGACAAAAACCTGTGATACCTATAAAATATAGTAAGTAATAAAAACTCATTTCAAATTTATTATAATGACCTACTATTAATAATTAATGTTGATATCAAATTTCATTTATTTACATTACAATTATTATCGCCAATCTAAATCATTTTAATACTAAATAATGTAGATATATGTTTCTTTTACTTACACAGTTGATAACATCTGGTGTCTCTGACCTTCCAGCTCAACAGGAATCCAACAATAACAAGAAATGTACAACATTTATTCATTTATTTAAATAGTGGTATTTCCCGCACTAGGATTAAACCCTGTATCACAGGGGACTTTACAGACACTCAGCGCTTGGCAAGTGGCGAAGCGAATACTAAAAACTAAACCACTGGATGCATAATCCTACTTAATATGTATTATAAATGCGAATGTGAGTTTGTTTGTTTGTTACGCTTATACACCTTAAATCGACCGATCATCATGAAATTTCGCATACACATTGTCAGGGGAACCGAAAAGAAAATAGGGTAAGTACTTTTCAGCCAGAAAAAGTACAGTTACATCCTACCCTCCGACTACCATGAACATCTATGGCAGATCCCACTGGGTCGAAGTGTCGCCGGTCTCTATTGACTAGATAAGATAAGATACATCCTACCCTAAATTACATTTACGCGAGCGAAGCCTTGAATTTTAAAAGTCTACCGCGTTGCAAGTGTTAACAAGTGAGAATCGGTAATGAATTGTCGTAAATCTTAAAAGTTGGAAATAGGTCCGAAGGTTATAGTCATTTCGGGGGTATATTGACTATGCTGAGTCGAATGGCGTTGACCGCGAGTCTCTAGCTCTTACGGTTCTTGAGTTGAAAGTTTTATAATAGACAGACAGACGGACGGACGGACAAAGCTGTTGTATAAGTTTTTTCAAACTCTAATTATTCTTACCTGGCGAATTTATTAAAAATAATGCCTGTATCACACAGGACTTTATAAACTGTGCGGGGTTTTTAAAGATGGATGGATGATGTAGTAGTTAAAGTGGCCATCTCGCCACTGTCACCGCGGCGTGTGTTGTGGGTTCGATCCCCAGACGGGAAAAAAAATTGTGTGATCTACAAATAGCTGTTCCGAGTCTGGGTGAACTTTGTGTCCGTTGTTTGAATATTTGTAAAGTCCCGACGTCACAGGAATTATTCTTAGTGCGAGAGTTGTCTTTTAAAGATTGATGATGAAAAACAACCTACACAGTTTCAACTAGTCGGCCTCGATGGCGTAGTGGTTAGTTTAACCGACTGCCACGCCTGAGGTCGCGGGTTCGATTCCCGCACAAATCAAACATTTGTGTGTATGAACATGAATGTTTGACATGGTCTGGGTGTTTCTATGTATCATATGTATGTATTTAGAAAAAAAATAGTATATATGTATGTTTATCCATTGTCTAGTACCCATAGTACAAGCTCTGCTTAGTTTGGGCTAGATGGTGTTGTATGTGTAGAATATTATTATTATTATTATTAACTAAGAACACTAAGGAAATCAGACTTAGAACAACAAATTGTCGATCACACAACATTTTGTGTCATATGGATTCTAACCAACAACTTTTGATGCGACAAAGTGACGAAGTAACCATTTAAACCATTGCGACATTTGTCCATTCAATATTAAAAGTCATATTATTCAACGGCTTGAGATGAATGAGTTTCCATTATTAAAAGTTACTCAATATTACCCAAAATTCATACTTCAGACTAAACTATTTCTGTTGTAGTGTTAGATTACAAGGAAACTGGCATATTGCAAAAGCAATACATTTTACTAAGTAAATAAAAAATAAATGCTTCAGACGTGCATGCTTCGCCGAATAATGATTCGATAGTTCACAACTATACGCTAGATGGGAATGTATACATTATTAAAGCCCGATTGTGATAAATCATCCAGCCCTATGAGCCCTGCTACTCAGTCTATATATACATACCTAATCATGACGTTATAATTAAGTATTTTATCATAAACAACAGCTATCTTTAGATAGGATATGATTTATTTAATTATGTACTGATTTATCTGTACAACACAACAATTACGCAGCGAATTTTCTACGTATTAGTAATAATAATTAATTCATTTAATGACATGGAAGAGCAACTGAGAAGTACAAATATATGCCTAATTGGCTCCGTGGTATTTTACACTTACGTTAGCGGCTTATCATTTGTTCCTGTTTCCTGTTTTATATAATATCAGCCCTGTATTATACTGTCCCACTGCTGGGCACGGGCCTCTTCACAGTGTGAAAAGGGTTAGGTCATCGTCCACCACGTTGGCCCAGTGCGGGTTGACAGACTTCACACATCCTCGAGAATATTATAGAGAACTCTCAGACATGCAGGTTTCCTCACGATGTTTCTCTTTACCGTTAAAGCGAACGATAGTTTATAGTTACAGAGAATCGAATCTAATTTGTCCTTAATAAGTCTAATTTACTGCCAAATGTGCCTATTACACACATATACAACAAACAGATCGGGTTATGCATTTGGTTACTCTACTAACTCCATAATATCCATGATAAGAGTTACTTTGTGACGTAGATAAAATATAATAATAATAATAATATTCTATCACATACACACAACACAACATCCATGTTCATGCACACAAATGTTTGACTTGAGCGGGAATCGAACTCGCGACCTCAGGCGTGGCAGTCGGTTACACTAACCACTACGCCATCGAGGCCGTCAAAGAGATATTTGATTTGATTTATTTTGGAAAAACAGACGTAGATCTATGGATGGATGTAGCTATTCCATATCTTTTTAAGGAGGCGCTTTGCGAGTAACAAGAGGAATCTTTAACTAAACTTTTAATTTTGGTATAAAAAATTAAGTTATTTATGTCTGGCTGTATTTTACACAAACTGTCCACCACCCACGTGTATGATTACTACTACACTCCCGTTGCTCGTAGTATGATGTTTAATGTTATATGTATAGACTATATTACTTTATAGATAATTATACAAATAAATTCGCTTCCTTATGATGAAAGAATTTTAAAATCAGTCACGGTGTTTTCCAGTTTATTCATTACAAACGAAAATAGAAATATAAAAATATTTTCACTTTATAATATTAGTATAGATACATACATAGGTAATCTTACGTCTATATTCCCAAAGGGTTGGACAGAATCACGTTACTACTCATATTTTGCCCGCTGTGTCTATAAGTTCCGTATGACTATGTCAGAGTTCCCTAGTGCCGTGCTTTCTCTACTTAACCCGGGAATCAAATCCAAAACCTCATGCACAGCAGGCACACAACCATTACACCGCCATTGCTGTCTGTAATTTTAATTCAAATTGAACTTAATTGAAAAATTTACTAAAAATAAATTATTTCAGTTTACTTTTCATAGGTTATCGCGGCTCTACTGAATTTAAATTAAACTAATTAAAATAATCAATTAATATTTAATCAGTTTATATTGTTTATACCAAAATTCACTTCCTTATTGAATCGTAATAAGCTTGTTTTGGCCGATATATTTCGTATTTGCGTTTTATTTTTGTCATGGCCTTTCTAACTTGATACGCATAATATGCAAATTATAATTACTAACACCTGTATCTACTCTTCGAATGATGATAAGTATGCATGCCATTGTATCGTAAGATCCTTGTTTCGAGTCCTGTATGGGCAATGTTATTTATATTTTAATATAATAATATTAGCAATATACTAAATCTAGCCATTCATTTCCTGAGATAACATCTTTTGCTTTCTGACAGGATTTCATCGAATTCTTTCCTTCACTACTTTGATCGCCTTTTTCGCAGGAATACTACTTGGTCAGCCAGATCTTTTCCTGTCACAAACAGAGAAGGTTTCACTGACCTATCAATAGCCCGGTACACAATCATTCGACTTACACCAAGCGGAAGGAGACTTTTAAAAATTGCATTTGGCTCCATACACACACCTCACTTCATTTTAATATCACAAAAATATTTAACACAGATTGGCGCGTAAATGAGAAGACACGATGAATATTCATATAAGAATAATAGATTCCAAATTCAAATGTAACATTATGTTTTCATAATTATAACAGTATTTATGGCCAGACTAAGTATATATATGAAGTAAGTAAGTATAAGTAGAGGAAAAAAGGTCGCTCGCTATTTTACTGGGACCTCTAGCATAAAACAATCAACTGTAATACATCTCTGCCTAACCCTTTGGGACAGGATCAAAAGTTATGTTGGATTCTACTATATTATGGTACGTTGCTGGTTAAAACAACCATATATTACCAGACTACTTGTCCAGCGCTGCAATATTTAGTGTGCCAATTGAAGTTTTACTAACCAACATAACATTTTATAATATGTAAATTTAGGTCAAGGTATTTATCTATGGGCCTATGCACAGTGAAATAAATGGTTATTATTATTATTACTACACCCTCTGTGTAGTTTATTTATCAATTTGGGTATTTGTTCAAACAAGAGTAACCTAGATGCGGTAATAACTTCACCTTGCAGGAGTTCGCAACTAACCAACCTTATCTGGCAAGTCCCTAATCTATGATATAACGCAAAACATAACATTATGCTATATACTAAAAGTTAGACCAATTTTGTAACATTGCAATCAGTAAAACATTCAGCATAGTTACAAGGCCTATATTCAGACAATCAATATTAGTACACTTGTTAAAATATTACGACGACTATGTTTACATATTTTCCGAAAACATTACAATACATATTATGTGGTTTTACATGTGTCTGGCAATATTGTACACGTGTAGTTCCGTCGAGTTTATTAAACATTTGCATATTTAGATAGTACCTATATTAATTAAATTCATTGCAAAACAAGATATTTTATTGTTGCGTTATATTTATAAATGTTACACATTGAAATTAAACTACCTTGTACGAATTTTATCGCGGCATATATTTCATACTACTTTCTAGAACCAATTATACTATTCGAATATAAATTGTTTTTAAACATATATCTAAATAAAACATCAACATACATATAAAGTATTTTAATTTAAATTTTATTGAACTGTTTGAATTTAATGAGTTTATTTTTGGCACTAAAGTAGGTAAAGAATGAACATATTATAAACTTTTAAAATGGTTTAAAAAGCGATTTCTGGGCTACTGCCGGGTCACCGAGTGTGTTGGTGCCATCCCCTCACTAGACAAGCCTCACACACAGTGTTATCGCATTAGTTTTACAAAGCAACAACCGATAATATGCATGCATATGCATTTTGTAGGAATAGTCTTTTAAGTCTAGAACAAGAATAATCATCATAAAAAATGTAACGATTATGCTGACAACATAAGGGAAAAATACTACAGGTTCTTTGCTGACAACATAGCGCCTCCATAGGGATGACTATTACAGCGTGAATAAAACATAAGGTTCTTTAACTGTGTGATGCTTATCTTCGCTACGTGGTACTTCTCCGAACCGAATATCCACGATGCATCAACCACTTTTTTTTTTTTTTACCTGGGGTAATGCTTTGACGCATACGTTATGTCGGGCTCACCGGGGAAAAGATACCCCGGTAATACCGACTAAACCTACCACGGTGTTCCTCGGCATAACCATAGACGGCGAGGCCGCGCGAATCGCTTTCACATGCAATCGCGACCCCGCCTTGGTTTCAGCCCTCCGTGTGAAACGGCAGGCCACTGCACAAAAATACTTCCTCCACCGTCCCTCTGGAGGGGACAAAGACGACAGAGGCGCACGTGGGAACACGCACGCCGCCTCTCGGACCAGGTGCTGATCGGGTGGCGAACAGGCCCACGCACCCCACCACCCCCAGGTCAAACCTCAGGGTGGCTGGAGGTCATCTCGCGCCCTCCGGCGCCCGGTTCTGTGGTTGGGGAGAGGATTTAAGCGCTCTCTCTCCCGCTCCGCCGCCTCCTTGATGGAAATTACTTCCTCACAAAAGGAGGCGACGGCATTCCATGATCTCTCACTCCGGACCATAGACTGGACCATGGCCGGGAGTGAGAGAGCAGCCAGTCCGACTGCCGCGATCAACTCACGGTGCTGCGATGCCCAGGCGGTGCATTCCGCCAAAGTGTGCAGCGCCGTGTCCACAACAACATCGCGGAGTCACCGCAGTGATGATATCCGGGCGTCTCCTGCCGGCCTATGCGACACAGGAATTGGCCAAAACAACCGTGCCCAGTCATTACCTGTGTCAGCCGGAAGGTGAGGGCGCCATGCCGCCTTTCCAGCCACTCCTCAAAACGGGACTTACCGCCACGATCGTGGCGTGCCCGGCACTGGGGTGCATAAGTCGATTTCTCCATTCTTCCACTAAGACCTGGCGGAGTTCAGACCGTGCCACCTTTAAAGCGGGAAGACCTGGTCTTTCGCCCCGAGTTAGCGCTTCCTGGCGCCAGCGGTAGAGCGACGCCAGAAGCGCCGCTTCCAGGTCCCAGGGCATCGATCCAGCGAGGAGACTCGCTGCCTCGAACGAGACCATGCGGTAACCTCTAATTAACCTGACGGCCATTGCACGCTGTGGCGCACGGGCCGTCAGGTTATTTCCCCAAACTGGTGCCCCATAAAGGGCCATGGACCGCACGACCCCTTCGTAGAGCCTCCGGCAGGAGGTGCCTGGCCCCCTTAGATTTGGCAGCAGACGTGCGAACGCACCTGCAGTGCCCAAAAGCCTGGGGGCCAGATGACGAAAATGGGCTACAAAGTCCCATCGGCTGTCGAGCAAGAGCATAAATTAAAGGAACAAATATACCTTGATTTTTTTATTGTTGTCCTGCCAACTCAAACTCATATATAAAAGCATGAATAGAAGTGCATCCAATCCCTGCAGATTGGATGCACTTCTATTTATGCTTTTAAATTACTATATTAAGAAACAAAGCACTAAGAAAACTACTTCACCACAATGCAATAGAAAATATCGGAATGTTCTCCATCAAAGTAAATTGCTCAAATATATGTTACGGGGTGAGTTGCCAGGTTTGTAAGAAACTGTCCTACACCTGTCAGTTGTCTTGAGTTAGGCCGCCTATAATCTGAAAATGATTAGAAAGTTCGCTTGTTTGCCAAAATGGCAACAGTTTATTGGTCAAATTGCTGTTTCAGCGTCGAAAATATGATCTTTAGACATTTCTATAAAAAGCTGAACCGATGTCAATATGGTATAAACTAGGAAAGATTTTAACATAAAAAAGAGCGAATGACACAGAAAGTAAAATGAAGCGCTAACAATTTTCATAGGAATACATTGGGTTTTGCGTGTAATAAATATTTATTACTATTAACACAGGAGTCAGTAACCTCAAATATCAAGCATATGGCCTGACCTTCAATATAGTTGTAATTTTTAACAGATAAAGGTCAATAGATGGCCCCCTTTTTTCAGCCACAATTGATTTGAAATCAACATCTTCCATGTATCTTCATCCAACAACGCTCATCATTCTTCTGAAAGGTACGACCAACCCTAGAATACAGTTAATATGGAAAACACAAAAAGTGTAGTTATTTCTTTGAAATGTGAGCGAAGTTGAGTGTTGTAGCATGATGGATGATTAACGATGCCTTCCTGCTGACAACGTGTCTGTTTGTCTGTTTGTGACATTCAAACACAGGTACACTACTGTTACAATAGGCGGTGGTACAAGTCACTAACATTTAGAGATGCGTTTTAATTACAGCGTATTATATTTTTCTGCCGTTTAAAACGTGGAGTATAATACCGAAGAATTTTTTCAAGCATTCCGTTTTTCGCCAACATAAAATAGTATAGAATCCCAGCTAGATATTTCAGAACGTGTGGGTAGAAGTGTAAATACTCACAAAAAGATTATTGATGTCTTACAGGCTTTGCTGAAAGTCTCACGTGAATGACAAGTACGCGAGGCAAGATATTTATGATTTCAAGAACCACCTGAGTTATTTTTGTAAATATTAGAGATATTGAAAAAGATGAAAGTATAAAATTCTCTACAAACTGGGAAAAATCATTAAACCGCATATTAGTTACTACTGTGTCATACTACTGTGTCATCATCACGCTCACTATACACGTAACAGATAAGTTTAGACGAAAAATGTGATCTATGTATATTGCCAGTGTTTCTACAGTGTGACTGGTTAAACATTGTACTATCGACTTGAGCGAGGGTTGACCATTTCAGAAAAATTTTCACTTACGCATGTTGACTTTAAGTGACTCCGCCCTTAATTTTGTTAACCAATCAAAAAGGAATTTTCGAGCAAAAAAATGTACTAACCTTTATACTTAAGGATATACTTAAGGACATGATAATTTATGGCCAGACGTAATGTACAAAAAAAAATTAAAAATTCAGTCTGAGTAACCTGCAAAGAAAACCTTTATGAAAATTTGTATGAAATATCCATAAAATGTGGACACTGCGCGTGTCGCACAGAGCTGTCGAGCGTGCCGCGTACAAAAAAGAAAGGCTAATGAGTTTTGATAAGAAAAGGATGGGCGGAGATGCAAATTCGGGTTTGGGGTGCGGTAGTGGGAGGCGGGGATGGAGGTTTTGTTTAGCTTTAGTATATGCGCAAAAGTGTCCGCACATTTCACAGTTTTTGTTGGATAACTAGGTTAAATTTAAAGTACCTATTTTTTTTAGATATTCTGGTCCAGAATCCAGTACTGAATACCGTACTTCAATATGTCCAGTCTTTTACCAATCAGTCTGTATAACTTCACTGTATTTTGATAGTCTTATATTCTCGCGTCCCTCTCATAGCGTGCACCACAATCCACCAAATGATAGATGCCCGGACGTGTAACGTTAGCACATTGCAAATTTCTATTGTCGTCGCAACGTCGTCGGCTGTTGTTGGCTTGTTGCTGTTTGTTGCCGTGTTGTCGCAAGTAAACCGACATATAGACGGACGCCTTTGTTTACTCACAATTAAAAAACTCTTATAGTTTCTTACGTGTGGTATTGCAGAACTTTTGGAAAATTGTTACGCGGATCGTTTTTGTTTTGCAAGTCCAGTGTTTGCTCTATTTATTGTAATTTTAGAAAGAATAACAATAATATTTTATAGTAATATAATGAAAATAAAATTAAAATAAAATTTTTTTTGCCAAAAAATATTAACAATGTCAAATACAAGATCATGTGGCCCACACTAGGCAAGTCTGTCCTGTGGGTACTAGACGCGACTAAATTATTTAAAATATCTACATTGTTAGGTCGGACAGCATCATAAAGTATATCTAAAGCTTATAAATTAAAAAATAGGTACAACATACTTATAATAACTATAACATGCGAAGTTTATAATACTAAAATAAGTGCATTGGTCTCGACAAATGAAGTTGCAATTTAAGTAACTAAGGTATGCATGTAGTTCATGTATTAAATTATATTATGTAATAATAAAAAGGAATATACTACAACAGAATATATTACCTTAAGATTAAAATGTGCTTCTAAGACAAAGGCGACTAAAATAGAATTTATCGAGTCGCGGGGCAGAGACAATAATTTTGGTCATACATACTTACACCATTATACTGACGAAGATGCGATGACAGGAGATTGTGGCCACCCTATGCCTTAATGTGACGTAGCCTTGAAGACGACTACCCGAGCGGTTTTAATAAGTACAAATCTAAAATTACTTAATATATATTTCTTATATATAGGGTAGACCCTATATATAAGGAATAGATATATATAAGGAGATCCTTATAACCCTTATAAAATAGTAAGAAATTATTTGAAATAAGGTATTTTAAATAATATAGAATAAATAATTCGATGAATTAGAATCTACATAGAATCAGTTTGCCAATATCAATTTGTCAAGAAGCGCCATAATAACAACACTGGGACAAACTAGGAGAGAAAATGGTATTTTTGCGACACTTATTTATATTATAATTGTAAACGAAGAAAATAACATGTAATTAAATATGAGATAGGAAAATCTAATTTAAATTATCATTTGCCGAAATTGTAAAAGTTAATTAATTATACAAACGGCACGATTGTTTCCACATAACATTCAAATGTATTTACATAAACATAATAGAGTTAGGTAATAGAGAAGTCAATGCCAAATACAACTATTTAATATTAATTATAAATTTATTTATTTTTTCGAAACATAATAACGGTTTATTATTTTTAGACTGCTTCCGTATTCATTTATTAATAATTAAATAATTTTAGCTGATAAGTGAACTAACGGTGAACGAAGAATTGGTATTCTTCGTTCTCGTTCACGCCTTTTTCAAACGCAGCCACGGCATCTTCAGGGTTCATAAAACGAATTACACTAAATTTATCTTTTATTTATTGAAATAAATAAAGCTCACAAGGTTCCGGGTCGGGACTGTAGCGAGGATGACTCACTAACTCCACACCTTCGATAGACAAATATTCGATAGTCCGTCTGGCGGAGTGAGCTGGAGCGTTGTCGTGGTGGACGGGGATCTTGCTTCTTGCGCGCTGCTATCAAACATTTGCCTAAACAACTGGTAAACAATAACTGACATACTAGTCTGCAGTAACAGTCCTTTTATCTTCTAGAATGATTTCGCAACGGATCGGTCGGTTTCGGGTCATTTCGCAACGAAATGACCCGTCCGTGCTAAGAATGAGACAATCATATTTTTACCTTGACTTCTGCCCTTCTTTATTTTGTCGGCAAATTTTCGAATGGAAACATCCATTACGCAGATTGTCTTTTGGTTTCGGGTTCGTAACAATATATCCTGCTTTCATCACCTGTGACGATGTCATATACAGCATTCGAGTCACATTCGTCATACTTTTCAAGCATTGCGAGGCACCAATCCAAACGCCGGCGTTTTCGATCTTCCGTCAAATTATGATATCCGTCTAGTACAAGGTTTCTGTTGCCTGAACGTTCATGTAAGACTTTTTGTACTTGACTCATACCAATGCCTAAAACTGCCCGAAGTAATATACAACTTTAAATTTACTTTGAATATTATTTTAAGACTTCTAGCAGCTTTTCTGTGTCCGCGTAATTTAATTTGCCTAGGTATTTCATTAACAAAATACATTTTTTTTTTATTCAAAGTCAAAGTCAAAGTCAAAGTCAAAAATAATTTATTCACTTAGGTCACAAAGTAACACTTATGAACGTCAAATGGGTTAGTGAGTTTATTATATTTACTGAATTTACATTTATGTTAGTTGCAAGGTTCAGGCAAAAGGTTGAGCCTATGAGAAGATACCTGCAAGAAACTCAAGGCCACTCTTTTAAATCGCCATCAACTTATAATTTCAGTATTTTACAACTCATTTATGTACCAGGTGTTGCAGTCATTATGCCATATGTCACTGTCCATATAAAACTAAATTCTAAAATAAAGAAAAGTTGGTAATATTATGTAAAAAGCATTTGAGATTTGAAATCATATTTATCAGTACGTAGCCATTTGTAATAGACAATAGTATGGCATGAGGACGCATACACTTACACTTTGTGACATGAAAAGGTAGTTCGTGACTAAATGTAGTTAAAACAAAATTTACGTTATTACTTATAAAGTTTGTTTAAAAGAAAAGAAAGATACTTTAACACCACCAAATAAACACGAAGTACCTTCACATAACTAAATTGACTTATATAATACATACATTGTTTGAATCCTGTATGAAACAAGCAACTAGTTCCATGAGTTTTTATCATTTAAGTAATCATTGATTGAATAATAGCCCTTCCGGATAAGCTGACTTTTAACAGCACTTTTAAATTTTAGTAAAGGTAAATTTATAATATCAATCGGTAGTTTATTAAAAAAGCGTATACTGAGTCCCGCAAATGAATTGTGAACTTTATGTAAACGATGATACGGACCTACCAACTTATGCTTATTTCTAGTGTTTAAGTTGTGAATATCACTATTCTTATTATATAAGTGAATATTATGTTTTATAAACATAATATTCGTAAATATATATTGCGACGCAACAGTAAGTATACCAATTTCTTTAAAACGCTCTTTCAGGGAAACTCGTGGGCCTAAATTATAAATGCTACGTACTGCACGCTTTTGAAGAATGAAAATTGTTTCAATATCAGCTGCCTTACCCCACAATAGTATGCCATAGGACATAACGCTGTGAAAATAACTAAAATATACTAGTCTCGCAGTATCTATATCAGTAAGCTGTCTTACTTTCCTAACCGCGAATGCTGCTGAACTAAGTCTCCCTGCAAGACACGATATTTGAGCGCCCCACTGAACTTTATCATCTAAAGTAATGCCTAAGAAAACTGTGGATTGTACAAATGTTACTGTTTCATTATTTAAATTAACGTTTATGCTAGGACTCTTTATATTAGGCAATGTAAACTTAATACATTTTGTTTTTTTTGAATTGAGTAGTAAATTATTCGCCGTGAACCAGTCCAGGACTTGCGCGAGTGAAGAATTAACACCCTGTAAATTTGGTGTCTTACGGTCTACTTTAAAAATAAGTGATGTGTCATCAGCAAATAATACAATGTCGCACAAATTCTGTACGAAGAACGGCAAATCATTCACGTACGCTAGAAACAGAAAGGGTCCTAAAATTGAGCCCTGTGGCACGCCCATTACGACTGGTAATCCAGAAGATCTACTTCCGTTGATTTCAACGTGTTGTAATCTATCGCTTAGGTAAGAACTAACGAGGTCGAGTGCAGCATTTCGAATTCCATAATGCCTGAGCTTTCGCAATAACGTTTGATGTTCAACGCAGTCAAAGGCTTTTGAGAGATCACAGAATACGCCAATGGCATCTTGCGAATTTTCCCAAGCAGCAAATATATGTTTTAAAAGTGTAACACCCGCATCTATTGTAGATCGACCCTTTCTAAAACCATATTGTTGAGTATGAAATAAGTTGTTTACGTTAAAGTGGCTCTCTAATTGCTGTAATATAATTTTCTCAAATATTTTACTTATAGCAGGTAATATAGAAATCGGTCTGAAATTACATGGATCACTTTTACATCCATTTTTAAATAATGGTATTATTTTGCTACATTTCATTAAATTTGGAAAAATGCCCACATCAATGCATCCGTTGAATATTGCAGCTAGGTGTGGCGCTACGTTATCAATAATACTTGTAATTAATTTCATAGAAATACCCCACAAGTCAGCTGATTTTTTTGAATTAAGTGACTTAAATACTTTTATTATGTCATGCGGATGTACATATTTAAAACTAAACAGGACTTTACACTCCACCACGCTATCCCTAACCAAGGATTCTGCTTTTACTGGGCAAGACCTTAAGGAACTAGTTGTATTAACAGGTATCTTTGCAAAGTAGTTATTAAATGTTTCAGCTACTTGCAAGTTATTTGAAATTATCTTATTATTTACATTAAGTTTAATAGTATTATCACGCTGCTTGGTGCGTCCAGTTTCATTATTAATAATATTCCAAGTAGCTTTAATTTTATCGTCGGCATTTCGAATTTTGTTTTTTAAATAAAGGGACTTGGCTGTAGCACAAGCCTTTTTAAATAATTTTGAATAATTTCTAACATATTTAATAAAATTTGGATCAAAATTATATTTTTTTATTCCATATAATTCATATAACTTAGCTCTACTTGTATATATCCCAGGTGTTGCCCAATCACAAAACTTAACTTTAAATTTTTTGTAAAATGTCTTCATTTTAAAAATTTTGTTATATTCCAGTGTAATGACGTTAAGCAAAGACTCGTATAGTTCGTCTGGACTATTGCAATCTAGGTCCATATTGACAACCTTGGCATTAATGTTATTCTTAAATTCCTTTATGCGATTAGATGTCATTGGTCTACATGTGATGATAGTTTCTTTTTTAATTGTATTTATAGGAAATACAACCTTTTGCCCACAGTGGTCGGATGTCAAATCACTCAATATGGCCCTATTTAGAAATTGGCATTCGCAAAATATATTGTCTAAGCACGTAGCAGAGTGTGATGTAATTCTGGTTGGTTCGAAAAATAAATTATTTAAATTAAATGATCTAAATAAACTAATAAGTCTTACAGAAAGAACTGATCGCTGAAGTAAATTAATATTAAAATCACCACATACTACTATATGCCTATTACCATAACTTAAGCGTTTTAAAATATCCTCCATTACTGTTTCGAATACACTAAAGTCACTCTGCGGTGGTCGGTACACGCAAAGTATGACATGTTGCTCCAGCTCCACACAAGATAATTCAACAGTGCGCTCGATAGAAAGATTTACTATATCATTTCTTTCCTTAAATTTAAGATTATTACATACATATATTAGAGAGCCACCATGTATAGAATTCCTTCTTACAAACGCACTTACAACGGTATAATGTTCATTATTAAATATTAGTTGACTACTTCTTAACCAATGTTCTGTTAAGCAACATATTTGGATGTCATGTTCTTTAAAAAATAAATCTAATTCTAACTCCTTGCCGGATAGACCCTGAATAATTTGGTGAATAAGTCTAATACTATGTGACTGCCTATCCTTTGTCTCATCTAATAGTTTAAACTAATAGAAGTATCAATATAGGAATTAGTAGTAATATTACTACTATGATCTAAAATCTTCACTACCGTACTGGTACCTGTGTCTCTAAATAATAATATATTAAATGCTAATAACTTAGCAAGTTGTTTTTTATAAAAATATGAAAGATACATTGTATCTTTAGTCAATAAAAATCTACTAATAAACTTATTAGTGTCAAAGAATTTTGTATAATTTGTATAACATGTACTGTTATAAAATAATAAATTCAGATTTTGAATATATCTATTCTGTTCCTGTGTTAATGAATAGGAATAAGGTAAAGCGCAAAGAATAAAGTTACACCCTACTTTACTATGTAATGATTCAATTACCTCAGTTAAATGTAAAGCCTCATTTTTTGTGACAGATAAGCTGTCACCATATAGAATTACTATGGTCGATTCAGAATTCAAAGTTGTCATTTTTAACTTATCAGTTAAAGTACTTAACCTAGCCCCAGGGGAACAAATATTTACACAGGGAGACTCTGTATAAGAATTTATGAGTCTACTAAAACCTACACCGATTTGGTCAGAAAACATGATTAAATTTTTATTATTGTTATTCTTAACCAAATAAGACACAGACATATCTTCATGATAGGAAGAGGAGGTGGGACAACTGTTAACTGACTTCAAATCACAAACAGCTGACAGGTTGTTATTAGGTTCAGCCTGTAAGCACTTACCGCATATAGTATCATTAGTTAGCGAGAGAACACGTTCCATGTTCTCCCTACCAACTCTGGCAATTTCATCATATTTCTGAATGTATTCAGAAGTTTCTTTTTGATGTTCCAGGCTGATCCTGGTTAAACGATTTTCCAAACTAATTATTTGATTATTTAATTCAGCTGTATGTGCTTCATACTGTAACCTACTGGCAACTATTTGATCATTACTTCTCTTTAAATCAAATAAAAATGCCTCATGCTCCTTCACCAATTCACTATTGTGCTGTGTAACTTTTTTAAACTGGATTGACTTTTTAAGATTAAAATCTAACTTTTTAATTAACTTATTTAACTTCAAGTATTGCCTTAATTTCCTACTACTTTTAATAAAAACATGACTTTTGAGCTTACTTTTATAACTATGAAGTGTACTTATTTTTTCCCCCATGAGTTCTGAGTAGAGGTTCTGAGTCGCAGCACCATTTAGCACCTGAATGGTTTGTTCTAAGGAAATAATTTTAGTATGGGCTTCATTCAGGCTTGCTTCAAGCTCAGTGCTGCGGCTCAATGACCTAGAAAAGACATCATTACAATTACTGAAGGATCTAACTTCATCTTCTAGTCGGTCCCGTTGGTCCAAGACATCCATATATTCTATATGGAGCTCCGTCAGTTGCCTTTTAAGCTCCAATACTTTGTTGTTAACTGCTTCAATTTCGCCTTCGCAATCACTGCGTTCCTTTAATAACATATTGTTGTCTGCCTTAAATTTCTTCAATTCCATCAGCGCTGCCTTTAACTTGTTTTCTGTGTCCTTGGCTGTTGCCTTACGGGTCATCATTTGAGTATTCATTGTTGGTTGAGGGATGTAACAATCACCAAACACCTAGAATATATAAAAAAGAAACAACCTAAGTAATAGAAAAGAAAAGTGGGATGGGACAGATGGGTACCTATATATGTATAAATGGTTGAAATATTTGCTATAAACTTACAGAAAGGCAAAAGAGAGAAGATTTTTTGAGTATTAGTTTTAAAATTTATAAGAAATGATACTATAATGTATTGGATAAGATAATTTAGATAAGTAAAACTTTATTTATTAAGATGGAGGGTAAAATAAAATAATCTAATTGGAAAAGATAAAAATATACATAGATTTATCGGAAAATACAAATAAAATCACTACAGTAATACTATTAGTTAATGTGTAGTATAAACATGTGTGTATGCATGCCTGGGGCGAATGATTAGTCGTCAATTTTGCTTCCACCTATTGTCAAGCAAAAGGAGACAAAATCTGTGCCGGTTTGTGGTGGACGAAGCTCACAGTATAGTGAGCAGAGTAAACAAATGTTGTGGAGTGTCTGTTAAAAGTTAGTAAAGTAGAATACTCCCCGGGTTTACACGATGATTGTTCAAATTTTGTCCGTTGTCACACTGTTGACTCCAACGACCAGTCTAATATATGTAGATTTATATGATACGACTTGAAACACAACATATATTACTTCTTTGAACACAGATATACTATTTTATTATACTAAACGTGTTTAATAATTGATAAAACAAATTTTAAATTGCAAAACAAAATTTATATTATTAAAAAAACAAATTTTATATTAACATATATATATTTAATATTTTATTTACTTAACTTATTATATAAAAACGGTGCTAAGAATACATAGAACTAATTGACAAATGCGTGTCTGGTTTGAGACTTTATACTAACTAAGTATTTTTTTCACTTATCTAAAACCGGAGTATATGGGATATCAGTGTGCTGTTTAAGTATAGTGTGCATAATAAATAATTGACGAATGTTTAGTAATATTTTTGTTCTGTTTACGCGAATGTTTTTCATTTTATTTTATTTTATTTATTTAGGTCTACCAGCTATTGTTACAGTAACACATGCATAATTTACAAAAATAACATCCTTAATACTAACTGCACAATCTTTACAGGTAAACACCGCTTGCTAATTAGAGCATGTTAGATTCACCTAATTTAAGTTTAAATTTACAGAATTACAAATACCTTACATAACTAATTATTGGAAAACAAAGAGAAAAAAAAACCGACAATAAAACAAAACGCTTAAATAAAATAAAATGCTTCCTAAGTGCTTGCATTGGGAATTTTAAGGATATTCCCAATAAAAGCATTCAGGGAGTCGCAATGAATATCTATAACATCGCTATGTTCATTAATTAGCCTACATATTCTGGGAACAGGCGAACATGCACCAAATTTGGTCCTACGTAGTGGTGGGATCAAAGGTGTGACTGGTTTGCGAGGACGGCCACGTAAATCGAAATCTTTCTAGTAGCTGCGGACAATCAATTTTATCGTGTAGAAGTCTATAAAGGAATTTTAGATCAATAACGTCTCTTCGTTTGTCGAGCGGCATTGTTTTAAAATGAGATAGTTTTTCAATATACGACATATTTCGAACCTCTCTTCCGGACCTATACCCTAAATGCCTCATAAATCTCTTTTGAACCTGTTCCAATCTAAGAGTGTGAGTTGAGTAGTGTGGCCTCCACACAGTGCTGCAATACTCCAAAATACTTCGAACTATACTGTTATAGAGCACTATTTTGGTACGGGAATTTTTGAAATATTTACCGTTTCTTATTACAAAGCCAAGACATTTAAGAACTCGTTTGGTAATAGCGTCAATATGGTCGACAAAAGTCAGCTTATTGTCCATATTAATGCCTAGATCTTTGATATTTTTAACTTCCTCCAATTTTCGTCCATTGATGTAATACGAGGATCTAATATTATTATTAACTTTGCGACAAAATTTTATGTGGCAGCATTTTTCACTGTTAAGTGAAATTTTATTCTGAGTGCACCAGTCCGACAATCCATCTATATCCGCTTGCATATTTGTAATATCGGTGCTAGACTTTATAATTTTGATAAGTTTCAAGTCATCAGCTTACAAAAAAGGGGTAGTATGAACTAGGCAGTCACTAATATCATTGACAAAAATATTAAAAAGTAAAGGGCCAAGGTGCGAACCCTGTGGGACTCCTGAATTAATTTTAAATAATGATGATTGATATCCATTTACCACGACATAATATGACCTTTCAGTCAGATAGGATTCAAACCAATTTCGAAGAGTACCAGTGATTCCATACCAACGTAATTTGTTTATGAGTATTTGATGGAAAACTCTATCAAATGCCTTACTGAAATCCGTATATACAGCGTCAACTTCATCTCCACAGTCCATAGCATCCACAACGGTTTCCACAAATGTGACTAGGTTTGTGCATGTTGATCTACGTTGTACAAACCCATGCTGATGAATGGACAAATATTTTTTGAAGTAACTCTGTACATACGGACACAGCAAGGATTCAATGATTTTACCAAAAATCGAGAGAATCGATATAGGTCTGTAATTTTTCACGGAACAGTTATCCCCACTTTTAAACACTGGTACCACTTTAGCTGTTTTCCAAACCTTAGGAAAAGTACCAACACTAATCGATCTGTTAAATATGATTGTTAAAGGTCCCGCTAAATTTGAAGCACAATTAACTATACAGGGTGATTTTGAAATCGTGTAATTCCTTTTAACCACGCATTCTACTGGTGATACAGAATAACCCTGACCATATTTTTATTTAACTAGATTTATTTTTTTTGAAAAATTATTATTTCGTTTTTTTCGTGAAATGGTGTCAGATAGTCATATGTTAACCAACCGAGGCAATTTTAATTTTTTACTAATTAAAATAAAAAATCATATTAATAATTAATGTCGTAACTAATAACGGGCGGTCCTTTTTATTGCCCCTTATTATTTACGACATCAGTTATTGTTATGTTATTATATTTAAATTAAAAAAATATTAAGATTGTGTCAGGTGGTTAAAATATGACTATATGAAATCATTTCATGAAAAAAATCTGTACTCTAATTTTGCCGAAACCATTATTCTAATTAAGAAAAATATGGTCAGGGTTATTCTATATCACCAGTAGAATGCGTGGTTAAAAGGAATTACACGATTTCAAAATCACCCTGTATATATCGGGGATATACCATCAGGACCTGCTCCCTTTGATATATCTAGACACTTTAATTTACGTAACACTTCCTTTTCGTCAAAGGTAACCACAGGAAAACTGTCTGAATTCGCTTTTAGACCTATGGGACTAACAGGCTCATGGGCAGGATCTATATTGTTGTCTAAGGCATTATCACATCGATACACCTCTGCAAAATTCATTGCAAACAAATCGCAAATACTATAGCCATCGCTCGAACTAATAGATCCATAAGACATTGTCCTTGGATAAGTGCTCTCGCCACCGCGCTTATTTTTTATAAAAGACCAGAAGCATTTAGGGTTTGTAGTTTGTTTGAAATTAAACTCATTTATATAATATAATATGAGTTTAATTTCAATGAATGTTTAGTACCTTGCAAGTGGTATAAAGCTCATGTGTGAGAAACATCAATGGGCGACGTGTGTACCTTTAGAACAGCTCTTTGAACTCGCTCTAGGGACAGATTTGAATTGATTTGGCTTCTCCATCCCAAGATGTTATGCAGTATGTAAGAATTAACACAAAGTCAAATAAAACTTGTTTATCAATTTGTAGTCGGCTATGTTGCGCAAGTGTTTAAATATGTTAATCAATTTACGTACTCTAGAGCATGATAAATCGATGTGTTTGCGGAAGTTTAGATTTGTGTCAATAGTAATGCCTAAATACCTTATATCGTCGTTAGTTAATGTCGGATAAGTGCACGCAGTGTCAGCAAACATACAGTAGTTTTTATGTGCAATTATGTTTAGGTTTACATAAAGCGTGTTATTGTTTCACGTGTTAAATAAAATGTATTTCGTTTTATGTGCATTCAGAGTCAAAACATTTTGTTGTAGCCACTTCGAAACTATGTCGAAGCCTCGCTGTGCGTATTATACACCTCCGTGCGTGATGAAGCGGAGGATAACAAAGCCGTGTCATCTGCATATATTATGGTACCATTTTTGAGTTTTGAGCCACTGAGCTAATTCATAATAGATCAAGAACAAAATAGGGCCTAGTGTACTGCCCTGAGCAATGCGAAATTGACTATTTTTGTGAGTGAAACTTGTATATTGACCAATTTTAGTGCATTGATGGCGGTCAGTAACATAGTCTGATATTAATTTAAGTTGAATTCCTTGTATTCATAGCCTTTCAAGCTTGTGCAATAACAGAGAACAAGATATATCTCTTGTTCTGTGTGTGACCTTTCTAGATACTATTAGATCTAGCTTTTATTGATGATATCTTTAAGAACTTTATGGAAAACTCTCAGATATGCAGGTTTCCCTATGGTGATACTTCGCCTTACGATACTTTTCTTTCGCCGTCAACTCGAGCGATAATGAACTAGGTATAATATTTAATGCGCACATAACTTTGACAGAAGTGCGTGCCTCGGGATTAAAATCGCTATCGCTGCGGTTATTGCTGCTGTCGCTGCTTTATACGCCAAGCGATCTCCACACCAAATTTTATTATAAGTCAGAGATTCAGCTGTATATAGTAATAAACGAAGCTACTTTCTCATCTACTATATAGATTTTTGTAGTGGTCAAAAAGCTGTACAGCTTCTACTATATAGATTTTCATTAAATTTGCAACAAAATCTTCGATTGTGTTTGGCGACGTAAGACCAAAACTATGCAGATTCTGGTAAAAATAGTTGAAAATTAACGTTTTAAATTAAGCCTTTGCACATGCCATTTGTAATGGGTGGTGTGCTATAAAGCGTAATGTTCATGTATCAACATTTGAGCGAACGAACTTGTTTCATAAGTGTTACTTTGTGACCTAAATGAATAAATGATTTTTGACTTTGACTTGACTTTGACTTGCAGATACATCTAGATATCATAAGTAGTATTTCTTCGAATAATAAGTTTGATAATAATTTTAATAATAAAGAAATATTGTGTATTTTTTAATTATGTTACATTAAAAAGTAAGCTATTTCACTCAAGACACATCAAATTCAAATTGCCTCCAACGATTTGGAAATGACAATCGTTTCAGTATTCAAAGTAATATAAAGACAGCTACATACAGGGTGTCCCAGAAGTCGACGTCAAGCCGGAATCAGGTAACAGGCTAAATTATTATAGCTAACAGAAAATTACAAAAAATCAGAGGTACGTATTTTAAAATTATAGACATTTAAAATAAAAAATTTACACCCTTTGACGGTCTTGTATTCCTGTTACTACAGATATTTACTTTTTGATTTTTTTGTTATGTAATCCCAATTTCTTTAAGCTCTCGATTTTTTTCAAATATTACCTCAAATTCTTAATTAAATCGAAATTTATTTTTTATGGTGGTTAAAGATTTTGTTGTTTGTCCTTAACCTATTAAATCGCAGCAGCACAGCGGCGGTCAGATAGATTTTAAAATTTTATGTCTGGTATTCCCAGACTTCGCGCGAATATTAATTCCCCGATTTACCAGGGTCAAGACTATTGTACAAGGTCTTCCGTTTACATGTTTAGCATTGAATTTGTTTTCGTTATTAGACATTGTAATCTAATTTGCAACGTATTATTATTTCCTTGTAAGTAAATTGCACGTAAATTTTCCATTATTGAATTGAATTGAATAATGTTTTCCCTACTATTTACAAAAAGGCATTCCCTATCATATTTCAAATTATTTACCACCTCTTTTACCAGGGTTTGTGTATAAATTATTTATTTATGGTAGCAGCCGTAGATATAATAAGGGCAAGATTGAGAGGTCGAATTCATCCATCCATTCTAGCCCTAACCTATCCATTCTAGCTTTGTTGAAGGTTAACAAGGATTAACAAGAATAATATTAATTTGTAACCCGAAAAAGGATATTTGAATATTTTCTTCAAAGTGATTGTTCACCAATCTAAATAATCTAGATCCCCAATCTAAGGTTAGGAAGAAAATATTTCAATACAATTAGGCGAACTATCTATATACACTCAGTTTTATCATGATCCTCAATGACAATAAATTAAGAGAGTTGTAAATTGTATTCTGATAGATGGCAAAAATTTAAAGTTTTCGGGCTCTAAATGAACTGAGTATAGGCTAAATCTCAAATTAAAATTTCTATTTCATGCTTTATCTGATGGGAAACGTGTTGTAAGACTTGTATAAATCAAAGAGGACACTATGCCAATAACTTTAATTGCGAAAGTACACGGCAGTACTTACACAAGCAAACTCAAAAGATTATTTTGTTCTGAATTAACCATAATTTGACTTGATGTCTGGAGAAGGTTTGGTATTGTCTGAGGTGATACTGCCGTACTAGTGAAATAAAAAATATTTTGATTGATTGCAAAAGCTCATACATAAATTCTTCACACTGCACAAGCTAAATGAAGGATCGACAGAAGTCCCTGGGGACCCATCCCTTTTGATCCACGACATCACAACTAGCCTATGGATAATTCCACTTGTATCTACAGGGTGGCCAGTACAATAGGTGCTTTATTACTTAGTTATGGTTGTCTTGAACATTCTGTAAGATTAATGTTTTATTGATAGGGCTTCTGGGATTATTTCTTATACTTGCTGGTGAATTAAATTGTCTTGAAAGCCTTGTGATGCATTTGACACATTTTTTATGCTTAGTTAGTACAGCCAGCAATATAATTAAGCATTAAACAAACTAAGCATTAAACAAATTTGTTGAAGTGGTTTATGTATAATAGAAATACTGTCAGTCTTCTGAACACGTTACCGTAATTCTAAGACGCCTAAACCATTTTTTTAAATATTTTGTACCTATATATGTTAAGTATTTTAATTATTATTATTTTATTTTTATTATTAAATTGTTTTTGTTAATTCGTTTGTAAAAATATATTAGACTAGTTTCAATATTTGTTTTTATTAAGTACCTACATAATGTACTTAATAAAAACAATATTTTTATTAATAATCATAGTAATTATTCTGCATTTTAGAACTGTAACGTCAAGACTCTTGTAACTATTGATTTTATAAAATAAAAAACTAGCATTTGTTATAATTGTAAGTAATAGACAAAATCAAAATCTCGCATGCATGTATCGACTTATATTATTGACTGGACCACTCAATTAACTAACATAGTCTTCCAAAACACTAGTATGTAAGTTTGTTCTACGTAAAAATCTAATAAAAGCACCACTTATTTTATTGCGTCATTACTAAGTATAATGATGACGTATTAATTGTCCTAGATAACGACGTCATTACGCATAATTATTATATTATTGTTGTACAATATTGTGTACGTGGCTAAAGCGTAACGAGTTGTTTGTGGTCGCGGTTATTTTGAGATACAATCGATATTTTAATCATTAGGTAACTGAATAGATATAATGAAAGCGAGAGGCTCCACAGTATTAAGCTAATGATAGTAATATTGTGCGGGATAACAACGACAAGTGTTGTTAGTAATTAAAACAACATTAGATATACGAAGAAATCTTTAACATAGCATGCAGCAATACCTAAAGATTCACGAACATTTCGTTGATATTGCCATACATAGACTCACGACTGTGTTGTTCGTAAGAGTGGCTGAGATCACCTACGAATTCCTGCGCTATACCACATTAATCTCTTTTGTAACTCGCCTTGTAAGTTAACATTTTGACGCAATTTTCTCGTTTCAGCCTTACTACTAAAGTAAAGACTTATTGTTTATTTTTGTTGGTGACTGACGAGCCAACGGTGGTCGCCACTTATGGACATGGCGTAATATTAAGGCAACACAGAACACAGGAAAAATATGTAACCCGCTAGCCTCGGTACTCAGCATAGAAGGCAAACAAGCACACAGTCTGCCTCATGATAAGCAGTTACCTTAGCCTATGTGAAAGGTCGCAATAGAAGGAGATAGAAGAAGTAAGGAAAGGTAGGAACGCTAGGGTGAGTGGGCTTCCGGCACTCTTAGGCACAGAGTACGTATACTGCTCGATTATCATTGATCATTGATATTCTGATAGAAGGGAGTATGTTCCAAGTAGAGGCAAAATTATTAGGATATTTTAAGGACAACCCGATGCCCACGACATGTAAACTTTCCTTTCAAGTCTCTCACAGTTATTGATGCTTAGCTTCCTGAGAGTAAAATTTTAAGAATTAAAAAAAGTAAAGTCTACACGATCTAATCAACAGTAGACCTAAGACTTATATCATTAGACTAATCTTGTTTCGTATCCTGATACATAGAGATTTTGATAAATCTAAATAAGAATGCTTATATTCTAGCATTTGATTCGAATATAGTTGGGTCATACACATATCAATATCCGGATCAAAAACGACGATTTATGAAACAGTAAAATATGATCTTTATTTGTTTACGCAACAATAGCTACATTTTATAATATTTCACGAATATTAAAAAAAAGTCTAATGTCGTATATTGTATCCTTCTGTGGACTATTCGGATTCCCATACATACTTTTAAGTGGATGCTACTGTTTTGTTAATCATTTTATCACCAAGTAGCCATGCTTCATGAGCGTAGATTATACTCAAGGCTAATTTATGAGATTATTGCCATAACGTTCTTCACTTTCTTTTTCTATAAAATCAAATAAACGAGGCGTTATAAGCTTGCACATGTTTCATATGGATTAAAAATCAACACTAAAAATTCCTACAAAACCTAGCATAGTTAATTTTTGTTACAATGGCAACATCACATATCTGTCACTTGACTGCACCGATTTAACAAGATGGAAATGTTTAGTTGTGTTATAGTTTAATTTCAATGAATAACATTCGCGTAAACAGAAGACAATATTGTGTTATAGTTTTATAAATAAGTTATTTTACTATTTTTCTAAAAGATCAGTGCCGCTTTTCTGTTCAAAATGTATTTTGGTAAGTACTTACTTGTTCATTGTATTTATTAGTTTGCTGCCGGAATGGAAAACCAGGAGTATTTTTAAAATCTCGTTTTCAGTTTGTTTCCTAACATCAAAAACAAGAGAGCATTGTTGACTTTGGGCTGAAATATCCTTTCTGTGGAAATATTTTCTGTGACGAAAAGATTATAAATACGACTTTTTGCCTTAATATGCATGCAAACGTTGCATTTTGTTAAAACCATTGCCATAAATATACCTATTTCTGTACTACGTTCCATATTTTATCATAAAACGTAAATTTTTCCACGGAAATAACGGAATAAGGGCGGTGTGCATTTTAACAAAATAGCTTAGGTTGCTTCTTTTGCTTTGTTCCAGCTACAATGCCCCGCTCAAGTAGGTTTAGAATTCAATTAAGTGAATAAGAGAAGAGAAAACACAGACGTGAACAGAAAAAAATAAGTATGCGTAGAGCGAGAGCTAAACTAAATGCTGCTGCTTTAGAAGAAAGACGTAGAAAAGATAGGGAGACGTATAATCGTAAGAAAGATATTGTTTATTAAAAATAATCAAACACTTTACTCCTAGACAGCAGAGGCAAATGTGAAAATGTGATGTGGAAAGGCTCGGTTAAATCGTGAGAAAGAAAAGATAAGAAGGCGTACTGAACAGATTTTAGATGAAAATACACCACCTACTTCAGCATGTGCGCCTTCGTCGTCATTGTCTCGAGCATCCGTAGGAAATGCCATACGCTAACGAAATCGACGCCAATTAAAAGCTCAAAATGATTCTTTGGTAAAAAGATTAAATATATTAGAGAAGCAGCTGACAAAATACAGAATGCGGTTATCAAGAATAAAAAAAAACAGGAAGCAGAACAATATTACTACTTTTAGTCTAAAACAAAAAATGTAACCTTTTTAAATGATGATGAAAATAGCCGATTAGCTTCTGGAAAAAAGGAAACCATCATACGCAGGAAATTAAAGAAACAAATTCGTCTTGCCTGCCTTAATTATTCAACTGATTGTCAACCGCCACATAATTTTGTAAATATTACATCTATCTGCTCTGTATTTATAAATCTGAGACATGATGCCATGCGCACATTCCGTTGAACATCCCTTTCATATGCGTACATTTAACCCCTGTGATAGAAAAATTAAAATTCTATCTACAGATTTAAAAAATATTCTATGCGATGGACCGACCACACAGTACCGCAATAAGCCCATGTTCCACATGTTGTTTAATTATTTAAGCAAAATCTGCCAAGTGGAGACTATCGTATGGCATTTCAGCGAAGCAGCACACGGAAAAGGAGCACCTGATGGTGTAGGTGGCTGCTTGAAACGATAAAACATACAATTTTTGTTTTTTTAAATAGTTCATATTCATTTCTGTTGTTACTAAGTGATTGATATGACATAATTATTCAGTTTGATATTATTGTTGAGTTATAGTTATTTAATGTTATTTAATGTAGGTGGTCTTAATATATTCTACTTTTCTGTGGAATTGTGTCTTTTCTGTGGTCGTAAAAAATATAATTTGAATACCTTGGCTTAAAATTGCTAACGATCTGGTTTCTTACTACTTTTGTATTGGTTTGAACTAACACTAATAAATGAGATAGATTTTGAAGAAATATGCCATGTTTTAATTTTTCATGTTTCTTGACCCGATTTGTTTATGACCCAGTTATGTAGTTCTGGGAATTTGTGGCAGAAGCCTAATGATATCTATTTTGAACACTCGATTTCAGCACAGAATCGATTTGTGGACGTGTCTCGTTAATAGTTAATTTAATAGTTATATCTATTAACAAATCGTTTGTTTTGATTGTGGCTGCACGATGTGATGGCAGTCACGTACGCTTCTTTACCAGTTAAAAACAACAAGCACATGCAGAAGTTCAATAAAACAGCCAGACATGGCATTGCGATTTTATCATTTGCCGTTTTGTATGAAGAAAATCAATAAAGTTGTGTTTTCAAACTTTCCAGTCCACCCCTAGGTCTAAACCTAGGGGTTTGAGCTGAGCGTTGATATGTCAGTCATGCAATCAGTTAGTTTATCCCCTTATATAGATATAAAGATATCTGCATTGATATATATTCAATGTAATTAATCTTTGTCAATCTGTAGTTGGCCTTTATTATTGTTCAACAATAAAAAAAAAAGCTAAAGCTTTGTTTCTTTGAATTACCGTACAATTATCATACCTAGGTGGTTCTCGCACTTCAGTTGGGTTTTTACAAGTAACACATGACCTTCCAAACTATTTTCATATCAAATTTTATCCAAATCTATGCAGCGATTTATCGTGAAAAGTTAGAAGCGCATTAGCTCCTAGCTTTACCGCAGGTTGAAGATGAGTTCTCTAAAATCTTGATTAAAAGATGAACTGCAAATATTTTACTAAAATGTCAGAATGTGACTAAGTTCTAATGTCTCGGTAAACAGAACCTTTTATAATGTCACTGTCTAGTGACAAATTAATAACAGGTAGTTGTAATTAGTAATTAACGATATTTTAATGACTTTAAATGTTGACATCGTCGGGGGAGGAAAATATACAACCCTGATTCATTACTTAGCACATTATCATTTGTGGTCAAACCTATTTCTATTAATTATCCAAAACATCATATGCGTGTCAAAGAAACGGACAAAGTATGTCACAAGGCAATCAAGACATAGATTGTTCTATAGCGTAGCTTAGTAGTTTTTGAATTATACATACTTCTTTTACGACTTTCACCCAAGGGTTTGGCATGGCTCATGGATTTCCATTAGTTACGATCCCGGCCTTGCTTCATTCATTCCCATCACATTCCTTATAGGTACAAGCTCATTGATTTAAGGTATTACTACTCTGAAATATAATAATAATGTTTAACTTACGACGGCTTGCCAAATGTATCCTAGGGCAAACGAATTAAATTTAGTATGAAGGAGGTAGGTATGTGAGCTAGCACAACGCAGTAAAGGCGTAGGTACCGTACATTTAACCCCTTCCCGGCTATATGTGAGAGAGTAATGCTTGACCGTGCAAGCCAGTTCATTACTAACCAGAGGTAAAAATTGCCAATCGTAGGTCATCCAATCTTTAACATAATTATGAAATAATTGCCGTGGTGTCACATTCATTAAAATAGTTAGCTTCACTTAGCTAGTTCATTTAATTTCGTAAGTCGAGCCCCCACAGTAGAAACACAATTTTAACATTTAACTATTCTATATATAATATCTTTATATATATAATTCTTCTGTACGTGTGTTGACAGTGAACTCCTCCTAAACGGCTGGACCGATTTGAATGAATTTTTTGTGTGTGTTCAAGTGGATTCGAGGATGGTTTAGATTTGGTTTTTTTTTTGCCTGTACTGGACAACGTCTGTCAGGACAGCTAGTTGTATATAATATTCTAGCACATATTTTTTTTTTTTTACGCGGGGAAAATTTTCGAATCACATTCCCCATCGCCGGTTTTGGGGCGGGCGATGGGGATATGTCGGGATCCAGCCCCTAAGATGAATTTGGGCTGAACCGACTAAAACCACCGCGGTGTTCCTCACACCTTCATGGCGAGGCCACGCGGATCGCTCTCGCATTCGAATCGCGACCCCGCCAAAGGTTCGACCCACTGATGGACGTGGCGGGTCCCACACAACCATCATACATACAGGACAAATTCACAAATTAACACAGAATATAACACAGACAAAGCGGGGGACCTAGTCCCCCTTGCGACATCGAGAGGCGTGCGCGGAACACGAACGCCGCCTGCTCGGACCTGCGCTGATCGGGCGGTGGACGGCCTCAATAGGTCCACCACCCGCAGGCTTCTACTCAAGGTGGCTGGAGGTCGTCTCGCGCTTTCTTGCGCCCGGTTCTGTGGTTAGGGAGAGGGATTGACCGTTCCGACCATTCGACCGTTCATTGACCTCTCCGCTGCCTCCTTCACTAACATCACCTCCTCACAGAAGGAGGCGACGGCATTCCAAGACCTCTCGCTCGAAATCATGGACAGAACCATAGCCTCGAGCGAGAGGACGACTCTACCGACTGCCGCGTGCATGACATAGCGTTGCGTGGCCCAAGCAGGGCAACCTACCAATGTGTGCAACGCCGTGTCTTCGACAACGACGTGGCAGTCACCGCAGTGATAGCAACCGGGCGTCTCCTGTTTGCCTATTCGACACAGGTACCGACCGAAACAACCGTGGTCGGTCAGCACCTGCGTCAGACGAAACGTGAGGGCGCCATGACGCCTCTCCATCAACTCTCTAAGAACGGGTCTTACCGCCACGATTGTGGCGTGCCCGATCACATACACACAACACCATCTAGCCTAAACTAAGCAGAGCTTGAACTATGGGTACTAGACAATGGTTAAACATACATATATACATTTTTTTTTGTATATACATACATATTATACATAGAAACACCCAGACCAAGACAAACATCCATGTTCATGCACACAAATGTTTGACTTGTGCGGACCAGGCATGGCAGTCGGTTACACTGACCACTACGCCATCGAGGCCGAAGTACGCAGATACTATATTGTAACTGCGTACAGCGTCTTACATAGGTATGTACATATAATAGTAAGGCCTTACATCTTATTTAAACCCTATAATTAATCTTTCATGTTTAATTAGCCTTACATCTTATATAAACCATATAATTAATTCCTTAAACCCTATAATATTCATATAAATTATAATTTTATATGTAATAAGTACATTTAATATATCAATACTTATACATAGCTGATGAATTCGTACATTTGAACAAGATTACATCGTAAGCAACCACTGCAGTTTAAAAATATTTTTGCACAAGATAGCCCATTTATTGAGTAAGGTCATAGACCATATAACATTACGTTACAACCCAAAGGTATAGTCGTTAAAAACGTCATTTAACTCAAGTGAACCTGTTCTACAGCTAATAGTATATAATATCCTTAGATTTCTAGTGAGTCAACATGCATTGGGTCAGCAGTAAATCGCCGTGACAAATACATAACAATATTATGAAATAGGAAGCCGTGTATTCTATCGCGTGAGGCGCTGTTCTCAAGCGGCTTGATGAGGATGTGTTCACTTGTGGCTCAATTGTTGGCTAGCACTCCTTGTACCACATCCTTCGAGCTAGTCGCGCAATTGGTGCTCAAAGTTTTCTTATAGACAAGATTCCTTTTTGTAATCTTGTACCGACTACAAGAGAACTTATTATAAGAAAATACATTATTACTGCCGTTAGTGAAAGACGAGCTAGGGCGCGCTTGATGATAAGGGATAGCCGCTCATTTACATTGATGTGTTTTCTTAAAAAAACAATAAAGTTACTGCTTATTGTAGGGGATAGTGGAGGACAGGGCTGACAGCGTAACGTAACGCGCAAAACGATTGTGAAAGCTTCGTGACATCTTTACCTACTATGTATTAATTGTATGTTTGTATGTATTTTTGTTTGTAATGATCAAACTCAAAAACTACTGGACCTATTTTGATAATTAGTTCACCATATGACAGTTATTTTATCTAGAATTACCATACTACATAACATTACAACACAATTAGCCTACTATATAACATAATGCTACGAACAACGGGAGCGGAGCAGTACTTATAACCTCGTGTACAAGACAGCAACCTAAATATAATTTTGTGTAGCATTATGTCACAGGCAATTACCACAACCAAACTTCAAGACAAAGGTAACAGTCGCTTTCAGCCTTAATAACGAAATACGAATAAAATATTTCAAATATTGTTGAAACTGAAGGTTAAGCCATACACGTGCTGAGACAAAATATTTTGCGAAACAAAAGACCGGTTATGCGAATATTGACTTTACCTCGACTTTATCAGCAAGTAATATTAATGACTATAATATTAATTAATAATTATTAAATAATATTGATATAAAATATACTTAAGTTGGCAGTTAAATTGTCTGTTAATATTTTTGTGATGTCAACAAGAAAATTTGCAATGTAACCTCCGACTCTTACCAATAATGTGTACCTACTTACATAGTATTACTGTATCGCGTTACATACGTGTCTATACGGGTATGTCGGGGATGTCTCCAAAGTGATATATCATTTATTTTTAAATCACATTTAGTGGGCACATAGCTAGATTGAGGTACTATTAAGAATTATTTACTAGAAAATTCAATTTAACGCTTTGACCGTCCTCAAAATCACACACTCGTAATGTACCACAAATATAGTAGAGAAATTTTGCAATCTTTTTCTAACATTTTTTGCGCTAGAAATCTAGAGCAGTGTTGCCAATAGATTATTTTGCGTAAAACTTAGACTTACTGGGTAAATAAGGTACAAATATCTGCCAAACTCCTTAGAAATGAAATTAATTCTTCTCCCTAGCCTTTATTATTCCCAAGTCACTTGGGGTCGGCTTTTCTGGTCTAACCGGATTTGGCTGGATATCAGTTTTTACACGGAGCGGCTGCCACCTGACCTCCGCAACCCGAAGGCTAACGATAGCCTAAGACTAGACCAGTGTCAGGATATTATAGGGCACTGACTTCTCAATATCGACTGCCATAGATGTTCATGGTTGCCGGGACCGACGGCTTAACGTGCTCTCCGAGGCACGGAGCAGGCGATAATTGTCAATCAATACGCACATAATTTCGAAAAGTCATATAACTTCCGAAAGTCAGAGGTGCGCGACGTGGGTTCGAACCCGAGACCCTCTGCATTACAATCTGTTGGTCTCCCCACTGAGCTATCGACTATAGAAATGAAATTAATTGAACAATAAATAAAATAAATTCGATATCATTGTAGCGTCGTAATTTCCTTTAAAATTAATTAGTAATACTTCTCATTAATTGCATAGTTGGGTCTGGCCGTTAGGGTCCCATTCCGGTAAGTCCCCGACCGCGACGCACCCACAGTGAAAATTTTTTATTCCGCTACACTCCCAACCGAGACGCTCGCATTGTAAAACAACCGGAGAAAACACTTGAGCAAATAGTATTGAAAACATGTTTTTGAATTTGAAATCTACACAATGGGCGATCAATCCTTTTACTATTTCCGTGCGGAAACAGTGAATGGGTTGCTTTTTGAAAGGTTGCTAACTTGGAAACCAACATTTTAATATAATTTAGTTTTCTTTTTTTTAAACATATTTTTAAGAGTATACTTAAAAATTAGTCTTACCAATTCTAAAGCTAATACATGATAGTATACACACAGCACAGAATACACTATTTACTCAAGTGTCTTCTGTGGTTGTTTTACGATGGGAGCGTCTCGGCCGGGTGCGTAGCGGAAAAACTAATGTTTCACTGTGAGTACATCCCGGCCGGGGGCGTACCGAAATGGGACCCTAACGGCCGGACCCGCATAGTTTGCATAGCTATTGCGTTGAGAAAGTTATTTTGAAACTGGTAGAGTAATAAGTATTATATACTTATTACTCTACCAGTTTCAAAATAACTTTTAAAACAGGATATTACAAAAACAAAGATATATTCAGCGATTCGAAAACGGCCTTTATGAAATGTAACGGTCTTTAGAAAATAAGCGCATGAATTCAAATTGAGTGCAAACGTCCCGTTTTTTATACAGTCAATACGGCACACAAACATGCGCTGATGGTAACTAAATAATCGCTCGAAAATTCGCAATACTAACGGTACTCGTAGGTTGAACTTAAACTACTATATACGGATTTTATCGCGTTGTTTATTTAACACTCTATTACATAATTTAGAAACTGTTACACTGGTCTCCCCGTGACCATGGCTGTTGAAAAGCAACCGAAACGTCGGGGAAAGTGTAAACTTAAAAACAAATAGATTTGATAGTTTTAATAATTTAATTAGCTTAAAATTAGTGAAGTTTATTAGTATAGTATAGTAGTGTAACAGTTTCTAAATTATGTAATAGAGTGTTAAATAAACAACGCGATAAAATCCGTATATAGTAGTTTAATTTCAATGAATAACATTCGCGTAAACAGAAGACAATATTAGGTACTCGTAGGTTTCTAAACCTATCAAAATAAAATCTGACGAAAAGAGAGGAACAAGGTAGTAGATAATTAACTCACCCAGTGATTGTTTGGGTACTAGACTATCCAAGATGAGGTCACTAGACCTTAATGTAGCGTAATATGATGTAACTTTTTCAATATTATCCAGGATTTAATATCAGACGACAATAGTCCGACCGAAAATTATTTTTGTGTTTATTGAAATATGTTATAGGCTACATAATATCACGCTACATCTATAAGAAGCAAAGCAGTAACCATAAACGCACCAAAGCCCGCAACGTAGGTACTGCTAGTACATTAAACATATATTAATGCCAACTTGTTTATAGTTTTATTGAACTACGTTAGAATAATTAAACACTTGATACATACAAATTAGAATTATGAAAGACAGACTATTGATAGCACGAGTTTCGTTTGTAATTCTCACACGTGGTTGTAAAAACCTTGAATCGATCTTTGACCTTACCAAGTTGACTAGAACGTCACTTGTGTGTCTTGTTTATACTACCAACGTGGCAAAGAAGCATCCGGCCTTCCTGTTGCCTGCAATGTCAGGGGTATCTACTCACGCCTTTCCAACCTAAATCTACAGGAATAGAAAAAAATTGAATAGGAAGCTGCTGAGCCTCTTGAGATTTTACTCATCGGGCGAAATATCTAAATATCGAGTGGTGTAATAGTGTTACTCGTAATTATGCTGGTTACCTGACAGAGGGTGGCACTTCCCCGGACAAGTCGGCACATTGGTGTTGACACCCAATAGTTGGAAATTCGCGGGATTTTCCGCTTGCGTTTATTTTGATATAAATATCTTTTCCTTACCAAATTTTTCTAATTTGGGCAAATAAAGGAAAATCACTACAATTTTCTAAGAAACTTAAATGAAGAACTAAACTAGGGTTTTTCTTTCAGGCATTATTTCTCCTTGGACCATGGAGTCTGAGAATGTACTTGGTAGGCAGCGGTAGGCTCACCTCCTATTGCCCACTCAGCTTATGTATTGAGGTGGAATACATTGCTGCCTACCTCTTCGGGAATACAAAGCCACAAGCCTATATGTTCTATTCTATCACATACACACAACACCATCTAGCCCAAACTAAGCAGAGCTTGTACTATGGGTACTAGACAATGAATAAACATACATATATACTTTTTTTTTGTAAATAGGTACATACATATTATGCATAGAAACACCCAGACCAAGACAAACATCCATGTTCATGCACACAAATGTTTGACTTGTGCGGGAATCGAACCCGCGACCTTTGGCGTGGCAGTCGGTTACACTAACCACTACGCCATAGAGGTTGTCAAAATATGTATAAGTATGAAGCTCTAAGTCTGGTAAATACGGCAAAACACATGAGTGAGACCGCTATATAGATAACAGTATAAAAAAGAACAAGTTACTCTGTACATGAAACTTTTACAATCATTGTATAATAGATATGAAGGTATGTGACAACAATTGTGTTCACGTAGATGTGCGCCCGCGCACCGCGACGCACACAACAGTCTTAAAGACAACACATATTTGGACGCATTTATTTATTTAACGCGCGGCACGCTAGGGGGCACTTAAGTGTTCAGTTCTGATAGATTTGAATTTAAACTGATACGTCACGGAACAATTGATTTAGATGCATAAACAAATTGGGAATACTTTCCTTACATGCCGAACGCCGCTGAGTGTAATACAACTGACTTTTGTGATTTGATTTCTAGGTAATAAATAGGCCAGTTATGTAATATATTACATGTACATATATCACGCCTTATTTCTCGGTGTAGTACACAGAGATGTATCGCAGCAATATTATACAGGTTATTTGGATTAACTAAGTACAAGTTGCATACAATGGAAGCACAATAAAAGTCTGGAATTTTGCTCTAACTAGTTCGACTTAACTGGGCAAGTACTTCCTTGCTCAAGATCATAGCCAAGCATTCTTGTTGTGTTCCTCTAGCGAGCGCGAGCTCTTAGTAATGTGGGCAGTATGATCATTACTCCAAGCACTAACAGTACAGGTAGGGTATGCAACACGCGATTATTATCCCTGATTTATTTATTTATCCCTGATTTGATTGCGAGTGACGATAGATTATGGTTAGCACTTACTGTCCACTTACGGTCGACGGTATGCTAATTTTTTACGTTGGTGTTTAATGCAGAATATTTAATGGCAGTTTAAACATTCTGATGTTGCGTTGCAACAACTCCACGAAAAATTGTTTGAACAACAAAACCAATGTCAGTTAAATGTGTGTCGCCTCTAAGAGTTACATCAGTGCCTATTGTGCGTTGTGGCCGACAACACAATTGTCCAATACACACAAACTACCTACGCTTATCCTACGCTTATTTATACGAGCATTGGTATAACATGTCATATTAATATTGATAAAAGTACCCCTTCCAATGTTGTCTCACTGCTTATAGCTACTGTTGTACTGTATACTCTTGGAGTTCTTAATTTAAAATAATATGGTGCTGTTCTGACAGGGGTCATGGAATTGAAAATATGCGCTCATAAGAGGAATCCCAGATTAAAGTGAGAAGCCCGCTGGCTTCTCACTTTAATCTGAGATTTCCTCAAAATAGAGCAGCTTTACTGAGAAAGGTTCTCCATTTTATATGACTTTATATACATAGTCTCACGCCCATATCACTGAAAGGGTATACAGATGTCTCACTACGTAATAGACGACAAACTGGACACATACATACCGGGTACAGTTTTAGACACCGAGCTGTCGCTGTGAGAGTTTCGAGAATTTTTTGAAAGAAAGACCCAATAACACTTTGCCCGACCGAGTTATCACTACCGCTGTGGCACCAAGATTTGACTTGTTCCTTAATTTTAAGTTTGTCAAGTCTTCCGCGACACAGAGCTTTATTCCTAGTCATCTCGCACCCAAGTGATTTTGGAGCGTTTGAACTATTTAGATCGTACAATTGACTACACAGTGTAGGTATATATTTAAGCAAATATAGTATTACATTAATTTTACTACAATCAAGAGAAGTATGATAATTCAAAAGTCTAAACAAATCAAATCCAATACGATCTCTCGATACCTAATCATAAACAGCTATTTCGTGGCAACATTTCTTTGAATCTTTAACAGCGTACAACATTTTTAATAGAACGAATTCGTATAACATTTAACAATTTTAAGTTGGTATGCGTGCGGTTGCTCAGTGAGTGGTTGCTGGTTGCTGATTAACGTTATAGGTTGCGAGTCGAGCTGCGCACGCGCCCGCCCAATCTAATTATCGCTGCCATGCGCGCGCGCAACGAGTTGATTAACGCGGGCTAGGGATGGGCCAGTGTCGATAGAAAGGTCATAACATTTCTTTTAAACAGTGCAAAATTTTATGAAAACTCATTTATAAATGTCGTTGGCCCAATTAGTCAACATCAATAAATTTCGCTCATACTAGTATAAAATTACTAAACAAGAGACTGTTTCGTTAGTGTCGTAGTATAACTTTGCAGTTATGTTTGCAGATTTCGGATCCAATTTCCCATTCGGACAATAAGCTTCAAAGTGATTTTACTTGTAGAAAATTAAACACTGATTTTAAAAATCACTTCATATGCATAAGCTCCCGCCCGATGTATAACTCACATAATTAATTGACATAAAAATTACATTCTTTATGCACGTAATTTGTTTTAGTGTGCTTTCTTCGATTGTCATTTACATTTTTATAAAAATATAACTGGCAAATCTCAAATCAAATGCCTATCACATGCTGTAATCCAGACCATTATTACACCATTATTTTAATGTTTAAACTTCAAAGAATATTTATGTTATAAAATCTATCGATATTGTTTTCCACCACTTCTCTCTGATTGAACTTCACATATAACCAAGCTTGGCTTAACAAAGCGAATAATTTTCACTCGCACATACATCATACTTACATACGAACACATTACACGTATCTTTGCAATCAGCGGCCAGCTATTTGTAATTACAACGTGTTTATTGTACAATAATAAGAACATTGTGCCTGTTCTCATCGTAAGCGAAAGGTGAATTTGACCTCAGAGTGTGGAAAACAACAGACAAACTGTTATTTGCTATCCAAACATTATAATAAAATTCGAACCGCATTTTAATAGTAACTAGCTGATAAGTTATTAACTAGCATGTTTTATAAGTAACTAAATGTTTTAAGAAATCTTTCTTCCTCTCTCCTAAATTACTATGCCCGATAGAGTTCACGATGATCAAAACTTACCTTGGTACCTAACACCTAGACTATAATTGAGAAATGTAATAAATGTATTGAGTATAGCTAGCGGGCAGTTTACTGTATACTTACTGTCACGATTATAACACCAAAAGTAATTTTTATATGTAACGTATAAGGGGAACACGGATGGTTGTTCTACCCTATAGTCTGTTCGCAAATTTCCTAGGCGACAGACATAAACAAAATGGATATTGACACGCCTGGACCAGCATCAAGTAGGAAAACACTTTTAACGCAGGACCCAACTATCAATACAATCATTATCACCTGATAGATTACTAGATTTTCTATCTCTCAGGAACAAGTACTCTCTGGAAAAGATACTCTATGACCTTTGAAGTATCTCTGCCAAGGTGTATGTAAAGTTTTATGGTAATCGGTCGAGTAGTTATGGCGTGGAAGCGTAAAACACAAACTCACATTTGCACTTATAGTATTAGTTATGATGTTCATAATTATTTATACTATAACTATCATTAACATCAATCACATTGATACCTTTAAAACAGCGACTTAATTAATTATCCAATTGCAAAAATTCAACCCTTCTATTTATCCAACAAATTTCTAATAAAAACGGAAGTATACCATATAATTGTCCATTTACGCGTGGGACCGATAGCACATTGTGAAAACATTTACCAACAGGGCCTCACTAGTGACCACCATACCCTCTAATTATACCGCAGAACACTTGCGGTGATCACAGGACAATAAACAACCAACTATTACGCACAAAGGATCATATAATAAGTAGTTAGAACTGTATTGATTTTTCGCCAAGTCATTAAATTGTCAATACTGATTAATGAAGCTAAATAAAGCTTTTGCTCAAAACTAGGGCAGTTCGATTGGGAAACAGTGGCGTGCCAAGGATTTTAGAATAAGGCTAGCTAGAAGCATGTATTTTCAAAACCAAAGGAAGTCAAATAAATTAATTATTTCCTCTTTATTGTTCAAATTAATTTTTATGTGGAGGATGAGCCGGCCAAAGCAAACTGTAGTTCGTTTGTGCTATATTGCATTAACCTACAATTTATCTTAGATAGAGCACGTTAATAAGGTAAACAGTATTTTAAACTGAAAATAGTAATAAAAGAGTTTTGTGTTATGTTGTGTGAGAAAATCAAAAACAATTTTTAATCTCGCGAGCAACCCAAAGTAGCGCTAGTATCAGGTCTCAGAGTGTGAGGACACTGGTATGTGAGGACAAACGGACAAAGCGTCAGCAACACGCGAATGACCTACTTGATATTTACTAGAGACTCTAATATACATATACTCAGGTATGCAAGTATACAATTTTTTTTGAAAAAGCTTATGACTGTAGGTCTGCAACATTAACACTGCAAACGTACCGGAGTCTTTAAATCATTAGTGTATCCCGTATCATAATACTTCTAATTTATTAAAAGACCAACTAAATTATGTAAAGCAAAAAGTTAAACATGTGTAATAAAGAGCTGTTTTCTTTTCTCCTCTATCGTATAGTTCAAAATGATAAATATCGTCAAGACTGTTTACACTTATATATTAGTTAAGGTGAAACTCATTACAGCTAATTGCGCTCCAGTCTGCTTTTCATTTCTTGATCATTACGCTTTTACAACGGAAGGTGGGCTAATCCGTAAAACAAATCACACCACTTTAGAATTGGTCACTTTACTATCAACCGCGTATAATATAATTGTACTGTTACAAATGAGCCTCTGCTCGATATGAGTAGGGCTTATCTGTTAGTCCTTAAACTGCTGCAATCAAACGATTCCTATAATCATAATAGTCAAAAAACACTTTCCTTTGAAACAACTTGCTACTGTGAGAATTTCAAAATTGACTATCACTTTAAGTACTCCTCTCAAAAATGTTGTATATTATTCCATAATAGCCAATTTACCTTTTAAAACCATTCCCTACTAAAAAGGGTTTATCTTCCCTACTAAGATGCGAGATAAACATTTTTTATTCAAACGACAATCATCTAAAAAATAGTTTAGATACAATAGTTATCACATAATGCTGTATCGAGTCACCACATTAGCACCAGAGATCCGATATCACCTTAATGTACCAACAATGAGAGAAAAAACCATCAAAAGATGTCCTACGCATCACACGACTGACAAATTTCAGACAACAAAGAATGGTATAAGGGTTAAATGGATAAAGACTGGCAACTTCACCTTAAGCTCGAAAAAAAAACACCAATTAAAATGCATTCGAAAATGAACCTTATGTATAAAGTAATAGGAGCTGGGTACAAAGGTGTGACGTGTTTTGTAGGGTGAAAATGCCAGTTGTCGATAGCAGAACGGCTATAGAAAGGCGGCGCGTTTGATGGCGTGTCGGATGTCTCAATCGAAGGCTTTGCTGCGCCCGCGCCGCGGCCCACGTACGGACCTATTCTGTTTGTCAGCTTTTGTTTAGTGTTTTGATGTGTTGTGTTTTAGTAAAAGAATTTAATAGAAAATAAGATTACTCATAATTATTTTATATTGATAATTGCGACCGATTACAATATAAAGGCAAAACATAATTTTATTAAACCAGAATTAATAAAATGTAAATTTTATTTCTATAAAACTGTCATAATTTTTTTTGTATATTACCTACGTTCAAATCGCAACAAATTAGTTTGCAATATTATCAAACACTAAGAATATATTTATTATTCTTTCATATTCATTTTTATATGGCAAGCGGCCAAGCCAAGCCAAATTTTTTAAGCTACCGGGTTCCGGCTCCTGATTAGGCTTAAGTTTTATTTTATTAGTTTTGAAACGTTGGTGAGTAATCTGGTTTTTCATTTTTCTGCCGAGATGACTCTTGCCTTCGAACGAGCTTGCATTATGTAGAAATGTTCACCCTTCAGTGTAGATTTTTCTGACACTATATAATGCTAGCAATGTGTGCATTCCTATTTTATTTGAATGTGTTCACTTGACACTAATGTAGTCGGTAGAAAAACACTAAAATATGCCTATAAATAAAATGTGAAATATGTACAGTAAGAATTGGCCGCCTGAATAAATTAATTTACATTTATACGATTACCTTGTTTTGATGTCTTAGCAATACCATAAATTACTCTAACACTCCACACCTAGGTCACTGGAATAATGTGGTATATAGTTTTTAAAGATTATAAGCCACTCGAGTTGCAAGTTACTGTTATTATTAAACCTTAGAGCTTGGCTTATATTGATATATTTGATTAATATTTATAATTGCGCTGACGTCAGAAGAGCAGAAATTGTTGAATTCCACGACCTCACTTTCATAAATCCGACGCTTCAATTAAAGCTTCCACCGTTTTAAATACTTTTAAAACCATCATATCTTCTTTATTTGTATCATCGTTCTAAATTCCAGAATAACACTTCTACCTGTAAACCATGTTTGTATAAACATAACACATGTTAGAGCCGGCTCTTTAAATATCCTTGAAGAATAATTACTTACGATAAATCAGGGATGAGCGTTGACAGGGTTAATGCCGAGATGACAATTATTGTACCCTTTACCCTACACTTATTTCTCTATACAAATGTTAACCTTATTTTACGCACCTAAAGTCTAAATTTGTCTGTATTTTCCCATGCGTTTAGGCCGTTTCGTTATGGTTTAAAAATTAGTATATTGTTCCCATAATGCGGATGCCTTTTTTATTGCGTCCTTATATGTACAGGCCTTTGTATAATTGTATGGTATACCTTCAATAATGTATTTAGAGGTGTTTGTTGTCGCGGCGATATCTAACAACACAACATATTGTGACGTCATCACGTCTTACTTATATATAAATAAGTAGGTGTGTCACTTATAGGCTCGAAGACAATATATCGATTGAGTTTAAATTAATGGGCCGTGTTCGATAAATCGCTGACATAGAAATTATTGATTAGTATCTTCATCAGCAAAGTTAGTCAGCTAGTAGTAAATATACGTTAAATATACATATGTAACGCCAGTAATATGGCATGTAATATATAACTATAATAGTCAGTATTTAGTCTCTACCACTACTATAGTCAAGATCCATATTGGAGCCCAAGCTCTCCCAAGACTGGATTCCGGCTATCACATAGAAAATCATAGATTTTATCATAGAGGAATAATTTGCAGCTCATGTTGGATATATTTCCCGGGTGTAGCAAAGTGTTATTGAATTTTCTGTTATTAATTCTTAGTATTTCGTATAGTATCAGCACGGCATCTTGAACTGATATGACAGTAATAGAAGGTAAGCGTAATGTGCGACATACGATAACAGGCTAGCTTCCTATTAAGTGGAATCTAAAATCATATCTGGCAAATCTGAATGTAGAACAACCCTTATCCTTTTTGGAGAAAATAGTAGAAAGTTAGTATCCTTTTATAAGCGATAATATGGTCTTGACTGTTACGATTATAATTGTCTTACGTTTACGCGAATGTTATACATTGAAATTAAAACTACTTTATACGGCTTTAATAATAATAATATTCTATCACATACACAAAACACCATCTACCCCAAACTAAGCAGAGCTTGTACTATGGGTAGGTACTAGACAATGGATAAACATATATACCTATATACTTTTTTTTGTAAATACATACATATTATACATAGAAAAACCCAGACCAAGACAAACATCCATGTTCATGCAGACAAATGATTGACTTGTGCGGGAATCGAACCTCACGCGTGGCAGTCAGTTACACTGACCACTACGCCATCGAGGCCGACTATTATTAGATAATTTTGAACTATATCACTATTATTATTGAACTCTACTACAATTTAAACTATTTAAATTAATTAAAACTATTTATATTAAAGTTTATACTTTTCCCCGACATTTCGGTTGCTTTACAGCAGCCATGGTCACGGGGAGACTAAGATACTTTATACGGATAGGTAGTTCTAGAACTACTTATCCGTATAAAGCGGTTTTAATTTTTTTTTTTCTTTATTAATTTTAGGAATTTTTATCCAAATGGATATGCCAATTCCATCGTAACCTGGTTTTAATTTCAATGTTACGATTATGTTTTCAGATACATCAAAAAAAAAATTTTGTTGATGGATAAAGTCGCTGCAATAGGAAAATGTGTAAAAATGATGATGAATTCTAAAACTTATGCATTTCGGGCTTAGGCAGCTACTGCACGAAATAAGGTGAAGATAACAAAATTGCTATGCAATACATTATCTAACAGCTATGTGAATATTACGTATTGAAATTAAACTACATTATACGCATTTTTACGACAGCGCCTCTTTCTATAAAGGTGACTTTAAAATAAATTTAAAATAAAATATAAAGCATTTTAACTTTAAAGTTGTTATACATTTTTCACCAGTCGGTGAAGTGAGTATATAACTAACTCGTATATACTGTACATACATCAATCCGCAAGCTTATTTTGCTCCTGAAGTGAACAAATCTTCAGGGACTTAATTTTTAGGTTATAAATCTGGCAGTTTTATTTTATTTATATATTACTTTCACCTGTCAAGTCTTTGAAAGCCAGATATGATTACAAACCGCGCGTATCCCCGCTGGTGTGCCCCTGCGATAGGTAAATTTTCAGGTTGTTTTATTGTGATATTCTGTTAAAATACGTCTATAATACAACCATTCTAATAGATCACAACAGTCAGAAATTCAGAAGACCAGAAGACATTCACCGGTACTATTCATATCCTACCACTCCAAAATTTAATAACCCGAGATAGTATTTTATCCGCTCCAATAAAATCCCATAAGGTATATAATACCACTTATATGTCTAAGATACCGCACTTAACCCTTTCACTGTTCAATACATTATAAGTAACATTTTAACCCTACGAGTAATCCCACTCGACGCGACCATTAAACCGGAAAACGCAAATTATACAACAAAGACGTAACACATCTGCGCCCGCGCAGGCCACGTCGCGGCGTCGATCCTTTAAGATATTGCAGAAATTTTCACTCCAAATTGAACTTTCGCGCGCTGTGACAAGAGTGAAGCTTTTAGCGTTATCATTGAAGCAATCCTTGAAGATAATTCAGACATTTTTAAGCGAAATTGAACTTTATGTCGTTGAGATAAGAATATGTTATGATAAGTAGATTTATTATTGATAGAAGATATGTTTAATAAGTGCAAAAGGATGCAACGGTGCGGACAAATCCCGGTTGAGTTTCTAAGGGTGGCCATGGCTGCAAATTAAGAGGGATTTTACTGTGCCTTTTTGACTTTATACTCATGTATTCATACATATACTCAGCGTCAAACGATCCAAACCCGAACCTCAAGAACGCTTGCATATATAAAAATGCAAAATCAAGCCACGCAATCAACAAGGCATTTATATTCATGGTTTATATAAAATATCTCAATCTCGCAAAATTTAAAATATCAGTAAGTAAAATATTGAACTTTGTGCTTGAAGCAAACTCGACATTTATTTTCATTAGTTGTCAATAATTACCGTACAGTAGAATCTACATATGATAATACTTTTATTAATTTCATAAATAGTAACAATAAGTCCAGCTAAAACTCTTTTATTTTGACATTTTAAATATACCTATATATAGATACCCGTCTAATAAAGTATCTGGTATTGCCAATCTTTCTCTATGGTGCTGAGACTTGGACATTAAGGCTATAAGATCGCCGAAAAATCGATGCTCTGGAGATGTGGTGTTGGAGACGCATGTTAAAAATATCGTGGACAGCGTTTCGAACCAATAATTCCATAGTCAAAGAGCTTCGCATACAAGACAGGCTTTCGTGGATTGTGCAGTTACGAATACTGAAGTTTTTTGGACACATCTCCAGAAACGAGGACTCGATGGAGAAACTTGTGGTGCAGGGCCAGTGGGGTTGAAGGCAAGAGAGGCCACGGTCGGTCTCCAACGCGCTGGATCGACCTTATCACCAAAATTACGCAGTAAACCGCAATACAGTGTGCTCGCAATGCCAGTAGCCACCAGGGATGGAGGGACATCGCTCGACGTGCGGCAAATGACGTCAGTACGCCGCAAATCTATCCATCAATGATAGCCACGACCACTCTGGTAAGAGTGCCCGACTAAGAAGATATATAGACAATAATAAAAACAATTATAATATAATATATAATAATATCAGCCCTGTATTATACTGTCGCACTGCTGGGCACGGGCCTCTTCTCACCGTGGGCAGGGTTAGGCATAGTCCACCACGCCGGCCCAGTGAGGGTTGGCAAACTTCACATGTCTTTAAGAACATTATTGAGAGAAGTTTTAAACATGTAGGTTTCCTCACGATGTTTGCCTTCACTGCTAAAGCAAGCGATAATTACCTATTTAAAACACACATAACTTCGAAAAGTCAGAGATGCGCGCCTTGGGATTGAACCTATGCGTGGCAGTCCAACGGTTACTTATTAACGTAAGTAAAAAAAAGTCTATAAATATTTTTTGTTATACAGCAAACCATCAATTGTCGGTCACTCATTATAAAAGACCCTAGCCACCATTCTGCTATTTGTACCTCATTCGGTGGACGACCGTCACAAACTGTGTTCAGCACTGACTAACGCAGTTTAACCAAAACCTTTATTACTTTAAGTTTACTAATAGTTTTACCATCGTTTACTACTTAATAGGATATTGTGTAAGTAGGCAATATTCGGTGGTCATAGAGAGGTGTCTACTTCCTGGTATATAATTTAAATCTCGTCTTTTACCTTCAAGCAGTTAGAAGCCCTTTGACCTTTAACCACACAATCAATAAACTTATCAAATCTATAATACCTATTATAAATTAGAGACACCCTACAATTATTGCAACAACGATTGTCTAAGACGCCAATACAAGTATCAGTGCGATCTGAAACATATTCTATTCACAGGTTATTAAACTAAACCTCTTTAACAAACAAAAGAGTATTAATACTATAAAAAGCACCTCTATCCTTATTTCTGACTACTACGAATATTAGGATTATATATACATTGTTCGTTTCTAATATTATTTTTTTAACAAAGGCTCAAAAAAGGGATGCTTTCGCTACATTAGCTTTGTGGGGTTAAAGTAAATGTTTTGGCTAAGCGGATATTTTGGAGTGCCACTTTTTGGTTAAAAAAGATTCAAGCAATCTGTTCTATGGGTAAAAAATATTGTAACAAATAGTTTGAGTAAGATTATATGTTAGTTATTAGAAAATTAAAAAATAGATAGTCTTTGTAAAAAGGATTTTGGCAATCCTGGTTTTAACTGTTTCTAATGTCTCATCTTAATCGCTAAACATCAACATAGGCTATTTTAGATAAGCACAATATAATGATCCGATCAGTTTACTGGACCAGCTCGCCTATTTTCACCGTTGCGCATAAATTTTGATATTGTTAGATCTAAAGCAGCTGAGATAACAACATAAGCGTAATACATTTATAATCTGTCAAGTCTTAGAATACCAGACACAATTAAAAATCTATTATATGTTATTATTATTCTAGTCTGGCCGTTGGTGTGCCACTGCAACTTAATAGGTTAATTGTTAAACTGGGCTTTGCTGGGGCATGGAGTCTGAGCGCTCGGTAAACAACAATGAGCTTGCTTCATATGTATGTTATAGACGTAAAATATATTGCAAATATAATTAAACCTTTATACCCTTTTGGTGATATCCCCTAAATGTAGAAATCACACCTACACACAAAATTTAAAACAGCTGTCTATATAGACCCTTAATAACGTAATTCTTGAAGTAAAGTTTAATTATGCGTAGGTATATGTTTGGGTAAGTAATTTGAGTAAGACGGCACTCGACAGTAACTAAATCATATACCACCGATATTATCCCAAAGAATGATTAAGTTCGTATAGATCTTCACGCTATACTCATAAAAGAAAGTTGTCCTCATTGAAACACAATAACTCATAAAGTGTTATTAGTTAAAACGAACGAACGAACCGTATCGGAACGAGTAAAAGCGATCTATCTAAAATATTACATCGAGACGATGACGGGCCCGTGTTTGTATATCGATTAATTAATAAATCGAATACCGAATCGAGATCTCGAGATGCATCGTACACGCCGCCTCTAATTGAGTCAAGCCGGCACAAGAGATAATAAAATATTACCAACTTGTATTTGTAATTCAGAAACTTGAAGTCATTCAAAAGTAAGTCGCATTTGCATGCGTTTAAGATTGATTTCAATTCTGTCAGGTGCATTTTAATGATGTCAATTTGTAAAAAAAATAGAAAAAGCATTCACTAAATGCCGAGCATTTACCTGTCATATTATTAAAAAACGTTGATGGTGTATGGGAATCGATACGTTTTTGATTAATGGTCGCTAAACTAGATTACGTTGTTGAAAAACATTTGAATTGATGGATTGTGTTGTGCAGGGTTTTTTGCGGAGCATTAAATGCGGTTTTGATAAAATGCAGCTGGTGAAGGTGGAGATAAGAGTTAGATTATGTTCATCGTAAGGTTATTTGTTCCACTGTGGGGACTAGTCATCCATCAAAAAGAGATGTGACGGTGTATCATATTAGCCAAATGTAAATAGGCAAATTTGGAATAATAAGTTACTTAGCTGGTAAAAGTGATTGAAAGGAACAAAAGTGTTTTACAGTACACAGCATAATTTATTCCTTTTATCCTTTAGAAAAGACTACGAATAGTTTAGACTTTCGGCAACCTGGGAAGTAGAGAAAAAGGCGATTACAATAAAATCAAACTTGTAAATTTAGTTTTATATAAATATGCATGTAGCAAGCTGCAAATATTTTGGAGAGTCAAAACGTTTTACATGTACATACTTTACATTAATTGTGCACTGACATTATGATTTATTTAGATTCTAGGTCCGACTTATTAGGGACAAACAAATCTACATTCTCCATCTATTTCATTACAGACGAACGCAATATTTTTTGTCTAAGTCGGGCAATATAATTTGAAGCCGATCAGCTACAAAATACACGCAATCTTTTGCCAAGCGACCAAAATACAGTGTAAATATATACCATAATACCACAAGAATAATCCTAAAAAGCGTTAGATTAATAATATTCCCATTTCAACAGTGACGCGGCAGGACAGACGCTGCGAGCTCTGACATCGAGTTACCACTTATTAGTCACTAACAAGTGACTAATATAATCGTATTGACCACATGGACTTAATTAAGTCCAATAATCCAAGACACTTCCCTCTTAAAAACTGTTCCAGCATTAGCTCCAAGTTGACCCTGCAGTGCTCGCCGACGCAAATAACCCCGTATAGAGTTACAGCAGTTAACACCTCCGCTGCTATATTTAATCCTTTCGCTTGTATCGCGAAACTGTAGACGATGGTAACCCGACGCCTGGTACACACAAAGCCTGCTTTAAAATGAGCTCGGGTCTTAAAGACCGCGTGTATTAGCTTTCGGATCGCACGCCGCATTTAGTGTTTGATTGTGAATGGGATTGTGTAGCTGTGTTCTGTTTTAATTGCAGGTTAAGAATTTCTGTTTTGGTTCTTTTTGGAATCACACGTTTAAGTTGGTTCTTGAGCTACCATTTCTAGTAATTCGCACATACGTACGAATAATATTTAGACAAACACATTGATGATTCAGTCAGCATTTTTTATTACCTTGTGTGGTAGACAAGCAGCCAATCCGACAGTAAAGAAAGGTAACGAAGTAGACGTGACTATTTTCCAGCAAGAAATCACAACCGCAAGGCAACAGAATTGAAATAGCCGTTTTGCCGTCAGCCAGAACGCAAATCTGGTCGTTGTACGGCACAATACAAAATTAATGATAAGTTACAGTAGAAAAGCCAGCCGTCATAAATTATTTGGCGACGATATAAATGAACTGGCACTTAGTACTTGGAACAGTTTTATGTAAGACATAAAACAGAAAACAAGGGGACTTTGGATGAGGGTAGTAAAACTTCTTTAACTGTCATCTTGCCTTTCGCTAACTAGGCCAGTCGACGGCTTGTTAGATAAATACGTTATTAAAAAAATCGCCGATTAGATAATTATAAAAAGCCGGCTCGAAGTAAAAATCGGAAAATTTTCTCACGCCTGTATTTCGCCAAAGAAGGCAAGGTCGTATTAGAAACTCACACATTGCCAGATATATATTAAGTTCCATGTGATAACAAACATGATGGATATCCTATTACGGTCGGAGTCTACCAGGCATATTACCATTACAAGGTGCTATTGAGAATTTCTTAACTGGAAATCACAAGAACACTTCGCCCGAATGAAGCAGTTCGAAAGAGTAAATATAAAGATAAGTAAATGTACCTGTTTTCATCTTTTATTTATTTATGCGAGACAAACAGCTGATAAATGTTTTTCAACATTTCCCATACCCACATGAATATGTAATGAAATACTGTACGTAGTAACAATATCGTTTTTTCGCGTTTTTCATAATCTATTCAGTCTTTTTTAACATCAAAGGTTTGCGGATTGACTCCATTGTGCGAAATATATCGCATTTCGAAGATTACGTGTCAAAAACGCCGATAAGTAGTAGGCGTTTCGGTGAGAAAACGACACAGGTGAGAAGGGGGTTAACTCGCTAATATTACAATTTCGGGGTCTTTTGTACTCATGTGGGTAGTGTAGGGTTACTTTTACTTTATTAGCTATTTGATGTTGCTAATAGATTTTGATGTTCTTTTCAAACATCTACAATGCACATCATAGCGTGATACCTGTGTGTCTGCGTAGGGTTAAGCAAAAGTGTACCATAAGATTTACACCGCTATCTTTAGGTCTAAATATTAGGACTACGAAGTTGATGATGTCACTCCGTTATTAGAGTCACAAGTCACAAAAGCGCGTGTGACGTCATAGTAACTGCTTGTATGTAGTAGTCAGATAGACCCGCTTGATTAACACCTAAGTAGTTTTTATACAACCATAGTAGCGAACAAGCACGCGCAATTCAATGCTTCTCGGTAAAGTTTGACCAAAAGCTCGGATTTATTTGAGAAGCCCGCTATACCCTACCTCTTAAAGGAATATCTAAAATGAAATCGAAATTCATTCTAGTTGACTGCACCCCTGTTTCTCAAATATAAATGACATCTATATCATCTAGTGCGTCATACTCTTAAAGCAATGGCGCTGATCGCGCGTCAATGCGCGGGCGCAGGACGTTATTGACGTGTCGCAGTGACAAGACATGATAGCTCGATCACGCAATGATAGTGCACACTTAAATGTATAAAATAAAATAAAATAACGGTAACCTTTCCTAATTACATACATTCTATATTCAAGTGCGTTAACACCATAGCCATTTGACTTATATTATCAAAGATTGTGACTGCATCCAGATTTGCGTTTAGTAAATGATTAATTAATTCGATTGCCCATCTAGTCAGACTACTAGAGGCGAGAGACAAGCGCCATAATGGGGGACAAGTTAGAAGACGATGTTATCGTCGTCCTGTTGCACGCATGTATTGATATGGTACATAAAAATAAATGCACTCGTGTACCGATGGGTTATCCACTTTGTTCACTAGTAGCAAGTAATAATGCAATATGTGCATAAACTTTTGCCTAAGTTCTAGAGTACCTAGACCGATCATCCCAGAAACAAACACGGAAGGATATAGGAATTGTCTTTTTAAAAAGAGCAATACAATATTGGTTTTAAATGTTGCACTGCTAGTCACGGACTTCTTTTAGCCATCAGGTGGGTAAAACCATAGTCTGCGCTAGTCAAGTGCTGGTAGTCCAGACATCAGACATATTCAGCTAGTTCAAAAAGTTGCACTATATTCTTTTGCACATACATTAATAAATCATAATAGTGATGTTGCGCGTGAGTGGTACATGAAAACTGTTTTATCGTCAGAGGGAGCCGCCTCCGGCAGGTTAATCCCAGCTCACACCTCGCTGGGTCCACATCAAAATTCGATTACAGTGACCCTTTCCAGCGTCTTCATTTTAATATGACTCACAAAATTAAAGTACTAATCTCTAATTTATAAAAGAAATAAATGAACTAAATTTTATTGAAGTTGCCGAGTCTAGTTCAACCTTTTTTTTGGTAGGTCTTAAACAAGCCAGCCTTCTGCCTTATTAAAAGCGGTTACCAAAAACTATGTACCTTTACAACAGTAGAGATATAAAGGATACATGCTCGGGAATGTGCTAGGCGTTGCCAACTTCAAAGAGCAGATTATTGTTCCTTCCTTTGACAGCACGGTGCATCCTTCAGAAACATTCTTTAGATGTCCTACTCAAAGGAGCAACACATAACTAGGATCAAACATAACGCACAATGATAAAAACTTAGCAGAAGGCTGTAATTCTCTCTAAAGTCGGCAATAGCCCAATGGGTGAGGAATTAGATTTGCGATTGAGATATCGTGGATTCAATTCTCCACCATCGCAATACTAGCATAAAGCTACTTCTAACACATGCATTTAATTTGGTGGAGAAGAATTGAGTAAAGAAAAAAGAAAGCAACTACTTAGCAACCAAAATAGCAAACATATTCTTTTACATTTAGTTTCTATGTAATCATTTATTCAGTCATCACTAAAAACGTTAACCTTTTACAGTTTATTAATTTTGACCCACATTATAAAAGTAATAATTTAAAAGTTTCACCATTATTTAAAGTTGGTCATTAATATCAGCCTGATCTAATGAAAAGGTCATCAACATGATCGGCCAGAGCAAACAGAATAATAATGTGTCATGCATTCATGATTCGAGTAGATATTTAATCGTTATTCGCATATCGCTAATATTTAGTTAGCTGTATTTATTTACCACGTATGAGGCCCGTATTATTGTACCCGACACAGTTCTTAAATCTATTTTACTACGTAAAAAAATTACGTGAAATAGCAGTAGGAGCGGAGAATTGAACATGAATATGTCCATCCAAAACTTCGACCTGAACGAAAATAACTTGCGATGAAGTTTCTTTGAATTTCTGTCAAAAAGACATTGCCCCGTTTTGTTCGGATTACTTCTTGAAAGGGTTTCGGACAATCAAGAGGTTGCGTACCAAAATTCAGGACACATTTCTGAATAAATGACACGTTACATACAGTAGGTCCGAAATTTGTGCATTTACGTTTTATGGTACGCATACTAATTCCACGTTCGGTTATGCAGTCTTATAAGGTACGCTTAGAACTTATTGCAAATACAACTTAATAAGCTTTTACCCTAGTCAGAGCTTTAACCTAGCATCTCATAACTAAAAGTTCTGAGCGTGAAAGAAACATAGTGTTATAAATATATATTATAATAGTCAACAAAACAAACAAAACAGTGTTCCTGATTACGGTAAATTAAAATATGTGTTGTGTTTAAAAATACAGTATCTTACAAACACAGTACGCAAAAGGCGTAAAACAAATCTTGATACGATGATTCTGTATCATAAGATGATCACAAAACTAACAAAGCTAATTCCATTAGCGGTAACAGATAGAGCGGTACTGTGCGCCCGCGCAGACTATGTAGAGTTAGACAAATGCGGACGTGATTATATCTAATACTCAATATAGATTTTTTATAATCCTTATTAATAATATTATAAATTCGAAAGTCTGTTACCTTTTCACGGCTAAACCACTCAACCGATAAGGATGAAGTTTGGCACAAATATAGTTTAAAACCTAGGAAGGGACATCGGCTACTATTTATTGATGTAGGTACTATGCGGGTGGAGCCGCGCGCAATGGCTAATACATAGTTTACATATTGTAAAATGTGGGTGTAATGCACGTCTATCTGCAGGTTTAGTGATATACAGGCGTGACTCTATATGTAGCTTTAAACGATATGAAATACTAGATACCGATTCCATTAAACTATTGAAAATTGCCTAACTGACAAAACCTATTAGCACTTATCAAGACTCGGCAATTCAGGGTACAAATCACGTTGAATTATATACCCGAACGAAGACTTATGCTACGAGACCTGCAAGATAGTCTAAGGCAGTAATGTAAACTAATATGATATCTATATATTAATACGTGAAGCAAAAACAAACCCATTTTTACGAAATATGCGCGGGCGGAGGAATATTAAATTTGGCACAGTTAAAGTTTATATGGCGAAGGGGTGGCGAATCCTAATATTTATATAAAATATGCATTAGAAATACATTAAATTAATGGGAAAACACTACACGCACGCAACGATTCATATCGCGTTCGTAGTATTCCGCCATTGTTCGGCTAATGTACTATACTTCGTAACTATGTTTACATATCTCAATATATAACTAGCGGTCGCCAAGTGATCGATATTTGACCATAATTGATTTAAAGTTTGATCGTTATTATATATACCGCAAAATCGCAATAGGTACTGGTATGTAACCATAGTTACGAAGAATTATACGACATCAACCGAACCATGCCATAATACTACGAACGCTATTCGACTGCGTGTGTCAAATGCATGGTTGTGTGCATGTAGTGTTTTTACATTAATTTAATGTATTTCTAATGCATATTTTATATAAATATTAGGATTCGCCACCCCTTCTCCATATAAACTTTAACTGTGCCAAATTTCATACTCCTCCGTCCGCGCAATTTTCGTAAAAAGGGATACAAAGTTTTTACTTCACGTATTAATATATAGATTACATATATCAGTAATATGTTAAAAGCAACCTTTAGGTGGATTGGAATGATATATAATACTACTTAAATAATTGAATGTGGTATGTCAGAAAATGTATATGTATTATTTATACAATACAACATTTTTCTGCGGGTTCGCCCACGTTAATCTAGGTTTTGACAATAAATTGCTATCCCTCGGGAACAGTACTTTTATCTGAATGAAAACTTTTTCTTTCCTGACAACGTGTATGCGAATCATGATGATCAGTTGCGGAGTTAAGGCTTAAATTTTCACAAATAAACTCACATCCGCATTTCTAATATTATATAGTTAAGATTAAGGTAATATGATCACTTTAAATTAGTTATCGAAGTAAAAACTAGATGTTCTTCAAATTGGTTATAATTTTAAATTAACCCTTTCTGTCGCAAAAAATCTTCATAGCGATTATAACTGTCATTCTTCCTAGGAAATACGATAAAATTTAAAATTGTTGTGTACCTCTTATGTTATAAAGCCAAGAAAAACATTTGTAAAGCCACTTTATCGAAGATCTCGTTTTTAAATAAAAACATAGTTATTGTCATTTTTAATGCGTTTATTGTTAAAAAGCTCCATAAAATATTAAAATGGGCGAACAAAGAGTGTGTAATCTCTTCTTAACTCTATGCCAGGTAAGCATTTCATCGATAACTAAATACAATAACTGGCGATAATCTTTCGCTAATCAGCTTACTTTAAAACACAACCTTATTGTAACTAGATAATGTTGAAATTCGCTTACAAATATAAAACTCAGGTCGCACGGTCCACGAAATGTTTCTAATAATTAGTTATCATTGATCATCGGAGCTAAACCACATTAATAAAGATATTAAATGCCTTCTTTAGAATATTAACAACAGAATTTAAACCATTTGAATCTTTCTTTAAGGTTGAATTTTGCATAAGAATATTGTAAGAAGGCGGTGAGTTCAAAGCCAACGGCATCTGTCGAGTGGCACGGGCAAAACCAATCAAGTGACAGCGACATCGGCCACAGACTAAAAAATAATGTTTGGCTACCTTTTTTGTTTTTATTTGGAAGACTGACCGCAGATAAAAATAGCTGAGAGTGGGTGTGTGGCTGAGCGCAAGAAAATGCTAAAAATATGTTTTGCGGATATTGTTTTATATGCTGGCTTGTGGTTTTCATAAGCGAAAGTGTGAATATACACATGAATTTGCAATTGCCGATCATCTTTTTACTGGTCAAGTAGTGATAGCCCAATGGAGGACTAGACTGCCACACAGAGGTCTTCAGTTCTATCTTAAGTCACGTATCTTCGACTTTTGGAAGTTATATGAGTATTAGATAGTTTATTATCGCTCGCTTCCGCGGTAAACGAAAACATTGTAAGGAAATCTGCATGTATGAGAGTTCACCTTTATGTTCTTGAAGGTGTTGAATTCTGCCAACCCGCACTGGGCCAGCGCAGTAGACTATGACCTAACCTTTCTCTCACTGAGAAGAGGTCTGAGTCTAGCAGTGGGATAATGTATATACAAGATTAACTGCCTCCGTGGCGCAGCGGTAGTGAATGCGACTGCTACATGAGGTCTCGGGTTCGAATCCCGGGTCGAGCCAACAAACAGTTATTGGGTTTTTCAGTTAAGAAATCTCAATAGCAGCTCGGAGTTAGGAAGTTGGCGGTGTAAAACACCCCCGTGCTTCGGAAAGCACGTGAAGCCATTGGTCCTGCGTCTTATCTCTCTCCGGTCGTGTCGGATTACTGTCCCATCGGATCATGAGAGTTAGGGAACAGAGAGTGCACTTGAATTTGCGCACACATCTGTGCACTATAATATCTCCTGCGTAGTTAGCTAGTCTCCATTAAGACGTTGGCCACCGTGGCCGAAATTAGTCTGGACGAGGATAGGATATATAGGTACAGGACTAGGTAATATTAAATATTATTATTTCTAATCTCGAGATATTCGGCACCCCGTTCAGGTTAAGTAGTGTAATACAGATTACCCGCCAAAATTTAACAGGAGAATTCAATTGCCTTGTCCCTATTAAATCGGTGACTGCAATTTAAATGATCTTATTGACTGGGTCAATAAGATTATTATATATCAGTCACCGATTCACGTGTCTCACGTCTCACGGTTGGATATAATTGTAACGGATATACATTTAATTTGACATCACAGAAATTCGCTATTCCCACAGTCGAGCTACAGTTACACCCGGTTTCAAAATCAAACATATGTCTAGTGATTAAAAAGACAGTGGCTAATTCAGCAGCAGTTAACTTGAGTTTATTCGGTAACAAATTTTTAGGTTGATCTACCTTTTAGAAACAGATGGTAAATCAAGCGACTAGCTGTTGCTGTTTTCAACCTTCCTGTCCCGTCAACCTCCGAACCATTGTTGCAATCGTAATCTAATGGAATTAGCTTTAACTAGTCTATGGTATTATCATCCAGAGTTTGGTATCAACTCTAAATTGTACTTACAATTTATATCTGATGCCTTTATGCCATACATTCAACGTAATCAGATATTAAAATAATTAAACTGCAAAGGTGTGATAACCACAAGACCTGTTGAAAAGTCAAGCATGCGCTTGCGCAGCTGCTAAGGTTGTAATTAAAATAGAAATCATACCTTTGTTGTTTTAATATATCTATAGGTGCTAATATTATAAAGAGGAAACATTTGATTTTTTGTTTGTTTGTAACGATTTAACTCAAAATAGCTTAACTGATTTAAAAAATTCTTTTACCGTTAGAAAGCACCAAGTGACATAACCCATGTTTTATTTTAAAAGAATAGGAAGTTACAAACATAAACTAACCTAACCTACTTTTACGCGAGCGTAGCAGCAGGCTAGTGGTATAATATACAAGATTGCTATGCTCCATGGACATTAAAATGGACAGAGTATTCCATATGCGCTCAGTGTTAATTCGAAATGGTTAAAAACTCGATAAAGATAAAAATAGAAAATCATTTTTTTTCAAACAAATTAAATCAGTTTAATACGCATACACCATATTTTGTAAACATCTGTTGTCTCTTTCATTGTTTCATTGTTGTGTTTCTTTGTTGTCATGGGTTTATTTATTGCTTCCTTGTTTGTATTACAAACTAAGTGGTGAAAACACAAGCATAACATACACGTAATAATTTATACTAAGTATCAGACAAGCGGCAACGTCTCCTACATTTTTGTCGCTTTAAGATGCATGGCCATATACAGCAGATACAACCCGTTGCAAACTAAAGATCTATCCTGTGGCTAAACTACTGCTCCTATTGAACTGAAATTTGGTGTAGAGCTTGTATGTGGTACATACTATATGTAGATAGAAATAAAGCCTCACTGTTTAATCAACCTTGTATATACGTAATTACGTAACACAGATTTTTAGATATATGATGCTTTCTTCGATTTTTATTTTATTTTAATAGTTTTATAAAGCCAATTGATTTAAATTCGATGGTAATATAATAAAGGTATTTTATTTCATATAAATATAAGCTATCTGCGCTCCTTCTTCTTGTAAAACTTTAACTATGCCGAATCTGACAGCTCTCTGTGCACAATACATGCCTAAAAAAGGTTACAAAGTTGTCTCTTCTTATATTATTATATTGATTAATTTCAACCTATCGAAGGTATCGAAGGTTCGCGTGCCTCATGGCCCATAAAATAATATATCATATATAGTAATCAAATATATATTTATATAATGACATATCAAAACATATTTGATGATATTTCTTAATAGCTTGTTACCATTAAATCTGTGATAGTATATTCTGTAAGATCTCATTATAAACTATATCACTTCTGAATTCAAAGGTGCCCTACCACGCCGATATTTGAACCTGAGTGGTAAAACCCACTGTTGCAATTGTTTTGTCTCGCCCCGGGAACTACCACCCTTTAACAGAAAACCAGCGTAAAAGTGTTTGACCCGGTAAGTACGAGATCCGTATGCTAATAAAGGTTTACTTTTCGATTCATTCCCTTTTATCCTATCTCTAGAGAGATTTTAACTCTGTAAAGGCTGTAATACGTGGAGCCCCACAATATGAACTACCTAGTATTCTGATTAATTCATGACCATCGATATTTATTTATTAACTTGGACATCTAGTAGTAGTTACATTAATTCTTATAAAAAAAAAAAACAAGAACTAAGACAATGTACTGTTTTTAAGGTACATAATGCACTATATTTTAGGTATGCGGGCTATAATATAACTAAGACCATACATTATTTAAAACAAAAATTAACGTGGCGCATGTGAAATTAAAAAATAATATTTATTTAGCGGTATATTAGTCATAATTAGAATGCCGAATTGGAATAATATTCGAAAACCCGTCAGACAAAAAGTAACCACTCCGCTTGGACTTACGCCTTTAGCTCCGAGGGGTAGGCAAAGGTGTACTTCTGTGGGACTCATAAAGTTTAGCTAATGAAATGTGTGTTACATTTCATTAGCTAAACTTTATGAGTCCCACATAATATGTATAAATCGAGTATTTTTCGCCCACCGGGCACATTACCAGACTCCATGCTGCTGTCGAGAATTTCTAAACGGGCAATTGGCTAATAGCTGAAACATATTGCACTATATCAGCAACATAGTCCATTGTGATCATGTAGTACACTGCACTTCTACCTATAGCTATAATATGAATTTATATTCCAACCTACTTGTACTTTGTTCTGTTTTGTGTACCTAAAATAAATAGCATTTTGCGGGACCAGAAATTGAATCCCGGTCCTCAATATTGCAAGCATATGGAACAACAAGGAAATCATGCCATGCCAAAAATTTAATCAAGACTTACGAAACTCTAGTTACTGTCGGGGTGACATAAGTATCTCACTTTGATCCCCTTTCAATGTAACGACTGACGAAAGACGTTCCGTCCTAATCAACTGATGCCTATATGCTTTGATTGAACTATTCAATCACATGAGAAAGGTCAATGTAGCCATGTTTGGCAACTCATTAGATTTACTGACAGATCTTGATTAAACAAGAATACTTGTTAATTGTAGTTCACCCCACCTTGCGTAATCAATATGTTAATAGAAGATGATTTTACACGCATGATTATTAGCCTTTTATATTTCTTAATACAGAAACATATATACCTAATTATATATAAAGATGTTTAATTATTGTATTGAATTTAACGATGATAGGTCGAAGTCGAAAACGAAGGCTAGTTTGTAGAAACAAATAGATTAGCAATCATTTTGATACTGTGATTAAAGTGAACTATATACTCGTATAAAGAACTAATTTAGAATGTCGAACAAGAGAAATAATTTTGTGTAAGACTGTCTCTGATAATGTAACTAGCCATGCCATAGCTATCTATAACCATGTTTTACATAAGTAAAGTTGACTATTTAAAGAGATGCTGTGCATCAGCAAATATTTCAATGCAATAGTTCTGCTGCTTTTGTTGATGGCAGAGCACTTCAACTGGCCAACGATTCCTTCGTGTAGCTTATCGAGCATATTTAACACGATCCTGTATAAACAGTAATTTGTCGTACATTTACACGAATATTGTAGTTACACTGATAAACTACACTTTAAGGCCACCATCTTAGCCTCCCAGAGACACCATGGCTGTTGAAAAGCAACGGAAAGGTCGGGCAAGGTGTTAATTTATATACCTACATTAATAAATAATATAAAAATAAATATTCTATCACATACACACAACACCATCTAGCCCAAACTAGGCAGAGCTTGTATTATGGGTACTAGACAATGGATAGACACACATATATACTATGACACATATATTTTTCTTTTGTAAATACATTCATATTATGCATAGAAACACCCCGACCAAGACAAACATCCATGTTCATGCACACAAATGTTTGACTTGTGCGGGAGTCGAACCCGCGACCTCAGGCGTAGCAGTCGGTTACACTAACCACTACGCCATCGAGGCCGACTAATAATTTAAAGACAGTTAAAGTGCCTGTTTTTTAATTAAACCGCTATATAATCTGGGGATTCAATACAGAGCTCGAGCCGGTCACCACTATTCTGTCTATTTCTGACACGAAGAAAACTTGCGTTCCGACTAAAGAACCATGTAGTCGTTTCTCTACCTATTGCAATAGCACAGATTGATCACGGGTACTGTGACTTTTTAGAATATAGAGTTGCTGTTCTCGTAGTCCAAGGAATAATATAACTGGTATCTCTTACCAGAACAACGCATCCTTAAGGACTTTTGAAATCCCACGCATCACAGGTTATTAGCCTGTGTAAGATGTATAGGATGATGGGGTACCTTATTTAGGTAACTCGTATTATATAACACAGAGTCCAAAACATATATCGACAGCTTATTGTTTATGAAGAAATACACAATTTAATAATCATTCGAATCTCTATCATTCACTTTTTTTAATATAAAACAATTATTTCAATACAAACATCATTAAACAGGCTGTACTTTTTGCTCCAATGGCACTCAATCGCAATTCGTCTTGTTTGTTTATCGAATGCAGTTATTAGTCGGATCGGAACTCGTTTTAACGATGCCGATGACGCGGGTGATTGATTGGACCCGCGGTAGGGGCGCACCAACTTTAGGTCAATACTTTCACTTGTTCAAATGTTGCTATATTCAAATAAAGAATACTTCTTTTTTTGGTCGCTAAACAATACTTTTTTTGCTGTGCAATGTATGGTAGAGCGGAATTTTAGTTCAAACATGGTACTTCACTTAAATGTGGACAGCCTGACAGCAGAAACGCCGCCCTACAGAAGATCGTAGCTGAGCAACATTGTGTTGTATTCCTGTGATGCATCAGCAAATAAAAAAGTGAGCTATCCCAGAATTATAGACGGCTCATCTAGTATACACCTCTTGAAGACAAATAGAAATTGCTCCAGCACAATCACTTACGTCGCGAAAGTGGCGAAAGTGTTAGTAAACGTAGACTAGATTACAATTAGGTTTTTAAACTACCAGTAACTTTAGGAGATATTATTATATATTATATAACCTTGGAAATATGCTATTATAAACCACCGAGAAGGCTTTGATTCAGATATAGGATATGCCACTACATGACTGTGGTCCTAATATCTGACCGCTGTGTTCCCAGTAGCTATTCACCGTGTGAGCTACACATTTTTTGTATTCATTAAATTACTTGCATGGTCCAAGGTTTTTCTAAAGTATGGCTTTTTGGATAAACCAAATCAAATTATTAGTTTTTTTTCGCAATATACTTTTATATAAACAAAACATAACATTACCATAATAAAAACAAATAAACAAAAACTAATTAACAAAATCATACCAAATATAACTCATAATAATTAAAACATATTTTGAATTAATCACGCTTATTACCATGTAAATATGTTTCCATATATCGTGCTTACCTATCTATGGTCACGCCGTGAACATATGACAATTAACTTGTCAACTTTAACATAATAAAGTTTATTTAAATGTAAGTTTATTTAAATGTAAATGCGGCCCGTGGGTTGCTCGCCCCTGCCGCGGCGACTACAAACGTGCACCGATCCGTCAGCATTTTGACATCGTTTGATATCTACCGACAAATAATAACAGAATTATTATACACTAGTTGTTTGACTGCGGCTCGCTTGTCAGAATATCAGTGATACTTATTATCGTACGACGAATTGAGATGAGCTGGCATCTCATTACGAAGCACATTGCTGTCTGCATACAGCTTTAGTGAAAACCAGAATTCTAACGTAATAGAGGACTGCATTTTGCAGTTCTAGGGACTACACTGGACTTCATGTACTGCTAATTATGTGGTCTAATTTTTTCTACTAAAATGGGTCGAAATTACTTGATTTCCCAGCCAGTAACATCACAGTAATGATATATTATGGTAACTACGAGTAGAACTGTGTATAGTGTGCTGGTGATATTTCTACAGAATGGGTCGATCTAGTTGAAGAATTTTTCGTCTTGGCATTCTGCTTCCTTTTTTATTTAGGGAAGGTAACAAAGTAACACAGCGATAAACTGCGTTAAAATAATTTTACTTGAATTATGATTAATGTTCTATCAAATGGTATGTTGCATATTTAGTTAAGAAGCTTCGAATATGCATATTATTGCCATGTTGGCAGTGAATACGGCTGCTATGTACGAGGTCACGGTTTAACAGCTGGGTGGGACCAACAAAAATTTTTAGGACTTGCTTTCAAGTAATTATCCTTAGCTATCTGGAATTAGGTATTTAACGGAATAATACACCTCCGTATCTCAGCAAACTTATGAAATCGTTGATCGTTTCATATATGCCTCCGATCATGCTGTCATTTCATACAAATCTGCAAGCAGGAATCGTGCGAAACGACAATTTTTTAAAATTATTTCTTTTTAAATGTCGCTCGCATTGAAATAGTTTGAGTGCGAAGCGACTCCGTCTGTACTAGTTTTCTATACAAATTATTTAAATGTGTGCGAATCGACTAAAAATATATCATTTTAACCACCACCACATCATTTCCACTAAGCTGGATTGTCGTCCAATCGGATAAGAGACTGAATAACTATAATAACTTCAACACAGATGGCTAGCCATCCGGCACTTCTGACATGACAGACCTTCAAACTAGTCACCGTAAAATCAATAAGCATTAAAAAATTCTCTACGTTACCGGCTAGATATACATATACATACCTATACATTTCCATCAAACAATCATACAAAAAAGTACTATCAAACAATAACCTTCATATAAAAATAACAATATAATAATTGGGTTACAATCCTTCTGTGTAACGGGCGAGTATGCGGTTCGGTTCCCGCGCCGTGCGGCGGTGGACAGAGAAAATAACCGTCTGTCAAATATTTCATTTCGTTCCACGTCCGCGGTATTCGCTTAGTCATAACTCATAACTTTTGACTGATACATTGTTTAAATAGTTTAGTTAGTTAAGGCCACATCTTAGACTACTGGGTTAAATATAGGGTCTATACCTATGAAATAACAGTAACAGTGATACAAACTATTTAGTTTAGTAGTCCTAATTTAATATGTAGGTACCTGTAATTGCTTGAGTTTAAGTTATCATCAAAGCAACGGATCCACGCAGACACTAAACAGCTAACTAATTTCAAACACATTGCATAGAGTGCATTAATGAAAATAATTAATAATACATGTTATGAAAAAACTTAAGGCTATATTAGAAAATAAATTCCATTTAAAAAAAAATTGTTTTTGTTATAGGAATAGTGTTTACCACAATAAATAATAATATTGTCTTCTGTTTACGCGAATGTTATTCATTGAAATTAAACTACTATATACGGATTTTTTTTCAGTTTCTAAATTATGTAATAGAGTGTTAAATAAACAACGCGATAAAATCCGTATATAGTAGTTTAATTTCAAACAATAAATAATGGTCGATTCTCGTTTCGTCAAAACATCATTTGCCAATAATATACATAAAATAGCAATGTTATATATTGGGTGTTCCTTAGTATAGTGAAAACCTCTCAGAGGGTGATTATACTTGTTATTATGAACAACTTTTGTTCTGGGATATTGCCGAAATTGCGGAGGTAAAAACAGCACTTCCATACAAAATTGGACTTTGACCTCGATAAAATGTATGAAACAGCTGATTTATTTTTCGCGATAAAGACACACCCAGTATAATGACGGAATATTTATAAGAAGTGCCTATATGCGTCCTTGATTTTAGCACTAATAAAATAACAAAAACTAAAATAGTCTAAGGCACAATAGAACCCACAAACAAGATAAAAGTGGAATTACACCCTAATTGACGCAGCTCGACTTCAGAACTACCTGTATTGTGTTCTTTCGGTGGGTAGAGCTGACAGGGTTCTTTAGAAAGACGTTGTGCTTTTAACAGCTGACTTCAAAGTAGGTAGTAGTAGTACCCGTTATAAGCATGAATAGACTAGGGCTATTGCTTGCCATCAGGTGGAACATATGTTTGCTATTTAGTATATAAAGGAAAAATCTGTTTATAAGGTCTATGGAATTAAAACCTGCTACATTTTTAACATACATACCCTGTCATACAAATATGTTTGTCTGAAGAAGTAACCAGAAATGTAAAACGTTTATTGTTTTTTAGTCCCACGTAATGGGGCCGAGATTATCGCCCTCTACGGGACACAGTTTCAGACACCGTGTTGCTTCGGAGTATTTCTTGACAAGAAAATCCGATAACACTGTGCCCGCAATACCTCTGCATCACTTAAGCAACTAAACCTTTTTGAACAATAAGGTTTAAATATACCCTAACTTATACTTACTAATATGGACTATGGCCTAACCCTTATCACAGTGAGAAGAGGCCCGTGCCCACAGTGAGGCAGTTTAATACAGGGCTGATATTATTATATAAATCTACTAATATTATAAACGCGAAAGTTTGTATGGATGTATGGATGTTTGTTACTCTTTCACGCAAAAACTACTGGACCGATTGCGATGAACCTTGGTATGTAGATAGCTGGAGACCTGTATTTACACATAGGCTTTACTTTTTATCCCGATATTTTTACGGGAACGGGACTTACGCAGGTGAAACCGCGGGGAAAACTAGTAATATTATAAATGCGATTGTTAATTTGTTACGCTTTCACGCCGTAACTAACTTGACTGATCATCGTAAAATTTTGCATACACGTTGTCAGTGAAACAGAAATGGGCATGGGCATTTCATCTAGAAAAAAATGACTAGCCTATCCAAATCTACATTTAGATAAGCAAAGCCGCGGTCAAAATCTAGTATACCTATAATATAAGCCGCCACTCACGTTATAATAGCACACCCATGCTAAATCTCTCATAATTTTTACTAACAAAACCGTATCAATTGTCGTGACCACTGATTAATTTAGTCTGTATAACTCTCGCTTATGAAAATAAGCAATTTATTCAAATGACGCTAGTCGGCAAGTGGGGCGTGCCTTAACGCAATTATAACAATAATTATTTGACAGCGGCCCGCAGCCGTCCGCTCGGCAAGGGAACACGCTTCCTAATAAACACGGCATGATAAGGCTCAGCTTAATTTTCAGGGTTGCCCATTAGTATTAGAAAAATATTTCTTAAAATATTAAAGAAAATAAAAACACAGAGTTTTGGCATGCTTTGAGAAATGGGCGAAAGCAGCCATCAGCACTAGTCCTAAATAACTAAACTCGTCAAAGGAGAAGTGTTAGAAAGACACTATATAATAAAAATATTAGCTCTTTATAATAAACGGTCCCACTGCTGGGCACAGGTCTATTCTTATGAAGGGCTAAGCCATAGCCAACCATGCAGTCCATGTGCCAATTGGCAAATTCTACATATCTTTGAAAACGTTATAGAGAACTCTGAGACATGCAAGTTTCATTACGAGTTAAAGCGAGCAATAATTAGGTATCTACTACATATAATTATAGTTTCGAAAAGTCATATGTGCGTACTTTGTCGATCGAGTCAAATCCTCTGCGAGACAGTCCAACGTTCAGCTATGCTATAGATACTTCAAGTCAGAACGATGCTGCGAGATTATATTAAAATTTACTTCATTGTATTAAGATTAATTTTAAGACCAACAACTTGCCTAAAGCGAATCAAATCTGGTACATCACAATCGGCAGAATATGCGCAAGCGCTCACAGACACGCCACTGAATCAACAATGCAGCTGTGGCAGTAATTTATTTCACTTATTAAGATCAATATATATATATTGTATATTAGGCATCGTATAATTGGATAAGGATTAAATTTTTATTAATTGCTTATAGTAAGCCTGCCACAAGAAACACGCGATATTGAAGTACGCAGACAAATACAGCCGACTCCGGATAGTGCTGATAGTTAAGACAATAATATGCAGAGATGGAAATAATTTGACAAATCACACCCATTTTTTGAAATAGTTATTTAATTATGACTCTAGATATTTCTAGCAGTCTTCGAGCAAAAGGATCTTCATAAATAGACGCACAAAAAATTTAAAATATATTATCCTCAAATTTTGTAGTCGTCGTTTCCTCAACCAATCTCATGTCGATGCTCATCAGATAACACAATGTTCACGCCTGCGCACTAATGGGCTGGGCAATTGTCTCGTGCCGGTTCCCTAATTATAATTTGTTTATCATTTTTAATTATTCAATTGTTAACCTACTTTATTATCTTTTATTGCTTTATTGAGTGCCTGGTGTTTTAGTTATCGTCGTTATGATCATGTGGATCTGAATTCGTTGCCTGGATGTATCAAAATTATTTTCTGTCGAGGAACACATTATTATAGATAAATATAATATTCCGCGCAGTCTAGCTAACGCAATTTTTAATCGGTTTTAGACTGTCAGTGATCGTGGATAAGTGAAAGAAAATACCATATAATAACGGAGAAGCGGTACTAAGTCTGTGCCTTCAGTAACTAGACAGAGTCTGGAAGGAGTCATCATACTCCTGTCATTAAAGAGCAGGATGTAAAATTGTCGGTATAAGCTGTATGTTTACACTACCACTGCGTTATATTTAATGCAACTGCAGGCCAGGGTCTAACTGCAGGCTAAGGTCATGGATCTGATTCTCGAGTCGGCCAAGCATAAAGTCATTAGGTGAATTGTCAATAGCCGACGCCAATGGCGATATTGCACATCCCCGTACCTCGAAAAGGATGGAATGCCGTTTATCCTGCGCCTGATCTGTCTCCGTTTGTTCCATGACTGTAGTCTATAAGAATTAAGGAATCAAATATGTACTTTTTTTCGCACCTACGCTGGTATCTTATATATCTTACGCAGAGGGCTAAAGTCCGTTAAGTTTAGCCGCTTTGACCTTCAATCGGTCTAGAGGATTTACTATAATAATAATAATAAATAGCGGTCGCTTGGTGCTCGAAATTCTATTAAAGTTCGTCTGTAAGATATTGCTGATATATGTCATTATATATTGATATATGTAATCATAGTTACGCGCTTCGACTGCGTGTGTCAAATGCATGGTTGTGTGCGTGTAATGTTTTTTCATTAATTTAATGTATTTCTAATGCATATTTTATAAAATAAATATTAGGATCTTTCTCCATATAAACTTTAACTGTGCCAAATTTCATACTCCTCCGCCCGCGCAATTTTCGTAAAAAAGGGTATAAAGTTTTTGCTTTACGTATTAATAGATAGATATGGCAGAGACTATCATCACTAGAAATATGTGTCAAGCTGGAAGAATGGTTGCAATAATTAAGAGTCAGAAATTTTCATACAGTTTAAACGACTTTAGAAAAGTTAAAACATTAACCATCCAAGAAAACCATCACAAAATAAAAAGTAAATATTCCAGAGTAACTAAATTAGTTCATCTATAATAAAATTAGGGACAAATAATTATAATAATGTTACAAAATTTTATTAAGATTGTATAATGATGTCGGTTCCGGTGCAAGGTGATTGATAGCAAGCGCACCCGGGGCGCGACACTAGTCCTCGCAGCTCATTCTCGTACAAGAGTGTAGTGTGACAATTTTTTTTTGTTTTGTCGATTTTTACTGTTTCGATACTTTACATAAAATAGTTTAGGTAATAAGTAGCTTTTTATTATACAACAAACATAAAAAAGAAGCGAACGATCTGCCTTGATTGATGGTAACCAGTTACCGTAGGTGTTATAACAGGGGTTACCAAATAATATCAGGGTTGGTTTGAGGTATAAACCGCAAACCAACAACAAACCTGAGTGGTAACCTCGTTTTTCATTATGTATGTACTTTTTGTTTTTTTTTTATGTTACAATGTTTGTTATAGTAACGTGTATGTACCTATGTTTTGAAAAATAAAATACTTACTTACTTACTTACTTACTTACTTTTAATAGAATGAAATATGGAATCAAATGAAATCACAGGATTGTCTGTGCATATAATGTAGTTTAATTTCAATGTCTGTGCTAGTTATATAAACTGGTCCGCTTTTTATTACCCCTTAAAACTTACAAGCATCCTCTTTGCAAAGAAACAAAATTTTACTTGGTCGTGTCTTCAGTAGCGTAGATCCGAATTGCATCAGGTTAATACGTATATTGAGCTGAATTTATCATGAATGTAAGTTTGTTTGTTTGTTATGCTTTCAAGCCTTAACTGCTGGACCGATCATCATGAAAAGTATATGTATACGTTGTCAAGGGAACAGAAAAGGACATAGGGGGTACTGTTACTAATCAAACTTAACCTAACCTACATTTACGCGAAGCCGCGGAAAATCTTGTTATATATAAATGAATATAAGTCTTCTCTGTATGCGTTCCTGTATTAACTGTCTATCTTACTGCGATGTCACATTGGTGAGCTATCGCGCGCACACCCGACCGAAATAAAAAGGGCTTTGCAATACAGTATATACAAATTTTAGATTTCACCATTGCACTACTGACGTGAACCCACTCCTAACACAAGCCTTCTAGCTTAGCTGGAGGGATTAACAAGAATACTAGTAATTTTAAAAGCCAAATTGCTAGTAATATTAAAAATAAAAATCTTTGATATATAGCTATTTATTGAGCAAAAATCAAAACTCCTAAAAATATGGCGGTATCTATTATTTCACGCTGTTAATATCCCTAAAATAATATCCTACTGCTGGATACCCTATAATAAAAATATAATAATATTAAAAGCCAGTAGAAACGTCAAGATGCGGTAAACTGATAGGTAAGGGCAGCCGCTCACCCATCCACATATATTACGTATATCTATATCACATCGTTCCGACTGTCACGCCTCCGTATATTAACGTTATACTCATTTTATTACCCTTTCAAATTGTCGAAACAAAAATGTAAGGTCGTAAAATAATTATATTGACTAGGAAATAAGAGAAACCCAGATGGTATCGATTGTTTCTGCTATGTTAATTACATATAACCTGTGACATGTACGTTTGCCGGGCGGTGGAATGCATTGATTCTATGGCTGTAAAAGTGCGAGCAGAAAATCGTTTCCAGTACCTCACAATCGGCAATAAATGTAAAGGCAAAGCGTTGGTTAGCGAGATAAGCTGTCTAAACGTGGTACGTAGGAAACAAACTTCGCCTATCTTTATAAAGGTAGATATTATATATTGTTGACTGAGACTCGAATGGAGCTTAAATTAAACAAATTTTTAATACCTATTTGCGTTCTAAACTCTTTTTGAAGCGAGAAATAGGTAGCAACGGAAGCTAGCAAGTAATTTGAGTTTTATAACTATTTGCGTACTACGCAGGGTAGCAGAGGTGGACAGACGCTGCACCCAAGTACCATATCACGCCTTGAGCGACGGTTGACCATTTTAGAAGAAATTATTTTTTTTTGCCCCATGTAACGGCAGGCCACTACAGGAAGAGACCTACCCAGAGGCACTCACTAACTAATAAACCCTACTGTTGCCCCCCTAAAGGGGAGACGAACTCAACACAGAGGCGCGCGTAGAAACACGCATGCCGCCTCGGACCTGGTGCTGATCGGATAGTGGGCAGGCCCACGAAGCCCACCATCCCCAGGTCAAACCTCAGGGTGGCTGGAGGTCGTCTCACGCCCTCCGACGCCCGGCTCTGCGGTTAGGAGGAGAGTTTAAGCGCTCCCTCTCGCATTGCACCGCCTTCTTGATGGAAATGACTTCCTCACAAAAGGAGGCGACGGCGTTCCACGACCTCTTACTCCGGACCATAGACTGAACTATGGCCGGGAGCGAGAGGGCAACTAATCCGACTGCCCCGAAAAACTCACAGTGCCTCAATCCGCCAAAGTGTGCAGCGCCGTGTCACCAACAATGTCGTATTAGGTATCGCAGGCACTATCGTGGCGAGCCCGGTACGAATGGCACCTTAATTTGAGTAGTCAACTCGTTACTATGCCACATCGAGTGTTTTGGATTATAGGACAAAAATTGTGTGATACACAAATATTTTCTCTATAGGAGCGGGTATACGGGATACTTTAGGGAGAGCACTCTCACTCACCGAACGAAACACAACAGTAGGAATACTGCTATTTCACGTTGATATTCTGTGAGAGAGTAGTCCTTTCCTGGTCAAGCCTATTCATGCTGAAATCAGTGAGGCTCTACTAAAAAATTCCTACTCAGGATGTTGTTTGTGTCTGTTTAAATACATGAAAGTGTAGTACTTTACAAATTTAACTATATTATGCAATACAGTTATTATCATACCTACTACGAAGTTTGCCATTATAAAGCTCCTCCATCTAAAGTACTATACAACTCAATAAAATAAAACTAAAGTAATGAACACATCGCGCGGCGCGGTGGCGCGAGGGAGATGATCTAAATAAACAAAGTATCCGTCTGTAGATTGCGATGCGCAGGCGACGCGTGCCGACCCCCGTCCGACAGGGGTCAATAACTGTTGCGATTGCGATACCAAATATATTGGTCACGACTACCTGACTTTCATCTTTGAGAGAATATATTGAAGATATCTAGATCTAAAACAAATAGTTTCGCATCACAATTGTATATCGCCGATGGGTGTGGCAGCAGGCGCATGCGCTTCATACAAGCAAATAAGCACTGCATACCCTAGTCTGCTGGCCTATGTAAATCTATATAATCGAAATCTATTTATTAAATACTACAAGCTGAATAATAATAAATACACTACAAAATTATCAGATACAATAAGAGCTTGTGCCACTGCCATCTATTGGTCCGTGAACGAACTACTAAGCAAATAGCTTGTGCCACTGCTATTTATTGGTCCTTGAGCGAACTACTAAACAAATAGAATATATAATAGAGAGGTGTCTGGAAGCAAAAAGAATCGTGCTTATTAGCAGTACATTTAATCGTCAATCGATTACGCTGTCTACGAGACAAATATTTTGCTTGTGTGTGTAAAATGCAATTGTGTGCTCGCCGACTGAAGGCACTGCCTACAACGAAAATCCAACCAGTTTAAATAGTTGTCAAAAACATCATAATTGTTGTTTATTATAGGCCTATTATTTTAGCAATATAGCATCGTACGCCATTATTAATTATTTCACAGAGCTGTCGAGGGGACTTTGAGCGCTTTGTAATTGATAACTAAATAATTAGTGAAATTACCGAAATTACTGTAAATTATGGAAAATTATACTTGTGAGATCTGTGTTGGTGATGTGTGTTTAAATAAATTAAAAACTGGTGTTTTCCCAACGTTGTCTTTTGATGACAAAAATAAAATAATTTCTCTTGGAAGCTGTGTTCGCGATTTAGATCTAAAACAACAGAAAGGTAATACGACACGTTCTTTTAACAAAAAGTATTATGATATTTATAGCTGACTAGCGGGCTGTGTACACACAAATAAACTATTTTGTTTGTTAACCATATTGCGATTGACCGAAAAGTAAACGAGGTGTTGACAATGTTCAACAATATTACAGGCGCGTGTTTAACGAGATTATAATTGACAATGTCTTGAACGAGTGTCGTAGTCGTTATAAAAACTTAAAAGACCTTAAGTTTTCCAATCTACTTTCGTATGAATATTATACTTTGTATTGTAATAATTTTCCAGAGCAATCGATCGTCGAACTCATTAATTCACATGAACATTCCTTTAACGCGGATCGCCTTAGGAATGAGCTCCGATGCGTTTATAAATTAGACGAATTAAAAACGTTAGGAATATTTGATCTTATTCAATATATACATACAAAAAATTTAACAGCCATATTTCTCGAAGTTAACAAATTAGCAAAATTAATAGGTAGTTACGGTTCCAGTTAGTAGCGCATCGGCTGAACAATCATTTTCTTGCTTAAAAATAATCCACACATATCTACGAAACACACAGGGCCAAAGCAGACTCACTGATTTGTCTATGATTTCAATTGAAAAAGAACTTTTAATGATTTTAAAACGATCTTGTAATTTTTACGACGACGTTTTACAGAATTATTTAAAAAAAGATAGGTGTGTTGATTTGATTTATAAAAATTAAAATAATACCTACAGTCAAGTAAGTTAGTAATTCCGTTCATTTATTTTTGTTTATTTGCGCAAAAAACACTCTTAACATCTCACGGCCTTGTAATACCTACAAGGTCACAATGGATATCATTTAGGTGACTTGTTCTCACCATCAGTCACTTATTTAGATATTCATGGTGGCCACACACACAATCATCAATGTCGAAAAGTCGCTGAATTGAATTTGGTAAGACATTTTATTTATTTATTGTACACAAAGATATATATACACACAAAAACATTTATAAATGAAATGTAGTGCCCTCGCAGAGATTTCGAGTAGGGCGTGCATACCCTACCAGAAATCTTTGTGCACGCCCCTGTGTGGCAGTGGTGTAGGTAAATCTGACATTTCATCAGCTATGTTTACATTCCACGTATCACATATGTCACATTGACTCCGATTCACTAAAGTACTGGTGTCAAGTCAAACTTCTGCCAAAAATATCTAAAATTAATTAGTCCGACCAATAAATCTCTTTTGAGAATCTTTACATAGCATTTACACCTAAAATAAATTATTAATGAAATTATTATTGTATCCTTTTGTTGCCCGAATAAAATAAAAGTTACGACTGTTAGGACAGTGCTACCTAGATGTTCACTAACCAGACCAGGAACGTTCTGAAGAAAGACTAGATCGAAAGCACGTTTAACATTTGAACTTGCTTGAAGAATATGATGTCAGTAAAAGAAGCAAGTGAGATAATATAATAATAATAATATTCTACCACATACACACAACAACATCTAGCCCAAACTAAGCAGAGCTTGTACTATGGGTACTAGACAATGGATAAACATACATATATACTTTTTTTTTTGTAAGTACATACATATTATACATATGTCATTATACATATGTCAGGATCATAGCAAATGGATTTCGATAGTCTATACTCACGACACTAGTTAACGCGAAAATCTATGCATAACAGTCTTAGTTAAAATCTTAAATGTCTGCAAAATAAATATGGAGTACTTAATAGTATGTTCGAGCAGGCAATCACTTATTACATCTGTTTTCTTTATTTACTTTATACGACCTTGCAGTCAACCATTGTACGCAATAAATCTGCTCATATATACTCTACTTTCCTTGACATGGCAGATCGAATAATTGAATCAGACACATAACTAATTGTTTAACCAAATAACGATGTAGGTAGCTACAAGCTCAGGCAACCTATCCACTAAGAACGTCATCTTTCCAGACCTGACGACGTTTACAACCCAAGACTTGATTCTCCTCACTGCGGTCAGAAAATGTTGTTCACCACGCGTCTGGTATCGGCGTCCGCGCACCAATTGCGCCAGATTATTTAATCAAGAGCTTTCTCCAGCTGCTGACCCTGCGCCCTCCGGCCTCTCGCTTGATCAAACAGCTGTACTTACTTCTATGTACTCGTTGTTATCATATTGAAAAGATTGTAATGTGGTACCAGTAAGTTTCTGATCCATAATCGTATTTAGGAATTACAGTGATTAGAGACATCGCCTTTCGCTTATAGACTAGGGATGTCATTTAATCTGTTCGACACAATTTTGAAGACACATCTTGGCTGTCAATAAATTAATAAACAATGTTGCTAGTAAAATTATAAAAAATCACAATATGGTAAATTGATTATATTTGTAGAGGAAGGTACTTTGTAGTAAATCTTAATTTCAACGATTAAAAGCACTTTAAATTACATCAACGGAACTATACGCACTATCTTTTCTTACATTTGTTACATTGATTTTTCGTTATGAAGCTCTCTATATCTCTGTCGGAGGCCAAAACTTTTCTAGGTAATCGAATGCTTGGTAGTTTGCAAGGCGAAACAGGTTTTTCCCCACAAACCTTTTTATAAGGCTTTTGACAAGGACCCACTACTTGTCTATCTGGCATATTATATATAGACTCTTTGCTCCTTCTGCAGTCAGAATGATATTTTGAATCATGTTTGTGCGAATATGGAATGTAAGTTTCGTACGTATCGTCAGGACATTTACTCATGACGCACGCTCTACTGCAATCAGGCATCGGTTCAGGTGGCGGAGAAACCTGCCCACAGTCAACGTCAGTCACAGGAAGTCGGCTAGCAATCATGTCACTTATTCCTTCGTTGTAAATATTTTTAAATCTTGTGGGTGCGTCGATATTCGGCGATTCCCTTGTACAGTCTTTTGGTGCCCTGAACATCCGTTTTAAAGACTGTAATTGTCTCATTTTCTGATCTACACATTCGGGTTCGCATTCATGAACGGTTTTATCTTGAAAAGCATCGCACGACGCTCTTCTCTGAGTACAATGACGATCCATTGGGGAACGGCACCTTCTTAAAATTGGTGTGGGAGGTCGACAAAACTTCTCTGGTGCTGAAATCCTTTCGTCAGTGTCCCTGACCGCGATTTCTCTCATCTTAAAAGGACTGATAGCGCAATCAACCTTTAAAGAACTTTGCGAATACCCGCAGTCTACATTGACCAACTTTGGCGTCATAGTACACTGATCACTGAACGTCATTACATTAGCTTTGAAAGCAGCTTTTTTTTCAGCAAGTACTTTAGCGGGGCAGCGAGGCTTAGAACAATGTTCACATTTGCACGTAAAGTTACGCTCTTTATCAATGTCTGGCTGACAACTAGTTGTTGTAGTGCCGCCTGATTGATCGAAACTTATCTCACCGACTAACGAGGGGAACGTTGGCATCATTGAATATTTTACTAGATTTTGTTTTCTTTTGGAATGCGAAGTAATAGAGTAAGGAGGCTCAATATACTTGGAAGTTCCTCGGTAATACGAACCGAATTCGTTTGGAAGTGCATTTAGTTCCCTTATATACAGGGCTCTGGAACTCTCCACTGCCATCTTCTCGATATCATTGGAACTTATTAATGTCGCTCTTCTCAACCCCCATTCGTGATCATTACCGATGAACTTCTTCGCTCGCCGAGCTTTCTTGCTTTTACTGAACATAACTTGCTTGTGGGTCATTTCCTGAGGTCATATTGTATAAATGTTTTGACTTTTCAAATTTTATGTAACCATATTGATGTCAGGTCTGACAGATTTAAAAAGAGTTCGGCAAAAAAAGTTTGCTCATTTCGAAGCTTCAAGTAGTAGATGTCCAAACAGAATGTTGTCTTAAAACACTTTATAACAGCTGAAGCGGAAACACCTAGTTGATCGCGAACCACTTCAATTCATATCCTTGTGACAATAAAGGATTGAGTAACATATTTCCTTACAAACTTACATTTACAGCCCGCGTAACAGTTTTCAACCTAGCTGAACGATATTAAGTGGTATAATGAGAAAATTGACCGCAAAGATATCATTGCAGTAGTCGTCAAATCCAGGCCAGCATAAATTGGTCTTCCCCTTCCCCTCAGTATACCTCACTCGCCGGTCGCGGAGGGGAGACATCGGTCCAATTTAAAGATCTTATATCATAGAGGGGCGAGGAGTTAAGGAGGCAGATGCGTGCAATTGTCCGAGTCAAAGATCAGAGGAAGTGGCTGGTGCGCACGCGCCGTACAGCTGCGAACTCGCGTGCACGTCTTGGTACGGTTAATTATTTGGAATTTGTCACGTTGCTGAGTTGTCATATGAGATCATGATAATTGTAAGAATTGAAATCAGGCAGATGAACAAGCAAGACGCATAAAAGGAAAACGTAATATGATAAAATCTTTATAAACCAAAACGATGGATTTATTACATGAACTGAAAAGTTTAACTTATTCAAACAAATGATCATACAATGCTACATCTTTTATCTAATCAGCAAGTACATGATGGAATGACTTCCCGAACTTGCAAACATTTTTCTGCTCGGCTGGGGAACTTTCTCTACCAAACCAAAGGTCGCATCCTTACCTTGTGTTCCTATGGGAAGCAGAGATAACTCGCCATTTAGATAAGTTCATCTCAATTTAAACCCTGTCAGAAAATGTGCTTCCCGACATAGTTCGAGACGACGACATTTAAACGCGCCACAACATTTTCCAGATCGTATATTCTCAATAAAAAATATGAGATCTGTCGGAGTCAACTGGTGATTTTTTCACACACTAACACGCACACGCATACACATACACACACACACACACACACACACACACACATACACACAGACTTGCAAAATATGTATATATATACGATATATATATATTATTTATACGAAGCAATTCAGGACATGCATGTACACCTACGATGATACACTACACTTTCACATGAACTACTTGTTGCAATTAATTACGAGAGCCCTGGTACCCATACCACAAGTCAAATCTTACTTTCGGTACCAGTGGTCAACAAAATTATTGTACATGTTAAGTTTCATATAACTCATGTGTTATTGTTTTGTATGTACCGTACCTTCTTGAGTCAATAAACTATTATTATTATTATTCACATTTATTCATTAATTATCAATAAAAATTACATTTTTAAATATATAAATACATTTTTAAAATTATAAAAAAACACATTTAAAAATATAAAAATTATGGATGCCCACCGACATCGAGACAAGGTCCAAGCTGTCGGTGGTTAGGGGTCCAGAGAGAGGAATCTCCTCACTATGCGTGCCGTATCGAGGAGAACCGCCTTCTGCATCTGACCCTTGACCCAAGCACCTAACGCGAGCCTCTTAAGATGTTGGTCGAGGCTCTTGGCTATTAGACCGTTTACCGTAACGACTATCGGTACAATGATTGCCGAGTCCACATCCCACATATCGACAACCTCGTGTGCTAAGTCCAGGTATTCTAGTTCTTTTTCCTTCTCAGCTTTCACGAGGTTGCCATCATGAGGGATGGTAATATCGACAATCATTGCACGGCGCTCTGATCGATCTATTACCACAATATCAGGCTTGTTGGCAACAACAGTCCTGTCTGTGATAATAGATCGATCCCAATACAGTGTGATATGGTCCTTTTCGAGAACTGGTTCCGCTACATACCTGTAGTAAGGCACCTCGACCTCTACAAGTTTGTACTTCAGAGCAAGTTGCTGATGGATAATTCTGGCTACTTGGTTATGTCTGTGCAAGTACTCGCCGTTAGCAAGACGAGAACAACCGGAAACTATATGCCTGAGGGATTCACCGGGTTGGTGGCACGCCCGACATATGTCAATCGTACCATCCCTCAGGATATATCTCCGGTAGTTATTCGTCTTGATAACTTCGTCCATAATTGCACAGAATTATTATTATTATTATTATACCAAATTTAAAAACAGGCGTACTGGCTGTAATCTCATGGATATCACTCTCGTTGCTGACGCTAGAGAAAAGAAATAAGAGATGAGATAAAGAGAGGGAAAGGTAAAGGTAAAGTAGTTATTTAAGCCTCCAAAACTCTTACGCTGGTTGCCAATAAGAGAACTACTAAGAAGTAAGAGTGCTAAGAAGAATTCTCAATCACCATCGACTGATTTCATTTTGCAATGTATGGGTGACATCGATATCTGTCGTAATACCCTTACATAGTACAGAGCTATGAGAACTGTTACTAAAGAAAGGGTTTACTAAGTTACGACACCAGTCTCAATACTTTGGAGTATATTACAGGCCGGCACCATTTTTATTATCACATGTTGAATTTGTATGTTAGGCTTAGTTTAAACAGCTTTACATTAATTACCATTAGGATCCACCTCATAATATACACCTACATCCACTCAAAGCCAATAAAACATTGATGCAGTGACAAAAAAATTGGAGAAAGTAATAAAATCGTTATAAAACGCACGGTGGGCCGCAATTAAAATTACTCCGCGATAAACATATAGACGATATAAAGTTTTTATTGACCATAAAGTAATATTATGTGTCCATTCCAGATAGTCGAGCAGCTTCTAAAACAATTAGGTTTATGATATGAAGCGATATCGGTGTGGAGAGATCGCATTAAAGGATGAACAAGGACAACAACTTAATGCGTAGGTAACTTTCAGTAGACATACTTTTAAACGATACGTCTTCTTGTATCGCCTGGGTAAGAGAAGAGTTCTCTTTCGCCTTTCTTAATCTGTTAATTGGTAGAATCCCAGTCTTAAATGAAAAACAAACCTGCAGCTCAAGACGTTAAGGATGAATTGTGCATCTTCATTTCGGTAGGGTATTTTTGGACCCTCACTCTCATCCGTCAGGCGGGCAATCTGCCGCCTCATCGATCCCATTGCATAAAATTGCGACTATGTTTTAAGAGTAGCTAGGTCTTTAACCGAGTAAAGCGAAGTTGGGTTTAATTCGCAAGCGAATAATACTTCCCAGGTAAACCATTTGAGGACATACAGATGAGAAATCATAAATGTATTTTGATCAACAAACAATATTTCTGCTGTTAACTGTTACTAAAATCAGCCTCGCATAATTTTCTAGAACTATATTCTTACTTATCAGTGACAACATAAAAAATTGCTCAGAACTAAGCAATCATGTACAAACTTTATTTTTACCGTCCAGGATATTCACTCTTCTATTTAAGATACGTATTTTTATATCCGATCAGATTTTACGCGCAAGTATGTATATCCTACAACATTGTTAGTAGGTACAGGTAGAAACCTGAAATCATTACTCACGGCACGAACATAACGCAACGGTTCTGAGGAGATATGGAGATCGAGCTGACCAAACGTTACAAAGTCAGGTTATATTCAATAGAAAAGCACTTGCTTCTATATCAAGCGAAAATGCCGTTAAACATTCATTAAGAGTTCCGTTTGCCAACATATATTTCATTGCTATAGACATAAACTTTATTTAACGCGTCCGTCACCATAAAATAATTATTAATCAATGGACTCCTAATTTACGACAACATCGCATTTTTACACGACCATTTGGGGTTAAGGGTCGTCGCACATTCACTGAACAGCACGCCAAATTATTCGGTAGCAGATTGAAGTTTATGCAATTTCTGTGGTTTACCACAGCACCGAACCATTGCCATGTTACCTTGTCTCACTTTAGTTGATCGTCTTCAAGTTGGATGGTGCTGGATTTCATAAAATGTTGTAGATACAATGTCATAAAGTGAAAGTACTAAACTTCGGTGCGTCAGACGTAGCGCCCACAACAGTTATTGCTGATATCACATTTTCCGAAAGATGGCCACACCAGTTTTGGTAATTAGTGATTAATTCTTGGAATAATGATACTTATAATAAATTTTGCTTAACAAAAATGACATCAACAAAAAGTGAGATGACCTAGGCGATCGTTATCTGAACAAATTGAAGACATTGCGAAGAACGGATAAGATAATTTTGAACAGACGAGGGTGCATGAAAAAAGGGAGCAAATGAAGGAAGAGCGATACGCAGCAATAGAAAATCCATAGTCTCTGTCATATACATATCTACGTACAAATGTAGACCTAAGATTACATGAATATTTGTATCTTGGGAGATATTGGAAACTGGTTATTTTCTTGGTATAAATATATTATTAACAACGAGAGAATATTGAATTGCCATCAGTGTAGCCGTATACTTTGGAACACAGCCATTCCTTTTCGTCAATGACCGCCGCACCTTACAAATGAAATAGTCACAAAATTGCAATATAATTTATGTGACGATACTCACCTCTGATAAAAGGCATTAAAAACTTTTATTGCTTTTAAAAACACAATAAAAACATTGACCAAACAAAGATTTCCAGTGTAAATAAACTTTTTGAAAACAGTGGGAACGGAACGGTTTTGAAACTAGTGTATTGCCATTAAAAACGTTATGGTGGCCATCAATTGTGACTGTCGCCGTAGTTTTAGTACAAGGTTTTAATTTTTGACATTTATTGCTTAAAACTTTAAGTGCTGTGATCCCTATTTCGTTCAGAGACCGACTATGTTGGTATATGTGAATTTTTTCACGGGTCTGATTGTCTTAGGATAATGATGAATGATGAGGCGTCAAGGGGAAATACCTCTTAATTGAGAAGTATTTCCCCTTGACGCCTAGCAATTAATTTTATTTTAAGGCAGTGTTGAGCGGTAAGGAGAATAAAGAAAGAAGAATAAATAACGATGTGCTAAAGTGATATGGGCATATGTAAGAAATACAGAAGGCTAATGTGAATGGAAGGTCTAATACCAGTCAGAAGCGGAACATCATGACAAACTTTCTTTGACCAGGCTTATCATCATAAACATGCTTGAATACAGCCAAGTAAAAGGTACCCTAAACTAAACTGAGTAGAGCAAATGAAGGAAATGAGGAACCAGGGAAGTAGCATATACATAAAATATTGCTTTTTATATTAGTATAGTCTGTAATTTATACTAATATTATAAAGGGGCAAGATTCGATGTTTGTTTGTTTATAAGAATTTAACACAAAAACGACTCAATCGATTTAAAAATTCTGTAACCATTAGAAACCTATTATCACCGAGTAACATAGGCTAGGTATATATTATTTTTAAAAAGTACTGTTACTAACATAACCGAACCTACTTGGCTACGAGCCTGTACGCCCCTTGACTTTCGCCCCTTTCATAGAAAGACGGAGTCCCGTTTTGCGGGGCTCCTATTTTTGGGTGGACATAAGAAGAAACCTAACAAATACCTATTAGGGGGCGAAACTTGAAGGGCGAACGGGCTCGTAGCTACCTACTTTTACGCGAGCAAAGCTGCTGACCAAAGCTATAATATTTTGAAACAACATTTTGAATTTGAATGTAAATCAATCAATTATTTCTAACTCTCCATAAAAAGGCCGTAATACGACAAATTATTAAAAAAAACTAACAATACATCTCTCCCATATCATTGTCCCACCTACTAAAACGATCCAACAAAATGCATCCTGACCAACGATGTCTAACATCCAGCGCATCCTACACTACTACATTACGCGTAAAACACAGTGTGCGCGATAAAACCCCATTAAAATATACGTATAACATGATATATGGGTAATTAAATTAAACAACTACCTTGCCTACGGGTTGAACAGGATTTTTTTTAATAGGCTACTTGATACTAATAAAGATTCATTATTAACGAGAGTGGAAAAGTATTCTGTAAGTTGTGATCGCACAGATTGTTCGATACGCGAGGTAGGTAAATTAATGTCAAAGGTGGGTGAGCAAAAGTGCCCTCTCCGTACCCCAGAGAACAATCAAAAACGGCAATAGGCCGATAGGGTGGTTGCCTATGTTTGGTTTTGTACATAAATTATTTTACACACAAGAGCAAAAAGTAACTAAAAGAAATCTTTTTGTGGAAACAGTATCAAAACTTGATGCAAAATAAAGTTTAAAAAACTATAACCCGACTACGTAATGAGACCACTTTTTTACGTAGTCGGGTTATAGTTTATAAACTTTATTTTTTTATTTAATACTTTTCCATAATATTTATAAAGCCTTTGACACCCGGGCCATTATTACGAATGTATTGAAACTTCATTCATTAAAATCGGTTCAGTAGTTTAGGCGCTACGATTGAACATACAAACATACATACACAGACTGCTAAAATCATTACCCTTCCTTTTGGCTTCGCCGTAGTCGGGTAATAAGAATAATTAATATTTTAAACTTGGTTATAAGAAAAAGTGGGTCGTAGTGAGGATATCTCGCTATTTCCGGTCACAACATAGTCTGTACCTTGCATATTTTTTCTGTCATTTGACAAAACCCCAATGCCAGATTTGAAACACTTGTATCATAATTATTTCTGAGTAATTTTACAAATATTCTTGGTATTCTAGAGTTTGTGAGACGACTACACTGTTCCTAACACGAGGTATTTAAAATCATAGTTAACGAAATGTGTATACATACGTACCTACTTACATACAAATTTCATTATCTAAATTTTAGATAGCTCTTGTTAGGAATGAGCCTGTTTCTTTTTACCGGATACATTTCTAGACTTTGGTCTTCTAATGAGATTTTCTTACAGAAAACTTAATAATAGATGAGCGGATTCGGCGTAGTGGTTTATGTGGTCACCTGGCCACTGCCATTGCTCCGAGTATTGTGGGTTCGATCCTCTCACGGTTTAAAAATGTATGCTATCCACAAAAGTTTGTTCCGAATCGAGATGTTCTTTGTATACGTTGTCTTTTTAAAAAAGTAAATGCAGTCCAGGCCTTTATGATCGCATGCAAATTAAAACACAAACTTATACCACTAAGGACCCAACAAAGCAGTCATACATGCGCTATACCATACTTGCCATCATTCAAGCCTCGTAGCCAATGACCCTTTGCCTTGCTTTAAGGCCATAAACACGTCATACATCACAATTTTGAGCGCTAAACCATGACAAATCCCCAACGAAAACATAATTTCACCGTTGACGTGTACGAAACAAACCCTCCGCTGCGCGCGGGGTCAAAATGACCCCGATAACATCTGAGCACTAACAAACGCGTTACAATTGTTAACGAATGTATATTTTTGTAATAAAGACTTCATACAATACACCCAAATACTTTAAACAGTCAGTGAAACCTTTATTTCGATAGTAATAAAGTTTATAATTCCTTATTTTGGGTGTTTTGGTAAGTTTTCTCGATAACAGGCGCCCCGTGGCGCGGGCCGCGAGTCTTTTGTACCGGTAATTTCCGACCCCTCCGTGCCTAGTAAGTCATTAGACATTGTACTCGTTAGTTCGGATGACGATAATTGGTTTCTTTTTGTGTATGCAATATGCATGTGTGTTTTATTGTTGTTGTTCAATCGTTTGTGTGTGTATGAAGGATAAATGCTAATCGTGTTGAAAGATTTTCGATCGATTTATTTGCATGATATGTATTGGCTACTAAGATGATGAGCCTTTATCTAGCACGCAGATGTCTAGGCAATATTACCAAAATATAAAATACATAAACAAATTACTTTTATAACAATAATATGCAAACTAAATTAACTTTTTTTAGAATACATCATAAATATATCGAAATATGATTACGTTTTTAGTAAGAACTAGACAAATATTTTATTTATTTAAAAATTCTGCACGACCTTGGACCAAATGCCCAGTCAAATGTCAATAATAGATATCCATAATATAGACATGATTTGTCTAGGCGGATTTAGCAACCAACATCGCCAAACTAGTTTCGAAATTTAAACAAAACACGCCTTTTCATATCTGTTATGATAAACAATTAATAAATATTTATTATTAATAACATTATTTCAACACCACTCATCTATAAACCAATAAATTAAGAAAAATATTTTAACTAGCGGCCGCAGTTCTGGGGTCTAATAGACCATTATCATTTTCCATAAAATATTGGCAAAGCGGGTTGATTGAGCAATAACCGTAAAGCCATATACCCGTTAACTGTGTGTTTACATCAATAACAATAAAACTTCGAGCATCGACTATTAACATCAATGACGTCATAGTATTTATAGATCGTTATTAAAATCATATTTTTGTAATACGTTATTTATGGATGACAAGTTTCTTTATTTATTGCAATTGGTGGCAGATGAGTCGACTGCCCACCTGGTAAGAGGTAATAATGGCAATATAACATAACTAATTTATCTTAAATACGTATTAATTTAGCATATACACTACATACATATGTACGTATATACACTAGCTAAAATTGAAATGTAAAGCGCATAGAATTTAATCAAAGATATTAAAATTATTATATGAGTATTAAATAGTAAACTATCACGGGCCTTCACGTTTAATCATCGAGAGGAAACCTGCATAAATGTATTCTTCAGGATGTTTTAAAGGTGTGTGATTTGTCGTTTCTAAAAGACGCGCGCGCTAAATGAATTAGGAAAGTACCGACTAACCGAATGGTTATCCGGTACTATACCCTCAGTCCGGCAGTTATTCTTGAAACATCATAATTTTCGTCACGAAACGACAAACGCTATATATATATTTTATATTTTATTGAACCACAGATTATCTAAGTAATATAAATTATATATTAACGAATAATATTAGACATGGTAATCAAAACTGCCCAAAACGACACGGCAACGTCAAAGTAATTTTTTATTATTTTAATTATAAATATTTTTTGTTTAAGGGGCAGGTGTAAGTTGTATATTAGTATGTTATAATATTAATGTTTTATTTTGGCAAGCGAAGATGCGCCCCGCGGTATGTGGGTCTAATCGTGTGGTGTAAGTGATAAGCGTATAGAACATAACGCCAGCTTGTATTTATGTTTAATTGTATAATTGATGAGAACTAATGTTAATTAGTAGAAACGTGATAAATATATAACTTGAGTTTGTGTGAATGCCGTTTTATAGCTATTTTTTTACCGTAGGCTATTATGTGACCTAAAACATCTAGTTCTATAATAAAAGAACGACACCATCTTTTCTTTGTGTGCCACTCTATCACTGAAGACTGACTGTCAATTTAGTAAACAGATTTGCACTAGACAGCGATCAGTGTAAAAAATTGTACCACAGATTTGACCTTTATCCGCTCTGCTTTTTACCAACTTTAACGTACCATCTTAGAAATATTTATAAACACAGATACAGAAAGAAAATATATTTCATACTAAAAGCTAACCACATTTGGTAAATTATAATCATTGCATAGCTCATCAAACTAAAGTAAAACCTCAACTAATTCTACATTTACCGTTTGACTCTTGTGCCTTAAGTCCTTACCAACCATGACCCTTCGCTGCCGGCGGGGGTCCGAAAGACCCGCGCTCATCAATTATCGCGAGAGGGCCTCACTCGCCGTAGGATACGTCAACAGGTGCCACGAGACGAAGGTAACTTAATTTACGAAAATATTCACAGTAGCGAGACCCCGGGCTATGTGCAGTGGGCGTTCGAGGGTTAAAAATAAAGTTATAAATATTTTTATTGAGATGCATGTGGCTTGAAATGTAGTTTGAGGGCGGCATTATCTTCTCTTTAATAGCAGACTCGTTTAACTGGATATCCAAAGATTCTCATTTCCTAGCAGCCTAGCACATGAAGGTTTATCTCATGGGTCCAACAGCATACGTGGGATTGCTTGCACAGCTAGCTATCATGAGAACTAGATTTCGAGCCCCAGATCACATGGTGTTGTTCTCTTTACTAGGCAAGAAATGTAGAACAGAAAATTGGAGGAAGGACAATATTTTTTTTTTTATTATTTCGTTGGCATACGAGCAGACGGATTGCCTGATGGTAAGCGATTACCGCCGCCCATGGACACCCGCAACACCAGAGGAGTTACCAATGCGTTGCCCGCCTTTTAAAAAGGAGTACGCTCTTTTCTTGAAGGTTTGTTTTTTTAGCTCAAGTAGCTCATTAAGTTTTTTTTTTTTTTTATTAGCGATACCTATGACCGCAATTGGAATTATTCCTGTGTCGCGGGGGACTTTACAAACATCCAAAAAATACCCAAACTCGGAACAACCATTTATCGATCACACAAATTCTTGTCCCGTGTGGGGATGGAAGCCACATCACTCGACGCAGTGGCGCGAGGCGACCACTACGCCATGGAGTCAGCTTTGATATTTTAGTAGGCAAGCTTCAAATATAGACTCAATAATACTTTGAGCTGATTCTGCATAAAAAGAAACACCAATAATTAAATTAAGTTCGGGTTTTCTGAAATAGCTACTTCAATACAATGAGACGACCACCATATTAAGACTAATATGATGGTCGTTTCACATGACAATGGCTGCTGAAAAGCAACCAAAACGTCAGAGAAAATGTAAATTTAAATTGTTTAAAAGCTTTAAAACTATCTAAAATTGGGTGCTTTATATAAACCGCGATAAAATAACATTTGTGTAAACGAAAGACAATGACTACATACATACTGTTTTTATTAGGTAATCTTCACCGTTCATTTCGACCAGTTTACAATGAGTGCGAAGAATTTGAAAAGTGAGTTATTGCTGCTTTATTAAATAATAATATACATATGTAGAATAGAAATGCGATGCAAAGCGACCTACTTTGCATGGTCAAGGATACAGGGCACGTACCTATGTATGTAGTTTAGTGTAGTCAATACATTATGTGAAATTATACACATCGCTAATATAAGATGTGTTACCAACACAAGATTACCTGTAAAAGAGAGAGGCTGACTGGAACACGTCACAAAAAAACTGAGAAAACCGAGTAATTATCACAAAATAACATAAACATGACAGAGAATATAAATGATAATAGTGTCCCTAATTTGGTACAAGTCCATAAATATTGTTTTACCATTATTTTTATTTAAGCTGATCATTACATTCGCGTACGATGTGATTTATGTTGCCGAAGCGAGCCGAAAAGTACCGATCCGTCGCGGCAATAGATCGTGATTAGGCGCGCGCGCAGCTTGATCACATACCAGCTACGTAGGGCTGCTCAATATAAGTTAAATGGGAATCAAATCGGATCAAAATATGATGTCATAGATTGCAAAACGTGGGTGATTTTTTAAGTCTATAACAGTACATTTTGGCAGCCGTTACGCAGCTTCGCCCCGTTGCCAAAGTTGTAAACGAGTAATAGAAGGTAGAGTACAACAAAATCTGTAAAAATAGAAACCGTGTATTGTATGCCTGCGGTGAGTAGTTTGGAGACGAAAAGCTATCAGCAGAGAGGCCAGTGTGTTCTTTTTTCTATTGCCATTTACTGGCAACACGGCGACTCCTTTTTGGTGGGCTGGTAACGTGTGAGTGGTACCTCCCATATTGCGACGCCCAAAGGCATATAAGTAGTAACCGTTTACCATCAGGCGGTTTGTAATACTATTACCACCTTATCAATATATTACAAATCGCAATCAAACACATACAATACGTTTAATGTATGGCTTTCTGGTAATCCTGCGTGATAAGTTAAAAAAAAAAATTTTTAGATACAGTCTTCATAATCTCATTCGCTGATATTTACACTAGTTAGATGACCAGCAAACTCACCTTAGCCTAAGAACGCAAACAATAGGTACTATCTTAACTAATATCATAAATACGAATGTAAGTTTGTTTGTTACGGCCTTAACTACTCGACCCATCATCATGAAATTTCGCATACCTACACGTTGTCAGGTGAACAGAAAATAGTAATAGGGTACCGTTCATCCAGAAAAAGTATTGTTACATATCTAATCTACATTAATAATATAATATAGTATTCTATAACAAAAAATTACATCATATATAAATAACAGAGTACAAACCTAAGTACTACATATCTCGGTATTTCATTGTGTACAAGTTATTTGTCAATATTTTTGCCACATTATTAGTTTTTCTTATTTACTACACTCTCGTTTATATAAAAGAGTTAATTTAACCAATATTCGGGTCCAATTAAACATTGCTTAGACAACCCTACAGCCGCAAACAAATTGAGACGTCTGTAATTATTTATCCGGACATCATTAGCCGCAATAACGGATATAATTCTTCCATCGGTTATTGATTTATATCCTACACCGTGGAATATATACCTCCACACAATATTACATCTATTTATAATGGAACTATACTCTTTTATATGAGATTACGTAACATTCTTACAGTTTATCTATGATACGATATAAGGCATTTTATTCTATGACGTAAAAATATATAACTGTGCCGGCGATCAACTATGCGCCAAAATCTATCGTCTACGTATCCTAGTACGTATGAAACAAGCACTAAATGTAAACCAGGCTTATTTTGAATGTGGTTTGCTTGTTCTCATAGGTGTATTTCTTATTGCAATATGCCTCTGATAACACTCAAACCATATCCAAATTGGTCCAACCAACAACCCGGGTTAGATGAAAGGCGGGAACTTATGACTGACAGCCACGCACACAAGCCTCTAGACCAAGAAGCCGACAAAGTAGATATTTGATTAACTATAACCATAACATGCACCTCAATAGGTATGCTTAGATTAGTTCCAACTACAGAACAGAGATATGTTTTGTGAGGCAAACTGATTGAAGCTTACATTAGTCAGCAATATCTTATATCAAGTGGAACTGAGAGCCAATATGAATAACCTGTCTTCTAGCTTACTAAAATATAGAACGACAGAAGCTACAAAAAAATGACGTCAAGTATCTATCTCTAGCAGGCGAAACACACGAATAGGGGGTAATAATTTTGGCGTCAAATAAGCGTTTATTAAAGCATTTGGTCCACACATTAAGTGCTAAAAACATGAGTATTAGTCCTGTTCTACGAAATCATTCGCTTAAAAGCATTCTAATGATATCACATTAGCATACTAAAGGTGTTTTACGCGCTTAATTTTTGTCACAAATAACACGCAACCATATTCACAAACAATATTTCAAAACAAATATTTTATCTTCCAAAATATTTACAGACATTAAGTATTCATTCAACTCTTTAAAGTTTAGTGCACCATAAATATCTTGGGCCAACTAATAAATTATAATTTACAATTGTTTACATTATATTTTGTGAGGAACTGAGCTCGCATTGTTTCCAACATGGCTTGCCACAAAGAGCCTCTATCTATTTACAACACTTTGGGCCAAACTAGACCAGTCATTGCCACCTATTGTATAAAAAATTATATGTACCATTGTGTTTTGTCTGGATGTTAAGGCTTAATGTTAATAACATTTTGTTAATATAATTTATAAAAATTTGTAGAATAGATACAATTTATTTTAATATATTTTAAATTGGCAATTTTAAAATGATTACTTTATATTTATTATTTTATAGTCGTTTACTAATGAATTTTGGTTGATAAATACATATAAGTAGTATAATATTGTAGCCACACGGTTTTGCACAATGCAGATATTTTTTAAAAACTCATTTGTAGGTATATACTTTCTAGAAGGGTTATTATGTCTGTCTGTTTGTTTGGGCTTCACGTAAAACATACTCATTCACTCACTAACTCACAGATTAGTATAAAAATTTATATTTTGATAGCCTGAAGTTCAACCTGAAATGTAATATAATGAATGACACAATAGAAGATGCTATTATGGTGCAAAGCGTCCACATATAAACAAATCGGTCAAAAGAAAGTCATTCATAAATGAAATTATCAATTTATCAATCATTATAGGTATAGAAATATAGGTATATAAAACGTAGCACAATTGTGAAAGTGGGATTACTATATTTAGGTTAGTTCTAAATGTAGCTTCAGTAACTTAGTAAACTGACTTTGACGTTCATAAGTGTTACTTTGTGACCAAAATCAATAAATATTTTTTGACTATGACAGACTGTATTAATTACCTTTTATCGAGAATGTGACATACGCCTTTTTGCTATACAAAACGGAATATATTCTCTACTTTTCTTACAGCACGTCCATCGCAGCTTACTAAACAAAAAACAATGCACATCAGAATTAGACACGTTGTTTGTATATATTTTACTGGCATCATATATTAGCCTTGTTCTCCACCCTGCAGTTTTATGGTGCCCCTGAACGGTGACAACATACAATAGTACTACGGCCTCTATGCTATATTATTCGACACAATGTCTTTCCTAATTTGTTTTGGTTGTGAAGTAAAGTCTTATTGTTTCAATGATTTGTTGCATTGATTTGAACATTTTTGTCTAAAATCTACGGGAGATTTGTTAGTGAAATTTGTTTTGAATATTTGTTGTCCAGCCAGGGATGTTTTGAGAAATTTGCTGACAAAGTGAATGTGAATATATGTTTAAGAACATTGATGTCTTCGTATCGTGAGTGATTTTATTTGTCTACGCTATGTATATGGAATCACTCTTTACAAAACGGGATCGAGCCTTGTATCGCCCTTTTCAAATACCTAAAAGTAATATATAAGTACATTTATGAGTCAAATTATGGAAGAAAATCTATTGCCGTGTACCATTGAACATAAGTACCTACTCTATAATGCATTCTTAGATACAACCTTATATATCAATAAGTAATCTGTTATTGGCGAGATTAAATTACAGCTATAATATAAGAAATCAATATTTATTCAAAATCTTCTCATGTCGACACTATTGGCTTTACGCGCTCGAAAACCGTAAAGTTCCTGAATAAAATCATAAAAGGTAACCGTAAAACCGGACTTTTACAGTCACTATAAATCAGTGAGGGGACAAAACTTTGTTTTTATGCGTAAATAAAGTTTTTTCGAGTCAGTATTGTTAGATGTAGCTATAAAACGTATTGATAATTAAAATGATAAAATGAATGAAACAGCGCAAAATAAAAATAAATCATTGATTTCAAAAATAAATATTTAATCGTGTGTAATAATATGTAAATATATAAAATAAATATATGTATATGATGTGTCTAGTATTATATATGCGAATCAAGCAATAATAAAATAAAATATTAGCATCGAGAATGTTGCTAATATCCTAATGAGGTGTGCCATAGTGTCATAAACATGTGATGTGGGCACTAGTAGATCTCTTTAATAGCAGTCCTTATTATAAATGCATATGGCAAAGAAAATACATATAAAACAATATCTTTCTTGTCACCTATTCATAAATTAAAACCTGTTTAATAAAAAGTTCCATTACACTTCTTCGCTCGCTTTTTTAGGCGCTCCTATCAATCCCGTGCCATCAACTAACATTCCAAAATCAATCCGTCAACTTTCGTTCGTAGAACACGCAAAGGCAACACCCATTGAGCCTTGTCTGCACAGTTGGCGTTTTGTTCTAGCGCTAAACAATGATAAACAAGCATTAGGAGAGCATTGAGAGCCACTGTGTGGACAATACGACCACGTCCGCGTCGCACAATTGACTAGAAATAATGACGAGATTTTGTTTGTACGCAGGGGGTAGTGACGGAGATTTTCAAAATATATCTACATCTATTTATTTTTTTGGTATTATAAGAATAAACTATGTTTAATTTTAATGCAGAAATAATAACTAGAACCGACTATATCTTTATGTATATTCAAAACCATGTCAACATCTTTATGGTAAAACCAAATATAATCCACTTTTTGTCTTTTTAGTATCTTGAATTTGTTATAGACAAATATGCTATTTTATGGTTTATTGTATTTTATACATAAAAGATATAAAAAAATTGCGTCCTCAAAAATGTATAATTACATTACTGCAATAATTTTCACTCAATCATTTGCCATCAATGCAAAGCTAGTAAAGCTCAACATAATTACTTCAAATTCAAGAGGTCCAACAATACAATTCCAGCAAAATCCGCACAGTAAGTTGTCCAACCCCGCATTTTACACCATCCCTAAACAATGAGGAATAACGGCTGCCAAGGCCAGGAGAACTGTAACCGCGCAGTAGCACCCACGAGGAGTGATGGATCGCTTCACCGTTCAACTACTTAAACAAATGCAGAGCCCACAATAGCTGAGCAGCGGGCGACTAAAGACAATACCCAATGTGACAAAACGCCCCACGACAACGACACTCTGTCAAAATTCAAGGAAATCGCCAGGTTTAGAAATGTTAAGAGTAATTTATGGAACTGCGCAACAACTGTTTTGTTTGGATTGTATGTCATTAGATATTGATTTAATGAGGTGAGCTGTCTTGGAATAATCAGTACAAAAAATATGTTCACTCGAAGCTTGAGACACGCTTGAGACGGATCTACTCAACATGCAATAATACAATCTAAATAACATTGCAAGCTATCAATGGTAACAAACAAATTAATATATTACTGTTCAGTATTATTAAGCATATTATCCACCATGTTAAAGTTAACTGTGTCAAACTATATAAAGTTATGAATGCAAATATAAAATAAAAATTTAAGTGAAGATTAAATTTTTATTATCTTAACTAATATTATAAAGCTGAAGAGTTTGTTTGTTTGTTTGGTTGAACGCGCTAATCTCAGGAACTACTGGTTCGAATTGAAAAATTATTTCAGTATTGGATAGCCTATTTATCGAGGAAGGTTATAGGGTATAATATATAACATCACGCTACGACCAATATAAGCGGAGCATCAATGAAAAATGTTGCAGAAACGGGGAAAATTATCTTATGTGAAGCAGACAAAGTTGCGCGGATCAGCTAGTATAGTATATTGATAAATGCGAATGTGAGTTTGTTTATTTGTTTGTTACGCTTCCCCGCCCTAACCAATAGACCAAACAAAAAAATTGAAAATTTTGCTGAAATTTCGCATACACATCGTCTGGGGTACACGAAAGGACGTAGGGTACGTTACATCCAGAAAAATCTACTGTTACTACACTATCCTAATTTCTAACCTAACCTTACGAAGGCAAAGCCGCGGGCAGTCTAGTATTTAATAAGTATCCTCAGCTGAACGTCAAAAATCTAATCAAGAGATCTAAATCTAAATCTAAATGTGCAAATATAACCTGACGTTGTTATGAAATAAGTTTAATAATGGCTTCCGTCTCAAATTCTCTTAGGGACACAATGCACCTACAACGCCATAAAATCAAACAACTATATGCCCAAACCGCAGTGACCATTGATCTGAATTACGACACCACTGCTAATATAGCCAGCAGCAATTTGTCACTCCCACGCAACAAAAACTTGTTAATATTTTGAAAACGGGCACCATTTCATTAATTATATTTAGGCCTTACGTTATTTGTAACGTCTCAATAAGCAACAAAAAAGCTCTTGATTATCTATTAAAGATATTTAATAGCCAAAACTTACATTAAGTCCGTGTGATTTATAACGCTCTCCGTATATTAAACGACCGAATTTACATAATCTGTTCATTATTATAAAATTATATTTTTTTAATTTGCAACATTTCATAAAAATATTTGATGAATGGCGCGGAAATGTAATAACTTAAGATGGTGAGGACGGCGAGCTATGTTATTATAAAATACTAGGTATTCGATCTACTTTTTTAACCTTGTTTCAATAAAGAATTGGTTTTATCCTAGACTGAATGTAATTTCAATTCATATGTTATTATTCTTATGATTACCTACTGTGCAATAAAAGTAAATTAATTTAAAGATTAAAAGATATTTAGAAGAAAATAATCTTCAGCTTCACCTACGGCACAAACATCAGGTTAGGCGACACACACAAAAAGCCAATCTTATATTGTACAATCTCATCTCGTCACAAGATTATCTCCTTATAGGCAATCAAAGTGTCTTTTTTTTTTTAACATGTATAAAATAGACAATACGTTTATTAGTGATATGGCAATCACGTGTGCAACAAACAAAGACTCACAAATATGTGACAGGAAGAAAGATTACGGCACTCTATCAAGCGATCTGACAACAGAGTTGAATTCCTACGATTTGTCCCGTCATTGTCCCTCGTAAAACTTGGGACAAAGCGGGAAGAAGCGTGTAATGCTGCTCATAAAACAATAAACCACCCACTGGACTTAAAGTCAGCGTTTTAAACGCGCGCAGCATGAACCGAACGAGCCTATTGTCAGCTGTCAAACGTGCCTTAAAATGGCGCGAGCTAAAAAGCGCGCCAATTCTGACGTTTAGATGTACTTTATAAACACGTATATTTTTAATGAAAATAAAGGCCAAATTCACGCTTAAGCTTTTTGTTTGATGATAAATTGATTTGATGTGTAATTATAAATCGGTAGGACGTTGACCTTGTTGCTGGAAAGGCAGTCAAACCTAACTAATAAAGAACGCTTGACGCACTTTGACAGCAATTAGACAGATAATTAAATGTGTTTATAACTGTTTATTATATAAATACATAAGAAAACGAGTTAATGACGCACAATTTTATATTTAAATTCGAGTTAATAGCTTTTCTATTATTTTTATTGTTGGGCATATTTACAATAACATACGTAACTGCATAGCTCAAAGCGCACGTGTATACAATAAAATCAATCGATTACTTGACAAGTTGACATAAACACTCTGACTAGACACAAATTAAAAATTAAACTTGCAAGTTGGCTTCAAAAGTTGTCATACGAAGACACCGAAAAGGTCCTTATCATTAACTCATAGACTCATTGATACATACCTACTGATAGTCTTATAAAAATATATGTATATACACAAAAACACACGTCACGCATATATACACACGTCACACACGCAGATACACACTCACAAACACACACACATACACACACGCAGGCACACGCACTTATTCATATTTTATGATACACTTACCACAAAATTCTTATTATTGTTTTGCTTTATTTTAAGTACGTAATTATTAGCCAGAACTGTAATTCGGAGCGCAGACCTGGTGACCTGATACAGGTTTCTACCTAGCTTAGGAACCAGTCCTCCACAATATTGTCTTGAAAAACTGTATTACTTACTAAGCATAATATTTGTAAATACCTCAAATATTGTGGTGAGAAAAAAAAAAAAATGTATTACTATTATTATTTTATATTGTTATTATTATTAAAAAAAATATGCGTAGTTACTAATTACTCTTGATGACGTGACAATGGATGTTGCTGAGAGTATCTACCTACATATACGTCACTAAAAAGGTACCTTTATTGAGAATTAATAGGTCCAACGAACGATTAAAAATAAACTAAGTCGCCAAGATAACGTCATTCAATCGTAATTCGATAAAAAAATTCTATTTACTAACATGTTCCCGCGGTCTCGCTCGCGTAAAAGTATGTTAAATTAAGCCTCGTTAGTAACGGAACTTTAACTGTAACTTTTAAATAAAATATAGCCTGTGTTCTTTTAGCTTTGAGTTCAATCGTTACAAACAAACAAAAAATCAAAACATTCCTCTTCATTATATACGTTTAGATATAGAATTTAGATAAATTAATTTCAGGATACTACTACAGTTGATTATTACAAAAGCCACACTCCTCTGTTCCCGTAATATGCTTAAAAATAGATACAAAGTTTTCGCTTATAAATAATATAAGTATACATAGGTAGCTGTCCTCAATGGTTCCACCCCCGTTTATGATTACTACTCTACTGCCGAGGCTCGTAATATCATGTTATATATCCTGTATCCTTACATAATAAGCGGCCTATCTAATACTAAGAGATTATTATTAATCGGTTTTGCTGTTTCAGCCTTTACCTTCTACATCCAAACTTACAAACTCACAAACTATTCTTCTTTATAATCTTAGCAATCTATGAAATGCCGCTACAGAAAGAACGTTCAAATACTAACCTCGTAATTGGATACACTAAAATAATCTAGATCTAAATAACAAAAATACTACACTTAAATTACAAAACAGTTCTACTTTCGAGTAACATTAAAATTAAATCAAACAAGATGTCGACTATTTATCAAACGGCGATGATAAAGATCTATTTAGTTAACTAATGAATCGATAATCATCTTTAGAGACGTAAAGTGTTTCACAATTACATACATTAAGACAACTTTAAAAATAATAATTGGTAAGATTAATGTATTGGTGCGAAAATATTGTCGATATAAGATTGATTATGTTTATAAATCAACTAGAATTATAAGTAAAGTTGTAGTTATTGCGCCTATTAGTATCCTATTAGTCGTACACCGCAATCCTCAAAGTGGAATAGGTTTATGTATATTCACCCACATTTCGCCAGCTCAGCGTTCAGGCCCCACGTATTGGGGACAATCCGATTGCACTGTACCGGACACAGCTTTAGGCTCCGTGCTCTTGCTACTATAAAACACTTTTACCGTCCCGGGAATCAAAATCGAGATGTCAAGCACAGCAGTCGCATACACTCCCACTGTACCATCAAATCAATATTCTGTGAATAGTCCTTTTATAGTTATGAAATATCTTGCCTATAAGCAGATAGGTACTATTCTTGTTAATGGAGCTGATGCATTCATCATTACTATAAATAACATCAGTTAAGTTTCTATTTTATCATTAGCCTATATTTTAAAGAAGCTTATTTTGGTAGTCTATAGGTAAATATTTTAATTCAGTAAAAATATAAAACTGAAGATCCTGGCGTTAAATCGCACTAAAATTATTCTAAACTCTTCTTTAGGACCTCAACACAATGTTAATAAAGAAAATAAGCAAAAATCATTCAATGCAGAAATCTCAAAAGCCTTTCGGTCGGACGTGAGGTGGGAGATAATTCTATATCCTATGTTATACTTGCCACATTATCATGAAATAGGTGCATATACGTAGTGAGATTTTCTCCACTAATGGGACAGCAAATGCAATAACTATTTAATATAATCCACAATGACAGGCAAAAATGTATTTTGCCTGCGTACTTTTGAAAACCAATCAATATAACAGCTTTCTTCCCACAGAAAGTTATAAAAGTGCCATAATTTTATATGATCTTCTTTCGATCTTAATTTAGCCATTTCCATAAACGAACTCCCACAAATGAACTCATCATGTCGATGTCGTTTAAATCTTAAATCTTATATTTAGTATCTTATATTTCAACAACAATATTGATGTACGGTATCAGATAAATCTATTATGTGGCGGGGAGGCGATTATTATTATTTTAATGTTATTATATATTATTATACAAATTATAATAATCTCGGAGGCCATATTTATGGCCGTATTAATCCCTTTTGATACGCCGCTTATGAGATAAGGCGGAGCGTGCACTGCGTCGATACTGTTCCACTGCTGTTACGAAGTAACCATTCGTTAGATAAATATAATACACTAGTTTTTGCCTGCGGCTTTGCTTTCGTTAATGTAGATTTTATCAATTAATTTCTATCCCTCGGGAACAGTACGTTTTCTGGATGAAACCCTATGTCCGTTTTTGTAACCTTGACATCGTGTATGCGAAAACCTTGATGGTCGATTTTTCGCCATTTATAATATTAATTAGGATTCGTATACGTATATACATACGCTTTCGTCTGTACATACCCGAAGTCGTGAACGTATGACACCTTCATTCCGCCAGCTATGTTTTTAGGGCACGTAATACAGCGCGAAAGTCTGCCAACCCGCGCTGAGCCAACGTGGTGGACTATGGCCTAAGCCTTCTCACACTGAAAAGAGGACCGTGCCCAGCAGTGGGACAGTTTAATACAGGGCTGATATTATAATATGTCGGCCTCGATGGCGTAGTGGTTAGTGTAACCGACTGCCACGCCTGAGGTCGCGGGTTCGATTCCCGCACAAGTCAAACATTTGTGTGCATGAACATGGATGTTTGTCTCGGTCTGGGTGTTTCTATGTATAAAATGTATAAATTTACAAAAAAATAGTATATATGTATGATTATCCATTGTCTAGTACCCATAGTACAAGCTCTACTTAGTTTGGGCTAGATGGTGTTGTGTGTATGTGGTAGAATATTATTATTATTATAATACAACGCCAGCCTATTGTCTTCTACCGAACATATTTTCTTATAAATTCATATAGCTACTTAAAATTGATTAACAGAAAATCTAATAAAACTTTTTATGGCAAGAAATCTACACCGACTAACTCATTACTAGTTACCTAGTTCACCTCGCTGCTTTCCGCTAATCGTCGCCTGACTGACAAGTGTCTAAATGTAATGAAATGAAGGCGTGAATTATTGAATTAATTATTTTAATATGAGTTCTTACTTAGCATATTCAAACAGTAGCTGTCTCGCTTAATACTACCGGAACCGTGTATATAATACATATATACATATATTATAAATATAATTCGTACTTATTAAATTACTATTAATAAACCCATTGAACTTGACAAGGCAAGCAAGAAACAAGAAAGAAGTCTTTCCAAGAAGAAGCTCTTTTGACAGTCTAATCTTTCATTATATCATAGACTAGCTCATACTATATCCTGAAAACCACGTAGACATGTTTAAAGGTCCAAGTTAGTATGTTTATAAGTGTACCGAAATAAAAAGCGAGCTTATACTTTTACGAAGCACAATTCGATACCGCGTGTTGTTATTAAGAATAGCTACACAAAAACCTCAATAACACCAAAACAGTGTCCGAATATAAAACCCGCAAGCCAGTTTCCGATTGCTATGCCAAGAAACTAACGGCAGACATTTTGTTAAGTTTTAGTAATTGTAATAATAAAGTACGCAGGTACTTCAATTACTGAAGAGCCACATTAAATTTCACTTCTAAACTTCCCCTACTTAATAAAAGCTAACAAAAGCTATCTTTCTCTTTGTATCCGTTCACCCTTCCGAGGTGTAAGCAGCGTGATATACGCGGGGATATATCGGCGACAATTTATTTAGACGAGAAACCCTTGCTTCCTCACATGAATATCATCATTGAAAAACCAATCTTAAGTTTGCTGTAACAAAGTTCAATATCGTTGGGCATACAAGCAAAGGTACGTATTAAAATGTTTTTGAAGGAGAATTCAATCTTATTAATAATGAATTAAAGCTGATATTAGAGTGCGAAGGTTTTCAAAGGCTTTCCGTACGTAGTAGGCACCGTGCTGAGCCGAGATGATTGCAAAACGAATAAATAATTCGCACATGAAGGTGCGCGCACATATTACATGTCACACCACTATAAATGCGTTTATTTTTAAACAGCGAGTAAATTATGAAAACTTTAATGAAAATGGCGAAATCTTATTACAATAAATGCCTCCTTACATCAACGGCGTTACCGTGAGCAACGCAAGTTTTGATTTTGAGGTTACGGATCCATTCTTGAGCTAAGTGCAGTATCATAAGATAGATTACTTTGCCATTACACTAAGATAGCTTTTCTATCGAACAATCGTATGACCAGCATGATGGTTTATTACTCGAAGATTCACGGACGGTAATACTACTACTACCTATATTACTTCCTAAATACTCGTCTTCTAGGCGGCGTATTTAGATGTAACATGCACTAGATTTTAACTAAAACCTCCAAAAAAACAACCATCAAAACAGCATTCAATTTTCTACAGTAGATATTGCGTGACGTGTGTACAAACAGACAAAAGGACAGACTGACAATTTTATATTTATTATTTTATTTTATGAATCATGGTATCATATTGCGGCGGCTTTGAGGAAGGAAGAAGATTTCATCAAGCGGACTTTTCCAACTTGAACAAAATCTCAGGACCAGAACTGAGAAATTAATCTGACTGCGAGAACTGTCTTAATTAATAAAATATGTGTATTAGATGTATGCCTGCGGTTTATAGGGTTTCCAGGATCATTTAGTAAATGCTATCCAGCCATGGATTTCATAACCACCGCTACACAGCGAGCTCTGATGTAACAAGTTGTTATTCTCGTAGCATAACAAGGACTAAACTTCCTCTGGTCACCTGTCAAAAGCACAGCGCCTGCATAAGAAACCTGTAAACTTTAATCACTACAGGAACACGACCAAAGATTGTATCATGTATGGTTTCAATCTTTGTATGATGAAGGTACTTCTTCTGTGGAGTTGATTCAGTTTGCACGAAATCCCAGGTTTAGGCGAGAATCACTCTGTACCTTACCTCTATAATCTCTAATTCCCGCTTTCCCTTTCTCTATCTTTTTTGGCTCTCTGTTCTTTAAAAAGGTTTTGTAAATGTGTAAGTAAGAATAACTAACCATAAAATTAAACGAACCGGTATTGGTTTTGCTCTGCGGTCCCTCTCTCGGAGTATCTCTATACCAATATTACGTTAATAATAACCTACTTTGTTTGCTGAAAGAAGGACAAATCAACAGACACTTGCTCAGTTCCAGTTATAGTAGGGATTTTCGTAATCGCGGAAATATTTTATTTATTTTGTGCACGTAGCTGTTTGTCATATGCCACCTGACATCCAAAAAAATCTTTGTTCTCAAACACACAAAACATCAAATCACCTTTTATTTATATCTGCAATAAAAGCATTCCTTATATAATTAAGTCTGACGTATACACATCGGTGTCGAGATTCCAAGTTCCAAAGCACAAACCCGTTCGAGAGGAAGTTGTAACCCGACGCGTTTCCGACGCACGTCGTAGGCGGGGGGTTAGCTCGACATCAAACGCGCCGCCGCACGGCCACGCCCACTCCGCCTTGTGCACACACACCGCCAACCCTTTCACCGCGCGATGTTGTTAACAAATAATATGTTTCTTTTGTTTACTTTACTTTAGTGAGATTGCGTGGGTATACTTACATATAACTATATTGTGTGATGTCAACGTCAAGCAGTACGCGCTCGGAATGACTTTTACATAATATGGGTGTGTTTTCCTAACTTAATATGTTAAAAAACCGACCAAACGCATGTCGCACTTGTACTTACATAGAGAGTTAAGTACCACATACACAAACTGTCAGAAATATAACTCCTACTTGGCTGTCTTGTACTATTCGTTTCGCAGAGAATCTTGTTTGTGTTACCATTTGAAAAAATTATCAGTATGAAGTATTATTAAAAATTACATATTTTAGTAACCTCTCTTAAAATTTATTTGTACCAAGCAATTATTATCTGGAACTCATCTGAATATCTGCGATGCGAAATTTCAGTTTTGCGACATTCAGTGAGATAATGACAATTAACTATAGGTGTTGCCATGACACAAGAGATGTTCTACCAGTGTAATTTTTTGCAGCTAGTCTAAAATAAAATATTTATCCATTCTTCTTTTGGTTTTACGGTTCAAAATATAGACACATTTTAAAGTAATAGGACATTTGAGTACAAAACCCAGTAGCTGTTTCTTAGTGTCTCTACAGGGTGTCCGGTAATTAATGAATAACCTTGAAATGTCTTATAGTAGAACTGAAGCCCGTCCAGAAAAAATGAAAAAAAATAATAAAAAATTTATAAAACTGATATTAAAAAGTGTAAGCTATATTAGCATAGCATACTTTTGACTGTCTATCTGTTAGCATAATTAGTGTTTAATAATAAAACAACAAAAAGCCGATGGATTTCATTCATTTATGGTCGTAGTATACAAGAAAGTTATAGGTGCATGGTAATTAAAAAAAACACATATCTCAGGTAGTAGTTAGGATAGATTTTTTTTCATATATTTTTCTGTACGACCATCAGTTCTACTATAAGACAATTCCAGGCTATCCATTAATTACCGGACACCCTGTATACGAAAAAGGTGTCACTAAAATGGTACTATAGTAGTTATGAGGATGTTCCGAGAGTCAATTAATTGACCCTACAATAGAAGCAGATGTCATTATAACACAATTACGTGTGTGTAAGTTGAACGTCTTATTGACCTCGCGCCAATTAAGGCACGCGCTCACTGCTCATGCGACTCGCTACTATTTTCAATTTGAATATTGTTTTTTGTCTCTGTTCTTTAAGTATAGTATAAAGTTTCCAGTTTGACTTGACACGACTAAACGGATGACGTTGTGGTTTAAGAGCCTCGCCAGTGACATTGCGCCGAGTGTTGTGAGTTCGAATCCCACACGGGACAAAACTTTGTGCGATCCACAAATGGTTGTTCCGAGTCTGGGTGTTCTTCGTGTCCGTTGTTTGAATGTTTGTAAAGTCCCATGACACAAGAATTATTCCTAAAAAAGGTTTTAATGAGAGAGAAAATATGCTTTTCAAAATCGCTGCAGAATAGATAGGGTTCTTCGTCGCAGCGTTTATGGAAAAGCACGTTTAATCTATAATTTAAATTATAATTATAATTTGAAGACATATCCCGTATATACTTAGCCGCGAGGGTCATAACTAACGGACACAAAGTACATTAAACTTAAAACAATAATTTGTGGATCATATAAATTATTATCACGTATGGGATTCGAACCTAGAATACACAGTGTAGCGGCATTGGCGAGGTTAACTTTTGCCCTCTACACCATCTGTGCAGTTGAATATTAAACATTTTCCCATGTTTATCACCATAAAATAAGTATTACACAATTTCTATAATGCAAATAGTTTATCGAACTCTTATACAATATTTTTAATATTATAGGATTCGAACTCACAACATTCAGCACAACCGAAGCGGCGAGGTACCCTTGCTCACTGCGCCATTCGTAATGTCAAGAATATATTTTGTATTAACTACCTCCATGTTTTTAAATCTTTGTTACGTTATAAACACCAATAGCCTAGAAGTTAGATCGTTGGGCTTTCTCACAGAAGTTTCGAGTTCGATGACTCTTGTAATTTTTCGAAATTGCAACCTAACTAATATTATAAATGCGGATGTGTTTATTTCTTTGTTACGCTTTCACTTCTTAACTACTCAACCGATCATCACGAAATTTCGCATACACGTTGTCAGGGGTACAGAAAAGGACATAACCTTTCATCGAAAAAAAAATACTGTTACTAATCTAACCTACATTTAAGTGAGAGAAGCCGCGGGAAAAAACTGTATTAAACGAGATTACGCGATGGGTGTAAAAACCCAAGATTCAACCTCTTCGTCTTCATGTGACCTTTTTTTCCATCAGCTTTTTGTAATGTCCCACTGTTGGGCAAAAGCCTCTCCCTTGGACTTCAAAATCACTCTGTGGGTGGATATCCCCTGACCTTATGACCTTGTAACCCCTATATCTCGGGGGTATTTTGACCCACAGGGTCTATATTACAAACACGACCGAGGGATGACCCCAAGGTGTCTGTACACCAAGTTACAAGTCAATCGGTCCAGTGGTCTCGGAGCTATGCCTGTCACTAACAAACTGTCACGAACAGACAGACACACAGACCCACATAGTGTTATCATTAACCTCTTCGAAGAAGACTCAGAAGTTAATAATTAGCGAGTAATTATTAACGGTGACGAATAATATCATAAGGAAAGCATATTGTAGAGTTCCCCATAATGTTCTCGAAGATATGTGAAGTCTGCCAATACGCACTGGCCTGCGAGACTAAGGTCTTATCGTTGTCACATTGAAACAAGGTACAGTACTTACATGCCTAGAAGCGGGACGTTTTTAAAACTGAATGTTATTACGGCCGCGGCATGCATGGTTTCAAATGAACTGATCATTAAAATATGGCTGCTGGGCCGATTCTAGAAATTCTTATACTAATAGAAAATTACCCGTAAATAGGTATACATAGGTATTATGTTTTAATGGTATATCGCGAGTGAAATTGCGGGATCTAATAATTTTAAATTTAATTATACACACATTGTTTAGGTTTAAAGAATTTAGGTTGAAAGAATTTATTCTCAAAAAACGACACATAAGCCACTTACATGAGAACTTATTTTAACTTAAAATAATGGTATTTCATACAAAGGTCGTCTAGAACGTTTAAATATTTAATGAGAGTACAATAAATATATTTTAATTGAGAAACGAGCGGTTGCTTGTTATATAAAGAGATAATGTGGACTAAATAAGCTAAATGTGGTAACATTTCTTATATGTGAGGGTAGATAGTTATAAAGTTGAATACCTTCAAAGTTATATTCTTTTTCCATAATTGGTTCTTATTTTGTTTTACGTCTATATACCCGAAAGGATAGGCGAATCTGTACCTATTACGCCCAGCAATAGTTTTAGATAATAATAATAATATTCTATCACATACACACAGCTCCATCTAGCCCAAACTAAGCAGAGCTTGTAGGTACTATGGTAGGTACTAGACAATGGATAAACATATATACCTATGTAACTTTTTTTGTAAATACTTACACGTTATACATAGAAACACCCAGACCAAGACAAAGTTCATGCACATAAATGCTTGACTTGTGCAGGAATCGAACCCGCGACTTCAGACGCCACATAATAAAAAGTGAGCCTTTTGCCGTTTGCCGAGAACATTTCCAAACTGCCTACTGCTACTAAGAATACTTGATAGGAAACCTAATAATACTTTGCCCGATCCGGGACTTAAACCTAGGACCTCATGTACAGCCGCTACATAAAATACCGCTGTACTACCGAGGCAGTTCCTATAAATCAATCAATAGGTCCTTATATCACTCCCGCGGCTGTCAAAACTTAGACTTATAACGAATAGACGTAGCATTCATTAACAAACATTCGGTATCTATCTTTTATAAAAACTGAAAAGCTTTGATAGAGCCCCGCCGGCGCGGCCGGGCCGCGGCCGCTGCACGCGGTGTAGGATTACTTAAGACATTGTTGTCGAACTATTCAGGGGCATTATGTTAAGGAACACAATATGAAATATTGCCTTTTCATGCCTAATAGTCTGTTGTTCAATAAGCTTACCCTTCAGTAAGACACTGTTAACCGAGTTATAAACATCTGTGGTATGAAAAAATCAGTAATGATAATATCAGCCCTGTATTAAACTGTCCCACTGCTGGGCACGGGCCTCTTCTCAGAGTGAGACGGGTTAGGCCATAGTCCACCACGCTGGCCCAGTGACCCGGATTGGTAATCTTCACATATCTTCTAGAACATCATGGAGAACTCTAAGATATGCAGGTTTCGTCACGATGTTTTCCTTCAACGTTAAAACGAGCGATAATTGACTATTTAAGCATATAACTTCGAAAAGTCAGAGATTTGATTTGACAGACTTTGATAAAATGAAGGGAAATCTTTCTTTCCCCGTATAACCTACCTCAATCCCTTCTTTAATTATTTTCCCCTAGATTATGTAATGCGCAAGTTTTACCCTTTGAAAGTGATGATAAGCTATGATAACTGCTCACTACCAGGCTAGGTATGTTTTATAATAAATAGCTATACTCCTAATCTATATTATAAAGCTGAAGAGTTTGTTTGTTTGTTTGGTTGAACGCGCTAAACTCTGGAACTGCTGGTTCGATTTGAAAAATTATTTTAGTATTAGGTAGCCTATTTATCGAGGAAGGCTATATAAAATCACGCTACGACCCACGGGAGCGGCGCAGTAAACATAAAAGCGGGTGAAACCGCGGGCACATCTAGTCCTAACTAATATTATAAACGCGAAAGAGAGTTTGTTTATTTGTTACGCTTTCACGCCTTAACTACTCAACAGATCATCATAAAATTTCGCATACACGTTGTTAGGGGAACAGAAAAGGACATAGGGTACCGTTCATCCAGGAAAAAGTACCGTTACGAATGTAACATATCCTATAATTACACAAGCGAAGCCGCGGCCAAATCGAGCTCTTTTCTAATATCGAAAAGCAAATTATTAAAAAATTATTTTAAAATCGTAATGAAGATATTAATTAGACGGTGTTCTTGACACAGAAATACAATGAGACAACTTTCATATGCAATGAGGCAGTAGCTATATGTATATATTATTTTATATTTTATTATGTTTTCGTTCAATGGCTTATAATAACTCTTACATCAGGTGGGTTGTAAGCAAATGACATCGATCAATCTATGTAGGATAGTTAACTTGTTTGATGAATTGAGAAAATTTTATTGATTTTTAGGGAATAAGTTCTAGTAGTATTTACAATACATTCCTACCTGTAGTTTCACGCCTATAACCCTGAAGGCGTAAGTGTATTGCACCCACATTTTCCAGCTGCGTCAGTATAGATCCCTTGTATCTATAGCTTATTGTCGTTTATCGAGCAAAGTTCCACATTACGTTTTGCCTCTGGAAATTTCAAGACAGAAAAATCCAATAATACTTCGCCTGAACCAGAAATCAGGCCTGAGACCTGCACAGCAGTCGCATTTACTAACCCTGCGCGACCGATACAAAATATTTAAAAGCCCAAATATCACTCATTAATGGCTATTATAAAATTGTAAACTGGATGCGGAAAGCTGAAGACAGGGCGCTGTGGCGCTCTTTTGGGGAGGGCTATGTCCAGCAGTGGACTATTATAGCCTGATGATGATGATGATGATAAAATTGTCTACTGCCTTCCTCTTATCAAAATAAAACCATAATTCAGCAAAATTAATAATCACGTATCAAAAATCACGTTTGCCTATCAATAAAGTTCTACCTAAACACCCTTAACACAACACAGCATGTATACGACACCCTGTAAAAGATGAGAAGTATTTTTATCTGTGCTTGTTAAACAGTAACAAGCCGTCTCGCGTTTGTACAAATACGGGTATCGCGTTACCGACCCGCGAGGGTACACATTTGTAACGATTCATATGTTTCAAGCTCAGCGAATAGCTTTCTTTTTGTACATTATAGTATTTTTGACTCGTTTTACGGTGGAGAAAGCAAACAATTTTTAATTAGAAAATTATTGGATATGGAACCTTATTTAGCTGGTATAATAGCAACTCAAGGCTGCCAAATCCGGTCTAAAGTCAAGTGGAACAGTTTAGTTGAACCATTTAGTTGATGACAGAATGAATGTACTCGCTAGCCCATGAATATATTATCTTCTTATAGAAAACAGGCGTACAGTACATACACTGTTTTGCGTGTGGGCGAGAATGCTAGAAGCTCCTAGAAGAAACCGAAAAAGAAGAACCTATTCACCTTTGCCATTACTTCCATTTTCTCTAGAGTAAGCAACACGCGAATTAAACCTCTGGTGTCTTTAGCAATCGTTGGTTAGGCTGGCCGCTTACCATCGGGCAAGCCAGCTGGTGTGTACCGGAGGAAATACTTGTTTACTTGTTTTTTATTTTTTATTTATTTATTTTCAATACAATGTTAGATTTCGTACAAAAATTCTCTCACCAAACTTTTAGGTTTGAGGGCGAGACATGCTTATTTTTATATTGTTTTTATATAAGAGTACACAATCTGTTTACTATTAGAGTTTAGCGACTACTTTAACTATCCCGCCATTCTATACAAATGGTGCATTGGTTTAGAAAGTCATTTCAACACTGCCAACTCATATTATACATTCGAGCCCCTAGCGGAAATGTGATTAACAAATATTTGTAAGCCAAAATTTAGTTGTAAATATCTATGAAATTACAAATATGCATCACAGATATAATTTCTAGTCCGTGTATGGGTTTTAAAAAAAACAAAGAAGGTTTATATGCCAGACCCTATGATCAACTATGCTAAAAAATCGTACCACTATGAAAGACGAAGAATCACGTATCTAGGAGATATGAATAAATATAGTTTGGTACTAGTATACCGCTTTTGCATTATAAACATTACATTCGAAAAAAAAAGTAGGTATCCGATGCAAAATGTTTGCGGCTATAGATCTTTTGTCTAGGTCGTCGTCCTACTCTGACTGTCACATTATATTCTATCGCCTTAAAAAACATCGTGGTCAAAGTGTTATTATTCACTAGATTTTGCCCGCGGCTTCCCTCTCATAAATATAGGTAAGGTTAGGTCAGTAACAGTATTTTATTTCTGGGTAAAAGGTACCCTATGTCCTATTCTGTACCCCTGCGAAATTTAATGATGATCGGTCGAGTAGTTAAAGCTTGAAAGCGTAACAAATAAACAAACTCACTTTCGCATTTGTTAAGGATTTTCCACAATTTAAAATACTTTTAATACTGTTCATTATATCAACATATTCACCACAGCGCAGGCTCGTAACACAATATAATAATCTTTTACTTAGATAAAACATAGTACTATCCATAATTACAGACCTGTGCTTATTTTTTTAATTGTAACATTTACGATAGAATTAAATCTGTGAACAGGAAACCAACACTTTTTTTTAGGTGCAAATATTTTCTTTTACCTTTTTAGCGACGTTTGACAAGCAACAGTAACAGATACAAACTTATGTTTGTGCAGTAATACGAACAGTTACAATAACAACACAAAACATCGCGCAGAGAACAGTAGCCCACTTCTGTAGCAATATCACGTTACACGAGTCCTCACTGTCAGTGGTGATGTGCTGCAAGCCACGTTAATATTGTTTTAGTTTGGTTGGAGAACTAAAAAATATCGTTACTGTTCAGTAAAAAGTACAAAAAAAAAATTGGAAGTCTACTTATGGTAAGACCAGTAGCGCCATCTAGTAGTGAGTAGTAGAACTATAGTTATCATTTTTGCTTTCAAATAGACGAAAGCTTGAATAATTTTTATTGTTTTAAAACTTGTCGCTTCCATTATTGGTTGATATTAACAACTATATTGCCTCGCTGTTCTCATGACGTGTAATTGTATAATTATTATGTTATAACCGATCGTGCAGTACCAGGTGCAGTAACATTGCTACTTTCGGGTTCGTTATTAAGGTTTTTAACATAAGATTTAAGTCTGGAATTGAGCACTGTAAATACTTAGTAATAGTCTAGCTCCTCACAATGTTTCATCTACAAGAGCTTACTATGTACAACTCTACCTAGTTCTGCGGCGATTATATACAATTATATAAGAAATGTATGATTGTTACTATCCTTGACATCTAAATTACAAGGAAAACCTAATAATACTATAAGATGTCATATAATTTATATAATCATTTTACGAAGTATATGTATAAATACTTAATAAAATTATAACAGGGAACGAAATTGTAAATCAAATATTTATTGAAAATTCTTGTCGTGTTATACATTTTTATTAATAGAGAGACTAAGACATATAGTACCTAAATGTATAAGTATTTTGTGCATGCTTTGCCTCATACTACTTAACATACAAAATAAATAAAGAAGTAAGTATGTCAAAAATGTTATATAAAATGACATGTTACTATTCAAAAACATTTCTGCACAATACCTACCTGCAGACTGCACTCTTTCATCTGTCAATTAACTCAATCCTAATATTGCACATTACCTTTTATACTAAACCTGGTGGACCAAACATTTTCGACACCTTTACACGGACACTTGACTTATCCATCACAAATTTCAAATACAATTCTATTCCCACGCTTGAGAAACAGATTTTTACTCAGAAATGCGCTGAAGTGGAATAATCCAAGTGACTTGTTGACATGCTTTGTGTCCATTGTGAAAATTGAGTGTCTTTTAAATGTATAAAATAAATATATAGAATGTAAGAATTTTAAGTCGTGTGTTATGGAATATGAAATAAATTGTTTAAGTTATTACAATAATCAAAAATGATTATAATGCTAGGTAGGTAGGTACTGCAGTTCAACATCTTGTCATTTAATTCATATTCAAGAATAAAATTGACCATTTGTTTACAAAATTATATTCATATTTTTAGTTTTTAAAGATCATTCCTACTCTAAATTTTTTTCATACGTCGCGTCGTCTTTACTAACATTGAAATAACGGACACAAAGAACAACCAGACTCAGAATAACTATTACTACCGTATCATAATCGTACCCACAACTGTCGGCGTGGCGGCAGTAGAGCGGCTATCACTTCAACAACTACGGTATGCGTGCAGTCAATCATATAACAACGATAACTTAATACCTAAGTAAGTATTAAATTAAAATAATTAACATAAATACTTTAAACATTAAAATTATTTTAGTGCTGCCCTCTAGTAATAAAATACATAGTTAAAGCAGTGACATCTTGTGTTGAATAGTAAAATACACATATGACTACGCCTTAAAGTTATGTGAATGTTTTAATATAAGTATGATAGATGGCGCTAAATGAAAATAAAAAGTTGGTGAAATTTTATTATACAGTTTCACTTACAACGTGATTCATATCAACTAGATACATATATGTATAAAAACAGATGATGCATTAATTGCGCAGTAGTTTCAACAATTATCACATTACTAATGTGCCACCTGCAAAAGATTCAATGTCTGCAAGCACTAATCCATAGATCATACGTAAATTATATGTATGTACTTAGTAAAGCTACTATAGTTAACTAAGTAAGTTAGTTACTTGTATGCTAAAATTAAATTTAAAACAAATTATAGTAAATAGGTATATAATACTCAATTAATCTTTGGGTTGAACGTCGCGCGTCGCTACAAACTCTCTAAAATTAAAGATGATATAAGTCATCTCAGAAGAACAATGTATGACATTCAAACATAATAAATAATAAACATTTATAGACCAAAATATCAGTTACAGACGTCACTGACCGCACTGCTAAATTTCAAAGTCAGCTGTCAGTTAGTGATAAGATCATATCGACGTTTAAGTTTCGGCTTCGGCTAGTTTTGGCATTCGAAATATCCAACTTCGGCTTTGGACCATAACATAGAAAAACAAATCACTAACCTCATAGAAGGCCAACCATACAAACCTCAACCGCAAAGAAGTTTTATTCATATTTTACTTAAATGACGTTTAGGAGTCGGTATCGAATTGGTAAGAAACATAACTCTTATAGTGCACAGCTACTTTATCTGTCAATATTCAAAACTGGCAAAATGAGGGTGGTAGCCTGCGTGACACCGTTTAATGAACTTTATATACCTTTCCTTCTAATCTATGGACACTTCAGTGCGCTAGTCCTTTTTGCAGTGGATAAGAAATTTATCCAAGCATCCCATTTACATATTTATGATCATAATAGACTAAATGAACATCAAAATGGGATTGAACTTGCACATCAAGTTTCGGCTTCAGCCTCGGGCGAAATACTGATCAGAGCTCAGACACCAGTGATTAGCGGCGAAACACTACACGCTTACGGATACGTATGTAAAGTCAACGAACTTTTGCTTTGTACTTGTTTTACTACAATCATGTTCCTCACAGTCGCAGTCTTTTAGAGTTCTGTACTAATATCCTAAAAACGGCATCCTTATAGTGCGACTTTGTCCGTTCGTCCGTCTGTCTATACGTCACAGCTGCTTATCAGCAACGACTAATGCTATTGACTTGACATTTAAAACGATTATAAATGATACTTAACCAAAATTATTGCAAATAAAATCAAAGCACGTCGAATCTTTACAAAAAGTACGACGATGAAGTACCGACATAAAATAATTATAAAAGGCTATTTGACAATATAAAAAATAATGATTTACCTATTCATTGCCTTGCAAGTTTTAACCGGAGACAGCAATAGAGTGTTACTACTGCTTATAACTGAAGAAATGCGGTTTGACACGCGTCTGCCTACCCTTCGGAGATACAGCTATGCATACGAGTATATACGTTCTATACATTTTGTTCTTAGGTACGGCACCATCAGTAAACCAGTCCGACTTGCCCGATGTTATTTATGTGTACCGTGACACAGTTCTTACGTACGATAATAATTACAACGTGTTGTGTCACTTGAGAGGGCAGTAGCCTGCCAGCGGCTGATCGTAACACACGCGAAGTCAAACAAAAAACAAAATGGATGTCGACTTTACGAATAAAGTGGTGTTAGTAACAGGTGCAAGTGCGGGTATAGGAAAGGCCACAGCGCTTCTGTTTGCGAAACTCGGCGCAAAGTTGTCTATAGTAGGAAGGAATGAAGGAAAACTACAAGATGTGGCGACCAGGTGCGAGAAGGAAAAGGGTTTGATGCCGCTGGTTATAATTGCTGATTTGAGCACCGATGCGGGCGTCGAGAAGACTGCTAAAGAAACGATGGAACATTTTGGAAGGTACGGATATATTAGAAATGTTTAAAGTATACTACCGCGACACGTCAAGAGTGTTGTGGGATTGTAGTTGTGTGATCCACAGATAATTGTTGTGAGTCTAGGTGTACTTTATGTCCATTAATTGTATGTTTGTACCGCTACACAAGGCTTGATACTGAATACGTGTGTGATATGTAAAAAAATATATTGAAGTCGAACACAAATCTTTTTTAAATTTTAGCGGCTTGATTGAGGCTATGATGTTAATGCCTCGATCTAGCTGCTCGAAATTTTAGGCAGAAAATTATGTGTGTGTGTTTCTTTAGTGGTTGGGCCTTTTAGAGCCACTCAGCCGCAAAACCAGTTGTCTATCCCTTATGACGCAGCTCAACGACTCTTTATAGTGTCCACTCCAGGATTTTACTCAATATTCTATCTATTTTGGCCTGTAAGCCACCGCTGTTTATGGGCCATGCCCATCCTGAAAGACAACCTTAGATACGCCAATGGCTACGCTGGATAGACTACTTTAACCGCTTATCAACTGACAGTGCCATTATTAAGGCGTAAAACGACCCTAAAGTGAATATCGTGCACTTAAAGTATGATGAAAATGAATAAAGCAAAAATAATCATAGCAAATCAAATAGCTTATCTGCCTACTGCTCTGGAAAATTTGCGTTAATCCTGTGTATACCTTGGACCTATATCTACATAATATAATCAAATCCATTTAGCTATGACAAATTATAACATAATATTTGAATAGAACGTGCAAAATTAAATGTCCATAGGTAAAAAGTCGTTTCTTGAACGTAGGTACGGGACTCTTATTATTTCCAACTAATATTATAACTGTTACTGTTTAGATGTTTCGAAGAAACGTCTTAACGAACGAACTTACTAAGAATGTGTTGGAATCACCCGGACTGCAACAGCGGTTATATCAAGGAGTATAAGCGATAAGTCGATACGCATTTTCTCGGATAGTGCCGCGGTTCTACAAGTTCTTAAGAGCAACTGCTTCAACAGTGGACTCAACCTGGAGTGTAACCGTGAGCTGCAAAGTATTGCAACAAAAAATCAGGTAAAATTGCAGTGGATACGAGGCCACAGCAACTCTTCTGGCAATGATGCTGTAGATCAACTGGCAAAGAGAGGATCGAACACTAAAATGGTACAACCCTAACCAATTGTCCCGAAACCCTTCTGCCAACTCAAAACATGGTTATGCGATAGAACCACGATACTAAACGAAAAACAGTGAACAGAAACAAAGAAATGTAGACAGACGAAGGAAGCCCTTTCATCCTTAGACAAACATCTGTCACGCAAACTGCTACATTCCACAAGGAAAAACGTACGCCACTTAGTGGGTATAATAAGAGACCACTGCTCACTCAACAAAGACCTATTCAACATCGGCATCACTGACAGTCCCTTATGTAGAGGTTGCATGGAGACCGAGGAGTCACCGGCTCACGTGCTCCTATATTATAAAAGCGTGAGCAACCAACGCGAGGCGAAATTTCTAAACATTCCAGAAACGATAAAGGTGGTACTGCGCAACATTGGTCCCCCATTATCTTTCTGGACGGAGCTGAGGTGGTATGAGTAACCGAACAGTATTTCGCGTCGGTTACTTACGCACAATGGCCCAATTGTGGGGCTAAATGCGGATAAAACACGTCCAACTAACTAACTAACTAAGATGTTTCGAACCGTTAAACGGATTTGTATGACATTTAACACGTACATATCTTTATTACATTGCATTGTGATAATGACGAATTGTTTAGATATACATATCATATCAACCTACCTATAATATTTGTTTATGCAAAGTTATCTTAATGTTTGAACAGTTAAGTTTTCAAGTAGATTATACAAGTGTAAATAGCTATTCGTAAGATACCTATAACCCAGGTTGTGTAAATGTATCGCTGACCGCCATCCAAAAACTATATTGGCTAAACTAATAAATTGTGTCTTTAGCTCAAATTACAACAATAACTTTAATGTAATGAATAAGGAATGAAATACAAATAAATAAGGTTACAAATGCAGTATCAATAATGTTGTAAATTGTCCTCAAATAACAGAATCCTGACTAATATTATAAATGCGAATGTGAGTTTATTTCATTATTTGTTTCGCTTTGACGCCTTAATTACTCGACCGATCATCATGAAATTCCGCATACCTACACGTTGTCAGGGGAACAGTGAGGTCATTAGGGTACCTTTCATTCCATTCCAGAAGAAATTACTGTTAACCTAACCTACACCTATGCCAGCGAAGCAGCGAAGGATTCGTAAGTGAGTGCGTAAATTTCAGTGTTAGGTCCTACAACATTAGCTCTGCAGTACTCAACATTAATATTCTGCAAGCAGCAAGTTCCTGACCTTCTATGAATTGACTTGTTCATGTAGCTACCTACTGCCTTTTGCGTCTTTTATTATTAATATAATATTTTATATGAAAATTTAAGTAGTACCTATTTATATTAAATTTAGACAGCTGCGAGCCGATTTTCGACTGTACAATAAATCTTAACTGAAGCATTAATTTGCCGTTTTCACAGTTGTATAGGCAATCTGACTATTCTTTAGATAAGGTAACTGGCGATTGGACAATTGGCAGCTCAAAGGACTTTGGCGAAGTTCAAGATTTCGTTTCGTTTGAGCTTAAACACTGTGGAAGAACATAGGCTATCTATATAATCATAATAACTGAAACAATTACAAGATTTATCATTAAACCCTAATACCTATTTGATTACTTTATCGCGCTGTCTCAAGTGCACACATTATGTAATTATTAGGTAATTGAGCGATTGTTTTTTGTTTACCTTCAGATATGGACGCAGTTATTTGTTTTATTATAGACGCAATTATTGCTTGGGACTTCAAAAATCCGAAGTAAGTGTAAACGAAAATCCTAACTTATATTCACTATAAACGCAAATATGAGTTTGTTTGTTTGTTGGTACGCTTTCACGCCTTAACAACTCGACCGACCATCACGAAATTTCGCATACTCGTTGTCAAAGGTACAGAAAAGGATGCAAAGCACCATCTAGAAAAGTAGTTCTATTAAGGTACGCAGGCTGAACTTTTTAACTTATATAACAGCCACTATACCTATATGTGTCACTTAAACAAATTTACAGGTTGGACGTGCTAGTGAACAACGCCGGCATCACTGCGCGCACGTGCCTCCTTCGCGCAGACATGGCGACGTTCGACGAGGTGTTCAACACTGATGTGCGAGGCGTGTACAACCTCACTCGGCTGCTTGTGCCACATCTCATCAGCTCCAAGGGAAACATCGTCAACGTGTCCAGTATCTCAGCCACTGTTGTCGCTCTTGGCAGTTTACCGTACGGAATGGCTAAGGTAGGATCTTATTGGTGTCGCTGAAGTGGTACCCGACTTCAGTTCCAGTGATTCAAGGCGGCTGTGTTGAATCACACAGTTGGCACTACGCGGCATGTTAAGTCGGAAGGGTCCGGGACTTTCCAAGTTTCCCCGTGTGAGACCGACATACCCTCGCCGTTTCCATTTTCCCGTGGAGAGGGATGCGTAAATGGCGTTCACCCACGTTATAAAAGGGACTACATTGGCAGTATAAGAGCTTATAATTTAGTACTCTTGAGGATAACAGGATTACTCTTGTTTATATAAGTATACCTATCTCAAAGGTAGCTTGAGCAATGATTTCGGGATATTAATAATCTCAACATATAAGCATACCTTATTAATAGAAGCTAATGTGGCAACAAGCAAGCGAGTATGTTATTTAAGTGTCGATACACAACTTTTAATTAAGATCTTACATGTCTTATTTGTAAAAAAGAATATATATTGTTCTAATATGATGGAAATAACTATTTGATAAATGATTATTAAAGCTATTCACAAATGTAAAATTTCATTTTCAGGCGGCGCTAGATCATTTCACTCGGCTGATAGCACTGGAGCTGGCGCCCAAAGGAGTGAGGGTCAACACTGTTAGCCCAGGAGTCACAGTGAGTATTAAATTACGAAACTACAAAGAAACTCAACAACTCGCTTCTAGTATATTCCTGCCAGTTAGGGATGATAATAGTTTTACTACTGCGCTGTGACTTTGTCAATGATTATTCAAGTAATTCCTTAGTACAAAATGTTTCACTATTTAAAACTTATATGTCACTTAAATAATTACTAAATCCCTCTGAGTGCAGTATTCATTCCATAACAATATCTGCGTTCATTTGAATTGATAAATCATTGCTTCAGCGCAAAAATAATTTTATCTGTTCTCTTAAACATAGCGAGAAAAATGCTAAACACATTGTGTTTGAACGTTAGCATCCATCCGTAGGTATAATGGACGAATTAAATTGCTAAAACGCGAGTATTTAAGAGAAGTTGCATAAGAAGTTTGTGTTGATGAAGTCAAAGAATACACTGCTGACAGCACAGCCTAAATATCAACAAACTTGTTTGTTCTATATACCATTGTTTATCTCCGATATTCAATTCAATTTATTGTAGACTAGATTTTGCCCGCAAGTTCACTCGCGTAAATGAAGGTTAGCTTAGGTACTAGTATAGTATTATATTATCTGTGGCCTAGGTTAATAAGTAGTTTTCTGGGTGAAAGGTACCGTATGTCCTTTTCTGTTCGCCTAATAACATGTATGCGAAATTACATGAAGACAGGTTAAGTAAATAAGGCGTAAAATCGTAAAAAACAAACTCACATTCGCATTTATAATATAAGCTAAGATTCCACAATATGTTTTTCAGGAATCGGCAATAGTAATGCGAGCGACAGGCTGTTCCGAAGAAGAATACCAGGCTTGGCTTCGAAAGGCGGGCACGATGGTGCCTATGGGCGAGATATGTGTGGGGCTGGACATTGCCAAGATGATCGTGTTCCTAGCCAGCGACCACAGCAGACTAGTCACAGGCACCATAGTCCAGGTGGATGGAGGCTTACAGTTCAATGCCTCTTGTAACCTGGTCGCTGAACAGATAAAGTGATATTGAAAATGTTGACTATGTACCTATATTAAGGTGTTAGCGGTGCGTTGATTTTCGAAATAACGTTCTAATAGTTATTCGAATAACAATCGGTTTTATAATTGAATGCATTCGTATTCGATTGCATGTTACCAAAATTTTGGTAGCTTAAATAAAAGTTCTTATATTTGCTCAACACTGTAAAAACACTAATTTGATTATCGTGTGTATCGCACTAGCATTCTAATTTAATCCATATTACAGGATGGTACAGTTAATATTTATTTATTAAGTTTAAAATTGTATTTAATTCACTAAAGTAGGCAAAAAATCAACTCATCGTAATTGTAGAAAAGTTTAGCCATTTGTTACTAACAAGATAGCTTCTAAACATTTTATGTATCTACTTTAGTAGGTAATTCGATGTTTAAAAAAACCTTGCAATGAAAAGTTTAATTAAACTAGCCGTGGCCAAGTGGTCGGAATTCGACTATAATTAATGTAAATTTAAAATTTTAACGTTATTAAGATTTTATTGTCTATAATCACATTTCATTTTCGATTTCACCTTCTCCACATAGGTACATAATATGTAACCATAGTTACGAAGAATTCTACGACATGAGCCGAACAATGCCGAAATACTACGAACGCGATTCGACTGCTTGTGTCAAATGCATGGTTGTGTGCGTGTAGTGCTTTTTCATTAATTTAATGTATTTGCTAATGCATATTTTATAAAAATATTAGGATTCGCCTCTCCTTCTACATATAAACTATAACTGTGCCAAATGTCATACTCCCCCGTCCGCGCAATTTTCGTAAAGAGAAGTACAAAGTTTTTGCTTCACGTATTAATATATTACATATATAGATTTAATTTGAGAGAATCTTTACTCGTAATTGAAATAATGTAATCTTTTATCTTTTCCGCGGATTAATAGACAAATCACGCATGAGTACTTAAATCGACTACGACTGTGAAAACTTAACAACAGACCCACGCATTGTCGCACTTTTAACATAATTCTATAACATACGATTAGCCGTACTTCTTCTAGTGGCTACACTGCGCTATGAATGCTGTAACTATCTAGTTACGAGTTAAGACATCAATAATTTTGTATCTATGCTTAAGTGACATCTAGAGCTTTGCCACTGACTAATAAAGCATCGCTATTGCATGCGAAAAACAGGACAACGCGTTAAACAATAATTATATAGATTTGTTTCAATATCAACAACGATGACTGATAAATGAATGATTATATGAAAGAAAAGCCCATATTAAAAATCTTTTATAATATATTATGTAGGTACCTATAATATTTTGTTTTTATTCCTTAGAAGATTAAGCTCCTTGTAATTCTTTTTGAGCGTAATATTTTTTTATGAAATGTATTAACAATACACAGAACGTAAGAAATTTATCTGGCTTCAGTAGTATTGTCTGTCTCATTCCTGGGAATGACATATTATCTCTCAGAATAATGACTAAACTATGGTCAAGCATAACCACAACCAATTTCGCACAGTATAGCCCGTGCTAATTCGCCTATACCTACCTCGGTCTCTCGCCACACTCAACGCTCTCCTTGTGAACAACACTCAGTGTGATATATTTGCCGACGAATGAAAGAAAATTATGTCAGTGTGTAAGGAATATTGTGAAAAGTTAGTATGATATTGCGTCCTTAATTGTTAAAAGTGGCCTACGGCCGTTTTAATTAACTAAGTAAATAAATGATGATATGGTATCATCATGGCTTAGTACCTACTTGGTAAGTTATTTTGTAAAATAAAGATAGATATAAAAGAAAATGTAATACTTATTACACTATCTTTTAAACGTATCTTTACATCATTAAATTTTGCTTTGAAGTAGCTTCCGCGGAGCTAATAAGTACTTAGGTACCTATGTGGTACCTCAAGTAGGTACTTATTAATACCATCGTAGCTATAGAATCGTTCCTGTCACTTGATTTATTAGCGAGTGAGCGAGATAACTAGGTACATATTATAAAATATAGTTCCCCGCCGCGTCTGCACGCAATAATCTCAAAAACTACTGAACGGATTTTCATGCGCTTTTAACCAATAGACAGAGTGATTAATGAGGAAGGTTTATGTGTATAATTTGTTAAGGTTTCGTACTACCCGTGCGAAGCCGGGTCCAGGCGCTAGTTATGTACTAGGTATACCTACACGAAAATGTAAAAAGCAAACGCGACCGGCATCAAGAACATTGGTTAAAGTTATATATAAACAGTACTTCTGAGGCTTGCGATGGGTACATTTGTATCACAAACACATGTACGAGCGCACTGCGACAAATACGATATTTTTTTCATGTTCATCAAACATTCGACCGTAGTTGTTATTTCAAATGTGGTTTTGGATATTTTAATTGATGTCTTGTATATTAAAAATAATGCTAGTGATACAGGACTGTCTCGTTGATTCCATGGCTAAAATTGTGTGTGATCGTAAGATTCCAGGTTCATTTCCTAATTCTGGACTAACTGAGAATTTCTTGCCACATAAATCCAACAAGCTTTGCTCGACCCGGATGAAGATGGTGTGAAGATTTGGGTATTGGTTACTCAATTACGAATAAACTGTTTAAACCGATTTGGATGAAACTTGGCGTACCGATGATGTCCTGGATACACTGAAACACATAGGATACTATTATTGGGAAGACAGGAACCCGCCAGGCACCCTCGGATTGCCCACCTCAACCATTGCAATAGAAAAAGGTTGACAATACCGAACTTCATTCGTTGCCAAATGGTATTGAAGATGTCTCGCACTGAGGCGAAACACGTGGCGACGCTTATATTATGTTCGAAGCGGAATAATACAAGTTGGATTACGCCTGGGACCCACGACGCGGCTATCCAGAGGATTTCGGTATTGTCACTGATTTTCTATTGCCATGGTTGGTGTGGGCAATCCAAGGTGCGTAGCGGGTTCCTCTTTGCCCGATAATTTTATTACAGTGGATTCCCGTCACGTAATTCGATTCAAGACGTAGGATAAAAATTTCCAGTGTGTTTGCTGTGTGTGTATTGTAGGCGTTGTTATCTAGGAACGATCAGAGATTGAAGGAAGTGCTGTTCTCTTGTATGGCTCATATTGCTCCAAGACACACTTTGGGTCTAGGAGCAATAGAAACCATTTATAATCATATACAATATATTGCTTAGTTTCCCAATATAATTGTTCTTTTTACTTATAATAATAAATAATAACAGCCCTGTATTAAACTGTCCCACTGCTGGGCACGGGCCTCTTCTCAGCGTGAGAAGGGTTAGGCCATAGTCCACCACGCTGGCCCAGTGCGGGTTGGCAGACTTCACATATCTTCGAGAACATTATGTAGAACTCTCAGACATGCAGGTTTCCTCACGATGTTTTCCTTCACCGTTAAAGCAAGCGACAATTAACTATTTAATACGCATATAACTTCGAAAAGTAAGAGATGCGGGCCTTGGGTTCGAACTCGAGACCCCTGCGTGGCAGTCCAACGGTTTCCCACTAGGCTATCGCTGCTCTACTACTTCTTTTTACTTAATCAAGTAAAAAGAACAATTATATTGGGACAATACAACCATTTATAAACACAATTAAATTACATAGTTCGAGTGCGAGCCGGACACGCTTCCCGAAAATTCCGTACCTTAAAAGAAAATGCCTATACTACCGAAGGGGTTGGCAAGGTGTATTAATCCTCATTTCATCAGTTATTGTAGTAAGTCTCAAGTAATAAGAAATCTAATCTATTACCAAACTTCGTGCTGAGAACTTCTTGAACAGAAAACACCGCTCAATTCGGAAACCGAATGCGAGACTTCATGCACAACGTTCTCGCATTCTATACGGCTAATCGTAGAACGATGTCTCATACTAGAACAGTTATTTTGCCTGTAATCTTTACATATTGACATCCTACAACGATGTCTCATACTAGAACACTTGTTTTTGCCTGTAATCTTTACATATTGATATCGTAGAATGAAGTCTCAAACTGGAATAGATTATTTTGCTTGTAATCTTTTCATAAATTTGAATCAAAATTTAATTATTTTAGATTTTTCGCTTCGCGATCTTCAAGGATTCCACCTAACCGAACCTAAGAATAATGGCATATGTTCGTCATTTTTCAGCATTAGTAGATAACTAAGCAATATATTGTTAAATGTGTTATTAAACCCCTTTCACATGGCATGGCCCATTTGTCCTAGTTATCCTACTTTAATATTTCTTTATAATACCATAAAGACAAGCAATATTTATAACATTTCCAAGTTTTAAGTAGATAGCATTAGAAGTTGTGGAGATAAGCAACTGTGTGACAGGTTCCGTTCCTACTATATTGATACGATACCCTAAAACCATGATTTCTGATTTGCAAGGACGCATTCATATTTTATTGCTAGAGTACCTAAATTATATGTTTGTCTAGAGTAGACAAACAACCCACAGTCCATAAGAATCTGCTCTCACATACCTACACAAATACCTGTTATACTTTTAACGCGTTACCAGCCGGCGGGCAGAAGCCAGGTCCGTAGCTGGTAACCGTTAGGGTTATAATGAAACACGCAGACTGATTCAACTGAGAATATATTTTCAATTTTTCACCTATCTTATATCCCATTTATTAGTCATGCAAGTTACGCTAACACTAATGTGTACAATAAACATTTTCACCAATCAGCGACAAGTAAACAAAAATCTAACATTTACGAATGATTTTTTGGAAATCTGTTCATGAGTATAAAAGTAGTGCCACGTATAAAAAGCAGAGGAAAGCTTCGCGCGTCACCAGTTAGAAACTTGATATCGTCGCGGCTAGACGTATGATGCTCCGTTCGATCGCCTTCGCGCGTCGCTTGGTTTCGGTGCGGCTAGTTGTACGATGCTCCGTTCGATTCCAGGTTTAAAGTTATATGTTGCCTGTGCGTATATACATACGCCACATCACTCCCGCCTAAGCGAAGCGTACGTTTTGTTTCACCGCGCGGCCGGATCTGGTGACGTACGAATTTCGCGGTGAAGGTGATGACTGTGATGAGGCTGTCCGCATTGGTATGGGTGATGTGTCCGGGGCTGGCGTGTTTGTTAATGTTGTGTTTTCTGGCGAGTCTTCCTCGTTGAGTAGATGAGCTGGCTTCAATCTGTCGATTGAAATTACTGCGGTGTGAAGTGGAAGTTGCAGTGTGAAGTGTTTGCCGTCGGTACTGCGTTGAAGTACTTGATATGGTCCGTTGTATGATGGTACGAGAGGTCTGCGCACGATGTCGTTGCGCACAAACACATGCGTACATCTCCCGAGGTCTTTGTGTATGAATGTGTTTGATCTTGACGCTTGCCTTGTTGATGTTGGTGATAATGACGACATTGTTTCAGTCAGCTGACGGACAAATTCCGCATCTTCAATGTTCGGCTTGATAGGCGCGAAGAAATCAGATGGGACGCGTAACGTAGATCCGTATGTCATCAGGGCCGGGCTGACGGTTGAGTCTTCACGTAGGGCGGTGCGAAGTCCTAGTAATACTGTAGGTAATTCATTGATCCATCTGTTATCGGTTGCTCTTGCCATCAGTGCCGCTTTCAGAGATCGATGCCATCGTTCGATTTTTCCATTAGCTTGCGGGTGAAATGCAGTAGTACGTATTCGAGTGACGCCTATTTTCTTCATTAAAGCTTGAAATAAAGACGATTCGAACTGTCTCCCTTGGTCTGTAGTAAGTCGTAGAGGACATCCAAACCGCGATATCCATCCCTCGTATACGGCCTTCGCGACCGTTTCGGCGGTAACGTCACAAGTAGGTATTACCTCTGGCCAGTTAGTGCAGCGGTCAATCATAGTAACTAAGTATCTATAGTCATCTGATGGTGGGAGTGGCCCAACTATGTCCACGTGCAGGTGTTCAAAACGAGATGATTGTTGAAACTCACCGAGCGGGCTAATGACGTGTCGATGAACTTTCGCTCGTTGACAGCTGATGCACGTCTTGGCCCATATACCTACGTCTTTGTTTATAGATGGCCAGAAAAACTTTGTCGTCTTTATTCTTGTTGTTGTACGAACGCCGGGGTGACTTAGTTCGTGTTGTGCTTTGAAGGCTGCGACACGATAAGGCAATGGTAGGTATGGTCGAATGTTCGCTGTCGATGTTTCGCACCAAATAGGCCGTTTGACTCCCGGTAGGTTTACGCGGGAAAACTTCAGTCTGGGGTTATTCATGCAAACACGTAGCTCGGCGTCCGTTTCTTGTTCTTGAGATAACTTATCGTAGTCCATCGTTGCGTTGAGTAGTTCGATTTCTGAGATAACGTGATAACGCGTCAGCGGCTTCGTTCTTATCACCGTGAATGTATTTGATGTTAGTGCAGTATTGGCTAATGAAATGCAATTGTCGTTCTCGACGCGGTGTGTCATTGTTACTCGGCGTTCTTGTTAAAGCGTACGTCAATGGTTTGTGATCCGTACATATGGTGAGTTCGTTGCCCTCTATCAGTCGGCGTAGGTTTTTAACAGCTGTATACATTGCTAGAAGTTCGCAATCGTATACACTGTATCTTCTCTGCGTCTCGCTCATTGTTTTTGAGTAAAAGGCGAGTGGTTTCCACACGTTGTCTATTTTTTGTTGTAGGACTGCGCCGAGGCTAGTGTCAGACGCGTCGGTGAGTAAGCATAACGGAGCGTTAGGTATCGGGTGCGATAATATAGTAGCCTCGAGAATGCTTTGTTGGCATTGTTCGAAGGCTGTTTCAGCTTCATGTGTCCATTGTATAGGTGTTTTGTCGTTTTTCTTGCTATTGTGTAGATACTTGTTTAGTAAATTTTGGTATTCGGCTTGATGGGTTAGGCAGCTACGGTAGAAGTTGATCATGCCTAAAAATCTTCTTAACTCTTGCACTGTAGTTGGTTTGGGAAACGTAAGTATGGCTTGAATGCGTTCTTCTGTGGGTTTGATTCCGTCCGGTGTAACTTCATAACCGAGGAACTGTATCTTGTCTTTGCCGAACTCACATTTATCGATGTTTAGAGTGACGCCGTAGTTGTCGAGTCGTTCGAGAACTTTTTGTAAGTGACGCTTGTGATCCTCTGGGTTTTCTGAGTGCACTAGTAAATCATCGATGAAACAGAATACGTTGTCGTCGAGCTCTCGTAGTACTTCGTGCATGAAACCTTGAAATGTTTGGCCGGAGTTGTGTAAGCCGAACGTCATACAGTTGAACTCGAAGAGGCCGAAGGGAGTTATTATGGCAGTCTTCGCAGCATCTTCTTTTTCAATAGGTATCCAGAAGTACGCCATTTTGAGATCTAGTTCAGAAAAGATTTTTTTCCATGTAGCTGGTACGTAAAATGTTGAATTCTCGGAATAGAGCAGCGATCGGGTACTGTAACGGCGTTAAATCTTCTATAGTCGCCACACACGCGTAGCGAACCATCCTTTTTCTTAATGACGTGAAGCGGGCTGGCCCATGGACTGTTTGACGGTTTACAGATTCCCATCTCCATCATTTTCTCAAATTCTAGCTTCGCAGCTTTGTATTTATCGGGCGGCAGGGGGCGCGGCCTTGAATAGATTGGTTGGCCTGTTGTTTCTATGCGATGAGTTACGTTGTGCTTAGTCGGAGTTTTGAGTGACATGGGTCGCAGTACGTTGGGATATTGTTTCAAGATGTCGTGATAGGGGTGATGGTGGCTGATAACGTATACGGCTTCCTCGGTGCTATGTATTTTGATGGTGTGAACGCTAAGGTCGGTAATGCGGTCGATAAGTTTTCTTTGATGTAGATCGACAAGTAATTTGTGCTTCGCTAAGAAATCTGCGCCTAGTATTGATGTTTTCACGTCGGCCACGGTAAATGTCCATTTAAAGCTTCTGCGTAGACCTAGGTTGAGTTCGAGTGTGCGCTCACCGTAGGTACGTATCTCTGTATCGTTCGCAGCAAACAGTTTGTAGGTACTTTCAATCGGCTTCACGTGTTTCTTATTTCTTGCGGCTAATACGGATATGTCGACACCGGTGTCGACTAGAAACTTCTCTCTGTTGTTAAGATCGATAACGCAGAGGCGGTAGCTTGGTTTGCTAACATCGACGCCCGCCATAGTCGATGTATTTTCTAGTTTTCCTGCTTCTTTTTTGCGCACGGTGATTCGCATCTACGGGCTTCATCTCCATAGCCCAGGTTTGCGGTTCGAGCGGGCACGGTATCTCGAGTTCGATCGCGATCGGTTGTTGCTATGCGAACGAGTGGCGCCATAGCGATACGACACATGTTGTTGATTCGTTCGAATCTCGGCGATCTCCAGCGTTAGTTTTTCTATTTGTTTATATAATAGGTCGAACTGTAGATTTTCTGTAGTTGGGCAATGTAAACACGACGGTTGATGTGTGCGCCGGCGTAGAGGTTGTAGTGTGGACTGCGGCGACTGTTGCGGGTTCGAAATGTTCAACCATTTTGTCGGCCATCACAGCTAAACATTCTAGCGACGATTCGGTGTTCACGGAGAGTACGGCGCGGACTTGTGTGGGTAATTGGTTGAGCCACATAACTTTTAGAGCTTCGTCGGTTAGTAATTTACCGTTCAAATTGCGCATCTTACGTAATAACTGGCTAGGTTTCATGTCGCCCAGTTCTAGGCCGCTGAGTAATTTCTGTAGCTGACGATGGTCTGATTCTTGGTACGTCGATATCAGTCTGTTCTTTAGCGTAATGTACTTGTTGGTTGATGGCGGGTTTAATATGATGTCGCCGATTTGTTCGAGGTCGCTACAGCCTAGCAACGGGACGACGAGGTTGAATTTCTGTTCTTCTCCCATCTTGCTGGCGGCGACGGCGGCTTCAAACTGTGCGAACCACAGTCGTGGGCTTTGACGCCAGAATGGTGGTAGACGTGCAGGCAGTGAGATTGTAGCGACATCACCGTGGAGAGGGATCGTTACTTGCTTGTCGGTGAATTCTTCAGCTATTTCTTGTGCCATGACGATAAGGTAGCGTGTTCGTACGTCTAGATTTGGCCGAAAACCAACAGATGTTGGGTGTCGGTTCAGTGAACCGATATTACAACAGCACTAGAACGATGAGAGGTCAGGGGTCACCAATTTAACGCGTTACCAGTAGGCGGGCAGAAGCAAGGTCCGTAGCTGGTAACCGTTAGGGTTATAATGAAACACGCAGACTGATTCAACTGAGAATATATTTACAATTTTTCACCTATCTTATATCCCATTTATTAGTCATGCAAGTTACGCTAACACTAATGTGTACAGTAGCAGTGTACATGTAGCAGAGGAAAGCTTCGCGCGTCACCAGTTAGAAACTTGATATCGTCGCGGCTAGACGTATGATGCTCCGTTCGATCGCCTTCGCGCGTCGCTTGGTTTCGGCGCGGCTAGTTGTACGATGCTCCGTTCGATGCCAGGTTTAAAGTTATATGTTGCCTGTGCGTATATACATACGCCAATACTAATATTTTAAATAATAATAATTGAGCTTTATATTCGATACCACGCATATCTGAGACAGTCGAGGAGACAGCGTTACAAACAAAGTAGTGTTGGTGACTGGCGCTAGCGCTGGAATAGGGGAGCACACAGCACTCCTGTAGGCTAATTCACGTAATTTCGTGACGCGCCGATCAAGTTGCGGTGCAGTTGCAATGAAGTTTACGTCTTAATGCAAAATGGTATTCTTGTAATTGTTAAGCTGCGCGTGAGCTGCACGTAAACTGCGCGTGAGCTGCACGTAAACTGCGCGTGTGCTGCGCGTCAACTGTACGTCAGTCGTATGTAATACTTTTGACATGGCTTTCAGGCTTTTGGGCCATTACATCAGTTAAATATATCTACGGTGTGGCCACATGAGGGAAATTAATTTACTCACTAAGTAATCGCATGGAATCGCACGTTTAACTTTTCACGTTGATTGGACTAAACTGTCATTTGAGACGTCAAATGAATAGGTGAATACCGATCAAGTTGCGATCTCAATCACGCACATAAAACGCGCAGCAGTAGAATACTCTAAAGCGCTCGCGTGACGCGAACTTGACGCGAGCGTATCTGACGGCGGCTGTCAAAATTACGAGAATACGAAAAGGGCTATTTTGATCGAAACTTAACTGCAACTGCTCTGCAACTGAACTTATTTAATTACATGAATTGGCCTACTGTTCGCTAAGTATGACGCCAAGCTGTCGTTGATAGGAAGAAATATAATAATAATAATAATATTCTACAACATACACACAACACCATCTAGCCCAAACTAAGCAGAGCTTGTACTATGGGTACTAGACAATGGATAAACATACATATATACTTTTTTTTTGTAAATACATACATATTATACATAGAAACACCCAGACCAAGACAAACATCCATGTTCATGCACACAAATGTTTGACTTGTGCGGGAATCAAACCCGCGACCTTAGGCTTAGCAGTTGATTACACTAACCACTACGCCATCGAGGCCGACAAATGAGAAGAACTTGCAAGATGTCGCGGATAGATGCGAGAACTTCAAGGGCGTGAAACCCCTCACGGTTGTTGCAGACCTTGGAACTGATGAAGGCGTAGAAAAAGTTGCAAAGTATACCCTGGATCATTTTGGACGGTAATTTTTATTTCTGTGAGTAATTGATAGAATAGCTGGATCCCTTCTATGTTCATAAAAGACGACTCCCGCGCTAGAAATAATTTCTGTGTCGCGAAGGGCTAGAGTTTCAAATAACGGACACAAAGAAAACCAAGACTCAGAGAATATTTGTGAAACCCACAAACTGTCGTCCGCTGTAACGATCAAATTTACAATATTCGGCGCAGTGGCAGTAGCGACACGACCACTTAAGCCACAATGCCGTCTGTGCACTCATTCGATTTACATAATAATATTGCATTATAAGGAAAAATAATAATCTTGATACATAACGATATAGGTGTAACAACCCAGGATTCAACCTCTTCGTCTTCATGTGACCTTTTTTTCTTTAGCTTTTTGTAATGTCCCACTGCTGGGCAAAAGCCGAGAGGCTTTTGCCCAACAGTGGGACATTACGGGAGACCTTGGACTTCCAAATCACTCTGTTGGTGGATATCCCCAGACCTTATGACCTTGTGACCCCTATATCTCGGGGTCTTTTGACCCACGGGGCCCATATTCAAACTCGACCGAGGGATGACCCCAAGGTGTCTGCACACCATGTTACAAGTCAATCGGTCCAGTGGTTCCGGAGCTATGCCTGTCACTAACAAACTATCAGTAACAAACAGACACACAGATCCAAATAGTGTTTTCATTAACCTCTTCGAAAAAGACTCAGAGGTTAATAAACTAACAAACTTTTACTAGAACAACCTAAAATTAATAAATAATATCTGCTTGTTGTTTTATAATTTGTTTATGAGATATCTGCAGGAGAAATAGCGTCCAGTTTGGCTGCTTATCTGATTTGGATGGATAAGTGTTTTACTGTAAAAGTTACTAAAATGCCTTTAACACACTTAGCAAAACAGATTGCATTACAAACTCTTTAAAGTTGTCGTGATAGAATTGCAAGCATGCATCTGAAAGATCCGCATTATTGATAGGTGAAAATATCCTACGGTGACTCTAGAGAATTTAGAGTTTAAAAAGACAACTTATGCACTAAGAATAATTTCTGTGTCGGTACATTACAAGCATTTAAACAATGAAAAGAACATCCGAACTCGGAACAACAATTTGAGAATCACACAAATAATTGCCCTGCGTGGACAACGAATCCACAATACTGAGACGCTACACCAGTGCAGTCAAAATTTAGTTAATAAATATTAAATAACTATCGCGGTTGTACACTTGTACACCAGCTTAAGGATGATTAGCTAGTATTTTTAGTAAACTTTAAAGCACGTAAAGCCGTTGGTCCTGCGACTGATCTCTCTCAGGTCGTGTCGGATCATGAAAGTTAGGGGACAGAGAGTGCACTTGTATTTGCACACTTGTGCACTATACCTACCTCCTGCGCAGATGGCCAGTCTCCGTTAAGATAGGCCGCCGTGATCGAAATTCGGTTTTGAGGAAATTATTATTAGTAAAATTTCCTTTCCTCCTGTGTCTGTTATAGCCTCGATGTCTTGGTAAACAACGCCGCTGTGGGTGCTCGCACTAAAATTCAGCTCGCGGATATGGAGACCTTCGACAGAGTGTTCAACGTCAACATTCGAAGCGTATACAATCTGACGCGCCTACTCGTGCCAGCGCTGATCAGCTCAAAAGGAAACATCGTCAATGTGTCGAGCATTATGGCTTCTATGGTCACCACATGAAATTTACCATACAATCTTTCTAAGGTTCTTTCAAACAAATATTATGAAAAGAGCTATGTCCGGAGTTGCCGTGCGGGATCGAATCAGGTCCGCAGGAAAACTAAAGTGCAGTACCAATGGCCGTTGGGGCAGAAAGGTTCTGGAGTGGCGGCCACGCACTGGAAGGCGCAGCAGGGGTGGGCTCCCTAATAGGTGGACCGACGACCTGGTACGAAGGGAGGGCCAAAAGTTCGTGGAATGAAAGGGTTCTAAATTAAATGAAACAATAAATCAATTTTTCCTTTTCAATATAATCACCCTTAAGCTGAATACATCTATTGGATCTATGAATGAATTTATCTAAACCGTCGAAATAAATTTTTTTGTCTTTCGCCTCAAAATGGACCAAAATTGCCTCCTTCACCTCATTGTCGTCGGAAAATTTCCTTCCCATTAAGTATTTTTTTAAATTGGGGAACAAATGAAAATCACTAGGGGCCAGGTCTGGACTGTAAGGTGGGTGGACTAGTGATTCGAAGCCGTGCGTGTGCAGAGCAGCCATTGCAACTCTGCTCTTGTGAACTGGTGCGTTGTCTTGTAAGAGCAACACACCCTTAGCCAATTTTCCTCGACGTTTTTCTTTGATGGCCTCCTTTATTTTGTCTAGTATCGATGCGTAGTATTCTCCGGTTATGTTTCTTCCCTTTTCTTTGTAATCAATCAGTATTATCCCCTCACAATCCCAAAAAACAGAAGCCATCAACTTTCCAGCCGATTCTGACACCTTAAATATCTTTAGGGTGGTGTGCCCTTTTTATGCCATTGCATGGACTCCTGTTATGAAACAGAATACGTTGTCGTCGAGCTCTCGTAGTACTTCGTGCATGAAACCTTGAAATGTTTGGCCGGAGTTGCGTAAGCCGAACGTCATACAGTTGAACTCGAAGAGGCCGAAGGGAGTTATTATGGCAGTCTTCGCAGCATCTTCTTTTTCAATAGGTATCCAGAAGTACGCCATTTTGAGATCTAGTTCAGAAAAGATTTTTTTCCATGTAGCTGGTACGTAAAATGTTGAATTCTCGGAATAGAGCAGCGATCGGGTACTGTAACGGCGTTAAATCTTCTATAGTCGCCACACACGCGTAGCGAACCATCCTTTTTCTTAATGACGTGAAGCGGGCTGGCCCATGGACTGTTTGACGGTTTACAGATTCCCATCTCCATCATTTTCTCAAATTCTAGCTTCGCAGCTTTGTATTTATCGGGCGGCAGGGGGCGCGGCCTTGAATAGATTGGTTGGCCTGTTGTTTCTATGCGATGAGTTACGTTGTGCTTAGTCGGAGTTTTGAGTGACATGGGTCGCAGTACGTCGGGATATTGTTTCAAGATGTCGTGATAGGGGTGATGGTGGCTGATAACATATACGGCTTCCTCGGTGCTATGTATTTTGATGGTGTGAACGCTAAGGTCGGTAATGCGGTCGATAAGTTTTCTTTGATGTAGATCGACAAGTAATTTGTGCTTCGCTAAGAAATCTGCGCCTAGTATTGATGTTTTCACGTCGGCCACGGTAAATGTCCATTTAAAGCTTCTGCGTAGACCTAGGTTGAGTTCGAGTGTGCGCTCACCGTAGGTACGTATCTCTGTATCGTTCGCAGCAAACAGTTTGTAGGTACTTTCAATCGGCTTCACGTGTTTCTTATTTCTTGCGGCTAATACGGATATGTCGACACCGGTGTCGACTAGAAACTTCTCTCTGTTGTTAAGATCGATAACGCAGAGGCGGTAGCTTGGTTTGCTAACATCGACGCCCGCCATAGTCGATGTATTTTCTAGTTTTCCTGCTTCTTTTTTGCGCACGGTGATTCGCATCTACGGGCTTCATCTCCATAGCCCAGGTTTGCGGTTCGAGCGGGCACGGTATCTCGAGTTCGATCGCGATCGGTTGTTGCTATGCGAACGAGTGGCGCCATAGCGATACGACGCATGTTGTTGATTCGTTCGAATCTCGGCGATCTCCAGCGTTAGTTTTTCTATTTGTTTATATAATAGGTCGAACTGTAGATTTTCTGTAGTTGGGCAATGTAAACACGACGGTTGATGTGTGCGCCGGCGTAGAGGTTGTAGTGTGGACTGCGGCGACTGTTGCGGGTTCGAAATGTTCAACCATTTTGTCGGCCATCACAGCTAAACATTCTAGCGACGATTCGGTGTTCACGGAGAGTACGGCGCGGACTTGTGTGGGTAATTGGTTGAGCCACATAACTTTTAGAGCTTCGTCGGTTAGTAATTTACCGTTCAAATTGCGCATCTTACGTAATAACTGGCTAGGTTTCATGTCGCCCAGTTCTAGGCCGCTGAGTAATTTCTGTAGCTGACGATGGTCTGATTCTTGGTACGTCGATATCAGTCTGTTCTTTAGCGTAATGTACTTGTTGGTTGATGGCGGGTTTAATATGATGTCGCCGATTTGTTCGAGGTCGCTACAGCCTAGCAACGGGACGACGAGGTTGAATTTCTGTTCTTCTCCCATCTTGCTGGCGGCGACGGCGGCTTCAAACTGTGCGAACCACAGTCGTGGGTTTTGACGCCAGAATGGTGGTAGACGTGCAGGCAGTGAGATTGTAGCGACATCACCGTGGAGAGGGATCGTTACTTGCTTGTCGGTGAATTCTTCAGCTATTTCTTATGCCATGACGATAAGGTAGCGTGTTCGTACGTCTAGATTTGGCCGAAAACCAACAGATGTTGGGTGTCGGTTCAGTGAACCGATATTACAACAGCACTAGAACGATGAGAGGTCAGGGGTCACCAATTTAACGCGTTACCAGTAGGCGGGCAGAAGCAAGGTCCGTAGCTGGTAACCGTTAGGGTTATAATGAAACACGCAGACTGATTCAACTGAGAATATATTTACAATTTTTCACCTATCTTATATCCCATTTATTAGTCATGCAAGTTACGCTAACACTAATGTGTACAGTAGCAGTGTACATGTAGCAGAGGAAAGCTTCGCGCGTCACCAGTTAGAAACTTGATATCGTCGCGGCTAGACGTATGATGCTCCGTTCGATCGCCTTCGCGCGTCGCTTGGTTTCGGCGCGGCTAGTTGTACGATGCTCCGTTCGATGCCAGGTTTAAAGTTATATGTTGCCTGTGCGTATATACATACGCCAATACTAATATTTTAAATAATAATAATTGAGCTTTATATTCGATACCACGCATATCTGAGACAGTCGAGGAGACAGCGTTACAAACAAAGTAGTGTTGGTGACTGGCGCTAGCGCTGGAATAGGGGAGCACACAGCACTCCTGTAGGCTAATTCACGTAATTTCGTGACGCGCCGATCAAGTTGCGGTGCAGTTGCAATGAAGTTTACGTCTTAATGCAAAATGGTATTCTTGTAATTGTTAAGCTGCGCGTGAGCTGCACGTAAACTGCGCGTGAGCTGCACGTAAACTGCGCGTGTGCTGCGCGTCAACTGTACGTCAGTCGTATGTAATACTTTTGACATGGCTTTCAGGCTTTTGGGCCATTACATCAGTTAAATATATCTACGGTGTGGCCACATGAGGGAAATTAATTTACTCACTAAGTAATCGCATGGAATCGCACGTTTAACTTTTCACGTTGATTGGACTAAACTGTCATTTGAGACGTCAAATGAATAGGTGAATACCGATCAAGTTGCGATCTCAATCACGCACATAAAACGCGCAGCAGTAGAATACTCTAAAGCGCTCGCGTGACGCGAACTTGACGCGAGCGTATCTGACGGCGGCTGTCAAAATTACGAGAATACGAAAAGGGCTATTTTGATCGAAACTTAACTGCAACTGCTCTGCAACTGAACTTATTTAATTACATGAATTGGCCTACTGTTCGCTAAGTATGACGCCAAGCTGTCGTTGATAGGAAGAAATATAATAATAATAATAATATTCTACAACATACACACAACACCATCTAGCCCAAACTAAGCAGAGCTTGTACTATGGGTACTAGACAATGGATAAACATACATATATACTTTTTTTTTGTAAATACATACATATTATACATAGAAACACCCAGACCAAGACAAACATCCATGTTCATGCACACAAATGTTTGACTTGTGCGGGAATCAAACCCGCGACCTTAGGCTTAGCAGTTGATTACACTAACCACTACGCCATCGAGGCCGACAAATGAGAAGAACTTGCAAGATGTCGCGGATAGATGCGAGAACTTCAAGGGCGTGAAACCCCTCACGGTTGTTGCAGACCTTGGAACTGATGAAGGCGTAGAAAAAGTTGCAAAGTATACCCTGGATCATTTTGGACGGTAATTTTTATTTCTGTGAGTAATTGATAGAATAGCTGGATCCCTTCTATGTTCATAAAAGACGACTCCCGCGCTAGAAATAATTGCTGTGTCGCGAAGGGCTAGAGTTTCAAATAACGGACACAAAGAAAACCAAGACTCAGAGAATATTTGTGAAACCCACAAACTGTCGTCCGCTGTAACGATCAAATTTACAATATTCGGCGCAGTGGCAGTAGCGACACGACCACTTAAGCCACAATGCCGTCTGTGCACTCATTCGATTTACATAATAATATTGCATTATAAGGAAAAATAATAATCTTGATACATAACGATATAGGTGTAACAACCCAGGATTCAACCTCTTCGTCTTCATGTGACCTTTTTTCTTTAGCTTTTTGTAATGTCCCACTGCTGGGCAAAAGCCGAGAGGCTTTTGCCCAGCAGTGGGACATTACGGGAGACCTTGGACTTCCAAATCACTCTGTTGGTGGATATCCCCAGACCTTATGACCTTGTGACCCCTATATCTCGGGGTCTTTTGACCCACGGGGCCCATATTCAAACTCGACCGAGGGATGACCCCAAGGTGTCTGCACACCATGTTACAAGTCAATCGGTCCAGTGGTTCCGGAGCTATGCCTGTCACTAACAAACTATCAGTAACAAACAGACACACAGATCCAAATAGTGTTTTCATTAACCTCTTCGAAAAAGACTCAGAGGTTAATAAACTAACAAACTTTTACTAGAACAACCTAAAATTAATAAATAATATCTGCTTGTTGTTTTATAATTTGTTTATGAGATATCTGCAGGAGAAATAGCGTCCAGTTTGGCTGCTTATCTGATTTGGATGGATAAGTGTTTTACTGTAAAAGTTACTAAAATGCCTTTAACACACTTAGCAAAACAGATTGCATTACAAACTCTTTAAAGTTGTCGTGATAGAATTGCAAGCATGCATCTGAAAGATCCGCATTATTGATAGGTGAAAATATCCTACGGTGACTCTAGAGAATTTAGAGTTTAAAAAGACAACTTATGCACTAAGAATAATTTCTGTGTCGGTACATTACAAGCATTTAAACAATGAAAAGAACATCCGAACTCGGAACAACAATTTGAGAATCACACAAATAATTGCCCTGCGTGGACAACGAATCCACAATACTGAGACGCTACACCAGTGCAGTCAAAATTTAGTTAATAAATATTAAATAACTATCGCGGTTGTACACTTGTACACCAGCTTAAGGATGATTAGCTAGTATTTTTAGTAAACTTTAAAGCACGTAAAGCCGTTGGTCCTGCGACTGATCTCTCTCAGGTCGTGTCGGATCATGAAAGTTAGGGGACAGAGAGTGCACTTGTATTTGCACACTTGTGCACTATACCTACCTCCTGCGCAGATGGCCAGTCTCCGTTAAGATAGGCCGCCGTGATCGAAATTCGGTTTTGAGGAAATTATTATTAGTAAAATTTCCTTTCCTCCTGTGTCTGTTATAGCCTCGATGTCTTGGTAAACAACGCCGCTGTGGGTGCTCGCACTAAAATTCAGCTCGCGGATATGGAGACCTTCGACAGAGTGTTCAACGTCAACATTCGAGGCGTATACAATCTGACGCGCCTACTCGTGCCAGCGCTGATCAGCTCAAAAGGAAACATCGTCAATGTGTCGAGCATTATGGCTTCTATGGTCACCACATGAAATTTACCATACAATCTTTCTAAGGTTCTTTCAAACAAATATTATGAAAAGAGCTATGTCCGGAGTTGCCGTGCGGGATCGAATCAGGTCCGCAGGAAAACTAAAGTGCAGTACCAATGGCCGTTGGGGCAGAAAGGTTCTGGAGTGGCGGCCACGCACTGGAAGGCGCAGCAGGGGTGGGCTCCCTAATAGGTGGACCGACGACCTGGTACGAAGGGAGGGCCAAAAGTTCGTGGAATGAAAGGGTTCTAAATTAAATGAAACAATAAATCAATTTTTCCTTTTCAATATAATCACCCTTAAGCTGAATACATCTATTGGATCTATGAATGAATTTATCTAAACCGTCGAAATAAATTTTTTTGTCTTTCGCCTCAAAATGGACCAAAATTGCCTCCTTCACCTCATTGTCGTCGGAAAATTTCCTTCCCATTAAGTATTTTTTTAAATTGGGGAACAAATGAAAATCACTAGGGGCCAGGTCTGGACTGTAAGGTGGGTGGACTAGTGATTCGAAGCCGTGCGTGTGCAGAGCAGCCATTGCAACTCTGCTCTTGTGAACTGGTGCGTTGTCTTGTAAGAGCAACACACCCTTAGCCAATTTTCCTCGACGTTTTTCTTTGATGGCCTCCTTTATTTTGTCTAGTATCGATGCGTAGTATTCTCCGGTTATGTTTCTTCCCTTTTCTTTGTAATCAATCAGTATTATCCCCTCACAATCCCAAAAAACAGAAGCCATCAACTTTCCAGCCGATTCTGACACCTTAAATATCTTTAGGGTGGTGTGCCCTTTTTATGCCATTGCATGGACTCCTGTTATGAAACAGAATACGTTGTCGTCGAGCTCTCGTAGTACTTCGTGCATGAAACCTTGAAATGTTTGGCCGGAGTTGCGTAAGCCGAACGTCATACAGTTGAACTCGAAGAGGCCGAAGGGAGTTATTATGGCAGTCTTCGCAGCATCTTCTTTTTCAATAGGTATCCAGAAGTACGCCATTTTGAGATCTAGTTCAGAAAAGATTTTTTTCCATGTAGCTGGTACGTAAAATGTTGAATTCTCGGAATAGAGCAGCGATCGGGTACTGTAACGGCGTTAAATCTTCTATAGTCGCCACACACGCGTAGCGAACCATCCTTTTTCTTAATGACGTGAAGCGGGCTGGCCCATGGACTGTTTGACGGTTTACAGATTCCCATCTCCATCATTTTCTCAAATTCTAGCTTCGCAGCTTTGTATTTATCGGGCGGCAGGGGGCGCGGCCTTGAATAGATTGGTTGGCCTGTTGTTTCTATGCGATGAGTTACGTTGTGCTTAGTCGGAGTTTTGAGTGACATGGGTCGCAGTACGTCGGGATATTGTTTCAAGATGTCGTGATAGGGGTGATGGTGGCTGATAACATATACGGCTTCCTCGGTGCTATGTATTTTGATGGTGTGAACGCTAAGGTCGGTAATGCGGTCGATAAGTTTTCTTTGATGTAGATCGACAAGTAATTTGTGCTTCGCTAAGAAATCTGCGCCTAGTATTGATGTTTTCACGTCGGCCACGGTAAATGTCCATTTAAAGCTTCTGCGTAGACCTAGGTTGAGTTCGAGTGTGCGCTCACCGTAGGTACGTATCTCTGTATCGTTCGCAGCAAACAGTTTGTAGGTACTTTCAATCGGCTTCACGTGTTTCTTATTTCTTGCGGCTAATACGGATATGTCGACACCGGTGTCGACTAGAAACTTCTCTCTGTTGTTAAGATCGATAACGCAGAGGCGGTAGCTTGGTTTGCTAACATCGACGCCCGCCATAGTCGATGTATTTTCTAGTTTTCCTGCTTCTTTTTTGCGCACGGTGATTCGCATCTACGGGCTTCATCTCCATAGCCCAGGTTTGCGGTTCGAGCGGGCACGGTATCTCGAGTTCGATCGCGATCGGTTGTTGCTATGCGAACGAGTGGCGCCATAGCGATACGACGCATGTTGTTGATTCGTTCGAATCTCGGCGATCTCCAGCGTTAGTTTTTCTATTTGTTTATATAATAGGTCGAACTGTAGATTTTCTGTAGTTGGGCAATGTAAACACGACGGTTGATGTGTGCGCCGGCGTAGAGGTTGTAGTGTGGACTGCGGCGACTGTTGCGGGTTCGAAATGTTCAACCATTTTGTCGGCCATCACAGCTAAACATTCTAGCGACGATTCGGTGTTCACGGAGAGTACGGCGCGGACTTGTGTGGGTAATTGGTTGAGCCACATAACTTTTAGAGCTTCGTCGGTTAGTAATTTACCGTTCAAATTGCGCATCTTACGTAATAACTGGCTAGGTTTCATGTCGCCCAGTTCTAGGCCGCTGAGTAATTTCTGTAGCTGACGATGGTCTGATTCTTGGTACGTCGATATCAGTCTGTTCTTTAGCGTAATGTACTTGTTGGTTGATGGCGGGTTTAATATGATGTCGCCGATTTGTTCGAGGTCGCTACAGCCTAGCAACGGGACGACGAGGTTGAATTTCTGTTCTTCTCCCATCTTGCTGGCGGCGACGGCGGCTTCAAACTGTGCGAACCACAGTCGTGGGTTTTGACGCCAGAATGGTGGTAGACGTGCAGGCAGTGAGATTGTAGCGACATCACCGTGGAGAGGGATCGTTACTTGCTTGTCGGTGAATTCTTCAGCTATTTCTTATGCCATGACGATAAGGTAGCGTGTTCGTACGTCTAGATTTGGCCGAAAACCAACAGATGTTGGGTGTCGGTTCAGTGAACCGATATTACAACAGCACTAGAACGATGAGAGGTCAGGGGTCACCAATTTAACGCGTTACCAGTAGGCGGGCAGAAGCAAGGTCCGTAGCTGGTAACCGTTAGGGTTATAATGAAACACGCAGACTGATTCAACTGAGAATATATTTACAATTTTTCACCTATCTTATATCCCATTTATTAGTCATGCAAGTTACGCTAACACTAATGTGTACAGTAGCAGTGTACATGTAGCAGAGGAAAGCTCCGCGCGTCACCAGTTAGAAACTTGATATCGTCGCGGCTAGACGTATGATGCTCCGTTCGATCGCCTTCGCGCGTCGCTTGGTTTCGGCGCGGCTAGTTGTACGATGCTCCGTTCGATGCCAGGTTTAAAGTTATATGTTGCCTGTGCGTATATACATACGCCAATACTAATATTTTAAATAATAATAATTGAGCTTTATATTCGATACCACGCATATCTGAGACAGTCGAGGAGACAGCGTTACAAACAAAGTAGTGTTGGTGACTGGCGCTAGCGCTGGAATAGGGGAGCACACAGCACTCCTGTAGGCTAATTCACGTAATTTCGTGACGCGCCGATCAAGTTGCGGTGCAGTTGCAATGAAGTTTACGTCTTAATGCAAAATGGTATTCTTGTAATTGTTAAGCTGCGCGTGAGCTGCACGTAAACTGCGCGTGAGCTGCACGTAAACTGCGCGTGTGCTGCGCGTCAACTGTACGTCAGTCGTATGTAATACTTTTGACATGGCTTTCAGGCTTTTGGGCCATTACATCAGTTAAATATATCTACGGTGTGGCCACATGAGGGAAATTAATTTACTCACTAAGTAATCGCATGGAATCGCACGTTTAACTTTTCACGTTGATTGGACTAAACTGTCATTTGAGACGTCAAATGAATAGGTGAATACCGATCAAGTTGCGATCTCAATCACGCACATAAAACGCGCAGCAGTAGAATACTCTAAAGCGCTCGCGTGACGCGAACTTGACGCGAGCGTATCTGACGGCGGCTGTCAAAATTACGAGAATACGAAAAGGGCTATTTTGATCGAAACTTAACTGCAACTGCTCTGCAACTGAACTTATTTAATTACATGAATTGGCCTACTGTTCGCTAAGTATGACGCCAAGCTGTCGTTGATAGGAAGAAATATAATAATAATAATAATATTCTACAACATACACACAACACCATCTAGCCCAAACTAAGCAGAGCTTGTACTATGGGTACTAGACAATGGATAAACATACATATATACTTTTTTTTTGTAAATACATACATATTATACATAGAAACACCCAGACCAAGACAAACATCCATGTTCATGCACACAAATGTTTGACTTGTGCGGGAATCAAACCCGCGACCTTAGGCTTAGCAGTTGATTACACTAACCACTACGCCATCGAGGCCGACAAATGAGAAGAACTTGCAAGATGTCGCGGATAGATGCGAGAACTTCAAGGGCGTGAAACCCCTCACGGTTGTTGCAGACCTTGGAACTGATGAAGGCGTAGAAAAAGTTGCAAAGTATACCCTGGATCATTTTGGACGGTAATTTTTATTTCTGTGAGTAATTGATAGAATAGCTGGATCCCTTCTATGTTCATAAAAGACGACTCCCGCGCTAGAAATAATTGCTGTGTCGCGAAGGGCTAGAGTTTCAAATAACGGACACAAAGAAAACCAAGACTCAGAGAATATTTGTGAAACCCACAAACTGTCGTCCGCTGTAACGATCAAATTTACAATATTCGGCGCAGTGGCAGTAGCGACACGACCACTTAAGCCACAATGCCGTCTGTGCACTCATTCGATTTACATAATAATATTGCATTATAAGGAAAAATAATAATCTTGATACATAACGATATAGGTGTAACAACCCAGGATTCAACCTCTTCGTCTTCATGTGACCTTTTTTTCTTTAGCTTTTTGTAATGTCCCACTGCTGGGCAAAAGCCGAGAGGCTTTTGCCCAGCAGTGGGACATTACGGGAGACCTTGGACTTCCAAATCACTCTGTTGGTGGATATCCCCAGACCTTATGACCTTGTGACCCCTATATCTCGGGGTCTTTTGACCCACGGGGCCCATATTCAAACTCGACCGAGGGATGACCCCAAGGTGTCTGCACACCATGTTACAAGTCAATCGGTCCAGTGGTTCCGGAGCTATGCCTGTCACTAACAAACTATCAGTAACAAACAGACACACAGATCCAAATAGTGTTTTCATTAACCTCTTCGAAAAAGACTCAGAGGTTAATAAACTAACAAACTTTTACTAGAACAACCTAAAATTAATAAATAATATCTGCTTGTTGTTTTATAATTTGTTTATGAGATATCTGCAGGAGAAATAGCGTCCAGTTTGGCTGCTTATCTGATTTGGATGGATAAGTGTTTTACTGTAAAAGTTACTAAAATGCCTTTAACACACTTAGCAAAACAGATTGCATTACAAACTCTTTAAAGTTGTCGTGATAGAATTGCAAGCATGCATCTGAAAGATCCGCATTATTGATAGGTGAAAATATCCTACGGTGACTCTAGAGAATTTAGAGTTTAAAAAGACAACTTATGCACTAAGAATAATTTCTGTGTCGGTACATTACAAGCATTTAAACAATGAAAAGAACATCCGAACTCGGAACAACAATTTGAGAATCACACAAATAATTGCCCTGCGTGGACAACGAATCCACAATACTGAGACGCTACACCAGTGCAGTCAAAATTTAGTTAATAAATATTAAATAACTATCGCGGTTGTACACTTGTACACCAGCTTAAGGATGATTAGCTAGTATTTTTAGTAAACTTTAAAGCACGTAAAGCCGTTGGTCCTGCGACTGATCTCTCTCAGGTCGTGTCGGATCATGAAAGTTAGGGGACAGAGAGTGCACTTGTATTTGCACACTTGTGCACTATACCTACCTCCTGCGCAGATGGCCAGTCTCCGTTAAGATAGGCCGCCGTGATCGAAATTCGGTTTTGAGGAAATTATTATTAGTAAAATTTCCTTTCCTCCTGTGTCTGTTATAGCCTCGATGTCTTGGTAAACAACGCCGCTGTGGGTGCTCGCACTAAAATTCAGCTCGCGGATATGGAGACCTTCGACAGAGTGTTCAACGTCAACATTCGAGGCGTATACAATCTGACGCGCCTACTCGTGCCAGCGCTGATCAGCTCAAAAGGAAACATCGTCAATGTGTCGAGCATTATGGCTTCTATGGTCACCACATGAAATTTACCATACAATCTTTCTAAGGTTCTTTCAAACAAATATTATGAAAAGAGCTATGTCCGGAGTTGCCGTGCGGGATCGAATCAGGTCCGCAGGAAAACTAAAGTGCAGTACCAATGGCCGTTGGGGCAGAAAGGTTCTGGAGTGGCGGCCACGCACTGGAAGGCGCAGCAGGGGTGGGCTCCCTAATAGGTGGACCGACGACCTGGTACGAAGGGAGGGCCAAAAGTTCGTGGAATGAAAGGGTTCTAAATTAAATGAAACAATAAATCAATTTTTCCTTTTCAATATAATCACCCTTAAGCTGAATACATCTATTGGATCTATGAATGAATTTATCTAAACCGTCGAAATAAATTTTTTTGTCTTTCGCCTCAAAATGGACCAAAATTGCCTCCTTCACCTCATTGTCGTCGGAAAATTTCCTTCCCATTAAGTATTTTTTTAAATTGGGGAACAAATGAAAATCACTAGGGGCCAGGTCTGGACTGTAAGGTGGGTGGACTAGTGATTCGAAGCCGTGCGTGTGCAGAGCAGCCATTGCAACTCTGCTCTTGTGAACTGGTGCGTTGTCTTGTAAGAGCAACACACCCTTAGCCAATTTTCCTCGACGTTTTTCTTTGATGGCCTCCTTTATTTTGTCTAGTATCGATGCGTAGTATTCTCCGGTTATGTTTCTTCCCTTTTCTTTGTAATCAATCAGTATTATCCCCTCACAATCCCAAAAAACAGAAGCCATCAACTTTCCAGCCGATTCTGACACCTTAAATATCTTTAGGGTGGTGTGCCCTTTTTATGCCATTGCATGGACTCCTGTTATGAAACAGAATACGTTGTCGTCGAGCTCTCGTAGTACTTCGTGCATGAAACCTTGAAATGTTTGGCCGGAGTTGCGTAAGCCGAACGTCATACAGTTGAACTCGAAGAGGCCGAAGGGAGTTATTATGGCAGTCTTCGCAGCATCTTCTTTTTCAATAGGTATCCAGAAGTACGCCATTTTGAGATCTAGTTCAGAAAAGATTTTTTTCCATGTAGCTGGTACGTAAAATGTTGAATTCTCGGAATAGAGCAGCGATCGGGTACTGTAACGGCGTTAAATCTTCTATAGTCGCCACACACGCGTAGCGAACCATCCTTTTTCTTAATGACGTGAAGCGGGCTGGCCCATGGACTGTTTGACGGTTTACAGATTCCCATCTCCATCATTTTCTCAAATTCTAGCTTCGCAGCTTTGTATTTATCGGGCGGCAGGGGGCGCGGCCTTGAATAGATTGGTTGGCCTGTTGTTTCTATGCGATGAGTTACGTTGTGCTTAGTCGGAGTTTTGAGTGACATGGGTCGCAGTACGTCGGGATATTGTTTCAAGATGTCGTGATAGGGGTGATGGTGGCTGATAACATATACGGCTTCCTCGGTGCTATGTATTTTGATGGTGTGAACGCTAAGGTCGGTAATGCGGTCGATAAGTTTTCTTTGATGTAGATCGACAAGTAATTTGTGCTTCGCTAAGAAATCTGCGCCTAGTATTGATGTTTTCACGTCGGCCACGGTAAATGTCCATTTAAAGCTTCTGCGTAGACCTAGGTTGAGTTCGAGTGTGCGCTCACCGTAGGTACGTATCTCTGTATCGTTCGCAGCAAACAGTTTGTAGGTACTTTCAATCGGCTTCACGTGTTTCTTATTTCTTGCGGCTAATACGGATATGTCGACACCGGTGTCGACTAGAAACTTCTCTCTGTTGTTAAGATCGATAACGCAGAGGCGGTAGCTTGGTTTGCTAACATCGACGCCCGCCATAGTCGATGTATTTTCTAGTTTTCCTGCTTCTTTTTTGCGCACGGTGATTCGCATCTACGGGCTTCATCTCCATAGCCCAGGTTTGCGGTTCGAGCGGGCACGGTATCTCGAGTTCGATCGCGATCGGTTGTTGCTATGCGAACGAGTGGCGCCATAGCGATACGACGCATGTTGTTGATTCGTTCGAATCTCGGCGATCTCCAGCGTTAGTTTTTCTATTTGTTTATATAATAGGTCGAACTGTAGATTTTCTGTAGTTGGGCAATGTAAACACGACGGTTGATGTGTGCGCCGGCGTAGAGGTTGTAGTGTGGACTGCGGCGACTGTTGCGGGTTCGAAATGTTCAACCATTTTGTCGGCCATCACAGCTAAACATTCTAGCGACGATTCGGTGTTCACGGAGAGTACGGCGCGGACTTGTGTGGGTAATTGGTTGAGCCACATAACTTTTAGAGCTTCGTCGGTTAGTAATTTACCGTTCAAATTGCGCATCTTACGTAATAACTGGCTAGGTTTCATGTCGCCCAGTTCTAGGCCGCTGAGTAATTTCTGTAGCTGACGATGGTCTGATTCTTGGTACGTCGATATCAGTCTGTTCTTTAGCGTAATGTACTTGTTGGTTGATGGCGGGTTTAATATGATGTCGCCGATTTGTTCGAGGTCGCTACAGCCTAGCAACGGGACGACGAGGTTGAATTTCTGTTCTTCTCCCATCTTGCTGGCGGCGACGGCGGCTTCAAACTGTGCGAACCACAGTCGTGGGTTTTGACGCCAGAATGGTGGTAGACGTGCAGGCAGTGAGATTGTAGCGACATCACCGTGGAGAGGGATCGTTACTTGCTTGTCGGTGAATTCTTCAGCTATTTCTTATGCCATGACGATAAGGTAGCGTGTTCGTACGTCTAGATTTGGCCGAAAACCAACAGATGTTGGGTGTCGGTTCAGTGAACCGATATTACAACAGCACTAGAACGATGAGAGGTCAGGGGTCACCAATTTAACGCGTTACCAGTAGGCGGGCAGAAGCAAGGTCCGTAGCTGGTAACCGTTAGGGTTATAATGAAACACGCAGACTGATTCAACTGAGAATATATTTACAATTTTTCACCTATCTTATATCCCATTTATTAGTCATGCAAGTTACGCTAACACTAATGTGTACAGTAGCAGTGTACATGTAGCAGAGGAAAGCTTCGCGCGTCACCAGTTAGAAACTTGATATCGTCGCGGCTAGACGTATGATGCTCCGTTCGATCGCCTTCGCGCGTCGCTTGGTTTCGGCGCGGCTAGTTGTACGATGCTCCGTTCGATGCCAGGTTTAAAGTTATATGTTGCCTGTGCGTATATACATACGCCAATACTAATATTTTAAATAATAATAATTGAGCTTTATATTCGATACCACGCATATCTGAGACAGTCGAGGAGACAGCGTTACAAACAAAGTAGTGTTGGTGACTGGCGCTAGCGCTGGAATAGGGGAGCACACAGCACTCCTGTAGGCTAATTCACGTAATTTCGTGACGCGCCGATCAAGTTGCGGTGCAGTTGCAATGAAGTTTACGTCTTAATGCAAAATGGTATTCTTGTAATTGTTAAGCTGCGCGTGAGCTGCACGTAAACTGCGCGTGAGCTGCACGTAAACTGCGCGTGTGCTGCGCGTCAACTGTACGTCAGTCGTATGTAATACTTTTGACATGGCTTTCAGGCTTTTGGGCCATTACATCAGTTAAATATATCTACGGTGTGGCCACATGAGGGAAATTAATTTACTCACTAAGTAATCGCATGGAATCGCACGTTTAACTTTTCACGTTGATTGGACTAAACTGTCATTTGAGACGTCAAATGAATAGGTGAATACCGATCAAGTTGCGATCTCAATCACGCACATAAAACGCGCAGCAGTAGAATACTCTAAAGCGCTCGCGTGACGCGAACTTGACGCGAGCGTATCTGACGGCGGCTGTCAAAATTACGAGAATACGAAAAGGGCTATTTTGATCGAAACTTAACTGCAACTGCTCTGCAACTGAACTTATTTAATTACATGAATTGGCCTACTGTTCGCTAAGTATGACGCCAAGCTGTCGTTGATAGGAAGAAATATAATAATAATAATAATATTCTACAACATACACACAACACCATCTAGCCCAAACTAAGCAGAGCTTGTACTATGGGTACTAGACAATGGATAAACATACATATATACTTTTTTTTTGTAAATACATACATATTATACATAGAAACACCCAGACCAAGACAAACATCCATGTTCATGCACACAAATGTTTGACTTGTGCGGGAATCAAACCCGCGACCTTAGGCTTAGCAGTTGATTACACTAACCACTACGCCATCGAGGCCGACAAATGAGAAGAACTTGCAAGATGTCGCGGATAGATGCGAGAACTTCAAGGGCGTGAAACCCCTCACGGTTGTTGCAGACCTTGGAACTGATGAAGGCGTAGAAAAAGTTGCAAAGTATACCCTGGATCATTTTGGACGGTAATTTTTATTTCTGTGAGTAATTGATAGAATAGCTGGATCCCTTCTATGTTCATAAAAGACGACTCCCGCGCTAGAAATAATTGCTGTGTCGCGAAGGGCTAGAGTTTCAAATAACGGACACAAAGAAAACCAAGACTCAGAGAATATTTGTGAAACCCACAAACTGTCGTCCGCTGTAACGATCAAATTTACAATATTCGGCGCAGTGGCAGTAGCGACACGACCACTTAAGCCACAATGCCGTCTGTGCACTCATTCGATTTACATAATAATATTGCATTATAAGGAAAAATAATAATCTTGATACATAACGATATAGGTGTAACAACCCAGGATTCAACCTCTTCGTCTTCATGTGACCTTTTTTCTTTAGCTTTTTGTAATGTCCCACTGCTGGGCAAAAGCCGAGAGGCTTTTGCCCAGCAGTGGGACATTACGGGAGACCTTGGACTTCCAAATCACTCTGTTGGTGGATATCCCCAGACCTTATGACCTTGTGACCCCTATATCTCGGGGTCTTTTGACCCACGGGGCCCATATTCAAACTCGACCGAGGGATGACCCCAAGGTGTCTGCACACCATGTTACAAGTCAATCGGTCCAGTGGTTCCGGAGCTATGCCTGTCACTAACAAACTATCAGTAACAAACAGACACACAGATCCAAATAGTGTTTTCATTAACCTCTTCGAAAAAGACTCAGAGGTTAATAAACTAACAAACTTTTACTAGAACAACCTAAAATTAATAAATAATATCTGCTTGTTGTTTTATAATTTGTTTATGAGATATCTGCAGGAGAAATAGCGTCCAGTTTGGCTGCTTATCTGATTTGGATGGATAAGTGTTTTACTGTAAAAGTTACTAAAATGCCTTTAACACACTTAGCAAAACAGATTGCATTACAAACTCTTTAAAGTTGTCGTGATAGAATTGCAAGCATGCATCTGAAAGATCCGCATTATTGATAGGTGAAAATATCCTACGGTGACTCTAGAGAATTTAGAGTTTAAAAAGACAACTTATGCACTAAGAATAATTTCTGTGTCGGTACATTACAAGCATTTAAACAATGAAAAGAACATCCGAACTCGGAACAACAATTTGAGAATCACACAAATAATTGCCCTGCGTGGACAACGAATCCACAATACTGAGACGCTACACCAGTGCAGTCAAAATTTAGTTAATAAATATTAAATAACTATCGCGGTTGTACACTTGTACACCAGCTTAAGGATGATTAGCTAGTATTTTTAGTAAACTTTAAAGCACGTAAAGCCGTTGGTCCTGCGACTGATCTCTCTCAGGTCGTGTCGGATCATGAAAGTTAGGGGACAGAGAGTGCACTTGTATTTGCACACTTGTGCACTATACCTACCTCCTGCGCAGATGGCCAGTCTCCGTTAAGATAGGCCGCCGTGATCGAAATTCGGTTTTGAGGAAATTATTATTAGTAAAATTTCCTTTCCTCCTGTGTCTGTTATAGCCTCGATGTCTTGGTAAACAACGCCGCTGTGGGTGCTCGCACTAAAATTCAGCTCGCGGATATGGAGACCTTCGACAGAGTGTTCAACGTCAACATTCGAGGCGTATACAATCTGACGCGCCTACTCGTGCCAGCGCTGATCAGCTCAAAAGGAAACATCGTCAATGTGTCGAGCATTATGGCTTCTATGGTCACCACATGAAATTTACCATACAATCTTTCTAAGGTTCTTTCAAACAAATATTATGAAAAGAGCTATGTCCGGAGTTGCCGTGCGGGATCGAATCAGGTCCGCAGGAAAACTAAAGTGCAGTACCAATGGCCGTTGGGGCAGAAAGGTTCTGGAGTGGCGGCCACGCACTGGAAGGCGCAGCAGGGGTGGGCTCCCTAATAGGTGGACCGACGACCTGGTACGAAGGGAGGGCCAAAAGTTCGTGGAATGAAAGGGTTCTAAATTAAATGAAACAATAAATCAATTTTTCCTTTTCAATATAATCACCCTTAAGCTGAATACATCTATTGGATCTATGAATGAATTTATCTAAACCGTCGAAATAAATTTTTTTGTCTTTCGCCTCAAAATGGACCAAAATTGCCTCCTTCACCTCATTGTCGTCGGAAAATTTCCTTCCCATTAAGTATTTTTTTAAATTGGGGAACAAATGAAAATCACTAGGGGCCAGGTCTGGACTGTAAGGTGGGTGGACTAGTGATTCGAAGCCGTGCGTGTGCAGAGCAGCCATTGCAACTCTGCTCTTGTGAACTGGTGCGTTGTCTTGTAAGAGCAACACACCCTTAGCCAATTTTCCTCGACGTTTTTCTTTGATGGCCTCCTTTATTTTGTCTAGTATCGATGCGTAGTATTCTCCGGTTATGTTTCTTCCCTTTTCTTTGTAATCAATCAGTATTATCCCCTCACAATCCCAAAAAACAGAAGCCATCAACTTTCCAGCCGATTCTGACACCTTAAATATCTTTAGGGTGGTGTGCCCTTTTTATGCCATTACATGGACTCCTGTTATGACTCAGGCTCAAAGTGATGGACCCATGTTTCATCTCCAGTAACTATCCGTTCCAAAATCTGTGCAGATTCATCTCCACACAACTCCAAAAATAGAAACTTTTTTTCTTCAAACGGGCGTCCTCCAGTACAAAATTTTCCACTTTTTCAGTGATGTCTGATGTGGTGGCCTCAACTGGCCGTCCAGAGCCGGAGTCGTCATCAATCAACTCTTGACCGTGTTTAAAAGACTATGCCACTTATAGGTTAATCATGGATTTACCAGGGCAATCCTCCCCATAAACGGCTTGCATTTCATTTAAAATGGTTTGGCCATTCTTTCCTTGCTTGGTAAGGAATTTTATCACGGCACGGTGTTCAGTTTTCTCCATAGTTTCAGTTTTCTTCCGGATTGACTTGTTTAGCAGGCGAGTGTTCATAAAGGAATGACGCAACAGGGCTGAAACTCTATTTATATACTAATGATGAGTCCCCAAGTAGTATGACATTAAGCGAGCGCCCCTATCCCCACTCCATCCCCTCCATTCCACGAACTTTTGGACCTCCCCTCGTATGAGTCGCAGGAAACGGTTAAATGCGGGTGACCCAAGGCCAGTCTGTGTGGTAAACCATAGGCTTCCCCAAGAACATAGGCCTCTGCCTATGTCCAACAGTGGAAGTCTTTCGTCTGGCTGAGATGATAAGCTAATCCAAATCAAAACAGCCTATTAACTCCACTTAGCCGGTACTTTATTGTGGTGTCACAATTATTTTAATCATCGTTAGCAGGCTATAAATTAGATTTAGATAAATTGTGATATTACAAGTTGGTTTAGCGATACAAATCTGAAGCTTACGCAACGACCGAAATTTAACAAAATATGAACAGAGCCCCGCTGGGGTAGTGTTTCTTATTAATTTTAATAGAAAACACCACAAAATCACGTGTTTATATCCGATCGACAGCTATAAGCTGGCCGTTCCATTTCGTTGGCTTTAAATGTATCTAGAATATAGATATAATTTATGAAACCCTTCGATTATATGCCAAGTGTCAGGTATCATTTTGATACATGCTGTTGAAGTCAACATCAAAATTATTTATTTCATTTGGGTAACAAAGTAATACTTGTGAACGTCAAAGTATAGTGGTAAATAAGTTGTCTTCAGTTAAAAAGTCTATATCGTTTTCCTTAGGCTGCCTTGGACCACTTCAGTCGGCTCATCGCGTACGAGTTGGCTCCAAAGGGAGTTCGAGTGAACGTTGTCAGTCCTGGTAACACAGGGAGTATCTAAATTTTACATCTTTATAAAGCTAGATTAGAAAATTTTACCTCTTTGATAATAAATTAAAAAATTTAAATACCCCCGACACAAAAGTACTAGTACCTAGGTATACCGACTGTTACTGCGGCAGTGTCGAGGAAAATATAAAGAAAATACCAGCATTTAATCAAGTGATGTGATGTCGAAAGAAGAATAAGTAGATAACGATTTTCAAGTATGTAGTATTATTATAAAAACAAGACTATAAAACAGTAATAACATTAAAATAACAAACTTAATATTTATCTATGCATGTTTTAAGATAAAATACATTATTTAATTGGCTAGTAGGTATTTGCCATTTAAATAATATTATTAAACAATAAGTATGCATTTTAACCATTTTTATACATACATTCCCTATCACTGTGAAAGTTTACCAGTTAAGGGGCGAAAGTTAAATTGATTCCACAGGCACTTTAGAAATTTTTAGAGTCCTCGACAGTGATTAAATGAAGGGTACACTTATTTTGTATCTTTGACCTGTGCATTGTTGAAATGCCAGACATAATTAAACCTACCTATACCTACTGTGTCTGGCCGCCAATGTGTCGGTCCACTAATAGTTAAAAGACAAGTAACCTTGCATTGACTATGGCGATATACTATAAACAAGTATTATTAATGGACGTTTTATCGAGCACATTATTTAATCTGTTCTTTTAGTATTTCGCTGTTGCCAGATCCAGCGAACTGCATGGCTACTGCATGACTATGGCGCCAGTGACGATGCGGCTGACTTCGTCACACGCCAGTTGCACAATCATATGTGCACAGTCTTCTCTGGTCGTGGCGCTCCCAAACGCTATTGTACTTTCAGCTTTCTTCAACCAGTCACGGTATTCTTCCTCTGAATATCCCGTGAGGCGTTGAACGAAGGGTGCTTATCTTGAAAACAAATGTGTTGAAGATTCAAGTTATGAAGAAGTTATAAAAGTCAGTAGTTGATGCAAGAGCTATTAGAAGGAAAAGCAATCCTCAGTCTATCCCGCGTACCAGAAGGTAGATTTTACTGTTGTCTGTTGTAAAAACTAATTCCTACTGGGCACGACGCTGGTCTTTCAGGTCTTTTTCAACTCGATCGTTGGAAACATTCAGGACATTTTTAACCCCCGACGCAAAAACGACGGGGTGTTATAAGTTTGACGTGTCTGTGTGTGTGTGTGTGTGTATGTGTGTGTGTGTGTATGTGTGTGTGTGTATGTGTGTGTGTGTGTGTCTGTGGCATCGTAGCTCCCGAACGGATAAACCGATTTTAATTTTGTTTTTTTTGTTTGATAGGTGAATTAGTCGGGTGTGTTCTTAGTTATCTTTGATAAAAATCGGTCCAAGATGGCCGCCGCCATAAAATGGCGGATTACATATTTTTTCAGAACTCCCTCAATATGTGTATCAAATGAATTTTGTGTCGGGGGTATTTAAATTTTTTAATTTATTATCAAAGAGGTAAAATTTTCTAATCTAGCTTTATAAAGAAGTAAAATTTAGATACTCCCTGTGTTACCAGGACTGACAACGTTCACTCGAACTCCCTTTGGAGCCAACTCGTACGCGATGAGCCGACTGAAGTGGTCCAAGGCAGCCTAAGGAAAACGATATAGACTTTTTAACTGAAGACAACTTATATAATCGTAACTGTGGCTGTCAAAAGGTCACTTACTACACTACTTGTCAAGACAAATTTTAGATACGTATCTATAAATTTATTTTAACAAACACTACACGTGCACAATATTTCTTATTAACTAACATAATAAATGCGGTAGTGATATTGTTTGTTACTTCATTACGCTTTTACGCCTTGACTACTCGACTGATCATCATAAAATTTTGCATGCTCGTTGTCAGAGATACAAAAAAGGACACAAGTTACCTTCTATCCAGAACCAGAAGTATCCCGAAGAAAATAAAAACTGCTAATCAAAAGACTATGTGGACCTTCTGTTCTAACCTTCTTCCATTAGAAACTGAACTTATTTACTGATAAATAAGTACTTTAAACCAAAGTAATTCAGGTAAATCCTAAGTTAGCCACGGTTATGCTTAAACCATTTGACTGCACGGATGGCAGAGTGGTTTAAGTGGTCGCCTCGTCACTGCCACTATGCCGAATGTTGTGGGTTCGAATCCCACATGGGTCAAACATTTGTGTGATCCACAAATTGTTGTTACGAGTCTGGGTGTTCTTCGTCGGTTGTTTGAATGTTTGTAAAGCGCCCGCGACACAGGATTTATTCCTAATGCGAGAGTTCTTTTTTAAAAGATAAAGATATTTGCCTGTAGTCACACATATGATATAAGTACAAAGAGGTATAAATAGTAGGTAGGTACAATTATATTCCATTGAACTACCAACGTAGGTAAACCACGTCCTAACACATGCATTTAGCTTACCTGGACAGGTTGACAAGAATATTAATTAGTAATTTGCAAAACAAAAAGCTAGTAATATATAAAAATATTATTCAAAATAACAAGTTTTATGACCAGACTACCACAGGCTTACATGTTTAATATTAAACAGGATTTAAATCATTTTCAAAATGTTGACTACTCTATTATGCTGATAGGCCTCTGGGTCATTCAAAGCAAAATAAAGATGCTCAAGGCTTTGTTAGGACTCAAACCTAAAATCTACCTTTGGGATATCGTAGTATTACTACAATATTATACTAGACATTAAATAGATCCTCCACATTTAGCTGCATATTCAAATATAAATTATAGTGCAGTTCGATTAAAACTGCTAAATTATACAAACGTAGAAAAATCAGACATATTTAGCAAAGAATAAACAGTAATGGAGACAAAATACCAATATCCATATTTACTCGTATGTACATATATTATTAATACGAAAGCAATATTGTGTATCTAGTTTAGTATGAAGATAGGTTTGAATATTGGGATAGGACAAACTGTAAGTGTAGTGCAAGGGCCACTTTGTTAAAACTCTTTCAAAATATGCTTAGGATTTAGTGAACCATCCCAAAGAATTGTAAAAGTTGGAATCAGATTTTGTGATAGTCAAATTGCTTATTTGACTTTCACAAAATCTGATTCCAACACATTAGGACAAAGGCTACTTTAAAAACACGAAGTCATGAAAACCTGTTCAAAGAAACTAATGACAATAAATTATTATAATATAATAATAATATCAGCCCTGTATATAAACGGTCACAGGTCTCTTTTCCATCCTGTCCATTCCTCTTTATGCATCCATGTGTAATTTGGAAGTCCAAGAGAGAGGCTTTTGCCCAGCAGCTGAACATATAAAAAGAACTCTTTGTTAGGTGAACATAAAAGGACAAAGCGTAACCTAAATCAACCTTAATCCAGAAAAAGTACTGTTACTAATCTAACCTAACCTACTCCCCGTTTACACGAGCGAAGTCGCGGGCAAAATATAGTAACAAATATATGTCGATTTTAAGATGAATTGAGGTATATACGCGGTTACTTACACGCGCTTACACGCGTGTGTTGTCTACGCGTTCATTTCGTTGAGAGGTGTCAGTGTGGCACACAGAACACAACACATAATATTCAGTATATTGACGGGAAAGAAATAGATAGTTTACAGTTAAGATTAACTTTACTATGTAATTTTAAATACATAAAAGCTACAAAATATAATACACAAAAATTTGATAAAAACTAAATAAAAAGTATTACCCTATACCTAATCAAAAATTCGATTCGATACATTTATTATGCCAGAGAGAGATAGTTCAGTCCTTTTTAAAGGCGACCCTTAAATGCATATCGGTTTAAAAGAGACCATTTATAATATAGAGATAAAATACGAAATAGGCTATAATATTCTATGGCAAGTCTATCATTATTATATTATTAATACATAATATTATTATAATACTATTACAAATATCAATTTTACCCAAAGACCGTCTGTGTAAGAGACTCAAGGTATTATATGTCCATTAGCTATTAAAAATGTACAAATTGTGTAAAATATCTTTGTAAACAACGTGCATGTAAGTTCTGACACTATAGAAGTGAACTATCCCCAGTGTGCTGCAGTCATGGATAAACTAAACAGACTTAACATACAATACAATATTATTATACAATGGCACTTTACAAAACAAACATTTTGCACACAAATCTCATCTGTGTCCTTATTCGAAAACCAATCAAAGGGCGTGCAAATCACGCCAAATGTCTTTAACAAACACCATTTTTTAAAATGGCGAATCGCACGCTTTTCGCGCCTTTACTACTTCACGTTCTCACATCCATCAGTCCAAAATAAATACTCATCCAGAAAGAAAGTTATTGCAAAAATTATGTAAAACATTTCTGCTATCAGTATTACCAATATAATAATTATGTGTGCACTACAGTTTCATAAGTTAAATACAGATATCTAATGGCTAACATGGACATACCAAGACACTCAGAAAGTTTTGGTACAACTATTTATATGATAGTGAAATGTACACGTAAAATTGTCAAAACTTGTGCCACTAAAGATTGCAATGTCTTTACAGACTTAAATTTGCACCAAATAGCGATGTATGAGAAAATTCGAACTTCTCACAATATTGTTAATAATTCGAATGCATAAATTTGATACTGGCATTGAGTTATTAGATACTACGTATGTACTAGACTACTAGACAAGATATATCAAATAAATTATTTGTAACCCTCGTTAGAGTGCATGTTCTTTAACTCGCACGGTCTGAATCAGGCGATTACTGAAACGACACGACTAAATGCTATAATAAAACAGTAGGTAATGCTAATTATTCTAAAATTTCAATATTTAAGACACCATTTGGTGTCAGTTTTTTTTTTATATAAAATTTTTGCATTTAATCGTGGCGTTTTAATAATCGATTAAGTAAATTAGTAAGCATTCACTTCATCGTGTGTTAAATTATTTAGTAGGTACATATTAACTCAATGTATATTGATTGATTATTTGATTACATATAATGGGTAATACGTAATTAAATAATCAAGATAGATACTGCCAGGTTGTGCAGCGAATATGAAGGCATGGAATATTAAATATGAGAAAACATCGCCATTGTCCGCCGCGTAACAGTACATCGTCAAGCAAACACGGAGAAATAAATACAAACATTAGAAATAGGCCCAAAAAAGACGTCAACGCTGTCGTCTAAGGCCATTGTCCACCGCCGGGGGCCGCATATAAGAGAGGATCATTCGCTCGAAGCACGATCGATTAATCAATCGAATTATCAACAAATTAAGATGCCCGAATTATGATTAGAATTATTATGTGACAATGAATTGATCAACATTAGATCATACAAATATGGAATATTTAAATTGATTTTCTCGTTAGCACATCGCTAGTACGCAGCATTAGTGGCACCCATGGTCCTTAAACATAAGAGATGCAATCAATTGTTACCACGATTTTAGTTTATTCCCAAACCAAACAATGTTTAAGCATTATGTACCAACAATAAAGTTTCTATAGACAATGGTGAAGCTTTAGATAAAATGTTATGAATACTAATAAATTACAAACATTTTCACAAATCTTTCTAAGTGTCTGTCACACAATATGCTGATATTATACTGTGTCCAATAACTTGATACAGGCACTGAGCAAATTTATACAATACTAATCTCCTCTCAAGCAATGGAATTCGCACAGAGGCAGGGACATAATTATCATTATTATAAATGGACTTAGTGATTAAATTACATGCTGGACTAGGGTCAAGTGTCTGAATTTATAAATTACATAATATTTGTGTAACTTTATTTAATGAGAATAAACATATTTGATTAATTAAATATTATTAAATAATTATTTAAAATGTACCACATTTATGGGTTTAACATATAATTCATTGAAGTCCCTAATCTAATTTAATCATTAAGTGAATAATATACTTGTCAATACTTTATACAATTGCTTTAATGAATGTGTCTACACAATATAAGTGTCTAACAATAATAATATTTAAAATTAACTTCAACAGAAGTATATAATAGTATTTAGTTCAAGCACAGAAGAACTTTCTCTGCTTCAATGGTTCACTATCATCATCACTGTCAGAGAAGCAAGCGGTGAAACCACTCTTGTCTCTAAGCGAGTCTCTCTGTAAGCTTGCATGCCTATCATTAACTTTCTTTGACCGAAGGTGCCTGGTGATACGCTTTTTCTTTCTTTCTCTTGGTTCACCTGCAGGGCTGGCCACATTCATGCTGACCATAGAGCTCACCTGCTCTGTAGAATTGCTGAGGACTAGCACAGAATTCTCAGGTTGACGCAATGTTAATCCTATGCTTCTGCCACTCCTTGTCCTGGACACTGTGGTGGCCTCAGGATTCTCCTTTCTGTCAGAGTTGTTAAACTCACTAGAATTTTTACTAATCTTTAGTTTCTTATCAGTTTGAATGACTTCCTCCAAGTGTTCTTCTGTGTCTTCTTGAGTCATTGAATTATTTCTGTATCTCTTTGGGTAACGAGATTTACTGCTCCTGGATTGAAAAGAAACATTCAAGTTAGCCTTATTTTTTGTCCTAGTTCTCTCTACTTTATTGTTGCTGATACTGTCATTAGCAGGCGTAGAATCCATGAACTTTAGTACAGATGTGGTCTTGCTCACTTTAACAGTCTTATCAGTGCTTTTAGTCACTAAGTTTATCACATTCACTGAATCAGTACTACAGTCATGCACTGCAGTCTTAGGGGCCGTGCTAACAGACTTATTAACACAAACAACCATTGTGCTGTCCTTCTGAACACTCTGCCGGGATTCCTTTACTAAGTTTCTGTTGTTCTTACATCTCAATTTTCTTGGAGTTTTAGTTGACTGCAATTTAGTAGATCTAATATAGTTAGCTGTAAATCCAGATACATCACTCAAGTCCTCAAACTGCCCATTAAGTACATCATTTTTAGACTTATTAAATTTGTTAACAGTAGTGTTTTTCTTATTATCAGTACTCTGGTCCCCGCCAGCAAGTAACTCAGTTGACTTTTTAGTTTTATCTGGAGATTTTTCCTCTATGACACTATGTTTTTGATCACCATTAGTAATGCTAGTATGAAATACTTCAAAGGAACTATTGAGTTGGCTGTTATTGTTGAGGCTCTGCTGGGCTTGGCGTAAGCTTCTTCTCAGTTGAGACACTTTTGGTGTAGATGTCACCACTTTATTTTTTTTGTGTAAAGTTGTTCTGCTCTTTTGTAGTTTTGAACGTTTTGGTTTTCCCTGCACAGAAGGGATTTTGATATTAAAATCTATATCAGACCTAAGAGTATCAGATTTACAGCTACTCATCACAGTCTGCTTCTTATTTTGAGAAGTATCAAAGTAAACATTCTGTTGCTTCTCAGCAGAGCCTGAGTCATCCTCAAGCAAAGACAACTTTCTCTTCTTCTTCTTTTTAGGCGAAGGCACCTCGGCAGCACTGGGAACACTTTTCGGTTTCGTTTTGGAGCAGTGGGCCTCCTCACTCTGCTTTTTTATAGCATTATCATAGTTCATGAGGCAAGGTGCCCGCTTGGTGTAAATCCAATATGATATTTCGTCCATGGTGCTCATAAAGGGATGGTCTGGCAGGGGAGTGCAGTGTGAGTGGTGGAGCGTGTGCGCTGGCACCATAATGTCGTGACGCGCGCTGACAACATGCGGGACAGGCAGGCCAGCGGCGAAGTCCAGCCGCAACGGGCGCTCCCCACCTGTGTCGAGTTCGAGCCCGACCCTGCTACCCCGAACATGTATCTCCGAAGTAACGAGTCCATTTTTCGCGTAATTGTCACATTCCATGCACCTGGAAATTTAAATTTTTCCTTATCATTTTGTGACCACGTAACGAACTTCGAGAATGCTGAAACATTTATAGATGTGTGTACTTACTTATAAGGCTCTCCAATAGAAGCTGATTACTTCAAATAATTATTCACATACGAATTTGCACTTCTTTGAATACGAATCACAGCGATAACTAAGCCGTACGGTACCGACTATAGTATACGTCTTTTTATGAACATTTCCTGTGTTATCACAATCGGAAACTAATAAAACGAAAGTAACATCAATAATATAATCAAATACGTTCTACAAAAACTTCCCGTTATGCAAGATATTGGTACATAACATTTAACAATTTAAATTTTTATTTCTCTTCTCACATCATCACAACAAAATAGTAAAGCAAAGCCAAAGCAAACGCGCTTGGAATTTATCATAGACAATGTTACTTATAGGAAAAATGACCTATCACAACAATTAAAATGTTAGCAAATTTACGTTATTATTTAAAGATAATAATAATAATTTCGTATTTATTTTTAAAATCATAATTACATCCAACACTAATAGTTAATATATATAAACATTTTTATTTTTTTTATTTTGCTCGTCAAAATGACTACACTCCGCCAGATGGTAAGCAGTCGTGTGGTCTAAGAGCAGTGGCCTCCACATCGTCCTCATAGCAGCCGAGGCGATGTTGAGGTCTCTACTTTGACGGCCTGAGAATATACTTTTTCACGCCCCGCTTAAAGGACCCAGGATTGAAGGAAGAAAATTATTTAAAATATGTAACATCCAACCAGTTAGTATAAAACATAAATACCTTCTCTTAATAAACCAACATGGCAGAAAAGAGCATATCTTATCCCTGGTAACCAATAGCTATTGTACTCGGTCGATGACCGCCGGTAAATTTAATTTTCCTAGAATTAGTAATTACTTTGGTGATAGAACTCTAAAAAAACGTGTGCCATACTTGCTTAACAGTTTACCGGCGGACATAAGGCATGAAACGGATAGACTAAGGTTTAAAAAGAAACTTAATAAGTATATGTTGCCTTTAAAAACTTAGTTTGTAAGGATTTAATATAAACCTATAGTATTATTGTATTAATATATACGTATAACCTAGGATAAAATTAGTTATATAAAATGCAACTCACCCTCAGTTAAACCGCTAAACCGGTTTTGTGGGACATTATATATTTGTAAAAGATTGTACTCCAAAGTTATAATAAATAAATAAATAAAAGAAGGAAACACGTGCCTTGGCAGAGACTTCCATGCCTTGATCGTTCGGCAGAGGTATGAGGACCCAAACTTGTAGGTATGCACTCTAGTCGACTCCACCGTGTAAGGATGGCATCTGAGCCCAGCACGCGTTGTTGGAATAACTCTTCAGAGCACTCCCTGTGGTATACCCTGTAGAAACATGCTAATGAGGCAATGTCCCTACGGAGTTGCAGAGGTTTCAGTGAACTCGTGAGTTCTGGATCTCCGATGATACGGATAGCCCGCCGCTGTAACCTGTCAAGAGCGCCTAGCAAGTACTGCGCGGAGCCATCCCAAAGATGAGAACAGTACTCCACGCAAGTTCGCACTTGTGCCTTATAGAATAGGCACAGCTGCCTAAGCGCGAAGAACCGCCTCGCCCTGTTCAGAACTCAAGAGTTCTGTACTGTACTGTAGTAGCTTGCTTAATGACACTCTTGATGTAGGTATTAGGATTAAGGGAGCAGCAAAGATCCATACCTAACATGGAGAGGCTGTTACGTATCACCAGCGGAGTGTTCTTCAGAGAAGGGAGGGGAAGGAACGGAGGCTTTTTTGTTGAGACTATAATTTCTCTGTTAATAATATAACATATATTTGTATGTATATGTTTTATATACTAAATTAAAAAATTTAAGTTATGGTTTACCTGAGGTCCTACCTATGTATGTAAGACCTCAGACCTCAGGTAAACCTTATCTTTAATTTTTGAATTTAGTAACTAAACGCTTTGTTTTGCGTAATGCGTTTCGTTACAAAATATTTTCACCCACTGCATGTAAATGTTCTGTAGTCTGTGTCCCCACTTTTCGCGCCCTAATAAACGAGTTGTCTGTTTATTTTCTATGGAATTCTTTGGAAACATTTTGGAAACGTCTAGTAATATCGTGAGGGTGATTACAGTGTTTTTGTGTGTTTGATGATGTTTGAAGATGAATGATATCCAGTGTTTGATTGATCGACAGCTCGGCATTTGTAAGTGATTAAAATATTTTCTCTATATACGTTTTGCAAATTACGGATGAACTGTCACTAACGAATTATTGCAGATTGTCGGCTGAATTACGACAACATCTTGAAAAGGCTGGTGGTAGACAGTGAGGAATCATTCTATGGGCTGCAGAATGCAAATATTGCGGCAAGTTTTGACCAGGATCCGCCGATATTTGCTTGTCGATTCTCGGAGGCTCCCGGCTATGAACACATCCTGGCTCTTGCGAACGAGGATGGAAGGGTCGCTATTCAGGTATACAAAACACCTTTCAGTTGCCTCAGTTTCTTAGAGTACTATATTTTTAATTTTATTGCTCTTGTTCGGTAAAAAGTCATATTGCAACCATACAACTTTGGGTTACAGGATACAACTAATTTAAATACTGCGAGCACGTTGGAAGGATTTCAGTGTCACAATAATGCTGTCTTTGATCTGGCATGGATGCCTCAGCATATGAACTTTGTTACTGTGTCAGGTGAGATCTATATCCTCTTACTATTAATAATATATTGATCAAGAACAATTTTCAGATCAATCAATGATTACTCAAAAAACTGAATTGGAAGATTAGTTATCCTGTTCACTAATTTGACCAATTTGTACCCTATCTGTCTATTAAATGAACAGTGACTAGATAAGGATCATTATTATTGTAGAGAAAATAATAAATATGTTTCAGAACAGTGGTTTGTAGCATGATGATATAGATGCCTTATACCTTGCTTAATAAATGAGCTACATTAAACATAACACACTTCAAATCGGACTGGATTTTTTTGAAAGTGTTGTGTTTATACATACAAACCCTTCAGCTTTGTCATATAAGTATAGATAAAAGTTGCATTTAAGCAGCATTACATTCAGATCTAATTCATCACATCTTTAACCTGTTCAGACCAGAATTAAGATATTGTGAATGTGAATCCCAACCATTATGTGACATGAATCCACTCCTTACACAAGGATATTAGATGGATTGGTTAGCAAGAGTTTTAGTAAATTATTAGTAATATTTTAACAAAATTTATGACTGATGAAATAAGTATGATAGTTTTGTAGATTCAAAAATATTACTTATAGTCACAATATCCCTAACAATAACAATGCTAAAAAACCTGCGAGTTAGTGAACAAATTATAAAAAATAATATAGTTAACCTTTCAGTGTAAGATTCAATTTTGTTATTAGATGCTCCTAAAAGCTCCCAAATAAACAAAGCATAAAATCATTTTTTTTTATGCTTAGTTTATTTGGGGCCTTTAGCCACACACAGCCATGTCAGCTCCATCATACCCTAAACTTATTAATTTTCTACCTTAAGCTAACCTTATCATTATCTTATGAACTTAAATAGCTACATTAGACAGAGGCTTTAGCTAAGGTCCAGATCTTATGAGCCTATTTGTTATAATAAAATATACAGACTAACATGTATTTTAGTTCCACACATCATATCCTCTAAGGAATAAGCAAAAATGTATTACACTTTTATTTTGCCAGCAATTGTTTAAAGACCTATTGACAAAAAAACTTAATAACACTTTGTACGAGTTGAAAATTAAACCCAAGACTTGCACAGCATTCACTTCTAATACTGCTGTACTACAAAGGCAGTAAAATATACTTAGAGTAAATCCATCTCTCAATGAAGATTTTCCTATTAGCTGTGAGTTTCAATATGGCCTTTTGGATATGTTATTGTTGCCCAAGTGTTTAGTACACACACAAACCTTATCAAGAAATTCTTAGCCATTCTGTGATTTGACTCTCCTTTTTCACAAAGTATATGTAATATTGGGGTGCACCAAAGTTCACCTAAAATTGCAACTCCGATAATTGGAAATCCGAAAATTTTCTCCCTAGCATTTTTCATCCTAACAATCATAATTCCTAATTACTTTGTCTCTAATGTTAATAATGCCGGAGCATTCAACTTCATAATGTCAGTAGTAATAAACATCTATTATACTTTTATTTGTTTTCCTATATTTTCTCAACATAACCATCGTTCATACTATTATTCAAAGTCATATCTTTTTTGTTTAGATTTCTTTTTATTCATAATAATCAATATTATATACATTAATTTTGCATAACTTTGTTTTCACATAACATGTAGGTATAACATATAAGAATAATAGTACCATGGTACAAGTAGTTAAATACATGTTTTCATATATACATTTCAATTAAATAAGTTTAATATTAATCGAATCGGTCCTATTCCTAATTATTGGTTTAGGTTAGGTTAGAACTGTGACCCCAACGCACGAGCCGAGCGAGCGTAACGAGCGAAGTGCCAGAACCGAATTGGTCCTTTAGTTATTGGTTTAGTTACGGTTACGGTTAACTCCCAGGCCATAAGCATAACCGTAAACGAGTCGTGTTTTATGAATTTCATTCATTTAAGACTATAAATAATAATCATTAAAATTATAAATATCATCATCTACCCACATATATTTTTTATTACACTTGGTAAATGTTTCTTTCTGAGTATGAGTGAAAATATTATGGTGAGTATGTTTAGGGATAAAAGCGTTATGATAAAAAACAGTAGGAGTTTAAATATATTTAAATTAATGATGTTATTAATTACAATTTTCGGAAACATCAGTGTTATGAGCATCGCCGGTAGCACTACAAATAGTATGAATGAAAACTTTAGGATGAAAATTTTTAGGAAGAATGATCATTCGGATTACAATTAGTTAGGAAGAACAATTTCGGGTATAGAACTTTAGGTGAGCCAATATGGATCCATAATATTCATATATTAATATTTGCAATGTTGTTTTTATTTAATTGATTGTCTTTATTATTATTATTGTATATTCACACACAATATAAATTGTTCTTGAATAAATAAATTAAATAAAATGAAATATAGCACTACTAACTTTCTGTTTTGCTGGTACTGTATCCCGTTAAAGCAATATTCATCCCTAAGTAATTTTCTTGAGCTCATGATACAACCTAACCTTTCGCCTTGCCTATGTATTTGTCGAAGAAATGACTGAGATGTAAATAAATAAATGTTGAGGCCTAAATCCATTCCTGATATTGTTATCTCTCTTTATTTTCCAGGTGACCACACGGCTTGTCTCTGGGATGTCGCTGAAGGTACGCCAAAGCGTGTTCTCGTGTTCTCAAGCCACACACGGTCTGTTAAAACAGCGGTGTTTCGTCCCACGGAGCCCTCGGTCTTTGCCACGGGTGCCCGCGACGGGCACATCTTGATATGGGATATACGAGCTAACAACCAACCCTCTGTTATCCTCAAACCAGACAACTGCCTTATGAATTGTCACTCCAGCTTCAACCCTAAGACGCCTGGCTCCCATGGAAAACGACCACGTTTAGACAACCATCGCGCTATCAGTATTACAGGACTAGTCTTCCAAGACGACATGACACTTATATCATGCGGTGAATGTGACGGCAACATTAAAATATGGGATCTACGCAAAAATTACAATATTTATAAAAGAGAGCCACTTCCAAAACACTCCATACCTTATTGCGGCAGCTCGACGAAAAATGGCTACACTAATCTGATAATAGATGATGCGAGAATGAGGCTGTATGCTAGCTGCATGGATAACGTTATTTACTGCTTCAATATATCGACATACAATGCCCTGCCGGAACAAAGATATATAGGTCATGAGAACAGTACTTTCTACATAAAAACTTGTCTCAGCCCAGACAGTATGTACTTGGTAAGCGGCAGCAGTGACAAGAACGCTTATATTTGGAACGTCAAGTATTCGCAACCGATCGTAAAGCTAACAGGACACTGGGCAGAAGTAACTTGTGCTGCATGGTGTCAAAAAGGAGATATGAAGATTGTCACCTGTAGTGATGACGCACGTCATAAAATTTGGCGCATTGGCAAAGAATTCCCAGATTCTGACGTCGAATTCAAAGGCCGCGCCGAAATCGTACCACGTGCTGATGTCACAAGTTTACCGCAGTGGGGCTCACTCGACAAAACTCCCAACTCGCTAAAACGAAAACTTATAACTACTCCCGGTTCATATAGTACTAAACGCTTGCGCACTAATGGCAGTTCTTCCATCAGAAAGACCAAGCGATGCCTGACAGATCTGATGAATGCTTCCAAAGACGCCGAGGAAGCTGAGATGTCAATAAAAAGACTGAAATTAGATACTGTTGAAGAAGAGCCCAATTTGTTGTCAGCCGGAATCAAGCGTCATGGACACGTTTTAGAAGAAAGCCCAGCTAAAAAATGCCATATAGAGACAAGTGACTGGTGTTATATACCCAAAGCAGGGTCGTCCTTCATGACCCCTACAAAAAATTACGAAAGCAGAAACTGCAAAATGTTGTCGCCGAAAGGAATGAAACCTCTTTCGCCAAGTACAGAACATAATATATCGCCTGTATATGTTTCTCCTAGCAAAGTAAGAATACTATCTTTTACAACACCTACTAAAAACCTACCAGACTTTGTGTTACATGGCGAAGCACCCCACCACAAGTTGATGTCTCCAGTTAAGAAAAAGGATACGCCCACAGATTGGCTAACACTTATGGTTCGCGAACGTAAAGGAAAATGTACTGATATAGTTGATAAATGTAATTTGCCCCCACCGCTTAGTCCGAAAGAGAATTTTCCAACTCGGAGGAACTCTGTTACCGAGAGAACTCCGAAATCTAGTAAGAAATGTAGAACACTATTAAAATATTTCAGTGTTACTGTCAAAGATAAGTAGTCACTGAAGTTACTATTATAGTAGGACTAAATGGACTGATTTGTTAGATTTTATCTGTTTGTATTTTAGGTTTAAGTGATGTTACGATCGATAGTCCTTTTATGGGAGAAACATTTTTTAGTTGAGTCAATGCTTTTGTTTAAATAAGGATAATTATCACAATATGTTTGTCTGTTTTTGTGTGTACTACAGGAAAAATGTTATGTGCGCGCAGTGTCCTGATGTCGATGCCAATTATCGAAGTCCATATATTTGGATTTGTAAGTGTAAAAAAATAGTCAAATTTATTAAAACTATAGTAGATAAAGGAATAAATAATCATTATGCCAAAATCGTAGATCTAAATAAATAATAATTTCGTCACTTGTACAGCCGATCGTGTTTGACGTGAAAGGAAGCACACGTGCCAATAGCCAAACTCCTCATAAACCTATCAAAAGGACCGCGTCCTAAATATGTACGGTTGCTTAACCTACATATACGAAATTAAGGAAACTCCACTATTGCGGTTCGGATATCTGCATAGTTTCATTGACTTACAGCATATAAGTTAGTTATTAATGTTCCTATATGTAATGTTAAAGAATCTGTAAATCCCAACAGAATGTCCTTATGCAAGCAAATTTCTGATTCAATCCTTAGATAATATTTTTTTAAATTATAGTACAATACTATGTATTTTTTTAATTCTTGACTAAAATAGAGTTGATTGAGACAATATGATTCTTTTAAAATTCATATTATTAACTGTACACTTAGTCATTGTGACTTTCTGGAATAATGTAATAGATAAATTAACTTCACATTTTAGATTCAAGACATACTGGTGATTTAAATCTAATCGAATAATGTAGACGATAAACGTGGCTAATGTTTATTGTATGACTCATAACTTAATTTATTGCATTTATAGTCGTATTGAGTTCAATTACTTAATAAATCAATTATTAAATCATATCACTATTTTTTATTTTCCTGTATGAGATCACCCACTGAAATAACTGAGAGCTCTCTCTCTCTCTTTCTCTGAGCAACATACAAAAAGGTATGTAGTCATATTGAAATCCTAGCTAAAGTCCGGTCGCGGAGCAGGAAGAATTTCGTATATTAACCTGTTATTACCTGTGTCATTCCCGCGTAAATATAATGCGTCACGCTCGCACAGATGCAATGACCGCCGTCTTCAGGGATTGTAAACCTTTTACCTGCGACCGTAAGGTTTGTTCTTGTTTGCATGTGGTTTGTGGCATTGGCCTTGAGTCACGACAAAAAACCCACGGCTTGCTTAACATAATTAATAATTTTTAAATAACGAACAAATGACATTCCGTCTTGGGATGCATTAGTGATCGCTCAGTTTTCGGACACAGTTATCTTAGTTTGTTGTTGTTTGTTAGTTTTTGTTATTGTTTTAATTGTTAAGTGGTTTTGTTAATTTGTTAAGTTTTCTTCACTGTTTTAAAGTGTCTACTTCGCGTCCATTCAAGGAGTTTGTTTCTCCGCGGAAGAAAAGAAAAATGTCACACTTTAGTGAATCTGAGAAGGTGATGATTATTAACGTGTTTAAATACGTTAAAGAATCCTGGTCTGCTGGATTCTTCAAAAAAAGAAATGATGGAAATAACAGCCGATATCTTGGGCATTTCGAAATCGGCCACGTATCGTGTTTTAAAAGACTATACCGAAACAGACACCGTCAAGCCAGCTGCATTACCGATAAAACGTCTCTCATAAATTGAAACTATTGATAACTTCGATAAATCGTGCATTAGGCGAATAGTGTACAACTTTTATCTAAAAGTAGAGTTACCTACAGCATAAAAGATGCTACATGTCATAAATGCAGACAAATCTATACCAAACATGCGCTTAACATCGTTGAAAAATTACTGAAACATTTGAAGTTTAAGTATGTCAAACGAAGGAGAAATAACGGGCTAATCGACAGAGATTATATAGCATTGTGGCGTATCAAATATTTGATAAATATGAAAACTTACCGACAGCAACAACGACCAATATATTACTTGAATGAAACTTGGGTTAATGCGAGTAAGACTTATTTTTATTATTTACTGACTGACTTAAATCCATACTTATATTATAAATGTGAAAATAACTCTGTCTGTCTGTTACCTTTTCACGCCTAAACGGCTGAGCTGATCTTGATAAAATTCAATATATGTACACTTTGTAACAAGAGGAAGGACATAGGATCGACAGACCCCTTAGATGTTCGCAATATCAAGTGGTTAAAAGTTTAAACTTGTGATACATTTATTAATTTACTTTTCAGCGGACACTGTAGGCAAAGTGTGGAAAGACACTACTGTGCAGTCACGAAAACAAGCATTTTTGGAGGGTTTGTCGACGGGTGCCAAGAATCCTACTTCCAAAGGCAACCGGCTAATTGTTTTACATATAGTAAGTAGTGTGAAAAAGAATTCGTGCCAGAATCAGAATTGGTTTTTGAATGCAAAGGCACAGGCGATTATCACGAATCGATGAATGCAGTCAAGTTCGAAAATTGGTTTCAAGCAATGCTATCGAGACTTGAGCCAAACGCAGTAGTTGTCATGGATAATGCCAGCTACCATTCAAGACGCTAGGAGATAATCCCAGTTACTAGTTGGAAAAACAAGACATCCAAGAATGGCTTCCATCAAAGCAAATTTCTATTGAGACAAAGGAAGAAAAAGGTGAAAGATGTTAAAACCCAGTACCAATCGTACGTGGTTGATGAGATGGCAAAATCAGTTGGTGTTGAGGTATTAAGATTACCTCCATACCACTGCGAATTGATTCCCATCGAACTAGTGTGGGCAAACTTCAAGGGGTATGTGGCCAGGACAAATACTACATTTAAGATGGCAGACGTTAAAAAGCTGTTTCAAGAGGCTTTAGGCAACATTTCAGCAGAAAATTGGCAAAATTGCATCAGTCACGTAAAAAAAGAGGAATGGAAATTAGGTAGACTAGATGATAATGTAGACAAAACTGTTGATTATTTTGAGATAAATGTGACAGGCGAGTCGTCGTCGGAAAGCAGTAGCTCCGATACAGAGAAATCGGATTCTGAATTTAGAATTTTCGTTTTTTATTTCTACCAAATAAGTAATTAGGTATAGCTCGATTTTTATAACTGTTTTCATACTAAAATCAAAATAAATAATATATATAACAGTAATATTTTGTTTTTTAACAAGCTAGTAAATATATTTTTCTCTTTCAAATATCCTTATTTCCTAACTTCCTAATCCCAATCCTAACTAATATTATAAATGTGAAAGTAAGTTTGTTTGTTTGTTTGTTACCTTTGCACGCCTAAACCACTGAACCGATCATCCTGAAATTTTGCATATACGTTGTCAGATTTACAGAAACGGACATAGGATACTTTTCATCCCGAAAAAAATACTGTTCCCGAGGAAAACAACAATAACGTTCTTATGATAATAGATGGCCCCAGGTATTTCGAATCATGATTGAATTATATTATTACAAGCAGAGGACAACCCCAATTGATTATCAAATTCTAAATTAACGCGAGCGAAGCCGCGGGCAAAAGCTAGTTTCATATAAACCGCACTTAATACGAAAATGTTTGTGACCACTGTCAGTAGGCAAATAGGTCATTGTACAAAATTCTTCCTACCGGAGTAGCGGACGACCGGACTTTAATATTATAAAATATTGTCTTACGTTTACGCGAATGTTATACATACATTGAATTTTGTCGCATTTATAATTTTAATATTATAAATGTGAATGTGAGTTTGTTCTAACATGACCGATCATCATGTAATTTCACATACACGTTGTTGGGGGAACAGAAAAGGACATAGGGTACATTTGATTCAGAAAAAAGTACTGTTACTAATCTAACCATATACGCGAACAATAATAACCCCATATACCCCAACATATACGCGAGCGAAGCCTCGGCAAAATCTAGTAATAAATAAGTGTGGAAGTAAAAGGACTTAGGGATCCCTCCTTTTCGCATAATGTTTTTTGTCCTAATATACTTCGGCATAACGATTTTGGCACAATTTGTTTTGGCATAATAATACTTTGGCATACTTTTTTTAGGCATACATTTTATGTTGGCATAATCATGTTAAAGACTAATTTGTTTTGGCATAAATTTGATTCCCATAACGTTAGTAGGCCTAATGACTATTAGCATAACGTTAGTAGGCCTAAAGACTTTTAGCATAATAGAAGTTAACTCAGATAGAAGTTAACTGATTGAAATAGTAGTCCTTAATTATTTATTTTAGGTGTATATTTTCAAAACCGACTTCACGTAGTCTTGTTTGTCCTACCCCTAGAGTGTTATTTAAAATCGCGTAGGCGTGTAGGGGCGAGGCGGCCCGCGGGCTGAGGAGCAGGCGGCTGAGGCTGGCCGGCGAAGCCGGCCAACAAGCCGAAGCTGCGGTGGTGAGCGAAAGCCGTCTGCGACGATTAGCACGCGTGGGGCCGCCGGAGGCCCGCAGCGCCGGAGCCGTGACAGAAACTCATTCAACACATCATCAATTTATGCTTTAGGATATTATGCTTAAAAAAGTTATGGTTTAGAACTTTATGCTTAATAAATTTATGCTTTACAATATTATGCTTAATCATTATTATGGTTAGAGAAATTATGCTTAAAAAATTATGCGTAAGCTGTTATGCGTAATTATATTATGCGAAAATATAATTATGCCAAACAACATTATGCTAAGTTATATTAGGTCTTAAAATTTTATGCTAATGGATAGGGAACCAAGGACTTATTAGTTGAGTACGCTAACTGCGTGTTTCTGTGACATAAGTTTGCGTTTATTGAAGGTCATAGCTCATTAAAACCACCCGGCACCCGACCAGCACCGCCTCGTCTCGAGCAGCTAGTATTTTTTGTATGGACTATTATGGGTATACGCTCACTACATCAACTTCGGAGCGCCTCGCCCGCGGGATGACCGCGAGCGGACGGCGAGTGAGCCTTTCGGTGACCGCCCGTTACCCACGCGCAGTTCCCGAATGGATCGCGTGCCGTTCGCGAGTGGACCATGCGCCGTCCACGAGCAGTCAACCCACGAGTTTCATCAAGCGTGACAGCTATGAGAGCCAATTCTTGGTTTATAAAGCTAGCCGTAACAATATACACGTTTAGACCTAGTCACAGATAATATAATACTATACTAGTACCTAGTGACGATCCCTGACAAACTACTCATCTATTAATGACAACGCAATGTCCACTCGTCGACCACGCGGCGTACATCCGTAGACCACCTGTCGTCAAAGAGTGGACACCGACCGACGAGGTGGTGCTGGTCGGGTGCTGGGTGGCTCTAATGTGCTATGATGACCTTAAGGTTTAATGATCGGGCGATATATATGTAAATATACTAGCTCACCCGACTGACGTTGTCCTGTCTTAGACGAACTGGCAAAACCGCGAAGTTAAGTTTTCTGAAATTATCCAATTTTCTGCGCAGTTTTCTTAACTTTTCTTTCCGAAAGAACCTTCTACAAAGTACCTTAGAAAACTTAGAAAAATATAAATAAAATCGGTAAATCGTTCTCAAGTTATGGCGTGACCAAAGGAAACAGGCAAGAAACAGGGATTCATTTTTGTATGTATAGATTAAGTATTGTGTTAGGTACCTAAGTGTCAGTAGTACCTAGTTACCATGGAGATAGTCCGGTTGATGTCAATAGTCAATAAAATCGTCTCATCGGCGATATAGTGAGTGCTTCACACCTCCGCCCAAACCTTTAAGATGATACACTCGTGAAGAAACTCATGTGATGACTAAAATAGTAATGCTTTTACTTTTGCATTAGGTGAGACAGACTATATGCTTAAAGGAAATGTAGTACATTATTAAAGTACATATATGTTTCTTACTTTTGTTTATTTGTATTTGCACAGATCGTTTTGTTTCAGACAACGGAACAACATTATTTTAAAATTGGGTATTGGTTTTCAATATTTATTTACAGTATAGTCTAATTCAAGCATTACATCAATTTTAGGTATTCCACTATGCATAACCTGAATATCAGGATACGCTTGTTTATAGTTTTTTCCGCCATCAAAATAATCATCCACAGATTCATTAGACATTTGTCTAGCAGGAGTATTGCAATGCTTCATTTGTTCTTTTTCGACTAGGTCTACGCATTCCTGGTACAGTTTTACAAAGCTTATTTCCGGGGGTATGTTTACCATGCCCGGCGCTACGCCCGGATCGGGTGGTAAAGGGTTGGTTATAATGGGAATGGGCGCTGCAAATCTGGATCTCTGTAGTATCTTAGTTCTTTGTATCGGACGCAACTTCGTTCTTAGAGGTTTGTTGAGATATATCAAGTTGTCCATTTTATTATTGGCTATTTCACTGTAATTTTGTCTGCGTTTATCACGTACGTACAGTCGCGTTTCTGTATTGGGTTGCGACTAACGACTCAATTTGGAGTTGTCAAATATAAAATTAGGTACATATCGCAGGTTCCTTTGGCCTTTATTTTGCGGGTAAGCATGCACGAACTAAATTAGACTTACCATAAATTTAGGATAAACTACTACACCTAACTAATGTTTGTGAAGCTGTTCCTATTATAATTTATTGATTTTATGTTTATGACACTGACTTATAAAACATCTTAGATGTCACACAAACTGACAATAATGGGATAATTAAAAATATATTTATCTCAAAATGTCACTGTTTAAGAGTAGGTAGTAGATAAGTAGGTAGGTTCACATCTTAATACAGTTCTAATATTTTATTAAAATATATTTTCATTTGTAGTAATAAATGGATGTTGATGGATAGTATATGTAATATTTTATATTGTTTTATAATTATTCTTATGGATACTCTATAGATTCTGCTAATGTCGATGTTGTGCTATTTGACCTCACTAGAGCTAGTGAAACTAAGAGAATATTCCTTTATTTTAGAATGAGCATGAAAGCCAATGCTAGCTGGCCATTGACTAGCTTGCAGTTGCGTCAATCAGCATATCTTGCTCACTCCTGGCCAATTATAACTATAGTAGTGTTGCTATCTCATTGTCTACCAAAATACTAGTTCTCAAATGCTGTTAAATTTCAAGCGAGATCTAAGAGATTATTCTTTACTATAGAAGCACCTATTCTTACCTACATTTTGGAGGTGTCAGACATCACAAACACATGGGAATAATGAAACACCAATGTAAGATGTGCTTTTGCTCACTCTTTATTACGCTTGTTAATATATAAAAACATAATATAAATTATTTTGTAAAATATCACCACTGATTGTTGCAAACAACTTGACCGCGAGCTCCGCTTAGTGTCACTCGTACTATGACTTGCGTATACTCACGGTACCTGATTCAAATTATAAATATCAATAATTTTAATTACTTTAAACACTTGCAATTTCTCTTTTTAGCTGTTAATCGCCTCTTTGAGCATCGAAAACGTACAGTATAAAAATTGCAACAATGTTTCAATAGAATTAAAACTTACATTTAAAAGTTAATTGCATTTAGAGCTAACTTGTTCAACCAGCGCCCTGACTAGTCATACACATATTAACCCCTACAAAACCCCATACAAAAATGTCCACTATTCACAATTACTCTTATTATCACTAGTCAGGAAGTTGTCACAAGTTTTAGAATCAGATATCGAGATACAAAATTAGGCATTCTTATTGAAACGCAAGTCATAGGTGCGTGACACGGGACAAACAATTCAATACAGTAGTCTACAAAGAAATATTGACAATAATCATGTAAAAATATTTAATTTAAATATTGGCGACTGGCGTTCCGAATGCATAAAATATTATCGACGTTTAGCGAAGTTCACAAGCCGAACGTTCGCTAAACGGGAGATCGACATTCGCTGGCGCCGCGACGCCGCAACGCCGGCTCGCTCGCGGTAGTTCGCAGGCTGGGATCGATAACAATGAAAATGTCAGTAACGAAACTATAGCAGAAATAAAAAATAACACAATTAAAAAAGACAAGTCGTTAACAATAGATCGGGCGCCGAGCGCCTCCGCCATACAATTTGTTATACCTACTACATCTAAGTCTGCACTTAAACTACGACTTAACACTATGTACATACAATATCTTTATCCAAGCGATTTTAAAAAAGTCTTAGTACTTTTTATCATATTAATTTGAAAATTTGTTAAATGTCTTTATCGTTAAATTCACTGAATCCACTCGCACCACATATCATTATTATGTTTCTTTTTTTTTCGTTTTCGTTTTATAACACAATACAAGTAACAGAATGTTTTAGCCCCGCTAAAAAACTACTAACATAAGTTTACAACTAGAGTACAACCGACGTAACTTGTACGAACGACGAGTGACGTGGCGCGGCGCCAGGGGGCGGCACTGCGTCCACTCGTCTTCATATCAATTGACATTTTAAAACTGGTAAAATATAAACGTAAATCTATGAAGGAATCACGTTTTGTGGCGCGATCGAGTGTGGTGACCGGAGGCGCAGACGCGTGTCTCCGGTCACCACAAACGTTCAGCGTTTCAGTCGCAATTCGAGATCAAAAACTCGAGGCGATAATCGAATGTCACACCTCTAATACGGAGCGGCCGCGTCGCCGAGCGGTGCCCGCCACGTTCGCCGAACGTTCGGCGAGCGGTGTGTGTGTTTGTGTGTGTGTGTGTGTGTGGCTGGCGACGCGCCGCTCGCTTCAGTCCATTGAAATATCATAACAATACCATTTTATCACAATAGACAAATTAAAGTAATTTTGGGCACAGCGTGACCCTAGCGATGGCCTCGTATAAACTTGTAGTTTCGTTTACATCATTAACTAAAATATGCATTAAAAATCCCGCATTCTGATATTCTAATTACCAAGTATCAAACAGTCGAACTGATGGATAAAAACACAGTATTCAAAACGAGTAAATTCTTCGAAAAACGTTAGTGTTCTCGCGTGGTGGCCGACAGTCCCGTGGCGGGCCCGACTCCCACGCGCTGTTTACTACATAGTTAAGTAAGTTTGTACTTTGATCATTATTAGAGTGCAATTTTACAAAGGAACTGGAGCGATGGGATGCCGGGGCCATGTCGAGTGCGAGTCGCAGGCTCAGTGAATGTAACCACACGAACCAATACACGCGTACAACAATAATATGGCGACATAGCGTACTCCTGGCCGAGCCGCGGACCCAGTACCGAGCCACGCACGCCTCCGCGCAGACACTATCTAATTAAACAAGTGAACGTGATAGTGACCTACTAAAATGAATTATTATTATTAATAAAACTTCAATTTCCTCTTAATTCGATTAGTTTTTGAGGTAGGTATATATTTGCCGAATTGCCGATAAGTTTGGTTAGGGAACCTAGGAGGCCCGATGAGCGGTACTGGGCGGTACTGGGCGGTACTGGGCGGTACTGGGCGGCGGGCGGCGACTAGGTGCTGGCTCGACATGGCCCCGCCGTCCGGAGCGTTTGATACGAACGGTACGTGCAGGGACATCTCACTATAAGAAAACAATGTTCCACCATCGTTACCCTACAATATGGCGTCAGTGGCACACTCGCGTCGTTGCGCCCCGACTGAAGTACGGAGTTCTAATATGCGGATATGGGAATATATAGGGAATTTTAAATTTTCTTATTGCACTAACGGGAATCGATTACAGACAGTTAAGACTAACACATATCGTGTCGGGGCGCGGGGCGGGCGTCGCGGCCACGACCGCGAGTGGTGCGCGAGCCTAAGTACTGCAAGTACTCGGCCGGCCCGCCGACAGTCTGCTGCGGACAAACAACACACAGGTTATACACATTCATAAAGATTGAATCGAATTAGGTGTTACTTGGCGGCAATACATTATTATAAAATTATTGGGACGAGAGGAACTCGCCACGTACCTTGCTCATCCTAACTATTGCAATGGAAAACTGTTTACAATACAGAACTTCTCTGGATAGGGACAGTAGCATCGTGGGAGTTGGGGTACGCCCGGGGCGTACTCCAACCAATCCCAATAATTTCATTACACTCAAATAAATAATTACAATAAAAACTATACGATAACAATTGGAGTCTATGTATCTAAAGGGGAAGATCAGATGGAACGTGCCCACCCCGGAATTGTCTGGTGACCATACCAGAATTTTATTGTGCCGACCCCAGAATTGTCTAGTGCGACCCCTGAATTGTCTAGTGCGACCCCAGAATTGTCTAGTGCGACCCCAGAATTGTCAGGTGCCTACCCTAGAATTGTCAGGTCAACATAAGATTCGTAGTTTATATTCGATTAGGATTTATGGATTACAACCCTCTGGAAAATATGCCAATGATGATAAAATACAAGCCTTTGCGAATAGGATTGCTATTTGTCTAACCTAGGCCAAGACTTTTCTGGAAAACGAGGAGTCATAATTGGCAGGCAGAGGCACGTGGGTGTCTCACCCGCCAACTAAACTAAATCTCAATATCTCAATATTCGACTCCGGGCTGCTATTGAGATTTATTAACAGAAAAACCCAATAACTTTTTTGTTGGCCCGACCCGGGAATCGACCCCGAGACCTAATGCACAGCAGTCGCATTTACTACCGCTGCGCCAAGGAGCAGTAGTTATCAGCGATAAAGCCTAGTGTGAAACCGTTGAAGTGGCACGTAAAGATCTCGAGTTCGAACTCAAGACGCGCATCTCTGGCTTTTTGAAGTTATATGCGCATTAAATAATTAATTATCGCTTGCTTCAACGGTGAAGGAAAACATCGTGAGGGAACCTCCAGTCTGACAGTTCTCCATAATGTTATCGAAGATATGCCTTCTCTCACTGAGTAGAGGTTGGCAGCAGTGGGACAGTTTAATACAGGACTGAGTAGTAGTTACCTGGTGGTGTGGAGCGTGTGCGTGTGCGTGTGCGCATGCGCGCGGCATCACCAGCAGAACACGGAGAGTTCGCCGCCGTGCGCGCCGCCCACCGCGCGCCACGACCGCACGCCGCCGCCGCCCACCTTCAGCTGCCGACACAAAACAACACATATATATATTACAACGTACTAACAACTACTTGTAATAAAACTATACACTTCCACAATCCTAACTGATGTTATAGAATATTTTGCTCATAGCTACGCTCGCGTAAATGTAGGTAAGATTTGTAACAGTAGCTTTTTCGGGCTGAAAGGTACCCTATGTCATTTTCTGTTCCCCTGGCAATGTGTATGAGAAATGTCATAATGATCGGTGGAGTAGTTAAGGCGTAAAAGGGTAATAAACAAAACAAACGCACATTCGCATTTATAATAGATACCTATTATAAATGCGAATGTGAGTTTCTTTTTTTGCTACCGATAATCATGAAATTTCGCATACACGTGTATGTCATGGGTACAAAAAAGGATATAAGGTATCTTTCTTCCAGAAAAAAGTATTTTTACTAAAGTAACCTACATTTACGAGAGCAAATTTGGGGCCAATATCTCGTCATATACACTATTAATGAGTTTTTGTCTATCTGTCAATGCGTTTGAGCACTCAAATCTCCGCAATGGTAGAACCAGTGGTTTTTAATTATCAAAGTCGCGGGCAGGAACTAGTGTTACCATAAATTTGAATAACTCTGTAAATCATAATCCTCGTCGAATACATCTCCATTATAATAGCGTGAAAATATCATCAATATGGATGAATATCTGAATATTTTTAAAATCAACTTAGAAGTTTTTTAGAAGCAATGCTAATCTGTAATATAAATAAAAGTTGATAATTATAGGATAAATATGTCTAACACATTTAAGTTGTCATTGTTAATTTTTCGTTTGAAAATAGTGTTAATCGATTTCATCATCCTTGTGTACATACTTGTACGATGATTGTCGAATAATTATCGCGAGGCAATGATAATTACGCTATTTTTGACAACACCCATTTCTAGAATGACTTGTTATTTTTATGCATTCCTCTTCCACAAAGAACCTGTGAATATGTTCAGGAAGCGTAGTACGTCAATAAATTCACAAATATTAAGTGAGACCTCAAACAATTATGTAGTTCGAGAGATGTTGATAATGCTGCAGCTCCTTAGAGAAAAGACTTGTAAAATATACGATACTGTAAACTTGGCTATTGAAAAGAGTGGCTGTGTATTTCTTGTCAGTTCTTCTCATTGGTTCTACGCTCTTGCTTTGCTGAACATGGCAACAGGTAAATGTAAAATCACATTAATAAGTGTAACGTAGACGTTCATAAGTGTTACTTTGTGACCTAAATGAATAAACATATTTTTGATTTGATATGATTTGCATCTATGAATACCATTGCTTAGATATATAGGCTTTGGGGGAGGCCTATGTCCAACAGTGGACTACTTTCGGTTGAGATGATGAGATATACAGGCATTCTAGGGTCAAAGAAAATATAGTATAAAAAATTGTCATTAAGAATTTATTAAATACATCTGTTTTTGATAGTTTCGGTCATATGAGAGTTAACTAATTCTCAAACTCATTGAGAATGCTGCAAAAACTTGGTTTCCGCAACCGAACGACTTGGGCAAAAAGAAAGCATTCGCGCACCTCGCTTACTACATCTGTATATAGTCACACTGGATGAGTGATTGCAAAAACATCGCGGCTAAGTATTCCAGACGTCGGACATTAGTATTTAGTTGACAGTCAGTAGGGTCCCCATATGACACCATGTATTAAGGAAAAGTCTCGCGGTTAGAGTTTATTAAGGGGTTATGCCTAGTTGTAAGTCTAAAAATGTGGTAGGTATTTCCGGAATTCTTTGTGAAGAAGATTTTTATTATATATGAGAATCAAGTGAGAATTTTGTCGAACAAAACAATTTCTTTTTGGCCCCATTTTGTCAAAAATCAAAATTCTGACTATTCCTTCGTTTATTACCTATATTTATCTATACAGAAAATAAATCCTTAATTTTTTTGATTTCAGGTAATTTGAACCAAAGATGTCTTGTTCACCGCCAGACTCCTTTTTGCGGAGGACCTTCAGGAGATCGTCTATAGAAGAAAGGGAAAACAACATTAAAAAAAAATGCGATTGCTTAATGTACATTAAAATCTCTAAATGTACATGTATTTGATATATATATATATATATATATATATATATGTATTTATACATATAATAAAATGCCTCCTCACAAAAAAATCCGGAAAAACCACATTTTTTTAGACTTACAACTAAGCATAACCCCTTAAAGCTATATGGATTGTAGTCGAGTAGTCTTCTAAACGAGTTACCAGACTGCATTTTATTGTGCCAAACTGTAATCGAATATCATTTGAATCCGTATCGCAGTTCATTATAAATAGGTGCTTTAGATCGACAAGATCATCCTTAAATATAATACCAAATGTACTTTTTGATCCATATTTTTAAGTAACAAAGCAATTACCGGCTCATTGTGAACGTGTGACGTGTGTGACGAACCATTACCGACAAATGTGATTCCGTCGTGTCGTGACTAATGTTATAAGACTGATCCTAGATCGCGCAAAGAATTATTACGTTTTTTATATACAAATAAATAAGTATTTTAACGTTCTAATGTTTTCTAAATAATTCTTACCGGAGAATTGGGATCATATGACTTTATGAGAAGCTCAATTGAACATTGAGCTTCTGAATTTGAAGCCATAATAACTTTGAACATAATCTACAACAAAGTGCATTTCTGACTTTAAATATTTCCACATGGTTACCCTAGCGGCGAGTGTCGGCAAAAAGCATAAGTGCGTCGAGTTTTCATTCCACGCGTGTCCATATAGGGGGCGCTCCGGGCGCGGGCGGCTGGTCTGCGCGCGCAAGGAATGCCGCCCATTGATGCCCACAGCCAACACATCGGGGACGCTCAATGAGCCACAGCTCCCATTGAGCACGCCATGCAACATACGCACACCACCCTCCCTTACATATTGGAACTAGTATCTACATTTTAATGGTAAATTCACCCTTATCTACAGTTCAGATATTGACTCTCTAGTAGTAGCACTAGAATATGGTGCTGCTCCTAAGACATTATGCAATGAGACGTTGTTTAACTCGCAGAATACTTGATCTCTCACTCGCAGTATAATTGTTTGATATTACTAAATAGTAAAGTGCGGCATAGTTTGTCAGACAGACAAGATTAACTAAATAAAGATGATAACAATATCTATCGATAAGGTTCCGAAATATGAGATACATAATTAATTAATTACATATGTACCTAAATATGTTGGATAATCAATTTAATAGTTTAATTCAATTTCTAGATAACAGCTTTATACTAAACGACTGCAATTCTGTAAAAACTTACCGGTAAGGTTTGACGAAATTGTGAATGAATTCTGCGAAATTTTCAGGAACACTTGTAAATCAGCTATGAAAGTTTAAGTAAAGTAAAAGAAAATTAAGTAATTATAGTGATAATATGACTACTGGGGATTTTGTTAATTTGTTTTATTTTGCCTGGTACATCGCAAACGTACACAGCCTTCATCAATTATTTACCTGGAACCATAGCAAATGCTGTCGAAATACTAAATAAAATCATAGTTACTAGTTTAATAAATGCAAAATGTATCTATACATTATAGCTAAACCGTTGAGAACTTGTACTACTAATGCAGTGCTACTTTTAATAGAAACGCGAATGAAGTAGCGTTTGAAATGTTCATCGAGTAACTAATATTATAAAATACCTATCAAATTTCTCGTCTCAATATTGTCGATATCAGATAATTTAGTCGGTGATTCAATGAGTTTGGGGCCGGATGCGGCGTCCTAACGCGGAATGGCTCACGGCCGAGGACCATTCAATAGTCTTGTACTACTTCATTATACATAATATACGCATGACACATTCATTACGCTTGTTTTGATCGCCAAATCGTATAACGCGCCAACACTATTATATAGCTATCTAGTCTATATCACGCACTGAACTTTAAGACGCTTTTTCAGTAGTAGTCTATTCATTTTGTCAAGTGAAATGTAGTCTTTTTAGAGTTCAAGTTATCTCTATAATATCATTGAAACTTGGTTTGGTGGTTTAGACATGACACCTAACAATCAAACGAACGTAAACTAAATAAGCCCTTAATGACTAACCCAGTTTGAAAATTGTTTTGTTACTTCTATAATTCTAAAATCTAAATCTATTGTTTTATAAACATGCATACTCAGCAATCTGCATGCGAATAACGTATATAACTTCATTACAATTTGGAAACCCTATGTACAAATCCTAAATGTTGGCAGTCATCCTCGTTATCTCGAGAACTGTGTGTTATTTCGGGATAAAAATAAACCCTCGTATTCTCGTCTACAATCCACAAGCTACATTTGTTGTTGATATAAGTTGCCAAGTTCTATTAAATACTTTGGACGCCAAAAATAACAATAATAATAAAATCGAACAATAATATGAGTAAATAACAAAAACGCATCTGTTTGATAATATGTATAGTATAATACCAGATGCATTCGCCCGCATGCGTGGGGTCACTGACCCGCTGGCCGATAAGGGCTGATAGCTTATCAGTAAAGGTGCAACGACGAATGCATATACCCGGCTTATGTACCTATGATAACTAGCTATATAGGAAACAGGAATGATCATATCTTATCGACTTTTACATCTACAAGATACGTTTTATTGAAAAATATTTGAACTGTCGTTGGTCCACTGATGAAAGCATGAATAAAAACTTGCAATTGCTTAATGAGATTCTACACTCGGTTTATCGTTTAGACGAAGTTAGTGGCAGTTTTCTCAGTAATTGGGTTGCTTTCATAACTTGGCATCTAAATACTTCTGCCACGGCTTCGATGAATTGCTGTTTCATAGGTCAGCCAATCAATCTACCTGTTAGAGTACAATGCTTGTCAAAAGCGCCTGCCAATTCACACTACTTAACGCAAGTTTTCACCTTTCTCAACCAGTGCCTATCCTACATTTAAGCGAGAGTATCTGCGGGCAAAATCTAGTTCAGAATAAAACTGTTATCCATAAATTGTTGTTCCCGGTCTGGGTGACCACCCAGACTCGGAACAGTCCTCGGAAAAGTCCCTCGCGACCATTGCTCGCGACACAGGCATTGTTCCAAGTGCCTTTTTAAACAAAATATTACTTAAGCGCGGTAGTACGAGGGCGGTAGTACGACGCCCTCCCACACCGCCCCCTACTATACAATGGCTGCATTTAATACTGCAGCATAAATATTTGAGTGATATATCATCACCTCGGCAAGGGGTAAACATTGGTATTAGACAGCCATAGCATATCTTGCCCAATGGATGGCATTCACGTGCGTTTCGTCGTGGGAACGGACCACATGTGCGGTAATTAAGCGTCGCCATGTGCCACGACGCGCTGAACGTAGCCTACGTTTATTCATATTATAACGTTACCATATGAGAATCCCTCGAATGAATATTGCAATATTGAAAATAATCAACTTATGCAATTCAATTTGTTTTTTTCATAAGATAAATCCCTCTAGCAAATATTCCTCCTGTGTGCGGGACACGGACGGACACAAAGAACACTCAGACACGGAACAGCCATTTGTGGATCACACAAAGTTTTGTCATGTGTGGGATTCGAACACATAACACTCGGCCTACTGGCAGTGGCGAGGCGACCACTACCACGTCATCCGTGCAGTTAATATATAAAAAATAATGAGGTATCATGTCATACTAATTCATATCAATCATTATAAATGTGTAACTAACGTTAGCCCGGAGTTAGTTACTACTAACTTTGGGCAAATATATAGTAGGTTAGTTATTCTGAAAATAACATGGAATCTTGCAGCCAATAGTGAAAATCAAATAAAAAGAATGTAAATGACATTTGTGTCTTTATATAGAAAAGGATAATATAATAGCGGATATTCATATTCGAAACCCTGCATATTTTACCAATAATATACATATATTGACAAGACTAAGGGTAAATGTGAAAAAGGTATTTATGTTACTCTCAAATATAACCATACAAGATTTTGCCCGCGGCTTTCTTCGCTTAAATGTAGGTTATGTCATATTTTAAACTTTGGACACAGTACTTTTTTATTAAACCTACTTATATATCCTTTTCTGACAACGTGTATGCAAAATTTCATGATGGTCGTTCCAGTAGTTAAGGCATGAATGCGTAACAAATAAGTAAATCAACAAAGAGATTAAATATAATAATGATCATCAAAAATACTAATTGCACAGTTAAAATATGCTTACAAAAATATATCATAAAGAGCACCTATACGCCTCAAATCACTGCATTCCGTCTCGGAAGGGTCAGGTCATATTAGGTTCCTTCTTAAACCCACCCAAAAATTGGGAAGCCCCGCTTCGCGGGGCTCCGTCGACTTAGTTCGATCTCTTTAAATATATTTTCCTGTGCAATTAGTATTTTTGGTAAGCATATTTTGCTGTGCAATTAGTATTTCGGTGGAATAAAGGCAAATAATTGAGGAACAGTTAATTACTACGCATAAACAAAATCTCAATCGTGTATATAATATTAGTTAGTATTATTGTGATATGTTGTGAGTCTATTTATACTTCGTCATCTCTAACTTATATTGTAGTAAAATATGCAAGCAGCAGTCTTTGTTTGTTCACTTCTCACTTCAAATAAGATAAAGTGAAAACGAAGCGCTTCTTACGTCTGAAGGAACTTCTCACTGTACCTTGGAAGAATTATTAATTAGCACTAAGCAATTAAAACTTTATAATTATCCCAAGAGCTAAAGCTTCTCACTAGATGTGTATTTCCATCTACACTGGTATATACAGGGTGGCGCAAAAGTAATGACCCTATTTGGTTCAGCTACAACTTCGCTGCTAAATTAGAAGACTAGAATTAGTTTTTTAAATATATATATTTGTGTCATGAAATTTAGTTGCATTATTATTTAAATATGATGTCTATTAAATGTTGACCTCCAGAGTTGAAGCACATTTGAGCCCTATTTATGACATTTTCCATAACTAGCCGTAACACTTCCTGCGATATGTTTCTTATTTCTTGGTGTATGTTTTCTTTTAAAGCTGCGAGAGTCTGTGGTTTGTTCACATACACCCGAGATTTCAAATAACCCCAAAGAAAGAAGTCTGGACAGGTGAGATCGGGTGATCTAGCAGGCCAAGGCAAATTGCCAAAACGAGAGATAACACGGCCTGGAAAAGCATCCCTAATTAAGTCCATAGTATCGCGCGCTGTGTGTGCTCTGGCGCCGTCTTGTTGGAACCAGGTGTGCTCCAGCCCCATTTCATTCAAATTGGGTATCAAGAACTCACGTAACATGGTTCTGTATCGCTCACCAGTGATAGTTAGTGCATTACCTGCAACGTCTTCAAAAAATAGGATCGATCACTCTTTCTGCATAGACGCCACACCATACAGTAACTTTTAGTGGATGTAAAGGTGTTTGTTGAATAATGCGCGGATTTTCAGTGCCCCAGAAGCGAGTATTCTGCTTATTGACATGCCCCGAGAGATGGAAATGCGCTTCGTCACTCATAATCAATTTTGAAGAAAAATTATCCTCTTCAAGGTTGAGGTTTATGACGCGCTGGCTGTACTCTAGACGATCTCGGTGATCAATAGGCAGCAACTGATGATTCATCTGAGTTTTATACGGAAATATCTTCAATTCTTTGACCAAAATACGCTGCAGAGTCCGCCTGGAGATCCCCAATTGCGTGGCACGTCGCCTCGTTGATGTTTCTGGACACTCTTCCACATTTTCGCGGACAGCCTCAATATTTTCGGCTGAACGGCCTGTTCTTGGTCTGCCAGGCTTACGTCTATCCAGTGTTGACCCAGTTGCTTCGAGGCGTGTGGCAAAGCGTCGAATAGTGCGACTAACCGTTGCCAGACGGTGGGGAAATCGTCGACGAAATTCACGTTGTGTTTTTATCACTGATGAATTATTCCGTAAAAACATTGACACGATTATTCCACGTTCTTGGGGAGTAAAGCGGACCATGATTATTTTTAGTGAATATTACATTTGGTTACTACAAAATGTTCAATATCAAAATGACAGAAGAGGTCATAAAAAAAAATATAAGGAATTTCTATAGTGCCAGTACTTTTGCGCCACCCAGTAGAAGTAAACTATGTAAGTTTGAATGTGGAAGGTAATTTCTGGCATTAGCAGACCGCTTTGCAAATTAGTTTTGCCTTAGGTAGGCCGTTTGTTTATTCTGGTAGGATGCAGGCTATATAACATCACGCTAGGAACCATGGGAGCGGAGCAGTGATCATAAACGTCCTATCCCAGTGTGGGTATTTTTTTTATATATAACGATCCCTAGACCTTCTCTATCTTGGACCTTACTAACATTAAACAACGAATGGAGCACTGAGGCACGACAAAACTATTAAATAAATATTTGATCAGCACCTCAAGGCGTATTGTAATCTGCGAAGTGGCTACTCGAAACGACGCGTCATCTGTGTATTTAATAATGTGTAGTTGGCACCATATGAGAAACTTGGCGTACGTAATACGATAAACGTCGTGATATCAAGGTCACGCAGGTATTATACAATGCATTTCGCTATATTTTTATGACCATGTTTAGTTTTCAACGAATAATGTTATAAGATTTTTTTAGTTTGCCAAGTACTGCTATATTTTTGGACATCGTCTGTATATAGATTTTCAAAAGCACCTATATATGTGTGTGTCTATTATCCGGTCAAAATGACAAGACATATCTACGATCAACCGTGTCAAGATGCGTCGAGGGCTATAAAATCTTATGGTTGATTATATTATTAGTAAAAGATACTAGACTTTCCAAATGGGTATTATAACGTTCTATCTACTTTTGGGTGCAGCATAAAAAAGTTTATACTTTGGGGAATTTGTGTAAGCAACGAACTCTGCAGCGGTTGTAAATGTGTCGGTTTCATAACAGTGTAACTTCTTAGGATTCCGTACTCAACAAGTGCCGATAGCACCCTTTTAATAAGGCACTATTGTAATCTTATAATACTAATATTGTTAAAGTAACATTGCAATAGTACCTACCTACTGCTAGATACTAGATACGACTTGGATAGTGGTGGTTTATCAGCCCAAGATGTATTTGTTGGCCACGGAAATTGGCAGTTGGCAATAACAATACAGTTATCAAGTTATCCATTATGTCGCCACATATTTACGTCGCGTGAACAGCACGCTAATTATAACTATTATTGATATCGCATTACTAATGTTATGAGAATACATCCTGTACATGTAGATAATAATTGTGCACAACTCTGTTTATGTTGCGTAGGTAATAGATTGTATAATTTATTAATATACGCTAGTAGCTTACTATTGTCACCAATAGTTAGATAGTTACAGTGCACGGGACACGCCAGCTTCCAACTAGATAAACTACGCTCTGCTTGTAATATTTTGGAGAAGCCAAACGTATCATTTAACTATGGACTATAATATCGACTAAAGCGAGAGGCAGGCTGCAAATGATGACACTATTAGAAGCTAGAAATATTCGACATAATGTAGGGATGCAACGCAAGCGGAACAGGTTGCCCTGGGCAACCATATCGCTAAAATAAAATAAATAACAATTTCCCCTATCCAAACTATTTAAGCAGCGATAGCCTAGTAGGAAACCATTGGACTGCCACGCAGAGGTCTCGAGTACGAACCCAAGGCGCACATCTCTGACATTTCGAAGTTATATGCATATTAAATAGTTAATTATCGCTTGCTTTAACGGTGAAAGAAAACATCGTGAGGAAACCTGCATGTCTGAAAGGTTTCCATAATGTTCTCAAAGATATGTGAAGTCTGCCAACCCGCACTGGGCCAGCGTGGTGGTCTATGGCCTAACCCTTTTCAAACTGAAAAGAGGCCCGTGCCTAGCAGTGGAACAGTTTAATATAAGGCTGATATTATTATTATTATTATAAACTATTTATGTAGTAAGTGAGATCAAAAGTTTCAATGTATAACTGAACGAGGGCAAATATAAAACAAAAATTGGCAGACCTACATAATCCTTCAGCTGATGTGACACCTTTGGACTTTCATGCTTGAGCAATAAAAAATTAACATCATAATCGAATGGGTTGCAAGCGATTCGCTTTCGTTTTAAATTAATAAACAATCTAATTCATTCAATGATGATATCATGCTTACCGTACATAACATAACACATAGCATAACGAAGTAGCAAAGATGTACCATACTATTAACTTTTAATTTTTATGCAACTTTGGAGGCAATTAAGTATACGACCGTAGCGTATGGACACTTGCAACACCAAAAAAACGAGGCGCAGTGTTATCAGCATAAGGAATAAAAATTACTGATGTGAGCTTAGCACTTTCTTAAGGAACCTTGAAACCTTACACACTACAGGAACGCCATAAAACGTTGTATGGCTGCTATTACAGAGCACGGAACCAAATCAAATTTGAACAGGTACCTAGTTCCGTGCTTTGTAGTAGAAGTATTTACTTCGATCAGGCTACTTCAGATTAAGCAAAATCCTAGTTTGAAACACAAAATTGGTAGCGCTCCACCTTTCTATATACAACGACATTCATATTTACGTTTACTGCAATAAAGTGAGCCGACTACCTACAACACTTTGTATACAAAAACAAGGTGAAATTTGGAGCTCGAAACCCAATATATAATGTAATATCAGAAATCCCTAGAGACAAACTTTAAAAAATATTCATAGGTTTATTCAAATCTGTGATTTCGCCATCCACTGCGGCTCACTCCGGCGACTGTGCCTAATCACGCAGTAACCATGAAAAAAACAATCTGCAACTACTGTTAGGCACTACCATTTTTCGAGCAGAACCAAACATCGGCTAACTGTGACTAAACGGTAACTATCGGTAACCATCTGCCATTACACAGACCATCTCACATTTGTGTGCCGAAATTCGATTTTGAATTCGACAAGGTATATTTTAAAGAACGTAACGCGATATAAGTTTTAAGTAATGATACAGAAAGTTATATTTAAACTTTAAGTTTTAGATAAAGAACATCATGATCTAAAAAATAATAGTAAATAAGAACTATGCATGTACATCGTACGTGTTCCGAGTATTGGACGACAAAAATGTATACTGCTGTACAATAAATACCACCCTTAGAAAAATAAATAAATAAATCAAGAGCACCGGAATATTTTAGTTTTTGCCATGGAAGTGTTTAATGGTATAAAAGACATATAATTTTAAAATGTTAATAAACAAGAGCTGAAAAAGGCAGAAGGCAGCAAATAGCCTATCTTTAATCCAAAAAGAGAAGAAAATTGTATCGTTACAAAAGAAGCTTAGTATATGGATACACAAGCCAGCAATGGATCCATTGTCCTTGAAATTTAGAACTAGATACGAAGATATAAGAACAGGACAAAGAAGTCGATATTCGGGTGTTGGTGACCGCGCGAGAGGTCGCACATTAGTATGCTGTGCGCGCCAGCCGTGACCTAGTCTCCTCCAAGGTAACCCAGAATTATGCCATTCTTTACTACCACTACTATCCTCTGTTTTGGTTTTATATATGTAGCTAAGAATGTGTCGTGTGAAGCTAATGTTTTCCTTTTATATTGTCTACAGAATAAATACTTTGGTGGTTTCAGAAATGACGGTGACAATCCTCATTGTATGATGTCATTAGCCATACTGGCTTGCGAGGTCTTTGCCATTTTGTTTAATATGTTTTGTCATTGATAATATTTCAGATATTCTATCCTTTGCCCGCGGCTTTGTAACATTTCGGATTCAATTTTGGAGGAAATATAAAAATCAACCTTGATATTTTGTGACTGTGTGCGATGTTTTAGTACTCTACGACCAGTTCCGCCGTGCTGAAGATTACAGTACAGACGGACTACAAAAAAAGCCGTAGTTTATATTTTAATCGTAAACAAACATGGTTGTCAAAGGTAAATTCGTCTTAATCTTACAGACAGACTATTCCATTTAATTTATCTATATATATATGGATGCATAGGTAGTGCATACCTGCTGCATCTTGTCAAAGTCAAGCGCGGGTCGGTGCCGGCGCGGCGGTGGCAGCGGCAGACGGCGGCGCCGTGGAGACAGCGGTGCCCGCTCCGTGAATCCTCCAGAACTGCCGGACACTCCTCCCACACTCACAACTCCTGAGCTCACTCCTGTAGCTCCGACTCCAGCACATGCACATGCCCCCGCACGCCGAGGTTTTAACGCCTCTAATGGCGGTGATGTGCGGAACCGCACTGGAGTCTCTACCTGGAAATTCAAAACCATTTAATTAAAGTAAGCTTACATGCTATATACAAGAAATAAAGAAACTAAAGTATGTGGATAGATATAGAATCAAATACCAGTAACTGATTGTCCATTTAGATAGACAGAGTTGGCATCACAGAAAGTTAAAGATATTATTACAAGATATTTTTGTCAAGAACTAGTTGAGAGGCGACAGAGTGCTTAAGTTTTGTAAGAAAGACATCAAGAAAACAGAATATGAAAGCTTGTGTAATGTTAGCAACGCACACACCAGGATATGGCTACTAATGTTGATGCAGATTGATGGTGGTTAATATGGTGTACCTTCGTGTCATCGTCATCTGACGACGGGGCGCGCGCGGCTAGCTCGTCATGATCAGCGTCGAGGTAGGGCTGTGCTGGCCACTTGCGCTTCTCTGGCGCGGCAGGAGGAGGAGAGGAAGCTCCTCGGCGCCGGGATTCTGCCGCAGCCGCCGACCCTGATGTGCCGCTCCCCGTGCCCGCGCTCGCCACAGGCGCACCGTTGATAACCTGCCGCGACCAGGAGGTCAGGACATGCCACTACCAAGCAGCCTCGAAAATGATCGCGGGGTGCTGGTTATATGGCGAGCATGACAGTTGGAACGTTTATTGCATCTAACATTGTTTTCAAGGGCTTATGAGGCTGCGTGGAGGTGTCATGACTAAATTAACAGAATCTATGTTTGTTTAACTAGCTATTAGCATCCTTAGATACGACTTTAACGAGTTTTTTATGTTTAGGAGGCGGCATAGAAGTATATAGTTTCTAAAAGTAGAGTTTAGGTATTAATACTAGATGAGTCGCCGAGACAAAAACCTAGTTGGTGAGGAACAGTAGAGGCCGACTAGCGGGATGAAATAAATTACAATTTATGGACACGTCTAGCGGTCTGTAGTTCCGGTGTCGCGATACTCGAACTCGAAGTGTCTTCATGCCCTAATGGATAGGCCTTTCTAGTTTTACTCAGCACTATTATTAGACTACAAATTTAACACAATTATGACCAATAAACAATCTACTTTATGTCAGTATTAGCGTTGTCGCACATGTCATATCAAATAATTTTGTGTGTTTATCGCACTTAAATATTCGTATTAGCCTAGTACTATTTCAATAGTAACTACTAATGATAGACATGAGTACGCAGTTACTTATACCTATTAGTACTTAAAGAGTAGGCAGTATTTATACGAAGAGTACGATAATAGGTAGTATTTGGACCTAGTTCAAGGAGCTGCAATAAGCTTACAACCGATAGTTTTATATGTGAAATCGAAGTATTTGGTTAGTCTTTGTGAAGAAATTTCACACATCAAATCTGGCATTATCACAAGAGAGCAAGGCGTGAAAGCGTACAGGACATCCGACGGTCCGCCGGCGGCGTCTCGGCTCCAGCGTTCACACCTCACCTCACCACAAAGAGCGCGCTCTGCTACGATAATTTTATTGTTACCTAAACATACAGCCGGCACCCGTGTGGCCCTCACCGGCCGTCAAGTGCCGCCGCCGTCGTCAGGCACGTGCACCAGATTCATTAACACCTAACCGCCATCGCTTCACCAGTTTCCAACAACACGGGCTTAAGAGTTAGAACAATCGTACGTGACAGCGAGTTCCAGCAACTAAGTGAGCTTGCGCAATAACTTAAACAACAACAGCGCAGCGATGCTAATAAGCCGCTAGGCGCACTACCACAGGCGCAACGGGCGACGTCTCGTCGTCTGCGAGAGCAAACAATGCAGGAATAGCGTTACGCATTTAATATTATCACACGACGTTTTTCTTTCTTTAGAAAGCCATTTCCGTTTCCTTTTTGCAATTAAAAAAGTGCGGAGACAAAAGAATTTCTAATTTCAAGCCAAGCGCAAGATAAACAAATGTTATGCAGCCGGCAGACGGGAAAAATGAATAAAAACTCACGGATTGTTTTGTCTTGTTGGTGAAAAAGCGAGCGTCAACTGAAGAAGACGGGACGCGTGCTCTGCGGACGAGGCGGCCGCTCTATCGATCCACAATTTGCGCAATCCACATATTCGTGCGCGTTATAATTGAAAATAATTATATTGACTTGATAACCTAATTTGTTTACAAACCACCGGAGCGGTAAATCTGGTTCGCAATCTAATTAGAGGCTGGTCGCTTCGCCTTGTGAATAATAATTCTCCACTCTAAATAGATACCTTATATTTTTGTCTGAAATACTAACAATAGCGTGTCGATTATTACCCTAGTGCAATAGAGAATGAGCCGCTGTTTCGGTCGAGGTCTGCGAGTGAACAGACGCTGTATAGAAATGCTACGAGATGTAGAAGTTGTCGACAAGTTGATGGGTCCATTATACTCGCGGCAGATAAACGGCACAGCGTAGCTATAGACAGAGGCGCCTCTTCACCTACAATGGAAGACGACAGTCGCTCGCGCCGTGCACTGCTCAACACGCACATTTATGTACCACATTGTGCACCATATTATGTTGAATTTATATTGTGAGCAGAGAGAAACATATACTGCACTTGAAATATTCCACCGATATAGACCTAACTTACATAATATGTATATAATACGTAGCGGGTATAACCGCGGTCATGCAAAATGTTTACTTCACGTTTCGACCAGCGCGGTCACAAACTGACTGGTGGTATTACATATACATACATAGGTAGGTATATCATGCAACACGAAAATTTAAAAGTTTTTGTATTACACCGAGTTTACTTTTAAGAAATACTTGACTAATTAAATCACTGATGAGCATAAAATTGGACACAGTTTTAAATTTCAGAAAAGCTTGGTACACGCTTTCTTGTACATGCATAAATTATTCGGCAGATCTGGAAGGTATCATTGTGATGAACGTAATGGATCTTTTAGAATAACTTGTTGGCGTAGTCGTACTACATGCGACTAACGTGCGTTAAACCTCGGGTCTGGTGTCCGGGTTGAGGAAAGAGTTATTGGGTTTTACTGGTAAGTAATTCTTAAACCATAGAGAGCTGACGAATTGTGGATGTTATTAACTCCTGCCTACCCCTCCGTGGTGTAAAATTACGTTTAATAAAACAGGCGCACCAAAGCTACGTAATTTATCATCAAAAGAGCGAATGCTGTCTTCTCGGTAGCATTACATAATTGGTTAGTATAGAAAAAGTGCAGCAAAAACGTCAAAATTACTAGAACGTATGGCGAGGTCGGTTTTTTCTCGTGAATTTTCGCTCGCCGCGGGGCGTTCACCTGCTCTCGTCATATCGTCACTTTATAATCTGTTCGCTATAATATATGTATAACTGCATCGCCGGATTTGTCATATATTAACTAAGACCGTTTGCACTAGCCATGCCTTTTAACGAATAGAAATTTTGTTACGGCTTTTATACGATGTTTGGTTTTTGGTGTGATATGATTGATTCGGATGCATAAAATGGAATTGTAGCATACCAATTGATATTTCCTTTTCATATTGGCAGGCCTGTACAAAGGTCCATAAATGGCCATAGTCGTTATTTTACAATAAGTAAATAATCTAATAGAGAAAATAATATCAAGAGTATAAATAGAATACCAAAACTATATTATACTTTCCTAAAAGCTCGTACTTTGCCCTTAAGACGAGGTCTACATTATTTTCGTCGACACCAGCCCTTAATAGAACCGTGCTTGAAAATATTGAGGTATACGTCAAGTGTCTGCCTAATAGCCCCCGTGACGGCCACTGAGGGGATGAAGGACGGGGAGAGGGGAAAGGGAGGGGTGATAAGAGGTGAAGGGGGATGTCTACGGCTGTAATTTAGTAGCGGCGCGGCGGCGTGTCGTGGCGAATTAATGTGGCATGCGAAGCTGGACGTTGCCGGGAGATACGACCCAGGATCTGGGATGGAATTGTACGAACTTTATTCACCAATTGCATCGTCCAGTAACAAATTAAATTCAGTAATAATAAGCAATTCAGTGTCATAATATGTGTTCCGATAAACCAATTCTATTTAAATGCAATAAAGTGGAAAGAGATTTTATTTTGCTTCTATATCAAAAGGCCAGATCGAAGTAGCCCAAGCACTACTAGAAGCATCACTAGTAGAGCGAAATGACAAAATGGATGCGCGTTTAAGAGAACAGCGAGCTCAACAATAGAACTGAAACGAGAGCCATCAGCAAAAAGTCGCAGCGTTTAGCTGGACCAATTACGTCACTCGATAGCATTGTCTCCAACTACCCTCATGTTTTTCAAGATGTAATATGTCGATTACATTTACTTGAAATGTTTTATCGCCCATAAGGAGTAATGAAGTTTAAAGAACTGGAAGGGTCACAAATAAAAGTAAGTAATAAAACTGGTATAGTGCGCAATAGCACGTATCTTACGTACTTTCTATTTCCCGTCAAAAACAGAAAGTCTAGCTTTGTTTTTGGATGAGTTCTTGTTGACTGCATAAATCAAGTTATAAGTGAAAAAAGGATATTTCGTTCACTAGCCATAGTTCAAGGAACATGTTTTGTAACATGTTCCTTGAGTTTTTATACCAATACCTACATACCGAAAAGTCATGTACTATTCGACAAAGCATTGTCGGTATTATTATATCAAAGATATTATTAGAAAGTTGGATACATACGTGTTTTAAAAGGCTGCATAGACATTTTGAATATAGACAATATTCAGCAGTGATATTTTCATAGTTTTAATACTTACACATATCACAGTCTAGCTAAGGTTCATCCATAAAATCACTTGACGACTGTCAACGATCATTGTGGCCGAAAGTACCGTCTAATCGAGCCTTACTTATGGTTAGCCGATAGTTTCCTCGCCCGTCTTGCCCCGCAACCTGCCGGCCGCACCATTATTTTGTACAATCATTAGCAGTAAAGATGCATTACTTAGGCTGACTTTCATACCTTGAGGCGACTAACTAGGAAATAACTGGAGCAAAGGAAATGTAATTACTCTAAAGTAAAAGACGCTGTAAAGTTAAAAGTAAGACTGATTCTTAGACTAACAGACTATAAAACTGATTGTATAAACAAGGAAATTATTTATAGTAGTTAACCGCATCCGACACTGAAAATACTCGTAACATTCCCTACTTCCCGTTGTCACTGGCTCCCCGTGATAACGCCTATAGAGTGCAATCAAGTGCAATATCCTTCAATTCACACACTGAACCTACATCCGTGTGTGTATTACGTGATATCGTAAAAATAGACTACAGTTTAACCGTTTCAGGATATACCTACTATTATTATAGACATTTGTAACGGGCTATAGTAATGAAATCTGTGAGACGTTTAGACACTGTACCGGTTATTTCGGCACATGGTTTGTTTTGCCAAGTCCTCACGGTTTTCTTACTTGTGTTTTTAGTGAAAAGTAGACGTTTAAACCCGAAAAACATAAGTGAGAAAGTCGTTTCAGTGATAACATTATAGCCCATAAAATATCTCCTACTTAAGTCAAGTGTACTTGACTTAATTAGTAGATATTACAAATATATCTACTGTTAATATTATTTGTATAGTATAATTATTGGTATCATATACTCTTATAACAGTAGCGGTCTCCGTCCATCTTTTTTAGTTTTGATGCCAACTAGTTATATAGCTTTTATCTGATTGTTTTTATTTCCTTTCGACCATCGTTTTGATTTCACAACATTCATTCTTAATACTTATTTGTCTCTTTCGTATAAATACAAATTAAAGACGAATATTTACTTTATCATTTCTATATGGTAGATACTAATTATTTCCGTTGTTGTTATTGTTCTTCCTTTTCCGTTATCTATATTAATATTGAAGTTTATTATTGTGTCTGTTTAGGTTGCTTTACTCTGGGATAAGATCTACAAAATTTCTTTATCTTTGAACTAGGAAACTTAATATTTTGTTCTTATAATTTGTACAATAGGATAATGGTATTTATCTCAAACTTACGAGTTTATGCGACAGGCGTGTTAAGACATCAAAACAATATTTATTAGGAGTTAGTCTAGATGTTAGAGAGCTTTCTGTAGAAAGCACTTTGATGTCTTTGAGACGCTAGATGGTTGATTATATTGTCTCCGGTACTTTTTGCTTCAGGCGGGCACATTTAGTTTTAAACTATGTAGTATTAAATTGAGCGTACTTTTAAATGAACGTGGACAATATAGTTTACTTTTAAACATTTATAGGATCTTTTACTGCTACTTTAAAATACAATTCTCAATTTCTTTAGGAATAATGCATGTGCCGCGGCAGACTTTAATAACATTCAAACAACAGATACTAACAAAATCCTAAATAGAAACAATTGTTTGGGAATCATACAAACTTAGGTATTAATCGTTAGATATTTCATTGATGATGAATCTAAATTACACGTTTTAAGTAAGTATATATGCAATAAAAAGTGAGTGCAGAATCAAAAACCAATTTACTAGCAAACGCCCGTGGCTTCACTTGCGTGCGGCACGAATATACCTATTATGAAAGTGTCTATCTGCAGAATTTCACGTGGTTCGAGATTAATATATCATAACAAGATTTTTATAAAAACTAGTTTATGCTACCGCGAGGAATTCCGATGCTCGATTATTTTGGGTAATAATTGAAAAATATATATGTTTATATATTCCCTCTGAGAATATTATACTGGGCAGTATGTATTTACATATTTTGTCCGTATGTGTAAGATATTTTGCCTCTCTGTAAAATGATGCAGGCAGCCTACTATGATCGTCGGAATATAGCAGAAGATATTGATTCAACAATATTAAATAACAACGCGTAACCAGTGTTTGCTCAGATATATGGTACCAAAATATCAAAGTAAGAGAAATATATACAAGAGAAATAGCCACACTACCTATATATTTATAATGTAACTATTTTACCTCTAACGCTCCAATCGTACCAGATTTCGAGCGGTATACAACACCTTGCCTGACTTCACAATCGAACCATAAGACCTCGTAATAATAATGCATGGAACACTAGATCAATGAAGCTATCAGGGTAATGACGGTTTCCAATCACCAATCAATATGTACCTACTTTTCTATACAAGAGATAGACATCTGACATATACTTCACTTACCGGTGAAGATAAGCCGTTTTTGTTTCATACAATTTTAGTCAGTAATAAGGAGATTCCAGTACCCAAGATGTGAGATTGTTGGTGCAGCAGCTAGTAGGTTTATAAGACTAGAAGGTCAAAAATGTGATGAATACTAGATTAGACTAGATTACGTTTGGACGTTGTGCGTGAGACCTAGATCTGGGCTCAATTATTACTTCGTTGGAGCTGAATTAAAATGTATTGAGCTTAGCGAGTTGGTCGCAGACTGGTCCCACTGGTAATACAATGTTGGAGCTACGTGTGTGGGAATTTACTTTTATGTACAAGCTACATTTAACTGAACAATATAAGAAATAGTGATATTAAATTAATCTCATAAATGTCTAAAATTGCACTCAAAACTAAGCAATTGTGTAACCAGAATGTAATAATGCTCGTCAATGTGTACTGTGGCAATGCCTCTGATTTTGAGTATTTATAAATACTAGCGGTTGCCTAGTGGTCAAAATTCGACCATAATTGATTTAAATTTTAAGTTTGATTGTTATTAAGGTTTTATTGTCTATAGCTTTACCCTTATAATCACATTTCAATTAGATTTCGCCATGGCTATACAGGTTAATTTACCTATATTTTTCAAAAAAAAATATTATTTACTGAAACTATACTCTTTCATTGACGATATTCTTAAGCTTGTTACTTTGTTTCTTACTTTATTACATATAAATAAGGTATGTAACCATAGTTACGTAGAATTGTGCGACGTCAGCCGAACAATGCCGAAATAGTACGAACGCGATTCGACTGCGTGTGTCAAATGCATGGTTGTGTGCGTGTAGAGATTTTTCATTAATTTAATGTATTTCTAATGCATATTTTATAAAAATATTAGGATTCGCCACTCCATAATACTAATACTCCATATAAACTTTAACTGTGCCAAATTTCATACTCCTCCGTCCGCCCAATTTAGTAAAAAGGGGTACAAAGTTTTTGCTTCACGTATTAATATATAGATTTATAATGTATAATGTAATTTGTGTATGCATGTTGTATCCTAACTTAATATTATAAATGTGAATGTGAGTAAGTTTGTTTGTGACGCTTTTACGCCGTAACTAGGTTCTTGACGGACTACATGAAATTATAACTACACGTTGTCAGGGGAACAGAAAAGGACATAGGATACCTTTATTCTGAGCAAATATTGTTACTAACCTAACCTACATTTAAGCGAGCGAAGCCGCGGGCAAAATCTAGTAATCTCATAAAAATAAGACTAAACATTAAGCAATCGTGTTACCAGAATGTAAGGCTTGTATAGACATAATACCTCTGATTTTGAGCATGTATAACTATTTATAATGTCTGTGTGTATGCATGTTGTATTTGTCTATAATAATTAATAAGTTATAAGTGTTATAACTAACATTAGTTGTAAGTTAATCAAATGCAGTTTTACCTGACTGTGTCAGAAGGTGGGTACTGTTTTGCGGTATATGTATGTAAGTATCTGTTTAGTTTTGTAACCTAAACAGCTTGATGGATATAAAATGTTGGTTAGATTCGTCTTAATTTGGCAGTGAAATAGGGTATTTGACCATCGATAATATGGCAGCGCTGTCAGCAATACTTTTTGCCACTGCAGCAGCCATTCACTTAAGTGTTTTTAGTAGTACTTCGTGTTATTTTAATCAATTATATCTTGTGAGGTATATCCTTTCCTGTCTCTCAAAAATGCTCGTCAATTGTGCAGATGTTTACTCCATGCATGTCTCGTGAATTGCCTGTGTCTAGGCAATTCCCTACCTTATATAGTAAAATATGTAGTTGCAGTTAATCTTATACCGCTACAAATATTTTTCATCTTGTCTATTGAGAAATCAGGTTGTTTAGCTAGAAGTCATGAGATTTTCTTATATTATATATTATGTATGTATAAAAACAATGTAAGTAAGTATGTCGTATTGCGGCTAAGTGGTATGACGAAAGTGCCTGACAGTGGAAAGGTGAGCGGAAGGTTGGGCTCACTATCACACTTTAAACATGTGGAGGAACTGGTCCGTTGTGTTAGAGGGACATATGTATTAATTACTACCCTAACTATCAACGCTTTTCTGAATTGGTCTCGTACGCCATATAGGTACGATGCGCAATTAGGCACTCGCGCGTGTTTATAATTAAAACAATCGAAGCAATTAATCTATATGATTAAATCACCTACATATGTACCTCTCGTTAGTAGATTGCTTATGTAGCCCGTGCGAGTAGCTTACACATGTTATCGCCCGCACGAGTAGCTAGCTCATGTATTCCGCACGAGTAGCTTGCACATGCAGCCCGCGCGAGTATTTTTTGCATGTTGCCCGCACGATAACCTTGCACACGTAGTCCGCGCGAGTAGTTGACGCATGTAATACGTGCGAGTTTCTTGCGCATGTAGCCCGCCTCTTGTATTAATACCAAAACACTAAGATGGTCTATACTATAGCATTTTAAACAGGAATGTTATTATCGGTTCCCGAAATACGTGGAATATACTTTACGTTTTTTTTAAATTTACTATATAAACGCTAAGTCGGACCCTACTGTCCTCACAAAGTAATATTACATCTGTATTCCCACCCAGTGTGTTTATTGCTCATCTTATAATGTTATAAACTTATAATACACATGCATATAAGTAGTCTGGTATATTGAGGACGTAAGTGCGCTGTAAACGATATTAATCGTTAATAAACCCATTATTATTTATTACCTTACTTAGATACGCGCAGTTACTTTTAAGGATACAGCATGTATTACAAAGGTACAGTTATGTTTAAGAATAATATTAATATAAATCTGGTAGTTGTGAGAATCACGCAAAGAAAATTATTACACTCTAATAAGGACTGTTTTTAGCTAATCTTGGCATTTAAGCATCATGTAAGAATTATTTTAAACCATCCAACCAGGTTTAAATTATTTGTTATATCTTTGTGCATTGCGTTTACTAGTAGTTATATAACCTCAAGGAATCGGGGAAACAGCAGATGAAATAAAATTTGTTCTACAAAATTCGATGAAAGTCACACTAAAATGAGATATTAGAATACTATTTAAGGTCTCATAGAATAATGATTGATAAAGATAAAAAGATAATTCTATGTGTGTTATTAAATAGTCAAATTTACAATTGATTGCCCGGCACGACATGCGACACGGCAATACATTATGAACTGTTTCCGTTACACTCTGTATTTTAAACACGGACTAAAATAAATACCTAGAGGCGCTTCACTATATCTATAGCAGTATTGTAGTAATCTAACTTTAGTAGACGAAGTATAGGTATACAGCATCTTTCCGTTTTGTTTGTAAAATAAGAATACAATATCACTGCTATATTCACGCTTTTTAAAATGTTGTTACTCGACTCGACTCGACTGTCATAAACGATTCTGCTTTTTTTCTGTCATTACTTCGTTTTTAAATTTATATACAATTTAAAATAACACGAACTAGTAATTAATAATTATGTGTACGCAGTTAGGTTGAATCGTGCTACAAATCACAATGTGACAATCTACATGCAACACTGTTGGCTGTGATGATGATCATCGTAAAACAAATACCTCTAGTTCTTCCTCAGAAGAGTGGTGGTCGTACAGGTGGTCGGGTTCCGGATCTGGCAGGAGCCGCGGTGGCGTGGGTGCGCATGCGCATGCCTCGCCGCCCATACCTGCGCCAAAAACAAAAATAATATTATAGTAAATAAGTGTATACAGCTTCATTAATTTAGGTGTGTAAGTAAGCATGATTAATGTTATACTGGTAGACTTTTCTCAGCAGCAACGCCGTTGGCCAGTACTCATAAAATAAAGCAAGGCCATGTAAGCTAGCTAACTAGCTGGCCACGTGGCGAAAAGAAGACAAGATAACCCTCTACTTTCATTAAGACGATCGGTACTCCAGAAGTGTTAATCAGTAAATTGTAAGCACAGTCAACTAAAGCTATTCCGAATTACTCAGTATGCTGAGGATCGTCATAAACCAATCAAGGTTTTGGAAATAGTACCGGCTCTTGCTTGATTCACAGGTACTTTCGTCAGTAGTCAACGATCGTTAACAAACTATGGATAACCATTAGCTAGATTGTGGTCAAAGTAATAAACCTTAGAGTTAAATGATACTGATATAATTTTCCAAGTCAACAAGACAATTAAGAACTTGTTACTAAAGTAAATTAATAGTTAATAATGCAAGTATATACAGTATGTTATGCTAATTTTATAGGAGAAATATGTTTCATGAATGATAATTGATAAGTGACAAACAGTGACGAACTGTTTTGACCTACATTCTATAAAAGCGACGAATCACTGCGAATATGATAAATATTCGTAATGTTTAAGGTCTCTTGGATTACAACTACCTGTTTGGATGGACTGCTTAGTTAGCATTTTATGTTAGTTACTCTTTACTGCCGGTGAAGAGATTTTATATTTGATTCCCGGATCGAATGTTTCTAAGGTTTTCTATTAGTATTCTTAGTAGCAGCACGAAGTCCGGTAATAAGATCATTTAACGGCAATTAATACACAGGGCTTGCGCTCTCTATTAAGTAAAATCTAAAATTTATTATAGCGAAATGTGCATCGATGCTAAGCCTTTCAGGGATACAGGCATGTTTCTATGTATGGTGCTGCTGCAGTTCTCGTGGTTGTCTCGCCACTGCGAATATGGCAGATATTAAAGGTTCTTCTCAATTTCTATCTATAGTTCGTCTACTTCAGATTCACTTCACAAGAGTGTCATCGACTATTTAAACTGTCTTATATTACGTATACGGAAACTACAAGTCATCATAAATTCTGCAGGTGGGATTTGTAATAAGGCCAAAGACTGATCCGAATAGGTTCGTAAAATATAAAACATTCTTGAAAGTTCGTTACGAATATTTACTAATATAATAATTAAATTACTAAATGCCCGCCACCGGCCGTTCCAGACTTTTCTAAATGGAGACGTTAGGAAATTTGCGTGGGTTTGACAGACGCGTGTAACGAAACGATAAGGGTTTTTTGTTTGTAGCCACCAAACAAACTTTAATAAAAATGGTTGCTTAATTTTGAGCAAATGTTTATTGATAATGATGTAGTAAATATACAAATTAAAGCTCAACGACTACGCTGAAGTGTTTAGTTATACAACTCATGTTTCTGGGCTCTGATTGTCTCGACTAAAAGCAAGTTGAAGAATTATATTATCATTGTCGGTCGTCAGTCATTGAGATAACGGGATAAGATAACAATAGAAGTGAAATATGAAAATCAAAAAGATAGAGCTTAGTTAGTTCGTTTTTATAAATCAATACAAATGCCAGGCGTTAATAGAAAATTCATGACAGTATACTAAAACCAACGGTAATGTTAAATATTAAGATAGACATATTTGAGGGCGGCTTGAATTATTCAAAATCTTTGAACAGAGGTCTGTCATGCCACACAGGAAAAAAACTATGGGATCTGCTATCAGACTTTACTTCTTAACATTAAGCAGAGTGGAATCAATTTACTAAAAATATATATCTCAATGGTCTAAGCAAGTATTGATATACTTACAAACAGACGCAAAAGTGTAAGGCACTGATAATGGTTAAAAAGAAGTAAATATACCTGGCCGGTTTGCTTTCCAGGACAACAAAAGTCTATTCTCCGACATAATCGTCAAGCTGGTTTGAAATTCTTCGACGTTTTGGAGAAACCGGAGTACAGTACGTGTTAATATTTTACGAGGTGTTTAAACTACACGACGCCGACGTCCGGTTGTGTGTAGTTAGCTACACGAACATAAGTGACGACAGGACGGGGGTCTTGTATAGACGTGTCGTGACAAGCCTCCACCTGTTATTAGGTATTCCTGCCGATGCCATGCCGTTCAGCCTTGAGTATTTCTACAAATGACTCATAACTACACATTCTACATAATAAACTTAGCGTTACTTAACCGGCCTTTCCATTTGTACAATGTTTATGTACAATACCTACGAACTAGTAATTGACAGAGTACCTACTTCAACGTAACATGATGTAATATCGGCCCTGTAGAATCCTGAGGGTTAAACTGAGGTGTATTATAGTTTCACATTATAGGTAGGTAAGTATTATATATTGCTGAATACGCGGCTAGATGGAGACTGGGATAATAATAATCCATTATGTTATTCCAGGAAATTATCTGGTTTCATAAAAATCCGTTTAAACATATCCACAAACTTTGAAATTCCTAACATTCGTAGAAAGCAGAATTTTAGACTCATACTGACATAATATACATATTATGTAGAGATAATGATAATGGCAGTGTATTAACGTTTTTGTTTTGAAGATCTTGCGAAGATGATAGCGATAAGATGTTTTTTGCAAAATTTATCCTAACTAGGTGTTAGTTAGGATAAATTTTACAAAAAAAAATTGTCGTAAGTATAAATATATTTTATTATTATGCATAGCCACAAAAATATAATGTAAAATATTTAATACATTAACGTACCTATGTATTACGTATGCGTAAAATATAAAACCCATTTTTAGCTCACTTATTCAAATATTCGTCTAAGGTTTATATGCAGTAGCGTAATGTTTTAAGAACTTAATTTGCTACCTAACAAAATGTCTTGAAAGCTTCTGAATGTTTAAGAGGGTTATTTGATAACTAAAATACGGCAATATTTGCAATTAATTTCTATTGTTACAATTCGTCGGATGTTTTGATCCTATCACAAGCAGCTCACAGCTCTTGGAAAACTTGTTATAAACAGTGGCAGTGACGCGGAGAGGACGGAAGCTGGATGCACAGACTTAGGAAGGGGGCAGGACAGCCATAGGGACATGGGAGCGGAGAGGCAGGGGGCGAGTGGGGGCGTTCATGAACTTGCGGCGAGCAGGCCGCGCGGCGCCCGACGACCATGTTATGTCTCTGAACTGTTGCTGGTTTGTTGTGGATTATGATAACTAAGTGTGTGCTCTTATGTGCTAGAGTACCAACTCCTACTAGTAGCTGTTATCCATAAGTAAAGCATATTAATATGTCCTTCCTCAGTAATCAAGTTCAGTATCAGTTTAGCGAACAATTAGACACGACTATAAAATATTATATTTAGCTAATGTAAGCGGATGATACATGAATAAAACAATATGAAGGGTAACCATACTAAGTATGCCTACTGATTACTGTGCAGTAAAGCAATACTTTTTTTGTTGAATACTTAATTTTATCGTCGCCAATATCTACGATCTACGATCTTTAGACATTAAACTTTTATTGAAACAAATGAGAGGGAATCTTACTTATTAACTCTTGGTTCTCCTTTATACCTTATTTTATTGACTCTTGGTTCTAGGCAGGAAAAGCAAATTACAATTTGCAACTTACTTTCACGTAATATTCTCTACTAGTATTATCTACAATTTTGATAAAGAGTAAAGCTAGATGTAGTAGTAAAAACAGTTCAAATCGCATAAATATTTCGTTTCATTTTCTTTCTTGAAAAATATGTATCAAGTTATATCATTCCTAGAAAACAAGTCCGTAGTTTGATTGTTTCTAAGAAGCTATTACTGTTTGCTTCCAATCAGCCCAGATATGGCCGATGTCTAGTATTTACTCGGCAATTGTGTGTAACCCTAGCCGACCGTGCGGTACCCGTAACCTGGGGTTACATCAGTTGTCATTCCGAGTTCCTGACTGCCTGTAGCAGTCACGTCTCTGGAAATGTGCGCGGATTTACCTTAACATGCTATAATCATTCATTCGTGAGTGGTGCTGTGGTATAAATAGAAAATAAAAATGATCCGATATTCAAACTAGCAAGCATGCATACGTTCTTTGCCTATGCGTTACATATGCTGTATAAATGTTGGCTTTGCTCAAATTTCATAGGTCTGACGACTTTGGGTTTTCAATCGATGAAAGTTGTTTCTAGTTTTGGCGTCTTTTATTTCGTATTGTGACTTATCAGTATGACAAACCACACTTGGTAAGCGTGATAGAGTATAAGACTATCATGCATAGTCTTCTTGTGTGATCCTTTATGTATAGCCTCACGTCATGTCTGTGTATGCCTAAAGAGGTGGACAGAGGTGTATTACACCTTTTGCCAGGTATCGAACGTAATTGGGCGAGCCTATTGTCGTACACCAGGCATTTTAGACACGGTGCTGCCACCGAAAATTTAGTTTACTTTTTCGACACCGAAATCGTACTCGCTACCTCACAATCAATTGTAAACATAAGCGTTATTATGCTGCAAGCCCAACGAGGCACTACGCGTCTAAAATTTTACCAAAGGCAAGGCTGATCATAATCCGTTTTCTTTACTCAATACGACACGTATCCGGCTAACAAAGGAGCGTTTAAGATCTGTGCGGGTCATCTCGCTTGCACGCCCCTAATCAACAACACTCGAAGTGATGAATGTGCTGAACACAAACACATCTATCTTAAAGGTTAATGCAGGATCAAACAAGAGCCTTATCGACTTCTGCGGCCCTTTGTTACTTCCGCTTTCATCAATATTAGGGTTCATGTTCTGTGGGAAATGTTATACCGCGTTTGGTAGATAAGATGCTGGCTTCAACCGTTAAGATTACGTTGGAGTTTCTAGTAGCTTGTAAATATAGATGAGGTTTCATTTAAAAATGATTTTCATGCTAGGCACTACGTGTTTTGTTTTGCGAGTATTAGCAGCAAAGGTAAGACATTTAAAAATAAAATGCTAGGATATAAATATTTGCTTATGACAATGTGTCATCACAAGGAATTCTATTCAGAATAATATCAGTTGTATTAGTATAAGTGACAAAAAGTTAGTGCTATTGATGCCGAACTTGTAAATATAAGTTCTAGAATTTTCTTTAAGTTGTCGATATTACTGAAGCGGATTTACATCGATGGAATAATACACCGATAGGGTTTTTATATCATTTAGGTATATCTCACTTGGCCATCAATTCATATTCGACAGATAATACATGTGCTAATATGTAGGTAAAGTAGATCCTATTATTTAAAGAGATAAAACATATTATCAACAAATAATAATAATCAAATTGATGAGTACAGGTCCCAAAATTATTTATATAAAATGTTACTTTGATATCATGTTATAGAATCCTGAATTATAAGCCTTACACATAAAAGCCGCTGAATGTACTAGCTACGAAGTAGGTACCTGGATTCCGCATGGGAAAAACAATAGTGTATTCCATAAATAGTAATCCCAATTCTGGGTGTTCGTTTAGGTCTGTTGTTTCAATGTTCGTAAAGCCCTCCCGCATCACGAGACCTATTGCTAACTCGCAGCTGGCTGTTTTTAAACTTAAACTTCGTCTAATAACTTATTAATAGTAATACAATATAACATTGAGGGAATAATGTACGTTCATTTAGTACCTGTTTCACACCTTAGTCCTAGAATACTAGCTGTTACCTGATTAATCCACATTTTTGCTTTTATTCTGCTGTGGTATCTAAGCAAGCTTAATACTAAATTGTATCAATATCTGTTCAGAGGTTTAGTCTTTAAAAAGAAAGAAACAAAATTATTTTCACATCTATAAGATTAGTATGGGTTATTTAACTTTAAAAGTAGGTTTGGCGGGTCTGTGATCTTGTTTCATAAATGTAGACACGTTTTAAGTGCCTTACGACTTTATTCAGTATATATTTTATTAACTACAATATTTTATCTAAGATAAGTTGGTAAATCAATCTTTGTTAAGCTGTATTTTCCAAAAAGAGAACAATATAACACGATTGTTTCCTCCATGACATCTAAAATGAGCAGATAAAATCAAAACATTGTCGAAACGGTTCATAATATTATTCAGTGATTTTTTGTGTTGTTTGTACAAAGTGGCAACAATAGTACCGTGTTGTTAGCCTTATTGCCAACCGGTTTGGCAAGAAAAAAAGCTCGCGTAGTTTCAATCACTTGTATCGATTTGTGGCTCGCCTTCACTGGATAACTCGTTTTAGTAAATCGTCTATTGTTGTACGAAATATCTACACATTTCTTTCCGAAGTATATTTATTAAGTTGTTTTATTAAATATTTGACTTAGTATCGAATATTATCGTGGATGAAAGACTATTTCGCTACCTAAACGTAACTGGCAAATAAGTTTTAAAGGTATATTTCTTTGTATAAATTCGTATATTATAATATGATATTTAACATTAATTATATTAAACTCGAAAATTAAAACTCTAAAGCGCAAGAAAATATAAAAAAAATATTTTTGATGTTCACTATTTATGGGCACTAAGAACTTTCTCAAATTGAAGTTACACAAAATAAATGGTTTAAACGTAAACTATGTTAATAAGGTCTAAAGTTAAATCAATGATTAAATAATAGCACAAACCTTAAACTGCTTAGGATACATATTATGTACACAATAGAATACATGTCATGATTGACGCGTATCTGACGCTTATGCGATGATAGAGATGTAATCTTTTTACAAGGTCAAACTATGATTGATTTTGCAGATCTAAGTTTAAACTCTACAATACAAGATTCTTACTACGACGTCAGCCTTCGTGTAAACTATGATTCATATAAAGCAAAAAGACAGTAAAACTGTTGTTATGAAGTTTACCATAACAATTGTATTTTAAACGTAGCTCTTAATAGACCAGATTTAAATAACAACTATCAGACAATAACAAAATAACAATCGTATAATCGCAGTAGTCGAACACAAGCATTACGAATCAAAGCACGTCCACGTAACAAATATTATGGCTTTGGAATTAAACGCCAAATTGTGGCCAAACCGGTCTGGCAGGCTGCGAGTACATAAACACCTTACGGACCCCATGGAGACGCGATAGACACTTTCAAATGCCAAATACGAGAGTATACTTATATCGACTTCGGCCGCGTGGACTTTACTGCTTAGGTATCCTGTAATAGTAGCTGTATGTATAAAAATAGAGAAAGAAAATAATTTAGGTATTTATCATAAGCTCGTTAGATTTCTTTAAGAAATGGCCACATAAACGTTCATTATAGTTATTTTAGTTTGTAACTTGGCTACTAACTAATCGAGAAACGCTTTCTTTGTTATTGTCCTGTATAGGTAATTTAAGCCCATTCCCAGTCTACCTACTACACAAACCACTTGCAAATCGTTCAACGTTTACTCAAAATAACAACAGCATTGACATTTGTCGGCGATTCTATAACCAATATTTTATAGATATTATTTAAATTTTAGATTGCCTTGTTGACTGCGATTGTGCATTTAGTGATCGTGAGGGTTTGAATTTCACACAAAATAAAGTGTTATTTGATTTTTGCTAAGGTAATTCCCAACAAATGCACTGGAATTATCGAGTACTGCTTACTATTGATAAAAAAAATCCTCGAGCTTATAAGACAGCTATTAACAATCTGACATAATGTATGCAACATAATTATTATGCATTTAGACAGCGAATATCCAATAACAGACAGAGTGGTTGGTAACATGCAATGGCGTCGAGCGAGTTAAAAATAACGATAAAAATCGTTACAAAGGGATTATTTCCAGCGCAGTAGAACAAATTAAAATAGACGGCGGAATCAGTGGCTAAATTAGACGAGCCGGGGGAGGGTTTACATGTCGAGGGTTGTTCGGTATAATCTACCTAATGAACTGCAAACAGAAAAGGGGCATCTTAAAACATTTTTGGAATGTTTTTGTTTTACTGAAACAGTGTTATTCAACATTCTGGAAAACTATACTGCATCAGCGGGATAAACGGATTATGCTTCTAATTAGATGCATAATCGGTCATTTAATGTGTTCTGACACTGGTATAACTTTTTGGAGGAAAGGACGACTTGTTAGTCTTGCACGGGTTCAATGAAATGTTATGATTATCATGAACTGTCTACTCTTGTAAGGATTCCAGTCGGACTTTAGGATTGTCAACATTTCTTACTTTGTGTAAAATCCTTTATAAACTAATGTCGACTTAAGCAGATAATACTCAAAAGATTACTATAACAATGTGAAGTTAAACAAACTTTCTACCGCTTACTTTCTTCATATATTCAACGTGTATTTGTATATCACGCGAAGAAGTGTCCCAACGTTTTTACGAAATAAAGTTGTGCTCTATTATTTAAGTATTTGCACCTATATAGTTCCTGTGTCGTTGAAGGGTTAACGTAAATCTATAACTAATTATTTATCTAGCACAGGGAATGAACAAAGCTCATGAATACTTATATGTAATGGCGATGTGGCCACTTAAGCCATCACGCCATCTGCGCAGTCAACCTTTGATTATCATGCATTATATGTATATAACTTCGTAAAGTACCGTAACCCTAATTGAAATAAATCGCTACTACCAATATGTAACAGTTTTACAGTAATGGCGTATATTTAGGTGGAATATAAATGTGAAAATTTGAATTACAAGTTTGTGGTAAGAGATCTGAAAGCCACGTCGCAAGTCAACGTCCGTCAGCGAGGCATACAAAGTGAAGTTCGCGTCGGAGGACAACAGCATACACAATACTGTGTACCGTGAATAATTGAAAGGGCCCCGACGCACCGATCTCATCTTATCCTGCATCCATCACTGTGCCAAATGTACCACTCCTTACGGTTCAAAGTAGGAAAGAATAGAGGCAAAGTTATCGCGGTCTGAGAGATTCAATGCGCTAGGGTTGCCAGAAACTAAAATAGAAAAGCCCGACTTGGCTCTTGGATGAACATTAGCTAAAAGCATGATTATTACACACGAGTAAGCTTTAAAAATATTTAATTTACTATACAGTATACTGTATACGACATATACGTAAGTCCGTACGTCGTAAGTATGTGTGAAGTATGTCGTGTTGACTGAAAATGAACTTATTCTATTTTAGCTGCTCTGGGACATGTCGGGTTAATGTGGAATTTAGGGCATTACCGGGTGTCATGGTGCAACTTAAGAAAAGTCTATGTCCAGCAGGGGGCTGTTACAAGATTAATCTTGGATCTGAGTTGTATAGTCTTATTCCACAGTGTGACAAACTCAGATGAAAAATAATATTGGCTTTCTGATCGGCAGATAACTTTAGAAAAGACTTACTATAACTAGATTGGTCTAATCAGATAGATATAATAATTAACTACTTGACCGGGATAAATTGTTAAATGGGAGTCATTGATGGCACACTTGTCATTTACATTTAATCAGTGAATATGGTAGTTACGTTCTTTTGATGACTAAATGCTATATATTTCAACTTAAGTATCGAGCTTGGGATCATACAATGACGTTTACTTGGCTACCCAGCTAGATTTTATTACAATAGAGCATTTCTTAGAATCTAAGTACAGCAGCTCTGCCAGCCCTAAGTCCACTGTTGACGCAGTCGAGTCGGACCAAGTCACGAAACGTCACAGCGCTGTCGTGTGTCCATACGTTTGTTCTCTCCAGACTTTGTTTATTCACTTTTCCAGCTGTTACATTGTTCACAATATCGCATTCTGCTCACACGCACGTATCTTTTTAGACGCGGTCATCAAATTGATTGGTTTATTGTTCAACCATCAAATATATTCGCCAAAGGTGTTTTTGCACAAACGATAGACGAGAGTGTGTACATTTGTATGGACCTCGTTCAAAATAGAGGTGATAAGAAAACTAAAGATAGTATTAGGTTACGTAAGAATAGATTAAAATCGTATAATAAGATATAATTCAGTTAGACGTGACTGGTAAAACAAACATGTCTTCGTCATTTTTTTTTTAAAACAGCCCCCTTTGTTTAGTCTTGTGTCTCGGGAGACTTTTAATACAATGATAGTACAGCCGTCACAAAACTTTTTGTGCTTTGTTATAATCGACACAACTCAAATTACTTACTATAAATAAAGCATCGTAAGCTATTCTATGAGTAATGAGCTAAGGAACAAAAACTAAGCACTGATCTTGAACCTAACAGAGTAATGGTCAATGTCAAAGCCACGCAAACTTTACCTTGTTATCGGTCTAGAGTCAACACCTATTATTTCGTTAAATATCTACAGCCTTGTAAATATCATTATGCTTATAAATTTTTCTTTATTTGAATTTGGTCTATGATTGAGCCCGTGGTACTGTTAATTAGAAAGAAAGTGGCGTAACTAAGATTGCCTACATAAGTTTAGTTTTAGGCCATAAAGAAAATATTACTAATGACATTTTTAACAAAATAAATGAGACGCTATACCTCTACTCCCTATAGCTGTCATACATGTGTGTGAAAATGCAGCAATATCTAACAAAATAAAAATTAAGCTGAAATTTAAATGCAAAAATCTATTTCGACTGGGCAGCTACTAGATAAGGTACAAATAGCGCCTGAACAGATTTCAGGTTATCAGGTTAAACTAATGAAATACATATCATGTAATCTACAAACACAAGTATATTCTTAAACCATTTTATTTTACTACATTTGTCCTAAAAGTGATCTTAGTATGGTCACAGTGTAAGATGCAAATGCATGGTGCGTTGAGTGAGTCCCGCGTGACAGCGCTCTGCGTCGTCACCGAGCGCAGCCACTCGTGCGCGAGCACATGCCCAACTATCTGCACGTACACCATCGCAGCACCAACGTTACATAACAACACATATACTTGTACGTGATTCGTTTTAACACCAGTAGCGAACACCATCACTTATAACATTATTAATATCTTGCAGAACTAGAAGTACGTCGTGTTACATCTTGTTCTTTCGTAAAGAAAGCTTACAAATAATATCGGTATAGTAATTTTTCGACTACTAGATAACAATAATATTAAGCTATAGTATTATATCAGGTGACGTCTGGTTTAATTTCATAAGGAAGTTGAATGATCTTAGAAAAATGAGTATTGGTTAAAACAAGAAAATCATCAGTGTCACAACAGGCAGACTACACGAGGTTGTGGTGGCTGTCATCTGTAGGGTAATAAGGTATATTCAAGCTATTATCATCACTATGAGTGGGGGACATAGAACATGGTAACTTTTTATCTAAAAACACAGTTTGAAAATAAAATGCTGTTAAAGATCAATGTAAACACAACAATAACGATTACTAAATCAACTGAACCGTTAGTTTAAGCAGTAGTTTATTTGTTTTATATGTATTAGTGTAAAAAGTCACATCAAGATTGTTTACCTTTAGTACCTAACCAAATGGAGTATAGTTATAAATTGAACGCTTCGTTGGTCCTATTTCAAATGCTCAAGGCGAATAGTGCTATTATTAGATTTCTTTTTAGAAAATTCTTATTAGCATCTGTTAGGGACATCAATGAGCTCATCTGCTACACGTACACTAAATGAGGGTTTTTAATATAAGTCTGGCTACCCCTCTGGGCATAACTGGCATGATGCTACGATCATGACTGTAAATTATACATGACATTTCAAATGAATAATCTAGAAGTATACCTACCTAATTAATCGAGCAATAACAATGCCGACTATAATTATAATCATTTATCGAGAAGTGATTATACAATCTGATTTATTCTCCGTCTTCATAATCAATCACTTTATAATAACGAAAATACAATTAGTCTGAACGGACATTAATTAATGTCATCGCTGTATTCATTGCTTTGTGGACATTGACAGACTGTTTAAATTCAGCAATATAATGTAATAATGTCCATGTAAAGATTTGGATAAATGCCGCCTAACATTCTTATTCAAACAGCGCTGATAATATTCAATATTAAGTTTGTAATAATAAAAAGTTAGGCAGTAATGTATCATACTACCATTTAGCTGTTTAAGTCTGGATCTCTTGCTATTTACACCATTCGTATCTGCTCTTACAAAATAATACTTCGGTTGATCTGAATATCTGGACCAAAAAGGAAAATCGCAAGCTATTAATAGTATAATTAATATTGAAGCTTTAGACAAATTACATCTATTTCACACATTGACAATCACGAGAAACAACAAGAAATAGCTTATAAAGGCAATTAAACTAGTAGAGAATAAAGCAAAGTAATTTTCGTGTATTCGCTGCTTGTAGTTAGTTAATTAGTATGTTATTATAATTAAATACAATGTATATTTAATAACAATTGTTCACATAGCTCACCGGTCAAGTTCAAGGTACTAAATAAAACAATATACGAAGCAATAGCTGGTGGCTATTAGCGAAACAAAATGGCGGCGATTAATCATCGCGCGAATCATTACGACAGCCATTAGAAATGTAAATGAAAGGTCACGAAGATTAAATAAAGTTTATTTATTTATATGGAATTTTAATGTTGTTATTTGTATCGTATTATATAAGGTGCCTTATCATTCAAAATACAATAGGTACTATCATTCGCTTCAAGTCGGTCATAAACGATTATTATTATTTTCTTTTGAAACGTTTAACCTTTCGTTATATATTTTAAACAATCTTAAATACTTGTTTCTTATCTTGTATTGAAATGATGATCTACAAGTCTATGACTTTAGCTAAAGAATTATGAATGTGCTTCTGTGTACTTGTAGCAATGAGAAGAAAGAGAGAATTCCGTCTTTCATAGAGTTGGAAACACAATGCGGGCACAGTTATCTATAGGAATCAGGCGAGCACAAAAAGCATCAGGTAATAATGTTTGGAACAAATATGATTGAAATACATTATTTATTCCATGCTATTATGTAGACTGTCTGTTCAATAGCCGTAAGATCTCCCAGCGGCAATAACATGGAATACAATCACATAAGTGTAAAATGTTTTGAAAACTATATATGTTTTATGTTAGACTGTGCCAAATTATAGACGTAAAAATATTTAAGTAGAACATATGTATTTAAAACAAGTGTGAATGGCACAGTTGGAATAGGAAGATCTTGACGATAGATCTCTGAACAAATGCAGATATTCTGGACAAACTCCAAAGAGCATGGAAAGAGAGTGACAAAGTAGTGAAGTGCAGAACATTTTAATCATATTTAAATGTATTGGTGTTACATACACATATAGTTACATGCCTGTTCTATGTCTTTTACCATGTAAAAAAGATATCGTGTTGCACACAAGCGTAATCGTATATCATTCTAAAACAATTATGTGAATTACTTAAATTAATTAAATAGAAATCCAGGCAAATATTCTACCAAAAAATATTTGAGGGTTATGTGATTATTAAACAAAGTAACATTGAACTGAAATATTATAGTGCATTGGGTCTTGCCGACAACTTTTACAGAATTTAAATTTGCAATGGACGTGGCGTTCAGGTTCTTCAAAATTCAAATGAGTCAAATGTTCACCGCGATAATGACTTCAATAAATATATCGTAAAGAATTGTACGTGCCATCGGACCATCCATGCGTGGTGTATGCTAATGTAGTGGTGGTATGTGGTGCCACCACAATGGGACGGACGTGACCAGCATCTTACCGCAGACGTCTATGTAGACGATATGATAGGTGTACCTCGGTGTGTGATCGGAAAGATAGTGGCCAAATTAATATTACCTACGCTTTATATAACGATAATACTTATACTTGTATATTATTATAGTTTTTCTATAATGATAATATACTTTACTGTTTTTAACCATCATAATAATTGACCCTTTCAAGGTTTGCGTGAAGACCCAACCACGACTATGATAAGACTATTTATGTGTCATGATAAACCTTTTATCGGTAAAGTTATCCTATATAATATAATCTTTAATTTAATATGATTTTATGATATGTTTATTGTTTTAGGCATGCTTCTATTCATATTAAGAACAATTATACAATTTTATCAGTGGTAACTATTGATATAACTAGAATTAACATAAACTTGAATAAGATAGACACTCAAAGTTGAATATTTTATTTTTTAGTAACCAACACGTATGTATACTAAACAATTGTGAGAATTTATAATGCGGATGTGAAATTATTAAATCATATTTGCACAGCAACCATTACAACCAATGCTTCTAAATAAAATGTACGATAAAAAGAAATTGCTTTCTCGAACACACTCAGCTCTACAGTATAATACGGTGAGGAAAATTTCTTAACTAATATAGATACAGCCGGTCTAGTCATATAGCTATTCTCACAATATAACGTCGCACGGTAATCTATTGTGGGCGGATGCTAAAGACATTTATACCATCTTTGTATTGCAGACGAGGGCTATACCAGCCATTTTTATATAATCTAAATACTAGACATTCAACAGCGAATAGAAATAAGAAATTGATGATAATAGGTAGGAGTGGTTTGGAAATATGTTTTAGACTGGTACTTGTTTGCGAGTTCTATCACGTTTTTGTTTATGTGTTAGGTATACTTTAAATAAGTTGTAGTCTTACGACTTTAGAATATCTAAGGTGGTTTATTTGCACAATTTTGATGAGTCTTTTCACTTCCATCACATTCATAATTCTCAAAAACATTTCTTTGATTCGGTTAGAGAACTTTCGCCCAGGTCTTTCCTTTTTTACTGCTCTTTTCACACTTGCCTTATGTGGAACTCATAAACAGTACTTCCATCTAATAGAATCTTGTTGTTACGCGACCTATAGAGCCCAATAAATAATTCGTTTAATTTTCTACGCATATATGGTATGGTTTACAATGTAATCCGAAGTGATATTTATATGTGGTTTCAACTATAGCTTTAGCCGATCGTTTCATTTTAGAATCGATCTTCGAGTCGACTTTCTACAAGATAGGTATAAGTAGCTTCAAACATTAGCGTATATAAAAACTACTTTATTTCACGTTTTTCTCCTTCCGCCATTAAAATTCGTATCACATTCGATATCTCACTAAACATTGTTACACGACATAAATCGTTGTTCGTCGCGATGCCTGACGTGTGATACACTGAGTCGGAAACATTTGTGCTGTTTGGTATTCAATGAAGCAGTGGGCAAGCGCCCAATGCCCAACGTTGGACAAACGCCAACACATACACTACACACAATGAAAACTAAAATCGCCATTGTTATAATTGTGTCATTGTAAGTAGGTAAAAGAATTGCCATTGTGAATTGTTTATTACTTAGTGTTGATTACATTTCGGTAATGAAATTTGTTAATTTAGATTTTACCTAATTATTATCTACCTGATTCATCATCATTCACTATACAGGTTATTTAGCATATATTATTTCTCTACCTATCATAGTCTTCGTCATTTCAATCGCTTAGACAGAAATGTATTCTTATATACTTTCTACTCCTTCTGATATGATACTACTGCGCTCAAGAGATAAATACAATATTATAAAGCGGAAGATATTCTTTGTTTGTTTTAACGCGGTAATCTCTGGAAATATCTACCAGTGAAACCGCGGGGCACAGCCTGCTGGTCCTTGCATTACGTGTCTTTATTAACATGGCCAGAAGAAAATTCAGATTCTAATCAACTACTTATAGGTAAATCACATACATTTTTGTCTTGTAACAGCCGGCACAGCGGCGTTCATAGATAGATGACATAAACCATTTCGTCATACATCCAGTTATGTAGTAATATGTTATGTATTAATTTGTAGAACGTGGCATCAATAAATATTACTTTTTGTGACCATACCTTCTTTTTGCCAATGTTTAGATACCACCCAATATGGGTCGAGCCATCTACCCTAAATAGTGTCGTACCTACTGCCGCTTTAAGTTAATTACATAAGAGGAAACACAAAGGGCGAGAGAATTGAAAATAGGTATTTCTCTCTTAAATCTATTGCTGTCGCGCAGTGCCTGCAGAGTGCGATGGACCGAAAATACTTAATAAAAGTACATAAAATCAACATTTCGTGGTCCCCTGATGCCTTCTCCAAAACTTGAACAATTTAATTACTTTTTTCATTAAAAATTAAAGAAAGACTGGCCATGTTCCTATGTTTTCCTTTTTTTATATAATCTAGTCAAATTTGTTTTCTGGTTGTTTGAATACAGCGGAATATCTGGCCAATTTTTGAGGTTTTTGAAGGGTTATATCTCTTTTAATAATTAATTTATGAAAAAAAGGAAAACATAGGGACATGCCAATAGAAACCATACATTTTTTGGAAAAAATATTTCGCTACTGGTATTATCCAGCGAGGAAACAGGGGACTATGTTTATAGGCCCTTGTGCTCTTATGAGCAAAATTTTATTACCGTGTCTCTATCATGGGACTTAGAAACTAACTAACTAACTAAAAGCTTGCGCCAATAAATCAATTGAGTAGACAAGTTACTAGTACCATTGTCTATATTATCATTATCACGTTAGATCCCCATACAAGGATCCATTAGTAATCTACACACCGCACCGATCGGTTTAAACTCTCGACTTGATACCAAACTGGTCAATAAACAAAACTAACTTTACTAAAAGGCAACTTGTCCTAAGTTTGAGCTTCATTATAGAACCTGTTTGTATGTGCCCAACTAATGTACCGAGACGTGTCGAACCTTGTTGTTTGCTCACCCACTTGACGAGAGCGCGTGAAGTGCCAACATTACCAAACGTGTAACAAGCGGAGTAGGTACTGTATAGAACATAGCAGTTTTTATAGGAAATTTCGATCGATAGTCGGCAAGGTAGCACGCAGTGAATAACGTGGTAGTTTGTGGCTCTTTACTACCAGATTTGGTGCGTGCACATACAATTATATCAGTGGGCATCGCTGCTGTTATGGGCAGCATCGCATTGTAGCACAATACTAAGTGTGTGCCGGTAGACTGGTGGGCGCACGTATAATTACGGTATAACGTTGAACGCTCACCTTGGCCGCGGCCCGAGCAAGGCCAAGGTCGTTAAGGCGTACCGCACCTCCTCTCCACACCTCACCGCACCTCTCTTCCTCCCCTCACTCCCCCCGCACGCCGAGCGCGCTCCTCCGCGCATTGCACGCGCACGCGATTTTTTTGCGCAGTGATGTAATCTGCAATTCGGCGCGCGCGCAACATGGCCGCCCGTCACGCTCAGATAAACATTTCTTTACGAACTTTAAAACATCCAATTCAGTTATTTATACACAAGTCGTATTTAAGATTTTTATACAAATATTCAGTTAGTTTTGAAGCGTTACACATAAACCAGTTTTGAGTGTGCACGACTCAACTGAAAGATTGTATCGCCTTAATCGCCTACGTTATATAGTTGCAACTGAATTAGTGCCGAGTGGAGCCTGGACTCTATCTGCTTAATGAAATGTTGCTCTAACTCAAAACAACCTGCTACAACGCAGACGCCGAATAAATCTACAATACGATAGCCTTGGTATTTGTTTATCCGTCTTTTCTTATTTAAATAAGTTTCTTGTTTAGAACTATATTTCTGGTTTCATTGAAGCGTCTACGGAAAACTGAATGAAAATAGAGTAGCCCTGGTAAATATTCCACCGAGATGTAGAACATGTTTTATTCAGTCTAGAACATTTTTTGCTGAGAGCCGAATTCGCCGAGAGGATAATTATTTACACTGTCACAAAAGTAGTTTTTTAAACATTTTGACGAATTTAATTTTAGACGCATCTAAAAACAGCTCTATGCTAATCGTACGGCGGCTAAATTCATCGACATTTTTTGTTACGCAACGACTTCGCTCTTGTAACGTAACTTTTTTCTGATGAACTTGGGAGAGGCCTTCGCCTCCGGCAATGGCCAGAAACGAAGTTACAGCCGATTGATTGATTTGAAATTAATATTATTATGACATATATAGATAGCCTACCTACATGTGTAAGCAGAGAGTATCCATTTCCAATTGTTATTGCTATTGTTTGATAAATTTATTTAATTAATTCTTATTATTATAATAGTCATAATTTTTACATCCTTATTGGTTTTGAGTACTCTGCCTTATGCTTTCATTGATTTAGCCTGAGATCGTTCATCGAACATTACTCCTCAATAGATTCTCTAATTTTCTTTCTTCTAATTAATAGTTCAAATTTATTATAAGTGCATTTGGTCAATATTTTAATCCTATTTATTTTTCAAGAGCTTGCGTTATTCTAAGGGAGTCTCACGCTTGGTCTATTAAAAAAAACTAGTTTTCCTGAACGAACGTTTATTCACTTTGTAGAGAACTTAATAAGTCTCTACTATTGAACTTTTCATAAAATATTACTATCGCAACATAATAATCCTATAATGATGTTCATTGTCGCGTATGCTCACACCACTTGCGCAGTGCGATTGCGACCGCAAGCCGCGGGCGCAACCGCATGTCTAAGTGTTCATTACATGAACGATTACACTGGAATGTAGTGTCTATATATGACAACGCGTGTGTTAGCTCAACGCATCGTTGGTACTCTAGAAGGTAGAACTTCACTGGTGTTGATAAGGAAAGTACTATCTAACAGTTATTTGTTTAACTAACCGCACATCGATTCGGTATAAACATGATTCTCTTCAATCAGCCGGCTATCCTAGACGCCCCAGTTGGCAATATACCTAATAGTTTCGAGACCGATATTTCTCGACTCGAAAATAAGACCTGTCATGGAAATTATTATAATACATACGTATAATGTTGTTTGGTTTTAATGTTGTTTCTACTATTTTGGTAGGTACCTAGACCAAAATAGACGAAAGATGAATTATATTGATAAAAGGATACACTAAAAAGTAATCATAGATAGACAGAACACATAAAATGTTACCCCTCGATTAATTGTTACCTTTCGTGAATATAGATTATCAAACCCTAATTTCTTCGCCGATTAAAAGTTTTCTTGAAAGCATACGTACAATTACATTTTGTAACAGTAATAATAACTTATATCAAATTGTATAAATAGATTCGTCAATCATACAGCAATGTTCATGAAACAACTCAGAGAACTGTTGCATCGCAGACGAATCACATTCAAATGCACAAGATCATGCAATTTGATTGTATGTGCACATGTGACATAGGAGACAAGTGATTCAACTGATATAAATCCAATTGATATCTATAAATGTGACTGGTGAAGGTCAAGGGCATAATCTTGTCTACTGTCACACCTCTATTCTGATGTAATTTGTCAAGTTCTAGACAGTTTCAAACGTGCTATTCTGTAAGCTTCGTTCAGAATTCAAATGTCAATTCGGCATTAATCATGTAATTATGAGTATTTTGGTTATAGTAGAAAATCGTTATTACGAATTTAGCAGTAGTTTGATAGTAAGGCAACAGAATTACATAGTAGAGCCTAGTGTTGGATGTCTTAAATAGAAACCACATGTTTTAAATCGTCGGTAGAGAGTAAATACTTCAGAATGCTAAATTATCCTCCATTTAGTGCTGGCTATTATGAATTGATTTAAATATGAAATTTGGTGTTTTTATAACACTGCTTTTATAAAATTATCATGTAATTAAAGAGAAAAGATGAAAGACTTATCAAGTATGTAAAACTAATGAAAACATTTCACGTGTAGTGGCACGTCTCACAGTACGTTATTTTCGAATGAATGGCCAACGCAACACTGTTGACGCATCTTCCTGCGACCGATGCCAAACACTGCCTCATCATACTACTAGATTTATCGTGCATACTATTAAAATTTTAAATTGTCTAATATTTAAATCGGAGATCATACACACATACATCATACGGCAGACATTTCAGTCGCCATAATAGGCTGCATATTTTTCTGGCCACTACTTGGTTGAAAACCAATTACAAATAATCAAATATCCTCTCTTTATAATCTTGAATTATCGCATCCATTAAAATCATTCATGTTCTGTTAGTTATCATGCAAAATGTACACTAATTTAGATTAGTTCCTCTACGTATTCCGGCAAGTCAGAGAGTTCACAACATCAATGCAATTCAATTGATGCATTGCAGTCAAACACGATAACGGCTCGAGTAATCCCGCACACGGCTTTGCACAATCGTATGTGACGTTCAGTCCAATTTGAACATTGATAGTGAACGACAGGAGCTGATGTAACATCCATTACCTGCATTGTTTAACTAACGTAGGGTGGTCGGTCCGGCCCCTCGGTAAGCCGGGCTAAGCGCCTCTGAAGTATTGGATCTGACAACAGGTAGCCCCCGCTGTTAACGTATTAGCGTCCATCCTAGCGTCGGCACTTGGAAATGAGATTACTGCCTCCCTAGCTAGTCACTGCCATAGAGCCTTTGGTATGCAAAATTACAATATCGAGCAAAATGTTACTTATGAATATCTGTCCCGTACTGAACTATACCTACGGAAATGGTTGACACGTTTTTAAATACCTTGCGTTCATTATACTAACATACAATGTCGCCTTATATTTTTGCGACTGATGCAGTATCTAGAGAGTTTGTTGTATTGAAATATTGGCTATTGGATGTATGAGGCTATGTGTGTGTCAAAGATTAAAGAAGAGATGTAGTTTGTCATATATCGTTAACAGTCTAAAGTTTCAGGATATTGGATAATAGTAAAAATTGATGGACAGAAATATAGCTACGCCAGAAGATTGCAATCAACAGTCACAATTAAGAATATTGTACAATAATTACTAAGCTCAGTTTTAATGGTACTTAAATTTTGGCACAAAAGTAGAGACGAACAGGAAATCTTAACACAGCTACTAAAGATCACATAAGGCGTGGTTGCGTCACTGACATTTTCTTTAAGATCTAATTGTATGTAGGTTTGTGTGCCGCTAATTGCCGGTTGCCAATAGTCACGTTTTCAACAATGTAGCTACACTTTTAACTACCATGTTATTATTACCATTATATTGACGTGACAACCTGTAGGCAGATTATTATAAGCTATACGTTTGTACAGTTGACCATTAAAATCGTTTAATAACTTAAAGAAGGTAAATATCGAATATTCTTATTAATTTCTAGAACAATATAGATAATTAGATAGTTACTCATACTCATGATAAGCGTAATCAACATTTATATTTTACATAGCACAATAAAAAGGTAAAATTTTTATGTGAAATCTATCATATATAGGTACCTACTGAGCTATTTATTTGATTAGTTGAACATATATTATATTTCGTTTAAAATGTTGACTATTCTGCTGCCAAACTGTGCTAAACAGGAGTGACGACGTTGTGGTACGACTGCCAAATACTATTGTATATCTATTATAGTACGTTAGGAATCGTACTCAAATCTTATGTTTATAACATTAATCTGACAAGCCGTAACGAACGTATATCAGGCATACACATATAAGTAGCGCTTTTGAAAACTTGTCAAGAGTGTTTAGCTTGACGACTAAAAAAAGTATAAAGTAAGTCTCTACATATACTTCACTATACACAGTCACTAACTCATAACCTTTGACGTTCATAAGTGTTACTTTGTGATCTAAATGAATGGTAACTTTGACTGTACTCAAGGCTAGTTTCCATACATGCTTTAGGAAAACACTACTAAACTACTGCAGTTTTAGTTGGCATAGCAAAATGTTCGTAACCTTAAGAAATAACTTCGCCCAGTCATAGAATGGAATGGTTATTTCAACAGCCCTGACTGTTATTATAGCTATTGACAAAAACTTCCGTAATAAACTAATCATTACATACATTCGAATCGTGGCACAGTGCATCGAGCCCACAGCCAAATCGTTATATCGTATCTGACATTATAATATAGGCAGCTGACACTCGAAAACAATCATAAATACAAAGTGACTGTGCGTTACATAAATAACACAGCGACAGGGTTGCCACATCGATATTTGAATGGATAGTCTGATAAAAATATTCGTAAACCCAAACCAAATACTATAGAGATACACAAGGCCGAATCAACGAGTTTGTACAATGATTTCAGACCAATTCGATCCAATGTCATATACCAAATTCTGCCAATTTTAATCGGATTCACAGTGTACGTTACATAAGTATAGATGATCCTGTGTCATGAATCTATTATAAATTTGTACGACCGCCAACTGCGTTAGTTTGGACTAAATTGTACACTATGAGTAATATTCTCTACGAGTATATTGTTCTAAGTGCAACAAGGCTGGAGTCAGCCACATGCTAGATGACACTTGTCCTAACTTATGTATGGCTCACGTCAAATTAAAATGGACTGACAAAAATGGTATGTGCATTAGACTCCTTCCATAATATCTATAAAGTCGGTTACGAGTAGCATAGTTTTTACAGGTTGAAATTAAGGCTCCTCCATAAAGACTAGGAAGTCGGTTGAGTAGAATAGCTTTTACATAAGGGTTAAAATTAAGGCTCTTGCATAAAGTTATAGGAAATTTTATATTGGAACGATTAAATTGTCGTACCTATTAAGGTACCTACTATAAAAAATGTATTCCACAATTTAGCTAGTCAATATCAGTCATTTGGCAGCCCTGATGTTGCCGGCTGATGTTGCGCGCGCTACGCTACTACGCTCGTACGGCGCTCACGTCCGCGCATGCGCGCTGCGTGCCGAGCGTACGACAGCGCGTAGGCGATGCGCCCACGCGCACAACGAAGAGTTCTTGACTTTTTACTCAGTCGTTGTTAGATCATCATATTGTTTGATGCAGGAAACAAGACCACTTTGATTTTAAGGACTTGTTTAAGTACCTACATGTAAGTGGTTGGGCTTGGTCAATGTTTATTTAGTATATTAGTCGCTCCTTCTAATGTTGTCGGTACTTATATAATTACATATTTAACTTGTTTATTTAAACGTTTACAATAGACGAACGTGAACGCAATCGTGAGTGAGGCAGTTTGAAGAGAAAGTCCTTGATTTCAAACGTTACCTGACCAAATCAAAGAGATTCAAAGAACAAGGTAAGTTCTTCGAATCTCTTTGATTTGGTCAGAAAACGTTTTAAAATACCTTAACCAACGAGTACGCTTAAAGAATGACGAGGGTGAATGAAAGCAAATCAGTATAGTTAAACCACAGGTGGTAAATCTAAGTCTATTCTAACAAGAAATAGACCTACGTATAAAGAAAAAATATAAACTCATTTTGACAACAATATTTGAAATAAAAGAGAGATGAACTTTTTATTGTATTTTAGATAAGAATGTGTACATACAGTTAGATAATTTATAAATATTTACAATACTAATGGTGTTTAGAGTAAATGCTGGCACCGGAGCAGAATGGAGTTAAGTCAAACAAATAATACAGGAATGTCAGGTATGTAAAAGACATGTTGTTTATATTATTATCCTGCTAATATTAATAAAGCTCATATTATTTTCATTCAAAACTTTTCACAGAGCTGATGTTATCCTTTTAAAATAAAACTTTCACTGAAATCGTGCGCTATTTCTTGTGCGATGTTTTGTATCTGCGCATTTTATCAAAATGGTGTGAGATTATGAATGTAGATTATTTTCTGGTACTATTTGCGCATAAACATGTGAAAGTTTGCGAACACGTTCGAATGTTTGTTACGCAATCACGCGTGAACTGTTGAACGGATTTGGATGAAACTTGGCACTTCGATAGACCATGTCATGCATTAACATATAACTTTTAAGGTGTGATTCACGGAAAACGTTGAATAGTGCATTTCAGGTAAACCTTTATACAGTATTATATAAGATTTTCGTCCTAATATAAGGCTTTATAGTAAGCGGTGAAACTTATAGATGCTTGCAAAAAGAGTATTATTTGCCTATACTGCCGGTGCAAGGAGTTGAAGATGCCGCTCTCTTAACCTGTATACACCTCTAGAACACAACTGCTAGTATACCTAATAGCAACCCAAACGCTATTATTATAAAGGTGGAGACTAGGTCTGTTTAAATGCACTTATCTCAAGAGCTACCGAACCGATTACGATTTATTTTTGTGTTTGATAATCTGTATACTGAGGAAAGTTTAACGCTATGACCTGAAATAGCTGAGCAGTAAACATACACGTAATTTAACGCGGGCAAAACCGCGTGCCGCTTTTAATTGCTAATAACCATTTAAGACAGAAAGAAACTCACTGATATCGGTGACGTCGTTCCACTTCATGATGACGTCAGTGCAGAAGTCACCTGTAACAACACCATACGTTAAAACAAACATGTTTATTACATATAATTATATTTGCACATGTGATGTTTTGGCACCATATATTTTTCACAAATTTACAGTAACTGCGCATAATAAAAATAATTCGCTTACGACTCTCTCACACGTTTCTTATCCCTGAAGAAGTCGATATTGGCGTATCTAGCCATGTTTTCCAGGAAGAACTCGGATCCTTAAAAGCGACTGCCTACATACAACCCTTAAATTTTGAGTTAAAACCTAACATCCTGTGTTGAGGAAACCAGAAAATTCTGGTGTGGGCACAGTCCACCTTACACCTCGTTATGTGGGTACACTGGGCGTATATTACACTGATTTATAGTCAACTCCAAATATCCACCCAATTTAGCTTGTACTTCTCTACAGCAACTTTAACCACAATATCATCTGCTCGAACGTAGAAGCTGATCTCTCTCTCTCAGACTCAAAACAGAGAATCGTGGGCACAGTAATTAACAAGCTCATTATCTGCATCCATCATCTCTCTGTGGCCGCACTCCCCATGCGTTATAATATTAAAGTACTAGCTTTTAGGCGCGGCTCCACCCGCGTGGTACCTACTTCAGTAAAAAATAGCCTATGACCCACCCTCCCCAGGTTTTAACCTATCTCTGTACCAAATTTCATTTAAATCGGTTTAATGGTTTGACCGTAAAGAGGTACTTTCGAATTTATAATATATAAAGTAAGGATGATTACTGCGCAGTTTCTTAATATTTTAACGCCGCCTGGGTCACGAGTAACCCCAAACAGTAGATCTTTTACTATGTTTGTTGCATACACTTAAAATCTTTACACTCAGATTAACAGCTTAGTCTCATTAGTCTGGCTCATGGTCATATCCGATGTCAAAAGAGTTCACTTTACTCAGTACCTACAAGTTTTCTTTAGTCTAGACGAAATCGGATGACAAGCTTCCCACACAGTTTCTACTAGGGCTTAGTATAGCTAAATACGGCAACATTGTCAAAAGTTACTTATGCATGATAATTGACAGGTCCATATTTCTCTTCGCTGGGTTACACAAAAGTTTCATATAAATAGACAGAATACCGTTACACTATCTCTCGCAATTGAATCTAGAATAACAAAAATTAACATATAATGTTATTTTTTTATCTGTGAGAGTGGGAATTTTCACAATGACTGCTCCTTTAATTATAATGAAACATAATGGTAGAATTGGTTGTAAAAAAATGTGTTATATTGCATACAATGAGTGGTCGGCGCGAGTTTAGCTAACTGCGTGTACACACGCGAGTGACGCGCTAGTGGCGGGAACACACGGAACTGGAGCTGGGGCGGACAAGTTCGATAATAAATAACTGTTTACGCACGGCCGTGCCTGCAAACCGTTTCCCTCACATTACGTATTGTCGTGGAGACGCACACACTTTGTTGCTGAACGTCCATACACGCCTATTTTCAACTCTACTGCTCACAAATCTTTGACTTATTGTATGTAAGCTTTCTAGGTTTCCTGTTATGTACATATACATATTAATATATACATATTTCATTAAGTTATTGCTCTTGGCCTGTAGATGTTACTACAAATAAATAATAATGGCTGCATGGATGATGCAGCGGGTTAAGTGGTCACCTCGTTGTTACTAATGTAGGTTAGATAGACATGAACAATTTTGCACATCGTTCTCAGTTTACGTGTTCTTTTTGACCGTTGCTTCGATATTTGTAAAGTCCCGTGTGATTCAGAGATTACTCACACTACTGGAAAACCTTCGGCGATATACCTTTAGTACAAATATTTTATATATATTTAAAAAAAAAACGTGTTGTCGGTGCGGTCAACCTACAAATGAGAACCGTTAGCTGAGCATGAGTTGATAAAATGTCGTAATCACTTTTTTAGCTTTAGTCATGAGTCATTAAGTAAGAGGGTTCCGAATAAGACCCAAGCAACAACCATATAAAAAGAACAGGGTTCTATATTTTAAATAGTAATTACTGAATTCCGTTCCATCACGATGGAATATATCTACGATTTAAAGATGATGACTGATTTCTTAATGAAAGTTTCACAAGAGCTATGATTACATCTGCCGAGTAAAATTAACCAAGACTGTGCTTTTATGCAAGAGGCGAGCAGTTTCGTCTTGTAATTGAGCAATGATCTGTGAAACGTTCTCAAAACGACAATATTATAAATACTTACTACATAGTACACATTTTATTTCAATACACAATAAAGAAACTTCGTAGGTATCATAGAGCACTCTTCATACAGTCAAGAGACTCGTACTCTACGTTAGCTATTGTACACTAGTGTGAGAGTATATAATCAGAGCTGATATTATTACATAGCTAATATACTCCAAAACAAATTATTTTGTTATTATATCCAGTTCTCAAAGATCTAACCTTTCGTAAATAGAAAGAAAAGTCAAACGCATCACAATTATATTTTATCAACCAAGCTTCAGTATTACATTCTAACTTTCCAATCGCATCTTATTAGCCAGTGTAAGACGGTTATTGCTACTGAGAAAATTACTGGCAAGAAATCCAATAACACTTTTAAAGCTAACCTGAGACCTTTCAAATGATAGTGTAAAAAGCTTGCGATGCGGTCGAGCCCGTACCGAATAACTCTTCCTATGTGTTGTTAAGTGTCTGTTGCGCCACGCAATAATGATGATTGAATAGATTAACGTACACCACGGCTTAATATAGCGAACTGTTGCGAGTTCGCGATTCACTATTGTTATTATCGTACACTTGAATTTTTTGTTCACTGTTTCGCTAATCCCTTGCTGTAATTGTGAGCATATTTGCAACTGTCAGCCGTCAAATCCGAAGTACGATTCTTGCATTGGACATTATTATTAGATTTCGTTTAATTCACAAAATTCTGAAATGTCTGGAATTGTCTCCTATAGACAAATATAACCTAATGATATCTGGGAAGAAATGGGTTTTGGTACACCTCTGCTTGCCGTTTAAGGACATTCAGACGATAGGATAACAATAGGGTAGTATTAGTATTAACTGTTCCTCAAATTTTAGTTCCATCTAAAATACTAATTACACAGCAAAATATGCTTACCAAAAATACTAATTGCACACCAAAATATATTTAAAGAGATCAAACTAATTCAACAGAGCCCCGCATCGCGGGACCCTATTTTTGGGTGGATTTAAGAAGAGACCTTTTTTTTTTTTTCCACGTTGTGCCAACTCGCTGCCTTGAATAGTGGGTGGGTCGCTGGAACTGAAACTACATCAGCGATCCACCCAGCAGTGTCCAACACAGGCAAGAACACAGCGCCGTGAACTCATAGGCGTTGTGGGAGTCGACCTCTCGCTGCCGGCCGTGATCAAAGCCATGGTCGACAGCGAGAGGAACTGGACAGCGGTCGCATCCTTCTGCGAGGACGTTATCTCGCGGAAGGAGGCGGCGGAGCGGATCCGTGAGGAAAGTATCCTTGCGGATCCGAGCCGCCGCCGGCGAACCGGGCGACGCAGGCGCGCCTACGCGCGCCTGATGCCGCCATAGCGTTGGCCGCGGACGGGAGAACGGGGATCTCTCGTCCGCCAGCCATTGAGTCGGAGTGACGCCCTTTGTCGTGCCGGGGTGTCACCCAGGAGTCGTCGTCCGGAGGCATTTCTTGCCTGTGTTGGACACTGCTGGGTGGATCGCTGATGTAGTTTCAGTTCCAGCGACCCACCCACCATTCAAGGCAGCGAGTTGGCACACCGTGGAAAAAAAAAGAAAGGTCTCTTCTTAAATCCACCCAAAAATAGGGTCCCGCGATGCGGGGCTCTGTCGAATTAGTTTGATCTCTTTAAATATATTTTGGTGTGCAATTAGTATTTTGGTGGTCGTTATATTTAATCCCATAATAATATAGAGGATAGGGAATACATCAAAAGACCTTTAGTTATATTGGTCCTTATAAACAGCTGCCATATTGAATTAAAACAAGCAACAAGAGGCCGACATTTGCTAATAATAGGAATAATTATTGTTTTATTTTTATGTTTTTATTGCAAAAATATGTTAGCAAGCAGTAGCCACACGAGGCTAGGCAATTTGAACGGTAGACAACAATAAGTTACGTGGGATCCAAAACATAGCTCACGAAAGGTAAGTGAATAATACACTTTTGCTTATCTCCTAAGACTTAAAGGCGTATATCCCTTGCAGTTATAATGTACTTTGAATAACGGTTACGTATTCATACGGGTAACTTACTCATTGCGGCAGAGTTAGGAGACTAATAAGCGGTTGCTTAGGTATACCTAAAAGTCTAACCCTTATTTTGATTATTTTATAGACTTCTACAACCCCTTTCCAATAAAATAAACTAAACAGGGTATGCAAAGTTGAATTAAGTACGTCTACTTTTCGCCAAGTATGGTTTAAGGTAAAGATTAAAATCATAAAAGCCATTCATCGTACTTTGATTGTACGAAAAAGTGTCCACACTAATAAAAGCACATTAGATAGAGAACGATAGTGTACAATTTTCAATATAAGTGAGCGTGATAATACTGTATTTATATTTTGATATCATGTTGGTATTGTGTGTCAGATGACAACTGATCGTTCAGAAAGGTGACCATATTTAGACGTAATAGGATGCATCTATGATTAAAATACCCGCGTATTAGAGAGCGGACCTATTGCCGTCTACCAGGCATAATGAAATATTGATGAGCAATTACACTTCCTGCCGCTACAAGCAATAAAACTGGTGTCAAATATTTAATGTCGTACAATTTGTCGCGTTTGTCGTGAGTATGTAGCTTTCCTTAACGAGTTCACGACATGCACTCGACGACCTCTAGCCATTCTATTGAACAATTTGCAATCCACGCCGCTCTACTGTGCAGCTGGTTAAGTATACGACTTAATACGTGTATCATATCTCCACAGTCCTAAAAGAGGTAGACAGAGGTACATGGGCTAACATGCCGCAGTATAGTTATATGTCTTTTGTAATAGAAGGCGAGCCTATAGCTGTTCCAGCTTCCAGATTACACTGCTACTGAGAATTACGACAGCAAAACCTAATAACATTAGTTGGACTCGGCAATCAAATACCAGACCTTACAGATAGCAATCACGCGTCAGCGTCAGCGTTCACTATGCACCACCATAGTTTCACGCCTGTACGTCTCCAAAAAAGTAGTCAGAATTGCATTACATATAAATTGCGTCTGCTATGCTTTTGATCCCTGAGCAACTGCGAATTTTCAAGAGAAAAGCCCAATAATACAGCCAATCCGACTCTGTTTCTCAATCGGGCATAATCGTAAGCGTAAAGTTAAGGCATGGACCAATAAAAAATGTATAGGTAAATTTATATTTCTGTAAGTCTTCTGTTATGATACAGAACAACCGATTGTAGCTATCTAATCGCTTCTAATCGTTATCTTCTCTTACCAATCTTTTGCGGAAACACGATTAGTGGATTACGATATATTTGCCAATATTTTGAAAATTTATTTTGAACTTTTTTATCATAGATAGATAAATAATGCTATCAGTAAAGCTATTCTTTAAGCTGTTATTATCAAACTCTTAAACTTAAAACCGCAGTAAAAACTCTATTATTGGTATTAGTTAGTGCCGAAGTGACATTTGAATTCGAAACTAAAATCATTTACAAAATAATAGTTTGGCTGAAGTAGTACATAAATGTATAAGGTGATACGGAGAATATTTTGAATATTTACCGGTTTTAGCAATCACACAATGTTCAGTGTTAATAATCGTGGTTATTGTCGAAGTGACTTATGGTTATGAGGTGAAAACTTTTACAGAATAGCTCTCTGAAGTGTCTTATCAAATAAAGCGTAAAATGCTTTGAGTGCAAATTATTTTAAACCTAAATACAATGACTAGTCTTAATTATTGTAGTTCCTGTTAAAGGGACATAACCTTTATTACTTTGCTTGCTGTCAAAGTGACATTTGAGTTCGGGATGAAAACTTTTACAGAATAGCACAACATGTCTTATGTAAATTGAAGCGTAAAACACATGTTAGTTCAATCCACATACACCGACCAGCCTTAATAAAGACGCAAATTATTAATGAAACGGTCTCGAGTGTTACAATATGTTTTTGTGATATATCAGGGATATTTATTTGAGCTTGGTGGCCCGTGATATAAGCAGATTAATAGCACATGTCAAGTAGTGATTAAGAGCAAACAAGCTAGTTAGACAATGACTGGATTTATTTTTATATGCTTTCTGGCAGTTATCTTGCCACATTTTAATATAGCTACACTTTTATGTTAAACGTTGTGTAGATATTAATTTTATAATTCTAACAAACAATGTTCTTTACACATTCTTGTGTATAAAGAGAGCAATAATAATAAAAATAGTAGGCACCTACTGAAAGACGTACCCATTGTCTCTATATTTGTTAACTTTTGCTGCAGACTTTAGGTTTTGTAAGGCTCCGTCGTTACATTAGATGTTCAAATTAGTTTTGTTTTATATTTATATTTAATATTACTATATGGCTCGAACAATACGAAAAGCTGAATGACTAACTTAAAGTAGGTACATCTATGCCAGTATTGCAACGGCTTTTTTATTAATCCAACAACAGATTATTAATTGTTTTTTTTCGCAAAGCAGTGTGTAAAATTGAACAAATCGAATTTAAAAATGTTGTAAAAAATAGCTAACTTTTAAAGTTTTTCTAGTGTTAGTTAAGTTATAGATTCTTCTAAACCACTGAACCGAATATGATTTAATGTTGGTATGACATAGCTTGAACCTGTTAAAAGGATATAAGATGCTTTAAAAACATTCGATCGCGAGAACAGCTGTTCTCCTTATAAGACAAAATTGTTAGAAAAGAATTGGGTTACCATAGCACGCTGTGATGTATGTAAAATATAGTTGTTCATTAAACAAAATATTTAATTTTAAACAAGCTTCGGGCACAGATAGTAAAGTATAGTAAGTATTTATTTTCAAAACAAGTAGGTACACGTTATTACACAAATATTTTAATACACCGAAAAACAGAAAAATATATATTATATAATGAGAATGAGGTTACCACTCAGGATTATTGTTGGTTTGCGGCTTATGCCTCAAACCAACCCTGATATTATTTGGTAACCCCAAGTGACGCTCGGACGTACATACATCAGCTACACATACACAGAAATATACCTAAGATGTACATATAAATTATGATCGATGAGTATATATATATAAGTTAAAAATAACATGTATAATAAATAAACAATGTTTACCGCCGCTTCAGGTTTTATCTCGTTATCTCATTTCCTCCGCCTGTCCAAATCATCTCAGTATACTCATTACTCAGTAATCATATAAATAAACAGCCTTGTCATCTTCTAGATAATATTGTATAAATACTTATATTTTTCTACTTATTAAGGTAACATAACGCTCGTATAGTCCCGGTCTTAAGCAGAGTAAGACACTGACTTTTCGCCAGCTACATCTAAGGTCCGACATAATATGGACCGACTGGATTGTCAGCTGTACTATACTGTAAAGTTTTAGTGGAGAAACCTTTTAGCTATCATCTCACCAATATAGATTAACGCGAAATCTTTGGTATACGTACCAAGATTGTTTCTCGAGTGTATCTAGAAATGGCCCACTCTACTAATAATTAATGCACTCTTAGTCGTATCCAGGACGATTTTAGGCATAGCTGGCCAAAAATGGTTATTATTAAAGGGTCGCAATAGATTCCTTAAAGCAAAATTTACATAGGAGTCAATCCTATTAAATTTTATTCGTTACGTTAGCTTAAATTTATCCATTATCGACACTACATAGCAATGTAAATGGTGTGACTGAGGTGCTATACGTGAAAATTCTATATCATTTACCTATAGAAGCTGGAGTCGTGATTTATACAATTCTCGCGGTTAGAATGAATGCTAAAGCATACAGTGCATCGTGGGCCGTCAGTACCCGTCAGCCGCGCGCCGACCCACTTGCACGATTTACATCGGTCGGACGTCGAACCCGCGTATTTCGCAGTGTTTGGTTAATTCACTGGTAGTTAATGAACACACTTGTTTATTAGTTCGTAGTAAGTACGAAGACGCCGCGTGCTATGAATAATGAATAACATCGGAGAGAGTACATCGCGACTCAGTTAATTGACCACTTGTATTCATTGCGATTTCCATCCAGTTACAAGGTTTCTAGCGGATCTAGGAAAACTACACTCTATCAATTACTACAGTTCGCCTAAGTAAGTACTAAGTAGCATAAGAATAATTGGTCTATCAAGATTATCATTGTGAATGTTTTTTGTTGGTTGTGTCACGGTGTTTACATTAGATTATATAATTACTGTAAAAAGATATTATATTAAATTATCCCGAGCCTAAATATTCTTTATGAACGTTCTTTAAAATAAGTATTCTAAAATGTCTGTCGTAATCCAGGAAAGTAATCTTAGAGCAAAATTTGTCTCTTGAATATATAAAATAGTAACAATAGATAAGTAGCAGGTACGTTCCATCCCATAAAAAGCTACGATTATATTTACTAGAATATGATTGTAGCTGTTAGATAAATTATCACTACAATAATCTATTAACCGCATAAGACGCAGAAATTTGAATATACAACAGGCACCCAGCAGTTGAGGTTATGGCACTTCAGTGCCCATCTATGGTGCCCATACATAATTCGAAAGACGTCTAGCGAGCGCACATGCTTTCGTGAGTGACGTTTTATTATTTTAATTTATTAATTTTATGTTGCGGATTATATTTTATATTTCATTGCAATTTATCGATATTCTATAACGTTTTTTACTATATTAGGTATGCATTGACAAGCATCACAACGATAGAGATACGAAAATAAAATACTATTTTTTGCAAAGCTATTCCATAATTCAACAAGAGTATAAAACAAAAATTCATCCATTTTACCCAAACTACAAGCAAACCTACGCTTTCTATTTGCACGAACATCATTCAAAAACAACTGCTCGATTTTAAATGGACATTCACCTTAGCCGACAACTGCACAAACTACGAACCGTGTTTTTTTAAAGCAAAGAGCCCTCTAGTAATAAAACCTGCCTCCATAAGCTTAGAATTAAAATGAGATATAATTTATAACTGTTGGTGTTTTTCTCGTTCGATAATTAGTGCGACATGTTGTAACTTGTATCAGTTAGAGCGAGGCGTGCCACAATGTAGTGTAAACAGAGAATCAACTGGTGCATAATATGCACTTGAATCCTATTGAAATTTGTCCTGAAAATGAATGTGTTACTTATAATGAAGTGTTGTAGTTGCTTTGTAACGGTTCCAGTACATCACTGTGGAGTGTTAGTAGTGACATAGAACGACAAGTCACTTGCAGTGGATCTAGAGCGAGTAACGGGATATAAAAGCTAACAAGGCAAGTTTTCAGGCATTTCAATAGGCATTGGCTTATATGCAAGACAATAAGTTTAAAATAAAATTACCAGTAGATTTTCCCCTGTGTTAGAGGCCAAACCTAACACTTACGCTGGGAGAATTTATTTTTAATATTCTGCCTTATTGAAAACGGAGCAAACATCAGCCAGTCTAGGCACCACTACATGTCGATCACATAATTATTTATGTATATTTTATGATGCAGCCTAAATTATTTGACACATAAGGCAGCGACGCCGGCGGGATGACACTATAAAATCTGACTGCAGCCAAAAAGTCTACCTACGTAAGATTATGGCTCAGTTCACAAAATATATTATGTAAAAATAAAATATAATTTACGAGGCAATATTACAGCATGCAGGTATAATTCCGAAGTGTATAAGCGAGTTGCGTTTCTGTGGTGTTCCGGTCGTGCGTCGCGCGGTAACCTCCTCGACCCGGTTTCGGTTCAGAGTTGAACGGCCGCGCAGTACCTACCTACTGTGGTACTGTTTGCACCTCGCCGCGCGCGACTATCGCCTGCCTACACTGCACAGACTCTCAGTTCTCACTCCCATATTATAAAATGCTTTTAATCTTCTGTACTTTCTGCTCGTTTAATATTTGCACTAGTATGAAAGCAATGTGAATCTGTTTGCCGTTTTTCAGATCTAGATTCATACTATAGTGATTTTGCATAATTTTATCATCGTAAAATTGTTCTATCTAGTGCAATTTTACAAATTCTGATGTTGTTGTATCTTGACTACCATAATAAATCTTATACTTGATAAAAAATGACACAATCATAGATAAAAATAATCTCCTATCTGCTTAAATGCAATATTTTATCGCGATAAGTCGTAAAAATCTTATTTAATTCTTAGCACGTGTAGAAATTTACGTTGTTAAAATTATGATATTTTATGATAGTACAGATGCGTTGCTTTGGTAAAACATCTATGCTAAATATAATTATGGTTTTATATAGAACGTTTTATTATACATACCTACAGCAAGAGCCTTTACCAAAACCTCATAGAAAAGAAGCAGACAAAATACTTTACTATTTTATTGCGATAACTAGGGATTTTAAAACTACAGCAGCCAGCAGTGGGATTAGGCGTCTTGTACCGACAGCGCTTTTTTGCATAATCATTGACACGCGTTTGCTTCTCCCAGCCTATGCTGGTAAGCATTTATATAGGACTAGAAGCTCTATAGCTTCTCGTTCTATATAAATGCTTACTGCTGCCTTATATTTTACCATAATATTAGAAATGTCCATTTGTTTCCTATCTTGCTCAATTTCACCTCGTATAGAATACCAGTGACTTAAACACTTTCGTGGAATGTTTCAATCACATATAATATATTATGTGTGTTAATTAGTCGTACTGATATAATGGGGTGACTAAACGTACTATATATTATATCATCATTGTACTATAAGTATTGTGGAAGTTTTGGCATGCGCACAAAAATGTACACAATACGAAACCGTTCTAAAGCGAACTCACGCTTCACTCGCTAATTTTGTGACCAAATTCTTGAGATTCTTTTCGGAGCGATTAAATAAATGTTAATAATTAAGATAGCTATAATACTTAAAAATAAACTCATAAGTCCGTAGGTGTGCGATAAGTCACTACAGTTTATCTCCTGCGTATAAATTTGATTTTACTATACAGTTTTGTTGTTGTTAAAACACTAATCCCATAATTCTATTGTTATTTTCTCGACCAATTGACTAACTTAACTAAGTATCTACTGCCCTAACTTTTATTACGACTATATGGTTATTCCACTGTCGAATATATTTAACTATTCTCTTGAAAGTATATTTTAATCTGTGGTTTATATATGTTAATGGCCTTGTTATCGCTTGGTTTTTAAAAATATAAACTTTAAAGGTGAATCTATTGTTAAAAACTCAATCGGCGAGAGAGGAATGCTGAGCTTTTCAAAAATTGAAAAATCAATTGCTCGACAGAGTCTAGAACTGCTTTCAGTGTACTGCAATATACTTTTCCATTATGTCAATTCGTATTAAGTCTAAACGTAGCCGACGGAACGTGAGTATTCACAACTAACCCTTCGGATATAATCAGGCAAAAAGCTATTATGCACTTATGTACTATTCAAAAATAGACATTCTACTGCAACAAAACTGTAAGTCAAGATAGTATCAAGTAAATTATTGTACAACTAACAACATCACAAACTCCACGTCAATTGGCAGAACGTGATAGTTCATTCACTTCAGCAAATGTCTTCAAATGCAAGTCAATTTAGATTTAATATACTGCCTTCAAGCGGCGTGCTTTGTAATAAAATCCAACGTAGAATTACCCGGTAATATATGCTCAGGTACCTTCGTATTACGTGGTATGTCACACTAGGTAATCGCTGCGAAATAACGTATGTATGTGCGACACTCAAGTTTATAGATAGAACGTAGGATCGCGACCTACGACAAACAAGTATATAGTCATTGCTTATATAACGATATGATTGTTCATTTATATGTAAAGAACACGCTTCAAGCATAATGTGTCATATCAGGTGATCACTCGGCGATCACTAACCAATAGGATTGCGATTAAACTGCGAAATATCACGCATCCAATACTTACTTACATGTCACGACTTATAACAAGTTCGTAATAGATTTATGTGTCAGATAATAATTATTACTGTACACATGCATGTTTTATTTATATGATGATGAGTTTCTCGCAAGTAAAGTTGCACCATTAAGTCTCAGCAATTACCTCAGCATATGAAGCGATAATTAAGCGAACGGACGAAACAAGATTCACGCCGATCAAATTAAAACAGGTTTCAAATTTTATGGTTCCGCCACTTAAAAAGTAACGATTTAGACCCCCGCGCCCCTGCACGGCGTAGGGTTGCTCATTACTAGAGCGGCGCGCGCACCACCACTCTCGTAAAAAACGATACTCGAGTAAGAACCGGCCCCGGGGACCGGCCGGACCGGTGCCGGCACATAACTTATATTAATAACAACCTCGTCGAGATATGTTGACGGAAATCACGTACCGTCGCCACCGGACCGGGAACAACGGCGTTTCTTATTGACTCGCGAATTCGCATTCACACGACGAAATCGCCAACGTTAGATGTTAGATGCCGCACAACAAACCACTGACATTACGAGTTGATATCGAAAAATGTCAGAGACATTATCTTGAATTAGCCATATAGAGGTGTAATCTTGGAAGTTGTTCGGTTATTGCTGCAACATATCAAATGAAGCGCTTGTAGAGGAAGCGACGTTAAGTTGCGCTATATAAGCAACATTGTGCACTACCCATCACCGGAGTCGGTCGACGCTCGTAAGTGCACAACATCAGTTATCCGCGAAAGGGTTTCTATATCGCCGACGGCTAACGTAGGGACAAGACGGCTGCCATTAATAACATCTTTCTTAGAAAACCTTTAAGATTTTGCTGAGTAAAATATGAAAGACTCTTTGAAGCTATTTCCTAATAGTTAGAATTAAAAATACTTATAGTACGTTTTTGCACAGTATATGTGCTTCAAATATGTATATGAGTAATTTGATAATATTAAAAGTATGGTGTACAGAAAATCGATAAAGAACGGTGTTCACCTTATCGCATATTTTTAGTTGTCTTATTTAATACAGAATCCAAAAACGTCCAAAATACAAACCATAGAGCGCATTAACTATATTCGGAGCACATTTTGTTTGGTGAGTATATTAGTCATTCGAGTTGTATACATATCGGTATGTATTTAGTATCGACCAATTCTAGCCGTAGTACAATCCCAATCTATTTCTGTGCTATTTAAACTTCCAAGTACATTTAACCCATCACAATTGATTATCTAACATCAAAAGTAACAAAAAAACTGACACACTATTAAAAACCTTCATCGATGGTCACCGGTGCTTCTTCACAAAAAGCAGTGGCAACAATAGCACAACGTTATAATGATATAACGAACCACAAAACGTCTGTTACTATCTATTGCGTAATATCTCTCATCATAGTAACTCGGAAAGTTAGCTAATAATAAAAACTCTACAAATTTGGTATACCTAACTGGGTTACAAATGTTATAATACAGTGTATGTTGTAAAACAGAAATAGAATCTATCAGTCATTAAAATTTAGTGCGTTTACGTTTGCCGTCCATGGAATAGTCAGTTTCAATCACAATTATATACTAAAATTACACCTCAAATATATCATTTTATAGCAAAATTAAACTTGAAGGTTTTGTATTAAAAATTAGTTCATACTTTGCAAGTATTGCAACATATCTGAATATAGAAAAATTCTAAAATCTTACGTTTGTTACTACTGTGCTGCTATTCAAAATAATAATGTTTTTAATTCCTAATTATATCTTGGTATTATACTCATACTATTTGAAAGTAGTTAGAAGCTTGTAAAGCAAACCATTAAAATGTCTATTCAAATCCATAATGTTTCTTCACCTTTCAGTCTTTCAATATCATTACTTTAACCACTTCATGGTAGACTTTAGGACGAAAATGTTACATATGTTTTCTTTGACACGGATAATATGATCATCTCAAATCTTTGTCATTTATGGCTTATGACTGGCTTACTGGTCACATGAGTCACTTCCTTCTGGACGAAGAACCTTAAAATATCTGTACGTACTAATTAGAGCAAGATCTTTAAGCCCCTAAAGAATAAGAACGGAATAAAAAATTTCTCCTATATTTCTGTGAGGGACAAGCTTGCCACACTCTTAGAACTGATTGAGGCAACATTGAATTATTATATCCACACAGATAAATATAAATTGGGTCTTCAACAAAACGTGCCAGTCTGAAGTACTGGTTGTTCAACCAAAATGACAATACACGCATACTAACTGAATTGCTGTTCAATGGAATAAAACGCTGTTAAGTATTGGCGACATACCTAACCACTTGAGATAAGACTGTTACTATATTTAGCACTCAGGCTTCAGGTAAAACAAATGCTATGCGAACACCACTGATATGGGAAAGAATGAAACGTTCACAAAAATGAGTAACAAAGTTTAAAACGTTTTTGTTGTAAGGTGTTCCGTCAGCTGTTCACGCCGATTTGTTGGTGATAACGAAAGAATCTTTGCAACGTGTAGTATTGCCTTCATAAAAATGTTACTACATAAGATATATTTACTAGCTTGCTTACAAAGCAAATAAAATGCTAGTATTGTAGGACCTGTCTTTATGCCAGACATCACAAAATAGAGTAAGTACAAAGAAAAAGAAGCAGTAATTTCTCTCACCGTGCCGGCTGTCGGTCACCACGCAATATGGTTATCACTCGTATAAGTTTTGATTATGCGTCGATTACGGGCCCAGCTGATTCGGTGCGCGGGCGCAGACGGTCGCGGGGGGGCGGGCATCGGCTCCGAGCTCGCCTATTGGCCGAGTAGTTCATAATCTTGCGCGAATGGGCTGCCCACTGCGCACGCGACTCTTATTATTCCTCGTACTATTTGCTTCTTGGGACTTGAAATGTCCATTTTATGCGTCGGTTAGTAAGTGCCTGAGACGCGTAATGTGCCTCCTAGCTTAATGCCACCGGATACCTTATAAACGATACGGGTTTCTGCCGATCGTTGCAGATTTGCATCAGAATTTCAAATCTGGTTGTAATTCATATGAGTTATTAAGTCTATATCCATATACATGTATATGTTTGGAGTGATCTCGCACCTAATAATGCTTTTAAAAATTCAGTTAATTACAGCTAGTAGGGTAACTAAACACTCGGCACGGGCAAAATGTTGAACATTTAAAATAAGTAAACGGCGGATAGTGATCTGTGAGGTCGTGTCGGAGTGCCGAGGACAACACTAAACATTAAGATAACAGAACGGATCTAATTCTGTGGCTCAATGTCTCTGATCGTCAGTTAGCCGTGTACGGGGTAACGATGAGCGAGATAATCCTAATAATCGCCCAAAACGCCATACTTATATTCTAAACACATACTTACCAACCCTGAATTTTGGCATTGATACATTATCGCAAAGTGACAGACCGAGTTTTAAATAATTTCGGAACACGTTTTTAGCATAACGGTCATCAAATTCTAACTCGCCAAACTATTTTGAACTTGCAATACGACATTAGAATATAACTAACTTTATAAAGTTATTACGGATGTATAAAACTGCAAAATGTGCAGGATATTTGATACTAAAACTAAGAATCGGAGCACCGGAGCAAGGAACTCTGAATAGTGTTCACGTGACTGGGCAAATGTCGCCCAAACAGAATATCTGCAGTTTTTAATAATATCGTTGTGAACGAGGCACGGACGGGCAGCGGTCGCGGCGAGCCGCCCGTCCGGTCAATGTGCGCTCGCACCGATTTCCTAAACAACTAAACAAGTCTGTATAAATATTTTGTAATACATTTACGAGTTACAATGGAGCAAAACATAAGCCAGCTAGTTGGGTCACCGCATTGTTTGCTAGAATTAGTTATCGGCGCTATTGTGTCGACCTCGAACCCAGGAATCATCGGCATGCTAATGATACACCGATCGATTGCGAACGAATGAGCCGAGTGGACGCGAACGGTGTTATGCGATTAGCATGCGCGAGTTGCGAAACACTCAGTCCGCTAAACTTCGCTAAACTGGCAAATCGTGGCGATCTTATGGAATGTAGCCAATTATAAACTAAACATTACGCACTGTATCTAATGCCAGTGCAATCACCATCGATGGACATTCGCCAAATTACCCGCACTAATAGCGAGTTTGATCAATTTACAAAGCAATTTTAATAATCATATGGCTGGCTATGATTTTCATAAATAGAAACATTGTGGATATGAAGAGTATGATTTTGTACAGTCGAGTCGGTAATTACTAAAGCGATGTATGCACGCTTCTACCTTTGAGAAATTATTGGTAGAAAAAGGCGCATCAAAAATATCCGCTACCATTGACATGTCTCTAAATAATGACCACCATGATTTTCCATAGACGTACGAGATACAGTTACACAGGTAGCTTTTTCTCTGACAGCCGTTGCAGGAGGCAAGTGTACGTCGGCGCAGCGTGCTTTTTGCGTGCCACGACGCGACGCGCGCGCCATCTTGGGAACATGCGCGCGCGCAGGGGGCTCATTCACTGCGCAATTGTCAATTGATGGGGCGAAACACAATTCACGATCTACAGGGCTAGCAGAGACTACGTTTGAAAATTAATTTTAAAATAACATCATTCTAATTTTCAAATAAAACGATCATTGCAGTATGCTATATGATACTGTTCTAATCTCAGGCAATTTTGGTGAGTACACTTAAAATAGATTGACTGTTATTATAAGTTATAACGTTACTTAAACAGTGATTTATTAGTGTTATTTGCTTATACAGAGAACTTTCATAATACTTTTAAGCTTATCAGTCAATTCCACTTACTTGTATGTATTTATTCGAACTATATTTGGTTTTAAGACAATTAATTTCAAATGCTTCTTTCATATAATCGTTCGATGATTAATTCCTACTTCGAATACATGATGTGACAGCCCTGATGGCAGCGCATCCGGCAGTCATCTCCTTAGTACCGTGTGGCTTCGGAGAAATGCCCACCAATTAATTTATCCACTTTTGGACATATGTTTTATTCATAATATTAACGACGCGCACGGCGCGACGCACGATTCAGTGCACCAGGCATTTTAGGATCGGTCTCATCAACCGATTTGGATTCTGCCGTTCTGATTAATGATGGGCAAGAAAAGCTTAGAGCAGTTTTGGCGAATTGTTTTTTTGAACTACTAAATCATAATTCACATATGTCGACTTCCAAAAGTCTGAAGTGTTTGGATTCGATACCCATTGGATGATTGGATGAGAAAAGTACAATAGAGAGACATCCTAAGTATGGATTCTATAGATTGCAAATAATAAATAAATGTTGCTAAAGTTAAAACGTAAGGTGGGACGCTCCCCGGCCAGATGAACCGATGATCTGAAAAAGGTAGCTGGGTCAGACTGGATGCGGAAGGCAGTAGACCGGATGTTGTGGCGTAAAATGGGAGAGGCCTATGTCCAGCAGTGGACTGCGGTGGGCTGATTGATTGATTGAAAGTTAAGAACAAAAACATGTGATGACAAATTAGTAGTATACTAATATAATAAAGACGTTTAATTTGTTTTGGTTTGTATAATAATAATATGATATTCTACCACATACACACAACACCATCTAGCCCAAACTAAGCAGAGCTTGTACTATGGGTACTAGACAATGGATAAACATACATATATACTTTTGTTTTGTAAATACATACATATTATACATAGAAACACTCAGACCAAGACAAACATCCATGTTCATGCAGACAAATGTTTGACTTCTGCAGGAATCGAACCCGCGACCTCAGGCGTGGCAGTCGGTTATACTAACCACTACGCCATCGATGCTGACAAACTGTATGTTTCTATAATTAAGGAACCGATTTAAAAAACTATTTCGCTGATGATTCCCAGTATATATTATTGCTCAATGTAGGCTGCTTTGACATATCATGCAAGCGTAGCCGTGGTCGGATGCTAGTAAATTATAAAAAACAAAACATGTAATGTTTTCTTGCCAGTACTATTCAACAATAGCTTGCTTTCAAATCAGGATGTAATCCAGAACCTATAAACTATAATAGCGGCGTAAATAACAAGTAGTAAATCTATTTGACGAAGCTTTTAGAAGTCTGCCAACTTGGTCGGTCATAAAATACAACGCATTATATTCCACAAAAGAACTCTCGAAAAAGCCTACGCGTATAGCGTACAATAGAGAGACATAATTACAATAATGAGACTATTCGTACCGATGATGTCACAGCGCACAATATAAGACAACTTTTGAAAGGTTTGCGTTTGCGCATGGCTTCGTGCCGTAGGCGCGGCATGGACATACGCGGTTGCGCATCCACCTGAACAAACACTAACACACCCTGTACGTTGCCAAGGACACGATACTTATTATAACTACTGGTTACGTTCCGTACGTTCGTACTTAAGTAGTGTATGTGGAAGTTGAACAAAGAGCTTTGCAAATTGGTCATGAATATTAGAACGGTATCGATTTTCCTATAGCTAATGTCGCGAAGCATCTACTTAATAATGTAATTGCAGAACGCGCCGACTTAGTAAATTAGATTTAGTCTACAGGCTGTTTGTAACACAGTTAAGGGGAAAGTAGTTACGGTACTTACTGAATATGCGATATCAATAGATCCTTCAATAAGATATTTTATTATTAAACGTAGATTAAGCACTAAAACGTGAATTATATATACAGTTTTCGAACCAAGTTGTATGTCATAAACACTACATTCTCTATTTTAAGAAGAGAAGCATTTTGTTTTTGTTTAAATGCCCAATCTTATATTGCCTTAGTCCAATACTGGACTAAGGCAATATAAGAATATAGAACTGGAATTATCTTTAATACACTCTGTACATTATAAATACGACAGAAAATCACAAAATCAAGCGATAAATCGCTGACGCGACTAGAGTTAGCGGTTCTTAGATATTTTTCGTTTTATTATAAAAAGTAGAATCGATCAATGAACACCACTTCAAAAACAGTTAAAAAATTATTTCCTAAACCACAGTTAAATAGAATTATTTTAATATGTTTAAATACATAATAGACATTAAACATTCATTTAATTTCACCACAGAATGTAAGTGAAAATACTTAAAATGAAATGTAAGTAATATATAGTATATAGTAATATAAAATTGTTTTCATGTGCTTGAATTGCTGAAGCTCTAATCGTAGCGTAGACCTTAGTCTTTATAAAAACAAATTAGAACACAAGATAAATGTATCAAAGTAATAAAACATGTTTGTAAACAAGAGTGACGCTTGCAACAAGTTATTTTTGTACAGATAAACTAATAATCAGTAATAACTAGTGTAGGCAACGCCGCGGGTCGCGACTCTCTCACGATTGTTCTCGCAAACTACTCTTCACGCAAACGTTGCAACTTTTTATACGTCGTGATGAACAAGCTTGCGAATTGATGACTGTTTTAACGAAAACCTAGTTTATACTGTGTGAGTTAATATAATTAATATTACCCGACAGAGCTATTAAAAATAGAATCTATTTTAATCTAAATTCTACATTATTGGTATCGATAGACCGTAAAATCTAAATACTTAGTTTGTTTCTATTCAACATTATAAGATATTTAATTAATATTATAAAAGAGAAAGTGAGTTTGATTTTTTAACGCCTCTACTAGTCGAGTGATCATTATGAAATTTCGCATATACGTTGTCAGGGGTACAGAATACCGTCCTCGGGGGATAGAAAATTTACCTAAGCTTTATTTACGCAAGCGAAGCTGCGGGCATAATCTACTACCTAATAATTTTAATAGAAACTAATACTGTTTAAATCTAGTCTGATAGACGACTTGTACAAATCTATACTCTTTTTACTTCCATCGTGATCTCTTTATTTCTGTTAACAACATTTTCAATACAAAGATAGAGGATAATGTGATGTTTCTTCTGCTCGGTCACAGATTTGTTAATCGTAATCTAATATATACATGTATTTGAGGACAAGATATAGGCTCATAGGTTTAGACAAAAGGTTATAAAAATAACTTCCTATAAATAGCTAGGCTAGTCTTTCTATAGGCTTAAAACACGAGGATGGTTTAGGTTAAGGAATAAAACTCCTTTAGTCTGAAATTATAAATAATATTCGTTCCTCAATGTGAATAATAATGGAATTATTTTGCTTCGAAAAGTAGTAAAGGATTACTAGCGTTAGATGACATGATGTTTAGAAAAATACCTACTTAATGCTGAATTAACGGGATGGTTCAAGCAATCAGATTTCACTTAATTTTACACAATTAGATAGTTAATACCTCTGGCTTATACCAACCCAAACAGTCAGCCGTGCTGTTCTGCTAAAAACTCTACTTCTCGATTGTCGCTTTGCCAGTAACCATAGTAACCAACTGTTGTTGCCATGGTTACTGTAGAAAACTTAATATAAAACAGCAGACGCGGATGTGAGTTTGTTAGTGAGATTTAGCAGAACTGCACAGTTCGCAAATGTCAACGATATGTTCCTCCCGTACATCGCTACTCTTGATTAGTCGCCGACTGTATGAAATATATTTACACTAACCTGCAGTAACTCTTAGAAATGTCTATGTTATAATTAACTACATAATTACACCCACAGTCTTAAAAGGATGCCAATATAATAAATCTCTCATCAAAGACAAGACATTCTCATAATTCTAAATCACTCCGAGTCTAATTACTTACTAAAATAGCCTTACCTATTATCCTCACGTATGAAAACAAGAGTAAGTATATTGTTATAACCACTTATTTATCGTTAATAATATAATGAGTTATGCATACGTCCGTGGCGCGACACAATGGCTACTGAATGTTGGCCTGATAAACAGACGGCCGGGTTATCTTCGACCGATAGCAAATTAGTATCAACACATATTCTATATCACTTGTTTACCAGACAACATGTAGGTATTGGTAGTTCTACCTAAATATTACAGCTGTTCATATAATATAAAAATGTGTCACAGCGCAGCACTAGTGATTGCAAATACTGTCTATGAGATCTCGAGTCGGTAAAATGTTATTGGCTTTTTCTGTCGAGATATTCTCATTGGCAGCACAGAGTCTGAAGCTATGGTCAATAGACGGCACTAGTCTTGCTCACAATTACGTGTGATCTAATCTAAAATTGTGGATTAGCAAAAGGTGAACGCAGTAACTACACTTCGGCAATTAAATCAATAAACAATTGTAATATGTTATCAGCCCATTTTAATATATCAAGTGTGCAAGTAACTAAACATGTTCCGATTTCACCGCTGCTGTGCAATTCTGTTAGGTCTTGCTACCAAACTTATATACGAATCAGCTGTTTCAATTTGAGATTTTCTACAGTAACCATGGCAATAACATTCGGTTACCATGGTTACTGGCGAGGCGACAGTCGAGTTCGAATGGGTGCGTTTCCACTGACGCGGAGCTGGGCGGAATGGAGAAGAGCGAACCGTGAACTGGTCAATCACAGTGTTTGAAATCTCCACTCCGCATCAGTGGAAACAGTGCAAGTGGAGCGGACTTTCAAATAAAATATATGAACAGGCGGCCCCGAGCTGGACAGAACGGAGTCGAGCAGGCTGTGGTGCTGAGCGGAGCGCACAAAACAGAGGGTCGGCGCGGCGCAGCGGCTAGTGTAGACTTGACATAAAAGGACGCGTGCGCTAAATTTTAGTTTAGTTAGCGATATTACGTCAAAGACACGTCAAGACACCGGATTACAAGACGCAATGGTCTTGTAATCCGGTGTCTTTCACTATGATTTCTCACGCCATATTTTTGGTTTCATTACATTTGTACGTTGTCAGTCGTGCATCCCATAAATGTGGAATTCTTTTGACACTTTCAATTATTAGTTTCTCTTCCATTTTAATTCATATAATGACGTGTGAAGTGTATGACGTAATATCGCTAACTAAACTAAAATTTAGCGCACGCGTCCTTTTATGTCAAATCTACACTAGCCGCTGCGCCGCGCCGACCCTCCGTTCAGCTCTGGTCTGCTCAGCTTCACTCCGCCCTGCTCCGCTTCAATGGAAACGCACCCACTTCTTTTTAAAGCTGTAGTGCAACTTTACGGCTTAGCTTGCTTAGCTGTAGAGCTAGTTTTAAGTATACCAATAATTATACGAATCTATTGCGATGTTATACTAGCACCTAGATTTTAGATATAATTTACGGTCTCATTATTAGTTAAAATAATTTATTTGTACTGCCATAACTAGTATTTGATTGAGGACTAAGAGATTGTTGGCATTATTCGACAGCCTTGCTACAGTATTACTTAAAAGACAATTTTCTACAAACCTAGGATCATATGTAATCACCAATTTTATATTTAAGTATTGTGGGTGTGCTCGAGTTGAAATATAGCTGTAATTTGGATCCAGTCGGTTACAATTAAGATTCATATATCTAGTTGTTTGCAATAAAAATTGGTTCTAAGCAAGTTGGCCCGGTTTGATCAAGGCAGTCAGTAGAAAATGCATATCCCAAATTTCGGGCCGTAAATAGGAACTTGTAATGATGTTCCTTCGGATATCTTTCTTTCAAAATAATATTACTCCATTGTTCGGACTACTTTATGAAAGGGTTTAGGACAATCAAAAGGTTACGTACAGAATTTCAGGACACATTTCGGCAAACATGCGTTCGACGGTACAGATAGTCGGCCCGAAACATTGGTATTTACGTTTCATGATTCTACTGGTTTTAATTGCAACCTAGACAGGTAAAACTAACACTACATACTAGTTTGATAGTGGCACGGCTAGTCGCAACCGGTTTGAACGAAACTTAGCCGCGCTTCAGGTTATCTTATTAAGTGATGTTCGATAGAAAGTGACTCTTAACCTTTACTATGTCATAATTATATGTAAAGCAGACATAACATTACTACGGTGTCTCCTTGGAGCGTAACGTGTCGTGATAATCACATTTATGTAATACATCCGTATATTCCCAAGTAACTGCAAGTACCACAAGCAATATCAGTCTCAGATTATCGTTCCGTTTTCGTTAAAAAAGATAACCAGAAATCATTCCCGTGTCGCGGTGGACATTACAAACATTCAAATGACACTAAGTGTTGTCCCATGTGAGATTCGAACCCACAATACTCGGCGCAGTGACAGTGATAACGCGATCACATAAACTGCGTCATCCGTGCAGGCACCTAATGTCAAAGGCCTAAATAATGTTTTTCATAGTTAAATATCTGACCATTATCTCTTGGCAAAGCTCGGGATCCAGACAATTTTTACTATGTCTGGATGCCGGCTAATGAAGTATTAAATAACACTGCCAGCTATTGGAACAAAATACGGCATTCATAATAGGCCACTAAACTAACAAAGTACCTATAATCTCACGGTTTTGTGTTGTTTTCGGCTGCTATAATGGCCCGATTTTTGAGGAATTTCTAGGAGCAACTTATTGAAGATGACTCATAGCATCAAATATAAGGGAAATCTCAGAAAGATATAGTTTGTCTTAAACTTGTATGAAGTTGCAGAGAAAATAGAGTTATTAGGTAGATCCATGTGTCATAGTTACGTTCCAAAAGCTTTAGTTCATCACCTGTATCGTAATACATACAGAAAGATGATTGATTGCCTGATAACCAGGACTTTCAGTGCACCAGTATTTGATACGGCAGGGATGACTATATATGTATTACCTTTGCCCCATGCAAATTTAAACAATAAACTCGCTTTCTGTATACTTTGGACACAGAAGACAGATGCAGATGCCTAGCTGAATACATCAAGCGGCCACAGACGAATATAAACATAAGCGAGTGTGTACAAAGAATTTGGATTGAGAAGATGCTCCTGTACATAGTTTAGTTTACATTCGCACTCTTATTATAGCAGAGACTTAACACAAAATTTAAAAGTTACCCCAATTTGAACTATGATAGCGTGTTAGTTAGAGTTTATTTAGATTGCCTAACTTCCAAATTTCGAGTAAAGTCGCTGTTTTATTAAGAGTAACGATATGTATATGATAAGTTAGAGACTTTAGTTTACAGTATCGCACACTCTCTTAAACTAATAATGCCCATATTGGTATTCAAATAGAATTTGTTGTATTGACAATACTATACATTCGAATACTTGTGACCGTGCAAAGTAAGAATCGCGTTGTGCATGCGAATAAAGTTGTATTCGAGACTCATTCGAAGGCAATTATACACATGACTTCTCTAAACCATAGCTTCAGCACACGTGTTTGCTATAGGTTTATGCAATATATATCCGAGAGCGAATTATATAGAATAAGGTTTTGGGACTACAACAACTACCATCAGCTCCAATGAAGGTATTGCAATACATATTTTAAATCTGGGAGAAGAAATCAAGACAAGTGCATTTTAGTTCTTCTATTGCCCTAGCTAACGACTTTCGTGGTTTCTTTGCAGATTAGTCGAGATTAGAGATGTAAGTGCTGTATTATACCAATTGTATTGAAATGTATAAAACGAAAAATACCGTATAATACGATATTATACCCTTTGCTATGGTATTTTATGTATAAATCAATTGTTTCTATATTTTTAAGTAAATTATCTGAGTAATCATTAAAAATACTGAATACGGTGGAATTACACAGAAATCGTACCGTGCGGTACATAAATTCAATATTAAACAAACACAATAACGAAACATTGTCGGAAATATAATATTGTAATAATATCTGTATGCAAGATGTCACAAGTATAACGCACAACCTCAAAACACCCCAATTAGATTATTAAATCGTAATAATAATATAATCATTAAAATGTTACTTTTATGTACTTAAATATTTTAATTTAACGGATTTGTTGTCCCTATTGTGCGCGGATAGTATGAGTATATTACAATAAATCTAACATTATTGCCTTTATTCCATCAAAAACCTTATTGCCTTGAATCATGATACATTTTCGTTTATTTTAGTTGTTTAATAAATGGGTGACTATAATATAATTCGTTTTAAAAATTACCTGTATTAAAAATTGCTGGAATTGATTCAGTAGCCGATTTTGAACAAACTACTTTCAGGATGTATGACCATTTATTATGTTACATGTTGTATAATTAGTCATTCTACAATATAGAACACAATCGAAACTTAAAATATATTTATATTTAAACTAGAACTCGTCGCAATATCGCAGGGTCTTAAAAACTGAATCCATATATAAAATACATAAAATACCAATAATACAGTAAGTTACAATAAAATACCTGTTTAATACATGGCCTTTTGGTATCATACGGTATTTTTACAACACTAGTCGGGTTACATATCGTATATTATCTTCAGATAGTGTTCTACGTTTAAAAAGAACATTTCGCAAGGTCCGCTCTAAACATCTATACGTACCTATTATGTAGTTTACGATTGCTTTTCTTTGTTTCGTTTATTAATCATATCTTTAGTCGTTATCTGATTATTCGTATGTTATCATTGTTTTTATTAGGTACTTTCTTTTTATAATCTGACATAACTGAAACTGCGCAATCACTTTTATTCTATAAATGTCCACACGGCTAATCTAGTATAAATAATAAGAATTACGCTGGGAAACAAAAAATATATATTCTCTGCTGCATTAATTTTGTTACACCTTCATCAGTAATACTCAAAATGTATTTACCTGCTTTGTATGGATTGACTCCGGTTCTTGAGATATTCAACATAAAGAACGGTTCCATCAGGACATTAGAACAATGAAAGAAAGATACCAAGGCCGATGAGGCAGCCATATTATGATGTAAGACTTTTGCTTGAGTTTAATAAGGGATTGTCCTGAACGTAATAGAAAAGCTTACAGATAAAAATCTAATACTTCCTTTTATGAATTTTTGTTAATAGCATTATGCATAATTTCGCATAGGTACCTAGTCATTTTCAGGGGTACAAAAAAGGACTTAGAGAAAATACCGTTCCCAAGATCTCTTTTTTGACAGAATCTGCTTTAACGCGCACGAAGCCGCGGGCAAAATCTAGTATAAGGATAATGCAAAAATAAATAGTAGATAATAATTAAAAATCTGCAGTCTACCAAAACATCATAACGCAGAAAAGATTGTATGTTTCAAAACGCTAATCTCAGAAACTACCAGTCCAATTTGGAACATAATTTATTTAGCCATTTACATGTAGCATGTTTATAGAGTAACAATTATATGCTATATAACATCACGCTGTGACCCAAAGATGAGCAGCAGTAATCATAAACACTGAAGCTGCATATCCTAGCTATAATACGTAAAGATATTTGTGGTCACTATCGACACAAGGTCAATGGAAATAATATGGAGTTTATTATAACGGTAATCCAGTGTTAATAATATTATCTGAGCAAACGAGTTGTGTGTGCATAGCACGCTGTCACACACGGCCGGAGCGATAATACACTGTTCATACAAAAGCACAGAATAATCTATACTAATATTATAAAGCTGAAGAGTTTGTTTGTTTGTTTGGTTGAACGCGCTAAATAAAAAAATAAAAGGTATGACCTACGTGTAAAATATTAAAATATAAGTTTTAAATAAGTACGACTTTTCCAGACTTTCAACTACAGGTGCTTCGTTTATGGCTAATTTTCATTTTTTGTTCACTATTATTATTTGTGAAGGATAAGAAAGAAAGAGAAGGACTCTTTTTAAAAACTTGTCTTATTTTAAAATCGCTTCATTATATTGGTGTATTTTTTGCAACAAAAAATCTTGTAAGTTTGACCAACAACACAACATAATTGTTTTTTTTTTTTATTTAGCACATTTGAAAGGTCCTTACCTAAGGAATCTCTCGTTACAATTTGATTCGCATATTCTGGGTCACCCTGTATACAGTCTAAAGCCAATAGGTATCGAAGGGAGAGACTGAGGTGTATTACAGCACTATTTAGCCAGTTATAGCTTTATGTCTTACGTAATAAGTTTCGATTCTAATGGTATCCATCAGCCTAGTTCGAAATTCCGTGCTGTTACGAATTTCTTTATATAAAAAAAATATGTTGTCGGCTGCGCTCGCGTCCATGAAGATTATGTAAACTTTCTATCGCTCGGAGACAGTACTTTTTTCTGGATGAAAGATACCCTATATCCATATCCTGACGACGTGATGGGAAACTTCATGATGATCGGTCGAGTAGTTAAGACATGATGACAAACAAACAAATGCGAATCATTTATAATATGAATTAGGATTTAGTAACTCTTAGCCCAACCCGAGGGTTGAATCCAGCACCTCGTGCATAGCAGCCGCATTCACTGCTAATTGATTTACCAGTCTGATAACAGAGAGAAAGGCGTTTTGCTCTATCGTATATGACGGCCACGTTAGTTTCAATGGACTAAGTTTGCGCATAGGTATGCATGCAGACGGCTAGAGGCCACTATCGCTTAAAGCATTGCTATTGCATGCTGGAGAATAGGCAACGCGTTATAAAGTGTATTTGTCCCGTTCTTATGTCTACAATAACAGTGCTGATGAGGCCCTGAATATCAAATTTGAGACCTTACGGTTAGCAGTTGCACGATCTTTTACGTACACGTCAACCCACCGATGAAATTTTAACAATGTAACTAGGAAGACCGGTTTTAAACTGTCAAAGTGTACAACAGGTTTCCACCCCTCACACGTCAATAAGTTTACGACACAATACTATGACGATCAGGTTTTGTGGACAAGTCATAGGTGAGCCTGGTCATCCAGAACAATACCCTCATTGTGTAAAAGGTTCGCAATCGTACGATAACACTGTTGACCTTGAGGATGAACCGGTTTGGTAATAGCATTCAATTTAAAATACATATTGTAAACATTTTAATTCTATCGTATTATGTACGGAACTGTAAGCTTATTATTTGGCCATATATTATACAGCCAACGTTGACTTTAAACAAATTTCAACGTACAGAGATGTAGTCCGTAGCAAATATTGCCAAATATAGCTAGGAAAGGCGGTTTATGCATAGAAATATTATGACATAACTGTAGGAACAGTTTAGCAAACTTTAACAATTATGTAGATTCTTTTAAATGAATAAAATAACACATGGGGTACTTGTCTTGTGCTCTATAGTGTCAGCATAGGACTCCTATATCAGCATTAAAAACTATTTTTGCTTCAGTTAAGACCCATACACATGAGAACAGCTTGTTGTTGACAGTTGGTTCAAGAAACTGCCCTTTTATAAATAGGCCTTTATAACCGAAGTAACATTTGCGTACGAGATGGAAAATTTTATTGAATAATACGACTGTTTACCGAAAGCGTAGGCATAGACTGTATACAAAGGAGAATGCCCATGGCCAGTACTTTCAAATAAAATATTGTGTTACAATGATTTTTGGACAATAAATAAAACAAAAATATTTTAAGTATTTTAGCTTCTTCTTTCAAAGATTCCTTTCGGGGTTCATTTCATTGAATTAATGAGTAACTTTACCTACTTACGTTTTACCGCTCAAACATATTCCGCCATTTATGTTAGGGTTAGGCAGAAGTGTGAGAAGAAATTGAAGAAGACTTGCCTTTAATATTAGGAGTTACTAATTATTTAGTTTGTGGAAGAATTAAATCTAGACATGTGTATAGTACACGTTACTAGTAACGTGTACTATACATACATATTAATAAATAAAAATAAAAATGTAAGAGATACATTAGACGCCATATCTGGTTACTACTGCTCTTGCCTTGTAGGAAAACAAACAGTTGGTTGTTGTGCACACGTAATGTGTATATTGTGGTATTTGAGCTGAGCCCTTTATAACAATGTATAAGGGCACCAGCTCCAGGTTTCGATAATATATTTAATGAATAAAATAATACACGTAACATGATGTATTTTAATTGTTTCACTTATACATAATATTATATAGAATAACAATTAAATATTTGTATTTTCACACCCCATTTTGTTTTTGTGGCAGCAACTCATAATTATTTACTGATAATTATGAGTTGGTAGAACTGCAATTTGTCAATTACATCCAAAAAACCGAATGCAAATCTTTAATACACCTGCTTAGAGTCCATATTACTGTGAGACTACTATAACCTAAAATAAACTTATTCTGTTCGATATCTCTTAACACCTGAAGTGAATATTGACTAAAGTTGGTACATGTTATTCATTATGGTAACAATCAAATAAAGGCATTTTTATCAGGACACAACAATATTAAGGTTAGTACTTTGGTCCATACTAAATGGCCAATCTCCTTTCCTTTGCAATCCTAGAATAACTGCTTTCCGTTGCTCTTTTATTTAATTATTTTTATGCAGGTATATTTATGGTTTACTTAACCTGTAATGGTCTTATGCATATATTATAATATAATATTCTCACATGGGGATTGAACACTCACCGCACCGTAGTAGCGAAGTGACCACACAATGTTATATTTGCAGTCAATAATTCATACAAAATAATAGAACTGTTTACAGTTGCGTCATGCACATATAAAGTGGTCTTATAATCCAACGGAAAATTACTAAGTATCTATTTGGGCCTAGCTGTGTGCGATACCACACGTACTCATATTTGAACAGCACTTTAAATTCTAACATAGAGTGGTATTATCATATATGTATTTGTAGTGGAAACTTTATGTAATAATAGCACATGGTGCGTGGTCTTCTGAAATATAATTATGTTGTTAGTGCTGCGTGCCGGCACGATAACAAGCCTGCATCGAGGACTGGCAGACTGCGCGGCTCCACATAATAATATGTGTGATAAATATACTGCGGTTGAGTGCCTTGACTCCACTATGCGCTACCAGAGCTCATGCTAAATGATACCATAATTAAATAAACTATCATCGGGCAATACTGCATGCTCTTTCAAGCGATATTATGAAACGTTAGGTAGGTCAGGAGCAGTGCTATATTGCTTTTGAACGTTCTGATATATTGACTCGGCTCTTTTTAGGCATTAGCGTATACTGACCTAAGCACAGTAAATTAAAGACAACCTATGCTAGTTCTAAATAATAATTATAACATATTAGCAAAGACATCAAAAGCAATCTAAAACCTTAGGTCATAAAGCGTTGATAATAATTAAAGTGCTCTTTGAGTAGAAGTCTTATACTACTATTATTCCACAATCAATTTTCAACTGCCATCCATTAGTATTACTGTGTTTTGAAATTAAATCCTGCCATGGCTCTTGACATGAATATCAGTTGTTTATAACACGCAAGCCTGAGCGTGTACAAAGGCTGTAATATCCCCGAAGGATTGGGCAGAAATGTATCATACGTACATAATTATAGTCATCAATGTTCGGTCCGTAATAGAGTAGCGAACTAAGCGTGCAACGTACGACAAAGGCACCAATAATACATCCAATTATTTTATAGTGCAACAAGGCGCTCGTAAGGGGGTGACCGGCGTCTACATGACCATGTAACAGTTAGTGAGTTAGTTAGGTGATAAACTATCCTTGAACAGCGTGTAATGCACACAGCTAATGTGCTGTGACGCAATTACTGACGTCACCACATTCAAGATGGCAGATAACGTGAATGGCACTTGTTCAACTATCAACCGATGACACAAACGTACCAGTTGACAAACTCTCAAGAATATGTTTATGAATGAGCGAAAGTATATCATGACGCTTTTGTTTGATTAGTGGCTGCAAGCAGATATATGAGAACACAGTTAAGGAACCTCTAACTTCCTATGAATTGTCAATTGGGTTGACAAAAATCTCGATGAATTTGACAATTCAGTTCACACCAGATCACTCCAGAAGAATCGGTAGCAACTAGGTGAAAGACATAAAACTAAAAATAGGGTAAGATGATAACAGACGGCAATACTATTAGAAGGACTGATCGAAAGAAATTATAAGAACTTAATATTGATTTAATTTTACAAAATAAAGATGATAGTATGTTACCAAATAAAAAAGTGGCAATCTTACAAAGTAGAAATCGGTATTAGGGATAATTAGGCCATCCCGCAAACCAATACAACGTGACTATGTACATATGTAAGCTCGATGTACCTCGTTAATCACAGACAAGTTAGCCTTATTCCTTGTTGATGTTCTAAAGATATACTAGAACATTCTAAGCATTTTTAGCAACACCAAATTACTCGCATTTTTTTCTATGACACTAACAAAAATCAGACTGTCATTTGGTTAAAGAGACCTTGGTAAATTCTTTTAATAATACCACGATTACATGTACATATAACCAGTACTTCTTTCAAACTATACATACAATTAAATTACTATCTCAAAGGCTAAAGCGTCTCTTTAACCCCTCGGTGGGAGGTCTGTCTTAGAGAGAATCTTGTCACGATAAAGATCTCAAAATTCTCTTTGACAGGTACCGATCACAACCATTAAATGAGAGCTCTATAAGATTAGTTAAAACTATTGACATTCGAAAGTGCAAAAGCACGTTTGTCTCGTACACAAGCCACACTATTCATTATATTCCCAGAAGCTTTGTGCCTACCCGTTTTGTACGTTTTGTGCCTACCCCCTGGTATCTTAAGAAGGAGATCCTATTTCGAAAACGCTCTCAAATTCCTCTTTGACAGCTGGCGACCAGACAAGATTAATAAAGTCTATTGACATTCAACTGTGAAAAAACGCTTTTATCTGCTACACAGACCACAAGGTTGCCCACGATTCGCAACCACGTGTACTAACACGAGAACAGATAATATTCTTCAAGCAATATTCTGAACAGATACTTTCATAACTGTGCTATCGGTATCAACGATATTCCGTGGGTATACATCACTATCATTGCCGATTGTGATTGCGTAATGTTCATAAGTATTACTATCACTTAATTACAGTGGCGTAGCGTAGTGGGGGCGGCCCGCCCCGTGCGGCACTTTTAGGAGGCGGCAAAATTTTACAACAAATTATAACTAGCGGTCGCCAAGTGGTCGAAATTCGACCTTAATTAATTTAAATTTTATGTTTGATCGTCATTAAGGTTTCATTGTCTATAACTATACTTTTTCAAACAAATTCTTATTTGCTCCACAATATTCTTTTTGCAATACTATGTATATTGAGCAAGCTGTATTTCACAAATTATTATAACTATGAATGAAAGTGAACTTTATAAACCATAAAACAGTTACTGTAACTAAGCACCACCTAAATATGGTAGGTACTCTGTTTTACAATAAGCAGCTTATTCGTTTAGATAAACTTTTAAAATTTAAAAAGGGTAATACCGCGCAATTGCAATAGGTATTTAGTCGTAACTATAGTTACGAAGAATTATACGACATCAGCCGAATAATGCCGAAATACTACGGACGCGATTCAATTGCGTGTGTCAAATGCATGGTTGTTTGCGTGTAGCGTTTTTCATTAATTTAATTTATTTATAGTGCATATTTTATAAAAATATTACGATTTGCCACTCCTCCATAACTTTTACTTTGCCAAATTTTATACTCCTCCGTGTGCGCAATTTTCGTAACAAGGGCTATAAAGTTTTCTTTCACCTATTAATAAAAAGATATCTAGTAAATATTTGAACATTATTAAACACAATATTGATGACAGTCCTAGCCGAAACGTTCTTTAGAATTATTAAGAATTATATATAGTCTTTTAAATTGAAATTCCTAAATAAGAGGGCGGCAAAACCTTCTTCTGCACCGGACGGCTGACACCTACGCTACGCCACTGCTTAGTTATATACAGTTATTTGTATAATTTCTAATGTAGGTAGGTAAGAGGAAGGAACATGAAACGTGAAAAGGACTGGTGATATCCAACAGCTATCGCCATATTATATATATGTTAATTCTAAGTCCTTGACTAGACCATGCTACGAATTATAATCCTACTTTGTATAGAAAATACATAGTAGTAGGTACGCGGAGGGAAGTGAAGGTGTCATACTCTACGTTCCTTTTTAGTCCAGGCATAAGTTTGGAGTAAATATCTGACTGACCTTCATAGTAAGTGACCTACCTATCTATAATTTCGGTAGCACCACAGATTCTGAAGAGAGGGGTAGCATTCGTTACATGCCTTGAAAAGCACGTACAGCCAATTACGGCTGTCACAAAAGATATATGACAGTCGACATCTGCATTCAGTACATCAAAATAATATAATCACGGTTAGACAATCCTTTAAACCCAGTCAGATGCCTGCGGACAATAAATAATTTCCCAATATCTTACCCGCGAAAATTACAGAAGGCCTACCTGCCAATAAGGTTAATTAATTTCAGTGCGTGCAAATTTAGTGGCATTTAGTTGATTGTCTTCGTGAGTTAGAAATCAGATAAACAATCTGACATCCACAACCGTCAACACAAATCTGATGCCGTTATATGGCCAGACGAAAGATGGAAACTATAAATGTAGTAGTTTAGATGGTCGAATTTTACTACAGATTGATTGATTGTTATTACTCAATCAAATCGAGATAATAAAGAGTTAGTTTATAGTTTGTGAGTATCTAAACCATAACGTTCTAATTAGAAACGGTACATCTATTGGAGAGTGCTTCCGTCGTACAAAATATCACAGCCAAATAATCTTATTTAATGCCCACTGTGAGAAGTTTCCTTTATCTGCGGGAACTTGCCTATTAATAAGGGTCGTAAAATTTAAAAGAGTGAATGATGTGTACTTTTCTTAGAAAGTGCGGTCAATAACTTAAACAATCCAATTAACCAACGGTGATTTTGCTTTCCTAATCCCAAGATAATAAAACTCAATGTCTAATAGCAGATACGAAAACACCTCTTCCCATCAGTAATCAGAAACGAATACAAAATTACACTTTAGTACGAACATTGTCAATTAAATTATGATAAATTGCCTCCAACATCGATTATGTAATTGAAGAACATCTCTTACGTAAAGACTGTCAATCAATCACGTCAATACCACGCTATCATATTATATGTAAGCAAATTACAATGTTTTATCATAGATAACCATGCTGACCGTTGCACGTTGTAAGTACTGACAGGAATGATTGGACTGTCCTAGTCCTGAACACAGAAGTTCTGCATTAGCAAGAGTCAAACGCACTGGCCAATTCGGTACTTGTGTTTTTAACTTGAAACTAAAGTAAATAGTCTTTAAAAGTACTGTCTGATCTATTCTGGAAGTATATCGGCATTACGTGGCACCTACAGGTGTCGAAACGTTTATGCGATAAGTTCTTAAATACAACTGGACATTGAACCAAGACAAGAACCAAACTAAAACCGGTCTGTTTGTTTTTAGGTACTTCCAGAAACGTTCGACTGTTAGTCAAAAAAATTATGATGGATAACAAAATCTGTTAGCAAAAAAGCCTCAAGAAGTCTTAAAGTAAGACACTATTCCTAGTATAAAGAAACTCAATTCTTGAGAATTGAAGTAGTATAGCTGTAAGAATTTCTAGGAATTTAAAATCATATCCCTGGAAATACTAGTTAATGTTCAGGTAGCCGAACTTGAACCCTAACAAATTGAAGGTTTGTTTACTTTAGTCTGGACCGCTCCCAATCGTGCAAATCAAGAATAAAAAGAAGAATGTGTAGTACACAAGAAAGCTGAGGCTAGGTATGTTACGAACGTCGGCTAAAAGGATGTAATCGATTTTAATTCACAGGCTTTCCATTCTAACAGGTGCAAACTCATTGCAATTTTCTCATTATTTAACGACATAAATCGTTACAAAATTGACAATAATTATGATTTAATTCGATCTTAGTGTACCGTAAGATATTGCTTTATTGGTCATAATTATTTGTTATTTAAGTTATAGCAGTAGTAACTACTTCCTCTATAGAAGCATTTTCTTGACTTTCTAATCTGAAATTGGATATATATAGCTAAAAGGGAATAAGCATAGACACAAATAATATTAGGTGTAATAGGACACGACGGGATCTTTGCTTATAACTGGTATTTTGTCAAAAATTGAGAAGCCCGGTTTAGAAATTACCTTCACTCTGCAAAAGAACGTAGCTATACAGCCATGTATTGTTACTGCGGTGGTTAGGATATCCAGGTTTCTAAGGAGGCGCTGTGCTGGCAGCAGTGGCCAGTAATCTTTGCCATTGTGCTGGTAGCATATTGACTCCTTTTTAAAGTGTCGGTAATTTGAAACAAGTTGGAGTCTTGGTATTATAAGCATTCATAGAATACAGTAACTGCTTCTATGGTGGCACGTCATATACTTGTTTGACACGTTTGTGGTAAAAGTGGTACGATTTAGATGAGATGGTGCTCTAATATTACCACGCCACGTAATTACACGAAAGGAATCAAGTACCCATAAATACTGTTGTTAGCCATGTATGATATACTATGTCCTCTGTGGATATAAAAATAAATATACTGCTTAGTCATATAATCGACGAAGTAATAAAATTGCCTGACTTACAATGTATCGCCCGTCAAACGTACATCTAAACTGTTCATCATCATCAACGCATCGTTCTTATCGAATGTATCATCAAATACTGGTCAGTCTTATTCTGATGATAAGGTTTTCATGTGCAACAATAGCCTATGTTATAATAACCGTGAGTATAAATGCTAGTCTTAGCACTATCATAATGAATTAGTCATGTGTGGCATTTGACACCGTCTTATAAGCATAACGCCATAAAGAAAATTTTACTTTCCTTAGAGAACGAAGGCCTTCATAACAGAGAATCATATGGACGATGAGTTTGTCCATTATCTACGAATGATCTAAGAGGCCGGCTTGCCACTTGCCAGCCGCTTCACATGCTAAGTACTTTGATCTTTTTCTGGTCCAAGCACTGTTATTTCAGACGTAATGTTTCACGAAACCAGTTATGACTTAGATTTGAACATAATTATTCAATTAGGCAAGCCAAGGTATTACAATAAGTAAATCATGACATCCGGCCACTAGCCGTACCAAATCAAAATATTATGATCAACCGCTTAAGAACCGGAACGATGTTCAACGTTATTATCTCTATAATGTTACAATAAATAAATAAACCGAATAATAACTTTTCCTTGTTCGCGATACTATCTAGCTCATCCTCCGTTAATAGGCATATGGCATGATGGCTAATGTGACAAAAACTACTATTGATATTAAAACGGTTGGTAACTAGTCAGACGTCGTTAATGTAGGCAGCTTTTATTACATTTAGCCTCAGATTCATATCGATATGCTCATATAGGTGAACAATAATATACCAGGTGACTTTTCAATGTCCTACAATTGTATTCTGTAACATATTTGCCATAAAACGGTTTAATATATTATAGGATCAATCCTGGTTTAATATATTCAAATATAATGACCATTAAAAATACTAATTGCACAGCAAAATATGCTTACTAAAATATATCATAACGAGCTCCTCAAATCATTGTATTCCGTCTCGGAAGGGTTAGGTTATGTTAGGTTCCTTCTTAAACCCACCCAAAAATAGGAGGCTCCGTAGACTTAATTTGATCTCTTTAAATATATTTTGCTGTGCAATTAGTATTTTTGGTATGCATATTTTGCTGTGCAATAAGTATTTTTGGTGGAACAAAGGCAAAAAATGGAGGAGCAGTTAAATACTACCCTTTATATATTCGCTACTGAACTACCTTTTAATAGATAAAATCGTAATATTTCAATTTGTGTCGGATACTGTCGATAAAAGTTCAAGGTCGCATGCCAAGGTCATATTATACATAGATTAACAAAGAAATGTGCCTCTATTACACTGCACAGCCGGCCGCACACATGGCAAGGTACCCTCTGTATAAACCCCTGTCATACCGGGCACAGGTGGATAGCCAGGAAGCCGACATAAAAACTAGGCGTTTCTGATAAATTCAATAGAAAATAAACAATACGAACACCTAGTTGGGTCAGTATGCTAATAAGATTCTAATAATACTAGCGATTAACATACACACAAGGTAACTAGGTAGGTACCTACAATGTGTATTGTTTTTATTTCATGACATTATCACCTGAGCGTTATCAAACAAGGATTCCTACGTTCCGTATGACGTATTGCAAAATCGATTTTCAATTATTCTGGACTACCGTGCCAGCCGACATCAACAGTTTCTCGAAGTAAAACTGGGTGTTATTATAGAGAAAATGTGAAAACCTCGAGCCGGCCGGCTCGCGGCGCTGAGTGCTCCACATCGTACGGGCAAACTGCTGCCTCTATTGACTACTGAGGATCGGCAGATCTGGTGGTGGACTCACCGGGGTCAGCGCGTTCCGCCTCGTCGTCTGACTCGGTGCCGGAGTCGCGCTCCTCCACCTGCAACAAACAAACACCGCCTCAAACATCCGATCAATCGCCGACGTCGGCCATCATAAACGCGGTACACCGCCACTTTGGCCGCCGATTTCGCCGGCTCCGGACTAAAACCGGCCTAGGCTGGCCCGGTAGTTAAACAGGCACGACCCGGCACAGTATTTAGGCTAGAGTCGCTCACGCCGCGCGCTCGGGGAGCCGGCGATCGTTCCGCTTCTTTGTTCTCTCGGTCGGCGGCCATTTTCTGGTGGCGGTGTGTGACCTTCACGTCGCTCGCCGGCTCGCGTCGACACCCACCTTCTCGGAAACGCTCTCCTCATTCAACGAATGCGTTCGCAGCTTGTGAGTCAGGAATTTGAGCATTATTGAGCCTCGGCTCGCTCCGATCGTCCACCGCGGCACTCACTAGCGCTGCCCCGCAGCCACTCGCACTCGGTACTGCTGATATCTGTCGCGATACTGAACAACCCGGACGCGATCTAGTCGCCCTCGCGCCTATGGGAAACGTTCCAAAAACATTTTAAACCTCAATAACATATCCGCATATCACTTCCGCGCGTCCGCACCCGACCGTCGCCTTTGAACGCCGGACTACTACTAGTTTAGTTAGAGTAGCCTTGCGTACGACGCAGTCAGCTGAAGTGGGCTCGACTCATTAATGCCGAAAGGACGTAAGAGCGATCGCGCTAAATACTGCACCCCGAAGCAAAGTTTTTGGCCGTAACGATACATATAATAATTGGATGGATTATAAAACCTCTATTGGGTCAAAACATTATTTAAATATAGCGTAAAACGTATTCGAGTAGCACACCAAATGGACTCGCCCGGCAACCCATTGATGACAAAGAACCGGAACACGCAGAGATCGGACGCGATTGGACAAAACATTACAGAATAGGATCGAAATTTAATGCAATATGTTGCATCCCGCTCTGACATAGGCGGCAGGGACTCGTCTTGAACCATAAGTGCGAAGGAGAAGGAATACACACACACCGACAGTTATATAATACTGGGCTGATAATAAATCGCTGATAAAAAAGTTGCGCATGTTAGCACAGCATGGACATTCCGATCACATACGAGCACCGGCAAAATATTTACGATTTGCAAATATTGATAAAATTCCGTACATGGTTGTATTTTATAGGTTTGTGTTTAAAACCTTCAATTATCTATTTACGTACGTAAATATTCTAAGAAATACAAAGCTACATAGTATTGTTACTTATAAAATTCTATAGTTATATGAGTATCAATGTTATATTATCATAATATTATGTTTACATGCTAACAACAACAATAAATTATTTTAGCTAAACACATATTATAAGATTAATGTGATTAGGATTACAAGACCGGGAAAGACTGGAAGCTTTCGAAATGTGGTGCTGGAGGCGCATGGAAAGAATCAGCTGGACAGAAAAGAAAAGCAACGCGGAAGTACTAAGTCTTTTCCAAGAAGAACGCAACATTTTGACGACAATTGAGAACAGAAGAGGAAAGATGTTTGGCCACCTTATAAGACGTGACGACTTTATAAAAAACATCAAAGAAGGAAAAGTGTAAGGAAAGAGAGGAAGGAGTAGAGCCAGAAGGGCATTCACAGATCAATTAAAATTATATGCGAAGGTAAGATGGCGTATGCTCCACCGACAAGAACAAAGCTCTCAAGTATATAGAAGTAATTTTGGTACACTACAATGTCAGGGATAATAAAATTGCTTCATCTATGTATGTTTAAGCTTACCTCTACTCTATTATTCTTTACCAAAGAAATATTTTACACATTCGTGAAATACTTACACAGTTGCCACATCCATATCACGCTGTCTTCGTGCAATTTACATCGGTTGCCATAATGAATAGCGCGACGCCATGTCTGTTACCTGTAAGCGGACGCCCCGCGCGCGCCTGCGCTGTCTCACTCGCACGCGAATGGCGCGAAATTTTGAATTTTAATGTTTGAATGAATGCGTTTAAAATATACTGAGATACTATGGATATGGTCTGTTCTACAGATCATGTTGTATTATACTGAGATTCAACGTAGTTCATTTAATTTAAAAATAATTTAATTTTAATAGGTAAAAAATCCTCGAAGATTTACTTGTTACCAATTTTATTATTACAAAAATAATTTATTCTGTTGTACTTTATGAGCAAACTATTTTTATTATTAACATTTACTTAATTATTATGGTTTCATAAAAAAATATGATTTATAATCTATTAAGATTCCTATTAGAACATATTATACCTAACGATTAATCGAATCAAACATCTTACATCAACGATGACGGCGCATGAGTGTTGTTTTGGCAAAGTAACTTCCTGGGTATAAGAGACACAGAAATAATAAAGTTATTTAAAAACAATATATTTATTGAATATCGGAGTTCACTTTCAATAACAAAATCATTTATCTTGTTAATTTATAGGTACATCACACTTATCTTAACTATGTATGTTAATCTTTATACATGTATAATAATTGCATTATATACTGTTTTTCTGCTTGAATTTTATTAGTTGATTATAAATTTATAATATTTCAATATTACGCAAGCTTGTATAAACACAAACACCTTGGATATAATTTTATGGAATCGTTGCCACAGACGTGTTGTTAGTTTATATATTTCAAGATATCATTATCTTTTTATCAAATGTAAATGGTTAACGGCTATATTGTTCACAATGAGTAGCGCCATTAGGATAGGCCGGTTCGCCCACCTATTACATCTGATCAATTGTATGATCAAATATTGGAATAAAGATACATATATTCGTTGCATTGCAATGTGATCTACAATTAAAAATCTTCAATTATTCATTTACATACAGGAGGCGCTCTTATAAAATAATTGCCCAGGGCCTTGCTAGTCAGAGCCACGAATAGTAAATGAACGCTAGTAACAATTATTGTGATTAGGTACTTCGATAGCGAAAAAATACTTAGTGAATAACACGATCTTACAAAGAAATAGATATAACGATAAATTTGTTGTTCCAAGTTATTTAGATTTCGATGAATTTGTTCAACAAAAGGCGAAAAAAATTTAGAATATGACATAGAATTTTATATCAAGTCTTCAATTTTATATCACTAGTATATTATCAATATTTTCTGAATATTCAAGGTTATCCGTAATGATGATTAGTGTACTATAATGTCGCATATACTGTCGCAGTTTGGTAGTTATTACGAACAGTTGAAACAATGTATTGTTATATAAAACAATTAAAATAAGTGTATATACCAGTAGTTATATAAATTGACTGAATATTACATAGATCAGATTATTCCTGTATTAAGGTCATGGTAAAAATATAATTTATATTTTCAGACCACAGATTAGGGATAATTAGAAAATATAGGGGCAAATGAATAATAAACACATACATGCTGTATCAGGAAGTATATTATAATAACCGTTTCAAATTAATATAATATTCTGCATAACCTTACATTCAAAGTTTAGAAAAGACAGTGTTCACATTAGTTAACCAGTTAGAAATTCTGACATCACTTTACTATAAGGACCTTAGTTATATAATAAGAGCCCTGTATATAAATTCACACCGGGACACCGGTCCCTTCTCAGTATGTGTAAGTTCCATATAACAACTTTTTATTTACAAGTCACTCAGTTCAAAGCTGGTTCTGAAAGGCAGATAAACATATTTTTTAACAGATGGTAAATGGGATGCCCATTGCTATGAATTAGCATCAGCCAATCACTTTACATAAGATAGATGTTGCGACGTCGATGTGCCTTTCGAAAACCCAGTGTAAGTAAATGCCACAAGTTCATTAACCAGTCAAGTCCTGGAATGCCAGCCATACTTAAATAAACAAATCTCATAATAAATATTTTAGGTATTTCATTAGTTATTTGTTAAATCATCAACCGTTTGGTGATAGGATTTTCAGAATTGAGGCATTAACAACTAACGAGGATGTCTGAACATAGTTCAATGAGTCATGTTTTTTCTTACTGACAATTACAAAATATAATGGTTAGAGTTAAAACTTTTTTACCTTCGAAATCAAAGATTTTTAGCCTATTGAGTGGCGGGGGCACAACGGCAGCCGGCCACAATACGTTTTCAATAATATCTGGCGTTCCAACAATTGACAGGTTAAGCATTTACATTTGTTGAGTAGCATTTAAACTCAAAAGCTTAAGAGAAAGCTCTATAGGGTCGATATATGAATAGGATTATCTTCATATTACTTTTCCAAGGTCATTCTTAACAGGCAACTAACGTGAAAATTACCTGAACAAATACATACGTATGTAATTATGAACAATATAACATCGAGAGTACAAACAACAACAAATAAACAAATCTAACATTCACTATAGCTATCTCTTAATACTAAAGTGCGTACAAAAATATGTAGTTCCTTACATTATATACTATATATATATACATTTCGGAGATACGTAAAACGATTTACCATGTTTTATAAATAACTTTTACTAGCGACCCGCCCCGTTTCGCACAGGTAGTACCTACAAAACCTTAACAAATTATAAACCACCCAAGCCTTCCTCATAAATCATTCTGTCTATTGGTGAAAACTGCATGAAAATCCGTTTAGTATTTTTTGAGTTTATCGCGAACAGACAAATAGACGCGGCCGGAGACATTATTTTATAATATGTATTGATAGTGATGATAGAAAATATAGAATGATCAACTTAGTTACCTAAAAAAAGGTCCAAGTAAGATATTTATAAAACATCGTATGAAAATTTCTAAGTGGCAAGATCACTTTCTAAACTTAATACTTAAACTTACATTAATGAAGCTTTAACAGTTGATTTGCATTTTACATAATTCGGACTAACGACATTAAATATGATGCCAGTAGTGCACTTATATTTATATAATCAACCATTCCAAAAATTCAAGGATTAAAACTCACTAATTTGATAAATGTTCATTATTTTATTATTTAATATTTGCATTCCTATGTGACGGTTGAACATGGCGATTTATTTTACTGTTTGTTAATGTAATGAATACAGAATTTAATAATATATTTTAATAAAATACGGGATCTTAGATAAAAAAGATTACTTAAAATTACTAAAGGGTGGTCCAACCATAGCGCACGATGTTAATTGTAAATAAAACAAAAAGTTTTCAGAGAATTATCTTAATTATTTTTTATTATGATAGAAAGATCTTTGACAATAATTCTGTACCTTCAGTGAAAAGTGATACATCTTGAATTATATCAGTTTTAATATTTTCACAATGTTAAACAGTGAAAATTAGATATTTTTGGTCTATTTAACGTGAGGGACGTTAAATAGACCAAAAATAGCTAAGGAGGAAAGTAAGCAAGATAATTTTGGTGTAAAATGTTTTAACTAAGGTTTTTTTACATTTATCATTATTATTATTAAGATACATTTTTATTAATATCAAAGTGAACCGAATAAATATTTTTATTTCTTTAGTGTAAATTAATACAAATGTAAATAAATCCTTTTACACGATCTAAATATTTAAATGTGAGTTGATGATGATCTGAGATGGGAGACTATATACTCCCCGTGACCATGGCTGCTGAAAAGCAACCGAAACGTCGGAGAAAGTGTAAACCAAAAATAAATAGATTTAATAGTTTAAATAATTTTATTAGCTTATAAATTAGTAAAATAAAATCAATAGTAGTAGTAGTGTAATATTTTCAAAATGTTATAATACAGTGCTAAATAAACAACGCGATAAAATCCGTATATAGTAGTTTAATTTCAATGAATAACATTCGCGTAAACAGAAGACAATATTAGTACAAACTGATATAAGTACACTTTTATTAGTAAACATTTATCAGTAGGTACTATTCATCTTTGTGAAAACCGGCACAATTAAATATACATCATAAAAATGTAATTTTATTATGAAAAAAGTTGTATAATGATGCACAAATCAAATTCATTGTGATATCTGATTCTGATTTAATCTGTATCAATATTAACATACTTTTGGGTACTTACGGTGTTTAATAATATAAATATATTTAAATCAAAAACCATCAATTTTAATGTAAGTTACATAACCTATAAAATAAGTGTCGTGTGATATACCCTGCTGGCTAAAGTTTAAGACCGCACTTAAACGACGTAATCATCTATCAATTGTAATAAAAGCCAGTAAGATAAATAAAAAAATGCACATCTGCATATTCTATTGTTAATACCGAATATCTTAAGTCATTATTTTGTTTACTCTCAAGTTATAGGACAGTAAACATCTATTGTTTTCAAACACCAACAAATGCTACGCAAGAGCCAGGTGGTAGAGTCGTGGTAATATTTTTATGATGTGCTCATTACTAATTACTTTGTTTTTCTTTCGCATTGGTCAATAATAAGGATTATTTAGTTTCCGAAAACACATGTTTTCGACTTATTATTGACCTGAGGTTTCTTGGGTTTGTTCACAAACAATCTCAATTAGTCTAAACTTGTTAATATGGACAAAGCACGCGAAATTAGTAGTGAAGTGCGTTCTGCCATCATTGTTTTACATAACGAAGGCAAATCCGAACGTAAGATTCCTTCACAACTGAAGTTATCGAAGACTTGTTTGTGTTCAATAACTCGATACAGGGAGACAGGCAGTAATCAAGATCGTCTACGCTCGGCAAGGCCGAGAGCTACCACTTCTAGTGTAGATAATTTCATCGTTGTTACCAGCAAGCTAAATAGACGCTTAATAGCACTAGAAATCCGCGTTGAATTGAACAAAACCCGAGTTAAACCTTTATCATTGACTACAGTAAAACGGCGATTGAGAGATGCGAAGTTGTATGGTCGCGTTGCCGTTCGAAGACCACAAAACAAGAAAAAACGGATGCAGTGGGCTCTTGTCCATCGAGATTGGTCTAAAGAAGATTTTAAAAGTTCTCTGGACTGATGAATCCAAGTTTGAACTATTCGGTTCAAAACGTAGAATTTATGTTCGACGTAGCGCCCAAGAAAAGATGATGTCAGACTGTGTAGTCCCAACAGTCAAGCATGGTAGTGGTACAATTATGGTCTGGTGTTGCTTCTCTAGCCAAGGAACTGGCGACTTGATCAGAATTAAAGGAATTTTGAAAAAGGAGCAGTACAAACGAATTTTAGAACAAAATGCCGTTCCTTCCGGGTTGCGATTAATTGGAGATGGATTCATTTTCCGACAAGATAATGATTCAAAGTATAGCTCAAAATTATGCAGGGGATATTTAGAAAGAGCCTCCTCAGAGCCTGAATCTCAATCCAATTGAACTTTTGTGGGCAGAGTTTGATAGGAACGTCCGTAATCGTGGCCCATCCTCGCAAGAAGGCATGTGGGGTGCTTTATGCGAAAGTTGGAGCAATATAGCAGAAGACATCATCAACAAATTTATTGCTCGTATGCCGAGACTTGTGAAAAAAGTTATAAAATATAAAGGAGGATTTCTTGATGAAAATCTTTAGCCAACTATATCCCTTTTAGCATGGATTACTGATATTTCTTCACGGATTTAAAGTATATTGTGTATTAATCACTGTTTTATAAGATGATTAAACAGGTTATCTACATGAAACACTTAATTTTTGAGTTTTATATAATTTTCCTACTTTAATTAAGCTGTTATTAAACTTTTGTCCTGTAAGTTGTCGGCAGCGCGGCAGCCAGTGAATCGCAACTTCTCCGCGCAGAGTAAGATGCTTATATTGAAAATTAGAACGAGTGAGTGTTGAAGAAGTAAAACTTGCGAATGCATTAAAGCTGTAGCGTCGTGTATTTTATAGCAAATCGTTGCGTAAGATACTGACGTTTGACACAATTACGTTGCATTTGTTGCGACAATTAAAATATCTTGTTATATGATTTATTTATTCATAACTTAATTTATCATTCATTTTAAGAGGTATTTTATGTACCATATATATTAGTTAACTTTAGTACCTATCCGGATAGCTTTCTATCTGTATCCTAAACAAAGCATTACGGCGATAACATTCTTGTTATACATTCGTCAGTGGCGAATTCTACACAATACCACGCTTTATTGTTTAACTAACTATTTATGTAAATAAATATGTTCTTTGTATTTTTAAAACATACATAAGTATATACATACAAAAAAATATTCTGTTAATTTCTTTTGATTGCTTTCAAAGAATTGCGGGTGCCTATGCTTCTCTTGGTTTGACCAAGGTATGAGAATCTTTAGTGATAATCTATTTTATAGACCCCTGCATCTTGTAAGATAATTGGCACTTGAAGGATGATAAACACCAATGAAGAGAGCTTTAGTCAACACATACTTCCGAGCAGCTAACGAAGATAAGTAAATTTTTCAAAAGAACCCCGATTTCTACCAAGAATTTGGGCTTACCAATTCCTGGTTATAATGTAAATTTGAATTTATAATACACAAATGAAGTATATTTATTTTACATATATTTGTTTTATTAAGCCCTTAAACTATAAACCTCCAAAAATACGAATCATAGATCTTCTGACACCAAACCATGAACCATTTTACACATCGTAATATACGATGTGTAAAATGGTCTCACGATATTTTTTCCTTCACCGTTAAAGCAAACGATAATTAATTATTTAATACGCATATAACTTCGAAAAGTCAGAGATGCGCGCCTTGGGTTCGAACTCGAGACCTCTGAGAGGCAGTCCAACGGTCCACTAGGCTAAAATAATGTAAATGAATATATCAATTTACATTATTTTTCCAATCAAATTCATCGTGATATCTGATTCTGATTTAATCTGTATCAATATTAACATACTTTTCTTAAATCGTTGCGTAAGATAACTGACTTAATATCGTTTTACACAAATTACGTTGCATTTGTGGCGAATTTGTGGCGAAATATGATTCATAACTTAATTTATTATACATTTTAAGAGGTATTTTATGCACCATATAAGTACATTATTAACTTTAGTACCTATTCGGATAACTTTCTATCTGTATCCTAAACAAAGCATTACGGCGATAACATTCTTGTTATACATTCGTCAGTGGCGAATTACACACAAAACCACTCTTTATTTTTTAACTAACTATAAATTAAAATAAATATGGTCTTTGTATTTTTAAAACATACATAAGAATATCCTTCACAATTATAAAAATGTTCTGTTAATTTCTTTTGATTGCTTTCAAAGAATTGCGGGTGCACATGCTTCTCTTGGTTTGACCAACGTATGAGAATCTATAGTCATAATCTATTTTATAGACCCCTGCATCTTGTAATGATTATTGGCACTGGAAATATGATAAAAATCTACGAACAGAGCTTTAATCAACACATACATCGAGCCGCTAACGAAAATAAGTGAATTTTTCAAAAGAACACCGATTTTTACCAAGAATTCTTCGCGAGATTATTGAAATTAAAAACATCCTAATTTTATTAGTTAAGATGGTTGGAAATCCGTAGTTTCTGCCTTTCCTTCTGGGAAACATGCGTGAATCTATGTATGGAATCTAGTAATTCAAAAAGTCAAACACAATAAAAAGCAAAACGCAGCTAGATTTCATGATACTTTGTGCTCATTCTGCGTAAATAGAAACACCAATTATTAAATTACATATGTTCGAGTACTTTAAAATATCCACACTTCAGAACATTGAGAGTACCATCTTAGCCTCCCGTGAACATGGCTGCTGAAAAGTAACCGAAACGTCGGAACTGTCGTCGTGAACTTAAAATGTAGAAAAGTTTAATATATATAAATGTTAAATAAACAATGCGATAAAATCCGTATAAAATAGTTTGGTTTCAATTACCGGTATTATTTATTTGATTTCGTATATTAATAATATATGGTAATTAAATAATTTATGGTAAATAAATTATATTCTTCAGACAAAAAGGAAAACGCGCTTTATTAAAATTGTGAAGGAGTTTCTAAAAAAGAGCACGAAGGTAATGTGAAGAAATTAAATCGATAAGATTAAAATGATATAAACTGGATAGAAGAATTAGTTATTGTTACCATAACCAGAAAATAGAATCAGGATGAAGAGAAAATGGACAAAATAATAAACGTGATGCAGATAGAAGATTAAGTACAATTGAAAGTAAGCATGTTAGAGAAAGAGGACCAGAATGGACAGAGGATGGCAATATGAAATTAAGCGCACTAGAAAAAGAGGACCAAGATAAACAAAATATTGAAGAAAATTTAAGCGTAATAAGCAGTATACCGTCTGAAACTGAATTGTTAATGAGACCTGATTTATTATTATTTTATAGAATATTGTTCTATAATACGTGATATGTATACAAAAAATTATATTGATTTCATAAGATTCCAATTACATATTAAGTATAAAGTTTAATTTGGATAGTTTAATTTACTATGGCGGCTATTTATAAAAAATAAAATATAGCTTTAATTTTTTCAAATGATAAATCACTTACATATTGCTTCTAGTTAACAAAATTCTTACTATTTTATTCTATCTGTACGGAACTGGTATCAATAAATACTTTAGTATTTTCAAAATGTATCAAATTACACAATAGTTTGTATCATTGCTCACATTTTATCTTAAATACGATACAGGTGTATAAAGATTCAAATTCAATTAGGCTTACAAATTTCTAGTTGTAATGTTAATTTGAATTTATAATACACAAATGAAGTATATTTATTTTACATATTATTGTTTTATTAAGCCCTTAAAGTATAAACCTCTGAAAATGCGAATCATAGATCTTCTGACACCAAACCAATATACGACGTGTAAAATGTTTCATGTAAATTTAAATTAATCAACAAATATAAAAAGACGTTAATATTCGTTGTATTAACTGATACAACTTGATGTGTTTTTAAATTATAAAAATGCTATATAAATTAATGTTTTTTTCTTACACTGGAACATGTACAATGGTATTGTTTATCACTGACATTAATCAGTTCCTATTTTAGTGAAGAAGAAAAAGAATAAGAATTTTTTAAAACTTCAATGTTTAAATATCTCAAAATCATGATTTTCAAGTTACATCACTTTTCACTGAACGTACAGAATTGAGGTTCAATGTCGTTAATGTGCTGAATTATCGCACCCTTCAGCTCTAAAATTGCCACATTTGGGCAAATGAGAATCCACGAGTGATTGTTGAAAAGCCGATGCATCCACAAACAGAGACTGGTGCGGGTTATGGTCAGGCGGCATCATCGCGCCGTACTTTTTCGAAAACTAGGTCGATCATGTAGTTACCGTGAATGGTGTTCGCTATCGTGAGATGATAACGAACTTTTTGTGGCCAGAAATTGAGGATATGGAGCTAGACGATATGTGGTTCCAACTTTCAACAGGACGGTGCCACTTGCCACACAGCGATCGAAACAATGGCTCTTTTGCGCGAGAAATTCAATGGCCAGGTTATCTCTCGTCGTGGCGATGTCGATTGGCCGCCACTATCATGTGATTTGACACCGTTGGACTTCTTTCTTTAGGGACATTTAAAAGAAAAAGTGTACGTCAATAAGCCAAGAACAATTCTAGAGCTAAATGATGAGATAATTCGGCAAATTAACGACATTGAACCTCAATTATGCCTCAGCGTCATTGAAAATATGGACCATCGGATAGCGGTTTGCCACCGAAGCCGTGGCGAGCATTTGGCCGATATTTTGTTTCACACATAATTATCAGAGATCTTTCTATCATAATAAAAAAAATAAGTTAATTCTCTGATATTTTTTTGTTTTATTTACAATTAACATCGTGCGTTATGGTTGGACCAACCTTTAGTATTCTTGTTAACCCCTCCAGCTAAGCTTATTAGGAGTGGGTTCACGTTAGTAGTGCAATAGTGGGATTCGAACCCGCGAGCTCTCGATCGCAAGTCCAAAGCCTTATCCATTGCGCTACCGTTGCTTAAAATTAAATAATTCGGTGTTTAACATGATGAGATATTGTTATGAACAATGAGGGTCGATCCGAATCAATAATATGCATACCCACTGTGACTCTTTGAAATAATATCTATAGAACTAGCTAGTAGCCGCCTAGTGCGTAGGTAATAAGTAGCTAACAGTTTATTTACATATTTATACGATAACTACACGAGTTCACAACATTATACATTGTAAATCATGATCATAACTCATTCGCGTATTTCTGTAACACGATTTTCTTGTACGTACTTGTTGCCTTCGATTATCATTTATATAAACTTTAAATACATAACGACAGTCTGGGCAGAATGTAATCTATGGAAGGCAGAGCACAACCTTTTTAGTATTTATGATTGTTTTAATATCTTTATCTACGAGAGATTAAAACATGCAGCAAATTTAGATCTAATTTTATTGATTAGAAACTACCTCATACTGTTTCAATTTTAAATCATATCGTACAAAACAGCACAATATGGTAATGTTAATTTTTTTACACATATGCTGTTATGTACTTATTATATGAGGTTTCAAAATGTTTGAGATGTATTGATATCAATATAAAATAATATCAAGTGTAACTAAAAAAAATGCTAAGTTATATAGATTACGCCAATCTTGTCATGTAATTATAAATTATTATTATTAATATTGCCATATTGTCTGTTTAAAATAGTTTATCTTTAATTAATCAATATATACTTCGAACACAGTAAACTGCCTAGATGTTAAGATTGACATAATATGTATTATGAAGCAAGTGGTACAAAATATTTATTAACGTTTATAAGTTTTATAACATTTCCTATCACGGTTCTTAGGCCATAAATCATTGTTGAAATCACAAACTGAGTTTAAACTCGTATCTCATAGAATTCAAACATTCACATCTGTTCAACTACAGTTATAGAACTATAAAAGAGACTTATATTTACATGCACACCTATTACTTTACCATTCAGGTCTTTGAAATCTGCAGAAAATTTGGATATACGTTGATCTTAACATAATTTAGTATTTATAATCATATCAGCCTGCGCTGAGCCTGCAGTTTTTTGCCAGTATCTTCATTACACTAAAAATGCCTGTAAAACTTATTACGTAAACGTAAGAGATTCGACTCACAGCGCCATTTTTAATAATATGCGATGCGCCTGCGCACATTTAATTCGTATAAGTAACGTAGTCATGGATATCACTTAATGTAAATTAGACATTTTTACAAAACATTAATTCTTTATGTTGATATTATCGTAAGCGTTGTCTTAGCTGATGTGTCAATTAAGAGTAAGGTGTAGGTAATATGATTAAATTATCATATTTCAATATCGCACGCAATAGCCGTCAGCTCGTTGAAGAATTTGAATGCGATTGTGACTGTTGGTTTGCAATATACACATGTTCGGAATCGCACATTCGATTTAGTATTTTTTGTTGAACAGCACACATTAAATTGCTACATATAATCGGTTACTATGATCAATGCCATTAGGTTTTTTTAATTTTTACTACTTAAGACATATTCGACACTATTCTGCTGCAACACAAAAATGTGGGCGGGCATGCAAAGAAGCATTTTATCGAACACATTAGATTTTACTGATTCGCCCAGCAATGCCAATCCTAATTTGTGTACATTAAATCTTTCCTTATTTACCATCTGATCAATATACCGGTATTTTCTTCATGTAATGCCGATCCAAATTCGTGTACATTAACCCATTGCTTATCTTCGTATCGCATATTCGCTTATATACCGGTCTTCCTGGACCGGGAGACTGGGTCGGGATAAGTAGCAGAACGCCTTCACATGATCATGAGTTCTTCCATGAGGTAATCGGGGTTGTCACTGACGTGTGTGATGAACCGTTCGACAGAGTCATAGAAGTGTTTTAGTAGAGCGGGGTCGGGCTCACCAAGAGCGGGGGTGGCGGGGGTGGCGGGGGTGGCGGGGGTGGCGGGGGCGTAGTTCCCGGAGAGGTCCCGCAGGAGCGCGGCGAGCGCAGCGGGCAGCGCGTAGCGGCGGAACGGCACCACCTGCTGTACGATGTCGCTCTCCAGCGAGTTGTATCTGTAAGCGTAAACATATAAATATTAAAGCGTGTTTTATTTTTTACTATAGTACAAAGGTGCTACAAAACCTTAACAAATTATACACCTAAACCTTCCTCGTGATTAACTCGGTTTATTGGTGAAAATCCGTTTAGTAGTGTTAGTTTATTGCAAACGGACAGACAGACGCGGCAGGTGACTTTGTTTTATAGACCTGGAGGCGAATTAACATTATGAATATGTTACGTGATATTTTTCACATGAAGATTAAGAAACTAGTATATATAGCTTTATGTCAGTCGCTCATACAGTATTGTATAATCATTTGAGGAGAAGCGGCAAAAACTTATACGATTAATCTTAAGCACACAGCGAGCAGTTATTACACAACCACTTTCCTACAGAAGAACCTTATTCTGAAACCTGCTAAGCGTTAAATACATAATAGTTTTAAAACTAAAACACGTTTTAGTAGAAAACCAAAATAAAAAGTAAAAGATCTTCAATAAGCTAAGAATAGAAATATAGTGATTTACAAGGTAATTCATTTTATTGTAAAAAAACGTAGGTTAATCCGATGTTTTTAAAGTGGGTGAAAATCGTGTTCAAATATTCCTTTAGATAGTTTGATAGATAGATAATGGTAAACCTAATAAAAGCGTGTTAAAATCTTTACATTTTGAGTGTGACCACTGTGCATCTTGCACATAAAAACTTCAATAACGTAGGTATATAACAAGCCTCGAAAATTTAGAGTGCCTACATACTTGCAGTCTGAAGGCTGAATTAGTCTATGCACATAAATATCCACATTTCCAGCGTCCTCATTCCTTAACGCTGTTTATAACACTCTCATTCACATACATTTGTACTGATTTTTATATTGATTTCTTTTATTTTGTCTCTACGTTTATTACTTTAGCTTTGTTACTTTTTTATTAACTGGTACATTATTTTTAACTACATTTTGCCCGCAGCTTAAGGCAAGTAACAGTATTTTTCTAGATGATTTTCCCTAGATGAAAGGTACTATGCGAATGTGAGTTTGTTTGTTTGTTTGTTACGCTTTCACGCCTTAACTACTCAACCGATCGTCATGAGAAATTTTGTATATACGTTGTCAGGAACTACAGACAAGAACATAGTCATACGTAACTTTCACCCAATAAAAGTTCTGTTCTTGTGGAAGCGAGCAATGCCGCGGGCAAAACCTAGTATACTAAAAAGGGCATTAACTTAAGCATAAAACCGTGAACGGCTTAGCGCAGACAAGGCTTTAAACAAGCAGTAGTGTGTCAGAAACGATTTTAGAAACTAATTGAATTTAAAATTGAGGTTTAGGCGGTTTTTTTAGGCGGGTAATGTGCGCGCTCTCAGTCAGTAATTACAGTACAAAGATACATTACTTTTACGTGGCTTGGGACAGAGATATTTTAGAGGCAGAGGATTCGTTTAAAATTGACCAAACTGCCAGCCAAAACCTAGCTGAGGAATTTCCGTAGGTATGTAACAAGATATCGGAGTCAAACAATCTTATCTAGTACTAGATTTTCCCGTGGCTGCTCTCGCGTAAATGTAGGTAAAAGTAGGCTATGTTAGTAACACTACCTTTTCTGGATAAAAGATACCCTATATCCTTTTCTATTCCCTTGATAACGGTATGCAAAATTTTATGAGGATCGGTCGAGTAGTTAAGGCCTGAAAGCGTAACAAACAAAGAAACAAAATTACATTACATACGCATTCATTATATAAGTTAGGATTTTGAATCTGCAGTAAGGCTTCCTGGCTCGGTACTGAGTAGCTGTGCTATCAATAATAGGCATGATGACTAAAAGAATGATCTTTGTCCGTCTTTTAGATTAGCAAAAAATATTGCACACGTATTTTTCTTTTGTTCCACAAACTAATAACAACGAAGATACAACGCGTTTAAATTTCGTGTTACGTCACTGTTCGGTACAAATTTTACAAAAGTGTGACGTCACAAGCCCCCACTCTCGAACTTTAATGCGTTATATCTAAGTAAATTTTTATTGTTTTGTTAAAACAAAAAATAGATGTCCAATATTTTGTGCTATCTAAAAGATGGAATAATTAGAATAACTTATTTTTAACCTTGTCATCATGCCTATTGCCGTTTTGTCTAGGACTGTCAGTACAGCGAAATATTTATTGACGCCTTAAAAATTACTATAGCCCGAACATTGCAAATATTAACCAATAGGATGGTTGTAGGTACCTACTGCCGTCATAAGGAGAAAAGACGTAAATTTCTTTTTATTTAACTTTTCCGTATTTGCAATTAGTAAAAGAAGACACATCGGCCAGTATCTATATTTATATAAAACTTAATTTTTTTGACAGATACTGCTTTTTCCCTTGTGACGGTAGTGTATGCTTGGCTGCTAATCTATTTTTGTTTGATATTAACACTTACGTGGCTAGATAGTACTTGCTGTAATCATGGTGTTCGGAGACAGTCTCCGAAATAAGTCTGAGAGCCAACAGCAACAACTGGTCACCGTACTGCGGGCAGCGGTACATCGCGCGGCGTCCCAACAGTGGCTCTTGTACTGGAAAAGTTACAAAAGACCTTATTAGTGCTGGTATATAGTTTATGCCGATAAATGGCTATCGTGGAGTAGTGTAGTGATGGTCAGGCAAGGTGTCACACAAATGTTTGTTTACAGTCTGGTTGTTCTTTGAGTCTGTTGTTTGAACATATGTGGTGTTATGTCCTGTATATAATCACACAGGACACGACAAAGTTATAGGTAGCATGAGAGACGTATTTTTTTTAGTAAGAATACGTTATGTTTTGCGTGCACTGCGTTCTGGCCTGCAAAATACAATAAGAAATATACATACAGTTAAGGTTGCTCTGGTTCAAGTTGGTCGCGAAGAGCGCCTGCATGGCGGGCGACTGCAGCAGCACGACGCGCGTGCGCGCGCCCAGCAGCGCGAGCCGCAGCCACGCGCTCGGCGCCGGCGCCGCCAGCGACAACACCTCCGGAGAGAACAGGTCCAGCACCTGCAACACCCACACACACTTACTATTATTATATCGGAACAGGTTGATTTATTAAACTATTCATTATCATCATCTCAGCCGAAAGACGTTCATTGCTGGACATAGACCTCCCTAAAGGTTTTCCTCACAGACCGGTCTTGGGTCACCCGCATCCAACCGCTTCCCGTGTCACTTAACAGGTCATCGGTACTGTACTTTGACTGAATCCACTAGGGCCACTTATTGTGTATTATATATTGACTATGCATAAACACGCATGTTTTCCATTGTTGTTAAGTAGTAACTACGCTATACACTTGTGATAATAGTTGTATGTAATGTGCAGTAAATAAAATAAAATATTCCAGTGATGAGCGAACATAGATTAAATATTCGAATGTCTTAAATGATTCGAATTAGTATATTCTAAATGAGAGTGTGATTTTGTTTGTTACGGTTTCATGCCTTAGCTTCTCGACCATCGGCAGCCACGCGTCATGCAGCGCACAGCGGCAGCCGCGAGTCTATGATTGTATAATTTTTATTTTATCTGTTTTTGTTTGATTTAAATTAGATTAGCAAAACCAAATAAACGATTTGCATGTAGGTAAGTTTCTTTTAGTAATTGTAAGAACTGTGGTATTATAAATAAATACCTAAGTACTGCACGAATAACTTTGAGTCTTATTTTATTACTTTTACCGACGAGAGGTGTGTATTATTAATAATAACTGGTGAAAGTGATGAATTTCAATTTTATATTCACATTTACCAAATCATGAGGTACCTAATTATTAATAACGACAGATAATTATTAATAATTTTAATTATTCACACTTACCGTAACATACGTATATTATGGTCTATTTTCGGATACAGTGTTAGACTCGATGCTTCCTCCAGCATCCTTAGATATAAGTACTCATGTATTTGATATCGAAATAAAACAAATTTTTAATATTCATCATAATAACATAGTTAGATTTAGACTTAGGTAGTAAAAAATATATAGTATGACATCAACCCTGTAAAAAACTCTCCCACTGCTGGGTACGGGCCTCTTCCTCTTCGATTTATGGAAGGCCATAATCAAAATAGCTACAACACGAACAATTCAATTTTATTATACTATATTGTTTTACAAACTATGAAGTTAAGTTGCGGTTGGTTTTACCAAAGAGGACCAAATATGCATTATATTAATTTTCAATCTTAATTAAAACATGAACTTCCTTATTAGGCAAACTAAACTAGGTATAGTAATATATAGATAGCTTATCAGTTATAACAAACTACAACGTTAAACAAAAAACCTATCGTTTAAATAAAAACTCATGTACACTATTTTGTTAGAATGTTAGTTAAAATAATTTTCCTACTGTTTGTTAAGCTCTTTAAAGTCATACCTAACATGATGTGATTTGACGTTTTCACATGACCATTATGGACTTCAAATATTACATCTTGAGAATAAGAACAACTTGACGAGCATATTTCATGCTTTCGCTTGAACAGATGCTGCCTCGCGCTCGCACCTACAGGAGATTTTCGATGTGTCTCGCAAGATGTAAAAACCATTAAAACTGTCCGGCTATTGAGATAACATTTTTTTATAGGTACCCAAGTAACATATGAAAAAAGGATTGTTCGACCATAACGAAAGTATAATTATAATTTATTAAAGTTTAGTGGTGTCTGGCAGAGGGTTGCAACTGTACTAAATGTCCGGCAATGGATGACGTGATTTCTAATGTTATTCCAAAGAAAATATAAAAAAATTGAGCTTTATACTTTAACAAATTTGAGGTACTATTTTATTCACCTTTACTACCTGTTACCTGCCCAAGTAACCACAATCCAAACTCCATACTCGCCGATCATTCTTACCTGTGTTGGGGACATGCACAAAGAAACTTTCACCTTTTATAAAATAACGAAGGTCTGGCCGTCGTGGGCTCCAGCTCTATATGCTTTTTGTTACGAATCAATATTATTGAATGTATCGGATTATTCCGCTGACTATATTTTGTAGTTATTGATTGGTCATATGTTACAAAAGCGTTCCTAAACATTAAATGCGACAGTGTATGAGGTCTCAGGTTCGACTCCCGAGTCGAGCACAGTGTAATTAGTTTTTTTTTGAAATTATGAATAACAACACGAAGTTTGAAACTGTGCCCGATATACGGCAACAGGCTTTGCATTCGATTTACGTAATATAACAGCAGCCGAAATGTGGGTGTTATATTATATGAACATCAATCAATCAGTTTATTTGCGATATAAAATGTTCTAATACAAAATCTCTACATTTTGCCTAACAAGGCGTGCAAATATATTGAATATTTGCACGCCTTGTATGGCTAACCTGCTCATCGCTTTGTAGATATAAGCATGAGACTATATATAGAATAATAATTATACAAGCAGAAAAAGGCAAGCAGTGAAGGCAGTACTTGAGAATGTGCCTGTATTAAGTATAATCTTTTTTTTAACGTGGAGGAATGCATTGGCGCATACTCCTCTGCGGGGGCGGGCGGTGGGGTTATGTCGGTCTCACCCGGTAAAAGATGGAGATATCTCGGTAATACCGACTAAACCTACCACGGTATTCCTTTTGCAATTTATGGCCGGGGCGCAGGGATCACTCGCGCATTCATCCTGCGCATAACCTAGCTATTCTAATGCCGGTATGGAGACCTACCGGTATCAGAATAGCTAGGTTATATCTTTTCTTTGGATTGTATGTCCATAACTATATAGTTATGGACAGAAATTGATATAAAAGAAGAAAAGTCAAAAATGGGATAACAACTGATAGAGATATATGAAAGAAGACACAGTATGTGCCGAACCTACTTAAATTAAGATCTGGGTGAGAGAGAGATGAAATGTAAAAATATGAATAATTAGTTTGAGCTGTCTCCTAGTTGATAACAGATCGAACTGTTTTTGTTTGTCCCCCGTGGGAACTAATAGGAATATCCTACGAAAACAGGGCATGTTTTAAAACTGTCCTAGGTCCGCTGAGATGGTCGTTTGGACGTAGTCTACCTTGCTTTATAAAGGTGCTGATAGACTTGAGCATTCACTTGTAACAGAACATCGAGTATTCGCGGTTTTTTTTATTGTCGAACTGAACAACGAACAGAGACAAGCATAGAGCCAAACATCGCTACGGACATTTTCACGATCATTCTAGTGAACGCTCTAGTCAATGCTCGTCAAAAAAATATTCTTCACTAAGATGTCAGACAGATGGTTTGGCTCGACAAAAAGCTCGAAGCAAATTTAATGTCCTTTCGCTAGAATGCTCGCTAAAGCGCTTCCGTTTATTTTCCTGTAATGTAACAACGTAGTGGTTAGTGTAACCAACTGCCACGCCTGAGGTCGAAGGTTCGATTCCCGCACAAGTCAAACATTGGTGTGTATGAACATGGATGTTTGTCTTGGTCTGGGTGTTTCTATGTATAATATGTATGTATTTACAAAGAAAAAGTATATATGTATGTTTATCCATTATCTAGTACCCATAGCACAAGCTCTGCTTAGTTTGGGCTAGACGATGTTGTGTGTGTGATAGAATAATAATAATAATTCGCTAGAATGCTCATTACAAGTGAATGCTCAAGTATATCAGCACCTTAAGAGATACGTAGTATATACTAACCTGCTATGCGACTTGTAGATTTTCTAAAGTTAACTACTTTTAAACTTGCTTTTCCTAATGATGTTTTTATTACCTACCGTTTATGCGAACAATAAATAAGTATTTAATATACTTCGTACGTAGGTAAGTCATAACGGGTATTAACGCGATCATACATAATGTTTATCATAGTAATGCTGGACGTTTCGACCAGCTTACAACAGCCGTGGTCACAAGTAGCCGTAGTGACTCGTTGGGCAAAGTCATGTCTCCGTTTGTGAGGCATTAAAATCTCCTTACACCCTCACTATTCGCATATTTTTATTTGTCCATGTGCCGTCACACACAACATGCCAGCCGAGGTGTCCGTATTTTATAATTTACTCGACTGTACAAATAAGCAAAGTTGCGTATTATATGAATGGATACTAAATTTCACGTCGCCGATATTTTAAAACCATCTATTGTGCTTTTTGAATTCAATAGCTTCACGCACTATTCTCAATAAAAGTCGCGATCGGTGGAGACGACTGCCGGACGATGAACTTCGACCCAATAATTGGTATCCGATTGCAGTAAATGTTCTGCAATTGCTGATTTACTAGTAAGTTAGTGATTATGCCGGTTCTTTACAGCGCATTCATGCTCGCGTTAATACCCGTTACGAATGATATCTATATCATGCAACGCGAAATTTTAAAAGGTAATTACAACTTCAGACAGTTCAAAGTGTGTTAGCACTTGAAACGTCTAACATGTTGTGTTGTTGTGTTACAGAAGAAAACTCTACATTTGACTCAATTCAATTTTACAACCGTTATGTACACGTTAAGCTTTGTACAAGAATATGACTTGAAAATATAGGTATTAAAGGAACGTAAATCAGTATGTCAGTTTCTATTATTTGGCGAGAATGCGATGTAAAAGGGTTACGTTTTTAAATAAATAATAACATGCGCATATCCACGTGAAATTATATTATAGAATTAATGGACCGGCATAGCCGGTACCGGTTCCGTAAGAAGATTTACAGATTAAAGCCTAATTAATTACTAGATAAGAGGATGCCGCCATGACGCGTGAGTTTGACAAAAGTCAGATATTATACAATCTGTAATACCTTTATTGATTAAATACAAAAATTCTAACTCTTTACGCGTTGGTCCTTGGACACGATTGGCAGCCAGCATTGCCAGATAGTCGTGATTTGTCTGGATTCTTCCGACTTTTTATTTGTGTCCCAAAATGTCCCAGAACAAGTTCATTTATGTAGATATTACTATTTATATAGAGATATGCGGCACGCACACCTTTATTGATAACAAAAAAGCTCATTAAACCTCGTCGTGCAGTATATTTATTTCTCCAGGTAAAGCCCGATATTACTATGCCATTTTACATATACTATAAAGATCTAGCAACACTTGAATTCAGCAATTGAGCTTTATGTTCAATTAAAATGCACGCAAACTGCAACAATTTTAAATAAGGAAAGACGCCATTCATATTAATATAGACTACTAAGCATTTTCTAGTACTGCCTTCATTCGTTTTTAACTAGCCTACGTCTATTCAGTAAGTTTGTGTTATCACCATTTTAAATTACATTTAAACCGGGTCAGCGACTTAGCCACGAAAATGAAGCAAACAGAATTACTTGTACCTATGAGCTGATATTATACTTAGGTATATGATACTTAGGTATGTACTTACTATTTCAAAGTATGTTTGTATGTCAAAAACAAGTACCGCAGCTACATCGCGTTGTTTTGCCGAGGAGTTTATATTGCATTAATAGAGCAGCACTCTACAGCAGCGGTCGGCAGCCTTTTAGTAGACACGGGCCACATAGTGGCAAAATGAAATAAAGATCGCACATGTTCATAATTTTGTGTAAGTATCTATATTATGTTAAAATGCAAAAAACAACAACCACAAATGTCGTGTCATTGCGTTTGCGCCCGTGTATTAGTTTTGTGGAGCAGATACAGGGATCGGCGCGAATTAAAAAAAGTCAAATGCCCGTAAGACCTTACTTACAAAACAGTTGCGAGCCGCAAAGTGGGCGCGAGCCGCAGCTTGCTGTCCGCTGCTCTACAGTGTTAGTAAAAGGAATAGTTCTTTTACAAGCTGCATAACGATGTTAGTAAAATGAATAGTTATTTTATAAGCTTCATACATATCGCGAACAAACCACTAAGGTTCATATATTCAAACAACAACTCGTTTTAGCTACGTTGACATATTTTTTTATTGAACGCGTCAAAGTTAGTTGTCTATAGGCAAAGCGACTCGTTTGTTGAATAAAGAAACCGAGCCTATTGCCTGAGGAAGTATGAGTAACTTCAATTACCTTTCACATTGTGATACGGATAATACAGTGGAAAATAAGCAAAATAAATTCGATTACTCGCCGCATTACAAATGTAATAGTAAAAAGACAGCTATGTCCATCAGCGGTGGTTACCACTTATCGTTGGCAGCGAATAACACCAAAAAAATGTTAGATGGATGACTCGGCAGTTTTTTTAATACTAGCAGGTGGGGTCGCATCCATATTTAGCCGCATATAAAATAACAAACATGCAATTCGACATTGACATCAAGTGTTTTAACGAGACGATACGTTTTCAAAAACCTAACAAGGTCAGCTTAATCACGTGCCGAACTTTTTTAACGCCTAGCTACTAGTTTTCAAAGAAGTAATAATAACGATTTCTGCCATATAAACAGACGTCGATGAAAGATTCAATTTGCTTGTGAGGAATGATTTTTTTTTGTGTTTGCTTACGAGTGGTTATACGGAACCGGTTTGCTGTCGTTAAAATGGCGGGAATGTATCCGTTCTACTGTTTAATAGGTAATCAGTAGCCCGCATAGGCAGCACAACATGTTAAACTGGATGTTTCACAAATATGCACGCGTGTTCGCTACGCTTTCCCTAATATTAGCATGATACGAATTAAGCGAATATATGTATTTCTTTGCTTGTTTGCAATATTTTAGAATTCGTTTATTTATTTTATTTTAACTAAATCGGCAAGTAGGTACACCAATTACCTTGATTGAAAGTAGTATTAATATATGAATATAATACAATAATAACAGCATAAAGACGAACATTCCTATTCTGAATTACTGTGGTATAATGATCCCAGATTATTTGTGCAAATAACACAAACTGTTATATGCGCTTGCGCAACTAATGAACGTGAAGTCTCAGATTCCATTGCCAAGATAGGCAATGTGTTATACGAAGTACGAAAAGAGAAGTAACACCCTCCACGTGCCTTGGTTTAATAATTATTTCTTGACATGGCGTTGTTACTGATTTTAAAACCGTCATGAATATTGGTGCATACCATAGATGTGGGCACTTTAATGAAATCAAATTATATATTAATATTAAATCTTTGACGATTGTTATCATTTAATATTTGACCTTTACAAAACTCATATAACTTGCATCATATCTCAAATTACACTGGTAGGTATATCACAAGACATCCTTGCATTGATAGCCATACTAATATCACAGAATAACTAAAGCTAATTCATGTTATATAATCTCCTAATGATTGCACTCAAACAGCCAGCGGGGATTGCGGGGTGAGACGGGCGAGGAAGGTAAAAGGCATACCTGTGCACTTTACCTGTCACGACGTTGGCTAAATGTACGGATCACTATCAGTTGGCATTTTTAGGGTTCAGAATACATTGATTATAATATATTGTTGTAATATATTCTAGGACAATGATTTTAGTAAGAAAGCTGTGATTTTTGGGTTTAAGAAGGTACTGCCACTGATTATCATCATTAGCTTATCTTTATTTTTATATTTATTAATGACTTGATTTGGTCTGCAGCTTCACTCGCGTAAATGTAGGTTAGGTTAGTAACAGTACTTGTTTCTTGATGAAAGGTACCCTATGTCATTTCTGTTCCCCTGACATCGCTTATGGAAAATGTCGAGTAGTTAAGGCGTGAAAGGCGTAGTAAGGCGTTGTTACGAACAAACAAAGAAACTCACATTCGCATTTATCATATTAGTTAGGATTATTAGAAATTTGGGTTACAAATTACAAGTACTCTTGTAAACCCCTCCAGCTAAATTAAATGCTTGTATTAGGAGTGAGTTCACGTCGGTAGTGCATTGGTAAGAGTTCGAAATTGTGATGTCTCGATCACGAGGCCAATGTTTTATACTGGGCTAACGCCGTTTCATTCTACAATAATTAAATAGTGTACTAATATTATAATTTTTTTTGAAAAGGCAACTTCTGTCTGTATTTGTATGTGTCGCGGGATCTTTACAAAAATGGACACAACGCACACAATGATCACCCAGACTCGGAATAATCATTTTTGAATGTTCATATTATAAGTTCAAAAGAAGATTTATCTGTTTGAGACATTTTCAAAATTTAAAACTTCTCCTTTTGTATTTAAATAAAGAGCTAGTATCATTTTAAGGACAGAATGCCTAAAAACACGCGGTCCTCACTTAGTTTTCTATATGCTCACTAAGCTAATCTTAGTCATACAAGCATGTATACAAACTAGGCGAAGCAACTTCAGATAGGACATATCAGGTTATACGTATGATGTTGACTTTATAGAGTATGTTGACTTTATCTCATGTGTGTAGAGAATTCTTTAAATAACGATAATGCATACTTGATTATCAAACGTGCATTTCAGTGGTGACCGCTGTAAAGTAAAAAAAAAAAGGTTTTGAAGTTTCTGTAGCAATGCCAACGTAGATACGTGATGTTGAATAAACATCGTGACTGAGAGTTCTGCAAAAAGTTCAAGTCTGTCAATATGCACTTAACTAGACTGGTATTCTTGTGCTAGTTTTTAGTTGCGACAGCATTTGCGTATTATTAAGTATCAGTTTCCTAGCGGTTTGGTACTTACCGGTATGGCCGTTCCTTTAATCATACTTCTGTCTTATATATCGACTCGAATGTATACATTGAAATTAAATTACTTCATACTAATTTTATCGCGGTTAATTATTAAAAACGCAACTATTATGTTTTTTTAAACTGTTTATTGTGTATTTACATCTCCCGACGATTCGGTTGCTTGTTAGTAGCTATTGTCAAATGAAAATTATTTCCATAAATATGTGTAAACATTTATTGGACTTGACAATTAACTGATAATATTAATACAAATAAAATAAAATAAAATAAAAGTAAACATATATAGCACTGAGATAAAAAATTGAGGCTGTTCGAGTAGACGAGCTTTTATAAGAAGCAGGCAAGAAACTTATGACCACTCTTTTGATTGAGCTAAATAAAAGACCATCGGGTTATCCACAAGAGACATGGCATGTACATGTAGCTATGCCTGCTCTCCTCCAGACCATTAGCTGGGCGAAGTTTATGTTAAACATTTATACTTGCAGTAAAGAGAAGGATTTTATTTACCTTTCGTCGCTTCAACGACCTACTAAACTCCACAGCAGTTAATGATATTAAAATCGTAATGTCTGAAAATAAATTTTCGAATGTTCTCGGATTTGAATTTCGTTCTCACGTTCAAAAAGTATTTTACTCTTGATATCAATGAGTATCCTTTTTACTTTATTTGTATTTTGTTACTATGATGGCGTCATGTAATCAGCCGTAACTAAACGGACAAAAATGACATTCATATTTGTTAGAAAGTAATTATATTAAGTATGTCTGATATATACGAAGCTGAATTACGTAGGTATGTTAATAGTAATAAGTTATACATTTTTCTCTTAGCCCGATGTCCCACTGATGGGCAAAATCTTTTCCCTTAGACTTCCGAAGCACTCTGTTCGAAGATATTTCCTGCCAGTCCCTTTCCAAGACGAATACGATCAAAAGTATCACAGAAAATACTTGGCACTTGCAAAAATTGAGCGAATGAGATTGATATCGATAATTTCATATCGCCGTATTATCAGTACACAGTACTTAAGCCATATACATAATATAAAATAATCTAAACAACAATAATATTTATATTGAAGATTATTAATCGAATGATGGATTGGTTGATTATCGTATCTTAGGATTTATTAAATTATAATTTATCTCAACGTTTTTGCAATTGCTGTTCTTTGTTATTAAAAATGTACGATTGATTAGTTAATGTTCTTGTATTATTATTTTTACAAATGTTTATCAAAGTTAAAGGAAATATTGCTGAATTAACCGAACGTGAAGGGTGCCGTGGAATCGGATTTTGTTTTAGAGAGTTAAAGTTTTTCCTGACATTCTATTTGTATACTTAGGTATATTCTTAGATTATTTCAGCTAGCTTTAGCAAACAAATAGCATTTTATTCTTTAGCGCGACGAACTCAGATCACTAATGGCCAGATCCAATCCATAAATCAATAATTTACCTACGTACAGTTAATTTCTTAGTTAATTCTATGAATAATATGTGAAAATTTAACTTTCCGTAGCTAAAACAGATCGTTTTTACATATTGAAATCCATCCTTATTTAATCACCTTCTGTCAGCACATGCTTTTGTAGAGTTCTGAAAAGCCTACACATGGAAGGAACACAGGAAAGTCTTACATAGCTACGTCATGGTGAAAAATAATATGAATAACTGACCTGTCCACCAATGACCTGCTGCAGAAGTGTCTTCAGCGCTGTCACGGCGCGTTGGCCATGCTCACCTTCACGCGCGTATAGTATCAGGATATTAGGCTTTACTGGCCGCGGGTCTATCGGGCGGGGTACTTCGCACTCACTGGAATATAACATACACAACATTATTTTCGGTAAAAGCAAATCATTAGCAAACGGATCTTCCCTTTGGAAATGATGGTATTGCTAGCTAATCTTTTAAGCAATTAAAACGCATAGTCATAATTCTGTCATATAATCGAGCGTAGCGGACTTGACCGAATTTTATGATTTATTATTATAAGTTACAAGCTTGTATGTAATTAACATTAGGAAAAAATGAGCTTTTAAAGATTGGAAACGGCACATTGTCGGCTTTGTAATAGTGGCCTAGGCGCCTGGACCTGGCGATGTCGCTGACCTGAAATGGTTTCTTATCAAAGAAAGTTGTACGTAAGATATACATAAAGGAGATGCGGCGGTTTCATTCAAATTCTCATGTCGTCGAAGCAAACCAGTCATCGCCAATTATTGAACTTTTAATCATCTTTTATTTATATCCTTTTGTTGATGGCCAGTTCATGTTAGACAGGTTCCGATGTGCAATAATGTCCGTCTAATTAAATGAATATTTAAATATATTACGCATTTACATGAAGATATAAGCGTCTTGGGCATTTGATAAATATTAATGGTACGACTTATGGCGATATCAAGATACCGTTCTGAAATGTTGATACGGTATGAAGCGGCCTTGTGAACGTAAGAAAATTATACAGGCTTCAACGCTTTTATTTTCTGTAAAGCATGTAGAGATGTAAGATTGGAGTACTAAAGGTAGTACTTGTGAAACTAAGTTAAATGAGGTTCTCAAATTTAAAAAGGTTTATAGCAAGGCTAATAAAATACTATTTATTATTAAAAAAAAGTTATTCTACGTAACATTTGTATAACTATAAAAGTTTTAAGTTAAAATTAAAGCAGTCAAGATAAGGGTGGACAATGCTACACTGCCAAAAGCAATAGTCTAAAATGAAAGATAATAATATTATTAAAACTTCCATAACCGTTAATATACACTTATTTATGAGAGATCCAACTCACATTGCACAATCCAAAACTTAAAAGTGGCGAAATACACTGATATGTATTTCGTATCTAGTACTTACTACGTAATAACTTTTAATTTACTATTTTACAGAAGATAGAAACGAATGATTCTAAAATTATACAATCCTTTATTCGAATGTCCAGTGGAAGACCTGTGGTGATTGATTCAATTATTCAAAATTTATTCAGATAGCGGAATCACGATTTGAAGACATATTGATACCAACGCGACTCTTTTTATACATTTTCTTGTGGACAGTTGTGTTGACGACCGCTTTTAAGATGCCGATCGCTTTTAACTAGATGCGCGAGGATCCGAGACGGTTTTTTACTGTACATTACTTAACATTACTTTACGTATTGCTAATACATAATATAATTGGGTATTCAACTATTACATACTGTATTCTAATGATTAATATCAATCTATTTAAATGCATACGAATAATTTTGAAATTCAATTATTTACTTAGCATGTTTAATTGACAGTAACATCATCTAAAGTAAGAAAATGCTCTTCGTACAACATATGTTTCTTTATAACTCTTGAGGCATAGAGTTATAACCATTAAAATAAATATTAAGCTTCGGGTAGCAACTACATGTATAGACGTAACGCTTTTGTTCTTTCGCCTGATCTCTCTCCAGTCGTGACGAATTGACGTTCCATCAGGTCATGGGAGTTAGGGAACCAGTAGCGTAGCGTGGGTGTCAGCCGCCTGGGGCGGAAGAACATTTTGCCGCCCTCTTTTTAGATATTTCAATGTAAAACTTTCATCACTTTCATCATCAACTTTTTTAAAGTGAAAATACTTTATTGCGATATCACACACCTCTTGCTCAATAAACAAGATAGCCAGATTGGTTAGCCTTAAAGTACTCATTGTTGAACTCTCACAGCTGATAATGTTTATGGCAATTGTGAGGAATATTCGGAGCATTATTATAATATTGCCATGTCATTTTTACGGCGTCGACACTTACACCCCACTGCGTGGCTTAAACCCTTTTTAAACTTTTGACTAACTTACCTGTACTGTAAACGAATTTGCAGGTGTTATATAGAACAGTATCCTATCTATTATTATAAATGCGAATGTGAGCCCTAACTACATATTATTATGTTTTGCCCTACTTATTATGATGTATTGTGAAATTTTGCCAACCCCTAAAAGTGCCGCCCGGGGCGGGCCGCCCCTGCCGCCCACACTAGGAAACAGAAAGAGCACTTGTGTTTGCGCACAAACTTGTACATTATAATATCTTCTGTGCAGATAGCCAGTCTCCGTTTAAATTGGCCGGCGTGACCGAAATTCAGTCGGAGGACATTATTATTATAACATGTATGTAACGTTTCAATGCCTAACAGCTGAAAAGCTATTTCACGAAATATTGATAAAGAAGTTTTGATAGGACTTGAGGATAGTGATACTACTATAAAACAAACAGAGTCTGCGTTAAAGCATAATTTTAAAATGCAGTAGTTTCAAGCAATCTGTAAGATATCGATATACGAGTATAACATTTTCAATTGAGATTGACTTAATATTTGTGTGTGTTTATGTTTGGATAATTAAGTGCACTTTTTATATTACTGTGCAATGCTCTGTCCCCTATTAAAAACAACTTAATTGCACAGATAAAGCAGCTGGCCGTACACAATAGAGTGACGTTATTCCACACGCATAGATCTAGGCGTCGTCGCGTCGCGTCGCTTCAATGCGACAACGAAGCGCAAAAAGTTCACAGCTGCCGTCGTCATAAAAACAAATAATAAAACGCTACCTGTTTTTTTTTTAAAGAAAGGACGTGTGTTCCTTTTACTCGATATGCGACGTTATAGAATATAGTTGATTAGACATCTATAACTGTCTATAAGTTTTATCGCAAGTTTGCACAAACGAAGGTAACAGGAATTGATAAAATCAGATATTTCAGTTATCGCGCTTATCTCAATCAGAAAACTGCCTGTGGTAATTGGAATTTGACTACTATGCTATCATAAGGTCTCGAGTTCGATACCGGACCAGGCAAAGTGTCAGACACTATCAGTAGGAACTCGCCTGTGAGCCCTAAAAGTAGCGAAATGTGTGTGCAAATTACGCCTAACCCTTCATAGTCGTAAGATTATCTATGTACGAGACTTTCATAGTTAGATAGAAAGTATGTTTGATCACGGGCCCATGCGACAAATTCGCGCCAACTTTGGTCATGACATCGCTGTCTATTAGACGGCATTGCACTGCAGAGTTGTGTATAAGCTCAATGGCCCGAATGTTGAGTTACCCATCTACGGACACGACTGGCAGTACAGTACATCTTGCGGAACTAGATCGAACAATCATCGACCACGAATTCATAATTTATAACACATTCGCATACCTTTCTAAGTAACTACTTCTATATAAAGGATAATGCGTTATTAAGCTTCTATTGAAATATAATGCTATTGTTAGATAAGGTTAGTCATTTGACTAACAAATGGCGGCCCAATGACATACGTGAGCTAACTTCAGTGAACTCTCATCAATGCCACACAACATGTAGATACAGAAGAACATCATCGTTGGTCTCCCTATTCATATTGATTGGTTATTAAGGAAATGTGGCAACTCACGGCAAGGCTAATATCACGGTATGACAGGTCCACAAATTAAAGGTCGCATAACTAGATGTACTTGGAGTTTTATTAATGGAAAATCTCAGAAACGAGGTTGTCTGTTAAGGAACGCAAGCTACCGAGATAGTAGTAATGAGTTACCTCAAGTGGCAATTGGGTGGCTTGCCGAAGCTTTGCTTGTTTGATGACTGTTGGGGCAATTTTGTCTTTTGTTTTCCGATTTACAGTCCCTCTACGACTATTTAGTCTTAGAGTGACTGCGAATCGGAAAACTCAAGGTAGAACGTCTCCCGTCAATGTTGACTGATGATCTAAAACAGATAGCCGGGTGGGATTGCATGCGGGAGGCGGAACACCGGATGTTGTAGCGTAAAATAGAGAGGCTTATGTCCAGCAGTGGACGACGATAGGCTGATTGATAGATTGATTAAAGGTATATAATAAACTCGTTCAACGGTCAGAGATTTTTGAGTAAGAAGTTTAGTTAAATAATTTACAGATATATATTAATTTCAAAAATAATGAGTTTTGTGTAATGTAGACATTAACGATTATAATTCAGCCATACATTAAATCCTTCTCATTAAAATTTAGATAGTTCTTTTATCGATGGCTTTCTATAAAGAAACATATGTATTTCTATTTACATTATTCTTCTTCATAAACTTGTAATTGAGAATGTGAGTTCGTTTGTTACGCTTTCACGATTTACGCTACGCTTAACTACTCGACCAATCATCACAAAATTTTGCATACATGTTGTCTGCAACACAGAATAGGACCTTTCATACAGAAATAGCACTGTTCCCGAGGAATAGAAATTTATAGACAAAATTTAGATACTAAATTCGAGCGAAGGGCAGGCAAAATCTAGTATCTTATAAGCTATTTTCAATTGCTAAGTAGGTATCTTTATTACTTTTACGCAATACAAAATAAGTTTTCTATTTGTTCCTCAAGGCACATTCTTTATAACTGATAATCAATCCTTTTTCATCACAAAATTGTTTATCTGATAAGCAACGAGTTTGGTTGTTTTAAGCCACATTATAAAAAGGATCGATTATAAGACCTTACCTAAAACAAATTGAATATGGCCAGTATAACCTAATGAACTAAAACAGAATCACTCACACCTACATATTATGTCAACGCGTGCGTACAGCGATTTTGTAATCAGTCGAATGTTATAAGCCGATAAACTGTCTTGGCTCAAATACATCAGAAATCATTTGTGCTTAAATATAATCAGTAATCACACATTTCTAAAGTTTTGTATTATAAGTTATGTTTTCTGCCTTGGGTCCATGCCACTTTCTCCTAAAGCATTGATTGCATGTATGAGAACGAGACAAAGCTACTGTTACAAGCTGTCTAACTCTAGCGCATTTATAATGTCGCTAAGGCCTTTGAAACACAAACACATGACATTCAGAAATAAAAATCCATAAAAATTTTAGATATGTGTATAAGGATAATAATAAAACGATATTATTTATTATGGTATGAGCAAGATACCTGACTGCTAATTATCAGAACGAAGGTCATCGGCTTTACCGTCGTTGGCCATGATGCGACGATTGTGTTCAAATGAGAACAATGTGACATTTTGACTGTTTAATTTTAGCGTCGCGTTGAGTGCATAAGAGTTGCCGACTGAATTAATTGTTACCCGTTTCTTTCTTTGCATTATCCTGTTAAAGTACTTTTTTTCGATAGGCCAATGTTAAGACATTTCTGAAGCTATTTTCAAACCATCTGATATGCGGTTGAGCCGTAATAATAACGTAAAAATAAATCTGATAAGAGCTACACGCGGTTCCTGAAAGGCTACACACAAATATTAGTTTGATAACGGTCAGTTGCCTGACTAAATTAGCATGAGTTTGATTTTGACATGTTGATGATTAGAGACCAGGTGTTAGGTTTGAATTTCTAATAGGTACTACTTGTTGGCCACGCGTTCATTCACAATTCTTTAAATGCAACGTCCTACATGTCCTTTACTCGTGATATCTAGATATCGTCGTACTAATTTTATTAAAAGCCGTTCAGCAGTTCAGGTAGGTTTGTGATAATGATTTAAAGTTTCACGTTTATAACATAAATAGGATTAGAATAGGTTAGCAACACAAAAATTGCTTTTACTCGTTAGCATTGACTCAAAATAATGTCACTAATTTTCTTAATAATTTCTGTTCAATGAAAACTCAATACACCTGTATATTTCCATCTTAAAGAGGATATAAATAGCCAGTTTAATGCTTACAACAAGTTGTTGACCTCAGACCCCCATAATATTAGTGTGAATGTTATCATGAACGAAACTTGAATATTTTCCTCATCCGACATTTAAAAGCTAAAAATTGTCCTAAAAATAAAATCATACTTCCAATTTTTGCCGATACCGTATAATACATTTACCTACATATTTTAAGTAACCGTTATAACTATAGTGTTCTCGAATCATCTATACCAACGGATGCAGCTCGCTAAATCTCGTGGTATGTTTGTTCATTTGTTGACTGGCGTAATAGCGTGAGGTTAGTTCGATACCCGAATGGGGGCTATCTTTTTTGTGCTCACCAGAAGGCGCCACTAGGGAGTAAGGCCTGTCAATACTGTCAAAAGTCGTATTTGCCGGTAATCATTGTCGATTACTATGGTTACTGTTGAAATGTATAGAGTTTGACGTCTTGAGACATCACTAAGCGACGACATCATCAAGCGCGATAGCTCTCATTGGATACTAGGTTTATCTCTCAGTAAATTATCAGTTGCAACAAGGAGCTTAGAAGGAGATACCCAACTATCCTCTGCTCTTTTAACTTAATTACCTAGGTTAGATAATTATCAATAGTAAAGTGTTTACCTATATATGGATAGTGTAGCGGAGCGAGGAATAATATGAGCGATTAAGATACGAGTCTACCTAGTTATGCTCCGTACATCGCATATGTATATATAATTCAAATACCTCGCTCGCATTCTTTGCTTAAGCAAGTCTGTATATAAAAATCTTTGCCTACCAGAGTTAACTAGAGCTAAGTTACGAAAATCAAAATGAATCTTTTAAAAATTACAACACACAGCGCTTGCTACTTACAGTTGTTAAAGTACGTACCATATAAAAAGAAATAAATGCTATTCTATTTCAAAAATATCTACGCATATAGTCAAAGAAAAGCATTTACAGTATAACCAATAATGAGCAATAAAAAATTAAATATCGAAGGAAGGTAAAACATTTGTTAGTAAAATGACCCTGGGTGTCCCTCGATCTTCAAAGAATGTAACTATATGTTAGTTTACATAGATATATAATAATATAGAGACCGTCTTGTCCCTTATCCTCAGATTAAACTAAGGCCAGATTAGTACAGTCGGCGATGTGATGATAAACAGTTTTAAGATTTTGCTCTATCTTACACAATAATGATAGTTAAAGTAATTCAACATTTTTCATTTATAAAATACTGTTACAAATTTATTTAATATGTAGCTACTTATGTCGTTGATGTACCACCAGCGTTTGCGAAAGTTTCTTTGAGCTCGTGTTTGCTGTAGCGATGTACCAAAACATACCAAAGCTAGCAACCACTATGTAGTTGTTATCAGGATGGTACTAATTGGACTTACGTAATTATTATCCACATCTAGGAAATCTATTTGTGTATTGTATGTTTGGAAAACAGTAAACGAAATGAGTTATAAGCGTGTCTACTTCGCCACGACATTACAACTTACTACGTACAAACGTATGGTAGACGTCATGGCTAATATTTACAATGCGCGCTAACAATGCATGTTCAAACTAATCTCGTCATGTCAATCAAACATTAATTCCCATATGCGAATTGTAAGTCAAGAACTTCTATTATGTCCCGAATTAGATCACTTAATGTATTTTTAGCACAATTTTGCGTATGGCTGGCAAGTGACGTAATGCCTACGTTACAAATTCTATCGCATATCACGGTTCAACGGAGTTAAATTTGGATGACTTAAAACCTTGTATTATGCTGGAATGGTTTTCTTTTTTTTATAACATCGAGATATTATACAGGTTTATAGCTGCAGCCCATCTGATGGTGAGAGATTACTATAGCCTATGCACGCATGTAACAAGGCAGTAACTGAAACATTTTTATGCCCCTTTAGAATAACTCCATACTGTAGTCTCTAGGGCAGGAACACCATTCCATAAGGTTATATGTGTTATGGTGCTGTTCTCCTATGAACTGTTTTCTCCCGAAATTGTGTCACTCGTTCATACCACGTTGCGATTGTTATATTATAACTATCGCCTGATCACTAACAATTGGCCCAAGCGTATGCATTAGTCTATTTTAAGACGAATGGATCCTTTGTGGTCTGGACAATACAGAACTTTATCAAAATATAAAGTTCACATAAAGATATTTGCCAAGATGTTAGACAATAATCGAGCATGTATAGTACCTACGAGAAAATGTCACTTCTGAAAAATCAAGTATACTTAACTAATTACCTCGCCTGACGCTTTAAGGACACAATAGATTGTCCATTTTGATTCGACGTAGAATGACATATGTAACATAACCTTGCTATCACATTAGTGCGATTGTTAAAGGACATTTAATATTCGATACCTAGAACATTTTTCTAATACTTGGCTATAAATTACCAGATTCAGAGGCGTATAATTAATACTGCTTATCCTACTATAACAATCGTATGAAGGTTGCGAAGCAAGATGGGTGTGGAAAGTAAATAGGAAGACAGGTTAACAACAGGAGTAAGTAGTAAATACTTTCTATCACCTGTCAACTATTATAAACAGATGGTTGTATTACTACAAAACAGTAATAAACACAATATCAGATATATGTCATATAAAAAATGTGCCTCGGAAAGCACGTAATGCCGTTAGTTCTGCACCTGATCTCTCTCCGGTCGTGCCGGTTTACCGTCCTATCGGATCATGAGAGTTAAGGAACAGAGAGTGCACTTGTGTTTGCGCATACGCTTGTGTACTATAATATCTACTGCGCAAATGGTCAGTCTTCGTTAAGATTGGCCGCCGTGACCGAAATTCTGTCTGGAGGACGATATTATTATATAAAAAAGAACAATATGTCACAATGTGCGACAGCAAGTAATAAAAGGAAATAATTAAGAAAACAACTGTATCCGTAGATATGCTTGTTTCCTTACTTACTATGTATTGTTTTCCAATCAAGTCATGGTTATATGGAGTTGTTGTTTGCATATAATTATACGTTAAGTAAAGGAAGATGATACTTCGAGATACATCTATGTTACTGTTGAGATAGCAACAAATTTTCATTAAAATTGAAATAAATCGTCAAAGATAAGGTCTGGTAAATCTTAATTATTGCCGAACTAGATTTTGCCCACGTCTTCGCTCGCGTATATGTAGGTTAGGTTTGGTTAAATTAGTAACTGTATTTTTTTGGATGAAAGGTAGCCTATGTCCTTTCCTGTTCCCCTGACAAAGTGTATGAGAAATTTCATGATGATCGATCAAGTAGTTACGTTAGGCGTGAATGCGTAACAAACAAACAAACGCACATTCACATTTAGGTATAATATTAGTTAGGATTTTAAGTGAAATTTAGTACCTACCCAGTTAGACCATGATATGATACTTATTATCGTGGATTTTGTGGTTGATTTCTGAATAATCTATTAATGTGACATGTAAATACGTGTCATAGATAGATAACGCTGTTATAATTTTGGAGGGATACATTGGAAAATAACGCTAGATACGTCAATACGGAGAATTGACATTCCTCTGGGCTATTATACCTTTAGTGCTACATATGGCACGTCAGCTGATAACAATTTAAATACAACGTCGACCTATTCCCTAACAAAAAACAGGCGTAGATAACATCAGTTTAGGAAAAAGAACGTTTGTATAATATCAGCTGGGTTTAAATCTTTCATTTCAATTAAAGGCTGGCGTCAATTTATTTTAAATCTCATACTTAAATACATTCACAGACATACTACGCATTGCCAATTATAAGGTGACATCTACGTCACTTTATAATTGGTATCACTGCAGATAAATGTTACAATCTGCAATAACGCCTTATCGTATAATTTATCATCGGTTTAATGCAACCTTGGCCGACCATCACTTGAAGATCGTTTCGTTTGACTTTATAACTAATTTCTTCATCTTGTGTTGCACACTTACATAAAGTCAAAATACACCTCCCAAAGAGTAGGCTAAGAAGTACTTTTCTCAAACTACAATAAGTTTTTCGTTAAAGGAACATTTCTTTAGCACTAAACCGGAACGTAGTAGGCTTTATATTGCTACTGACAATGTCTTCACTGAAAACCTTAATAATTTTCCTGGACCTGGCATCGATTTGCCACCCGATCAGTTCAAACTGCAAGCTAATGTTTATGATCGTTATTATAAAGTATTTGATCCGCTCCTAACACGTGTTAGGAGCGGATCAGTCATAATTAGCTCAATTAAATACGTTAAGGAGAAACCGTACAGCAAGTTTTCTACACACAACAATAGTGGTATATAACTGACTTTACCTGTTGTCCTCAGCGGTCCAGAGCTGCTTGAAATACAAATATAAATTCATGAATATAGTCAAGGCATACAAACGTCATGGGACTATATTGTCCTATAGCAGTCTAATGTGACTGCACAGATGACGTAGTGATTTAATTTATATATATATTTATTATATTATTATTTATATATATATTTATTATTTGATAAATTTCATCTCGTCACTGTCACTACGCAGAGAGTTGTGTGTTCGAACGGGACAAAAATTTGTTTGATCCATAAATTTATTGTTTTAAGTCTTAATGTTCTTTATAGCCATTGTTTGAAGTTGTAAAAAAGAAGAACAAGAAAAGAAAAGTTTGTTCAACCATAGGGTACAATGCAATGTAGATAATCAAGTAAATATTACGATAAATAAACGCTTAATATCAGAAAACATTAAGCTTTACTGCCAAATTGTTTTAGGATGGGATTTTAATAGTTCTAAAGATTATACTCTACATACAAACAAAAATGTTTTACCCCATTATGATATTAGTGAGAAGATATTATAACTTATGACGAGCTTTTCGAAGGGAACCATACTGATAGGTAATTATTTTATGATTTGTTTTTGGCTTAATTATGTACATATTTATCATGTAAACTTAAATGACCCATAAATAAAGCCAAAGCTTTCTGTACACGCTATAGATAAAATAAACATTTATTTATCTATGCCGTAATAATAACCATACAGGAATCTGGATGTACGAAACATGACTATATCGAGTCTAATGCGATGGGTTTATTAATTTATTAGTAATTATTCCATGTTATAAACAATAACAATAGCTTCACAAAAATAACAACATCTTTAAGTGACCTCTTCTTGATCAGAATCCAGGTAGAAATTCAACTCGTCAGAATGACCAATCATAATATCACTTATCACCACTACATAACGCATTTTTAATAAAATAGAGACCTATGTATCTGAGTATTTTGGATCAATCTAATTTGAACTTTGTAGCAATAACTGAAAACGAATATATTGTTAGAATTTATAGTTACAAGATTAGAGTTCGAATTGCTATACTCCTAAATTTCGAGTTAGGTCGCTGTTTTATTAAGCATGCGATATATAAGGAATATTTATACTTATAATATAATTTCTCAGTAAATCTTCAGATTTTCCTCAAGAAGGGTGATGAAGGTTATCATATGTATAAGAAAATCAATAAAACTGCTTATTATTAGAATGGATATGTTAATGAAACATTCGTTCACTGTGTGTGTATTGTGTGCTATTGTTGTTGTATCGAGTCCAATATGTCAATGAAATCATGTTTTTATTGCTTTTTGTTGCGGGTATGCAAATTTATAGATGTATACAATGGCTGGCGCAATATGACGTACATAAACTCGTATGTGTGTGCTGTGTACACAGATACGCGTGTGGAATTTATGTATGTGTTATGAACTTAAAGTAAGCTCTTTCTCTTAAATAATTCTGAAGGCCTTGTTAGTGTAGCGCCGTACATGTGGCTGCTTTTTACGAGTGATCCACAAGGAACATTGTATCAAGAAGGTAAAATGATTTAAAATATTTATCTATAAATTTGCAGTTTAAACACAGAGTCTTGACCCTTTCCAAAACGTGGAACTAAAACGAATCTGGAAGCATTAAGGTGTTGTTACGTATCTGAAGGAAGACCCAAACCCTTCGAAGACAGAATAAAAGCGTCACGCGTTCTTTAAGAAAACGAAAGAATGTTACAATTTACAAGCAGACAGACCTCGTATCATATTAGTTATGAATGTTATGATACACATATGTGTGTCTGTGTGTGTGTGTGCGAATTGCAATAAGTTGTCTGTATGAGTGGCGCTTTAGATAACAAAGCCACAACTCAACCACTTGCGTCAGTTAAATTAATTGTTTTCTTTGACATATCGATAAACAACTCACATGCACACTAACACTACGATAAAATACTGTTTTTTGTTTATGATAATTAATAACCCAACCGTGAAGTTGCTTATCGAGAAAAGTACGTATCTTATCCACGCTTTAAAACACGAGATACGCACTCGTAGGATATCTGTTTGCTCGGCAATCACATTTTTTTTTACATAACGAGTTGGGCTCTCCTTTTAATCTTATAGTTACTGTTAGGCCCATGAGTATAATACACACATCGTCATTTAAATTTAGGCGCCACGTAACCCAGAGTCCAGGTCCCAGCCGTGTTTAATAAACATTTTCGTAAATTCCTATTGATATTTTTATTAGCTAATACCCTCACTACATGGTCCATGACCCCTGGTGCGCAAAGTGGATTAGGAAATTGATAAATATGAATATTAATTAATGTTTGCGCACCAAGCGAGTGCGCTGTGTGGAATACTTTTGGTGCGCTTCAAAGGAATGCGCTTCAAACTGGTGCGCAGCATGGCATGCCTTGAATTACCAATTGTTTATGTTTATAAATGAGGAGTACCTTCTTTTTTCGATAACTTTTACAAACATGCAAGGAATGGCCACAAAAATACTCCTATTGTCATCTGTGAAGATCCAACCCACAACACTATAATAGGGAGCGGAATTAATACCGTTTACCGAGCAAAGTTCTTGACTATGTTGCCACTGAGACTTTCAATGTAACAAAAACCGAAGAACAGTTAGCCTGACTCAAAAACCGATTGGCAGTAGGTAAGTGCAACCGCAAATTTATTTGACTTAAAGACATTCTAATTTATGAACGATATTTTTTTATTGAGATTCTTTCGTAATGTGGTCGTGGGCGGTCAGCGTGTAAGTTTGAACTCGACTACTGTATCAAATATTTATTATAGAATTACTGACCACAAACCACAAGTTATCGCCTCACGTCTCAGTGTCAGACTTGCAAAGTTAGATAGAATTAGATACTATCTAACTTTGCAAATCTATCTACCACAAAAAATATTGACTAATCGAGATTATATCAGTTATCCAGTCTATTACTATCTAGTGTCTATTAAAAAAAATAAAGGCGGCAATTGAACATACAGCACATCTATTAAATTAACTATGTACTACCTAACAGTTAATTATGATCGCGTGAAATATAATTTTATTGGTATTACACTTTAGACTCGCGTTGCTTATGACCTAGGAATTAGAGATAGGTTGAAAGGAAATAAATGGGTATACGAGTCTCCAGAACTCTATTATTTCCAAGGTGAGTCGGCTCATACGTATCGTCACCAAATAATTCGCAAGTGTGCCTACCTTTGACTGCATTGAACATCACATTATTGCGAAAGCACAGTTATTATGGAATCGGGAAAATTGTACTTGAGCTTGTTGATAACTATGTGAGTTATAGACTGGCGCATGCTGAAATCAATTGAAGTAGATTGTCTGTATTGGCTCAATTTTAGGAGTAAGATGACGGCACAGGCAGCATCTTTTAAAAGTCTTTCTCTTCGCAGGTAAATGATAAACTAAATGATAAATGCGATTTTCTGAAAAGCGGTTGTACTTCCTCGGCCGGGCTGCACCAGTTTGAAGCCAAAAACACGTGCATAGTGAAAAAAGGATTCTGCGCCTCTTAATAATATTTTAATTTATTGGACACGTGAAATTAGAGTAGTACGACAGCTCGTGGTTACCAATCATAAATATATGTATCTATAACGTCATTCAACCTTTCGACACGAATATGCCGACGAAAACACAATAACACTGGAAGTCTGAGAAAATTAAGATTTGTATCTTAAATTATTCCTTAGACTAAAACATTTTTCAATGTCATGATATGAAATGTTATCGTGTGTCGTCCGACCCTTTCGTAGAGGTTATGAAATACGTTTCTAGCAATCGATGTCAGTGTAACACAACATACTCAGTGTAAACATAGCCGAAAATATTAAAGACCGCGTCAAAAACGACAGTTAGACATGAACAAGGTCCATTTTTACAACATTTTTCATGAATGCTTCGCACCTATAGTTTGTAGCGTGACATTTAATAGGCTATCCAATACTAAAAGAATTTTTCAATTCGAATTAGTAGCTCCTGAGATTAGCGCGTTCAACCAAACAAACAAATAAATAAACAAACGCTTCAACTTTATAATATTAAGTATACTTAGATAAAAAAAAACACACCTACCGCCTATGGGAAACACGTGTCAATATTGTGTAAAATAACCATCAGTTTGTTTTGCTTCCAGAGTTTTGAATTATTTAAACATTGCTTCGCACAGATCAATAAGTAAAAGTTAGGGACCAGATAAATATGTCAGACATTTCATCAGCAAAATACATCTTATATATAAAATTCTCGTGTCACAATGTTCGTTCCCGTACTCCTCCGAAACGGCTTGACCGATTCTCATGAAATTTTGTGAGCATATTGAGTAGGTCTGAGAATCGGCCAACATCTATTTTTCATACCCCTTAGTGATAAGGGTTGTCCACCCCTAAAAATTTTTTTTAATCTTTTGGTCAAAATCTATTTTTATGGCAAAACAACGTTTGCCGGGACAGCTAGTTTTCTATAAATGTTATGTTTGGGCTGGGTTTTCTGAGACCAAAGTATTAGCATTACCATTCAACGTGGCAATGATGCCAGTCTTCTGGGTACGTTACCAGTTGACAGCAATGCTGATGAATTCTACGACAACTAGGCGTTGTCGTAGAATTCATCAATCAACCAGTATTGTAAATATTTACTATTATTATTATTAATATTTTTATAATTATTTTGTCTAATACGTGTGTAAATATATGTTAGATTAGTGTAGTTATAATAAATAATGTATGATATATTGTAAACGTCACTTATAAAAATGCTTAAAGTTGTATAAATTACACCAAATTAAATGTAGACGAAAATCTTACTGGAATATATCTGTAAAGAGTCGACATGCACTGCTTCTTTTATCGTCGACAAAAACTACAATTAAAGGGCAGGTTCCTAGGCTATAACATACTGTATGGTACTCACCGCGCCCGCCTCCACGACTCCAGTACGTGTTTGTGGTAGTTCCTGGTGCGGAGCGCCCGCCGCGCCATGCCAGCGGCGAACAGCACAGCCGTGGCGAGCAGTGCTCCGCCGCACACCCACCAGACCAACGCCGTATCACCCCCCACCTCCGGCGATTGCACTGCCGTGTAATCTGCGGAACGCAGCTTTCTTACATACATAGCACATACGCCTACATCCCAAAGGGATAGACAGAGATATACTACAACCATATTTCGCCAGCTATGGTTATAGGTACCTCGAAATAGGTGACGAGGACGGACATCGAAACTGACACTGCACAGCAGTCGCTTTCACTATACCTGCGCCACGGAGGCAGTGTTAGTGATAACGTAATGTTAACTTGACAACTTATGGTTAACCTGAAGATTTGAACAAGGAATGGCAGTGTCTTCATATCATGCAGGGTTTACCATGATGCGGGTACAAGCATCTCGATTAATAGGGAGAAATATAGCAGCAAGACATCGTAACATAAACGACTTCAGGCTTATTTTTTTGGAACTAGCCCTATAGAAATGTGCCAAAATAATGTGTATTAAATCGTAGGCTATTGTTAATATAGAAAAGTGACTTACTAAATAGATAAGAGACACCCGTCTGTGAATTAAGCAGCGATGACCATAGCGGGTGGTGACGGAAAATAGCCTGGTAGTTGCCCAGAGAAATAAATAGCTGACACCGAACCTCATTCCACTTGATTCTCGTACAATTCTGAGTCACGTTGGTCGATGGACTCGCAAACTGCACAAATATGTGTCTATTAAATATTGTATGTTTGTAAAGGATTTATTCAACTAAGACTAAAATAAGTTAATCATACCTCGTAACCATCATCCTTTAAGAGAGCTATGTTCACAGTGTAGTCTGTTACTGGCAAGCCTAAATACCAATGTAGTATGACTTCATCACTGGAAAATAAATAAAAAAGGTTAAAATGTATGGCAAGGTGTTATGGTTTCTAGTGACCGAATACACAGTTGTAATTTGTCTTACACAACAAAAGTGTAAGTTGCCAGCTAAAACGCTCACCACTTATATCATAATGGCATGACAGTTTCTAACTTTGTAAAGGACAATAATTGATTAGAAATATAATTATGCTATTCTGAGTCTTGCTGTCAAAGCCAACACAAGTATTTTAAGTTATGTAGCAGAATTCTATTTAATACAATGATAGATCCAAAGAGACTTACGAATAAGGCATGAAGCTGACATGTGGCTTGTTCCTTGTGAACATTTCCAAAGTTAAGTTATTCTTTATTGTAATATATTCATCATGTGGCCGCATCTTGCTTGCTCCCTTTATAAAGTTACTCTTAATGTTATAACAGCCCGTGAATATCAAGTCAAAATCCACTTGGTAGCACACCTGGAAATTTAAGAACTATTTATATTTGGACACTGAATAGAGACCCAGCTGTGACACATCTTCCTTCCTTTCTCATATACATATTGATATTTTGTTATATAATTAAGACTATATTGTTGATCCAGTGAAATCTCTAGTGATTTACAGATGTCACAAGATTTCAGTAACATTACCAATATCTAACATTATAAACATAATCCCAGTTATTATTGTTAATCTATACTGGGTGTAAGGGACGGCGTACCGAAAACTTTAGCAAGACGTTTTTCTATAGGCACGTATTTAAACGCAAACTTGTATTAATGAAATAAACGCAAGATTAAGATTTTATATTGATTAACATTATTACGCCGTACGCAATGGATTGCTACCAATACAACGCACCGCTCGCACCGGCGGCAATGATCTCTGCGTTCCGCGCGCATTAAAACAGCTGATCTGTTTAAATCATGACGATTAAATTACATTGCCGTATTTTAGTAAAATGTGGTATTCTTTGATGTTTATTTAATAAAATGTATATGATACACAGTCAAAAAAAAGCAAAAAAGTAAATTGATATTATTCCTGAAGAAAATTCCATTGATTTTTAACTCAGAATAATGGTCTGAATCTACTATTTCAGTTTTCGGTACACCGTCCCTTTCACCCAGTATAAAAATACATTTCACATAATTAAATGCAATATCAAGCGACAATTAATTATTTTTATATAAATATACTATCAAAATTTTCTATAATTTCGCGATTCCGCAAATTTTCGTCCATACTACCCTTATCCTAATAATTAAATGACACAACAAAAATAAAACAGCCAAATCGCTCGAGCCATTCTTAAGTGATGCTCCGTCATACACACATCATTATGGCAATTGATTTTAATTTATATACATAAAGAAAAATGCCTAAGTGGTGCAGCAGTAATAAATGCAACTATTGTCCATGAGGTCTTGGGTTGAAGCAGAATGATTTTGTGATGCTTTTGTAAAGAAATTTGGAGTACCAGCATAGAATCTGTAACTGTACCCAGAAGACAGCAATTAATGGCCTTCTCAAAACTAAAACTATACCTTGTGTTATGTGGATTTGATTTGCTTCTACCCCTCAGCGATATAGACATGTGACTGTGTTAGTTTACATAGTTTATCATAGGAAACTCTATATCTCAATATCTCTAGAATGTATATCTACATTCTAGAGATTAACACCTATCATGTTCATAGTGGACTTTATATTTTATACAAATACCTATTTACAATGAATTGCAAAACTTGTCTGTTATTTTACTAGTATCTCCATTGGTCAAAGTTCAACCAGTGAAGTCAAATTCAATGTGTTTTTTAATATAAGTTATTATATTATGAAGTTGCCATTGTATAGTAATAGATACATTGAATTGACGTAAAACTTTCATTGTGTAAGATTTTCGAGTGAAACTTTTTTCACATGATGCCTTTAAGATTCTTAATATGTAACGGGTATTAACGCGATCATGCATAATGTTTACCTTTTATATGCTTCACGTTTCGACCAGGTTACACTGGCCGTGGTCATAAGCTACGTCAGCTAGCTTGTGACCACGGCCGGTGTAACCTGGTCGAAACGTCAAGCATATAAAAGGTGAATAACGCTGAATTGAAAGAGATGGTGGAAGCCGATCCGAGTTAAACTACCCAGGAATTAGCTGCATGGTTTAACGTTATTCCACCTACAATATTAGCTCACTCATTTGCATCAAATCAATAAAATAAAAGAATATGAAAAATAGGTGCCTCATGATTTGACTGATCTGCAAAAAGAAATGCGTGTTGAAACTTGTGTTGCCTTGTTGAATCGGTACAGAAATGAAGGGATATTGGATTGAATTGTGACATATGACGAAAAGTGGATTCTTTACGATAACCGAAAGCGAAAAATGCAATGGCTGACCCTAGGTCAAACGCCGCAACAGTGCCCTAAAGCAAAGTTTACCAATAAAAAGTAATGGTTACTGTTTGGTGGTCTCTTCATGGTGTTATTCACTATAGCTTTCTCAGGTAAGCAATAACAGCAGATGTTTACTGTGCCGAACTTTGAACAATGATAGCGAAACTGGCAGTGAAACAGCTCCGACTCGTGAATCGATCTTCACCATTATTGCTTCATGATAATGCAAGACCTCACACTGCATGAGAAAACGTTGTAACTCTACAGGAGCTGCAGTTAGAAACCATATGTCATCCTCCGTACTCGCCAGACCTTGCTCCAACGGATTACCATTTTTTTTGTGATTTGGACAAATTTATATGTAATAAAAAATTTTCTTCCCAGGAGGCAGTACAAAATGCTTTTACACAGTTTGTTCAATCTAGATCTCTGGAGTTTTATCTTAAAGGCATAAATGAACTTCCGTTTAGATGGCAGCAATGTATACATAGATAATGAGGGTAAATATTTTGATTAAATAAATATGGTACATACTTAGAAAAGCTTCAATTTTTCAGTACAAATTGGCAATTTCATACTTTACTCCTAATATAATGATGCTGATTAAGAAATTTTCATATGATTGGTTTTAAGTTTTTTGTATATAATGATGGATACAGGAATATACCTTATTGTGTAGATCTATGGCACAGAACATGGTACTTGTCTGTTTTTACTGGTACCAAGCAATTGAAAACAAGAGAAATTTTGTGAAATGGACATTCTACAAAAGTGGCATTTCAGGAAAGAGACATTTTGCGATGTGCAGACATTTTGAGAAGTGGACATCCTGCAACTGAGTGATTCCCCACCCTTTCCCTTTTATAATAATACTAGAAGGTAAAAAAATTTCATTTTCACAAATAACTCATCAATTTGCTATAAATTAGAAATTAAATAAAGCATTTTGTCAGGGCTCCAGTTTCTGAGCATTAGTTTAACTGTTTATGATTAATGTGAAAGATATAGACCTTTCAGAGAATAAGTTGAAAAGAAGAAAGAAGTATCTTTCAACTTATTCTCTCTTTAAATTAAATAATTGTTATGATAGATTAAAAAAAAGGAAATTGAAAGCAAATGAAGCAAGAGGTATGTCACTCCAGGCAATACTTATATCTTAAAACAAATATTATTATACACTTTGAATCAGTCGCCAAAATGGTACAGATATCACATATCAGTAAAGTGAGATAGAACCAAGTTATTACTACTTTGATGTTCATGACCTTGATTACATTTATATAGTAACACTAACATTAGTACAGTTGTTGGTATGCACGATAGGTTCCTCCTTCAGCACTGAGTGCATGTGGTCGGGCCTTTGCCTATTGCGACACTTCGCAGAATCTTTGAAGTAGAAGAGGTCTATACTCCATTGCGTTATGTCAGGATTTTTCACAGCACAGTACTCCACAGTGTACCGACCCTGGACGCGGTCTTCTGCAGGCGTAAACGTGACAGATGTAGGCGCATCAGTCTCCCTACATCTGTACCGCACCATATTACCATTTGTCGGACATAATAAATACACCAACACCACGGCGGACACAAACATTGCGAACACTTCTTGCGAAATTATGTAAATAACTTCATGACAACTTGATTTTATTACTATGGCAAACACAGCAGTTTTATGCGTTAGAAATCACACTTCTGCGTATTTTAAAACCGGATGTACACGGTTAACTATATTACTATTGCTGTGCTTATCAAAAATATAAATAAGAATAGGAATTAGCTTATTTGATAATAATAACACAAACACATCACGACTCTAAATATAACTAAGGCAGCCATCTTCCATTTCGGCACTGGTCAGTTGACAGTTTCACGGACAAACTGACAAATCAAAAGTGACAGACGTCACATATAACTTACAGATTATACTAAGACAGTAGTGTAACAGCACTGCCAAATCGATATATTAAAACTAGAATTCGAACTAATAATATTATTTATTAACTATTGTATTACGCTGTATAAACAGTTTAATTTGTCAATTACTACAAGCATACTTTAGCATTTATAGATAATAGTATTTTTGTGAATAAAATGCGTTATGAATTATATTTACATGAGAGTACATACAACATGTTAGCGATTTGTTGTTGCTAAAATATAACAACACTATACCTAGTTGTTATACGGTGCGTAAAACCTTATAAAATCCCAAACGGGATAGTGAAATCATTAAATTGCTTTGAATAACGCCGTACTTCCATTTGCACAAGCTCTTGGAATTTTTATCCATAAGGATATGTCAATCCTATTGCACCTTATAGCTAGATACACACATTAAAATTAAAAGTACACTGTTAGATATAACTAAAGATACAACTATACATTAAATACTAGAGATTAGAACTAAGGATAACATAATCATTGCTGAATTATTTTTATCAAATTACATAGTTTTTGATGGTGGTGCTGCTGATCTGCAACACGCCTCTTTGGTCTGGATTTCGTCTCACACGGCAGGTTGCAGTCTAGCCAGCTGCAATCAATCAGCTGCGGTGTCTGCTCATGCGGCCGCCAGGCGAGTGTCCTTGGGTGAAGAGGTCTCCAGCCGGCACTTGTGCTGTACGTCTCGGGGACAGCTCACTCGAGGGCTAGCGCCTTCAGGCACCAGGGCTACCAGCAAGGTATAGCTAGCCCTGGTGCCTGAACAAGGTATCCCCAAGGTTGTGGACTTCCGTGGCGGGTGAGAAGCTAGCAGGTGAACTCGATGATAGACCAGATGGACTCTGTCAAAACCAACACCAAAGGCTTGACCGATAATGGCGAGCAATTGCGGACCTCTGATCCCTTAGGGGGAGAGGTAAAGGCGGGTGTAGAAGCTGCACGTGGGAGCATCTACACACCTCGGATGGCTCTAGTGGCCGTCCGAACTTGAGCCGAGGGAGTGGTGCTCACCCCGGCAGTTCAAAGGCGTGGAGAGGGAGTAACCCTGGAAAGAGTACCCACTGCAGAGAGCGTGGCAGCCGCGAGGGGGGGTCAGTTGCGTAAAGAATACCCGAAGGGGGATCTTAGCGCAGCACTCTCGGGGAGTGGCTCTCAGCCATCTAGTCTCAGGGAGGCTAGCAAGGAGTAGTCGGGCAAGGCACACCCTACTGGGGAGCCAAACTCGGCTACACACTCTGCTAGCCATACCCAGAGTAGGAAGAGGCGCAGCGAGTGTGCCAACCGTAAGCGGCGTGAGCTGCAGCTTCAGATGGCACTGGCATCTGATGCAGCCTCTTCTAAAAGGGTAATGGAAGTGAGCGACGAAACCGTCGCTCAGGTCGGTGACAACAAGCGGGCCAAGACCAAAGGTGATTCATACAAGGAGGCGCTGACGGGAGTCAAAATGGCCGTTGTTGCTGACAATTCCTTGACGCTCTATTAGCTGCAGAGCAGGTGGAGCCTATACGGGTGGCCATTTGGGACCTGTTAGAGGTCAAGCCGGATCCTCTGCCGGCTATTGGTGTTGGTGCACTACTCGGAGGAGCTCTGCATGAGAGAGAGCTGCAGAGTGGCCTCGCGGTCTCGACGGGAAAACCGTTGGGAACGTAAAGCTCAAAGTGGTCAGCGCCAAGGAGCTTCCAAGACCAATCAAAATGGCCTGAAAGACCAAGAATACCTGGTGCCTAGATGCCACCATGCTGCAGCGCCCCAATTCCTCCTTAAGGACCAGCGAGTGGAAGGTGCTGGGCACGCAAGTCAAAGAGAGCAGGCACACCAGGCGTGTAATTCTGGTGGGCAGCGTTGCAGCCGCGGTCATCAAGGCAGGCGGCTTCTGTCTCCATGCTGGCATGGACAAGAGCACGTTCAAGATCCTCGAGGATCCGAATGTGCAGAAGGTGCCAGTTGATGCCGACCTGGGGGAAGAGGCCCCTGCTTTGATAGAATCACGGGCAACGGACGGGGAGGATCCCGTAATTCCTATGGTGGAAGAGTTGGGTACGGCTTTCTGCACCTCTTTGCCTTGCGCATCACCGAAGACCGACGACATAATCGGACATACTGATGGTCTGGAAATTTCGTCGTCGCCAGATGATGCGGAGGCGATGTTGGAAGAGGAGAACAGGTGGGGGCGGCCAGTAGTGGCTACCACCAAGGGCGCTACCATATAGGTACACCGTATGGCGGGGCTAAGGTGCTTACAAATAAATTTTCATCACTGCATCGGGGCGATGGCCGTTCTGGCCCGCCACCTGCGGATGAATGATATTGCTCTGATTCAGGAACCTTATGTTAAAGAGGGAAAGATCAGAGGCTTGGGTGGGACGGGAGGTGTAATTTTTCATAACTGTTCCACTAATGATATGAGGACATGTGTATATGTCAGAAATTGCATAAACGCAATGGCCTTATACAATTTCTGTTCTAGGGATCTTACGACAGTTAAGATCGATATGCGAGGGAGCGGAGGGCGGGATACTGTAATCCTGACCTCTGCATACTTCGACTTCATGGACAAGGAAATAGTATCTGGACAGATAAAAGACCTTGTTGAATATGGCAGCCGGGAGAACCTGGATACGATCCTGGGGTGCGATGCCAACGCACACCACACAGTCTGGGGGACACGGATGTGAATGTAAAAAGGGAAAAACTATTGGAGTATGTGATAAGTACCTCTTTACAAATTCTAAATAAGGGAAACAGACCAACGTTCGCTGTCTGTAGGCGAGCAGAGGTAATTGACATCACGTTAGCCTCCAACAGGGCTAGCACTAAGATTGTTGAGTGGCATGTGTCTGATGAGATTACCTTGTCCTATCTTGGCCGTAGTGGCATCGCTTGCGACCAAAGTTGCAACAAGTTTATACCACAGACATTATACGTCTGTGAATTCATCCAATAAACAAGGTATAAATAAATCGCAAATCAAGCCAGGTTCTCAATTGCTCAATCCTTTTTTATTAATTCTACTAGCGGCCCGCCTCGACATCGCACGGGTAGCACAAAATCTCAGTAAATTATACATCTAGACCTTCCTCATTCCGTTTGTCTATTGGTGAAAACCGTATGCAAATCCGTTCAGTAGTTTTAGAGTTTATCGCGAACAGACAGACGCGGCGGAGGACTTTGTTTTATAATCTGTAGTGTTACTTACCATGTTCGTTATCCCTCAGCATTTAATACCTTTGAGCTCGGACATAGATAGGAAGCCGCACGTCAAACCTGTCATTATCGGTTAAGTTCTTGATAGACTGATAGGTTCACTGTGCGGATTCATGTCTACCTATTCATTATAAAATCTACAAAAAAGGTTTAAATTTTATTTGAATCGAATACAAAATAATCACTATATACTCGATTAAATTAAGCGATTCGATAGTAGAGTAGATGCGTTTTGACTCCAAAAAGGGATTATATACGAGCTAATAAACCTAGTAATGGGGTACCAACATTCATACTAAGTATATAGGTAACTTAAATTACCACCGACTGACTTAGAGAAATAGAAGTCATACAAGGGGAAGTCGTAGTATATAAGTTAATATAGCGTTGTATCGAGAAACGTTCAGACGGCCCGAGAAAAATGCCTGACCTTCTGAAGGTCAGCTCTGGGTGGTGATCTCCATCGGATCTCAGAAACGGTGATATCTACGGGAGTCGTTCTGGCAACTTTTAGAGGGAGCGAAAGAAAACATGGCTTCCATACAAAAAAAACATGGCTGCCATATAAACTTTGACCTCTAATATCTCCGAAACGGTTAGAGATAGGCGGGATGTGTTTCGAACAAATGTTATAGAGGTAGATGAGATCTTTCCAGAAAAGGAATTAATTTATTAATTTAATTATCAAGGTCATCGGTGACTTCCAATGGTCCTAGAGTGCTTAATTTTTGCCTTCGGGGGTTTTTAAGGTCCCTGCATTCGAATCTAAAATTATTATTTTGATTCCTACCACTCTTTGTACACTCCCCCTTGCGGGCTGCTTGCGGCCCACGCAACCACGCGAAATACTAGTTGATATATAAAAATCCTAAATACTTATTTTCGTCTGAACGTTGTTTTAATAAATTTCTCTAAAATTGATCTTTTGAAAAATGCTAGGTGGACTGTTTGAAGTCTTGCAAACAAGAACAGTGTTATTGCGTGAAGAAGGATATTCTACAAGGTAAATCGCAGCCAGAGTCTCCATTTCTCAAACCTGCGTCGTTACTACCCTGCAGAGGTACTGGAGCCTTAGCCCCGCAGTGGCCGCCCGGCTGTCCTAAGTGATGTTCAGAAGCGCTACATTAGACTTCTTGTCGCCCGTGATCCAATAATTAACGCTACCAAACTGAGATCAGAGCTGCGAGTTGCTACTGGACTGGATATTAGCACTCAGACCATTCGTAATTGTTTACACCACTTTAGAATACGATAAAGGAGATCCTGGCGAGTACCTTTGAATAGACGGGATCGTCGTATCGTGTCGTCAGCGTTACAGATTGCAGAGGGCTAGGCAGCGTCAAAACGATGAAGACGAGGAAGATGTTTGGCGTAAATGTCTTTTCGGTGACGAAACACTGATAAGTACGAACCCTGATAACCGATGTGTCCGAATTTGGAGACGGCCTGGGAATTCCGAAAGACAAAGAACTGCTACTGGAACCGTTCAGCAAGGTGGCAAATCGGTATCTTTTTGCAGCGAAATAATGTTTGGAGCTCGGACGCCTTTGATCAAGTACCAAGGCTCTATGACAGCTATTTGTACAAGACAGCTGTTATTGATGGCATCACCAGACCATTCAGGATAAACTATGGTAACCATTTCGTGTTGGTCGACGATAATGCGCCGGCACATCGAGCTCAGCGAGTGAGCGCTGCTCTCCGGGAGTACGAAATCACGCGGTACGATTGGCCTGCCGGCACTTCGAACTTAAACCCAATTGAGCATGCATGGGACGCTCTCAAGCGAGCTGTTTGGAGTCATCAGCCCTTTCCAAGAACTCTGTCAGAGACGAAAGAAGCCGCCATTCAAGAAAGGGACAGGCTACCACAAGAACTATTGGACAACTTGATCTACAGCATACCCAGGATGATTTCAACATACGTTCAAGCCAGAGGAGAAGTCCTTTTGTATTAAATTTGTAAATAAGCATATAAAAATGAATAAAATTATTTACTGTAATCAAATCTCCGCATTTCTTTAAATTACAAATTTAATATAAAATGCACAACCATGCATTTGACACACGCAGTCGAATCGCGTTTGTAGTATTTCGGCATTGTACGTTTGACGTCGTACAATTCTTTGTAACTATGCACTGTGTTTCGTCTAGAACATGCTAGCTGGACAAAAGTCATTATCTAATTACCTGAAATTTATTACCTGAGCCTTTTACCAGATACCCAGGTGCCCCAATTCTGAGAATTGTTTTGGACACGTGTCAACTACTGATAAGGTAATGAGGTTAGTATATAAGGAAAGGGTAAGAAAACCACTTATTAATTGCATTTTTGCGTGTACGGAAGTAACATCCTATGTCAGTGAGTTTAAGTTTTTTCAAAAGTGTTAGTGATGGATCTTCAAGTTAAAGGTATGTACTTTTTATTTCTAATAAGAAAATAGGTTTACATTTCCCCATTTTTTTTAAATAGCTCGAGTTTAAAGAAGTTTGTCAAATTTTGATGATTTTCTGAATTCATTGGACTAGAAACTACTTGTACCATCTTGTACCCGGGCTAGATTTTATATACAATAGCATAGCCATATCTGTTAGCTTTTAAATTTTAGTCATCTTAGCCTGCACACTTGAGTACAACTTTGTCATTTTGTCTGTTTTCTAGAATACGAATTCTCAGTCTCGAAAATGGAGATTTTTGATGAATGGCAGAAACATGCTAAAGAGAACCGCAGCAATAGACTGTATGAGTTTATAGTGATGAAACATGATCTTGTTAATATCACGGAAGCATCTGAGCGGGAAATTAAAATGACAATTGGAAGATTGTCATCCAAATACACAGAAAAATGGGAAAAATGTGGGAAATGCCGTAATCGCTTCCTGACTAAGAATTCTGAGTGGTTGTCTGGGGATTTTACATTCAAAGCATCTGTCCACCTCTGAACACCATCATCATCAAGTAAGAGTTCGATTCGTGGACGTCCATCAATAGATTTTCCTGAAGCAAGTGAAAAAAGCGAAAAGGAGACGCATGGAGGACCTACTACACACGCGAGATGTAAACCAGCTAGTAGCCGCTGCTGAAATATCGGCACGATTATCCGGACATCGGAATTTGGCTACTGTGATTAAAGAAGCAAGCCATAATAGTCCGGAAAAATGCCAAGAAATGAAAAGATATGTGGGTGAAAAGGTACGCGAACAACCAAGATGTTTGTCCAAAGAGGAGGCTTTGGCATATTATGTGGATGCCAAATCCACGAGCCACTCTTATAAACAAACGAGGAAATGGAGCATCAAGGCAGGACACCAGGTATTCCCATCATTTTATAGTGTTAGGCAGGCAAAAATTGAATGCTACCCTCCCGAGGAACAGATTTTTATAAGCGAAACGCGTGCAGAAATTAAACTTCAGGCGGTTTTAAATAAAACAGCTGAACGTCTAATTTGTGCACAGCGTGAAGTTTTAAAATCTGTAGATTCTGGCTCATCACTCTCCCTTGTTACCAAGTGGGGGTGTGATGGAAGTTCCGGTCATAGCACTTACAAACAAAAATTCTCAAACAGTGAAGACACAGATGAGTTTTTATTTATGTTCTCATTCGTGCCACTTCAGTTACGTGACAATAGTGGTAGAGTTGCTTGGCAGAATCCTCGACCATCTTCTACCATGTATTGTCGACCGATTAAGTTTATTTTCTCCAAAGAAACAACAGATTTTACTGTAATAGAAACCAATAAGATTTTGGAGGAAATAAACCAATTGGTGCCAACAATAGGTAATATAGATGGTAAAGAGATATCGGTCAAACACGAATTACTGTTCACGATGATTGATGGTAAAGTGTGCAACGCTATGACTGAAACTTCGTCAGCACTTAAATGTTACATTTGTGGAGCTACTCCTAAATTTATGAATGATGAGTCTAGGGAATTTGTTGTAAATAAGGAAACTCTTGGTTTTGGTATATCTCCCCTTCACGCTTGGATCCGGTCTTTTGAATGTTTGCTTCACATAAGCTATCGTCTTGAAGTTAAGAAATGGCAACTTCGAGGTCAAAGTGACAAAGAAAATGTGAAGCAACGTTCGGCTCGTATCCAAGAAAGGTTTAAGGTTGAAATGGGTTTAATTGTAGATAAACCAAAACCAGGATTTGGTAATACGAATGATGGGAATACTGCTCGTCGGTTTTTTGAGAATCCTGAACAGGCTTCAGATATTACAGGTGTAGATGTGACACTAATTAAGAACTTTGGCACTATCCTTAGAACTTTAGCTTCGGGTTACGATATTGATGTTGTTAAATTTAATTCTTTTACACAGGACACAAAAAAATTGTATCTTAGTCTCTATTCGTGGTATAAAATGCCTGTTACTGTGCACAAAATTCTTGTGCACAGTGTAGAAATTGTGAGATCGGCTCTTTTGCCTATTGGGCAGCTTTCTGAAGAAGCTCAGGAAGCGCGTAATAAGGATTATAGGAGGTTCCGGGAGCACAATACTCGAAAATATTCACGTATTGCCACGAATAGGGATTTACTTAATATGTTGCTAATTACATCTGATCCTGTAATAAATGGCCTTAGGGAAGTGCCGAAAAAACCGACGAGTAAACTTCCTTCTGAGGTTTTAGAATTAATTATACCCCCTCCTGTAAATGTAAGGTCTAGTGTAAGTCATTGTAGTTCTCATCAAAATATGTCAGATTATATGGTAGATGATTCTTCAGAAGAAGAATTTAGTGATGCAGAATAAATAGAAGTTGTAAATAATATTTTACTAATGTTTTTTTAAGCTGTGTACCTTATCTAACTTTATTATTAGTTGTCAATATATTGTTTTTTAACTGCATATTTTTTAAGCAAAAAGTATTGTTATTGAGTAGGTAGTAATAATGCCCTATTATGTAATTAGAAGCCAAGTCCTTAGTAGCACAATATTTTATGACTATTGTTATTTTTTTTCATTGTTATTTTTTACCTGTCTGACAATAAAAGATTAATCGCTATTATATTTTTTTATGTTGGCACACGTGACCCTACCTCCTGTTTTTTGGTGTTATATGCGCTAATACCCCATTAGAATATCATAATAAAGCCGTACGAACTAAAAAACCTCAATAAATAATTTTGTCCAGCTAGCATGTTCTAGACGAACCACAGTGCTATGGTTACCTATACTTTATTTATACGTAATAAAGAAAAACAGAAAACAAAGTAGCAAGCTTAGGAATTTTGGTCGAATTTTGACCACTAGGCGACCGCTAGTTATATTTAATCCCTTAAAAATAATCTTATTTTTTAGCTTTTTTTGTCAGCAAATTTTAGAGAATTTTCTGGCAAAAGCTAGAATCTAGGTTTTCCTAGCCTTATCAGAATAAGATGGCAAAACCTAGATTTTCTGCAATTTTTCAATAGATAGCGCGGCCAAACTAGTCTATCTTGTTTGAGACATTGTAGACCGCAAATAAGTTTTATCAATTCTATTTTAGAAGCTTCGTGCGTTCCTTGTAACAGGCACTGGTATTGTCAACAATAAAAAGAAAAAGGTTGGAATATAACTCTTGAGGATTGTGTTTTTTAATAAAATTTAATGTTTCGATAGGAGTTGTCTGTTGGTTGTCTGAATGTCTTCGAGATAGTGTTGCAAACCTAAAATTTCATAGCACAACAAATATCCATCAATATCAGATTTAAAATTGACCGTTAACTTTTCTTGCAGTAAAGAACAATGTCGCATTATTTCTTAATTATTTTGATTACAGGTACAGGTTTTCTAAAAAGGATTTTTGATTTGATTAGTTCACAAAACTTACGAGTAGGTAAAAAACAAAGAAAGAAAGAAAATAATGTGTAATGCAGGGTGCCTAATACGAGTTGCAGTTTCTCGCCTATTGCCTCTATTACGTTCTAGATTATTTAGTGAGAGATACGAGAAGTGACAAAATGACAGGTCGTAATTGTTAGACACAGAATACCTACTCATACTCACTCCTACGAGATAAGTCTATAAAAGTTAATACGCCGAGTGTAGTTTTCCTTTAGATCGATAAAAATAGGTATTCAAATTAAGTGATTAAGTTCGGCTGGCGCGCGCGGCGCCCTGTAGTACCTGGCGCCCCTGGCAGCCGCCCTGGCCTGTTCCCTTGGCAATGTGTATACCATTTTATGATTATTGATTTAGTTAAGGCGTGAAAGCGTAAGAAATAAACAAAGAAATTCGCATTTATAATTTTATATAATTTTGGGCATTAGGTACCTACAACCTGTATTCTTGCCTGCGTTGGGCACTGCTGGATGGGTCGTTGATGTAGTTTCAGTTCCAGCGACCCACTTACTGTTTAAGGCAGCGAGCTGGCACACCGTGGTAGATTTAGTCGGTAGTACCCGGGACATTCCATCTATTACCGGGTGAGCTCGACATAACCTCGCCGCTCCCGTTTTCCGCGGTTTCCCCACGTTAGAAAAAAGGTTCGATTAGTATCAGTACTTTTTCTAGATAAACGGTATCGTATGTCCTTTTCCGTTCCTCCGACGTGTATGCGAAATTTCATGATGATCGGTTGAGTACTTAGTTAAGGCGTATAAGCGTAACAAACAAATAAAATCACATTCGCATTTATAATATTAGTTAGGATGAGGTATGGGTTTAACAAATATTTTATCAGACTACTTATCCATTCAAATATCGATGTGGCAACACTGTCGTTGTGTTATTTATGTCACGGTAATACTACCTAATGTACTGTTTATGTAACGCACCGTCGCTTAGTTTTTATGATTGTTTTAATTATTATTATTCATCCTAAACGAACGTAGATAAGATGCGTACCTAATTGTAATATATCTCGATGCATCGTACCTGTACCCCTTGATGGCACGCAGGCTACCGTATAATCGGCGTAAATCGTCATATGCACATTATTGGGATACACATAGTTACACATTTTAAATAGAGACTGCTATCTGAATTAGGTGCAACCTGTATTCTTGCCTGCGTTGGGCACTGCTGGGTGGGTCGTTGATGTAGTTTCAGTTCCAGCGACCCACTCACCGTTTAAGGCAGCGAGCTGGCACACCGTGGTAGGTGTAGTCGGTAGTACCCGGGACATTCCATCTACTCCCGAGTGAGCTTGACATAACCTCGCCGCTCCCGTTTTCCCCATGTTAGAAAAAAAAGGTTTGATTAGTAACAGTACTTTTTCTGGATAAACGGCATTGTATTTCATTTTCCGTTCCTCTGACAACGTTTCTGCGAAATTTCATGATGATCGGTTGAGTAGTTAAGTCGTATAAGCGTAACAAACAAATAAACTTACATTCGCATTTATAATATTAAGTTAGGATTAGGATTATCATTAATATTATACTTGTAATTGTTCATAGCAATTTATTACAAATACTCATTATTTGTATGCTTTAAGAGTCACGAATCACGATATATATAAGATACTAATCGTAGAATTTAATCTTTATTTTTAAACGCCAAACTAGATATAAATCCTTGCTGCCGTGTAGCGTAAGTGTTTGTAAAGTCCTCCATTTTAGAAACACATATTTTTGTCCCGTGTGGTGTTGGAACTCATAACAGTCGGCGCAGTGGCGAAGCGACCACTTAAAGAACTACACCATCGATGCATTCGTTTTTAAAACATGGAAGTTATCTTTATTAGAATAAAACAGAGAACTAAATACCTATTCAAATATTTATATTTCATTCATTGAAACCACAATCGAAATTAACACTTATCCTAAGAATAACTTAAAATTGCACTCAATGTTAATAATTTATATTCCAATTTGCTGAGCTAGAACAGCATACATTCCTAGAGCGGTGAGGCCGACGGCTGTGGCGTGGACTGCTCGGAGGGCTAAGAGAGCCCATGCACTGAGGGAGAGGATGCTGCCAACAGCTTCCTCGATTAGTCCTCTGTATGGGGACAGTGCGAGGAGCGAGATGACGAGCGGGGAATGTTTGCGAGGGAGGTCGCTCCGTGTCCAGAGCCACACGAGAGCAGCGGTGGCGGCGGTCTGCAGCAGCGCCACGTTGGACTCGGCGCACGAGCGTACGTAGCGCCAGTCGAACTCCGAGCCGCGCGCTCCTACCCACAGCAGTACACTGCGAGTCACCACCACCTGCAATATTCACATAATACCTATTTAAAAACTGAAATGTTACAAACAAAGAAAGCTAGGGAGATGACCCAAAACTTGCAAAACTGTAAGTCCACTGCCAACTCCTTTTTTGTAACTTGGTAACCTGATGTAACAAGTATTCATAAGCTACAATAGCCCCTTCCTGTCAGAAGCGTTGTAATATACAAATATTACAACGCTTTTGATAGGAAGGGGCCAGTTACCATGTTGGTATAAAAAGTATATTATCAAACAAACAGGGTATGAAACCATTCACATTCATGGTATATCTAGATCAGATTTAACAAACAATTTGTGCTACATCGTCCTTAGAACTGTAATGAGACGCGAGGTGTGCGCACGTCCACTTTTCGCTGTTCCCTTTTGTCGCACTAACTCTGGAATCCGCTCACCTTTGCATTGAATATTAAACAGTTATAATTTTGTAGATTTAGACTCGTTTATTCTATCAGCTGGTAAATTCAGAAGCGCTTTATTGGAACAATTAATAAATAGAAAAGATAAGGTACCATTTTCAATAGAACACACATTTAACTTAGAAATAATTTATGTATCTTATTTAATATATTTACCTCATATTGTTTATCATAAATCTAATTATTTGATTGAAATTAAACTACTATATACGGATTTTATCGCATTGTTTATTTATCACTGTATTACAAAATTTTGAAAATATTACACTACTACTACTATTGATTTTATTTTACTAATTTATAAGCTAATAAAATTATTTAAACTATTAAATCTATTTATTTTTGGTTTACACTTTCCCCGACATTTCAGTTGCGTTTCAGCAGCCATGGTCATGGGGAGCATGGCTGCTGGTGGGTATGGATGTTTGTTACTCTTTCACGCAAAAACTACTGAACCGATTGTGATGAAACTTGGTATGTAGATAGCTGGAGACCTGGATTCACACATAGGCTACTTTTTATCCCGATATTCCCACGTGAACAACGGGACTTACACGGGTGTAACCGTGGGAAAAACTAGTTATGTATAATTCTTATTACCTAGTGTTAAATTGTTTTATAATATAAGTGTATAACTGTTTGTTTTTCCCTAAAATAAATAAATAAGAATACTTCATATAAACATGCTACCTTCTATCAACTGCCTGTGTAACTATTGTATTTCTGTCATTGCTTTACCTTTCAATTTTATTTTTATATGATTTTACCCTTTTCCCACATTCCCTCAGCATAACCAATATGGCTATGGTTCATCCATAAACTTTACTTAGCTAACAGAATGTTAATGCTGGACTTACTCAGCACACAACTAGCTTATCTATGCAGCCTGTTAAAGTCTATAAAAAATACTGACTAATTAGGCTCCCTGTACTGACAAGGAGCCTGTCTAGTACTGACTAGACATTCAGGTAACTCAGGTATTGCTCCAAACCTGATTAATAATAAAGCTACTCTTTGAGTTAATTTTAGTTATTAAACTGTGTTAAGCACATGGTTTTAGGCTTTCTTCTTTTAAAATACCTATTACTAAATCACTTATTTACAATAATAAGCATAGACTTAAAATAGTTAGGAAGTTAGTAATAGGTTATAGTTTGATTTGTAATTTAAATGTCTTTACCTCAGCACTAGCCCATCCAATGGCAGAAGTGAGGATCTTGGCATGACCCTTTCCAGGCACCGAGTTAAGAGCAAAATACAGACCCAGCAGATCAGCAAAGTCAACAGTTGCTTTTAGGATTTCCTGAAATTGATTTCATAGAACATTTTAGTCAAGGATGTTGGTGTGTGTTGGTTATTTTAAATATGGTCACACATTATGTACCTTATAAACAATAGACAGAGACAAATTATCAATTTTTGAATTTCTGTCAAACAATATAAAGACAGAGACAAATTATCCATTGTTGAATTTCTGACAAACAATATAAAGCTCATTTTCTCTCAACTGAGCCAATGTATGTACCTTAACAATATAGGAGTATTTGTAAAAGTATCTACAGATTTTCTTCTGTGGAATTAACACACTTCACTTAAATGGTGTAAGATCTATAGAACAGATATTTAAGAAGAGACATTTTCAGTATTTGATAAGTTAGATATTATATATTAATGAGATAAGTTTATAACACCTGATAACAATGTCAACATTTAAATGGCCTTTATTGAACTAAGATTTGATCTAACCTTAATGATCTTAGTGTTGATAATACATTAAATAAAAAGTTATAATTATATTGAAATATTTAGTACTTTGATATTTACCAAAAATATGTTGTATTCTCCTGGTATATGACTACTATCTGTGTCCGGAAAGAACGTAGCTAACAACAACATCTTGCACAATTGAGTGAAAATGTACAATCCACCGGCATAAACACATTTCGAAAATGTTGCATATTCCGATCTGAAACATTTAGAGAATTTAATTAAAATTTGAATTAAAATTGATAAATGATAACCTACAAAGTAAGTAACTTACATTCCAGAAAACTTATATGCCATATGATAAGGAGCGTACACCAGCGCTAGACAATTACCAAAGTGATAAAGAGTCATTTTTATTTAAGTTTATTCTAATTTTATAATTTAATTAGAGATTTGAGTTGAGTTTGGTTTTATGGGACATCGAACTTTATCAATAAACGTTGCAGTATCATCTACACAGGATTAACATTAAATAGCAACAACTATCCTTTTCAAACATACTAAGATCTATTGCTCTATCCCGATCTAAAATGCTTGTATATAAAAAAAATTCATTACTGGAACGCCTTACCGTCAAATCGAGATGTCAGTAAATGTCAAATTTGTGTGCAACGTAACCAGTTACTTTTTGCGTAAAATGAAACGTTTGGGTTGAATAAATCGCTTTTATTTCTTATTTTTGAACGTATTTCATTTTGAAAAGAATATAAAATATATGATTTGATATAAATCTTCTTATATAAAATAGTTTTTTGATTGAAGTCAATCATTCAATTAATAAAAATAACTTTGCGTCTGTACTTTGTTAATCGTATCGTGAAAAGTACTTTTGTACTTTTATTCCTTTACTCAGAATATACCGCATAGAATAAAAAAAATTAAGACATGGCTCATTGATCGTTTGTAAAAATACTAAGCCACAAAAAACATGCAGCTTGTTAAACTATTTTAATGGGTTTTATAAGTGATAAGAACACTATGTAAGTTTAAAGTTTAATAATATGTAATTAATGACAGTTGTACTGCGTGATACGGACAGTAGATAGCGCGCCAAGTGTAAGAATTGTATTTGTTTCTTTAAATATGTTATGTTATTATTTATTTATAATTGTGCTTTATGTATATTAATTATATTTATATTGATAAATAGTTACTTAAAATATCATGTATTTTTTAATACTTGTAATAGTTATTTACACAGAATACTTTCAAAAAGTAGATCAAAAATTAAAACAAGTGTTCTCCAATCTTACTACTGATCTAACTATTAGATAAAACTATTATTATCCAGTAAAAATATCGTTAGCCAATTAAAATTAGACTTAGATTTCATGTAAATATTGGCCGTCACATCTTTTCTTAACTATTTATCTTACTAAAAAGGGGTGAATGTTGTTAGAAAGAGATGCAAAATAAGGGGAACATTTAAAAAAGGGTTGTTTTTTAACCCTTTCACTTTTTAGCACACGCGCAAAAGGGTAAGGGGCATGTTATCCAATAGTAGAGCAGAGTTTGCTGAATTTTGAATTTTATTCGTCCGGAGAGGTCCGGGCTTACACTCGGTGGGTGCTCCGGACACCATCTCCCAACAGTCTCTATTGAGAAGTGCTTGTAATAGCTTGTTTATTCAAATGAGGGAAGATATGTTGCGTTTCTCTTACCTATTAAAAAAATATATATGAGTGAATTCAAATACTTAAATTGTTATGGGCTTAGTGAAGTTTTCGGTGAAAATAAGCTATTATCATAACAAATGTTTTGTAGTATTTTATTGGCATGTAGTGGCTGGAATCTGGGGATTTCAGAAAATTTACAGGTATGATGATGGATTCTCATTTCATTATTTTCTATTATGGTTAAGTTCCCTACTAAGAAATCACATATTTTATAAAGAAATCCTATAAGTAGTCATTTCAATTTATGTTTTTTTGTATAGAACTTTTTATTAATTTATTTATCTATTAATTTATTTAAAATATTATTAATTATATATGAATGCCCAAATTCTGAATATTTATTAACATTTAACTATTTATTAATTAAGTAACAGCACCAAAAAATAAATTAGCAATCTTAAAAACCTTTATTATGAGTTTGACTCATATTTATATATTTATTATATATTTTAAATGAAAATAGTAGTTATTTAAACACACATTTATATAAACTCATATATTATCTTATTTTAAATAATATTTTTTGAATTACCTCCTTTTTATGAGTCTTAATCTGCTTTTTTAATATAAATTATCTTAGATATTCATATTTGCTGATGAATATTGAATATAATACTGGGTGTTTCTTAGTATAGTGAAAACATCTCAGGGGGTGATTATACTTATTATTATGAACAACTTCTGGGACGTTGCCGAAAACCTCGACAAAATGTATGGAACAGCAGATTTTCTTTTCGCGATTTCGGAAATGTTCCGGAACAAGAGTTGTTCATAATAACAAGTATAATCACCCCTTGAGAGGTTTTCTCTATACTAAGAAACACCCAGTATAAATAACTGATAATCAGATCAGATCTTTTTTATTTGTGACAAAAAAAAGTTAGGTACCTCAATAATGTAGCTTTTTTGATCTACATACATACTTAAGTACCCAGCTTCAAGCCCTCCAACCTGCTCTTCAACTTGTAAAAATATTTTTTTAAATTGGCTATGTTCTGAACCGTCTTCCAAATCTAATGTCTTTTTAAGTAAATTTATGAAATATTGTTTTTTTATGATCCAATGGTAGATAGTCTAATAGCGCATTGCGTTAACAGATTTATACATAAAGTAAAAACAATCGAATCAAGAGCTTGTGCCACTCTGATAACGAGAGGAAATTGCGGTTGAACTGAAGTTTAAGTTAAACAACTTTGGAATTATGAATGAAAGCCGCTTAAATCTTCAAAAAAATCTTATGGGTCCTGATGGTAAGTGGTAGGTAATTGCCGTTCATACTTATATGTAGACGTTTAATGTTTCTTTATGTGATGCTAGTTTCTGTTGAAGCTTGATTGCGTTTAGATAAAACAAAATGGTTAAAAGTAGACTGTGGCACGGAATAATTATTTCTTCGGTTTACGACGTTAGTATTGGCACAACGGTAGTCAATAGCAGTGCTGAAAATAAGTGTCGTGTGAAACTGGATTTAATTTAATGTAAATAATGGAAAATCTGTCTAATTTATTAACAGCAACACTAATTACACAAAAACACTTAAGAAAATGAAGAATGTTAAACAAAAAAAAATCTCTTGAGTAGCCTTTTACGTTCTACACATGTGGCAAATTTAAATTGTTCTAAGCAAAACCGCAATTTCAGTCTAGATCACTAAAAATATGCCATTTCAATATTTAAATACTATTCTACAAACTGTAAGATATTCAGAAACTTAGATATTTAAATTAGAATTAGATATCCAGCAGAGTAGCTAAGATGTTATAAAATAACGTAAAGCTATCGCACCGTGCTGTTTACTATAACTTAGTTACTTGTAATAAAAAACTAAAATTAGTATTAAAATGTCTAGCTGTTTAGGTGTCGCAGTCAAAGTGTTATGCTCCCGTGTAAAGTACCTATAAAGCTATGTAAAGTACCTAACTGCGTGCCATCAGACGAGCCGTGTGCCAATGCAATAATATAAAAAAGTACTTTAACTTTAGCCTTTCTCCTAAGGCTTCTGCTACTACTACCGCACTTGGAATAAGTTCCTAGTTAGCGTGTGACTTCATAAATATTAAAATAACGAACCCAAGAAACAACCAGACTCGAAACAATAGATTTCATATTTTTTGCGTGGAGATCCAACGCAATCGTCTCGGTGCATGGAGGGTTTTTCAAATACAGAAAAGCCTATTTTTGTACTTGTTTACCTCTAACTATATTTCTTAATTACAAATAAATATATCGATACAATAAATCCTAGAATTTTTATATTTCATATGGTAAACCATATAAATGATGGCAATGAATTTGGTAATGCCTCATATTCACAAGTAGAGCACGAACATTTGAAATAAAATGAAAAAGAATAAAGGCCGGCCATGTCGTGAGGAGTCCACTCACGTCATCCCTCCATTACAGCATTGTCCGCGCGACAATGGCGATGGAGTATAAAGAATCGCGGCCATTAGGTAAATTTCCACATACATTTTTTTGCGTGACACCCTCGCCGCGTAAAAAGTAGGGAAACGTACATTTGTCATGTGGAGGAGAGTAGTGATCACAGCTCTCGCGAGATCTCAATCTTGGTATGGTGGCGTGAAGTTTTTGTTCACCTTAATCGACTGGGGTGGCTCAGGTATCACGTTTTTATGTTTTGGACGTTTGCGGATAAAAAACACGATGATTCGCGCTTGAGAGAGATTTAACGGTTTATATTACATTACTTTCTACTTCCTTGTTATCAAAGTTGTAATTATTTGTGTTGTTTGTTTAAATTGTTTAATAGACAGATCTAGGTTATTCTCTTATTTTAAATTATTAACCACATGCATTTGTTCACCGTGGTACCATTAGATAGTACCACTGACGGTATTGTGGCAATTTTTATTTGCCGTTGAACCATTAATGGTGTTACGGATTTTCTGTTTTGTCGTGGTACCATTGATGGTACTGCGGTAATTTTTATTTATCGTTGTACCATCACCACAAAATCAATGCAATTATTTTAATACAGGAAATCTAACAAGAGGTGACAAGTTTATCTATACTTACTGATATTTTATTCTCAAGGATCTAAGAGAATTAGTTAGTATGAGTAGTAGAGCCTCGCTGATTTCAGTATGAATGGGCCGGCTTAACCGGAGAAGGACTACCCTCTCACAGAATATCGACATAAAATAGCAGTATTCCTAGATTCCTATTGTTGTGTTTCGTTCGGTGAGTGAGAGTGCCGGAGGCCCAATCATCTTCTTTTCCCCTTTCCGCTCCTTCTCCTTCCCACTTCCCTTCCTAAAGGGTCGGCAACGCGCAGGTGATGCCTTTGGTGTTACAGGCGTCCATAGGCTACGGTGACCCCACCTTACCATCAGGTGGTTTGCCACCTTAGTTGTATAAAAAAATCATTGATGAAATAAAAGAGTTCTTCATAGATGGGACATTTAAAAGTTGCCCAGTTCCATTTACTCAATTATATTGTATACATGGCGAGTTCAATAGTTCAACACAAATTACACATAATATCTCATTAATTTATATTTTACTAAGCAACAAGAAAGAACAATCTTATAATATTGTATTCCAAATAATAAAATCTCAGGATAAGAATACAATACTACCGAAATTTAAATAAAATTAATAAACTTTGAATTGCATGCATTATTAAGTAAACTGTCTGATATCCTCCAGTTGAAGCTGTTTCTTTTATAACTATGCACATAGACATCGCAGAGTCGCAATCAATAATGTATTATAGGAAAATAATTTCAATTTGGTGTGTGAGTGGTGGACAGGCGAATGCATTATTCAGCTCACGTATATTGCAGGCGAGTGTGCCACGCAGATAAGCGAATATTGAGCCGAAAATGCCGAAAGTCCCAAACACTACGTCGCCGGGGGGCCTTATCGGAAACGGCTTACGGTGACCCCATGCAAACTCCCTAATGCGACATCGCTCACCGGTCCCTCCCGCTCTGCCCTCCGGCGATCGATCTCGATGCAAAATTGCCGATAGGGGATGCTAGTTTTGTTTCTTGTGCGTAATTTTTTTATTGCGATATCGCGATACGATCCACCTTGACCCTCAGACAGCAGGTGGCCTATCAATGGGATACTTGTTTAGGACTACGACCGAAATTTAAGTTTATTTAAAGCGTAATGCAAACGCAGAACGAACCACTTGCTTTTCGGGCATTGTCTCTGAAGACAACTTTCGTATAAAGATAGAATAAGTTACTTTGCATCTTTCTGCTAAAATAAAATTCATGATAACTATGTATTCGCGTTGGGGATGTTTAGAGGCTGCTCATAAAGTCCGATAAGTTTTTATATGCCACTGAATATTGAACGGTGGCGAGGTATATACATATTTTGCAATGAAATACACGCGATGGGTGTCGGAACCGTGGGATAGGGTACGCGAGGTGGAGGGTGGGTAGAACACAAAATGAATAATTCGCTCAGATTTGATAGCATCACGAGAAACTTCGATTACCTATTCATATAACATTTAATTTAATGAGATACGGTTACAAGATACTGTTACAAATATATATGAAAAATTATTACGCGAAAACATTATAGTAAAATATAATCGTAACCAGGTTAAAAAATCTACGATAAATACTGGTCCTATTTAAACACAAGGATAAACAGAGGTATATGGACAGGTACAAAAATTTTATACCATAATAAAGATATAAATATATACATAGATATAAATATATACCATAATAAAGACAATGTATAGGTACAACTTAAATTATTTGAGACATTCTAAACAGAATAAACTTATCATATCTTCAAGACACTATCGTTATATGTAAAGTAGATCTAAACTGGTAAGACCTTAAGGGTCTGAAATTTAATTTAGCTTTGCTGACATTGATTATTTCTAAATAACTAAATTGCCTTATATATTATATATATTATTAAATTATAATAATTCGAATTGCACATTATTCCATAACGTGCATGAATAAATCCTACGGTCTTATGGTTATGAGAGTGCCAATAAAAATTCCATGTAATGATTGTTTTCTCTACTGGTTAAACACTTTCGTTCGTTCTTTCCATGAATTCGCACAAAGTTACAGGACTTTATTCGGTTTGTTATTTAGCACCGTCTAGATAATAACTTCAGCTTATTATGAAAATGGCTATGTTTTTCTTATACTAAAGAAATACTACACGACACCAGTATTCTCTAATTTAAATTAATATAAAATTTGTGTAATATAAATATTATTGCTGTTTACGGAGACCAAATAATATAAGCAATATATAATAATAAAAACAAATTAAGTAGAAACGTTTGGTTTATATGTACTTGTGATATATATGCGCAAATAGGTTTGACTTCCTGAGTTATTTACGCACCCTCTCGCAAGCCACAGCCACCGACACATCTCGCATATTTATTCATAGGCCTGTGCGTATTTTTTACTTGGTCATAAATATTAAAGGCGGCTCGTGCCACTAGGATTTTCAATTCGACAGCGACGTCGGATCCCCTTAGATTTTAGGCTTTCTCTCTTTCCGCGGATTAGAGCGGTTTGATGTATGGCCGCGGGTGGCGGTAAATCAAATTTTGATTGCTATTTTCTTTGTGGAAAGTCGGAATCCTCCGTCGGGGACGAGCGTCGTGTAACGTGGGTTAACCGATCCCCAGGCGCGCCGCCGCCCGTCTTATGTGGATTGTATGTACAAGACGTATATTTCGTATTTCTTATTCTGGGATTGACGTAAAACCAATTCAATTTTTTTAGTATACCTACATTTAAGTAGTGTGTCTTGGTGTCATCTCTTAGTCTTCTAAGTTACTTTAAGCATCAGTATTAGGTGTAATAGAAACATACATAAATGTTGTACTGTGTTTCATAGATTACGTAAATTTGTATATAGGTACAACTGCTCATAGTAAGTATGAAAAAAAAAAAGTATATATGTATGTTTATCCATTGTCTAGTACCCATAGTACAAGCTCTGCTTAGTTTGGGCTAGATGGTGTTGTGTGTATGTGGTAGAATATTATTATTATTATTATTATCCTAAAATTACAATATATAAATACATTTAATTATAACGGCTTATTTAAAAATAAATATTAATCTTATCTTATTATCATAGTTAATTTATATATCTCAGGAGCTATGGTCAGTTTTTGTCAGTAAGGTCAACTTTTTAAATACTACTTTCGATACATCTCTAAAGAGCTACCATTTACGACGAATTGATACAAATTTAAGTTTACTTAGGCCAATTGAAATCAAATTTGCTTGGATAAGTTGATTTTAGTAAAATAACTCGTAGCTCAGGGAGACGGGCCGCGTAGTAACCGCTTGTGTGATCCAATTGCGGACCGTTCTAGAGGCGATCCAAACGGATGGAATCAAATTCAGCCGCCCTTTAAATATTTGAACTGATGCTGGAGGCGCAACGAGGGACGGGCTCTCGCCAGGGTAGGGGGTGTACAGGGAGATACACAAATCACAAATTGCTCTACTTGAATTGGTTATCGATGCAACATCTTACGAAGTTTATTTAAACCAAGCCATGTTTTAGTATACATAATATGTTTTTGCAGTCTAACCAGTAAAAGGAACTGACAGTGGAGCGTTGCATACGTAATACAAGTATATTCAAGGTAGTTAGGTTGAACGAGCGGCAACGCGGGTCGGCGCCGGAGGGTGGGTGCCCACCTCGGGATAAAAAAAGGATCTCGAAAAATTCTCGACCCTTTTTATACTAAATAGATAGCTAACACGGCCTGAGTGGAGTTTCAATAGATGCTTTCTCGACGGAAGAAGCGACCTGTAAGGAATCGAGAGGCCCAGTGAAAAACCGTGTTATATATCTACCGCCGCGTGTAGTGCGTGTCACACAGTTTTTCCTTTTATTTTTTACGCGTGCCCTCCTCAGAGGGATAAGAGGAATTCTTTTTAAATTGGAAATGTTTTCTAAGAGGATTACGATTTGCGGAGGTGTGCCGATGTTGGGCGTTGGGAATAAGGGATCGTGTTACTGTTTTGTGTTTAACATTCTTAAAATTGTCTCTATTATGTGCGGACGTACGCATCAAGTGGGATTAGTGCACATGTTGTGATTCAAAGAGCCTTTACTTTATTCAACTTTTACCTACGCATTCATGTGGATATTAATAGTTAAAATGTATTTCCTCCCATTTTATGTGACGAATTTGTCACACATTATCCTGTAGGTACCTACTTTCTTTAAGCTTACTCAACAAAAATCCCACGTTACTATAAAAAATATCGTGTAAGTTAAACTAACAATGGGGCCGATATTCCAAGTGACCATTACTTGTGTGAAGTTGATGTAAGCACAAAGCTGGGTACGTTTGCCGAATAAGGAATATTTTTTTTCAATGGCGTTTCTAAATATACTGTTGAGAGAGTCTTTGTAGTTATTGTAATAAAGACCAAAGTTCCATATGTGAAGAATGGACGCTGGGAACCGAAGCGATTATCCTGTGCAGTTGCACCATTAGCAATGGGGATTCAGTTTAAATTTTCACATCGCCCCCGCCCTTATTGCTTATAGTTTGCACAATTTGAAAGCTTTTGTTGTGAGCAAAAAATAAAGTACGAGCAGCAATAATATTTATTGGTCAATTTCCATCAAAGTAATAAAACTTTTTGTTCGTACGTACTTCAGTTTTTTGCGGTGAAATGTAATTCCGTAGGCTATCAATAGTAAATGGACATGTAATTTGATTAGTTATCTTTTGTTACTAGATGTTGACGAATTTAAGTCTTCTAGTCTGGAGCAAAGCATATAATCCCGTCACACCATACTTTTAAAATCGTGATTAAGCCCTTTATACGGTCTTTATATTAGGTACTGAGGTGACAATAACATACCTATAGGTTGTATGTAGTTATGAAATGTCTAATAGTGATTACCCAATGGACATTTGTAACGCCAAGGGTATCATTCACACGTAACCGACTCTGCAAAAAAGGGTAGTCCTCCGCAGAGACACAGCACAAGGTTTTACGAGTGCGATTTTCTGCACAGAACAGGTACTTTTCCAATCTGTTAGGGAGATATACTGTTTATTCATTATATGATATCATTTACTGTGCTACTAATTTGTATTTAAACAGTATCTAAACAATAACAACTACCCTTGTTTTTAATACATACAAATGCTGATGAGGAGTCCAATTTGGATTCTTTTTAAGCTGCAGAATAAAAATACAAATAACATACGCGAGGGTGCGTAGTCAACGTGTGGACTAACAAAATATTTTTTGTAACAATGAGGGGATTGCACGCTTTAAAGTGTGACCGCCCTCAATAATTGAGTTTTATACTCACAGAACGCGGTGATAGTACAACAATACTTATTGTGAGACCAGACAGGTGGCCACACGTTGCCATCGCGTCAATTCGACAATAGGTGGATTATATTAAGAATCACAGTTTAGAAAATGTCTGTTAAAATCCAGTTTTAAAATGCCTCCTATTTCTTTATTGTTTTACGTTTACGTAAATGTAAGAGCTTGGAGATAAACTACTTCATCCGAATTATATCGCATTGATTTGTTTAAAAACATTATTATAATATAATTTTACGAGTGCGTACCAACAAGTTTGGGTCTTCATACCTCTGCCGAACGATCAAGGCATGGAATTCTCTGCCAAGGCATGTGTTTCCTTCTTCCTTCAATCCTGGGTCCTTTAAGCGGGGCGTGAAAAAGCACCTTCTCAGGCCGTCAAAGTAGAGACCTCAACATCGCCTCGGCTGCTATGAGGACGATGTGGAGGCTACTGCTCTTAGACCATACGACTGCTTACCATCAGGTGGAGTGTGGTCATATTGACGAGCAAAAAAAAAGCTATTAATCTTTAATAGTTTCAGAATTTTGTAATATAGTGTTTTTAAAATAAAATACTTCAGCAATTTATCCTATTTCTGTTATTTCTATATTGGTTAGGTAAAGCTTTTAGCTTTGGTTGTAATAACAGCGGATATACTTTGTACTTAACTTTATTTGTTTGTATATTCAACCTTTCCGGTTCTTTCCTTTAACCGTCCTTTATCTTCTGCGTGAGTTAACTAATATTTTCGGAAACACCTTGTCCTATGTTTTTGTCTGGACCTGCTTAGAAGTTAAATACTTAATAGTTATTAAAATATCACGTAAAACAGTGCGATAGCGATAGTGAGTGACCTATAGACTGCCACGTAGCAATATCGAGTCTGATGTTTTCAAAGATATGTAAAGTTTGCAAACACGCATTGGGCCGGCGTGGTAGACTATGGCCTAATCCTTCTTAAATTAACGAGAGACCTAGCAGTGCAAATATTTTTATGCAGGACTGATAATATTATCATTAATATCACAGATAGGCGATCACGTAGCACGAACCCAAATCATGTTTCTTATACCGTCATGATCATTATTACTTAAACCACTAACAGGTAATTATAAACAAATAGATATCATTGTTTAAAGCAATTATTAAAGGGAAATCACGGATATTATACAATTTACAAGTTAAGTGTTACTAATGCTATAATACGCCATCGACCAATCATCGAAGTAATACCTACCTACCTGATTATGATATAAATATTAAAACAATAAGGTAATTGACCCACGTAATGAGGACAATAGGCACAGTTGTTTACAGGGCACAGATTCATACACCGTACTGCAAAAAATCCATCTCCCTGGAAATTGAATCTTAGACTCTTTTTGCTGTGCATAAGGATGCTTAGCAGTCGCATACGCTACTGCTATACCATGGACTCAGTCTGTATACTGTTAGTATAACTTATTAAATATTTGATTCTTGATGTATAACTATCACGGGCACTAAACATTTTACACGTGCATGTACAAAATATGTGTCTTAAGTACCAATTTAGATAACTTTTATTCTGCTAATTTATACAAGTCAGTAGGTATATAATTGTATGTTCCGAGGTAGATGATTTTTGATATTAAATAGATTTGTCTTTAAGTACCTACAAGTAACGTTGCAAAGTTATCTTTTAGATTAATATATGCCACTAAAATTTACGATTTTGTATCTTTGCCTACCTACTTATGATGGTACGATATAACTTACCTACATAAATCTATAAATATGAAACGTCATTAATGCACGGAATTGCTTTCAAATGTTCGGCCATATCCATAATCCACCGCAGATTAGAGAATAATGCCAATTAAAATGTTTAGTAAGTGCAATATCATGTCGAATTATCGCGACTGGACGTTACTGACACGAGTAATGTGCGGTTTATGCTGTATTAAGATCACTTTAGTATTACGGCTACATGTTGGTCGCACATAAACCGACTGTAACCGACACCGGTGATTACGTCAAATGTCGCTAAACAAAGAAATATTATTGCGACATGTGAGAGACCTATGGCACGCACAAATCATTTAAAGCTCGTAAAACGTTTAATGTTTTTTTTATCTCGACGAATTTATTCCTAATATTTCAAGGTTCTGCTTATACAATTTTAGATTAACTTATTATTTGTGCTAAATCTTATTTTTTGTCTGTTTCATAAGTCTCACCATTGATATAGAAGATAACACCAATAGATAGAGGCTATATGGCATAAAATAATATAACGTTGTCTTTAGCCATCGTCGCAACAAAAACAGACGACCGCAATACATAAAGCAAAACAAAACGATAGCTTTCAAATAATAAAACATTTTCGACTGGTTGGATCACTCCGCCTCCGCCCTATGGTAATAAAAAGAGATACATTATAAATCGTATGGGATATTGTCCACCGTTGTTATAGGTTATAGTCACAGCGGCCGCGACGCGTGACGTACTTAAATGTTTTATTGTTTTTTCACGGCGACGTATAGCATTAGTACTGCGTTATAATATTTTGCTTAGTACACAATAACGCGCGGACATAAACGATGTTATATCAGACCGTGTTCCAAGGAAATTAGGCTTCGTAAAACGTTTATAATACATCTCTTTATACTTATAACTATAAAGATATACCTTATGAGTAAACTTTATGTACCTATGTGTTCACTGTGTTAATACTTTCTTCAAAATGACTTTATCTAGGAACTTTTTACTTTAAAATAGCGTATTCTTGTTGGCACGTGTAAAGTTTTGAAGCCTTTCAAATTTTAATTTTGAATGATAGTCCTAAGAAGGTCGTTAGGTGCGCGGCGGCTTGTATCAGTTTTCGATGGCTGAGCGGTTTTCCTACCAACATTCGGATAATGATGAATGATTGATTTAGGTATTGACACCGGAGTGATCTCCAGTAAAAGGGTTGTGGAGTGTGTGCGGCGCATTAGCCGTAAATGATGGATGAAGATTCTTTGTCTCCTCGTGACTCGATATCGCCATTAGTACGTCAGTGCTATATTAACTAATCTCTGCTTTGTTCACTGTTTTGTACAGGAGATAGGTATGATATAACAGATATGATTTGCCACCAGAACGTCTGTTAAGAGTTACATAACTTGTCATGTAATGACATATATATTATGGTGATTTGAAGCACTTTGGTGTTGTGACTGATCCAACTTGAGACCTCAGCATGGCATTCCAAACGGCCTCCCACTAGGCTATTACTAAATTATAACAAATAGAAGTATTTGCTTCTAAACAACTAGCCTTGCTAAAACGTACGTGTCAATCGTCATTGCTTAGTATATTAGAAATATTGTAACCAGTTAATCTTTTCTGATTTATACATTGTATATTTTAGCAACAAATCCCGAGCTCTTTTATTACTACACAAACAGATACATTTTTTATCTCGCGTTTGACATGGAGCCACTGACTATCTGACTCGACATGACTGTGCAACGAGGGCAATCAATTTATTCCATTAACATATAGTTTCTTTATGAAATTTCCCGCCTTCCCGGGGCCTGAAACGGCGGCCATGATTAATATTTCAATCGTGACTGGCCGCGCTTAACCGACCGGAATATATCGCTTATCTAATATACATATGTACGTATGTATGTGTGTACGCTGGTTTGTATATTCGCTCACGATGGCTTACATAGGTACATGTTTTGAGCACTGATTAATGGAAAATATTGGCATACAGAATGATATTCGCGCCGTCAAATCCTTCATATTTTGGCACAGACAAATAGTCACGAGCAACTTAATACCAGTAATGTAATCTGATTTGCTTCTTATATAGTTAGTTGATTTGCAAGGTTTTTTATCCTGAAATTGTTGTTAAGTAATCACATTAACTTTTCGCAAGTCACTATGTCGTGATGTTTGAACTACTTTGAACTGATTTAATGTTCATGGAAGTTTGTTTCTGTTTCACTCGCAGACCTTAAGCGTGAGTTATTTTAGGCATCATTTTTTATGTGCTCCAGCTAGGGGTGGAGGAGTACGCAATCCATTAAAGCTGAAAAAACACTTGAAATTCAGCGACTCATACAATATACATGGTGGCGAGTCGTGGGCGACGTTTTTGTCGTGGAGACATGGCTGCGGTTTTTTGCCATAGCTTCTTGTGCCTGGTTTTTGTGCACAGGCCGGGAGCCGATTGCGATAACACGTTTCTTTAGAATTGACGTACCTAATTGTATTAATTTTTTGTATACACGTATGGTAATAGAATAACATTGTAGTACTTCCCTACCAATGTTTTATTATATAGAGTGATTAAATATCATGCATATTATGTGGATATGAATATGGTCCACATAAAAAAAATAAAAGGGGAGTCAACATACCTTCAATCATTTTATTGATGAAAATGTTGTGATTATAATCAACATAGATTTTACATCTTATAAAGATTTATCTATCAAGAAATTTTCTCGTATCCGATTCGACGCTGCGAGTATCATACTTATTTATTTTATTATCATTCCTCTGGTCAGCTCCCGTAGTAAGGGCCTTATTATTCAGCGCATAAACTGGGGAATATTTTAGCGGTGACTCGGACGACGCGACGACGTCAAGGGATTTTGAACGGCGGCCGAAAAAATTGATGCGACTTATCTCACCCGCGCGTATTTCCACTGCTCGGCCATACCGACGAGATAAGCGTATGAGATGTTTTATGTATGTTTGGATTTAAGTTTTCCACTATTCACTATGTTAGAATGAGTTAGGGCTGGATAAAAATGGAGGTAGTTCGAAAAAAGCTTTATAGTTGTTGTTGTTGTGTGTTTCTCAAGAGTAAACTAAATATTTTATCCTTCCCTTTAAACTGTTTTACATTAATACTTAAGAGATTTTCTTTAAAATAACTGTATATATGTTTGCATTTATTAGGTGTAAAAATATTTTTAACTAAATTGTTTACTACGCTTAAACTGTAGCATAGGCGGTAAAGATTTGAGATACCATTTGATAGCTTTATATCAAGTATTCGCTTGTGTTCTTCTATAAACGAAATTCTGTAAAGCAGGAATTTATTTGCAAGTATAAGTAACGAATAGGTATTGCAGATTTAAAAAATTAAAAACTGTGCAAATGTAGTTCTACCTTTTACAAGGCGTTTAATTTACATCTACCCACAAATATATAATATTTTCTCGTATATTATTATTGTTGGTCCATCAGCATACGGATGGTGTTAAGATATTCAGACCCATATTTTGTGAAGGAGGGTCATCTCTTGTGAGGAGTATTCGCGCGTCACCCTCGCAGTTCTTCGCTTGACCTCACGTCTCGCACAGGGGTAACTTAACATTCACTGCATTGTTCCTTTATTGCACGTCCGATCAACGTACTGTTTCTATAGGGGAGACTTTGCCTATTGATGACGTACGACAAGATTTTATCGATTTATACGAACTCTCTTCAATTCAATGAATATTGTGTATAAATGCTAACTTACTTTATTAGGCCGTAAAACAGTTAAGTTATTTCTGTTAAGTTTGCCTTATGGAAACCTATGCATTAGTTTTTATTGTTTGACCTGAGCAAACAACGACATTCTGAAAATGGTGAGGTTAAGGGTATTCGAAACAGACGTGCATGTACGGCGAATGTGAATGAATTAAGACGTTAACAGCAAACGGCAATCCTTAGTTTTGAATAAACCTACATGAACTAGGTGTAATGTATGTACAGATATATTATAGTAACTGAAAGGTTTCTTGATCAAACCAAATACGTTTTAAAAAAGGCGATGTGAAGAGTACCCAAATTAACTAGATGCATATGATGACGGTTAGTTGTCCATTTCTATTAATGTTTAAGTATATTTTCGGGATATATGGATAGATCTATATGTCTATTAGTATGGAAGACACCTACAGAGTTTTAAGCCTCTAATTCCGATTTAAAAACATATACTTGAACGGAATGCTTAATGTCATGCGTACATCGTATATCATTTCTTTACTAGTTAAACTATTACAATCACGTGCCATTTACTTTCAATCATATATCTTTATTCAATAAGTTTATCTTGTGTTTTCAACTCAAGGTCCGTTTTTGCCGTCTGTATTTCTTTGTGGCTTACGATGATGCACGTCTGGAAGGTACAATCACGAATGATCACTTATTTGGATCAGCTCTTACCATCGCCATATTTGTGTAATGCGTTTCGAGTGAAATATCAGCAGTTTTTATGAGGCAATTATTAGCATATTGTGTGACGGCGGGGGTCCACGGGCGGCACGGCGGTACTCCCAGGCGGTCCCGCCGCGACCCGCTGGGCTCATAGATAAACATGTCCGAGTTTCCGAATACTTGCGCCGTGCACACACATATTGATTTTGTTTTTGTTACAACGAAATATATGTAGTGTGACGCACGACATCATTTGTTTAATGTCTGCTAAGTTGTAGCGTTTAAATTGGTGTTCTTTTCAATTATTTTCGATGAATTTGTAATTTCAGCATTCAAATAGCGTCATACAGCTTTGTATGGTAGTAAGTATAGGAAATACTTGGACAAAACAATTTTTTTGACACGTTGCAGCACAAAAATTCACTAGCCTATAATAATATTTAACTCATCGCCACGTGATATCTCATATTAGACTGTGTGTTTTACAAAGGCAAGGTTTTCTGCAGATAGGTACCTACTACGGACTTCCGTTTTATCCTGGCATATTCTAGCTGTTTACAATTTTTCTAATACCCTGGTCATCCGCCATAATAACTCTGAAGTCGTCTAAAAACGTTCTTCTGGCCTTTTCTCTAACTTTCTTAGTCACATTTGGTATTGAGTAACATTTATGATTTTCTTAGTCGACGTAAGAGTATTAACCTAATACACTTTTATATACTGAGTTAAATACATCGAACTGACACGTTTTATCGCTTTTCTAAGTATAATAAAAATCATGTGATACAATTGAGCGGTATTAATCCATGCACATATGCATGCATGCATAGTTAGTTTACGTGCGTGATCGTGTCGTGGCGGTGCCGTGTGGTGCAGATAAACTATAGCTTTAATTACTATTAAACACAATTAAACGTGCGCATGACTCGCGCACGGTATAGGACGTAACCGACATGTTTTAACGAATGAGTTTATTAGGTATATTATGTATATACTAATATGAAGGTAGTTTTACTTTTGTAATTTGTTCAGCTATTATATCAAATAATAAATTAAAACTGTCTTATGCCGTCGTTAGGTCGGTTAAGTTTTATATGTATTTTATTTATGTCTTTAGGCAATAACATTCTCCATCAGTAAACCCATCGGTTAAACAGGGTAGTTTTACTCAGTAACAAAAAAGGAAATTAAAATCAGACAACAAATTAGATAAGAAAATATTAAAATGATTTATATAATTCCGAATCTAGATGTTCTTCGTGTCTGTTGGTTGAATGTTTGTAAAGGCGACCACTGTAGTATATACCTTTGTATATGAAAAGTGAGAAAAGGAAAGAAACAAACTATAGGTATAGGCCCCATGTAAGAAGTAAGCAGAAGAGTAGGTATTCTGTTCATTTCGGTTATTCACAAGTATTGATGAGTGTATGTTTCAAGTATTGATGACTTAAGTGTAATTACGCGATCCTAAACTACGACGATGCCTCTTTCTGTACACTTAAAATTATCCATCTTTTGCAAATCAGATTTCAATAGCAAATCAAGAAGGACATAACGCCATTTAATTATGTATGAGTAATTTAGGAGTATGATTTTTCCTCACAAATCGCTAATTAATCTGTACTGAATCTAATCGAGTTACGTTCTCCGGCTATCTATATCCAAATTCCTCTCAGCGATTTATGATCGTTGAGATGCGCACGCGCAGTTTCTCAGAATACCCGCGCCCGCTTCGCCCCCTCCTGGCTCGCTGTGTGCGCGCCGCAGCTACGCTAGTTTATTTCATGACCTTATGCGTTTTATTCCTTACTTTTTAATTATAGGCACATTACTTGGTATTGATGGCGATAAAATCTCAGCTCAATCGATCAATCATAATATACCTGTCTTCAATACACTTGAAAGTATTTTTGAGAATATCTTTCTTACACTTAAATTAGTTTATGGGAATATATTTTATGGGTGAACAAAGTTTTGTTCTAACACGTGCCTGATCCACCGTGACCAGGGATATCTTTTCCATAAGCATTCTTTTATAAGATATTGCAGTACATAGTCAGTTTCGATGGAACTATGAACAAATAGCTATACAGATTTAGAACATAGTATATCTAGAGATTACATTTTTATCCCATGTAGCACTCAACGCTCATACGCAGTATGTATTTGCTATAGCGTGTAACAGAAAGGTTAGTCAGTGTTCGAAGGAAGTATGAGGAAAGAATGCGTAATAAAAAAATTATATATATTTTTGGCAATTAGTTTTTAACATAATAAAGTTCTTAAGATTACCTTAAATAATCATGTTTTTGATCAATCTGAACATTTAAACATCTTAAGCGTGAACGGCCATTAGCATATTCATAACATGCATGACATACTACATATATTATGATGGTCACGATTCTAATCTGAGATAAGTTTTTCTAGTATATAGTTGACCAGTCGAACGGAGTATAGTCTAGACTTATTAATTAAAATATTAAGGTAGTTCTCTAGTATTTAAGTAGATCCGATCGACTAAAAACGCCCTTTTAAGGCTCGTCTGTCATTTGTCCCATACGAAAAACAAATCTGTTAATTAAACCAGTTCTCAAAAAAAGATAATTATTTCTTATATCAATTGTTATAGATATTAACGTGGTCTTCAACTGTGTATCGTCTTAGTTATCTCAATGTCCTCCAGACCGATTTCGGTCACGGCGGCCAATGTTAACGGAGACTGGCCATCTGCGCAGGAGATATTATAGTGCACAAGCGTATGCGTAAACACAAGTGCACTCTCTGTTCTCTAACTCTCATGATCCGATGGGACGGTAATCCGACACGACCGGAGAGAGATCAGGCGCAGGACCAAAGGCTTAACGTGCCTTTCGAGGCACGGGGGTGTCCAACACCGCCAACTTCCTTACTCCGAGCTGTTATTGAGATTTCTTAACAGAAAACTCAATAACTCTTTGTTGGCCCGACACGAGATTCGAACCCGAGATCTCATGTACAGCAGTCACATTCACTACCGCTGCGCCACGAAGTTATATTACTAACCTGGTAGTGCCGGTGTCGCTTAACTCCGGACCATGCAATTTTCGTCAGCGCAACTTTGTAGGGATATTTCATAGCGATCTACCTAGTTATCAATTTAATGCGATATGATTAAATGAATAGTGTCTCACATCCTTCAAATAAAACAGTTTGAACGCAGAGACGAACACTAATAGTCGAAATAATTGAAGTCATGTAATGCCCACCATACTAATGACTGATCATTTGGCAAGTATCGAGTGGAGTTACGCTAAGTGTGTCGGTGTGTATGATGCGGCGGGGCGGCAGCGCGGGAACTGCGGGCGGCGCGCTTTGTGGCCGCCGCCTCTGGTCGCACCACCGCAAGCTTGTCGGCGACCCCGCCGAACGCGCTCCGCGAATGTCTAATGAGCTGCACAGCCCTCAGGGCTACCGCACGCATCTAGGAACATCTATAGTTTTGGTCTAATTTAACGCCAACTACCAATGCTTCTCTCAAAGTTTAGGTAAAAACGGACAAGTCGTTTTTTAATATTAAGAAATCGGTGAATGCGTGGCGAATATATAAGTCAGTAGCCCATGTGCGCTTGCAATGCCAGGGGCATCACCAACGCATTATAGCTTCTTCAGAAAGGAATCTCTGTGCTACCAGCGCAAGGTACAAATATAACTGGTCCCATGTTGTCAGCATATTGCATAGATACTTCACCGAAGGAATACAACTAGGTTGTTGGCTGCGATCTTCTAAAGGCTACTCATATTGGAGCAACCTAGTCAGTATTCTTTAATTTGAATGAAATTCTAGTCATGCCTGCTATCTCCGTCCGCTTGTTTTCAAAATAATGATAGGTACCTACTGTTGTAATTTGTATCCTAGAATAGATAGAGTCATAATACTTACATGAAACTGCATATTTTTGGAACAACGTAACTATACCATATAATTATAATATGAGTGATATAAACTGTTTCACTGCTGGGTCAGGGCCTCTATACAGTTTGAAAAGGATTAGCCATATAGTTCACCCTGCCCTGTGCGGGTTGTTAGAGCTCACATATCTTCAAGAACATAATGCAATACTTTCAGACATTGACGTTGCCTTACGATGTTTTTCTGGACTCCAATTAATATAGGTCTGATTATTAATTGCGGAAATGACAACAGAACAGAATGGTGGTACTATTCTGTCTATTTCAATCGCCCAGAAGATTTGCGTTCCGACTAATAAAGAGCAAAATAGTTTCTGTCGTTCCATCTTTTTTACGGTAAGCAGCGGCTTGATTGTGTTATTATTTTGGTTCGTTATATAGAGCGATGCGGTACCAATTAAATTGTTCAATTAAAAAACAAAAATACAATTGCTTGAACTCTCTGTGGCATAATAATATTTTTTAGAACGAGTTATTTAAATGCTTTAGTTGGTTAATACACATAAAAATATCACCATTCACTGGGAATATAGTTCCATAAAATTCTATAGCTCCTCATTTAGAGCATTAATAACTCTTATTAAACCGTCGCAATCTTTGAAGTAGACCTAATAAGTAGTGGAAGTAGTTCAAAGAGGAATGAGAGATGTGTTTAATTACTTTAGTCATGTAACATTCCCGGTCAGTTCTAGGTTATATTTATTATTTTGCGGGAGCGCACGGCCCTGGGCCTTTGCGGCGCCGCCGTCACCTGTCATCCATCAGTCGGCGACAACGCGCATGCGCATACCGGCCGACGCAGATTGCCCCGCGCGCGCGCTCTCCTGCGCCCGCGCTACTCGCGGATTCAAATTTAACGGTACAAAGCTGGCGGAACGCAACAAAACAGTAGCGGGCCGCATTCCGATTTGGATCAAGTTAGACTAGTTCTGATGATGGCTGTGACAAAAAAGGGACGCACCACTTAAGAATTCAATACGATCGAATGTTTAGGGTAATTTTGAGCAAATAAGTTTGGTTTCGTTATAAGTCTGATTTTAAAGTTGAATATTGTATAAAGGTGAGCATACAGTTCGCGTGTCACTAAGATGAGATATTCAATCCTCTGCCTGATTTTTTTATATTGTTAGATCCTTAAGCAAGGACGAGACCTGGCTTTGCATTTATAACTTTAGTACTTAATATGTAGGTATATTATTTTTGAAATTACTTATGTATGTGTATGTATGCTAATATGTATTACAAAGAAACAATAAGAATTTCGTTAGTTTGTGTGTATTTGTAGGGTTATCTCTGGCACCATTACACGTAATACTCTTTCATTATTTAAAAGTACATTATTTCAGATAAAAATAGGCTATATAATTTGTTCAACGCGGGCGAAGACGGCGTGGGCCGCTAGTATATTAAAGAATAAAGAATTGACTTGATATTTATTCTGAAATACACCATCTTGATTGCTTTAAGGTTTCTTTAAGGCTGCAAATCTAAGAACATTTAATTTTATTACAGTAGCGTCGATCTGTCCTTGTATGGCTGTCAATAAACTAAATGGACTTAAGCGATTGAGCAATTAAAGCTATTTACAGATGGACATCTTTCTATTCCTAGGTACAAGAAAGCTGTCAGGTATCTTCAGGTGAAGTAAAGTAGCGATTACGTCAATGAACAAGGTGACATAAACCTTTTAACGACTGTCCGTCTATTAGAAGACACACCAACCTATAAAGATTGAGGACCAGGGATTGTTCTGTGTTGGTGGGTGGTCAGAACAGGTCCTTAATATATAGATATATCACACACAATATCATAGAATCGCGCTTGTTTACTGGGGTTAGTTGCGATTCTATTTTATTTTGTGTGTTATAAAGTTTTGTTTTGAAGACGTTTCGGCCTCTTGTGATAGAGAGTAAGCCTTTTCCTATCTATTCGGCTCCATTCTCTGTGCTTCTACTAAGAATCTTGTAGCAAGGAGTCCTTGTACCACTGCTCTGGGCATCCAATATCAAACCCGGCATCTTAAGTCGCTCACCGTTATAAGCACAAACTTAATTCTATCCTATTTGTAATGATGTGGTTTGATACAATTCATTACTGTTCGGAAGAAACTTGGCTTTTGTTAAATATAGCTTTTAATATACACAAATATATGCAACATACCTATAGCCCAACACACCCACACCCTTAAAAACATTGTTACACTCATTGTCACCGTCATTATATTCACACTCCCATCCACATACATATGTATGTACATCTGTACTTATTTTCATCTTGTTTTGTTTTATTTCATTTCAACATTTCTTAGTTTGTCTATGTTATTTGCTTTACTATATTAAGTGCTAAAGTTTATGTTGTATTATTATTTAATTATTTAACCGTCTATATTGGCTCCTAAGATACATCTTGGGAGACAGTATGTAGACTTCACAAGTCTGGGATCAATATAATATTGTATTCTGGATTAGCTTTTTGGAAATAAACTAACTTTAAAATTAACTAAACTTTATAGTTTAGTTAAGTTTAATAGATTGATTTACTTATCACCAAATATTAGTTTATGCTAATATTTGGTGATAAGTAAATCGTATATCTACAGGTATTAGGAATATAAAAAATCCTCAAAATTACTTTTTTGTATTACCAAACTAAGCCTAAGGCCGAGGAGGGAGCGGGGCTGAAATCCCATCATACAGTGTTTAATTTTATAAAAGATAAAATTAGCAACGTGTATGTCTTGATCACTAGAACTCTTGTTGTTCCTTCCAGCTAGGCTAGGGTGTTTGCGACAGGATGTGTACACATCAGTAACGCAAAAGGTAGAATTTGAAACTAGTACCTTTCGATCGCATGACCAATGCCTTATCCAGTTGTGCAAATTTCAGGTTTACAACGTTGCATGTTTATAGGCGGCATTCCAAAGACTGATGTGTCTATAATTTGTCATCTAATCTGGTTAATATGATTGACTATCTTAACAGACAAGTGTAAGATTTAATTAATACATAAACTTAAGCCACAAGACCGGCGAGTGAGATCTCTGAACTGAATGAAGGTATAGACTACCGATTAAACTTTTGATGCAACTAGCAATCTGTCTTAAATTAACTTAGTTATATTTTAATAGTAACAATTACTTATTGTTGCTAGTGTTAACTAAATAAAGTCTATAAATGTTACATATCAAGTGTAGGCTTGATGACGAGTGTAGACTCGTATATATGGTCCTATTTTATTTACCATATTTGTAAATGATGTGGTACATAGCATCAAGCACAGCAAGTGCTCCCTGTTTGCAGATGACCTCAAAATATATCGACAAATTAGCAATCACGAGGACGTTGCTCTACTTCAGTCCGATCTAGATTCTTTGCATAGCTGGTGCATCGCAAATAGAATGATTTTGAATGTTGCAAAATGTTACCACATTACATTTACTCGGAAAAAGCATCCTGTATTATCTACTTACTCTCTTACCGGAGCAACATTAGAGCAAGTTAAATATATACGGGACCTCGGCGTCGTAATAAATAGCGACCTCTTATTTGTTATACATATAAACAATAAAATTAAAAGAGCATCTATAATGGTGGGATTTATTAGTAGAGTAGGTAAAGAGTTTAGGGGAACTCCCGCATTAAAGACTCTGTATAATTCCTTTGTGAGTAGTATTTTAGAATATGCATCTCCGGTATGGAACCCAGTGTATGGCATCCACGTAACACGTATAGAACGCGTACAAAATATATTTACTAGGTATTTTAGATTTAAAGACCATCAGTGTCCTTACAGAGCTGACTTTGTACAACGACTAAGTCACTTTAAGCTGGTATCTTTAGAACGACGCAGAACACTAATTGATCTGTGTACCTAATATAAAATTGCCAAATGATTGACAATCTACATCCGATCTTCTAAACAAATTAAATTTAGATGTACCTCGCCAATGGCACGTTAGGTCCAAAACGAGAATAAGAACATTTGCTGCTAGATCATGTCGCACAAATCTAGGCCAACATGCTCCTGTCAACAGAATGATGTCCACTTATAATAGAGTCATTTCTCGTAACAGTGAAATATTTTGATAGTCTGACCAATTTTAAAGCTAAAGTGATTAGTATTGATGACCTATAATTATCTATGTTATGTTCATTTTAATCAATGTCCATTACAATGTCCTATACAATTTACAAACATAATATCACATGCAATTGTACTATTTGAATATTTCAGAATACCATATATTTCAATTTTCATATTTGACATTTAAATATTTAATTTTCATTTTATGTAAATTAATGAGAATATTGTTTATTTTATAAAAGTATTTCTTAATTTTTTTTGTTTGTTCATGTTATGTAATCTAATCAGCAATGTAATGTAGTGTAATTTTTTATTAATATCATTTAAAGTAATTTAAATTTTTTTGATTGTAGTATTAATTTTTTTGTAATTTTACTTCATTAAAATGTTTGCGTTATAAATAATAAATATTCCGTTAGTTAACAGCTATTGTTGACATATTGGTGACAGTACTGTCTAATCGAGTAGGTAGCTGGTATTTTCCATGGACGATTGTTTTAGTGCAATCTAAGCAAGTGATTTAGATTGTGAATAGTAATATCGTATATTTGCAAAATATTCGCCCTTCAAATTTGCATATTGTCTGAAATTATGTCATATTTATATTTTTACGGTTGTATTCATTTATATTATAGCATATTACACATAATTTATATGAACAAAAGCAACAATCATAATTTATAACTTAGTTAATATTAACAAATATTATATAATATATTGTATTGTATTCATTGTTTTACTTATAAGTAAAACAAAACGGAAACAAAACGTTTTACATTAAATACGTTAACGAAATTATTAAATCGTAAATCTCACTTAAGACTTTTAAGGCAAGAAATATCCAATTTCTCCTGATACTCGCGAAATAGTTTAATTTATTACATTATTAGATAAAGGTATGTATTGTTCATACATTTTGTTCGTTATACTCTACTATTTGTTGATATAAGGACCAATTTGCGTAGCTAACTTAGTGCAAATAATTTTCTTGCGCTTCTTTTAATGCCGAAGTAAAAAGAGTATACTTATGTAGCTTAAAACCTAGGTACACGGATATTGTTTAAAGACCTTCTAAAATTGTTTATAAGCATTGATGCATTGCAATTAAATTATTCATGACGCAGTGGTCATAATTTTAATTATTTACATAAGTACTGAGCTATTTGGGTTAAGTGCGTATTTTGAGACGCGAATGTTGGTTTTGTATTTGTGACCATTAATTAAGCAGTTTCAATGCAATCAGTTAGATTATTCTAAATATCTCTATATCTGTTACGTTTTCCGCTGATGATGAGACTCTTAAACTATCTTTAAGCGTATTATCTTAAGATGAGAAAAAAGAAGATCCTAATTATTATAATGTAACTTAAAGTTACATTTTTATTATAATCTTCCTTTTTCTTCCTTTATTATGTGTTCGATTTGATTTCAAGAGTAGTTGTCGTTAAATCATAACAATTGCGGAATATGTGTGGGCGGGAAATATTGTTATTACAATGTTATTCACAACGGCTATCGAGCCCAAATTGACAGCCGCGGCATTGCTAGGTCATTCACGACAAAGAATAGTAATAGGTCGCCTTAATCAAGTGTATGGTGAGGCACATAAACGGACACAATTGAATCATGACATTGAGCGCCTAAATCGTCGCGTGTGACCCTCTGCGCCGCGCGCCGGGTCGAGGCTGGCATTATCCTCCAACATCAGTATGCCGTCGTCCGCGCGCGATCCCAATTGCCTGAATTAGCATACTTATGTCGAGGCGCCGCCGAATTCGCCTTGTATCACTACTATCAAAGAGAACGCCGACTACATACAAAAATCCACCATCTACCCTCACAAAAGAGTCCATATTTCTTCAACAGCGCGACAAATTTTATTGAAGCGTCTTTTGAATAAAAAAGTCCAATTTCAATCTTATTATTCGTTATAAAAGGCTTTTTTTAGATTGGTAGGTTTAAAGTTTTAAAGTGTATGTATTAGAACCGTCAGGCATCGAACTCTGACCCGTTGGTAATGGGCGCAAATTGATCGCAGAGGCAAATTTTTCTACTGATTATGCGGTATGATCATAAGATGAGCCGCGCGCGCTCGGTAGATGCTCGTTGTTTGCTCCATGTTGGAATGTTCCATTCAAATTACAGCGGAATTGACTCTTGTGTTTTATTGCTTCGGTCCATGTTGTATAATTTAGAGCATTCAGATACTCTGCATATTTTTGTAGCATTTTAAATAAAAATTCGTAAATTTACCAAATTTGAGACACTGCGAGATTTGCGAATGGTTTGTAAGTCTAATTTAGTATATAGAACCAAGTTGGTAAGTATTTTGTGCTAGAGTTAAATAAATTATTGCTGCTACTAAGAAATTAGAAATCAACTTTTTCATAGATATAAGCTGTGCAAAATGTAAATACTAGTTACGAAATGTTTATACTTTCTTCACCATATCATTAGTGTATCATAAAATGTCTAGCGGATACAGAGGAATGTTAACGACATCAAGACTGCTAGGAATTTGATGAAAACAAAATATTTGTGAATAAGAACTTTTAATTATAACGTCAGTTGGAAATTAAGCGACCTCCTGGAGCGAAAAACCTCAAAGCATTATCTAATTAAACGTCCGATTGTGATGTTTCCTTTAATTACTAGTTAACGATGTTTAATTATGAGCATAATGCGGCCCTGACACCGATTTGTATAATTGTCAGTTTTGTAACCGCTACCGACAATTTCAGATAGGACGGCATGTTGAAAACTATGAAATGTACGTCGCATGCAATATAGGAAAACAATTTATAGCTTCAACGAAGTCGAAATAATAGAGACATTAAGTTGCGAATAATATAGTATAAAGTTGTAGCATTGTTCTACCTGATTATGGTGTAAGATGAATAGCGCGAGAATAGATGCGTGCTCGTAAAATTGTAAGCGTTAGTTAGTTATTGGTGTAAAACAGTTAAAGGCGTCGGTGCAGGCGTGGCTTCGCTAGAGAGCTGCCAATATAATACACGCTCTCACACACGCGAGCTATCGCCGACGAACAATGAAGCGCGCGGAATGCTTTCGTCATTTGCAATTTAATCACCACCTATTAATTCGGCGAATTTAATTTTAAAATCAACGCCAATATAAGACTGTAAAATATAATTGTAACACTACAACTACATTATACACAATCGACATAAAGATAATAGTTTACGATACATTAATAAGGACTGTTCGTATGAATTTTGTGACAGGTCGATGTCAGTTCACAACAAGTCCTGTGCCCTTTACGTGCTAACAATGGACACCTTTTACCTTTACGTTATTTTTTGCGTGGGCTTCGCCTACTACTTTCTCCTAATTAATGATAATTTAACCCAGTTAACTGTATACCAGTTTTATTGGCGATAGTGAACCTTAGAGCGGAGAAAGTATGGCGGACAGTCTGTGAACCTTCAGCGGTCAAGGACAAAGAAAGGATGTACAATTTCTCCCTAGCTATCAATTAGTATTTTCTTGTTGGAGCTCGTTTGTATTATAAAATATTTTTTGTCGTCGGGGGTTTGCGCACGCAGGCGACGCTTTTACGTGTTATTTGTCAACTTATTATGTTACAGACAGCGACATTAGATTACTTTAATCGTCGGTCTTCAAGTTAGATGACACTTTAAACATGTGTTTTTAGCTGTTAGCGATAGGCGAGTGCGAGGTGATATATCGTAAATGGCAACAGTCCATTTACACCATCTGTCGAATACATGTAAAATATGCCAAGTATTGTATTGCGTGACACAATGACCTTTGTGTTCCTTGTCACAACTGACGGCACTTTAAATTGGTGCAGTTTTAGTTACACGCAATATACACGTGATTTGTTAGGATAATTTAATTTAAAAATGTAGAATGTACTTACCCGTGGCATAACTTCATTTTTAAATATTTGTGAACTATCGTGAAGTTTTATGTTGAAATCTCGTGTTGGGAGTCATTGTTAATAAACTATCAGTAGCAATACTAGTCAAATAATGTGCTAGGTAGACGATAGTAAGTTCGTTACCTTGTACGTGGTACCTAAAACATACTTGCGAAATTCAGATGCGTTTATCTATTCATGCTTCATCTTTAAAAAGACAACCCCAAGAACTCAGACTTGGAACACATATTTGTGGAACACATTAATTTTTCTACCGTGTAAGGATCGAATCACTTGGCGCGGTGGCAATGGTGATGGGACCTCTTAAACCACTGCGTCATCCGTGCAATCCGGTATTACACCTCTGCATACTCTTTTGAGGATGAACAAACATGATTCTGTATTATATACAATTTTCATTTTACTGGAAGCGTAGCTCTCAATATATTTTCAATAGATACAGAATGTCTTTTCAGCATTTTGTGGACAAAATACGGTTTTAGTAGCCGTTGCATTGAGAATTAATACTGCAATAAAATTGGAAGTAGGTAAATATTACCATTGAATGATGTTAGATTGCTTTCATTGGCGACTTTGATGTTGGTGGCGTAAATATGACCGTCTGTGCAAGTGGCGAACGTAAGGCTTCGAGTTCGATTGAACGAACAGTGCTATTAAGGTTTTTTGTAAAGCAATGCTCTATAGCGATACGTAATTTCCACTTTTACTCAATATACATCAATAGGTTCACCTACTGTTTGAAACATAGCTAACGAAATATAAGTGTGGAGCGTCTAGTATATACGTTTTCAAAACTTCAATAGTAAATAAACTGAAATCCATCTTGTTGTCTCTTTATAGGTATTAATTACTAGCTTTTGTCCGCGATGCTGACTGCGTGGACTTTAGTTGGTAAGTGTATTTCTATACCGAGAGAATGCACGGATGGCGTAGTTTTTAAGTTGTTGACTCACCACTGCCACGGCAGCGAGTGTTGTGGGTTCGAGCAAACATTTGTGTAATTCACTATTAGTTGTTTCGAGTTTAAGTGTCCTTTGTGTCCGTAATTTGAATAGATATATGTATACAACACAGGATTATGCCTCGAGCGACATTTGTCTGTAAAATTAAATGGATAATACAATTGAAATATATTAGAACTAGCTATTATTATTGATAATAACCTACTTCTTTATAATATACTAGCTGTTCCGACAGCCGTTGTCCTGTTGTCCTGTACAGGCGAAAAAAAAACAAATCTAAACCATCCTCCAATCCACTTGATCACACACAAAAAAATTCATTCAAATCGGTCCAGCCGATTAGGAGGAGTTCACTGTCAACACACGTACAGAAGAATTATATATATAAAGATATATAAATCTTCTGTGCGTGTGTTTGTAATTAAATCTCTCCTAAACGGCTGGACCGCTTTTGATGAATTTTTTTGTGTGTGTTCAAGTGGATTCGAGAATGGTTTAGATATGGATTTTTATTTCTACTTTTTTTCGTGTGTACCGGACAACGTCTGTCCGGACAGCTAGTATATGCTAAAACTTAAGATTCTAGTAATAATATATAATATAATAACAAAGAAACATAAAGCATAAATCTTCTTCATTTCGTATACCGTGCGTATTTTGAAAAATCCGGCATTGTCTAGCAAATTTTATCTTCCACGGGTTTGACCAGGGCGCTGATAAGTCAGCCAGTACATGTGACTTTAATCCTATTTTTGTATATTTATATATTATGATAACAGACTTTAATATAAGCTGAATCAATCATTTGAAAACCGCAAGACCAATTTTTGGGTCTATATGAAGTACCGCTACTGAGCATACTTTATATTTCGACGATAAGTCGTTACGTAAATTCTAGACAACATTATTATTGTTACTTGCAGCACAAACAAAACAAAACGTCGGCATACATCGTCCACATATCTTGCATAGGTCAGGAAATTAAACCGAGCTATGTGTGTGAATTGCAAAACTGTACATTTAGTATGTTTGTACATATGACAACAAATAGGCCTGTCAGCCGTCTCCCCCGGCATTGTGCTACCCTCGTCCGGCCGTCTCATAATAACCGGAGGCCTGTTTACTCTAGAATAAAATTTCACTCGCTATTTCTATTAAAACGTCGAGTTTACGTTCCTGTTTAGCTTCGTGTTATGAGTTTAACTTTAATAATATTTGTTGTAAAGTGGGTATGTGTTCGTGAAGGGCTGCCGTTTCTTGGATTATTCTTGCTATCTGTTTTATTGATCAATGTTTACCTATTAGATGTTTATGTAAGGCTAAACAGATTACGCGGTGGTTAAATTATCAACTTGCGATTGCCACGCATTGGTGTTATAATGAAGGTTTGATGCCCGCACGCCTAAAAATGTGTGATCCACACATATTTGTGTAGAGTCTAGACTTCTGTGCAATTTCATACATACAAATATTTTGTAAAAATGGGATATGCGAATTTATGTATCTATGTATTCCAGGAGCATTATACAGTTTATTCTGTTACGGCAAATTGGTGGTCTCATCCTAGATTTTGGTTCCTTAACCGTTATACATATGTACAAATAGCAACAAAGGTAATTATTTGCCCAGTGTTATACTGTTTTAAATATATAAAGTTACGAAGACTGGATATATATATCGTGCATTGAATACTTAAATTCAACGCGTGAAACCACAACACCAAAACAAAAATACTTTCATAATAAGTTCACTAGTCCAACATGACATAGCACAGGTACATAGCCGTACAACAATATCATTAGCGAAGCGAAGGTTATATCAACAGTTAGGACAGTCCACTGACGAGCAATTTGTTGGAGTAGCAACATTTAATACGAGTAGCCTGCGCGGAGCCATGTTTGCTCTTTAAGTTTGCAGTAGCCTCGGGCCTCAATTTAATTACCAAATGGAGCGTTTTTTGTGATCTCTGGACCGTGTAAACAGGGCTCGTAACGATGTGTGTGGAAGCCACTGCTATTCCTTTATGTTCGAACGAAATTCCGCCTGTTTCCTGAAGAACAGGTGGACAGCTACTGCTGATTTGGGATTATTTAATTGCTATTGTATGTTTTGTCAATCACGTTCTTTTGTGAAGCTCCTCTGATGGATAATTGGGGTGCTTTTAATTGAATTTAGTTCGGTAGTTATTTGATCAATGGACTGTTTTTGGTTGAAGAAAAGTTTTGGGTATGTTATATGATGAATTAAAATATAATGGTATTGGAATGATTTGACAATGGATCGGTTCGTGATGTTTTTATTCCGTGAGAAGAACTAATTGATGATTATTCGAGGACAATAATAATTCATTGCCGATACGGTACCACGGTAGCGAATAAGTCTTTAAGGATTTTGTAGGCTACTGCATATACCTACGGTGAGCTGAATGCTACAGTAATTAAATTTAACATAGCTGTATTAACAGCTGTATTAGCAGCGATAGCCAAGTGGGAAACCGTTGGACTGCCACGCAAAAGTCTCGAGTTCAAACTCAAGGCGAGCATCACTGACTTTTCGAAGTTATATGCGTATTAAATAGTTAATTATCGCTTGCTTTAACGGCGAAGGAAATCATCGTGAGGAAATCTGCATGTCTAAGAGTACTCAACAATGTTCTCGTAGATATGTGAAGTCTGCCAACCCGCACTAGGCCAGCGTGGTGGACTACGGCCTAACCCTTCTCACACTGAGAAGAGGCCCGTGCTCAACAGTGGGACAGTTTAATACAGGGCTGATATTATTATTATTATATTATTATTGTATTAATATGTAAAAGTAATTTTACGATGATTCTACTAATTCTAGATATGGCCCATCCCTGTGAGTTTCGGAATGCAACAATTCGAATTTATGTTAATTTCATTAACTAAGAGATCTCTCTTTGTTACTATTTTCTAAACATCTCTACATCTATAGAACCGACCACGACTATCTCGTCTTTGACTAAGCGAGTCTAATATAAATGTTCAATATTTATAATGGGTTATGTGTTAGTAAATGTCACTAGCTTTGGTTCGCGATGCCTAATTACCTAGACCTATGCATATTACCGCCGGTATTACTGAAAATATAAGTTGAACGTGGCTTATACCTTAATTTGAAACTTTAGGTATCACACTGTGAAAACCGCATTTTCAATGTTGAATTACAACCTCGTTACAGATTCAAAATACTATAAATAGATTAAAAAGCAAACAAAAGAACCTCAAGTTTTGGCATATTTATCCGACTTGTACGTGGATTGAACGTTTTGGGTTTACTGAGTAGTGACGTAATCAAGTGCGTAGAGGTTGTCATCTATAAATTAATACGCGACGCAGAAATTTGTACCCCTTTTTACGAAAATTGCGCGGACGGAGGAGAATGTAATTTGGCACAGTTAAAGTTTGTATGAGGAAGGAGGGGCGTATCCTAATATTTTAATAAAATATGCATTAGAAATACATTAAATTAATGACAAAACACTACACGGACACAACCATGCATTTGACACACGCAGTCGAATCGCGTTCGTAGTATTTCGACATTGAACGTGTGACGTCTTACAATTCTTTGTAACTATGGTTACCCATACCTTATTTATATGTAATAAAGAAAAACAGAAAACTAAGTAGCAAGCTTAGGAATTTTGGTCGCATTTTGACCACTAGGCGTCCGTTAGTATAGATTACTACGTGAATTTAATAGGCACCATACGGTTTATATAGTGGTTAAAGTGTTTGTCTTACCGCTGCCACTTCACCGAGTGTTCGATTCGATCCCCACGCGGGAAAAAAAGTGAGTGGTTCACAAATTCTTGTTCCTGATTTGGATGTTCTATGTGTCCGTTGTTTAAATATTTGTAGTATTTTTCGTGACACAGGAATCATTCTTAGTGCGGAAGTAGTAATAAAAAATATATATTTCCTTTTATTTTCAACATTCGAACGATCAGCACTACGTAATATATGTAAGCACACAAAGATCCAACTAACTGGCAACACAAACGGCTAGTCCCTCGTTATTTTAAACAATTCGATAATGGCTCCCCCTGGCGGCCTCTGATTGTGGTACAGCACAAAGGGCGGTGTCCCCTAATGAGTGTATAGTTCCTACAAGAACTGGCCGTGTCTGCCGCGGGCGAGTTCCAACTACATCACGTACTTCAAATGAAAATTCAACATTTTATTTAACTTTATTTATAGGTTTAGGTATCTGTGTACCGTGGCTGAATGAATTGTGAACGCTTTGTTTATAATGTGTAGCATTTAAGAGGGTAGCGCTAGTCACGTCTGCTTTTAATATGTAATGGAGCGATAATAATTTATATGTTTATTTTCATACGTATATATAACGTGGTGTAGTGGTTTTAATGATCACCTTGCTACTGCTTCTTTTCCGACTGTTTTGGATTCGATCCCAACACGAGACAATCATTTGTCTGATCCACAAAGCCACACTCAAGACTAAATAATGTGTGATCCATAAATTGTTGTTTCGAGTCTGGGTGTTCTTCGTGTCTGTTGTTCGTGTGTGTGGATGTTTGCAAAGTTGCTTGCGACACAGGAATTGATCCTAGTACGAAAGTCATGTTTAAAAAGCCAAAAATTGAATGCTTTGTTTACATTTGGTGGTGGTTTACCACTTAAGAGGGAGAGTTTACGCGCCGTAGACGACTGCACGTAATATAATATGGCGGGATAATAGATTATATTATATTAAATTTCATACGTACTTACATATTCAAACTTCTTGCTAAGGGTAATTTCTGAGGGTTGGTAATTATGTCTTATGTCAGATGCAGTGTAAAATTACAGTGGGTTTAAATAATTACTAGATGAGAAAAATAATCTATAAATTTGTTTCCGTCTTATTAACGGAAGAACTGACTGTGTAGCGGGTAACTTATCATGGAAATAATACAAAGAGTACTTAGACTAGAAATAATATTATCTATAGGTCAAACAATTTTCTGACCCGTGATCGAATCGCAGCAAACGGTCCCCACTGCGTTTCAATAATTGTTATGTAATTGGCGTTTTATTTATTAACCTTAAGTTTATCCATATTCATATGTCACTTATAAACACTATATATTATTATCGCCCTAATGCGATAATAATATATAATAAAAACCGAATACATCAATTGAATAAAAAACTTGTTTAGTCGACACGTCAATATAAAGCCAAGGGGCCCGTTCCAGCAGTCGAACTTATAGTAGATCTCAGTTTATATGCTAAATAATTTACATACATGCAAATAGTAGGCCGTATCATATCGCGACAGCGAATCAAACGGCACGCTCATAAAATGACAGTTTAAACAACCTGTATGCGTCCCAAGTGCGCAGGCCCGCAGCTCACGGCGGCCAATCCCGGCTCTCCGCTTCTCTATGTAAATGTTCTATATTCAAATCAGTTTAAAATCAAACCGCGCATGCACGTCCCGAGCCTTTTTATTGGCGCTTTGCATACAAAGGGTTCTTTACACACGCGTACAGCTAAAAAATAAGGGTTGGAATCTTTGGGGTTGTAACCCTTCCGCAACCCTTTTTCGGTTGCAGCTGTTTTTTAGTATCATGTTTAGTAGTGCCACGCGACGTTTAGATTATACACGTTTTTGCTAGTTTTTTCGGAGTGTCATAAACTCTCGTTTTAAAATGTGTCAAGCGCGCACCTGGTGTAGGTTTTGTCGTCCCCAGTGATTTATTACACGCGCGTGTTCATTGTTATGAGTGAATTTAGTGTTTGGTGCGGTAGGTAATGATTTCGTGAACTAAAAAGGTACTCCTGTATATATTTGTATTTTTTGTCGATATGTTTTTGGGTATTTGTTAGTTTAACAAAACAGCCGAACTATTCTTGTGAAATTCGAAGATACCTCTTTATAGGACCAGGAGGATATAAATGTCTCTTTTGGCTATTTTTAATAATAACATAATCAATACCTTTGTTCTTAAATATAGATTTAAACATTTTAATTTATTTGAAATCTCTATTTACGTATATCGATATTACTAAAACTTTTCAATAGACATAAAAACGGAAAGAAGTAAATTAAAACGAGATGGGTGTAAAACCCCCGGATTCAACCTCTTCGTCTTCATGTGAATTTTTTTCCCATCAGGTTTTTGTAATGTCCCACTGCTGGGCAAAAGCCTCTCCCTTGGACTTCCAAATCACTCTGTTGCTGGATATCCCCTGATCTTATGATTTTGTGACCCCTATATCTCGGGGATCTTTCGACCCACAGGGCCCATATTCAAACTTGCCCGAGGGTTGATCCCAAGGTGTCTGCGCACCAAGTTACAAATCAATCGGTCTAGTGGTTCCGGAGCTATGCCTGTCACTAACAAACTGTTACTAACAAACAGACACACAGACCTACATAGTGTTTTCATTAACCGCTTCGAAGAAGACTTAGAGGTTAATAAATAACATTTAATTCGATGAACATAATATAGGTTCAGTTCAATACATTCGCGTCAACTCAAGGCACTATTTTATAATAATGATGTCGACACAAAATGAGCTAGCCGTACAATTTGTATGAGATGTTTTGAAAAGAAAAGCTATGCAAAGCTATGTACTTTACTTTTTACGTAAATTGATTTTAGTGCCAATTTACGTACATACAAAACTCAATTCAATTTAAAATCTACCGATCATCCCCTATATAGAGCGATATATTTTTCACGTCTTATACTCGTAGTTCCTAATGTTGTTGTAAATGTGCGAAGCGTATCAATTTGCAATTAGATAGTTAGTTAGCCTTTGTTATTCTGAAAGAAAGGCTGTCTTCAGTAGGGATTATGTACAAACAAGGTTGACATCCTTATGTTATTGTGATTAAATCAATGGCCAAATGCAAAATAAGGCGGTTGCTCTAATGAACTTATGACGACATAGAAATTGTCTTCTCAATTACTTCAAGTTTTATAATAGGAAATATATAACTAGTAGTTCATTCAATTTTATCACAGTAATCATATAAGTCTCAGTACAATTTCATTATATTATATATAGATAATCAATGCCTGCTTAATATTTTTTAATGCTATTTTTAGTGTGTGTGTGCACACTTATCCTCACGATACCGAAACCAATTTAATGTGTTTTCAGAAATATATTGAGACACATTTAGATCAGTAATAATATAATATAAAATCAGTCCTGTATATATTCTGTCCCAGTGCTGGGCACGGACCTTGCCGTGTAAGAAAGGTTTGGCCATAGTCGACCACGCAGGCCCAATGCGGGTTGGCAGACTTCATATATTTTTTAGAACTTTATGGTGAACACTCAGACATGCAGATTTCCACACGATCTTTTATTTCATCATTAAAATCAGCGTTTGAATTTACTAACAGATGTTAAGTGTATGTTTCATTTAAATTAGTTAAGAAATACAAACAATTCGCAAACTAAAATGTGTTACGATGTGATATATGATAAATGTACGCGCGTACAAATTGGTGCTCTCAGTGAGCTGTATAGAGATATATTTGGATTTTCATTCAGATTTTTGTGTTTGTTTCATAAAATCAAATAACAAATACATACATGCACTTTAAAGTGTGGACAATACGTATGGCGCGCAGATATTCCCAGTCACAGTATGTTAGGAGTAAAATGAAGTTAAAATTAATGCGAAATCGCAGCATTTTAACTTCAGCATCAATGGCATCAAAGTGGTCACCATGCCACTACTTAGCGCCGCGTGTATGTGACCGTAGCCCCGAATAAAAATTTGTGTAAGTCGCAAGTAGTTGTTCCGACTTTCGTTGTTCTTTAAACCCATTGTTTCAATGCTTAAGTCTCTTGCGTATAGCCAATAATTCTAGAGCGAAACTTGCCATTATTTTAATAAAGAGATACTTAATATATTAAAAACCGCACTGAAGCATAGTTTACACAATGACAACATTAATCTCATTAAAGCGATGGTGTTGAAAGCGGGGCACATAAAGGCGTGTCTACAAATATACAAGCATGCGAGGTGTAGTGACACATCATCAGCTAATGTGATGTCATACAGTGTTGTGTTACCTCCGTACATGTACCTCTGTGGGAACTAGTGCTGGGAATAGTTACGTGTAAGCTCTTGCTATGCGAGAATTTCATAGACTACAACTGCGATTATATCATCTTGAAATAATGGAAACTGGGGTGCAATGTACATACATAGAATTTCAGGACTGCCTATCGCCAACGAGAAGACAGGCACATTATTCCTATATTTCGTTGAATATATATATATATCTATATTTAGGCTGTACGAGTGAAGGGGGAGCCTATTACTATCCATCGAGCGCATTTGCTGTGGAATAACACAGCGTCTACAATTGAGAATAACTAACAGAAAATTCTTAGTCAATTGGGAATTTACTAATAGGAAATTCTAAATTCCAACTAAATGACAAAATTGTACTCATACCGGTTGTCGAAACCAAGATTCTGCGATATGCCGGTAACATAAACGCACACTTATGCTACTAGAACCAAGGGATAGATCAATTTGCAATAATGAAATGAATTAAATAGCTCTTTCAATACACCAAGTGTTAGTGTTTGATCGTTGCATCGGACAGATATTTATTGATTAGATTTGAATTTAGATACTGCATTGTTGCAATGTTTTACAAAAGCGTTACTATAAAGAATGATGGTTACACTAAATAAATAGACTACATTATCCATGGTGTGATGAGATTACCCAATAGTGAGTACCTACTGCGACTGAGGTCTGCACAAATTGTATTGACAGACTATACTAGGTCGAAAGGTCAAAGCTGAGAAGTTAATTCAATTAGCCTAACACAGTCCTCCGCTGGACATAAGCCTTTCTATTGATTACGCGATGACTTCCTTAGCGGACAGGTATAAAACTTGAGGCACAAAGAGAGGCCCAATGGGCTTATAAACTTATTGAGCTGAAGTTGTTGCGCGAAACCACTGCTTCTGCTATTGAGCAGAAGCAGTCGCATCGCGCAACCGCTATTGAGGTTTATAACTGAAATTTCGCTCAAAATGGTGTCAATGGCTTAGGAAAGACCTCACAGAAGATCGTAGACAGATATTCATATCTTGTTTTTCTGTGAGGAATAAGAAAGCGCAGCGCAGTTAGCATGGGACCAGTAATCTTTGTCTCTTGCCTTATATTTTTTTAAGGATCGTCATTGATCGAGCCTTGATTTATATTCTTGACATATTAAGCATCCATAGCGTACGGCATCCGTTTATCATCAAGCAGGTTGTGTGCTTGTTTGCCACTTTGATTGTATGAAAAATCAGAATTAAATGAGCCTAATAAAGATATAAACGTATAACAAACAAAGTGCGTAAACGTAACAAAAAGGCTTACGTCTGCGGGCCGGCAGGCTAAATATTTGCGGCCGCGTATCGTGTACACATTCGATAATTGCGACCATTAACGGTCATATCGGCGATATGGGCGCATTAAGCGCGGTTAATGTAGGAAATGAAATATCCGGCGCGGCCCGCTCCCGACCAACGTCTCGTTGAGGACGATCTACGCACTAGGCTCAGGTAACGCTGCTGTTTTATGCATTACCTAGCAGCTTTTGTAGCTGAAATATTGTTTCAAATGATATATTGCATGGAAGTGTTCAAGTAGTTGTATTGGCACTGCCAGTAAACCGAGTTTTGCAGGTTGGAACCACAACGCTGTGTGACAGTAAACATATTTGTCCGGTATTTTTAAGTCTTAAGCGACATAGAAATTAGCCACGAGAAGGATCTTAAAATATATTAACGGACATTAGATACCTAACTATTAAAATTTTGATCTGCTTGAATTAATTAGTGGACCAGAATCAGTGGTGTGTTGTATTACGGGAATTACAAATCAATAAAAGAATATCGAAGTGCCGGTATCGCCATAGATAAGGCTTGCGATCGAATCCCCCGGTTGCAGTATTGACGTGAACTTACTCCTAACACAAGTATTCCAACTTAGCTAGAGAGGTTAATCAGATTACTTATAACCTAGATATATAGGTAATTTTTTTAGAAAATGTTAAATTATATCTTATTTTGACCTGCAGGCAGAATTATAAGTAGTGGAATATATAGTATTTTGATAAGGTCGTCGGTTGTAAGCGTTTCTGTGACATAGTGCGTGCGCGTTTCCGCGTGCGTTACACAAACATCGGAAACGTCAGCCGGCGCCGTTTTTTCCCAAAACACGATCCAACGCAAATAGCCCGTTTTCTCATATTTGCCTTCACTTTGCTATGTTTGTCTGAAATTATTTTAGTCTCGTAGACGTTTCTTGTTTCTTCGGTGTTGATTTCGGCGAAAAATAAATGACATTTAGAACGGTCAATGTAACTACTATCGTTTTGTTGCGATGGCGGATTTAACTTACGAGTTTTTCCTTATTGGCCGGCCGTAATGTCGTCACAATACAATACAGCTTTATTTACGAGTTGTTCCATCAACACTTTAGGATATAACGTTTAAAATGTACTATAATATGAGAATTCTAGGTAGATACTTTGATATAGATCCAATAGTTATAAGGATTCACGACTGTTTATCCACCAGGGGATGAGCAAAGGTGAAAAACACACACATTTGATCAGTTATTGATTAGGGACCCTTATTAGTCTATTGGTCATATTTTATTTTAGTCAGAGCAGCGTAGCGAAAATATTTTAAGTTTATATTTTGGACGCTGTGTTGCTACCTGTATTTTCTAAAAGAATAACCTAACAGCTCTTTGTTTGACCCGGGGAATGTATCCGGGACATTATCACCACCTGTAAGCGTAAGCACAAAGCCACGCCACGGGACCAACAAGGCAATACAAATTCTGGTTTTACTATTAGCAATAATTCATACTAAGCCATTGCCTGTCAGTTATTTATTTTAATTAACTATAGCCTGTTATCTGAAGAGGCTTCTTTCTGTATTTATACTTGCAATTGATATAGGTTAAACAAGCATCCGTTTCCAAAGGATAAGGCACCGCAGACGGGATCTAGTGGTCGAGGGTTCGAATCTTACCGATTTCAATAGCGATTTAAACCCACTCTTTGTATAAGCATATTGGCTTAGTTCAATGGGTAAAGAAGAATACTAGTAATTTGCAAACCAAATTGTTGGTAATTGTTATATTTGAAACATGAAACGTAAGAACCATACCTAGCACGGACGCTCAAAGCTATAGGATACTTTTAACCTATTCTTTCATCAGTACGATTCTAACAACAGGTAATTATAAAATTTTCCGAATGCATATATACCTCGTTTCACTCTGTGCCTTTTTGTTTACGAGATAACATCTGCACCTCTCTGTGCCGCCATTAACCAACCCTCATTTGCTTGCAAACGATCAATAAAATTACCCATTCATATACAAACTTACCCCATCTAGAGAGAGCCCGGGGAGACTGAAGGAGTTTAGTGGGAGGGGGGAGGGCAACCCTTTCCCTCCTCGGCCATCCATCACTGGAGACTAGCGAAATGTATTTTAATCCAGTGCCCCGCGCGCCGCCGCTTCATGAAACGTGAAAAATGATCCCACTGCGCACACACACATCTACACTGTATAATGATACTCAAGTTAACTACTTGGTGTGTATGTGTGGGTGAATAAGATTGCGAAGTTATTGTCTCAAACGTTTAGCTCGAGTGTTTAGGGATTAAAACGTTTGTTTTGTCATGTTAGTAATGATGTATGTTTACGTTTAGGTCTCTTATATTGCTTCAGCTACATTAACAATTTTACTCAATACTCCTGTCTTTCCTGCTAGAAAGATAAGCAATTTCATTTTCGTCTAACTCTAGTTAAATACGCGTACCACTGTCCTAGTTTATATATAGTTTGTGCTGCACCTTTGTCCGCCACGTTATGTATGTGGATCACACTATGCACAGTATCTCCGGTTCTACTAAACGGATGTACATAGATGTAACGTAGATACATAGAGTCGATTTTAAACTGAATCACGAGCTAATCGCATCAAAAGCATTTCTGAATCGGAATTATATGCCGAAGAACGACATAACTTATTTCTAATTTAAACAATTATATACATAGAAGCGAAAGTGAAATTTGTTTGCTGCGCTATGCTTTACAACCGCTTGTTCTGTTTTTATGAAATTAGGTAAGGATATAGCTTAAACTCTGGCGAAAAATATTGGCTAAATCACGATGAAAACAAAAATTAGTATGTTTGTTTTAATAGTAATTTAGCAGCCAATATTCTTCAATGTCTTGTTAACAGTTAGTATATACCTTGTAAAGTAATATCATAAATTTATGATCCAACGGTATTACTATTACGTTAGTTATTATACATAATAATACTATTTCAGTTAGGCATACCCGAGTCAAAACCGTTCCTATTAGATAAGCGATTCTCAAACAGTATGCGTAAAAACTTGTTTAGTTTGAAGCGGTCCCGGGAGGCTAGCCCAGATTCCGCCATGTTCGCAACCGGCGGTTCCATTAATCATACACAAATTGTAACGCGACCCCTCCATGCCACGTCTCCGGTGATATGTAAGCTTCGATTGAGCCAGTCATCCCGTGTCCTATTGAGAATTCACGTTAAAACCTTCACTATCTGGAGTCGAAGCCAGTGGCTGGAAGCAAATGGCGTGAGCGATGAACGAACCATTGTAGCGGTTAAATGGTCGCCAATTTTCGCGTCATAGTGAACAGGCGTTTTTGGAAATGTTTAAAGCTTGCTTCCATGGAAATGCCTATGTTTATTGCCGATTGCTAGTTGGACTCTCAATTCGTGAAAATTGTTATTATATTTTTATCAGTAGATAGCTTTCGGCTCGCCGTCATTAAATATGTGAGAGTAAAATGTGATAGGCAAGAGTTGAGACTTGAGTATATGTTGCATTAAATTATATAAAATTGAGGTGATTTGATTGATATGCAGTCGATTATTATTGTTGTAAATGTAGCGGCGCATATAGCGATCCTTATACAACTTTTATCAAAATGCATGCAGTGGTTTGATCGTGAAAGCTTAAAAAATTGGCTATGTGACTATTGGCTTCGTTTTTAGAGTAACGTTCACATTAATTATATCGCTGTGGATTATTGAAATCGTCGCAACTCTCGTTTTAATAGATTTATTGCGTATTCTTAACGGTTTGTGTTTAACGTAACTTTGTCAGTATTCTGAAAGCTTTTAATGTTTCTTAACAATAACACCCCAGTGTTAGTTCAATCAGAAAACTGAATGAGCTCTCAATATCGTAACATTCATGACCGTTTTTATAAGGTTTTAGATTTTATAGCTTAATGTGATCGCATCAAGAGGTTGACCCTATCGTGTGACGTCATAGTCATAATAGTGAATGTTTTATTGCGACGTTATGCGTATCTCCCTGGATTACTAAAACATCTGTCCCGGAAAATTCACTCTCGAAGCGTTTATCGGCTCCTCGAGGGTAGATAGAGAAAAAACTGCAATAACGCGGTGTCATAACAAAGACGCCACCGCCGGCCGATAATACTATGATTAATACCCGGCGTTATCTTGAGAGTGCAGGCCTCGCCCGCCCTAAGGAAACCGCTCATACGTCAGTCGACGAAACGTCTTAAGTAACTCGACTGCCATGGTAAATTTCAACCTTGAACACAGGCAGTTAGGTCTAAAGTAGCTTGTAACACTGCCTGTTTAAGGTATTCTCCGGACCCGACATAAGAGTTACGGATTTCGCATAATGCATATTATATTCGAGCGGGGGTGGCTGCGAGGGTGCGCAGTGGTGAGGAGGTCGCGGGGTGAGGTGTGGGGGCGCGGGAGAGCGCGGGGCGCTCGGGACGGGACGCGAGGGAGGACCGCGTGACCGCACGTCTTTTGCACGCGACAGGCTCTCGACATTTTTTTATTATTATTGCGCTTCGATGGAATTTATTCCACCAAGGGTCGGTAATAGAATAGCGGGCACGCTCGTTTTGGCCCTAATAGCGATTTTGAATATCATTTTTAAATCACATAATGGAGTGTATTCGCCTTTTTAGAGTTATTTTTAAGGGGCGAGAGCGAGGGTTGCGATCTATGAATTTTTGTGTCATCATTTTACGTTAATTTACGAGTATTTTATGGATTAGTAAGTAAATTTAGCTTACACCATTAATTAGATAAGTTATAGCAATGACTGTAGCAATTTCGGTATTAGAAAATCGTAGCTAGTTAGAGTCTGTTTGCGCCATTCGTGGCTCTGGCACAGAGGCACAAATATAATTACTATAATTAATTTCGCGCCCCGCCAGCCACAGATTAAACAAACGATTAATAGTGCGGCCATAAGCGATGTTAATCTCAGCTTTCACCGACAGGTGGCGCTACTGGCGCATTGTCAATAATCGCCGGCTAATATGAGAAATGTCTGGAGAGTGCAGCGGGGAGGTGTAATTATACACGGTGGGTTGGGAGGGGGAGGGCGACCCCCATCCGACTGACCTCCCCGCGCTGTCATATGCACTCATATTTATGTTAATTGTAGGTGTTCTCTACGTCTGTGTGAGTTTATTCTATACTGATTTAAGGACAAATTGTTGGACATTTTTATAAGCGTTGTAGGCGAGAGCAATGTTCGAGAGATGGTCTAGGTCTACTAAAGTACTTGTTAACTCGTTACGGCAAATATTTAAAAACTTGTTCCATTGAATTCTTCTAAAATATTTTCTTTAAATTTCTCATAAATGTTTTTTGGGCAATAGAATGTCTTGTGCTTATATAGCTTTGTGACCTAATACCTGAATTATATTGAAATAAAGATAATAGCGTTAGATTCGTGTCAAGATCTGAAAAATTACAATATTGAGGTATGTTTGGTTTACTCACGGAAATGATGATATCCGTTGGGGCTTGAAAATAATTTATAAAAAAAATATTAGCCGTGAATATTTTGCGGTTATCATTTTATAAGCTCAACCCATTGCTTTAACCTAGCAACTAACATCAATGTAACTTGAACAAACGTTCTAAACATTGACACGGTCATATGTGTTGTTTTGAAATGTATAAATGATTTTCAGTTACCTAAATTTAGCGCTTGTCTTTATATTTTAACTATGACATTTATGTCATGGTTAGACAGAAAGAAGAACTTAAACCATGATAAAAAATGTATCATCTTTCCTTTCAGCTTGGTATGATCTAAAGGAGTGTTACGTAAGTATGACGTCGACATAGTCTTGTTGACTCGTTGGCACGCTTGGCACATGTGTCGCAAATATCTCTTCTGACCATGAAATCATGTTCAAGTTTGTACTCTAAAACTGCGGTTTAGATGGTAATAGTGATAGTCAAGTTCCACTTAACTTAAATCTGGATCTATCTTATAGATCCAGATTGCTAAATTTAATGTTTATAATTATTAGGAACTACATGCCATTCATGCCTACAGTCAACGACATAAGTAGCTATACATTTTATTAACTTGTAACAATATTTTATACATGAAAAGTCTTCAATTATACTCATTTCTCTGATTTCTTCGATTTTTGATTATTACTATTGTAGAAGATAAGGAATTATCATTATTGTATATGATGAAGCAATTCAAAATCTCACAATTGTTTATTGCCTTACGTCGCTGACTGTACCAGCGGGACCGCTGAGTGTTGTGGCCTCGTATCCCGCAAGGGACAATGATGTGTATAATGTTTCGGAGTTTGGGTGTACTTTGTATCCCATGTTTGGCAAATCTGTCGCGACACAGAGTTAGATGCATAGAGATAATAGATTTCTTTGAAAATATTGCACGTTTTCATGTGAATGTAATGCCACAGTTGCTACAAACCAATAAGTGACGATTGAACACTATTAAAGAGTTTATAAATATAAAGATAATGAGCCGAGACAATGCCATTGCCTCTTCTGATAGCAATAGTTGGGCTTTTATGACTTTGAATACATCTTAAGACGGGTACCACGACTATTCATACTAAATGAAAACTATAGAATATAAATGTATCTCGTGAGTCCATTATTGTACCTTTACTATAGTAGACAATCATTATTTTTGTACATCATACAGTCTTATACGAGTCATAGAATCAGGCTGCATTTTACTTTGACATTTAATCCATAAACATATGCTATTGAATCTATGTAAATTATAAACATTGAAGCATCTCGCATTAAATAATTGTAGGAAAACAATTTATAATTCATAACAATGACCTGTTTCTAAGCTTCTGGCACATAAATTACCACCGTCGAAGACTTGCAGTCAAAGCTGGAGAGCCAGCCAGAGATAACTATGTGAATACGTGTGAAAGTGTTGTTCCGGGCTTTATTAGGCTTTGTCAGTTTCAAAGTCAAGTACAAGATAAACACAGTAATATATTGAGATCAACACAAAATTGGTTAATAGACAGCGACACATATGTCAACTGCTATAATTGGCTTCCTTAATACGCAACAGCCAATCAAATCGCTTGACATTAGTTTTAATTTTTACGCGTTGTTGATTATTAGCCTTTTACGAACCGAGTGTGAAATTAGTGTGTATTAAAGCTGTTATATAAAAAAAACTGCGACCACGCATTTAATATGTTTAGAATAGGCGTTTTGTTCTAGAGTTTTAATTTGTAAGTTGTCTAAAATTATTTAGCATAAAGTATAAAAGGATTTGGGATCGATACCGAGATTCACGGTAATACTGGCTGCTGCGTGGTTTTCTAACATATTATTTAAATAAGTATAGAAATGAAAAATGTATACTGTAAATGTTTCAGAGAGGAACGAGCTACGTCGTAGAATGGCTACGGGCTACAGTCACGTGAACGCTACGGTGCAGCTACGAAGTCTAATGTTAGAACGAGGTTAGTATTTACTTCCCTGTATAATTGTATAGACATGTGCCAATTAATGTTTTCAACTTACTTTATATATAAACATAGATTATCTATTTGAACACATTAACATACACCAATATACATTTTCAATAATATATGCGTATAATAACTACAGCAAATGAATATCAATTTGTTAATAATAAATTTTATTTGAACCTGGTCGGAAATTGATTGAATTTTCTCCTTGGCTTCACCGACATATTATACTACAAAAATCTTATTGCCTTAAGAGACAGTTCATTCACATGAATGCGTCCATTCAGTATCAAAGCAATAAATCTTTAAAGGAAGATTTTGCTTGTGCATCCTTTCAGTGCAGTTATTGTACAAGACAATAATATTTAGCTCCAAGTACATCGTGTATAGCCATTAGCTTCAGAGCGCCGTACTCGACGAGTGACGTCTAGTTAAACCATAGTTAGAAGTAATACACGTCGATGGCCGCGTCTATACGTCTTTTCCTCGCGTCCAAGTGTGTGTAATGTCGCCTAGCGTTCTCCCGTATAAAACGACCAGTCTAACTAGATCCCTCGCATTTCTTGTAAGCCCTCGAAGTTCAAATAGTTACAATGTGCATAGGGGGGTGAGGGAGTGCGAGTTATAGTGGTAATGGATCGTACATATTTCTGCAATTGATTAGGCGGGGGCGGTTGCCATGACGACGGGCTGCACCGGCCGACTCCCCGCGCCCCTCCGCGCCGCACCTCGCCCCTCACTCCCCCGCCGCGCCCGCGACACCACACAATGTGCAGAATAAGTTATGTTCACATTGACACATTACTTTAGAACTTGGAATATCATAAAGTGAAGGAAAATTGAGAGAGTTGGATTTTCATAAACCATTCCCCTCGAGTTGCACTGATACACTGTTCTGGTCTCTTATTGCTTGTAGAAGCGTTATAAGTTGGAACTGCTGAGTAATATTTCTAATTGTATTTAGATTTCCTGAAGGTTTCTTGTACGTTCTTCTCATAAGCCCTACACCCTTGCTTTGCTGAACGTGGCAGTAAATGTAAATTCACAGAAAAAATTATTGTAACTTTGACATTCATAAGTTGTCGTCTCTTTACAAGTATTGTGCGCCAGTCTCGAGATCGTTTGATGTCCGATGGCTTATATAGGCAACATTTTATAATACAAAAAAAAAACGAAAAAAAAATTCAAGTTTGGTTACAAGGTAACACACCTTGTAACCAAACTTGAATTTTTTTTTCGTTTTTTTTTTGTATTATAAAATGTTGCCTATATAAGCCATCGGACATCAAACGATCTCGAGACTGGCGCACAATACTTGTAAAGAGACGACAACTTTCAGCTTTTGCATTAAATGCACTTTTTTAACCTGACGCATTTATGGAAGCCTGTGCCTAAGATTATGTAATCGTTCTGTATATTATAATGAGAGAGATCAGGTAAATCGGTACCAAGTGTTAAACAATTTCTAAATTAATACAAAAATTTATTGGCCATGTGTTAGTCGGACATGACAATGTGTGGTTTAATGCAGACGATTCGTCTCGTATTTCGCCGGTTTTATAGTATACTAGCTGCCCCGACAGACGATGTCTTGTACAGGCGATAAAAAAATGTTTATAAAAGAAAAGAAACCATATCTAAACCATCCTCGAATCCACTTGAACACCCACAAAAAAATTCATTCAAATCGGTCCAGCCGTTTAGGAGGAGTTTAATTACAACGAAAAGTGGCATTGATTTTTATATATATAGATTCCATAAACTAATTGTTATTAATTTAATTTAAAAGATTATTATTTTAAATAAATATATTACTTACTGAAGAATTCTACGATGGCTAAACTATTTTTGTAAATATTTAGTATTATAATTATTTGTGTTTTTGTAATTATGTTATCTTTTTAATACGTTTGTAAATATATATTAGATTACTTACTAGATGTTCAGGTATTTTTTATGTAGTTCTAAGGTATCTAATATGTGTTTATTGAAAGTCAATGTTACACTTATTAATGTGAACTAGCGGACCATCATTATCTAAATTTTAAGTTAGATAGTTATTAAGGTTTTATTGTCTAGAACTATACCCTTATACATTATATACTTAATACTATACATTATTTACTTAATTATAATCTTTAATTGACGATATTCCTAAGCTTGCTAGCTAGCTTGCTAGCTTGCTTGTTTTCTTTTTTCTTTATTACATATAAATACGTAAATATATTATAATATAAATAGTATTATCATTCCAATCTGCCCAAAGTTTGCCTGTAAGGTATTACTGATATATGTCATTATATATTGATATATGTAACCATAGTTACGAAGAATAGTACTACATCAGCCGAACAATGCCGAAATACTATGATCGCGATTCTGCTGCCTGTGTCAAATGCATGGTTGTGTGCGTGATTTTTCATTAATTCAATGTATATCTATTGCATTTTTTATATAAATATTAGGCTTTGCCCCTCCTTCTCCATATAAACTTCATCTGTGCCAAATTTCATACTCTTCCGTCCGCGCAATTTTCGTAAAAAGGGGTACAATGTTTTTGCTTCACGTATTAATATATAGATTAACGTCTACATTTAGCGGTTGAGATATTCAGTAATGCAAGGGCGTATAATCTATAAGAAAACCATGCAAATCAATCTATCAGCATACCCGTGAAGTCTTACCTGACAAAGTAACTTTCGTAGTTATAAAGACAGTGCATGCTCAGTTCAGCACAAACTAACGATAACCAATGCCACCCTTACTGTCAAATCACCGGTTAAGGTAGTTCACACCATTTTAACTTTTATCAAAATGATGACACAAATAACAGTAGGTAACTATAACCGCTCAACTTCGACCGGTTAGCGTCAAAGTTTAACAGTTGGTTAGTTGTGTGAATGACAAAATATTGTTATTGGTCTTTTACTTTGACAGTTACTATATTTGTGCAACAGACAGATTGTTATAAGCTATTGTCATTGTTAATGTAACTGCTAAAGTAAATTTTAACAGTTACTAAAATTTAATTCTACTGTCTTTAATGTTCACAAAAACAGTCTAGATTTGGGAAAAAACTCTTGTTGTATTTTATGTTCAATAGTATTATTATTGACCGTATTTGTGTGTGAGAAATTTACATTTACAATCAGAGTTTGGAAGAAAGCCCAATTTAAGGAAATGTAAAAGACAAATAACTCTCTAGTCTAATTGATTCGTCGTCGTCAACCCAATCGACTTCACAAAAATTCAAATAATAAAACGGACATGAAGAATATCCAAACTTATAACAACTATTTGTGGACTACACATTTTTTGTCCCAACTGGGGCACAAAATCATACCACTAGACGTGAGCGAGGGGACCAGTTAATCCATGACAAACATTTTAACAAGGTATATAAAAATACTACGGCTTCCTTAAAGTTATTATTTGTTTATTGATTCCACGGTCTAACAAATGGCATTTATACCACGTTAAGGCAATAGCCCTGATTGATTTATTCACCGACGCTGATTGAAATATCAAGTAGACACGAAGACCATCGTCTATTCATAAAGGTTGATGCTAGCTTCACAGAAATCGATCACAAGCAATTGATAAATAATTGCCTTAATTAAAAACCCAATGGTGAGCCGGCCTTAAGCAGGATTAGATTATGATTGGTTATGAATTAGTAAAAAGTTTATACGCTATAAATAGTGAGATATTTTCAAGGCAAGTTATGGCACGCTATATGATTGACGCTTAAAGTGTTGCGTTCTGTTTTTTTTATTATAAAAACTTTACACATTTCAATTCAACTATTATGTACAGATTCTATTACGGGTTATTTACTTTAATTTAATGTTTTTCAAGCAGTCAGTAGGTAGCCGCATACTTTGCCCCATCTGCGGTGTTGTTTTCCTACTTCTTCTTCTGCTAGCATTGGTTGAAATCTTCGGTTTTAAATGGGCTAAGCCATTTACTGCTGGTGCTGATTAGTTTTATATCACCATTCTATCTATTGCAGATGCCAGGCAGACTTGCGGCCGACCTGAACGGTATAGACAATTGCTTTCAACGTAAATAGTAGACACCACCATGGCTATATTCCTTTGGAGAGATTCTATGTGTATATTAGGTGTGCTACTAATTTTCTGCTAATAAGGATAATAAAAGTCCAAAGATAAATATAATATAATAAAACAAATAAATACAAACCATAGTCTCTAGATACCCATCCAAACTGACGTAAATCTGTGTATATTTGATTTATAATTTGTAGAAATATCTATATTGTTATAATCTGAATCAATGAAATATCTACTATCTTTGTTTTTTATATTTTTTTATCTTCTTAGGCTTACATTTGTAAATAAATTAAATATTAGTCCTGATTTGTCGAATAAGGCCACCAATAATAATAATATGATAGACACTATGTTTCTGGTACTGATACATACATTATATCGACATACAAGTTACATGTATAAGTACATTTTTACTGAAATCACACATTTATTTGAACAGCACTAGCAACTTACTCGCTTTTGCTTTTCTATATAGAGTCGTCACAAGAAAACCTATACTTGCTATGTACTCGAACCTTTCAAGTCTTTTCTAAGGAAATATATAAAAATGAGTATTTATTAGTGTACTCGTTTATAAGAGCAAAATCAGCTTCATTGGTCCACGAACATTCGCTTCTGACGGTGCAAATCCTAAATCTAAGAATGCAATAAACGAACACGAAATATTTTCAATCAGAGCGCGACGGAACCAATCGGATACCTGGCTTTAATTGCCGCCTGTAATTGGGGGCCATATTGTCTGCGGGTCTCTAAAATAGGGCCGGAAGCCATCGGGTTTCAAGTTAATTTCCTCGCTGGAGGCTAATCCGGCGCCTAATTATTGCACCCCCATCCCCCGACATGGGGGGAGCCACCTGCCGCCAGATAAATTGATTCGATGATCCTTAGTCTGCGAAGTACGTGATTAAACTTTGTTCTATTAGAATGTGATGTTTTGTTTGTTTTTGAAACGTTACACGTGTAGTCTGAGAAAAACTGGCGACTTGAACAACTGTTACTTAGGGTTCTTCGTATAGTGTGTATTTTGTCACTATTATTAAATTCTAGCGAAAGCTGATTCTTATATTCTACAAATCCTTTTAGTACAATCATTAGTAGAATCATGCAAGGTTTCATCGCAAAACGAGTAAGGAAAGCACAAGCTTATTGAACCCAGCCCGATAAGCGTATTATTCCACAGATAAATACTTGTTCCCAGTCCAGATCTTTCTCGTGGCAGTTATTCTAATATAATATCAAGCTTTTATCTATACGGGGTATATGCAGAATGCCGGTGATCACTTTAAAAACGAGAATAACTGCGAAATATTGACTGTTTTGTTTGGTCTTGTGTGATAACGCATAAAAATTATTGCAGCCAATCTTGAGTTTGCTGTTTTGATTCTTAACTTCAAAGACAAGTATAATCTGCTAAGAAGCTCTCGGCTGCAGCTGGCATTCTGGAATTTACCCAGTAGTCAGGAATAGGCTCACACCTTATTATGTGGCACTTAAACCGAAGCTGGCAAAGTGTAGGCGTCTTATACCTTAGTGTACTATTTCGTGGAAATACAGACGTAAGTCTATGTACATATATATATATATATATATATATATATATATATATATATATATATATATATATTATATATATGATTAGGAAGGAATATCCTATGAGTTGGAGGAAAATTGGCATCATAATATTATTCTATTATAACATGAACGGTTTATCGAACTAACTAAAGTCGGTAATAATGAGCGTAAGTCAACTTGCCAACTATTTCTCAGAACTGTTTTATCAGAAATAGGAAGTTGGTATTGATGAGTGATTATATTCATCAATACGAACTTCTGATTTCAATTCAATTCACCATTTTCGTGTCTACTCCTTGGGTCTGTGGTACTTAAACTAACAGTTGATCGCAAGTTGTAGGTTCAATTTGCCGGCTGATCGAAAACCAATCCGGAAAAACGCATTAATTACGATACATTGATATTAGACACACAGTTTTCCTGATTTGTGTATAAATATTTGTTCCAATTTGATTTGACTGCACGGATAACGCATTGGATTAAGTAATAGCTTCACCACTACCGCCACGCCGAGTGTTGTGGGTTAATAATCATAATAATAAAGTTTATTTGCATAGAAATAGGTAAATACAAATAATGATGTTAACAAAAGGGTTCGAACCCAACCATTTCAGACCCACCGTACCCCTGGCCATACCCCTGGTGGTACGGTGGGTCTCTTAAAGTTAAACGATACCACTGACTAATAGTGTTGTAATGTAATAATAATAAAATCGGCTTATTCCTCGTGGTACACCCAGTTGTTACCCCAGGAATAGGATCTTACTCGTGGTTCACCCACCGTAGAATTTAAATAAGTTATCGATACCAACGAACAACATGGGCAAAAATTTGTGTTATCCACAAGTAGTTGTTTCGGGTCTGGCTGTTATTTGTGTCCATTGTTCGAATGTTTGTAAAGTCGCCCGCGACACAGAATTTATGCGACGACAACAAAAAAATACATTTATACTATATTTTCTATGTTAGTAAATATTTCGATTAACATGAATTGACGTACGGTGCCCAGAAATGGGCTTCCCTCCTGTTACGTAGAGCCTATACATCCTGTGAAAGGTGGGTTTAATTATCTTTAAAAGAAATGGCACACACCTGGCACGAACGTGTTTTATTGAACTTAAAAAGTCTTTTACTTTTATAATTACGCTATGACTGAATTTCTTTCAAATCGGTTATCACGTGTAACGATAGGTACATCTAATAATTTCGGTTTTTATTTTCGGTTTGAAGATTATTTATTCCTAATATAATTCACTTATTTGAGAATATTACGTTAAAAAATTAAAATTTACAATCAGAGTGTGCTAAAGCTAAACTGATTGTTGGTAAATAAATAAATGATACACTGCACAGTAGGTACGCAACATCATAAAGATTATTATTATTATATATACTATATAAACCGAATTGTGAAATATTAAATTGGTAAAATAAAAATGGTCGATACTTGGACTGCATCGTTATTCCCGTGGCATAAGTTTGCATTTATGTTTGTGTACAATCGTGAGGTTCAGGGTTCAATTCTCGTATCAGACAGTGTAATTTTTTTACTGATATGCAGTTGTGCGTTGAAGTGAAGAGTAGCGAACATATGTTCAGTGGACGGCAAAAGGTTGGCTCCTATAGCTTGTGACCCAAAAAACAGAGTTATTGAAATGGGCCTCTGGCTACAACTTTGCATATGTATAATACCGGTGTGAGTTTAAGTGACGAGTGTGAAAATGGCTTTTGTCTTAGGTACTTTTTGCCGGAGCAGCAGCCATTTCTCCAAGTACAAACAGTTCGTTGATTGTTTTAATATTTATAACTTGTTATCTTCCCACATCGCTTATGGAAAACAATAAGTGCCTTCAGATTTATATAAGTACTAGTTTTTGTCTGCGGCTTCACTCGTTCAGGAACAATACCTTTTTCTGGATGAAAGATACCTTATGTCCTTTTTCTATTCCTGACAACGTGTATGCGAAATATTGTGATGATCGATTAAGTAGTTAAGGTGTAAAACCGTAACAAACAATCAAACTCACATTCGCATTTATAATATAAGTTAGGATTGATTACTTGACGCTTATTCCTAAATACAAGCGGAATACAATAAAGCGGGGATTACAATTAACCTGTCGCTTAAACCAAACACCCAATTCAATCACTACACAACCGTTTATCGATACAATTTCCTTGGAGTGGGCTCTAAAGACCGGACCTACCGTAACGAGGAGCCGAGTGTCGCGAGAAGCTTAATTACGCCGCCTCGGGCCACGCAGGAGGTGAGGGAACCCTCGCAGAGAGGGGAGGGAAGAAGTCCAGGCGTGCGGGGTGCAGGGGACGTCTAGCGAGGGATATGTGCATAGAGGTGTTTGGGTTCCAAGTGATGTTTGTTTTGCACGAATATTTATTCTTGTGATTCAGATGATACCGGCTTCATTAGAAACTAGCTTGTGGCCGCAGAATCGTTCTTGTTTTGGTATAATATAATTTATGTACAACTAGAATAATGTACCTTTTAATTAGACAAATAATTTTTGAAATTCGTACTTACTTACCGCTTTATAATGTTAGTGTAGATATAGAGAGGCTGAGTGTGTTCTTACCTGAATCATCCCATTTTGGATGACATATGTATACTTATATGTCTACCAAAACACAGGATCTTGCAAAGTATCGAGCACTGACCAGCAGTTATGGTAGTGGTTTCAGCTATCACCTCGCCATTGTCACCACGCCAAGTGTTGTTTGATGTTCGGGTAAAATTCCTATACGAAATTATAATTTGTGTGATCCAAAAAGAGTTGTGTCCATGGGTTCAATGTTTGTAGAGTCCCTGGCGATATAGGGACTATTCTTGTTCGAGATAATATGGTCTGATTAACAAATTGTTGTTCTGATTCTGCGTCGTTCTTGTTTTGGTCTAATATTTTAAGAAGACAGAGCTTAAGCTTATTATATCAATAACGTATTGAGAAGAGAAAAACAAATAGCATAATTCACAACTTATTGTATTTTTTATGTAAGTTTATTCTCCTTTTATCTGGCTTCAAAGTTCCATACAGGAACATTGCAAAAAGGTCTAGTTAAAATTACTCTAAGCTTACGAATTTGTATTAATAATATTATTGCTCTAGTGCTTATGCTCTTGCATAATTCATTTTTATTATATGATAAGAGAGAATGATGCAAGAGCGATATACCAGAAAAGTAGTAAGTTGTAATATTTAGTCTCTGCCATCCTCACCAGGAAAGAAGTGTGAGTCTGTATATCCTTTAAATACTTAAAACTAAAAATCTGCTATATAAATATGTTTAAAAAGACAACTATCGCACTAGGAACAATTCCTCTGTCGAGGCACTTTACAAAAATTCAAACAACGGACACAAAGAACACCCAGACTCGGAACAACCATATCACACACATTTTTGTCCCATGTGGGATCAAACCCACAAAGTTGACGCGGCGGCAGCGGCGAGGCGACCACTTCATCCACTACACCAGCCGTGAGGTCCAAATGCTTGTTGCTTGCAAATGTGGTTGTTGCTTTTTTTCACGCAGCAACAAACCAACGGAAATTTTTGCATATAGATAGTTCATCAGCCGAAGAGTTACATAGACTTGTAAAACCATTGTTCTTTGCCCAGAAGGATTCACGATTCCCATAGTATGGATTTGAGAACCAAGCTCAGAAAACGCACGGCGCCTACTTGTTTCGTAAGCTAATCTTTATATATATAAACTTTCTGTGCGTGTGTTTGTAATTAAACTCCTCCGAAACGGCTGGACCGATATTGATGAAATTTTTTTGATTTGTTTCTTTTTCTTGTATACAAGACAACGTCTGTCGGGACAGCTAGTATATACTAATAATCTAAAGAGCAAGGGCGAACTTTATGAGTTTGTTTGTGTAATCAGTGGAACCACTGCACTACTTGAAAAAATATGTCACTATATAAAAGATACAGTATTCCCAATGGACATAGGCCTCATATATTATGTTAAACCCGGGTAAAGTCGGGGCGGGTTGCTAGTGTTTAATATTCTCAATCCCCACGGTGATGGTGTTACTTGATTCTCGCCTCACCGCCACTATCAACATACAATATTCTACATAGTTTCACAAAGAAAATGTAGTTGATTGACATTGCATTTATCGCAATACGAGCATTATACACGCACATTGCGAATGCAATGCGTGCAGCAATGTGAACAATATTTAAAAGTTTCTTACTATTCACGTTCTTCAACTCGTATTAAATACGTTTGAAAGTGTTTATTAATAGAGTACTAACAAAAAATTGTTACAGGTAATTTTGATTACTTCGTTACCACTTTTGTTTACGGTGGGTCGTGAGAATTGGATTCTTGGTAAGAGCAAATGAAACTGACATCCAAAAAGAAGGTAGATTCTTTTGGAGTAGTAATAGGAAACTTTTGGTGTGAAGATTTTATTGATTATTAAATCATTCAAATAGGGCAACGATAGATTCTGTTCTGAAAAAGAGAACTTTCTTACTATAATCTTTGTGGCAAATTCTCAGATCGAGTGAATATAACCAAATCAAATTCCCGTCGCGTTAGCAGTTGTGATCACTTATACCACTGCGCCATCCGTGTAGTCATACTTAATGAAGGTATTTTCCACGATAAATGTATATATACGATAAGAGAAAACTTTTAACTCCTTATTAAACATATTGCGAGACTTTGAGATTTATTATAGTTAAAAATTGTATGAAGAAGGAGTACAGAAAGATAACATTTATAAAAGAAGACATTAAAATTGAATGAATCTCAGTCGAATTTCGTCCACTGGGCGATTACTAGTATTACATATATTACTACTAGCGGACCAGACAGACGTCCTGTACACACAAATATAAACCATTCTCAAATCCACTTGAACACACACAAAAAATTTCATCAAAATCGGTCCGGCCGTTTAGGAGGAGTTTAATTACAAACACACGCACAGAAGATTTATATATATAAAGATACATTGATCAAGTAATACAAATAGGCATTTGTCCAAGCGCGAGGACCACGCACCCTTTTTTTACATACGAGAAAGTAACACCCCTTTCTCGTATGCAAAAAAGGGTCTGCCTTATATATTTTTTACTGTTTAAATATGCAAAGGGGCTTTTAAAAAGAGATATACTATTATATAAGGGTGACAATAAGATCTTTTATTATTAGGGTTACATACACATATGGATGGATGTAATTAGATAATGATAATTAAATCGATTAATTTACACACTATATATCGGCAAAGCGGTATGCAGATATGAATCATAACAATATTTTATAAGTAATCTTTCAAGAGGGCGATTTTACCGTCTACTGAGCATATTTTTAAGTAGCTGGTCCTAAAAATCCTATAAGAAACACACAATTAAGTATTGTCTGGGTCTAACCCAGGAATTGAGAAGGGGAGATTGAATAATTGGATTGGGTTGGACAATTATATGCAAAAGGACCAACGAGGCAGTCTTCACAATATCTTATTAAAATTTTACGGTTTTGAACTTCAATCATGTACATTGCAATAAATATGTTATTAATTCAATTATGCAAAACACTTTTATAATTTCGAGGTAGTAACCCTGAACGCAATCACCGTTAATACAAAATTCGGATTTCAAGTCACACGCCACATACCCTACGTACAAATTAATGTAGATATTGTGCATCTCCCCTCCGTAATGAGCTGTACTCATCAGCTTATGCAAATACACGTACACACGGCCCCCACGGAGATATACAGTGTTGCTAGGGGGTAAAGGTAGGGGGCGCATCGATCGCCGAGATGCAACATGCATAATGTATGCAACCACCCTCTGTTTAGTGAGAGCGCATAATGCTATGTGAAAGAATAATTTTGACACATCAATCTTAATTTCGTGCCAGTATATTTGTATGCAGAAATATGCATATGAGGTTTTTTGTAAGATTATAGGAATAGGGGAGTTGATGCTGCGTATAATATTGTTAAATTATATTTTTTTATTTGTGTCACACTGTTGGTATGCCCTGCTGCTCAGCAAAGGTCTCTTCCTTAAATTTCTAAATTGCTTGCCTTGTTCTTGCCCCTACATTTTAAATGTGTCCAAGTCATCCCACCATGGTGCCATAAAAATTAGACCAACATTCGTGTCTAACAGAGTTAAAAAATAGAGGTTATCAATTCGACACGTATGTAAATAATATTAGTTATTAGAAGTGCAATATATTCACATATGGCAAAAGCAGAAGCACAGACACGTTTAAAAAATTTGCTTCAAACGTGTAGGTATCCAAGCATTTATACTCATAACATAAGGTATTTAAAAATATACATAGGTACCTATTTTAATAATAATAGCGATTAGGTTTAATTATATTACAAGAAAAGATTTTTTGATTTTATGGCGAGAGCCTATAAATTCATTTTGTTCTAGTGTTTATGCTCTATGCAATGTTTGTGACATATAAACCATCGCCATGTTTGAGGCATGATTTCATTTTCATTTAATGATCGATAATTACGTTATTTCGCCATCAACTTAATCAGGAATCTATGAGTTTATAAATGAAGATTTTAAAAGCATTTATATCATAATAATGGATTAATCTGATTTTTTCAATAGAAGTTTAGTCATAACTTTATATTTTACTAGCTGCGCCCCGCGACTTCACCCGCGTAAGTCCCGATGCCGTAGGAATATCGGGATAAAAAATAGCCTGTGTGTTAATCCAGGTCTCCAGCTATGTACATACCATGTTTCATCGCAATCGGTTAAGTAGTTTTTGCGTGAAAGAGTAACAAGCATCCATCCTCACAAACTTTCACATTTATAAGTAGGATATAATTACAGCCTCGATAGCGCAGTCGTACTGTATGCGACTACTGTGCATGAGTTCTTGGGTTAGATGCTCAGTTCGAGCGAAGTGGTGTTGGGTTGTTCTGTTAAGTATAACAGCTCGGCGTTTGGAACTATGCCCGGTAATTGTAATTCGACTTCTTTTGCCTCATTTGAACTCCAAGTTGGTCCATTATGCGTGAGAATCGGCCGGTTATGGAGATAGCCATCCCAACTCCGCCGGTTATGGAGATAGCCAGCCCAACTCCGCCCAGTAGTTCGTTTCGCCCAGTTTCCTGGGGTCTTCGCAGGCTTCGCGGAGTGACCTCGGGTTGTTGAGTGTTTCCTTACGTTGTGCTGTTACTCCCATACATTCCAGGACTACATGGGCAGGAGATTCTTCTTCGGTCAGAAATCCCCTGCAGAGTGAGCTATCTGTTTCTCCGATGTTATACAGATGTTTGTTCAGGGGACAGTGACCTGTTAGGATCCCCACGATGGTCCGAATTTCCAATCTTTGTAGGTTGAGCAGGCGGTGTGTCAGACGTGGTGATATGGCCGGTAGGGTTGCTCTCGTCTGTCTGCAATCTATTGTCCGTGCCCAGCCATTATGTTGGCTCTGAGTGCAAAGCCGCATCCATGTTCTTAGTTGTGAAAATGGTAGAGGGAGGAATGGAGATGGACCTTCCGTGGTGGTTTCCGATCCTCTTCTAGCCAACTCATCTGCAGCATCATTGCCCACTGATTCACTGTGCCCCTTTATCCATTGTAAGGTCACTGTGTTTTTGTGGATATTCTTTCAAGAGCAAGGTGGCATTCGTAAACGAGCCTGGAGTTGCAGCTATTGCTCTCTAGGGATCTAAGTAGTGCTGTCGGAGAGGATTCGTATCCTGTAGCCTTAAATCTGTCTTCTGTCGATCGCGGTGGCGGTCTCCATGATGGCCACACATTCCCATTGGAAGATAGAACTGTGGCCGGTAAACGATAATAGGCTCGGCTCTTTAATTTGGCCTAAAACTGTAATTGGTGAAATATGGATGTGTTACATAAATGTAATTGTATGACGTACTCGTAATTACATTTACTCTGCCGACTCCTGCAAATATATAGGCGTGGACTATGTATGTATGACTAAAGTATTTTAATATTATTTAAGATGATCACTGCGACCAAATTTATCATTTCCAAGAGTTTTAATCTGCAGATTTATTCGCCATTCCTGACGTTTATTAATTTAATAACTTTCGCCTAACGTCTTTATCTGGAAAGATGTATCGTTCTCATGACTTTAAGGTCAATAAAATGACGCGAGCTGTCGTTAGTTATGGTCATTAACGATGTAAGGCTGTGGGTTGTATAGACTGCAATCACATTGGGCTCAGGACGTAATATTTGTGGCGAATTCTTTGCTGTAAGCTTTTGATACAGCTCACATTGCATACTCGTTGCTTACATGCTTTATTCTAAAGAGGATACCTGTGTAAAACCACGCTAATTTCACATAGGTATGGGGCCTATACTAATGTTAACCGACGCCGATCGTCGATGCCATTGCATGTACAAGAACGAGACAAAGCTATACACTCTGTTGCGCTGTCTCGTTCATGCGCATGCAATAACAATGACATGAGATGTGACGGTAAGGCTCGTGATCAATTGTTTATCCACACATTATATCAGTATCGCTTAAGAAGCTATACATTTTAATTTGTTACTAATGCTTAGCGGTTCGCAAACTGTTAGCTACATAAGAATATACCCTTAGCTCTTGCTGCAACGGCTCGACAAGTTCAATCTTTCATAAAGCGGTATAATAATAAATTGAAGTGCATTTTACAGCGCCTCCCCTCGCATGCCTCACCCCCTCCCTCGCCCTAGCCGCACCGAGGCTTTCTTTATTAAATGTACTTTATTAGTGTTTAACGCCGTTCCGATATTGGATCACAGTTTATAGACATTTTACTGCGTTTTAAGGATTTTATTCCTAACATTACGTAATTAAGCTCGATAGAGACGTTAGGGCACTCCGCGATTTTGCTTAATGTATTATTGCTAGAATTTTACTATATACAATACATGTGACGATGTTTTCCGGACAATCAAATTCAGTATAAAATCTTCTCGGTCTTGTGATAATTTAATAATATCCGCGTCATAAATAAACATGTCTCCCACGTGATAGTATGATAAAGTCCTGCAGACTGAATGTCGGTAACGGTGAATCTTATCGAAGATTCACCATCTACGTAAATCATATAATAGTGCAAAAATATGGCAGCTAATACGAATGCACTTATCCATTAATTCTTTATCATAGTTGATGGAACCGGAATCGCGCCAATAATGCGAGTGGAGAGAAATCAGGCGTGGAATCAACGGTTTAACGTGCTTGCCGGTATACGGAGATATACAACACCGCCAGCTTCTTAACTCAGGGCTGTTAATGAGAATTTCTTGCATAAAAAGTTGAACACAAGACCTCACATACAGTATATAGTCAAATTCACTACCACTGTCTAATCAAGGCAATTATATCCCCTGATAAACCCAACAACACTTTGTTTGTATTGAAAATCGAAGTCGAGGCGCTGCGCCATGTAATACTCCTGCTATATGAATAATTAATTATCAATAGGCTACAGCTGGTGCTGGCCATAAGGTAGCCAATACGTGCTTATATGCTTCCATAGAGAAACATAAAGTTAAGTTCCATCATCACCAGCAGCAGTCATTGAGACAAATCAGCTTTGTCGATGATCATAAACAACCAAAGATGGAATGCAGACAAACGTACAGATTCCAATGTTCGAAGCTTCGAACAGGTGTGGGATAGTTATTACTCAATCAAATATTAATGGTTATTGTTTTAGAGTATCGATGGTTAAACTGTCTGTACTTATCTGAGATTGACTATAACATTAGTGAACAAAATATTCCTGTAATTAACACAAAACCTGGGATAGGCCTGCCGTAAGCGTAGAATTTTTTTAAATTGAATATGTTGTTTAAAACGCTAAATTTTTTTTATAATATGCAAGTCTCCTCGGATACTGTTTTGATTTAACTACAGATTTGTATTTTATACTAATTTATACTAACCACTTAATAAATTACTTAGAAAAAAAGACGTTGTAACAAAGCGGTTATAAATTAAAGTAGTGTATAATTATATTCTGGATTATATATATTATTCCAGAATCATCGTTCATAAAATAACATATGTAGCAAGTAATAGAACGATGTTTTCATAATTGAGGATTGTAACTTGAACATAGTAAATAGTCATGTAAGCTTTGAAAAATAAAGCGTTTTAAGCTTTTTTAACCAAAGAAAGTAAAACTTTCATTAAATAATAATCTTTATAAAGAGCCTTGCAAATAATTATTTTATTTTAATTACTTTTGTCTTTACTGTCTAACGAAACGCTGAATTTAAAATAAACTTAGAACCAGAAAATATATTGTTATGGGGTTTGCGAAATGCCAGATTATCACCAAATCTCGTACATTGTCATAACTGCAGCTGAAAATATAGTCAAATGAAATAGATTGCTTTGGAACAAAATTGCGGAATGCTTGACTTTTCTTGATTTTATTTATATTGTATCTGTTTTCCTCTGTGTTACACTTAGGCCTATATTTTGTGGGTTGCGACCTAAGTCGCAATTCTGCTGTGAGGCCTTTTTCCTAAAAGTGTTTAGTGATGTATTAGAGCGTTAAAAGGCGATGTCTCACAATATTCGGCGGCGGGTATGTGTGTGTGTGCGTCTGTGCCGAGAGCGCGGAACAAAGGCCCTAGTTGCCGGAATCCAATTTAAAAGTAGCGTTTACTTCACCGTGTAATCGTTAGTGGACGTTAGGCGGGTGGCACGCGGGCGACTACGCTCCACGTGGCTCAGATCAAACGTTTTAATTTATTTAGCACTAGCTCACACCCGCGGATCCGTTCGCCTTCTATAACGAATTTAGTTTCTAACTTTCGGAAAGTTCTGTGTTAAAGTTTACTTGAGTTGTAATGGATAGCGATGAAAACTGTGTTTGTACACACATAAATTGGCATACGCATCTGAAAGGGTTGGCAGAATATATTAAATAATTGAGAGGGCAAGCGCAATGCTGCTCACAGGTCATTTAAAGTAACTAAGAAACTCGTAGCAGATACAATCAATGACATTTTGTTCGACCCAGGTAGCGAACCCGGGGTCTCTCAATCAAACACAAATAAGCGCATATCACGACACTAACAATGTAGGCAATGTACGTAATGGTTTAATAGGTAGTGTTATTTGATTCATAAAAGTTTGTAAACTTATAAGGTTTTTTGTTACTTAATCATGCATGAACCGCTGAACGGATTTGGGTGAAACTTGGCACTTAAATACAGCATGTCATTATTTTACATAATTTTTTTACCGGTAATGCAATGCTTTGCATTACCGGTAAAAAAATGTGAAATACCTACATCCAGTTAAACATGAAAAGTTTATAAGAAGTTAACATTAGCAGATTCATAAGATATAGTCTTTATGGTCGCGACGCTGTCTCTCTGACTCTTACAGTTGTATTTACTAGATTTAACCTTTGGCTTCACTCGCGTGGCTTTAAGGAATAATAAATAATTTAGAAAAAAAAAAGGAAAAAAAAAAGAAAAGGAAGGGTAATGATTTTGACAGTCTAGGTATGTACGTTTGTATGTTCCACCGTAGCGCCTAAACTACTGAACCGATTTTAATGAATGAGGTGTCAATAGATTTGTAATTATGGCCCGGGTGACATAGACTATATAAACTTTAAATTCGTCGTTTTTAGATCCCTTTTTTACGTAGTCGGGTTATAGTTTTTAAACTTTTATTATAAAAGTAGTCAATAACCCTTTTGGCCTTTAAGCTGGAGATAGTTTAAATACCATAATTATGTAAAAATCAAGTGGAATCTATGCCCCGTTTCTTTAATTTTATTTCAAACTTACCGTACTTGTGAAAACGATTTCGAACATTCGTTTTCACAAAAAACATACAAACATGGCATTTATAATATGTTTGAATAGATGAACGGTGAAGGTAAACATCGTTAGGAAACCTACTTGTCTGAGGGTTTTCCATAATGTTCTCGAAGATATATAAGTCTGCCAACCCGCACTCGGCCAGCGTGGTGGACTATGGCCTAACCTTTCTCGCACGGAGAAGAGACCCGTGCCCAGCAGTGGGACTGTTTATTGCATGGCTATTGATATTGTATAGATGAATTATCAGAAAGCTATAACATTGCAATATTTTACTAATAATACTGTTCATAGACGTCAATTAGTACACTTCTAATTATGTGGAACCCAAAACGTACCGACGATATGTAGAACTGGTGGATTAATTGTGGTCAGAAATCTGTTAAAGTATGATAACGTAACGTATATTCATGGTCTCGCGCCTGAAAACTCTGAAGAGATAGGTATTGCTGTATAATACACGTTTCGCCGTCTATATTTTGAACGTTATGGTCAGCCGACCTTACTAGAAATATACAAGCGAACGTCTATTTAGGCCCAATTCCTTTATCAAGAAATAAGTTGTTTTACTTACGGACTGTTAAATTTTGTAATTTACTGTCCGTTAGTAAAACGACTGGTTTCTTGATTATAGGAACAAGGTGATAATAAAGTCAAACAAGTTTTTTTATCACTAAGAGGAGTATGCAACAAATCTACAAGATCATCACATCAAAACGTCAGCATCACTGCTTGTGACCATGCCTATTCCAAAAAGATACATCAATACCTTGTAAACTCGTGTTTCCCGATCCTAACTTTCCCTTTGTTTGTTTGTTACGCTTTCACGCCGTGACTACTCGACCAATCTTCATGAAATTTCACATGCACGTTGTCAGGGGAACAGAAAAGGACATACCTCTCAGCCGCGAGCAAAAATTTGCATTAAATCAATTATAGAATGTGAAAGTATAAAAGTTACATTTTGTTAGAAAACCATTATATGCTAAGATTGGTCATAATAATGATGTGAGTTGCAGTTCTGTACAGTGCCTTAGTGCACGCTGTGTCGCGGGGTGCGGGGCAGGCCGGGTGTGTGAGGGGAGCGGGGAGGTGCGGGGAGTGCGGCGCGGCATCCGCCCAGCAGCCAATATTATACGGCCGTAGTTAGCGCGCACTGATATTAAGAATTCCACAGTGCACAGAGTAGTTAGCACTGTATTCAGTTTTAAATGAGTATTTACATTTTTACTTTTTATAAGCATTGTGTGTGTACTTGCGTAGCTTCCGCTCGCGTGGTTGTGGATACGCAAAGTATCATTGTTTGTTTTTGTCAGGTAGTTCTGTTACTAGTAGTCTAGAGTTGTTCGGTAAAAGACAGTAGTCTTTTCGCAGCTATGAAACAAACATCATTCCGTAGCCAGAGGTGCGTTACACGCCTCATTCGCTAAGTAGCTTTTTGGTCCTACATGGTAGAGGGCAAAGTTATTCCTACTATCTGCTGTGCGTGGTCTAGATGTTGTTGCATTTCCTTTTAAGAAATTCTCAGTAGCAGCACATAGTCTGCACTGTGACTGGTAGACGTAAAAATATTCTTCTTGAATTATGTGAGATCTAGAGCTATAGTTAAAATGTGGGTGCAATTCGCCTGGGTGTAATTTTTTTGACTCAAGAACTGTCAGTATTTTATAGCGTCGAAGACCATCCTATTCTTATGCGAAGATCAGATAAGAGCTTACAAATTATGATTTATGTCTAATTATCCATTGTCCTTCTAATGAATCACTCTCTGTTTCGTAACACTACTCTACAGTCTGAGATTGGAGCGAACGGCACAAAGTTGGTAATTGAAAAATCTTTCCGGTCCCCGTTACCCTGCCCCCCTCTATTCCGCTCACCCCTCCATCGTACACCCCCCTGCATGGCCCGCGGAGCGCGCGAGGAATTAAACTGAAACTGTAATTACATGTGTTATGTTTAATTGGAAATGTAACGATAGGTAGCATTATAGGCTTATTTGTATGGGCCCTTCAGAGGGAAGAGAGATTAATATTTCAAAGATGAGAGCAGACAATTATAGAGTCAGTTCTATTTTTTAAAACAAGTGGTAGAATATTTTAATGTCAATTAATTGCCGAAATTTTCCAATTTGAATTTATTGACGAAGGAATCGTTTTCAATCCAAAAAAAATATAAATCTATTTGACTTCTCATATTGCCTCTATCCATGAGTTTCACTTGACACAATATTGGAATACGATCAATCTCTTTTATCACAAGTGGTTTCCTCTTTTACGTTATGTGAGTTCTAATACTCTTATCAATCTGATTCATTGACTGTATGCAAGGTTTTAGTGTTCGCCTAGCCACTGCCATTACGTGCATAGTATTGTGCGTTCGGATCTCTCTTGAGAAAAAATAACTCGTGAGTCATATATAGTTATTGCGAGTCTGGGTGTTCACTGTTCCCCGTATCTGTTGTTTCAACGTTTATAAAATTTCTCGCGACGAGGGGATAAAATCTAGAGAGGAAGTTGTCTTCTTAAAATAGAAATCGAAGTGCGGTTTAACTTTGCCACTGACTAAGAAGTACGATCAAAGCCAACGATAATTAACTATTTAATACGCACATAACTTCGAAAAGTTGGAGGTACGTGCGATGGGTTTGAATCGGAAACTATTGACTTGGCAGTTCATTTCGTCTCACCAAGTACTAGTTGCTTTATATTTTATCTGCTAAAGCCACAATACTTTGAAGTCACAGGATATAGCGTCGCTTATTGGATCTATATTAGTGTGGCGTAGCTCGTAGATGCTTAGATCGTAGCTGTTTTCTATTATCGTAGCAATCGTAAAGTGTAGCGTAGGCTGTGAATAATGCTACAGGTGTAGCGCGCTGTTCAAGTCTGTAAATACAATTGGTGTTAAAGAAGTTACTACTTGTATATTTTTGAATACTAATATCATCGATTGTACGGATGTTACAATTGTTTAAGTGATCACCATCCTTTGAGAGATCCGGCTTTGATACTCGCGCATAACATAGTTTTAGTTTAGTTTTATGTATTGTAAAACAAATATAATTTGTGAAAGTTGTGTTTGCTTCAACGTGGTTGTGCATTAGCCTATAATCCTTATGTATGTCATTAGATTAAGTAATAATGTAATAACTGTAAGCAATCCTTAAATAAATAAATAAATAAATAAATAAATAACATACATTTGTGTGATGCATCATTTTTAGACAGATTCGGTGGTGCTACTGTAATGTTTACCGTGTATAAGGTTTAAATGCCCGGATTGAGTAACGTTACTGAGATTTTCTACCAAGAAATTCGCTGTAATTTGGCGTACCTGGTAGACGGCAATAAGATCGTCTAACTATTACATGGGATTTAACATAGACGGCGAAAGTTGTACACTTTTGCCCACCCTTTCGGTGGATATTGCCGTAATACTATTTATGTTTGTATGTTACTCATTATATACGAAAGCAAAAGCGCTCGGTTACTTCATACGTCATACGGTGCACAAGATGCATGCGTGTGGTTCGTCCAAGATAACACGCGTCTTACGCGGTGAATAACGCTGCGTTTCAAAAACCGCAGCGTAGCAATTGCTTTGTCTACATTATAGGTACTAATAAAATAAAGCTAAAGATTTTGTTTCTTTTGTTTGAATGCGCTAATGTCGGAGACTACTAGTCAGATTTGGAAAGTCTTTTGCATTCGATAGCCCACTTCGTGATATCGGTGATAGGCAACATCACGCTACACCACAGCAGCTGAGCAGTAACCAAAAACGTGGATGAAACTACAGCAACACCTAGTAGGTAATAAAATAGTATGCGGCAATTGTAATGCGTTCAACGTACCGTATCATTTATAAATAAACCAAGCGTTTTAATGTACGTATTTTTCATTTTTTTTAAATAATTACTATAGTTGTGTCGATGTCCTCATTAAAATCATTCTTTGTAGGCGGCCACGTTACGTCCCCAGTGCTAATCATAAGGTCATCTTCAGAACAGCTGTGTAGACATTTAGGGCACTAAAAGTAAAGAATAACGATAGTGCAATTTATCTGTACGGATGTTGTAGTAGTTTTACTAGTCCCTGCGCCTCTGAATAACTGCCAAGGTTTACGGTTAATTTATTTGTTAACTCCTCTACGTTACAGAAATTATGCCTAATGCAAGAGAAGTAGTATTATTAGAAGGGTAAAAATGAACTGTAATGTGAAATTTTAATAAAATTAATTAAGTGTTTCGATGGCGTAGCGTCAGTAAATACTACTGCAGTGCATGAGGCCTCGGGTTTAATTTCAGCGCGCAAAGTGCTAATATATTTTTATATCTATAAATGTTCAATACTAGCATTGAGTCTGAAGCTCTATCCGGCAAAAGGTAATTGGCTCGTTCTCCATTACGTGGAAGCTTAACCCATACTTAGCGAAATGTGTGTGTAAACGCCTTTGCGTATCCGTTTAGAGTAGATCTACATATTCCTTTCAAGTTACGAAACCCTCGATATGCGAGTTTAATCGGAACTTGTTTTAAAAAGAAAATAAGACAAAGAGGTGTAGTTCAAAAATATAAGATATCGGTAAGAAAGTATCTAATACTAACGTGTGCTATCGGTCGATATATTGCGACACTATGATCTGTATGTGACATCACTGCAATTACATCTAATTTCGTCCAGAAAAAGAATCAGCCATTTGTTTGTCTATAAAACGCAACTGAGTAACAATATCATAGGTGATTCAAAAACGCGGCTCTGTCATGTGACTCGAGGTCCGAGGTGGGTGAGTTATCTCCCTCCCCTACCACTGCTGGACAACGCCTACCCACGGGTGGGCAGTGGGGGCCATTCGTCAGCTCTCTCAGAAATGTTTTCATTTTTATTTCATAAATAAAGAGTGGAATTCCGTCCAGGCGCGTAATGAGGGCGCTGTGTGGTGCGCACTGTATAACTAGCACATAATGTAGAGTGCTGAGCTATTTATAATCAATTGTGATGGATTTTAAACTATAGGTGATAAAGTTACAATTTAAAGTGCATTACAATGAAGGCGATGGATGGTGTGCATGCTTCGTAACTTTGCATTATACTCGTAATATTGAGTGCTGAGCTATTTGTAATTATTTGTGATGCACTTTAAACTATCGGTAATGTAACTACAGTTTAAAATAATGGGTAACGAGGGTGCTGTCTTAGTGCGCACGGTATAAATATACATTATAATATTCAGTGCTGTGCTATTTGTTATCAATTCTGATGGACTATGGTTTAATCACCTGTAGGTGATTAAACCATAGTTCCAAATGCATCATAATGGTTAATCTGTAATTAAAGTCTAATTTAAATAAGAGCTACAATATGGCTTTATACCATGTTTCTCTTTGATTGTAATTTTTTTGTGAGCCAAATATATAAATAAATAGTATAAAATGCTGTGCCATTTGTGACCAATTGTGATGCATTTTAAACAGTGACAAAGTTACAGTTTAAAAAGGATCATAATAAGGGTGATGGATGGAGTGCGTGCTATGTAACTATTCACTATAATATTGAGTACTGTTCTGTTTGGGATGTATTGTAACCTACAGGTGATGTAAACACAGTTGCAAATGCATTATATTGTTTATGAGTGCCATTTTGATGAACTATGTTCTACAATATTAAATGCTGTGCTGATTGCAATCAATTGTGATGCACTTGAAACTATAGGTGATATAAATACAGTTTAAAATTCATCTTTTCGGTTATTGAAGGGAATTAATGACGTACATTCTGTATCATGTTGCACTATAATACTGAGTGCTACGTATCAAGCAATCGTGATGCAGTTTAAACGAAAGGTCATAATTATTACTACAGTATAAATTATTCATAATTGGTTATGTATGTATTCGTGTTGTATATGCACGGTGATATAATCAATATATTGAGTGCAATGTGCGTGAGACTCACTTTGATATATTTATAGTAATAAAATATACACATACATTATACATAAAAATTGTCATTGACATTCAATGTTTAGTAATAGCCCGAATTTTAATAAACGTTAAGTAATTAATAACGACGTAAATACGTGCATGTAATGTTTTGAAAGTCAAAATACATACATATGCAAACAATTAATACTATAATAACATATTATGAATCACATTTTCTACATATTTAAAGAAAAATATTGGTATAAATAAATGTGTAAATCGAAAATTCAAACAGATTATTCGTAATCCCAGGGGTAAAGGTTATACGCCGCTCATGAATACATCTGCTACGCGGTGCTACGGTGGTGCTACACGTGCTACGCGCCCCCAACATTGCTATACGCTTGTAATAATTCCGTCACATGAATGACTCAATACGGTGAAGTACATTTTATTTTTCTTTTGAAGTCTTTGAAGCAATACGTGCTTAATAGAGAATAGTCACTTCCATTAGAAATTACTCGTTGGACAAATGGCTAACTTGGGACTGATGATCGTCAGGTTTAAGTCCTGGGTTTTGGATGTAGCTATACGAACAGTATCTAGTACTACTATACCCTTGAGACAAATATAGGTGTGAACATAACCAGAGTTCCAGAACAAGAAAAAAGTTACTGCACTTCTCAAAGAAAACTTCTCTCTTTTAATGTTACTTTACTATCAATGTATTCAATTTATTGCACTCCCGTAAATATGGGTACAAATAAAAATATAAATGTATTGATGATACGAGCAAAGATAAAGTTCATATAAATTTATCACTGTATAAACTATTTGACGTAAATCTCTAACAAACAAAGAAAACTGTCACAACTTTATATTAATACGATAATAACTTAAATCCACCCATAACTAAACACAAAATGGTTTTACTCGCTGAGAAAATTGGATATTCACATGATGTGAACCCTATTCAAAGAATTGAATGGAAAATTCAAAGACGGCCCCTCGAGGTGACGCGATTACGTTGTAAACAACTCGCGACATTCCGCACAGCGAGTGTTTAAAGTCGTGGCGGCACCCGCGGCGCTGGCCGCACCCGTCGCCGCTCCGAGGGTAGAGGCCAAAGTAATTGGTGTCGAGAGCGCTCAGGGGCGGAGGTAGGCCCTCCGACATATTGCAAACATATTCTCCGCTTGAAATTTATTGTAAATCGCGGCAGGGGGATTTGAATTCAGCCCCTCGCACTGTCAATAAACCGAATGGACTTTGGAAATTCGCTACATTCGCTCCGTGTTTGTGTTTGCTGCCTTGGCTTTTTCTGTTCTTGCGAAAAAACCTCCCGCCGGCCGCGGCTCGTCCCCCTACACCGGCCCGCGTCCGTGTCCGCCGCGCTTCCGATTTTATTTATCTAAGGTTTTCCATTCCGTCGTAATTGTGTGAGTTGCGAGCTCGATTGTTGCTAAAGCGAATATTTATTTGGGCTTCAGTTTGCTTTCCATTTGCGCGTTGTATCTACGTATGTATGTGTGGCACTCCTCTCCCCTGCCCCACCCCGCACCGCCGCGATGCTCACTTTTAGCGGCATTGTGCTACAAATTGAATTTGCGGGGACTCAAATCAAATGTTGTCGTAAGAAATGACTTGTCGCCGTCGACTGGCACTATCAAAAAATTGATCGACCGTCGACTCGACCGCGGTGATATCGTCCACTGATGCGACTCCACGTCTATTGCGTATTACAATAAACAGTATACAAAGCTAGCTACTAAATTGCTACAATGTATGATTCGTGTCGGTACAATAGCACGTGTATAAACGTAAGTGTATCGCGTGGGTGTGGTATAAATCTAAACGGCGCACACGCCAATAACATTAGTACAATGAAACGCCGGCGTGCAATCAGCATTAGCCGGAATATATTTCACGTAAATCTTTCACGGCAGCTTTTATGTATATCGTAAAAAACGGGCAAGTGTCCGCCGAGTGAGCTATAAATATGCTCGTAAAGCGCGCGCCGCGCCGAACGCCGGGGCCGCCCCGCGCCGCCCGCGCCGCCGCGCCATCGCGCCGCACAGCCACTACATCACTAATTATAACATTTATGCGTCAAAAACTGTATACAAAGCTATAAAGTTACTTTACGTCTTCATTAATACATATTCAATTTACTTTAAAAGAAACCTTAGAAAAATAGGTGTTTGGAGTGGGATAGGCAATCAAGGTGGAATAGGATACTCATTCACACATTTACAACTGTCCTGTTTGGCTTTTGAAGAAGTACCTATAGACGCATAAGCGATTCTGTTTGTTACATCTAAAATAATAGTAACATTTTGTTAAATCCTACTTCAATGTAAAATGGGTTTTACATTAGATATATTAGGTAAAACCCGAGTAAACGAAAAATGAACTGAGTAAATATAACATTGGCTAAGATGACCGATTTTGGTAAAACTGCCAAGTTTTCAACTTTTTGGAGAGTTAATGATTTAGTGTTTAAACCAACTTTTTTATTGTGCTTTCTTTGCTCGTTTACATTATTGTGAAGTATTATAATAATAACTTTGCATATTGTGTACCATGTTTTTCAAGTAAGTTATCTGCTGTCTGAAATAATATTATTATTTTTAGGGATTAGGTATGAAATTTGTATGAAGAAATTCGGTAACTATGTGGTTTTGATACGAACTATTACATCAATATTTTATTTTTTTGAATAGTTGCTTATACCTATTAAGGTTATTATGGTTTGTCTTAAATTAACAAAAACATCATGTAATTATGGTGAATTGAAATAACGAATACGGGCAGACACACAGCGATATAACTTTAAATACAAACTGTATAAATGGTTATTGATATTTAATATCAATAATGTATGTTACTCACAATATTCATAGTCCTTTTTCCAAATTGAAAGAACTTTTTTTAAAATAATCTTTGTATTTTGTACAGAAACCAAGAGGTTTTCAATTAGTTGTAGGACACAAATAGCAATTTCAACAAACGATTGTTAAGTAAAATTACATAGTAAGCTTACCTTTTCTTCTAATTTGCTTTCAAATTGCGACTGTAAAGGGAAGGCAATAACGTGACTACTAATTAAAATAAACCAACTTATTCAAGTAATAAAATATATATTTATTTGACTAAGGAGGATACACATTCACAAATATATTAATATAACTAACAAGCAAACCTAATCCCATATATTAAATACTATTAAGAATATTATTAAAAAAAAATAAAGAAATCTTGTCATCGACTTTTTTTACAAATTAAATTAAATTTATTTAAAATAAAAGTAAAAATCGATAACAAGATTTCAAAATCATTTGAATTTGGAATAAGGTTTAACTATTATAAATATAATATTGGTAGATACATAATTAAATATTCAATTTTATGTAATTACAGTTGGAGACATGCACGGTGACACCCTAAGGAGAAAACACTAAAAAGAAGAAAGATGACTCCGTGAAGAAATGACAAATGCAATCATAACGTTTTAGGTAAACAAACAGGCAATAAACTTTATATATCGTTGTATAATGGAGGTGGTATATCGCAATGGCGCCGATGAGAGGCTGTTAGCGACGATGGCATCGGTTCAATCACAGTAAGCATCCTTCGTGGACATAACCGCGAGGCATCACACTCCGATATCATATCGTAACACCAAACTTCACTCGACAACAAACACAAATGTGTAACGTAAGAATAAGCCGATGCGGCATTTTGTACTAAACATTACCAATAGCTTTCTTATGAAAATATTATTCACTGTTATTCTTCTTCCAGCGTGAATACTTCTACAAATTACCGATAAAAGGATGTACGAATGAATGGCTTCTATAAAGCTCGATACATTGTTTGTACTTTTAAAGTTAATCTAAGTCACAACATACTATTCAAGCGATGTAGTTACTGAGGCATGTACACAAATGTATGTAAATTGGGATATAATATTTGTGTCTCTTGTTCGAATGTTCTTTAGTTGTCTTCCATAGAGAAATTATTCCTAGTGCGGGAGTGGTTTGTGGAAAAATACGATACTCACCATATACATAGACAAAGAGTTAATAATTTTGTATTTTTTTATATCTGTGGATTATTTTGTAGACAATATAATTGACAGTTTGAAAATGACAATACTCCTCAGTCTACCACATAGTACAAAATTATTATTGATAAAACTTCAAAACAACTTAGCTTAATAAACTACAATGATTCTCATAAACTTTAAAGTATAACATACAACAAAGTAAGTGTAATATACTAAGTCTTCGCCTCTTCTATGAATACAAAAGCGGGCAAGTACACAGGTACTTTCCTGCTTTTGTGCTTACAGAATGTACTTACAGAAGTATTAACTCAGTTTGTAGTAACAATGTAGCCGTATGCCGCATCAACAGCGGCCAGTTTCCGAGATGAGTGTCGCGATTGAACGCGATTCTCTCTAAGACAAAGTGTGTTATTTCTCGCGGGATCCCTCCAAGGGGGTCCACATCAGAGGTGGGGGAAGGGGGAACGCTACGTACTATGTAGTAATATTTTTACGAGCGGTTTTTATTGTCGTCGCGCGCGATAAATTTGTCATCGCTGCCTCGTCCCGCCGCCCGTCTGCATCGCCCCGCTGTCGCTTAACTGCAACCTTTTATTGTTCGTCATGAATTGTAATCAGCCGATACAGTAACCTTTCAAACAAGATTTCTATTTTTGTGACTAACAAACCTAGAATAGTACTGAGACATTGTCTCTTCTGTCCTGTATTGACAGAACACGAGGTCCTCGTTTAGACACGCTTTGCTACCCTAAAGCAAGCTTCAGCTACACCTATAGTCTAATATCAGTCAGGTATGGTTGATGACCACATTAGTTGTAAAGCAAGTCACTAACCATAACTTTCCAATTATTTGAATGCTAAACATAATTGAAAACTTATTGTGTCTGGTCGTTAGTGTTGTGCCGAATCGACAGTTTAATAACGAGGCGAGGATTATGTATAAACAATCCTTCTAAGCCTTTGTTGCTATTAAGAATTTCAATACAGAAAAACCACTTTACTTAAACTGACACTTGAATCCGAAACGTCACGATCTTTTGTGTCGACGAGGAACTTCAGCCTAGGAATTATTAATTGCGTCATGGTTGCGCACCTGCTCATAGACTTGTAAGTACGTTCCTTGTACGAATGATGACTGATGGAAGGGATCAATTCTACTTATTAATCGCATATGTGAAAGTGAGCTTTTTAATTAGGAATTTAAATGATATCGAATAGGAACAGGTGCAAGACAAAAAATTCAAGGCTTAGAAATTGAAATGTCTGCAATTCTTTTGTTATTCTGTGACGTCTTTAGTCGTTGTGATAATCTCTGGGTCGTGGTAGTCTTTACAAGTTACATTCAAATTATTTTACTACACACAAAGTACGAGTATGTCCTGTTTTAAAAGAAATAAAACTGCTGGCTCGGTTGTGGAAGTATCGCCATCCTATAAAAGGTCACAGTCCAAAAATCTTTTGTATTCTTATGATGAGTAGGATTTGCAAGCTGCTCAAGAAGGTGCTGTGTTGTAAAGGATCTTTGTTCCTTGCGACGGCAGCACGGCGAGTCCTTGTTTGTAATAGTTAAATGCAGAATCACGTTCGAATTATGTTTATATACAAGGACAACCCGTACTAGGAAAAATTCCTGTATCGCGGGGGACTTTACAAACATTCAAGCAACGTAGACAAAGAACATCCAGACTCGGGACAACCATTTGTGGCTCACACAAACTTTTGTCCCGTGTGGGATTCGAACCCACGTCACTCGGCAGTGGCAGTGGCGAGGTGATCAAACCACTACTCCATCTGTGCACAACGCGGCACAGGTACCGTTATATAGTCAAGAAAGTAGCGCACATGCTCACGTATAGTGTTGTCCACTCATTCGATTAGTCGTAATCGTAGGGTATAGTTGCTGGAGAAAGTGTGTCTTTGTTAAGAAATTTTCAATGAAGGTAAGAAGCCTGGGAATGTGTCGGATAGCTGATAGACTTGTCCAATATTACGTATGCTTAAAAATCATAGCTAAAATATTGGATGTAGTGCCCTTCTGGCTAACTCTTCAAGGTTTCAAGGCATTTTTCTACTTAACCTATCAATTGATAGAATGGCAGACATCATTGTTAACCTATTGTCTCTGGCCGCTGGTGTGCCGCTTCGATTCATTAGGATAATATATGACGCTGAAGAATTGTGGTTATTATGTCGATGCCTACCCATTTGGATACATAGATGCATGATGCTTTGTTTTATAAGATATTGGTATAGTAAGATATAGAGTACGTTACACGGTTAGGAGTATGTTACACGGTTAGCTATAAGTGTGTGATTCGATGATTGACATAGTTAACTTGTTGCAGCACCCAACCTAGAGAAGGCGTTGATATTTGACTAGAATACGGAACTATGCTCGAGTCTTCAACGTGTTGCTTCTGCCCATGTTTAGTCATGAATGATATCGTTGGTGATAGTGAAGATGATGAATTCAGACAAAAGACGTAGAAGGTGGGAAGAGAGCTTTGGGTAATTGTAAGTTATCAGTTTGTTTATCGTTTTATTCTCCATGAGTTAGTTCAACAACAATGAATTGTTTATTTATTAAGCATATTGAGAGTATTTATCTACACAATATACCTACAAATGTAAATAATTATTTAATATTAAAGGGATTTAAACCTAAAATCAACGTACCATATTTATTTTACCTATTTACGTTCAGTAAGCACGGTTCTTGTTAATTCCTTTTAGAAATTTACTCACCTCTGATAATTCCACCTGACACTGATGTAGATAATGACTCGTCCTATATTAATTAGACAAAAGGTAAATATTGATATCAATACATTAAAACGCAGTAAGCTTAAATTGCTCGGACTGGTGCGATCTATATGTAAAAGAGTGTGACCATTTGCACAGTTCTACATCTTGAGGTCTGGACTTAAATTACTAAAATAAGTAATAAATAAGTGATTTCCAATTTTAAATATTTAATTATAAGCTCGATTACTTCCATTCTGTTATTGATTGGTTTTATATTCATTTCATTCAATTATCGTCGTAGTAAGCAAGCCGAGTCGATCGACAGCTGTGTTAACGTGAGATTTTATTTTATTCCAAGCATAAGGCTCATTCACAATATAAGTCATTATACATATTTTTACCCTATTTAATATGATGTCATCAGTTAAATATTGGATAATTATAGTACTTTAAAATGGTGACTCTTTTATAGAAGGGAAAACGGCTATTACCGCGATTGTGCTCAGTATTTACATATCTTTTTAAAGGACGTTTTGACGTTTCGGTCAGGTTCACTAGCGGTTGTCAGTAATATACTGAATACACAGTACAGTACCGTCACCAAATAATAGTTGTCAGCTATCTATTATACTCAATAAATTTTGGGAACACTTCACATGAGAATATTAGTATATTCAAGAATTTCATTAATTTAATACTAATATAGTTCATACTATAAGTCATTGTTAGCGCTGCTTATCGGTTGTCACACCTACAAGTACTTCACGTACGTGACTGACCTATAGAAATAATATACGCAGATTGTGCAATAGGTACTGTCATTGCTTCACTCCTATTTTATACGAACAAGGCCGAAGGCAGCCAACAAGGATTTGGTTTATCTGATAGTACTACTAATGGAGGATTGAATTTTCTATTCGCTGTAAAGATGACAACTATTTGTAAAGCAGACAAATCATTGTGACTTGTAACTATGTTTGTAGATTACACCTAATAGGTAGTGAGACTAACGTTGTTTTCTGAGCTGAAACTGTGTCCTACTTCTAAAATAATCTAACAGAGAAACGAAATAACTAAACAGTTATTTCGTTTTGGTTTTATTGCCGGATCGGACAAACGTCCGATCCGGCAATAAAACCCAGATCTCAGGATCACATGTACAAGCGTAACCTTGCCACGGCACCAACAAGGCTGTTCCTACTCTTAATATTTTATTTCTATATGCCATTCATTATTTAGAGGTAGGACATAGTAGGATCAGGAGTTGGGAATCTAGACCCAAAGCAACTTGACTAAGGAACCTCCACCATGGCTCCAGGAGATCACAGCTAAACAACCTATAGCAACCACTGCTGATGCTTTAGTTTGATATAGTCAGGCGCAAGTAAGCGATAGCGACGCGCGCCAGACGTCTCACCCCAACCACGCATTCAGGCCGTAGCTTAATATGTATTTATATAATATGTAACTGGTACCAGTCAATATTTATCGATACCTATAGAGAACTATGTTATTTAACCGCCCACAAGAATACCATTTACAAATCTTTGTATTGTATATGTACCGATAAATTTTGCTCTTTGCGCTAACAGGAATGTGATGGCTACACACGAATGGTACTCCTGGTGTTTCAAGCCCTAGGCTCAATCTCTTGCCGTCTGCAAGTTTGCCAAATAATATTTGACTGCACGAATGGCATAGTGATTCAAGTGGTTGCCTCGCCGTTGCCGCCGCACCGACTGTTGTTCGATCATCCCTACACAGGAAAATCTTTGTGTGATCCACAAATGGTTGTTCCGAGTCTGGGTGTTCTTTGTGTCCGTTGTTTGAATGTTTGTAAAGTCCCCCGCGACAAAGGCATGATTCCGAGGGCTGGAGTAGAACTTAGAAAAATATAATTACACTTCAGCCTCTGCCTATCCATTCGGAGATAAAGACGTGTGACTATGAACGAGTATGTGTTATACCGTTTTGTAATCTTTGATAAGATATTTAACAGTCTTTAAATACGTACAACTAATTAAACTGTTGACTAAGCCCATAGAAATAGGTAATTGAACTAATGACTGGAGCCATTATAAATTCTTTGTTTCTAATAAGGCGGTAACCGCTGACTTGTGATTTAGCCAAATCGGTGTGAGTATCACTAGTAGTTAGTGCTAGGTGGTAACGTGTGGCTCTAAGCCCGGGAGGTGGACGCGCCCATTTCAACACAAAAAGCTTCGCCGCGTGTGACGCGCGTCGTCGTTAAATCAGGGCTGACTCAATAACAACTTATATATATTAATAACTAAGTACCTTTTGATTGAATAAGCATATCCGTGGATAAAGGGTGATCTTTGGGCGCAATGAAGAATTTTAGAGAATTAGTTTAATTACCGCGTCACGGGCGACTTTTTGAACACAGTATAAAATTATCGGGTACAAATTAAGCCTAGATTTCAACCAATTATGGCGGATCAAACAAATAAATAGTCTCGTTTGGGCTTTACACCAACTAAACACTTAACGCAGCGGCACTGCGTTATCGTTGCTGTTTTTAACTTACTACATTTAAAATTATATTTTATAATCATAATAAATGCTAATGCTTATTTATACTTGATAAAAGAAGTTAATTTATTAGATATACAATATCTGTCTAGGTATTATTCATAAGTAACATTATTTGATTACAGTATTTCTTTTAACTACTTGATAATTGAAAGACAGATCGAATGAGAGGAAAGGGTTAGTAAGGGTTTATGGGCTTACATAGATACCTCTGCCATTACTTTATATTACTATGCTTACTCCGGTTTTCTGTAAGAGGGTATACCTCCAGGCATTTTATTAGTTACGTACGTAGCTATCCCTATTATTATTATTATTATTAACTATATTTAAAAAAGAAAATGCCGTCTATTCACACATGATTTCGCTACCTAATAGTCGAGCGCGGCAGCCCTATTATCAATTCCCACACAAGCTACTAAATATAGTGCGGTGCTCGCCATAAGTATGACTTGGCAGTTCACACGGCCCACTTGTTGCAGCTCCCACCGCTGGGCTGCCCCGAGCTGGTCCTGCACCGACTACACCTCGCCGCGAACAAGCAGCATACGACGGACCGGCAGAAGTGACCATAGTGATGAATAATTTGCGGTACTGTTTGTGAATATATCTTTGGAAGTTAGAAGTTATTGTTTTTCTTGTATTTTTTTTTGTTGTACCTTTTTCTGCCGTAGCTTCGGGATAGGTATCTGCATTATCTTGAGGTCTTGGGTTCGATTCCCAGTTCGGGCAAAGGATGATAAAAATTTTATAAATGGAAATTCTCAGTGTTGTATAGGGTCTGGTGGATCGTATTAACTTAGCCACGTGTTGCGTGGGAGTTAATGTACATTCCTGGGCCTTATATTTCGTGAAATATATAGCCGTGAGTTGATACCCACACTAAGTGTATGACAAACTTAGCCAGCTGTTTGAGATACAGACTGTATTGTGGGCGCTAAGGTTTTAAGTTCATTTGGGTATATTTCTAGATCAATTCTCGTTCGGAACAAAAATATATATGATCCATATATGGTTGTTGCGAGGCTGGATATTCTATATATTTTTGGTTTAAATTATTTCAAAGATATCCACAACACAGTTATACAAAAGCATGATTATCTCAAAATATTACCGTGATTATTTTTACTTATCTCTTGCTACCAAATGCAAAATATACAGACCTATTATTTTAACCAATTGGAAGTTGCCACGGCTATAGTTCGCTTGCTATATATTTTATATAAACCGACACTTATTTTCATTATTTAAGGGAATAACCGCTCGTCATTTGTATACTCAAACATGAGATTAAAATGCCAATAGAAGCACATAATGGAGGTGCTCATTGCAGTTAATAATATATTAATATTGAGTCAATATTAGCGTTGGTTATCGGTTGTTGCCGTCGACTCGGACTGCTTACCTGACGTGTACTTATTCACTTCAACGTGCATATTCTACTTGTTAATGTAGGTCCAACTTTACGAACCCCTTTTTCAGGTCTAGCCCGAAATTATATTCTTGTTAGCCAAGATCCAAGCGGGGTATTGTTGAGCGCAACAAGACTCCGAGATAAACACATAATGCTTGCATCATTGTGTCTACTTTTTGGTTAACCTATCAATTCTTGGAATGCCAGACATAATTGAAATCTTTTTAGTCTGGCTCTACGACTACGACTCAATAGATGAAGTGTATAATTAAACGTTATAATCAGCTCTGTTTATAAACTAATTAATTGTTGGACATGGACCTCTTTTTATATACAAGTAGAAGGAATAGAGAGAGATGCGGCATGAAAGTGGATATAGTGACAAGAATAGAAAAGGCTATGTTAAGCTGGTTTGGACATGTAGAAAGAATGGACGAGAAAAGACTGACTAAGAAAGATTATAAGGCTAGTGTGAGTGGAACAGTCGCAAAAGATCAGACTTAGGCGAACATTTCTTGATCAGATCGGAGACGTTTTGGGCAAAGGCCAGGTTAAGAGCACCTTAAACCGGCGAGCATGAATGAGGAATATGATGAAAGTGAATGAAGCCAGAGGATCGTAACAAATGGAAATCCGTAGTCTCTGACTACTTCTGGGCAAGAGGCGCGAATCTATGTATGTATGTACAAGATACCATATTTAACCACCGTGGTAGTCTAGTGCAGGTTGGATTTACACGTCATAGAGGAAAAAGAAGGATTCCACACGATATTTTCCTTCACCATAAAGACGAGCGATAATTAATAATAGTCAACTGACATATTATTGTTGTATCATATGTATTTAAGTGTGTGTATTAAATATAATATGCACACAATTTTAAAAGTCAGAGGTGTTTGTCATTGTTTTGAATTTAAGATTATTGCGTGTTAGGCCAACGGTCTCTCTATCAGGCAAAGATTTTCATTCAATTAATAATGAAATTTTCATATACTCTTAGATCATACTTAAGATAATCTAGGTAGCGGGTCTAACTCGCGATAAAGTATTTAAAAGATACCGACCGACCGTTACGACCAACTGAGGGTAGTAAGCTCACACCAGTCAACCCGTGACCACGATCGATGCAATTCGATCGAAACGTCGGGCAATCAATAGGTATTTATTACCTTAAAACTTCATCGCGAGTGAGACCCATTACCTAGCATTATATAAAGTATATGTACAAATCGCGATAGTCTAAATGTTTACCCTTACATCATTGATAAAAACAATTCTTCGTTGGCGCAGTTTTGGGTGTAATTTCTGTTTTGGGCAAAGTGTTATAAGAAGAAGAAAGAAGTTATCAGTAACAGTACGACGTGTGACATTATGTTTAGTAGATGGCAATAAGCCGTTAAATGAGCACCTAAACTCGTAGTTAGGGAAATGTATTTGTCCCTCTTAATAGGTGTTCGTACCTCTGCTTACCCTTCCTAGAATAATGAATGTGAAATATGATGACAATGTACCTGTGTCTGTACTCTGAACTATTTTAATTAATACATATACATATGTCAATTTAAAAGGCAAGCAACATTACGCAGTGAAGACCTACATTAAGCTTCTTAAATATACATATGAATAGTCATACTCCTCTGTGCATAGGAAAATGTTGCAAATATTAAATCTAATAAAGTACTTTATATGTTAGAAACACGGTAGAAAACATTGCTACAATAGTTTGACGCCGTTTTGTCCGGCCGACCTCCTGCAACATTTGCTTACAGCTACGAATAGAAATCTTATATAAACTAAATATTGGTTAAACCTCTAATAATTATTGATATAATTACTTGTTATCGGCAGTCATGTAATAACAAATTATTTTGATAGCTGATATTTGATTAGATTAGACGTTTATTTTCACATGCTTGGTTTTTTATAAAAATACTGAGGCAACAAATCTAGCTAAGCCTACTGAAGATTACTCTACACTGTTTATGCAAGACAATTCTCATCTAATGCGATCATGCGCCTAACATCTAGGACTTGTAATCTACAAAATGGCACTAATCAGTTTATACTCGTAGTCAAAGTATGCCTTCGTAATATCTATTTTAAATATTCAAGCGTACTGTGTTCATCAGAATAGTGACCCAGATTAGACGTGGAGTTAGTGTCCTCCTGTATGATAATGAGTGGCACAATTTTGTTTATGTGTGTGTATATGCGCCGCGTCGCTTTCAAGCTGTTTGCTTACGATAACTTTCTCGATATCGGCTTATCGAACACCAAGCAAACATCGCCTATCTTCGCCATAACATAGAACGTAAATTACACGCGAAACGTAAAAAAATTAGAATTAGCATTAACGGTAAATATTTTTTGCGATATTAAATAATTAACAATTCTTGCATAGTGTTGTGTTATAATTGTATTGAGGTTAGTGTAATTAACTAAATAATGCAACGTTTCTAACACTTCATATATTTTAATTACATTTTTTTTGGTAATGTAATCATTTTGCGATATCGTTTAATCAACCGGATTGTGTATTTAAGCTAAACGTTTGCTAAATACGAATATTTGGTCGGTAAATTATAAACCACGTTTCCTTTAAGGCTACAACATTGTGTTATACCAACAAGTTTATAGAATGAGTGCGGTATGTGAGCCTCTAACTAGTGGGTCTTAGTTCTCACAGACCGATTTTCTGTAAGAGATCACTCTTTTACTATTACTAGTACTTCCCCGGACGGTACGAATGCTATAGAATCTTCTACTAAAAGTAAACATATTTTTATACTACTATGATTGCCGGTGATCTTAGCCTAAGAACGCATATAACTCTGGCAATATGTATACCATTCTAACACATTAATACCATAGCTTGTTTTGTTGTAAATATTTCATATCTATCTACAAACATAGCTAATTCTCTTACTTGGAAAACTCTGTGTAAAAATAGTTAGTGCTAGAAACTGGCTTTATACTCTATACACTGCTTTTTTTGATTGTAACTAGTTTTGTGAGCCAAATAAATAAACATGCATTTTGTAGGTTTGGCGAATACCATTCTAGTATATCATATACAAACGGTGGGTGAGAGGTTGTGAACGATGGAACTTTTAAAACCAAATGGAAACGGTGGATGGTCATGCTACATCGACGCATACATATATAATCTGACTTCAATATCCCTGAAAGAGTAGCCAGGGGCGTATTACATTCATATTTTATTAACTATGGTCTCAGGTCCCATGTAATGCATGCTGATGTGTACCAAACACAGCGCCCGACTCCGATTGTTATTGGCAATTTCTTGACAAAAAGAACCTGAAGTGGTGCCCGACCTGTGTATTGAAACTGAGACTTCATCTCGATTACGATACCGTCCGTATTCACTATCTCGATTTAAATGTTACAATCAAACGCAGAAAGTCGCGGCAATAATTGCTCGGCGTTGCCTATAGTAGTATGGCCGATGGTTCTCACGATTACAATACGCAAATAATTTGCACGATGATCCTTGTGCGACAGTTTACGTTCTAGTTCGGCAATCATCGGGTCGGATGCGCGCGCGCCGACTCACACGCACTTAGTTTGACCGCGACCGCACCTGTGCTGTGTAACTCAAGTATTGTGACTCTCTTACTGACTCTTGTGCTTCTGTGATTAAGGAACTCTTGTTCTATCTCTCTTTGTGATTCTTGAGGAGTTCGTTGAGCATTGCTGTGCCCATGGATTTAAGTCAGGTAGGATATGTTTGTGAATGATACCTAGTTACTAATGATTGATTATATTCTTCTTGTTGCAATTTATTAATAACGATTGGAATTAATACCTATTTTATAATTGCTTATTGTTCATACATTATAATCCTATTACCGCAGACAGCCAATTATTATAATAGAATCTGTTCAAAATAGAGTTCCGGTATAGTCACAGTGTCATATATATCAAATCTTCTATTCTTCTTAACTAAATAAACTTTGTTTGTTGATGATCGATGCTGTATTTTGAACATATTTTATTGCGAGAAGTTGTCTTCAGATCTAAGTTACAACGTCTACACTATAATTGCAATCCTAAGATTTTTTATGTACTGAAACATTTATTATCTTTTTTTACTCTATTTTGTGTATCCAACTCAACGCTGAGTTGTTGGTAACAATCAAATTATTTATCTAGAATTTATGATCTTATGATTTTTGTTTCGCGTCGTGTTTATCATTTAAGTTATGTGTACAATTATTCATGTTAAGCTTTATATCGTGCAGATTTAAGTATAACAGACAGGTAGGAATATAAAATGAAAACAAAATGAGAAATACGTTTATTCATATAGGTCACGAAGTAACACATATGAACGTCAAAGTTACACTTACATTATTAAGTATAACATTGAAGTTCATATGAATTTACGTTTACTTGTTGCAATGATCAGCAAAGCAAGGGCGTCGAATTCAGGAGAAGGAAAGGCAAGAAACCAAGGGCCTATCTAATTTACAATTATTATTAAAATAAATATAATTAATTTTATAAGTATACATTGAAAAGAGACTAGATTGTCTCGTTGGCCGAGTGAAGATGTGTAAACTTAAGGTGGCGTACACACCGTGATGCACTTATCCATTAGTTATTTATTTAATAACGTTAATTAATCGTTTAGTAATAACTATTAAACAAAGTAATAAATAGCACTCCTTAGCTACCCGACAACAAGTTCTTTAACAGTTTTATTGTTCATAAGTCGCTTTTTATTGGGTAAAGTACACAGATGGGTATGTTTTTCTTAGCTTTACGATGTATTTAAACAATCACAGTCGTTAAAAGTTTATAGCTAGTTGCACTCACCTTATGTTAAATGGTCAATCATCGATATTTAGGATAATCATTCCATACAGTAATTTAATACGCTGCGGCGTATTAAATTTACATCAGGTATCGAAGTTTACTTATCTACTATATTCCGTAGCTCTCTGTCTGATGTATTAGGCAGATTCTGGCCAGGGCCTTGTACGCATGAAAGCTACATAAAGCATAGTGGGATAAAAAGTATTAGCTTATGTATTAATCCAAGTCATTGTCTCCCTGTGTGCCAAATGACATTCAAATCCTGTCACATATTTAAGTAGGATTATAAAGACTACTCGTCGTCCAGTCAACCACAATTAATTTAATTTTGTTTTTACTACTATAAATTTTAACTATGTCGAATCGCAAATGTAATGTGCTTGAAAAGGTTCACATATTTGTGTCTTTTGAATTAGGAATTCTATGACGCCTATTAGAGTTTTAGTTTTCTTTTTCCTTTTTAGTTCTGTTATATAATATTTTAGGTATAAGTTAGTTTTAAAGAATTGTGTTTATATTATGTATATAATTAAGGCGTGCAAATATTAATATTCTAAATATATAATAATGTAAATGAAGAATTAATTAGTAACAATGTTTCATATCCCGACTTCTTGACTACCGTGGTACGGTTTCATTTTAGTTACCTTTACCTGGTATAAAAAATATATTTAAATAATTCATAGCATGATAAACATTTCTGTTATCAGAAGCACAATTTTCAGTAGCGGTTAATAAATTTGCTTTATCAATGTAATCACAGACCGTATCAATTCCAACCATCCAAATGACATGCAAATTAACATATGATTAAGTAATAAACTACCGCGGTCATTTGTGAAGATTAAATTGTATTTTACATACTAAGTGGTAGCTAACACGCATAATTATTAAGAATAAAAGCATACTTAACTTGATAACCTCTATAAGAAATGGTTTAAATGCCATTAAGCCGCAGGTTTTAATATCATCTAATGGTGCTGATAGATTTGAGCATTATCTTGTGACGAAACATTAAGCCTTCGCCGTTTTTAAATTGTCGAACTGAACAACGAACAGAGGCAAGCATAGAGCCAAACATCGCTACGAACATTTTCACGATCATTTTAGCGAACGATGCAATTTCGAGGCAAATTTCCTGTGCTTACGCTAGAATGCTTGCTAGAACGCTCGTTAGAATGCTTGCTAAAACGCTCCCGTTTATTTTTCTGTAATGTAACATTCGCTAGAATGCTCATTGCAAGTAAATGCTCAAGTCTATCAGCACGTTAAGGGTCTGAGACCAGCGGATACCCTTTTTGTGTAGAACGTTAGCAAGAAAGGCACGGTTTCATTAGAAATAAATAAAATATTATCTATTTTTTATTTTACGCTAGTTTCTGTTTGCGGCTTTGTACGCTTGAATACCACTTAAACGCATACAGTTCTACTTATGTACCAAGTTTCATTTAAATCTGTTTAGTGGTATCAATGAGAAAGAGATAAGTACTTGTTTAGTAAGATTGTGTATGTAGATAAGGTATTGCAACATATATCACGTAGGGCTCGAGTATTATGGATCTCCTTCCTAATACCAATTGTATAATAATTTGAGACGAGCAATTGCTACTTCTGACGAAAACGAACAAGTGGCGAATATATATATATATTGATACTGATATCAAATGTAGCCCAGCTTATCCTCTATAACAGTTGTTTATTCTATTACAAAGTTATCTATCGTTTACCTCAACACTTAAAACGAATCACTAGAATTGGATGAGCATGCGCATGAGTCAATTTCTCTTGTATATGAATATATTTGTATGTAAATAGATAAAGTACTATTGAATAGATAAATATATAGATAACATGATGTATCAATAGGTATACATTATGTGCCATCACGCAGATTTTCAGGCTTTTTGTGTAAACGGGACCAATTTAGTTCCTAACTAATTTCAAAGAGTTGTGTAATCTGATAACGCAATCCGTTTTCACGTAGAATATTTTAAGTTTTGTTTGAACTGATCCTGTTATCTGAAGTTTCAGATAGAGCTATGTAAGGAGAGCTCTATATACATAAATAAAGTAGAGCTACAGGTAACTTAAACTATCCTAAAACCTAAGTTTCAGACATCGCACTGCTACTAAGAATATCCTAAGAGTAAAATCCAATAACACTTTCATCCAGGACCTCAGGATCAGCCGCGAAAGTAACCGTAACCTGCAAAATACTATATGATCAGCGGGATATAATAATAATTAATTAAATGCAATAAATTAATTTGATTGAAAATGAAGAGAAAAGGCCCGTGCCCAAAATTGTGACAGGTTATATTACCATTATAATATTAATGTTAAAACGTATTACAGTACTCTAAAGTTCATTGCCTTCTGTTTGAACACAAAGAAACTATTAAAGAACTTTATATCAATTTATTATACTGTCAGTCAACTCTTATAATTTGACTTTAATTGTAACAAAGCTTGGTATCGCGTTCTTAAAAACTATTTTTCAAATGTGATTAATTTTTACGTAGACATACTTTATAACAAGGAACGTGTAAATGATTCACGCTTCGTTTCACTGAAATACACATTCCAAAACACCTTCTTGCTTACATAGATTTACGTCTGTATATTCCTGAAGGTACGTAGAGTTTTATTACACATGCTTTTAGGTGCCTATTAATAGGGGACGAGCCGTCGTCTACTAAACACATTTCGCTATAATAGTGAAGGAAAACATCGTGAGGAAACCTGCGTGTCTGAGAGTTCTCCATAATTTTCTTGAAGATATGTGAAGTCTGCTAAGCTAAGGCCAGCGTGGTAAACTATGTCCTAACCCTTCACTGAGAAAAAAGCCGTGCCCAGCAGTGGGACAGTCTAATATGCCCTATATTAGACTGTCCCACTGCTTATGTTTATGAGTACATTATAACCTTCTTACAATACTGACTAACACGGGAACTTATAGTCGGCTTCAGGTTTATTCTCAAAACGTATGCCGATGAACCGACGATGCAGTCTTTATGCCGAGCTGTAAGTTTAAATCTCGCATGGAAAAATAATTTCTGTGATGCACAAATAATTTCGTTTGAGTTCGGTTAACCCACGACATAGGTCTTGATGACTTGAGCTAGGCTGTAGTGTAGTGTAGTGGCTAGGCTACCTAAAGTATTTTTTAATACAATAAAAAATACTTTAGACATTCCTATGCCATCGCCGGGTCTCACATGACCCAATTTTGACGATTCTATAGCATGAATAAATTACTGATAGCTTATCAGAATGGAGCGCGGAAACGACACGAACGCCAGACACACCCAACTGAATAATATTGTAATACTTCACTATCACATGTGATTACTATTATCGTTGCGTATTCTATGATACTTTCTATAAATAACATCAAACTAAAATTTATTTAATTTATTTAACTTACTTAATCATGGCCTTTATGTGTACATTAGCAAACTCATACAATTTGCCACATATGTAATTTCCGCGGGAAAAGTTGGAGATTGGTATGTTCGTAGGACATTAAAGCTGCCTACTGCAGTCTATTGCGAACATAGAACGACCTTTCTGATTTTGTGCTACATTATCTCATCTTTCGCCTTACACATCCATTCCATCTCATCCAGCTTTGCTAGATTCACGAACATCGGTTATACGACATTATGACTTGCTTATTTTGCGAGTTATGTCAATAACTTTAATTCTTTGAGATAGCCTCGTGTGTAATTTGCTCCTCAATTAAACGCCAAGTATAGTTTGTTCTGTAGCACGCTGCCGCTTTCAATTGGTGAACGATGTCTGCATGGATTGCAGGTTTTCAGAATAAGGCAAGCTCGATACCTATATCATTTTTACAGTAAATGAAGTGAATGCCATCTTACTACATCTTTGTTTTTCAATTCCACCTGCATGTCGATGGAGGACGACGTAATTCGACAGTGTTAGATTGAGTATAATAAGCTATTTTAAACTCTGTTTAGATCTTTTAGTTATGCAATCCGGGCTTTTGGGCTTAGGTATAAAAAATATCGCCACTGTCGCCTTGTAGTGTATATAATCAAATCCCTAAATGTATTTACATCGCTCATATACGCTTTTTGCTGTTATGCTCGATACTTTTAGTAAAATTAGTTATTCATTGAACTATAAGTACCAAAATAAATGCAATGCTGCAATGCAAACTGCATGCAATAATAAAATGGCATAGAACAATTACGAAACTGTTGCTAAGAGTAGACACACAAATTTTAGCCTTGTCTTGTTATTGATACTTTTTTAGGTTTGGTACATGACCTAGACCTTTTAATTCTAACTAAATCACACTTACCTTATATACTTATTTGCCATGCGGAATATTATAATATTATTTTTATGGAATGTCTCCAAAAATAAGTAAAATGTCTTGACTATTAAGGAGTGGCGCTTGCTTTTATTCATACTGATGATGTCTAATCTGTTTATTATTACAAATGATAAGATGCGACTGTATTTATTATTGTTATTAATAGAAGCAAAGTTTTAATTATTGTTCTATGATAAGAAATTTATACACCGTATTACTAAACTCGGTTTAAGGTACCAAATCAAATCTTTCTTTTCTCTAATTATGTGTGAATGAAGAACTCGCAATTATTATTCGTCTTTTATGATTATTTAAGGAACCTGGATTATTTTACAAACCGTAAACCTTATAATCAATAATACTCATTACATATCAATATCCTATACTGAAAGATTAATCCTTCATACTTAATCAGTATGTGCTATCGATAGAGTTTGCAAATATTCAATGAACGATAATGTCTATGATATATTTAAATAAATACGTGTAGCAATATCTATCGGTGTCTATCGTCTATCAACAACGGTATTTACATGATAGCTTATTTACATGTCATACGTATGTAGGTACAGTCGGCAATAGTTACACATAATATTATATGTATAATATATCTCTTGTTACATTCTATAGAGATTATTAAGCTTTTCATAAACAATGCGAGGCTATTGAAATCAATAAATCATCCCCTTTCCAATTTCAATAGAGAAGATGGTTGGAATGTACCACCAGCTTGGGATCTAGTAATTCAAATAGTTAAACCCAAGAAGAAGCAAACCACAGCTATTAGCTGATTAGTTGAGCAGATATACCTTATCCAGGCCATTTCCAATAATATTGTGGTCAACTTGCAAAATTCACTAAATTCGGCCTATTATAAGATCTTCCACAGACCGTCTGCCATCAGACCATGAATAACCATATTTTAATTTTAGACCAGTTGTCAGAATGTTTGAAAGAACTAAATCCCTACATCGACTGAGGTAGATATGCATGTTAGCAGTGACGGTTTTACGTGCTTGCTGAGACACGTTATGTAACTTTTTTATTTGGTCACCTATCTATGATAATCTATACTAATATTATAAAGCTAAAGAGTTTGTTTGTTTGGTTGAACGCGCTAATCTCAGGAACTACTGGTTCGAATTGAAAAATTATTTTAGTGTTGGATAGCCCATTTATTGAGGAAGGCTATAGGCTATAACATCAAGCTATGACCAATTGGAGCGGAGCAGCAATGAAAATGTTGCAAAAACGGGGTAAATTCTCTTATATTAAATGAAGCAGACGAAGTTGCGCGGGTCAGCTAGTCTTATATAAAAGTGACTAAATAGAAAGACGACGATGGTTTTATAGTGTTAAATGTAGTTGAATTTTATTAAACATACCAGACATATATTTTAATATTGCTGTCTGTACCAGTTCGTCTCACATAACTGAAGCATGGAGTAATAGCCACAATTATCGTTCCCGATATCTTATTGACGTCGTGTGCTTATACAAACTTTTTATGTATGAACTCATGACTGACGAACGGAACAACTTCTATTATGCGTTTTTTTGCCCACAGTGTGTCAGTGTTAGAATGTTTGTTACAATATATCGATTTGTTTATAGGGTAAGTAATGAGGTCTAATCGAGATCGACCGGATGTGTTAGCTATGAAGCTATGATAAAGAAATAATAGGCATGCTTTTTATTGAGACCATAATATACTATTGATACTTGATGACCAGTTGAGCTAAATGTCGTAAATCTGGAGTTTCACTCAAATCTAATGCAGACTGACGGGGAAAGGTCGTGACGGTGCTTTTCTAATCTGAATCACATAAGTTCACAGCCAAATTACCTTGTGTTGTGTGTGTGGATGAGAAGCTTTTTTGGACCTTAACCTATCAAGCCTTGGAACGCCAGAAATTACTTAAAACCAATTGTGCCTGGCCGCCGGTGTGCCGGTGTGCCGCTGCGACTCAAAAGATTAAGGAGCCACCGTGCATCATCAGGCAGACGAACGATGGAGATAAATTTTTCGCAATTTACGCAATAGTAGACGACTTTCTTTCATGTTCCTTATCTAGTCAAAATCAGCTCTTCAAGTTGTCTGGTTCTTTGGCCTCTTACGCGAATTGTTTTTTTAATTATGTCTGGAATTCCAGCAATTGACGTGAGAACTTAAGTAATTCTGAATATGAAGTCACATTTTAAGTGGTAATTATAGGGCTTACCTTCAGACGTACGCAAGTATGCGTAATGCGTAGGTACATAAGTGTTAGTGAGGTCGGCAGACATCACCGCGTGCGCAGGTGTGTCTCTGACCCACATTACATTTATTTTTTCCAAAGCACAAACAAGCACCTGACGCTATCGATATTTATTCAGTCGATAAGTAAGTTAATATCGACGTGAATATTGATTTCGCTATATTCGCTAACTCGTGCAAATTCTTATGAAAGTGATTCGATGTTTGTACAGCGATAGCGCCTCTTGCGAAGTTGTGAAATATATAGGTCGATATGTTATTGTGCACTTATTATTTATACAGTTCAGCCGTGATTGATACTGGCAAGATAATGTTAGTCAAATAAAGTTTATCTTTTAACTTGATCTGATATGCGGTAATGAGTCAACCGATGATTGGCCCTAGGTACCCTTGTTCTTTTCTCTCAAATGTCTAAACATCGCAATAATCACTATCTAAGTACCGTGTTATTGTTGTATATACCAAAGCAATATTGCGATATAAAGAGGCATTCGTATTTTTATACTAATACCTCTTTAGCCTCATGGCATGGGAAATTAAGGTCCTTCTCTTTCGTTGACACAACGTTGCTGATTTTTAATGTAATACTTACATTAAAAATCAGCAACGATTGTTATGCTGTAATGCAATACTTAGCAGAGGCTTGAAGTTCGACAATCGCTCCTTAATTCGTGAAATCTAAAATTAAGCTGGAAAATATGTCCCCTTGCAACTTAAGGCTTGATCCCTGGAGTTGAGAGTTACAGTTTTAGTTTTTCAAGCGGGAACATATACATCCACGAGTCGAGACGCTTCAGTTTAAATGAAGTAGATATTGCGCCCAAACTATATGATATTCTAAATTAGCTTCTAAAATGATTCATTCATTTTTACTGGCGTTTAAACTTTTTACTAGACATTTTCATCTAAGCCATTTGATGAAAGATCGTCAAGCTTATCAATATGTAAAGTCACCGCGATACCATGAGACATGGTTACCATATATTTTTAGATAGCTTCTAACTTTGACTAGATAACCTACTTTTAATAAACTAAAGTGTATCGGGGTCAGTTTCTAGTTTTACATACATATATCCGCTTAAGCATATTTTTTATTTGTGCGAGCTCAGATATATGTAAGTCCTTATTCCACGTAGAGAAGAAGACTTATCTCTGGCCTCCTACAGTTATTTTAACCGGCTGGTCGGTTTAAGTGGTAATACTAACATTGTGATGAATCGAGCGTTGCCGATTCGAAATTCGTAGTGGAAATCTGTAAGCTATTCAGATTTGTGTTCAACTTCCAACTCATCACACTGTGAGTGTTCATTCTTGTAATATTTGTAATGTCTTCGTACTAGAGGAATTGTCGCAAGATAAGTCTTAAAAGTGGCAAATTTTTTATTCTGATAATTATTGATGTGTAATTACTCCATATCGCCTGTCATTATAGGATTGCGACAGTTTAGATTGACAGTTTCACACTCTTGTTAAGACGCGAAATTATTGAATTTACTATAAACGGTCGTCTATCTAATGACGGTATTATAACCTAATCTTGCTAATTGTTTTGCGTGATTGTGGTTTTCACACGCTAGTATTATGTAACTACCTGTCAACTACCAGTCTTTCTCTGCAGTTAGATATGTATTAATGATAGAAAATATTTAATTATTCTGTTACCTTAAGATAAATGTACAATTAGATGAATATAATCGCTTAACGTACAGTAATTATCCATTCTGAAAACGATCTAATTGGATAAAAAATAAAAAGAATGCAGTGGAAACAAACTGTATAGGAAATCATTTTAATTTAGACATAATTACATATAATTATGTGGTGACGCAAGTGTTGACAATTTCCGTTTTCAAATATTCCGCTTGAAGGTATATAATGTATGTACCTATTAAAACAATCAGTTTATTTTCTTCCCATCATTAAAATATTGAACGAGATGCATTTATTGAAAACTAGATCTTTTCCTAAACAATTATAACGCGTGTGTCTGTACTAGCAATTTTCTCCAGGAATAAAAGAGTGGTTACTTTACCTACATAGATTTTAAAACTATTGTGTGGCAGCGGCACACCGTCGGCTAGACATATATTTATTTGTCTGGCATTCCAACATTTGACAGGCTAAGCAGTAGTCATAGCCAAGTAGAAAATCTTTATACTACTAAATCACTCATCAATATATTATATTATATAGGAAGACCTATAGTATATAGGTCTAAATTAGTTTAGAAGGTGTGGTATTAGATGGTGGTGAGTGACATTACCTTATTACGTTTACTAAGAAATGATGATTCTGTTTACATGAGACGACTTGATACTATAGCATAATATTTCTTTACGTTATCAGTTCATCAGCTTATATCGACGTGCTTTTTAGGTTCGAGTAGTATTTGTTATACCCCTATGCCCCTGTGCTTTTCTTAGGAAAGCGGAATCAATGTTATGAAGTTTGAAATAGACGACAGTTACGGTTAAAGTAAACTGCTTTAACTGTCAATTTTGGACTTTTAATATGCTAATAACAAAAGATAAAACCTTTGAAAATAAAAAATATTGTTGATAACGTATTTAAAGTGGAAAACTCGTTACATATTGTATATATGTAACGAGTTTTGATTGATTTGTTGTAGTTGCGATGTCATACACCGGTTTTGTTCACTGATCATCTATATTTTGTGATAACGCTTACGCTTCAGAAAAATGTCTGGCAGAAAAACCTTATAAGACTCTCCTGGATTCTAGCGTCTAGTTCAGGATTTCATAATTGACAATAACGCAAGCATTTATTTGCCGTTGGATACTGGAGACACTCAGATTTGTATGATATATTTACAGCAGTTTCTGGTGATTGAAAAGGATTTATTTCCTTACTATATCTCTCAACCCAAGCCACCTACACATATACATAGATCTAGACAGACCTGAAAACCGCTCTAACAACAACTAAGAACAACTTCATCTGAGTATTGACTTTTTCTTTTAAAATGACAAATTTTGCATTACGCATAATTCCTGTATTGCGGGAACTTTATTAAAATCCAAGCAACGGACGCAAAGTATACCCAGACGAAATGTCTGGTTATATATACAACGATTTTTGGATCATAGAAATTTTTGTCCCTTATATCGAACCCGAACACTCGGCGCAATGGCAGTGAAGTGACGACCACTTAAACCTCTACACCTTGATGACGTAATGTAGATATGTGTCGTGTCGGCATCGTGTCGTGAAATATAAAAGCTCTGATACATATTGACATGTCCGTGCTACACCGATACGTTTCCACAAACATGCTTGTATATTGGTATAGTGTGTCGATGTTATCAAATCATTAGGTTAATTGTACAAACAGCATAACACAATCTATCGTACATCTATTGCATTTTGTCATTACTCAGATAATATGACTAAATTATGACAAACTTCGGGAAATTTACTTCCTCGACTGATAGAATGGTTACGTAGAAGTCGTTTGTTAGTCATGTTTATGATTGATTATTTGATTGATATGATGGATTTGTAATGTATATGTATTTACATACAAACATGTAAGGAAAATCATCATTCAATCATCAATCGCCATCACCTATTAATTGGCAACAACGAAGTCTTTAATTACAATCTTCTCCTTAGCCTTTATTATTCCCAAGTCACTTGAGGTCGGCTTTTCTAGTCTAACAGGATTTGACTGGATATCAGTTTTTACACGGAGCGGCTGCCACCTGACCTGCGCAATCCGAATGCTAACGATACTCTAAGGATAGACCAGAGTCAGGATATTGTAGGGCACTGATTTCCCAATAACGACTGCCATAGATGTTCATGGTAGCCGGGACCGACGATTTAACGTGCTCGCCGAGGCACGGAGCAGACGATAATTGTCAATCAATACGCACATAATTTCGAAAAGTCATATAACTGCTGATAGTCAGAGGTGCGCGACGTGGGTTCGAACCCGAGACCTTCTGCATATTGCAGTCTGTTGGTATCCCCACTGAGCTATTGCTCTATAATTACAACGATGACATAAATTTCTGTATAGCGAAGGACTTTACAAACATTCAAACTACAGACACAAAGAAAACCAGAGGCGAAACAACTGTTTGTGGATCACATAAATATTTGTCCCACTTGGGAATCGAACCGAAACTACAACAGTCGGGCGCAGTGCCAGAGACGAGGCTTTAACTACTAATGTAGTAATCTGTGCAGTCATATCTATGGACATCATGTGTACTCCGTCAAAAACAAAGTTGTTATGCTGCTTTTTTGCAATATTAAATCCCGTACAAATAAAGTACACATGTAACATCGAAAAGATTTCATAATATTCCATGCTTTTCTTACGGTGGAATATCTAGGTCTGTACACAAATCATACCTCAGTTTAAAAAGTTAAAGAGAGATCATTAGGCAGCGTGCCAGCAGCACGCCGTACGTCATAGGTAGGACCATAGATCGAGGGTTATGGCGCCAAGAGACAGTAATGTCTCGTGAGCAGTCTATATTACGTGTACCAACAGATATCGACGTGTGAATTGTGACCCAACATTATATGAGTGCAGTTTGTTACCTCACTTAGATATCGACAGCTCGAGTATTTTTACACTATTGTGAATTTTCATTCTAGTTTTAGTCGCCTAGCAGTATTGAGTTACGACAAGCAAGACTTTCCATTGTTGTAGACTAGCTTTTGTACGCTGTAACGCTCGCATTTTTGAGCATGAATGGTAAGATAAGTTCTTTTTTATACCCCTGACAATGTGCAAGCGGAATTTCATGATGATCGGTCGAGTAAAACGTGAACAAACACATTCTCATTTACAATATCAGTTAGAATTAGCATTCAGATGTGTTAACTTGGCATTGTTGCAGCAAGAAAGATCCAGAGGTCATGAATTCACTGGAACCTCTGCAACTCCGTAGGGACATTGCCTCATTGGCATGTTTCTACAGAATATACCACGGTGAGTGCTCTGAAGAGTTATTCCACCTTATCCCGCCCTCCCCTTTCCTATCCAGAACAACGCGTGCTGGGCTCAGATGCCATCCTTACCCGGTGGAGTCGACTAGAGTGCGCACCAACAAGTTTAGGTCCTCATACCTCTGCCGAACGATCAAGGCATGGAATTCTCTACCAAGACACGTGTTTCCTTCTTCCTTCAATCCTGGGTCTTTTAAGCGGGGCGTGAAAAAGCACCTTCTCAGGCCATCAAAGTAGAGACCTCAATATCGCCTCGGCTGCTATGAGGACGATGTGGAGGCCACTGCTCTTAGACCACACGACTGCTTACCATCAGGCGGAGTGTGGTCATTTTGACGAGCAAATTAAAAATAATCCGCAATAAATAGAATATAAATTATATAGAACCGCCTCCGCAGCTTGCCATCAATCGTTTTCGGACATCGAGTCACGACGTATATTTTGCCTAATAGGAGCTATTTGTCACTTAGAACGATACAAGCTTGACGCGGGCATCAAACTGGTGATCTTTTGATTAAACGCACTATTAAACGAATAACGAATTCTTACATCACGATCAGGCAATAATTTACAATATAAACAATAGTTATTATACTTGAAATAAATCTTTGCGTTTGATACAATATTCAAGTAAAATTGTTGACAATTCAAATATATGCTAATTTCAACATGCGTAAGTAAGTATGTATAAATTCGCGGATACAGGTACCGTCATAAACTACTTCAGTCAGAAGTATTAAAGGTACTTTACGATGGTCATTAAACTGCAACTTCAATGACATGTGGCGACATCACGCATACCCATAGACATGTTCTAAATCTCCGTCAGTTCATAAAATCAACATCATCCGTCATTCTAGAAATTCCTTAATCCACAATCAGACCACAAAGATAATCGGCAACACTCACTCATTTAAAATCAGATTGTTGGCAAAGAATCACTTTTAAATGAGCCACGATATACAAAATGTTCGTGTATGTTATCTTATATCACACACGTGTCATATTAGCATACATTGGCAGGTGATACCCAACAAATTGGCCATTCCTGACCAAACAATTAACACGGTGGTATCGCGCGATCGGACAATTACCTCGCAGTTTTGCGATGATTGATTGCAAACGCAGGTAACACAGGGGGGCAGTATCATACTGATGCTAATTATGCGATGTGCTGATAACATTCTCTCGTTATATATTAAAATTGCTGATTTAATTATGATTGATGTTGTTGAACGGTTTTGATAAAATTTTATGGCTCAGCTTTTATGTTCTTGTTAAAAGTTAGTTAGTCTAGTGAGGTGTATATTGTTAAAGGTATAAGTAGAGGTGTATTAACCAAATAAGTGGCATCGGCACACCGGCGGTCACAATATGTTTTCAATTCTTTCTGGTTAAATTTATATTTCGCCAGCTATCCTTTGTAAGGGGCGTAACTTTTCTGTTTTACGAGACGCATTTCCAGACTCCGTGGTTCAGAGAAAGATATTTGAATTCTCTATAATACTTTGCTCGATAACGAAATCGAATCCGTAACATCAAAATCAGTCACAAGCGCAAGCTTTGCCATGGTAAAAATAAGACAGTCGTTTTTATATATGATAGGTTTGGTGCAGGCGGTATTATCAGAAATCCTGGGTGTAAGAGCTAAGGGTCAATGGGTCAATTGATCCTGAATATCAAGATACATACATAGCCACACGTCTATCTCCCTGAAAGGGTAGGGCAGTGGTGGATATCCACATTTTGTCAGATATGGATTTGGACCTACGTATAAGGAGGCGCATCAATTGCTGTCTATTTAGGACACAGTTCCAGACTTCATGGTGTTGCTGAACATTTCTTTATAGGAAAACTCAATAACATAATATCTGCCTCTTTAGATAAACCCCCCATGCGCATACACGGTAGTAAAACTACCGCTGCGCCATTGAAGGACAGAATTGAAAGCTTTGTCAAACTTGTCTATATCATTATTTACGTTAAGCGTAAGTATGTGCCACGTAGCATACATAATTTGAAGGCTTCATAGTAAATAGATAAGGTTTTACTCATCTAGTCTAGAACTAGTACTGGCGGGTCTGCCTAGGTGGGGGGAGGCGTGCCGCGGGCGGCGCGTGCGCAACTCGCTGCCCCGCCATTGGCCCGAGCATCGCTCCTAGATCAACATACTCGGTTTCCGTTGGTCGATACTCGATACTAGATGCGCGAGTGCACTGATACTTGATTAAATGTAAATTGTGGAGGATTGCAGACTCCATTGTTGCGCGGGTAATTAGTATAATCGGTTATTAAACATCGGATGGCCGCTATTATTCCCTTGCGACAGGCTTAATGCGTTGGTGCACAATGTTGCATAGCTTGTGTTTGTAAATGGGAAGTTTCCTTGCATATGTATTGTCTGTGTATCTAATTGAAAAAGGCTTCAAGTATACATTGCAGCATAGGAAAAACACACTGGTATTACAGTACACAAAACGTACTTTAATATAATATATAATAATAATATAATAATATTCAATCACATACACACAACACCATCTAGCCCAAACTAAGCAGAGCTTGTACTATGGGTACTAGACAATGGATAAACATACATATATACTTTTTTTTTGTAAATACATACATATTATACATAGAAACACCCAGACTAAGACAAACATCCATGTTCATGCACACAAATGTTTGACTTGTGCGGGAATCGAACCCGCGACCTCAGGCGTGGCAGTCGGTTACACTGACCACTACGCCATCGAGGCCGATAATACCAGTGTACCTTCGAAAGGGTAGGCAGTATTCATTTTACACAGCTATGATTTAAAGTACCACCTTAAGAGAGATCAGTTTATTGGCGTCTATCAAGTAGATCTCTTAATTCTGCTGCCATTGAGAATTTACTAATATCAAAACCACTTTGCTATTCTAATTATTATTAAACCTTCTTGATCTCTAAATTGCTGTGTCTGATTCGTTTATAATGACCAACATTTTTGTACATCATTATAAAATTATGGAATGCAATAAAATAAGTGTTGAATATTTGTAAACAACTAACAATTACTATTGCTTTATATGTTCAATAGAGTAATTTAGTTTACGTGTATTGCTGTCTATGTTTTAATTTTAAGACATGCAAAGTATTATCGGATTCCACTATCATAAAGTCTTGAACTGAGCACAGAATGCAGTAGGTACCTAGTACTTGGTCCTCAAATATGACTTGCGGAGGCTTTATATACTTCTGCTTTTACCTTCAGTGGTTAAAGCTAGGAAACTACGTTATAACGCTCTAAATTAGGCACGTGACGACGTAATGCAGCAAATATAAATGCAAAACCCAAAAACTATTCGCTCGAGCTTTAAGCAAAGTTTTGTTAGATTTTATTGTCAAGATATTCTCAGTAGCAGCATGGAGTTTGAGCTTATTGAGTCGCAGTGGCACACCGGCAGTCAGACACAAAGATTTTTAATTATATCTGGTACTTGATAGACGGCTATAGGCTCACCGCCGAATAAGTGGGACCTAAAAGCACAATAGGCAAAATATGGATATAATATACTCCTGCCTACATAGACCTATATAGACGTGACAGTGAGTTATTAACATATATATTTTATGTATTTTATCAGAATACCACCGCGAAATCCCAACCACCCCACGACAATAACCGTATTGTAATATAAACGAGTTATTCTTACCCGGTTCCTCGAGTTAAAATGTCATTCGCACAACGGTTCAAATATTTTATGAAATCATTCATATACAATAAAATTAATAAAGTTTGTAACATCATAGAACTAAATAATTATCAAGTTAAAAAATTAACAATGCAGTTGCTGAACTGGTCCTACCAATACTCGGAAGAAATCTTAAGAATAATAAAATGACAATGTCATTTAACTGTCTTAACTTTCTAAATAGTCCGTAAAACAATTTTACTTTCATTACCTACTGTAACTGTATAAACTGTGTTTAGATTATAATACCAAGTTTAAAATTTGTTAATTCTCTTGTAAAACCTACCACGAAACAGGCCTATCCTAGTTCGGACGGTTTTTGTCTACTGTATACACACTAATTTTTCTTGGCAATAAATTATTTATTATTATTATTATTCAGCAATATTGCCTTCATTATCATCATTATCTTACTTTATTCCGTCTTTCAAATATCACATCATTGACTATTTTTTATTCTATATCATTCCTCACGCAATATATCCATATTATAGCCTATATACCACAATGTTGCATACTAACCTGTTTAAAATACTCAAAAGGGCGACCTGTCATTACAAACTATGACTATGTTGTTTGTCATACTTGAGAATTACTAAACATATATATGCACGTAACCTGTCAATTGTTGGAATGCCAGACATTATTGAAAACTTATTGTATATGGCCGCTGGTGTGCCGCTGAGACTTAATGAAAGCTTTGAGCAGAGTAGAGATTTTGTTTTGCTTAAACATGCAGACTATGATTTGACAGATTACAAATACTTGCAAAAGAAAACTGATCCTTCTATCATGGATGATTCGTGGGGTGATTGAAATTAAGAAACATTCCAATTTCAATAGAGAAGATGGTTGGTATGTACCAATTGGGATCCAGTGATACACTTAGGTACTCAAACCCAAAAAGAAGCAAAGCACTTGAGGTTTTTGTGCGTAAAGTAATACTTTCGGGTAGGTAATTTGAAATAATTATATTTTAATACATTGACACCTCCAGCATCTTAGTCGCCTCGTAAACATTGCTGCAGAAAAACAGCGGAAACGTCGAGGTAACTCTATATTTAAATAGTTTCATAAATAGCATAAACATATTTAACAATAGGGTAAATGTAAATTGAATTAAACTTTCTATAATTTCATTAAATTTTTCAATAAAACTTCAACTAGCGTATCATTTACTTTAGCTCAAGATAATATTAGGGCTATATTATACTCAGATTACGATAGTTTCCTTTTTATACAATGTAATTGAAGAAGGACATTACTGCGTACGAGGTACATTCCATACTCCAAATTACTACCGTCAAACGCCTTGCACAAAAATCTAAAAACCGTCATGTAACGAACCCGTTAATAAAGGTAACTTGTGAGTGTAGCAACAGTTGTAGATATACTTTAGTAGAAATATAGAAAACCGTGTCCATCAAACTGATAATAATCGTCAGCTGAGTTCGATATACAGCCTATTATACCCTACAACAGCCTAAAAAACGCGCGATCTGATAAAAAAATTAGCTGTTCCTACCAGCGGGACATTTACAGTATAATTGAAAACGTAAACAAGGGACAGTTTTTTACCGTCACACTGTTGAATCGGGTGCTATGAGCCCCATAGGGGTCGCAGCGAGCGGTACCCACTTAACACAATTAAAATGTCATAATATCACCAACGTCATCAGGTAGTTAAATCAATGGGTTTAATATGTCAATGTTAGGGGAGTCAAATTAATTAAACGGTCGTAATTTGGGTACTTGTTATTCTTTAGTATTTAATTTGTTGAGTTTTATACTCTGCCTCGTTGGCTCTGCCGCGTTTAGCGGTGGTTAACGCTACTGCTATGCGTAAGGTTTTGGGTTCATTTTCCGAGTCAGGCATAGTGATATAAGGTGTACTGTTAGGAATTATGTTCGGTACACGGCAATAAGGTCATCCTCTATTACCTGGGATTTAAATCACAGCTGACTTGAATGTGGATGTAATGTATATTTGCATTTTCTTTAGAGAATACAGGTGTAAGAATATGTACGTATTCATGCTTATTTGTTCGTATAAACTAGTTTTTTTTAATGAAATCCTACTTAATTAGGTTCTTTTGTATGTCATGTGGACATGTCATACTGGACAACCTTACAAATCACTGATCGGATTCTATTTTTCACACAAGCTATAACCAGTTTGAGAAACAGTTTCTTTTGAAAAAGAAAATCCACTGAAGGTGGTAAACATGCATTCTAACCGATTGATAGAGAGCGGTTACAAATCTTTGCACGATGACAATGCTAAAATAGAAATTAAAGATTGAAAGAACGAAAAGGAGTAAGTTGTAGTATTGATCTCTGACATACCTCTAGGACGTGAGGTTGCTTTCTTCAAACATAAAACAGCAAAATATAATAATACGTCGATCGAATACGATCATCGTTTAGTCCATGAGTGTCCATGACTCACTCTCTAAAGCGCCCGCAGACCACTCTATTGACAGTTTCACGGTGTCTGATCAGCTAAGGGTGTACAAATGACCGCTCTCGCATTCATATCAATTGTGCGTCGATTAACAAATCGATTACTCCTGCACCGATGCAATTGGGTGACATCAGATAAGCATATTGATGACCGGCGCGAACAGATGCTATTAATGTCAGGACAATCGAAACGGATGACGATCGGTTAATGCCGACTTATTAGTCGAGTTTAACAGGGCATGTCACGAATGAATTAAAGAAATGCGTTCGGTGATAGAAGTAATACTAGCTTTCGCAGCTTTGTATACTTAGACCTCGTGGATACGCATACTGGAAACTGAATTAAACTTTGTGAATCTATCTATGCATCCAAAAGTATAAATATCTAGTTGTATCCAATTCTGTTCAATGATTATCGGTGCTTTCTTTTTAAGGACATCTCTCGCACTTGGTACGAATCCTGTGTCGCGGGGGATTTTACAAACATTCAAACAACGGACACAAAGATCACCCTGATTCGGAACAATAATTTGTGGTTCACACAAATTTTCGTCTCGTGTGGGATTAAAACCCCCAACACTCGGCGCAGAGGCAACGGCGTAACGACCACATAAACCACTACACCATCCATGCAGTCACTAAACTGTAAAACTGTTCCATGTCCGGAAACGGTACCAATCGGTACAGGAGTTAGTCCTAAAGCAATTTCCTATAATATAATATAAGACCATGGAGCTAAAACGCTTTGCATTGGTCGTGGTCATGACTATTAGGATGCATGGCGGTCGAGCAATTATATACCTTTAAATACTAACCAACGCGATTAAGTAATCGTTCTCGTTGTGTAATACAATATTCAATTGTAATTATTTTATAATGTCAGGTGGTATATGTTGTCTTAATGACAGGGACCGATCGCTGTATGTGTTATTAAGTGGATACTATCTGTCCTATCAGATAACCATTAACAAAAATTCAACTCGAACATATACATAGATCTTCTGCCGGCCTTAGAATCGTACTTAGTATTTAATTAATGGTTAAATTCTAAGTAGCACGGTCACTTGAATGATGAGCAATGTCCATTTCAACATTAGACCGACAAGATATTACTAGAAAATTACTCCATATTTTTTGGATTCTAATAAAGACTTGCCCTGCGTGCTTATCATTCTTGTATCGCGAGAGGCTTTACAATAATTGAAACTAAGAAGACTCAAATCAACCATTTGTAGGTCATGCAATATTTTTCCATAGGTATGGGATTCGAACCCAACACTTGACGAAGTGGTGATCACTACTACGTCACCCCTACACTCGAATGCCAAGGCGATCAAACTTTATCGAGTATTGAATTACTTTTTGCACACACTAGTTTGCAATTCACGAATATTAAGTTCACGACGATGGTGGTATACCATTGCATAGTCTTTCACAGTGGTATTTCATCAATGGACTGGACACCGGAGTCGAGTTTCTTGTGTTATTCGGACGTGGCGGTTTTTGTGAGGTCTGTTCGCGGAGGTCAGGTGCCACCCACCTGAGCGGAATGCGTCTGGTGACGATTCATTGAAAGTTGGTGAAATGGCCCGCTGTTACTTTGGTATTTAAATTTGAGTTAGATTTTGAAATGCTTTAGCATAGATTTAGGAAGGTTGTGAAATGGATTTTACTTGATTTGTTCTCTGTTTTATATTTTACATAGATACATAGTCTCTGGCCTGAGGAAGGAAGGAAAGGTGTATTATACTGCTGCATTTCACCGACAAAAATTTTAAGGCTCACATAATATAAGACGTATTTGTTACCGTCGACCGAGAACAGTTCCGAACTCCGTTCTACTCCTGATAACATATTCGCAGAAAAACCAATAATACTTTGCCCAACTCGGGAACTGACAAATGTCTTCTAAATTGAAGTAGAAATGTGAACCTAAATTGAATATCAGTTCACGTTTAATGTTTATTACACAAGATCGGCACCTATTTATTATTTATTTTCACCAGTTTTTGTGTCGTGAGTTGGATCTCTGGTCTAATCTTTGACGAACGAGCCTAGTAAATCACAGAGGATATAAAATATTCATTAACACTGCTCGATTCTTGTATCGAAATCGACATGTCACGATCGATTAATACGAAAATCTTTAGCCACTCAACCAACGAGATAATCTTTTATAGTTATAATTATGTATTACAAAACACATAAATAATATTTAATATTAATTCTGCTCGTCAGACAACATAGTTATTAAAATCATATAACTCTTTCATAAGTAGCTGTGACATTTATGTCTGTCAATTTATTAATATACAAACAAATGCTTAAGTAATGCCACCCTCCGGGCATTTATCGATCATTGATCACAGCCGGACAGCGCTATTACGTGCGGTGCACTGCGTACGAGCCGCTCGCTCTGTACGGCGCGCCGGCGCGGGCGCATGACATGGCGCCCCACTATTATCAATTAACTTATATTTTTATTGGCTCAAAGCGATTAACCGCCTCTAGAAATGGATACAACGCGCTATATTTTTATTCTTATTCATTGTTATAAAGTTGATGAGACCCTTTTTTTTTCGGAGCAGACGCAAAGGATCGCCGTAGGTTCGTACCCCTGCTAATTGTTAATTCTGCCAATAATGGATGTGGTTAATTAATATAAAATAATATCATGCGCTCAAGGACTCGATAATATCCTAATTATCACCTTCTTAGGTCAGTGTAAAGAACGCCGCTTTGTACTGTTATGAATTCGAGTAATTTGAGTGTAAGAGCGGCTAAATGGGAGCACCCATTTAGACGCTCGTACGCTCAAATTACAGCCTACAGAGGTACAAAACAGTACGCATATCCTCAAACTGTTGATGGATCATGTCCACATGTTGCCAGCTGTGTTTAACTGTTTATTCCTACGTAACAAAATGTGAGTCTTGCCCGATAAATCATCGCGTAGTAGCATTCAGCTGTTAAGAATTGCCTGACAAGCAAAGTTGGTTTTGATTGTCTGGTAATTCTAAACAGCTGTATGCTACTATGCATTGATTTTTTATGATAAGATAAATTTGAATCACTAACCCAATTAGCAAACAGACTTTGACTAGGTTTTATGATGAAATTATGTGTAGTACTTGCATTTGACTATAATCTGCAGTCACGTCCATGGCACAGATAGCGTAGCGACCACATTGCCATAACTATCGGGTCGAGAAAGATGATTACATAAAATTTATGTAAGTATATTTATACTACCAAGGGTAAAACAAGTATACAGCTCACTTGAGGTTAATCGATTACCTATAGCTTATGATTTCTTGTTATTCTATATCCATGACCCGTCTGTGACCGATTTGACAAAGGCATATAATGGAAGAGGTAAGTCCGTGAGATTCTTAATTATCCGACGAAACTAACACACACGGTCACCACTCTTACTAAGTGCTACTAGCCCTATCCTTATTTGTAAATGGTTAACGTTACTATATTTAACTAGATTTTGCATGCGGCTTCGCTCGCGTATGTGTAGATAAAGTGAGGTTAGATTTATAAAAGACTTTTTTTTTCTGAATCACATCACTGAAATTTGTTCAGGAGTTGTGATGAATGCAAATACAAACATAGATTTTATTGTGTACCTACTAGATTTTGGCCGCGTTAGGTTGGGTTAATAGCAGTAATTTTTCTTGCGTAAAAGGTACCCTATGTCCTTTTCTGTAACCCTCACGTGAGTGCGATATTTCATGACGATTGGTCGAGTAGTTAAGACCTGAAAGCGTAACAAACAAACAAACAAACCCAAACGTACATTCAGCATATTTACATTTCTAATATTCATTAAATCGTCAATCGTAATTAATATTATATAAGTTACGATTTACGATTTAAAGAATATTATATTAGTTACCATTGTCAATTTTGTTACATTTAAGTCCAGTACTACGGTGCCAAGTCTGTGTATATGAGGCTCTACAGAGGTGCGTGTGAGCGGCTAACGATAGGTCGCGGCGCGAGCGCATGTTAAACAGTCCCGGCCCACCCAACGTACGCTACCAATTGGCCTCACACGCGGAAACACGCAGTAGAACCACTGAAAATTGGACTGAATGTTTACATTGGTTATCGACGAAGTTAGCATTAATATGATATCTTATAAACCTAACTAATATTATGATTGAGAATGTGAGTTTGTTTGTTATGCTTTCACGCCCTAACTACTTGACCGATCATCATGCAATTTAGCATACAGGTTGTCAGGGGTACAGAAAAGGACATACCTTTCATCCAAAAAAATGTACTATTCCTGAGCGAGCAAAGCCGCAGGCAAAAGCTAGATATACAATTGGTCTATGCGATGAAGACTGTACTAGAAGCAAGAAGAAGCATAGTCTAAGAAGAAGTTGTATCAAAGATTTGTGCATCAAGTCAAAGGAGTTGTACTACATCAAAATGGCCGTAAGAAGAAGAGCACTGCGCCAAGTGCTGGGGTTCGATTCCAACACAGGAATAAGTTGGTCTGTTGTTTATCAATCCCCTCATTTACATGCAATTACTGTGATGCGTAAGTCTAAAAAGTTGTTAACTTACCAACGTTATGTGTAGGAGGTACTCCTCATTGGTGTAACTGTCATCTGTTCCGGAATGGTTTTATGTTCGAAAGCAGGATGTCATCCTGACTAATATTATAAATTCGAATGTGAGTTTGTTTGCCGCTTTGTTTGTCGTTTTCAGGCCTTAATTACTCGACATTGTCAGGGGTACAGTAAAGGATATAGAGTAGTTGCTTCCAGGGAAAAGTACTGTTTCTGAGCGAGGCCGAGGGCAAAAGCTAGTTAATAATAAACCGTAATTATTGAAGGAATTTAATCTTTTACAAGGGTTATAGTAATTTGGTATATATGATTTAGAAGTGGGTGTATGTTAATAGTGTAACGAGTGGTGATCGAAGGTACAGCCCTATGAACGCAAAGCCAATGTCTTAAACACTACGAAACTGCTGCACTTGAGGTTTTTGTTGCGAAGTTTATTGTAGTAAACATAAAATCAGAATGATTTATGTATTTTGAGAACAGTATCTTTTTCCTGGATGAATGAATCCCCATATCCTTTTCTATACTCTGACAACTTCTATGCGAGATTGCATGATGATCGGTCGAGTAGTATTAATATATTATACTAATAATATGTTTATGCAACTATGAACAGAATAAGACTCGAGTTGGCGTTATGTGTGACATAAAATGTTGATTTAGGTTAGTGACGATACAAATCATAACATTGGCACGCATGTGAGCGAGATAACCAGTTCACAAAACATGCACTTTAGTAAGACTAAACCGAATTTTATTTGTTTTATTGGTTAACCAGCAATTGTAAACATCACTGAGATTAAAAGAAATCAAACTTACTATAACTAAGTCTAGGGTCACAATTTCTTACAGGTAAAGCACCAATTGAATTGAACCGAGATGAACTGAATCTACGTAGTATTGTCTGGGCACTGCGCGTGCGCGGTAGGCCGGTACTGGGAAACGAGGTGGGTCCCGGATTCCGCGCCGCGTGCCCGGGATATCCCGCGCGTTCCCATCCTTATCGCGAATTCAGCCTTTTTGCCCATCCCTACGTTACTATTAATTGATTGGAATTACTTAACTATGTCTCGTTTTTGTAGCGCATGTGCCAGCGCCGTTCTGGCGGAGTATTTAGACACATTTCTGAGTATATCTAATGTATTTTATCTTAGCATAGGTAAATAATTCATTATACAATTACTTCATATAGCGGTATTTAGCTATTTAAAATTAATGACTATATTGTAATGGAGCTCAAAAATGTGTTTCCACACTTACTTTTTTGTTGGTTATTTTAATTTTTGTCCAGATGTTGATACGTACATTTTTTGTATTACTTAGGTAATAAATGTTTGATGGTATGTGAACGTAATTTAAAGGCGTATGTTGCATCACAAGTTTCACTGGAGTTTTGTAAAAAACAGTCGCTCTATTGATATAATGGACGTAGGTGCTTTAGTCAACAACAGAGTGTCTCAAGAATTGGACTTTTCGACTAGATTACAGCATTAGTTACTTTGGCTGCAGTCTTTCTCCAGTCAGGGTTCTCTAATTGACTGTGGGGATCGCGTAGCAGTTTAAGTAGACACCTCGTCACTGCTATTACACCAAGAGTTGTGATTTCGATCCTCACACGCAACAAATATTTGTGTGATTCACTAATGGTTGGTCCGAATCAGTAATTATTCTTTGTGTAAAAGTTGTCTATTTAGAGTAAATAATTTAAAATTCAAAAAATTATCTTTATCTGACTATATAAACTTTACCAGACTACGTAATCAAAGGATCTAAATCCTTAAATAGTTCGACAGCGCCAAGACAGATGGCTGTTGCCTATTATATTAATTCTAGGTCTATAGTGCGCTCAGTGAGCTTTACCGATATAGAGGGGCAGAGCGGTTGCGTGCCCCCGCGATTAAACAATCAAATAATCATATTAATCACAGGGTGCGCGCGCGCAGGCCGCCGAGCGCTCCACGCTCCGATACGAACATAAAACAATACAAGCTTATCTATTTGTATTTGTACCTGTATCTTATATAGTTTGAATATGATTGTATAAAATATTTAAAGGTAGAACAGCATCAGATCGAGACGATTTTACTTGCATAGGAATTTGGACTGTATTATTGTTTCTTTAGTGCTCTTTATTGCAGTTACGAGTACCTTGAATACCCGGCGCCTAGTACTAATGCAGTTTTAAACGACTTGTCGCCATATAAGATGTACTAGTTCCGACGCTCTCAATTCGGTGTACGTAGCATACGTCTGATAAATCTAGTTCTAGATATAAGGGCCATCTTGTTTGCAGAGCAGGTTTGATAGATATTGCCCTGTTCAAACCTTTTGATTTTTGATTTGGTTCATTTCGAACCTTTTGATTTTTGATTTGATTAATGATAACTTGTTTCAGACCTATCTAAATTGACTATATTTTTATTAGATGCAGCTTGATCAAAATATACAGTCCGTTGAACTGCAATCTAATTAAAGAATAGTATAAAAATAAGATAGAGCGTAGATGCTCGTTCCTAATATACTAATAATATTCCATCTACATTTTTCCTGTTTCTGTTCTTTATACATCCCGAAGTTTTGACCTGCACGGTAGGATAATTTACAAACAATAAATCAAATGACACAAAGAACACTTAATCCAAAGAAACTTTTAGTGGCTTACACAATTTTTGTCTTATCTGGTGATTAAAGGCTCAAAACTTAGCCCAATGGCATTGGCAAGACAACCCTTCAAACCTCTGCGCCATGCATGCAATCATAATTTATTATAAGTAATAACACCAATCCCTTGTCTTCACATCAAATGACTTGTAAGAAGATTGCAACTGTGTAGTCTCATCATTATAATCACGATGCTATCCTGTCGTTACGTGGCGCGGCTGATCATCACCAACAATGCTCATTACAGCACGCCGGAAGTACAACATAGCGAACTCGATATAAGCCCAGCACTAATTTGTATAATCCCGGCAAAGCGTCGGTTGATTGGATTTAGTTTAATAAGCATAAACCACAGTGCGGCGCGCGCGCGGTAATGGCGCGCATGCGCAGGCGAGGTAATGCGCGCGCGCACGTCCCGCCTCTCACCCGGTGTAATGAGAGCTATTGTTTTAGATCAAGCTTCCTATACAAACGAAAGTAAATTACATACATATGTGCCTATACAGATGTAATTTGAACATGAGGAATGTTGGATTGGGAAAGAGACTTGAATTTTGACCTGATGGGTGGGTCAATAATCTCGTTGCCAATTTTCTGAACTGGTCACGGCTGAATTCAGACTATTCAGTGAGGAGAATTCCCTTGTAATTATTCTTCACAATTTAATATATTATGGCCATATTTCGATGCTAGATTTTAGATAGTCTAGGGTTTTACCACGGAGTGATTGCTAACTGCCGCAATCCGTGTCCATGGGACTGGTCAATTAATATCAGGATCTATAGTTTTACGTATTTTTTAAAACATGAAATGGAAGCAATAATTCCTGCCGAACTCCGAGTTGCGATAAAAGTAATTACTGAGAGAGGGTCGGTCAGAAATATCCTGAGACACTTTTGCCGATCCTAATAATCAAATTCGTAGCAATTTACGTAGCCTCGTTCAGTGCGTATGCAATTAACGAGGCTGTCAAAACCTAAAAAGAATTGTCTGTGAACAATTATGAAGTATTTAATTTTCGTGCTATCGATTAACGAAACAAATGATCCGTGGAAAATGAAGAGGCATCCCTATCCTGCGCGCGCACGGCTCGTTCGTTTTAATAGAGATTGCCTAATGGCCGGTATCGTGTCTTTACATATTATTAATTTAAATTACACTTAATATTACTGTGCACATCGCATAAACATTTAATAATGAACGAAGCTAAAAACGTATATTCCTCATATCAAAATAAAACTGTTACACCTGTTAGGATTGGTACTCGGAATGTGAATTTATAAAAGAAATTTGGATTGATAGTGTCGAAAGCAACTGCAGTAAGTAACGTAAGTAAGTAACATACTAGATCTAAGTCTTTTCATAATACGAAAAAAAAGTCTCTAAATTTAAAATTGTTGTAGTGGTTTACAGTTTCTCCCACAAAATTGATAGGTAAGTACATAAGAACGAAACAAATAATCAATACAATAAGGATAAATAAGTATTTCAATTACTGCTTTTGATTTACCCCTCAGATCATGCTTGATCTAAATGGTAAATTTTACAATAAAATTGTTCAAAATAGATTTCAGATCTAGTTTGTATCATAATATGACCAACTGCATTCTCCTAAATAAATATAAACGTCAATTGAAAACAGGAATTGCAATTCTGTTTACGTTTGACGAATACTAGACTAGGTATTATAATGTAGAAGATCCTCGCTGGTTTCAGCATGAATGGGCCGGATCGACCGGGGTAATACTACCCTCTCACAGAATACCGGTGTGAAGTAACGGTACCCGTACTGTTGCGTTTCGTTTTGGTGAGTGAGAGAGTCGGAGGCCCAGTTACCCCGATCCTTTTCCTATCCTTTCCTTTGTCCTTTCCTTCCTTCATTTCTTTTTAAAGGGCTGGCAATGCACTTCTAACTCCTTTGGGATTGAGGGCGTCACTTGTCGCTCGTTTAATTAAAGCCTACCATCGGTACAGGTATGTGTAATTTGTGATTCTTTGTACATACATATTCTGACGCCGACATCCCTGAACAGGCAAGCAGAGTAGTACACCAACATTTCGCCAGATATGTTGAGCCTATTGCGGATTACGGATAATTCTTTGACATAAAAACCTCATAACAGTTTGTTCGACGCGTGAATCGAACCTCATGCCTAGCAGTCAAATACATCATACTCTATCGCTGAGCCCGGCAGCTTGTGTAGAACAAACAAAATCATGATTATGAAAATCTACAGGTACTTTAAAGCAACATTCATGCGACGTAATGCAGGTATCACTAGTAGTTAAAGTAAAGTAACTATTGTTTATAGTAAGTCATGTAATTGGACACTTCCGATAGAAGGCAGTGAAGCCTTTCATTGTTTGTGGTGAGAGGAGGCTTTCTAATGTGATCTGTATCGATAGAAAGGTGAACGTGTATTGTTGTCTTAAGCTCTAGGTGTACAGTGCTAATTCATCTGTTATAGTGATGGAGTAATATCAGACAGGGTTCTTTGTTTTCATTTCTAGAAGAGCTTTCTGATCTAGTCCCTTATTTGATTGCCATCGAGGCTACTTCTGCGTGTGTTGCCACTGGATAAAAATTTGTGCGGTCTACGATTAGTTGCGCCGAGTCTGAATGTTCTTTGTTTTGAACGTTAGGTATAGGTCTCACATAAAAGAGGTCGAGCCTAATTCTCTAACGAGCGCAATTTCGTAATGCGTGCTGCTACTGAGAACTTCTTGACAGCGATACCCAATAACACTTTCTTCGGCCCGGTATTCGTATCCGAGATCGCATAACCAGCAGTCGCATAAACTTCCGCTGCGCCATCGAGGCAGTCAATTATAAATGGTGAAAGCAAATTTACATATACAAATATTATAAAGAGGAAATATTTATGTTATTATAAACTCTGCAACTGCTGCACCGGTTTTAATAATTCACAATTGAAAGCTACTTTATCCAGAAGTAATATTAGTTATATAACATCATGTTACGATCCACATGAGCGGAGCAGTCATCATAAACGTGGGTGAAACGGCTGGGGCAGCTAGTATGATAGATTTACATACTTTTATTTTGATATATGTGTGTAACATATAATTTCTTACTACTACTGACTACTAACTTCAGGAAGTACACTGCCAGCATTCTGCTGTGTAATATTGCAGGTCTACCAAGAGTCACCCAGTCCACATCCGAACAAAGAAGGATCAGCTACGCTCTTGGCTACATAAAAACACAATTCTTTTAGTGATATTTTCCAAGAAATACATGCTAAAATTACATGCTAAAATTTATTTGTTAGGATGGCTAATCTGATAAACATTTGTTTTACATTTTAATCTAAATTAGAAACAGAACTTTAGTTTTTAATATTTTAAGTAGAGCGATAATAAAGTAAAGATTATTATCTTGTACTGTGTTAATGAATTACACGGAAAATAGATGGGTAACATTAAAATTTACATATGTCATTAGTTCCACATACCGTGACTGACATAGTAGGTACATATTTACTGATTATTTTTTTTGTAAGGATCCGCTGTTTTAGTGGAGTATCTACCATACCTACCCTAGGTTTTTGTAACGACTCACTGTTCTAGTGGAGTAGGTAAGTATGAGCGTTGGGTAGTTGCTTATTGGGAGCTTTTAGGATCGATTCGATAAAATTTTAAATTGTGTTTTCTGTTGTGGTATCTTCAGCGTCAACTTGGAACCTGGCATTGCCTCCCCTTAATAGTACGAAGGAAAGACTTTTGAGTTATAGACATTTTTAAGATTTCAAATTATATTATAATTTATAAACCTGTTTGTAAATTATGATATTGCTGGCACTTGCTACTTTTCAATATGACAAATGTCAGACTCTAGTCCACCACGATAGCCCAGTGTGGCCTGTCAGATTTCAGACTGACATATCCTTGAGAACTTGCTGACATGCAAGTTCCCTAAAGATGTTTGCTTTTACCAATATAGCAAGCGATTATTAAATATTTACACACATAACTAGGAAGAGTCAGAGATGCATATCGTGGGTTCGAACGCGGCCTCGACCTCTAAGTGTCACTCTAACGGTTAGGTCAACTAGGCTATTAATGCTCTTAAGAAGCTATACTATGTTAACAAAATGAGTGTATTATCTATACCTGGCAGTTATGAAGTCATTAGTTTTATGTCCTATGTTATCTCATAAAGTAATAAGCGGTTGTGTAGATGTGATATCAACAATAGCGTAATTTAGAGGACAGCGCATCGTCGTGAACGTGTTATTACGTCGGGCTGCGCGGGCGCATCGCATAATGCGCGTACGCAAATCACGGCGCGCACCCGCCCCGGACGCCGGATCAGAATAATTGCACCCGCGACCGCCGCCATTATCTCAAACTATACACAATTACTGACCGCTGCACCTACATCGATAACACATTCGACAGATTTCCAATACAGCCTTTCGACAAAGTTAGATATCCATTGACATTTTCATTCGTAAAGTTGCCGCTGACCCCAGTATGCATCAAGCAATGTATAACGTTGAAGAATTGGTATCGCCTTCTGGTAGCGAGGAAGTTATTCGTCGTGCTCATTACAATATTAATCAATGCTTTCACATCCAAGGCCCGGGATAAATATAACCGATGCAGAATATTCTTTAATATCGGTTGCGCAATAGTAATGCGCGGTTGGAACGAAATGATAGCCTTTATGGACGACACGACCGGTGCGACCGATGTACGACCGTGCGATACTCCACACACGCACGGTCTCTCGGCTTAGACGCGCGTAACGTGTAATTTGAATAAGTGCATATTCTTATAATGCTATCGGTTTGCGACTGATTCTTTGCCAACTGAGTGTCCGAAAGGCTAGGTTATGGGTAGTCTATGTTGACGAGCGTCATCACGAACATTACGCTATGACTTTAGGGTCAATCAATCGATATACGTCAGAAATGTAATTTATGGATACAAGTAGGAACTATAAGTGTTATTTAGTGCAGTTGAAAACGCGGAATACGACTCCTAAATAAAAACAATATTTGGAAGTAGAGTTTACATAAAATAGAGTAATATGTAGCTGCACGATCTTACGGGAACACGTACCAGGTTAAAAAATCATCCAGCTTAATTTAACGGTTTACGCATGGTTACGCATCAAAGATGTATCTTTACTAAATTTAACATTTTTCTTTCTATCATCTTTTGAAATGTTAATATTTTTAATAATAATAACAATTTGTTTATTCAGATAAAAACAAATGGAATCAATTATCTTACATACTTATAATTAAATGTTTTATAAAAATTTTGCTAGCGATTCTAAGCTTAAACTAAGTGACAATTAAATACCATGTACTCAAACACGTGTTACAAAAAAAATTTATTAAGATGTGTTCTTTAGTATGTCGCACATTTTAACTCAATAAAATGACATATATCTCATAGTTTGCGGCAATCTATTTGCCCAGTTTGTATGTAGCGTTTCACATAACATATTATTTGAATAATAATTGAATGTTTTTTTATACGTAATTAAGTATGATTAAGTATTTGGAGTGCACACTATGTGTGGTACAAAAGTGGTCTCTGTTGCGAAACTATCTCCAGTTATTGTGCAAGTTTGGTTTAATATTCGTTCACCGTGCTCGTATATGTAACATGGTATACCTAATATATGAATGGTAAGCCAGTTCGAGGCTCTATATGGATCGCTGCGTTGTTACTTTATATTTATTGTGATTATATTCTACATTCGTTAGCTTACGAGAGTTTTTGTATTAATAGATTAAGGCGAGGCTTTCTCAGAGGTATACATATAGCTAAACTGTAAGGAGATGTATTGTATGCGCGTTTGCGCACACTAATTACTATAATGCGAAGGTTGGAATGATTCGACTAGATAAGCGCGTAATTTTATTCGAATGGCATTTGAATACAATTGTGCGCAATGTGATTCCTATTATGCATGTCAAGGACGCATCGAACATATTTATGTATATATAGTCGCAGTATATAAGAAATATATGTACTGTGGTAGGGATAGCGATGTCAACACAACTAATTAAAAGTCGTCTTATTATTCTCTTATCTAAGATTTATCTTTATACTAGCTTTTACCCGCCGCTTCGCTTGCTCGGGAGCATTACTTTTTATTGAAAGGTCCTGCGTCCCTTTCCGTATTTCTGACAACGTATATGCGCATTTTCATGATGATCTGCCGAGTAGCTAAGGCGTGAAAGCGTAACAAACAAACTCATGTGAGTTTAATTTTGATTTCATAAATACGAATGTTCGTATTTATAGTGAAATACTATAAATACGAACATCTTTTTTTATTTGTTTTGATATGGTGATATATATCAAGATATATATAAGATAGACATCAAGATAAAAAGGCCACTGTATTTGATATATACTATATTTATAGGTAGGTACTTTTAAAATCTTTGGGTATTAATAATATCTTAAACGGCACTAAGGGCAATCCTTGCCCTGGGCACTTTACAAACGATGAAACCATGGACACGTAGAAGAACCAGACTTAGAACAACAATTTGTAGATAACACAAATTTTTGCCTCATGTCTGGATACAAAAACTTATTGTACAGAAAGTGCGAAGTGCTCACTTAAATGACTGCACTAATTTTGTAGACAATTTAAATATACTAGCAGTCGCCTAGTGGTCAAATTTCGACCAAAATTCCTAATCTTGCTACTTTGTTTTCTGTTTTTCACTATAACAAATAAATAAGGTATAGGTAACCATAGTTACAAAGAATTGTACGACGTCAGACGAACAATGCCGAAATACTACGAACGCGATTCGACTGCGTATGTCAAATGTAGTGTTTTTTATTAATTTAATGTATTCCTAATGCATATTTTATAAAAATATTATGATTCGTCCCTCCTTGTCCATATAACCTTTAACTGTGCCAAATATCATTCTCCTCCGTCCACGCAATTTTCTTAAAGAGGGGTACAATGTTTTTGCTTCACGTATAATATATAGATTTTAATAAAATAGTTGATGTCTTAATAGTCCTATCGCACGAATCTGATGGCAAGAATTGGGCGAAACGACATTTGTTAATAATAATAATTTTTAAGTCGCCGTTTCGCACACGCCGAAATAATTTGAGTCCGAAACGATCCCGTCTGAACTAGTTTTGCACTTAAATTATTTCGATTATTTTGATTTATTATTTAGTGTTAGAAGTACTCCGCCTTAACATAAATTTGACGTTATTGACAGTTCCTTATCTGATTGTTAATGTCTTAAATCATGCTAGATAAGAATTTTTATTAAAAGTAAATTATGATTGCTGTGATTGAGCCTATATTAGTTATAAGCTTGGCTACCTTAAAGGTGCAGTAGCATAATTGTGCGATTGGGCTAGACTTAGTTCTTATTTGTCTTTACAAGCTGAATTGTTGTTAGGTTATTTTGGAGCGATAAAAAAAGCAGCGATAGCCTAGTTGGAGGCTGTCGGACTGCTACGTAGGGGTCTCAAATTTTATCTCAAGGCTTTAAGGCTCTAACTTTTCGAAGTCATGTGCGTATTATACAGGTTGTGGCGTAAATAATGGATAACCCTGAAACTGTCGACTGGCCAGATTATCATCTATTATTTACCCTACTTATATCACCATATGCCCATGGATGACCAAATATTTTTTTTAATTTTTGATATTTTAAATAAAAATCGTACATACTCAAACAAAAACAGCTGCCATTTCTACAATTGGCGACATTTTCTCGTTCTGTAGTTTTTATGTCACTCCTGAATACTTGTATCATCAGACCAGTATCAAGGTTTTTTGTTACAATCTAAGACAACTTAGCAAAAAATACTTGGTCTCAAATTTTAACATGTTTTCTAAGTAATTATGCATTTTTGGGCCCCTGTATCGAAAATAAAATGTATGGTGGCATATGGTGATATAAGTGGGGTAAATGATAGATGATAATCTGGCCAGTCGACAGTTTCAAGATTATCCATTATTTACGCTACACTCTGTATAGTTAATTATCGCTTGCCTTTACGGTGAAGGAAAAAATTCGTGAGGAAACTTGTATGTCTGAGCGTTCTCCATTATGTTCTCGAAGACATGAAGTTTGCCAACCCGCACTGGGCCAGCGTGGTGTACTATGGCCTTCTCACACTGAGAAGAGGCCCATGCCCAGCAGTGGGACAGTTCAACACACGGCTGATATTATTATATATTTTAGAGTTATTTCCAATAGTAACTGACATATGATTTCTTAACAGCTGGAATCGCTGACTTTACATGGTCTCCAAGACAAAGATCAAACATGTTATTGGGTAAACCCTAAGAAATGTTCAGTAGAAGCACAGAGGTCAGAACTGCGCTCAACTAACAGCTAGGTATGCGTGTGACTATGTACATATTATGTAGATTTTGACTGCATGGATGGTGTAGTAGTTTAAGTGGTCGCCTCGCCGCTACTGCGCCGAGTGTTGTGGGTTCAAATCCCACACGGGACAAAAAATTGTGTGAACCACAATTTTTTTTCGAGTGTTCTTTGTCCTCATCGTTTGAAAGTTTGTGAAGTCACCTACGACACAGGAATAATTCCTAGGGAGGGAAAGGTCGCTTAAAAAATTGTTTATAAAAGATAGTTGAAGTATAACAATCATTTATACGTTTTATGCGTAACAAGTTAGCTTATCGTGCATATTATCGGCCGAATGTCTACTTTAATCGTTATGAGGACGTCAAAACATGCAAATGTAACATTTAGCGAGCACACACGCAGTTTATTAGCATAACGCATAACCGTTCATAAACCCGTCACACGATGAAATCGAATATTAATTTTAAAATGTGTGGTTGTCTACTATTATTAAGATGATGTATGCGATAAAACTGCCATCCTAGTCGACTGGCATAAGCAAACGCTTATAATTATTTGCTGATTGTGAGCCACTAGGTTCAGGATAACCGGGTATCATCTTGGCAGTTCTGACAGTAGATTAGTGAAATGTGGTACTCAACACCCCTGTCTATCCATTGACGGATGTGCATGTGTAATCCTACGTATCGATAACGGATTTATTATTTAGTATTAACAATCAAGGCAAAAGAGCTCAGAAAATATGGTTTTACAGCAGGTGCGACCTAATTGAATTACTTCCATTCTTTAAGTTGCGTTCCTTTAGTGAGTAAGGTATCCAGAAGATTCTCTTTATAGAGGTGCTCAGATGTTTGCGGTTAGTCTCGTGGTATTTGTGTGGACTTGAATCGCAGGATTGACTATATTTTTGCAAGATCAACAAAGCATTAGTGACCAGTGCTGGGTACGAGTATAGTCTTTATCCAATACTGCCAGTAACAACTTTTTGGTAATGAAGCAATGCTACGGTAACCAACAAATTCATGTTAGGTATTATACGAGTAGTTGTAATATGTACAGTCGCATGGATAGCCGAACCACCGCGCCGAGTGTTGTGTATTCGAATCACATACGGGACAATTACATATAATAATAATAATAATAATATTCTACCACATACACACAACACCATCTAGCCCAAACTAAGCAGAGCTTGTACTATGGGTACTAGACAATGGATAAACATACATATATACTTTTTTTTTGTAAATACATACATATTATACATAGAAACACCCAGACCAAGTCAAACATCCATGTTCATGCACACAAATGTTTGACTTGTGCGGGAATCGAACCTGCGACCTCAGGCGTGGCAGTCGGTTACACTAACCACTACGCCATCGAGGCCGTCATATTTGTCTGATCCGCGAACTATTTATTACTCTGAGTTTGCATGAACTTTGTATCCATGTGTTCGTAAAGACCTCTGTGAGCTTTGATTCCTAACGCAGAAGTTATTTGTTGCTGTGTAACATTTAAAGCGTGCTGGGCTCAGATGCCATCCTTATACGATAGAGTCAACTAGAGTGCGTACCAACAAGTTTGGGTCCTCATATCTCTGCCGAACGATCAAGGTATGGAATTCTCTGCTAAGGCACGTGTTTCCTTCTTTCTTCAATCCTGGGTCCTTTAAGCGGGGCGTGAAAAAGCACCTTTTCAGGCCGTCAAAGTAGAGACCTCAACATCACCTCGGCTGCTATGAGCACGGTGTGGAGGCCACTGCTCTTAGACCACATGACTGCTTACCATCAGGCGGAGTGTAGTCATTCCGACGAACAAAAACAAAAAAAATCCTTGTCTGTGAAATATCTAAATGCGCTGCATAAGACCTTTAGCTTACATCATGACACCCCATTGGTCGAGGCTTTGGCAGATCAAGCTTTAATAAAACTTGGCAGGGGCACTCTTTTAAGACTATAGAAAGTTGGTATAATCTTTAAACAGTAATAAGTATCGAAACTATTGCACTTTTTGGCAATGTTCCAAAGTACTGGGAACATGTATCATCTCAACCCTAAAGGGACAATTAAGTGAAACAGGAAACAGAATATTGTTGTTAACTGTAGGATTAATATTATTAAGGGCTGGTATTATTTATACAAGTATTTTATTATAACATTTAAGGTTAGAATAATACCTGGCCATTTAGGTGCCTTACACGAAGACATAGGTCCAAAGTGAGAACTGCCAATCTAAAGTGGACTGGGACTGATCGAGGAAATAACTGCGGTGCAGTACTGTTAAACTAACGTATGGGGAAGGGTCCGTTTAATATCCACACATACACAAGCATTCTAGCTTACTTCTCGCGTCTCGTTAGGAGTGGGTTCACAACGAGTGCAATGGGTGGGAATGGCAATAATTTATGGAATGATATATAAGATCATATATCGAACATTTTTCCTGACCTCGTGCTGCTCCTGAAAGTTTCACTGAAGAACAACTTTGACCGATCCGGGAATCGGACCAGTATGTCACGATTAGCTATAAAATTATGTGCAAATGTATATCACGGTATCAACAAGGCAATAAAATTTCTGAAAGCAAATATATTTATTTTGTTAAATAAAAGTTGTTTTAGTATGTTGGTATTGTTATGATTAGTGTGGGTGAACAGTTAATCTTTAAACTCGGCTATTCGTCGGCACACCTACGCGTTCACAGAACCGATAATACCTAGGACATTGTGTTTGTTTAACTGATAGTACTTAGTGTATCGTGTAGGTACGTGTTCAACTGGATATGGGACGACCACGTTTGTACGGCGATGTGTATTAACTCCTTTACTCGACCGTGACAGACGCAATAAAATATTTATTATTATGTAACATATTATGTAATTCATCGGACAAAAAGACCTGTTAATTTATAATTATTATTTAATTTTATATGTATTTGCCTCGGTATATTTTTTAAATAGAATTAAGTTCCAAAATGAATACCGCTTAAGCACCGTATCTTTGATTTTGTTCAGTAGATAACAATAATGGCTAGGTATACAATTCCTTTTGCGGGAGACCTAAGCATAGCTGCCAAGATAAGATTAAAATACATATTTTACGAATTTCGCTTCAATATATTCGAAGAAACAATATCGATCAGTCAACCATTTGTATTATGCTGGTGCAGGTACATACATTGCGCATATAAACTTGGTACTACCGTAATCAGACGTTCGTTACAACGGACATGCCACTTACATTACCTCAATATAAGTTACATGGTGTTTTAATAACACCAAATATTATCTTTATTAAGCCTTACATACAGATAGAGCACGTATTTGATGTTTTTGTAATCTTTTGTATAAATTGACACTTAGTTTGAGTTCTTAAAGCTTGAAAGTACGTTGGTTGAAATGTCCATAATTTTAACGTCGCCGTCGAGCGGCTTTAGTAGCTTTTTCGACGTCCAGGTTAACAAATTATGAAGCTTGAATGTTGGTAAGCGTATACCGCAGCTTATAAACGCGTTGCCAACTTTTCACAAGAGGTATGTGTCTCTGTGCAACCAGATCAAGGGATAAAAAACGGAGGAGAAGCCGAGAAACACTGGTCACCTTGGAACACTATATAACGCATGTAGTACGACTGCGATAAGCTGCAAGATTGTATTGGTACTTCTCCAGTCGAAGTCAGATTTAAGCAAACCCTAGGTCATACTACTAGCACATCTTTCTAAAGTAAGTAATCCAAATGTACGTAAAGACACTTTCATTTCAGTGCTGCCAAAATTATACATATTGACACTTAATAGATATGAAAGGCATTAAAATTATTTAAATTTGTTTTGTAGATATTCTTAACGGCTGATACTGATTGCATGATGGTATGATTAAAATCGCCTAGCTAGTGTAATAGCATTGAGTATAGTTATTTAGAACTCAAAAATTTGATTAAGACAGTGCTAACTCTATTTTCACGTTCATATTATTTATATGTTGATATCTTATAAACATATACTGTTGCTATTATAATTCGGTATATATATCTTAGGTGAGGTATTTCATACAACTAAAGTGGTAAACACGCACACGGCGCACCTGATGGTAAGTTTTCACCGTAACCTATGGATGCCTGCAACACCAGAGGCATAACTTGCGCGTTGCCGAAGCTGTAAAATCTTTTAACACTCTTTTTGAAGAACCCCATACTGTAGTCTTGTAGGAAAACCTCGGCAGGGAGTTCATTCCACAACCTGAGCGTCCAAAATCCTTTGGAACCGCTTGGTGCGACAGCAATTAGGTTGTAAGGTGTGAGATTGAAATCACTGCCTGAGGTATGAGTATAAACACAGTATTCACTGATGGCGTAGCGATTTAAGTGATCGCCTCGCCATTGCGAGTCTGGGTATTCATTGTATAGTCTTTTTAAACATAAAAAATATCTAACATAAAGATAAAGTATATTACCCAAATAAACATAGGTAATTCTAGAAGAATACATCTTAGGATACCTAATTAATTATATACAAATAAAAACAAGTTTATTTTTTACTATTTACCCGACTGCGTCAGGAGGGTAATGTTTTTCGAGCGTATGTATGTATGTATGTGGTTATGTATGTCCATTTCTTTGGCACGCACTACAGGTCGGCTGGACGGTTTTTGACATATGAGGTGTCGTTGAATTCATCAGAATTGTGGTAGTGACATAGGCTATATAAATTTTTAAAATGGTGCCCGCAATTGGAGAAAAAAGGCGGAGGGAGTTGGTTTTTTTGTCTTACCTTAGCAATATGGGTATCAAATGAAAGATGCTGAAAAGAACCTTTCAAAAATATATGTATCATATCACGTTTATATTACTGTTTTAACACAAATTGTCAAAAAGCGTACTAATTATATATCGGGACGCCCGAAGTATCATTTTCTAGCAAGAATCTATTCAAGTCAGGAACTCAGGAATTGCATTGCCTGTACTTAGTTACATATTAAAATAAAACTCGGTTAATTAAACTAAAATTCTGAAATAAAATTATTGTTATAAAAACAAAAAACCCGACTGCTGAAAAGTAATGAACTGAAAAGAGAAAAACAAGTATCACAATATCTGCTGCTGCTATCGACTGACTAATGCATTGTTTTGTAAGCTTACTTTATCCAATAATGAAATAACTACATATGTATATTCAAATTAGTTAAACTAAATACTTGTTTACTTTTTTTACTGTGTACTCACCGCATGCGGTGACAAACGTAGTTTCGGTAGATCTAGACGGTAGAGATTTTTTAGCATAATCTTATGTTCTGTTGTTGTATATTGACGCGATTAACTGCAATAATAGAATAGGTAATAAAAATATAATTATTTTTATGAATAGATAATTTAATTATAAGTACCTATTTTGTTTCTCATTCTAATATTACGATTGCATGTCGCAAGAATACATTGTTGCTTATCATGCATGCAAGAAAATACCATCCCATGTATGTACTTGAATTTGCAATTGAAATAATAAATAATAAGTCAAGTAAATTGTTTATTTGCATTCCGCGTCGGGGTTTTTATTTCACATGAATATGTAAAATTATCGGTTTCCTTATTTAGTACCTACCCGTTTTATAAACATTACAAATATGAAGATAAATACGCAGATATAAAGATGTCTTGTTAACTATGTGCCATCGTAAAAGTATTTAAAATATCTATCTATCTAATCAAAAAATGACATCCTCTGCACTAGGTATATTTCCTGTGTCGCGGGGATAGTTTCAAACATTCAAACGGACACATGGAACACCCAGACCCGGAACAACTATTTGTGGATTACACAAAATTTTGTGTCGTGTGGGGATCGAACCCACAACACTAGGCGTGGTGGCATTCGCGAAACGACCACTTAAGCCCCTGCACATACACGTATGCAAAAATTTTTTTAAAGCTCCTTCTTTTTATTATACATTCTGGTTGCTTGCTATATAATCAATGGGTAGAGCCTGTCATTGTCAACCAATTAGCAACATTTTTGAACCTGTTATATGTTAAATAACAGATTTTGAAATGTATTTGCGCACGGCAATATGCCATTCGTTTTGCAAAATACAAAGTTATCAACTTATTAACATTCTATTTCGTTTAGCAGTAAGAAATTATTAATATCAATTCAGCGGTTTTTGTACAGTCAACACACGACTGATGCTTCTTGTATTGCAAGCTATCATATGCTACGGTTATAACTTGCCATTAAACAGAGTGTATGCCTGTTTACCACGTTGATATCTATGTATATATACTAGCATAAAAATTGATTGCACACTTTTGTTCATGGTAAATACAAATCCCATCCAAAATTTTAGTGCTGTACTTGTCTTTGTAGTAATTTCCAACTTACTCAATCCATTGCCAATCTTTCGATTCTCTATATGTCTCTATTCCTTATACCTTCAGTTGATCAATGAACTTTCTTCTTGTTCTTCCTCTGTTCTTCTTTTCCTCTATAATATTGGTAATAAAGTTACCGTGTCTAAATAACCGAACAATCGGGTTTCCTCTTCTATTCTCTATTTTCCAGTATTTCTGTTTTCCATTTACTTTTTCAACAATTATTCTATTGTAATTTTTCCTGTCCAGAACACTTTCTCCATTGCGTGCCAACACTACGTCCCAAAAGTTTTTAAATCTATATTAACATGAATATAATAAAGCTGCAGAGTTTGTATTCTTTTTGCATAAACACCAAGTCGGTTTTGAAAACTTTTTTGCAATTGATAGTACAATTCCCAACGAAGAATATAGGTAATATAATATCACGCTACAACACGGAGCGGCGCAATATCCAATAACGTAGGTGAAACCACAGGGACAGCTAAAACTAATATATAAACACAAATGATCATATAATAGATTCGTTTGCTGCCATCGCAGTTAGTACATTGTCTACATCAAGCACTTGAAACTTGTCTGATACCTACTGTAGATACTTATGAATATGTATAGCGCTTGTCATATGAAGTAATTCCAGTGAAACGATTACAATATATTATTATACACGAGCGAACTGATTTATTTGTAATCGATAACATCTCATATGACTCACACCAGGTAAGCTTATGTAAAATCTATTTCTATTACTTGCTGTCACTTGGTAGGGATTTAATAATATTAATTTTATATATGAATACTTGCATCTTATCTTATCTTGTGTGGGAGCCAGTCAGTACAGACCGGCGACACTTCGACCCAGTTGGATCTTTTGTGTCGACTTCCCCAATAACGACTGCCATAGATGTTCATGGCAGTCGGGACCGACGGCTTAACGTGCTCTCCGAGGCACGGAGCAGGCGATAATTGTCATTCAATACGCACATAATTTCGAAAAGTCATATAACTTCCGAAAGTCAGAGGTGCGCGACGTGGGTTCGAACTCGGGACCCTCTGCATTGCAGTCTGTTGGTCTCCCCACTGAGCTATCGCTGCTCTTTGAATCCTTTTATAGTCTCATGACTATATCCGTGAAGAAATAAGATGAGGTGTGTTTTGATTAAATCTATAATGATATCCTAACTAATGTTATAAATGCCAATGTGAGTTTGTTACGCTTTCACGCGTTAACTACTTGACCGATCATCAGGAAATTTTGCACATATTTCGATCAATGGACATATAGTACTTTTCATCTAAATTAAATACTGTTGCTGAGGGATTGAAATTTGATATAACCTTACCTTAATGTATAATTTACGCGAGTGAAGCCGCGGGCAACATCAAATATTATATATACTTGCATATTACCGTATACAGAGCAAATCGCCCGATTCTGTGCTGCAACTCAAAATTTCCCAACAAAAACTATACCTAACACTTTGCCTAGCCGGGAATCAAACCTGGAATCTTACGACCGCGAATGCAAACTTATACCAAAAGATAATTTTAGACAGATATATTAACTTAATAACTTTTACTCTCATATCACGATAAAATCTGCTATCAGAAGGTCAAATCCTTCTAGCTGCGCTTTGCCTGTGTAATAATGCTAAATTAGCACTTCGTGCGAAGATGTTCTGCTTTGCTACGTTTTACAACGACATTTTAATAGCTTATGTATTAAGATTTAGTACCACTGACATAACAGTAAGTAATACAGCAATGACAGGTATTAGATAAGGGTTTTTACTGTGCGGCGTGGGCTCGGTGCGGCGCGGTAAATCACGTGGCGTGTTATGAGCCGCGGCGCGGCGTGCGCGCAACATCGCGATACGCGCCTGACCCACAGCCCGCGGCGAGGCCGCACCGCGCCGCCTCTATATACTCTCGCTGTTTGCCATCACTATAAATCATACAAACAGTAGTTCCACTATGAACTAATCATTGTATATTAATTCACACATACTTTATTAAGTTATTTAGTGTAATATATACAGTTTTAAGGCATGCAGACTTAATAAACAATGATTTGGACGTTTCTGGAAAGAGAATAAAGCCTGAATTTTGACTTTATGTCATAGACTTAGTTGGGCTACTGTAGAATTTTCTATGACGGCATGACGCCGCACCGCGGCGTGTCCGATAAGACGCGTTACATATTTTAACATATTTAGTTGTGTACTCGCCGCAGATCGGCGGCCATTTATCTTTGATTACATAGATAAACATCACGTACGATATGTTTCTTAGCAATTGGCGCTATCTGCTATGATAGGGCTGGCGCCGGCTGAATATTGTTAATCGAATCAAATGTAGAACGCGTATCACAGCGATATCGATAACATCCCAATGTTATTACTAATTATGATGTAAATTTCCTGTTTCCGAAATCAATAGTCGAATAGTAAGAACTAAACGTGAGGCGGTGGAGTCGATTTTATGTTGCCCTGTACTTTGTCCGGTTTTGTTTTACTTTTTTAAATGTTTGTAATGAACGGCGTGAGGCCGCGAGGATGCTGCGAGCCTCAATAAATAAATTTAACTAGATTATCAGCGAGCGACCGCCTGCGCAGGCGCGTTTATGTAAGTCGCTGTCTGGCTGCCCCTTGTCCATCCTACTTACTATGAAAAATTTGCTTTATTAGTAAACATCCAGTTTCATAGTATTTTTAGTAATAATATGTGATACCTATACTAACCATCTGCATGATATATTTAAGTATAAATAATTTCTATACAACATAGATATATCAGAGATGTAACAATTTTAAAGACACCATATTTAGTCAATTGTTTTCGACAAAGATAATTTTAATTCCCAAATCATCATGACTGCTACTTACCACATGGCAAGTGTTCGAGCAATAGCAATATTCAGGTTCAAAACACATGCTTTATGGCGGTTGGGACCACAGGCAATTACAATACTCTGCGCCTCCGATGCGCCCGCGCAGCGCTTGCGCCGCGTGAGAAGATCCACTCCTTTACTGCTCTCAACTTACCAACATTATTGCTGTTACTACAAAGCAATTTGAACTTTATTGCATTAGTCGTAAGGCTGGTGTAAGACGTGTGTATTATGTGGTTGTAGCAGTGCTAAATTGATCAAAGCTTACACAAATATTATTATTTATAAATGTAGATCCACGATCTAGCGGTTGTACTAGGTGCTGCCCGCCGCGCGGCGCGGTGCTGTTCGTGGCTCCACACTACTGCGGATGTTGAACGAGCTCGACGTGCATCTCTACGGACGGACATCGGTTCAATCAACGCCGAACTCCTGTCTTATTCAATACAACAATGTACGTTTTCCAATAAATATTTAACTCTGAACTTTTGAAATGAGCGGAGCGGCACAATGCACTCGCGCTTTTTATCGCAAATGCTTGGTGAGATATAATCGTCGGTACTTTATCTTCAACGAAATCTCACGTTTGAATGAATGTGAATGGTTAATTTATTCAAGACAGGAGCGATTCCGACGAACCCATTGATGATCCGGCGGCATCAGTCAACGCTGGCAAAAACTCGCCAGTTTAAATCACTCGGAGGCAAATGACAAGAGGTGATTACGGCAATTAAAACGCCGGCGATTGGAGTTACCTCGACGGACGGAGAGGCGCGGGGGAGGGAAGCAAAAACTTGCGCGCGCGCAACCACACTCATGAATATGTGCACTCTATTGATCTAGAAGCTGAAATTTACGGATCTGTTTGAAGAAGTGAAGTTAATGGGGCTTAAAGTGATGAGTGGAATGCTATGATCCTAAGTACCAACAACAGAGCAGCAGGAATTATACATACTATTGTTCTGATTACCAACGGTGAATTTGCTTTTTAGTTAGAGTCACAGTTTTTACATAAAAACTACATGTTAAATTTGCGCGTCATAAACTGACGGTTAACTGGGTAACAATTATTTTTACACCTCCCAAAAGACGTACTTTGGAACGCCTGATGGCAAACCTTTGATATAGCCTATGGTTAAGGTATAGAGCTAGCACGATTACTAAGGGACTTAAGGACCATTGCTATTCACAATATATAATTAGAATAAAAGAAATTAAAAATGAGAAGACATACATGGAATCGAGTTTACTCATCGGACAAATCGCAGGAGTATTGTTGTAACCCTCAATATGGTGATACTTTCAAATAACTGACAATGGCTCGTCCACTCGATCACACAAACTTTCGTCCTGTTAGGGGACTGAACCTACCACACTCGGGGCAGAAGTAGCGGCAAAGCGTTATATCACTACGTCATCCGTACAGTAAATAAACTTTTAGTGCTTGATGTGTTATTTTACATGCTAAATAATTACAAACACTTCTAATCTCTCTATCTAATATTTTCTAGCTAAAGTACATTGGTATTTATATACAGACACTACTAAATCTCTGTATCTACTAAATTGCAAACACATTATTAAAAGGTCGTAGCAAAGTGATTAAGATCGCACCAGCTCTTAGATAAGTATTAGTTTGAAGGGGGCCATTAAAGAAAATCTTATTCTTCTTTATTTTAAATTATTAACAAGAACAGACACTGAAATTGCGGTTGGGAGATCGTTAATTTGGTAGACATTACCTCAGTCAGTTCAATCCTATTAAAATGCTCAGTAAAAGACTACAATAACAAGCTATTATATACTCTGGGTATACAATAGCTTGTTATATTCAGTCTAACACTAGCCTGCCTGTTTACACACTAACTATTTGATCAGATCGAAAATCTTAAATTTATGATTGAAATTTTTATTCGCTGTGAACAAATTTTAAAATAAGGATTCGATTATTAACAGTATTCGTAATAAGTATCTCCACAAAATAAGGTGGAAGTGTAAAACACCTTTCTTTTTCTAGGTGTGACTTAAAAAACTTTGTGAAATCTGGAAATGGTCAGTTATTGCATAATTAACTTGCTGAAATTTGTGAATGACCGCGTTGCATTAAGTACAGCATATCCGTTTCTGGAGTTCAAACTATCTTCATAACAAACGTTATAAATATTAGTTCTGTGATTTAACCGTAGAAACATAACAACCAGACTGAGCTACTGATTATAACACAGTAATTTCACTATTACTATTTATATATATACCTTCAGTACCCCGGTTTCCACTTCTTATAAGCACAATATCTGGTTGACAAACAAGTTTGATTACAAAACATGACAATATTACATTAGAAGTACTCGCCGGTGCGGGGTGGTTGTCCGCATACAATCACTGCTTGTCCGGCGTTGTCCTGCGTCCGGCGGCGTCCGGTTCAGGTGGCATTTCCTCGATTATCATGCGTTTAGTTTTTGTACGCGACAATTACGTCGCATCAGTATGCATGCGGCAGACGCGCGAATAAACCCGCCTCGCCCCGCGCCGCTGCCGCGCCATTCGCACGTAGTTGCAATGATTCAGAAGTTTAAGTTAAGTTTGTGTTTGGAATTTAACGTATTTTACTAATTAGTGACTACATGGTGGAAATCCAAACTACTATTATACATAAAAGCGAATATGAGTCTCACGCTTTAACTACGCGATCGATCATCAGGAAATATTGCACACAAATCGTCAGGGAAGCCTACAGAAAACGACATTCCCAATGTACCTTTAAAAACGTAAAAAAAAATTTGTTCTCAAGGATTTAAGTTTATTGACAGCATCATTATTTTATTCACGCTATTATTTATTCACGCAAGCGAAGCCGCGGGAAAATGTTGTATATTATTGACGTAAAAGAACTACCAAAATTATCATCCCATCACCATTCACATATAAGCTTATAGATAGGTACTAACATTAACATAAAATATTCTAGCATAAGGGTAATGCCGGTAAAAGGTTATAGAGATATGAGAGGTGTATCGTGGATGCGCATAATATATCATCCTTATGTGTTGTACGTGAAATTGTTCAACAGATGGTGCTGGTGCCGATGCCGCCACTAGGAACGTTAGTTGTTTTAAGGCTGATCTTAAATAGCAAAGTATGTAAAGTCTGGTATGAATAATATCTAATGTAAAACTAAGACATAAGGTAAACTTTATATCTCGCCTTATATGGTAATAAAATGGGTTGTTGCATAGGAAATAGAGTCATAACTGCAAGCTAAAGATTGATTTAGTAAATCTTACCTTTCTAAACTTATTTATATTTAACATGTGTTTAGGCGCGTATTAAAATTTTGAATTGAATATCTTGTACTGCTGCTGCTAACTTAATTACTAGTTTCCAATGTATATGGTACCCGGCTAGCGACTCTCACCTTTATAATTTTTATCACTCTTGAAACATTAGTAGACGAGTGTAAGTTTAAAGGATTCTTCTAATGGTTTCGCAGAATAACTAGTCTTACTGTTAGTTGGCTGTCTAATGTAAGTGCTCAGACGCAGTTTTTGCGTGGCGGCTGCGTGCCCGCGGCGTGGGAGCTGCGGCCGGCGCGCGCGCACACAGCCTGCGCCCGCGTAACACCACCGCGCATTATGATTTCATGTTGAATTAACATTTGTTCGCGGACGCTGGAACGAGCGCGAATGTACTCAGAGACTTGTATGGTATATGACACATTCAAATCACTTTAATTGTACCACTTTAGTTTTGGTATGCTAATGAGTTGTGGACTCATGCTGAGTTCTTCGTACGACGAAGCTATTTATTTTATAGCTTTGGCAAAGAAAATTTACTGTGAAATTTACATTAGGCTTCTTAACGAGACGGTATTTACGATTAGGGAGGTAAAAGGGAAGTAATTTATTCAAGTCTATTTAAATTGTACGCGCTTGAGCCTTTCCTCAGCATACATATTAGAATTACGTAGGTACTTATGCAGGGAATCTAACGTTAAGTATTTAATGACACAAATTAAAGGATTTTGAAACCATAAATACGATTATCGTTCGCTTTAACGGTGAAGAAAACCATCGTCAGGAAACCTGCGAAATGCTTAGTTCTCCATAATATTTTTGAAGCCAACCCGTACTAGATCAGCATAGAGAACTATGGTCTTACCCTTTTCATATTATACTAGGAAGACTAATCGTGCACACAAGCACCTTTACTCTAAATTATTGTAACTACATGAAATGAATACATATAATTATACATTCCTTTAAAACTGAAAGCTAACCATGAAATACAAATGAATTATTTGAACAAAAACTTCATACCTTTGTGCCATTAATATGAATATATGCAGCCAGATAACTTGCATACAATGAATATTTCATTTATTCAAAGTGGCGAAAAACTTGGACTCCAAATATTCGGGGGCTGGGAGCGAATGGTACAAAAACGGTCGCATTCAAAGATGTGTCCTTGTTAGGAGCAGTGGCGAAGTCCATTCACGCACCGGCTGTGCCTTCTACAAATGACTTCATGAACGTTAGCTTCACTGCGTGGATGTAATGGGTTGGCAGACACCTTGTATAGTTTAAATGGCTGCTATTGCTTGTGCATTAATAAGATAGACCATTTTTTGCAGAACAGAGGCATTTTGATCATGTGGTAGGTACTTTCAGAATGTGTAATAGGACTCTTGTTTAGATAGAGTTCAAAGCATTTTTTTTTTAAATTGGTATTACTTTGTGTCTTCTTGAGTTGACCAAAATAAGATTTATAAATGTGTTGGATAGAGTGGCGGTGTCGTCACTGAACGGCAGCTGAGGTCAGGCCGGTCGCGGCGGCCGCGGCCGGGCGGAATGCGCGCGCGGCGTGTCAAAGAGTGCGCGCGCGCAGCCGCCGCCGGTCATTTAAATATCATCGCTACTCATATTTGGGATGCCCGCGCCGCCGCCACTCGCCGCGACTCGATTAAGCGACAAAAATTGCTCCATTTTTTGCCTCTAGCTATTAATTTTGACCTTGCGTCGCTTGATCCAAACTTGGCAAGTTTTAAGCTTTTGTGTTTAGTCTGTTTGTTTATTCTAAATTCGTGATCTGCGTAACTCGAGACAGTCAGATTTGTGAAATTTTTATTGTAGCTATCCTTTTGAATTGTCTTTTTGTTGGCATTTTCATGGCCATATGTATTTAGCGCTGAACTTAGCTACGAATTTGGTATTGTTAGTTCCTGCTGTAGCTATTATTTCGATGTATACTAGTCTGCATCCTAACTTTTTTACTGCCAAAAGATACTAATTAACAACTTGTATCTTAACCAATCTGAGTTTCAAACAACGGCAATAAGACATGGGGATTTGTTAGTGAACATGAATAAAACTTTGTCTAACCTACCGTTATCTGACGACAAAGGCAGCGTGACACTTTAACTTGCAATCTGACGATTGAATGTCAAACCTTGTCGCAATTAAGCTGTAGCGACTACATTATTACACGTATTCCGATAGAGCACATCTTATCATAGATGCTTTATACAAAAGATATGTACATTTTATTTATATTTAAAAAGACAACTAGTAGTAATTTCAATGTCACGGGTGATTTTACAAACATTCAAACAACGGACACAAAAAACGTCCAGATTCGGTACAACTATTTCTAGACTACACAATTTTTGTCGCGTGTGGGGATCGAACCTGCGACACTCGGCGCGGTAGCAATAGCGTTATGACCGCTTAAACCACTACGGACTACGCCATCCGTGCTACCAAAAGATATATAGAAAGACGTAATTTGAAACGATGATGTTACTGAACTGAACTTGCTTATAACCTATGATCTATACTAGAGAGAATTGGAGCACCACAGATGAATCATACAAACTGAGAGCTAAATAACATTACCTTCTATCAGGCCCCAGTACAAACAACAGTACTTTTGGGACAATATGTCCCAGGGTGGTCGGAGGTGTAACCCGAGCGGGCGCCTAAACACTTTCGTCATCAATCACACCGCCCTGCGCTCGCTGTGACGTCATGCGCGTTTAACATACTCAACTGTTATGATAAATATATGTGTGCTAGGGGACTTGACGTACATGAGAAATGATCTGATGAACATGTTCCGTGTCACGTTGATACACTCATTCTAATAGTCTCAAGTGTTTTGCCGTTGACTTCCTGGGTTTTCATTAGAATCAAGTGCAAGTTTAAGGCTTTTTGCATACAAACATGTACTACACCTGTTTCTCGGCAGACAGTGTTGACGGATTTTCATTTGAAGAATCCTAGGGTATCTCTTGACTTTTGCTTACTCTCATCATGCGCCTTTGATGATTTTCTTTCTCAACCAAGTATTTTTATAGAATGTCTCTCACCTAGTCACAGAATGTTCGTTTAAATCTTGCACTTGCCTCCGGTGATCTGATAGAGAAGTGACTCACTAAAGATGCATTATATCCTGTCTTATGAATAACTGATCATATTTAAAATAGAAAATTATAAGATTACTGAATGAATTAGTGCACCATAACAATAAATGCATTAGGCATCTTAGAAGTCATCAGCGTTATTTACATAATCATTGAAATCATTGAGGACAGCCCGAAAATTCTAGTCTAGACATTTGGTACCCTAATGATTCTTCGGTCAGTTCTTTGGCCACCAACAAAATTGTCCAAGAAGATTATGTACCTAACTGGAAATATCTAAACAACCTAAATTTTATGTAGTTTCGTAAACTAGGTAGGATTAAAGCTCTGGAATAGTGGTCACTGTTCACTTTATAATCATTTATATGTAAATAGAAACCAGATAGACCCACATTCCGACTGCCGGTTGCATGCTATCCACAAAAAACAAAACTGAGGCACATCCATCATATTTGAACAAATGTATCCGTATAATTAAATGTTGAGCGTCAGCCTTATATCTAATACTATCATTTTAAACTAATAATACTAATAGTGGTGCACGCATACGGCGCTCTACGGCCGGCAATGCGGCCCGGTAAGCGCGGTGCGGCCCGCGGCGAAGCGCGCGCGCATCGATTAAGCCTAATTCGTAACAATTATCGCGGCGCATAAACACAACAGTTAAATTCGGTAACACCTTCATTAATAGAGTAATTCTTTCGACCTCGTATCTTTACCATGCTATAATAAATCTTATACTCAAATAAATAGTGAATATTTTAGATTAAGCGAGGTTTCGGTGCGGAGGTGGCGTTATTAAAAACACATTAGATGATAGCTGATGTACGCAACGTCTATCTAATGCTGTTCAAGTGATGGTCCACTGTGTTACTCATTCTAACGCATTATTGTATTAGAGAGATTATAAATATTATGCCGTATAGCGAGTGTAATGTAAAATACGAAATTGAAGAAGTAAGTAGTTGATACTTTTGCATGCTACTATATCCATAATATTTCGGGATAGATATCTATGTTGGACAACGTTTAACTCATTAGCCAAAAGAAAACGTTGAAAAGTTTTATATCAAAACTTTAGTTTACAAGTAGAACATTAATAGTTATAGTGCTAGTGGCCACAAGAAAATGCAGAGACATTCAAAAGCTTTCTTTTATGAGTGATAAATAAAAGAATTTAGAGTTATGGGCTTTACTCAGTTGAGTACAATGGTCACTTATTGGTAAATATTTATTATTGTTTCAATATAAAATATATTTACATACCTGTCAAATCTCAGTGAACCCTTGCGTGCGATTAATAAAGCAATTAATATTTGAGCTTCCTTAGGTATCTCATCTCAAGCCCAATGGCAAGCCATTTTCTAGCTTTCTTAGAAGAAATAATGAATGGCAATGTATTGTCAAAGTAGCATTAACCCATTAGATCATCTTTGCTCATAACGTATATTGTACGTGCCAGTGCGTTAAAGTGATTTTGGCGGCTCCAGTTCGTCGACTCTTTCTATACTTTTATCATAAGTTGGAATTATTCTGTTCTTTATCATCTATCTTAAATTGATTTACTGAAGATACACTATTGTTTTACCTATTAGCTCAATAGTATCATAATTGGTGACTATTGTACAGACACCGTTATATATTACCTAACCAGTAAATCTTATCAAACATGAAACCAACCAAAACCAGTCCTTATTATGTTTTATATTTTAGAGCAATATAAAAATTTGATACGGAAGTTTTGTGGTAACGGCTCTTGTTTATTCAGCACAGTATTCGATTTTATTCGAATACGTTTCGATCACTTATTAATTCGAATGACTTTAATGTTTAGTTGTTTATCGCAAATCGCTACTTCCAAGAATTTGAACTCTCATGCCCAGAAGAGGCACAGTTAATAATGATTTAGACTACCAGGGTGGTCTAATCGTAGAACTCATAATTATCTTCACAGTCAGACGCCGCCGCTATAAACGATTTGCATGTCGTTAGGCTACCCATCAAATAATTATCCAATTTGAATCCAAGACAGTGAAACTATCTTCTTCCAAATTTTAAACGTTTAGCGTTTAGCTGTTAAGCAACATGTTTAGTCAGAGTCTAACAATCTTGATATCACCGAAATTAAATGCGTGATGGTTTTTTTTTTCTAAATTTAAAGATAACTCCTGTTTGGTAGGAATCTTCATAATTATGTAGAAATTTACACCTGGAATCTCAACAACTAAATATGGATCGCACAATTGGGTGCATTAGCAGTAGCGATGTGACTACTAAGCCAGTTCTCCTATCTGGTCATTTATCTACATATATATATATCAAATATAGTTAGCTATTATGCAATTCAGTAAAATCTCACTACCAAAATCATTGCCAAATCGGCAGTGAAAATAACAGTTTCCTACAGTAACCATGGCATTAGTTGACAGCTAGTATGGCTACTATCGATATGATAATAGATTTAGATTATTTTCTACAAAATAACATAGTTCTTCCACTTTGTATGAACAGGATCTTCAGTTGTTTTTAAGTTCTTGTAAAAGCGGGCGAACCTATTCCGTATATTTAGCCAGATCCGTTATAATCAAAGTCTGGTTTGTTACTAAGAATTTGCTGACAAATAACCGCAATCATATATTTATTTAAAGTGCTAGACGATTCAATATATTTTAATTTAAAAATCTCATCGTCTAAAATCTGACGCAATCGACATGAAATTAATAGAGTCGGATCCAATTATTAGTTGTCTATTCTAAATACATACCTCGAAAATATATCGAGATTGATATCTTATCATATCGATTCGGAATCGAGCTGTTGAGAGCCAGCAGCTGACTGGTGTGACGTGGTTATAATTAATAACTAGCCTCCACCCGCGGCTTTGCTCACGTTATATATTGAAAATATTATTACCAGGGGATAGAAATGCTTTCTATGAACCTGTCAAGTCTTAGAATGCCTGCCGTGATTAAAAACCTTAACCTTGTGTCTGGCCGCCGGTGTTCCGCTGCGATTTAACAGGAATTGCTGTGTATAAGGTGTTGAGGGTTCGGTTCTCCAGGTCGGGCAAAATTATATTAAGTTTTTCTGACAAGAAATTCTCAGTAAAGATTTCGCTTCGCCGTTTATTACGTGAAATCTATTTGACGAAATATGGGTGTGATACATCTCTGCCTTCCTTTTGGCAATAGAAGCGTGAGTATGTATGTATGTATTTCTAAAATCTGTTCAGTAATTGTAGAGATTACAGACTGCAAACTACCAAACAATATTTGCTCCATTATAACATGACTATTCTCATCTAGAGGTATCCTAATCGCACGAATAGCTAATCTGGTAGAACATTTAGTTCAGCCGCCTAACTCTCAAATTATAGTAATTTGAATACAGACTTGATTAATGTATCAGCTTCCAGTTCTAAGATCCCACGTTAGCTAACAAGTTGGAGAGTAATTTTGTAAATTGGACCCAAATAATAGGCCGCCTGAATGATATGAATTGTGTAGGCTAATGTTTTAGATGTAGTAATTCGATCATTATTGTTTTTTAAAGTGGAGCCAAGAATTCTGTACTTATTCGTATTTAAATGCTCGACTGTTTACTATCTAAGAGATACGCAGAGATGTGTTAAACCTACTTATCATTAGCAATATGTAATGTCTCAGGTATTGTTCGGCGCACTTTATAACACGTTGTCTAATAACATCTCGCCCGACCAAATAATATGATCTGGAACCTTACTTGGTCGTTAACTAAGTATAATGTTTGCCAGGAGGCCGCAAAGGTGGTCAAATTCACTTGTATCACATACAGACTATTTGCCTTCATACATATTATCTTAAAATTACGTGTCAAACCTTACAATAAGCACTTTGATCAGGCAAAACGATTTCTTTCCTTATTTAATTATTTGTTGAGTCCACGTCATAGGTTGACCAGAGTAAAAAAGGAATTTTAGAAAAAATATCTTTTCCAAGATTGACGTGAAAGCGTACTAATAAGGCCAGAAAATGGTTGACTCTACATTAGTTTACAGCCAAACAATATTTTGAGGTGTTCCTAGAATCAGTAGGATTTTAAAACTCCTATTGTATGTAGATTGTGTGCTTTTAGTAGGAGAAAATATAATCATTAGCTCCTGCGCTAGCAGCATATTCAATCCTATTTTTAGGGGCTACCAAAGGGTAAGTTGCAGTTTTGATGTTTCTAGTGTTAACAAGCTTTGGTAGCCAGTTATCATCGGGAAGACCGCACCCTTGCCACTTAGGTAATATAAAAAACTAAGTCAATCAACCACTTATTCAGTACGAAGCTATCTCGTTATGCTTGTGTCCAGCAGTGGGCAGTAATGAGCTGATATTATGTACAGTTTAGAAAGCCGGTAGCGTGTGATAGTTATGTGCACAAACTGGTCGTAGATAATAAATATAACATTATGACTGTACCAGGAAACGTTACAATATATGCTGAGATCGTGACAAATGTCTCTAATACATATACATTGTGCGGTGCCGCGCGGTAAAAACGCGGCGTCGCGCGGCGCGGTGCGGCTTCGGTAATTGTGTCGGCTCCCAGAGCCTCCGTTCCTTGAAGTACTTCAATGACATACCTAGGAGTATTTAATCTATGGTTGGGATATGGCTGGCCATTGAGCGGCGCCAACTACGACCTATAAGGCATGGAGCGATGGGAAAATATGATGATATATTTCATAACTGCACTTGTAAGGTACAGTGGGACAGTGACAATTGTTATAACCTCCTTCGTTAGATATAGTACAATCTTATATGGGAAATGCAAGGGCATCTCCTGTGTGGGACATTTCTAAGGCTAATTGCTAGACTGATCATATTGCAGTTAGGTGGGGACATAGCATAAGACATAGAAAAAAGAACAGGATACTTTTAAAGGACGCAAGTGAAGTCACGGTTAACATTTACTACCTAACAATTAAGAGTCTATCCCTACCTTTATTTTACTAAGCGCATTACTTACTTATCGTGTCGATGGCAACACATTTTATACAATTTTGGACCAGTTTTCGGCAACGTGGATTGCATTTGGCTTCGCCTGATACAGGTCATCCAGTGTGTACGATTCTGTGCTCACGGGGCACGACAGCAGATGACCCATTGTCTGTGGTGATACGCCGCAGTCACATGTATTCGCACTTGTGTCTATATAACCCCACCTTGACAGATTGTCTTTACATCGGCCAACCTGAGTACGCAACCTGTTGAGCCTTCCAGGTTGGCCAAGGCAATTTGGCTCCCGAAGGTAACATTTCTGCCGGTGTGATAAAGGTGGGCAGTGAGAATTTTTCACGCCACAGGTTAATTGCCACACCGATATAGTATGTATAATTATATTTCGTTGGTTAGATATTAGAAACCTTCAAGTTGTCTAGTCAGACGACTACATTTATTTTTATTAGTAGTCAGTCTCCCAGTAATTGAAACTGCAAAAGTAATTAATTAAAACCAAATCTCCTTTCTGCGCGCAAAATACTTAAAAAGGGTATAAAATTTGCTTCGCAAGTGCAAATATATATGTTGTATTTGTATCTTGAGCGTTATGAAGTATATAGTACGTGCTACATGCCTTACGGATCAGTGATGGTACAAAATTATAATACAGGAACATCTGTGCTACAATGTGCCCAGCCGACAGGTTTGCTTATGTTTGGTGGTATACAGCCAAATCGTAAATTCCGGCACAGAAAACAGTCATATCGACAAAAATAAAATTATGTGTTCGTTTTCATAAAGTTCGTACCGTGTTTGCAAGTTAGCAAATGTAAATGTAACTTTTAAACGATACTTAATTAAATATGTATCGTTTAATTAGTTAGCCAAGTGGTAAACTGTTAGACTGTCACGCAAAGGTCTCGCGTTCGATACCAAGGCGCGCATCTGTAATTTTTAGAAGTTATGTGCTTATTATATAGTTAATTATCGCTCGCTTTAACTGTAAGATATTGTGAGGAAACCCTCATCTCTGAGAGTTCTACAGAATATTCTCGAAGACATGTGAAGTCTGCCAACCCGCACTGGGCCGGCGTGGTGACTATGGCATAATCCTCCTCACACTGAGAAGAGGCCCGTGCCCAGCAGTAGGACAGTTTAATACAATGCTGATATTAATAGTTATTTGATAAGTCAAAACAATTATAGTAAAAAGATTTACGGATTAAATAAGATTTATATCTATCAATTATATAATTTGAGGCTTATAGCCGCGCGGATGATTCTTTTCAAAACGATTATGACGTGTCGTTGTAGGTCAGTTTTTAGTCAGTCGTTGTTTATCAGACTGCTGATGAGAGCGTAAGGGAAACACGTATACTCGTAGATATTGTACTAACTTGACAGGACACATCGTAAACATACAAATTAAGTATGGAAACGATACACAAGGAATTTTAAATAATATTATTTATCTATACATTCAAATACAAATCAAAAACGGACATCAATAATCCCGACTTCAATAGACAATTGAAATTCCGTCACGTGGCATGTGTAACATCGTAAGTCAAAGATCAATCAGACAGCTTGACCGCGTAAGTAATAACCCTACGTGTATGTATGTTTGTCCCGAGCGATTTACCAATTCGTGTGAAGGCAATCGAAGAGAGTAGGTAGGTACTCTCACTCACTCGTCAAACAATTATTGGAGTGGACGCTAACACTGCAGCATAAATATTAATAGAGCGGTTAGATAATTATATTCTATGTGTGTCGCGGCATGCGGCATGCGGCGGGTGGTTTTTGCCGCGCGACAAACGATCTCATTCCTAGTCGCGGCGACATTCTCCGTGTTGCGCACTACACTTGCTAAGCGCTTGCTAATGAATAACATTTTTTCATCGTCTGTCAATCATATCTGTTAACGGGTACTGGGAATAGGGCGGCGCCGGCGCAGCCGCGCACACATTCACACGGTTAAATCAGTGATTATGAAGCAAATAGAAATTTACAAAGATCACCCTCTTTTTATCCTCAGCAACCTACTAAAATATTTAGTATGAGACTTTGAATCTTCTTTTTATGAAGATAGTGTCTGACGTACCAAGCTTGATTGGTTCACATGAATCACGACAGGTAACACAAGTGCAGCCCAGCTGTCTTAGTGTCGACACCTGTGTCACAATGTTGCGCTATCAATCACATCTCTCGCCCAACTTGTACACTTACGAACACAGCCTGAATCACTGTGTCGATTGTTGGAAAACATAGTATACACGATGTATGATGAGAATAGTGGCCGCGGACAAGTTTTGTGTATAATACGAGATTGTTGATATTTCCCATTAAGTTTTTATTCAATAGTGTTATCAGCAAAGTCAATTATTGAGGTTTTTGTCTAGTAGTGTTTCAGTAGCGAATATGTCAAGCTGTCCGAGTGCAGAGATCTTGTTCTTAGATCAAGTGATTTATAAACAACTTAGAGATAAGTTCAATGTATTTATTTAGAGTTATGATTGGCGATAGCTTCCTGGATTGAAAGCTGAGATTATACACGGGTTACGTCTAGCCACAGTCTATAAATGCGAAAGTAACTTTGTCTGTTTGTCACGTTTTCAAAATTAAATCTCCAAATCGATTTTAATGAAATTTGGTATGGATCTGGCTTTGAATGCTGGATTATCTCAAATTATCTTTTAGCAACACGACCAAAGTCGAGGTTACCAGCTTAATATAATAGATAAGACAATTTTAATGTAAACACTTGCAGACGAATACGTTAGTTCTTTGCATGAGAATAAATGTGTAAGACTTAAATTTGACTCAACAACTCTTGTACATAGAAAGCAGAAATGTCAAAAATAAATGAGTATGATTTGGAACTCCCAGGAAATAACATCGATATTTGCGTAAATTATGTTGTAGGTATATTATCAATAGACATTTTAATGGTAATATGGTTAGAATTTTTTTAACGAGACAAGTTAAGATCACGTTTCCAAGTCGTATGCAAAACCTAGTATTAGATATACAGGATGTCCGGTAATTAATGGATAACCTTGAAATGTCTTATAGTAGAACTGAAGGGTGTTCAGAAAAAAAAAAAAAATATATATATATATATACCTATATAAAGTGCAAGGTATATAGCATAGCATATTTTGGACTGTCTATCTATTAGCATAATTAGTGTTTAATAATAAAACAACAAACAACCGATGGATTTCATTCATTTATAGTCGTAGTATACAAGAAAGTTATACATGGTAATTAAAAAAAATACACATCTCAGGTAGTAGTTAGGATAGATTTATTTTCATATTTTTCTGAACGGCCTTCAGTTTCACTATAAGACATTTCCAGGTTATCCATTAATTACCGGACAACCTGTATAATACAGGACAGGTATTATATTTAGTATATTTAAGAAACATATGCGTATCTATTTTTTTACTGGGGTGGCGAACTATTGTACAAACCGCCTTACTGCAAGGAGGTTAGCGTAGCATATGAATGCTTGCAACACCCACCAACACACCTACACACAAACTATAAAAAGACAGTATTTAGTATTAGTAAAAATAATAGTTAAAGAAAATAACAGACACTGTTTTATATTCTATCTGCATTGCTTAATTAATATAATTGTTTGGACCTTCAAGCAGTATTTATTCATTGCAATATAAAAAGTTAAAGATTTGCGTGCGATGGTACTGGTCTCACTTATGCGCAATTAATATTCTTGGCCCATAAAAGCGTCGGCTTGCCAATGTAATTGTTATACAAACGTAGTAAAAACGCTCACATGTAAATGTGACCATTAATCTAACTATCGCATATGGTATATTAGTATGAGTATCAATATTAATGCAGCGATACGTATCACGGCGTCGTGCAACGTGAATGTTAAAAATTTGCAATGACATTCTGCTAATTACCTTTGAGTACGGGGCGAGGGTTAGACCTGTGTATAAGATACATTGCCGGTTATGTGGCATCAAATTTGTTTGTCTTTTGATGTTGAAGAGCGATGTATTGGTAACATGGCGAGGTGTTGGTGCTTACACGTATTTAGGAGTGCGGGTGAGCGGTATGTGCCGGTATGGTCTCACGACGGTTCCCACGGCACAGATGCCCTTATGCGCGCGCCGCATGCGCCTGCGCACTGCGCACACCACGCTGACCACTGACCGCCTTATGCATATACTGATGACACTATATAGCAACGAATTTCGGGAAAAAACGATAAGCATTTCGAGAAGTTTTTGCTCTGAATTTTAATGCAAATGATATGTTTGGTGGTCTGCATGAATACGTTTAAAGTCGCACGCTTATATCCCCGAAAGGGTAAGCAGAGGTCTATTATATATATACATCCAAAATGTGCAAGAATAGTTTTAGGTGTCACGTAATGGTGGCGAAACTATGTACCTATGTCGTCCAAGGTTCGTATTTCCGGACTCCGTGCTGCAACTAAGGATTTCTCGATATAAATAACACTTAGCTTGACACGGAAATCGAATCCGAGACTACATGCACAGCAGTCGCATTCACTACCGCTGCGCCACCGAGGCAGTTAGCAGTATGGGTAGAAATAATAGTCCTGTATGAGTATTTGTATTCTTTTCAAAAATAATTTCTATAACACTTCAGTAACATTCTCGGTACTTTGTTAAATGCTATGTGTCGGTCGAGCGCCTTAAATAATTGTATCTTATGTTTAACAGCAAAAAGTGCTCGGAATAAACTCACTCGTTCAAAGCACCATTTAATTGGTCATTATAAAAGTTATATTTATTTGAAAGTAATTATTTTTATGTAATAATAATATTAGGTTATTAGTGCGCTGGCTAACTACCAAACAGGTGCTTTCTTTCAGTATGAGTATGCATATTCTCTATTACGCTAACCAAATGTATACCTATTATATATGCATCAAAACGTGAAAACATATAGGCATGCAGTTAGTTGTCTATAAAATAATAATAATAATATTTTATAACATACACACAACACCATCTAGCCCAAACTAAGCAGAGCTTGTACTATGGGTACTAGACAATAGATAAACATACATACATACAATTTTTTTGTAAATACATATTATACATAGAAACACCCATATCAATACAAACATCCATGTCCATGCACACAAATGTTTGACTTGTGCGGGAATCCAACCCGCGACCTCAGGCTGGCAGTCGGTTACACTAACCACTATGACACCGAGGCCGCCAAATGAACGATAATTTACTATTTCGGTTTTTGCCCAATCTACTTTTTGGTATCTACTTTTTACGGATGAGAAGTACCTTATGCTCTTTTCTGGACCCCTGATATGCCAAATCTCATGGTGATATTCGGTCGAGTACTTAAGGCGTGAAAGCGTAACAAACAGACTCACATTTGCATTTATTATATTAGTTAGGATGTAAATGCTGTGTGTTCAAAGAAACCTTCAAATTGAAAATCCAGTTCTCTATTAAGCTACGGTTGTTGTTTTATACGTATACAAATTGTATATGCTTATAGCTCACTAGTTGTTACGCGTGAGTTCATCCGCGTTTTTCTATAAAGTAACATATGCTATTAAGTAGTTATGTCCATGTTCAATCACATTAAAACCAAATCAGCGGTTTATTCGTGAAAAGACAATAAATAGGCAAAGGTACTCAATTGTCTTACGTTTACGAACACGTTAAAATTAAAATAGGTACTATTTACGAATTTTGGCGCTGTTTATCTTAAATACATTTCTTTCAGATATTTTTACAATTATTAATGTTTCGGCAGCGGTTATTTTTGCAGTTTATTATAATCATGTAATATTCAACGAGAGCAAAACCAGGAGTGCTTACTAGTAAACAAGTGTGCACATGCTATGTACAAACATGGCAACATAATTTCCATATTTTCCACACATGTGTGTATTTTTCTCAGCGTTACGTCACATCACGTTAAATACCGCGGCCCTGCGTTCGCGCATTCAAATGCAGGATTTATGCAAACATCGCATAATTGTGCTTCTTCAGTGAGCGAGGTGCGCAGGCGCTTGCATTAATCATTAGTTGATGCAATCAACGCAAATATTTATTGAGTGAAGACTTTTAATTAATTATGTTAACATTGTCATTGAGGTTACGTATCTATGTCAACTGAAGTTATTTGTTTTAGTCAGCTGTGGTTGTTGAATTGATTTATGTTGGCTATGAGAAGGGTTGTAGAGAAATTGAGTGAATGGTTCGAGGAGATTATCAAGAATGACTAGGTACCAATAGTAATTATATAAAATTTAAGATCTTATCTATAATACCAGTAATGTTTCAAATAGAACTCTATTGCCATCACCCACGAATATAACCTTCCATCCTAATAAAATAAGGCAAGTGAGAAAAAGGACATATATAGAAAAAAAAGATTCTATATTGATTGCACAGGTTGATTGTCACTAGAGGCAACTGGGAAAAATAATGATACGTACATAAGTATAGCTTCTTTTTACATAAAGATACATTATGGTAAAGAGATTTATCAGGTAAAATACTGCTATGTTTTTATTAGTGCACGACAATTGCAGTGTCTTAGATTTATATAAAAATAAAAATGAGTGAAATACCTACTATTGTGTTTTAATATTACTGAAGCTTGTATTATAATATGTATTTTGCGTATTATTCTTCATTATTGCAACGTTAGTCTTATATCAGTATAAAACTAACATTACCCGTTATTATGTGATTATACATAATATATTGCGATAGGCTAGCGAGAGACCGTTGGACTGCTACGCAGAGGTCTCGAGTTCGATTCCAGGGCACGAATCTCTGACTTTTCGAAGTTATGTGCGTATTAAATAGAAAAGAAAAGAAAGAAGAACTAAGAGTTCTACATAACGTTCTCTAAGATATGTAAAGTCTGTTAACCCGCACAGGGCCAGCATGGTGGACTATGGCCTAACCCTTCTCAAATTGAGAAGAGGCCCGTGCCCAGCAGTAGGACTGTTTAATACAGGGCTGATATTATTATGTGATTGTGCTATAATGTGCACGTCATCCCAACTAATATGATAAATGCGAATTTATGTTTATTTGCTTTAACACCTTAACTAGTCCACCGATCATCATGTAATTTCGCATAGACGTTTACAGGAAAGGACATTGGGTTGCTTTCATTCAGAATATGTACTGTTCTCAAGGAATAGAACATTGACATAACCTACATTTACGCGAGTGGAGCCGCGTGCAAAATCTAGTTTAAGGTGCGCAACAAAATGTAAAATAGTACCTGGTTTTGCTACCAACCCAATTTACTTGAAATTTGAAATTAAGAATGGTGGGTGGCTATTGAAAATTTGGGTTTAATACACGCCTATCGCATGTACAACCTATTTTCAGTGTCCCTGGAATAGTGATCTCTTCTTGTAAAATTAAAGATAAACCGATATAAAACAATTCAATATGGTCAATGTTATTATTATTGTAATAAAATCGTGACTGACAAACGTCTAGAATGACTTGCAGTAGCACAGCCCTTTTAGATTTATACTGTGTGTGAACTTTACTCCCGTGGTATGAATAGTGCTGACTCAGCGAACTCAGATTTGTTAGTTATTTACATTGTTTACTTTAACATTTTATGCTTCCATGAAAGACATACGAATATATATTTACGTTTGTATATCTAATCTAAGCAAACGTGCATTTTATAGATAGCTGTTTTTAAGACCTACGTTATTATGTGCCTCTAACCTATAGCCGTCCAGCGGGCATATTTCTTGATCCTTACTTAACACTATCTCCCATCCACAAATGAAACCTAGAACCTCACAATAGGCCCGAAACCTGTGCCGCAATACCAACGAGGTCAATCACTACGAGTAATATAGACCTACTAAACATTATTTTCGGGATAGTGTACAGCGTATTCCTTTCGTAAAGGTGGGCTAACGTTCAAACTGTAACTACTTCCTCCTCTCTACAGAGCCAAACAGTCGTCTTATTTGGTAGGTACTGCCTAGGATTTCAGTAAAAATCCATTTAAACATATGTCTTTATATCAGCCATTGAAATGAAATCTATCTCGTTTCCTCACTATCTTTAAATTCAAGTAAATGTGAGTCAGACGCAACATACCTATTAAAAATTGCATTGATTATGATTGCCTTATCATCCATCCTCTAAGTAATTTTCTTTTTAGCGAATGTTATCATGTCAACTAAAATGCAAAGCTTATTGTTATGTTATTATATTAAATTTTCAATTTTCTTGTGTGTTTAAAATTTTAATTGCGTGTGTGATAATAATAAGAAGAAGTTATATATCAGCAAATTCCTTATATTTTAATTAAATTTTTATACATGTCTTCTGATTAACTGAAAGTTTCAAAAATTTAAGGTCCAAATTTGCCTTAGGTCGTTTACTAGTAACAGTACCAGAATCCGAGCTCCGACTGAGAAAACATAATAACACTGCCCGATCAGGGAATCGCACCCGAGACCTTATGCACAGCAGTCCTATTCACTCAATACCGCTGTGGCACCGAGACAGACTGTATAGTAGATTACCTTTTTATTTGACAGTTCAAACAAGCCCACTCTATTCAAATTCATATTGTAGAAAGAAAATATAGAGTATATCCATACTATCCTGTCCCTACGACAAAAGAAAGTAATAACATAACAGATACACTACATAGAGAAACTTAAAACATACAAAACCCTATTCGCAAGTTAAATCCTATGTAAGTTGGCATAATGTGTTTTGTGTGTGTGAGTAATACGTGCATGTGTGTGGGCGGGCGGCGCGGCGGGCTGCACTGGGCGGGCGGCGGCGGTGGCGCCACCTGCCGTAATATCCTATTTATGAATAATGTTTTATTCTAACAGCGTGCGACCCCCCACCCCGCACACCCAGCCCTCCCGCGCCTCCGTCAGACTCAGGGTTGTGGCAATATAATGCAGCTTATTGTTATTATAATAACTTTAATTTGAATATTTGCTAATTTTCACATAAAGTTATTTTTTATTTAGATGTAGACGAGTTGACTGTTTGAATAATACAGTGGTTGAAGCCGTCGTCTCGCCACTGCCAGTGTCACAACCTATAGGTTTGATTTCCATACAGGACGAAGTGTGGGAGTTGTCTTGCTATAGGCAAAATATGATTATAGTTTGATCTAGTATTGTTGATGTGATTGTAATAAGTTCTTTAGGCAGTTCTATAATTCTCGTATAAATAGTAATTAATTTCAATTAAGAGCATGACATTCACACACACTCGCACATGTACCGCTACATGTATGTGTATATCGTCATACAATACTTACGTAGCTGTATGTACATATGTGTGCATCAACAGCTTCTTGATTTCGCCAGCTTTCCCAGCAGTGATACACCGCTGCCGAATACATACCTATGTATGTATGTATGTACTCACACCTATTCTCTATATCTCTGATTGATTTAAGATATGTAAGTTAGCGTTAAATTGTAATATCTTTATTCTTCTCATATTCTTTATAGTTTTTCATCACTACGTAGTATATCATTTCCCATTCTTGTAAGTATGTCTTCCATAACATATTCTTATCACTCTATTCTCTATTATATGGTTCGAAGACCACGCATTCTTGTTACACCTGTCAATGGACTCGTCTATATGCCATTATTGTTTTTTTTTATTGTAGCTAATGTAATCTCTGCCTAGCGCCTACCTCGCCGCGAAACAGGCATGTACAAGTTACCAAATTTTCAGTTATTGTGTTGTATTTGTAATGTAAACTGTGTACTGCGTTAATTGATCAAGCATTTTTAAACGATTGTTGACACATCGCACATGCAAGCCGAACTAGTACCAAAGACAATCGGAATAATTACATTCATGTTAAATCAAGGACAGCGTTAGGAACACCGTCATTTCAACAGTATAAGTACATATGTCATATTTGTCTCATTAATATCGTGGGCTTTAAGTTATACAACTTCAAGCCGTAGAGGCGTATCTGCAAAACAATTGTTCTCCAGATTCACCTCTATGGATTTAAGAGCGACTATATGCTTTAAATGTATAATATATGACAAGCGGGGAGTCTTTAATAGAAGCTTGCGTGTCCCGTACGTATTTTAGCACCGTCATATCTTTAAAATGTGTTCAGTAAATATAATCATAAACAATCACCTATTCAAACCCAACTTGCGCAGTATCACAGAACGTTCCCAATATAATATGTTCCATTGTCATTACACTAACATTTATCCAGCTGACTGTATGACATAGTTTCGGTTAGAACTTGAGTCGTTAGCAAATAGTTATGAATGTTATGATGTAAGTTCAATAAGTAATTGTAAGTGTGGAATGCGTGTGTCGGTGCTGGCAGTAGAAGAGTCGTCATAAATCGCTATTGTTGCAGCCCTGCGCTCGTTATTGCTTGCTTTGTTTTTGCGCGGAGGGGTGTGGGGCGGCAGGCGGGAAGGGGCCCCGGGCGACGTGTCGCGGGGCCCCGCGCCGGCTTTAATTAATGGAATAACTCCGCCGTTCGGCCCCCACACACCGCCGACACAAATCTTTAAAGTATCGCCTCTACTAACGTGTTTGCGCGATTTATGGATGCACGAACTGTTCATCATGATGGTTTAGCCGCCGACGGTTTTGCCGTCCGCTACTATTCATCTTTACAAACTTGGTTTCTAATAGCCTTTCTTTGCACTATATCAAACTTTCGTTAGCCTATAAGTACTTTTTGATGTGTCGGATGACACCTAATGACGTGACTGGTTTTAAAGTCCCGTGGGATGTTTGCGAGCAGTCATGAACTCTCGCGTTCAATTTCTAGGTCGATCTAAATTTTATTGGGTTTTTGTTTAGAAAATTGTCTGCCTGGTATCTGAATGTATCTGGCAGATCCGTCCGTTCCCTTTTACAATACACCTATGCCTACCCTTTCGACGATATCATCGACTAAAGCCTGTGTATACAGGCTTAAGTCCCTGTATGTTTGTATGTTGTAGCTGGACACTGATGAGAGATTCGATGGCTAAAAATATAATCTTCTTACTTGCCCTAATAATTATAGATAAACACCATCCTAAAAGAAGCCTTGTTAGTGGTCGTTCACCCAGTCGTCTAAAGCAATACCTTTAAGAGAGAGAAATTCAAGTGGTCGTACTAAACGTTACCACACAATACCTGTTAAATTCAAAGAGGAAAATTTCCTTACCGCGGGATAACGCGGTAGTTAGGAACTGCGGGCGGTGGCCTAGAAGAGGGGCCTCCTCCTCTATATCACGTAAAAATAGTCGCAACTCCTTTCACGACCCGTATTCGCTCCGCACCTTACATTATTATGATTTAGTGGAGCACAGTTGCAGCGCTGCAGATGCCTCCCCTCCCCGCGCGCGGGGTGTGGGCTCACCCCCCGGGTGGCGGCGAGTCAGCGATGTTAGTAATAAAGCCGGCCATATTTCACACTTAGCGCGTAATGAGCGCGCGCCCAAATAATTGGATCACGTACATAACTCATTATTACCTCGCGCCTCACTTCGGCGTACGAATGTATCATTACTTGACCCGCGCTACGTCCTCCCCGCACCCCGCGCAGGTCGCCGCACCCCCAGCCTCCCCGGCGACTTGGAGCAAACACAATAGAAGTTTGTTAAAGGTGCAATACATAGCGCTACGGCAAGCAAGAGCACGTAGCGACAGACGCAGCGGGCTGCACTCGCCGCGGCGCCACCGGCGGCAGCTTATTTGTTTGCTCCTTGTTTGTGAACCTCCCACATGATACCAGTTATAAAATTTTATTCGAAAACTGTTATGATCAAATAGGAACATTGAAACATACGGATGAACAAACGTTGAGATGTAGCGGAGGTTTTTATGCGCACATAAATAGCTCGCGTCTGCGAAGCGACCGCTAAACATGAAATGTAACGATTATTCAAACACGCAGAACCTCAGTTAATTATATTTTTTCACGGTTTTTGTGGCGGTCGTCGGTATAATTAATATGTAGATTACTTTCTATAAGTAGTGGCGAATAGTTAATCCGGTATCCGTCAGCGGCACGATACGGCGGCTCCGTCAGGCGTCCGGCATAAATCAGTCGCGCGCACGCAACCCGGGCCGCGGCCGGCCGCACCGCGCCGCGCCGGCCCGGCTGCCCGTCCCCACGCAGTGTTATTCAACTTTAACATTTACCACGCAGCCGTTAGCATATTCATGCCGAGCGAGTATAATTTCACCCTTTCTTTGTAATGAATATGGAAATGGAAGAAAGTTCTCGCGACTTAAAAAACTAGTTGCTACTGTAATTGGCGGTAGTTTGATAGTTTTTGTGTCGCCCCCTGTGCCCGCGCACCGTCTCACTCGGAGCCAGTCATGCGCTCACGCACGCTCAGCCCGTGATCATTGTTTACATGCACCTCGTTGTTACAATAACTCATATAACGTGTACTTTTAATAACAATATTCATGGAGCCGGACGATATTGAAGGTCGACTCGATAAAGATTTAAATCTTGATGCCTATCAGATTAGTTTTCTATTAGTGAAACATTGTTAATGATCTAGATTATTGGGGCAGCTATCATAAAAAAGCAAATGTCGTATCGGTAATGACTCGCTGATAGTTATAGTTTCATGTAAAATTAGAAACATTTAGTACATTTGTTATCGACAATATCGACATTGGCTAATAACGCTGTTAAAACAAGAAACACATATTCAATATAATGACAGGCTGTTTACAGGAACAGTACTACGGTTTTTTAACAAATAATGCATCAAAACTATCAAGCCTATTACCAAACCAATACATATTCTATAGTCCTTAACAATATACTTAAAGATCAATGCCTGTGTTAAGAAATTGTCTTATGGTATATAAAATTATAACCTCGACCAAATGGTTAACCGATATTGCTAACCCACGCACATAACTAGTATGCCAATCGCGTAATGGTCCCTGTTTTAGTTTATCTTATGCCAATGCAAGCGACCGAGACTATACACTGATACATCTTTCTTCACATAAAAATCAAGTATATTGTTGAAAGGCTTGATTTTTTTATGTCTATCTCTGAAATGTATTATTTGGCCGCGACCTGGATCTTTGTTCGCCTGTTAGATGAGTCAAAGACGTTATACTCACCTCTGACATTACTGGCAACAATTCTCAGAAACATTTAAACTTAGACTTTCTTTTTGTGACGGGGTATTGTCTCAAACAGCAAGTCGTAATAACAGATATAAGCTTTTGCCTCCTCGGTAAAACATATCTTCAGTAAATAAGTTAAGTAAATAAATTGAACTTGGTGATCGTTTACACATACGTTTGTACCATAACCTGAATAGTTTTCAAACCAGCTCGCCTGATGCTGAATTATAAACTACTGTACCTACTCTCAAATGCTTATGATATACATATATTAGTCTTTGGTAAGTAAGACTGTTTATGGTGGTCGATTCGTTTGTATGTTCGCTGGTTGTTCGACCACGTTCGGCTCCGTTCGCTCGCGCTCGGCGGGGCGCGCACACAATTTACCTCATACTGGTCCCATTATCTAATTAACGTCCGATCGCAGTGACGAGTGTGGACTGGGGCTGACCGTCGCGCCGCTCAATTAATATCAATGTTTTAATTTGTTTATTTATTGGCTCAATTTGTCTGTCTACAGGCTGTGGGATCTTGTGGTACTCTGGATACGATAAGTAATTAGGAATGTATGATCTTGTTAATGTAACGCTCAATACATTAGTTAGCTCTAGACAGCAATGAATGCAGGTCCAATTTTCTTGCCACTATAAAACTATAGCTGGTATAGGACTATGTTACTATTCCATATAGTTCTAGCTCTAAGGCACTACTAAGACATTACTCTGAGACACAAAGGACTAGCCAGTTGGTTTTATTGAAGTGAAAACTTCTTTAGGCGCGTTGAGCACTTTTTGGGTGAACAAAAATCATGGAACTCGCGTCATCGTCACCGAATGCTTTCCATGAGCTATATGTATATTGTGTATATATGTGTACTTTTTGGGTGAACAAAAAGCGTGAATCTCGCGTCATCGTAACCGCACGCTAGTTGTTTAGTTTTCACTTCTATCGGCAGTCCCCAAAGACTGCCCCGCATGTTTTTTTTATATTAGAAAGATCTTAAGGTTTACTCGACGATTACTTAATATTTCCATCTGAGTGGGTTGTATGACTTGAAAATATTACTGTTGTCCTGGCATCAAATCGACATTTGCCCGTTGATAGTTCCATTTACTAACCCTAACCCAATATAACGTGACTAGACAGAAATTCATAATTATTTTAACATTTGATGAGAAAATTGTGTTAGTACCTACTAATTCAGTGTACATGCATGTTGCATTTCCCTTTACCATAACCAATGATATTGTTTACCATCGAGACATTATTTAGACATAATTTAGACATAAGATTATATATAACAATATAAACCTTAAAATTAAAACATTTCAAAATATAATGTTTTTATTCTTATTATTATCTTATATGGTTCAGTTGTAATCCTAGGGTGAAACACTCACATTGCAGGGTATTTAAATGATAAGAATTTCGCTTAAAGATAACAAGCCATTATCAGATATTCGCTGAACTGATAATTATAATGGTGAGTAGTAGTAAAGTGACCGCGTGCGCATAGCGTCGCGTCTCGGTGAAAGCGCATCGTGCGCGCGCAACCTTTGTGCGCCTGCGCATCGACCCGATACAACCCGCCTGCGGCAATTGAACGAAAAAAGTAAAGGGTTAATTTTGACGTGCGAATAATTTTATACAGACTGTGAGTGTCGACGTTTGATGGGTTAACTCCGTTAAAATGGGCACTTGGGAGAACTTGGTAAGATTATATTTGGTACGTTGAACTAATTTTATCGTTGAGGAGTCAGTAGAACTGTCAAGTATCGAATATACTCACAGCACTCACCTCTGACGTTTGACAAAATTATGTGTATATTAATAGTTTATAGCTAATTTAAACGGTAAAAAATTGCATCGTGAAGGAACTCGCTTGTCTGAGAGCTCTTCGTAATGTTATCAAAGATATGCCATGTCTGACAATCCGTAGGTTGACCTGGTAATCTTAACCTGTCTTATTGTGATAGGACGCTTTTGTCCATCTGTAGCAATATACAATATAGGCCTGACATAATACAATCTATATAAGGTATTATGATTAATTTAACTTAATAGCTTCCATCATACTTCAAGCCTGCATATTCCCGAACGGTATGTATAAGATATAGTTTACCAGTAGCAGTTCTCCATGCTGCTTATGAGATTTTCGCTATAGGCTTGATAAGCAATCTCATCGTGACTAATATTATAAATGCTAATGAGTTTGTTTGTTTGTTACACTGTCACACGTTAACTACTCGACCAAACATCATGAAAATTTGAATAATCGAATTTGACTGCGAACAAAACTGTAAGCAAAATTTAGTAATAATAAAACAAAGTATAATGTTTGATGTATGAATCTATCAGCTATGAGAGTCAACCCTTTGTTGTCTATATTGGAATATTATTCCTTGTTTAACGATGTTATCTTTAGCGAGTTTAATAGCTCAAGTTATTTAAGCACAAGGATACTCAACTACAATTGATTAAGACGCCATTGACCTTTCTTAAACTATAAAATTCGATACCGTATAATAGAGTCGTTATTTAATAAGGTGTAAAAATTACAAAGAAAGTTCTTTTAAATTGACTTGATATTTGCAATAATAACCATTTCACCGACAGTTACTTTCATCCAATTGCACTTCAAAGTTCAAGTTCAAGGAGAAATGGCGTAAAAAATGTGTAGCGGTCGGGAGTCGACCGCGAGTACCGTTAGCGCCAGGGGCGAGCGGGCCGCGCCGTACCGCGCCTCGCTGACATTTAGTGCGCGCGCGCACCACCTGCGCATACGCTGGCACGATGCGCATCGCGCACTGTTTCGGCGCATCGCGATAAACGCCGCGTTCGCGATAAGTCTATTAATGAACTATTAAACGCGTCGCTCGCCTGAATATTTACTATTATTTAGCGCAACTTTATAAAATATAACCGACATTTTTATGCGGCGACATTGCAGCCTCGTTAATTCTTACTAGCTGATAGCGATCGCGCTCCACTTGAATTATAGTTTGATACTGCAGTCAAATGTCTCGCCCCTACAATATTCCATCTACATTATTTAAAAAGCCACATCACCCTTTGTTCGTCTGTTTAGTTACAAAGTTTAAAGAGCAGACCACTTTATGTAATTTACGTTTAATGGACGCCACCATCAGTTAAAGAATTTGTTTAATATAAAAATCTTATCGGTAGCCTGCGGGGCACGCGCGTGCGCCGATGGCCAATAGTTTATTTTTAATAATAGTTAATTTTCTTTATTGCAATTTATTAGGGAGCTCACAGATAGATAGAGCGGCCTCCCGCGCACCGGGGCTCTAATTGAAGGTGGAATCAATAAGTCAGTCGCGGTATATCGGCAATAATGATCGCGAGTTATGCCGCGCCCGCGCCGCCCGCGCCGATCCGCGATACCGGCCGGTCACGACGCGGTAACGGCCCGCAACACGCCGATACGTGAAAATTATGAAAATATACACATATTTATCTAGATATCTGGACCTGTTTCACGCTATGCAATACCATCCAATATTAGCGATAAGGGGTTATGTCTCATATCACCGTGGGAACGTTGTATGTTAGTTGGCTCAGAGCGAAAAACAGAAAGTAACTGTACTTAATAAACGACTGACCGACGAGCTGTGACGGGTGTACACGGCGCCTTGTTTAACCTTACACTGGCTCTACGTACTTAGTTTATTGTTATTGACATGTACCACGCCATGACTAGACAGAGGTGTACTTCACTCACATTTCCCAAACTAAATATACAATTGACGGTAATCGTAAACGCAAAATTTGAACCGGAATCATCTACATGTGTATATTACATGGTATAAATAGTATATTTTTTCGTGGGTTTAAACTCCAATTTTAGTGTTTTATCGTATTGTTTTTAAGAATAGATTCGGGACTAGTAGCTGTATCTGGCCAGTATTATTTGGTTATAAAATGTAATGTAGGTTTTATTATATTTGCTATTCACAATAAATCGTTCACTGTGTTGATCATATCTCCTTTCAACTACACAAAACGACTTCCTTATTATACGGATAACGATCTTATAAAATGCATATAAATAAAAAGTTCCTTTTCATATAAACAAGATGGCGATACTAAGCGGTTAATGTAATCTATGAACGCTTGCAACACTAAGAGTAAGATTCACGCGATTCCACTGTTTAAACAAGTAGCGCTATGCTGCCAACGTATGGGAAACCGATTATTGAAGTCTGGTAACATTCCTCACCCCAAAAACACAAGGTATACATACAAGACTGTCTTGCTACAATTATCTGTAAAGTAGAAGTTTCTTTTGTACGGATATCGAACCTAGGTATAGCGATAGAGATATGGCACGAATGGCGCGGTGGTATAAGCTACTTCTCGAGTACGAGTCTTCTGAATTATGATATAATAATAACAGCCCGTTTATAAACTGATCCACTTCTGGGCAGGGCAGCTTCTTCTCATTATGAGAAGGGTTCGGTCATAGTTAAACCACGATGGTTCAATGCAGGTTGGCAGACTTCACACATCTTTGAGATCATTATGTAAAAATCTAAGACATGTAAGTTTCCTTATGATGTCTTCCTTCTGATAAATTTTGATGTTGTGGGTTCAATCACCACAAATTTGGTGTAAAAATTGTTTCTATCTGGGTGTTCATAGTGTTCACTTTTTCAACGTTTGTAAAGTTTGTACCGACACAGGAATTAATCCTAGAGCAGGAGTCTGTTGTTACATGCCAAATAGGGAACTAGCTTCTACTGCTACTGTTTGACTATATACTAAGAGGAAATACTCAACTCTCTTGTAACGGTACTTTAAAGGTACAATCTGCAGATGCTGATTCTACATTTTCATGGGAGAGATGAGTGCTCTTTCTCCGAGTTCCAGACACCGCGCAGTCACATACAAGATAAACAATTATCGTTGAAGGAAAACATCGAGAAGAAACCTGCGTGTCTGTAAGAGTTCTACATAATGTTCTCACACTAAGAAGAGGCTCGAGCCCAGCAATTGGACAGTGTAATACAGGGCTTTTATGTAGATACAATTCCAAGGAAAAATAACTGACCAACCTCCCAATATCCACATAGCTGGCAAACAAGTGCACTGGCTGGCCGACGGTAAGCAGTTACCATGGCTTTTATGAAGGAGGAGGAGAAGGATTAGGTGACAGAAGACGGAAAGGAAGGGAGGATGGGGATCCTTCGGCGCCCTGTAATACAAAAAGTATTTAATCTACCCTTTAAAAAGTTAATTCATTCACATTTCATTTTGAAGTATTACAATGAATCGATGTATTTTGTAATTGAAATTGAACCCGGGCCGTTCATTCATAATTTATATTAATTGCCTTTTGAGATTACTATTCGCCATTTTTATGTATGTACATAAATTAAATATTGATTGGCTATAAAGATAATGACATGCCAAACGCAAATTAAAACAATACCAATGATAGTCAATTGCATTGTTTAATGTTATCTTCCTTTAATGAATATTCAATACCTACTTAAGTTGAAATATGCTTCATATTACAAACCTTCTGAGGTCTAAACATGGCTTGAATATAGGTAATTAGTAAGGCATAGTCTTGGTTAAATAAGCATAATTATTTCCTTTGGAATCTGCGTCAGTCTCACTACTATAAGCAGATTCGGCTGAGACTCAGTTTTTCTACGAAGCAGCTGCAATCTGATCACTGTAACCGAATTGAGGTCAATATATGTATATTTTTGTGGAATAAAAATAGATATGGTCTGCACTACGAATAATACTTTACTAATATTCTAATAATGGATCCAGATTCGGAACAATGACATATTTGTGGATCAGACGAAATTTGACCTATGATACTGGCAGTGGCAAGTCGACAACCTAAACCACCACGTCATGCGTGCGACAAATATGTTTCCGTGGGATTCAAACAGGTGAAGCTGCAGTTAAATACTAGCATAGAATATCTTTGTCCCATGACCACAACATCTATAATAATGAACAAATATGGTATAATCATTTGAATAACCGAACTTTATAAGTAAAATTAACATATTCAAATAATCTTTATTTAAGAATTACTAGTTTCTGTAAGTAGTTTCGCTTGCGTGGTTCTTAGAATATATGCCACAAGAACAATGCGTGTTTTTGTATGGACAATATCCGATGTCTATTTCCGGTCCGTAAACTATCTATATGCAAAAATATGATGATACGTTGCTCAGTAGCTGGGTGACAGAAGGAAAAACCAACAAACCTCTTTCACATTTATAATGTAAGTAGGAATGGAGGCTAGCAAAGATATGGATTTATGTTATGAAAATAATATTTTGGGAAAACATGATAGACTTGAAATCAGGTTTAACAATCTGAAAAAAGATTATTACCTTCATTATCGCAATAACACAGAGCGTATACTAAAGGCTTTCATCTAATATCGATTCGTATATTTTCTACTGATTCGATTCAAATTGGGAACAGCAGTTTTGTACCCAGTGAGACCTGGTCCTTCACACAGCAGCATGTCCATGCCGTTAATGTTGCCGAAATAAAAATGTTAAGATGGATGCACGGGGTAACCAGGCTGGCCAAGATCCGGAACGACTATGTGCGAGGCACCGACATAGCAGAGAAGCTGCAAGAGAGCAGGATGAGATGGTATGACGACACCAGATTACGTTGACAACCAGGTACTAGTACTATCCGTCCCCATGAAAAAGAACTAGAGGATGACCCAATACTTAGTGAATAGATGTGTTGCACAGAGAAATGAAGGCGTGCAATGCTTCTGAAGATGACGTCAAGGACAGGGTGAAGTGGAAGAAGAAAATAAAGAAGGCTGACCCCATCACCATGTGGGATAAAGTGCCAGGAAGAGAGAGAGTACAGTTCTATATCCATTGCCGCACAACTATAATATTATTTTTTATTCCTGTTATAAAAGACAAAACGGCAATGAATTGCCGTAATCCTTAGTGTTCGAAAAAATGGTAACACGTTCGTTATAGTCATTTCGGGGTATATCGACTATGCTGAATCGAATGGCGTTGACCGCGAGTCTCTAGCTCTTACGGTTCTTGAGTTGAAAGTTGTATAACAGACAGACGGACGAAGCTGTTGTATAAGAGGTTTTTCGAACTCTAAAACAGCAGTTCCCATACAATTACAATCACGAGTAACAAATGCCTGACAAACTAATAACGATTTATTAGTTACTAGATTTTGCCCGCGACGTCACTCGCTTGATAACATTGCTTATTTCTGGATGAAAGGAAACCCTGTGTCTTTTGCTGTACCCCTGACAACATGCATACGAAATTATATGGTGACCGGGCGAGTAGTAAGGCGTGAAAGCGTATCACACAAACTTACATTCGCATTTATAATATTAGTTAGGATATTGGTTCCTACAGTTAGGACTGTACGGAAAACGATCAATTTTTTAAAATCCTGTGACCTCACCAATCATTCTTTACAAACATGTTAAGCCATGTACGAAAAAATGTCACGTGACGATTCCTGGATCTTTTGATTCTGCAAAGAATTTAGTATGTAATAGCGAACGAACTCATAACATTTACATTGGTATTATCGACAGTAAAATTACTGTCCTATCAATAAAATAACTTGTAATTTGTTACAAACAATTATAGAGGGCGCGCAACCTTCTATAATTGTCGCAATGAGCTAAATTATAATAAAACTAAGGATTGAGTCAGAATCCGGCCACAAATAGAGGTGAACGGTGCCCTTTTGAATAAACACCCGTGACAGCTCAGACAGAGATAGACTGTTTACGCATACTGCAATTTATTACCCGAACAGTTCAATTATACTGTCTAGAAAATAAATACAGTGTGGTATATTTTATAGCCATCCAACATGACCATGTTATTGCTACACAGTGTATGTAAATAATATGCTAAATACAAATATTCTCACGTTCTTTTTCCACATTATGCAAAGCTATACGTCAAGTATAAAGTATTATGCAACTTAGACATGACTGCACACGCCTCGTAAATTGTACCTAACATTATACAAAAGGCCTTAAAAGGTATAAATTTCCTTTAAAGAAGTGAAGGCGCGTTGACAATGAGCAAGGTATCTAATTTTATACTCACTGTTAACTAAGTAATTTATACCGCCTTATGAATAATAATTTTAATTAAATGATCAAAGGATAATGGCAATCACTTCCCTATATAGCAAGAAGAGCCGTTATGTAGAAATAAAGTTAATTCATTTACGTTTAAGAGGAATCTATGGTAATAATATAAAGAATTTTTATTTGTGTTGAATTGTATGTCGGAAATATCTTGAAATTAAAGAACCAATTTAAAAAAAAAGAACTTATATGAACAAGAACTTGGACATTTGTTTATGTTAGGTTAATAAAGGTGAATTAACGGATGACCACAGGTTACCTACAGGAACGAGCGCACCGAAGAGTTCTCTGGTCAACATTGAGACGTTTAAAAATATCAGTAGTATTCATATGAAATTATCCAGTTATTATTACGAAAGTAGATGTAGTATAATATGTAACTTTCGTAATGCCTATTCAAAACCAATGATTATTTTTGAAAATTTCGGTAAAAATGCTATGGTATATGTATATTACGAGTATTATTCAATTTTAGCGTTTAGTGGGTCACCAGATTTGCCTTTAAAAATATTGATGATATATTTTGCTTGAAAATCTTAACGTTTTTAACGATTTTCTTATATTTAACAGAAATTTCATAGGAAAAGATTAAATAGCCTATGTAAATGAAAATAGATACCAGTATGGGTTTAATTATAAGAAATTAATTAATGTTTTTACTGACCTTAACATGGACTATGGAAACGCAAATGCCTTATTAATCCGTGTCATAAGTTTTCGCTTATATTGCGTCGAACGCAACGTATTAGCGCAAAAGTGTGAGCTTCCCGGGTTTGGATCTCGGGACGGCCAATCATTTAATTCCAATTCTTGACAAAAATTCCTCAGTAGCAGCACATAGTCTGGCAGTAAGCCCGATAATAATAGACTTGCCTCTTACTATATGGGCTCCAATACTATGTGGAATCGAAAAACATAACTGGCTAAATGAGAACATAGTACTTCTCCGGGTATGTATAGTCCCGAAATTAATTCTTTGCTGACTAATCGGCGAACTATTACCTTCAGGACTATCTATACAAACATGGACCTATGTTATTGAATCACAATAACAGTATGCAGTTCTTCCACAACACGCATGAATATATACAAACGCCTTAGAGTAGTGAATAATAATATAGTATGCATGTCACTTTCTGTTATCGTTCTGTTTATAAAAAACATTCGTACAAAGTTTGTACTATTAACTAGAACCAAGAAAACAATTCATTTAGATATTAGTGGTTAAAATTTAGCTTTGCCTAGGCGGTTGTCACCGATTTAAACAGTCGACAGATATGGTGGCATTACAAAATAAAAAAAAGTTCACCGTTTAGCAAGAACCAAAAAAAAAACGATGGAATTAAACTCTAATATTTAAAATTTACTTAGCCATATCGGTAAACAATTCGACGATATTTCTGTTAAATCGCAACAAAATTCCACGTATCGACAGTATTTTATATGCCAATCGTTCGAGATGATAAACCAAATCTATAGCTATTCTAAGAGGCAGAAGGCAAATAAGTGTTATACCCACATGTCACGTTATAAGGAGCGAATCTTTTGTGTGTTATTGTATTGAAAAGTTTTCTACAGATATCTGGGAATCAAAACCAAGATCTCATGCACACCATTCGAATATATTACCGTTATGGCGGGCAGTAACTATATTTTATAATTGTTTTATTAATTAATTAATGTCTGATCCTATTAATTATGCAAACCAGCCATTTATCCAATAAGAGTTATCCATCTTCGACTAATATAAAGCCAACCGCATCTCACCGTATGTTGTTTAATTAAATATGACATTAACTACGATCATAATTACTATGACGTAGTGCGCCTGCGCGTCGCGATGTGTATCTGGCACGAGCGGCTGACGTACGGGCTTCGCGCGCGCACCCATCATCGCGGTGATCACGAGATAGAAGTGCGTCGGTAACATAAATAATAGAAAGACCACCCTCGTGTAATTTATCAATTAATTATACATTCTTGTATTTTCAACTAGCGTGTCGCTTTCAGACAAAATGCATAATAATAATTATATAATTATCACAATTTTTAATTATTATAAATATAATATAATTATAATAAATAATGATCAGTGAGTTAACTGAACACGCCGAGCTTATTATCTCTGAATAATACTCATATTGTAATTTTTTAATGAGAATAAAATCATCATCTCGCCGTATGAGTTACTAATTGTCTAGTAATTTTATATGTAAATATACATCCGAGTTTCCGTGTAGACGATTGTATCAACGATTAATCGCTCTTGTTCTTATAATAATTGATTCAAATAGCGCTGTAGATAATAAAGCCCCTGTCCATACTCAAATGTCAACTGGTCGGATCTATATTCAAAAGTGATAAATATCACCATTATTTATGATATAGAAATGTATATCATAAAATATTAATGATATTTTAACGGCTTTTTTAATTGCTCTGTAAGGTTTCATGTTTATATTGGTTGGTCTTTCTAGTGATGTTCCAAGAGGAAAAGCGTTACTATATTCGAACGTAATAACGGCGTAGCTTGTAAGATTAAATTTCTTTGCATAAATTACACTTTACCTTATGCAAACAGAAATTAAAAGTATGTTTGTGTGTAATACATTGTTGCATAATAAATATTAGTGGTTCTTAAAGAAAATATTCTAATTAAAGGTGTAAAATAATATTTTTGTGAATACCAAATGGCAATTTTGATGAGACGAAATATCGAGAGGAAATCCCTCAAGACCTTGGACATTTTCATTTCTTCTGAATAGAGCTTACTTAAGAAGAAACCTACAAACAACTGCTTCCAATCCACCAGATTTATTGTAGTACAGTTTGTCCCAAAATCTTTGTCCATTTTATATTTAATTAGTAGTTGAAGTATCGGAACACAGGAACATTGGAACATACTGGGAGGCTTACGTCACGGTACACGAGTCTTTTTATCCTGATTGGATGGGTGTTCCCTCGGGACATCGACGAAATATTATTTTTGTTCAGAACATGGCTGAAACTTTGTATTGCTATTATATTAAACACTAGGAACTTACAACGTTATCGATAGAACGTGTCGCCATCGAAACGTAGTAAGCGTTGTTTTGCTCTACTTTGTATTTTAACTACTTGAATGGTTTGGACGTTGATCTATTTGTGCGATGTTTGTTTAGAGTGTGCACATGTTCGAGATTTCAATAAATAATAATAACAAATAATAAATATTATTCCACATACACACAACACCATCTAGCCCAAATTAAGCATAGCTTGTACTATGGGTACTGGACAATGGATAAACATACATATATACCTTTTTTTTGTAAATACGTACATACCTATTATACATATAAACACCCAGATAAAGACAAATATCCATGTTCATGCACATAAATGTTTGACTTGTGCGGGAATCGAACCGCGACCTCAGGCGTAGCAGTCGGTTACACTAACCACTACGCCATCGAGAACAGACTTCAATGTTTGCTTACTTATTTCTGTTACATAATGAAGTAGGCAGACACAACAAAATTCTACGTGCAACGATCCTCACATTGCTCTACTGCTTCATCCACTCATCACAGTTTAAAAGCACGTTTGTCGGTGGTACTCTAAAACGACGACCTTACAGCATAGTTCTATAACGTTTGCTTAGGTCTTCCCTTTCAATATCTATTGTTTGTAAGAGTGACTTATTGTATTATTCTACTTCTTCATCTACAGTTGCCAGATTGAACGCAAGCATAACTGATCTTACCTACTGTAATCTACCAAGAACCGGTATAACTTTTGGACATATTTCGAGCATATATCTGGAATCTCTTTCTTAAAGAAATCCTACCTACATTTTGTAAAGTGTACGATGTCGTTCGTTACTTTAAAATATCATTGTATAGGTAGGTATTTGTCCAACAAATACGAGAAGCTTTGCATGCAGTCTGCTAAACTTATTTCCCATATAGGTACGTAACTAAAAAGAAATGAATAAGGGGTAATCGCTCGTTCACTTATCGGCCAGACGGATTTGCAGACGTTTTGCACATGATTCATTGAACTGCTCATTTTTGCACGTTATTAAATGTTTTTCTCGTACGCTCTGAAGTTGGCGGCGAAAATCATACGAGCGAGCATGATGCGCTGAATTCATTTAGCTAATTGAATAGATCGTACGTACGATTAGACGACAAAAAGCTTCAGTACAAGATGACATGTGAAATTAAACAATGCTGTATTATAAATTCATATGAAGTGGTGAAGTAGGTACAGGTAGTGAGGTAGATAATCTGTTGAATTTTCCATGCGCGTCCGCGTCGTGTGCGCATAAAAAAGCGGTCGTCGGTGAATCCGCGCTCGTTACATAATCAGACGATCTGATGTCGTCGCCAAGCGAGGAGCCGCTAATATGACGCTCTTGAAAATCCTAAGCCCTACATTTAGGAAGAGGCCGGTATAGCCAAACTTATTAATACCTGACTTATTCATCACTACGTTGTCGGTTTTCTTGGAAACAAGACACAACCCACTTGATATTAGCCGGTTTCTATTAAAAGGCAACTTGTGATTTTACATAGTTTAATTTGATTACTTGTTGTCAGTTCTGCGCACAACTCATACTGTTACGATGGCAGCAAGAGATCACGTCTCTTACCAGAACAGTGCTATCTTAAAGGGCTTTAGAAATTTCACTACTAGTCGGTATGCAACCCAAGGCTATTTGGCTTCTAGGAAAGACACGCTTCTTCAATAGAGCTACTCCAAATGTTTTCAAAGTTTTCTCGCTGGTTTGTGACACACGTTTTTATTTATAAACATTTGTAGTTTGTACTGTTTTTTGCTTATTAAGTTTTCCTTTGCATTCATCCAACAATAGGGAGTTTATTATTTGACAAAGGCAAAGGTCAGTCTAAGATCTGATGGACAGTCTGACTTTGTTTTTAGTTACGTTATGATATGAAGCTAGAAATAAAGTGGTTACTGACTTAGCTAACAGTTTACCTGCAGAAACATGGTAAGATTACTGCATAAAGGTTAATTATGATCATTTAATTTTTATAATATAACTAACTATCATTTGGTTATTTAACCCAACTAAGATATCGAAACAAGTACCTACTATAGAGTTCCTGCCCATCTGTTACTACAGATAGTCAGGAACTCTATAGTACTTGTCACATAATAATAATCAAAAATGTATTTACTCCTTAAGAATGAAAATAATGACATTACAAGTACATGCGTACTAAGATAATAAAATATATGAGGAATAGAGTAGTTGCCTAGGTTTGCTGTTGTACATTATTTATTATACAAGGGCGATATTTTTGGGCAAACAGTATTAAAAGTGGTTGCAAAATATGAGAGTAATTAATATTTTAAATTTGGATATTAGAAAAGGTGGGTTTGTTGGGAGAATATCTTGCTATCGCCCTCAAACAGCGGCAATTCAATAGCGGTTACGTCATAGTTTGTATGGTGCATCTTTTTTCTGTCATTTGACAATTACTCCTACTACCTCCCAGATTTGAAACATCGCATATTATTAATTTTTGAGTAGATTTCAATAATGATTTTTTTATTGGAGATTAAATAATAATAAAACGTGTGTATTAAAAATCACCAGGTCATTCCGAAAATAATAAAGAGCATCGGTTTTGAGCGATGGTTTCTTAGAACTATTATAGATATAGAAGCTATTTAACTCGAGTCGAATTCGGTTTCAAGTTAGTTTTTAGATGGTTTAAATAAAAACATCTGACCACAAAAAGCTATATGCAAAAAGGAAAAATTAAAGGAAACCCATACGATTTTATCGTACGGTTTATGCATAAACTGCATAAATTTATAGATTAAATGAAGTTATGATCTATCTGTTCGTTGTCAAGCGGCTGTTGTAACGATGATATATGTTAGGGTGAAGAAATTATTGCAATTGTACTTTTTATACGAGTACGTAGGAACATGTACCGCACCGGTAGTTGTGTGAGGAGTAGACCGGTTTAAACGGATGTTATAATGTTGTTATGACTGCGAAAGCTTTGTAAACAAATTATATAAACATGTTTCTGCTACTGGAACTATTCTTCTATTACATTCTTTAAAAAGATATGTTTTAGGAATAGTTTAGCTTAATAGCATCATAAACATTGAAGCAACGGACAACGCAGACTTTAGTGCGCCATATGAATCATGGTCCTGTGAAAGGATCCAACTAGAAGCCTTAATATACATATTAGTGTAGACATTCTCTTTAAATCACACATGTTTTAAAGACAATTGTCGCATCAGTAAATCATCTAAGAAAGATATTGTGCCCGAGGTAAACTAAAACAGAGGAAAAAAATGCAAGGAAATTTTGATAGATTGGACGTACTGATTCCGATAGTATGCACCTTTCTATTCCCTTGACCGATCATCATGAAATTTCTAATAGTATTTAGTTATTTCTAGTTTATTTCGTAGGTAGAGAAGTTAATGAAAACGTAACAAAAAAAAAACACACATTGCCATTTATAACATTAGTTATTTGGATATTCCTAGGATTAGAATAATCGTCACATTAGGGTTTAAAGCTGTGTCACACATGCTGTAGTCACCAGCCCGAAAAGGGAAATAATTAAAACCCGTGACACTCTAATTGACAGTGCCTTATTCGTCTAGTCAAGGGTAAGACCGTAGCCAAATATGGCTACATGTGGGGGTCATAGTGGCAGTGATTGCGCACCATGCGACATATTATCGTCCCTGGCGAGGCGCAAAAAAGCGCGTCCATTCATATGCAGGGGGAGGAGTGCGGTCAGTTTTTGCGCGGCCGGACGTTCCCCGCGTTTTATTTGTAAATTGGGCGCGCGGCGCGGTGCGGTCCGACGCGGTGCGGAGCGGAGCGGTGCGGTAACGAGGCCGCGTCATTCAAATGCGCGACTAGTTTTTGTAGAGGCGCATAATTGAATACGAATGCGTACTCGGAACGAATCTAATGCGCGAGATGAGAAATAATGAGCGTTGTTTATACAGGCGCGTCGCCTTCGCCCGACCGCAGGCAACCTGTACGCAGATCTGTGCACAATGCCCACACGAGCATGTACGGAGCCAGTAATTAGGAGGGCAAAACTAATTAGGTGTCGCGTTATGGGCGAGTGTAATTAACGCGCGACCGTCGCGTCACATTGATAAGAAACGGCCCACGTTTGATTGTCGGCCTTACTCGGCGCGTCGTCGATAACCGTGCCTTTTAAGTGATTGACACCAGTGTTTATGGTTAGATTAGCATATCATCATGGACCGGCCATTATTGATATCACGTTCTTGGTAGTTGCTTTATGTATACTGGAGCAGTCAGTGAGGTGACAAGAAATTGATTAACATCATAACTGTATCTGTAACTTACATAATGGTTAAGGCAGACTTGCGATCGAAAGATTGTTGATTCGACCACCATTAGGTACTTTACCAACGTGAAGCCACTTTTAACACGAACATTATAGCTTAGAGGCGGGGTCGACAAAATACTGGTAAAACCGTCTGTGTTCGTTAGTTTCTGGTCAGTAGTAAAGTTCCAAGTTCGATACTCCAAAACGGTGCAGTGTTCTTGTTTATTTTTGCACCCTATTCTTTGGCATTATTGACATTGCCCTTACAACAAAAGTATGGCAAGGATGAAAGCAAAGCAACGTAGTTTTAATAAAACATACTCGTTTTTTTGTAAGATTACTTACTAGCGATTTTGTTTAGAAAGCACGAATATTATTGTTGATAACTGCAGCTGAACTTATATGCTTGAATTACGAGTGGGCTCACGTCAGTAGCGCAATGTATAGAATTCGAGCCCACGACCTCTTGATTGCAAGTCCAGTGCCCTATCCATTTGGCAAAAGCCGCATAAAAAAAAACAGTTATTATAGATTCTTATATTTCTCTTTATATTTCTAGTATGTTGTTATTTCACTACAATATGTTGTTTTGAAGGCAAGCCTACGCAAATACAATCATAGCGTATTGGAAATAATAAAGTTTACTCAGTTATATTACAACCCGTCCCCCGGGAGCTCACTGCTAAACTATACTTCGAAGCCAACGTGAATAAATAATAACAGGGTTAAACCGTGAGCCCACTGGGTGCACAATTTGTAAAGAATTTCTTACTGTGTGACACCAGCCTAACATTATAGAGCAAATATATATCCGCAAATAACAATAAGTCGTTAAAGTTTAATTAGTTCAGAATCCTGTCCCTTTTATACAATGTTGTGTATAATGCATTTACTTCTGTAGAGGGCGACAGCTATTGCCAATCGGAACAAATGAGCCTTCTTGTACCCTTACTTTTAATGGAAAGACGAGCAATGTTATTGAATTTCGTCTGCTGAGTAAGAATTCCAAAGATTTAGGTACCAACTTCTCCAACTATCACCCTGTTTTTAATTCCTTATGCTTAGGGTTGGTAAGGCGGGAGTATTACAAGCACCAGTAGCAGTAAGCTTTGGAAGTCGCTCACTATTCGGTGAACCATATGCTTGTTTGACAATTTGGTATTATAAAATGAAATAGAAACAAGGTGGAAGGTCTTATTTAGATAGATATATAGATAGTCAGCCGGATTTAGATAGCTGAGTACCTGAAATAGATATTTTAGCTATATAGGTATATGTTCTACCAATTGAGTTTCTTGTCATCAACCGGGCTGTTATAAAAATCATTTTCTTGCGCACAATTATGCTAGACAATCTTATTAATTATTACTTAAGTGTTTACGTTAAGGCCGACGACAACTAAAACTTCATCATTTTATAAGGCAAAAAGTAATTTATTTTAGCCTATTTGGAGATACAGCCTAATCTTTACTATAGGCAGCAGTATACATGGCACGTGCTACCTTTCATATGTCAGCCTAATATTCCCTCATATCAATCACGTAGTTAAGCTGTCTCTACCGTATGTTATGCCTAACCTTGTCTCAGTAAATTTCATCAACCAACCTATATAAAACATATTAATACCATTCCTATATTAAACTGTCAAACTGCTGGAGACGGGTCTCTTCTCTAGAAGAGCCAGCATGGTGGACACCACGCTGGCCCAGTACGGGTTGGCAGACTTCACACATCTTCGAGAACATTATGGAGAACTTTCAGAAAGCCTGCCTATTATTAAATATTATCATACTCAAGGAAATGTCCACTCATCTTTAAATACAGTTACAGGACTTAACGTGTGTGTAGTATATATATTGTGGTAGTTGGCGAGTAGCCAGTAGGTAGGTTGGTGGCCTGTATAGCCCGCACATTGGCCAGGCAATTTGGTTAAGACTGCATCGCTACTGAATTGCACAATGAAAGCAAATTGCTCCGTTTGGACGTCGTCTAACGAGTATTGTAGGAACGTTAAGACAACTGCGGTATGCGACCATTGCGAGACAACCTTTCCCTATTTTTCCTTCCGTTTCTTATTTCCACTACTTATCACAATTGTACTAAATTAATACAGTCACTATTGCAATTTTAGCAAAGACCAAATTTTTGTCTCAACAACCTTACAAGATGCAATGATGAGAGCCTCTTAGGGTACCGTGCCCCAACGGCGTTATTCATTTATAACCATGAATATTTTCTAAATGTAAAATTTATATTACTTATAACCCGAGAAACCCAAGCCGAAGGAATTGGCATACTCCTACCTATACAAATATGACCCGCTATGCAAAAGGTCAATTAAATACAAAAAAAAGTATAATCACAAATCAAATAGCAGCACAAACGGTGATTACTATTTTTATAATATGTTACAGCATACATACATATATTTTAAACTAATTTTATTTGCTTTTGGCGTCACTCGTTTCTCTCTTAATACTTGCCCACTTAGGAATAGTTTCACTATTCCATGGTTTCTAATTTACAAATAAGGAAGTACCTACGAAACCTAGGTACCTACCTATATGGAAAGACGGATCTTTCAACAAATTTCCAAAAAAGTCAAACCTAACATATACAAAAACTGCACTGATTGATTATAATAAAATTAGTGGTATGGTAATGATACCTAAAAATTTCCAATTATCCAAAAAGTGAATACCAGTTATGTTTGACTAGCGGCTCTACAAAATCCCGAGAGATAAAGACATGTAACAATCGACATGTGTCATTATATCAGTCTAGTAATATGATGATCATGTAGTCCGGCACGATTTGTTTGCGCGGCAACTGTCGCCGTACATCATGCGTGCGCTCTCTGCGATAATCGTACAAATGGCCGCGAGCGCTTGTGTCTGTTAATTTACTGCCGTATTTTAATTGAGCGTCGCGGCCCGACGTAGCATTCAATGTAAATGTGATTTAAAAGTAATGGCCCTGTTGCCAATTGCCCGTGCTCACAACCTCTTAGAGCGTGCAATTTAAACCGCGGTCCAGGGTTCAGTAGCCCGCTCAGACGTTTTTGCGCCGAGCATGCGCCCGGTGACGACAGGCTAAGCGATGTTAGGATAACTGAGCGGAGCGGGAGGCTGCGCGTGCGCTAGCTCGCTCCGGCGGGGGAGGCCGCAGGGCGCGGGACGACTCGCGGGGACATAAATCGCATGTAAAAAGCGCCGCGTCGTCCGGCCTTTTTTGCAGTTTCTTGTTATGCGCATTCCGCAGTTTTTGCGCGCGCATGTTCCCGACAAACGAGCTCGGAGCTTCACCAGTTTTTGCACTGAAACAATGGTGGGTCCGCGATGGCAGCGGTCGTGATTGCGCGGGCGCAGGCGGCGCGCACATTTGCATGCGGCGGCCAATCGCGAGGCGAGGCCACGCCTATCTCCCCGCCTCCCCCACCGCGCTCGCTGCCCGCGCACGCCCCGCAGCTCTAGCGCGCGCTATCTAATGCTAATGCGCGTGCGTGAGTGTGCGCCTGTGCGCGCACACGACGCGGCGACGGCGACAGCGCGAGTCTACGACGACGGTAATGAGACGCGACCAACTATTGTTGCGCACACGCCTACATCACTCTCAAGTTCACACTAAGCTACATACGATCAATTACAACACTGTAACATATGAACTATATAATGTATATTGCTGTTGACATGCCTCTCTATTATGTTCATAACTTCATAGCCTTAACAAGCCTAACACTGTTTACATAGCCAAGCAAATCATCGACTGCTATGTTATCTATACACATTTCTCACAAATTTAAAAGACTTTTGACCAACTTTGGGACAAAGATAATATAAATGAGTTGCTAAATAGCTAGATGCTAAATAGTCCTTTACCTAAATACACTTATGACACTAGATATCACTCTCATGTTGTCAACTCCGCCAAAAGCTATCGTTTCGTCGCTAATACAAATGTAAAACGACTCTAATTATTATGAATTACATATATGGTAGAATTCAACCAGTAATTTGTGAGCGTTCCGGAATAGCTCAGGCAAATATCAACAGTAATGTCACTGACAGGACTGTGTATATTCTCAGTGACAGTCAAGCTGCTCTCAAGGCGCTCTGGACTCATGTAGGGTAGACTCCAGACTGGTCCTGAGCTGTGTTAAGGCCCTAAACAAACTTGGCAGGATGAACACAGTCAGACTGGTGTGGGTTCTGGGCATGCAGGGGTGCAGGGCAATGAGGAGGCTGATGAATTAGCCAAAAAGGGCTCAGAGCAACTGTTTGTGGGCCTCGAGCCATTCGTGGGGCCATTCTCTGAGAGCACCGTCAAGGCAGCTTTGAATGCACATGCAATGATAAACACTGGTTAGAGTAGATGACCCTTAGGGGTCTGGAACACTCCAAGAAATTCATTGCAAACAGAGCCACAGGCTTAAACCGGAAGTTCTGCGGGTATAACAAGAGCCAAATACGCCTGCTCACAGGAGCGCTGGCCATTATGGCACCAACGACTTCCTGTGCAGATTGAGATTGGCACACAATTCGATCTGCAGCGCCTGTGGTGAACAGGACGAGTCCATATCGCACCTACTATGTGAATGCGACGCGTTGGCTGGATTGAGGATGGGTCTGATGGGATTGGCATATCCAAACCTTGAGGACTTCAGGCTTCTCCCTCTGAAGTGTAGGCTGCGGCTGATGCAGTACATTTATAGGGAGATAGCTAAGGGATAAATCTTGTGGCCGACACAAAAGATCCCAATGGGTCGAAGTGTCGCCGGTCTGTACTGACTGGCCCCCACACACAAGATAAGATAAGATAGCGTTCCGGAATAAAGCAATATGTTATATAAAAGTAAATGAAGTGAAATACTAAACTCTTTCTTCTTTATTTTCACTTGCATGTCGTGGATCAGCATACCAAAAGAAACTGAAGACAACCTATTGCTAGATTGAATATTACATATATATGTAATATTCTTTATATATGTATGTACATATAGTCTCACACCAAAATCTTCGAAGAGTATAAGTAACACGCTCACGTTTCCTCTTCTATGGTTTTAGGGTTCAAGCCTATACCTGTCTCCTGGGTATAATTCCAGACTTGTGCACTTACAGAATTACTTAACAGCAAATCTAATAACATTTTGCATAGGTGTTGAACCTGATACCTCATGCACAGCAACCACATAAACTAAAAATGTGCCACCGAGACAGACATAATAATTTAATAAATATTTTGTATCGAATATTCTATTAAAGCTGTTGAGCGTATATGTACCGCCAATAACCGCAACCGTGCATACTAATAAGAAAAATAATTATGTAACTTTCCAATATTTTTTATACTTGGTATTCAATCTAGTTCACACTCATAGGGTATGAGTGTGTCATAACAACACATATCGTAAATGAATATACTTAATGATATATCTTGTTCAAATGAACTCGATATATACAAATAAGTGTGTGATTAAATAATTATTTTTTTAAGTTACCCATATTCGGTCCTTTTCCTCTACGGTTTTAAGGTGTTTCAATTACCTATTTAAATAATAATCAAATCATTAATAAAAGTTGTGTCGTATCAAAATCTGCTATACATGCGTATGTATCTCAAGATATCGTCACAAACATGCGTGTATGTTAATACAACGATGACGTCACTATTGACATTGCAATCACGCGCATATCAAATGACATTCGCACACGATTGGCGCGCGCGAATGTGGCGCGCTAATTCTCGACGAATGCTGATACCAAACGTATCACTCGTACATGACTCGGTACATGCCTACGTAAAGTCGGCCAAGAAACTGGTCTACCAGTTTTGACAAAACTTTCTGTGAGATCTAATTATCGCTAAGGTTGACTTTTCTAGCGGAGTGTAAGAGACCTTAGACAAGAAGGTGAGTTGCTGTTAGCTGTGATAATTCAAACTTGACACATGGCATGACGAAAATATAATACATACTATCCATACTTTATACTATAACCATTTAACCGATTTGGACAAAGTTTGGTACAGTGATAGTTTAAAACCTGGGGAAGGACATAGGCACTTCTTATTGATGTAGGTACCATTCGGACGGTGCCCCGCGCAAAAGCTAGTGCATGACAAATAGAGCAATGTTCATTGTCATAATATTATTGCAAAGGGAAATTGACCTTCTTGTTGTTCATGACGTTCAAATGAACCTCAACCGTAGGATGGTGGACCACATTTTTAGCCGACAAGGCGACTATACGTTGGATGTAGTAACACGGTGATCGTTACACACACTGTGTTGTAATATGTGATTGGCGATTAATTAACCGTTGGTCATTATTTTCGCAATGTTGCATTACAAATGTTAATTCGTTGAAAAGTCTGTGTAGGTACATCAGTGTGATGTTTGACAGCCGCTCGTTATCTGATCCGTCATGCTTCGAACACACGCATTATTCATTAGATTATAATTACTTGTATGGTGTACAGGCTAATCGATTATCTACTATTGGAAAATTGTCTGTGTATCGTAGATATTTTTGAAAAGGTAAGAAAAACAGCGTTGTCTGCGTAATTTATGGATATAGTATAGGGTTCGATACCACACAGTTCACAATTTGTGTGATACCAATAGTTGTACCAATTATGGGTGTTCTTTGTGCCTGTTGTCTGAATGTTTGTAAAGCCCTCCGTAACACAGGCATTATTCCTAGCTCAAAAGTTGCCTTTACAAAAAATATTGTTCGCTTTAACGGCAAATCATAACATTATAAGCTAACCTGCTTATTTCAGAGTTATCTATAATGTGCTCGAACGTGTGTGAAGTCTGCTAACTAAATCGGGGAAGCGTGGTCGCTGGTCGGTGTTTAGTCCATAGTCCACTAGGATTATGAACTAAACCATGCCTCACTGAAAAGGGCCCGAGCCCTGCAGAGGAACAGTTTATACAGGGCTAATATTAAATGAAATTGACTATTTAGGTAAACCTGATCACAAACAATGGTTTTTAGAATCTTTGTCGTACGTATACCTAATGATGCAGCTTTCACAGATTAGCAGCTTAGAGTTCAACTAAATATTTAAGTTATCAAATCAACTGTATTTCAATTTTTTATTTCGAGTGATATATAGCCCATAATGTAATTCACGTAAACAAAATCGCGGGCGAATCGCAGTTGTATATATAATATTTTTGTAATAACTGTGTGTTAATCTATGTACACATTTACGAGTGTTTTTTTCGAGATTTACGCAAAAACGTCTGTGTGTTTTTGATGCGCTTGTGTTGTGTGTGTTTTGTAAATTCCTTGGAATCATACACTTTCCTTGTTGTGAACTGTACAGACTTACCTAACATATACTTTATTGACTTTATTTCAAAGGTGGTACAATGGTAGTTAATGCGACTGCTGTGACGACCTCAATGGCGTAGTGGTTAGTGTAACCGACTGCCACGCCTGAGATCGCGGGTTTGATTCCCGCACAAGTTAAACATTTGTGTGCATGAACATGGATGTTTGTCTTAGTCTGGGTGTTTCTATGTATAATATGTAAGTATTTACAAAAAAAAGTATATATGTATGTTTATTCATTGTCTAATACCCATAGTACAAGCTCTGCTTAGTTTGGGCTAGATGGTATTGTATGTATGTGGTAGAATATTATCATTAATTACGTCTTGGGTTCGATTTCAAACATCTTCGGAAACTAAATCTCCACATGGCTTTTAATTGCTTACTTTTTTGTGGTGGCCTAAAGAGAAAATCCGTTGCTGATCCTCATCAATATTAATAAAACATTTAATGTTAAATAAATTGTCCTTTCTGGTCCCGTGGCATAAGTTTTCACTAATAATTTTGGTCCTGTGTTCGATTCCTAGCTACGTTTCGATCGCACGTAAAACGAAAGTTGAAACTCCTATGCAAACAAAAATATATATTATAAGGAACGCTTATATAACTATATGACACGCTTTACTCAACGGAGAACTAAATCTAGCATTTCACGATAGGCAATTAGTTTTTTGTTCGTTTAAACAAGATAATTAGCAATTTCGGTTAAAAATTACTAGTATTCTTGTTAAACCAGTTGAGTTGGAGTCCTTGTGTTAGAAGTATAGACGTGAAACTATATGATAATATAATCCCTCCCATTGGTAGGATTAGAACCCACGACACCTCGATCTCAAGTCTAACTTCTTATCCATTGGGCTACTATCATTTGATGTATTTAACATAAATGTCACACAAGACCTTAGCTCAATGTATATATAAAGTACAATAGTAGCAATCCTATATAATTATTCTAGCTATTACACAGCTCTATTTTTTTAAATGCAAATAGGTATACAAAAGAAAATACTTTATATCTATATCTTTGATTAAATGTGCCCGCGGATTCACTCGCGTTTATGATTACTGCGCCGCTCCCGTGGGCTATAGCGTGATGTTATATAGCCTATAACCTCATCGATAAATAGGCTAGCCAACACTAAAATAATTTCTCAATTTGGACCAGCAGTTCCTGAGATTAGCGCGTTCAAGCAAACAAACAAACTCTTCAGCTTTATAACATTAGTATAGATTAAGTGCTGATCAAAGAAAACAAGAAAATCATAAGCAATAATTCAGCTGGGATAGGAACAATTTTTACAACGTTTATTATATATTATGACCGTGTATACATATATAATTGTAATTAATTATCGGAAATATTAAATTAATTAGCGACGCAAATATGTGTAAAATGCTGACTGTAATTTTAAAGTACAGAAACATCTAACTGTGCTAATGTTTAAACATATATATTAAATACAGATACATGCAGGGTTATGGGCGTGAGACGCATGTATGAATGATGCATAGGTTTGCAAATGCATGCAAACATGCGTCTGAAGGGGTAGGCATACATGTATTACACTCACGTTTCGCCTGCTGTTGTAGGTTGCACGTAATAAGGGACTTTATTGTCGTCTAACGGATACAGTTCTACACTCCGTACTACTGAGAATTTTTGCTGACTGAATTTTTTTACTAACAATTCTAAGTAGCACGGAGTCTGGTAAAGTCTCTACTTTACCAGACTCCGTGCTACTTAGAATTGTCTAACAGGAAAATGCAATAAAACTGTCTGACCCATGGGATCAAATCCAGAAACTCGCAATTGTCCGTAAAAATATACCATACAACAATTAGAATTTGAAATATATGCTACAGGATCAACAAGGTAGTCTAAAACAATAAATATTTTTTGGATATCTTATAAGTTATTAAATAATGTATTCGTAGCGTCAGTGGCGCAAGTCGTAGTTAACGTGTCTGCTGGGCATAAGGTCTCGGAATCAAATAGCTTTCGGGTTGTGTTAATGTGATAATGAGATTAAAATATGTAAACATATGAGCTAACAAAACTACTAATACTCGTAACTATGAAGTGACTTAATACGTGTATACGCATAAGTGACTTCATTTATGTCTTTAGATCACAATAATTTAGCAGCATTTACATTTATATTACGATGTAAATTGTATGAATCTTTATTCTGTATATATGTAAGTATAAAAGGACTGACTCACTAACATATCTAAGCATAGCTAATACCTAACATTCTCAAAACGACAAAACTGACGACATTGGTATAATCAATGTTATTTAAGAGTTCTTAAGATAAAGGGAAAATAAAAACAAACATGTCTTTATATTTAACTAGCTTTTGCCTGCGGCTTTGCTTTTTTCTGGGTGAAAGGTGACAAGTGTATGCGAAATGGCATGATGAGCGGTCGAGTAGTTCGAGTTCGAGTATAAACTCAGATCCGCATTTATAATATAAGTTAGGGTTAAATAAACTTTCCTACGAGGCATCGCCTTGAATTGCGAATTTATTATCACACTTACAGCCTAAGGCTGTCTGTATTTGTTTGATATATATTTTTTTTTATTCTTTGGTGAGTGGTTGCTCACAAATAATTATAAATATTTATATTATTAAAGCTGAGAGACACAGACGTAATATAACATCGAAACTTGCAGCCAAAAATAAATCTATTGATATCACGACCGTGGGTCATTTATTTACACACAACATTAAACTATTATTCGAAAAAAACAAAAAATATCGCGGTATTAATTACCCTAGAAGTCATATTAATAAATTGAATATGCACTACGGTAAAACAATTTCAATTTACATTATTATATAATCATCTTTATATATATAATTCTTCTGTACGTGTGTTGACAGTGAAGTCCTCCATAGATTTGTTTTTTTTTTCGCCTGTACAGGACAACCTCTGCCGAGTCCGCTAGTATATGTATATAAATTAAATATTGTCATGGTAGTACATATATTATTATGATATCACAAGTTTTCACTGTATAAATATAGTCATTAAATTAGTACTTCAAACCCACAATAAATACGATGAATTACGCAGTCACTAAAAAACCTAAGTCTGAAAAATTTATTACAGTAATTTATGAGTCCGTACGTTATATATATAATATTTAATTCCACACACCTTATATATAAAATCTATTGCTCGGTTAATGTATAATAAAATATAATTAATTAGTGCCATGAGCTTATTGTTTATGTTTTTAATTTAAAATACGGTTATCTAACACGATATTTAGGCTGGCTGCCCATTATCAGTTACTATAGTGCAAGCGTTGGTCGCCTCGGTTGGTTGTAGACATTTGTTTACGACCATCCTGAAGATTAATTCTCGGAATAAAAACGATTCGAAATAGAGCTCCGATCTAGTCTAATAAGTACTAAAATACAATTTATGATTATATTTGACGTTTATTTTAATTCAGGAGAATGTCGTTTATGATATTTATGACATTAAGATTAGATTGGCACTCTATTTTAAACAGTTTTTATTATGATAATTGGGCCTCTGGTTTATGCCTTAAATGGTTATAAATGGTTGCTCCACCCGAACGAGCACTACATGAAGAAACAGAATCTGCTAAAAAGCAATGGTTAGGAAACGACATGAAAGTTAAAGCTACTTTCAAAATACGATATTTCTTTCTATACCTAGAGCAAAATAAAAAGTAGCGCGTTAGTAGCGAATGTGCCGTCAGCCTTACACAGCAATTATTGCTACTGTATTAACATGCACTAATTGTGTTCTTAGTCTTTAGTTATTCAAACGAGTCTTCAGTTATTAGCAGAATAGGAATCAAACATGACACGACAGGCGGCGTGCGGCGTGAATTCCCCTGCCGCGATAGCGCAAAAACACCCAAGGTGAATTTATAGTGCAAGTTGTCAGTGACCAAATGCGACACCTGTTGTTGGTAAACTGAAGCTCCCGCTTGTGAATTTAAACTAAAGGGCTAGTTTCGTTTTTTATCGAACTAGCCCTAGGTGTCATAATTACTGTCTTCATGTAATATCAAAGGAACTGTGAGGCTTTTTGATAATGAAGTAACGAACCCCTGTCACGTCCGTTGCAAGTGACTATTATTCATCCAGTGTCTGATATAATTATACCTACATGTATAGAGTTATTGGCGTTGGCGTTGTAAATGTCCTCCCTATATATATTTATTGCTGCAATTAATATAATATGGAAATATATTAATTAAAAATGTTAAGTCAACTAATTGAGTTTATTAACTAAATGTTCTGAAGATGTCATGTACGGATATTTTTTTAATGAACCAATTCATTTATTTGATTGAAATATGTTTTAAGATATAATGTGTTCATTTAATCTGTCAATTGCTGGAATGCCAGATATCCCTAAATAAAAAATAATTATGTGATAAGTATTGCTATATTATACGAAGTACCTAAGATAAATGAAACAGAATCGCAAAAGCCTGGTATCCTAGAGAAGGTAAAAATAAAAGGTATACCATAAACGATTAGCGCTCGAAAAGAATGGCTATGAACTTCGTGAACTCCTTATCTAATTCTTCTCATGTGAGCTCAACTTTTGCAGCTTCGCTTGCTCAGGACCAGTATATTTTTTCTGGATGTAATGTGGGTTACATTCTGTGTATTTATGTACTTTTCCATTACCCTAACAACGTGTATAATGCAAAAATTCAAAGTGATCGGTCGAGTAGTTAAGGCGTGAAAGCGTAACAAACAAACTCACATTCGCATTTATAATATTAGTTAGAATTATAATTTACTATTATTTCATGCAAATCTTTTTTATGATGATGTGTCCAAGAAACACTTAAACGTGTGTATAGAAATAATTAACTTTGACTTTAAAATGAGACAATGCATGACACATTGTCATAATGTGCCTAAAGCTTAAGCAAATACTCTTTAATATTAAATGTGATGAAGGCAGCTCTGTCAGTACTAATACTAATGACACAATAGTTAATGTAAAAATAATTTGGAAAACAATCAATGAATACCATCAATATAATCGCGTCGTTATAAAAAGCGGGCAATAGACACAAAAGGGGTTATGATTTTGAAAGACTCCTGTCGGTTTAATAACGTAGACGCAGTAAACTTTATAAACGTTGAAATCTTAGATACCCAAACTCAAAACTTTTATCTGTAGATAAAATATTTCATAGTCCATTTGATATCGAGTAAATAAAGATCAATAATTGTCTAGCTGTTATCTACGACGTAGTTTTACATGTTAAATTATTTATTTAGTTTTGTTATGTGCAAGCTATGTTTACGCAAAATTTAATCAAAATTCCTTAAAAAACAAAATAATATTGTCTATATGCTTTTTGCGTATTTACCGGTACATACGCAAAAAAATACAATATTATTTTGTCATTAAATTAAATTATGTGTCATGGATAGGCACAATGATCATCATTTGTAGTCATGTATAGAAAACAGGCTATCAATATTATTCTTAGTAGGTACATCAATCATTATATAAAAACGAACTATTAGCTACGACATTATGTTATAGATATATCGAAGCTACGTGTTTTAATATACATTGATCAAATGTTTGAATCGTAATGAGTGTTTAAGTAAGTACGAAGGCGAAGGCACATTCATCCGTTGGCTATATTTTATGTTGAAATCAAAGTTTTTATAATTGATACCTGTAAGCTCTTGCACGTAATTAACACTAATAGCCTGATTAAAATTGATCCGAGAGACATACACTGTTTGTTTTTTAAATAGCTTAGTTAACGGTATTGGCTATTAATATTGACTTATACTACCTACGTTCTGGGTATTTATGAATTACATTCAACTAAAGTGTTCCAGTAACTGCACATGGGCATTTGAGAGGTTTTTATACAATAAAATTGTGCATTTTTTAAATATATTTTATAATACATAACGCCCTCGTAATAAAACAGTGACTTAACTCGAAATTTGGAAGTAAGGCAATTTGAACTCTATTTGTGTGACTATAAATTCAAATATTATACTCATGTCAAGTAATTGCAACAGATTTCAAATTTGCTTAATCCAAAATACTCAGATGAGTCCCTGTTTTATTAAGAGTGCGATAAGTACCTACCTACTTAAACTGTCTAGGGGTAACAACGATGCCACTGCAGAGGTTTCGAATTTAATCACACAACACGTACCTCAGAATTTTCTATGTGATATGCGTATTATAAAGAAAGAAAGAAATATATTTTTAATTGTAACTCCTTTTCGTTTTTCTATAACAGTTAATTATCGCTAGCTTAATGGTAAAGGAAAGCATCGGGAGGAAACTTATTTGTCAGAAAGTTCACTATAATGTTCTTAAAAATTGTACCACCATAAAAAGTTGTGGGTTAATGGGGCGGACTATAGCATATCCCTTCTCACACTGAGAAGAGGCCCGTATCCGGCGTTGGGATATTTTATAAACAGGATAAAATTAGATATAGATCCTTGCTATCGTGAGCTCTCTTGTTGCATTCAATCTTATTATATTCTTCTTGCAAGGTCGTATGTTAAAATCAATCAGTAAAACGATATGTGGATGAGCTTTACCCACTATATTGCCGAGCTTAATTATTTTCGTTTTTCTTAAGTAAAACATTTTCTTTTTATAAAATGATCAGTTGGATTTAAAATCACTAGTATATTTGTTAACTTCTGCAGCTAACCTAATATGCCTGTGGCACAATTGGGTTCACATCGGTAATGTAAAAGATAGGATTCTAACCTACGATCTCTTGATTGCAAGTCCAATACCGTATCCATACTCCAAAGGGCTATCGCTATCGCTGCTTCTAATTGGTACCTTTAGACATATTAAACAAACACCAGATTTAGCATAACTCTTGTCTTCTAACCAAATAACTCTTGTACAAGTAAAATGTTGGTGCTCTCCAATAACGGTATAGGTGACCGCTAAATCCATTGCACCATCCGTACCATCAAACTGAGCAATAATAAAGACGATTTCTTGGTTAATCATCAGGCTTAACGAAAGTGTTCATTAGTTGGTGTAGAACGTTATCAGCAACGTAATGGTAGCATGCGTGTGCGCTTATAGAGACGTTAGCCGATAGCATCACGCGCACGGACGCTGCGCGCGCGCCGCACTATCGCGGGTCGCAGGTCGCGCCCGCGCATCAAACCTAGCCAGCTATTACGATAAACGCCGCTCATCATAACAATCGTTTGAGCTAACCACTAAATACTAATCAACTGATGTGTCTATCTCAGACTTCGTCTAATGTTGTGTATAATTAAAGCAATTGACTTCATATAATATGTATTATACACTGCAATACATAGATTCACGTCTGTAAATTCCCAAAGGGGTGGGTAGCATGATTTAAGGTCATATATAATAAGGCCATTAAAATCGTCAACTCATATTCTCCTGTTTCCTCCTCCATAACTAAATTGATTTTAATATATTTTCATTTAAACGTTAATATTATAAAGAACAAATAGATTTTTGGTTTGTTTGTATGTACCTAATGATTTAAATAATTTTTTTTTGTTCCGTTAGCTAAGCTATATTCTCACCGAGTTACATAGGCTATAAAAGTTTTTAAACTTTCGCGATTTGTACACATACTTAATATAATGTTACTAACATAACTTAATTTACCTTTACGCAAGCGAAGCCGCGGGTAAAATCTACTAAACAATATAAGCAAGAATTTGCCTGTCTGTACTACAAACACCACCAATAACAATTTTGCTCGATCATGAGTTTTCATTATCGCGCGCGAAGTTATATTGAAAGGAACCTCATCTTCTCCTTAGCCTTTATTATTCCCAAGTCACTTGGGGTCGGCTTTTTCTAGTCTAACCGGATTTGACTGGATATCAGTTTTTACATGGAGTGGCTGCCACCTGACCTCCGCAACCCGAAGGCTAACGATACCCTAAGGCTAGACGGATATTATAGGGCACTGACTTCCCAATAACGACTGCCATAGATGTTCATGGCAGCCGGGACCGACGGCTTAACGTGCTCTCCGAGGCACGGAGCAGGCGATAATTATCAATCAATACGCTATGTGCGTATTTCGAAAAGTTATATAACTTCCGAAAGTCAGAGATGCGTGACGTGGGTTCGAACCCGAGACCCTCTGCATAGCAGTCTGTTGGTCTCCCCACTGAGTTATCGCTACCTACGATGTATTATTCTGTTTTACTGTAAATTTCTTAATAGCAGCACGGAGTCTGGAACTGTTCCCGGTAGACGGCAATAGGCTCGCCTTCATGTAGGTTCTTAAACTATAATTGGCGTAATGTGGGTGTAATGTAAGCTCTACCAACCCCTTCAAGGATATAAGCGTCAGATAATAAATTTGTAGTATTGGTTTAAATGAAAACCTTGAAATTGCGCCGAGTGTTGGGGGTTCGAATCCCATAAGGGACAACACTTTGTGTGTCCGTTATTTAAATGTTTGTAATGTCCCCCATGATGCAGGATTTCCTCCAAGAGAGAGAGTAGTATTTAAAAAGAAATATATGAATATGCATCAAAAGATTCATGAAGCTATAAATTATGAGGATCACGTGATAATTTTTGAAACTTGCTATGTCACAGCTGTCTCGATTATAATCATCCAGCATCTATTGTTAAAGCAACCTATTAGCTATATCTATGAGACTTATTGTAGGGGTTGATCGAAACGATGAAGGGTGATAAACCATTAATTTTATCGAGTTATAATTTATAACTGTATCTTAAAAGAACAAACTAATTACTCATTTAAGAAAAGGTATCAAAATTACAGATAAATTAAGTCAAATGAATTTCTGTAAAACCGAAATGAAACTACAAAAATATAACCAACTATTTTAGTTTACTGCAATTCTGTCTGCCTGCATGTTTATGTATCGTGCTAAAGCTTGGAATGGCTGACCAGATTGTAATAACATTTCGCGCAATTAAAAACATAAGAGGATTGATCTACAATTATTCAAAGCTCATAAAATTGTTAATTTACATTTAACAGGTATATGGACGCGGGCAAAATCAATTTTACAAATAATAATATCAGTCCCGTTTGTAAATTGCCGGGCACAAGCCTTTTCTCAGTGTAAGATGGGTTCGTCCATACTCTATAACGCTGGCCCAGTACCTACAGGTTGGCATACTTCACACATCTTTGACTACATTATGTAGCAATCTCAGACATGCAAGTTTCTCGAAGATGTTTTCCTTCACCGTCAAAGCGAGTGACAATTAAGTATTTATTTCAAAAATATAAATGTTTTCCAAGAGAATATGTAATATCTAAACTTTAGAATGGCTGAACTCAACGTAATGAAATATCAAGCACAAAACAAAACATATTGGTCTACAAATCGTCATAGCTCATGAATTCTTCCATTAAAATTCACGCGTTCGCAGTCGCGGGCAAAAGCTAATTTATATTGTATAGGTAGATATATACAATATTAATTAGCTTTTGCTTTTCATCCATTCTATATATTGTATCAATATATATAAATTATTGTTTTATAGAGCCTGTAAGTTCAAAACTTTGAAAAGCTGAACTGATCGTAATGAATATTCGCGTCTTAAAATAATAAAGAAGTATTGATGTAGAAATCTTAATAGCTCATAGCTTTTATCAAAAATTAATGCAGATAGGCGTGGTCAAAGCTAATTTATAAATATAAATAATGTTTTTAGAGAATATCGTTAGTAAAGTGTGCACGTGTTGCGTTTTCGTTCATTCGCAGTTCGGCATTTCATTCATAATGAGTTGTTCGGACGGACCGGTCGTTTTTGTCCCACCGCCCACGTTGTTCACAATTACATACGTACGACGAGATGGAAGCTTCTAATTAATTTTCAGTATAATTAGTATCATTTTCCCACTACTTTTTTGGCGAAACCAGTTCGGTATGAACATGTCATGCATAACATAACATAATCAGACACTGTGGATCGTCTTAGGAATGGAGACGTGCAGACACGCGTGTATAGTGTTTCTTTTATGTGAAAATTATAATAAAATAACAGTAGGAAACCTATAAACTTCTGTATAAGCATGCTATTCTAGAGCAAACGTACATGTTTTTAATTAGCTACACTTATAACCTTCTTTTGTAGACTTTGGTATAAATTAGACTATTTCTTTTCTATTTTATATAAATCCATCTTCCGCATTCGGCCTAAATCCTGTGTAGCGAGGGAATTTAGGAACATAAAAACTACGGACACAAAGAACACTCATACTTGGAACAATGTGAATCACACAGATTTTTGTCCCGCGTGAGCATCGAACCCAGAACACACGGCGCAGTGGCAACGGCGAGGCTTGAACAACTTCAAACAATATACACAAGATATATAACATTTAGATTTTTATCGATAATATTCACTGCCAATATGAGCGTCATAAATATACCAAAGCGTACTCCGTAGAGTGTGTAAAGTATTGCGGCTCAAGCAAACGCAGCTATACACGGTTTGTAATTTGCCTGCATTTGCCTTAGTCGCGTGAAACAAGCGTGTTGCGCAACATAGCCCACCTTGTAACTCTAGCAAGATTTTTATTTTGCATTGAAGAAACAGAATACCAATTCTTTTTATTAACTTATGACTTTTGTTTGATTACAATATCCTATAAGATATACCCTCATAAATACTAATTACAATTTATAATTGTTACTTCTTGTGGCGTCAGCCCCGTGGCATAAGTTTGCGTTTGTACGCGGCCGATCATGGGTTCAATTGTAGGATAATTAAGTAAAATAATTGAGTCTATCGTTTAGGAATTCCTTAGTAACATCATGAAGTCTGAAAGTGTATTTGGTAGACGGTAAAAGATAGGCTCTCTTTTACGTATGATCTTAATACAGGCGTGTGAAACGAGGATATTATAAGCCTCTCTGTACGAGGATATACAAGCCTTTGCATACCCCAAAGGTATAGGCAAAGGTGTATTAAACCCACATTTCGCTAGTTATTGTTGTAGATCCCACGTAATATAGTTTACTGGGCAGACTTCCAGACACCGCACGGCTCCTGAGAAATTTTTATAGCAGTATGTATGTAGTACATAGTTACGTTGTTTATATGTTATTATTTAAATGGTTATTTGGAATGAAACAGTATAATAGTATCAGCCGTGTATATAAACTGTCCCTTTGCTGGCCACGGGCCTCTTCTGAGTGTGAGAAAGGTTAGGCGATAGTTCACTAAGCTAGCCTAGTCCTGGTTAGCAGATTCCACATATGTTCGAGAACATTAAGTATAGAATTTTTAACCTAAAATAAATTTTCACCGTTAAATCTAGCAATTATTAACTAATTAATACGCACATTACTTCAAAAAGTCAGAGTGCATGCCTTGGTATCAAATTGGTGACTCTCAGTTTCTAATTAGGCTATCTCTGTTTCAAAGAAACGTATCATTGACTTATTTATTAGCGATATCAAAAAGCCCAAAACGTATTGTCGTCCCCGATATGTGACAGACAAAAACCGTCCCAAGTTAAAGTAAACAGATCATGATATTATAAATCTCACCCCTGTAAAGATCGATCGAAACATGATCCAGTCAAATCGTTGACGTGAGTTTGGCATGCGGTACCATCCATCATGGGCTCCATTACGACTCACAACATATTGTGATAAAAATAATAAAACATAAAAGAAAAGGGGAAGAAAGGGGTTGGTCGCACCCTTCAATGAGACGTTACGGCGCTAGTAGGTGCTAAACGACATGGTACATCACTAGTGTAGTGCGGGACGACACGTGACGATGTTTAGAGACGTTTAGTGGTCACGTGGGCTCAGGGGGCTATGCGTACTGTCTTGTGACGTATTGTCATTTTATTGTTCAATGATAAATGTTATTAACTGTGTTTTTTTTCTGTTTCAGGTAAGAACAAGATTTTGTATAACCGGTTTGTTGGTATGACGTACCTATGTATAAATATTTTATTAGGTAAGTACCTACTTACTAACGTAATTTTTATACCAAAACGATGGATGTCTCATGTAATTTTAAATAGTATATAAAAAACAATGCATTTGCCGCAAGAGTTACCTTACTCTATTCGTTTTGTGATCTAATGATTACTGAAGCTTAAATAACGTCGAATCTTAAACAGCGCAGATGGCCAAAAATTTAAATAACTATAATCAGAATTGAAAGAACTGTTTATAAATCACACTAAATGTGGTCAGTACTGAGGCGGTAATTCAAGCCACTGTGCGATGGTGTACCTAGTCATTTGCTAGCTGGACCTTGCGTCGGCTTCGCATAGATTCTTTGTTTGCAGGATCGGTGACTCGCGATTTGCCGTCTTTTTATTGCTAGTATCTATAACCTTACACTATTCGATTGCTTTAGATATTTGCCATCTTAATAATAATTATTACATATGTAAAAAGGTACCTTCGAAATTCAAACGCAATTCTACAAGAAGTACGGCGTCTGCGAAAATCCCTGGCCTCTTCCTAATTACCGACACGTCACCGTTTATTGATACATTAACGTTAGTCAGTAAAGTGCTACTCCTTCTATCGCTCCCAACGTGACCGCTCACAAAAACACGCCAATAAAAACTCGCTCGTCATACAACGATGGGAACTCCAAACCCACGGGGCTCTCTAATTACAGCCTCAACTAGAGGCAATTTATTGTAAAGCCTTTGAGAGACTACACGTGATTGCGGGGGTATGTCGCCGTCTGTGTAACGTGTGAACGTGTCGTTTATGTGTCATAAGCGCGATCCCACGGTCCGCAGTCGGCGAGTCCACTACACGTAAAAATTAAAATTAAATAAAACTCGCGCGCGCCGTAATAAAGTGTAAATGCGGTATAATGCGCGCGCGCAGATATCCGCATTAGTTCCGCGCACCGCATTCGTCGTGCGACGTGTGTGAGCGCGCGCGCCGCATCGCTCCGCACCGCTCCGCTCGGCTCGTAATGCACGGTACTTACACATTAACGGGCGGACAGTTTACGAGCCGTCACGGCGGATGTTTATCGATTGAGGCTCAATTCACAATTCCTAGACGTCATTAATGAGCAATTTATATACATTTTTCTTATTACTTTAGATCAGATTATATTTCTACTCGTCCATCTCTCTTGTTCGATATACATTCTCGCCAGTTCACACATATTCGTTCAATATTGCAAAAGACAGATGGATAGATTATCAAGTTTTATATTTCTATGTTTATCAACAAACACGAAGGGTCATCCCTTCGTGTTTTACCTAACTATTAGCCCCAGTCAAACTCTTAGTAAGATACATCATACAATTATATTAGACGTAGGTAATTATATATGAAACAGAATCAACAATTACCTATAATGAAGTAATAACTTGTCAACTTAATAATAAAACAAATTGAGAATGTTTCAAGAATTACTTTATATTCATTTTCGATTCGTTTCAATTTGCCACCTATCTGAATAGTGTGATCACCGCTGTGGGTGCGCGGGCGTCGGCGGTGGCTGCGCCCGCGCATGCGCTGTCGTGGCAAATCGGAAATGAGTCGCGCGCGCCGCCGAACGGCATTATAAACACATTAGCGAGTGAGTACACGAGGCGACAATTGTTTACGGACCATTTTTGCATTTGAATAATTTAGATAGATGAGTGGCAATGACGGGAATCACTTTAACTATGTCCTGTGGCGGCATTATCAGCACGCACACGTTTATTAACACTCATTTCCTTATAACGAGCTATTAATGTTGACGGAAGTAACAAAAGTTCGTCCGTGCTTACCCCAAGAGTTTCCCCACGACACAAGTTCCACTAAAAGCTGTCTCTCGGATAATAGTTAAAAACAATAGTTTGTGGGAAATCAATATTAATTATGATAGTCGGAGTAGGGGAGCCGCAAATGATAAAGTTTGTATTTTTGTAACGCGGTTATTGGCAAGTTGGGCTAATCGCATCACAAGTGGTTATGTATTGAACATACACACACAAAGACATGCACACACACACTCACACACAGAGACAAAAACTTGGAGATGTAACTGGAGTCGAATTCGCTTCCATTAGTCGCTGTCAACATCACATACGATGTTGCGCTTATTGGTGTTGAATATTTATTGGTGAAATGTTTATGAGAGAACTTTATAGGAATCGGACTTCAGTCTCTTTTAAATACATCTTATAAGTCAGTTTACAAAGTCTACCGACGTATAAGATTCTTTATATTATCTATTCTTCTCTATCTTATACATGGGGGACTTTGTAGATCATTCTTGTTCTAGTAAGATGTGTTTAAAGGAGACTGAAGTGGCGATACTGATTAGGCTCTTCCTGATAAGATCTTATAAGCTTTGTTTATTTGTGTTTTGCTCATACCGATGTACCAATCACTGTGAAGGGGTAGGTACCACACTAATATTTAACCAATTTTTGGTCCTACATAATTAGTGGTTACACTATTTCGTCAATATACTTTTTACATCTCCTAAATACGTGATGCTATGTAAACTGAGAATTCTTTAACCGAAATGCCCAATATGACTTTGCCAAACCGAGAATCAAAATATAAGCGCAAACTTATGCCATGACGCCAATGAGAATTTTGTTAGGTTTTGATAAAATGGAAATCTCGAATAATTAAGAAATGGCGTAGTGGTTAGTGTAACCGACTGCTACGCCTGAGGTCGCGGGTTCGATTCCCGCACAAGTCAAACATTTGTGTGCATGAACATGGATATTTGTCTTGATCTGGGTGTTTATATGTATAATATGTATGAATTTACAAAAAAAAAAAAAGTATAATTGTATGTTTATCCATTGTCTAATACCCATAATACAAGCTCTGCTTAGTTTGGGCTAGATGGTGTTGTGTGTATGTGGTATAATATATAAAAAAAAAAAAATTAAATTAAAGGTAAAGGCAACATGGACCGATCTTGATATTGGAAGAACCTTGGCTAGCAACCAGAAATTGTGAGATATCATGAAACGGTAAAACTCTGTCTTTTACTCCACCCGGTAATGAACCTAGGACCTTAGAATCAGCAAAAAATGTAATGAGGACCTACAATTGACATAAGCTGGCATAATCTGGATGGACATAATATTTAATAATCTAGCTATTTTAGAGCAGAAGTACTTATACACGTCAATAACATAATTCTAGCTGAATATTAGCATTGCAAAAAAACAGCGTTAAGCTAGTGGGACACCCTAGGACTGCCACGCAAATTCGATCCCAAGACGCGCATCTCTGATTTTTCGAAGTGATGTGCATCTTAAATAGTTAATTATCGCTCGCTTTAACTGTGAAGAAAAACATCATGAGAAACCCTGCATATACGAGAGTTCTTCATAAAATCTTTGCGAGAGTATGTAAAGTCTGTCAACCCGCACTAGGCCATGTGGTGGACAATGGCCTGCCCCTTCTCACACTGAGAAGAGGCCCGTGCCCAACTATGGGACAGTTTAATACAGGACTGAGATTTTTTTCTTGACACAATCCATCAGCAAACGATGTACGTCTTCCAGTTTTTGTTTTAAAGACGTTTTGCCCAAAATGTTCGGCGTATCCGGGTTCTTTCGAGCACTTGAACTCGCGCTTACGTCACTGGACCAAGGAGGTCCATGTTACTAATAAACCATGTATAATTCAATCGATGTGTAATAAGATATTCGTAGAGTGTTTAGTTCTCTTTAAATGACTACTACTAGGAAACGTAAAACATTTGTTAATATTCATATCACAAGTTGTTCAATGATTCAGAAAATCAACCGTTTAACGTATAGCTGCCGGCATAAGCATAATGATTGGCTCATTGGCGCCATGGTATAAGTGCGCTTATGTTTGCTGGTCGTGAGGTCTCGGGTTCGACACCCAGGTCGGATAAAAGTTAATTCTTTTTTATTTATATTTTACATACATTCTAAGAGTACAACTAAATGACACAGAATACATCGATGTTCAGAAAATTTATTAGTAGATTATTCCGTGTGGGTTTCGAACCAACAATACTCAGGACAGCGGTAGCGCCGAGTTGTTCGCTTTGCCATTTTAGCAGTCAAGGCACCTACTATTATCATTAAACGTGATTCTAATTTTTGTCTCTATAGCGAAGCGGTAGAAAATGCAACTACTGTATATGAGATCGCAGATCCGATTTCCGGACTAAGAAGGATTTTTAGTAAAAGTTCTAGTCCGATACGGCAGTAGCCATCGGCAATAGGAGTATCGACGCCTATTGCGAGTGTCGAATGAGAATAATAAAAATGGTCGATAGTTAGCGGAATGCGTGCTTATTCTGTGTAGTATCTTTCTACTTACCCATTTAATGATACAGCCGTAAGACTGTATTGTATGTCATTGCAATTGCTGTTTTGTATAAACAAATTTGGTAGCCTTCATACAAACGTTAAAGTGGTCGCCAGGCCGCTGCCAAAGCGTCGAGTGTTATGAGTTCAATCAGTAGATGAGATAAAAGACTGGATACGCCATAAATAGTTTTATACGAGCCTGGATTATCTTTGTTTACGTTGTGTGAATGCTTGTGAAGTCCCCGCAACACATAAATTATTTCTAGTGCAGTAGTTAAATGATTTTATAAAAAGAAATATATGTTTTTTAATTTGTAATAAATTAAAATAAAAACGAAATCAACGCATTGTCGTATTTTATGGCAACGGGGCAGACCTAAACGGAGATCGCAGGATGACTTAGACGCCTATGAAAGGGATTGGCATAGGATATCCATTATCGGAGTTATTTGGCAGTCCAAGGGAGAGACTACTGCCCATCAGAGGGACATATCAAAATGCTTGATATTAGGATAGATTTCCAAATTATAATACGCGAGGGAATATCGGCTAACTGTTCAACAGTGTCAGCCTATATAGACAAGCATTAGTTCTTAAAATTGTGTCTGATAGTTTACGCTTATAACTCGAATATTGAACACATGAATCATAGATTATCACACTCTATGAGTCATAGATTGTTAGGCAACTAGTTAGCCTGCTCCTAATATTCGTATTAATTTAGGTAAATATTTGTAATAAGCGTAGGTTCATGTCAATAATGTTATCTTTTGCCATCTTCGCCAGTACAATGTCTAGACCATTTAGGTATAGAACGTAATTAATGTTTTTCTTTCTTATATAGGTATATTTTAACTATTGATAAATAAATAATTTCTACTACGAGAGGGATAAATGTATACCTATATATATATGTTTTGACAGGTATTGTACAAATCTGTCAAAATCATACCTAAGTTAATATAACAGCTATTGCAAAATTAACCCTTAAGTATGTAGTAGGACTATATTTGAATGAAGTATTGTTATTATTGATACTACGGCTGTACATTGCGACATTATCATCATTAATAATAATTACAATATCTATATAAATAGATATCTCTAAATTTATAAATCATGTTACACTAAACATATTTTTAAGTACAGCGTAGCCAAAATTTCACACCAAAGGTTGGTTAGTTTGGCATCTCCAAACTTTCCTTTTACAATTAGGGATCGGGATAAGCACACATTCGAATTATCTTAAAACGATTTCATCAACAGTCTTACTTACAAAAATGTCGCTGGGTAAATACTTAACTACTGAATATCACTAAAGCCGAGAACTCAACGTTGAGTAATGTTCGACGTTGTTTTCCCCAGATTATTATTATAGTTAATACTTAAATATTTGAGATTACTTTATAAATAAGGCTTTAAACCTTTTAGCACTACTCGATTTTTAATCACGTCACTAACTTTATGTATAGACTTACTACGTGTTATATATATTCTGTACTGGACTATTCATTCAGTACTCAAACATTGATCAGGTTTTTGTAGCTAACCATTGATCGCGGTCAGAGATAATACCACAAACGATGTACCAGATTTGATCGATAATCTAATCAGAATATTTCGCTATCCATTATGCTAGCGGTGCACGATCAGTTGCTAAGCTATAAGACCACACCGCACAAGCTCCGTGCACATCCACTCCAACGCTGTACTTATGAATTTTCCAATTAAGTAAATGGTAACTGCGCTGTATTGGAATAACAATTTTCAAGGAATATCGTGGGTATCGGCGCATCGGCGCGGGCGCAGCGGCAGCGGCCGGAGATGCGCTAGTAATTCCAACTAAATTTATTAGAAAGCCGATCGCGCCCTTCTCCGCTCGCCAATTTACTAATCGTAACTCATCTGCGATAAGAGCGGTATTACGGAGCGGGCGCCGAGCCGCGCGGGGCCGCGGCGCGCGGCCGCCCCGCCGCGCGTCCCCGCGCATTATCGATAGCACATCGCAGTAATAAGGAGCAAGATTGGAGCGCTTTAAATAATATCGGTAACGGCGATGACGGCCGTTCACCGCGCCGCCTCCGATACACACGGGACATGGCCTCTATCAACAGTACTTGATTACAATGTTGTTGCAACAAACGGTACCGTACTCGTTCAGCTGAGCTTGCAACCCCGGTGGCAAAATGTCCATAAGAGTGCCGAAGTATCGTCAACATATTCTAGATTCATCTGTTTGTTTTATATAGTCGATACGTAGCTATCATGGCCCGATTGTAAGTAAATATGTAGTTATTACACCATACGTAACGTTTGGATGAGACACTTCTATGGAAATTGAGAGACTGATTTAGAAATTTTGTACCAGTTTGCTCCAACGCAGCCGTGAGGTAGTCACTAATTATGCGATGTTATCATATGTCTTATATTTAATAATTAATTTCTAACATTATAATTTCTGTCGCTAAATATAACGTACCTATATCATTCTTAACTAAATTCCTTTTTATTTAAAATATACCATATTATCTTATAAGATTGTTAAATTATCTTGTATTAGTGAGGTTGTACCAATTAGTGGTAACGCGACGGTCGCATCCTTTGACACTGGCGCCGCCTGCGCCTGCGCAACTGATAACGAAGCAACATAAACTGATAACAGCGACAGTTACAACTATTTTGTATTACATTAGCATGTTTCACGTAATGTCACGACTTTCCACGCCTATCAGAGATATTCCATATCTGATTAGACTAATCCAGTAAGATTAACACAAAAAAAATATGAACGGGCACATGATAACTGCTGTGATTGGCTAGTTGAATTAGCAATAGCCAATCAAATGACTAGACAGGCTTTTGATAATTATTTATGTAAATTATTAGCCTTTCAGAAACAGGACATCAGTCATTAGTTTCTTTGTCCTTGCATAGTTTTTTATTTTTGCAAAAACCGCTCTAGGAAGAAATTCTGTGTCGCGAGGACCTTACAAACAACAGACACAAAGAATATCCAGAGTCGGAACACAGATTTTACTTTTACCGTGTGGGTTTCGAACCACGACAATCGGCGTAGTTGCAGTGGCGAGGCGTCTACTTAAACCACTATGCCATTGGTGCAATCAAAGTAATGTTAGTATGTTGTTATGATTACGTGAGTAGTGTATGTACATTTTAACTGTCTATACTAATATTATAAAGAGGAAAGATTTTATTTTTTGTTCATTTGTATGTAAGGATTTAACTCAAAAACTATTCAACCGATTTTAAAAATATTTCACGTTTAGAAAGCTATATCACCGACTAACATAGGATAAATTTTATTTAAAAAGTTCTGCTGCTAATATAAGCTAACCTAGTTTTATACGAGCGAAGCCGGGAGCAAAATCTAGTAATATTATAAAGAGGAATGATTTGATTTTTCTTTATTTGTTTGTAAGGATTTAACTCAAAAACTACTCAACCGATTTTAAAAATTATTACATCATTAGAAAGCTATATTATCACCGATTAACATACGCTATATTTTAATTGAACAATAAAGTACTGTTGCTAAAATAACCTAACCTAACCAAACCTACTTTTACGGAAGCGAAGCCGAAGGTAAAAGCTTTTTGATAAGTTTATACAGAAGGTAGGTTTAATATATTGCGTGATAAGTCTTACACATTAACGCGTGCGTGGGTACAACTATTTCAGTTCGAGTCAGTTTAATGCAGTTGCGTTATACATAGCCTTGACGACACAGCGGTAGTGAACTGAGGCGACTGCCGTAGATGAAGTCTCAGGTTCGATAGTGAACCACGCTGTTCCAGGACGGGTCGGTACACTTCGAACATTAATACAAAACATTTGAAGAACTCTCCGATATGCAGGTGTTATTGTAAAAATTAATAAAATAAATTATGCATTATTTTCATCATTTGCCAACTTTAAAAAGTTATTGTATTCTTACACAATTATTTAAGCGTGAACATTTGCTCAAATACGAACCAAGAAGAACTAGAATTTCGAGGATAAGTTCAGGGTGAGGTTTAATCTATAGTCTATAATTGTATTTCGTATATAGCCATATGTTAGCTACTATTTACCATTGTAGTACCGAAACATAATCTGCCTAAAGTATATCTTATGAAAAATACCATATATTTCAAACAAGCTTTGATAAATATAGGTACCGTTCCGTAGCTCTGAAGTCTTGGCTTGATTGATGAGACTTAACTAAGGCGTGCCACCTCGACTAAGTCATCCTACGATGGATCAATTCTTAATGTCAGTCCACCATAGCACGGCACGCCTACTGCAGCCTGATACCGTACGAGCATTACCAAAGATTTACTTCGTTTCAGGAGCAACAGTTCGGAGTCTAATGAATGGCTACAGAAGATAAATGCGGCTTCCTTGTTTAAGGTCACGAGTTCAGTAACAAATGATCAGGCTTAAATCTAATATTTATGATTCTGCTAACCATACGGAATATAGACAAATAAATCTATAAAGAAAATGTGTTGGCTCCCGCATTGGATGCAATGCCTGTATCGGAAGAGCATTTACAAACATTCACACAAAAGGCATAATAAGATTTCTGTGCGTCACACTTTAAGTCCCGTGATGGGATCGAACTTACATATCTGGTCTCTATAAACTACTGCACTGTCCATGCAGTCTATTATACTTGCGGTATATAGTGTCAGCGACTACATCAAAGGGGTTAGTTTCAATACAATATGATAACGCCGATGCATGGTGTTGACGGCGTGTTCTCACGGCGCCGCCGCCAATTGATCACCAAGCAATTATACAATTGATGGGTGTGCAGCAGCACTGAGGCTTTGCCACCCCGCAGTCGTGCCGCGCCGCGCCGCACCGCCTGGGAAGACGGGTAGTCGCGGCATTTACGCACTAATTGCTGTGGGTTTTTGTCTGTCCGTCGTTCCCACTTTACGCGTCACAAAACCACTTATGAACTGATGCAACTCTCCCACAATGTCTATTATCTTAATCGCTGATCAAAACGTCAATTTAGCAGTTTCTTGCAGCGAGATTGTAAGTGAATGTGATTGGCGAGCGACACTTTCTAAATATTGTATCAACATTCTGTCAGTTACTAATTTTAAGTGCAGAAAATGTAAATACCTATTCCTGTGTTTAGTACTCAACATGTAGCAGGAGAGGACAGGAGATTAAAACGATCTTGCACAGTGATCAATCTCTAATTTTGTACCTGTCATTTTAGGAATTTCCTTTTTAATTTTGTGTAAGATTTGCCTTTTTTATAATTTGTATATTTATAATTTATTGGTTGTTTTTTATCTGTCTTTTATGTTCTTTTTATTTTCTGTATCGGTATATTATGTTTTGCTATTTCTCCTGTAAAATATATGAGGTCAAAAAAGTTATTCTTCAGAAGTAAGTCATATCAGCGAGAAGAGTACGCACACAAATATCGTAAGTATCTGTTAATTTTCTTAGATGGAAAGAGTAATTAATAATTTTAATACAACTAAATAAATATGAAATATATATCACAGTATTACCAATCGATTCGATAAAAAATTAAGAATGGACTTCCCTAACCAACATGTAACCGGTGTCTAAATTGTCAAAGATGACGGCATTTTCGACGTTCTTTGTTCCGGTACTTTTAAATATTAAATAAGGAACGCAAAGTGTCCGTTTGATACGTAAAGCGGTAATAAGTATATTAAAATATAATAATATTTTTTAACTAAATTAATTGCTTGTTGGTCTTGGGGCAAATAAGAACAATGTCCTTTGCTATTAATTAATTGGTTAGATAAGATCAAAAATACGCTTAGCAATAAAAACTAAGAAGATATAATCATAAGCTGCAATTAATACATGTAACGGTGATTGGTGAGTATCTCTGCGGTGCATACTTATGGCCAATTTTCTTCTAATCACAACAATAAATTGTGTCGGACAAAAACGTCGGCGCCACGGAGCGTTGAACAAAATTGAGGGTTCGAAGTATCTGTAGCATTGTTGTTAGTCGCTTGTGATTAATAAACGACGTCTTAGAGCCACAAATCACAATGAGAGCGAGCGGCGCCTGTGAGCGTGTGCGTGTGTGTGTGCGCGCATACACAAGTCGCGCTTGTGTGCGTGCGCCCGTACGCAAATTATTTAATTGCCGCCGCCGCTCTATGGTTATACGCCATAAATCTAGCGGAATCATCTGCGAATTATTCAAAGGAGCCGCCTCCATGATGCAGCGTCGTGTCGGCGGCGCCTGACCCGCACTAACTAGCCGCTCGATGCTCGACGCTGTCTCTAAGTACTGGTGGAGATATCGCACCCCATTGTTACGCAATTCGAGAACAAAGCTCTAGTTATTTGCGGCGCTGTCGCGCTTGATTCATAGCGTTCGTTTGTCCTTCCTGCTGTGTCAGGTGATAGCGCTATCGACGCGCGCGCGCACAATCGCGCTCTATCATGCCATCTGCGTGAAATATTCCACCGTCGCCACAATGCTCTTCCCTAGAGACAAACTTTACCTCTACTGTGTTATACGCTTTTATTGCCACAGTAATAAAGTCGATTCGGTATTGTTTTACCTGAACGCGAAACATGGTTGTGCAATAACGACCTGCGGCCGCGTAATTCACGCCACCGCGTTCATCATGCAAAGTGGCCGCACGTATTTCTGCAAACAATAACCAACTCTGTAACCCCACGTATCAAAGTTCAATTTAAGTTTGTTTGACCAAGATTTATGTCGCGGGGGAGTTTAGCGGAATTTGAATTTTGCTTGGTGTGGTCGGTGTTGTGTAGTGCGCATGCGCGGGCGGTGCCGCGCGGCGACAGATACGCATCGTCTTGTTAGCGCTATCTGATGGCCGCGGCTGTAATTGGCACCGAGCTGCGCGTGCGGACACCACCAGCACACTTATACAAAATGAATTTTAAAAGCATTTTATCAATATTTATTCACTAAAAGCGTCATAATGGGCGCATGTAACGCGACAGAGCGATAACTGCGAGACGCGGGGACGCCGCGCTATCGGCTAGGCGCTCACTTCTTGTACTTGTCTCTTCTCTTTATCGTCTGAACAGTCGCTAGTCGTCGCAGTGAGGAGTTATTAAGCACATTGGCGTGAGTTAGCTCGTTACATTGTGTTGTTCGTCAAGCAGTGGAGCGATTTGTCTGGTATCAGCGCCGATGAAACATGTCTAACACATAATGGCGGGAGCGAGGTGTCGCCATATTTGCATACAATGCGCGCGCGCCGATGTTCCGCGATATTGTTGCATTTCGAGCGTAATTGCGCATCTGTGGACTCTACCTGGTGTACTACGATTATACTACACTATAGAGCTTAGAACGAACAAATTTATTAACTTATTTATTGGACGATACTTCTGTAATAATGATTTTAAATAGTCGTAGATATTCGTGCTTGGCCTGTTAATGACAACATAATTATTTTGTGACGAAGTCTTAAAACAGACAGTACCATAATAAAACTGAATTTTAATTAAATTACTACTAATTTAGCCCGATATTGCCTGTAATAATAAAATAAGATTCTCCAGACCAAATTTCAGTCATGGCGACCAATCGTAACGGAGACTAGACATCTGGGCAGGAGATATCATAGTACACAAGTGTATGTGCAAACAAAAGTTTAAGTACCCTATTCTCTTGCTCTTGTAGTCCGATGGAATTGCAATTCGACACGATGATGGATAGATCAAGCATAGGACCAATGGGTTTACGTCCTTTGCGTTTTTTATTAAAGCGAAATTAATTTCCTAAAGCAAATATTTACAGCATAAATAGCTTAGGCACCACAAACATTACCGGTAGTATACGGTTTGGATGCTCCCAAAGTGAGACGCGCGCTACCAGTGCTTTATCGGCTTATCCAGCTAAGGTTTGTGTTACTAGTGCAATAGGTAAGAATCAATTTATTCATTATCCATTCTTGGAACCTTAGTTGCTTGGTTGTTTTATTTGATACCTGTGACTATATTAAAGTCCGCAAATGTGATGTAGACTTTGTTCTCGCCATAACACAGGCATATTTTTAAGGAGTTGTCTGAAATCGAATTGATTTGGGATCGAATTATAAATTTTTGGCTTAAGTCTATTTCTGGCCATGAATTTAAAACCTCGGTTGCTTCTGAGGATTACCTTAAAACTATAAATTGCGATCTTTGAGATCTACTCAATGCAAGTAGCAGTCGTGTTCGTGACTAGAATTACTGGAAAACATCGTGAAAGAGCTATAAGCGTTTAAAAAGAAGCCGTGATTCTACGAGTATATGCCTATGTGTACTCTCAAAGGGATAATAGTATGAGATGTTCTCTCTCTACATCCTTACAAAGTCGATAGTATATATAGGTCAACTATAGGGACGCAAAAGATTGGGTAAAGTGTAGGTGGATTTAATCAAATAGGCAGTGGTATAGGCTAGGATTAATAAGCTTAGAAGAAGGATAGGTACATACACGAGGAATATTATCCACACATTTCGCCACCAATTTTTTAGGAGTATCAAGTCGAGCACATTATGAATCTCTTTGAAATGCGTAAAAAATAAACCCAAGTTTACTTTGACCAACCCGGGAATCAAAACCTGGCTGAAGGCCCAGTCGTAAACATAACTACAAACTTAAACTGCGGGCTAACAAGCCTATAAGATGTAGTTGTAGTGGCTGCATTGACCTTGACCTTCAAACCACTTAATAAGACATAATGCGGAGACACGGTGCTGGGTGACATTTGGCGTAGTCGAATGCGACAGCTGCCGCTTGTCTCTGCAACTATTTAGGATACACGCGTATCACTTTATAATGAACCTGATATTTTATGTTGTCCGTTTTCATCGAGTTGTTATTTGAACATGTTGGCGCGATGACAATGGTGCGATGTTTTCTTCACCAAATTAACGTTCTAACTTTTGATCGCCCAGTGGTAAATTTTTTACCATAAGTAATAAATTGTGGTAATAATTTTAGAAACTACTAGACAATCAAATTTAAAAATTATATTCTATATTTATATATATTTTATCTTTCTGCACTCATCCATATAAAAGTTTACCTATTATGCCAACCAAAACTTGTACGCCTCGGTACGCGCAATATACTTAAAACGTGTTCACTTTTCACGTTTTAATATATATGTAGATATTCATATTTTTCTACAATTACAATAATAAAACTATTTTTACTACCAAAGTGGCAAACGAGCATTCACTCAGGCAAGCCTAAAACTATTTCTATAGCCTTTCAGCGCAAACCCTTACAGAAAGTTGAGGCGCCGTAATCTTCGTCCGCCGATTTAAGTGCTGCACAGATGATTTGCACGGATTTTTTATGGATGAAACTATAAGTACCCTATTTTTCTATACAGGGGTACAGAAAAAATAGGAACAACGTGTATGTGAAATTTTGTGATGATCCATCCAGTTGTTCAGGCGTGAAAGCGTAACAAACAAACAAACTCACATTCGTATTTATAATATAAGTTAGAATAATTTACATACATAAGTTTGTTTGCCTGCAATATTCTGAATAATATAGGTACTTTCCTAATTTGGGTAGGGTACCTTCTAAATAAAATTATTAAGATTTTATAATAATTATTTATCACGTAAGTAACTAGTGTTGGTCCAACACATAAATCTAACTACCTATTCGAACCACAATGATACGTCAAAACATTGTGTAAGACGCCAATCATACGCATGTTCCTTCAACGAAACTAGTGTGTGACGTCACTACATCGCGCTAACACTGCCAACGACGCTAATCCGAATTAATTCTGACGAACAAAAAAAGCGCGTGGTGTCGCGTCGGTGCGGCCATTGATGCGCAGGCGCATACAATTGTGAAAGATGCCGACAATTGGCGCCGACCAAGTGGATGAGTCTCGGCCACAAGATGTGGGTAATTAGAACACCATGACACGATATGTATAACTATTAATTTCTTTGTGAGGAAGGCAGGAAATGAAGATGGATGTTATACGTTACGTTGTCTTCAACTACTCTTATATTGGCAACTTTATTTGTTTGAAGGACTCGTTCAAGTGTCACGATCGTTGTGAATGTAATGTCAGCAATCTCATAGGTTTCTTATACAGTAAAGCAAGTGTCGCATTAGATGTGAATGTAATGGTCATAGTCTTTAGTTTATTTATTTTAAGTAAAGCGACGGTAATGTATTCAGTAGCATGAATGAACAAAATGGTTTTTGAATTGAACTAGGTACTTGTTACGTTTAATTTTTGGTACGTATTACGTGATTGTGAGCTGGTATTATCTTTATTTAATAGCTATTATATAACTTTTATTCTGTAGCTGTTTAAATCGCACACAGTACAGATATAGTGTAGACGGCTGCTGTGCATGAGGTCTCAAATTTGATGCTCGGATCAGGCAGTGTTAATGTCTTTTTCTGCCAATAAATTTGCAGGAGTAGCACGCAGTCTCGTACTGTAGTGCCCGATAAACGGCGGTAGTCTCTGCCCCTATTAGATAGGACGTAAAACCATAGCTGGAGATACCAAGTTGACGTAATACACCCCTAACTAACAGTCTGATACAGACGCAAGACGACAGATGTATTTATGATTTATTATTCCAATTCATACATATTAATTGACAAGGCTGTAATTGTTTCATTATCCTTTTAAAATGCAAATATTAAAATGTGCCAGTGTTATAAAAAACTGTGACAATGGCGCGGAATAGGTTGTATTAATTATGCTAGATTCGATAACAATAAGGAAAACTTTGCATGTCTGTAGATTCTTGTATAATAAATAAAGTATCAATTATGGACTATGTTCGGTGGAACTGTTTGATGATGCCGTGGTAATTACATCTATTGTGTTGTCATTTCTGTACTTACCTGATTGATTACAATAAAACATTTAGTGTTAGTATTTAAGCGATTAGCCTACATTATCAAGCAGCGCTAGTGGCGCTCCCACTAATCTAGTGAGGCAATGTTCTGTCTGGCTTATTAATAAGCGGATGCCATTAATGTAGTCATTAAGTTGAGCGTTTCATTTGGTTTTGATGTCAAAGGCCTTCTAGCTGCTCGAACAAAACTAATTTATGATCAATAAAAACATGTTTATAAGTTTCCAGATTTGTTACAGCATAGACTTTTCTCTATTTGTATGCTGTTGAATATTCAGAGGCCTGAATTTGATCTTAAACTTCACAGTTAAGTAGTACTGTTTCAAAGTCATCTAACCGTACTACCGGAATAATATCTTTTCCCGGTATTTTACCAACATTAATACAACGGACACAGCACCCAGACTTGAAACAATTATTAGTAGGATACAATTTTTGTTCCATATGGGAATTGCATTTATAACACTTTGTGCCCTAAAAGTGGAGAGGCGAACACTTCAACCAATGTTCTTTTGTTTATGCTAATTACGTAGTGCAGTACAATATAGAAATAATATCATTTTATAGCATAAGTTTCTGAGATCCTGTGCAACATATAAACTATCAGACTTAGAGTTTCTTTAGATTTCTGCTTAGATCTATAATATAGAGATTCTTCACGAAAATACTTGATTTTTATTTATTTAGACCACCAAGTATCACTTATGACCATCAAAGCTTATTGGTTAGTTACTTTACTGAAATTATTGAATTTACATTCATGTTAGTTACTAGATTTAGGCAGCCTATGAGAAGATATCTGTAAGAAACTAGACGGTTACTGGATTTATATGCCATTAAATCGAGTGACTTTGAATTTCTTGCAGGTGAGCTTCGCAGAGATGAGTCGCAGCGGCACACCGGCAGCCAGACACGATAGATTTTCAATTATGTCTGACATTCTCACAATTGAGAGGTTAAATTTAATTTTAGTATTTCACGAATCATATGTACATACAAGTTGCATACAAACAAATTATTATAAAATCATTGCAGCTATCGGCTTTGCCTGATGCTATAATATTTAGGTTAACATCTTTGAGACAAGGTGTGGACGTCGCCAAGGAATGACTGGAATGCTGTATAGCTCTTACTTCCTTAGCAGTTAATGTTCAGTGAGTGTGTCAAGTTCAGTGTCAGGAAGCGAGCGTGTGTGTTTGATTGCTTTACGGTGTTATGACGTCATAACATTTGATGTTATCTTACAAATTAACTTTTGATTGGAATGTGGCTTTTCATACAGACATCGCAATCGTTAATGCAATGAATAGCGCTTAGTATTAAAACAATGGTGGCTTTATTAACCAATTAATTTGACGATATTAGTTATTGCAAAATGTATAGACAAAACCTTTTCGATAGTTAGATCGCCCCATCTCAGTACTCCCAGCCATCTCCAAAATTCTGGAAAGAATAATGTATAAACATCTAAACAGCTACCTGAATAAGTACAAAATTATATCCGCAAACCAGTTTGGCTTTAGGAGCGGCCTTTCCACTGAGGATGCTGTGACTACCCTATTAGATTTTGTTGTAGATAAAATTGATAAAAACCTAAAGTGTTTAGGAATATTTCTAGATCTTTCTAAGGCATTCGACACTGTCTCTGTCCCCTCACTTCTCTCGAAACTGGAAACCATAGGAGTGCGAGGTACCACTCACGCATTATTTAAAGACTATCTCTCAGATAGGTTGCAAAGTGTTAAGATAGGAGAATATATTAGCGAAGCAATTTCTGTAGTTACTGGCCTCCCACAAGGCAGTTTGATCAGCCCTTTACTTTATCAAATTTACGTGAATGAACTGTGTGAACTATCTCTACCTTCGACACGAATAATAGCCTACGCTGATGACACGGCGATACTAACTTATGGCTGCGATTGGGCTTCAGCTAAAGAGGTTGCCGAAAAGGGTCTCAGTAAGGTGATGTCATGGCTGGAACAAAACAGCCTCGCCTTAAATGTCAAAAAGACCAACTTTATAACCTTCGGCCCAAGATCCTCTAAACTACCACAAGCTGACTCGCTATCTATTAAAGCCCACAAATATGTCAACCACGCTCCACATTGTATTTGTCCCAATATCGCAAGAGTCCATGTCGTAAAATATCTGGGTCTCCATCTAGACGCTTGTCTATCGTGGAAGACACATTTACAAACAGTATCTGCACGTATTAGAAAACTTATCTTTCTATTTAAGAAATTAAGAGCATCCGCCAAAAAGGATATCCTTAAGATAGTTTACTCGACACTAGTGGAGTCAGTACTAAGCTATTGTATTACGGCTTGGGGTGGCGCAGCTAAAACCGACATAATTCAGATAGAACGGGCACAGAGAGCCGTTATTAAAGTTATACTCAAAAAATCTTTTAGATTCCCAACAAAACAACTATATGCGGAATTCAAAGCTCTCACAGTCAGACAACTTTACATTTACCGCACTGTTCTAAAAAAGCATTCATATCTTCCATATAGTGCAAATAAGAGTCCAATAACACGAAGAAGACCTAAACCAGCTTGTCCTAAAATATGTACAAACACCACGTTTGCCACACGACACTTCCCATACTTAAGCGCGCTCATTTACAATAAAATTAACCAAAAAGACAACATACACTCTCTAAATAAACATAATTGTAAATCAAAAACTAAAGCATTTCTCCTCAACTTAAATTATGACGAAACAGAAACACTGATAAAGCCACCGTATGCATAAATATAAATATATTTATATATTTTTACATATACTATAATATTATAAGTTTATAGCCTATAATTTAATACACTACTATATAAACGATTTCAACGACAACGCCTTCAAACACACACACACATACACACACACACACACACACACACACACACACACACACACACACACACACACACACATACACACATATACACACACACATACATACAAAAACACATACATTCAGGCCGCTGATATTGTCAAGCCAATTAGTCCCATAGTCCCACGAAAATTGTAATACCTTTAAACCCTTTCCTGGACGAATGGGTGGCCCCTATAACACAGGATTTTCCTAGCATTGGGGCCTCTATTCACATTAGTATGTATTTTAACTAATATGTAACCACATTATAATGTCATATGCTATGTACTCTCTTGGCTAATAATAAATTATTATTATTATTATTATTATTATTAGTTAAGAGTGCTTGAGTACCTCAGTACAGCAGCGATGAAGCTCTAAACACACCGCGCAACAGAATTGTGTAGTGAGTCTCTAACATGAGTTTATATAGGTTTTGAGGCACCCGGATACATTTATTTTGATCGTCGACATTTTTACCGAATATTTATAAAAAGCGTATATAACCAAAACGTTTTATAATATAATTAAACTGTATGGAATGCATACCGACTTTGCTGGGTATCAAAAGCATTGAAGAGGTCTATGAAAACTCTAGCAGATTTTCTGAACTGGATTAGTGTGTACGTCAGTACACACTAATTCAGTTCATAAGATACCCGATCACCTGACCAGTAGGCATAAGGGTTATATCTACTGGTCAGGTGATCGGGTATTAGCTATTTTAGGTAAGGTATATCTTAAGGTCAAGTAGAGGATTATTAGAACTAGAGAAGGAACTAGGAAGTGTTCTATTACATCAGATTAACCGTTATTATTGAATTTCAATAATAACGGTAATACTACTGGATTTCAATTAATATTGTAATGTTAATTTACCCTAGATATTGTTGAACTGCCAGATATAATTGAATACCTATTGTGTCTGGCCGCTGGTGTGTCGCTCTGACTCAGTAAATTAATGATATTGATATGATATAATATTACACCTTTTTTATTATAATACTATTAACGTGGTTCTTCTTTCACTGTAGGCAGCGGCTTTGCTGTTTCCTGACATTGCTGAAGTCCATGAGTAGCGGTTACCACTTTCCATCAAGTGGGCCACTTACTCGTTTGTCACAAATGCGAAATAAAAACATAATATGAAACAAACATACCTTATGGTAAGTGGTCACCGTAGCCTATGGACGCCTGCAACACCAGAGGCATCTCTTGCGCATTGCCGACTCTGTAAAACCTTTTCACACTCTTTTTGTAGAACCCCATACTGTAATCTTGTGGGAAAACCTCGTCAGGGAGTTCAGTCAACAACCTAAGCGTCCGCGAGAGAAACTTCATTTGAAGCCGCTTGGTGCGACACCAATTAGGTTGAAAGGTGTAAGAATAAAATCCCTGCAATTGACGAGAGGTGCGATGATAAAACGTAGTTGAGGGCATCATCTCAAACAACTCTTCAGAACACAGTCCCTTATACAAGCGGTAGAACACACAAAGGATGGCAAAGTCTTTTGTGAGACTTAGTGCCTCAATACCGCCCGTGAGTTTGGGCGTGTTGACAATTCTGTACCGCGTGAAAAGAATCAAGCTGGTATTTTGGTGCTCATGTTCAGAGATTATTTTTTCACATTACTCCATGTGAGGCCAGACTTGCGACTTACATAGAAGCAGTCTTTGCCCAGCAGTGAAGTACCGCTTAGCTCTATTGAGCACACCAAGCTTTTTGGTTGCCAGCTTGACCTTGCTCTCTAAATGATTACGGTACTGTACATCACTTGAGATGTCAAGGCCAAGGATTCAAATTCTCTTGGAGATGGGAGCACCTGGTGCTATACATATGTATCTTAGATTACGCCTGTATACATCGTAAGGAGTAAGCAGAAACGTATAATGCTGACATTAATTCAGCTGTTTCAGGTGTCACGTAATCGAAGGCAATTAAATTGTAATTAAATGGAACCTTTTCCAGGATTCATACTACTAAAATTTCTTTAAATAAATAATAATCAAACAAATTAGTAGCAACGATAGCATAGGGGGATAACATTGGACTGCCACATAGACGTCTCGAGTTCAATTCCAAGGCAAGGAAAGGAAAGGAAAGGAAGTTGTGTGCATATGAAATAGTTAATTATCGCTTGCTTTAACGATGAAAGAAAACATCTTAAGAAAACCTGCATATCTGAGAGTTTTCAAGTTCTTGAAGGTATGTGAAGTCTATCAACCGCCCTGGACCAGCGTGGTGGACTATGGACTAACCCTTCTCACACTGAGAAGAGGCCCGTGGCCAGCAGCGGGACAGTTTAATACAGGGCTGATATTATTATATTATAAACAAAATTAAAGCTCAACCTGATCTCACAGAACAAAGAAGAGGCCTGGTGCTATTGTTTCGGTTACTCGCGTGAGATATGCTAAGCATATCGCAACATTTGCGCAGTGACAGATGCGCGTGAAATCGCCGGTAATGGCCACTCGTGCGCCGTGTAGCTCACACAGCTGCTGCCCCGTGACATTAACGGGCGGCTAATCTGTTCGCTATCACAGCTTTTATCATTCAATTAAAGTTATGTCAACGGAAACTGCTAATTTATAGCCGTAAACTTTATAATAAAAAGCATATTAACATATATAGACCTTTAAATATTTTTACCAAGGTAGCATACAAGCATGCGGTCTGATGGTCATAATAGCCTAGGGATTTTAAAAATACACTATGATATGTCATCTGCGGTATAATGATACCTAATTGGTCTGGAACAATAATATGGAATAATGGAATAATTATAATTTTGGCTAAGCCAAAATTATAACAATAATGCATATTTAAACTGTTATTATGAACTGGAATTTAATTATAATTTAATTCATAAAACACTTTTACGAATTTAATAAATGTTCAGCTATAATGTTGCTGACTACACGGTATCGATTCTTCGTAAAGTAAAAGGAAATGGTTTACTTGCAGACAGCATTCCTTCTTAAGGAGATTGGTAACCGTAGTAACTGTACAAACCTAATACAAGGTGGCTCAACAAAAAGTGTGTTAATAACCACGAACGAACAAACCCACAACACTCGACAATGCGTTAAGACGATGGGGCAATTTAAACCATAAAGAAACAAAGGTGATATGGGCACCATTTCAAGTCAGTTTTTTTTAATGATCTGATCTTGTATGCATTGAGATATGGAGCCGCGCGACGCCGCAGGCAAACCGCACCCGCACTGCACCGCTACCGACCGCTACCACACTTCAACAACATGATATGATAACATCCAATGGATAACTAATATACATTTGTTTTAATTTGGTTTATGAGTTTTAAGCTTTTATTCAAGAATAAATAAAATAATCATTCTTGCTTCTTACCCTGGCTATATAACCTTGGCAGTACTTGGCTGTTTGTATATTGTATATAGTATATTTATAGAACTCAGAATGCACTTCACATGACATAACAAGCGACACAAACAAAAATTACAAAGCCCCCTATTTTTTGGTGTGGAACATCCGTCATATTGATTTTGGTTGTATAAATAAAACCCAATGTCCAAACCATAATAACAAATCGATTGACAACTCAATCATTAAAATCGACTCAGTTGTTTAGGCTCAACATTGGAACAAATGTAAATACATAAACTGTTAAAATCATAAGCCTTTCTTATGGTTTTGCAGAAGTCGGGAAAATAAGCAAATGCACGATTCGCTTCATGGCAATAAGTCACAGTACCTTGTAGTTACTGAACACTTGCATAGCCATGGTTACAAGGAAACCAGGAGTTCCTGTGATGTCTCTGTAAATAATAAAAAGTACTGGTTACCGACTGCTTTCTTAAAGAGCCTATAAACTACTCATTGCAGGCACATAATATGAGCTACTGTCTACTGCAGGGTGAAAATACTTTACCAGCCGGACTTCTCCTGTTTAAGCCAACACCCAGATTGGGGCGAACATTCTGCTATAACTTACTTCTGAACTTATTTTGTTCATGATCAGAGTTCAAGCCGCTTCTAGCCTTCCAGCTGATTCTATGTTACATACAGTTGCAATACTATGTTATGTAACGTTTAAGATGTTGTCCTTGTCTTACAATTTACTGTAAGAGAATGCTTTTGACATTAGATCCACATCTGTGCACCTATTTTGGTATTATACGTTTTAAATGGAGTCTTCATATTGTCATATAAATTTTCATTCATTCATTGTAGCTAGATTAGTCGTATGACGTACATCAAACAAGCCGACGACTGGTCTAACATTAGCTTATTGATATCACCACTTGTGAGGCTGCAGGTCAAATGATAATGGCTTTGTGGAAACTAGCATGTAATATAATTCACTCATGTCCGGTTTAGCTGGAAGTCGGCTTCCTCAGTACAATCAAATATAGATAGGTACCTACACACATGAAGCCACTTCCTAGTGGATATCTCGAATTCAATAGCTCAGTTCGCATCAAAATATGCTTAGTGTGAAATAAGCATGCTTTAATGGCGAATAAAAAAATACAGGGAAGAATCCACCATGTCAAGTCAAAAATCTTTATTTCGATAAAAATAATATACACACATCTTGTCACGTTGAATTTATAAATTATTATAATTAAATAAAATAAAAAAGCAATTTATAATTTAACAATTATAAGAAATACAGTTCGAGAAGAGAACCTTTAACAACAAGAAGCAATAAAAAACACATTAACCTCTCTTCTCAATCGCCAGTTGTTGCCGGGGAATTCTTTATTAAACGTATTTTTAAAAATGTTAAGTCATATTGGTCGGAAATAAAGTTGGACTATGGTCGAACAAGAAAGCCACCGAGCCCAGTATAATTCATAAACAGAGCTGATATTTATAGCATCACGATTCTGCCCCTTAAAGTTCCGCGGAATAGTATCACATCTATATTTTGTCACGTTACGTCTATTATTTAGTGTCGTGGATGTCAAGCGAGCTAATGTCGCCTATCAAGCAGAAAGGTTTAATACTAGAATATTCATCTTACATACATAAACTCATGCCTGTGTGTCTCGAAAAGGACAAAAGCAGAGAAGTATTACACACCTAGTTTTGCTAGTTGTATGTTTTAAATCTACGCGGTACATTTCCAGACAATGGTATGCTACCGAGATTTATTTAAAAAATTATGCTAATAATACTTTGTTTGGCCGGGCAATCGAATTAAGTATCTCAATATTGATCGCAAACGTAAGCTGAAAAAAGTGCCACGGGGGTAATGATGTCATCCAAAAAGGATATTTTACTTATAAAAATAATATAACATGTATTATTTTTATAAAAATATAATAGAATATATAAAAAGATAACTTATTAAACCACTTACGTAGTCCTAAAATTGTTCAAACCTATTAAACAATAACAATTCGATGTTCGTGTCATGCTGCCAATTATTAAGTTCGTTCGTTTGACGATCCGTGCACGTGTCTCGTTCATTAACAACAATAACGGATTCGACATTAAGCCACAATTAGTGGCGCAGCACAACGACTGCTCATCGCCTCATGTCCACTACGTACGATTACACTTATGTTTGTGTGTGTGTGTGTGTGAACGCAGGGCGACCTTTCCCTAAAACACACATTAACATCAATAATGTGAAAGGGCAACCGTCTGCGCCCGCGCAACACATTTAACACGACCTCAACTCACTTCTACCAAGCTGATATTCGCCAATTCAACGCGTATTTTAAAGAGAGTTGAAAATGATATCTTTATGTGATAATCTCGCGCATGTATTATACACAGATAATGCATTTAATACGCGTAATAATGTGAAAGAATAAAGAGAAATCTGTTCTCAATATGGTTGCAGATAATGAACATTATGAAGACATGCGTTACTCATTACCATTCCGAATAAATCGCGCTCGCCTGCATAATCCGTCCACTTAGTGCCGGGGAGTGTGACGCGCGCGCGTGTGTGTGTGTGTGTGTGTGTGTGCGTGCGCACTTAGGAACCGACGTTTATAAGCGCGCAATATCACGGCAGATTTGAATATCGTCTCGTCTGCGGAATAACTGCGCGGGGAGGGTGTAATTACCATCCTCGTTCAGGTACCTCTCGACGAACATTAAATTCAATCGTCGGAAATTAAGCACATTAAAAAGTCAAATCTTAAAGCAAATGAAATTGGTGAGTACAAAATTATAGCCGTCATTGTTTACATAATGTATTCGGTTGAGTGAGAGCGATTGTTCGTATGTTAACGACGTGATAAAAAGCAGATCAACAGCGAAACACTTTTAATGGTGCCTTACCACCGCGCTAGGGTTGTTGCCCTCGCAAACTTAAAACGATGCACAATGCACCTGAGAAAAGAGAGGAGAAGAAGAAATTGTAATATAAGATACCATCACATATATATATTGCCTTGAGAGGCTTGGCAGAGCTCGACTATACTCATATGTATTTCGTCTATACCATGTACATAGGTGTCCCAAAATGCGCCTTATGTCTGCCGTACATACGTAACATCTTGTTAATATTTGTCACTAAATGATAATGCCGATAATAACTTTATTAACCTGGAAACCGTATTCGGACGTTGCCATATGTATTAATATGCATGCCACTGCCACTCAGGCTCATCGTTGCATCGCTAACTAAGTAAACACAAAAACAAATATTATTAGTTTACTTGTCGCACTACAGGATTTTCCCTTCCATTTTATGCGACTAATTGCTAGTCATATAGACTTCGAGTGTAAGAAAAACGCTCACGATTATGATTGTGCATTTTCTAACAAGCTCCTCAGCACTTCTGGAGGATAAATGGATGGATAAAGAAAACCTAACTAATATTGTAAATGCGAATGTGAGTTTGTTTGTGTGTTAATTTGTTTGCTACGCTTTCACGTCTTCACTACTCGACCGATCATCATGAAATTTTACATGATGTCACGGGAATAGAAAAGGACATAGGGTACCTTTCATCCAGAAAAAGTATTGTTACTAACCTAACCATGCCACATTTAGGCGAGCTAAGCCGCAGGCACAATCTAGTATGAACAAAAAAGAAGCCAAAAGCCAGGTAAAAGTGCAGTGTCGTATCAGCCCTACACGCGGGCAAATCGCGCGGGACAAAAACCAAAACATCTACGGAAATTACCAACAGGTAATGCAAACGCTCCCGTTCTGTCGCAAGGCGCACACTCATGCAGTGTTGACACAGTGCCACACTCTCGTACAATCATATGTGTAATTGTGCCGACGTGCGATATCACCAGTTTTTGCCTAATTATTCCAAACCTGGCGACCATTTAGAATCGTGTGAACACTTTTTGACTATGTCAGGAGGCCTTTTAGGATTGCCTTCGACCAGTTTGAATTTAGAGTGCGTACTTTTGTAATGTAAAATGAATTACCAAATGTAGTTCGGTCTTGTAACCAAAGTATCAGTCGACTGTACATTATTTAGTTAAATAAGAACATATTTTAAATAGAGCTCTACTATAAATATTAGTAAGTTTATTATGCTGTTAAATTGAAGTGCCTCTTTTTGTAGATTCGGTGACCGCCATTTCAATACAAACAAGAACACATAAACGTAAAAATACAAAATATCGTGCACCAGAAACTCAGGACCTAAAACCGAAGGACAGTTGATCAGGCTAAAAATCATGGATTGTTCTCTGTAAACATGATATTGGATAGCCGAATAACAGCAGGTTGCAGCAGAACCTATAGCAAAAAAAAATTAAGCATCCTCGGGGGGTAGGCACAAGTTTATCATCTTTAAATATGGGCCTCAATGTTTAGGAGTAATGTAATAGAACACGAACTTTTACAGTCAGGGAATCCCAAGCCATGAGTATAGTAAAAATGTGTCTTAAAGGGATGGAAGTATTTAAGAACAATTTGTTTAAATCTTTCAAGAACATACAGGCTTACCGTAATATTTTTATTATATCACGGTAGCAAACAAGTGTACGAGCCATTCGTATGTAATCAGTTAAGGTAGCCTAAACGTGGCAATAGGCTGGCCATATCTGCCGAAGAAGGAAATGAAATGCAAGGCAGGACGCCTCTCGGCCAGGCGGGCTGATGATCTGATGATGAAAACCGCTAGTTGTGACGTAATAAGCGAAGCTTATGTCCAGCATTGCCTATGATTGCTTACGATACCAGGGCTATCACATGCGTTGCTTGCGATACACTAAGTAATTGGCAACGACGCCACGGTCACTGCCACTTGTAAAATATAATATGTTGTGTAAAAGTCATAAATATCGTAGCTATCACGTCTCATTTGAACAAGTAACACACTTTCTCCACGTGGTACTCATATCAGTGCATGAATATTCATTCTCACGGTCGTGACGCGGCGCGGTGCGGTACGACGCGACGTCTGCCTCTGCTGACGACGTGCCGCGCCGTGGGAACTACCCTATCGCGCAACTATCACTTAGCTATCGCGCGGCTACCACCGACGTCTCGACTGTCAGCAGCCGTGCTAGCGATCGTGTCGCGATATTTTGGAAGCTGCGTGATGACCCACTGAACCGTGCATGTTAGTATGTAAAGTTAGATGTAAAACGGCGCACGTTGATTATTCGCTTCTTTAACACATGTGAGATATAAAAATATGGTCTCATAAAATTATTCTATTACATCTTAACTATGCTAATGCAAAAGATCGGGTCGAAGTGTCGGCGGTCTATACTGACTGGCCCCCACACATAAGATAAGATAAGATAACTATGCTAAATATTTTAAATGCGAATGTGAGTGAATTTGTTTATTTGTTACGATTTCAAGCTTTAACTACTCGACCGAACATCATGAAATTTTGCCAAATATCCAAAAAGTACATAAAGCATCTTTCATCTAGAAAAAAAGTACTGTTCCCGAGTGATATTTTACGAACAAAATCTAGTATACTAATAAAATGTGGTCGCTATAAGGGTGATAGTTCAATTTGATACTCTAACATATTCAGAGTCTTTAGAAGATCTGATATTCTAATTAACCTAATGTTAGACGCAATGTCCTAGAAATAAAAAGATGAAAAGCCTATTGGTCCGATTGTAGAAATTGGAAAAGATTTGCTCAGTTTTGTATGCATCCATGGCTAAGCTAAATTCTTAATCCTCGTGTTAAGAATAAATCTGAGCTTGTGGTTTAAGGCTAATGACGATATAACTTATGTGTAAATGCATACTGACAAACGAGTGTCTTAGTTCTTTATTTGACATGGACGTTGTTGCATAACTAGATGCTACTTCCGTACCTACAACTGCCTGGGTTTTAGTTGCACTGAAATAAATAAAAAGTTTTCTGCATTCCTGACAACTAGTATGTGAAAATTATGTATTGTAGATTAGTTAGGGTATGAAAGCGTAATAAACAAACAAACTCACATTCACATTTCTAATATTAAATTCTGTTTTTTTTATATTCAACTATGTTGGAAACAAGCATACGGCCCACCTGATGGTAAGTGGTCACCGTAGCCTATTGACGCCTGCAACACCAGAGGCATCACTTGCGCGTTGCCGACCCTTTAGGAAAGGAAGCGGGAAAGGGGAAGCGGGAAGCGGATAAGGGGGTGATTGGGCCTCCGGCACTCTCACTCACCGAACGAAACACAACAGTAGGAATACTGCTATTTCACGTCGATATTCTGTGACAGGGTAGTCCTTCCTCAGCCGAGCCGGCCCATTTATGCTGAAATCAGCGAGGCTCTACTACTCAAGTTTATTTGTAAAAGATTAGTAAGGATAGCTATATTGTGCCTACTTTTCTGGTCCTAAAGTGAAATAGATCATGAATATATTTTTAAACTTTATACTTAAGGAGTTAAATTCAAACAAACATAGTTCCACATCTATGGGTATGTACCTAGTATTTAAATTAAACCAAAGCTATTTTTCAAAATATTTTTGCTATGTCGATCGAAATATGCGATTCGGGCGCTATGTTCGATAAATCTTACTCATGTATTGTGTAGCTCACACAATATTTGATAACGTTATCTAGCGCATGACTCACTTTTGGGAGTGCACTAAATTATGAAGCGGCGCGTGATTTATCTGCGCGCGCGCCGATACCGCCCGAACGACCTCGCCATCAAGCAAAACATACAGAATAACTACTACAATTCGTTTTTGGAATATCATCCTAGAGTAAATGCGTACAACTTACATCTATTGCAAAATCTGCTGTATGTGTTAGTAGAGTTTTGTAACACATGCACATACATATGTGTGTGTGTGGGTTGGTGTGTTTGTTGTGTCGAATTTTGTAAAATTTGTTTATTACTTTTGTCTCTATTTTTCGTCTCATTTTCTTTTAATAGGTTTCATCTACCATGTTGAAGTTTCATATATAACAAATATTTATTTGTCAAGTCAAATTATTGATCTCCCTAAGGCCTCATTACGGAGACGCGGAGCATTGGGCGTCGCGTGTGGCGTGGCGTCTCGCGGCGCGTCGGACGTTTTTTCTGTCTACGGAGCGGCACGCATCATCGCACGCGTAAACACAAACATAGGGCATATACGATGTTGTTTATAGAGATGCGGGGCGGGCAGCGTGGCGGTACCCACCGCTACGCCTGCGGCGAATCGCCAAGCGTGTAGCGAAGCCCGCGGCGGCTATCGCAGCGTCGTATGCGGCGGGCATCTTTGCGGCGCATTTATTATATTATATAGCTCACTTTTTAACATAGAATTTTCTTCTATAAAAAGTCGATCATATCGTACTCCACTGCGACAGTGACTTACGTCTGCGTTGTGCGATTTGCAAATAACACTGGCAGAAGATTCCGCCGCGGGCATCGTTTCATAGAGAATTGCCGCTGCGTGCGCTGCCGCGATAAACGCCGCGTGAGACGCGTCGATGCCATCCGCGGGCTCCACGATCCTCCGATAAAAACGCTCCATTTCAAACACACGCGCGTAAAATCGCTTCTCCGTAAACGCACTCATACAACGCCATGTTTGAATTCAGTGCGGGTCGCGCCACCCATTGCAACGCGCGACGCCCTGCGTCTCCGTGAAAGAGGCCTTAATTGCCACGCTGCACTGTATGTCTTTGTCCTCAACGAGTGATAGCTTTGGTGTTGCAAGCATTCAAAGGTTTTCCAGGACAGCAGTATATTTGCTTCCTATGATAGCAGTAAGAACAATATTAGGGATCAGTGCTACTTTTTAGCCACCTTTTTAGCTAACCATTACTAGCATAAATAATTATTTTGACTTGTACTACTGTATTGGTTGTAATATGTCCTGGCTGTGTGTAGAGATCTTGGGGGCTCGATATGATATAATTAAAACGCTCGGCGGAGCACGAGCGCGCGAAATATTACCATACACCCGCTGTATCGGCGCGGGCGCATCGACCGTCGCCGTCGCCTCGCACCGCACCCCACCGAGACTTAATACGCTCTCGATATTCCCAAAATTACTGTTAATATTTAATCTTACGCAATCAACAGAATACTTTTATAAATTAACGTCGGTTTCACATTACCATGAGGATTTAAAAAAAAACATAGTCTGTACATTCTTAATGGGGTAGCCAGATGTGTTTTACTCACCAATATTTCACTCATTATATTAGTACGAAATCTATTGCCATATATTTGACACTAATTAGGTGGTAAAGAAATATGTAATTTTATTTTAATAACGAATTGCGTACTGTTTTTCTTGGTCGCCTCGCCACTGGCACTGCGCCTCCCCATGAGACAAACATATATGCAATTCACAAATAATTGTTCCAAGTCTAGGTATTTTTGTGTCTGTTGTTTCAATGTTTGTAAAGTCCCCGCGATACAAGAATTATTCCAAACGCGTAAGTGAACTTTTTAAAAGAAAATGTCTAGAAGTTCTCTCCTAGAGATTTTTTATCCAACACTTTGCCTGATCTGGAAACCCGATACCTCATAATATCACGGAAACATCGTCAATCTTATATGCCATAAAATCAACAAGGAAATCAGAAAAACTATAAGCTTTAAATTAAAAATTCTAAATGTTAATAGAACATTGTCTTGTATAATATATGAATCTTTACACATATACATCTCGGCGTCTATCATCCATGACGATTGTAGATTGAGCTATCATTTTTTTCATGTAAGTACACCTGTACGTGTTACTTAGTGCCTAATGAAAACGAAGCGTGAGCCGGTGATGCCTCAGTAAGGCAGTATGGCGGGTGTAATTTACACGGATTCGTTTGAGCGTTTATCGGCCTCTCTAATCGTAAGTTGCACGCTCGATTGCTAATCATTAAGTTGGAGATGCGCCAGACTATGAGCCTCGCACCGCAACGAGCCTTGTACTGTCTTACACAAGTGTTGGCTTTATTGTGTGCAAACTTCTTTTGACTAAGACTGTTTTCACTTCCTTTTTTATATGGTTACGCAATGCATGACATATTACTAGTGTACTTGTTATCCGCGACTAAGCTAATATGCTTGTTTTAACAGTAAGTCCTCATTGGCAGTGGTGGTTGGTAAGGTCGAAGCTTCGAATCCTAGCCTTATGGGTAGAATTAAAATCTATAGTAATGCTATCGCAATTGGGTTACCGCCACTTTAGTTTCTTAACGTGATATAATGACGATAAAATAAAAAGTGAAAGGTTTCACAATATCATTATACGTGTTTCTGAGTTATCAAATATTATAAAGATCATTATAAAAACGACTAGAGGATTTTCCATAAACTTATCAAATAAATCATTCAATCCGCTGAACCGCGCGCGACTATACGTTATCCTAGTATGCTCATAGTTAAAAATCCACTGTTTCGTTATAAGACAGTTTAGTGCACTAAACTATACAAATATACTATATTATACTATATTATGATATATATCATTGTATAGCCTATTACACGACATACCCAGTGCTCATCAGGATGACTAACATCTGTTCCCATCTGAGAAACTTTCGCTACCAGAACTCTATACTTAAATATTGTCCGCTTAAACCTAGCGAAGATAAGTAGTGAGAATAACCATATCCTATATATGAACGGAGCAGCTCATCTCCGCCCATCTCTACTGTAATCCGGATTGTTTATAATCGGGGCATAATAGATACGTTTAATGTTGGCTGCGCTAAAGTTGTTTAACTTCGCTCGTGTACCGATCTATGCGTGCAACTGGCCATGAACGGTTTGCGTCAAGCAACGTTAATATTCGACACTTCGAATATTTATTGATCAGTTCGTAGTACCGGACACTTATTCTAATAAACATGGTTAGTTTAACTGAGTGACTTGCGTAGGGCTGTCCTACATCGACGTCTACTTGTGGTAAGAGAATAAACAGGGCAAGATTCTATACAATATATTATCAAAGTTTTAAGCCACAATTTCTGTAATAATTTGTAATATTCAGGCTTACTAGCTATATCTGGTACTTTAAAAAGGATAATTATATTCGATATGATGTTTGGTTTGCGTCAGTCAGGGTCAATGCCTTAACTGATCTTAGTTATAAAACACATTGGCCCTTTAAGAATAGTGATTGGGTTTCAATTGAAAAGCATATTTGTTAATGATTTAAATCTACCTATATAGCGCTAAAAACTGACTGAGAGCATTTGACTAACGTATTTTTATTCAGACTGGTTAGCTAATAACAAAATTAAATTGCGTGTGCGACAATATCCCCGAGCGGATATTTATTAAAACTGCCAACCATACTTTATAATGACGCTATTATAAAATTGTAAATCGATTTCAAACGAAATCGTTTGTAAAAACAATCGCGAGATCGCTTCATATTCATGTCTCGCTTTTGCATTTAATCTGCGACTGCGACGATCGCAAACGACTCCACAGTACACACCTGACGATACGAAAATGTTCTATGTAAACTTACTGGTCGACATTATCACTGCCCACACTAACTAATATTGCACTACGTTGCGTTTAAACTCGCCTTTTTTTCTACAGGCCTAAGGTTCAAATTTGTCTGTCATGTGCGCAGATTTAGTTAGGGTTGTTCGCTTGAGTATGCTGCGTGCGCACGGCACAGGTGCGCGAGTCGTGATGCGCATGCGCGCTGAGCTCCCGCCAGCCATCGCCACTGATTCACTAAACACACGTCGGTCATTAATATGCCCATTATGATAAATGCGCTGATCTGCCAGGAAGTGGACCAAACTCTTTATTGCTTACCTCCTTACTTTATTTTACAATGAGCTCTCTAATTAATATTATACATATGTTGTACTTACGACTCTGCCTACCTACATTGTTCAACTTCGTGTCGAATCAATACTATATTGTGGTCACTATTGGAAGTAACATTATTGTTTTATGTTTCCGTTTCTGCAGCACACATGTGTACTTAATGAGGTATTATGATGATGTATACCAAGGTCGTGCCTCAGAAACTGTCACCATTAATACTATTGTTACAAGAGGCATAGCTAAAAATGATATGTACGAATAAATACTTTTAGTTTTCATGGAAGGATTTAGAGTAAGAAAATATTAGCTCAATACAGAAAGCTCTATATCACAAACACAAGCTGCAATTATTCAAAAGCAAAACTGATTTGTATAGATAGACCTCATTAGTATTCACGAACTGAAACATCGACGTGCAAACTCAATGGTAGTGCTATCGCCAATCACCGGCATATGCATTATAGTACCTAGAGATCGCCATTATTCAAATGTGAGTAATTGCAACTCTCCGACCAATCAGCGTCAAGCTTTGAACAATACCTGTATACATCCTGTGAGACACCTAATGTTCTTAGAATACGCATTGTATTACTTGAGCAAGAAGCAAAGCAATATATAACATGATAGTCTATATCTATCTAAAGAAATTTGCATGCAAGTATGGGACCTATGTAAAGTGGAATTTGATTAAGCTTTTGTCGACTTAATACGATTTAATATGCTGCCGGTCAATCACGATCGCCGTTAATGTACAGATAGATCGGGACGTGTGTTAAATAATTATTAATAGTTATTAGAAAAATTATGTATGTGAGGTAGCGATTAGCATCGGTACAGCGAATTGTGCGTTGTGTATGGAAATAGTGCGGGTGCCGCGCATGCGTAACACGCGGGAGTGCGTCACCGAGGTACGGCCGGCGAGGTGTGCGAGCGCAGGTGGCCGACGGTTCCGAGAGACGCTTCCTTCCCCGAAGCCGCGTTCGCCGCGACGCCTCCATTGTAATAGACACACGCGACAAACATACATATTGCCCAATCATCAGGGCCACGTTAGGGCCGCTCTTCACTGTACACCCAGAGCACCAAAAAGTCCAGAGGAATCAAAACAACCATTCTCTATCAATTTTCGGATATAAAGCTTTGAGGCAAAAGCAAATCTATCTATGTGTTTGACAGACGAACTTTTAACTATTTTGCACGATATCTTTTCTAGGATTATCTTAAAGTTATCAAGTGAGTGCGACAGCTTTATATAGGTCATCAATTTACCAGGCTTGAGAGTTTGTATGCCATGTCATAATATCAATTGCAACCAACGACTTCGCTTATGTCAACACCGAATTAGCTAAAGTCAATACTTTACGTTAGCAGAGTAAGATTAATGATAATTTTACGTTCATATCCTCAAAAGAGCATAGCCCTCGTATGCCAGGCATATCTCGTGTTTTAGGTCCCACGTAGTGGGCGAGCCTAATGCCATTTATCGGTCAAATTTCTGTGTTTCGGGCTGCTACAGAAAATTTTATAACGGAACACCTCATTACACTACTTCCAACGCACGAATCGAGACGAGGACCTCGTCACACAAGTCATCAGGTCTTGGTTTCGAATAATTTTTGCCACGAGCCAACGAGGCATAATAATATTGCAACGTAGTTGCAACCTAGTACATCTTACTTAAATATTATAAAAGCTCTATGTACACAAAGTAAACACTCCACATTGTCTGCGCTTGCATCCTGTGGTTGCATTGTGTCTGGCTGCGCACGCACCGATGCTATCGCCGTTAAATGCGTGGTATCACACACACGTATCAGTGGCGGACTCCGACCGGGCGGACGGTGTCGGTGCAAGGAAAGTGACATCGGACCATGGATTTATATTAGTATGGGTCAAACAACACTGTTTAGTGTGGGAGCGACAGTTGATACCCATCGCAGGTTTAATGAATGACTAAAGACGGATATTTAACAGGTGTTTACTGTTTTATGAGATCGTTGTCGTTTATTGTCATATTCGATAGAGCTTTTCCTGTTTGAGCGATAAAACCTGATGTGAAACAAAATCAGTAGAGTTATACCGCATTATCTGTAAGTAATGGCTGATATCTTAAGATTTTGTGCAGAAAACAACCAAGTCTAAGCATTTCGCAAAAGGCAGAAAATAGAAACGGCAATTAAATTATTCAGTTTTAACGCAACTACTTTGTAACTGAAATAGACTGAAACGTGATACCGACCCATTAAGGACTAGCATTAAGTGAAAAATTCTAATTCATAGAGTAGGTATCATGCTATCTGCCATAAAACAGAAGAAGGAGTAGGATACCAATACGGCGGATACACATTGGGACAGTGTACACATCGATGGTTCGAGAAGCCGAGATGGCATATTCGACTCACTTGTATTACGATCGGATGGATTATAACCAAGATAATCGACAGGATCACAGGCTTCTAAATCTTTACTTGATTATACAAATTACACACTTAGCGATATACAATTAAGGAGTAGTTTGATATTTTCACGTCATCATCATGCAAGTTAAGAACGATACTTACTCAAATCCTTCGAATTTGAGAAAATAACCCATGAACGAGAAATCTTGAAAAACGCCTTTACAATTCTGCCATTATGCTTTAGTGATGTCAGTGAAGCATTATGATTAAGCACTTCTTCTGTTGTTGTCATTCTGTAGAACCGCAATAATTCACATAGTGACAATTTCGTTGCACTGCTTTTGATTTTGGTTAATTACAAAGATTTAATAATCAAAACTTGGATATGACGTGGCTATTTGGCTGCGGCGCGGTTAACGAGCGCGGTTTATAGCTACGTCGGCGGCGCGAGCGCACCCAGCGCATGCGCAGACGGACGCAATTAAACACGATTAGTACTGTGCCGTACCGCACCGTGCCGCAAAGGAGAAGCCTCTTGATTACCGTGCAACTGAAAGATATAGACTGTGATAAAATCAAAGCCTTGCTACATTATAAGGTGATTAAACGTTTACTGTGAAATAATTTGACATACTCGATGCAGTTAACGTCACAGCATAATAACGGCCTTGGTAGTAATACGTATGGAAATGGTTGGATAGCCTTGCCCAGGCTTAAGCGTCACGGGGCTAGTCTATTACCATCCATCAATGGAAATACTTTGCTAGCTAAGTTTTAGGCAAAGCTAGTAAAGTGGGGGGAGGGTATTTTGTACTTCCGTAACAATTTTTGGCTTAGCCCCTTTGGCAGGCGTTGTCTTTACTGTATGTCTTCGATAATCTAATTGTTACAAGTTGTATCTGATAGATAACTGGCATTCATATTTATGAAGAAAAATTAAAATGTCTATAAGCAAGACTTAGGAAGAATATTACGACCATCTTATTATTAAATCAAAGATGCTATGGAGAAAAGCTGGGTTAACCCACAACCATATACATAGCAGAAATAAACAATAGAGGTACGTGAGAATTTGGGCTATGAAGTATATTTATCTACCCCCGTGTAAATTTTTTGTGTATATACATGTATATGTTGTTTATGAAATGTCCCAGTGTCAGGCACATGTCGCGTCGTGTAAGGTGTGCGTTCCCACGGCGATGTTCCTCGTTGTACAAAAACTTGAACATTGAACACTGGTAGTGGCTGCTCCTTGTATGGCGGCGATATTTCGGTGATCGGTATGCTGTCGTTTGACTGCAATTTAATTGCCTCTTGAAATGTATTAGACTAGTATATGACACATACACTACCTTTTAGGCATATTTATGGTACGAGCTATCTTGTGAGATATTGGAGTTTGCGCAACTGCTGTTTATGAGGTAACAAGAGCAGTTCCAGTGAACGCAGTACCAATATTTATACCATTACTATATTTTGCTAGTGGCTTCGCTTGCTTTAATTAGATTTTGTCAAGAAATTACATCCCACTGCAATACCTAGTATATTTTTCTGGATGAAAGGTATCTATGTATAGACATTAAAATAGGACATAGGTACCTACTTTTCTGTACCCCTGACAACGGGTATGTGAAATTTCGTGATGAACGGTTGACTAGTTTAGACATGAAAGCGTAACAAACGAATAAACGAGAAAACAAACAAACTCACATTTGAATTTATAATATTATTAGTTAGGATTGCGCGGAATGTTAACATAGATTGTTGAATGAAACGTTATTTATCACCTCTCAAGATCTCGGAATGCTAAGTATATTCCTAAAGCCCACTCGGTAGAAATGTAATTCTATACCATCATGCTTATACAGATATGAAGCTCGATAGTAGCACAAGAGTTAACTCTTACAACAATGTTCCAACGACGTTGGGCATCTGGAATTGTCTCCTGTAAACAACACTATATTTGTCCTTGTTAAATGGAACCCAACCAAACTAATAGGACTCTATTCTCTTATATAGACTCACGCCAATTACTGCAATTCTTGTTAAACCACAACTTAGCTACGTGCTACGCTATATTTTAGCACCCCCACTGCAAGCCAAACTTTTGATTATCTTCCTATGGTGTATAAGATTTCCAGGTCTCTTAAGGAGGTCTATTAACTGGAGATTTTTAATCTGTTGTTAGTTTTTAATTTGATGTTAATAAGAAAACGATTGACTACAAAAGGGCGGTAACGTGGAAATCATTATTGGCCTATGTCTGCTTCCAGGCGATTGAATTGTTGTCTCGTTGACATGCACTTTATTTCGTCTACCTCGCCGTGGCTTGCTTGGTGCTTGGATTTGTCAGTCTAGAATAACCGTTTCACAAAGGCCGTAAGTTTATTTGTCACCTTTGTAGTACAAACAAAGGAGTGAAGAGTAGGTATATTTCGGTAGTAAAATGAGTTAATCATTCAATCGTATATATACTTGGTTGATAAATTATAAGTAATCTTAATCCTAGAAGTAATCAGTCGTGATAATCTCCAGTAACATAAGCGAACGCTTACAAAGAGCAAGTCACGTGATAATATTGTCACCTTTCAATATTTATGCACAAGCAAACTGACCAGTTGCTCCACATAACTGTCGCTATGCGCTTCGTGTGAATGAGCTGGGGGCGCGGGGGTGAAGTAGACTGCGGGGGGCGGTAAGTCCCGTTACGTCGCGTGACCTTTCCGCCGGACGACGCGATGCGCCCGCGCCGCCGGCCTTGACCCTCGCTGCACTTGTGCACCGTGCGTCGTGCGCACACAATCATTATACAAACATTAGCCCTTATAGAGTACACTTTAAACGATACATGCACTAAGCGTTCAACAGGAATTGTGGTATTGTAAATCGCTATTCTATGTAGTTTCATGCATATCCTGACAATAAAAATACAATAATAATTGAAGTCAAACGTTTTACTCAACCATGTACAGTAAAACTTGAAACGTAATTTTGAATATGCCTCCTTCATTTACGTTGTTATACTTAATTAGGTAAAGATTAACTATCTACAATTTGTTAATATGATTGTTTTAAATCAAACGTCCATTGCTGCTGGCTTTCCGGTGGCGCAGCGGTAGTATATGCGACTACTGTACATGGAGTCTCGGATTCGATTCACGGGTCCTGGTTTATTGTTTAAAGAATTCTCACCAGCATCACGGAGTGAGGAACTGTGTCCGGTAATCGGCAATAGGCTTGCCTATAAATTTAGACCTAAAACCTTAGCTGGTGAAAAGTGGGGGCAAAACACCTCAGCCTATCCCGTCAAAGACATAGGCGTGAAACTATCTATTATTTCTATTGTGTTAATACGTAGGCATTATAGATCGCAGCTGTGTCTATACATTAATATAAAACAATAGGCTATGGCTTCCGGCTGAATTTTAATTCTTGTTTAATTGTTTATACTCAATTAACAATAGCAATAGTAGCATCTAATTGATTTTTAATTATCATACAACCATATCTATAAATATTTTTTATTTCCTACATATTGACTGTTGTACTGCAGACACAATAGGAAATCTTGCCGGTGATCAGATGACCACCAGTTGCTTTTAAAAAGTTAAGAAGGTAACTCCTATGCCTAAGGTGGCACAATTCCTGTTTGGAAGACTTCACAAATTCTATCTAATATTATAATCGCGAATGTCAGTTTGTTTGTTACGCTTTCACGCCTTAACTACTAGACCGTTATAACTTATACTATTCGTATAATTGTAGTTAGGGGTACAGAAAAGCCATAGGGTATATTTTTTTCAGCAACATAAAAGAAGCAGCAGTTATCGTGGGTAGGAATAAATATTCAACACAATCTTAACCTGAAACTACGGTTTGTTAACACACATCATACATACTTTTCAGATTCGAACCCACTTTAAATAATACTTGGTCCAGTAAACAGATTGAGCATAGACGTGTTTTTATTAGATGATATGTGAGGTCTGCCAATCCGTACTGGGCCAGCGTGGTGGTCTAACCGTTCTCACACTTGAGAAGAGACCAGAGCCCAGAAGTTGGACAGCTTATAAACAGATCTGATATTATTATTTATTACACAGGAATGAATCCTAATGCAATAAAAGTAATGTTGAAAAGGAAACGATTTTCTCCAAAATACTCTTAAATGCATTGAGATGTAGTGAAGTTCGTAGCAAGTGGTGATCGTTGAGTAGGTGTGCCCGACATAAGAATTACCAACGAGTACTTGAAGCATGAATATCACTTTCACGCACGATTAACTGTGTACTTCATAAGCTCGAAACGAAGCATACGAGTACTGGAGTACACCGAACAAACTTAGTAATTTATCCTTTCGATGGTGTAATGCTAGCGTATTTAATAAATACAGATATACAATGGATTCTTTTTAAGTACAACTGATTTGTTTGACAAGCATTCGGCTCATCTGATGGAAAGGGGTAACTGTAGCCTATGGACTCTGGTAACACTAAGAGTATTTACCACACAGGCGTTGCTAACGTTTTAAAAATATAAACACGATGTTGCCAGCATAAGAGATACATCACTGGTCCACTGCGGACAACCCAGCACTTCCTTGGAAAGCCTAGAAATAACCACAGGAACACAAGTTTAAGTTAGATTATTATTATCCATTAATTACCGGACAGCCTGCATATGTAGATGTGAGTTTGCTTATTTATTACGCATTCACACCTTAACTACTCGACCGGTCATCATGCAATTTCGCGTATACGTTCTAAGGGATACTGAAAAGGACATAAGATATCTTTCATTTAGAATGTACTGTTCCCCATCGAGCAAAGGCTCGAGCAATATCTAGTATAATATAACAAAAGAACGGATATTACATTGATAATGATCGGTATTTATATACCTTTCGTAGGGCGATATGTCTTGGCCTGGTGGCTCTAACCGTAGACACAACAAGACTAAAGACTATTACTTGTAACCATGGCTTGTGTAACCTATCCATAAACGTGTGTATACCTGTTTTCTTATATTAAAGCTAGTTTTTTGGCTACTGGCCTTCTGTAGTGTGGAAGTACTGTACAATACAGAAGTCGGGTTTGGTTTGAACAAAATCCCAGGTGCTATATGTACACATCTATCATCTTTGTTCTGATCTAGTCATAGTTGATTAATTTCCTTGTAGTTTTATGTATGTTTATTTCCTTATTGAGTAATAAATCTTGTATTCAATTTTAATATCAGTGTTCTTATGGCTATAAGATTGTTCCGTATTAGTTTATGCCCTAAGTACTTATAAACTTATGAGTATATGTGCGAAATATGGAAGCAATACATAACTTTTTATATCATTAAGGTTGTAAACAAGTATACTCGCAGAATAGTAAGCAGTTACTGTAGCCTTTAGACGATTGTAACACGATTGTGTTAAATAGCCGATAAATATTTCTAACACTACGCGTAAGAAAGACAGATCCACTCCATGTATATCTATCTTACCTACAATGTTGATATAGGCTTTCTTATAGCAATGGCCAGGAGCCTTTCTACCATCTCTTAAAGCATTGTCATTGCATATAGGAGAACGAGACAAATATACTCTGTGACGCCTTGTTTCATTCTTGTACATGCAAAGACAACTCTTAAGGAGATAAGAGGAAGGCCCCAGGTTACAAAATAAGGTCTGTTATATTTTCCAGTGCTAAAGACACCCTTAGGCATCTATTATAAAAGTCTTGTCCAGGGACCCGAGAGCGAACAAGTGCGTCAGTGTAGTATGTGGGGGAATATGGAGAAAACAAAAGATGAAAGTAATATAATATATATATGATAAAATTAAAATAATAATTGTGGATAAAAACCCCTAAATGGAAAATAAAAACTATAAAAAAAAAAGATGAAAGTGGATTTAGGAAAATCTGCCTCACAGCCTGACATAGGCGCGCCATTCTGCTTGTGACCACGGCCAGTGCAACGAGACCGAAACGTCAAACCTTTCAAATAGGTATGCTAGCGTTAATACCCGTTATTTAAAAAAGATTTTGGCATTTCTGACTGGCGTAGGACTTGCCAGTGCGCCGAGTGTTGTGAGCTCGAATCCCACACGGGACAAAAATTTGTGTAATCTACAAATGGTTGTTCCGAGTCTGGGAACTCTCCGTTGTTTGAATGTTTGTAAAGTCCCCCGCGACACAGGAATTATACCTAGAGCGAAGGCTGTCATTAAAAAAATATTATATTACCCGTTTTTACCCGTTGTCAGTTATTTAAAGAAGTGCATTAATATATTTATAATGATGAATATTGACTTCCATCACGCGAACATGATAAATGTTTCAGCTACCACTGCCGTCAGTAGCAATTATTTAATGACGTTACTAGATTTATTTATCTATAATCCAATTATTAAAGACGGTTAAATGTTGTACTACTTAAACTAGCAATGTATAACATAATACATTTTAATTTAGGTTTATATTGTGTTATCTTATTAAATCATGTCCGATACGCCGTACAGATTTTTATGAAATGTGGTATAGAGTTTAAACTATGAGTTAGGTTGTATATAATTATATACATACATAGGCTCATGCTTATTTCCTCAAAGGGGTAGGCAGAGGTACACCTTCATAATACATAATAATAATATTATTCTATCACATGCACACTACACCAACTAGCCCAAACTAAGCAGAGCTTGTACTATGGATACTAGACAATGGATAAATATACATATATACTTTTTTTGTAAATTCATACATATTATACATAGAAACACCCAAAGCAAGACAAACATCCATGTTCATGCACACAAATGTTTGATTTGTGCGGGAATCTAACCTGCGACCTCAGGCGTGGCAGTTGGTTACACTAACACTATCCACAAATCTTGACATTAAATATAATAATAACAAAATTGACGCAGTTGATTCGACAAAGTTCCTAGGACTAACAATAGACAAATCACTCAATTGGAAAGCACATATAGAAATACTAAGTAATAGATTAAGCAGTAGAGCGTATGCATTAATTAAATTATCGCAAACTGTCAACGTTGATGCACTCCTCACCGTCTATTATGGACTAGTTGAATCTGTCCTCAGATTCGGAGTAATCTTCTGGGGTAACTCTACCGATAAAGATGTTGTATTTAAAGTCCAAGAAAGATGTTTGAGGTCCATGTTTAAATTAAAAATGACGGATAGCTGTAAACCCTATTTTCAGAAGTATAAAGTTATTTTATTTGTTAAATCAAACCCAAATTTATTTACAAAATGTCTAATTTATTTTCCCGAAACAGACATGACAATAGCAAAACTGCACTTGTGCGTAAAAGTATCTTATGCATGCACCCGTCATATTTAATAAAATGCCTAAAAGCTGGAAAGTAATGACAAACCCTTCATTTAAAGCAAAACTAAAATCGTATCTAATCGATAAAGCATATTATAATGTCACAGACTTCCAATCGGATAAATTATTATGATATGCTATTGAATTATTATGAAATCCTTTATAATGTAGTTCATTAGACATTTAAATATTTTTTGACTTTTAGATATTGTGACATTTCATTATTTTTTTATGTATTAATTGTCATCATAAATGTATTGATTTAATTTATTTTTTTGCGTTGTATACATAGCTAAAATTAATTTTCTCATTAATTATTGTAAATTGACATCTTTTTAATCTAATATTTGCATGTCATCGTATATGGATGCCAAACATGTTGGATCAAAATATATTTGTAACACCTTGCATGCGACTGTAATTTTGTATGTGTACACATGTTTAAGCAAATAAATCATTATTATTATACTATTATTATTATTACTAACTACTACGCCATCGAGTCGTCAAACATTACAGATACAGATATTTCACTCACTATGTTTTTAGGTCCCATATAATATGAAGCATGCATATTGTCTAATGTCGACTGTATTGTTATTGGAAAATTCTTGTATGAAAATCTCAATAACACTTTGCCCGGCCTGAGAATCGTACTCGAAACCTCATGCATAGTTGTTAAGTTGACCTCATGTTCAGTTACATACAATGCCGCTACGCCACCGAGGTCTATAAACACTTTAAAGAAATGCGTATGAGGTCTGGTAACAGCTTGTTTTATGCATATTGGACTACTTTCTTCTTCGTTCCGTAAATAATATAATATAATAATAATATAATAATAATATAATATTCTACCACATACACACAACAGTATCTAGTCCAAACTAAGCAGAGCTTGTACTATGGGTACTAGACAATGGATAAACATACATAAATATTTTTTTTTTGTAAATACATACATATTATACATAGAAACACCCAGACCAAGACAAACATCCATGTTCATGCACACAAATATTTGTCTTGTGCGGGAATCGAACCCGCGACCTCAGGCGTGGCAGTCGGTTACACTAACCACTACGCCATCGAGGCCGACATATTATAAATACTATGAATATATATATATGAATACTTGCATAAAAGGTAACCTATGTCCTCCAGAATACAATCTATTTCAATGTCAAATTTAATTGAGATCTATTAAGCCGTTTAATAGTGAAGAAATTACAAATACACCGAGTTACATACAAATTTAAAATATGAATATGGGTAATGTTCCCAAGGCAAAAGTTAGCATTATTGATTGTGGCTACTTAGTAGTGAAACAGCTAAGCTGATATGAGATGCCACCTCTGCCTAGCCTTTGTGCACATACAAACGTGTATATACATATGTAAATGTATGTATGATAATCAAAAAGATACTTAAATGCTATCCGATTATGCCATGTTCAAAGAGTTCATCTATCCCGTCGAGTGAACGATTCATCGGATATCTATCACAAGTACATAATCATAAATCATAATACAGAGCGCGACTAACAAAATGTCCTGTTAAATAACATCTCAAAACATAGGAGGGTGGCGGGAGGCTCCTCGTATACATCCAGCGGTGGGGGAGGAGGGGGGAGGGAGACGAAAGCCTCGAGTTGGACTGCCGCTGTTCTTTGTTTAATATCATACCAACTAATGCCGACGTTTTTATACTTTGCCTGCATTATTTCTAACTTTTATTGTTTTTAAAATGTTATGGTGGGATCAATGTTTTTAGATTTATGATTTTATTGAAAGTCTTTGTGATCAGCTAGTATGTCTTCTTTATACAAAGATATCTTGCATTTTTATGTCGTCTGGTACCAGATATACTTTTAATGTCTTAGTGTGGAACCGAGTAGATGGCAATAGATTCGGCCCATGAAATATGAGTAAAATATATGAGTGTAATACATTTCGAACTAGCCTAATAATCGAATTTTGTCTAAGCATACTTATTGAATGCGTTCCTGAATTATAAAAATGCCCAAATAAAATAAATATACACAAAAAAAAAATTAAGACGTAATGATAACCTCTACATTACATAAGACTTTAAGTCACTATCTGTCTGTAGAAGTCTATGTAGTTCACACAAATATTTGTGATGCTTATCACAAATAGGATGATTGATCCTTCTACATCAGACGAGGATAAAATCATCTTGCTTCATTATTCCCATTGAAAATAGTGACATAACTTAAGCTACTAATATATAATACTATCTATATAATCAAAATATATAAAGATTCATTAACTTTTCAATGAAAATGTATCCCTAAAAAATACGCAGACATTCTGTCTTTTTAAGGTGAACAGTGGCCAAATAGGCTCGTTGGTATTCCGTATGTCTCCGTTCTTGAGCGAAACGTTGAATGTGTTTTTAAAGAGGCGGCCTGTTTCCTCTGTTGAAGTAACTATAAGTAATTGGCGAATATTTCATTGGAGTGGAGGGTGAATGTAGATGTAATGAATGTAGTAGAGCTTGAAGGTAGTTTCAATAATCTTCAAGTGTCTTAGTGGACTTTTGGTACAGATATTGTAAATGTCTCTTCTATTTCAAGGCGTGTAAAATTAAGATTTAGACTGCACGGTTGGCGTAATAGTGGAAGTGGTCGCCTCGCCACTGCCACTGCGCCGAGTGTTGTGGGTTTGAATCCCACTCGGGTCAAAAATTCGTGTGATCCACAAATGGTTGTTCCGAGTCTGGATGTTCTTTGTGTCAGTTGTTTGTATGTTTGTGAAGTCTCCCGCGACACAGAAATTATTTCTAGTACGGCAGTTTTTTTTTTAATAGAACGAATATATTTATCTATGAATAAGGCATTAGATTTACTATCGAGAGGTCGCAGGTTTTAACCTATTGCACTACTGAGGTGGTCCTAACACGACCATTCTAGCATAGAGCAACAGAGTTAACAAGAATAACAGATGATAATATGAAACTAAAATGACTAGTAGACTATTTTTCTTGAATAGTTGGTTTAATGATTCGTTGTCTACCTATTACTGTACTACACAAAGATTCATTTTCTGTCTCTGTGCAGTCTGGTGGTACAGAACTGATTGAAATGTTTGGTGATCAAAACTTAAGATAGCTTGCGGACATACTGTATATAAAGATATGGCTAAAACTCAAAATTAATTATATTTGAGCATATACCCAATACATTAAAGAAAATTTAAACTTATTAGCTAAGTGTTATTAGGGTTTCTGTCAAGAAATTCTCAGTTCAACCGCTGAGTTTAGAACTGCACCCAGTAGACGTCAATAAAACTATAGCTGCCAAATTGTGGGTTAAATAAACTTCTGTCCATATCGTCATGGATACAGATGTGGGATTATGTATGTAGAAAACTTCGTATTATGTCTACTTATGTCTCTAATTGAGACTTTTAAATACAGACTAACACCTGAGTCGCTCATAATATTGATTTGAGATGCGGTAGTTGTGTAGGTATGTTATAAGCAATAGTACGCTTTCCTAACAACTTACAATTGCTATTACTCTGTAGCACATTATGATTAAATAATGTTAGACATAGCATCGTGATTTTCTTCATAGAAGTACTCACAACACGTCATAACTTAGACAATGAAGAATATCTTTTGATATCTTATCCTAATTGTTTTAAACATTCGACATACAAATGCTTTAACTACTTTTATTAGTCACAAAATATAGTTGCTGACCAATGAAATACTAACGTTAACAATAAATTTAACAGTTTTCATTTTATGTGTTTGATAACACAGCATGTGCACACAACTTTATTTAATTTTCGGCGAAACCATATTTCATGGCGCGCAATATTGTCTTAACAAAGCGTGTAGTTTATTTAGATAAGGTACGTTTACGGAGCTTATAAAGTACATGCACGGTGAGGCCACGGTTGGCCCGAGCCGTGCCCGGTGGAGCGTGACGCGAGTGTCCGGCTGAGATTGCGTATCGTCGCGGCGCAGGCCCGGCCCGGCGCGGACCGGACCTTACGCGTTCTGCCGTAAATGAACCCGCCATGTATACTCTGCATTCATTCAACCCGTAAATCTACGTACATTTACATTTTTCTTTCGGTTTTGTATTGTGATACAGCATTATGTACAGGTACAAGATGGTAGGTACAATGTGTGTTTGGTGTCTATCTAAATTATGCAAAGTTTTCAGTTACCTTTGTTAAGGCTGTGTGGTGTCGCATTGTCGGTGGCGGCTGCTGCGCGGCGGAGCGGAAGACTCGGAGGAGCGCCTTATCGAGCCGTACACGCGCCCTCTCTCCTCTCCTCGCCGCACCTCTCGCCCGCCCCGCGCTGCCTCCCGCCGGCATTTCCCCGCGCGAATTTACAATGTAGCGAGTCCTCTTCCCCCCACCCCGCTGAGCGCCCGCCTCCCCCCGCACACACGCGCGTACTACCGAACTACTTACTACCCTCAGTTCTGCGGAGTACGGTCGCAAATCCCGTGCGATGTGCCGGGCTGGCGGTGTGCGTGAGATTTTCTCGCCTGGAAATTCTAATGCGCCGCGCGACTGCGATAAAAAATGAGCGGCTCGGGAAACGTGAATACATTAGTGAGCGAGACGGAGCTCGGCCGCCCCGCCCGCTCCACTCCGCCGCGACGCCCCGCACCTCTTGCGCTATGTATTTTACACCGCTTTATATTTTGATTCCGTCTGAAAAAGGGACGGAGGCTCGCGTTATGTACGGTGCGCTTTAAGCTGTTAAATTATGTATCTAGGTGAGGCCGGGGCCGCCCCCTCCCCGCGCGCCTCGCACCCCGTGCCCTCTCCCCGCCAGCTCAATCGTTCCACTATAAATCCTCTTTAAGTCCAAAAGGGTTACTTTCGACGGATAGTTATAAAATTAGACGAGGCGGCGGGTGTCGTACAATAAAATAAAGGAGCGTGAGAATCTAACAAGTAATTAGTTCCGGCAGAAGGGTCGGCGTTAGATAGCGCCCGATAATTGCTGCGCGTATAAAAAACGCGCAATAGACGCCCGGCGACAAAGGGTTGAGACGTTTTTTGTGTCGGCACGCGCGGCCTTGCGTTTTTCTAAGGCTTTTTGCGCGTGTTCTAACGCCGAGCGCACCTGTGCGGTAGGGTTGCGCGCGCGCACCTTGCCACGTGACACAAACACATACGGTGTTTTGTCTGCTAGTGCACGTATAATCTGTGGCACGTTTGGCCCCACTGCTTGATTTATGAGATAACATGCACAATAAACATTATGTTTGAAGAAATCACCATGGCATCTCAACAATGGGTTAGAATTTATTATTTCGTGTTTACAGTAATTTTTTAACAATAAACATATTTTACTAAAATACGTTGTGTTATCACTTATGACTATATCCCTGAGGAAGGAAGCAGAAATATTGTACACCCACGTCATTTGCCAAAAGTGTTTTGGGTCTCACGTAAAAGCACGCGAGCTTATTGCCGCCAATGGTGTCCAGTTCCAGACTCCTCGCTGCTATTGAGATTTATCACCGCTGCGTCACCAAAGTATACTAAGACCTCATACATACTGATATGTATATTTACTGACTAGATTTCTAGACTCTAGACATGATATGGTATTATTGTATAACTAGAAAAACAATTAACTAATATCAATATAATTGTCTACAGAGGCGGCGGGAGCCAACGTCGTGGTTGGTGTACCCAGCTTCACGTCTCCAGCGACTTCTACAGTCGGCGTGTCCACCACCGCACACCCATCATGATGTACACCACAGGCCTTCAGTCATCACCGGTAACAATCACTTATCTACTTTCAAATGTTTTCATGACTAAGAACTCTTTTGAACAAGTACTAGTAAAACAATAAAATATAAAACAAAAGTACCTACTAGTAGTAAATTTATCCAAGAGCGAAGGTACAAGGAATGAGTGTTTTGTATTTACCAGTATGTACTTACCTACCTACTAAACGTTCATTACATACAATTATATATTACAATTGTGTTTCTACAAACATTGTCATTTGACAAAGTACATTTGTAAAAATTACCAGAAAGAACATAGGTAGGTACTTTCTCGAAAAATGTTCATCTCAAACAACATCACTCAATCACAATTCCTGTGTGAAAGACTTACTGTAATGTACTGTAGTGTGCCTTGGGTCGATGATGATGATCCAGATTGTAGATTGCAGTGTTTAGATTGCAGTGGGTAAACCCACTAAATGATAAGTTGGATTAACGTGCAGAAATAGAGTTTATTTCATTTCACTTAAAATAAGACAATGTTAACTACTAAACTATAGAATGTTAATGTTATAAGAAATGTTTGATGAGTACAAAATGTTGCAATCGGAATCCGGTTGACGCGAATGTAAATGATGTACTGACTTATGCCTAATTTCTAGGTCAATATATAATATTGTTTATTGAGTGTACGCACACACAAGCATGTATGTATGTAGGAGTGTATGAAGTGTTCGGTTATTTTTTGTGTGTTTGTTCGGAGACGGACTCGACACAGAGGCGCGCGTGGAAACACGCACGCCGCCTCTCGGACCTGATGCTGAACGGATGGCAGGCAGGCCCACAAAACCCGCCACCCCCAGGTCAAACCTCAGGGTGGCTGGATTCAGTTATATTACCCGAACACAGATCAAACCCAAGGCACACTGGCAGTAGCAAGGCAACCACTTACACCATTGGCTATCCGAGCAGTTTTTATTCTCTAAGGCCGAATATACCTGTACCTTTAGTAGTAAATAATCACCAAAGTGCCTGAATCCTTACACCACTAGTAGTTAGGTATAGTCGGTGTCTGATCGTGTTACAGCACCAATTAAACATTTAAAATATTTCATCCTTTTCTTGCCGTCATTGTAAGCACGAGACGAATTGATATTACAATTATTTCCACGGCATTCACTTGATTGTCAGCTGTTTATTATGGTTCGTGACAAAACATACAAATTAAAGCAATACAATAAAGCTATTACTAAATTATGATTTAATATTCAATAATTTATTTACCACAACCTATATAATGCCTAGACAATACACTGTGAAATTAAATTCATCGAACAATCATTGACATTATACAATTGCAACATTAATTAAAACCATTAGTCGCCTTTTAACATTTATAATAAAAACCGAAGGAATATTATACTTGGTATTAGAAATGTTTCGTGGAGAAAAAGACACAATAAATGATAATGTAGGCGATCAAATAAACATATTACAACGCTGTCCACGGCTGCATATTCACAAAAACTGTGGGTACATAGCTAATAGCACGACAACTATCAATAAAGACACGGTTATCGAACCACAGGGCAGGGAGAAGTGACATAAGTTATGTCCATTCTATAATAACATAACATATTTATGAAGGAGTTTAACATACTAATGTTAGGTGTGTCGCGACTCGGAACAAGTAAAGCGAATAAACAGTAACATGTTTCCACATCTTTGGTACTGGACGCTGAGACAACTCACCTGTCTTTTCTCGATGTATTTTAATTACTAGTATAACTTTATTTCTTTATGGGACTAAGATAACGAGCTTAAAGCCTGACTATTGGCAAGAGCTAACTTACAGCCGTAGCAAGCTATATCACAGGTATAACAAGCTGATTGTTGAACCTGTAGAGATGGATTCGCTGTATACATCTATCTTAAAGGATATTTCTGGTACTCTTTATAGCGTAGTAACTTCGTAACATACAATTTTGGTTATCGGTGGCAAAATAAAAATATATTTCATACAATTCAGGTGGCAACAAGCATATGCGCCGTCTGATCGTATGCGTAATCATAGCTTATGGATAATTGGTACATCCAAAGTATAAATCGCGAGTTGCTGACTCTTCAAGAAAACAGTCATTGCAAATCTTACTCACCCAAAAGCGCATTAGGTTATTTGACTGTCGTTGTTTTTGCCCTTAGCCCTTTGTTATGTCCCACTGCTGTACAAAAGCCTCTCTTTCTCTCTCAAAAGCCCTTTGACTCCCAAATCAGTCTGTTCGAAGTGTGTTCGACTGTGTTCTACTTCTTTTTGATGTATTAAGAGTTAACCTAGCAACACAATTTCTGCGAATTCAACATGCGGTACACTCTTTCAATAGTCCATAAGTTCTAATAAAATATAGTTGTATTTCTAGGAATCGATATGTAGTACGTATTGATTTAAACGAAACTGTAGTAGTACGTACAGTTTCAATATCTTGATGTATTGTATGTATCCGTTTGATGATGTTATTACAAGAATTAATAGTTTTATAAACCATACCTATGTTTCCAAATTATATTTATGTATACATAAAAGTGAAAATACAATGCCTAAAGCAGCATTTAAACATATGACTTTAACAAACCGTTTCGTCGCTCTGCCAAATGAGCTATTGGTGATACGTCCTATGTCACGGATGGAAATTGATTTTGCATCTAAAAAATAGTAGTCTATACGAATATTAAAGACATATATTATAAATAAACTCATATAACTAATTATAAGCGTAATTTTATAATATATTTATTCAATATAATTATGTGAATAATCTATAAAGTCAATCTGTTTAATACCAGACATAGGTCTCTAGCAATTCAGTACACAGCACACGGTCTACAATCTGCCGTATTTATTTTTACCCACACACTATATTATTTTATTCATCTAGGGCACAAAATATTTCTTTCAAATCTAATTGAAATGCACGGTATCACATAAGAATTGCCTGTTTCAAGTAGAAACACTGAGAACCCTAACTGAAAAAGCCACTTTTCGTTAGTACAGAGATTTAGTAGTAAAATCAAATCATATTTGCGAAGCTTGCAAACACTACACCTTAAGCATATATCATAAATGTATATTAAATACTCGTTTATCAAGTTCATAAATTATAGCAGGTGCGAACATTCAAAAAACCTGTCCACCGTACCCAAACATAAATACGTATATTATCATTTTATCAAGCATATATACAATAACGATTGTATGTCTCTGAATGGTTAAGTAAAGGTATATCATACCTAAATTTCGTTAAGTGTTGCTATACAATAGAAGCCTATTCATGTATACTAGATATATCTTATCTTATCTTATGTGTGGGGGCCAGTCAGTACAGACCGGCGACATTTCGACCCAGTGGGATCTTTTGTGTCTGATACTAGATATAACAAAAATATAAATCATAGATGTGCCTTCACCGTACTTATGTCGCAAGAGAACTACGAAGAGTGAACTCAAACATAAGATAGGGAACGACAGTGTAAATTAAATTTTACCACATTTATAATTCAGATGTGTGTCAGATGACAACTCAAAAAACCAGTTATAATCCAAAAATGTTACTATTTTTAAACGCTAAACCCGCATTATTGAGTTAAATCTAGTACATAGCAGCATTGTGCTTTGACTAACTATTTTCTGACATACCTACATGGTCTTACGCCTTTAATTTATCTATTGAGATTTTGCTGACAATATACCCAATAACCTTTGCCTGATCCGGGGATCGACCATGAGATCTCATGCGCAGCAATCCCATACCCCTCCACCAAGGAATGTTCTCACTGATTATACCAATAGCGCCTGGTCAGGAATCTAACAATCGGCAATAATCGTAAGCGCAAGTTAATGACACAGGAAGCTACGAAGTAATCTTACTTATATCATACATACGTGGTCTCACGCATACATCTTCAACAAGAGGTAGGCAGACAAGTATTATACTTACATTTCGCTACTTATGACTTTAGATCCCACGTAACAGCGAGCTAGCATTTTGTCGTTTTCCAGACATATTTCTAAACTCCATGCTAACCAGGAAATCGATCGTGAGGCCGCATGAACTGCAGACACATTTAAATGTTATCAATTATTTTTTATTTAATTTAAGATAATAAAAATAATCTTCACCAAAATCCTTAAAAATTGGAGACCGACACAGTATAGATAATATACAATTTACTTGTTTAATGGTCCCGTGGCATAACTTTTAACTTATATTTGCGTGTGATCTTAAGGTTCAATTCACGTTCGTCGCGGAAGTGTAAATGTGTTTTGCTGTGAATAAATTCTTAGTATCAGTACGGTGTCTGAAAATGTACCAGGCAGTAGTCAATAGGTTAGTTAGGTACAAAAAATAGGTGTAATACATCTCTGCCTAGCCCTTGAAAGATAGGCGTTAGTCTATATATTAATTTATCTAGAGTGCGAGCGAGACCACGTGAACATTCAGTAATAAGTAGGCACTATTATGAACTACAATCGTCACCAGAACAACATTTAGGTAATTGTTTTAAGTGACGTTGATAAATACCGTCACTCTGTTTTCCCAACACTAATTTAATAGTCACTGTCAAAGTAATCATTCACGTATATCAATAATTAGTATAGAAAGAAATATAATTATATATAAGAGAGGAGTTATCATCGCGATGCACTTTGTATTATTATAGAGGTTCGACTATCCACGTGTAACGCTTGGGTATCTTTATAAGAAACAAGTCACTTACTGATCAAATTCGCCAACAAATACGACCGTACTCTTTAAATGAAAAAAGTTTGTGTCTTTTTATGAATTTCACGATAGAAACTTTGACTATGCCAAATAAAAAAAAGCCGCGCGCGCACAACACGCTTAAAAATAATTGCCTAGATTTTTCTTTACGGTTTAATTTAAAGTGTATGTGAAGCGTACAGGCGAAATTTGAAAACGTCAAATGCTACGGTAACTGCTTCTGAGTATTTGTTTGCTACTTCTGTGTATATAAATAATATGATATAGTAATAGTCAAATAAATACATCATGAAACTAAGGGCTAAATAAGCCAGATTCATAATTATTTAAAGCATATTCTAGAGACTGTCTCTTCTTGCCGAAAGGGTAGGTAAGATATTTAAATTCACTTAATTAAGTTATTTTATTCAATCCAGCCTACAGTTCCCTGGCAATCTTTTTAAAGGTACAAATATATTTGTACGTTTGTGTTAAAGTTCTTTTCAAGTCCAGCTAGCCCCATATTTTTATAAGCAGTCTACCATAATGATTACAAGTTAAATTATGTTGCCAATAGTTTTAGTCAAATATTTGCGAGTTGATATCAGCATCCGGTCAATAACAGGCTGTTTGGACGTACATTAATAATTCAGCAGCGTACAAATATGACGTTGCGTGTCGAAACATTTTGCCAACGGCCAGTATTGGAATATAGGCATTACTTTGTTTTATTTAACGATTGCATAACTCTGCTTATATCTATGTCACTTGACTCTCTTCTTGTAACTAGTTTTAGTTTCAAAATAATTAATAATACTTACAACTATGTATTTACACATTTTAATTATACTTGGTACTTTGTTTACAAGGGATGGTACACATGAGGGAGATATTGAAAGAAGAACGATTGCCGGCAATAAAGTGAATGGCGCTCTACGCGCTTTTATGAACAGTCGAAATGTATCCGAAAAGGCACGTTTGGCTGTTCATAGAGGACTATTAGTGCCTATACTTATGCATGGAAGTGAAAGTTGGGTATGGCAAAAGAAGCATGAGAGCAGAATAAATACTGTAGAAATGAGAGCGCTGAGAAATATATGTGGTGTGACTCTGAAAGATAGAATAAGGAATAGTGTGATTAGAGAGAGATGCGGCATAGAAGTGGATAAAGTGACGAGAATAGAAAAGGGTATGTTAAGTTGGTTTGGGCATGTAGAAAGGATGGACGAGAACAGACAGACTAAGAAAGTTTATAAGTCTAGTGTGAATGGAACAGTCGCAAGAGGAAGACCTAGGCGAACGTTTCTTGATCAGATCGGAGACGTTCTGGATAAAGGCCAGTTAAGAGCACCTTAAACCGGCGAGCGTGTATGAGGAATGTTATGAAAGTGAATGAAGCCAGAGAAGTGTGTCAGGATCGTAGCAAATGGAAATCCGTAGTCTCTGCCTACCCCTCTGGGAAACAGGCGTGAATTTATGTATGTATGTAATTATACAAAAAAGACAAATTTATGGAATCCTAACAAATATTATTCGAGTTTGCTTATTTGTTACGCCTTAAGGCCTTAGCTACTCGACCGATTATCATGAAATTATGATACACTTTGTCAGGGGTACAAAAAATTTAATCCAGAATAAAGCACTGTTGGCATAATCTATAATAGTTATAAATATAAACAGCAAAGTTAGGCGTCATAATGTTTTGCCGCATCCGTCAACAGGAAACGTGCTCAGGAGACTGGCAATATTATCACGGCCAATTAATTAATCAATACACATATCTAAGTAGTATATTATCGTCCAACAGATTTTAGCAAAACGCAGATTCATGACTTTATTCGGCTCTAACATGGCTTGATTATTAATTTGTTGAGATTTAGTAACCTGGCTTTAAAAATACCACAGTTTCTAGTGCCTTCCAGACTGAATTTTTTGGATTTTGTAACACTGACTGTAATATGTTGGTTCCGAGCTGACACTTGGTATCAGTGATATTTGCCAACGAGGCATTTTCTTACTAACACAAAAATACTAGTAATTTGTATACCAAAGAAATGGTATAAAAATTTCTTGTATTCTTGTCGACCCCAGCTATGTTCGACTACTTTCATTATAAGTGTGTTAGGTTAGGTTAGGCATTCAAAGTCACGGCTTATCAATCGCAAGTCCAATATGTACCTACTTATATATTTTTTTAATGGCACTTCTCATATTACGAATAATTCTTGGTTGCCTTTGTACCGTTGATTGATATGAATGTGAGTTTGTTTGTTACTCGTTCACGCCTTAACTAAACAACAGATCATCATAAAATTTTATACACGTTGTCAGGGGAACAGAATAGGATAAAAATATTAATTTAATTCTTAAATGCACTCTGTTTACACTCTGTCTACGTCTAAAATTACATAAATATTATAACAGGTAAGATGTATAACAGTTGTCTCCCAAACTAGGTAAACCTGTATCTTGGGAGACAAATATAGGGTACCTTGCGTCCAGAAAGAAGTTACTGTTCCCAAAGGGAATAAATCTAGATTAACACGATGGATGCTGTGAGCAAAATCTATTCTATATACAGCAATGATAAATTTAAAGCGCATTAAATTATAAATATTTTAGTGTTGTCAGTAAGCAACTTCATAGGTGTATCTGATCAGTGACATCGCGACAGTGTTGCTCGTATCAGTACGTCTAAGCCGCAGTGTTCAGGAGTGGGTCGGTTGGATCGCCGCCAACCGCGCCCACTTAACCGTTATTTTATATTTCATAGATAACGCTCTTAAACTCTAAGCTGAACGTTTAACTGGGCATAGTTTAGGATCCGTTTACAATAAGCAAATTGTTTGCTACTGACTCTGGTGATATCATATTGGAATATGTTGGCTGAACTTGACTGCAACACGGCTGATTTGGGCATGTAGAAAAAATGGACGAGAAAAGATTGACTAAGAATGTTTATAAGGCTAGTGTGAATGGAACAGTCGCAAAGGGAAGACCTAGCGAACGTTTCTTGATCAGATCGGAGACGTTCTGGATAAAGGCCAGGTTAAGAGCATCTAAAACCGTCAAGCGTGTATGAGGAATGTTATGAAAGTGAATGAAGCCAGAGTGTGTCAGGATCGTAACAAATGGAAATCCATAGTCTCTGCCTACCCCTCTGGGAAACAGGCGTGAATCTATGTATGTATGTAACTCGACTGCACGATGGCGTAGTGGTTTAAATGGTCGCCTCGCCATTGTCACCGCGCCGAGTGTTGTGGGTTCGATTCCCAGACGGGACAAAATTTGTATGATACACAAATGGTTGTTCTGAGTCTGGGTTTTCGTAATGTCCTTTGTTTTAATGTTTGTAAAGTCCCTCGTGACACAGGAATTATTTCTGGTGTTGGAATAGTCTACATTAAAATAAAAAAATAATATTTAAATAAATTGCGCGGCGACCACAAAAAATACTACTGTATTCGAACAGCCGTCGTTGTCTTTCTATAAATAAAAATGGCAATTAACGCTAATAAAAGGAACATACAGCCAAATAGATATAGGCAATATCGATGGAATATTTTATAATTAGAGTCGCAAGTATGCGACGCAGTAACAAATTCATTAATTGTAACACTTGCACAAAGCTATGTGAGGTATGTTTACCAATTTACACATCGCTTGCGAAATGCCAACCATCAGTTTCACTATTGATCATGATGACTTTCAATAACAAAAATTATTATTTTATATGGTTAACTAAGTTCAATAAAAACTAGAAAGTTTTTTTAAATAGACACCTCTCGCCCTAGGTATAATTTTCGTATCGCGGGGGACTTTACAAAGAACATCCAGTCTCGGCACAACCATTTGTGAATCACACAATTTTTTGTACCGTGTGGGATTTGAACCCACAACACTCGGCGCAATAGCAGTGGCGAGGCAACCACTTAAACCGCTATGCCATCGGTGCAGTCAAGTTTAAATAAACAAACATATCCTTTTTAATTTTAGTCCATTTAAATAAACTAAGCTAGCTAAAGTAAATCTTAGGCAATAGATAATTAGAACGCTTTAGGCAGTAGAGAATTCCTTACATATTATCAACTTAGCAGAAAAGGACACCGTTGTGTTGGTATCTGCTAGCACAGATTAAGAAAATAATCTCGCTAATAATTAATATATATGATCTAAGAATATATTTGGCAGAAATTTTGGTGACGACCAAAAACCTATACGTTAGCTATCACTGTATAGTTGACGTGTAGATTTATTAATTTATTTAGCAAAGGATTTGGAGCAAACTAAAACTCTACTGAGACTTTTTATTTGCCACAAATATTTTGCTAAATCGTACTAAAGACTTTTATAGTAAAATAGTTTCGCGGGACCTTCTAGTGTGCGTGTGTGCGTACCTGTTGGTGACGTAATTGAACAAATATTCCGTCGGAGGGCCGCACAATTGATCTCATTACCCCAACATGTCGCCCATAAAATTAGGGGATTGGACCTCCTCAAGTGTAAACACCACTTTACTAGTTGATTAGTTGAATATCTTCAAAAATTTCATCTCAAATTCTCGATAAAATGTTATATCCATTAGACCGTTAATTCATCTGATTAAACATTCAAAGAGTATTCGGTATATATTAATCTTATCTGTTTGTTTATATACATAAAATAAATAAATAATAAAGTTCTTCGGCTCTTCAATCTTGATGGGGTTGGCAGACGTGGCTACGTTTTTACATTCCACGTACAAAAAGGGAGCGAGCGTTTTAACGTCTGTCGTGCACAATTCTATACTCCGTGTAGCTGCTAAAGATTTTCTGACAGAAAAACCCCCAAGTAAACTGAAACCTCGAATATTTTATGTGTATATAGTACATAAACAAATGCTTCTTTGTGTCACTATACATAATCACATACGAAATTAAAATTATTTTTCTTACAAATATTATAAATGCAGATTTTTTAAGTTGATTTGTGCGTCTTACAGGCACTAACAAAGTTATGGATCAAAAAGTAAAATTTACGGCCTCGAGCATAAGCAAGCAACATGTATAACTGAGACAATTTTTCCGGCAAAATCCATGACTTCTTTGGGATAGCTATTCTTTAGAACCGCTGCTGTATAAAACTACTAGCATACTATACAATGACATGTACGTATACCTATACGACTAAATACAAAGTAAATAGTGGTGAATATCTACGTAACGTGATAATAGACAAGTACAGTGACAGTGCCCTCTACGAATAATAAGATAAAATTTAGAAGGGATCTTGCTTATCAGTTCGGAGATCCAAAGGGATAGGTAAAGATATGTTACCGCGCAGTCCGAGAATGGCGGGGTCACTACCGATGGAATAGGGGACCTGTAGTAATCATCAAATTTTACTGCCTTCACTCATTATTGTTTGTTTACGTGGCTGTGATGGTTCCCTACGCTCGTACTGTCTGTCTCCTAATAAAGGAGAATGGGCAATCGTAGTATCACCGTTCAGAGTTTTCTAAAAACGTCGGAGATTTTTGTAAATTATATTTATTTTTCTTTAAAGTATATATTATACTCTATACAATGAGGTAACTTTCATCTTGGCACAAAAAATATTTATAGCAATATAAAGCGATACTGGAATCCATACAAGCCAGCGCATTCTCCTTTATAACGCTTTTGAAGGGTGGCAATAGTATTATCATACTATTTTTTGGTGTACGAAACGCATCCTTCAGTGCAAGAGTTGTCTCTTAGCGGTTGTTCAATAGATGACTTCGTTGCAGTAGGTCTTTAATATTATTAACAGAACATTTTTACGATTAAAACTGCGAATATCCTAAAAGAATACAGACACCTTACGTTGTAGTTACTGGGACTGTACATACATACAAATTACGCAGGAAATTTATTGTGCATTTATATTTAAAAGAGACGATTTTCGCAATATGGTAATCTGGGTCACGTGCGCATTTGAAATCTTTTAAGCTACGGATACAAAAGACCCAGACGTGATACCACCATTTATCCCATGTGAGGATCGAAGGGGTAACTACTGTACCATACCATACCATCTATATCAGACACAAATACTGGTAATAATTAGGCACATTATTTGAATTATATGCGTTTATTATTCTATACATTTTTCATATAAAGATCATTCCTAAAACACGTCGATATTGTACACGACAATCGACGTAGCGTTTAAAACTTTAACAAGGAACGTAGATACCCAAGCAAAAGTTACACATTACTACTATTCTAAAGTAATAAATAAATGTAAAACTTAATTTTGGTTTGAGCCTATAACAGCAACCAAATACCTATAGGTATGCAAAGTAATGAGACTTCTAAACGTGCAACATATTTCCTGCTATATATTATAGATGCAGTCTGGTCAGATCAAACATTGGAAGGCCTCGGCTATTCCAAATATAATTCTTTGTTAGGCCACAAGCTTTATACCTATGTATTGACGACTATTCTACAATATGGCTGTTATTTTCAGCCATATTGCAGCGTCTCATTGCAATAAAAATCATGCACGTTTAGATAAACAACGAATATATCTATGCTACATATATAATGAAGTATGTATAATGGAGTCATCATTTTTAATAGTGCATCTGTCAAAGCACGTCGCGGCGGTGTGTGCAGGTACCGCCGCCCAGTCAACGTACGAACACTGCTACATCGCACTGTATTCTAAGGTGTAGATAGTGTGATGAATATGATAGAAGTGTAATTCACAAGTGTATATCTACGATTAGTGTTTGCTACAGTCAACATAACTCGCTAAACGTTTCTAGAATTTTGAATTCTACTATAATTCAAAGTAATCATCGTTCTCATGTTTTACAACAATAATAGTTAAAGGATAATTTAATGAATATGTTATAATAAATAGAAAGACTGAATTCATCAGCTAGTACTAGAAATTAATTTAATGTTTAGCTACTTATGTTGGTGACTGTTTGTTTTTTTACAAATGTAAACATTTGTAAAATAATTTTAGACGCAGGTTTTGTTAAATTAGCAAAGTGGCATTGTGTGTTCTTAATAATAAATTGAAAGTTTAAAATCACTTGTGTTTAACGTTTCATGTTTGTCTAGGATCTGTTTATCGCAGATTCATATTTCATATATATAAATATAAGTTCCAAACTAAACAAAAAGAAATAAATATATTTTGTATTAAAGTATTTACTAATTAAATATTATAGCAATTGTTACTCCATACGTAATAAAATCTCACTCATATTAGCTTTTTGTCACCTTATTTTTCAATTTACCAACATCATAAAATATATTTTTTTATAATGTATACTTACTTACTCCTAACTAGTACTGTTATTATTGTAATAAGGAATTAAAATGATCGAGCACGACTGTTCTGATAATCGGTTCTTGTGTATAATAGCTAAGTTAAACTTGTATTTCTCACTGTAACTGAATCATTCTGTTTTGAGAAATAAACTTCTAAACCATATATATTTTTATAAAATTTTAACTAAATGAAATACAAAGAATAATTTTACAGAGAATAAAAAGGATAATGATATACAAAGTTAAAAAATCCTTGTCTATAAGTAATTAACACAATAATAATCAAGATATTACTTCTGTAGATGTAGTCGTGGTCACTTATCGATAACAATTATATTTAGCTTCTTGTTTATGTTTTCTCAGAAAACAAGAGTGATTATTCTATAAAGCATATTTTTATCATAAACATCGCAGTATTTTTTATACACTGGGTCTTGCCGCCAACACAACGGTAGTCCCGTAGTTAGAAATAAAGTCCACTTTCTACAGTCTTTTCGAAGTGACACTATAAATGTCAAGTCAGTTAGCTTACGGTAGGCATAAAATATTCATACATGAAGCCTATCAATTCATTAAACTTTCACTACGGTTCAATATTTTATAAAATTGTATCTACAACTTAGAAACATTGAACCACCTATAGTCTAAATAGGACTCCTTTAGAACTATAAGTCTGGTCAATTACAGAATGCATTTAATAGTCCTATCGTGATAGGTCTACAGCCATCATCTTTTGATACGAATCTGGTTTATATTCAAGTGTCATGTCTTGAATGTTTTAAACCAGATTCCTGAATCCACGAAAAACTTGTTCCGTCGCGACCGGTTCATTATATCACTACAATATCTGGTTGGGTCTGAACTTTACAAAATAATTGTTAACAATATTTATTAAATAATCATATACTAGGTAACGAGAATTACTGCCTTTTTTATAACACAAATATGCAACGTTGGTACGTCTTTAAATTTTTGTAATATATTTTCTATTTATAGATATACTGTGTAACAATTCTTCCTTTTGTAAATAAACTTAAAATAATACAGTGAGGGTATTATTGACACAGACCACACGTTCGTTATTATTTGACAGTCGGTAGTTTCGATCGATTTGGAAGGAGTAACTAACTGCTAGCTCGGGCGATAAGATAATAGCATAGTATTTAGGGTTCTAAATACAAATGTTTATTTACGCAGGCTTGTCAGCCGTGGGCGTAGTGGCATTCTTAGTTACAGTATAATCGACAAATGTACAGGTAAGTAGTCTGAAGGCATTTCAAATAATTAACTCTTAATACTACTGCAGTACGCATAACTGTAATTTCAACGTTGTTGATGTTTCATATCACTGGGCATGGTAGTGGGCACTAGTAGCATATAAATAGACAAACCATTAATAATTTGGTTTAATGTCACCGTGACCTGTTCCAGTCATAGAGCTAACAGTAAAACAGGTGTGATGATTCCTCACATTAGTTCAGCTCCCGTTAGCTGGAGACGCGTGCTAATTGTGCTAGGAGTAACGGCGTGTGTAAAAACGTCACCAGGCTGACAATACGCCCAATATGGCCGTCGGCTGGTGGCGCGTTTTTGTGAGTGAGATAATTGAGCGCACCTTGTGTCGGGGATGAAGCCATCAGCGATCACCGCTCAGCGACGGGGTGCTACGGGTTACGTGTGCCGGCCAAACGTGCCCGCACTATGTGCCATAATCTCGCATCTGACGCACATCCACTAATCAAATGAACAAAAACAAAGTAAAAATCACTGAATAGATTCCCCTGGAAGGTGCCCAATTTAAAACAATATAAAAATATATGCCACGAACAGACACGTAAAAATACCGACTAAGTCCAAATTCAATGTGCGTTTCAATAGCTTTCTATTTGAAAGGCAAGAAACAGTTTGATAAGTATTATAAACTTTAAAAAACTTCGTTAAATAAAGTAAGTAATAAAAAAACAATTGCGTCTGTTTTGACAAAAAGGTTTTATAGCGGGCAATTATTTCTGTTACAAACTACTTAAGTCGGATGTACCGTAACGGAAGGCTTTTGTGTTTGCCCAATAAAAAACGGTACTTTTTTTGTTGCGTATTTTTTGTTAACTAATGTTTTGCAGTATTTTGGTACCTACGTCTATTATATTACTTATTGGTAGGTACTTTCACCGTTCTAGGAGAATGGTTTGAGTTCCAGGTACCGTTTCTAGCATTTCTACATATCTGTGTTATTGCAGTTCGTTTCACATTTTCGACCATAAATCTGCATGTTGTGCCGTACACCCCTGCGGTTGGTACGTCCAGGTGCGTGGGCGGCAGATGTCGCGTGACGTCACGTTGACCCACATTCTAGTGTTGTGACAAGAGCTACATATACACCCCACGTTAGGGTTGCGCGCGCCGCGTTTAGCACGAGCTGGGGGTCAAACGGCACTCGTCGGGACAATGTGAACCAGAGCAATAATACAGCTATATGGTGAAATAAATGTTTTTAAATAATAATAGAAGTTAGGAGCGCCTTTGTTGGAAAATACAACAGCTTTGCAACTGACATACGTATAGATGACTGTTGAAAGGAAGAATTGTTGGAATAAAGATAGTCACCCTCTTTACAGTTCAACGAAGTACGTAAGCTTGTTGTCATCTAAGATGTGGCCTTGGTGAGGCCTTAATAAGGTACAAGGTGTACATTCATAAGGGCAAGCACTTGTCATTCCAAAAATAAGGCATCAAGCATTGTTGTGGTAATAAAAAGGTCGAATAGCTTATTTATAGTGAGAGCCCAGAATCGCCAGACCTACGTCATTTTAACACAGTTTCTTTTTTAAATTCACAATTATTCAATTATACTTATATTATTAACTAATTAAATGTTTAATTTTTGGACGTATTTCTATTTAATATAAGCGGTGAGAAAATCTAAATAAATAAGTTTAATTTCTATGTGTAGTATTCGCGTAAACGTATGACAATATTACAGCAAAATATTTTCCAGTATATGTGTAACATGCAGGTAATAAACATAAACATTAGTTCTTTTGAAAGTGGGACCTAATTATTTATAGCACTTGGTGGACTTTACAGAACACTCTGTCCGCCCACAAAAAGACTTACAATGAAAATATATAAAACATTTAGCTGTAAAAAACAATGACTTACGTTTTTGCCTCTTCAATATTATACTAATGTGTGACCACCTCGTTGCTCCCATGGTAATAGTTTGCACATAGGTAGCTTGTATTGGCTGAATGGTCGCATGGGATTAACATTTTTAGAAAATATCAGTAGAAGATAATAGGTTCACCACCTATTACGTCGGGCCTAAAACATTGCTAAAGAAATTGACCTTTTTTTTTAGATACATACAACACCATCTAGCCCAAACTAAGCAGAGCTTTTATTGTGGGTACCTACTAGACAATGGATAACATATATAACATACATAAATTCATGCCTGTTTCCCAGAGGGATAGGTAGAGACTACGGATTTCCATTTGCTACGATCCTGACACACTTCTCTGGCTTTATTCACTTTCATAACATTCCTCATACATGCTCGCCGGTTTAAGGTGCTCTTAACCTGGCCTTTATCCAGAACGTCTCCGATCTGATCAAGAAACGTTCGCCTAGGTCTTCCCCTTGCGACTGTTCCGTTCACACTAGCCTTATAAACTTTTTTAGCCAGCCTGTTCTCGTCCATTCTTTCTACATGCCCAAACCAACTTAACATACCCTTTTCTATTCTCGTTACTATATCCACTTTTATGCAGCATCTCTCTCTAATCACACTATTCCTTATTCTATCTTTCAGAGTCACACCACATATATTTCTCAGCGCTCTCATTTCTACAGCATTTATTCTGCTCTCATGCTTCTTTTGCCATACCCAACTTTCACTTCCATGCATAAGTGTAGGCACTAATATTCCTCTATGAACAGCCAAACGTGCCTTTTCGGATACATTTCGACTGTTCATAAAAGCGCGTACAATGGATAAATATAATACACCTTCTTTTTTTGTAAATACATACACCCAGACCAAGACAAACATCTATGTTCATGCACACAAAATAATGTTTTATTCGTGCGGGAATCGAGCCCGCGACCTCAGGCGTGGCAGTCGGTTACACTAAGCACTACGCCATCGAGGCCGACACTGAAAGAACTGAACGTAGATTTATACAAAAATCCATACGTATGCTCGGTTTCTATGACAGAAGGGCAGAACATTTGTAGCCACGACTTGGAACCGAGACATTACATTGCCTACCCTGGAATATACAGGTGTATATAAGTATTATAAATGTATTTTAGTTAGCGAATCAGACGTTTAAATGGCGCTAGAATATTTCAATTAAGCTTAACAACTGTATTATATTAGGCAATGATTCCAACATTCTACTATAAAAGTCAATTTAAAAAATTATAAAATTGTTTGCAAAACGTAATTAAGCAGCCACTCATCCATATATTAGCAACGTTATAAATTACTTAGGTTAGTTAATTGTTTATCAATCACTTTACAACAAACTTAAGTTATTTATTATTTGTTGAAACAATAATAAATTATTAATCTATTTAGTATTTCAGTTAATTAGACGTAAATTATTTATAATTACTATAAATCTCAAAGTTTTTAGTCTGCTGAACGGCTTTGAGGAAAACTGTATACACGGAAAGAACATCTTGGATTAATTCATACAATACTTCTTATCTATCAAACTTATAATTAACCTAAGTCGTATATCCAGAATCTTAGTTTAGGTACAAATCTTAGCTAAGATGCAAATATTTTTATTTATTACCTTTTATTATACACACAATCTTGTAATAGAAATCATCAGCATTTTATTAGTAGGTATAATGCCATTTAATTAATTAAAGATATAATTTAATTTTATTTAATGAATGTATCTACCTACATATATATATCACGCTTCTGTCCTTGAAGGGATAGGCAGAAATACCTACATTTCAAGTCCCACGATTGACTATAGCCATCTATAAGGCTATAGACAATCGTGGGATCGAGTTCTAGACTCCGTTCTACTGAGAACTTCTTAAGTAAAAATCCCAATAACACTATGCCAAACTGAGGAAGAACTTTTATGTAATTCAACGTCTTGTATTTCAAAATAAATGACAAACTGACGACTCTTAAATATAGTCGCACAAATCGTCATGCAATGACATTAAAATTATGATGACGCACGGATTAATTATTTAAGTAGTACCAACACTACCAAGTGTTGCGACATCGACTCTTAGACGTGACAAGAAATTACGTCAGTTGTTTCAATGTTTATTCATTTCGCCACAACACAAACCCTACTATGAGAAATGTCATTAACAAAAAGTTAACAAATGTTATTAGGTGTTGTAATAATTAGTTATAGTTATCTAACAAAATTCTTTCGAACCCTTCATGACATGTGTCAAGCATAAGAACACACCTGTCTACACTTGACAGTCATACGAGGTGTATTGTACGTTACTAGTGACAACTATCTGGAAAATAGCACGTTTGCAATACAGACTACGATTGATTTTCGACTAAAATATTAGGTTTCTATGTACATACATTTAAGACAACCTAAATATAAATAGATTTAATAGTTTAAATAATTTTATTAGCTTATAAATTAGTATAATAAAATCAATAGTAGTAGTAGTGTAATAGTTTCCAAATTTTATAACACTGTGCTAAATAAACAACGCGATAAAATCCGTATATAGTAGTTTAATTTCAATTACTTTACTATTTACATAAGCACTAGCTTATATCTGCGGCTTTGCTATATTTTTTGGGATAACAGGTCTGCTTCACTGACAATCATATCGATCTATTACTCCATTGCAACATGAAATAAAGAGAAAACAAAAACACACTTTCGCATTTATATTATTAATGCTTAATATAGAAGTATAGACAGCGGATTATAAATAACCGGCTGCTTCCATTTTAATTGTTAGAAACTATCTAAATTTATTATTTAGGGAAACTATATCTAAAGAATAAATTTGACAAAATGTAGAGATTATGTAGTATGCGTTACTGTAGACTAAATAAGAACTTAAGGAGACTAACTATAACGACTTGATACTTTATGTTTAAAAATGGACAGATTTCCTTTTAAACCAATCTCAAATATTATTAATAAATAGCTAAGTATTAACTATTACAAAAACCTTCATATAACCATTACTCAATGCTGAGTATTAGTCGAACAATAGTTAAGTAACTGCAGCGGGCCATTAATCAAAGGAATAAGCATTGATTAAGGACTTCAAAGCTTAGTTGAGAGCTTCGATTATACTACTACCTAGCAATATTTTTATAAGTAAGACTTAATGTGAAATTTATTGTTCAAACAATATTTTTGACGATGGAGGCAATATTTAATCATCTTACACCACCTTGCTACTAAACCTTAACTGATTTTGACAATTCTTGGTTAGGTATGATGACTGAAAGATTTACTCGTGACCAAATAACTGCGAATAGGTATTCGTAATATTTTAAAAACAGACACAACAAAAATACATCGGTTCCATTTCAAAATAACAACACACATGTATGATATCCTTGTTGTTTATAATAAAGGATGGTATTTATGTTTTAATTCATAATTATTATAAGGCCATGCATAATGAATTACAATCATTATAACGACATCAATGTCTCGCTAATTGTTTATGAAATGCGACTATTAAATATAATTATACGAGGGCCGTACATTGCACTGTCATACTGACCGTACAATTCATTACGATAGGTTGGAAAACATACGTTTTGTGCATCTCTGACAACCTTTTAGGGGAGGGCAGGTGATATTACAAATATTGAAGAAGTAGAGCATAGCGAGATCCTTGAAATACTCAACTATCGTAAATGAGACACATCCACTGACCAAGACATCGCAGCCAAAAATACTTCGAGTTATATCATATACATATAGTCAGCCTCGATGGCGTAGTGGTTAGTGTAACCGACTGCCACGCCTGAGGTCGCGGGTTCGATTCCCGCACAAGTCAAACATTTGTGTGCATGAACATGGATGTTTGTCTTGGTCTGGGTGTTTCTATGTATAATATGTATGTATTTACGAAAAAGAAGGTATATATGTATGTTTATCCATTGTCTAGTACCCATAGTACAAGCTCTGCTTAGTTTGGGCTAGATGGTGTTGTGTGTATGTGGTAGAATATTATTATTATATTATTAGAATATTATTATATTATATTCCTATAGAAAGAACAGATTCCCAGCTCCTTGAAGAAGTGCTATTCTGTCAGTAGTTAACCAGGATTTCTACATTTACAAAAATTTACTTAAAGTGGTTTTGCAAGCGTCCTTAAGCTACAGTATGCTTTATTGAATCAAGATCTGGTTGTATAAAAATACAGTCTTGTCATGGTGTACTTCTATATATCTGAATCTCTTAGTAAGCATGAGTAGTACTGTAGAAGTCTAGTCTACGCTGATAGAAATCTAAATGTGTTGAAGCTTCAGTAGGAATGTTTGCTCGTAGGCACTACGGGGTACAAGTGAGGCTGTCTCGAAAAGGCTTTGTTCCCCAGTAACATGTGACATGTTAATTTGTGCGAGCTCGTTACAGGTTCAAGTTCAGACGAGTCGTCTGCGACCGCGGTCACTGACCCTGCGCCTCTGACGTAACACCCCAACTACTCATTACTTCTGTACTCCCGTCACCCGGCCTTTAACACCCGACGACACCTGACCGACCTCCACCGGCGATCTCTTGTGTGGGAAACTGCGACTCGTAACTCCTAATTTAAACCATTAAACCTTGAGAAACTGCCCAAACTGCGAGCGGACGACAAAAACTTGAGTTGCGAGGAAATGAATGGAGGCTCGGGCGAGTTTTTGTCGACGACGACACTCTGTGCCGGCGACATTCCTACCGCGAGCGTCGCCGCACGCCGCCCGCCGCGCGTATGTAAAGTACCCGCGGAGGAAAATCCATAACGGCACGCGGAAAACCCTTTTAATATACGGCACGTAAATAAGAGTGGAGACGTCGGGCGGAGGCGGCGGCGCGCGGGGGCGACGGCCGGCGGCGCGCCGCTATTGGTTGGGCGCCGCGCCCCGCCCCCGCCCGCGCCTAAAAAAACCGTCGGAAAAAAGCAGCGCTCGCACGGCAGTGTCTCACGGACGCGCTCGGTGGGCGGACGCTCGCACTCGACACGGCGCGACCCACGACCGGCGGCCGCGGCCGCGCCATGCCCGCGCTGGCTCTGCGCGACCAGCCGCTCGACTGCTCCATGCGCCTGCGCGACCTGCCCGCCTGGCCGCCGCCGCCGCGCGACCAGCCCCGCCACCACGGTCAGTACCGCAGCCATCGATCCGCCACCCGTGCTGCAGGTGCCGGCCACCATAAACAAACAGTGTTGCGACTCTCGTGTGTGCCCATTCATAAAGTCCCGGCGCCGCTTCTGACCCCGCGCGCGAGTGCACCTCTCTGGGGTCAGCTCGGCCCGCGGCGACGACCATCACGTTTGAACAGACATCGACTGTCCATAAATTAATTGTACCACGTTGATTTTGCGCCTAACGAGATATAGGCGCATTTGGAATGCGCGTGCGCAAGTTGCGAGTGCGATATTCGTCGTTTAATCGTTTTTAAAGATATAAGTGTTGATTACACGGATTCTGTGTTTGTCGACACACGCGCTGCTAATACGTTAATTAACCTAAGTATTTTGTATTCTGAACAACGTCCCTCGGTACATGTGACCAGTGTTGTTGATCTCTCGCAAACGTAAGTTATGAACGGACAATGACTACAAGTGCCAAGTGATGGGTAAGCTGAATCACACATATTCATATCTTGTAAGATGCCACAACTGACCCTCAACACCTTCCTACAGTCTCTACTCTGTTTACATTCAATAATGACAGCTGTCAGTTATAATATAAAACACTAAGTTACAATTTTGACTATTATCCATATGAATGCTAAGCTTATTACATTTATTTCACTAATTATTAAATGTCTAATTAAAGATAGTATCTATGAGGCTTATATTTCACAAAGTAAGATAACAAGTTACTTAGGTATGTCAAGTAAAATATCTTGCATTTCTCATTGCGAACACAGCTGTCAGCTCCTCAAAACTATCTACAATATAAAGCTAAATTCTAATAAATTTGAGAAGTAAGGAACAAGCTATCGCGATTATAAAATATACACGATACTAATGACGCCTACTTCAGTTATTTTAATTATTGATTGTATCATTGACTGTTCATACTTTATGGTTGCAATTTGCCATTTTAATGATCGCCGATAAAACTGGCAATTTTAATAAATTGTTATCGTCATTGACCTCAGAGCCATTATTGACATAAATAAGTGTCGAATAAATTATTATAAGTTAATACTAATAGATAAATGTAATTGGGTGACTTGTACAAGATGTAAACTTAAATAACCCTCCATAGTCGGTGTAGGGTGACAAAGCGATGCGCGCTCAAGATGCACAGGGCGCATAAATAACTGTGCGCAAGTAATTCAACAATAATCCCTTATCGAGACTTAGGTAGGGTCAGGTGGCGTATTGTGATTTAGCGCGGGCCGTGGGTCAGCGGGCAAGGGTTGAGCTCCCCCGGGCCTACACCCTCCGCAAATAATATTAACTCTCTTTATGCGCGCCTTTTGTCACCTTTCAAGCCGCGCGAGTCTTACCGCACCGTACCGCGCTCGTGCCGTCTCACTACCTGCACGACACACAGATTTATTTAGTATCACACGTGGTGTGTCAACATCTTCACGAAGGGACGGCTTATTGACGATGACTCCACATAATACCTTCAGTATGAACCCTTCCCTCGTGTTGACGTGTCGATATTTATATCAGTTGCGCATCTTATTGTATTTATGATCAGATCATTTGGTACCAACAGTGGTGTCGGCTTTGTGTTGACGCAATCACGTCGGCAGAGTTTCCCGCGATTAACTAGAGAGTGGTAATTCGCACGAGAGAAGCAATCATCACAAATTTCTTCATCTCTCGTCGAACTACTAGAGTCCGCTAGACAATACACTAATGGCGTTTTTATTCCCCACGAATTATATTAAAATTACGATCGGAACGGCATCAAATCACCGGCGGCATGTAATCGATGTAAAGTGCACGCGGAGGTGTAATTCGGTTGTAATAATGTCATCTGGGTAAGTGAATTAGCGGCTGATGGAGTCACGCGTTGTTTACGAGCCTAATAATACGTGTCGGTGTCGCGGGCCGGGTCCGCTCTGCGCCGACGCGCCCGCGCATGGGAGCGCGCTGAACTTTGGCACGGTGCAGACGCACACGCAAACGCACACCTGTCCCGCGCCCAAATTATACACAAACACGAGGCACTAACACCAGCTCTTTGATTGGATTTTTTCCTTTCGGTTCGATCGCACGACGCGGGCGCACGCCCCCGCCAGTACTACTATAATTTTCGATGAATACGGATGTGATTATTATAACTTTTGTTTATATCGTTGATTTATTATAATCGCCAAATTACATTTCAGCTGCCGTTCGTTAAAAGTTTAGACAAATAATATAATTAATAACTACATTTATTTGCGGTTGGTTAGACATGTTACATTTAAATTAGTATTTGTTGTAGGTATGTTCACATTTCTTTTGGCCTATAAGTATTTTCACTTATACTCGCACTAGTTATTCCCGTGAAGAATATAACCAGTATACTTAGAACTCTCACTGCTATAGATATGCTTTCTAAGAATGGGTGAGCTATACAGCAGTTTTATTGTGATTTTCGAACAATCCTAGTTGATATTTATATTGTGTGGAACCTGACAGACTTATTTCAAGTTCTATTGATGTGTAGATCAGCTAATTATATTTGACTTCTATAAATAGATTAGTCACTGATATGTTACTTAGACTAACAGTTGTCTCAATTTACTCCTTAATTAACAAGGCCAAGCCGAGAGGCGAATTGGTAAATATAATAAATTGAAATCGATTTAAGGCAATAGGAAAGGGAGACCTTTGCAGTAGACTATAACAGGCTAAATTTAATATTAAAAAAATAAGATATAAGAAAAATGGAAGATTTTAAGTGTAAATAAATAAAATGAAAGTTAACATAACTCCTTTGATGTGCAAAAATAAACTGGCCGGAAAAAACATGTTTTTGTTTAAGAGATAATATGTATAATTACTGATTTATTATAACAAAGCTACCAAGAAAAATACTAAGTACTAACTAGCAACAAAACGTTATCCAATAATTACCGAATTTATTGTTCAAATTTAATTGCTTTATCCTTTATTAAAGTATCAATAAGTCGTATCCTAATCAAATTATACTGTAGTTAAAAAAGAGAACCGGCCAATTTAATGTTTAAGATTTGTTAATAACAATTAACTGTTCCATGGAATATAGGCTATATAGTGTGCAAACATAAAAAATACAAAAATACTGTCAAATAATGAGTCTACATACCAAAAATTTTCATCACAAACTTATCTCCATATTTAAATTCCGTGAGTTCTAAAAAAGGACACATATGCGCTAATTTCGGACTATACCAACTTAGTGTCGATTATCTACTAAGTAGTTAGTTTATTTTGATATAATCATAATTCATCTACCCAATGGAAGGGATAAATTAGAGGGATGACCACAATCTTTTCTTAAAACGATCAGAGATAACGCCATACGTCATCGCACTCGCATCGAACCTCAAATAAGTCACATTTTACATTCACTTTAAAACTACATATAGGTATGTAATACTGACACACTGATTGCACGCATTACGCAGCAGGTGAGCGGCCGCCTCGCTACCGCGCTGAGTATTGTGGGTTCGAATCCCACACGGAACAATAATTTGCGTGGCCCATAAATGGCTATTCTGAGTCTGGTTGTACATTTTCCGTTAATTATTTATATGTAAAGTCTTCCGTTACACACGATTTGATTCAGACAAGGCATTAAAGAATGTGAAAGTTGTCTTTTTAGACACTAAAAATAGAAAACACATGCACATTAACCTCCAGTTTTTTTAAATAAGTAAAATGCTGCGACATCTCTATTCTAGCAGATCGTATTAATTCAATTAAATAATGTATAGTGTTTCTAAGATGCGTAGATATAAAACTCCTTTAAAAGATGTCGTAGGTATATGGCAGGATTACCTGTGGCTTTTAACTCATATGTTAGCAGCGTACCTTCTTTTGTACTCGGCAACAACTGTAGTGTTGCAAACGTCTTCAGACTGTTTTACTCTTTTATAATAAGATGGGCAGAATTTTTCTCTGCCTCCTTAATATTTCTTTGACAATATGCTGATAAGCGGTTACCGAAAGCTATGGTCGCTTGCAATACCGAGGGTGTATCTCGCGTATTGCTTACCTTAGGTAATAGAAACTAAAAGTGGAATAAAAGGAAAGACATGATGTTTGAGCCTCTAAAACTGGCTAGTATGTTCTGGTTAGGTAAAACACAGTAAGTTTCCGTTTCAGTTTCCACTTTAATAAAAGATTTATTGTACAAGTCAGTACTTCCCTGTCTAACTCATTCATATACAATATTTTCTCTCACATTATCCTCATAATAGTCCAGCGGTAGTGGATAAAATCTCTTTACATACATCGTCACTCCACCTAGTCCTAAATTAATTTATTTTGTTTAACTAGTATTACGACTTCATAGACTCCCTTACCATATATGGGAAAGCAGAAGTCTATTACACCCACATTCCGCCAGAAATATTTTTGGGCTCACTTAATAGGGGCTAAGCCAATTGCCATATATTAGGCACTTGGCCAGACTCTGTGCAATTACTAAGATTTAATAACACTACTTAAACCGAGCATCAAACTTGCAACCTCATGTTCGAATGCAATCATAAGCGCAAAAGTAAGGCGGCAGATTCTATCATGAGATTGTATATGGCTGCCAATAATAATTCAAACCTTCATAAATAAGTAGCATTTGCCTGCGTGAAAACCACAAAATTTCCAAATATTATTGTGATAAAATGTATCCTATATGTTAATAAAAACATAGTCTATCAGCTTGCAAAGTTTCATCCAAATCGGTTAATCGGTTTACTCGTCACATCTACACAAACTTTCGCATATAAAATATTGGTAGGTTTATAATATGCTGTATGGTTGTTGAAATAATAGCAGCACTATTAATACAGTTAGCGGCACGTAAAAACTCCCCTCACCGCGGTACCAGTAGCTCATTGAACGATGTTTACAGCCATCAACAAACACCGAACATATTTTAATGTTTTACGTCGTTTCGTTTAAACAATGAATAGTTTTATCTGTTCTAAGTAATGTTGATGCGTCGCCGTCGGCAACATAAAAGCTCATTGCCCATAAATCGTAATTATCTTCGTCAGTTAGCACATATCACACATTTTGATGAAGTACAGATGTGACTGCTTAGAAGGCCTCTCGGCATGTGTTTGCGTGCCAACATGAGATCCTGGGTTCGATGCCCGGGACAAGTCAAATGTTATTTAGTTTTTCTGTTAAGGAATTCTTAGTACTTACCTAGACGGATCCTAGAAATGCGTTCAGTAGGCTGGCTTACCACTTTTAACACGGTTTGCAAATTTGTAAAATTTTAACTTAGCTCTTTTATCATTAGTAGGGTTCCCTTGAGTTGTGGTGACTTTACAAATATGGTCACAAAAGATATAAAGAGCATTCAGATTTATAACAATAATGTGTAGATCACATAATTTTATATCCCGTGTTAATCGAACCCACAATTTCGTCGCTTAGTGACCACTTACACCAATGCGCCATTCATGATGATGTTATAAAAATATCCTTTCATTAGCCAAATCTCTAACAGTAGAATGTATCCCTATATCATTAAGATCTTAATAAAAAATATACAATGAACGTAAAAACTTTCCAAAATCAAAACAAAACCCGCGGGTTTTCTTCCGCAGAAATCAAATTCCTTAGTAGATTGGTACTGAGAAATGCTCACTAACCACTGTGCCAACAGTGCAATATAACGTTTACAGTTATTGTAGAAAATGTTGCAAGAAACGAGTTTATAATGAACCTATAATAGCATGTTATTTGAACGAATTGGCGCGATAGCGCTGGGGGTGCATAACTATGTAAGACAAACGGATGAATTTATTAAAGGGGTCGTTTAAAACCAAGTGTTGTCCAGATAAATTCCCTATTATATAGGACATTAACATAGGTTACAAAATGTGAGTATTATACATCGCAATCTTCAGATGTTCATTGTACAGATGTTGTCGTTGTCAAATATTTAATGACGGGGCAAATAAAGGCTCAACTGGGGAAAATAACACCCTTTTACGAGGTAGTGCGTAACTCTTACACACTTATACTCAGAAGCTTACAACGTTGAACCTGCCATGTAGAAGTGCCTAAAGCCCACATACCTACCTATTCTTTCAAAGACCCCGTTCTAGGAATAATTCCTGTGTCGCCGTGACTTTACAAACATTCAGACAACAGACACAAAGAACACCTAAACTTGGAACAACTGTTTGTGGATAACAAAATTTTAATCCCGCTGCAGCGATAGCTCAGTGGAGAGACCAACAGACTGCAATACAGAGGGTCACGGCTTCGAACCCACGTCACGCACCTCTCACTTTCAGAAGTTATATATATGCCTTTTCGAAATTATGTGCGTATTAATTGACAATTATCGCCTGCTCCGTGACTCGGAGAGCACGTTAAGTCGGTCCCGGCTGCCATGAACATCTATGGCAGTCGCTATCGGGAATTCAGTGCCCTATAATATCCTGACACTGGTCGCCTTAGGGTATCGTTAGCCTTCGGGTGGCGGAGGTCAGGTGGTAGCCGCTTCGTGTAAAAACTGATACTCTGTCAAATGCGGTTAGAATAGAAAAGCCGACCCCAAGTTACTTGGGAATAATAAAGGCTAGTGAGAAGACACAATTTTAATACCGTGTGGGGATCCACCGATCCCGGGATCGGCGCGGTAGAAGCGGTGAGGCGACCACCTTAACAACTACGCCATCGGTATAGTAGAGTTTTCTTTTATCCTATCTTTAATTCCTAAGGTCAAGAACCCTCTGGCATTGCGAATAATCATAAGATAACGATAATCGGTTACCAACCACCTATCTTGTGTGGGGGCCAGTCAGTACAGACCGGCGACACTTCGACCCAGTGGGATCGTTTTTTTTTTACCAATCACCTAAGTAGCATAAAAAGAAAGTTTCAAATGCCGTATGGTTATTGGGAATTCTCTGATATTTATTTAAAAACAGCTAATTATTTTTTGAGTGCTTGAAGGATTTGACTCTGAATGCCTGTGACTTGCCGACGGTACTTAAATACCTCCATTTTAAGATGTATTGTTTAACCTTTAATTTATAATTGCGCATATCTATCTGATACTATATGCGCATAATTACCTAACTAAGGTACTAACTAATGTGTCAGTGTAGTGGCGTAAGCGTGAGCTTGCACAATTGCCTAACGACAGGTCTAGGATCCGATTCTTGAGTCGGGTGTTATTTTGGGTTTTATCAAATCATTTATAGTAAGAACACGGGATACCTATCAGGCTGTGTTTGTTGGATATCAATAATCTTATATTTAATCTTATACATATGCAGTACTGTTTAATACTCAGGTGATATATAAAACTATTATTTTCCAAATCTAACTAAATAATTTATTTTGCTTCGCATAAAAGTACTTACATACAAATGAGTGTTATTAACAGTTAGATCAATTATACAGGATGTCCCAGAGGTCTGCGTCAAGCCGGAATCAGGTAAAAGGCTAAGTTATAATAGCTATCCAAAATATAAAAATACTAAGTTACTTATTTATAAATTATAGGCATTTTAAAAACAATAAATAAAATCTACACTTTGTGTAGGTCTTTTCACTCCTGTTACTACAGATATTTACTTTTTGTTTTGTTTTTTTTTGTTATAAATAGTCTTGAATAATCGAAAAAAATCGAGAGCTTCAAGAAGCATTACTCGAGATCCAATAACAAAAAAAAATCGAGAAGTATAGTATGTTATTTATAATTAATCTACAAAAATATATTCGAATGGCGTCAATTTTATTCGAATACATTCGAATAATTTGAAACAATTTAATATTCGAATAATTCGAATGTTTATCGATAATCACACATCACTATGAATAACATTAAACAGTAACATGCCTGATACTGTTTATACCTAACCTTTAAATAGCCAGATCGATTACAGCATCATTAACCTGATAGCTCATTAAACAAATTATTATAACGTGATGTATCCAAATGTATACTTGCACAATACGTGTCGGTACAAAATGTGGCGCATTTTGTACCGACACGCATTATCGACACGCTCACAATTAAGAGTTAAGTAGAACAATGACTCTTGAGAGGATACTAGATACCAAAAATTTGCGTAATTTGGAAATAAACTATTGCACTTATTAAACATTCATATATTATGTTTTTATTTACATAGGCTGTCTAATAATAAAATAGCTTAGTAATAGGCATTTATAACAAGGTAGAATTGATTTTTGTTTAAAGTTCTATTATTTATTCATTTTATTTATTACAACGGTTAAAGAAACTAATAACAATAATTAACATAGATTACAAACTGATAACGATAATTACATAGATAAAAATAGAAAAACATTGCTAATAATAATATTTTATATAAACAATTAATAACTAATACGGTACCGTGGATTCTCTCGCATTTCTTCATTCTTCTTCATTTAATTTCTCTTCGCTTTTCTCGCAGAACACCAGATTGGCTGCACGTATGGCGAATTGGTTTAGTAGTCGCCTCTACACTGCGACTGCGCCGATTGTTGTGAGTTCTAATCCTACCTGGGACAAAGCTTTGTGTGATCCACAAATGGCTGTTCTAAGTCTGGATGTTGTAAAGTCTCCCATGACACGGTAATAATTAGTGCGGGAGTTAACTTTTCTAAATTTAAAAATAAATATATTACTCTTATATATTTTATATTTACATAATTTATTATATAGTATTAAACTATAATAATAGTTTTATTTAACAAAAATACAGATACAAATATTTCAACCTTATATATAAGTCGTGCAAATAAAACATAAGATTCTGAAAATTTAAGATTCTCAATAAAAAATTATGATGGGTTATTATATTATGTATTGTTACTTATGTAGATGCTGTAAAACAAAAAATCGCAATAAAGTTCGCAAATGTCGTTTAATATAAGTTTAATTTACTCTTAAACGTAGAAGAATTTACATTTATTTCTTATTTAAACTTTACTTTTGGCTTTTTTATCAGTTTACAGAAAAGCTATAATTAACGATGCTTATTTTACCAACGTTGTATTAACAATGTATAATAAGAACGGGTAAAAAGCTTAAGTGAGTCAAGCGGTATACTTTTTTGTTATATTATGTATACAAACGACTTATTTATTTTTGTATTACCAATACTTTATACATATACCTTTAAAGTATTGGTAATCCAAAAACTTATAAATGGTCGCAGAAAATACTTTTAAATAATCACTTTTAAATGTCGATATTAATAAGAATGAAACGTCCATGGCTTAAAAGACTGTTGGACTAATTAAAGCAAACTTTAAGATTGCTAAGGTCTGTCAAACTTAACTTAGCCAGCATGACTCCTAAATCCCTACTGTTCTCGAGTAAGACTAAAAAAATGGAACAGTTCAAAGAGAAGCTTCTCGCGGCTTAGTTTTGAAGAACTATGACACAGAAATCAGGCATGTTTTGTAAGATTAATTATCTCTGTGCACAAAATGAGGTTTCGGATTTATAAGAATAAGTAACAACAAATATTGAAACACAAAATCTCCTTGAAAGCAAATGAATCCTTTTGAATTATTCTATCGACGCCTATTTATTTAATAAGGCCACACTTACATCCTACTTCGATATATGCACCCTCTAATACTCGCTTCTTCACTGCCAACCCTTTCAGTTCATTCTTAACTGTATCGTGATCGTATTCACCCCTAATATTGGGGAATATCACAATCAATACACTTCAATTAGAAAACATTGTATTGTGCATTTTGGACAAACTAACAAGTATTACCCAAAGGGTATTCCCAGAAGGATAGGTAGTATGCAGCATGCAAGCGATATGTCGATGAACAATTAATTAGCTTCATGATAGGGTAGCTTTTATGTATCAATAAAAAACTATAAATAGAGTCACAATTTGTTTGTAAATAGGACGAGGTAGTGATGTGCGTTTATCGATTCAACAATCGAATTAATTGAATGCAATTGAATAATCGATCAGAAAGTCTAGCACTACTCTTATCGAGCCAGTCGAAGTTGCCTTTGTTGCCCACTGCTCGTGTTGTAGATCTACTAATATTAAATTAAACGCCTTCTATATGGTGGTTAAATAAGTATAATTATAAATATGAAGGTCTATTTATAATATTATATTTTAAGACAGTTAAATAAATAATAAATCAATGTTAATATTATGCAGATGGCCAATTAAATATTTTCACAAACAGAAAAGTAAACTGGTAAATTGAACTTGTTTTTATTTAAAATAATAACTAATTAAAATATTATAATGGTAATTATGTTATATATAATTCACTGTCTGTGTCGTAAATACTGTTAATCATAGCGCTACAATGTGGAGTACAACATTAGTAAAAGTTATATATAGATTAGTGATGTAACATTATCAATAAAATACTCGAGTTATTCGATCCGAATTAGAAATATATTACTATACGTGAAATATCCGTAGTATGCAAAAAGATGTAAAATATTTAAGAGTTGATCCAACTAAACTATCATCAAAACTATCGCCGACCGCAAGTCGAATATTCCGCAGTCTTTGAAAAGTATCAACAAATCGTTATTCGGAATCTGGTCATGATTCGAATGAATCGAAAGCGCAATGCAAATGCAATTTTCGAATCAACCGATATTTTATACGCAGCAATCATAGAAGTCTCACCTCCTATTATAAACAGTCCTCTAAACTCAGACAACAAAAGTAGCCTATCTTTTAACCGAATATCATAAAAATCAGATAAACTGCTTAGCTATACAACTATATCAAAATAATTGCTTTAGCATTTATAATATTATAGGCTAATTATAGTACAGACCTGACTATAATTTGTACCGAATTAGTCACAGAATAACTCGCATTCGTTTTTAAGCTCAGCTATTTTCATTCCACTGTTTTTTTTTTGTCTGTGTTCTGTATTCTCTCTAGTTAACAATTAACGTGTGATTCAATTATCGTTGGTAAAAATAATCACCATCGCTACTTGACCTTTCAGAGTTATACTGCCGCGATAATACAATATGCTTATTTATTTAGAAACGGTATTTATTTCGTCATTGTCGTAATTTGTTTATTCAATTGACGGTAAATTAGAGGCTCTGCCGGACCTGCGAGACTTGCGTGTGAAGGCTTCTGCGTCACATCCTGTTTTTATATGTAGAGTGACTACCGGCGGTCTATGGACCATCACACGAGATGAACTCTTACACAATTATTTTACGATGATTGCCCATCGCTCCGGTACATTGGTGTTTTTGGGGTATTAGTAATCCTACCCAACATCTGAGCCACTTCTAGATGGTCCTCTCGCTTCTACTACTTTATGTTAGCAGAGTAGTCAGTGCCACGTAGCTTATATTTTGGATCCTCTTAAAGCACGTTTACTAAATATATCAATTTTTTTTCTAAACTTAAGTTTGAATATAATATTAAAATTGAAAGTGAAATATTCAAAATATTTCACTTTCAATTTATTTATTATAACTATTTATTAAACATTTCATTAATACGTCGAACTTCACTTGCAACTTTAAAATCATTTGATTTAGCTTATAAGTGACTCACGGATTGATTTATTAATGTTTGGTTATCCAAACATTAATAAATTAATCAAAAATAATAATAAATTTAGTAAAATGCAAAATCACTTTCATCATTCAAAATTTTTGTCCTAAAAAATTACATGTTGCGATAGCTCTTGTGCCCATCAATATCCAAGGAAGCAAGAAAACGCAAGCATGTAAAAAACATCTGCATAAGGAATAACTCCTGCTTACCAACATTAAAACAAAGGACTTAACAAAATTACATGTGAATCGCAAAAAGAGTCCCGTTTTAATCGAAGTCGGAGTTGCAACATTCACAAAGTGACCACTTAGCTAGAGCGCCATCCGTGCAATCTTAATTTGTCAAATAAGATATAACCTTTGTTAGTATAGTTAACAGTTAGACATGGAGTGTAAGCACCGGATATGTTTCAATCGCGATATTACAACGTTGTCGCGACTCTACCCTCGGTAGAGTCGATAGAGTCAGGCTGCGTGACATGACCCCGTGTTGTTTGCATTCGCTGACACCGACACCTATTATAATACATAACGCTACATACAATGAATCGGTCATGAATTCAAAATCTACATGTTTATTTACATATTTAAACTAGCTACGTCTGATAAAAAATATATTTGTCTGTTTATGTGTGAAGTTAGTCTAAGTATGACTAGAAAGAATGAGACAAACAATTTTACGAATAATTAATAAATGTGATACATTTTGTATCAAAGCACGAATAGAAGGTGCCTGTGGCATAGGGAGCGGCGGCTTGTGCATGCAAACATACAAAAAAAAAAAGAATAGGCAGAAGGTTATTTTTACTTACTGCTGTCAATGAGCACACTGCCAGACTCCGTGTTGCTCCTTAGTATTTCTTGGCAGAAATCGGATCCGTCACTTCGTGCACAGCAATCTAATTTAAATGTTTGTCGTTGTGTATGAATACATAAATTTATGCATATGTTTTGAATGTTTCATATGTTTTGTATGATTTCAAAATACGTTGTTTTTTTATATCAGTATGTATTGTCCCACTGCAAAGGTCTTCCTCTCGTTTTGCCACTTCTACCCTTTAATATCTAATTCGTACCACCATTATTTTTAGTTCACAGAAGATGTAATGTACAGGGAAAAGTGTTTATATCCGATTGCGTTAAAAGAAAGGTAATATTATTCGTTGGCACACTCTATACACTAAACGACTTGATGTATTTAATAAATGTGTTGTCATTTACTCGTCTTAATAACGAGAGTGACTTATAGTTATCTTTTTGCCGCGGTAACGGCTATGCCTTTATAAGTTTTTGCTATCGGTATTTCTGTACATTTTAAATAATTTATAGCTTATTTAACAAGACATTTAAGTCCAAGAATCCTGTAGACTAATTAACTAGTAGAGATAATACATACTATATTATACCGTGGCGTTGTCTGCTATACCGTAACCTTTGCGACCACACCGACCGTTAGTAGATTGTCGTACAAATAATAATTAAGTATACGGAGAAAGTTCAATGTCTGCATTATTATTACGTACTTGAGTCGAGGTAAATAATTCCAAGTTGTTTTTCTGAGTCTTGCTTGTGCAAATATATAGCGTGGAACAGACTTGTATTGTCATGTTTAAGAATCGTAACGAATAACCGATAAACAGCCGCATTAAACGAGAAAGATTAATTGCTATTTTAAAACTGATCCTTGTATAAGCGGCTTTGTACCGCTTTGTTTACCGGGGTGTAGGACAGAGACTACAGATTTTCACTTACTAAAATGGAATTTCTCCAGTTTATTTTATTAACAAAAAATATAGTACTTAATATTTTTATGTTATTTATTTGTTTATTACATATATATCTGTAAAGAAAGCGGTTAAATTTAAAAAAATATACCTGTAAGATGACATGTCTTAATTATGTAATCCTTACTAATATTATAAACGCGAAAGTTTGTTTGGTTGTTTGTTACTCTTTCACGCCAATAGGGATTTATTAACAAAATCTATACTAACGCAGGCGAAGCTGCGGGCACAATCTAGTATTATATAACCTCTGATTATGCAGTCAGTTGATCTGTATGGTGCTTACTCATGAAGGAAGTATCTATTTGCTCGGGATACATGCGACTTATACATGTTACTTGCACCGGTGACCGGCGTCAGTTGTTTACACAATACCTACAACCCGCTCAAGTGCCTCAACTTGCGCATCTTAATCGCAACGTTAAAAGTCATAGGTAGCAAATTCATGGCGTACAACTAAATATACATATACATATATACAGGATGTCCCAGAAATCGACGTCAAGCCGGAATCAGGTAACAGGTTAAGTTATAATATCTATCAGAAAAATATTTAAAGCTAATATAACTTAGCCTGTTACTTGATTCCGGCTTGACGTCGACTTCTGGGACACCCTATATATATTTTTCATATATCCTAACTAATAGGTATTATAAATGCGAATGTGAGTTTGTTTATTACACTTAACTACTCAACTGATCATCATGAAATTTCGCATACACGTTGCTAGAGATGCAGAAAAGGACATAGGGTACTTCTCAACCAGAAAAACTACTGTTACTAATCTAACGTAACCTACCTAAATGTAGGCTACATTTACGCGAGCGAACCCACAAATTCAACAAAGATATTCTTTGTCATAATATATAATTATATCTTCCAGACCGAATTTCGGTCACGGCGGCCAGTCTTAACGGAGACTGGCCCACTACGCAGAAGATATTATAGTGCACAAGTGTGAGCACAAACACAAGTGCACGCTCTGTTCCCTAGCTTTCATGATCCGATGGGACGGTAATCCGACACGACCGGAGAGAAATCAGGCGCAGGACCAACGGCTGCTATTGAGATTTCTTAAATGAAAAACCCAATATCATTTTTTAGCCCGACCCGGGATTTGAATCCGTGACCTCATGCATAGCAGTTGCATTCACTACAGCTGCGCCACGGAGGCAGTCAATAATATATAATATTATCTACGCCATAACTATGAATATATTTTTAAACAAACGCTGTAGGCAGAAATAGTTTTGCTCATTACAACTATATTTAGAACATATGCATAAAGCAAGCCCGTATGCTCGACTTACCCACCGGCGAATAATTAATTATAATATATTCTACACAATAATCTCGCAATTATTATAAACATGAAACACACGAATTTATCTTTATTATAAATCGTGAACATGCGATCATTATGTAAACACGCGTACTCAAATGTGCACCCAATTATGTACTTTATCGATGCATAATACTGAGGTACCGCGGCAGGCGTCGACAGGGAAGGTGCTCGCTCAAATATTTGCATAATTGTTATGCGAGTATGTCCGTAATACCGACGTATTACCTCCAACCCCTATCTCATCGTATCACCACACGCGCCCCTTACATAATGTAAGTTACACAATTAGTTATAAAGCCTATTAACGCATAAGTTATAGTTAAAACAATTATAACACTCATTTAACAAGTCGTCGGCTTGATATCATTAGCTGTGTGAATGTATTTATTGTGCTAGAGAGGCTCTGTGGTGAGAGCACACATTATCTATACTAATAGGTATTATAAAGCTGAAGAGTTTGTTTGCTTGTTTGGTTGAACGCGCTAATCTCAAGAACTACAGGTTCGAATTAAAAAAATATTTTAGTGTTGGGTAGCCCATTTATTGAGGAAGGCTATAGGCTATATAACATAACGCTACGACCAATAGGAGCGGAGCATCAATGAAAAATGTTTCAAAAACGGGGAAAATTCTCTTACGTGATTCAAACGAAGTTGCGCGGATCAGCTAGTAATTATATTATATAATAGATGTTCGCGAGTTTATACACAAGTTGGATTATTTATTATTTATGGTAGCAGATGAGTCAACAGCCATCTGACGGTAAACAGTGATCCCCGCTCATGGACATATGAATTTCACTGAAAATTTATCGACAGAAAATCCTAATAACACTTTACTCGGTCCGGGAATTAAATCCGAGACCTTATGCACAGTAGCCGCATTAGCCATCCCTGTGCCACCGAGGCAGTCTATTAAGTAGTTTCATAACGTTTGCATTTTATATATATTATTTATACAGGGTGTCCGGTAATTAATGGATAACCTTGAAATGTCATATAGTAGGACTGAAGGCCGTTCAGAAAAATAAAAAATAAATTAAACAAAATTAAAAAAATATATATATTAAAAAGTGCAAGCTATGTTAGCATAGCATACTTTTGATTGTCTATCTATTAGCATAATTACATAGTGTTTAATAATAAAACAACAAAAACCGATAGATTTCATTCATTTATGGTCGTAGTATACAAGAAAGTTATACATGGTAATAAAAAAAAACACATATCTCAGGTAGTAGTTAGGATAGTTTTTTTTTTATTTTTTTTCTGAACGGCCATCAGTTCCACTATAAGACATTTCCAGGTTATCCATTAATTACCGGACACCCTGTATAATCGCTGCCAGTCTTTTAAGCACTTTCCCGATCGACAGCGATGCTGAGCAATTTTACGATGCTGTCTAAACCAACCATTTCACATCTTTTTTTTACATTTTACAGTCCCATATTTTGTTACTGTTCATTTTGTTTTATTTATAAGTGGTTAGGTTTTTTAATATTAGTTAAGTTGTAAATTATGATTGTTGCTTTGTTTTAGTAATTAAAATAGTAAAATAAATAAATTTTACTTTTATAACCGCTAAAAACTTGAGTCAACTTCTAACCCCGATTGGTGTAACCTGGCCGTTCAGCACCAAAAAGTTAACAATATACATGATTTCATTAATTCCCGTTATAAATTATATGTGTGTATTGCGACACCAATTGCAGTGCTACGCTTTTTTAGCATTTAATGTAGGTACAAAATCTATTATCGTAAAATTTAATTCTTATTAGCTCAGCTAATAAAACTTTAACACAAATATACAATCCAGCTTGAACTCACGCAAAGGTATTCACATATTCGTAGCTTTTAACCGTGGCTTCGTTGCACTAATCTCACGGGGACGCATACCGTGATAAAAGTTATGTGTTAATCAAGACCATAATCTATCTGTATGCTAAGTGACATCCAAATGCGTCTAAAAGTTTAAGCATGATGGAGTAACAAACATTGAATTGTCCAAACATTGGCACAAACATTTATTTAAAAAAACTCTCCTTCGTAAGGCAAGTTTTGAACGAAAATATCTCTACTCACAAGAGTTTCCTCACTTTTATTATCGCAAGCACAAATCCAATCTAATAAACAACTTGTAAATGATACAAAGTACCGATAAATTTTAATTACAATAAATTTAAACAAGTCGCGTTGATGTCTTTAGTTAACAAACAACCTTTGCTCATAACAAGTTAATAATTATTAGAATTTGTATTTAAATTTACTTCAATAACTTACTTTGCGTAAAATACGACATCTATATTAATACTAAGAAAAGTTAAAATTATTTTGTTAACATTTTTGGATATACTGAACTAAGTCCAAAAACGCCTTTGACTTATAAAAAGATACTGTATACCTGAGTAGTAAATGCCATGTTTCAATAACAAACCTTGTGAGTGAAGGTATAGATGAAAGCTAATATAAGCTTGTCGTAGCTCTTAGCCGTGGTATAGGGTGATAGAGAAAAATAAATGATTAGTGACAGAGTTTCGCAGGATTGAGGTATCTTGGGACAAGTATATCGTCGTAACATAATGAGTGTTATTGTCGTTCGTTAAGTTTGCGCGGCGGAGCGGCGCGCGCGCAACTTAATGTGGCGTCACGCGCGCCCGCGCATGCGCACCGCACACCACACACTATACACCGTGCACTAATACTTAACGAGACACATCCAAATGTCACCACCTAATTGATGTTTTATTATTTTATTCACACATATATAGATGTCAAATTGGCCATTAGAAGATAGGAAAAGGTGTATTACACCCAAACTTCGACAACTATGTTTTAGGTCCTACGCAAGCGTGGCTCTAGTGTAATTTATTAAACATTGTCCCAGACTCCGTGTTGATACTAAAAGTAATCAATAAAATTGTCCGTACCGGCCTTCAGACACTGAACGTCATAATCTATCGTACGCGTAACTTAAGCCACGGGACCAACACTTTATATTATAAATAAGTTATAGATTACGAGGTCTTATATCAAAGTGTGGAGGCTCGCTTCCGACGCTCGTAACTCTAGAGGCTGCAGTCTAAGGTCGGTGGCGGTGAGGTAAAGTCACGCGCAGCGGCGAGTTATGTTCAGCTTCCGTCAACACCCGCGCACTTTACATATTAATGGTCCCGCGGCGCCTCACAGAGCTCCCTTACTGAATTAAATTTTACGCCTTTAATAAGCTATTTTACATATACAGCTGGAAATGATAGAATTTATTTCAATAGTTAACTGATTCGTTAGCATTCGGCTGTGCTTGTACTCACGGTTAAGCGTGCGATGTTCGATGGAAAACATAATTGCTCTTTAAAAACTTTCAATGGTAGCACTGTCTTTAAAAATGTGTCTGATACATGGCAAAAGTCGTGTCTCATATAACGTAGAATTCAAAATGATAATTGGTTCTATGACAAAAGGTGAGCGGGCGTTCACTTTAAACAAAAAAGTAAGACTCCTTAGCCTGCTTCGGGAAGATATAGGTGTTTATATGTACATATATCAGCAGCTTATGAACTCTTGTTGCATCAGTTCAGTAATTACAGGTGTTATTCATTATCAATATTATTCCATTTCTATACCTAAAAAACGGTGTACGAATGTAGGTCTGAAACTGTATCGCAGTGGATGGCGATACCTTCACTCTCTAACGCGTGTCATCTGTGTAACTATTATTTATAAATAGGCTTTCGTTTGACCTCGACCTCATCAGATGTTAAGCGAGTAATGTGACACACTTGCCTAGAAAGAACCTTTTCGCCTGCGATTAGAGAATATCCAGATTGTATTTGATTTATCAGTAAATCTTTACTGGCAAAGAGTTCTAGAGAGCTGGAAGAAATGTACGCCTGTGTATTACATCTACATTTTGAACAGTTACGTTACGCTCTTTTGTCTAATCCTTTAAGAGGAAAAGAGATTGATGTTTTGTTACATGTAGTTGTTTAGATACACAACAACAGCATCACAGCCGTACCGAGTATGGCCAACCGTAGGTGCGGAACACACCACGTGCGTGAACTTGTGCCTCGACGAGACCGATCGATTTCCAAATGTAGGCCGAATGTTGGCGCCCAATCTGGGCCAAATGTTGGTAGTGCGACGTCACCCCGGGGGGGCGCACCGCCGTCAGCGGGGTTGAGGTCGAGAGGGGGACGCTACGCAATTAACCACGGCCGGTCATCGACCCGAAGTACTCGCTCGTCCTGTGTGTACCGATACAGATGCGTGTTATTGTTGACAGATCGATGCGTGACGTCACATACAGCCTCCATTCATGAACTAGCACAAGCTGATTGCGTCTACCTACTCATATGTTCATTGTCATTGTGAACTCACATGTAAGGTCGCCTTCCATGTTTACCGAGCTTTTAACTCACACAACGCATGCTCAGATCTTATATCCCTAGCTTTATATACCTAATAAAGCACCAACTATGTAAAATTTGCCGACGCTGCTAGGCTATGCTACATTAGTACGTATACACATGAAATCACTGACATATGTACAATGTAAAATTTAAATTTTACTTAGCAATAACCCAGAGACTGTCTCTAGCTTATTGTTTAGTGAAATTTGAAAAAATACTTCCCTAGCGCTTGACATAATCCCTGTATCATCAGAAACATTTAAATAATAGTCAGAAGACACATTCAGATAGATAGAACGAGACCTTGTCCTTTGTTGTTGACCTTTGTCATCACATTAATTTTTATCTCGTGTGGGGAACTCACAACATTGGCCGCCCCAACAGTATGCTAAGTTTGTCAGCCAATAGCCATGGAATATCAGTAGTAGTAGTGGTATCTTAAATTCTTGATACTCAGATTATGGTCCCATCTATTGTGAAAAGGAATCGAATTTATTCCCAGAGATGATAGTGGAAATGAGAACGTTTATGACGTGAGAAAATAGCAGTGTACTGGTACTGTAGTAAAGCGTCCATCGTCAATACTATTAGGGACAGTGAAGGGCTACCGTCGCTTGACTCGGCAGCAACAGGGTGTGATATAACGTGGTCAAACGGAAAATTGCCTCCACACAGCCCCTCTATCATGTAGGCACTGCACTCGAAGAATTTAAACTCAGTTAAGATGCCGTGAGTGCCAATCTAACGAAAATGTACACTTTTGTAATGTAGCTGCCGCGTAGAGTTATAAAGCATATATTTGGCAAACAATTTGATCTGCAGAGCCTGTGGTGAACAGACGAGACGACGCGTTGGCTGGATTGAGAATCGGTCTGATGGGATTGGCATATCCAAACCCCGAAGACTTCAGGTTTCTCCCTTTGAAGTGTACGCTGCAGCAGATGCAGTACATTCATAAGGAGATAGATAAAGGATAGATCTTGAGGCCGACACAAAAGATCCCACTGGGTTGAAGTGTCGACGGTCTGCACTGACTGGCCCCCGTATATAAGATAAGATATAACACATAGATGTAGGATTTGAACTTTGGGACATTTAAAATGTTTGTGTGTTTTCTAAATAGGTATGTTTAGTAGCAGCTGGGAGTAAGGCAATGTGCCCAGTGGAAGGAGCATAGACTCGCATACTTTGCCATGTAACCTAGTTATAAACAATGCGTACAAATTTAGGAAAGTTGCGTGTATTAAATTTGATATCTCTACGTGGCAATCAATTCGAAAATTAGACAAAAAATTACAAGCATTAAATTATTAACAACGAATACGAAAAAGTTATCTAAACTGTATTAAAACTGTATCGAGGCTGCAAATTGGCGATATTTTAAAAACTACTTAAATTCAATTATTAAAAGGATTCTAAACCCAAAACATTGGATCTGTTTATTCTGGTATCTCGTGAACGTGATGTTGCACGGGTTTTGATGGTTTTCAAGATAGAATACAGTTTAAAACAACGTTTTATATAATCTAGTTTAGTAGAACTGACGATAGGATATATATAGCGGTGATCCATATAAATGAAATCGTGAACGAACCGTAGCTTACGCGGGCGAAGTAGCAGCCAAATGTTAGCTAGTTTTATAAAATCATAAGCGTGTGGTCTGTTTTTTTTGTTTTGATTTCTATCTCGCGTCAATACGATAGCGAATTTGGCGAACGTCGCGTGATGTACCTCAGTATGCGCATATTGTGCATATTGATACGCGCCCAAATAGGCACGCCAGACGCATCCAACATGATTTACTAACCATTCTAGTGATTAACGCGTATGATTAAACTGTCATCACCATACAGTATACGTATAAGAGATTGCATCTGTTTAGAATCGACCAAGATTTCGGTACTCGACTAGAACACATTACACATCCATTTATAATAATTATTGATATAATTTGTTGTTATAAATAGCTATAGCTTTAGATCCACGTATAAATGGCAACCTCTATTGATATATTAATGTTCTAAATATATTTCCTCTGCCAAGGGCAGATTTAAACCCTGTACTAAAAGTTTCTACACACAGAAAGCCGATAACAGTTTGCTCGACTCAAGAATCATTGTGAGCGCTTATGCTAGCAGACCATCTAGACAAGATTCTTTTTAAACAATTAAAGTCTTTATGTTCGTTTAGTTTTCGTTAGATCGGAGCTAGAAGGTACCATTTATATCATAGAAATTGTTACATGAGGTACCAGTGTAGCATTATAATTTGATTCTATATTAGTCCCAACCGTAAACGAACGGCTGTCAAATCCGCTTTGACTGGTAGATTAAATAAATTTTGGATTGATATATTTAATTGATAATAAATTAATATTTTACCACCTTGTTCAAATTTATATTAATAAACGATTTTATTACGAAATTTTTTATTTTTCTGTTGTAATAAGTTTTTACCAAGTCTCGGTCTAGAAATTATATCTGTCAAGATCAAAACATTACTTAGATGTCGCCTCGAATGTCAGTAAATATCTAATAGTTGTTACCGGCAACGTTCTTCAAAACTGCTGTAATTAAAATTATGTTTAGATGACAACGATGGTATTCCTTAATTCTGTTGCTCTGGTTTGGTTACGCACATGTCAGCCTTCTGACGTCCTATAGTCCTCTTACAAGCTGCTGTAACCGCCTACTCTTAACTGCTATATTGCGGCTTACGTTTAAATATGATCTATGAGATCACCAGCTCTATTTATGCACTCGTCTGTTATACTCTTCTTATACTCCAGTACTACTGTCACCTATTCTGTGTAGGTACATATGTATTATATGACCATACATACATATGTCGAGTTACGCATGTACATATCCTATGGGTTAAGCAGAGTTATATCTTACCCACGTTATGGCAGCTATGATATTCGTAAAGGTGCTGAGCCTATTGTCGTCCTTCGAGCACGTTGCCAGACACCGTGCTTCTCCATATTTCGTCTTTTGCGTTGACGACTTGACTCATTGCTATGACAGAAAAACCTAATAACCTACATTGCTTGACCCGAGAAAACCCTAACCTCACGAGTCTTTTGAATACGAACGTCGTTATGTTTGCTGTCGTAGTCGTTTTAAAATACACATATGAGCGACTCTAAAGCCCATACAAGACGCGCGTTACGGTTTGTAGCGCTTCGCTATTTGTACTCCTATATTGAGCTTGTGTCGCGGTTTGCAGTCGCTTGCTACCGCTCAACATCAGCACCACTCGTCAGTGATCGATCACAAGTGAAACCCAACACGACCATTAACTAATTCTTGCATGTTGATACATTACATTATTCACAGTAAGCACCGCTGCCGCTTCTCATTAGCACCATTTACATTTATAATGGCGCACATTATACTGGGAACACATTTTTGACAGAGACAATTACATATTTATGACTGTTGTATACTATTTTCGTAATGATATTGCCTATTGTGTATGCTGGTTACTTTTCTCTCTGCGCGGCCGGTTTGCGGTCGTTTGGCCCTGTCGTCAAACTTCTGAACACAGACTTAACGTTCTTTTATTTCTTTTTGAGATGGTTTTTAGTATTTCAAGACATTGCAGTGTTACAATTGAGAAATTGCATCTTTAAAAGCACCTATTATGTTATTATATTACACGTTATGTCCTAAAATATAATTAAACTCGCTTCGATTGTGAGAAAGTAACCTTGTTAAGCAAGTGCCCTTTTTAAAAGTTTATGCATAGATAAGTTAATAGTCAGATTTAATGTCAAAAGCATTACCTACTATAAGGAGCTGTAGAGATATAATGAAGTATAATATACTTAATACATGTAATATATGTATCTTTTTATACATGCATGTTCATAAGTTCACGGGCTCCAATTTATAACAAAGCCTAAAATTGAACATTTAGATAGATCCTTAGACTTTGCTCATTACAAATATGTAAAATTTTATAAAGCGTTACTACTTTGTTAACTAATTTACGGTAACATACCGTTCATTATTGTATAGAAAATACGAAACATATGTTGTTTATAATATGATATTGAGAAGATGAAGTGGTTCAGTTGAACCCCAACACTTTAGCGAAGTTATTTCTTTGAATATCTCGCTCGCGGTATATTAACAGGCCGTTAGATTACAATAATACTGGAAGGTCAGGGGTCGGGGGTTCGGCACTATAGGGCCGCCCTCGCTCCTTTCAAATTGGATTTAAACATTGTGAATTACCTTTCTTTGATTCGCGGGTTAGCCAAATGGGGACGATTTATGGAGAAGCGGGGCTCGGTCCCGAGGGAGGCTCGGCAGCGGTGCGGCGCGGCACACAGGCGGCGCGGTAATTCACGCGCGCGATTTACTGCGCGTCCCGTGAGCGACGCTGACCCCGCTTTAAATAGGAGCCGTTCGCGTTTATAGCCTCCGCCCGCGCCTGCCGAGCCGTGCCCGGTCCGGCGCCGCGTTAATGTGATCCTATCTTTTAAAACTCCCGGAGAGGGAAAACGGCGTGCTTCGTGTCGACGCACAGAACCCACGAAATTTTACCGTCGGACGATATCGATTGTACGTAGTGATGGTACTCGCCAGTACTTTCCAATCGGAACAATTTGAGGTTAGAGTAGTTTAGATGTACGGTTCATTTGATTAAGTTTACAGTTAGATACGAACTGGTGATGTTGTGAGCGAGTCCTTTGATCGCAGTTCTGTACTCGTATGTTCGGCTGTGCAGGATGTGTATGCTCGCGCACGACTGAACCCCGCCTCTGCTCACCCTACAACTTGCTGTGTGTTGAGAACATTCGTTCTGCTAATATTTGGTACAAATAATGCTAGCATGGGGGAGTTGGTATGTTGTCCGCGTCGCTCTTCACTTCATTTCACTTTTTATGTTCATATTGACATCCCTCATGGTTGGGTCAAAAAGTTTAACTCTCGGAGTCATTATGAAACGTAAATTCATTTTTGTTTTGTCACAATCTGTGTGCATTCTCTTTCTTTACCTATTCAATGACCTGATTGATTGTTCAATAACCTAATGTAAAATTAAATATGGTAAACTCACTAGCCAAAAAAATTTGACGTTCATAAATGTTACACAAGGATAAAGTCAGCTCTACTTTTCTGCTTTCTTTACTCATCTCTATCCCGTGCGATAACATTATCTATCATACATTTCAAATCCTTTTCGACTGCCAATTCCAATCTAATAAAATTAATCTGCAAATATTATTGGTTAATACAATGTTGTTAATCTGCTAAGAGATCATTTTGTAAAGCCTTTAAAAAGTTAAACACAAGATGGTATACAGTTTGCGCCGGGTATCATTGCCGATGCGCGCGCGCAGCGATCGCTATCGCGGCGTTCACTCCCCGCTCCCTCCCTCGGTTACCGCGGTGGCGCACACGCAACGCAATTACCACGTAATTATGTCCCCAAGATGAGCCCACCGTGCACCGAACACACACATACATAATTACACACATATGCATATGGCCCACGTTATCTATTGCTTCATATGCAACTTGTTCACATTCCGGAGCCCCTTGTTTTATAACAATTAGTTATTATCAATTGTCAAATTCACCCCTTTTATGTTAATTGTTTGGGGGAATACATTGCAAGACAACATTATTAAAATTCCCGTCCCGTGCACACTCGCACGCCCCATATGGTTATACTATAACAACTATAAAACCATGAAAATTGAATACTTAAGGTAGATATAGACAGCCAGAATGCTTCATCTTGTGATATAAATATGCGGTTACTTTTGCGAGGTTTTACGAATTAACTTCGGATCAAGCAAAGTGTTATTTAGTTTTTCTGTTAGAAAATTCTTGGTCGTAACACAAATTCTGAAATTGTGCTTAAACACTCCCAATAGCCTCGTGCCTTATCACGCAAGACTAAGTAACAGGTGTTGAATTGTGAGTGTAATACATAATATTGTCTTCTGTTTACGCGAATGTTATTCATTGAAATTAAACTTTATGGTCATGACCATGGCTGCTGAAAAGCAACCGAAACGTCGGGGAAAGTGTAAACTTAAAAACAAATTGATTTGATAGTTTTAATAATTTAATTAGCTTAAAATTAGTAAAGTTTAATAGTATAGTAGTGTAACAGCTTCTAAATTATGTAATAGAGTGTTAAATAAACAACGCGATAAAATCCGTATATAGTAGTTTAAATTCAGTGTAATACATCTTTACCTACCCTGTCGAATACCACATGAGTCTATTAATGTATGTAGATTATTCAGTTGTGTTGGAGTATAAGCGAGCATGGGACACAAGTGCATAAATAGAGTCAGCGCATAGATCACGCAGACGTGACGTCATCTCCCGCGAGGCTCGTAACTCCGAACTAAAAGATTATCTAGGTGACTATTACTAAATACCGGCGCACGGACGCCAAGCACAATATATTTTTAACTATGTTTGGCATTCCAATTATGCACAGGTTTATATAAGCTAACCTAAAATTAGCTTCTAGCCCTTAATACAACTGTTTAATGATTAATACTACCTCATTAATCCCGCCGCGTGAGCTTTTGTTTTCACCTCATTGTTAAGTCCAGATTTTGATGTTAAGTCAGGTACCACAGTGATATGATGTTTTATATAAACAATACACTAGCAATAGGCACCGGGCCAGCATGGTGGACTATAAGCCTTCTCAAACCGAGAAGAGGCTCGTGCCCAGCAGTGGAATAGGTACATACAGGGCTGATATTATTTATTATAATAATGAATAGCAGGACATACTATCAAAGTGTCTGGTAAATCGTAAAATTCAAAGCTCATCTCTTTATATTACACCTAGAATAAAGCTAGCGATATGTGGGTGTAACACATGACTGCCAATCACCTAGGGAATATACAGACGTGAATCTACATAGGTATCTCTATCATAAATGCTTAAATTGTCACAGCGTCAGTTGATTAAAAGCAACATATAACATTACCGCTCTCTTTTAATATAAACTGCAGTATTTCCTTCAAGTGGAAGGCTCGAGGGTGAAATAAGAATCGTTTTTCAAACAACTGTGAGCCTTTGGATTGTCTATTAATCTTGAGCGATATCCTTGTAGCTATATAATTGTAGAGCTTTTAAGAAAGTTCGCGACGGACAGGGGTGATCGCCTCAGACTCCCCCGTGACTATCGCTCTACGTCTAACTACGACATATTTATGTCTGTCCACTTTAACAGATCGATATACAGGGTTCAATATGCTGAATCGTGAATATTTTATACTAGTTTACTCATATAAATATTTATCATTTTATCGAAACATTAAGATTTTTTGTCAATTTTGTGCTTGAATCAACATGTGTAACAAAATGAATTTTCTCTAATACAACTTTATTTAAAGTCTCATTCTACCACTGACAATCGACAACTGACAATGTTTCATTGCTTCGCATTTTGGTAACTTTGGATCGTTACATCGAAATCATACTACTAAAATTATTGTATTGATGCCAGGAATTGATTATAGGGCTTAAAAAATATGGCTTTCATACCCAACATCCGAATTGTAATTTAAATACGGCGTATTAGTTTTGTATCTGTGTGAAGTACATTTTGCCTCAGCATCCAGATTTCGAATAACACCTAAATCGTCAACCATTAATACGAGAAGTAAAATAACAGTTTTATCCTGAAGGATGTCATCGTTATATTGTTACTTAATTATATGAACAGATAAAAGATAACAGACTACATAAAACAAGGATAAATTTAAATATTTAAAAAACACACATACGTATACTTACAGTTACATATATGTTAGGTATATAGTTTATAAATATTATACGCATTTACATTTCTCCGACAAGTATTTGACAGCTATCGCACTCGCAACTTATAACCAATTTACACTTCACTCGAGTACTGAGTAAAGTATTTCTCAACGATACGCGGCCACGCTTTTGTTTCTGAATACAAAATAGCTTTGTGGGGTCAGCAATCGATTATTTCGGTAATAGGTTGCCGGTAGTCCAAGTGTTGACCCCTCAATTTAGAATTCGTATTACGAGAATAATTTGGCGGTCAATCTGAGTCTATTATCTATGAGGATTGGGTACGTGTTTGGAGCTCGGCTACCGAGAGGTACCGCCCACGCGTTCGGCCAACAATCATCGGTAATGGCGATGATTTCGCAACGGTCAGTGCACAATGCTCCCGGACACAATAGGGCAGCTGCACACTGCGCATTATTGTCCCACTGCTGGACACGGCGACCGTTGGCGTAGGTGTTAGTAAGACGTGTGGCACGCGACTTGCGCTAGTGTCGACCTTGTCACTGAATGGTGATGAGTGCTGGGTGAACGCACCATTGACGTGAATTAAGTGTAACGTGATACTTCGACTCTGTAGTGCTGTGCTCACTCAATGCGGCTTGTTTTTGGTACTTTTGGTCATCTTCTGTTCAGATGATATGTGCTTAACATCATTTCAATTATAGAGTATAGGTAGTACGCAGCAGTTGTGCATCTATTTGTAAAGCAGAATGGGCTTACACTATTATGACAGACAGCCGGGATCACGATCAGGTTAACATGTTTCTGGTGCCTTGTGATATTTAAAAACAATATACGTGGACCGACTAGACTGTGGCTTCGTGTACACTTCAAGCGAAGAGTACAACTAATAATGTGTTGTTGTTTCAGTGTCGGGGCGCGGTGACGTCAGCAGCTTCTTCAACACACAGATGGTGCTCGACCTGAACGGTATGTACCTTGCCTTATCCTTAGTCCCCGCCGCCGTGCGGCCGGGCTCTATGCTACCTCATTAGAATACGACCGGTACGGGGCTGGAATACACCCGATATGTAATTATGTTTTTGTGTGTCGGTAACTCTTGAACGAGAGGCGTGATTTACGGCTTCCTTCGGCGAGTAGCACCGGCGTCTCTCGTCGTAGAGGTACGTACGGTATATAAAGCTCTTTCTAACGCGCTTCGCTTCACCGATGTCGATGTCGCGCTGTGACGCGAAACAAAACGACGACATAATTAAATTATTATAGATTCACATCGGAGGCGGTTTTTGTGCGGTCGCCACCGCGCCTCGGCACCGAAACATTTCTAATTTTCGACTAGACTCATTTTTTATTCGCGTTAATTACGGGATGAATGGTCGGCGCGGGCGCATGAGAGGTGCGGGGGCCGTGCGGCGCAGTTTTTGTGTCGCGCGTGCGTCACGGAACTCACTGCGCGCATTGTGGTAACCGACCGCCCCCCACCCCGCACTATTATTCAAATCGGGCGCGACAAAAAAGGCGATAACATCGAGATTTTCCATCTGTCACACTCCATGGTTGGAGCGTTTCGTTTTTGTGCCGCCCGCGACCGATCGCCTCTGATCGCACTCGGTGGAAAGACGCGCTCGATTACCGTCGCCGGAAGGATCGCTCAGAAGGGAGCCGTGCCTTATAAGGCAACTGTTAATGTCACTTACTGCACATGTGACAATGAAAACATTTTCAATTGTGAAAGGTATTACATTTATTTGCACGAAAACGAAGGACGCAGAACTCGAACTAAACGGTGCAGGACCAGTTCCGTTTTTCAATCTTTAACCATGTCACACATCTTTTAGGCAAAGTCCATCGGCCTGTGGTCTATCGGTAACTAGTGTTAGTTTCACGGTGTCGATGGCGACGGTCGAGGTGCGTGAGTCAGCAGCTTCCACGCCTCACTAGTGCCGAACGTCGCGACTCTGCCCATCGTGCTCCACTGTTACCGAATTATCTCTAAATTACACCCGCGTTTGTGATTCCAAACTAGCCGCCGCTACCGAGTTACGTGAGCTTCTATATGTGTGTGGTATACACACACGTAACGCACACATGTATTGTTTAATAATATATACTTAAATTAGGTTTTCGTGTAACAAACAGTTTACTTTTAATTATTGTCGGTATATTCCGAGGAACATCTATAATTTTACCTATAGTATAACATGGGTTTAAGAGGAAACAACACGGGCAAGAGTATTGAAAAATAGGTATTTGTAAAATCTATTGCTGTCGCGCAGTGCCCGCAGAGCGTGATAGAGACAACTGCAGCTTAGACCGAAAATACCTATTAAAAGTACACAAAATCAACGTTTCGTAGTCCCCTGATTCCTTCTCCAACACTTGACCGATTTAACTACTTTTTCCATAAAAATTTGAAGAATGGCTTTGGCCGTGTTTCTATGTTTTCCTTTTTTTATATAATATACTCAATTTTTTTTCTGGATGTTTGAACGCAGCAGAAAATCTGGCCAATTTTTGAGGTTTTTGAAGGCTCATGTCTATTTTAATAATTAATTAATGAAAAAAACGAAAACATAGGGACATGCCAATAGAAACCATACATTTTTTGGGAAAATATTATTGCTCTACCGGCATTATCCAGGGAGGAAACAGGGGACTACTATTGTATGGAATAACGGGCCTTGTGTTTCCTCTTAAACTTGAAATTTGGCAGTGTTAACCCGGGGAGCCAATAGCCTAGTACATTTTACTATAACAATATATTCATAGTCAGAATTTTGGAATGCTAGGACCAGACATACGTACACATGTGAGTATCACACTTAGATCCTCAAAAAGGTGTGCAGAGACGTATTACACCATCATATCCCCAGGTATGCTTTAGATTACATGGACTACAGAGCAGGCCTATTGCCGTTTACCAAGCATAGCTTCAGACTCTGTGCTGCTATTGAGAATTTCTTGATGAAAATACTGAATCAAACATTGCTAGGGAACCGAACCCTAGACCTCATGCACCGCTATCGTATTTATCTTGCACTATGTACGAAATAGACACTTCTTTAATTAGACGTTGCGTATCGTAAATACAATAAAATAATTAATTGGAACGTTTAATGTAATATCGGTTACGTACTTATTATCGTCGGGTAACCTTCGCTCGGTCAAAGCCGGCCCATCGACCGACTGATGTGTCCAGTTCGCGTGTCCCATTACGTTGTAGTTGCGTGACATGGGACGACCGAAACTGTACCAATCGGGGGTTGAACCACTTGCATCCGCATTACACTGTAGTAACTGTAAGCGGTGTGACTGTAATATTTGCCAAGTTTATAAAATGCCATCTGCTGGGTTCAGGGTTTTTCGACATTCGGTCATTAAATTTTAGCTTAATAGTATAATAATATAAGTACATAAAAGATATATCTTTTTGAAACTCTTTTTGCATGTGGGTACGACAACAAATCACCTGCTACCTGCATGACTACGAAACTAAGAAATATTAGCATAGGTACCCCACATACTACGTTGTTTTTCTACTCAATAATATAATTATGCATTTATTGTATATGCGATTAAATGTTATTAAATGTTATTTTACGAATTATGTTGTTGATACCAAGTGATTTATTTTGTCACATTATTGGACACTCATACTTTTCATAGCCTTTATCGTCCCATTACATTATTAAGTAAAGATCTTTAACTTCTTATTCTACAAATTCTTCTAATCTTTACCGGCCAACCTCGACACCCACGTTGCTATGCATCCGCATCCTTATAATATTATACACTTAACTTATAGAAAAGTTTATCTGATTTGTTTCGTACGTCGATGTGTACCAATAAATTATTTATCTCGTACAAATGTAAACTGTAGTCATTCGTGGTGGATTCCTGTGCTGGTATCACGTACTAGAGTGGCCGACATAGCCGAGTGTAATTTCCTATGTAAATGTAATCACTCGAAAGCGAGCAACATCTCCATACTGCGGCTGCGAATGTCCGAGAATTGGACACGCGGGGAACAACCGGCCTACTCTACACACGAGTACGGCCACGGAGAGTATTGTTAACTACCACCTCACAGTTTAAAATATTTAAGATGTTTTACTAAAAGAAGATGAAAGTAACGACGTATTATTAATTCTATAGTCCGAGTTATAATAAAGAAAGCAATTATTATATAGAGCAGCGCGACGCTCAACGCACGGAGCGCGCCGAGTGAGGCATGACAACAGAAAGGTCAACAAACACCTTCGTTTTTATTTGACACTGTTGGCGAAACTAACTTTTATATAAATATTCCATTCGTAGAGACTCCAAGAAAAAGTACTGATACATATTATTCGTATAGTCATTGGGCGACAGTGGCCCAGAAATCGCTTTGTGCTGGCTTACTGTGCGCGTATTACACGGCTTATTAAATGGCCAGTTTCGACGATGGTGGCGCGGGCGGCCCGCCCGGCAGCTCGCGACTTTGTCACGCACGAGTGGTTCTGCGACATCGCGTCGTCCTCAGCGGTTGTTGCGGCGACATCCGTATTGGCCGACTGCGCGACATGTTGCAAACACTTAAATTGTATTAAGTACTATTAGAAACCCGTACGAGAAAAATCGTTAAGGTAGTGAGGTTGGGATAAAAGTTATAGTAAATTTATTTATCATGGCAAATAGTACATGGCAAATAGTACATAAGATAGTATTTAAAAAAATAAGTGGCGTATGAGAGACTTAGACATATCCTGTAGGGCACTTACTAACAGATGTACAAAGTAAATTAATAATTTCTGTGTATAATATGTAAGTATTAACAAAAAAAAAAGGATATATGTATGTTTATCCATTGTCTAGTACCCATAGTACAAGCTCTGGTTAGTTTGGGCTAGATGGTGTTGTATATATGTGATAGAATATTATATTATATTATCATTAATTATGTTTACTCCGAAGCATATCAGTTTTTGTAAATATAATTCTCAACAGACGTTACGGCTAAAGCTAACGCGGGTCATAAATAATGAAATATTATAGTACAAATCTGTCCGTCACGTTTTCGTGTAGTCAGTATTCAGTGACGCAGTATGCAGTTCGCCTTATTCGTCACGCCGCGCGCCGTCGCGACGTTGCTCCACCAAAACATTTGCAATAGTTAATTAAATGAAATAATTAAGTAAGAGTGTTGCAGCAACGCGACGCTACTGAGTTCTGAGTGTCGCATATACTGCGCGCGCGCATCTGCAGCAACTGTTCGAAACAATTGATAACGTGTATTAGTGACGTGCATTAAAGAGTGTGTGAGATATAGCATATATCGTGATGAATGATCAAAGTACAGATGATGAACTAAGGCTCTGTCTGTGTTAGTTAAACTGCTGCAGAGTCCTGGATTAGATTCCATGGCAGATCTAAAATGTAAATGTTTTTTTAGTCAATCCTCAGTAACAACATGTTTAAAGGCCCAGTTTGCAGAGCATTGTTATATCATATTATATCGATATCGTTTATAATCAATATTTCGCCATTATAACGTATGCGTCTGTGACGAAATATTTTATTAACACAAAACATAAATTAATTGTTATAAAATAGTCCGAGCACTGTACTAAGATTCGACATCTAAGCGGATGCAAGGCAGCGTATTTAGTAATAAAAATTATAATTTTTAATTATTTCAAAATGTTTTACATATCTACATATCAAAATTAATTACGTTTTGCATATTATACCTACTTACTATACTTATACATCATCATTTTAATTATGAATCCGTGGAGCAATTATATTTTGACATGAGATTACTTACACTTTACGAGCGTTTGGCATTTATTCCTTCATTATAATTACTTCTTCCTTACATCACGATTATCTAATAATATAATTAGTTAGTTTGCATACAGACAAGATGGTTATCTCTGAGCGTAGAGCATTATAGTCCAACGTACGCTACATTAGACAGGCTACAATAATAAAGGGCGCCTATTAAATGAGCGGTAAGCTGTTTTTACTACGTAGATGGCAAACAGCTTGATAGTAAATGGTTACGTTAACCTATAATAATAAGTATTAAAAAAACATTTCGGTATCTCACAGCTACGACAGCGTATCTTACATAGTGGTCTCCAATTCTGTAAGAAATACTTGTGTTCGAAGGCCACACTCTTCGTAAATAGTGCAATAGAATGAGAGAATGTGTTTTCACAAATTTTACTAATTATTGAAAGGTAAAAGAAGATCATCATCTTCATCGTTTATAGTCCGGCTTTATCTTTTGCTAGATAAAGGATTCTGTTTAATTGAAGTGTTTGCTAAAGAGAGGATTGTATGTCTCTCTTAGTTTACACCACTCTCCATCCTTCTAAGTCTATCTTATTAAACCCACCGATGGTTACGTATAAATGCTTGCAGAGAAACAGTACTACTATACTAGCGCATCTCCTTGCGCTAGTATTTCGATAGCGTGCTTGTAGTCCATAACTGCTGCGATGGCATAGCGTTAGCCAAAGTGACTGCTTTGCATGAGGTATCGTTTCGTACTAACAAAATGTTTATGGAATTTTGTCTCAAGAAAATTTTTATATTATTATTATTTCTATTATTTCAATAGCAGCCCGAAGTTATTAAATTGGCGGCGTAGCACACACCGTGCTTCGAAAAGCACGTAAAGTCAGCGCTTGATTTACGCTTGATTGTATCTTGCCGTCTCATTGGACTATGAAGTGTATGTAAAGGAGTGTGCACATGTGTTTTTGCACACACGTGTACTCAATAATATCTCCTATGCAGATAGACTAATCTCTGTCAAGATCGACCGAAAGTCGCTTCTTTGTAGTCAGTTGGACAAATGCCTTATGCGGCATAAAATATATAGCCTAATGTGAATATATTAATAATTATAAATGATTCCATATAATTATAATTACAAATTAGTCAGTCTATAGATTCGACAAGGTTTTTTATTATGAAACCTTTTTTTATTACACATGAATTAAATTTGTTACAACAATGGTACCTATACAAAAAAGAGGTACTACCAAAGTATGTTGTTTCTTAAATTTGTTAAATATACCAAATTCTAATATATTATATTATATGACTAAATATGATGAAACCTATTTTTGCTTACTTTTCTGTTTAGATTTTGCTGTTATGTGAAAATAATATGATTTTCGCTCTAGAAACCAAAAAATTATATATATATGATGCACCATTAAGAGGAAACAACACGGGCAAGAGTATTGAAAAATAGGTATTTGTAAAATCTATTGCTGTCGCGCAGTGCCCGCAGAGCGTGATAGAGAGAACTGCAGCTTAGACCGAAAATACCTATTAAAAGTACACAAAATCAACGTTTCGTAGTCCCCTGATTCCTTCTCCAACACTTGACCGATTTATCTACTTTTTTCATAAAAATTTGAAGAATGGCTTTGGCCGTGTTTCTATGTTTTCCTTTTTTTATATAATATACTCAATTTTTTTTCTGGATGTTTGAACGCAGCAGAAAATCTGGCCAATTTTTGAGGTTTTTGAAGGCTCATGTCTCTTTTAATAATTAATTAATGGAAAAAATGAAAACATAGGGACATGCCAATAGAAACCATACATTTTTTGGGAAAATATTATTGCTCTACCGGCATTATCCAGGGAGGCAACAGGGGACTACTATTGTATGGAATAACGGGCCTTGTGTTTCCTCTTAATCATAGCAGTTCAAAAAAGGTAACTGGTTGTAATATTTACACTATATGTGGTATTAAGGCAATTCATCAATTTTAAATAGTAACAAAGACTGCAATCGATATCATATGTAGGACTACACATCTTCACCTGAGTTAATATGGATACTAGCGGTGTCAGAAGCAATCACTGGAAAACGTTTAACGGTTTCTTTACGAAAACAGTCATCTAAGAGTACGGTGTAAGCGACACCCGCTGTCGGTGCATTCGCAAACACCGTCGGCATCAATAAAATTTAGGTACAGACGAGGTTAACGCGCTTCTTAATTGCTTATATTATTAATGGTGATTAGCATATTATAGCCGCATGCTTAGACGCGTGTCTTCACTTCCCCCTCGCCCTTCGTCTCCCCGCAGGTCTCTTGACAGATATTGTATTGTAATGTGCAGTTTATTATACATCTGATATCTGTAGGGATAATAGGTCATGTCACACTTGTGTGACGTCACGCGCTTGATGCAACTGTCAACTGCAATCACATCGTGACGTACTCGTCTACAACATCCAATCATTTTCATACATACATAGTCTCACACATCTATCATTTAAGTGGTAGGGTAGGTATATTACACCTGCGTTTAATTCCCCCTTATAGACCTGAGGTGAGCTTATTGCATAGCGGGTACAGTCACGCTCTTTGCTAAGAATTCTTGACTGAAAACCCAATCACACTTTGCCAGACCCAAGAATCCAACCCGAGGCCTCATGCAACAACAGTCGCATTCACTATCGATACCCATCGATATCATCGCTGTGAAATAATAACGTGTTTCTAGCACCTTCTTTTCCGTCTTATACTTAATACTGCTTATCATTTTTATTCAACTGGGTTGCCACCCAAAAATGATAAGTAGATTTGTTTATTGCAGTTTCTTGCCAAACAAACATACCAGTAAGCTACCTAGTAAATAGTTACCGTTGCCTATTATTATAGACGACCTATTGCTTTAGACTTTAAGGGAAAACTTAAAAGATACTTGCATGGTATTTTCTCTTAGGCTCAACGAAATTTAGATCACTTGCTAGGTTTGAGCCCTTGCCCAAACGTAAATGTAACTTCGATGCATATAATAACCACTAAAGTTTGACATTCATAAGTGTTACTTATTACGTTTTTATGTAAATAATGTTTATTTTATGTTGACCGTATTGCAAGTTAGTGATTTAATAGTAACTTGTGACGAGTCGATATCGCGATATCAACAAGCTGAATACATGCACAAATTGCATGAAAGTTTCTTATACTATTTAGAAGTGTTTAATGGCAACTCGCATATTTTATACTTAATTACTCTCGCCAGCCCACGGTAACTGAACATAGACCTCCTGCGTAGATATTACTTCGCATAATAAAACAGAGAGTAATTGTTTACAATCAACACTTAAAAAAAACTAGTATCATTGTAAAATTTATAGACATCTTCAGAATTAAAATTTAGGTTGTGAGCCCACTGCGAGGATAAAGCGAACTCTCCAGAATGTCCTTTGGGTGAATGTTTACAAGGTAAATGGTTCCCGCGATGCGTGCGCGGCTTTATACCTGGATAAGCTACATATGTTTTATTAGAATGTTTATTATTCATCGCCGTATATCAACGAGCGTTATCTCTTGTATTTACATTGTTTTACTTCTAAGTCGACTGTACCGTTACATTACCAAACGCTTGTACTAACTCATAAACATATTCTATTATTAAGTCTCATTCAAATCTCGCTAATTATAATTACGCTCTGTTATGAATTAGCATTGTTGCCCGTTATTCATTTAAATTGTTAAAATATTCTCAGAACATGCTTTGTTCATTAACTTCATTATACGGAGGTTTTCGATTGCAATAGGTTTTACCAAATGAGACTAACATTGAGAGGTGTCTGGCAGCTTCTGTCTTGTACACGAAATTGAAAGGAGAGAAACTGGTGGATATGGTATTAAGTTCCATACAGATAAACTTTATTGCCTCATCCATTGATATTTTCTTACTATTTTGTGTACATAAGGGTGGAGAAGAAAAGGAGAACACGAGGGATGTCATTACTCTTATTATCATCCGTGATTTAACCTCCTTTTATGAGCTCTTTATTGATATTACCTAACTTTATGCCTTAACCCAATACCCTCATGATATTATGATCATAAGTCATTGAATTTTAACAATTTCATATCGAGTTTTCTATTTGCCGCTATATAATAATGTTGTCATTGTTATTGATAATTCTAGTTTGTAAAAGGTAAATATATGTACCTTATATCATAATGAGCTAGTATTGCACGCAAATCGATAGCATCAGTTTCGACAATCATGGTCATGTGTACAGGTATGTGGCACGCAAGGTCTGTCGCTTCTTTCGTTTACTATTCCGTGGCATTAAAAAGTGTTCACTTTATTGTTCGTAGGTGAAATGCACCTATTTTTTATAAGAAGTATTAAAATCAAATATATCAAAGTATTGTCTTACTTCTCGACTTTAGATACTTTAAACGTTCTGTAGAAAAATATGTATATCTATGCGCGAATTTATACTCCTTGTATGACAAGCGGTAATAGGTAACAGTAACCGCTTAACGTCAAGCGGGCCGTGTGCTTGTTTGCTAGCTTTGTTTCGTTAAAAAGCGATTTTGCAAGCGTAAGTTATTACTTTAAACTAACAATTATTTATATTTTCATTAATATTTGACAAGATATAGTAGGTTCATTATTAAAATTTGATTTTGAAAGTCAGCGGCACGCCGACGCGCAGCGGCCATATACAATTGCTTTTTAATTATATCTGGCATGGCGGCAATTAAAAAAGTTAATTACTAACTGCAAGTTTACTAAAAACTTTAGAAGGTGACACTTTTTGTTACCTTTATAGATCTTTTCCTTAAGTTGGTAACAAAAAGAGTCACGTAACCAAGCCTGCGACGACTGAAATCATTTAAAAGTGGGAAACTTAAATTTCTTACAAGCTAGACTTGTAAGAAAGAAAAGTTTAAATTTAAGTTAAGAAGCCTGCAATATCTCTAGACTCCTGTTTTTTTTAAAGAGTTCTCTCGTTCTGGTCGTAATTCTTGTGTCACGAGGCATCTAAAACCATTCAGGCAGTGAACTTAAAGAACACCTAACCTCGGCCCAACTATACCTGGGTCACACATTTTTTTCGAAACAAATCTAACCGTCAATGCTCGTCGCAGCGACCGGCAGTTGCACTGTAACCACTACGCCAAATGCAGTCTAAAGACTGGATATATGTATCCATTTACATAATGATATAATTATGATGGGGTGCACATCGCGCGGCTGCATATCAACATCGCTCAACATCACATTTTGGCGACGTTGCGCTTGCGCATATTAATCACACGCGTTTCGTCATTTAGATTCGCAATGTTGCACTTCTTTAGGTAACTAAATAAACTTTATTTAATATTGAAACCGCATCGTGTCACACGCACGTATAATGACATTGATGGATGACTAACAACTATATATTCAATACGATCGTTCGCGCGCATGTTTTCATATTTATGTTATGTGAAAATGTCATCGTAGTAAACAATATGTAAATGGATGGAACAGTGATAACTAGATGACAGTCGACATAGTACCGTCGTATAGCGAGGGCATATGAACCGAACATTGTTTGATGTACTTACAATGTTGCAGTGTCACCGGATCAGTCTCTTAAAATATATGTAGATTAAGTTTTCTCTACACACATAACACACATCTGCTTGCCAGAGGAGTAAGCAGGGACTACGGATTTCCACGGGCTACAATATTGACACATCTGTTTTGTATCATTTGCTCTAATTAAAATATTTTTAAAGGCTTTTTATTCAGTGAGGATAACGCAATATATAAAGCAATAAAGCGTTTGACTTTCCTAATCAAGTATTATCAAAGTGAACCCACTGCAAACATAAGCATTTACCTTAGCTAGAGGGATTAAGTCAATTGCAAAAGAAACGTTAAGTAAGTTTTAAAAAGAATGGGTATCATTGCATATTTTCTCCGTCTTTCAGGATGCAACTTCTCTTGTATCTTCTTAGATCTGATTTATTCAAGCTAGACAAAAACGTAGTCGAGGAATGAATTCGCAGAAAGCATACTTGTAGTTAGCGGGGATGTAAATGAGTATCTCTGAGCTAACGCTGTGCGCCGCGGGTCGCCCGTGCTCGGCGTGCGCATGCGCGCGCCGCCTCATTATACCGACGCGCGCATCTCATTAACAGCATGCTGTCACCTGCACACCCAAAAAACTTGAGCATAGCTCTAGTTATGGGTGCGTCGTGTATTTACTGAACACAAGCGACATGTTCCTTCTCTCAGCTCGTCTTCATATCATTTACATGCAGTTTTGGGCCAATAACTGTCCGTAGCGCGCAGAGCGGCAGCCCGCATCTCTTCGCGTATGTATTTGCATGCGTTCGTCTACCTGCGCATGCGCATCTGCCTGCATTTTTTCTACGAGGCCCCGGCAACAATCGCTCTTGCATATTTCTTTCTATTTCTAATAGTTTTTGTCGCCGGTGAGACGTGAATAAGTTTTTTTAGTGAGATTTATTGCAAAACGTGCATTAGGACGTCGGAGAGATTACAATAGCGCTATGCTAATGGTACGGGGGCGGTATTATCGAGGCCCGCGCCATGACGGTTCACGCACTGCTGCACGATTTATTTTAATCAATATAATATTTGAAATTATTCGTTTACAAGTTTTAAGATTATACTTAGATATCATACTAAACATTCGTTTCTAACTTGTAATGGCAATTCTAGTAAGTAACTCGACTATATATAAATAATAAGTTAATATTGTGTGTCTTGTGCAGATATAAATAATATATCTTGTTAATAACATACAAATAAGTAACTTAAGCATATATCATTTTTATGGGCCATGATTGCAGCACTTTCCGATGTCCTACTGACATTTGTGCTAATATTATAAATATTTATTTGTTTGATTGTAATCGACCATCTTTAAACTACTAAACCAATTTTAATCATTCTTTTACCTTTAGAAAACTATTTTACACAGAAGTAACAAAATGATTTAAGCCTCAAGAACACTGCAGTAATAGTAAACGTGGATAAAATCGCGGTGGACAACTAGTGAGTTATTAATAGGTGTATGCAGATTTGTATTGCATCCATAGTTCTCCAGCTAAGACGTCCCAAATCAATTCTCTATCAAAAACATATCCAGACTACGTACTGTTGTTATTAGCTTCCTAACACAAAAACCCCACAATAATACTTTGCCTTCAACTCGACCTCGACCTGTATCGAACCTACGACCCGACGGTCAGCAACGTATAGTACGCGACGAACGGTGTTATGAACCGGCTCAACTTGAACTACTTATTAGCGGTCATCCTTGAACTATTTACTACAAGGATGACCTCTTGATCCCACAACTACCATGTACGAGTATATAAGTAAGAACTTTCGAATCGTTGTCAGTATTGTAAATAGGTATTGTGGATCTGTGTGCCAAAATATTCCCGAAATACGTACAGAATGTTTGTAAATATGTATTATTTATCACATTTTCATTTATTAAAACATAAAAAATGTACCAAGGTTATAATCACTTCATACAACTAAATTAATATTTTCTATTCTAACTTTTTCTTAAAAGTACAAAATATAAAGGAATGTTTTGTAAATTGTGTAAGGTATTAATTTATTTCATAAAGAGTCAAATAAAGAGTCATCCCTGGTTTTGGCTCCATTATGTGCTTTGTTGTTCCAAAACACGTGTTTAGAAGAGAAGCTAACGTTTAGGGCCGATCTCAATGGTTCGACCTCTATCGCTCTGGCTCTTTGCCTCTATCAGACTCAGAATGAACGTTCTATTTCTGTTTTTTTTTTATTTAAAACTTCTAGCAGATACGGCGTGCGATGGTTACATGTAGTAGAAAAATTGTGTCTTTATAAAATATAACAAATAGCTTGTCTTCTATATTATAAATTATGTAAAATACATTTATGAAGATGTTAGAATAGCCGTATAATAATATTGTAGTGTAAGTGGTCTGTGTAGCAGAGTGGTGTGTGACTGACATTTGTGTTAATTGTGTCCGACAACTGTACTTTATGTAAATAGTACGGTCAGCTGCTGTCGCAAGGCAGCCGTCTGCGCATATTATCGATATATTTTTTTTAATATACAAATTATGGACAGCGCAGTACGAGTTAAGATCTGTGCGTGGAGTTACGTTGCATACATTAACATTACAGTTTGATGAATTATTGTAGTAGCAAGATGAAGTTGCAATTAATATAAAGGGTACTCCGCGATCTTTGCTTAGAAGTAAAATTTCTTTCAAACTGGTGAGGCCTCACTGGTGACATATCTCGACTCTACAGAATATCTCAGGCCAGCCAAACAACTCGTCAACTCCAGCTTTACAACTCCTAAAAGAGGTAACTGTGGCAAGATACTAATAGGTATTTTATATGATAATAGCGACACTATTAATGAACACTTAATAGAACAAAATAAAGCACTTACACGAGAGTTAAATAGTGCGCATCAAGAAATTGAAAATTTAAACACTGAAAACACTCGGTTAAAATACGAACTTCAACAAATGATAAAAAAAATGAATACATATAAAAAAATTTGTTCAACCCCTACTAAAAAGAACACCACACCGCATAGAAATAAAAGTTTGCCACAGAAGAACACACTAACAACCAATTGTTCTGAAAGTGTGCCTTTGATGCAAAATAAAGAAACGCAAACTCTTGATACTTATTCTCATAAAATACCTAAGCAAATTTCATTTATTTACAAGGAATGTAAAAATACTAGTGACAAACGTAAAAATAAATTGTGCATAATCAACACCACCGAAAACAAAGAATGTTTGCCTTTAATAGAACAAATTTACTCAGACCATTTTAATTATTGTCACTATATATTGCCAAATAGACCAACAACAGATATAATAAGCAACGCCGAACAAATGGTAGAAAAATTTACTTTGAATGACTATTGTATACTAATTTTAGGTCAAAATGTTATAAAAGATGATTGCAACTACATATCTGTGGTAGACACCATAAAAACATCTTTGAAAAAATTCACACATACAAATTTAGTAATATGCACGCCTACATATGTAACAGGAGCACCAATATATAATTTTAAAGTCGAAATGTTCAATAACATTTTATACTATGGCCTACAAAATATTGATGGTGCGTATATTTTCGATAGTAATAGAGACCTCTCATTAGATATGTTTTCTTATATGACTGGCAAAATCAACAAGAAAGGAATACGAAATATATTTAAAGAAATTATGGAGAATATATTGGTGGACCTAAGTATATTTGGACACACAAACTCAGATAGACATAGAGAGACAAGTACGGGAAGTGAATCTTGTGACCAACTAGAAAACGACAATAAAAGTGCAAGCTTTTTTCGTTAGTAAAAATATTTATATCCTGCATCAAAATATTGCTGGCCTAATAAATAAGTTAGATGGGTTGTCAATTTGTTTACAAGAACTTATCGATAAGAAAATACATGTAGCAGTTTTATGCATTACGGAGCATTTCATGATGGCTGGTTATGAAAACTTACTAGTGATGCCAAACTATTCATTAGCTGCATGCTTCAGTAGAAATAACACCAAACGAGGTGGTGCATGTATACTTGTGAAGCATGACCATCAATGGAAAGAACTCCCAGAGGTAAAGAAACACTCCATTTCGGGTATGTGCGAATGCTGTGCTATAGAACTTACAAGATACAAAATTGTGATAGTTTGTATATACCGGATACCTAAAGCGAATAATTTAAATACGTTTTTATGTAAGTTAGAATCTATACTTCATTTGTTGGGTAAAAGAAGTTATAAAAATGTAATAATTGCAGGAGATTTTAATATTGATATTTTGAAACAAAATAGTGTTACTATAGATTTTGAAAATTTATTGTTAAGTTATAATATGACCTTAGCTATTAAGAAACCAACGAGACTTACTAGTAAATCATGTATAGATAATTTTGCTCATAATTTTCCTAAACCATGTAAAACGGAGGTGTTGGAATTTGGCTTGTCAGACCATACTTCACAATTATTGAAATTGCCAATCCAAACTATTACAATTAAAGCGTGGAGTAGACAAATACGAGATTTTTGTGCTGAAAATATAAAAAAATTCAAAGAATGCCTACATAAATTTTCTTTTCAAGATATGTATCGGGAATGTGATCCCAATAAAGCTTATAATTATTTTATTGAAAACTTTAAACTTTTTTACGATCTTTGTTTTCCCTATAAAATAATAAACGTTCGAGTGAATAGAAAGATTAAATGGATATCGCGTGGACTTAAGAAATGCAGTGCTAAGAAAAGACAGTTGTTATGGCATTTAAGATTCAAGCCATCAGATAGAAACAAGATGTTGTATGTCACCTATTCCAAATTGTTTAAAAAGATTATAAAACTTACTCAACGCGCTCAAAATAATTACAAAATTAAAACATCCGACAATAAATCGAAAGCTACTTGGCATATAATAAATAACTCTAGACTAAACATCCCACGTGACAATATTACTAAAATAAAAGTTGACGATAATATAATTACTGACCCAAGCAACATAGCTAATGCCTTTAATAATTTTTTTATTGACAAAATCCAGCCCATATTAGACCGCGGTAAAAATGTGACATCGAAAATAGGAAATACAGTTAATTCTATTTTCGTAACTCCGAGCATTCCAGATGACATACAGAAAATCATAGCTAGTTTAAAAAATACCAATTGTGTAGGATCTGATGACATATCGACTAAAATAATCAAAATAGTTTCTAGCCTTATAAGTGGACATTTAAGTTATATCCTGAACTTATGCATCAGTAATGGTACTTATCCTGACCATCTAAAGTCAACAATGATAAAACCTTTGTTCAAAAAAGAAAATAGAGAATTGATGGAATATTACAGACCGATTGCCTTTGTATCAATATTTTCTAAGATTTTTGAAAAGTATATACATAATAAAATTTATACTTACTTTGAATCCCACAAATTACTTTGTCAAGAACAAAAAGGCTTCAGACAAAATAAGTCAATTAACTTAGCTATATATGACTTTTATAAAAATATTATTACTCAGATGGATAATAGAGGCCCTATTTCTGCAATATACCTTGACATGACGCAGGCTTTTGACTATGTTGACCACAATATACTGCTAAATAAACTAGAGTCTTACGGAATAAGAGGTAATATTTTAAATTTAATTAAATCATATCTTTCTAATAGGACACAAATTACCATTATATCCAGAGTAAATATGAAAACCAAGAGTCAATTAATTTATAAATCGAAGTCACGATCTGTTACGTATGGCGTGCCGCAAGGCAGCGTATTAGGACCTCTGTTGTTCATTATATACATAAATGACTTACCCAAATCTACAAAACATCCAATGACACTGTTTGCAGACGACAGTACAGTATCCATTCCATGTGTAGATAAAGAAAATTATGAAAACGACATTAATGAAACTTTAGTTTCCATTGTCCACTGGTTAGATAATAATAACTTGAAAATCAATTTAATAAAAACATATGTAATGCACTTCAGTCAAAGGCCACGTCCGTACAATTTAAATATTTTCTATAACAATCATTCAATAACAGATACACATACGACAAAATTTTTAGGTTTAACTATTGATAAACAATTAAATTGGAAAGATCATACAATAGAATTATGCAAAAGGATTAGTAGCTCTGCATATGCATTGTATAAATTAGCTTCAATCGTAAGTATTGAGGCCGTACTCACTGCTTACTATGGTATTGCGGCATCTCTGCTACGGTACGGTATCATTTTTTGGGGTAATTCAACGAATAGGGAAATTGTATTCAAAGCACAAAAAAGTTGTATCCGAGCCATGTTTGGTCTTCAGACAGATGAAAGCTGTAAACCATATTTCATCAAGCACAAAATTCTAACGCTACCGTGTTTGTATATTCTCGAAGTTGCAGTATTTGTACATAGCAATCCTCAATTATTCCCGCACTTATCAGATTTTGTGAAGCGTAATAGGCGCAACAATAATAAATTGTGTTTACAAAAGGCAAAAACCAGCCTTATGAGCAAAAGTTTATTATGTATAGCACCTAAAATCTATAATAAAATACCTGTTGACATAAAATCTTTAAATATTAATTTGTTTAAAAATAAAGTAAAAAATAATCTATTAAGAAAATGTTATTATAGCTTGAATGACTTTTTTTGTGATAATAATTTCTGTATTTGCTAATGTATTGATTATAATTTACCTTTATTTTATATTACTTTGACATTAACCTATGTTTGTGTTTTTTCCGCTCTTTGAAATGTTGCATCTTAATTTATTAATGTAATCTTGATGACTTTGTAATACAATTTATCTTAAAAACAAACTTAATTCATACACCTCTTCAGGTAAATTTTGGTGAAACTTATTTATATTATATCATCATGTAACACCCAAAATTTTATGAATAAATGATTTTGATTTGATTTGATTTGATTTGATTTGATCCCTTCCGCGGGCAACAAGCGACTCATTTTTTCAAAGGCCGATAACACGCGAGTGATATCCATATGACATAGATTGATATTGCAAGCATACATAGGCTGCGGTCACCGATTACAATTAGTCGAGTCCTTGTCTTGCTGGTAACCTTGATTGCGTAAAAAGCAGTCCAATTGGATATTCCAGTAGGTGAGCATTGGGATGGATAGTCTTGAGTAGCGGCCATAGATAGACAAATGCAGTCAAACGCCATTACTAAAAGATTTAGGCGCAAGCCACACAGAAATGGCATCTGGCGCTGGCGTGGCGAGGTTATTTTGCTATTCCTTTCTTATTTCGAATAAATTATACGTGAATGATGTGAAATAGCATGCTATGGCACTCGCGCTCGTATGGCGTAACCACGTACAACACGCAAGGGCCAACCACCAATTCTCTGTGGCTTGCACCTTGATGGCAAAGTCGCGGGTAGCCGTTCTCACATCAAATCTTTGGATGTAGTCTGTCCAACAGCGGACGTCATGTTATGATGATGAATTCGCTTCTGAATTGCAGCTTCAAGCAATTTATAATTACGTGCTGCTACTAAATAATAAAAGAGGAAATAAATCTTCATTTTGACGTTCACTTGAAACGTTTTGTAAAATGTCTGCGGCCAGTTTATTTTTTAGTTTTAGTAGAGTCCAGTGAATTTTGCGAGTGTTAATTATCTTTTTCTTTCCTAATAACAATTATTTTAGTTTATGAACGCACGTACTACGCCACTAGCTGCAATGCTAGCTTTATTTTTGCTAAAACGTCAATATACGTTCTGAAGATTAAGTTTAAAAGCCCTAAGACGCGCCAGATTACAAACAAATACTAACTCAAAGACCGTACAGACTCGGACTATCAACTCACTGCTTAATATATTTTTCAATTGAGCCTACCTCCAAAATTCACCATAAACCACTATACGATCCGTGCAGCCAAATAAATTCGTACATAAAGTAATTGGGCCATCAAGATGCAACAAAAAACAGTAATATTTGACATAACCGGTACCTATACTTAATTAATGATTTCGTCCGACCTGTTTGCGTGTGAACCTTCCTCCGGCCGGACCAGACCGAACCGAAACGCAGCGATCAAAATGTGTCTGAACAACACACAGTGACTCATATCTCAGTACCCGCCTTCACTTCACCTCTTTGCTGCCGGATTTATCGACATCACCTATAATTGGAATAACAAATTACTAACCAATAACGTTTATTTTTTTGCACCTTATTATTGAATTTGCAATTTTAAATCTCTTGATTGACACCTAATTTTGCACAGAAGCGTACGACGGCGACCACTAACTACTTCGGTTTCACAAAAATATCAACAAAAACCTATCCTGTTTACTTGTTACTGCGAATTATTCACGTAGTTAACTATAGATAATTTTATTGAAAATACTTCGTACGTGTTTCAATGAATTCTTTTATTACAGTTAACACTTATTAAAAGAATTTGTTTGAAACCGTTTCTTTTACGCAGTATTGCCTATTGCCTACTGCCTATTGTTAATAAACACTTATATTAAAGTGTTAATACCTTTAATTCTTCTCTCGCAGACCTACACGAGATAAACCCCACGCTATTTTGCTACTGGATTTCGGCAGACAAGAGTCCAAAGTCTGCAGAAATTAAAACAGTTTGAGCGTACTATGGATAAAATAAGACCCTGAACAGTCTTAGCGCTTCACTTAGCAACACATCTCACATCATCACACTAATAAAACGTCATAAATAAAATAAACAGCTTGGTTAGTTAAAACATTTATCATTATCCGTATAATAGTTATTACTGCCATTAATTGAGCTTGTAAACCTACAGACGGTACTATTTACATCTCAATCGTTTTCACATAAAATGGCGTAAGTATTCGCGATAGTAGCCGCTCAAACTCCTCGCTTTCCTTAAATGTTAAATAAACGGCTTGAGCTATAAATATACGTAACGGCGCTACGAAGCGCACGCGCACACACACGCAAACTCGTCTCTGTGTTAGTTCCACTCAAGTGATGTGTCAATTGACAGCTTGATGATGAAGTAACTTTATTATATTAGCTTTCAACTGCATGCGTCAAAGAATTAACTTGTGTAGATATATCTCAGGTGTTTATACCCCGTAGATATGATCGCCAGTTTATGCATTAACATCTTATTGTCTACTTTTCGAGGGATCGCCTTTTTCCCTATTCCCAACAGGTAGTCAGAGATTCGCTTTGTGAGAGTGCCCCTGCACAGTGATTGATACTGCGCATTCTGACGCGGGACAAAAAGCTTCCTGGCAAAAAATATACGCGAACTGTTTAAACGTATGCAAATCAAGAGAAGACTGACACGGGACTCTCAACTCTATATACATATATATACGGTTAATTGTGGCTTGTGTGTTAATGCACTATTTTTCCATGTGCGGTCGGTTCTAAGACGCGCTGTCACCGTCGATATGCGCGCGCTCGTAAATTTCAACATTACTATATTTACGATATTACCGCACTGTGAATTCTCGGAAATTATCCAAAGGATCCGTAAAGGGTCCACGTGATCTATGGATAGCCAAAAGCAACCTAAGCGTTACGAGTCACACGAATAATACTTAACATAATATATTTGCATGAGTGTAGTTAATTTATTGTGTAATTTCCATCAGGGAGCCTTCTCGTTAGTTTCATAATAAATTCTCTTTTTTAAAATACGGTTGGTTTTTATGAAGACTAGTCTACAAATAATAAGGTATTTAGTTGAACATCAAGCGAGTTACAAGTTGAAGTATCGCCGTACTTGCATGACTGTGTTTGTCTGTTAAGACAATTAGATTAGGATCAGTTTCTCGTCTGTAAAGATATGTATAAATTCTAGATTCTATTTCTATAAATGGTAACCGTCAAAGATAAAAAGAATAATGTTCTGGTGAGGTTAAGTTATCACATTAGAATATTTCAGGGTAGTCTAGACATTTTATTTTAAACCCGGTATCCTGTATTTTATGTGCTATGAGGTGTGTAAAGTACTAATTACTGTGCATGGATATCTTTACTGACTGGACCAAGAAATATTTTTAAGGTGACTTTGCAGGTCGAGTAGTATCTAAAGAACTCAAGTTAGATGTTATACTAAATCATTTATGAATATAAAAAGTGATATATATTACAATGCCTTAAATAATAATAAAGAATAAAATGTCAATTAACACATAAGGTAGGGCAGCTATTAATGAATAGCCTAGCTAGTAAACCAAGAGCGATTTGCCAAAGTCATGGGTTCGAGTCCTGTTTGATTGTTAGATTTTCCGCATTTATAATTTACCACATGGTTTGACTTTTCTTTCATATATAATATACATTCAAGATTTTCCGTATTATTGTATACATTTTTCCTTATTTATAATTTACCTTGAGATAGTCCTAAATTTTGTAACGAGTTTGGACATGGCATTGAACGTGACATTGTGCCAATACAGGAGGCGGCCACTCCATTAATTATGTAGAGTATGTTAATGACTCTTACATACGCCAGCTAATTATCTTATTAGCATATTATTATCTCTGAATATAATTCAGTGTTCGGGAGTGAGTTTTATGAGCGGAGCGGAGCGAAGCGGTGCAGTGACGTCACCGATGGAACAAGATAACGTTTGGTTCGACGCATCGTAAAAACTTATCAGACAGAACATCTACCGTCTATTTCTGTTACTTTACTTATGTATAGTCATGAGCGTCATTTAATGCCTTTGACATGCACTATGAGCGCCTGCGCCATTCAGAGAATTAACTTACAGCGTCGATTCGTAAAGAGGACCGAGAAGTACTGTAGCCTTGTTTTGTACTGGAAAATATAAGTTTTATGTTTAGACGCAATAATATAGGGCATGTTAGCTGTGTAACTGTTCCGGAGCAGGAACACCGTGAGTCCCACGGCAGGGCAGCGCGCACGCACACAAGCGCACTTGTTGTAGCGTTAAAGGTCGCGCTACCCTCGCGCATGCGCGCCACAGGTACCGTTATCCGCTAACCCTCTCACCCCCGCTGACCGACGGGGAGGGGAAATCACCTGACATTTGAGTTTTTGCGATAATCGCGGGGTGAATAATGTATAGAACCTAGACTGGTCTAGCCCCGGGGGTGGGGGTGAGTGAGCGCGTGGCTGCGCCCGAGCACCATTCATCGCGCGCCACCACCACGCACGCCATGGAACCGGGTGAGTCCATCACTCATTACTTATTGTATATCACTAGTACAGCCATCGGCGCCGGGACCCGGCGAACCCTGAAGCCGTTCTTACAAATTAGTTATATTAAAAACATTAAGAATTGACAACGCGTCGGAGAAAGCGATCATTGTAAAAAATAATTCGGTTTGTGACAAAAAGACGTCGCCGCGACTTTCTAATTTATTGCTCGAGCGAAGGAAGCGTTAAAAACAGAAAACAATCGAAAAGTAAAAATCGCACAATCGTGAGTGTGCGCGCTCCGCTAGCCGGACCCGACTCGTCAGACAATGCCGGCCGGTGAATGCCAACACATTTAATAATCCCTCATTATACAATCTGCGACAAAAAACGAGGGACCGTTGTTAAAGCGCAATAAACGAAGAACTTTCACGCGACTCCTTTTAAAAATGCATGTGGCCAAGTGCGAGCGTTCCAGCGCGGGGCGCGGGACATCTCGCGTCGACCTTTTAAGTGGCAAGTGTTCAAGAACCGGGGCAGAGCCGGCACTGCTCGCGGGGTCGCACTACCGAGTGCCTGCTCCACATACAATTATGTGCGGGGTGCGGTGCGCGGTCCGCGTGACCTTTGCGAGGTCCCGTTACAGGCACCTGCAGGACGTTAGGGTCCCGCTACACTGGCGCGCTCATTAACTGTCGCGGCTAGCTGACACCAATCACACTAGAGCATTCAATAACACTTGCACATAAACATTTTAACTGTTTTGTTAACATTTCGTGCTCTCTTTATTATTTACTTATTAAATTCTGCCGGGCTTCGCTTTATATAGAATTAAAACATAGCCTATTTTAGTTAAAGATAACGTCGCTTTCTACATGTACTTTCTTTTAAATCGGTTCTGTAGTTCCAGAGAGGTTATAAACTAAATAAACCTCTTCATATAAGTAATTGCCTCTAACTAGTTGACGCAGGGATAGTGACAACTGCTGCACATAAAGGGGGCTTTGATTCCCGGTCGGGCCAGATGGAATTGGTCTTTTCTGTCATGAATTTCTCAATAGCAGCCCGAAGTCTGACACTGTCTCCAGTAGAGGCAATTGACTCGACCCTTATAACTAAAATATTAGCGTAATAAGCCTTTGCTTACCCTCTCTAGGAATATCTATAGCCGTAAGACTATTAGGTATTTGTTCCACAAAACGTAATCAAGTTTGTCATCGTCGTATTTTTATGACGTAACACAATGCACTGTCTATGTCCATATGGCTGGCTGCTATGTAAGTAAATTAAAAAGCTCTGTGCGTGAGTTCGATCCGGATCAGTCGTCAGATTATATCTACAGTTAACTCTGTGATAAATGAACGAGCAGCGAACGATACAATGAAAAAATCATTATAATGGGCACTGTTGCTCATAGCAATGATCAAAATTTGATCATCGTTTTGTGCATGCCGCTCGGCGCGGTACGACGCGGTACGACGCCGTACGGTATCGCAACGGTATCACAATGTGATTATGAGCGAGATGGTCGGTAAGTGTCGGTTGCGAACCAATCAGTTTCGTGCGGGAATCAATCGCTCGGTAATGCGCTCCCATCAGAATAACTTCTTACATTCAAATGACCGACACACCCTCTCGTTCTGCCCGCAGTGTTCACACTCACCATCTAACCATTCGCGGCATTCGGTGTCATTTTAAAGTCATTTTTCTTACTGCAGAATGGCGCAGATATTACTAAGAAAGATAGCGCTCATTTTAACTTGGTTTATAGTCTAGATTATTTAACTCGGTCTGATATTGGATGTATCGCCATAGATTCTCGTTGCTCTCTTTCAATTTTAAAATAACAACTGCATCAAAAACGGACTTACGGCTAGTACCCTAAGTTATCTTGTTGACTTTGCCGTATATGTACACTGCACGGAGGGCTTAGTGGTTCAAGTGGTCGTCTCGTCGCTGCGCAGAGAGTTAGTTCGGTACCCAGACGGAAAAAAATTGTGTGAGCTCACATATTTGTGCTGAGTTTGGGTATTCTTTATGTCCGTTTCTTGAATGTTTGTAGGCAATACGAAAAGTGCTTACACTTTTCAGGCATTTTTCGTATTGCCTTGTAATAAACGAAATAGTATTTGGGTCAATATGACGTCACTCCGCGATAACTGGGAATATACATTTTATTCGGTAAGAATAGCGAGGCCGGGTGCAAGAAACAAGTGACATAATACTTGTTAAGTGTCGAGTAACGGGGCACTGTTGATATCTTGGGGGTGAGTGACATATGTTGATATTTGAGCGCGGCGCGTGCGCACCGGGCACCTGCCGCGCACCCGCGCACCGGGTCAAGGTCGTGCGCACTACGCCGCGGTTTTACGTGTACGCACCCGCACTGACCCCCTCCTCCCCGCCTCTACACACCCCGTGGCATTTGGCTTAACGAGAGGCTGAACGTGATCCGATCACAGACCTCTCTACATTTTTATATGCGATTTTGTGGCAAAGGCACGTACGCATGCCAATAAGCATACACCGTCTGATGCACTTTAGTCGTCACTGGTACGCTTATTCAAGACTAGAATCGTCTAGATGAGTGGTGACAAAGTTCAACGAACAAATTGTAAGATTGCTCCTGTTACCCGCGGTGTGCGTGTCGGTTTGCTTCCCGGCCGTAGTCGGCGGTGGCGTGCGGTACCGTAAACATAATTCACTTATAGACGAGGAGTCAAGGACGCTGGGAGGAAATCCTTGATTTGCTGAACGTGGTGTTCATCGCGTCGGTATGCGCGGCGTGGGGCGCACAACTCGCTGCTTCCAGCGCGTGGGCGCGAGGGACGGGCAGAGCTCTCTCCCGTGGGCCGTAGGTGCACGCGAACATTCACTTACTTCATCAACTAATTTTAAAGTCCTTTGCAGGGGGCTTGTCTTATTACAACCAAAGATATATACGCCTAATGAATGACAAGGTAACCTACCGAATACTTAATATTATAAGAGTCTCTCTCCGGTCGACTCGGCTTGCCGTCCCATCGGATTATGAGAGTTACGGAACAGAGAGTGCACTTGTGTATATACACAAGTGCACTCTCTGTTCCGTAACTCTCACACACTTGTGCACTATAATAACTTCTGCGCAGAAGGCCAGTCTCCGTAACCAACATTCTGTCTGTAAGATATTATTATAAGACATGATAACTAATTGCCTGTGACTAATTGTGTGTGTGTGTGTGCACGAGGTCACGAGTTTGAATCCAGGATTGGACTAGCAAAAAAAATTTGCGTTCTTCTGCCAAAAAATTCTCCATAGCAGCATGTACATAGTTAGGAAGTTGGTGGTTCAGCATATCCTTGTGCCTTAAAAAGTACTTAAAGCCGTTCGTCCTGCGCGTAATCTCTTCGGTCATAACTGATTGCCGTTCTTTCGAATTATGAAAGTTATATAACAAAGAGAGCATTTGTGCACTACAACATCTCTTGCGCAAATAGCCAGTCTTCGTTGGCCGTAACCTAAACTTGGTTAGTAGGATATTAATATTTTTATATGGAACAAGCGTTTTGCCTTACGTTGGAGCACGCTCTAAATACCTTCTATCAATAAAGATGCTCAATTTAAACGTCTGCCATTAAGGCATCAATCAACATTTTCAATAATTGCACCGATGAATTAGCATATAATTACTTCATTAAATCTATTAGGTAAGGTAGTCTACCATCCTGTATGTTACGATTATTGCTCATTCGTTTACCCTACATAAACAATCTTACAACTCTATTCACACAGGGTTAGACAGAAGTGTAATAAATCAATAAGTCGTCAATTTAATAGGCAACGAGCCTATTGCCATCCATGAGGCACTATTCCTAACTACGTGCTGCCACCATCCTCTGGTGTTGCAAACGTCCGTAGGCTATGGTGACCATCAGTTAGGCCGTATTATTGTATGCCACATTAGTAGTATAAAAAATTAACAAGTAACTACTTGCCGAGTCAGGAATCGAATCCAAGTCCTTCATGCACAGCAGTCGCAGTCAATACCGCTGCACCACCGATCTATTTTTCATTACAACGTTCGAGTCTTACTGTAGGTCACAGGTTGATAAACGAGGTCCCGCAACTGTCCTGCTTAGTCTGTAACTCGTAAATATCATCAACTCTTAACGTCTCTCATGGGAACAGCTGTACATCGCCGTCGTCCCGCTCACGTCCCGTCGCGTCCTACCGTCACTTCTTCGTAATTCACGAGTTAACAGTCGATATAGGCTCTATGAATAGTTAAATCCATACTAAAAGGCAGACGTGAATGCCTGTCCTCTGAAACTTGGTGAGCCAATACGTCATATCGACTTCGTGCTTTCATATCGATATGTTACTAGGATAATACTCGGATTGTCACGATACCTGTTAGTTTTAGGCCCGGTTTCTACTTAAGCAAAGAGAATAGGAGATGCTCGTAACATTAAATGACTTTACGTTAATATAACATCTACTTTTTAACTCTAAGCTTTTGGCTGTGTCCGCAAATCTTCGCTCCCCTCCGCTTTGGTGGAAACCGGACTTACCTAAGTCAAAAGTTTTTATACATCCTGCTCCGTCGTTCCCGTCTAATTATTATAAATAAAATCTTTGTGTAGATGTAGCGATAAGCGTATTATAATATGTATTGCGATAAGCAGCTAATTAGAGCGGCTGTCAGTTCCAGCTCCGCTCATTACTGCTTTAATGTTTACGGCGTCTGCGCCAATATGCTAATGAACAAGTCTTCGAAAGGAATCACTCACTGTTCCGACCACTGGTACCGATCTGCATCAAAACGGCGGCAGCCCAGTGGATAAGGTATCGGACTCGCGATCTAGGGCTTGTGGGTTCAGCATTCATTGCTCTACCGATGTAAATCCACTCTTAACACAAGCATTCCAACTTATTAAGAATATTAGTAATTTGTACATTGCTAGGTATACGATATTGAAAAATTGCATCTTAAGATCTGTTGCGTCTGTGTTTCTTGTAATACTACTTTTCCCCATACTTCAAAATAGCAAACATGGTAGTAAACGCTTACTCGTAAAGATAACTCTAGCGTTGCCGATCTAATAGAAGAAGAATTAAAGATGTGATGAAAAGAAAGGAATGGGTGATGAAGATTGAAGTATGTGAAACGCTGCACTCATACTTACCGGTAAAAATGCTGTAACAGTATTTGTATTCTGTCACGGTTACTTATAAGAGCAGTACTTCTCTGGGCAGACCTAGGTCATTCACCCTCACCAAATAATTAACAACGGTGGGTATTTCCACTCATTATATTGTTTTAAAAGTACTCCTGCACTAGAAATAATTTCTGTGTCAAAAGGGGCTTTAAAAACGTTGTAATAACAGACACAAAAATCACCCTATTTGCAGATCACTGAAATATTTGTTTGGTATACTGGCTACGCGATGTTCACGCCAACCGTGTAGGTAGTTGTGATATTATGCATTAGTACAACATCCCAATGCATAAAACCACGACAAATTTCTAGTACTAAACATATGCATAAAATGATTCATTCCGGTACCTAGTTAATGGTCGGATTAACTACACTCGGTGTAGTGGCGTCGAGGAAGCCTCACCGCCGATATTTACATAATGCGATGCTAAACCATTGATGGTTTAATATGTAAATGTGCTAAACCATTCTTGTTATATGCTAATGTGAGCGCAAGCGAACCCTTCCACGGGCATATCGCGGATTTCCTGACGTCACCCAGCTGTCAATATATACGTCGGTCTGTTTACTGTTGTGGTTAAGTTGAATTTACTGCTTTGTTGGTACTGTAGCGGTTATGTCTGCGTGCGATCGTAAGATCTTTGGTTCGATTCCCGGATGGTACACAATATTTCAGAATTTGGAAATTGCACAGAATTGAGTAATTGCTACTGATAGTGTAAGGTGGTAATGTGTCCTATAGACGGCAATAGGACCCACTTTTACGTGAAACCTAAAAATAATAGCTATGTGTCTCGCACATCTCTGCCTAACCCTAAATAATTATGCATGACGTATCGATATGTATGAATAAGTTGACAAGTCACATGTACGACGTATATTTGTATGAATATATGTTGTTCTGTAGAACGTGCACTATAATTATAATTGGGCCGTTCGTAATTAGCCCGCATGTAAGATGTAGTACAGTGGGAATTAATAATAACTATGAATAATTGTCTAAATATTATAATGAGCTCGCCATTTTCAATTATCCGGTGCGCGGTAATGAGCTCTCGTAGTGAACAGCGCCGGTTGTTCCGCTCCGAATGTCACGAAGTGAGCTCTGCGCCGGAGCTATAACGCCTACAACTCGCAAAGATGGGCAAGGTGGCCTAAGACTTGACTTAAAACAAGCTTCCCAATAGTCTTAGGCGCCCGTCTAGCAACCAGCGCTTAAGATCTACGGTCATAGATTAAGGTCTACGGTCTGCCCAGAGAAGTACTGCTGTTAACCTTAAAATGAGTTCCCTGTCGCCTCCTATAAGTGTTAAAAAGATGTAGTAACAGATAATTTCTTATAGTCAGATAAATTTGATTAATTTCGCCAAGAATTACAAAATATTTAACATATTTATTCGTCAAAATATATTTAAAGTCAAGTTTTTTATGTTTGTGGTTTGTTTATTTTTTGTCAAGTAAAATGAATATTATTGTGTTTTTAAATTTTCAAGTTTAGTTTAATTGTTATGAAATTCATCAAATTTTGATTCAGTTACACATACGATTTTATTTTTTACAGTTTTTTACAAAATCTGCTAAAATAGCTACATAAAATGTTGAATGCTTTGCATTTATATACACCTTAACTTGCATACAAACCGCGTAAGTATGATACCAAGATGTACAAGTAGGTAACTTTATTGAGTTGCCTCCTGTGCAAGAAAGCTTACGGTTATAATAACCGCGACAGCTAGCGCCCTCTGTCGATAATCTATACTTACAAATATTATAGACAATTCAAATTTGTTTGTATGTACGCCGTCCCTGCATATAGTATACCATTCCTAAACAATAAAGCTATTAATGACATGCCAATGATGTTGAAGTTAAGGCTGAATGATTGAATAAATTATGGAAAATGTTGACTATAAGAAACTAATCTAAATTACATAATTTCGTGCAGTAATAATTTTAAAATAATAAAACAAAGTAATAGAATATCAAAATATAATCAAGTATCAAAATAAAGTACATATCTTTGTTTAAAATACATCTTCCACACTAGAATTGATTCTTGTGTCGCGGGAGTCTTTACAAACATTTAAATTACACCCAATCATGGATGTGGTGTAAATGGAACACACAATATTGTGTCCCGTATGGACTTGCAATATAGAACTGATATCACGGCGGTCAGCGCCACGATCAGTAAAACCAACACGACCTACGTGTCCAGTACATTAATGGGTCTTATCTGGGGCTGCCCTGGAGGTGCAGTGCATCAGGAATGTTTGGAGAGACATATTTTATACTGATGGCTTCGCCGCTATCATGAGAAAAAGGTGCGCATCCTTGATGGAGCGCCTCCGCGGCAGCACTAATACCATCCTGAGTGTGTTCACGGATCGGTGGGAGACCCCGATGTTGCGGAGATGGATGCAGCTACATGCTGTAATTTAATCATGCATCAATATGCACGTATTGTCTACTAACATTAGAATTTTTAGTAAATTGTTACTAACACGATATGAACTTCCGATATTAACAGTCCGCAATAAACGCATATTATTATTATTAGTGCATTTAAATAAAATAAAGATATTATACCATTTACACCTGAATCAAATATCTAAGATTTATTATGTCTAATAAGAATTATCAATCATTTAGAATAGACGCCAAACCAGATAAAGTTATCAAAATCCAGACATTTCTTTAAAGTCACATTAGAATAACAATCAAACTATTATCAAAAATCTAAATATTCTTAAATATATTTTTGTATATTTCAGAAACCAACAGCGATTTTATGTAATGTAGATCTTAAAGGCTAGAATTAATTATGTATGGACAGTTAAGTATGGCTAATAATAGGATTCCTTGGTAATTGTACTCCTAATTAGCATACTAATGGACTAAACAAGTTTAAATAGTTTAAAGCTTGTAATTCTAATTAGAAATCAATTTTTTATACGTTTCAAAATAACACTAACGACGGCCGAAATTTTGTAATTTTTATTTATGTAAAGTAACATTTGTATTTTTGAGGTTCAAGGCAGGCTAATCTATATGAATTTGGAAGATACTCTGAAAAACATACAGCCATTCTTATCTCTGTTATTACAATTTTATTTCACAGATGGCGTAGCAATTGAAGTGCATACTAGATGCAGAGTACTGTGGATTCAATCCTCACGCTATCTAAATATATATAATCAACAAATATTTGTACCAATTCTAGGTTTTCTTTATATCCGTTGTTTTAATGTTTGTAAAGTCGCGCGCGACACAGGAAGTATCTTTTTTAATATATACCGATTGGTAATTGGAAACCTCTTTTAAAAAAATAACAGCTATTTACCAATAAACATGTTGTCAGTATTCTTACTTATTCTTAGTCGATATCTATATCTACTAAAAATCTCTTTAAGTAGTTCTTATTGTAACTATACAATTAGACCTACTAAAACAGTTTTCTTTTAAGTTATATGATATAACCTATTAAGAATTTTAGGCTGGATACTTATACAGCTTAAAATTCTAACAGGAATGTGCTAGAGTGTCAACGACAGCACTTCACTCAATATTCACATTACGTGTTTAGTGCCGCCTCACGGAGCCGCGACCGGGAACAGCCCGGCCCGGCGGCGAACTGCTACACATTCCGGGGGCGAGTGTTTATTCCGCTTATCTGAATTTTAAATTCGCCGGCTCGTCCCTCCTAGCGGCCGGATTCCTAGCGGTCTCGCCGTCCGCCCGTAAAAACCCAATCAGCCGGCTATTTTGTGATGCGCCGCCGTTTGACACACGATTTCACTTTCGACCCGCGCCTCGACGCACGCGCAAAAACTCACAAAACCGTTTTTATTTAGGGACGTCTAGCGACCGAATCTACCTGCATAAATCGTAGCAAATTAACTTTTTGTAAGAGTCCCTCTCGCTGTGATCAACAATTATCTCCATTAAGATCAGGTTGTGGCGCGCACAGTGCGTATACATTTGTAATAGCTGCTGAGCATCTTTGACTTCGCATAGAGCTCACTGTAGCCAGCAGAGTACCGCGTGTGTCGGCCGAAGTGTGGCCACGTGACGTCACTCGCCGCTTCCCAGAACGCGACCAATTTGTTGGTCATTTGATTTAATGTCGACCGCCGCCGCCGTGTCGTGGGAACCCGCCCGGGAACCGTACCGGCTACTGGTCACTCATTATCTTCACTTACACTTGCGACGCACGCCTTTGACTAAGCCTCCACCGTTTATCTATACCTCTAGTTTTATCTCAACTGTAGCGCAATTAACTTAGAGTTACACGAGTTTAGTTTAATTAGGAAGCTCCACATTAGCATTATTAAGTAATTATTGTTGTAACATAGACGTACCGAGATAAGTAAATACTTTGACTAAATATACTAATCATTGATAAGAGAACTGCTTACTTTGGTACCTCGGTTAAGTTTACGGTTACGTACATGTATGATCGTATCGTCAGTTTGATTACCCTTAAGCAAAATATTAAAATATCTCTTTTTTAAAGACTTTACAGAAGCAACATGGAGTCCGTAAACGTTAACGGTTGTGATTGTTTAAGACTTTATAACGTGGATTCTTAAACATATGTATATAATATCAGCCCTATATATAAACTGTCCCATTGCTGGTCTGTCCCTCTTCTCAGTGTGAGAATGGTCAGGTAATAGTCAACGACGCTAGCCTATTGTATTTAGGCAGTCTTCACATATGTTTAAGAACATTATGGACTCTTAGACATGCAGGTTTCCTCACAATGTTTTTCTTCACCGTTAAAGCGAGTATTATTTATTAGTATAAGTCATTATTTAATACGCACATAACTTCAAAAAGTCAGACGACAAACTTGACCTCTGAGTGTCAGTCCAATAGTCCCCAACTAGGCGGAACATCGATGTAATACACCTATGCCTACCCATTTTTAATAAATTGGCTTGCTGTTAGGTGCAATTTCAGCATAGTCAACGTTTTTGCAGTATAATTGAAGTTGATGACGGGCCGAGGGCAAGTTATGAGTTTCTCTTTCCTCTTTCAAATTATCGTTTCACACTGAATTACCGTCAATTAACATACACAATACATAGTTGTGTATCACGCTTGTGTATCCCGATGGGATAGGCACAGATGTATTGCACCAACATTTAGCCAACTATATTTTAGCCACGCAATAAGTAACTTTGTTTGCACGTATGACGTTGTGGTTTAAGTGGTCGCCTTGCTACTACCGCCGTCCGAGTGTTATGGGTTCAATCCCCACACGACACAAAAATTTGTGTGAGCCATAAATGCTTGTTCCGAGTCCTGTCGTTCTTTGTGTGTACTGTTTGAAAGTTTGAAAGGCCCCCGCGACATAGGATTTAGTCCTAGAGCGGGAATTGTCGTTTTAAAATAAAATTAAAGAAATATTTACTTGATATCATCCGGGATTATGTCTAGACTCCGGACTACTACTGGGATTTTCCAAACTAAACTCCAATAACACAATGCATGACGATAGGATCGAACCTGAGACCTCACGATCGGTGGTAAACTTATGAGACCAAAGACAATTATCTTGTAGTTCAACTAATTATACCACTAATTGTGTACTAAGAACACGTTTAATATAATTACGTATACTTACGCATGTTAATAGAGCATAAACGTTTTTTTATTAATTACTAACTGTTACCCGCGACTTTATTTGGACCTCTTGAAAACCAAGCCTGTATCCTTCTCCGCGAATCAGTCTATCTCCACACCAAAATTAATCAAAATTGGTTTAGTGGTTTAGCCTTGAATACGTAATAAACAGACAAAGTTACCTTTGCATTTAATTTATTTAAATTTGGATTAGTTGTTTGTTTGAATTATATGAAAACAGCTACCGACTTGTCTTATAAAAACCAAACGTTTATTTATAAAGTGCGGTTGCGTGGAGCGGTTACGGCACATATTAAATTATGTAAAATTACGGCGTGACGTAATTTAGCGTAATTTAAATATAAGTTGTGTGGCGTGTAAGGTGAGAGGTCAGGCCGGACCGCAGCATACGGTATTATACCACACCATGTGTGCGGATGTTGAAGAAATGGCCATGTGAACTGACGGTGCGTACAATTGCATTCGAATATTCGATTGTTATTTGAATGTGTCACTACTAATCTGTCTCGGTAGCGCAACTGAACCGTGTGGGAGTGCTATGACGAAGGTATCTTGGTTCGATTCAATAGCAAAGTGTTTTTGGAATTTTCTATCACGAAATTTTCTGTGGCAGCACGGAATCTAAACCTGGTAAACGGTAATAGGCTCACCTCGTATTACGCGTGACCTGCCGTCATATCTTGTATGCAGTAAGTAGTCTGTATTGACCAAACGATAGATACAGAATACCTACTTTAGATAGTCTTGTAGAGCCCATGGCATAAGATTGCGCTTATGCATGCGGCCGATTGTTGAGTCCTAGGTGTGATGCCCGGTTAGAATAAAGTTTTATTATGTTTTACGGTTCGGAAATTCTGTATTACGGGATCTTGAATACATGGACGGCAGTAGCCTTATCTCTTACTATGTTTAACTTGACATATCTGACGTAATATGAGTGTTATATGCGGCTACTAACTCTACCTTACCTATGTAGAATAGTATTCAGTTTATGTGCCTTTTAATATGTACTAGCTTTCGTTCATGCCGTTATCGCTTCGATTCAAATATTGTCTCACATTCGCGATGTTGTCTTGAATTTGATCAGCGTTAAATTATCATCGGATTAACTTGATCAAATAGTTGTAAACGATAATGCAGAACACACAACAGTGGCACGCAACGATCTCAACAAGTCGTGATTTATGTTGCGCCCGCGTCTGTGCCGCCGCCCGTGTTTCACCACAGTGCAGAGCGACGACAGCGCGTGTCATGCGCACGCGCCGCAGTACACTACTTTATTACAATCGCCATGCTAACAAACCATCACTTACTATTTGACATTGATGAGATTTCTCAGATTTCTTATTCAACTAAAATGGCAAGTAATCGCCCGACGAGGATTATATGATCTCTCTTATGAACGATATTGCCATGTTTAGTGATGAACAGATCATAGCTGTAATTATGGTAGTTAATTACTTATTTTCATATCGTCGAGAAAATAAGCCTCGCAAATTAAGAGCCACGAATCTCTTCTATTAGCAATTTGATTGAAAAATTATTAGATATATTTATTTAATTTAAACCTGGTATTGAAGCAGCAGTGTCAGGCAAATATAATGTTTACATGGCCATGTAGAACAGCTATATCGTTACATATGTAGTGACACGGACTACGTGCGCAATATGAGCTGCAAGTAATTACACTGTAATGATTTATCGCATTTAAATAAGTCGTTTATGGAGCAGATCCCCCTGAGCTTGCGCGGCTCGCATCTCATGGCGCCGGGCGGCGCGGGCGCACGCTGACAACATGAAGTATGTACGCGATTTGCATGAGGTGCCCCGCCGCGCACTTAGCCTTTCGGCGATGGTCAGTAAGGTTCAGTGCTATTGCGCGCTCTTGTTACAATTGTAGAGCGCACACGATGCGCCCCCTGCGGCTCGCGCTCGCTGTCGCCAGATGTGCCTAGTGCTAAGCATCATTTTACTTACGTAACAAAATATAGCAGCATCTTGTAATATATAGTATATTACAAGACGCTGCTGTTGAATTTTGTTCAAATATGCGACAGAATAGACAGACCGCGATTCATTTCATGTGAAACAAACGTCGACCGTTGATTTCTATTTGTTTATTGATCGATGACATTTGGACAGGGTCATTAGCTACAAATGAGCAAACGGTCAGACAGAGGCACGCTAACGATATTCGGTTCACAAAGGTCAGAGTCACGGTGCAACGAGGCCGAAGCGACGTCAGAAGGCGCCGCGACACAGCCAAGTGTTGATATATTGACACGTGTCAATTATAACGATGCGGGCTAATTACTCGTTCGCATTCGCATTCAAATCGCTCTGAGAGCTGTATTCCGCGCCATTGTTTCACGTAAACAATCGCTTCCCATCGTCCCGCGAGCCGTCCAAGCCACTGTATACCGTGTGCGGATGACACAAGGTTGAATCTTGATTAATACAAATGTGCGGACACTAACTCTTGTTGTTTTTTGTAGTTGCGCCGTGTGCGCGGGTGTGTAGCGCGATGATTAGAGCAGAGAGGAGCAGACCGCTAATTAAACGTAATGACGGTGTGATAAACAAACAAACAACGCCTTTGTGCGTTCCTCCCGCGGCTGCTGCGGCCGCTGCCGCCCAAAACATCCAATGCATTCATTACCGAGTTACGCGTTCCTGAGTCTGATTTGAATAGCTGCCGCCATATTACATGTGTCGATGTGTTGTGGCTAATTAATCCCTTCGAGTCCGAGGAATCTTATCGCATTGTGCCGTGGAAGCCACACACACATACACCTCTGTACGTACTTGTAGTTTCATCATCCTACGATAGCACTTGTATGAAACATATTAGAGTGTTAAACTAAATTGAAACAAGTGAGTAATCGGTTTACCTGCCGTAGCTACCTGTGTGTAGGGGCGCCAGATTGCCATTTTTTTTATTTCTATTGGAATGATATTTGCATTCTGATGAATACCCGGTGGTCTACCTGTATAAGTAAGGCTTTCATACGTGTCTCGTGGCCAAAGCTCTGTATTAGTAAGCCATCGGTGTGATATGAGTACACAGTAGAGTGCATGCGGAGGTAGTATTTATCAGGTGTACAGTCTGGCGCGCGAGTTAATATGGCACGCATGGTGACACCAACATTGATGTCGTTGTTCCGGTAATACATACAATAGTTCTGTAGGGACGCTTTGCAACAGCAGTTGATACTATGATAACTCGATGTATGCATTGACACCGCTATCAGAAACGTTTATCGTGAACAGAAATAGTCGATGTATTAGGGCAAACCAAAACAATTCTAACTAGAGCGCTTTTTAATTCGACCGCGTCAGAAGCAGATTATTTTAGGAGATATTTACATATGTATGTACCTATAATATAATAAATAGAGCGTCATTTAATTGGTCTAAACAATGAGAGGTATATATATATACGGTGTATTATTATAGCAAATCTAAATTTGTCAGCAATATTTCTTGCCACTGCAACGGCCATTTGTGTCATTCAGTCGATTTTTTTAGACATTCCAATAAATCACGCTCTTTACGTAACACTCTCAAACACGCGTTATGTTACGAAATGGTTAAAACTAAGTTCTAGCAATATACTTTGATAATGAAAGTATCTAATAACACATCGTTTATTTGTTATTGAATCTTCTGTACAATAGATACTTTACTAATTAGCAGAGCCAGTTTCAGCGATATCCCTGGTTTCTGCTGAAAGCAAGCTAAACCCTATCTCTCAAAATATATATTATTTTCTTATAGGAAGAAATGCCACCGGCTAAGATACCCGTTTCTTGCGAATCGCACTTATCTGTGTTAAAGTAGAGTTGTTAGTGTAATTATGTACATTGTTACATATCGCACAGCCGCGGAGCTGCGCCGCGGACACCGGATACACTTATTAGAATTGCACTTAATTCTGCTTGGAAACACACTGATTTCTACATAACACATTGTTTCAACATGTCACATATTTTTATTATACACATGTACATAGTCGCACGCATATTAACCAACGAGAGAAGCAAACACAATTTGGACCTACTGACTCCAGCTATTGTATTCAGTCAAACTGTAGCTTCATGCCAATAGTATTTTCAAAAGAAAAGGTATATACACTTTTCTTCAGCTGTATTTAGATCGCACGTGATAGGAAACGTTTGTCTACCGGGCGAGAAACTAGACTAAACTGTTTGTCTGACATATGCTTAATACTCGAATCCATACCAAGAATCGAACGCATGATCTACCAATGGAAATGCCACAAGACAATGATAAAAATATTCACATTGAGATGACTCTATATGTGACTCTGTATACAGTGTGTATAATAAACCCTGTCCGATCCTTAAAGGTGTTATACAGTAGCTTATTATGAGTACGTAAGTGACATCCATTTATAAAATCGATCAATTACCCTATTAAATTTAATTTATTTAAAATAATATGTTAATAGATTACCCATGGCAACACCGCGACTTATTAATCATAATACCTAGGTATCACTAAAGTTCATACAGGTTCACGCCGCCTTCTATCCTAACCTATCCAAGTCGGAGTGCTAAAAGTCAGGACCCGGGGCGTTTAGTGACAAGGCAATTTACATTTTGCCTTCGGCATATTTTAAAGCAGCGAGCGTTTTTAAACGGACTACGTCGTTTGTATAACGCGGAATCATACAAATTGCCTGCGATATTTATATGATTAATACAATGAGCAAAGGCAATAAATGCAGAAACATTTCAATTTGACGGCACGTGCCGCCGCCGATATTCATCTGAATAATAAAAAGAGCCCATTTCACGGTGCACCTACTTGCACATATTCGTCCGGTGGGGCTATACGGTATAATATGAAGCATTGAAATACGCTATACTAAAAATTATTGTATAGTTTAAAAGGTAGCCACATCCACAAGCATAAGTATTACATTGAGATTTCTTATGTAATAGTGGCGAGAGCAGATTAGTACCACTTTGTGTGATTTTTATTCCGACTAATAGGCAGAAGTATTATTCCTTAACGATAGGTAACGTCTTGGTTCTATTACCTTGGTATTGCTTTTTATTTTATTTATATATCCATAAACAGCATTTACCACTTACCATCAGATGATATGCTGGCTTGTCTGCCAACAACGGCAGTAAATAACAAAGACACACGGCACACGGCGTTTCAAGTAAAGATAACACTTAAATAAGTTTATAAGACAATAATCTAACCAGTTTATATATTGCACAATACATATGTATTAACATGTCGTTATGATTTAAACCAATAAATAACGGCTTTTGTAGTAATAATTATTTATACTTATTAGAAATATATTGCTATTTATGTAAACACAACATATGAACATAGTGTTATCGCAACGAATAAGACAACTAACATGCGCTATTATAGTGGGCGTCTTAGGTGCGCGTGCGCAACTCAAAGCAAACGACATCAACGCGCGCCCACCATATGTTCTACGAAACACACTACATAAATGTTTATCGAAACAAACGTCTGTTAACATAGGAATAATACACATAATTCCGTAATACCCACACACATAAGCACTCATTTCACGGGCAATGTTTAAGTATCAGATCCCACGAAATGGAAATAGAGCGGTTCATTTATTACTTCTAGAACTCTCCATACTACGACTAAAAATAACCTTATAGGAAAGTCTAATGACTGAACTATATTCATTAAATAATTAAGAAAATATACAGATTTAATAGTAGAATGATAAGTTCACCCGACTAGATTAAAAGCTAAACGAGGTTCTTGACTTCTTAATCTTGAGCCAGACACCCAGAGTCATTGCTCTCCACTTCAAACGTCGCAGTTTTATCCAGTTCTTATATACAACGGGTTGTGACATTATGACTTACATTCAAATAAGAATGTTATTTGAATACTGCATTGTAGTGCCGTGGGAGCTGCAAATTATTGCCAATTAGAAATCATAACACCGCCGTTGTCAAACACTAGTCTCATTGAACAACTTTTATTAGAACAAGCTACGCAAATACCGCTGCTTCTTGTTAGAATTTTATCACAGTTCATTGTTGGTATTATACGCGTTGCTTTACAATGAATGTTGTTGCCCGTTATGATTTCTAACAAGATATTGTTGACGTCAGACCGTATTCCTTAGGCACAAGCCACCACAGAGCTGGCAGACAATTGAGATAGAATGTGGTTGTATTGTGAAATGCCAACTCACGTTGGGCACCTCTATATTCTAGGTTACGAAAAAACAACAATATGACTAGTGCATACGCATCTAGCAATGCTAGGTGTGTTGGTCCAAAGCACTATATTGTCATGACAACGCACGTCATCACATCGTCATATAAACGAGTATCGTTACAAAATCGCGAGTAGCCGATCCTCTCAGTAACAGAAATACAAAACAAGTATTTATATAGCAGTACCGGGAGATGCGTGCGCGCTTTTTGTAAGCGGCCCATTGTGCGCCACGTGACGTCATCACAACAGTATCGGTGCGTGCGCAGAGAGAGGCGAGGAGGGGAGCGACGAACCCGCGCCGATTAATAAATTAAGATAACAAATTAAACTAAGCCGCGAACAATACGGCCTCTTTGTTCAGCACCATCAGATCGGCCTGACCGCGTCAGTTATGTAACCCTAAAATACCGTTGTCTTTAATCTTAAATATTTTAAGTTTATATCGGCTTACCAAACTCCCAATTGTAACAGGAATCAGCAAAAACTACTGACTAAATCACAATATACGTTATACTTACAACAATATCAATGTTTTTCGTAAAATTGCGACTACCTTATACTACTGAAGTAAATTTATAAGTACATATTTTAGTTTGATTATTATCGTCGACAGTGGTACGAGGCACAGAGCCACCTCTGTATTGTAATGCTAAGAGTGAGGCGCGCCGACGCAGCGGCAGATCGGTATCTTTACATTAGCCTTTTAATAAAAACTCCTTCGTCACGAGATAGGCAAGTCATTCACAAGTGTTCAGTGCTAATGATATTGTAATTCGTCACAACGTATACGCTACGTGTGGAGTTCGCGTCGCGATAGTATCGGGTGTGAGGAGCGTCGATGCGCGCCGGTCGGTGTCGTGATGTCGCGCGACACGCGACACTGTCGCCGCTACTCAAGTGACGTCGCGATGGTAGCGCGTGGTAGCGGGTGGTGGCGGCCTGCGCTCCGCCGACAGTAATTGATTGATGCGGCATCCGGGCGCGCGGCCGGCCCGCGGCGTGCACAAAGCGGATAATATCTTCATAAATCGATATTTCCACCGCTAATAAAGCGATATTAATTATCTAGTATTCAAATCTCGGATGTTGGGCATTCGTGCGCCGCTCGTGACCGTGCCTGTTCCCCGCGCCCCGCTCACTCGCCCCGCGCATCGTCTCTCGATTAATAATCGCGGTCGACGGCCGCGGCCCGATTATTCGAGCTCGTGCGATTAACGATTATGATTCGATTACTGTTTACTGGCCGGTGCATTGTCAGCGGTGTTTGTGTTGTCCGTTCTCCTCGAAGTTCCTGAACCATCTACCTTTATCTGAATGCACCTTAACACCTAGATATAGTTAATTGTACCAAGTATACTGCATTCCGTTTGCTATATATTAGTTCTACACTATAATTACTTAGTCTAAGTAATGGTGTAGTTATAATATCTCATTTATATGTGATACTGATGAGTTTCCGATTGGTGACGTACTCCCGTCGGACTAGACGCGCGCCGGTAACGCCCCGTCACGTGTACCGATAGCGTTGAACTTGTGAACTAAAAATAATATAATAACATTAGCACAAAACCACTTTATGTATCGCGACCGTGCAGTAACGTGAGCGTGGTCGCTTGCGCAACTGTTAACAGTAACGTCTCGTGTTTGATTCCTTAATCGCGAAAATTATTATTTTTCTGTCCCAAAATCCTTCTTTACTGCATGAAGTGCATGTCTGTATTTGGTTGTCAGTGGCAAAAGATCGGTTAGCCTTAGCATAATGCTCGATCCAGAATATACGATAGCGCAGTATTAAAAAGATCGTTATAAAAAGTATAAAAGTAATGACAAGTCATGGTAGAAGCTATACCATTGTAAAATTATCACTTACATTTAAATTTAAGTTACATTCTTATATGTCTATTCATTCCATATCAGAAAATATTATATATCTTTAGAAAACATATATATTTAGGGCGGTGCAGTGGTAGACTAATAGATAAGGCATTGAACTAGTGACTGAGCAGTCTGGCTTCAATTCCTACGTATGGCATACTATATGATTCCAGTCCTAATACAAGCATTATATTATCAGCATGGAGGTAAACAAGAATATTAGGAAGTTGACACCCAAATTATTACTATTTAAAGTAAACGTATTAAGATTTATGCGTTTGTGTATGTTGTATCAACATATGTAGGTACGTGTGTGTGATGTTTATCCGATCTCGAAGGAACAACACCCATACATTTGCTTAGCTATAAAATTTTTGTATATAAATAATCTACTAAAAAAAATGTACATATTAACAAAGTCCGAAATAAACCGATCTTTTCTTATTTTAATAATAATCAATACAATCATACACAATTATTTGAATTACTGTAGCTCTTCATAGCCTAAATGTTCTAATCGTGATATAGAAGAAATATACACAGCCTATTAATATGTTTCAAAATGGCGTAATTTTAAGTAGTGTTAGTTGTTCTATTGCTATGTACCGTTAGGCTATGTTTGCGTTAGTAATTCACCTACGCATTATAGATGACAGAATAAATAGCAAACATTGTTTAAAGTTAATATATTTAATGTAAATTGATTACCGTCATAGTTGTTACGACGGCCTATAAATAAGATTTTAAAACATAGCTGGTAATATGTGTGTTACTTATCCCTTTAAGGATATAACGTGAATTAATATTAAAATAAGTAATAAACTATTTTTTTCTTTTTATTCTATCACCTACACAGTCCAACACACCATCTAGCCCAAACTAAGCAGAGCTTGTACTATGGATACTAGACAATGGATAAACACACATATATCCTTTTTATTTATAAATACGTACATGTAATACATAGAAACACCCAGACCAAGGCAAACATCCATGTTCATGCACACAAATGTTTGACTTGTGCGGGAATCGAACCCGCGACCTCAGGTGTCAGTCGGTTACACTAACCACTACGCCATCGAGTATGTATGCCTATGTATGTAAGCTTGCTATGGCACCCGTGGCACTACTTTGCGTTTGTTTAGCGGCTGAAGGTCTCAAGTTCAATTCCCAAAAAACGATTGCGTTTTTCTGTTAGGACATTCTCAGTAGCAGCACGTTTATACGTTATATAATAGGTATATACTAACTGTCACCTGCAGTTTCGCCCACGTGTATGATTACTGCTCCTCTTCCTAGACTCGTAGACTGATACATATCCTTAATCCTACCACAATAAACGGACAAACAAAAGCAATTCGAATTTTTCAATTCGAACTGATAATTCGAGAGAGAAGCCCATTCAACCATCCAATCTCTTCAGCTATTTAATATTAGTTTAGATAATATTTGTAATAGGTACTCCTATGTCTAACCCTTCAGTATTACTGAAATAGCATCAGTGAGTAGAATACACACGTATATATACCACGTTAGTGGACGGACGTCATTGTCCCGTGTCGGAGGAATCACCCCGTGTGACGATCTGCACACGACATCTCGCCGCGTCGCCCGCACTGACACAACGGGACTCAGGACAACTCGCGGTCATTAGTACATGGCCCTACCCCATACTAACCTGTGATATTCTGCAGCAGTACTAAATATACAGCAAGTAAACATGGCTGCAAAGATGGTGTAGAGTTTTTAATGGTCGCCTCGCCACTGCGCCGAGTGTGACACGGGACAAAAATTTGTCTGTTCCACAAATAGGTGCTCCAAGTCTGGGTGTGCTTTGTGTCCGTGTTTATAAAGTCTGCCGCTACACAGGAATTATTCCTAGTGCGGGAGTTAAACACAAGAACACAATACAATGTTGTCACACTTTCGCATGTGTGCGGCATCGTCATTTAGTGTCGCTTGCATTTTGCATTCGAACAATTATATGTCGTCGACATTGGTTTAATTACCGACGTTTGTAGGGAAGTGGTAGGGGAGTGTGCCGTTAGCGGCAAGTAATACGATATGCATGGCGTTTTCAATAATTTGTATGATGGATAATAAAGCTTGGAATTATTGATCGGCCTGCAGGTGTGCTCGTCAGAAAGGGATATTGTCTAACGGCACGCCACTACAAAACCACTGATTGTTCCGCTATATATGCATTACTAACTAATGAAGTTGATTTGATTTCTATAACACGAATTTTGTTAGTACTGTCAGCGAGTAAAGCCGTTGAACATTGATGAAGGTTTGAAGTATTTTTATGAACAAAATGTTCTAACTATTTAATAATATATAATACTATATAATGGATCTTACCCGCGATTAAGCATTTAAAAGGTAATAAATACCTATTGAATGTCCGACGTATCGACTGACATAGATCGATCGTAGTTACGTTGTTAAGTATGTGTACAAATCGCGAAAGTCTAAAAACGTTTATTGTTCTAACTATTCTTCTGTAGTTATGTATCTTAGGACTAAGATTATTGCGTTAACCTCAGACATATATGAAAAATAGAGCAATATTCTTATATCTTTTTATACAATGCAGTATCATGCAAATGTTTATCTAGTTATGTCATTTGATTAGTTAGCGGCCGTAGCGCGATCAAATAGTTTTTCTTAATCTTGCATCTGGGATTAGCAAAAGCTTACTCACACTCTTCTTAAAAAAATTAATCAATTCCGGTTTACCGCTATCGATTTCTAACTACGTCTTTTATTCAGTTTTATCGAAATTTACCAAGTTTAAGTTATAAGTTTCAACTCACACTTTTATAACAAATCTTTTGATTTTCATGACATTAATTTAACCAATTATTTTGGGTCCCCCGTGCCACAGGGCAAGTGCATTAAAGCTCAATTACAATCCGAATCCTTCTGCTATTGATAATTATTACGTATTTATCAGAAAAGATATCATCAAACTCTGAACAACAAGATCATTATGCAATGTTAAGTAATCATCATTATATTTTGATTCATTACAAAAGCTCATCTAGCTTAATGAAGAACTAAAACTGTAGGTACATTAGTAGCCGAACTTTAGGCTTATGATATACAAGCGTAAAGTTCAAAGCACTAGACTATTTTAGTAATACTTATTGCGTTAACGCTCACGTATTCTCCACAACGACGTCGAACAACAAGGCAGTGTCACTTTCTCGTAAAGCACATTCAAGATTTTGCTCTCAGTGTCATGGACTAACTTAAAGCTATCAAAAAGCCTTTTTATATATGACTACCCTAACCTAGAACAAACTTATGTACTATTCAAGTATTATTAAATTCTTAAACGCAGTAACGTGTAAGTTGTTGCACCAATAAATAATTCTACTAATATAATATAATCAAATTAATTGATTCTTATACAAAAAAGAATTAATTATATTTAATACCATCGCAATATAATTAACATTGGTCACTAATAGATAGCCGATCTAGAGTAGTAGAGGTATGCACATTACATGATTTTGGATTATGATCCTGTTCCACAGTGTAAGCTTTGAATAGATACAAGTTTATTCACTGTGAACGTACTATGACAGCATTTGTACGTCATAAGTGTAGAATAGATTTGGTGTGGGCGGTAGATGTCACCTGTGCGGATTGCGGATGGTGTACAATATTGTGCGGAGCGGCCAAGGGACCGGCGCACAAACCTCGTTAGCTGAATATGCACTCCAATCTTCAGTGGAATCGAATTTGCGCCCTCGTCCGGTCCGAGTGGCCTTTTAAAGGGCCTCGCGACGAGATGTTGATGGATTATTTGTGAAGTGGCCGCCCGCCTTTGAAATCTTTCGCGCGTTAAAACGGAGGTAATCTCGGCCCTCGCCCTCCGTCCCCGCGTGCCCCGCGGCTCACCCGCGCGCGCCTGCACTGTACACAGCCCGCAGCCTTCGTTTTGTTTACCTAATCATTTTATTGCCCGCGCTGCCCCCGCGCACCGCACCCCCTCGCCATCCGGGAGTAGCGCCCGGGCCCGAGGCGACGTTGAAATTTATTTGAAACGTTGTAATCGGTGGTGCGACAGATGTCCCGCCGCGCCGCTACAACCCTTCAGCCGCGGCTCTCCCGCCTCCCTGTACTACAAGCCGCTGTTACATTCATCGCGGGATAAAAAATTCGCCTCCTCCTGAGAAAACTCGATCGCAAGCTGCGTCGTAATTTTTACATTTTTTACCCTAAAAATGTGTGTCAGAGGGGTGTAGCGGAGCGCGGGGCGAGGCGCGGCGGGAGGCGACAGGTCCCCGCTCAGACGCGAAATCTCTTTTTTAGCGCAAAAACGCGGAGCGGAACAATGGCTGACCCATTTCCCGGCCGTGGGAAGGAATAACGTCTCCGCCGATACTACGGTTTTGTAATAAAAAATGCATTACCCCACATTTTAAAAAAATCGACGATTATAAAAAGCGCGATGCTAACGCACTCATTGTTCGACAGGGATATTGAAATTTCAAACTCGGAAGGGTGAGATTTATTTGTAAAATAACGGTTTTAGGGAAAAAACTACGGAATCAGCTGCACTTAACATAATAAACACAAAAAGCTCGTTAAGCGTCACACACTGACACACTGCGCTCTTCCAGAACCCTCTGACTATTGCCAAAAAGCCGGTAACGGGTGCACCCGTCGCATTACTCCTAGAACAAGATACATGTTGCTTACCGCGTTACAGCGTTAGACGCACACGTCATATACAGCAGATGATGTTCGAACGGCAGGGGTTATGTAACTTCGTTTTTATTTAAATAAGAAACGGTAATACTGCCTCGATGGCGAGGCAGTAGTAAGTAGCTCGGATTCAATTCCCAAAGCCGGACTATATGTTATTAGGTTTTTTATCAAACTATTGTCAATAGCAGACGCAGTCTGCACTTTACGGCAATAGGCTCGTCGGGACTTAAGACATTACAACTCTGCCCATCTCTTCGGAAATAGAGGCTATAATATATATATACGTGAAAATACGTATATATGTGAAACGTTAATTGACGCAATGAAATCCCAAAAAAGTTATTATAAAATTAAAGTAAAATATTAGCTTAGCTTAGCTTAGTATGGCAAAAGTTAAAGTCTAGTACCAGTTTTGGTAATTTTTATGTATCGTCCTTAAGTACTAATTACAGTTTTGAGTAGTCCGACTGTTTTTAAGATTTAAATTTTTTATAAGTTTTTAAAACTTTACATACATTGGTAACTTTTTTATATTTTTGTAGAAAGGTTTGTATTTTCATCTTGTTGTAATAAATTTATATATTTCTACAAATTTACCACATATAAATTGTTGCTGTTTTACATTACGTGACTATCTAATTGCTGTTTTTATGTTTTATCATTGGTAAAGATGAAATGTTTATTTCTTTTAATTATTAAAATTCATTTAACTCTTTGCTAATTAAATTAATCTGCCCTTTCAGTTTTGAGACACTGTTTTGTCTTGTTTTGATATTCGTTCATTACTTTTTCATATAATATTATTATTATCACTCAATTTTATATATTTAAGTTTGATTTTAAAAATTGAATGTCTTAAATTTCAACTTTGTAATACATTATTTCAATTCAAAGCTTTTCTATGTTGGTTTAAAACAAAGCGATAAAATACAGACACACTGTACAAATAAGCACGTACTATTTTGAAATTAATTTCAGCCAATATTAGATTCGTAATAAATCTGCCTCTGACCCAGTAGTATAATTGGGAGCGGTTATGCAACTGCTGCCTATGAGATCCCGAATTTGATACCTATGTCCCCACATATTATCGGGTACAGCAATTCCTTTGATGTTTTAAAACATGATACTTATGTTCAGTGTTTCAATTAAGGAGTCTGCCTACTACACCGTCTCATACCATGACCGTGCTAGGAACGTATCAGACACGAAAAGCAACACGATATATATGCTATAGGAACTGCTGGTCGGTGACGGAACGGTCTAGTAGGCATAGTCTTATACATTTCCTTACAATGAATATTTTTTTGCCTGACACTTTTCTAGCACGGTCATGGTATGAGACGGGGTAGTGGGCAGACTCCTTTATTGTTAAGCCATTCACAACATTGACATTATTATCCCTATACTGAATATAATTAACCTTGTCAAAGCAACTAATAAAAAACCGAACATACAAAATTAGTTATTAATGGTGCATTAATAAATATAATTTCGCCATCTAACGAGTCAAATATTACAAAAACTATTTTAATGATATTGAATCGTTAGTGTTGCCATTATATGAGAGTAGATAATTGTATGGTTGTCCATGAAAGAAGCAGAAGGGTTAAATGATAATGATTGTGAGCGCCTTACGGTGTGGTAAAGATGCGCACGCGCCGGTACGGGGATGCGCGCGCGCCGACGGACCGGATCACACAATAGCTTTATTGTTATGTAATACTTGTGTACTAAGCAATACAGTTTATGTGTCACGTAGCAAGTAATTATAGTCTATACTGCAATAAAAAACAATAGGTAATCAAAATATTTAGTATATTTGTTAGTTAAAGGTTATTTACTATTCTGTCTAATAAAAAGCTGGAGTATTCCTAGTTATTATAAACTATATTTTAATAATGTATTACACAAGCTACGTGTGAAAGCTAGTCCATAATACATATTGCTGAACAAAAAAACTTAGCATTTTTATTTCTATGGTTTTAAGGGACTTATGACACATTATGCACATCAGTCCCATCGTACCCTAATTACATTTTGCATAATCATTTTACAAATATTATTTATTTAAAAGTAACAGACAAACACGTTTACTGTAGAGTCAGCCTAAATCTAAATACCTAAATCAGCCTAAACAGATTCTTTGCTGCTTCGGAATTAGGTTAAGTTAAGATGCTGTTAAAGCTACCAACCAGCCCAAAATCCCTCATCTGTATTCTCATAGACTCATACCGAAAAAACTGGGTTACAGTGGTCGTAAGTTACTTTTTTACGGGTATATTATATATTCCATTGATTGACATATGCATTTTTTGCGATATATATTTTCTGCTTTATCGATTGGTATGTTTAAAGTCTAAGTAGCGTCTGTATAGACATAGATACAAATCGTGTAATCAAATTATATACATGTTCGTAAATAATTATGTGTTTTACATGCTTACTATTGCGTAACCCGTCTTACACTGAGAAGAGACCCGTGCCCAGCAGTGGGACAGTTTATATATATGGCTTCTATTATTGTATTATATACTAGCCTTTGCCTACGGGTTCGGTTGCATAAAAGTAGGTTAGGTTAGCCTATGGTAGTCGGAGATAATATGGCTTTTTAATAGTGAAATAATTTTTAAACGCGTTGAGTTGTTTTTGAATTAAATAAAAGAAAAACAAGAAATCAAATCTTTCCTCTTTACAGATATACAGTTATGTCTTGATCGTTTAAATATATGTATTTGATCCACGATACATGGATTATCCTAAGATCATACCATACCGTCTTAATCTGACAATTGCTGTAATGTCAGTTATAATTGAAAACAATTGTATCTGGCCGCCGGCGGGCGCCATTGCAGCGAGAGACGTTTACATAATTTAGGTATTTTTTTCCATAAAGTAAGTATCATTGAGTGTCCCAATTTTCTCTTTTCCTAAGTAACAGTATACTATGATACCGGCAGGCGGTAAAAGACTGGTTCCTTATTACGACTTAACCATAAAAGGTATTATGTGGTGGTCCTTCTACATCTCTCATCATTTAGATTTTTTATTGGGCTTGCCTCACCGAAACCTACATCACTGTACCACTTGTATAGCCAAGTACAGGCGTGGTGATCATAGAATACACAAAGACCTGTCTTTTTTTCTACCTCTCTTGCGTTTAGTTTTTGTATCGGTGTAATTCCTGTATCACGGGGGACTTTACAAACATTTCACCAACGGACACAAAGAACATCCAGACTCGGCACAATCACTTGTAGATTACACAAATTTTTGACCCGTGTGGGATTCGAACCCTCAACACTCGGTGGCTGTGGCGAGTCGACCAATTGAACCACTACGACATCTGTGCAATTCTTGAAGTCCCGGGCAAAGTTAAACGGTCTTAGGATCCGCAGAGAATCTAATCAGAAGAATATAGGTTTAGTTGAAAATACCACATGCCTAAGTCTGACCCTTCGTATTGGTATATACAGGTTTAATGTTTTAATGTCTTTGGAAGTAATTATTACATTACATCGAAAGACCATTAATATTTACATAATTGATCTATCAAGACTTATAGGCTATAATTATTACACAACAATTAGACATTATTCAACTGCACGGATGTCGTGATAGCTTAAGTTTAGTTTGCCGCTTCTCTGAGTATTGTGGATTCAATCCCCTTTTAAGACAAACATTTGTGTGATCCAAAAATAGTGTTCCGAGTCTAGGTCTTTTGCGTCCATTGTTCCGAAGTTGGTAAAGTTCCACAACACGACGCGACACAGGAATTTCGCATATTTTACTGACTTGGTGGCATAGTGGTAGTGAGCGACTGCTATGCATGAGGGCTCGGGTTTGCTGCCTGGGTTGGGCAAAAAGTAATTGGGATTTCTGCCAAAAGAAATTCAGTTGCCGCACGTAATCTGAATACGCAATCGGTAGACGGCAATAGGCTCTATAGCTATATAATATATTAGCTTTTGCCCGCGTCTTCACTCGCGTAAAAGCAGGTTAGGTTATGTTAGCAGCAGTTATCATCAACTTTATCATCTCAGCCGAAAGACGTCCACTGCTGGACATAGGCCTCCCCCAAGGTTTTCCACACAGACCGGTCTTGGGCCTCCCGCATCCAACCGCTTACCGCGACCCTTACCGCCTGGTACTGGACTGGACTGGACGACCTCGTCGGTCCACCTTGTGTTAGCAACAGTACTTTTTTTTAAACAAAATATAGCCTATGATACTCGGTGATTATATAGCTTAATAATGGAGAAAGAATGTCTATAATCGGTTGAGTCGTTTTTGAGTTAAATCCTTACAAACAAACAAGAAATCAAATCTTTCTTTAGAATATTAGTATAGAAGTATAGATAAAGACATAACTGGTAGAATGTCTGTGCTATACTCTCTCTGCTTACCCTTTCGAGGATATAAATGTAAGTCTATATATGTTTCATTTTATAGCTTAAGGCATGGAGATAGGAATGCAACGACTACCTTTACTGTAATTTGAGTTCAAGCATCAATTTAATAGTCCTTGTTAAAATGTTATTGCAGTTAATGCTGACATTTATATTGATACCCATTGCGGTTAGTTACGTTGATACTACAACATTATTACATAGTATCACGCCTGTTTCTCTTCACAAAGGCAGGCAGTAGTGTAAATTTGTATGTTTTAAACACATATTCTGCGATTTTAATCATTTGTGTCTGTACAAACATGGAATAACGGACACAAAGAATACTTAGAATAATAATAATAATAGCCAAGAGCCTCGATCACCATCTAAAGAGGCTCGCGTTAGGTGCTTGGATGAAGGGTTTGATGCAGAAGGCAGTGCTATTAAATACGGCATGCATTGTGAGGAGTTTCCTATCTCTGGAATCCTAACCAGTGGCAGCTTGGACCCTGTTCCTGATGCCGGTGGGGTACCATATATTTTATATTTTAAAATGTATTTTTTATATATGTATATTTAAAATGAAAAATATATTGTAAAGATTTAAATAAAGAGTATAATAATAATATTCTACTACATACACACAACACCATATAGCCCAAACTAAGCAGAACTTGTACTATGGGTAGGATAACGTGTCGAACGCATTAATTTTCACCCGTGTAAGAATCGAATCCAATAGACTCAACGCACTGGCAGAGGCAAGGTGATCACTTATATATACCACTACACCATGTGCACTGCATATTATATTCATATTTCGTGCAACAGTCGCAAGAGGAAGACCTAGGCGAACGATTCTCGATCAGCTCGGAGACGGAGAAGGACGGACGACAAAGGCCAGGTTAAGAGCACCTTAAACCGGCGAACGTGTATGAGGAATGTGATGAAAGTGAATGAAGCCAGAGAAGTGTGTCACGATCGTAGCAAAAGGAAATCCGTAGTCTCTGCCTACCTCTCTGGGAAACAGGCGTGGATCTATGTATGTATGTTATGTAATACTAATACATACATCATGAGTTTATCATGATATATCATGATCATTATGAGTATATCATCATCGCATATCATGATATACTTGAGTAAGTGAACTCATATTTTATGATATCCAGACATGTACAAAATTTAAGGGTCACTTCACTAGTTCTATCGGTGATAACTCTATGAATAACAAACACTCGTTTGTGTATATAATTATATATAGTTATGAATTAAAATAAAAATATATTATTTTAATTCATAACTGTGTACTGGATATAATATCTTATATTAAGAAAAATATACTGTTTTATACCGATGTCAGTGGTACAGAAATGGGTATAGGGGGTACCCTATGCCCATTTCTGTACCCCTGACAACTTGGATTCGAAATTTCATGATGATCGGTCGAGTAGTTAAGATGTTAATTAAACAATTAAACAAACCCACATTCGCATTTATAATATTTACATATGTGGATGTACATTTTTTATATAACTGGCGTTAATATTAACAAATTTCGAATTAACCTTTTAATAATCGATCTTTTAGTTTATTATAGTTGTTTTAATATTTAAAGTCTATAAAGGTACAGATAAACAGACACCAAGTACCCATTTTTACTCCTTTTTTATTTTATTACACGTATAGACTTAACACACACTTACGTACATACAATATGGGAGTTGCGCTTTTTAAATGTTCACATCCCATAATGTTGAATGTACAATTCCCATAACATATTAATGATTGCTTCGGTGACGCAGTAGTTGTGAATGCAAAGGAGGTTTAGGTTCGATGCCCGGGTCGGACAAAATTTTATTGGTTTTAATAGCCAAGAAAATCTTTGAAACAAGCTGAGGTCTGAGATATAGCGGGTAGATGGCAATAGAATCTCATTTACGTAGGACCGTTACTATACAAACAGTTACACAGACAAATTTTGTAAAAGTATGGACATTTTTTTTTTACTTTTCACCTGGCTTAAAAATATAGCGATTAGTGGCAGTAGTTTAGTGGGAAACCGATAGACTGCCACGCTGAGGTCTCGAGTTCGATCCCTAGGCGCGCATCTCTAACTTTTTGAAGTTATGTACGTATTAAATAGTTAATTATCGCCCTTTTAAACGGCGAAGTAATACATCGTGAGGAAACCAGCACTTCGAAGAATTCTCCAAAATGTTCTCGAAGATATGTGAAGTCTGTCAAACCGCACTGGGCCAGCGTGGTGGACTATGACCTAACTCTTCTCAGACTGAGAAAAAGCCCGTGCCCAGCATTGGGACAGTTTAATAAAGGGCTGATATTATATAGGTATATATTATTATATTCTATGCAAATACGAACCATAGATAGGTACATCTTTTGCATTCTCGCGTTTTTATTTTCTTTTCGTTTTGCTTTGCATACAAATGCATGCATACATTTATTAATTCTCAAATTAACATCGAAACTTAGTGTATTAACATTTATAACTCACGTGTTTTATATTATCTTTGCGATACTAATATGGAGATTGGGATTTAAATATACTTAAAATATGTATGTGAATTTATTATTGTAGATATTTTATTTTATTACTATTGTATTTGTTATTAGGGCAATAAGTATTTTTTTTATATTTATTCATAAACTAGATTATGCTTGCGGCTTCGCTTCCTATAATACCTAAGTAGGTTAGATTGGTTTATGTTAGTGACAATGTCTTTTTAATAAAATGCAGCCTATGTAACTCGGTGATAATATAGATTGTAATGCTAAAAATTTAATTAAAATCGGTTGAGTAGTTTTTGAGTTAAATCATTACAAACAAACAAAAATCTAATCTTTTCCCGTTATAATATTAGTATAGATTAATATTATGTTATTTAGATCTAATAGCTATGTAATGGCCAGTAACTATGTTTGGGTTGGCAGATTTAAGGTATCGGCAACGAGCTATGTCAATAAAAGTTTTCGAATGATATTCGAATACTACACAACGCAATACCCTCTCTGCAAGGTCAAAGACACACGCACTTACGTATGGTGTGGTGTATGTACCTTACCTAATAATGTATATGTGTCTAACATTTAAATATTATTCAAATGCAATTGTGCACGTCGCCAAAACAGGCACAAGACAGTTCTATAACATATATAGAGACACACAGGATTCCTCACGATATATTCTTCAAAAAAGCAAAGAATATTTAATTTCTAATGCATAGGTAATTTCTGATGAGATCTTTTTCACAAGCAATAGTACACTTACATTAAACTGCAAGTTTTGAAACAAGTCTCATGTCTCATTGGCCACAGAGACTACTGCGTAATGAGCCAATTTAAAAACACTTTGAAATGCATAAAAAGCATTCTGCTCTCGAGTCACGAATTTCACTGTAGATGTATAAAAGAAGGTAACTAATAGTAGAGTCAATGAAGCGAATCGTATGGAATTAAGTTTTCGGTGTGTGTGTGTGTGTGTGTGTGTGTGTGAGTGCGCATAGCGAGTGCGGTGAGTGCGACGACGGCTCGGAGAGTGCCGCGGCCGCTCGACGGGAGTGCGCAGAGGACGGGCGGGAGGGAGCGTATGCAAACGAGCTGTGCCAGGAGGCGGACCCGCGCTAAAAAACGCCCCGCGACGCGTCCGCCCCCCGCACACCCCACACTACCCCGCGTTCGCCCTACCTGTGCAACGGAAATTAATAAAAAAACTGCCGCAATCTGTTCCGCGAGACATGAAAAGTGAAACGGTGAAGGGTGACCCGCGACACAATGCAACCCTTCGCTAGCATTGTGCGCGCGCGCAGCCCCCCTCGCACCGCGCACCCCGCGCTCGCAACCCTTGTGGCTGAACACGTGCGCGCGCGCGTATGTAGCTACGTGTACATACGCTTTGTGCGAAAGGATAACATTTCACTTTTAACGAGCGGCGGCTTTGTATTAACTTAATAGTATTATGGACCAGTCGTGGCGAGCCAGCTCATATTTATAACAAGGATACATCCAGTATCCATGCCGATGCACTACGAATATCAATATCATAGATAATAGTATTAAATTGTGTAATGATATGAGGAACTCAGAAGTAACGTATAACATCGTTATAAAATCTTTAACTATGATACCTAAGGTTTAAATTGAATTCAGGTTTACTTAATTTTGACATACAAAACTAGTAGGTACAGACATACACGACGACAATTTAAATAACAACATCTTATCAATATAATTACATTTACAAATATAAAGTATCTATTAAAAAGTCAAAAAAATCCGTTGATTTTATTTATGTTTGGAAATTCACGACTGTCTAATGCATATTTGCATATCTTTTGGATTGTCTAGAGCCTTTAAGTGCACATTTCATACGTGAGAGTTTGGGAGTTCTGACCAGATTTGAGGAATATCAGAGTTGTTTCTGCATAGCATTTGGTTGTAATGAACTTATTACCTTTTTCTAATATTTTTAGGTTATTTTTGGTAAAATGTGTTTCATATATAAGAATATGGGCAACGTAATTATATTTTTTATGTAATCTTATGCACATAAAAAAACACTGATAGACAATTTAAGTAAAGTGAAACTTACATTAATTATAACATTCGTTTAGTTAAATTGTTCTCTGAATGTGTCATATACAAATATTTTTAACCATAATACTTAAATAATTTATTAATTACAACATTATTAATGAGGATATACGTAGTATTAGTATACGTTAGAGTAGTTAATTTATATATTTTTGTAATCTATTTTAATTTGCAATCAGTTAAAAGTATTAAATATTAGTTTAAAGAGTTAATCATGTTAATCTGCGCTAATGCAATTTTCTTTTTATCGAATTTATAATACCTACGTTACGCATTTTCTAAGATATTTGACTTCTAGGGCCAAAAATACAACTTCTTAAAATGATTCATACAGCAACTGCGTTTTTTATCTACAGGTCAGTTCCATCTTCGACCCAAAATGCTAAAGATTTAACTAATAAATATTTATATTAGACGCAAAAATCCATTGTAAGCATTGCACCGTGTTATCTTATCGTAATAAAAATAACATTTATAATACAATATTAAATTTTAATTTCATGCTTATATCTGTTTATTATAGACACATGTACGTATTTGACTAATCGTGTCTTAATGAACGAATAAAAATGTGATATTATGACTATCTTTAAAACATGAACAAAATAAATTATAATCGCCCTATTCGATTGCAGACTTGACATTCTTTACAGTCAGTTGCTCTTCTACAATTACACGTACACACACACATGTGCACACAGGTATATAACATATAGGTATATGTGTTTGCAGTAGTTGTTAACACAGGAACAGACGTGTAACTCCCGGAATGCTGCCGTCTCAGTGAACACAAACAATTTTTAATGTTCTGACGGTAGGGGCTTCGGGCCGGAGTATACTGTACTGAGCAAACCGATGCTATATTACATGCTCAGAGCATTTCCCTCCGGCGAGCACACCATGGTTGCTCTTTGATGTGGCGCATCCCTCCGGTGCGGTTGGTACGCCTGTCATGCACACTCGTTGTTAGCAGAGATGCTCTACTTGTAACCTTAGGCGTGTTTTGTAACTTACGAGCTTTTGTTAAAGGCTTTCTTGCGTGGTATACCTAATATTGAAATATCGCCGTTTCAGCATAGCTTCCTATTATTAAAAGGATTTTAGAATCGATTAGTAGCACCAAAGAGACAAACACTTTACTACTTTACTTATCATCTTTTTAGTCTTGAGGATACAAAAACTAATGCGTAACGTAAAGTGCCGAGAATGATTTTCAGTTTGATTCATTATATGCTCGCAAGAGCGAAACCCGTTTTGGGTGTGGCACTTAACACAACTAGCAAAGCAGAAATGTGATACGTTTTAATTAAATAACCGGCGTGGTGTTATAATGTACTTATATTTTTTTTTTTTTCTTTTCTTTATTTATTTAGGGGCATATGTCCATCAAGGATAGGTGAGCCACAGCGTTTCCTAAATAGTACATATACTACATACTACAATAATAAATTATTCTAATTAAGTTATACCTAAAGGTTAAAGGTTAAAGAATCATCTGTTATAAGTAATCTTTTCTATAATACATTTTGCAGCTTCAGAAATCGGTTCGGCTAATATGCTTAAAAATGCTCCTTGATCATACTTATTAATATTAAAATTCTGCACAAATGATTCTCTAACCCTTTGATATTTAACACATTCGACAAGTATGTGTTGAAGATCTTCTATTGCGCCACATATATCACAATTAGGTGAGTTAGCCTTCTTTATCAAGAAAGCAAATTTTCGCGATGAATAGTGGCCCGCACGTAATCTATTCATTGCAACTATATAACCTCTACTTAATTTACTATTATAAAACCAAGGTATTCGAGGAGGCTGACACTGAATTGGTTTAAACCATATTCCTTTTTCTTTACTTCGTTTATCAAAATATTCTTTAAATTTACTGTAACAATCATAATTAAATTTAGATAAAACTTATGTGTAATGTGGCAAAATCAAAAAATCTGAACCATTCGTTGCTGCTAATTTTGCTAACCTGTCAGTCTCCTCGTTCCCTCTTAACCCTATGTGTGATGGGACCCATTGCAACCGCAGATTTATATTGTTTATTGCATCTAATTCGTATATCAATTTTAAGATATTGTAGACTAACGGTGTGCCTCTGCTAGAACCAAAGGCGCATCGAGTCACAAGTTGTAAATATTTAAATATCAGTGTGCTTTGCCAACGTCACAAATTAATCCTTAATCAATTTTACATTACTAAATCTTGTTATTTATTATATTTTTTCTAAATATGACTCCTGCACTAGATATTAGTTCCTGTGTCGCGGGGGCTTTACAAACATTCAAACAACGGACCCAAAGAATACCCAGACTCGGAACAACCATTTGTAGATCACACATTTTTTTGTCCCGTGTGGGATTCGAACCCACTCGGCGCAGTGCTAGTGGCGAGACGACTACTTAAACCATTATGCCATATAACCAGTCTTCATAAATACAATAATGTTTAAACATCATCAGTATTTCAAATAATTATTTCTAACGTATTTTGTGGCGAAACAAAACGACTCTCATACTACAATTGTATTATAAGACCACTATAAGTAATGGATACCGGAGTATAACTTATGTTTGTAGGCAGCAGAAAATCTTACGACATACATACAACGAAGAAGCGAAGTGATAGACAGGGTATATCATTACACTCTCATTTCTGTAGCAATTTAGGATCTCACGAAACTATTGCATGTCTATTGTCGTCTGCTGGCCTTAATATCAGACTCTATGTTGTCGCTAAGAATTTCCTTAAAAAAACAGTTACACTAAGTCTGACGCCATAAGCTAAGATGTAATATTATTTCGCTAACCAAGTTCTCAGATCACACGAATTAAGGACGAGCCTATTGGGGTCTATCGTACATATTTCCAAAACTGCTACTGAGAACTATTTAACAGAAAAACAATAATATTACTCTTCCCGGTAAGCATGCAATTTGGCTTTAGTTAAGAATATGTAGACAAATAAATTCGGTTTGTCAGAGCTTACGATTAAAGTTCACACCAATCTGAAGGGACAGTAGCGTCTATTAGATACCCGTTCGTTCAGAGTCGGTATGCTCGTTGCCATTACTATTGATATGCGAGTATGAGGCGGCCATTAAATGTGATTAAAGCAATTTATAATGTTTATTCGGCCGCGATATAAATGATTAAAGCGTAAGTCGCGGCGACGGCCCGCATCGGCTGCTCTCGTAGCAGATATCGACGACACGCGCCACCCCCGCGCCCCTCACACCTCACCCCTTTAAGCCGGGTGATTGTTATATTAAATAGAGTTAACTGCCGCTAAAGGGTTGCGGCGCGTGGCGCGGCTCTCCCCCGCAGGCTGCGCGCGCGCACCCCCTCAACTCCCGGCCCCGTCGACGAGATTTGTGCACGCGCCTGCTGCAACGATTTCGATTTCAATAACTATTGTATCATTTGTTGTTAACTCTTTCTTTCTGCAAACCTTTGAATAAGTCTGGTGACGTTTAACGAAACATCAACAGTCTCCTGTGGCATCTGATTACATCGCCGATATGGCAACGTTCATTTGTTAGTAATTTTCGTATCAAGTGACATTTTAAAACATGAAATTTCTTTAAGAAATTTATAAAACTTATTTTTCATGAGACATTGTAATACAAATGATTGTAGATTTTGAGAATTTTAGCATCTCACAGCTGGCATTCGAAAACTTAATAAGACAATCTTAATTTTACGTTTATACTTATACAGTAATAATAAAAATATTTAAGAGCGAAATATATAATTATAATCATTCGTTTTAAAGTAATTAGAAATTAATAACTATTAATGTCACAAATAATAAGAATAATTAACGTTAGAAAAATAACTAAAATATAATAATAGATGTACTATTGAAATGAATATTATTTCAAATTATGTCAGTATAGGGAAAACGTTTCTCGATCAGCAATATTCGTAATATTTGACTAGTTTAGTAGTATTTTTGTGATGAGTGATGAATGTGATGTCTTGTCGTCAGGTATCGAGTAAATATCACTAGAAATCATTAATCTTTTCATACCTTCTTCTTAACAGTCTAATGGTAGTACTTACCATCTAAAAATAAATAACTTGCAAAATAAAGACTAGTTGTAAACCTTCAATCAATTGGCGTTGGCTGTAGACAGTCCCAAAACTAAACCACAAATGCTCGTTAATTTTTTTATTACATGGTTTTAATATCTAACGAAACCTTTATAGTTCAGACCACCAGTAACCAAATATAGAAATGTCATCCATTGTTTTATTTGTTATTGGTCTGAGATACTATAAATACTGACACTATAAAAGGAGTTTTATGAAGAAGGATGCTGTTCTTCTATACTCAACTTAAATACAAAATATCATATATAAAACACGAGTAATTACTTTTATTTTATACGCAACTCTCTCTCCTATGATTATTTCTGAGTACCTACGCAACAGATATTGTAAACAAATAAACAGACAAAAAGAAAACACAGAATACACTATCTATATACCACACAAAAGTTTGTCTTATACGGATTTGAATTTGGCATAGTCATTGTGATGTATACGAATAATTGCACTATTGATTCGTTGGTGCATAACTACATACGATCACACAGATTCTACATTTAAATATACATAGATGCAAAGATTCGTTAGACATGTTCTTATACCACAAACTCTAGTATGTCACACTGCTTTTATATAAAGATCTGCACCGGGCGAAGTGGTATGTAAAATTATACAAATTTTAGCAGGATAGCAGTGACATTTAAAACTTTATACGTTATGCACATGGGCTACTTATACTACTTATATATATATATATATACATATTTTTGTCTTTAATATAGCCTAAGGCATAATCGTTGTAGTTATCAAGAAAGCTTTTAAAATATATATATATTTCTGAATTCTTGATTTTATCACTCGTGTTAAACACGTTTTTATGTGTGACCTATGAAGTAACTGACGTAGCTTAGTATCTCCAGGGCCATTATTATTAAATGAGTACCATCGTAATATATAATATTATAGCGTACATAATGCGGGCGACGCGCGTGCGACACAAACTCATATATCACACCGGTTTAAATTAAAGCCGTCACGTTGTCGCGCCGCGAATAATTTACAGAATGTCGCGCGCCGATCATATATCACGCCGCGAGAGCGCCATATGCCTCAACCCTTCCGCGGCGCCCCCCGACCTCATGCGTACACAAATCAGTTCGTTTTTTAGCTCACGCTTTATCTCAATACGACGGTGGGTAAAAGGGTTGGGCCAATCGCGATCGCGCACATCTACATACGACACATTTACATATGAACCGTGTATGTAAATCACGCGACACATGTGCGCCGCCCCGCGACACATCACATACCGACACATGCCATCAGCTTACTTGTTTAAATACACTTTTTTATTGGTGTTTGTTTGTGTATTATTGTTATGTTTAAAGTGTTAGTCGACTGATATGTTAGTTTACAAAATACTACTTTGTTAGTAAAAGTAAGATCCATTATTTACCACATACCAATTCAACCAGTGTATTTTACAATTCAACCAGTTTTTTTATTAATACCAACAACATTTGTTGTATAACAAATCTCTGAACAATAAAGAATAATTATTACATATCAAACTATAATACTAGCGCGTTATTTAAGTCGATGTTAAGTTTGATCTGATATTCTACAAATTTATTATTTATATGTGCAGGTCGTTATACCAAAGACTTAAATATGTTTATGTCGTTGTATAGTTATAGCCTTAAAGTTTTTGTCGTTAAACATCAGATAATCATTTTTATTTAACTTCTAATATTCTTATGCATTGGCGTTTAAAATCGAAAGCGTCGAATAACAAAAACAAGATACAGCTTTTATCCAATCACATGAAAAAGTCCTTTAATATATTAGAGCACATAGACGTATACTCAACATCCATACAGTTCGAGCGTAATCCTACCGTGGTTCATCGCGAGATTTTAAATTCGCTCCACAGTTTATTTTAGTTGTAATAGCATTAATATGTAAAGCGGGAGCACCCCTCCACTGGTGCGTGTGTGCGTGCGTTGTGACGTTAACTGGATGAGGCTGCGACCTCTCACCCGCTCCTACTGCGTCGTCAAATGAGCTCCGCAATTGTAAATGCAAATAGTGAGCTAATCCAACATGGCTGAGCCCCGACCCCCAACCCTCACTGCCTCACAGGGATGCTCATTGTTTACATACATATTGATTAGTCGCAGCACTAAGGCGCGCTTTAAAAATGTTCTTTGAGAGTACGGTTCCGATGAAGTTTAATAAAGTTATGATTTTATTAAATGATAATGTCTGCCTCGATGCCTCGATGCACGATGTTAGTGAATGTGACTGCTATCGGCTTTCCGGAGTTTCCGCATTGAGATTCTTTGTTAACTCAGTAAAAGTGGGGATTTTGGAACAAAAGACATCAATAGCCAATTTTGCGTGGGAACTTAAACCACCGCGGACAAAATTTGCATGTAAATGATCTGTGCATACCTCTTTGGGAATATAGGCGTGTTACCCATGTACGTATGATAAGTCAAAAAATCAACGCGTTCAATACACGTTCTGCACACTTACAGATGTAAGTCTAAATATAATAATAATATCAGCCCTATATTAAACTGTCCCACTGCTGGGCACGGGCCTCTTCTCACTGTGAGAAGGGTTAGGCCATAGTCCACCACACTGCCTAGTGCGGCTTGGCAGTACTCACATGTCTTCGAGAAGATTATGGAGAACTCTCAGACATGCATGTATTATGTTCTGTAACATAATAAGATTTATTCAATACCCTTGTAAAGTCATCAATTCATTTAGATAGTAATTACTAACATCGAGGACCACTGATGCTTCTATGCATCAATAGTCCTTTATAAACCTGTATATAATATTTGTGACTTGCAATTCTGTACACACATAAAGTTGTTGACACGCTCATAACATGAACACATTCTTCGCAGCGTGTGAAGTGCTTAACGTTTTATAGGAAACATGTTTAACAAAATAAATATGTTGTCCAATAAGTCCTCCTGGGCGCGCCCCTCTGTGTCCGGCACAAAGAGCACTCGGACCTCTCGGCCCCTCCGTCGCGTCTGAGGCGCAACCCTTCAACCTTCGCCAAATCTTTAATTAAATATGAGTGAGGTAGCGAGGGTCGCGACACATAATAAAACTGCACAAATATAGAAATCACGGGTCATAAAAACCTTATAACAACAGTAAAACACGAGAGGGTTACATGCGGTGCTACGAGGTGCTACGACTCGTAGCTCTACGAGCTGGTGTCCGGCGGTCACTCGGCTACGTTATAGTGATGCAATATGTTGCTATTCTCTATTGTTGTGTAATAAACGCTTAACTATAGACTGTTTTCGGTCTACAGAGGGCACGTGCACATAAGGTGTATCTACACGTGCCGATATTTATATTTTTCATTTAGAAATTTGTATACGAATGTAGTCGAATGACCTAAGTTAATAGTCACAAGGTAGCACTTGAAACGAGCATCTGTACGATGCGGGTACTAAGTAAACAAACAACTCCCAAAATAACATCGATGGAGTCCGTTACCGTTAGAGTAAACACATTTATTCAGTTTTAAAAGAAGTGGCTCTCCACAAAGGAGGCGAATTTCTTATTCAAAGTAGCAATATGTTGGCGCCTAAACAAACAGCGGCCACATTACGTAAATGCATTCTACGATAGAGATGCATGAGAGTGGACGGCGAGAGGTGGAGTGTGCCCGCGCCGACCGAGAATTAAACTTTCATCGAGCGCCGTGTTTGCGCGCATTACCATCACAAAGAACCGCACCGCGACACATAGACCCGGCACTCGCTCCAACTCGCCACATGTACACAACTCTTACTAGACTAGCTTTAAAACCTACGTACTCTTTATATGCTATAGGTAGCTCAGTACATATGCAAGTGTATACTAGAGTTAGTTTGCCGTGCAGGTAGGGAACAACGCGCTTGTGGCGCGTGTATGCACTCCTAACTCTGTGACGGCGGCGGTCGTCACTCGCATCACTTGCGATTCTATCAGATTTACATCAAACAGGAAGCAGCCCTTTCATCTGCTATCAATTCTCTCTCGGATCTATCGCTGACCCCGCACACCCGCCCCCGCACCGCTCTCAATGCTCTACGATGATTACTTCTTTTGTGACCGAAACTTCTTGGCTATTAATATTTTCAAATTGTCATGTAACTGTTCAAACAATATCACAAGTAGAAAAATGTTATTGAGACTAACAATGGATCCGATGATTAACACAATAACTGTAGAGTGGCGGTGCTTTGTCTCTCGGCCGACGTGGATGCTGCCCGCGATGTTAGAGATAGGCGAGCGCGCTCCTATTATTTGTTCGATAATAACTCAGTAACGAGTCTTGGCACACGCTCCTCCACCGGAGCCTCCCGTTTTTCAATCGAACCCGATATCGGAATTCGCGCATCGGTTAGCCGAACCCGTCGCTCCCCTTTCCTAAAAAAATTAAACAGCTTTTAAACGCGCATCGCGCTCGATCCGTTCGGCGAAAGCGAAAAAAATTCATCTCAGGTAATCGAAATAATGGCGATAGGTCGCGCGAAAAAAATTCACTAAGGGCGGAAAAGAAACGGATTCGTACAAAAAAGTTCAAAATTTTAATTCGACGGTTGAGGGTTGAGCGGGGTGCGGGTCGTGGGGCGCGGGGCGCGGGGTGGCGCGGAGGCTCGCGGCGCACACAGCCGCCACTCACAGTCGCACACCGTGCGTCGCGCCGCGCGCTCACATCGCTCTGCGCTCCACTCGCGCACACACTCTCGCGCTCGAGCACATATACATACACACAACATGGTCCTGTCGGCGTGCGTCCGCGCAGACACGCGCGCCTACTGCTCCGCTGCCTACCGTGAGTACCTCACCGATCTGCTCTCTCACTGAAACTGTTTGTGGTGAACCGGGACTCTTATTGTGACTTGTGCGATCTTGTGTATACTGTCATCAATATTGTTATTTATTTGTTTCTGTGCCCTATTGCTTTAATACAAATTTGTTTTTAGAAATGATAATTGTGACTGATCTTATTTTTATTATTGAGTGACTATAAACTTAATATTTTTATATTAGATTTGAGTATGATCTAATATAAAAATATTAAGTTTAGTACAAGACATATAACAGTTTTAAGGGACCTTATATAAAGTTCATTATGTTAACTAATTCTTTTGCAATAAATTTAAGTGTTACATACTGCAATATTTTAATGATAATACATTCTTTAAAAGACAGCTATCGTTTCTATATCTAAATAAAACAATAGCTAATAATATAGAACACAAACATATCTTAATTTATTAGTAATTAATTATACTTTGTATATTAATCGATTAGTTAAACCTATTATTAATTAATTAATAGAAAACAATTATAATATAATCTCTGGTTTATCAAATGTTATGTAATTAAGGCAATTAATTACAAATGATAACTAAGTTCCAATCGTGGATATATACTTTAAATAATGATGATATTATAACTATGATGCCAACGTCAGGTAAGCTCCATATACATACAAAAATTCACTTGTTTGATGCTCTCTTTAATTAAGAAACACCTTCACTAATAAAAATAATTTATTAATTGATAATTTAAGGCATTATATATCTATATTAAAATTATATAACTAGAGCGTTTACATGTTTGAACACGGTAATGTTAGGGACGACCAATCTAATAGATATAGAAAATCTTTAAACAACAACTTTAAACGACATTCAACTAATTGAAAATGTAAGAAACAACTAGTAGAAGATTTGCTCACTCCCACTTATGGGTCATTCAACTTATGCAATGAAGTAAGTAAGAAAGCAAGACTAGACGTCTTGCTTTCTTACTTACTTCATGTTAATGTCAATATCGTAAAGCTATTTAACATAATATAATTAGTCTCCACTGAGCATTTTGTTAACATTTCACAAGATTGAGTCAGTGTGAAAGCACTTCAATTTCATTTTATGCTATCAAATAATTGTGTTTTCTAATTATGCATTGGTTATCTATCTTGTCAGTTATACTGCACTCTTATTATAATATTAGACACACATCAATAAATGAACAAACACTTTAAAAATTAAGTACTTACTAATCTTGTTGGGTCGAGATACCATTTTAAAATCCATTCCAAATCAATTCATACTCTACAGGGTTTTTTAATGTAATCTTACTAACAATAATGATAATCAGCTAATTAATAACAAGTTGTCTTAAGCACATAAGTCTACATCTAATAGTTACTCGTAGTTCGACCAACTCGATCACCTAACAACGAAATACATCACAATAACATTAAAACTTACGTGAGGCATAAATATCGATGTTTCTGTTGCGTCACATACTAATTACTGAAGCTATTACACGTTGCTTTCTGTACTTATAAGAAATTTAATGACGGATATGTATACCTTATAAATTTAAATTATATATTATGAATAACATATAATGATGTTTACAAGATGTTTCGACTCGCTAAGCGCAACGCGCGCGGTAACTCCGCCGAGCGATGCCGCCGCAAAACCAACTGTGCCAACTATTATTTAATCATGTGTCGCAAAGAACACACAACTGCCACTTTTTACAAATCAGGAATATCTATATTTGAGACACCTCCGCATTTCGTGTGTGCGAGTGCACCCTTTTCACCGGAGACTGATAAAAAACTGTGATGACGTCTCAATGCATTCGTCTAGTTTTTTACTCGAAATATTTTTTATCGTACGACTGAATACATCTTTATAAATTCGCGTATATTTAAATAAATGAACATTTGTGTCGACGTAAATCCTTTTTGATCCGTGCGAACAGATTGTGCGCGGATTATCCGCGGGCGGCGGCGGCAGGTAGCGCCCGGCTTCGTTCCCACGCGCACCTACACTTATCATAGTCCACGTTGGCGCAATACATGGAAGTTTCATACAAGTATTTTTTATTAATAACTAGCTTTTATTTTTAGCTTTCAATAACCCGTAGCAGCTACGTAGCACACGCGTAGAGCTGTCGTAGCTCTTTTGTAACCTCATTAATTCTTTATACATATATCTCGAAGTATGTTATTGTTTTTACAAAGTTACTATTCTGCATAACTAAGACGTATAGTGCTTGCTAGCAATCGGGTGATGAATAGCGAGTAAGCCGAATGACATGAAGTAGTGTCTAATCCGAGGGTTAATAAGCATTACATGTAACTTGATGATCCTTAGTATCACTGTTGGCTTCGTGATTACCTCGCTGTGAGGCACCCGCGACGGAAGCGACACTCGCATGCGTTATCCTATTAATTAGTATTAATTCGGCTATCCGCTAATAAGATAATCTATTTAATTCCGTGCTGTTGCTACGATTTTTGTATGTTAAGTGTGGGTGAATAAACTATACCATCCTTTACACGAATAGATACGTCTGGTGATTTTCTGGTAGTTAAAGACGAAAACCATGGCATAACCATGTTTTTCTTCTCACCTGTCTGGTAAAGGAGGGTGGAGTACCTTTTGGAAAGGCCTCCTTAAGGTGATGGTCTTCACGGTCCATCCCCATGGACCGGTCATTATGTTCTGCACTCTCAGTAAATAATATATATGTATATAATTGTGAATAAAACCGGATCATTAAAGTATTGGTTTAATAACCCAAACTTCTTCAAGCGATACACGTGTTACGTAAAGCAAACGCGTATTCTAGTCAGTGAAAAGATACATATTTATTTAGAAAAGTATTTGATGTTTACTTTTCAAGCATATGTTTCATATATCAAGTTGATATGTATTTTATTTATAATATCGCGGATAAATATATTTACACTGGAAAAACGAGTTAAGTATCAATGTCTTCAGCGATAGCGGCTTGCCGGCGGCCATATATGATTGTTTTTCAGCAGATAATAAATTAAGGAAAAACTGTACTAAATTTAGTCGTAGAATAGAAACCGATTTATAAGGGCTAGATAACCCTTACACCAAACTACTGAGTCCTAAAACAAACTATGAAACGATAAATCAAGTTTGATTTTTAAGTAAGCTATAAATACTATTATTAAAGATTAAATTCGAACGCACAACCGCCATGTGTAACGTAATCTTAGGATTAAATTGCGTAGGATTACATGTACATAGTAACGTAAATTATCTCCGATTAGACATAGCTACTACACTATCTAATTATGTTAGTTTTAGCAGATTGATGAACAAACTGATGTATCGCCCTACACAGATAAGTCCTTAGAGGTTTTCGTGTATGGCTATATTTAAACACTAAGTGTATTGGAAATTATAACCCACTGCTGGGTACGGGCCTCTTCTCAGTGTGAGAATATATTCATGGTTTTGGTACATAAAACAATAAGCGGCGAAATGTGTCGTAATACGCCTATTCTTACAGGAGTATAGGAATAAGAGATACGGTTTTTATCGGCTGGTTGGTTTTATTACAAAATAAACACATTTGCGTCATATCAACGTATAAAAAACGTCATAAACTTTTTAAATATAAATGATATATTTTAATTTGTGTATGTGTATTTAATTATTTTAGCATATTATTTACTGAGTGAGTTCGGTGCGCCATGCGTCAGAGAAACGCACGTGTAATTATGCTACAATTTTTACACGTGTACACATGGTACATAATACACGTGTAGACATTGTAGCTCAATCGTTATTGTATTCATTGAAATTAAACTACTATATACGGATTTTATCGCGTTGTTTATTTATCACTGTATTACAAAATTTTGAAAATATTGATTTAATTTCAATGAATAACATTCGCGTAAACAGAAGACAATATTACGTTATTGTATTGTTTATTGTTATTATTTGGTACTATTATTATAATTTTATGTTATATAAAATTTATATAAAATACCTGGTGTTAAAACTGTGTCATAGTCTATGTTAAGTGACGTCTATTGACTTGTAATTCATCTTAATATTTATATAAAAAAATAGTTTCTATATGTTTGTGTCCGAAAATTCGAAAAATAGGTTTTTACTTTTTTATTGGTCTTACAATCTATGTTTACGAGGTTTCCATAGCGGTGGCGGTTTCCTCTGTGTACTTGCCCTTGTCCTTGCCGAGGGCTGCCAGTCTGCCCTTTGCTCTGCGGTCAAGGATCGACGTGCGGTCCTTGTTCATCTTTAGCTTGACGATCACGCACTTTGAAGGGTGGATACCGACGTACGCGCTGGCGCCGTTGGCTTTCTCACGCTGGATCCTCTCAATGTATACAACAAACTTCTTACGGTACACCTGCACTACCTTGCCGACCTGCTGGCCTTTGTAGTGACCGCGGACAACCTGAACTTCGTCATCCTTACGGATTGGCATAGATTTCACGTTGAACTTCTGTCTTAGCTCCTTGGAAAGGGGCGCTGACATAAGTACTCGCCTAATGTGTGAAGGCGCGCTGAAATGGCGCTTCCTGTTTTTCCTCCTCGAGGATGTGACGAGCTTATTGTACTTCATTCTGACGCTCTTCGCCAAAACAACTCGGGCAAAGAACCGAAATAAAAAAAATGGTGATGGATGGAGTTGCAATTATTACATAATGTTGTATTTCTGTATAAGAGTGTCTTCATATACTTTTCATACCGAAGTTTCTTGTGAAACTGATAATTTAAAATATCAGATTGAACCACACCAAAACACAGCTGGGTTTAGTCAATAATATTATAAAACATATAGGATATTAGCATTACTATTTTTAATTTCTTGAATTTAGACGAGCCTGTTTCCTATTTGTCGATAAGCAACCGTCGCACATAGACATTGTTGTGTTCCCAAATCATTTGTTTTACAACCGGTACGATTAACTTCTTACTCAAAAAAGAAAATAACTAATTATGTTATAAAGTAAATTATATAGATATCTGCCCACCCACCGAGGATATGGACGCGAATATCCCCGAAAAGGTAGGCAAATGTGTATTTCTCCCACATTTGGCCAATTATTTTAGAACTCACGTGAAATACGAGGAGCCCTTGACCGTCTACCAGAACCAGTACCAATCTCCTTACTGAGAACTTCTTTGCACGATCCGAGAATCGAAACCCTCATGTATTTAAACCAATTATATTAATTTAGAATTTTGTCGCTTCGTCAACCTCACCATCCATTACTATATTATGTACGTATGCTGTAAATAATCCTTTTCTGAGCGTGCTACTAGTCTATAACTTCTATTTTATTTTTTATAAACATTTCTGTTTCACCAAATAGCAACAACAGTATACCGACTCCTAATTATAATTATAGTTATCAATTAGCATCTCAGAATGTAATGAATGGTGTTAAAATAATTAAATGTTAATTATATTTTTTTATGATTAGCATCTGGTCACAGGTGGGCGAGCCCGCGGCTATCGCGGCCGCTTTACATAATATTGTAATGTTAACAAAGTTATTTGTATTGTTGCAGAGGAGTCTGGCGAGCTCATCAAGTCGCCGTCGCCGCCGCCAAGCCACGGTCAGTACTTACTTATACACTTTTATAGCTATATTTCACAACACTAGTTATCTACTATATGTATAATATGTACGAATTTTCAAAAAACAAGTATATATGTATGTTTATCCATTGTCTAGTACCCACAGTACAAGTTCTGCTTAGTTTGGGCTAGATGGTGTTGTGTGGTGTGATAGAATATTATTATTATTATCACTGATTCAAGCAGCGATAGCTCAGTGGGGAGACCAACAGACTGCAATGCAGAGGGTCTCGGGTTCGAACCCACGTCGCGCACCTCTGACTTTCGGAAGTAATATGACTTTTCGAAATTATGTGCGTATTGATTGACAATTATCGCCTGCTCCGTGCCTCGGAGAGCACGTTAAGCCGTCGGTCCCAACTGCCATGAACATCTATGGCAGTCGTTATTAGGGAAGTCGACACAAAAGATCCCACTGGGTCGAAGTGTCGCCGGTCTGTACTGACTGGCCCCACACAAGATAAGATAAGATCACTGATTCTAATTGATTTTTATTTATATACGAAAAATAAAAATCAATTGCCACCTGTATGACGAAGCATCACTTTGGAATGGCTCCAACCTGTTAGCTGTTTTTTTTGTCATGTTTGGAATTGTCAGGACAAGGTATGAACGAAAATATGCGGGATATGTCGAAAATTTAAATGGTATAATTGAACAGCTAATGTATTTTTCTATAGATTAATTTTGATTGGTAATTATTATTATTAAATGTCTCAATATAAGCTTCCCAAGGCCGAGTTTGGTTTTATTATAATAATTATGTTAGAGGATACCTGTGATAAGACAAACATATAATAATATAGTTTATTTGCGTAAAATGTAGGTACAAGAGTTGGTACAAAAATATTTTAACTTTTATCAACAAACATTGTCATTTTATATTTGACACTAAAAAAATATTAATTGCCAAGGTCGTTGTCTCGTGTCAACATTGGACTTGACTGATAGATTATTACGTCACAGGTTTAGCTGTCAGGATGGCCAGCATTATTGTGTGATATTCTTAGTCCACGGCATTTGGAATTGTGGTCAGTATGGATCCGGCCTCTATTACGTGGATCTAAGATGCGAAATATGGAATACACATATCTGGTATAGGTGTGAGGCTCTCTAAGTATTATATTATCAGTAGCAACACAGAATTCCCTGGTATACAACAATAAGCAGGCCAGTGTGGAAAACATTGTATATGTGTGAGTGTCTGTATCAATGTGTGAGTGACATACCTATACACATTTAAATGTGTGTGTGTTGTAAAAAGTTACTTGACATTTAAAATTAAAACATTTATTTCCGACTAGATTTTACCCGCGACTTTACACGCGTAAATTTAGGTAAGGTTAGATTTTGTTAGTAACAGTCCTTGTTTTTGGATATCTATCCTATATCCTTTTCCGTACCCCTGCCAACGTGTATGTGGAATTTCTTGATGATCGGTTCAGCAGTTAGGCGTGAAAGCCTAAAAAACAACTAAACAAACTTACATCCGCATTTATAATATTAATTAGGATTTTAAAATTGAGCTGCTATTTTCACGCATCCTTTGACATGTCATTAGTCCCATAACAAACAACAGATACTTTGTTGCATTCATGATTTAGAAGAGTATAACAATATTATTTGGCCCGTCGACGGTACCTGCCGTCCGTCGGGCACGAAGATATGAACGCGCCTCCATATAGGTACGCACTACTGATGTTATCTCCGGCGGTCTTAATTATTTTATTGTAATTATATCATTAGCATTTGTTCAACATGATGTGCGCGAGGTGCTCTGACCACCTCTTCCCTACAAAGTTACAAGTCAGAGCTCTCTTTCCTTTTATTTTTATTAATATTTGACCTTAATTTCGGTACAAAATATAACATGGTTTAATTACAATTGTAATACATTTTATTACTAAACAAAACAGTACATTTTGTTGCTTATTAAACATATTGTTTAATGTTTGTCCAAGTTACTTTGGGATGTAAACTTTATTAAAGAATTACAACAATTCGGTTTACATATACTATACTAATTTTGTAAAGAGAAAAGATTTGATATTTTGTTTGTTTGTGAGGAACTCAAAATCAAATCAAAATCAGTTATCAGATAGTTGTGTTGTCAGCGAGTAACATAGGTTATATTTTAATTTTAATACAACATAACCTATCCTACGTTTACGTGAGCGAAGCCGCGGGCAAAAATGTTTATTTTTTATTTCTATGTTTTTAAGGGACTTTTACACATTGTGCACGTCAGTCCCATCGTACCCTAATTACATTTTTGCGTAATCATTTTACAAATATTATGTATTAAAAAGTAACAAACAAACACGTTTACTGTAGAGTCATCAGCCTAAACAGATTCTTTGCTGTTTCGGAATTAGGTTGAGTTAAGATGCTGTTAAAGCTACCAACATCGAACCTATTTAAGCCAAATCCCTCGTCTGTATTCTCATAGACTTATGAGTCTATAGTGGAGTGTGTTCGGTATGCCGAACACACTCCATCAACAAACGATGTATGTATGTCCTCATGTACACCACAATCCTCACAGTTAAGTGAAACGATCTTTCTCATCAAGAAATAAAATTTGTTGCATGTGTCCTTTTCTAAGTCTATGAGCTGTAATTACTAATCTTCTATTTAAATCAGTATATGCAGACCAGGGCACTCGAAGAGGCTGAGACTGTATGGTTTTATACCATATACCTTTTTCAAAAGATCACTGATAAAATAGTCCTTCCAGTTAGTACAACAATTTTAAAAAAAATGGTTTTCTTGTATTCTTTTTAACTTTGAAATGCTTTGCTAAGGGTTATTTTACTTTATTTTGATTTTATTTTATGCTGATTTTATTTTTTTGACATCTTTTATTTATTTTATTTTTAATCTAATTACTTTTAAACACCAAATCATACCTATTATTCCATAAATTTAGTTCTAATTTACTTCTTGGTTTTTTAATTGTTGTAAATAATTTAATTTGTTTTATTTTAATTATTTTATTTGGTTGCATCATCTTGTAAATGTCAAAATTATATTAAAATCTAATTTATATATTTAATTAAAATTCACGTTACCCTATTTGTGCATGCAGTGGCTACCTTTAAAGATTATACAACTAAACAAAAATTGTAAGCCATGTATGTAATATAAGTATTGTGTACTGGTGGTCCAAAAATAAATAAATAAATAAATGCTTGTATTAGAAGTGGGTTCACGTCTAGTGCTATGGCTGGCATTCCAGCATCTCGATTGCAAATCCACAGCCTTATCCATCGGCTTGCTATCGCTAAGTAGGTATATATATATATATATATATCTATTTATCAAAAAAATACTTTTTAGAATCGATTAATCCTTACATACAAACAAACAAACTTAACTACTTTGTAATATAAGTATAAACGAAACGTGCGTTTCAATCCAAACATTTACAACAATAAGTCCCCAATACAAGTGTTCACTTTCTAATATTGTTCGGCATCGCACATTCACCCCACTTGTCTTCTCAAAAGTAAGGAAAGGATTGATCCCTTTCGCCGCACGCGCAGTATACAAAACGCGCACGCCTTCAACTCACCCCTTCACTTTAAGAAGCTGCGCGCACGCACGCGACATGCTCACCCCTTTATCCCTTACACAAAACGAACGTGATCACATTGTATTTAACCAACTTGTACGTCTTTAATACTCCGGGGCCGTGGTCTATATTTATTTGCCATTATTTATGAACTACTATTGTGTTGTTACCGATAGGGTCTTATATTAAAACACTTCGTAAAATCTTTTGTGAAACGGTTAAACAAGCATCCCCCAGATCCGTGTAATAAGTGCTTACATTTATTCTTTTTGCCTAACAATAATGTACAATTTGTGCCAATTATAACAAAAAAGTAATCAATTAATCTATTTGCTTATTTCCTTATAATATGCTACATAATATGTCTTCTAAAATGTACACGTTATTTTTGTATATTAATGTCCATGTTAATTATGCAAGCACTCACTGCCGCACTTAGTACAAAATCATTTTTCAGACACATTTACCGATTACTTAAACTCTACACAAATATCAAAAATATTAGCCTAAAATTCTGTCATGATATCAATGACCGAAAACCATAACAAAATGTATTTTAGCCATTGAGGAAACATGCATGCACAAACGCTTAGACAAGCAAACGAAAATCCTATTTATGACTTTATTGTATGTATAGAATAATCAAGGTCAAATATTATTTATTCATTTAGGTCACAACGTAACACTGATGAATGTCAAAGTTTATTGGTTCGTTAGTTACCTGAAGTTACATTTATGAACGTTAGTTTTAGATACAGGCACTCTATAACAAGTCAACCAAGACACACTAGTGGGTCCCTGATGCTAATGTATTTGTTTATTCACTATAACAATCCATATATACTCGGACCGGGACCCCCCGTAGAGTTCACATGTGGACGATAAAACACAATTCAGTAATTGGTACTGGTTTTGAACTTACTTATACGGCCGTTTTGTCTGACCTATGTAATAATGACTGCACCTACGGCTTCTTTATAGTCTGTTAGAAATGTAGATTATGCGTGTTACTAAAAAATTCTAGGTACTATCAGCTTATACACATCGAGTTATAATAATAAAAGTTATGCGCCTACTCCTTCCGAACGAAGATTAATGAGTTTTGTCGTATATGTGTTCGAAATGGGTAACATCAGACACTGACTAAAAAAGGAATAACGAAACAGTGATATTAGAGATACAATATTTATTGCCAGGATGGCCCTTCTCCATTATGTCCCGTCGAGAGTTGCCGATCATCACAAGGGGAAAAAAAAAGAATTGCAATGAATGTGTGTTTTGTGTCACTTATATGAATTTGTCATCATGATGCAAGTATTATATTTAATGCAGGATATGGCGCTTAATCATAAAAATTTCATTTATACAGATGGTTCATCAAGCAAATCCGACGAGTTCACATTTAAAATTTGATTAAATTAAAAATTGTAATTAAAATGTTAAATAAAAATTGCTTTTAAATTACTTTGTAGCATATTTGTCATTAGATAAATTAACAAAAACTTAGTTAAAAAGTCTTTAGATAATATGAAGGGCGCCATCGTAATATAAATATTAGGTACATTCATTTAATATATGCTTAATGCTTTATTATTATGCTTTATGCATTTAATATAGGCAGAATGCTTTACAAACAGTCTATATAAATAATACGTAAGAATATATAATATATAATAAACATATCTGAAAATAATATTGTGTAACTTAAAATTAAACTTATGCTTGACGAAATCGCGAGCCAATATGCTTATAAGATACCTATTTAACTCATTATACAGATTAAAAATTATATAACCTCGATCAATAATGTTTCTTCTATTTTCTACATGGCATTAGATGTATTAATGACAAATTTAATATCAATGGAAAGCATCAGAGCCTTTAACTAAATACATACAGATTTAAGATATATTAGTATAACCAGTAAAATATTATAAAATAAAAAATAAAGAATAATACCTAAAAATTAACCTCGCTAATAGGCGTCATAGAATTCCTCCGCACCTCAGTCGACTGGTAGTACCCAGAAGACTGGCAGCATTACCACGTTCAATGACAATGCTTATTCTTATTTATAAACAGTAATAACTAATTTCCCGAACTAAATGCAAGCTACATAGAATATAATCGTTTGTGTAAAAGCTGATGTAACATTTGGTCCATATTATTATATTTGGTTATCAAACAAATCCGATTTGTATTAGTATGTAAATCAGTGGAGCCGGGAGGCGGCGACCTGTCGTTCAGATGACGTATGGCGCGCGACGACGCATTCACATGCAATATCCGCCGCTCACTGTCTCGTCCCGCCCCCTACACCGCACATACATCATACCCAACACATAATGACCTGTTAATATTGTCACTTTAGATGCTCTACATCGAGATAAACACATATCAGTATACCTATATATCTTCAACGGGTTATTCTGAAACGACGCTTACTAGGTTTAGGTTTTCTATCGCCGTGTATAGTTTCGAGCATAATTTTCAACTCCGGGTTGGTATTGAGCATGCTTGGCGGTATGACTGCTAATAATCAGTTAGTAAAAACTAGTTAGAACTAGGTATAACTGTGTTGTGTATGCCCGCGTCTACGCCCGCGTAAAGTTAAATGTAGGTTCGGTTAGATTAATAGTACTTTTTCTTCTTTAGTCGAAGTACTTTTTTTGGATAAAAGGTACCCTTTGTCCTTCTTTGTTCGCCTTACAACGTGTACGCGAAAATTCATGATGATTGGTTGAGTAATTATGGCGTGAAATTCGCATTTATAATATTAGTAAGGATTACATGAAACAACGCTTCGTTTGTACATAGACTATCGTAGAGCTGTGACTTTATTTTTAGAATACACTAGTACTTAAATATTGAACTGTTGCTAGCTGACGAAAATCTGCAATTGAGTTTATTGTCTGCAGATGGCTCGGCGAGCGGCGAGGGCGAGATCAGCGGAGACGAGCGACCGCCATCCCCCCCGCGCGCGCCCTCCGCTCCATTGCCACACCCCGCGCATCCTTCGCATCCTGGGCACCCCTCACATCCCGCAGCCAGCGCTGCTGCTGCCACAGCCGCAGTGTTTGTAAGTATACCTTTAGACATCTCATCTCTAAACAAAAATCTTTTTCTATAACTGTTGTGTATCTAGGAATGAAGTTTCACACCACCAAAGGAACAAAGGCAGATATTTGATGTAGTTGTTTATTTGACAGAATGCGGCGGGCGCCGGTAATGCGCTGGCCCAATTACAGCACTTGCTGCTTACTCAGCACGGAGCGCACTCCCTCCTGCTACACACACAGGTATGTACTCAACAGAGTATATCACGGTGCTAACTTACCTACTCCGAACGTGGAGAAACGCAGCGTTTTATTTTTTGCAAGGTCGGCAATGCACTCATATTTTGTTAGAAAAGCATTTATAATTTTCGGTAGTCGCTTATTTTAATGAGTCAGTAGTATAAAACGATCTAGAGCATTCCTTCAAACTTCAACTCTTCCTGTGCAACCGACTGCCACTATCGTCTATGGATCGCTTGGTAATGATGACATCGTTTACATTTCAGGTCCAGCAGGCCGTGGCACAGGCGGCAGCGCAACAGTTACAACAGCTCCAAGCTCGAGCCGGAGCCGTCCCTCCCCCTACCACCGGTAAATGAAGGCTTTTGATTCAGATTTACTGCATTTTTTATCTTTATTAGTTACAAGACTGATTGCATGATGTTCTTTGCATAGAAGGTCGGTCGCCGTCACCGCGGCGGACGCCTCCAGGTGCAGGCGCTTTCCTGACCCCACTCACGCCGGGCTCGGGGCGCGCGCGCTCACCGCTTCACACACATGCGCATACACCGCTGCACGCGCACGCACACAAGCCGCGTGCGCTCGAGCCCACCGCTGATGATACTGCGGACCTCGAGGAGTTAGAACACTTCGCCAAAACGTTCAAGCAGCGCCGCATTAAACTCGGTAAGTTGATTCAATTAAGTTGATGTCAACCAGTGATAGTTTCTATTGTCTAAATACGAGTTACTAAGTGGCGTTTTATGCTTTGCAGGCTTCACCCAGGGCGACGTAGGACTCGCAATGGGCAAATTATACGGAAACGACTTCTCGCAGACGACGATATCGCGGTTCGAAGCGCTCAACTTAAGCTTCAAAAACATGTGCAAGCTAAAGCCACTGCTGCAGAAGTGGCTAGAAGACGCGGACTCGTCACTGGCGGGCGGCGGCGGCGGCGCGGGGGCCGGTGCTGCACTGGGCGCGGGGCTGGCCGAGGCCGTAGGGCGCCGCCGCAAAAAGCGCACGTCTATCGAGTCAGGCGTGCGCGTAGCACTCGAGAAGTCCTTCCTGCACAACCCCAAGCCCACCTCCGAGGAGATCGCGGCGCTCGCCGACGCGCTCTGCATGGAGAAGGAGGTGGTGCGCGTGTGGTTCTGCAACCGCCGCCAGAAGGTGAGGCTCGTGGCCGCGAGCTACTATCCGGTGCCGGTCCAGCTCGGGACTGACCGCAACTGTCTGTTGTTGCAGGAGAAGCGCATCAACCCGCCGGCGGGCGAGAGCGGCGTGGCGGGCGCGGGCGCGGGCGTGGGCGTGCACCTGGGCGCGCACGCGCACCCGCATGCGCATGCACTGCCGCCGCACGCGCACGCACACGCGCACGCGCTGCACGCGGCGGCGCTGCAGCCGCTGGCGCTGCTGGCGCGCGCGCCGCCGCGCGACTGACGCGGGGGGCGCGCGCTCCCGCTGCTCACACATATCCTCTCGTTGTAAATAGTGACGGTACTGTACAGACTAGTTGGTTAGCGTGTATATAGATGTATGTGCGTGCGAGCCGCGCCCGTCTTAGTCTTAAGTTTATATATTATTATGTGAATTTTATTTATGTCCGGCGAGCGAGGCGCCCTGCGCCTGCGCCTGCGCTGTACAGAGCTCATATCAGTTAGCGCACCACGCGACGCGTATGTAAGGTGGATGTGTAGAAAACTATCTATATGTTACAATAAAACATGATAGACATTATTCTGCGTTTTATTTACACTCTATTAAAACATGTTCCTATCAGTAATCACGTTGTGAAAATACTTGTTATATGCTACCTTGTGCTTGTTTGACTATCCTTCCTTTACTGTAAGCGACAAAACGAAGCAACACTGAATAAAATAAGACAATTTAAAGGACAGAAATGTAACTAAAAGTAACCTATTGAGTGGCAGCGACACACCGGCGGCCAGACACATTGGTTCTCATTTATTATTATTGTCTGGCTTTCTTACAATTGACGGGTTAAATACATAAAATCGCAGTAAAATGTTCAATTCAATACAAGCAATAATTGTTCATTAGGTAGAAGGCACAGAACGAAAATCTGCAAATACTTGAAAGGATATCTAAATTAAAAATAGCTCGCCTTATGAACTAAAATGTTTATAATCTAATCCAATATATACCGGAAGAGATATAGAGTTTAACACTGCGGAGAATTGCCTAACAGAGAAACCTAATAATAATTTCAACGACTTCGGAATTGAAGCCAAGAAATCGCATTCAAAATTGCTGCGCCACTTAAGCAGTTAAGAGGAAACAACACGGGCAAGAGTATTGAAAAATAGGTATTTGTAAAATCTATTGCTGTCGCGCAGTGCCCGCAGAGCGTGATAGAGACAACTGCAGCTTAGACCGAAAATACCTATTAAAAGTACACAAAATCAACGTTTCGTAGTCCCCTGATTCCTTCTCCAACACTTGACCGATTTAACTACTTTTTTCATAAAAATTTGAAGAATGGCTTTGGCCGTGTTTCTATGTTTTCCTTTTTTTATATAATATACTCAATTTTTTTTTTCTGGATGTTTGAACGCAGCAGAAAATCTGGCCAGTTTTTGAGGTTTTTGAAGGCTCATGTCTCTTTTAATAATTAATTAATGAATAAAACGAAAACATAGGGACATGCCAATAGAAACCATACATTTTTTGGGAAAATATTATTGCTCTACCGGCATTATCCAGGGAGGAAACAGGGGACTACTATTGTATGGAATAACGGGCCTTGTGTTTCCTCTTAAGCGTTGGAAGTAACATATCTGTAAAATACTCGCACAGTAATTATTCCAAAATATGATATAAAATGATGATATGATGATAAAAGACCTATATAACATAAAAGATAAAAAAGACACATCAAGATTGTTTACCTTTAATTAAATACCTAACCAAATGGATTATACGTATTTAAAGAAAATAGTTTAGAAAGATAGCAATGATAGGACAATTATTAGAAACAGTCTCGGGCAAAAGGACAGCTGTGTATACGGCCTATTACATGCTAATGTCAATCCTGTATTAAACTGTTCCACTGCTGGGTACGGGCCTTTTCTCAGTATGAGAAGGATTAAGCCATAGTCTACCACGTTGCAGTGGCAGTGCGGGTTGGCAGACTTGACATATAATCGAGAATATCATGGAGAACTCTCAGACACGCAGGTTTCTTCACGATGTTTTTCTGCGCTGTTAGAGCGAGCGTTAATAATTAACTATTTAATACGAACATAAACTCGAAAATTAAGATAACTCTAAACCTCTGCAATCCAACAGTCGCCTACCAGGCTATCGCTGCTGCAGCTTATACCAAGCTTCAAATAAATCTTTATTATCAACTTAGTTAATGCTTTAGATAGTCTTTATCATAACCAAAACAAGAATCATAGTTGTCTCGGATAAAAGTTATATAAAAATTGTTGCAAGCTGTCTGCGCTATTATATTAATATTTATTATATATATTTCATCTATTCAACCATTATAAGTTAAAGGGAGAACTGCTTTGAGGGTCTACTGGTAAGTGGTACTATAAATTTAGCACTTGTAAAAAATCAGTCCTTGGGGCTCGGTTTGGGTTTATCAGGAACGGACACAGCCTTACAAGACGATATCTATAAGGGTAGGTAATCAAACTACTTGACTGCCTCGATGGTGAAGCTGTACTGTAGGCAACTGCTGTGCTTAAGTTCGGGTTCGATTACCGAATTGGGCAGTTTTATTGGACTCAGTTATTCTATCAAGAAAAACTCTCTGATACTGTGTCTGATAGACGAAAATAGACACCCTATTGAAAACTAAAAAAACATGCGATATAAAAAGCCTAATGTGGTTTTAGTACGTCTTCGGGCATACAGGCGTAAGATTTTTTATGTAAGTCAAAGCATTCAAAAACCTTTCGAACTGTAAGTTAACACGTGAAAATAGTTTGTATCAAACCCACAAAACGCGGTGCTGTGGCAGTGGCGAGGCAATCAAAAAATGATGTACATTTACAAGTAGGTACGTTCATAAAAGCGCTGGCAACGTTTACTTTGAAAAGTTCCTGTCTTAGTAGACAGGAATCAATGAAACGAAAGACCAGGTTAGGAGTACCATTTTTAATGTGTAGGAATGTCGGTTTCGCATCCCTCTCTGCTCCTCTTTACCCATTTGGGACTCATCCAGGGATAGGTGGAAAGTACCGGGTCCTGCCGTCAAACCTACCACAGTGAGCCTATTCCCACCTTGAAAGGTGGGTGTGTTGCCGAAACTAAATCTACATCAGCGATCCACCCAGCAGTGCCCAACGCAGACAAGAAATGCCTGAAGGCGACGACTCCTGGGTAATGTCCCGGCACGACAGAGAACGTTGCTCCGACTCAATGGACTGCGGACGGAAGATCCCCATTCAAGAATTTTGGTATTTTTGAACAAGGATCGTCCGTCCGCAACAACCAACAAGCGTATATAAGAAACATAATGTGTCTAGACGAGTGAATGAAGCAAAGGAGATGCAGTCAGGATCGAAACACCTACAAAAGCGTAGTCTCTACTTACCCCTTCAAAAAACAGGCACGAGTATATTGTGTGTAGACCATTTTTCTACTTGTTTTTTGGTAAACAAATAAACTATTCAGTTACTACTTTCAAACTTTATTTGTTCCCTTACAAAAAAATATAGACAATACATAGAAATGAGTCTCTACCCTCCAAGTATTTTTAATAAGTTTTAACACGAAAACTATCGTGTCTAACTACCAGTAAGCAATTTTTTTATTTTTTATTTTGTTAACGTAAATTTGGGTTTCAAATTACTAGTATTCTTATTAACCTATCCAACAAAGCTAGAATGCTTGTATTAGGAATGCGTACACGTCGTTGTGTAATGGGTGGAATTCGAACCTTCAACCTCTCGATCGCAAGTCCAATGCCTTATCCATTGGGCTACCGCCGCTTAATTAATTACCTATTTACTAAATAAGTAAGAATGTAAAAATGAACTATATAGATAAAAATGGACTTTATGCTTTAGAAATATTGTTTAAAGACAACACCCATTTTAAAAGTTTACAAATTCTATAACGTTTTGTTGTATGCTCAACTTTTGCAACGAGTTACTTATCGCTCTAGTAGCGCAGTGATAGTGAATACAATTGCGGCTCATAGGGTTCGATTCACGGATCAGGCATAATATTATTGGGCTTTTCTATAAAAAAATTCATAGTACACACACACAGCCTTGAAATGCGCTCAGTAAACGACAACAAACTCGCCCTCTATTACGTAGTACCGAAACCATACTTACTTTTAGCAAGTTCGTTTGGATACTACAGGCTGTAATCCACCTCTGCTTATGCTTTTGGAGGTATAGACATGAGACTATAGTATAGTAGGTATTTTGCAATTCTGTAACTTTTTATCTACTCTACTAATTAATATTATAAATGTGAAAATTTGTAAGGATGGATGAATGTTTATTACTCTTTCACGTAAAACCTACTGATCAGATTATGATTAAACTTTGCCGTATTATTGGTTATACCTTAGAATAACATATAGGCTACCAAAAATCTATCTTGACGTAAATCTACATTAACGCGAGCGAAACCGCGGGCAAAATTTAGTATATATATGTATATGTATATGCATGCCTGTATATCTTTAAAGAGTTATGCAAGGGTCTCACCCAAAATAAAGCTTAAAGATTAAGACCCATGTGATAAGGAGCGACCCAATTGCTGACCACCAGGCTCTGACGAAACACCGCGCTGAAACTGAAAATTTCTATATAGAAAAACGTTTTACTTGACATTGGCATTGATGGGTTGAACGCCCAGGTCAGGTAAAGAAGGTATACCTAAAGAACGACTCGATACGAATGATCGAAGGAGCTAATAGGGCAACAATCCACGATACGGCGCACGTTCGATCTAGTACAGAGCCGGCCTTGAGGTAGAGCGAAGCGACAAAAAGCAAAATGCAGAATAAAAATCCAGAGCAAATAAAAAAAAAAATTTTGAAAATTCAGTGTTTATTATTCATTTAACATAAAACCGAAGTAGAATTAATGTGAAAACTTCGACCGCAGGGCGCCGAAAGACAATCTAGCTCTACCCTAATCAAGTGCTAAACTGCACTGGTCTAGTGATGCTTCTGCTGTGCAATCAAATTGATGATACTTGAGTGATGTACTAAAATGTCATAAATTTGTCGGCAGGAATGATAATAGTATCTATATATTAATACGTGAAGCAAAAACTTTGTACTCCTTTTTACGAAAATTTGTTCGGAGAGAGGAGTATGAATTTGGCACAGTTAATGGAGTAGTAGTAGGAATTATATGGAGAAGAAGAGGTGAATAAAATATGCATTAGAAATATATTAAATTAATGAAAAAACACTACGCGCAACACACAACTATGCATGTAACACACGCAGTCGAATCGCATTCGTAGTATTTCGATATTTATCATCTGACGTCGAACAATTTTTTGTAACTATGGTTACCTATATCTTATTTATATGTAATAGAGAAAAACAGAAAACAAAGTTGCAAGCTTGGGAATTTTGGTCGAATTTTGACCACTAGACGACCTCTAGTTAGTTTTTAAAGCTTCCTACAGAGCATGGTTTAAAGGAGGACAATAGACAATATTTGAATTCAGTCTTGACATGCGAAATCGTCGTCATTATTTTCTTCCACATTTCGATTAATTCGTTTATTAGTTTTTACCAGATATTCAGTTAGAAAGTGTAAATAAAGTTACGCCACGTCACCCTTTTATATATTCGAAAGCTATGAAAACCTTAATTAAGCTTAGCAATATATAAATAGATAGGATTTTAAACAACACTTGCGTTGTCACATTGCCCAAATGACGTCTCATTTCTGTTCTCAAAATCTTTATTTGATAAGCTATGGTATCATACTAAAAGGGTAAACAAATATTGAATAATTAAATTTCTAAATGTGCTAGAAATCCAATATTAGAATAAAATGGGAACAATGTAACATTCTAATAATGTGCAGACAGCGCCATCTGTCTACAGTCCCGAGATATGGGGCGACCGTTCAGTGACTCTACCTACATTGGACAGTAATATTATACGGCGCGACGACGACGCGCGGATCGTTGTAGGTAGCATACGCACACATAGATGGCGCTTTACTCAACTTTTAAGACGTTCACTTGTAACCTAATTTCAATAATATTGTTCTAGTACTTACATATTGGTCATATTTATATACATAAATCTACAAGTTTCGTTATCGCGCACACCTGTGTAGTTATTCCATGCTTAATAAAAATATACGAACTTGAATACCTATAAGTACTTATACTATGGGTACCTTCCCGGTGCCAGGCTACTACTAGGCCGAAAATGAATGTAAATAGGTAAGGACATACGTATATCAATCAGTTTCACAAGTCAAGTAAAAACATGCCTATCGTATAAATGCATTTAACTCATAAATTAAACGTAATGAACGATTAATCATGCTAATAGTCATGTATGAATTATGAAATTATATTAACTAATTATAAATTGTATTCATTAGATTCTCGATATCACTAGCTGCACTCATCGCTTGGTTTTATATGACTTATTGATGCGTTCGTATAAATACCTACTTACATCTTCATATTGTATTATAAATATGCAGTGACGCACAGTTAGATAGATGATAGTTACAATGGCCATATTCACGATGAGAAAGAACCGTTCATAAGATCATCCGGCTCACAATTAGGTATTACTTAGAGGCAAGGCGATCGGACCGCGGGACGGCAACGAGACGGGAATAGTAGATACAGCTATTTAACTGAGGATTTGCCTTTACATTTGTATAATACTTTTATTTCTGGTGGACTGTGACCCCACTTCAATTCAGTGAAGCTTGATAAAATTCGCTCATACACGCTAAGTAAAAACGACAACAAAGATCACCTGTGTTAACGAACAACGGCTCAGACATGAGCTCTGTTGAGCTATGTTACGTTAAAAGTGTGACTACTTGACTTGTGACGCGTATGTACATTTTCTTGTTACTTTTGTCAGAGCAAAACCGCAGGTGTTACATTCTGCTTGTTCAGCGCGGTCGTAACGAGTGTGCCGAGAGTCAAGTAGCAGTCGAGTGTCACTCGAACGTTGCGATGTTCATTCATTGAGTGAATGTGACGTACGTATCACCTGTAGTATGTAGTCTGTGCAGCACCACGTGGTTCCGCTAATGTGCAGCGCAAACAGTTGCTCACCGGCGCCCGCGCCGCCACCGTGCCGCGCCTGACAGTACCGCCGAACCGCGCCGCAACCGCACAGCCGCGCGATCTCACTGAAACCTCCGCCCTCGCTTACCAGTCTACCTTTCCCCTATGGTCACTCCTCGACCGCGTGCATACAGCAAGTTCGATGTCAAATCCGTCCAACAGCGATCGTGTTTCAGTGAAACTAATTACAAGACATTTTATTGAACAGTGTGAGCGGTCGTGAGCCCCCGCACAAATCGCACTGACCGCGAGTGTAGTGACCTTAGTGTGCTGTAAAGTGCGCGCGTGATATCTCCAGTGTTATCAGTGCCCGATTAGATACCGCGGCGGACGCACCTCTAGCGGGAATCGAAAGCGGCGGTGCACCGTGCGTGAGGCGGTAGCTGTTTACCTGTGCAGCGCGCTGCCATCATGAGGAGCAAGGACCGGCTGGCTGAGCTGCAACTGGTAAGAACGCCGCCGAGTCTAACGAGTCTCTTAAGCTGTGTGCGGCCCACTGCGGCATTTCCTGCGCGCGCCCTAATCTCCGCTTATCTGTATCTGTGTCATGTGTGTACATCAGATGACATCACACGCCCCATAAACAAACGCCGGTTCGGGATAAGAGTTATGATGCTGTAGTGATCTAACGTCTCAGTCATAAGTACAGTGAAAGAGCTGCGCGGGCGTCGCATGCTTGTTTAGTCAAGTGTGTCCGACTGCGAGCCGACACGCTGAGGGGATTATGTTTGGTACACTCGTCTCTTTCTACCACAATATTTTTCCAATTTGTTAAAGGTGTAGTTTTGGCAGCAAGAAAAATAAGTCTAAACGTAACAAATAATTTTAGCACAGGTTCCAACAACCCACTATAACTAAAATTAGTCTATTACTAATATTAACAAAGATTCTGATGACATTACTGTTATTACCTCTAAGCAAGAAAACTGTACTCGCTCACAGTAGATGTGGGCTCACTACAGTCAATCGTGCAAGATTATTAGTGCCCACATCTACCTACTTGATCTTGAGATTAAACTATCAATACCGGTAAATCTGGTCCTGCTAGGCAACTGACTAAGTACGGTTTTATTTGTATGATTTCAGCTGGCGAACCGAGCCTCGGTCAGCGTCTACCGAGATACCGTCGAGCTTGCAATCAAAGACCCAGTCCATAGCAAGGAGATAGAAGACATTTTTCAGGAAGTTTGTATAAATTTCACACTAACCTTGACATATAATGTTTATTGTGTTGTGTACTTATTATGACGGTGTACGATACTTTTAATTATTATAAATGTGACAGTTAACAACGCGCTCATTGGTGTTATTAGTGGCTAAGTAATTAGTGGACAACATCGCAATAGACGAAGCATTCCCGCACGCAGTTCCTATATTACTCATATTCATCATATGAAGAATAATGACTTCTTATTGTGCAAGGGACTGCGCATCAGCATGATTACTCCGACAGCCTTCTTTCATCATTCTGCAGATCACTGTAGTCTGAGATGGGTATTGGCATCGCTTCAAAAATGTTAGATACCAACCACAGAAACGATAATCTAAAGTCACAAATTCAAAATAATAAGTCAACTAGCTGACCCCGACGGTTTCACTCACGTTTATAATTACTGCCTCTCTGCGGTGGATCGTAGTATCATAGTAAAATAATATAGTCTCTGTAATTTTGGATAATGTAGCATTTTAATGATGTAAAGATTTTTTAATGGGTCATTCAAAAATACAAAATTTTCCTCTTTATAATTTATTTTATTTTATTTGGAAAACAAACAGTATCTTAAAACTAATTAACAACTATATAAACATCTTTGAACCATTTAGACGTTTTCACATTTTAGTATTTAGTGCTCGATAACAATAAGAACATGCACTGTATAAATAATCAAAAACAAGAGCAATTAGAGAACCGATTCAAACCACTGGTCGGTAATAAAACACTTATAACTAAAAGGACTTGTGTTAAATAGGTCTAAGTCATGCGAGTCGCCTAATTTGTTGATAATGCTTACAGACCTTACAAAAAACGATCCGTTTTTATAGTTGGTGGTATCACGAACAACATATAAGGGATAGAGTATTCTAACTGATCTGGAACTCTTAAGTTTATCTTGTCAAGAAGGTAAGGGGAATCAATATTCTGGATTGAGCTATTTTCACTAAAAGAGAAACATCTGAAGTTTTCCTCCTTAGGTACATATAATGGTAGTAGGTGTTGTCTCTTACATCTCGCCTCATAGGTATCGTCATATTTTTTGCACTTATATTGCAGATATCTGGAAAATTTTTGTTGTATTGATTCTAATCGTTTTATGTGAACGTCATACTGTATCTATATTAGTATCTATAGATTACACTTCAAATAAACTGAAATAGTGACCAGGATACATTTATTACCGAGTCGGCTTTACTAGAACATCGTACTCTAGAAAAATACCTGATTATGTCCATGGTTATTTAAAATTAAAATTACTGTTAAATCTGCAACAGGTGGTCTAAGTAAGCCTCTTCTTTTAAGCTTTACTCTATTCCTATAAAATTTATCAAATCATTCATGTTCTTTGTGAAAATGAGTTATCCATTTAGGCCACAAAATAACATTATTTGACGTCAAAATGAAGTTACAACTGTTTTTACTAGAGTAACATGAAAGTTGCTGCTACGTTCAGGCAAAGTTTGAGGCCGTGAAAAGATGCAAGTAACTTTTTATTTTATTATTGTCGTTTTAACAGCTTGCATATCTTTATTTTGTATGGATGTATCATACAGATTTAGTGATATGTTGTTACTGAAACTATGCACATAACACACATGTACACGACCCAATAAGCAAGCAGCTACTAAGCGCCTTGTAGTACCACATTGCGAGCCTTATTGTTTACTATCCGTAGACATTTATCACACTAATAATCCTTGACCCAATGTTCACTGCAATGTGCATCAATATCCTAACTAATAATTTAAATGCGAATGTAGGTTTGTTTGTTACGCTTTCACGCCTTAATTACTCGACGAATCATCATGGAATTTCGCATACACGTTGTCAAGGATACAGAAAAGGACATAGGGTTACTTACCATCCAGAAAAAAATACTGGTTCTGATCGAGCGAAACTGCGGGCAAAAGCTGGTTAGAACATAAAAAAGCGCCATTATCAGCCAGGAAAAAGTACTGTTGACGAGGGATTGAAAATTAATAACCTTACTTTAACATGACATTTACGCGAGCAACGCCGCTGGCAAAATCTAGTGTTCTATACAGTACACCACAGTGTGAAATGTTTACAGCAAAGAAATAGATACGAATGCTGTCATTAGAACGGTCAATGTTTGCGACACTCTTTAGTCACTCCACCTCGTACAAACGTACAAGAGCGAAAGGTAATAAATATTTGATATCATGTTCCGTAGCCTTCACTACAGTGTAGACAAATGCATGAACGCTCAGATGTGCCGCCGATGTTATAATGTTTTACACTTATAGTATTTGTACAAAGTGGTATTAGTTCAAAGTCCAACTATACATGAGATGTAATATCCAAAGATGGTGCTCATTTATTAACCATAGATGTTAACTTTGACAAACAATTAATCAGTCATTCTTCTGTAGTTCTCCGTTGAACATTGGCCTCTACCAATCTGCACTGCAGACACGGCGGACAAAGAAATTGGCTCGGGTAGTCTAAATAGACTACCCGAGCCAATTTCTTTAGGTCGCGAAACCATCTGGCCGTGATTACAGTAGATTTACACAAACTGAATCACAAACAAATCTATAAATGCAAATACAACGTGGAACAGAAATATTTGGCCTTTTTAGGGCCCTAATATGTATCTGATAAATAACCTAACCTATCGCTGTATCAGACTTTTTATTAGATTTTTTGGACATTTTATTAATTTATTATCTAAACATCGAAGCAAACGTATTACATCACTATCCAAATTGCGCCTGGTCATTTTCGAGTTAAGAGTGATCACCCAAGTTGTTAGTGTCGTTGCACTTAAATATGACCACACCTTTCTGTTAAACGTTGTATATAGTTTTCCAAAGGAGAGAACTACCTAGCTACTATTTTTTGCTTTATATAATTACAATAAAGATGGCAAACAAGGTTACCACAAATAAACTGGCTTATGACCGATCTAGAGCTGCTCTAGTACTCTTCCAGGAGAAATTCCCTTCGACACAGGTATTATTCCTAATTTCCTATTGGTCAACTTCACCATCAATCTGGCTCCTTCATCCTATTACTAAACAATTGCTAGCGACGGGCTTTCCCGCTCAAAATCTTGCCTTGCGACAACAAATGCTAAGATTAATACACAGTATATTGACGTATATGCATGTGTGGTTGCAGGTAGAGAGCATACGCAGGTGGATCCACGATTTAGAAAATAACACTCAGCTGGTGCGGCGGCTGCACGCTGACCCCACCTTCCACACAAACAGACGTACGTACTACCTCTGCCCTTGAGACACACGAAATAATGTACAAGTCTCAAACGAGGGCAATTCAAATCGCCAATCATGTATCTATTTATATATATTTTTTATGTATCTTAAGACTATTTCAATAATTGGCGTAGGAATCTTATGGTAACTTACAAACGTTACGTAAAGTAATTGGATGACGAGCACATATGCATAAAGCCGGATTAAATCTTAAAACAAAGCAGACGACTAGATTGCTCGGGTACCGAGAAAATTTGAGTTTTCCACAATAGGTCCGCCTCGGAGCTTGAAGTATTGCTAATGGTTTCTGAAAAACCTAATAAGGTACATTCTTTTGAATAGTTCTTGGATTACCTAAATCTATACGTGTTGGTTACATAGAGTATATATAGCACTCACAACATTTGTGTTATCCATAAATAGTTGTTCAAAGTCTGTGTGCTGATATATATTCTATAATATTCTATATTCTATCACATACACACAATCCATCTAGCCCAAACTAAGCAGAGCTTGTACTATGGGTACTAGACAATGGATAAACATACATATATACTCTGTTTTTTGTAAATACATACATATTACCTATACATAGAAACACCCAGTCCAAGACAAACATCCATGTTCATGCACACAAATGTTTTCTTGTGCGGGAATCGAACCCATGATCTCAGGCGTGGCAGTCGATTACACTTAGTTTTATTATTTAAATATTAGTAGATTCCCTCGTGACACAGGTATAATGATTAGAGAGAGACTTGTCATTTTTAAAAAGAATGTATCGATTCCATTAACAAATGATGTGTGGATGCAATACAGAGTTACAGGATCAGCTGGACAGTGCAGTGACGTCATCAAACGCGACGGGTCTAAAGCTGTGCGGCGCTCTACGGCAGCTAGAAGCCCGTGTGACTGCAGCAGCGACACGCAATGACGCGGCAGCACGGATCGCACGTCTGCAGTACGCGGCGACACGGCGCCTGTACACAGACGCACTGGAGAGACATTACGCAGCCCTGGACACCGTGAAGGAAAGCCAGATGCATCTGCTGCAGCAGCAAATGAGACTCAGTAAGCACATGCAGATTTACATCTTCCACCTTCACACACTTACCATTCATCACTATAGTAAACTGCACGGCAGCCGTACATAGGTAGTGGCCGCGTCGCCACTGCCGCCGCGCTGAGCATTGTGGGTTCGATCACCACACAGGAAAAAAATTGTGTGGTTCACAAATTTTGTTCAGAGTCTGGGTGTTCTTTGCGTCCGTTGTTTAAATCTTTATAAATTTCCCCATGACACAAATTATTCCTACTGCAAGTGCTGTTTTTTAAAAGAAAAGATGATAAGGAAGTTCAAGAGAAAATCACATCCATTATGACATTGCACACACACATAGGCACTTTCGCACACACTCATACTAAACAGTACTCTTTATGACCTATGTGTATCAAATTATCTGCCCGAGTACCTCCCTCCAACTAAATATTGCCAAATAAGTGTTGTGGTTTAGTAAAAGGAGCCACTGGTCTGTATCTTATGAATCTGCGTAGTCCCTTCCTTATATGTAAGGTAGAAATCTTTAAAGATATAATCGCAAATTATATATTTAAGCGGCAGTGCGGCTATAAGCCGTAGCCGATAGCCGCATTGCAATGCGAACGGCTTACTATCAGGCCGGCTTGAGATAGATAAATCTAGAGCATCTTACCTGCAAACGTCACAGATTAAACACTATTGCGCGGATTTCGCAACGGTTCAAATCTCCTCGTCATGTCAAATGCGTCAAACGTTGTTAGCTGTATCTCCACACGAAGCAAAGGAAAATCATTAAATCTTTAGATTCAATGAATTTCCACACTTTACTGTGCGCCCGTTGTTTAACATTTTGTAAAGTAAAATATAGCTAAAGAGGAAATACCAGAAAATGTTTTTAATAGATCTATTGATATGGCGCTGGGCCTGAATGAAATGTGCAAACAGATAACTACAGCTCGCACTGATTATACCTCTATCATCATCGCGTATTCCTTTGTTTCCTTTTCCAAAAGTAAACCGGTTCTTTATGTTTTGTTATATTTTTGCACTTCATATGTGAAGGATTTTGGCTATTTGTGTATGTATTTATTTATTTTATTTTCTTCGTGAAATTTTTAAGTTAGCTGGGTGTTTAAAGATGTAACCGAGCCAATTTTGTTATTATTGAGGGGACCTAGTACTTATAATAATTACATTATTGACATGATTAAATCAAAGAAAATAGCAGCAGTAGAAATAAATTATATCTTAATTTAATTTAGCTCTAGTGTCCTTATTCAGGGAGAAAACTGAAGAATACGTTGGTATGGACAAAACGCTGCCTCTATTTACTCTTAAAGCTGTACTATCTTTAAAAAACAAAAGCATGCGGTGACCTACTAGCGAATTGATAAAGGAATCGTACGTGCACCTCACCTTGCTTTGTGATAACGAGCTAAACAAACAGCGCAAGTAACACGTGCCGACGTGTAACCAAACCAGTGCGATGGTTATGACCTGTGCAAACAAACAAATAATCAGGTCAACGGAATGTTGTATCACGTACCTACACTTTGCATGTGCTGTAATATGTATCGTAGCAATTTTAATGAACCGCACCAATCAAGCTACTGCCCACCAACAGAGAAGTTATTATTGACCTATTCTATTGCAATCGTTGTGTTGCCAATGCCCCTCGGATTAACAACCCAAAGGTTGCAACAGACCCAAAGAAATAGGTCAATAATAATTTACCTGTTGGTGGGCAGTAGCATTATTGGATCCAGGCGTTACTCGCACAGACTTCAAATAATATCTGCATTGCGAGGGTGTTAAAAAACTGGACTCAAAGAACATCCAGACTCGAAACAACAATTTGTACATATCACAAATTTGTATGAGGATCAAACGCAAAACATGTTATAGACAGCAGCGACATGGCGATTTCATAAACTATACCATCCGGTCCGTGCAAATACAGATCTAACACACTACATCAAATAACCCTCTTTAAACTGCACTAAACCTGTATCGTAATAATAAGTGAATTAATAAGGGGCAAGCAAGATGCAAATGTGCATCGTTTATACATCATACTCACACGGCAAACTCTATCAGCCATCAAATAACCCATCAGCCATTCACTTACCTTAACATAAATATAAATAGAATAATAATGAGCAATATTAGTGTTAGAACTCTAATAAAAATAAACATAGCTGTATAAGTACCAAGTCAATTATTATTTACATACCGTTCAAGGGTATAAAAACATATGTTTTTATATTCTTAAGTAGGATATAAAAACGCATGTTAATGATGTTTAGTTACCTGCTTGCATCACTTGAATGAATCATAAATCTGGTTGTCTGCAGCTTCAATTGTCAGTAGTTTGCAAAGTAACGGGCACTTGTGAACTTAAAATGTTATGAACTCATTACTCTAAATAACGATGCATATTTATTTGCATATAAATATTATGTCCAATCATTTTAAAAGATTAGCTTCGAAGTACCTAACTATTTGAAAAGCTTGCAATTTTTTTGGAATCATAAAAGTTATTTCTGCTCGGGCTGTAACAGAACAGGACCACCATTCCATAACACTTCGGCAGCTGGAACCTATAACCAAGTAAAGGTTTAAGGGCTCAAACAAGCGATTGAACACCTAAAGCTTAGAGAGTAGCCGAAACGAAAAATACAGTATTCTTAGACTAAGAACCGCAGTATCAATGCAGTGGCTCAAATTCGCAATTAATAATATGACGATCAAACATCTATGTTGTGCAATGTTACTCTCACTTTAAATTATTACTAATTTGTACTAGAGTACAAATTAGTAATAATTTAAAGTGAGAGTTGTTCTCAGTTTAAATTATTAATGATTAATTTGTACACAGCAACAAGCATCCCTATTTTTTATAAGACTGCTGGTATGTAATAAAATCGATCTATACATTATATATTTAATTGGAATAAGAACTGCAGACAGATTATTAAAAAAAATTTGAATGTACTACTCGTAGAGTTCTTTATTTGAAATACTTACTCATCAAACAGCGTAGGTAATTAAAGTGATCAAAACATGATCCAAATAAATGAACCGAGTTACATGTATGAATTGGTTTAATTACCATAATGCGTGTTATTGTGTCGGTAGAAATGGGCACAGTACAACGCTGCGTCAGTGTTTGTGCCACTTAGCAAACTTTGAGTAGAACGGCTGCATCAGTTAAATTCGCGCTAATGTTGCCGGTGACGCGGGGTCGACGACCCCACACCGTGACCTGCGCTCAAGTAACAAGTCTTACTGAGTCACACGACCTCCGGTAACTAACAGTTAATGTTTTATATTTTCAGCGAACCTGACATACACTGACGAGGAGTGCGAGGCACTGCTAGAGTCTAACAACATTTCCTTCTTCGTTGACAACGTAAGTTTGCCACACTTCGTAAATTAGTTAATCCATGACGCCGTGGCGCAGCGGTAGTGCATGCGACTGCTGTGCATGAGGTGTTGGTTTCGAATCTCGGGTTGAAGCCAACATAAAGTTATTGGGTTTTCCCGACAAGAAATCTTAATAGCAGCCCGGAGTTAGGAAGTTAGCGGCGCCACCCCCGTGCCTCGAAAAGCATGTAGAGTTGTCCTGCGCCTGATCTCTTCGGTCTTTCCGGTCGTGTCGGAGCGAACAGAGACTGCTCTTATGTTTGCGCACATACTTGTGTCTATAATATTTCCTACGCAGATGGCCAGTCTTCATTAAGATTGCCTACCGTGACCGAAATTTGGTCTGGAGGACATAATTATTAAATTACTATGGTTGGTGGTCAACGCTTGGTCAATAGGCAAAGCCGCGACTTTCAACGTAATTTATTGTTATCGTACCTTAATATTGAACTTACTGTAACAGTTATAGACAAGAAACAATATACATATGTATAATTTTTATTTAAATAACAAATTATAAATGTTGAAAGAATTGTAAGCCGTCAACGGCAAAAATTATATATAAAAGAAAATCCAACACCTTTAACCAGGAATAGCCATCGTTTTTTTGAGTAAGACAAATATATCTTACACAAAAAGAAATAGGAATATCTGATATGACAGATATTTATGTTTATTTAGGTCTATATAGAATATAGAAGTAGGTATTCAGGCATTTGCACATTAATAACATTATATTTTAGATCAAATGCCGTGATGGCTATGTCACCCAAACCATAATAACGTTTCGACTAACACTCCATTCATTAAAATCTGCACAGACGTTTAGGTGCTACGGTGAATCATACGTAAATCCTTCTTTTGTCTTTGTTGTAGTCGAGTAAAATTGAGATGAGCAGACAGGGCTGACAAAAATCATCCATCTCTCTGCTACTTTCTGTAATCTGTCAATTTTATTGATAGATGACAGAAAGTACCGACTACACAAACGGTTAGTCGGTAGATTCCTTGGTCATGTTACCCAGCACAGTTGTTTTAGTGCTGTCGTTAGCAAACTTTATGTAACTTAACTAGATTGTGCTAATATAATAAACTGACTTATGCCGGCGACGCCGTATGCCCCGCACGCCTGGAATTTGAATTTTAATTCTGTCTATATTTCTACTATGCATTTTCAGAAAGAATAAGTTAAAAATAGCTTATGTCTCTCTGTCCGATCCTTCTCCTTTTTCTTGTTGCCTCTAGGCGACCGACGTATCAAAAATGTATTGTTATTGATACTCGACTCCTAGACAGCGCGCAGTGCATTCAATGTATAGGAAAGTGTGTCAAAAATCATATCTCTATTTATATGTGGTAAAAATAAATAAATATTATTAAAAAAAAACTATTATATATAATTTTATAAAAAAACATAAAAACGATTTGCAGTTAATCTAAATCTGAAGATTCTTGACCAAAAGGTAAATCGACATCCAAGTTGTAGGAAGTGGATGCCGCATCTGTTAAGATGACATATTTTAGAACCTCTGTATCATTTATGGCTTCTATCTTTTTGTGATGATTTTCCTTTTGCTTGATATATGAGGTTTTGATTCGAGTATAATCTAGAGCATTTTCGAGTGTGAGATAAGCGGTGTTTCCTTACTTCCTAGTGTCTCGCTTCAAGTGCATCCTCAGATAAATGGCCGATTGGCAATGTAAATGCACCGATTATGTCACACCCTTGAACCAGCACCTTGTGAACACTCCTAGGCATATAATACCATTCATACAGACTTAAGTATAATTGCCTATTCTCGTCTTAAAGTGTTCTAAATTTATCAATGTCGATGTTATATCCACTTGCTAGCACTCTTAATATGATAGAAAATTTGATAATCAGCTCTTTATTAATTCCGGTGGTCTCAAAGGATGTATCAGGATTTATAAAGAAACGTCTAGCTGTGTTACCATCGTTTGTGGAGCCATATCCTGACTTCGGTTTATCAACTAAGAGAGCCATTTTAGATTTAAATTCCAATTGAATTTTCTTCTTTCTATTTTCGACTATCTCTTTATGCTCATTTCCTCTAACTTGCCAAGTTTTTATAGGTATTCGGTAGGCTATGTGCAAAAGACATTCAAAAATCTAATCCAACAGTGTAAAGTAGACAAACCGAAGTTAAAGTGCTCCACATTAGGCGACCGATTTAATACAGATTGAGTGTTCATCTGCGTTGGAGTTGCACCACAGATAATACACTTATGTAGATGTGGCGTTAGTGCCTGATAGTAAATTGGTTACACTGCCATCTATCATTGTGAAAAGCATCTTATAGCTAACTTGACATTCTTGCCCACTCTCTGTTCTAAGGTCACTATTTTGAATATGGCTGATTTTTTCATTCATCTCTTTCTCTTCATTTCGTAGGCCTGCAATAAAATGTTGATAATGTCTTAGAATTGATACATTCATCTTTTCCACTGTTTAAATCTCGCAGTCTCAAGGGCACTAAAGCGACCAGGAACAAAAATTCATCAGTGTTCGTAGCATTCAATTTATGTTTGTATTGGCTGTGACCAGAACTGCCGTCGAAGCCCCATTTGCAAATCAGTTCGAATCGAAATTCCCTAAATCGGCGATATTAAGGATACTGTTAGCTGTTAGCTGAAGAAGTTCTTGTAGGTTAGTTTCAGGTGAAGTTTCAGTAACTGTAAGTGATGAAGGGAGGAGAGTACTTTTGATTCGATTCAAGCGATACAGACTCGGAAAGCAGTTCGAATGCACAATATTCACCACTGATCTTAAAACTTTATACTTCTGTTCCAAAGCCAGCGCTTGATGTGGATTTAATATAGTAGTCTGATCTGGAATAGTCATATTATCAACCATCTCCGCAGCAAAACGTAGCTCATGGGATGTTCTACTAGATGCGAGTTCAGCTAAACGCCTTATCTTTGTGTTAAAATATGTTTATCCAAAAGGCCAAGAACTTGGTCCAGTTCAACGCCAAGAAGACCCAGGCATGCGCGTTCTCAACAAAAAAGTCTTCGTTCCTTCCCCTCCCTTCTCTGAAGAAGACTCCACTGGTGATACGTGACAGCCTCTCCATCTTAGGTACGGATCTTTGCCGCTCCCTTAATCCCAAAACCTACATCGAGAGCGTCATTAAGCAAGCTTCGCGAAAACTCGGAGTTCTGAACAGGGTGACGTGGTTCTTCGCGCCTGGGCAGCTGTGCCTATTGTATAAGGCACAAATGCGCCCTTGCGTGGAGTACTGTTCTCATCTTTGGGATGGCTCCGCGCAGTACTTGCTAGACGCTCTTGACAGGTTACAGCGGCGGGCTGTCCGTATCATCGGAGATCCAGAGGTCACGAGTTCACTGGAACCTCTGCAACTCCGTAGGGATATTGCCTCTTTGGCATGTTTCTACAGAATATACCACGGGGAGTGCTCTGAATATCTTATCTCTGAATATCTTATCCCGCTTTCTCCTTTCCTATCCAGAACAACGCGTGCTGGGCTCAGATGCCATCCTTACACGGTGGAGTCGACTAAAGTGCGTACCAACAAATTTGGGTCCTCATACCTCTGCCGAACGATCAAGGCATGGAATTCTCTGCCAAGGCACGTGTTTCCTTCTTCCTTCAATCCTGGGTCCTTTAAGCTGGGCGTGAAAGAGCACCTTCTCAGGCCGTCAAAGTAGAGACCTCAACATCGCCTCGGCTGCTATGAGGACGATGTGGAGGCCACTGCTCTTAGACCACACGACTGCTTACCATCAGGCGGAGTGTGGTCATTTTGAGGTGCAAAATAAAAGAATAAAAAGAAATAAAAAAAAATTAAAAAAAATTTGCCGACCACGTAGACGACTAGGGCCAGGCTGTTCATGGTCCACTGTATCGTCTATTAGACAATGTGGCAACAATATCTTCTGTTGCAACCAAGTCTTGTATTGTTGTAAAAGTCTATGGCGATTTCTATAAACTTCTTTCCATTTTTTTCTCATTTGCACACAAAAAAATCTGCTTGCGGTCTTTAATTCGTCTCGGATTTGTTCTGAATACTGTCGCGCTTGTAATAGGATTTTTCTTATAAAAACGGCAATTTGTTTTCACTTTTTTCGTTTTCTATCTATACTTCAACAAGATCAGAAGATTTTATAGAACAGTCACTGCCCGAAAAATAATATTAAAAAAAAATAGTAGCAAATAGACGCAGAAAAATTAATGTAAATATGAAACTACATTATAAGGTAGAACTAATTAGAAGCAAAATCATAAATACGATTTTTGACATTTTCGTTAAAAACCTTCATCAAAGTTGTGTATGGATGTATGGATGTTTGTTACTCTTTCAAGCAAAACCTTCTGGACCGATTGCGATGAAACTTAGTATGTAGATTGCTGGAGACCTGGACACACATAGACTACTTTTTATCCCGATATTCCCACGGGAACGGGACTTACGCGGGTGAAACCGCTGGGAAAACGAGTGATAAATAAATTATACAAATCAAGATAAAGGACATGTAGAAACATACTTATAATCCATTCAAGCCTAATTTATATTAATATTTAAAAGTACCTACATACCTTGGCGTGTGATCTCCATAATTGGTTATCAAATAATGTAACTTTCTTTATGATGTGCGATTCGTACAAATAACAATTAATTAATGATAATGAAGTGATTATTTTGTTACAATTCGAATACCTCAATGAGGATAGTTAAAACTAAGTAAACACGTAAAGCCACAGATTATTAACTGCTTGGAGTTTTGTAATAACTAATGACGCTTACAAAAATAAACACAATTTCGTGAAAATAGATACTCGTGTTTTTTATTTTTGTCTTCTGCTCAATGCACTGTGGCAGCGTATCAAGATGAAACATGCACCAGATTTTAAATGAGACTTCCGGCATTATAATGTTACTGTTCACAATCCGTATTCATTTTCGTGTCTTAGCTTTCGTGTAATGCGCGTAAAGCAATACAGGGAGACAACATTTTTAAAATAACCCGTCACATTAATTTTGGTAAATATCTATGAATAGTCATCGACCAGTTACAACTTTATTATATGAATATATGTGTAATGCAACTGCAATATCGAAATGCAAACAGCATATCTCATGGTTGTCACGCTTTCATAACTGATTTAATAAATAGATCCCTTGAACATCAGAAGAGACATAAGCAACTTAAATCATGTTCGAAGTCGCGGATACTAGCTAGTCATGAGTTAGTAAGCTGACATAGAGAAAAAAATTGTGATGGCACTCTATCATAATAAGCAACAATTTAAAAGTACTCTTGACTAAACTGTAGTGTTTTTAGTGGGCTCCTCGTGGTTGCCACTGCGCCGTGTTGTGGGATCATTTGTCACACAGGAAAAATATTTAAGGTCATAGTGAAGGAGTTGTCTTTTCATACACGGAATAATGATATAATAATATTCTGTCACATACACACAACACCATCTAGCCCAAACTAAGCAGAGCTTGTATTATGGGTACTAGACAATGGATATATATTATATAATATTTTTTTATAAATACATACATATTATACTTAGAAACACCCAGACCAAGACAAACATCCATGTTTATGCACACAATTGTTTGACTTGTGCGGAATCAAACCCGCGACCTCAGGCGTGGCAGTCGGTTTCTCTAACCACTGCGCAATCGAGGTCATGTCTCCGAAGAGTTAGGCAGAGGTTTATCATATTTGATTGATTTGTGATATTTATGAGTAGACCGCAACGCATTTAGAAAGTTATTTTAATAATTATGGAATTTGCAGAAAAGGGCTCCATCCAGAAAAATGGTACTGTTTCCGAAGTACCTATAGCTAGTATTACAATAAATAAAGTATTTAGTTAGCAACTGTATAAATGGACAAATAATTTATGCATACTGTTACGTTGAATATAATTTTATAAATATGTACCTAACTACATTATAGTAATATGACGTAATATTCTGAAGATTAATATAATTAATGATGATAATAAAATACTAAGTATTATTTAATGATAATATAATGTTCCAAGAGAAGTTAAAAGTACCGATTGATGATGTAAATAGCCAAATTATTTTTATATAATACAGTTGTGTAGCTAAATTCAAATAGCTCCTGCTAATATCATCTTGAATAGCCATCATAGGTACTTAAGACACAATGGAGTCTTCTTTTATACCTGGTACTTAGCCTAGACTGAGGCAGACCGACTGTGGAAGTACCCCTTATATGAGTATACCACCCTACAGAAATTCGTAAACGTTTGGCTCACCGCACACAACTCAAGATTGTTTAAACTTTATTTATGTTAGCGGTTTAAGGTACAAGGAGGTATCCTTGCATCGTTGTCAACAGGGAGCGGCAGCCAATCTGATCTTTGCTCCTTGCGCTGGCAGCACAGCAACCCTTTCTGAAGAGGTTTCCTTATTTCTTTTAAAAAAGATATCACTCGCATTTGGGATTTAGCTTCGTGGCGATGGGAACTTTACAAACGGACAATAATTAACGGACGCAAAGTGCATCCAGACTCAGAACAATTATGTATGGGTCACTCAAACAATTGTGTCGTGTGGACCTCGAAATCACAACACTTTGCGCGACGGCAGCTGTAAGGAGACCGTGTGCACACTTAGTTCATTCGTTCAGTTTGGTCAGTTACCAACGCGCAAGTGATACCTCCGATGTTAAAAGTGCCTATAGAGTACAATTAGTTGGAGTGCGCCCCGTACGACCTAGCTCTATCTATGGAGCTTAATTTATTTATATTTTTATTGGCGTCAACTGCTCACTGCACTTACAGTTGCCCAACACGTGCAGTGAGCCATAATACGTACATATTATTATTATTATTTGTAACTTAAAAATAGTGAACAGTATTCAACACATGTATTAATTTTAGCAAAAAATATGTCATCTTCTTGATATTGAGCAACCAGAGAGTTGAGAAGTCTCATAGCCTGATTGGTCGGAGCAAACTGAGCGGTACAAGTACGCACCCTCGCCTCGGCACCGCCAGCAAACGACGCGACCGCAGTCTTTTAAAATAAAAAATATGACATACATATTTGTCGGTAAATAACGGTTTTAATTTTATCGTATTTTCTATGATAACATAATTAAAACTGTTATTTATAGGCAAAAATAAAACAAATATATCTTTATGCTATTATATCATGAATATATTTTATTAATAATATTTGCAGCATTAAACAAAATATTATAAGTAAATAATATTCGGTTTCAGAACGTCGCACGTTGCCGATTGAAATGTCATTTCCAGATACACATTAAATGTTGCTCTACATACATTGACTTAGATATTACTCTACATAATTATTATCTAGTTTTGATATCAATATTATGTACCTAACATGTATAAATAAATTATTATGTTTTATAAATAATCTTCAATAATTATCACACGTTCTTTTTTTAACAATTGAACGTGTCTACAAAACAAAGAATCGTCTACAAAACAGATGATTATCAGAAAGTGATCAGTCACAAAAAATAGGTGCGATTTTCGACCTTATTGACATTATTCAGAATTTATCATTTTATTAACGTATTAATGTCAGAAAGAAAATATAAAAAAGAGTCTGTTATGAATTGTCAATAAGGTCCAAAATCACATGCACCCGTTTTTTGTAAGCACTATCGCTGGTTGATCACTTTCTGATAGTCATTTGTTTTGTAGACATTCATTTGTTTTGTAGACGTTCATTTGTTTTGTAGACACGTTCAATCGATTTAAACAAAAAAAAATCTAGCTTATTTTAGGTACTATCGACTTGAGCGACGGTTGACCATTTCAGAAAAAATTTCGCTTAATCATGTTGAATTTAAGTGACACCGCCCTTAATTTTGTTAACAAATGTAAAGCGTAAAAAAACTCAAACAAAAAGGTCGTAGTTGACCAGTTGAGTTTGTATCGCCTTAGAATCAGTAAACAAATGTAAAGTGTAAAAAAACTCAAACAAATAAAAGAGCGTGTCACGAGTGGCCAACCAAGTGTTGGCCTGCTATGCGATTTTAACCTTCGGAATGGTCAATCGTCGCTCAAGTCGATAATACCTATCCCCGTGGTATCTTCAGGACCCGAGTAAGTAGGGTTTCGGGGGAGAACTACGGGTTTCCCCCTTTGGACCAGGATACTACGGGGTCAGGAAGCCCACTGCGCCTCGAAAGGCGCGTTCTATGGACCGCGCCGATTAGAGTGCGCGGTGCCTGACATTGGTGTTGGACTCACAGGGGTATGTGGTTAGCTGCTGAGGACGCCATGTTCGTTGCTCGGCAAGCACGTGGCGTTCGAGCGTCGGACTCAGATGCGGCTAGTGCGAACCAATCGGTCGTACGAGGCACGGAGTTGTCTTAGCGAAGTGGCTGTGTGGTTTCACTGCCACAACGCATCTCGAGCGCTTGCTTGCTCAGCAAGTAAGAGTCGTAGCTGGAGTGACTTGGGCCACACCCGGCTTGGGTACGTCGGGAAGTGAGCGTGCCTTACACAGCTCCGGTACCATACTGGAGATATGGGAGGCGGCTTCTCCGTCGGCTTCAGCGAGGTTTTCGTTAGCAACTCCCTGAGTTGCGGGTAGTGAGCGGCTTTATTGCGCCGGTACCTATCTGGAGAATAGGTAGTGTCACTTGGGCACGAGGTAGCTCGCTTACGAGAACCGGATCTCTAAGGTTAGGGTGGAGTAGTCGAGATTTGGGGACAAGACCTGTCTATAACTGGTCCCGGAAGGTGCTCTCAGGCACTGAAAGGTACAGCGGCTCCCCTAATATAACCTTAATGGTTGGTGTAGGGGAACGCTATATCATACCGGGACACGGCGCAGCACACGCTGGAGGAGTGTCCGGCGTGGGCCGAGGAGCGCTGTGCCCTGGTCGCCGTGATTGGCCCCGACCTCTCGTTGCCGACCGTCGTATCCATGATGGTCGGCGACGACAGGTGCTGGGGTGCAATGAGGTCCTTCTGCGAGGCTGTCATCTCGCAGAAGGAGGCGGCGGAGCGGGGGCGTGAGGAAGATCCTCACGCCCCGGACATCCGCCGCCGGAGGAGGGGGCGCAGGAGACGCGCTTATGTCGCTCTCCTGCCCCCCACCTAAGGGTTCTGGGTGGCAAGGCCTCAGGGGACCCTGCCACCCGTGAGTAAGAACCCATAGAGGTCGCGCGCGGTGTTCCCGCGCGCCTTCTAACGTCGAAAGGGGAGAGCGGTGAAATGCTCTCCCCCGGGGACGAGAGGAGGTCGGGTCCCATTGACCCGGCCGGCACCCACACGGGGGGGCCTGCTATGGATGAATCTTTTTAGACTCCCAACAGGCCCCCCCCACTGGGTGAGAGAGGGAACACCCCAGGTTTTTTTAGTGGGTATACCAGCAATAGGCTGGTGAGTCCCACACGCCCCGCCGGTGCCGTCCCCTAGCCGGCGGGTAGTGCATCAAGCATTTTTTCCTGGGAATCAAAAAAAAAAAAAAAAAAAAAAAAGAGGAACGCTATATCATAAGCTGGACTAGTCGTAGAGAGAGGGGATGTATCCCCGTGGTACAACTAGTTGGACCTAATTCCACCGTTGTACTAGGGGTCATAATCATAAATTGACTAAATTTTATTGACTTACCATAGGAAAACATTATTTTAAACATAAATAAAGCGAGTGTGTTGTCAACCCTATTGTGCAACAATAAATAGAAATGTATCATGAGAGCACATTTACGTCGCAATTCAAGCGTATCTATTCCTACCATACCCGATACGAAGAGGGAAAGATATAAAAAAAAGAACTCTTCAGCTTTGTTATATAAATAAGTATAGACATTTAGAAAATTGTTAACAATGCCGTATGCGCCCAAGCCGCTGCGCTTTTTCCCTTATTACATAATATATGTATGTAACTGTAGACTTAAGCCCGCCACTTACAAACAACTGAGGCGAAGCGGTACCACTGGCGCTTTTGCTGTACTGTTCGAATTAGTATGAAACATCACACACTATATGTTTCGAATTACATATTATATGTTTCATACTAATTTGACCAGCCGTGTGGTGTCCGGCGTTAGAATAGCACCACCCCCTACCAAAGGACACAGGTGTCGTAAGAGTCGACTGAAGTCCATGGGCGTAAATTTTCGACCTTACGCTCTTACAGGGGAGATGGGCCTCTAAGCATCGGTTTGCAACCCATCTAGGAGAAGGAAAACTCCGAAATTCAACCCGGAATGGAGTCTCCGATTGGCGCAAGTAGAGTTCAACTCGAAATTAGCGGCAGACCCCTGCAGCCAACCTGGCTCCACATGTATTGGCTTGCCTTTCCTGTGGGATCAGCCAGCAAGGCCGAGAGGGTAATGCAGGTCCTGGGCAACACTGCGTTTCCTTAACCCCGTCCCAGGCGGTGTTATGTCTGTGGAGAGGTCACTCCACCCATGTAAGTTCTGCTGCGTGGTCAACAACACGGAAAGTGGCAGTTACCAGTTATAAGTCTACACATATGGGCGTAAGTGTGGACGCTAGGGGTCACTTTCGACAGTGGGAGGGCCCATCGAAGGTCCAATGTTCGGTTACCGCCCGCTTCAAGCCGGGCAGCCCCCGGTCAGTAAGGTATCGTTCCGTCCCGGCGCTGGTCTGCTCCTTTAGGGTGTAGGGAGCACTAGCTTTTGGCTAGATGGCTGGTACCGTTATTTATAACACCTACTGATAAAAGAAAGCAGTGCAAAACTTCGCGCCCCCAATCCATGCGCATTGCAACATGGAATGTCCGTACTATGAGGACAGGCCTCCCGAATACCTGTGGAGGCTCACAAGTATGCAGCACGCAAGACCTGCGCAAAACTGCTGTAATCGGTGTAGAATTAAATAAATTAAACATCTCGGTTTGTGCCTTGCAAGAAACCAGACTACCCGACGAAGGTTCACTGCGCGAGTCCCTATACACATTTTTCTGGAAAGGAAAAGACTCTACTGATGTTCGCGAGCATGGAGTTGGTTTTGCGGTCCGAAACGACATTTTATCCGCCATTGAGAGCCCTCGCGGGATTTCGGAGCGCATAATGGTCTTAAGGCTCAATAGCAGTTGTGGGTTTGTTTCCCTTATCTCTGCCGACGCTCCGACTCTAACATCTTCGGACGAGTCTAAAGATCGTTTTTACATTCAACTAGCCGAGACAGTTAAAAATGTCAGCAGTGGCGATCACCTCTATATTTTAGGTGACTTCAACGCTCGTGTCGGTCGGGATCATTCCGCTTGGCCAAGTTGTATTGGTTACCATGGAGTTGGCAACATGAACGACAACGGCCAACGCTTACTAGAGTTTTGCTCGGAGCACGGGTTATGTGTAACCAATACATATTTCAAGGGCAAAATGACCCGTAAAGTTTCCTGGAAACACCCGCGATCCGGCCATTGGCATCAACTAGATGTATACTTTCCAGAACTAAGGATCTCCGTGAAATTCTTCATACACGTACCTTCCATAGCGCCGATTGCGACACCGACCACTCTCTTGTGGCAGCGCGCGTGGCTATCACTCACAAGAAGATTTATTCGTCCAAAAAGCCAGGTAGAAGAAAGATAAACCTTTCTAATATCAGGAACGACGAGAAAGTCCGAAAATTTGAGCGTATGGCTACCGCAGAACTTGATGCCTGGGACGCTAATACATCTATAAGCGTCGAGTGGAACAACGTCAAAAAACTACTGACTGATTGCGCCAGTGACGTTTTCGGTCAACTGAAAACAAAGTCACAGGACTGGTTCGCAGAAAATGCTGAACACCTACAACCTTTGCTGGACTCAAAGCGTAATGCTGCTCTAAGGCACCGCATCTCTCCCTGTCTAGAGACCGACAAGGCTCTTCGAGCGAGCAAAGCAGCTCTACAACGAAGTGCCCGATATTTTGCGAACTTATACTGGTCGAGTCTCGGTAATGCAATTCAAATGTGTGCAGACAGAGGAGACATTAGTGGCGTTTACGAGGGTATCAAACGGGCTCTAGGACCTGTTATTAAGAAGACGGCCCCTCTAAAGGACGCAAACGGTGCTATCATCACAGATAGCCAAAAACAGCTCGATCGTTGGGTCGAGCACTACACAGGTCTCTACTCACGTCCTATATACCTACAACCAGAGGCTGCTCAATGCATGCCCAAACTGGATGTATTGAGTGAGCTAGATGACCCACCGTCTGTAGAGGAATTCATCAAGGCTGTTAAACAGCTTAAACGCGGCAAGAGTCCCGGCGGTGATGGCACCCAAACCGAAATAATAAAGCTCCAGTGCATGAGACCGATACTGCATAATCTACTTTGTAAGTGCTGGGAAGCGGGAGAAGTGCCACAGGACATGCGTGATGCTAACATCGTCACATTATACAAAGAGAAAGGAGATCGCGGCGATTGTAACTGTTACCGTGGCATTTCTCTTTTGAGTATAGTTGGCAAGCTTTTCGGCCGAGTCGTTCTGTCTAGACTCCAAAAACTTGCAGATCGCGTATATCCTGAGGCACAGTGTGGATTCCGTTCCCAGCGGTCCACAGTGGATATGATTTTTACGCTTCGTCAGTTACAAGAGAAGTGTAGAGAGCAAAAGACTCCTCTGCTTGTGGCGTTTGTTGACCTTAACAAGGCCTTCGACACGGTCAGCAGGGAGGGTCTGTACTCGGCACTGGAGAGCATTGGATGCCCTCCTAAAGTCCTGAGCCTCGTCAAATCATTTCACGAGGATATGAAAGGTGCGGTAGTGTACAACGGTAGCACATCTGAGCCGTTTGACGTTTGCAGAGGAGTACGCCAAGGTTGCGTTTTGGCTCCTACCCTGTTTGGAATATTCTTCTCTCTTATACTGCGCACAGCTTTTGGTAACGCCAAACAGGGTATTCACTTATATACGAGGACAGACGGAAAGTTATTCAACATCTCCCTCCTCAAATCTAAGAGAAACCGAGAGGACCTTTTCGTCGACAGTCTCCTTTTTGCCGATGACGCAGCCTTTGTAGCTAATTCCGCAATAGAGCTTCAATCAATGGTGGACAAATTTTCTCAGGCATGTTCTCTGTTTGCCATGTCTATTAATACAAAAAAGACAGTTGTGCTGGCACAAGGCACAACTGTGGCTCCATCAATAACTCTAAATGGCACGCTGTTGGAGGTAGTTGACAGGTTTTGCTACCTAGGGTCGACCGTGTCGAATAATCTCTCGCTTAACGCAGAGATCGACGTTCGTATCGGCAGAGCGGCGACCATGTTCGGGAAGCTTAGTGCAAGAGTATGGTATAATAATAAATTGACAAGAAAGACCAAGATGATCGTCTTTCAGGCTTCCATCTTAAGTATACTCTTGTACGGAGCTGAGACCTGGACGTCGTATGCAAAACAAGAACGTCGTATCAATTCTTTCTATATGCGTTGCCTCCGCAAGATTTTAGATATATCATGGCAAGACAGGGTCACCAACGAGAGGGTCCTAGAAATCGCACAGCTGCCTAGCTTGACCGCGCTTCTCAAACAGAGGCGACTGCGTTGGTTAGGGCACGTGCACAGGATGGAACCCTCCCGACTACCACGACGTGTTATGCTCGGTGCAGTAGCGAATGCAAAAAGAGACGTTGGGAGACCGTTGCTTCGCTTTAAGGACTGCGCCAAGCGAGACATGGCCGCTTTTAAAATTGACCACCGCGATTGGGAGAAGCTCGCTGAAAAGCGGACGGATTGGCGAAAACGTGTTTTGGAGGGTCGCAAATTTTGCGATGAGGCCTGGTTCGGAGCTCTTGCTGACAAAAGACAGAAACGCCATCAAGGTCGCTCGGCACCAACCACCACAAACTTCTCATGCCAGACCTGTGGTAGAGAATGTCGTTCTCGCATCGGTTTATTTAGCCACCAGAGACGATGTCTCTCAGATATAACGCCATAAATCGTCTGAAATAGACGCAAAGGCCAATATATATAATTTGAACAATACAAAAGTGCCGCCGCCGGTACCGCTCTGCCATATGGCAGACTTTAAAATTTTGTGTCTATCCAGGTGGAGGCAGTGACAGCAGAAGAGCGGCGAATTCTTCGTGATGTGGAGGCTCGTCACGAAGAACTCGTGCGAGTGGAAGCCGCGCTTGTGGAAGTGCGCGATCTGTTTATACAGCTTTCGCACCTCGTGTACATGCAGGCGGCACAGATCGATAGCGTCATGTACTTCGCGTCACAGGCTGAAGTGCACGTGGGTACTGGTGGCGATCACTTGCTTAAAGGCACCGTCAGCAGAACCAAGACGAGGAAGGTAAGACTTGACTATTAGGATAAGATTAGACGACCGACTGCAGTTGCCTATAGTCCTTCGGCCATTATCATAATACTTACAAGAGGGCTATTACATCGTAATAAGTAAAAATTCTATAAAGTATTGCTTATGATATTGCATAAGAATGCTAGCTTGCCTTATAACGCTGCTGCATAGATATAATAAAGGTTTACAGAAAATTTATGAAAAAGTATGTTTACGATGCATTTATTAAGCATACTATTTTAACTACCTATCGTATTAAACCATTAGTAAGATATTTTTTATGAATATGACCGATAATAATGTTATGGATGTAAAACCAATATGACTGCAGTTTCCTGTAGTCAAATTGTTATCCGCAGTGATTTAAATGGAATTACTTCTTCCAATGAAGGGTCTACTGTGGATTTGGTTTAGTTTGGTAGACTGTAGTGAAAGAAGAAGTTCAGCAATGTAAAATCAGATCTGCCATGAAAATGGCTATCCAAAACTTTAGGCCGAACATAAACTTACAATAAAGTTTCTTCGGATTGCCTTCTAAAAAATTACAAATATTGTCATTTTGTGAATGTGAAATTTGTGTGAAATTTCATGAAGTATCATGAAAGGGTTTAAGACAATCAAGAGATTTCGTACCAAAATTCATGTGTTTCGCGGTACAAACGCCCTAGTCCTTAGTCCCTAGTCCTACTGATATTCAATATTATAATTTGTATGAGACTTAATTAACGTCTAAGAAGTGTCAGTAAAGAAAATTTATGTAAATAAAGATTTTTGACTTTAACTTTGTATGTTTCAGAAAAAACTAGGACTGGTGATATGCCTTGTGGCGGGCGTCGCTATAGTGCTGCTGGTCCTCATTATCACGTGACATATACCACACCGGAAATCAACAAGCATACGAACGAAAGAGCGAGAGAGAGAGAGAAAGGAAAGAAAGAGAAAGAGAACAAACGCATACGTCAACACACTAGTCATAACGTTACTGTATGTTTCACGCTAACTTATGTCATACTGTACAGAGTATAATATTTATTAATAAATATAATTATAAATACGTACAAACGAAGTTTATTTGGGTATATCATTTTTAAGAGATAGAGCACAAACACCCACAGTAGCATCTCTACTTATTTTCGCAGCGGACTTCTTCAATCAGACGGGTAAAACTTAGGTTATGTAGCGGCGATCTTCTGAAATGTGGAAGAAAAAACATCGCAGCTTCTCAGCTAAATAATCTAGCGTTACTTCCTACCTTCTTGAGCCAGCTGATACTGGAATACACCATAGTTCATGTAATTCTGGTGATACAGGTAGCGTAAAGGGCGCCAGATCCAGTGGTCAGTCGTCCTCTTTGCTAGACCTCTTGTTGACGAGCCACTTAACCCAATAAAACGTATCAGTCCAGACTGCACTAGATTCTTGCAGTCGCTTTACAGGTATGTTAACGGCAGCGGCAAAACCCGCCCTTCTTTAAATCGCGTATGTGCCGACGCTGTTGAACAAAACCAGTCGGCATATCGCGATTGGATCAGGACTCATTATTTTCAGGAGCCCAATATTGTTCTTATTAACGCTGCAGATAACAAAGGGATGAATATCATATTAGTATGTAAGCCCAACGCGTTACACAGTTTTGCCATGAACTCATAATTATACTGCTCTAGACATGTCCCCTAAAATGTCACTATAGCCAACTGCTATTGTGGTTAAACACGCTTAACTAACTATCTAGACTATGTACGGTCTACATAGCTGGACGTTTACGGTACGACCCATACCCTCGCGAACAAACGATCGGCATCTCGATTTATTGAATGGAGTAAATTCGGTACAAGCACACGTGTTTTCTTTTTCTTGAAATTGGCTCTCGAAGTTATCCAAAGCACAGATAATACGAGTATAATACTATACTTCCAAAATAAAGATTAAGATGCCTCTTTAGCAATTAGTGATCGGAATGGTGGAAGTAAGATTTTTCTGTAAGTAGGTTGCCAATTATGTGAATACCATTTGCTCAATTAAATTATCTGTAAAGCTTTTCAGCTATATTGCAATCTATTTTTATCGTTATCAGTTAATGTACAACTAACGTTATCAGCTCAGCAACGTTAACAGTATTTCTAACATTATGTCATAATTATGGTAATGTATGATAAATCCTTTAATAACAAATTACATGTTCTGATTTACCTATCATCAATAAGCCGAAACCGCTGTTTATATAATTATATATAATAGATATATTTTATAATAGAAGTTCAAACATTTAGTTTTCGCTTTGTATGAAGAAAATCAGTAACGTTGTGTTTTTCATACTAATCATTATATCAACATTTTTTAATGGCCAATTTGATATTTTTGTATAATTGCTTGTATTAAGTCCACTATATTATACCTTAAAGTAACAAAAACATCGCCCATCATGTAATTACGCCGAATTGATGCAACGAATACGTAGCGATTTAACCTAACGATATAACTTTAAATATACATTTTATTAAAGGTTATTGATATTCATTTTTAATAATACATATTATTAATTGTACCTATATGTAGTTTATTTTCGAAATATAAATGAATTTTAAAAATAACTATTGCATTTTGTACAGAAACCATAAAATTAGACGTAGGACATAAAGGCAATTTCATAGTTAAAGAGGGTTAACGACCTAATATGTTTGTTCATTTTTAATATGAAATGAATTAAAAGATATAGGTAGATATATCTATTCCTAAAGAAACCAATAGGGATTAGGTACAATGTTCATGTTTGGTTACTAGATTAACCGTGGCTTCATGTTCATCATATAAAATAAATTCTAATTTCCTTCTAAGTATATCAAACGGTTTAAAGGAGACGGGCGGAGTCCCTTAGTTCGTCAGGCCCATCGCGGACAAGAGTGAAAATGTAATCAAATTACTGCTAAAAACATACAAATGATATATGTAAAAAGAAAAGTATATTAATGGTGGTATTAAAGAGATATTTGAGTTTATATGTATAATTCTAGGTTATAATAATGACACCATTTTGTAGGTACGAAAATTGTAGGTACATATTTGTTTATGGTTTATATAATTATAATAAGTAAATCATATATATTTTATAGATAAAAATATTTTAGATATAAATAGTAATATTCATAAATACTATTTTATTGCTCTTTGATTAATAACTTGCGTGGAAAAAATAAGGCTAAGCCCGTAGTGACTGTAATTAATATCTTGAGACAACTTATGCAAATATCCAATAACAACAAAGCCAGGTCAATCGAAGATGCAGTTTCAGAATCCAAATGAATAGCCAGGTCACAAATAAATCACAGTCGCAAAAATAAGTACTAGTTTATATATAGTTTATTTACTAGTTCACTGCGCACGAGTGCAAAGTCAACACGAATGTAACTTGTTGCTATTTTTGACAGCTTTATTGTTCGTTATTGCCATTCCGTTTCTGTTATTGAATATAAGCCTTTTGATCCAACATAAAAATAAAATAATAATAGAAGAAGCGCAAGTATAAACATAAAGTCAAACGCCAGTAATTATAGTAAAATATACCTTACTGTGATTGATATTTATTTAAACTATTATAACTGTTCAAATTGACAATCGAGACCATGTATTGTATATTAAAAACATTCATTTAAAAATAATAAATAGTGCCCTTATCTACATATTTTTAAGGCTGGCAACATTAGAAACTCGAAAAAGCAACTGTTTCCAGTTTTACAGTACGTTTATTACCTTTTTTCGTGATATTTATATCTAAACCATAGATTTTTCTGTTTACAGTAATTAAAAATCAATAAAAATAAGTACTTTTTTTCTGTATACATTTAACTTTTGTCCGTTGTTTTTGTGAGGGCCGAAATTCGCCGATGTCTTTTAAATATATAAAAAGATATCATACCCAATCTCCCGTCCACCAAGATTGCTAAGCGGAATATCTAAAACAATTCAAATTAATAGGGATAGATGTACCTACCTACTATTTATTTCATTAGCTAAACATAGCAACAGAAATAAAGCGATGACTAATTACAATAGTACTAATTAGGAGAGATTATTAAATGAGAAATTGTATATCTTTAAATAAAAGTCTCTCTAGCAGTTTACTGAGAGTTTAAATAAAATGTAATCGGTAATCCTAGGTAGGATTACCGCTATTAAACCATCGAGTTGCGAAATCCAAACGAAATCGATAAAAATCGATGACGAGTCGACCAATTTTATTCCTAACTAGATGTGCCCGCGGTTTCACCCGCGTTTATAGTTAATGCGCCGCGCCCGTGGGTCGTAGCGTGATGTTATACAACCTATAGCCTTCATAGATAAATAGGCTATCCAACACTAAAATAATTTTTCAATTTGAACCAGTAGTTCCTGAGATTAGCGCGTTCAACCAAACAAACAAACAAAATAAAAGAAAAATAATAAATATTTATTTACAGTAAAACCATTACGATATATTTTAATATCCCACAGTAGGCAAGCCTGTCCTGTGGGTGCTTGCTACGATTTACAGTATTTGCCTTAATCATAATTATATAGGCTTGGATCTGATCAAACAAGCATAAAAAATCTTATTAACCCCCGACGCAAAAACGACGGGGTGTTATAAGTTTGACGTGTCTGTGTGTGTCTGTGTGTGTGTGTGTGTCTGTGTGTGTGTGTGTGTGTGTGTGTGTGTGTGTGTGTGTGTGTGTGTGTGTGTGTGTGTGTGTGTGTGTGTGTGTGTGTGTGTGTGTGTGTGTGTGTGTGTGTGTGTGTGTGTGTCTGTGGCATCGTAGCTCCCGAACGGATGAACCGATTTTAATTTTGTTTTTTTTGTTTGAAAGGTGAATTAGTCGGGAGTGTTCTTAGTTATGTTTGATGAAAATCGGTCTAAGATGGCCGCCACCACAAAATGGCGGATTACAAATTTTTTTACTACTCTCTCAATATATCAAATGAAAGGGCTTGACTAGTAGAATACTATAAACCAAGATAAATTTCAAATCCAAGATGGCCGCCACCACTAAATGGCGAATTACCTTTTTTTTTCACAACTCTCTCAATATGGGTATCAAATGAAAATTGTGTCGGGGGTTTATAAAATTTTAATTTTAATTTGTCGTTATTTTCTAAGCAGGTATATAATACATTATTATAATATTTATATACCTATCTATCTATATCTATATATATAATATCACAAGTATACACTTAAGAGATCCTGTTTATTAGTGGTTTGCAAATATCAACTATTATTAATATCTAAGTATAAGGCTATACTCCCCATGCATGCAGCAGCCATGTTCACGGGGAGAACATTTGCTGTAAAGCAACCGAAACGTCGAAGCAAAGTGTAACTTAAATATAAATAGTTTTAATTAAATTAAATAGCATAGTAAAGTTCAATAATAGTAGTGTTAGAGTTTTCAAAATTATGTTATAAAAGTGTTTAAGGTAAAATAAACAACGCGACAAAATCCGTATAAAGTGTTTAATTTCAATTGTTTTTTTAGTTTTTTAAGGTTATTACAAAGAACACCTCAGAACTACCTCTTTTTATGCACGTGTCTCACAGATGGTAAGTTTACCTAAATAATGATACCAAGAACTTGATTCTATGACAATTGGTTTAAGAGATATTGTTGTTGGAACATAGGCTTGTGCAGGTAGTGAATTCATAACGATTTGGTTTTTCTTTAAATATTTACAGTGATTAGCAAAGATAAACAAAATAACAAGTATTAATTATTTAATAACAAAAGTAGATTTACAATAATTGTTCAAAATGTCCCGCTCCACTTTGAAGGCACGCAGTAGCCCGGATCGCTACCTTCTGTGACCGTGTCAACTGGCTCGGATCAGCCTTAATTTCGGCAGCAGCAACGCGAATACGCTCCAGCAACTCTTCTCTAGTGTTGACTGGCTCAAAATAAACTTTCTGTTTCATCTAACCCCAGAGATAAAAGTCCAGTGGCGTTAAGTCTGGTGAACACGGTGGCCAGGCTACAGGACCGCCGCGGTCAATCCACTGTGGATGATATTGGTCTAGGTGTGCCCTTACCGCTCGGGTAAAGTGTGGAGGAGCTCCATCTAACTGAAGCCACATGCGTCGCCGATATGGCAATGGTAATTCTAATAACGCTTCAAAAAATATTTAGTTTCTACTATTTTCAACAGTCTACCAATAGAAATTGAAGATAATTGTGTTTCAAAACAATCATTTAAAAGTAAAACAACACAATATTTATTAAATGCAATTCGTGAAAACTTGACAGCTGCCTAAATAAATTTAATTATGTATAATAAAATTATAAGAAAATAAAATAATAAATGTTAATGTTATATATTATGACCAAAGTTTATTTTAATTATGTTATCAATATTATAATTGTCAGTGTAATTTATTAATTTAATTTATCTTATTATGTGGAAAAGTGTATGTAATTATGTTGACTTATTATGTAATTATATATTTGGAAGCTACGTCTGCCAACAAACTGCTGTGCAGTTTGGCAGAAGTATAAAATAATTGTAAACTTATTTTAGTAACACTGAATAAACAGTTTTTCTTTCTTTTCTTCTTCTTTTCAAAAAAAAAGAACATAATAATAATAATAATAATAATAATAATATTCTACCACATACACACAACACTATCTAGCCCAAACTAAGCAGAGCTTGTACTATGGATACTAGACAATGGATAAACATACATATATACTTTTTTTTTTTGTAAATACATACATATTATACATAGAAACACCCAGACCAAGACAAACATCCATGTTCATGCACACAAATATTTGTCTTGTGCGGGAATCGAACCCGCGACCTCAGGCGTGGCAGTCGGTTACACTAACCACTACGCCATAAGAAGTTAGTAACGTTTTTAAATGAAGGTGGGCGATAAACGCCTAGAATTGTAATTGCATTGGTCAGGTCTAGTTGCAGGCAATTCGCATCATTAATATTTGGTTCAAAAATACTAGCACTCAGATAGTCTCTGACGTAAGCTACTACCCCACTGTCCTGGTTAATTATGTTTTTCGTACTGTAGCTGGTGTACGACTGCAGTTGAGGTATTACTGTGGTGTTATCAGGCCAACATTCGGTTAATATTATGATGTCAAATGCCATGGCGACTCTGTTTAAAGTTATGTTAAAACAATCAAAATTTTTATTTAGGCTCTTTTTATTAAACGTCAATAACCTAAAGTTGTATGACGGTGTGATTGCCGTATGACATTGTTCAGGCACTTGAATTGTATAACAATTTATTCCTACTGTGTCTAACTCATTTACTATGTTATTGTCAGTCATAGTTATGTGGAAATATAATTAAGCCAGCATCTTGTATTACTATTTCGATAAGGTAAACAGTGCACATTAAATTATAGTATATACTGCTATGCAATCGTATTACAACTATGTGCTGAATAAGTGCCTCGTAGAGTATTTTAAAATCAAATTAGTTTTATGGAAATCTGGATGTCCATTTTCCAGATCAAAATTATATAATAATATAACTATATGTTTGATAATTAAATAGTAACTTATAAAAATCTTCTTATAAGCCCACGAACCCAATTGACTATAATAATCTATAGACAATGTAATATAATTTGTACAAAAGTATATGTAAATGTGAAATGTACATACTCGTATGTTTATTTATCTTAAGTTTTCATTCAGTGTGGATTATATAATAATGTATGTAAAAAATATTAATAAATATATATGAGATATAGAATAGTACGTTAAATAAGCAAAATATTATAAAGATATTTAAAATAGTATGATTAATGTATTTGGTGAAGTGAATTATTGCTAAAAACAGAGCTTGCTTAAATGAAAGTATGTGTATGGCTGGTGTTGTTTTAGTTTCCATTCGAAGGTTTGAATATGCGCGAAAGATCGTCTTGAGTGCATATGAGTATGGAGTGCTTATCTTCGCGTTGTTTGAGAAGAACATTTCCATGCGTACACCAACAGAAAGAGTACCCGAATTCCTTACACTTCGCTCTCGCCTCTCGTAAAAGCATCCTGTTTATCTTAGTTAGACGTTCGTTGTAAAAGATTTTCTTTGATATACCAGGGACATCCAAGTCAACACTAGTTATGTTCTTCCTGGCCCTTGCGGCCTTTATAATCTGGTCTCGCTTGCTTCGATGTAAAAGACGCACCACAACAGGCCTTGAGAATGTTTTACTATGTTCAGGGAATAACGCGGATCGAACACGGGGTCCCGCTCTTGCTACCCAGTCTATGTCGCGCTCTTCCAAGTCGACGCCCACTTTTCTCACTGCTAAAAGAGCAATGTGATGAAGGCTTTCATTTTCGTGTTCAGGTATACCTGCTAGTTCTAGTTCATTGCACAGTTGGTGTTGAGCTTGCACGTTGACTTCCATCCGTAGCTCTGGCACTATTGATTACAGCAGCCTCATTTCTTGATCCCGATTTTCGAGGCACTTTATTCGAGTATTATTGACAGCTATAGAAGACGATAATTCTTCCAGCTTTGCGTGGCAGACAGTCAGTGATGTAGTGGCATTTTGAAGCTGGTTCTTAAGCGAATTTCTTTATTGTGTGAGAATAAACAAAGAAAGAAACAGGACTTCCTATACGAGCTCCCTTACTTCCGAGTTAGTATTTGTGTCTATAGTTATGTCAGTCTTCTTTCATCTCCTTTTCTTTGTGTTGCACAGCAATCCGTACCTTTCCAGGCCTTTGTTTTGTCAGCCGACAATATTGATTGATTAGTGCAAAAGCTTTTTTCACAGGTGGCAGACGAGTACCTTAAATGATTTGTATCCTTCGTATTTTTGAGACACCCGTAGCACTTAATTTGAATGATAAATGATAATTTTTCTTTTTTTATTGAAAGGAGAAAAAGAAGTCACTAAACAAAATACAATGCAATATGTAGGACTAAACTCAGGTATCGGCGAGTATTGCAACGTATGTACAAAAGTTTTGCGACAGAGACTTGCAAAAAGAACCTTTGCAGTGGGATTTGAACTCGATGTCTGAGATTATAACAATTACTGAGAGGCGCTCTTTACACTCCTCCGGCGTATGTATGTATCCAAGTAAATATTTGAATTGTAGTGTCTTTTGTGAATGCTGACCTTGGCTATTGTCTTTCAGTGTCACTGGTTCACACAAACAACACTTAAAACGGAATTTTAAACAGTGTTTAGCTCATAACTTCCATATATGTTTATGCACAGTCGCAGTTTTAGCAGTATTCTGTTTGTACTTTATTTATCTTTATCTATTCAGTGATATTAGTTTTATTTCAGAAGACACTACTTTTACTACTTTTCAAAATATATTTTACGGAGAGATCAATCACACGACTGTTTCTGTTTCTCCCAATATCTATGAGAACTAACTCTTCAGCTTTATAATATTAGTATAGATAGCATCAAAATGGATTTAATACTATTAGGAGTCAATAGTAATATATAAGTAAAAATCATATATACATATATGCAATTGCAATACCTATATAGGTTATTAGTAAACAGCAGCAATAACCTAAAGATAGACCGTCGGACTGTCACCCAGAAGTCGAAAATTCGATCCTAAAGACCGTACCTCTGACTTTTCGAATCATGTGTGTATTATATAGTTAATTATCGCTAGCTTTAACGGTGAAAGAAAACGTCGTAAGAAAACCAGGGTATCTGACAGTTCTCCATAATGTTCTCGAAGATGTATGAACTCTGCCAACCCGCACTGGGTCAGCGTGGTGGCAATGGCCTAACCCTTCTGACTTCTCACATTGAGAAGCCCGAGCCGAGGCGAGCAGTGGAGGTTTATAATTATTATTATATAGGACTAATATTACTATGCTATAAACTACTTAAACATAACATTTTTAGACTTAGATACCTTTATATAGTAAGTATACCTAATACTTAGATAAATAAGGAACGTTCTGGTATAACTGTGGACATAATTAAGTTGACCGTTAGATAACTTTGAAATAAATAACTACATAATATGCACTTGTACTTTAGTTATCAATGTTTACATAAGTCTGAAACCTAACGTTTACATTTCACCGTTCAAGACTACTGTGAAGATGGTAGACGCTAAATAATTCTACATATAACTTTAATTACTTAGTTTAATTTTCTTTTGAGTTTTTAGCGACTTTATCTGTTTGTTACAGCTGCTTATCTCAGCAATTATGATGAAATCGACTTAAAATTTAGATAAGGTACTTAGTGTCATTGTATAGAAAAAATATTTTACATAAACTACCCAATGAACCATTCAGGGTTATCCCTAGATACGCCATTGGATAGTTTATAATTAAAAGTAAAATATGTGTATGTAAGTAAGTAAGATTACTAGTTGAAACTCAGATAATTGAAAATATTCATTAATTTGAAATTGAAAATAATGTCAATATAGAACATCACGGCCGCGTCATCTGCAATAAGCAAATGCCTACCAGAAGCATTGGGCAGGAACGTTACAGGCACTTCGAAAATGTATGAAATCTATACTAATATTACAATGCTAAAGAGTTTGTTTGTTTGTTTGGTTGGTTGAACGCGCTAATCTCAAGAACTGCTGGTCCGAATTGAAAAATTATTTTAGTGTTGGATAGCCTATTTATCGAGGAAGGCTATAGGCTATATAACATCATGCTACGACCAATAGGAGCGGAGCATCAATGAAAAAAGCAGCAAATGCAAAATCGGGGGAAATTCTCTTATGTGAAGCAGACGAAGTTGCGCGGGTCAGCTAGTAATGGATAATGGCCTTAAAATAACTATTAAGAAAAATTACCCCCTACCCACAACCAGCCCTACATGTCACCGTATAATGCGAGGGCTAGGTGGGCCGTACCGACTCTATAATTAACTTATTTCACCAGGATTTTAGTTCAAGTCTTAAGTCCTAGTGTTATAGAGAGTCCATCGCCGTAAGGGGGCAGTCCATTTCCTGGAAAATAACCCAAAGGATGCCAATGACCGTGACCGCGTTAAAAAATCCTGTCTTTAAAATAAGCACACTCAAGAAAACATTTTATATACTTACAGCATGTGGTGTATTAAAAAGTTGATTTCTGGAAGGCCTTCTTCTTAATCGGTAACGTAGCATCTAATTTCTCTTATCAGCACTCTCAAGAGTCATTATCGACAGTAAATTCCACATCAGCCCATCTATCTGATGAGAAATCTTCTGTACCTTTACTTTTTAATGAGTACCTACCTATTTTTCTCGTTACTCAATACTCAACTAACCTAATTCTGCTAAATTGATTTAAGAAAATCTTACTTGTTTATTGATATAGGCATATGCAAGGGCCTCGAGTTCATAAAAAATTAGAGAGCAATGATCTATGTAAATTTAAAATTTATTACCTACATACTAATAAGTATAATACCTATAGCTCGACAGACGACTTAGGACTGAAAATCATATAATTAGGTAACCATCATTATTAATAAAGTAAACGAAAACAGACGAATATAGTTGTAGGTTCATACAGTTGCTGTCAATTAACCAGGCGCATAAAATTTTAGGGAGCGGTGTAGCTAACACTCCTAAAATTCTATAGTTGTATCAGTTGTATGACCCTAACATGCGGTGAGCACTTGATAATTCTGGGATGGTCACGACCATCTTATATACCTACCTACGCCAACATCCTTTGACCTTTCCAAGATAAGCACCATACCGAACACTGAAAATGCTATATATTATGTCGAAAACATTAGGTATCTTGATTCAGATTAGAAACGTTTCGGCGGGGCCAGATCTTAGATATACCTAAGTATTTATTTTATTCTCAAGGTTAATAACGGCCTTTTAGCATTTGTACCCAATTTCTTTTTCTTAAAACTTACAACAACCAAACTTTTTTTTTTTTTAATTACATTGTACGACAACAGTTATCGTATATTGGAAATATACCTTTAATAAATAGATGTCATTCAACAAACTAATTAAAACACCTGAAACTAATTAATTTACTTTTTACTGAATCTACCAACAATAGTCCATTATCTAAAGTTCATGGTTGACTTGCAAAGCAAATGAAAAACAACTAATTCTAATGAAACATTAAAAAAATTATAGATATGCAAGAAACTGATAATTGCCGCCCTGGTATTTTTTTTTTATATAAGCCTCTGAGAAGGCAATCAATTTTGCGACCCGTCTTGTGGTAAGCGATTACCGCAGCCTATCTCTAGCAAAACCTAGAGTATCCTACAGGGGAAAAGAAATCAAGGATGGGTTGATATAAAAGGAGCTTCTAAACTCTTATTTACCAGGTGAAACGCATTATGTGTTCTCCACCTTAAGCCATTATTCGTGACGTCATTAAATTAGCAATTATACATTGTACAATGGACAATGAACCTCCAGGCGCGAAAAACGGTAGCGAAGGCATCTCTTTCTTAAGAGTTGTACTAAACCTACGCAATGAGAAAGATATTTGATTTTTGGTAGGTAGTATATTTAAATCCCATTCAAACCTAAAACTAGCCACCAGTCCTGTTTATTGTAATCCATAATTACCCATTGAAATTTGAAATTATTTAACAAAGGTGGCAAACAAGTCTTCCACTCAACTGAAAACAAGAGGTCACCATAACAACACTACGTAATTGCAAAATTACATGTAGTGATAGCTGGTAGTAACAATTAACCATTGCTGATTGCCAAAAAGGAGACACTATGTTGGCAGCGCTAGGGATAAAGATAACTAGTCCCCTATTGACAGCGCAGTGTAAACTCTCTTTAAATACCTTGAAACCCCATGTATGATAATATTTTATCTAACGTAAATAATAGGGCAATAATATGACCTTGATTGAGCAATTAATGTAATCACTATCAACACAGAGATAGCTGAATGTTCAATAAATTACATCACCATGACCGCTATGAGGAACAATTCTACTGATTAATAATTAAATTACAAAAACTCTAAAACATCATACATTTAATAAATAAATATAAAATAAAAAACAATATGTTCAAAAACAATATAATAAAAATGCCATAATGGATATACAGCAACTTTGTGATACAGTTACCAATAACATGATAATGAGCTGTGCTTATAGGTACGGATTACATAACCTAAAAAATAAAGATATCACTTGTTTGTTTAAAGAAAATAAATGTGTAGCATCTAAAGATCATCTAATGCTATATTGCTTTTAAATTACATTATTTACTCAGTCAATCCTTGCAGACATCCAGAGCTTCCTGCTTTTCCTCAGAAAGCTCCTTGCCTGTAGCATCAAGCATTTTACGTGCAAAATCACTGATGGTCAGACCTTGAACAATCTTCCATTTACCATTAGCAGTAGTAACAGGGAATGAAAAGACCACATCACGAGGTGTTCCATAAGATCCATCTGATACAACTCCCATACTCACCCAGCGGTCACCACTACCCAAGAACCAATCCCTCATGTGGTCAGATGCAGCCTTAGCTGCAGACAGGGCTGAGGACATTTTCCTGGCAGCAATGACAGCTGCACCACGCTTTTGTACTGTAGTCACGAAAGCAGATTTCAAGTACTCATCATCATTGATGGCTGCAGGAACAGGCTTTGAGGCACCACCAATGCTTACAACAGCATTTGTCGCATCAGGAAACTGAGTTGAAGAGTGGTTACCCCAAATAATAACATTTTTGACATCCTTGACTGGTACACCAATTTTAGCAGCCAACTGAGACTGAGCACGGTTCTGGTCAAGGCGAGTCATAGCTGTAAAGTTTTCTTTTGGAATGGATGGAGCATATTTCGAGCAGATAAGAGCATTTGTGTTAGCTGGGTTGCCAACAACAAGCACTTTGACATCCTTACGGGCTACCTTGTCTAGAGCCTGACCTTGTTCCTTAAAAATGCGAACATTAGCAGCCAGGAGATCTTTTCTTTCCATGCCTTCTTTCCTGGGCATGGCACCAACTAAAAATGCAGCAACAACATCTTTAAATGCCTCTTCAGGTTTAGCAGTAGGCAGTACACCTGCCAGGAGTGGCAGGGCACAGTCAGCCAGCTCCATAACAACACCCTCAAGGACACCCATCATGGGGGCTATATCAAGAAGGTGAAGGTATACTGGCTGGTTGGGGCCAAAGACTGCACCAGAAGCAATCTGGTAAAGCAGGGAGTATGCAATCTGGCCTGCAGCTCCAGTCACCACAACTTTGACAGGTTCAGCCTGGAAACATAAAATCAGAAAATATAGATACACTTGCTAATATTGTTTGCAGTTTGCCTGTAATATATTGTATGAAATAATGTTAAGTATTCACAAAAACAAACAAAAAATATATTGCAGTTCTTGAAATAGCAAACAACATAACTCAATTGCCAAACACATTCCTTATTTATTGTCATTATGTAATAGGTACAAAACAAGATCTGTGCCAAAAAAATTCCATGACTACTGAATCATAGATAAAAACTAAGAAAAGAATAATAATCTACAATTACAATGTAACAATCTTATTAACATTAACTCTCATAGAAACCAGTTTTAATGTATTCATATAATTGGTTAAACTATTTGCTTTCAAAGACAAAACTTAGATTTAAATAGAATTGTTATTAGTAACAATTCTATTTAAATCTAAGTTTTCTTTGCTGAAACAAATAGCTTTTTATGTATTTAGATTGGAAAAACATCCTACAAGTATTTTACTATATTGGGATATTGCTAACCAAAGCAGTAGTCTCATAAATGTACTATAGTATGTAGCAGGTATTAATTAGATACCTCGCGAACAAATCGCCGGTATTTGAAAACAAATTAAAGGTCAAATCAAAGTCAATGGAAACTAATAAATTATTATCTTACCATTTTTTTATTTGTATGGTGTTTGTTTCAGATATTTAATTTATTATTTCTTGTTGTGTAGACCGGCTGAATCTTGTTAATGAATTCGACTGTGCTAAATCCTCCAAGAATTTGCGTCGTAATGAATTCGTGTCGCGTGCAAAGCCGTCTTTAATTGACAGAAGTGACAAATCAGCCGACAAACGTCAATAATTGACAACCGGTGCATAAACCACAGGTACAATATCTTTCAACCACAGTCTATCCACTGTATAATAACAAGCTCATAGCGAACTTGTTAATTACATTATTTACTAGCGGTCGCCAAGTGGTCGAAATTTGACAGTAATTGATTTAAGTTTTAAGATTGATCGTTAATATATATACCGCGAAATTGCAATAGGTACTAAAGGTATGTAACCATAGTTACGATGAATTGTACGACATCGATCGAACCATGCCGAAATACTACGAACGCGATTCGACTGCGTGTGTCAAATGTATGGTTGTGTGTGTACTGTTTTTTCATTAATTTAATGTATTTCTAATGCATATTTTATAAAAATATTAGGATTCGCCACTCATTCTCCATATAAACTTTAACTGAGCCAAAATACCTACTTCACCGTCTGCGCAATTTTCGTAAAAAGGGGTACAATGTTTTTGCTTCACTTATTAATATATAGATTCCTGACGGGGTAGACAATGATGACACTAAAATTTTGCCAGATACGTGTTTAAATCCTACATAGTAGGTGGTGTGCTTATTATCGTCTTCTGCAAACAATTTAATTTATAATCAAGTTTCTAGTCGAAACATTAATAACTTAATATTAACAACGTAGCTGACTTAGAACTCAAAATATAGCAAAAATATCTAAGTACAACCTTATGTGGCTTACACCACAATATTTTATTACACTCAAGGAGGAATTTGTAATAATTATTCTGTTAAGTATATACATTATAACTATTAAAATTATTATATTATACGTTTGACATCAAACTATGGTTAGTTTGATGTCAGTTAATGACTGGCCACGGTTGTTTTGGCCAGTTCCTGTGTCGCATAGGCCGGCGGGAGACGCCCGGATGTCATCAGTGCGGCGACTGCCGTGATGTTGTTGTGGACACGGCGCTGCACATTTTGGCGGATTGCCCCGCCTGGGCATCGCAGCGCCGTGAGTTGATCGTGACAGTCGGTATGGTTGCCCTCTCGCTCCCGGCCGTGGTTCAATCTATGGTCCGGAGCGAGAGGTCGTGGAACGCAGTCACCTCCTTCTGTGAGGAAGTCATGTCCATCAAGGAGGCGGCGGAGCGGGAGAGGGAGCGCTTAAATCCTCTCTCCAACCGTATAACCGGACGCCGAAGGGCGCGACATGACCTCCAGCCACCCTGAGGTTTGACATGGGGGTGGTGCGTTGCGTGGGCCTGCTCGCCACCCGATCAGCGCCACGTCCGAGAGGCGGCGTGCGTGTTCCCACGCGTGCCTCTGAGTCGTGTTTTTTGTCCCCCCACAAGGGGACACTTAATCCGCCTCCACCCATGGCCCTACCAACCTTCCGGTTATAACGGGCCGAAACTATGGGAGGTGCACACCCTACTGGCTTTCAGATGCGCACTGCTTGTCTCCCTTAAAACTATTTCTTTGTCCCCCTACATAGTTATCATTCTCCACATTCTGGGGCTGACTCACACAGAACATGGCTCCGTCGCCGTGTGAGGCTTCAAACTCCAACCGTCTTATTTGCCAGTCATGCGCGAATCCAGCTAGCCGACTGAAGTTCGCCGGCCTGCCAACAAGGTCCCCGTAACAGACCGGACCCTCTTCCGAGCGTTCTACCCCCTCCAGCAATTTTGACCTTATGTCGTTGTATAGGGGGCAGACCCACATCACATGGTGTAGGCCTTCATCTTCCAGTCCGCAGAAACACATACTATCGCTGACAAGCTTTATATCGTACAGTCTCTTTCTAAAACAGCCATGACCCGTACGGATTTGTGATGTTTTATAGTCCGGGTTGACCCAGTTGGAGCTGAGTCTCCCCGACACCTCTGGGAAGAACCGATATGTTTCTCTTCCTTTCTCCTCAGTATCCCATCGCTTTTGCCAACATAACATAACCTCATTCTTAATTTCTTCCAAAACCCGATTTGATTCGCACTTCGACTCCGGTGCCGATTATTCAGAATCCGGGCGCGCAATAGCGATTCTGTCAGCACGCACCACCTCCAGGTCGGCTAGCAGCACTCCAGCCAATACTGCGAGGGCATTTGAGCTAGTGCTCCGGTAGGCCTTTGTTAGGAGGATTAGGCTGGAGCGCTGCGTACGAAGGAGGATGCTGCGCACCGCGTGTAGAGAGGCTCTGCGGCACCAGCATGCAGCAGCGTATGTGATAGTGGGAACAAAGGTGCCCCGGTATATCTGCAACAGTCCTGGGTACTTAATTCCCCATGGTGTTGCAGACACACGCGAGGTCTGCCCAAAACACTTGGCCGTGCGTTCGCCAATGTAAGCAGCATGCTGTGCAAAGGATTGACCCGTGTCGAGTACCACCCCCAGCACAACCGTCGATTGTACGCTCCTGATCGAGTTACCGCTCATTTTTATCAAAGGTGACCGCTGGAGCTTTCCCTTCATAGTAACTGACTTACTCGGGGAAAACCCCAGACGGTTTCTGACACCCCAGTCCGAGACCAAACTTAGTGCCTCACTGGCGGTGGCTTCGATAGCCGCCCTAGATGAGGACTCGATCAGCAGCGTCAGGTCGTCGGCATAAGCAACCATACTGGCGCCTTCCGGGAGCGGTAGTCGCAAAGAGCCTTTTCCACAGCGTGGGACCCAGCACCGAAGCCTGAGGACAGCCCATCATGGACATCCCTTCCTCTACGACTATCCCAGTTTATGATATAGCGTTCCTCTACACCAACCAATTAGGCTATAATAGAGGAGCCGCTGTACCTTCCAGTGCCCGAGAGCACCTTCCGGGACCAGTTATAGACAGGTCTTGTCCCCAAATCCCGACTCTCCACCCTAACCTCAGAGATCCGGTTCTCGTAAGCGAGCTACCTCGTGCCCAAGTGACACTACCTATTCTCCAGATAGGTACCGGAGCAATAAAGCCGCTCACTACTCGCAACTCAAAGGAGTTGCTAACGATTACCTCGCTGAAGCCGACGGAGAAGCCGCCTCCCATATCTCCAGTATGGTACCGGAGCTGTGTAAGGCACGCTCACTTCCCGACATACATCCGTATGCCTACCCAAATAGGCCTACAAGCCGGGTGTGGCCCGAGTCACTCCAGCTATGACTCTTACTTGCTGAGCAGGCAAGCTCCCGAGATGCGTTGCGGCAGTGAAACCACACTGCCACTTCGCTAAAGGCAACTCCGTGCCTCATGCGACCGACTGGTTCGCACTGGCCGCGTCTGAGTCCAACGCTCGAACGCAACGTGCTTGCCGAGCAAACGAACATGTCGTCCTCAGCGGCCAACCACATACCCCTGCGAGTCCAACTCCAATGTCAGGCACCGCGCACTCTAGTCAGCGGTCGATAGAACACGCCTTTCGAGGCGCAGTGGGCTTCCTGACCCCGCAGTACCCTGGTCCAAAGGGGGAGACCCGTAGTTCTCCCCCCGAAACCCTATCTACTCGGGTCCTGAAGATAGGGACAACCCATCATGGACAGTGTTATGTAGTGGCCTGCCGTGTTACACGGCGGGCCGAAACCTCGGCGGGGTCGCGATTGCATGTGAAAGCGATTCGCGTAGCGCCGCCGTCTATGGTTATGTCGAGGAACACCGTGGTAAGTTTAGTCGGTATTATCGGGCTATCTTTGCCCCGGTGAGCCCGACATAACCTCTCCGTCTGTAAGCAGTACAGCATATCCCCACGTAAAAAAACTGGTGTTAAATAATTACTGTTTTATAATACTGGGTGTAAGGGACGGTGTACCGAAAACTGAAATAGTAGATTCAGACCATTATTCTGAGTTAAAAATCGTTGGCATTTTCTTTAGGAAAAATCACAATTTTCTGCAATTCTAAATTTTTCTGACTGTGTATCATAACATTATGCATAAACCATCCACATATTAAATAAAATTAAATAATACCACATTTTACTAAAATACAGCAATGTAATTAAATAGTCGTGATTTAAACAGATCAGCTGTTTTTATGCGCGCGGAACTCAGAAGTTATTCCCGCCGGCGGAAGCGGTGCGTTGTATTGGTAGCCATACATTGCGTACTGCGTAATAATGTTAATTGATATAAATATTTATGTTGCGTTTATTTTATTAACCCGTCACGCGATAGCCTTATAAAAACGATAATCAGGTCAAGTGTCACCATATTTTTAATTGCAATTTATTTAGAGGTTAGGTCATTGAAAATTGGAGTTTTATGGCACTATAATATAATTATATTGAATGAAATATAAAAGTTGTGTTCCTACTGAAATTTCCAATAACATTGAGCTACTAACGCGTATATATCAATAGAATTTATTGTATAAATGTTGATTTAAAAAAAGTTCTGTGCAATTACCTGTTTGCGCCGTCATTTTTCACCATATATTCCATTCTCTATCACTTTATTCACTTCAAAAACACTCTCACACTATCACAAATATATATCGGACCTTATCTAAATACACACAACACTAATTGTTACACTAACACGCGATAGAATAAGTTTATTTACAAATACAATAATCTCGTAAAACTGCGAGCCGTCCCGGCGTTGGCGCCGGGACGGACACCCGCTCACTCACACACTGACATTCATTCACAGACACGCCACGTGGTACCGTCGGCAAAGTAATATATACGAATCATGACCCTTTCTTAGCTATGTGTAAAAAATATGCAGTGTATTTATTTCTATATTTAGATATTTTAAAATATCGTGTGAATGTGTAAGAATAATTGTAAAATATTGTTAAAATTGCAATAATCTAAATTATTATAATAAATGGAATGGTACTATGCTCTGAAATTAGCTATATAAGTAACATTTTACAAGCTTTTTATTTACTTTCACCTATCCCATTGTCTATCTGTAATCAAATTTTGCACGTATTTGACCCACTTCCCGGTATATAGGAACTCTATAATGACGCAACCCCATCGAGTTTGGGCTCGTTTGATTTGTCTTGACAAGTACCTACTATGTCTTTAGATGTAGTGAATATCAAGCAGACAGCCAGGAATACTTACGTAAAGAGATGTTTGTTGCGAATAAAAGAATGTTTGAAGAGGGATATTTTTGGTACAAAAATAAAACATGAATAAAACAATAAATGTATTTATATTTTTACAAATGTGTAACAAAATATTTACAACAATACAATTTTTTTATTTTAGACTTGTTTGTTGAAGGTATTACGTAATTTATATCAAGCTTACGCGTTACATACGAAATTGGATACATCACAACTATCGGTTATCACACCGATACACCGACACACATCTAGCCTTGCACAGATCATAAAACAATTTAGCTTCGCTACATACAACAATACAATTTTTTATTTGATGTCCCCTGTCACATTCAAGGAACCCTCTGGCGTGCAGTCCACCTTGATCTTTGATTGATTTGATCTTTGGTCTGAAAATACAAGAAAAATAAGTAAGTAAATTCATTCAAACAGAAATTAAAATAATTTAAATACTTACATAAAGAATAATTTAAAAAATGTAGACGATATTTACCGGTGTGGTGTGAATGTAAGAAACTCGGGTTGCCTTGGTGGTGCGGCGGCCATAATCTCCAACATCAGCGCACAACGAGCCGATGGGCGCTGGCATTGCCGCTCTGGTTCGTACCCGGACGCCGGACGGGGTCTGCGACCGCGACCTCGACCGCAGTCGAGCCAAACTAAAAGTACACAATACAATATAATAATAATAACATAATATTCTACACATAGCTTGTACTATGGCATGACAGACAATGGATAAACATACATGTATACATTTTTTTTGTAAATACCTATTATACTTAGAAACATCCAGACCAAGTCAAACATCCATGTTCATGCACACAAATGTTTGATTGGTGCGGGAATCGAACCCGCGACCCCGCGACATCAGGCGTGGCAGTCGGTTACACTAACCACTACAACATCGAAGACAATTACAAACATTACAACTTTACACTTTAGTTGAAAACTACTCAATATACAAAAAATAGTAAACTAATAAACAACCTATGTATGTACAAAATTACGATGTAAAATGAATTATTTATGTAACAAAAAAAATACAATTCTTTTTCTAGTGGACATAAAAAATTAATGTGTTGACGGTATATAGGTAACGTTCATGTCGATCAAAATGGCGGATTTTTGATAGAAATATTTTACCGTTTTCAAACCTTATTATTACATGAATATGTAATTATATGGGTAACTAATGACACAAATATTGTTTTGAATGAATTATCTAACTAATATAAGTATTATAAATCAAATGTAATAACATTTATTATAAAATTATGTCGTATGACGACAATTTTATGATACATTATCACACACTTCTAAAGTTCGAGACGTTTTTCAATATCATCACCCAGTATAATTGTAACTGTAATAAGTTTATTTACTTGTTGGAATTAGTTATTTACATAAATGTTTTATAATATAATTTTAACTGAAATAAGTTTATTTATTTGTTAGAATTATTTAAGTACATCAGACATAGTAGACAAGGGACAAAAGGGTGTACTATGTCAAATCGAAAGCCAAATAATGGAATATCAATTGATCGACCACTATAAGTCAAACGTCTAAATATTCGAACGTTCATAATATCGATTAAATAATAAATCGAACATTTAATATATCGTACACTCAATACATCGAGTTTTCAAAATATCGAATGTTTGTTTGATCGAGCGTTCAATGCATGACATATTCATTCTATCCAAATACCACTAAGAAAAATAAATCCATGTTATTTTTATTGCTTAATATTTTCTATTGCATTCTCATCCCTTTTGCCTCTTTTTTTTAGAGTAATTTTTCAAAGCAATCATATTATTCTTAAAAAAACAGGTAACAATTATAAAATGGTACTTATTTAGAATCTTTAGAACTCTTCTTCTAGAACTTCTCTTTCTTTAAAACAAATTAGTTTTATTAGAATTTCTCCAGTACTTGTAGTTTTTTTGTTATGTCGCAGCATATGATAAAACTACTCTACAAAAAAACAGTTTTGGCTTGCAACAGAAACGAGAGTATTGCACCCTGGGTAAAACCCTAAACGGTAAAATACCGCTGAAGCGGAAATACGAAATATTAAATATAAAAATTAACTTGTTTTTTTTTATAATACATGTTATAAAACAGCATTCTTTTTCTTGATGGTCGACGATCAAAATAAGTATCTTATAATATTTTCACATAATACTCTTCTTTATTTAGAAGGTGTAAACGAGGCATATATATACATATATAGCAAATAACACAACCACGTTTAGCAATTATTCTCATTTTGTAGTTAGGAATTTTATAGAATTGCCAATAAAAGAAAAGCACCTAAAGATTGCTTACCTAGATAGAACAATAAAACGTAATAGACGTATATACACTTAAAAACAAAGTAAAAATACTTTATTGATTGTAACTTGACCTTAACAGACTACTTTTATTTTTATTTTTAACTAAACAAATTGACGTGATTGCGTTTGGTGATTATATTAACAATCAGTAATGCCTAATGAATCAAAAATATAATTATGTGGTTACTCTGTTGCGAAATTTTGTAAACTAGTGTTATTAGCTAAATTAAACAAAAATCAAGAATATTTGAGATAAACTTTTATAAATTAACTGTTATTTTACCATTGAATTGCTTTAAGTGTTTATAAAAAGATAGTATTCAATATAATAATTATATAGGTAAAACCGAAAAGACATTTGCCTTATCCAGATTATTGATTATTATTTAGTCTTGTCTAATGAAACAAATACTTTATAATAGTAGTAACGCAGTCCTATACAATATTTAATCATCATTTAATTTGATAAAATATAGCGGATATATCGCTACAGAGATAGATCGTGAGATCAAAGTTTTAGTTTTTACCTATTACCCAGGTCAAACAAATAGTTATTAACATAAATCATTATTTTTATAATTACACTGAAATTATTTTAACATTGGCAACACAATAAATGGGAATGGGAATGACATAACTACACTTAACCTCAAAATTATTTTTCTGATTTCTATTGCTGCCTTTACAGGCTCACAAAAGTTCTGTGATTCATCCAGCTACTAAAGCAGACCTAAGTTATTAATGTTTTAAGCCTTAGAAAACCAGAATGTCGTCGCTTCTACGGTCCACAAAGTTTGTGCGGTACTTTACGGGTGCGGCGAGAACACTTATCCTCAACTCGGCTAAAACCGCAGAAGCAAATTTGTTGATTAACCCGAAATCATTAAGCGCAGCCAATAAGTGAGTAACTCATGATTCTATTTAAGTTTAAAATAGTATTAGTAAGTTAGTAACTTTTATGAATAGAACTTGGACTTGAATATCATGATCACAAATGATTTGATGAACTAAAATGATTTATACCTGGAATAGAGGATGAAACTTTATAAATCTCCATCTAATGATTTATATTAGCCGGTATTTATATTTATACATCGTGACTTGCCTTGATGTGTGAGCAAACTGATTATAAATAAGTTCTATTGAATTTAAACAGTCACCTTCTGTTTCTTTTTCTTTTTTTTTCTCTATATTATAATCCATCATGGTGTACTAAATAAATGTTCTATTAATGGATACAAAGAACATCCAGACTCAAAACCACTTTTCACTTGATCCTTATCATTGGTTTTTAAAGATTCAATGTTACCATGTACCAATCTACTAATTTAATTTGTTGTATAATTTTTTTTAATATATTTATTTCATTTCCTTATTTATCCTAAGCTCAGTAATAAAATTATTCTTGTGCAATTCAAGGTTTCCTCGATACAGGCTCGCCTAGTGTGAAAACCAAAAGAGACTTAGGTTTTGAAACTAAGCCCTCCGCCAAATGTATGCAGTATATAGGTTACATATTGGTACTGATGTATATTATAGTATTAATATGTATTCTGTGGCACGAGTACTATAAGTATTTATGTTTTCTTTTTATAAGGTTACACCTCTGTATCGTTTTACAGTAATAAACCATTATTTACTTTACTTTACATCACACATGTGAAGGCTTTAATCTCAACACTTAGTACATTGCAAGCGGTGAGATGACCACTAATACCATTACAGCATCCGTGCAGACAACTATGATTGCCTTAAATTATACTTGACCATGTTAGAATTGGACAAAAGGACTATATTATGAGACATTTATTATAATAATTATAAACAAAAAGATATGGAGTTAAAAAAGTACAACAACATTATTATTAACCTATTGTATGTTTACATTTTTGTAATACTTTACAATATGTCCTTTACCCAAAAATCCATTTGTAGCTGATCAAGGTTTAAAGTAGCATGGCACTTGGTGGCTTGTATTAGTTTTATACACTGGTAAAAAGAGGTACACAATGTAGCAGCTCATATGCGAGCCGCTGGCAAAGGACAGGTTAAGAAAAAGAAATTAATATGGGAACATACTTGTCATCTGGTTACAGCACTTATACCTGTTCTGTACCACTCTTAGGAAAATACCTCCCTTACAGTAAATCATAGTCTATTAACCCTATGTGTACACTACACATAAGGTTAATAGACTATGATTTACTGTCTGACTACTGCCTGAAAAATTTCAAGGGTTTGTTTAATAGGTGCTGCATTGCCAGTGCTAAGGCTATGTGTCCCTGACTCCCTAGCACTGGTAATACATCAACTTCTTTTTGCAGGAGTTGGAATGTTCTAGTTAAATTGCTGCAATTTTTTTTACTATATTTCATCCTCAAAAGATTAATATGGATTGTACTGTAATGTAATCCTTATAAAAAAGTTTAAATTTGATATTAGGTATAGAATAAATTTTTCTGCACAGATATTGAGTGGCTTTAGTGTTCACAACTGCCATTATGTTGAGTCTTATGGATTAAATTCCCAAATGTGACTAAAAAATTTGTAATCCATGAATAGCTATTGCAAGACTAGAAGAAAGTTCCCCGCAACACAAGAATTTCTACTTGCAGATGAGACATCTTAAAAAAAATCTTGGTATTGTCACCACTGTCCTCCAGTTTAAACATTTCTACTGCTGCAGGATTAATTACAATAAATAATGATGGCAAGATCAATAAGTACATGTTGGTGTTTGTGATTTTAGAAAAACTGTTGTATTATACTTACTCTCTCACTCATGAAGGGTATTGAGCCTATGACTAGATACCTGCAAGAAACTCACATCCACTCTTTTAAATGTGCTGCAGCCATTATAGTTTATATTACTGACTATAAAAATATAAAAATAATAACAATAATTGATAAATTCCTTATTTAGATTAATTACATCATCATATTAGGATACCAATTAACAATAATAATTTTTGTTTAGTGTTCTGCTGAGAGACTATGCAACATCGAAAAAACCAGAGAGCTTAGAGCCATTGCTGCAGAAATTGGACTCTGAAGTGCGTAGGTTTGGAAGAATCACCAAGAAAGACATTGATGAAGTGTTTGACGAAATCAGATCAAAAAATGACATCACAAGCTCACAGTCTCTCCTTGTCATCAGATGTTGCGGTAAAAAAAATAATCAATATATATATTATTCATCCACTTATTTAGTTTTTATGCCTAAATTGCTTGTATACTACAAAGTTTTATTTCAAAATATCTAGGAGAATATATGCATAATGCAATGCAAGTTGAGTCGTAAATTAGCTAATAATACATATCCTGGATCATGTGATAAAAATATACTATTTTCTAATTTCCCTTTATTTTAAATGTAGGTGAGCTTGTCCCAGAAGAACTACCTGAACAAAGAACTCTTCTTGTACAAAAAATATGGAGTGTCCTGACCGAGCGTGGCATACCTATGGACATCTCTCACTACAATGCTTTACTCAGGGTTTACATTGAGAATGAGCATCCATTTTCTCCAGCTAAGTTTCTTGAGGAACTTGAAATGAAAGGATTGCAGCCTAACAGGTAATCATTTTGGTATATTTTTGTATTAATTGATGTACACATGCTTTTTAGGTTCTTTAATAAAATAAAGATGAACATAAACCAAGAAATTTCTTATTGCTAGATATTTAATATTTTTTAAGTTACTGTCTACCCTGCTTACTTCCCCTCCATTCAGCTACTACGAAATGCTTTTATGCATTGCATCCACTACCGCTGTGCCATTTATTTAAACATAATTGTATAAACAACAAAAAAAATCTGAGTTGGTTGGTCTATTGACTTGAACTTGTCCCAATTTTTGATTAGTAACTTATATTTTTCAGAGTAACATACCAAAGACTAATGTGGCGATACTGCCAAGAAGGTGACGTTGAAGGCGCTACAAAAGTTCTAGAAAAGATGCGTGAACTTAACATGCCTGTCTCGGAACCAGTTCTGAATGCCCTTGTTATGGGTCATGCATTCCATGGAGACACAGAGAGTGCCAAAGCTGTGTTGGAGACTATGGCTGGAGCAGGCCTACAACCTACAAATAGAACTTATACACTACTTGCCTGTGGCTATGCAAGGAAAGGTGATATTGAGGGAGTGCAAAATACCATCCAGACAGCTAAAGATAAAGAGGATATTTTGACTGACAGGGTAAGATTCTACTGAATGATTTATCTATAAGTTTTGCTAAATACTTCATTTTAATTATCAATGTGTCATTAAATAGGCCAAAGCCTAGTATTTGTTTGACCAGGATTGGAAGTATTATCAGTATATCTATTTACTTAACTGAGATTTAGTTTTGTGCCAAAACTGAATGTTCATATACATTTTTTGTATTTTAGGATATCTTGGAGATCATTGAACACCTTGCTGTAAGTGGACATGGAGACAAAGTAGAACAAGTATTGCCACACCTACAAAAAGGCATTGGCTATAACCAAGATGTGTGCAATCTTATCCTAAGACTTCTCAACAAAGGACAGGAAGAAACTGCTAAAAAAGTTATGAAGACAATGCCAAAATCTCCCAATGCAGAAGAAACAATATTCAAGGGTGCGTTCTTTATCAAACAACTGTTACGGCTCAACAAACCTGCTGACAATGTCATTAAGACATGCAGAGAAGTTCAAAAGGAAGGATTAGTACCAAATGCTTTCTTTATAGCCACTGAAGCAGCTCTTGCTAATGGCCAAACTGAATTAGCACAGAAATTATTCAAAGAATTGAAAAGTGAAGGCATACAGCTTAGACAACATTACTTTTGGCCTCTTTTAGTTCAAAAAGGTAAAGAAAGAGATGAGGAAGGTCTCCTACAAATCCTTCGAGACATGGCTAGTAACGATGTAGCTGCATCTGGGGAAGCCCTCAGAGATTATGTTATACCTTACCTGATCAAACATGACACACCACAAAATGTTATACTCAAACTTCAAATCGCTAATATCCCTGTCATCCATAGCGCTAGGAACGTAATGGTTGATCTTTTAGATAGCGGAGATATTAAAAAAGCAGCAGAGATCGCATCAGAATATCGTCCTAGGGGCAGTTACTCACTTGTTGCTCGATCACTAATAAATGCCTTGAATAGAACTAAAGACATAGATTCGTTTGTTTCGATACTACATGTCATTAGTAGCAAAGGCCCGGGCTCACCGCAAGAAGAAGATACTGCTAATGATGACATCCAGAATGAAGACAATCCTGTAGTCGCAGAAGTAAGCCGCATCATAAAGTCATCTGTGAAAACCTTAGCAAAACCTGAATTGTGTGAAAAGCTTTTGAAAGGTATTTACGACAAAGGGTTACGTATTAACACTGAAGCAGCTGAAGCTATAGAACAGTATCTTGGAGAAAAGATGACAACCAACATATCACAGGTGCTTTCTAAACTAACGTCGTCTGAATTGGATGTGGTCCCTGTTGAAGGTCCGCGAAAAGCAATCGAACGTACCAGCGCCCAGCTAGAGGCTCAGCTCGCGTCATTAAGAAAGAAAGGTGCGACTAATTTAACGCGTATACAAAAACAACTTCTGCTAGCCTACATTAAGGAGAACAATGTTAGCAAATTGAACAGTTACCTAGAGGAAATAAAATCATCGGACTTTGAGCTCACACTGGGTACATTAGCACAGTTATTTGAATATTATTGTGAAAATGATGAAATACAAAGGGCTGAAGATTGCAATGCACAAATTAAAGAAAAGAATCCTGACTTTTTATTGAATAAATACAAATTAGTACTGATGGCGTATGCCTTGGTTAGAGCGAACAGGCCAGACGAAGCTATCCAGTATTTGAAAGAAAACAAACAAACTGAACCTACTGAAAACACAAGTTTCATGATAAACTCTAAATGTTGGCAGATGTTGAACACCTTAGCTGAAAAGAAAGATGATGCACATGTAAGTGATTTTTTTAAACTTTTTGTAGCTGGACTGGTTATTGTAATTTGATACAATATTAGACAATGGATTTAAATCGCGTTGTAATTATTTAAAGATAAGACTTATTTTCCGACATGTCGACCAACTTGCATCAAACGCGATCACGGGTTGACGTGAGCTCGGCGGCGTTTTCGTGACAAGACCCAACGAGACGAGACTTTACTATTGCATTATGTGTACAAATCGCGAATAATTAAAAACGTTTCTTGTTATTGAGTATCGACGGTATTGAATTAAGTGGTAGTGTTGTATAGCGCCGAGGGTTGCAGCATTAAGCCGCAAGACAAATGTTTATGTGTTTGACAGGTAGTTCAATTTCGCCATTTTTTCTATTCGCTATATTTTCCTAGTCTGGGTATGCTGTTTTCAATATTTAATTGTGTGAAGCATTCATATTTATCATATTTGAATAATAAGCAACACCATATTCATTGTATGCCCTTTTTCTGTGCCGCTTATTTTTCAAGTTAGGCATTCATTCAAACATATGATATGCTTATATCCACACTTTCTTAGTCATAAGTATTTTCTGTTAAAAAGGCAACTACCGCACTAGGAATAATTAATGTATCGCAGGAGACTTTACAAACATAAAACCAACGGACACAAAGCACATCCAGACTCAGAACAGTCATTTGTAGGTCACACAGTTTTTTGCCCCGTTCCCACATGGGGCAAAAAATTGTGTGACCTACCTACTCGAACACACAATACTCGGCGCGGTGGCAGTGGCGAGACGACCACTTAAACGACTACGTCATCTGTGCAGTCAGTTAGTTCGTTAGTATATATCAATAGTATAAGGTTGATTTTATTCTTTCAGGTTGCAGAAATGACTAATGTACTCATTGAAGCCAAATATATAGAACCATCAAACATGATACTGGGACCATCAATAAAAGTGCATTTATTAAAAGACGACATAGACACAGCACTGAAGCTATTTGAACAGTACTGCAAGCAGTATAGGAGCACTCCTTGGAAGGGAGAATTGATGAAGACTCTGATTATGAAGGAAGATGCTACCAAGCTTCAGTGGCTCGCGGATCTTAGCACACAGGTATGTATAGGTTGATCTTCAAACATTATAATCTACATTATTATTTAACACATGAATGAATGACATGTAGCAGGTACAATAGTAGCGGCGTAGCGTAATGGGGGCGGCAGGGGCGGCCCGCCCAGGGCGGCACTTTTAGGGGGCGGCAAAATGTCATAATAAATAATAATAATATCTTGTAAATATTTCAACCATGGAATGGCTGCCCATTATAGTATATATATAGCCCAATAGTCATCATTAATGTGTATTGTACATCTGCATGTACAATACACATTAATGATGACTATTCTTGCCGCAAAGTTCTTTAGAATTACTGTATATTATACTTGTTTAAATTGAAATATCTAGAAAAGAGAGCGGCATAATTTTCTTTCGCCTCGGGCGGCTGACACTCACGCTACGCAACTGCGTGTCGAACTTTAGATAAATAAGTAAATAGTTATTACCATGGGGAACAGCAACCTATACCTACTAATATTATAAAGAGGAAATATTTTTATTTTTGTTTGTTTGTAGGGTTTAACTCAAAAACTAAACAGCCGATTTAAAAGGAAAATTCACCACTATAAATCACCGTTTTTTTTAATACATGCTGTCTCTTACATAATCTACCATAATAGTATAAAGAGACTCGAATCAAAAATCAACTCTATTATTATCTTAGGCTTTCTTTGTTATCATTGATAATGAAAAGTCAAGAAAGTTTTATGTCAAGTCAGTTATTACATGAATTAAATTTTATTATATTAAATGTAGATTCAATTATTGGTTGTAGCTTCAATCCTTATGCAGCATTGATTTGAACTCGATCCTAACACGAGCAGCATAGCTGGAGGTGTTAATAACATTACTGTAAACTAAATTGCTAGTCTATACTAATATTATAAAGAGAAAAGATTACATTTTTGTTTGTTTGTAAGGATTTAACTCAAAAATTCATAAAACGATTTTTTAAATTTTGCCACCATTTGAAACTATATTATCACTGAGTAATATAGGCTATATTTTATTAAAAACACAAAACTGTTACTGCCTTTACCTAACCTAATTTTACGCGAGTGAAGTCGCGGGTAAAGAGATTTAATAAAAATTTAATGTGTGTATCAACAAATGATAATGATGAAATTCCATCTTTAATACTGTGGCTAGCCAACTTGCTGAGTATTAAACCTTGCTTTGTATATGTTACAGGTTCATGGAGAAATAAATATTCTTCATGACTTGGTCCTCGCATTCGTGGAGTGTGGTCGCCTGAAGCAGGCTCGCCGTATTCTCGAGACGCCCGGGCTACAGACACGACAACGGCGCTTGGACGATGCCTGCCAGAGATATGTTGAGGTAAACTGCTGAAATAATCATCTTGTAATAATAATAATTATGTAATTTCCCCCAGACCGAATTTCGGTCACGGCGGCCAACCTCAACGCAGAATCTGCGCAGGAGAGATTAGTGCACAAGTAAGTGCGCAAATATAAATGCACTCTCTGTTCCCTAAATCTCATGATCCGATAAGACGGCAATCCGATACTACCGGAGATAGATCAAGCGCAGGATTAACGGCTTTACGTGCTTGCCGAGGCACGGAGGTTAGAACTCAAGAACTTATGCACAGTTAGTTGTAGCATGAGATCAAAATATAGCAATAAACTACTTATAGCTAGCTACCTAAGTACTGACTACTTTTGACTGTTCCAAGTAGTCCCCTTGCCCCTGCCGCTGTACAGAAAATTGCTTGAATCCCACACAGGATAATTATTTGTGATCCACAAATTTTTGTTCAGAGTCAGGGTGTCCTTTGTGTCCATTAATTAAATGTTTGAGAATTCTCCCACGATTCAGGGCGTGATCTTTATTGCCTACTGCGTAGTTATAAAAGTAAATATAATTTATTAACTAGATTATGACTGTCCTCTAATCCAGTTGCGCTAATTTGCGCATTACCGATCGTGTGGTCGGGTTGAGAAAATACTTTGTCTGTCGATAATCGTCTATTAAACTGCTATTCCTTTAGATTGTTATAAAATAACTAAACACTATAAATAAATTACAGGAAGGCAAATCGGAATACCTGGAAGGATTACTTGAAGCTACAAAAGAGTTGTCGCACATCGATCGTTCCAACATCTTTTACCATTTACTCGTCACATACTGCAAGGCTAACGAAACAGACAAAGCTCTCGGACTCTGGACTCTACTGCAAGAAGAAGGCGAAGTCCCTAGTGAACAGTTCCTGCAGTATCTTGGACAACACCTTAAATCTAAGAACAGAGAAGTACCTTTTACGATGTCCGCTAAAAAGGCAGGGAAGGATGAACATATTGTCGACAAGATCGACATGCGAAGACAACAACCAACGAAGCCGACCAAAAATGACGTTTCAAATGAGATCGAGACCTCAATCAAAAACGGCCAATTATCAAAATCAACGGACACCGCTATCAAATCTATTGAACACGGAGTTATGCCAAAAACAACTGTGCTTAAATATCTACTGAAGTCTCTAGCCGCAGAAGGTAACGTAGAGAAAATACAGCAAATCGGCAACCATATGAGTGACTCATTGAAACGACGTGTGACGTATAATGACAAGTTGACCCTGGCGATATTCACAAGAGGTGCTGGTCCACAACACATCGACAACTTGTTGGAGTCAGTACAAGCGGCCAAAACTGATGAGGATTTAGAAAATGCATTGAAACAGTTCCCTAGAAGTAACGCCCTCGCATCCATTATGCAAGACGACGACCTTACCGCGAAATGTGAGTTATTTGAATTTGTACACAGTTAGAGATTAAATTCAATTCATTAGGAGATATAGAATTCTATTGATCTTTCCGTGGGTGATCTACCGGATTTATTCTAAGCTGAAATGTCTCTCTAAGGGTTAAGACCCATAGTACGCGTAAAGTTGTTAGGCCAACAATTTAAAGCATATACAAAAATAATATCGGTACAAAAATCCAACGTACTTAGAACAGGTTATCCTTTTATATTATTAAGGTGGCAAACAAGTATATAGCCTGCCTAATGGCAAGTGGTTACCATAGCCTATGATAGCTTGTAACATCCAAGGTCAAAAGGTAAAAAGGGAGTCACTGTGCTGTCAGTGCGCAGGGCAAACATTACACTGGTCTTCTATTGACAATACTGTGCATCCTTTGATAACCTGGACGCCTACCCTTCTTACCGCAAGACTACAACAAAAATTTGTTTACGATCTTTTGTAAAGTAGAAGTACATCCCCAGTTAATCATACATTATGTTGATGCATCAATTTAAGTTCTATACCTTTCACTTTGAAATAGATTTGTAAACATCTGGTAGATGTTTGTGCATCTGCATCATCTAAATATTGCTTCTATTTTCACAGGTCTTAAAGTAGCCGAGATTTCTGCATCGAAAGGACAACTTTTACCAGCCAATTTGTTATGGATGGAACTCCTTCTGTGTGGCAAAAACAAAGAAGCCTATTCCATTTGGTCAAAATGGTTGAACAGTGCACCATCACTTGTATTTAGAAGGTTATTGCAAGAAAGTCACCTTAGGAAAGAACCGCAGTTGATTGAGAAGCTCATCGCTTTGTTGAAAGAGCGCTTGCCAGTTGCAAAAGGTTCGCTAGGTAACGCGTACTCGCGGCTTGTCAACTTTTATTTGTTGGAGAACAAAGTTCAAGAAGCTGAGAAACATTACAAAGCTGCATTAGAATTAGGTCTCACATCAGAGGACATAAATAAAAGTACTTTAACAAGATTGAAGGCTGCAGTTCAAGAGTCAGGGCGCCAACTTTGAACATTGAATTTGTAACTTTAATTATTTTTAAGTCTGTCATAAATATCAGCCTGTTTATTTCCACAAATTACATTTTATTGTTATTATCGAATGACTGCCATGTTTCTTGTATTACTTTGATGTAATACTGACAATTCCTTACCAATAACTTAAACGTGTTACTGATGGTTAGTACATAATTATGTGATCACCTAAAAATTAATAAGCATTTTATTAATTTATAATACATGCCGAAAATTAAATGTTATGTAAACCGAGTATTGAGTTATGTCTGTAGTAGTTAATTTTAGTTGTTAATAATAAATTATTAGTTAATCATTTTTCTGTTTTTTTTATGTATTAATACAATCAACCACGCACCGTGATTATAAATTCCACTATAGAGAGAAATTTCACCAACCGTTCGTCTCAACAGAGCGCGCAAAAACAAATGCTTTATGAACTGTATGCATGGTGGTTGCCTCGCTACTGCCACTGCGATTAGTATTGTAGGTTCGATTACCATACAGAAAAAATATTTGTTTGATCCACAGAATAGTGGGCCTTACCTACTTGAGTTCGTTGTTTTAATGTTTGTAAAGTCATCCGCGGCACAGAAAATATTTCTATTGCGTGAGTGAACTTGTAGTTTGGTCTACTCTCCGATGTGGCTAAAATATTTGTTCATCATCTAAAACTATCAGGAGCATGGGGTTTGGTTATTCCTCCAAAGCGTACGACGTATGCCGATACGTGTCTACCTCTATAAATTATTTGGTAGGTTGTTTATGACAATATATTGCACTCTTTGACCAAGAGTCGCTTAATAAAACAATTCGAAGCCACACAATGTTTGTAAACTGGATTAGTAGTGACTGGCAACCGTTGGTATATACCAGTCCCTGAATAGAGACCACAATCCGGCAAGTCTATAAATAAAAGAGTACGCTTTTTGTTAAAGACCGCAAGAACTTACTGTTTCTGCAGTCTTTATGAAAATATTTATGATACTTTGCCATACGTATTACGACACTATCACTTAGTGTTAAGGTTTATATTAAATTGAAATTAAATTAACTAGGACTATTTTTAAATAGTTGAACGAGTAAACATAACTATAATTGTTCACTTCTATTCGTTCGTATGATTTAGTACGAGAACGTGAAGAACGAAACAAACGAAACGAATGACGATGAACGAAAAAATAAACCAATAAGAAATAGTTTCATTTGTGTACACATCTGTGCTGAACTTGTAACGCTAGGTATCTTAATATTTAAAAACATAACATAATGTACTACGCGATCGCTTTTTTGTAACCACCTAAACATAGTCAGGTTACCACGGTCTTACACTTCCTGATGACTTTTATTTTAATATCTCGTTAATTATTGTATGTACTACGCTAAAATTTTACAGGTATAAAACTGAACTAACCAACTGATTATTGGTATAACACTCAGTTTATATATCCACATACAGGGTTATCGGTGGCCAAATAATTCCGCGCGCATTGTGACCGTGAACGTGGAGAACTAAATGTCATCATAATTTGTTAATTACTTACAGGATACTCATGATTTCACGAAACTTCATGTATATTTGAAGACAGTTACAAAATAACGTTTAATGTAAGTCTTTACAGCTCTTATTCAAAGTGTTAGGACGTATTGAAGCGTTTTTATATTTAATTAAATAACCTTTAAACGGTGCATAATTTTTATTTTTTAAAGCTCAACTAATTATAACTAATTCTTACGAAGTCATGTACAAAATATGATTAGAATTCACTTAACCGTTTTAGAGAAACGCACAAGCGTTACTTCAGCAGGATCTCGAATAACTTCGCAGCCAAAGAATTTACCTTGTCTAGACAACTAATTATATAGCTAATATTTATTTCAATATTCCCAACCTAGTAACAAAACAAAAAATCCACAAAATTGGATGCCCTGGAAATGGCTATAATTTGTTACTTATTAAATGCGATGGCTAACTAGGTTTACTAGACATTAAATTTTAAAAAGTTGTTAGGTAGGTACCTTTATTATGTTTATTCCTATCTCTAAGAAAAGTCCAAAAGTCGCCTGTGATTAGTATCACAGGCGACTTTTCTTCCTAGCATAGAAATTGTCAATATAATAAAGAAAATAATAAAACCAATGATAACGATTATATACATTTTATGTATATAATAATTATCATTGGTTTCATTATTTTTCTTTCACCCGCAGACCTGACGTCAAGTTGGCGGCTCACTTTCTTTTTGTGCTTTAACTGAACTCAAAGAGGTAGAATAGCCTTCTTTATATGTAGATTTAGGGAGATTCAAGGTAGATTTGATACATTTATATTTGATGCCGATTCGTAACATTACACCCGCCATTCTGATGCACACAAAAAAACGCTTATAATATATGCGTACCGCTTACAAAAGGGCAGCGAAGAAGGTAGGTAAAATTAATATTATTATATAGTACCTATATAATAGATATGTTAGTAGGTACATAAATTAAGTGAAGGTTTTTATTGACAATATTTTTATTAAGTAGATAGACAGTAGGTATGGGTACTGTTTTGCGTATTTGAAAGGGGTGCCATCGACGTGCATACCGCTCACCGCTCACGTTAACACTAACATTGAAGGCATAGAGTAGCATAAGTATAACTGAATGTGTTCAGCCCGTAACAGACGTAGCTATAATATATATTAATATATCGAGATATATATTATAGTATAGCAAGCTATCACACACGGGAGCTATACTATAATATATATTTTGCCCTCACTCGGTCTACGGTCGTCCTTGCAAGCGCACGATTTTAAAGCTCAATTTCTGTACAGAATGTTCAAATATTGAAATAACACTGTAATCAATCTAGGTACCTAAATGAATTCGACAAGAGCACTTCTTTTAGATCTAATTGAAAATACCTCAGAGGATGATTCCGATGCTGAATTTGATATGCATGTTGCCTTGTTAGGAACGAAAAATAGAACCATCTGGGTTGAGTCGCATATAAAACAAAAGAGAACTCGTGGCGAATTTAATTTGTATCATGATTAAAATTTATCAACGAATAAATTTGCACAGTATTTTAAAAGTTCAAGATCGGCATTTATCGAGCTTCATGAATTGATAAAAAATGATTTAATAAAATGCGATACGGTTATGTGCATAAGCATTAGTTCTGAAGAACGTCTTACAGTATGCTTGAGGAAAGAAGTAAAGACAAATCATATTTCAATCATTTATTATAATTGCAACACTTGTATTTTAATTAAATAAAGTACGTAATTTAAGCTCGTGCGCATCGAGCTCGGACGTCGGGCAGGCGTTCAAATGGAACACCCCTATCCTCAAAATATATATTAATATACCAAAATATATATTAATATGCCAAAATATACCGAGATATATATTTTGACATATTTTGGTGACGTCATAGAAATATATATTATAGCTGCGTGTGCGGTCACTCGAAAATTTATATGGAAAATATGTCGTAATATGCCTTGCTATGATTCATATTAATATATATTATAGCTACGTCTTTGCCGGCCTATGTGATCGTGTAGAACTGCCCGTGCAGTTTGGTTGACTCAAGCAAGGTCACGGTGGTTGGGCGTTTGACCCTACCGTGTAGAAGGCGTTTTTGCCTTCGCTCGCGTTGGCCCACGCTTGGCCAACATGTATTGCAGGCTTTAGTAATTGAAAACCACAAAATTGGTACCTAATCCATTTCTAAACGATTTTGCGCAGTTTCATATTTTGGAAATGACGTCACTTATCATACGTAAGTATTTGGCGGTAATTCGCATCATTTGTAGAATTCTTACGAAGGTTGTAATTTTTATTTTATAAAATTTAAATATTATAATATTTATTACTTACATAAATGAACGCTTATTATATTATTTATTAATTTCTTTACATTTAAAAGCTCTAATTTGACCAACTTGGCATATATTTCACAGCATACATTTTGGCGGCAATTTAAGCGTCACTTTGCAAGTTACTGTTTTTTTTTCGCGGTTTGTGTTTGATTTCACCAAAGAAATTTTTGATATTTGATTTTTAGACAAATTTTCTGATATAATGTTTTACCCAGAGGATTCTTTAAAAAGAGGAGGACGGTTTTATTTATGCTGGGTAGCAGATTCATGGCCGTTGCGTTTTGCTACTATCACTCATAGGCAGCTTTGGTCTCAAGATATTCGTCATATATGGTAAAATATTACAATATTGATCTATGTGTAGCTGATCAAAAGCAGCGTAAAATAAATTATACCTAAGTAAATTTAATTTTTGTTACAGCGAAGATTTATTAGAAGTAATGACGAATGAGTCTGGTCGTCCCACTCAAAGGTTTTCACTTCGCCTCAGTTCTCAACTTCTGCGGGGATTAGTACGACTTTACCAGCGAAAAGTAAATGTACTGTTAGGTACGTACTTCTATTTATAGTTATATAGAATGCTAACTGCTTTTACGAGCATACGTTTCAGTGAGCTTTAATAAATAATGGAGACTTTATAAACTAGGTATCTCATAATATTCTCATAGCGGGTTCGTACATAAGATTCCTACTTATTATTTTACTTACTTATTCACTTTGTTCTTATGTTTTTAAATTGCAATAACTATTCTCAATGGTAAAAAGCTTAACAAGCTTACTTGACTGCCGTTTGTACCGGATCCGGGTTCAATTCCCGGGTGGGACAGTGTTACAGAGATTTCTCTCAGAAAATTATCAATAGCAGCAGTGTGGCCAGCCGCAAGCTTGCCCCTATAAGAAGCATCTAATACAGTCAATAAAATTACAAAATACAGTAAATGATTATGTAATAAGTACATTAAGAAAAAGTAAAATTTATAACCTATTGGATATTCCATTCTCAAAAACCAATCTGGGTCATTACGCTGCTGTACCAAGGCTTTGTAGGCAATACAATGATTTATCAAAGTCTTACGATATTGATATTAGTCAACCCTTACCAAAATATAAAACACACTTAGAAAAGATTTTCATTAAGTTTCACATTGTTTATTTCTTTTGTTAATTTAATTCTCAATGTGTAATTTTAAATTTTCTATTTTATACTTTGTTTTTATATGTAGGTATGTGCATGCTGTGGTTTCCTATAACTAAAGGAGTACACTATATAAAACTAATGTTCATTTGTCTGTGCAATTTTGTGTATATTCTTTGTTGGAGATCCTAAATAAATAAATAAAGCCAACAAAATAGGCAATAACCACTTAATCCATCCATTATTCTATCCAGTAGGTACCTTATCTAATATAAATGAAATAACTGACTGAATATTGGTGTCATGGAGAAATTGTCTGATGTATTTATCATCAGACAATTTTTCCATGACACCAATGCTTACTTGTTTTTCAGGTGATTTATGCATGATAAATTCTTATGTTATTAAACATGCCAATAAAAAGTAAGTATCACACTAAATAAATAATATTTAGAAAATAAGATGACATAATTTTTTAAAGTATTTTCGCAACTTTGTAACAGAATTCTAATTCTAGTTAAAATGTACAGTTTGTTATTTTCTTACTCATTTAAGTCAGTGTAGGCTGTATATTGTAGATACTTGGACTGAAATAGATTTTATTTCAATAATATAAAAACAACTAATTTAGAAATTCAAATTTAAACAATTACTGCTTTTTTATTAAAGCAATATTATATTTTTGTATTAAATTCAGTAGGTACTTATACACCATTAACAAGAAACATATTAATTAAATTTAATGCCTTGAAATTAAACATTTTAAATCTGTAGCTGAGAGGTAAAGAATAATACTTTAGTTCACTTTTAAAGGACTTATTTATATTAAATATAGCATTTAAGGTAAATCTATTTAAATAAAAATATCGTCTCACGGTATTTGTGGTCGCTTTCCTCCGAAACGGCCATTATATATACCTATTTTTACATTTAGAATCAATTATAAAAGACGTGAATTTATTATTGTTTAGGTACCTCTCCTCCTCTCAGCTATAAAAATATTATGGCAAAGCTGTACTTAGGTAGGATATATGTGTTTGTAGATGGAATGTACAGGAGGTGAAGGCAGTAAGGCCTGTTAGGCGTCCACTGCAGCAGATGATCATACAAGAAGTAATCCCAGAACCGGCAGAAAATGAGCAGAGGATTGAGGAGATGATTCAGGTTTGTGTCTAAATACGTTTATGTATTTGTCAAATACATACTACATACATTATTTATAGCTAGATTATGCCCGCGACTTCGCCCGTGTTATTTATCCCGGAATTTATATCGGGATTCGAGATAGATCTCTCGAGTTTAGCATGGTTGCCACCTACTGCCGCGACGAGATCACGACGCTCTTCAGCCCAGGCTGGGCACTCTTCAAGGTATGTTGCGCCGTGTCCTAGGGGCAGTCCTCGCAGTGATGGCACCGGGACGTCTCCTCTCGGCCGATGCGACATAGGTACTTCCCGAAGCAGCCGTGCCCCGAGAGCACCTGCGTCGTCCGGAAGGCGAGAGCGCCAAAACGCCTCTCCAGCCACTCCTCCATGATGGGTCAAACCGCCGCTATCGCGGTATGCCCTTGGTGGATGTCCCCTGCCAGTGTCTATCAAATGCGTCTAGGTCGTCCCGCCGCGCCATCTCCGTTTAGGTCTGCCCCGTCGCCGTCAACTGTCTTGTGGCACCCAATTGGTGACGATTGGTGCCCGCCTCTCTGGGTGCATGCAGCAGACAAGTCCGGCCCAGTCTCACTTCAACCTGGCGGATTTCACACCTGCATCAGCTATACGTTTTTTTGGAGCGCAGAATAGTGTTTCGGACGTGATCCGTCCTTTTCTCTCCGAAAATGCTTCGCTCCAGAGCCCTCTGACAGATCTTCAATTTGGACTTCTGATTCTCAGTCAGGGACCATTTTTGGGCACCGCAGATTAGGACAGGCAAGATACACATGTCGATAAGTTTTCGTGTTAGTGTCATTGGGAAGGTTACCCTTCAAAAGCTCTTTCATCGACCAGAAGCTCTGCCAGGCGTTTTCGGCTCGTCTGTTAATCTCTTTATCCTGTCTGCTACTGAAATATACTATTTGGCCCATGTAAATGTACACATCGACATATTGTATAACATGCCCGTCTACCGTGACCCTACGTTTCGTGCTGCTGGTCATCACCTTAGTTGTTGTTTGATTCATTTGAAGTTCAACTTGAAGACTTGCGGAGCTGAGGTCTCGGAGCATTAGCTCGAGTTCTGCTGCTGAAGAGGCAAAGAGGACAATGTCATCGGCGAAGCGAACTTGTACTGACAAATCTTTGGCATTGTTATTGGCGACAGAAGACTGCTTCTGTCGCCAATAACAATGCCCCTCTGTTTCCATACATCCTCCAGGCTCTTAAAAGTTTCTTGGAGAACACTGGTGAATAATTTGGGAGATAGTGGATCTCCTTGTTTAACTCCTCTTTCAATATGAAACGTTTGACCAGAGGATTGAAGTTTAACATCAGCTGTACTGTTATTGTAGATGACTTTGATTAGATTAATGTAAGTTTGTTCCATATTTTGGTTTCGAAGAGCTATTTCTATTGCAGAGTGAGTAATTTTTATATATCGTTGAGTGTTTTTTTATATATTGTTTAAATCCTTAAGCTTCTGCAGTCGACTTCTGACTCAATCTCGGAAACTAAACGGTCGCAACTCTGTACAGATGACGTCTACGGCCGAGTGACAGCCTATAAACTATATGCAAATAAGGAATCTATGCAATAATTTAAATTATACTAATTAATTTTTTCCTAAACTCTCTTATTCGCATTTATAATATTAGTTTATGTATATTTTGGTACCTATACATATGGATACATATAGGAAAATGGTTTTTATCTGCTTCTTACACTGTCCTAATTACAAAATGTTACTGCCTCATTTTGATTTCTCTGAAATTAAACTAAAAAAGGGTATTGTGTCTCGACCAGCGTTGACTAAAACCACCAAGAGATTAAATACTTAATTATGACTCGGTTGCGCAGCGGTAGATAATGCGTCTGAGGTGAGGTTTTAGGATAGATTCCTGGGCTGCGCATTGTTATTGGATTTTTCTATTAATTAATTCTCAGTAGCAGAACGAAATCTGATACTAAGCCCATAGGAAAGCAATAGTCTCGTCCCCTATTACGTGGGACCTAAAACCGTACCTAGCGTAGCATATTCTTAAATATAAGCCTTAAAGTACTTTATGATTAAATAATAATGTAATGATATTCTACTGCAGGCTAGTGGAAACGCTGTGGCAAATATTCAAGATATAACACTGAGAGAACCACAAGAAGTATCAGACAATTTGCTATTGAAGCCGAATGTAAGTAGAAAAGATTTATGTTTAGATTTTAGGTTCATTTACGTATTAAAAAGGAAAATGTCATAGTGCTTCGGATATATTGGTATGGACTATATGAAAGTCGCAGTAGAGTCAGTAAATATTTTATCAATTGGTTTTTACCAATGCGCAGTGTTAAGAAATCGACCCCAAAGAAGCAAAAACATATTACGTGATGCAGTCACTGAGCGTATGTGAACTGTAGAAAATGTAGAACAAAAAGATGCGCTGACATCGTTGCTATGACAAAATCTGTAACAGCTTTTAATACCGAGTATTGTATAATGCTACACTACCCACCACTGAGTCACTACAGTAATTTAGGACTGCCTCTTTACTGTAGTGACTCAGTGGTGGGTGCCTGTATTCGATTCTCGAGTATGGCAGTGAGTAGGTTCGGCTAATAGAAAATTCTCAGTAGCGTGTTGATATTAGAGTCTGGGCATATGTCCGCGGCAATGTGCCCCAATTTTATAGTCATTTATACATTGTTGGCAATATATAGGATATGAACCATTTAGAAATAAGCGGGCTTTGGTACGTATGGGTGTTACTGACATTAGGAAAACACATCGTAAGGAAACCTGCATATCTGAGAGTTCTCCTTAATGATTTCGAAGATATGTGAATTCTACCAACCCGCATTGGGTTAGCGTGATGGACTATGGCCTAACCCTTCTCAAAGTGAGAAGATTTAATACAGTTGTTATTTTATACTGACATATACAGGGTGTCAGGTAATTAATGGATAACCTGGAAATGTCTTATAGTGGAACTGATGGCTGTTCAGTAAAAAATATGAAAAAAAAACTATCCTAACTACTACCTGAGATATGTGTTTTATTTAATTACCATGTATAACTTTCTTGTATACTACGACCATAAATGAATGAAACCATCGGTTTATTGTTGTTTTATTATTAAACACAAATTATGCTAATAGATAGACAGTCAAAAGTATGCTATGCTAATATAGCTTGCACTTTTTATATATATATATATATATGTCTTTTTTAATTTTTCTGAACTGCCTTCATTTCTACTATAAGACATTTCAAGGTTATCCATTAATTACCGGACAACCTGTATCCAGTACCTACACAGAGTGTTGAGATCATATAATTCATAAGATCTTAGTAACTGCTGCTGTTTTTGTGGCACACTTCGCCCTTAATAGACTAGGAAAGAGTAATAAGACTAGCCACCGCACGTATGCAGCCCTGAACCGCACACGCACGACACCACAAGCGCCATTTGCGCGGGAAACGGCTCGCTGCGACGTTAGCGCCGCGTACGGAAGTTAGCGTAAACTAAGCTCATTTCTGATTCGTCGAATGTATGACTTGCTATTGGTTACATTTCTGTGTAAATATTTTATACGTTTTGTTGGTTAATGCAATATTTGGTGTACTATAAATTAAGGTATCAAAACTCAAATCTGAAATCTGGACTACTTGTTACTATACCCGTCACTATCCTCAACCTCTAAAAGAAATTAGAGAAATAGCAATGATACTCTAAGTACTTAATACAACTTTATCAGGATGGATTCGGCGAAGAAAACCCCGATCAAGCTCTACAGCTCCTTCAAGACCGCACTATCGAGATGATGTTGGTGCAGCACGAAGTGTCCGCCGCGCACTCTGGACTCGGCGCGGCGCTGGATAGCAGCGACAAGTCGCACGACAAGTCGCGACTGCGGGCCAGAGACGCGCAGATGGAGAGGATCTCCGAGCATGACCTCACCATGTTCAGGAAATGTACTTACTGCTTTATTGTACTTATAATATAAGCGAGTACATGTGCAGCTTTCGACTAAACCGAGTACATGGTTTAAGCAGTAGCAAGGCCGACCTGCTTTGAGCAGCATTTCTAGGGGCAGATGTACAATACACAATAATGAAGACTGTTCTTGCCGGAAGATTCTTTAGAATTACTACCTATAAAAATTTATTGAAATACCTAAATAAGAGGGGTATAAAATATCTTGCCCCCCGGGTAGGTGACACCCACGCTACGCCACTGGGTTTAAGTGTCGCCTCATCGAATCCCACATAGGACAAACATTTATGTAATCCGCAAATTATTGTTTCGAGTCTGGATGCACTTGGTGTCCCTTGTTTGTATGTTTGTAAAGTTCCCCGCGACACAGGAATTATTCGTAGTGAAGGAGTTGCCTTTTTTATAAAAGAAAGGGACGATAAGATGATCGGTCCAATATATTTATTTTCGGCGCCGGCTCCATCCCTTGATCAATATATATCTACATATGATAATATGTAGAGCAAGCTCTGACGCCCTATAGTCAACGCTTTAACTTCACGTAAAATTACTTCGATTTTATGTTAAATAAATTAAATCTACATCATCAGTTAAGTGCAGTAGATACCTACCATCTACTCATCAATGAATATGTTCTTTTCATTTTCGTTGTTTCATTGACGCAGTTCCGCCATAGACAAAATAATTTAATTGCAGGATACACAGTGAATAATACGATAATTATTGTTATGACTAGAATTAATTTCCAGAGTATCTAGTTCTTAAACAGCAACATTTTTAAGTTGAATCTTAATATTCTGGCGTAAGCACCAGTCAATTCTGGAGTGGGCATGATCCACCTCGCTCTAGGCTATATACGCCAATGCTAATTTCTTTAATTCAAAATATATTAAAAAATCAACAACAAATTAGTATTATTTTCATCACTTTACATTTTTGTTATAGCTACCGCCGTTGACGAGATGATGCCTCAGTTTGAAAAAGGTAAAATGGGGTATTAGTTGTATTTTTAGATAGATTAGAATAGTAAAGTTTTTTTATTTGCCTGAAGAAACAATTTACTGATTAATTTAGTTAACAAACATATCGGTCTATTATGTAAGGAATCTACTAGATTGCTCATCAGTCCTGTCAACTTATCTACTATGTTCCGTGTTACCTACTGGTAGAAATTATTTATCTAAAAGTAATTTGACAGGACTCATGAGTTTACAACATTACAAACTTCAAAACAAATCATACGATGAATGTATTTGCGCACATATGAAATAACAGAGCGCTTATTTTTATAGGAAAAGTACAAACATTAAAATCAGCAAATTGAGAAAATATAAAGAAAAAGAGTACATAGTAAAACGTAGAGCAGCACTTGTTTATGTATGGGAAGGGTACTTTATATTGGACTTTAGTTACATACCTCGTGTTAATTATTATTATAAAGTACTTGTCTCTGGCATAAATTCACTAACTAATAACTATGTGCTAGAAATCGGTACAAGTACTCAAACATATTTGCCAAAATAATAAAAACAAATGTTGATGTAAAATCTCGTAGTTAGTTTTTATTAACCTTCTAACCTGCACCTACCTAATAATGTTTTTCCCTATATTCTATACACTTTATATTCTCACAGACATTCCTGAAATACCTGAAATCCCGCCTCCTGAATTGCCCGTTCCTCTACCAGAGAAGTTAGTATCCATTTTGAAATTATTAATCATCCTGGTCCTAATAATATGATGATAAACAATTTGCCAGCAATAGATTTATACAAACTGGAATTCAGAGACCAACAGGTAAGTTACTTAGGTATGTGGCGCAATACTAACTGACGAGGTAGAGCGCCGGTAGAACTTTAGTTCTGTTTAGAAGTACAACATATTATACCTATATATTATACATATACCTTACATACACATATTGTACCTACATATTATACAGGGTGATTTTGAAATCGTGTAATTCCTTTTAACCACGCATTCTACTGGTGATATAGAATAACCCTGACCATATTTTTTCTTAATTAGAATAATGGTTTCGGCAGATTTAGAGTACATATTTTTTTCATGAAATGATTTCAAATAGTCATATTTTAACCACCTGACACAATCTTAATATTTTACTAATTTAAAAATAATAACATAACAATAACTGATGTCGTAAATAATAAGGGGCAATAAAAAGGACCGCCCGTTATTATTTACGACATTAATTATTAATATGTTTTTTTATTTTAATTAGTAAAAAATTAAAATTGCCTCGGTTGGTTAACATATGACTATCTGACACCATTTCACGAAAAAAAACGGAACAATAATTTTTCAAAAAAATAATTCTAATTAAATAAAAATATGGTCAGGGTTATTCTATATCACCAGTAGAATGCGTGGTTAAAAGGAATTAGACGATTTCAAAATCACCCTGTATATAACTGAGGTTGTACGTAAGATATAGGTAATCAAGCGATTGTTTTGTAAATGTGTGTAGACTTACCTATCGTCATTGATAGTCCAATACCGCGTAACTTACATTGTTAAATAACGCGTACGTTCCTTGCGAAATTTTTACAGGACCAGAAAAATTTAATTTTCTAGGCAACTATTCCCCTGTATTGGAAACGAGCTCGGCTTTAGGAACATTTTGTTCGTTTTGAACCTAAGCGCTAATTTTTAAAATTACTGTTCGTTACCTGCAGCCGTGAAATCTTAAATTGTTCTTTTTTTGTATAATTACGCTGTATAAGCTAATGTAAGTTACTCTGTATTTTGGACTATTAGCGACATTATGTCGCTGTTCTTAGAGATTCTTGTCTACTACCACCTTATAACGAAATGGGTCGACATTATAAATTAAGTATTAATACGTTAATAGTGTTGTGATAATCATCTTTAAACAAAGTAGGAGGTTCTCAATTTAACCCATGTCTTTATAAATACGTGATATAAAGTATAATTAACGTTTAATTTTTAGTGTTTGTCATCAAATAATTCATTCATCATCAAATCAAATTCATTATTATTATCTTAGCTTTGCATTCAGTTTAGGTACACACATCTATATACAACATAGGTACCTAATACAATTACATAATTGAGTCGGAAGATGTTATATAATTATTAATTGCAATTTGGATCAGACCTCAAGAAGAATTAGTTCCGGCCGAGCCAACAGTTGTTGCTGTTGAACCGCCTACAGAGCAAGAACCAGTCGAAATTGAATTAGAGGTGGGTACAAATTTAGCTGAAAGATAGTATAGTAATATATTAATATAAAACTTTTGGTCATTTATATACAGGATGTCCGGTAATTAATGGATAACCTTGAAATGTCTTATAGTAGAACTGGAGGCCGTTCAGAAAAATGAAAAAAATAATAAAAATATAAAAAATATATTAAAAATTGCAAGCTATATTAGCATAGCATTCTTTTGACTGTCTATCTATTAGCATAATTAGTGTTTAATAATAAAAAAACAAAAAACCGATGGATTTCATTCATTTATGGTCGTAGTATACAAGAAAGTTATACATGGTAATTAAAAAAAACACATTTTAGGTAGTGGTTAGGATAGATTTATTTTCATATTTTTTTCTGAACGGCCATCAGTTCCACTGTAAGACATTTCCAGGTTATCCATTAATTACAGGAAATCCTGTATACAAAAAGGCTTGAAAATTAGTTTGCAATATAGTCATACATATATGTAGATATAGTTATACAATATCGAAAATATCATAAGAGCGTTAATGCTATGTGAATACGTAGTCACATTGAGGGTAAAATTCTGACTTGAGTATGTTTTATACTTAGCTATAGAAAAAGCCATAGATGTTACTGAACAGTACAGTCATCTGTAATAGTGCATGGATACCTTAAGGTCCAAAATCCTGTAAACACTTGAATTATAATGAATATGAATGAACGTTGTTTTATAAATGAGGCAACGCGTACCTACTCATTTTAGCAAATAGGTCAAATTTATAAGAAATTATAATCTCAACCGAAAAGACATTCGAATACAGGGACAGAATAATATTTGCGTACGAACAGAATAGCGAGTCATCGAAATTATCTATAAAATAAACTATCCACTACAAATTTATAAAAAAAATTGTAATTTTGTTTGCTTCTTGTTTTACCCTGAAATGTGTTATTTTAAATAATCTATTGCGAATAGAGATTAAAAAATTTTTTAGTACCTAGATTTATTAAAATTGAGTTCTAAAATTCTAAAAATCTACTTCTTTTTATTTTATAGTAGTGCACCGCCATCTATTACTAGATAAAAAAACTACAGTTCTTGTATCGATTTTCGTTAGATGGCGTCAATAACTGGCTTATACCTGCTTATACCATTTTAGTTTGAAATGGGTATGCATTTTTGCAGCTCCCTGTACATGGCTCTGTACCCCATAATTTCACCTATAGATTAGTTTTAAAGACAAGGACGTTTCGAGTTTTATTTAATTTACAGACAATAGATATAGATATGTAATTAGTTGTAGTAGAACACCTGAAATGTTGGTAAGTATCGAAATTATACTTCAGATAAATTGTGTCAAAATTATTATAACTGCTAAGTTCTTTTAGGTCTCTGGCAAATCCAGGTTGACATCAACGTTTTTAAATGGGGTTAGTACTATAGAGCTTTAAATTTACTGCGTGGTATGCATGTCCTCTGATGTTCCGTGCTGGGTTCGAGGGATAAGAATGTAAAGCAATATTACCGACTAAAACGTTTTATTCTAACACACAATTAAATTTAAAACACAAACACTATACTACACTTTTCCACTGTAACTGCTTTAAACTCCGTAGTATTTTCACTTCGGTTCGTTTCGATGAATACTTGACCGCTTACGATTGTAAACTGACTTGGCGAGCGCTGGCCGTTCCCTTTTATACGGAGTTTTCTAGAAACGTCATACACGGTACGTAACAGTACGAAGATTCGAGAATGTGACAGCGTTCTCTCTATTCTACTCGTACCGGCGAACTACGTAGTTCCGTAAGACTTTAATAGATGGTGCTGTAATAAATTATTAGACGGAACTGCCGAGTCTTCCCCACAATGCCGAGAGATGGCACTGGGTGTAACAGTATCAATAATTGTTGGACTTTTCTTCTTTCTCTGATGACACCTTTTAATCCAATCTAACATAAATTGTATTTTGATTATTATAAATAGGAACTAGAAGTCGAGCCACGGGGCAGAAGGCGTAGACTTCGAAACAGATTGATGATTGATAAGAAAATTAAAATTAGCGCTCAGCACTTTCGTGCAAGGATTGAAAATCCTTCAGTGGAACTACGATGCCAGGTATGTATATAATAGGTACCAAATAGTTCGCCATCCTATTATTTTTTTTAAAAACTATTTATTTTTAAGGTTCTTTATGATATTATATTGTACACTGAATGAAATTATGTCTTAGCACAAATAAGAACAAATTTAAACTTACCTACACAAATAAATCGCTCAACTGGCGACCTTCTCGTGTATCTCACACACCGATGGGCACTAGCCATTGAGATCCAAGGTGAGGCATTGGCTGTCAGCCTGGACATGGCGAAGGCCTTTGATCGGGTCTGGCACAAAGTTATTTTATTGAAGTTACCATCTTACGGACTGCCCTTTTTGTCCGGCAGATGCATCCAAACTGTAGTTGACGGTGATTGCTCTAACCGCATGGACATAAATGCTGGCGTCTCGCAAGGCTATGTGTTGTCCCCGACGCTGTTCCTGCTGCATGTCAATGATATGTTGTCAATTGATGGCATTCATTGCTATGCGCATACAGTACTGGGGATACTAATTACACGGGCCGCGCTAATATCCCTCGGTCCACAGTGGAGGAAAGTCGCGAACGGCTTGTGTCTGAAATCGGCAATACTCTGGATAGAGTATCTGAATGGGGAAGACTAAATTTAGTCGTGTTTAACCCAGCTAAGACACAAGTCTGCGCGTTCACCGCTAAGAAAACCCCAATTTACTGTGTCTCCACCACTCCAGAACACGCCTTTCACCATCTCCAAGAATATTAGAATCCTTGGCCTCGACATTTCAAGTGATGTACAGTTTCGCAGTCATTTAGAGAGCAAGGTCAAGCTGGCTTCCAAAAAGCTTGGTGTGCTCAATAGAGCTAAGCGGTACTTCACTGCGGAGCAAAGACTGCTTCTATATAAGTCGCAAGTCCGGCCTCACATGGAGTACTGCAGTCATCTTTGGGCAGGAGCACCAAAATACTGGCTTGAACCTTTTGACGCGGTACAGAGACGAGCATAGAGAATTGTCGATGAGCCCAAACTCATAGACGGTATTGAGCCACTAAGTCTCAGACGGGACTTTGACTCCCTTTGTGTGTTCTACCGCTTATATAATGGATTGTATTCTGATGAGTTGTTTGAGATGATGCCCTCAGCTACTTTTTATCATCGCACCGCTCGCCACCGGCAGGGATGTCATTCTCACACCTTACAACCTAATTGCTAATTGATGGGCTCTCATTAACTGCGCACTCATGCCCACTCAATCACCCTTGCTTATTGAAATTAAACTACTATATACGGATTTTATCGCGTTGTTTATTTAACACTCTATTACATAATCTTGAAACTGTTACACTACTATACTCTACTATTAAACTTTACTAATTTTAAGCTAATTAAATGATTAAAACTATCAAATCTACTTGTTTTTAAGTTTACACTTTCCCCGACGGTTCGGTTGCTTTTCAGCAGCCATGGTCACGGGTGTAAACTTAAAAACAAGTAGATTTGATAGTTTTAATAATTTAATTAGCTTAAAATTAGTAAAGTTTAATAGTAGAGTATAGTAGTGTAACAGTTTCAAAATTATGTAATAGAGTGTTAAATAAACAACGCGATAAAATCCGTATATAGTAGTTTAATTTCAATGAATAACATTCGCGTAAACAGAAGACAATATTACCCTTGCTTATGTAAACACTTGACTTGTGCCTCTACCATCAAATATCTCGGTGTCGTAATCGACAGTAATTTAAATTTTAATCACCATATTGACTTACTTTCATCGAGGATTCGTAAGCTTATGTTCACCTTTAAAAATTTGCGACATGTTGCAGACAAAACTTTAATAAGGATGATTTACTTCTCTCTATGCCAGCCAATACTGACATACTACGATATGGGGCGGCACAAGCAAAACAGGTATGATAAGGGTGGAAAGAGCTCAAAGGGCTGTGCTGAAAGTAGCCCACTTCTTGCCTTTCCTCTATCCCACCAAAGACCTTTACCATCTTACTGATGTCCTGACAGTTCGACAATTATATATCTTAAATATAACTATTAAACAACACTCACTTCTTGCATACGATGCCTCACATACAAGCAAAAGACTAAAACATAAAGTCTGCCAAAATACTGATCAGTGGTCTACAGCTTTTTCTGGCAAGTTCTTCGGTTTCCTTGGGAGATATCTGTACAATAAAATAAATGCAAACCTTTCTATATACCAACTAACAAAGTACAATTGCAAGAAGACTGTCACATCGTGGTTAAAGTCCCTTAGCTATGAAGAAACAGAACAGTTTCTACATATTCCCACTTAAAAAATCTTTTCTGCATTCTATCTCACTCTTTCATATGTAGGTACAACACAATGTTAATAGATCTGTTTTTTCTAACATCTCTGATCCCAAGACTATAGATCGTAGGATTAACTAACATCTATTTATTATACACACAATGACAAACACACACACAAACACACACACAGACACTCACGCAAAAACACTCTCACTGATCAACATCAATTAAAATGTACAAGCTTCACCCACTACACGCTCCACCAATTCAGAGTCTGGAGAGGCTGGTAATCTGTCATACAGGTCTCCTAGTACAGACACCAGTCTCCCACACAGACTGTATTATCTTATAAATATTCGTTGAGTATGTAACTAGATACCTACTACTGTCTTATGTTTTGTAAAACTGTGTGAGAGAAGAAAAATAAAGTTATTTGTATTTTGTATTTGTATTTGTAATTGGTGCCGCACCAAGCGGTTCCAAAGGAATTTTCTCCCGCGAACCTCTCCCTATTCTCACCCTATTCCATACCCTAGACTATTTTTTGTGGGGTTACGTAAAAGAAAGAGTGTTTGATCGGGAGTGTGACAGTGCTGACGAGATGCGTCGACGAATAGTGAGCGTCTTTGAAAAACTTCGTGCGGACTGTACTGAAGACCCCACATGAATGCCCCGCCTTCACAAGGAGACGCTGCGACGAGCCCGAATTTGTCTGGAGGTGAATGGGGCGCAGTCTGAGCCGCATCTCATAAGAGCACAGCGGATTTAACTAGATTACACCAAAACCTTCACCCTATTTAGCTACGAACTTGTATCGGCGAGCGGGCTAGGGCGGCCGAGATTAATAATATTTATTATCGTACGCGCTGATACGCGTGGCATTGAACCCGATATATGTTAGATGTACATTGCGGCGTTGCAAATTTCCAAATTCCAAAAAAAAAAATATTAGATAAATTATTATCGGTATTCAATAGTATTTAGATAGTATAATATTAGCCTTTCGGCTTCGGAAGCGTTCCCCTTACACCCTGTATATAGTATATAGAATAATAATAAAATTTTTGTTACTTTTCCTTATCGTATCATTCTTTAGAGTTCCATTTTACGTAATTTATTTGAAATTGATGAAACAAATTAAACTACCCTCGTTTTCTACCCTTGAAGTTAATCCATTCTTCCTAGTTTATTTGGTTTGTTTACCATAGAATTTGTGTATTTGCCACTTACAGAATAGCTTTGACGACGTTATCTGTATCCGAGTGCCACCCGAGTTATATTTTCAACGTCCGTGTCATGGCGGGGCGACAGTTATGAGTATCGTCGGATTCGAAATATCGCGACTGTTTTCACGTAACCTTGGGATTGTGGGTGTACCGCCTCGCGCGGAGCGAGAATTAGAAGTATGTATTTTCAATTACAATTTATTATTGCTTATCCTGTCAATTGTTAAAATGCCAGATATACATAGATACCTAATTGAAAAGCTATTATTTGGCTGCCGATGTGCCGCTGTGACTTAATTGATTCATTAAATATTACAGGAAGTAATGCAAAGACTCAATCGTAACGTTACAAGAACGGCACTTGAAAGGATAGACGAAGAACAAGATGTGCCGATAGTACCAGGACAGCCTCAAGATATGTTAGAGCAGACTACAGCCGAAGTGAATATAACCGACATTCTGAACGTTACCGACATCCCGCGCGTAAGTGTCGTCGAACAAATGGAGGTGGATATAGCGGACATGCCGACGCAGAAGGTTGAAACGCTCTCGCAAGCACGTAAGCGAAGAGCAGACTCGGACGCAATTATTAGCGTAAGTCTTAAACAATTTGATCTATTAACAAGCTATTTTTACATCTTTACTTTTGTTGAGTACCTAACTTAAAACCTAATTAGATAAATTGATTTTATATCGGCTTTGTTATTGTTACGGCACGGCAACGTTTTAAATTCTCATAACTGCAGATATTAAAAATTGAAATGTTATTTTATGTTCCAGCCGAAAAGACGACGATCCGTACCTAGCAAGACCCAATTGCCAAAAGATGTGACGAGTCAACCTGCGGGTACGTATTCTATTCCACTAAGGCCCGGTTTTTCAATCATCAGATAACTTTTATCTCAAGAATAAATATAGCGGTATGACATATTTTCTATACAAAAGCTGTCAAAACGTCAAACATAAAAGGTAGGTAAAAGTTATCTGACGATTGAAAAATCGACCCTTAATCGATAAAAAAGTGTTTCCCTTTAACATACCTATTAAAATAATTTTTTTGTGAATGTTAAATGACTGTTTATATTCTCTTTTACCGCTAGCCTTATTTTCATGGAGATCCACAATATTAATTCTGGTTTCTAATCTGCTATTGTCCTAATCGTTTGGAGTTATATCCTTTAATTAAAAAATAAATAAATAAAATAAATGTTACATACTCACTACAACATAATGTTTCTTCTAGACTAAACATTCCTACCCAGCGTTAGCCCTACTTATTATTTGAGAGATATTGACGTGACCGCGATGTACCTATGTATTGATTCATTACAATTAAGTACTCATTATATTTTTCTGTATCTAATAGACTTGGAAGCTGACAAAGAAAATAGACCTGATAACCTACCTCAGCTGCGTATACAAAGTGTAGAATCCGAATCAGAACAAAACATAGAGATTGGTGAACCTGGGAGAACACCAAATGCAGAGAAGATTGTTTCATCGATGTTACAAGAGGCCGGGTTGGCAGATATACAACCCAACCTACCGGCCGCAGTGGACATTGACGTACAAACTTCGCAGCGCGCTGTATCAAGAAGCAAATCCGGCAAAGGTGCTAGAAGTGAGGGCTCGGAGACTCCGTTAGGAAGTCTCGATAGAACAAAAGTATCACTAGGAGATTCAGAACAAACTACTGATTCGAAGAGATTCATTCGGTGTGTAAAAGCTTTCATAGACATTTAGATGACCAGATTCTTTGTTTTTATTTTAGTACCTACTATTTTTAAATAATATATTTATAATAAAATCCTAATAATTTCCTGTGTCGCGGGGGACTTTATAAGCATTAAACAACGGACACAAAGAACACCCAGACTCGGAACAATCATTTGTAGTTCACACAATGTTTTGTCCTGTGTGGGATTCGAACCCACAACACTCGGCATAGTGGCAGTGGCGAGGCGACCACATAAACCACTACGCCATCCGTGCAGTATCATTGGTTCTCATGCAATCAATGTTGATTATAAAACATCATAGCTTTATAAAGTCGCTTCATATTTCTTGTGAGATAAAGCTTAATTAGTATATGAATTTTGACATATATTTAGATATTATTCTTATCAAAACGTTGTTTCGTTACAGTGACCAATGGGGTACTGAAGGCACTATGTTGAAGATTCTGAAACTTGTTAGAACTGGTCGTCAGCCGGTGAATGTGAGTGCCCTCATCTCGAAAGGTCCTATCATACCCGGATACAAACGTATAATCGCCGCTCGATGCTTTACTTCAATACTCAGTAAGAGAATTTGTTTTACACAATCCTTGATAATTAATTAATTTTAGTTCCAACTTCTTCATCTTCAATTTTATTTTCAGAACTAAAGCAGCACGGCTTTATCTGTGTCTGCAAAGATTCAGATACACTAGAAATAAGTAATATTAATTTAGGTCGAAAATTAAGAAGCTCTCAGGATTAATTATAGTATATTACTATAAAATGTTTCTGTCTTGAATTTTATTTCATGTTGATTAAAGAAGTTGATTTTCAAGGGGAATGTTTCATTTAAAATCAAACAAGGTATTGATATGAACAAATTTATTTATTTACGGTCTGTATATAATGATATGATTTCTGTACACTTTACATAATAAGTCATCAACTAGATTCAAGCTAACTAGATAGATTTATGAGTATCTTAATAATAGGTAGGTAATGGCTTAATAATTTACAAATTCTAATAGTATAATCGAATGCTGTACAATAAACAGTCGACGTAATTAACTATGCTACATACATTTTATACTTAATTACATAAAATACAGCCATTTACATTATCGAATCGGTATATTATTATTAGTTTAAACTTTAAAAGCTTAATTGGTAGTACATATTACAGATATCTTAAAACAAAGAACGAAATACTAAAATTATGGTCATTTATATGGAGGTTCCCTACCTTGGTAAAGCATTTCTAATTTTATTTATACAAAATCAGTCTCCTACTATTTGTTAAGTCCGCCGTATGAAATGTATACTAATAAAATCAACTAACATCGTAATCTTATAACTCAAAGGCAGTCACGCGTTGTCGCATTAGGACGTTCAGCACTGGACGATTGGATAATGTTTAACAACAATAGTATGTGTAGAACCGCAACACACGTTAACTAAGCACTATAATTTTATTAGTCCTGATTATCGATTACATCAGAAACAACTTCAAGCACACTTCAGTGTTTCACAGCCTTGCTAACAGTCGTTCCAAGCTCTCACTCAATTCATATTAAATAATTACAGTCTGCCCTTATAGGTTTAGGAATGAAAATACTTAGGTTAAACGTAGCTACCATTATTCATTTGTATGTTTATTTGACGTAATACTTTTAAGATAAATGGAACGAATACCTACGTTACAAAATCAAACATTAGCGCGTAAATATTAAATAATATAATTTCAGGAATAAAAACATCGGTCCGGCTCGTCAACAACGGAGCCGAGGACCAAGAGTATATATAAAATTATTAATAAGTATAGAAAATAATTCTAATTTCATTATCAGCGTAACACTAAGGTAGTAAGATTCGAAACGGTTTCTAGTAGATTTAACGATACTCCCCCATTCGACCTCGGTCAGTCCCAAAACCACGGCTAACACTCGAAACGATGACATATCACAGATCCCTCGAGACTTTCTAGGGCCCGGAATAAAACGGAATGATACTCGCCGGAGAGGCTGAAACCCCCGAACGGGGACGCTCAGGGCGCCAGCGAGTCGCTGTCGTACTCGTCGCGCTCGGCGTCGGCGTCGGCGTCGGCGTCGTCGTCAGACGGCGCGCGCTCGCCGTAGTTCATGCTCTCAAAGTACTGCTGCGGCTTACCGTTCCACAGCGAGTCGTCGCGCGACAGGTCGCCGAGCGCCTTGAGGTCCACCGAGTCGGCGTTCTCGTACAGGATGGAGCGTTCGAGCTCGTGCTTGAGGCTGGCAGGCAGCGGCCGGCACAGCGCCAGCGGCGCCAGGCGCGACGCGCGCTCCACGTACTCCGCCGCCAGCGCCGCGCCGCTGCACGCCTGTCGACAGTCCAACCCGCGTTACGCGCGCCCGCCGCCGTCCGGTCGCGAGCCTAGCGTCGCGCCCACCGGACTGCGGCTCTGCGACCTCTAATCGAGTGTCCAGGGCGAGGAAATGCCGTGACCCACCGCCGGCTCATTCTCCCAGACCGAAATTGTATAGCTGCGGCAGCAGGAAATGTTATTGAAATGCAAACATAGTGCGACGAAATCGAGAGTGATTTTTCTTGATAGATGGCGTAATTACCTGGGAGAATGACCGATGGCGCATCTCAGCTAGAAGTGAAAAGTAACCTTGTCGTGCCATACGATCTACTGCTATGTTTCAAACGTGTCGGTTGCCGTTATCTACTATGTTATATTCGTAAGTTTAACACTTGTGCTTAACATTTTACTATTAGTTACCAAACCAAATTACCAACGGTGTGAGGCCATGTGAGAGCATCGTTGCTTTGTGATTAGCCAATTATTTTGCCATTATGCCACTATGTCAGTAAAACGTACAAATCAAAATACGAAAAATATAAATAATAAAATAAACACATATATCTAACATTTAATGTGTTGTATAGTGTGTAGTGGCAAAATTAATGATACAATTCATAATAATGTTTTTATCTCGGACTTACCATACCACAGTCTTCATTAATGTCCACGAGTAATCACAAAAAATTATGTTAAAATGTGCACTGAATACATAAACACATGAGAATATGATTTTATTTTATGAAATAGTTAATTCTATAGTTTTAATATGTCGGTATGTAATTATAGCAAAACCCAAGCCACTTAAAGTTGTCGTATGAACAACTTGTGAGTTCATAAGTAAAAATTGGAGCGTATAAATTCATAAAATGTCACACAGTTGGAGTACGACAACTTTTACAAACAGAATGTGTCAATTTCATAATTAACATGAATGTGGAAATCGACGACCATGACATGATGACAACCGATTCACCAAATGAAATACTGGAAATAATAGTGCAATAGTGAATATTATTAAAATGAGGAGAATCGATCGCCACACTGGCCGACGTCGCTACAGTTAGTGACGAGGACACACAATCATTAGCACATGCTCGCCTACACTACGGACTCGCTCTACGCAACTAAATCAAACTAGTATCGGGCCGGCAAAGAAACCGAAGCGAAACGAAACGACGGGGAAACAAAACTTACGATAGACATAATGGCATGTGAGCTCGTCGCGAATACTACTACGAGAACGGGTCCGACGCGAGCACGGGGCACTCTCACGAGCCGGAATCTTTAAAGAACCACGAGTTCCAGAAGGAGCGGGCGCGCACCTTGGCATCGGGCGCCGCCGGCGAGCGTCGCACCGGCACCGCCGACTTGTCGCTCTTGTGCGAGCGCGGCGGCGCGGCCGGCGCCGGCGACAGGCGCGAGCGCGCCGAGCGCGCCGAGTGCGCCGAGGGCGGGCGCCCCGTGTGCAGCGGGATGCGGCTGGGCCGGCGCCGCGGCGTGTCGGCCAGGCGCGACTCGTGGCTGGCGTCGTCCGGCATGTGCAGCGGCTCCATGTCGCGCATGCTGGAGTGCGCGTCGCGGCTGCGCTCGGGGCTGCCCGTCGAGCGCGACAGCGTCGAGCGCGACAGCACGGGGCTGCGCCGCCGCGACTCCAGCTTGCGCACGAGCGCGCGAGCGCCTTCCAGTTCGATACTTTTCTCCTCCAGCTGTGGACAAACGGTTACCATATAAGCGCTATTTTGTTAGTAGGTATCCTAGGATTACCGTAATTCCTAATGGTTGGTATTTATAAGGATATTTTTACCGAAAATGATTATGTAAGAAATTAAAAATTCTAAACACAAGTAACAGTGCCTAAAGTCTTTCATGTAATCTGGCTAAGTTAGGTAGTCAGTACTAGGTACCTACGTTCTGATATCTCCACAAAAAAATTAACTAAATACAGTTTAGTAGCATATAATTATAGTCTGTTCCAAATACGAAGACCCTTTTGACAATTCGTAACTCTGCACTTTTCATATAAATTGCTAAAATACACAATGATTACTTTTGGTAGGTACTAAATACAATTTAAAAATAATTAGAATCTATATAAAACATTTTGTAGGTACCTAATTGTTTCACAGATAATTATAATCAACTAATAATTTCTATTGATATTAGTCTTAAATAATTTAAACATCAAAATAAAATAACTTTGTACCTACACTACAATACCATGGTTACGCACTAAGGTATTTTTTTTACTTTCAGTCATAGCGACGCGACAATATAAATCGAATAAAATCGAACCAATTCGAGGCAAATAATTGTCCGAGAAATACTTCTGATAATTATTATTACGTTGCAACGTACCTTAAATCCCACATTCTGCAAACCTTTAATATATTTTTTTAATCAAAAAATGGATTTGACTGTGCGATATTGGACGTTTGGTTGAAATATCTCATAGTTTTTAAAGAGTAGTCGTCTTGAAAATCAAAATCTGTTATTACTACATTTATTTCACCCTTATAATAAGTATGAAGTAAGTATGTGATACTAGGAATTAATCAAGGATAAGTCCAGATTAACGTTATATATAACTTTGATGTAACTATTCTTTCGATATGTCAAACTTAGATGGACTCCTTTTTTGTTTTTCTGTTTCTATCATATTTGTTTCGATTCTAAACCCACGATTACAGTTTGTTTGGAAAGTTAATCGATAACCGATTTCGTGATGTCGATTGAAACGGTCTCTTCACATTCGCTGTTCAACGATCATCTGTCAAATCTTTGTATTTGAAACGCATTATAATAATTATGCTTAAACACTTTTTGTCTAATAGCCGTATTACAAATAATAGGTCAGCGAAAATCTTATTCCTATTTTGTATAAATCAAATTGTAATCAATTCTCTATGGTTGTACTGTTTGGTATCTGGCTGATTACGATATTAACAAAGATGCAATAAAAAAAACGAAAGAACATAAATATTACCCGCCATTTTTCAATCGTTTTGCTGTCTACGAATATAATATAAGTGCTTTTGACTAAAAAAACAATACCTATACATATTTTGAAGTTTTCATATAAAAAGCGACAATAAGTTGTTAGCTAAGTAGGTACTATGTATGTCGTGTCTCGTGCATAGTAAACAGTATAAAAGTTCAACAGGCGTGAAGTAAATTATAAAGTTGAGTTAACTAATATAGTGTAGCAGAGAGCAGCGCAAAGTAAGTTCAAGTTTGCATCTTCAATCAGAAAATTTCGATGTTATCGATGCAGGTCGCATTATTGTGAAAAAGTGTAGCGGGTTCGGCATATTAGTAGTAACGATATTGTTGAAGAATTGGGCTTTCAGACTAGGTACCTATAAAAAAGAGTTCGATACACATGTGCCACACGAGGTCACTGAAAGAAACCTTGTAAACTATTCTCATTTACATAGATAAACATAATGTAGTCGTTTTTAAAAAGACTGATCAAGGGTGATGAGTACATGACAAGAACGCGCAGTAGACATTGTGGTCAGTCTTTTCGTAAGTCTTAAACTACCTAATAGTTTAAGTTTAACATCACGAGAGCCCTCTCGTGATGTTTTAAATTGATGATTTAAATTGATGATGATTTAAAACTACTAGTAGCAATTTGTTATAATATGTATTAGGTACTAATATGTGTATCATAAAATTTCTACAACTTTGGGATCATGTATAAGGGCAAAAAGTTATAGTAATTAAAGATAGGAAAGTAATCAAAATTAAACATTATTACTAACTCGATACAAACTAACTTACAACTAAAGAAAAAACAATGTCACATAATTTGAGAAACAAAAATAAACTTGAACTATCAGCGCACGCACTAATTACGGTAAAAATACCATATTGTTTGCTGTACTCCTTACAGCTGTTTTATAGATTGCCGGCCGATATAAAAGAATGCAATAACGTAAACACATTTAAAAAAAAATGTAGGTAATATCTATTTACATTATAGCTTCTAAATCTCTAGAGGTAATTTTAATTTTATTGTATTATTGTTTTTAACTCTGTGTTTATCTCATTATAAGTGTAATTATGTTCTTATGAGAAATAACTTTCTTTAAACCGAAATAAAAAATGTGTTTGTGTAAGCAATGCTAAGAAAATTTGTCCTTATAATATGAGAATAATTATCATAGTAAAACTTACTCTGAATTTAAGGTCCTCGTTAAGATCTCGCGCGCGTTCCAGCCTCTCCAGCAACATTGTACGTTGCGCGGCCGCACGCCTGAAGCGCTCACTCAACACCTGAAATATTAAACAAACATTAAATTAATATACCTTGTATAAAATAAATTTTATCGTATGAACAACGTGTCCACTCCACCTCTGATATTGCTACATTCCTATGACATTAACATAATGCATTGTGTTATATCGCCACTTATTAACTTAAACTGCCTGCAATAATATCTTAATAAATGATACGTGTAAAAACTGATAGGTATAATCATATTACCTATTAAAATGTATGTTACCTACTAAATATAACGTAGGTATCATATAAACGTCAGGAATTTGCCTTGAAATCACATATTCAATCTGTGTGATTGTATGACAAATTTCCGACCCTTCCATAGAGGTGTGTTTTAATTCTAGCGTGAATTGCGTTCACAGATATTTCAGATACGTCAAAAAGTCAATATATGATTTGAAATGATATAATTATATGGAAAAAGTGTTATTAACACGGCAGCCAAATATTTCTTAGTCGGAGTGAGGTAGAATGCGTACGTAAGCAAATCTCAACTAATGCTTCACATAAATCATCTATTAATCACGCTGTGAATAGACACCGCCTCTCCTCTCGCTCCAACTGTGTGACTGCTTTAAGTTAAAATTATTAAAAACGACATAGAAACATCATGCAAACCTAGTTATTAAATTAAATATGACAACATGATATATTTTTTTAATACACTTATTATTTGTTATAAACGTCACAAAAAGTGATCAAAAGTGCAAATGTATAAGAAATATTTTGAAAATTAAATTATTGTTTATTATGACGAATTTATGTACAATGTATCTACCTATATTAGGAGCATAAATATCGAAACATTTAAATATTCGACGACGCACTTCGTGTTGAAAGATCATTTACGCCTCGTTAAGTTTATCGAAGATATTCAGTATGAACTTTGTGACATATTGCAGTTTATATGATAACTAGTAGGATAGATAAATCAGTAAATGCTATCTTAAAATACAGTAGCAGACACATCCCAAACCATTGGAGCTTGCAAAACTTTAAATATCAGTGATGAAATATATTATTTAATTTAATTATCATGCTCTACTAAGAGTATATTAACCATTTCTAAGGATATTCAACTACAGCAAAACCTCACGCCATACTATACGACTTGAAGCCACGGGTCTAACATAGTTTAGCAGTTTTGATGACATCAATTACTACATTAAATAAATATTCTAAAAATCATTAACAAAAGCACTAAAACCTAGTTCTGTCTGATCTCTAGGCATTAATATGCAATGTTACTTTTTGTTACAATTTGATACTGGCAGTCAGTCAGACTAAAACAAATCCGTGTGGTCTGTTTGACCTTTATAAGGAACACTAACGTAACATACGTAAGCATTTACAAAAGCAATACGAATACGTATTATAAAGCAAAAATAACCGTTAATATGTTCCTCGTTGTGCGAGAAAATAATTGTATCGTGGCCGTTGTAATGTAATGCGTAATTTTGATTAAAAAGGTGCGCATTATTAATTTAAATTAGAAGCATTAATATCAAGTACAATGGGCTACATATTATGAAATTAACATAATGAAATGAGGCGAGATATTAAATGACTCTATGAACACAAGATTGAGTAAACAAAGCTTCCGGTTAACCGAGGTGATATTAAAATTACAAGGCACGTCGTAGTAATAGCAAATAATAAAAAGGAATCGCGCGGCCAGTCACCGGTTCAATTACTATCAATCATTTAGAATAGGCCAAGGATCATGACGCATAGCGTAGTAGCGTAATGGTTAATAATATTGTTTTGATACTTTTTGTCATAGGCTTTGTATGTAGGTATATCGATTTCAGACGAGTTAAATATAATTGTAAAGTACAAAATGTGAATATTTGGTATAAGTTATTATAAGAAATGTTCAGCATCATTTCCTATGTTATGAAATTCATCTGAAATCGATAATAGATGATGAAAGATGTATACGAAAAGTGATGACGTTGAAATGTGTCGTAATGTGTTACTACACACAGAGATGGCACTATTCACAGGTACCAAAATTAAGCAGGTATTGTAGAGTTTAATGGCGGTGGTCGACCGTCGCGCCACACTCCATTAGCCGCACAGTTCTGCGTAATTCTGCCGAAATCTGTGCGATTACGTCACACCATCCACTCGTTAGTGCAATGACAGTTTTGAGGAACGAATAGCACGTACTTCGTTACCTCACCCGTTCTGCAATTAACAGCTTCAAGTGTTTTTATATTTTGTTGTTAATGCAACAGATACACAGATTTCTAACAACCTAAAATGGAAACTGCCTAAAGTCGACACGCAACTTCTTATCGTTATTTATTCTATGGAAGGCATAAATGTTACACTTGACGAGGTGATCAATGATTCGTTTCATCGTATCAGCATGCAACTCTTTAACATACATAATAATGGGCCGTATTGATTTTATAAGGCAAGAAATGAATTAATTATTCAATAATTCAATATTTTATAGTAACAAGTAGAAATGCCATATCGTAGGTACCTGATTTTGACAAACGAGATATCATACCTGATTCTGTACGGTGGAGGTGAGCAACTGCCTCTGAAGTTCGACGGGATTGCTCTCGAGGAGAATCGCCGCGAATTTCTTAGAGTCGGGCGTGGCGACGCGCGGCGGGCGCGCGGGCGTGTCGAGCGCGGCGTCCAGGCGACCGGGCGGAGCGCGCGGCGCCGGCGCGGGGCTGGCGCCGCCCGCCGCCGCCGCCGCGGGGCCGCCGCCCGCCGCCGCCGCCGCCTCCAGCGCCGCCGCGCGCAGCAGCAGCGCGTCGCGCTCCGCGCGCAGGCGCGCCGCGTCCGCGCACGCGCCGCACGCGCCGCCCGCCAGCGCGCGCGCGAACGCCTCCTCCACCGTGTCCGCGGGCTGCCGCTCGTCCAGCGAGCCGCGCAGCTGCTCGGCCTCGTCGCGCAGCCGGATGCCCTTGCGCTGGATGACATCGAGTAGCGCCCACAGCTCGTCCTCGAGTGGGCGCGACCGGGATGCCGACGCGGACGCGGAGGCGGAGGATGAATGCGCGTCCTAGAAGAGCGTTTAATTAAAACTTGTTAGTAGGACCACACGGAAATCTTGCTGAACCAACAGGCACTTTTAATAAAGTGTCTGTTGTTTATATTCGAGTTGAAAGTTGAAAGTTTATATTGGAAGCTACACTGTCATTTTTATGTGACGTTAGCTTTTAATGTACCTAAATATCAGCGCTTCTGCAATAAGCAGTATGACTTGCCTGTAATGTTATAACTCTTACCTTGCCGCAGGAGGTCTCGGTGCTGAAGCCGGAGTCCTGCACGGAGGGCTGCGGCTTGGCGCGCGCGGCGTCGCCCCCGCCGGCGGCGAGCTTGCGGCGCACGCGCACGCCGGGCTCCCAGTCACGGCGCGTGCCACTGGCGGGCGTCGACGGCGCCATCTTCGACCGCAGGTTCGGAAATGTCTCGATGACGAGGTCGCGAAACTCGAGTAAAGCTCCGACTTCATTCTGGAGTTCCTGTTCAATACGAACAATCAATGAAAAATCTCGGTTCTGTCATTTATTTGGCAATCATGTCATTGAACCATATACATACATATCAAAGCTGTTGCTGTGTTTACGCAACAATATATGTATTGGCTTACTGACGACGGCTTCACATTATTTGGAAAGTGTTTAAGAAATTATGGCGGTTAAATTACCTTTGTGGTTTCTACCACGGTCGTTACTAAAAACCCGCGCTATCTTATGTAAGTTTTAACTTTAGCCAAGGGACTTTGGTGATGAAAAATACTGACCTGTAGAGCGACGAGGGACTTAGCCTGCTCCGAGATGAGGTAATGGAATGGTCCGGGCGGCGAGCGCAGTTGGAGACACTCCATGCCCGAACCACCCGATCCGCCGCTGGCGCTGTCTGCACCGCCCGTCTGGAAGCAATACAAAGCGCCATGTTAGTTATTGTTATCAGCAAAATATAAAAAAGTATCAATCCGGAGACCTTCTGCAGTTTAAGACCACTGCCTTGCCCGCCTGCAGATAGATAGAAGTTAACTTTATCTAACTGCAATCTTATTCTAAAAGTTCTATCATAATATCTTAAAGCTTAGCTAATACCGCCAAATGGCGTCTGGCCAGATCAGCATTGTGTGTATGGTCCACACCTTGCCGAGGTAAGGATTAATACTGCAGTACGACGAGCGATCGATTAATATCGGAGAGGCTGTTCACAAAATGAGTTGACTAAAGTAATGCAAAATCGGTATTTAACGAACATCCTCTACAATAGGTAAATACTCCGCAACAATTTAGTAAATCACACAGTCATTACCAGACAGGGTTTTTTAAAGGAACACAAAATAATGTCGCCGTGCGCCCCAGCGTAAAATTACGTTACGGCCGAGTGCGCCCCCGGACACAACGTCCACAATCCACCGCAGTCTTCCTCCACGACCATTGTGCTTGGTGTTGCATTATAAAAACTATTGCTAAACCCCTCTTTGAATAGATCTTACTTTTAAATAAACAGCGTAGATAAAGAGGCATCATTTGGCAAATATATACGTTTGAAATAATTTATATTAACAACGACTGTGCATCAAAATGGTTTGCTTTTAAAAGCCATCATCATTATGGTTAAGAGTTTAGAACGATTAGTTTCGCAAACTAAGTAAACATTATTCAAATATGGTACTGGCGCAGCCGGTATCAAGGATCATTGGTTGCAATTCACGTTGAAATTTCAAATTGGAAACTATTCAATGATTAGGAGCACGCTTGCGCTGTAAGTTAAGCAAAGTAAGAAGTAATTATGCTGATAATGCCACAAAAATTTTCATCTTGCATAGCTTTAGAATTTGATGTTACTACGTTCCTGGCTATAATGCTTACTCTGGTCCGATTCTATCTACACACTCGTCGGTTTACCCGTCGGCATTCTGTTTACCTAGCTTTTCTCCAGTATGTATCCGATTTGATTAGAGAAGGTTTTTTAAATCTTCCTCTGACAACTTTCTTTTGATACATTGAGATATTATTATGTTTTATTTACTTAGTTCATGATTTTCTAATATCCAAAACATTTCAACTGTTTTTAATTTATGTTACAAAGTCACTTAAATTTAATTCGTGGCGTAATAGACACGCCACGAATTAAATGTATTAATCAAGAGGTTAACGATAAAGCTAGGTACTGACATGAGAATAGATGTAAAGGTACCTGTAAGTTTGCTAGTCGACACATTTCCAAAGTTTCAGTTTTGGAATCAGAGAAAAATATGCAGTTCGACATAATATATGACGGAAAATATTCTACAAATTATCTATTTATTGTTTCACTAATACACGCTTACCTACCCCAATACTGTCAGTCACTTACTGAACATTTATCAATTAGATAACAACAGCTATGATTCATACCTGCTGAAAGAAACGTTATAAGTGTAATTTGCAAAGTGCTGATAAACAAGTCATATTTGTATTACAACTAGTTTCTGCCTGCGGCCTCCCCTTAACCATACAGGAACATGTACCGATATTACATTTATCAAATCTATTAATTTACAGAGATGGTTTGTCTGTGTTTCATCTAAATTTCAAATTTGTTCAACGGTTTAACCATGGTTGATTAAGAAACATTCAAGGATGTACATTTTTATTTTTGTCGTATTCATAGTAACTTACTGTAGGTTACGTATTAGGTATGCAATCTGTTCAAAGATGACGCATTTTGTTTTAATTTGACTGCATTAACGGGAGCACCAAGGATTATGCGCCGAAAATTGATTCTATCAAACTTTTAGTCATATATCCTTTATATATTATTCCAAATTTTATTTGAAATATTCTTCAAAATCAATAAATATTTTATAATATGGCGTTCGATCCTACACAATGTACTCCAGTATAGATTTGTATGTAGTAACTATGTACCTACTTACTAGAATATTTTTGGTCAAAAATAGTAAGGTTACGACTTACGAATAGTTAAATATCAAAACGACGTTACCCAGTGCATGCACGCGAGTTTGCCTGTAGAATGTTTCTTCTAATCTTTCATTGCTTTTTATTCACATACATGTTATAATATATCAGAAGGAAAGTAAGTTTATTTATTACAAACACACAGACATATATTCACACAACCGAGAAAGTAATGCGTGCAGTATAAGAAGAAAATATATCTATATATAGAAAAGCACAACAATAGAAAATTATGTAGTTATGTAAATAATGTGGCATTATATGTGTGACAGGTGTGAGGCTGCCAGGCTTACGAGTCTGCTATGATTTTTGCAAAACTATTTTAGCGTTAAATGCATCACTGCTAGTCGCAACGCTCAAGTGTCATTGTATCATTAATTTTATCCTGCTAAAACAAACCTTCTTATGCAAGGTTAACGACAATAGTTCAATGGGTTCCAACTCTGCGCCTTTAAATAATTAATCAACATCAGTATTGCAATAATAACTATATAATATAATATTAGCATCACTAAGTGTACATTGCAACAATGTACCCGTCTCTGCAATAAAAGATGCGGGTGCTGCATGTTTAAATGTATGTAACATTGTAATGCATTTGAATACCAAATTGCATTCCCTTTTGAAAAGCGTACAAACAATAGTGCATTTTCATGTTCGCTACATACAAAATGAATTGCGTAAAGAGATATATTATTTGTTGTTGTTTTTCATTTACCTACAGATACGTGAATGACGCACTTTGCGTGAAGACGAGTGATTTAGGCATGCTATAAATATTTGAGTCAGCTTATACAGCATTACCCAGTATAATAACCGAAGCAATTCATACCACGATATTAAAGGAAGGAAGGGTTTATTACTTTCCTACTTTACTTTAAGTCTCACACTAGCATGGTTTATAAAACATATTATAAATAGAAATACTCTCAAATGTCATTTACCGCAATTTCTTTCTTATAGGACCAAAAAGCGTGATCTAACCAGTATAAACTGACCTATTTAGTTCTATAAGCATGTTATCTAAGGAGAAATCAGGCCTTTTAATACAAAAGGCAAACCCGCCTTCAATAAAATAATCCTTTCCTAGTGGACGTGTGTGTTGAGGAACTTGCTTGTCAGATTTTAAGTATGCAGGCTTTATAGTTCCGGCAATTTCGCGATGAGTCAGTTCGTGGCATTCGCTTTTTATAAATATGGATAGGATCAAGTTGTATTAGCATTAGGAACATATTGCGTTACATTGCCACTCCAAAAAGGAAAGTTTGTCCATATCGTACAAAATCGTTTCCGTTAGACGTATCAGTCTACGGTTTTGAATAAATCTTGTTCAATTAAGTAAAACTAGTTACATCTTATCTACAATGGCGGTACGAGTCGAGAAAGCGTGTTATGGCGGTAATTGCCGGCCTACGCTGTTGACAAACGACAACAATCGTCGAAGTTTTCATTCAATAACACTACATTTTGGTGGTTTCTTAGTTTCACTTTCTTTAGTAATACGTCAACGCAAGGCCGCGTACAGTGCGCACACCTCAAGCACCAGCTGCATCGCTGCTGTTATAATAGCAATTCACTAATGCGACATGACATTAAGAAGTGAGCCACTCGGCGTGATTAGATGTTACTGCCGGGTCTGTCGATTGTTTATTTTCACCTGGCGAGACGTAACAATATGCAAATTATGGACGCGTGCACACATCTACATAACATAATGATGCTTTCATAAATGCGACTAATGGTGAGTACTTAGATTGTAGAACGTGTGTTTGCACGATGAAACTACTGATCGACGCTGCGAAAGATTTCTCCGATACTCCAGTAACATGTCTGCGGCGTATAAAACAAATGGTACACGAAAGTAAAATTATAGAGTGATGTGATGATAGAGTGGGCAATAACGAACGGGTTGATTCGATAACAATGATGTGATATGTCACGTAGGCAAGAGGAGGCGAGACTCATGCCATCTTGTAGTTTATACTATAGTAGACAGTTTCGCAATAAGAGATAACACAGTCAACATCAAATCAAACAAAACAACGTCTACGTTTGATGTGGTGACAAAATGCGGCAACACAAGCTTTGTCTGAACATAACGCGTTTGTATTTGGCAACTGCTTTTATATCTAAAGTGGTATCCCGAAATTACTGTAGCGACAGCGACTTGCGATTTAGACTTAAGAGTGAATTTGAATCAAATCAAGTAAATTGACTCACTAGATGACTCACTGACTATCACTAGATGTTTTATTACGCTTTCTAGCACTTACATCAGATTATTTTTTAATAATAAATACAATATTATTTTAATTTGCCTCTGAATGTTTTCTGATAGAATTACAATTTTTCTTAACCACAATTGACTTTTACAAATAGTATAATAAGTTAAATAATCGAATTGTTTATAACAATATTAACAATGTTTCACTTAATAAGAAAATGAAGTCAATCGTAATAGATTTTGCAAACGTATAATAAAACATTCGATTTGTATTTTATTACTGTCTGCAATCCATTTATCTGTCTAGAGACAATGACAGCCAATCGGATCTATCAAGAGTGTTCCATTTCCCCCGACAATGATGCAAAATTCCGAAACTGAAAATACAGTTCGCTCTACATATTCCACGATAAATAACAACTGGTATTATCTTACCGTTAGCAAGATTCACGGGTACTTTACTTTTATTGTATTTTTTATTATTCTCATTATTTCCGTGTGTACTAGCCGGTACGATATGTATAATCGGCATCGATTAAAATAAACGTTATCATTATGGCCACGATAGTTTCATGAGAATAGGGACAAGGATAGTTCTGAAATCCAAACAATAAGACGGAACATACAATATAAAATTACCGGTCATTCGTATATTAGGTAACCGCCTAATGTGTAATTAAAGAATTACCCGCATGAATGTAAAATATCGTACCTAATAGTAAATCCTAGAAGTAAATTATTTAAAATTATGTTTGTCTTCCTTTAAGTAATATGAGAGAAATTAGCATTTATGTAAACTTAATTAATATAGATGATAAACTAAATTGGAAAAAGCATATAACCACGGTTAGTGGTAGGTTAAGGAAACTTATTTACATTTTTAAGGACTTGAGACTTATACCTGACACTAAATTGTTGATACAAACATACAAAGCGCTAGCTGAATGCTTAATCACCTACTGTGTATGTTCATGGGGTTCAGCGGCCATAAAACATTTGATTGATGTTGAAAGAGCACAACGGGCTTTACTTAAAGTACTTCTCTACTTACCGTTTCGCCACCCTACACATTTAGTGTATGAGAAAGCAGAAGTACTAAGTGTGCGGAAGTTGTTTGTCTATCAATGTATTCGAAAATACCATAAGAATACCGTACCTTATCTACAACCCTCGGGTAAAAGGATAGACAAATGTCCAGTCCCAAGTGTCAAAAGCAAATTTGCCCAACAACATTATGGTAATATTGCACCTAGACTGTACAATAAACTTTATCTAACGCACAGAACCAAGTCTTTAACAAATTACAAAATCAAATCATTATTAAACTTTGGCTTAAGAATTTTGACTACAAGGATGTGGAAAACTTATTACAAATCGTAACATAAGCACACACACACACATACAAACACACTCACACACTCACTCACACACGCACACACACATACACACACACGCACACACGTAAACTAACAAAAAAGTTACTTATTTTTAATTTTGTTTTACTTTTTTGAGTCAGCTCTATTCTATGTATCTTGCTTATATATTATTATTGTAACAATATTGTATAATTTGTTTTGGGGAAGGACTGTTTCCCAACATACAGCTCACGCTTGTTTGGGAATCAGGGCTGACACTGTAAATGTATAAAACTTTTGTTGCAATAAAGAAATAAAAAAATAAAAAAATATAGTTTTATTTAATCCGTGAGAAAAGTGTGAGAACTAAGTAGATTTATGTAAGTTCTGCGAGACTAAAATATGTTCAGATAGAAAGTGTGTTTGGAATCTTATATATAAACGGATAGTAACAAAGTTATTGCTGTGTAATTGTGTATGAAAGAGACATTACACTCTGTGAGTGTATGATTCACGGTACGTTTAGTTTGCCTTAGGCGAAAAGAAATGTTGAGGCGCTTAATTAGAAAGATTAACAACAACGGTACATTTGGGCACTCGCCGCTTGTGAAATTGTATGTTCTAATTTTATTAACGCACGTCCGGAATTTTGAACACAGAGCTGCGTTTCTTCGCTAAGGTATGCAGATTGCCACAATACCGCTATTGTAGATATTTTACTACTCATTAGGTTTGTTAAAAGGCCTGATATTTTTCTTTAATTCTATTCAGCTGCGTGACGATAGTACTGCTGCCTTTTTACTTTATGGGATACTATGTATTTACACGCATAATAAATAGTACCAATTTTATTTTTTTGCTTTCGGGACATTTTTACATACCTACCAGTCCAGTTATTTCTATTATAAAATATACCACTTAAATATTATATCTATTTGGTATTGTCAGCATATCATTAGATACACTGTCTACCTGTTTGGTCTTCAGACTTAACTTTACATATTATCTTTTCTAACCACACCGAACACATTCCACCATAAAATTTTGTATAGGTACACAAATACGTCATCTTTAGTGCTATAATCATTAGAGGTTATAGGGTTAAAAAGAACGATACTTTGGTATTACAAAATATACACTATGCACGTATATTAGAGTTCTATCTTTGTATCATACTTGTACTATGCGCTTCCTGCCATCCAAGAAGTTCAATAGGATCAGCTATATTTACTTGCTGCTATTTTGTTCAATTCACGTTGCTTTGCCGCTATCTAAATACGACAGTTATATTGGCAATAATGACAGCTCGATTGCCATTTGCCTTTGCAGTCTAAATACTTCTTTGTTTGAGCAGTTGTCAGTTTGCCAACACTGTGCCTGTTAGTTATACAATACTTGTCACCTCTTAAGTATTTGTGTATGGAGACACCTTATCGAACACACCTTGCCCATCACATCTATCCGAAGAATGTTTCACGAATTAGCAAGTGTGCTTGACTTTTTGAGTCTGTGTAAATGTGGGAAAGGATTAGGCGATGTGCACTATTGCAATCGAATTATATTCGAGTATCTCAATAACACTATGCGCCTGTCCTTGACTTGACGTATCGGGTTTGACATACCTATATCAGAAAATCTTTTGAATGCAAATACAGATATCATACAAATTAATATGTGACAGCAACTAATCCCTAAATTTGCATTCTTCCCTCAAAATGTCTAAAATTATACGGATGATTACTTTATATACGACAACTCTGGCGACACAAATGGACCGAGGCTCCTACGCCGCGATCCATTTTTGTAAAACTCCAAAGTCTTAAATGTAACAAACATAAATTAGTCTTTTATCAAACTGGAATAGCAACAGTGCCAGTTTAGCATTGCTTTTCCACAGATATCGAGCTTTGGGCCTGCGTTTAAGGCCTCTAGTTATTTATCACAAAGCCTCTTTCAACATCTCTTGCTGAATACATGATTACGTACACGAAATAACGGCCACACGGCTTAGGTGTCAATTAGATCGGTTACAAATGTTCACGATTTTGAAGCCTGTACTTATCCATCCCCTGTAATTTAGTACCGGCGTGGGCACCAAACAACTGGCACATTTGTTATACAAACGAGATATAAAGAACGATCCCACGTTCTTACTCTTTTTACACAATCTCCAGACTTCCTAACGTAATTGTTAAATACCTACATAACCGGAGTGTTACGTGTTTAGTCGACAACTAACGACTAACTGCAAACACTTGTGTCAAAACTATTAAAGTAATGAAGATGGCAATAAAATTAAGTAGTAAGTTATTGTTATACATTATGTCGTTTGTAGTTATTGTATGTTTTATGCTGTACACAATTGGATTTTATCATTATTCCTTTAATTGTTTGAATTGTTTAAAACTTAGGTAAGATTAGCACATTTTCAGTCAAACATGCCTAATAATATTGATAGATTTAAGTATAGCAGTCGTTGTCTCTTTTAAAAAAGGCAACTGCCGCAAAAAGTATGATCCCTGTGTCGCCGCGTCTCTACACACATTCAAACAGCGGCACATAAAATCCTGAAACTCAGACTTAAAATAACTATTTGTAGTATCGCATTAGCTTTGTGGGAACAACAGTTAACGTACTGGTAGTGTAGAGTTTACTACTTATATCAATGCACTTCGTGCAATTAAAGATATTAAATAGGTAACATCATATTCTGTATCCACATCTATTTATGAAGGGCCTCGTTAAGCGCCTACTATCTTTACAGTCATTGTTTTGGTCATTGGAGTTCACACAAAGTACTTCACCGTAATGGTTCAGATCATTTATTTTCAAATTTTTAGATTGTACAATTTATACCAAATTGTATAATTAGTAGGCGAGTATTTCACTTGTTGATAGTAAATTGTATTGTGTAATGCTTGTAATAATTAAAAGTAATGAATTTTATAGCAATCACGCAACGTGCGCTAGGATATTTCTGCTGACATAATAAAAAACCGTACAATTTAAGTTATTATATAAAAAGTTTATTAGCAAATTGGTCAGCTATTATTAATTAAATTGCCTGTATTTGAATCCACTTCGAACACAAGCATTTAGCTTAACTGGGTGGGTGGTCGTGTATGATGCGACAAGCTAGCAACTTCTTTACTACTTACAGTACCTACTTGCCTAACTTCTCAATAGCTTCTAGATGTTGTGGTGGCACCTCCATCTTACACGGCGTAATTGTACAAATTTTAGCATAATTTGGCCCAAACGAATCCAATTTTGTATTCAATACACATACAGTTGATATTGTTCTGTCCAATATTTGTAAAAATACATAATTTTAATGTATAATATATGACGTAGGTATTTGTACAAATACTGTAGCAGTATATACCTACCTATACTACTACCGCAATATATAATTTTAATAGGTTTAGTAATTAGTAGCATTCAGCTGTGAACACTTTAGACGAGAGCAATGCGTAGCAATGATTCTTAAAATTTTCATATATTTTTGTCCAACCATTGCGGGCGCATGCACAAATTCACCTCAGTTTTGTCGCATTTGGACGAATGGTTTAAGAACGCATTAGTTAGGTATGAAATATAAATAAACAACTATTCACGTTATATACGTATATAGATTTTTGACATTACTACTTTATGTAATTGCTATGAACTTTGCTCAGCGCAATAGTTTGTCAATCCGGTGATACGATTTTGGCTGGTAGCCGAAGGAGGGTCGAGCTGGTCCCAGTTGGCAACAGAATAGCACTACAGCATTCCCTGCTTTCATTAAGCCTTCTATTTAGTAAAAAAAAAGGTATACCTTAATCTTCCGTATTTGAAAGAATCAGAAGTAATATATATATTGGCAGCTCTAAATACTGAGCTAAAAAATACCGATTACAAATTTCGCGGCAAGGAGAGAGACCATTGCCGTCTATTAGACACACTTCCAGATTTGTTACTGCTTTACAGTTACAACAACGAAATAACACTGCCCGACTGGGGTATCAATACGCGTAAACTAGCAGTCCAGTTTGATATACTTATAAGAAGTGAAAATTCGATGAAAGTCAAGTTCAAAAGTAAAAATATGGCCTTCAGCTCGCATACAGGACTTGTACCATAAGTACAGTCAATACTATACAGAAAGTAAAAGACATACAAAGGGTGCCGTTATTTACATGACAATACAGTACCAAGTAATACGATGTATGTATAAGTTGGCCTAAGGCGTTGTGACGACTATTTTGCACCTGGGAAAACATTGCAGCGAATGCCGACATAACGACGATGCTTTCGAAAAGATACAGTTCATATTGGCAATCATTAATGCAACTGAGTCTGCAAATACTAACGTGAAAAGATGGGGCAACGTGCAAAGGACAAAACGTTCACTGAATGACATAGTTGATGCTATTTTGTAACGTATATCAAACATCGACTCAAGTTACATTGGACTCTAAGTGTTATTTTCCATATGAACGGTAGTTCAGAAGTCTGACCGGATTTCACAGAAGTTTTACTTTTTAATTGTTAACTTTTTACTGATTTGTAAAACTACTATATACGGATTTTATCGCGTTGTTTATTTAGCACTGTATTACAAAATTTTGTTTACCGTATATAGTAGTTTAATTTCAATGAATAACATTCGCGTAAATAGAAGACAATATTATGATTTGTAAAAATTTAGTTTTGTCAGATTTGGAAATTTATTTCGCGACTTTGTGTAGACGACAACTACAAAGGAGCAGACATCACTTAAGTGGCATATATATATATTTTTATTTATACGAATTGTGTTCTGCGGCACTTTCTTTTGACTAGTCTGCAAACATTATATGTATGCATCGTCATCTAGTGGATAATATAATTTCCTTGTCTTTCACAGCGTGCACTTGTTATCTTGAACACGTAAGACCATATAAATGATACAGCTTGCATAGGGCTTCTTACCTAATGCAGTAAAATATACGGACTTTCTGTTACTTGTACTGACGGATGCACTGGGGGATAATGGAAACCAATAGAAGGTATGTTGGCACAAAAGTTGGCATAAGAACAAGATTATTTACCTTGTGTTGTAATCCGTTGATTATTGCAGTTTATATAAAGGAAATATTTGACGATGATCAAATTCCTGAGCAACAAGAAAACTTTCTCCAGTGACAGCCGAAAATTGTGTGCACTTGGAATCTGTTGTTCTAAGTGCACAATTAGCGATTGTCAATACTAATCTTGTGTGACATCATATAACTCGCTAACAAATACAATCATTCAGCAAAATTCTTTATGCAAACATCGTAGCGCGACAGAAAAATTAAATCGTGCACACTATTCACGTCCTATTTCTATCGGCAAAAGTAAACCACATTTATGCACGCTCGTACATACGTATGCAAATTGTTACGCTACACCTAAATGCTACGTGCATGTTCATTGTTCAAATTATGTATAACAGGTTAATGGTCACCTGTATGAAAATGTATAAAGCTATTTTTACGTTCGATATTTAAATAACTGTGTGATTCATAAAAGCACAGAGTAGCCTCGACTAGTTTTATTTCAAAGAGAGCAACTATCTAATTAACATAAAAAATATAAATCAACAAGTTGCTTCGGGTAAATGATTTTAAAATATTTACATGAAAATAATTAATATTGCAATTTTATATTATATTAAAGCTGCATATTTTCTATAACATTTGTAAAGCAATTAAGTAAAGTGGCAATAGATAAGTTTTGCTTTAAAATCAAGGTATTTTAAAACTGCTAGTAGCTATGAGTTGATATTATCATGAGTATCAATGGCAATGAGACCATTTTATTTCCTACTGATCTGATCTGATATTCACATTTTTCGAGAGATGATAAATACCCTAAAATTAAGGGGTTTAGTATTTTTGGCATAAATTAGTCTCTTATAGTAACAGTCGACTGTCGATGTTACGTACTGAAAGGAATAACTTAAGGATTCTATGACTATTTAGTATTAGCTATTAGTAGTACGGCCAGATTGACTCATGTGCGCGTGACTGCATGATTGATGAGCTTCACGGAAGTGATTGAATTTCTTAAATCCTGGCTGCACTAGAGACTTTAACATACAAGTATTAGTCCGATGAAACTGTGCTGTAGATCATAATAGTAGTCTTTAAATCAAGACAATTTAAACGCTCAGTTTTAGATTTGATATTTGTAAGGCTATCTATTAAAGCTATATTATTATTGGTTACTCTGCGCGATATGTACTTATCGACACTATTTTTATTTTATTTATTTGCTCTTCTTTAGCTTAAACTAAATTAATGTATATTATTTAATCTAAAGCCATTCGTGCAATTAGTACAAAAGTACGATTTTCATAAGCCACTTATTTACAATAGCATTGACGATAAGCATTTGTCGTACACAAATGCTTATCTTAGAGGCAATGAAGACTCAAAAGTGGTTAACTTCACACAAAGAAGTTATAATTAACAAACTAGGCTTCAAGTTTGTAGTTTCTCAAACTGGATTTGTAAGTGACACAGAACATAATACATAGAAAGATCAAGGCACTTAAAAGCAATGAGATCATTACATAAAAATACCTGAATATAATAGCAAGGAACAGAAATGTACATAACAATAACACGTTTCGCGTGATATGTGTATGAATTATTATTATGTTACAGCACGCGATTAATAATAATTTAATAACATAAGTCATCAACTAGCAAGAGCAAAAACTAGACGTACATATGATAAGTGACTGTAATAAACAAAGATAGAAAAAAATAATGGAGTACTCGCGGCAAAAACAGCTATTTTGGACTTGCCAAATATCGCTCTAGTTAGAGGGCAAAGACTTCAGTAACAATTAGTATTAACAATATAGGCTTAGTAACAATATACTGTATTACTCCAATAAAAGCGAATTGATTTAAGGCTATTTCTATACATCAAGGAGATTCAAGTTTTTATAGCAATTTCGTTACAAAAACTTTGTATTTGTAGCTACAAGGTAATTAAAGGCTTTAGGGCATTTCTCCAATCTTAATACTCGACGAACCTTAAACATATTGTACGAGCTAATCAAATGAAACGAATATACATATATCTTAAAATACGTGGCGTGTTTCTGAACTTCTACTATATCGGTCCATTTTTAGATCTATTGTATTATTAGATGACTGTCCAGTGTCCGGTTTGATTAGATGTGTGGTTAATCCCCTGTCGGAGCTGACCAGATAGATATCCTTACATACATATTGAAACCCTTTCGGAGAATTACAAATTAGCTTACCGATTTGATCCCCTAACTTCTAATACCCTTGAGTTTATATATGTATAGTTTCCATCGTATAACATAATACTTTACCGTTAATGTCACACCATTTGAAATAGGTACGTTGAATCGTGTTTCCGGACAAAATTTCGTTTAGAAGAATATTCAGTCGTTAGCTAGTCAGAGAAGTAACACAGCACGTGATGGCTATAATTCCATACAAATAATAAAAGTCTACACGTCTTTTTTATGCACGGAACCTATTAGAAACAGCTTAAGTAATTAAGAAAACAATATACATAGATAGATAAACAAAAGCTCAAAACCAAATTTGACTACAAGTTCCTCTGGCTACATTGATTCAGAACCGTGACATGGTGAATATAGAAAGAAAGAAAAATAATTTATTCAGCAAACATGTATTATGATATGATGTATAATCTGCAATGTAAATCTATAGATCATAAATATTTTAGTTATACTACTGTAAATAAAGTAGGTAAGCATGCTCTCTGACAATGACATTGGATACCTAGAAACGCACTTCGGTACATGTTTCACTTGGCCAAGTCATTTAATATGGTATTGGTATCGTACCAAAAACAAAGCCAATGTATGAAACAATAAAAACCTTTACCTAGTCATTATTATAAGCGTATTGTATTTCATACGAGATTCTGGCACAGGAGAGGAAATTTCTAATAATTAAGTAATCTAAAGGACTGAATGTTCTTTTAGTCCGCTGTTTTTATTTTATAGTTTAATTTTCCAGTATAAGACAAAATTTTCGTGAAAGAATAAAAACTTTACTTGTACCCACTGTTATATGTTCCAGTATGAAAGCTAAGGCAGTGAAAATAATATCGAGAAAACTATAACGATCGAAAAAATGAGTAAGTATAGGTAGTGGTTGGTTTATGTGGCAATTTTAGTTTTAACTGTTGTGTTGTATGTGAGTATGTGTGCTATGTACTAAGTATTTCACAGCCACAAATTACATTGGAAAGAAAATAGTCGGTTGCGAATATTGAAGGTCATTATACTTACAAAGTAATTTGTTAGTCTGTTTATTTGGCTTTGTGTTATTGTATGTGCGTCTATTAGCTACGTATGTTTTTATGGGAGGCTGTTTGGTTTACATAATTATATTATTTCTTTAACAGCAATGACGAGCTACTGTATTGCGAAGGCTTTATTATTTAGATGGTCAAGTATATTAGCAAAGTACAAGGTCATACTGTACTTATTTTATAAACTTGGACAAATCCTTAAATTTCTTAATTCTTCTTTGGAAAGCTACATCTTTCCAGATAAATTGCACCTGACTAAAACTAATATGATGTAAATCTGTCGTCATATTACTAGTGGGAATTTGTGTTCACCATCGATTAATATTTGATCGATGGCGTTCACTGGATTATGATGATAAATTTCTTAACTTGGGATGAAGAATTATATAATTACCATTATCATAACGCACACTGATTAGGTAAATAGTAATATAAACTGAGTCTATAGTTATATAAAATCTAGCGGTGGGTGGTCCTTTTTCGAACACTATGTTATAAACTAGGAACCATTAGTTGCATCCACGAATACTTCAGAATAACAGGTCCAATCTTTTTCTACGATTGCGCTCGGATTAGTCACATTCACATGCAAAAAATAACCATGACTGCAAATCTAAATTATGTATGTTATATATATCCTAAAGTAATCTTTTTTTTAACTTAGGGGAACGCTATGACGCTTACCTCTCCGCGGGGCGACGGAGAGGTTATGTCGGACTCACCGGGGAAAGATGGTGAGTGACATCCCGGTAATACCGACCAAACCTACCACGGTGTTCCTCGACAAATCCGCAATCGGTGGGGCCGCGCGAATCGCTTTCACATGCAATCGCGACCCCGCCGAGGTTTCGGCTCGCCTTATGAAACGGCAGGCCACTACATAAATTTACAACCACTAATTGTACTATCCCCCTGAGGGCGGGACGAACACACGATACAGAGGCACACATGGGAACACGCACGCCGCCTCTCGGACCTGGTGCTGATCGGATGGCGGGCAGGCCCACGAAGCCCACCACCCCTAGGTCAATCCTCAGGGTGGCTGGAGGTTGTCTCGCGCCCTCCGGTGCCCGGCTCTGCGATTGGGGAGAGGGTTTGAGCGTTCCCTCTCCCGCTCCGCCGCCTCCTTGATGGAAATCACTTCCTCACAGAAGGAGGCGACGGCGCTCCACGACCTCTCACTCCGGACCATAGACTGAACTACGGCCGGGAGCGAGAGGGCAACCAATCCGACTGCCGCGGTCAACTCACGGCGCTGCGATGCCCAGGCGGGGTAATCCGCCAAAGTGTGCAGCGCCGTGTCCACAACAACGTCGCGGCAGTCGCCGCAGTGGTGACAACCGGGCGTCTCTTGCCGGCCTATGCGTCACAGGAACTGGCCAGAACTTCCATGGCCAGTCATAACCTGTGTCAGCCGGAAGGTGTGGGCGCCATTCCGTCTCTCCAACCATTCCTCAAACACGGGACTTACCGCCACAATCGTGGCGTGCCCGAAAAGTCATCTAACCTAAGATCAAAGTATGTCCTAACAAAAATTATTTTCAATAGGAAGCTAATTTTTGTACCTCGCCAACATTTATTTTATCTGGCAAAGCTAAAAATATTCTATACAATCCGTGAAGAGCGAAATATTGTTATGTTAAAACAATACTTTTTAAGTTACGGCTTCATATGGCGATATGTACATTTTTTAAATGTAACCACTTATATACTCGTATTTCATAGCATGTCACTGTACGAGCCCGTAAATAAAGCTTAGTTGTATTTTACCCGGAAAACCAAACACAACAAACCAACAAATAACACTTATTATTATAATAGCAAACTTTCAATAACTCAACGCAAAAAATATGTATAAACAGTAACAATAGTGGGTATTCCAAAATTATTCACAACAGTTTTCTTATAAGTTTGTTCTTAAACTGTGACAAATGTGTTAAGATCTCCCTTGTAACCGGTACGGGATAGACAACCAAGGAAAATTGACAAGAGCAACCGTAACTAAATTAGTTGTTGGCAAACAGTTGACACTTGGCAATAAATAAAAGAAGCGAGGAGCAACGTGATCCAATCAACCGTTGCATGCTTTCACTCTCTTGCTTGTTCCATTTTAGGGTTCATTTTTTGATATAAAGCCTTTACTGTTAACTGATTTCACTATCAATAGCAATATGATGTTCATCATTCTTTTTTGCTGCAGATAATAAGGCAACAGAAAGCATTGCTTGAAATAATGAGCCGATAAAAAGTGATCCTCTCCGAGTATCATTTTGAAGAACTCGTCGGAGTTATTGGATCAATAATTGGCCTATGCGGTTAAGCAACGGCATTTAAACTTAAGGTAAGACCGTTGTTTGCATTTTCTCAAATTCAGTACCTATAGTTTACTGTAGATAACATTACTAATCAGTTTTACTCAATCAAATTGGAACTCATCAAGGCTTTTTGGGTCGGGTGCCTATTGAATTTGATTTTCGCATTAATTTTATGCCAGAACAAATGGACAAGTGGCGACGAAGACAATTCATGGAATGTAAGCTAACGTTCATATACAACAGCGTAGGCGATGCATTACGGGATATCTCTCGATCATTCTACCGGGTTATTATTCTGCTAAACTATTTATGCGTTACTTTCTCGATTTTTGTTTTCTCTTTGAAAATCTAATGTTACTAAAAACATGTTAAAGTAAGCTGCTTGCAGTTTACTGCACTCTTGTAATAATAAATAATTAGAACGAGAAATTCAGGAAGGAACGAAATTATCCATTGGATAGATAGTACGGAGCAAGTTGCTGTATTGGTAATTCGGGATTCATGAGAAAATATACCTAAATAATATAGTGTTCGAGATGCTGTATAAAAAACTGCAATGTAGACCAATTTTTCTTGAAACTAGTTCTGCATATAAGGTTACTTTCAAAGTCAAATGTGTAACTAATGCGTTACACATTCGACTTTGAGAGCAAGCATTTTTATTACATATTATAGTGTACTGCTTGAGATGGCAATCCCAGTCTCTAGATAGGCATGCAATGCATGCATCTAGAGACTGGCCTCGATTATTTAAAATTTTACACATTTTTATCAATACATCATATATCTTTATCTTACAAAATTTGGTAGAGCTCATTAAGTCTAAAGAGCACATAAAGTACATTTTAACCCTTGTTTTACTTTAGTTTAAAATCTTGTTATCTTATATTTCTGTTCAAACACGAGACTCCTATCTTCGATCCTTGTTAAATAAAACCTTTATAATGAAATATAACCTCTTTGTTTCAAAAGCTCAAAACGAATTTATTATAACGGCGTATTGCGTCTTTCTTTGAATCACAATGAGATTTAAACAATATCAGAATCCAATTTTAGTTCAGCAGTCCGAGACACGAGATATAACTGTATGCCATTTACGTTTTATAGTACCTGTTTAGTACACATATTACTTTACCAAAAGACGAGCAAACATGGCTATTGGAAAATAGGTACGAGCATAATGGCAAATTAGCGTCACAATATTATGTGTAGTCCATATTTTCTTACATGTCTTATTATCTCTTAGTACGGTATAATTGTAAATATATCATACTGGTAGCTAGAGAAAGTATAGACAGTATGAGAGATGAGAGACTATGGATTCTCTTTCCTTTTTGTCATCTCTATTCATTAGACAACGAGTATAGTCTGCAAGTAGTAAGTGAATGATTTTTATGAGTTTGTAGTTAACTTAGTTAGACAAGTCAATTTAAAATGGTCGAAATGTGAACCTTAATGTTATTTGCTTAATGTTTTGTCATAAAATTTGTTTCACACCTAAAGCAGCTTGTTAACGGAACATAATGCTTATATTAGATTTTATACCAAACAACGAATACTACGAAATAGTGATTTTATTTATTTTAATGCAAATTCGAGACAACACGCAAAGAAAGGAATAACTACGAAGATAATAAATATAAGTTGTTGTTTCATTTATCGGTAGTAACAAACCTCTATGTATTTTATTTGTTAGTAGGTATTTATTATATACCTTATTGTTTATTAGAATAACACAATAGAACGGCCATTTACAATATACCTTTAACAGTACAATGGATCGCTTTATCGCTGTGGACAAGCAAAGCTAACATATATAAGTTGACAATGATGAAATATCGATACGTATAGGTCATAAAAAATCTCATCAGTCCATTATCTTAAAAGTAAGGCCTAAATTCAATTCTGGATCGGATATAATGATTAATGTAATACTGGCCGGCAATTATCAGCCACAGCATTACCATTTGAAAGTGTTGATTGCAGTGATTACAATATATTCCTCAGATTCTAAACATTGTCATGGAAAAGAATAACAAGTGTTTCAAATCTATATTGGATCCATATTGTATTTCCCAATGGGTTAAGGAGAAGAATTCCAAAATTCCTACATAACCCACTGGGGATATTAAGTCGTGCTGCTATGTTAGATTTGTACTTGTGTACCTGATGGTTTAACTACATCCACTAATGTATTCACTAAACAATTATACATGTATTTAGTTGGAAACTAGGCAGCGCACGCATACGGAAAACGCCCGCATGCCGGTGGACAGCGAAGCGTGGTGCACCGCCCAAACAACCACCGTGCGTGAAACCGGACCGGTACGCCGCAACCATAATGAAAAAACACTGTTGCATGTTAAGGGACCAATTTTTAAACGTATTTCCTTCACGAATCTAATTTATCTACTTCGCAGAAGTAATTGAGGTATAATTATTGAACACATTACATAGTATCGCGGTTGTGTATTCCCGAAGGGTACGATCGAGTAAAAGAGCGAGCGTTGCCAAGTATGAACTGTGAGCAGTTTAGTGCAGGTGGGAACTTTGTGAACACTTAACTAATAATAGCCTAGGAATTAATTAATTCTCATTCGAGTATAAGAGACAAAGGTTTAAACATGTACTATAGTGCCTTTTAGAAACAAGATAACTGAAAATATTTTTATGGTACTTTTTTGCAAAAGCTTGGTGCAACAGGCCGCCAATGATGAGTGCCCTCTTTGTTCATATGTATATAGTCTAAGGAAGCAAGAGAAATGTATTACATGGGCATATTTCATTTATACTCGTATGTAGATTTTATAAAGTTGGGTGTGAGACTATCGTTTGTTACTGGGACTAACTTGCGTTGATATCGAAAATCTTCTAAATAAAAAGTGTTTATATCGCATTAGACCATTGTATAGCGTAAACTTTAAACTACGCAGAAAGTTTAAACTGGTATCGTCAAATTTTAAATGCATCAATCTAGACATTTGGAAAGTTTAAACTCTCGCCTGCCATTTATAGTACGACTAACATGAGTATTAGTATGGATCCTTGACGATAATTAACCTTTGAGATCGGCAATTGCACACATGCCGACGATTACACGGTACTCTATAGGAACGACGAGGTAATCATACAAAAATGTTGAACTTACTTGTGTTAATACAATAGAATTGATTTCCCAGAGTAGACAACCTGTTCAAATATCACGATATTGAAATTGTTCTTCAAAAGTTTTCTCGAACAATCACGCTTATAACCACAGAAGACAATAGCGACACTCAAAAGCGATAACTCAATAAGAAAACGACTAATATTGACACGGCAAGACATGCTTTTTACGAGTTATGCCAATCACAGTAATAATTGAACAATGCGATTGGCAATACAGTGATTTTGTATAGCTTGGATTTGCAAAATTGTAAATTGGACTCACGGTTCACACAATCACGCAACCGTGTGCAATGGTAGCTACCGACTGAACTAATTAGCAACTAACTATTTGAATCCAGACATACAGAAGCCTAGTCGAAAAGTACTAAAGGATTACTAAGAAATGCTATTTCAAAAGCTAATCTTTCTCATTGAACGCACGACCCGTCACGTACACGAAATTGTAAAGGCACGTGCGCGCACACATGTGGCCTTTACAGATAGTATGCAATCTAATTAGGAATAATGTCGATAATCTTCACTTGGGGCATGTCAAGCTGGTCCTTTACGTTAAAGGTCGGCGCCGCGACAACGAAAATATTTTGCAGCTGTAGTTTTTTAAACTAGTCCTGTCGAGTATCCAAAGAGGAATAGCGCAGGGTGGAACAAGAAAGTATTTCTTCGAACAAACCATTTGGTTCTCTGCAATAAAGTTTTAGTAATTTATTATCATGTCTTTGGCAAATAGGTTAGTGCCAGAGTTGTTAGCCTGTTTCGATTTAAGGCTAACGGATAGGTTTGAAGGATAATTATTTAACCCTGTCGTAGATATTCATGACACTTAGTGTGAGCCGTTAGTCCGGGAGTACCGGTTTTACGCGTTCTCTTAGACATGCTGCTGGGTGCGACTCTCGATTACAGACTACATGTAGCTCGTTGCTGCTAATGGACATGTTTTTGGGCCTACCTGGTTAAAAGGAAAACCAGTCTAAACGATTCAATGTCATTGTTGACTCTGTACCCTGAAGGCAAAACACGAGACGCAATTTAAAAAACTTTCCATTTCACAATGTTGAACAAAAGAACATAGTTTGTATACGACCAATAAATTAGTTGAATTGACTCGTAGGATGTTGTGCCATACATGGGGAACGTTTAGACTCATTCACGGCTCATTGTTTCAAGCGGCGAGCGTGGGCGAACGATTGTTGCACCCACCCATCTAATTCTGTATGCCTGATGAATTGCAACGTACGAACAAATTAATCCTACTTTATCGCTTTGATTTCCAATCTTTTCCTACAAATCAGTGGAGCCATTAACCGATTACATATTCTATATTTTACATGTTGATTTTATGTGTCCCAGAAGGATACACGATTAAATTAATAAATGTTGTTCTACAGTCGCGGCGATTAGTTAGTTCTTGTAATTACGACCGTACTACACCATGTAAACTAGGATTTACATTACAGACACATTGGTATTTCATGCAATGGAAAAATACTTGTTACGAGATTTCATTATTGGTTGGAGTGATGCTATGTGAGCCACTAAAGGATGAGACATCTTACCTGTCACTGAAATTGTACTCGTTACATAGTGAAACTACATATGCGGAAATTGGCGCTTGTAAGTGCATGTTTGCCATTATTTGAGTATCAAACTTTAATATTTGGACCGTAAAAATGTAAGTTACAATGTCACAAAACCAATTGGTCCATAAATAGGTATATTGATTAATTGACATGCATAAACCGAAACATTGTAAAATAATCGTCTTGAGCTTCAGAGAGAACATTCATAGAAAAAACTGCTACCAAATAATTAGCCATTACCTCTATGCCCATAGAGATCATGCCCTAAAAGTGTATATCTTGTTTAAAAGTCAAATTGCGTTAACTGTTCATGACATAAAAATAAAATGTAGAATAAATGATTTTAATAGCGTTATAATGAAGTAATTATAAAATGGGAGAGATGCACGATAAACAATGTACATTATCATGAAGGTTAGAGAAGTAGTGCAATACGCGTACACGGGCTACGGCACATGCATAGTTTCATACAACTGTTATTTAGTTACGTACAGTAATAAAACTACCAATTAATGATACACATGACAAGATGCATCAAAACATGAGATCGTTATTTTGTAACAACTGGACTCCATCAAACGCGGTGAATAATTGTTGGAATGTTTCGGCATATTTATTATCTTTCACAATGGGCCGAAACGAAACGTATCAATTAGTCAAATTACACAAAATATAGGTGGTGCATTTGCGGTTGCTTATTACGATGTTCACAATTGATTACATACTGGCAGGGTTGCCGCTCGCCACTCGGTAGGAGGTTAAAGTGTTCTTGTTGTAATTGATTGTGACTTGTGTAGGATGGAAACAGGTACCAATAGAGCTCGGCTTATTTAATTGCCACAACATGGATATTTAGACGCTGTATTTAAAATTTGTTGTTAGCCAGCTAGAACCGGATTATAATGCACGAGGTTCCACAATAAAGTTTGTCAACTGATTGCAATAAAAAAAGATAACGAATGCCACCACATGAAGACCGCGTCTATACGGCTTCGAAAAATAAATGCTTTAACTATATTATTTAGTAATGGTTAAGATAATAATAATACGACATTGATATACAAGAAACCCAATATGTAAAGAATGGTCCTGATCATCTGCAAATTTTACATGAAAAAGCAGTGTCATCAAACATTCTAAACAAACAAAATAATAATAAATTCTGATTGTGTATAGCTAGTATGTTAACCAAAATCAACGAACTATTTGAAACGTTGCGTTTAATTCAATTTAATGCACTCCTTTTCTGATGACGTTATGAATAGCTGAAGGTGTATGTTTTGCTTTGCATATTAATGAATACTTATAAGGGATTACCACCAAGTAACCCTTAATTAAAACTGATTTCGAAAGGATTTTAAAATTACTCATTTCAATATACTTTATCCCTAAAAGCCAAAAGCTTATTTATAAATATCTATTGTTACAAAACTTGTCAGCCCTGATACTGGTATACCGTGTAACTAGGTATGCAAATGAAATGAAAGGGTTACTGTCCGCTAGTTATTCAATAACTGTTATCAAACATGTTTGTAAACATAACTGGTAGCATAGCTAACTTGCTGGCCACTTTTTATGTGAATAACCTATAGGTGTTATAATATAACGTGAGAGTTGTAGAAGAAGAATAATTCTATAAAATAAAATATGAATTAAAATAAATAACGTTCTGCCTTTTACCCCCTCGTAAGCTTGAAGTACTTTTGTAACTTACTCCGATATTGCGTCTGAGATCCAACTCGTAGCTATATTTTATAAGTATCATTCAAATCTGTTTACACATTCAAAATTAAATACATACTTATTAGAAATATTGCAATGTTTACTTGTTAATAATGTTCGTTTGGATATAGATACGCTTTTATTTGAATAGGACTGGGAAAAAGAGGGATTTGCTAAAAAAATAACATGGCTATGAAATATACATAGTAGGTGGTATGTAGGTAAAAACTATTCGAGCATACAAATATCTATTATATAAAATAATAACGATAGCCCAGTGGGGAGACCAACAGACTGCAATGCAGAGGGTCTCAGGTTCGAACCCACGTCGCGCACCTCTGACTTTCGGAAGTTATATGACTTTTCGAAATTATGTGCGTATTGATTAACAATTATCGCCTGCTCCGTGCCTCGGAGAGCACGTTAAGCCGTCGGTCCCGGCTGCCATGAACATCTATGGCAGTCGTTATTGGGAAGTCAGTGCCCTATAATATCCTGACACTGGTCTAGCCTTAAGGTATCGTTAGCCTTCGGGTTGCGGAGGTCAGGTGGCAGCCGCTCCGTGTAAAAACTGATATCCAGTCAAATCCGGTTAGACCGGAAAAGCCGACCTCAAGTGACTTGGGAATAAAGGCTAGGGAGAAGAAGATAAAATAATTATTATTTATATAAATAAACGAAAATGTCTTCCTATTTTATATTTAACGACACAGTGTAAATATAATAAATACCTGACAGGCAATAATAATAATATATTGCCAATGCTTAAGCGGATAATAACTTCAAACAGTACGAAATAGTAACAGCACACTTGCAATGTTAAGGTTAATTAAACATAATTATGTACACCTAATTGTGAAGTATGTGGCAAGATAGACGATGTCCAACACCTAATGATGGAAGGTGAGAAGAAGCTAAGGAGAGGGAGTTAGTGATGCAGAAATTTAACATAAATAAATATGACGTTGGGGTTTCCTTTATCGCTGGCAGCAAAGTATGTTTATGACATGGTATCTGCAGTACTGTCTGCCTCTCCCTCATAGTAATAAGCCAAGCGTATATTAAACAAATGTAATTTAGAGCGCGATGAGGCTGGCACACCTTTTTAAGGTAAAAGCCTCTAAATAAAACAGAACTACAAAAAAATAAAAAAAACAATTATGTACCATATTATCACTAAACGTAGTAAAATATACACAATTCTATTTACGTTAATTAAAACTTTTCTGCAAATACAATGTAGTCTATCTTGTCACATAACCAACCTTTGGATTATGATGATGCAAAGATCAGCATGGCAGATGGTTAAACAATAAAAAAAAAAAAAATAAGATAAATAGTTAAGTTACTGAAACATGTTCAGAGTTAATTTAAAATAAATAATTACGAGGATATAAGACACTATTCTGAGGCCAATTCTCACGAAGTATCTAGACATTTTTGTCTAATAGACATATGTATGTACATATATTGAAGTAAAACTTCGGATGTCGTTTCAGATAGTTAGTTTAATTACAAATCAATGCGGCATTTTAATTCGACATCGATCTTTGAAATTAAAGTACCTACTTTATATTGAATTTATCGCAGTTTATTTTTAAAAACCTTTTTTCATCTAGTTCAACTTAATATTTTATTTCACCAAATTTTAACGTCTTTTAGATAAAAATGACAACTATGTATGTTAGAATTAGCACCCTAATGATACTGCAAATGATTTACTGAATTATACTGTAATTTTTACTTTATTTTTATTTTGTAACTTTACTTCATTTTAATTTTTGCGGTAGTAATATGTAATGAAAACTGTGAATGGTGTGCACACCTATAAGTGATGTTTTTACTCTGCATCCCAGTTAATGAATGTCTAATATTAATTATTTTGTAAAAATGTCGTTGGTGTACCTTGAATAAATAAAGAAAGAAAATAAAAAAAATAGTGCCTAAAGTTAATAGTTCCACGGTGGGGTCAATTTTCATTTGTTCAAGGAATGTCCTCTAAAGAAACTTGGACTGGGTACTATGCACGTCACATCATAATAAGGCAGGCCCCAATAAATAGGTCTCGACGCAACGGGTTATAAAATTATGGCCACATTTCCAATGCAAAGCCTACAAGCATTGTTATAGTATAGTTAATTAAAATTATGTAGCAATAAATATCGAGCCTTGTAAAGAGCGTCATTTATCAAAAACGATAAATTATTCAAATGATAATATCATTTATACATTCATAACGACAATTGCATACATTACTGCTAACTTAACGGGATATGTGGCACCATTGAATGCATTTGTGATGATTCATATTAATGTAATACGATCATAATTACATGTCATTATATTTAACCTGTTAATTGTAAAACGTCATCGCAAAATAATAATACAGTTGCCAATTTAATTCTGAAATGTCAGTTGCATGCATATAAAGAGCAAGGCTCATACGACTATTGCTTCTGACCAAGACAGTAGACAGCATCAGATTACGTAATATGATAGTGGTGATAACGGAATAACCCTAGATGCCTTCGATGATGAATGAAAATAGGTGGTCCTGAATCTATGTGGAAGAAACCTAAGGGAAAAGTGGCTGCAGAGCAGGACAAAACCAACTATAAAAAGTACGGAAAGTGTATTTTAACAAAAATATTACGATGTTTGTATTTGACGCTCGTACGTTTTTACAAGCTTAACTATACGTCACCTCGTAGTATTATGTGACTGCTGACTATACGTCAAAGAATATTGCGATAAAATTCCTTTCATATACATAACTCTTAATAATTACTTACGTCTTTGAATGTGATTCAACAGGAACTAGATAAGAGTTAGCATGAATTGTTCAGATGATTACGTCAGTATAAAGACTCTTCAAACTAAGATAGTCCAAACAAAATCCCAGTGGCCAATGAAAACAAGTTTGCAATTGGAATCTTCATCAGAAAGGTATATTAAGACACTAACTTTCAAGGTAGCATTAGCCTTGCCTACCACATAGGCAGGAAAGCGCAAAGCATGGCCGAAAAACATTGAAGCGATGGAATGTTGCAATGCGTAAACCAGCGTTATACATTGATGCAATGTAGAATTTCGAGGGTTAAAGTGAAGCGACAAAGTTATAGGGCGTATTCAATTTAAGAAGGCATAGATAACTACCACGTAACATTAAATGGACCACTTACTACCAAAACAGTCTCTTAATAACATTTTCGTTATCGGTAAGTAGTTGATTATTATTGAAATTAAACTACTTCATACGGATTTAGTCAAGTTGTTTATTTTAAATCACTTTTATTACATAATTTTGAACTATAACATTACTATTATTGCACTTTACTACAATTTAAGATATTTAAATAAATTAAAGCTATTTATATTTAAATTACACTTTCGCCGACGTTTCGGTTGCTTTTTAGCAGCTATGTTCACGGGAAGACTTAGATGGTGGTTGTCTCAATAATAGTAATGTAAAGCGTTTTGAAATGTTTATTTTAACGCGACAATCAATAACATTTAAATAAAATATACATTACATTACATTTATTATCAATGTACGATATGATTTATTGTAACGACAAGGATATAAATATTAGGATATCAGATGGATAGGTTGAATGGGTATGATAAAATACTACGTGATCTGTTTGTAAATTGGCATCGTTAGATTGACATTTAAACAAACAAGGTACACGTCGATAAATTGTAAAACAATGTTTTGATTATCATATATTTCAAGTAATAAAAGTTGCGTCTTATACTCTTACTTAAGTTTCTCTCCATAAAATACAGACGATTTAAATTATTTCTGTAAAAGTCGAGGTTGAGTAAAGACATTATAATTATGTAAAGGCGGATTAGCACTGACTCACCGTCACACCAAGTCAACCACTATCTTGAAAAGACGTAATAATTATTTGCTTACGTACAGCCGACCGGTAAATAAACTCACTTAAGGAAATATTGTTCGATATTAAAACAATAAAGTTGCCTAATTAAACAACTATCCTTGTATTATGACATTTATGACGATAACTTTGAAAGAGCTACTTCGATCTATGTAAGCTGTTCGTTCGGAAAAGTTATTAGATTCCTTTCAAAGACCATTTCCCCCGTTTCCGTTCTATTTCTTCTACAAATAATTGACCACATGAAAAACATAATGGGACTAGTAAATTACGGAAAGAACGCAGAATATTGAGGAAGCATTGTCGCTTTCATTCGATCACCGATCGAGTGAGATATTTCCTAGTCGATTATTATTTATAACATAATAAATAACAGTTAAATTACTAACAGTTTAGTAAACAACGAGAACGTTAAAGATTATTATTAAGATATCCATAACCTAAAATGCACGTTTACACATTCAAATCAACGCAAGGCCAACGGGTAAATATTACGGATATTGACCTAACCGTGGCGGGCCGCAAAGACGTGATTTTCCTTCAACGAACTATGTGTTAAGCTTTAACAAAGGAAAGTGCATACTATGGAGTCTATGTAATATACGCGCAGTTAAATAGGTACCTACACGCATACTAACAACTAAAGAGTATGTAGTATAGTACATGTAGGCGACGAAGGTTAATGAATTTAGTAGCTTATGTATATGCGTATGTGCTTACGAAAGATGATACAGACCTTGACAAGCCAAGTTTTACATATTTCGGAGAAGTTATAGATAGCTATAAAAATATATTAAAGGGCACAAAGTAAAATGGGAACGAGTTCTTCAATTTGTAATGCTATTTAATTAGATCAAGCAAGGAATTCTTTACGACTACACCTTGTACACGACTTCGAGACTACACTTTTACCTATTATTAATTATCAGGCAACGAAAATTTATAGTAAATAGTAGTCTTTAGAGAGGTCAGGCTCTTCTATGGCGTTTCAATTTCAGTACCTATTGGATTAGAGAACATTTATAACTAGATAAACAAGAAATTGTACTACAGTTGTCTTTGAACTGGGGTTATTCCTTTTTCAACATTATGTCTCCATTTAGCTAATATACCGGTTCAACATCCGTGTGTTAATGCAATTGAAATGAGTGGCGGGCTGCAGTGGCTAAGCAAAATTTAATTGGACATCTGATTGCAAACGTGACTCACGTGTATTTATTATTGTTTAATTTGTTTTGTTTGTTTTATGTGTATATTCTGCTTGTAGTAATTTAGGTACCTAATTGCAATACTGGTTTTCATTATCTTATCTAATCCTCATTTCCTAGTTTTATTTGTTCTCTCTTTACACAAAATTAAAGTAGTAAAAATAATGGGGTAAACAAAGACTGGCTAGACAAGACTTCTTTCTATCCAACATTATTTTACTATGAAAGCAGTAGTAGTTCACACCAGGCATTGTTGTTTGTGTGAAACTTTGACTTATTGCACGAACGAAATGCGCTTACAAATGCACTTAGTCGAGATAACACCAATTGATGTAATTGATGTTAGAAGTCGACGACTCATAAGTGCCGTCAATGTGACGGCGCCCAACTGCACATACATGAATCATTTATGCGTACTACTTAAAGATGCCTTTAATGGCTCAGCTGTCTGACCGCGACCGACGATCTTAGCACCTATTCAAATGAAGATAAAGCCATTTAACTCGATTGATAACCATATTAATTGCATCCATATCCATTTACGAAATTATATCAACTTTAAATAAGCAATGTGGTCTATATTACTGAGTTTGAAAGAACATGTGTCAAGTGAACTCAAGCGCTAACTGTACGTCACAGTCATAGTGTAAATGAGTCAATCTTAACGCTTCTAATGTCTAATTGCTACATTTAGCGTTAGCGTTAGTTATACAGTTGCGGTGACACGCTTACGTCTCCTTAACGGAACTAATGAGATCGGCCCCACCGGCAGCACTCACCGCGCACAGGCCACTGCCTTTTCCGTCAGCTATTTGTGTCACTCTGATCCTGTACTTGACGTGCTCCCGGGAGGCATAAAGCAGGCTTGCTTACAAAAAATAACAACTTGGTATCAAAACACTTAAATAAAAGTACAAAAATGTTCGAACAAGGGGTTTGGCGCGCTATACAAAAGATAAACGATATCGGTTTCGACGCATTCAAGTGGGTTCTGTTCAAGTTAAGTACTAACTTCTGTAACACATGGCCCACAGTCTAGAGATCTAAGTGTGGGCGCGAACAATACAGTGAATCATCCCAGCTGTGAATGAAGTGTATCCGACAATGGGTCGCTGCTCCCGAAACAAAAATAGACGTTGTTGCACCGTTTTAACTATTTCAACACGAGATGTTTCAGGTGAAACTATGTATATAGAATGCCGTGTTTGGCTGTTACTTAAATATCTCCTTGAGTGACTTTAACTTGAATGATTTTGGGATCTGACGACTCCGAATACACGCGAGGAAAAACATAATGATTTCGTATGATTAGTTTATAAAAACAAAGTGTCTTATAATGAACAAATATTTTGACATTTCGCGGGCAAGATGTAAAAACAGAGCCCCATCAGGACACGGATTGTACATGTTTAACTGGGAATTCTTCTTGGAGGTCGTTTTCTAATTAAATCAATTTCTTTTTTATTGGTCTGACCATAAACATACCGGCTGGTAGTGGAAAGGCATTATCGTATAAACAAGGAAACGTCCGCGACGGGCGCCATGGCCGACGATCTGGGTCGACTTTAAACTTTTTACCATAATTCTTTCACCTCCTACAACCGCTGTGTACGTTTATTTACCTCAACACGAATTAAATCAGATGCAGTAAAACTTTGTGTAATTACATGTGTTGTTTCTAAACCGATGTAAATTATGTTCAGTCGTGTCAGGCCAGTAGGTATACATATAACTTGATTTGGCATCTGGTACGTCTAGTAAGCTGATGTGTTGAAAGTGCACAATGTACATATTGCAACATAAGCTTCTAGGAAGTCTGAGATATCTATCATATATCTTAGTGACACTTCAAAGAACGACAATCGATTGTTCTGAGAGTGGGACACTTTCACCGGAGCCCTGGCTCACGCCTCTTAATTCAAAATCCTATGTAATTCATTTCGTTATCGGCAGAGCGGATTAAAATCGGGCTGTGCAACAAAATTAAATATATTCGTATGCACGACACGTTGAGTTAAAGGTTACTAAAAGAAACTATCATATCGTCAGTCAACACTTTCTATTTGTGACGGTTTAACCGTGACTCATAGACTGTCAATTTATCGGTGTTGATAAGTAGAGATAACTCGAGTGATGTAACATAGGATAATTAACCGTGAACTTTAAAATAAAGCATTATGTAATGAGGGAATGTACGACTCCTACGTGAATCGACTTTCCGCTTAGTAACTCTCGTTTTGTGTAACAATAAATCTGTCAATTTCGAATCGGCCCATTAATGCACTATTTTGTACGCGGGATTATAAATAAGTATGACGAAAAAGGAAATTTGCTGTGGAATATGAAAATTGGTTACGAATAAAAAAAGGCTATCGGGCTTTAACTGAGTTAATATGACTTGATAAGATATTTTATCGGCCATATTTTCTGGTAAGAGGGTTTACGAGAATAAGCAAAATTGTCATTCGAGCGCTTAGCTAGACTTTTGAAAGAAGGGATTTGATGAATGGCGTATTTAAAGGATCATTTCTAATCTCGGCAGTAATACTATATGAGGTTTGTAAGAGTTAAGAGTCATGCAGTAGGACAGCGACAGTTTCATAATTTTACTCGCCATTTACATATTTAGTCCTAAAAACAATAGAGGAATTAACATCAGTATGTTCTGAATATATTTAACAACGGCATGCTAGTTATAATTAATAAGTACTAGAATGATTCACACAATAAAGCATTTTTTAAATTTATTAAACCATTTAAACACATAACACAAAGGGATTTCAGATTAAAGCATAACCGGAATTAAATCTGTAGGTCCCTTAGGCTATTCATTATAATTACATACACACAACTTCCCTTTAATAAAAACTAATTAGGTCAGTCATATGCAAACTGCAACTGCGAACAATGCCTCGGGCCGACACCCCGTTTAATTCGAAATGAGGTCTGTTCTTGCATTCGCACGCATGCATTTATCACTGGACAATATGGACCATGACTACCTTGTTTTATTACATTCAAATAAATGAAACACGAACACGACTTACGTTCTTTAGTTATCAGATAATTTATACATAGGTACATAAGTAAAGGAACTTCTAAGCGAACTGCGATTGCAATATTCTTACTTATAGTCTGGCCAAGTCAATAAAGCTTCAGTCAGCCATGCTGAAAATTTTGCTTGGCTATATAGCAGAGCCATGCGCAAAATTCATGGGTGATATTGATGTCAATCGTGCCAATCACATTGATTATTGCAGCTAACCATTCAAGAAAATAATGCCCGTATTTGCTAAAATAATGACGTTATTAGAGGGTAGCATGACATAAAAAGTATTGAAATTATGGTCTGTTTGCTTATACACGCAATATGTAAGAATTACTCATCTATTTATAAGCCATATTGTTGAGCTAGTAAAAATGAAAGTATAATAATGAGGCCATTTCACACCTAGCAACAGGTAGCATTTTGCGACTTATATTATAAAATAATATGTACGGCAAACGAAGTCGATAATGCTTGCTGTTTACCTTTACTGAGGCTAAAGGTAAATGTGTAATACCTGTAACATGTTGCAGCAACAATACTATTGACTTTTAATATGCCAGCTCTTTATATGCAATGACTTCATATTGAATTTCGGCTCGACTACGGTTCAGTTTTTAGATACTATATAGCGTTTAAGTTGAAGTATACCTATTTAGTTTTTTATACCAGTTTGCTTAATAGGTGCCTGTCAGCAAGAGACGTAATTGTCTACTTGCTCATCGGTAGGCATTAATTTATTGCTTGCGTCGTGTTAGCATCTTTCTTTCTTTTAAACGACACGTGTCCTGCTGAGAGAGAAGTCGCTAGGTCAATAAGGGATCTTAGTGATATCATGATTCACAGCAAGCATTTCTCTACGCGCTAATTAAAGTGCACGACGAAATCCGATAATGCGGTATCATGTGGCAATATGTCACTCGAAACGACATCGGGCGAGGTGCGCCCGCCCGATCCGACCAGCTCTGGTTTCTTGTGGTTCAATAATGTCTTGTTTTATATAGTAATACCAGGATCGACTTTCCGTTGACTTCCCCGTCCATGATTCATGTTTTAATTAATCTAACGGCGAACATAATTACATAAAGGCTTATAAAGACATTGATCAGCGCTATGAAATATAAACCATGTTATAATAAAATCTTATTTTGACACAGATCACGTTCAAGTTGTTCTAAATGCATAATAAAGAGGTTTTTGCGACTGAATTATAAGATTGAAGCAAACAAAGCTGAGTATTCTTGACCTTCGTAATGTAGGACTAGGATTCTGTGTAGACAACTGTATTTGTTGGAGACATTCGTTTTATGTTTGTTACGAAATTAAAACCCGATTGAACAGTTCACATAATTTTGTGGTGGAAGGCGGAAACAGCGGCGGAAGCGGCGTCACGGTCCGCGGCGCACGCGCACTCTATGACTACGTGACGTCACTCTCCGGGGACCCAGCTGGGAGTTACAATAGAATCCAAACAGGTTTATTTGATTACTATTATTATTCATTTTAATATAATGCGACGATATCTACCGGTTGAAGTGGAAACTCAATACTGATACTTTTAGTTCTCCTTTATCAAATATCAAAAGTATCACGTGACATCTCAAGGATATTACAGATTTGATACTGTCAGATAAAAAACGTATATAAGTGTTATTTACTGACATTGAATTGATTCGTTTAATATTAAGATGAGTCATATCTACCTAAATAAAATATCTTATTGCATCTAATTAAAGTATTGAATTATTTCCATCGACTGCAATTTTAGGTGGTAATAAAGAACTTAAATTGACATTAAGAGTTTTTGCATCCGGAATTACGTCCCGTAACGTCCGCCGATGTCATCAGTTGTTTTGTGATAACAAAAAAAGACAAAAAATTGTTTTGCCGAACCTTCTGAGCAAATATCTGGTGAAGCAGAAAGCTGAATGTTACACTTAATCAATTAAGGAATAAGTACTTCGTGGTAATAATTTTCCTCTTTACTTTAACGGACTGAATAATTTGAAGGAAAACTAGTCTATACATTAAGATTTTATGGTACTCCCTTTTTTCTTCTAAAATTGTTTGTCCGAAAAACGTTATCCATAACACGTTTGCTATAAACTTCAGTAACCATAATGTTCAAAAATTCAAAAATTTGCTTTACATAATTATTTTTACTTCTAAAATTATTCTGTCATAATATTGGGTAATAATATAATAATTGAATCTCCTAATCTTGCATGAAATAAAGTCATATATCCTAAATATTCTATTATAATATAATGTGTATTATTCCGAATGTTAATTTATAATAAAATTTTAGTCCTAAAACATTTGCTAAAAAGTAGGTTGTAGTGACAGAAACGAATCGCTGTGATTCCGACTCCACGCAGTCTTGTCTGTCCTACCCCTAGAGTGGAATTTAGAATCACGTAGGCGCGAGGCGGCCCGCGGGCTGTGGAGCAGGCGGCTGCGAGCGAGCCGCCGCGGCTGAGGCTGCAGCAAGCCAAAGCTGCGGTGGTGAGCAAAGGCCATCAGTTACGATTAGCACGCGTGGAACCGCCGGAGACCCGCAGCGCCGGCGCCGTGCCAAAAGCCAAACTTTATAATACAAATTAGTTTTAAAATCATTATTAGGATAAATAAACATTAAATAATTTGAGTTTAGGACTTAAAACTTTATAGAAAACGGTTTAAGTCTTTTGTATATTATTGATTGTAATATTTATGACAAATAAATTTAGGCCATATTGTGTTTAGGGCTTTTAATTTTATGACATGTGATATTATGTGATATTAAGTTCGAGCAAGTTATCATTCGGACAAATGATGATTAGGACAAAAAATTATGGCACTAGATTATGGATAAAAAAGTTAGGTAACACAATAGAGAACCAGATTTTATGTAGGTACCAACCACTCGTTTCTAGAAATTGCAGTCATAAGTCTGCGAGATTTTAACGAGATTTTAACACGCTTTTATTAGCTTGGTTTGTACCTATGTAATGGAATCTTTGAACGTGATTTTCACCCCTTTCAAACCGACGGATTGATTTGAAACTTTGCAACTTATGGAGGACCGATGACAATAAAATAATATATTTAATAAAAAAAAATTTTTTTAAAACACGCTTTTTTAAAAAATACCAAACTAAAAAGTAGAAAATAATTTACTAATTTTAATATAAAAAAGCGTGGGGTGGGTGGTATTAAAATATCTTAGAAAGCACCCCACGCTTTTTTACATTAAAATTATTAAATTATTTTCTACTTTTTAGCTTGGTTTTTTTAATAAAGCGTGTTGATTAGTTTTTTTAATTATATTTATTTCCTTACAAAGTATTCACCTAAAGCGATAAAACTCGCCCGCGTAGAGAGATCGCGTGATCAGAATTAATAGCATTACCTGCATAAATTGACCTTATGCACACCATAAACAGATGTTCCAACACAGATAAATATTATTCCACTAAACATATAAATATGGTAGACAACAGACTCGTCTGTCTCTATACAAACTTTGAAGCGGAATATTTTAAACAGCTAATTATGCAGAAATAAGATGCTTTCTCGCGATTTCTAAGGAAAAAAGTAGAAAGTTACTCATTCGTTGTTGAACGGCAACCAATGCACGTTATACAGACTATCAAATTTAAATCAGTGCGTTCCATATCTCTGGCCGAATGAATTGTGTCGCACCACGCAACACGTATTACTTTATACAGCAAACCGAATTACCAATCAAATGCCATCAATACACGTAATAGTAAGTACATTAAAAAGGTAGAAATTAGATGATGTTGTGCAACATCTCAAACATACGCTTTCGTTCATAAGCTTGCACCATTGGTAGTAAAAGCCTTATAAGTTTGATTTATTGGTATATTCGAAGGTTTGCCATGTATGCAGGGCAAACAAATCATGGTTTGTTAGGGACGAAAGTACAATTAATTTCCGTTGTTTCAGATAAGATTGAATGTTTATGTGAGGGGAAAATAAGAGCTCCCTTTGTTGGTGTACACCCTGTTAAGCGAACAATAAATATCACTTAAAATGATGAATGGGAGAGTGAATTGGATGACATTGCTCCCTTCCGTTACGTATTGGTTTCGTTCGGAGTTCAGGATTGCCCGATATTCAAAGCTAGTTTGTATTGACAATATTAGAAACCACTTCAAAATTGTTGATAGCATTACGATATTATAAGACGATGAAATTAGAAATATATATGGTACTAATTTAAAGTTTAAATTTTAAGTTGGAGTGAACATTGAATTGTCTTTTGTTGTGTAATATATAAATTGTGAAATCCACCGCGACTCGTAAAATATTTTGTTCCAGAGCTATTAAATCCTAGTTAGATTAAAATACAAACAAATGTTTATTTTATTTAAAATACTTGTCTAATATTCATGTAGTAATATTATACAAGGCATGTATCAACCATCACCTTGGCCAAGATTTGCTAGTCATGCGCGTATTGTGTACAATATATTGTATCCAAATTGTGATAAAATTAAAGCAAACCTACTAAGCTCACGTGGGACAATAAATACATAACAAGCAGACAAGGACGAATAAAAATACATATCTTATAAAATAAATATGAATGTAATTGACAATTTTTTTTTTTTTACATAAACAAAGCAACAATTATAATTTACAACAACTTATATTAACAAACCTAACCACTTATAAATAAAACATGAAAGTAACAAAATATGGGTTTATAAATTTAATATAAAGAAAGGAAATGGCTGGTTCAGGCAGCGTCGTGAAATTCCTCAGCATAGCTGTCGACCGGGAAAGTGCCCAGAAGACTGGCAGCATTGCCACGTTGAATGGCAATGCTGATTCTTTGAGCCAAGAAAAGTCCAGCTTTGTGGTCACGCGAAGCGTAGATTAGCCGCTTAGATATATCTCTAAAAAGCGCACGAGCGCCAGGACCCCATGAACCTAGCGTCTCCACCCCAAACGGCTCAAAAACGTAATTACCAATTAAATTACTGTATTTGCGCCGTTTGAGGTTTTCCGCCGCTACAGCAGCAGCACTGGCGCAGCTTACCGTGTTCGGAAGATGTGATGGCGCAAGGGTGTCGACGCATGTGGCGTCCCACACCAAAGGCCTACCCATTTTCCAAGGTAACAAAGACATACCATCGGGTCTCTTCCCATCGTCACGTACCAAGCCTATGGTTTCTAATACTGCTGGTACGCCGGCGGTGATAAGAGCACGACGGATAATGTCATTAAGGTGAGCGTGTCGTGAAATACGACCAGCGCTTCTGCTGCAGGACAGCCCATGGTGTCCGAGGCTGTCGACGGCTTCTCCGCAATGACAACGATGCGGAGAAACACACGGGGCACCTAAACGAAGACAGGTGGCGAGGAGGAATGTTGTATCGTCCAACATAAATAAATATTAGCTTTAATAATGTGTAACAAACAAAAATAAAGCTTATCTGTTCCACATCCTGTTCCACAAAACTTACTGAAGTTATTAATATTGTTATTATTTCAAGCACAATTTAACATGTAAAATGTATTATTTAGCTGTAAATGACGGTGGCATTCGCGTTTTTTTAAGAATTCTAGTCTTTATGTCTGTCCTGGATTATCGTTATTGTTAATTCCACAAACTAGTTTCTAACACCATGCGTGTGTCAAAAATATTCTATAAGTTTGAGATCAGTAGATCAAATAGTATTTAAGACTATAGGTAACACTTGATAATATTGACTTCTTATAATAAGGCAAAAATAGTCAAAAACTAACATAATATTATTTGATTTCTCTGGTGCTTCTGCACACAAAGTATCTAGATTTTCGTTATGCGTCAGAAAATTATTTCAAACTTATAAACTACTGTGATCGATGTATTTTTATGTATTAGTGTATTTTTTATACCAAGTTCGTGTATAAAGTAAACATTGACATTATTTAAGTAAGGTTACTTATAAAAAACCGCTAAACATTCCTTAGCTATATCTTATCTAAGAAGCTCTCATATCTTTAATCAATGAATAACATTTCTTTAGATAAAAACCAATTTTAACAGTCTCTCAGGTGATAGCTCGCAAAAACACGATACAAAATTTTAGTCTTTAACAGATGGCGTGCTGAATTTTCTTTAGTTAATCCAGAGTTTGATTATTGAAAGAGTACATTATCACTTCGTTTAAATAAAATAACCAGCTAACTATAAGAAAATAAATTTGTCGTCTGGTTTGTATGATAGAGATATTTGGTATAAATGAGTATAGTGTATTTTTAAATACCTACACATAATATTAATGAACTGCTGCGTATTCTAATGAATAATAACAACATGACTATGCGTTTTTTAAAAAGTGCATTTACTAACAACAATAAACAAAATACCAGTGTTCTTCAGTTTCTGATTGTTTTTGTACGATTATATTTTTGCAATGTTTTTCTTATACATATTTTATGCCATGTGAGTTTGATATTATAATTTAGCATCGAATCATTGTAATTATTTGCAGATTTACAAATCACGAATGGATACTTATGATGGAAGTATATTAGCAAATTACTATTACAATTTAAATCATATAGCTTATATTTTCTTTTATAATATGATATCCGATACGATATTCTGCATCGCAAAAATCGTAAAGCGGTTTCAACCACATTTTATAGATCTTCTTTCGTCTTTTCTAAGCTGCAAATTTTGAATTATTTGATATTATTAGACAAATCACGCAGTGCGAAGAAAACTGCGCTAAACCATTTTACCTTCAAAAAGTTTTATCTATGTTATAATACCACCTATTTCATTTTTATGTAATTAATATTTTCATAAATGATTGACGTTAAAGTCAAATCTGACCCAGCTGATCGGAAAATCTGCCATATTATCTCTTAGCTAGATTTAAACAAGGAAACGCCGCTGTTTAGATTTCTGTACTGTTTAACTATTGATAAGACTTACTCTTAGCATGTCATCTAACGTTTTTAGGTAAGATTTCTCATGAACAGTCGCTATGTAGTAGATAACTATCTGTCAAATATTTGAAATGGGTTTGTAAGTAAGACTAGCTAGTCCCTAATGCGTTTTACTTCTATGATTATTTGGCGTCTGTCAGTTTGACATATTATAGGAACAAAGTAAAGAAAAGCAATCTGAAATAAATGGTTTGCAAATTCACTTCGCCATCCCCACTTCAATATAATTTGATTTGCCAAGTAAGTACTTAGTTTTAATTACAAAAGTTCCAGTGATTTCTAATACGAAGGTCGTAGAAAACAACATAACTGGTAATGTGATAATGACATGATGTCTGTTATTGGCGGGTTGCGGGGAAGCCGGGCCACTAACCCATTTATGAGTACTGGCCGTAATTGAATTACTCTTCTCTGACGCCACGGAACTAGGGTTGTCACCAGTATACCACAAACAAACTAAAATTCAACAGGCGTGCGATTACACCCATACGACTTTTGGCGGTTATAAATTTTTTTGCTGTTTATGCTTGTCACGACCGTATGGACTACATACTATTCAGTATTTCGATATATGGATGGACCGATTCGCGAAGCTGTAATTGTGTGGACGCGCTGTCAACTTTAATAGTACTATTTGGCGTTTTCTTGTATGACGTAAATTATTAGATGACACATAAAATTAGCCTGTTAGAGACTGATGAAACAACAACACATTGATCGTGGCGGAGATTTACTCTTGGAATGGAAGACGTACGGCAAAATATACAAAAACGTTTAGCAAACGCGGCAAACATTAAAATAAATAGGCAAAAGACGTCGCATGAACTAAAATGTGAAATATGTCTAAAAAAGGTCATACACCTCCTGGATACGCCAGATACAGTTGAATCATTTCTTAGAATGACCGCTATTAAATGTTCAACACCTTCCAAACATCGTTGAAACGCGTCTAGGGAATACCGGACGGCTTGCAGCCCTAGACTGTTCAAAAGCACTGTAGCCTTTTATCGAGAGCAACAGAGGGCACCACTGTGATGAACTAGTTTTAGTTTATTTCTATATGGTTTCACTGTAACCAGTTGATCTCGATTTGGTTTATTCTTGTATTGTTAGTTTTTATGACGCCTTCAGTGAAAGTCCCATAAACATTAGTGAGGGCGTAGTCGTAAACAGAGATTAATATGACTATTCTTAGTTTTAAGTGGCGTAAATATTACAAATGAAAAACAAGTGAGTAATTGCTGCTCGGTGACAAAGTTTAATAGTTTTGTTTACCTGATAAAATAGCGGATATAATATTAATAACTTACTAATCATATTTTAGTAGGACGGTTGTAGTCGACGCGGACGCTTACCTGCAAAAGAGTAAAATTTTTAAATATCATAAAATTTTTGTTAAATATTTTCTAATTATATTGATCTGGATCAGATTAATATTAAAATTAGTTATTTAGAGACTATTAATATAATTATAGCTGATTTTGAAATGATGCAAATTAAATTAGCAATAAAACCGGTATAGGTATATCTACATACAAATGGACAGATAAACTGTCAGTGAACTTATTCAGACTTCATAATCCCAAAAACAAAGCACAGACGATATGACAAATATGTCAACAAAACGTAAAATGCGATAAACAAGTGAAAGTTAATTAAATATCCTTCGGCGAACTAATTAGAGTACCTAATCCACCAATATTAAGATATGATGCGAGCTAACTTGCGTAAATTACGTTTTTATGAACATTACCTAGTTTGGTAGCTGCACTGGCATTCGCGCATTGCTGCCGAGATAGTTACAGTTATTTTGTAAATAATCGCCTTTTTAAATAATTATAACCTTTTATATAATTAGATTTGTCATTAAAAACTTAATTCACCTAAATAACTAAAGTTGATTATTTTACACTAACCGTAATAGAAAGACGAAATACCTATATTATTTCTTTTTCATTATATGTACATATAAATTAACAAAAATAATGTAATTTTAAATTAGTCGATATTTCTGAAAATATTATTTATTTTTGACTTCCCTTTTTTGTATAATGCCTTTTGTGCTCATTTTCATAGTTTTCAATATGGTGGCAGAAACAACTATTTTAGTACCTTACTAAGAAAATTGTCGTTACGTTCGCCATACATTTTTTAACAAAGCCTGTTGTGACAACTGTCCAATCTAAGTGGACAATAGACTACATCGATCTACAAAAACTTATATTACTCGTAAAAATCGATATTTATTAAAACTAATAAAGAGAGCATTGTCAAACGCAGATATTCAATAGTCAAATGACGTCATCAGCACACAAGACGCTAAATCCATCTCTATAGCAGCCTTCCTGTATTTCTAAACAAAGTACCTACAATCTCGCAAAGCAGAGCACAATAATGCATTAGTTGAGCACCTTCGTCGTACAGCATCACGTCTTAACACTGACGCTATTAACATTATTGAATTGCTTAAAGACATGACGCGATGCATCCGAAGACACTAAACATGTTAGTCATTCTCGTACTACTGAATGAACAGATGTACTGTTATTAATTTCACTCGACTCAAACGCTCAGTCAGTGTTGTACTTGTTGTATTAAGACGCCCACAAAACAAACTTTGTGAACCAATTCGCCTCAGCTTTCAGTTTCAATCCGCGTGGATGTAAATTACACCCATTTACAATCTGAACGATGTAAAACATCGATAAAGGTTCAATATTAAACTTTCCACTTTATAATGTCTATATAATTTCTGTTCTTATGATAAGGAACGACTCGTTGATCTCGTAGTATTAGTTTACGCTCGTGCTTCCGGATTGTTGTTCTGATCGGGTATAGTAAATGTAGCCCAACCCTTATTTTGTATAGTTATTTATTTTGGATACAATTAATTTTTATTCTTACATTATTATTTTATTATTATTAGGTTTAATTCTATAGGTAATAGCAGTGCTACGCATTTATTTGGACGAGTAAAAAATAAGGAATGTCTATTTATTTGGATATATTTTGATTGATATATACCACTGCTTGCTTCTTGTTACCTTGCTACCCTAATTAGAGATATAATGAATGAATAAAGCATCGTGCTATCTGCCGCCTCGTGAGAGTGGAGTAAATAGGGCCACTGTTAATGGTCTGTCTGCCACAAATTATACATCATTGCGATGTTTCAACTTAATAAATAATAAAGTTAAACAACTCCATTAAACATGTAAGATAATAACATAAAACTACCGTTTGAAATTACATTAGAGAAATTCTGAGTAATGTGAAGTTCGCCGAGATAAGACTGTAGACGTCAAATCATATTATTATTACGTTTATATGTATATCAAAATGAGGACTTCATTGTCAGTGCAAAGACACCATCAATGTCAGTGCAAAGTCAATGAAGTAAGACCATAATTAGGTCAATCTAATTATATTTATGGTCTTACTTAATTCAGTATTTCATTGCTGCATTTCTAAATTAAGCAACAGGTCAAAGTAAATTCACAGATAAACCCGCCTTAGAGTAGGTATTGTTGGAATTCATAAACTTTAATTTGTGTCCTAAATAAACATCTTTTAATTGATGTTGATTTTGTACATAATTTACATATCAATAACTTAATAAAAATATTAATTTGGATGCTCCTTTCTCTCCAAATACAGATAGATTATTCTAAAAGAAAATATCTGAACTTAATTGATAAATTACAAAATGAAATCTTAATTTACTACTCGAGAACAATAATTACTCGTTCTAAAAAGTGCTTATGCTAAGCTTATAAACAGAACTAACCAAATTACCTATTCACAATAATATATGTTTCTCACTAGATTACGCGTAAGAAAAATATATTATCAGTGAAAATATATTAATCAAAAATACAAAATATATTTATCAGTAAAGGTTTAGATGGATAATACCGCTGGCGCATTTAGCTCGAACAATAAGCGGCTTGCGTTCCGTCTTAAGCAGAATTTTGTAATACGAGAGCCATATTAATCACACAGTATACTCAGCCCAAGGTTAACATGATAAATACCGTTGCATAATTTGGCCTTTGACAGCAACTGAATCACTGACTCGGTAAATAGTCATTAAGGTTCCACGCCAACAAACAGACATGATTGCTAACGGATTGCAGTCCCCAGATTGAAGTTTTGTCTGTGCTATGAAAGACAATGTACAGGACCAACTATATGTATACATCATCTTTTATTTATTCATTAAGTTTTTAGAAAACACCAGCGCTATAGGCGAAAATATAATAAATATGTTATTGAAATATGGGAGAGATGCAATAAACTTAAACTGGCTTTGCGTCGTATTTCGTTGGCAACGTTTAAGTTAGTTTATTAGGTAGTTACACATACATTAAGAATGCTAGTATCAAATTTGTTATGACTGCCAAAAACAGCAATAGTGTCATTATGAACAGTAAATTAAGTAGTTATATTATTTAGCCTGTTTTTACGTTTTAGTCCTAATGATTCAAAGTTTGTCTCGCTTTATTCTAATTATATGAAATCTGGTACAGAGTTATTTATTAGGACGTATTGCAAGCCGTTATCCTAAAGTTGCAGTTATATTCCTTCACATATTTTTTACCAGATGTCATAATGACTCACTGAATCAAAGTCTAGTTTCTCGTGCAGTGACAAGTGTTCATTAATATCTCTCTCTCTCTCTTAATTTGGCCTTCTATGTTCTGATTGCCGTCCCCCAAGCGCATTTTCAAAATCTTGCTGCTATTGACAATTTCTTATGAGAGAATCTTAATAACACTTAAAATCAAACCCAGACCCTCAGCACTGTCTGCAAAAAAGAACTTACGCCACAGCACCGAACAGGCGAAGAGACAATTGTATTATTTTAATTATGTTATTCAGTATGAAAGTGTTAGTCTGAACAACACAAGTGTCGTCTGTGTGATATTTATCTGTTGCCCAGTTTCCACTGATCGCAGACAGCAGTACAGGCAGCTTGTTTACGTCACCATCTTGATATTTTAAACAAAGAAACTAGTGAACCAATTTCAAAACTCCCAACTAATATTATAGTCATTGTGCTAAGATGAAGAAATACGTCTTAGATCTGAGGATTTGAATTGAAGGTAGTTGCTTTATTTTTATTCTATTATGATAATGATAAAAGGGTGGGTTATGAAGTTCTCAAGCTATGTAGGTTCATAGACTCGTCACCCCTGTACATCCCGAAAGGGTGAGTAGAAATGCATTACACCCTCTTTACTTATCATCTATTAACGGACTCCGTGCTACTGAGAATTTCTTAATAAAATATTTCCACAACTCGTTACCGTGTACATGTGCAAATTTATGCCATGGGACTATATAATTATATGTATGTATGTAATATTTAAAATATCAGAGTTTAAGGCACTATTAATCATAAGGGCGGTGTTATATTAGAACAGATTTTGATTCTTGTCCAAACTGAGTCTTGCATTTTTACAGAAGGTAGACGTTCAATTTAGGTATGTCCTAAAACTGATGATTTTTAATCCTGAAGTAGGTTTAAATTGTACAATGATCATTCCGCGTTTTTATTAATTTCATAAGTTATTGTAGCCTTGCCTCATATTAAGCGAGGAAGCGTTGAGCTGCCAGCCCCTTTATTATAAAAAATGCATATTAGCTAACAATGGTTTATGAAATCATTTCATAGTTTTCTTTACAGAATTTATTATAGACGTAGATCACGAATAAACAATTACATATTGCTTAAATCTGATAGTATTGATCGTTTGTTTAAGGATGATATTTGCTGCTCAAAACTCATGCCTAAGCTTTCGTTGTTTTATAAAAGCTAATAAAACTATACAAATTTCATATGTAGCATGTGTTATTTATTATATAGTCTAGTAGTATTTATAGCAATACAAGGTAAGTCGCAGGTCGTGACAAATGGAGCTTAAGCTTCTGATTGCCTCTATCAACGCAACTCATCGGGACGCGGCCTGCATACGTCCTTTCGTGCGTCCATATAAGACCTCAACTTACCGGTGCCGTGGGCTTACGGTCACATTGAAAATGAGTTCATATAATTTGTCTTTATTCTATAAGTATAGTCAGGTCAAGGTTTTCACGTCGATATTTCCAAAACGATGATTACCACATCGTTCGGTATGACTGTATCTCCATATACGGCGATCGGCTTCAGTAGCGCTGTCAAGACATGTTCATGCAAATACTAATACCTAGAACGGTCTAGTAACAGTCCACAGATCGATTATTAAATTATGTGGTTCGATAAGCTCAATTTAGCGAAATACCTGTGCTGTAAAGACCACTAGACCGTTAGTTATCACAAATGGAACATCGCCGCGTCGTGGTCACTAATATAAAACCGACAGGTACCTTTAATCTATTAAATCAAAATGATTTATTATCCACGACACAATTTAAGTAATACTTACGAATATCAAAGTTACGAAATTACTTTAACTATTGCTAGATTCAACCAAAACAAGAAGGTATGCGACAAGAAGCTCACCGCATTTCTTATTAATAACAAGATTTCTAAAGAATTTCGTGCGTTTTGCAAATCTTTTGAAATGAAACCTTCTTTAGGCACGTTGAGCACTTTTTGGGTGAACAAAAATCATGGAACTCGTGTCATCGTCACCATCATTTCCATGAGCTATATGTATACTTTGTATACATGTGTACTTTTTGGGTGAACAAAAAACGTAAAACTCGCTTCATCGACACCGCACGCCAGTTACTTAGTTTTCATTTCTATCGGCAGTCCCCAAAGACTGCAACGCATGTTTTTTTTTTGTAAGTAACAGAATCGCCGCATCGTAATATATCGCTTAATAATCTCAGTCAATGAATACAAAAATATATTTAATGTATTATTACCCTCGTACAGAACAGTAAAATTGGAGCATCCTCTTGATTATACGAAAACCATATTAATGACGAGAATTTACTGACCTACTCTCAGAGAGAAACTATGTATTTAGATAGTGCCTATAGCCTTTGATAACCTATACGATATAGGTGACTCCATGTCATTCGGATAAGCTTTGTTGTCAACATAATATTGAAACAAAACAAACTTTATGTAAACAACAAATGTTTCTTTTTATCATATTAGTCTAATGACTTGCACATCGTTACGTTGTCATTCTTTTCATAATGTATTTCAACCACTTAAGTAACAAACTGGGATAGGTGATATTGTTAAATCAGCCTATTTTATTTTGGATGTTTGGTTTTTATTACATCTTAATCTTGTTGTAGGTTTTAATTTTTGGGGAGTAATCTAAACATTAATTTTAAAAGGTTTAACGGAGTAAGATAAGGGAATATTGATTTATTTCCAAAATTGGAAAATATATAAGCAGTAATAACAATGACGCAACCAAATTTTTTCTCGAGTTGTGTTTTGGCAAAGATGCTTTTCATATTAATAAAATTTGAGTTACAAATTTTGTATTCTTGTTAAGACCTCCAGCTGCTAAGAGCTAAACTGCTTGAGTTATACTCCTTATAGCCATTGCACTAACGACGATATGAACACACGACCTCTTGATTGCTAATCCAATGTCCCGCATATTTAGCCGACCGCCCATGAAATTAAATAAACACCTAGTTTGAAGAATTGGGGGGGGTTTGTATTTATGCTTTAATAGTTGCACTGCCTAGCTTGCTTTTTCTGCTTTCTAGCTTCACTGGATTGGCTGCTTGTTTAGTATAGATGCAAACCTACTTTACTCGACTCTTCAAGATGAGTAAGGTGCTAATGGTCTTAGGGGAGAGCGCAACAGTCGTGTAGATCCCTAAGACAAGTCTGGTGGGGAATCCTTCACGTGGTTGCCCCCTGTTATTGGTCTAGTTCCCTCTGAAATAGACGTAACTAAAATCACCAGACGACCACTGCCTGGGATGGAGAGGTCATGTTCCGGCGGGTCCATCGTCGAACGACAGACGATGGATAGTAATGACCTCCCGCGTGTTTGTGCCGTGCGCGGGGACCCGTACGGAGGGATGAAGGAGTCCTGGGGGTTGAGTGGTGATGTGGCGATGGTGGTGCTGCTGATCTGCAACACGCCCCTTTGGTCTGGATTTCCTCTCACACGGGAGGTTGCAGTCTAGCCAGCTGCAATCAATCGGCTGCGGTGTCCGCTCATGCGGCCGCCAGGTGAGTGTCCTTGGGTGAAGAGGTCTCCAGCCGGCAGTGCTCGTTTCCCACCCCAGTGGTTTGGGGTGGAGCGACTTGTGCTGTACGTCTCGGGGACAGCTCACTCGGGGGCGCTATACCTTGCTGGTAGCCCTGGTGCCTGAAGGCATACGTTGTGGACTCCGTGGCGGGTGGGGAGCCAGCAGGTGAACTCAATGATAGACCAGATGGACTCTGTCATAACCAAAATCAAAGGCTTGACCGATAAGGGCGAGCAATTAAGGACCTCTAGACCTTTAGGGGGAGAGGGTAAGGCGGGTGTAGGAGCTGCACGTGGGAGCGCCTACACACCTCAGCGACAAGGTCGTGATGGCCCTAGTGGCCGTCCGAACCTGAGCCGAGGGAGTGGTGCTCACCCGAGCAGTTCAAAGGCGTGGGGTAACCCTGGAAAGGGTACCCAAAGCAGAGGGCGTGGCAGCACCGGAGGGGGTCTGTTGCATAAAGAATACCCGAAGGGGGATCTTAGCGCAGCACCCTCTGGGAGTGGCTGTCAGCCATCAAGTCTCGGGGAGGCTAGCAAGGAGCAGTCGGGCAAGGCACACCCTACGGGGGAGCCGAACTTGGCTGCACACTCTGCAAGCCATACCCAGAGTAGGAAGAGGCGCAGTGGGTGTGCCAACCGCAAGCGGCGTGAGCTGCAGCGGCAGATGGCACTGGCACCCAGTGCAGCCCCTTCAAAAAGGGTAAGGGAAGTGAGCGACGAAACCATTACTCAGGTCGGTGACAACAAGCGGGCCAAAACCCAAGGTGACTCCTATAGGGAGGCGCTGACGGGCGTCAAAATGGCCGTTGTTGCTGACAACTTCCCTGACGCTCTATTAGCTGCAGAGCAGGTGGAGCCTATACGGGTGGCCATTTGGGACCTGTTAGAGGCCACGCCGGATCCTCTGCCGGCTATCAGTGTCGGTGCATTGCTCGGAGGAGCTCTGCACATTACATGTGAGGGAGAGAGAGCTGCAGAGTGGCTTCGCGGTCTCGACGGGAAAACGGTTGGGAACGTGAAGCTCAAAGTGGTCAGCGCCAAGGAGCTTCCAAGGCCAATCAAAATAGCCTGGAAGACCAGGAATACCTGGTGCCTAGATGCCTCCAGGGTGCTGACTATGCTGCAGCGCCTCAATCCCTCCTTAAGGACCTGCGAGTGGAAGGTGCTGGGCACGCAGGTCGAAGAGACGCACACCAGGCGCATCATCCTGGTGGACAGCGTCTCAGCCGCGGTCATCAAGGCGGGCGGCTTCTGTCTCCATGCTGGCATGGACAAGAGCACATTCAAGATCCTCGAGGATCTGAACGTGCAGAAGGGGCCAGTTGGTGCAGGCGTGGGGAGGGAGGCCCCTGCTTTGACAGAATCACGGGCAAAGGACGGGGAAGAGCCCGTAATTCCGGTAGAGTCGGGTACGGCTCTCTTCACCTCTTCGCCTTGCGCGTCACCGAAGACCGACGACATAATCGGACATATTGATGGTCTGGTTTTGTCGTCGTCACCGGGTACTGCGGAGGTGATGTTGGACGAGGAGAGCGGGGGGGGTGGCCAGTAATGGCTACCACCGAAGGCGCTACCATATAGGCAGACCGTATGGCGGGACTAAGGTGCGTACAAATAAATCTTCATCACTGCATCAGGGCGATGGCCGTTCTGGCCCGCCACCTGCGGATGAATGAATATGATATTGCCCTGATTCAGGAACCTTATGTTAAAGAGGGAAAGATCAGAGGCTTGGGTGGGACGGGAGGTGTAATTTTTCATAACTGTTCCACTAATGATATGAGGACATGTGTATATGTCAGAAATGGCATAAACGCAATGCCCTTATACAATTTCTGTTCTAGGGATCTTACGACAGTTAAGATCGATATGCGAGGGAGCGGAGGGCGGGATACTGTAATCCTGACCTCTGCATACTTCGACTACATGGACAAGGAAATAGTATCTGGACAGATAAAGGACCTTGTTGAATATGGCATCCGGGAGAACCTGGACATGATCCTGGGGTGCGATGCCAACGCACACCACACAGTCTGGGGGAGCACGGATGTGAATGTAAGAGGGGAAAAACTACTGAAGTATGTGGTAAGTACCTCTTTACAAATTCTCAATAAGGGAAACAGGCCAACGTTCGCTGACTGTAGGCGAGCAGAGGTAATTGACATCACGTTAGCCTCCAACAGGGCTAGCACTAAGATTGTCGAATGGCATGTGTCTGATGAGATTACCTTGTCAGATCATAATTACATATGCTTCAAGTACAGGACGCTGGTTCCAGCTCCTACAGTACGTAGAAGGAATCCCAGAAATACGGACTGGAACTCCTTTAGGAGTGACCTCAGAATAGATTTGGAGGATTCTAAGGGTAAGCTCAATTCTATATTAGACATCGAGTTTACAGCAGACAAATTGGTCCAGACTGTGAATACGGCCTGGACAAACAACTGCCCTGAGAGGGAACTTAGACCCAAAAGGGTACCGTGGTGGACGCCAGAATTGGTCAAACTGCGGCTAGAAGCCAGACGAGCGTTTAACAATGCTAGGACCAGCAGGGACTACAGCAGTTACGCTCGCTGTTTGACCAACTATAACAAAGCTGTGCGGAAAGCCAAACGGAAGGCTTGGAGAGCACACTGTGAAAACATCAGTACAATTCCTGAGGGAATGAGGCTCTCCAAGGCTATCTCGACTGTCAGAGCACACCCATTGACATCCATTAAGGATGGCAATGGGCAGCGAACAGGATCTGGTAAGGAGACACTAGCAATGATGCTAAACACACACTTTCCAGACTGTAAGATAATAGAAAAAGAGCAGGAGGACCCGATCAGCCTGGTTGAACTAGGCTACCGCACAACCAAAGCAGATTGGGACACTGCTAGGAAGGTGGTGGATGAAGGGAAGGTCGGCTGGGCTCTAAATGGTTTTCAACCATTCAAGTCACCTGGTCCAGACATGGTTTATCCCATCATCCTGCAACAGGGAGCTGCACTCTTGGTACCGCATTTGTGCAGATTATACAGAGCCTGCATAGCTTTTGGATACATTCCAAAGATATGGAGGCGTGTTAAAGTCATCTACATACCGAAACCGAGCAAAGCGGACTACGAAGAAGCCAAGGCATACAGACCTATCAGTCTTGAGTCGTTCTTCTTGAAAGCCCTGGAGAAGTTAGTAGATAGACATGTCAGGGAGGGAGCATTATGGAAATTCCCCCTCCACAGGCTACAATGTGCCTACCAGTCGGGCAAATCCACTGAGACGGCACTACATTTTGTGGTAAATAAGGCAGAACATGCATTAGAGAACCGGGAAGTTTGCATTGCTGCATTCCTGGATATTGAGGGAGCTTTCGATCGGACCACCTTTGATGCCATCAGTGTGGCATCGGCAAATCACGGCATAGAGCCAACCATTTGCAAGTGGATCAATTGTATGCTCAGGGGTAGAATCATTAGGTCTGAGTTGTTAGGAGATGAAATGTGTGCAACGACAACCAAGGGCTGCCCTCAGGGTGGAGTACTCTCACCACTCTTATGGTGCTTGGTAGTCAATTCACTCCTAGAACAACTCAACAAAGGTCCGTACTTAACGGTCGGATATGCGGATGACTTGGTGATACTCGTCAATGGAAAGTTCCCGAGTACGGTATCTAGTCTCATGCAGAAGGCCCTGATTACGGTGGAAAAATGGTGCAGTAGCAATCATTTATCGATCAACCCAGGGAAAACGACTGTCGTGGCGTTTACTAGGATGAGGGATCTGACAGGGTTGGGAACTCTCTCCATGTATGGTACGCAGTTACAATGGTCCATGGAGGTGAAGTATCTAGGCATGACCTTAGATAGCAAACTAACGTGGAAACCTCATGTAGACAAAGTCATAGAGAAGGCCCAGCGGGTCTTCGGCATGATTCGTTCTACTTATGGGAAGACCTGGGGGCTAAAGCCCAAGGTCATCAAGTGGCTATACACGATGATGATAAGACCTATACTCACGTATGGAAGCATTGTCTGGTGGCCAAGAACTAAACTAGCTACATGCAGGATCGCGCTGTCAAAAGTGCAGCGATTGGCCTGCATGACTATAACAGGGGCGTTCCCGACTACGCCAACGGCAGCGTTAGAGGTCCTGCTGGATCTAACGCCGCTACACATTGTTGTGGAGTCAGAGGCGATAAAGGCGCTACACAGACTATCTGTGCATGGGCTGTGGAGCGTCAACATGCCGGTAACACGACACATAAAATTGGAGATTTCAAAGGATCTCAAAAGGATTATGAGCATGGGATGCGACAAAATGCAACCATTGCACATATTCAAAAAGAATTTTAAAATAAAGGTCGCCACGAGGGACGAATGGAGACAAGGTCTACAATCCCCTGACAAGGGTTGTCTCATCTGGTACACTGATGGTTCCAAAATGGAAACAGGATCGGGCGCTGGTATCTATACCAACGACTGCAAGGTGAGCCAAAGCATGGGCAAATATGCAACGGTCTTCCAAGCGGAAACCTACGCTATAATTGCCTGTGCTCAGGAGAATATCAACAGTAATGTCACTGACAGGACTGTGTATATTCTCAGTGACAGTCAAGCTGCTCTCAAGGCTCTGGACTCGTGTAAGGTAGACTCCAGACTGGTCCTGAACTGTGTTAAGGCCTTAAACAAACTTGGCAGGAAGAACACAGTCAGACTGGTGTGGGTTCCGGGGCATGCAGGGGTGCAGGGCAATGAGGAGGCTGATGAATTAGCCAGAAAGGGCTCGGAGCAACTGTTTGTGGGCCCCGAGCCATTCGTGGGACTCTCTGAGAGCACCGTCAAGGCAGCTTTGAATGCACATGGCAATGACAAACACAGGCTAGAGTGGAAGGCCCTGAGGGGTCTGGAACACTCCAAGAAATTCATTGCAAACAGAGCCACAGGCTTCACCCGGAAGTTCTGCGGGTATAACAAGAGCCAAATACGCCTGCTCACAGGAGCGTTCACTGGCCATTTTGGCACCAACGACTTCCTGTGCAGATTGAGATTGGCTCACAATTCGATTTGCAGAGCCTGTGGTGAACAGGACGAGTCCATATCGCACCTATTATGTGAATGCGACGCGTTGGCTGGATTGAGGATGGGTCTGATGGGATTGGCATATCCAAACCCTGAGGACTTCAGGCTTCTCCCTCTGAAGTGTACGCTACGACTGATGCAGTACATTCATAGGGAGATAGCTAAGGGATAAATCTTGGGGCTGACACAAAAGATCCCAATGGGTCGAAGTGTCGCCGGTCTGTGCTGACTGGCCCCCATACATAAGATAAGATAAGATAAGATAGTTTGAAGAATCTGTGATTTGAGATGGGTAATAAGCTGTTTTTTACTTTACTATGAAACACATAAGTAATATACAAGATAACTTAATCGTGGATATATGTGGCTACCTATATATATACTAACGTACCTAACCACTAAACCGTTAGATTTTCATCAGTTGTTTTGTCAAGATTTATTTACACAGCGCTTAGTAAGTAAAGTATGGAGTTCAATAGTGACGATGCGAACATCCCAGTTACATTTAAACATTGCAAAAGCGAACGTCATATAAGCAATAAAACAGTTGCAATAAATTTTATAGGAGCAATATATTGATAAATAGCTTGATTTAATATTTTCCCGTTACCGGGTTTTAGTTTTGCAATCTATGTTTATACTATATATAATAGATAGGAAAAAGGAAAAAGTCACTTACTTATTATAGAAAGTCTTAAGATTATACCCTTATTTTTGATCATTATCAAGACTATTTATAGGAGAGTCTATGTTCAGAAACAGACGACCTGTTTTGATTGATCGATTGAACGACACTCGAAGGAGCGGCTTGTTCCGTCAGACGAGAACCTATTGAGTAGTCTTATTTCCACTATTCAAGTTTATTAAATGTAGTAAAAGCGACTCTATAAAAATATTACATAAATATTATCAAATTTGCACAAGTTGGTTCTTCCGTTGTCATTATGCATAAGCTAATACAAGATATCTGATAAAGAACCAGTTCAAGTAAATAATCATAATTGCTACATGTTAATCATTCCTCTGAGTTTATCCGTCGTATCTATAGCATTTAATTAATATTACCGCACATAAAAATGTCTTTAAAACTAAATGCCTGAGAGATAAAACTCTTATGACGAGGAATTAAAATGGCATAGTTTCATTTAAGGTTGCAAAATATGGGAAACTGTTACATCACAGTGAATAATTTTATACTAGATTTATGTAACAGTGAGTACAATGTTACATTGACAGTAATTATTTTAATAATACCATCAAATATAAAATTATTGTTATGATGCAACGGATCGTAAAGCAATAAATAAATGTGACTTATTGTCGACTTTACGATTTCTACATTACGTCAATACAATATTCTGTTTAAATTACAACATTTTTACATCACTGTGGCAGTGATACAATACAACCTAGTGTCAATATTGTACAACCTCGTTCAAACGGAGTTGACTTACTAACATATAGTAAGAGTGATAGGAACTATCAATCAACTTTTTTATTGGCGGAATTAAACGGGTGCGAGTATCGGCTGATATGTGAATGTCTGACCATGATGAATTTATGAAACTGTACCTATCAATGTTATAAAAGCTCAAAGCATTTAATACAAATTATTCTTTTTATCATTTAACTATATTTTTCAACGGTGCAGTAATGATAACATTGAGATATAACCTACATGGGTTTCTTTCAACGCTTTTGTGTCATAGCCGATTAACATTAAGCATAGGCTGGCAAGTGATCTCAAATTAACACAAGTCTCAAATTATGTTTCGAAGGCTGAACCGGCACTTAGCAAATGTGATCAATTATATTATATGCCTGTCTCTATAACTCTTTCTAGTATAAGGCTCCAGAACTTTTAGACTGAGATCCCGTCAGACTCACTATATGTTATCACAGCCGAGATTTTTACAGTTACGTTCCTAGCACGGTCATGGTATGAGACGATGTAGTGGGCAGACTCCTTAATGCGTAATAGTAGGTAAACAACGTATGCATACTCTCTAATTAGAAAGTGAGGTATTTTTTATTTATCTGTTTGAAGTTTTTCAGATCGGTCTGTCCTTTTACAATTGGTCTTCAAATAGTCACTCAAATACTATAGTGTAGACCAAATTATAAAATAAAAGTATTCATATACTATCTAAGTAATGGCCCTTTTCATAAAAAGGCTTGATATCATAGCACTTAACGATCGAAGACAATTAATCACGCTATCGTCTTGACTAAATAGTGGTTTATATCAATAATTGTGTGGCCAGTATTGGCGCAACGGAACAATATAATTGTTAAATGGTTAATTATTTGCACGGGGTCTGGTTAGACGTCAATTGTGCCAGTTCGATAATTATACAATACGGTATACTGAGCACCTACTGAATAATAAACGGCAAGAACTTTTTATCGGCTTTGTTGGTCCATCAATCGATGCTCTGGAGATGTGGTGTTGGAGTCGCATGTTAAAAATACCGTGGACAGCGTTTTGAACCAATAATTTCATCCTCAAAGAACTTCGCATACAAGACAGGCTTTCGTCGATTGTGTAGTTACGTATACTGAAGTTCTTTGGGCACATCTCCAGAAACGAGGACTCGATGGAGAGACTTGTGGTGCGCATTGAAGGCAAGAGAGGCCGCGGTCGGTCTCCAACGCGCTGGATCGACCTTATCACCAAAGTTTTCATTATCACATCATCACCATCATTATTGTCAACCGCAATACAGTGTGCTCGCAATGCCAGTAGCCGCCAGGGGTGGAGGGACATCGCTCAACGTGCGGCAAATGACGTCAGTGCGCCGCAACCCTGTCCATCAATGATAGCCACGACCACTCTGACAAGAGTGCCCAACTAAAAAGAATAGAATGGGATGTGTGCGATGCTAAAAGATAAAAGGATAATACATAGTGTATTAATGTAATATATGCACGGAAGAAAAGGCTATCTTTGAATATGGAAAATATAATTACCAACGTCATTGAAGACGTGACACGTCGCGTTTGTCATGACAGTAGTTCGCAGAAGTCGCAATGTCAATTTGTTCCGTGAACCGTATTGTTGGCTGCGTTTCATGTAAACATCGGACGATATGCGCTCCGACCAAACAATAACCGTACGTATAACAATCGACCACATACTAGTGTTTGTAAGTGAACCGAGCCGTACGGAGCTCGCTCTATATGGCAACGATTGTTTCCACGATCGTCTTTATAAAAGCAAATATAGTCTGCGGAATGAGCATTTCGTATAAAAATTTAGAAAGCGTTTGTATGTACACCATTTTTAATATTTTGAGAGTACGAGGCATACTCCAAGTAGATACGTCTAGACAAGCAGGGTATTCTCGTATATTAAAAATGCTCGTGTTTGTTATGTTTTCGTGTTCACCATGTACCTATCTAGAGGTTATTCACCGTTTACCCGACTGTTCATACTTAAATGCTATATACTGTTCTGAACAGTTCCCTTGTCTTTCCAATCCATTTATTTCGAAAGTTTATCTTATGGCCGGTTCCGAAGTTGCTGAACTTCAAACACATAAATTGTCGAGGTTGTTCGACGGCAATGTAAAATTTTCAATTTAGTAAGGAAACGTGATTTCGAGGCAATACATAACAAGCAAATATTTACCTTCATTTGTGAATACAGATTTGCTAATAACGAACTTAACGTGATTAGTTTACCTACATTGAAATACCGTATGCGGTTTTGTTGATATTGAACAAAGCTATGGATAGATGTTAGATGAATTATTGTTCGTTTATATTATAATAGTCTCCCTGAAGCTTGTATCCAATGTGGTCACAGTCGTTCTGCATGAGTGGTATCCTCGTCTCGTGCAATCAAACGTGACCCGTCCACAAATATCCAATCGAATCTCCCTTCACGACGAAAATCATTTTATTTAACTCCACCTACTATATGACATCGTTTCAATTACTTAATGTGAGACCGGATAGAATAAAAACATGTCTCGACGATACTTATTTTAATATTCCGCGAACATAACGACTTCTTTACAGAATACTGATATGAGAATGGCATTATAAACAGACAATTGCATTTTACTGATCTGTGCGGCGACTTCACAGCGACTGACCTTACTCTAGATTCTGTCGCTGTTAACAGAAAAATGTTGGATTCTTTGAAAATATAAAAAGTCTATAAGGATGATGCTTCTTTTTGGAAATCAAGGGCCTTACCACTACCTTTTAACACATTGCGCGAGCGTATGACAGCCCGGTACGGAGTATATAGCTCGATCTTGTTTTAGCGCATGCAATGACAATTCTTACGGTACGGTTAAGGCCCCAGGAAGCCTACAGAAGCGGTAAGTAATAATAGCATGTGCAAACTGGCTTTGAAATTGCATCTAACGAGACATAATTAGGAGGGTACACTAAACACCAGGGTCGTCAGGTATTCAGTACAGTGGACGTATGCGAAGCATTTGACACTTTCTATTTATGTCCAAGCGTCAGCCCGCGTGACTCGTACCCATACTAGGTGACATAGTTCTATATCCAAAGGAACCGACAAGGTCCTCTGATAAATGAATTATTTAAAAGAACGCAAGCCTATTATTTAATAGCTTGATCACTCAAAATTTTATTTTGTTACTAGATTTTGTCCACGGCTCCGCTCACGTAAATGTATGTTATCTCAATTTGACAGAAAATTTCCTTATGTCTTTTTCTTACGCCTGACAACTCCTACAAAGACTACTACTCCTACAAGGCGTACAGAAAAGGACATAAGGTACCTTTCATCGAGAAAAGAGTACTGTTCTCAAGGAAATTTCGCATACATGTTGATGTATGCGAAATTTCATTATGATCAGTCGAGTAATTTAGGCTTGAAAGCGTAACAAACATACAAACACATTCGCATTTATAATATTAGTTAAGATGAAAATAATAAAACAGATAAATCTGATATTTATTAAACAAGTTCAAGCCATCACAACATCTATACAACATCAGATAAAACTGAATCTATGAATCTTAGAAAATGTTAGGTCGATGTTCGTTCGAGACGAATGCACCGTAGATGGCAAACAACCGCAGCACTTCGCATGCGGTTGCTGGCATTAGCCTGGAACATGAAAATGGATGCCATATAACGTGACTTTATTGATAGAGACATAAAATGCCAAGTGGTAAAATTGAGCCTACACTTTCTAACATATCAGAAATCATACAACTCGAGAGCTGATATCTAGATAACATCGACCACAGTTCTATTGACCCAGAAAGGGACAGAACTAGTGACCAACAAGCCATTCAATCGGATTATATGCTTTATAGCATTTAATCAACAAATCCCTAATCGTGCCGGCATCGGCTACCGAGAGTAAATCGGAGGTGATCGCGAGATAACAGATAGAAAGCCGTTGTAACACCAACCGCGTTACGCGCGCTGAGCAAATTCAAAACGGAACTCATCACCGCACAGAAAATAAGACGTGATACGTTAATCTACCTTGTAGCTTGTGCAATACTATATACAAAGAAAATCATACCATGGATACTAAACCTTGGAATACTATGTACCTAAACTACTTATTTATAATATAAATGAAGGTGACAATAGTTTCTTACAATGCAATGATGATTTTGACTATGACATTGTGAAATGTTGGTTGAATAAGATTGTCCAAAAGATAGCAGTGTTGCTTACGCTATCAAATGATTCGTAAGTGCGCGGGCGCAGAGGTGTCGGTGAGGAACAAAACTCGATTCGAAATCGACGCGCCCAATGTCAGACGGCACAAGGTCGCCTCTCACGATAAACGCCTCTGCAAACCGTTCAGGTTTAAGCAAATCTGCGATCTGATGACTCTACAGCTATTCATCTGTGCTTATTTAGCTTGAAACGACACATGAGAACATCCATTGTTCCATCGGTACTGACATTTAAACTAAACATCTTACGTTGGCGTAGCGTTTTATAAAATCGATAAATGAGTCATACTATGTAACGACTACCACTTAAGTTTTAGCGTTAAATGGTATATCCTTAGTAGTTACAATTTATACGGCAAAACTGGACGAACGGGGGACCGTTAATACTTGGTCATCGTCGCCTATAACCACACATCAGTAGGGTGGGTACCGATGCGTTGCACTTTATAAGGGACAGGGTTTTTATGCAGCTTTTATTCAACGAACACATTTTAAATGCAGAACGTTTTAACAGCGTCGAAACGGACAACAACCTTTTACTATATATGAATTAACGTGATATATTTAAAATGGTAACTGTGAATAATCAATCACGTAGTGCGATGGCTTATCGCGATTCCAACGACATAGTGTTGCTTCCACGTGCCAGTAAGTTCCACCGGTATTACATAAACGTGATACAGGTGCATAATAATAATTTATGAAATGCTACTAATCGGTTTAGCAACACTTTCTCTCCGTTAAAACTTCATAGGTTAGTTAACCCTTCCGTGATACTTTCTTCGCCATTAAAATTAACTGGTAATATCCATTGAAGAAAATACGATATTTTAATAGCTCATAACAATTAAGAAGACATCTCGGGGTTATTGACGGTTTCGAATTGGATTTGGGTAGAAAAAATTGGTATAGTGAAACTTGCTGTACGTGGTTTGCTCTCGATTTTAACGTGACGAAGAAACCGCTGCGTTCACGAAACTTAGGTAAATCGACCACACAAAAAACCTTTAGACACCAAGGACACTGTTGTCAATGCCGTGCAATAAAACTAGCTTTGCAGTTTTGGAATGCCAATATCAGTTCGAATAAGTAAAAGTTTGGAAACTAGAGCATCTCACTATGACTCGTTCTATTTGTTGAGCGTAGTTCGAATCGTACACTATGACAGAGCGCATTTCTAGTTATATTTGAATAGTTTGCATGACCTATTTGTAAGCTGGATATTCTATAGTAGGAGTTAGCCAGAGAGTTAATTTGGCCAACGAGGAGACGATAAAAGTAAATAGTAGTGTACATTTTTCTTTTTAAACCAGCATAAATTTATTACAGCGAAATCTTTTTAGCTTCCTTTAGTCCAGTTTTTATCTTGCAGATGCAGTTCGGGCTACCGATGTATTTTAAACCCGTTCACCGGAAATTATTTATTTTGTCATGGCGCCCACCTGTCACACAAAAGGAACGATGAAAGAAACCTATGGCCGTGCTCCAGCAGATGATAACTTAAGATTTGATTTTCATTTAAATGTTTACGGATACATATGGAACGCAATGTAGACATTGAAATTGTCTTACGACAGCATGAATTAACCTTTTCTGAGAGACGTGAAATACGACGTAAGACAGAGTTTAAAAATGATCTCTCAATGGATTTATTATTTGTCGTCGATGTAATATTTGGGTGATCCCTTTAAAATATACGTTATCTCTTAACGTTCATGAGCATACAAGAAAAATAGGAATAAGCCATTGAAGAGCCGAATAAATTTTTTGGTTAAATCTCAAGACTCAAGTCAAGTCACTATTCAAAAACATATGCTATAATGCTATACAAATTGGAAATATTATTTTCAATTTATCCTATATTTTTATAGGATAAATTGAAAATCTTGTGAGTCACAGATACATAAAAATATGAAGTCTACCTTCATTACATTTTGTCAGCTTTGCGGTATAATTTACCTTTACCTGGGAGGGGATTATGAAAAGACAGATATCTTTTCAAATTGACAACATGGTCTTTGATCGTTCTTTTTTCAAATTGCACAATCATATACTTTAGAATAACAATAATATAAGAAAAACAGAATACTCAACGGAATTTAAGATCTTTGTTTGGAACGTTATCTTATCTTCTTAGACGGATTCGTCACTCAACAGATATACTAGAATTGGTATAAGAAGTCACACAGATACGGCTTTATTTGAGAAGATAACACAACGCAGTAGTTTTATCCACACCCAAATACAGATAAAATATCGAATTTTACAGAAGAATGTTGATATTGAAATAAGTATAGAATCAAACAAATACAAATCAAAAAGTACGTTTCTGTTATATTATGGGAATGTTTCAATTAGATGTTTTGGGAGTTTGAAAGAGTATAAACGTAACAAACCGAAGTGCAGCTAACACGTGTTGGTTCAAGAATTAATGTTTTGTAAACACTGATTAAAAGCAAACAGTTAAAACCTAATCAGGCAAATCACGCATTTAGGAGGTAGTTTATAGAACATTTGGAAGAACAATGTACACAGGCAAGAAGATTGTTGGAATTTTTGGGATTGCGGTCAAAGTTGTTATATTGATTATACTTATAAATGTACAACAAAGCATAGATTTTAGATGTAAGGCATCTTGACAACTTGAGAAATGATTGTGTGAGTACTGCCGACGACAGTTTCACGGACGTGTAAAAAGATTTTTATCATGTTTTTTTTATATTATAGTCAACTTGTTTAGAAATATTTATTTCTGAAGACTATTTCTAGCAATTTATGTTAATAACCTGTCATAGTATCACGTTTACAGAGCTGGTGCTGAATCACCAAGCAAATTTAGATAAGAATTTAGTTTTAATAGACGACTTTATTCGATTTGGGACACCTAGATGTGTATTACCATAAGAAAGAAATACTTCACGGCGATAATTAGCCAAGATCACATCGCAGGTAATATGAAGTGGCCTATTGCCACCTGTCAGTCACATTTTAGACTACGTGCTGCTTTGCTTGCTTAAGATATTAGTGATAGAAAACACGACCTTTATTCACTAGCTATGTGCACTATTGCATTTGAATAATTTTCGTAAGTATTGATAACACTATATACACATGACTGCAAAGCTGCGTCGCTAATTATGATTTAAAGTAGATATCAAGTTGTGCACAAAAATTATTCTCGAATATTATTCGAATGTGATGCATTTTTGCGGATTACTATTATTTATCAGCAAGGGAGCTCACGATCAATAAAAGTACTGCAGCAGCTCTCGCTTACGTCACTAGACTGGCAAGATGAGTAAAGACCGAGTTCCAAAGAAAACAACACTGAATATTAGTATTCATAGATGTTGCAAAACATAAGTACAACATTATAAATTGCTTCAGCAGATCACGAACTATTGATTCAGCGTAGACACATCGGGTGTTAAACGTTCACAGCTATGAACGACACACTCTAGTCTTTCGTAACAGAAACGTGATCGCTCCCTTGTCTGAACTATGAATTCTATGAAACTAAACGATAATTTTGTTAGATATGTCTGCTGCTAAAGTAGAATTTAATTACACCAGTTATAATACGTTTGAAGTATGATGTTTATTACGAGTTATCGATTAGGTATTATATAGATAAAAATGTCTATATGAGAAGATGTCAGTGATAAAGTATCGAATATGTCATCACGATGCACAGCTGTCAAACTGATTGTCGTTAAAATTACGTGTGGATAATGATTAGTGACAAGTATTGAGAAAGATATACTAAGATGATCAGGACGTGTAAAAAGTTGACAAAATATTAACAAAGAAGGCCTAAGCGACGTTATGACAAGAGTAGACATTCTGAATAAGACCCAGGTTAGGTTATAGTCAGAGAATATACTAAAACAACGAACGTGCTTGAATAATGTTTTGTACAAATACGTTGTAATGATGACATAATTATATTGAACTAGCGGTCGCCTTTCGGTTTTTCTCTATTACATATCAATAAGGTATAGGTAACTATAATTACAAAGAATTGTACGACGTGAGATGAACAATGTCGAAATACTACGAACGCGATTCGACTGCGTGTGTCAAATGCATGGTTGTGTTCGTGTATTGTTTTTCATTAATTTCATATATTTCTGAAGCAATATTTATAAAAAATATTAGGATTCGCCCCTCCTTCTCCATAACTGTGCCAAATTTTATACTCCTCCGAACGCGCAATTTTTGTAAAAAGGGGTGCAAAGTTTTTGCTTCACGTATACGTATATAGATATTAGGTAAGATTAATTTATAGTCATTGCGTTAAACCTTAGCAGAAATGTACAAGGCAGGAAACTAAGTATGATGATAGATAGATTGGGTACTAAGATATGATCAAACCGGTTGATTTAATTGAAGTTAGTTTTATTATATTCACGTTTTCGTGTCATTGAGAATAAGCGGCTTACAACAGAAACAAATGCTCTATAATTTACCTTAATTCCATTCCTCACCTTGAAGCGTAATGCGTGATATTAAGTTTAATCCATCAAACCACTAATGTTTGTGATTTCGCAGGCTTCAATCTTTTTTTTGGAAAAGCCTATGTCTCATAACCTACATTTTCTCTGTAATAACTGTCTTATGCAATGCAACATACAATAAGGCATTTAGAAAAAGTAAGGTAATGACTGTAAAAGGTAGAGGCGAGTTAAATGTTGTTGTGACGTATTCAAGTATTCGGAATGCAGGTGGTTAACCTTTCAAAATTATAATAACTCGTAAGTATGTCGACATGTCAAGGATAAGAGATTTAGAAAAAGTTCACGCACGACTAGATATATTAGTTATGCGATATAACATAATATCCGATAAGTTCATTTAGCAAGTCTGCAGTAGTTAATTTTATAGTTAATTAAAAAAATATTCGTGAAACCGTCTGGAACAAACTTTCTGTAATTACAATGTTTCGACGAGTTATATTGGTTTCTTAAACATTCATGGATATTGTTTTCACACATTTTGTACAACACGATACCTAGCGATTGCTGTTTAAAAAAACAACTTGAACCGTGTACAGCAGACAATAATTACGGAAACTACTTTCTAGTGTGAGTCATGCTAACTTTGCCAAAGACTTAAATTACGATCTGTTACAACTTCCAGTTTAAGTTTATGCAAATAACAACTTAGGTTCACGTTTTGTTTTTTCTTATTGTGAATGTAAAGAGAAAACAAATACTATTGTCAACGATGGACCGCTCCGTCTGGCTTATCGCCTCTTACGATAACATTTGATCTAAATATAGCGAGTTTACTTAACGTGAGCAAGGCGAGATAATTGGCACATTCTTTCCATTGTGTAACCAGTGTGCTTATCGAATTATACACCCAAATCCTAGAACGAGTATTGCACCCGTGCGCATTATTAATCCTGTAGCTTATCGGTTAAACCCTTCACAATTTACCTTGGAAACTTGTCCATAAATTGTTTGAATATGCACGACCGAGCAACGTAGTGTTTGACAAGCAATTATTCAAAGTTAGAAAATCAGCGTTTGCCAGTAAACAAGTAATAAGTAAATGTTGTATAAAGAAAGCGAACCTGTGGTGCGAGTACCGCCGTGGCTGTCTCTGTTGCCGCCGTTTTGCCGGAGTTTGTGTACACTAGTCACAAGCACGCGGACCAGCATGACGCCCGCTCTTCACAGCCACCTTAGTAATACGATATGCACAATTCTCCATCAGTCACTTACTCCGATAACATTAATACCGCGAGCCGTAACTCAACACTGGAGACACACGAGAGGGGCCCGGCGGTTCACTGGGCTGTATCCAACACACGCACTCACTGCTAATATAATTGTTACCGCTCCCTACGATTCAGTCACTACACTTCAGGTGACATGACAGCGAATCATATGTTTTCAAAACAACAACGGTGATTTAGTACAAACGGTAATGTCAAATTACCGCTTTGACAAGTCGACAATTATTCATATCACTTAAGGCACTAAAATATTACTGGAATGGCTAATTGTTATTTCAATCGTAACAGATCACGTCGTAAATTATTCGATATGCTCGGCTTCGGCTACGGGTTCAGCTCAACGTCACTACGTGACAGTCTGTGTCTCTTCAAAGCTTTTACCGTACTGGCTGGAAGGCAGTTGTGTGCGCTCGGAAAAAAGAGAAAGAACTATTATGACGTATCGGAGTCACAAGCCCGTAACCGGCTGGGGTGTCCCTGCCGATATGCACCTTATTACTTTAGTTATAAAGTGCAATTTAACATTTGTGGTGAACACAGCTGTGTCAGTTTCCTCGAATGTTGCGTGTGGAAATTCGAGACGGATTGAGCAGCGCAGTCATTGGGTGCAAAAGAGATAAAGGTAATGTATCGAATGGCAGCGAAGTTTGCCGAATGGAAACCGACCGCCAAGGCCGCCTCACGTCACGTTTCGCGAGACTAGACATGCCTTCTTGTATACAGTATTATAGATATATGCACGATTGTAGTTTATTGCACTTTGTTTAGATATATTTTAACAGCAGTAAATATAAATAAATCTTATTTGCCTAGGTTGGTTACGAGAAGTCTAACAATAAACAGCTGTTGTCGCTCATTACTACTAAGTATATTGTTTCTTCGCGTTAATGATAAGGCATACCATTGACAGATAATATAAATATTTACATAAACTGATTAATGTTGATAAGAGGTTTGTTTGTGAGGATTTGCCACTAATGTGTCTAAAGTTTAAACAGCTGACGATGTTGTAGGTAACGTCTCATAGAAACAAATTGACGTCAATCGAACCGCAAACAGGCGTAAGGTATATAAAAGGATTGCGGTATTCATGGAAACAAATACTAGCCTACCGAGAAACAATAAAACTTACACCGAACATTGAATTTAAACGACAAACAGAACAGTCCAACAAAATAATATTTGAAGCATTTAATAGAAATGCTAATTCATAATATCACGCCTATAACTCTGATGAGACAGGTTGATGTGTATCACATCCACACTTGGCCAGTCACGTAGGCGTTATGTAACAGGAAACGTGTCTATTGCCTTATACTGGCCATAGATCCAGGGTAGGTATAGCAGCTAATACATAAATAAAATGTAATAATATCATATGGAGGTAAAATGTGTCTGTTTATATGTAATCCATGAACGTACTAAACAGATTCTACTAGAAAGCTACAACTCACTCCGAGTAACATAAGTTATGTTTTAATGACAAAATGAAAGCGAAGCTGCGGGCGGAAGCTAGTTTATTATAGCTTTAGCTGTTACTTACTATTTTATTTATTTCCACTAAAGAAACCTAATGATAGGCACTTCATTAAGGAGTTAACAGTTTTGACCGTTGGGCCGAGAAGAAAGTTTAGACATTAACTAAAATATGAGTTGTAATTTATACTAATCTAAACTACACAATCAACAGACCTTTAATGCGAGCATTAGGTGAGCCTTTTCAATACCTTTTTCCAATGCATGTAAATTACCAGCGTAATTGCTTAGACATAAAACTAACAACATTATTCTTAAGAATATTAAGGTCGGTTTCTAGGCAAACTAGACACCTGACTTTGCTTTTCTACGAAGCAAATACGATCGCTATCGTCTTATTTATTATATTATTTTATATTCTAATATTGTTTTACGTTAACGCGAATAAGGGCCAGTTTTTAAATCGTCAGATAACTTTTATCAGTCTATCGTAGTCCACAGCTAGACATAAGCCTTTCCTATTTTACGCCACAATGTCCGGTTTTTCGCATACCAGTCCTACGTTAGGTTTACGCAAATGTTACAGTCCAAATAACCAAGAACTCACCGCCTGTTTTCCGTACCAAAAAGCTAGCATATCTATTTTACTTCATTCCTTGTCATTACATTTTTCATGCACGCACTCTGACTAACTAAGAGTAAGGCCAGGTTAAGGATACATGATAGTAGAGCCTCGCTGATTTCAGCATGAATGGGCTGGCTAGACCGGGGAAGTACTACCCTCTCACAGAATATCGATGTGAAATAGCAGTCTCCCTATTGTTGTGTTTCGTTTGGTGAGTGAGAGTGCCGCAGGCCCAATCATCCTCTTTCCCCCTTCCCACTTCCTTTTTTCCTAAAGGGTCGGCAACGCGCAAGTGATGCCTCTGGTATTGCAGGCGTCCATAGGCTATGGTGGCCACTTACCATCAGGTGGGCTGTATGCTTGTTTGCCAAGGTGGCAGAGTAGAATAAATGAAAACAAACAAAAATATACCCTTAACCTGGCCTTTCTCTAGAATGTCCCTGATATGGTCAGAGAACGTTCGCCTAGATGTTATTTTATCAAATAGCTTTTAGATGAAACTATCCAAAAAAGGAACAAGTCTCGAATAACTCTTAAAAGCCACAATGAATTTGTATACTGCTAAGACTGCAATGGGTGTAAAACACCCAGATTGAATCATTGGCATAAATAATATAATTAAAGATATTATACTATTTTTTTTCATATATATGTACTTTAATTATGGATCGTGCGCTATGGTAATTTGATTTTGGCTTAATTTCTTTAAAAAAAAGGACTTTAAATTGCGAGTGAATAGGGGCTTCTCAAAATTATGGTAATTTTGAAAGAGTATGGCAAACTTTAAAAGAAAATGTTTTATGTTATTTTAATCAGTCTATAGGTATAATATTTTTTTAAATATCACAGATAAGCCTTTATTTTGCATATTATTATATACCTGTACCTAAAAAAATCCTTTAATTTTTTAAATCAAAATGAGGCCTTGCAATGTTTTTCAAAGATGTTTTTAAGATAAAATAAACACTAAATCAACTTCTTTTTAGTAACCATAAACTATAATAATGAAAATATACAATCACTTCGAAATTACGTCAATCTTTGGCAAACAAAATATTACTTATTACAGCTACATTCGATACATAATCTGAAATTAAAATGGCATATAAATATACAAAATAATAATCATAAGACTTATTAGGAATACACTAAAAATAGTTTATACTACACACATACTAAAAATAAAACATAGAAAGTTCATTACTTTTGCTGTAACTCAGTAGCCCACTATGACTACAATAGGTGAAAAACACCGTGTTGCGAGTACATGGCTTGGGACGCGCTCGCGCACAACCTCTCTCCCCGCGTGTTCGAGGGCTACCGTCGACTTACAAGAATACATGGAAGATACAGGCACAAATATAAGTCACCCGGGTGTAATAACACCGTTGTAGCCTTTAAGGGTTAAAAATGTAAACATCCGACGTCATGATAGGATTGCTGTTTAAAGTAATTCAAATTGAATAAAATTGTTAACTTAAGAGGCATATATTTTAAGATGTCATACTATGTGTCGCCACATAAGTTCGTCCACGTAGTACACTGACTTAGATGTAGAGATTCTTGTAGCATCTACAAACTTGTTTCTGTGTTACTGCCGATTTTTACGGTGATTATACAATGCAGTACCAGATGTCAGATCAACAACCAGTGTATCATAATTGTATTTATTTAGTATCAAATTAACTTGTGATCTTTTAAGGAATACTTAAACCGAGAAGGTCACAAACACGTTAAAACATATAAGCCTCGAGCAGGTATCAAACCAAAACTGCATAGTTACATAGGACCGTTTCTGCAGTCTATATAAGTCAACTATCTCTTTACTACAAACATGTTAGCTAACTTATTCGCGCTGATACACATAAATCCGTCACACATACAACGAACATGAATGGACACGGAGATACGAAAACATAAAGCATCAAAGTTTTCTCCGACAACATCCGCTATCCAGTGAGGCGTGGTAACAGAGATAGCTATGCGAAAAATTAAAATGAACAGTATTATACATAGGCATAAATATATACCTATCATTTTTCTGGTCGTTGTTCCGTGGCAGAAATTAGCGCTAGTTGGAAACTAATCATGAGGTTAGGTTTCGGTAGAGCAGTCATTGGCTCTTTTCTGACAAGGTGTTCAATAGCATCAAAGATAGGAAAATGTAACGGAAGGCCATTCCATCCATTACACAATAATTAATATCTATTAGCGGAAACTAAGAAGGCCGTGTTTCAGATTACTATAGCAAAATTACAGAGCGACTACACTATAAATGTTGTATTTTAAAAAGATTCTGTGTCACAGATGTTTTATATTATATAAATAATTTTATATTACACCAAATTGTGAATTACGCTTATATAGGTAGACGATATAACTTGCACGAATCTAATATATTTACGGTTAAGTCTCTAATCAAATAGGACTCTAAATTCGTGTGTACTTTTTTATTATGAGTTCATTATAGTGCACAGCAAATGAGCTAAAACGAAAGTAATTCTACTCTCAAGAACTTATTTTTACAGTTAAAATCTAAAATATAGTAACAATAACCACTTATTGTGGGTAGCTAGTTCAAGATCCTACATTACCAGTAAAAAAAATGGGAGCTGTCGGTAAATACAGAACAAGGATCGGCTTAACTTTGAGATCAAATATTCCGGAATATGATATCCGCTTGAAACAAATATTGAAACAAGATAAGATTTCGCTAGATGTTGTGACTATTTGTGTTCACCTTGTTCCCAATCGCGAACGAGATAACCGATAGCAGTGACAGCTTCAAGTTTCAATAAAACAAACATTTCATTTAACGTTAAATGCTACCGGATTTAAAGAGATCTTATCATCGAGCACATCGCAGTAAATAAAAAAAAAGTTCGCGAAGTTGATATGACACCAACGCATTACTGAACTGACCGGCTTTCTTAGTTTCTTAAAGTGACGTCACGTCTCCATCTTGCATGTGAATATAAACATAGCATTTTATTTGACAATTTTACTTGGTACTTGTGGACCAACAAATAAGCGTAGGAGGTGTTCTGGGCTGCTAAACACATAAACAGTCTTACTATTTTGTAACAGCGAATAGTTTAGAGGACCAATAAATATGTGTGGTCCTATAAATTAATGTATAGTAGGTTTAAATAACGGTTTTTAATCGGTTTCATTTCGCTCGTAAAGGATCGCAGTATTTAAATCCACATTTATTCGGAGTACTTTAGGAAATAGTTAATTAACTAGTATTAAAAGTTCATTGACCCATGACTTTTACATATACATCTAAAACGGATAGTAGTCATAATTCCCTATCCGGCCTGGCGACACAAAATGGCTGAACGTTTATAATAAAATAGTATCGTTTTCTTCTTTTATTGATGACTAATTAAGCGGAATTGGCAATCACGTAATCAAACCTTTGCGGGGAATTTAATATGTTTGAGTCGACCAATTTACCGCCCACTTTACGACCCGTGTAATATGAAATACGAAAATAATGTTGAACAACCACGTCATATAATCTTATAATTTCTATTCCACTTAGGCACATGTCTCAAGCCAAAGGAAAGGGCTAAAATCATTCACGAAAGTGATATTTTTATTACAAACAATTATTAGCGAATACTACACTAGGTATTATAAACTGCATGCGAAAGGCGGTAAACTGGAATTTTACCCTGTGTCGTAAATTGTACTAATGTCCAGCTGTAGACTGTAGCAGGCTGAACCTAGTACTAATCCCGTCAATATATGGTTCACACATAACAATGGATAAGGAGTAGTAACCTTTCAATCGAAATGCCTATGACACGAATAGACTTCGATATTTTAATCCTTACCGATAGATATTATAAATGCAAATGTGAGTTTGTTTGTTTGTTACGCCCTTACGCTAACTACTCAACCGATTAACATGAAATTTCGCATACTACACGTTGTGAGGTGCAAAAAAAGGACGTATGGTACCTTTCATCCAGAAAAGAGCCGCGGTCAAAATATAGTTCATAACAATTTTAATTTTTTTATCTATTAAAGGATATGTGAAAGATTAAAGAGCTTAACATCAGTTAATAGGAGTGCGACTACTTTCTTTTCACATCCCGAGGCAGAGGTGACTCGTCCAGTTTGTTAACATTAATGTAAATGTCATTGAATGCCGTCTGACCGGTTACGATGAATTTTTTAATCGACAACTGCCTCTGGTGTTATTTTGAAAGCTGCGAATTGAATTTAGCGAACCCTGTAGATGCATCGACTAATAAAGGCTCTATAACGACCTTTAAGTTGAAGTCGATTGTGTAAGGTATTTACTAACGAACATTAACCATCGTACTGAGAAATAAATACATAAAATTGTAATGATGTAAAAACACACTTCTATTTTAAGCCACAGATGTTTTAAAGGTGGTTCTCATTACAAAAACTAGCAAAGATATTGAAGCCGTTTTATAATTTATTACTTATTAATAGTTATTTACATTATAATGATCTTTGGAACGGATACAGTTGAGTAATTAACATGAATAATAATGGATCAGAGATGAAAAGCAGAGTAACATTTGAAATGCAGATATCTAATACACTTGAAGCATTGATTTCTTCACGTAAAGAAGACCATGGAAACAAGTAAAACGATGCTGTTTGTGCAAATCCAGCATATTCACATCCATTGCAGACTTAAAATGGGACGCATGACTGCCAGCACGTCCACAGAGCGTAATATTATAAAATCATTTATAGCTAACAAATCAACATCAGAGTCCAGTAAAGCGGCCTCGACTCAATTGAAATCCAATCAAACCGCAACTTATCACGAGACAGACGTTTGTTGATTGTCGATGTTTAAAGTGCGCACGAGCACTATTGCCTCAACGACAGAGGCAATGAGTTGAATTGACAATGTCGAACACAATTGACAAGCAGCCAGTGACCCGACGGGTAATGATGTGCACAGCGCACAACACGTTACTTGTGATGCACAACTGCAAACATCCTATCGTCACGACGACCGACCATAAACCAACGAACAACCTTAATCTAAACATTATTACAAAACATATTTTATCAATGACGACATACAAATGCTCTAAGTTATAATTTACCACTTTTTTGTAGATCTAGTGTAGGAAGTAAAAACTTATAAGGTCACGATGACTCACCGTGCCTGTCAGTTCTGGTTCTCAAATCAAAATACTACATGTTTCATTACAGCTAACACGTGCACCGGTTAAAATGTAACGATCCTAAGAAACGCGCTTTTGATGCACGACATTGTTTATTAATGAAGAACACACTTTGAATGCAAATAGGAAGCAGGGTAATAAAATGTGCCGGTGTGTTAACCACTCACTATACAAGATCCAAGATAATTATAGTATCTTAAGAGTTATATGGGAGCTAATTATTAGATATACATTAACAAATCGCAATACAACTTTGGCAATATAATCTTCTAGTTCAATGAAATCTAGGCTACACTATTGTAAGAAGTAATGATCACTCTGCAGTGTAACACATTCCTTAGAGCGCCGAATGACAAGGCAGAATTAAGATCCATATCCATTTCATCATTTTCGATGAGTGACTTGTGTCGACATAATAGCTATATTATTTATAACATTTGGTTAGTTGCGGACGTAACGACTCAACAGATAAAGTGTTGATGAATTGAACCGATGATGTGGGCGGAGCGTCAATTAATCAACATTATTTCCATTTTATTTCACGATATTGTAGAATATAACAATTATTCCGTCAAGCACATTGTTACGTCATAGCAATTACATTGTGTAATTGCAAGAGTACGAGCACTCCCGCCAAACTTATGTAGCTCGTCTTTTGTTGGAACAGATAGAATCTTCTCATTTTACGTAATATAATATGTATTATCATCATCGTTGTGCGCGTGTTACACATGTTATTGCACCTGTGAAAATGGTGTATAAAGGAATACGTTTGCAAATAAAATCCTAAGCAAATCAAGTATTTTCATGCGTCACTCATTGTTGTGTCAATATTGAAACAAATGTAGAGCACGATCAGGTATAAAACTTGCAAAACATGAAACAGTTCGTATTTTAAAAAGTCATGGAGGGTAGATGGAGCAACTTGATGATGTTTTAACATGGCGTGGCAGTGTTAAATAATGCGCGCACAATGGAAATACTATATGCTCGTGTTTCTAGTGACTTGGACGAAACTAATTTACTGGAACATTGTGTTTGACGAGTCACAATATTAGCAAAGACTATGAGACTTACAATATATTTAGAACACGAATCAATACAAGTTCAATTTAAAAAGATATAACCTTTATTGTTATATATTTATGTAGAACTACTTTTACTTTCAGTTCCGTGGTTAAGGCTTTAAAATATGTGTTGGAAATATTTATATACTGTAAAAAGCCCGCGTGCCTGTGTAAATCTCAAGGAATCGTATAATTAGATAAAGATATCCTACATATGTGTTAATGCAGAAAATGGTTTATCTGAATCCCAAGTTTTATCCAAATTCGTGTAACGATTTGTGCGTGATTATATAACAAGCAGCCAAACATCGTCACAAACTTTCACCTTTATAATATTAGTAGGATAGTCGGATTATTTGGCGCAAAAATATGTCATCGAATAATAAATAAAAGAAAAGTAGATCTCTTAGGTGCCAACCACATTGCATAAGTTCTAGACGTCAGAGTTTCAGTAGGTACCTAGTAGATACAAATAATAAATTTACATTTTAATGGATACGAAATATAATACCTAAAACAGTTTTAAAACGATATAAATATCTTTTATAAATATATTAAACCATCTGAACACAACAACAACTGCCTTAAGACATATATATATATCTAAATTACGTATAATAAATTGTTTGTTTTAGCTGTTTCGTCTGAAGAATACAGGATCTCAACATTAGGTATAAGACACAAAAACTACAAGTCTATATTATGAATCGATAAATATGCACGTTTAAAGCAATTTCTTGTGAGAGACTCGGAATAAACTATGAATGAATTGCGTATAAAATTAAATAAAAACAATCATTGTCATTTAGAGCACCATTTACATTTATACGTATTGAATTCTGGATATCTCGTAAGAACCCCGGTGTCTGACAATCTAAACGCTGCACTTAAAACACGTATGCGTGGTCTACTGAATTACCCATCATTACTAAAAGTACTAAGCCAACGGTATTCAATCCATCAACGGGCATTTGCAGGCAGTTATGCTCCAGTTTCGGATAATTGCATTTGCACTTGTTATGCGAAACTAAGTAAGAAGCCAACCATCGACTGCTATTACCCAACAGGTATTAGAATTAATGCGTGGAAAATAAAATTGCGTATATGCACATTAGAGTTAGTGGCTTGTCTTATTATGGGCAGTTGTTACATAGATTAATTTAAATAACGGACTTGAAAAAATGGAAGGGGAAGTAGTTCGTAAACACGTATGAGAATATTTTGTAACTCGATGGCTGTGTTTTGACTTACATTTCAAACTGGCAATGGTATGCATTGTCAAACTGTCACGCAAGTCGTCTCACACGCGATACCTATACAACACACAGCTATATTACTATACAAACCAAAGCCTATTAAAAAGAATAATAACTAAAGATCAAACAAAAGTCATTCAGTCAATTAAAGTCACGGAAACACCACTTGAGCAACTGAAAATAGGACATAAATAAAATGACAGTTTTAATATTTGCTCCATCCGTCTTTTAAGGCGACATCCATTAAATACTTGAGGATAATAATTCTATTTTTATCTTTCTTACCGCGTGAAGAAAAATATAGACGGAAATGATCTCGCGACATCGCGTGACTTCGTTACCTGTACATTTAGGACGCGCCACTTAGTTCGTAACAAGTTACGTGGCTGTCGCATCTATCCGTGCGCATTTACGCCGCTAATATATGTATTCAGAATAACGCCACATAATTTAGTAATAAATTGAAATATGACAACTATACCACTTAGTCAAAATTTGTCAAAAATATTGAAAAGAAAATCTAACAATACTTCTGTGCGTGAAGAAAAATTACATAACAGTCGTCACTTCAAACTGAATAATGACGATTGACAATAGAATTGAAAATACAATATGGAATGGTAATTAGCACATTAGCAGTCTCCAATAGACTGTGTCTTCCTCAAACCCACACTGCTTCGGCTGTCAATGTTCAATAGGCAGTCAGTCAGTGTTTATTGTTCCGTGTGGTTGGTAAGGCTGGGAATTCACGAGACAATCAATATTTGACGAAAACAGTCATCGTCGTGAGGTTATCTGATGGCATTGTGAATTATGGCGCATCGGTACCAGCCACCAACGTCACCGCCTACGAATATTACGATATTTTCGTGTAAACCTTTGTAGAATATTCAGAGATAGTATTGTGCATATTATATATTATCGAAAGTATATAGTTATGTATTTTAATCTGTTTTATGGTTATTGTGGTTTAAGTATCAGGTTCAGGTCAGGTTTATGCAAATAATAGATTTATTTACGATTAAAAATGTCTTTACGGAGACGGTTTCGCAATATTTAAATTATACTGCTTTTCAAGTATAAGTGACTTAGCATCAAGTATTAATATTCTATAGAATTTTAAAAGCCATTCGTCGCTACACTTTTTAGTTACAATTCTCTCATAACAAATACATATGATTTGCATAATCTCATACTTAGAGATATATAAACTAAATTTACCGAAACTGCTTGTATCACCTTGGAGCGCTGATCGTTCTCAATAGCTTCTAATTTTCAAAGTTGGGGTCAAGCAACTCGCCAGCAGCATAGTAATTACTTCCTTGTAATATTAGCCGGGTATCGTATAGCTTTTTGTTGACTTTTTCTAATGGTGCACGTGCGAATCGTTCTAAAGGCCTCGAGCGCGAGGGCGCTGCCGTTCGACCGTGAAGGAACAATCAATGCCCTTCCAAATTAAAAAAAAAAAAAATATTGTGCGGTTCATATAAAATAACACTTATTCAAAGTGTCGTCCATCGCAGGCATTATGCAAGGCTAAGAGATGTCTGCTAAAACATAATTTCACTTTCTTTTGACCACCGCTAGCGTAGGATGGGCGTGACGCGCCCGACCGCCTCCAGCGGCATGTCGATTGCATACTTTCCCTGTTTTTATGGGAATCTCATGGGGCTTCTGCGATATAACAATAATGTGAAAGCTAAAGTGGAACATATTGTTTTTTCATAAAGAAAGTGACGAAGAAACCTTGACCAAAACGGTATTCTATAATCGAAGGACACGTGCATGTTAGCCTTTCGACTTAACAGAAGCTTGTGCTTGTAAATGGAAATCGATCACCGTATATGGACAAGATTGTCTCTCATTCCATAATAGGAAAGAAATATATAGAACGTACACACAAATGTATTGAAATCTTCATTTGTTGTACTAAAACGAGATCGTATCGTCTTTTATGTGAAGCCTACGATGTTTGCACGCCAAACCGTCTGTTCAAGTGGTTACGTTTACATTTTAAATGATGTTTAAGTAAAGGCGTTTGCTACCCACGTATAAGGTATGCATGTGGAGATGCGTAAATCACTGTCAGTGCTTTCAAATATGTACACCTAAACTTCGACCTTATGAGTAAAGTGGGTGTTGTTATTAGCATTGACATACATTATACGTTGCAATTGCAACGACATTCTCGACATTTCCACTCGATTCATAATTATAATGAGTATGTTGGATGTTACGACAGCTAGGGACTACGCTATGAGTACCTACAACTTGATGTATCAATAAAATTGTATAATTATGCTGCTAATGCTTAAATAAGTTATGGGTGACGGTTAAAGTACGATTACAATACATTTTATGGTATAATACCTTAAAATATATATGTATCAAGGTGAGAAGTATACACAGGTGTAAATGACCTAATCTTAACATATTTGTTCCTGGTCTGATGTACTTCATTTTGGGATTTATTATGTAAAATCTTCTTTATACAGGCAAACCACGTAGTTAGAGTAATCCATTTTAGGTACATATCTTTTTTATTTTTTTATTCCTTAGACATGAAAAGCTGAAAAATGATTTGTGTTATAGTTAGAATAGTACCTATTTACATTTGTCAATATACTAGGTATACATTATATTCTAGGTACACATTTGACTAGGCGTGTCTACTTTTAGTAGAATAGATACACTCTAAATAATATTTATAAGTAAAATATTTTAACTTCAAACTTAATCATATCTCAAGTTATACATACATATACCAGTATATATAGTTAAGGCAGAATTATGAATAGACTTGTCAGCAGTAATTCCTGCATGATTGACGACTGACTGGCTGAGCCTTATTAAAAATCATTAAACGTCTATGTAACGCCAATCATTCGCTACAAGCTACAGTTCAGCTAGGTCAAGTGTGCACGGCATATAGTCACAAGGTCGGTCGAGACATATGCTTAAGGACATACACATTAAACTTAATGCAACTTAATCTTTAACACAATATGTGGGAGTGTTTAGCTCATATTACAAAATAAGGAAGGAGTTAAGGTTAAATAATACTAATGTCGACTTCAAAATCATTTATACATAATCGCAGGTTGTATCTCCGAAGGAGTAGCTTTCCGAAGGAGTAGCTGTACACCTAAATTCCACTAGCTATTATAAGTCTAACCAAATAGAAAAAGAGTATACTTTAGTTGACCGGGAAGATTTCTTTAGAATATCAAAATGACGCCTGCCCGACATGGAAAATCGAATTTGACGCTTCACAATCGGCTACATATTTAAGTAGCAGAGGCAACGAAGCACTTTTTAAAGATACTCGTTTAGTAACAAGATATCGATAAAGACTTTTACTGGCCGTAATTAAAACATTTGGCTGTTGAAATAAAGAAGCCGGATATAAGTCATTCTAATCTCAAACCATTCTAAAAGATCAGCAATTCTATTGTGCATGCTGCCATCAAAATCCAATAACAGATTGGATTAGTTTGGCGTCAGAACTAGTTCATAGGCAAATTGGTAGTGACGAGCGCTTAGGTGTTTGTGCATGCATAACGCACGAGGCCGACAAAGCGAGCGTGCCGCAGCTGCGCCCGCGATATGGCAAAAACGAAATGGGTAATGCCGGCAACACTAGCTTAACCTGGAATTGTCAGACTTGTTAGCAATGTACATAACATGGTATACGACATCAAAAGCATTGCACAGTGCAATTTCAAGTAATATATGGTAATTTTCAATTAGGAACAGAATTTATTGGTTAATAATATCGATGTTAGTCTTAACTTAAACTAAAAACGTACACCGTATTGAAAGTACGGCGTCTACATATAAAAAAGTACTTTGGGTTTATTGGGACAAATTACCATCTCCTATTAACACATTTGTCATCTTCTTATTAACCAGTAAATTGCCAAGAATGCCAGATATAATTTAAAGCCCATATGTGATTTAGTATCTGGCCGACGGTGTGTCGCTGCGACTCAATAGGCTAATCTTTTCCGTTAATATTTTTTAAATGTTTTAAATAGAATGTCAGTCAATCAGATGCGAGAAAAAAGACTGGTATTGCTATGGAGTAATTTAAATCTGACCTTCATGACTGAAAGTTCATGTATTCAACAGTCACACTAGATCTCAGAATATGTCGGATTAGGCGGTGTTTAAAACTGATAAAGAAGATGTATACCACATCTTGTAAATGTGACAACAGAAATTAATTTTGCACTTCATGCACATAGAATTGAGAATATATACTCACTTAAGACTACTATTAGTAATTTACACCCAAAACTAAACAGTAGTTATACCTACTCGGTCACTGAAGCTATAGGAAAATATATTTACATAGGTATTGATTGCCATAAAATATTCCCTTTCACGAAAATTGGCTTTGAGGTGATTGCGCAGGTAGAATAGGTCCAGCCTTTTGTGACCCTCGGATACCTAATAGTTAAGTCAAAGGTCTCACAATATGATTCTATTTATTACAAACGTCTAGACTTCAGTATTTACCCGAGAGATACTTCTATGTTCAACTACGGCTGTTGTAATGTATTTATTAAAGTTAGTACTGTATGCACATACTGTTTGTATTTTACCATTTCTTTACAGTAGTAATTAACAAAGTTCTTGAGTTGGGTGTTAACAATAGTAAATGGAAACACACTAATTCATCCATTGTAAAGTCTAAGAGAGCACGCGTTCTTGTAAAGAGAAATTTGACAATGCACTTATAAAGAAAGTTTATAAGTCATCAGAACGTGATTAAAACAAACGAAACGAGTTTGCTTCGCTCATTAACTAACCATCAGATAAATGGTTAAAAATGGAATATAATGTATTTTTATACATCCAAGGTTCTTAATTTGTTTTTTATGTAGTTAGTTACGTTAACACCGTTGGTTAAAAAGGGGATACTAAGTCAAAAATGAGTTAGCATACCCATGTGAAGTAATACCATCTGTTAAGTTACGAATCTTTTTAAAAGACGATTGTGTAACGAAATGTGTTAACCTATAAAACAGATCCTTAATCAAATTGTAGTAGGACAAATCTACTAAGAATTATGAACTTTCTACTAACTTTGTTGTTTATCTACGATAAATCTAAATTAAACTATTTGGTTTGATTTAGTGACGAGGTCTCTTAATTTTATAACCAGACGCTATAAATCGTCCAAAGACGGTTCCATAAAAATATATATACATATATCAGTTTTGTGTAAATAAATGCAAAGTTTACACATCTCAAATATTGGAAATAACATCTGACATTCGGTTTTTATTTCGTTGACAAAAGACTCTACAGTATAGTTAGCATCTCGTGCAATAATTTACATATGTAACATACAACGTATAGATAAAATCAGTATCGGAAGACGAAGAAAGTGACACAGTAACCTGCTTGTGTTCAAGTTGAAAGAAGCGAGAGTAATTGGCTAAGGTCTACCGCCACACGGCGGGCGTGGTGACCTTAAGCCTCCAAAACAGGAAATCGCAGATACACGCTTAAGTATGAATAAGTATAGTGTTTTAATCAAGCGTTACAGGTAGTACTTTGTATTACCAATTTTTGGTTCACAAGAGGGTAGTTGCAAATAGTAAAGTGACTCGCCTAAGTAAATAACCTCGTCACGTAGAATCGCAAGTTCCAGGAAAAGGTGTACCTATTAAAAATAATATCGTGTAAATGTACCGCGAGGGAAATTATAATTATAGACTACCCATTTTCATCACTCGCTATAAATTAGAATGTTTGACAAAATTAGGCGAGGTGGTCGAAATTGCTATTTCATTAATTTAATGAACGTCGGTCAGTCACGCCATACAGTGGCGGTCATCGCAAAAAAACGTACAGACAAATTGATATTATATATTGAAGGTAATAACACAATTGCTGACAATGGGAGTAGACGTAATGTGGAACCTCAATTTATGTTATTACATCTATGTAACGCATAACACACCTGTCAGATTTGACTGTTATTTACTAAATCATATGACGAAAAGCAATTTAACGTCGATCTAGTTTCGTAATTCAAACTGACAATGTTCAATTGTGTAAAATGTAGTAATGAAAGCGTTACCCATTTCGACCCGCAGTTCAGAACAGACAGACTCTGTCTGCTCGCGTAATGAATTACAGCACAGAACCAATCAGGACCATAATTATGTATTTGGCACTCAAATAGTACAAGTAATAGAAACATTTCGTTATTTCAAATTAAATCTTATCATATTATCTTACGATTACGAGAATGTTTCACATTTGAATTAAACTACATTTACATCGCAGTTTATTTAAATTACAATGATTTCTTTTTACTTTTTTTTAAATGTTATTTATACGTTCGTCGTCGTTTCGACTGCTTTTCAGAATGGTCACGTGGACACCGTGCTGGTGTTCAACTCAATCTTGAAGTATAAAGTACCTACTGAGCACTGAGGAGAAAAGTCGAATTAAAAAAACAGCTATAATATCAGTTTTATTTCAATAAATCCCAAAAAAGGAATTTCGGTTATATTCAACAAGCAAATTGTTATTCACAACAAGATTTTTTTTAGAATAGTCTGTGTTAAGAAGTTTACAATTACGCTAACGTGCGTTTAAAATTACCTGTCAATTCTGACATTGTTGCAATACTTAGAATCAATCGTACAAACGTGTCTCTATTTTACATTTAAAGCCTTTAAAATAGAAGGGAAACAGTAGTTTAACACTAGAACATGTAAATTGCCAACATTTATCGCGTCTTTTAGTACAAAATGACGCTTTTAGCTAACCATGTGGTATAATAGTGGTGTGGACGGCCACTCAACGGCGATCAAACTTCGGCGCACGCGCACTACACGCAATACAACTACTTTCGCCGATTAAAATCCGACGCCGTCCGAGATTTTGTACGTGACAGACGTTTAACGCGTACATATTACGAAAGTACGTCAAGATTTGTACAAATTATTTATATGATACAATAATTACTACTTATAATGGCGTTACGATGTACATTCATTTGATACCAGAGTTCACGTGTATGCTATTTGTTGCCAATGGTTTCTAATCCATACCAATAATCTAAAATTCAAGACAACATGACAAAATGTTTTTGTGGTTCTCGTTCTGTTACGAGCTTAAGTAAATATACTACTGCGATAAATACTTTCAAATTCTTAGCTGCGTCGTGCAAATTGAGACACCATGCATCGTAAACATTAAAGTCGTATTCAGAAGCAATTTGATATTTATAACGTTTGACGCGAGACAAGACTAACAAGTATTTATATAGTTATACCAGAAACAAACTGGTTTTTAATGTGGCTCATCCTGTCTATTGAAGTTGATGACTGATTGATGAAAGACGTGAAATATGGTAAAGGATTAATACGGGTCTATAGCTTTCTCCATCGATACCGATTATAAAAATGCCAACCGATAAATCAACATTAACAAGCAAATTACTGCCGAGAGCAATGTATGAATATATGAGACAAAAGCTACACGGATTATATTACCTGCAATTGGCGCCAGAGTGAAATTGAACCGGAACATTGAAAAGAAATCGATACTTACCTACGATGTGGTTTAAGGCAATTTTGAAAGCTGATGTCTTATTTCGCCGTCCATATATTGGCTATAAAAGAATAATTTTATTGATACTGCACTACTGATTACAAGTACTTCCGATTCTGCGGTGCAGACAAACCACATTGGCTTTTACCTATCATGTAACAATGTGATTATTATATATATTCCGATGAAAAATGGCCTTATAACACCAGCATGATTGCGATATCTGTATAGATGTAAAATATACCTTATTTGAAGACAAAATCAAAGCCACATATCCATATTAGTATTTTATTAGTATTTAATAGTGCAGGCACTTCAAAAGCCAAAAAAATGCGATGAGAAACAAAATGTGGATTGCTGTTAAGCGCTGTGGCACTATCATGAAACTTACGTGTATTACAACAACTAAGCAGTGTTTTGTTCATATAACCATATATTTTTAACTATTGGCATAATACAACATTTTAAAATAATTGTTTAATGTTTTGCGTATAATGTTTGGTTTATAAATTTTCTTTGTTAGCGTTCATCTATAGGACTTACCAGCTTTTTCATTTTGAGCGTACTCCCTTGATTTGGTTTTTTTTTGGTTGATGTGAGGATTCCACTGAGTCCTAACTTAACTTTGTAAACGTAGCCATTTAAAAATCTATAGAGACGGGGTTGTCATAGTTATGTCCGTGGACGGTTACATATTACTGCCACGTAGCGGCAAGCCTGTTAAACCTAGTGTTATCATATTAGCGTCTAAGCACTTCATTAAGAAGGTAGCAACACCGCCTTATGATATACAAAGCAAGGAATAAAAAAAATGGTGTCAAGTTTTCAAACGCACTAGTGAATATTATTTTACAGATAATTAAAAGTCACGCAACTGCGGACAGAGACACGGGCACGGGTATAAAAATAAATACATTCAATGTATCTCCGACTTTCAACACAAAAGTAGCCTCTTCAAATAAATAAAATATTATACTGGAACATCATTGTAAGAAAAATATTCGTCAGTAATTCGAGAAATCGATACATGAATTTATCGAGTCGTATCGAAAGCGATAAATTCGTAATAATCAATTACGGAACTTCGAAACAATGATGTTGGGTAATATACATATATACATAATATTCACCGTACACTGATATTATCGTCCGAATTGGCATTAGTGATCAAGTCGTGAACGTTAATGTACGCTCGTGCGCACATAATTAAGTTACGTTTGATAGGGAACCTTATGTAAGGCAGCGAAAGTACGGGCGACCTGTACAATACATTCCGTAGCAAAAAAGCAAATATTTACTCGTGTCAAGATAATAAGACATGTCCACAAATAAATTAACCATAAATAATAATATTGTCACGTTTTTATTTTTATGTTGCTACCATCGTTACGGATAATTGTCACGAATTTTGTTTTAAAATTAGCGTACTACGTCTTGTGAGGAAGTAGAGCGCAACGCGATGGACACAAAATAAATAAAAAAATAAGTCTATTGCAGTGGCTGTCAATCAACCGATGTGCACTTTTATTTTTCTTTTTAAAACTTTTTCTTAGTTTAATGTAACTTTCTGTATAGAAAACACTTTCCATCAATTACTTGTCCAATGGAAAGTCTTAACGCACTCGATTTTTTTCATTAAAATAATTTAGAACAACATGAAAACTGTTAAACAATAAATAAGCTAGTCAAAGTTGCGTGATAGGGTTCTGCAACATAAAATTTTATTCGAGGCAAATAGCTACAATAGAAATTGCAGAAGACAAACTTATTTTTTACGTTATTATACTTTCTTTTAACAAAGCACGAAAACTATCCAATATAATGCTACCCTCGCAATAGCTAAGGCAGTAAACCCTGGTGCTTATATCAACAAAAGAATCGTTATAATTGCGAACAGTAAATAGTCTAAGTTAATATTGTATCTATTAAAAAGTATCCGCAAGGAAATAAAATTACGGACCCTAAGCATTTTATATTAGACTCACTGTTACCCGCGACTTATTAAATCTACTTAATATGTCTTTTTAAGGCACACTAAATTTCTACGAAATCAAAGCGATTTTAGATTTTTCCTTGCATCCATTAAATTTAGGATTACTACAATAACGAAAGTTTTAATTAAAGCTTGTATTATCATTGATTAAAGATGTGGCTTACTTTATACTAATATCTTTAACCATTATACTATAAGCATAAAGAGCTGGCAAAATGTCCTGATTTACCCTGCACTGTCGGCCATGCTGACTACTCATAATCAAAGCTGTTATATTTCTTTTGTGGTTAAGTTATTTACATTATCTTGTAAACGGTCTGTTTAAATAACATATAAAAAACGAATTCGAAGAATAAAACATTGCCGAAATTAAATTAATTATATCTATAAGAATTTTTTTTAATGTTTAATAAATCCGCCCAAACGTCGTCGCCTTATAAATAATTTGTCATCGTATTATTGCTGAAAATATTTTTTTAGATCTATGAATGAATTTTTTTACTAGTGGATAACTTAAATGCTTATCCAATCATTTCGCACGAAAAGCAACCAAGCAACTCTTCTGCCGACTAGATTAAGTAATATCGTCAAAGCTTAGCTACTATACCTATAGTTGGAGCAATATTTAATACACATATACCTTTCTGAGGAAATGACGATAGCAGTAAAAACCACCTGCAAATTTGTTTAGTAGTACTCAAGATTAACGCGCATGTATGTACGTATAGTATAGAAAGACAGACGCTCACCGGAGCCATTGTTTTAGGCTTCATTCATACGTACCACAACCACACCACATGTACACGACAAAAGGTGATCAAACAGTGGTCACGTGTAAATAGTGTCGCTGCTTTTTGCAGTTGCGTTGTGGTTCCTACAAAATGTGGATGTGGTTGAGTTGTCGTTAGTAGTTGCGATGTGGTTGCGACGATTGACGACGACGTTGCGCTAAGACGCTCACGAGTGCAGACAGACAGTTCGACAGCGGTTTTGGTTGAGGAAACACGCCTTGACAGAACAAATTCATGGAATTCGAAGAGGAAACATTGTTGTTGCTATCCTTGTTATGGATTTGGGGGAGGGCGCAGGCGTGTGCGCATTGTCGGTGCGTCGACGCAGCGTTGTGTCTGCGATGTGGTCGGACGCTAATTCGCGGTGTCGCTGGTGGTTGCATTGTGGTTGCGATATGGTCGGTATCACCCACGTGGTCGATAATGACGGCAAAATGTGGTCCGTATAAATTCTACTACTCATTTTCAATACAAAATTGCGCCCACCCACGTGGTGTGATTGTGGTACGTGTGAAACAAGCCTTATAGTGCATGATAGTTTACAATAATACTAAGTGTGCTCCATGTTAATTAAAGTTTACATATGTTAACCTTTCGTTCGTAGCATAGTGATATCTTTTAGGTAGGTATATATTCTATAACCATAAATATTTTTGTATTGTACTGGGGACTGCTGATAGAACTTTCTAACGTTCTTAAGACTAGCGCGGTCAAGCATGCAAATTTTCAGCTACCAAAATAAAGGAGTAGAATTACGCATGTTTGTAACAAAACCGGTGTACCGGGCACATAACAATGAAATGCTTTTGGTATGTAAAGTCGTAGCTCTCTTAGAAAGATAGCTACCATTACTCGTGGTCACATTGTCATAAATCTTAATTTGCCGCACAAGACTATCTCTTACGTCTTTGTTTCCTCATTCAGTCTCCCAACCTCGTACTTTCTTTAGTAATAACTATGCTACTTTCTACATCACACACTCTTTGTGGAAAACACTGACAGACAAATACACTCCAAAGTCAGTTGTAGCGTGTTCAGCTTTTCAATTTTATGCAGATGAGAAAAAGGAATGTCTGCAATGAATTTCGCTTTCAGTATACCAGCTATTGCAAAAAGTTCGTTGAATATAAACTGTAATTTTGTTGTTTTATTTCATTTCTCCCACCCCTGTATCGCGTGTCATAGAAGGGTTGGTCTGTTCAGGGATTCACTAGGCGGGGTTATGAAAACCGCGACCCAGTATTCCCCATAAATAGGTTAACGACGTGTCACGTCATGTCACTTAAGTCATAAAAAAACATGCAATCACCTTTAACACGAACTACGTAAATAATTAACGATATTTATGAGCATCGTTGTGCTAAATTCTTTGGAGCTGAACGACTTTCATAGGCGCTAAACGTTGGTCTAAATATTTGCACATTTGGATGTACTACCTACAATTATCTATCATGTACACATTCCTAAACGTAAGCCACTTTCCACAATTACAAAGCTTGCAAATTAAAAACCACACACATCTGCCGACTCCTAGAAGACGGTTAAAAATAATTATCTTGAACTGAATCATGCGGGTTGAGATCTGCCATAGTAAAGAAGCCCTAAATACTCAGAGCTTTACCTAATCTGGTTAATACTGGAATCTTATTCCACGGCTAGAAACAAAGTCCTCGGTTTCACTTTCGTTCACCTTTCAAACTCTATATGCAACCACACACACTTAGTTGCATATAAAGTATCAGCCATAAGTGTAGGAAGCCACTAAGCAATGTGTATTATTTGAAGAACATAATAGTCGGTTCCAAATGACAGGATATAAGTCAAGACACAACATAATATTACTCGCATTCACTGCGATTAATATTAATAGCACTGTGTTAGATTAACATTGAGTGGTGTAGTGTAACCAGGTGACTTTGAATTATTTGAACAGACAGAAATATTTTGACTCAGGATCTAAATTTATTGCGCCAGGTCGCGAGTTTATTCGACAGAGAGGTACCTATAGTAAACTAGACTGCTGTTGGCACTTAAAGAGATTTCTCCATTAGGTCGTTAGAACGCTAATTCCAAGAAACGCAAACAGGAATGTCAACCAAGTCTCGAAAGTTATAACCTTAATAAGCTTCAATTCCAATAGTTTCCAACAACAGAAACCACTAATTAGTTGTAAATCAATCAGAACCAAAATAGGTTGTTCTCCATAATGGATATAATACAGCTATAAAACAGGCATAAATTAATGGAAAACCGTTGCGTTGCCAACTCGGTGGTCTTAGATACCGAAAATAAAGAATCTTTTCGAAAAACTTTCCGAAGTTACGTGGCTCTTAAAACGTTAATTACTCGTATTGATAAAGGTAAAGGAACTGTGGATGCTTATATGCTTGACTATTCTGTCGATATTGTTCACGAAGGTGTGTAAAGTGCGCTAGCCGTAATTGGTCAGCGTCATTGGTCACTATGGTCTATAGTTTCATCCTAAAAGAAGACCCGAGTCGAAAAGGGGAACAATACAATAACAACCCGGATATTATTACTATAGCGATATTATTAAAGACAAGTTATGATAAAATCGCGCCTTAGCCTCTATAAACTATCGCGCTATTTATCGTCTATTAACAATAGTGACAGCGGTGTCCTATATAAGAACTGGTCACTACACAGTAGCATTGAAGTAGATGCGGCGAAATGAAACCCCGACACCGGGCGACCGGACGCGATCGTCGATATCGCATTAGAAAACCGTTGTAGGTAGCTAAGTACACACCTCGATGCATATTGGATACACCAGTTAAGTTCACAAGCACCCATCATGGCGGCTAATTTCTTCAAGTCGACATCAAATCTAATAAAAATAGAGCAATCTTGATCTGCTCAGTTTTCTACTGGAACTGGCGAGACGACATCGTTAACTGAGGTGATGGAAGGAAAAGTATTATTAGTATATTTATAGAATGTTACTATATTTAGTTTGAGTAGAATTTCTGTTATATGGTTAGTCCGTAATGCTATAACGCTATATGAAAACCAAAAAACTAACTCAGACTAACAGACAAATACAAAATTAACTAAATACATAAGTTTTATACTTAGGTCTTAGCGGCGTCATAGAGTACAGGGCGTATCAGTGACTGCTTTTACCTACACTCACTACAACCAACTGCGTTAGCATTTAGCAAAGTGAGTAAGTTATGATTCAATTTGAATTGCTTTAATTCGGCTTGCAGCCGGAGTCATCAGTCATATACTCTTTAGGTGCATTCAAAACAATCAAACATAAAGAACGGTACCCTACGTATACACTAAATTTAAATTTAGTAAATATATGGAACATAATTCTCTTTCACTTTTGGTATGTGACGTAATAAAACACGAATATTATTTCGATACTACAATTCGTCTTTGTCATAACAAACACTCGCAGGTACATCAAATTAGTCTCCGACTGTACTTGCATAGATTCAAAATCGTTACTTCATTATTATTCAAGTAATGGGGGTGTACCTGTTTAGGCGTCCATACATAATTACTCTGAGAACTTAAATGACTTACTGCTGTAACCAATTGGCCTGACAGATGAAGAGATTATACCATTAAATTTTAGCTAATCGATCATTGTAACAACACATTGCTACTGCAGATGATTGGTTTACGCCCTGCAGGCTTATACATTGAAGATGTTGGTTTGGCTTTGTACGAAACGCCTTATATAGTACTATTGATTACATACTAGACTTGGTTTTAAGTTTATAAACTTAGTTAAGCTGTGGTTTTATGGTACCTACACTGTTATGACCTAACTTCCTCCATAAAGGTAAGTTAAGAGAGGCAGCAGACAAAATCAGTGGACTAAAATAGGATTTATTTCAGTACAAGGTTGTTCTGACGTAAATTAGTTAGTTAGGTAGTTCATAAAGAGCAAGACGATATCCTTTTGACTAGAAGTTAGTTACACTAAGTTATCAAGGCACAATTAATGTATAATGTAATAAAAGCGTGCAAACATTTATTCATAGTAAAATATTTTAAGAATTAATAACGTTTTCTTTCTGAGTGAGGCTCTTTTGCTTATTAGGTATTTTATTCGAGAATTAGCTTTTTGTTATACTTAAGCTCGGCTAATTATCATTTAAAGTTTAGACAATTAAAATGTAATTTATTTTTACTGTATTGAGTTTTTGAAGTTTCATCATACTTATTTGATGTTTAATTTTGGCTATTACGAGTACGATTTATATTTATAACTTACCTAAATACTTTTATTTGTTTTTCATGTGTTTATTAGACGGATTCGTTGGCGGAGTGTTAGTGAGTGCCACTGTGGCGCAAGAGCTTGAGTTGGCTTCTAGAGCTGTCAAGTGTTTTATGGTGTTTCTGTAAAACAATTTTAAATAGCATCACGACGTTTCAATGTATCCGATAGACTACAATAGGCTCGCCCCTGTAATGCGTGTCGTAAAATAGCAGCTGCCGAAACGTTTATATGTATGTATATGTAATTATACAAAGTGGCGCAAATGTTATCACATTAATTGATACCACATATACTACATGGTATTCTTTGACGATTTACAAATTATGAACCAAATGTATTCATTCAGTAGTTTAGCCACAGGACATTTTTTGTTTTCATAATTTAGAACATCATGTGTAATGCAGAGATAAATGTCAAAGACCTCAAGCAGCGATATTAAAACAAACCAAAAAACGAGAAAACAAAAAGGAAACAAAAAATAATAGGTTAGTGTGTGCTTATTACATTGGTGTTCCAAGTTGTGTCTAATATTATTTTATTTTCTTTACTCAAGAAAATCATTTCTTAATTTCTGCGAAAATAGATTTTTTGTTTATATTAACAGTCTTATATCAACCAGCTTAAAACAGTATATCATTTAATGTGATAAGTTTTGCGCCACTTTGTATATGTTTTGCTATTAGAGCTTTTTTTAACACTATCTTATCTTATCTTGTGTGGAGGCCAGTCAGTACAGACCGGCGACACTTCGACCCAGTGGGATCTTTTGTGTCGACTTCCCCAATAACGACTGCCATAGATGTTCATGGCAGCCGGGACTGACGGCTTAACGTGCTCTCCGAGGCACGGAGTAAGCGATAATTTTCAATCAATACGCACATAATTTCGAAAAGTCATATAACTTCCGAAAGTCAGAGGTGCGCGACGTGGGTTCGAACCCTAGACACTCTGCATTGCAGTCTGTTGGTCGCCCCACTGAGCTATCGCTGCTCATTTTTTAGCACTATATTCCGTTCCTTTATATAAATGATGGCACGCTTATGTATTTAATTCATTATAATCATGTATTTTAAATTTTAAGGTAAGACTTAAACTCATGCATACTATACATATATCCTTAGATCGACGCATAGACGAAATAAAGATATTTTTCATAAGATATATTTTCCAACGAATAACTGACTAAATCCAATATTGGAAAAGGTGATAATGTAGAGCTGGGTAACCATAAGCGTTATAGATCCATTTAAACTGGACAATGTTACGCAACCTTACCGTATATAACAGTAAATAATCCTACGTATCTATCCTAGCACTTCATCTTATATAAAGATCTATATCAAATAAAAATAACACGAATTCATTAAATTAGATTACGTACGTTAACAGTCAATCATTATGACCGATGTGTTTCAAATTACTGCAATGTTAAAGCGATTAAATCTATAATAATGATTGGCATCAGGTACTTCTAGTGGCAGTAGCTGACCGTTTATATCATCAGTAATGTTGATAAAATGATGATAGATAAATCCAGCTATAAGTACATTACATAATCGTCATTATTCAATCTATTGTTGAATAAACCACATCTGCTATTCATTACGCTTATTCATTATGGATGTTATTGAATATCTTCGGGTTATCTCCTCGGAAGTTATCGTATGCTATTATCTTATCATACTAATATCGATAACGAGCGAATGAAAATAGACTTATGGTATAAAAGGCTATAAAATGACTTGCAATCAACACTGAAACATCGATAAATGCATTTTATGGTAGAAAATATATTAAAATTGCAAAGAAAATACAATAACCAATAAAAAACATATATCAGAAATACATATATGCGCACTATAATATACACTTACATTTATTTATAAAAATTATTCAAGATACCTATTTAATATGTATATAATGTATAATGCACCAATAATGCACCAGTGATAGCAAAGTGGAAGATCTTTGGTCTGCCACGCAGATTTCGAGTTGTATCCAAAGACAAGCACTTCTTACTTGAAGGAAAACATCGTAAGGAAATCTGCATGTCGGAAAATTCTTTATAACGTCCCTGAATATGTGTGAAGTCTGCCAATCGGGATCAAGCATGGACTATGTCCCGAATTTTCTCACATTAAGAATGGCCTCTGCAGGACAATGGGATGGTTTAATTTATTTAGGGCTGATATTATTGTTATTTATATGTTAAACTGTCATAAAACCGTTATTAATATTGTGTTATTAGGTAAATACTTGGCTTCATCAAAATACTAATATTTTCGAAATATCAACAACGTTGATGAAGCATCAATACTTTTATTAAATACTTTCTAAACAATACACTAAATAATTGTCAACGATTATAGTCAAACAAGTTTCATATTTAGAATAGTAAGTAAAAGGTACAATAGTACAAAGCTTTCTCTTTACAATTGACACCGTAAACAATTATTATAAAACAGTTACAACTATTTTTAAGTAGACATATATTCAATAACACATACCTACAGCATAGCGACACAAAATAATTTAGCTTCAAGTCTTTGCCTGAGTAATAGAAAACACCCAAACAGTTAGGCTAAAATTTATTTTGCTTTCATTTCGCCGGACTCAGTAAAGTCCCACCTATTAGTGGGCAACAGTGGGCAATCATTCATTCTTCGCCGTATATCGCTGATTTCAGCATGAATGGCCCGGCTCGACCGGGTAAGGACTACCCTCTCACAGAATATCGACGTGAGATAGCAATATTCCTATTGATGTGTTTCGTTCGGTGAGTGAGAGTGCCGGAGGCCCAACCGCCCTCTTTCCATCTGCCCGCTCCTTCTCCATCTCACTCCCTTTCCTAAAGGGTTGGCAACGCGCAAGTGATGCCTCTGGTGTTGCAGGCGTCTATAGGCTACGGTGACCACTTACCATCAGGTGGGCCGTATGCTTGTTTGCCAGCTTAGTTCAATAACAACAAAAAAAAATATCAGACTTTATATGTCTACTGACTAAAGCCACCGTGTTCCTGCTGCTCTTTGTATTCCGGGACCACGGCATTTCTTTCAGATTACTGCGCAACCCAATTCCTTGGACAATTCTAGAGTGCGTGCTGATACTGAGAATTAAGACCTATCTAGGACAATGCTAAATGCTTACGAATTGGAAGGATACCTAAGGCTGTAATCAACTTACATTGATCGAATGCGGAATGCCATATTTCATACATCTTCAAAAACATTATGAGGAGTTATCAGATATGTATATTTCTTCATCTACATATTTACCGTTAAAACTAGAGATAATTATAATTTAAATTCGGAGGACCTCCCGTAGAATTGCAGTTTAAATTACCCCCCAGGCTATCACTGTTCTATTGAATATATAAAATCAATTATTTGTTACATTATCAGTGCCAAGAACAGGTTTAGCAATCTTGTTTTAAAGCAAATGTCGGGCAACTAATGACTTCATCTAGTAATACCTATTAAAGATAGACAGGTAATACTTCCTCTTCAGCCATTGTTACATATGAAACAATAGTATTTCAATTATACTATTTTTATATCAATCTTTGTTTTAAATATAAATTATCTTCAAGAACACGTAATACCCACTTTTATTATAAAAAGACTTTAGTGGCCTTTGCAAATATTTTTATTTTGGTGCGTGGGTAGAATCGTATATCTAAATAAGCTAGACTTGTGGCTCGAGGTCAAAAAATATACATGATTTCGCCGCTTAGATTATAACTTTCGTCACACAATCTGAATGCCATATAAATCTATGTTGTAGGTAGTTCTGTAATTAGAGACACGAGTGTATGAATAATCAGGTCTTTTTATAAAACCAAGGTGGTAAACGAGCATACGGCCAGCCTTATGTTAGTCGTCATCGTAGCTTATGGATGCTTGCAAAATCAGTGACTGGAGAATCTCTCTCCTTCACACGTGTGTTACCTTTAAAAACCTGCATGGACTCTGACACTGTGACAAATAGGTACTTGATTAAATGTGGGTGTGTTAACTTAAGCTTAACTCTTCAAATATCAAATGTTCAGGCAACAAAAGGAAGCCGTTTAAAAAAGGGCTTATAGTTTGTCTAGCTGTTTATTTTAAATAAAGTCTAACGATTACTACGACAGGTCCACCATACATACGTTTTAAAAATCCAAATAGTAAAATCATTAATTTCCAGTTGTTGACATTTGTGTTTCGAGTACATGTGGTTCCCACAAATTATGATACAGAATGATTGTAGCAAATTAATTATGCACGTAACATCACGGATCTCTGTTGCACTGGTGGTTACTAGTTACCACTGTTACCAGCGGCTGGTGACAACAGCGAGCACCGACCGTGACGACACGGAAATGCGGGCCAACGTTTAGAAAGCCGTTTCTTTATTTGCGCGTACGCATATGTGCACTAGTTGTAAAGTTTGTCAAATATTATAAGGTTCGCTGTGATTTACTATTGGTAAGTTACACATCGATTTTTATGTTATTATTCTTATAATAAAATTATGTCCCGAGATAGGAGGGTAATATAAGTAACCATTCTATATAAAATAAAGTCGCTGTAAATTTACAAGGCTACAAATATTATACAATACATATATGACCCTTTCGTCCAAACCGAAATTTACCATGTAGTGGAGCACAGATAAAATAATAATAGGTGCATTATTTTAAAATAATAATAGATAGGCCTAAAAATTATAGTAAATTAATGACGTAATTTTGAAAACCTGATGTGTCATAAAGTGTTTAAGACATTTTGATTGTTAACTTTTGATTACAAAATGTCTTAAACACTTTTACTTACCTACGCTAAACGCTATTTGGAGCATATTCTTCTGAATATGTTCCAAATAGCCTGACGTTTCATATTCAAGAACGATTTGCAAACACACTTACAATATTTAATTTAGAACATAGTTTAAAGGTGGGTATCGATAACTTTATTAATGGCTTCAACAACGCAGACTGCCCTTGGCTACATATAAATGTACGGTTTCATTGTATAGGCAAGCCTGACAAGTGACGAGTTGGAAGAAATTCTACCTCGTTATGTAAAAGAGACGGTTTGTAAAATCAATGAACTTAATACATAACAATAAAATCACGTTAGATCACGCCTGTATATGTAACAGAAAGGATGTTTACATAAGCATAAAATCACATTACAAGAGGCGCTTTAGCACCATCTTATAGCAATGTTATTACATATAGTATTAATGCTTTAAATATGATGGTACTGCCCCTGGTCTATATGTAATGGATACACAAACCTGTATCGCACGGTAGATGAGTCTAGAAATCTTAATTTCTATAAAAATGTGTAATCACTTTTCGGACACGTCAATTCACTAGTATTATTAATAATAAAATAATTATCATCATTATTATAATAATCTCAGCCAAAAGACATCTACTGCTGGACATTTGCCTAACCCAACGCTATCTATGAAATATAAGAATTGAAAGAAAGAACAATATAGAATTAAAAAGTCTGTTCGAGGAGTAAAGCTCTCATTAGAAAATGCAGAGAAGAAACTCCCTGGTCACTCTTCAATTGCCAAATATTTATTATAATAATAATATTCTATCATATACACACAACACCATCTAGCCCAAACTAAGCAGAGCTTGTACTATGGTTACTAGACAATGGATAAACATACATATATACTTTTTTTGTAAATACATACATATTACAATATATACATAGAAACACCCAGACCAAGACAAACATCTATGTTAATGCACACAAATGTTTGACTTGTGCGGGAATCGAACCCGTTATTTACAATAAGTTTATTAACAATACAAATCAATTTATTACTTTTTCTTATATGAGGATCTGTGTGTAATTATCAAATTTAAAATCCCTGCTGATCAACTCTGATCACCATTTCTTTATGGGCACCGGAGGTTACACTTATACCATAAGACTGCACGGCTGCATATTTTGTCTAGCATTAGTGCTTCTACGACTGCCTCCATAGGCAGTTGTAGAAAATGTTACTTTGGTTTATAATATCCTAAAACTTCATAAGATTTTTTTTGTTTAACTTATATATGTAAGGATATTTTTTTATTAAAATACTGTACTAGTTCTACCTATGGCATTTCATATCCATTCATTCAACTTGCTGGCACATTCTTGCTCACTGCATACTAGCATATAGCTTGGAACATTCAAGAGAAATGTCTTAATTAAAGAGGTTAAAAAGAAAACTGTAACCTGCTGAGTTACGTGTCGATTGCATTCACGCAAAAATGCGCAAACAAACATTGTTTGCATGGTACGCGTCAGTTACAACAGGGTCTTGGGTTAGGGGCGGCGAATGTGTCTGGTCATTTTTGTTGGAGTTTACACGTTGTCCATAAGAATAATCTAAGATGGTAACACGTACTTAGTGCTTATACCTACTTAGGTATAAGCATTTTTATTCACTAAAATGTGTAAGTCAGTTTACAATAAATAAATCAAGTTTTATTATATATTACTTTCACGTTCCGTCCTAATTCCAAGATATCGAACGATATCAGAAATTTATCCTGGTAATAATTTAAAGGGTTTTCCAACATCTCGGTTGGACTTTATCTAAAGCTTTAAGTGCTGGCCTAAGAATTCTACAAGTAAGTTACTTTCATATTCGCACGATTAAGTTAAATTGTAACAAAAAGTGTTCAATATAGTTTTTGCATACAGTGCTTAAGTAAATCCATCGGTGAAATACGACGTTGTAAGTTGTAACTATTCACTTACCTCGTCAGTTCTCTAATCACGTATAAAATGAATTTCTAAACAGCTTCTCAAAAGACTATTAATCTTTATTTACTAAATATTCTGACCTGAACGGGGGTCAAAACATTATTGAACAGACTTACTTTACTGTCAGTACAATCTATTAGCAGTTTGGAAATGTAATCGGAGAAAGTAACTAATTACCGCTGTAAAGCGAATAATGTAGTCAAGCAGACACGCAAGCGAAATATGACTGGCAAAGCTTTCATCTTTGTGTTGGATACAGACTGTAATGAGTGTGCACTGCACCAGAAATGAGGAATCGATTACACGCCAATCGTTACAAACTACTATCGATGTTTCGAATAGATATTAAACGCAACACTTCACCGTTTAGCGGTTAGAAATCTATATTCAGAATTAGTAGCTATATACAGGAAAGAATATTATACACTTTTTCATTGTTGCAATGGTAATGATAGTGATTAAGTGTTTAAGATCTGTAATCGGTCGCAATTCGGCTGCAACTCGTTTCGCGTCTTAATGACGTGATTGGTAGAACTAAATAAAAGATCGTTATAGAAAAACGGTACATTTAAATATATGTACCTAGATAAAAATACATGCTTCCTACATTTTTATAATATTTGCGCCAACGTAAGAATTAACATAAATGTACCGTTTTTCTATAACGATCTTTTATTTTATTATTAGTTTATTTGTTAATATATTGTGAAATGTATATTACTTTTTGTCATATTGAAAGGCGATGAGCTTACATTACAGCGAAACGGATAGATATCGTGCATTGTATTTGGCATGAAATAACAATTGCGATATTAGTAGACAAAGATTGACATCTGATTAAATGAAAGAGCTATCTCAAATCTGCAATAGACTATTAAAACATTGCGCAAATTGAACATTACGTTTTAATGGAAATTCTTCCATCTTCACAGAGCTTCTGGTATCGATGTAACGCGAAATTAGTTGATGTAATCGAAATAAGGTAAAAAAGCGATTGGACTAGAACGAACGAATGACGCAAGCCGAATGGATGATGGTATGTCACAAACACCAGTATATTTTACGCACGTCAGCTTATCGTCACAGAATGGGTAGCAATCGCATATTTATTGAAACTGCTTTCCTGGCTCTAGTTTTTCTGCGATTCAAATAAAGTGCTTTTCAATGGATATTGACAGATTAACGTTTTTGCAGCGCTTAACTACGCAATGGTTAGTTGAAACAGTTTGTGCAGAAGTTTCGAGAATGGCGAGTTCCTTTATAAAAATGCGAAAATGAAATACTTTGTATACGGCGAGTATAAAAGTACATGAGATAATGTATCTGATTAGCTTACCCGTGCAATGTTCTCGCTAAGTGCACCACTACACATTATCTATAACATGACATTACAACACGCACCGTATTCCCCACTTTCTTTTTTTGAAACAAGACTCTTTTCATCGTACTTCTTTCACGATACACTATTAATAAACATTTTATGGATTAACAGTTCATAAAAGGAACAATGGTAAGCGTGGAGGTCGCGCGCCAGCAAATATTTCGCAAGTCTGAAACCAACTGGCTGACAGAACCGAACACTGAATATTGCCAACTAGGTAGATAGGTTTTGCCTCCAACACGCGATCGGTGGTTACGTACTTTATACAATGCTAATATCGAGTGTACACGAAACAATGTCTTAAATCTATGATGATTGCACGGTCTAAGCCGCTATACGCATATATTTGGGTATTTAAATTTGGCAGATTTGGAATCAGAATCCAGAAACATAATTATTAAGTCTGACATAAACGTCTTCGCTATTTATTAAAATTAAAATATTAAACATTTTAAAACTCGTATTTTATTAGAATTTCATACATATTTGAAGATTTTAAACTAGAAATGTCACTGAAACCGTGTCGGACTGCAGTCCGCGGTATCGAGACACGAGCACCAACTATGGTAGTGAGGGGAAGGTTCACGCGAGCGAGTCGTCGCCGCGTCGGCGGCACCGTGGCACCTGGCACCGACAACAGCCCAACATGCGACCTTAGACGATATTTAAAAAATCGTTTTATCTTTATTATAGTTTCAAACTTCACGAACACCGTATTTCATTTTGTTCTGTCGATAAAAAAGCAAAAGCTTTTTTATCGACAGAACAAAATGAATTCAATAGAAAATAAATACAGATGTTTATCTTAAATTGATGTGAGGAAAAGTCAATTGAATCTAAATGAAATTGTTAGGCGTTGCGAAATTGTATTGAAGGTTGAATTAATATTCTAGATGAAAATATCGTTGCACAAGACAAGTTTAAACACTATCATATTATAACAATGATACAAGAGTTGGCATTAAAAAGCGATTATTTCTTCAATTTAAAGTTGTACAATAAATCATCGTGTCAATAGCTTACAAGTTTCTTTATAAATAAATACAGGTAGGCTCCGAAATAAGTGGCTCCTTGCAACACAGCGACAGCTGCGCGTGGCAGATGCTTCAAGTTCTTTATACAGCCTCATGCATCCTTATGTAAATGAGTTATTTACTCAGAACAAGCGTACAGTACCTACATGGCTACATACGAACGCATCGCACAGGTGGAAGCGTGGGATTAAAAAGTTGATATTACTGCATTTAATAAATACACCAGAGGCGTATTTCGCGCAAATTAAATTGTGTCAGCTGCTTGGCCCACATCGCATTGTCTCGCCGTGGGATCAAGATACTATTATTGTTCATCGGCAAACTGTTGGTAAAATAGAAAATTGTGAACAATGGCGTGTTATTTTTTTACTTCCCGCGCCGAAGCACTCGGAACAAGCCGAAGAATAACGTTTTACGTACGTAAGAGCATGCGATTAAGTATGATATGCAATTTTAGTTCAGCTTACACTTTCACGACGCAAACTGCTGCAGAATATACAACAATAATTTCTAATTAAAATGTTACAAAACGTTCTCGTGTTTAGACCGAAGTCACAATTGTAAATCTAAAGTTTCACTCCGCTTTCGTGTCCCCACGTGTACATCCGCGTATGCATAAAAGATAACACATATGAGATATACCTGCGGGAACAGGAGACCCTAGCGCTCATACTTGATTGTATGGATAACTTCGTATTTTATATTCTTATCTTAACAAGCGGACATTGTATATCTGCAATAATTCTACATAAACATAGGCAGTAAACGTACGTCACGGCGAAATCTTACGGAATCTGGCAGTTAAGGTGGAGACGCACATAGCTAGTTCCATAAAAACAAGTTTTATGCAGGCATTTCATTCAAATATTCAAGTTGCATATATTTGGTAAGCATATGAGTTCGTAGTTATAACATACATTACTTTGATGTGTTTAATGTAGCAAGTCAGCCTCTTACTTGTTTTGAAGGTAGCGCATACAAATACATCAAATATTTTATATCAGCAAGCATGTAATATGAGTCTACATGTTTTATATAAAGTGCGAGTTAGGAAGTTTTGGCGAACGTTTCAGTATCTTGACTACGTACTCAATCAATTGATCAATATACAGGGATATTTTTCGTAGGTGCATAATCTTAATAAACTAATTGATCGATTTATAAACCTATTGTGTAGCAGCGGCACACCGGCGGTAAAACACAGGATTTATTTTAGATCACCGTCAATAAAAAAGAACTAATTATATAAAAAAGATGGGAATTTTAACGTTCGATCTAGATGACAGATAAACAATCAAGTTTTAAGTTTAAATTAAGAAACTATTAACGTGAGCATTTAATGGAATAAAGATCTAATAACAGTAAAAGACTGGCTGAATAGCAACTACCCTACCGCTATTCGGATATGTCCAAGCATATACTAATTTTCTATTCTAATCTATCGCTACTATAATCGTGTCATTATTCTGATACTAACTTCATATGACCTACGTAATCCCAGTTCCAGACAAATTCCAGCAACCCAAAGTCAGATTGGTTGTCAGTTTTTAGGTTTCTCGACGCCTACAACGAATGTTTGAACACGTGCATGCGACCAGAAGCTTAGTATTTACTTATGTTTCTAAAATCAGAACTCCGCTAGCTTTATTACTGATTTTATCTGCGTAGGTAGATCTAATTATGTTTGCATTAGCTACCTACAATTATTAAATTACGTTGGTACGATTGTGTTTCAAGATAATTGGATATTCAGTTTAGGCTTTAAACATAATTATATTAAATTGAAAACAGGCTAAAGAATTTGTTACAGGAGGTAATTTGTCGAATTTGAGGTTTTTATTACCTTTTGTTAGAACTAATGTCTTCACACAAATTTTAATGACAACCCTATGTAGATTTCTTCACTGATGCTTCCATATAAGATAAGTGAATCGACATAGTGTGTTAAGTACATTAACGAGAATGTTTAACGTAAAAGCTAGTTTAATTATTATTATATATACGTACTACGTACTATTCAGAAATTGAAAATGTACAAACCTAGTCTAATTAAAATCTCATTATGAACTACTTGTAAGTGATAAAGAACAGCTGTAAAACACAAGACCAGAACAAGAATTAGAAGAAAATCAACATCGAGTTAAAGGCACGTCTACTAATGCAACTCAATCTATTGATTATACTGGCCTAAAATTACCTAACAATTGTATTAAAATCGCCTTTTTACTCAGACCAGAATCGGTATCATCACTTGGAATGATTTGGATACACAACCAGTGCACAATATTTACACTGCAATGTGATATTAATAATAAACAACATTGTTAATCAATAACAAACTGTATTTATGTTTATCGTAACATATATAACAACAACCGATATACAGGGTGTCCAAGAACCTGGCGTCCAACTGGATTCCCACGATGCCCCAAGTTCTAACAGTACTCAGAAAAATATTTTAAAAAATCCACCCCATGTACTTACAGAATTATACTGATTTCAAAAAAAAAGGGGAAATGAGCACCCTGTGACATACTTTTGAATGCTGTGACTGCTAATGCTGATAATTTCGATATTTCTTGGAGGTTTTGTAATCTAGGGTATTGCTGTGTCTAAATAGAATGTAAAAATAAAGTACTTATTGTACCATTTTAAAATAAAATATTATTTTAACTAAAGGTGATATGGAAAACTATTGAATTTCGCAACTTTGACCGACTGTAGTGTAAAAAAAATGTACCAAAATAGTATGGCAAGTGACGTCAAATTTTGACGCGTTTATTCCTCTTTTTAAAAAGGTATCTTATCTTATCTTGATCCGGGGGCCAGTCATTGTAGACCGGCGACACTTCGACCCAGTGGGATCTTTTGTGTCGGCCCCGAGGTTTATCCTTGAGCTATCTCCCTATGAATGTACTGCATCAGTCGCAGCGTACACCTCAGAGGGAGAAGCCTGAAGTCTTCAGGGTTCGGATATGCCAATCCCATCAGACCCATCCTTAGTCCGGCCAACGCGTCACATTCACACAGTAGGTGTGATATGGACTCGTCCTGTTCACCACAGGCTCTGCAGATCGAATTGTTTGACAATCTCAATCTGCACAGGAAGTCATTGGTGCCAAAATGACCAGTAAACGCTCCTGTGAGTAGGCGTATTTGGCCCTTGTTGTACCCGCAGAACTTCCGGGTAAAGCCCGTGGCTCTGTTTGCAATGAATTTCTTGGAGTGTTCCAGACCCCTAAGGGCCATCCACTCCAGCCTGTGTTTATCATTGCCATGTGCATTGAAAGCTGCCTTGACGGTACTCTCAGAGAGACCTACGAATGGCTCGGGGCCCACAAATTGTTGCTCCGAGCCCTTTTTGGCTAATACATCAGCCTCCTCATTACCCTGCACCCCTGCATGCCCCGGAACCCACACCAGCCTGACTGTGTTTTTCCTGCCAAGTTTGTTAAGGGCTTTAACACAGTTCAGGACTAGTGCTGAGTCCACCCTACAGGAGTTCAGAGCCTTAAGAGCAGCTTGACTGTCACTGAGTATATAAACAATCTTGTCAGTGACATTGTTGTTAATATTCTCCTGCGCACAGGCAATTATAGCATAGGTTTCCGCCTGGAAGACCGTTGCATATTTGCCCATGCTTTGGCAGTGACGCGTACTGACCGTACTGTTATCCTAAATAGCACGATCCCAGATAGCGTCACTATCTATCTCACTCGCACCTCTAACCTTTTTCTCCCTCACTCTTACCTGAATAATGGGGTACCATAAAGAAGAACCAGCAAATCGCAAAGATAGTTTCTGTCTTGCTCCCTCCTGTTGTAATAACGAATCACTATGGTGAGATGCATGCACATACCGTCCCTTACGGTCTAACCTGTTTTTTGAGAGGCCTGTTGTTATTTTTATGAGCATACAACAGTAATTCTTTAGAGGTTAGATTCAATTCGTCGTAAATTTTTCTTTCTAAGAATTCTGTAAGACATCGTAAAAATTGGGTTGTTGAGTAAAAATATTATCAAAATTTTTTTTTTTCAAATTAATGTGTAAGTATTATACCTTTTTAAAAAGAGGAATAAACGCGTCAAAATTTGACGTCACTTGCCATACTATTTTGGTACATTTTTTTTACACTACAGTCGGTCAAAGTTGCGAAATTCAATAGTTTTCCATATCACCTTTAGTTAAAATAATATTTTATTTTAAAATGGTACAATAAGTACTTTATTTTTACATTCTATTTAGACACAGCAATACCCTAGATTACAAAACCTCCAAGAAATATCGAAATTATCAGCATTAGCAGTCACAGCATTCAAAAGTATGTCACAGGGTGCTCATTTCCCCTTTTTTTTTGAAATCAGTATAATTCTGTAAGTACATGGGGTGGATTTTTTAAAATATTTTTCTGAGTACTGTTAGAACTTGGGGCATCGTGGGAATCCAGTTGGACGCCAGGTTCTTGGACACCCTGTATACTGTGTATAAATATATAAGTATTTTAAATTCGATCTTAAAACGAATTACAGGTCTTAAAATGTTTTAATTGAAAAGTTACTTTTGAGAAGTCCTTTGCAAAACAAAGTAAGACGAGCCCATCCATTTGGATTGTGAGTTTCAACGATAGCAACAAAGAATATTTTGGCTATATAAAACTGCACAACTATAAGGTCGCTCAGAGAAGAAAAACGAGATTCGATAATAAGAGAAGGCCTGAACAAAAACTGTGAAAAAAGAGAAGAGTAGTTTATTTACAAATAGGAAGACTGTTAGTCTTTTGTCTCTAAACAATCAAAAACGATAGGATTCAAGCTCGCTTCGATTCTAAAATACGTCTTTTGTTTTTAATACTTGGCCGAATGCGGCACACCCCTTCTACAATTGTGTGGTAAAAGGCGGTCGAAGGGCATAGCTCAAGAGTTTGAAAGAATGTTATAACTATATGTACAAGGGTTATGGCAAACAGTTCTATATAGCGCCAATTCGATATTGGAAGCTGTAATAACTTCCATCCCTGACTAATTGTGGGTCAGATAGAATTATGATTTATTATATTTATACTTACTAGTTTATGCTCGCAGCTTTTCCCACGTGGAACATACGGGATCAAATACCGTAATAAAAGGTAGACTATGTCCTACCCTAAGATACCATCTATCTCCTTGACAAATTTCATCAAAATGGGTTCAGTGGTTTAATTGTGAAAGTGTGACAGGCACACAGAGCTACTTTCGCATTTATAATATTATAGTATGGATTATAATTACATAAAGGTTGTTCATCGCTTGAATTTGATATATGCCAGTATAGTAATGCATAATGCTGCAAAAAATTGGTAAATAAATACAAATACTTAGCCTCGATTTCTGAAAGACAGATGAACACGAATAATTTGTTAACAAACTGCCAAACGCATATCAACTGCTGTGATTGGTTAAGAAAAATTGCAACAGCTAATCAACTGACTTGACATGAAGCTTGATAATGACACCTATTAATAAGCCTTTAAAAACCGAGTAAAATATATATATAGAACATAATTATTTTTTAAGAGCCACGCTGATATCGACAAAACATCTGCTGCCAAATTGGGCCTATATAATTATTTAGGTCATATTAACACATGTTCTGATGTGCGAACGGATGAGTCATCCAATAGAATTAGGGCACTAATCAACAATAACATAACTATTGCTTATAATCTGTGTTTAACATGATGTTCTTATTATATTTTGATAGAGTCGATCTCAACACTGGAACAGTAAGGTAGGTTACGACATAATGTATCCCTGGAGTATCTACATAGTTTACTGAGCGGTTTATTCCCAAGTCGCAAATTATGTGTCACATAATAAGGAGCGAGCCTATTACTGTCTACGGAACAGATTTCGTAATACCATGCTGTTACGATTTAAACTTTCTAGCAAAAAATTCTTTTAACTCAATGATGGTGCAAATGATCGGGCTTGCCAGGAATAGTACCATCTTCGTGCAGGCAACCGTTTTAAGAGTTTAACACTTACGGCGTTGCCCTAGTTACCAGTGTTAGACACTTGCATACTTAGCTATCCCATTCGTTCCCTTTGTTTACACATTTACCTCCTTTTCCCTAGAAGTGGCATCACTCCGTGTATTCGTTGTCATTGTACAAATTAAGGTTTGTCTTCATATTGATGACTTGCTGTTGGCTGCGGATGCATTGGTCTTTTTGTTTTAAATAACTCATGTCCTTCCTGATGCAGCAAATCGTAACAGCAGCGATAGCCTAGCGGGTAATCGTTGAACTGCCACGCAGAGGTTTCGAGTTCGGAACTACGACATGATAGAAACGGAGCTTAGGTTTTAGTTTAACCGCAACGTACCATACTGTAATCTGCGTCAAAATACTTGAATTTACATTATAAAAATTATCCATACCACATACAGAGCCTAGTTTCCTACATTATAATGGGAAAGATAGATTACCTATCGTTATGATAATAACGCATCACTGCTCAAAACATTTATCATAATAGACGCTAACGAAAATGACAGCACTAGTTTCCATTTTGTAGGTTCGGTGGCGTAAAAATCACCACATACCATTACTAATACGCAAGTTTGTTTGGATGGCAGAGTTATTAGGTTTTTAGCAAAACATTCTGTACTTAGGCTCTTTTACAATTGGATTGTATGCTAGATGGTAGTTAATAGTATATTGGTGCCAATTCTGTTGTCACAAAATTATCTTATCTTAGCTAAAAATCCCTAAAATTTAGACTAGTCCTGTCAAACGACATTTTGTATTCTGAAATCGGTAAAACTGACAGGACTAAACTAAATTTTAGAGATTTTAGCTAAGATAAGAGAATTTTGTGACAACAGAATTGGCACCAATGTATCATGAATTCTTCCTTTTTTTCTTAAAGGGTCGGCAACGCGCAAGTGATGCCTCTGGTATTGCAGGCGTCCATAGGCTAAGGTGACCACTTACCATCAGGGCCGTATGGTTGTTTGCCAACTTAGATAAATAAAACAAATAAAAACGTACATAAATATAACTAGCAAAATGTGAATGTGACATAGAGATGACATTTAAATATGAATTTAACGCACTGACACGTAAAATTAATGTTTAAAGGTGGTGACATGCAAAAATGTATTTATCCAATTTCGGATAAAATTTGTTATGGACATAGATAGCATCATTTGGAAAACAAGCCCGAATCACGTCTAGTAGCTATAATTTTGAAAAACACTTACAACTAATAATGTAGCTTTATAAAATCTTTTAATGACATCTAAGAATTAAAATAAACATAATTAATTTAAACTACATAGATAAAATAATGCAATGGCATCAATTAATTACTTGGAAGTATAATGCTGTGCAGTTAAGATTCAAATTAATGTTATGTAAACTGACACCACCTTCAAGATTAAACAAACAACGCATATTTGATTAAGCCAGTGCACGGTGTATTATTTTGCCTTAGTTGCGGACATGCCAGTTTTATTTTTTCTTTATAGATTAAACCTTACTAAAGCATTCCAAAAAGTACCCGTTTTGATATCTCACTTCATTTAGATTTGCCATAAATATTTTAGTGAAAGGTCACTGACCTTCTTGAAAGATTTTTGTCTGTAATTCTTGAATAAAGCGAATGTCAGTCTCTTGTAAAATACAAATCAATTGTTGGTTTGAAATATATACAATACCTATAAAAATTTCAAGCCTCTAACATCACAGGAACGAAAATAAATAATTATTTTTTTAATAAACGAAAAAAACATTATATAAAATTTGCTAATTACGGGTCGCATTATTTTTTTGTTTTCATACTTTACTTACGTATAGTATCTACCTTCTACTTGAGAAAATTCTAAATATGTATCTAGCTAGATCTCGGAAATATTGCGTATCTAAGTTTTTTTAAATTTCTATGTAAATAGGGTTGTTCCAAAGTAGTTAATATCTAAGTTGATTAGTTCAATCGATTAAATCAATTATGCTAGCCAATGCGATTGAATTGACAACTCGGTGGCGTAGCGGGAGTGTAACCGACTGCCACGCCGAAAGAAGACAAACATCCATGTTCATACACACAAATGTTTGACTCGAGCGGGAATCGAACCCGCGACATCAGGCGTGGCAATCGGTTACACTAACCACTACGCCATCGAGGTCGTCTATGTATTTATTTAAAAAAAAAGTTGTACAAATTAAGGTATGTCTTCATATTGATGACTTGCTGTTGGCTGCAGATGCATTGGTCTTTTTATTTTAAGTATCTCATGTCCTTCTTGATGCAGCAAATCGTAACAGCAGGGATAGCCTCCGTGGCGCAGCGGTATTGAATGTGTGTATACCTAAGATATCTGCAAAAGTTTTCCGATGTTGGTCTGATAGTGCTGTGTTTCCATCATTGGTTGTCCCCAAATTTGGACGAACAATATGAACTAAAAGTGACATTTTGTCTCTTATTTCAGTCTATATTTTTGTTTTCCGCTCTACTACAATTGTAGCTTTCGGTGATTTTTTAGTAACCCTCCACTTCATGACGGCTGGGTCACTTTTGTATCCCAAGTAAGAATTCAAAATTCTTATCAAGGCATGTAAACGACTTAATCCATGACGTAAGACTACTGGATTTACGGGGTTGTTCATGACAACATCTAACTTATTAAACTCTGTTGCTGTAGCTCCACAACAAGCACAACGTAATTGCGAAGTTGTTCCCGTAATAACGTTAAATACTTTACCATCTATAACGGTTTAATATAATTTGGGATCTGAGATTATACCTTGACCTTTATCTGTATCCGCATAAAGAAGTGTTAATTGATTTATTTCAGCCTCTACCCGATTATTTTCTTCTAGAATAAGTTCTTTTGTCTCATTTCGATACTGAATTCTCAACGGACGACAAAACATGTAGGATTGTGGGATTGGGTTAGACCACAACACAAACCCGTCATTAGTTTTTAAATTATATATATACATTGTTGTAAATAAACAATTTTCATTTTCGTTATTACCATCAAATCTTTTGTTTATAAATTGACTGTCCTGTACTGCCATCGAACCCCCAAGAACCCTCAAATGTACAATATACTACGTTTTTCTGCTTAATTTGCAATATTGTGAAATTTTTCAGTACATAATTTTATGATGCTTCAGAATGTGTGTAGTAATAAACTATGAAGTAAGACACTTGCTTCCCTTTCAGTAATAACTATTTCTTCTTCAGGATAACATATTTTTTTTGCTATTTGTAATTTGGAATTTGGAGGATAGGCTAAGAAGCCTCTGTCTTTTAAATCTATCTCTATGATAGTGTAATCTTCCACAGTTAGTTTTCTATCAATTACTTAAGAAAGGGCTTCATCAGGGTTATATAAGGTTTGGGATCGGCTCTTTCTGTAATGGCTGTCGCAAATTTTTTAGGACTGGTTGGACTTTTCAGACGCTCATTGATTACAAACTCTAATTCTTGAGCAGAGTTCTTGTTTAGTTTTTCTCCGCCTATTTCGCCAGTTACAATTTTTGACATCATTTTAATTATTTTTGACTGCAGCTGATCTTGAAGTGACTCTTCGAAACTCCTTCGAATACGACGCATTTGACGGGAGCTCTTTTCATTCGAAGCAGATGGACTGTCATTAGATGTTCCGGCTACTGATTCCTCTTGGCGGTTACTAAATATGTTTGAAGTTGACGGAGCTTCATATGAAGGTAACGGTTCTATAAGTAGCATATCGCTTACAGAACCCATATCTGATGGTTCTGGTTCTTAAGGTCTTAAACTATCAACATTTTTATTTAATTCTATTGGAATTTTCTATTTCTATAGGTATGTCAACATCGAAAATTGTAGCAAGCCATTTCTCATTCTTACTAAAGCGTTTATAATTATTTTGGCTGTCATTATAAAGATTTTCGCACTTAACATACGACGACAACGATACAAATAAATATGGAAATAAAATCTTTAAGACTTTTATTTTGTACATCAAGATTGTTAGGAATACTTGTTGGATACAATGCATTTAAAATAATCATTGCCCGTTCGGTAATTTCGTGGTCACCCGGTCTTTGTTTTAACCCATATTATCGGGCCTTTTCAACCAAAACATAATAAATCTCCAGTTTCGTAAATGTTTTCGGAACCGTATTCAAGCTTAGGTCGTCGGTAATAGTTGACACTCGCTAACCAGCGTGAAGGTTGGCACCCTCATGACCCCCTTGCATTAAGTAATCTGGTCGGACCCCAGAGGGACATCCTCCAGCAGGACGGGTCAGTCCCTGCTGAGGCAAAACAGAGCCATGGGTCTTTGACAGCTCCATGACGCCTTACTCCCGCTTCTCCAGATATTATCTATAGGAATTGGGTTTTAGCCTGCCTAACGAGGGCGGACCTCTTCCCAATCCTATTCATCGAAGATAGATCACAAAACAAAAGTAGTGATCGAATTCCACCGTAATAGTTTGCATGAAGTAAGTATTGTATGTTGCTCACAGTTTTGATTGACAACCCTAGCCCACAATTTTAAAATTCAATATTTCCGTAATCCTGGTTTTGTTGCATATGTTTTTTTGTGGCGATATTTATTAAGTATAGTGATCAACATTAAGGCATTAAAAAAAAACGCCATCAAGAGAATCGCCGGGAATTTTTTTTACAAAATCATAGAAAATATGGTTTCTATAGTGAATATGAATACCTATCACACCTTAAAACATTTAGTGTAAAATGCAAATCCAAAAATTAGATATTGTCTTTCTATGGTTTTTAACGACTTTTCTCGATTTAATTAATTTATCTTAAACTATAGTAGTTAGAGCCGGCGGAGTTTTAATAAGGGTTTAGTTTCATTGTTAGCTTTCCAAAAAACACATAAGACGAGCATGACCGCAACTAAGGCAAAATAACACACTGTGCAGTGTAAATTACATTTGTTGATGCAAATTATGAGAAGTTCATTTGTTGAATCAACATGATGGGCATGAATATAATACTAATTACTAAGTTTACACTTCATGTAAATCATAATTAACAAATTATTACAGTCGAAACCGAATATAACGACATCGTTTATAACGACAGATCGGTTATTACGACTCAATGGCAAGGTCCCGGCCGAATTCAACAATTAAGTAATCATACGTCTTATAACAACATCGGATACAGCGACATATCGCTTAAAACGACGAAACTTTATCGATATTCATTGGCTTTAGCGACCAACCGATTTACCTGTTCCAGCAAAACAAAACAGTAGGTACGAACAATTTAATTATAAAAAAATTTACTTATTCCAATCTATAAAGAAATATTTTAAGCTTAGTAAGCTTACTACACTTAGTATATTGTAGGTACGCAAGTTTTTTTAGAATAACGTTTTTATTTCTTTTGTGGACATTTTATTTGAAAACAAGTTCTTAAGCATAACCTAACCCATACTACATAATTATACATATTTAAAAATTCCAAACATACATATATATGACAATTAATATGACTACATACTTGTATTTATTGTTTATAACAACTATCGGACATAAAGTCAGAAGTTATATGGTCCCTTCAATGTCGTTATATCGGGTTTTGATTGTAATTACTAGTTGTAAGGATTATGATTTTGATATTCTAAGGTCAGGGTCAGGTCAGGTAATTGGTCTGAGGGTTCAAGTGTTGTAAATACATATGTACTTTACTAACTGTTGCCCCTGCATATATTCACTTTATTTTAGTAGCCTACATATATCTTAGCCTAGCATTTATGCTATGCCCATATTAAGTTGCCTCAATAAGGATTGTTATTTTCACATTTATTATTTTAGTGTGGATATAGATTTTCAGCCTGTATTACACTGCGCTTCTTCCTATTTTTCATGTCCTCATTTCATCCAGTTTATATGATTATAATTTAAAAACATATACATATTTCTTCAGGTATGATTATACCTGAAGAAAAACACCAACACCCTATCTAGAGATTCCAACTATCTCCACAAGAGCTCAGAACAAAACTGTCTCATTAATCCAACTACATTAGTGTGAATATGAGTACTACTGCCAATTGTGAAGACCTCAATTTAATTCCCAAATAGGGCATAGTTTTATTAGGCTATCCTGCAGAGAGGCACTCAAGAGTAGTATGGAACTTGGAGTTTTACCTGATAGCGAGCAATCAGCTTGCCACTATTACTTAGGATGTTTCGTTCTACGGACAACAAAAGGATTCAAAAAAGCCCAAAGTGTGCTTTATCTTTACTATGCCCTGGTAAGAAGTACCTTAGAATATGGCTCTCCGATCTGGTCACCGTATTATAAAGTGCACATTAACGACATTGAGCGTGTTCAAAGGAAATGCCTTAAAATTATTTGTTACCGCCAAAAATTAGGTCGTACGTACTTCAATTACGATCAGCGACTGCAAAAATTTGGGGTCCAACCATTGGAGGGTCGTCGCAAATATTTTGACCTAGTTTATTTATATAAAATAATTCATTCAATTATTGATTCACCCGAATTGCTTTCGCATATTTCTTTTAACATTAAATACAGTTTACGTAGATCGAACCGTGTTAATCTCTTTGCCTTGCAAATTCACAAAAACAATATTTCGTATTACAATCCACTAGTAAGAATGACTAGACAATATAATGAATTAGTAACAAACAATTTTCAATTAGACATTTTTCATCCTAGATCTTACACATTTTTAAATACACTAAAGGATATCCTCTATCCCAAATAGATATACAAATAGTTAAACATTGTCAAGATGTATTGTTTTTGTTGTAAAACCTACTTATATGTTCTTATATGTATATTTGTACACCTTTTCTGTCTGTTAACTTGATGTTCAATTGTTTCGATGTGTGCACATGTGTTGAGTTGCAATCTAGATCTGAACATAAGCTTTGATTGTTTTTTATTTTTAATATGATTGTAATTTGTTTTGTGCAATAAATAAATAAATAAATAAATAAATATAAATGATGTAATCAATGTCATTTAAATGTATCTTATTTTACATTATAGAAATGACCAAATATAGAAACATTTCTTAAAAAAATTAACAAATGAATTATCATATTTCATGAGTTCAGTAAAGCTATGTTGTATTAGCCATACAAAACAACAGCAACTTTTGCTGTCAACAATGTAGTTAGTAACAAAAATATGACTGCAATAATTCACCTTTAAGCTTGGCCTCCAGGTAGGTTTTGTAACATGTTTTAAGTTGTTAATGCAAAATTGATGTTGCTTTGTATAAAATGTAATATGTTTTTGCATTCTAATGTGTTTTACTGTTAAGGAGTTTAAGTATCAGTCCTAAATGTACCAAGTGTAAAGCCACAGACCTGCTTCATCGTACACATAGCCGGCAAAGTAAATGCATGCCTCTTACCCTTTAAAAATACATAGATGTGTGTTTTTTGCATGGGGCTATTCAAAAGGTTATTACTAATATTATACACAAGTTTTGGGAAATACCTAATAGATATAAATATTCTTTTAAACACACTTTATACTTAAAATATAAGGATAACACATAGATTGTACTTTGAAATCAATCAGAAAATTTATTAAATTATTAAATAAATTACTCTCCATTTAAAGATCATGATAAGATATGTGATTGCACACAAATGTTATCAGAAACTTTGATTCTATTAATTTATTTACATTTAATTGCCTGTGGGCTGTAAAGATGTCCACGTATCGATACAGAGTGTATCAATATAATTATATCATAACCAATCATATCAATACAGCATTATATATTGCAATGTTTTGTATCGATACATTCAACATTTAATGACTTTTTAAATAATTTAATATAAAATAAATATTAGTTTGAACAGTTAAAAAGAATTTATTTTCTTAAAATTGTATTAAAACCGAAACCACTTACAAATTAAAGTTATATCTATTGCAATGTTTTAAAATTGCCATTGAGAGGCCGTTAGGCTATGTAAAATCAAAAGTTTATGTTGAACATTGATAGTTATTGAATGTTTCCTTGTGGTGTTGTTTTAAATAAGTTCTTAGATTTGTAGTATTATTTTAAGTTTTCACTTTCACTTGACATAGCTTACATTTAGCAGTAACATGTCATCTCTTTAATAAAAAATTACCACACACTTGATTTTCGAGGCGGCAGTATAGTGTTAAAATATATTTCAACAAAGTTTGTTATCAACGTTTCACTTAAAACAAAGATGAATCGTCAATAAAGCAACCAACAAAATAATTTTATTATGCCAGTTACATTAGAAAAAATACTTACAAAATTTATAAACAAATATGTTGGATAGTGATATTGATAGTAGTATTGATAGTGCACAAAGTGTGCCACACACTGACAGCTCAGTTTCACAGTGCAAAGTTTGTTTACATTAATCTCACCTTACCAAAACATAGAGGAGGTTTAATATTCCAGGTTCAAATCATAATTTGAAACAGATAAATAGATTCAATATTTTTTATCTAGAGATACAATATATTGTATGGTCCTGTATCAATACAAAATATTGATATATTGCATTGTTTTGTATCGATACAGCAAAATATTGATACATATTGTGTATTTCTAGTGGACTGTGAGTACCTCTCATGACATGGGCACTAAAAGCTTACTTGATAATGCCATAAATGTAGAATAAAACAATCAAATTTGTATACAAAATGTACAACAATACAATGTCTTTACCCTATAAATTTCTGGAATGCTAGACATCATTAAAATACAATCAATTCTGACAACTGCCATTTAAGAGGTTGAAGCAGTTCTATTTAAATAATTCAGAGGAGAAGTTGGAGGTGTATTAAGAGGTACAGTTGCTGATGCGGAATGAACCACTATGCACATAAGAACAGTAGAAATTAAAGTCATGTTTTTCAGTTTCTATCGTTTTGAGATAAAGTCAGACCTTCATGCTATAGAAGGTGAATATGGATATGGAACAAGCAAAGGTTAAACATGCATATTAACCATCACAAAATAAGTGTTCAATGTTCACAAATAATGAATGCAGGCAAAAACAAACTGAGGTAATATTCACAACATACTCTAAGATAAACAATTATTTTTATTCAAGGTAAATTACAAGGAAATTTATGTTTCAGGAACGATATGATTTCCTTGTAAATATGTATTTATTTACTATCTGATATCAGTAATTAAATACACATAAAATAGGTGATAGTAACTTGTTATATAAATATCTTATGGTGTATGTAGTCATAAAACTAGCTTGATATAAAATGGTGGTTTTATATCAAAATATATTTTTTTAAATGACAACATAATATGTAAAAGGATATAGTAAAATATGTATTGAAACTTAATATAAACTAAAAAACACTGTACATAGCAACTTTATACAATGAAAAAGAAATTTTTGACTACATGGGGGGTAAGTAACACTTTTAGATTGTAGCAGTGCAACTTAAAACTTATTCAGGCTTACTATTACAATCATCTTTGTTTCAAGTAAGTTAGACGAATTCCAAGGTTAATTTAGTTCTAAATTACTTGGCGTAATACATTATTTAAGCTCAGCTCATATTCAAGTTAAAGATATTCTTTTCAATGCCTATTAGTTACTTCAATATAAGGCTAATGGTGACAATGTATAGAGAAATTAATAAAAGTTTGAATTAGTATGCATACTACGTAAAGGTAAAAGTGAAGCAATAATAATTACTCACCACATTATTGTAGTTGAAGGCTGTAGCTCCAGGCTCGAAGTATTCTCTATTTATTTTATCTCCCATTATGACGAATATCACTATCTTTTCAAAGTTTTAAATACACACACAACCATCGCGAACATCAGCATGTCTTAATATTAAAATAATCAAAACATTTTAGATTATTTTGAGTAAATCCATTGACCGTTAGAAGCGTCCGAACAAGCATCATTTAATTTATTCTAAAATTACCTTAATAAATAATAGCTATAGGAATTAATGCATATAATAGGCTAAATGGAATGTTATTTAAATTACACAGGCAATGATTTAAAAATATCGCCCAATTTTTACACGTACAATTATTTTATTTTACTTGACAATTTACCTTGACACATAAAAATGTCAAAGTCGCCATATTTACTACCACAGACAGTCAAAGTTATTTCCAAAGTTGCTAAATAGTTACTTGTATTTTATGTAGTCTTACTTATCTAATTATTGTATCAGATATAATAATATGATTATTTCATTGAAATGATTATAATTTACGACGAACGATATCCCGGATGCGGTGGATAACAAGACTATCTTTGTGTGTTCATTCGTATTTATTTGTCTCTAATGAACCAAATATTCAATCGTGGTCTAAAATTTCAACGCATTTACTATTAACATTTATTAAAAAGCTAGTATCGAATAATTCGAGGCCTTAAAAAGATTTCAATAAAAATACCTAAAAACATGTTGTTTATGCATTACATCTTTTTAAGGCCTCCGTGCCGTCTTTCGAAGGGTGCCAATAGGATCCTATTACAAAGCCTCCGCTATTCGTGCGTCCGTCCGTCTGTCAGCGGGCTATATCTCAACCGTAATAGGTAGGTAGAGTTAAAATATCATAGATTGTATATTTCTACTGTCGCTATGGCAACAAAAAACCCAAGGCAACTAATTTCGAAATGGCCGCGATGCAATAAAGATCCGAATTTTTTATGCTTTGGTCACCGTGTTCAGTCTTATTAACAATAATAAAAAAACAATTATATACGAAAATGAAAAAATGTTCATGTTGTTTTAACGCCTTTTTTGTTGCTTTTACAAATGTATTTAAAAAGTACAGTGTTATATTTATTATAACCCTTATGCGCAAGTCCAACTCACACTTGACCGGTATTTTGTATAATCATAAATATATCCCATGGCCTTTGATAGTTATTAAAATTATAGTTCAAAAGATAAGAGTTTTTGAAAGTAGCATAAAATAAGGACGTAGGTTTAGTAATATGATGAATATGGTCTCGCTGACACGCTTTGAATACGAATCACAGACAAGAAATATTAGAATTGATTATAGCAGCCATTTTGAACACTTAAACACAGACATTCATTTAAATCGAAGTATGTAAGTCAGAGAACATCTCGTCTTAATATCAGCCACTGCCGGGCACAGGTTTCTTTTCAGTGCGATAAGGGTGCTCCCACGCTGGTCCTGGGCTTGTGGATCGACTGACTTCACATATCTTCAAGAACGCTATGGAGTACTCTCAGATATGCAGGATTCCCTACATTTTCCTTCACCGTTAAAACAAATGATGACCCTTTCTAAGGCACAGGTAATATTTTTACCACCAATATTTTCGGTTTATCTCCTTGAAACAAACAAAGCTATTGGTATTTTTTATTGCACTGGCAACATGGAATAGCCGTATTTCAATTAAAAAAAAAGTGACGATTTTGTGTGATTCATTTTCTTAGCGGGACCAGCTGTCAAAAAATTTTTTTTGCGCCCTTTTCAAACAAAATTTTCTACTGTGTGAATCTTCACATTTTTTATTTGAAAAACGTATTTCATTTTTATTGCTTATTTGTTTTAATCTTTGAATAGATTGGTATGTTTTTGAAATCGAATTTTGTATTTTTATTAGAAATTACAATTTATTTGGTGGGAATAAATATTTTCCCACCAAATAAATAATAAACATACACCAAATAATATAAAGTATTCCCACCGCCCGTGACGTATTATGTATGCGCATTGAACTATTTACTTCTTGTTTTAGATTTTGATGAAAATTGGCTCGCAATTTAAATGACGAGAATATTGCAAAAGCATTGGAGTAGATATTCGGCATTCCGGATGATGGTTCAGAAGATGGGTTCGAGTTTGATGAGACAGAAGAATGCAATCTCGACACAATTCGAAAAATACTTGAGCCAGCTGATGATGTATTACTAAATTCTCCTGCGCATTTGAATTCCACGTACAGTAATAATAGCCCAGAGACAAGTACATCCCTAACAACACCATCAATCTATGCTAGACAGTCGAATAATTCTCATCAAGAAGAACCTTCGAGAGTACAGTCGTCACCATTACAAGAAGAAGAAAGGATTTGTGGACCGGAGGCCAGATCCAGATGAATTCGATATGGTAACAATAAAACCTAAGTATTTATTGAATAGAACAAGTGCGAACAGAATGACATTTAAAAAAAAATTCAATGTTGATGTGTTTGATTTGATTGTAAGTCAGACAAACTTATATGCAAAGCAGCAAAACATAAATAGTTGGCAATCTGTCAATCGACTTTTTTGGATATTCTTATTGTTATGGGTTATCATATTCTCCTCCAAATAGATTTATACTGGTCATCAGATTTCGTGTAAATGCTGCCACTTTATATAAAAACGCCTGTAAAACGTTTCAAGAAAATTTTAGAGGCTTTACATCTGAATGATAATACTCAACAACCCATCAGAGAAGGGGGAGTTTGTATTTATGCTTTAATATTTGCACTGCATAGCTTGATTTTTGGATTTTTCACTGGATTGGCTGCTTGTTTAGTATAGATGCAAACCTACTTTACTCGACTCTTCAAGACGAGTAAGGTGCCGATGGTCTTAGGGGAGAGCGCAACAGTCGTGTAGATCCCCAAGACAAGTCTGGTGGGGAATCCTTCACGTGGTTGCCCCCTGTTTATTGGTCTAGTTCCCTCTGAAATAGACGTAACTAAAATCACCAGACGACTACTGCCTGGGATGGAGAGGTCATGTTCCGGCAAGTCCATCGTCAAACGACAGACGCTGGATAGTAATGACCTCCTGCGTGTTTGTGCCGTGCACAGGAATCCGTACTAGAGGATGAAGGAATCCTGGGGGTTGAGAACGTAGCGAGCCGGTTGTTGTTGTTCGCTGCCTTCAACACACCCCTTTGGTCTGGATTTCTCTTCACACGGGCGGCCGCTAGCTAGCCACTAACGGTCAATCGGCTGTGACGTCCCGTCTGAGGGCCGTCGACGAGGGTCCCTAATTGGGGGAGGGCAGACAGCAAGGCGCGGAACCCGGTGGTAGGTGTGCGGCTTGTTCTTTGGTCGTACACAGCCTCGGAGTTCTTCGCAGCGTCGAGTCTCGTCTATCTCACAGGGTGTGGGCCCTAAGTCTATGGGGTAGCTCTGGCGATCGTGCGTAGAGCGCACGACGTCCCCGACTGAGGACTCTGTGGCGGGTTGAGCGCTCCATAGATGATATTAACTTTAGAACAACTATGGCCTCTAAAAGAAACCGAAACCCCCTATTCGCTGTGAATACAGCTCCATCCCGGAACTCTGCTGCGTCTTCGGATGCGCAAGTTCCAACAACCTCTCAAGCTGCTGCGTCCTCGGACGCGCAAATGCCCCACACTCAACCGGCAGCGTCTTCGGATGCGCCAACCCGGAACGCGACTGCAGCTCTGAATGCGCTGAGTTCCAGCAAAGCCAGGTCACAGACTGCGTCAAGTAAGGGCAAGGCAAGTTCCCTGGAGGCGCTTAACCTGAGCGCGGCCCCGTCTCTGACGGCGCTGTGCACGAGCAACGCGAATCCACCGAATGCGCCGAACCTCAACAAGGCAGCGTCCGTGACTCGGCTGCGCGGGAATGACATAGCTGCTTCCTCAAACGGGTCGGGTTCCCCCAACTCCCTTACCGCAGCATCTGACGCGCCTCTAGGGGCTTCGTCTACTGGTACGGTAATCGAACTGTCGGCTCTCAAGGACGCCATCCCGGTGCAATCTGAGAAGCCGAAATGGACCCTGGTTTCTCCCCGTAGAAAACCGAAAAAGAAGGGAAAGAAACCCCAGCAAGCCAGACCGGACACCCAGGCGCAGGATCAGGCAAGAAGAAAGGTCAATGATGAAGGGCGACAGCTTCCTTCCGAAGCAAAACCCGTTACCGAAGTAGCCAATGTCGAAAAGGTCCAGGTGCAGGCGAAGCCCGAGGCAGCGCCAGCGCCATCATCATCAAACGACCACACTCGTCGCCGATCCAAGCCACGGAGTAAACGCGTAGGCAGGCTGGTGGCCAAAGCCAAACCCACCACCTCGGCAAGCTCATTGCCTAGGAACAAGAGATCCCGGCCAGAGGACACAACCATGCCAACTGGAGACAGCAAGCACGTAAAGTCGGCAGTAAACAGACAACGAAGCTCTGCTTCGGCTTCGTTTAGAGCAAACGAGCTCTGCGTGGCGGTGATGACCGAACCCTTCCATGACCTCACCGCAGAACAAGCCAACGCCATCCGCACCTGTCTAGAGTTGAAGTTTGAGTTGGATCTGCAGAACCCCAAAACAACAACCCAGACGGCCAAAGTACACTTCAGGGTAAGGCACACCACAGCGATGGCGTACTCAATATGTGGTGTGAGGACGACGTCGCACTGGAGTGGCTCCGACCTGCTGTCAACAACACTCCGTCACCAATTGCTGGCACTCAGCTTGTGGTCAAACCACAAGCTGAAATACAGCGGAGAATTCCCTGCGGGCTTTTCATTCCTGAGCCCAACAGGGACATCAACAAACTGCGCAGACTGCTGGCGGCACACAACGGGTTTGTAAATGTCAACTCGTGGTCTCTGGTCAGTGCGGAGAAACAGACCGAAACGCCTGGCGTTCACCTGCTGCTCCGGATACCAGAGATGGACGTAAACACCCTCAAACAGCAACAGCGGCGCCTTTACTGGCTCTTCGGCAACATCTACGTCCGGATCCTCGAGGAGAGGAAATCGAAAAGACCGAAGGCGCTGCTCAAGCAGCAAAACCAGTAGCACCACACAAGCACATCTGTCGAGGATCCGTCACAACCACAACAGGACGCGATGGATGTTGTTGTGACTGACTCCCCGGCAACCCCAGGAGTAGAGGAGTGCTTTCTCAACGTTGGGAGTGAAGCCAGCGACAGCTGCCTCAACTCCTCACCGTTTCGAGAGTAGCCACACTCCACTACTCCAAACCAACCTCCAGCATAGCCTCACTGTGACGGCTTCCCTACGCAGAACGCTGGAGGAAACCTCCAAGACCATAGCCCTAATCCAGGAGCCGTGGATCAGGAAGGACAGAATCTGTGGTCTCAACATCATCGGTGGAAACCTCCTCGTAGACACCACCGTAAGTAACCCCTGAATCTGTATCTATGCCCCCAAACATGTCAAAACACTCTTAATAACCGAATTCTGTTCTAGAGACTTGACAGCCGCTAGATTTCCTGCAGCAATCAATAATCAATCCTGTGATCTAGTCCTACCGTCCGCTTACCTGCCAAGCGACGAGGATATACCATCGCCGGAACTGATGTCCATGGTGGAATACTGCACAAAAGAAAAGTTGGAACTTATCATATGCACCGACTCCAACGCACACCACATTTTGTGGAGCAGTGAAAAGTCTAATGCTCGTGGAGAGGAACTGGTAAACTAACTTTTCACTACTAACCTCCTCTTAGTCAATAAAGGATCGGAACCGACTTTTGTAAACTCAAAAGCACAAACTATTATAGACCTTACTCTATCAACAGACGATGTATCCAACTTCATTACCGACTGGCACGTCTCCAAGGAAGCGTCATGCTCGGACCACAGGTGGATACGCTTTAACCTTCGTATAGCCTTACCCACACCACAACCTAGACGCGTCCCGCGTAAGACTACCCATCAGAGAAAGTTCCAACTTCGACAAATTGTATAAAATCCGTCCACTCATACCTTTACTCGGTAATTAATTTCAAAACAATGTTTGTAACTCAGCTTCTCAAAGCATAGATGAGAGTATGATACTCTTCAAAGGAAGATCCAGTTTGAAGAAATACATGCCACTAAAGCCCATCAAACGAGGCTATAAAGTAAGGTGCTGTTGCGACAGTAGTAAAGGATATTTGTATAACTTTGAGATTTATACAGGCAAAACTGGACTAGGAATAGAAGAAGGTTTAAGGTCTAATGTGGTTAAGAAGTTATTAAGGAAATTGATAGAAGAGAATTTCAAAACACATGTTACTTTTGATCATCTTTTTTGTCTTATGCAGTACTTGTACGAAAATAAGATTTATGCTACGGGAACAGTCAGAAGAAATAGGGCAATATTACCTAACATAATAAAAAATGTCAGGACTGTAAGGAACAAAAACTTGAAGTTGAAGAAAGGTGACTTCAAGTGGAGAACAAAACAGGACGTAGCATTTACTGTTTGGCAAGACACCAAAGAGGTTTTATTACTTACTACTGCATTCCATCCTAAGGTAGGAATCACATCAGTTCAAAGAACCCAAAAAGATGGCACCAAGGAGGCTGTACATAGTCCAAGGGTCGTGAAAGAGTACATTAAAAGAATGGGTGGTGTTGACAGATTCGAGAGGACGAAAGGACTAATTACTGGGTATAGCAGCAGAAAAAGAAGCAAAACTATGCCCTCATGCGTTTGCAAAAAGTTACGCATAACTGGTCCGGAAAAATTATCAGAATATTATAAATGCCGTTCCTGTAAAATCGCGGTTCCAAAATGTAGGCGATCATATGCCAGCTGAATGAGATACCTACAGACGTTGTGAATTCTGCAGCACAAAGGTAAAAGACAAGCGTAATAAACTAAATTTAAATGCAGTAAATGTAATGTACCGCTTTGCATTATGCCTTGTGTTACTCAATTTCATGGTAAATAAGATTCAGTACTAAGCTAGTATGTGTAAGCGTTGACGGGCAGTGCGAACATTTTTACCAAAAATATTTTTATATTTTATAAAATAGTTATTATTTGCGTAAATCTACTTTTTTTACATAAATAAAAACATGTTAAAAACACTATAAAACGTTATTTTATTCTTACGGATCCTTCTGCCTTAAATATAAGGCAGAAGGATCCGTAAGGCTAACAATTTGATACGTACATAACTTCGAAAAGTCAGAGATGCGCGCCTTGGTATCGAACTCGAGACCTCTCCGTAGCAGTCCAACGGTCTCCCACTAGACCAGCGATGCTGTTTTGTCATATTTGTTTATTTAAAATCCTGCAATAATGGATTACAAAGACGGCTTTCAAAGACGACGTAAGAAAAATAAAACTAATTGTAATTTTGAAATAAAATTAAAGATACGATAATATCAATTTACCTTTTATTATATTTGTTTATTTATCTGTACATAATTTATATAATATAAATATACCCATATTTATTAAATAGCAAAAAACAATTCACAAAAAGTCATTTTAATTTTATGGCTCCCTATTTACCATTAGCTTAGGTTTTTTCGGTAAAATGAATTTAAAAGAAATAAGAATATATTGGTACTACATTTTTGGACCAGTATGTAAAAATTAAGTTTTCAAGTCAACTTACTATCGCCATATTATGTGTGCATAATATTGTAATTGGATTGAATTGTAATTACAGACGTACACAACATATGTAACATGTAATTACAATCCTAAAATCATTGCTTCTTTAAGTTTCTTGTTTCAATGGTATATCAGCATAATATTTACAACAAATCTTTATCATAAGTTTGCGCTTTGACTCCAGCTTAATATTACAATACTAAGGGCCTGTTTCACCACCACCAATAGCATTTATCTATAAGATACAAGTCTCGCCATCTCTCTTCTTTAACCTAACAAGATCGAGACAGCATGCAATTTATCTTTCCGATAACTTTTACTTGATAGTTGTGAAACTGGCCTTAAGCTATTATAATTCTTAAATAATATTGTTTTGTTCTTATTTTTAAATGTTTATTACGTAACCTTTCACCGAAACTAATTATTATTACTAGTTGGCTTAACTAATTATTGATGTCAAAATCATGATTCAGTTTTCTTAACAGAATATTTGTCTAAATATTTCTGTATGTTGTCTGTGCCCATCTTCTCGGCAATCATTTTGAGAGACATAGCGAATACTTCGTGAGCGATGTCTTTGTCCCTAGCTAGGGCAGACTCTTCGCAGTAGAAACAATTGTTGAAGTATAGGCCGGTGACGCCTTCCAACTCCGTCGCAGTTGCCGCGTAGATACTAGTGGCCGCTGCTTGTTGCTGTAACAAAAAATATATAAATATTAAGTAAAGAAACTGGACGTACTCGGACGCATGGCAAGTAATGGGATTTAAAGTATCCAGGATACTTTAGTAAGTAGGTACAGTATTATTGTCTATCTCGGGTAGGGGAGGGGTAATGGATGCGACTGCTACGAATGAGGTTTAATTCCTCAAGTAGGATAAAGTGATATTTGGTTTTTCTGTCAAAAAATTCTAAGTAACAGTAATATATACATATATATCGATAGACGGCGATACACCTTCGAGAATGTATGTATGTACATATTACCTTTTAAATATTTTTTACAAACATGACACTATCTGCTTGGTATCATGGCACAAATTTATTGTGACCGATCTTGATGTTTGATGCTCCAGAAAGTGTTATTTTTCTGTTAAAATATGTAGTAGGTGCACGAAGTTGGTTAATGTGCCCTGGCGATGGCGATAGGCTAGCCTTTTACGTGAGACTTACCTACTTTCGCTAGTTATGTTTTACATAAGTCTTATATCTGTAATACCTCACGCTATGCTTTCTATACATTTCCGATTTCAAAACTTCATTGGCTTAGTAATTCGATTGTACTCATATGTCTCATCCAAAGTCGACTTATATATATTATAATTTTTGTCGTCTTTTCTAGTCAATTTTAGCTCCTGTGTATATAATTATTATAAAGGTACTCACTAGAGATTTAGTAAAAGGTCTCACAAAATAGAATGCCAGTCTGAACAACCACCAAGACTTGCTGAGGTTGGTGTAAACCATGTTGCCTGGATGTAGGGAATTGACATAAATGCCTTTCTGCCGCCATTCTTCGCTTAGCATCTGAAATTAATAAATGAAATTTTATAGTTATGAGAGTAAGACAACAAAACCGCCAGATCTAGCTTAAACTGGCTAATATGTAATGTGGAAGGTGTAATGTCCCCCTGACCGAATTTCGGTCACGGCGGCCAATCTTAACGGAGAATGGCCATCGGCGCAGGAGATATTATAGTGCACAAGTGTGTGCGCAAACACAAGTGCACTCTCTGTTCCCTAACTCTCATGATCCGATGAGACGAATAATCCGACACGACCGGAGAGAGATCAGGGGCAGGACCAACGGCTTTACGTGCTTTCCGAGGCACGGGGGTGTCTAACACCGCCAACTTCCTAACTCCGGGCTCGTATTGAAATTTCTTAACAGAAAAATCTAATAACTTTTTGTTGGCCCGACCCGGGATTTGAACCCGAGACCTCATGCACAGCAGTCGCATTCACTACCGCTGCGCCACGGATATATGTATACTTTGTTTTATACGCACCATTGCACTGCTTATGTTTTTATAAGGCAAATGGCCCAGCTTGGTTCTTGCCCTGTGTCGCGGGGGATTTAACAAGCAAAAATTAGCAGACAGAAAGTACACTACCACTATGAGCAATCACTTTATGGATCACACAAATTGTCCCGTGTGGGATTTGAACCGACAACGCTCAAAGCGTTTTTACTTACCTACTGCTTTTTGTTGCCACATGGCCAAACCCGAAAGGTATTTAATGTAAAGTAATGTAGAGAATACTAGGTAAGTACAGTCATTCGTAAAAATAAGTATGTTTTTTCATTCGTACCTTTGCAGTGATCACATTAAACAATTTCGAATTATTATAAGCCATCATCGAACTGTAGGAGTCTTTCGTCGGTGCTAAGTATTGTTGAGCGAACAAATTCTTAAGACTGGCAAACCTGGCAATAAAAAAAAAATACATATAAATACCTAGCCATAAATATTGTTACAAGAATCTTTTTTTTTCTATTGCATAAAACATTTAGTACTGTAATGTGCAGTGATCGGAGTAGGTAGATTGAAATGGGGTCATTGATCCGAAACGTATATATTAATATGGACATTCCTCCGGAATTGGTGGATTATTAAAAAAAAACCGGAACTTATGTAGGAATTTTATTCTGCCAGAGTGGAAGGAGTCATTTGATGATTTGCCATCCTCAAAAAAAGGTAGGAGTTGTAATAAAATGAGCAATATTATTCTTTATTATTCTTCATATTTTTTTTAACGGCACACAGTCACGATTTGACAAAACCCAACGACCAATCAGAACAAAGGATCATGGGTGGTACAATAACCGGTTATCAGAACAATGCGTACGCCCGCCGACGACATGCCAGGTAGCTCACTCGTTTACTTCGGTTCGTAGAGTGCGCATCTTTGTTTGTTACTGTGTTGTGAAAACGTTACTTGACCCTGGCTTGTGTACATACTGACTTCTGGAATCTGCTCTAAACCACGATTTGGCTCGAATATACGGACTCAGATTTTTCACTATTGAATTGGATCTACATATTTAAACCAAGCTTTGGTAAGTAATATTTTACTAGTTACAAGGAGTATAAAGCATGTTTGGATGTACTATAAGAATATTTTTAGTATTGTGTTTGTTCGCTTAACCTGCTGAACATACCATGAGTCTTAATATTGTTAAATCTTTAATAGAGTATGAACCAGTGAGCTTAGTGCGAAACAAAATTATGATATTCTAGTAATGTAGTCGCAATTCAGCTAACTCCACTATTAACCGACATTTTACTGGAATCCGTATATAATTTGAATGCCCTGTGTCCTCTTGCAATGTATTGGTAAAATAAATTACTATAGGCCTTATCTACTTCTCTACAAAATATTCTACGTAACAAGCCCTTTCATTTGATATATATATATATTGATGGAATTGTAAAAAAAAAAAAATTGTCCGCCGTCTTGTAGCGGCAGCCATTTTGGATTGACAGGAAGAGGGTGAAATTTCAATGACTAAATTTGATCCACGAAAAATAAAACAAACGGAGTAAGCTAAATAAACTAAATAAAATGTAATTTTTTCATGTCTTTGTTTTAGGTGATATATACGAGGTTCCATCTCTAAAACAAAGTTCAGATATGGCAAACGTCAAGGCTGAAACTGTAGAAAAATGGATATCCGGTCATCCCGAACTACTTTACGATCACGCTAGTGGTACAATATACTGTTCAAAATGTGAAAGCCATTTGAAAACCATAAATAAAGGAAACGTTAAAAGACATATCGAAGGAGCAGTACACCAGGGAAAGTTTAAGCGGCCCGAAGAGGAATTTTATTTCGATCTTATAAAATTTCTCATTTTGTGCAATATTCCGTGGTCTCAGATGAAAAATACTACTTTTCAAGATTTCTTTAAAAGATATATGTGTAGTACCTGTTGTTGTACGTGTACTAATCGTACTCTGCCAGATGAATCACAGTTACGGAAAGTTTACTTGGACAAGTTTTTTAAGAATAAAATCAATTCGATTCGGCAAAATTATAAAAATGAGAAACTATGGATATCATTAGATGAAACGACAGACTTTTTAGGTCGCTATATAGTCCATTTTTTAATAAAACCATTACATCCTAGCAATTTGACTAGACCTTATTTGGTAGCATGTAAAATGCTAACTGTAGTTAATGGACAAACAATCACGCAATTTGTGTTAGAATGTTTGGAAACTTTTGGGAAGATTCTTTTGAATCGAAGGTAGGTAACATTCTTGTCCTCTGCACTGATAGCGTTGCATATATGCTGTCTGCAGGACGAAATTTAAAACAATACTTACCTGAAATGAAGCACGTAACATGTTTGGCGCACTCTCTTCATCGCGTATCTGAGCAAATTAGGTTAGAATATCACGATGTTAACATTTTAATAGCAAATGTTAAAAAGGTATTTTTGAAAGCCCCAAGTAGAGTCAAAATTTTAAAAGAAAAATATCCAGATTTGCCGCTACCTCCCCAACCAGTTGTTACAAGATGGGGCACTTGGTTAGAGGCAGCATTTTATTACGCTCAAAACTTTGAAAAAATAAAAGAAGTATTATCTTGTTTAAGCAGCTCTGATGCGGTATCTATTCGAGAGGCAAAAAATATTATAGAAAAAGAAAATTTAAAAGAAGATTTAAATTACATTAAAGACAATTATTTTATAATTCATTTGTCTTTAAAAGAATTGCAAAAGCATAATTTATCGTTGACAGATTCACTTTTAGCATTTGACAACGTCAGAGATGCTATAAATCAGTGCAATTCAGAAAATATAAAAAATAAAATAGAACGTGTTATGGAACGAAACCCAGATTTAGACACACTTAGAGAATATAGTGAGGCCATTGAAAAAAATGAAGCACATAATTTAATACCTTTTTTAAAATTTGCTCCTTTGACATCGTCAGATGTAGAACGGTCTTTTTCCATTTATAAATGGACTTTAGATGTTAAAAGAAATAGGTTGAAAATAGAAAATATAGAGAAACTCATAGTTATATATTTTAATTGTAAAGATCAGGATTACCAGGATGCTGACATTGTAATCGATGAAGATTAAAAATGTGAATAAATGTAAAATGTACATATTTAATAATAAACAATCTTGATTTTTATCTTTTTTCTTTATTCTACCGCCTTTTTTTGGTCCTAAAATCTGACTAAAATCAACCTGTTCCTTCGTATGCCCTTTACGTTTTAGAGTCGTGGTGCATCCTTAGAACAGTCTCACGACCCCAGCAGGCATTGGCCCTCTATGGGGCCCCGTCATTTATTCTACCCTTAATGCAAATTACCATGACCCCTATGAAAATATTTAAATTTAAGTGCAACAATTTATGTCTATCTATAAAAGTTCTAGCCATAAAAGGCTAAAAATAAAAATTAAAGCTTCGATCGGAATTCGATTGTTTTTATTATTCAACAGATAAATAATGAATTAATTTAGTTTTGATACCTTCCTTTAAATTTTGAATTGAGTAGGAATAATATCACTACCAACATTAACAATATTTAATTGAATCCGGAAATACCGGAATTACTTTCCGGGAAAATGGCTTATCCATGTTATTCTTTCTGTGTGCATTTATGATACAAGTACCAAAAATCAATCTACCTACTCCGATCACTGGTAATGTGTGTTAGTTTATGCATTAATAATATAACATTAAAATATAAGAAGCTCATCCAAAATGATCTCAATTGGCAAACTGTCCTTTAATTGAGGCCAGTTATCAATAGAAACATGCACTCTTTCCATGGGAAAATCTCCACTTCACACATTATGAATTGTTTTAGGGACTCAAAATTATCATGGCGTTTGGAGTATGCCATACTTTCTGAAACTGGTCAGTTTTAGAAAGTTCTCAAACCGCTGGATTATGATTTATGGTCATAAATCATAATCCAGCGGTTTTAGATCGGGATTAAATGTCGGCCAGTCTTCAGCTATAATAAAGTCCGAAAAGTTCGTTTCCAACCACGCTGGGGTCGATCGAGATCGAGCTTTATGACCCAGTGCTGGGTCTTACTGAAATGACCATTCTTGGTTATGAAACATAGTGTTGTTGAAAAACTTAACCACTTTCTCAAGAATCGTATCATACACTTGTATGTTTTGACATATTTTTCACAAGAATGTGGTTTAGTCACTGCTTGGTAGCAACACCCCAGAAAACCATTACTGAAGTCGGATAATGTTCTATAGAGCTTTGAGCACAAACTCGGTCATTCTGCTAGTTAAAACATTGCTCAATAGTAAACATTTTCTCTTCAGTAAATAACATGTTTCTGTGCGTACCGCTTAAGAAGTTGTTTTGATTTGACCACCCTATTCATTTTTAAATTAACAGTTAAATAATGAACAGCGCGTCTCTTATAGGCTGCTAGGTGCTATATTAATTTCTCAAGATAAAATCTTTTGCTTTCGGACAGTATTTCTTCGAATTCTGACCTTCACTCCTTTGATCGCCTTTTTCGTACGAATACTACGTGGACAGCCAGATGTTTTTCTGTCACAAGCAGAGGAGGTTTCGTCGTACCTATCAATACACAAACATTCGACTAATACCAAGCGGATGGAGAGTTTCAAAAATTGCATTTGGCTCCATACCTACTTTATGTAATGTTATCAGAGCAATTCGCTTCTCTTTATGACCCCACTTCATTTTAAATTTTAATATCACAATAATATTTATCACCGATTGGCGCGAAAATGAGAAATCAATTAATTTTCATATAAGAATGACAGACTCCTAATCCAAATGTAATATAGTTTTTTTTAATTGTAGTAATATTTATGGCCAGACCAAGTATAAATGATAACAAGTATTAACGCGATCATGCATAATGTTCACCTGACCGGACGTGCTCAAATATAGCGATGCGCAATATTCTTAAAATAAATTTCATATATTTCTTAAATGTGACAACAATCGAATGTTGATGCATCGAATATTCGAATCACAATTTAAGACACATTAATAAAAGTGCAAATTATTTTAGATTTTTGTTGTAGTAATGGCCATTTTATTTTCTTTTCTTTATCTGTTTTCGTACTAAGTCCTATCTAGATATGTAACAGTACATAGGTAAATATAGGTACTAATTGCTGATAATCAACCAATTGATAAAAAATCAATATAATTAAATTTACTTATGTATAGATGTCTCACAAACATGTGATAGGGCAATAATGATGTAGGTACCTATAGAAAAAGGAAAAAAGGCATTTGTCCGGAAGTGGACAATATCTTACCTTATGCGACACTACAATACATGGAATACCTGGGTTTAAACTTTGTGTTTTCCTGGTCAAACACCATGTTTTAACGGTTTTACACCCATTACCTAAACCGTTAAAAAGTGGTGTTTGCCATTATTATCAAGTATAATATTGCATAGTAACAACGATACCTATGTGACTCTGACGACACAAACACAACCCGTGTCCCTTTCTTCAACAGTGGTTCCAATAAGAGTATGAGGTACATATGACTGAGGTGGTTCACTTGGAATGTGGTTTCAATATTGTCTTCCGTCTCTGTGTATGGTAGACCAAATACTCCTGCATTCAGTATCACGATGTCTAGGTGACTGAAATAAGAAAAATATGTCTTGTAATTATGTGTATGTGTACTGAATATTGTACAGTTAGCGACATAAGTAGATAAACATTTTCGCAATTTTTAGGTGCTTTAACATACACAATAATGGTAATGCCTCATCTTTTACTACAGTGACAGTTAAAGGATCGTTATTTTAATCGGGTCTGGGTCCCAGCCATGTCGCAGATACTAAGGTTCTGAGAATGGTATTTTTGGCACTATCAATCACTGACACAATATTGTATAGTGGCCTGGGAAGGAACCTGGAAAACTAACTTATTGAAATTGGAACGCGCACAAAGAGCAATTTTAAAGGTTGGATGGAAGTTACCATTCCGATTGCCCACCACAGAACTCTACAAAACCTGTAACGTACTTTCAGTTCGCCAATTGTTCCTACTTAATCTCATTCTAACAACACACGCACATACTCCCTACGAACCACACACACACACACACACGCACACGCACATGCACACACACACACACACACACACACACAGAGAGAGAGACACACTGGCACACACACACACACACACACAAACATGTCAATATAATAGGAAGAGGGCCTGGAGATTTGTCATATAGATCTTGAAGTCTGTTCTCTCAAAGGTTAAATTTAACTAATGTATTCACATGTATGTACCTTTGAGAGAAATAAAACATATTTTATTACTATTATTTGATTTTCTTAATTTTCTCGGTTAGATTTTTATTTTTGTTTTAATGAATAAACTCAAAAACTATTAGACTGATTTTAACTAATCTCGCCGTTAGAGAACTGCTTTATCCAGTAGTAAAATTGGCTATATAGGTAACATCACACCATGAGCTACGGGAGCAGAGCAGTAATCATAAATGTGGGTGAAACCGAGGACAATAGCTAATGAGATATACATATACATATATTTAAGTGAACTCCACACAAAATTAAATGTTTCTAGATATTTTGTCTCTTGTTTTTGCATTTGCATATGTTTTAAGTGCCCAACAGTACAGACATAGCAGCTTGTGCAGACAGTTATTTTTAAAAAATACCAAATTGAGTTAGTTTTATGTCTGATACTTTGCTGTTGGTATCTTGTGTCTTCGTGCAAATAGAGCTTTGAAGAACAATGATATGTTTACACACCTTCAAGAACATTATAAGGTATAGGTACCTACTTAGGTAAATGATAAGAGACCTCAGTAAATTACAAGGACATATGAAGTCAACCTCTCTTTAACTACATAATTATTTTTATGTATATTCAAATATACAACAAGTTTGCTAAACCAATACAAGAGTTACCATGCTATAATTAGTTATAAGAAATGGTTCGTAGATAAATATATCTATGCAGTAGCATAATATATGGCTTATAAAGGTTAGTAGGTAATGTTAAATGTGATTATATATTATATTAGTATAATATAGTAACAGGTTAGTATGAAATATAATAATGTCCTCCAGACCAAATTTCGGTCACGGCGGCTAATCTTAACGGGGCTGGCCATCTGCGCAGGAGATATTATAGTGCACAAGTATGTGCGCAAACACAAGTGCACTCTCTGTTCCCTAACCCTCATGATCCGATGGGACGGATAATCCGACACGACCGGAGGGAGATCAGGCGCGGGACCAACGGCTTTACGTGCTTTTCGAAGCAAGTGGGTATCTATCACCGCTAACTTCCTAACTCTGGGCTCGTATTGAGATTTCTTAACAGAAACACCCAATAACTTTTTGTTGGCCCAACCCAGAATTCGAACCCGAGACCTCATGCACAGCAATCACATTCACTACCGCTGCGCAAACACAGTTTTTTTTTTATAAATATGCCTGTCTATTGAATGGCATATTATTCAAACCAAGTTTTATGCATATAAACATTTATTATTACTATTTATCTAAGAATACACGTTAATTACCTACATGTTTACAGGAATTCATAATTATTTGCTTGAATTATGTTGTTATTATAATATAAAATGATCTCTGGTCTGGTTTACCTCCTGGAAAACCTCTTGATAAATCCCATTTTAAATGCATAATAACAATCTTATAACAACTAAATTGTTGCACTATATTAAGAGGAAATATATTTAAAAAAAGTTTGCTTTAGGGTTTTTCTGTTGCAGAATTCTGAATATCATTATTTTGAGAATCTCCCAACACGTTATGATAATGTAAACAGTAATACTGCACAATAAATGAAAATGCACTACTCAAAAATAATTTCTACCTGTTCAGATATGCAAAAGATAACACTGGGGAACAGTCATTTTGCGGCATGGTAAGTTGAAGTAATTTTTGTGTAAGTTTAGTATGCCGAATACAAGACAATATCAGGTTTGTTAAATTGACTCTAGTTTATGACATAGGTAAGACTTTATAACTACGAATGACTGAAAGAAAGTCGAAATAAAAATACTATTACATATCTTCTTTATATATATAATTCTTCTGTACGTGTGTTGACAATGAACTCCTCCTAAACGGCTGGACCGATTTGAATGATTTTTTTTGTGTGTGTTCAAGTGGATTCGAGGGTGGTTTAGATTTGGGTTTTTGTTTTCGCCTGTACAGGACAACGTCTGTCGGGTCAGCTAGTAAAATATATATTTTAGAAGCGGCTATATAATAACGACAGGAAAACTTAATACATATGCTATTAACAAAACATCATAAAAAATATTAGGAAAATCTTTATCTGTAAGCTTTTCTATTGTGTTTATGTTTAGGACAATCCATTATTAAACTCAAGCAATAGTCTGCCATCATCATATGGCTGTTATTTTATTGTTCTAATGTCTTGATGGAACCATTCTTTTTATTGCATATCTCAAGAACCAGAGTCAATCCATATAAAGTAAATACATTTCGGGTATGACTAATGAAGGTGTTTATTAAAACCAGTAACAAAATTAATACCTCAGAAAATAAAAAAATTTTGTTCCCCAGTGTAATATTATATATTAATAGAGTAATTTTAATACATACTCAGAAAACAATGTTCTAACTGCTGCTGCACATTTCTTAACACTTTGCAGTGACGATAAGTCTAAATGCACGGCTTTTAAATTATCCTCAGATATGTTCATCTCTTTGACAATGTCTACCATGGCTTTTTGCGTGGTCTCCATGTTGCGGTTTGCGAATAAGACATTGCAGCCATGCCTTGCCAATGATTTTGCAGTTTCATATCCAATACCAACATTGGACCCAGTAACAAGTGCATATTTGCCCGATAAGTCAACTCCATGTAATACCTGCAATGTGATAAAAGAATTTGTCTGATACTAATATTATAAATTTGATGAGACTGCCTCAGTGGCGCAGTGATAGTTAATGCGAGTACTGTGTAAGCAGTCTTAGGTTTGGTGTTAGTTCAGGCAGTGATATTTGGTTCTCTCTTAAGAAATTACTACTACCTACTCCCTGTAAAATTCTTAGTTGTCTGCATCCACATGCAGAATTTTTCAGGGAGTAGACCTATTTCTAAAATAATCTAAATAGGCCTACTACCTGTTACATGGGACCTGAAACCATAGCTAAAGGGCAAAGCATAAATGTACCCCTTCCCTAATTAAAAAACACATAATAATTAATAAGCGGCAATAGCCCAATGGATAAGGCATTGGAATTCCGACCTAGAGGTCGCGGGTTCGAATCCCACCCATTGCACTATTGACGTGAAACCACTCCTAACACAAGCGTTCTAGCTTAGCTGGAGGGGTTAACAAGAATACAGGTGATTTGAAACACAAATTGCTAATAAACAGTACAAAAAAAAGGTTTTTAATACTGTAAAGAACATGCACCAAATCAAAAAAGGCTTATTTTGTGCCAAGAACAAGTACTCAACAGTATGAGTAAAATAATATGAAATGGCATGTAAATAAATATACAAATAACTTTCCTATATAATTAAATTAAGTGCAGTTATGTCCTTGTCTTACCAATATTGCAATATGTTAAGTTGATTCACAACTCCATTATTCCCTACTTAGTAGGTATGTAGGCATGTGGGTAATCCAAATTTGTTTTTTCCTACTAATATAATTTGTGTTGGAAAACTAGAGTGAATAATACTAAGGCAGTATGCTTAAACAAGGAAAGGTTATGTGTATAATTAAACATCAGGTCTGAGTAGGTATACCATTATTAGATACCTATTATTATATGAATATTTTAAGGTCATTTAATATCCTATCATGTTACTAGTTTTCATTTGAAAACATACACCCTTACTAATATTATAAATTCGAAAGTAACTCTGTCTGTCTGTTTGTTACCTTTTTACGGCTAAACCACCGATATGGATTAAATTTAGTCCAGAGAAGCTGGGTAAGGACATAGGCAACTTTTTATTTATGTAGATACCACGCGGGCGCAGACGCGTGCAAAGCAATGGTGATATGTAGTACCTAAAGTAATTTATTTTAGAATAATAATTGTACAATTACACAATTAAATGAGATTTTGCCATGAATAAGGATACATCCTTAATTTTAATTAAGTGCATATGTTGCAGCTTATGTACATAATTATATACATCAAATAATAAACAATTCAGAAACTGAAAAGCATGAATTTGCATTTAAATTCAAGTCATTACATAAAAATATATGAAAACAAAAAATGTTTATTTGTCTCAAAACAGTTACATTGAATATAAATTATATATCCCCAGTAAGTAATTGATAATACCTGTGTTGGGGCTATCTCACTCTTTCTTTTAATTATTAACTTAGGAAGAAAAGATATATATGCCAGCACAGTTACTTTTTTAAGGGCAGATTAACATGATTATGCCATATCAGCTTAAATGCAGTGCATTATGCTAGAATACTCAAATAATATACATATTCTTAAACATAAAACAACATACATTTTAGTATTCATACTCAATTTGAGAACCATGTTTGCAATCAATAATGAGGCTCTATAAATTCTGATTTAGACAATCTAATAGTGATCTAACCACTTCTCAACAGGCCAATTTTAAGGATCAAGATGCAAGTATTTTATTTATCTGATAAGCCTTCTATCATATATTCTATCTGATAAACTCCTATACTGGTGCAAGGGGAAGCTACATCCTAAATATATTATAATATATAAGAGAGATACAATAAGTCACAAGCTTCAACGGAAGCTATGTTTGAGATTGTGTAAAAATCCTGAACAAATTTTTCAATTTGATCTAGTGTCTCAATACTTTGAGTATAATACAATAAAAGTATCTACAAGGGAGAGACTGACTCTGTAGGAAATAATTTAGGCAAAGTTTCTGGATTTCCACTTGCTAAGATTGTCATATCACTCTTGCTTCATTCAGTTTAGTTATATTTGCCATGCAACCTGGCCTGTCTCCAAAATATATAAAAAGTGGCAAGATTTAAAAATATTGCTTTACTGTCAATTTTTGAATATACAAGCTAGAGGATAATATTGTCTTCTGTTCACTGCTCCCCGTGACCATGGCTGCTGAAAAGCAACCAAAACGTCGGGGAAAGTGTAAACCTAAATATAAATAGATTTAATAGTTTAAATAATTTTATTAGCTTATAAATTAGTAAAATTCAATAGTAGTAGTAGTGTAATAGTTTAAAATTTTTGTAATACAGTGATAAATAAACAACGCGATAAAATCCGTATATAGTAGTTTAATTTCAACAAAGCTAGAGGATATTTTTTATAATAATTGGTATATTATGTTGTTACTAACCTGGAAAGCTGTTGATGAGCCATCAAATCTCTGGCGGAAATCATGTACATGCTTCTTCTCTTCTTTAGCAAAGGCTAATCTAGGATCTATGTACGTCCTGTTACCTGTTTCCTTCTGAATATATAACGTTTTGCCTTCTTCATCTAACATTTTTGACCAGCCGAATGGCAGTTCTTTCGGAATCACTTTTTTAGAACCTGTTCGTGGATGCGTCCATTGCGTTTTATTAGAACATGTACTACAAGAGAAATTAAACAGTTAGTAATGTGAATCATCTATCATAACTTGTAGAAAAAAATTATAACTGTATAAAATATTTACTTGACAAAGTACACATTTCCATCTTCCGTTGACTTTTCTTCCCATCCTGGTGGTAACTCATCTTCACTATCCGAGTCTATATTATGCATAATGTAGAAATTTAATTTAAAAAAATATTATTCTATTAACATTGCTACCGTCACCTTTAGGGTAAATAATAACAATATTGACATTAGACAGGCAACATCACTTTTATAATATATTTACCAGTGTCCAATAGGCAGCAGCTGAGGCAGTTTGACAAGGGTAAGTGTTGCCACAACCAAACCAAAAAATCTGGGTTGCAGTCTAAAAATCTGTATAAAATCTGTGAAAGATACATTTTAAATTTAACTAATTTTACTGTACTGGTACACACGGTTACACATCAAGTTAGAAACCGTATATACGTATAACGGAGCGTATGCTAAGTTTGTCACGGTAAGAGCGTAAGCTAAGTGTATCGTCAGTATATAGCCCTGTATCGTAGAATAATACAGTGTGAGTCTTTATAAAGTGCACATATTAAAAAGGGTGAAAATAGAAATAATTTTAACGACGGAAAAAATGTTTAAAAAAATCTAAAAAAAGATTATCTACTTTTAATTTTTTTTACTCTCGTCTTGGTACCCCATGCAAACAAAGTGTTACTACTTTTAAACTAAATGTGATATTAAAACAAAACAAAATAAATAATAATTTCGAATAATAGGCCGAGCTAATAAGGCCACAATTTTTTGAAAAATAAACCTCAGAAATTAGTTATTAATGATTTTTTGAAGAAAATTTTTGCAATAAATGTATGTTTTTGTGTTTACAACAGCGTGGCGGACATTTTGAGCAATTAATGCATTAGTTTTAAGTTTCATGTGAAATAATAAATGATTTGGTTGACCTAATCTACGCTTCTTTGTTTTATGAATCACATAGCCTTCATGAGAAAGTAATTTATTTATCCTTTCGAATTAATAACACACCCGGTGAGCCTCTTTTTTAGCCTCTGATAGCAAATGTTGTGTTTTAGCTACAACCATGGGATTTTTACCAAAAACTAGCTAATACGATGTAGAATAACATAAAATAAGAAAAAAGTAGGGTAAGGGGGACTATTTTTTGATAAATTTTACATTTATTGCAAAAATTGGTAGACAAATGGTAAATTTTCTTCAAAAAATCATTGATAACTAATTTATGAGGTTTATTTTTCAATAAATTATGGCTTTATTAGCTTGGTCTATTATTAGAGATCATTATTAATTTTATTTTGTTTTAATATCACATTTAGTTTAAAAGTAGTAACAGTTTGTTTACATGGGGTACCAAGACAAGAGTAAAAACAATAAAAAGCCCATAAAAAATTTAAAAATTTCTTTAGATTTTTTTAAAAATTTTTTCCGTCGATAAAATTGTTTATATTTTCACCCTTTTTAATATGTGCACTTTATAAAGACTCACACTGTATATTAGTCGTCTCCCCGCAACCACTGTGTTAGGTCGTAGCCTAATATGTATATTAGTAATTATAACTGGTACCAGACAATATATATATTCATTTAGTATATCGAGTTATTTCATTTGAGTATCTACACAAGACCACTTCTCAATATACCCCCACATACGCATAACTACATTACATACAAAAAAAGAGAATTGTCGGCAAGGGACAGTACATCGATGTAATGGCAATAATCGCACGATTCGCAGCGTTCAACTTCTAATAAGGTCAAGTGGGGAAGTTCGGCAGCGGGTTAAGTCCGTCCAAGTCTCCTTTGCGCGCTTCAATAACTGCCTACAGCAGCTAGAGTGTCTGTCGGCAAAACAGTGTCTCTTGCTGGTTCTGGCATTAAATTGCAGAAGTCGCTATGACTCTTAAGCCGCGTCCCCACTAGGGCCGCGCGGCTCCGTGAGGCCAAGCCGCGTGGCCGAGCCTCGTGAGTGTGGACGTGAGCGAGGCCTGAGCCGCGCGGCCGGCCTCGCGCAACTCGACGGTTGTCGGTCTACTTCAAAGAAAGCCGCGCGGCTCTGGCTAGTGGGGACGGGCCGCGCGGCCGGTCAGTGCGCTAGTGACCGCCACTACATCGAGTTGTTTTCATTCGCGCCAACATGGATTGGACGGACGAGAAAACACTTTTTTTAATTGAATTGTACCGGGAGCGCCGGGTGTTATGGGACTGTAGGAGTAGTTTTTATAAAGATAAAAAAAAAAGAAATGCTGCCCTGGTGGAGATGGCAACCATTCTTGAAGTGAGCAAAGAGCAGTTAGATAAGAAGATTCACAAACTACTTAGTCATTTTTTGAGACCATTAAAAAAAGAAAAAGACTAACAAGTCTGGAAGTGGCAGTGACAATGTTTACAGGAGTTCTGCTATAATGCGTTGTTGTTCTTGAAGGACAGGAATAAGCCAAATAAAACGACAGACACACGACACGAGCTGAGTACCTACCTACAGAACAGACTCAATATATTGTGCAAAATCATTGGTTTTTTTTCATTCATATACCTATTACAAAATAATTGGTTTTAGATTAATTACGCCAGTGGCGTAGCGTAGGTGTTAGCCGCCCGGACCGGTAGAAAATTTTGCCACCCGCTTATTTAGGTATTGCAATTTAAAAGAATATAGGTAATAAACGGTAATTCTAAAGAATTTTTCGGCAAGTACATTCATCTTTATTGTGTATTAAAGTATACAGCTCAAATACTTACCGCCTGGGGCGGGCCGCTCCTGCCGTCCCCATTACGCTACGCCACTGAATTACGCCATTCGGTCTTGAAAGTCAGTACGCCTTTCAAAGGTAGAAAAGTACTCCAGAAATTCATTTCTAACTGCCTCCGCACGGAGCGCACTTCTTCGAGGAGCTCTAGGAAAACTGTGAAGACCGTTTGTGCCATCTCGTCTCCATACTCCAGAACTTGTTTCACCAGTGTCTGGACATTCAGTGTCAAAAGTGCCATGTGGATTGTAAATGTATTTTGATGCGCTTTTTCTGAGAAAATTATGTAAATAGATTATTGCCAATGTGACTTTATTAGTTATTTCTGGTTCTAATAAATTATGATATGATATGAATTTCATAATATTGTCTTATGTTTACGCGAATGTTATACATTGAAATTAAACACTTTATACGGATTTTATCGCGTTGTTTATTTTAGTTTAAACACTGGTATTACATAATTTTGAAAACTCTAACACTACTATTATTGAAATTTTACTACTATTTAAGCTATATATTTTCTAAATAAAACAATTTATATTTGAGTTTAAACTTTGCCCCGACGTTTCGGTTGCTTTACAGCAGCCATGTTCACGGGGAGACTAAGATGGTAGACAACTACCATTTTAGTCATCATATACTACCATCATTATCATAATCTGATAAGCCAGTTGCGTTTGCATCTCGTACTCTATCTGAAACGGCAACCCGCTTTTCCACTATAGAAAAAGAGCTTTTGGCTATAGTTTGGGCAATCAAGTACTTCAGACCCTACCTTTATGGTAGAAGGTTTACAATATATACAGATCACGATCACAGGCCTCTTACTTGGTTAATGTCATTAAAAGATCCTAATTCCAAATTGACTAGATGGCGCTTAAAACTCGTGGAATACGACTATAATGTTGTGTACAAAAAGGGTCTTCAAAATACAAACGCGGACGCTTTATCTCGTGCTAAGATATTTCACTATAGTATAGAATCATTGGCTGTAAATTTAGATGACAATAACGATGACGACATAATTAATAGAATTTTTGATCGCGCTAGAGAAGCCGCAAACGAGCAGACTAATAACCAAAATAACGAATCTCAGACAGGCACTGTATCTAATAGTATGAGTATAGTATCCCAAAACCCGGAACTAGTTTCAACCAACCACACCCAACCAGATAACGAAAATAGAGGCATCCCTATTATAGCAGAGGCAATAGATAGGCAATTAAAACAGTTCCACATAAGATCAACACCCGGATCCACATATAGAGTAGATAATAGATCTACAAGTACACGAAATGTAATCAAAGATGTCTTTATTCCTATTAACAACTGCATCTGTATGCAGAAATAATACGATTCCTAAAGGAACATACAGTAGCCGATAGAGTTTTTCATTGTTACTTCCATAATGATGAACTATATTATGCCTTCTCTAGAGTTTATACAACGATATTTAATAACCGTGGCCCAAAATTAATAAAGTGTACCTCACGCGTAACCTTAGTTGAAAATAGATTTGAACAAAATGAAATCATTAAGAAATACCACGAAGGTAAGACGGTACATCGCGGTATTCAGGAGACATACAAGCAAATCCATCGTAATTACCATTGCCTAAGCAACAGACAGTACCAGAAGAAACGATAAGGTTCGAGCTACGAGCCCATGATTATCGCTACACCCAGTTGGACAACGTTGCTGCTCTATAGATACCCTCTTGATAGCAGCAGCAATATGGAAAATATATCGATGGAAATCTGCAGCGTTCCAACAAGAGATGTGTAACCAACCTGATGTGATACCAACAAGTGCAAGATCAGAACACTAGGACGCCCAAAGATTCCGATGGTAGCGAGGACGCTACCAGCAGCAGTACCTGCGTCCGTCTTAAGGAGGGAGGAGTTACCACGGCATAACAACACTTTTATGCCGAAGTTGCAGTCTACACGACAGTTTGCGTCATGTCAATAAGCTGATACATTATTTTAATTTTATTATTTGTAATTAGATTTAAGTTAGTCTTGTAACAGTTTTTATTGAGTAAACGTTGTACTTTGATAAATAAATCTTTTTAACTTATTTTTCGTTCGCGATAACTTAGCTCGAGATGAATACACAGTTTTTGGTGAACAGGTGGCATTTAAACTAAGAAAACTTCAGTCCGAACACGCAAAAGTCGTGGTGCAACATATTATTAATACCACTTTACCAAACCATATTACCAAACCCTCGCAGTCAAGTCGAGAAAGTATACATTCAACCTAATAACTCTGGAATGTCTTCACCTTCTTTTATACACGGTTACACTGCGATTACGAGTTCTAGCGACATTGGTGACTACAATATTTCAATTCCAGATATACGCCTTCCCCTACCTCAAATTACAGTCAAAGGTCCGAATCTATCACTCTCACTGACGACGAAGAATCCATCGAAAATATTTTTCAAAAATACACTCAATCTCCTAGTTTGTGAATCCTGTTGGTAGGTAGGTACTCAAATATTTGGTACAGTCAGCAACAATAATCGATAGACGCACTAAAATTTAATAACGTTTTTTCTAAATAATTGATAAAAGTAGGTACTTATTACCTATAAAATAACTTTGTCATTAGAATTCATCACAAGAGATACTAATATAATGGGAATGTGGGAACCCCATAATGCCTTAAATCCGTAAGCGCTGTTTGGGCGTCTTTTGAATGTATTTTAAGCTCATTTCGTTGCTGACTGTACCTAGTATTTTTTAATAGAAGCGCCTATGATGGCTAATATAATTTTCTGTGATTTTATGGGATAATTAGTATCTGTGTGATTTTTATCAATCAATATCTTTTTCTGGATCATAGGTACATAATACAGGTCTTAAATAATTAAATTGTGATCAGCCATGTCCCGCCCATTGGGCATACAATAGTTACATGCATGGACGTTACATTAAATTACATTAAAAATACATTATTGTTACAAACTATTAAATTATTAAAAATTTCACATAGAATATAAAGAGAAAAATAAACACCGGTAGGTACACATTGGTGGGCTACTGAACGCATCATGACTGAGGTAGACTGTATTGGAGCAGTGATTTATCTGATAGGAAGTTTTATGAGTACCTAATTAAAACCTAAATATGAGCGCCTCTCGTGGCTGACTGTACTTTTATTTCTATAGAAACATTATAATGGCTAATGTGATTTTCTGTGATAATTCTGGCTGTGTGATTGTTATTAATAATTAAAATCTAAATACCTTCTTCTAATGTAATGACTTCTCATTTCAACTTACCATAATGAAATCCTGAGGTGCTTCTGTTAATGCACAACAGACTTCTGGAATAATTCTTGAAATTACTTGCTTTGATATCTTAAAACTGTACATTAAAGAGTGATAGGAGTCGCCGGAAGCAAGAAATTGCAATGTTATTGCAACGCGTTCACTGGCAGGAATTGCTTTTCGAAACGTCGTATCTTTTTTGGCAATAATGGGTCCAACTGCATTAACTAAAATCTCAAATTCAGAACTTGACATGCGAAAAAAGTTTCGCAATCCTCCATTGTATCTTAAAATTAGTAAAATTCAATAGTAAAAGTAGTGTAACAGTTTTCAAAATTATGTAATAGTGTTAAACACCGCGATAAAATCCGTTTATAGTAGTTTAATTTCAGTTTCATGTAATTTATGTATCTGCGGTTTTTCTGATTGCATTGTTTTATTCAGTTTAGTAAAAAAATCCAAGACAAGACAAGTTCCATAAATTGTAAATACATTTTGTTGTACGTGTGGCGTATGTATATACGCACAGGCAACATATAACTTTACGAGAAACCTGGAATCGAACGGAGCATCGTACAACTAGCCGCGCCGAAACCAAGCGACGCGCGAAGGCGATCGAACGGAGCATCATACGTCTAGCCGTGACGATATCAACATTCGCACTGGTGACGCGTTTTCAGTGGTTCTTCTCGTAGACCCCTACGGGGTCTCGGGGTAACCAGACCAGGCCGTGGGCCTGTCTTGGTGGTGTTCGTCGCCGTCTGCTAAAACAGGCGGGTCACTGGGGTGGGCCCGTGTGGGCCTGTTGGTTAGTCCGGGTAGTCAGAGCCGGTGGGTAGCGCAGCTAGCGAGGTCCAGCCCGCAAAGATAAGTCCCCGCGGGCGACCAACATGCCAGCAGCGCTTGGGTCGTGTCCGATGGGTCCCTCCTGCGCTTGGCGAGGTCGAGCTCCGCGGGAAGAGTTTCCCGGGGAGCGCCCGTCAGCCAGCATCAGGGAGGGGCATCACGTAGGTCCGGTGAGGGTTGCCACGGAGACGAGGTCTCGCGGCAGGGCCATCCTGTCCGGCGGTCGCCGATGGTAGGGCGCAAGCTCCCGCAGATGGCGGGCGTGCGATCCGTCGGCGCGCACGAACAGGTTGGTGCTCAGGCGTCTCACGAAGTCGTCCAAGCTCTCCATGCACAGGTCCCTGGAGATCGTCCTGTTCCGCACGAAGCGAGGGGCGTCGGTGATAGTACGGAGCGCAAGCGACTGCTGCGCACGCAACCGGCGGCGGTTCGTCTCAGAGGTGAGAGCAAACCAAGCCGGGGCAGCGTAGGTGAGTCGGCTGCGGATGTACGTCTTGTACACGCCGAGCTTTGCACGAAGCGGCAGTCGAGACGATAGCACGGGTCGCAGGAGGGCGCGCGCTGTGCGCGTTTGGACGACTACGTTGTTGACGTGGGGCTTCATGGAGAGGGTGCGGTCGATGGTCACGCCGAGGTATTTCACCGTCGCGGACCATTCGATGTTCTCTCCCATGAGCTTCAACTGCGGCAGGGCTATGCTGCCAATGGAGATCGCCTGAGTCTTCGCCACGTTGACCGTCAGTCTCCATTTCTTCAGCCAGCTGGGAAGTGCGTCTAGGGTGCGCTGCATCTTGGTCACCGCGTGGACACCGTTCATCGATGTCGCGATGTAGGCGGCGTCGTCGGCATACAGCGCGAGCTTAACGCCGTCGGTGACGGGGATGTCGTCCGTGTACCAGGAGTAGCACACGGGAGAGAGGCAACTACCCTGGGGCACACCGGCGCGGATGGGCCGCTCTGTAGACAGGGCGCTTTCAACCGCCACTTGGAAGCGTCTGTCTTGCAGGAAGGTGGCCACGATCCTAACTACTCGACGGGGAGTAGTGGATGTGGACAGCTTGTACAGCAAGCCGGTGTGCCATACGCGATCGAACGCTTTCTCCATATCAAGAAATACTGCGACGGCGCGCTCGCGTTTGTTGCGAGCAACAGCGATGTCGTGCAGTACCCTCGCGAGCTGGTGAGTCGTGGAGTGTTCGGCGCGGAAGCCGAACTGTTCGTCGCGTGGCTGAAGGTGTGGCGTTATGTGCAGCAGTAGCAGCTTCTCGAATAGCTTCGATGTCGTCGAGAGGAGCGTGATAGGGCGATAGCTTCCCGGCAGTAGGATGTTTTTCCCCGGCTTTGGGAGCATGATGACTCTGCCTAGTCGCCATGTGGAGGGAAAGTGTCCGGTACGGAGGATGCCATTGAAAAGGCGCGTCAGCGTCGCGATTGCTCGCGGAGGTAGGTGACGCAAAGCTTCGTTGGCTACCCGGTCAGGACCGGGGGCTTTCCGGAGGGGCGTTCGGCGAATCATCCGCTGAACTTGGCCTGGGGTAACGACGATGGGTTCCTCTGTCGGGGCTATCGGCTGTTCGAAGTAAGACTTCAGCTTTCTCTCGACCTCTGCTACATGCTGCATGTTGAGAGCAGGATTGGGCTGGAACTGCGCTTCCAGGGAGTCGGCGAATATCTCCGCTCGGTCTTCGGCACGGTAACGTGGGGTTCCGTCACCGGCCACTAGGGGCCTAATCGGAGAAGGTTTCCCAGAGAGTTGGCGGCACAGGCGGTGTATGCCTGACCAGTCTTCGCTAGCTTGCTCAATGGTGCGTTGCCAGGACTCCGCCGCGTTTGTTGCCAACGCAGCAGAGATCTTCGCAGCCAGAGCGTTTAGCTGGGACTTCATGGTCGGACATCGGGAGCGCTGCCATTGCCGGCGCAGTTTTCTCTTCCTCTCGATCATCGCCAGGATGAGGGCAGGGAGCTGTAAAGGCCTCCTTGCGGTCGCGGCGTCGAGCTTCGACTCTCGAAGCGCGGATTGAAGTACCGCGCTGAGATCCGTCGCAAGCTTTTCGACGTCGGCGAGTGTTTCTACAGGTAAGGAGGGCGAGTGCTCAGCCATGTAATCGGCGAAGACCCGCCAATCTTGGCGTGATCGAGGGGGTAGTTGGATCGCCTGCGGGATATCATCCAGAGTCAGACACACCGGTTGGTGGTCTGAGATGAGGTGGTCGTCCAGGACGTCTAGATGTACAGCCGCGTCGATGCCGCAGGTGACAGCTATATCTATGACGTCCGGTGTGTGGGCTGCACAGTACGGGTAGTGTGTCGGGACCTCTGGTCCTAATACCTCGTACCCGTGTCGATCTGCATCATCCAGGAGGCGGCGGCCATCTGGGCAGATGGTGTTGGAGTTCCACGCCGTGTGCTTCGCGTTGAAGTCGCCGGCGATGACCGTGGGTAGTGGCGAGTCCATCAAGGTGTGGACATCAGCCACTACGAGTCGCTGTCGCGGCGGCTTGTAGAACGCGTACACACGGGTGGGCTGGCATCCGATGCAGATCTCTACGCCGAGGGCGTACGCAGACTGCAGAGCTGGTACTGGCAGCGCTTGGTGGACGACTCTCCTCTTGACCAGAACTGCTAAGCCCCTGTAAGCAGTTCCTGACGGCGAGCGTTGGTCCTCCCGGTAGACATGGTATCCGCCAATCTTCCATTTGTCTACTGGTCTAAGGTGTGTCTCGCTGAGCAGGGCTACATCCACTTGCCGCTGAGCTAGCAGCAGCTTTAGTAGCCTGGTCTTCTCTGGTGACATCCCGTCGGCGTTCCAGAAAAGCACACGCAGACTACGCAGATACTGGTGACGCGTGAAGCTTCTCTCTGCATTTTATACGTGGCACTACTTTTATACTCGCGAACAGATTTCCAAGAAATCATTCGTAAATGTTAGATTTTTGTTTACTTGTCATCGATTGGTGTAAATAATTATTGTACACATTAGTGTTAGCGTTACTTGCATGACTAATAAATGGGATATAAGATAGGTGAAAAATTGCAAATATATTCTCAGTTGAATCAGTCTACGTGTTTCAATATAACCCTAACGGTTACCAGTTACGGACCTGGCTTCTGCCCGCCGGCTGGTAACGTGTTAAATACGGATTATTGAGCATATGTAAAATCAAGTCCGCTGAGTTTAAGCGATCTGTAAAGGCAGCATCAGTAAAGTGCAATTTAGAGCTTCATATTGTTCCAAAACACGCATTACAGCAGTACGTAATGAGAGTCATATTGTTTGGCACGTATGTAACATTTTATGGGGCTTCAGTGCAAGAAACTCTTGAAATTCTTTCAATATACCCGATCGTTTCGGACTTGTACTGATGTAATTAAACTCATCTCTAACCAGGCCTTCAAGTTCCTTAGGTAACTTTGTGCAGGCGTATAATGCACATAGAGCAAATAAATGGCAAACGAATTTAATTACATATAGATTGGGTACTGATAGATAAGTAATCTGCTTGCTACAGAATTATGCTGACCGGGTCAGCATAATTATTGATGATTGCATTTGCTCCGTCTGCAGCAAATCCAACCATATTATTTCTTTAACGAATATCAGTCTGTAAATAATTTTACAAGATATTCATACAGTTTTTCGCCAGTAGCATCTTGAACTGGTAGGTACAAGTCCAAGAAGCGCATCTTTTATAGTCTTGTTCTTATAATATCTTACAACAACACATAAAAGTTTAATACACCCCTATTTGTACTTTCATCAATCAAAAGTGAGAATTTGCTGATTTTCAATTCAGCTACTAGGTTTTCTTTTTCCGTAGCACCCGTCACAGATTTTATAATAGATGTTGTTTTAGTCCGACTACAAGCTAGTTCTTTTGCGATAGTGGAATTACATATAGTTTTTATTAATTGAGTAAGCTGTTCCATAACATTCATAGCAAGGTAGTGTTCAGCAACAAAAGCGGTTAATAGAACAACGACGACAATGCCTTACTAGCTCACCCCGATTGCAATGCCAAATTCGCATTGGTTACCGATGCATCTGACATAGCAATCGGTGCAGTGTTACAACAGTTTGATACTGACGGTTGGCAGCCATTAGCTTTCTTTTCGCGAAAGCTCAGCCCTTCTCAAAGCAAATACTCTCCTTATGATAGGGAATTACTAGCCATTTACAAGGCCATTAAATATTTCCACCTCACGTTAGAGGCGAGGCACTTTGTCATTTACACTGACCATAAGTCGATTAGTTTCGCATTCCATGACAGCAAAATAAACTGTTCCCGTAGACAAATCCGCCAGTTAGACTACATAGCTCAGTTTACAACTGATATAAGGCATATTTCTGGCAAAGGTAACATCGTAGCCGACACTTCTCGTGTGGAGGAATTGCAGTCAACAGTCAGTGTTGAACGTTTAGCGGAAACAAACCTCTGACCCTGAATTAAAGGTTGTATGTACTTCAAGCAAGTTTTTCGTTGCAGCTGGAGAGAATACAAATACCTGGAAGCCATACGTACTTGTACTGCGACGTCAGCACAGCGACTCCCAGGCCATTTGACCCCAAAATATTGCGAAAGCAAGTTTTCGATAGCTTGCATTCTCTCAGTTACCACCCTGGCGTGTCAGCTACTGCCAAAATAATAACAGAGCGTTTTGTTTGGCCAGGTAGGTACGAGGAAAGACTGTCGTATGTGGGCACGAGCTTGCATCTCATGCCAGCGAGCTAAAGTCACTCGCCATGTCTCAGCCCCATTAGGATCATTCAATTTACCACTAGCGAGATTTACCGAGATCCTTATCGATTTGATAGGTCCTTTGCCGCTATCTCAAGACTACAAATATTGTTTAACCGTAGAAACTGTAGCCAAGCATTGGTATCTAGATGGATAGCCAGATTTGGATGTCCTAATCATATAGTTACCGACAGAGATCAGAGTTAGTCCTATTCGAACAGCTGTCTAAAATTTCAGGATTACAGCACAAACGGACAACGGCATACCACCCGGCATGTAACAGTCTAATGGAACGCTTTCACAGGCAACTTAAAGCTTCCGTAATGTGGATGTAGGTTTGGTAATATGATGAATATGGTCCCGTTGACACGTTTTGAGTACGAAACACGAATAAGAAATTTTGAAATTGGTTATTATAGTCAATCAACATTCAAACACAGACATTTATTTAAATCGAATTAAGTCAGAGGACATCTCGTCTTCTTTATAATATCAGCCACTGCCGGGCACAGGTCTCTTTTTAGTGCGATAAGGGTGCTCCCACGCTGGTCCTGGGCTGGTGGATCGACAGACTTCACATATCTTCGAGAACGTTATGGAGCACTCTTAGACATGCAGGTTTCCTCACGATGTTTTCCTTCACCGTTAAAACAAATGATGATTAAATATTTGATACTTCGACTACTTTTCGAAGTTATGTACCTACAACTTCGAAAAGTCAGAGATGCGCGCCTTGGGATCGAACTCGAGATCTCTGCGTTGCAGTCCAACGGTCGCCCACTAGACCAGCGCTGCTGTTTTATTATATTTGTTTATTTATAATGGATTACAAAGACGACTTTCGAAGACAACGTAAAAAAATAAAAACAATTGTAATTTGAAAAATAATTAAAAATACGATAGTATCACCTTTACCTTTACCTTTTATTATATTTGTTCATTTATCTGTACATAATTTATATAATATAAATATAGATACCTATACTTACCCATATTTATTAAATAGCAAAGGAACAATTCACAAAAAAATATTTTAATTTTATAACAGCCCTTTCCCGCAACCTATTTGTTTAAATGAAAATCGGTAAAATGAATTTAAAAGAAATAAGAATATATTGGTACTGCATTTTTTGACCTGCGTTTAAAAGTCAAGTTTTCAAGTCAAATCACTATCGACAAATTATTATGTGTACATAATATTGTAATTGGTTTAAATTGTAATTACATGTCATGTATATAACATAATATGTAATATAATTATGTAACATGTAATTACAATCCTAAAACAATTACTTATTTAAGTGTCTTAAATTTCAATGGTACATCAGCAAAATTAAAATTTATAAAAAAATTATTGTCATGGGTTTGCTCTTTGACTCCAAGTTTCTATTACTAAGCTATTATAATTCTTACATATTGTTGTTTCAAGTCTGAGTGTTCTTATTTTAACAAGTTTATTACGTAACCTATCACCAGATTAATCTTAACCAATAATTGAGCCCATATATCAAAATCATGATTCAGTTTTCTTAACAGAATATTTGTCTAAATATTTCTGTATGTTGTCTGTGCCCATCTTCTCGGCAATCATTTTGAGAGACATAGCGAATACTTCGTGAGCGATGTCTTTGTCTCTAGCTAGGGCAGACTCTTCGCAGTAGAAACAATTGTTGAAGTATAGGCCGGTGACGCCTTCCAACTCCGCCGCAGTTGCCGCGTAGATACTAGTGGCCGCTGCTTGTTGCTGTAATGACACAAATTATATATTTAAGTAAAATAACTGGACGTACTAGTCGGTTTGGTTGTAAAATCTTAGAATACCAAAAAAAATTATTGTGTCTGGCCTCCGGTGTGCCGCTGCGTTTCAAAAGTTTAAAGATCTAGAAAACTGTAGATATTATATTATTGACTGCTTTGGTAGCGTTTTGACTGCTGTGCATGATGCCTCGAGTTCGATTTTAGAATATATCCTTGGGTTTTTCTATCAAGACATTATCAGGAGCAGCACGGAGACAGGCATTGAGACCGATAGACTCGCCTCGTATTACGAGGGACCTTAATTATAGTTGACAAAACGTGACTGTAATACACCTCTACTTTCACCTTCGCCAAGATTATATAAGTATGTATTATCTTGTGATAAACGCTAGAACAGGCATCAAAAGCGCCGAAAGGTTATTGTTTAGGTGAAAACTGTATTGCTCCAAAAAAATATTGTGGCAGATTGTGATGTTTAGTGGTCGATTCCAGAGTCAAGCAGTATTTTTGGGTTTTGTTAAGAAATATGCAGTAGGTGCACAGAGTTGAGTAATATGTCAGGAAGACGGCGATGGCACCACTTATTACGTGGAAAAAATAAAAATTAAAAATATAAACACTTAAAATAACAGGCAAAAGGTAACCTTTCTCTAGTTATGTTTTACGTAAATCTCCATGATACTCCTATGCCTACCATACATTTAAGGTTAGATAACGACGTAATAGGCTTAGTGATTCGATTTGAATCGCATCGCTGGTTCAAGAACACTCATCAGTCATACATCCCATCCAAAGTTGCCTTATATACTTTCTATATCATCTTTTGTCATTTTCTATTGTCACCATTAGTTCGCGAGTATATATTATAAATATACTTACTAAAGACTTGGTAAAAGGTCTAACAAAGTAGAACGCCAGTCTGTACAACCACCAAGACTTGCTAAGATTGGTGTAAACCATGTTGCCTGGATGTAGAGAATTGACATAAATGCCTTTGTGCCGCCATTCTTCACTTAGCATCTGCAATTATAAAATTAAATTTGGTATTGATTAGAGTGACATTACAAAACCGCCACACTTAGCTCAAACTAGCTTACTTAACTTAGTAGGTAAGTACGCTTTCTAGTTTGAAAGCTACATACATGCATACTGCATATTACACGACCTATTTTTTTAAAGAAATATTCCACGATTTTGAACTACACTGTGTTGCGGACCTCTACAGGGTGATTTTGAAATCGTGTAATTCCTTTTAACCACGCATTCTACTGGTGATATAGAATAACCCTGACCATATTTTTTCTTAATTAGAATAATGGTTCCGGCAAAATTAGAGTACAGATTTTTTTCATGAAATGATTTCAAATAGTCATGTTTTAACCACCTGATACAATCTTAATATTTTACTAATTTAAAAATAATAACATAACAATAACTGATGTAAATAATAAGGGGCAATAAAAAGGACCACCCGTTATTATTTACGACATTAATTATTAATATGTTTTTTTATTTTAATTAGTAAAAAATTAAAATTGCCTCGGTTGGTTAACATATGACTATCTGACACCATTTCACGAAAAAAACGGAACATAAATTTTTCAAAAAAAATAATTCTAATTAAATAAAAATATGGTCAGGGTTATTCTATATCACCAGTAGAATGCGTGGTTAAAAGGAATTACACGATTTCATGAAAAAAATCTGTACTCTAATTTTGCCGAAACCATTATTCTAATTAAGAAAAATATGGTCAGGGTTATTCTATATCACCAATAGAATGCGTGGTTAAAAGGAATTACACGATTTCAAAATCACCCTGTATAATATCAGCCCTGTATATGAACAGTCCTACTCCTGGGCATAGGCTTTTCCCAGTAAAAGGGGCTGGGGGCAATAGTCCGCTGGCCCAGTGCGGGTTGGTAGGCTTTACATATCTTCGAGAACATTATGGAGCACTCTTGGACATGCAGATTTTCTTGTGACGTTTTCCTTCACCTTTGCAAGCGATAAATTAACTATTTAATAAGCACACAACTTAGAAAACCCAGAGGTGAGTGCCTTGGGTCGAATTCGAGACCTCTGCGGGGCAGTCCCACAGTCACCCACTAGGCTATCGATGACTATGCTTCCGAGGATTTTACAAATATACAATTAGCAGACAGAAGGTACACCCAAACTCAGAGCAGCCATTTTGATCACACAAATTGTCCATTGTTGCATTCGAATGCACAATGCTCAAAGCGGCAGCTTGCCTGCTGCTCATCCTTTAGGTGAATATCATACGTTTTGTTTCCACATGGACAAAACCCAAAAGCTAGTTAATGTAGAGAATAATGGATAAGTCGAGTAGTTCGTAACAATAAATATGTCTTTTGATTCGTACCTTTGCTGTGATGACATTGAATAATTTAGAATTATTATAGGCCATCATCGAACTGTAGGAGTCCTTGGTTGGTGCTAAGTATTGTTGCGCGTGCAAATTCTTAAGACTGGCAAACCTGGGAAGCAAAATATCACATGAATTTAAGATACACTATGCGCAATATTTTTGAAATAAAATTCGAATATTTCGAAAATGTGACCAAATTTGAATGTTTGTGTATTTGCGTTGTCTTTAATTTATTATAAATCGAATCATAATCGAATATTCGAATCATAATCAAATATTCGAATCATAATCAAATAATATTCCAATCACAAGTTAATGACACATTGCAAATTTTTTTGGACTAATAGAATTAAGAAATACCGCCACTCTCGCCACAAAAACGTGATAGGAAAATCATCATGTATAGAAAAAGGAAAAGAAACATTTGTCCTGAAGTGGACAATATCATTCCCTATTCGACACATGGAATACCTAAGTTAAAGCTTTGTGTTTTCCGAGTCAAATCATGGTACCTAAACCAATAAAATGTTGTGTTTGCCATAAGTATCGAGTATAATATTGCATAGTAACAACAATACCTATGTGACTCTGACGACACGAACACAACCCGTGTCCCTTTCTTCAACAGTGGTTCCAACAAGAGTAAGAGGTACATATGACTGAGGTGGTTCACTTGGAATGTCGTTTCAATATTGTCTTCCGTCTCTGTGTATGGTAGGCCAAATACTCCTGCATTCAGTATCACAATGTCTAGGTGACTGTGACTGAAATAAGAAAAAATGTTTTGTAATAATTATGTGTATCTGTATTGAATATTGTACAGTCAGGGACATAATTGCGAGACAGAGGAGAAAGGGCAATCGTTATATCACCCTTGAAAGAGAACTAGGCATAGTGTACCTATGTTCCGAAAACACACGCTAATTTTTAAATTGTTTATGATATGTCCTGTAGTGTTAAGTTCTAAAAGACATACGTTTTTTTTTCAATAAATTAAGATTTGAATCGATTCATATAGTATTATTGTGACTGCACGGAACTGTTTTTAAAATTTGTAAATAAATAATTTATTAACGCGCGCCTTAACTTTGCACGTGAGCACCTAAATTGGTCATACTTCCAGTGGAACACAGTCCTATTTCCTGATGAGTGTAAAATTATGCTGTATGGTAACGACGGAAGGAACAACGTCTACAGAAGAGGTGGAGAACGCTTTGCACAATGCTGCATTAAAGAAAAAAGTAAGCCACGTCTGCCTGCACTAAACAGTCATCGGTACATCGAACAGTGTCTTGAGCTGAGGCTCAAGACACTGTTCGATGTACCGATGACCGTTGCCAATAAAATGTGCATAGGGCATCACGTGAGCGTGATGCCCTATGCACATTTTATTGGCAACGGTTCCATATTCATGCACGACAATGCTAGGGCTCACACCGCGAGCGTCGTACGAGATTATGTTACCGAAGTCGGTATCTCCATTATGGAATGGCCAGCAAGAAGCCCGGACATGAATGAATCCGATTGAACATCTATGGGATGAATACGAAATTCGACGAATTCGTGCAAAAGATCCTGCCAAGAAACACTTAGTCAGCTGCAAAATGCAATCCAAGAGGAATGGAATGCCACATTTGATCGTGACTTTCATCCGATCGATGAAGAACCGTATGGAAGCAGTAATAAGAGCTCGGGGAGGGAATACAAGTTACTAAATAAACGTTTCTTAGCTTTTTTTTCATTTAAGTGTTGTTTTATCAATTTCCTTTTTACTCCATACAGGCTAAAAATGACTTGTTAAACAAAATAAAAATCTCGGAGCTTTTCGTAAATCATAATTATTTTCTTTAAAGTATTTATTATACCCTATATAATGAGGTAACTTTGATCTTGGCTCAAAAAATATTTATAGCAATATAAACCGATATTGGAATCCATAGGTACAAGCCAGCGCATTCTCCTTTGTTTAATGTACATATTAAGTACTAATGTCGCTGACTGTACTATAAATAGTGATTTCATCTATAGACATGCCACTCCATGACGCTGACTATTGCGGTTTAAATAAACATTATATACTAATATTATAAAGAAGCAAGATTTGTATTTTTGTTTAAATTAATAAATTCAAAAACTATTGCACCGATTTTAAGTAATCTTGCCGTTAGAAAAATGCTTTATCCAGAAGTAAATATGGCTATATAGGTAACATCACACAATAAGCCACGAGAGCGGAGTAGTAATCATAAATGTGGGTGAAACCGAGGACTAATGAGATATATATTTAAGTGAACTCCACACAAAATTAAATGTTTCTAGATATTTTGTCCCTTGTTTTTGCATGTGTATATGTTTTAAATGCCCAACAGTACAGGCATAGCTAGTGCAGACAATTACTTTTTTTAGAATACTTTGGTATTAGAGTGTTAGTTTGATGTCTGATACTTTGCTGTTGCTATCCTGTGTCTTCGTGCAAATAGAACTTTGAATGATAAATATGTTACACACCTTCAAGAACATTTTATGGTATACCTACTTATGTAAATTATATTTATAAGAGACCTCAGAAAATTACAAGGCCATCTGACGTTAACAAAACTACATAAAAAAAATTATGTAAATATATTCAAATATACAACAAGATTCCAAAACCAATACATGAATTACAAAGCTATAATTACTTATAAGAAATGGGGGCATAGTAGTAGTTTCACACACACACTTTTTTATAATATTATTAAAAAATAGTGTCTATTCGCACGATATCTGCGAACAAATTCGTGCGAAACTATTACTAAGCCGAAATGGCTCATAGATGTTTCTATGCAGTATATGTTTTATAAAGGTTAGTAGGTAATGTTAATTGTGTTATATATTATATTAGTATAATACAACAGGTTAGTATGAAATATAATAGTGTCCTTCACACCGAATTTCGGTCTCGGCGGCCAATCTTAACGGGGCTGACCATCTGCGCAGGAGATATTATTGTGCACAGGATTCGATGGGACAAAAATTTTGGGATGTCTCACCGCCAAATTTCTAACACCGGGCTTGTATTGAGATTTCTTAACAGAAAAAACCCAATAAATTTTTGTTGGCTCGATCCGGGATTCGAACCCGAGACCTCATGCACAGCAATAGCATTCACTACCGCGCTGCGCCACGGTTAACACAGTAAATTTTGTAATATTATGCATGTCTATTGAATGGCATAATCATCATTTTTCAAACCAAGTTTATGCAGATAAACATTTATTATTACTACTTACCATACACATTAATTACCTACATGTTTACAGGAATTATTAATTAATTGCTTGAATTAAGTTGTTATTATAATATGAAATGATCTCCGGTCTAGTTTACCTCCCGAAAAACCCCTTGATAATACCCATTTTACATGCATAATAACAATCTCATAACAGCTAAATTGTTGCACTGTCTTAAGAGGAAATATATTTTCTAGATAAAAGTTTGCTTTAGGGTTTTTCTGTTGCAGAATTCACAATATCATTATTTTGAGAATTACTCTACAGGTTATGATAATTTAAACAATGAATAATTGATGAGAAAGCAAGGCTCAAAAATAATTCCTGCTTAAAATATAATAGAGTAACTTTAATACATACTCTAATAATGTTCTTACTTCTGCTGCACATTTCTTAACACTTTGCAGTGAGGATAAGTCTAAATGCACAGCTTTTAGATTATCCTCAGATATGTTTGTCTCTTTGACAATGTCTTCCATGGCTTTTTGCGTGGTCTCCATGTTGCGGTTTGCGAATAAGATATTGCAGTCATGCCTTGCCAATGATTTTGCAGTTTCATATCCAATACCAACTTTGACAATGTCTTCCATGGCTTTTTGCGTGGTCTCCATGTTGCGGTTTGCGAATAAGACATTGCAGCCATGCGTTGCCAATGATTTTGCAGTTTCATATCCAATACCACCGTTGGACCCAGTAACAAGTGCATATTTTCCTGATAAGTCCACTCCATGTAATACCTGTAATGTGATAAAAGACTTTTGTTTTGCACTAATATTATGAAGTTGAAGAGTCTGCCTCACTTGGCGCAGTGGTAGTGGGTGCGACTACTGTGCAAGCAGTCCTAGGTTTGATACCAGTCCAGGCAGTGATATTAGGTTTGCTTCTTATTTGTCTGCATCCACGTCCAATAGACAGCAATAGCAGGGGCGTGCACAAAAAATTCTGGTAGGATATGCAAGCCCTAAACCTCTGCGAGGGCACTACATTTCATTTATAAATGTTTTTGTGTGTATATATATCTGTATATTATATTGTAGTATTTAATAAATAGATTTTGATTATATAGATTTACATAAGCCAGCGGACTAGGGTATGCAGTGCTTATTTGCTTGTATGAAGCGCACGCGCCTGAGCAATAGGCCAACTCCCTATTACGTGGGACCTAAAACCATAGCTGAATATATTGCACCTTCAGTAAGACAAGGTCATAAATGAACCACTTTTTTTATTAAAAAAAGACATAATTAATAAGGGGCAGTAGCCCAATGGATAAGGCATTGGACTTTGGATTTAGAGGTCGCGATTCGAATCCCACCCATTGCACTACTGACGTGAACGCACTCCTAACAAAAGCATTCTAGGTTTGCTGGAGGGGTTAACAAGAATACTAGTGATTTGAAACACAAATTGCTAGTAATCTTTTAAAATGAAAAAAGTAACAGTTATTTTAATACTATAAGATCATGCACAAAATCAATCCAAAACCCATCACCTCAATACACTTATTAGAGCGGGAAAGTAACTTTTCAATAAAAATACTTTACTTTCTTGTCTGAAAAATGTTCATCAATTGCCGCCTTCAACTCTTCATCGTCGAAAAACGTTTACCTCGAACATCTTTCAAGGTTTGGGAACAGAAAGTAATCACTAGGGGCCAGGTCTGGGCTGTAGGGTGGATGATTGATTTCTTCAAATCCGCATTTCCGCACAGCAGCAATGCGCCCAGTGTGAACCGGCGCGTTGTCGTGAAGAAGCAAGACACGTGCGGTCAATTTTACACGTTCTTTTCTTTTACTGCCTCCTTTAAATTACGGGTGTTTGCGTAAGATGCGGCAGTAATACTTTGACCCTTTTTTGTGTACTCAATCAGTGAGATACCCTTAGAATCCCAAAACACTGTGGCCATGAGTTTTCCAGCGGAAGGAGTGACTTTAAACTTCTTCGGTGGGTCAGTTCCTTTTTTATGCCACTGCATGGACTCTTGCTTACTATCAGTGATGAACCCACGTTTCAACACCGGTAACTATTCGGTCTAAAATACTATGCGGATTTTCACCACAGAGCTCTAAAAACTCCTTGCAGCACTCAACTCGCACTTGTTTCTGAGGCGCCGCACCGTGAGCATTTGCGGCACCCATCTTGCAGATTCAGACGCTCATGAAGGATAGTGTGAATGGTACCCTCGGATAGCTTAGTCCTTTCTGCTAATATTTTCACTCTTACACGGGCATCTTCGAGTAAAATTTTGTCAACAATTTTAACGTTTTCTCCAGTAGTGGTACTAACCGGCTCACCGGCATAGGGGGTCGTCTTCAATACTCTCTCTACCCCGTCTAAATTAACTCGACCACTTTTGAATAGTAGATAATGAAGGAGCAGAATCTTGGTAAACATCCACCATTTCTTCTTGAATAACTTTTTAAGTCTTTCCTTCTTTTGTAAGGAATTAAGGAATTTTATCACAGCGCGATGCTCGATTTTTCAACATTGTCGCATCTGTCATCGTAGTTGCCTTTTCGTAATGATATCTTGAATACTAATGGTGACAATTAAATAAAATTTTATACTTATACCTATCCTCAAAAAGTGTCTTTAACTAATGAGATAATTTAATTACCCTCATCATTAGTATGTCACGCTGATACCGAGAATACATTGATCGCCCCTTGTATAATTTGTGTTGGAAAAACTAGAGTGATTAATACCAAGGATAACAATATGTTTAAACAAGGAAAGGTTATGTATAACATTATTTGATAATACTATATGAATATTCAAAGGTTATTTAAAATCATATCATGTTACTAGTTTTCATCTGAAAATATACATTTAATATACTATATGTAATAATAATATGCAGTACCTAAATTCGTTTATTTTAGAATTGTTCAATTCCACAATGTAATGAGTTTTTTTCCTAAATAAGGATGCATCATATGCACTTAATTATATACTTCAAATAATACACAATTCAGAAACTGAATGGCATAAATTTGCATTCAAAATCAAGTCATTACCTATATTAAAATATATATAGTTTATGTAGAGCATAGTTACTATTTAAAGAACAGGTTAACATGATAATGTGAAGTCAGCTTTTTAAATACAGTGCATTATGTTAGAATACTAAATCTATACTAATATTATAAAGCTGAAGAGTTTGTTTGTTTGTTTGCTTGAATGCCCTAATCTCAGTAACTAAGGGTTCAAATTGAAAAATTCTTTTATTGTTGGATAACCCATTTATTGAGGAAGGCTACAGGCTATATAACATCACTCTACGACCAATTGGTACGGAGCAGCAATGAAAAATGTTGCGAAAATGGGGTAAATTCTCTTATCTTATATAAAGCAGATGAAGTTGCGTGGGTCAGCTAGTATAATATATTATTAAACACAAAACAACATACATTTTAGTATTCATGATCTAACCACTTCTCAACAGGCCAATTTCAAGGATTAAGGTGCTAGTGGCTATTTTATTTATCTGGTAGGTCTTCTATTATTTAAAATACCTACTTGGACACTTATACTGGTGCAAGGGAAAACTAACCTAAACCTAAATATTTACTGAGACTCTTAGATACAAATACAATAAGAAAGAAGCTTCAATAGAAGATGTTTGAGATTGTATTGAAAATCCTAAATGTTTCTCTTAATTTAAATTACTGGACATTTTCAATTTGATCTAGTGTCTCAATATTTTAAGTATGATACAGACATCATAAAAATACAAGGAAGAGACTAACTTTAGTGGATAGACCTAAAATTAAAATTTAATTAAATATAGATACTGTCTTGTTGCATAAGTTTGTATTCAATTTGAGTGGAATTATTACTTCTGAAGTTTCTAGTTGGGTTTTCCTAGTTGGAAATTCTTAGCAGCAGCAATCGGTCTCAAAACATACCAGTATACAGTAAAAGGCTAGTCGCCTAGTATGTGAAACAAATATACTTAAATATACAGGGGGCGTTCATGGGTTTCCACTTGCCATATCACTCTTGCTTCATTCAGTTTACTTTTTATGCAACCTGGTCTGTCTCCAATATATTTCCAATGCAATAAAGTTTAAAAATATAGCTGGCTTTATATCGATTTAATGAAAATTTCGGGACATACAGGTTAGAGTATATTTTTTATAATTGGTATATGTTGTTACTAACCTGGTAAGCTGTTGATGATCCATCAAACCTCTGGCGGAAATCATGTACATGCTTCTTTTCTTCTTTAGCGAAGGCTAACCTAGGATCTATGTACGTCCTGTTACCCGTTTCCTTCTGAATATATAACGTTTTGCCTTCTTCATCCAACATTTTTGACCAACCAAATGGCAGTTCTTCCGAGATCACTTTTTTAGAGCCTGTTCGTGGATGTGTCCATTGCGTTTTATTAGAACAAGTACTATAAGTAAAATAAAATGGTTAGTTATGTGAATCATCTACCATAACTTTTAAAATTCAGTTTAAAATAAATTATGACTAAGTAAAATATTTACTTGACAAAGTACACATTTCCATCTTCAGTTGACTTTTCTTCCCATCCTGGTGGCAGCTCATCTTCACTATCCGAGTCTATATGATGCATATTGTATAAGAAATTTTATATAAATTTATATTATTCTAATATCGTTGCTTCCGTTCCGTCACCTCTAAGGTAAATAATAACAATATTGACATATGACAGGCAACATCACTTAATCACTTTTATTCACCAGTAGAGTGGGGTTGTCAACTTTTTAAATATAAATTATATATGGTTGGAGAGCTAAATTAAACAGTATTAAAGAAAAATAAACAGTATTTTATTATTATTTTGAAAACATTTCTTAAACTTCTTTCAATATTCAATCATTAGTTTTCATTTTTTTTAATGACATATTGTTATACCAAAAATATAGTAGAACTATAGATGGATCATATTTTAGCCAGATCAAAGTCATAATCGTTATCTTTTTTAACACCAAAAAATTGTCATAATGCTGGAAAGAGACAACGTAATCTAGTTATCGTTATCGTATTTCAACAAAATCTCTGTGTTAGACAATGTCTTTGACATATGACATTGACATTTTCGTTTTGAATTGAAGTTTGAAGGTTTACTTTTTATACAGATTTTATGGCTTCGGAACGAACGATGGAAAACCAGTAAAAACAGTATCTAGTAGGATAATTTTTAATACTTATAACAGTTTATTTTAGAGCGAATTAGAGAACTACACTGCTTTAACAGTATGATGTGTAGCTAAGTGCTTGTGTCGTTTATTAGTAACTAGCTGACCCGCGCAACTTCGTCTGCTTCACAAAGAATTTTCCTCGTTCTTGCAACATTTTTCATTTATGGTCTACTCCTATTGGTCGTAGCGTGATGTTATATATACCATCACGCTACGACCAATAGGAGCAGAGCCTATAACCGAATATATACCTCGATAAATTATCTATCCAACACTGAAAGAATTTTTCAATTTAAACCAGTGGTTCCTGAGATTAGCGTTTCAAACAGACAAAAATACAAACTCTTCAGCTTTATAATATTAGTATAGACACAGATAATATAATACTATACTAGGTATAGATAAAGATCTTGCATAAGATTAGTAAAATATCTAATCGTATCTATCATTTAAATAATATCAATATCATATCTATAGACTACTTTCATGCAAAAAAGAAGGCAAGTATTAAATATATGGTTAACATAACATTTTAGTAAATGGGTGGATTAATTATCAATGTAATCAGTTTATTAACTAAAATCTTTATAGTATCGGAGGAGTAGCTGCTGGATAGCCATTGTGGCATTTCCCTAAACGCAAGTGCGGTTTAGTGCACATACATTATTAAAAAGTAGAACTAGTCGACGATTATTATTTAACTGACTCAGTATAATTATTGATTCATTAAGAACATAATAAACAAATTATTTAAAGTCTTTCGTCTCATAGAAAATTAACATATTAATAGAGTTAAAGAAAATCACAGAGTACTTTATATGAAGAAAATACATAATATAAGTAGGTACTAAGATTTATTATGATCTATTTCTACATTTACAAAACGTCAGTAAAAGAATAATAGGGGGCTATTTTATGTTTGTTTGCATGTTTATGCTTAATTTATTGAGCAGTATGTATATGAAATAGTTAAGCGTATTTAGTAAATGAGTTGAGCTTAGACTACGCAACATAATTCTTCTCCTCTTCTCCTTAGCCTTTATTATTCCCAAGTCACTTGGGGTCGGCTTTCTAGTCTAACCGGATTTGACTGGATATCAGTTTTTACATGGAGTGGCTGCCACCTGACCTCCGCAATCCGAAGGCTAACGATACCGTAAGGCTAGACCAGCGTCAGGATATTATAGGGTACTAACTTCCCAATAACGACTGCTATTGATGTTCATGACAGCCGGGACCGACGGCTTAACGTGCTCTCCGAGGCACGGAGCAGGCGATAATTGTCAATCAATATGCACATAATTTCGAAAAGTCATATAACTTCCGAAAGTCAGAGGTGCGCTTCGTGGGTTCGAACCCGAGACCCTCTGCATTGCAGTCTGTTGATCTCCCCACTGAGCTATCGCAACATAATTAATTATAATTAATTAATTTATACTATTATTTATAAATTATCTGTCCGAGGTGAGAAGAAGGTGGACATGAAACTAGGCAATAAAATTTACCGCCACAACGTCATTGTGGCTGACATAGTGGACGACTGCATCCTAGGTTTAGACTTCTTGCGGAAGCATCACTGTGAGATTGACGTTAGTCAAGGAGTATTGAAGTGTGGCTCAGAAGAAGTATTTATGGAGGGCGCATCATCGAGAAAAGTGTACTGCCTAAAGAAAGTAGTACTTCGTCTGAGGTCGGAAACAATCATACCGGTTTGCCTACCAAGGAATTCTGATCGGGCAAATCGATGTGTAATTATAGAAGGGTTGGACAACGATGCTCCAAGGAAGATTGCACGCACTCTGGCGAAGGATACTAACGCTACATCGGTACGCGCACTGAACCCAAGCGACAAGGAGCTGGTACTCAAGAAGGGTACGATATTGGGCACCTGTGAAGGAGCAGTTTGGATGCGTAGATGCCTTGAACAGCCTACCAACGCCAAAGTTTAAGGGGCAAGGTACGACGTGTCTTCTCTCTTGAAGGACTGCCAGAATAACCTGTCGAGAGAAGGAAAGAACAAGGCTGAAACGATGTTACACCGGTTTGCCGACATCTTCTCGACAAGTGATGCTGACATAGACAAGACTGCCCTTGTTCAACACAAAATAAACACAGGCAATGAGGTACCGATCAGCCAGCGACTAAGACGTGTACCAGTGGCACGAGAACGTGAAGTTGACGCTATGATTGAGGGTTTGGTAAAAGAAGGCGTGATGGAGCCTTCATCCAGTCTATGATGTTCACCGGTGGTTTTGGTGTAGAAGCAGGATGGCAGCATGCGCTTTTGTGTGGACTATCGTCGGCTAAACGACATCACAAAGAAAGACAGTTACCCATTGCCAAGGATTGACGACACTCTGGATACGCTAACGGGGATGAAGTGGTTTTCTACTCTAGACCTGAAAAGTGGCTACTGGCAGGTCGAGATACACCCTCGAGATAAGGAGAAGACAGCATTCTCCACAGGCAAAGGATTGTGGCAATTCAATGTCATGCCCTTTTGATTGTGTAATGCCGCTGCTACTTTTGAGAGATTGATGGAACGGATACTTGCTGGATTGGTTGGAGACGCCTGCCTGGTCTACTTGGACGATATTATCATAGTAGGACGCACCTTTGAGGATCACCTTCGCAACCTGGAACGCGTGCTCTCGAAGATTCGGAGCCAACCTGAAGTTAAGTCCAAAGAAATGCGCATTGTTCAGGCGGCAAGTGAACTTCTTAGGACATGTGATCTCCGAAAAAGGCATCCAAACGGACCCGGATAAGATCATTGCTGTCAAGGACTGGCCGATTCCGGAGAACAAGACACAAGTCAGGGCATTTCTTGGTTTGTGCTCCTACTATTGACGGTTTGTAAGGAACTTTGCTGACATCGCCCGGCCTCTGCATAAGCTCACCGAGGATAAGATAAAGTTTTGCTGGAATGAGAGCTGTGACGTCGCATTTCAGAAGCTGAAGGAACATCTATGTAATTCATCGATTCTAGGCTATCCTGACAATGAACATGAATTTGTAGTAGATACAGGTGCCAGTAACACCGGCATTGGTGGCGTGTTATCTCAACGCAAAGGAGACCATGAGGTTGTAATAGCGTACTTCAGCAATGCCCTATCCAAACCTGAAAGGAACTACTGTGTCACGCGAAGGGAACTTCTAGCTGTCGTAAAGACATTGCAGCACTTCAGCAAATATTTGTTGGGACGGAAATTTCACCTGTGAACTGACCACGCTGCATTGAAATAGTTACTACAGTTTAAAGACCCAGAAGGACAGGTAACAAGATGGATTGAACAACTAGGCATTCGACTTCGTAATACAACATCGCAGTGGCAAGTCACATGGAAACGCAGATCGCGTAGACCGTGTCCCGTCCAGTGTAAGCACTGCGCCAGGTAAGAAGCCAAGCAGGAAGGACTAGTGAGGATGTTGAGGACAGATCTTAGCGAAGACTAGAAGGAAACTCTGCATAGAACGCAACAAGAGGACAAAGACATAAGACCCATCCTGGAATGGCAGAAAACAGGTGCTTCGAGACCTCACTGGAGTGAAGTTGCGGCAATGAGCTCTATTACCAAGAGTTACTGGTTACAGTGGGACAGCTTGGTTATCCAGGATGGAGTTCTGTGCCGTAAAGGGAGAATGCTCGAGGTGACAAGTACCACCTGCAAATGGTTGTGCCAAAGCTCAAGGTACCGAAAGTTTTGCAACTCTATCATAATGGGAGTTCGGGTCACATTTTTTTATTTTATTTTATATTATTTGGGAAACAAACAGATACAATTCAAAAATAATTAATGTTCAAATTAACTACACTTAATCCAAAGCAGTTTCCACATATAAATATACAGTAGCGCCAAAAAAATATTTGAAGTTATAATCTAAATTAACAAATGCACAAGTAATTAGAGTAACAATAGAACAAAAAAAAATAATTAAAAACGAAGTACTGTTCTAGGAACAGAGAGTAACACAGACACAGGAACACAGAGTTACAAAGTTATATTATTTAATTCAGTTTCACAAAGCAGGAACAAGACAGGCATGGATAGATTTCTTGAATTTTCGTAAAGAAAGGTGGAACACATCAATGGAATTGTCACTGCAGATATTAACAAGGTTAATAAACGAGCGGCAGGATCATATTATAAAGGAATTCCTCCTATAATTAGCAAAGGACACAGAAAATAATTGCTTTTTCCTTGATACGTGGACATCCAAAGCCAACTTTTCTTAAAAGATAAGATGAGTCTACTTGATTCCTTATAATTTTGAACAAAAATACTAGGTCACGTTCATTCCGTCGCGTCTCGAGAGATGGCAAGGCAGTCATTTCAGCGCAGTTTTCATATTTATAGCATCTCCATACAATATGATTATTTATTTTATTTTGGATCCTTTCTATTTGATCAATATAGATTTTATATTGTGGATTCCACATTACCGATCCATATTCGAGTATCGGTCTAATAATAGTCATATACAAGAGCAACACTGTGGATGGACGCTTAAACTCCTTGGTAACCCTGAAAAACCCCAAAACCCAACATTCGTAGAGCCTTGTTAGAAATAGATGTTATTAGACGATCAAAAATTAGTTTACTATCTAACTGGATCCCAAGGTCTCGCACCTCGGATACTCTTTTGATAAGTTCATTGTTTAATTTATATTTATATTCAATATATTTCATCTTGTTAGTAAAGGTAATGACATTGCATTTCTGGACATTGAGGTAAAGCATATTATACTTGCAGTAGTTACACAACTTATCAATATCATTTTGGAGCTCTTGACAATCATCACTATTTTTTATAACTTTAAAAATTTTCTTATCGTCTGCATATAATAAGAAATTTGATTTATTGAAATTTAAATAAACATCATTTATGTAAATATTAAATAAGAGCGGTCCGAGATGCGAGCCCTGTCGTACACCAAATGTGATGAGTATAAATGTAGAGCAGAAGCCCTTGATAGTAACAGCCTGGCTACGATCCTTTAAGTAAGACTCCAGCCACCGAAGTAAATCACCGTGTATACTGATACTCTCTAGTTTGCGTATTAGTAGTCTATGAGAAATTTTATCAAATGCTTTTGAATAATCAGTATACACGACATCCACCTGAAAGCCTTCATCCATAGCTGCTGTTATATGGTCAATAAATTCACACAAATTCGTTTCAGTAGATTTCAGACACGTGAAACCATGTTGCTCAGGTATTAATATTTGTTTAATTAACGGCGTGATTTTATCGTAGACAATATGTTCAAAAAGTTTAGGAATTAAACTAAGCTTCGAAAAAGGGCGATAATTTTTAACATCGTGCTTTTCACCTTTTTTGAAAATAGGGACCACATAAGACTGTTTCCATAAGGTTGGCATCGTGCCAGATTGAAGTGACGCATTAAATAGTATATGCAAAGGAACTGATAAAGTTTTATGACATCTTTGAAGAAACAAAGGAGGAATGCCATCCGGACCACAACCTTTACTGGTATCGAGATTTTTCAGGTATTTCAGAACAGTATCCAATGGAATGTTGATTGTACTTAGATTCAACGAAGTATGATTTTCAACAGTATTTTGTGAAGACGAGGAATAAGTAAATTCTTTGTCAAATGCGGCACCGAAATATTTATTAAAGAGATCTGCTATGACTTGCCCGTTCGATGAATTAACGTCCTCTAAGTGCAGGTTGTCAGGTAAATCATTTGTCTTTTTTTTAGATTTAATGTAGGTCCAGAAGTATTTGCTATTTTTATGTCATCATCTCTTTTTTCTCTATCTCTTAAAAGAACAAACGTAGAATAATCTCCATACTGTCCAAAAGATTTCCATCTCTTATGGAACTTTAACTTTTCCTTGATAATTTTGATCAAAGCTAAAGAGTACCAAAGTGGGTATTTATTGTTACTAGATATAGCTTTAACTGGGATATAAGTATCGAAGATTTCCTCCAAGATGTTATAAAACCGTATTAAAGATTGATTAATATCATGGGAGTTAAGAAAATTCTGATTAAGATCCGGGAACGATTTTATTGGATCCATTGTCGAGAAGACGTTGAGGAATGGTGCCATAAGTGCACGAGTTGTGCTACCGTAAAGGGACCATACACTCGCAGCAGAGGTGCATTAAAGGTGTACAATGTTGGAGCCCCGTGGGAACGTTGACATTAGATGTTGCCGGACCGTTCCCTGAAAGCCAAAGTGGAAACAAGTACTTCTTGGTGGTCATGGATTACTTCACAAAGTGGCTGGAAGTGTTTGCAATACCCAATCAAGATGCATCTACGGTGGCCGACAAGCTAGTCCACGAAGTCTTTTGTCGTTTCGGGGTGCCCTTAGAGATCCATAGTGACCAAGGTCGGAACTTCGAATCTGAAGTATTTAAGGAGACTTGTCGTGTGATGGGTACCCACAAAACGAGGACGACCGCATATCATCCGCAATCAGAGGCCATGGTCGAACAATTTAGCCAGTCTCTGGAAAGATATCTGGCGAAAGTTATAGAAAGCAAACAAAGGGATTGGGACAAACACATTCAACCGTTTCTCCTGTCATACCGTAGCGCCGTTCACGAAAGCACTTCAGTAACACCTGCTTTCGCTAACTTCGGAAGAGAACTACGATTACCTGCAGAATTGATCACCGGCATCCCACCTGAATCTCCACGCAGCATAACAGATTATGCGAAAGGTTTGCGCAACAGGATGAATGATGTATACGAGCACATCAGACAGACCGGTCAGCAGATGTCTGAGAGGATGAAGACCCGTTAGGATCGGAAGGCGAACAAGTAAAGCTTCGAGGAAGAATCGTTAGTGTGGTTACATAATCCGATAGGCAGCAAAGGAAAATCTCCTAAGTAGCAGGCAAAATGGGATGGACCCTATCGCATAGTCACTAAGATGAATGACGTCACCTACCGAACCCAGAAAGGACCACGAGGTACATCAAAGATCGTTCATGTGGATCGATTGTCACGCTACTACGAATCCAACAATGTTCGAGACGAACATGTCTAAGAGGGGGCAGTGTTACACCCAGTGCCATCTCTCGGCATTGTGGGGAAGACCCGGCAGTTCCGTCTAATAATTTATTACAGCGACATCTATTTACGTCTTACGGAACTACTTCGTCGGTACGAGAAGAGAAGAGAGAACGCTGGCACAGTCTCGAATCTTTGTACTGTTACGTACCGTGACGTTTCAAGAAAACTTCGGAAACACTTTAATCGCGTATAAGCGGTCAAATATTCGTCGAAGCGAACGGAAGCGAATATATTACGGAGTTTGAAGCAGTTACAGTGTTTGTTGTGTTTTAAATTTAATTGTGTACTATGTAGAATAAAACGTTTTAGTCGGTAATATTGTTTGACATTCTTATCCCTTGAACCCAGCACGTAACATTATTTTAGTATAGTATAGTATATATATACAGACACTATACTCGCAGGCACGCACACACACATACACACATACACGCACTCACACACACACACATACCACACACAAACACACACACACACACACACACACACACAAACACACACACACGCACGCACGCAAGCATGTACGTATTGGAAAAGGGAATTTTTATTGTATTATTTTTATTTTTTTAATTGTTTCTGTATATTTTTATTTTTAAATTTAAATTTTATATTTTATTTTAACTGTTTAAATTGTTCACATTTAGCGAATACAAATAATATAATGATTCTGTTAACCTTGTGTAATTGAATACCTAGAAGTTAAATCAAATGGGGTTGGGACTAGAATCCTTATTACAAGTTGTCTATGACAACTTAGCTAGGATGCTGGTTGCGACATTATATTATACATATTAATATTACAAAACAAAGAATGTGTGTCAAACAGTGTACCTATTTTATGCAATAAATTATTATTATTATTATGTTTCTCTTATCACAGGTACTTTCTAACATATTATATTAGAAAATACCTGGCCCTTTGGGAGGCTTACACGGAGACATGGGTCCAACGTTTATTATTATTATTCTCTTTATTTAAATATTTTCAATATATTTTTCATTTTTAAATATACATATATCTATAAAAATACATATCATTTAAAAATATAAAATATATGGTACCCCACCGGCATCGGGAACAGGGTCCAAGCTGCCGGTGGTTAGGATTCCAGAGATAGGAACCTCCTCACAATGCGTGCTGTATCTAAAAGCACTGCCTTCTGCATCAAACCCTTGATCCAAGCACCCAACGCGAGCCTCTTTAGATGGTGATCGAGGCTCTTGGCTATTAGACCATTGACAGATATGACTATCGGCACAATGATTGCCGAATCAACGTCCCACATGTCGACAACCTCGCGAGCCAAATCGAGATATTTAATTTGCTTATCTTTTTCAGCTTTCGCGAGATTGCCGTCATGCGGAATGGTGACATCGATAATCAATGCGCGGCGCTCTGATCGATCTATCACCACAATGTCAGGTTTGTTGGCCACAACAGTCTTGTCTGTGATGATAGTTCGATCCCAGTACAACGTGACATGACCATTTTCGAGAACTGATTCAGCTACATACCTGTAGTACGGCACTTCAACATCTACAAGTTTGTATTTCAGAGCAAGTTGCTGGTGAATAATCCTGGCTACTTGGTTATGTCTGTGCAAGTACTCGCAGCTAGCAAGACGAGAACAACCGGTAACTATATGCCTGAGGGACTCACCAGGTAGGTGGCACGCCCGACAAATGTCAACCGTACCATCCCTCAAGATATATCTCCGGTAGTTATTCGTCTTGATAACTTCGTCCGCAATAGCACAGACAAACCCTTCGGTTTCCCCAAAGAGGTCACCGAAACGTAGCCAGTTCACGGAGGCTAACAGGTCTACATCAGCTCCATATAGAGCCTTGTAGAACCTACCGTGAAGCTCCTTGCTCTGCCATACATCCCTGCGATCGTTAGTGCTAAGTACTACAGGCTTGCGCCAGTTCTCTTTAGCCAAACTGAGCGGGGTGAGTCCGATGTCTACAGCAACTACATCCCGATGCATACCCACGTCTGCCTGAAGAAAGTATTCTCTGAGGTTGCATACCTCGCGGTTATGAAGGGCCTTGGCATTCAGAAAGCCTCGGCCTCCACATTTCCGCGGGATATACAATCTCATCACAGACGAACGTGGGTGATGCATACGGTATGCCGTCAAGAGTGTACGGACCCTCCGGTCCAGGGCATCCAGTTCAGTCTGAGTCCACTTAAGTATGCCAAAGGAGTACATGAGCACCGGCATGACCCAACCATTACAAGCGCGCACCTTGTTGCCACCTGATAAAAGACTTTTTAAAACTTTTTTCAGGCGACCAAAGAAACGCTCCTGCAACGATTTCTTCATGTCAGCCTCATTGATACTTAACGCCTGTGACATACCCAAGTACTTGTAAGTATCGGTTACAAGAAGTGATCGTAGGTTAATGGAATCCGAAAGTTGTGTTCCTTCGGATTCCACTATCCTGCCTTGCTTTACATGGATGACAGCACATTTGTCCACACCAAAATCCATACTGATAGACTTACTAAAAGTTTTAGTTACTTTAAGTAAATCCATCAACTGTAATTTAGTGTGGGCAAACAACTTTAAGTCATCCATATACAACAAGTGGGATATCACTCCACCACCTCTATGTAACCTGTAACCTAGCCCTGAACCCTCTAGTAATGTACTAAGAGGATTCAATGCTAGGCAGAACCAAAGAGGACTCAGGCTGTCGCCCTGAAATATACCCCGCTCAATTTTTATCAATTCGCCATTCCCAGCGATCTGTCGACATCCTGAATAGCTAAGAACCGTTTTCCATTGCCCCATGCATGACTTCAAAAAGGTGCGCAGAGTTGCATTTACTTTATACAACTCTAACACCCTCAAAAGCCATGCATGAGGCACCGAATCGTACGCTTTCTTATAATCTATCCAACATGCCGCCATATCCCTTTGTTTACGGCGAACCGGCGAGCTCCTTAGTACCACGAGCCCCCCTCTTACATCCATTCTGAGAAGCTGACATTATTGAATTTGTATCAATATGTTTAGATACCTTGGCTCTCAAAATAGATGTAAGAAGCTTATAGATCGATGGCAAACATGTTATCGGTCTATAATTGCCGGGCTCGTTGGTACTACCTGTTTTATGGAGTAGGTGGGTTATTCCCGTGGTCATAAAATCTGGTAACGATCCAGATTCTAGGGCAGATTGAAATTGAGCAGCCAAACAAGCATGTGAGCTACGCAGCCATTTCAGCCAGAAATTGTGCAGTCCGTCCGGTCCTGGCGATTTCCAATTTGATAAGGATCGGACCGCACTAATTACATCCTGGCTATCAATGACCACGTTTTCCATTTCTGGAATTAGCTCACTTGCTCGCTTGACCTCCCGCATCCATTCCCCCTCAGTGTGGCCGACGGGTACCGACCAGATGTTCCTCCAAAACGTATTTGTAGCATCAGCATCTGGTAGCCCCACATCGGCCACACATTGATCTGGTCGTTCCCAGGTTCTATAAACCCATCTTTGGTCACTTTGAAACGTGCGGTTGATGACATACCGGTGCACGCGTTTTTTGTATCTGCGCAGTCGATTTGCCCATGCATAGACTTTCTGCTTCAGGAAGTCAATACGCTCTGTGGCCCGAGATACGTATTCATGAGGACTGACACCAGTCCCCAGAAAAGCCCGGCCCACATAGCGCATTACCCTGGGCCGTGTGTTCCCTGCCCTGAAGCAGATCAGCTTACCGATGAGTGTCCTTGCCTCAGCAATACGCCGTTCAATCCTGCACTGCCAGGCCGGGGTGACAGATGTTTGTCGTATAGCAGGGACATGTGTGGGTAACTTGATGCCCGCTATACGACTTGCCACCACAGCAGCACAGTACAGGATCGAATGAGTATCGGCGAGATTTTCGCTATTATCTAAATAACTAGATAATAGCGAGTCCAGGACACTCACCAATGCTATATTTTTTCTATGCATAGGTAACCGAGGCAGACGGGGCCGAATCGTAAATTGCATGTACCGGTATTCCTGAATCGCACTTTCCAAAGCATCCTTTACCTCCTCCTTGTACTGAATACTTACATCATTTGTCATGTCATCCACCTTCATGCTGGCACTATTGCCCGTCCGCGTCGCACCAGGTGATAGTTGCGTAACTGCGGGTTGGATGCGAATGGCATGGCTCGTAGGCAAGTATTCTGAGCGTAGCCTATCAAGCACGGTATCATCCAACTGTTATTATTATTATTATTATTATGTTTAATTATACCCGTTATTTTATTTTATTTTATATCAAATACATAACTGAACGACCACCATTTAACGAAAGCACCATTGAGCATGTCTTAGGTACGTAAACTATTTGGCTGAATAAAAAAGAGCTAAGATTGCACAACTTTTTTAATGCAACTTATGTATTTCAATGTTTTCCTAATAATATATTTCGTAACCTTCGGTTTACAGGTTAACTGCTTCATTTTTCTTTTATTTTGTCTGCTTTTGGCGATAACGCCCGTTGTGTATCATGACTTCATGACACTATATTGCGCTTAATATTTCTGTGGGTCTATTGAACAAAAATGCAGGTAGGCAGGTATATTTCGTGTGGATTAGCCGCTGTTCGGTTGCTATATATAGATGTAATAGGTAGTCGCTTTATCTTTCAGTGCATTTTGTCCTTGTTCCACTGCGGTATCGTAATAATTATTGGGATTGCCCACTTTGTACTGATCCAAAAGGTGGTGGCATCACCATTTGATCTCTTTCATTTATTTGCCAAGCATTTCCGTCGTATCTTCCGTTACTGTGAACAGGCGCTTAGTTGTGTTCTCCAGACATTGATTTCACACTGCCCAGGAATAGAACACAACCAAGTCCACGCGTAGCGTTTATCATAAGGTGAGCCTCTGCTCGAAAGCCTGGCTTGTTGCTAGCTGCAGACGAGCTAAGTCTTCGGTTGTTACAAAAAATAAATAAAATAAAAGGTATACGCAATAAACGGTTTTATCAGTATTATCTATCCGAATTTAATTTAAATATAGCTATTCCTATATAATACAAATATTTACAGTCTAGTTATATCTTCTTTGGTTGAGTTCTGCGGAGTGGTGCCGGGTGCCTTAGAATTTGGTAACAAAAACGTGAGCACGCCGCACACTGGAACAATAAACGTAAGTATATTATTTTATGAGTTTTAATTATATGCGTCATAATAAAACTTTTATCTATAATTTAATATAATTTATTTTGTGTGGTTTGCGTTAGCAAAGTATTTTATGGCGGTTAAAATGACCACTCGCTCGAATAGGAACCCTTATAAGAAAACGTCCCCTATATTTACAACGCGTTAGTAATATCCCTGGTATTGTTGTAAGCGGCAATAATTAAGTAGGATAGGTATTATCATTTATCATATTGAGTGTTTTTGTGAGGAAGTTTAGGCAGTATGCATTAAAATTATATAATTTTAATGAATACTTCCTCGCATGATCAAACAATTGTAATAAAAACCCATACTTACGTAGAAGTAAACCTCCAAACGAATAGAAAGTAGCTTCGCACGCCGCGTTGAGAAGAATACCGGCAACGTTAGTGCCGAAGATCGAGCCCATTCGACCAACCATCATAGATAAGCTTACTGCCATACCCCTGTAATTTAAAGAATACTATTGTTATGATGTAGTTGGTAGCCTTATGGATAGCAACATGGATTAATTATTGTCAGGTAGAGATCAGTATCTTCTTATCTTATCAGTAATCATAAATTTAATATGAATATAATTTTTTAATAATATTTTTTTAATGATTTATCCTTGATATTTATGATTATTGTGGGCCAAGGTCAATAGTGATTGCTTCGAACGCTAGTTCCAAGTTAAAAGGGGAACATGATAAAGTAACTTAAAAGTACCAAATTGGTCGAGATGCATAGTAAATGTAACTGCCAATTTGAGGACACAAGTTCGAAATCCAGCCTTAGCAAAAAAGGATGAAATGTCATTTATTTTAAAATATTTCTGATTAGCATCTCGAACTATCTAGATGCTTATCTAGAGAATTCAAGATGCCAGTGAGAAATGTTAGGGGAGACTATTGACGCTATTGTTTTACACTGGCAACAGGAAAAGAGGCGTCGCGCGTCGGTGTCGCCACTAACATTGTCATTTTGTATCCACGTCTGACAGGTATTACGGTTGTGAAAGAAACATTTATTTTGACTTTGTTCATTGTAATGATAAGTTATAATTTTGTAAGATATTCTATAAAAAAGCATATATTACAGTTTTAAATACCGCCAAATGAACATGAATCTGTGGCGGTTAAGTTTTTATTTTTATGACGATTTGTAAATCTACCGTGGTCCGTATATTGGACCACTCCTAAGTTCCTAAATTGCACCTAACAACTAACCCTTACATAAGTGATAATTGCTTGAATTAATATCATAACTTTATGCTATTTAGAGTTATAAATACTTGTTGATTATATATAATTTGTTAAAAAGCTTTAAGATATTATGTTCATGTTGATTACGTAAGACTTCTTAAGAGAATTGTTAAGTAATATTGTTCCTATTTAAAATACTGATTAAGCTCTAAGGATAAAGACTGATTTTTATGTTTAAAGAAAAATATAATAATGTATGCATAATGTATAAATGATAAAATATATAATAACCGTGTATTTTTGTGAAAATTGTCGTTCCGTTTTCAAATGTGGTACAATTTAGGGTACTGGTGGTCTAATTTAAGATACTAGTTGCGTTAATTGGACTGAACGACAATTTTAAATTAATAGCTATTGTTTAAGAGTCACGACTGTGCTGCAATATTGACAGACTGATATTATCTAGCTACTGAACCAAGCTATATTATGATTCATGTTTCATATATATAGTTTAAACGGATTCAAAGATGTATATTATTATTATATCAAAAGTGGTCCAAAATAGGTTACTCTCCCCTATATAAGGTAGGTACACGTAGGTACGCTCGGTCTTTATAACATAGGACATTGTTGATTTTGTATGGATACTATGTCGTTCACCAAAAATTTAAGGGCTTAAATTCGAAAAATCCGTTCTTGGTAATGACCTCAATTTATAAACTACCAACCTCCAAATTCCACTTGAATAAGCAAGTCGCCTTGGCAATTTCGTATTTAATCAGTGAATGAGTGACTATTCACTGTTATATATTACATAGATAAAATAATTACCTTAAATGCGTCGGGAATATTTCTACAGCGTAGGCATTAATTGGTCCAATGGAAAGACCCATTATGGGGAACGATGATAGCAGTACAGCGAACAGCATATCTTGAGTTATAAAGTTGATGAGTATACAAAAGATTCCTATGAGGAAGAACACTAAGATCAGTAGTCTTTTCTTGCCGATGATTTTGACAGTGCTACTGACTGCCACTGCTATTACAGCACAGGTTATGTTTGCCACTGAGTTTATAAGGAATGTAATTTGGTCTATTGTATCGTCGCATACGGCATCTTCTGTAGCCGTCTGAAACAAGTGAGAAGTATTTAAATATTTGTATTTTCCGTTAATTTATTATTTATCAATAGATTAACCTGACAGTTTTGGGAATGCTAAACATAATTAAAACCCAATTGTGTAGGCCCGCTGTGTGCCGCTGCGACTCGATAAGTAGGTAAATTAGGATTTCCTTAACAGTTGACTTAAATGTGAATGCATTCGAAATTGCTGCAAGCAGGAAATTTACAGCAGTAAGCATGAATTCTGTCGTCATGTAAAAGTTAATAAGCTTAGTATTAACTTTTATTACTCTTTTTATTACCTGCTATGTATTATATAAGTATGTATAGCTATTGCCCGCAACTTCGTTCACGTGGAAAGTAGAGTCAGATAGAATTTTATTTTTGTTAAAATAGACAATTCCCGCACTAGGAATAATATAATAAAATATTCCTGTGTCGTTGAGGACTTTACAAATATTTAAACAACAAACACAAATTACAACCAGACTCGGAATAACAATTTGTGGATCACACAAAGTTTTCACCCGTGTGGGATTCGAACCCACAACACTCAATGGAATGGTAGTTGCCAGAGGACCTCTTAAACAGTGGTTTTGACATTTGACTATGACAGCACGAATGGCGCAGTGGCGCCATTCGTGCTGTCATAGTCAAATGCATAGTCTATTTGATCGATGATAACAGGCGTGACACTAAGTATATTACGTTGCTTGTATTTTTTTCTCTTGTCGGCATCAGACGGGTTATAATAACTCAATGCTGAACCAATCTGAACCTAGACAAAAATATTGAATTTTTATGAAATTAAATATTTTTGTACCTGATTAAGTCTATCGAAGATAACTTCGCACGCAGTCCGTCCTCCTCCACCTTCACTCATTACTCTGTTTAATACGTCTGGGACCCATATGTAGAGGCCGTTTAATCTATAAAAAGTAATAGAAAAGGTTCTTATTTATAATATGTATTATTACATTTGTGAACGGTAAAGGAATACATCGTGTGGAATATCTATGAGTTCAACATAATGTTCTCAAAGATATGTAAAGTCTACCAACCCGCTTGGACCAGCGTGGTGGACTATGGCCTAACCCGTCTCACACTGAAAAGAGGCCCGTGCTTAGAAGTGAGACATTTTAATACAGGGCTGATATTATTATTGTAGTACATTTGTATATAGTATAGTAAGAATGAGAAGTTTGCAGAATATTAACGGTAGACATTTCAAATTGAGTGAGACGTTTTGCTAAAAGCTTTATTGTAGTTAAACCTATTGCAGCCGTATGTGAAAAAGGGTGGGCAGACTTGGTATAACCGCGGAGTATCGACTAGACTCTACTAAATAATAACTAGATAATATTCAATGAAGCGAATAAATTAATAATTTCTTGCCGTATCTTTGCATTGTGACATATGTATACACGACTAAAACTTGTTACAAAGGTATTACCGTTATACTTACACAGAAAATACACCAAATAGTAGGAATCCATTGAGAGCCATCCACTTCAAAAATGGTGGCTTCAGTAAAGGCCAGCTTTGTACTTTTAAAGATGTAATGAAGTTTACTTTCTTTCTGGTGTCTGGTGGCACTTCTAGCCGTTTTATCTACAACCAATTATAAAAAGTAAATATACAAACGGGAGACTGCTAGAAAAGCATTGACCTGTTGGTAGGTGACTGTGATTAAATAAGAATTTTTATGACGCTATGATAGCCGCAGTAAACGATATAAAAAACCAAGTTTTTATCTAGCGCAGCGACTTAGGTTACTCTAAACAATAAACGATTGTTTAATGCGACCTATTCTTGTAAAATAAGTGTGTTTATTTGTCCTTTGATTTATTTTGATCTAAAGTGATTACTTACTTAAGATACTTACAGGATAATCTTCAGGATTTTTTTTCTTATTGCGTGCGTACATAACTTGCAATATTTTGAGTGCCTCATCCACTTTTCCTTTAGACACTAAATATTTCGGACTTTCAGGACCGAAGGACAGAAGGATAGCTCCAATTATGAACACAGTGGCATATATCATGGTTAGAAGACGCCACGGACGAAATAAATATATTCCGAAGTCTATTCGGAAGTCCAAAGGTATAATTGCCCATGCAAGTACTGGAAATGAAAATTTATTATTATAGTAACATAACATAGCATTATACTTACATTGATATGCATAATTTACACAAATGTGTAGCTATTTGTTTTGAGATTAATGACAGATATATGTACCTACGCATACAAGTGTAGTATATATTTTTAAATAGAAACTGGGCTAAATAAATATCGTTATGTTTATTCTGGAGTCTACATTAGTAGAAACATTATGACGTAATTCATATACATGTCTATGCGTGACGAAGAGATAGAACATGTTACCGCTTGTTACTCTAGAGACTAGAAGTCCGTCCAACCCATCTGAAAATGAGAAGTGTTTCCTTGATGTGGTTAGCTTCTAACATAAGATACGTAGCTACCTTTATGATATTGATACCAGATCATATTAAAATGTTATGTTGCCAACAAATACGCAATAGAAAAGCTGAACTCTATCTTAGATATTGTAATGTACCTTAGTTGGTCGCTAATACCTCACATTATTTTTGGAACACACACACCAATAAATAAACGTTTGCAAATAAGGATTTAATATTATCATCAATTATCAAAAGTCAAGGCAAGAGCAATCATAGCGTGCATATCGCTAACGAAGCGAAGAACTAAGTTTATGATGTAGAACGTTACTTGTAGTGATCAGTAAATAAATATGCTGGGTACTCACAAGGCACTAGTGCTGACCCAGATATCTGCAAGGCGTTTGTGATGGAGAGCACGATATCTCGGTGCTTGCCTGGCAGAATCTCGCCGATGTACGTGTATGGCACCGCTGCTGGACATGCTATGCTGACAAAGAAGATAATTGAATACTTTCTTAAAGCCGTGTCGATACAATAAAAGTTGGTTGTAGGTAGCTATTTTTCAAAAGGTTTGACTTAACGTAATCTCCGACTGATTTGGAACACCTCACCGTTAAGGCAAGGCTCGCCCCACTATCAATATTATTTCACGCGTTATTACGTGGGATTGACATATAGCTTGTGCAATGTGGGTGAAGTACATTCTGCCTTATCCTTCGGTGATGTAGGTGTAAGATTATGTGTACAGGTATTAGGTACGAGATAGTGGTAAAGGTCATTGCCAAAATCTCTAGTTGTGTTCCTGGCGGTATAAGTTTTCATTGAGAAAATATAGTAATTGTGGTCTTCGTTTCTTTTACTAGCAGCGTAGCTACTTCCTTTCAAGGTCAAGCAAGTGCAAGCGCTCACAGGCTATAAAGATCTTATCATTAGGTGCATCTGCCAAACTGTGTGTTTATAGATAAGGTAAAGATTTATTTACCCAAAGAACAATTATACTTATATATGAATCCTGATCATAAACTAGGCAAATTTTTGCTATTTGAGTTGTGTAAAAATAGAAGTCTAGAAAAAACTGGTAAAAGACTGCTGTTGCTGCCTGTTGAATGCTCCGTCATAACAATGAAGGAGTATGCAACAGGAGTGTTCATACTTTGCAGGTAGATTACAGACAGTAGTACGTATTTGAGACTTATAATTAATAAACAACTTACCATAACGACATGAGGAATTTACAAGCAGCAAAACTAATCAAGTTCGGCATAAACCCAGATATAATGCCAAAGACTCCAGCAACTAAGGAGCTGTAAATGAGGACTTTCTTCCGACCTTGAGTATCCACCAAGTAGCCCCAGGGGAAGGACGTTATGACGATAGCTGGAAGGTACGAAGAAATCGCATTATAGGTTTGCTTTGCTTAAAACCTGTTAGTATAGGCGCGGACGTCATTTTACAACATGACGTTTATATTGCATGATGCTCTTCATGAGTTAGTAAAATAATATTAGTGAGTTTAATGGAGTTATTTCGAGATTATAGAATATCGCTACCTTAAAAAATACAGTATGTAAAAAGGACAATAACGGGGTGTAGCCTTGGACCTACAAAGCTTTATATCTATTTCTTAAGTGCCACCAGGCAGCTCTTAGAGGAGATAGGACAGGAACAGACTAAAAAAATGCAGAATGTTCACGATAAAATATCATAAAATTATTATCAGACCACTTATTGGTACCACTTAAAATTAATGATGATTCCGATAGAGGAGAACATCGTTGAACACAATACTATATATACCTGATCTTTAAAAATATTGACGGTATATAATTATTTATGTCCATCAATATTTTTAAAGATCAGATTCCCTATCGGATTTACAGTAATTTATTCACCCTATAGAAGATCTGAATTGCTTATAAACCTTACCTATCTTCCACAAGACTAAGCGAATAGGACTGGTATAGGTACCTACGCTAGGCAGTATCCAAGGTGGAGAGGCTGAGAAGATGGAGCCCTCGCAGGTTAGAAGAGCACTTTATAATGGCTTCACGAACTCAGCCTCCATTTAAAGCATGACTAGTTCTCTGATCGTTGTGCTTACACAAAAATGACTATTAAGCTATCGCTGTTATAGTTATAGCCTTCTCTCAGAATCGCTGCATAAAGTTATGCGGTTAGCTTTGCGCGGGCATCGTGTTTATTGTAATTACGTAATTAGTGTGTTCGAGATCATTATCAAAGACATACACATCATAAAGATTAGATACGGCCAAGCCCAAACTAGTTTCGTACAAATAAAACATCGATAATAAATTGGTCACTTTTAGGGTTTAATTAATTGATTATTTTCAGTTTAAAATAAACAATAACAGCCATTCACAAACGAGCGATAATCATTTACGAGTACGCTTAACAAAATATGTAGGTGCGTTGAACAATGACAATTAAAAACAATTATACAATTATTATTCGGTTGGTATTGAAGGAGTCATGTTTAGCAAGTTAATCACAGTTTATATTTTAAATGTTTTAGCACTCGCAGCTAATTTATAATTACCTATTACTGGAAATATATTTTCTTGAAATACCTAATTTTAATATAATGTCACCATAAACTATGATCATAAACTAAATAAATCCAGCCACGTTTCGCTGCAGGTCATTCAGATAATATAAATTCTCGTTCCTGCGTGAATTTCGAGTATATAAAAAAGTCTTATATAGAAATACAACGTTGTGTAAAATTTCAAGACAATCCATTGTCTACTTTTAGAGTGTGCGTGTTTATTGCTGTGTATGTATGTTGTGGTAAGTATACTGTCCAGGTGTGGATATACCTAGATCTTCAGCACCAAACTCGCATAAAATAAAACAGAGTTTACGATAACACAAATGTCTTTTAATCCACACAACTAGGCGTGACTAAGTTGCAGAGGCGACTGCCCGTAGGGGAAATGCGGTGCAGTCGTTCCTCCATTTTGCTTACGCTAGCAATGTAGCTACACTACACCCCCTTTTACCAAAAAAATTAAGTACATAACAAAATTTGAAAGTACCCTACATATGGGTTTAAGTCTAGCATTTCGCAGTTTACGGAGCTCGCACGATAGCTAACGATACATTGTTACACCATTTGGGTAGGTACGCACAGTGGTGACCCGACTGAAAGTGAACATACCTGAAAAGAAAAATGCACGCATGATGTCGAACTCAGTACCGCAAGTTGCAGCGCCAGTTACCATGCCGCCAGCTATGACGACGGGAGAACAAAAACTGGATGTGAGGGAAGAGAAACCAGATTTGTTAGCTTTCTCTCTACAATCCAAGATACCAGAATTTTGGACTGATCAGCCACGGGTATGGTTCCTTCGCACTGAAGCCATCCTCGCACCTCAGAAGATGGGAGATGAAACCAAATTCAACATGATTGTGTCTAAACTGGGCAAAGACGCAATTCAGCAGGTAACTGACGTGCTAATGAACCCACCGACAACTAAGAAATTCGAAGCATTGCGTAGTAGATTATTATCAGTTTATGAGGAATCTGAGAATAGACAAATCCAGAAACTTATATCGGAAATGGAATTAGGGGACCAAAAGTCCTCGCATCTCCTATGCAGGATGAAAGATTTAGCTCGAGGTAAAATTCCCGACGAAACTTTACGTATACTGTGGCAAGGACACTTACCATCCTCAGCACGTGCAATACTAGCAGTAACTGAAATTAAGGACTTGGAAAATTTGGCATTGTGCGCTGACAAAATTACAGAGATGACTCGGCCGTGCATTACCGAGGTTGCACAGGTCTCTACTCCTGACACGAATACAATCATGGCAGAGATAGCCAAGATAACCGCAAGACTGGATCAGTTAGATAGACCACGGTCAAGACAACAAGGCTACAACAATCCGCGTTCGGTATCCCGCGGGCGCAGTCCTTCTCAGGCTCGATCGAACAAAAACCCAGAATGGTTATGTTTCTACCACTTCAGATTTCGCGATCAAGCAAAAAAGTGTGTAAAACCATGCAATTGGAAGGGACAGGAAAACTAGAACGAGTAGGTACAGGCAAGGGTGGATGACTGTACTATATTACCCTCCCACCGTTTATGTATAACCGATAAAAATAGTGGACTAAAGTTTCTCGTCGACACAGGCGCATGTGTATCAGTTATCCCAGTGAGTAAAAAACGGGTTAGTGATTTTACGGATAAAAACCTACGGTACTCAAACTTTGTTATTAACCTTTAAATTGAGACGACCATACCGTTGGTCATTTATAGTCGCGGACGTTAAGTAACCGATAATTGGTGCGGACTTCTTAAACCAACATAAGTTACTTGTGGTCTTAAGTGGACGTAAACTCATAGATACAGTGACTGAAATCAGTGTTATCGCGTCGTTAGCGGAACAAATCGAACTACCGATTCAAACTGTGGACAGTAATCACCCGTATTACGAACTCTTACTGAAGTACCCTGACATTACGAAACCAGTGTTATCGTTTCGAGAACCGTCCCGGCATGGAGTGTACCATCACATTGAAACCTCTGGACCATCCATATCCTTAGATATATTATAATGCTCTCTTTTTTTGAGGGGGGGATATTGTATAGCGCCTACTGACGCTACAAATTTATATACAAGGCGCGCTATTGTGTGTGCGCAGCGCAGCAGTCGCCTCCCCACACCCGCTCAGTTAGGTCGCGTAATTATGTAGTTTATTTTTGTATATCTATTATAAGTTTCTGATACCAGTAAAGAAAGTATGTATCAATGTGACCATAATTTCTTCCACCACACATCATTTCTAACGCCGCTACAAGAGTATTGCGAAAACAAATATACGATAGCTAATTTTTTTATATAAAGATATACCTACCTATTTGGTACCTAATTTTTACTATGTTTGTCAAGTATTAATTACAACCACTTTGCTTATAATAATAAATCTAGCTATACAATGTAGTGAAGAAGGCAGATTAGGTTATTTGCATACAAGTTGAAGTGCCGGTTTAATTTATTATGGATATTATAAATCACTCGTAACTCTAAACAGTGTTATCAGGGCTACAAAGTTGATAATGCACGTTACGTACTTATTATTGATATGATTATTATGGATTACTGATACTCCTACAATGTGCTAAGTAATTGTTTTTTGAAATGTTTATCATCCTTACTAATCATTTTAGATGTTGATGTAATAATTGTTTATTTTTATGCCATATTTAAGACATTGTCAATAACATGAAAACTTATGTGTGATAGTGAATTTTGTAACGTCCAGAAGAACATAAAAGTAGATGAAGTGCATTTGGAATGAGAGTTATAATTGTATTTGTAGAATAGAAAATAAAAATAGGATCGATTGATGATCAGTGGATTTCTATAAAGAGATATAAATCGAATCGACGACCTTTCGTTCCAAGTAATTGGTCGGTCTCAATGAATTGCCTCAGCAGAATTTAATCGCAAAATTAGAAGTGTGTGGCGTGGATTGAATTCGAGACTTCGAAGATCTTCTTTTCAACCTTTCAATTGTTGGAATGCCAGACATAATTTAAGCCTTAATAGGTTTATAATTATACCTGGCATTCCATTGTGTGTAGGTTAGGATGACAGTTTAACTGTGTCTCTACAAGGCTATCTGAAATGCCTATTTTATGAATATCAGTAAAACACCTTCAATTCACAGGATATTCATATTTTACATTCACGTTTTGATAAATAGAGTATTTCTAAATAATCATGTATCTTTAGTAATATTATATATGCGAATGTGAGTTTGCTACGCTTTCACACCACCGATCATTGTGAAATTTCGCGTTGTTAGGGGTACAGAAAAGGATTTAGGCTACCTTTCAGCCAGAAAAAGTGTTGTTTCCGAGGGATAAAATCTAGATTATGTGAGCGAGCCGCGGGCAAACTCTAGTAGTTGTATATATGTATGTAATTTAATATGAATTCAATAACAACTCACCTATATACGGTATAGAAGCGATGAACCCTCTTTGGCTATCAGATATGTCTAGGTCACACATCGCAGCTGGCAGCACGAAGGAATACCCTACCGGCTCCACGATGGCTGCTATGAGGAACAGGGCCAACACTAGGGAGTATTTTATGTTGTACCATCCAATACCTAAAAGAAACATGAAATTCGACTTTAGTTACAAGAACATATTATATTAAAGTATAGATGTAGGCTATGCGCTTTTTTAATTTTAGGTGTAATGTAATATTTATGAATTGTAATGCATACAATGTAATGAGTTAGTTACCAAGAAATCTTTATAAGTCGTTAACCTTTAAGTTTTTAGAAGATTTTGCCCTTGTTTTCGCGTGAACTACGGTTCCATTGTGTATTTTCGTAAATGAGTAATGAATCTACAAATCTATAAATGCTATAATGAAAGATAGATATAGATAAAACAGTAAAGATGCTGTGCCTGATCACTAAAGATATTGAAATATTTTTGATCATCTAATGAAGAGTTTCTGAATTCGAAAGTAAGTTGTTCTTCATTTCTGTTTGTTAGTTCGAGCATAATCTAAAACCCACTCTAAGTAATTTTGATAAGGTTTTAAAGTTTGCTAACTTGAAGTTCAAATTAAAATCTAAATCATGTTTTATCTGATTCCGGTCAGTATGACTGAAGTTATGGGGCGCAGTGTGACCTGCGAAAATAGCATGCCGGGCTAGTGACTTACTAATGAATACACACGGGAAAATCTAGCAAAATTGCGATAGTAGTGTCCATGATTGATATATACAAATTCGTGGATAATACTTAGGATGTCCACAATGTATTTTAAACCTTACTTCTTAGAATATAATGTTCAATAGTATCTAAATATGAATGATATAGAATGGTGTCACACGTATATTCCCCAAGGGGTAGATGATGACATTACACTAACATTTTGCCAATTACGTTATTAGATCCCACGTCATAGGCGCCGAGCCAATTGCCGTTAACCAGGCGCAGTCCCAGACTCCGTAATGCTACTAAGAATTTCTTGGAAAACACAGAAATAATCTACCAAATACCACATTTCATACACAGCAGCCACATTACCATTGCGCTGCCGAGCTGGTTGATATAACTTGCACTAAGTTATGATCGAAATAGAGAGCGAAAACCTCGTGAGAGACAGTTAAATGGCTGCGTCGGGGTCTCGAGTTCGATCCCAAGGCACACACCTCTGACTTTTAAAAGTTATGTGCGTATTAATTAGTTAATTATCGGTTGCCTAAACGGCGAAGGCAAACATCGTCAGCAAACCTGCATATCTGAGGATTATTTGTTAATGTTCTCGAAGATATGTGAAGTCTGCCAACACGCACTGAGCCAGTGTTGTGGACTATGGCCTCACCCTTCATACACTGAGAAGAGGCCCGTGCCCAGCAGTGAGACAGTTTATAATTTATATTATTGTATAGAGCGAATTGTGGTCCACAGTGATAAATATATTACGACATTCTGTCGTTATAAAATATGATAAGTCAGATTGTAGGAGCAGTTAATACACCGGCATAATCGGGGTACTGCATAATTATTTACTAGCCGTAATTACCTTTTAGATAAGAAACTAGATCTATTGTGCATAATACGAATATAGGTATGTATTTGTACTTAACTGACGCGTGTACTAAAATTATGATATATCGTCAAACATAGAATAATACTGCTGTAACAATAATTTGTTTATGTTTAACAAATAGATTCAATTTATGTTGTTTAAGTTTATTATGATTTTGATTCAGATTAATACGTCGTTGGCGCAGCTGTAATTAATTCTGTGCAAGAGGCCTCGGGTTTGATTTCCGAGTTTAGCAAAGTGTTTTAAGGTAATTTGTTAAAATATTCTTAGTTCCAGCACGGAGTCTGCAATTGTGCATCTCCTATTACCCTAAGTACCACTAGAGACCTAATACCATATTATAAAGTCCAACTTAACGTAACTGGCGAAATGTGGATGTAAAACATCTTTGCCTGACTCCTTAGGGATATGAGTCTTTGAGAGACTATGTATGTCCGTAATTATTGTTAGTTCACCTTCAGTGTGCTTTGGTTAGCCCAGGACATAAAAGAAACTAAAGCACAAAGAGGGAATAAGAAAGATTTCAAAGATTTCAAGCTAAATAAAAGGCTTGCCTTATTCTAAAATCCTAGGCACACCACTTGCTGTCCCAAGTAATATAATAAATGCGAATTTGTTTGTTTGTTACGCTTTCACGCCTTAGCTTAGAGACTGATCATCAATTTCGTATAGGCTTTGTCAGGGGACAAGGACATAGGATAACTTTCATCCAGAAAAAGCCTAACCTACAAAACCTAACCTATGTACATTTACGCGAGGGAAGCCGCAGGCAAACTCTAGATTCTTGATGTTGTAACATTAAGAAACTATCCCTCCTCCCTCTCCCTTCCTCTGTTTTGATACCTTGGTCAGAATTTAAGCTCAATTTATGATCATCGATGTGAATCTTTCGCGGCAATAAGATAGTTAAGATTGATGTTCGTAACTTTATAAATGGTAAACGCTACCTTGGCTAATTTATTTAATCTCAAAGCACTCTAATTACTGGAAATAACTTTTATTCACTAAATAGTGGAGTATTGTCTATCAACTATAGGCATTAATCTCTGTTTATCTGGCAAATTTATGACAATTTAAATAAAGGACCCACAGAACACCCAGTCTCTGTAAAAGCGTTTGTAAATCTTACAAGATTTTTATTCAATTATGGTTCTAACTCGCATCACTCGGTACACTAGCTGTGGTAAGATGACCATTTCTACTTTCATATGTCTCACTGTATTATATGTGCAGTCGTAATTATACTTTTTTAATGTTATTGTTTTTAAAGTTTCCATAATTACATGCTAAAAGCATTCATAGTATGCGTGATACATTTTAATTACATTTTAATCCATAAATATACAGCAAATTGTTTATATTTAAATTAATTAACTCTTTCATATTGTCTTTGATTAGTTCCAAGGGTTAACAACCGCTCAGCTCAAGCAAATTTTTATTCCAATTTTATTATTTAATTAGCGCAAAATAATTTATATCAAAATCATTTTGCTATTGTATTTTAAGAAAACTTGTATGATATTTTATTGTGTTTTTAACTTACAAAAATCTTTGTTATAGGTACTGTACGATAACATTTATAAAAAAATTCAGACGCAGAACCCGCATAATAATAAAGACTATATTTATTTTGCACGCGAGCGTAACCAACTGAGCGGAGTAAATAAAGTAACCAAAATATATTGTGGCCTCGTATCACAAGTCACACGACAAAAAAAAAACAATATTATTGAAAACACACGCACGTACCCGCCACTGCCAAAGCTTGATCCAGATCCGCAGAATATCTGTTTTGCTTGTCCACATTTTCGGCAACACTAGGAATTCTATCATTCATACTTCTAAGTATATATTTCATACACTTCACTACCCGTAAGATTCGACATAAGTGTTCCTTCTCAAATCTACAAAGCTGGTTCGACAGCAGACTGCAGACTGGAGATAGTGTACTAATGAACAACGACGGCGACACTACAATTTCTTTAATGACTGTATTATGACTGATTAGTACAACACGACCGATATATTACACGGATACGATACGAGCGAGTAATTAGTTATACGCAATATAAATAACAAGAGTTATCAGACTACTTTTGACAGTTTTTTCACAGTTGCGCAAGTATGAACAGTTTAATCGCGATCTCGCAGAAACGTACACAGGTCGGGATCGCGAAGCGAACTGTAGTGGCAATAGCGAGTAAATCAATTGCTGGACTAATTTATGGACAAAAAGGCTGATTATTTATATCTTTTGTTCCAATCATTGGACACTATATGTTCGCCTTGTAATCAGAATCAAATATTTATAAAAGTAATATACATACTATGTTTAAACATTCTGATTGTGAACGCAGGAATTAAAAATAATATAAGGTATATCCACAGAGTGAGACAGAGCTTCGGTTATCGATAAAACATAGTTAAAGAGAATAAGAAACGATGTCTTAGCAACGACGGCTTTGGCTAGATACTAGTAAGTAATTCTATTTTCCAATAAGGTAGTTTAAATATCGCTCAACAAACAAGTCAAGAATACAAAACTCTTTGTTAATTGTCTCATGGCCATTATGACCCTTCTTATAAAACAGCTCCAACTAGACACCAACAACGAACAAATTAGTCAGAAACATTATTTAATAATACAAGTATGCAAATCACAGATATGTAGCTGCCATCTTAATGACTTTATTGCGCGTTTCTTGGTAATATTAAAGTAACGTTTTTGCAAGTTGCAAATAACTACTAAGACCGCAAAAGTGAACACAACTGTCCATTTAAATTATCCTCTTATCCCAAACCGATAAGTAGGTAAACTAATTTCCAAAATAACATGTGACTCTTTTCCTATAATCTTTAGTAAAATATATAGTTATGTTTAAGATTACTTAATTTGTATCATTAGATACGAAGGTTATGTATCATGAAATACTTGACCTAAATTAAAAACATTGTATTCGATATATTTATCGTGTATTATATCGTCGCCGTATGCCGTCTATATGTTATATCAGAAAACACGTGTTAGGCTCGGTGCACATTGGCGGCAGGACACGGCAGAGGATCCTTCGGTATCCCTACATGTAAGCGCACACTGGCGGTAACTATGCCGTGACATCCTTAGGTATGTCGCGACATCCTTAAGCATACCGAAGTATCCTTAGGCATGCCGTGGCGGCATGAACGACGCTAAGCTAATGAAGCTACGCGCGGGGCCGCGGGGTACCGGCGGGCGCTGTCTTGCCGCGGTATCCCGAAGACTGCCAAAGCCTTCCGAGGAATGCCGAAGCGTTCCGAAGGCTGCCGACACGGCATGCCTAAGCATACCGCGGTATTGTTTTAGTACTTATGACTATTGAAACTTGCACTTTATTTCCATACGATAAGGTTATACTTTTATACGTCGCGTCGTCTAAAAATACCTTGCAAATGCCGGGCCTTATAAAACGTTTTATTTATTATTTTCGTTTAATGTATATAGAGTTTAATTAGGCGTTACTGAGTAAAAATCCATTGTAATTAAATAATTACGAAGAGAAGAACCCACCACGCACACTCGGATTACCTACTATTGCAATAGAAAAGCGTTGACAATACCAAACTCCTCTGGTGAATGACAGCCGCGCCGAGCGTCCTCCAATTTGCAATATTTCTCTTCAAACCCAAAATAATGCATCCACTTGTGTTTCGCCTCAGCGCGAGACATCCTCTGGACAGATTAGCAACAAATGTGCAAAACGATCCGTAGTCGGTTTGTCTATTCGCAATTATTATAACTCGTTTAAACAATTATCTAAGTTTAAAACTAGCCAACAAGCAGGATGCCAAATCTCAGGTTCAAACTGGGATTGTATAAAACCTGAAAGGCCCGTATCTCAATTACCAACGGAAGATCGCAGGCAAACAACCTTGTGTTGTGTTCCTACGGCGAGTTTCCAGGCGTTAAAAACTTTAAGGAAGTGATGAGGTTCTGTTGTCACTAGGGTCCGGAATATAGGAATCGGGCCTTAGTAGTCCTTAGACATTAGATGTGGTTTATGTTTATTTCGTATAAATTAGAAAACCTATTATTTCGCCAAAAAAGCAACTATGTCTGCAATCTTTTTAATTTCGACGCTACGCGAAGACGGTTTCTGGATATTGTTTAGAAAATTGGCAAAGGTCCGGTATCTGTAGTTGTCTGCTTCAGACTGATTGATCGACTGATTGATTAAATGCTTGGGACAATTAGTAACCAGTACTTTAACGTTAAGCTACATACGATACTGGTAAATTTAAATGCTGGAACTCTCGACATTATATTTTCTAGTAGACTCAAGTCTAGGCAAAGTCCTAAAGATTTCTAAAATAATAAATTTTTAACACTTTCAGACTATGATTTTTGTTTATTTTAGTTAGTTTTAAGTTTTGTTTTTATTTTAAAGTTTATTATCCTTATTGTGTATCAAATATACCTACAATTAATATTTGATATGAAATATACAGGGTGATTTTGAAATCGTGTAATTCCTTTTAACCACGCATTCTACTGGTGATATAGAATAACCCTGGCCATATTTTTATTTAATTAGAATTATTTTTTTTGAAAAATTTATGTTCCGTTTTTTTCGTGAAATGGTGTCAGATAGTCATATGTTAACCAACCGAGGCAATTTTAATTTTTTACTAATTAAAATAAAAAAACATATTAATAATTAATGTCGTAAATAATAACGGGTGGTCCTTTTTATTGCCCCCTATTATTTACGACATCAGTTATTGTTATGTTATTATTTTTAAATTAGCGAAATCTTAAGATTGTGTCAGGTGGTTAAAATATGACTATTTGAAATCATTTCATGAAAAAAATCTGTACTCTAATTTTGCCGAAACCATTATTCTAATTAAGAAAAAATATGGTCAGGGTTATTCTATATCACCAGTAGAATGCGTGGTTAAAAGGAATTACACGATTTCAAAATCACCCTGTATATATATATATATATATATATATATATATATATATATATAGATTTACTTCGAATATTTTTTTCCTATTTTCTATACTTTATTTAATATCTCAAAAACGGCATTATGTGTCTTTGGGGTTAATAAGGACAAAATATTGTCATAAAAAAATCCAGAACGAAAATGGGCCTAAATTAAAAGATATTCATATTTAAAGGTTAGTTCCCATACATTAAAATGATTTTTATTCGATTTTACCACAGTGTAAAACTTAAACCGTGCCTTAAAACACCTGCTGCTAGAATTTGATTTTCTTCAAAATAGAAATCGGATGGCATATTCAGTTATTTGAAATTATCACTACATTTTTATGTCCGAGCTCTTGTATAGGGGTCGAGCCACTGTGGCGGCGAGGGATTAGTGATTCAGTGCTTTACACTACGTGAAGGTATTTTAACATACATTTCGATCGATCTTTTTAGGGTCACAGTTCTGGGGGTAGGTATAGATAATTTTATCCCAGATAACGCATATGCTACACAATTTCTTTTATTTCTTTTTATCGTAGATGACGCGGTGAGATAAAACATTGGTTTGCTTAGTATTTTACTACTATAATATATTATCACTATATGTTGTAGGCATACATTTAGTCAACGCGTGAGATGTTTGTTTTAGACAAAAAGATTATAAGTTAAATATGTATGCATAAAAAGCAAAGTCATGAAAATTTCGAAGCTAAATGCCTTCTAAAGGTCACACCACATATATCAACTCGGAAACGGATCGGCACCGTATCAACTGGAGCCATGCAGTATTCTTTGTATGAAACTCCCTACTGCAACGCACACTAATCGGAAACGTAACGTAATTGCCTCGCCTCGCGGTTTGGCGAGCCGTAACCGCGGCGTGGCCTAGCCGTAGCTGAGTCGATGTACCGGATCCGCTTTCGTTAAGTGTTTACGTTAGGTTAATAAATAAAACATGAATAAAGTCCATAAAGTACTTAATATAGGTAATATAATATGGGTGCCTGTGCTAGGGTACACCTGTGCCACAGGCGTTAAGGGCACTTACAATATACTACTAGGAACTAAGTTATATACAATTAACCATACTTATTATATAAATATATGCAAAAATAGGCCAAGATTATAATTATTATCATTGAACTTGTTATTACATATTTAACAATAATCAACAAATCTTCAGTATCCTCATAATTTAAAGTTTGTAAGTACCGACAGACTATCCGCTTAGATATTATATAACTTAGGTCATATATAGCTGTTTGTTTATTTATTTTGTTATAAAGAAAAGGCCGGTGTACATTATAAAAAGCTGTCGGACAGTTAATACATTACAATTTTCATACAAAAGATGTGTGGAAAAGCGGTAGGATCGGCTGCTACTTTTAAAAGCACTCTTTGTACTCGTTCAATATTTAACATGAAGGATTTTGCACTACCTCTCCATGGAGTGATGCAATATTGAATTAAAGACTGACACAATGCCTTATAGATCTGTAGGTATGATGAGTTTGTGATCTGCAATAAGGCGTAATTTTTTGTCAACAAATAATAATCTGCGTACTCTGTTAATTAAAGCAGTGATATGTTCTTTAAAGGAGAGTGTGTCGTCTAATACAACATCTAAATATTTAATATTAGTAGTGTTAGATATAACAGGACAAATGCAAATGGTAATGTTCATATAACAACAGTAATAACAGTAATGTGCATATAAATTATTGTGACTTAAATGAGGTTGGTGTCTACGCATACAAAATTTAAGAAATTTTGTTTTTTTTTAATATATATTTGTTTACTATATTAAAACTGTAACCGTAACCGCATATTCATAGACTACCGTAATGGTGTCATCCCCTTCCTCTACGACTATCCCAGTTTATGATATAGCGTTCCCCTACACCAACCGTTAGGTTATAATAGAGGAGCCGCTGTACCTTCCAGTGCCCGAGAGCACCTTCCGGGACCAGTTATAGACAGGTCTTGTCCCCAAATTCCGACTCTCCACCCTAACCTCAGAGATCCGGTTCTCGTAAGCGAGCTACCTCGTGCCCAAGTGACACTACCTACTCTCCAGATAGGTACCGGAGCAATAAAGCCGCTCACTACTCGCAACTCAAGGAGTTGCTAACGATAACCTCGCTGAAGCCGACGGAGAAGCCGCCTCCCATATCTCCAGTATGGTACCGGAGCTGTGTAAGGCACGCTCACTTCCCGACATACATCCGTATGCCTACCCAAATAGGCCTACAAGCCGGGTGTGGCCCGAGTCACTCCAGCTATGACTCTTACTTGCTGAGCAGGCAAGCTCCCGAGATGCGTTGCGGCAGTGAACCACACTGCCACTAAGCTAAAGGCAACTCCGTGCCTCATGCGACCGACTGGTTCGCACTGGCCGCGTCTGAGTCCGACGCTCGAACGCAACGTGCTTGCCGAGCAAACGAACATGTCATCCTCAGCGGCTAAACACATACCCCTGCGAGTCCAACACCAATACTTAATATAATGTTAGACAACGGGTCTTACTCGCGATAAAGAAGAAATACTCCATAAAGACTGTATATAGTCCGTTCTCCAAAGTAGTAAGCTATCTACGCACTCCAAAGGATGTTATCCCTTTTCAAACACCTGGCGTCTACAAGGTGGATTGCAGTTGTGGTAGTTCTTACATCGGACAGACCAAACGTACAATCGCTGAAAGGGTCAAGGAACATATCACAGCTGTCAAGAACGGGGTAGTAAACAAGTCCGCTATAGCCGAGCATTTTCTGGAGTCTGGACCAAACCACTGGATCGAGTTACATAAACCACAGGTTTTATCCACCGATCGTCACTATTACTCCAGGATAGTACGTGAAGCGGTTGAAATTAAGAAATATCGTAACTTCAACCGGGAGGATGGATACCGTTTGTCTACATCTTGGAATCCAGTCATCAGCAAATTTAAACGTCGCCGTAGTGACTTAGGTAGCCAGTGTGTAGACGTCGTTAGTGTTGTGTGTCGAAATACCGACAGTGCGAATATAAATAATAGTGACCAAGTGAGGGTAGTTGCCGAAACCCGCACTTCACGAAGGCGCCGCTGAGCTCACATCAGTCAACCCGTGACCACGATCGATGCAAGTCGGTCGAAACGTCGGGTAATCAATAGATATTTATTACCTTTTAAATACTTTATCGCGAGTAAGACCCGTTGTCTAACATTATATTAAGTATGTGTACAAATCGCGAAAGTTTAAAAACTTTTATTCCAACACCAATGTCAGGCACCGCGCACTCTAGTCAGCGGTAGATAGAACACGCCTTTCGAGGCGCAGTGGGCTTCCTGACCCCGCAGTACCCTGGTCCAAAGGGGAAGACCCGTAGTTCTCCCCCCGAAACCCTATCTACTCGGGTCCTGAAGATAGGGAGTCCGTAATGGTGTCAGCGAAAAAAAGGAGCGCAGTATCATCTGCGTAAGAAACAATTTCTCCATGATGTAGATTTAGTTAGGTTGACGTCTGGTTGATGGCGAGGCGAAAGGCGATATGGTTAAGGCGGCACTTCACATGGTTATTTGTATTTGGTATTGGGTGTTTGCTGTACTTGGGTGAATATTTGACAAATGGGCAAACATACAGATATTGGCAATTGCCGTGTACGTGCCGTGTGTGTCCATGTACGCCTTATTTGGCTCTGTGTAGACGGTCATAGTTATGACCGTCTACACAGAGCCAAATAAGGCGTCAAATAATAAATACGCAAACATTTTGAATGAGTAGAGGCAATTATTTACCAACAGTATGGACGTCTTCAAAAACTTGCAGCAGGATTTTATTATTTAAACGCATGCTATTATTATATACTTTGTATTAAAAATACAAGGTTGTAAAAAGACCATGGAGAGCAAGGCGCTGGTGGATGTCGAGTATGCACAAAAATAATTTTCAAGTCAACGGCCCGGGATGTCAAGTTGACAGCCCGCGCATTTGAAATTGACATGACTTGCCGCCAACGCTGGCCATTGTGTGGATGGCTTAGTTGCGTATTTGCCTATTTGCCGTCTTTAATAATCTCTTTGATGTACGTCGAAAAACCGACAAGCACGCGGTAATGCATATTTGGTATTTGCTGTAGTTATCAAATAGGAAAGAAAGGCAAATACTTTGCCACTCAAACCATCAACACATGGTTATTATTTGTCAAATTTATTGAATACGCAAATACAAACAGCCATGTGAAGTGCCGCCATTACGTTCCCTTTCCGAGTTGATATGTGTGCTATGACCTTAACTCTACTTAAGCGCGGCGCCCATCGGTTGAAATAGGTCCATATAATATTGTCTTATCTTAGTCGGTTTGATTTGTTCGTGTGACTCGTATTTGCCTTAAAGGTCTTAATTACGCATTAACAGCCACTGCAACGGATATAACACAAACCGGTTGAAAGGTTAATTAAATCAGAAACACGTAAAGATGAGCAGAATGTGTATTTAATATATATTGTTTTTTGGGCCAATAAATTATTAATTTAATAATTTATTTCCTTTACAATGGTCACTTAGACCTATTACAAAATATATAATACTCGTCAAAAGTTCCAATTTCGTTCCATTACAGCAAAGTTCATTTCTATTTGTTTGTTTGGATTGTCGCCTTGCCTTAGCCACAGCACCGGGTATTGTGAGTTCAAAACCCCACAGGGGACAAAAAGCTTGGAGTGTTGAGCAGTGCAGCGTTGGTTGCCTGTTCTCGTGAAAATGGAGTAATAAGAAATGATACTTGTATATCCATTACTGAGCATATATGTACATACATGCATATAGCTCAGGCGGACCGCTCTGGCAAAGAAAAAGATTCCTTCAGCGAATAAAGGCAGGACTGCATCGCGCCAATCACATTTAGCTCGCTATAAATTGCGCTATGCTTTTTTTCTGTTTATATTATTAAGTTATGGTGATGTCTCAAAACTTAGAATACGATGTTAGTCCCACGTTGAATTTCTATACCTCGAAAACATTTTCCAGATGGAATATACCCTATATCCTTTTGTTTTACATCTGACAACGCGAATGCGAAATTTCACAATGATCGCGCAGATAAGGCGTCAAAGCGGAACAAACAAACAAACTCATATTCGCATTTATAAGTTAGGATTATATTAGTTAGAATAAAATGACTGCTTTGTTCAGCGGCATAAGTTTGTCGTTAAGATTCCAGATTAGGCTACAATGCGTCTTTCTGTTTGGAAATTCTCAGTAGTACTACAGAACCAGGCAATGTGCTCGGTAGACGATAATAGACTAGTCCCCTATTACTAGGGTCTTAAAACATATCTGGCGTATTGTGGATGTAATACATTTTTGATCACATTTTCAAGATATAAAGCCGTGAATGCCATGTTGAAACTATGCCTTAGATAAACTTGACTTATAAAAATTTTAAAATTTCATAGCGCCGTTTTCTGCTTTTCGAATTCGATTTTGGTTCGAGGTGCAGAAAGAATTCAAACATGAGGTCATGGTATGAAATTAGGATTACATATATATAATATAAATATCTAAACGTATTCTTACTATTTTCAAGATAACTACGGCCAAAAGACCTACTGTTTAAAATACCTAAAGATCGTTTCACAGATTTAATCGAAATCTATAATGGAAAATTCACCTACGGTTTATTCAACTACAATTAATTACCCTATAAGGTTGATTGAAGTAACGGACGATTCACCTACTGTTGATTTATCTGTGGTCAATCAAAGAAAACACAAAACAGTCGGTTAATCATAGTTTATTTACGTACCCTTTCTTCTCCTAAAATTGTTTGTCCGAAAATCATTATCCATAGCACTTTTATAAACTTCAGTAACTATAATGTTCTATTTCTAAATTTTGTTTTACATAATTATTTTTACTTCTAAAACTATTCTGTCATAATATTGGGTACTATAGGTAATAATTGAATCTCCTAATTCTGCATGAAATAAAGTCATATGTCCTAAGTATTGTATTATATAATGTGTATTATTCCGAATGTTCATTTATAATAAAATTGTTAGTCCTAAAACATTTGCTTAAAAGTAGGTTGTAGTGACAGAAACGAATTGCTGTGAATCCGTCTCCACGCAGTCTTGTCTGCCTTACCCCTAGGGTGTAACGTAATAATGTAGAATCGCGTAGGCGCGTAGGGGCGAGGCGGGCCGCGGGCTGAGGTACAAGAGGCTGCGAGCAAGCCGCCGCCCACGGCTGAGGCTGGCCGGCCATACCGGCTAGCAAGCCGAAGCTATGGTGGTGAGCAAAAGCCGTCTGCGACTATTAGCTCGCGTGGGACCGCCGCCGCGCCGGAGACCCGCAGCGCCGGAGCCGTGACAAAAGCCAAGCTTTGTAATACAAATTAGTTTTAAAATCATTATTAGGATAAATAAACATTAAATATTTTGAGTTTAGGACTTATAAACTTTATTGAAAACGGTTTTAAGTCTTTTGTTTATTATTGTAATATTTATGACAAATAAATTTAGGTCATATTACGTTTAGGGATTTTAATTTTATGACATGTGATCTTATCTTATCTTGATCCGGGGGCCAGTCATTGTAGACCGGCGACACTTCGACCCAGTGGGATCTTTTGTGTCGGCCCCGAGGTTTATCCCTGAGCTATCTCCCTATGAATGTACTGCATCAGTCGCAGCGTACACTTCAGAGGGAGAAGCCTGAAGTCTTCAGGGTTCGGATATGCCAATCCCATCAGACCCATCCTTAGTCCGGCCAACGCGTCATATTCACACAGTGGGTGTGATATGGACTCGTCCTGTTCACCACAGGCTCTGCAGATTGAATTGTTTGCCAAAATGACCAGTAAACGCTCCTGTGAGTAGGCGTATTTGGCTCTTGTTGTACCCGCAGAACTTCCGGGTAAAGCCCGTGGCTCTGTTTGCAATGAATTTCTTGGAGTGTTCCAGACCCCTAAGGGCCATCCACTCCAGCCTGTGTTTATCATTGCCATGTGCATTCAAAGCTGCCTTGACGGTTCTCTCAGAGAGACCTACGAATGGCTCGGGGCCCACAAATAGTTGCTCCGAGCCCTTTTTGGCTAATACATCAGCCTCCTCATTACCCTGCACCCCTGCATGCCCCGGAACCCACACCAGCCTGACTGTGTTTTTCCTGCCAAGTTTGTTAAAGGCTTTAACACAGTTCAGGACCAGTGCTGAGTCCACCCTACAGGAGTTCAGAGCCTTAAGAGCAGCTTGACTGTCACTGAGAATATAAACAATCTTGTCAGTGACATTGTTGTTAATATTCTCCTGCGCACAGGCAATTATAGCAGAGGTTTCCGCCTGGAAGACCGTTGCATATTTGCCCATGCTTTGGTTCACCTTGCAGTCGTTGGCATAAATACCAGCGCCTGATCCTGTTTCCATTTTGGAACCATCGGTGTACCAGATGAGACAACCCTTGTCAGGGGATCGTAGACCTCGTCTCCATTCGTCCCTTAAAATAAAGGTCCCCAACCTTTATTTTAAAATTCTTTTTGAATATGTGCATTGGTTGCATTTTGTCACACGCCATGCTCATAATCTCTTTAAGATCCTTCGAGATCTCCAGTTTTGTGTGTCGAGTTACTGGCATGTTGACGCTCCACAGCCCATGTATAGATAGTCTATGTAGCGCCTTCATCGCCTCTAACTCCACAACAATGTGTAGTGGCGTTAGGTCCAGCAGGATCTCTAACGCAGCCGTTGGCGTAGTAGGGAACGCCCCTGTTATAGCCATGCAGGCTAATCGCTGCACCTTCGACAGCGCTTTCTTGCATGTTGCTAGTTTGGTTCTTGGCCACCAGACAACGCTTCCATATGTGATTATGGGTCCTATCATCATCGTGTATAGCCACTTGATGACCTTGGGCTTCAGGCCCCAGGTCTTCCCATAAGTAGAACATGACATGTGATATTATGTGACATTAAGTTCGGGCAAGTTATCATTCGGACAAATGATGATTAGGACAAAAAAAATTATGGCACTTTAGATTATGGATAAAAAAGTTAGGTAACACAATAGAGAACCGTAAAGACATTGATATTGTAATATTGTAACTAGCCGCCACTTTAAAACAATCCAGCGCGCAGTATTAATAAACTGTAGGCGAGTCGTCCATTAGGTATTTCATACATAGTTGAAATATCCAAAATCTTAAAAATCATTAGATTAATCGTTCGTTAGTGTGATTAATTTTAGTTTAATCAAAATTAAGTAAGTAAAACAGTACTTGAGTTGACAAATATGCATTATGAACATATGTGAATCGACCGTAGTTATCTTCAAAATAGTTAGAATACGTTCAGATATTATAATATGTAATCGAAATTAGTCTTCTTCTTTTTTAAATTTAAAGTGAACAGATATTTTTCCGATAACAGTAAAAGTTAGCATCAGATCAAATGGCCATTACATTTTGAAGAAATAAGTAATTCTGCCTATTACGAGGGCTTGCTTGCATTAATTGGGATTATGAGAAAGTATACAGTGACAAAATGTATCCTATCTCCTAATTCAATACTCTTTCGGTACTCGGACTTTTAAAGAACCAATTTTACTTAAATCCGTTTATTAGCTTAAGTATGATTGAGTCACAATACTCACAATCATCCAAACGTTTATAATATTATATATTAGGTAGTAAGGTTTGAAAGTAGTGCCTTAATTCTTTTCATTCATACCCATTTTCAAACATTCCTTTAAGATCGCTTATAAAAACAGAATTAATAAAAATGATCGCACCTACTTCTATCATTTTATTATCATGGGTTTAAATTTTGTAAACAAAGTTATTCCTCTATGATATCTCTCTATCTGTCATTACACAGTCGCTAATAAAATGATAATATTATAAGGAAAAGGATTACGAGGTTTATAAATCTTTATAGCATGATTACGACGCCTTGTGTTATAAATCTAGATTATTATGTAATGTACATATTTATATGGTTCTGGTAGGAACACAAAAGATATTAATATTGGCTCAAGGATATTCATAATACAGTAACGCCGGTACAGGCTATAATTGATGGGTATTGTGACCGCATTGACATTTATTAATACATGAACATTTCTTTATTGTTTTGTTTGTGTCTTGTTCATTTGCTTTACGAACGTTGAATTCATTGCACTTGCCACTTACTTTATTAACTATCCTAATCCTAACTTATATTATAAATGCGAATGTGAGTTAGTTTGTTTGTTACGCTATCACGCCTTAACTATTTAACCGATCATCATGAAAACCGCATATACGCTGTGACAGGTACAGAGAAGGACATAAGGTACCTTTCATACAGAAAAAATACTTTTCCCGAGAGATAGAAAATTGTTATAACCTACATTTACTTGAGCGAAGCCGCAAGTAAAATCAATAATATATAATAATAATAATAATTAATAATCAACTATACATATAACATTATAGTGAGGAGACGCGGCGTAAGCTCAGAAGGGAGACCAACAGACTGCAATGCAGAAGGTCTCTGGTTCGAACCCACGTCGCGCATTTCAGATTTTCGGAAGTTATATGACTTTTCGAAATTTATCATTTTATCAATTATGCTCCGTGCCTTGCCAAGCACGTTAAGCCGTCGGTCCTGGTTGCCATGAACATCTATGGCAGTCGTTTTTGGGAAGTCAGTACCCTCTAATATCCTGACACTAGTCTAGCCTTAGGGTATCGTTAGCCTTCGGGTTGCGGAGGTCAGATGGCAGTCGCTCCATGTAAAAACTGATGTCCAGTCAAATCCGGTTAGACTAGAAAGCCGACCCCAAGTGACTTTGGAATAATAAAGGCTAGGGAGAAGAAGTGAGGAGACACGGCGACTTCTCACTATAATATTCGGTCGGAATAAATACTGGGTGTTTCTTAATACAGTGAAACCCTCCCAGGAGGTGATTATACTTGTTATTATGAACAATTTTTATTCCGGGACATTGCCGAAATCGCGAGAAAACAGCTGTATATTACACCCAGTAATAGTACAAACACCCTACTGGGTGTTTGTACTATAGTATATTTCCAAGTCTATTCGGCAGACCAAATACTGGAAATAGAAAGTTATTATTAATGTAAAGTCACTTAACGTGAAGGTTATTGTACGATGCAATAGCAGTTTAATGAAAGCTGATTCATATAGTTTGCTGATGGACTCATTAATGGTTGAAATTTATAAACAAACTTATTGAATTAATGAAAATAATTGTTTTCTCTTATATCTCTAGACCCCTCACATTCATTTTCCTAGATATCTTTTATGTATACAGACATCGACTAGTTACAATTTTATTCGATATATGTATATATTATATTAGATCCAAATGCTAGATTATTAATTATGAGAAATATAAATATAAGTTGTTTACTATCTCAAATAGTGTGTTGTACCTTTAGCTTCATTGTCAAATAACCTTGTATTTTCAACAATTGCTTCTAATAAGAAAGATTTTTATCAATGAACAATCGTGGCGTGTGCAGTCGTCGCGTGCTCAGCCAATTATCTATAACGAAGTAATTGTTGGTCACGTGGCATAAGATTGCGCTTATGGTTACAGCCGATCGAGCGGTCCTGAGTTTGGTTATCAGGTCGGCTAATTTATTATTGGAATTTCTGTTAACAGACTGGTATCTGGTTATCCAGTTCGCAATGGCAATCCACATGGACTAGCAAAAGGACAGGCATTATACATATAATCTAACCTTTATTCAATTCTTTGGTGGCGCAACTGAAGTGATCGCGACTACTGTGCATGAGATCTTACCTGGGTTAGGCAAAGTGTATTCGGTTTTTCTTCGAAACTCTCAGTAGCGTTGTGGAGTCAAAAACTTTGCCACGTAAATGGCCATAAGATGTAATGTGATAGATCGTGAATTTGGGTTCAAATTCACAATCTTCGAACCATTGACCGTGTTATTGAGTTTGTCATTAGTGTCTTCAAACAAGCACTGTAGTAAGTTGGCCAATGAAATCCTTGTCATGCAGGCTTTTTTAAAAATTACCAGCCATCTTAAATATTGCTTATTAATAGCATCCTTGTAAAGCCTTCCTGCTATGTTATATGGTTGTAATATCATAATGTGCTAAAATGGCGTGTTGGTGTGTGTTAGAAGTGGTTTGACGTCGGTAATTAAATAGTTGGGATTTGAACCTTGACCTTTGATCGCAAGTGCGATGTCTTATCCTTTCGGCTATCGTCACTTTGCAGGAATGCTTTGCAGGAATGCTTTACTTGCGGGTATGTTAACTTGAGTACTAACTAGAGTGGCATAAGAATACTACAAACGACAAATCTTATTAAATTTGGCATGCATCAGGATTATGACTTTCTTTTCACATCACCAAGTTAACCTACCAAGTACTCAAGTAGCCCGGAAAAAAGCCGTTATGAAAATGCTGAGTGAAATGTTTAAAATCATATGTACTACAGAATTAATCCACATTTATTTAATACTAGACTTGTCCCGCGGCTTCGCTCACGTAAATTTAGGTTAGGTTAGTAGTGCCAGTATTTTTTTCTGGACAAAGGGTAACCTGTATCCTTTTCGTTCCTATGAAAACGTGTATGCAAAATTTCATGATGATCGTTCGAGTAGTTAAGGCGTAAAAGCGAAACAAACAAACAAACTTATATTCGCATTTATAATATTAGGGTTAGGTTTCTTTTATTTTTTATTTTACTCGTCGAAATGACCACACTCCGCCTGATGGTAAGCAGTCGTGGTCTAAGAGCAGTGACCTCCACATCGTCCTCTTAGCAGCCGAGGCGATGTTGAGGTCTCTACTTTGACGGCCTGAGAAGGTGCTTTTTTACGCCCCGCTTAAAGGAGCCTGGATTGAACGAAGAAGGAAACACGTGCCTTGGCAGAGAATTCCATGCCTTGATCGCTCGGCAGAGGTATGAGGGCCCAAACTTGTTGGTACGCACTCTAGTCGACTCCACCGTGTAAGAATGGCATCTGATCCCAGCACGCGTTGTTCTGGGTAGGAAAGGGGAGGGCGGGATAAGGTGGAATAACTCTTCAGAGCACTCCCCGTGGTATATTCTGTAGAAAAATGCCAATTAGGCAATGGCACGTACACGTGAACAATGTCATAATGCAATGTGAAAGCTTCGAAGACAATAACATTTTTATTTACATTGCCGTAGAGATAAGTATATGTGTTCACTAATTCAATATTTACTTAGTTACCTACTGTTTGGATTGAAAATTAAACTCATCAAATTTAAACCGATCTTATTGGTTAGCTATAATATACTTAACAAGAAACATTGAATTGGTAACTTATTTCAAATGTTCGTATTGTTTTGGTGTCTGGTTAGCCAGTAACTATACACATGTGTATGTAAATATGGCCATGGTGGATGAAGACTAAGTTGTATATCTATACAAATAAATAAAATTGAAGTGCCGGTTTGTGATGTCAAAATAACAGGTTTTCACTAAATGCATATGCAACTATATACGCTACTTATATCAAAAAAACATTTTGTTACATTTGGCGGCTAAACGGCTGGACCGATTTTGACGGGATTATCACTGGCAGATAGCTGATATTATGAGGAGAAAATTAGGTCGCTTTTATTTAAGAAAAATTAGGGTGCAGCGATTAAAACAAATGCCACGCGGATGAAGTCGCGGGTAACAGCTTATATTTAATAAAAATAATAAAACGCTGCCCGAGTATGATAATATTATAATGAGTATAGTTTATAAATACTTGGTTGTTGCTTAATTAAGTTTGTGTTATGATTATGATCAAAAAGAGACATTGGAGTTTACTGTTAGGAATTTTCGGTAGTAGGATCAAAACTGGCAATATTTCAGATATTTTTATCTAAGACAACAGCAGACTCATCCCTCATGACATGACACGACGTGTAGCTAATGCTAGGTTAAAAATCACATGCTACATGTCTGTTACTGCCAGAGCTTGATCGATACACACGCCGAATGTATTATTGAATTGTATCACTCATTGTGAAAATGTTTTCTTTTTATCTGTCAGTATAGTCACGATTAAGGCTATTTTGGCTACTAAGACTGAAGTAACATAGTTATATTAGATCAGATACTTTATTAGATCAAAGATTTGCGTCTGCAATTATCAGCGGAGTTGGTACCCTGTCTATGAGATAATATAGAATACAATAATTAATTGTATAACTAATCATTGTATTTTATTGTGTCGATAAATTTGTGAATTGTCATATTTAATTGAAATATGTTCTTTTATACAAACATTAGAAAACATTTATACATTTGTATATTATTCTAGTCATTATCAAATCTGAATAATAATTTTGTCTACTGAATTAAGTCTAAGTTAAGGTGTTTAGACCTTTTTTTTTATTTCTTTTTTTTTTCGTGGGGAAATGCGCCTGATGCATACCCTGCCTTGTATAGTGGATGGGCCGCTGGCAAAATTACTACCTCAGCGACCCACCCAGCAGTCTACAACTCCTCGGCGACGCCCCGGCACTACATAGGGCGTCGGACCGACTCAAGGTGTTTAGACCTAGAATATAAAGGTCTTATGGGTTGGAGGGTTTTAGACTGAATCTAAGAATATGATGATCATTATTTCACAGGTTCAATTGTGAATACCTTCACTCATACAAAGATGATGATTTCCAGAAGTAGAAGGACCTATTTATGAATTTCGTGTAGAGTAGTAGAGTAGCTATTTTTGAAACAGGACCGTTTAGTATTAAGATTAAATTACGAGTTGCACAAAAAGGCTTAGGGGTTTCCTAACGCACTAATGGAAGTACACAAACACGGAAACTGGCTGAGCACGTGCCTCTTAGGTATTGTGCAATCGCAATTAAAATGTATATTATAATGTATCGTATAGTCATATTTGGGCAATAAAAGTACTAGTAAAAGTAGTCCTTTTTATTTTGTAAATGAGCTCAATTTTAATTATATTCATACATGATTCAATTTCAGATAGCAATTAATCGAAAATAACATATACCTAGGTACAAAATTTGGAGTACATAAACGTATATTTTTATTTATATGGCATATATGATATTATCATATTATATTCTTACAAACAGATATTCCCGAATCCAAGTGTCTATATAGGTTTGAAAATACATACTCTTATACATATTATTTTATAAGCTGCCTCGTTTATTGGAATGAATTATTTGTGGAAGTTTGGTTCTTTTTATACAAATTACTTTTTTCTTATAAACCGTTTGCTGAGCTACCAAACCATCTATTTCTTGTTTTAAATTTCTTATCATAGTTTGCAGTGGAACCAACTGTTGTTCGTATATATCCGTTAACGTATTACACACTTTTTCATTTTCATTTGGCTTAATATGTGATTTCAGTCGTGATTCTTTAATATCGCTTTTACTCTTTAGGCTATTTGCTGGAATTAAATAGATATGTTTACAATTTTATTTTTATAGTGGATTGCATATTTTATATTAACCCAGACAAAGTAGTTAGCTTACCGTCTGATCGCAGTAATATTGGGATAGGCTTTGTTTCTGATTTATTGCTATCACTAAATTTGAAGTTGTTACTCTTTTTCTTGAGCTCTATGGACATGTCATGTTTGGAGTCTATAGGAATAACTAATCCGTGATCATTTTCGTTGGAAGATAGATTTACTTGGGTATTAATGAGTATTATGGAATCATTTGGATATCGTCTGACTTCATATTTAGCATCAACAGTACTAAGAATTCTTTCATTGCGCTTATTCAAGTAACTGTGAAATGCTAAGTCTAGAGAAACAGTACTTACGTCATTATGAGATATGTTTGTCGATGATAATATTTTACTTTTTATATTATTATCTGGGTCATAATTTGCTCCTAGTTTTGTACGCCATTGCATGCTTGTGTTTGGCTCATTCGTGTTAGTTACTAAAGAGGTTGTGGGCCGTTCTGGTATATCTGGTAATACCCCGCTGTTATTTTTCGTAGATTTAACATACGGGGCTGAAGTTAATGCATGCGTGTTGTATGTATTTGATTTATTTGTTAAAGCCTTCAAGGTATCATCGTCGTCATTTCCGGAAATTACCACTCCACGCCTAGCTATTTTATTGGCAGGAGTATTAGTACCATTGTTACTTTGTCTTAGACTTTCGTTCCTATTCATTCGAACTTGTTCAGTTGGATTCGTCTCTTGATACAATTTGTTAATGTCTAAACTTGTGTTATGAGATTTTGTTGGCAAATATATGTTTTCTGTATTTACATCTGAATCTTGTTTTATCGCATTCAAAATGGTTGGATGTAAATAAGAAGCAATGTTTGACTTTTTTAAGATTTCGTCAGTTTTATCTGTAGACATTCTATGTTCAGTTGGAAACTTTGTAATATTTGCATCTAGTAGTCCTATATCTGGGTCTGCATTTGATTTAATGTTCTCGGTGATGTTTTGTAAGCAATTAGTGATACTGTCACTCTTGGTTTGTCTTAATATACCACTTTTTATATCTGCACCCATACTTTTATTACTATTGTTTATTACAATGATTTCCTTGTCGTTATTGTTCGGCGAATCCTTCTCAATAATTTGTTTGTAGTCCAGATCTAATGTTTTTAATGGATCTTGGTGACTTTGTTTCCTAATTGTATCATTTTGCTGTAGCTCTTGCATTTTGTTATTTGATTCAGATACTAGTTGTTCAGAATTTTTATAGCTATTGATATTATTTATTTGTTTAGATATCGATGGAAATTCTTCAAAAGATGTAATAATTACTTCTTTGGTTATCGATTCTAAATCCACTTGTAGTGATGTAGACGTTATCGAACTTTCATCATTTACTTCGTTTTCTTTAGGGGTAAAGTTATTTTGTAATAAGTTGGAAATTATTGAAGAATTTGTCACTTTAGACTCTATCGAGTTTTCTTTTAGATATCCATTTGGTGAGTGACTGCTGCTAGAAACTGCACTTGCATCATTTTGATTAGCGTTCACGGGAAAATGAATCGGAATAGGAAGTGGTACTACTAAAGGTTTAATTTGTTTTTGATTATCATTATTTTGATCGGGTAGGGATTTAATAAGATTTTCAGATACCTTATTGTCTTTGAGATGCGTATCATCATTTAATTCAGGACTAGTATGATTTAGATCTAAAGGAACTGAGTCTAGGGAATATGAAACGGGTACAGGTGTTCTCAAATATTCTATAGGTTTATTTTTTATGCTGGGTATGTTAGAATGCCGCTTTAATGAATCTCGCTGAGCTGATTCCCTTTTTATACCTTTTGGAGGACTGAAGAAACTATTCATGGATTCATTGACTGACTGTCTGTATTTATTTTCATTTGACGGTCCTTTATTATAGAATTTACTATCGTTGCTGTCCCTAGCAACTCTGGTTCTAAGAGCTTTACTTCCGAATTCAGTGGGATTTCTAGATTTATCTTCGCTAGTGGGTCTACTTTTATAAACTTTACTGTCATTATCTTCACTAGATACTTTAGTTTTAAGGTCTTTACTCTCATCGCCAGGTGGATATCTAGATTTATCTAGACTGGAAATTCTGTTTCTATTTTTTTTACTATTCTTATCTTCACTTGGTTTTCTGGTCCTTAGTGATTTACTTTCATCGTCATGTGGATACGTTAGAATTGAATTTTTTGGAGATGCTATTTTGTATAAACTTAATAAAGAACCTATTTCAACAGATGGCTGTTCGATATGTTTCTTTATATTGTCCTCTTTTTCTGGACTTTTTGCAACTTGTTTGATATCCAACTCATCATCCATATGTGTCTCATTAGTTCTAAGAAGATTTTTTGTGTCGTATTTTAATGGCTCTTCAACACGAGGCATATAGGAATACCGATCCTCACCAAACGGAGGGTCCAAACATCCACCTGAGAATTAGTAACAGAAGGAAAACATCAAGCCACAAAAGTAGTAGTGCGCAATAATATGTAGCACTAGCAGATTAAAAGTAATGTATGAACAAATATTTATGTTCGAAATAAATCAGTGATGGCACACACCTGGTTTACATTTCCTTCCTAAAAAGCTTGTCTCCCTGGTTAGAGTCGAGTCACCAAAAGTTTCATACTTATTTTTGGCAAGGGTAAACTGTTGTCTCAATATTCTATCAGAATTGCTAACCGAGCTATCATCGGGCATATAAGGTCCATCATCATCATCAGTAGCTCCTAAACATAATCCTGAAACACATGAGATTTTGGCTATGTTCAATTCATATAATCATATGTGTATCCTAAGTCAAGCCGATAAAATTATAGTAGGTATTTTGTGTAAATTAATCCAGCCTGGAGTTATGAATTTGGCTAAGCTTGATAACAGAGCCTCAGCAACCATGTAAATCCGGTTTGCTCAACCATCGGACTATGAGAGTAGTAAAGTGAATAGAGTGCTATGTAAGTATATAACATTACCAGAACAAGTTCGAATGAATAGGAACGAAAGTCTAAGACAAAGTAACAATGGTACCAATTCTCCTGCGTAAGATCATCTTGAATAAGATTGACACTGTGATCGATATCCAGCCTGGTTCACATATTTATTTAAAGTGCTGTATAGATTTCAGTGCAATGTTTAGTGACAAGAACAGGGACCTGTTTATAATATTGAGTAACCACGAGCTGTCTTATTCAAATAATTACAAAAGTAAGAGATGCATAAAGTATTTTGGTGAATAAATTAGAACCCTAACAATTATCTTTCTATATTCATTACTCTCTTACGTAATTAATATTTTTATTATCATCGAGAGTCAATTCAAACAAATACGTTTGTTACTTAGTTAGCACATAATTGTATAAGGCGATATTACAATACATATAAGTATGATTGAAACAATTACCTGGTTTTAGCTTAGCAAACATTTTACGGGGCTTTGGTGAAGTCTTTTTATCAAATTCAGCTTCCATTAACATATCAAAAGTCATTATTGTTTCATCACTGTTTACAAGACGTACTTTTTGTAATACCATCTCGGGTTCTGATAAGTTATTTGATATGAAACCTTGGTTAGATGATTCATTCACAAAGTCTTTTTTTCTGACTTTAATCTTTACGTTTAGTGGATCATTTTTTGATGTACTTGTACAAGTTTCTACAGCTGCTTTATGCTTAGGAACAGTCTCCAAGTCGAAATCTAAGTTTCTCATGATTCGATCAACTACTGTTCTGTTGTCCATGATTTTTAAAACTAGAAGGAAGGATATTTATCACAAATTGTTTGAATGATTTAAAGCAGAAAATATAATATACTATCAAATAAAATTAAGTTTTAAATAATAGTCAAATACATCTATATTAGGTACTACCTATCTATGTGGTGAACGTCTATTGATTCTCTTTTTCTACAAACACATATATGACCCGGTAGCGTATATAGAAAAGCTACTCCACTACGTCTCTGCTGAACTGAATTAGCATTTCCTAACGATAGACACGTATAAATGCTGCTTCTATACGTCTGATGTACCTACCGCAGTAGGATTTCAAGTTTTATAACGCGCCGCAAAATAGGGTATTAAGTAGGGTTTAGGGCGAGTGCTAGAAACAAAATTATTTACACAAACAAACAAACAAAATTACCTCATCCTTCCTCCTGATATTCCGCTGTCATTACAACTATTGAGGTTACCTATTTGCTCTCGCTAATTTCTGACATAAATAAATCGCACGTGTTATGCATGCAATGATGATCGGCGTGCGCAGAGCGAGATAGAAAATACGCAATAATATACTGTGTGCGTGTGATAGCAATATCTGACGTATCGCGTTAGCTTTTTTATAAGATATTCTATGCCAATACGTGACGCGAGCTTGACGAATACGATGAGGATTTCTAGTACATCTAAACGCGTATTAACTTAGAAATCCTACTGCAGTACATCACCCTCTGGCCAATGACGTAATATAAATAGACGCGTCATGCATGAACATCACGCCACTCGAAGACAGACAGACGCACAAAGAAAGAAAACTAAATGTCATCTACGGAATTCCTGTTAGAGAGAGATAAATATATTTCTTTAATTGCATTGTCATTCTGTGGTGCATGTTCATTGGCCGAGTGCGAACACGTGACTTACCTCAGGTGCCAGACGACAATAGAAGGCATTTAAAAAAAAATAGAATCCATTTCTCTTGATACTTACGCATGAAATGACACTTTTTTATCTTTCACAGTTGCAGTATAATTTTTACATTTCCTAAAAACACAGGACGGCATTTTTTTGTTGTTGAGTAAGTTATTCACTCAAGTAATATTTTAATGTCACGTACACCCGCGGCACTGGTTGGTACGTGACTTAATAAACTTCTGGTAATTACCTTGCATTCATGTTGCCACTACAGAGCGCGGGCAACGTATCTATAGCTCTCTTTACATATCATTGCCTCTGGCACGTATTGGAGCAGCATTTTAGCGTTAGGAAATGCTAATTCAGTTCAGCGGAGACGTACGAATATATTATGCAGATTGTTCTAAATCAAGGTGCAATAAAACCACATTTAAGAATAATTAAGTGTAATAATATATAATTTATCCATCAAATACAATTGAATACACGGCACGATTTGAAATAGATTTTTCACGAGTTTCTGTTGTAATATGGTTATTGTACATAAACACGGATTTATAGATTATCAGATTACTGTTGGTAGAGTTTATTACTTTAGGTTGTACTTTACATACACCAAGTACAGTACATTTGTTTATTAGTTCATCAAGCGTTATATTTAGAGGCATAAGTTCTTTTTCCATATAATTGACGTACTGTGCGATTCGTATTTCTGGCGGAGACCTATCGATATGTGGCTGGTGTAAACATTTCATAGAGTTTTGACCGGATAAAGTACCAACTTGTGAAATTATGTTCGATTTTTTATTTTCGTTTTTGAATTCGTTGAAATTGCTTATACAGCCCAGCGGTACCAAATCTTTCTGGGAATCATATATTTTACAAGTTACAGCTTTAGATGCTGTATTTGTTAGTGGCAAACAATCCGTATCTTCAGTATTAATAGAACAAATAGGCGATAAGCTTAACTTCGGTTTCGATCCAAGTTCCCTTGAATTATTTACTGGTATTTCAGAATCGGTATTGTCGGGTAATACGGACAAAAAATTTTCTGTACTTGTAGGTTTATCACAAAATATTTTATCTGCAACTACATTATACTGCTGTGTTTGGTCGGACATTATAACGTCTGAAAAATAGTAAAATATGTAATGATATCTGAAAAGTTCAGAATGAGTTACTGATTTAATGATGATCATTTGCTCTGAGTACTGTTACCGTCACTAATAACTTCTTCTTCGGTTTCTTTATCAATTGGCTTCGTTAAAGCTAGTGTGGTATCTTCAGTTTGCATGTCGTTTTGAATGATCTTGGAAAGTTTGTCATCAAGTGGCGTAATATTAATATGCTCCATTTTTGGCATTATGTTTGAAATCTTGTTTAATATAAAGGTATCACTAATTATCCTGGATACATCACCAGACGCTAAATCAACGTTCGATTTAGACGAAGATAGTAGCAAATCCACACATGAATGATATGTTTTAATGATCTCATCACTTGTTTCTTTATTATGCCTTTTCTTAAGTATAATTTTATACGTCATAGGTATAGAATATTCTATAAAGTTACTTTCTTGTTTCCATGTCAGTTTGTCTAAATTTTGAATACACGATACTTCGGGTACGATTTCTAAGCAACATTTTTCTGAACTTTTCTTGGCTTCTTGTAAGAGTGGAGTGAACTTAATTCTTAGACATGCAGTTTCCATATTAAACAAAAATTAAAAGTTCTGAAATAAACAAAAAGTAAAAGAAACTAAAATAATAAACAAATACAATAAACGCCGACTAGCTTACATATAAACTCAAAAATAAAATTGTTAGCAGTTGTTGGCCCAACCACAATATACCATTTCAATAATGTGTCTAAAATTCATAATGAGTATTATGTACTTTCCAGTTAACCTAAGACTTCATGTTAATTAGTAATTTAAATACAACATAAATAGAAAAGGTTTTTGATATAAATATATAATGTATAAGGATAAATTAATGGCTGTAGTGTGTGTATTTATTTTACTTTGTAAACTATTACACATTTTATTATGGACGTTATAAGATTATGTATATATTTTGTTTATCATCGATTCAATCTCAGTCAAAGAGATAAAAATATGATCAAATACCAAATATAGACCGAAATTTACGTGGAGTGGATATACAAGAAATCTTAATTTTGACCTAATAATTTTTGTATATTAAGACTTTTAATAAGTTATTTCAAATACAACCTTATTTAATTTTAGTACGAACACCTTTAAATATAATATCATTGCGGAACACGTAAAAATCGTTGATAACTAGTTGGTGGTTGAAATTGTTCAGATGACCAAAGAAGATAATTTATTAAATCTAATGAATATAATTATACTTACCGAATAACGAGCCTGTTTGTTAGTAAAATCTCATAATTTTGAATCACAATTTGTTATTGAGAAACTAAAATTTTGATGTCATACATCTTGTAAATTTAACTGTCATGATATTTTTATTTTTTACTGGTTATTTACTGTTTTATTTTTTTATTCAAGCCGTTGTTGCTGCGTGGTATTAAAGTGGACTTAAAGTGTGAGTTTCAACCAAGGAGATTTTGTTGTAAAAATGACAATAACTGGATATTTAGTTTGTGTAAAAAAAAAAGAAAGGAAGAACATAGCTACTTAAATCTAAAAATATCTGCAGGTTTTACTATTTGAGGTCGTAAGCGATTACTTCATAGTGATATTACTTAACATCTATGAATAACATTTGTTAAACTGACTTGACACCTAATAATATTTGTATATTTATTAGATTTTTGTATTTTAAAAGCAGATGTATCAGAATTTTAATTTTAAGATTATACTGAGCGTGAAGACATGATCCCATCGTGTATCTTCATTCATTCAAAATCGCGGCAGTCGCCGTAGTGATGACATTCGGGCGTCTCATGTCGGCCTGTACGACGCTGGAACTGGGCAAAACAACCGTGGCCAGTCATAACCTGTGTCAACTGGAAGGTGAGGCCGCCTCTCTAGCCACTCCTTAAGAACGGGACTTACCGCCTCGAGAGCGGAAAGAGTTGGTCATTCGCCCCGAGCCAGCGCCTCCTGGCGCCAACGGTAGAGCGACGCCAGAAGCGCCGCTTCCAGGTAACTAGGGATAGTTATTATATTTTTATTTACTTGGGGAATGCATTGATGCATAACTCTCTGCGGGGCGACAGGCGACAATCATTTTCACATGCAATCGCGACCCCGCCGAGGTTTCGCACAAATATACATAACCTATTAAACATTTTTTTCTTTCTGCCGCCGTCTCTCGTACCTGGTGCTGATCGGGTGTCGGGCAGGCTCACGAAGCCCACCACCCCCAGGTAAAACCTTAGGATGCCTGGAGGTGATCTCGTCCGGTTCTGCGGTTGAGGAGAGGGTTCAAGCGCTCCCTTACCTGCTCCGCCGGCTCATTGATGGAACTTACTTTCTCACAGAAGGCGGCGACGGCGTTCCACGACCTCTCGCTCCGGACCATTGACTGAACCACGGCCGTAAGCAAGAGGGCAACCAATCCGACTGCCGCTAGCAACTCACGGCGCTGCGATGCCCAGGCGGGACAATCTGACAAAGTGTGCATCGCTGTGTCCACAACAACATCGCGGCTGTCACTCGCAGTGATGACATCCGGACCGGTCTCCTGCTGGCTTATGCGACACAGGAACTGGCCAAAACAACCGTGGCCAGTCAATACATGTGTCAGCCGGCAGGTAAGGATGCCATGCCGCCTCTCCAGCTATTCCTCTAACACGGTACTTACCGCCACGATTGTGACGTGCCCGAGTGATTGTTTTTAACTTAACCTTACATGACCGCAAATCTGCCGGCAAAATATAGTAAGTAATAATTATATATTTTGCTCATGTACACACGGCTACACATCAAGTTAGACACCCTATATACGCATAACTACGCTGCATACATAATAGAGAATTGTCGGAAAGGGACAGTGCATAGTGGTGTCGATGTAATGGTATGGATAGAGCGTAACAAAAATATAATACACTCTCTCGCACGACTCGCAGCGTTCAACTTCTAATAGGTCAAAGTCCAAACAGTCTAGGTTGATGAGTCGCTGTGTGTACTATTACATATACTGTATAAAACGTATTTAAGAAAAAGAAATATGTGTACCAGGCTCGAAAACAAACAATATTAAAAAAAAAACTGCTATTAAATAATTAATGGCATGATACAAATTTAATTAACTTTAATTGGATTAATAGGACAATTAATTATCTTTTTGTCTTTCAAATCGAACATTTGTAGATACTTTATATGGGACATTTCTATATTATGTTATTTTCTATTGTATTTTCGTGACATAAAAGTAACACATAAAAAGTTATGGAGAAACACACCGAAGTATTTAAAGGCAGGTTTGGAGTAGTAACCAAGTCAGTTTAATAAAATATGTAATAATAATAGTTATATTTGATCTGTTTATAATCTGTTTCATTGTTCGGTATGTTCTTATACTCAACGATATAAGTTAGCCCATAGTCACAGCGCATATAAAGACGAGTACTGCACTCTGCTAAAGTTGAATTGCTGAAATGATCTACGTAATTTACCAATTCTGAATTTTTATGGGTGTAGATGTCTACTCGATATTTTAAAGAGGGTCATTTCTTTTTAATTATCTCTCTGGAATCTTGTACTACGAGTATATGGCTTACGTAAACAAGCTACATGTATGTCTACCGAGGTACTAAATCTTTCTGTGACCATGCAGCTAAAACCAATCGTCACTTGAAGAAAAGTATATAAAACCGTATAAAGACATATAAATTAGTAAAATTTTACTGACATTTAACGTTTTCATTGTGGTTATACGTAGGTATGGTATAAATAAAACAACATGTGAGTTATTCCGTTTTTAATTTCCAAAACTCTCGCTACCTTGCAATACTTAAGTACATCACCGTCAATTTTAATATAATTTTTACAAATTTAAATGTACGATATGCGACGATAAGTTATTGCTCCTAATATTTATTACAGCTAAATTCCTGAATTATCACTAAGCACTCGAATAATTTTGAAAAATAAAGCTGTACAAAATAAAATATAGTTATGTAAAATGTATAAAATGCCGTCTGGTGACAGACAGGAAACAAATGGCGATCACAGTTTTGTTATTCATCAAAAATATACAAACACAGACACCTCTAAAGTTTTGTTAAACATTTATTTACCGATCTTTTGTACAATAATTCCTTTTGCTTAAAGTACCAATTCGTCGGCAGTAGAACTTTACATTAGTATAAAATTTAATGGTATGACACAGTACTCATTAAAATTAAGTAATAATAATTTATATTCACCACAGTCTCGGACGTGGGTCACTTAATAACTAATAAATTAGCTTCTAATATAAATTAAGTTTCATCTAACAGTACACATATATATTGTGTGTAGATAAGATATTACACAGTGAAGTATTATTAAAATTCCTCATACTGTCCCTTATAAAAGACACACTGTCCTTATCTTACAATACATTACACGTAAGTACTTAAAATCCTACATACTTACATGATGATTAATCTAAATGTATTATTAGATTTGACAATTACATCTTGGTAATAGGGTAGACTCACAACTTTTTATTATTCACTTAACTTACACCAACCAAACTCTAAAACACAAAGATATTTAATATTGTTAGAAAATTTCAAATTTACCTATCAATATTTTAAAAATAAATTGTTTTAATTCAATTATTTTAAAATTAAAAAGGAATTATTATGACTAATTTTACTCCTTTTTCAGTCACATGACTTATTTTTTGTCTGTGTTAATTCAACTGTGATGTTCACGGTTAAAAGGGGACTACTGAGTATTCGGGCCATTCGAGCGCAGACGAGCGAGTCGACTAGTTGTGTGCAAGCATTTAAGTGTAATCCAGAAAGACCACTGTTAGTCATTTGGTTTAATTAATTTTGATCCTTTTTAAATACCATGCTATATACATATTTTACTGTGGCTGTTATTTAACTTTAAAAGCGGTTCATTTAATACGTTATGTAATTACTTATTCTGTAATTTTAATATAGAGTGCCATATTCCTTTGAAAACATTTTGTTTATGTAATGTGCAAATCGACAAGCAATATCTGATTATAATCTGAAAGTTAAATGTACTTATTGTTCATTTTCTAAAATATAACCTGATATTTAAGTACATATACCTGTGTTTCATTTTCTATATCTCCGTAAATTCGTAGTTGTCCTAATAACAATGGAATCTAGCTTCTGATATTGTAATATTTAACAATATCTTATCAAAAATAAATAAGTTACTAGCGTTTTAAAACTGGTAGTAGTGGTAAATGTAAATTATAGAAAAAGGATGCTCGAGACGAACTGTGACGTAAACGCTATTTAAATACAAAAGTTTGAAAAAGATAGCTAGATATCCCCACCAAATTTAAAATATTATTTTAATTTATTTACTCCCTGATTTTGCAACTAATTTTGATACTGTTTGCACAACAAGAATTCTTTATTGCTATTTGCTCTGTGTACAATCATGTACAAAATTAAACATATTGCCAATAATACAATAAAATAAATATTTTAGTATATTATATTTATATATTTTAGTCATTTTACAACCGTATGCATAGCAGGCTTACAACAAATGAGTTAGATCACAAACTAGCCTTTTTATTGGCCAACAAAATGTTTGTTCTATCTAAATGTATGTATCTGTAACACTATTATGATGAACCAACTTACTCAGCTACAGCTTAGTAGATTGATTGACAGATGTACTCATCTAGTACAAACCCAATGAATCGATTCTCAAAATTGTAACGTTAGACAGCTTTACTAACGTCGACCAATATAAGATGCTGACAGTGTGTAACAGTAATATGTAGTCAAAGCGCGGCAAAAACATTTCTCTTTAACTTAAGTCTGTCATGACTTTGTATCGTGTGCACGACAGCTCACTTATATTTGAACACAACGTAATGTTACACGCTGATATATTACGAAGAAACGGTATATATCAGATGTTGTATTCTTTACACTTTGGTTATATGCGGGTATATCATAGTTATCAAAAGTGATTGAATTTACATAAAAGCACTTAGTTTTCTCCAATAGGACACAATCTGGTCTATACCAAGAATTAGCACGTAATTAATTAAATGCTACTCGGGATACTACTGTCGTAAGCCATCATCACAAAATGCATAAGTTCTTATAGACGGTCGAACCAATGTGTGAAAACATATGAACTCACACGTCGACACGGGCTTATACATATTCTGTACCTATGTGTACTATGTCTGCTTAGCTAATTGTGGCAGTGGTACTGCAACGGTGACTATCCTATCAACAGTGATATACAATCTTACCATTTAATTATATTGATTATTGGTAATCTAATGTCTGTTCTAATATCCAATTGGGTTTCATTTACAGCCTTACTTATAATACTCGTAATATCGCTAACTAATACTTATTCGCGTCTCAACTGAATAGCTCTCAAATAATTGATCAACAATTAACCTTTGATCAACAGCCCGCTGCTGTCACTTGACTATTATTCAGCTAACACTCAACGTTGTAATTTTTTTAGGTGTAGGTAATTTTTCAGGTTAGTTGCTAGATACCTCTTCAATGTATGGGATTAGTATAAGTAAGGCTGTTAATGTTTTCAAATATAGGAAAGGTTTTTAATAATTAATACATACTACTATTGTTGTTTAAGAAATACAAAATGGTCTTGTTTATGTTTAGAATTTCTATTTGCCTTGTTCTAGTCACCTTTGTTATTTAGGTTAAAACATTATCCTACAATAGGGTAGTAAAGAAGGTTATGAATACAGGCAATTATGGTATTAGGATTCTATTTCTCAATAATACTAATGGTCAATCTCAGCTACATAGGTACAGTCAGCAACATAAGCCGCTGCACACTTTTAAAAGTTCGATATCCTATCGAATTTTTGCAAGTATGTAAGTCGCTACACTTATCTTTAAAAATCATTACAAATGTTAGTTTGTATAACAAAAATAGTTCAAAGATGGTAAATATAATCACAATAAAACTACAAATAAAATAAAAATAATAGTCGAGATTTCTATAATAATTCTAAAAAGAATATATAAAAATAATAATTCTAAAAAGAATTTCACAAATGTGTTTAATGTTTTGCTACTTCTGTTGCTGACTGTACTACTTGTGCTTTCATTAGCTTATTATGTAAAGTTTATTGCTTTTACTTCAATTGTAAATAATATTGTATTGTAATATAATGGTAACTGGTGAACGTCCACACATAATTATGTAGCACCATTATTAAGCGTACTCATGATAAGTAATATTCATGATTAACGTTTAAAATGAGCTTGATTTAGTGTAAAAAAATCTAGTGCATATGAATGAAGGTTAACGTATACGTATCACTACATAAAACAAAGTCCTTCACTGCGTCTGTCTGTCTGTCTGTTAGCGATAAACTCAAAAACTACTTTACAGATTTTCATGCGGTTTTCACCAATATGTGTGATTCATGAAGGAAGGTTTAGGTGTATATTTTGTTAAGGTTTTGTACTACCCGTGCGAAGCCGGGTTGCTAGTATTTATATACAGGATATCCGGTAATTAATGGATAACCTTGAAATATCTTAGAGTAGAACTGAAGGCCGATCGATAAATATAAATATTAAAGCCGCTTATTATTTATAGACCCTTAAAATGGTGTCTAACAGAGAAACACTATTTATTCTTTAGAGTTCATTTTTGATAGCAATAACTGAATTAAATAGTGTAATTTGTAGGTATGTTTTAAAAACAACCGCAATTTAAAAATAACCTTTAAACCAATTTTAAGTGAATAAATACACTGATAAATATATGTTTAGTAACTGAGAGCTATCTCTTACAGTATTTTCACAAATATACAGTCATCAAAGGACAACGACAAATGAATTAAGTCAAAGTTGCATATATCTTAGACATAGTATGGTATTTCTTGGCTAAATAATTGGGAACACGATGGTAAATAACACTATTTTATAAGGTGTTCTGGTTCTGTGGAGAGTGTAGAATGTGGGTGAATTCCTAATGAAGTATGGTCAATTATGTTTGGATGGTTTTACATCATACATCATGTTGGGAAAGATTGTATTTACGAAGATTATATTTTGTCCTTCATAATAATGCTAAAACTGCTTTATTAAGTCAGTCAAAGGTTGGTGTTCTTTCTTTCAGGCAAATTTATAGATAAGGCGTTGGATATCACCCATAAGACTATTTACTCTAAATGCAATTTAGCTGAGCCTAATTAGATATAATATTGGAGATTTGACGATAACTTAAATGCATCACATCGACGCGTAAAATATAATGAATTATAAATGTAATGCAGCTGCAATTTTTTGTTGAATAACATTTTAAAACATATTGTCAGATAAGATGTGGCCAATAAAATTGATAATCTGTATTGTCACAGTTTAGCTATAGATAACTGTCTGCTAACAATCGCACTTAAAAGCGTGCGCGTTAGTACGGAGCAAGATGTACGCGGAATGTACCAGCTAAGTGCTTGATTAGCCGGTACATGTTGTCACCTTTCGACTTCAATGACAAACGTTCTAAATCAGTTTTAGTTACTTTAGCTACACTATAGTTTTTAATTATAATCGATATTTTTCGTTCGTTTATTGGTACCATAAAACGGCTTTATATTATATTATGGAGAAGAACACACATGACGATCTCAATGGAACTATATATCTATTGTACACTTAAGCCTACTATAAGCGTATTTAGCATACAAACACATTTATACTTCATCTTATGTTAAGCTACCGACTAGACTTCTGAGATCATTATGAAAGCCAATTGTTCTGTAAGAACTAACTATATTATTATTATCTAACGTAAATGCAAAAAATGTTCCCTTTGTAATAAAAACGTTGAAGTTTATGTAATATCTGAAATTACCTATAAATTTATCCAATGCGTACAAGGCCAAGTGACTTAAGCGCCATGGTTTGTGACGACCTTTTTCGTCCTTTATAATTATATTAGCTAAACAATCTCATAAAAATTGCTTAAGTCACTTTGCCTTTCACGCTTCGAGAATACTCTCACTACTTCGGTGTATATTGTTAATTTATTAAATATATGCTAATATAAATAGTGTGCGTTAGGATAACATTCAGAGAGTCTAAATATGTATACATATTTATTAGTATATCGATGTTTTTACTAGATGCATTTTAAAATTGAATGGAATCAAGCCGATCATCAAACTTTTCGAAGTGCTTCGAGAGCTATGAAAATCTCTCAAGGGCCTAACCACCTTCTCTTGAAGTATTGTCAGTCTATACACGAGAACGAGACAAAGCTATTGGCACAGTCAGCAAAATATGTCGATACAAACTTGCTCAATTGCTCTTTACTTAATTTTACAAAATTGTAACAAATGTTAGTTTGTAGCCGAAATAGTTTATTGATTTAATCATAGTTCAAATTGTTAAAGGAAAATCTATAACTTTATCATAGTAAAAAAATACGGCATAATAATTAGAATTTTAAATTCATAAAATACCTACTTTACAAATTTGTTAAATGTTTAGCTACTTATGTTGCTGACTGTACACTTTGTAAAGCACTGTCTTAATCTCACGCATGCAGCAATGCTTAAATAGATGTTGGAAAAGGCAATACCGAAAACATTAATTATTTTTTCAGTTTCAATTACTTAATCTAACCGCAATTTGTTGCTCGTGGGAATTCTCGATGATTAATGCATTATTATATACCTACTTAATAAATAATTATTATATGAATATATTTAGTAATACGCTGCTTAGCCCTTTGGGTACACGCAGCAATGATAATACATCAATATATACACCAGTATTTATATTCGACGACAAGCATTATACTAGAAATCATATAAATCTATGAATATTGCAATAACGTCCCACCTATGTCACATTCGTGGCAATTTTAAATACGAGCCTAGCCTATCAAATTTGTAACTTCCATCGTGCTCTGATTTACCCGTTTCTGGGTAAATTCATTCTGTGCGTAACCCACATTCAATTAAATAATTTAAGCGATCCATTACCGTTTTATCATTGTGTATTCATGTTGCGATAAGAAATGACAGCCGTACGAAGGATTACCTTGGATTAATTTTATTAACGTAAACTCATTCAAATACAGTTCGCTCAATCAATTACTGGTATACATAACTATAAGGTGCTCAATAGCGATTGTTTAGTACTTTTGTTTTCAAGACAACGTAAAAGCATGTCCACATACGAGACAACGCAACGCACAAATGCATGTCTTATTATGGTTCTTGATGTGGCTTATGTGGATAGGCGGCGGTAATAAGCTGTCATTGAGGTCTAAAATATCAATATTATTACTTCTTTAAATGATAGTTATTCGTTCGAGGACACAAGAGATAATTGTCTACGTCACAAGTGATATTAGTTAATTGAATGTGGTTTTAGCACAGACCTTACAACTAATCATCAAAATGTTCATTCGATGCGACAAATCAAATGTAACGTCCGAAGCATTGTCGTGAATGAGATACAGTGACAAGCTATGAGTATTTCTACCAAATACATCTAAACTTTATGTACAGGATTTCAAAATTATTGCATTTAGATTTTTGCTGACAACACGTAATTCTTAAAGACAGGCAGTCGCCGTTCAAAAGAAATAAAGGCATTGAACTTTTGTTTTTAACTTTCCTGGTTTATTATCTGGTAGAGGTATAACTTTTGACACTCAGAAGGCCAGAAAAGGAAGTTCAAAATTAAAAGTAAATTTTGAACTTGTCTCAATAAGTAAACACTTCCATTAATAATCGTTAGCAACTGTTAGGTACAACAGTTTTATTGGAATAACCGAAGCTTCTAGTTTACCTTATAGTCAGTCGTATGATGCTACTTAATTCCCTTTAAAAGGCGACAGTTAGAAGCACTTAAACACACTTTGGGATAAATTATTATAGTTCAGTTTCTACGACAACTACAATGCTAAAAAACGTTAGATAGAAAAGTTACATCGCGATAACAATTTGAGCTTTCCATCACTCCGATATCCATACCAAGTACTAACCAACTATCCAAATTATAAAGACAGATAAAACTACACACTAACTTTCACGAAAATACATATATAATATATAGGTTATGACAACTTTTTCACTTACTCTTAATTTTTTAACGATTCTATTCACTAAGTTTTGTTTTATTTATGCGCTTAAGGATTCAAACGATCTTTTTACGAAAAAATTATTACACAACGTTCTAATTTTGGGTCTTATTAAATTAAATGAATGCTGCTATAGTTATCTAATTTGATACAATCAGTAGACAAGGAAAATAACTAAATGTAAATCGGTTGATTTATTTATTTGTGAGCTAATACAGTGTGTAAACAAGGAAGATAACTGAAAGTAAATTCGGTTTTTATACGAATACCTACGTTAGGTTAGCAACATAAAGTATGTTGACTGCACGAGACCACAATATTTAATCTAAACTGTACAAATTCGATGTGTAAAATGTTATGAATATGATTTATTAAATTAGTAGTAGTTTAGAAGTGAGAAGTCAAAATTATCACTGGACCCCACGACACAGGGAATCCCAGTGTGGGGGCCAGAGATATATTGTATTTTTCTTTTAGTGTTTAAGACTACTCATGTACCTAATATGTGTATAAGAATTGTACTAATGTTTGAATGAATAAAGAAATTTATTATTTATTTATTTATTACATATCAACGGAGAAGAGGTGTTAGGTTTGTTGATTATGAAGAAGATGCTCGCTATGTTCGCGATTAAGGCATCATGGCCAATAAAACTATAAGGCATGCATTTAAGTGATGTAAATTTGCAAGAAAAACTGTATTTTATAATTATAATATGATTTTTTTATATACATATGTTTGATGGCTTGAGCCTTTTCGTACTGAGAAGGGGCTCGTGCCCAGCAGTGTGACAGTTTATATACGGAACTAATGTTTATGTTTAAGTCATTTATAATGTTTGATCATTAATAAGCGTAGAAATAAAACAAACCGGTGAAACCCTTAAACTAGTACAAGCAAACAATAATATTGACTACTATTAAAGAATTATTTAAACATTCTATTCTTATAATAATTTCCACATGATTTGTTCACGTACGTAGAATATTTTAAGCACTTAGGTATTTTCTTTTATTTATATGAAAGATACTTTTCATCATATGAATTTTACGTTTATTAAATGTATGGATTTGATCGTTGGTTTCATTATTTATTATTTATCCTATGACATTTTATACGGTTAGTAATTCACTTATTACGTTATAATTGCGCGGAATTTTATCAATATAAATAAATTCCATGCAATATCTCGTCCCGATTTCAGTTAAATTGTAATTTCATAAGTCACAATTAAAGATAGTAATTAAATTGTTCTATGACATTGTATGAAACTGAGACAATTGCTAAACAATTTTATAATTGGTGGGCGTGGTTATGAAATTTAACTGTTGACATTATAGTCAACAGTAAAATTACAAAACCACAGCTAAATTTTAATCCTGCTATTGTAGAAATTTAAACTATAAGAAGACGGTAACACTTGCTCATATATAGGTGTGTAAGACTAAGTTGAAATGGTAAAAAAAATATATATGGCATTTTACTTTTACTCGTCAACAAATTTAAAAGAGTAGGTACATAACCATTTCTAAGTACGTTTTCAAATCGAAAATAGTAAACCATGTGGGCTATTAAGCTACTAAATTAAGAACACTAATTTATTACATATTCCGTAGTAAAGGTACTTTAAGTACTTACGTTTTGGATAAATATAAAAATATATATTATATTACAAAAACTTATTTTATAATACAGACATGACTCACTCCAGAGACTAGATTAGAAATGACTAGATCCACTCATCCCCCGTGGGTTTCTATCTTATCTTCTAAAGTAAAATCAAATAAAGCGAAGTTAATCGGATTCTATGTAACATTACTTCTCTTACAACTAAGCTATTTTATTTTTATGTACTTTAAATTCAAACCGATTGTTTATCTAGCTAAACTAAGACATAAATTATTATTTATATATAATTACACAAAGATAATAAACACATAACTATACATTATTTATAATTTACAATAAACCGGTAAATTAATGTTATTGGAATTAACTCAGTTTTTTTACAATATGGCTACTCATATCACACGTAAAAAAAATGGTAACACCCGAATGTGAAATTCGATGTATATGACTATGATACTATTTAAATTTGTAATTAGATTAGGTTATTGGACTTTTTAAAGATAGCTTTTTGAACTACTAATTTTAATTGTTAGAATCTTATTCTAAAGAGGATTCGCTTTCCGGCGAAAAATGTTATCTTAATTTTTACACTGTATTTGACGCAGACGTTAAACTACATGTTACTGAACTTTAAAAGTCTAAGCAATATTAAAAAGTTGTTAAATAAAATAAATCACAATTAAATGCATAAATCGATATGAATACATAGAAAGTATACACGCCAGTTTATTTCATACAACATTTTTGTTTTAACGCGCATTTGTCTGATTCTTATCCAATTTACAGAATACTTTAGTGGTCACAGCAATAGTATTAATAGTTATCGCAATTTAGAAATATATTTTAGGTATATTATATCTTGAATGTGTGTCGACTTTGTATGTTTTATGTTTGTATGATAATAAACCATAAATATAAATAATATATACAGTAATTCGTTAAACACCCTTGACATTCGTAAGAAAACAGCAAATTTACGGAGCTTATCAATATTGGCCTTAATTGTTTTAATGTACCTCACTTGTAATGTAACTTTATTTGCGTAATTAGTGAGTCAAAACTTCAACATGATAGTATCGTCTTGGAAGACGCCCTTGTTGCAGGCATCCGCATGAAATGCGCTGATGGGCGTTGGCGGGGCTCAGGTGCACAGTCCAGAATTATCAACTAACGAACGGGCTAACACATCAGCTGCTGCCATATCACTCACTTTGCCTTCAAAATGGCCCCTTACGTGGAACATGAATTCGGCTTTCCCAGCGAACTCTTGTCTGCACATGAGACAGAGGTGGTGCGCATGCGTGTGCTGTCTCTCCGGCGCGTAGTGCGTGTGTCCGTGTGTGAAGTACGCACCTCCGCCGCCTCCACCCCCGCCTTCGTTCACAACGGTCGCAGTGGACACAGATGCCGTCGCAATACCATGACCATTCAGAATCTGCTGATTCTGATTATGATGGTGCAGCAGCTGCAACTTCTCTTGGTTTGATAAATGTACTTTTTCTTGCTGCTGTAAATTGAAAAGTGTATTGTAATTATCTCTTTGTTTCATTGAGATCCACGCGTGAGTGTTGTGTTTTGATAGGTTTTGTAAACGAAGTTTGACAAATTTATTCTTTAGCTACGCTGACTAACAGATGTTAAAATTATCGGTGCTTATTCAGCTTAGCAAAACTAGAAACTCGGTATCTAAAACACATGACAGGCTACTAATGATAGACTGATGTTGTATTGTAATGTATATAATAATTGTGGCTTGCATCTGGATTTGGACTACAAAATATCAGTTAGGGTATCTGAAACAGTAGTATATTTCCTTTTAAAGCTCTCATCAATTTATGTTTTAAGAGAGTTAATCACAGCTTTTTAGTCGCTCTGCTTGAATCTAGAGCTGGCAGTCCTGGGGTCCACAATACTCAAGATAGCAAATCGCAATGGTAAATTACCTGATGCTGAGTGGCTTGCATTTTATCCTGCAGCAACTTGTTGTCAGGTAGATGTGATTTGGCGTGGGCACTCCACTCGTCCCTCGTAGCGAACAGTCGGCCGCACAGCTCACACGACCAGGAGACCACCATTCCAGCAGTCGCCGCTGCCACTGCAGCTGTTGCTGCGCTCGTATGTACCAGGTTTGTGTTCTGTAGATTTTGGGACATGCTATTGTATATCTAAGAAATATATTCAGTACAGTTAACATTCTGACATCTGGTTTAAAATAAGAATATCGTTTATTCACTAAGGTAAGGTGGCATGGAAAATTAACCCTTTCGACTAGAATGTAGAGACGTCTAATCGAATTCTAAGTAATGCAGACAATATTATGCGTAATTACTTGCGCTATGTCCTTGACCGAATAAAGTTGTTATCGTGGTGTGCACAATTGTAATAAAATATCATTCGAATGACGAAACACGTAGTACTAAAACACTACTAGAAAGCTGAGTAAACAAAGAGTAAAAAAGAAGATTAGAATGGAATAGCATTAATTGACATCTGTTAATAAGTAAAAGATTAAAAAAAATTCTGCCTAGCACTATCTTATATCATGTCCTGCATCCAAATTATTAATATATTTTCATATCGTACCTTTGGAAGAAAATATCTTGAACGGATCATACTACATTTTCCTTAATATTTTATACGCAGATGTTTAACATAGCTACATTTTTAAAACTTGTTTTTACTTAATCTATTAAATCAATAAAAATAGTAATGATCCGTAAAACATGATAAATACGATAAAAATATAAATAGGTAGAAAATAGTTACACCATGCGGCAATTCTAACAAAGTGATGGTCAATGAATAGACAAATATTAAACCTAATAAAGTTATACGAAGTCATGCAATAACATTGATGTCTAGTATACTTTCTAGAGGACATCTACGAACCATGCGTTGAATGTCTCAATAAAATTTACCGTAAAACTGTGTCCAGGTACCTGGCAGACCTGGATCGGCTGCTGGTGGGAGTGTTGTTGTTGTTGCTGTTGTTGCTGTTGCTGCTGTTGTTGTTGCTGCTGCTGTGCTGCCGCCGCAGCAATCTCCGCCTGACTTGGCTTCGTATCCTCTTGCTTCGTTAGCTGCGGCTTCACATCATCTAGTTTTAACGCTGTGAAAATTATAACTCGTTTAGGATGATTGCTCGAGTCAGGAGAAATAAATGAAAACTATCGCTTCGATTTCAATACGGTTAAAATGGTAAAGATAGCATATTAGTTGTTCCATTATAGTGCTACTAGAAATTTTGCAAAACCGCGAAAGCCAATTATTTTACATGTACATTTAAACAGTAATTTAGATAGACGTTGTTTGTATCAGTAGTTAGTTTGAAAGTTTATTAGTAGATAAACACAAATCTAATAAAAAGTATTGATTGCTTTATCGTGTACTTTGTGTACCGTCACGAACCCCACAACGGTAGTGATAAGCCATGTATCAATGTGAGCATCTATCATTACCATTACGAAGCATACTCACGTGGTATTGTGATGGTTCTTTTACCTAGAGGAGCTATGTTCGATGGCGTTATATGTTTCAGTTTGTTCATATGTAGCACTAGTTTGTCTCTACGCGCGAACGCTTTGTTACATACTTCGCAAACGTACGGCTTTTCTCCTGTGAACAAGGATTATGTATTTATATTATTTTGCGTTAATATAAGATCTAAAAAGAAGCTGATTTTAAATTAAAACTAGTGTTGCGCTCAAACTAGATTATCGGCTGTTGATGTATCTCCATTCATCCGTCATTCCTGTTCCTATTTTAAGTAGAGTTACCATGCTACTCAAGGATGTGGACCCATCTAGGTCAGTACTCTTTGTAACTTAAACTGGCAGTACAGCAACTCGTTTTTAGAACCGCGCTCTTATCAACCCTTCAGAACAATAGTTGCCGGGGCCAATAGAAGCTTGGAATGCAAGAGAGCTTCGATCACATAAAGTACTCAGAGATTGAGCCTCTAAAGACTACAGTAATCCGTCTCCTATCGGATGACCTTCGGCTTGCTTTAAGTAATAAAAATAGGAGAAAGAATCTCTTTTATGTACCTAAGTAATCGACAATCGATAGGAGTCATAGAATCTTGAGCAACCTATGAGGTAAGTTCGATATGGCCTAGTCAAATTTGTTTGGTACAGGTAGCCCAAAGAAGATTATACTAGCCATTACCTCAATGAATGTATTGTGAACTAGGTGGTAAGTAAATGAAAACAAAATATTAGATTTTTATTTTATATTTATTTAATTGGAAGCTTTAGATGATGCTTATGTTTAATCAAATTAATTACACGCGTTCACTACAAAGAAAAAATAGTAGCTATCCAGAATTTTTTATCTAAAAGGAAAATATTTAGCATTCATTCTAATTGGCATTAATTTCAAGCATAACTTTCTTTGAAGAATGCATATGGTCTCTCATATGCATAGCAATAGACATAAACTTATCTATTGCGTTCTTACATAGTGCAGTTTAGCCTTCATTGATGTGAGATTATGATTCATAAATAAAATTTTACGACCAATTGTGATATTATCATAAAAGGTATGATAAAACACTACTTATCATCAACCTTTGTTCTATATTTTTATCAAACTAATATTAATAATAGTTATGGCCTTGTATTTATCATTATGTATGATAGTTAGATACATATCGATGGCTTAGAGTGAAAACCTCGGGTATGCAATTTTAGGTTAATTTATTTTATTATATTTCTGGAAAGAATAGCTCTTAACGCACAATCTTGTTTCACGCAAAATTTGATTCGATACTTGTAGCGTCATCTATGATTTTGAACGCATACCTTGTAACTACTTGCTCGAGTCAGTTTGGTGTGATAACCTCGCGACGGCGCATCAAAACATGACCAAAAAATTCAAAAAATATATTTCAATTAATAATTTTAAATATTTGAATAAATTATGTAGAAGCACATTTAAATTACATGATAATAAAGGTCTGATTTGGTTTTCTGTAGGAACAACATTTTACAGGGCGCTGTTTTTTATGCCTCCTATAAAGTTACGTATTTCGCAGTTACGAGGTTTTCACTATAAGCCATCGATATGTAACGACTTATTGTATTATCAGTTTGTAAAATCTCTTATACTATGATAAATACAGTACAAAGTACACGTTATTAGGCTTTCTAACAATTAAAGTAAAGATAAATGTTTTAATATTCATATATAATATCGGTATATGTCGATGTGTCCTATAGATAAAGAAGATAGTAAAAGTATAGCATGCAAAAAAGTAATGTGTTCTAATGTCCTATGAAACAGTAATAATATATATTTGCAGAAGAAATGCAGCAGATTATTTTATGTGGATTCAGAAATGCGTTTGGTAATGAGATCTTACAGAACGAGATGGGTGTAAAAACACAGAATTCAACCTCTTCGTCTTAAATGTAAAAGTAATGAAATGAAATGACCCCTATATCTCGGAGGTATTTTGATCCACATGACCCATATTCAAATTCGACCGAGGTATGACCCCAAAGTGTCTGCACACCAAGTTACAAGTCAATCGGTCCAGTGGTTCCGGAGTTACGCCTGTCTCTAACAAACTGTCACTAACAGATAGACACACAGACCCACATAGTGTTTTCATTAACCTCTTCGAAGAAGACTCAGAGATTAATAACATGACATTGTTACGATCAATGCACTGTTATGCACAGTGAAAGTGACATACATACGTATTCAAGTTGAAAACCTTTGCAGAATTGCGGTACATAAATATATTCTATTCTTTATACAAAAACAATAATGTAGTGTAGCTTGGCGAAAAATTTAAATTTTGTAATTTATGACAAACAAGTGAATAAAAATAAAAATGGAAAATTTGGACTGCACGGTTGGCGTAGGGTACAGTGGTTGCCATGCAATTGCCACTGCGTCAAGTGTTGTGGATTTGATGCCCACATGGGACAATAATTTGTGTAATCCACAAATAGTTCTGGGTGTTCTTTGTGTTCGTTGTTTGCATGTTTGTAAAGTCCCCCGTGACACAGGAATAAGCCGTACTGGGCTTAAATATGGTTGATACGTAGTATCAAAAAATAAATACTTTATTTGAATATTGCAAAAGAAGGCCAAACAACTTCTTTTAATGTCTCTATAATAGTTTTAATCTAATTAACAAGAAACTTACCTGTGTGTATCCTCATGTGGATTGTTAGTTTATCTTTGCGAGCCAATCCCTTCCCACACACGGTGCACTCGAACGCTTTACTGCCTGAAAGTCATCAACAAATTTATTTTATTCGGCAACTGGTTATAATCATCGACTTCGAATGGACGAATAATGATTAACGAAGAAGGAACGTATACATAAGTACGTGACGTACATATGAAGCAAAATGTGTATGTTAAAATTGAAGCAATAGGAAAGACGTAGCTGATAGTTAGGTGTCTTTACATCATACATAATTATGTAAAGGTGATCGCCTTTATCGATAGAACATTAGGTGATTTAGATACCCCGATTACTTAGATCAAGTAGTCATTTTATTTCGTGATAAGATCAATTTAATGACCGCAGTTAAAGAATTTACAATATTAACACGTCTCTTTATACATCCCGTATTGCTACTGAGAATTACTTAAAAGAAAATCCCATTATCACTTTTCTCGACCCTAGAGTAATACGCCGGACCTCACGAGCAGCCGCAAACGTCAATGCAAGTTTATGCCGAGAGATCAAAGATGCAATCAAGTATTTCTTCAAAAATAATGTTAACCTTCACTAGTAGAGCTGGTTGGTTTGATAGCCGGGTGTTTCCTTACAGAAGACCCTTGCAGTGCTTTTAGTCTGGTCCCTGGATGCATGGAACCACCTTCTGCATATGGTTCCGTAAATGGTATCAAATTCGGCCTGGGTATATTATGCGTTACTTCTGGTGACCTGGTAAAAGGAAAAAAGGAAATATTAATAAAGCATTGAATAAAAATTTATTTATGACGTCAATCCTGAATATTTAGGTAAAGTTTATTACGCCGCGCGCGGTGTGATAAATTTGACGGCGCGCCGTCATTATGTCATGTATGTATGTAAAGCTCCTATGTAACAGCTGGCGAGGTTTTATTCCTCTGACAGCACCAGTTTCAGGCACCCCAACCAAAAAGTCACAGAGCATAGAACTTACAAGTCACGCATAATTTATTATTATTATATATTAATCTCGTGTTCATTAAACGGCCACAGTCTTATTGGGCTTTTCAATGGAAAAGCCCAATAAGACTGTTGTCGTTTCGAGATTGAATCTTTGCTGTGTCAAAATTATTGGTAGTCACGCTCGTGTCTATAAAACACGTGATGCACAAGATAGACCATTAAACTAATATTTGAGTACGTAGACGTACGTTGAATGGTGGTATACGTACCAATTGCCAAGACTCTGTAATACACGAACCCCTCCTTCGAATCCCATTCCAACATCATCAGGTACGGTAAAAGTGCTATCAGGACCGCCAGTACTGGAACTAACTTGTGGTACTTTTATAGGAGAGTTGATGGTAGCATAGTGGTGTTGCGTCGAGCTAACAGTAGGAGGAGATGGGTGACCAGGGTGAGCATTTCCATTTTGTGTTTGTTGCGGGAAAATAATCTGATTTGATTTCTGAAAAAACAAAAGAATAGGTCTTAAGAACTAGCCTTTAAATGTGAAGTCTTGAAATGTCTGACACAATAAAAAACCTATTGTGACTGGCCGCCGATGTGCCCCTGGCTTCAAAAGTTTAAGTAAAATTCACTAGTGTATCGCAATCTGCAAGTTGCTTAGTGTTTGTGAATACAAGGGAGTGCTAACGATGTCTTCGATTAATTGGTTACAGAATTTTGAAGCAGTACCGCGAACTATATAAATATCTATGCCTTTTAGGTAGGTATGCTTAATGTGAAAGATATGTAAATAAATATAGAAACTGTCAACTTTCAGTCACATACCTGCATTTCTTGGTGATGACGTGTCGTGTTGTTAGTGTTCGTATTTTGCTGTTGTTGCTGTTGTTGATGTTGCTGTTGCTGCTGCTGTTGTTGTTGCTGCTGCTGCTGTTGCTGTTGCTGCTGTTGTTGTTGTTGTTGCTGCTGCTAACATTGATATAGAACTGAATAATGGTGTAGCTACAATGTCACATATATTTTATATTGCTTTAATTTATAGAGATGGCGTTTCTTGACATTATATAACCTGCAACGTGTAATCTGGCCAGAACATCACTTTAACATTTGAAGATAACTTGATGATTGAAATTTTTCTTATAACGTGAATGCATTTTCTAAAGAGAAAACCAATGAAATGTCGTGACAAACTACGAAGACGTTGTTAGAACCATCAACAGTGAACATAAATATATTTATATAGGGATATTCTTACTTCTTCTTATTAAAATTAATAAATAAAATTGACATGGAAATCTACGGGTCAGCCTTTTATAAAATTATTTATCGCGTATACGATAAGACCCCTGCGGTTAAACCGTATTTGTAAATTTGTTATTTATGATTAAATATAATAATTAGGTACCTGTTGTTGCTGTTGTTGTTGTTGCTGCTGCTGTTGTTGCTGTTGCTGCTGTTGCTGTTGCTGCTGTTGTTGCTGTTGCTGCTGCTGTTGTTGTTGGTGTTGCTGTTGTTGGTGCTGTTGTTGATGTTGCTGCTGCTGTTGTTGTTGTTGCTGCGATTCACGTCTAGCGGCAGCTGCAGCTTGGGCCATGTGCTGTTGAACAGCAACATGTGCTTCTAAATACGCTGTTTTTTGTGCTTCCGTCATCTTGTCCATGTTTACCGTACCATCCTGTAGAAGACATTTTTTATATTTACTGCCTTGTTCACCTCGCACTTATATTTGCGGTCAATTTTGACATGTAATCCGATTTCCGAGTCAGGCAAAGTATTATCAGGAATGACTGCTAGGAAAATTTTCAGTGGCAGGAGGATGATGATGAAAATGTACCTGTTAGTCGGCAAAAGGTTTGTCCTTGTTATTATGAGGGAATTACACATAGTTGGTGACATTTGATATACCTACATATGTATATTTACAAGTAAAGTTTAGTAAAGCTTACATACACAGAGCCACACTTGTTTCCCAGAGAGGAAGACAGGGAATACGAATTACTACTTGCTAAGATTATGGCTTATCTGTTTTGCTTTATTCACTAACGTCGCATTCTTTATGCGCGCTCACCGGCTTAGTAAACTATTTAATTTCATTTTGAAGAAAGACCAAGGGCTTTCTTCAAAATGTGCCCATTTAGCTTACCTTACTGTTCTTTTTATGCGCGTGTATAATTTGTATTATTTATTATGCAAGCTGGAGATCGCAACAGATCTCAGTTGCCATAAAATTAATCAATTCTTGGTGTCTAGTCGGAATTACACCGCCTTCATTGAGTGTCTTTGATGCGGCCGGAGGGCCCGAGGGAGGGTCGCGTTAGGGTGGCCTCCCCCGCCAGTGCATTCACCCCGCAGAAAGTGAGAACGGCCCCCTAAGTCCCACCGACTTTCATTCCGTAACACGATGTTTGAACACCCTATAGTTAATTGCCTAAATTCGGCACGCGTGCAGTTCAATGACCTCGGATGTGGCCAAGACGGGGAAACGGACGTATGATAGATCTGATTTCCACAGAATTATGCAATTTCGTTCACTTTATTTTCAATTTATCTTAAAATATGCAGCGTTTTGGTATATCTACTATACTATACTGATATACTATACTGATTCACGACTATAAATTCCTAAAGAAGTAGGCAGAGGTGCTTCTGCCACCTATATTTCATCAGGTTTGTTTTAAGCTTCATGTAATAGGCAACATAGTTATTCTCTTATACAGGGCAGTATTCCAGACTTTGCGCTGCTATTGAGAATTAACTTATAAGATACTTAAAAGTAGGTTGACAAAAAGATTTACTGTAAGTTTAAAAACATAAATGAAATATAGGCCAGCTAATTAGACCAAAAACTAACCCTTATGCGAGCTGGCTTAATTACGCTAAGTACAATATTGGGATTATAAATTATTTTACCTCCCCTTACTGATGATTTCTGAATTTGGCAGGTATAACAGCGAATATAATATGTATTATATATATTTTATCACTATGTAAAAGTTATGTATTTTTGAATATATTTGTCTATATAATTATACAAAGTTCAACATTGCGTTAACAAGATAACTGAGGCATTTGTTATTGGTAAACGTTGGTTATGTTTAGGGTTGCTTTTAGTTTTGTTTTATTATCAGATCGACAAAATATCTATGTTTATATAAGTTGTATTGCATGTTTTGTATGTGATGGCTCGGCTTAAAAGAGAGAATTATTAGTAGGTACAGTCCGTTATTATATGTTAACAGAAATAAAGTTAAGGATAGTTGTAATTGAATGAACTTATTATGTCAATATTCCAACGAATTCGACTGTACTCACTATATCATGTAGGTACATAATATATTGATTGGTTCATGAGTTTTATGACCATCATTCCCCAAATATAACATGAATTTCATTTAGCAGGATTTTAATATTTTTCAAATTCGCTACAAAATGTCACGTTTCTAATAAATCGTTTATCTCAACTGGTTTATTACGATTACATTTTAAGTATATAGCTGAAGAGAGATCGCTTGTAAATCTATTGTAAAAAGTTGTGATAAATAAAGAATTTCACGAAAGCATAACAGATATTTTGTGCGACCGACATGCTCTCACGACCTCTTAACCGACCAACAAATAAGATCTATACGTTATTTACGTAGCGTTACAAGTGGAACCACCGTAATGCTAAGATGATCGTGTTTCTTGCTCTAACAATTTTATTGACTTTCATATTTAAAATTGCATAGCGATTCAACGTATTCCTTTTGTTTGTCGCCTCCATGGTGTACCGTCCCCTCAAGATAAGGGAGAAAAGTACGATTGAGGGCGAGGAAAGCCTCGGGGGGCCTTATCACTCATGCACTGATTAAAAACAAACTTACCTAAACGGAGGGTTTGCATATGGAGTATTGAGGTAGGGTGAAAAATATTCAGACCAAGGACTGATATATGATGACGAGAATTTAAACCCCTACCCATACTCAGATGCAACGGCTACGTCGCGGTTTACATAGGCTGCAGACTCGAGATCTATCATATGATCACTTGGCTTACAACAATATTAGCTAAAACGTACGACGTATAACTCTCTACAAACTTCCGTGAAAGCTCTAACATTCAAACCTCGTTATTATTTTAATAGTCTCAATTTGTTTGCCTGTTGCCGCCAGTTTACCATTGCTCGAATTTACTTACTGCTATTAAAGCATTCAGATATATAGTAAACAAATAATTAGTATTATTATATTTTAATGGTATTATTTCTCACACATTTTTATTCTAATAAAAAACAGGAAGACGCGATACAAAATTATATGTAAACACATGTTAAAAAAACTTACTCCAAGATCCCACAGTTGACTGTAGTAAGAACTTAACCGCATCATAAAACTTCACATTAAACTGTCCAAATCAACACTGTAACTAAAATATTTTTCTATCAGTATCCATCGGTAACCGCGAGACATGATGTTACACGGAACCAAAGTACTAGGTTTGCATGGCGTAAGAGGAGGTCGTTTGAACCCAAGGGCGGCTCGGAGTGCGGTGTTGGGCGGTCTCGCGAGGCGGGTGCCCTCCGCCGGTACTATGCACTAAGTGGTAAGTGCAAGTTAACCGCTGGCGAGCTTGCAAGTCGCATCGATCGTCTACACTTTCCTCTTCGCGACGCACCTGGGTAAGACGGGACACGGATAGCGCCTATTGCATCAAGGTTCACGGAAAAGCTGCATGTTGCGTTGCGGTGCGATTTATATTGATAAGAATGCAGTTTTTTTTAATAAGAAGTGTTATTACTTTTCTTCATTTTTCTCTTATAAAATAATGTTTTATATAGTTATCTGTTATTGTTGACTATAAAATCAATATTTATTATGAAAATTAATCATAGAAATTAATACTATATTGAAAAATTTTTTTTACTGGTGTTCGGTGTATTTTTGATGTTTCTAATATCATAACATTAACTTCAAACAATAGCTATACAATATTTAAAGGCGAAAAGAGTTTGTTAAAATGTAATACAAACATTTTGTAGCGCAAATCTAGCTTGTTTAGCTTTAGTCCTTTCTCTATGACTTCATACATTTGTGGGGCCCTGGTAGCCGCTAGTACTTACACAAGGGTATTATACATTGACTGTCAATATGATATTTATATATCAGATGAAATTAATATTAGATTCATTTTGTATATCGCCGATGAAGAGTATATAATAACTGACATTTTGGCCATTTTTGTTTTATTGAATTATTTATTGTAAAAGTAATACACATGCTGACAAAGATCTTGGGTCCGTTTCTTATTAATTTTGCAAGATAAATAGTTATTGCAATATATACTAAGTGTTGTTACGTCATTTATGAAGGGAATAGATACTATATAAGCTCAACCGCGTCCACTAAAAAAATATAAATAAAATAAAATAAATAAATAATAATAATAAATAAATATAATATATATAAATAAAACATATTATAAAAAAAAATGGCCTCGAAAAGTTTATTTTTGCCTCCTGAAAAGTTGCATTTTAGCAGTTATTATTTATTGACTCTTCATCGGCGATATGTATTTAGGGACTAACTTATTAAAAATAAGTTTTATTTCGCTTATTATTCCATTTCATCTTGTCATTATATAAAAAGATATATCACAATGTTCTTACTTAATACACATTCATAATTACAGTAAACATCATTTAGTATGTTGATAACAAATAACGAACACACAAAGAAAGTAATGTGTTGTTTGTTTAAATTCAAAGCAGCGTTGCGTTGAATAACTTATCTCGTTTATGGCCCACTCCAGTGTCGTAACTTTTAATACATTTGCGTTGTAAAGCTAAAATTTCTGTTTTATAGTCATTTTCATAGCAAAATTGCGTGTTCTGTGGTATACTCGGGAATGAGGGATGGCAACGGCCATCGCTAACAAATAGTGATATACCTATGTGAATATAAAATAAACGACAGCCTACATTTAATGTTTATAGCAAGCTTTTTGGCTATAACACAGTTATTGGCTTAAGGCCAATGTTCAAAATCAATCTAAAGCAATATCTTAAGATTGAAGATACATTCAGTAATGCATCTTATAAAAAGAAAAGATGCTCCACGAAATACAGCCCAAAAGTGAATTTCAATGTCTTGACATCAGCTAGAAGTCTCTCGGAGCATGAATATCTATTTTAACCACAATAAATTATTAAAATACTTTAAGATCAACAGAGACAATAGATAATGGATGTGCAAGACAATAACATGATGTTCAAATTAAAATCGTATCATTTTGTTAGGGATTTCTGTTTTTTTTTTATCAATGAGCATCCTACAAAAACCAATTGATACAAGTATATTTTTATTTCTGGAGACCGCAACTGAACACGGCTATTAACGCGATCATGCTCGATATTTACGAAAAGTCTGATTGCCGAAAAGTCAAGCCTTTTAAAAAGCTATGTACCAAGCATGATCGAGTTAATATCCGTTTTGATTAATATAAATCATGCAATTTGAAAGTATAGGTAAAAGTAATGGTGTAGAACCATATCAGTTTTGAGTTATAAAACGTTTCACTACTGGGCTGCTTCTCAGAATACGGACATAAACTCTCTTCAGACCATTTCAGTGAAATCTAGAACAGGTATGTTACCTGATGAAGTTGTCATGCATTAATAAAGCCACCTACTAAGCTTTTGTCACTGCCAGTACGCCAAAAGTTGTTCGAAGCCCACAGAGAACGTAATATTGTGTAATCCACAAACAGTTGTAGCGAGTTTGGATATTCTTTATATTCGCTGTTTAAATGTTTGTAAAATCATCCAATAACAAAAAAGCGTCTATACTGTCTTAAAAAATACTGGTATAATAATACGTAATGGTTTCCTCCATTTAAGACAACCGTCTCACTACAAGAGAATCGTTCACACAATAGGCATATAAGTTAGAAAACCATTAGGTTAGTTCAATTTTAAACCCATATAGTGTTGATCATGTAACTATTATTAAAGTCGCCATACGTTTTACAATGACAAGATTTTTCGGTGAAGGTCAGTATTAGTAAGAAGGTTGATAGCTAGAGAACAACTATGGTTGTGGTTACCTGATCAGCAACTTTTAAGGCTCTTGTACTTATGTAGCATCATGTAAACGACTGACTGGAGTACCCCGCGGCATTAGCTTGTATGATTAATTTGCGCATTAGTCCACGCAAGTTCCTTGCGTATATAGCCCTTGCCAGCTACTTGCAAAGTTTGCAAGAACCTTTAAGCTATTCATTATAAAACAAGTAAATCAATACACGTTAACTGTCGGTCACCTAATGGGCTTTTCATAGAAATAGAAAATTGAGTTCTATTTACTATTTCTACAATCTAGTTGCAGTAGGTACTACAAGAAACGCTAGACCGATAATTACATTGATAGATTAACTGGTAATTGCGAACGTCATAGAGCTATTATAAGTGTATTTCTGTTCATAAATTGTATTACTCCTATTATTCTTGCTCATTATTCCATGAAATCGACGTTTGGGATATTTTGAGCAGTGCTTGCTATTTATTTTTCTATATATAGACATGATTAATGCATTCTAATACAAGATTTGAAAAATGAATTTTACTTTGTAACCTTTCAGATGATCCAATTATGTAACTGCGCTTTGGGAGCCCTACGTTCTTTTTTCCACAAACAGTTAACAATGCCTTCGATGGCTACCATTTCTAGGAGTCGGTTTTAAGCATTCTGTTATTATTCGACAACTCTTGTTAAAAGCCATGTTATATTATTTCAGTGTTCTACTGGGTGAAGAAACTAGCCTCGATGCCTCTGGCGGTGGCACTGCTTTTACTTCCTTGGTCATTCGGCCTGTAACATCGTGAATACTTACAACTATAACTCATTATTTTTAGTAATATTATATTAATGCAATATCTGTTTGTTGGTTTGCCCCTTTTTCACGCAGCACCGGTACAACAAATCAAGGATGATTTTGTTAAGCATGTAATTAATGGGCCGCAGAGTGACACAAGCAATTTTTTATTTTAGAAAACTATCAATTCCTGTTGTTTAGTTTTAGAACCAAGACAGAGAGGCACGTGTTAAATATAGTTACTTTTAATTAAATACTTACGGAAATTAAAATTAATTATTGGGAACATAAATCGCAAGCAATATCAGGTGCTGTTCTCTAGTGTGTCTAGACTAAATATACTAAGGGATATGGCAACTAACTTGGACTACACAAACAGCTTTGTAAATCTATGTCTGTGATTTAATTATTCCTGAAACCGCCAGCCATACAAGGATACTGTCTGGATACACAGTAGACGTAATTATATTCAACAGATTCTAGTTGATAGCCTTCTATCTGACTGCATAACAATGTACAATATATACAGAGAGATGAGTGAATAAATACTGCTTTCAGCAAAATACCCTTCCTTTACTACCACCGGTATCTTAAACCATAAATTGCGTTTGCTTCTCATTGCAGTAAATCATAGCTGAATTGCCGCATCGGAATATTGGTTGGATATGATGATACATTTATAAGTAATAACGTTGGTGTACTACCTTGGTAGTGAATGTGATTGCTGTGTATGACGTTTCGGAGTTGATTCCTGAGTCAAGCATTCTTTTTGGGTTTTTTGTAGCAGCAATTTTTAGTAGCAACATGGAGTCTGAAGCTGAAATTCATAGTGAGCAAAAAATTCGTCCCTTGTTACGTAGGACTTAATGCTATACCTGCCGAAATCTGGTTGTGATACGCCTCTGGCTATACATACTGGCGTGAGTCTATATTATATGTATGTGTTTAACTTCGGTATTCTACTTATTATAGTAAGTGGGGTGTATTCAAAACTATTTATTAGGTGCATCTTGTGAGCTTGATATTGGTATTAAGTTATTTAGTTGTCATACTACCCACTGGTGGTGAGCAAACCACTGATTTTTGAACTTATTTTTACTCTTAAAACCCTACATAATGTAAGAATCCATGTCCCGATAAAAGACACATAGAAAAAGGTGATCGCTGACTGTTCTCGCTAGCAACTCTTACTTGTCTACGGTGAGTAGCTTTATTATTCTCACCCGTATCTGGAACATAGCTAGTGTCACTTCACAAGAGATATCTCATTGTAACTTTGATATATCTATGGCTGTAACGAACACGGGTTGCGTGGGTCTGGAGAAAAACTGTCTATAGCTGGTGCCTAAAGATGTATTCGTATACTCGACGGTATAGTTGCCCTCTTTCCCACGACTGATGAAGATCGTCCTATTAATTTAATAGATTCTTATATCAATTTAAAGATAGTTTTGGTTTCATTGCTGACGAGAACTATTTCTTCACTGGTTTTTGGCAAAAAAAGCTTTAAACTATACCTAGTCAGTCAGTATACTCGCTGAATGACACTCCTTTGTTGCAATACGCAAACAAGTGATTGCGCTGTTATAGACGATAAGAGTATCGCCCTAAATAATCAGTACACTTGCATATATTCGTATTCTGGTAATAAAACTGTACCTTAATACTACTCACTCTTTAACACGTAAATATGTAGTTTCTAGCTCAAGCGCCATCTTTACTTATCGTTGTCAATGATATAGATATCCAAAACAATTTTCAAATATGGATGTTTTTTGTTAATAAGGTCCCCGAAACCGAATTTCGGCCAATACTAACGAATGCTGGTCACCTGCACATAAGATTGCACACGTGTGCGCAAACACGGGTACACTCTCTATTTGTCTACACTCATGGTGAGATGGGAAGGCAATGCGCCAGACTGGAGTAATTAGGCATAGCATCAACGGCTTTGTATGCTTGTCAAAGCACGGAAGTATAGAAAAACGTCAACTTTACTTGAGATTTGAATACGAGATCAAATGCAAAGTAGCTGCATTCAAAACCGCCGCGCTTCCGAAGTAGTTGCGAGGCAGTTTAGTTTTAGTCTTTGTCAATATCGTATAGTCGACTTCCGTCAAATTTTTAATTCCAAAATCAATCGAATGGAAATTGAATTTGGCTCAACACAGGCCTTATCTTTTAAACAATTTATTACTCAACTCCAGAAACCTCTGAATATTAGGTTATGAATTATTAGTATCTATAAGTTCACGTGAATAGTCCAATACATAGTTATTATGTATCCATTAGATTCCTTAAACCTTTACTCAGCGAAGGAATTCTAGCCCTATGACGCACAAATAAATTCTCAATAACCTTGATTATAAACAGGCTTTAAACGTTGCAACGTTTCAATAATATCTTCTTTCGGGTTATTTCAGTAACCCGAAAGAAGATACTTTTAAGCTCTCGTGACACGAACATTTATTTATAGTTACCTAGGCCGATACTAGTAGCTAACACAGTCTAGTTAAAGGTTATCCATTATACTAACGATCGCACTAAAACTATCCAAGACTAGCGAAGAGTTTATCACCTTATCGGTATTCTGTCGCCAGTCGTTGATGGTGGCACTGTTGGGGTCACAGGCGCCAACTGCATAGGGCCTGGGGGTGTCTGAGTCCCCCCAATGGTAATATAGGGAGAACCGAGGGCCCCTAAAACTTTTTTTTGTGTTCCTGGATTATTAACACTAACCATATGCACAACAACTATATTCGCCAGGTTTCCTCCATCATTCCATACAATATGATGTTTACCTAATTATATATTAATTTGAAGACTCTCACTATATAAAATGATTAGGTAAGGTAGTAAGGCCATTGTGGAAGGACTATGTATTAGAGTAAGCTACACTGCTAGTGGGATAAAGGCAAGGTATATACACAAGCGTTACAATTTTATGACACACTAAAGAACGATTAAGACAATTTAGTACCGCACGCTCATGTTTAAGCAAAGGTTAGACAGAATAGTAGTACTCGTATTAGTACTGTCATTATGATGGTGCAATAAATTGTAATGAAAATGAACAAAACAAACAGTATCACGTGTTCTGTTTGCTTTTGAAGCAAGTAGAAAGCCGCAGTATGTGACCGTGAAACGTATTATGCGAATACTGCATATAGATGCAGTATCTACGTAATAAAGGACAGCCGAAGGTCATTACAGAGCATAACAATATACTTAGACGTGTTTATATAAAGCATTGCATATAAGGATCCCATAACAGTTTGCGCAATAAAGAATTTGGATAAAAGCCCATGCGATGAGCTGTAGCAGATAGTACGTAGTTAAGGCAATTAAATGAAGTGTTGGAAGACTTAGATGACCTACGTTTCGCTGGTAAATTAGGTTAGGTTCAGTTTTAGTCGGCCTAACTAACCTAGGTCTACGCACACTTTAGCTATTAGTCGTAACAAACTTTAGTGTTATTTAGCAGTTCGCCTAACCTTGATCGAAATACGACATTAATAGCCAATTTATGTTCAAAAACGAATAAACTGTTAGATTACATGTTCGATGAGGTAAACGCAATTGTAATACTAATGGATAGGATGCCCAAAATTACATGTACTACCTTCAAATGATACAGTCACTAAGTTTAATGCCTTATTGCTGTTGTTAAGTTGTGTATGTAGTATATTTAGGTTTGTTTGAACTGTATCACCATTCACAGCCATCATGTGATGTGGGGAAGGCTTGAAGCGTTTCAGTGCAAGTGGTGTTCAGGGTAGCGGGTGCGGTCCCCCGCGGGGGCCGCGGGCGGAGGGAGGCCGTAGTAGGAATATCCTTCACCTCCCGCGCTAGGTCAGGGTTAACGGTACCCCCGAGCTCGGGTGACGGAGCCACCTTCGACCTTGGATGGGATGCGTGTGCTAATGCACTTTGTACATACGTATACGGTATGAACTGCAACGCTCCCAACAGGAACATTGGAACGGGTCTTTGCAGTCAGCACGAGATGGTTGATTTGGATAAACTGTCACCTAAAGATAACGAGTACTGCAATATGTAGATTGACTCTAGCTTTACGTCAACAAAATATTCAATAATGAAGTAATCCAAAACAACAGAGATCAAACGAATCCAATCTATAATCTGCTGCCGACAGATATTCATGTAAGTAAATTACACGGCGCGTCATAAAAACAAAACGTCCACGGACATGCGTAGCCAATTCCTGCGATGCCAACAGTCGTATTGCGCATGAGAGGCCGCCGAAAACCTTATAACTATCACATTAAAGCATACAATTCATTAACCTAACTGGCTACGTGGAATGAAATATACGCGTTCTGTAATAGTTCACAAAACGTCTTTATTAAGGTTCAAATTCAATGTGTGTGCAGTGTTTTTCCTTTTGCTAGCTCTGAGATGGAAATTTTGGTAGTATCGTGAGGGGTTAAGGTTGAGATTCGTGCGAGAAGTCAGCACGGGTGGTGGGTGGCAGTGGGTCGATACGAGCCGGGCGTCGCGCTACGATCAATAGAGGAGAGGGGCGCTACCCCGGTTCGACAACGTGCATCGCCCGCCGCGTGCCTACACATTCGTCAACAATACATTTAATATCTAAGTGCCTTACTTTGTCATCAGATAATAGGGGAACATCTTGTTAAATCTGAGCTAACTAGGAACCGAGCTTGCGACGATAAACGCTCGCATATTTTATTTACATTTATATGCGGTTGACGCTACGCGGAGGCACATGGCAGCCTCATATTTTAAAATGTCATATCATCGTTGCTTTGAATAGTTGTTATAATTATAGTCCTTCGAATTATATCAAAGTTCTTCTTAATTTTTAGTTTGTTGTAAAGCGTGTAATGTTTTAAAAGCTTCAAATATGAAAATGGATTATGTTTGCCTAAGATATTGATAGCCTGAATCGATTTTACTTATCTAATCTTACGTAGAATCGATCGCTGACTAACATAGTGTATTAATATAGATTCAAACATTACCTTGGATGTAATACGAATAGTTGACGATACAATATTTAGATAAGCGCCAGGGTAAACACGAATGGGGATCGAATGAAGGTGTGTCCATTTACGACGTCTCTTTGAATTGATGGTATGATCATATTCTTGTTGTCTTAGCTTAGCGTTTTTTTTTCTTAGCGATTAGGAATACAGACACTTTACACGTTTTCTTTATCTGGTGATTTTTTTAAAGATAGGCAGAGTAAGTACGTGATTTTCCTATTCCAATAAAGCGAAAACTAATGTCTGAATAAACGTGAGTAAGTCATTTGTGGCTTAGTTAGCACTAAATTTTGCCCGCGGCTTCGCTCGCGTTAATTAAGTTATCATGTAGGTATGCGAAATTACATAATGATCGGTTGATTACGGTTAAGCAGGAAAACGTAGCATACAAACTCACATTCGCATTTATAACATTAGGTATGATTATTGACCTTATCACACTCACAAATAATACAGTTGTAATTTGTATAATTAATACAATATTACTATATTTTTTGTATTAAATTAAAGAAAAATAAAAAGAAGTTAATGTATTGTTGCAAGTATTGAAATAACCGTTCCCACGTTAAGTATTTGAAAGATTTTTTTATTCTTAACTCTTTAACATCTTAAATGGACAATTCACAATTTAACTGAGTAAGGATTTGGTGTACAATAAAACTCGGGTCATTTTATGAGAAAACAGGAAAACAGAAAGTAAAAGGGACCTCGTTAGGCTTAACAAAGGGTTATCAAGTTCATTGCCAGCTCTTGTACCTACATATTATTATATACAATTTTGTAGAATAGTATTTACAATATAAATTTTGTATACTAGTAGCTTATGCCTACATTTTCAACCGCAACCCAGGGATAAAATATTCTATGCCTAGAACATGGGCTTCATCCAAATACGTTGAACGGTGCACGTGTGATTGAGTGACTAATATGTAAATATCCTAATAACAAAACAATCTTGTATGTCCCACTATCGTTCTGAAGGGATTTGGATGGAACATGTTCTGCTTTACCACATAGCCATACTATTTATCCCAATATGCGGTTCATAGGATTCACACGGGTTAACGTTAACGAAAATAGTTTGTAATATCTGCCGGATTAGTTTTCATCCGCGTCTCGCTTTAATCATTAAAACATAGCCCTTTATTTTTCACTGTTAGCTGCTATTATATATGTAGACAGCTATATCTCTACACAAAAATATTGCGGTTTTCATTTAAACTATAATTCACCAGCGACTTAATATACGTAGCGCATGCACCGTATTTTTGTTTATACTGACAAGATTAACTATAATGTGATTTCGATTTTCAGTATATATATATATTTTACTATGGAAATTTCGATACGGAACAAACAGAAAAACTAAAAGAAGTTATTGTTTTGAGTTCAAACCTCTAAATAGTCGATATCGATTAGTTTAAAAAGTATAATTATGTGATATACTGACATAGTCATGTTAAAGATTCATAATAGTGCAGATAGATTAACTACGAGTCGTAGCACGAATCGTAGCGGATACTAATTCTACAAGTATTGGGTATCAGTAGTGTAACACGATTTTATACAGCAGTATTATATCATCTTTATGAGTGAAAGAGACTGAGCTATATACCTGGTACATATAACAGTTTAATCGTATATGCATAGAGATAGCAATAATACTGCTAAGTTGAAGCACTGTCTCGTTAAAGCTAATGAATGAAATCTGTCTGTGGAATATTACACGGCTTCCACAGCTTTGTACCTTATGTAGTTTATAAACTGAGCCACGTAAAATTTAATTCCGTTAAATAAATGCGTCGATATTGTACATAGTGTTTAAATTACGTAACAGGCAAACTATAATGCACGCAGATACTGTCGCGAGCAAAGGCTTCTAAACAATTCATCATCATTTTAGCCAAAATATGGCCACTGCTGGACATAGACCTCGCCCAAGGTTGTCCATATCTCACATGTAAACCGATCTTAAACAATTCAATAATAAAAATAAGAGATAATAGCCTGGACCGAAATAAAATCTCATTCTCATCATAAACCAACAAGGTTACTTAGATTTTATTCACATTCAATGACACCCACCAGAATTGCCGAAGTCAAAAGAAGTTTTTAAGCCGTCACTGAAAGTGTACTCCACTCTCGGTAACATCCATTTCATATGACCTTTCCAAGTATAAAATAGGCCTCGTTATGCAGAAGATATTTTACACAACATATTAATTAACAAAACACAAATCAAATGTAGATCTTTTAGGTTTTGCATTGTGAATGAGTTTTTAATGAGATTTGGCATACGTGGCAGTCACTCTGGTTGAATTATATAAAGAGCGAGGTAGAGTGCACTCTAAAAACTTTGCTTTAATCTGGAGCAGGCTTCTAGTACCTCCATAAGTCCATACTACAAAAGGCCTTGGCAGTGCCTTATAGCGATCAATGGTTGTGGCAGCCGGATTACCTTACTATAACGCTCAATGCATAGTTATATACATAAATGGAATTAAGTATCCTTTAAACGTATTTTAGTGAGCCCATTCATGTCATGCAAGTAAAATTAAAGTGTAAAGAGGAAGCAAAATGGCTGTCACATCATTTATAACAATACCAGCTCTGTATTAAACTGTTCCACTGTTGGCCACGGGCCTTTTCTCATATGAAAAGTGTCATACTACTATATTTTCTAAAATATATATATTGGGCTTACCCCTGGCACGCCACTATAGTTCTAATTGAAATTTGTCCCTTGGACTGGTAACGCAGGCATTCCTTACTTGTTGGTTCACAGATGGAATGGCGATTACTTTTCTCAAGAGCATAAGCATTTTATTTACATATGTTGCTATATTATTGAAATTTTTACAGCTAAAGTAACAAACCAGAAACACCACTACCTGATGGTACCTGGTGTTGCAAGTGTCCATAGGCTACAGTAAGCAACGGTAGCCTATGAATGTGGTAGATAACAGATGCATCACCAGAGGCATCACTTGTATGTTGCTGAACCTCCAAAAAAATCTCCAAGAGCAAAGACAAAGAATGCTCATATCCTGCCAACAACAGCAGAACTGTGCCTTCTTAAAAAACCTGGCACTACTCACAGTAGGAACATGACGCAATTAGAAAGGTACCTCCACTCTGCGAAGATCGCAGGCAAACAATATTGCGTTATGTTCCTACTGTGAGTAGTGCCGCTATGCTTGGATTGAGAGAAGATTTAGGAATGCTGAATTGTTTTTGCTTAGCATGCTCGCATTTGTTACTGCTTAGCTGCAACTGCTAGCTAACAAGAACGTGGTAGCAATAAATCAGAATATAAGAAGCGAGATGTTAAATTAATCAATTACTTAAAAGAGAAAATTGGTACAGTTTATTTATTGAGATTTTTTACAAAGATTGACACAACAAATGTTTACTAAAGGGAACACTTCTGAGATTCTCAGCTTAATATCTATACAAGAGTACAACTTGTACGTGCGATGGCAAAGAGTATGTACTAGTAAACAAAAAATTGTCTTGTTGATCTCGTAGCATTAAGTTGCGGTTATATTTACGTGGGACCTAAAAATTGTTGGATTTTACTGTTAGTATTAATAATTGTCAGTAGCTATACGGTGTATGGAGGTGTCAACGGCAAGCAATAGGCGACCCCCTATTATGTGTGACCTAAAAAACTAGCTGACTTATTTTTTGGGGATCTGCACGAGTCTATATTATGCTATAAACCCTGAGTAGAATCCATTTACGTGGTTGCCTCGTTTAGGTTTGAGCCCCGCCCGGAACAAAAAATGGTTATCCACAAATATTTGTTCCGAGTCTGAATGTTCTTTGTCTTTAGTTTTATAGTTTGTAAAGAGCCGTGCGGCGCAAGAATAATTTTTTATATATATTTATTTAAAGTGAATATGAACTCATATTGTTATCTATATTCAAGGTTGTATATGGATAGCAGCTATCCTTATCACTACAAACTTCAAACTACTCGAAAGCTTCTATAAGTCCCTCCAGACCGAATTTAGGCCTTGTCGGCTAATCTTAACGGAGTCTGACCATCTACGCAAACACATGTGAACTCTCTATTGCTTTACATGATTTTCAAGGTAAGAACGGGTACAAAACGCCAAATTTTAACCCGGACTGCGATTGGGAAGTTCTTGACAAAAGAACCAAATACCTTTTTTCGGCCTGACCTGGCATACGAACCCGGTACCTTATACACTGCAGTCGTAAATTAAATAGCGTAGATGCAAAAAAGTTAATGTAATATAACATTCAAGTTCAAAAACCTCTATTACATTTACGAGTTACCTCACCGAAGTTACTCAACCTCATTAAAAGCAAATGTTTCACAACGCAAAATCATTTCATGCCTAGTAAAAATACATCAATGAATCTACACTATTGTAGCATATACACCCTAACTATGTACGTATGTGTATTATAGTGAAAGCGTAGTACGTTTACTAACAGATAAAGCTGCATAGAGATACACACATATAAATATGAGGTAGGTTGGGTGGGTATCGACAGCTGTTCGATATATTGTACGCATTTCGCAGATATCAAATGTGTATACAAGTAGGTATATGAATTAAATACACATGCGCGATGTGTATTCAATTCAACACGAGATCTCGTACCAGCAGTTCCATTTACTACCGCTATGGATGTGGTCGTAAATTCGATTGCTGGCAAAGATCTCTTGTCTAATAGCCCCGGCGGACAGTGTTATTTTTTTAATAACATCTTATTTTCCTTATGTGCAATATTACACATATATTGTCCATGATTACTACTGTAATTATGCATATATTGTCACATGGATGAAAAAGAGACAAAAAGAATAATAAAAATACAAATAATTATGATCGTAACTAATAGGTATTATAAATGGGCCTTTAACGCTTCAACTACTAGACCGATCATCATGAAATTTTGCAATTATATGTTGTCAGGGGTATAGAGAAGGTCAGAAGGTACCTTTTGTCATATTTACAAAACTGATTTAGGCGTCGTAGAATTTGTTAGCATTGATGTCAATTGGTAACGGCTGGCAGCATTGCCACGTTGAACGGCAATGCTAATCAGCTTTGGGCCAAGTGTTATTAGGGTTTTGTGACGAGACATTCAGAGTAGTAGCATGGAGTTTTTGGAACAGTGGCTTTTAGCCAGTAATAAGTTCGTCTCCTATTACGTACGGGACTTACTACAATTACTACTCAGTTCAAATTAATATATAAATATTCTTCATGTTTATCCTATTGAGTCGCAGCGGTACACCGGTAGCCAGGCACAATAGATTTTTAATTATGCCTGGTATTCCAACAATTAACAGATTAACAAAAAAGTCTCCGTTCCTTCCCCTCCCTTCTCTGAAGAACACTCCACTGATACGTGACAGCCTCTCCATCATAGGTACGGATCTTTGCCGCTCCCTTAATCCCAAAATCTACATCGAGAGCGTCATTAAGCAAGCTTCGCGAAAACTCGGAGTTCTGAACAGGGTGAGGCGGTTCTTCGCGCCTGGGCAGCTGTGCCTATTGTATAAGGCACAAGTGCGCTGGAACCTCTGCAACTCCGTAGGGATATTGCCTCTTTGGCATGTTTCTACAGAATATACCATGGGGAGTGCTCTAAAGAGTTATTCCACCTTATCCCGCCCTCCTCTTTCCTACCCTGAACAACGCGTGCTGGGCTCAGATGCGATCCTTACACGGTGGAGTCGACTAAAGTGCGTACCAACAAGTTTGGGTCCTCATACCTCTGCCGAACGATCAAGGCATGGAATTCTCTGCCAAGGCACGTGGCTCCTCCTTCCTTCAATCCTGGGTCCTTTAAGCGGGGCGTGAAAAACCACCTTCTCAGGCCGTCAAAGTAGAGACCTCAACATCGCCTCGGCTGCTATTAGGACGATGTAGAGGCCACTGCTCTTAGACCACACGACTGCTTACCATCAGGCGGAGTGTGGTCATTTTGACGAGCAAAATAAAAAAATAAAAAAAGGAAGTATCGTATCTTATACTTAGAAAAATAAACATCACAGCAGGCATGGCATAGTGGTTTAGATGTATACAAGTTATTATTGAATGTGCTCGAGTCGTATTTTAGAAAAAGTTACAAGTTAGTATGACTTGCAAACTGTATAAGAACTACGCAGTCGAATCTAAATGTCGTATAGTGGACTATAATGTTTATGGATCGGATTAGGTTAGTGCCAGTCACTGTCTCGGTGGCCTAAAGGTCTACACAGAGGTTAGCAGGTCATCAACACATGTAAAGACACAGAACAAAAGGTTAATCATAAGGTTAGGCTCATTACATTTTGGTGAATGTCATGATAGAATACACTTAATTTTCGGCATACGAATTAAAAGTGCAGGTCGAAGCCTGCTAGGTTTTGTACAAGTCTCGTCAAGTGGTTGAAATTTTCTTTCTCTTTTTTAACCCCCGACGCAAAAACGACGGGTTGTTATAAGTTTGACGTGTCTGTGTGTGTGTGTATGTGTGTGTGTGTGTGTGTGTGTGTGTGTGTGTGTGTGTGTGTGTGTGTGTGTGTGTGTGTGTGTGTGTGTGTGTGTGTGTGTGTGTGTGTGTGTGTGTGTGTGTGTGTGTGTGTGTGTGTGTGTGTGTGTGTGTGTGTGTGTGTGTGTGTGTGTGTGTGTGTGTGTGTGTGTGTGTGTGTGTGTGTGTGTGTGTGTGTGTGTGTGTGTGTGTGTGTCTGTCTGTGGCATCGTAGCTCCCGAACGGATGAACCGATTTTAATTTTGTTTTTTTTGTTTGAAAGGTGAATTAGTCGGGAGTGTTCTTAGCTACGTTTGATAAAAATCGTTCCAAGATGGCCGCCGCCACAAAATGGCGGATTACATATTTTTTCACAACTCCCTCAATATGGGTATCAAATGAAAGGGCTTGACTAGTAGAATACTATACACTTTGATAAATTTCAAATCCAAGATGGCCGCCGCCACAAAATACGTATTTTCACAAATTAAAATTTTTCAATATGGGTATCAAATGAATAATGTGTCGGGGGTTTTTTAAATTTTAAATTTAATCTTTTAAATAGACAACTTCCGCACTAGGAATAACTCCTGTATCACGGGGGACTTTACAAACATTTAAACAACGGACACAAATAACATCCAGACTCCGAACAATGATTTGTGGATCACACAAATTTTTGTCCCGTGTGCGCTTCGAACCCGCAACACTCGTGCAGCGGCAGTGGCGAGGCGACCACTTACCGCTACACCATCTGTGCAGTCAAATTCAACCATAAATCGACTATGCACTGCTTCTTCATATAAACTGTAACTACGCAAAATCTCACACACTTAGGGCACAGATAATATAATACCTTAGGGTGATGCCTCATTAGTGCGTTGCGTTGCGTTGCGTCGGCGCAGCGTCGGCGCTGCGTCTTTTCCCATATATTTTTTGTGACATGCCACATTAATGCGTTGCGTTGTCGCACGCGACGTTTTAACGGATCAACGGACGAGAAACGAAGCGGGGCAGCGGGGCGCAGGGTGCTGCGCTGATGTGGCATACAATGCGTTGATCCGTTGCGACGACACAACGCAACGAACTAATAAGGGGCCTCCCTTACGTAACAATACGTGCGAATTGTCTTTATCGTAAGACTTTCTTTATGCATTTAGACTAACTTTGTTCATTATTATGCTGTAAATATGATGATGTAAACTAAATCCAATTCGTGTACAATACAGCTTATTCTATTATATTCTATCTCACTATCTATCCTAAAAAAATCGGTGGGTACGTAGATATTTGTTACTAAATAAACAAAGATAAATTTATCTATCAAGTATACAGTAAGCTCAGTAATAAAGTTGAGTGACGGTGCTCATCGTTGCCGATTATTCAGAGACGATACGACTGAGCCACTTCGCACGTGGAAATACCACCCTCTTAGAGCAAAACCGCTCATAATATGTAGTAACAGTACTACTGCGTTTACCTTTGAGTAAGAGTTATGGAGATTCGTCTTTACCTTGTCATTCCTCTCCTTTTTTTCTATTTTTATTTTCCTTTCCTAAATTTGGCAATACGCTAGTGATATTTACCCGGTATTGTAACCCATATATGTAGGTTACGGTAACTACCTACGATCAGGCGGGTAGTAAGCTTGTACGACACTTGTGTTATATGAAAAAAGTTATAATATGTACTTTTGGTTTCTTGTGGCTTCGCCCACGAGAATCATTCGGTATACATATGGGGTTCTGAAGTACGTATGTGTTAATACAGGTTATGGTCTATCTTTGTGTCAAGTTTTGCTCAAATTGCCGTTCCCCTGTCAAGGTGTATGCGAAATGTTATGATAATCGATCGAGTGTTTGTGAGTGTGTTTACTTGTTTGTTACAATTTTATGCTATAACTATGGCGTGAAAACGTAAGAAACGAACAAACTCACAATAACATTTATAATATAACTTAGGTTTAATGTTTCCAACCGCTGTATTTAACAGTTTAGACGTTAAAACCTCTATATTCCACAATTTAGGTTTATTAAGTGGTCGATAAGTCTATCCTCAGTCACAGTCATATGAAACAGAATTGAATCGTAACTTATCTTAGTTGAGACGCGTTGAAGTCGTGGGTGGATTCGTTCACGGCTTTTATTGGTAGAGTCGAGATCAATAAAATGGTGTTCTAGCGAAAACATCGTTTTCTTTGTTTGCTATTGAAGTGTTGCTAGTGATTGTAGTCACAAATATGAAAAATTGTCGAGTTTTTGAATACTCACAATAATGGTACCCTAAATATCTATAGCATATAGCCATGGTAAAAATAGCCTTTGTGTACACATACATACATATTTGGGCTATTTCTACCATTTATATTATGATCACAAAGAATTTTCCTCCTGCCCTATTCTATCATTAAAGGGCCAGACAAACAGGTCAGAGTTATTGGTCTATGATAGATATTACACCTACATACAAAGCACTTTATTTTCATTTTCACATGCTGCATGCTGCTATTAAATATTTCGTAGCAAAATAACTTAACCTTGACACTTTGCCAGACCCAGTAATCAAACTCGGGATCTCGAGTGAAAAAAGCAAACATATATCAACAAAGCAGCTAAAAAGTAGTATTAAAATTAGATTTGAATAAGATCTATGATATATTCAATATAGAATAAATTTAATAAAGCTGAACGTTTAGTATGTTTGAACACGCCAATTGTAGTCATTACTAGACCAAATTATAAAATTATTTCTGCTTTGCATAGCCAGTCTTGTTCAGGAACGTTATATTTCACAGAATATTACGCTGCGATAAAAAAAATGCGGTGTGCTGATAATAGGTGCAACATATACAAACTTTTATTCTATCAAATAATTGTGATTGGTTTTATGCAGTCTTATAGCGAGTCACGTTGGGTTCGCTAAAGTTCACAAAGCCAAAATGAGCGCAGCACAATTCTGTTATCCACTACTGAAATATAATAAAAAAATGCGGTGTGCTGATAATAGGTGCAACATATACAACCTTTTATTCTATCAAATAATTGTGATTGGTTTTATGCAGTCTTATAGCGAGTCACGTTGGGTTCGCTAAAGTTCACAAAGCCAAAATGAGCGCAGCACAATTCTGTTATCCACTACTGAAATATAATTTTAACTGCCTAACTCATATTTCAAAAGCGAATGTTCCTTCGTTTGTTTGTTACGCCTGCATGCCTTAACTACTCGACCTATCGTCATGATATTTTACAGGTTGTCAGGAGAACAGAAAGGACATCATTGTCATCTACAAAAAGCTTTGTACAAGTCGAGAAGATCTAATGTTATTGTGACGATTCTAATAAAAAGTGACAATATCTAGAAAAAAGTATTGTTACTAACCAAACCTACATTTACGCGAGCGAAGCCGAAAGCAAAACCTAGTAGTCAATAATGATTCAGATTGCTGCTTAGGACTTCAAGAAATAAAAATAAACCATTAGCAATATTCCCATAGGTATATACCAAAGTTTCTTCATATTAAACAGATAAGGCTATTCATACATATGTAGCCTTGTACAAAACCTTCATGTAACCTCCATGAATACAAGGTTTATTAGAAGATAAGCGCGAACTGTCGAGGCCGTATAGTCAATAACGTGTGGAGTTATTACTAAGTAAGTGGTAGCGAATTGTGTATTATAAATCATCAAATAAGATTAGTAATATTGCTTTGTAATATCTACCAGCTCTCGTCGGCTCAGTCGCACGTTAAATAGTAAAAAATGAGTATGAACCGAAGCCTTACTTCGACTAACCCAATGTCATAATTATTTGTTTTTTAGTATTTTAACATATTAATTTCGAAATTTAAATTAATTCATGTAAATGATTATTTAAATGTTTGAATGTTTGTTACTTAATCACGAACAAACAGTTTAATGGATTGGCATAATAACTGTCACACTGATATATCATGTCCTAAACTTATACATAGGATGCTTTTCATCTCCGTATGCGTTTTGGCGGGATTCGCACAGGTGAAGCCGTGGGCAAGAAACTAGTAAATATTAAATAAATATTATAAACTCAACCTTTTTGATTACCTACCTAATGCTGGTCACAAACGCTTTGGTACTATTATTATATAGTAAGTAAGTTTTGTATGTCGTTCATACAGTAAGATATGCTGTGTTCGTTACTTGATTTATCGTAACCATGTTGTACTTACTTACCATTCTGTTTCAGTAGCACAGTCCGTTTTGCGACTGGAATAGAATGGTATTTAGAGTAGCTGTTCAAGAGCTGAAATGCCGTGCCTGCCCTTACATTTACAATCAGAAGGAGCTTTGCTGTGTTCCCTTAGAATTCCTTCTGGACACTGGTATGTTCAAAATTGGTAGTTACCCCTTACCTTCATATGGTCCGCTGACTCATCTAGGCAATAGATACAATAAAACAATGTCTACAAATCAGCGTTACTTTACTATTTTACATATTATCACCGCGCTATAGTTGCAATCGTATATAATTACGTAGCGAAACAAATCTCGTATTTGTCTTATTGGTCATCATAACTACAGTACTATTTAAATAGATTTCGTGTATTCGATTTGCAATTCAAACAAAGTATTACGGCTTCTCCATTAATTCTCGAGAGCACGTTCACAGGTACAGTTATCTACAAAGTCTGAAACTGCGCCCGATACATAGCAATAGGCATCCTTTACGACTCCTCCATAAAAACAACAAGAAAAACAATTCAAGGGAATAAGATGCTCTCATATTAATCTATTCCATTCCTTTGCCTATCTTTAATTATTTTTTTAGAGTCATCGACGCGCTTGTAACGCCCCCGGTATTTAAAATGATAATAAAATACGATAACCGCTTAGCATAACATATACTGCATACCTTTGCAGGTAGCAAAGATCCAGATCCAGATCCAGCCTAAGGTTGTATGAATGTTTGCTAGCTATGCATTATTAAAATTGCGACGCGATGATATCAGCTCGTTATCTGGTCTCGTATCCGAAGGTCGATCCATGGTTTATCTATTTCTGAGTATGTCACTGACCTGGAAGTTAATCGTAGATGTGACGATCTTCATGGACTCAGCGTAGTTGCGGAGCACGGAGTCGGTGCTGAGGCAGTTCTGCCGCCATTCGTACAGCTGCTCCAACCGCGTGACGCAGCGCTCGCAGATCTTCTTCGGCAGGAAGTCATCCTTCGATATCTGCTGGATGAATTGGAGAAAAAGTTGTTAATTGATGAACATAGCTGACACTCGTAACCCATATCTGGTCTAGAGTTTGATTTGTTTATAATTCAGATAAAGAGAAGTAGAACAAAGTAGAATGCTGAAAGAGCCATGAGATTGCTGAAAGGAGAACTGTTCCGCCTGGAAAATACCTTCACCTGTCAGAAGATCGAATTTTAAATGGCAACAGTGCAGAGGATTAGGATGATTTGTTTTCTGGGCTCTCATTTACAATGTGTTAGCCACAGAACAGAGATTTATTCTATGTTCTGTGGTGCTAGCGTGCTAGGAGGGCGGCGTATGAAAAAATGTCTATTCTACTTTATTGTTGGAGTTAAAACTTTAGTGTTGACAAGATGTTTCAGTCCTAACACGACTGGTCATCAATCAGCATGTTTGTCAAATTAGACACATTTTCACGATTTATGGTAAATTTTGATTCGATGTGTTAGATTACATAAGTGATTGCATAGTTGGCCCAATACCGATAGTTTCAGATATCACTTTTCAAATCCTAATTGGCTAAGTATTGGACGTATGACTACCACACAGGATGTACCTTTATGTGATCTACCCATACTAAAAGTTTTGTTCTATTCTAAACAAGGGGCCCTTGTTTCAAAATATGTAAAGACAGTAAGTCACCCGTGAAACAGCGACTTCTCACCGTCTAGTGCGTGTAACATACATAGAAACAGGGAAGGAATGGGGTAATCTTTTATGCATCTTCATTTAATGCATCCATCATCTCCTATTGAACGATAAAATATTGTAATTATTTGTTACATTTTTTGTTTGAATGTAACAAATTATCGCGCGTTCCTTAAGTGGAATTAAACGAGCAAATAATTATAAAAAATACTTATTTATTGGATGATATCAGACATACATAATCGAATCATCCAATCAATGAGCCGAGAACGCTTATTAGGTAGCACTTGTATCAAAATTTGGCCCTTATTGCGAAGAAATAAAAGCTTCAAAGAGGAAGATCATGAGTTGTAACAAAGGGATTGTTTGTCACGTGACGGCTGCCGGCTATCCTTTAGAATCACCGAAATGATGTATGAACAAGGGATTGGCGATAATCCCGAACGGTGACCTACTTCAAGCCAAGTCCGTGTAGTGAGTGGCGGGGTCAACGTCCTGAGCACGCCTATTACTACTAATGCATTATTAAAATCAATAGCCTCGTTATTAGATATGATTCGATCTCTCTTAAAAACTTATCGTGCACACTAGTGAAACTTATGGCAATTGAAAGCATTTGCAAGTACATATATGACTGTAAATAAAATTCGTAGATGATTTTATTCGATTGTGGTAGATTGTTATTTGATTGTAGCTGACGAATTAGTCGCAAATCTAATTATTTACCAAAGGTGATAAGTTCTTTTTTTATATATATGTATTTGATTTTATATTTATATATATATAATTATAATTAACAAACTCTTCTATTATAATTAACCTTGGCGGTAAATTGTAGTTTATTTAAATGCAAACAAAAAAATTATTAATTGGTAACGGCAGTAAAATATGTTATTTATTATAAATACGTATTAGATCATAGCTGCATAGGCTATTAGCTATGCAAAAAAAAACTCAACAGGTATTGTGCGATTTCGTTATTCCTTGTTGTGGTCGTAGCAGGTCGTAGCGCGCAGGCGTCTACGACAGCTACGTGCGGGAGCTACGTAGCGGCATTATTGCACTTCCAAGAACCACAAACCTGATGTTTACGTTACACTCAACCAATTATTATATAATGCACTTTTATAATACACAACATTTACGTAAAACGGTGAGCAGAACCACTATGGAGGTGACGCAAATGTCAAGGACAAAACTCCACACACTTTAGTACAAAGAAATGACTCACCATAGTTGGCAGGCAGGTCCTGAGCTTGAACAGAATCTGCCGCTGCTCCGACTCCTTATCGAAGATGTGCAACCTTGGACCGCTCTTCAGGGAGCACAGCCGACAGAGGTCGGTGAACGCCGTGAAGTTGAGGTCCTCGGGCTCGGTCATCGCGAAGCACCTGATGAGGAGGTCAAGGAGGCAAGAGTTGTCCATGTATACGGCGGTGGTTCTCGGGTGGCGGGAGACAGGGTCAACGCCGCGGCATGTCGCGGGTGCAGGCACAGGGAGGCGTCGCGCCGCCGCTGCGTCCGGGGGGCACTGGGGCCGGCGGCGCGCGCCACCCGACGCCCCCCGCCACCTCCCCGCGCACGCAACCCCCGCGGCCCTCCCCGCCCGAGGGGTGGCCCACGACGACGGAAAACGCCAGTTTTCCCACTTAACGGCGTCTGAGAACGATGCTGTTTATCGATATGCAATTGATTTTATTGTTTGTTTATGTATTTTTGTCTACATGTCTATGTAACATATGAATTATAAAATGTAACTTATTCCGTTTACTACCATAATAAACCATCTTCAAAAACAAAATTTTTGTAAAGCTCAACTCGTACGAACATTTCATTACAAATTGTTTGCTATAGCTCTACAATACAGTCTCAGGTAAGCGTCCTAGACAAAATGCTAATAATTTCCTCTACTTTAAAGCACCTCTAGTCGTTTAAATAACATAGTAAATACACAAGAAAGCTGTTATCATGTTCACGATCAACATTAACATTATAACAAGGCCTACATCGGACCTTTTCGCTCGACCTACATACGACTGCATCAGTGTCAAAAATAATGTCATCATTTTCTCTATGGTCGCGACATTTTGTATCGATAATTTTATAAATAATGTCTGTACAATCATCAGATTCGGAAGCTTATTATCACGCATTCTCGGAGAGGACGCTGGCCATCATCAAACCAGAGGCTTACGAAGATGCCGAAGCTATTGAGAACACGATTAAAAATAATGGGTTCATGATTCTTGCGGTTAGTTTCACATGCCTACCTTCAATTGTCACACACATCGAAGATAAAATATGCAATCTAAGACGAGGCTTACTTTAAAAGAAAGTATAAATTACTAGATCTTGCTTTCTTGATAGAATTTGTCAATAAATTACTATCCCTCGGAAACAGGACATTTTACTGGTTGAAATGTATACGGAACTGACAACTTGTATACGAAATTTCATGATGATCGGTCGAGTAGTTATAGAGTGAAAGCGTTAAAACAAACTCACATTTACATATAATATTAGTTACGATAATTACAATACATCAGGGGTAAATAATATAATAGCGGTATCGGGCTGTCACTTACTAAATTGCGACTTGCCTAATAACTGGAACCAGTAAAATAATCATCTTCGTAAAGCTAGTCAGGACTATTACTTTCAGCTTTGAAAACTTGGACCTCAAAACTGCTACTTAACATAAGCTCAACAAATGTTGGTTGTAGCAATCCTTTATCTTATGATATCATTTCCACTAAGACTAGACAAGTACTTAATATACTTACTCCAGCTAGGTAAGTAAATAAATAACAAATTTTATAATCCAGAAAAGATATTAAAACGTAACAAATAAAAAAGATATGTGATGTCACCAATCGGACGCTTTATCGTACACATTAATCAGCCATATCGTATTATTACTGGGACATAAAACACAAATGACGCATTACACGCATGTGCTACCGAATTCCTTTAATAACTTGTTTGTTATATTTATCTTTCCATTCTTTATTTATCTAAAAAACGACAATTTCAGTAAAAGGATATCTCCTGTGCCACGACGATCTTTATAAACATTTTAAAAATATACATGGACACACCCAGATACGAAACAATATTTATTCGATACAAAGGTATCTATCCCATGTTCCGTTCGGCCCGTCAAGCCCATAACACACCGCAAATTAACAATGGTTAGGTAAACATTTCAACCAAAGCGCCTACGAAATAGGTACTAATATATTGAATGTAAACGAGTAGTTTTCTGATGACCGCAATATAAAATGGTTTAGGGCATAATATAATAGTTGGAGTTATTTGTCGATCGTAAAATTCACGATGGTAGAACAGATTTGATTTGGTTATGATCGAATTTAGTAAAAAGATAGTACATATAAATAATATAATAATAATATATAATATTCTATCACATACACACAACACTATGTAGCCCAAACTAAGCAGAGCTTGTACTATGGGTACTAGACAATGGATAAACATACATATATACTTTTTTTTGTAAATACATACATATTATACAGAAACACCCAGACCAAGACAAACATCCATGTTCATGCACACAAATATTTGTCTTGTGCGGGAATCGAACCCGCGACCTCAGGCGTGGCAGTCGGTTACACTAATTTAAAGTCAAAGAAAAGTTATCATACGCAACTATTAAACAGTCTGATCTTACATAATAAACATGATTTGTACTCGTTTGATCCTCATTTGATGACGATCATCCACAAGAATCCATCACTGACTAAAAATCTAAAGGTGTATAAATACCAGAAGCCCTTCCAATTAACATTACGTAGGCCCTTTTATAAGCCCCTTGCGCAATTTATCTTCGTAAACTTTATAGCGGTATCAACAATGAACTTTAATCATTGCAATTCATTACCGTTGAAAAATTGCACTTTTACTGCTCGTTGACTCATGCTTATAATGCCGCACTTGTTGGTAGTGTGGCATTTATAATTTTACTAGGATTTACCGATTGCTTTGCTCTCGTGCTGCGTAAGGAAAACTCACTGTACATTTTACTGACATTCTAAGCAAATGTATAAAAATTAATTATCATATATGAAATACAAAATTACCTATGTTGAAACAGTAGCATGTTGCTTATTTTCTTTTTTACTATAACTATGCGACGATTTTACTTGCGCATTTGTAATATCAGGCAGGATTCTCATACCCATTGGAAGCTTTTAATTACTTGAATTCTTTATAAATCATCTTTATAAAATACGAAAATTATATATTATTTGCAGAAATATTATTTTGTAGCTGGCGAGTGATGCATTTTAAGCTGCTTGTTATCCCGATTATTTGCTTTAGAACCATGGGAGTTAAGCCACGGATAATAATACTCACAGTTACCCATCATGTACAAAGAGTCAGTTTACAGAGTAACTCCATATGTCTATCCGCATGTTCTCTTTATATCGGCCGGTCTCTATTCATAACAATAAACTTACTTACATCATGGCAAATATTTTTATCAATAATTCGCATACATTGAATGGCTACCCGTGACCATCGCGAGGGTCTGACCGAAAGCTCGGCGCGTGCCGCGTGCCGTGGGCGATAGCAAGGGTTGTGATATGCAAAACTCATATCGCCGCTAGAGACGAGAGGGGCGCCATCATTATTCCGCGTCACATGCAACCCTTGTTAGAGTAGGGCTGTCTACAACTTGATATTGTCAGTACATGCTATAATAATTTTTGTACAATTGGTAATCTTTAATATATGTTCAACTAACAAAAGAACCTTCATCTTCTTCTTTAATTTAAGAGAATAGCTATTGTTGGTTTAGTAATCGCCACATATCTATTCCTTTTGGTTTAGTTTTCACCTCTTGATACGACTTTTCTTTTTCACTTGTTTTCCTGCACTTGTTTGATAAGGTACGTCTCGGTTTTCTTTTTCCTTTTCCTTTCCTTTCTTCCCTTTTCTTTTTATTTTTAAGTTTATTTTAAAGAAGAAATCATGTTGTATCATGTGGCCAATTGACTTTCCTCTCCTATGTTAATATAGTTCAACAAAACTTGAATATTCAAATAGTGGTTCGTTCTTTGGTGTAGGCAATTATTGAATTTGAATATTAGATATAATATCATGCTTTCTTATTTAAAAATATTTAAATTAGTTTCATTTTTTTACATAAATCCTTACATGCTTATAAAGTGGATCTTCTTTAGCCTTAAGTCACGTTTAGAAGTAAGATTTTAATCACAAAGAAAGATAAATAAAAACTACAAACATCTGCTATTTTATTTTTGCCATACTTTGATCACTAGTTCTTATTACCGATCAATGTTGCCAAATCCAAAATTGATTAGGAATAAATGATTTAGGTACCTATTGACTTAATCCAATTTTAAACAACAAACTTTATCATCGTATGATTTTTAATTTTATTTTTTGGATGGATGTAAAAAATAGCGCGCCCATTTTTTATTTTAGATCCAGGTTCGTATTAAACATATTAATTTGTATTTTCTCTAAGGCAAGCAAGTAAGCATCTTATTGTTATTATATTATACACTTATCAACTGCTATGATAATAATAACAATGATTTATATTCCAATTAAAAATACATCGCAATTCATGTTTGTGACAACCCTGCGTGCGTTGCAGATCTTCAAACGCCCCAGCTCTCGACGATGCGACGGTCACTGCTGTTATCTATAGAAACCATAGAAAAAAACTAATTACGACTCCCCATTGACGTTTCGAGGGAACTCTTCTTACTATCGCATATGATCGTTATTATTTTTGTACGTTTTAAGAATACTTAATGTAGGCATCATGTATCTACGCGGCGGCGGCGGTGAGGGTTCTTTGAATTTAAAGTTAGTTTAATCGTATATTACTTACTTGCCGCGTCCTACGTAATACCATATGTCTATGTATAATAATAATACCTTTATATCTAAATGCAAGCAGAATTAGTAGGCGTACAAAGGTCTAGGTCAAATTAGGTCCAAAGTAATAGGGGCGAGCGGGCGCAATTCTAAACCCCAAGCTGCAATAAAATTACCAGACAGAAAAACTAATTCTAGATTCAAATCAATACCTAAATGTTAGTACTGGTAGAGCATTTCTGCTCATACAACGTTCGAATCAAATGCAAAGATGCTTTAAGATTTGGACTATTACGGCTCCCGTAATGGCTTATTTACACGTAGTCGTCTACCGACTTTGGCGTACCCGAGACTGTCGACGCGTTACACAGAGGCGATTGCCGCCTTCGGCCTTCTATGAATTTGGTCTGCATGATTCTTCGTCTTTATGCGTGTTAACACCCAGTCATCACTAGGCGTCGACACTTGGTCGTTCGTAGAAAGGCTGCTGAAATCATTCTGTTGCTCTAGTATAGGTATGTAAGGCTCACTGCCATAAGTGATTCACTTGCTACTACGAACATGCAGAAAAAGGTGTCTTTCTATTTTAAATTATCTTGACTTACAAATAGTAGTTCGATTCCTCGATGTTCGTGTATCAATTCTCTTTTATAATAATTATAAAATGTACGTTTGATATTCGGACGTTTTCTTTCAAAAGAAAAGTATTTAAATAATAAGAAACGAATGGGTGAAGTTGCATATAAGGGTGAAAAGTAAATTACACCTTGTTCAATATGTGCTATAGTCAGTGTTGTGTTGTTGTTTTCTTTGTAGTTTTATCTCCCCTCACAACATCTGATGCACCCCTTGTCACAACGCATTGAGTTAAAGTTTGAAGACAAAAATTTATCTAGTGTACATAAAAGTAAATCACGGTTGCTATGATATCATGCGTAGGTATTTTATTTATATAAAAGAGTACTAATCTAGTTAAAAAAAAATTTTGACATGAGCATAACTTAGCATAGCTATATTATATTTTGTTTTATAATTTACATATCGGCATGTACATTTGTAGTAGGTAATCAATAAAAAACAATGAATATTCTGTTTTCCAATGGTATAATACATTTTAATCGCATACTTAATATGCGACTCATGATTGGGCCCCTATTGACATGTGCCTGGCAATATCTTGACATAAAAGACCGACGGTCAGTTAGTACCGGATATTTTCTTTATAAATAAAGCGATAAACTCAATTATTTTTGTAAATCGTCGCCCCATCCGATATTCGTCTTAGATTTGGCAAAAGGTACATTTTTTATAGAGTAACATTTAAAAATAGACAAAATGCCTAAGTATCAATGTTATTGACATGCAACATAACATGTCAAATGGCTGCATGAACGGCGTAGTGATTTAGGTGGTCACTGCCACTGCCGCCGCACCGAGTTTTGTGAGTTCGATCGTGGTTTAGGTGGTCACTGCTACTGCCGCCGTGCCGAGTTTTGTGAGTTCGATCGTGGTTTAGGTGGTCACTTCCACTGCCGCCGCGCCGGGTTTTGTGAGTTCGATCGTGGTTTAGGTGGTCACTGCCACTGCCGCCGCGCCGAGTTTTGTGAGTTCGATCCTCACACGGTACAATTATTTGTGTGATTCTTAAATAGCTGTGCCGATTCTGACTGATCTGTGTTATTTTTTAAAGACTTGCTTGCTCTGGCTATAATTTTGAATGTTTGTAAAGTCCCGCAGCAACGCAGGAATGATTTATAGAGCGGTAGATGTCTTTATAAAAGAAGTATATAAAAATAGATTTTCTTCTCCATAGAAAAATGTTAGGAATATCTGTTGTTGCATTTAGCGTTGGCATGGGTGGCAAGATGTCACTTCAAACTATTTTACTATCTGTGCAGTCAACATTTAAATATTTTCTGTCCACAGAAGAGGCACGTTCGCTTGACTCCCGAGCAGGCAGCGGAGATGTACAAGGGTCACTACGGGTGTCACCACTTCCCGCACCTCGTGGCGCACATATCTAGTGGACCCTGCATTGCGATGGTTCTCGCCACCAAGAACTGCATACAGAGGTGGCGAACGCTTATGGGGCCGGCACGGTAATTAACCTATTGACATATCCTAATAGGCGAATCAAGTCATAGAATTTCCCTTAAAAGGGTATTTTCCAACCTGACAAGCCATTGTAGACCTAGAACGGTAGATATTGGATATTACCTACCATAACCTACTCAATTTGTTTTCCTGCAATAGCAATAGTAATAATAACTACTTAACATTGGAACTTACCAAACTTCGGGAAAACATCCGCAGCAGTAGGTATCGCAACGATCAGGGGGATTGGTACGTAGATACTTTTGATTAAAAGTAGGTACCTACAGAGTAGGTAAATATTTGTAACTTTATATATCAAACTGAGCTATAAAGTTTTAAGGTATTCATCATTATCATCATCAGCTGCTACATAATGTTACCCCGAAATAGGCCACAGCACAGCAACGATCACTACGAAAGTATTGTCAATCCATTTAGCTGTAGGGTATCCTATGCTTTGTTTACCCAATCTATGTAAGTTTTAAGAAAAACTATGCGATTCCCACTTAATTTAAGGCAGTCTGGCGGTTCAACTCTTGGCCTCGCTACGCTAAATTTCGCCCTACAAAGGATCGCTGTCAAACAAACCTGTTATGTTACTGCAACGATTAGTATTGTAAGGTCCTTCCGCCGACTGAGTGCTGTCAGCTGCCAGTGTGATTCTTACCCCATACGCTGGTGACACATTTTTTAGCAACGTGCCGTGCGTATGACCCATTTAGTGATGCAAGCGTCTATAGGCTACAGTAAATACTTACCATCTAGCAGATTTATCACCTTGATAGTGTGAAAACGTTTAGTTAGGTACTTATTCTTTATGGAGCGACTAGGAGCATATAATTCGTCGGTCAATGCTATTTATTATACTGGTGATCTAACTCTAACATAACTAAAGGTGCATATTGGTATTCATAATTCTCAATATAAGTCTTTATTATAGAGTGTTGGAGGCACAAGCGTATTGGCCGGACAGCTTGCGAGCATGCTACGGACGTCGTACAATGTATGGAGACTACTTCAACGCGGTGCACGGCAGCGAAAACGAGACAGAAGCGCTCAGGGAGATACACTTCTTCTTTCCTAACAGTACGTATTTACGTGCCCTCTTGTTACTACATTAACGTGGTATTCGTGGAGGCGTTCTGCAGGCAATGTGTGTGATTCTCGAAATATGATTCAGTAGATATCGTAGGCTCACCATCCATCACCTACATGAATCCTACATAGCTTACTTACACTTACGAGATTTAGGTACGAGTGTAAATCAATATGTATGCACTTTTGAAAGTTGGACAGTTACCTATCAAACGTGCCTTTAGGTAATCACCTATTGACGTTTTTCGATCATTTTTCTAGACACCCACGCTTTGTTACTGAGAATTACTTGAGATCAAGTCGATTTTATAGTTATTGAAGTACGTCACGCCGAACGAGGCCGGCGTAATGTAAGGCAATTAAAATGAGCGCCTAACTTTGCACAGATACCTTGTGAAATACAAGGTGTCTATGCCAACATCACAGCACCGAACGAAGATCTAACTATAGAAATAATTAGTCGACATTAATCACAAAAAATCAGCATTCATCAGGCCCCCGTTTAAAATATATAATTGGTGTTAATAAAGGAGATATTGGTGCCAATTCTGTTGTCACAAAATTCTCTAATCTTAGCTAAAAATCTCTAAAATTTATTTTAGTCCTGTCACTTTTAGCGATTTCAGAATACGAAATGTCGTTTGACAGGACTAAACTAAATTTTAGAGATTTTTAGCTAAGATTAGAGAATTTTGTGACAACAGAATTGGCACCATTGGTGACTGTACCAAGATGAGCACACACCTTGGCTCAGCTACCAATGCCCCTTGTATCTTTTAAACGGCGGACCGACCAATTCTGCTACTCTACGACCAATTTCGACTTACCTATTCACTACGTAAACAGATTGCCGGTTTGGGATGGTGGCTGTGCACAGATGAGCCATACGAATTGCTTGCCTAATCTTTTTTTAATGGTTTCTGTCAAGTAAATCTCCGTAAAACCACGAGACAAGCGTTTATAAAAGTGTCCGGCTGACATCAATAGCAGATAATTCCGAATAGTCAGGAGTAAGTAGGTACCTATGTGCCGTTGGACCAAAGTAGAGGACTTCAGGAAGTCCAACATTCTCCTCAATAGATAGTCTAATGAACCCTAAAACCAAACACATTGATGCTATTAAACTTAGTACACTCGGCCAAGAAAGTGATCTACCAGTTTTGACAAAAATTTCGATGAGATCTAATTATTGCTAAGGTTGATTTTTCTAGCTTGACATGGCATGACGTACATAAATATAAAACATGATAAAGAGGGCAATGGCCACTGTCATAATATTATTGCAAAGAGAAATCGACCTTCTTGTTTCATGACGTTCAAATGAATTTGAACCGTTGGGTGGTGGACCACATTTTTGGGCGACAGTAGGTACCTAAAGAAAGAAAATGTATCCTCCCACAGTGATAGTAGGCCCGCTCCTCCGCCACTGGCAAATCCACGACTACATACAGAAGCACATCACGCCGACCTTGCAGCCTGCGCTGACGGCTTTAGCGCACGAGCGTCCGGCCGAGCCCATACTGTGGCTTGCAGAGCACTTGCGGAGACACAACCCTAATGAGCCGGAGCTCGCACCACAAATGCCTGAGCAGAGAGAGGATGCGAGATGTCATACTCCCGTGCCATCTGAACAATCACTCGTAGCAGAGCATAAAGTGTGATCATACTATCCTTACTAACATTATAAATGTGAATGTGACTTTATTTCTTTTCTTGTTACGCCTGAACTTTTTGGCTGACCATCATTAAATTTTGCAATACACATTGTCAGGGATACAGAATAGAACAAAGGTTCTTTTGATAGATCTTTCATCAAAAAATAGTACTATCACTAATCTAACCTATATTTACGCGAGCAATATCCAGTTAATATTATAAATGCGAATGTAAGTTTGTTTGTTTGTTACGCTTTCACGCCTAACTACTCGACCAATCATCATGAAATTTCGCATACACGTTGTCACAGAAAACTCTTTATCCAGAAAAACCCGACTGAAGCCGCCGGCAAAACCTAATGTATAATTAATTAATTAATGTTAGGTATAATTTGTGAAGATGTTTGTTATTTAAAGACGCAGAAACGTTCGATTTGGACGCAACTCGGTACATACAGACCATGACCTAGAATAATATTAATTCCGATAATGCGTTCCGTGGGATGTTCGTTTAACTTTTTAATAACACGTTAATTCTAATCTAATATGAAGCTCAAGAACGATGCCACTTTTACGTTAGCGATTCTATAAAATAAATTATAAAATGTTGTTTTAACCCATAGTCGCGGCACACCGGTGGTCAGACACTATAGATTTTTAATGATGTCTGGTACCTATTTTAATACTCGACAGTAACGTGTATCATCTTTAGATTTCAGTTTAAATTAGTTTGTAGCCCCTTTTATGAAATGTGAATAGGTACTAATACCTACTTAGACGTCTTGACGTGCAATTGCGACAATCGCAAATGTAGAAAACGCAACAGAGCTCGATTCAAACGGTTTACCTATACTGATTTTAACTCGAGACTTGTTTTAGACATATGTGACGTATACATCGTGTAACAATAAGGTGTGGTCGCACTTACGTTCGTATAGTAGACCGTGTAACAACCAGCATTCGCGCTGAATATTGTGGGTTCTATCGCCACACGTGACAACAATTGTCTGGTTCACAAATAGTTGCTCCGAGTCAGGGATATTTGTTAAATACAGAAATGCCTTATAAATAAGTCTGCCTGCTCACTACACCGTCTCATACCATGACGGTGCTAGGAACGTATCAGACACGAATAGCAACACGACACGCTCTGCTATAGGAACTGCTGGTCGGTGACGGAACGGTCTAGTAGACATTAGTACATTTCCTTACAAAGAATATTTTTTGCCTGACACGTTCCTAGCACGGTCATGGTATGAGACGGGGTAGTGGGCAGACTCCTTTAGATTAAAAATATGGACTTATAAATATATTTAAGTGAATTTCTTATCGCGTTTTCATTAGCGTTTACAGTAGGTATTACCTATATATAATAATACCAGACCTGTATTAAACTCTCCCACTGCTTAGCATGGGCTTCTTAGTGTGAGAAGGGTTAGGCCATAGTCCACCACGCTTGCCCAGTGTGGGTTGGCAGACTTCACATATCTTCAAGAACATTATGGAGAACTTTTAAACATGCAGGTTTCCTTACGATGTTTTTCTTCACCGTTAAAGCGAGCGATGTGAATTAACTATTTAATACGCATATCGCAACTTTGAAAAGTCTAAGGTGCGTGCCTTAGGATCGAACTTGAGTTAGCGTCAGAATGGCTGGTTGCCTATAATCTTGCAGGCGTTCACAATAATTATTATGGGTCACCCATCCCCGATTTTTTTGGATATCTAGTGGTACAGTTATATATTAATATTGTGTTATTGAGTGTAGGTTAGTCATCATTATAATATTAATCATTAAAATTTAAGATTTGAACAAGATAATGTAGTAAAAAAGTCTGTTGCCTTTCCAAATTATTAGGCACTTCTTCGTACAAATTGTAATAAAAGCTACCTATATCTTTTTACCTAATGTATGTACAAAGCCCAAACTTAAATTTGTGAAAGTAGCAAATAGTAAGCAATCATAGATACAGCAAACTTGCAGCAATTCTGCATCCTTCATGCTGAACACGGAGGCAACCATCCATCCTTACGTCAGAATGGCTGTTCAAAAAAATATTTGTCTCTGAATCTATTTTATGTAGCAATTATTGAAGAAATGTAGCAAATATAAGCAAAATTGGATAGCAATTGTTGAATATTATTAATATTTTCAGAGCCGTTCGCCATAGGTAACCAGCCATTCTGTCGCTAACGAACTTAAGACCTCTGCGTTACAGTCGCTGGACTGCTGGTCGCCCACTAGGCTGCCGGTGCCTATTACCTACATCATCATTAAATTATGAGTTTCGAAGGTGTCGATTATCGACGCTGTCCAAATTAGTTCGAAATTGTCCGAATATAAATAAAATTAAAGCACTTTACTGATGTTGACATAAGCACCTAATTCAGAATTCAACTTTAACTAAATTTTATTTATAGTTCTGTATCTGAAAGGGAAATCAAATTCGGAGTAAAACAATTTTGAATGCTTATGATGCTATTTATCACCAATAGTTTACGACCCTACAACATTACCATGCCTTTATTAAAACTGTTTAAGACATTGGCAATAGGTACTTACATAATCTGTCTATCTAAAACACAGGCTATTTCTTTGGGTATTAATAAGTTAAACCTACAGTTTTGTGGATATATTGACCATTTTATTATATAAATATGCTCTGGCAGCGCCCTAGAAAAATGACAAATAAAACGCACATAACTTTTCCCAACTTTATTTATAGAAATAGTTTACAAATGAGCTATCACAGGCTAGCGCGTGTTACTATAATATCGTTGCAAATAAATCATGTTAATAGCATTATTACTCGTTATTTATTACTTGATGGTTACAAATTGTCAAGAAAACCGATAAACTTACAAACGAAAGCCTTAACATATACTAAAAACCATATTTACTTACCAATGCCGTTTAGATATATTATAATTTGAAATAATGATGTCTAATACATTCCAAACTTTGTTAGGTGTTAATAAATATTACGTATGATATCTAAACAACTTTATGAAGCAATGGTTATGTGATAAAAAGTATTGTGACTATTTATTTACCAATTATAAGTACGTTACCCGATTTTACTCTAGCAAAAATATTTGTCTACCTTCATAATTTGGCAACTCCACATTATATTCTCGTAGATTTTGAATATAACAATTTTATTAAGATTTAATAATATATACAAATAGTCACAATATTTTTTTAAATGAATCAAACTTATCACTATAGAGATTTGGTAAAAAATCATGACTTAAGTAAAATTAATATAATAGGAGATTACGATAGTCGGCTATGTTTGCCAAAGTGCAGCATCTGTAAGAAAATAGAGATGAACATTATTATCGTAATTATATTGCAAACATAATTGAAAAGTCTTTCACATGCAAAGATTACGACTAGTGAGGTGAATACGAAACAACGTAATTATTTTATATACAGGACATCGAGTAACGGGCGCAGTAAAAAGAACAAAACTTAATTGTATTGAACACAGACTAATCAAATTGAATAGTAGAGAAATATAGCAGTCTGTTGTTGTCAAATATTTGGTTTGAATGACTGCACGAATGGTCCGACATGGCCCGGTACCATTGCAGGAAGGTAATGATAATTTTATTTAATTTTGTTAACGGGGTATATAAAGGAACTTGGCAGAAGATAGAGTTTCTGAGCGTCACATATTCACGTTTCCCATTTGATTATTTTTATTTGATTGTTCCTGCAATGCCAGGGTATCACTGGTGAATATAAGAAATAAGAAAAAGGTGGTGTAGAGAAGAATCAAATGGAAAACGTAAATATGTGAGGCTCAGAACCTCTTGACCACTGCGCAGAAATATATAAACCAGTCTTCCGCCAAGCTTCTTAATAAATTCCTTAATGGCCGCGAAGTGAATACCGCAGAACTCTTACAGAATTCCTATTCTGTAAGTTTTCCACCTTATTACCGATGAAATGGGTATACTTAATCGGTAATAAGGGAAGGCTAGCTTAGCATGTAGGTCTAGGCTGTACTCGTATAAAACAACAATAACGAACGCTATTAGTTCCTCTTCTCGCGGTACATGTGCACGTAGGCGGCGTCGGAGGCGGAGCACATGCCGATCTTGTGGCACACGCCCTTCGTGCCGAACGTCTCGATCAGGTGGATGATGCTGTCGCCGTAGATCTCCATCAGAGTGTGGCACTGTTCATATATACATTACTTATATTTAGTATTATGTACATGTATGGAAAACAGTTATAATAGTGTAGGTATAATAAAATAATTGAATAGTATACAAATAACGATAAAAGTAGAAGCATTTAAAAAAAAACTGTAAAATCTGTAACAAAATTGGTTGCAGAATGAAGGAGCAATGAGTATTTTAATTAGTATTTAAATATGACAAAAATAGGCGCCTTTGTGGGTTATCTTTTTTATTGATCTATCTCAAAGGCACAACTGCACCTAAGCTACATTTACTGATTTAAAACGCTCCACTTGTCCTTATTTTTGCGTGGATTCAAACAAATTCTGGAATTTAGGGTAACGTAACTAATAATTATTATTTACAAACAGTTATAACTTATTAGAGCCAAAGTAATCGACTAAGTAGAAAAATGAGGCACTGTTATTGACAAATTCTTTAACGAAAATAATGGGATTAAATATCGTGCCCATCGGATATTATATCAATAGAACACGATTTAGGGGCCAGCTACCCATGAAAATAAAAAAATAAATACCAGCTAAAAGAAACTCGCACATCACTATTTATCGGTGTCACTAATCGAATCGAAAACAAACAAATCATTTAATTGAATATCGATCTCATAATACAATTTTTATCGAGAATGTATTCTATTGTCCCAGATTATTATTATATAGACATGCTTTTTCTAGAACACTTTTATTCAACTTATGTATAATGAACTTTAATTTGAAGATAACATTTTATTTTTAACATACTTCATTTCACGACTATCTTTATTATTATACAGATAACTAACCCACATTGTTCAGTCAATAAAGAAAGTTCATAATCATAATTATTTATTTGTCAAACATAGGGGTACATATAAAGATCTTGGATATAAAATATTGTACGCTATGCTTTGCCAATATTGACATACAAATTCGTAATATAAAAAAAATAATTCAATTGTCATAACCAAAATTACAAAAGAAAATCATAATAAAAATAATAGACAATAATTTAACAGTAATACTCAGAATGTCAATTTAAATTATAATATCAATGCAGTCAATCAAATTTATTATTTAAGAACTCGTCTAGTTTATAATAACACTTTTCAATTAATAGGTCAAATAAGAATTTTCTGAATTTTTGTAGTGGCATACATTTTATTGCATTCGGTATTCTATTATATACTTGTGGAGCAGTACCAAACAAACTTTTTTTTAATAATGCTGTTTTACAATTCACATGACACAAAGTATTGATGTATTGTGAACGTGTTGGGTTTCGCTTTATTGTGGCTACTTTTTGGAAAAGATGTGGATTGTTTTTAACAAATAGTGCAGTTTCAAAAATGTACAATGAAGTTAGAGGTAGTATTCTTAACTTTTTAAAGTAAGGAATGCAACTGTCGGTTGTTTTTAATCCACACATTGATCGTATGCATCTCTTTTGGACTCTAAACACTAATTTCCTATTTGTCGATTGTCCCCAAAAAATGACACCATATCGCAAAACGGAGGCAACTAATCCGTGATACGTTGCTAGTAGTGTATCAATATTTACTTTTTTTGATAGTTGCAAGAGTAGATACGCTGATTTGCTTAGTCTCTTACAGATTTCTTCCATGTGTGGTTTCCAAGTCAATTTATCATCTATAATTATACCTAAAAATTTTGTATTACTAACTTCGTCTATTTGGGTACCCTTATAAGTAATTTTAATAGGAGCATTTACAAGTCGCTGGTGGGAGTGTATAACTTTGTTTTTTTTTGAGATTGATTACAAGATTATTGTCATTAAGCCAATTAATTAATTTTGTTAAAGAATTATTACTGTCAAGTGGATAATTATTTGAATTATTGCATTCTACAATAGTCGTCTGCAAATAGTACAGTTTTGTGATCTATGATTTTTGGGAGGTCATTGATATATATCAAGAAAATCAGGGGCCCCAAAACGCTTCCCTGTGATACGCCATATTTTATTTGCCTAGCTGTGGACATATAAGTTGTTTCTAATTTAGTTATAGGACAAATTCTAGTAATCTCTGTGTGTTGCAATCTATTACTCAGATAAGATTCTATAAGATTTAGGACGTTTCCCCTAATACCATAGTAATATAATTTTTGTATAAAAATTTTATGATCCACATAATGAAAAGCTTTCGTCATATCTGTATATATAGCACAGACACGATTTCTTTCATCCATAGACGTTAAGACACTGGAAAGCAGATCATATATTGCCATATTAATATTGATAAAATGTGAAGTGGATCAAACTAGCTTTTATTGAAACGGGAGTGTCTATTTGTAGTATATTCAGTATATGTGCACTGATTTTTATGACAGGGTTATATGGATATTGAAGTATCAGTTAATCCTGTTAATCAGCTTATAAAGGTTCTATCCAATTAAAAGAGAGCTTATGGGATTAACCTTTGTTCTTAATATGGATACATATGGTATGAAACATCAGACACATTCAAAAAGCATCAACAAATTTTTTCAATTGTTATTTTGCCTGCTATATATCCTAGGGCTCGTATAGTAAAGAATAAATAGCGTTCGTATGACCGATTACTGGCTGCAGGTTCAAGTGTGCTGTCAGAGCCAGATTAGTGATATATTAGTAGGACTGTAGACCATGCGTTCAAGCAAAAATAATAAATAACTCAGTAAGTCTAGGCAAACTTAACACATATACATACATGGTGACAATCGTTGGTTTTACATTTTCTACTACAAATTATTATTTATCAAAATGGGCTTTTTACATGCTTCAAGCACTGCACCGACTTAATCCAGTTGGAAACTACCCGCAGAATGAAACTTAAATATTTTTGGCGAACTGTTTATCCACCAAGTATAATGATCTACTCGGCCTAATTCGCAGTTACTCAATATTCCAAGAAAATTATCCAATAGTAATATGCGGTGTTACAATATCTTTAAGTGGAAGTGGTAGACGAGCATACCTGATTAAATTTTACACAGCATATACTCTAATAACTTTTATTGCTACGAATTTATTGTCGTCTATCAGATCTATTTTTGTATTCGAGCCTGCTAACTAAGAATTTTAATAAGATAATTCACGTATTTCTTCGATAAACCTGGGAGTTTAGGATCGGACGTAAGTAAGCATAAGTGAACACAAATGTTCGAGAGTAACGAGACACGGTATAGGCATCGAGCCGGTAACATTTAGTTGGTATCCTTACCCTAGCGTTGTACTTGGCGGGCAGCAGTCCGCAGGACTTCTCGACGACGTGCACGATGTTGCGGTCCACCTTGTCATTGCTCAGCACCTTGCGCACCGCCATCACCACCGTCTCGCACACCGCGCAGTCCAGGATCTCCTCTGTGCAACATTATGCATTAAGCACACACCAGAAGATCTAAACCTTAATCCAAGTGCCTGCTTTTAACCGCTCTCGCAGTAAAATAATCGTATGGGGGAATCTGACCTCTCTCTAGAACTTGCTCAATACCATACAGGAAAGAGTATTTTAAATAGTGTTTTAAAGCTACTTGTATTAGTAGACGATTTATAAAAGACGAACAAAAAAATGTTAAGATGATCAAACGCATATCAAGGTCTCAGCGACCTGTGATTGGCTGACTGAAATAGCTAATGACTTGACATGGATTTGATTTAGACACTATTTTGATTAGCCTTTCAGACGGGGATGAAACTCTCAATTTGAACTATTTAACTCTTTGAACGCCACGTCAAAAAGCAAAATCGTGCTCTCGGCGTCAAGGTACGATTTCATCCTTTAAATGTGTCGTGACCGTGAAGTGCTGGGTACATTTTGCTTTGTCATGATACATGGCTGTGACGGTCAAAAGTAAAATACTATAAATGCGAATGTGAGTTTGTTACGTTTTCACGCCTTAACTACTTAACCGATCATCATTAAATTTTGCATACACGTTGTCAGGGAAGCAAAATATTACATAGGGTACCTTTCATCCCGAAAAATTACTATTACTAATCTAACTTACATTTACGCGAGCGAGGCCGCGGGCAAAATCTAGTAACAGTGAAAGTAAGTACCTCTAACAACATTAAGTCCGGTGGCGTCACACAGCTTGAGTTCCTTGCAGACCTGGTCGGGGTTCAGCTCTTGTGACAACAGAGTGATCACCATGTCAGCGTACTTGTCCACGAACTGGTCGCAATCTGAGCGAATCGACTTCGGCATGCGCTTGCACACGTTGTGAACTATTTTCTTGATCTCATCCTAAGAAAAAATCATGTTATACATTTACAGTATTTTTAAACTAAATGTTATTATGTAAGCTCATGCAACATTATATGAATAATTATAACTTGTAAGCCTCCCAAAGTGCCAGGTTATTTTCTAATGTAATATGTTGGAAAATACCTGCGATAAGAGAAACGTAATGACATTATTCTGCAATTTTACAATTTAAATTATATTACACAAAAGTAATACATAATTAGGTTCAATTATATTAATCACAATTTAATCTCCAAGATTTTTAACATATATTGATTTTGAGCCAAACAATTATAACTCTCTTGCATAAAATCATAATTGATATAAGTGGTTGGGTGGATTTTTCAATCACCAAGCAGAAAATGTCAAGTTTTCTAAATAAATAAAAATCAACAGAAATACGAAACTAAATAATGGTCCAATTAAATAACTGTATATATAACTACTAAAAGAGATAATTACTTAAAGGCACAGTATTCACTAGAAAACATATAAACAAAGTATATAATACTTATGCCCAGTTACACAACTATTATCCGATAAATAAGTTGCATGCTGTCTCACTCTTGTTATGTTAAAAAAGAGAGATGGCGAGGCTTCTATCTTATAAATAAATGCTATTTGGAGGTAGTGGAACAGGCCCTTAACAAGATAAAATTATTATATATAAATTATTGAATGTTAATTTTGATATTTCATTGAAATATTTAACGAGAACTTTGTAATTTATATATTAAATAATGCTCTATTGTGCCAATATTAACAGTTACAGTAATTGTTAGAAGATTAGCCGCCACACCAGGATGCCCTAAGTTGTGGATGCTAGTCTCTTTTATCAAATAGAAATCTATTGCTTTGCTACAATGTATATATATACTAGATAATACACTTAAAACTATGAATCAATTGTTTCGGGCACAGCATATTAACTACAAAGTGAAGAAAGACGTAATACAATAGAAAAATATATAATATTTTTTATTGTATTACGATTCAGTCTTTGTAACTTTGAACATGAAAAGTATCCGAAAAATTAAAGATAAAAACTAAAAGAACTAGATAAAATCCGTAAAAACATAAGATTCATGCAGAAATGAGTAAATATTAAGTATATCGTCTGTAATTACCATTATCCTACTGCCAAGTTTAAACTGTTAAGAGATATTTAAAATTGATTTAAATGTGGATTTTCAAACATCAGTTAAAAGTTATTAGAACGGTCAAGCATCAGTCAATGCTTATACTAAGGTTAGATTAGCCCGTAATTTCCTTGAAATTCTTAGCCGACATACAATTCTCTCAACAATAGGCTAAGAGCTTATGTTTTATTTTGTGCATTATATCATACGCATAAGTTATTTCAGTATGTGTATATGTACCTATATATATGTATATTTTGTAAATTATTTTTGGGTCCTGTGACAGCTGTCAAAGTAACATGCCGAGGGCTGGGATACGGTTAATCATATACCTTTATAAAATTATCGATTGATGTGATTTTATTGATGTTTGAATCAAATCAAAGAATCCTTTTTAAAAATACTATTTCTTCTTTGCATCCGCAAAGAAGAAATATTATTTTTTTAAATTAAACCTGCAGAAGTCAAATCGTCATTAATATATTGATATCGTATTCTGCACTTATATATAAATGTCTAAATTTATTAATTCAAACTTTAAATTGTGTTCACATTTCACACAAGAGATGTACATATAAAAATCTCGTATCACGGTGTTTGTGATCGCACTCCGAAACAGTTCGACCGGTATTAAAGATTTTTTATGTATCTTTGGTAGGTTTGAGAATAGGTCATAAAGTATATTTCATACTGTTAGGTGAATAAATAATTTATAGTGCAGAACAACGTTTGCAGTGTCAGCTAGTATGTATATATAAAAACTGTTAACAGATTTATGTTATGTTATGTTATGTTATTCTAATAATAATAATCAAATGTAAAATTCGATCTTTAATTTAATATAACTTAACTTTTTTAAGTTAAGATAGTCAGTCGCAAGGAACTTCACTATTTGTGCACTTCTACCAATAAAGTATGATATTGTTTGGTTAATATTTACCGTCATGAAAAACGGAACTTGATGGGCGTAATTTGAATGATAGCTATCACAGGACTTTATGGAATATAGATATTTAATAATAAAAATTAAAAGTATATGTTTACATCATTATGCTTGTCCGTGATCTGATCGGAGATTTCCTTGAGCACAAACTCGCACACCACGCAGACTGTCTTCTGCGAGACTGGCGGGCGCACCTCACGGCCGTTCACTGTGTTGTCGTAGATCTCGTTCGTTTCTAAAAACAATTTAAGATACAGTATTACTTATAATATTAAAACATGATAATTTATGTATTAAATGCTAAGTCTGAACCCTCGTTTTAAAGTAATATTACTATTTAAAATAATATATGTATATAGTGGCGTTACCTAACAACGAAAATATTGCTTTTAAAAAGCATTGTCTCTTTCTGTCTTTTTCTCTCTATATATTTATACTATTATTAGTCTAAGACCTCTGGAAGGAAGGACGTTCGGATGCTCGAGTATTTTAAGAAGCGCGAACTTTTAGCGCGAAAGCTAACTGTTAAACTGATTAGGACTTGTAAATTCCTTATATGTATAGTTATATATAGGTGTCTTTTTGGTCATGGGGCTATACAACGCAACTCCTACAGAAGGCAATAAAATTACAAAACGATGTCAAATATATAACTAACTAGCTTTTGTTCCGGCTTCGGTCGCGTAAAAGTAGGTTAGATTATGTTCTTATCTTATCTTATTCGGGGGCCAGTCAGTGTAGACCGGCGACACTTCGACCCAGTGGGATCTTTCGTGTCGGCCTCGAGGTCTATCCCTGAGCTATCTGCCTATGAATGTACTGCATCAGTCGCAGCGTACGCTTAAGAGGGAGAAGCCTGAAGTGTTCAGGGTTCGGATATGCTAATCCCATCAGACCCATCCTTAGTCCGGCCAACGCGTCACATTCACACAGTAGGTACGATACGGACTCGTCTTGTTCTCCACAGTCTCTGCAGATCGAATAGTTTGACAATCTCTTACTGTACAGGAAGTCGTTGGTGCCAGAATGGCCAGTAAACGCTCCTGTGAGCAGGCGTATTTGCCCCTCGTTGTACCCGCAGAACTTCCGGGTGAAGCCCGTGGCTCTGTTAGTAGGTACGTTATGTTAGTAACAATATTCTTTTTAAATAAAATATACCCTATGTTACTCGGTGATAATAGAGCTTACTAATTGGTTATAGAATTTAAAAAATCGGTTGCTTAGTTTTATTATTAAAATAACTCACCGATATCCTGATCATTTTTCACCAACATCTTAGCGGGCAACAAGGAGTGCTTTCTGAAGTTGTTCCTATCTCCCCTCATCTGCGGTTTCTCGTGGTACTTGTCAATATCTCCGTGTGTGACCTTGAAGGGGTCCTTGACCTCGCTCTTGCAGAGTTTCAGGAACACGCATATCTCTTGTGCGTTCATGTTAGCGACGAGCATTTCGATGAGTTGTTCGGTGTAAGTGTCCACGAAGTCTACGCATTCGGTGCGGAGTTTAGCGGAGAGGTGGGTGCACAGATTGTCTAAAGCATGGCGGATTTGTTCCTGCAGAGTATTAGTACAGTTTACATTTAATAATATAAGATTTAGTGAGGCTTATCTGAAATAAGCTACTGGAGGTCTTGAGTTCGATCAAATATGTACCTCTGACTTTTAAGTTGAAGTAATGTCCGTATTAAATAGGTAAATTATCGGACGTTTTAACAGTGAAAGAATACACCATAAGGAAACCTGTATATATATGTAGTCTGCCCACCTGCAGTGGGCTCAACGTGGTGGACTATGGCCTAACCCTTGTCACACTGAGAAGAGGCCCGTACCCAGTAGCAGAACAGTTTACGTACACGTCTGATAATGTGAGCTATTGCCACTATAAGCCGAAGATTTACGTAGCAAGTAGCAGCATTTTACTAACTAATATTTATTAAAATGGAATTATTCGTGTTCCATAGAACTCGAACATATAGATATTCGTGACATCTCAAGTAACAAAATTAAAATATATATATTTAATAGACCAAAATTATAGTAGCGTAACTCAAAAGGATAAAGTTTGTCAGTGCGTTTAATTGGTTACGTAGCTATTGGCTACTTTGTCTAGCAATATTTGCTATAAGCGGGATACCACAAACATTTATAATAATTATAATAATTAATTGCCATACCAGATAAGGCACAAAGTACAGAGATTTTTAAAAGGTACAGGACTGACAAATTATTAATAAAATTTGTATTATATACTGTTATAAATAAATAAACAAACCTCGCTGCGGTTGTTCTTGAGCATAGTCTCAAGTTGTTCGACGGCGAACAGGCACAGGGGGCAGTTGGACTTCTCAGAGTTGACTTCGACGCGGCGAACCTCCTCCACTTGTGGGCATATACCGAGAGCTGGGCATACCTGTAAAAATATATAATAATTAATTTTGTCTTACTTTCAGGCGACAATTACTGATTGAAATTGAACTACTATACAAGACGTTGTAAAGGTATATCAGGTAGTCTTCCAAATGGTTGAACATTCCAATTATCATTCCGATTTCGACTGCGATTTTTTTAATTCTCATCTTCCTTGCATCCTTGGTAGAAATCAGCGTTCTTTTGCAATTAATGATACTAGCAAAAGAACAACGCTTCCTATAGTTTGTCATATCTCATGTAATGATTGGCATGTTGCCCGTGTTCACATAGAGCTAAATTCATCAATGGTTGGTGATTTATATGCTTCCTAATAACTAATGTATAAGATCTTTCAAAGACTCTTATAGGGACCACTAACTAAAAGGATCCCTAGAACACTAAATAGGCGGTAAGGTAAGAGACACTCACACTAGCGGGGTCGATCCTCTGAACCAGTAGTGCGATGACGGCGGGTCCGTACTGCGACACGAACTGCTTACACTCCCCGTTCACTGATGACGGCAGCTTGTCGCATGCCTTGTCTACCGCTGAGATGATCTCGTCCTGTATTACAACGAAATTTGATAATAATAATTATAGTAGTGGCAATTGTCAGTTTAAAATGTTGCTCTATTTATTAGTGACCTGGTTAATACCAGCGCTGAGTTTTAATTTTCTTACTTCGCTGACTTAGCGATATTAAAGTGCGTCATTCCTTCCTATTTTGTGCCATATCAGACCAATCGGACTCATTCATTTCTTTTAGGTCTTTAACTATGTCATTTTTCCAGCTGTACCCTGGGCGACCCGCCGGATGACTCTCGGTGGGTCGCCTGCGATATGCTCTTTTGGCAGCTCGATGTTCTCCCATTCTTTTTGCATGTCCGAGCCAGCAAAGTCAGGCAGTTTTTATTTTAATGATATTCGGCTCTGACACTAGTTTTAAGTACAACCTATATTGAGCTGAATCTTGGACCACATATATTGTGTTAACTTAGTTTTAAAATAATAATTGAGAAATGAAGATCCGACTCCATACCCACGAATTGCCTACCTTCTTCATAATAGGTTATTGCATATACTTATAATTAATTGAATTTATATTACTTCAGTACATTTCTAAAATTGCTTTTATATTGTGCTAATAAAACATATAATTTTGAAAGAAAAATTGTTAAACGCTAGTGCAAAGTTATATCAAAATCATTATTGAGCTGTTAAAAAGCTAATAACCTGGATTTAGAATAACGTGACTTTTCGGTCAATGTGAAAATATGAACAAGGTGTTCAAATCTTTATTATTCGTCATTTAATAATTTATATATTTCGCCTAACTCCGTTATAGACGGTACCAAGCCCGGTTTGCGAATAGAGAAGGGTTGGCCTGTGAACAGCGTGGGTCCAACTTTACCTAGGACAATGACAGCCGTAAAACACGCCAACGCCGAGCAGTAGGCGGCGGTGAACTAACCTGCTCGATATCCTAGGCCACTGAAACCTTAGGGACTAAATACTCCCTAAAAAGACCCGACGTAGATGGTAATGGGAACCCACTACGATTATACTCACAAGAGAACACCATAAGGATAAAAGTCAATAATAGAAGTGCTGGTATGTCAGGCGACCCGGCTGACCCGCAGCGCTCATCGATAACCGGGTCGGTGGTGATAAATATGCGACCGAAGACTCCTCTTTAGTGTGTCAGCAGGCTAATGTGGCAGTGAACGCAACTGAAGACAACAAGACACTAGCTATACGGTCCAGACACCGAATAGGGACTTGGAATGTGAGAGGAATGTTGCAGCCGGGCAAATTCGAGATAGTTGAAAGAGATGGATGAGTGTCAGTTCACCATATTGGGACTATGCGAGACCCATATGAAAGGAAAAGTTCATTTCAGAATATCTTGTGGGAACACAATGTTTTTCTCGGGCACGACACTGAAAGCAAGAATGGCAATTCGTCACTAGCTATAACACTATCAGCGACCGAATAATGTCCATCCGTATAAACTGTACCCCACTTCCTCTTAATATCATCCAGATCTATGCACCAACAGCTCAGTCATCACAAGAAGACATTGATGAATTTTATGGCATTTTACAGACTACGATGGATAGCATCTCCAAACGCGAGATTATGTTGGTACAAGGGGACTGGAATGCGAAGTTGGAGAACACGGAACTCGATGACCACCTCCGCGACACAATAAGGAAATATGGACTCTTAAAGAATTCTTTGTAAGCCATGACTTGATAATAACCAACACCTGCTTCACCACAAACGAAGGCTGTACACATGGGAAGTCCCCTGGTGATCGATACCGCAACCAAATAGACTACATCACGATTGCAAGTCGATGGAAGTAGTCTATAACGAACACAAGGACGTTTCCGGGAGCAGATTGTGGCTCCGATCACCAAATGTTGGTTGCGGATCTGCAAATTCACCTAAAATTGTTTCACAAGAAAACGAAACGGGCGACCAGACTAACGCCACAGGAATACGAGTTTTTCCAAAAGATAACAGAGCCTCAGCAACTGAAGATACACTGCAGACTCAGACGTCCTGGGGCCAATCAGGCTGAGGTTGTGGGGAAAAGGCAGGATCTTAATGTTGAACTTGACCAGACCTTAAACCGCATATCTGAATGGGGTGCCAAGAACTTGGTCCAGTTCAACGCCAAGAAGACCCAGGCATGCGCGTTCTCAACAAAAAAGTCTCCGTTCCTTCCCCTCCCTTCTCTGAAGAACACTCTACTGGTGATACGTGACAGCCTCTCCATCATAGGTATGGATCTTTGCCGCTCCCTTAATCCCAAAATCTACATCGAGAGCGTCATTAAGCAAGCTTCGCGAAAACTCGGAGTTCTGAACAGGGTGAGGCGGTTCTTCGCGCCTGGGCAGCTGTGCCTATTGTATAAGGCACAAGTGCGCCCTTGCGTGGAGTACTATTCTCATCTTTGGGATGGCTCCGCGCAGTACTTGCTAGACGCTCTTGAGAGGTTACAGCGGCAGGCTGTCCGTATCATCGGAGATCCAGAGGTCACGAGTTCACTGGAACCCCTGCAACTCCGTAGGGATATTGCCTCTTTGGCATGTTTCTACAGAATATACCACGGGGAGTGCTCTGCAGAGTTATTCCACCTTATCCCGCCCTCCCCTTTCCTATCCAGAACAACGCGTGCTGGGCTCAGATGCCATCCTTACACGGTGGAGTCGACTAGAGTGCGTACCAACAAGTTTGGGTCCTCATACCTCTGCCGAATGATCAAGGCATGGAATTCTCTGCCAAGGCACGTGTTTCCTTCTTCCTTCAATCCTGGGTCCTTTAAGCGGGGCGTGAAAAAGCACCTTCTCAGGCCTTCAAAGTAGAGACCTCAACATCGCCTCGGCTGCTATGAGGACGATGTGGAGGTCACTGCTCTTAGACCACACGACTGCTTACCATCAGGCGGAGTGTGGTCATTTTGACGAGCAAAAAAAAAAACAAATGGACAGTGGCACCAATTCAAATCGAAAATAGTCGATGCACTAGACTCTATGGCCAAAAAAAAACAAAACAGAAAGGATTGGATGTCGGACGAGGTTTGGTCAAACATTAAGACGCGTAAAGATGTGATGAATGGCGTGAGAGGAGAAAACTTTGAGGAAGAATACTCCCGGCTCACCAAACAAATTCAAAGACAATGCAGGAGGGATAAAAACCCACATCTTGAGAACATCTGTACTGAAATCGAACGCTATGCAGGGTAGTACCAAACTGCAGACCTCTTCAAAAAGGTTAAACAAATAACGCACAATTTCAAACCTTCATCGTGGATAATAGATGACAAGGATGGAAACCCGATACACGACATAGCCGAAGTCTCGGAAAGACGGAGAGAATATTGCGAAGAGCTCTACCAAGAACAGCCAGCTCAGATGTCTTCATCAACGAAACTCTCAATAGACGAAGAACCTAATATACTCCGTTCAGAAGTTGAAGACGCAATCCGTAAAATAAAGAGGAATAGAGCACCAAGGCCTGATCTAAACACACGAGAAGTCTTGAAAGGCCCAAATAGGGGTAGCCCGCTTTCACAAGATCTAGATCTGTAATGGGATATGGCATACCAAGCAATGGCCTACTAACTGTGTGCATTCATCCATCCTTCCTCTTCCTAAAAAGACATCGGTACGCAACTGTAACAACTATAGAACAATAGCTCTAATATCACATGCAAGCAAAATTCTCCTCCATATCATCAACGCGAGATTGCGATCTTTCCTCGACTGGCAAATACCTCAAGAGCAAGCAGGTTTTGTCAAAGGTACCAGAGAGCAAATACTTAACATTCGCCTCATATTGGAAAAGTGTTACGCGAATACAACACCCCACCTTTCACGTGTTTCGTGGATTATCAAAAGGCCTTCGACTGTGTCAAGTGGGTGAAATTATGGCAAGTGCTATCTGAAACAGGACTTCCCATCCACCTCGAAACGTAGATATGCAAGTTATATGAATCAGGATATGATACGGTCACTGTAGGATATGTAACATCGAGCCAGTTTAAGTTCCACAAAGGCGTTTGACAGGGATGCGTGATCTCTCCTATTCTCTTTAATATATATGGAGAGTACATAATGCGCAGTCAGCTTGGAAATGGGCCTTGCTATCAACAGGTCCAACACCAAGCTCATGGTGATTGACCGTTTTGCAATCATCCAACGCACTAATCTTCTGCAAGAATACGAGACCGTGGATCCATTTCAGTACCTTGGTTCGATGATCACTAACAAAGGTAACAGCGAGCCAGAGATAAGAAGACATTGTGGCATGGCTAGGACAGCAATGACTGAACTGAGCAAAGTTTGGAGAGACAGAAACATTACAAAACGAACAAAGATACACTTCGTTCGCACACTTGTCTTGCCCATCGCCCGCTATAGTGTTGAGACGTGGACAATCAAGGCAGCCGACAGACAGAGAATCGACGCCTAGGAAATGTGGTGCTGGCAACGTATGTTGAGAATACCATGGACAGCCCACCGTACAAAGGTCTCGATCCTAAAAGAACTAAAAATAGAGGATACTGAGCGCCTCACCACAACCTGTTTGCGACTTATAATGCAGTACTTTGGACACATTGCACGAAGAAATGGCGATAGTTTGGAACGCCTGATAGTGACAGGGAAAGTGGAAAGAAAAAGACCTAGAGGCTGAAGTCCCAAGCGACGGTCAGACCAGATATCCAAACAACTGGCAATCCCGTTTAGTGCTGCCTTACATCAAGCAACGGATCGTAACCGATGGAGACAGCTAGTTGACAAGAGTCAAAAGGAGTCACGATCCTCAGCAATGAGGGAAACGATTGAAGAGAGAGAGAGATATTTCGCCTTGCGTTTCTACTTAAGAACAGCCCATTTAAATTTCTTCTACATTTATGGCCATCAAGTGCCTGACGGCTTCCGTAGCATTGCTGCAGCAATGCAAAGGAAACATAACTATATTCCTGCCGTCCACTACCTAAAAAGACGTTACGTTGTATGGAACGTATATGCCTTGCGTTCTTTTAGTTATTGGACGGCAGATGCGACGGTTACCATTTACCAAGCGATAGGTCGCTTACTTGTTTGATACTTAAAGTAATAAATGAAAGGTATAGTGTTCATACCTCGCTAATCTCGCGATGTTGAGGAAACATAACCATATTCCTGCCATCCACTAACTAAAAAGACATTAAGTGATATGGAATGCATATGTCTTACGTCCTTTTAGTTCGACGGTGATTCGATGGTTTCTATTTACCAACAGATAGGTTGCTTTCTTGTTGACAAAGCAAAATGTGCCGCACGTCACGGCCACGACTACATAACAGACTTTTAAATGCTAATAAATCTTATAAAAACGTATTGTTTTTATTATTTGTGTTGTAAATTATGTAGCTGAACTTATCCCAATTTATATTATGTGAACTGCTTACTATCCATTTCATAAATATAAGCATAGATCACAAAACGATGCAGGTATTAAAGGATGAAATCGTAGCTTGGCGCCGAGAGTACTCTTTTGCTTTTTTGACGTGGGGGTCAAAGGGTTTATTTAGCAATAAAATAAACGTCACATACCTCAGTCCTAGTGTCGCTGATCTCGACCTGCAGGTAGTGCAGGAAGTACTGGCAGAAGGAGCACGCGGCCTTCCCGCGCACGTGCGGCGCCGACACGAACATGCGCTCGAGGGGCAGCGGCGCCGGCGCCGGCGCTGGGTCGGGTATGACGCGGACGTTGCTCTGCTTGTTGGTTACAGGGACGCGGTATAGTCACATACCTCAGTCCTAGTGTCGCTGATCTCGACCTGCAGGTAGTGCAGGAAGTACTGGCAGAAGGAGCACGCGGCCTTCCCGCGCACGTGCGGCGCCGACACGAACATGCGCTCGAGGGGCAGCGGCGCCGGCGCCGGCGCTGGGTCGGGTATGACGCGGACGTTGCTCTGCTTGTTGGTTACAGGGACGCGAGCCAGCTGCCACAACACATATTATTATTTTAAGCTTATTAACTGCTGAAACTGACATGCTCTATAGAAATTTAAGTGTGTTTATAATAACAAAATAACAACTTTTTACTACCTAAATGCGTATGAAAGAATATACGTTTCATAAACAAAAATTCAATTTTCTATGATTTTTGTCAGTATCTGTTCCTGCTAATCTCTGAAACGGCTGGACCGATTTTAATGAGACAGATAGCTGATAGAAAAAGAAATAAGGTTTACGCAAGATAAAATAATCCACGCGGACGATGTCACAGGTAACAGCTAGTCTATAAGAAAACTTATTTATTTTTTGCATTGTTTACTCAAATCTTGAGAAAGGTTATAGGATATAACATCAAGCCACGAGCCACGACAGCAGTGCAGTGATTTTAAACATAGATATAACTGCGGAGGCCATCTAAAAGTCTATACCAAATAAGATGGCAATAGCGATAATAATAATAAAGATTATTTATTTTCTTTCACAAAGGTGAGGTACTTATACTAGGTATATGTTATTATGACATGAATTAACAAAATGTACCTTTGTGAGAAACTGGTATCTGAACTAGGTAAATCCTGAAGAAAGTGAAAGAGTGTGTGTGTTGTGAGTGTATGAGTGCGTAAGAGAGTGTGTGCGTGTGCATGGATGTATATGTTTATATCAATGTTTTCAGTTTATGTAACCATTGGGAAACAATTTGCTTGCATTTATTTTTCAGAAGGGAATATATTTCAAAGGCTGAATTAATGTTGTTATACAAATGGCTACCAAGAAAACAGTACATTTTGTGGGGCGGGCTATTTCTATATAGAACAGGTGGACATATTCTGCTTCTACGTCTCTGTGGGTGGTTAGATGATATGAAATTGATTTCGGAATGTTTATTTAATACTGTATAGAGAACATAGAGTTGGCGAACTGTGAGTACATTACAGAAAGTGTATAAGTCAGATGTTGGATCGGGAATAGAATGGGAGGAAGTGCGATACTTTTAAAACTCCTCTTTGAGCTCGTTCCACTGGAAGAATCAAAGATTGTGTGTTCCGTTCTGGCCCGGCCACGATGCCAAATAAGGTTATGGCTATGGCAGTAGACTGTTCGTGTATGTACCTTTTGGTACTAGAAAGAGAAATAAGAGTATCACATTTTTTCATGACTTATAGACAATTTTCAGTGGCCGTGCACAAGCGTATCCGTCCTAGCACGGCCACGCTTAGATCGGTTGAAATCCACAACTTTAATGGATGATTCCTATCTGAGATAAATGTACGTGTTATCCACTATAAACCAGACCTACTTATATTTAAATTAAAACCTTTCAAATCTATTTAAAAGTCACTTCAATTTTTAAGTAGCATACGCCTGACAATAATTCAATAGCAATAGTATAACTTGACAACTTACAGTCACTATTCAAGTGTCGTAGGCGCTTAATACGCAATAGGATTCAGAATAAATACTAAAGAAATAGAAGCATAACTAAAATAACAACAGATGATCTATGAGTTCATACTCTTCTTACTTATGAATGGGGCAACGTAGTAGAACGTGATAGATATACAAGTACTGTGTATAATACGAATATATTGTGATGAAGTAAGAACTTTGAATTATAAAAAAAAAACAAACTAAAGGTTGAGTTCTTTTAAACACATAATATTTAACTTTTAATAAATACTTGTCTTGGTTTTCTACAAAATATCTTTATAGATATTTTGTAGAAAATCAATGCCAGAAAATATCTCCAATGCTTATTTTGATATAATTGTAAGTTATAAATTCAGGTATGATTAAATAACCCAAAATTTATAAATGATTTGTAATGATTTGATTATACCGAATTGACATCATAAATTGGATTTTCAAACAAATTCTAAGGCAGAATATTAAGAGTTACATGGGTGACCCAGGTGGTTACATATAGGAGTATTATTTACTAACACAAGTTATTTATTAACACATTTAACACACGTTTTGATTATATTAATATATGTATATTTTGGTTAAGCTATTTATCTATGGGCCTGTACCGCCTGAAAACAAACGTATTTATAATTATTTTATTAGGTATTATGGAAATGAATATTATGAGTATAAAAGAACTCAACCTTTTGTTTGTTTTTTTTTATAATTCAAAGTTCATACTTCATCACAATAGATACTTATTATACACAGTACTTGTATATCTATCACGTTCTACTACGTTGCCCCATTCATAAGTATGAAGAGTATGAACTCATAGATCATCTGTTGTTATTTTAGTTATGCTTCTATTTCTTTAGTATTTATTCTGAATCCTATTGCGTATTAAGCGCCTACGACACTTGAATAGTGACTGTAAGTTGTCAAGTTATACTATTGCTATTGAATTATTGTCAGGCGTATGCTACTTAAAAATTGAAGTGACTTTTAAATAGATTTGAAAGGTTTTAATTTAAATATAAGTAGGTCTGGTTTATAGTGGATAACACGTACATTTATCTCAGATAGGAATCATCCATTAAAGTTGTGGATTTCAACCGATCTAAGCGTGGCCGTGCTAGGACGGATACGCTGTAGCACGGCCACTGAAAATTGTCTATAAGTCATGAAAAAATGTGGTACTCTTATTTCTCTTTCTAGTACCAAAAGGTACATACATGTACAGTCTACTGCCATAGACATAACCTTATTTGGCATCGTGGCCGGGCCAGAACGGAACACACTCAAAGACTTTGCAGCCCCACCCCACACTGTGATACAGTACGTGAGGAGGGACTAACATAAAGCAAGATAAGTCATTTTAATTGTGTTTTTATCAACTACATTTCCGAGGTTCTTGAATACATAAATCAATTTTCGTATTCTTGACGCTAGCAGAGTTAGGTGTGGTTTGAAAGTAAGATTTTTGTCAATAATGACCTCTAAGTATTTAGTGCTATTTTCCGTTTGTAGTCTAGGACATGTGCAGTGGGTATCAGCGCTATATAGACAATTGTGAGCTTTTATATTAAAATTAGCTAATTCATGCGAGGGAACGGAGGATAGTGAAAAAGCTATATACTTCGTCTTTTCTACATTGAGAGACAGAGAATTGTTGTAGACCCAATTAGTGACTAGGTTAAAATCTGCTTGAGCATAGCTAAATGTGTGTTCCCAACGAGATGCGCTAAAGATTAATGCTGTGTCGTCAGCGTAAGTCACAATTTTCCCATTTGTGAGTTTGAGGTTACAAAGATCATTGATAAATACGAGTAACAGGGTTGGGCCCAGTATACTTCCTTGTGGGACGCCGTAATGTACTTCTCGATCATCACTAATCCAATCTTCAATTTTGACGCACTGGTAGCGTTCACTTAAATAACTTTTAAAAAGTTGAAGTTGCTGACCTCTTATGCCAGATTATTTAACTTTTACAAAAGTAATGGTGCAGAAACTGTGTCAAAAGCTTTGGCTAAATCTAGAAATATAGCCAAAACTTTGTCCTTTACTTCTAGTTTACTCACAATATGCCCTGTAAACTCATGAACAGCATCATTAGTAGATTTCTTCCTACGAAATCCAAATTGACCATCTGATAAGAGGTTTTTGGATTCTAGATACTGAAGTAATCTATTATTAATGGCTTTCTCCAGAATTTTGGAAAATGTAGGCAAAATAGAAATGGGTCTATAATTATTGATACAGTCCCTGACACCACTCTTAAATATAGGGTGAATAAACGATCGTTTAAAGGCTGCCGGGAAAACGCCTGTATTTATTGAGAGGTTGTTAAGTGGCGCCACAATGAAGTCAACATATCTCTTTGTAAGACCACCAGATAAATTGTCGCATCTCGCAAAGCAATAATTATTAAGCCGAGAATTAGCGATCTGATTTCATTATTATCTACAGGTACGAACGAGTGTAAAGGTGATGTTGTGGAAGAGGGCAATGTAGGTGGAGTGCGGTTTATATTGATTGAGGTCGACAACTTATGACCTATCCCTACAAAAAAGCTATTGACTTCATTAACCGATTGTACAGGATTTATGTTACACAAAAAGTTGCTGGTTTTTTAATTTTATTTGTACTAGTGTGATTTTTAATTACTTCCCAAAGCATTTTACTATTATTTTGCGTTTTTTTAAAAGGTCATTACAAAAGTTACGATATCGCACATATATCGTTTTATCAACCTCGCTTTATGCGGTTCTAAATTTAATGCATCGAAGTAAGCCACGTTTAATCCAGGGCTTTAAATTATTTTACGCCTTGGCACTTTCCTCTGTGTAGTGCAATCCTTTAGGATACTTTTTACAGAGGAAACTAGAAAGTCAGCAGCTTCATTAGAATCAATCATTGAAAATATGGGACTGAAATCAAAAGCTTTCATTGCCATATTGAGACAGTCGTAGTCTACTTGATTGATTATTTTAGAATTATTGAGGCTAAGCCCTTGCCTACAAAAGCAACGAACCGGGCTACCGAGGATGGTTTCCTGACGGTGCAATGGACGAAGCGCCGTTCGCGAAACATTAAGAACGGTTGTTGCAAAGCACCTGTGGATCCCAACCTGAAGGTGCGTGCCGCGTCCCCGAACACGCCGGTGTACACCTCGCGCCTGCACTACACCACTGAGGCGGAGGACATCGCGAAGTACGTGTGCCAAAAGCTGAAGTACGTGCCGAGAGTGCAGTTGCTGGAGTCGCGGCGCAACGTCAACTTTAAAGCGTTCGTCGTGCGTGTACCTGACTGTCACCTGCACAAGGTGTTGGACGAAAGCTTTTGGCCGCAAGACGTGGTATTCCGTCGCTTCCGCGGACAAGTACCAGCCGAGCGCACTAGTGTTAAGTGTGCGAAGTGAAGTTACACTAACATAGTATTAAGGTGTATTAACTAACATCAAATCGGCCTGGACTGCCACGCCTGAGGTCGCGGGTTCGATTCCCGCACAAGTCAAACATTTGTGTGCATGAACATGAATGTTTGTCTTGGTCTGGGTATTTCTATGTATAATATGTATGTATGTATTAATAAAAATAAAAAAAAATAAAAAAGTATCTATGTATGTTTATCCATTGTCTAGTACCCATAATACAAGCTCTGCTTAGTTTGGGCTAGATGGTGTTGTGTGTATGTATTATAACATTTTATAATATGTAAATCTAGGTTATGGTATTTATCAATGGGCCTATGCAGCCCGAAATAAATGATTTGATTTGATTTGAATTGTCTTATAGTAGACTGCCACACCCTCATTTTGGGTTTTATTATTTAGTGTGTGAATGTAGTTGTAATCTTCGATGGCGAGCATCGAGTGATTGCTAGGCAACCAACATTCGGTGAAAATTATCATTCACACCCCCTACAACTGTATACGTAATTTACAATAACGACACTTACAATGTTCCCGTAACGACAGAAACTAGTGTCGCTTGTGAATCGTGGTGAAGGTTAATCCCCTGTCTACAGTTGAAGGGGTGTGAATGATCGCTATTGCCATCTTATATGACATAGATAGACTAAACAACATTTTTTGGTAAATATTATATTAATAGTCTTACCATTGCTAGACCTTAGTATTGTTAGTACTGAATATAAAATAATCATCCAAAGTAATCGAACAAAAATAAATTACTGCACGGATGGCGTAATGGTATAAGTGATCGCCTCACCACTGCCGAGTGTTGTGGGTTCGAATCCCACACGGGACAAAACTTTGTGTGATCCACAAATTATTTTAAGTCTGAGTGTTCTTTGTGCCCGTTGTTTGAATGTCTGTAAAGTCCCCCGCGGCACAGGAATTATCCCTGGTGCGAGAATAGTCTTTATAAAAAAAAATATAGTACTTATCTAAGTAATCTTTTGTATAAGTTGTTTAAATGCATGTAATGTTATTATACAGGGTTACTAGTAACTCGACGTATTCCCTGCAGTAATAGATAGAGGAGAATGCAATAAATTTAACCCCCCATATGTATGGCGGAAAATTAACCATTTTCGACATATGCTGAATTCAACGAATTTTTTAAAAATATCCATATTTTTGCCCTTAAGACATAATAAAAAAAAAATTGGCTCATTAGATGTCTTTTTATTTTTCATTATTTTAATTTATAAAGAATCTAGTAATAAAGCTTAATAAGTTAAAAAATACCCATAAATGCGTAATAAACAATAACCATGACTAAAATGTTTTTAATCTTATTGATAATTTTAACGTTGCTCGAGTTAAAGTACTTCGTAATATTAAATAAAAATAAATTACCTAAATTAAGAGCTTCGTAAAATTAAATAAAAATAAATTAATTTCTTCAGTTAAATTGATTGCATTTTAGCTCCTCTATCTATTATTGCCGGGAATACGTCAAGTTACCAGTAACTCTGTATATACAATTATTACCTAGTGCTGGAGCTGTCTATAAAATGAATACTCACAGTATTAGTTTTATAGCTGTTCCTCTCATCAGTGCCAATTAACTGCGGTCTTTGCGTCATAACTTTAACGGCTAGTTCTCTGGGCACTAGCGGCGCGATCACCGGGTCCTTGCTCTTGTTCCCACAGACTCCGATCATGGCACAAATGGCGTCAGCTTTGAGTTCCTCCACGAGGTACTTGTAGATGATCGGGTAGTACTGTTCCGCGAGGTGGAGGCATTCGTCTTTGAAGGAACCGGTTTGTTTGCAGAGACCTGTAGGAAATATAATATTAATATGTTTGTATGACAATCCAGGGGTCGTAAACAGACATTGTATTTATTTTATTTATATTATTTACATTTTCATAGAATACTAGAGGCCCGCCCTGACTTAGGCTTTATATTATTAAAGCCTTTGTCTAGCTGGAGTAATGAATAATAGTGTAGTGTATTTCAAATAGATGTAGTGGTTCGATAGATTATCCTCCACATACACACAAACTATTGTAGTAAAGCATAGTACTGATCCTACATAAATTAACATTTACATGTTAAACAAGACCTAGATTAACTAAAAGGGAAAACAGTTAAGAATTGCCTCCTTGCCGCTTAACTTGTATCGGTTAGTAGCCAGTACCACCAGAACAATACGTTGATTACACAAACGTATTCAGCGTTATCTAAGCGTAATTTTGATTTAAGCATTAAATTCAAAATCTCCAGATTACTTAATTTAGAACTAAAAAGCAAGACTGATTTGTCTTACCCAACACAAAAACGAATATCAGTTTGTATTGCCTGAAAATCGAACTCAATTCCCTCACGATGAGACGCAAACTCAAGTCACAGAACTGACGAGTCAGTTCTATTCAGCTATAAATACCTTGCAACACTTTGTAGAACTCGAGCTCAGTAGTGTTGGCGACCATGACGTCACGCAGGTGCTTCACCAGCTGTTCGCACAACTCGCACGGCACGTCACTGCACAACAAAGGAAAATATGTCATTGGGACAACAGGCAACATGTGTCACTCACATGGAGTTAATGTGCTCGAAGCATATTTGGCACAGTCATTTATTTATACAAGAGTGAGAAATTAATAATAATAATAATAAACATTTGACAGCTTGGACCTTGTCTCGATGTCGGTGGGCATCCATAATTTTTATATTTTTAAATGTGTTTCTTTATATTTAAAATGTAATTTTTATTGGTTAAAAGTAAATAAATGTGAAATAATAATAATAATATTTAATCACATACACACAACACCATCTAGCCCAAACTAAGCAGAGTTTGTATTATGGGTACTAGACAATGGATAAACATACATATATACTTTTTTTGTAAATACATACATATTATATATAGAAACAACCAGACCAAGACGAACATCCATGTTCATGCACACAAATGTTTGACTTGTGCGGGAATCGAACCCGCGACTTCAGGCGTGGCAGTCGGTTACACTAACCACTACGCCATTGAGGTTTTAGGTTACTTTGAGTGTTATAGTGGCCGAATATAAAACATATATGGATGTACCCTGAAGGAATGTGCAGAGATGTATTACACATAAAATTTGCTTATATATTTTTTTAAACCGCGTCGCAGCTGCCAGTATCTTGTCTACCAGGCACAAGGGGACACAGACAGCTAATGCTTACAGCTCAGTTTTACAATAGTTAGCTGCTATATTCTGTAGTTTGAAGATAGTTCTCCTGTGGAGTTGCTCTAAGTAAAGCGTAATAATTGATCGACAGAGTCAAAGTCTCTTCTAGCTAAAGGTAAATGAAATCCGCAGTAAAAACTCGCTTAATTTGAAGCACGTTAACTCTCAAATAAATGCGTATCACAGCTAGATATTCTTGAGTGCCTGCAGGGTTAAATTTCCATTCCTAGATTTATTTATACTTATAATTTATTTCCTTTACAATGGTAACTTAGATCTATTACAAATTTCGTAGTCGCCAAACGTAATTGTTCAACGGTGATGTATGCTGAATTAATTATTAACAAGGAAGAAGGTAATAAATAAATAATAGCTATGCATTGTATTTGTATTTTTACTTGTTTGTAACAGTATTTGAATCGTGTGGTTAGTGGCCAACCTGTTGTCAAGAGTTGTTCAAGCCGCCCGTAGGCATCTGATATAGCTTAACGACTGCTCTCGATTTGGCAACAACCGCGACAAACCATGATGTCGCTTTGCCAACTAAGCTAGTCATGGTCTTAGATGGAGATATGGTGCTTTTAGCAGCGGTACTATTTATCTATTTCCCTTATATTTGCAGCATGCTCTTTTTGGTAGCAGCAGCCGAACATCCTTGCTCTTCTCATACTGAAATGAGGTCCGTGCCCACCAGGGGACAGGGAGAGTGGGGGGGCTTCACTCCCCTCAATTTTGGTTAGGTTAGTAACAGTGCTTTTTCTGGGTGAAAGATACCCTATGTTCTTTTCTGTTTCGCTGACAACGTGTATGCGATTTCATAATGATTGGTCGAGTAGTTATGGCTTCAAAGCGCAACTCACATTCGCATGATAAGATACCATGGTGGTTTTAGTCGGCAGGCCCAAAGTCTCGGAAGAGCCCGACATAACCCTCTCTTCTTCCCTTATGGGTATGAATCAGGCGAATTGCCCCACGATAAAAAAAATGGGTTAAGATATAATTATTATACTCACTCGCTGGCTGTAGTATCAACGGGAAAGGTGTACTCGTCATGCGAGTGGAACTTGTGCGCGCACTGTCCGCTGACGTGGCACACGCTCTGCGGCGTGAGGTCCTGACGCAGCGCCGCCATGATGTTCTCGTAGTACTTGAACACTAGCATCGAGCACGAGTCCGCCATCGAGTCCATCTTGCGGCACACCTGTACGTTACATATTATATATTTTAAGAGCATAACCAGTCGACCGGCTGTCGGTAAATTTAGCTAAAGGATGAATAAAACAACCCTTTCCTTTCCTTTGCTCTTTGATAAACGACCGTACGTTTCTTGCGATAGGCTCAACTCTTTGCTTGAACCTAGCAAATAGCCTAAGTATATATTTAGTAAACACATTAACTAATAAACTTTTACGGTTATAAGTGTTATTTGATTATCTAAAAAAATAAATTATTTGACTTAGACTTGTGTAAGAATTCGCTGAGGGAAAATCATTCTGCCATCAGCAGCACGATTTTATGTACTACGACCTATAGATTGAGCTACATTCTACTGACTCTGATCGGTGATACAAATGAAATCCTTCATGGAAAAATTATGTAATCTAGACATCCGGGTTGAACTTTACAATTCTCGTTTTATTGCATTGTACATACATCTTACTATAATAGTAATAATATGGAGGTTTAATGTTAATCTGATGGTACTAAGTATTTTCGAAATTATAATAAGCCTTTTTTTATTATTCTGTTGAATATATATTCCCTCTGTACACGTACTGAGGACAACTTATTATTAGTGAGCGTTATAGATATATGAAATAGACCTGTAAAAGAAAGGAAAGAAACTTCAAACTATCCTTCTGCAAGTTTTCTTTTAACGCCATGGCTTAGATGTATGGACACTTGACATTGCTAGACTCTGTAGATGGCGTTTACCACTTACCAGCGGATAGGCTGGCCAGTCTACCATAAGAGACAATAACGAAATATAGATAAAACAAACCTGCAATAATTCAAGAAGGAAGTCTTCATCGCTGGTGGAGTCGAATTTCTTCCTTAGACCACTGACGGTTTTCTGGCAGTTGTTGCATTCCGCGCGAAGCTGCACCTGGGCGTTCTAGAACAATCAAGTTATAATTTTTAATGTAGATCACATAATTTATGATGCGACACTGTAGGATAGTACTTATAGGTACATATGCGCACCTCGTGATATGAATTAATGGAGCCATTTACAAAAATACAGTAATACCTCGACATACCATACCACAACTTACGCGAACAAGGTGACGCGATTTTCAAATCTTCTCGATTCGTCACACAGCTCTCGATTTGTTTGAGCGCCACATAACTCTCGATTATCGATTATAGACTTACTGCCCCTAGACTATTGTTCAGGAATTGAAGCAATTTGCGGCAAATAAATAAATCTTTAAGTTGTCAAACTACTTCCTTTGATTTTAAAAAGCCTTCTATAAACATTAAAATAACTAGACAATTTTATATTTGTATAAACTAATATTTTATCAACTTTTTGTGTCTTAGTTACTAATTTCTTTAACTATCGGCCCTAATTAAAAATAATTTATATGTTAAATTATAACCCGGCTTACGCGAATTTGTTTTACGTGGTTATCGCTCAGTCCCACCTATCGCGTAAGTTCGGGGAATGTAAGAACCTTAACATAGATTAACCCCTAGATGTCTCCGAACTCGGGGAAATGTGGGGTTTTAATACTTCTAACTAAATCTAACAAACCTTTTTTTAACCGACTACTCCCATACTAGACATTATTCCTGTGTTGCAGGGAACTTTACAAACATTGAAATACCGGACGCAAAGATCACTAAGTCAAGGAACAACTTTTTACCGATCACACAAGTTTTTGATACCGTGTGGTGATCGAACCTACAACATTCGACGCTGCCAGTGCAGTCAAACACAAGCAAAAATATAGTCAAAAAACAGGTATATTATGTGACTAGCTCATTGGAGCCTGCGACCGGGTACAAGATTCTAGAATTTATTACCGGGCCAGAGATCATTTAATTTCTGAAAAAGAAAAATAGTAGCTTGCCGTTTGAATACACTTACTTACGGCACGTGGAGTCTTAAAACATGGCTGCCGAAATGTGGGTGCCGAAATGTTTGAGCCTTTAGACCAGAGTTTCCTAGACTTTTTTTGTCATAGACCGCTTTCAAAATTTAGCTGGTAATAATCCGCCAAGTAAAATCGGTATATTCGGACCAAAAGTTTTACAAAATTTTAACAAATCTCTAGGGGCTGACGTTTTTTTAGAAGAAATTCTCGGGTGTTCAGCGAGTGGTATTCCTCAAATATTATCTGCCTACATTGATAGGTCAAGTTAAGCCAATATTTTAGTTCTTCACTATAAAACAAATAAATGTTCGTGGACCTTCGCTTACGAATTGTGAACCCCCATTTTTTTGTCACGCCATCGTAGACCGCCGTCGAGTCTCCTGTGGACCCCTGGAGGTCCACCTGGACCACTTTGGGCACTAAGGCTTTAGACTCTACTAGATTTTGACTGCAGCTTCGCTCACGTAAATGTAAGTTAGGTTAGGTTAGTAGCAGTATTTTTTTCTGGATGAAAGGAACCGTATGTCCTTTTCTGTACCCTTGACAAAGTGTATGAGAAATTTCCTGATGATCGCTCAAGTAGTTAATGCGTGAAACCGTAACAAACAGACAAACAAAATCACATTCGCATTTTACATAACTGTATGTACATGGTACACGACTATTCTTCTTCTTCTTTCCGTGTAGTTAGTGTGGCCAACCTGTTGTCAAGAGTTGTTCAAGCAGCCGCCCTCTGACATGGCTTTACGACTGCTATCAATTTGACAACAACCGGGGGACCGACTTTTTACGTGCCCTCCGAAGCACGGAGACGCTCAGATGAAATACCACTAACCGGTCAACCATCTATAGACTGACCGTTCCCAACGTTGCTTAACCTCGCTAATTGTATACCGATCAGTGAGTGCAACTGGCTATGTGCGCCTTAAAATAAGAAGAGGACACGACTATTAAATATAACCAGACAAATATCCTTATCATATATTTAAACAATTTTATTATGTTGCCTCAGTCACACAAAAACTAATATACCTACCTAGGTATGAAATGTCAAAGTAAGTATAAATTACCAACAACTTATTAGTCAAACAAGCAACATTCATAGCCGTGTGGCGTGATGTATAAATACATATAACTAAGACCGATAACTTGAATTATTGTTATGACTTATGACTAAACACTGACTAATCTATTATTAGTAGTAATAAAGACTCCATTTATGACTATAACATTCTGATTACTACTTTGTCTTTTTTTATTTTTTTTACTCTCTTTTTCATTTACGGGCATTTAATCACAAATAAGACCATGTTAGCCCCATTGTAACCTAACCATAATTATAGGGACTTATTTTTAATCTTATTCTAAGGTTCTATAAAGTAAAATTGCTCCTTTGGACAATAAAGTTTGAAAAGTACCCACATCAAATAAGTTTATATGATATTTTTCCATTAGCTCTTGTCTCACAGCTCCAGTTCTGACACATTCCACTAACAAGTGGGATACAACCTCCACAATGCCACAATCTTCACAATTCGGGGTAGAATACTTTGTCTTGTAAGATAAATAGAATCTGCTTTTATTTCTTGAGCATTTATATACATATGTATTCAATAATTGTATTTACCTATGTTTAACAGCGATAGCCTAGTGGGAGACCGTTAGACTGCCACGCAGAGGTCTCGAGTTCGATCCCAGAGCATGCACCTCTGACTTTTCGAAGTTATGTGCGTATTAAATAGTTAATTATCGCTTGCTTTAAAGGTGAAGGAAAACATAATGAGGATTATCAGACGTGCAGGTTGCACATCTCATAATTCTCCATAATGTTCTCGAAGATATGTGAATTCTGCGAACTCGCACTGGGCCTCCGTGGTAGACTATAGCCTAACCCTTCTCACATTGAGAAGAGGCCCGTGCCCAGCAGTGGGACAATTTAATACAGGGCTGATATTATTATTTATTATATTATGTTTAACAAATAAATGATTCTGATACTGATATGTAATAGTAATATGCGACTTGGTAAGTGTCGCGGGAAGCGGTTGCGAAAACCAGTCTGTGAGGAAAACCTTGGGTATGGCCTTTGTCCAGCAGTGGACGTCATTTGGCTGAGATGTTGTGACTGTACACTCACGCCTGAGTCCGAATGTATTGAAGCTGTTTAAAAGTTCATTGACATAAATGTACATCTAACTTTTCTATCTAACAATAACATACTTAGCATAACCTGTGTATGTATACGTATCTGAAGGTTATATACCGCCACTGTCGCCACCTATGTTTTAGGTGTCACGCGCTATGAGGCATAATTATGTCAGTATATAAAGGGGACTAGGGAAGATAGGGACTAAGGTGGTGATCGGCTTTCCACGCTCTCACTCACCGAACAAGATGCGAAACTATTACATACATACGTATGCTGTTACTTTACGTCTTTCCCCGCTTCAGCCGACCCAAAAAACATGCAGAAAATGCATGCAGAAATCAGCAAGGAAATATCTCAAAATATGGTCAGATGAGACCAGAAGATTAAAAAGAATATGTAGCTACGTTCTTAAAACTTATTAATTAATTTAATTTAAACATAGGCTGCAACTTACATTCGCATTTATAATATTAGTAAGGTTGAATCCTTTCTAATATTATAAATGCGAATGTGAGTTCGATTGTTACGCTTTCACGTCTTAATTACTAGACTGATCACCATTAAGGGCTTGTACTACCACCTTCAGATAGAATTTATCTATAAGATAAAAGTCTCGCCATCTCTCTTCTTTAATCTAACATGAGTGAGACAGCATGCAATTTATCTTTCGGATAACTTTTACTTGTTAGTGGTAGGAGTGGCCATACATTTCGCATACACGTTGTCAGAGATACAAAAGAGGTATATTGTCTATATACCTGACAACGTGTATCAAAACCTACATGCAAGGAAGCTTATTTCTCGTTCTCGAGGAATAGAAAATTGACATAAACTACATTTATGCGACCGGGGCCGCGGAAAATATAGTAGTAAGTATTTGAATAATTCCTGCTGTTGTTGTTGATATCTCTTTAATACATATGTATATATCCGACAGCATTATCCTCGCGTCCTCTGTTTGCGATACTGTATGTCAAGTGCATACCTTATCTCATGATTGCAGCCCCTTCAGAACACTCCGTGAGGTCAGTGTTTAATTTGGACCTCTGACATTTAAAATACTACATCGGAATATACAGGCTGATTGGTAAATGACTGAAAATGAATGAAGGACATATTGAAGGAACCTATTCAGTACTCGATTCTGGAACCGAATATCTAGAAAAATTGGTACTTAAAATGTGACCTAGTTATCCAATAAAAACTTAATGTGCTGACACTCTTGCGCATATACCAAAGCTAAACAAAACCTCCCTCCGCTACCACACCTCGCGCTCTCCCGAATTTGCACCTCCGCCCGTCCTTTTCCTATCAAAGGTCATTAGCCTCGGTAGCATCTATGTGCGACGCGCGCTGTGTCCACATTTTATGGATATTTCATACAAATTTTCATAAAAAATTTCTATGCAGGTTACATAGTGTTTTTTTATTTCTTTTTATTCCTTACGTCTGACCTTAAATTAAATGTTTAACCAGTCACTATGTATATAAAACTAGATTTTGCCCGCGGCTTCGCTTGCGTTAATGTAGCTTGGGTTAGGTAAGCAACAGTACTTTTTGCTGGATTTCATGATGATCCGTCGAGTAGTTTTGGCGTGGGAATATCGGGTTAAAAAGTAGCCTATGTGTGAATCCAGGTCTCCAGCTATCTACATACCAAGTTTCATATCGTTCCAGTAGTTTTTGCGTGAAAGTGTAATAAAGAAACAAACTTACTTTAAGCTAGAATTCAGCTTTCGTATGTTTGTGTCCGCCGAACACAAAAAGTAGTAGATGGATTCTCTTGAACTTTTTGTATAACGTTATGTTTTTATTTAGTTTTTATGCCAAAGTCTCACGGGAACGGGCAAATACAAATATCATACTGAGCTACAGCGAAGCGTGACCAGGTTCAGCTAGTCGGATTATCTATCATTATTATAAGGTTAAGAGTACTCTAAACCAAAAAGAGTGCATGAAGAACATATTAAATGAGCAATGAGAAATCCCAGGCTCTTAGCAAGTCGAAATCCTCAGGCATTGCCTTCTACCCTGGATATCAGGCGTCAATCTAAGTACCTATGTATCGCAGCAGCACGTCTAATTTGAAGATACGTTCCGTCTGACATACCAAGCATTAGTCTTAGCTATACCAGTTATATCAGAGGTATACTTAACTCCGACCGCAGAAAATTGAATTAAAGAATGAAGAAAAAAAAGGTACCTATGCGTGAGGTAAGTTTGTGAGCCGTTGGCAATACTATTTACCAAGCCAGGAACACTATTCGTTCTCCAATTTCGTGGTAACGGGTTGTACTACGTAGAACTAATGTTTCTTTTTCTGAAATGGTACGTGCCCAAGGCGGCTCATGAAAATTGGCAACAAGATTCTTCGATTTAAGAACATTCCTAATAAATAGATGCTGCCTAAAACTACACCGCTTGTAGAACGTCCCCAATATCCATTATTGTTCCCATGATTACCCGCACTTGTTAACGAAAATTTATCTATTTTAAAATAAACCTTGTGTTCGAAAGGAACATTATTTATTTTATTATTTTATAGTCAGTAATACATTTATGATATAATGGCTGCAAGATCTTCCTGATATGAGTTAAATTACTGAAATTTGATTTAATAGGCGATTTAAAAGAGTGGCCAAGAGCAGCGATAACTCAGTCAACACAAAAGATCCCACTGGGTCGAAGTGTCGCCGGTCTGTACTGACTGCCCCCCCCACACAAGATAAGATAAGATAAAAGAGTGGCCGTAAGTATCTTGCAGGTTTCTTCTCATAGGCTCAACACTTTGCCTAAATAACCTAACCTAAATGTAGCTTCAGTAACTTAGTAAACTCGCTAACCTATATATTTTGACGTTCATAAGTGTTACTTTGTGACCTTAAGGAATTAATGGATTTCGAATTTGACTAACTTGGTTTAAATCTAAACTATATATTTAACTATATTTCTATATATTATACTAAACTACATGTCAAAAATCCAATAAACGTCAATTATCAGTAGAAATAAAAAAAATCCATCCCGCCAGAATGTCTTATGTTTACAAACTTATAAATAATGCAGCCGTTGTTATTAAGACGTGATAATTAAAAATTTAATCTAGATTGTGTTTAACAAATATGTGATCAAATGACACAAATCGATACGCGGTTTTCCCAAAACATTTTATTATTTACTAACTGTAGCCCGCGATGTCCGCTTAGAATATGGGAAAAGGCCTGTCAATGATATGTTTACACGCCGGGCTATTTATTTTCAGTAAAGAAAACGACTCGATCAAAAGCTAGATTTGACTGTTGAATTAGCAGCGATAGACAGACTGCAATGCAGAGGTTCTCAGGTTCGAACCCATGTCGCGCACATCTGACTTTCGGAAGATATATGACTTTTCGAAATTATGTACGTATTGATTGACAATTATCGCCTGCTCCGTGCCTCGGAGAGCACGTAAAGCCGTCTTTCTCGGCTGCCATGAACATCTATGGCAGTAGATATTGGGAAGGCAGTGCCCTATAATATCCTGACACTAGTTTAGCCTTAGGGTATCGTTAGCCTTAGGGTATCGTTAGCCTTCGGGTTGCAGAGGTCAGGTGGCAGCTGCTCCGTGTAAAAACTGATATCCAGTCAAATCCGGTTAGACTAGAAAAGCCGACCCCAAGTGACTTGAGAATAATAAAGGCTAGGGAGAAGAGCCTAGTGGGATCCCGTTGAACTGATAGGCAGAGTCTCGGATTCAATCTCAACGCACGCACTTCGACTTTTCGAAGTTATGTGCGTATTAATTAGGTAAACTTCGCTTGCTTTGACGGTGAAACAAAACATCGTGAGAAAACCTACATGTCTGAGAGTTCTCCGTATTATTATAGAAGATATGTGAAGTCTGCCAACCTGCAATGGGTCAGCGTGATGGAATATGGCCTTTCTTTCGTTCTTTCTTTCTTTCTTTTCTTTCTTTCTATATCCTTACTAATATTATAAACGCGAAAGTTTGTATGGATGTATGGATGTTTGTTACCCTTTCACGCAAAAACTACTGAACCGCTTGCGATGAAACTTGGTATGTAGATAGCTGGAGACCTGGATTCACACATGGGCTTTTTATCCTGATATTTCCACGGGAACGAGTCTTACACGGGTGAAACCGCGGGGGAAAACTAGTTATTATATATGTATACTAGCTGTCCTGACAGACGTCCTGTACAAGCGAAAAAATAAATCATCCTCGAATCCACTTGAACACACACAAAAAAATTCATTCAAATCGGTCCAGCCGTTTAGGAGGAGTTCACTATCAACACACGTACAGAAGAATTATATATATAAAGAAGATAACCGTTAAGTCATATGTTTTATCGGGTCGTTTTTGTTTCATTGGATTATTCAGCAACCTATCGTCCAGCGTAGTCATCAAAAGAGCTCGATATTTTCTTTTATTGCAGTACTAACAAATTACTAGTACTTTTGTTTCCAGTTAACCTTAATATTTGTTTTAGAGAAAGGTCTATGTGTAAGGCGGTCTTGGTGTCGATCCCAACCTTTGCTATTTTACAATAGGTGGGTATTGAAACCCTGACCAGTGTTCGCAAGCCTGTTAATGTCTTAAGAAAATATATACATACATATGCACTCGCCTATATACAATCACCCCTAAAGGAAAGCCAAATGTATGCTTATGTATGCCCTTTAAGCTATTGTTTTGTTCATGTAGCAGGAGAGAGCCTATTATCATCCACCGTACATGTTGGCACTGAGTGTTTCGTATATTCAATCCAATTTTTCCAGTCGTGAATCGACTTCGAGACTTCACGATCGAATGTAAACATACGCCAAGGAACAAACAAGACAGGTACAGATCAAATTATGTGAACGCTTACTAATTAAATTTCAATTAAATACCAGAAGTGATTGGAATTGTGTTTTATAGTACGCATACTTATTAAATTTACCAACTAGGTATACGTGTTAAAAGTAAAAAGTAATCTCGCTTTAACTCTATTCATTAAAAATAATAAAATTAGTCACAGCAACGCAATTAATATTTATATACAAGTGTCGATTGATCAGCTATTTGAGATTAATTTGATGACTAAGTGTCTTTGTCCGATGTCTAGGTAGGTCAGTTCAAAGTGTGACAATATGATGATTATAATCATGTTTATACAGACGAATATTCAACCGTTTATCGTAAGTACAAAGTGTAAGTAGAATTCTCTATATATAGATGGTATTACTGACGGGAGATCTGGTTTTGTCGCTATACGAGTAAAATGAAAAACATAAGCAATGCGATTTAGAACGTACCTACATTTAAAATTACCTTTAAACGGGATAACATGAGGTTTCATAAATCTTAATTCGACTCTACTCAATTTAAACTTTCGATTCGTTTCGAAATCTCGACTTGCATCGATCAAATTTGATCGATGTCGACTCGGCTCGAACTCTCGATTCGACACGATAGATCTTTGCGCAGAATTGTTCTTTCAGAACAAGATTTTGTTAATCACACCAAATTTTTGCCCAGTGCTGACACATTTGGTGCGACGTAGGTCGTAGTGGTAAGACGACCACGGCCACTAAAACCATTACTCCGGCCGTGTGGCAATGATAAACGCTAAATTAAAAAAAGATAAGGTACTTACAAAGTCCTCCAACAATCTGTCGATCTTGGCATTGTTACACAGTCCGGCGACGGAGCACACGGCTTGAGGGTTCATCTGTGACGCGAGAGTCTCCACCAGCTCGGGGACGAAGTCATCGGCCAGCTTCATGCATTCCTTGGCGACTACCTTGATGGGGATCAACTGGCACGAACCTTCGAACACTTCTTTAAGCTCCTCCTGTAAATACGTGGTGTATTAAAACATAGTAAAGAATAGGTCGGATATTTGAGATTCGTAATATGCATAGTGAACGGACTACAAATGTAATAATTATATTCCATCTAGATACACTTAAAGCAGTGACAGCCTTGGGGCAAAGCAATTGGATCGCAACGCAGAGGTCTCGAGTTCGATTCCAAGTTGTATCTCGTGACTTTTCGAAGTTATGTGCGTATTAAACAGTTATTGCTAGCTTTTACGGTGAAGGAAAACGTCGTGAGGAAACCTGCATGTCTAAGAATTTTCCATAATGTTCTCGAAGATATGTGAAGTCTGCGATCTCGCACTAGGCCATCGTAGTGGACTATGACCTAACAGAGAGAAGAGGCCCGTACCCAGCAGTGGGACAGTTTAATAAAGGGCTGATATTATTATATACAAACACTTTACTCTTAGTCTTTAGAATGTTTTAAGCCCCTGAAATATTTAAAAACCTGAATATATGATATTTATTTCCGACGTTGCCACTCTGAACTGGTCACATGGCGTAAACGGTCTTAAAGAATATAAAAATCATATTAAATTAATGGAATGATTTAGGAATCAAGTTTTAATATTTACATATCGACTCGTATAAATATTTGTGTTGCTGCAGTAAGTAAAGTTGTGCTGCCAGAAATGATACAGGTGTCTGATGTTTTCGCCTTAAGTGGGTCTCAGCTCATTTTCGAAGAAGAATTAGAAGTTTATATCCAATATCCTGGGTCCCTGGAGTAGACCCACCTGGCCCTAATATACGCCAACAGTTAGCAGCTAAATAGGAGGTAGTGTTTTCCAGCAGAAAAAGCGATACACGAGTCCATAGACTACCTAATCTTAAATACCTCAGCAGTAATATAAAAACATAAAATTAAGAACTCCAATTATTTTCACCTACATTCTTATCAGTTTTTGCGTCCCTAATAACATCTTTAAGTTGAAGTGTTTACTACGAACAGAAGAAGCAGAACAGTACCCGTAATCGTCATTTAACGCAAGTAAAGCCGCGAGGCAAAGCTAGTCCTACTAATATCCTACTAATATTATAAATGCGAAAGTTTGTGAGGATGAATAAATGTATGTATGTATGTATGTTTGTTACTCTTGCACGCCAAAACTACCAGACCAATTGCGATGAAACTTGGTATGTAGATAGCTGGAGACCTGGATTCACACACAGGCTACGGAAACGGGACTTACGCGGATGAAACCGCGGGAAAAATCTAGTAATATATAATACCACATTATTTAATGTACAGCATTACATGCACATACATCCAACATTCTGTGTAACAAACCCACATATTATTAGGGTACAATCAGTAGAACAAAAAGTTCAATGGTATGACCGGATTTCATATTTTTATATAGGTACCTACACACATTGTGTTATCTGATAAAGCTTAACACGTATTACATGTTATTGTTTGTTAAACATAACATTATTATCATACAACGGCAAAACTTGATAAATGGTATGATAGAACAAAATAAAAACGGAATATAGTCGTTTTAAATTTATAATTTAGCAAATGAACACGTATAACTAGTTTAAAACCTCTTTTTTATTAGCTTATAAATGTTTTAATAAGAAGACATAAGAACCCAAACACAAAACAGATCCAATAATACAATTGCCATGAAATCAAACCTGAGACCCCATGCACAGCAGTCGTATTCACAACCGCTGCGCCATCGATGCTGTCTTTACGGCTTTACGTTACCAAACATTATTAGATAAATTAAGCTAATTTTGACTGCTTATCCCTAACTATAGGTTTATTAAACGAATGTGACGCTATTTCTTATTTCATTTAGGGCCGATTTTTCAATCGTCAGATAACTTTTATCTGGGGAATATGTTTGACGTTTTGACAGCTTTTGTATAGAAAATATGTCACACCGCCATATTTATTCTTCAGATAAAAGTTATCTGACGATTGACAAACCGGTCCTTATACTAATATTATAAAGGGGAGATTTGTATTCTTGTTTGGAATGAATAAAATCAAAAACTGAGCACCGATTTCAAAAATTCTTTCTCTATTAGGAATCTACGTTATACAAAAGTAACTATACAATTAAAAACAGTCTTGAAGACGTCTCGCATTGAGGCGAAACACGTGTCAACGCATATTTTGTGTTCAAAGCGGAATACTCTAAGTTGGAGTACGCCCGGATCTCACGACGCGGCTGTCTCTATCCAGAGTAGATCGGTATTGTCAACCTTTTTCTATTGCAATATTTGGAGTGGGCAATCCGAGGGTGCGTGGCAGTTTCCTCTCCTTTCAATTACTTTATTACAATGGATTTCCGCCAAGTAACGCCTAATTCGATTCAATATAGAAGTAACATCCTAACGAATATTATACATAAATGCGAAAGTGAGTTTATTTGTTTGTTACGCTTTCACACCTTAACTACTCGACCGATCATTATGAAATTTCGCATATAAATTTCGCATATACTTTGTCAGGGGTACAGAATATGATATAGGGTACATATTATCTAGGTAAAAGTACTGTTACTTTATTTAATTATTTTACTTGGGGGTACGCTTGCCTCTCCGCGGGACGACGGAGAGGTTATGTCGGGCTCATCGGGGAAAAGATACCCCGGTACTACCGACTAAACCTACCACGGTGTTCCTCGACAAACAATAGATGGCGGGGCCGCGCGACTCACTTTCACATGCAATTGCGACCCCGCCGAGGTACTGTCTCCCTTGTGGAGGGAGGAAGACACTACACAGAGGCGCGCGTGGAAACACGCACGCCGCCTCTCGGACCTGGTGCTGATCGGGTGGCGAGCAGGCCCACGAAGCTTACCACCCTCAGGTCAACTGTTACTAACCTATATTTACGCGAGCGAAGCCGCGGACAAAATCTCGTAGGCTAACACTAAACAGTGTGTATAATAAACCCTGTCCGATCCATTAAAGTCTTGTTTCTCTCTTAACAAACATGCTAAGAAAATAATAAAAAAATCTATATCATCGTAAAACGTCTTCATAATATTATTAAGTACAGTATTGATCAGCATTTATACCCTTAAATTATTGAAATTTCGCACAGTCTAGCAATACTCCACTAAACTTGACAAGGACGTGGAGCGTGGCATACTTTTGACGGCAATTTCTAAGGCGTAGGTAGGCGCGGCGTCGGTGAAACTTTATGAACTTTAGTTTTACCTAGGTATTATGATTAATAAGTTGTCGATATTGCCATGGGTAATCTACCCATGGCAACACCGACAACTTATTATTTTAAATAAATTAAATTTAATAGGGAATTTTCTTTGAGCGATATTTATAAATGAATGTCACTTACGTACTCATAATAAGCTACTGTATAACACCTTTAAGGACCGGACAGGGTTTATTATACACACTGTATAACATTACGCTACGAACCAGTATTCATAAACGTGGATGAAACCGCAGAGAGCCGCTAGTATATTGTGATAATAAGGGCCATTTAATCAAGAGACATTGTTGCCCGCGTCTCCGTTGTATGTCAGCATTATCGGACAACGACTTAGGGTGCTTACAAGGTGTAAGTTCAAACTTTGTTTGTTCTAACTGATAAAATAAGAAGAGAATGTCGAGCAACATTCTTATAAATACATACATTTTTAACTTATAAGTATTTTGTAGTACTCGTTTAATTTTAGGTTATTGTTTTACTAAGTACTTAGATTTGTAATTTTATGTTTTTATAAAGAGTGTTATTATTATTCTTCTAATTATTCTTAGCGCGGGGGCACTAAGTATAATTCCTGAGTCACGGTTGACTTTGCAAACATCCAACGGACACAAGGAACTCGGATCAACTATTTGTGGATCGCACCAGGTGGGAATCGAACCCACAATACTCGGCGCAGTGGCAATAGCGAAGCAACGATCACACTATCCGTGTGTTGAGTTGTTGATTGTAAATGTTATTATTAGCTTATATTTACTGTTTATCTTCTACTATAGGGTTTACAAAACGAATGTGACGCTATGTCTTATTTCATCTATAGGTACTAATATTATAGATTAGTATGCTTGTTTATAAAGAATAGACTAAAATATACTGCACTACACTGTATAGTAATATCCTGAAAACTATAAAATCGAGAGCCAATTAGGCTTGAACTCAATTAAAATTATTACAAACAGAGGAATCCAATCCACATTCCGATCGACCCAACTATTCCTAAAAAATAACATTAACAAGAACTCTGATTTATCAACACATGCAAGTTCAGTATTCCGCTCTGCTTAATTTGATTAATATAGCTACGAAATTATATGTTTCATGCTACCAAGTTGACAAACAAAGTTACGGCTCGCTTGAGGGTAAGCGGTTATTGTAGTCGATTAACGGTTACGCAAAGTTAAAACATTGATGGTACTCTTCTGACAGCACTTTATTGAGATGGCTATCCTGATAGTCATCTTACGGCAAAAACAAAACAGAAGACTGTTTGGCTATGATCTTCTGTAAGATGGTAGTTTTTCCCAACCTACTTCGTTTACACTGTTGTGGCCGAGCAGCTCTCATTGTAAAATACTATTAAATTATTATTACTTATAATACCACGATGGATAATAACACATTGAACGCTATGCCGGTCATAAATGACCGCGCACAATACATTTTCTATTGTGCTATATCTGTTACATAACATTCTAATATAATCCTGTATACATAAAAACATGACTATATCTACCGACTCACAAAACAGTATAGAAAAACCTTACGTAGAGTTCAATGCCCCAAATTTCAAAGCAGAATAAATATTTTCAAATAGAACCGCAATTATTTTCATTCACAGCAGTTTTAGCTGAATATTCCTCAATAGGGTCATTGTTTAAATGGCGTAATACCGTGAATAATAGGCATGAATGGCGACGTTTGAAGGCAATATAAAACACGCAACCACAAGATTTTACGTTTATTCAATCCAATTGTTCTTATCACAATAATTATATTCGAACGTATTAAAATACCTTTTCAACTGCAAGTTTACGATAGCCTCTTTGACTCAAGGCCTGTGCTGTTTCTTCAATATATACATATTCTCAAGCTTGTATTTCCGAAGAGTTAGACAGATGCTTTGTAACTGTGAGCGTTATAGGGCCTATTGCCGATTTAGTTATTAGGTATATATTTTAAATCAAACGATGTCGTCTAAGTTTCCGAGATATAAAAACTCCGTAAATATAAAAGCACGTAGCCAAGTAGGCAACACAATATCTAGGCGTAAATTTAATAGTATTGTAGCGTGATTCCTATGCGAACAAAATTCTTAATTTAATTTCTTATGACTCTTAATGTGTAATTGCAAATAGTTATTAAAAGTTGTAAATAACATTCATCGCGATAAAATTCCGTTTGAAGTACGTATACCTACATATGTGGAATAAATTTCGGGTACTTTTCTAATGTATGTAGCAATCAACGGTTACCAAAGGAGCTTTACCACCGTTCAAAATAGAAGATGTGCCGTCTGTGCAAATAGTCAACACCGTCTACTCAATAAGCCTTGAAACCCAAACACAACACAAAGTTTTCTGGTGGAAATCTAGTCAACCGTATTTTTCAAGTTGCTTTGGAATTTGAACAACATATCTGCCGTGCGAATTCCATACATCATAAATATAATCATATTATATTATCATAATATACATAGATTATATTATAATAATATCACACCTGTTTACATAGAACACGACACAAGGTTTTGTAGTAGAAAAACAGTCGTGTTTCCAAACCAAGTCACTTCAGATTTTTAACAGCAAATCTTCTGGGCGAATCCCTTACATAATATATATAAAAATATTATATTATATGTATAGATACTATATAAAGATTTTATAATAATATCAGCCGTTTACAAACAATCTCGCTGGTGGGCACAGGTTAGACAATAATGTAGGTATTACGCTGACCCAGTGCGGGTTTGTCGACTTTGTATATCTTTGAGGATGTTATGGAAAACTCTCAGGCATACAGGTTTTCTAACGTAGTCCCATACATATTGAATAGGCATATTTAGAGATTCTACGAACAACAAACATGTTCCATACCTGTGTCTCATTGCTTTGCAGTTGGTCGCGCGCCTGTTGCACCATGTCAGTACAGATTTTGCAGATGCTGTCGTTGTCTTCGGGGAATGTCATCTTGGACCATACGCGGGTCACACAATGATGGGTAGCCTTGCATTGTCGCCCAGTGCTACAAAATGAAAATATTATGTAATATTCACATATTTCGAATTAGGTGCCTACATTGGTCAATTTTATGAGCCTTTTTTGCATAATTATTCTATAGCGACATGCAAAGTTTCTGAATTGAAAATAAATGTAAAAGGAAGAAAATCTTGACAGTGTCCCCAAATATTTTTTATCGAACCGCTATGGCTATCAACTAAGCATTTACTTGCCTACTTAAATTTTATTACAGTTCAAGGAAACTTAATATAGAGACAAATGAAAATGTTTAAGTAGGTAATACTTAAGTAAAGTTTGAGTCTTTCTCAACATGTCATTCTCAATTCAGGAACCGGGGGATAGTTTCATTATATCCTCGAAGGCATAGGCAGAGGTGTATTAAAGACTTTTTGTTAGTTATGTTTTTAGGTCTCATGTTATAGGAGGCGAGCATATTATTGGCGTCTACCGAGTACAGTTTCCAGCTCCGTAATGATACTGAGAATGATGTGATAGAAAACCCAAAACTTTTACACCGCTATTAAATTCTCTATCGCTGTGTCTATAATATACTATGGTAAGACGACGACGTAAGTCAACAAATATGTGCGAAATTTTTAATTCGTCTATCATTTCAACTGATAAATTATCAGTTATTACTTATTAAAGCACATAACTACATATTAATTAGGCGATTTTAATTCCTCAAATATCGTTCAAATATATTATTTAATGTTGTACAGCCTACCTATGTCGCTGACCGTACGTAGAGTTCGATTGTGTAACGATTTAATTGTCAGATAGTTATGTCGCTGAATGTACACACGGCTACACATCAAGTTAGACACCCTATATACGCATAACTACGCTACATACAAAATAGATAATTGTCGGAAAGGGACAGTGCATAGTGGTGTCGATGTAATGGTAAGGATAGAGCTTAACAAAAATATAACGCACTCCCTCGCACGATTCGCTTCTAATAGTTCAAAGTCCGAACAGTCTAGGTTGATGTGTCGCTGTGTGTACCTACACTCTACAGTTTAAATATGTGTAGTAAATATGCATCAGTGGAAATTCAGCAGTATACTATCGTGTTACGTATATAAAAAAACGCTGTAAGTGACAAATAGGCAAAATGAGTTGATTGCACACTTTTCTATGGTTTCTATATTGAAGACATTTTAATGTATTTTTAGCGTCGCAATTTGATGTTATATGCCTATAATCTACCTACCTCAATAAACAGGCGGTCAATCTGTCAGTAACTAAAATTATCACGTACTTGTTCGCGTGTCAACAATTCTACAATATTACGTAGATTGATAAAGAATAATGGATCGCCATCTTGGGACTTAGTGTACGTTTCACTTGAATATGTTCACACGAATTGCGGGAAACGATACTTTTAAAATATAATATTTCTACAATGTCGATTAATTAAGAGTGTGAAACGACCTCGTCTGAAAATGAAGGTGTGCGTATTGATACCCTAAAATATTTATATTTTTTGAATGTGTCGTTTTGCATGATTTGTGCGACCACTAATCCATCTTGGTAGCGTTAGGACTGGCCGCGTAGAGATCGACCCTTATTCAAATCCGAACATACCTACACAATAACGCGTTGAAACAAACTCACTCATAATATAATAGAGACAACATTTACAAAAGATGTTTAGAATCCATTGTTCGTAAATAAAAGGGCTCACAACTTACATAAAACAATGGCTCAATTATATTACATAATAAGCCGTTACCGCCATACAAACCGCTACAATAATGTTTATGTTGGCAATACAATCGATGTATTACCAACATAATAAATGGTTGCACTGGTTGCAGAGTATTTTATATAACGAGGTTGTATAACTAATCCAGTCTATTACAATGATACCGCCTTCTAGTGTTACATTGCGTGTCGAATAAATGCAAACACGGTTTTATTAAATTTGTTCGTTTTACGTGCGATCTAAGTTAGAGAAATGTGGGAGTATATCACTCTGCTTAACCATTAAAAATAAGGGCGTGATGCTATGGTCTGTCCATTGTTGTTACTTAAATAATTATTTCTTTTTAATAAAGAACTGAATATAGTCAGTCAAATCTCATGTGCATTGTGGAACATTTGTATTTGGAATAAATTAATGTCAAATATATCAAGAATGGATATGGAGCACAATTTTATCACACCTGATATAAATTCTGTATTGTATGTTTTAGTTTATATTAAATAATACAAAAAAAGTGAATTAGAAAAGGTAAAACAAATAGTAACTAAAAATTATTTCTTAAGTTTTGCTGAAGTATAGAATAAAAAATTTAAATCCATATGCATTTCACTAAAGCCTATAATGGTTAAGGTATCGAACTTGCGATCGAGAGATGATAAATTCGAGTCCCATCCATTACACTACCGATTTGTACCTACGTAGACGTAGGTACACAAACACTTACTTTAGTAATAATAAGGTTTAATTTCTTACCTGAAGTTGCTGCACCAGTAAGACGGGCCCCAAGTGCATTGTGACGCACCCAAGAGCTTCTGTTGATTAGAAGGGCCTCCCAACAACTTACCTATAACAAAATAAGAGTTCAGGCTGATGTAATTTTTTTTATATATTACTTGCTATACCTCGGGAACAGTAGGTATTTTTTTTCTGGATAAAAGTTATCGTAAGTCTTTTTCTATACCCCTGACAACGAGTAGGCAAAATTGTACGACGCTCGGTAAAGAAGTTCAGGCGCAAAAGCATAACAAACAAACTCACATTCTCGTTTATAATATCAGTTAGGACTAGTTTCTGTCTGTGGATTTGCGTAATCCCACGGTAGCACATACCAGGATAAAAGTTACCCTATTTTCTGCCCTAAGATAAAATCTATCTCCTTGCCAAATTAAATGGGTTATTGTACATTCGTCACAAAGCAAATTCGTCACATTTTGAAAAATTCATACGTTGAAAGTAAATTCGTCATATGTATTAAAATATATGTGTAAATTCGTCATAGGTACATGAGGGTTATTGTAAATTTGTCACAAATCCTCATTTCACATCATTTTTGCTTAAAGTAGCGATAGGAAGCAAAGTTGATTTTAGCGCTCCGTCATCGCACTAATCGGAGAACTATGATTTTTACGTAGGTGTTAGGTTATTATATTTATTTATATAGTTGTAGGCAAGTGAGCAACTCGAGATCTGTGATTTTTTATAGGTGTTACGTTAAATTAAAAAATATATGATCATTACTGTGATTTAAATGTCTTTCTATTGTTTATCTTATAATTGTAATGTTTTGGGCAAATCGTCCACTTGAGAACTGCGATTTTTATGTAGATATAAGGTAAATTATTAACTTACTATGATTATGAAAAATATACAATATTTTTATTCTACTAGATGTTTATTTTTTTTGCGATCGGTGCGGGTAAAAACCATGTGACAAATTTACAATAAAAATAATTAATAAATAGGAAATTTATTGCATAAATTAGAATTGTGATGAATTTACTTGGTGACGAATGTAAAACGACCCAATTAAATAAAGATCCGTTCAGCCGTTTAGTTGTGGTAAGTTGATATAAACATACAGAGACTTTCGCTTTTATAATGTTAGTAGGTAAGTATGGATAGCATAGAACAAACACATGTCTATATTTTATTGCTTGTTTTAGGAGACAATTGGCGCTGGACAGAAAGGAGTGGAAAGATCGAAGAGAGGCCGTTGCCCTGCAGTGAGACGGAACAGGCTAAAAATAAAATAAATAATAATAATTGTTTTATGCTATATACCTATGTTTATACTAATACTAATATATTATATTAATATTTCATATTTATACTAATATTATAAAACTGAAGAGTTTGTTTGATTGAACGTGCTAATTTCAGGAGATACTGCTTCGATTTGAAAAAATATTTTAGTGTTGGATAGCCTATTTACCGAGGAACGTTATAGGCTACATAACATCAGGCTACGACCACGGGGCAACCACGAGCATAGCTAGTTCGATATAAATACAGAGCTAAGAGACTTCATCTCTCATTTAAATATTTAGAAGTCGTGCATGACAGGATAGATTCAAATCAACATGTTGTTATTTACTTGTAAATAGCTGACGACCTCTAATTGCTGCGTCTCTTTTACACCTAGGCGAGTGACGAGAGAGCGATAATTTCAAGGTCATTGCCGGCATTTAACGTTATACATGCTAACTGCCCAACGTAACTATCGGTGAAACCAAAGCCAAACCGCTGTTTAGAATATCAGTGCTCTTTAAACCTTGCTTGAAGAAGCACACGCCATAGTAGCAAATGGCCAGCACATTACAGCAGGCTGCACATCCTAACTAATATTATAAATGCGAATGTGAGTCTGTTTCTTACGCTTTCACGCTTTAACTACTCGACAAATCATCATGAAATTTCGCATACACGTTGACAGAGGTAGGCACAGAAAAAAAATACGGTAATTGTGTCGAAATAAAGTATAGTTCCCGAAGGATAGCAGTTTATTGATAAAATTTATATTAACGCAAGCGAGGCAACGGGTAAAACCTAGTTATTTATATATAGGACTACTTTTAATCCTATACGTACATCATTAATTTACAGTTGTTTTTAAGACATATCGCTCACTACAATCTAAACCTTGTATTGCTGGGGACTTAACAAAAATACAATTAACAGACACACAGGACATCCAGGCTCTAAACAATCATTTGTGGCTCACATAAATTATTGTCCCGTGTGGGATCCCTCAACATTCAGCGCGGAGGCAGCGGCGAAGCGACTACCTAAACGACTTCGCCATCCGAAGAATCAAAACAATCAAGACATTCAATGGACAAATGGAGAATGGACACAAAAAGCACTCAGATTTGCAAAATCTATATCCGGATCACACAAATCTTGGCAATCGAACACATAAAAACAGCTTTGTGGCGAGATTACCACTGAAACTATTACACCATCTGTGCAGTAATATCCCAGAGCCTGCACGTAAATCATTAGAATGATCACTGAAGTGTATCATAACTTACAACATCACTGTAGGTCTGGGATACCGCCATTATTTAAATCATAAATTTAATCTTACTTAGAATAGATTGAGTAGGTCCTACGAAGAGTGAGCTCAAACATATACTTAGTAGAGACCGATAGTATACAATTTTCAATATGAGTGAGCATGACGATAGATACTATATTTATGATTCAAATGTCATGTTGGCATTGTCTGTCATGAGTTCATGACACTTTTGCCTACGTCCGGAAAGATGACAATATTTAAACGTAATAGGGCGCATCTATAATTATTTAAATCTTTGCAATACCGTATCTTAAATTATTAGAAGGAAAAAGAAAGGGTTAATTGAAATTTGAACGATTTGTGATAATCATTGTACTTAATTACCTACCTATATTTCTGTGGTCTTTCGAGATAATCACGTGATAATACTCCTCACAAATACTTTTATTATTATCGCTAAATGGCATAAGAAAACTTCTTAATGAGTTAATATAACCATATCTAGAAACAATGAAAAAACATTGTATTGCTGGCGACCGAACATCGAGGAAGATTTTCTGTACTGCGAATTTCAACCGTATACCATTAACTGTAAGGTTGAAATTCAAATATTATATAATGTGTAGCTTAGCTACCATTCTATCTTACGATTGTAACAATTAGGATGGAATACGATAAATAATAATATTAATTTAATTAATTTACTTTAATGGTGACTCAATACGACCAGGTGTGCATAACATGGATATTTATATATACTGTTTATGTTACTTCGAGTCATAGAATCCGTTATTGTATTGTACCGTAACCGTGTTTGTATTGTGTACACTTCGTTTATACCAAGTCTTGACAAATAAGTAGCGATAGTCTTGGGAGACCGTGGGACTGTTACGCAGAGGTCTCCAGTTCGATTTCAAGACATGCACATGGGACTTTTCGAAGACATGCGTATTAAATAGCTAACTATCGCTTGCTTTAAAGGTGAAGGAATGTTTAAACCATGTGAGAGAAGTCTTTGATCACTTAAACTCTTTCAATCAGTACTGGGACAGAGTGGTAGACACCGGGCTTATTCGAACAATTCCAGCTTAGAAGAAGCAGTACCTACTTACTTCAGTTCAAATACAAAATATGCGTATGGTTTTACGTGGCAATGTGTGAATACTACGACTATAACACTATCACGCGTAATCCGTTCCACGGAATTCTCAATACTTTCTCTTTAAAAATCAACTCCAGCAGAGTTTACAAAGATAGGTGGTATTAACAGACACAAAGAACAGCACAACACCAGACTTTGTGGATTAAATAATTGTCTTGTGTGGAATTCGAACCCACAATACTAAGCGTGGCGACAACGGCGAGGCGACCGTTTGCCCGTTGCGCCATCAGTGCAATCAAAGTAACTTATACTCAGAATCAGTATTTCAAGACATGGTCTACCAACGCATACCAGGATAATAACTTGTTTATTTGTTAATACATAAACAACTTATTATCCTGGTATGCTTTTCATAGAGAAACAAGTTACTACATAATGCTAAATAGGTATCTTACAAAAATAACAAACTAAGATTAATTTGCAATATTGAATTAATTTGCAATATTCCGAGTTTATTCCAAACACGAAATGATTTTGTAGTATTTTTAGCATGCTGAATAATTAGTGATCGTAAAACAATGACTGTCATATTTGGACAAATTTAGTGTAACGCGATCATTGTTGTAGAATACAAGAACACACTTGCGGAATGTCTTCCTACAAAAACATTGTGAACTCGCTAGTTAATATGATACCTAAGTTATTATTATATTTAAAAAAAAATACCTGAATGTCCTTACTTCTTCTAAATGAGAATGTGAGTTTGTATGTTTGTTACGCTTTCACGCCTTAACTACCCTATGGTTTAGGTACTTTTCAACCAGAAAAAAGTACTGTTAACATAACCTAACCAAACCTAAAACCTTAATTTATGCCGCGGGCAAAATCTAGTATATATATAATAATAATATTCTATCACATACACACAACACCACCTTTTTTTTTTTTTTTTTGATTCCCAGGAAAAAATGCTTGATGCACTACCCGCCGGCTAGGGGACGGCACCGGCGGGGCATGTGGGACTCACCAGCCTAGTGCTGGGATACCCACTAAAAAAACCTGGGGTGTTCCCTCTCCCACCCAATGGGGGGGGCCAGTTGGGAGTCTAAAAAGATTCATCCATAGCAGGCCCCCCCGTGTGGGTGCCGGCCGGGTCAATCGGACCCAACCTCCTCTCGTCCCCGGGGGAGAGCATTTCACAGCTCTCCCCTTTCGACGTTAGAAGGCGCGCGGGAACACCGCGCGCGCCCTCTGTGGGTTCTTACTCACGGGTGGCAGGGTCCCCTGAGGCCTTGCCACCCAGAACCCTTAGGTGGGGGGCAGGAGAGCGACGTAAGCGCGTCTCCTGCGCCCCCTACTCCGGCGGCGGATGTCCGGGGCGTAAGGATCTTCCTCACGCCCCCGCTCCGCCGCCTCCTTCTGCGAGATGACAGCCTCGCAGAAGGACCTCATTGCGCCCCAGCACCTGTCGTCGCCGACCATCATGGATACGACGGTCGGCAACGAGAGGTCGGGGCCAATCACGGCGACCAGGGCACAGCGCTCCTCGGCCCACGCTGGACACTCCTCCAGCGTGTGCTGCGCCGTGTCCCGGTCGCACTCCTCGCAGTGGTGACACCTGGTTGTCGGCTCCCTACCGGCTATCTTGCACAGGTACTCTCCGAAACAGCCGTGTCCGGAGAGCACCTGAGTAAGCCGGTAGGTGAGCGGTCCGCGCCGTCTGTCCATCCACTGCCTTAGCACCGGACGGACAGCCTCGACGGTCCTCACCCCGTAGCGGGGCTGGGCCAGCCTTTCCTCCCACTTGGCCTCGAGGACCAGTCGAGCCTGGGACCTTCGCGTCTCCACCGCCCCGTGAGTGGGTTCCTCACCATGGAGCCGGAGGTCCACGCGCCAGTGATACACCGACGCTTGGACCTCCGCCTCCAAATCCCAGGGCGGCGATGCCGCCAGGATGCACGCCGCCTCAAAGGAGACGGTGCGGTACGCCCGCGACACCCTGATCGCCATCGCCCTCTGAGGTTTCCTCAAGAGGGCGATGTTTCGGCGATCGAGGGCGCCGGCCCAAATGGGCGACCCGTAAAGGGCCATCGACCGCACCACCCCCAAATAGAGGCGGCGGCAGACGACACTCGGCCCCCCGATATTCGGCAGCAGAGAGCTAAGCGCTCCCGCCGCCGACATCAGCCGGGGGGCCAGGCGGCTAAAATGGACGCGAAAGTTCCAGCGGCCGTCGAGGTGGAGCCCCAAGTATTTCATACTCGGCTCCACCCCGATGCGGACCCCTCCAACTATGATGTGGGCATCTGGTGGCGGCGCCCGCCGAGGCCCATGAAATAACAGGGCCTCGGACTTTTCCAGCGCCACCTCCAGTCCCAACATCCTAATTCTACCGACAACCAGGGCCACCCCTGCCGTGGCAAGACGGGCAGCTGCCCCGTAATCCTCTCCCCGGGCCGTGACCAGCGTGTCGTCGGCGTAACAAGTTACGCCGACGCCCGGGGGCAGGGCGCCCCGCAGAACCCAGTCGTAGCCGATGTTCCACAGGATCGGTCCAAGAACGGAACCCTGTGGAACACCGCACGACACCTCCCTCCGGAACGTCTCTCCGTTCCGCCCCACACAGAATACGCTCCTCTGGTGCAGGTAGTCCCCGACTATTCGGCGCAGGTAGGGAGGCACTCCATGAAATCGGAGCGCCTCCCTAATAGTCGCCCACGGCAGGGTGTTGAACGCGTTGGCGATGTCCAAGGACACCGCCAACACCACCCCGCGCGAGGCGACCGCCTCATCCGAGAGGGCCTTGACGCGACTGATCGCGTCAATCGTCGATCGGCCCTCTCGGAATCCGAACTGCAGTTCGGAAAAGTCGGGGCCCACCCGCACCAGGTGCCTGGAGAGGCGGGCAACCACTACACGCTCAAAGAGCTTGCCCACCTCATCCAACAGCACTATGGGGCGGTACGCGGAGGGAGAGTCCGCGGGGCGGCCCTCCTTTCTCAGGAGGACTAGCTTACCTGTCTTCCACATGGCAGGGAACCGTCCCGACTCCAAACAGGCGCTAAACAGCCTGAGGAGCCGGTCCCCTCGGGCGTCGTAGGCCAAAACCCAGGCGCGGCCAGGAATTCCGTCCGGCCCCGGGGCGGTGTTTTTGCCCCGGAGCCGAACCATTGCCGCGCCGAGCTCCGCCATTGTAACCTCTGGCGCCCCGGCATCGGCACCGCCCTCCTCAATATCGGGCGGCGCCATTTCGGGAGGCGTGTGCTCCGCTCTCGAAGGAAAGAGAGCGGAGACCACCTCCTCTAATTGCCGGGGCTGGAGACTCTCGGTGACCGGTGGGGCCCAGGAGCGCAGCTTGCCCCTGACCGCCTTGTACGGACGGCCCCACGGGTCTGCCTCGAGAGTCCCCAGGAACTCTTCCCATCTTTGGGCTTTGGCCTCGCTGATGGCGGACTGCAGGACGTACTTCCGCTGTACGTATTCGCCCCGCAGCCGTGCCTCCACGGTCGGGACACACAACACCACCTAGCCCAAACTAAGCAGAGCTTGTACTATGGGTACTAAACAATGGATAAACATACATATACTGTTTTTTTTTTGTAAATGCTTTCTTAATATTTTACTTAGACACACCCAGACCAAGACAAACATCCATGTTCATACACACAAATGTTTGACTTTTGCGGAAATCGAACTCGGGACCTCAGGCGTGACAGTCGGTTACACTAACCACTACGCCATCGATCGAGGCCGACAACTTTTATAAAACTTGAGTGCTTAAGTTTAGTTTTCCAATAATAATAAACACGAATTTAATTAAACCAGAAAATAATTAGCCCAGATGTTATATTGTGTAATGGTTAACATTCACATTTATAATCAAACATAAAAACATTATCTCTGCACAACCTGGGTATCGAACACAGGATCTTACATATGTTTCTAAGTGTAGTGAAAGCGATAGCTTGTTCCATGTCCCCAAAAAGGTATAGCACCATTCGACCAAAAATGTGGTCCAGCACTCTATGGTTGAGATTCCCTTGAACGTCATGAAACAACAAGGTCGATTTTCCCTTTCAATAATATTATGACAGTGGTCATTGCTCTCTTTGTTATATTTACGTCATGCCATCTGTCAAGCTAAAAAAGTCAACCTTAGCGATAACTAGATCTCACAGAAACTTCTGTCAAAAGGTAGTAGTAGTAAGTAGACCACTTTGTATTCAACAGTTTATAGCATTGTCACAGTCTAGCTAAAGGGAATCCATTCAGTCCATTAACGATCACTAAATTACTAGAACAATTGTTAGAGGCAGGGCGAGGAAAATACCCACTAGCACAATCTATCGACTAATCGAAGGATTACTCGCATAGGAACCTCACAGAAGTTACTAATCGAATGATCCAAAATGTTCGACTTAAGATTTAAAATATGTTTTTTAAAAATGTTGTGTAGAGATTTCAGATAATGTTGATTATTAATTTCAACCGTAAATTGGTAGAGAATCGTTGGAAATACGACAGAAGACCTATTGTTGTAAAACTGTGGAGTTTGTAAAAGACGTCATGCGGTTGAAGTAATTGCGGTGAAAATACCACACGAAAAATATCCTTATTAATATTATAAATGTGAAAGTTTAAAGGATGTATGGATGGTTGTTACTCTCTCACGCAAAAACTACTGGACCAATTGCGATGAAACTTGGTATGTAGATAGCTGGAGAGCTGGATTCACACATAGGGTACTTTTTATCCCGATATTCCCACGAACGGGACTTACGCCGGGGTGATACCGCGGGGAAAAACAAGTAACTCATAATTATAAACTTTTTAAATATTTTTCGGCCTATCCTTTTCTTTATCTTTGCACTAAAAGATTCAATGTAACTATTGTTGCCTGCCCATAGTAAGTATATTGAACATCTGTTCAAAATATTACTTAAATATCAATATGTAAAATATTGTCGACTTGATATATAATATAGACAATTATTAAAATTACTCACCCTCGACTGGCAGCACCTTCTGTAAAAGAAATAAAGGTTTAAGCGTACATTTATATATACGCCTATTATATGAGCCCTATTATAATTATTTACTATAAAGAAGGCTAACCACTTTGATTCAAAGTATCGTAATCGTAGACCAGAATTGTTTGCAAGTTTTACCCTTATGGCATACCGATTTAAAACAGAATACAACGAAATAGCGATTTGCGATTATCGATTACATAGCCAAACCACGCGATTGTTCCTATTTATTCGAATGTACCTAGTCTATTATGTGTTAGCAATGTTAAAGTTCAAATATAGTTAGGTATGAATTGAAATCCTGGTACTTACAATAATAAAATGGGTCGGCAAATTATCCGATGTGTACAAATCGAAGGAATGAAAAATAAAAACTCCAAATATACGAATTCTAATTCGAATTTCAAATAATATTCGAAAGACATCGTACAATTTTCATTTTCAAACGTTTTTATAATAGGATAATTGACTAACAATTTCTTATTATTTAAGTTAAATAGTTACATTACACAAACCCTAAATCACAAAGAATTATTGAATCTGCTCAAAAATAAATAATATACTTAAGTGTTTCAAATCTGTAAGTAGGGGTTGTCAAATAACTGACAAAGGATACACTGTACAAACTATGACGTAACCGCTATTTAATCGCAGCTGTACGAGGGAGATAGTGAGACATCCCAGAGATAGCGAGACATCCCCACAACGACACTACTTTTTCTTATATCAAATTAAAATATAAATTACTCCCTTAATTTGCACAGTACAAGTACTGTATTCACAAAAAAAATCTATTCATCACTATTTGCTCCTGTGTATAAAATAATATATAAAATTAACAGCAAAAAGAAACTCTAAGAACAAAACTTACCCTGCCCATCAAGATGTCTTCAATATTGTTATTGTTGCACATCTGTATAAGGACGCACATGGTTTCAGGCGTGGTCTCCGACTGCAATACATGGTAGATGTACTGGTGGAGGTTTCGTGTGTTTTCAGAGCAGATCCCCGCGATCTCGGGATGCTGGATGTCTTCGCATTGCGACGCGATGCGCGAGGCAAGGTAATCCTGTTTAATAAACACATTTTTTAACCTTTCAATTGTTTGCCAGACAAGACTCGACTGATAATCATGAAATTTTGCATACACGTTGTCAGAGGTACAGGAATGAACATAGGGTACCTTTCATCCAAAAACAGGAACTGTTTTCGAGGGATAATTTATTTACAAAATCTACATTATCGCGAGCGAAGACACAGGCAAAATCTGGTATTAAATATGACAGTAATAGAACTGTTTTTGACCAATCATAGTCGTTCTGGAGAAAGACCAGGTCAAGAGCATCTCAAACGTACGTGAAGAGTGAATGAAGCAAGAACCACATCTACGCCAGGACCGTAGCAAGACCGCAATTTCTATGTATCCTATGAAAACAGGTGTCAAACTTATTTTCTCATTAGTCTCTGTTTACTGTTTTATAATGTTATATAATAATAATTTAATAGCCGGCATCAAAATACAAATAAAAAGGCATTGTGTACGAAACAAAAAGCCAAGCAAGATTAAAGTAGGACATGCTGTGTTCGTCTTATCATATGCGGTAGTAATTAAGAACTTGGATTCGATTTCTTAGTCACACAGAATGTTAATAGCCTATCAGATATGAAATTCTCACTACAAGATAGAAATTATTGCCTATTGTTGTTATTGAATTAAAACAAAGGCTTCAACAGTTTATAGGTTTAGTTTTTATTTTTTATTTTCTTTGTTTGTTTTTTATATATAATAATAATAATAACCATTTATTTCGCGTGGCATAGACGCATAGACCTTATGGACTAACAAACATACAATTTGTATTAGTATATAAACTAGCGATCCAACAAACGTTGTCCTGTCCAAATTTTGACCTGCAACCGAATTGCAACGCCACCTAACGGGTCCTATTATTAATTTAAACCATTCAAACACACACAAAAACTTTCATCAAAATCGGTTCAGCCGTTTAGGAGTTCAGTGACATACACATAAAGACATAAAAGATACCCACCTCATTAATAAGTTCCCGAATATCCTTCAACTGTCTGAAGAACCGTACGAACTTGGTGGCCATTCCATTGGGGGCGACGGTGTCATTGCGCTTGTCCCAAAGCGTTGCTATGCAGTGCCCCACGGCCCCGCACTCCGACCCTTGCCTGTGTGAATCAGACTCATCAGATGTGACTCACGTCAATAAGGAAGTACCTACTGTAGTAAAGGTAAATGTGTATAATTTATAGGTGTTTCCGATGAACACTTTTAGGTATGCGGTTTAACCCGCATACCTAAAAGTGACCCGTGATTAACTTCACTTTAATATAAATCTATAATTATGTTTTTTGCAAACTGTAATCTTAAAAATAACTGCACGAATTGCGTATTGGCTGTAGTGGTCATCTCGCCACTATCGCCGAGTATTATGTATTCGGGACAAAAATGTATGTGCTCCATGAATAGTTGTTCCCTGACTGGATGATATTTGTGTCTGTTGTTTGAATGTTTGTAATATTAGGCATTATTCCTAGTGCAGAAATTGTTTTCTAAAAAACGTAAAATTAAATTAAGTATGTTTTTTTTTAAACTCGTGAACGCCGATCTTAGTATGAGTAGGTACACTGAGTGATCTAAACAACGCCGAGTATCGTGTATACCCTTAGTTCCCAAAGTAGTCCAGGTGGACCCCAGGGGTCCACGGGAGACTCGAAGGAGGTCTACGTTGGCGTGACAAAAAATTGGAGTTCACAATTTGTAAGCGGGGGTCCACGAAAATGTATTTGCTTTCGATAGTAAAGAACTAAAAATGTTGCCTTCACCTATCAATGTGTGCAGATAATAAAGTCCGAATATACCGATTTCACTTGGCGGATTAAATTTCTAGCTGCAGGGGTCCACCGGAACCAGCTAAATTTTGAAAGTGGTCTATGAGAAAAAAGTCTGGGAACCTCTGGTGTATATGATTCCCACACGTGACAAACATTTGTGTGAGTCACAAATAATTGTTCCCAGCCCGGGCGTTCTTTGTGTCCGTTGTTTGAATGTTTGTGAAAACAACAGCAGCAAAAAAATTTGCTTAGTATTTTTTTGAGTGGAGGTGTACTTTGTGATTGTTAATTGTATGTTCATAAATTCCCTCGCGACACAGGGCTCAGTAACAAGCGCAAATTGCTGATATTTTTATCTTAGTGTTAATTTACAATTAATAAATAAAATTATTAACCTAGTGCAGTAATATCTGGGTCAATAAGATTAACATAAACTACTGATTGCTTAGATAAGTAATTTTGGTGTCAACATATGAAAATGTTGCACTAAGTACTTTCATAATCTATCAATATAATTACGACAAAGCAATTTAATATGTGATGACTGCCTATTGCCTGTAGCTGGTTTGAGGCTGAGAGTTTCTTGTTTCCGTTATTTAAATGTTTGCAACCATAACACTAAGCGTTACAGCAGTGGCAAAAAATTCAGTTGCCCACTTCACCATACATTCAGTCAAAGTAGTTATTTATTCTAACTGAACATTAAAACTTACTTTATGCTATTACACCATGCTGAAGGTCCTTTGTGACATTCTTTCGGTACCGCCAAAGACAAACCTAAGAAAAAACAAACTGGGGTCAGAATAATATGAAATTATGAACTAACTTATCATCACAATTACAAATAATAAAAATTACGAGAGCAAACAACTTGTGCGGGTCACACAGTGTTTATCAACGCTAATGGTAGCATACTCAAGTAAGTGCTTAGATAAGCATGAACAAATAAATAGAAACTACTAGTCTTTGTTTCTAGTAATTTATGCTAATGAGTAATGATTAAGATATTAATGTTTGCATATATATTACTTATATAGTTAGTAAATAAATACAACTGTGTATATGTTTGTTAAGAATTTTCTTTGGTGATCTGTTTACCATAGCTGCACAAAAGTATCCAAAATGCTACTGAATTCGTGAGGAATTATATATATTAAAAAATAATTTAATTTTAATATTTAACATTTGTATAAACTTATGACAATATTAAGAGAATTATTGTTCTACTTTCAATGTTTTAAATACCTATTGAAAGTATTAATGTTTCATCGTTTTATATATTTAGCAAATCATTCTACTATTGTGATGACCTCACAATAATAATATTATTTAAGAATTACTTGTATACCCACTTACTATGAAAATGGTCAATCTTTATAGTAAGTGGGTATACATGAAAATGTTTTGGCAAACAACATATCACTTACTCTACCTAAGAACTGTGAACTAAAATATGCTAAGGTATCAGCACACAGGGGCATGCACAAAGATTTCTGGTAGGGTATGCACGCCCTACCCCAAACCTCTGCGAGGGCACTACATTTCATTTATAAATGTTTTTGTGTGTATATATATCTGTATATTACATTGTAGTATTTAATAAATAGATTTCGATTATATAGATTTACATAAGCCACCGGACTAGGGTATGCAGTGCTTATTTGCTTGTATGAAGCGCACGCGCCTGTCAGCACAATAATTTTGGTCAATTGAGAATAATTATTAATTTATCCATTGTCATATGGATGCCTCTAGACACTGCTTAAATCATTGTTAGTATTGTTAAGGTACAACAGGTTAAATTACTAAATAAAGTATATACTTTATTGCATATGCATAGCATACAAGTAGTAAGAGAATGCTGTGCAGTGAAGTCACTACAATACTACTATTAATATAGTGCTTCACTTAATATAAGAACAACTAAAATTCCGTATTCTATGAATGCAGTATTATGTGAATTAGTAATAAGAACTATTACATTCAATTGATAACAAGATACTATATACTGTTCTATAGATTAGAATAACCGTTCCTAATAGTGTATCAAACAAACTTTAGTGCCCCACTAATATTTTATGATGAGGGTAATATCAAATTTTATTTATTTATTTGCTAATAATACATGAAATTATAGTTATAATAAGGATCTAAACTGTAGCAATTTACTAGTGGTCAGTCAGTCTGGAATACCAGCAATTATAGATTACTATGCAATAATATTCAATCATTTTCCTCCTAATATGTAATAATTATTTAATGTAATATTATTACATATAAAACATATCTTTGCTACTATGCAAAACAGGAAATATGATCCTAAATACAGTTATACAACTGGGCATGATTCATTAGCTACTGAAGAATGATGATGTTTCGTTGGAATTTAAAATTTGCTGTCAGAAGGTTACCTGATCTTATCAAAAACTATATTTAATAATGTATAAGTATTTATAATAAAATATAAGAACTAAACTATGTAATAATCTTATAATTATCAAACCTAAATATTTTAACAATTGAATGATAAAGAATTTATTAAGAAGATATATATTATTATTTTGTAAAATTAGTTGTCTTATAGTTCACTTTCAAGCGACAATATTATTATGAAGTAAATATAGAAATAAAGATTTTGTGTTTGTGCCAACAGTAATTAATAAAACATGAAATGCAATGAATAAAAATTTGTAATGAGTTCGCGTTCTAGTCTCGTAACAGCAATGAAATCAGTAACGCGAAATACGTGTAATTGCGTTTGAAAACAATAGAGGGTAATTACAGAATCTTATTCGCCTCCATCCTAAAAACTAAGAAATCATGCAAATCATAACATCATGGATCGGATTTAACTTCGTGGTGGATTTAAATTAAAAAAATATTACAAGGACAACAATAATTACGACAAAAATAAAAAATATTATTGTATACTTACTCGTGCAACAAACGAGTGCGATTAGACAAACAACATACGTGTTTGTCATTTTGAAAGTCTTCACTTTATAGTGCGTTGTCCAGTTTCGTGCTCTGCGGACGAAATACTAAATAATAAAGATAATTTCACTTTGTTTGGAAGTTATTGCGTATCGATTGATAATAACAATTGTCAAGTCATCCAAAACGACTCATGGACGAGTGACGATAGTGACGACCGATCTTGGACCGCAAACAAAGCCGTCAAACTGACAGATAGTGCTTCGCCCAGTTACATAATAGAATAACCGGTATAACCGAAGTAGAAATATACGTTATTTTAAATAAAACTTAATAAATCACATGAAGTGTAATTTTGCCTCAGTTTCGAATAGATAGTAAATGTGACAAATGAGCATAAGGTTTTGAATCTAGTATTCTGGTAAAAAAGTGTATTTGCGTCTTTCTGTCGAGTAATTTTAGTAGCACACGGAGCTTGGAAATGGGCCCAGTAAACAGCAGATTAGCCCTCTATTACATAACGTGAAATGTGGCTGTAATACACCTTTTCTTATACTTTTGGAGGTATCATAAGACGTAAATGGACAAACACGACGACACAAATTTTAACTATTACGATTTCACTTGAAAGGAGATGTTTAATTTTCGGCTATAAAATGTACTATCAGCCAAAAAATTGCAAAAAATACCAGGAATCGGGGAACATATTATTTCCTGAATTTAAGTCGAATTACGTTTGCGCATAAAAATAATAGTTTTTATATTATTGCCATTATATTCAATATGGCGGTGGTTCTAGATCATATAATTTTGTATGCGTTCATAAATCAGATCGAAAACTGTACAAAAGTACTATATAATTAATGTATTTAATATATAAATATATATTATGTCAATAATAAATATGTTTTAGAGTATCATTTATTCATTTAAACTATCATACACATATAATATACTGATTTTGCAGGGTGCACTCCGGAACGAAACATTTTGCTTATGTTTGACATTAACTGTCAATGTCATATTGACTGATAATAAATATTCCAATGCTGAATTGGTGTTTCTTATTACAATTTCCTGAATTCATACGTTTTCCTTTCATTTCTACAAGAATTATCATTTCTTTGGTTATTATTATTCTAGCAAGAGTTCTTTTACTTCTGACATTATTATTCTAGGTTATGTATAAATGTCATCTACCAACTTGTTTGTCATAGATAGTCCGTACGATAAACGTCAAACATTTTATATTTTATTTTGCGCAACGAAATTACTAGCAACTAATAAAGAATTTCGTAACTAAATGTATTTAGGGGTACATTTTCCAGGTTTCCTGAGGATGTACAAGTTATAGCTGGCATTAGCCGGAGTCCTATACAAAAGTGTAACATCTCCTTATATAAAATACTTTATAGCTATATGCTATATACGAAAATATACTAAGCTATGTGTAGTATTAATATTAATTGTACAGTTAACAGTACAAAAAGATAAAACGTTGTTATTCACATATATTATATATATGATCTTGTCCGGATTTTGTCAGTGGTCTCGCTCGCGTTAATCTAGATTTTGCCAATAAATTTCCGTCCCTTGGGCACAGATATTTTTTTGGATGAAATATAGCTTGTCTTTTTCTGTACCCCTGACAACATGTATCTGAAAAATTTCACGATGATCGGTTGAGTAGTTAAAGCGGCACAGTGTAACATAAACTCACCAACTCAAACCAATCTATGAAAATAAAATTTAAAGCAATATGAAAAAATACATTATACGATACCTACGCGTAGGTATGTAATTTCACTAATTATTATGTCTAAATACCACTTTTAAGTTGGTTAATAACACATGCTTTAGCATGAGTTTGTGTTTTTATGATGAGATGAAAATATGATACGGAATAATAAGTATGATTTCATCGTTTGATTCATAAACCGATTTTAATTTAAAAACCGCAACTTTTGGTGATGGAACATCACTTTTTAGTATTGTTGCGCCATCTATTTTCAATACTGTAAATTACGTGTAATGTTGTAGTTAATAATAGTATTTGCTACTCAACAACAGATGGCACTATCCATATGTTATAATACCATTCGATCATAGATGACGTTGTTGGATACTAAAAAGTAAAATATTATGTTTACGTATTTTAAGTTCATTGAGTTCAACAGAAGAAATACGATATAAATAATGAATCATTATTCTGTAGTATTGTTAGTAAAGTTTAATAGTAGTAGTGTTAGTTTTTTTCGAAATGATGTAATAAAAGTGTTTTAAAGTTAAATAAACAACGCGACAAATTCCGTGTAAAGTGCCTAATTTCAAAATAATTCTGTATTATTGTGCCAAGCACCTTTTGAGTCAACTAGCCAGACAGTTTCGTAACGCTTGTACTAACTAATTAGATACGTATTAATTTTATTGTTTTGTTAACAATTGGGGCAGGGTCACTATTCGTTCACGTTGATTTACTATATTAATAGGTGTTTATGTAAATAAATACATAAATAGAAGGCAATTAGTATAAGAAAAACAACTGTGTTATCTACTAAGGCAAAATATATTATAGGTTGTCTAATAGGTAATTATTATACAAGGAACTGTGAGATAGACGTTTTAAAATTTTTAATTGACCCTACTTTCCTTTATAATAAGCGCGATGGATGGAATGGTAATGGAGTTCTGAACTTATTTAATTGATATAGACCACGATAGCACAGCGGTTCTGCCAGCGGCTGCTAGGGTTTGGGTTCGACGTCCGGAAAAAGTGCAATTGGGTACTTATTATTATCAGCATGAAGTCTGGCGCTTGCTATAGGTACGGCATTTGGCTTGACCTCTATATTTTAGATTTAACACATACCTTACTTGTGAACTGTGGGTGTAATACAAAGCTTTATTTATGTTGATGTACTTCATTGAGTCAGTTTGCAATCTACTTTAGGTATGCAGATTGAAATACTCCGTTTAGAAAAATTGCATATATTACTAATGATGTTCTGTACTTAATAATTATTATTATAATTGTGAGTAATAAGTGGTCACCTCGTCACTGCCACTGCGCCGAGTAACGTGGGTTCGATAGCCAAACAGGCCAAAAAAAATTATGTTTCACAAATCGTTGTTCCAAGTCTGGATGTTCTTTATGTCCGTTGATTGTGTGTAAATGTTTGTAAAATACTCCGCGATACAGGAAATGCCGCTGGTGCGAAAGTTGTCCTTTTAAAATACAAAAATACAATATACTTAATATTTCCTTATTTAAATAAGTATACACACCTGAATATCCCTAAAAAGTGCAACAAGGCAGTGCAACATGCCGTCCACATTTTGCTAGATCTTTCTGGTGTCATTTAATACATCTAAGAATCAGTGCTGCTACTAAGATTTTTTTAAAGAAGAACCTCCAATACCTCTACCTAATCTGAAAATCGAATCTGGAAACTAACGATCGATTGCGATTTTATATAACGTGACCCCGTTGATGACGAGGTGTTCATTTTTCAACTAGCCCGAAGAATAAAAAAAAACATCAATATTCCTTTTTTAATGAGCAAAGCTACCTACTATTTCCCTTTATTCGTAACACAAAAACATTTTGGCTTTCAGGAAACCCAGACACGACATCCTTTCTTTTACACAAAATAATTTTTCTTTGGTAGTTTCTTCTTTTCCTCTTTCTTGTAAGCTATGGTAGATCTTGTCCGGATTGGCAAACTTAGAACCTTTGACTATTCTCTTTAATTGATATATACTCGATTTTAGCAAATAAGTAGATTTACCGAGTGCTATGCCTTGTCTTTCTTAAAACGATGTAAAAAAAGTGTCACGTTTGGCAACATATTGGCTGAGTAAACGTCTGGCATTCTTAAAGTACATGGGCGGTGGTCATCACTTACCAGCAGGTGGGCCATTGGCTTGTCTGTCCCTAGAGACAATAAAAACACTTTCGTTGCCTAAAAGAACTAAGAAAAGCATACTGATTTAGTACTCTAGAGTACTAAATCAGTAGGCTTTTCTATACTCCTGATATTACCTCTCATGCTTCTTCTTGCTTCATGCGCGTGCATATAAGCTTTTATAAGATTAAGATACCACTTATCTTTGTCCACCACATTCCTTATTTATTTATAAAACCTTCGTCATCTGTATTTTTATTTATTTATCCTAATATGCACACAATTACCAAAAACCAGACGCATTTTCACAAATCTAGATCCAGCTCACTGGGTTACTCAATGTATCTATCTATACATATAAACCGATATACCTTTCCAACAAACACAAAACTAATCTTACAAAAGCAAATGGCACGCAATAGCGAGATAGCAAGCAAGAATATCAAGTAAGTACACAGGACAAATAACCCAACCCAATAAGACTGCTATAGAAAGCGGACGAAACGAAATTGGTAATTCCATTTTCCAGGTTGGTTTTTCGAGACACAATTAGGACATTTTGTTGGAGTCCGGGCCGTGTAATAAAATTAAGGAGACGCCCCGGTCGGACGGTCGCGGTAAGTCGATGTCTTCGGTGGGCATAAAACAAATCCGCCCGAGCCGGCCCGTGAGGACTGCGACTCACGGTGTCCGTAGAGACTTCAACTCGCTTTATTTCATTTTTCGTATTCATACCTACTTTTTTATTCTGGCATGTTTGGAATTGATTTGATAGTGTATTAGGAATTGCTGTTAGTGTTTGATTAAGAAACACTAATAATAATTCCTAATAGGAATGTAAAGTATATACAAGGGTTTAAGCCATGACGTAGGTCTAAAATAAAATATTATTTCGAATAGTCAAAAAAACGAGAGCCTAAAGAAGCATGTTTGTTATTGATTTGTTAGGGTATTAGGAATTTTTGTAGCAAGCATTATTCAAGATTACATAACAAAAAAAAAATCATATAGTAAATAACTGTAGTAACAAGAGTGAAAAGACCGTCACAGGGTGTAGATTATTTAGATATTTTCTAAACGCCTATAATTTTTAAAATACGTAGCTTAGTTTTTTTTCTGATAGCTATTATAACTTCGCTTGTTACCTGATTCCGGCTGGACGTCGACTTCTGGGACATCCTGTATATGGACACCTTTAATATATAGCAACATAATAAGACATATTTATAATAATAAAAATGTTTAAACTCTGCGGCTCCCTTCGCTACATAGCTAGGCACAAAGTTAGACAAGAACAAAAATTATATATCACCAAACAAACATTTACTAAACCATTTCGTTGTCCCGTGATTGACATAGTAGAAACGCTATTGTTATGTCATATGTAATTAATTGAGCAGGAAATATATATGTCCATTTGTATGTCTATACAAACCTGCTGTTCACCAAACGAAAAATGCGTGCTAGCCCCAAGTCGTACGCGTCGTATCAGGTTTCTAGTTTTGCCGAAGATTTGAACTAACTACGGTAAAACTATGATTACTTTTACAAAATACCCTCGGAGATAAAATGTGTAAACTCGTTCAAAGAACTCAAAATTAGATTTGCGCAATGATTGAAGTCTAGCTATATTATACTATATGATACTTTGAGCTTATTCTGCGTAAATAGAAACACCGATGATTATATTATGTTCGGGTAGGTACTTTGAAATAACTACACTGGAACATTGAGAAAACTACCATCTTAGTCTCCCCGTGACCATGGCTGCTGAAAAGCAACCGAAACGTCGGGGAAAGTGTAAACTTATATATAAATAGTTTTAATAATTTAATTAACTTAAAAATTAGTAAAGTTTAATAGTAGTAGTAGTGTAACAGTTTCTAAATTATGTAATAAAGTGTTAAATAAACAACGCGATAAAATTCGTATATAATAGTTTAATTTCAATGAATATCATTCGCGTAAACAGAAGACAATATTATGTAAAACGAACCATTATTACTTAGTATCGATCACAAACACATTCCATATACATTAGCCAGTACTACTACAGAAACACACAAAAAAAGATAACCAAAAAGATTATAGTATCGATAGCGTCTCCACAGACGCCGTCACGTGCGCGCTGTTCACATATTCTGAATAACACTTGAATGGCGCGTCCTAACGCACTACCCGCTGGTCATAGCCAGTGCTGCGCATAGTCCCGGACCACGTGACACGACTTCACATAACACAACACTTTGTTTGTGTATCAAATCGGTAACAAGGTGACTTTGTAAATGGACGGGACGTGGCTATGTGCTGTTTAGCTTCCACTTTTTGTACGGGAACGTTTACTACATATTTTTGGTTGGGTCAAACGGAATCCGTAATGTTTGGTACTAATATGTAATGATGCGGCTCATGTACTGTTAAAGAGATTATTTTAAAGCTTATTATATATTCGTAGTTCAAACTTATGCGTTAGTGCTATTTGGGAACAATATGATATGGTTTAAAGATCCTAGTCCTACATTAATCTTCGTTTAAAAATGTTATTCGCCGACATAAAAAAGGAAAGAAAAACGAACGTATTCCCGTATTTAGCACTAGATCTTGCCAGCAGCTTCTCTTGAGTTAATCTAGATTTTGTCAATTTTCTATCCCTCTGGAACAGTACTTTTTCGGGAAGAAACCCTATGTCCTTTTCTATACCACTGATAACGTCTATGTGAAATTTCATGATGATCGCTGGAGTAGCTAAAACGTGAAAGCGTAACAAACAAGCAAACTCCCATTCGCATTTATAATATTTATAAGGATAAGGATTGGACATTAACATTACTAAGTACGTAGGCAATTCACTAGTTTTACGTCCTACATAAAGAGGATAAGCAATAAAAACGATAGGTACAGTTGGCACATAAAGTTCCACCGAGCAGTTAAAGCGTGCGTTCCACATTTGGCATTCGTTTAGTCCGAAGTGTCCGCTCACAAAGCACCTGTAGTCTACAAAATATAGTGTCGGGAGAGCTAAGGCGAGTGGAGTCGCGAAGTTGGTCGCAGTTAGGGAAGATTTGTCGCGAGCCCGCCGGCTAATGCCGCCATACTCGTGCTCTTGTAAGTAAAAATTATGATTATCGCCCGGCGCGAGCTGAGCCCTTGATCCCTAACTAACGGCCTGAGACGCGAGACTTTCCTTTTCTTCTCAACTATAACTCTTTTTTATTGCCTCCTTGGCGGTTGCAGCGCGCCGGCCACTGGATTACGGGCTGACCTAACTGATCGCCGAACTAACTACGACTGAACGTACGTTATTTACAAATCGAGATATCGGCAACATCGGCAATCGTTTATGACCTAAGGTTACATAGTAAATCGTGGACTGATAACTAGTATGTGAGAAAGATATTAAGGAATGTAACAAAGTTTAAGTGAGGCTTTTACACGTTCAATGTTGAGACTTAAATGACAGATATTTCGCTAACAGGTCTGATTTGTATTCATATAAAACAATAATATAGTAGATCGTCAATCGAAGTTCGAACACTCTCTGCGAAGGCGATACATAAAATGCATAGGCGAGTGTATTTGTACATACATATATTGTGTTCATAATAAAACACGCGGGTCGCTCAAGTGCAGTACAATACATAAATGAGAGAGGAAGACGCGCGGAGGCTGCGACGGTCGATTAAGGAAGCGAGTGCACCGTTGCCTTGGCGACGCCGCCATCTTGGAAAAGCGCCTCGCCTCCCCCACCCCGTGCCTCAGGCCTGGTGGGTCGTGGGTCGCGGCTCGAGCCCCCACTGTAAACAACTCGCTGTATCGCTGCACTGAAATACTCGATATATTTAAAAGGTTCTTCAAACGTCCCCCTGATTCACTACCGTAAGAGAAAATCGACGATTTACTATGGATAAAAAAATATGATTGTATTGTATCGGTAACTAGTCTAAATCATCAGTTTTGTAACTGCATTTTATAAAGTAATTTAATCAAATTAACATTGACTTACACTAACCGTAATGACAAACTAAGATTAAATATAAAAACATTGCTGATGTTATAAGCTACTGCAGTGAGTATTTATTTATGCGAAGACACTCGGTCATTGATTCCTACACGTATAATACAACACCATAAAGTACTAACGAATAAACCACCCATAAGCTCACCATACTGTGTACTCAATGAAGCATACAATAAAAAAGTATTGATCTCTTTATTAATCTCGATGGTCAATAAAATATTAATATAGTTAAAAAGATCTCTAACACTGATCGCCAAACAAACATACGAAAAATATAAAACACTCCTTTCGAGCAGCTCTTTAATTACATAAACTTGCGGCTCTCTAAACTGCAACATTATATTGCAACATTTTTAAACATTTATTTTCAAAATACCACATCATCATCATCATGTTAGGTATCTTAAAAATAAAAGTTTTATTATAGCTTAGCAAAATATATTGTCTCTTTCATTGACAAATAATTTCATATTCAAGAGAAGAAACAAAACATAGTCCTTTCAGTCCAGTGTTGATCAAAACGTCATATGTACATTTAAAAAACAGAACGTGGCATAAACAAGCGGTTATTTTTCACATGATGGTGGAATATAGAAGCAGTGATTTTGAACGGTGACCGTCCAATTACGCGTGAACGGTCGCGAAGACAAATGGCGACCATTACTCAAGATTAGGCGCCGCGACCGTTTGTAGACCGCCTAATGTTGGCCGCTGCACTAAATCATATCAAAACGCTTAAAACGCTTCTTTTCAAACTCATACGTATATACGTGTGTGAGTTTGAAAAAAGCGTAAAAATGTATGTCGTTAATATTAACGACATACATTTTTCACAATAAAACTCATAGCATATGATATAAACTAGTATGATGCTTATATATCAGTAAAACGTTAGGCAGAGATAATTTGCGCTTGCATTTTATTAACTAGGTTTAGGTGTAATTCTGATTTAGCAGGTTCTAATTAAGACTTAATGTTGCTTATACGGATTTCATTACATTTGGCTGACACGAAAGTTGAACCTAAAAAGTGACAATAGGTAGTTGTGGATAAGGTGCTAAAATGCTTTTACTGTGAAATAGTCTATCATTTTACAACCAGTGTGTATAAAAATATCGGACATTTTCCCACAAAGAACATACCTAAGAATGTAACTACATGCTTCCCTTCTGTAAAATCTTAAAAAATAAAGTAATTATTATAAAGTATTTAACAGATTAAATTGTTCTATAGCACAAAATAATTAACATTTTCAATTCTCTACTCCAGTAGTTAATACACAGTTTATTTAACGGCGATTCAAAACAACAGAACAATAATTAATTATAATTTATAAAGTCGTTTTAGAACTTACTACAATTTTCAGCTACTTATGCTGCTAACTGTACTTATCAAATTATAAACTTCTTCACGCGACACCGCCCGCTTGTTATCCACGGGAATACAATGGGATAAAAAGTATCCTATATCCTATATCCTATATCCAGGATATGTTCTATCTGTTAATCAAATTTTATACAAAACCGTTTATCGGTTCACGATTGTGATTTATTGTGACGAACAACCAAACACATTCACAAACCTTCACATTTATAAAGTACTAGTTTCTGCCCGCGGCACTGCTGCGTAAAATCTTCAGTAACGAACAATGAAATAAAAATCATAGATTATGGACATGATTTAAGTGAGTGACAAATTTCTAAAATTCTGTTCGAAGACCTCTAAACATTTTCACAAGCTTACACACTTGTAATATTATTGCTAAGTTAAGTTAAGTAATAAAATATTTATTGAGTCCAAAACATATGAATTTAAACATTGAAATCCCACCAAACTGCTTAACAGTTTGTCGGCAGGCACACTATAATATTATTGCGTAACTTATATACTTACATATCGCACCCTTAATAAAGCAGAGAAATATCAGACTATTTTGGATTTTAGAAATTTAATCTCTGTTCCAATTACTTAATACAAAATATAATATTAGAATACTTGTCACATAATTAGATTTGAAATTTCCTTACTTCGAAATTTCGGGTTAAGCTGCTGTTTTATTAAGAGTAGCCAAGGTAGGTTTGTAACTACTTAAACATGAGATGTCTTACTATAATCAGAACATAATATTGGCATGCACAATTACACACATAGACGCAGCACGCGGCGCGGGCGGCTGACACCGACTCCAAAAATAACAATAATTTAATTATTCACAAGAATAATTAAATTATTGTTATTGTAATACGAGTATTACATGTTTTATTACATTTTAGTGCATTTTTTGTTTTAGAATATTCAACATAGAAGTCGGTTTTCTTTTTTGTTAAAATTTTTGTTTATTTCTCAAATTAAATTTTTGTTTTTAGTGAATCTGAAGTTCGATTACTGATTTTATTTGTCTGAATATAGAAAGTATGTTGGATTTTGCTCACCAGAGTTGCTTGAAGCTTTCGTGCTTCTTTTTTGCTTTTTTGTGTACCTATACCTTATTGAGTTTAACAGTTGCACATAACCTATACTATTAAATGCTATCAAAAACCAATCTGGAATTGTGTAAACAATTATACATGTGATACATGAGATTGTAGCAATCACGGCAGATTTGCTGTTATTTATTAAAGAATTCCGTTGTATAAAACCGAAGATCTTTATCAGAACATCACCAAATTAGAATAGGGCTACCTCGAAACTCTACGAGGGGTTTCCAAACCATCCTACACAGTTGTTTATTTTATTGTTGCCAAAAATTAGAACATCATCAACGTAGCCGAAGTCAACCAAATACGCATTATTAAGGATAACTCGAAAACTAATGGTCAGATATTGAACAAAATTAATTCAAATAAAAAGAATCATCAAAATCGGTTCACCTAGAAAAAAGTTATGAGGTAACACACATAAAAATTAAAAATACATACAGTCGAAATGACAATCTCCTTTTTTTGAAGTCGATTAAAAAGTACGCAAAGAATAATTATGTTGTCTGACTCGGACTTCAGGCTAAAAGCTCACACATGCACTACAACCATACCAACACGTCATAACATTATAACACACGACACGGTATGTACAAACACTCTAGGTAACATATATATTATGTAATGAAGCATTTTCCGTTTCACATAGGTACTAATACCCATTAAGTTGATATTATTAAAGTAGAAGGCAATCTGTACAGCGTTTTAATGTATTATGTAGAATTATAAAGGCGTAGAGCCCCTCTTACTTCTTATGATTTATTCATGAGGGAAGAACAACGTTAAATTTGAACATGCCTACTTGTACGGTAGCATTTAACTATAAAATGTCAAGCGGTCTATTAAGTAATTTGTTTTTCATCAAGATTTATTGGTAAGTGTTATGAAAGTGTGTTTTATTTTTGGATGCCAGAAACCATCTGGTTTTAAAACTGGATAAAGAAATAACACTTGTCTTTTTATTTATAATTGTTTTAATTTTTAAAAGGGAATAGTTTCGGACTTGGGATGGTCGCTGTAGCAATGCCCTTAAACTCGGAATGATAATATAGCATCACAAAAATGTTTTAACATGCCGCGATAGAACCTACCATAGCTGACGTCTTAGTAATGACAAAGGGATTATTTAAAACATGCATGTTCTTCAATATTCTTCTTGGTCTCAAATCATTACTTACACATGTCTGTGATACTACATAGACAATAGTAAAAACAATACTTTTAAAATAAATGCTATGCCATGACTGTGTTAGCTCAAATGCACCTATGCAGAGAATACTAACTAGAGTTTACATAACCTGGGTTTAGAACAAAATGCGGGTAAATGTACAAATACCAGTCTCGGGTACCGTACACATAGCCCGTGTTGATCAAAACTCTTACTAAATTTTTCCGTCAGGAAATTCTTAGTAACGGCACAGAGTCTGAGAGTTTTAATAATAATATATATCTACCACTATTAAACTAAGCCTCAACATAGTGAATTATGAATTTAATACATCTCCGTTGAACCCGTGTATGTATAAGCGTGAAACTCCATTATGTAAAATACACCATAAACTACTTATTTAGTCAGTGCTTACAAAATTCTAAAGCTATTTGCGAGTGCAATATACAACGACACAAGTTTGTTCCTGTGTGTGTGAGCGCCCACCGACCTCGGTCGGTGGGCGCTCGCGATTTTATACACATAATATTTGTACGAAAAGAAAACTTCTTTGAAGTCGTGAACAAAGCCAATCCACCGCGGTTATTCGTGATATTTTCAGGCAAAGTCGTACCTTATTCGCAAACATCGAATCCCGTATACAATACAGTGCGAAACGAAATTCGAAGGATAGATAATTTCGGAGAGAAAGAAATAAGGCGAAAGGGAAAAAAATATAAATTGAATAGTCGAATACACGCATCCCGGCATTACCATAAAGGCAACAGGGATCAAGCGGGATTCCTCTACGAACTTTTTTATTTTCCTTCCACCTCTAAATCTCCCAGGGAAAGCTTCGCGAATCTGCAAATGTTGATTTGATGATGTCGTGTCGGCGCGGCGTGCGTGCGACACCGCTCCGCTCCGCTCGCTCGTGTCGCTCGCACCTCGTGCTGGTTATTGCTGACCTGGATTTTGTCGCTCCTGACATCATGTCGCAGACGTCAGCGGGCCGCGCCGCACGACCCGTCTTTTGATTACTTGCGCTTTTATTGCCACCCTCGTCTAAGATTTGTAGCTCCGATGAGCTCGATGGAATCTGCTTTAGTGTTTGTTTAGCCGACCAAGTGGAGGTATAAATGTTACTATGTAAGAGGCTGTGTGTCAAAATGTCTTGTGAGGCATAGCGGTCATCCGGTCCCATATTCAATTCATGTGTCGGAAATAATTTGTTGGGTTTCCTTTTGAGGCAAATCTCGGTAACAGCATGGGGACAGGCACTTCTTTCAGTGGACGGCAATAGTCTTCATAAAGTGGGGCTTAGATAAAGCTGGCAAAATGCAAAGTTTGTCTTGTCCTTCTCATTGGGTACATTCAGACACGATGGTTTTTATATCTAAACATTTAATTATTTTTCTTAAAATGGTAACTGCCCTTATACGGAGAATATTTATGTAATTAAAGTAGGTACGCGATATTCGGAACAAGTATCTATGTGTGAGCGTTGCGTGTTGTTATCATCACTTTAATCATGACCTCAAAACATCAAAATACACCCAGTCCATAAATAAGCATCTACAGACCACGACCCCACAACGCAAACGGTTAAGGTATGTGGACACTTAACCCGCTGCGCCATGCGTGCATTGTACGGCGCCATATATCTAAAACAATTGAGTGGTAGAGCAGGGTTGTGTCGGTAGTAGATAGTCTGAGGGCTAACGAGTAGGGGCAAAAGGTTGTGGCGCGCGCCGTTGGAGGGCGGATTACGGTGCTCATCCATTGCGGTCATTAAGACACATTACCCCCCCCCTCTTCCTCCCGTACCCTGCGCCACCACCCCCGCACAGACCCGCTTTTTAATTCAACTTTCCTCCTTCACCAATTTGCATGATTACTTTCGTTTTTATTGTGCTCCTCCGAGCTCTATTCCTTTAAAGTATTGGTTATTCGGATAAGCCGAGCACACTAAATAAACATGTTGGTTGAATTAAATAGCACTCATGCAGCGGCGGTGATAAAAACTTATTATCGGTTGTTTTTGTATGAGAGCCTTTTAGGTAATATGTATAACGTTAATATGGACTACTTTTAATTTCAGTTGAGTACTTTACTCAAGGAAAAAGGTTTTAATATATTAAAATCCAAAAATAAATACCTTTTAACCTATATACATTTTAAAATTAAATTACTTTTACGACTACTAATTTTAATACAAATATTATTTTTTAAATGCTGTTTTATTTCATGGATATAGTTAGCGTACTTTAAAGATTTAAAATACTTTAACAGGGATCCACAGAAGTAGTTTAACCTAAAACAAGCGACTTCACTAGATTTTGCATTATATTTATTGACTCAGTGGTTTCTGAGAATACATTATACATATAAATGTACTTGTAGACAAACTTAAGCTCTTCATTATATGACTACAGATTAAAGAAATCAATAAAATGTTAACGGACTTTAAAATTAAATCGATCAAAAAATATCTATGCATAACATTTGCGTAAACTTAAGACGATACGTCTACCGACTTACTTTATAAAATATGTGAAGCCGTATAAACGTAACGTAGTAATAAATAGAACAAGGGCAATAGCAATAAAGTTTCGGACCAACAAGTCGAAAGCGCCAAGAAACAACTATCGGGGCTACAATTTTGAAACAATTACCTTCAGCTCAATATCGTAAGATTAAGAAAGTCCACGGTTGGAATTAGGATTTGGGAGCGAATGAGGGCAACCGTCTTAACAGCCCGACTCCACAAATTGCGGACCTTAACGAGGGCATAAAACTCGAGTCGCACTCCCGGAGACGCCACAGATTGTGCTCAGACTTAGTTCAGGATTAATGGTGTAGAAAACAGATTATCATTGGCTGGATTTCCATTAGTTTAGACCCCTGCCACCGGCGCGTGAAACCTACGGAGATACCAGCCACTCGCTGTTATTATTTTCCACATAACGGAGCAGTGCCTCTCCCAATTTAATTCTATTACGTTCTGTCGCGTTTGAACGACGGCACAATAAACTCGTTTGAGTGGCGACGACGCCTCGCCCCGCTACGCCGCTACGTCGTAGTCTCGTAGCGTCGCGTCGTAGCGCCGTGCCCTCCGCTGATATACGCTCATTTGATTTCCGCTGCTGTTTTGTTTATAAATTTTACATTGAGCACGGTTTATACGATGTTTGTTTAGTACCCACAATGTGCATGCACACATTGTTTTGTAATAGATTCCTTTAAATTGAATGTGAATATATAAACACGAATATATGTAAGTATATTGATACTTATGTTCTATGTATTATAAAACTCGTATTCGATCAAATTAAGTAAAAGTCCTGAACGATGTTGGCATGCTTCCTTTTTGAATACCTAACGGTGTCATTAATATGGATTGCAAAACAATTGCTACAATTTTTTTAAGACCACGTATTGCTCGCTGTTCTTGTTGGACTTGAGAAACATTGACTTTAGAACTTGTTACTATTTAGTGAGAACTCCCAACACTCAGCGTGGTGGCGTGGTAAGGTTCACATCATCCATGCAGGCAATAAATTATTTTCGTATTATTTTATAAAATGTCTTTATATACTTCATGTACCAATAAGTTGCGGTCGTATTTAAGTATGTTGTAGTAATCACAAGCAAAATTCGAATGTCAGTTTGCTTGTTTGTTACGCTTTCACGCTTTAATTACTCGATCATCATGAAATTTCGCATACACGTTGTCAGAGGTACAGAAAAGGTTATAGGTTACCTTTTATCCATTCATCATTATTTCCGAGTGAAGCCACGGGCAAAAGCTAGTTTGTTATAGTTAAAGCTATTAGTGATTGTCATCCTGGTGCACACATATAAAATTAAAATAAAAATATTTATTACCAAAAACAATACAATATGTATGCAATATCCGTTGGTCCCACACTAGCCAAAGCCTGTTCTGTGTGTACCTACAACGATTACAATTGTTAACTTGGTGCTCGGAAGTATTAATACAAATTATTTCTTAACTAAGTTCGTAATATATGTATCTAAATTAATAAGAAGTGTAATATATAAATTATAATAATTCTAAATTAAAATGCATATGTTTTTTGATTATTTGCGTTTCGTATCGGTGAGTGAGAGAGCCGGAGGCCCAGTTACCCCAATCCTTTTTCTATCCTTTCCTCTGTCCTTTCCCTCCTTCATTCTGTTTAAAGGGCTGGCAACGCACTTGTAACTCCTTTGGAGTTGCGAGTGTCCATGGGCGGCGGTAATCGTTTACCATCAGGCGATCCGTTTGCTCGCTTGCCGCCAAATGCCATAAAAAAAAATATATAAAAAGTGTATGTTAACTATGTTATGTTTTGCTTTCAGGTTTTGTGTGAAACTGGCATGAAAGATTGTGGTAGAGATATCAAATTTTGTCAACAAATATTCATGTAAAATTATGTAAATGGCGATTAGTTGCATTTGACCTGACAAATTAGGGTAGTAATTTAGACTTTGTGTATATTGTAAGAAAAAGAAGCGACCAGGGAAAGAAAATTACTATCTTAACATTTTTAGGTACTGGTGATAGCTGGAGAAATGTTGGTGTAATAGACTTATGCTCATCCCTTCAGGGATACAGGCGTTAAACTATGTATGTAATAAATTTGTAATTTTAACGATTGATAATTACCATTCTACACACGGTATGAGGGATAACTCAAACAAAGCATTCATCAAACATAACATCTAACTGTTCTATAAATACCAACGTAAACACGAATATATAAGGGTTGCATTACACGTGTTTGGGTCAGCATAGCCGAGCGGTGGAATAATATATGTAGATAATTAACGTTCGAAAAATTGTCGCTTAACATGATCGTTCGGCAATCTCGTATATACAGGCTAATGCCCACTGTGTTTAATCGGTTGGATTTAATAAAAGTTTAATATACGAGTACATACGTAGATATCTTCGAGTCGGATTTGTTATTCGAACCGAATGGGACAAAAATGAAATCAAATGTGTGTGAATGTGTTACCTTAATAATTATCCAGATCGAATTTCGGTCACCGCGGTCAATATTAACAGAGACTAATTAAAGCGCTGGAGATATCATAGTGGGCATGTGTGTGCACAAACATCATCTTGCCTTCTAATAATCCAATGACCTGACAATCCGATACGAAGAGAAAGTAAGTAGGCGCAAGACCAACTGCGATACTTGCTTACCGAGATGTATCACCGCCAACTTCCTAATGTTTGAATTTCTTGATATCAATAATTTTGTTGGCTCGACGTGGATTTTGAAACTGATACTTCACAATCCGCAGCCTTCTTCACTAGCTAATAGAAAAATCAGTCTGAACAACAACCCTATCATAAAAATAAACATACAATATAAACATAATACATCCCGCTGCACAAAAACAGGCCATCCGTAATGAAACATCGCAATGTTTTTCCGTTTAAAAACATTACACGTAGGTTGCTGCGATGTTTTAATGAATACAAATTACATTTGCAAATGTGCTTAATCCAGAAATTAGTTACGCCCTCTCTGCCGGCCCCCCTGTGCTCTGAGGCAAAGGGAAGGTTAGCGGTACACCCGAGCTTCATACGCGTCTGTAGGTTCTATATAGAACAAAATGTATAATTATTCAAAAGGGTAGTTGACGTCCATCATAACGGTTATTAATCTAATGCATTGTGGACGCATGTTTGTGTTTGAGTTTGCTGACGATTGTGAGGTCCTGGATACCTGATTTCTACTAAACTATTATCCGTGGTTTCACACGGTTGAAAAAAGTATAATCTTATTTGTCAAAATCGAAAATAATCAAATTGCTTCAAAACATTCTCAGTAGAAGCATGGAGCCTAGGAAAGTCTCTGGTAAATTGAAGTAGAATTAATTACTCACGATATACCTATAAGGTTAAGTCTATGTATGTTTGTATTGTACTTATCAAATTGACTCTCTTTTATTGTTCGATTATTGCCGATATTATCTACTGTTTTATTTGTTTCAACAATATTTAATATTATTTTATGGAGATACTTACATAGTCTCACTAAAGTGGTAGGCAGAGCATCTGAGCTTAGGTCACGCCAGTGAGCTTGTTGCCATGCGGGCACAGTTCCTATCTCCATGTTCTGTCTAAATACTTGAAATTATTTTCAAAAATGTCTAATCTAATGTAAAAAGGGGTGGGAATTTCATAAATTTTCTTCTGCTGTTTAACTGATAATTTATTATTGACGCAATAATGATTAAGTAGTAGATACGGTTAATTAGTTTAAATATTTAATAAAATAGTAGTGAACAATAATTTATTTATTTTAGTTCCATGCACAATTGAAGCATGCTGAATTTTGTAAACAGCTTATGGATAACATAGTATGGGGTTACCACCGTGCTATCTAGGCAGGCATAGCTTAGTAACTATAAATTATTTTTGAACAACTATTGGTCAAGAAACTACATCTGCAGATGTGATCGGAATCGGAAAGCTGAATCTTAGGAAGATGTTCCGTGACCAAACAGAAGTTATTCAGGGAAAGAGCCACGTAAAAAGTATCTTAAATTGACAAACGTGCATGAAGAATAATTTGAGAGAATGAAGCAAAAGACTTTACTAGGATCGTACCAAGTGGCAATTTGTAGAGTCTGCCTACCTCTAGGAGAAACAGAAGTGAGTTGTGAGTCTTCACAGAAACAATAAAATCTAACTCACAAACCACATTCAACAAAAACTTACAATCCCAATCTCAAATAACGTGTATTTTCAATTACACAGTAAAATTTAAAGCTAAACGTTTGGGATCCATTTAATTTTCACTTCCAGAGTACTTGTATAAGGTATATTGTATAAGCAGAGCGGTCTATAGGGAGGCTGCTGTAGGTATAATAACCGGAATTGGGCTTCTTTACGCCTCATCTAGCGCTCGTTATGCCTCGATCGTAAATCTTCATTCTCCCGCCCCCCCACTACGCTTGCCTCCCCGCCCGCCGCTCTTGATTTCGGCTTCCCTCTCGAACCTTGGATATAACATATCATAATATGTTAGTGATGACGTGATGAGTGTTTAAATGCGAGGTTTACACTGTATTTTAGCTGACATACTTCTGAATACTTAATGATTATCTACCTACTGATTATGTTACACGCAAAAAGTAAAGGGATGAATTTGGAAGGATTTTCTTAGTGTACAAATATGTTTTTATTTAATTATATCCATACAGATTGCAATAAATATAAAGCAAACAGCTCTATATTTATCATATGTCACGTTAAATATTGAGTGAACGCATTCGTTAAAATTGGCTTATATGTTATCATAAAGTATATTTAATTTCTAAGGTTGTTAATAAGATCCTTAAATCGTCTTAATAAGTAATTATTATCAGTATACTGGGATTGATATAGTCAACCGGTTTTGTTTCTAAGTTGACGAGTTCCAGAAACATTGAATACTGCTTCAACTATCATATTCATGTTTGAGTGTATCATAATAATTTTTTTGTGGCATGCCGATATCGAATGGTAGTAGCGATGAAAATATTGCACTATCAGTTAAAACAAGCCGTATGTTGATATCTTTAAACATGATAAGAATGGTTGTTTTAAATAACTTTGTCTCTTATCAGCTTAAAATTAACAACTTCCTGAATACAACAATAACAAAATGATATATCATACCTATGTTGGCTTGGCTGTCGTATTTTCAAATGAATATTTTGGAGAATTATTATGATATGCATGCTATGTTTTATTGTAACATTTTAAGCACTAAAAGAAACACATTAATATTCAAATTGCCAATAAAAATACAAAACAGGCGATACTTTTTTTAAGTTACTTACATAGGCACACGACAAACGATAATAAGTAAGGTATCATGGGTGAAGTACTTGATATAAAACCCATTAATTATGTATCCGAAGCGGAGGTCGAATAACAATCGACAATAACCAAGTTGTCGTGCTTCAAGAAAACCAGAAAGAAATATCGTTCAAGCAAAGAAATAACGCCAACACAGTTATACATATAAAAAATATAACTTTTCTGTGTGGTTAATTAAAAGCTTAATAATTTATTTATATATTGATAACATAAAATAGAAAAACAACATACCTGTATGTATGTAGAATTACAAAAAAATAATTGTCATACTCGTCTAATCTATTTTTCTCATTTGACATAACGTTTACATACACATTTAATTTTATGGTATACTCGTAATGATAAACATTGATATAATTTGCAAATAATATTCTTACAGTACTCTTTTAGCAATGAATCACACAAAAACATTTTATGTTGTATACTTAATTATTTGTATAAGTATAAATATTATATATAATAGCTTAGTGTATGAAACGATTTCAATGCCGTAGTGGCATGAATGGGACTGCCGTGGTATGAGGTCTTGAGACAGATTCTTATTTATTCTCGTTTAATTATTATTTGGTTTTTTGTCAAGTACCTAATTCTTTTAAGTACGGAGGTTATGATTGTGCTCGATAGATGCTAGTGTCTATCTACTACACGGTAGTATACTCGCTCTCTGCTAGGTGGTCCTTTAAATAGTTTAAAGCGATATGTGGGCTGTTACATACAGAGGTTAAAACAGCAATTTTGCAATTTGTGTGTCTGTTTTTCTATCAAAATGTTCTTTACACGAAAACTACTGCATTGACTTTGATGTACCTAAAAACACAAACAAATAAAAAATGAAAGTTGTATGAATAAAACAGTTAATTGTTACACTTTTATATTCAGTCAGCTTAATTTATCTGATGGAATACTTTTATCCGACAACTGAAAAATTGCCTCCTCAATTTGTAATCCTAACCTCCTAACTAATATTATAAAAGCAAATGAGTCAAGTAACTTCGCATATATGTTGTCAGGGCTACAGAAAAGGACATAGGAGATACCCTACAATGAACTTGAAGTTTTGTTCCAAAGGGATTAAAATTTATTGACAACGTGTAGCGTGTGAAGCTGCGCTCAAAATCTAGTAGCAGATATTTTACACTAGTTTCTGCGCACGGCCTCGCTTGCGTAAATCTCACGGTAACCCATCACTGGAATATACCCTATGTGTAATCCAGGACGTGCTCTTTCTTTGATCTAAATTTCATCTAAATACGTTTAGCGGTTTACACTTAATGAAGTAACAAACATCAACACGCTTACAAAATTATTTATAATATTATTATGGTAATAAAGCTTTACTGATGATGATGTAAGCTTTACTATGGAGTCACTAAAGTAATCATTAATAATAATAATAATAAACCCCTCTGGGACAGTCGTTATCTCATCATGAGACTAACGCGATATCGGAGGGCACAGTACACTAGCTTTAAAACTATCACCTTCGCCTTGTGATATAAACAAAAAATGTATCACCAGGTTAAATTAAAGCGCACAAACCGCAGGGCAGCTTGTGGCGGGCTGAATGTGAGTGGCGACACTGCGGTCCTGAATGCCTCAGAGAGTTGGTTAGGGCCTCGTCCCCGGCTTGCCGTTACTGGTTGGCTGGGGTGGAACTTCAAGAGCGCCCGTAGGACTCTCAACTCTGGCTTGCCTTGGTCGGCCGGTCAGAGGGGGGCCGCTAGAGCTATATGCTTGGGGGTGGAAGTGTCATTTTCAAGGGCATAACTACGGGGAAACCCGCTCCGGGTCTCCGTTGTCACGAGACCCGTGATGGTGAAACCGGCGCCGCACCGCTCGACACCCCTAGCCACTCGCACCGGTGTTGCCCTCTGCTGCTGGTTTGTATGCCTATAGTGGCTTATCAGGGGGCCCATCTAGTGAGTTGGCGAGTCACCGTCTGCCCATTGCATTGATGCTATTAGAGTATTCAGGGCAGACGCCGTTGTTCATCCATAGTTAGCAATATACCGGTCCACCAAACACCCATGCCTATAGCCCATATATTAGAATCCATACGTAGCAATAGTCCTACGCCTGCTGCGGCTAGTGCCGCTGTAGGTGTTCCATCCCACCTTTGATTAAAACTCTCGAAGGGCCTCTTCACGTTGGACCCATGTCTCCGTGTAAGCCTCCCAAAGGGCCAGGTATTTTCTAATATAATATGTTAGAAAGTACCTGTGATAAGAGAAACATAATAATAATAATAATTTATTTCTTTTTCTCTCACACAGGTTTACAAAAGCTAAAACCTATTAGCTAAAGTTTTTGTTAGTTAGTTCTTCTTTTACGTCAATACAGAGAATTGTCGGATATCTTTGAAAGCAACGGATCCGCATAGGAGTCTATTTAACAGATTTTATTGGACAAAGGCATATCTCGGCAATAATGCATGGCTTCTGTCAGATAGTTATATTCTTTGTCTTTTAATGGAAGCGAAGCTGCAAGTAAAAGCTAGTTATTTATATTAGTTTGTAGAATGACTCGTTGCCTGCCTATATACGCAAAATGCTAGGTTTGATTCTCTGGCAATATGGTATTGAATTTCTCTGATAAGAAAATCTCAGTCATGGAGTAGCTGACATTGTTCCCGGAAGTAGCCAATAACGTTGTTCTAGTAGGATCTATAACATAGCTGGCCACATGTAGGTGTTGAATACCTAGTAGGACCTACAACATAGCTGGCCACATGTAGGTGTTGAACACCTTTGACTACTACTATGAGTATATACCATCATCTCAGCCGAAAGAAGTCCACTGCTGGGACATAGGCCTCGAAAAGTTTCGGGCGTCTGCCGTCAATTGTTTGCCACAATTATCACTATAGAGTAATCATTTCGGCGACAAATTAGTATAGATAACAATACGCGTCGAATTATATTGTTTCTCTATAATAATTTAAAGTCATTTATTTCACCCATTTATTTACATGTACAGAGGCAATAATCATCTTTTAACTAATATTAACAAACTTAACTACTTATAAGTAAAACAGAATAAAAAGGAAAGGCACAAAATATATGATTGTAAATTTAGAAAACGTTGTTCAGTATACAATAGTAGTCTCTATTAACAGTCACAAACAATATCGGTTACGGTGTTCAACTGATAAATTGAACAAATACACGATGGCAATGGATTTTCGAAACAACGTTGCAATGTACGAAGCAAATACCCTGTCACTGGGCGGCAGTCTTGGCGTAGTTACTAATCGTAAACAACCAGCGGTCCAATAGCAAGGACCAGCTGAAATGCCTCTGTTTAATTGTTATGTTATTTAATACGCAACTGCATTTAAAATTATAACAAACTCATTTAGTCATAAAATTGGTTCAGAAATGAAGAAGCAATAGATATTTAGAATTTGGCCGTGATAAAATGGGGGGCATGGTGCTATCTCCCTCGCGCGCCTGCGCTGGAATAGCCATTACGTCACAACAATGAACGTGTGTCCCTTTTTTGCCATTTGACCATTAATCCTTCTATCAGTTTTAAAAGAATATATGTATTATACATTTTTTGGTATTGTCTATAACAATATGAATAGCATAATAAAGAAATAGTCAATTGTAAAAATATTGTTTTATATCGTAATTTTGTTAATTATCAACTAGTAATGCGTGATTCTCAATGAAATATCAAATTATTTAAATAGTCAACCGACATATGTATTTGGAACGACGATGCCATTACCTTGGTCCTCTAGATAAGTTGGCGCACGCACACTAGTTCTAGAAATCGATACTTACAAAAAAAATTGTTGCGTATAAAAATACACTCACACAGGCGATGTTTTACTAGGATTTTTATATTGTCTTTAGTGGTCTATTTATTGGGAACATTGACTCCCCTGTGGTGGCGAGAAAAAGAAAGAAGTGGTAAACGCCTTTCATGGTCTTCAGAAATGTCTGGGATAGTGCGCAAATAACTGTATCTGTTACGTTTTGTTAAACTGTAACGATGTGATTATAAATTTTAAATCTCTTAAAAGGTAACTTAAAACAACGCGGACACATTCGTGGGTACTAACTAGTATTTTAGTATTGTGTTGCCGCTGGCACCGCAGATATAATGTATATGTACATATGTACTGACATTAGTGCAGGTTGCAAAGTTCCACATTTTATTGTATTTATTTTTTCTCGATCCTGTGTTATGATGTTGTGATTTTCTAATTCCTTTAGGTATGTGTGCAAATAAATTATTATAATTATTGTATCTGTTAAATATTGTAATTGATAATGGAGAAGGCTGTTCGCTGGTGTAATATATAGACGTCGGATGTCAACTTCAAGATTCTGATATAAAATATTTGCTACATACATTCTCATCACATTCTCCATGCACGTAACGGCAATTTACTGTTCAAATATAGTTCAACTAGCTTTTGCGCCGCGGCTTTTATCGGGAACTGTACATTTTTTGTGGATGAAAAGTACTGCTCCCTTTGACCTTTTCTATAACTCTGATAACGTATATGCGAAATTTCATGATGATCGGCCGAGAAGTTCAGACGTCAAAACAAAAACAATCAAACTCACATTAGCATTTATAATATTATTATAGTTAGTATTCAAAACATAATTTGCGTTAACTAAACCAGACAAGATTTCTGAAAACATGCCAAGACAAACTGATAGACACGGTTTGAATAACATTTTATTGAAGTGTCGGCTGTTATACCGATAATGCTGATAACTTTTTATTAAAATTGTTTTATTAAGACTTTTAGCTCAAAGTCAAAGTCAAAGTCAAAAATAATTTATTCACTTATGTCACAAAGTAACACTTATGAACGTCAAATGGGTTAGTGAGTTTATTATATTTACTGAATTTACATTTATGTTAGTTGCAAGGTTCAGGCAAAAGGTTGAGCCTATGAGAAGATACCTGCAAGAAACTCAAGGCCACTCTTTTAAATCGCCATCAACTTATAATTTCAGTATTTTACAACTCATTTATGTACCAGGTGTTGCAGTCATTATGCCATATGTCACTGTCCATATAAAACTAAATTCTAAAATAAAGAAAAGTTGGTAATATTATGTAAGCTCTTGGGTATAAAGCCTATATAACGGGGAACGTTACAATCACTAAGAAATGGACACAAAGAACATACAGGCGTCAGCACAACTACTCTCAGGTTCAGTTTTTTTAACACATAACATTCTGCGGTAATGGCGAAGTGACTACTTAATCCATTGCGTCATCCGTACAATAAGTAGATATATTATTAGATAGCTATAAAAATAAAAATATATTGTTTTAAATGTTTTGCTAATTCGTCCGTCTGTACATCTGTATCTACTAAAGGGGTTAACCCATCGTAATTTAATTTCACACGCAAATACCACATAAGCAATGATCTATGCTACTGATTCAGCATAACTTATCGAGCGTATTCTTTTCCAAATTTCACGAGAGCGAAATCGCGATACATAACTGATTTTCAAAACGAATTTAATGACAGTGTAAATGAATTGAAATATAAGATTTATTTGCGACATAAAAATCAATTTAAATAAAATGTCAGTGAATGGCGACATTTCTTACGAGTATTGAATTCAAAACTTACTAACTTTTGTATGAAGTAAACATATCTGCGTGAGTTGAGTAGTGTTTGCAATAAATCCGTGTCGCAGTGTATTTATTTACTGCTCGCTCCCCCCTCTCCCGGGCTCGGCTCCTTCCCCCGGCCTCCCAAGTCGTCCGCCCTACGTGCGATGCACGATGTAATATGTCTAGAAAGTTTATTAAACTCCCCGTGTGTCATATGATGTAAACTAGGTACTTGTTTATTCATGAGAAAGTATGTTTCGTGATGATAAGTTAAACGGTGTAATGTAAAAGTCACGAGAGTAACAATACAAGGCCTTGTAAGCGAGGCGCTAAGCTCTTATCAAATCTTGTACGTATATGTGCTGCCGTCGAGCTAATAGAATTGAAGTCTCCTCTCTCACCGTTGGAGAAAATTTTGCTCGTATTTTCCTTTTTGCTGTTATTCGAATATCATATTTTCTTCGTATTCTGATGATTTTCCTCGAGTTTCTATAAATCAGATAAACCTCCGTACTGTTGACCGTCGATTCCTTAAACTAAAAGTACCTCTGATTATGTAATAATTTTTTTGTTTAAATAGGTTACTAGCATTATGTATTAGAATTAATTGTTAACTTGTCATCTAAGTTAATATGCTTGCGTTAGAATGGTCACGACTGTATTGCAATGGATGAAATTAAAACCCACGATCTCTAGGCTACTAATCAAAGTATATGGAAAGATATGCCGTTAAAATGTGTTGGGATGCGTCAATTTTTGTGAAATAGTATATCTTTTGAGGTTTCGATACGCAATGTTCCTTGAATTCTAATAGTAGAATGAAACTGCCAAATATCAAAAAGCTTCCAAGCACCAAACAAATTTTCCATTAGCTAAAACATTCGCGTACATTTTCAGTTGAGCAGTTATATAGGGAGGTAGTGAGTGCGATATTATTCTGTAGTCAGGCGGCTTCAGGCACGGAACACAATTAACTTGTAAGATTGTCTGCGGAGGCTGCACTCGCTACCCTCGCCCTCCTCATCCATCTACCCTCCCTTCCAAACAAAACATCAATAAACTCAACAATGCAAACGATTTTGAAACTTAACATTGCACATTAGGGTTTATTGTCGCTTGCTGTTGAATAAGTTTTATGTGGCGCATTTATTTCGCGTAGGTATAACAGTCCAGTTACCCTTGATTGGTTGTCGTTCCTCTAATCCCGTTTTGATCCTTTCCACCCAAAACCTAACCCTCTACGTTCCTCGGCTAACTATTGACATGCGTGCGTACCTTTACGTTTATATTTGACGTCGTAATAATATCGACATGGAAAAGATAATTACGTTTGAAGGGGTGACTGAGACGAACACAGTTCTGAAGTTGGAATCGTTAATTTATATATTAAAACTGCCTGACAACATCGCTGTAACTTTTGGTAATAAAAAGAAACATGCTAGAGACGAAGTTTTTTATTTCGATTTTATAGTCGGTTTTTAATGTTTGCAGCACCTTGTAGATATGAATTGTTAAATATCAAAATTTAATAGCAATTGCAAAAAAAGGCCGTGACTACTGCAGGTAGTTTCTTAAAGGCTGTCATTTACCGGAACCTAGCAACTAACCTAAATGTAACATTAGTTACTGAGATAAACTCGGTAACCACCAAGCCTTGCCGTATATGAGTGTTACTTTGTGACCACTAAATAAATAACTTACTATTGACTTTGACTTAATTCCATAAAAGTATTAAGAGAGAGCATTGTGTCTCTCGAAAACCAAATGAACATATTTATGTTGAAATATGTTTTTGACATATAACTTACTTGCCTATGTTGTTTTGTATCTAAATGTTGTGTGATGTTATTAATGTTGTTTGATATTAAATGAGATTGAAATTAAACACTTTATACGGATTTTGTCGCGTTGTTTATTTTACTTTATAACACTGTTATTACATAATTTTGAAAACTCTAACACTATTATTATTGAACTTTACTACTATTTAAGCTATATAATGTTTAATTTCAATGTATAACATTCGCGTAAACATAGGACAATATTAAATGAGATGTCTAGCAAAATTGCCTATGACAAATATAGGCCCTCCAACTATGGAGCAGGTTCGTGTCTTAAAATAATGTAGTAAGAATAGTATTATTATGCGATCACCGGTCCATAGCATTATAGCCACTAAAACTCTACCCAGTGTTTTTATATGTAACTAACATGACAAAAAGACTGACTGGAAAATGAGAATCCAAAACCTGAAAATAATTTTATAGGGTTGGTAACGCGCAAGAATTATACCTGATATTACGTAAGTACATAGGTTGCAAGAACAGCTTATTCAAAACATGGGCCTTACGATAATTCCCAAACATTGTCATTATATGCACCAGAACGAGACAGCTATTACCGATTATCTAGCTTTATTTCGTTATGCCGCACGCAATGATAATCTTCTAAGAGATAGTTTGTACAGTTGCCGATTTTATGTCACCTATAAATCTTGTTTACTATTTAGTAGATACTTACCGTTTAATGAGGTCAAGTTATTTTTGCAAGTCAGGCCGAATATGAATAAAGACACTGGGCTAACCATTGTAAAATGAATCTACATGCTCTGACTGCACGAACGGTTTATCTGCATGCTTTGGCTGCACGATTACCTCATGACCTCATCACTGCTAATGTGCCAATTGGTATGTGTTCAATTATCATACGGAAAAAGTGTATGACACCCTAATAATAATTCTTGCTGGTCTTGACGTACATCTGTCTGTTATTTTATTGGCTCTAAAGTCCTTTACAATACAGGATAACATCCTATTACAATGCTATCATTTTACAAGGTTTAAGAAGACAAAGTACATAATAATGTAAATGTTTGCCCAGTGTTTTACATTAGCTGCATAGAGTACCTAAAGAGTTGACATTTATTTAAATATAATATTTTTTTTACATAAACAAAGCAACAATTATAATTTATAACTTAACTAATATTAACAAACCTAACCACTTATAAATAAAACATGAAAGTAACAAAATATGGGTCTATAAATTTAATATAAAGAAAGGAAATGGCTGGTTCAGGCAGCGTCGTAAAATTCCTCAGAATCGCTGTCGACCGGGAAAGTGCCCAGGAGACTGGCAGCATTGCCACGTTGAATGGCAATGCTGATTCTTTGAGCCAAGAAAAGTCCAGCCTTCTGGTCACGCGAAGCGTCGATTAGCCGCTTAGATATATCTCTAAAAAGCGCACGAGCGCCCAGACCCCATGAACCTAGCGTATCCACCCCTAACGGCTCAAAAACGTAATTACCAATTAAATTACTGTATTTGCGCCGTTTGAGGTTTTCCGCCGCTACAGCAGCAGCACTGGCGAAGCTCACCGTGTTCGGAAAATGTGATGGCGCAAGGGTGTCGACGCATGTGGCGTCCCACACCAAAGGCATACCCATTTTCCAAGGTAACAAAAACATAACATCGGGTCTCTTCCCATCGTCACGTACCAAGCCTATGGGTTCTAATACAGCTGGTACGCCGGCGGTGATAAGAGCACGACGGATAATGTCATTAAGGTGAGCGTGTCTTGAAATACGACCAGCCCTTCTGTTGCAGGACAGCCCATGGTGTCCGAGGCTGTCGACGGCTTCTCCGCAATGACAACGATGCGGAGAAACACACGGGGCACCTAAACGAAGACAGGTGGCGAGGCGGAATGACATAGAGTACCTATAGTTTAGTAGATTATCTTACATGATATAACTTTTAAAATGCATTTTATTATTACCCAGTCATACCTTATGTAACACATTTATGGAAACTAGTACTCTTTTTAGAGCATAATAGAGCCTAAATACGGTCTCTATTAATATCATGTGCGTTTCATAATTTTATTAAAATTCATGTTAATTATATAATTAATATACAGTTAACATGAGAAAGAAAGCTATAAGGAAATAAAACCGCAGGCAGTGATATCTTTAGCACCTATAGGGATGTCCTTTTTAATTACTCACTGCTTCTCTATAATATTCCCGAATGTTTGTGAAGTCTGGCAACCTAAATAGGGCTTAATTGTGTTATCTTTTTGTCTAATTGCTTAGCAGTTACACAGTTTAAAACATGCTTAATATTTAATAATTAAAACGCAGACTCTCCTTTTTGAAATCAATGTAACATTACGGTAGTTTCACAATCTAATCATTCATCTAATAACACAATGCATGATTTGTAAATAGCAATATCTAGTACAGATGATTGACCTGCACTCATTTAACAACACGCAGACTGACATGTTGGCAAACAATGATTGTCATCGCTGATCATCCTGCGATAGTGTGATGACTGACGAACATACTTACATTGTCTATATTCACTCTTACGTTAATATTATACAAGGATAACATAGACATGTGTGAGCACGTATATTACGTTGATATTACATCTCGTGTTGGTCTCAAGTAAATATAATAGGGTTGATATGATAACGTGCTCACATACGCAAGTAGACTCCGGACCTCGGTGACTAAAACGTTCCTAGATAAAATAAAAAGCCATACTAATGTTTGTCACCATAAAGATAAGGAGTGTGACGTGCGGGCCTGCAGTCGCGGCCACCGCACACACGCATCGCCTCGTATAAGTAGGCACCGAACACTAGGCAAATACTCCGTACCCTAATTAAACATCAAATAATAAAAACTCGACATTGACTATCTGATAATGGCGGTGTAGACAAACACAGTGCTGTACAGACCGGCCGAAACCGACGTTTGACGTCAATACGCAGCGCAATCAACGCTCGTATATGGTTTGATCGCTTCCCTAACCGAAAGCTATTAGAACGGGCGACAGCGCGGCCGCGTTAGTCCGCGAAAGCGCCCACCAAAAGGAGCAAAGAATCGGAAAGCGATACGACTAATCCCACTAATCGGGGAGCAATTGAAAAATAAAAATGTAGATGGCGGAATGATTCCATTTAGAGCCAAAACGATGCGACAAAATAATAAAAAAGGTACGGGCGGAACGGAATGGGCCTGCCCCGGCGGCCGGCGGCTAATATTGAAAGCAAATCCTCGGCTAAATCCTTAAAGCGCTCGGATTCGAGCACCTGGAAACTGTGTGTTTGCGCCGCGCCGGCTCCGCGCCGATACCGCGCCGCGCCCTACCCGCGCCCGCGCCGAGCTGCTGCCGATAATCATTCCTCGGATTATTGTATACTTTCTGCCTAATGTCAACGATTCTCATGAATCAATTGTTTGCAATTTACTGGTATTCCGAGTTTACCTCCAATTCGAATATTCGGACTTTGATGGGATTATACTTTAGATTCTCTTAATTTGTTTGTTTTACATTAAACAGTCATCGGTTACTTAATTACACTGATGGACAGTGTCTAAAGATGATTAACTGAACGATATAATTCATTCAATATGCAAGTGACCTACCTGTACTAGTACAAATAATGTTTTAGCAAGACAAACTCACTGTTCAAAGCTAAGATAGTCCTGCATACACATAAACATTAACTTCATTTAATTTTTTTATGGTGGCTGAGACGTTGGCGGTCGCTGCGTTGCCATGACAACGCAATCTATCTCTCGCCCGGGCACCCGTCGTCGACGTCGCTATAAAATAGCTTACACTAACGTAAAATTTATTTCCATTTCAATATAATGCACATCTTTCGCTGCAACATTCTGAAGCGACTTTATCGTGTCGCATTTGAGAGACCTAGTTTTGTTACAATATTTTATTTTTTAAAGCGCATGTTACCTATTTTGATATTTATTATGATTGCATTACAGTCAGGTTTAGGATTGATACGGAAAGTGTAGGTAGAAGATTATTACCTAAATTAAAGTCATATTTCTTAACAACTTACCTTTTTTTGAAAGCCAAGGCCCCGTTTTATTTCAATCCTGAATCGCGGGAGACTTTACAAACATTCAAACAAGGAACACAAAGAACATCCAGACCTGGAACAAACATTTGTGGATCACACAAAGTTTTGTGTGGGATTCGAACCCACAACACTCAGCGCAGTGGTAACGGCGAAGCGACCACCTAAACCACTTCGACATCCGTGCAGTGCAGTGCTGATGCTAGTGTTATGTGCCTTTTATACTTCGTGTAATGGAAAGGTGTGGTCATATTTAAGTGTCACATAATATAGGCAATGTACAATTGAAAACCGCAACAAATAAATCCGTATACATTATTTTCACTAAGATTTAGCATTTTCTTTTTTATCGACTTATCAATATAATCGACTTATAATACATTCTACTCGTAGTCGATACTTAAACAACACTAACAGCTGACTCGCGTGATCCTCGTGAACCTGAAAGTGATCAGATGCTATCTTAATAGTAATTTAATGTGTTTGTTTTGATGATTAAATAATAAGCAAATAAAAAGTATGAAATTAAAAACAACAATTATTAAGTTTATTTGAATCGGGATTAGGGCACATATGTTATTTATACAATTAAAACAAATAAATAAAATTGAAATGTATGTTTGTAATGTCAAAATAACAGCTTTTTACTGTATATGCATAAACGGAACTAATATAAAAAAACAATTTTATAATTTTTGACTGTCTGTTTGTTACGGCATATCTCTGTAACGACCGATTTGATGAAACTCTCACTGACAGATAGCTGATGTTATAAGGAGCAATCTAAGCTACTTTTACTTCAGAAAAATATCGGACGGTATCACGCGGGTAATAGTTATTAAGGTATATATTACGACCGTAATTATGACCACACCTTTTTGTTACACGGTGTATACAGAGAATGCATTCTTTTATCTTGTGTAACTGTAATCTCGGCAATAACCAAGTAATTTCCAGGTTAAGTAATCCTGTTTTATGATATTGCATACTTAACTACTTTAACATATTAATTAATACTTTACAGTATTCAGCCGTATCTACAACATTATCTATAAACAATAAAATAATATCAGCCCCGCTTATTATCTGTCCTACTGCTGCACTACTGGTTAGGCCATACTCCAGTACGCTGGCCTGGTGTGCCGCACTTCACATATTTAAAAATACTATGAAGAATTCTTATAAATCCAGAATTCTATATTCGATATCTATATAGTTTGCTATAAAAAGGAACTTATAAAGTCGGGGGCTTTGAAATCAAACTCGATCTACCATTATGTGGTTATCTACCAGCTTCTTCTCTAGGCTATAGGACCACTAAAGCAGTAGGTAAGTATAAATACACACAAACAGACAAACTCCCCATATTTCGCTAGGCTTAATGTAAAAGGTTGTTTATTAGTACAAGTAGGTCTAAGTTACGTCTGGAGATAGCTGAGTAACTTACACTAAAGAAAAAATTTTTTAGCTTGAGCTCATGCATTGACGCAGCCCTACCTCTCCGCGAAAAAGGGCAACGGAGATGGTATGTCGCACTCACCCGGGAAATGATGGAACGTCCCGGTACTACCGACTAAACCTACCACAGTATGCCAACTCGCTGCCATGAATGGTGGGTGAGTCGCTGGAACTGAAACTACATCAGCCTACTGCTGAGTACTTATTTCAAATTAGTAATTTTGTATTTCAGGGTCTTTAGTCTTTTCGCACCGCGACCGGTTCGAACATGAATAGCCTAAGAGCTCTTTTTGAATGAATCCTTTTGCACCGCGGCTCGAATCGCCTAATAACTTTTTGAGATGGGTTGATTCGGACCATAGAAGGAAACAGTTTTCTTTTTAGATGGATGAATTCAGACAGAGATAATCCGCCGGTCTAGGCATGCAAACAAAATGGATTGATGGCGTTTTCAATAGGTCCATCATATATATAATTATAGTCATTATTATAATATATATCAAGTCAGACTATATCTTTTTATTTCCACTTATGTAAAATGATCTAACAGCACACGATTACAGCAATGATAAGCGTTAAGTGCGCCTAATAAGTTTAGGGAATGCCTATATCGTATCAGCCGTGTATTAAATTGTTCTACTGCTGGGCACGAGCCTCAGTATGAGAAGGGTTAGGTCATATCTACTACGCTGGTTCGAGTAGGTCATAATTAACTATTAAAGAGGGAATGCCTACGGATAGGTATATAGTACACAGTTAAACCATTGCCTTCTACAAAAAGTCTATTTAAACCTCGTTTATAGGACTCGTTTACACGTCATAACACACGGAAAATCAGCTTATCACTTACTGTCACTGTCACTGAGCTGGATAACGTTTCCTCGAAGTTAGAGTCTCTTAAAAGAAAGTGTCATAAGTATAAATTATTTTATTCTTATTTTCGAATTACACCAATAGATTAATTACATCTCAATCAAATGGCACTATTGGTACGTTTTTTGTAATTCAGCGAATAAGTTACGGCCCGCCTGATGGTAAGGAGCAATCGTAGCCTATATACGCAGATGCAAACGCCAATAGTAGAGCAAGATTGGGAATCAATTCCGCCGTGCTGACTCTAAGGAAAAGTATACGTCATATCTAGGTGATAAGTCTAATTGCATTGCCATCCTACCATCCATCCACATCACAGCCATCCTACCTGCGGTCATAGTTTACATAAATATGTTTTGAATAACCACTAGATTTCTTTAGCACACCTGGCCTGGACTCTTGTTCATTTTAAGACCTAATATACAACCCATGTTCATGTAAATAAATGTTTATGATTTAGATTCTTCATATTAGCTCTGAAAGCTTACCTTGCTATATCAAAACGTGCTATCCAAAATATATAGCACTGAGTTAATTACATTCAATATAGTGCTGTACTGAAAGTAACAAAACGTGCAATGAAATGTACACTAAAGGCATGCAAGCAATGGCATGCCTTCAGTGCATTTTTAGTCACTTTATCAATTTCATAGTTTAGCAATAAGCTCCATCGCGTTATTCGAGTGAATTGATGAAGGAGCTACAAAACGTATTACCCTACGTTAAATGGTTAAAAATATATGTTGGGCTTACCCTATTCTTTGCTATTGTGTATAACACGTCACAACTCCTCGAATTCTTTCTGTCGTAATTGAGAGAGAACACGCTTCGTATGCTCGCATCGCATTATTACCTTGATTAAAGTTAAAGTGAGAAATGCCTTAAATATGGTTTAAGGCACAAAGATACTAGAAAAGCAGACCGTATCTTTATTTTCTTATTTTTTTATGAAACATTTCTGTATCCGATACGGAAAATATTCATAATACTGCGCATTTGTATTTTTAAATACTAAATATATACACATATGCCGCATATTATATAGCTGCATGCTCATGTCCTCAAAAAGGTAGGTAGGCATGTACTTCACCTACGCTTCGCCAACTATAGGTCGGTCTTATATAAAAGCCTGGGCTCTGTCTGTTGTCGTTTACCATGCATAATTCCAGACGCCATGTTACTACTGCGAATGCTTGGTAGAAAAATCCATTAACACTTTATGCGACTGTGACTTTGTTCAAACCCAGGAATTCATGTGCCACATGTGATCAAAATCACATGAACTAAATACATAATTACGTTATATTCTGCTCAATGTTGTGTAGTTACTCGATGCAGTTTTGGTACGTAAACATGTCGCTGAACAAAGACTAAGGTAGACTATCAGTTTCGTGTTTACTTGAGTAATGTGATTGAGATCGAGTAGACTCGGTTTATAGAGAAACCAAGTGTAGCATAAAGTGCAACCTTCAAGTAATTGAAAACCTTGAACATACTGACAATGTAAGATTTTGTTCAAAAACCAAGAAGGTCAACGATTGTATTCTTGTAGTGTGGTCAAATGAAATATCTTCTAGATAAATGTAGTCAGCTATACATTTATTAACTAGGGTGCTATAACTGATACCTCAGTTATAACATCCTTATTATTTTAATATTATAAATTCGAAAATAACTCTGTCTGTCTGTTATATTTCACGGCTAAACCACACAACATATTTAGATAAAATTTGGTACTGTTATAACCTCAGATTTAAAACCTGAGGAAGGACATAGGCAACTTTTTATTGATGTAGGTACCACGGAACCGCGCGCAAAAGCTAGTACTTGATAAAACTAAGACCTAAGTAACATGTTAGGGAGAAACGACTATATACTATTCGGATATATTTGCGTTTGCGTCTGACGCTACAAAAGTATTGGCGAATATATTTTTTAACGTAGGAATAATCCTTACTCAATATTATAAATGCGAAAGTAACTCTGTCTGTCTGTCTGTCTGTCTGTTACGCTTTCACGCCTAAATCACTGAACTGATTTTGATGAAATTTGGTACAGAGATAGACTAGACCTTGGCAAAGGACATAGGCTACCTTTTGATGTAAAAAAGGGCATGAAGGGGTTGAAATAGGGGGTGAAAGTTTGTATGGGAATTCGTCATTAACGCGCATAAATCACAACCGATTTTGATGAAATTTGGTACAGAGATAAACTAAACCTTGGGAAAGGACAAAGGTTACCTTTTGTTGTAATAAAGGGCATGAAGGGGTTGAAATAAGGAATTAAAGTTTGTATGGGAATTCGTCATTATAGAAAATGAAACCATGATACTTTGTATTTAGGCACTTGATAAGAAGGCAATAAATAAACATTTTTGCAGAGATTTTGAAATTTCGACGTACATGGGGATGAAATAGACGACGAAAGTTCGTGTGGAAGCCCAAACAAATCTGACTATTTTTACAGTACGTATATTTATCGGAATCATTTATAATTAGTAAAATTGCCGTCTTAATATAATATATATGTCGCACGAGCGCGGGACACGCCAAGCGCAATACACAATCAACGATGCGCGCGCGCCGGCGCCGGCGGCAGCGCAGCGTGACGTAGTGAGGGAGTCGTTAATATTAGCAAAAGCGGTGAGCGCGAAAAAAATTTGCAGCATTGTAAGTGTTGGTTTGGGATGAATGTTCGATGTCCCACAAAAGGGCAATCGAGGCACTATACCGCACCATGAAAGATATCATGTTTGGGTATCATGGGAGGGATTGTGGTACTTTTAGCTGGTGACTTTAGACCAGAGGTTCCCAAAATTCTTTTCTCATAGACCACTTTAAAAATTTAGCTGGTTCTGGTCCAGCTAGAAATTTAATTCGCCAAGTAAAATCGGTATATTCGGACAAAAAGTTAAACTGTGTTAAAATTTATAAAATTGATTTTCATGGACTTACTTCGTGGCTCACGAAATATGAACCCACATTTTTTTGTCACGCCAACGTAGATCCCTGTCGTGTCTCCCGTGGACCCCTAGAATCCACCTGGACCACTTTGGGAACTAAGGCTTTAGATAGACGCTGCCGGTTATTACTAGGGGTACACTGGCAGAAAAAATAAATGCCTGACGGAGAAGTTTGTATGCTAACAGAAAGTAACGGCATGATTACACTAAGACGTGAATTCTGTCAAATTGTCCATAACACAGATGATTTAAATAATAATGTCTATCCAGATTTACAAATAAGTATGGGCAATCGAGAATGGTTGTGTGATAGGTTAATTTTGGCGCCGACAAATGAGACAGTAAGCCAGATAATCGAACACATTATGTCAGATGTTGAGGGAGATGTTGACGTCTACCTCTGGTAGACAATATTATGGACACTGAACAAATTACATTGTACCCTATAGAGTGTCTTAACTCTTTAGAATTATCAGGAGTGCCTTCTCATAAGTTAAGGCTGAAAGTTGGTATTCCAGTTCTATTAATAAGAAATCTTGAAACGGTAACAAATTACTCATCTAGGACACAATATTATAAAAGCTATAATCATGACTAGAATGGCAAAAGGAGAAAATGTTTTAATGCCCCGTATTCCGATAATGCCGAGCGATTTGCTAAAAGCAGCATTTACGATATAATAAACAAAACTGTTTTCCATGGGCATCTCTATGTGGCGTGCTCACGAGTAACAAACCCGCAAAATCTTTATGTTTTAGCATAGAATGGAAAAGCAAAAACGTAGAGTACCTGTAAAAATATATTAAAATAAGCTGTTTGCAGTAAACCACAGCATTTATAGGCCAATTATTTGCAAAAAAGTTTCCAACAAATATTAAATGCTGGCCAAGGTAACTATTCTACCCGAACGAAGTCGCGGGAAAAAGCTAGTATACTTATAAATAAAAAAATATACAAACAAACTATCTACAAAAACATCTGTTTTTCTTATGAAATTTTTTGATGAGAAATATATTTTTTGTTATGCTTCTGTATAACTGAGGCGATAATGTAGATTTTTGTATATAGGTACTGTGGCCTTATTGATTATAAGGTAGGTAAATGGAACGTCACTGGCTTGTGACGTAACAAGTAAGTAATGTATGTGTTAAGAAATATAGAAAAAAATACAGAAGGCTGGGCGATGCTACGCAAAGCACCGCACCCACTTAGACGCTTTCGGATCAATTCCAGCTAATGCAGTAGGTCATCGACATTCGGGTTGACCTAAAACCATTATACGCACCTGTCTATGGATAAGCCTCGCTTATGATGGTAAGGTCGCCGGTTTGATTCCCAAGAGGAAGCAATTTCAGTAGCAGCAGGGAGCTTGGATCTGTGCATTGTATACGGCAATAGGCTCGTCCTCTTGGGATCTGAAACCGTAGGTACCTGGTGACATGTGGTTGTAATACACTTCTATGTACCCTTGTAAGGATATAGATGTAACACGTGTATGTAAGCCTACGTGAAGGCGTGTGATTTTGCAAGTTATCCTCTGCTATGTAATTTGCAGTCAGATTCTTCAGTACTATGAACTAACGTTGAGGAAGTAAGGAATAAAACGAAACATACTCAGTGATATTTTTTATTATGACTAGAGGTTTTTTAAGTTACAAAACAATCGGTATTCCCTTAATGGTTACTGACAAAATAACTTCAACAAACTATTAGTGTTCGCAGATATTTTGTTCTGATATGTATAAAATGAAAACCTCGAATTTCACATTAATATTATTAGGTCAAATCTATATATTTACATATTTATTTTCATAATTTAGTGTTTCCTTCACTGTAAGAGGCACACGGAAGTAGGTTAAACTAGTTCGTGTATTAAACTAAATATTTATATAACTAGTGAATGTTTTAAATCTAAATAGTTACAATATTTTACAATTACATTCGTAAACGGTGTTAAGTTATAAATATTTTAATAAATATTGAGATCCTGTTTACTTTAATCTCATTGTGTTGGCAGCTGTTAGGATTGCAGCGGGACTTTTACCGAGAATGCGGAAGATCTTTAAGGGCAGAATTAATGTTCATAATATTGTGTCGTAGGTAATGAAAGCTTCGTGAACATTTTAAGTCATAAAATGAAGCAACTACTTTTTATACAAGCTCGAATTTATGAAAATGCGTAATGATTGGGAGGTTTTTATAAAAGAGGATAATTGAGTTTCAATAATGATTAGCAATGTGCAATAAGTTTTAATAAATAATATATGTTTATAGTCAATATATTGCACTAATATTATATTAGATTTTGTATGGCTGAATACATGGAAGGGAAAAGGGATGACCAATCCTTATATAATTTTTTTTATTTAATTTTAAAGACCATCAGTGTGCCAAGCCAATAACAGTCTCGGTGATTTCATGATTTGGGGTTACAGGGTTTATATACCACCATGTTATAATATTACATTAAAAACGTTATAGAATTATCATTGTGAAGAATAAGTAAGTGTCTGTTAAGCCAACATTATTTATATTCAACTTTGGTTGTAGTTTATAAAGCTTTTCCAGTTAATAAAAATCAAGCGTCGTCTGGGCCTATTTATATTTTAGAACTATTAATGTCCATCGCACTATGCCTTCGTAATGACCAAGTACACATTGTCCGTTCAGAAATGTACACAGTTACAATTTTATAATTATAATATCGTATATTTACATTATACGTATAAGATAAGTTTTCGTAAAACCAAACGTTTCCAATCCAATAATTAGAGCAACAACCTTCGATACACTTATCAAGTATTAACAAAAGTGATTTTGAATGAGAAATTGAGAAATATATCTTATAATAACTATTATTTATATAATTTTTGATATTGTGATCGGTTTTATACAATGTTTGTACTGTATAAGACAAGTCGAGAAATGCTCGCGGCTCGGTGATATTGACACAGCTGGGGAGAATTTCCACCAATATACTGATAAGTATGATATGCATAGTTATGTATTAAATGCGAAACAATATGAAGTGGAGACGCCGGCCCGTCGTACAATTCGGCCGATCTCTCCCGAACATAACAAAATGAACGTTTCGATCAACAACATTAACTAATGATCGCTATTATAATCACTATTACGATCTCAAATGCCCTTTACTTCATCTTCAAATAAATTATCAAATTCATTTATACCTATATACAACATTCTATAAGCTAAACACTTACTCTAAAGTAGTCTAGTACATTGTAAGCTTGTAAAAATTGCACACATCGCTTTGGTATACGTACGTACATAACTACATATTTACATTAGAACGACATCGTTAAGTTTATTGCCCGAAGTTTCGTAACGAACGTTTACAACTAAATGTGGATCCACATGGCGCGTGCGCATCCTGTCACACCGCGACTCTGCCGAATGCCGATACTTTCACTCCACTGACACGGTAGGCGACGCAAGCTCGTCGGCAATGAGCCACCTTCAACCGCTACTCGGAAGAAATAACGCGTGAGCTGTGGGCCCTCACTAAAGTTTGACGAGTAGGTTGCGTCATCTAACCTCTGCACAGAAGATTCAGTCAAACCAGTCCCACAGGTGCCTGTAGAGCGGGTGATCGGCGGGCGGCGCGGGCGGCGAAGGCTGCGCGGGCGGCGACTAGGAGGCGCGAAGCGGCGGCGGCGAGCGCGGGTCGTCGCGGCCGCGCGCCTCGTCTCAAAGCACGCGGTCCGACACGCCCACGCCCGCCGCGTACTGGCACGCGGCCAGCGGCGCAGAGCCCGAGCGCGACACCGGCGACACCGCGCCGTACCCGCCGCTGAAGCCCGACGAGTGCTGCTTCGCCTTCAGCCGCAGCGACGCTATCGACGACGTCATTGCCGTGCACGGCTCGGCGCGGTACATGCTGTAAGGGTTTGGCGGCGCCGTGTAAGGGCACGGTGCGACTCCTCCGCCGGCTGACCCCGCCACTGCCATACCGCCACCCCCAACACCTCCCATCGACGTCGCTGTATTGAAGCAGTTTACCGAACCTTGGTGGTGGCTCGCCGGTACCACGCCACCCAAGGGATTGACGGGCCATGGAAAGCTCTTGGTACCCAGAGGACTGGGCACTTTAGCTGCCCAGTTGTTGTAAGGATATGACGAGTAGAGCGCATCTGTATCAGGGAACGGCTGCATCAGACCGTTAAACTGCGTACTGAAACCGTTCTTGAAGTCGGCGGCGGCTGCCGCGGCTGCGTTCATTGCGTTTCTTTCACGTTTCCGCCATTTCGCTCTTCGGTTTTTGAACCAAACCTGTGTAACAATGATTTCAAATTAACATTTGCACGTAATAACTGTTCGAGTATGCGGCCGCAGAGAGCAAAAAATATAATGGTTGGGGTAAAAAGTCTGTCCCTTCTCGCTAGCGGAGGGAAACGTTTGAAGATAGGTAAATTGAGTGGCCGGTCATTTGACGGCGAATGTACAAGTTTTAACGAGATTCAGAATGTGGACGCGACTTGCGTTGCGTAGTTATCAACTTTACTCATTACAAAGTTGACAGAGCGACTGTGCGCGGTATTCTCGCCACGTAGCGGCGGCGGCGGTGGCGGTGCCCCGCCCGGCGCCCGCCGCAGCCAACGACCCGTCTAATTGCGGCCGCGAAATGAAGATAAACGAGCGTCGCGATTGGGCGGGACGGCGAGCCGCCACTCGCCGAGACTTGATCGAGCCGCAATAAATGAGCGGCTCCGAGGACACCACCGCGGAGGAGAGCCCGCACGCTCCATCTCTGTTGTTGTTTAGGAGGAGGAGCGCCGCCGCGCGCGGTGATAAGTCGCCGTGAGCGCAGATAACGCGCGCGGTGATGTATGGCGCGCGTCCGTCACCGGCCGATCGATCGCGCCGACGACACCTCCGCGATAAATTGCGCAATCCACGTAGCGACTGCAATAAATATTGTGCCGCCGGCGGTATTTGTCTCACTCACTGTGGCGGGTTCACCCAGCCGAAACGGTAAATAATACCCTCTTTCCTCGGTTAAGTGAACATAAACGGTCGTTTCCACCCCATATACAATCGTTTATTTTTCGAAACATAAATTTCACAAATTCGCATGAGCGCATGTTTCGTACACAAGATGACACAGGTAAATCGCGCTTTATATCCACATGCCTAGATTTACGAGCACGTGTCGATGTGGACATCCTCAAATTGGTATTATTCTAAGATTCGACTTGCATTTTATTGTAATAGCAAATGAAACATTTAAAGCTCTCCCTTTTTTTAGTAAAACAAAAAAACTTTACACATCCGCTGTTTCCCATTCAGACCGCGAACAAACGGGTGAAAATAACTCCACAGAAACATCGGGGGTGTTCAATAATGACGTCGGAATGATATTTATTTAGGTGCACATATGTGGAAATAATTTCCATTATTTGAATAGCGGCGGACAGCGAGCGAGCGCGGCGGGGCGCACAAACCGGAGGAGGGTCGCGATATTGCGACGCGGGGCTAATCCTTTAAATATATTATTGCAGAATGGTGACCGCCCGCGCCCTCTGTCACCCGGCAAGGAGACACCCCGACACACTTTTTAATGCTTCCGAAATCGATACTAATGCGTGTACGTTTAATTTATTTCTTCTGTCGTTTGTTTATTGCATTAACGATATGATACCATCCCTAACGAATCCATTAAATCGTTAACATTAGGTACAAAATGAATTAAAAAGTTGAACTCAAATCGAACCGAATGTTTTTATTCAATAATATTTTTATAAAGGGATGTGAATACGAAAATGTGCAATTAAATGACCTGCCTGTCGATAACAATAAGTAATTCGTACAATATAGCTGAACAGTTGAATACAAATGTGTGCATTACCGATTCTTATTATAGCTTTTATGGCTAGATCGGATTTGATACAAATACGATAATGTGATTCTTACATACCTAAGTGGTATTTATTTTATTGCATGACTAACGCTCAAGTCTACGAGCGATTTAGGGATACTCGCATGGACGATTTTACACTCGTTCTTTACTCAATATAATCGATAATAAACGGTACCTACGTAAGTTATGTAGAAATGCTTGGCCCCTTTCTTTTACTTTAACCGCGTTTTATAAATCGATCTGATAAAGATTGTTCTTTCTAGTAAATAATTTCACCGTTTATTGTGACACTTTACTTTTACAATCTTTTAACAGTGTTAGAAGATTATAAACACTTTATAAATACTTGGCAAGATAGTCCTACATAACGCAACGAAAGTGACTTATCCCAAAAACTAGAAATAATATGTAAGTTATGCAAAAATACTACAAAGGAAACATATTCTATGACCTCAATAATAAAATTCCAGTGCATAAATGGCCGGTACAAGTGTCTCAATTAAGTTGTTATAAAACTGAACGATGATCATTCAATTGCTATAATTTTGACATTCGATAATCAAGAACAAGGATATCAGGGAAATCGTTCACGGGTTCTAGTACATAAGAAATGAATTCTTCCATCGGAACCTCGATATGAACATTGTAAACACATACACAGAAAATTGCAGGAGCACACGAAAGCGGAGTTGACAATGCAGTGAATATAATATCAATAACGTATACCAATTAGCGTCATTATCAAAATATCTTAGAAAGCGTGGGATGCTTTCCAAGATATTTTGACTTTAAAATGGTTTTTTTACATTAAAATGATTTCTTTTATTAATCACTCTATCCTTATTTTGAATTATTTGAAATAAAGCGTATTTTTTAGTATTTTGTAGGTACCTATTTATTTTTTATATTATAAAATATTAATGTGAAATATTAAGTTTCCGAGCCGAGTGCTCGAATCTGAAAGGTACGCATGCGCAGACCACGCGCTTGCTCTATCTCTCTCGCTCTCACGCAAAGGATCTGTAAGAAAATCATTAATCCTGACGATCCTAATCAGGTTAATGAGATAATCTTATCAAATTATTGTATTGTTATCGGTCCTCGATGTCTCCTCTCCATGTCTTCATTATACGCAGTATATACGTCTATTTATTATTTTATTTATAAATAAAATAAAATCTAGTAACATAAACGCAATGTCTACGAGTGAGGGTTGATCGTAGGTTATCAAGTTATCATGCGGGACGTGGCGCATGTTCGCTAAGATTAATGTGAGCCTCCCGACACGAACCCCCGACTACCTACTGACACACGCCTTCAACGGACCCCACATTATGTGCCTATGTTGGGAAAATTATTCTAATGACCTAATTAAGTATTCGCGCCAAGTCCTACGAGCGCTACGAAGTTGGAAATCTTGTTTGTGATAAATCGTTATTTGCTTTGGATATATTTATTAATTACTTTATATTATACTACCTCATTGTCATAGTTTTATAACTCACTTAAATAAAGATATAGTAACTCGATAAATATAATAAGTATGGTTACGTTATAACCTGACCATATAGGTAAAAATAAAATAACATCCTCGACTAAGTGTCGCGATGTTTATTTCATTTTTATAAGCTATACGTAAAAAACTATATTTAATTAATTGTTTTTGTTTAAAAGTAAATGTAGGTATAGCTTTCAACAACACCATGCCATCAAGGATAATAATTATGTATGGTCACTTATTTTATTTTTATTAAAAACACAATTTAATTTTTCCATTCGTATGAGAGCTACGAAGCTACAAAGAGATGTACAGACATGCTTATGTTAAAATCACAAATTTATAGTTTAATATTTACCATCACTCGCCTTTAGTCGAATAAATTATCTCAAAAGATAATAATCGATTCTAATAATCTCTTAACAAACTAGAAAACGAACTTTTATGAATTACTTTTTAAGCACTTAGAACACTGTCATTGTCACTAAAAACACACGTTGTAAGGCATTATAAAATGTGAAAGAAAATTAAAACTAGGAATCTTAAAACCTGGATTATACTTAGTACCAAAGAACTAAAATGCTACCGACTATGTTCTGACGAAATCACATCCCAAAATGGTCTAATATACTAACAGTAAAATATTGATTCCATTTTTTACAAACTATAAATTCTATTAATACAAAGACTTTATTATTAACACTCGGTGAATAAATGACGCACATACTGAATTCATTAGGCTACTAGTACCTAGTGATGAATGATGAGGCACCCCACCACAAGTAATGAAGTTATTTTACGGTCAACAGGACCACAGGGTCGCTAAATTGGCTTAAATTTAAATTAAACTGGAATCACAGTTTTATTAGTGTCATCAATCAAACAACGGTTTATCCGACAGAATGGCCATAGTTTACGAACACAGGATTATAGTTCTTATAGTGTAAGCAAGTAGAACTGTTATAGTTTGCGCGATTAGGTGCGGAGACTATTCCAAAGTCAAATAAACACGCGCTCGCATAAATATAGCATAATAAACTTGGGATTGACGCGTGTTCTAGTCAGGGCTGTCAAACTATTGTGTATTAGACATTTCTACAAAAATTATATATCGTCAATAACATTCACACAAAATAGGTGCATGCAAATAATAAAACAAAATATTTTAATCTTTCAAATATATTATTTGTTTACTCTCATCTGCTAAACGAATCTACATTGCCATAGGTAAGTTTTAATTCTTAATTATTCAAAATAATTAAAAAATATTTTCTAACATTTTCTTTTTGAAAATTAGATGGTCACTCCTAATATGAATTGCCATTTTTTTGCCACTATCGCTTAAATTTATAATGACATATATTATTTTTCGTTAAGATAAATACAAAATTTTTCATAAGTTTACATTACATACACACTTGTATAAACAAACACTAAGTTACTTAAAACAAACAGTCGGAACAGTTACTAGCGGAGGCAGGAAATCCTCTGCTAATCTGTGGTGACCGGTAGCTGACGCCCCTAGATACCAGTATATTATTAAATGCACCCTGCCGAGTGAAACGGCAATAACTTCCACGATACACACAATACTAACATTAAAACCACAGAATAAGTCCATCATTTTAAACAATTGTTCTATATTCAAATCAAAGAATTAAAAAGAAAATGGTTCGAAATTTTTTAATCTTAAGCGATTAGAATGTATTACCTAGACCACATAAGATCTCTTTGTTCCTAGTTGACCACAAATTAGAATATATAAGACAGTTATTGTAATTGTTTTTCTGTGTTCAGTAAATAGAGATTACCGAAGGTTGATTTGGCGCAAACCCGACAGTTATATAACCACAGTGTCTGACAATAACGCAATTTCAGCTTTCATTGATTGATATAAATTCCTTACTAACGTGTGCAAAGTCCGCGGGATCACAACACTATACCGTAAGCCTATCAAAACATAATCGGGATAACTCATTGGACGTCTAGTATGCAATGCGCTCAACTCGGCTTGACTTACGATATACAATAACATACTCTAAAACTTGACATACAAAGTTAACTTTCCCGGAATACAATTTCTTGGCATGAATATATCAAGTGAAATAAATTTTGTAATTGAAACGCGTTAATACCGTATCTCTTGTTTACTGAAACAAATTCTTCGTGTAAGATTATTACGTAGACTACCGGTTGGGAGCGGGCCAGCCGTCATTAGAACATGACAATGTTATTTAATAATTTAATTATAGGAACATTTGTTTGTATTGTAAATGTCAATATTGATGCGATGCTTAGCGGCATTACCGAAGTCACGGCGGGTTATTGCGTGACTAGTTGATTCATATTTCTCTGTCGCAGTTAATTTGCTGTCATATTACATTATAAGTTGTCGATCGTGTGTCTACTGAACAAAGTAATGTCATTGTGATAAGCATAATGCAAAGATGCGTAGTTAGAAATATACATTCAACTGGTGCTTTAACAGAGTAGCCGCGAGTTTCTTGTAGGTACCTCCTCATAGGAATCCTTTGTCCCAACCTAGCAACTAATCTAAATGTAGCTTCAGTAACTTAGTAAACTTACTAACCAATAGATTTTCTCGTGCATAAGTGTTACTTCGTGACCTAAGTGAATAAATGATTTTGGACATTGAGTTTACAAACTAGTTTGTTATCAAGTTAGTAAAACCATTATTAAGTGTAGTAGTGTATTATTAGTGCAAACCGAAGAATCAAAATTTTAAGAGGTGTAATATACCGCAATGTTACCTTTATAGATAGCACTCTATATGACAAGTCGTTTTAGATAATAACACCATAACTGAACAACAACACGAAAATTCTAACAAAAATAAAAACTTTAGACTTCCAATAACTCGCTGTACGGAAACTATTGAACGAACAGAAGTTCTTGCACGCGCAGCCAGTGTGTAAAAGCAAGGTAAATCTCGCTAAACTGTTTGCATGCAACGACAGGCGTCAGGGACGTGCACTAAAAGCTTCACAAAAACAGGCCAGAGCCGGCCCGAACGGCCTTTTTCACGTAAAATAAATAATGTTCCGTGCCACCCGCCCTGTCGACAAACGCGTTTGATACACGCCTTTTTTACACAATACACCATACTAAAATGTTTTCACATCTTACTTCTATCGGTTCAACAAATATTTTGTTATTATGCAGCTGTATGACACTATGTTTTCTTAGACTTTATGTATTAAGAACAATCAATGTAAAATGAATACTAAGTAAATGACAAGAAATCTATGTATGTATAGAAATAAATGAACATTTTCGCTGTTTCTTAAGGAGGTTCTAGTTATACTATTTTTCATCTTGAAGTGCCACTCTATCGTCATTTTCATCTACAAAGCAATAATTTATAATACGATATAACTCAATTATTTTCCAAGCCCTGTCGTTATAAAATATTCCATGTTTCGCCTACTGTTCAATGAAGTTCCTTCTCATATTTTCTAAGGTTTTTAGCAGCTATATTTAGTTTATTGTCCTTCCAATCTATTAGCAATAGATTTAAACTCTAATCATTTGAGACTTAAAACCAAGTACGTTGTAAATATTTTATAAGGTATCAATAACACGTAAGTAGGTACGGTACATACGTATGTTTTTACTTGTTTTGTGATCAGACGAATATTATATTAGAAACATGTACTACATGGAATATAAGCTTGCAAAATATTGATGTTCGACAATAATATTTCTGTTCAATAACTTAAGATATTCTATCTACAACTAGAATTCAAGAAATATTGTTTGAAACAACATCGTTGTCGCGATAAATCAGACACAACATGTTTTACTTACTATCATCAATTCTATTCTATTCATGTTATTTGCAACAACAAACGCTCTCTATAAAATATATCAATAGCGAAATTATCTTCTTGTATCTGATAGATGGATGGAGTAATTCGACGTCACGCAACATGATATTGGGGCGTTATTCTCGTCAAATGAAATGTGTCAAGTGCTGTTTCACGGACGATTGCCGGCGATGCGGGCCGTGCCAGTTCTCAGAAGGGAAAACTGCTTCTGGGCGGTTATACGTTTACAAATTGATACAAAAAGTGACCCCGAATACGAGTAGTTGTTTGTTCTTATGAGTTATGTCTATAGTATGACGGTTTTCTAGTTTTATTTTATTTGTCGTGTTAATTATGTGTAACTATAGTGACGAACTTGTATTATAATCGTTCATATAATGAACATCAAGATAAATAAATATATTTCTTTATTTAAAAAAATGGGTAGATTATTCTACCAATTGTTTTGATAATCGGTTTAATAAAAAATATCACCAGCATGTCGAAACGCTAATAGGGGTGTTAGATATTTGTGTTATTTCCTTTATAATAAGCATAGCAGTTTATTTTCGGTTTATAATCTAATCTCTCGTTAACATCTCTCACAATTTTAAACAATTTGAACTTAAATAAAATATTACAGAATAAATGTTCAATATTTGTCTATTTGTCGTTTTGCAAATGGTTTTCAATTGAATATAAAGTATTTATCTAGATATAATTTATGAATCTGTAACAATTGTTAGTATATCTAAACAAATAAATAAACTTTTTGTGTGATGCATATCACGTATGATAACGATACGATTTAAGTTTAGTATAAGAATGCAAATGTCATTATAACCAAAAACATGTAAATATAATCGCGCTGAGTATAAAACTGATGTTATTAAATTGTTAAAATGGCTCTATGCAGAGATTATTTTTAATAAAATAAATGATATTTTGTATTTAGTTTACTTTATACTACCTGAGCCTATTCATGTTAATGGATCTTCAGGATAGTTCAAATATATGGCATAGAAAATTATAAAAGAAAATCGCTCTCTTAAACATTTAAAATAACATATCGCATGTAGGTAAAATGTGGTTTGATTTGACAAATATAATTTGCAAGGAAGTGCGTTGTAAAGAAAACATGAAGATTAACATATCATATTTTACGAACGCTAATTGAGTCAATAAGCAGGCAATGACCCTAATGAGTTGGTAACAAAAATAATGTTCAACGATTTATATGCGCGCGCGCGCACAGATTTATTAGACGGCGAGCGGCGCGCAGCGGACGAGCGCATGCTAATCCCCCGTTAGGGTTGACAGAATTAGAATATTATTATTTTATTATAATTTTAGGACAATGAATAGACGAGCATGTTATACAACGCATGTTTTAACTTCACAATAGAATATTACTGCACCGTCATTTGATACTGCGCCTTGGCGGTTTATAAGAGCTCTCTAGTATAGTACTTATTGTACAATGTATGTGCCAATTATATAAGATAACAACAAAAGTAGCCATGTAGCTATCGCACTTCTTAAAATGTAAGAAAGAAAGAAAGAAAGAAAAATGATTTATTTTGGTACCCAAAAAGGACACATTAAACAAAAAATAAAATAAAAATGAAGAAATACAAAATAAGAGCAGAACAATAAACAAGGAAAAACAAAAATAAATAAAACTAGAAAAATAAAACTAATACTAAATACTATAATTTCATTTCATTTCTGCTCACTGGCAACACCACACCTTACCCAATGGCTCCAACCAAGTCAAGGCTAGTTATTGTGTTGTCAGTAATGTCAGTAAGCAGAAATAAACTATTGTTTAAATATAAGTTTGACTTAAATTTTAAAAGTAATATGAAGGTGTGTGTCCTATTAGTTCCAAAATTTGGATATCGCTCAGCATACGTTGCGATTTGTCAAATCGCAACACTGATATTCTGCGAAATCCAATTTAGTGACGCCGGCGCCTAGTGTCTAAACATATAAAAAAAAAAAAAATATACTTAAATATGTAAATATACGAGTAAATAACATATAAATATAATTACTAAATGGTGTAAAAATGTGTGGAGTAAAATATGAAACATTTGATTGTGTTTTTAAAGCAAGCGTCAGTGTGATATAGGTACCTATAGTGTATACTTATGTCGCTTCGGAATTATTGTAAACAAGTCTATTATCTAATGTGCATTGCGCAGTGACATAGACTGAGAGATGCGGATCTCAAGAAAATCTTTTGCCTTGCCTGTTCTAAGAAGTTATAGCAAGATGAATGCAATATATATATAATAATAATAAATTGTAGGGGTCTCGCTCAAAAAAAAAAAAAAAAAAAAAAAAATATACAAAAAAATATACAAGACAGGTCAGACACATCAGACATATGCTTATGTATATATACCAGATCACAGAGCATTTCAACAAAGAAATGCAAGAATTAAAGTTAAATTTAACATAAATTAGAATATATTTAAGATAAGTTTAAAGTATTCAAAAAACAAATCTATTATAGGACCAGGAAATAATACAAGGCACAACTTCAAGGAACTTCAAGGATGCCTGCAGTTGAAATACACCGCAACAACAACACAGACTGGAGACCCTTCCATCCAATACCTGACGGCTAAATCCAAAAAGGTAAATAGGTGTTTATGGGGATTAGGTCATATTTATTATAATTCGAGATTTGATTTAATGTTTGAATACTAAAACCGAATCTCGTTGATATACGCAATCAAAGAGCTACTCATTTTGAATATAATTTAAAACCTGAAGTGTTCTCCTGCGTAACAGTGGTCCTCTACTTGCCTGCAATATATTTTTCTTGAACTATTATTTTTAGTGTTTGATGATGATTTTTTGTCATGTATTTTCCAAACCACTTGTAGCTGGGCAATATTATGCATTAATCAGCATAAAATTGTTGATAATACGGCACAACCCTATAGCGCATACAAATGGGAATGTTTTGAAGAACACACGCGGCTGATCCGACGCAGTACTCGACTCACAGACTGAAACGAATACCTAACACTTGAGCACGCCTCGTTCCTCATAAAGTATCGATTTACACGTATCTGCATGTGATAACCCAGTAATTAATTGCCCAACGGTGTATTTGTGAACGGATAACCCTCACTGCGTATTGAAAATATCTTACAATTGATTTTTATAGTTCACACTTGTGTAAATTAAAAGAAAACAAGTATTTGTGATTCATAAAACTCAAAAGACAAGGAGTCGTTATTAAAAACACTTTTGTTTGTAATGTAGTATTACGTTATAAAGTATTTAAGTTAATATTTAATCGAAATTGATTTTTGGACTAGACTTGATTATAGACGCTAGTTGACAACTAAAGGCAACTTTAATAAGACATTGCATCAAAATGGGAATATCTTGATTATATTATAATTTATAAGTAAACAACTATTATATTTGATTCTGTAGATTGAACAATTATTTTTAATGCCTTGGTTATTGTTCATGCTAAATAAATAAGTTGATATTTACGCACACTTGGAAATTATATATATATATATATATATATATATTAAATTAAATTATTATATTATATTACTTGAATTAAATATTGTTAGCGCGATCGAATATAATTTAATGCATATTTTGTTTATGACAAAGACGTTATGTTTGATTTTCCTTTTAACATTTCAGGATTACGTATAAGCAGTATAATTATTTCTGGTAATTTGCAGAACTTTGGAATAAGTCTAATGTTCACGTGATACAATGTACTTACCTAATGACAATATTGTAATGTATGGATACAGCAAATGCTTTATTTATACTAGAGTATCATTGTTTATAAAGCTCACAATTTTACAAACATTTATTTATTATGAAATATTGTTAATTCTTCTGAAATTAGAAATTAACAATATTTCATAATAAATAAATATCTATACTATCATATGGAGTATGATAAATCTAAATCCTAGGATTATGCGATGACATATTTTAATCGTAATAATTTGTTGCAACGTTCAAAATTGCATACAAATCTTTAGTTTTATAATATCACGGGTTCATAAATCAAACTATTACTTTTCTTTATTACTAACGAACCCCAGTATAAATCATAATGTTGGTGAGAGTCAGTAACCGTATAATTAATGGCAAACGACATTTGCCAAATTCTTTGAGATTTTCTCTGATGGTTATGTGAGATGAAAAAGATTCGGTGATTTATTTTCCTTGTTTCATTTAAAACGGTATTTATCACGTCGCGATGATCGTAAAAAATATACAATTGTATTCGAAAGTATGACATTGAACCGAGTTCTGTAGATAATTTTATTGGTTTCTTTTAATTGAAATACGAGGGTAAATAAATCCTAAGAATTCACTCAATACACATGTTCGAAAGATTAACAAAACCCACGGTTGCACATGCCAAAGAAACCATGAACTATTCTATGAATTCAGTACAGGCTAAATACGACTAACTCGGTTGCAACCGCAGAATCTCTAACAGGGGCCTTCCAAAACTATTGACAGTGAGTGTGGATGCGATCAGACTTAAGCCGGGGATTATGAAGAGACCGAAATAGACGCATCAAATCCTCGTGGATTAAGGGATTCCGTGTTCCGTCGGACGGCACGGCACAAAAATACCGAAGGCGCGCCGGATGCGACGATTAGCCTAAACATCTAGCTCGTTAATATTGTAATGCACTCGCGCCTGTCACCTTGTGTACGACATAAAAAGTGCATAGACACGTGATTGATTCTGTTACATTTGTTATTAGTAGTTGTCTTGCTATTTACAGACTCTTGTTGTTGTATCAAACTCTTTTTCAATGCTCTCCTCTGGATATTGGGTTTTATTTCTTATATTTGTAATGATTTATTAAAAAACTAAATATATATTTAAAATATTTCATGATTAATTTATGTTGGTGGTATGTGCGCTAATTTTAATTTGATAATAATGTCTTACAAAATTGTATTGTACATATCTGATATAAAATATTCAGTACTTAAAACGAACAGCCTAGTCAGACATGTTGACGGTAATTAGCTTGAATATAACTCTTTAGTATCTTATCTTAACTGCGGTTATACTTAAACTTGCTTTAACATTATTCTTGCTATTTAAACTTTTGATAAACGGAACAAAAGTTTAAAAATATAATTAAAAGTTGAAGAGATTTTATTTCTATTACCGTAAAACTAACGTAGAGCAGTGTGTATTGCAATATGATAGATTAACCATGCTTACTATTATTATCATATTCTATAACCCACATAAAAACAAATGCTTACCCTAACTCTAGCTTCAGTGAGGTTCGTCCACATCGCAATCTCCTCGCGCGTAGACATATCAGGGTAGCGGTTCCTGGCGAAAGTGGCTTCAAGTTCCTGCAGTTGTTGGCTGGTGAAATGCGTCCGCTGTCGGCGTTGTCGCTTGTTCTTCTTGTCACCCTTGTCATCCATCGAGGGCTCGTCCGGACCGACGCCAGGGGTCGTTGACTCCGTCTTTATCGTTGGCTCCGAATTTAAGGGACGATTGTCTGTGGAGATAGGACGAATTAGTTTGAAGTTCGGCTAAAGTAAGTTTCACAATTACAAAACTTACAAGTAATAGTTAAGGTAAAACATTGGTATTGGTATGTGTACCTAACATCGAATTTGAGCCGCAAAGATGAAATATCGCGCTATATTGTAGATGTGGGTATGTCTGGACAAATCACTACAGTTGCTTTAGATGTAGTTTGTAATGATTATTTAAAAGTAGTGACATAGAAAACAATTCAAAGAAACTAAATTATAAGAAAGTAAGTTAAATACTTAAGTTTACAACTGTGAAGTATACAAAAAATGCCGTTATAATAATTGGACGTACCAAAATTCTAGGCATATCATTTTGCCGATATGCCTACTGTAAAAGCCATCATTTTCTTAGGGTAGAACGTCAACTTAAATAAAGTACCTATAGGTAGGTGACATTAAGCAAAGTAGGAAGTTTTATTGCATATCTGCTACACATTTATGACGGCTGAAAGCCCTTCACTTCAACTGTAAATATCTATATTATTAAAATGCATGTTATAGGAACAAACCTAAACTGAACAAAAAAGATAATTGAAATTAAACTACTACGAATGAATTTTATCGTGGTATATTTTAATGACAACTTTGAAAGAGATAGTGTATTTAAAGGATGATCTAAATTGCATTTTTTTACAATTAACTTCATTCACTATTCAACAAAGTAGTTAATGGCTGCATCTTACTAGGAAAACTATTAGAATCTCGTACGCAGGTAAGTCGCGAAGCCTTAGAGTCAGACATAAAAAAAAGCTAGGTAAATCATCAGCTTACATTGTCACACAAGCAGTAAAAGTCAAGACGCCAAGGAAAATAGATTATTAAGAGTTTTATGTCCTACATTTTGTATGTTAAATACTCGCTAACAAATTGTAGAGGCGATAAATTATTTATGTATTAGTACTAATAGCAAATTATTAATAGATATGAGACAGGCGATAGTCTTGTTAGTACGCCTTTATTACCTTCACTCGTGACTAGGTATGTACCTACTGCAGTATAGGTATACTACGGCACTACTCTATAATATACCTACTGTAGTAGGTACTACAATAGGTATATTATAGATTAGAGCGATGCAATTATGATCTGTGTATATTTGCTTACGTTATATGGTAATATGCTAAGTTATGATGTAGTCCTAAACATAAAATAGTATTTAGCTCTTTTGGGATTGATGCTTCTTAACCTTTTGAACGCAGCGGCACACCAGTGGCTAGACATTAGATTTTTAATTATGTCTGGTATTCTAAGACTTGGCAAATTAAGATGCAATAATGTTTAATGTCCGTCACCTGCTTTTAGAATTTAGTATACACACCATATTTTTATAATAAAGGTAACTCTTATAGTAGAGCATTAAAAACACCCTATAGGTATACAGGTGCACAGTGACTAATTCTCACAGATCGTGGTTCAAGAGCTTTGGAACAAGAATCTGTATTAAACAAGTTTTACGCGCAGCAATCGAACAAAATATAGTCGATATCTTTATAGCTGCCGAAGCCAATTTATTTTAAATTTATAACACTTTAAATACACTCCAAACTCTACACCCAGTTTAAAATAAACTACGGAAAAACAGTAATCAAAAACAAATAAAACAAAAAATATTTCCCTTTTAAATATTATTTAGATAATAAAAACATAGAATCAGGGCCATGGTTGGCAAGTACCGGTAGCAAGCCCATAATGCGCCGGATTAGGCGCAAGCGCACCTAATACTTTTACGACAGTGCCGTAAATTCGTTGATCTCGATGAGCGGCGTCACACTACATGTAATTTATATCACTTGCGCGTAATAAAATCTATTTTCGGTATAATTTTACGGGTCATTATCAATGTAATCAGTTTTCAAATGTTAAGGAATCGCTATGAAGTGGATATTTTGAATTTAGAAGTTTATAAATATGCTAAGTTTTAAATTTAACCTACTTTATACGGATTTAAAAGTAGTTTAATTTCAATGTGTAACATTCACGTATACGTTAGGCAATGTTAAATAAGCTATGGTTTAAAATAAAACGTTTGTCAGGTTACGTTTTAGTCAGTTTGTAGTGTGTACTTGGAAAACGAAGGTCGTGTTATTGTTTTACATAAATAACAGATCAGATTGAAGAGATCTATATGATTTGTTATTTTGCCGCGCGGAAATCGATGCAATTGATGTTGTTTATGTGCAGTAGTGGCTAACGCTATGGGGACTGCATGTATTATCAAGCATACAAACACAATCTGTGGTTAATAAAACGGTTCCTGAAGAAAGTCTTATGACTAGTCTTGTCGTAATTGCAGTAATTTAGCATTGATATCGCCGTAAAAAGCGTATTTATTTAGGTTACTCTTCTTTTAAAAGATTGAAAAACTACTCTAACTTAGTTTATATAAAACTACTATAATAATATCAGCCCTGTTTTAAACTGCCCCACTGCTGGGCACGGACCTCTTCTCAGTGTGAAAAGGGTTAGGCCATGGTCCACCACGCTGGCCCAGTGCACGATGCCAGACTTCATATCTTCGAGAACTTTTTGTAGAACTCTCAGACATGCAGTTTTCTCATGATTTTTTCCTTCGCCGTTAAAGCGAGCGATAATTAACTATTGAATACGCATATAACTTCGAAATGCCAGAGATGCGTGCCTTGGAATCGAACTCGAGACCTCTGCGTGGCAGTCAAGCGTTCCCCCCTATGCCCTAGTATAATATTAGCACTAGTATAGTATTAGCAATAAAATATAGAAACCTTTTCTGTTTTCTAAGTTTACATGAAGCCTAACTTTATGTCAATTTTAACTAATATTTTTTTAGTTAAAACTAATAATTATAATATTGATAGGAAATACAAGACTATTGATTACGTTTCCTTTATGCACTGACCTCAAAGTCTAAGCCTGGAGTACGTCCGAATTGGCAGAAGAAATTCTTACCAACTAATTAATAATTAAACCTGTATATTTTTCAATGAAGGTATACATACATATATAACGTTATGCATACGAGGACGCCGATCAAAAACATAATAGGATCCGACCAAAAAGTAGAGAACCGATCAAACGGCCCGTATTAACACCATTCATAATCAAACTACCGAAACAACAAAACTAATGCGTGTACAACGTTAAAATTCTCTCCACACGGTATCACGGCTCGAGGGGACCAGTGATACGGTGTTGTTATTACATCAATTCGTTACTGATAACGCCTCGATCGCAATCAAGCCGCGTATATTGGCTTTACACGAAATCCCTGTGTCAATGTACCTATTGTCTCTCCTACTATTCTGCTTGTTCAATGATCATCGGTGTCAAAACTAACTGGTTAAAAGTGGGTTAGAAAAACAGCATTTCAATATTTATTTTTCTATTTGAATCTCGAATTTCCTTTCGTTTATTGTCAGACAGTATTCGATGTATAATAAGTTTTGTTTTAATGTACGGAGGCAACAAATTATAACATACAACTTAACTAATATTAACAAAGCTAACTACTAATAAGTAAAACGAAATAAAAAGGAATGGCACAAAATATATTATTGTAAATAATATAAAAATGTATAATTGATTTTCATAATTATCGACCATATTGCGGTCAGGTCGGCTTCTAGCTTGCAGAAACAGGTATTTTAGGTTGCTAAAGGAATTACAACATGATATAGTTTACATGTAATTGTTAGTCATTTAAATTTCTTACAGAACTCTTTAAGCTCATACAGATCCTTGCATGAATATACTAGAAACCATACGTAGAGGTTTACGGCGCATTGTCACTTGTTCTATTCTTAGCAGATACAAGGATGAGTATAATTTTTAATTCTCGAATTCTGTTGTACAGCCACTTACAGACTAATATTAAATAGTTATGCAAACATACAGACAATTAAACTTTATCAAACGAAATAGTCGCATGTGTTTGATATCTCGCTCACTCTAAAATATTGTGTTTTATGATACACTTGATAACAATAATTTATATGTAGAATAAAATCTGATAGTCCATGAATAATGCTGTAAAACATTTCAAATGTTTTGCGTAGAAACCCAAAAATTGCAGTCGTAGGAAGGCACAGTAGCTAACGTAGATATCAATAAAATCGCATATTTTACAAATAGCTGATAATATATAGTTTTAATTCGTAATTTCGTTTATTACATATCGGATTAACGTTTATAATTTTATTGAGGCGCTTATCTTGATTGAACATTGTTAAATAATTATCATTGTTATGGTACCTATTGTTGAAACGAATTCATACCGTGGAATTTGTTTGCTATATCCTACAAATACAGGTTTATTCTCACTTATAGCAATATACATTGAATGCATTTTTATTTTGCGATTAAAATTAATATGAACGTGACAAATTAACAGTAAATAAACCGGAAGCAAATCAAGCTTGGACGGTTTTCAATCGTTTTTATATATCTTATTACTTATTATAAAAGTCGAGACTGAAACCAAACTTTTATGGTAGTATTTTTATCCGATATGAAAATACTAAGTCATTTTTATGCCCCACACGTAGTGCCACAGTTTCAAAATTATGTAATACAGTGCAAAATAAACAACGCGATGAAATCCGTATAAATGAGTTTAATTTCAATAAACTTATATATAGACAATTGTTTGTACAGTCAAGCTAAGTATTGTTAGAAAGATCAACGTATCACCTCCATTGAATATTTTATTAGAGCCATCAATCTGTGCAGTCCGCCAATCTCATTGGTGTATAATGAACAAGGTGGGAATATGGTCTCAAAGTTTAGACCCCGCTACCGCTACCATTCTCGACGACGATTATTGGCTGACATACAAGCCAGGGCTGTCCCACATAAAATAACTCTCATTTTAATGATAGTGTAAACAACATATCGCCGTCCCATTTTTCCACTTTACGAGCAAGTGTATCATCATAAAATGTTAATGTTTTCGTAACACGTTTAAGACTGCTAGACGTAAATCTGCGGAACGCTTCAACAAATTGTAACAATTTTTCTAGCCGCTTGTCGAAAATATACCGTATCTTTTTCAGATACAAGGTTATAGACCATATAAATGTGGTCCGTTTTTGGGTTAGTGCAAGCGCGTGGCAACCCTAGATAAGTCCGATACGCGTCGATAACGCGTCGATAGCGTTTATCAGCGATACGCTTTGAGCGTTCGCCGACCCATCCATCATTTCGAACTAACCTTTGCGTTAGTAGGTAACATATTTAATCTATGCCTTTGCGTTTGGCCGACATGACAAGAGCGCGTTGGTAAACAGCGCCGTTACATGTGTTAGCGATATCAGAGCATGTTGCCACTTCAAAACCCGACACTCGATTTTGATAAAACAACGCAACGTTTCCTTTAATGTGTTTACTTTCAAATAGTTTAACAACGAGTATACATTCTCATAATTACACTTATGGAGGCTACGTATTGGTTGACAGTTGACGCTACGATTTTTATGAGGACTTCGAATTAGATAGCCACGATTTTTATAACTTGATACCTATTTACTTTCGAATCAAGTAGTCTAATAAATATAATGCTATCTTTTTGTTCGTCTCCGTTACGTAATTTTTTTAATGGATATGAGACATTTGTTCTTTTATATATCTTAGAAATTAGAGATCGAGGCAGAGACGTATTCTTTGCCTATTGCGACAGTATTGATCAAAAATACAAATGTAGTCTATGTGTTGTAGTAATTTGAGTTGCCATTAACATGTTCAGTAACAGCAGTTTATAAATTGTTTCAAAGTTGGGCATGGGTGACCTATAAATGTGAAAAAGGATAGGCCAAAGTCCACCACGCTAGCTGGCGGTATTGCGAGAATATTTTGGGAACTATTAATTATTTCTTCGTGCAACAATTTTTTTTGTTGGTAGCCGAATTGTATTATAAAGATCGCCTATAAGATTTTTGCTCGCTTGTTCTCGTAAGAACTGTGAACTCCATAAACAGTATTTTCTTCAACACAACAATTTTTATTTTTTTTTCCTTTTTTATTTTAATATGTTATTATATAATTGATATATCACTTAATTGACATGTCGTAGAAGTGGTAATATTTTTAATGGGAATATAGTTTTTTGTCTTCCAAATATACAAGCTTTCTTCTTCACCTTTGAACCGAGCGATAATTACCCATTCAGCATGCACATACGTATTTATATTCCAAAAGTCAAAGATGTATGCCGTGGTATCCAACTCGAGACCTCAACATTGTAGACCAACAATCTAAGTATAATATTAAGAGGTTCTTAATTAGTATATATGCTTATTATAGCAACTTGCATAATGTGATGACTACTCCCGTATTAGTGGTAGCAGTTAACAGAGTTAGTAAGGGCCGACCTGCGACTAGATTGTAGGCGGGGACTCAATCACTGTTATTAATGCGTCGATAATTGGCACATTAGGACACAGTGATTACTACCTGACAGATTATGCATAATCGACTGTTTCGTAATTAGTATTATTATATTGCTTTACGCCTATATCTCTAGTAGCTTAGGTGGGTACCACTGGCGCTATCGAAAATTATAAATTCGAGGCTGTTACTACGTACCAATCACAGACTCAGTATGGTTTCTTTACTTACAGGTTCAGCGGTTAACGTATGCATATGCCTATCGATGCTTGCAACATCAACGTAATGTGAAAAAGAAGCATTTGTAAGTTTTTGATGTACTGTATAGACTATTCTATTCCTAACTACCTCGTTGCTGATCTTTTAAAAAGGGCAAGCGATAATGATTTGGAAACCTTAAAAACTAAAATTTCAGATTTAAGCTAGTATTGTGCCACAAATTACGCATTAGTATTACGTAATTGTAATGTGTCTTACTTTTAAACATTACTATGTTATGCCTAATACGAAAGTCTAACACGATTCGAACCCGCGACTATTGGCAATAACCGTAAGCGCAAATGTATACTACTGGACCAAAGAGTCAATCAACTAGTTGTGCATAATTCATACACAGTTGGTAAACATGTACGACTATATACCGAAATTGTAGTTTATGTAAATAATATATAGTTATAATTATAATAATAATATTCTATCCCATACACATAACACCATCTAGCCCAAACTAAGCAGAGCTTGTTCTATGGATACTAGACAATGGATAAACATACATATATACTTTTTCCTTTGTAAATACATACATATTATACATAGAAACACCCAAACCAAGACAAACATCCATGTTCACACAAATGTTTGACTTGTGCGGGAACCAGGTCGCGGGCTCGATTCCCGAAGTGTAACCGACTGCCACGCCTGAGTGTGGCAGTCGGTTACACTAACAAAATTTAATATTATATGCATAGTATATAATATACTTAAGTCCGTAAATACCCGAAAGAGTAGACAGAGAATTATTTTATCCACATTTCGCCAGCTGTGTTTTTTTAACATCTACTATGCACATTTTAAACTCCTTATAGCTACAGAGAGATCTTAAAAAGAACCCCAGTAACACTTTTCTTCAATAATCCTATTCTTTCAATAACATTATTAGTTTCCTATATAGACATTAACGTTTAAAAGACATAGTTTACTGGTACGAATTTCATTGATGGTTACATATCTAATGTCCAACCTTGGCTATCTAGTTCGAGTGGCATGTTATGACGAATTGTAACTCAAGGCATTGTAACTAATTAAGTATCCTATTACGTAGTGATGTGAGTATGGTTGTTTGTCCGTTGGTCAAATTAATGTATGAAGCTAATTACGTAATAGACAAAAGTATCTATACTGATACGTTTATTCCAATTGCACGGCAGAATACTAATCGAATTAAACTAATTAAATTTACTTTGGAGATTGTTTGAACCCTAGAAAAAATATAGGATTCTTTAAAGATCGAAATAAAGTTTTGGATAACAAGAGTAAAAACTATTCTATTCAACTCTATTAGTTACAACATGTAAGTTGCTAAATCAAAACTGTTCTTCCGCATAAATTATATAATCTCTATATTACTAAATCTTCGGCATTCATGAAAGTCACGAAAAACCGAATGGAGTGGCTCATACATACATTTTTCCATTTATATCATAGCAAAACCCGTGTAATGGGGTTAAGCAACGCTACCACGGTTTGGAACCATGGTAGCGTTGCTTAACTATGGATGTAGATGGGCTACCATTCAGAAGAACGTACAAACTTCCTAGCGTCGAAAAGCGCGCAAAGTTCACGGTCTGGTCCTAATTAATATCTATGATAGTCGATACGGGGACTCGGTGTACTGAAATACTCAGAAACCATTCTTACTTAAGAATGGCTGCTACGGCTTTAAGTTGCAGGATTGTGATGCTAGTAGCTTTTGAGAAATGTTGATATTCAGCCATGTCTTTATTATATTTAATTTATTAATTTATGATAAAAGCTGTTTAATTTCAATGTATGACATCCGCGTAAACTGAATTTGTAATTAATGAGTATTTACCAAAGATATAAAATAGAAGTGATAAAACTAAAACGACTATTTCTTGTATTTACAAGAAATTGTCGTTTAGTGAAGTCTTTGATAAGGTAAATACCTTCTCTAAGAAAATATAAGGTGTTCTGGACTAGGACCACGTTAAGAGAAACCTAAAACGACACAAGCAAAAATTATATGCGAGGGTTGAATAATTATACATCCGTAGTCTATAGTTTCTGTCTCCAAAATCCTTTGCAAAATAGAGTCCTGATGCTATATATTAATTGTCATCCAACTGTTTAAATTGTGAAGTCTTTCATTTTTTTTTTTACTTAATAACATGAATTTTTCACATCGAGAAGGATAATTCGATTTCCTTTCCATAAATTAAACCATAAAATATATTGTTATGTACATATGCCTTACATTTAATCGGTTTAATTGACATGCATATAACAACTACCTTGCTTGCGATATCTATAGTCCAGTTATGTAAAGGAAATAAAAACACGACGTATAAGAACCAATCCTAAAGATACTACATACATATTCAGTTAACAACACAGCTAGCAAAATATTCAGTTAACATCGCCGAAATCTACTGTATCAATTCAATAACGCAATTAAAAGAGCATGATACCACAGAGAGTGCAAACGTTAGGCGCCGTTCACGGCCGAGCGACAGTTAGGCAACTGTGGGCGCTCGCGACGTACGGCTATTTGTGAAAGCATTAGAATAACGGCCGGCCGTATTTGCCATAGATTTTCTCGCGCTTTACACAGTTTACTTTCAGTTTTAAGCTTGTCACTTTGTGTGGTCTCGCAATTATATTGCTCTGTTTTTACACTATGAATGTTCTTTTTCTTTTATTATTCTTTAAGCGAGTGTGCAGAAGTATATGTTGAAGCCTTTAGAAACTCTATAGTCATCTTATGTAGGTACATATCTGTCATTTAGTATTCTTTTATCTTATTTTGCGTATCATATCAGAATGTGGGCTATTTTAAGCAGAAAGGAAGGTACCTTTGTTTTAATTTGAAGAATTCTCATCACTTTATCAGTGATATTTTTATAGAATTCAGCTGTGTTATACTGTTAAGGTTTTCATCTCATCCTCAAATGTCACTTCGGCAATAACCGCAGCATTAATAGAGGATTTACCGCGAAATTCGAGTTTGATAATGTGCTCTTACAGAATAGCACGTCATTAATCAGTCAAGTCTTAGTATACCAGTCATAATTAAAAATGTAGGTATTGTGTCCGGCCTCCAGTGCGTTGCGACTCAATAGGTTAAAAAAATAAAATACGTGGTATCACTCAATTGTTTTCGAATGAAGGGCATTCCGCAGGAATTATATGTGGTATTAATTGAATATGTATATGGATACCTGTCAATATAAGAATGACTTTCAAGAAACACTTACTGTCATCGGTGGGTTTCCGATCGCGTCTCGGTCGAGGAGGCGCGTATAGCGAAGACTGCTCCACTCCTGAGCCACCCGATGCTAATGATGAATGGCCACTGTCCCGGAACTCACCCGTCTCCGCCCATACTGCACACAACAAATAAATATTAGTTAAAACATCACAACAGTTCATAAAAATATTTCTTAGAAGAGAAGTTTTAAAATAATGATGTATTACTGCATCGCTATTACAATTTTACTACACAAACAAACATACAAACGTCTATTTTCATAGTTCAAAAATGAACTAGGATAACAATTCAAATGAGGAATACTTTAGAGACCCAACTCTAACCTATGTATTTAACAAGCTTGACATTGTCAAAGCTCTGTGTTATTGGAATTCCATGGTGTATATTATCAACTCTGCCTCTTGAGAATACGACCTACAACTTTCACTGACTTAAATATTTTGATGGAGTAAATAAAATCCCATTTCCACATACATTCGAAGGAGTAAGCGGAGCTCTAAGACACGCACATATCGCCACCAATGGTTTTAGGACCCACGTATAGTATATTGGAGTCTACCGAGCTCAATTCTTGACTCCGTGATGCTATTGAGAATTCCTGAACAAAACAATCCAATAACACCAATAATTACCACTGCGCCATAAATTTCACATAAATTAATGATTTATACTAATGAAACTGCAATATCCAAAGTATTGCAAATAAACTGTACTTATATGTATATCAACACTTAAATTCTCAACAAAAGTTATTGTAAGTTAATGTTTTCGCTTAAGCAAGCACACTTATCGCATTTGAGTTTGCTCAATTAGTCAACGGTACAAGTTCGAATAGTGTTTGCGAAGGAAACATTGCTATTTTTAGTTAAAATAATATTATTCATACCGTCTAACTTGAGTTGTAGTTGACTATTAGACACAACGTACGGTAAATGTAGGTATCAGAAATCTCGTGTTTCTATTGAATTGACTTCACGGTTTTCTATGCACCGAGTATTGTGGGTTCGATTCCGATGCGGAACAAAAATTTACATAAAGATAGAGATGTATTGCATATTCACATTTCGCCAGTTAAGGTTTTAAGTCCCAGATAATAGGAGACGAGCCTATTGCAGTCTGCTGAGTACAGGAATAATAAATTGTTGGTCATTTATCCACTGCATTAAAAATATTAATATAGATTCTTACATAATGTTTATAAGGAAAAGCCGTTTTCTTGTAGCTTCTATAAGACTATCAATTTTGTACAACGAAATACGAGTAGATATAGTTAAATCGCAACTTTATTTTACTCTAACGAGAAGCAATAGAATTGATTTAACAGTTGTAAAAGTCATCCATTCTATTCTTGTAGTCGTTATTGGAAGGAGAGACAATTAATTAAGTTTATTATCATAGTGACAAAATCTGACAAGAATGTGGCAATGGTGCATTGTTGATTTTCTAGTTGACTTGTCATGGTGAATAAATAATAACGACTTTCGAGTTGACTTGATATAGTGAATTATAATCATCGCTATCGCTATATTGAGATATAGATATTTCTCACTTTATGATTAGGAATATCTATGTACATCTTTGATTGAGATATTGTTTTTCGAAGGATTCCATTAATCGGATAGCGGTAGGCTCGCTCTTTTCTTATTAAGGGGGACTTAAAACATAGAGGCGAAATGTTTTCGTAGATGTCAGATATGAGATACATCTCATAAGAACATAGGTACATCTCAGAGGAGATCTACAGATCTCTGCCTGCTAGGAGTGCTAGCCTAGGACTTTATCTATGTAGTAATACATACTCTAGAATATGTTTTATACTATGTATAAGAACTTTGAACTCAAGAAATAAGCTGTCTTTCAACTATTTCCAGCGTCATCAAAATCTGTCAGAATCACGGAATCAAAACACAACCATTTTATGCGATGTCAATACGTCTAATTAATATAGCTAATAGGCGCATTATTTAACAAGGGATATCTTGACAAAGTAATGTATTCGTTGAACGACGATGACGCCGACGACGCTCTCGCTGTAATTAAGTGTCCCCGAACACTTGTTAACAAATTACTCACTGGAGACGCGGCCGTGTGAGCGAGCCCTTATTTATAGCGCCGCCATATGAACATCACACATGCTTTAATATTAATTTTATTTTTATTATTTCTTATTTATTAATATTTATGTATTCTCGATTTCACATTCTATGAAGAAGTATTTAAAATCTTTTCTGTTGTAATATTGTAAATTGTTTATGAAAAATATATTTTAGGTTACGTCATTTTTACGACTACGTAGTTCACGCGTCTTGAATAAAACGTAAGATAGTTAAATTTATATAGACCTTTACCTACTTCTTATGTAAAAATAACATGTATAGTTGAGTGATCATTTAATAACGACCGGTAATATTGGCAATATTGTCAAGATATAGGCTTTGAGTAGACATCAACCCCGACAGCACAAATAACTAATTCATTAAGGAATATATCATTTGAAACAACTCTTATAAACCCACAGCCAGAATAAAAGTGACTTTAAAATCGTGACAGATTTCAAGTAACTTCGAATACATTTTCTTTTACATCGCAGAGTAAGAGAAAGGCACGTTGTTTTCCATTGTTATTATTGTTATAACTGATTTTTTATCGATGTTTATTTAAAGTCGTCGTCTTCGCTGTGACGTGCCATGATCCCATTGTTTTGGGAAAAGTCACGCACTACACAATTGATAGCTGGGAATGCTGTCTGTAATTACAATTAAAAATGTGACCGCATTGTAATTCTTTCTTTTTATTTTTAATGTCCTGTTTATTTTTAATTTCAGAAATAAATGCTGTGTACATTATGGTATTATATATTTTTAAGCAGTGCATTTTTATACCAAACAAAACTTAATGATGAGTATCTAAGGGTTTATCCTTAGTGCTTGTCAAACATTCCCTATTCTTTAATAGACTACTTACTAATTTTATGAGGCAAAAAGATTATTGTCTTGCAGATGACCTGATTGTCATATTTAACCCCCTAACAAGAAACACTATATGAATCATACAAATATTTGATACTACTACTACTTTACATAAGATTAATTATTAGTCGCGAGTTTTACGTCAAATCATTTTTTTGGTATTTAACACTTTTTTGATAATTATTAGACAAACAAAATTCATAAAGATAGGCATAGTTCGGCGGTATCACTCTATAAGAGATCGTCAGCTCAATATTTTTTTGTAAACAGATTTTCCAACTTCTTTAAGCAGTAATTTTGTCAGCGGGCGACTACACACACACATTGAAGCATTTTATGAATGGTTGACCACGCTCAACAGATACCAGTTTTCCAGGCATAGGTCACCTATAACCGCTTAGCATTAGTACATGTAAATACATCCTACTACAATAATTTAGTAGTGACCACGCACTCAGAAAGTTATACCCACTATAATTAGTGTGTACGTTATCAGTCGTCATAGTAGAACAAACGTCGGGCCTTACAAACGTATTTACGAGTACATTAGAAACGACGAACGCGTACAAATAAATTTTATGTTTGCTGCGTTTGATAACGCGTGATAAGAGCGTTTATTGTTTTATTGGGGGCTCTAAACCGTCTCCTCCGCACTCTCGTTAAATGTGATGAACTGAGGACGCACTCGCACATAAAAGTGTTTTATATTCTACCCGCGACATCAGGCCTGGCCACACCGTTATATTTGCTTAATACTTTGTGATATTAGGACAGCGTTAATAACTAAAACTGTTGAAAGTAATTGTTTTAACAAAATAAATTGAAATGTAGATATAAAGATTTTTTTGTTTCCGTAGGTATATATTCCAATGCCGAATTTTCTTGAAACATTCATGGATTGATTGTTAATGCAATTCTCATGCAAAGGTTAACAATTATACATCGAACTCTACCTACATCTTCTCTTTCCAGCCGGTCCCTAATAATTTATAACTAGATACGATACAGGCGTCACAATCACCTACATAATTAGGTACCATTAAAATCATGATTGGACACTTGATGACCATGATACCACCTAATGATACAGTCTCAATGACTGCCTCGCGGATCCGTGGAATAAGTTGGCAGTTATTTTTGCATACGATGTCATAGGTTCGACCGGTGGATGTGATCTACGTCTGCCTACCCCTACAGGAACATATACAGGCAGCTATGTAGTATGCAATGTTCTACCTACACCGATACTACTCATAACATTACCAATAGCCAAGTGTAATAGAGTCATAACTCTGAACGCCATATCGCTAACTTTATGACGGGAACATTGCACCGCAATTTTTAGAACAAACAAAGTAATTGATGCTTTCAGGATAATAGACTAGATAATATATTGTTGTTAGCATTCCATTAACTGAAATTAGATTACACACAAAACTGCAGTCTATATCAGCGAACACCAATATGATAATGATAATTTTATGCATCTAGTGCAACCACTAAACTAATATTCGTAAATGTAATCTCTAAAACGTGTATTAGAGTAATGATCGACTATATGTACTCATATATCGATGATCATTACTCTAATAATATTAATACTCATTAACACGTTTAGATCGTTTATGATTGTGTCGTTCATCTCATGAAATGTGCCTGGTAATATGTGTAAAGCAGATCATGCATGCTAAAATTATACTTATAATGTTATGCCTAAACGTTTCCTAATTTCATTCCGTTTTCATTTCGACCGTCAATTTTTACATTACTTATATATATTAACTACTTTTAATCCATTGTTGGCATGTGGATATTATGCTCTTATTTTATCTTAATGACTAATTTCTCCTAGATTTATTGCCATTAATTTATTGGCAACAATCACAAACAAACAAAAATGTTGGGATCAAGTGAAAATGTTGCATAATAGTCAATGTCCAAATAGTAAAAATAGTATGCGCGACTTTATTTTCTTTCCATTAAAATTTAATCTACGAATTTGCTATTCATTTCTATGGCTCTTCAGTCTGATATTCAATAGGTGTACCTCAACGCACCACACTAAACCCTGTTCTACATGTTTTAAATTGTTCATAGTCAGCATATCCCCGAACACTTATACTACATAAACCTGTTAAAATTTTAGACTTCAATATGAAACAATAATATACGAGCATATAAATAATATAATATAATATAATACCTACAATAATATACATATAATATAATACCTCAACAATATTTTACTTAGAACCAATATTGTCATTTTAGCACAAACTCCAGCTTCGTCTACATAATACGAAGCCACGAGACACCGCAGTCGTGAAGTTATAAATTTTGGAGGCTGTACAAAAAAGGTATAAGAATATCAAGCAGAGAATTTTGTATTTACATTAAAGACAGATAGTCTGGAGGTAAATATAGATAAGTGCGCGTAATTTATGAGCCAGTCCGGTGCGCATAGTCCTCACAGCTGTAGGGCGAGCAGAGAGGTACGTGCTAATGTTTATTTACTGGTTACGTCCACAAACAATGCATGCCGTACTAAATGTAATAAATTGCTGTTAGTTCTTTTAAAGGTTAGTAGTAACTTTTACGGGCGGAAATATTTATAGACTTTGTTGCGCAGATATTCTGATATTTTATACTGAGTAGATCATTTTGGTATATTACAATTAGATAGGATTAATCAGCAGTCTAGTTATTATACAACATATTGCTGTGTAGTATTATTTATTGAACCATAATATCGAATTACAGTTTTGCACATGCGACCACGTCTTGCAAACAGCTTATTCTTATGAATCTTTAAAGATATTGCCGGAACATATATTTAAAGTCAATCCCTTTAGCCTTTTGTTATGTCCCCACTGATGGGTAAAAGCCCCTCCTTTGGAGTAGAAACCACTCTGTTGTCTGTTGTATTTAAAGTCAATAAAATTATTAAAATTATAACCTTAAATATATTGAATACCAGATTCTGCCCGCGTCTTCACCCGTAAGAATACTGGGGAACCACTATCCGAGATAAATATGTTCTAATCAGGACATGATTGACTTGTATGGATTATAAAGATTTATCCAGAACCATGGTACTTACCTTTACAAAAATCTATATGTATGTACATATATCAAAGTACCATGCGCACTCTACGTGGTGTGTTATCGTAGTTATTGCAATTCAGATATGCTATGCGTCCAACCGTAAAGATGAAATATCACAAGACACCGCTTACAGCATAAATGTAATATTTTTCTACCTGTCACGTAACAAGTGTGTTAAGAGTGTCAAAACTTAAAATACAGTTTCTTTATATTATCTTTGCGGTTGTGCTTTGATATAACCAAAGATTTTTACTTATCATCGTATGATTTATGTTTGTCCTTTGCCTCAATCACTTTTTTTAATCTTCTCTTTTAATTTAATTGGTGGTAATTGGTTCGTCACAATGGACTTAAAAGACATCAGGCCTTGGAGCAACTATTATTGAATCATAATAAGACTTGCTCCGAGCTCACAACAGTCGATGCACTATCCAGTGGCGAACGATTAAACCATTAAACTGCCCATGCAATAGGTATAACCTTTATTTTAGCACAGACCATATCTACTAATAACATACGTTTTAAATCATCTCCTGTACTAGGTATTATATGCGCTTTTCAAGGTTGCCACAAACATTGAAATAATGGATTAGAAAATCATTGAGACTTGGGACAACTATTACTGGCAGAGATAAAGTATTACCTGGCAAGCAATTTAACCAATACGCCACCCACGCAGTACACATTGTATTTTTTTTATTTGCACTTAGAAAGTATTCCTTATACACTTGCCTCACCGACTTTTTGAAGCATCTCCATAAACGTTCCAATAATAAACTGGAAAATACCGAGACTTGGGATATTTTTTACGGAATTACAAAAGTATATAAGCCAAACCCACAAACCATGAGCAGGTGGCGATCAATGAAACAATTACGCAATCCATTTAGAACCCATAGCATTTATTTATTTCAGCGCTGACCAAGTGTCTACCACTTGTCTAAGTGACTCTACTAAGTGAATAGTATCATTAGTTAACCAGTTATTATCAGCGACCACCGGTGGAGGCGTCTGCTTAATAACATAATCCCGATAGCCGAGACGGAAGCACTGACGGCCAGTCCTGAGCGCCCTCTTCCGGCGACTATGCGCCACAATGTTTGTACACGCAGTATCGTGGACACTTGAGGTGGTCCACGGATGTTGTGTAACGCTTACATTTGCTGAGATATCTTGAATCTCCTTCGAATGAAATGTTGGATTAGAATCAGATGTTAAGTAGTATAAAGATTTGGCAATACTTTAGTCTTTAAGCTTAAGTTTGCGATCGTGAGGCATCGATTTATGGTTTTTGGGCAAAGTGTTATTGGATTTTTGTGCTAAGAAGTTCTTAATAGCTGCATGGGATCTGCAAACGTGTTTGGTATATAGCAATAGGCCCGATGCACCCCAAAACTTTTGATCATCTACATACGTTCCCATGGATCTTTTAAATGCGCCACTAACATTAACGTCGTAAGACTAATATTTAGAGTGGAATGTCAAAAATCAAACATAAACACAGAAAATCTCTCTGCTTTCTTAATAGAACACAACATTATCTAAGAATATAAATAATTTTTCGCAGGGTTAGCAACGGCAACGACTGTTGCAGCTTTTATTTTTGGATGTTAATAGTTGTAATGTTACAGTTCACAAACTATACATACAACGATATAAACGCAGTTTAACTGTCCAGCTAGGTGACAATATATTTAGAGCCTAGCGGTATTTGACCAAACGACTATCACGTCGAAACCGACACGGTTACATTCTCTCCATAGGATACTCTGTTATTTATATACACATATAACTTCTTTCAGAGCAGCGATAGCTCAGTGGGGAGACCAACAGACTGCAATGCAGAGGGTCTCGGGTTCAACCCACGTCGCGCACCTCTGACTTTCGGAAGTGATATGACTTTTCAAAATTATGTGTGTAACGCCTGATCGACGTTTCGCGTGATCAGAAGGCTGGTCTTTTCTTGGCCCAAAGAATCAGCATTGCCATTCAACGTGGCAATGCTGCCAGTCTTCTGGGCACGTTACCAGTTGACAGCGATGCTGAAGAGTTCTACGATGCCGAAACCATTTTTGTAAATATTTTGTATTATAATTATTTGTATTTTTGTAGCTATGTTAATACGTTTGTAAATATAAATACTTTTGTTAGAGTCGATTAAATAAATTTTAATTGTGCGTATTGATTGACAATTATCACCTGCTCCGTGCCTCGGAGAGCACGTTAAGCCGTCGCGTGCCATGAACATCTATGGCAGTCATTATTGGGAAGTCAGTGCCCTATAATATCCGGACACTGGTCTAGCCTTAGGGTTGCGGAGGTCAGGCGGCAGCCGCTACGTGTAAAAACTGATATCCAGTCAAATCCGGTTAGACTAGAAAAAGCCAACCCTAAGTGACTTGGGAATAATAAAAGCTAGGGAGAAGATAACTCCCTTCAGATTTGTCCTGCTACACAGGTACAGAGAAGTCCTTTACGATGACGCTTACATATTATGTTGACTAAAGAAACAAGCAATAACAACAAGAATATAATGTTTATGTTACTATTTTGCTTTTCCAGAATGACTGCCTCGATTATCCCGTGCGTGTTTGCGCTTATTTTTACCGATCGTGATCAGGTTGAGCAGTGGTAGGAAGCATAAAGTCTAATAATGTGACTGATAGGTATAATTACCTCCCGTCTTATTACATGTGTACTATAATTATCATTTTAATAAATATATTAGCACAAGTATCTATGTTTATATGCTCTATACATGTAAACATAAAGTTTTATTCTCTTTATGAAAAGATGAAACGGTAAAAAAGAAAAGCATGGCACAATACAATTACAAATAGTATCTAGATTTTAAGTGCAGAAACAAATTATGTCGTCGTATATATAATACGCGATAGGTAAAACTTTATTTAGTTGGAAGTGAGCATATGCCGACAAAAAGCCTCACTTCACAGTTTAATTTGGTTAATTATAAATATGGTATAACGTATAATCTTTAACAAGCAACGTACTCAAATTTGGACAAAGAAAAAGAACATATACATTGTAAGCGCATTCCACATATAGCCTAATACGACGCATTCACGCAAGTGCTTAAAATAACGCTTTAATTTATGTTCAAACGATCCAAGCAGGCTTGTTTAAGAGAGGTCAGTGGTGCCCAAGACAATGTGACGGGTAGTAAGCCCAAGTGACAAGTGGTAATGTGTGACTAATTACTAATTGTAGTGCACCGACTCGACTAGGTAAAGCCTACATTACTGAACTGTTTAGCCGATTGTGTGGCGTTTTCGGGCAAAGCAAAGTGGAATGCATAATTATAGGAGTACATGTCACTGAGTGCTGGTGGTTATAGATGATGTTGTTGAAGCATAAGTAGGTGTATTATAGTGATTACTAGTGCGCCTCGTGGTTTTCGTGACGTCAAATGGCGTTTAGGAATTCTCAGTAGACTAATATTGTACGACCAGTTCAGATATATTCCACTAATATCACATCCACAGGTTTCGTTATCTGATTATCGTCGACATTCTGGTTAAAGACTATGTTAAGACAAGGCGACAAGTGTACATGAAGAATGTGTTGAGACTGAAGAAGAGATATTTAAGACTTATGATTGGAGCAAATGGTTACTTATATGGATACAGACGGGGACCTTACTCTTGATCTTCTCACATTCAATACAAAACATTATACGTCAATCTCTTGCTTGAGGTATGTGTATTTGATGTATATATTATACCAAGAATCCTTACCGTTTAACGGTTAAGAAGACTAATCTATTTGCCTCGTGTGTATGGTTTCAGGGATGGGACTACCTCGATGAGTCTCTAGTTTGTCAAGTGTTACAATAGCGTTTAATACATTCTAGACCATGGAGATGTCCATTTTCCCTACACTTCCTATGCGATTGTTGATAGTCCCCCACACTTCCCCACACTAACCTGGTAGAATACTTAAAAATTAAATAGTCGAAGGCACGAAAACGTAAATAGAATGCTTATTGGAATATTCTTACTAGACATATGAAGTTGAACATAGACAAAATACGACTTCAAATATCCTATTATTTTAAATGCGCGTGGTACTTTTTTCCTGATTCAATTAAAATAGTCCTTCATTAGTAGATTCCGTACCTTTTAACATAGTCCCTTATTTTGATATTATAAGTATTACAATACTTTATTGTAAAATTATATATAAATTACAAAATATATACTACTAGATAAGAAAGAACTTGTTCCAAAGTGTTCCGCAATTCCAAAAGAACGAATAGACTAAAGGCCTGTTCCAGAATTTTCAAGTAAAATTTATTCAGGAGATAAATTTTCCACAGTCTGTCTCCTTTTAGCGTATACAGGAGTGATTGCGTTACATTTATCTCCTAGATAACTGTTACTTGTACATCCTAAGAGTGAGACAATTTTCTTTATAATGTTCCTCTTTGTCTTAAATGGGATATTTTTAGATCCAAGAGGGCAAAACCCAACTAACACGCACATACGCACATTTGAATCCTTTGTATGTATTTACTAAGAAGATATAACTTTAAAAGTAATAAAACTATTTTTATTAAAATATCTTCAGAAAAAGATCCTTAAATTAAAACAAAAGATGACTAAAACAATTACAATTATTAATCAGATATTACAAAATGTAGGTACTTAGAAGGTATTGTATAATGTTTAAAATATACTCCATATTTTATAGCATGCAATGTAAAATTTGATTAGATTACCCACCTACCGGTGTGATAAGGCAACTGCTAAACGCGAGTTTCGGTAGGCACGGCTACTGTGTACTTTACCGAATCCAATATCTACGACCAATCGCATCGCTATTCATGAATTATCACTCAAATTAATGGCGTGTGAGTTATAAATGGCCGGCGGATTAGGGACCATCCATTTTATTCCTATTTTACCTACCGTAAAGAGGCCTCATTGAAAACGTACACAAATTCACGGGAGCATCAGCTAATTTCCCCACCTTGCATCCTTCTCGCGCATACCACGCGGATAAATGTATATCTCGCTCTACCAGGGCCTTTTCTCTGGTGCGATTCATCATCATTTTGCGGTTTACTGGTTTTCCATTCAATCTGTAGATTGGTGCTGACGCGGTTTAAGTAAAAAGTACCTGTGTTTATTATACTTCTACTATAAACGGAAGAAAACATTATCGTTTTATAGAGATGCTCGTAATATTACAAGATCTTTACAAGAGTGTTACGGTCGCTTATTTTTCGTCCCGGCAAAAGTAAATAGACAAGATTTGGAATCTGTAGGCACGCTCAATTAGTATTCCAAATAGCCGCCAACATATCGTACACGTACATAAAATGTAAAGAGTGGACCGCTCCGAGGCACGAACGACGCATAACTTTCGCGCGGATGATTCGTACACTCGCAACTCCAATCTTAAAATAAGAGGGGTAAGTGCTAAAGTTGTCTGCGAGTGTACCCAGTGTACGTCTCTGCCGCGGTTTCTATTTCACCCAAGCAATAACGCGTCTTACCGCACTTGTAAGTAGGTTCAAAATGATGAAGTCTCACTCGCCCGGCCGTGGAGTGCGGGACTTTGAGGCTTATGGTAATTGTAATAAAGCGGAGTGCAGCAGTTATGGGACGTGAGAGGTTCTAGACCAAATCCCAAGTAAGCTGTAACTTCCTTTTGGATTTTCGGAAGCCATTTATCAGTCTGATGTGGGCGTCTGGAAATTTTTCATGTTTCGTTATTGTTGCGAAGAGACATGACACGTACGCTTAGAGGATTCCACGCCTTTTGTTTATTGGCCACGTGTCTATCGGTTTCAAGGTCGCTCGCACACGCTTCCACATTTCACAGCGAGCGGTGAGACGTTTCATACTATTTACAAGTCACTTTTCATACAATTCACTCACTTCGTTTAAAATTATACGTGCCGTATTTTATTCAAGTGGGTGTTTTATTAAGTTAGTTACGAGTATCATAAAGAAAACGAGCTCATTAAATCACGGATGAATATCATACAAAGCAACTAATTTGCGGTGTTAGATAAATTAGTGTTTATGGTTGGTCCTGTGAGTGCAGGGCGAAATAGTGCGTCCCCAGGCGCGCATTAGGGGCGAGATAAATCAAGTGTAACCCTTCTACTGCCGCAAGCAAATTACCGACCACCTGAGACTTGTAAAAATGCCTCACGAAATGATTACTAGTTGAAGTTGTGCGGTCCCTCTAGATAAATTTAGGGTAACGTAATTAGTTAAATATATAAACATAAAATAATTTTAAAGCAAAAAGACGAAATATGGCTATTTCATTGGTTAAAATCGGCATATTTACTTATTAAGTAAATTTACAAAAGCCGCAATCGTTGTCTTGAAACTGTCCCTCAACTACATAAAGACCGGACGGAGAAATTGACTCCATTTATGACATAACACAAATGATATTACCAACCCTAACAAAACCGCGATGTTAGCACGTAGGAGCATGTTCCGCAATATTAAAAGAGATCTAAGGAAATGAGTTGGGGGCGTCAAAATTGGCCTTCAAAAGACTATTCGGCGACCCGGTCGAGGGTGAGTGTTCAGAAGGCAATCACTGGTCCCATATGGACACAAATTACTTTTCCTATTTGGTGCACAAATCTACTATGATGACAAGTGGAATAGGGTGCTGTGGTTGGACGCATTCTGTTTACAGATTTGTAACCAATTGGGATATAATTTTGAAGATGTAATGTATTGTGAAAGGGTTCAGGATTATAGACAATTGAAGGATTGATTTTAAAGATCTGAAATTTAGCTTCACCTAAATTATAAAGCCTGATTTTGCATGATTGTAATTGGTAAAGAGCAGATACTAACGTATCATAAATAATTATTTGTCGTTTGTTTTAACAGCAAAGATATACGACGAACTGTTGCTGAGAATTTCCATTCTCCACTTTTAAAAAAGTTTGTCTCTAGGTTAATTTATACTAACATTAGGAAATAAGTTAAATTGTATTACTAATAGTCTATGGATTAACTGGTCCGAAATAAAGCTATATTATTATTATTATTATTATTATACGTCGTGACACTGCACATTTCAGGTCCTCGATAATGTTCTCGAAGGTATGTTTTATCTACAAACCAGCACTAATACGGCTTAGTGGGCTATAACCTAACACTTTTCATGCTCAAAACAGGACAATGCCCAGAAATGTAATTGTTTATACAAAACGGCATTGTTACATATTATTTAAGCAAGCTCCAATAATACGGAATGACCAATAGCTAACCGTATATAAGAAAAGATCCGTATATCATAAAATATAACTAAGTACTAGAATAAATTTAATAGTCAAAATCGACATATGTCGATGTTGGTCTCCGTTGTACAGGGATTAGGGTCGCGTAAACGATGCCATTCTGCACGTTTTCAATTTGCATAAATATTAGTGGGAGCTGTAATGTCATAAATATATTAGTGCGGTGATACAGATTTTATGGTGATTACAAAATTATAGCCACGATCTGTTTAGGGAGCGCAGTTATTGCGATACATTTGGCCCTTTCAACTTGTTTAGAAGATTTCGACCTTATTGGTGTACGCTATGTTTTTTCCTGCAAGTATAGCTGTGAAAAAATATGAGAACGCATAAAATGTTCAATTTTTACCAGGGGGAGCGAATAGTAATAAGCTTTTATGATGAAAATGCGCCACTACAAAAGGATATATCTCCCACCTTCGAGGGTTTGAGGCATACGAGCATATTTGAGGAATAATGTGAAGTCATAATATTATAATTATGAGACAGGGTCCCGGGGACCGAGGCAGAACATAAAGCGACGTCATCCACCATTGTTACATGCTCGTATCATATTTCATATTAGTGTCACCGTGTTTTCGACTATTTCACATTAGTGAAATGCACTATAAAATCAAAAATGCAACCATATAGTTACATAGTTTATAATTATAATCCATTTTAGTTTATTACGAAGATGTTTTTGTAATTTGCTTGTTCTAAAATTAGTTTCTTTATCTTGTGGCCAGTAATCCATTGTGGGTAAAGCTAAACCGCCCTAAATGCTATAAATCAGATAAATACAATGCAATATTTTGTGTACTCTCATTCAGTAAAATTGCAGAAGGGCCGTATCATTGTATTTGTATTTACAAATAGTTCACGTCGTTATATTGGTGTTTGACCATCATAGCATTATGTTGCTGTTTGTTCTAGATCTTTTGTTGCAATGAGGGTGACTGAGCCACCGTTCAGACAACAATTTGTCATAAAATAAAAAGATTTATTGCCAAGTCTCCGATGTTTGTACAATGTGTACAGATACTGTTTTAACAACCGTTATTCTTCCCTTTTATAGCGTCAAATAAAATGAGTATAAACGGAAAGTAATATTATACAAAAGATGAGAGCATTATTTTAGATACATATTACCTGTGTGATATAAAAACGTATCTTTATGGCGTCATTATTCAAGATAAGAAATAAATATATTTTCGTATTGAACGCATAAAAGTTAAATAACGATTTTAAAGGTCTGTAATTTATGGTTATTAGTTTATGAATTTTCAGTAGTCTTTGATATGATATGAAAAACATTGACTTTACGTGTACTTAACATGTTAAGACTTTAACCCTAAAATAGATGTATGTAGAATATTAATAAGATGGTAGACAGTGTGTCTGACCATTAAGTGTGTTTCCCGACAGATGGGCCGTCCGCAGCGCAAGGGTTGACCCGACATCTGTCATCCACTATCAATCACACACATTGTAAATATTGTTTGTTTGTACCGTTGACTTATTGTTTGTCGATACATCAGCCGGGTTCACGCTGAGTTCTGTCATTGCTTGACTTTTGTAAACTAATGTGGCCGCGGAAGGGATATTTATTAATTTCAATTATTTCCTCGTAATATTGATAGATGGTTACCAGCGAATAGGTGTGAGACTGTCTATGAAACTAATAAATAAAAGTTTTTAGGTTTTTAGGACGTAACGTTCTTACTATTTAATTGTCAAGCTTAACTGATTTTAGTCGCGACAGTTGGTTGCGAAAACCTATCAACAAAAATTTTGTTTCTGTACAATTCAATAGTCTTTGAACTATAGATTCTATGTACCAACTATTTAAGCCCATATAAATGGAGTATAAACCGATATTACTCAATTAAGGGATGCGACATGATTGACGCTACGTTTCAGTTGCAAACGGCTGACGAACATTCTCGCGAAATACAACTGTCATAAGGCTTTTAAGTTTCCTACGGCTTTTTGGTTTATTTTAGTGTCTACCTTAATTATACCCCAATTTTAATATCTTACTTTTTATAACAATGTAGGTTTTCGTTGGTTGTCAAACAATGACATGCAGATTTTTCCCTAGTTGTCGGCATGCCACAATAAAACGATACACGTCAATATTTTTAAAATTGATGAACATTCCGCTAGGAGGGCGTGACAACGTTTTCTGCGCGACAGATGTCACGGCATCCGCCCTCTATGAGGAACCAGAAAAAAGCGCGTCGTGGAGGCGTGGTAACAATAAATTTTGTCAAAATATGCTCGACACAAACACTTCCCATAGCTCGCCCTATTAGAATAACAGAACAAATCGGTTTAATTTGTTAACAAGCGTTCAGAATGGGTGTCACATGTCCCGTGAGGTATGCAACTCAAGCTTTTTATTTATTTAGTTTCGCCTTCACTAATTGCCGATGACAAAGTTTAATAGCTCGTGCACATGTTAATAGATGTTGACTGAATTAGAAAAAAAACGTATTAACACTTTTTATACTAAAGCCCATAAGTGTTTAGGAGTAAATGAAATTCATGGTTGTTATATTTATGCTGCATGTTATTTTGAATGCATAAAATTAAATGGCTGGATTACGTTCTCAAAATATTTGATAAAAATAGATTTCTGTAAGATTTTATGGAGTTGTAAGTCGCTGTGTGAGACTAACGGAGCTCTTTAGTGTTAAAGTGAGTTCTTATTTTATTTAGTTATAATTTTGAAGCAACATGCGATTATTCTATGCTGTAGAATGAGCTAAGTTTAATTAAATCTCTGAAATAAATGTTATTTAAGGTTCATTCGAAATGTTATAACTTTAAAAGCATTCGCTTTAGATTGGTCTCATAATAAGAAGCTAGTTTACTTGATACTAATAAATTATATTTATTACTTAATCATTTAAAAAAATATGGTTATTTAAAATACAGTGTGCACTATGCAACATCTATATACCTAATTATATAATTAAATGAATCGCATCAGTAAGAAAATATTTTTCTATCCTACTGCTACAAATTGTTGTAACATTTCAAGAAATGAATATTATATACATACATATTCCATACTTATTTTTGGGTTAACTGCTTGAAAACACAGCAAATAAAATAAAATGTTAAAATATTACGCCTTACAAATCGCGGCGGCACACCGGGACCAGACAATAGATTTTTATCGATGTTTACCAATCTAAAACTTGAAAGATTAATGAGACCTATACGTATATACCAGTACGTTTTTATATATAAATATAGATAGATATTCTGTATGCCTGTTGTATTTATAGACTTGTTTTTTAATTGCCGCTAAAGGTTTAAACAACCTATTTGAAATGGTCGTGATCATGGTAATATTTATCATAAATCGTCTATATCAGTAGCATCGGTATTATATCCGTATTCACAAACATTACAATGGCGCGCTCTAAATCCTATTCTATATTCAAATATTCAATACAAATATTCCATTTTCGAAAAACCTTTTTCCTTTACTTATAAAAGTTAGTAGCTTCCGTCGGATGCTTTGCTCGTGTAGAAAATGACTTATGCAACTACAACTGCCATTAGCCAAATACTTCTTGGAACAAACATTAATCAGCTTGCCACAAGAAGGACTTGGTCTATCAGATGTCCGTCTTCAAAATCATGGTTACTGACCAGTGATTGTTGACACTGACGCATTCGCTTCAGACATTATCTCTAATACGTGCACAAATGAACTACAATATATTTATGTATATACATAATTGTTGTTTTGATCGCTACATTTAATTACAAAAATTATAGAGTAAGGCTTCTGAAAAAAGACTGCTAGATTATACAGAGAATAAGATATCTTTAAAAAAATGGATTAATATTACTATTAATCCTTTTTCCGTTATAACATTCCTTTTTCAAAGACGCTAACGTAAATTATAAAAATAGTAGTGAAGTACTAGTGACGATTGCTTTGCTATAGTTTTCGCTTGCAACTTAAACATTTAAAATTAGAATATCCAAATCCAAACATAATTTTTTTGCAATGACCTCCTAAGCATTCCCCTGTCTGTCTCTAAACATAGATTACAACAAAAAATACATTAATTTATTGCCATGGATGACGATCAAAGCAGGCGACAGTCCTCGGTGTTAGACTCATGTGTCACAAGGGTGCGAATTTTTTGTTAACAATAAAAAAGTTTACAGTACGTGCGGCATTGGCAGGGTTGAAGTCGCAGACAGTGTGGCACCGAGTTTTTGCTTATTTTTATTTGTAGGTAGACAGATAAATAATGTGGCTTTTCATAACGTATCCTATGTCAATGCAGTATTGTTTTTTTCGAACATCATGACACGTCACGATATGAGTTTAAATATATTAACATACTAGCCGTCAGCTGGTTTCAAGCACGTTTACGATTACTGCTAAGCTCTTGTAGCTCGTAGCGTTATATTATATAGCTTATGTTACTTTTGGATAAAGTATCTCTCTTATACTGAAATATTGTTTAATCAGTTCTGTAGGTTGAAAATGTATCCATTACAACAAACAAAAATGTTTTTCCTATTTATATTTGATTTAACCAAGTATGTGATTTGAGTATTTGTTCCGGGGCCTGTGGTGCTATACCTATCACAGACCGCGTAAAAGTTACGTTCTTTTTCTATAGTGCGACGCGCAGTAGGTATTTGGTACCTAGGGTATCTAAGATCGGTCATAGGGTCAAAAGATTATAAAGCCTCATATAGTAATGTTTACGAAAAGTAATGAATTAGAAACCAGATTGACTTAAAGTCAATATAGACAATATATTTAAGTTGTGTATACTTAATATAATATGTCGTGAATATATTGTACATATATTATTTATCTTTAAAATGTGCGTTATTTTGCCATTACAAATAAAATTCGTATAGATTTAATTCATTGGTTAGATTCATAGATCGGATACAAAAATTTCAAATGTGACAAGAACGACACCTCTACAGACGTACCAGTATAAGTTGACAAAAATGAGATGGTACAGATATAATACTAAAATATCATTAAGAAATAATTAAATTATTTCGCATATATCCCAAATCGTGACATAAGATTCAGTGTAATTTATAAGCTAACCGCTCAGATATAAATTAATCTTATTCGAGCACGATTGTTCAGTATAGTAAAACATTTTAATGTCATGTAGCGTCGTGTGTGCGTCGCGTCGGTCAGATTTGGGTACATTCAGATAAAGTCAGTAATCTCGGGACGAGACGTGAACTAACATTACAAATATTTGTTCGGGCCCGTGGCCTCACACCTTATAGGTATACAACCTACTTGATGAAATATGCATTTTATATTGCTATAAGGTGGGCTAGTTCTATAATAAAATATAGCATACTGACGATATTAGAAATGCGAATGTGAGTTTGTTTGTTTGTTTCGCTTTCACGCCTAAACTACTCGGCCGATTAATATAAACTTAAATTACTTATGGGTTGGAACAATCATTTGAATCTTAGTCTATCTAATTTATTAAATATGTGCATCTGCCACGGTAACGCAAATCTTAGATCAACTTCACAAGTGATGATAATAGTTTGTACAAGGTGAACCATAATTATTTAATAATAATTTTAAACAGAACATTCCTTGCTTTACTTTAAGGTGGCTTAGTAGGCGTTTCGGCCGCTGAGTTTCGTCCGATCCGGGCGAAACGGGCATTTCATTATTATTAATATTTTTAGTGGTGTTTCGGATCAATATTTTTTTTGGAGTCAAAGTACCGTCAGAAACATAATTAAATCATACCTATTTTACTTTGGGATTAAATATAATGACCAAAAATACTAATTGCGTAGCAAAATATGCTTACTAAAATATTTCATAACGAGCACCTATTCGCCTCAAATCACTGCATTCTGTCTCGAAAGGGTTAGGTTATGATAGGTTTCTTTTCAAACCCACCCAAAAATAGGAGGCTCTGTCGACTTAGTTTGATCTCTTTAAATATATTTTGCTGTGCAATTAGTATTTTTTGCTGTAACCTTAAATAATATGACACTATCTTAGGCTCTCATCCTGACTATACAAAATGTGCTTAAAAAAGGATAGTCCAAAATACCACTCAAAAATATTTAAAATAATGAAATGCTTGTTTCAACCGGATCGGACGAAACTCAGCAACCGAAACGCCTACTAAGCCTTTAATGTGAATGAAAATAGCGAAGTATGTGTAACAACACATATTAATCAATGTACTTGGTATATTAGTCGATAAGTGGCGTAACATCTGAAACGGTGGCAACTTGTAATCCTTCACATCACAAAATGGACGATTACGTGCGCCCCAGCTTCTCAATTCTTTGTTTGGCAAACTTCCCAACAACCAAGTTGGTTAATCGATGAAAAGAATGTTTGTTTTTCTTATTAAATATGTTTAATCGGCTCCATAAGCGATTGTTTATGCTAATTTGATGACTTAGGCTTAAACTAATATCCTATAATGCCATAAAATTAATTGAATTAATGTTGTTTAGATGAACGCAAAATTGATGATGCTATAGTTTTCTAAGCGAGACAATTATAGTTATCATAATTCAGATACGAACGTAATATTGCGTAATATTGCGATCCGGAATTAGCTTAATATCGTATTCATAAAATATACCGAAAAGCGTTAAATAATACTTTAATACGGGAGCTAAAAAATTTTGTGATTCTCACGTACCTATTTGAAAATAAGAAAAAAAGCAATGCGTTCAAATCCCGCATAATTAATTTTCCATATTTTGTTGAAAGGAAATAATGAGATCCGCTCCCGATTTAACGCCGGCTGAGGTGAAAAAAGGCATCGATAGAATCAACGAACGAGGAGGCTTTAATAAGATTTCGCAAAACCTGATCAATTTAAAATTAAAGCCACGAAACGTGTTTTTCGCCTATTTTATAAAAATCTGGGGATATAAGAACAATCTTCGACGGATAAGCTCACAGAGACCAATATCATATGCAGAACAGATGGGATTTTTTAACCGTATACCTATGCAAAATTCGATATTTTGACACGATTTTTGCAACGATATTTTACGATCCAATCAAGAAAGATGGGAAATTAGGTACATATTGTTCCTGCATTTTCCTTTTATTCTCAATTGGATCAGATGCAATAATTCTACTTTCATTTCTTACAAAAGAAAACACTGATCTGAACAATTTTAAAGAAAGATAGTAACCGTACGCTCAATATAAGCATAAAAATGATATAGAATTAAAAAACGAAATGACTAAGGCAATCGCTTAATGAACTAACACACAATAGACCTTTAATAATATAATGCACACAGTAGCATTTTAATCCCCCATTTAAATTCAATGGCAAAAGCGGCAAGTGCAAGCCTAATCATCGCAATATAATGCTCCACCGACTACGGAGGGTTGTTTTTTTACCGTGCGAGGGAGACAAAATGTTGTTTTATTAAAAAACATTATGCAAGGAAAGAGAAAGATGATGTTTCATTCGAATTGACTTTAAATGATTGCTTTTGTTGGTCTTTTTGTCCGACGGTGATGGATTGCAAATCGTTGCGTTCAGATCGGACTCACGTGCAATTTGTAAAAATGTTATTATATTATTATATATTCTTTTAAAATAATTGATTGTATTAATTTGTATCAAAAATACTTATGAAAAACCAATCTACCCATATTAATATTATAAAGCTGAAAAGTTTGTTTATTTGTTTAGTTCAACACGCTAATCTCAGGTTCTACGGGTTTGAATTGAAAATAATCTTTTAGTGTTGGATAGCTCATTTATCGAGGAAGGCTATAACCTATATAATATCACGCTACGACCAAATAGGAGTGGAGAACCAATGAAATGAAAAAAAAATTGGAAAACGGGGAAAATTCTCTTATGTGACGCAGACGAAGCTGTGCGGGTCAGCTACTATTTTATATTTAGAAAGCAGAATTAATTAAATCTACTGTTACCCTTACTCTGACTATCAATACACTAATATAAATGCAGAAGTATAGAAAATAAAAATAAAAGATTCATAAGACTATAAAAGAGGTGCATTTAAAAAAAGGTGCCATAGGAAAAATTCGTAATGAGTATTGCAACATTATAGAAAGCTAGATAATACCAGAGACTTCCTATTTTAAATTAAATATATAGCCTTCTGTCTAAATATTTATATCCTTAGAGTTTAAACTATCAGTAAAAACGAAATGTAACGTAATCTACTTTGGTTAAAACTGCAGTAGAGCATCTTTCTTGTCGTTTTAAAGTGTCCCTCGCGGCATGACTAATTGCGTAACTAAACATGCAGAGGGTGAGTAATCCGATATTGATGTGTTTGTAAAAACTATCCGATTATCCCCGCGCCCCACCCCAAAGCATTTGCAAGTGATAATGTTATTTAAATTGTTTTCAGCCATGAAATTGGTACATCTTAATTTTGCCAATATCGGTGGATAGTCTATAGATGGCCGAATTTCGTAGCGCAGATTGGAGGAGGTTTGCGCTCAGCAATGGTCAGTAATAGGCTGATATACTGTGTTAGATATCACGACGTGCGTAGTGGTTTAGTAGCGGATTCCACACACAGGACAAATGTTTATGTGATCAACAAACAATTAATGTACTTTGTGTCCGTTGTTTGGAAGTTTTGTTGAGTCCCCTGCGACACACAAATTACTCCTAATGCAAAAGAAGTCTTTTTAAGAATAGGCTAATTAATATGGCATACTGATAGTCCTTCAATTTTGCTGGATTTTAGGAACTTTAAAACGCGATGAGATAGTGGAATGACTTTTTGCATGTTGTCTTTTGCAATGAATCATGCTACCGTCATTCAACATTAGTGTACTCAGTGATATCATACATGTGAATTTTCGGATGGAACAAACTATGTTTTCTTTACCCGTTTTAATTTTAGAATACAATCTCCAATTCACGTACACAACATTCACGTATTTCTGTAAACTTTATAAACGTTGAAACAAGGGTTATATACAACGTCTAGCCACGAAACAACAGATACTCGTTTCGTGTCTAGATTGGAAAAAATGTCCTGTGCGGGACTATATCTCACACCATTCTCTCATTGACAGAGGAGAAGTGACAACTTAAAAGCAACACCACTGTCCGTCTGTCTAGAATTTTCCATTGATTCTAATGGCAGACAAGTAAGTGGCTCACCTGATGGAAGCGGTAGCCGCCTATGGCCTTTAGCTATTACAAGATTATATACGGCTAAGGCTTTTGCCTACCATGCTAGGTAGGCAAATAAAATATAAATATCTCTATAAACCTCATTTGAAGAAAGATAAATAATAGCGCTCTAAAGGTAGTTGAGCACAGCCTGTAGGTACGTACGCGGGCGGAATAAGCATAGAAATGCTCCGTACTTTAATAACTTTGGACACTATTTATGATAACCTCAATACCTAAGCCATTTTCTATCAATGTCTTGTGAGCGATTGTACTCGTAATATAGATCAAAAGTCACCTATCGGAGTATTCATATATTACGAGTAGATACTATACTAATACACTAATTGACATTTGGCTTACTAGGTACAAAATCGCTCTACGACCTAATTACTCAAAATCAAACTAAAAACACAAAAAAATCTAATCATTGCTATGTCGATAAAATAAACGAACATCGACACACAAAATAACAAAGTAATATTTAAAATATGACAAGTTATTGACGTAGACAAAAGCGGCGAATTGCGCGTCACGCGGGCGGGAGGTGAATAATCCCTAATTTTGTATACGGAGCGTTATACAAAAGTACCCACATACGTCACGGTACTCGATTGCCTGTGACGATGCACTGCACTTTTTATTCACTATCACGCCATAAATAAAGTCATCCAGCCAGTGCCACACGTGCAGTGATGTGCTTTTTACTAATGATGCCAACAATCATAAAGCTTTTATTGCTTCAGAATTCTGATGGTATAATTTTGATGTCATAGAGACATAATTGCACAGATCGAACGGTGTTGTAGATGATGATAGTAGTTGCAAACTACTAATATGTCGAGTATTGAGTATTTGTACCCCTATGGCGCATTGGACGAATGGTCTATTAGGTATGTATTACATTTTTACTAATATAATAAAGATGGAAATTTTGTTTGTTTTCTTGTAGATAGCTGTGCATGGTGAACTATTGAACCGCCTCAAAATCATCTCTTACAAATTAAAGAAAACTACACTATTCTTGAATGATATAGGTTATGTTTTAATCCATTTCTATGCGAGAATAGCCGATGTAAAATATTTAAATATAAATAGTCTAGTAAATAACAAAATATACAACTATTTACAAGTTAGACTATAAATAAAAATTACTGACAATTCTGCCAAAGTAAGTAAGTTAGTAGTAGTCCACCATTCGACTATAAGAACAAGAATAAGAATTCATTTATTTGTTTGAACATGGTATGCATACATTGAATGCAAGATATTATGTTATATTTAGTTCTTATATGTTCAGCCTCATACAGTGGCGTACAAAAAGAGAGATAGTGTTACGAGCCATTACAAGAACTTTGTCCGAAAATTCTTAGATCATAAGTGTGATATAATGGTAAATGTATGTAATGTGATATAATGGTAACTATGCATTTATCCTTCTCATACTAAGAAGAGTGCTCAGCAGTGGCACAATATATGAACAGGGCTAATAGCTACATCAGTACTTACAAATTCTACAGCCTTACAAAGCAAGTAAATACTATACATATAAATAAAGTGAACTGACTTTTAATAAAGAACTAGGAACACAATATTGAAAGCCACCATTCACATGACCCCTTTCCCTACATTACGAAAATTCAATATACCTAATTCAAGAACACCAGTATCGGAAATAAAAGCGAAAAGAATGCATTTATTTACCTCGCCAAATCCCTGTTAGGTCTCTATCTCAGAGTACAGGAGGCGCTACACATCTTCATAAAAATAAAATGCGCGGAGGAATGACTCGATCGTACGAGCACGCGTCGCCAACAAAATGAAACGAGAACTCCCCTTTATTTTATTTACTGGCCGGGTGGAGTTTAAAACAGGATTTATTCGCCAATATAAGAGATCCAAGGAGTATCCTCGTTGGTTCGCCGAATCGAATCGATGTGATTGGGATGTGTCACTTTATTAACATATTTGAATGAATAGATTTGTTTGTTTTGTTGCGTAAGAATCAGTGTTGCCTTTGATGTTGTAGTTTCTAACATGATATAGACAAATTTAGGCGGAGTGATATTGCACCTATATGTCACTGGCTTTGTTTTCAGATCCCACGTAATAAGGGCTATTGCCGTATTGTCGTGTATGTGTATTCGTATTTTTAGAAAATATCATTAGCTTTTAGCAAGACTTGGATAACTTGAACCCGGGACCTCACGGTGATAGCAAGGCAATATTTTTGTCTAATCGGATGTCATTGGAACCACTATTTGAGATCATCTGGTTTGCCATGCGATAGCGTTAGATGTAGCGCTGGAGCATGAAGATTTGATTTCAGTTGTAGTTATTATGCTTATTACGCAACATTGCTACGAATTTTTAAATGCGACATCCAATTTTTGGCACGGGAAAAAAGAAGTATAACATTTTATTTCTGAAGTTAATGTTAATTAATTATTAAGCCATCGTACAAAAGATCTGTTATTCAAACAGACCGTGCAAAGATGATGCACAATGTAAGCTATGGATAAAAATAACCATACTTTCCGATAACGCATCACAGGAGAGACTTCACATACTATCCAGAATATTATGATGACCTCTTAGACAGAAATATTGTTTGTAGGAGACGAAGGTTAGAAAACTCTATGAATTGCTTGAAGATCCAGTCGGCACCGGCAAAATTAAGTAAAATTTTATACTTACGTTTTAGCTTCTCCAAAGGCTCATGATGTAACGGCGGTGCGTGATGTAGAGGCGCATGCTGCGGCTCATGGTGCAGGGGTGCCATTAAGCTGGATATCGCGGACCCCACCGACGCGGCCACTGACTCGTGCAAGTGGCTGCCTCCGTGGAGTTCCAGCTCTGAGAGACAGAGCCCGTTCTCGCTTAGCGGCTCCATGCCGGCCGCTAGCGCCTCCTTGTACACCCGGAGGTGAATGTTGATGCTTTGTGGTGACGGTGGTGGAAACGCCGCGCGAGCGACTGGCAACGTGAGTCAGTACTCACGCGCTTGTACGCATTCTCGATCAATCTAGAAAGAAAACAATGTGTTAGTTCTATGTTTAATATATTTAGTCTGAGGGTTATCTTGTTTGTAGTCTGTTTGGTCGGGTATGTGCCATCTACACAAAACTGTCCCGGTGGCGGTAGAACACTACTTAGTTGTGTTGCAATGGTATTGTATTCACAGTATCGAAGGAATACGATTACCATGAGTAGAGGATACTATTTTTAATCAGAAGTATTTTCCAAGTGTATTACTTAATACCCTTCTCACAGTGAGAAGAGGCCCGTGCCCAGCAGTGAGTCAGTTTAATACAGGGCTGATATTATTATTACTTAATTATCTCTCGGTCAAAGAACACGAAATCTGTATAAAAAAATGTTTGCCGTAATATTCTCGAAGTTTTGATATTATACCAATCTAAGCCATCGTGTTTCTCTAAGCATATACCAAAAAAAGCGTAAAGGTTATAAAAAGTCTTGATAAAATTATTCGTATTATCGACCTTATATTAACAAATAGATGAGTAGCTAAATACTGTTGTCGTATGTTAAAACCTGTGCTTTCGATTTATCTGCTACCTATTCATGTAATGATGACTATTTAATTTAACCACTATTACTCCTTTATACAGAAAACATAACAATACCTAACTCCCTGTAGCAAAGTGACATAATTCACTTTACCCATCTCACGTAGAAACTAAACAATTTATTAACCCTATAAATCTCTAATAAATTAGTTAAATACAACAAGCTTAATACAACTAGAAACTTCCCGGCATTACAAAAGTTCCAAAGAGAATATATCAATTTCAGTAAAAATATCAGGCATGATTTAAAGCAGTACACACAGCGCTGTTTGAGCAGTAAAAAAAATAAACGCCATAAAAAAGCCGCTGATGGAGATATATCACTTTACAACTTTCATATTTCAAATAGCCTTGTCTGGCTGGGCATTGGTGTTTTCACTGAACACATAAAACCACTGTAATGGCTAGGAAAGGTAAAAGTAGGAAAAAGGGCATACACAACTGATTTATAGCTTTAATTGCCTTTTTTACGCGGTAGTGCCTATCTGCCGACGGAAATTCAATATTCAACAAAAAGAGCAAAAATGCTCTGTCGAAGCGCCAATGTGAACGTTTTTGCAGTTCCCGCCAAACTGTAATGCCACTGGATATGACTTTTTATTAATATTTTACAATTGTGGACCTGTTTAACATTCAATACCACGTTCATTGTGTGATACTTTATATGATTAATATTTACTTAATGAAATACTTGTGTGCATCCTAAAACTATTTTAATCAATGTGATAATTTACTATTTTATAAATTAACTTAGTACACCTAACTATTTAGTTGCTAAGAGGTACTTTATGTATAATTGATGGTTCGTACACACCGTCATCATTCAAAATCGATAAAGCATTCGTTTAGAGATTAACAGTGCCTAAAATTCAAATATACGAGAGGTTATATTTGTTGTTTAGACATTTATTATTTTAATGGTGTTTAGTAAATTGGTGTGTAGCATTGTATTAAGATGAAATAAATATGGTAATCCATGAGTCCAATTTTAGTTAAGATTCTTTCGAATGTTTTCAACGTGTACATTTGGTGGACAGCTCCAAGTGATTTTGGACGAGTTGTCACAGTTTAAATGCAAGCAAATAATCGCAACTTGTATGAATGATGCTAGAAATGTAAACCCGTCACGAACCTTTGTACTCCGTTTAGGTTAAAGCTATATAACCGTGCAGGCTACTCAAATGCTCGCACCGAATTTATATGGCATAAGATTCAATGCTTTGTTGCCGACGGTATACGAGCTTTCAAATTTAAATTGCAGTAACAGACATTTGAATTTCAAAATGTTAAAAATATGTAATTTATTTTATGTAGTATTTCCTTATATTTATTCTACGGCGACGATTTATGACGTGCTTTTTAACAATTGACAGGCTAATACAAAGTAAAATGTCATAAAATTGTATTAACGTGATAATAGCTGAAATGCCAGATATATTTGAAAAGCTATTGTGCCTGGTCGTCGGCGGGCCGCTACAGCTCAAAACATTAATATATTTTTATTTACAATGTTTGACTAACAATTATTATAACAACAACAATAACACATGTATATGTAAAAACTCACTGCGCTTCCAAATTCAAACTGTCGACTGTACAACATATGTACTCCAAAGTTAATGGACGTTCGTTTCAAACAACAAATACTTATTATGAAACAATCATACCGAAAGTGACCGGCACAATGTCTCACACTCCGCGATTGTAATCTTGACTAGGCGGTGAGTAATTGGGCAAAGCCAAAGGCAGCAATCGAGTCGCTTGAGCCACTCTCATCCCTTTAAACCGATGTAAAGCCTTTTTTAAGCCCAAAGATTTAAGTTGGCGAAAGTGCTTCGCTCTATTAAAACGCCATTTCGTTCGAATTTTACTTAGAAGTCGGTTCGGTTTGATGGCTCCGTGTAAGGTCGAATGTTAGTGAACTTCCACCTCAACTTGGGAACAGACATAACCGTCAAAATGTTAAATAACGAGTGTACGTTGAGCGCAATACTAATTTACTAACGGTTTACGGTAAAATGTTTCGGGTAAGTACTTTGTTTAATTAAGTTTACTTAATCCGTATTAAACGACTCACTCTTTGCCAACTTGTTCACATTTATAAACAATTCAAACACTGAAAATACAGAAGCTTTATAACTTATTAAAAATGTTTATACAGTCAGGCTTCTACCCGTATGTACACTTCAAAATATACATTATTTCTTGCCCTTACCGGTTTTTTAAAGCTACCATTCACTTGTATTGTCTAGATACCTTGTGCGGCATAAATAGTATACCAAGCACATTTCCAAATAAGAAAATCTAATAACACTATGCTCGACCTGCAAATTGAACCTAGTACCCCCATGAGCACGCAAACTTATAACACAGGACCGACAAGAGAATGAATGACTGTATGATATACTAGCTGTGCCGCACGGTTTCACCCACGTTTAAAATCACTGTTCCGCTTATATGGATTATATTATTTCTGGTTTCATATTACTTCTGGTTAAAGTACTATTCCAATAATGAATTTTTAAAATCATGATGCTTAATAATTCATTACATACAAAAATAAAAATCTTGCCCCATTATAATATTATTATATCAGTTTCTTACAGCTGCGCCATCGAAGCAATGATACATTTCTTTCGCAGTAAACTCTCTGTGTAACATAGTGTTACTACATTCCATTATGAATGTTTTCATAACACAAAATAACATGTACAACATAAAAAATATCAATACAAGTTTATCTGACAAGCATAATGATGCGTGTAAAACACATGTAACCCACAGATAGTATTGTCGGTAAATATTTTATTGTAACTGTTTGTACCGGTATCCGATAACGGTGATGTAGCATTATCAATGATATCATAACCGTTGACATCGGTAAGAAAACGTTCGATTGATTGATAACATCTGTTCACGCGTGGGACTATTATTTTTAGTGTAAGAGTAAGCGTTTGTAAGCGTTTCCTGCATAGAAGTTACTTTCGTTGATTAGATTACAGATAAATTTCATTTCTGATGGTAGAAGGGGTGTTCTATAAGGTTATTACATAAAACAGCACAGTACGATCTTTCGAGTTAGGCTGCTTTAAACTACATGTGTTACTTATCTTAACGTTTGTTTATAATATATTTATACAAGCTGCGATAGCATTTTGTGAGATCGATCGACTGCCACGCTGAGGTCTCGAATACGCATATTTATCTTCGTGCCTTGGGATCGACCCAAGGCACGAAGATAAATATGCGTATTAAATAGATAATAATTAGCACTTGATTTACAGATAAAGGAAAACATCGTAAGGAAACCTGTATATACGTAACTTGAGATTTCTGGAAAATGTTCTCGAATATATGTGAAGTTCGAAATGAAACTCCCATTGGGCCAGACACCGTGGTGGACTATGGCCTAACCCTGCTCATCTATAAATTAATACGTGAAGCAAAAACTTTGTACCTTTTTACGAAATTTGCGTGGGCGGAGAAGTATGAAATTTGGCACAGTTAAAGTTAATATGCAGAAGGAGTGGCGAATCCTCATATTTTTATAAAATATGCTTTAGAAATACATTAAATTAATAAAAAAAAACACTACACGCACACAACCATGCATTTGACACACGCAGTCGAATCGCGTTCGCAGTATTTCGGCATGGTTCGGTTGATGCCGTACAATTCTTAGTAACTATGGTTACATACCTTAAGTTCATATTGCAATTTCGCGGTATTTATAATAACGTTCAAACTTAAAGTTTAAATCAATTATGGTTGAATTTCGACAAATTGGCCTCGTCTCGGCTCAACAATGGGACATTTTATATACAGGGCTGATATCATAGTAAGTATTTTCCTCCCTCGTTTCTCCCCGCAGCGATTGTTTCAGTACAATCGCCCGCAGATTGTATGAATTAGTTTTGTCTAGACTGTCGCATTACTAAAGTACTTTTGTTAGTTAGGAACAGCGTAAGACGAGAATCTATTTAAAACCTGTAATTGTAACTGTGTCCTTTTTAGCTTGAACTACTACCTATACGATAGCCTGTTATTTATGGAAATCACCATCACAAGTTTTGTCACATGTGAGCATCGAATACACTAATCGCAGCACTTTTTTTTTGCGCCATCCGTGCAATAAAGTCTCTCGTGTACTGCAATCAATTTGTACATGATTGCATATCTCCATACCTACATTATCATTATTATATTTTGACGAAGTTATCACTTAACGGTTAATTACTTAACTGGGTACTTATATTATACAATCTGCAATAACATAATACATTAAATTACGCTTTAGTGGCGTGTTTTGATTGGGGATTTTTACACTTTGGTATTGTGCCGGTAATGGAATATATTTTAATCATCTAATTAAAAAATATTGCGTTACATAGCACAAGGATTTCATCATTCTTATAAAAGATAATTAAATTCACGCCTTAATATCCTGGCAGATCTGTATAATATATGTTTTACTAGCTGTTATGTTTTACAGTCCATGTTATTCAGGAGTCGAGGCGATTGCTAGACCAACAGAGAAACGCAAAACATTTTGCTCGACTTGAAAATCGAACACACAATCTTATGATCAAACTAATGTCACGGAAATAGCGCATTTGCCGTAGAGAACTACAGTTCGCCGGCGATTTAAATGTCTTGGATCACACTACGTATTTTTGATGCTGCGAAACGAAAGATTAATAAAACATAGCTTAGATTTTAAGTTAAACCCCAAACTACGGATTTAAGAATGAGATGTGTACAGCCTTTGTTGGAGATCCTTAAAGCAAATAAATAATTAAAGCTGCATTAAAATAAGTTTGTTTGGCATACATGTACAAACAGACAGACATAAAATATCCAAATACCGTTGTTTCTGAACTATATCTCAAATGTAGAGTCATAGCCTTGATACAGTTTTATAAAAGCATGCAAACGATAGATTACTAATATAAATATGAAAACTAGTAAATATGTTTGTATGTTTGTTATTTGTGTTATTCAGTAAAACAAAATACAAATTTTAAACTTTGTATGGACGGCATAGTAGTTTAAATGGTCGCCTCGCCACTGCTCCTGCACTGAATGTTGTGAGTTCGAGCCCAAACGGGACAAAAAAAATTTGATATCCATAAATTATTGTTCTGACTCTAGGTGTTCTTTGTGTCCGTCGTATGAATGTTTGTAAAGTCTCCCGCTACACAAAAATTATTCCTAGAGCAGGAGTTGTCTATTAAAATGACAAAATATGATAATCAACCCGAAATTTTAAACCGTTAAACGGATGTAAATGAAACTTGGCACAGATATCCTGCATAAACATATAGGATATTTTAATTTTATATCCCGGTTACTTTTCCCATTGATTCACGCGGGCTAAAGCTAAGCACTTGGATTAATAATAAATTACTTCGTTTTGAACAAAGTCTTAAGCCTATATCTTCGAAAGAGTTGGCAAAGGTGAATTTCATCTACGGTTCGCTAGCTATATTTAGTTGCCACATAATAAGAATCTAACCAATGTTGTCTACCAGGCATATTTTCAGACACTGGGCCGCTACTGAGAATTTCATGACAAAAAACCCAATAGAAAAACACGATCTGTCCGACCTGAGTATCGAACTTGAAACCTCATGCAAAGCAGTCATATTCACTAATAGTCTAAAATAAATTATTACATTTTAAACATCCGACTGGCCTTTAAAAGAAAATATAGGAACACACTTACTAACATTATAAATGCGCATGTGAGATTGTTTGTTTGTTTGTTACGCTTTCACGCTATAACTACTCGAACGATCGCCATAAACTTTTGCATCCACGTTCTCAGGGATACAGAACAGGACGTAGGGTACCTTCCATCCAAATAAAGTACGGTTACTAACCTATCCTACATTTACGCAAGCGAAGCCGGGAAAAAAACTAGTAAACTATAAACGAAACTTAACATACTCATGTAATACTGCAGCAATCCAAACATGCTAGTCTTTATTTCCATAAAAATGTGTAAACAATATATGGACATGTCACTTAAATTCTTGTTTTTTTTAAAGAAAGAAGAAGAAGACTTCACTTGACTAATATATTAATAAAAATAAAAGGAAGTTAAAAAAATCGGTATTAAAGAAGCCTGTTCCTGTAGTTTTATTCATTTGTACTTTGGGTTTATACAGAAGTAAAGGAATGAACCGACGTCATGTCAATTTATCTGTGTTATCGATATAACGCGGCTGATAAAATTATCATCGCACTGATACCACTCGCAGCTACACCTCGATTTTACTTGCGGCTATTTTTAGTCCAAAAACATGTCATATTTTAGACTGGTTAACATTGTACTTTGTAGAAATGTATTAGGTATATGCATATTTTGTAAGTTTTGTTAGTTTTTTTTTATGGTGTAGTTCGCAAACCAGCAGACGGATCGCCTGATGGTAAGCGATTACCACCGCTCATGGACATCCGCAACACCAGAGGAGTCACAAGTGCGCTGCTGACCTTTTAAATATGCTCCTCTCCCTCTCCTTCAAGGGAGGGAGAGGAGGTTGGGCCTCCGGTATCCTGACTCACTCGACGAAACACAACGCAAGCGCTATTTCACGCCGGTTTTCTGTGAGGCCGTGGTATCACTCCGGTCGAGCCGGCCTGCTCGTGCCGAACTATGGCTCGTGGTCTTGTGTTATAATCAGAAAATAAATTCTTAGCAGCGGCAGCTAGAAATATGCTCGATAAAAGACAATTCTAACTAATATTATAACTGCCAATGTGAGTTTGTTCGTTTATTACACTTTCACGCCTAAACTACTTGACGAATCATCATGAAATTTCGTATTCACTTTGTCAGGGATACAGAAAAGGATATAGGGTACCGTTCATCCAGGAAAACTACTGTTTACGACGATATGAAATTTACTTCTTCTCCCTAGCCTTTAATATTCCCAAGTCACTTGGGGTCGGCTTTTCTAGTCTAATCGGATTTTACTGGATATCAGTTTTTACACGGAGCGGTTGTCACCTGACATCCGCAACCCGAAGGCTAACGATACCCTAAGACTAGACCAGTGTCAGGATATTATAGGGCACTGAGTTCCCAATAACAACTGCCATAGATGTTCATGGCAGCCGGGACCGACGGCTTAACGTGCTCTCCGAGGCACGCAGTAGGCAATCATTGTCAATCAATACGCATATAATTTCGAAAATCATATATCTTCCGAAAGTCAGAGGTGCGCGACGTGGGTTCGAACCCGAGACCCTCTGCATTGCCATTTGTTGGTCTTCCTACTGAGGTTATGTATATGAAATTTACATAACCTACAAATAACCTACATCTACGCGAGTAAAGACGCGGGCAAAATGTAGTATTTATTAATAAATAAATATGCTAGCTTCATATTGCGTAAACCATAGCGGGCAAAGTTTGAGTGTAATACATATCTACCAAATACTTTGCCATAGGCCGCCTACATACCCTAGGCGTAAGAGATAAATGTATGTAAATTCCAGTTATACTTTGCCCGTCTAAGAATTGACTCTAATAGCAATAGTTTGCCCAATCTAAAACGCATCTTGACCAAACATTATCGTCAGCTAACTTACTCGTTATAAGCCACCAACACTTAGGCCACACCAATTCGTAGACTAACGAGAATAAAGTTTGCATACTTTACAGGTAGGATAGAGGATTTTTTTAACGGGTTATCGCTTTGGGAGTAGTCTCCCGCATTAGGAATAATTCCTGTATCGGAGGGGGGAGAGACTTTACAAACATTCAAACAACAGACACAAAGAACATCCAGACTCGGAACAACCATTTGTGGATGACACAAATTTTTGAATTTGGAATTCGAACCCTCAACACTGGCACTGGCAATGGCGAGGCGACCACTTAAATCACTACACCGTCCGTGCAATATTACTGTAATACTATTTATAATAACTGCAAGTATTAATTAATAACTAATTAATAACTATTCATTATTGACTAGTGGCCGCCTAGTGGTCGAAATTCAAACATAATTGAATTAAATGTTAAGTTTGTTCGTTACTAAAGTTTTATTTCATTTAGATTTCGCCAAGGCTATACAGGTTAATTTACCTATCTTTTTCAAACAAATTATTATTTACTTAACTATACTCTTTCTTTAACAATATTTCTAAGCTGGATACTTTGTTTTTTTTTTTATTTATTACCTATAAATAAGGTATATGTAACCATAGTTATGAAGAATTGTACGACGTCAGACGAATAATGTCAAAATACTACGAACGTGATTCTACTGTGTGTATCAAATGCATGTTTGTGTGCGTGTAGTGTTTTTTCATTAATTTAATGTATTTCCAATGCATATTTTATAAAAATATTAGCCACTCCACCGTATAAACTTTAACTGTGCCAAATTTCATACTCCTCTGTACGCGCAATTTTCGTAAAAAGGTATACAAAGTTTTTACTTCACGTATTAATATATAGATTTTCTTAATTACATGTTACTAACATTCCAAACGTAATCGAAATAATAACTAATCAAGAACGATAATAAGTATTATCAATCTCTATTGTGTCATGGACGTTGTAAAATGGCTGGTTTGTGTAATAAAGTAGATGTAATGCTATAAACACTGTGCACTTCACTTGTTTACTACGCACTCCATGTGATTTGAATCAGTTCGTAACTGTTACCTCATAACAGTCTGGCCTATCTATATTTCTATATTACTTTTCGTGGAATGTTGCGCTTACGTTTGTGTAAGGTGAATAACTCATTGTTCGGGCATAGTTTATTAGGCTAGAAATTTACATTCTATGTTTGAAAATATGCCTGAGAAGCAATAGAGGATTCTATTACAGTTTGTTAAGCATTAGTGTCTTCTTGCTTAGCTTAGCTTGCACCTTAGGAAGTACATAGAGTACTTTAAAGGCGGACGAGGTCGCATGCAGAAGCTAGTATGAAGCTATAACAGTTTTTATATTTTTGCTCTAAAATTTATTACGTTCGAATTCAATACAGCTTGTATTGTAATGTGAAATAAAATTTCATGATGTTCTTTTTTAATAAACTATTTATTTTCTTGAATTGAAATTAGCTTACTAATAACCTTTTAAAGATTTTATCATTGTTAATAAGTTTACATTAAATTTTGTGGAAAAAATATTAATTTCTTGTAATATTTAACACATAATAAATTAGACTATACCTATATACAAATTTAGAAAATTAAGAAAGATCGTGTCAACTGAAAATTACTTAGTTTAAAGCTTATGCAGACGTAAGAACTAAATTAGTATCGTTTAATTATCTTTTTATTTTCCAAAACGATGACTTATTTATATATATAATCATATTAGAATCAAACGTACAGTAAAAAAAATCGTAATCATAAAATGTAACTTAAAACCGGTAGATTTGACTTCAGATTAGGCCTAGTTATTAAATAACGGATTATTTTAATGTTATTTTATCTAGAAACGAAGTAATAACAAAATGTTATATTTGTTACTTATTTAAGACTTAATATAATTATTGACTTCATTCTCTCATCTGTGTACATTTTAGTATAATTGTAATCAGTAATTTCACAGAACACGGCACTAACAAGCTGACTTCCGAGGCGCGCCGTATCTATTCAGTGCGCAGTCGGTACAGCCGAAATTTGAGATTATTATACACACATATATTATATAATAATATGTGATTAAAATACATATAAAATATCAATAAATTACCATTTGAAATAATGTAAGTAGCGGCAATGGTCTTATTATATCATTAAAGGGTTTTTGATTCTGGAAGCACCAACTATTGGCTTAGTCCTAATATCCGATGCCTTTTAATCTCAATAGCCTTTTAATTATATATGTATTTTCATTTGTATATTTACCTGTTTTTATTTAAAACTCTATAAGGACATAAACATATACCTATAGGACTTAATAGGAGTAATAACACATCTTATTTGTTATCAACCTACGGCTACCTAAGAGTTGTTTTATTATTCAAACTATATTCATAATCAAATGAAATTTGACTATAGCAAATATTATTAAAAAATTAGTGGTTTAGCAATATAAGTGAAACAGACCGAGGTAAAGTTTATATTATTAGTATAAGTTCGTTTAAAACCAAATATTTTCATATGATTGCATTTAATAATTTCAGATGAGACATTTACAATGTATTCAATATATTCATTCATTATAAAACTAAAATTAATCTAATACATATTTACTAACGTATTAACAAAGACAAAGTGATTATAAAAATACTAATAATTATAATATCAAGTATTATTAGTATAAGTAGGAATATAAATGGGCAAATTTTTATAAATGGAAACTGTGTAATAATGTATTTTGTATAAGTAGGTAGGTACATAAATATAGAAGACAGTAACATAAAAACCTATAAAATAAACTAATTTGAACTTCTCTGGCTACCGTGTTAACTATTCTAAGAGTGAAGAGGAAAATTTTCCATTATTGGTATGCGTGATAAAGTTATACCTACCTACGTAAAACTTCAGTACGTCTGCGAAAGTTACGAGAGCGAAGGCTTGAATGAATGCGCACGTGTAACACGATTGTATGAATAACGAAGTGGTTTATTAAGTAGTCATGTTGGTATTACCTCTATGAAGAGTGTACGGGTTTGATCGGGACAAAAAATTTATGATCTATAAATTGTGTTGCAGCTGTTCCAAATCTTAATGTTTTTTTGTATCCATTATTGCATGTTATAGGAATCAGTTATTTCAATGGCTCCTAGAGTGAGAGTTGTCTTTCACTAATTAGTGAAGAAAGAATAAACGTGATGTATGGTAGTCTGTACTAATATAATGGGGAGGTACAATTTGTTAATTTGTAATTGTGCGCAACCTCGACAATTACTGGGCCTATCCTGAAAATTGTTTTACAACTTGAAACTATGCTTCCTAAATGACTTATGCTGTGTTTAATTACAAACTACATAAGCAAAGTCGTGAATAAAACTTCTAATTGCGCCTTAAATGTTTTTGCCTTCTGTTTTATTTTCACACCTACTCTTAACAATATATTTTCTTGTGGGCTTATAATAATTGTCACTGGGTAACCTATACAAGTGGCTCATAAAGTGTGTTGTGATAATATATGTATGTATGTAAGAAGGTATATGTATGAATAATGTATCATATTATCCACCTCCTTAATGAGGTTTACCATTTTTTTTCCCTGTATATTTATACTTTTACATGAAAAGAAATGTTTTGACTTAAACGGATTAAAAAGAAAATTATATTCACTTGTGAAAAGCTGTACACAGTTATAAATATTTATTAGTCATATTATTATAGGTATTTATTTATAAATGTAGATGTAATTTGTCGTGATTTAGTATTTAGTTAGGTACAATAAATATGATTGTGAAATAAAATAAAAATCTTTTACCATTTGTAACAGCAATCTAATATAAAATTAGACAACCGCTTCCTGTTGGTTTTATTTTTGAACTATAATTTGAAATTTTATTATGAAAGTACAATAAAGTGTTATTTTAAAATAAAGTATTGTTTATTCTCAAAAATAACCTATTTTTCATGTATACAAAATAATATTAAAAAAAATATCTATAAGGCAGCATGTTAGCCTCACTTCGCTACAAGGAATAAAACCACGAACTCAATATTGTATGTTGTAACAATCTGTTAAACTACCTATGTTTGACGGGTATTTAAGTATTTCAAATAATATATCTTGTTTTGTGTATTATTATATATAAATAAAGTTAATGTATACAAGAAACTTTCACCGCGCGTCACAATTCAAAATTTGATATTGGCATTAAATACTCGTATTAATAGAATCTATTCATTATGTTAATCCCAAATTTTCTGACTAGTGCAATGGTTTAACCGTCAAAATCTATCTAACAAAAGGAGTAATCTTTACAAAAGTATAAATAAAACCAAATATTTCTTCATTCATCATAAGAACATAGAGTTACTGTTGAAAAGATATAGGTAAGCTGAGAATAAATCCTTCTATAAGAAGTATCGATACTGATGAATTTTATTTGGCAACTTAACTTTATTATGATCTTTTAGTGGCCAAGATTATTTAGTTCTAATAACAATCTACACGATATGTTGTAGACAATGAAGAGTAGACTCTTGTCATGAAACTGAGCGTGTGGCCAACATAATATTATATCTAATAGGTATATGACTCTCTATTCGTCACTAAAAATCGTCCATCTTATATTATTATAAGACGGATTATCTTATATAATATTATAAGACGGACTATATTTGCTGTATATTCTGAATGCTTAATTATGGGTATCGTTTCTGAATGAGAGAGGTAAGAACACACTTCTGCACGCTGACCTGAGCGAATAGGCAAATTTGAAACAGCTTTGCAGGCAGTACTACTGAGGATGTTTTCAAGCCCTAAAATTTTCCTTTTTTTTATAAAGCTGAATATATTGTACATACTTATACATATATATACAATAGCCAAAAATTAAAGATGCAATGGGAGAATTTATAGTACCTATTACACCCGCATGTAATTTAAAATAATTTATCGCTGATTAATGCTCGGATCTTACAGCCTTAAAAAATTCATGCAATAATCGATGCAGCAGCCTCAACACTGTTAATGTGTTGCACATAAAGCGGTTGATTCCCAAATTGAGAAAATGTGTATGTATATATAGGTACTAAAAATCAATAAATATGTGTTTCTAGATACCTACCTATTATTAAAATTAATAATAAGAGTATTTGCATTTGTATATCTATAAAACTTCTGGATTTTATTAAAATTTCCTTATTGCTGAATTACTTATAGGTATGGAAATCTTCCTGATATAAAATATACATCAAAAATGTTGTGGTAAACTTAATGTACCTAAATACATACGTAATAAAATACAATTAATTTAAGCAGTACTAGTGAGTCTCTACGTAACTCGTTACATTCTTATAAGAATTAGAATCACCCAATTATAAAATTATAACAGATCTTACCCGAAGAAAACTAATGAGGAATTTCCACGAACTGGACTACTACCGATGGACAGTTTCTTCTTCCTCTACTAGAACAGTGCTCTACCATGCAATACACAGAGAAGAGTGGCCGAAAGTAGGAAAGAAGCGTATAATAATGAATAGAATAGTGAAATATAGTGGCCACTTAGAAGTATACCGTCGAATAACCCACGGCAGAAGAAGCGAGTCAAGCACAACAAGACAAAATGAAAGCATTGACACTTATGCCATTGCGTCTATAGAACATGGAAAACGGCGCACCACGCTTCTAATAAAGACGTATGAATTATTAATATTCGTGCCGTATAACGGACGGCGCCAAGCGCAGACAGCACTCTTAGTGTAACAATATTAGAGTCATATTTGTATCGTCTGTAATATAATATAATATGACGCTTGGGTCGTATAGAATATGTCAAACGGGGTATCTCTAGTAGGCATCTTATGTTGGTCAATCAATGTTAATATCCGATGATTTGAGTCCGCGACTAGTGGAAAATTTGCAATTCACAGACAGGCAAACGCTATAGAGGATAGGCTTTGAGTCCTATTTTACTCCATATTTAATAGTACTGTTCACATACATAGTTTCACGTTTATAGCCGCGGAAGAGTAGGCAGCGGTATGTTACACCCAACATTCACCACATAATAGGGAGCAAGCCTACAGTACAGTAAGAAATACAGAACACTTTATGGTGATAGGCTTATGCCGTGTAGTGTAACAAGGAAATATAATCTGCGTATAATATTTCGACTTTGTGTACTTCGAATACGTAGTTTACAGACATGAATGTCGACATTAACATTACGTGTCTGGAGCGGGACTTTCTGATCCCCTTGTCATAAACATTGGACAACATGTGACAGTCATACTCACGGTTAAATATTAGAGCCGCGCAGACAGACGGTGGTGTGGTCGCCGGTGATTCCTCGGAAAGCTGATTTTCACAGTGTGTGTACACGAAATCCGATGATATCCGTCATAATCTGGTACAAGCCACGGGATTACGCGCGTCCACCCGCACCCGGCCGTCACCCACTAACGTAAACACAGAGAACAAACCGAATACGAATCCGATACCGATAAATCAAAGCGCACGATCGCGGCGACGTCGCTTATCCGCTAAATCCTGTCGGGATCGCGTAAAAAATACTAGTATTAAAAACAGTCTTAAGTGGGCTTACGTGCGCGGCGCGGTGCGGCCCGCGCTGGCTCTAATCTCGGCCACTTCCCGGAGCAATTTGAACCTAACTCCACCACTCTATACATCATCCGGCCGCGCCCGCCCACCGCGCCGGCCCGCCAAACGCGCGAGCCCCTACGCTCGTCTCGCTCACTCGCACCTACACCACCTATACCTGTCTCCCTCCCCCTGAAATCTCGCCACACTGAAAATTCAGTGCGTGGTGTGGCGGTGCGCGGGGCGGGGGAACACAGTCAGCTGGCCGAACTTGTGCGAATAAAATCGACTTTTTATCGGCTCGATGACGCTTCGTGACGTCACTGTTTACTTCTGTCCGTGAAGTGTGGACACTAGATCTTTGACGGACTATCGTGACGTACAACCATTCACATTTTATACGTGAACATTTTTTTTTACTGGACGCAGTTGCCTTCTATGAAGTACATATGGTTCTCGACACGAAATTACCTAAGTTGGACGGATTGTTGAAATCTCTATTTAAATATTTGTATGTCAGGTTATATAGGTACCTACCTACAAAATAGAAGTTCTTATTTGGAGGGTAAGCTAATCACGGTTCATCATCTGGTTGTAATAAATTGTGTTATAAAACTCATTTAAATGGTGCAATATGTTTTCCTTATAGCGTAAAATAATTGCAGTTTAAATCGCGGCGTGCACCGGAGTGGGGCGCAATAAATCGCGCGGCGCTCTCCGGCTCGCGCTCGCTACGTAAACAGATCGCGCGCATTAACCGCGCGTCGGCGTACATAAAGAGAGCGGTATAAATATAAAGTTCCCACTCGCCGCCGCGCAAACTTAGCTAAACAACGCCATAATTGCCTTCATTACTTAAATTACTGAAATTATTTATTCAAAAAGCTGGCAACATTTAGCCGCGGGAAGCCCCACCTACTTTATCGCTGATGACCAATGGGTGAGCGCGGTGTGTGTGGGGGCGGGGCGTGCGCCAATATGGCGGCAACCTTCCCGTAGCGCTCGCTCCTGTACGCTCGGGGCGCGCCGCCAGTGCATGCTGTTTCAGTCTGTTTTCACGCGTCGACTTTCACGTGTTTTCGAGTGGTTAATTAGTTTGGCATTGTTAATGAGTGCGACCGTAGCAGGCAGCGGTGCGTAGTGGTCGCTACGTAACCTCTACGCGGCGGCTACGGACCTACGGCTGACGCGGGACGCCGTCCGTCGCGAAAGCGCCGACGGCAACGTTCCGACGGACATGACAATAGCGAATATGTTTCTTATTAATTAAATAACTAATTTAACAAATCAACCAAAGCATGTGATATATTAAATTCAAATTTAATTAAAACGTTCATCAAGCATTTTTAATTGAAATTCATTTATTTGTTTAACAAGAAGCAAAATTAGAGATTTGCCATTAATATTGAAATATATTTCTTTTGAGATAGGAATAACATATACCTTGTGCAATTATAAAACCGTGTATTTGCCTTTATTGACAGATTTTGTTATAAGTTCATATACCTAAGTACCTAAACTTAAAACAAAATCTGTCAATAAATAGCAATTAACATTTGAACAAAATGTCTATTTTACAGCTATTGTAGATATCAACTATTCGTTATGTTACCCTTCATCATTCCACATCTTTTGATTTAAGATTTCAATACACTACATTATTTATTACCTGGTACCTATCTGGTACCTATAATTTATTATTTTAAAAGATAACTCCCGCTCTAGGAATAGTTCCTGTCTCGCGGGGTACTTTACAAACATTAAAATAACGGACACAAAGAACATCCCGACTCGGAACAACCATTTGTGAATCAGACAAATTTTTGTTCCAAGTGGGATTCGAACTCACAGCATTTGTCGCAGTGGCAGCGGCGAAGCGATCACTTAACCCCTACGCCATCCGTACAGTCATATAGAAGTAGCATGCTTATAGTAGCTCAATTCATTCTGCTTCTACCTTATTCTTTCTTGTTCTGTGTCTGAACAGTCTTTAGCTAAGCGTTGTACTGGAGGAAGGAGTCCAGCAGTCTTTGGTTCTTGTCTCGCCAGAGAAGCGACACTTCTTTGTTTCACTTTTTTTATGAATAACGCGCTAGTGAGGTTAATGGCTTCGCGGTCATGGTGTACCATATTCTTGCCATATTAGTAGCATGATAAAAAGTTATTCAAATATTTAATTATTAAATTGCAATTGTTTATAAAATAAATAACTATATATGAACAATAATAAAATAATAATTAGAAATGTATTTAATAAATTAATATACATATTGATCTTCGGAGTTCAATAGGTAAATTAATACACACGTGTACAATAATTATCTTTTTTAAAGTTTAGGTGCTAGCAAATTGGGTTTGATAATACTAATATCTTTCCCTCCAGATACCAACGCTATAATGCTTATGTTAAGTTGATGAATGAATGGCATTCGAACCCGCGACCTTACAACAAAATCTCTTATCCATTCGCTTCTGTGTCTGCCAGTACAATAGACAACTGTGTCTGGCAAACTGATTTTAATAATAATAATAATATTAATAATAGTAATAAATTACTAGGTAATAAATTACCAAAAAACACTGTTACAATATATTAAAGATGGCAATAGCTACCTAAAGCTTAAGCTATCGGACTTGTATCCAAAGTCTTAGGATTGATTCCTAACATTGCACTATAGACATAAACTTAGCTTAGTAAGAATAGATATTCACAACCTAGACTACTAATAATCTTTTAAAGATATTTTCTGTAAAGCACTCTCTTGAAAATTAAAACTAAACTATTTGTGTTACAACTAGTCTAATGACACAAAATAAAGAGACATACATAGATGGCCGGCTCTACTAAATATTTGACACACAGAGAAACGCATCCAAATAAGCATATTGGCCCATTTGTAAGTAAGCGTGTGCCAAAAACAAATTAAAAAATATATTTAATATCGCGTAGAAATTAGTTATGTGTCCCCAAACATTCAATCAACAGTCTCGAAACAACAATTTGTAGATCACATATATTTATGTCCCGTGTGGGACAAACTCACAAATTTCGGCGCCTACAAACAAAACCTACGCCGTCCATGCGGTCAATACCTTATGATCGCTTGCAGTACTAGAAATATCACTGACACGTCAACTCTAGTTAAAAGATATTAAAGGTAGGGTAAAAGGAAAGAAATGAGCGAAATGCGTATTTGGTCTCTCGAACTCTTGCTAACCGGGTTAAACGCAGTAACAGTGTTGCTACTTTTACACCGGTTTAAGGTAGGTAAGGCGAGCCGACTTATTCGTGACAGACATTTACATTTTTGTAGGCAGACGTGTATTACATCTGAGGCCACGAGTGGACAAGAGGCTAGAGAAAAAAAATCTTTCCAGTTGATTTTGTCGTAAAACAATAGGTATGTATTTACTTTCATTCAAATTGACGTCACTGCAATTTACAAAAAAAATATTAAAAAGAGTAAGTCTATTGGGCAAGAATGCATATGCCTGCGCCTTTTCTACATGATTTGTTAATAGTATATGAAGAGAATATAGACGTTTAAAATAACAAATGTGTTTTTCCATACCCAATTAAGTATAACTGGATAAAAATATATTACAAACACACCTCTTATCATAATTAAATAATAGAGCATTGAGAAAAGAGATGTTTTTGAATTATCTCACAGCCAGACACATTTTCGTATAGAAAAATAACCTCAATACATTTAATTTTTATAGATATTCTGAAATAGTGGCGTCAATTTGAATATATTTTTTAGATATGTTATACTGTCAAGATCTTAAAACACTCAATTTTTATAGTATTTTTTAATGTCCTTCTTTGGCCTGAGACACTATGAAGAATAGGCATTCCCCTTTGGCCCGCTATGGTTTTAAATGTCACGTAAGCACTCGAACCTATTGATGTTTTTAAACTTAGCTTCGGACTCCTACTGAGGAACTTCACGTAACAGAAAACCTCAATAGCGCAACGAATACAAAGTACATCGAGACTTATTTCTAGATTATACAAATATTGTACGGATGTTGTAGAAGTTATATTGGTCGCCATTGTCAATACAACAAGTTCGAATACCGCGTGAGGCAAAAAATTGTGTGATCAACAAATAATTGCCCCCGCGTCCTTTCCTTCCCCTAGCCTTTATTATTCCCAAGTCACTTGGGGTTGGTTTTTCTAGTCTAACCGGATTTGACTGGATATCAGTTTTTACACGGAGCGGCTGCCACCTGACCGCCGCAACCCGAAGGCTAACGATACCCTAAGGCTAGACCAGTGTCAGGATATTATTGGGCACTGACTTCCCAGTAACGACTGCCATAGATGTTCATGGCAGCCGGGACCGACGGCGTAACTCTCCGAGGCACAGAGCAGGCGAACAGGAAGACCTGTGCAATCTTCCTCTCAGAAACGGAAAGATAGTAGCATATGCTGACGACACCGCATTAATATTTCATGGCGATTCTTGGAATGATGCTTTTGCGTCCGCACAGCAAGGTTTTGATAAGGTAACCACATGGCTTAAAGGAAATGGACTCACTCTTAACGTTGGAAAAACAACTTTTATGCCGTTCACAATCAAGAGCACATCAACACCAATAAATGACAGCTATGGTATAATATATCATACATGCTCACTTAGTCATCCCTGCTCTTGTACTCGTCTCAAGGTAGCCTCCAACGTTAAGTACCTGGGAGTGGTATTGGATGGTTCGCTAAATTTCAATCACCACCTGGATCTACTTTCCTCCAGAACACGGAAATTGATGTACATATTCAAAAACTTGCGGCATACTGCGGACGCACAGGTCATCAAAATGATTTATTTGGCCCTTTGTCAATCAGTTATAGGTTACTTTGTCACCGTGTGGGGCGGGGCATGCAAAAATAGCTTGATAAAATTAGAAAGAGCGCAAAGAGCGGTCCTGAAGGTTAGTCGGTCGTTGCCGTTTCTTTTTCCGCCCAAAGACCTGTATCAACTTACTGACGTCCTAGCAGTGAGGCAACTGTTTGTCTTAGGGATTGTTCTAAAGCAGCATGCTACGCTTACTTTTGATCCTACTACTCTCACAAACAAGCGCCGAAAGCATCACACTTGTGACACTTTAAATGTTAGGTGGAACACAGCGTTCTCCGCGAGATTTTTTGGTTATTTAGGAGGATACTTATATAATAAAATAAATAAAGAGATCAGCATTTATTCACTCACACGCTTTAATTGTAAAAAGGTTGTCGCGACTTGGCTGAAATCCCTTAGTTACGACGAGACAGAAAATCTTTTACACATTATTTCCTGAATTGACACACACACACACACACACACACACACACACACACACACACACACACACACACACACACACACACACGCACACACCCCCATACACGCGCGCTCACACACACACACACACACACACGCACGCACACACTTACACCCACACACACCCACACACATACACACATACACACACACACACACACACACTCACACACACACACTCTCATTCATAACTTATACAGTATACATACTGCCAATTGCAATTGGTAGTAATGCTTATGCACGCCCACCGGGACACTTACTGACATGCTAGTACTGCACGAGTCCAGTGCCTGGAGAGGCTGGTAATCTGTCATACAGGTCGAGCCTAGTACAGATACCAGTCTCTCACATAGTTGCGAATATGTATGTCTAGATTAAGTTTATATTGTGCAATTTCTTATTATGTATCTATGTGAGAGAGAAACAATAAACTATTATTATTAAACTATTATTATTGTTGTCAATCAATACGCACATAATTTCGAAATGTCATATATCTTCCGAAAGTCAGACTGCGCTGTCCATGCAATCTTAAATCAAAATATAGTTATTGCCACAAATGGAAAATCCGTATCATTAATGAATAGGTACTCATTATATCTCTAGTGCCTATTAGGTATATTTCCTAGTACATTTACTACTTGTATAGTTCATTATCATTGTTTATATAATTATGTTATAAGTATGTACCTCTATAGGTAGGCGTTAGTACCTACTATATATATATATATATATATATATATATCTAGATAGATAGACGTAACATAAGATACAAAGATACACACATTGATATCAAAAACTATATACAACTTTTTTTTATTAAAGACACCTTCGCACTAGATACCCTGTATCGCGGAGGGGCCTTAGAAACATTAAAAAAATGAACACAAAGAACACACTCGGGAGAACTACATATTTGTGGCTCACACAAATTTTTGTCCCGTGTGAAGATCGAACCCATAACACTCGACGCGGTGGCAGTGACGTGCATCCGTGCAGTCAAACTTGTAATTATGTTTAGTTTAGATTCTGTACCATCGTGCTTATACATTATATTGATAGGCAGAACTGTATGACATATACTTTTATATTGCCACCAATGTTTTAAAATAAGTAATACGTAATAGGCTGGCAAGCAAGCTAGGGTATTCCAAACGACTTATACGTCGTTCTTTCATATAGCTGACAGAAAACTCTTTAACACATTATTCAACTTAAGAATCGAACCATATTCTTCTTCTTCTTTCTTTCTTTCTTTTCGTGTGGTTACTGGCCAATCTGTTATCAAGAGTTGTTTAAGCCACGTAGGCCTCTGACATGGCTTAACGACTGCTGTCAATTTGGCAACAACCGGGACCGACGTTTTACGTGCCATCCGAAGCACGGAGACGCTCAGATGAAATACCACTAAGCAGTCACCCATCTATAGACTGACCGCACCCAACGTTGCTTAACCTCGCTAATCGTTTACCGATCAGTGAGTGCAACTGGCTATGAGCGCCTACAACTATACATATATAACATACTCTGAACCTGAGCTAAACATAAATTTAAGTAATTAATAGGTTTTTATATCAATGAATGTATGTATATTATGTTAAGCAGACATCACTCATCCTAATTTATGAAACCTGAAATTGTACCTACAAAATTACAATTTTATACTGTAGGTATAATTTCAGGTTTGATAAATTAGGGAGAATATCTGCCGCCTATAAGTCTGCAATTGAAAATTAACTAACAGAAGAACCCGATATTTGATATTCGACACTGGATTCGAATCCGATCATAATCGGCTATAAACGTAAGTTTAAACTTACGTACAAGACCGTCGAGATAGTCCATCAAAGAAGAACCTATTAGTTAAAACAGCACATAAAACTTATAATTAACTGTTCAGAATTATTTGTGAGGCAAATCGTGCGTCGCTAATGTGTAGTATATATTAATAAAGATAAAACATGTTGTTCATAACATGCATGAGTAGCGCAATGGTATAATAGTTGTTTCGCTACTATCCGTGTGCTGATGGGTTCGATTTATAAAACACACATGTTCTAGTAGAGATTGGTACAGCCACATTTCCAGCCTATTGGCATTTATCGGAGACTTGTTTTGACAGAAAAGCCTAGAAACATTTTATCTGATTACACCTACATTTTGCGCCTATTGGCTTGTTTAGCGGACAAGATTGACAGGAAATCCCTTATAACACAGTCCGACTCAGCATTCGAACTAAAGACCACTGCAGTTGCATTTACTACTACAGCGCCAACAAGACGTCGCGCGTCGGCTGTTCCAACTCGAAACGGAATAAAAATCTGTGCATATATGTAGATGCCGTACGGTTTAAAGAACCATTTACATCACATAAAAAACAACATATGAATCTTAGAAGCAAAAACAGAAGGAAGGAGAGAAAGGTTAAAACCGAGTCGTACCTTTATCCAACAAGTGAAGAAAAAAGTGAAAGTCAAGTCGTATCAAGAGGTTAAAAGGAAATCAGAAAATACACATATGTGGCAATTACTCCACCGAAAAGAGCTACGCTCTTAAATTAAAGTATAATAATAATATCAGCCCTGTGTTAATCTATACCACTGCTGGGCACGGGCCTCTTCTCAGGGAAGAAGGGTTAGATCATAGTCCACCACGCTGGCCCAGTGCGGATTGGAAGACTTCACATATCTTCGAGAACATTACGGAGCACTCTTAGACATGCTGGTTTCCTCACGATGTTTTCCTTCGCCGTTAAAGCGAGCGATATTTGACTATTTAATACGCACATAACTTTGAAAAGTTAGAGATGCGCGCCTTGGGATAGAACTCGAGACCTCTGCGAGGCAGTTCAATGGTTCCCACTACGCTATCGCTGCTTAATATACCTGATTTTCTTTGGAATAAGCAGAAGTTAGACAGATACTTTATAGGTAGGTATATAATATGTATTCGACAATATAAGTTAGTTAAATTAAAAAAGAAATACTACACAAAACGACAAAAACAACAAAACAAAGACATTATATCATTAAGCATAAGCTCTGATCGACAGACACCCTCTCTCTTCCTCATAACACATAATGGATAGTGTTTATACCCCCTTTTATTGCCGCTAAAGTATGCACATTATATTTGAATTCATGTCTGAACTTACGCCGATGTTGCTATCATAATGGGTTTTGGTTCTCATCAGAATATTTTAAAGCGTAGCGTTTTTCATGTCTACTAGTCTCACATTATAGCTTTATAGCAAAATCATGTTATTTGATGTTTAAATACCTAGGCGAAAGTTCCATGACTAGATCAGATATATTCTGGTGTAAGGCGATAGTACGGCGATAGTGTTTTAATTGATCGCTTCGCCAGTCGCTGTATATTGTAGTACTTATGAGTATATTTACCTGGACAACTTTTTTGAAAGCTTTAAGATAAATATCCTCGTTTCAAAGACCCAAGTTTTATATACAAAAATGGTAACAGCTGTTACTATTCTAGTACGAAATGTTGCTGTTTTATACACCTTGCGATCACGGTAACTTAATCCGTAATAGTATTTATTTTATTTATTAATAAGTGGAGAACCCAACGTTCTAACGTTTTCTCTCAACTCAATGCTATGCCGAATGCCACACTGATGAGTGTGGTATTCTACATAGTTAGTTAATAAGGCATAGCAAATAGGGATCACTACTTAATATACAGCAAATAATATCAACCTTTCTGTCTAAATAAATTTTGTCTCTAGTTGCAGTCGAGGTGACAACTCATGGACTTTGACTAAGCTATTTTCTATAATAGTTTTGTGCACATTTTCAGATACCGCGCTGCTATGGAGAATTACTTGATATGAAACCTTATAATTATTGACTCGGAAATCAAACGCAAAACCTCGGTAAAACCATGGTAGTTTTTACATATAAGTGTATGTGGTACTGTGCTACGGTAGAAGATAAAAGAGACAGAGAGAAGAGATTCTTCGTTTAAATTAGTATAATTATAGAGCTGACATAGTTGGTAGTTCGTCCCAAACCGTGCACGTACGTGGACAAAATGATCGCTGAATACTTACCACGTTCGATGGACACGTTAAAACAGTTGCATCTTGTTGCAGTTTCAAGTGATATTATGAAAGATTGCTGTTCAACTGTTATTTTAAGGTTTTGGGTTAGAACTAGCTAACAGATATAACAGTAGGTTCTTGTCACGGTTTCTTATTAAAACCGCTTAGCCATTGAAATTAAACTACTATATACGGATTATATCGCGTGAATATGAGATGATTTGAATATGAGAGAGACTTCCAGACACCCAACAAAATAAAAGTTCTTCCGACGCATGTGTAAGATGGGTTAAAAAGCTCGTCGGACACATGCATCAGCTCTTATGTAAAAAATAAACATTCTTGACGTGGTGTATATTTATTTCGCCAGATAATATACGATGGCTTGTTAATTTCTTTTAAAATATTTTTTAACAGAAACCATATCCTTACGTAACGTTTTTATGAATAAGATTACTGCAAATTTTAGTTATAAATTCCTTCTATGCTTGCTACCCTACAGCTATGCCTGAATACTTGTGTTATGAATGGGATTGGTGGTCCAATGGATAGGATTTGAAATTTCGATCGCTCGATTAATAATCCAATGTCTCATCTATTGCGTTACTTTGACTCAGCTAAGGAATTACTGCACCGACGGTAGTGGATTTGACGCACATGACAAAAAAATGGTGTAATTCACAAATAGTTGTGCCGAGTCTGAACGTTCTTTGTATCCCTTGTTTTTAAAGTCCCCGCGATATAGGAATTATTACTAGTATATGGGAGGTGTCTTTAAAAAAACGAACTTCACACTCCATTGAAAAACTAAAATCGCCAAAAAATAAACTTCGATTTCATTCTCTTTATCACATCACGTATACATAATAAAAGTTCCGTTTGGCTGCACGTTGTGAAGTGACACGTATATGAGTCACACACACGTACAGATCTCGACGCTGCACTGAAGATTACGCCAGATTAGCAGTAAGAACATAATCCTGCGGCTGCCATCGCCGGGTGAACTTGACCGAGACCACGTAGGTACCTGTATACCGAACTATGTACTATGAAGTAAGCAGGTGGACGTTTGGAATGGAAATGTAGGTAAAGTGCCGTACTTATGTTATTAGGGAAAGTGGTCATATTTATTATTATGTCTGCCTTGTTAGCGCTGCGGTAGTTTATGCAAACTATGCAAAATGTCTTGGATTCGATTTCCGGGTCGGACAAAGCGTTATTGGGTGTTTTCTTTACGGATATAGGCGAAGACTAATTGTATGTATGTTCAAACGAGATGAGAAGACCGACAAGATAGTAAACCTCTCGTGAGATCCTTGGTTCGATTTCGGACTGAGATAGTGTTATTAAACGTTTCTGTTTTGCAATATTTAGAAACGCAATCTATTGTAATATGGGGTACAGGGAATTGGGATCGTCAATTATCACAAAATGTGTGTGTATCATATGTGCCTACTCCTTCAGAAATATACATATAGGCGTTAGTCTATGTATGTGAATTTGTAAGTAAAATTACATAACGAAATGGTCAAGTAAAAACAAAATTGTAACCCTTAATGAAAATATATTCAAATGGATTCAAGCTAGGAACAATAAAGCTAATACAAACGTAACGTTTGTATGCAAATACAAAAGAATTTAGATCTTATTCCTTCCAATAAAAAGCCGTTAATCAAGTGGCGCGTTGCGGGTATCTGAAAAATACGACTAGGTGAACAAACGACAAAAATATGTGACTGATCTTTAGGATTCAATGAAACCATTCGTAGACTGAAAATTAAAAAGACTTAAACATATTTAGTCCTTCGTCGTAGGCATACCTAATGCCTAAACAAAAATATTTCATAACTGTTTAAAGCATGCAGTCATTTGTATGTACTGCCTCATCCGGACGTTCCATAAATTTTGACGAAGTTAAGGCTAATAATATAACATAATATGTAAGTAACAGAATAACTTTCTAACAACTTGACATTTTCATGTCAAGTTGTTAAAAAGTTATTCTTCTCAGTTACAAAGTAATTGTTACTATCAACCAGATTTTCTTATTGAATATGATAGACACTTTCGGTATAGGTACCTACTTAAGTATTACACATTGAAATTGAATCACTTGATACGATAGATATAAATAAACTACGATTCGTAAAAAGTAGTTATGCTTTTTTCTTTCAGTGTCTTTATTATTAAAAACCATTTCTTTATTAAAAAACATAAAGGATTATTTATGAATCTGAAATATGCATGGTCCAGTAGTTCTTGCGTGAAAGAGTAACAAACATCCATACATCCATACAAACTTTCGCGTTTATAATATTTGTAAGGATATAGTGTCCAAGAATTGGTTGCACATTTTTATGGAAATAAAGATTTTTGACTTCGACTTTGAAACTTTGAAGGTGACCCATCACATGCATTCCAAATAGCATATACAGTGCATAATAAAAAGCACTAATAGGAACACTTCGAGAATTTATATAACATGTTATATAACAATAACATGTAGTGAGTTCACATGACCGTCGGATTAGTTCTACATGCAGTATGTTATCGCGCGCCAATAAATGAGCAATAAATCTAAACTGTTATCTCTGCCACCGAGTTTCGGTACTAAATACCTTGATACGAATGTCATTCACATTTTTTATATTAACTCTTTTTCCACCAGGCTTTATAGGCAATGGTTTTCATTTGCCTGTTTTCTTGGCAAAATAAGAGTATTTAAAAGTAAACTCATCTCACACTAAAATAGTATAAATAATAAAGAGCAAAAATGAAAAATAAAGTTTCTATTCTTTCCTTTCCTCATTAATTGTTAATCTAAAGGTAATTGTAGTATAAAATACAATATAACACTTAAATAATAATCATAATGTACCATGTCAATTGAAATGAATTACCTGTTTTGCAAGCAAGCAAGAACTCCTCGAGAGAGGCCTGACCTAGTGTGGAACTCATTAGTAATTGTCCTTATTAATGTTAACAGATACATTTAGTTATTAATATCCTAACTAATATTATAAATTTTAACGTAAGTTTGTTTGATTCTTTCTTTGTAACGCTTTCACGTCTTAACTACTCGACCAAACATCATCAAAATATGCACATTGTCAAGGGACCAGAAACGGACATAGAATATCTTACATCCAGGAAAACATTACTGTTCGGTAAGTATAAAAAATTATTGACAAAATCTATATAAACGGGAGCGAAGCCGTGAGCAAAATCTAGTAAGAAATATCTTTAATACTCAATATAATATATGTTTTTAAAGTTTTTCTTATATCTTTGATAGCCCATAAAAGTGTACCCTAAAGTACAATAAATCTATACTAATATTATAAAGCTGAAGAGCTTGTTTGTTTGTTTGGTTGAACGCGCTAATCTCAGGAACTACTGGTTCAACTTGAAAAATTCTTTTAGTCTTGGATAGCCTATTTATCGAGGAAGGCTATCTAAAACGCTACGTCCCACGGGGGCAGCTCAGTAACTATAAACGCGAGTGAAACCGCGGGCACAGCTAGTACCTATTATTGGTAAGTATTTACGAGCAGAATTAAAATCTGAAAGCTATTACTAAAACTGACTGGTAAGTCTAATAAACCTTTTAACATGTTAACGCCTATTATTTCTAAAGTTATTATGTCCACATTATAGAAAATATATATTACTTAAAAAGCAACAAAGCAAGTTACCATGCAACAGCTACCTAACAGTATATTAATTTATCTATACCTAATATGCTCACACCTGTTTTCCGTTGGAATAGACAGAGGCTAGACATATAATTTACTAAGTATATAATATTCAATCAACAGACTCTAAAGGTCTATCTTAGAGATACGCGTTGCATTCAAACATCATTCTAATACAGTCGTGCATGTATGGTCAAAAAAGCAGCGATAACTCAGTGGGGAAACCAACAGACTGCAATGCAGAGGGTCTCGAGTTCGAACCCACATCGCGCACCTCTGACTTTCGGAAGTTGTATGACTTTTCGAAATTATGTGCGTATTGATTACAATTATCGCCTGCTCCGTACCTCGGAGAGCACGTTAAGCCGTCGGTCCTGGCTGCCATGAACATCTATGGCAGTCGTTATTGGGAAGTCAGTGCCCTATAATATCCTGACACTGGTCTAGCCTTAGGTTATCGTTAGCCTTCGGGTTGCGGAGGTCAGGTGGCAGCCACCCCGTGTAAAAACTAATATCCAATCAAATCCGGTTAGACCAGAAAAGCCGAACCCAAGTGACTTGGGAATAATAAAGGCTAGGACAAAATTGTATGGTCAATGACACAGCGCATGTGCTTGTGTAATATTATATTCGAATGTACTGATCATACTACTATTGTAAATGCGAAGTGAGTTTGCTTGTTGTTTTCACGCCTTTACTACTCAACTAATCATTATGAAATTACACATACACTTTGTCAAGGACTCAGAATAGGACATAGGGTACCATTTATCCAGAAAAGATATTGTTACCTACATTTACGCGAGTGAAACCGCGAGCAATATCAAATAAGAATATAATTTCTAAAATAATAAATCATTGGTCCTGTACCAATTCATATTCATAATTATGTACATAATTCGGAGCACTCATACATTATTACATAATTCGAAAAATATCAAATTCAATGGCAATTAAAATAAACCACGTGCAATAAGCACGACTTGATATATACTTACATATAGATACTATATATAACTCTTCACAGATTGTTATCATGAGATTTTGTCATATAGATATATGACGAGGATATATCTACGTATGCATTCGACAAATAAATGAAGGCCGCACGAATTTACAAGCACAACATCGTCACAAATCTGATTAGATAAACGTAAACAACTGAACTTTAGACTGGCGCCAGCCGTATAATTTCTTTTAACTTAATAAACATTTCGAATCCTACCCATAACACTACTGACGTGAACCCACTTCTAATACAAGCATTCTAGCTTAGCTGGAGGGGCTAACAAGAATACTAGTAATTATTTGAAACCCAAATTGCTAATACCTAATCTTTTCAAAAAAAGTAATACTATATTTTGTTTTTAAAATATTTTGCATTTAATTAATATAAATCAGAGGTACCCAGACTTTTTTTCTCATAGACCACTTTCAAAGTTTAGCTGGTTCAGTTGGACCTCTTACAGCTAGAATATATATATAATATATGATAGGTGACGTCAAGCTAACATTTAGTTCTTCACTATCGAAAGCAAATAAATTTATGTGGTCCCCCGCTTACGAATTGTGGACCCCCATTTTTTTGCCACGTCAACGTAGACCCCCGTCAAGTCTCCCGTGGACCCCTAGGGGTCCACCTGGACCACTTTGGGAACTAAGGATATAAATTAAAAACAGGCATATTCAGTCACAGTAGCCTATACCTATCCTCAAAGGTCTACGCGAAGGCTTTTACATACACCATGACTGAACCTAGTTATGTATGATTTTAGTAATATATTGAGCTCGGTCATAATTTTTCACATATTCAATGCTCGACAAATCAATAAGGTTCATAAATTTCAAAGTGCGTTTCGTTACGTAGATGATACGTGTATGATATCCAGTGTAGCTTGTTTATTATTTTGAGTTTGTGATCAAATAAGTAATTTTAATTTGACGGAATATTTGAGCATAAAGTGTTTGCGAAAAATAAGTCTGTGTTGTTGAGCTCAGGGACAGAGCTCGTTTAAAGTAGTTCTTACAGCCGTACTTACAAAATTAATTAACATTAACAGTACTAAAAAAATAATTTATTCACTTAGGTCACAAAGTAACACTTATGAACGTCAAAGGGGTTAGTGAGTTTATTATATTTACTGAATTTACGTTTATGTTAGTTGCAAGGTTCAGGCAAAAGGTTGAGCCTATGAGAAGATACAAGGCCACTCTTTTAAATCGCCATCAACTTATAATTTCAGTATTTTACAACTCATTTATGTACCAGGTGTTGCAGTCATTATGCCATATGTCACTGTCCATATAAAACTAAATTCTAAAATAAAGAAAAGTTGGTAATATTATGTAAAAAGCATTTGAGATTTGAAATAATATTTATCAGTAGGTAGCCATTTGTAATAGACAATAGTATGGCATGAGGACGCATACACTTACACTTTGTGACATGAAAAGGTAGTTCGTGACTAAATGTAGTTGAAACAAAATTTACGTTAATACTTATAAAGTTTGTTTAAAAGAAAAGAAAGATACTTTAACACCACAAAATAAACACGAAGTACCTTCACATAACTAAATTGACTTATAACATACATACATTGTTTGAATCCTGTATGAAACAAGCAACTAGTTCCATGAGTTTTTATCATTTAAGTAATCATCGATTGAATAATAGCCCTTCCGGATAAGCTGACTTTTAACAGCACTTTTAAATTTTAGTAAAGGTAAAATATACTAGTCTCGCAGTATCTATATCAGTAAGCTGTCTTACTTTCCTAACCGCGAATGCGGCTAAACTAAGTCTCCCTGCAAGACACGATATTTGAGCGCCCCACAGAACTTCATCATCTAAAGTAATGCCTAAGAAAACTGTGGATTGTACAAATGTTACTGTTTCATTATTTAAATTAACGTTTATGCTAGGACTCTTTATATTAGGCAATGTAAACTTAATACATTTGCTAATAATAATTTTGAATAATTTCTAACATATTTAATAAAAATTGGATCAAAATTATATTTTTTTATTCCATATAATTCATATAACTTAGCTCTACTTGTATATATCCCAGGTGTTGCCCAATCACAAAACTTAACTTTTATTTTTTTGTAAAAGATCTTCATTTCATAAATTTTGTTATATTCCAGTGTAATGACGTTAAGCAAAGACTCGTATAGTTCGTCTGGACTATTGCAATCTAGGTCCATATTGACAACCTTGGCATTAATGTTATTATTAAATTCCTTTATGCGATTACATGTCATTGGTCTACATGTGATCATAGTTTTCTTTTTTAATTGTATTTATAGGAAATACAACCTTTTGCCCACAGTGGTCGGATGTCAAATCACTTAATATGGCCCTATTTAGAAATTGGCATTCGCAAAATATATTGTCTAAGCACGTAGCAGAGTGTGATGTAATTCTGGTTGGTTCGAAAAATAAATGATTTAAATTAAATGATCTAAATAAACTAATAAGTCTTACAGAAAGAACTGATTGCTGAAGTAAATTAATATTAAAATCACCACATACTACTATATGCCTATTACCATAACTTAAGCGTTTTAAAATATCCTCCATTACTGTTTCGAATACACTAAAGTTACTCTGCGGTGGTCGGTACACGCAAAGTATGACATTTCATTGCGCATATGCATATGCACCTCGAAATCGAGATTCCTAACTATTTTATTAATGTGAATGAAACTACTTGATCGATCATCATGAAATTTCGCATACACGTTGTCAGGGCATCAGAAAAGGATATAGGGTACCTTTCATCCAGAAAAGTACCCAAAGGATAAAAAATTTACATAACCTATATAAATCTAGTGATATTAAATTACAATAGCACACTTAAAACTATAGTTTAATAAACATAATTTTAAGTTCTTTATAACTAATGTTCAACTTTCAGAAGAAACACTGCGCAACTCTGAGCACCTCTACCGAAGCCTGCTGTGATGTACGCACAACAATTTGTTTTCTCTCTTTTGTTTGACAAGCGGCGCTTATAACGCTTAATTTATTCCCTTTGAATATTCAAACCGTTAGCTCCTCAATACTCGTTTAATTTTCTAATATAGGAATAGGAACTCGCAAGATAATATTTTGCTAAAATCTCAACCAATCGTACCGTCTTGCGGTATTGTGACCACAAGTCAGTGTTATGAAAGAAACGTCCTGGCAAAAATTGTATTGCTTTTATCTTTTAATTGTGTAGATTCTCAGAATAATAGATATCTTTGCCTCGGTGGTTATGTAGTGCATCCTAATTGAATTTTCAGGAGTAAATGGGCAAATCCCTGGTAATCCAAGCAAATTGCCCGGGTCGGGCCTTTGCCCTTTGCCAGTGTTATTGTGTTTTTCTGTCAAGAAATTCTAATTGTAAATAGCAATAGGTTCGCCTCTTATAATGTGGTACCTTAAACTTTACATACAGGTGGAGATTATCATAATATTATGTACATAATCAGAGACTCTCATAATCAGAGGTTATACTATATACTCAATTACAAAATTAACGTAATCAACCAAATAAAGCTAGAATTAATTGGACGACCACTTTTCTAACTTTCATTTACCATCAGTCAAAGTGAATAATTAATAATGCAGGCTAGATAAACATTTCGTAACTTTGTAAGTTATGAATACGATTCGATTGGATACTAAGCTCGCTAACTAAGTTTGAATCCGATTCAAAGTTCCAATTATGGCTAGATGACATGTTTGACGTTAAACCATAAACCGACATCTGTATAAAAGATGTAATCCGTTTATTAAGCTTAGATGATCCAAATAATAGTCAATCACGTAGTGAACGTTTTTATACTTTCGCGATTTGTACACATACTTAATATGATACTAGATAATGAGTCTTACTTGCGATTAAGTATTTAAAGGTGATAAATACTTATTGATTGCTCAACGTTTCGGCCGACTTGCATCGATCGTGGTCACGGTTGAGTGGTCGCCTCGCCTATCCACTTTATTCGAATTTCAGACGATATAAAAATGTGTGTTTTTTATTTATTTATTTATTTGTATCGCCAACAAATAATACACATTTCTTACATCTAAATAGTAATTGACAGACATGCTTTGTGCTCATTTACTTACAGGCAACCACATCTAACAGCAGATCAGTGATCTACATATAAGGTTGTTGTGAGACTGAATGTTCTTTGAATTCATTGTTTCAATGTTTGTAAAGTTCCCTGCCATACAGACAATATTCATCCTTCTGAAAATGTATTTCAAAAAGTAAAAAAGGAATAACATTTTGTATGTCTATCTGTCTATACGTGTTAAATTTTGGCATTACTAAACCCGTTCGTAATGGAACTTCACTCAAAGTTTATTAATGTGTGTAGTTCAAATTTTTAACCGGAGTAAGGAATTTTTTTTTTTCATAATAACTATCTCGAACGACTTACCAGCTAAGCTACCCTTTTCATTAAATCGGTATATTTTTGACATTAACATAGAAACACTAATTCTCATTACAAATAATAAGCAAGTCCTGATTTTCATGAAGCTTTAGGGTGACCCTAACGGACGTAGGCACAGAGATCCCTATTATTAATCATTTCGTTGCTTTAATGAACGGAAATTATGCAGATTCAGAGTCGGTATCACAATGGAAGTGATCTTTGCTCGCCGCTAAGATAAAGGAAAGGCTTTCGACATGCCACCCGAACGTGCCTACGTGCTCTCGAACACACAAAGCGCCCTCTTTATTTTATTGAGATAAACAATGTACATTTTTAATACCTATATGTTTATAAGCTTCCTCAGTAGCGTTGTAATTGTAAAGCCGACTGTTACACATGTGGTCTCGAGTGTGATTACAGAGTCCGGGCAAGTAAAGTTTTATAAGAGTTTCCTATCATTTTTTAGTACTGTGTTTCATAGACGGCTCTAGGCTCATCTCCTATTACTTGAGTAAACATAGTTGGTGATTTGTGTGTGTTATATACGCCTCTGCCTATCTCTTTATCCTCGATCGCTTATATTCTTATAGACGTGAACTGTTTCGTTTTTAAGTTCAGCTTGGATGAACGTACTGTACGATTTCTGCATCGTGTAGACGTTGTTATAGGAAACGAGATTATACACAACATTAGTATAATAAGTTTTTCAAGTAACTTCCGTTCTGTTAGTTTTACCTGTGCCACAGAGGTCTTTTTAACATACCAACAACGGACGCATAGAACATTATTAATCAGAACAATTACATATTTGTGGATCACACAAAATTTCGTCCCGTGTGAAGATCGAACTTACTACACTTGATGCAGTTACATAGGAATCGAACCTAAAATCGACCACACACATTAAACATATAATACATACGTATTATCGTCAAGCCAAAACCACTGAAATTGATGTCGTGGAATTTGGATAGTACCTACATTGTTGTTTCATATTAAATTCTTAATTTAACTAAAATGTATTGAGTCGTAGCAAACCGGGGGTCCAGAAATAATAGAATTTCAATAATGTCTGTCATGCCAACAATTGTCAGGTTAACGAAAGAACATATTCAAAAGTCTGAAACGCCTTCATGAACCAAACAAAACGGCGCTCATTAAATGCTGATTGCAAACAAAAAGCCAAATGAAGGAAGGACTAAATTAATTTGCTGGAGGCTCGCACTGTCGCCGCCAACTTCTCAAATTGAGATCTTATCTGTTAAGTCTCTTCACTGGACACTCCTGATTTATTTACAGATTGTGCTACGATACAAATCGAACATCCTTTTCATTAATTAAACCACACAATCCTTACAGACTAGTGAAATTATTTTTCCAAATCCTACAATCCTAACCAATATTATAAATACAATAATACAAGCATTCTAGCTTAACTGGAGGGGTTAACAAGAATAATACTAATTGAAAACCCAAATTGCTAGTAACTTTAAAAAAAAGAATACGAATGTGAGTTTGTTTCTAACGCCTTTACTACTCGACCGGTCATTATGAAATTTCGCATATACAGTGTGTATAATAAACCCTGTCCGATCATTAAAGGTGTTATACAGTAGCTTATTATGAGTACGTAAGCGACATCCTTTTATAAAAATCGATCAAAAACATTACCCCGGTAAATTTAATTTATTTAAAATGATATTTTAATAGATTACCCATGGCAACACCGACAACTTATTATCATAAAGTATCACTAAAGTTCATAAAGATTCACCGATACCGCGCCGCGCTACGCCGCGCCTACTTACCTACGCCTTAGAAAAATGCCGCTAAAAGTATGCCACGCTCCGCGTCCTTGTCAAATTTAGTGGAGTGTTGCTAGACTGTGCGAAATTTCAGTAATTTAAGGGTAAAGATGCTGATCGATACTGTACTTAAAAATATTATGAAGACGTCTTACGATGATATAGACTGTTTTTATTATTTTTCTTAGCATGTTTTTAAGTGAGAAACAAGCCCTTAATGGATCGGACAGGCTTTATTATACACACTGTATACGTTGTCAGGGAAACAGAACAGGTCATAACTTTCATCTAGAAAAAAGTACTATTTCTAACATAACCTAACCTAAATTTGCGCTGCGGACAAAATTTTAAATATATAATAATTAATCAGCCCTTTATAAAAAATGTCCCACTGTCTGGCACGAGCCTCTTCTTAGTCTGGGAAGAATATTTTTTTTTACGTACATCCAACACCTTCTAGCCCAAACTAAACTGAACTTGTACTATGGGTACTAGACAATGGATAAACATACATATATATACTTTTTTTTTGGAAATACCTACCTACTTATTATACATCGAAACACACAGACCAAAACAAACATCCATGTCCATGCACACAAATGTTTGACTTGTGCGGGAATCGAACCCACGACCTCAGGCGTGGCAGTCAGTTACACTAACCGCTCCGCCAACGAGCATTTATTAAGCAAATAACAATTTAAAACGCACATAGCCATTTAATACGCACATTACTATTTAATACACACATAACTATGTTAAGTCTGAGGTGTGTGCCTTGGGATGTAACTCAAGACCTCCGCGTGGCAGTCCAACGGTCACCCATAAGGTCATGGCTACTCTAATATACATACTTCTGATTAAATTCGTTGCACATTCCGAGACAGTTTAGTTTTCTCTGACTTCACGACTGTCAAAATTTGGTTATTCATGGTCGCCACTGCAGAACCTGGCTTCACAAGTGTTACAGTGGTAAAAGTGGCGCGGGATTAGTCCTATAAAGAAACTACGATAATACTTCTCTTGAAATATACAGAGCGACGAACTGGCTCCCAGAAACCTAGCAGTCAAAATTATAAAACTTATAGGTTTATAACGTCGACATAATATCTCGGTGGCACAGCGATATGAAATGCGACTGCTATGCATGAGGTTTCGAATACAATTCCTGGGTAAACCAAAGTATTATTGAGAGTTTCTATGAATTCTCAGTAGCAGCGTGGAGCTGGACACAACTCCAGTTTAATAATTAAGTATGTTGTGAGTTCGCTACATTCTAGGATATGAATTTGACTGCTTTACACGACGGCTCCTGTTTGATGCTCAAGTCTCCAAAATATTATTGAGATTTATAGGCAAGTACTTAATTCTCAGTAGCAGTATGGAGTCTTAAATTGTATACAGTAGACGTCAATTGGTTCGCCCTCTTCTAGCATAGAACATAAAATCATAAAAGGCGGAATGTAGGAGTAATACACCTCTCCATTGATGTTAGAGGCTAAGGCTATGTAAAAAACTAAACGCCAAACCACAAACTCCGTCACACTAAACAGTCAATCTAAAACATTTAACCCTTCACTGCCAAACTCGAACTATCTACAAGACATTTGAACCAATTAATTAGTTATTTTAATTCCTAAAGTCATTTAATTGTCTCTAGTATCAATAAAGCGGGGTAAGTTCGTCTCGGATAGTTGGCGGGACTCAATCACAGGGTCGTAAAGCCTGTAGTTCGCTCCGGTAGTTACTTCCACTACATATAATTACGATACAATTTATGGGGTATATTGTTGTTGCTTAATGTGCCTCTGGCTGTCTGTCTGCTGACTACTGCGTTCCTACTTTATGTTGGCTTTACGTGAGCTCGTTTACAAAGAAGTTTTGATTGTTTATTAATTACGGATGCAAATTACAAGTAGCAGTACATACTTGCATTTGAATTTCACTTGTTAATAGAGTAATTAAGTGGGGAGACCAACAGACTGCAATGCAGAGGGTCTCGGGTTCGAACCCACGTCGCGCATCTCTGACTTTTGGAAGTAATATGACTTTTTGAAATTATGTGCGTATTGATTGACAATTATCGCCTGCTCCGTGCTACGGAGAGCACGTTAAGCCGTCGGTCCCGACTGCCATGAACATCTATGGCAGGCGTTATTGGGTAGTCAGTGCCCTCTAAAATCCTGACACTGGTCTAGCCTTAGGGTATCGTTAGCCTTCGGGTTGCGGAGGTCAGATGGCAGACGCTTCGAGTAAAAACTGATATCCAGTCAAATCCGGTTAGACTAGAAAGCCGACCCCAAGTGACTTGGGAATAATAAAGGCTAGAGAGAAGAAGATACTAAGATCAGTATGTAATAACATATAAGAATACTTAACTTGCAGACCCAAAAAACGTTGTCGTGCCCAAACGTTAGGTTAAAATTTCAAAATATCGTAGTACTCCATCGCATCGTCACTTACTGGGTCCAATTGTGAATCCAAGCCAACCATGGCCTCACTCAAACACAAAAAAAAATGCTTAAAGGCGGTTCAGCTGATTAAGAGGAGTTGAGTGACATGAACCGTACAGAAGAATTATATACGAGTATATAAAGACTAATAGTTATAATATTCAAACAATTTTATAACTATGTAGATATAGTAGAGACATAAAGAGACTATCCACGTGGTAGCGTTGCTCAGAGTTAAAGCTGAAATAAATTTAATATTACTGTAGTATAGAAAAGGTGTATTGTACGTATGTCTGTAAATATCAACTAAATCACATCTCATTGTAAAAAGAAAAACCTACAAACTTTTAAAGTTTATTTTAAATCTAAATTAATTGATTTATTACGATAACTTTTCAGTCCGTATTGTGAACTGACTTGTAAAATGAGTAACAATAAAATTACCTTATAATAATATGTTGAAACTTATAACATTTTTCTGGACTGTAATTGTATTGAAATAACAAGTTAAATGTTCTATTTACAGTCATAAAACCGCATAGACGTTTAAATCGTGTTCTAAGAACCGCCCTAAAGGACGGTCAAAGATTGAGATCTCATAAATTCTTACCTACCCACTTCAATGGACCTTTTACTGACTTCGGAGTATTGAAAACGTTTTATAAAACTGCGAGCTAAGACGCCGGCCTAATTCATTTACATCCCGTTAACGTAGTCCATAATTAATCACACCAAATTAAAACCAATTTAAATTCAATTTCGACTAATAACCCACGTCATATGGAACGAATTCCTAAATAACATAATCCAAATAGGACCGCAGAAAATCAATCTATTCCCGTAATGTGACAAAATTAGCGTGTAATATTTCCTGTTATAAAGGCCCACGGTGCGATGTCCCGAGGCGGGGTGACTAGAGATGTCCCTCACGACACGTGGGCGACACGTGACCGGCACGCGACATACACACCTCTCCCTTTTCTTTATTTATTTTACAACTATCCTCTCATTTAAGACTCGTGTCATCTAAACGCAACGCCCCGTGTAAACTTAGTTTAGATTTCATCAGCCACCCTCCATTGCGACATTTACAAAGCAAATATCGTTCCCAGATTGCATTATTATTTAATTGTTTCGAGTGGTTCAAAGAACGTTCTTGTTTGATCCATTTCCATTATGCATGGGTGTTGTGAGTTCTGTAGCGGATTTCTCTTGTATTTCAAATCGTCGGGAGCACCGTAATAATTTTTCTTCTTGATTTAAGAAGATCTCGTCAACGTCGATGTCTGTCTGGTTTGTGTACTTGTCTTTTATTTTGTTTTCATACTGTTAGTTCTTCAAGCACGTAATACCTTCTACCTATGTATATTGTGGTAGCTGAACACAAATCTACCCCACGTCTAATTATAGATACTTCTCCGTTCACTGTTGAAAAATATTATTTATACAAATACTTGTCAAGCCCACGGCTTTGCTCGCGAAAGCTTTTTTCTGGGTGAAAGGTACTCTTTGTTTTTCATGTTGATCCGTCGAGTAGTTAAGGCGTGAAGGCGTACAAACAAACAAACCCACATACGCATTTCTAGCATTAGTTAGGAATTATTATTGTCATTAACTATATATATTTTGCATACCAAGAAACTTTAAATTTAAATGACTGAGATCACTTCAACTTTTCAATTAAAAACAATATTTATATAGAACCCATCATATCTTTATTTCGCAATCCTTGCGAAAGTATATTTTACAATTTTATAATTTGTAAAATATACTTAAATACAAATACAAAATATTTCACCTTTAAACTCCTTGTTTACGGAACACATAGAAGCAGTTTAAACGCAAACACTGTTGTTTTAATGTAACCAACCGATTCTCATGATGAAAGAGCCGGCACGAAAAGCAACGCCGGCCATACATCAGCCGTTCCATTCTAATGGTAATGCGGGATATACCGCGCCGATATTGTTGGCCGGTCCCTTCTGCCGTAACAAATGTTTATTTTATACACAACGCCACTAACAATAGTGTGCAAATACCTAAACACCGTAAATGGTGGCGCGATGCGATTTAGATGATAATGCCGCTAGAAATAATAATGGGAGGCGTTTGTAATTTCGCGCGTCCCGTGTTTACTTGTGCGGTGTGCGCCGTGTGGTGTGTGGGTTGCGGGCTGCGGTCGCACGCGTACTACTGTTCTGCTTTTATTTCATGTTAGTTATGATTCGTGTATGATTTGACGTTTTTTATTTTCATTATTGATGTTGTGGAACTGTTTCAAGAACTGTATGTTATTAAGGAGTTGAAGAGTCTTATGCGTCGTTGTATGACAATGTACATTGAATAACATTTTTCGGGAATAGAGTATGCTAGTTTTCTGCCTTTGTATGCGTATGATTATGTTAAGTCAAATAACTGAACAAAGTTACCAAACATGTTGGTATACGAAACCACACATACATAGCTATTGGAGATTACAAAATGACATAAAACCACCGCACATTCTTCTTGAATATTAATATATGGCGTAATTTAAAAATAAAATTAATGAGTATATTTTCGATACGTCCATTCTACATCTAAAGTATACATTTACATTTTACTTTTAGATGTAGAACATGTCACTGCTTGGGTCTGAATTGATGATATAAAAGTGATGGAATCTTACAGTTACCGACCGATAACAACCTGTTTAGTTAGTTAATTACAGATTAAAATTACTAAAAACTAAACTGCCTGAGACTAAAATCACCAGTTTATAGAATACTAGCTTCCGCCAGCAACTTCACTCGCATAGTACTTTATTAACAAATCAGTGATATTGTAGCTTTCTATTAATACCTACATATAATATTTTTTGGCATAGTTCTGTAGTTTCGAGAGTAACATACAATCATACATAAATTTACCTCTATGTTATTGGTCCAGATTTTCATACATGTCCAACATTATAAACATATTAGTAATTATGCCAATAACATAGCGGGCAGATATGAGATATTATTTAATACCATACTTTCATTTCTACTTTGTATTAACCTCAATTTTTGTAACATTGTAAATAGGAATACATATTTATATGTTTTATATATAACTAGTGGCCTGCCCTGACGTCACCTGGTATAAACATTATATATAACAGCCATTGTCTACATTCAAATAGAGAAAAGAAAGAAATGGTGGTTCCGGAAATGACTCTTCACATACGCACTAAATTCGGACTCTCTCTATTGATATAGTCTAAGTAAACATTTTGTTTATACATATTTATGTATTAAAAACGTAACATAAAGAGATACCGCTGAAAATTTATGCATAATTTCTCTCAACACTGGATATTCAGCATTAAACAAAACGTTATACATAAGGTAGGTGTACATGTTCAGGTACACGTGCCTCCTACATGTTTAATTTGATATTGTTTAAAGACGGTGCGGGCCGGCGGCGGCGTGACAGCCCTAACTCTCATGCATATTCATGTGGCGTGATTAATCATGGCGCGCACCTACCTCCCTTCACATACCTACAACTACCCACCTACGTACCTATATACTTTGTTTATTACACCGACACCCACCGCGATGTTCAAATTGTGAGTTATTGGCTAAAACACACTCGGTAAATTAGTTACTGTTAGTGGTTATTTGTCGGTAAAACACTTCCTCATGTTTTTCGCTATAAATTGTGTTAAACCACGGATTTTCTATCAATTTTTCAACTCTAATGATATGGAACATAAATTTTGTTTAACTGTTACGGTCATCGATCTGTATTCCCGATCTAATACCATGGGTTTATTGTATCAAAGATTTTCGCAGACCATTAATTAAAGCGCACTAAAAGACCTTTAAATAACGCTTAAAGCCCGTTAAACGGGATTCATCAATTATAACAATTAATTACTGCAAAAAAAACACGAATGATTTATGCAAACTTCACCCACAGTTTTGTCGCGTGCCCTAATTTTTTACAAATAAAAAATAGTTTACGACGGTGCGAAGTCTTTGATAAATTAAAAAAGTTATATTAGCATAGAGAAGCAATAAAGCTATGGTGTCGCGTTCGGTTTGGGCTTGCATCTGTCTGTGGGCGTGCTCCACCGCGATGCATGTCGGTTTTATGCTAATAATCGCGTTTTAACCACGATTAGCACATGTTATTACAAAAGTCAGTACCCGCGTTATAATTTATAGATACACGGATAAATGTAGCAGATAAGCGCTGATGGCATTGCAAGATAGTATTGTGCACTATATATAATAGATATATACACGAATGTATATATGGAAGTGACGAATGCAATGTGCCTACAATGAAGTACATATACAAGCGGCAGTATTTTCCAAAACCTTTGTAGGTAATCCTAAGACACTGTCGCTATCGTCAGCTGACTTATTTCAAAGTTACTTTTAATAGATAATGAATTGCCAATATGGTACATTTAATTCGCAAATTTGACCATGAATAGCTCAGTTGGCAGACCGACGACGTGGATTTTAAGGTTGCAGGTTTAAGTCTTAAGTCGCGGATTGTCTTTTTCCTCTGTTAAAATTTACATTGATAGTAAAATACTTCCGAATAAAGTTTTCTACAACTTTATTCGAAAGTAATATCGCTTTCATGGGAGTTCTTAGATGGACATCTCTACGTAACTTCCTTAAAAGTAAACTTAATCTATTAACCAACCAGTACCAGACGAACATATGTATTTCGGAAAATCCATTCAATAGCACTAAACAATGCACAATTAATCACTATTAAATAAACATACGTAGACATTATGTAACTGTTCATATGAAATCGTAAATAAAACAATTTATTACTGAATAAATAAAATGTAGTTATATTATTATCCCCGAAGAATTAGGCAAATTGAGGCATGAAATGAGAGTAGCAATCATCTGACAAGGATGGCAGTACAGACGTGAAACTACATATTATTATGTGACGTATGTTATGCGACGATAGCCCAATGGATAAGGCATCAGACTTGCGATCGAGAGGTAATTTGTTACAATTAGCTAATCTTTAAAAAGTTATATTACACGGAACAGGGACAACGCTATTGGAATTTTGATCTTTCACTTACAGAAATAACACTGCCTATCCCGATAATTGAACTTCAATCAGCAGTAACTGTAATCACACAACATTATACAACAAAGCTTTATTAGTAATCTATTATCACATTGTGTCTCATATATCTACGTCCAGGCTGCACTGCTACAGGAATTTCCTATTTTTAACCGAAAACTAATAACCCTAGTTACAACCAAATAAGACATGGGTACGGCAAGAATTCGTAGCTGGTTGCAAGGCATAAGATTGTGCTTATGTTTGTGGCATTGTGAAGCCTCGGATCCGATTTCCGGGTCGCCCAGAGAGTTATTGGAACATTCTGGTACAAAATTCTCAGTAACACGGGCTCTGGATATATACCCAATAGATGGCAACAGGCCCGCTTTCTTTTACGTGAGCTCTAAAAATTAATCCGGTTTAATACATCTAATACATACAAATCCTGGGCTATAAGAAAACAGAGAGAGCGCGGATTGATGCCTTCGAGATGTGGTGTTAGAGACGAATGTTGCGCATTCCTTGGCCCGCATACCGGATCAACATATCCATTCTTAAAGAACTCAGAATAACTATGAGGCTATCCACTATTTGTTTCCAACGAATACTTAGGTATTTCGGACACAGCTCGCAGGAACCCTGACAACCTGCAAAAGCTTATGGTAGTTGTACAGGTCGACGGGAAAAGATCATGCGGTCGCTCCCCTACCCGTTGGTCAGACATAGTCAAAAAGTTAACCAGCCTCCCAATACCTGAAGCTTTTAAGACCGATGAGGATATGAACAAGTGGAAAATTGGAATGCAAGAAGTGATCAAAGGTTATACTTCTACTGGACACGACCTTCAGCAATGAAGACAGCGACTAAGAAAATGATACAAGAAATAAACATATTATACACTTGATCCCCGAAAGGTTAGGCAAAGTGTCTCACATCCACATTTCGTCAATTATGCTTTAAGTAAATTTCAAGGGCAAGTCTTCATCACAGGCACATTTTTTGCCAAAGTTCGGGATTGATTCAATCAAATTGATTATTATTATTTTGTTATCCTGACTCGCAGACAAGATCAAATATTTTATCAGTAGTGTGACACAAAACAGCAGTGACACGTGACGTCACTGAGCGGCGGCGGCGACGTCGACGTCAATCGAGCGGCAATCCGTCACCGACGTCCCGCGACGTCCCGCGGGAACCCGCCGAACGAGCGATTAGCTCCCTCACTGACCCCGCTAATTTGTGCGACACATATGCATGCACTGACACCCTATCTCAATTGGTTGATCGAAAATTTGACGTGTGTCCGATGACTATCGTGTCAGGAGAAAACTTTTTATACAATTTGTTATTTGTTGAACTGAAACGGGTATAGTAACAACGCGATACAAGCTACATGAAGTAGTTTAATTTAAAAGTATAACATTCGCGTAAACGTAAGTTAATGTAATGGGTATACTTTTTGGTTTGTACCAAAGATTTCACGGTACTTAGATGGCACGAACAACTGTCCACGATAAGAAGAGTGAGATCACACAATACATTAACATGATATAGATCGATAGTGTACAATTTTCGCGTGATAGTAATTTATTTATAATTCAGATGCCATTGCGTGTCAGACGACAACTTAACGTCCAGAAAGGTGAAAGGTGATCATATTATTTTAACGTAGTAGGATCATTTATGATCTGAATCTTTGGATTGTACAACATATCTTTGAACAATTGTAAAGTAGTAATAATTTTTTTTAGCGTGTATTGTATTAAATGCTTCGCCTATTGATCGGGCCGATTGTAGAAATAAGCCTTCGAAAGGCGACCACCGTTTTCCTAACTGCTGCAGTTTCTAGCAGGCTTCTGTAAGTGACTGCAGTGTCCCACTAATAAGGCCAATTTTCTTCATCGCATATTCCTTTTAACATATCCTAGGTTTTTATGGTACAATTTTTAGATTTATATTCTCTTGTAACATTAGAGAATATAACAGTCCCAAGGAGGATTGCGGACAGGCAAGCGAGAGATTTATCAATAAAAATAGTAATTAAACAGCGGAACAGAAATAACAGATGAAATGGATGGCAAAATATTATGCCGGCTATTTAGGCATTATCATAGGTAAGTTACTATTATAAAATCAATACTTCCGAGACTTTCATTTTGTAATAATTTTGAAGTAAGTAATCTCTTAATAAGGCGCTCCGTATAAGATATTATGCGGTAATGCTATACCTACAGGTCATAATTACCTAATTACCGCAAAAAACTCAAGTAAAGTTTTCTGAAAACATTGATATAATTTTAGAAAATTATGACAGGGAACTTATTGACTAAATGAAGACTCGATAACAATTAAAAATTCCATCATAAAGAGCAATAAAGTCAATAGCAGATCAATGTTATTTATCGTCGAATCTTTTTAAACATCGCTCATCCAGACAGGATTACGTGCGATGCGACAAAAAACGTATGTAGGCGCCATATTTTCCACTAGGCTGAATCAACACTCGAACCATTCATCGGCGCAATGAAAATATTGGGCCGTTTATCTTTTTGTTTTTCCATTTCCCAAACCTTTCGGTTTACTCGGTGTGTGAGCGCGAATGTGCTCGCTGACAGAATTCATTTATGCAACAACTAAAAGGATACGTACTCGCTGATATGTGAAATCACTATTTTGTTTGATGGAGTTGAGCTTTTTCAATTTTATTTTTTGGTACTATATGTTCGATTGCTTCTGTTTGTTTACGCGCGCTTACCTACATTTTTACTTTTGAGCAATTTGGTATTGTTATATTTCGATTTATAAGTAAATGTTGTGAGAAATTTGTAGAGATATATTTTACTCATATTCTTTCTGTTTCGCGGTATTACTTATGATACAAATTAAGTAAGCATCATTGAATAGGATGCGTAGGCAGACAAAATTAGATTACCTAATGATAATTTTATTGAGTATAATTAAGAACAATAATTTAAGATTTCTGCTAATTTAGACTTGCATTACAGTACCTACCTTTATAATGTGTCTACTGTTGAATGTATAACCTACATTTTTCCACGGCTTCGCTCGCGAAAATGTAGTTTAGTTTAGGTCAGGTTAGTGAAAGTACTTTTTTTGGATGAAGGGTTGCGTTCCTTTTCTGTTTCTCTGACAACGCGGATGCGAAATTTTATGATGATTGGTCGAGTAGTTAAGGCGTGAAAGCGTAACAAACAGACAAACTCACATTCGCATTTAAAATATAAGCCAGGATTTTATTAAATTTTAGGTGATTGTATCTGCCTAATTATCTTGCACGGTTTACGTGCGTAAGCTCATCATATCATATGGGTCGGTGCGAAATTTGCATAATGCATACAACCCGTGTAATGTTGGCAATTTTTCTCACTTGTCTCTTTAAGATAACTAATATATCTTACTGGTAGGTGAAGACAATACGTATCTATATATGACTTGTCTTCTTTTAGTCATCTCTATTTAATAGATAGATTTTGAATGATTTTTATTATAGGTAAGTGTTTCTTTATTAAATTTTATTAGCTTCCGTATAGGTGTTACCCGCATCGTATACAAAAGCCATTCATGTATTAGAACAAAATTTCTGCATAAAGTAGGTAAATTTATAATACAGGACTGTGTTGTTGTAATAGGCTAAAAGTGGAACTTCCTAACTTTCCAATTAGGTACCTATATTCTTAAAGACGTACTCTTTAGATAGATTTTGTAATAAGTTAGCGCACCTGTGATCTAGGACTTTATAACTGACATCACCTTGAGTCTATTACGCTGAATGTCTTATTTAAGTTTGTCCTATTAATTCATGGTAAGTAGATATGGGTAAAGTATCGACTTTTAATTAATTATTGGGCCGAATCTATTTCGGTAGGTATGTACCTAATAGATATAAGATATGTTTATTTATATAAAGCAGTGGCAAATACGACCACTGGCGTAAATTTTTACCTATGTTTTTAGTAAAACTAACCGTTAATAGTATTGAACAATGTTAAAAGTTAAAACTGAACATGCATAGAATCTACAAATTTTACTTGAAATTCATCTTATGGCTATATTGACAAAACTTCCGATAGTACTACTACGATTGTCTCGGTATTACAGTGAAATGAAATGCGACTGTTGTTCTTGAGGTCATAGGTTTGATTCCCAGGTTGGCCAATAGTTGTTCGATTTTCTTGTACCTACAAAATTCTTTGTAATGCTTTGGAATCTATAAATAGGAGTTGTATGTGGTATTTAGTGGCTAGTAAAGTGGGAGTAACATAACGCTACTTACCCCTTCGGGGATATAGCTACAGACGTGAGTCTGTATAAATAACAATATTAAAAAGGTAAGACTTTTGTGTTCTCTTACTATTGCCAATTCGCAGAATGTTAGGGATTCGAATAGAATGTACCTATGGATCCCCATATCGGGCAGCAATTTATATTACCCAAGAAAGTTGTTCCTAGACAAAATTTTCTTTGTGATTGTTGATTGAAACAACAAATACATAGAAAAACCACCAAAGATCCACAATTGTCAGTTATACGGGTGTACAACCCGCGATGGACTTGTCGTGGAATTAGGTACACATCTGTATAACGTAGATTACACAGATGACACTGTAGTCACCTCTCCAGGTCACCACAACCACTGCACTGAGTGTTGTGGCTTCAAAACCCATACAGGACAAAAACGGACACAAAAATCAGTCAGGCTTGACTCATTTTTGTCTCCGTTGTTTAAATATTTGTAAAGTACCTACCCTGCAATACTAGACACGTGAGTTCTCATTGGTCATTTTTCTAAGTAATTTTTTTTTAAACTCGATCTTTTCTTAATAACCTAAGCTGGAACATGCATAAAATTAAAAAAATTTAAGAGCATCACAGTCGGGTAAAGAAATAGATATTGGTTCTGCTAACCATCGAGTTCCGCACTTAATAATTATAGTTACAGCGTAAGCACCTTTTAAAAGTCTGTAAAGACCTACAACTATCTAAAAAATAACTCTGCTAACAAGGACTAAAGTTCTCTAGCCAAGACAAATAATTCAAACGTAATATCTAAACTTTATAAAAGCCGTTGATACTGGTAGCTCCATCTAGTGGTCAATAGAATAATTATTATTTTCATTATATCCCTATTCATCACTAGATGGCGCTAAACAAAAATAATCAAAGTAAGGATTTCTAGTACTTTCTAGTTTCTACTAGAAAATTTGTGACATACCTATCGCCATTTGTGGATTTCTATTAATCTTGCCATTTACTTCCATCAACACTATATTTAGCTAACATTGTCTTGCGAACTCCGATACAAGCGACGATAACAAACTTGAGCACAGCTTCTGTGACAATTAAGCAGGTAGTTGAGGTAGAATTCGATCAGTTTTACCACATGATAGGCAGTATGCAACTATTATCTTTGTATAGTTAGGGCCGGTAAATTCCAATATTTAACGTTAGAATATATAATGACTGATTTTAAAACAACCATTCTATGCTCCATAGAGAATAATATAGCTCATGAAGCACCTCGACACATCTGTTCCTACTCATGACATTCATACATATTCATTAGTTTGCCGTTATTACCACGAGGGACCTTTTAAAAGACGTAAGCAAAAGCATACCGACGACATTGTCGATGCATGACATGTCATCGTCATAATGTGATAACGATGATATGTCGTGTCATGCAGAGGTGCGTCAGGAGCTATGAAAACTTGTTTCTTGTAATAGCGTCCGGAACACATTACTGTCATAATATCTGTTTATCATCTCATCTCATTTTTGGTTTATCATCTCATCTCATTTTAATGTAATCATTTTAGAAGTGGTTTGCTTGACCTGCCTTAACCTAAGACCCATTGCAATAATTTTTCCTGAAGTTTTAAGGGATCCCACAAACACTTACATATGGTAGATGTGGACATGCATAGTCTTTCCCTTGCACTGAAACAGCTTTTTAACCCGTTGCATTTCAAGAGATGACTTTAGCCCAGCAGTGCGACATATTAATAAAACATGGCCGTAAAGAAACAGTTGTTGAATACAACATAATATACATGCTATCTGTAAACATTAAAATAAAACAATATTTCGATTTTCTAATAATTTATGTCTAATAAAAACCCAATTCCAAAACCATAGAAATATAAAAGTAAAACAACAAATGCTTAAGTCCAAAGGATAAATAACTACAATAAAGTATATTCACATTTTTAACACAGAAATCACAGATGTAAGGGCGTCTAGGACGACATTAGCTGCCTATTTGTATAAAATACAACAAATTACTTACATAAATTCTTGATTTTTTATAAACATTCACAAATTGTTTATGTGTGAGTATTCCTAGTCTGTCATGATATTTTCTAAATAAATACATCCTACTAAAATCACATTTTTTATTTTGTATCAACTCATGATTGCATTATATTTTTCACAAAGGTAACTATAATAATGCTTAAATCCATTGGCTAATAACCATACCATTGAAAAATAAAAATAATAAAAATGGACCCCAGTCAGTCTTACTTTAAAAAGAAATGCTTATCGTTGTCTTGTCGTTATATAGCTACTAACATTTAAAAACAAGAAATTAGTAATATTTCTAATAACGACTGACCTAAAACATTCCAATAATAAGAATAAAGATTTTATATAAAATAAGGCAACTTTTAGAAAATCTAGATTTTGGTAGATTTTTATATATTTTTCTTTCTTTTTCTACTTTGGTAATCAAAAATTACCGATAAAGGCATGATACTTTAAATAGCATCGTAATTGAGCAGCCATGTTCTAAAAACGTGGCATTTATACTAATTTAAATATAACCTCTCTTCAATTATAGAGTTTTATAGGCGTAACTGTTTATTTTAGTTGAATGGATAGGTACTCTACTAACGCACGAAGAATGCATACAAATGCCAATCTTATGTCATATTAAGGCTTTAGGCATGTATAAATGCTTTGCTTATAAATTTAAAACAAGGAAAATGCAAACATTTGTTGTAAGCAATCAAATAGGTAAATGTTTTTGAAACTGCGTCGCCCCAAACACAGATGTGATACATGGAATACATTTTGCCGATGAAGAAGGGCCTATGGAACTTTAAAATAGCTAGGAGGTTCTAAAATCAAAAACCATGTAGCGACAATTATTTGTTCCATAGAGTAAACGAACGAATTTGAAATAGGAACTCCATAAACCAATACGTATAGGTTATCGTAGAAATGATTTATAGGTTATGTGTCGAACCAGTTACGCCCATATATTTGAAACTCTTTATATTAGCTGGTGGTATCTAAAATATCCGCATGGTGTTCGCACAGCCGTGGTTCATGCGGTATTGGACGTACATCATGCCTGAGTTGTGCCAGTAGTAGAGCGCGCCTAGTACTAAGACGTGCCACCATTGGTGAGAGTGGCCAATGTAGTCCACCTTGCCTGGGAACCAGCGTTCTGGTACCTGGAAATTGATATAATAAGTTAGTTTTTTATTTCTAAAAAAGACAACTCCCGCACCAGGAATTATTCCTGTGTCGCGGGGATCTTCAGAAACACTCAAACAACAGACCCAAAGAACACACTTGGAAACCAACAATACCCGGCGCTATAGCAGCGGCAAGACGTCCACTTAAATCACCAGCTCCATCACAGCCAAAATTTATTGCTCACAATTATATTATTGTGCGCAATTCAATTTTACATTATAAAAGATATGTGATTGCAGTTTGTAAAAGATGAATCCACATTGCCCGCCAGAGGGCGGTAGCGACGAAAAAAAGGAAACAATCACGATTAGGCGAATGTGAATCACAGAGTAAAAAGATGTTCCTTGAAATATTAAATATTATTTAATCACTATTAAATGAGAAAGTAGGGAAATAGCTATTTATGTATAAAAACGTGTATAATGTAAATCTTGCATTATAAATTGCAAGTGATGCAAAAAAGGCAGCATATGTGCATTCATTGCATTGTGTCTTAATTTTCTTTCTGGTCTGCCATATAAATCAGGGACATCCTAATTACCTAGCGGTATATTTCATAAAAATCGGTCGAACCGATTCGAAGCAGTGCGACCACAAACACCGTCACACGAGATTTTTATATATATAGATATAGTAACAGGCATTATCTACCGTTATTTACTGGTATACATTTATTTAATACTTATATATTCAATTAATCAAATCACATAGTAAATAAGAGAAATGCTGCGCATGCGCAGTACAATGAACTCCTTGCTATTTTAATGCGGCAACACCTGTCGTCGTGCGTCAAAATTTTGTCACTCAATTTGATTTTGTATAAGCTGCGCGACCCACGGGTTAATATTTGTTATTTATTAATATTGAAGAAAATGATTTCAGGGCTTTTTCATGATTCGTGTTCATGATAAACAACAGTATCAAAGTATAGTCGGCTTCATAAATGTCGCGAAAATGCAAATTATCTCCTAATAATCGTATTCGTAAATTGCTAACAATCACACCTAAAAAAATAAGTGAGGTACTTTCCCAATGCTCCTTTGTGCAAATTAAAGACCATTATAAACTCGTTTGACTCACCTTAAATGCGTATATAGCGAAGGCTGTTCCGCTGATGACATACATCCCTATTACTCTAGGGAAGAACATCTGAAATAAAAAACAAAACATTTATTAAAAAAGTTTTAATCTGAGCGTGTCAAAATTTGTTCTGAGATTTGACAAAACAGTTCAAATATTTCACGCGTCTAAATATAGGTATACAACTATCTTCAACTAATTATCGTCTTCGCGGTTTCACCCAAGTTACTTCTATCTTCTTCTTCTTTCTTTAAAAAAGACAACTGCGGCACTGGGAATAAATCCTGTTCGCGGGGGTACTTTACTAACATTCAAATAATGCCTAGAACACCTAGACTCGGAACAACCATTGTGGACCACACAAACTTTTGCCACGTATGGGATTCAAACCCAGTCAACGCAGTGGCAGTGGCAAGGCGACCACTTAAACCATTACGCCATCCGCGCAGTCAAACGTTTATGCCTCGCAGAACCGGGCGCCGGAGGGCGCAAGATGACCTCCAGCCACTCTGAGATTTGATCTGGGGGTGGTGGGCTGCGTGGGCCTGCTCGCCACCCGATCAGCACTAGGTCCGAGAGGCAGCGTGCGTGTTCCCACGCGCGCCTCTGTGTCGTGTCTTTGCATAGATCGCATAGATCCGGCTGAATATGAGCAATGGCCTGTGTTATGTTTACCTTTTAAGTTTAAGGTAAACACCTTCAGGGCATCGGTTGATTGCGGTTTATTTGTATAGACACCTGTGACTTCAAGAAACCTCACTAGAAAATGTCTAGCTGGGTCAAATCGCATGACCTTGGTTGCCAATTCACATCAGCCCTGCAAGAGATAACTTTATCCTCAAATCGGTTATGCAGAATGTCAATAGTGGCATCCGCTGTGTGGCACGTAGCGCCGTCCTGCTGAAACCACATGTCGTCTAGGTCCATACTTTTTCTTGTGGGGTTTCTTGAAGTCGCAAGTATATGCGAATAAACCACAATCGACCGATGCCCTGACGGTGAACATAACACAGGCCATCGCTCAAATGCAGCCAGATCTATGCGGCAGACTAATTGAAAATTGAAACAAAAAAAATTTTTTTTTTTAAATTGTTAATAACTCACACACAGCTTGTTTTATTTCATTTCAACATTTACCCGCCCTTATTGAAAACCCTTTATAACTTCCTAACTTATCTTAAATAATATTATAAATGCGAATATGAATTTGTTTGTATGGTGGGATCATAAATGAAATTGCGCATACACGTTGTCAGGGATAGAGAAAAGGACATAGAGTTCCTTTTATCCAGAAAAACTACAGTTACTAACCTAAGCTACATTTACGCGAGCTGAGCAGCGGGCAAAATCTAGTATATCAATAGATATATGAGCGACATACCTGAACCATAGGATTATCGAATCCTCCCATAGTGTATGTCCAGTGCAGCGTGGGCAACACGCCGTAAGCTGCCCACGCGATGAACACGCACATCTTGACGGGGTACGGCACGCCCAGCCGTGGAATCTGCAGCATCATAGCCACTATGAAGATCACCGTCACTGATGTCATGTAGAACGCTTTCAGCTCCTGGAAAATATAAACGTAGTGATTAACTCTTATTAAGCCTGTAGCGACTCCACACAGACGTAGAAGTTACGATAAATATCTGAAGACGGCGGAGAACACAATTACACCCTTTGCCAAACAATCTTCAATCGCGCAAGCGAAATTTATACAGTGTGTTACAAGCACCCGACATTAAACGTCGGGCCACATATGGATGTATGAACCACAAATAGTATTTTGAGGCTGGGTGTTTCTTGTGCCACAGTTTTGTGTACTGATAAAGCTGCTGATTGTACCACAATAGGTAGAGCAATAGGATAGTTGAATCATATTTTTTTATTATTTAGGTCAAATATTACAGCACCCAAACTAAAAATATTAAAATTTTCACAAAAAAGGATGCACGGTACAAATCTTTGACGTAACCACTATTTAAATGTTACCGTCCGAAGGAGATAGCGAGCTATCCCACTACAACCCCACTTCTTCTCACATCCAAATTTAAAATATTAATTACTCCCTTATTTTACAACTAATTTTGAAAACATACGATTTCTTTTAATTGCTATTTACTTCTGTGTGTAAAATAATCTACAAAATCAAACATAGTGATCCATCCTATTTTCATAATAATCTACATCAATCAATCAATCTACATTATGAAATAAGCATAGCATATGCTTATTTCATCATGTAGATATATAGATATTAACTCATCATCGACATGCTATTTATTGTCACGTCTTATTTAAGATCCACACCTAGAAGTTCATCGATCCTATGCAATGTCTATAACGATGTTAAGCAAATTGAAGTAAAAATCTCTTACGCAACAAAAACAGATAATTCTTAAATTGCTTACATGCGCAATATTTCTAGACTAGTCACTTATACCAAGGTTAAAGTACAGTTAGACGTTCCGCAACCATACTTCGCATGTTTATAATTATTGATGGTAAGGAAACTCGAAAGCGTGCATTAAAAATTAATTGTAAGAAACAACTGGAGAGAAACAGACAAAATCACAAACATTTATATGACCATTATTTATGCTTATTAATGAGAAGCTTAATGATGGAGTAATTGACTAAAGCCTTGACCCTTTGGTAGTATAATATCAGCCCTGTTTAAAAACTGTCCTACTGTTGGTCACGGGTCTCTTCTCAGTGTAAGAAGGTTTAGGACACCACAGGATGCTAACAGACTTCACATATCTCCGAGAACTCTGATACATGGCAGGTTTCCTCACCATGTTTTCCTTCACTGTTTAAGCAAGCGATAATAACTAATTAATATTCGAAAAATCAGAGGTTTAGGATTAGGACCGAACCCGTGTCCTCTGCGTGGCATCCCTTTATCTAGTAGGAGACCGTTGAACTCCATTAGGTAGCCATATACATTGCGAATACCCACCCTGGGTACCCAAGGTAGATTCGCCAAATAATGGACACCATGCGCCCAAGCGACCAGGAACCAATTAAAATTAAATATGCAAATAAATTTAATATGTATCATTAGAATTCGGGTAAAACCTATCGGAATCTGAAGGTCATTGGCTTCTTTCTTTTGCAACGTCAGTTACAAAACTGTCCAGCGCACGCGCATACATATAGGGTCTAATTGAATCACACCTCATGTGCGGTAGTAAGTCGGCGCTATTGACCGCAATCTTGACCTTATATCAATTGCGAAACAAAGAAATTAATTATGTACACACTTTTGTTTGTAAATAGTTGTCAAGTATATGTTGCGTCAATGGTTTTTAATTGACGTAAGGTGTCGGTATCTTTAAGTTGTAAGTATTACCGATTGTTTCCTTTGTAGATATGAGGATATAGCGTTAACGATTACGATATAGATAGATATTTAAATATCGTAAGATACAGATGGAGATACTCACTGACTACACCACAGCGCGATAGATAAAACTGGTGGACAAAAAATTTTTATTCCGCTGCATTAATTTTGTTACTGGTTTTAATTAACACCTTCGTCAGTCATCCCGAAATGAATTTACTTCGTTTGGATTGACTCTGGTTTTTGAGATATTCAACATAAATAACGGTTCCATCAGGACATTAGAATAATGAACGAAAGATACCAAGGCCGATGAGACAGCCATATTATCATGGCAGACTATTGCTTGAGTTTAATAAGGGATTGTCCTGAACATAAACACAATAGAAAAGCTTACAGATAAAGATTTTCTAATATTCTTTTTTATGATTTTTTGTTAATAGCATATGCATAGCCGCTTCCAAAATATATATTTAATATGTAATTGTATTTTTATTTCGACCTTCTTTCTGTCATATAAAGTCTTATCTCATAAACTAGAGTCAATTTAACAAATCTGAAATTTTTCTCGTATTCAGCATACTGAACTTACACGACGACACTTTACGAAATTGACTTCAACTTACACTGCCGCTTAAATGACTGTTCCCCAGTGTAATCATCAAAGTACAAATTAAAGACTTTTGAGTGTTTATATCACTGAACTCATCCTAAACAGCTTGATCGATTTTGATTAAAATGTTTTGTATTTGAGTGGTTTCAAGTTCTTTTTTCGGGTCTGCTAGTATCGCTTAATTTTTCTCGATGTTTTAGACGTTAATAAGCATATCTCAAAGTTCGCCCTATACTGTGTTGAACTTTAAAGAGATTTTAAAGAGTACTATAGAAATTTCTTAAATAACGACACGCAGCCAAGAAATGATATGAATTAAATTGTGTTAATAGTACTTGAAAACCGCAGCGGAAATTCCAATGCATCGAAATGTTCTCTTAAAAGTATTTAATTTCCATAAGGTAAAATTGTATGCAGAATCAAATTTCCATATATAACTATAATCCCAAAAAGCCATAGGTTTTGAACAAGTCTTGAAAGATGTTCAGATTTCTGCAATTAATCGTATTTCACGTAGGCGTCAATGTATAAAACAGAAGGAAATGATCTGTTTCCTAAAATAATAAGGAGATTGATATACATAGAGTATGCTTAAACATCCCAGATATTTCAGTAATTCAATGTAATAAAAAACTAGATAAAAAATATGCTGAGTAACACACAATTATGTGAATTTTGGGGGCATTGCTCCACGGACGTTTAACTGTTTTTACGCAAGGCAAGTTGACTAAATTAACAACCAAGGTATGGATCGCAAGTCATCGTACTTTTGGCTACACAGTGATTAGCTAGGAAGTGCATAATATTTCTTGTGGAAAAACATAAAATTTTATTACAATACTAGCTGTGCCCGCAGTTTTACCCGCGTTTATGGTTACTGCGCCGCTCCCGTAGGTCTTTGCGTGATGTTATGTAGCTTTAAGCCTTCGCTAGTAAATAGGCTATCCAACATTAAAAGAATTTTCAACACAAACCAGTAGTTCCTGAGATTAGTGCGTTCAATCAAACAAACTCTTCAGTTTTATAATATTAGAATAGATTAAGTGGCAATTAATATTTTCAATTTCTGGTTACATCGAAAGATTTTTTTAACTTTTATTTGACAATACCGTTATATATGCTAGCGGTTATCTTTTTGTAATTGAGAAGCTATAAAAATTCTTTGTACCTACCTATATAACATTTTGGGTTTGTACCGTTATTTTATGATAAAATCATAAAAAACTTAGTTGATTATCCTTTTTTTTTTTTTGCGGTTGGGGAGAGGGTTTAAACGCTCCCTCTCCCGCTCCGCCGCCTCCTTGATGGAAATCACTTCCTCGCAAAAGGAGGCAACGGCGTTCCACGACCTCTCACTCCGGACCATAGACTGAACTACGGCCGAGAGCGAGAGGGCAACCGATCCGACTGCCGCGATCAAATCACGACGCTGCGATGCCCAGGCGGGACAAACCGCCAAAGTGTGCAGCGCCGTGTCCTCAACAACGTCGCGGCAGTCGCCGCAGTGGTGACAACCGGGCGTCTCTTGCCGGCGTATACGACACAGGAACCGGCCAAAACATCCGTGGCCAGTCAGAACCTGTGTCAGCCGGAAGGTGAGGGCGCCATGCCGCCTCTCCAGCCACTCCTCAAACACGGGACTTACCACCACGATAGTGGCGTGCCCGGCACTGGGGTGCACAAGTCGCTCCTTCCAATTCGCCACTAGGACCTGGTGGAGCTCGGACCTCGCCGCCTTGATAGCGGGAGGATCCGGTCCTTCGCCCCGAGCTAGTGCCTCCTGGCGCCAACGATAGAGCGACGCCAGGAGCGCCGCTTCCAGGTCCCATGGCATCGATCCGGCGAGGAGGCTCGCAGCCTCGAACGAGATCGTGCGGTAACCCCTAATCAACCTGACGGCCATGGCGCGCTGTGGTGCACGAAGCGCCGAGATATTGCGGGCCGTCAGGTTGTCTGCCCAAACTGGGGCCCCATATAGGGCCATGGACCGCACGACTTCCTCGTAGAGCCTCCGGCAGGAGGTGTTTGGCCCCCCAAGGTTTGGCAGCAGGCGCGAGAGCGCGCCTGCAGCGCCCCGAAGAATGGGGGCCAAACGACGAAAATGGGCTATAAAGTCCCATCGGCTGTCGAGCAAGAGACCTAAATACTTTAGGGTCGACTCGACGCCGATGCGGGCCCCTCCTACCATAATATGGGCCCCTGGAGGTGGCCGTTTCCGAGGGCCGTGAAAACAAACGGCCTCGGACTTGGACAGGGCCACCTCGAGGCCCAACCGCCGGATACGACCAACGACTTGTGCGACCCCAGCGGTCACCAGTATGGCCGCCGCCCGGTGCGACTTACCCCTCGCCGTGATAAGCGTGTCGTCGGCGTAACAAATGACGCCGACGCCACGGAGGAGCGCACCTCGCAGCACCCAGTCGTAACCGATGTTCCACAGGAGCGGACCCAGAACCGATCCCTGTGGAACACCGCACGACATCTCTCGCCGACTCCAACCGTCGTGACCCGGGTAGACGACTACTCTCTCTGAAAGATATGCCCCGACTATGCGGCGGAGGTAGGTCGGCACTCGATGGAAAATGAGTGCCTCCCTAATGCAACTCCAGGGCAAGGTATTAAAGGCATTCGCGATGTCCAAAGACACCGCGAAGACGACCTCGCCCCGGGACACCGCATCCTCCACCAGGCTCCTCACACGCTGGACAGCGTCAATGGTGGAGCGCCCGCGGCGGAAACCATATTGGTTTTCCGCCAAATCTGGGCCCACCGTGGACAGACGCTGGACGAGGCGCTCCGCTATAATAAACTCGAAGAGTTTAGCCACCTCGTCCAGCAACACAATGGGCCGGTAGGCGGACGGAGAGTCCGCCGGGCGCCCCTCCTTCCTGATCAGGACCAGTCTCCCCACCTTCCACTGGCGCGGAAACTGGCCCTGCACCAGACACTCGCTGAGGAGCCCCCTCAGTCGGGGCGCGAGCTCCTCGAGGACCAGGGCCAATGCACGACCTGGAATGCCGTCTAGTTGATTATCCTGTGACAACTCGTATGGTAAATGCTATTTTGCGTTATTATCATACTAAAAGCTAATTGAAAATCATTAACTAGTGGCAAATTAAATTAGCACACAAAACGACCGAAATTCTTACATTTACACTAATATTACAGACACAGTAGTACAGACATAGTCTCATCATTAATCCTGGAAAGGTTAGGCAGAGGTCTCCATTTCGCTAACTATGATTTATGCACGGATGGCGTAGTGGTTTAAGTGATCGCCTCGCCACTGCCATTGCGCCGAGTGTTGTGGATTCGAATCCCACACGGGACATAACTTTGTGCGATTTACAAATGGTTGTTCCGAGTCTGGGTGTTCTTTGTGTCCGTTGTTTGAATGTTTGTAAAGACACGGGAATTATTCCTAGTGCAGATGTCTTTAATTTAAAAAAATATGCCCCTTTTACGTAAGAACGTAATAGGGGATAAGCTTATTAGCACAGTTCCAATCTCCTACTGCTGCTATGATTTTCTAGGCAGAAAAATCTAATAAAATTTCGCCCGGCCTGGGAATAGAAACCGCGACCTAATGTACAACAGTAGCATTCACTATCGCTGCGCTACCGAGGTAGGCAAAAATATGACGATAATAATAAAAACAAGTATCCGTGGATAAGAGAGCGTTAATGAACTTAAAGATTCTTATTACTGAATCAAAATCTAGATCTCACATTCATCGCGTCGCGTACTTAATGAGACAGAAAACGTAACACTACAATAATTACAAAAGCAATTATATTTACGCTAGGAAGCCTTACTTAGTCGTCTAAACAGTGTATACTTAATTATAGCAACTATATTAATTTGCTTTATTAGTCTACAGGTCAACCACAATTACACGGCGTGACGTCAAACTTCCTTTGAGCAGATACAAATAAACAGTATTGACATTACTTACATATAAGTATAATTCCGTTCATAATTAACCATGTGACTGGCATATAACATATAGCCTATTTATCAAAGGCGCATTTTCTGCATATGTCGCTCTCGACACACGATGCCGTATAAAGCCGACGGATCTGACCAGAAATCAATGCACAATAACAGCATAGCCCGAACGAATACTGCACGGATGACGTAGTATGTAGTTTGAGTGGTCGCCACGCCATTGCCATTTGCCACTACACCGAATGTTGTGGGTTGCCACACGGGACAAAAAATTATGTGAGCCACTTATAGTTGTGCCGAGACTGGGTATTCTTTGTATCTGTTGTTTAATTGTATGTAAAGACCTCGACCATAGCAGTAAACAAAAAAAGTAAGCAAAATAAGTAGAATTTTTTTAAATCATTTTAATGTAAACATTTCTTTATTATTGTATTGTCATCGGTCCTCAATAAGTGTACAAAGTTTCAAATCAATCCGTCGGTTGGAAAGAGGTGAAAAGCACGTTCAAAGATTACGTTACGTAGATTCATAGATACAAGCTAATAAAAGCGTGTTAAAAAGCCTGCTAATCTATCTAAATTCATTATGTTGCAGAAGTATTTTACATTTGCGTTTCGATCAGTAGCATGGAGAGCATTTCAAATACATCGGAGTAGGTACACGCTTGCGCAATATAAACATGGCACACTCAAACAAAGCATTTAATAAGAAAACATTAACTTAGTGTATAAAAACTTGTTACTAATCGGAGCGTAATATTGTAAAGCATTAGTGGTTTGTTATATGTATAAATACCAGATTCATTTTATATGTGATTTTCTTTCTTAATTGCAGCTAATATTAAAAATAGATAAGATTGTCCATTTGTTCTGTCTTTACGACAAAATATTGCAAAGAAAGAAATGGCAGATAAACTAACGACACACCTCATGGCATTGGTTTGCGGTTACTGTAATTATGGCCAATGTAACACGAGTATCAATTGTACGTTGATTACTCCACAAATAAAGAGTCGCCATACTAAGAAATCAAAGTATATAGAGCACGAAACGCTTGCTGGCAGCATAGTGAATCTTCGTCTCTTTACGAGTTGTGGAACCCTTACTTACTACAAGTATCGTACAATCCTAAATACCACTCACCCTATAGGAATATTAACAATCGAGATAAATATTTGGCTTGTCTACAGTTTCTTCAATCAAGCCGCTCAGTGGGACTGGTCGTGGTGTCCTACCTCTCATAAAAATCTTGGCAAAACCATAGTTAGCGAAATGGAGGCCTCTGTCTAACCTCTTGAGGATAAAGTTGTGAGGTGTAGATACGTCTCACAACTTTATCCTCAAAAGGTCAAAGTTCACAATCAAAGTTTACACAAATATTATTTACATACATATCTTTGTATGTAATTAATATTTGTGTAAATTTAAGCATGTATGTAGAGGTCTATACACTTAATATACATTATTTGCTCCCTTTAGTACTCAGTACTAATAAATTATGGGTTCTATTATTCTATACCGCAAGCAAGGCAAGCGGCTGTTGCCTTTCATTTCAGAAGTTCGTGATTTAATCACCACACGGCTGTAGTAGCACGTGGCAGCTAATAAAATATACATAAATAATGTAAAAACCATTACAATAGTTTGCATTACTAAAAAAGCTTTGGTTCATTGTACAGAAAGTAGCTCAGTTATGTACTTCATTGTAACAATATTTTTTATTAAACTAAAATAGAGATATTCAAATAAATTGTAACAAGACTTATTTACCTAGATTTTTCAAAGCCTGACTACCTTATTATAATAAATACTTGCAAGACGGTCAAATTATAAAAATAAAGAAGTAAATCGCAAGAAAAAGTGCTGCACCGAATAGCCAAATTATAGTAAGATGGTCGCTGAGTGAAAGTATACCAACAACGAATGTACAGTCTTTGATATTTTCTTACAAACTAACTAAGCACGAGGTTTACGAGACGTACTTTCTCTTTTACTGTAATGTGAATAGAAAATATATGACAAGTGATATTGATTACCGACTACACGATAGATGGCACAGACATCTAGTTATAAGTATCACAACACATAAATGAAAAAGTCCATCAAACGCCTTGTATCAATTAGTTTTTAACGAACATCTGGAAAATTTCTATAGAATAAAGATGTTCGTCAATTATATCGGTAACGCGTGTCTTCAGTACATTGCCTAAACATGGAGATTATTTACCGTTTATAATTGTTGTGCGTAATTGCATATACGCACTAGGTATAATCATAGTATAGTCACATTATGTAACTAATTTGCACGCACTAAATAGGCGTTTGCACGCACTGAATAACCTCGTTATATTTTGAGTCGCTTTTGTGGATGTCCGGTTTGTTGTATGAGGCCGCAATGTCATTGTTTTGATTTACACAGCAATTACACATACAACGTCGCGTAATCTGTCAATTGCTGGCATGCCAGACATTATTAAACTATTGCAGTCTACCGACGCCAGCGGGCCCCTGCAGTTCAAGACGTTAAATCCATACACCAACTAAGTTAAATCGCTCAATATTACACACATATGTAAGGATATATATGAGATTATAAATACACATATATAATCTTATAGACCTAAGTCTCACAGATGAATACAATGACAATATCATTGATACCCATCTAGGCAGACTATGCAGTTCCTCTTAATCAGAGTATAAATATCACTCCCATTACATTTTTAATTTACTCTCGTCAGCTTAAGTTACTCTTAGGTGTTTCCTACACTGTCTAGTGTCTTCTGTTGTAAAAAAAGGTTTGCCTAGCGCTTTCTCTTCCGACTGTCTCTTTAGGAGTGATGAGTAAACATATATTTATTCTTATACATTACCACAACTATTCAATATGTATATTAACTTGTATTCCGGATGCAATTTACCAATTAATTCGGCTAATCCTGATATTGATAATCAGCAGATATAGTTGTGGACTACATGTTATATACGTCATTAATGTATGATACCAAATCATTAAATGAGTTGATAGAGAGATTGATACGCAAACAGTAAATTGTGTTTGAGTGAACCACTATACTTTAGAAGTCCTCATTCATACCTAATACGGTCATCTAGTATAGCATAGGCTACTTTTCTAAAAAACTTTTCTCCTACACGGTTGGGGAAAGGAGAACGTAAATGTTTTTTTGCTATATTAACTGACTGAATTTTACTAATTAGCTAAATCAAATCACTGGACTTAAATTTATTGTGAGACGTTAATTGCGTCTCAAAATATACTCAAGTCTTCCTCCATCGGCCTTTCAGAAACATAGTGTAAGTCTATTAAATGTCGATTTTAATCAGAATCCATTGTTAGCCGTAGAAATATATTTTAACTAAATATTGTCCCACAGCATCTACTCGTACATCTACTCCAAACCGACGTAACATCCGCACGTTCGTATAAGGCAGCAATCTTGCAAAAGCAAAGAACTGAAAGCATACTCATTGTGTCCAATGAGTTATGAGTTCATAACACGAACGTTTATTTGACATTTGGTTGTGTACTTACGTAATGACACCAGAAGGCGTAATACACGCCGGACGTGTAGATGGCGAGCAACGAGAGTGCGATACCGAAGAGGTCGTACATGAGGAACGTGTTGTAGTCGCACTCTGACCGACACGAGAACGTGTGGTACAACGCTGACAACGCCATACATATCTGGAAATACAACACTATTATTACTCACATGTGCGGCTTGTATTTGTAATTTTGTACAATTAAATGCTGCTAATGTTGTCTTACGTTTACGCGAATTGTATACGTATATTGAAATTAGACGATAATTAATATACTATATACGTAATGAACGCCAAGAAATATCAGATAGGTACCTACTATATGTTAAGATAATGAGATGAATTCTAGAATCCCCGTGACCATAGCTGCTTAGAAGCAACCGAAACGTCGGAGAAAGTGTAAATATAAATAGCATAATACTGCCTGAAAACAGTGCGCAAAGATTTTGTTACCATAGAATTAATAATTCTATGTTTGTTACAATTTTAGCGTTTGTGATAAAACTATATACTCGATTTTTATGTTTTATATATCAGAAGAAAGGGAAAAATATGTTGTTTACCGTAGAGAAGCATTCCAAAAGAGTAATTTAAAAAAATGGCCATCTTTGACTTACTGCCCTCTCGATTACCACGGCAGAATAGCTTTTAAGATAAAGTAGTCTTTTTTAAAAATCGAGTACTTATTTTGTAACAATCCGTATAGAGTAGTTTAATTTCGAAATACAACTCAGTAATGCAGATTTTGTCGAAAATCTTTTTATTATCTACTTTATTAAAACCTTACCAAAAGGGATTTACGTATAAAACAAACATTAACAAAGCGATTTCATGCCAAAATGATTTAAAAAATGTAAGACCTTGAAGACTTTTACAATAATACTTAATGTATCATACATACATGAAGTACCTACTTATGTAAAAGTATACCATATCGAATGGAACAAGAAGACCTCCAATTTGCTGTAAGTTTCCATTTGCATCTTCAACACCGATTGCAATTACATACTCCCTATGCCTTTTTTTATAGAGTAGAATATTTGTGTGTTGAAATCGTCGCTACATCAGTCAGTTTATGATTACAACTAATATAATATCAGAACTCCTTTAGCATACAGGAACGTTTTACACTTTATGTGTATTGAAGACAAATCCCGCACTAAGATCAAATCCTGTATAAGCAGGGGACATCATAAACATTCAAACAACGGACACAAAGCAAACTAAGGACTTGTACTACCACCTCCAGATAGAATTTATATATAAGATAAAAGTCTCGCCATCTCTCTTCTTAAACCTAACATGAGTGAAACAGCATGCGATTTATCTTTCGGATAACATTTACTTGTTAGTGGTAGGAGTGGCCATAAGACTCGTAACAATTTTTTTTTATCCCGTGTGTAAATCGAACCCACAACAACCAGCGCAATAACAATAGCGAGCTGACCACTTAAACCATTACGCTATCCGAGCAATCGATTTATACATTACTTAGCATATATTATGTACTTATAATTATGCGAATCTAATAGCGATTAAGTAGCATAAAAGTAATTACATAGAAGCCAAGCTGTTATCATCATATTATAACATTTACTACAGTTTTAAATTGGCTTTGTGAAATTTAAAGTGTGCAACATAATAATAGTTTATAATCGATTTTATGTTATTCGCACATAAAGTGTAAAAATACTACTGCATATGCGCAATTTAACGACTATTTGATTTATTGCCTATAAATGACTACGACAATTCCTTTCTAAAACGGTACGACTTGTACCATATTTATTTATATATGACAGTCAGCAATCGCACTTCATAGTATTGACTTACGCTAGAAGAAAAATATACATCGTAATTTAAAGGTTTTAAACAAAATACAACGACGAAATGCCAATTACGTATAAGCAATATAATAAAAAAACGCCTTAAATCTTGTGTTAGGTACGAGTTTTAAAAAGCATTTTTAGAGTTATTTACTTTTTTAATGTTGGTGAATGCCTACTTCGATACAACGACTACGATTTACTGCTATAACGAAAAGACAAATTCCAATTTTGAAAGTAAAATAGGAGCTCTACTAAAGCACCTTTTAAAAAATACTAGCGGTGATCCTAATGGTCAAAAATTCGATCAAAATTCCTAAACTTGCTACTTTGTTTTCTATTTTTCTCTATTACATATAATAATAAATATAATAAGGTATAGGTAACCATAGTTACAAAGAATTGTACGAACGACGAAATACTACGAACGCGATTCGACTGCGTGTGTCAAATGCATGGATGTATGCGTGTAGTGCTTTTTCATTAATTTAATGTATTTCTAATGCATATTTTATAAAAATATTAGGATTCGCCCCTCCTTTTCCATATAAACATTAACTGTGCCAAATTTCATTCTCCTCCGCCCGCGCAATTTACGTAAAAAGGGGTACAAAGTTTTTGCTTCACGTATTAATGTATAGATATAATGCAACCCTGATTATAATATCCCTTTCACTCACAGAACTTAAAAGGGCAATAATAGCGTATTAGTAGTTTTACAGCAGAACCTGATTTAGTATTTCATTTTTGTCGTACCTTGTACCTTTCGTGTTAGATCTACATACAGGAATCAGCCAGACAATTTTTATTATAACGATTGTGACATACGCGCAGGTGTACCACGATTATATCCTGCTTCAGCAAGTTTGTTCGCGCAACAATAGTACTTAAAATATGTGCTATTAAAATTAACTCGGCCTGAAGTGTTATTTACACGATGTACAAGTTTCATCCCTGTGATATCACCAAGTTAGGCAAATATAGCACAAGACTTGCTTGAAGAAAGATGCCTCGTGGAAATAAGCATTTATACCTAAGTGCTACAGGTTCAAAATTGGCTGCAGCAATGTTTCTTGACTTGGTATCGTGGTTATTATACTACTTTTTATAGTCGATACTTTTGTGCATTGCACAACTTTGATGCCAAAATAGTTGATCTATAGCAGTATAGAATGTTAGCGCCGCAGCGTCTGGTTATTTCAATTGGTCAATAGTTTTACTACGCTTGTGAGATACGTTTACTGCGCAAGTACATGCGTGTGCCATATAAACTTGGTTATACTGAACCTCATTTCTTTCATTCTCATTATAAAATGGACCTTCTAAAAAATACTTAATCGCTAGTATTTTCTTTTCGACTGTCTCATTCACTTCTACGCATCTACTTTTAAACCGGACAATTATTGGAACGCCAGACATGATTTAAAAACTATTATCTGACCGCCGGCATGCCGCTGTGGCTAAATAGATTAATATGGATTACCCAAAATAATGTTATATGGATATGAAAGGCGATCTATTAAATACAGTACCTTGTATTTCTGAGGCCAGTTAAATTACATACAAGTAGGTATTCTTTCAAGATGTAATGTAGCCATAAAAGCATGACTTTATAATAAACTCATGTAGGTAACACTGTTATATTTTATACACACTGTTACAATAGCCATACCATAAAATAAAACTATGTTGAATAAGAAACCGAGACAATTGGTTAAGTAAGGTTTAACAATACATAATTCTTGCGTCGTTATTATGAATATACGTACACCTATTTTCATCGCCATTATTAATACAAAATCCAAAAGTAAATAAACCTGCACCGAATACAGAGTCTAGAAATTTTCGCGGAAGCGTGCAAGAATACCAGAAGCTTGTTTATATTTATTATAGTCAGTAGCTAACCTTGTTTACACTAAAAAAATTGCAAAATAAAGTAATAAAACGAATTCACTCCGCTGTTAAAACCTGTTTTTGAACTCATCGGAAATACCGCACACTACTGTTGATATATAATTGTTAGCTTAGAAAGGTCGCCTGTCCATCTTGTATTATTAAATACGAAGGCTAGAAAATCGATGTTGATGAGGCTTCAATGCCATGCACTGAGCATGCACTTTCTTGTGCATTCGAATCGATAGCATTGTCATATTGCGCTTCAATATAATTTGGCAAGAGTACGCGTTTCGGTCATGTAAGTTCCGAAAGTTGGGTTTCCCCAGGGTATAATGCCGGCTACACAGTGTGCAAAAGTACGGTGTAATCATTTTTAAACATGGTATTGTGGAGTCTGTGACTTACGTAAAGCTCTGCCAAAATCTATACTAATATTATAAAGCTGAAGGGTTTGTTTGTTTGCTTGAACGTGCTAATCTCAGGAACTACTGGTCCAAATTGAAAAATTATTTTAGTGCTGGCTAGCCTATTTATGGAGGAAGGTTATAGGCTATATAACATCACGCTATAACCCACGGGGGCGACGCAGTAATCATAAACGCGAGTGAAACCGCGGGCACATCTAGTTTTACGATAAGTCATGGTAGCGATTGCCTCATCATCATTGATCTACCGATTTGAACTAACGTAATATCTCTTGAGAGATGCTGTTGGCGTGACCGGCACTGTTAAAATAAAAAGTAGTCAGTCAAATGTTAATGATATTAACATGCAGATCCTAACTAATATTTATAAATGCGAATGACAGTTTGTGTTTTGTTACGCTTTCACGTCTTATCTACTAGACCAATCACCATAAAATTTTGCAAACACTTTGTTAGAGTTACAGAAAAGGACAAAGGATACCAATCAACCAGAAATAGCACTGTTACTAACTTAACCTAACCTACATTTAAGCGAGCGAAGGCGCAGGCAAAATCTAGTCCTAACTAATTTTATAAATGCGAACGTTATTCTGTTTGTTTGTTACGCCTACTTGACCGATCATCATAAAATTTTCTATACATGTTGTCAAGGGTACAGAAAAGGACATAGGGTACCTTCTATCCAGAAAAAGAACTGTTCACGAGGGATAGAAATTTATTGACAAATTTACATTAATGAAAGAATTGTGTATCTTAAAGGTAAACGGCTAATACTGCAAAATTATGCATGAATATTCAAAAATATCACATATTTTTATGTCTCGATACTATTTATCCCCAGTACTTTACAACTCTAAAACATAACCATACTTTACTCTAAATTATATGTAACTAACACATACACTCAAATATGAATACATACTTAAAATATTATATAATAACTAGTTATTTTTTAAACTGTCCTACTGCCGAAGACGGCCTCTATTCCGCAAAAGAGGGGGTAAGGCCATCTAGCTGACCGACTAGCGAACTCAAAGCCACGCAGGTTGCTTCACACAATGTTTTCGTTGAACGTTAAAGTGAGTGATAATTAATTACTAATACAAATTTCGAAAGAGTCAGGTAGCTTCGTCTGAATACAAGACAAATTACTACGGCTGTATTAATGTTTTTCACTAAAAGCTTTACCAATTAATACAGGTATTTAAAATACTCATAGATTTATTTCGAAGATAAACTACATTGAAGCAAATTGAGGGTCTGATGACGCGAAAAAGTGGCTTGGATAGACCGAATGCGGAAAGCGAAAGACGTTTGGGCGTAATATGGGAGAGGCTTATGTTCACTAATGGACTGTAATAAGCTGATTAATTGAAGGTCGAAACCTTCAATTAATTGAGATCTTAAGATTATATGATGGTCATACACACATCTATAGAAATGCTTAAGAGTCTGTATGAACGAGCTTATGTCGGGATCTACCAATCCGGTTTGGAGCTGAGTCTGTTTATACCAGCTATCTCTCGGAAACAGTATTTTTTTCTGGATGAAAGGTATCCTATGTCTTTTTATGTATCTCTGGCGATTTGTATGCGAAATTTCAAGATGATTGGTCGAGTGGTTAAGTCTTAAAACATAACAAACAAACTCACATTCGCATTAAAAATATTAGTTTAGATTTATTATCACTTATCAGTATCCATCAACATCGTCGTACTTTATCATTAATTTAAAGAGAGGGGGTATAATTTGTCTGTTTAAATGTAAGGTTTAATGTCCAAACTACATAACCGACCTATAATAATTTATTTTTTAACCGATTAAGTGCTGCAGTATTCCTCAGACAGGCTATGTTTTAAAAACATGCCAGTGAGCAAAGCTGCAAACGGCAGCTAGCCCAAGATAAAGACATGGCATGGTTTTAAAAAGATTTTCAACTACGTCACTTCCTGAGCGTAATTCTGTATACGCTTTGCAATCTAATAAGCCATAGGTAAGTTGTATAAGAAACTCATCTACGTCACATGGTACTCGTAGAATACTGTTCTCATTTCTTCACAAGCAACTGGTTTCTTAAACTATCTCAGTGACGAGCATCGGCTGTCGGCGGCCCCTCCACATCACGACAGCGAGGCAACACCGCAACCTCGCCTGATGTCGTTACGACATCGGACAACGTACCATATTGTTGCACATCGGAAGGTAAAGAAAGAATACAGGAATTACACGCTTTTCGAGAGTTTAACATACTGACATACATACATATAACAAAGAAAGGTATACCTATAATAAAGATTACTAACAGTCTATACTAATATTATAAATAAAAAAGATCTCTTTGTTTGTTTGTAATCGATAAATCCGAAAACTACTGTACCGATTTTAATATGTTTTAGTCTATAGAAAGCTACTTTATCCAGAAATAAAACAGGCTATATAGCATCACGCTACGAGCTACGGGAGCGGAGCAGTAATCATAAACGTAGGTGAAACTGCGTGATAGCTAGTCTTGAATTAGCTTCTAGCCATATGGGTGTTTTCATATAGGTACTCGTGATTTCGCTCATATTTGAAGATGCACTATCTATCTTTTAAACGATAAACTATCGCCTCACTCCACTGCGTCAAAATCTGTACCGCGGTATATAGCCGTAAAGAACCAAGAATCGTTATCTTACTTTCTATTTACAATACGTTTTTTTTTAAAGGATTAGTCTATTACTCTGATCTTTCGAATCGTGATGTCTGTTAAGGTAAGTAATATAGTACCTATCTACTTATATGTATTTTATTGTCTTAACCTTACAATCAGAAATTCAAAGTCTAATAGGAGATTTACTCTATCCTTATATGTACTGCTCGTTGATTTCCTATCTAATATTATTAATGCGTATGTGAGTTGGTTTCTTTTTTACGCGTGCGGCGTGCACGCGTAAAAAATTTCTTTAACTACTCGATCAAACATTATGAAATTTTGCATACACGTTGTCAGGGGTACAGGAAAGGACGTAGGATACCTTTCATCCAGAAAATGGAATTGTTTTCGAGCGAGCGAAGATATAGGTATATTATCCATAAAATGGTTTAAAGCATTCATTACCTTTATGCTATAAAACTTCAATGGCAGTAAAAAAGTGAAAGAGCTAACCCAGCACGCGGTAACCTACTACAGTAACCAGTTTAGTTAGATGTGAGATTATTCATTCAAAAATATGTGTGCGGATATTGTATAGTAAACTTTTTACCTCATATAATAAAACTGAATAAGGTAGAGAAATTGTACCAAGAAGTTTTAGTTGTCTCCGCTGATCTATTATTATTTATTTATGGGTTTACTTGTCTTCTTCCGACCTACAGGACAATAGCTTTTCTCTATTCGCTTCCTTTTGTCTATTTTTTATGCGATTCCTATCAATGGAGATATTATTTTGTATGTATTATTTTGAGTTGGACTAACGAAGTGTTATTTATTGAGGTTTTCATCAAGAAATTCTCAATTCTCTAGAAACACTGAGGAGTATGGAATTGCGCTTGGTAACTGGCAATAGTCTTGCCTCTCCCTCTGCTTACCCCTTCGGTGAAATAGGCGTGAGACTATTTATGATGGTAACTTCATTAAACTGTCTCCTATGATTTGTAAATGTTTGTTGTGTTTCAACTGCTAAATCGCTAACTGAAAATTTATATTATTTTGGTATCGTGTGTAACCTTAAATCGTAGAGAAAGGCACTGACCACATAAGTATAAATACGATATAATGACCAAAAAACAACGAATGCTGAATAATGAATTAATGACCAAAATAACAAGGAATATTGGTCTAATTTAGGTCTACTTTATGTCAATTTATCATAAAACTAATCTTGAGACTAATAACTTCAATACATTAAAATGCCTTAATGCTCATCTTGCAATGTAAGTACAATATTATGTGATTGTCGACATCACTAACTTGTCTATACATGCAGGTACATCTACACACGACATCTTGAAAGTGAAAGCATTTCATAAGTGGGCAGATAACTGTCCATCTCCAAAGATGGGACATTCTTCACATCAATAAAATTAACTTTAATGTGAAAATAATTACTCATATTGCTACAACCGAAATGACACGAATATTTGAAATTGTTATTTTATTTTTGTGACCTTTCGAGGGAACCATTGTTATGCAAATTTGGTTATACATGTTAAGAATAAATTAATTAACATACTTAACTAAGTAATGATATATTGTTAGTTGTAGTACGAGTAGTATAGTAGTGACCTGCCAAGAATGCTAGTTTGCCGTCTAAAGCAATTAAAAAGTTCATCTTGAAAATAGAAACATTATACAGATTACACTTTTTGTTATTATCTGTAAATCTATTCAGCCTATTCCTACTTACAATTGAGTAAGAAGGCCTCCGTCTCATTACGTCACATTTTTCGCTACTGTTTTTGTGTCGCTCACTGCCTTCTTACAAGTCAGACTTCATTCATTACCTTGTCACTACTTAATTACTGCTTTGAGCCTTACTTATTTTCACTTCTAGTGGCAAACTAAAACCTATATACAATGCTGGTCTTTGGTCAGATTTTTACATAATTAGATGCGGCTTGATATTTCAGCAACTTCCATTGAACAATACACCAGGCAAAAAAATTTGGAGACCATCTGACAATATAGTTGGTCTCTGAAAATACTGGCATAAAAATTTAAAAAGAAAATTACAACCGCCATCTTAACTCAGTGTAAAAGCGATCCTCTAACAAGATCACATCATACAGTACAAAACTATTTAAAAAAAGGCAGTATGTTGCACAGAAACTGCAAGTCTGCAGCCGCGCGCTAACTTGCGCTTGGTCATTAACGGTCTCTTTATAATTTCGTACTTTCACTAACTGGAGAAAAGCAGGTCGTTGTCGAACATCTGAGCCGCAAAACTTTCAAGACATCGACCAATGGTGTTGTTTATTTCGTAATAACCGACGTCACATCATAGAAATAATAGACACACGTTATTTGAGTCGAATGAACGAACGCGTCGTGCTATCACAAGGAGGGAGGAAACCTTGTTCTGTTTAATCTTGACGTAGGTATACATGAGTTCTGCGTTGGAATTTTACCGTCGTAGTTAGCATATTTTATTTAGTACTCGTATTTGCTTTGATATAGTAAATACTTAACACATTTCGATGTGAAATGCATGTTTTGTGTCGAAATTTTCAGTATATAATAAAGTAATACTATAAATAATTTAGAGTTTGGATAGAGTTTTGACCGCAAATGTATACCGCATATTTTGTTCTCCTTAATATTTCCGTCTTGCCGACCAGTCAAGACCGTTTATATCAAAAACGGGTAGAGGTATCAAGTTGATAATATCAAACGCTAAGATCAATGGATTTTTAAAGGTAAGATTCTAAGTCATCGTAATCAAAAGACCATTCAGTCATTCGTTTCATGCACTCAAACAAAAACCTATAAGGTAATTCCTGTTGCCCTAGAATCGTGAAATTAGGCTAAAAGCAAGGTCTCACTGTACAATAAAAGAGGAATATCCAAAAACTTATTATTTTACACTTTTATGCCGTTACAAACTTAATTTGCAGTTAGAGAGTATTGGAAAATGTATCTTAGAACTACAAAGTTATGTTTGTTTTTGAATCGGACTTATATTTTCGGTAGAGCAATGTTTTTGATATGCCCTAACCCTTCTCACACTGAGAAGAGGCCCGTGACCAGCAATGGGACAGTTTAATACAGGGCTGATATTATTTTTATTGATGTTTGATATAATCCTACCTTACTTAATTATTGATGTATAACTTTATGGCCTTATTTTGTAAGGTTGCAATTGCTCGATGTTTATTTTTATACCTATAAGTTAGGTAGGTAAAACAGCCAAAACAAAGATATGCATACGTACGGAAAGCAGACAACATAAAATCAACAATCACTTCAGTTTATACTTATGACGCACATGAATACGTGTTTATAATTAATTTAAAGAACACATTTTATTAAGAGGAAGGGCACCGCGGGATTCTCGTTGAAACCTGAGATTCCGAAATAAAGTAAAGTAAAAGATGCTTTATTAAGCAAAAAGATATCTGTATCTTCTTGCAGTAATAAACCATTTTTACTTTTATATTGTAACCTTTTATAATGTTGCACCTCTGAGTGAAATATTGTATATGGAAAATAATATCTCTAGCAATCATCGCAACTAAATAGTAATATAAAGATGGGTTTTAGACTTCTTAATGAATTATCCCGCGCTTAGTTACACCTGGCCAGTGACCAGTAATCTTTGACCCTTATGCTAAAAGAACAGCTATTTATCTTATGATGGGTACGACAACGCGTGATTCATATCCATTAGATAGTACAAGTGTTGATAGACTACAACAGCTATTGCCCATCAAATAAGTCCTATGATTACTTGCCAAATTGGTTCCATAAAGAAAACTTCATCTCTTTCTAATTATTGGTACAAATATATAAACAATTTTATCAAAACAGCTGTGTTCTGGTGTTCACCAGCAATAAATAAAAACTGGTTTGATTTTATTACGTCTAAATTACACATACACAAATAAAAATTTAACGGTTACGGTACATATGCACATAAATTGTATTTTATCATGCAGGAGTTATTAATAGGTCGCTATTGAGGTAGTATACAAAAAAAGAATAACAATAAAAAACATCTATAACGGCATTTGATATAGGTTATTTATATTTAATAACCTTAGGATATAGACATGAAAGACGATTTTTATAAAATAAATTATGATGACTAACTTACTCTAAGAATTTCAATCTTTATTAATCAGTCAGTTTCTGCAATGTTAATTTAAAAATTATGAAATGACTTGAGTACTGCAGACATTAATAGTTTGTTTAAAAATAAATGGTAAATTCTTAGTTTCGTATTCCTTATCTCTAAATGTTCGATTGCTTTTACCCATTTTTGTTTGTTAATTAATAAATATTTACTTTGCCCAATACAAAGAATATTAAAATATCTCTAGTAATTCTAAGCGCTTAATATCCTGTTGCTAAACTAAACGAAACTCCATAGATGTATACATAGTTTCGCATCATGATAAGCAATTAATTAAAAAAAAATGACAATATGACGTGATAGATAGTAACCAAATACATACCTCGACACATTCAATAACAATACATTAACGTGTTAAAGACCTTACACTAAACGAAAATACAAAAATACAATAGAACTTACCAGAAAACACGAGAAGAGTATTCCCGCGACCACTTTATCAGTGAGCGTCGCGTGGATGTTTATGATGACCAAATCGTTGATCGTGAGGAACAGTAGCAGGAAGAAGCCGAATATATGTGTCCATATATTCATGGTCTCGTTCGTCCACCAGAATATGCTGTAACAAACATAGATTTCAATGTAACATGCAGTTTTTGAACGGCTTCAGAAGCTTATGGTCTGAAATGTCAGTACTTTCATTGGGACCAACGTGTAAGCTAGACAGTAAAGTCAGGCAGATTGTCATATCTACTTCTGATTGCCAATTTTGAAACCGTAATTTGTTATGACTCAAGAGTCTGTTCTATTTGTTCTTGTGTTTCTAACATGACTATACTTTGTCTTAATATTAAATAATCTGTTTGTTTGGTGACTAAATTAAATTTAATGGAAAATCCGATATATTTTGCATTTATTTGGTAGTATTGGTGTTAATGGAATGTGTTTAGAGGATAAGATTATGGTAATTATTGCCATTAAAGTTCGTAACAAAAAATTGGAATCTAAGTATATCCAAAAATACCTTCATAATAATGTCTGATCCTTCTTGGCTCGTGTGTGCAATGTAGCAAATATAAAATAGTTTTTTTTTTATATTTGCTACATTAAAAGTGTATTTTAATAGCGGTTTAAACTACACCTTGGTCTATAACCGAGTAACCGAGTTGTCAGATCGTGGAATAAACTTCCAGCGCATGTCATCGCAGCTGACAACATTAACAAGTTTAAAAACCGACTGGACAAACACTTGGCTACAAGTGAAAGCGAGTAGAAGTGCGAGATACGGGCATCATCAGTTGTCTCAACTGCCTGCCTGTTTAAATGTATAATAATAATAATAATAATAATATAACGTAACATAGCACTTTTACCGTTAACATACATGTAATACATAAATCTGTTTATTAATTAGACAGTTCAATAAATAAATTAATTAATTTGAAGTTGAATTATTTTAATTCTATACTATAATTTAACCTAAAAGGTTCAGATGTATTTATTTGTCAATATGTATAGCAGCGATAGCCTAGTGAAAGACCGTAGGACTGCCAAGCAGAGATCTCGAGTTCAATCCCAAGGCGCGCATCTCTGACTTTTCGAAGTTATGTGCGTATCAAATAGTTAACTATCGCTTGCTTTAACGGTGAAGGAAATCATCGTGTCTGGTTTCAGCAAGTTTGAGAATTCTCCATAATGTGCTCGAAGATATGTGAAGTCTGCCAACCCGCACTGAACCAGCATTGTGAACCTAACTCTTCTAACACTGAGAAGTGACCCTTTCTTATTTTTTTTTGTTCCCATCGCCGCAAGGGTATGCGAGAGGGTTATGTTGGCCTCTCCCTAGGCTTCGGGCCTACCAACCAAAACCCCACGGTATGCCAACTCGCTGCCTTTATTGTAGGCGGGCCACTAGAACTATAATTTCTACAGTCAACCCACCCAGCAGTGCCCTATGCAGGCATAAGGCCTGCGGGCGACAATTCATGGACGATGCTCTGGCACAACAAAGGGCGTCGCTCCAACTCAATGGCCAGTGGGCGAGCGATCCCCGTTCGCCCGCCCGCGGCCCGCACTGCGGCGGCATCAGGTGCGAATTACCCCACCAGTGCCACCTGGTCCGCCTTGCCGCCCCACGACGCGATGCGACCGCTAACCAATTCCTCTCGCTGCCGGCCGTGAGCTTCCGTGGTCGGCAGCGAGACAGCGGACATTGCCAATATAGAGATGTCGACACAGCCATGGTATCAGTCCATGACTATGTCGACATCTCCGCCTCCCCCTGGTGGGGCCGATAGGGGAGGGGCCGATGTGCCGCTCCTCCCAGGTCGTTTGCCTGCGGCTTTACAGGCCACAGCAAGGTGGTCTGCCGGGCGCCCAGCCTTCGCGCACACCGGGCAGAGAGCGGGAGCCTCGCACGAGCTGCCCAGGCTGACCACAGCATTGGCCGCTGCGAAGGGGCATTGCGCCCAGACCAATCCTACGCCGCCAGGTTCAGGGCGGAAGACGTCCACCTTGATGGTGTCCGCGGTGCATCCGGTCGTCTCGCCAATCGTGGACCAGCCGTCACGTCCACGGACACTGAATCGTACTAAATGCGCATATCCGCGCACTTCACCGGCCTGGTAATCCGGACACCATCCTCCTCTGGGGAAAACTGTAGCAACAACAGAGTCCGCCGCTTTTCCACCGTCGGCACCCGGGAACTCGAGAATTCGAGCCCCCGTGCGCGCACGGCAGACCTTCACGCCCTCCGTCAAAAACTCAATGGGTCCACCGTCCTGCCTGAATTTGGTGAGCACGGCCATATATATGGCCGCGCTCGGCAGCATCAGGCAGCACCGTTATAATGAGCGCGGCCGTCTTTGGCATGCGGAACCGGTTCACACTCCGCCTTTTCTTAGAGGCCCTGCGTTGGCCTGCGGGGCCGGTTCCAGCTGTAGCGGTAGCCGCGGTACCTGCAGCAACCTTCTTGGCTTTCCTGCGGCAAGCTCCGCCAGACCAAACCAACCATCGCCAGAGCGGAGCGGGCGGAAAGTCTATGGACGACCTCCGGCCGCCTCCCTTTTTAGCCCGAGGTTTGGTGCGGGACGCCAGTTATGGCAGCGTTGACGACACCTGTGCGGCCGCAGGAACGGTGGCAACGGCAGTTTTTGATCGCGGCTTAGAGCCGCGCCACCTGCGATAGCTGGGCTCCGGAAGAAGCCGGTCGCTCAGCCCTGCGAAGCGGGCGTCAACATAATTAATTATCGTCGACGCCCGCTCCTCGAGCTCGTCGAATTTTGACAACGTGGGCGCCTGCTCTGGCACCTGCTTCCTCCGGTTTTCAGCCCTGAGCTGCGCCATCTCCTTGCGCAGCTCCCCTATCTCAGCCTGAAGCCTCGACTGACGCCGCCGCCACCTTTTTAAGGTAGCACTGGAACGTGTCTTTTTAGGTGCCGAGATTTCGTCGCCACCTGGGTGATAATCTCTGCACCCTCAAGGGCACGCTGCATCGCCTGCGCCACCGTCTTTGTCGGCCGGCGGAGTTTAAGCGCCAGCTGCGTTACCTCACCCTCGGCGCACTGCTCTGCGGCTGCGCGTTTTTCTGCGGCCATTTCAGCCACATTCGCCGGGCCATAGAGACCCAGAGCTAAGCCCTTTCGGGCGGTACCGACCTTGGCGGTTGGCGCAGCGCTCCACTCCGCCTCAGAGTCGGACCCAACCCGACGCAGTCGGCGCTTGCGCTTCCCTGCAACTGGAGCCTTGCCCGAGCCCAAGCCCAAGGTGGCTCCCATCGCGGCGTCAGTATCTAACTCCGCGGACCTCTCTGTGCCCGATATATCGCGCGGTACTACGCTGGCAAAATGTTGGTTGGGCTTTGGGTAATTTTTATAGAGGTTTTCTTCCTCGCAGCCCGAAGGCCCCCGGTCCTGTCAATTCAGAATTACGGGTTGGGCCGGAAGGGGGTACATACTAGACTGATCCAACCGCCCCAAGGACGCTTAAGCAACCCACCTCGGCCTAACGGCCCCCACTGGTGATTTTAATGTGGTTTTCTTTCTTTGTCACTACCGGGTTAGGCCGGATCCATGCTGGTCCGATCCACCCGCCCCAAAACCACCCGACTGGACACTGAGAAGTGACCCTTGCCCAAGAGTGGTACAGTTTAATGTGGCTGATATTATTATATATGTAGAAGCAGCGCTAAGACCTTATCACAACAACATTGAGGCAGTGTTTTGTAAAACGCAGTTACATGGCAATTTTTGAAAGTCAAGAATTGCCTGATTTTAATATTCGAGGTTAAGCCTTGACTATCAAGAACATATTTCTTTTTGATCACCATACCAAATAAAAACACTTAAGTTTATTGATTTATAGCGATATCCGGTAAAGCGTAAAAGCCTAAGTGACATTGATAGCATAATATTAATATGGTGCAAAGCAATAATAATCCTATTAACTTTTCCAAAAAAACATAACTCAACCATACTTTTTTTAAGTCTTTCGATTTATTAAGTCATATTAACGAGAAAGGAACTGACCTCTTAGAATGAGGAAGCGAAATAAGGTATTTGCATAATGTTTGAATCAACTATTAATTTTTGATTGAGAGGTTATTCTACAAATAGACTGATTGATTGGAGTTAATGTTCGCAGTCAATGTCGTATGTATTTTGTAGATTTTTATTGCTTGCCCGCATCTCAGATATATGTGTTTTTAGTTGATAATTAATTTAGTTTATAAATGTGTTTTTTACGGGAAAACAGACAATTGTACATTATATCTTACTTGTTAACAATGTAAATAAATTGTACATAATAAAACGTGAGTTTCGGTATCCTAAAGATCTAGAGTCCCAATTAGCCAATAGCTCATCCGTGTCGCAACGTCTTGGCTGCCAAATAAGCAAACAAACAGTATATTTTATTTCTTTCGTTTCACGCCTGGTAAATAAATAATCGTAATCATTATTATTTTAACTGTTATTTTTAGCTTTAACTGTAGTTTTTGATATTCCTTTCCGCCTTAATTCTTGTTTCTTTTTTCTGTTAATTATTCATGTTTTGTCATTAAAACCTCTACAACAAACGTCACGTAAAGGAATAGTTGAAAGCAAAAGTAAATGCCCTTCGACCAAATCAATGACGTTCTCACATAAAGAAGGGAACCCAAAGTTCTGCGCAATTGGTAAGAAAATAGTAAGAGTGAATGGAACAAAAGAAGTACGCATGTCAAGATAACATGCACCAAGGTAAGTGAAAATTTGAAATCCTTTTCTATCCATTCAGTAATTCAATATTGCTATCTGCAGTATAGGACCTTTCTGACGTTCCTACAGGGATACCATAGTTGCCTTCTCAGCTTAAACCAAAAAGTAAACCTATAATCCGAATCTTCGCTACGTTATCCAATTATTATATTTTTTTCGTAACATTAACCAAGTATGAAAATGAGTACGTCGTTGCCAGATATCGTTCTAAAAACAAAAAATCAGTGAGTGCTACGGTTCAAGTACATTACAAACTCGTATTATATTAATAAACGGACCGGTCAGTCACATTATAATAACTGTTCTTTGCATTTTATAAATAACAATTAATATATTTAACAAATTAAATATAAAATTTGAATGCATGGATGGCGATGACCACAGCGCGAGGTATTCTGGATTTCCCCATACGGGACAAAACTTTGTGTGATCTGCAAATACTTGTTCCGTGTGTGGGTCTTCTGTATCCGTTGTTTCAATGTTTGTAAAGTCCTTCACGACCCAGGAATTATTCCTAGTGCGAGTGAAGATTAAAAAAGGGGGGGAGAGGGAAGATTTTCGTAGAGCGCACCGTTTTGATTACTTCTGATTGATTGTGAATCTACAATTAAATAAGTAATACAAGTAGTATTCATACTGCGCAATAAATAGAGTAAATATCTGTTTTTGTATAATCATGCAATATCACATGCGTAGTAAATTTTACTTTAAAATACATGTATACTTTTACATAATATTAGTTAAACACAAAAAGTTAGCCAGAAAGGGCTCGAAGCAACTGTTTGTGGGCCCCGAGCCATTCGTGGGACTCTGAGAGCACCGTCAAGGCAGCTTTGAATGCACATGGCAATGACAAACACAGGCTAGAGTGGAAGGCCCTGAGGGGTCTGGAACACTCCAAGAAATTCATTGCAAACAGAGCCACAGGCTCACCCAGAAGTTCTGCGGGTATAACAAGAGCCAAATACGCCTGCTCACAGGAGCGTTCACTGGCCATTTTGGCACCAACGACTTCCTGTGCAGATTGAGATTGGCTCACAATTCGATCTGCAGAGCCTGTGGTGAACAGGACGAGTCCATATCGCACCTACTATGTGAATGCGACGCGTTGGCTGGATTGAGGATGGGTCTGATGGGATTGGCATATCCAAACCCTGAGGACTTCAGGCTTCTCCGTCTGAAGTGTACGCTACGACTGATGCAGTACATTCATAGGGAGATAGCTAAGGGATAAATCTTGGGGCCGACACAAAAGATCCCAATGGGTCGAAGTGTCGCCGGTCTGTGCTGACTGGCCCCCATACATAAGATAAGATAAGATAAATAATATTTAGAACGAGAATAAAATTATGAATATACAAATATCCTCTTATAATTAATAGTTTACTGTGTCGAATGGTTATTTTATACTTCTATATAATGGTTATATTATGCTTTTCCTATGTGTAATATTTTTTAATGAAATCGGAATATTTATGAAGTTCTGAGCAGCAAATGCAAGTTGGCAGTCTAACGTCCTATTCAAGAAATCTACCCACAATAAAATAACGCTCTATCTTTACTGTTATTAGTTTATTACCTATTGTAGGTGGTTTTCAGTATGTATACTATCCAGCTGGCAAACAAGCATACCCCGCCACCTGATGAAATGCGATTACTTACTGGAATCTATACTAACTTCCAATACCAGTAGTCTCACTCGGGTAATGCTGACGTAAACAACATCGTTGTATTGAAGGAAAGGGTGATAGAGGGACGTGAGGAGAACGTAAGAGCGTGGTGCTTCCCGAGTAAACCGACACATTAGTACCGTAAGCAAACGTACCGTACCAACAGTGCCGGACTCTTCCTTTTATGATTACATACATAGACTTACGCATATACTTATACTAAATCAAAGATTTCTACAGATTCCTACGTAATAGCCTCACGACCTAGCCTATTACCGGCTATCGGATGTATAACCAGACTCCGTAATGCTACAGAGAATATCCTGAGAGAAAACACTATCAACACTGCCCGATTTGAGAATCGAAAACAGTAAGCGTATCGTGAAACGTAAATGTCTAAGTTTCGACCTATTGTTAGTACTATCAGTCCCAAGCAATACATTTAGGATGATCAATCTAAGTAACGGTTTGATCATCATAAATACAACAGTGAAATGGACCGAGCTATAGAATAATGCCATTTTGAAAGAAAGTAATCCAAAAAGAACTTCGCAAAAGGAATATTTTTAATTATTTCGTTCGTTCTGAAGCTTGGGTTAGACATTTTAATGGTAGACCTACGATCTCGTGAACGCACATACACAAACATAATAGCAAACTTATGGTTGAAATGAGACTATCTGTGTCAGTAGGTATTCATATCATTTATAATGCATATCACTTATTAAGTATAATGTTGCAGCTAAATAGAAATCGCCTTGACTGAGCCACTGCATCCATTCCGCCTTTTAAAACTCGTCGGAATACATATTATGTATATGATTTTTTTTGTTGAAAGATTAAAGTCAACATAACATTAATGAGATCCAGGTTAACCGAATGAAACGCAGTTGATCTTCTTACAAAATGGATAGTACCACGTTTAGACCAAGACAAGCAATCTGTATTTTAGAAATTCATATTATATCAATCGCCGTAAAATCTTTAAAAGACATGCCTACACTAGTAAACATAGATGTCCAGTAGAGTATGCGACTTCTGCCATAATAATATAGCAGAGATTAATTAAAATCAGCCCTGCATTAAACTGTCACACTGCTGGGCGGATGCCTCTTCTCACTACGCTGGCCTAGTGCGGGTGGCAGACTTCACATTTCTTGAGAACATTATAGAGAACTTTCAGACATGCAGGTTTCTTAACGATATTTTTCTTCACAGTTAAAGCAAGCGATAATTAACTACCTATGTAATACGCATATAACTTCGAAAAGTCATAGAGGCCTGTCCGCAGCGCGAGAAGGGTTTGTGCATAGTCCACTACGCTAGTCCAGTGCAGATTTGCAGACTTCATATATCTCCGAGAGAACTGGAGAACTCTCAGACATGCAGATTTCCTTACGATGTTTTCTAGAGAATAAGGAGGTTATAGAAATTGTTCGATATAGGAGCATGAGCCTCCATAGACGCATGTCTATAAATATTCGAAAGAGAAGGACAGAGGTGAATTTTACTTTCAATATCACAATATAGCGGACAGGTCTGTTGCCGTCAACCAGTTACATGGAGTTGATATTAAAACTTGTAAAATAAAAATTCAATGACTCCTTGGCCGTCCTGTTATTCAAACCTGGGACCTCATAATTAACGGCCAATATATACCATGGGAGCGACGATGCAGTTAAAATATGTCATCAATAGAGAATAATATACTTAACGAAGATACAACAGCTTAAGAAATAAAATTAGGTACTGACCTATTTACATGAGATCTACAGCATCATAAATCAAATGCGAACTCTGACTTTGACTTATTTAGCGAAAAAAAGGGATAGTATAACAATTGCTTTAAGACTGTCTTCGTGTAAATGAATCCTTATACGCAACTAGTACCTTTAACACACACTGATTCCTATGTGTGTCTCACAACAATCGTTTCCAACGTTAGTCAGCTTGCAATATATGAAACTTAATTATACAGTTACACTCTAATTTTCACTGTACGCACTTAGATACCATCATACTTGTGTGCTGTAATCAATATGTTTAAAGATACCATTTATAATATAAGTAGGGAAAGTATCGAATGCAGACATGCATGCGTCAACAATGTTGTTCACATGAGGTTTTTAGTTAAAAGTTATCCTGAATGTAACCTATTCTTCTATGGATGCAATATCAGCGCCTAGAACCAAAAACACCATATCACATCTGCCTAAGTATCCTACTCTTTCCACTATTCCTATCACTGATTGCAGAGCACTTTCCACTTAATCCTAGCCTTGAGTAAGTTGATGCATTTATTCTGGCTTAACAGATTTATATTCTGATTGAAGGGTACTTAATTGTGTTTCCTTGGTATCGATTCGATGCTACAGGAACACAGGCCTATCCATGAGCGCCATTTCGCTCAAATCGGAGCAGTCAACAACCGATCTCTATAGAAGATCGCAGCCAAGCCTTGTGTTTTAGTTCTGCGGTGAGTCGAGTCCTCAGGCCAGCATTCATTCATCCATTTCAGTTATCTTGTCCTTTTAACTAGCAGTACATCAACTCCTTTTTTGAAGGATTGGCAACGACGTATTTGCTCCTTGAAGTTGACAGTGGTCAAAGGCAAAGGCAACTTAAAATTCAAGATACTGACTTGCGACCTTGATTACTTAAAAATATGTGAACTAATCAAGGCTATAGTAAATACAATCAATGAATTCGAACTGGTCGTTAAATCAATAAACTGTTTTTATTAACGGCCTTTTGTTCTTTAACGAATCAACTGTTTTTCTTCAATCAAAAATCCTGTTGAAAATATTAACGTAATAAATTCTATCAACGTCTTCGCAACGCAAGTAGCAACTCACAATACCTAATGTATAAATAATTTTCATCTCATAAAATAACGAAAGCAGTTTTATTCTAATACAACTACTAGCTACAAAACGGTTTTCAAAGTTGCGATTGAAAACGTTGACCTAATATGCAATAATTTAACTTTATACGAATCTAATTAATAATCAGTTCATTGAAAAACCAGTTGACGATTTAACAGTCTTCTAACCTGTTGACCATTGCCGAAAAAAAGTTACATTAAATTAATTAAACGCCGCCAATGACACCTCTATTAGTGAGATATGATCATACATCATTGGATTATTGGCTATTGCTAAATTGTACCGTCATTGAACATTTAATGATGCCATAAATTATGTAACAGTTCAAAACATATATGGAAAACCTTTGTGAAACCTTTGACTAAACCGGTTTTATGCACGTCATTATGAGAACAAAATAATGTTATTGAGGTTTTCCCTGGTGCTTTTTAATAAACATAGCTTTCGAAATATAACAAAAATACGTGGTGATAAAGATAGTTAGCGTGAAGACAATCTAGTAGCGATACCTACAAATAGGTAAGGCCAGAATCCTAGGTTGCTTTACTAATTGTTTAACCAATTTTACATTTAAGACTGCTCCGAGCGTAAGACACGGTTGGACTAAATGACAGAGCTCGATATTCAAATCGGCGCGCGGCCGCCATAGTAAAATTGTATGGAGGATTTGAAGTGCTTTTTTGATAAATATGTATCTTTATTGTCAACCAATACTTAACTGAAATATTTGGGACGGACAAATTGTAATATAACTATTTATGTTTCGTTTAAGCTGTAAAATAGGATAGATTTCTTCTGTTATAATCTAAAAATCACGTAACACGAGTTTACGTTTTTGCATATTTCAAATTTACGTAATTTTATAGGCGAAAATATTAATTATTTTAAGTTTTTTACAGGGAGTAATTGTAAACACATTCATTGTTATGGTTAATGTATATTTTATATTTGTAATAAACAGTGTTAATTTTATCAACTTAACTGTGACCACCTGTAATGGCACATTTCGCTCGGCGCAGTCTTAATAATTTATTAATACCTATATTACGTAGCACTTATACGTATTTTATCACTTTGGTAAGCTTATGCATAATTGCAATTGCAATAAGAAGTGTAGTGTAGTATAGCATGTTTAGATGTCAATAACTTTCAACAAACATGCCACTCGACAATATGTTAGCTCCACAGCTTCGACTGTCTATTAAGAGGGTTAAATTAAATGCAATTGAGCAGTTTATGCAAATTGACCCATGAATTCATACGATTTTTACTTAAAATATTTGTTGTAGAAAGTATAAGTAATGGTTGTTCTGAGTCTGAGTTTTCTTTGTGTCTGTTGTTTATTTTATTTATTTTATTTTATTTATTTAAAATAAAATAAATAAAATAAACAACATGTAAAATACCTCAGGACACAGGACAAAAAAAATTGTCTCTGCACAATTATTTTAGAAAGGCTTTGTTCATACTAATACAATATAAATTTTTAAACTTAAGTAAGTGTAAGTAACTATTAAAATTCCGAATGTATACCTATGTATTGTATGATATGGTATAATTTATTTGAATATATCATGCAAGGTTCTAACAAGTTATAGGTTAATTTCTTCATAGCACTGAATACATTTTATATTAAATAAATGTAAATCTGATCTTGAACTTCCCACAAAATTCATATTTTGTGCTTCCAAGTTATTAGCTAGGTAATTATTAAGTTAATGTACCAAATAACAACATTACCATTAACAAAAGTAACAGGTTAGTATATTATATGTACATTAGCTGCATATACAAGCAAATTTGTTTTGTCTATGTACCATCACATTTAAAAACTGTCATATCTTTATTTTCAACCAATTTAAATGAAACAAACAATAAAAGTAGAGCCAAGTTTGTCTAAACACATCACTTCAAAACAACACCAAATTAGGTTTGCCATTGTATATAATTATTACAGTGCTCAAATTATGTTAATTATTAAACAGAATTTGTTAGTAAACAAATCCTGCAGGTTTTGAATTTGAATGTAAGAATTAAACATAATTAAAAAGCTTTTATTAAGTATCAGGATGTCACAACCGCATGCTAACTCAAATGCAAGCATATGCAAGCTGTCAAACAAGACAGTCACCCAGTAGTTTAAGAAAAGTGAAATAGAGATAGGATATTTACCTTTCCCAGCATAATCTAGTTGGCAAAAATTTTCTGTATCCATCTCTAATGTAGGGATTATGCTTTATATAATCTGGCGCTTCTTCATATTTGAGCAATTGCCTATAGTTTATATACTCCTCTTCTTCTTTGGTCAAGTTATTGTTGTCTTCCAGTTTCTTGCCTCTCCGGAGCAGACCAGTGCTTTGACAGAAGTTCTCCGTTCTGCATTCATCTTCTACCTTAAACAAATTTCTCAGTTAGTATTATGTCATAACAGCTTTACCAAATACAAATAAGTAGGTTATGTGGTAGATAAGGTCAATATTTTAATATTAAAACCAGTTATGAGAGCTAAACTATTATGTAAGGTGCTATTATAAATATAAAGCATTCAAAATACCTAAAATATTGTTTCTTTTTTAGTGATTTTCTCACAAGATATGATAAGCATACTTAAACTCATACACATAAGTAAATGAATGGTGAGCTAGCAAGGAGTATGACTATGGTTTTAAATGAACTAGGTGAAAAATATAAATATTTCAATAAGATTAATATAAAGTTTTAGACTCCATTAATGAAGACCTAATTAGATTTTAAATAAAATGTGGGCAATAAACTTATTAGCTTAATTTATATTTTATGGTTTCACTTTCAAACTCGTTTTTGGGAGCAATAAATTCCACAGTGATTAAACTTTATAGAAAACTGTATTTGCAGGTCGTTTTGAGGTTTTCTTCTCTAAGTATAAAGACAGGTTTGTATAAAAAGGCATTGTTAGCAACACATGAGTGGCCAAGAATATATACATTGGAATGTACATATGTAAATATTATTTTTTAATATATAATTCGCAGTTTTACTTACTTTTTCTATTGGCATAAACTGCACTGTTTCTGCTTGGCATTCGCTAAGTTTTCTAGTCATAGTTAAAGTCATTTTAATTTAGAAATAGTCTTTCGAAATGCACTAACAAGTACCTAATTCTCAAACTTGGTAGCACGCAACCAACATTTTAAAATAAAATAGAAATTTTTGGAGCATACATTATTTGGAACATTATAACAAAAATGCTTAGTTTAAAATATCACAATAAATTTAGTTCAAGTAAACACGCACTAAGATTTACACTAACACAACCACCCCCCTCGTATAAATCATCCAAACTGGCTTTTTAATTTTCAGATTTCACTGGAAGTGGAAGTCAACGTTTCGCTATTGCTACTGAATGTCACTCAGTGTGACAGATATTGTCATAAAATTTACGTTTTGTTACCTATTATTTAAATTCCATTACGCACTGTTGATTAATATATGCCTTTATTTCATATTATAATAATAATATTCTATCACATACACACAACACCGTCTAAACAATGGATAAACATAGATACTTTTTATATACCTTGGCTATATAAGTAGTAAATACAAAAACGAAAAAAGAATATCGCGCAATAAATGTTTAAATCATAGATAAACTTTACAATTTATTACAGCATTAACAAGATTGCAACATTAAAAAAATCACATTGTGGCCAACATTTGTTTTAGATTAAAACTGATGTTTATTTTTAATTCTTCTCCTGATATGAAACGACCTTCACTTGTCTCTTAATTTGTTAGATGAAACGCCTTCCAGATCCCTCTGTCTGATAGGAAATAAAAAATATTGTGATGTATCAGACAAATTAGCTTTATGGTAATATTTTCTGTGGTTCTCAGCAATGGCCTCATCCTATTTACTAATTTTAACTACCATATATCTTTTCTTAATAAGTCCAACTTATTTTTCTCTAATGTTTCAACACAGCACCTTCTTTCTTTCTACTTTAAATATGTCCAAAATCTTTCCGTGTTGACTTTCAAGTTTGGCATAGAACGTAATGCTTCAGATATAACGCCTAGTGAGTTCTGAAGCTGTTTCTGATATTCTTATAAATGTTACACTATGTAAATAAGTAAGAAAACAAAATAATTTGGCGTTATGACTTTCTATGCATTAATTTTTGCGTAATTTTCTTCCTTGAAATAATCGTCTCTATCTTGTGTGTGGGGGCCAGTCAGTACAGACCGGCGACACTTCGACCCAGTGCGATCTATTGTGTCGACTTCCCCAATAACGACTGTCATAGATAGATGTCATCATGTTCATGGCAGCCGGGACCGATGGTCTAATGTGACCTCCGAGGCACGGAGCAGGCGATAATTGTCAATCAATACGCACATAATTTCGAAAAGTCATATAACTTCCGAAAGTCTGATGTGTCAGTTCGAATCCGAGACCCTCTGCATTGCAGTCTGTTTATCTTCCCAATAAGTAATCGCTGCTAAATATCATTAAAAAAAATTACTTGTTTAATAGAGGTCAGTGACAAGACTTCATAGAATAATATACGTAACCTCGGGGAAGTGTAAGTTTTCTCGGCGAAAGTGACTATAACCATAAGTGAGTCTTTCAATCTATCATATTTCTGCGACACCAAGATAACATTATAATAAACTATTTAGAACAGTTCACTAACCAATTTGTTGGCCAACTTAGGGATGAGCAAATGCACTCCGCATACACACGCTTACCGCTTTTAAAACAGGCGTGATATCTGGAAGTCCTGAGCCTTTTGAACTGGCTTTAAAACAAAGCAGAAATTTATGGATCACCGTTAAAATAAACCCGGACTTATATTCTCGATAAAGTAATTAAAAATAATATATATACATAATTTTTCTTTTTTGTGTCATGATTATTGGTATTTTATACCGACTTTGTCTTTGTTAATACGTGTGTAAATATATCTATATTAGATTAGTTAGTGTATAGTATATATTTTTTTTAAATGTCTGTTCTAAGCGTACTAAATATGATTAATTGTATATTATTTAAAGTCATCAACTGTTACCTACTCTAATGAGACAGCATAAAGACTACGGTTATTTTAAATGATAAATTATAGTGTAAATTATTCATTTAGATTCAATGTAACTTTGTCTGTTATGACTACAAAATCTGAGATGTATGTGCACTGTAACATACGAACATATAATTTGACAATGGTTATATCTTAATACTACTAAAAACTGTATTTTTACTGAGTAATGTCGGTGTAAACCTAAAGCAGTCGTGTGTTGTGTAGCTGCTGCAATATGATATTTCGAATGTATAAAGCAATTTTGATGTACTTATTTCTTACAATATTGTTACTTTCGAAATAAAATATTATTTTGTAGCGCTTCTTGTCAGCTCTACAATATATGAAAGAACGGCGTGTTCTCCACAGTTATTGGGGTGCGACAAGGTTTGGCATTGCCTCAGTCGCATTTTTTTATTGCTTCGCAAGAAAATACCATATTGCTGGATTTTATATGACAATGGTCCAGTAGTTGCGCGCGTCACTACTATTAGAATTTGTATGTATCAAGTAATTATCAGTCATTTAATTATGTTTCATATGAAACGAAGAGACATTTAGAGGATAAGTTTTAAAATACCTGATTAAGGTGAATTATTCTTAACGATTATATATTTTTTACAAATAATATTATATGCGAAAAATTATATGCGAGCAATGTTAAACAAAGCCACTGATCATTTTTATCCAGGATTAAAGAAATCATTATTAATTGCGATGCAATAACAATATTTAAATGTTGAGATGTAAACCGGAACATTTTATTTTATTTTGTATCTAATATATTAATGAATAAAGATATTTGGACCTAATAAGTATTTTATTTATTTTACCATGTATAAATAGCTCTTTTATTAGAAGTTAGGATCATAATTAATTTTATTGAAATTAAATGATATTTCATCTTACAAAAACCATTTTACCGCGTCCATAACTATTAATTATACCTATGATATTACCTGGGAAAGTTTCAAATTGCAAAAATGTGCTTTAAAATAGCTGGCGTGCCGACTACAGTAATGAATATCTACAAATAATCCAAAAATAGCGCCCCGGAGAATTCTTTGCTCCGTATGTCGTCATTTCCTATTTTCTGCAGGGCTACCAGACTAAAATACAGCTTTCGAAAATCAATAATCATTATGATTTTTTAATCCAAAAAAAAAAATTGTCTTCGTAATTTTTGTTTTTGTAAAATAACTGGCAAAAAAATCCTACAATTGAAGCTGATTAACAATATCAAACCAAATACTTATAGACCTGAGCAGAAATATTAATAATTTTAAAAAGGCTGACAACCATAAACGTAACCTGCACTTTAAAAAACTGTGCAATTCTGAACGGTCTTTGTAAATGGTCGATTTTCCTGTTTGCTGTTCTCCATTTGCTGAGAGTGTATAATTTTGTTACAACCCGTGCTCTGTTCTAGTTCTTATTTTTTCTTATTATAAGTTATTATTATTTTTATTTAAGCGTTTAAAGTTTGATCCTCGATAATACAAATTCAATATTACTACATAAAACGACTTAGGTGGTACTTTTGCGTTTAGACGGGAGCCATCTTGCAATCTCTAATCAAAGGTCCTTGGCTCACAGTTTCGTTGTCTAGTTGAAAGTCAGTTTATTCCATCATAAAATAATCAAATGGCGTTAAAACGAATTAATAGGGTACGTATTGTTATTTGTATCCTTTATTTTGTTAAATTGAAGTCGTTATAAATGAAGTGTTGTAAAAATCGGTATCAGACTTCGTAGTGAATGTTTCGTCATTGTGAATACCTATTATCGAAATTTCTTCTGGATAATTCCGTGTGCGTGATGGTTTTATTGAAATAATTGGATGGATCATCTTTTTTGTTTTATGGTGAACCTATTGTGAGGTAACGGTGTTTTACTGGTATAAGTAGGTGACAATTTTGTGCACACGGCGTACATAAAATGTCGGAATTATGTGCCAATTTTGAGGTTTTCTTGTCATGAAAGGCACCTGTGCTGTAAAAATATGTAAAATTTGACCGTAGCGCTAAATTTTACTATAGAAACAACATTGATCCTCGGTCGATGGAGCAGTTTCGAACAATATGTTCAGCCCCCATTTATTTTTCGAGTGATGATGTGACATGTCCTAGTCTTGGTATTGTGTTTTTTATGTTGTTGTGTACACATGGTATTGTTTTATATTCAGGAATTACAAGATCTGGGCAGAGATCCACCAGCACAATGTTCTGCAGGCCCACACGGTGAAGATCGTAAGTACCTATTGATCTACTGCCTACTTATTTTTTGTGACTCATTGTGTTGTATAATAATAATACTGAGAAACATTGTCATGGAATCAGATCATTTGATTTTCGTAATTAGTTTATACTAACTGCATTATTTGGTTATAATCTGAATTGTTTATATAAAAGAATTATTGCAATTATCAACACATTTGTAGCAGCGATATTTTAGCATATAATATCATCCATTTACAGCACATAATGCTTTGTACTTTAATAAACACTTGAAAATAAATAATACATATTTTAATCTTGTGTGCATCTTGTTAGCCATGACAGTTTTCTCTATTGTGGTGATTCTGTTTTTATGAAACATCAACATATTATAAAATTCTAATTTAAATCTAATTCAACCCCACTCACAATGTCAATATTGCTGTTTCCTCATATCCACAACATTTAGTTTTGTACTATGACTCAATCATAAAGGTTCATATAAGATATTGAACTTTTAAGAGTTCACACCCATTGAATAGTTCAAAACTATAAGCCATTCAGTGCTGCAGTAAAAACTATGTTTTATGTATAACAAATAATGTCATAGGTTTATAAAAATATATATTATAAATATACTATTTGACTTTGTGTTCATAGATAGAGCTATTTGCTACTGGCATTCATGTCATTGACCTTGTTTTAGTCAGAAATGATCTTACTTTTTTCTAAGCTAAAATTTTAGTGCAAAACTGTTTCAGGTGTTTTTGTAATGTTTTACCTAATCATATTTCTTTTTGTTTCCAGTTTTCCATTGGCAAGCCACAATTATGGGTCCAGTAAGTAGTTTATTAATTGATTGTTAAGTACCTTAAAATTTTATTGTGATAAGTGTTGTACAAATATTACATTTCAGACGGCAATCTAAAATTTTAAAGAATACAATTAAGGTTGATAATTACATTGTATATCTTTTTCTTTTACAGGTCGACAGTCCTTATCAAGGCGGAGTATTTTTCCTGACCATACATTTTCCAACAGATTACCCATTCAAACCACCAAAAGTTGCATTCACAACACGTATTTACCATCCCAACATAAACAGTAATGGTTCCATTTGTCTTGACATTCTGCGCTCACAATGGTCCCCAGCACTAACCATATCCAAAGGTAAATTCATTGTTTTTCATTACAACATTTTTATTGTTCATAATTTGTAAATTATTTGTTAGTAATAGCATGTTTTGAAGATGTAAATTTTATGTATAATATTTTGAATTTCAGTGTTGCTCTCAATCTGCTCACTCCTATGCGATCCAAACCCAGATGACCCATTGGTGCCAGAAATTGCTAGGATCTACAAAACGGACAGAGAAAAGTACAATGAACTAGCCCGCGAGTGGACGAGGAAGTATGCCATGTGATGAGTCAATTGTGACATCAGCAACACATACACACACACATCGCCACAGCCCGGGCTCGACTCCCCTCTCCCTCCCTCCTCCCTATTCCTGCTCCCTAATCCCTTAATGTCCTCATCAAACCTAAATTTACTGGAGATTGTAAAATAATGTTCATGGTCATTTTAGGATCTGCCTAATTTCTGTCGTATCTGGTAATTTTTGAATGCGAATTTATTGCATCTAAGTAACACGGTACCCATGTGCAAATATAGTTTCTGTTTTTATCTAATAAGAAACATTTTCTATAAGAGCAAAATTAATTTTTGTTTAACATTGATGTGTCAGTAGATGTCTTTACACTCCTTTAGTTGAAGTTAAAGATTAGTTAAATTTACATCAATTGAATTTATGTAATTCCTAAACTATTTGTACTTTAACTAGATCTAAATTGCATTGTGAAACTGTACAATAGCCATATGTTAGGAAATGGAGCGTTCCTTGCTAGCTTACAACTTACTTATTGTCCGGTTCACTTAGGAATTTTGTCGATGAAATGTAAGTAAAGCTCATAAGTGTTAAGAACATTTTGGGTAATGTAAGTAAGTGGTATCACAAAATGAACTCGTTGACGGAGTGAGTGTTAATTTTTTTTACTAGAAAACAACTTTTTTTTAAGTTAGTAAATGTAGCGTGCTACAGACCAGACTGACATTGATTGAAGTGGTCAGTTTTCTTTCATCCACAATATTTTATAACAATGGAAAACGCTCCAATAGTTACAACATTCAGTATAAATTACAGTGTATCTCATAAGATGATAAGTTACGATTAATCTAGATTTTTTTCAATATGGCGATTTATATTATAATTTTATCTAATATATATTGTGGTTGTAAGGATACCTGCGTTGTGATTTCCACGAATGTCCTATCCATGATCCATCCTTGTTTCCTCTGAGTAACTGAACAAAACGTAATGTATGTGAACACGTGACGGTCACGGCACGAGTGGCTAAGCATGGGTGTGTAGACGTAACAGCTGCAGGCAAGAGGAAGCTTTTGTTCACTTGGTTTATCACTGGGAGATTCAAATTAAAGCTTTTTCAAATTGTAATCAACCAACAACTTGTATTTTAGCTTCACTAAATTGTAAGAAACAATAAATTATTGTGTATGTAAATAACACCTTGAGCTTTATTTAGGCAACTTCCTGGTAAATACGTAAGCAGCTGTAAATATTCATTTTGAGTTTAATTAGCTGACATAGTTAGTTTCTGGGTCACCGAAAATCTGCCAAATAATTGCTATGGAAAGAGATCATAATCTCCAACTTCAAAGTAATTGTAATTGCAATGACGTTTTCGTTTTGCTAACGATACGTGTCTATATGTTTATATAGAAAGTGGATTGTCATTGTGTTTCGACGTTACGATGTAGCATATGAAAATAGTATTCAAATGTTTCCCAATGATTTCATCAATACCTCATCCTGTGTTAATCGCACTTTAATTGTTAAATAATAAAAATATTTTTAATTATCTTCCTATCGGTCATTTGCTAGGACATAACAATGATATCTAACGGGTTTTGCATATCTGAATCTTAGTCTTGTACACATACATAATTATGTACTAAATGTTTTGAAGATAAGGACGTCTGCACTGTGGCAAATAGATAAGAGTACATTTTTAGTTTCAACTGATTGTCCGCTATTTGTCAGATCGACGACCATAAAACTTTGGTTTCAATTTATAAAAATGGTAAGTAAAAACGTTTGACGCTCTTCTGACACTATTCGTAAGTATTAGGTAGGTAGTTAGGTTACTAAAAATACGTAAGAATAATGACTATCATGATATAAAATGGTTTTTGGCGTTCATTTTGGTCAGTCCAGTCTAGTTACACACCGAATTGTCGCTAACTTGCTATAAGACCATTGGACGTGCCTATCTAGTTATTTGCCAGATTAACTGGCCTGGCCCATTAACAGTGATGGCATACATACAATTCTAGAATTTGAGTTAAAAGCTAATATTACATACCTAGGTATCCCGGGTGGGCATAGCCTCTTCGACCGCCCTTATATTCACTAATGTATAAGACAGTATTCGTTACATATGCGGTGTGAAATGAGTTGACTCGGTACCTTATTTAGGAAGATGAGTAATATTAAAGTACTTATCCAAATCATAATGTAGACTACCTACTCGTTCCCTGACGAGAAGCTGTGCAATCAATCCTTCAATGCAATTTGAATCTTTTTATTTTACAAATCCTTCATACTTACTCTCATATCCCTAAAGAGGTTGGCATAGGTATGGTAGGTACATTTACATACGTTTCGCAAGTTGAGTATGTTTATAAGGCTAACTAGCCATGTGTGTACTGCTATCAAAAATTTCCTAACAGAAAAATTGCATGGCACTGTCACACCCGAGACCTAACAACCGGGCGCAAACTTATGCGACAAGACTAACGAGGTGGTGGTGATCAATACTAAAACATTAAAATGGGATTAATTTGCAGTTTTAAAGATCTGAGCCTGATTTATTGAGCAGACGTATAATAATTATATTTTATGCTAGCACATTAGCTAAAATTAATAATTTTATTAATTTTAACAACTATGCTTAATATACAACATATATATATATATACCTATATATAAATATAGTGGTATCTCGGCTTACATGGCAATTAATAATGTTATTAATTTTAACAACTATGCTAATATATAACATTCATACATAAATATAGTGGTATCTCAGCTTACATGGCGTTTAATACATTGTTATCAAAATATCTAATTGGGGACTAAGCTGTTACTCGTGACGTCACTAGCATTTTTTGTAGCCTATGGGACTCGGGCCTCAAGCTGTCTCCATACAATTTTTCCAGATTCGTTTTTGATTTAGCTGTGTAAACGTAACAAACATCATCAATAAAATTAGAATTCAAACATGCCTCTCCTATTTAATTTGAAAACCAACTCAACAAATTAATTAGTAAAGGGTAATTAATTGGTGATGTTTGAATTCGAATTAGCGATCTGACTCATTTGCCCAATTTGATTATCGGTTGTCAATATCATGTTCTGCATTATTCGCTTCTTTTTACCTTTGTCAATTTGCTTACAAACAACACAAAGGAAAATAAAATCCATCCTAGCTATAGTTTATAGAAGTACATATAGTGGTAGGTCACCTATTTCAAAAGATGGGATGTGCCAGGGTTTAAGTTGGCCAAAATTTTAAAAGGTTTTGGAGTATATGGAAGATAAAGAATATATCTAAAACCTTTACAAGATACTGTTTATTACAAAATGTTATCAGAAAAATTAATGGAGGTACATATTTTACAAAGGCACATAATCAATAAAGTATCATTTACATTTAGATCACTACAGATTATAATTCAGTCGTTTCCATATTTTTAGCGTTTTTCATTTGTTCTAACTGTTGGTAGAAGTCATATTTGGCTTGATTAGTTTGAGGTTCTGTTTCAGTCGACTCTATTGAAGGGAAAGCTCCTGTGGTTATGAAATAGGGTTTTTCGTTTGACAAATCTTGGTCTACGGCGTTTTCGTCGAGTGAGTCTCGTTCCGAGCGGCTGAGTTGGTCCTCTGATTTGTACCAGTCATTTTCGTAAGCGTGTAGCCAAATTGGATTGGATCCTTTTGTACTATGTTTGTTTGTATTTGGAACTCGGCCGCCAGAGCTACGGATGGTCATGTCAGACTCGCCGGGTGTGGGTGACGCTGTATAAACAAATAAAATAACATTTTAGTTTCAAAAATTTCATATCGGAAATTTAGAAAAATGGTAATCCTTTCGCACGTCTGTTATTCTAGATCCATATTGATTCTAAATGTTTCATTCAAGTGAAATAAAATATGTATGTGCGATACCGACGTTATCCCTGGAATTAAAATTTTAGATCAGCTGTGCCGGAACCGTTGGCAAAATTTCGAACATAAAGTAGGTTTTTCAGTAGTAGCATAGCATACATAGTGTCAAGCTTATATGCACGAAGGGATAGGTATATGTAATTTACGCCCACATTTAGAACAGCCAGTTACGATATTTGGTTTCACATATTACGAGTGTGCTGTCTAGGTACTGGATACAGTTTTAGACTCCGTGCTTCTACTGAGAATTTCTTGACACAAAGATCCCATAAATACTGCTTGATCCGGGAATCTAATCTGAGACCTGAAGCATTTAATACTTCTGCTTCACCGAGTCAGTTTTAATCTGTCAAGTCTTAGTATACCAGACATGATTAAAAATGTATTGTGTCTAGCCGCCGGTGTGCTGCTGCGACTCTCAATAGGTTAAATAACTGGATTACTATATGAATGTTAGTATGTAACTACTATTTAGTATTTACTACTTTAGCATGTGGCGCAGCGGTAGTGAATGCGACTGCTGTGCATGAGGTTTCGGGTTCGAATCCCGGGTCGGGCCAACATAAACGTATTGGGTTTTTCTGTTAAGAATTCTCAATACGAGCCCGGAGTTAGGAAGTTGGCGGTGTTAAACACCCCCGTGCCTCAGAAAGCACGTAAAGCCGTCGGTCCTGCGCCTGATCTCTCTCTGGTCGTGTCGGATTATCCGTCCCATCGGATCATGAGGGTAGGGGAAAACAAAGAGTGCACTTGTGTTTGCGCACATACTTGTGCACTATAATACCTCCTGCGCAGGTGGCCAGTCTCCGCTAAGATTCGATCTGGAGGACATTGTTATATATAAGGTATAAAATCTTACAATAAGCAGTTGCGGTGGCCGCTTTAAGTCGCCGCACGTAGTCTGCTCGCTGTGACAGACACATCATCACGGTAAGAACTAGTAGGACAGACAAGAACAGAGAGGTCCATACGAGCCAGAATACTGTCTGGTTTGAGGATAACGTCTCCGCTGTTAGTGGCTGGTATTCTGCTGGTTGTGTGTCTAAGACATTGAATTCCTGAAATGATATATAGTTATTAATATGAAGTTTGAATAAACTAAATAAAGGTAATTTCATATTTAAATGACAAGGTTTTTTAGAGGTAGGTATGACATATCTACACATTTCGTCAGGTTTCATGTAATATGAGATGAGATTGTTGATCTCTACTAGGTATACTGAAAAATAGCTGCCACTGAAAATTATCTAACAGAAAAAGCATTAACTCTTAGCTCGAACTGGGAATCGAATTACAGACGTCATGTATGGGCAAAAGCGTAAACTTGTGCGTCAGGATCACCGAGACAAAGGCCATAAGCCATTTTAGTGAATGAGAGGCCGCAATACCCTAATGGTTGAAGTATCGAGCTTGCGATCGAGAGGTAGTGGCTTTGACCCACACCCATTACACTAAGGATGTAAACCCGCTCCTAACAAAGCGAAACTGAAGTAATCCAAGTTGCAGGTAATCTCTAAAAACTAATCTAACGAATGCCAACTTATAACTTTATGAAACACTAGTTTCTGACAGTGGCTTCACCCGCTGGAATACCAAGGGAAAGCACACAAGAATAAAAGTATTCTATCTAGGACGAGATGTGTCATCCAAAATTGTTCAGCGCTTTACGCGTAATTGAATAAAAATATCCAAATTACGAAACATCTTCACAAACTTTCACATTTTTATTTACAAAAATTTTGCATCGGTATGTTTGGGTCCGCAAAACTCGAAAAGTAGTCCATGAATTGACTTTACATTTTTAGAAAACATTGCATTCAAGTTGCTATTAAGAGAATTTTTGTATACTTTTCATCCCGAAGTTCCCACTGGATATTTAAATATAAGTACAAGACCGAACCACAGGTAAAAGAGGTTGTGTTAAACTAGTTTAATTTATAATATTAACAGTACATCCAAGCAAGAAAACGTGGTTCTAATTAATATACAATTACCTTGAAAAGGTCATCCAGCTGTTCAATATTCTTATCGACCAATTTCAACACCTGTTCGACTTCCAACACTGAATGGTCCTGTCCATTCACGAGATGGAGGTACAAGTCAGTCTTCGTATTGTCCACAGAGCCGTCTTTATTCTCATGTACCCTCAGATCGTCAACGTTCACTACTGAATCTGTTACTTGGGCGAGCTGTTCCCGGAACGTAGGTATTTTGTCGCGGATTTCCGACGGGTGTGAGCGTAGGACAAATCGTACCCGTTGGTCTTCTCGGAGTAGGTATATGAAAACGTGTGCCTCATCAAATAGGCCGCCTGTGTCGTTTGCTAGAACCTGGAATTATAGGAGCTATTTTAATACATACATATATTTTTACAAAGAATGAGAGATATGACAGGATTGCAGTAAGTTGAAATCTATATATATATATATAGTCTTTGCCTATACCTTCGGAAAACAGGCGAGACGTATCTATGTATGAACATAAGCATGTATATAATCATTACCTACATTTTGCCAGCTATGTTAATAGGTTTAACGCAATAGCTCGCTTATATCGATCTACGCAGCGCGTTTTCTCAGTGCTGCTTCTAAGAATTACCTAAAGATAATCTAATAATATTATGCCCAGCATGCAAACCTAAGCGCAAACGAGATAGTCAAAAAATCGTTAAGGATACATTTGGTGTCAAAGGGGACGATTTCTGAAGTCCCACACGACAAAGAGCTGTTTATGTCAATTATTTGTATAACAGACACAAAGAATATTTAGATTCTGAATTAGAATCTCAATTTAACTATGTTATTTTAGCAACCGCGACTATACTGCGATAGTTCTATACTGCGCTAGAGAACAATTGAATTTAAAAAATACTGGCACATAAATCTACTTTCGTATCCGTAAAAAGGCCAGTTATAACTTTGGAACTCAATAAACATATCTACAGACTTTTAAAATATTTTATCATACTTTTCACCACTCCATTAATAACAAGAGAACGTAAGATATGTTTTATAATAGCATCGTGTGATAGTTTTCTAAGCACATTTCTTGTTGCGACATTATACATCCATGGAAGTGTGCCATTTATGAGTCATTTCAATTCTAACTTTCATGATAGAGAAGGATTGTTTGTTTATTTTTTTATAAATTTGCATATTTAGAAAGGAATATTCAAAAAAATTTTACACTGACAAGAGGTCCGTGCCAGTAATGTAACTGTAATGTAAATGTAAATGTAATAGGGCTGGACAAGTACATAGGCTCCTATTTATTTTGGGATCCGTTTTCCGAACCTTTAGAAGTATGTGAGCGAATCGGATAATTAGCTCAAAATAATCGACGATATATTTATAAAAATAACATTGAATTCTAACTAATATTATGAATGCGAATGTGAGTTTGTTATGTTTTCATGCCTCTACTACTCGATCAATGTTCGTGCAATTTGGCATAGACGTTATCATAGGTACAGAAAAGGATATAGGTAACCTTTTACCCAGAAAAAGTACTGTTCCGGAACGAAGCGGCGCGCGGCGGGCAAAATCTAGTTATTTATATTTTTGCTTGTTTAAATGATCCGAATCTATCATCAAATGGTAAATGAGGGGCTTTACCAACGTCTCTAAGGCATTGTCTTTGTATGCTCACCAATGAGACATATTACAGAGTAATGTAACTTTGTCTCGATCATGCGTATGCAGTGATAATTTGCCAAGAGATTGTGGTAAGGTTCCAGTTATAAAGGACACCATACGAGCTCAATGACATGAGCTTAATGCTACTGAGCATTACGCGAGCGTGGTGAATTAAGGCCCATGATATGGCCTAACCCGTCTTATACTAAAAAAATGTCTGTGCCCAGCAGTAGGACAGTTTACAAGCAGGACTGATGTGATGATATATATTATTTCGATAGCTTTTCTGCCATGCCATTTTCGTAATGCTAACTGCATTACGAAAGTGGCATGGTTCACTTATTCACACGCCTTGACAGACGTGTGAATAAGTGTTTCTATTTATTATTCAAGATTAAAGGAGGACGAAAACACTTGCGCTGAGTTTTATATTTTCGTTGTTTTTTTACATCGTTTTGTCGATGTTTTGTCTATTACAGTCGAAGTGGAAATACATTACCAATCAATATTCGGGCATCTTATATGGTATCTGAATTTAGCGATGTTGTTACTTACGCACGACGTAGCGCATGCGCTCAGATAATACTAAATAAGTGGGTGCATGCAGCACATTGAACATGCTTATGCATGTGTTTATACACATTTGGACACTACGTGATACCCTACACCACGTGGTGTCCAATTGAACACATTTCAAATATGATTCGAAAGTCGGCAGTCGTAGAAAACTTGGTATTCAATTCTAAGTTCAAGTTGTTGTTGTTTCAAGTCTGGAAAGGCGATCTTTATGCAATTGAGAACAATAAAATAATGACTTCTTACCTTGAAATCAAAATATCCTTTCATTCCTTTCTGCGGATCAAAGTTCAAGGAAACTGCTCCAGTTTCAACGTTGACTAGAAACGGAGACACGGCCAGGTTTTCTAGTCCTTCTGTCAAAGTCTCTTTTACGTCTCCGATTAGATAGTAACTTATTCTAGAATTTTCATCTTCATCCAAATCTATAGCCTAGAAAAAATATAATCATGTTTTTTGAATACTGCGTGTATCCCTGCCTCCCAGGATTTTGATATTTGAATCATCGAACACATAGAATACCCAAATTCGAATAACATATTTATGAATCACACATTATTTGCTTTATGGGTATCGAACCTATCACAGTAGAAGCACAAGGAATAGCAAGGTTGCCAGATTAACCAGTAGCCATTCGAGTAATCGGTTGAAATAAACAATGAAATTCATTTATACCGTCGACTTTTATGGTCGCACCGCAGAAGTCAACAAGCGTAACTGCAGTGCTGCATATATGTATAATCATATACATATGTACTCGACGCAAACCTCACGATAAGGCAACAAAAAGTGCTTAGAACGCGTGACACACTTCATAAAGCCATACAAACTAAGAAAAGTATGTTATTCAATGCTTTTGTTTAATGTTTATTCTGTGGTTAAATAGGGTGAAAAACTTGATAAGATTTCACTAAAAGATCATATGAATCATCATGCTTGAACAGTGCAAAGGTTAAATTGTCACCTCAATGAATACGACAGTTGGTTAGCAGTCGTTGGGTGACCTTTTTTAAATGTTTGGGAGTTCCCCTACAGCTGTCATATAGGTACTTAATGTGTAATATTATGTTGATATAGGCAGAAATTGATTCGCCCGAAGGAATATAACATCCTGAGTTACAAACGTCACATTATGTTAGATATACTAAACAACGATATATAGTTATATGTGGAGATCGATCGATTTGATTTAATGTGCACTTAGTGAAACGTTTGTCACTAAGTGCAATAAGTATACAATTTTAATCCAATTATTGTATCAACACTGAAACACTAAATATAATTAATTCAATTAATATAATTAGATGGAATCTTCGGAAGAAAATAAATACCGACAATATGAGATAATTATACTTATAGAACAGTATCGTAACGAAATTGTTCGATAAGCATTTTTACTCTTGGCAGATGGCAGTAACATCTCTGCTGGTAAGCAGGAACCACCGCTCATGGACATAGCTACATATGTTCCCTCGAAACTACGGAGTTGCAATCACTACCATTGCGTCACCCAGGCAGTCATTTGTTTGTTTAAACAAATTAGGACAAAGAAGCTGTTTTAAAGACAAAAAATGTACCTTAACATGCATGAACTCAATTCCAAAATCAGCCTCCGTAGTAATTCCTCCAGTGAATATCTTGCTCACAAACTTGGGCGCGTTGTCATTCACATCGTTTACTGCAACGTGCACTTTCAAAGTACTAACATAGTCCATCTCTTCCTGATACTTAGGCACTGTGATGCAGTCTTCTGAGGCAAGTATTGTGAGGGTATATGCAGATTTCTGTTCCCGGTCTAAAGGCTTTAGAGTAGTCAGTCTAAAAATAGTTTCAATCGATAAATTATAATTATATTAGTTTACATGTTTATAGGCTTTCTTTGTTGCCGATAGGGTATCGATTATTATTTAGTCTCGAGTCGAGACTAGTAGAGGAAGTAAATTTGATGCATAAGCTCGAAAAGAACGTCGCTAAGATCTTGACGGGCATGTGCACAAACATATATCATACACAATTCGGACTTGAACCAAAAAAACTTCTACAACACGATCAGTCACAACTAAATTAAATATACATTAATGAGTCATGAAATCATGATTCGTTATTCGATTAGTAAATCAATACTGAACTTGACATTCGAATGCGGGTTTGTACCTACAATGTTCAAATCATTCCTAGACAATCGCGAATCACTAACTTTTTGATACATTCATTTATTAATTCATAACCTTTAAAGCTAACACTTCGCGAAAAAATTATCTGTTAAGGTGTAGATTTTATCTTAGCAATACGAAAATCTGAAATTAATTTATCAAAGACATACCTATGCGTACTCCTTTGCAGCTCAAACATGTTGTCTCCATCGCCATCCACGATATAATAACAAACAGGTAATATCGGCTCATCACCTCTGTCAATTTCATCCCTTTCAATCACACTGGGCAAATATACGCCATTATTATGAGCATTCTCAGTAAAGTTGATGTATATGTGCTTGTTGGGAAACCGTGGGCGATAGTTGTCCACATTTTGGACGTATATAGTTAGGTCCAGGTCTGAACTCAAAGGTGTGGGCAAACCGAGGTCATATGCTTCTATTCTTAGCTGGAAAATATATTAATAAAATATGAGGTTGCCAAGGAAATGTCAATTAAATAGAGTAGTTTGAAAAGCTGAAGGTAATTACGAGTATTGATTTTAACAATAGCGTGCGTATTTCGTGGTATTTGTATTATGTAGGTACTTTTCTTTGAATATAATTTGCCTTGAAGTATTAGGTTTTTGAGAGAGGGGTATTCAAAACGATTTGGTTCGAATAAAATTGATATTGTTTGTTTCCAACTAAAGTCAAAACAGAATAAGTGTTATTTTTACTCCAGCATTGGCAAGCAAACACAAAAGTCTTGTCCAAAGGTAAGTGATCACCGTAGCCTACGAAATCTCGCAACGCGTAGAGTGTCATTAAAAATTGCAGATCCTTTCCACGTGTAGTCGCTGTGCTGCTAGTTCAAACTGCAAAGATTATTGGTTTTCTGCTTTGTAAGTAACCTGAAATGCCAAGTCCTAGGGACTACATAAAGTTGTTAGGCTGCGATCTTCTGTTTGGTCGAGATCTTTCCTTAAGCTGTTTCTCTGTTTGAGCGTAATGCCAAATTTGAGAAAGAAATCCATAGTGACCTATTTTACTTAAACAACAAGGATACTTTCTTTAACGTCAAAGTAATATGCTATATTTACGGTTTATCTCGCCATGGAGTAGTATAAGGCCAATCAACAAGGTTAGTTCAGATTTGGATAGGTGGCTATTTATAAAGGTAGTATCCTGTTTAGCTGCTATTGTTCTGAGGTTCTGGTTTATATTATTCTGCACTTTGGGGGTCCAATAAACGTTTGCTAAGGTTAGCCTCAGAGCGGCTGATTATTTAACAAGTTACGAAATCAGTCTGTTTTGCCACGATTCGATTAACAATTGCTCACATATCCAAATCTTGTACAATGCGCAAAAACTTAAAGAGTGAAGTACAAAAAGGGAGAGAGAGGTAAATAAATACATGATGTTTAATTTTGTATGTGCACTTAACTTTTTATGACATTACCATCTAAAGTTGCACTGTGGTGCGCACGAAAAAGGGTGGCGGCCTTGTCCTACCACACACAGAATCGCTCGGCGCCGTTCACTTAGCACCGTTAGTACCTAGCGCTGTCCGTACCTGGTACGTAGTCTGTTTGTTCCTGTCGAGCGCCTGCGAAGTCCGCAGCGCACCGCTGGTGGCGTGCACGGAGAAGGATACGCCTACGTCCTGCCGCACGCGGTAGCGCATGGAGCCGTTCACTTAGCACTGTTAGATGCTAGTGCTGTCCGTACCTGGTACGTAGTCTGCTTGTCCCTGTCGAGCGCCTGCGAGGTCCGCAGCGCGCCGCTGGTGGCGTGCACGGAGAAGGATACGCCTACGTCCTGCCGCACGCGGTAGCGCATGGAGCCGTTCACTTAGCACTGTTAGATGCTAGTGCTGTCCGTACCTGGTACGTAGTCTGCTTGTCCCTGTCGAGCGCCTGCGAGGTCCGCAGCGCGCCGCTGGTGGCGTGCACGGAGAAGGCGCGCCACGCGCCGCCCGCGTCCTGTCGCACGCGGTAGCGCACGGCGCCGTTCACTTAGCGCTGTTAGATGCTAGTGCTGACCGTACCTGGTACGTAGTCTGCTTGTCCCTGTCGAGCGCCTGCGAGGTCCGCAGCGCGCCGCTGGTGGCGTGCACGGAGAAGAGTACTCCCACGTCCTGCCGCACGCGGTAGCGCATGGCACCGTTCACTTAGCACTGTTAGTAGCTAGTGCTGTCCGTACCTGGTACGTAGTCTGCTTGTCCCTGTCGAGCGCCTGCGAGGTCCGCAGCGCGCCGCTGGTGGCGTGCACGGAGAAGGATACGCCTACGTCCTGCCGCACGCGGTAGCGCATGGAGCCGTTCACTTAGCACTGTTAGATGCTAGTGCTGTCCGTACCTGGTACGTAGTCTGCTTGTCCCTGTCGAGCGCCTGCGAGGTCCGCAGCGCGCCGCTGGTGGCGTGCACGGAGAAGGCGCGCCACGCGCCGCCCGCGTCCTGTCGCACGCGGTAGCGCACGGCGCCGTTCACTTAGCGCTGTTAGATGCTAGTGCTGACCGTACCTGGTACGTAGTCTGCTTGTCCCTGTCGAGCGCCTGCGAGGTCCGCAGCGCGCCGCTGGTGGCGTGCACGGAGAAGAGTACTCCCACGTCCTGCCGCACGCGGTAGCGCATGGCACCGTTCACTTAGCACTGTTAGTAGCTAGTGCTGTCCGTACCTGGTACGTAGTCTGCTTGTCCCTGTCGAGCGCCTGCGAGGTCCGCAGCGCGCCGCTGGTGGCGTGCACGGAGAAGGATACGCCTACGTCCTGCCGCACGCGGTAGCGCATGGAGCCGTTCACTTAGCACTGTTAGATGCTAGTGCTGTCCGTACCTGGTACGTAGTCTGCTTGTCCCTGTCGAGCGCCTGCGAGGTCCGCAGCGCGCCGCTGGTGGCGTGCACGGAGAAGGCGCGCCACGCGCCGCCCGCGTCCTGTCGCACGCGGTAGCGCACGGCGCCGTTCACTTAGCGCTGTTAGATGCTAGTGCTGACCGTACCTGGTACGTAGTCTGCTTGTCCCTGTCGAGCGCCTGCGAGGTCCGCAGCGCGCCGCTGGTGGCGTGCACGGAGAAGAGTACTCCCACGTCCTGCCGCACGCGGTAGCGCATGGCACCGTTCACTTAGCACTGTTAGTAGCTAGTGCTGTCCGTACCTGGTACGTAGTCTGCTTGTCCCTGTCGAGCGCCTGCGAGGTCCGCAGCGCGCCGCTGGTGGCGTGCACGGAGAAGAGTACTCCCACGTCCTGCCGCACGCGGTAGCGCATGGCACCGTTCACTTAGCACTGTTAGTAGCTAGTGCTGTCCGTACCTGGTACGTAGTCTGCTTGTCCCTGTCGAGCGCCTGCGAGGTCCGCAGCGCGCCGCTGGTGGCGTGCACGGAGAAGAGTACTCCCACGTCCTGCCGCACGCGGTAGCGCATGGCACCGTTCACTTAGCACTGTTAGTAGCTAGTGCTGTCCGTACCTGGTACGTAGTCTGCTTGTCCCTGTCGAGCGCCTGCGAGGTCCGCAGCGCGCCGCTGGTGGCGTGCACGGAGAAGGCGCGCCACGCGCCGCCCGCGTCCTGTCGCACGCGGTAGCGCACGGCGCCGTTCGGTCCTATGTCCGCGTCTATCGCTCGCACTTCCACTACTGTCGTGCCTATTGTAGCATTCTAAAATACATGTTGGTACATTATAGGTCAAATTCAGCTATCAGTAATATCAAATCTAACGGCAAATGTATTGGTATAAATATTGAAATGCTTAAAACAATACATGTGGCGCCATCTAATCTCGATATGTGTAATTAACCATCTGTCATAATAAAATAATTATCAGTCTGTTTATGCTACTTGCCGTGTTTTAATAAGTTATGAGCCCAGTCACGTTAAAAAGTTTTTTTCGATCTACAAATTGTAAAATATCGTATTCTCAGCAGTTACTCGTTTGTGAACTGTTTCGTTAGACCAGATTTGTTCAAGTTAAGAACTATGTAGTGCGTATATCGTTTCTAGAAAAGTCACGTTCTTGAACAATGACCGGCAGCTACATTGTAAATGTACACTGGCGTGGGATATTCACATGTACACATATACAGTAACATGTAATTACTGTCACATCACAGGTGTGGTCATATTTTAAGGCCCTTGTGAATACAGTTAAAACAAAATATACAGATTATAGTTTTAAAAATGATGATATAGAATTGATAAAAAAGGTACTATTCAAAATTGCTAACAATTGTATGTCGTACTAAATTTCTACACGTATGTACAAAGGTATATAGCAAATCCCTGGCAGCACAGAGCAGCAGATGAGCAAGGCCTATCTGACATTCAGGATGTTAGATCATTTCAAGGAGCAAACTGAGACACCGATCACTATTTTGTACCGGCAATCATTAATAAAACAATTTCAATAGCACAAAAGACTAATAGGAAAAAGAAAAATAAGAGCCTAGTGAACTTGTAGATAAATTATAAATGCAACAAGTTGTAAGTGATGTTAATTAAGAATAGTCCAACATCAAATCAGAGATATTAAAAGCAGCCAAAGATATAGATTGAATAAGACAAAAGTTAAGAAATGAGGATTGATTTAATATGAACAATTGCAAATGGCGCTAGCTAAAATACATGATCCACAACTCTAACATCTATTTTTGAAGACGCAAATACCGAACCCATCAAAGCAAAGTGAAGCAGCTACCGAAAGTTAACAAAGAAAAATAAAGAAACATGTTAAACAACTTTTACTGATAAAAGAGTCTGAGTGGATCATTTTATAAAAAGAACAACGATGAACGTAAAGATTTCAACCGAGAATTAACATCCGTTGTAATAAAATAGGTGATGACTTCATAGACAAGGATAAAATTATAGGACGACGGAGAGGACATTTTAGTGAACTACTGATTTAAACGATGATACGTTACTTCAAGAGCTGCCATTTATTTATTACGTTCAGGAAATAACAAAGGCGCTCTCTCTCCGAAGTTTAGTGATCTATTCAGTTTTTTAAAAACAACAAGGCCTCTCTGGTACCTGCAGCCTAAAAAGTTTAAGGCCAGAGAAGCTTTCGACCTAACCGATCTGTTACACCACATAAAAGGCGACAGATACTCGAAAGACTCGAGAATATAACATCAACCTTTAAAATATGATCATGAAGTCCAAGCAGGGCCTGTAACAGTATCTGCAGATTAAAGAACCCACGCAATATCTGGATAATTTTAAGGAACAAACAAATTGCTATGAGGTGTGACAGTAACGTTAAAGCACTACAATTCAATGGATGCCATATAGAACTAATATTCGAAGACCTTTATTTTCTATACCTTTAGTAAAGTCTCTGATAAAATCACACTCAAAGTAGCTTTACTAAAACAATTTTACGTTAAGCGTTCATAAAATGTTTTAGATATATTCTGTGACCTTTTAATAGCATTCAATTGCATCTATCATGATATGCTCATACAGAACTTAAGCAGTACGTTGTTCAGAGTAATGTACTTGCAGTTATTTCATCGTATCTAAATAAAAGGATCCAATGCGTACAGATAAATGAAAATAAATTGCTTACCTGTACAGTGAGGCGTGCCGCAAGGTTCAATTTTAGGCCCAATTTTATTTCAAATTTACAAAGACGATTATCATATTATTTGAAAAATATTAGTGGCGTTGTTGTTTGCTGACGAAAATTCATATACATAGAAGATACCATACCATACGCCATAAACCCAAATTTTTTAAATTTTACACTGTCTAATGTAAGACATCTAACATAGCTTTAGAGACGTTAAAGTAAAAGTAGTTCTTAATAAGCCGCTATTTTATTAAGGACCTATACGGCTTTAAAATGTATACAGGGTGCAACACATTGGTGTGGTCAACCAATGTGTTGCACCCTGTATACGTTTGAGTATACCTATTTCAGATCAAGTCAGCCGAATGTCAGATATAGCATTTCACTTGCCTCGCATATTACGTACATTGATATTATGAGCTAAGATGCATCAGCGGCACAAGTTGTAGCTTGACTTTAAAATATTCATAAAAGTCAAAACTGTCAACAATTTGTTGTCTTTTACGAGTATAATAATAATAATAATGTCCTCCAGACCGAATTTCGGCCACGGCGGCCAATCTTAACGGAGACTGGCCATCTGCGCAGGATATATTATAGTGCACAAGCGTGTGTGCAAACACAAGTGCACTCTCTGTTCCCTAACCCTTAAGATCCGATGGGACGGTAATCCAACACGATCGGAGAGAGATCAGGCGCAGGACCAACGGCTTTACGTGCTTTCCGAGGCACGGGGTGTCTTACACCGCCAACTTCCTAACTCCGAGCTGCTATTGAGATTTAATAATAGAAAACCCAATAACTTTTTGTTGGCCCGACCCGGGATTCGAACCCGGGACCTCATGCACAGCAGTCGCATTCACTACCGCTACGCCACGGAGGCAGTTATGTTTACGAGTATACTGTGTCTATTTCATTTAAGTGCTTTACAGACATTTGGGATCATATCGAGCTGCAGTAAATTTATATCTTTTTTGATTCCAAGACAATAGTTGAAATAATTCCTGTATCGCGGAGGACTTTACAAACATTCAAACAAGGGATACAGAGCACCCAGACTCGGAACGACTATTTGTTAATCAAAGAATATTTTGTGCCGTGTTGGATTCAGACCCACAACACTCGGCGTAATATTCCGACTGAACACCAATAATTCTAAGGGGGTTTATAGGAATTATTCCAAGTCTTTTAAAAACAAAAATTATATAATTATGCAAACGTCAACACAAGCTTAATTTTATTCACATTTTCCGCGTTGCTCTTACCTCGGGCACTTTGATGGTGACGTTTTGGGGCGGGTGCACGAACACGGGCGCGTGATCATTGTAGTCTGTAACACACACGCGCAGCTCGCCGCGCGCCGCGTTGGGCGCGAGGCCAAGGTCGCGCGCCTCCACCACCAGCGAGTAGTTGCCGAAGCGGTCCTTCAGCGATTGGCGTGCGAACAGACGACCCGTGTTTGCATCGCCACCCACTTGCTCGAACCTGAACAGATCTGTTCGAAAATGTCTTCTTGAATACATAAATAAGTATGTATCTGATGAGAGTATTCTCACGCCTGCATCCCCAAAAGGGTTAGCTGAGGTGTATTAACATCCTCATTTAGCCAGCTATGATTTAAACACCACGTTATACATAGAAGACCAGCCTATTGCCGGGTACAGTTCCATACTGCGTACTGCTCTTGAGGCCGTAGTGCCACCGAGGTTCTTAAATATAAGATTCAAATTGCATGCACATTTTAGTCAAGTATCCGGCTTAATCTAGAAATGTCAAATATGATTTAACTACGAAGAGAGATTTAACTTCAGTTCGTGGTTGGTCTTCTGAATACCTGAGGTATACTTGATATTCAGCAATAAGCTTCTTCAATATACCCTATTACTTTGGACTAAAACAGCACGCAATATTGTAACAAAATTCTATCTTTATATATATAATTCTTCTGTACGTGTGTTGACAGTGAACTCCTCCTAAACGGCTGGACCAATTTGAATGAATTTTTTTGTGTGTGTTCAAGATTTTTTTTAGCCTGTACAGGACAACGTCTGTCGGGACAGCTGGTATAGGTATATATCTCACCATGTCCTTTCCCTCCAACTAAATGAAACTGCACTCTCCCATTAGGCGCGCTATTGTCATCGGCATCGGTGGCCGATACAGACACGATCGGCTCGCGGTAATTATGGAACTCGGTGATAGTCGTGCATTCCGACGGTATGTGCAGGATTGGAGGGTTGTCATTCACGTCTTCGATGTGTACACTGGAATAAAGGCTTAGATTAACTTGTATTTCTTTTTATTATTCTACTATTATTTATCATATTCACGAGTTATCGGTTGTGGAAACTTTAAGAAGTCCAACTTATTGCTTCCCTACAAGAAATGAGTTATTCTACGATAATTCATTATTTTTGCAACTCATTGCTCCTGGAAACTCTGAGTAGTCCAACTCATTGCTTGTAGAATTTTACGAAGTCCAACCTATTGCCACAGAATATTGAATACTACTTTATTACTTGAGAGTACGTTGCATCGTCCAGCTCTCTGCAATCGCCACCCTGCAACTCGCTCGTCATTGGAGACACTACGCCATAGATCTCGAGCACATTGTGAGAGATTCATGATATAAGGCAAGAAAGTAAGAAGAAGAATTATATAGGCTTGGTATAGCCCAGACGTTCCAAGACTTTTTTTCTGATAGACCCCTTTCAAAATTTAAGCTGGTTTTGGTGGACCCCTGCAGCTAGAAATTTAACCCGCCAAGTAAAATCAGTATATTCTGACCCAAAAAAGTTTAATTGGGTTAAAAGTAAAAAAATTGATCATATCTCTACGGGCTATCCTTCTTTTTTAGATATTCTCGGGTCTTAAGCGAATGGTATACCTCAAAATATCCGTCGATCGATGTTTAAACAAGTAACAGTCGCTGAGCTTTTTAAAATATTATCTGCCTACATTGATAGGTAAGGTCAAGTCATTATAGTTCTTCACTATCGAAAGCAAATACATTTTGTGGACCTCCGCTTACGAATTGTGAACCCCCATTTTTTTGTCACGCCAACGTAGATTCCCGTGGAGTCTCCCGTGCACCCCTGGAGGTCCACCTGGACCTCTATGGGAACTAAGGGTATAGCCGACTCAATGTTTTTAAGAAATTTTCAAAAGAATCTCTCAGAATCCATTATACACAAAAGTGTCGACAACCCATAAAAGATACATATAATTAGAAATGTTTCTCGTGCGAGCCGATGACATTGTTGCGCTGCGCCCGTAATGTATAAAAAAAACAATGGAATATAAATTGTTATTCGAATATTCAAATATTAGGCGGGGAGAGAATAACCAATAAACCAAACGACAAATTTCGAATACGCAATTCTTTTGACAATTTCTAAGAAACATTGATTCGGCTATACCAAGTCTGTACTTATAATTTTATATGAACTAATAATATTTAAATACTTACACAATTTGTTTGAAAGCATTGCGGCTCTCGCCACTTAGGTATCCAAACTGGTAGTTATCCCACGCTTCTATGACGAGGTTGTACGTTGCCTGCGTCTCCCGGTCGAGCCAATCTGACACTGTTAGTGCGCCCGTGTCCGCGTTTATTAGGAATTTACCCTGCGAAATAAAAATGTATTAGTATAGGCATAATATCATCCTGTCTGTCTGTCTTACAATAGTAAGGTGTATTCAATTCACATTACGTTATATACTATGTATTCTCACGCCTATATTTCCGAACGGGAAGGGACTTAATTTTTTTAATTTCGCGTTCTAGTTTGCTTTAAGGTCCCAGTTTATAAAGAGAGGAGAGCTTTTCAAGACTTGGTGATGGTACTGAGAATTCTTTGTATAATTCCAAAAACTTAATATTTGATATGTTTAAAATTAGTATTTTATATCTTGTATATGTTTTTGTGCCTTGAGATTATAGACAAAGTCTGATCAAAACCAATCATATAATTACATTATTATGATCATTAAAATGTTATGAGGAAATTATTAGATAAAATGATGAAACAATGTAATACACTTCTATATTATAGGTACTATAATAAAACTGCAGAGGTCATAAAGTCAGCAGATCAAAAATATTTTCATATAATTAGCTACAAGGTGGACCGACGACCTGGTAAAGGTCGCGGGAAGCGGTTGGATGCGGGTGGCCCAAGACCGGACTGTGTGGAAGACCTTGAGGGAGGCCTATGTCTAGCAGTGGACGTCTTTCGGCTGAGATGATGAAATAGCTACAAAATGTATAAAGAACAAAAAGGTACTAACTATTATTTTTTAAATTCGTGTTTTTTATAAATCGTTTGCCTTTTGAAAACTTGAGTGTCTAGACGGATTTTGGCGAATGCACCTACATCGTTATTATGTGTGTATATAAGATAATAATTGTCGTTTCTTCTAAAATTGGCTACTCACCTGTGTGGACATTCTATCGAGTAGATACGTAATCTTGCCATACTCCCCAGAATCAGCGTCTTTGGCCACGATGTTAGCGATTGTAGTGCCCGGCTCAACATCTTCAAGTACTCGGTATTCAAATGCTGACGATTCGAATATAGGATTGTTGTCGTTTTCATCAAACACCTATAAAAGAAGAACATTAACACGGGATCTTGATTAGCTCACTTATTTAATGGAGATTTTTAGTATAGTTTTCATTTTTTGTTATTTTCTAAAGAGGCGGTGATGCAACTCCCACACTAGGAATGAAGCATGTGTCGCGGGTGACTTTACAAATATTCAGACAATGGACATAACGAACACCCAGACCAGGAACAACTGATTTTGGATCACACAAATTTTTATCCCGTGTGGGGATCAAACCATTTACCTAAACCATTACGCCATGCGTGCAGTCAATGTGCCACTAATTATATTATATACAGAAAAGAAATGTATGTTACTAGCACACTAAAAGTGAAAACTCAGAGCGACACAATAGAGTCGTTTTTCAATTGTTCTCAAAACAAAATCGATTTAATAAAATCACTTGCAAAACATTCTAAACACAATTGTTCGAATGACAGTTATATCTTGTAGGTAAGCTTTTGTTATGTATTGCACTACTTTTTTATGAAATGTTCAACACAAGTAGATTATTAAGAACAAAATCGTATGTATTAGATTTTCAATGTCCATTTAGGTACTATGAAAGTAACATATCTATACTCCATTTGGTACTTTAGGTACTTAACTAAAGGCACAGATAATATAATACTATACTAGTACTAAAGGTAAACAATCTTGATGTGTCTTTTTATCTAAAAACTCAGTTAAAAATTAAAAGGCTGCTAAAGATTAATGTAAATACAACAATAACGATTACTAAATCAATTGAACCGTTAGTTTAAGCAGTAGTTTATTTGTTTAATATGTGTAAGTGTAAAAGTCACATCAAGATTAAATTGTCTTGTGTTTATGCGAATGTTATTCATTGAAATTAAACACTTTATACGGATTTTGTCGCGTTGTTTATTTTACTCTATAAACTTTTATTACATAGTTTTGAAAACTCTAACACTATTATTGAATTTTACTATGCTATTTAATTTAATTAAATCTATTTATATTTAAGTTTACACTTTGCCCCGACGTTTCGGTTGCTTTACAGCAGCCATGTTCACGGGGAGACTTAGATGGTACAACTACAATTTTAGACCATTTTACCATTTCAATCACATCAAGATTGTTTACCTTTAGTTAAGTACCTAACTAAATGGAGTATAGTGTAAGTATCATTGAGTACATTATTTCGTTCACCAAAACGTATAATTTGGCCTGTATAAAATATATACAAGTATGATAATAAATTCATACATACATTTCAGTAGCTACATATGTTTAACTGATTTTTGAGGCATAGTTACAGTAGTAGAAGCAAAAGATTATTCACCCATTGAATGATTCACGTCTAAATTTTCGTATTTCAATGAATTAAATGAAGATATACGATATAATAAGCGAGTTTAATTTTACGTGATCGTAAAGTACTTTATAGTTTATAATGGGCATCTTTACAGTGGTAACCATTAATTTATATACGTATATAATAATGTCCTCCAGACCGAAATTCGATCGAACGGAGACTGGATATCTGCTTAGGAGATATTAGAGTGTACAGGTGTGCGCAAACACAAGTGTACTCGTGTGTGTCTCTTTGTTCCCTAACTCTCAAGATCCGATAGGTAGGGAACCCGACACGAACAAAGAGAGATTAAGCAAAAGGTAAATCACCTGAAAAACGGAGGAGAAATAGGTACCTGGAAAGCACGTAAAGCTGGACCAGCAGGCAGGACTAACGGCTGTTTGCCAGGCGATTTACTTTTTTTGCCATTGACTAGATTTGTGTGATAAAAAAAAATTGGCTAAGGTGAAATTTACATATTTTCTTAAAATTTTCAATATCGCCTATGGACAAATTTCGACCAGCTAAATGAGTGTATACGATATCTATTTATTTAACAAATCCATGACCTACCCAAATTACGTACAAATAATTAATAATTGTTATCATTACCTTATTGGGTTTCCTGTAGGTAATATCTTCGGGTTAAACACTCATAGGAAGAGATATTATATAAATATAAAAGGCTCAACAATGTTTTAAAATTATCTACTTACTACCTAAACTTGTTGTTAATACGAATATAAACTTAATGCTGTATACAATAAAATTTATTTTAGGTTATCAAAAGTGTGTTTATACGTCACAAATAAATTATAAATGTAAATTAAATTAGACTTTGAAATAAAAGTGTTAAGGCTCATAATTGCATAATATAATTTGTTTATATCCTCGTGGTTTTAAGTATAGTTAGTTGTGACGCATAAATATTATTATGAACAATGTCAATGTAAATGAGCAATTATTTATTCATACTGGTGCATTACATATATATGTACATCATTTATATATTACAAGTGGACGGAATATAATGATGTTTTTCGTCTATAAACGTAATGTATTCGGAATTGGATGCCGGTATTTGAAATTAGGAATATAAAACAGTTTACTTGTGCTCCCTAGAGCTATGTGAATGAAAGCGATTTTGTCAGTGGCACATTTCAAGGTCAGACTAGCATATGGCACTATCGTTCATAAGTTTCAGTAATCGCTTACCAATAAGCGGTAAGCAGATACCGTGACCTACGCAGGTTCAAAACCACAGGGTCTCTGCCGACGTTTGCATAAAGGTCATCGCTATGTCATCAGCGCAAGGGATAAACTAGTTCTATGCTGCCACTCTAGCACAGGAACACAACACTTGGCTCCTACATTGATAAGAAGCATCTGTTTGGTTCTCATCTGCTGCGGACTTGCGATGAATGAGGTTACGGGTTTAAGTGAGGATCCTGTTCCATATATCATGATACATATCATACGTGTAACATCCACCGTATATAGTGTGTCCGGTTATGGACTAGCGATATTCTAAATACTTTTAAGTATAACAACTACTTATTTTAATACATAAATACATTCTACACTTGGGCCAGATCCACTTTCTCGCTATGTGGTTTGCCAATTTGGTTCTTTTGTTGAAATATTCTCTACGTGTGTAAAAAAAATATCATATCTCTCAAAGTTTTGGTTTTATTGAGATAAAATAGACTTATTCAGAAGGCAACAATACTGTCTACCGTTTACATGACAAACAATGTGTTCATATTTCCATAATTTTGTCCATGACCGGACATACTGTAAATCTTTCCGTGAAAAGACTTTAACAACAAGACAAGAAGGCGATTAAAAAGCGCATATCATTGCTTTTATTGCTTGATAATGTCTATTTAATTTTCCTTTAATAATATTGCTATTACTAGCTTGTAATCAGATACTATACTTCAAAATTATCATGAGAATTAATTACTGATATATTGATGTTTATATTGAAGTAGATATCGCACGAGTATACATATGTGTTCACAAATAGACGTGTCTTTAGAACAATTTCAGATCTAGTTTGTTTAGCTGAATATAACCCTATTTGATCTAAGACTGCTGTGCGCACGTTTACACGCTGTTGTGGTGCTTGTAGACGCAATGTTGAGCGCGGCCCATCTGTTTATATTTAGTTAGTGGTCCAGAGTGCGGTCTACTGCGAGTTTAATGGCTCTTGCTTGACTAGTGACGGCTCGGCATGTCGTTGTATCTATTTTCTAAAAGCGCTCCTAGCGGATAAGCTGGTGAACTAATCAAATATTGCAAAGGTGAATGAATATAAAATTAAACGACGAAGTCTATCAATAGCTATAAAAATTAAAGGTAGGTCTGCAGGTCATCTACCCGCAGTTTTCGCGATCCCGCGTCGTTTGCATTTTACATTTCACAGGGACAGCTGCATTATTTTTACACTTGAGGCGATATGGGAACGGCTACTAAGTTGCTCAACTCAACATTAAAATGTTTGCATCTTCCGTTATATTTTGAAGACACACTTATCAATATAAATTACTCACGTAATTTACAAGAAAAATGGCATGAGTTGGACATTTTGTTTAAAGTCAATCCACTAAGTAACTACATCCCACAGAAGATCGGAGTGAAAAAAACTGTGTTGTAATCCTGTGAGGCGTGGTTTTCAGATTTCTTAAGGACGCGCTGTGTTGTTTCAATAGGGGATTTTGTCCTTTGCACAGTCAGTAAAGGTAATTATTTATAGGCTAGCAACGTGCGAGTGACACCTTTGGTGTTGCAAGCGTATGTGGAGGTAATCAAGTCGCAGCCAGCCAGCCTCTTCGGCCTCAACAGGGACCACCACACGCTTGCAGCGAACGCGCAGCCTGGTCTTCCCTACGGCCTCACCAGCGTAAAAGCTCAACCCACTGCATACACGGTCCACGCAAGCAGGGTACTTCACTCGCCGTCAACGCAGCAGCTAGCCACGACGCAGCAACTACGCAGCATCAACCCCGACTCACTGTGGGACTCACTGCAACGCAACAACCCCGACTCACTGGAGCACACGCACCGCTCACCGCACTTCGACCCCGACTCACTGGGGCACACGCACCGCTCACCGCACTTCGACCCCGACTCACTGGGGCACACGCACCGCTCACCGCACTTCGACCCCGACTCACTGGGGCACACGCACCGCTCATCGCACTCAGACCCGACTCACTGAGGTCTAGCGACACAGAGTTCCGACTCACTGGAACTAGCGGCATACAGTTCCGACTCACTGGAACTAGCGGCATACAGTTCCGACTCACTGGAACTAGCGGCATACAGTTCCGACTCACTGGAATTAGCGGCATCCTACACTGGCACTGGCAACGCTCTTCAGCAGCATCGACAGCTTCTCATCAACCTGATCGACCTTCGGTCTTGGGGGGGAATACTGTGGCGACTCCGCACAGACGAAGAAGTTCAGCCTACATTCAACAGATGGCGATACAATCGCACTTCACATGACATCATACTATTCTGCATCGCACAAGTGAAGTTTACACAGCGACTGAGTATATATACAAGCTCCCGACATCAACCGTCGGGCCGCGGCCCGCCAGGCACGATCAACCAGCCTGGTCGGAGGATCCTCCCTTTGTGTTGGAGGGACTTCACACCCTGTTCCTCCACACGTATATCGGCCACGATAGCATCAGGTAGGTCGTACGCTAGTTTGCCATCTAAATTGTGTAACTTATGCCACCGTGGCGCAGCCGTAATGAATGCGAATGCTGTGTTCATACACAGGGTTCGAATCCCCGGTCTGGCCAACAAAAAAGTAATTGGGATTTTCAAAATCAAAATCAATATAAATTTATTCAAATAAGGTTACAAGGTAACACTTATGAATGTCAAAGTTACACGTAATTTTTTTTCTGTGAATTTACATTTACTGCCACGTTTAGCAAAGCAAGGGTGTGTAGGGCTCATGAGAAGAAACTCATAGCCACTCTTTTTAATCGCCAAGTGTACAATAATATTTCGTTTACAAATCATAACTGTAAGGTGCTGCAACCATTTCTCCATGAAATACTACTCAACATACTCATGCATTTGATAAAAATTTATGGTAGCCTCTAAAGCAGCAGTATGGTAAATAGGAGCATCCACTTATATGTACATAAATAATCAAGACAAGACGTGATTATAGTCCGTAGTTTAATCTAATTGTTTAAATAAAATGTAGTAAGTAAATTATCGAATTCCACTAAACCAGAATTCAGAATAAGACTCAAAAGAAAGCTTAGCGGAACTGTCAATAATCACGAGATGTCTTCATTGCACATTCTTCTTTATTAAAATACGACTGAATGTAACAAAAATGCCAGCTTAAAAAAGGTGTAATATTACAAAAAAGATATATACATATATTAAAAAAAACATAAGTGTCAGTACCTGTCATTTAATATCCTGTGATCTGATGCAAATATTAGTGCCATGGATGTTTGTCATTTAAATAATCATCTATATTATAATATGCTTTAGAAATTAAGCAAGTTTTAATTTTGACTTTAAATTTATTCTCTGGTAATTCTAGAATATTACTCGGGATTTAATTATAAAAACGTATACCAAGATCCATGAAGGAACCATGAACTTTATGTAGACGGTAGAATGGAACACATAATTTATATTTATTTCTAATATTGATGTTATGTATGTCACTATTTTTTATGTATAAATATATATTTTGTCGGACATGCATGACATTAAAATAAATATATTGTGATGCTACAGTTAAAATACCTATATTCTTAAATTTTTCTCTGAGCGAGATTCTAGTTCCTAATTGATAAATTGCACGCACAGCTCTTTCTTTCTTTTTTTTTCTGTTGAATAATCAGAGTAGCAGCTCGGAGTTAGGAAGTTGGCGGTGTTAGTCAACCCGGCGCCTCGGAAAGCACGTAAAACCGTTAGTTATGCGTCTGAAATCTCTCCAGTTTTACCGTTCCATCGGACCATGGAACAGCGAGTGCACTTGTGTATGCGCACACACTTGTAGAATATAATATCTCCTACAGCACAGTTGGTCAGTCTCCGTTAAGATTGGCGTCTGTGACCGTAATTCGGTCTGGAGGACATTATTAATTGTATGAAACCTTGTCTAGAGAAAAGTCAACATACCTGTATAATCAAGTCCACAACAGCATATCTGGGCGGTACTCCGTTGTCAACTGCTTTCACCGTGAGGTTGATCCATGGATATAGTTCGTGGTCTATCTTACTGGCGACCACCACCTCGCCTGTAGTGCTCTCCATGTGCACCAAGCTTAAGAGTTGTTCGCGACCTGTTCAAAATAAATGTCAATGAAACTCGTACCTAATGTGTATTGCGACCATGCGTTTATTATAATAAAAAAATATGAGAATAGTAACAGGTTGATATATTGAATTGCTGTGTTTTTGGTCAGTTTACGGCAATTTATTTCTTACTCATACTTGCTATGTGATGTGTAATACCTAAAAAATTATCATTTGAAATTAAACCACTTTATACGGATTTTGTCGCGTTGTTTATTTTAAAACACTTTTATTATTTAATTTTGAAACTCTAACACTACTTTTATTGAAATTTACTCAATTTAAGCTATTTAAATTATATTGTCTTCTGTTTACGCGAATGTTATTCATTGAAATTAAACTACTATATACGGATTTTATCGCGTTGTTTATTTATCACTGTATTACAAAATTTTGAAAATATTACACTACTACTACTATTGATTTTATTTAACTAATTTATAAGCTAATGAAATTATTTAAACTATTAAATCTATTTATTTTTGGTTTACACTTTCCCCGACGTTTCGGTTGCTTTTCAGCAGCCATGGTCACGGGGAGACATCTCCCCGTGACCATGGCATGGCATGGAAAGTGTAAACCAAAAATAAATAGATTTAATAGTTTAAATAATTTCATTAGCTTATAAATTAGTTAAATAAAATCAATAGTAGTAGTAGTGTAATATTTTCAAAATTTTGTAATACAGTGATAAATAAACAACGCGATAAAATCCGTATATAGCTATTTAAATTAATTAAAACTATTTATAGGTATTTAAGCTCCGACATTTCGGTTGCTTTACAGCAGCCATGTTCACGGGGAAAATTATCATAAGATGTGTTGTATATCATATGTTTTCTTACACTTGAAATAAATAAATATCATGTATTGCCACCATAAATGAGTAGAATATTTTGGCATGTTGGATATACATTTTAATAGAACTTTGTTTCGAATACATTTTATTGAGGGTTACTGTACATTGTAAAGTCACCTGAACCTACGGATGCACGTAGTGATGCGGGATGTACTGTGTACTATCGTGCATCCTTCTGATCATCGGTACGTTATCGCTCATTATGGGAATCGACATCGAGCATTTGAAACACGATTTGTAGTCATGTTGATAAGGTTCATTCGCTAACGATCTTTTTGTACGCGTCGAAGAGTGATGGATTCAAGTGAGCCCAAGCACACCTTAAGAAAGCCCTCAAGCTTCAAGTCGATTACGTGTATGTATTACGTATTACTTTCATTGGTCATCATTTGTTTGGACTTCTTGTATTCTTCTGTACATGAGTATTCAATAAGGTTCTTGCGCACCGTCTACATTTATATTCCTCTGTGTTCATAGTGGAAATGACGTTAAGTAAGTGATTGCTTATGTAGTCTGCACTTCGCCAGCTTAGTTGGCGTGAAATGCATCTGTGTTGATGGCGAAATTAAATCAATTTTAATATTGCAAAGTGTAAAGTAAAAATCCTGCAGTGCAAATTGTGATTTTTGGTGCAGAGTGTTATGATATCCTTAAAATGCCAGTTCACCGTAACTGTATATTATTATAACGAGTTCACGAGTGCGCATAGTTCTCATGTGTATGAAAACTTATTCGTATTAAATATTTATGAATGTATTGAGTAAGCCAGTGGGAAAAAGAAAATTGAAAATTTTCTTAAACATTACATTTAGTTTCTTGCTTTACAACTAACCAAGTGCGCTCGTAAATTGCTCAAATTTAAATCAAAACCAGTGTTTTTCTGTAAACCATAAACACTCAGAAAGTGCTCTAGTTTGCCATTATCCATCAAATCATTTCGAAAAGAATGCATGTTAAAAAGCTTTTTACCTTCATAGTTTTTCCTGCTGTTACCTGCAGTCAATGATAATGATCAACTTTTTTGAATAATATTAACAATTTAACCTTAGTAACCTTAATCATATTTATAAATTGATTGTTTTTTTGAGTTCGAGAAACTCTTATACAACAGCTTTGTCCGTCTGTCTGTTATATAACTTTCAACTCAAGAAGAGCTAGAGACTCGCGGGCAATGCCATTCGACTCAGCATAGTCGATATACCCCAAAATTACTACGACCTTTGACCTCAAGGTCATGTGATACCATTTTTTCGAACTAAGATTTACGGCAATTCATTGCCGTTTCTCACTTGTTTATATATAACTTTTATTTCAATAATATGGAGGAAACCAAGTACCGTTTAAGTAACATGATACCGGATCGTCGTTTAAGGTATTATATGCATAATTATCGCTGATGGGTTGCACTAAAACATAAGATTTCATAGTTCAACACGTTTAAAAATCGATAACAATGTTTTCTAAGACGTTTCCGCTGATGGCGCTTTTCGAAAATATAACGAAAACAACTACGAAGGTGCCTCGAGAACTACGAACCCTGATCATAACCTTTGAGGTCAATTATGTCAATTACTTTTTAGACAACTGCTAAATTAGGAAAAGGAGCTATATATATTTACAAAACAAAGATATTAACACTATAAGTAGGTATAGTGACTGTTTAAAACAACTTAGTAGTTTAACAATTTAGTAGTTTGTAATACAAGTTTAGAACATAACAGAAGGGAGGAAAGAAGGGAAAAGAAGTAAGAATAAAAATACGGAGGACGAAGAAAGAGAAAAGAGACGGGAAAATAATGTGAACAAAGAAAAAAAGGAAAATGTAGGAGGAAAACAAGATGGAAAAGTAAGATAGAAATAGAAGAAAAAGGAGAATAAGAAACAAAAAGGACAAATGTATGGGACATAATGCGGTAACTTCTTCATACTTGCCTTCAATAGAATATGTCATCGTCCTATTCTTGTCCGCGTCATCAGCGATCACCGTTGCAATATTGACTCCGTTCTTTGAGTTCTCCGTGATAGAGGTCTTATAGAACGGTTTCCTGAACACTGGGTTGTTGTCATTCTCGTCGTCGACTGTTATCGTGAGAGTGGCCGAGGCGGTCTGAGGAGGGCCTCCGTCTATCGCAGCCATGTCTTCTACAGTTATAACTAACTTGACAGTTTCGATTTTCTCTCGGTCTAATAGTCTGCAAAGAGATATAGACATTAGTTTTGACTGAAAACTCTGTGCTGAGAATGGTGGATTCAATCTCCACATGGAATAAAAAATTGTGTGCTCCACATACAAATATTCCAAGTATAGTTTCTAAATCCCCTGTGTCAATGTTTGCAAAGTTGGTCGGTTACATAATGCAAGCTTAAGACCGAATTTGAACACACGAGTTATAGGAAACCAAATATTTTTTTCTTGATGGACAACTATGTACCTTTTCTAACATACCTATCCTAACAAGTGTCTATCAGGCCGGTTACATTGTTTCTGCTGCTTCAGAATAAGCACATGGATAGCAGGGCTAATGGTTTTTATGTGACAGAATTTAAATACAGAATACAAAGTTTGACGCATATGTGTTTGATACCACTTAATAAAAGGCGAGCAGACTCCGTGCTGCTACTGACCAATATTTAACAGAAAAACATACATAAGTGCAAACTTATGCCATTGGACTAACGAGGTACTTTATAAGGGCAATATGGTAGTTGACTCACATTTTTATATTATTTAAGGCATATATAGTTACATTACCTAAACTCAAAAATACAAATAATTTTTGAAATCTCTTAAATAAATAGGTAGGTTGTGTGATGTAAAGTTTTAAATCTGGTAGTAAGAGTAATTGTCAAATGCCAGAAAAGGGATGCACTATACAAACTATGACGTAACCGATATTTAACCGCAACTGTGCGAGGGAGGTAGCGAGACTTTCCCACTATGACCCCACTTTTTCATATATCCAAATTTAAAATATTTATTACTGCCTTATTGCGCAACCAATTTTGATACTGTTTTCACAAAATGATTTCTATTGAAAGCTATTTTCTCAAAATAATGTACAAAATCAAACCTACCCTAAGAAAATAAATAAAGTCTACTTACCTAACAACCCTCAAAGTGCCATCAACAGCATTCAGATCCCACAACGAGAGGTAGTCGTACTCCGATATCGATATTGGTATCCCGTCTTCATCTCGGGCAACACTGCTGGCTTTGTCGATGGAGTATCTCAATACCGGCTGATCGTCGAGGTCGAGGGCTTGTGCACGGAATATTTGCGTTCCTACCTGAGGAAATAAACATTGATTGACGAAATAATTATAGAAATAGAAATAACAGGTGTAGTGTCACATAAGAGCAGATAGAAGTCCCAATTTAGATCCTGGCAGTATTTGGCTAGAAAACTGCTGTCAAAAAAATCTAATTTAAATTTTCGCTCGGTATTCTCTCATCTATGATTGATTGATTATGTATAGACAGAGGTGCTGGCAATTAAACCATATATCAATATTTATGTACATTAATATATTTGACCGACTTTTTTGTTTGTTTTATCCGATCGTTCAATATCCAAAATTATGTAACGTCTCAATTGTCTTTTTCCCTTATAGCTAATAAGGGAAACTATTTTAAAAGAATGAATGCATTTATTTATTACTAAGTTCGCGTGAAAGTTATGTGAATCAATAATAGTGCATACAAAAGTGATTATCAATATCTTGCATCTGATACCATGCGAACTTACTAATAATTGGTGATCTGCACAGTTTTTCGTTTTAACTTCACAATGAACACTCACCTGTGTGTTCTCCCTGACAGTGATAGTACCAGGTTCGACTAGTTCAGGAGGCTTGTTGTTTACATCCACTATGGTTATGTTCACAAGCACTGCTGCACTTAATTGCTGGTCACCGATACCACCGTCTAAAGCCACCTGCAAAAATATGATTAGTGATACATTCTCATGATGGTGATCTGACTCCTCATACTATAGGTGACTCAGATATGGAACTGTAATTTCTCTAGCTATTGATGCCGTCTACTCCTCCTACCACAGAAGACGCCCTGGTGGTGATGGTGTATTGACTGGGATGATCGACTTAGTGCTGGCTTTAAGTGACTTGGTACGGGCAAGCGGCCGACATTTATCTGTGTACTCCACAAATAAATTTTCTGAGTTAGAGTGTATTTGTGTCAGTATGTTTGTAAAGTCTCCGAACACAGGCCATGATTACAGTAGGAGTAGTATACGGGGAGGAGGATAGCTAAAGCTTGGATTCTTCGTCTGAAAAGCAAAATACCGGACTCTGTTCTTTCTTCCTATTCGGTAGGCACCGACTTGATGTTGCTTCACAGGGAATACAGTCTGTATCCAAGTACAACGCTTACCTGCTACCATTATGTGAACCACTGGCTCAACGACCATCAAAGTTAACCAATAGTAATAGGTAGTACAAACAACATACCACAGTGAGCGTGTATCTGTTGCTCTTGGGCGTGGTCTTGTCAGGGTCGAGCTGCGAGCCGTTGGCGACGGACACGACACCGGTGCGCGACTCGATCACGAACTTGTCGCTGGCGCCGCGCTGGATGCGGTACACCACGCGGTTGTTCGGGGACGAGCCGTCCGCATCCCGAGCTTTCACCTGTATATAATAGGAGTTTAGTTAACCAGTCACCGTCTACCACTCCAATCGAATAATATGGGAGTATTTCTGGTAGACGTCGTTTTTGCACTTTAGTTTCCGTTACATGAGCTTATCAAACATCAGGCAAATAGCTCAGATTTATTAGATACCATAAGTAGCAATAGTTCAACAGTTACTGTGATGATTGCCTCTTTAGGTGTCCAATTTCACTTTAGATTAAAACTCTCGAAGGCCTTACCCAAATCCTACACCCCGTGTAAGCCTCCTAAAGTACTGGGTATATTAATATTGTAAAACGTTATCGAAGTACCCATGAAAAAGATTCAAATAATAATAAAATAGAAACAAAACTGACATTAGCGGTAATTCTATCAATTTTTCATTTATATTGGAATACTTAGTGCTTTGTAGAAGCAGCGATAGCTTAGTGGGGAGACCAACAGACTACAATACAGAGAGTCTCAGATTCGAACCCACGTCGCACACCTCTGTCTTTCGGAAGTTATATGACTTTTCAAAATAATGTGCGTATTGATTGACAATTATCGCCTGCTCCGTGCCTCGGAGAGCACGTTAAGACGTCGGTCCTGGCTGCCATGAACATCTATGGTAGTCGTTATTGGGTAGTCAGTGCCCTTTAATAATACACTGACACTGGTCTAGCCTTAGGGTATCGTTAGCCTTCGGGTTGCGGAGGTCTAATGGCAACCGCTCCGTGTAAAAACTGATATCCACTCAAATCCGGTTAGACCAGAAAAGCCGACCCCAAGTGACTTGGGAATAATAAAGGCTAGGCAGAAGAAGACTTAGTTTTTTGTAGAGAGAAACATAGTAATCATATATGATACTCATACGTCTCGATCACCTCAAGAGCTCGCGTTGGTTCCCACCAACCAATACACAGAAGACGGTATCGATAGATCGATCTTATCTTTTTATACGATAAAGATGGGCAAACTAAGTTTATGAATCGCTAAAATGTGACACGATTGTAGTAAATGACATCTGTAATATCTGCCTACCCCTATTGAAAACAGTCGTGAGTCTCTATATGTATGAAGTTAACAGTTAGGTATCACTGGACAAACATTATAGCAGTACATTTAACGGAGATAGTGTTAGTTACTGACCAACAAATAGTAAAAATAGAATCGTGAAAATGCGATTTGTCGGTCATGACGTCACACTGTAGATAATGTCGATGACCCAATGAATTGATTTATATCGATCATGTGTACACGCTAAACAGTTGTTTGGAATAGATAGAGACCGCTATCCGCTTGAAAATAACTTAATGACTCACTGCCGCGGTTACTGCCTCAGTAGTCAATGTGACTGGCGTGCGTGTGTTCGCGGATTCTATTTCTAAATCGGGCAATGTTATTAGATTTTTCACTTAGTTCGAAATTATGCCCAGAAGGAAGCAATTGCTCATATTGCGTTAACATTCAATTCATCCTAAAAAATAGATCGGGTTACATCCAAAATATTAATAATTATGATTACCTATCTCTGGAGCCCAACCACCAGAAGCTTCGTCCCTATGCTCCATGCTGATTTTTCATATTTATTCTGACACTTTAAGTAGAAGATAGAACGAAACCATATCCAAATTCCGTGTTGCTACTGAAAGAATATCTAGTAGAAAATCCAAAACAGCCCGATTTAGCTCTTGAATCTGGGACTTCATGAACCGTTACCGTTGATGACATATAAAATACAAATCAAAAAGAAATACACATATTAAATAATATCTGTATAAAATAAAGATCAAAGGCGATAAACAATAATCGCAAATTACGGTGGCGCTGTGCACGATTTACGCTACTGATGAGGCGCCACCTACCGATAAAAAAGCAAAACTAAGTCTGCTGGCTCAACTTATCACATAACAGTTTACCTCAAGCACGCTAGTTCCTCCGGGCATATCTTCGGGTATGGACCGCTTGTACATCATCTGTTGAAACAGAGGCGCGTGGTCGTTGACATCTTGCACGTATATGGTGACTGGCACCGTTGAGGATAGTGATGGATCACCAAAATCGCGGGCTCGGACCTAAAGGCAACAAGAGAAACATCACTATATCGTTATCTTAATCAAACAGACTTAAGTCGAAATTTGGAAGTTAGGCAATTTGAACTCTTAATTGACGCGGTAATAAAATTCAAATTGCTTGACTTCCTAATTCCGAGGTAAATCTCGTTCGATATATTGCGTAGCACTTTGGTGCTATAGAAGAGAAGAAGAATCTTCGTATGATGAATATTTAACAACGAAGTAAGTAGTAACCTGTTAATTTTTGGAACGCTAGACATAATTGAAACCTATTCTGTCTGGGCGCCAGATGGCGTTGCGAATCAATATTAAAAAAAATCTTTAAGAAGCCTGTAAATCATAGTCACAACAGAAATATATCATGTTTTATTAGGACGTAACGAAATCATTAGAAATAGCATATTTATTGATGACTAGCATTGCCACTGCCTGCGTCGTATCTACATCAAAAATAATATCCTATATCCTTCCCCAAGTTTTAAAATATCTCTCTACCTTCATCCAAATCGGTTGAGTAGTTTAGCTGTGAACTTTCAAATTTATAATATTAAGTAAAGATCAGATCCGCCCGCGGTTTCGCCCACCTGAATCATAATTCACACAGAAAAAATAAATCCTATGTGTTAATTCAGAACGTATGTGTACTAAATTTCAACCAAATGCATTATACCTACAGTTTAAGCGTTATTGTGCAATAAACATCTTGACATACTGTCTTATCAATATTAGTAGAAAGTAGAATACTCACAGTAAGATGTATAGGACGAATATTGCTATTGTCTCCAGGTATCTGCTCGAAGTCCAGTCCACCGATCGGCGTGATGATGCCCAAGTTGGGGTCTATCGAGAAGTTATTTTTATAATCACCACTCACAATAGAGTATTCTATGTGGCTGTTTTTCGTACCTGTAATTAACGATGGAAAATATATATATTATTTGTAAAGATAACAGCTCAATACCAAGTGAAATATATTTCTAGATTAGAGTACACTCTTATTAGTATGCAGTCATGTTCAATCTTGTGACGTGAATGTCTTAAAATATTTTAAATCCATCGCAGTTAAGTCAACCGTAGATGTTGAGAGCAATCAGAAATGTTTGAACAGTATAGGTAAAATTCAAAAAGCAAATAAACTATAATGTATTTAATAACTTAGTTTTAACTTAATACGCACCATTCAAGTCCAAATCTCTGGCTTCAAGCACAAGTGGATTCTCAAACTCCTTTTCATTCTCCAGTAACCTTGCCTCATATTTATTAGCCAGGAACATAGGAGCATTATCATTGACATCTTCTATGTTGATCACAAGTTGGGCTGTATTCCTGTTGCCTTTGCCTAAATCGTCTCGAGCTTCGATTGTCAAATAATGGCGCGAAATAAGCTCGCGATCGAAACTATCACCACCCGCTTGCTTCACTGTTATGACTCCGGATATTGGATTGAGATTTAAACTGTGAGTTAAAAGCATTTACATTTTAAATCTTTATTAAGGTTACAATTATATACTACAATTAACACTCTCATAGAAGACTTTTAGGATTCTTAATACATGTAGAAATATTGTAATTTATATGAATTTTAAATACACTACACAGACACGTTGACTATGTATAGCGTTCTGACCATGTCACAAATGCTTTTATGATTCTAAATGAATAGCAATGACATCAGTAGCTCTGGATAATATCGCTAGGTCAGTACTTTATTTTTTGCGTTTCTAAATACTTCTCTATGCTAAGTATTTATTTATTAAGCATATTAACAGAATAAACCCATACTTTTGTATAATTAAAGGCATGTGCGCCACCAGGATTATTTTCAGGGAGATGCATCTGCATCTACACATTATACTATTAACAGTATTAACTGATATAAAATATATACTTAATTATACATGTGCACACTGCAACACATCAACCTAGACTGTTTGGACTTCGAACTATTAGAAGTTGAACGCTGCGAATCGTGCGAGAGAGTGCGTTATATTTTTGTTATGCTCTATCCTTACCATTACATCGACACCACTATGCACTGTCCCCTTCCAACAATTCTCTATTTTGTATGTAGTATAGTTATGCGTATATAGGGTGTCTAACTTGATGTGTAGCCGTGTGTACATATATTATGTACATAAATATAGTGTCAAATTCAAATCGCGCGAGTATTTTATTGAATATACCTCGCTCCTGTAAAAAGTAAATTTACTAAAAAAGAAAAGAAAAAAAGAAAGCTTTCTTTATTGCCACAGACTACTACATAGGTTACTAATAACTAGATACATAGGTTATTATCATAAAAAAGTAAAATAAAATGCAATTAAACACAATTATATGTATTTTTCCCTAACAGGGGACTGCAAGTACATCGCCTTGCACTCTGCTGTCGGCGTCCATGTTAATAGGGCATATTCATTTGACTTCAGCGTTTATGTTATTACTTACAGATTAGCTATGCTTCCTCCAAGACTCGTGTATCTAATGCCCCTAGTGCCGTAGTTATCCGAGTCCTGGTCTAACGCTTGCACCCACGCCACAGTCGTACCAACGCCGCAGTTTTCGGGGATCGAAACAGTGTATAAAGATTCCGTGAACTCCGGGAAGTTGTCGTTCTCATCTTTTATGTGGACTACTATTGGCACTATACTGGAATTAAATTTTAAAATATTACTGTGCTGCGAAATTTAATAATAAATTATTGTAATCGTGATATCAGCGATATTAGAAAGCCGGATATGACTTTAGATAGTGCAAAAAAACCAACAATAGTAACACTAACTAACACTAGTATTCAAAATAAAGCAATGTGATGACTCTTTCACTATTATGTTTTTATTAGTGTAATTTTACTATACACAACAGTAAAGCACGTTATTTGAGTGTTCAGAAGCATATAAATGTATGAAGTTTTGCCCTTTCAAAACTTAATATACAAGTTAGGTCATCTCTTTCACATATATTCGTACACGTGTACATCTGTGCACATACACAGCGTAAGTATAATATGTACCTACCCTAAATATTATACTAATCGAAAATGGTTAAAATAATTATAAATATTTGAAACTAGCTGTGCCCGCGATTTCACCTGCGTCTCTGGTTACTGCGCCTCCCTCATGTGTCGTAGCGTGATGTTATATAACCTTATAGCCTTCTTCGATAAATAGGCTATCCAACACAAAAATAATTATTCAATTTGAACCAGTAGTTCCTGAGATTAGCACGTTCAACCAAATAAACAAACTTCAGATTTATTATATTAGTATATAAGTATAGATATGCACAAAAAAATTAATACAATATTTATTTTTAACATACCTCATTTTAGGATCTTTGGTAACAATTTCTTTTGCGACTAGACTAAAATTCATTACAGTGACCTTTTCATAATCCAAGAACATTGCATCATTTACTCTGATGAGGAATGAAGCTTCATTGATACCTTTGAATGGAGTTACATCAAATACACCATTGTCTCCAACTAAATACAACTCAAATGTACCATTTTTACCCTGTAATTGAAATATAGGTCATTCTATTGTCTTGACTGAATTGATCTTTGATCTTAAAGAGATTCAAATGTGATTAAATATACCTGATCATAATCATAGACTTCAGGTATGGCATCCTGCAGAAATGTAATAGGAGTGTTCTGTTGTGCATTCTCTAGCACTTCTCCTACATATCTGTCATTCCTGAATCTTGGGGTTTCATCATTCACATCAGTTACTATGACAGTCACTTCTGTGGTAGCACTGGGCATAGGTGATACAGTGCGGGATTCTTCTGTGGCCTATAAGTAAGCATACAAAAGCTTCTTAGATAATCATATTGATATATATTATATCATATATTAAAACATTTTATATTAAAACACTATATAAAGAATTTAAAGGGAAGAAGTGATAATAATTACTTATGGCAATTGCATTGTATACAATATGTCAAATTTAATTGAAACTAAAACATTACTAATATTTGAATTTCAATTATTAACAGTGTTGTTTGGTACAATGGTAGCACACTTTGCTACTAACTTTCATTTTAAATAGAATTCATTGGGTATTCTTAGGATGAAACTCACAAGATATTTCAATTTATTCATTATTGTTTTGAGGTATGATTAGAGTCAAAGTTATTTCAGTTAGGTATACTTGCAGCAAATAAAGAAGAAACATGTAATTTTTTTTAATTGTCACTATACTTTATGACTCTGTTACATAAATTCATGATGAAACTTATTGTTGGTATATAGTAAGACATTCCATTTCTTCATTATTGTTTTGATATAAGATTAAGAGTCAATGTCATTTTAATTAGGTATACCTGCAGCAAATCAAGAACCAATATGTAATTGTTTTAAATTATCTCTATTCATTATGACACTGTTACATTATGATCAAATCTATTACTCAGTATACTAAAACAACTTACCAATATCTCCAATATATAAGCCCCATTGCTATTGTTAGGATCTTCCCTGTCCAGCTGATTGACAGTATACACAATGCCAGAACTGCTGTCAATGTCGAAGTGCTCCTCTCCACCTGATATAATGCTGTATGAGATCCGGTTGTTGATACCTCGGTCACCATCAATCGCTCGCACTAGAAATATAATTATATTCAAATAAGAATACTTGATATGGAATTTTATTAAATCAGCGTTATAGGCATGGAGATGGTATAGCAATTTATTAATTTCCAATCCAACAATAAGTTGACTACACTACTGCATGAATTTTACTAATGCAGCAAGTGTGTTGGTATAATTCACTTCAAAAGTAATGAATGAATAATGAATATAAACATTTTATTAATGTATATTTAGAATACCTATTTATTATAATGTATATAAATATAAAATTACAACAATTCCATATACAAACATTCTATATTCTTATGTATTATTAATGCAAATTTTAATTACATAGGATACTAAAAACCATGCTAATATTACAAATTAGAAAATGTTTCCGTTTATTTTGGCATGCAAATAGTTTAAGCCTTGAACATGAACACAGCTAACTTTAAACTCTATGTAAAGGATCACACAAATTCATAAAATTCTTGGTTGTTCAGTATCAACCAAACACTTGAAAATGGATAAGAAACATGCTCCTATTAGTCATAGATTCTTTAACTATCAATCAGTTAAACTTTGACATAAGCCACGGTTAGGAGCAAGTTTTATTACAAGGTTATATTACATACCTTGCAAAACGGATGTTCCAACAGGCGCATCTTCACTTATCCTCGTCACAGGACTAGCTACAACAAACTCAGGCGGTTGATCCTCAACGTCCTGTACTTTTACTAGAATAGCAGCAGTCCCGGTATTCACCCTGCCTTGATTAGCACGGTCCACCGCTAAAATGCGAAGTTGATACAAAGATTTTCTTTCGTAGTCTAACCGATTTGTTAAACGGACCACCCCTTTTCCGTTTACAGTTTGTACAGAAAAGCTTTCCACGTCTCCATCAAGCTCTTGTAAGTGATATAACACCTGAAATTGTTATTTTTATGAAATTATTATGTTGTTTCTATGGACCAACACAATCATTTTGACGTTTAAAAAACAACTGACATTTGACAACTAACGTCAGTAAATTAGTTTACGAAGATTGAACTAAACTTCATAAAACTTTATAGAAAATACTTTATTTATAATAGAAATACATATTGCCTGCACGGATGGCGTAGTGGTTTAAGTGGTCGCCACGCCACTGCCACTGCGCTAAGCGTGGGTTCGATCCCCACACACAATACACCAGCAATAGTTGTTCTGATTCTGGGTGTTCCTTGTGTCTTTTGTTGGAATGTTTGTGAAATCCCCACGAATCAGATTTTTTTCCTAATGATATAGATTCACAATCTTTTATAATGAATTTAACTGTGCTTACTTGTCCGTAAGCTCCTTCGTCAAGATCAGTAGCTTCAACAGTCGTCAGAATACCAGGAGTTGCATCTTCTTTTACCGTGATTGCAGAGGGATATGGTTTGAAAATGGGTTCGTTGTCGTTTACATCTTCGACTAATAATAAAAAGCTCTGCGTTATAAAGTTTCCGTCTCCTAAATGTCCATCAGTTAATGTTAATACAAACGAGTATTCATCGCGAATCTGAAATTGTATTTTATTGTTAGCGGATATTTAATATACAGTGTGAGTCTTTATAAAGTGCACATATTAAAAAGGGTGAAAATATAAACAATTTTATCGAAGGAAAAAATGTTTAAAAATATCTAAAAGAGTGTTACTACTTTTAAACTAAATGACATATTAAAACATAACAAAATTAATAATAATCTCGAATAATAGGCCGAGCTAATAAAGCCATAATTTATTGAAAAATAAACCTCATAAATTAGTTAGTAATAATTTTTTGAAGAAAATTTACAATTTTTCTACCAATTTTTGCAAGAAATGTAAAATTTATCAAAAAATGTTTTTTTATGCTATTTTTCCGTCGTAAAAATTGTTTATATTTTCACCCTTTTTAATATGTGCACTTTATAAAGACTCACACTGTATTATGTAGGTAAGACTCAATAAAATTTCCGAATTATTTAACCTCCTATTTTTGAAGTCGGTTAAAAATAGGTATATAAGAAGCATTTAAATATATAATACATAATTGTATCATATTACTACTTCAGTTGTGTCATCAAAAAGCGTAATAATATGCTTATAATAAATAAACTAATTTATTCGTAAGTATATGCAATCATCAGACCTCTTTAGCTAACTTTATTGGTCGGTACCTATTATTATACTTGGGTAAATGTTACTGTTTCAGTATTCTAAACCAAAATGTTTTGCTATTGCAAAGTCACTTTTATTTAATACTACTTAATTAATGCTTGCTTTTATGGAACCTATCTTAGCATCATAGTAAGACGTAAAAATGCGTCGTATCTGCCTATCCTTACGCAAAATAAGCATAAGGCTGCCAAGTATAGGTATGTACCTATAAGAATTATTATCAACAATAACAAATTAAATAAAATCCATAATATAAGTTGTTAGATAAATGACTCACCTCTCTATCTAATTCCTTAACTAAATAAATATTAGCTTCGTTGGATGAAATGGCTTCTAATCTTAAAATATCACTACCAAGTTGGTCTCTAATGCCAAATTTTAAAGTATCTCCATCAGGGTCAACGCCCCTTAGTCGGTATATAAGGCTACCTGAAATTAAAATAACGGTTGCATATTTAAATGAAACACACACACACGTATTATGTAGATATATAAACATTCTATTTACGGAATACACCGTTGTATTTAGAGTGAGGAAGAAATTAAAAGTTATAATTACCAAACACGCATGTAGGTATGCGTGTTTGATAATTATTATATTAAATTAATTTTTTTAATTAAAAACCCATGCCCGGGTTAATATATGCCTATCAGTATATCCATTATCTCTTTTATTAGTCACTGCATGAGGTAGGAGAGCAGGACTAGTAGTATGAATAATAATAATCTAATAGTTACTCAATTTTTGTTAACAGGAGTGAGAGTATTATAAGGATTTCTCAACGAAGCATTTTATTGACGAAAAGTGAAAAGCTCAAGACTTAACTTACACTATGCACTTAATAATTAGACTGTACGGTTAGTCATTGGGTACCCATAAAATGCAAATAACTTGCTGTTAACGGGCAGAAGGGCTACCCATTCCATAAGCATTCTGCATTTTATCCATATTTGTAACATACTCAGTTTGTTAATTGTAAACCATTTGTATAAGTGAACAAGACAGTCGTCGTTGTCGGACCAGATCAGATGTTTTTCAGAAAGGTCAGCTTAAGTATCTTTGTTAATGTGATGAAAATAATTAAGCAGAAGAGATAATTATGTCACCATCGTAGCAACAAATCGTAGTAGGTATCTGCCTTCTCTTGCGAGAACTGGTCGTAAGTGTAAGATTTAATTTAATTGTTATGGACTGGAAAAGAGATCAGCTTATGAGAAGAACTACCTCTAAGCGAAAACTTATATCAATATCTTGATCGTTTTTTTTATGATAACAAGACCAAAAAATACACTTTAGCATTTACGGAAGGATATGCATTAGCTTATCCGTTCTATTAGTTTTAATAGAAATGTATTCGGATGTGGCACAATTTCTCTAGTATTATTACAATTATCCGTGTCATACTTATGTCCTACTTATATCACGTCGCCATTTAATACAGCATTTATTTTTCAATAAAAACTTAATAGACTCAGACTCTTTGTTGCTATCTGATGGCAGACAACTAATGGTAAAGTAATGATAGTTTAAGACTTAGTATTCCGGTTAACCTATACGATAACTAGGTATAGAAGAGTTGTGAACATTTATAAGTTGTTTAGTTTGCACCTAGTAGTGGCTGCCTTGTTGGTTTTGAGCAATCGTGAGATTCCGGTAATCTCAAGATTTCTCAAATTTCTTGCTTTCTTCGATGTCTGGGTTCGGCGAAGTGTAATTGGGTTTCTGCTTATAAAATTATAGAAGTCCGGTCACTAAAAATTGCGCAGCAGATAGCAGAAGGCTCGCCATCCATTACGTGGGGCATCACGCTCGAGGGGTAGATTGACAAAGATAAGTAAGTACCTTTATAAATGGGTATATTGTATTTTCATCTAGATCCACAAATCAACATCACCATCGTTATACTGCCCTCTATGCACCAGACAGCGTAAAAACTGTCGGTTTCTGATTTCATGAATATCTATGGCAGTCTATACGAGGAGCCAGCATCGTCAAATAGACGAGTGTCTTCATAATTGGTAATAAAAGGAAACAGGATATAGCATAAGAATTAGTTGAAATAGTATGGAGAAGGATGATGGTTTCTCGAGAAACCCTACACGTTGGTAACATATTATATGTAGCTAAATTTTCTCAAAAAAGATACTTTCGTCTAATTCGTCCTATAATTCAAAGACATTAAAACAATGTCTAAAATGTCTAAACATTTTAATAACTTAACATCATTTAGTTCTTTTACATCTACTCATACTTTTGGTAAATCTCTCGTAATTAATTGTTCTCACGGCAAGAGCGTTTCTGTATACATTATTAAATGATTAGTAGATGAACACTTTTATGAGTCTCTCAATTTGGTTTAGTTGGCAAACGCTTGGTTATGTAGCTAGCTTTTAAAGATTTTCTTTGTCAAATGGCTAGTAAATACAACTAACTTCGTTTGCATGTTTGCATGCACGTTTTGTCATCGTGTTAATAAAAGTTCAATCAGTTATTTAATTTTGTAGATTACTATGGTGTGTCTCAAATAAAAACACAGCTAAACTGTAAAAATAAGAGCATTCTCTGTTATCGACGTCAATAACTTGTACTATCTGTAGTTGTACTTTGTCATCAGAATCCATTCCTATCACGTATTTTAATGGATTTTACGCTTCAGCAGGTACTAGTTGACTAATCTTTACATAACAACGAACACGGTTGTTCGAACAACAGCCGTGTTTTAGGGATTGTAAGGCTTCACTGTGTTTGTATCAGTTGTCGTGGTAACCCCACTCGACAGTTCCCCCTTATAAATAATTTCCGGCTGTCGGTGCAACGGTAAATGTCGGGTAATGTTCGAACTTTGAATTGCCTTTGGGGTTTCAACTGTTTTGGTGTTTGGTTGTAGGTACGTGTATCGGTTTTATGAGGTAGGGTGGATTAATAACGGGTTTTTATGGAATGAGTAAGCGTATAAGCGTATCTTTAACTTAGTAATTACGTGAAGTAGCTGGCAGAAGCCAGTAGCTAGTTTAAAAAGTAGAAATGAAAATCGGACTTGAGGGCGCATTTTAGCAGTAGGTAGGCTTGTTCGGGCTGGTAACTTATTTATCGTATGAACTAATGATGGAATAAAAGGGATGCTTACCGACAGGCGTATCAGGTCCTTCTTTTAACCTCACTACAATTTCTGACTGGCCATCTATGAGAAACCTTGGCGGTCTGTTCGCGACGACGACTTCTAAGATCGTTAGCAGGAGCCATAACCCTCTGATACATTTGTACTGAACCGGCTTTAACCGGACTCGCGTTGGGAGAGTAGCCCTCGCATGCATTGTACTCAATCATCTGACACATCTGGCCTTATTGCTTGCTGGTGGTGAGACCATTTTCTCACTTCGCACGGTTTCACCGTGGGACTCGTGCGCTATCGGTGAAAGTGTCACCTCGCTGGCTGAGTTTGAACCCCTCTACGTGACTTCGCGTCCACCTGCAATGAGACAAGTGTTACTTTGTTATATTATGAAAGGTGATAAGTTTAATTTTACTGAAAGTGTGATGTGATGTCCTGTTTGCGTATTTCTACTAAATGAAACTCACAGTTAAACTGCAGTTTTAGATAAGATGATATGTAGACACCGTGTAAGAAATTAATAAGTATTGTGTAAATATCGCAAGCAATTTATTAAGCGAGACGAAAACAACTACAACATATCAAATAAATTTCAGTGGTTTTTATTGCTCGTTGTTTTACTTTAAACTTTCTTAGAGTAAGCTTGAAGTTCGTAGGTACCATTTTTTCCATAAAGTAAAAACAAAAAGCACTAAATATAACATGTTTCCACTCTCCTTAATTTGTAGTTGTTTGGAATGTACCTACGTATTCTTTAAATATCACATATTCTGTAAAACATAGAGGTAGTATACTGACTGGGCCTCTTAAGGAAACATAATAGAAAACAAATCTTTTAGGTTTTAATATACAGCAGACCTGCTTCTGAGTCATATAGAATAGTACATAGTAATTATACTTGAAGTGAGCGTTTGTTGTCTTTAAAATACAAATATAACGTAGTGTTCATATCGCCAGCCCTTACATAGTTACAAGTGTTACAAATGTTTGATAATAAGAAAACGATGTTTTCTCAATCCGATCACAACACGTAACTTTTTCTTTCGCATCATGTGATGTGGTCCCTCGTGTCAGTGGGTTATCATGTTTTGTATCTTCGTACGGGAACTAGCGCGTGGCGACGTTGAACGGGTGAGCATTTGCTAACTGCCCGTATCTCATTGTCTGCGAGTGCCTTAGTAAAGCCGTTGGCACATAATCTTGCCTAACTAATGAGAAACATCTACTTTCAATGCAATCTTTTCGGTTGGATGCTGGATATGTCATTTATTATTTTAGTAATTTAATATGTGGAGGGTAGAGCGATTTCAGGAGGTGAATGCCGGCTGCTGTCCGGTTTGATACTCAAGTCACGGCAAAATCTATTATTAGGATTTCCTTGAAAGTAATTCTCAGTAGCAGAGTAGAGTCTGGAATTGTACCCGATAGATAGTAATAGGCTCGTCTCTATTACGTGTACCTAATTGCCTAAAACATAGGCGAAATGCGAGTAAGACTTCTCTGCTTTTCCTTTCGAATCTATGTATTAATGTAAGTAAGAAATAAAGTAAAAGTGCTCAATCTAAAGGCAATTTAGTATCCAAAGTACGCATATGTTTAGTTTATAAAATATGCCAGCTATGTGAATGGTTAATTAATAATTGTTTATTGCTTTATATTACGCTTATTAAACGATCGCCCTTATAGTTTAGTCACGGAACAATTAGGTATTGTGATTATCCTAATGTTGCATGTTACAAAAACTTTCATTCTATCAGAAAATTTGTTACGTAACACTTATTTGTAAAACTAAACAAGTTTATATTTCTCTCGTTGTAGTGTAACATCTATTGTGTACGGTTATTAACCATCAACCAAATAATGTGTGATTAATGAAGATGTTACGACACACTATAATGAATGGTCTAATAAAGGGGGGTTATTCACACGCATCATGTTTGCGAAACAATTATGTAAAAAACAATTAAAAATTGACCTCGCGACCCGCCGGATGGTAATGTATGAATTAGGTGTCGTTGACGTATTTCGGTGGTAAAACCGGCGTCCCGTCAAACCGGAGTGCTGGCTGAAACAAAAGGGTCATCCAGCGCGACGGATGCGAAGGCCAATGACTATTGTATGGCGTTCATACAGTGCTATCGGGGACTGACCTTTGCAGCAGATCATCATAGTGATGAACTCTTAGTGCAGTTTGATCATCAATTTAATTAAACCGTCTCGTTGTTCGCTGTGAAATATGCGCGCTTAATTTTATGGGCGTCTTAACGAACCTCTCTTATGTGTAGTTGGTATTTTTATGAGTCAATAGCTGCAATATAGCAGTGTGTCTACTTTGTCTTAGTATAGATACCACTGAACTGCTACACATAACTTGGATTCGATCTTATGCAGATAAATAAATTAAGTGCCAATCAAATAGTTAATTATCACTTGCTTTATCGTTATAAAAAATGTAGTATCATGTTAGGAAAAAATTATACGGACACAGAAAAACTGCTAGAAGTCTTAAAATGATATTGATAGTAAATTTAAAATTGTACTTTAGACTGTAAATATTTGTATTAACAATGCGCTAGTGTAAAATAAAATTGTCAACTGATGTCCTGAAACACAGGCTTGTCCTAGTTCAGGCAGCTTAAACATAACCTTTTGAACTTCATTTATATTGTATACACTAAATTAACGTAGTTTAAGAATCAATTTTAATATAAGCTTAAATTATTTAAGGCAGGTTTTTTTTTTTTTTTTTTTTTTTTTTTTTTTTTTTTTTTACGTGGGGGAATGCAATGACGCATATCCCTCCGCGGGGGCGGGCGGAGGGATTATGTCGGACTCGCCGGGGTAAAAGAAGATGGAAAAGAAATAATGTACCTCCCGGAATACCGACTAAACCTACCACGGTGTTCCTCAACAAAACCACTATCGGCGGGGCCGCGCGAATCGCTTTCGCATGCGGTCGCGACCCCGCCGAGGTTTCGGCCCGCCGTATGAAACGGCAGGCCACTACACAAAATACCTACCCAAACTAGGCACTTCCGACATTATAAAAACCCTACTGTCTCCCCCCTAGAGGGGAGACGGACTCGACACAGAGGCGCGCGTGGGAACACGCACGCCGCCTCTCGGACCTGGTGCTGAACGGATAGCGGGCAGGCCCACAAAGCCCGCTACCCCCAGGTCAAACCTCAGGGTGGCTGGAGGTCATCGCGCGCCCTCCGGCGCCCGGCTCTGCGGTTGGGGAGAGGGTTTAAACGCTCCCTCTCCCGCTCCGCCGCTTTAACACTGTTGATGTAATATGTATGACGTAGTGTAAGATATGTTTTTTTTTAATTTTTTTCTGACAATAAATAAATATTAATATTATATTATAATTGCCGCATTCAAAGACATTTAATGATTACTTAAGCGACTCCTTAATAAAGTTTATCACTTGATAACATTTTACTAAGGTAATTTATGTAAGCGTTAAATGTTTCAGAGTGTGGCTGTAAGAGTCCTGCCTATTGTTCTAGAAGTTTAGTCTCTGAACCCGCACTTGAAATGCGTTATGGACTATTACGTTATCTTTCTCATATGAGAAGAGGTCCGTGGCTATAAGTACCTGTAACAATGTCTAATGAAAAAAGGCTGTTACTATGTACTGTATGTTACTACATATTATATATCAATTGAAATATTATACCCTCTAAAATTATGAGTAAAAATACAGTAGAAACAGCATTTAATCCGATAGAAACGAAAGTCTATCTTCATCTCACCGCTAAATACCAAGAAAGTTGGATTATACAAATCGACTTGTATTCAATTTGTTCATTCATGGTTCCTGTCTTCGGAGCGTGACGATTTAAGTAAGTACTATACCAAAAGGAGTGCAGTGAAAGCTTCCATACTCCGTTACACACGAGGCTGTTATAAAAATTAACGCCACGAAGTGTTTATTTATTGAATATCGGTGCTTTAATGAAAGTGTTATTGTTGTGAGGGTCGTAACAAGTTATTAAGTATGTTATTATGGTGCATGAGATCAGTATTTTAATTAGTTAAACAGTGTAAAGGGTAAGTTATATGTGATGTGAATTTCGACAATAAATTCCAAATGTAATATTGTATTTAGACAGGTTTTGGTACCGCTAACATGGATTGCCTCAGCATAATAGACTCAATGGTATTTGTCCATAGCTATGTATTATTTTACAAGGATATAAACCTATAATAGACTTATAGATACGTTCACGCTAGTTTTAGCATCGCTAAAGGAATGTCTTTTAGGCCTCCCTCAATCAGTTTATTGCCAAGCAACCATACTTATAAACTCGGTGCTGTTAGTGTCAATTTTACTAACAGAAAGATTGAATAAGACTTAGCTTGACCCTCTTCATCGGCATTATCATCTCTTTGTCCAACTTACGATGTAAACAACAACTCTAAATTATAGCAAGCTAACACGTGTTAGTGATGTCCACGATTTCATTCGAGTGATATTCTAATGTGTCTACAAAACACTACCTATACTTCTTTACCATGCAGGCTATAGGTATCACGTTGTGTAGAACTGTAGTAATGCCTCTAATAGCCATGCATAATTTCGACGCCGGTCCACACAAATAATGTAATCATTATTTGTATATTAATAAGCTAACCGCGTGAAGGTGGTGCTATCTGACACTTAGTAACAGATATTCGTATAACCTCAATAAAACCTCTACAGTCTGCATTATAATATTTATTTTAAGCGCACTGCCTGCGGTTTGTGGACAAGAGATCTTATTTCATTGGCGCTGACTTGATCTTTTTTATTTTATTCTACTTATGTGGCAAACAAGCATACGGCCCACCTGATGCTAAGTGGCCACCGTAGCCTATGGACGCCTGCAACATCAGAGGCACCACTTGCGCGTTGCCGACCCTTTAGGAAAAGAAGTGGGAAGGAGAAGGAATGGGAAGAGGGAAAGAGGGAACGAAACACAACAGTAGGAATACTGCTATTTCAAGTCGATATTCTGTGAGGGGGTAGTCTTTCCCGGTCGAGCCGGCCCATTCATGCTGAAATAAGCGAGGCTCTACTACTCAAGCTCTACTTATCTTCTCATCGTGTCGATAAACTGAAACTTATTTCAATAAATCCTATTTTTTACCTTTAAACCTCGTGTTTTGATTACATCTTGTTTTAAAGGTAAGTAATCGCGAAAAATTCATAGATTTATGTGTAGTTATCTATGCAGTTATGTATGAAAATAAGCGTGCCAGTCTGAAAATAGCCTATAGACACTAGCAACACTAAAGCTTACATGGATGCCACCTACTCTACTAAAAATAACAGCTCTGCTCTGCCAGCGCACAAGACAAAAAATACTGGTTACCTTGCTAATAAGACAAGGTTTCCGTAAGATCTAGCAACTACTATTATTTGCCTGCACTCCTCGGGATTAACTAGCTACCTATGCGCAGAAGCACTTCCCTAGTGGCATATCTTAGTGTGGTCTTCCGCTGTGAATTTCTTTTAATTGTCGTTGTCAGCATAAGTAACTTATGTACATTACTTACCTACTAACAGACATTTTGATGATAGTTAGATAGAAATGTAACCGTGTGCAAACGAATTTGGTAGAGCGTTAATGAATATGTATAATAAATCTTTATATTAATACTCGATTTATAATTGCTATGGCTATAAAATATAATTATGCTTAACATTGCTACCGTCACAAATAACTGGACTATAAGATAAACTGACGTAGTACATTACTCGTTCAGCTTAATGGTTCTTAAATACTGTTAAATTGTAACAGTACTTTTAATGTTTTGGAGAAATTCATGTTTTAATGTTCACGTACTCATGCTATGCTTAAAGTGTTAGCTACAACTATTATAATTACGTATTATTATATAACTAATGCTGTTACGACTTATTAGAGGACTTTATTATTATTACAAATATTTATTAGGTACAATATTTATTAATAGTACTGTTAGCCCAGCGGTGAAAATCGAATTATTATTGAAAATTTTCGGCAAACTTATTATATGAATTTAAATTAAAAAACTAGCATGTGTTATCAATCAACTTCTAAATTACAACAAAGCTTACTAACAGAGGAGAAAACGGTTCTGAAGTATTACTTCGAATTTTTATGTGAATTGATTTTGTGTGTGTTTTATGTTGGTACGCTAAATAATATTGATGAGATTAGGCAAGAAAATATTTTGGGAGTTAGGCGAGTTGTATTTGTTCTTAAGCTTTCATTCTTAAGTCAAGCTAAACCTTGACTTAACATGGAATTGTTGATCATTTACCAACTTGTACAAGTAAGTAGCTATGACCACCTCGAAGGAATTGGATTAACAGATAATCTCCCAAGGCATACACAGCACGTAGCAGTTTTTCTAGAGCACGGCATATGAGTAATTGAGTATGGCGGCCCGTTTCCCTCCGTAGGCTGCTACAATCTAGGATGTTAACTAGTATTTGTGCTAGTACTTAATTATAATCACGATCAAGGTTAGCTATGTGGGATGCAGTAGGTAATGTAGTGTTGCTAAGAATGTGTTCTATAGAACTCTTCTAAGATTACGTTTACGTATATGAGCTTTGTGATTAATGAGTAGTAAGAGTGTGTCTCACGAGTGTACATATATACTGGAGTAAAATATATATATATATATATATATATATATATATATATCCTACTAGATTTTGCTCGCAACTTCGCTCGGGTACATGTAGGACAGGTTAGGTTAATAACTGTATTTTTTTCTGGATGAAAGGTATCCTATGTCTTTTTCCGTATCCCTGGCAACGTATATGCGAAATTTCATGATGATCGGTCGAGTAGTTAAGGCGTGAAAGCGTAACAAACTCACATTGACATTTATAATATTAGTTAGGATGTGATAATCCAGTACATGGTTTATAGGTGTGTCAAGTTTTATCCAAATCCATTTGACGATTAACTTGAAATCTTTAATGTCTTTCACATATATAATATTTGTTGGAAGTAGTAGGTATATTTTTTATTGCAGTGCATCATAGAAAAATTAATAATTTTAGATCTACATAATTGCCTCAACATGGCATATAAACGGCTTTATTACTTACCATCTTCCTAAGATTGATTAAAGTAATCAAATGTGCAAATTTGATTAATTAATCAGACGAGCATTCAATGCAATCGCTCACATTCGGACTGAATACTAATTTCTCAATTGTTCACGGCAAATGATCTTTCAATAATATGAACTTACTAGTTTGTCGCCTGCTTGTTCATTGCCTGTAATGAAAGTAACATAGAGTACTTCTCTATGCAACTCCTGTTTAATATCCACGTTAGCACTACTGCGTACCTACTCCGGTTATAGATTTAACAAAAAAATTATATAAAGAAAGTACATGGAGGTATCCACTGTCGCAATGTTCGAGCTGGAGGTGAATCCGCTGTGCCTAGTCTCGAAAAAGCCCTCAATCATCTCTACAGATGACTGAACGGATGGCGTGGTCTAAGTGATTGTCACTGCGCCAAGTGTTGTGAGTTCGATCTCAAACATATAGTTAGTTCCAGTGTGGTAGGTGTCTTTTACAAGCAAAATATAAAAGTTATCTATCTGCGGTTCCCTTACTTGAGATATAAATTTGACATAAGCTCCATACAAATTATGTCAAATTCTTTAGCTCTAGCTTTAGCTTATTAAAAATCATCGCAAGTAATGTGATTATATCTATCGACAATAAGCATAAAGCAGATTAAACATATTATATTTAAAAACTAAATCACTAATTTTAATTTAATAACTTACAAGGTACATAAGTAAAGAAAAATAAAATGTTTCAAATATAACCTTTACTGGCCAGTATGATATTTGTATAAATACTCGTATTGCGTTAGTGAACATTAGGTACAGACGATAAAATCAAAATTGAGTAGAGTCGTTATAAGCCCTTGTCGAATTTCGAATGTTCTTTTTAGTCATAAAATTTTATGTGCTTTTTTGCAATTTGTTATTTACTTTTTATAACTTTTAGATATTATAAACAGAATTTATTTAAAATGTAGCTGTTAAAACAAATAAATTATTTGGTTATTGTTTCACGGATAACAACGTTAAGTTTTAGAATTACAAACAAAGATTGCCATAGAATTTTATATTTATTAAGAAAATAGCAGTGTCCTGCTGTTTTATCTACGTTAACGGACGTTTATGAATACTCCTTTGCTATTTTAGGCTACAGTGTGATGTTATATACCTACCTTAGTTAACAGACATATCAAACAAATACAACAATTTTAGGGTATAGTTACTGTCTCTGTATGTGAAAGCTGTCGATAGTTAAAGGGTTTGAATTTAGTTTTAGATATAATCTAGATATTTCGGCATTTTACTATTGGAAAATGGTTGGGCTAAGTAATGTAGTGTAGTAATTTTAAATACTTCCGCAGTTTTCTAAAATAATCACGGTCTTTTCTTTGGTACTGATATTTAATGTTCGCCTTTTCACAAAAGACTCTTAATAACTGACGAAAGCCTAATTAAATTAATACAATAATTGTGAGTTTGTTTATCCATTTGTGTCGTAGAAAAGAGGCAACAGCACGACTTGTTCATTCAAGAAGACAGGTAAAGAAACTAATTGTCATAAACTACATTTTACTAATAAACAATTTCAAAATATACTTCTAGCTATTACTTAATGTTATATAATTCACCGTACCTATATAAAAGTCACAACATTTGTTATTTTGGTTCATAGAAAATTGTTACTTCCTCAAAGGTACTGCTTACACGTCGCATGCTTGCCTAAAATTGAGCTATCGTGTTGAACTGCGATTACACATCGTTACATTTATTACATGCCAAGCTGACATCAAAACGTTTTTTTCGATGGTAGTAGAAAACCTTCGACAGGTTTCCATTACCCTCATTCAATGTTATAATTTAGACTTTACGTTAAGGTACGGATATTACGAAATACGCAATGAGTTTTAAAATTAATAAAACCTGCATGTTTAAGCGTTCTCAAAGATATGTGAAGTCTACCAACCCGCACTAGGCCAGCGTGGTGAGAAGTGAGAAGAGGTCCGTGCCCAGCAGTGGGACAGTTTAAATACAGGGCTGATATTATTATATAATATAATTTTTTCAGATGGCTTTAAATTCTTATAGCAATGTCGATCATTTTAATATTCTATCACATACACGCAACACCATCTAGCCCAAACTAAGCAGAGCTTATAGATACTGTGGCATATGGGTACTGCAATGGATAAACATACATACATATAATACATAGAAAGACCCAGACCAAGACAAACATCCATGTTCATGCACACAAATGTTTGACTTGTGCGGGAATCGAACCCGCGACCTCAGGCGTGGCAGTCGGTTACACTAACCAATACGCCATCGAGTCGTCTTTTCCGGTCGCCATCCTTGAATCCAAGATACATATATAAGAGGCACTTGAAAATTAGCAAATTTATAGGTCTCATTGAGATTAAAATCCATAGGCAAATTAAGTTCGTAAGTACCTAGAGGTCCTATCGAGCTCCATACAAAACAGAACACTACTCTTTACAGTAAGGTGAAAAGGGCTGTGTTGACTTCATATTACTTCTACATTCCTGAAAATGGTGTGATGGTGATGAGTGGCGATTACCAATAAACATTAGATGGACCGCTAGCTCATCTACCTCAGTAAACAAAGAAAGTCGTGTCACCATCCACAATGGAAACACAGTAAACAGATCCGTTGAAGAATAAAAAGCAGGTGAACAGCTTTTTATATAATACGAAAGCATCTGGGCATCTCGGCCGCTTGTTAATTATAGGGCAGCTCAGTTCCTTAGTCAGATTGCGTACAGTTTTTGCTCTAGTCGCCGTTAAACACAATGTAATACGATGTACATAGTTAACGCCATCAGTCATGCAAACTCTTTTTGGATTACAGTGATATGTGTGAATATATTTGCATTATAAATCATATTAGATGACAGTGAGAAATCTTCAACTGTATTAGACTATGTTATGTTCATGAAAATGTTGAGAATTAACTTGATTGTTTTATGACTGGTTCTTTGGTTTCGTCGTATAAGTTTGAGGCTAGGGTTTGATTCTAGGATCGCAGAGAGCGTTACTGAAATTTTCTAGTGCAAAATTCTTAGCAGTAATCTGTAAATGAGCCCAGTAGACCAGAATAGGCTCACGTCCTTAATTACCGCTGTTGAAATATGGGTGTAATACACTTTTACTTACGTGGGGTTAAAGTCGCATGAGATTTGTGCAGATTTTGAAGTCCCTCCTATACCGTTTACCCGTACTTTTACTGTCTAACGCGAGTTCGTTTTTATTCTAGTTTTTCACGTCACGTCTAGTTATTGGATGTTTTTAACTACAAAATTCTTTATAGCGCAATTTTAGATAGTCTAGATCATAGAAATATAAAAAAGACTTGTTATTATATCTATGGTCTAGATTGAACAATCTGTTATTTACCGGGCCTAGTTCTAGAACTAGGCTCTGTAAATGTTAGAGGGCTGAACTGAAAATACGAGTTACTCACTGATTTTCGGTTACTGCCTGCAAATTTTTTTGCATAATAGCGCTGCTAAAATACTTGCCTCGAGCTCGTTTATCACCTCGTTGGTAGTTAAAGAACCTAACCTTTATTTCCATGGTTAGTATGGAAAACTTCGAATTATAACAGACTCGGTGAGATTTAGCAGTATTGCACACCTGACATCAGTCACTTTATTATATATTTATTTACTTATATGCACATGCATTTCAATTTATTTTCATCAATTATTAAGCTCCGTGTATTCTGTAATCTACATCAATCAAATGTTAATAAACAAGTCGAATCTACGTAATTAAATACATCTTGATAAGCCTCTGATAAATTAATTATTTAACCAAGCCACCGAACTGCGAAAGCAGTTATACCGTTTAAGAAAATCACACCTTAATTACATGCAGTTGCACATTAAACTCTTTTTTCTCCATAATAATATCGAAGCGAAACTCTAACCATAAATAAGTGACATAGTAAGTATTTGACGCATAAAATGTTACTAGGAAAAGTAGTAATTCAGGGAAACGTTTAAAGCTGAATGTTTACTGTTATTTCGCGAACAATAGATAGTATATTAGGTTCAGTGCATAATGTAACGATGGTAATGAGCAATTCAGTTGTGTAACAACACCAAGCAAATCTTATTATGAACGAGTAATTTAGGCGAAAATATACAACCTGTTCTTTAGGGAAAGTTCACTAAAGATGTGTGAAAAGGTGATATGAAAATGTAATTTAAGGATTATCTAATAATTGCTTTCTTTTTAAAGTTCTGCCTGCGAAGGAATTGTTAGTAATCCGTAATATTTGTTTCTACCTTGATCTCTTGTGGTTTGTTTTAAATTGCTTCATAACTTGATGCTTATTTTTCAAAGATTGGACGCATTGTTGGCCTTAATGTTAATCTATAATATATTATTACGTGAAGCAAAAACTTTGTACGCCTTTTTACGAAAATTATGCGGGCGGAGGGGTATGAAATTTGGCACAGTTAAAGTTTATATGGAGAAGAAGTGGCGAATCCTAATCTTTACTAATATTATAAATCTGAAGAGTTTTATTGTTTGTTTGGTTTAACGCGCTAATCTCAGGAACTACTGATTCGAATTGAATAATTATTTTAGTGTTGGATATCAAATTTTTCGAGGAAGGATTACGCTACGGGGCGGCGCAATGACCATAAACGCGAGGCACATCTAGTATTTATATAAAATATGCATTAGGAATACATTAAACTAATGGAAAACAACAAAAAACACTACACGCACACAACCATGCAGTTGACACACGCAGTCGAATCGCGTTCGTAGTATTTCGGCTGTCGGCTTTGTTCGCCTGATACTCCTGATACGTACTATTCTTAGTAATTATGGTTACGTATATCAATATATAATGACATATATCAGCAATATTTTACGGGCAACCTTAGGGTGGATTGGAATGATATACATATACTATTTATATTATAAGATATTTACGTATTTATATGTAATAAAGAAAAATAAAACAAAGTAGCAAGCTTAGGAATTTGTTTGAAAAAGATAGGTAAATGAACCTGTATAGCCTTGACGAAATCTAAATGAAATGTGACTATGAGAGTATAGTTCCAGACAATAAAATCTTAATAACTATCAAACTTACAATTTTAATCAATTATGGTCGAATTATGACCACTAGGCGACCGTTAGTACACAATAATTGCCTAAGGTTGTTTTAAACAATCTTCTACCTTCTCTCTTCGTCCTCTAGTCAAATCGCGGTGTGAGCAAAGATTTCGGTGCTCTATATATTATAAATTTGTTTTGGTAAGAGAACATTTTGGCGATAGAACAGAGAAAAGACAGTTGGACTGCTAGGAAGAGGTCTAGACTTTGTTCCAACGCCTCGTACTTTTAAGTTTGCTTTACCTTCTAAACTGATGTGCGTAATAAAAAGGTAATTATTGTTCGCATCCTAAACAATATTATAAATGCGAATGTAAGTTTATTTGTTAGGCTTTCACGCCTTAACTACTCGACCGATCAACATTAAAATTACTGTTTCTGTATTGACATAGGGTAACTTTCATGGGTTAGGATCAGATAGTCTGGATAGTAAAATGTCTGAGTAAACAAAATGACTAGATTGCAAAATGACTAGTAGGTAAAACGTCTAGGTTGCTAAAATATTGAATTGCAGAATGTCCGTGTAGATAAAACGTCTAAGTTTCAAATAGTCTAGATTGCAGAATGACTATGTAGATACATATCTATATATCGATGGATGGATTGGAATGATTGATGGATCGAATTCGAGGCCTCTGCGAAAAGTTACAGATGCGTGCATCTCTAAGTTTTCGAAGTACGCACGTACGTATTAAATAGTTAATTATCGCTCGCTTTAACGTCGAAGGAAAACATTATGAGTAAACCTGCATGTCTGAGAGTTCTCCATAATGTTCTCGAAGATATGTATATGAATTCTGCCAAGATCCACTGGGCCAGCGTGGTGGCATAGTCCAGCCATCTCACACTGAGAAAAGCAGAGCCGTGTCCAGTAGAGGGACAGTTTAATATAGGACTGATTTTATTATAATACGTCGTACTTTTACTTTAGCTATCCAGACTATCTGAACCTAACCCCCTTTCATCCAGAAAAAGTACTGTTCCCGATGGTTATAAATTTATTGACATGACCTATTTTAACGTGACCGAAGGCGCGGACAAAACCTAGTTATCTATAAAAGGAATCATCGTGAGACGATCTACTTATCTAAGAGTTCACCATATGGTTTCTAAGATCAGTTAGATGTCCCATCAGTGTCGTTCATACTACTTATACAGAATGACAAAGTAACTAAACATTGAAAAGTCCTACAAGATTACTATGAAATAACGACTGTTAACTATATTCTGTACATTTTAATTATTATTAAGCTAAGCATATTATAATTACTACTGTTGCCAGAAATTAAGAATGTTCAATCATTCCAACCAGTTCAAAATGCTTATCAAGTTATGTTGCTCACTGTATTATTATTTCGTCAATATACATACTTTTATATAGAAACAATCTAATATTCAATTACTTTTAACTGTTAGTTGGTCAATTTCCATGTTACACAACAAAAGTTTTCACTATCAGTTGTAACAGTTGAGTTTTCTGATGTTGTAACTGGTAATTGGTCATATGCAGCCTTTACTTGTGAATTACTGATGTAGACGCAATAAAAATAATATATTAGTGTTGCTGCAATCGTTAATTATACAGTGTGTATAATAAACCCTATCCAATCCGCTTATTTCTCACTTAATAAACATGCTAAGAAAATAATAAATAAATCTATATCACCGTAAAACGTCTTAATAATATTTTTAAGTACATTGATCAGCATTTTTACCCTTAATTACTGAAATTTCGCACAGTCTAGCAACACTCCACTAAACTTGACAAGGACGCGGTGCGTGGAATACTTTTGGCGGCATTTTTCTAAGGCGTAGGTAGGTAGGCGCGGCGTAGCGCGATACCTATACTCCATTTGGTTAGGTACTTAACTAAAGGTAAACAATCTTGATGTGTCTTTTTATCTATAAACTCAGTTTAAAATAAAATGCTGCTGAAGATCAATGTAAATACAACAATAACGATTACTAAACCAATTGAACCGTTAGTTTAAGCAGTAGTTTATTTGTTTAATATGTGTTTGTGTAAAAAGTCAGATCAAGATTGTTTACCTTTAGTTAAGTACCTATCTAAATGGAGTATAGTTATTATGATTAATAAGTTTTCGGTTTTGCCATGGGTAATCTATTAACATATTATTTTAAATAAATTAAATTTACTGGGCAATTTTTTTAATTGATTTTTATAAAGGGATGTCCCTTACTTACTCATAATAAGCTACTGTATAATACCTTTAAGGATGGGACAGGGTTTATTATACACACTGTATACCATGATGTTTTACTTAATATTTCTTTTTTAAAGTCAACCCCTGCACTAGGAATAATGACAGTGTCGCGGGGGACATTACAAACATTATCACATCGAAAACAAAGAATACCCAGACTCGGTACAAACATTTGTGGATTACACAAAGTTTTGTTTCGTGTGGGATTCGAACCCACAACACTCGGCGCAGTGGCAGTTGCGAGTGCAGTCCATGCACTTGTGAATTACTGATTCTACATCATTCGCAATCAAAAATACACTAGCGTTGTTGCAATCGTTAATTATAAACCATGATGTTTTACTTAATATTCCTATTACTTTATATTTATTAAGTACAGGTGAGTGGCGGCGCACGAAGCGTGTCGGCGCGTCCAACCGTGCCACCCCCGGGAACCGAACCCGTCGCACCACCGCATCCGGTGTTCGTTACTCTCCGATAGTTTTTGCGATATCAAAATAAAATACTTTTAAGCTCCCACTGAGCTCCAATGTGTTGTTTTATTAACTTGAACGTGATTTCACTTTAAACTAAAAGAACCATTACTCAATAGTGTCAGACGTTTCTAACATTTAGTTTATTTGATCATTGACATGTTGCTCTTAAGGGCAGAGTTTTGTTCAATTTTAGTGCTAACTTGGATATAAAATACGTGGGACTAAACAAACAACTGAAAACCAAAACATAATCATTTGACTTTTCAGTGCGTGATTCTATTTGTTATTGCCTAAAGATAATTATTTGAGGTCTACCTATAATAGTATAATTATAACAATAATAAAATATGCATTTAAATAAGTACATAACAAAATTAGCTAGGCTGATATAAAACAAAACAATATAAAGAAAGAAGAATATTATCTACAATACATCCAAGACTGCCGCAATGTCGCAGCGGTAGTGAGTGTGACTAGTTTGCATAAGGTTTCGGATTCACGGGTCAGGCTAAGTGTTAGTAAGTTTTTTATTTAAGAAATTCACAGTTAGTAATAGCTCAGAGTCTAAAACAGTGCTCGGTAGTTACCAATAGGTTCGCCCGCTATTGATTGCACCTGCGACTGATCTACTAAAGCTTAAAGAAATAATTCAATAATATTTAAATAAAGAATACCAAACTTTTTTTATCGACTGAGTCAATGCCAGCTGTTTCAGCCAGTGTCGAATGTATTGAATAATTTAATGACCAGTGTTTATGCAGCCGCGTGTCTCTGTTGTACTTTTTAACAAAATCCCATACTTTCGATTTCAGAATCATTATGCAATATAAAAACGATCAACTGTAATTTTAAGATCACCATCTTTTTATTTGGCAGTTCTTAGCTTTTTAACGATACGGTCGTTGCCCCCCAGTGTGATCATTGTATTTTTCTTTTTAAATACCTTAAATTTCGAACTAGTTTAGTATTGTTAATATCTATAATTCGACTAACCAAAACTATTCAGATTGAAAATGATTGATTTACTTATTTAATTATGATCACAAAATGGGATTTCTCATTTTATATGGAAAAGTTAATAGATAACAGTACTTATCATTCAAGTAACTGTGATACTTTCATTTATAATTTTGTCATATAAAATTGCGGTGGAAAGTTTAAAGACACGACAAGTGAGAATATAATAACATGGCGGAATCATTAATTTGCATATCGATTATGTATCGTACCGTTAAAGATAATCTTTTAATGTGCCAAGGTTCAGATAGTAAACTAGATAAATTCTATTTATGCCAGTGTTGCCACTTACTGGCTTTTTCAACCTTAGTTGGGTTATGAAAATGTAAAAGAGTTCAGGTTATTAATACTACTAGGGCAAGACTCAACGGTTACAAAAATTCGATTTCGTTTATGATTTAAGAAAAATAAACATTCAGTTAATATGAAGTACGTACTCCAGTATATATTTTGTAACACGAGATAGAGTGAAGTGCATAATTTTATTATTTACTAACTGACCCGCGCACCTTCGTCTGCTTCACATAATAGAATCTTCCCCGTTATTGCAACATTTTTCATTGATGCTCCGCTCCTATTGGTCGTAGCGTGATGATAGCCTTCCTCGATACATAGGCTATGCAACACTAAAAGAATTATTCAATTCGGACCAGCAGTTCCTAAAATTAGCGCGTTCAACCAAACAAACAAACTCTTCAGCTTTATAATATTAGTATAGATAAAAATGCCACCATGCATATTGTACTACTATTTAATTAAAATTCCACTTAATCGTATCGTTCCAATAATCACCTGGCTCAGATTGAGTGAGTTAGAGCGCAAGCACTCTAACTCGTGTAGTAAAAATGTTGACTAGAGACAACATTATAGATAGATATAGATAGTCCTATGATGTCTCTCCACTAGTACGTTGCACTTAATAACTCAATAAAAATAAACACGACTTTTCCTAAAACACATTACTATCAATTTGGGTTACAAATTACTAGTATTATTGTTAATCCCTCAGAGTTAGGCTTAATGCTACTGTTAAGAGTTTATATCGGCAGCGTAATGGGTGAGGTTCGAATCCAAGATCTCTCGATAGCAAGACCAGTACCTTAACCATTAGTCCAATAATTATTTTATACATATTTACAGTACGTGAAAGTATAATGTATAGGTTTCCTTTTCTAAATAACATATGCGTAAGTATCTAATAATATATTAATATTATTAAGTTTAACGACAGTTTCTGCGTTATATATAATTTGCGTGGTACTTATGTCACTTTCCTCGCTTCAGCTAATCACGGTCGTAGATCTCTACTCGTTTCACACATTTCTATCGCAGTGTTCGCGTGGCAAACGTACCTACGTATAAATAACATAATTTCTCGTACGATACCGATCGACACATCTCAATCATCTCATACTTATTGTTTACATGTGTGGTGTATTCCCACGATTTCGAACCGAGCAAGAAATGAACTTGACAATGCTATCGATTTTCCACAACAATCACAGGAACCCATTATGTTTTTAGTTGCGCGGTGAAATTCTTTGATGATTCGCTAACCTTAGACCGTGGCTACAATAGCCGGTGACAATGAGTGATGAACTGTAGAGCCAGCTCTCTTGTTCAATGTATTTAAGCAGTACTTTGAACTGCACTACACTTCTTTCTAACAATAGGCTAAAATACATTTTCAGGTGCATGTCAAATATGATTAATGCTGTACCAGTCAAGTAAAATACGTATGTCTATTTGACTAACATGTAATAATAATTAAGTAAATAAAGAAATTGTAGACCTGCTAACCCTAATTTCGTAGTGAAATACAACCTTACAGATGACTTTCCAGCTCAGTTGTGGACCAGAGGTGTTCCTCTGCAAGTTATTAATAATTAAATTGTCTAAATATATTTTTTACATCTTATTTGAAATAATTAGCGAAAAAAGGAGGTTAATATTTGTCAGTTATATCGCTACTGTTATATCAATACTCTTATTATCGATTTTTATAAATAAATTAGTTTCATTCTATGACGAGATTCCGTCTGCTAAATGTCCAAAATATCTGGTTGAATGTAAATACATTTTTCACAAAACTAAAACAAACCATGACAAAATCTGTGAATGCAGTTTCAATTTCATCAAAATCGCCAACAATCTCGTGTAAAAATAGATTAAACAGATACAAGATAAGGTCAGTTTTGTGTAACCAGACATTAACGATGGGAATTTTTATGACAACAATCGTTACACCAGACCATAAATTTGTTTGCATAATTAATTCTCAGAAATGAAAGTGTTTTGTGGTTAAGTTTGCGGACTTATTTTCACATTAGAGCAATTTTGTGTGAGTCATGAGTACAGGTTCGTAAGCTTCTGTTAGCCTGTGTTAATTATACTGTAATATATATTTATCTTTTTGCTTGTTGTTAACATTTTTATTATAATGTGGGTCAGGTTTAAATACTTAAGTTCTAGTTTTTGAAGATGAGTGACGTATGGACATCCTCTTTTTTTGTAATGCTGCTTTTTGCAGACGAAGCAGCGCTCCACGTAATGGTAAGGGGTAATGCCTGCTTATAGACATGGGTGTTCTATTTGCCATCACAGAAGCAATACCAAGGAAACACAAGTAAGCCGCTGCCTAAACCACGTAGGTGCTAAGCACGAATACGTGGTCTGCAATGTACGTGGGCTCCAAGTAAGGATGACCATAAGACACTCATGTTGCCAATGAATAAACTTCATACAAATTGACATCTGTGTCCTCCATACATAGTTAAATACCTACGTGTAATACAGTAAGTAAAGGTAAGACTAGGCTTCGTATGTTAAGTTAAAAGTGAACCTACTTTCAGTTATACCTGCATTGTGGATGCCAGAACAAATAGAGACCAGTGCTGAATAGGTTGACAGTTCAAGGCGTCCAAATTGGACAAATAATTCTGTTAGTTATACTTAACTGTAGCAAAATTTGTTTCAGTTGACATTGAAGAGCTCTATAACTGTGGTTAACGGAGCTATTTATAAAATTGTCTTTATATATATAAAACGCCGGTTTTTGGTATTTTCATCTGTCAGTCTTAGAATACCTACTACATACAGAGCTACTGTGTATGGCTACCGGTGTGCCACTGCGACTCAATAGGTTGAGTTACTTATATAATAATTAATGAGTAAAATTTTTTTTTAGGCTTGCATCACCGTACTCCGCGAAAAAATAACTGTTCTACCTCGATAACTGGTACCTGCGTTTTGACTTTTATGTCATATCGTGTACTTCAAAGTTCTTACCTATCAAAAGGCGCTTTGAGTCACTTTTAACTGAACTATGCTGCTTGTATAAGTGAATATAACAGGTGATATACACCAAAATATTGTTCACGTACGAGTCAGGTGACACTTTCTTGTCCGGGGCAATAGTTTGCAACGTAAAAGGCAATATTAGCTGACCCATAAATCGCGATTTGATCTATCACGATCTACTTAACGCTGTAATTTGTTTATGCGGGCTCGGCGTACAAACAGAAAATGTTTCACGCAACGAGTGTCAAGTAGCGTGAATTTTTACTTACGATTCATCTCGGCCCTTTACTTAATTATAGTTCAACTTTTACTTGGAAAATGTTATTAATCAACGCGTGGAAACTTGTGAAAAGATTCATTACTTATATGGTTCATAACCTTTTTTACTAGTAATAAGTATAACATATATAGAAGGATTAAATAAACATAATAGGCTTACCGGCGAACCAATGACATGTCGTATTAGTGTCATGCAATGTATAGCTGGTAATAAACCCGTGGGTACATCTTTAAAGTAATCCTATTCATCTCCGTTCATGTAATATTTTTTGCAACTGTCTGGGAATGTAAAGATTTTGTTCAGAATATGAACAAACATGAAAAAGTAATTTAGAATTGGTGATTAAATAAAAATATGTATAATAATTTAAATTCAAAAAAATATTAATAATTATATACCTACCACAATACCTTTCATTCCAAAGTTTCACTTTTAAAATTACAATGCCATCGGCAGAAATGACAAAACATTAAAAAATTACACAACAGAACTTAAAGCTTCCGCCAAAATTGAAAATATTAAAAAAAAACGTATATAAACTCACCAATAAAAAGGTCCTTGGCTCTTACAGCAATGATAAAAAAGTTATAATCGCTTTCGGATTTTGAATGAGTTGTAACAGTTGTTATTGGTCCGGTAATTCACTGCACTTCCTGTGGCGCGCGATCGTTCGGCAGGCAGGTGGCGGGTGCCGTGCGTTCAAACCGACTGTCTCTCACTGTACTACGGCCGGCTGCCGACGATCAAGCGATGCTTTTGCTTTTCCACATCCCCATGACTGCTGTTACGTGTATTGAGCCGTAGTATTGGGCTGTTGAAGGTTCAGGGTTCATTAAAAAGCGAATTAAACTCAAGATTACTTCGTTTAAATGGTTGTGTTAATTTTGGTGGAATTAAGCGGTGAATGTAATTATGTGCATTGATTAAGGCCAAAATTTACAAATTAAGAGATTTAATTAAACTTAGTCAAACGAATAAGGTTATTATTAAATGTTTACTATGTCTTATGCCTGATTCCAATGCAATTGAATAAACGTCGTTTAATAATGGTAGGCAATTTATTTTCCTAATGCTTTTTGCAGTTAAAATTTAATTTTGTCCATATTTTGTGGCGAATATTTTAGTATAGTTAACAATTTATCTCGGTCGGCCTCGATGGCGTAGTGATCAGTGTAACCGACTACCACGCCTGAGGTCGCGGGTTTGATTTCCGCACAAGTAATATATCTTTACATACAATATCTTTACATTTGTGTGCATGAACATGGATGTTTGTCTTGGTCTGGGTGTTTCTATGTAATATGTACGTATCTACAAAAAAAAAGTGTATATGTATATTTTTCCATTGTCTAGTACCCATAGTACAAGCTCTGCTTAGTTTGGGCTAGATGGTGTAGCATGTATGTGATAGAATAGAATATTATATATTTTGCTGCAGTCTATTTCAATTCATAGGACCGCGATGTGTGCAAAATCCTGTACATTCTATCGATCGGTAAAATTATTAATTACCAGATTAATCTTTGGTAAATATATTTTTTTTAGCCTCGCACATTTACTTATACGGCAGACAGTTTGCCACTATGCTTATACATATATATATATGCTTCGGAAAAGCTATCTGATGACTGGAAAATGGATCTAGTTAGCCGATTGCAGTCTTTATTATTTTATACTAGATTTTGCCCGCGGCTTCGCTCGCGTAAATCTAGTTAGGTTAGGCTAGAAACGGTTCTATTTTCTGGATGAAAGGTACCCTATGTTCTTTTCTGTCTCCCTAACAACTTGTATGCGAAATTTCATGATGATCGGTCGACTAGTAAAGGCGTGAAAGCGTAACAAACAAACAAACAAGCTTTCATTTGCATTTATAATATTATTATATAACTTAGGATATTGGATGATCGATGACCCAGCTGGTCATTAACTGCATCAAGTTACGGTCGCACGTGTTTTATGAATAAATAAAGTCAGCTTGAGAAAAAACATCCGAATTTATGATCAAAAATTAAACATATTTTTTGCGATATTGTTATAATAAATATGTAAATATGTCATATCGTATAAACTTAAAGCTCTGGGCAACCCAAAAGTAGAGTACGAGTATAATCTAATGATATTTTTAGACGTACTTTTAAAAAATATATCCTCCTCTCGAATTATTTTTTTGTGAAATCTTCTGCTGAGGTCTGAAGACGAGTACGACTACTTCTTTAAGTAATATATTTTTTGTTCCAAATAATCCGCGTGGTAAAATGGTGCAGCTGTGTTCTATTTAATTTTTGTATTTTTCCACTTTATTATTACAACTTGTGTTTTATTCGCTAGTAGTTAATACGTTTTATATAGAATAGTATTACAATCCCGTTACAGTTCTATGTTGTTCCTTTGTTTGTTAATGGCGAAAAGATTGAAAGTTTGCTTTATTTTTAGGGTACCGTAAGAAAGAGGGTAGCAGCGATACACTATTAGTAAGCCTACCACCCGTCTATCTAACTTTCTTACCTATTAAGGAATCTATTTCTTAAACCGTCATAGTTACTTGGCCGAAACTTTCACATAACAACATTACGGCAAATAAATAAAAAAGACGTAGGTAAATGTTTAAGGCAAGTCATTTTGCAAGATGTTTTCTAAGTTTTTGTTTTTGCTTCATCAATGGTGCATACAACCTTAAAACTTAGAGTGATTGTAAAAATAAACCCAGTTAAGAAGACTAGGCTAGGTTTTAATGTCTACGAATACGAGTTATGATCAAAAATACACATTACCACAAATTAATTTTAAAAATGTCACTGTACGGAGCCCGCCGTTCACGAGATCGTTTCGCACTTAGACGGATTTTTTATTCATGCAATACAAACTGTTATATACAAACTAGGACCACCCTGTTATTCCAGTTTGTAACATTTCCCGTTAAATGCTAAGAAAGATTAATCCAGCAAAAAGTTTCTATAACATTTAATTTGGCTGAAAATTGTTTTCATCAAAACTTTTTGCAGCAATAATTTATAGATTTGATAGCGACAAAAGATGGCCTGATTTTATTATGATAGTTTGTCGTAATAGTGTAGTTTTTTCGGTTTTTCTAGTGACTAGCGAGGCGTGGAGCCTTCTGGTGGTCGGTGGACGACCGTTGACCGTGACGGCTTAACCATATGCCACTGCCCATACTTACTAGTACGTTGAAGAAGTTAACCGTAGCTCAACGGGATGTAAATTAACGCTTTGTGTTGGAGTGCTATATGTCTTTCGAGTGTGTCTTTCTTTGTTGCTATTAAGACCACGAGTAAGTATAGAAGGAAGTGCTCGGCTGACTACATCGTGACAAAACGAACGCATAGCTGCATAGGTACAGCAGATCTCGGATCAAGTCAAGCTATTGAAATTCTATAACTTTATACGGATTTTATTATGGTTTAGTTTTTACTTAGTGAAATCCTTTTCCATAAATATCAATGTATGAGGATTCCTGAGTATAAAGGGCACTTTTTCCAATAAAGATTTTTTTATTGTAGCACGAGGTTTGGAACTTTTCCTGGGAAACGTCAAAAGCTTTGCCTTCTATTACGTGGCAGTGTTTCAGAGATAAAGGCGTGAGGCTGCCTAATCTTATGTTATGGTTTTTAATATAACTCTAGCATGTCTGCTATATGTTTCAGTGAGCTCATCCACAATATGCAATAAATTGCGAGAATAAAGAGAGGATAATATAGATTTCATTTGAGAATCATGGTGGGCTTGTCCTATTTTAAATCCGCTATAATAATATACCAGTGCTCATCCGCTCAATGTTGTGAGTGCCATCTCTGCATGGTACTAAAAGAGACATGTACAAATAGTTTTTCGAATTTTAAATTAGAGTTCTTTGTTCAACATAGTAATTAACCCTCGAGATTCATAAAAAGAAATGCTTCAATCAGTTTATAATATTTCCAAAAATGAGTTGCATATTTTAATATAGGTACTCCTTAATGATCTACGTGTAATATACATAATATAAATAAGAAAAGGTACGCGTAATATTAAAAGACGGATGTTTTACTCAGTAAGAACATATTTCACATAGATAACTGAAACTTAACATCATTAGGCAGTTAATCAGAAAAATGTTAGTCTATTAGCATTCTATTATTGCTTGTATAGCGCTCTTGGAAGCTAAAATATCAAATTATTTGAAGCTTTTAATCTTTTTATATATAATACAGCACGTGTCTGTATTTCTTTAGAAATTCTCAATACTTTGATATTGAGAGTCAAGAGACTACTAAAATTTAGGCGACAACTAGTGTGAATCAAAAATAAATCTTAATGGAATAGTGTAAGTTTCTTTTGGAGGTAACAATGGGGCCACTTCCCATGATCATAACTGCTTAAAAGCAATGAAAGAATACCAGGGCAAGTACAAATCTTTATATTTATAATTCTTGTGTACGTGTGTTGACAGTGAACTCCTCCTAAACGGCTGGACCGATTTGAATGATTTTTTTTGTGTGTGTTCAACTGGATTCGAGGATGGTTTAGATTTGGTGTTTTTTTTTCGCCTGTACAGGACATCGTCTGTCGGGACAGCTAGTATAAATATATTATTTGTTTTGTGCCTTGTTGGTATCGACCCTGAAGCTATTGCCACTAGTAGAAGCGAGACCACAAAAACCTCTGCGTGCTGTCAGTCTAATGTCGTTCTATAGTCAGGTCTTCAAAGTATTCGTATAAGCAAGGATCTATAATAGTCAACCTTGTAAAGAATGCACTTAGTTGGCTAGCTAAGCTCGAGGTACAGCAAACTGGATGCGGAAGTTAACGGCACTCAAGACAGGGTGTTTTTATTCGACTTGGCACTTGTAGTAAGACCTTTAAGGCCTTTATGACTCCAAGGCAACAGGTTAATTAATTGTTTGTATTATGATGCTTTCTGATGCCCAATTCTCATAATAAAAGCGGGGTTAAATAAAGCATTGTTTTAGTCTCAATGACGTAAACATCACAAATAGTAATCTCATAAAATAAAACAAACTGTAAACTTAAATTGCATTCCAGTTCATATTTGTTAGACTTGATTGAAACTGTATTGCGAGGATTGGCTCTCTGAAGTCTGTATTATATATATATTTATCTGGGTATATATTTCTTTTTAAAATTTTAATTGGCGCATCTGAATTTTTGCTTATTTTTTTATAAGGCTGTCTTTATCATTGCAGCGATAGGCTGTGGGGCTGTCACCTACAATTTATTATTATGGTTCTAGGTCCCAGCTAATAGGAGGCAAGCTTATTGTCGTATGTTGGACCATATAGTTCCAGCCATGTTATTACCAAAAATTTTTTAATAGATCTACATGAATAATACTTTGCTCGGCCCGAGAATCAAACCTAAAGTCTCATTTGCTGTGCAGTTTTGTATGTTATTTGGACCATATAATTCCAACCTCCATGTTACTACCGAACATTACTTGGAAAATCTTCGAATAACACGTTGCTCGAGAATTAAAAACGAAGGCTAATTTGCTGTACCAATGTGACCGCATCATTATGTGTGTCATTTAGTGTGAAACAATAATAATTCAACATATCGATGCTTGAGTCCAATAAACCTATTCAGTAATATCCGATCGAGTTCATTTGCATTTCCCTAGCACGCGATGCGCAGGCGCAGCACAAAAAGTGTCCGGTGCGTGGCGTGTTACGAAGCGAATGTCATGGATCGCCGATGTTACGTCGATACCGTTCGATTGTTACGCTTGTTGATTCTCTGCACTTGTTCAATAATAAAGTAAGAAGTATGATATAATGATGTAGTAAGTAAACTTGAATTTTATTTAAAAACACGAAATGAAGCGGATATACGGTGCCTATTTTGAATTGTAAATTTGCCGACGATGTACTGCTATGACTCCATAAGTTAACTAGGAATTTCTATAAAGCTGAACCTGTCCTGCGGGAGAGGTTAGAATGCGATAGATGTTTGAATCTTCATGACTTCCACCCTACACAAGATCGCGCCCAGATAGTGATGCTGTAAGAAACCGTTCACCTTGTTTATAAAAAAGGCAGCGCAGCGGATTCTTATTTTAATTTAGCTTGAATTGGTTCCGTTCTTCTGGGTAAGAATGGAACAAATATTTTAATTCAATTTCTGTGGTAAGTATGGCTTTTTGAATTTTAAGCGCTGTGATGTCAGAAGGACACCAATTTTGTGCGAGTCCTTTTTTTAAAGTCCGCCAACGTTCATTGTCCATAGACGATTTTAGGATGCTACGCGGTTACCGAAACATAGGTAGTCGCTTGATGGGGTCGTATGCTTGTTTGCAATCTTTGATGTATATAATATCCCAAAGCATGGTGTTTTGCAATAATGGTAAGGCGTAATAGGTACCCTTTCTAAATCTCTCTAATCTATGTAGTTTTGTGTGAGTTGTGATTTTCTTATTCCTTAATAATCGTCTAATACCAACGCGAGATGCCTGCCTTCAAAAGTGTTTTGCATAGTATACTTCAATAATTTAGTATTTTCATTTTGAATATCGACAGATGGTATTTGATATTATTGGCATGAAATGAAAACTTTATACGAACTTGTACCTACTATACACAATACGTCAGTGCAATATCCTACTTAATATTATGAATGCAAATGTGAGTGTGTTTATTTGTTCTCTTCTTAACTACTTGATGAATTATCGTGCAATTGCGCATAGGTACAGCTTTCATCCAGGAAAAAGTACTGTTTCCAAGGGATTGAAAATTGTCCTTAACATAACATTCATACGAGCGAAGCCGCGGGCAAAATCTAGTTATTCTGTATGTGTAACAACGACAACTATTGAAATATTATCTAATCCAAAGATACGCAATGAAGTGAATGAAATGTCGCAAGTTTCCATTCTAAACAAGTGCTCTACCTTCTTTTGTGTGGTTTGTAAGACTTACGTAGTCATCTAAGTACAGAGATGCTTAGTTTATGTACAACTTTCACTTATCACCACATATCCAGAATGTGATCGTTCCAATGAATGCTCTTTAAAATTAGTTCAAATGTGTGAATTGGTGTGTTACAACATTTTGTAGCTAAAATAACGTGGAGCTAGGATGCCTTATGCGTATTTCATGAGTAGTATAAATAACTTACGCCACTACTTGCCAGTGGCTAAGGAATGGAAGAAGACTAGCTCCAGCACCACTTGAAACATAAAATAATTGTACATAAATCAAGAGACTAGTTCGAATACAGGACGAGACGACTGCGACGTCGCGTCGAGACCTTGTATAGGCGTGCCGCCATATTCCTAGAGAACGTCGTCGACAGCTGCAAAGTGGTTATGTGTTCTGGCTAAAACTCGAAGTTAGCTTTTCGCAGCAGTCATTGCATGTCTTGGAGGTTGTGGACAACACGGTGATCGGCTGACATCTCTCTAATTTCTACATATGTCGTGAAATTTTGTCAAAATTTTCCATTGGTCTCCTTGGCTCGATGTATGTTTTGGTTTAATATCAGTGTTTTTCTTTCCTTGAAATCTAAGATAATGTTAGTACCTATTGATGTCTAAGATAATGTAGTTTTTCTAAGATAATATGTGTACAAAGAATTTTTGTACACAGATAGTGTCAAACTTTCATATTAGCAAGAGTTACTTTGTTACATAGTAGAACAATATTAATTTAAAAAAATTACATAATTTAATGTTTTTCGAGTAATAGAGTTATGTTTTAGAGAATTATTTTTTAAATTAAAATAGTTTTTTTTAAGTCTTACTTAAAGCCTAAAAGAATAGCTAGGTAAATTACCTAGTTTTCTGACTAAATATTAAATATTCTGGGAAAAACCCAGATATAGAGTAATGGGCATTCATTTCAGGAGAGTGAACAAAAAAAGCGAGGTATGCTACAATCGTAGCCAGTGTCAATCCGTAGTCTCTGCTTACCCTTCTGGTAAACATTAGTCTATATTAGTATACTTAGTTTAAACTAAATATTCATACATATGAGAAATCTGAGCAATCACATGGTTGTTATGATATTCTTCTTTAAATATCTTAACATATCAGAAACTCACTCATTGAATGAAAGTGTCAAATTCTCATAACATTGTTTTATGAATGGCGCTTAACGTGACCGCCATTCACACATAACACAGATAAAACATACTCTGTGTATGTATATAGCCTTTATCGCTTTCATTTGTCTTAAAGAGCTGTATGCATTATAATGCATGGTTATAATGAAAATTATATGAAGATAAATGCACATATAAGGATAACAACTTTCTGAGGAACTAGAACTAAATTTGTAATTTCATGGAATGCATCCTTTGTAGAATATATTACATACAATTTGAATAGGTATGCATATTCAGTTGTTGGCAATAAATAACGATTGTAAGGCATGATTTTTGAATTCATCTAGCATCGTAATAAGCGGTTTGATGTATAGGAAGTATAATATATGTAGTATAACATTGATCAATTTGATATTCTAGGGCTACGACAGAGATATCGATGGTACGTTGTGAGATTGGTAGCTATATCTTACAGAACATAGAGTAGTATATCATTACCATTGATTTATTGAAAAGTCAAAATGTATTTGAAATCTTTCGAGCAATTATTTATTATCATTTATCAATGTCACAGATGTAGACATATTGATAGATGAAAATGACAGACAAGTCAAGCAGTTAGTTGAATTGATCTTAGCGTGAGCATCTGAGAATTTGTAAATCCTTGTAATACTAAATAAGACTTATAGAGAAATTAGTAAAAAATAGTAAAATCTTAAAGCAAAGGGCCATGAATTTTTAAAACGTGAAATAAAACTGTTATGATTTAATAACTTGGGCCCTCAATGTAGATGCGTGCATAAAGTGCCTTAATCCCAGAAACTTTTGAGTAGTAGAGCCTCGCTGATTTCAGCATGAATAGGCCGGCTCGACCGCGAAAGGACTACCCTCTCATAGAATATCGACGTGAAATAGCAGTATTCCTACTGTTGTGTTTCGTTCGGTGAATGAGAGTGACGGAGGCTCAATCACCCGCTTTCCCCCTTACTGCTCCTTCTCCTTCACACTTCCTTTTTCTCTTCTTCCTTTCCTTAGGGGTCGACAACGCGCAAGGCTTCTGGTGTTGCGGACGTCCGTAGGCTACGGTGACCACTTACCATCAGGTGAGCCGTAAGCTTGTTCGTTACCTTAGTTGTATAAAAAATAGTGCAATCTCTCGGTAAAAATTTTTTATTTAAGTATTTTGTTACGATTTTCTTAAATATTTAATAAATTCTAAAATCAGTAATATATGACATTACATATTTATGGCGGTATATTAAGGTCCCTCGATTCATTAAAATCGTTACTGACGAATCTGCAAAACATTAATTTATTTGAGAAATACATAAATACGTCTGTAATATATTTTACTTCTTAAATACCACTGAGAATTAGTTAAAAAGAAATAATGACACGAAAGTAAATTGTTAAAATTTAAATGCATGTCGAATTTTAATAAAACATCTGAAGTGAGAGCCCAATATTTTCGGTTTTATTGACTAGGCTCAACCTCATAGATTAGCTCAAATTGGAATATGAACTTTTACTACTTACTTTTTTATTAAAATGTAACATATCGTCCGTTCTTCTAAATGCCATACTTTATGAGAAAATTCATTTTTTTTTTTATATCGGTACATTTTGTAGAGTGACCATAATGTTTATTGTAAGTATACCTACATTTTGTAAGGCGCAGACGGAAAGTCATATATTTGCAGCTAAAAGCATTATAATTATATGTGGGGAGAAATTATAATGATTTGAAGCGAATTTAATCAGTTTAGTTTTTATTTTCACTCTTACAATGTTATACACCATATTCGTACAAACGACAACCAACGAACCCCCTCTCGACCATCCACTGACAGCCACTTGACTTGACAACTATTATTAACGCTGACATTCTCAGTATGCAAAACTAATAACTAAAGTAAATAAAAGAAGTATGAAAACAAAATTAACAACCGACATATATACGAGTATATCTAAACTACAATATTATAATGTTGAAGAGTTTGTTTGTTTGTTTCAACGCGCTAATCTCAGGAACTACTAGTTCTGTACTGGTATTATAGTGTTGGATAGCGCGTTTATCGAGGAAGGTTATAGGCTATATAACTGCACGCTACAAGGGAGCGACGCGAGCGTAGCAGTAACCATTTAGCACGGATGAACCGTGGGAAACAGCTAGTTTACAATAACTTTGTTTTGTTTTATAATAATTTGTTATTTTAAATAATGTATGTTAGTACTTTAGCTCCAGGTGGTATTTATACTATGAGCCTCGTTACCAGAAGCAAATAAATAAATAAAAACGAAAGATGTATTTAACTTCAATACCTAATGTTGACATAAAATGAAAGCCAAACTAACCAACCAGTGCATTTTATGGGTGGAAATAGGTGTCGCTTGTAAAACTATTCATATAACAATATCAAAACTATTCATATAACAAATTCAAAATATACTCTTAAAATTTGAAGTCAAAATTGCAATTCGTTTAAAGTTATAAGCGATTAAGTGAGTGCCCCTAGGTACAGGGTCCAAGCGGGGGCCTTGTAAAGCGGAGCGGTCGAGTCATTCATATACTACCAGGCATGTATTTAATGTTGTCCGGCAGTGACAAATTTTTGTTGCATTGCGCTCGGTGAGAAAAAGTCTAAAGCTCGGACACCTCTCCCATGACTTACTTATTCATTGCATTTAGAAGTTTTTTCACTAGGTTCAACACTGTGAGGTTAGTAATTCTGGTATTACAAACGATCATAGGCAACAGGAACCTTTTATCATTAGGTGAGCCGTTACTTTGAAGCCTTTGTAGTAAAAAACTAAAATCTGGTTCTGCAATTAAACTAATTAGTGGATTCGTCAGCTATCATCATGCCTGTATGTGTATTTGCTGAGTAGTTTATTTCTTTATAAAATATACTACCGCATTTGGAATTATTTCTATATACAGTGTGAGTTTTCATAAAGTGCACATATGAAAATTAGTGAAACTAGACATCATTTTATCGCCAGGAAATTTAATAAAAAAAAAAAAACGATTTATACCCCTTCACATATTTATAGCCCTTCATAACTTGTTTTGTTTGGGATACAGGTGTGCTTTTTATGTTGTTTTAAAGATTATTAGATACAGATTAACGTCAATTAATGAAAACTAGGGGCAATGGGGACGTTTTCTTGAGATTTTTAACAATGTTTAAAAAAAACTCACACTGTATATTCAATAAACAGACGTATAGAACACCCAGGTACGGAATAACTACCTATTTGTGGTCGTACAAATTTTTGTCCCGTGTGGAGATCGAATCCAAACACTCGAGGCCGAGGCAATGTCAATACGAGCACTACGCTATCCGTTTCAGTATCCGACGACTGATTAGTAGATAATTCGTAGTGCACTAAGTTAAAACTAGGCGAGGGAAAAGGGTTTAGAAAAATAACACACAAAAATATTTTTATTTCATATTTTTATTCGTATCATAGTAAGGTAATTAAGTTTATCGTACATTTCATTAACATTCTATGACTGACAATACTTGGTGAAATAATATCAACGTCACGTAACGACTACGGCCCAGACTTCGTTAAGGCATGAGAGACTAGCAAGCGACGTGCAATGATTGAGCACCATAAAATATACGTGATAATACGAGAGGCGATTGTAAGGAGTACGAATAGTTTTGAGACTGACGAAATTTCTTAATCACCCGCTTGTATTTGTGGGAGCTGTTAAGTAGGTTTGTATTTCTATTAAAAATATTTTGACAGTTACTAGTATCTTTAGATCGAGTCTAATAGGCGTTCGTTGCTATCTTAGAGCATGACAGCAAGTTTGTCCGGAATTGGTGTCATAAAAAAATCCTAGTTATTTAACAATACTTAGCTATAAATAAACAAATTATTCTGATTTATATAAATTACTCTAAATATGTAAAGATTATAGAATATTCATCGTGCTGCAAGATTGATGTGTTGATCAATCCAAAATTAGGAATCACAGCTTCTCTGTGATTCCTAAATGATCTTAAAATGATTGTATTGATTTTTGTCAAATTAACGCAATTGAGATAATAAAAAAAAAAGGTTTTCCAACATAATACTTGCGTAAATAGCAGAATATTCAAATATTCCGGCAGTCTCAAACTATATTCCTAGATTTAGTCATTATTTGCATGTAGCTTCTAATATAGATGAAAGATAGAAGAGTACATTTATACCGACCCCAACCCATATGGGGTTATATTGGTAGATGTATGATTCACATGTGGCTTCGACGTTTTTTTGGAAGTCTATGTAAAAGCCGAGATTTTGTTCTCCAGAAAATAGACATAATATAATTGTATGATTGAATATTTGATATTTTAGTTTGAATAAATTCATAATTAATGAGATAAATGTAGGATGCAGTGAGGAGCAGGGATATATGTTCAATACACTGGGCCTTTGCACCTACTTTGTTGCACATTACATCAAATATATCTAGAGCGTATTATGTTACACGGTTAAACTAACACAATTCCATCACAATAACTTTAGAATATCAGTTGATTGATTCGTTCAGCTTCATTTATCTGTAAGGATTCAATATATTTTTCTCTAAACAATTATTCTATCAACTTATCGCTATGTCGTTAATATTAAAATAGATTTGTTGATAAAATCTTTCAAGTTCATAACAAATAGACACCTTAAGAAAAATCAAAGTAGTGAATATTGTATAGGTAATATTTTATTTATTTATGTTAGAATATAATTTAACTACTGTTTTACTTCAATATTATATTTCTCAAAAGCTAACTGTGTAATAATTTCAATTAAAATTTAGATTTGACTAGAATTTATAATCAGTGCCTAGAGGAAGTATAGCGTTTTGCGTTCATTTCACTAGCGTTTCAACACAAACATTTGTCAGCTTCGTCAAAGCGGATTCTGACCTATATCTGTACTTGTGTTTATTAAACGGTTTCGGTCGAAGGGACCGTGTCTCATACGCGTCTTGTATTCGTGCAGTAGACTTATAGCTAATTTACATTCCAATTAATAGAAAGTAAATAAACAGAGAAAAATAACTAATTCTCTCTTTTTGTCTGTCTTTCTCATATTTATGTTTACTATTAATATATCTTTGATGTAATCCATTCGCATCAAGGATCATCTTAAAACTCTAGAGTTTGGAGTAGGTAAAGAGAGCTGTAAGTAAAAGCAAAGTTTTGCTTTTACTTACAGCTCTCTTTGCAAATAACAATAACATACACACATCAAAAAAAGTCCGCGTTCACTTGGTTGAGATATTTTTTCTTGTGTAAAAATATAATTAATGAATGCATTATTTATTGCTTTAACATAAAAAACCCGTCATTTAAATGTAGAAAACATAAAATCTTTTGTTTTCTTATATGAAAACGAGGTGAATGATAATTACCCTTATTCTTGTTTCTGCCTGAGCGCTGTTAATCAATTTCACTGAAATTGTTAACTTGAAAAATGCCAGTTGGACTGTCTGAAGTCTTGCGAGCAAGAACAGTGTCATTGCGTGAAAAAGTATATTCTACAAGGCGAATAGTAGCCAGTGTCTCCGTTTCTTAAACCTGCGTTGTTACTACCCTGCAGAAGTACTGGAGCATGGGTAACCTAGCTGATCGACCTCGTAGTGGCCGCCCGGCTGTCCTTAGTGATGTTCAGAAGCGCTACATTAGACTTCTTGCCACCCGTGATCCAATAATTAACGCACCGAAACTGAGATTAGAGCTGTGAGCTGCTACTGGACTGGATATTAGCACTCAGACCATTCGTAATTGTTTACAACACTTTAGATTACGATCAAGGAGATCCTGACGAGCACCTGTGAATACACGGGCACAACAGCGACGCAGATTGCAGAGGGCCAGGCACCGTCAAAACGATGAATACGAAGAAGATGTCTGGTGTAATTGTCTTTTTGTTGACGAAACATGGTACGCACCCTGATAACCAACGTGTCCGAGTTTGAAGACGGCCTGGGAATTCCGAATGACAAAGAACTGTCACTGGAACCGTTTAGCAAGGTGGCAAATCGGTGTCTTTTTGGGGGGGAATAATGACTGGAGATCGACCGCCTTTGATCCCGTACCAAGGCTCTGTGAGCTATTTGTACAAGACAGCTGTTATTGGTGGCATCACCAGACCATTCCGGATAAATTATGGTAACCATTTCGTATTGGTCAACGATAATACGCCGGCACATCGAGCTCAACGAGTGAGCGCTGCTCTCCGGGAATTCGAAATCACGCGGTTAGACTGGCCTGCCGGACTCCAGACTTACACGCATGGGACGCTCTGAAGCGAGCTGTTTGGAGTCGTCAGCTATCTCCAAGAAATTTGTCAGAGATCAAGGAAGCCGCCATTCATGAATGGGACAGGTTACCACAAGAACTATTGGACAACTTGATCTACAGCATGCCCAGGAGGATTTCCGCATGCAGTCAAGCCAGGGGAAGAGTCATTTTGTATTAAATTTGTAAATAAAAGCATATTAAAATGAATAAAATTATTAAGGAACATTTATCAATTCTTCGCATTTCTTTAAATTACAAATTTCACAGAGATTGCAAAAATATATAATATAAATATTTTTATATTAAAATTGTGTGCTTTTAAATGTTAAAGCAATAAATAATGCAATAATTAATTATATTTTGACACGAGAAAAAATATCTCAACTTTTCCAAGTGTACGCAGACTTTTTTTGATGTGTGTAGGAACTTAGTCGAATTTGCAAATTGAATACGCGTATTTAGAAAGTAGGTACAAGGCGACTTACCTTGACCATTTTGTCATTTGCCAGTCGACTCATATTTTGATCGGAATACAATAGTCACTTACATTTGCACTAACGAGAATGTAAATCAGCCATTATGATAATATTGTGTGAGGCTACGAATATTTTTAAGTGTGGTTATAATACGTTACGGGCAATCATCAAAGTACCTTTATGTCTACAATTACATATTTGAGCAAAATAATATCGAAGGGTAACGAACTAAACGTGACAATTTGCAATTTATTTTTGACAATTGCACATAACGCGACACAATGACTACTTGTCTTTTAACTTTACATAATTTACAAAGACTAACCTTTTGGAATGCTATACTTCATGACATTTCCATATTCTCTACTATAACATAATCTACTTTTTATTAGGTAAGGGACTTTATATTTTTACAATGTAGGCCGCCATTAGCCTCATCTTGTCACTTATTAAAAACCTCTACTCTGTTGTCATCTTCTAACAAGAATATAATAATTTTAAAGACCCATAATAGTATTAAGTCTAAAATAAAAGTTGCTTATTGCCCTTTAATCATTGCGGTTATTGAAATGAAAAATAGTATTTTTTATTTCTTATCTTTGAGTATCTATATTGGTCGGGTGAAATACGTAAATAATTATAAGATGTATATTTCAATAAATTTATATTCCCTAATAATTTTCTATAAGATAGCTACAGAGATCGTTTCCGAAAATAAATTATTTTTATTAGGTAACTTATTGATAAGTATATGAAATAGAAATTTACGACGGCAGAAGATAGCACGATCCACTATTAGGAACTTTAACAAAACATCATGTATTAGGTTGCATGACTTATTTACATACATAAAGATTTGATAAAGAAGCTTTGATGTAATAAAAGTTCATATTATAAAAAATACATGAAGTAACCGAACAGTTCTCTCTATCATAACGTTTACGTATACACAATATATTAAATATTCAACTTAGCAACACAAAGAAGAAGTCAATATATCATGAAGACTATATGTTCAAACATCATTCAGCAATCATATACAATCTTCACGTAATGATACTATGATATTGGTGTTCTATATGAAATAGTACCTCGAAGTGAGGTTTCTCATGAAGTTAGAACCACTATCTACTGAGTAATAAGTATTTTGTAGATATTCATTGTGTCTTTTCGTCTTTCTCGTTATGTTAAACCTTCGGTAATATCCACTTGTTTGTCCTATCGACCGGACATCGATCTAAGGCTTTATTTGTACCCTCTTTATTATACTAGGCGCTTTAAACAAAGGCCTGTAAATTATTTTCTTCCATTATTATGTAGTAATGTATTCACTGTGGGTTCGGTGGTCGAAGAACCGTAATGCAAATTGAACCTCGTAATATTCTCAGTAAGTCGATCACCTCTGGTGTCTTCATTGAAGTTACGTTTTCATCGTTCACCTGTAATGTACATAAGATCAAATTAATAATACGTTAAAGTGTAAGGTTGTATAGTTAATTGTAAACAGAGAGGAAAAAAAAATATATAATAAATTTTCATGGCTGTAATTAAGAATGTATGTGAAATATATGAAGTAGAACTTGGGCTGTGATTTTTATCAGCAACAACATAAAAATTAGAAGACTTTATAGCCTTGAGAGATCTTAGTTCTGAACGTATGTATATTTAAAGAAGCTCGATAATCGACATTGACATAAAATTAAGATTAGTGAAATATATGAATTAATTGAATTAGAGGCAATAGGCGTGAGACTTATTTATATCGTAGGTTATTTATAAAGTAGTAGTAGACATCTTAGGGCATATAGAAAAAAAAATACAAACATATAATCATAAACTAAATCCGTCGATTGCGGCAGTCAGAAAGAAAAGCCTGTTTAAGAAACTATGGCTAAAGAGAAATCAGAAAAGCTAAGTTGTCATAAAATTTATTTGCGATTTTAACAAATCTGCATATTATACTCGAAGTCTATCTACTTTACAGCACGCAAAATTTTTACTATCGGTGTAAGGCAAGTTACCTGCAGTATGACGTCACCACGGCGCAAGCGCCCGTCCCTTGCGGCGACACTGTCACTATATACCGCGGAGATGTAGCTCTGACCCGACTCAGGGTGCGACTGCACGCTGAACCCGAGCCGGCTGTTCCATCCGCGGTTCAGTTCCACTGTTACTATCTGAAATAATATTAAAGACGGGTTAATACAAACAGTATCACTATAACTAATAAATCTAGTTTTGCCCGGATTACAATATGGTCGCTCATTGTTTTGTTACCTTATGCATGTGAGTAGATGCTCCTATTTTGCCTGGCCTGATGTTAGAGGTTAAGGTACAAATTTCTATCTTGTTGTCTTTTTAATTTTAAGGCTTAAGTGTATTCAATTCAGTAGTAGGCAAGTGGTATAATGGTTGCAGTTCTTTATAAATATAATTTGTAAAACAAGCAGTATCTATTGTAAAATTGGCGATTAAAGGAGTGGACGTTTCTTGCCCGTTATTCTCATTGGTTCTATGTTCTTGCTTTGCTGAACGTAGCAACAGGTAATTGTAAATTCATATTATTGTTTAATTAGTGTAACCTTGACGTTCATAAGTGTTACTTTGTGACCTAAATGTATAAAGATATTTTGAACTGAACTAAGCAGTTATAAAATCATTGCTATTTCTATACAAGCATGGCATCATAATGTAGATAGTTGAATTTCTTTTTTAAACTCATGGGATGAGCAATTTATTTCATCTTGTTTTCAATACTACCAAACTATTGAATGTTTGTGGCAGCCGTGGTTAGGCATTTGTGTACCAACTTAGAGTTAATAATTCCGAACAAGTTTTTCACCCGTGAGACAGAATCTGTTGTACCATTAAACTAGTAGTGGCGGAGTGACAATTTTAAAATTATTATACTGTTGTTTCCTATGCTGTTATAAATATGCGATTAGTTATACAATATATCTAGATAAAGCTGTATCAATGACATGAATTAATTCTTGATTCTATGGCTAAATTTAATTACCGTGGGCTCATTGCTAGTGTCATCGCTTATCGGTTCAGGTTTGACGTTTTCTTTCTGGACGGTTTCGATTTCTTTAGGCTTGATCGGGGCCGGAGGCTCCGGAGGCGTTTGATTCTTTTGTGGCAATAGATGTTTGCGCTCGTTATCTGGTGACAATGCGACACCTTTCCATTTCTTCAAACCTTTATCTAAAATCAAAGTCAAAAGTCATAATTTCCATAAAAGTATGTAACTTTATCCTAGACACTTTTAAATAACTAACATAATATTAAAAAAAGGTATTAAAAGTTATTGATAGTACTTTGATGTGAGTATCATAAATATATACCCCATGTTTAGATATATGACTACGTTTTGTCATTAAGGCAGTGGCTTCTAATTACGTTTTTCTAAAAATCAGTCGCAAGAGAGATTGATCGACTCTGCGTAAAATGCATATAGCATTTACGCTAACTTTATCTAATTGTTTCTAATTATTATCTTACTCAAGAGATTGCCAATTGAAGGGGTCAAGCAATCTCACGTACTCTTGGGAAACCGCGTACAGTAGGTACTAAGATATACAAATACAGAAACACAATTATGAATTACTAGATTTGGCGTGGCTTTGCTCGCTCGGGAACAGTACAATTTTACTGAATGAAAAAGATACACTTGACAACATGAATGCGAAATTTCATGATTATTGTACCATTAGTAAAAGCGTAAAAATCTAATAAACAAGCTTACTTTCATATTTATAATATTAGTTAGGCTTAGAGTTGTAATCTTTCATATTTAGAACGACCATACGTTAATTTAATCACATAAACAATATGGTCAATTATCTAATATAGGTGTGTATTAGTTTAACCCTTACCGTCGTCCTTATGTCCATCAGAACTCGTATGTCCTTCACTCGTAAGCACAGCACTCTGATACGCAGGGTTCGCGTGTTTGAACCTCGCTTCGTCACTAGAAAGTTCTACGGGCATCGACACCGGTTCATCTGAGTCAACGGGGAACATTGGCTCATTGTACCGCTGTCGACTCATATCCTCCTGGTATACATTCGGCGCATCCAGCGTGTCGTTGTCCAGATTGTTCAACTCGTAACCATGAGGAGGCACTGGAAGTTCAGAACATAACTATATAATATTATGTGCTAATTTTGAATTTACTGTAAATAAGTGACGAGTATTAAAAAATAAAAAAGGGGTGATTCAGTGACGAGTAATGTTGAGGACATCGGCTTTAATCAAGTATATACGATGTGCCTAATTACGAATCATGCCACCGATGAAATCAGTCTTTAATATTCACAAGTTTACTCATCCATGATCACCTCTTAAAATTTCTTAGAAAGAAAGTGTTGTTTCTGATCACACGTCACTTGTTAACAGTATTCTATTGACATTCATGAGTGCAAATGAAAGAACAAAGTAGAAAGTTCAACGCACAAAGGCTATACAACACTCTTCGGGAAATGTCAGATGGCCGAAGAACATCTATGGTGCTGTACGCTACGATGGTGTGTAACATAGTCCTGGTATGGTTAAATCCGAGTCAGTTTATACGCTGCTTTGGATCAAGGTGTGAAGCGATGGGGTATGAGGTCAGTGTGCGGGCCGACAGCGTCTCACCCACAGACATAGTAGACAACGCAAGCTTGAGAATCAGTATAACTAAAAGTAGATTCTATGACTTGTTTTAGTAGATGAAATGGCCACTGTGTCGAAGGAACGATTGAAGTCCGTATGTTAGGTCTGTGGCTGAAATAAAGGCTAGCTTGCGTTCTCTACATAGCTCTATATCTGTGGTCTCACCTGTCAGGCTCAACTTTTGTTTTCTACAAGTGGGTGGAGCGGTGGGGCTGGCGAGTGCCACAGTGCGCGGCGCCCGCCGACACTCCTGAACGCTGTCTGAATATTCCGAACCGTGTTCTACTTTGTTGGAACTTGGAACATCTGCGTGGAACACCTACATCGCTTAGTGTGTGGCGTGTATATTGTACGTGTTCAGTGTTCGATGGAAGCAAAGTTTAGCCGCTCACTAGCTTCGTGCGGTCGCTATAAGGCCGTGTGTTAATAGCTAGTCATGTCCCACCTGTGCTCTTATAAACATACATCCGCGATAGCTCGCCGTTCGCAATGTTAATTTGGATTAGCTAATGAACACAGATAATAACATTCATTTGTACTATGAATACATTATGAACGTGTATCACGTAATATGATTTGGCTTCGTCTACACACGGTTTGGTTAATCAATATAATTAATTAATTTTGTGTTCGGTTATAGTACACGAAGGATGCATTAACAACATTTCTATTAGAATACATACCGTGTAGTTCAGGCAGCATATAAATTTATACACAAAGGCTAAAGTTCTAAAACGTGTAAGGTATACCAGAATACTTCCACAGGCAAGCATTGGAGAATGACGTATTAAAGTCAGTTTAGTGTAGCCGTGTTGACCTATTGAGTAAAGGTTGAGTTCACCTTTAATCCATTTATAGCACTTTCGATCAGTTAATCACTTAACAATTTTAACCTTTCAGTCTGCGGGAAATACTAGAGCGTAAAATTAGACTTGACGTCACTGAGTAGAATGATTTTCTGTTTATTTTAGACCTTCCGCCTTCCTTCCGATTTTGTAGTAAAATTGCATGATTCGCAAAGTTCAATACGTCAGTTTAAGATAGTTCAAACTATGCGAATTTGCTTACGGAGGTCCTAAATCAACAAGGCGATAGAAAGTGCTAAGTTCCTTCTATAGCTATATCTACATCTACCCAAAGCCAAAGCTTCGAAGGCGTTTATCTAAAATTGAGAGTAGTACATACCATTGGGTTGTTCGTAATGGTTGTTATCCTTGGTGAGTTTGCGGTATTTGCGCGGTGATAGGCAGGGAGATCGGGAGCCGTCACCCGCGTCTGGGGTGAGACGACGGGCGGCCAGGTCGCATAGCATTGACACTGCTTCAGGCCTATGACGATTATTGGTTTTAGTGTGCTTTGAGAAAACTGTGGTATTTCTTGGTCAATGGATTGATATAAGTTTTAATTGATAAGTAGCTATGTATTTTAGAGCTATATCCGAGAAATGTTGTGGTTAAGTTTGTATTTTAATAGTTTTCTAGAGTATCCTTTTTCATATATCCTAAGCTATATACTTGTAGAGTAAGTCCACGTTTAGTAGTACCGTGGCAATGTATTGACTCTATGTTTTGATCCAAGCGCAAATTTAGTAGCAGGCCATCATGACCTCTAAAACCATTGCTTTTTGACCATAAGATTAAGTTTCAAGTACACAGTGAATTAATACAAAACAATGACATGAAAAAAGCAACTCTGATTCTAGATCCACGCTTGTTTCGCAAGTCCAAAACTAGAGCCAAGGAAAATACCTACCTAAATCTCTTGGCCAGCACTCGGGTCCTTAGGACCAGACACTTGTTCATTATATCTGGTTGCCAACGCATTGACGGGTTCGTTTTCTAACTAACCTGAGCGGGGGTTTAGGCCTATTCACAGGCGCGTCTGAGTCGGTAGCTCCGTCCCTGGGCGACATGGGTGAGAGCGGCGTGGCGGCGTGGTCGCGGTACAGCCGCAGACGCACTTCACTCCCACAGGATCGTAGGAACAGCACCGCTTCAGCGTGTGACATATTAGACATCGGTGTGTCGTTTACCTGTACACACGAGATTTTGTTGTTTTAATTACTGCTGAGCTGGTTACGTGGTATACATAGGTTTAAGATTTAGTTTGTTATCGGTAGTCTAATGGGTTCTGGACGTCAGTTTGGTAAGATCAATCAAATTAAACAACTTTATAGAGAATTTATCGCGTTGTTTATCACACTTTTATTAATGAATTACATAATTTTGAATCTAATTACATAATTTTGTAAAGGGTTACACCACTACTAGTAAACTTTACTACTTTATCAGCCCTAAAAGTTTGCCATCAGTCATGTTCACGGTCCCCGTGAACATGGTTGCTGAAAAGCAACCGAAACGTCGATAAAGTGTAAACTTAAATCTAAATAGTTTTAATAATTTATATAGCTTAAAAAGTAAAGTTTAATAGTATTATTGTCACAGTTACAAAGTTATGTAATAAAAGTGTTAAATAAACAATGACATTAAACTCATGTAAAGTAATTTAATTTTAATGAATAGTTAACATTCGTGTAAACGTAAGACAATATTCTGGTAAGATCAATTCTGACAGGCAATAATCAGAAATAATCACGGATTTTGGAACTGTGTTTGAAGTCGTCAATAAATGTTATTAAAGGCTGTTGGCGTGGGCCAGGACTAACCTTACCCTTCTTGTAACCAGAAGAGGACCAGCAATGGGCCAATATATAAGCATGACTGATATTATTTAAACAGAGTCGGAATTGCCTGAGCGTGCGATGTCGGACATCGTCGTGTCATTCACCTGTACACGTGTGTTTTGTTAGGACTAATGACGTCACAAGATAAATATACGGCAGTGTGCGAGTGAGGTATGCGGGTTAACTATGGTTAAAGTTTATATTTTTTAAATGGAATTTATGCTAGGTAATTAATTGCTAACAGAAAAGGAACATGAAAGTTTTTTGTTTGTCCTTTCTTTATACCAGAACTGTTTTTACGACTTGACCTGCCTTTGTAATGTACTATACGTATATCCTTACGCCTGTGTTTGCCTGAAAGAGTTGAGCAGAGTGAACACCTACATTTTGATAAGTATGTTTCGGGAGTCATGTAATAGGGGTTATTGTATGTAGGTACATACTCGTAACAAGGGTTATCGCCGTGGGGTCTATTGTCATCTTTCAGTCTTATATTTAGGAATCGTGAGGTTATTGTGTCACTTACACTCGCCTCTGTTACGTAGACCTTAAATTATATGGGCGATATGCAGGTATACCTAGTAGGCATGTATAGGTGTGAAAGAATTTCAACGCAGTGAAAAAGTGTATATTTTTTTTATGCCTAATACCAAGCAATGCTAATAGGCATTATCTTCCAGTAAACCGTTTGGTGGCGCAGAGATAAATGAAGTAGATTCATGTGAAGTCTGTCTAATTTTAATGTAAAAGCAGAGGGAAATTGCATATTATAAATAAAAATTATAAACATATTATAATGAATAAGCCTATTAGTTTATTAATTACTTGCTTTTGCTCGCTTCGCTTGCCTAAAAGTAGGTTAGGTCAGGTGTAACAGTAACAGTAACTTTTTTTAATAGATATAGCCTATTTGACTCGGTATCATATAGCTTTCTAATAGTGAAGACTTTTTAAAATCGGTTTAGGAGATTTTAAGTTAAATCATTACAAAAAAACATATAAACAAAATATCTAATCTTTTCTATTTATAATATTAGCATAGATAATATGCTTATTATATTTTAATATTCCACTACACGGATCGGTTACGATCGCTACGCTACTGCCACTCTATTGAGTGTTGTAGTTTCGTCTCCTATACGGGACCAAAAGGGAACTGTCCATTATTGGCTTAGCGTGAACAGAATTCATACATAAAAACAATTAACGACGATCCTACGGTCGACGGACAGTAGGCTGCTGCGTCTATATAATGACAATTATTTGGTTTTGAGTTGGTATCAGCAAGGTATCAAAACAATTTAAATCCACCAGCCCAGATCCTAGATAACATTTTAGTAACATATGAATCAGAATAATAAAAAAAGAATTACATAAAAACAAAGATTTTTGATTTCAAATACCATTATATAAACCACCACAAAAAACGAATTAGGAAAACCTAAACACAAAACTTTGTTATTTTTCTAATTGCTACAGGTTAATGCTTCTAAATTAATATATATTTATTATTCTCTCCATACAAAGTGGACAGTTCCCTTTGGCCCAGTTCCTATATCAAGAAACGAGTCGGTTTAGCTACGGATAGTTGAATTTTGGCATATTTTTATAGAACATGTGTCAAATATTAACTGTCCGTATGTAAAACGACACGCATCTTGATGTAGGAATTAGGCCTTAGTGTGATCCACATATAACCATAGTGGTACCCCGTCCTTTTTATATTATTGCCAGTCAAAATTACTACACCCCGCTTGATGGTAAGCAGTCGTGTCCATGAGCAGAACCCTCCACACCACGCCCTTACGTGATGTTGTCCCGAGGTCTTTACTGTCTCAGGGTTCTTTGTGCTTATTGTTACAAAGTTTGTGTGTGTTAAAATCTCCCACAACACAGAAATTGCTCCTAGACCGTTAATTGTCTTTAAAATGCAGATTCAATTCTAAATAATGCATTGCCATTACTAAGAAAGTTTGCTAAGAACATTATTGTTACTATGCACGCTTAACCACACCTTATACCTGATCAATTAGTTTATAAATAGGTATATCGAATTAATACGATACATCACACGACGTGTATATTTGAATAACGGTAACTGTACTAAGTAGGTACGTACAACAATATTGATTCAAATGCTTCTTTGTTCGATACGAGTTCGCTTGCTATTTTCTGCTTGTTTAATTTTAATGAGTCACATGTCAGGAATACACGTTTGGTGCCAAAGGCACTTTGTAAAGTTTCTGTACATACTTCAGTTACATATAAAGGTGAAATACTGGCAAATAAATGAGGAAGAAATATTGTTTAAAGATAGGAACGATTGGTACAGACAGTTTTGAATAAAGAACGGAATAACTTTGTCGATGAAGACATTTAAATGTTTCCATTTGTGTTCTTGTTTTTGTCAGTTTAAAATACATTGACGTGTGTTATACAATCTCGTGCCTTTTCTGTTTTGGGCTCACGTCTGTATAAAAGGGGCAGGTAGAGTGATACCCTCCATTTCTTCAGCTATACAAAAGTACAGCTAAACTAAACGGTAAACTAAACTAAACTGAACAGTAATAGGCTATATTAAATAAATTCCAATTCAATCCGGTCGTAAGTCCGCCATTCAGCCTATTACCGTACTGGACACAGTTCTAGATGCCTACTAAGAATGCCTTGACAGAAAACTTCAATACCACTTTTTCGACTCGAAAATCGAACTCGTGCACATAGCAGTCACATTTAATACCTACTGCTGCGCCAACAAAGCAAAGTTTATGGACGAAAAAGATTCACACCCGGTTTCTGAAAGGCTAATCAACGACATGTCATAATCAAACTGATGTCAAGTGATTTGGTTGGCTAGTAATTTAGTCAGCCAATCATAACAGTAAACATGTGTTTGACCGTCTGTAAAAATTTTAATGTGCACCGAAATGTGTTTTTTCTTGAAATCCTAAAGAAATATTGTTATGGAGAAGTAAGTAGAACAAGAATTTCTTGACTACAAGCATTCTTCAGGAGCACAATAGGAGCGCGCATTTGCTATTCAAAGTCAGAAACTGAATACCAAACGAATGTTGTGAAGTGGAGATTGTTATATACTAATGCTATTTTAAGTAGTAAGCACTCTAATACTACATGATAATAGGAGAAAGACTAACAAGGATACTTTAAAACTTAACATTTCCTAACAGGCAATACGCAAATTGCACCCAGGGTTTTATAATACTATGTATATAATAAGCGCATACTTACGCCAAGGTATCAATAATAAAATAATAATAAATAATTATTCAATAAAATATTTCCGTTAAAATGATAAGGGGCAGCGAACTAAAGAAATACCAGTAATAATATCGGTAAGACAGATATTTTACCGATGACGCCATTCTCCAAGAAACAGTTGCGGATGCAGCGCAGCTCAAAATTTCAAAACAAAATCCCAATAATAACTTGTCCGATCCGGGATTCGAACCGAAAGTTAAATAAATCTAATATTTTAATTTAGGATGTACGCTACCTATGTAATTGATTTCATTCAAATCTATGTAGATAAATTCGTTTAACGGTTATTAACACTTAAGTCATGAAATTACAAACATTAAATAATTCATTCACACCTCAAATGAATAGGAGGGAATAATATTTTATCACATACACACAACACCATCTAGCCCAAACTAAGCAGAGCTTGTACTATGGATACTAGACATAACATACATATATACTATTTTTTGTAAATACATACATATTATACATAGAAACACCCAGGCTAAGACAAACATCCATGTTCATTCACACAAATGTTTGACTTGTGCAGGAATCGAACCCGCGACCTCAGGCGTGGCAGTCGGTTACACTAACCACTACGCCATCGAGGCCGACACGGTATGTATGATTTTAAATCCCACGAATAGGAAGCATTGTTACCTACCGAGTACAAATCCAGACTATGCTGCTACAATTTCTTGACAGAAAAGCCAATGACACTTTTCCTGACCTGGGAATCGAACCGAAGACATCATGCATAGCAGTAGCATTGCTGCGCCACCGAGGAAGTATTCTCAAACATTTTTTATAACTTAGATAAGTTCTTAGATAAGTAGATTGGACCTCTGAGAAATAAATTAAAGTACATTATATACTTACAGCAACAATCCTGTCTCCAGGTTGTATTCTGCCATCACTGAGCGCCGGCTCCCGCACCAGAGCTCTGACGTAATGTCCTAACGCGCTGTGGTCCTCCTTCCGAAGTGTGAAGCCCAGTGAACCGTTTACCTTCGTCATTATTATATCGAACTCCTGCAAAATATAAAGCGGTACATACATACTTTAGTAGAATATCACGTAGACACAAGGACTTGCAGTGATTGCTATTCTAAAAGATCTCACCATCGAAATCACTTCTGAATTCGGAGTGAAAACTTTTGTTATAGTTGTTGTAAATGTCGCGATGTCTTTGAGGTGTATTTTGATGCGACTTAGGGTGTTTGTAAAATGTAGTAACTATACTACTATGAATATGCATAATGCGCTTTTAATATAGTTAACAAATGGCTTCAATATAACCTGCTCATCTTAAATACTGAAAAACAAAATTTATTAAATTTTCTATGCGTAGACACCAACCTCATTTAAGTCACATTAATTTATATGCACATTACTGTAATAACAGTACCGGTTGCACTTGTCCTGTTATCTCTAACACTACTAATATTAAATATTTAAGTGTTATATTAGACGACACACTCTCCTTTAAAGAACATATAACTGCTTTAATTAACAGAGTACGCAAATTATTATTTGTTTTAAAAAAATTACGCTTTATTGCTGATCACAAACTCATCATACAGATCTATAAGGCATTGTGTCAGTCTTTAATTCAATATTGCATCACTTCATGGAGAGGTAGCGCAAAATCCTTCATGTTAAATATTTAACTAGCACAAAGAGTGCTTTTAAAAGTAGCAACCCGCCGACCCTACCGCTTTTCCACACATCTTTTGTATAACAAATTGTAATGTATTAACTGTCCGACAGCTTTTTATAATGTACACCGTACTTAAACAGCACGCAACGCTTACGTATAACATCAACCTTACTAACACTAAAAGACGGAAACATATTGTCTGTACCACAGTTTCTGTGGCACAGGTTTACCCTAGTACAGGCACCCATATTATATTACCTATATTAAGTACTTTATGGACTGTATTCATGTTTTACCACTGTAATCAATCAATAAATTATTATTCTTATTATTGTTGAAGTGATATTAAACTATTACTTATAACGCTTTAAGCGCAACTACGGTCACTGGTGACTGCGAACCATAGGCTTTTTTAGTGTGTCTGCTGCAGGGCAGTCAATATAATAAGCCTAAAATAATTCTATTTCGATAACCATATGGCTGTATGTAGTAAGATAGAGATTTTTATTTATCATAAATAGTATCGATGAATCTTTTATTCCTAACATAAAGAATATTTTATGTCACGTATTGTAGCTGTCTTTTGCCTAGACATATTTAATATTAAAAACAAGCTTTGCAAAAGAATACTATGTTGTTTGCAATGGAATAGTTCAAAAGATAATAATAAAGTCGTTTGCTTTCAAAAAGTAGAAGTGGTGAGGCGACTATTTCAAGAGTAAATTTCAGTGCGTCATCCGTGCAGAGTCAGTTACTTATCAACCTCTGAGTCTTCTTCGAAGAGGATAATAAAAAATGTGGGTCTGTGTGTCTGTCTGTTAGTGACCGGCATAGCTTCGGAACCACTGGACCGATTAACTGGTAACTTGGTGTGCAGACACCTTGAGGTCATACCTCAGTCGAGTTTGAATATGGGTCCTGTGGGCCAAAAGACCCCCGAGATGTAGGGGTCATTTCTTTTCATTTCTTTTACATTTAAGACGAAGAGGTTGAATCCTGGGTTTTTAAAAAATAACGAGATGGGTGTCGTTATTTTTAATTCAGCTTTGGACAACCAAATAATTTGCCTACAATGATAGCTGTGGTTTAAGTGGCCTGACCACATCCAATAAAATCTATTAAATGTGTTTGTGTAAACACCAGTCTATTATGCATAAAAAATATGAGATATCATGAATTGTTGTCACAATTATTCAGTATACCTCGTAAACAACAGTTTATAGTGTGTTTAATAACCAGGCACTGGTCAAGACAAGCTTATTCTATTTGCCAACTAGACATGTGGCCTGGAGGGATTACCAAATGCAAATTCACCTTGTGAATGACAAATTTGGACTACACAGAGAAGCCATTTATATTCTGAACTGTAATAGTATGGTAGCTATCAAGCATGAATCGTCCAAAGAAGATTAACCCGCTTGTTAAGCTGATGCGCTTGCAAGGTGATATGACTCCTAAAGCCCTATTGCTATGAAGCTGTGGATTATTGGTATAGCTAAGTCAATTTATCGTACTATTGGTTGGACAAACAGAATAATAATAATAATATACACAATGAGCACTGGAGTTTTTTAGACTAACGCCACTCACACACTACTAAAGTCCCCCCTGCGAAACAGGAATTATATAAAGCGCGGGAGTTGTCTTTTTCAAAATAAAAAACGAACTCTCTATATCCTTCAGGTTCCACAGTGGTGAGTTTGAAAAATTCCAGCATTTAGACACTCATGAAGAAGAGAGTAAAAATCTCTCGAAACTCACAACGAAATTCCTCAGAAGTACATATTCTTCATATTAGCGGCGTAAAATGGGTGAGCGCATATCAAGCATTGGAGTGCAACAGGCTGATTATTTGATTGATTGATATAGCATATAGTTGAAAAATTACAGCATTTTTAGAAGCACTGATGCTTCTAAAATATATCTTTAATATCTACTGATTGTCTTTTTGAAATCACCAGTCTATAATTTACTTACAATACATGAAGGCTCAACTTGCTCAAGTACTGGGTATGGTTTGTAAAAGACGATACAAAGTACGTTTAAATACTGTGGACTGACCAAGGCAAGCTTAAAATTAGTCATTAGTGAATGGTTGTGAGATTTTGATATCGGTCTTTGCATGGAATCTGCTTTTCATATATAATAAACATGGATGAACAGAATTTACGTTGACCCATGTTAATGTTCGGCTTTTAACCTTATTTGCATTTTGATCTGTAATGGTGACTGTCGTTATTGAGTGTTGCCTCGATCAATCATGTTCAGTGTTAGGTAGCACAAGTTAAACTTTATCATAATTACTTAAATCTTTATTAATTTTATGGTCATATTCCTGAACACGTTTAATATTTCGGTAAGCAATTCGAGGTTACGGTTTTGAAGAGAATGGTAATTTTATTTAGTGATTTCTGGGATTTATATTACTCTCAGTCATTTTTATTCTATCCTAATAACGGCAAGACTAGTAATAAGCTTGTATGATCTATTGGAAATAATGATAAACTTCGTTATAATACTAAGAATTTCGTGACAAAAAAATTATATAGGTACAATAAAATTTTCTCCAACTCGCTCAGCTTCTAACATAAGCAAATACTTTATTTAAAATAATGACGGGAGATCATGAAGCTATCACACGCGTTTTATTATCTAACCGCAGAATTGGAACCAAATGTAAAAAGAAAATCAATTTCCTTTTCTGTCCCTAGGAGCGCGGCATCTTGGAACTTCGCTTTCAAAACATACAGAATTTTTCGATACGTGTCTCCAGAGACTTCAAAAAAGAAAGTAAGAACCAGTGGATCAATGAACCACTTAATTAATTGAATTTTAAGTAATTTGGCTGTCAAAAAACTGCGTGGAAATATGTATATAATGATCACAATGCGTGAAGGAAATATGATCATCATTCTCATATCCATTACTGTTCCAAATGGTTGGCACACGATGTTGCCGATGTTGAGTCATTAGTTCAAGTCCAACATGACAAGCAGTGCTAACTATCTTTGTTACATGCTGCATACATTACTGGTAATACTGTTAGAAATGTTTTTGCTATACCTTTGTTTAGCACTCTTATTGTTTTGTTGTAAATATTTGACATAGATGCTGTTGTTTATGCTAAGTACGCTTGTCAGTGTTGCTATCCATCAAAATTTAAATAATTTTTCATTTAGGCTAGTCTAGTAACATTGCTTACCTGCGGAGTAATGTATTGATTTTATTAGTAGCTTTGACAGAATTACAATCTGTCGAAACGTCTAATTTATTACTTAGGTTTATCTAATTATTGAAAATCAGCTTAGACATGACTTTCAATTTAACAATATTATTGCAAATCGTGCTAAAGTGTGTGATTGGTCACGAACAGTCGCCTTAATAATTGATGATTTGTCGTAAATCCTCAATGCAGAAATTAATACATCCGTTTAAGACTCTTACGGAATTTTCCATAAAAAATGTCTTACTAAAGGCCTAATACGATAGGTAGTTAAAATATTTAGTATATGTCTAACAAATGCAATGTTAAAAATCTTTATTCATAAATTTTTTGCAACCCTTCATTATATACAGCATCGTCATTAAGCAACCTAGCATTCTTATGCCTTATTGTGAACAATACCTTTTAGAAATTTGACTTATAACGTCGTTATAATTCTCTTATAAGTTTTATGAATATGGCCGTAAAAACACATATTCGGTAATTAAGTAAGGGTAAGAAGTTACACAAATATAATTATTTGTATGCGTAATGTCAATGAATGCAATACCTTACATTTATATGTATGTATCCTTATACCGTTTGTTAATTAACCTTAACATAAAGTAGGGTTGTAACTTGTCATCCTTACGCATACTTATGTTTTGCTAACCTGCCCTGATACCTTTACTCAATTACCGCCTCTACCAAAGACTATATACTGCCGAATGTTGAAATCATAAATCTCTCAAAATCGTTTCCCCAGTTGAATTCAGTTTACAAACACAGGCCTTAGTGACTAATAATCTCTCAGATTAGAACTGGTTGCGTGCATCCCCATCCAGCGAACGCTTAACACATCGCTTAATTCCCATACAACATTACTTATAGGAACTTACCACTGATCCATCATCCTGTAGGCGTGAAACAAAGAGGTTTTATTAATAACCGGCGCGGATTACGTTACGTGTATACGTTTAAATTATACCTCATAATGTATACTCGTAGGCGTGTTAATGAATGGTTCAGTTTACATACTTGATATACCGATTATAATGTTTTGATATATGATTTTGGAAATTAGTTATATCAGCTGCTATTTGTGTTGATATGTGTGAAATTTTGTGTTGGCTTTGATTTATCGGATGAATAATTAGTATGTATTTAATGTGGAGTATTTAGAGGCGTTTTGATTAATGATTGCTTAGTTGGTCCCGGATTGAATGTTTGTGACTGAGCGATATAATCGAATATTTGTGGGTTTTCCTCCGGGCGTAGATTTAGGGCAAAACGTGGATTGAATGGGTATTTCTATTAGATTTTGAAGTTGATGTTTAGAAATATTTTCAGCGCATGATAATAGGCTTAAGTAACATGAGACGTAAAACATAGCTGACAGAATATAAGCGCAATACATCCTTCCATACTCCTTCGGAGATACATAGGCAGGTGGTGTAGGTAGCATAGGTGTGCTTTTGCCGGTATTTTGGCTAATCACCAATTTTGTTCATTTTCTATGCAATTTTAAAAGGTTTTTGTTTTGTTGTTGACCAAATATTGAGTCGTATCGTCGGTATGAAGATCTATCAATAATACGTAAACTATGATCTTTGTAAAAATGATATTTTACGTCGGTTGTTTTTACAAGCTAATCATCCAAATTTTCAGGACAGGTTCAGAATCGAAAACATAACAATATATGAAAAGAATATTTTCTTTCCTTTGTTGTTTTTTTGTGGAAAAAGGGATTGTGGATTATAATGGCATGAGACAACATCACACGATGTTGGCGCCACAGCAACTCACGCATCCCAAAGGAAATATCTCAGTCCTCGAGAAGCTGATTTACGTTGTGAGTGGATGACAGTTGTAGCCAAGTATAAAATGTAAGTTATTATGCTAAGCATGTCTCTGAAGTTTCATACAGGCGTGATTTTTGTAGATACAAGTTTAGCCCGGCCTCGCTTGCGTAATTCCCATGGGAATGGTATGCAACCAAGAAAATGTATTCCATATGCAAATCTAGGGTATGGTCTATCTGTTTATAGAGTTTCAACCAAATCCGTTGTACAGTAAACGCGTGCTTATGTAATAATGTCCAAACATTTTCACAAACTTTCTCACTGATATTATTAGTAGAATACTTACCTTAAATTAAATTCAAAATGTATTCTACAAACCGGTACGTTTGAAATGTAAAGCTATTGAAAAAGTAAACGTATTGCATTGTCTATAATTATTCGCCTAAGAGCCAATTAATGGAATCAGATCTTCTTAATAATGTATTAGTAGTTCCGTAGATATAGTATTGGTGTCTGCGTAGCGTGAATCACCGACAACTAGTAACTATATTTTGTCTAATTTTTGATAGAAACATCACCTGCTTGATATTTTGTAAAAGGAACTATAATGTGTTATGCAAATTTGATAGCCTACATTAATTCTCCAATTGTCCTTTTTCTATGTATGAAGTATTTTTCAGATCGTTTCCGCAATACTGAAGATCAACTACTACAAGCAGATGGACAAATCAACAGATTAATAAGTATATACTGTTTATTTTGTAGCATGAAAATAAGCACCATAGTCTAATAAAAGGCAGAAATCTCAATACTAAAGTCAGACACTTTGATTTTATTTATCTATAGATTGATGTTTAGATCGATTGTATTTCTAGATTGCGGATGTTGGTTGTTCATAAATTGCTTACGTATTTGGTCTGGTTGTGATCAAACGTAATCGAAAAAGAAACAAAGAAAAGCAATTTTATTTCGCTCAAACAATGACGCACAATATAATTACGAACAAAATTAAAAACAAGAAAGGAATGTTCAATGTAGTAGCTACAAACAATGATTGATTTTACATTGATACATACATTTACGCCTGTCTATTCCCAAGGATTTAGACAGGAGTGTATTACGTAAATTTTTTACCAGCTCTGTTTTAGTTGCAACGTATTATTGTATGAGCCTGATGCCTTCTACCAGACACAATGCCAATATTTGTTTTACTACTACGCATTATAATATTTGCTTTGACCCAAGAATCGACTCCAGAAATCTCACTATTATCCTTAAGTGTAGACCTAAGCCCCGGGACCAACATTGCAGTATTTGATTTTAATAGAATTCGTAAAACGTACGAGTATCTCGTGATAAAGTATAGTCGGCACAATAAATTATAGATTTCACAGAGACTTTTGACAGAAATAAATCGTTTTGTCGGCAGAAAACGAACTGGTAAAATAGCTTATAAATAATTTTCCCATTTGTTCAATAAGTCCACAGTTCTACCTGAACAAATTTCTGTAGTTGCCGTCCACGTTTTCAGTACAATTTAAACTAACTCTTTGAACTTCTGATTTATGCGACAAACCGTTTCCGTAGCAACGGAAAATTAATGCAATGAATAATATAAAAGGCTAGCTCTTATTCAGTACCTCTCTCGCAAAATCCTTTCTCAGAGTCTATATAATAGGACATAGTTTAGATTCTTATAAAGGTTTCAGTGTACAAACTTTGTCTATACCAAATTGCATCGAAATAAGTTCGTCACTTTAGACAAAAATACCTGAAAAATACAGAGTTAGTGTCTAGATTGCATCGTTTGAACACTGAAATATTTTTCAGAGTTTAAACTTCTTTCGTATCAAGCTTAACGGTACAGTAAGTAAGAGTAGTACGTTGTTATTCTGTCGGTTGTAGGCCGACTTGATCCGAAATCGTATGGAGTGAACCAAAATATAAAAATAATAAAGTGTTAACTGATCAAGTTGTAAAAGTATTTGCTTTTACAATTTGAAGAGTTAGTACTTTTATTATGACAACATACTTGAAATTAAAGAGATCTATTCCGGATCATTATACTAAGGACAACGACTTCAAACATGGAATAAAGTCTTTGCACTTTGATTTATGCATGATTTGACAATGTTAAGCTCATAACGTACTTCATTGGAAGGGAGTTTCTACTGGGATTCAAATAACGGTACAGAACTTGTATGCATTTGTTTCAGTTTTGACATTTAATGTAGTTTAATAACTAATAGGTACATACCTATTAGTAGTTGAAGTACATTAAATGTGTACGTTCTTATACATATAAGAACGAACATACGCTATTTAGGTATTTTATTAAGGGTAATTTATATATATGTATAAGTCATAACTTATAGCAGATATTTAGATCAGATATTTATTGCTTTCTTGGCATTCTGACACAGTGACTGAATTCTTAACACAGAAAAGCCAACAGATAAGAGCGATTTGATATCTTGCTGTATTAAGCTTCTTTACAGATATTATTTAAATTATTTATTGAATTCGGTAAAGATACATATTACAGAAACAAAATGACAACGATAACGCCCTTGTCTCAAAAATGCTGCACACCCAGATATGCAAATTTCTTCAACATAAATTACCTTCGCCCGTAAATAAAGACAAGCGATTATTTATTGCGAACTCAAAAGAAGGCATTGCGTGCCGTGTACTTAACTCAGCCAATAGGCTATCGCTGCTTTCTTCTACTCATACTTTATGGGTTATTATTTCATGTGGTATGTTATTCTCACCCCATATTACACGTCGCAGACTCGTATTTATTACGAACTCAACAGTAAGAATTGCAAGCCGTGGGCTTGAACTTAGCCAATTGGCTATCACTGCTCGAGGCCCACTGTCGTGCCGGGGCCACAGATTTTTCTTGTCTGCATTGGGCACTGCTGAGTAGGTCGTTGATTTAGTTTCTGTTCCAGCGACCCACCCGCCATACAAAGCAGCGAGTTGGGACACTGTGATAGGTTTAGTTGGTAGTACTCGGGGCGTTCCATCTTTGCACGGGTGATCCCGCGGAGAGATATGCGTTAATGCATACCCAAGTAAAAAAAGGCTATCGCTGCAGCTCTCTTCTAGTCATAACTAATAGGTTATTCTTTCGAGTAATATGTTGATCTCACCCCATACTGCACGTCGTAGACCGGCATCGGTCGGTCGAGGTCTGGTAGGCGCAGGTCCCGCCGATCAGGCTCGGGACTCTGTTCGCGCCGCCCGCGCCCCTCTGATGACGACGTCGTTGCACTCGACGTCGTTTGAGACAACCTGCACATATAGAAAGACATAAACAGGGTGTCACAGAAGTCGACTTCAAGCCGAAATCAGGTAACAGGCTAAGTTATTTATTTATTTATTTATTTAGAGTTACACCATCGACACATCACTATACAATTATAATTTAAAACAGTTGGGGAATGGTACAAGGTGAAATACCTTTACAGGTGTATACAACACTTACGATTAAAACAAACATACATGATAAATCAAAAAAGAAATTAAAACGGAATAACAATAGTTCTAATAAGAAAGTATAAATAATGTTTTTGTTAGAAATAATGTAAAAATCCAATACGTTATGATCCTAAAACACTGTACATAATATTAGGAACACAATACCTGAATACAGAGAGTTCTAAACTTATCAATGTCTGCCATGTGAAAAGGGTGTTATGTTATAATAGCGATCAGATCACAGATACGTATTTAAAAAAGTATAGACATTTAAAAAACATACAAATATATCTATACCCTGTGACGGTCTTTTCACGCCTATTTCTACAGATGTTTACTTTTTAAATATTTTTTTCTGTTATGTAATCTCGAATAATGCTTCTTTAAGCTTTCACCTAAAATTTCGTCCACTGAAGCACATATGGTAATCTTAATAAAAATATTACTTTTCCCAAATATTTTTTTTTATGATATTGATATTTAACACTCAATTTTCAACAATTTTATTTTGTTCTTCGTTAAGCAAAAGATAAAAAATATTTTCGGCCTTAAAGTTTTTTTGGATAAAGCTTATATCATAAGGAAATGGGTTCGCACAATGTAGCAATTATTATCAGACTGAAAACAAAATTCGACATTCGGAACACAAATTATAGGTATATACCGGGATAATTTCATAGTTATTCTCCTTTTTGGGCGGATTCAGAAACTGAACTGAGTTTATGTGCTAGCACCATGATATTGTTCTTGGATCTCAAAAGAATAAATCAACTCCAGGATGTGAAATTACAGTCTGATTATCGCAAATTTCATCGTAAAAATATAATTATATTTTTCCGAATTCAGTTGTTACAAATGTTGTGTGATATTCGTTCGATCGTTTACATTTTCACTATTTAACATAATACAAAAATAACTAACCTGAACTCTAACGTTAAAGGTCACAATAAAACGCTGAGTATCAAGAATGAAATCTCCCAAACCCCGATTGTACCACAGATCTGATTCAAATGATACAGCACATTTACGAGACACGTTCGATGCGGGCTCGTCAGTTGTATGTCCGATTTTGCGATAGATACAATGCGATGGGAATTTCGATAACATGTTGTGGCCAATGTTCGTGTCTCCGTCTCTATTCGTATACCTATATTGTGATGAAACAGCATATTCTATGTTTTGATCAAAGCCCTAGTGATTTGTGCGTGGTTATTATTTCAGAAAATTGAGCTTCATTTTGAGTTGAATAAACCGTGGGTTGTCGTTTTATTAGACCTAGTAATTCAATTCTCTACGTTGAATGAAGAATACGATATATTACTAGGTTACGTAGTGCACACCCGTGACTTCTTTTAACTTAAGGTTATAATATAGACCTTTCGTTTTTTTCTAATGTCATTTAGTTGTAATCTGTGTGATATAACAGTGTGAGTGCACATTTTCTTAAACGTAAATGCCACTAAATGCTATGCAACTTTGTATTATATATTGTGTAACTGTTTCTTATTCCAAATAATGAGTGTGAGTCCTAAATCGTGTTCAGTTAGTTGAATTTGTAAATTGCCGAATACTTACTTAATACCTACTAAGCTTGTTATTCTCAAAATGGCAGGCAAATCGATATTCAGACTTTGTTTAAATCTTCTGAACCTGGTGAGTATTTATCAAAATACGGAGACATTTATCAGCAATTAACCGTGCAAGGTGAGTTCTAACTACCGGTGTATGGTGAATAGCTTGCACCCATCTCCTCTACTTTTGGTTCAGCATTTAGTGATCTGAATACCTGGTCGTGCGTTTAGAGAAAATGAAGTAAATACATTAGGTAATATAATCGTGTTATATACAAGAATTTAGTATTTCTTTCCAAGAAAATAGTAATAATCTTTCTAGCCATATTATTCCCAAGCGTATTCGAGTTCCAATATCTAGTTATAGTAGAAACTAGTTGGTTGCCGCTATAACGAGATATACATAGTTTTCGATTGAACGGCAGCCAAATGATCTCTTTACCCCAAGGAGGGTAGAGGTTTTGATATTGCCTTGACAGAATCATAACCAAAATGTTACTTCGATCTTTCTAAATCAAAAAACTACCAAATCCTATCTAATATTATATTATACATGCAAATGTGAGTTAGTTTGTTTGTTACGCTTTCACAACTTAACTAAACGACCGATTAGCATGAAATTTTGCGTAGTCGTTGTTAGGGGGTATAGAAAAGGACAGAAGCGTGCGAGCTGCGGGCAAAAGCTAGTATCGTTTATAAACGACCATTCCAACGACATTTACATTGGTCTGGTTGTTTTTGTATCCAATACATCTTAATAAACATAGTAGTTCTTAATAACAATGGTTAGACCATTGACCAAATGTCCAGTAATATGGTGCAGCACTTTCACTGCGACAATATATTCTGTTTAATGTCACGCTTCGGGTAAGTTTGTTTGTGTCTCCCTAATGACACCCGAGACATTGTACATATGATAACGTGGATACTAGACATAAATCTGTATGCCTTGCCGTGTTTAACTTATTTATCATGCACGACATGAGTGACCTTTGAGCGTGGGATGATCGAGGGGACAAATGACGAGAGCGTGACGTGTTACGTGGTCCGTCGAGTAATGAGTGTTTACATATAGGGAGGTTCATAATGTGAGCTGTCCGTCACCGCCGGCGGTCGTGTAAATGTCCAAGCTTTGTGCATCTAGTTTAGTCAGTGAAAAATTGCCGCTTATAAACTTGGTCTAGTTAATCTTATGCGGAATTAATTGGCGATTAATCTAAGTTACTTAATTCTGACTAACTGGTAGTTAGTTAAGCTCAAATTAATAGTCAGTTTCAATTATTAATCTTCAAACAAGCAATATGACCATAATAGGACCGACTTAGATGACTCTAAGTCAGCCGGAAAGCAAGGGTCGATGGATAAAAATCGTTTGTAGTAAGTAGGTACTGGTTGAAATGATTACATGTGCTATAATATTGATATAATTGACAAAAGATGCAAAAGGATTCCATTATTGTAGTATGAATCAGTAAGTTTCTGGTTGTTTTGGTAAAATAACCTCAGGTATTTAGGCATTTCGGAGCCTCATCAGGCTAAGTCCTTAGGGTCTTGAACTCGGGATCTAAGAGCCCTTATGGTAAAGCCTAAGCTTGTGTGTGTAATTATAAAATATATGTAAATAAGTATAATTTGGTAGACACTGTATGATCATAGCTTTAGATAAAGACAGAGTTTAAGAGTTTCAACAGAGTAATGAAAGATAGAGAAATGAAATCATGTCAGCATTTAGTTCTGATGTTACAAAATCTATTAATAGGTATAATTGGTATTTGTCAGAATTCTATTCCCGATCAAGTTCAATAAACCCCGAAGTAATATGCTCTATAAACTAAATGAGTGAGTATATAGTGAAAACTACATTTACGTTAGCTATATTGACTGCTGTTTTATTGACTCTCACTCGCTTATTTCGAACAAAACTTGTGTCGCGGTGTCTACTTTCTGTTTGGCTTCCTTATACCGTGGCGTTGTTTACCTGGCATGCATGGGGTGACAGTTGAGGGGGTCGAGCGGCGGCAGGTGCGGCGGGTGCGGGGTGCGCGCGGGGGGCGTGGGAGGCTCGGGCGGCGTCACCGAGTCCAGCACGTCGTGCGGCGGCCGACACACGCGCAGTTCCACTCGAGCTGCCGCTGTTCGAAGCACTTCCAGCGCTTCCTACATGGGAACAACGATACATTACTATCTATACTAATATTATAAAGCTGAAGAGTTTGTTTGGTTAAAATTTGAGGAACAACTGGCCCGAATTGAAAAATTATTTTAGTGTTGGATAGCCCATTTATCGAGGACCAATAGGACCTATGTTTAATAGGAGTGGGGCATCAATGAAATATGTTGTTGCAAACACGGGGAAAATTCTCTTATGTGACGCAGACGAAGTTGCGCGAATTATCTAGTTAGCTTTATAAAGCTGCCTGTAAATGCCTGTCATCGTCCTCATTTTGAAGGAGCTTGTTTTTCTTTAGTATTCAAGTTATCTCGAAGATAATATGAGCAGTTTAGCCGTAAAACGCTTTTTTCACGCGGGAACAACATTACTAATAGCTTAATATAGCTTACTACTAATAAATATCTACGTCATCACCCGCGTTTTGAAGTAGTTTTGTTTGTTTTTAGGATTCTAGTATATCGCGTAATATTTTCTTTTATAATTTATGGTCTATATTGCTATTGCAATATGCCAGTCCCATTGCAACCTAAGCTTCTACTACAATACAAAAATGAACTACACTTCACCTACTAAGCTGCATGTTGATCTTGCTGCCTCACTTACTAGTTCTGCCAATATAGTTTGGATGATCTTGAAATTAATATCAGCAGTTTACCTTTGAAATGTAACCATAGCAGTTGCTTTTACATTTATTTTAATGAGAATCCTATTATACAGAATGAGGCAGATAGACTAGTTCTATACAGACATACCTTGTGGTAAAGAAGAAGTTATCTTATTGCTGAAAATAATCCAATGAATAGTCGATAAATATTCACTGACACGCTGACGACTAAGATTAGATTCACTGCAAATTACAGGAATGTTAATGCTGATACTATAGCAGTAACTACAAATTACCGAAGATAGCCTCTACATATTAAAGCTTTGCTGACGATGTATCCATCAGTAGGTAACTGTTTACCCAGTCAGATCGAGTAGCTACATATCTATTTCTGGCACCCTTATTTCATTGACGTAACGTTGTTTTTGCCTTATGTGAGCCGATGCCGCGTCGACAAGTTTACTGTACTGTAATTCGATTCCGAAGGTGTTACATACTAGAACACCTGACGTCGATCCCTCGGGGTTTAATCGCATTTTCATTCCGCGAAGCGATTGTACGTATACTGATGCGAACAACTTGTATATTGCAAAGTAATATTCAGCGAACAATAAAAGCGAAAGCTTTTCACGGTCCGCGTTTGCTGAGTGTTTAATTGTTAACAAAACTTTCTTCAATTTCTATAAATTCAAATCTCTAGAATTATAACGCTTCGAACTAAAACTTTTATTTTACTCTCGTACCGTGATTTACCATTACGAATTCCTATTTTACGATTTAGAATCAAATTGCCTATTTGTGAGTAAATTGTGTTGATGTAGTCGTTACTCGATAATAGTACTTACGAAATTAAGCGCGTAGAAATCTTATACAATTACATGTGCTAGTTAAAACTTAAATTAATGGTATATGAAGTAATTTAGATACACGCATACATCAGAATATTAGGTGTTCTTTTATTTACAGTTACTTTGTATACACGTACAAATTAGTGTTTGTGTTTTGTATCTATTTACCAACTGTTCAGTTTCTATGCATGCGTAGATGAGACATATGTAGCTCTATTGTTGTAAATAGTCACCGTTTTGAAATGCTTCACTCATGTTATGTAGTTGCAATAGCCTTTACACATTTAATAAAAGTCTTCAACTCAATTTTAAAATCGATGTGCTATTTTCGTCCAGAGACATCGTAGGAAATGGGTCGGGAAGTAGCGGTGCAGTACTGGGCGCGTCGGCAAATTCACCAACAAACCGCCGTAAATGGAACTCGCCGATAATTAATTGAATTTCCCAAACGAAAGAGAGTTAATGGCCCGTTTATTTATAACAAATATTGAGTTCGGTTAGACGGCGATAGCGCTTTGAAGGGCCGCGGCGTGATTTAGCTTTATAGTAGGTACATGGTAATTCTCGCTTGTAACTCGGAGAGAGAGCGCGAAGTGTTGTACAAATGAGATTATTTTTCATCGCGTAGTATACAAGCAGTCTAATATAATTTGGTATAACTTTGTGGCAGACATTTTACAGTTTATTACATTTGAACCCGAGGCCTCGGCGCGGTCCGTGTTGGAGTTTTCATAAAAGTTTTTACGTTTATAGCCCAGCCTCCGGACCGAGGAAAGTGCTGCGACAACAAATGGCATTTTTAACATGACTTACTGTTTATTTTTGTAAGCACGACACCGTGTTTTATGATTGTACCTTCATAACAGCTATGCAAGCAGAGTTTTGTAAAAGGGCAGACTGGCACACTTAAATTTTATGGGGTCTGTTGTAATGAATAAAAAATGTTCGACCGTACACTCGCAAATAACCTCGGGAAAGTAAGGAAGCAGTGCTAAAGATAAGAAAAATGCGCAATATGCTAACATTATTCGGGAGAATTTACGGTTGTCCGAACTCTTTAGAGCCGGGAAGATAAAATACAAAGGTTAAATTGTTTTGAAGAGTCAGTGAGCAATACAGTACCGACTGCAAACTCTTATTATACTTATGTAAATGTCTTTAATTTTAATTCTGTCGAGCTACTTACGTAGGTGCTTAGTCCAGCGAGAGGTACTCCGTTGGCAGAGAGGAGCAGGTCCTTGGGGGCCAGTTGACCGGTTCTCCAGGCAGGTTGCGGAGGGTAAAGTCTTCGGATTCTTACAAGGCCACCGCCTCCACATACAGACATGCCCAAACCGCGGCCATCTTTTTCTACGACAACGGTGAATGAGTTTTCTGCAAGAGAAAATATACTTTTATTAACACAAAAAGCCTCATTGGTTTGGTGGCATGATTGCACTTGTGTTTTGTGCTGATTGTGTGGTCTCAAGAAAATGTTATTAGATTTTTAGGAATTTCCTCGTACCAGTGCGGAGTCTGGCAAACCGCAGTAGTGTCGACTCCAATTACATTAGCCGTAAAAATAGAGTTATTATGGACGTAATGATACCTTTGCTAATAGAGATTATATGTAATACTTTTTATGCTTAAATATACTTCATCATTGGTCCTAAATCTTATTAATTTCAGAGAGTGCACACAATTTTACGGCACACATATAAAATTCATCTCTTATCCGAGTCGATACGTAACATCGTACTGTCAAACATCCTGTTTATGTGCGTTTCGGGATCTCGGAACGTGCCACTAACATCGTCAATAAAAACCGAACGTTGATACGAGCCTGTTTTACAGCTTATTTACACTAAGCTGATCTTGCATCCGATACACGAAGTGAAATAACTATATCCACTCATAGTAGGAAAGATTACGATAATCTATAGTAAAGCTATTTAGACCCAACCGAAAGAAGTACTATAGTTATTGCTCCTGATGACCGACATTGAGTCTAAACTATCCCTGAAACTTTTATTTGATAGAAAAGAAAACCAATCCTAAATTGTTACACAGTTAGAGAATGATCCTTTTACGGACTCCGACTATTACTTTCAAAATATCTCAAGCGCTTGGGTCATTATGTGCCTGGATTTATATAAAATTTATATTTGTTTGAGGGTACAAAAGTACCCACAGATTGTATGGACCGCTTTAGGCAGACCCGCAAGAGCCCAGGTGTTTTCGTTTCACACAAAGCAAACGAGCGAGTCGTTGTTTGGTCGCAAACATTGTTTATTCAGTCCTCTTTGGATACGTGTAAGCCCAAATTAGGGTTATTAGGAACTTTTTCTAAAATATCTATCGATAATTGATACAGGCCAACTATGGATATTAAAGCAAATGAAAGGATGAGTGTCGATCTACGGTCAATTTAAGCTCTTTTTAGGCCTTAAACGGACGTAGAGGGTAGGCAACATGAATTATGCATTAGGGGCGTCCATGGCAACATTTCGGATCCCAAATTGTTTCATTTAATTTTATTTTATGGCAGCTATGATTTCTTTTACTTTAGAATATTATTTTTATTGATAAAGGTTAGGGTTCCATTACTGGGAAAACATTGAGGTATTTTTGATGGTACGTGAATTGTTAAAGCTTTTTGATGAAGTGAAATTCATCTCCACAAAGTTGCGTTCGAAACTCGTTTAAATTTTAAGCGAGCTACTGTACAGCAACGTTTTAACAGGTGGGTCAAAGTTATATTCGAATCCAGGACGGGTAACCTGGCTTTAACTTATTCGAAAATAAATAATCGTACAGAAGAAAACTACGTTATTAGATCTTCATAATTTTCTCAGGCGTTTGATTTCAAATAACTTGAAATAGATTGACGAGAGTCTTAGTCTAAGATGTATTTGGTGCGCAGCAGTAAAGTGAGTTCATAAAGTTAAACTCCTCGTATCGTTTTCGTCAGTATTTATTTAACATTCCAATAATAATAATAATATTATTACTCCATAAGAATAACACTTAATCTAGCTCATAAGAATCAGCTCCATAAGAATAGCACTTTATCTATATATAACATTAATAATGATATTAATGTGGCCTTCATTCGGAGCAACGATAGCTCAGTGGGGAGACCAACAGACTGCAATGCAGAGGTTCTCGGGTTAGAACCCACGTCGCGCACCTCTGACTTTCGGCAGTTATATGACTTTTCGAAATTATGTGCGTATTGATTGACAATTATCGCCTGCTCCGTGCCTCGGAGAGCACGTTAAGCTGTCTGTCCCGGCTGCCATAGGCTTAAGGAGTATATAGAATATGTATATTATTTGACATTTCGAAATTATGTGCGTATTGATTGACAATTATCGCCTGCTCCGTGCCTCGGAGAGCACGTTGAGCTGTCTGTCCCGGCTGCCATGAACATCTATGGCAGTCGTTAGTGGGAAGTCAGTGCCCTATAATATCCTGACACTGGTGTAGTCTTAGGGTATCTTTAGCCTTCGGGTTGCGGAGGTCAGGGGGTAGCCGCTCCGTGTAAAAACTGATATCCAGTCAAAATCCGGCTAGACTAGAAAAGCTGACCCCAAGTGACTTGGGATTAATAAGGGCTAGGGAGAAGAATGTGGCCTTCATTTAATATGAGTAAGTGAATGCGTGACAAAGTTTAATCCGCTAATGCTTTAGCTCAGTAACGTCTGGTACTTACATACATACCGAATATTATTTTTAGACTACTGCTTTTTTTAGAGTATGCGCCATCATGTCATCCTATTGTCTATTTTAGATTTATATTAAAACATATACCTTAGCCCAAATTATTTCATCTTTATAATATTATTAAGTTAATATTGTTTTAATCTTTAGTTTTTTATAGTCAGTAGTATATGGCATAATGGCTGCAACACCTTGTTAATCTGAGTTGTAAAATACTGAAATTATATTTAATTGGCGATTTAAAAGAGTGGCCGTGAGTTTCTTGCAGGTTTCTTCTCATAGGCTCAACCCTTTGCCTGAACCTAGCAACTAACCTAAATTTAGCTTCAGTAACTTAGTAAACTTACTAACCCATATATTTTGACGCTCATAAGTGTTACTTTGTGACCTAAATGAATAAACGATTTTTGACTTTTGACTTTTTTAAATAAAATTACTGATATTATTGTTGAATATCCTCCTATATTATACAATTGGAAGTTTATGAACATGTATGTATGTTGGGTGGAACTTGACACCAGAGATGTACTAGATTACCATATAATATGCCTTAGTAACGCAGCGATAGTGTATGCGACTGCTGCATGTGTTCACGGGTTCGATTCCTGGGTCCGACAAAATGTTATTAGATTTTTCTGTCGTGATTTTCTCAATAGTAGCACAGAGTCTGGAGCAGTGCTTAGTAGACTGCAATAGGTTTTGCTCCTATTACTTTGGACCTTAAACCATAACTAGCAAAATTTAGTTGTAATAAACCTGTAAACTCCTTTGGGCTTATAGGCTTAAGACTATTTATGTTATTCGTTTTTTAGTCTTATATGAAATTAAACCTTTTTCTTAGCACCGGTTCCTATATCAAGAAACGAGTTTTAGCTACGGACAGTCTATTTTGGCATATTTTTCATAGAATATATTGTGTCAAACAATGAACGGTCCGTAGGAAAAGCGACTTGATTTTTAATAACAGTTGGTGAGCTAGAATTGCTATGGAACCTATTGTTTCAGCGCATAAATAGCGATGACATCACCCGCGTCGGGCGTGATAATATAATTAAAATCAATAATATCGCTGCATTCCTGTTCTGGAGCTACATTCAACTGCATATTTCTTACAGGCTACAGCTATACATGAGTTTGAAGTTATTACTTTCACCTTACTAAGAGAATAGATTGTCTATTACACTGTTTTACGAATAAAATTGTAGGATTACGACACTAATAAAACTTGTAGGATTTTTTAGCGATCATTTCTCCCACTTTGTTCTAGAATGAGTTTATTCCGGGTTCATTCTGCGCGTGTTTATTCATTTGTAGCTTAGAAAATACTTTTTTTAAGCGGCATGTCATTATTTAAACTGGATTTAAAATAGTTGTTTTGGCTTCTATAGCTGATGCCTACCATCAGCTATAGAAGCCAAAACAAATATTTTATAATTTTTTCAGTCTGTCTGTACTTTTGTGCGCGCTTTATGTAAAATCTCCTGTACGCAATTGAATGCGATTTTTACAGTTGTATTGCTGAAGGTTTAACTTAAAATCTGGTGCATCTTGATACGCTGCCTATAAGTCAAGTATTAAGAAAGAAAGTTATGTAAAGGTACCTAGCTAATTCCAAATTCCACGTATACGAAGTAACAGATAAAAGCTAGTGCCTAATAAAATAATACGAAAGATTTGAATTAACTTCGATATATAAAATAAATACTGTACCTATTAATAGCCTTTTCCTTACAAGTAAGAATAAATATGTAAATGGAACCTTTACATTATTCCTAATTCAATGAATTAAATGAGGTACCGAATTTGGCCATTTGCGGTTGTTAGACAGCCACGGACCCTAAGTAAACAGATCTAGTGGACTTAACACGTTAATTAGTAGGACAGTTATATAACAGTAGATTAGTTACTTGAGTGGACGGATGGCGTAGTTGTTTAAATGGTCGCCTCGCCACTGCGCTGTGTGTTATTTATATTAACAATATCAGTGAACTAGATCTCAAAGGAGACATCTCTCTCTATGCAGACGATACAAGTCTCTTTTACTTTGGACACTCAATCGAAGCTATAATAGCTGACGCTCAGATTGACCTTAATCTGCTAAATGAATGGTTTAAATCAAATCTTCTAACTATTAATATCGAGAAAACAAATTATGTAATCTTTGCAGCAAAAAATAAAAGAATAAATGGTAATTTTGAACTTAAAATAGATGGTCAACTACTTGAACGAAAGCCAAAGGAAAAATATCTTGGACTTATCTTAGATAGTAACTTAACTTGGAAACCACACCTAGAAAAAAATAAACTTAAACTAACTTCTCTTACAGGGGCACTACGCAACATAACAAATTGTCTCCCTCGACAAGTGCGATATCTAATTTATAATTCTCTGGTTAAGCCTCATATCGACTACCTAATTGAAATCTGGGGTACAGCAGCAAAGTCTAATATAGATCCAATTCAACGGGTTCAGAATAGATTAATTAAAATTTTATTTAATTATAATTTTCGGACACCTACTGAAAAGATATACGAGGAAACAAAAATAATGAATATAAAACAAACGTACGTATACTACACATGTATTGTTATACGTAAAATATTAAATAAAGAAATCCATTCGAATTTAAAGTTTGTAACAAAACAACAAACACAAAAGATTAATTTAAGACGTGCTAGTTACTTGGTAACTCGCCCACCAAGAACTAACTATGGAAAACGAAATTTAGAGTTTGAGGGCATTAAAATTTATAATAAATTACCATCAGAAATAAAAGAAGAAAAAAGTTATTCCCGATTCAAAAAGCTACTCAAAATCCATACAATTAATACATGCAAATAAGCAGGCAAATAATATTAAAGAAAAGGAACGACATTTATATACTATATTATATCTATACAAAACACATAAATAAAATACACATAGAACATATAGATTAAGTAAATACCTCTAAATTAAAAATTAAACATTAGTAGTTTCCTAAACTAAATGCAAACAAATAAATGCAATATCCAAAATGGTCCATAAACTACATATATACTGAAAACATATAAATAGAATAATAAACTAAACATATAATAATCTTATAATAATAAAACCCAAATATTACAAAAATTCTAATGATAGCAGACTATGCCATCAATGCCACATCTATAATAATCGATTCATGCATCCATGTTCTGCTTGGCTAGGACCGAGTGTCATACTGTCAATGTTATTTGTTTACCCACATCGTTATTATATTTTCTCGTTTTGTTTTTATTTTATTTACGTACCTACCTGTGCGCTCTAAGTATTAATTTTAGTTCTAAACATTGTTTCTCAGTAAGTGAATTATGTATGCAATTCTTTATGAGAAATAAAGTTATTCTTAAACCTAAAAAGTGTTATGGGTTCGATCCACACAAAAATTTGTGGGATCAACAAATGGTTGTCCCGAATCTGGGTGTTCTTTGTGTCCGTTGATTGAAAGTTTGTGAAGTCCCTCGCGACACAAAAAATATGCGAGGAGTGAGAATTGCTTTAAAAAAAAATAGTTACTAGTCTGTAGAGTTTAATAGAAAAAGTAATTGCCAAGTACCAGACAGTGTTGCAAGCTTCCAGTTACTTCAAGTTTCCCAACAAAAAATGTAAAGTTTTCCTCCAGTCGGATCCGCTGAAGTTGAGCCTTCAGACAAATTATTACTTCAAGATATTATCATCCCAAGGAAAACAGACTCTAAAGTAGTTTAAATATTTGGTTAGGGAAGGCCTCTACTAACTTCGTTTGCATTATTCAGATACGTTTTAAAGAGAAACATAGGCTCAGAGTATCATAATCTGTGTAGTGAATGAAGCAAAATATATTTAAGATCGTAATAATAAGAGCTCTGTTTACAAACACTCCCACTGCTAAGTACGGATCTCTTCTCAGTGTGAGAAGGGACAGGCCATAGTTCACAACTAATGCGGCTTGGCAGACTTAATAAATTTTCTTTTAAATACTCAGAAACAACAAGCTGTCGGCCACATAATTTTTAGGACTAAAACAAAGCTTCTTAAATTAAAAATAATTAAAACTACGCCGTCCATCTTTAGGAACTTTATAGAGAACTACTAGACATATTATAGTATTACTCACAACGTTCGCCTTTACAGTAAAAATAAGCAATAATCAACTATTTAATAATGTTATGTGTACACACAGTGTCTTGTATCCCTGCAAGTAACAGGTATTTCAAAAATACTCTACACTCGAAAACACAGGCGTAAACACTTGTCCATAGCAAACTGGCTAGCTAAAACACAGTTTCGTGAACAGTGACCAACCAAAATGGCTACTGTAACAATTTCTGAAAGGACAACAGCTGAGTGCACTAGTTGTTCATAGTTTGATATTGGCAAAGTTCTCCGGTCACGAACTCGTACCAGTGGCCTGTATTTAACGATACAAGTAGTAATGCGGCTCGTTATAGTATTGTCGCCTCGTATTTATATATACTGTGATGTTTAAGGCTCTATACCGCCGTACTCTGACATTTTTATAGTATTTTATGGGCTGTTGAGTAATTTACATCGTTAATTGCTTCTTTTTGATATTCAATATGATTTTTCCAAAATAATACAGACTGTTTGAAGTCCTTATAATTTAAAGCTAAGTATGAAATCCAACAATTTTAATATTCACGACCACTGCTACCACTAACAAGTAAAAGTTATCCGGAAGATAAATCGCACGCTGTCTCATTCATGTTAGGTTAAAGAAGAGAGATGGTGTGACTTTTATTTTATAGATAAATGCTATCTAGAGGTGGTTGGACAAGCCCTTAGCCTCAAAACTCGTCTGATACTCTGTTGCTGTTCATGCATTTATATAGTTCATGTTTCTTAATTCCATAGATTGTCCACAAATTAATTGACTGATGCCTATTTCCTAGGAAGATCTGTTTATAACGTCATTCTATTTCCTGATAATATAGGCTTATTGAAAAGTGTTCAGTTAATTCGCAAATCAAAATGTAATACGAAAGATGTTTCATGAATTTACAGTAAAGACACATTTCCCTATCATTGGTTAACACTCCCAAACATTATTTAACTACATACTTTAATGAATGTAATATGGTAATAATACAATTAAAAACATCGTTACAATATATTAATATAATTTAATTATAATTGCTGCATCGTTAAATAATAGCTCTACAACATGTCGACGACTTTAAATCACCTATTAGGTGTAAAATAAAAACCTAATAGTAAAACTACTAAAGGATCATTGCAAAAAGGCGTAGCTATAGATAAACCATGTCGATAATTTTAAATCACCCATTAGTTCTGTTTGATATTAAAACTTATACTAAATCGACTCATTTGAATGTATAATCTTGTCAACTCTAATATAAAATTAACTTTTAATCGGTAGATATGAGCGTTATCCATCAGAGTACTTGTCTAGACAGTCTATTACAGGCTATAACATTATCCACGGACGATGGCGCAGGGAGGCCCTACGAACGTTTAAGTAGGGTGAACAGGAAATGACACAAAATGGAATATATGGAGCAAAGCGGCTAAGAACGCGTGAGGGTATTTTGGATTAAATAGTATCCTTTTACCAGTTCTTGCAGACATTTTATTAAGGGTAAGGTGTGTGTAAAGATATGGTCTGTAATAAGCGTTTGGACATGGTCTTTTAAGTACAAAGATATTGAAATATAATAAACTATTCGAAGTAAAAGACAATTTATTTTCATAACAATGTCTACAGTCTTCGTGGACACGCCAACTTACTTATTATATTTAATAATAAATTATAAATAAAAATTAAAAGAGGATAAAATGTTTGCGTTGAAAGCAGTCTAAGTAGTAAGAAGAAGCAGGCAAGAAACTCATGCCAACTCTTTTCAATCACCAATTATTCACAATATGATATTTAAAGATATATATATTATACATATGAAGTCTCATTCTAAATCCTCAAAGGGGTAATTTAAGCTATAATACATCCGCGTTTCTTAGTAATGTTTTAAAGTCTCACTCACGTCGCAGGCGGCAAGCCTATCGAGTCTATTGAGAAACATTTCCAGATTTCGTGCTACTACTAAGAACTTCCTAATTAGAAAGACAATAATAATTTACACGACACGGTGATCCAATCCTTCTTCTTCGGTTGCAATCTTATTGTACAAAAAGGTACTGTTGGCATGACTTGACGAATTCGTCATATCTTTATATATATAATTCTTCTGTACGTGTGTTGATAGTGAACACCTCCTAAACGGCTGGACCGATTTGAATGAATTTTTTTGTGCGTGTTCAAGTGGATTCGAGGATGGTTCAGATTTGGTCTATTTTTTTTTTCGTCTGTTCATTACATCTTCTGTCTGGACAGCTAGTAGTATATATAGACCTGATAAACTAATTAGTTTATCAGATCTACATATACTATCAGCTCTGAGACCCGTGCCCAGCAGTAGGGCAGGTTGCTGCTGGGCACATGCCTCTTCTCATTGTGGGAAGGGTAAGGCCATAGTCCACCATGCCAGCATACTAGAAGATATGTGAAGTCTGCCAATCCGCACTGGGGCTGATTGGCAGACTTCACATACCTTCAAGAACTTTATAGAACCAGCAGATATGCTGGTTTGTTCACGATGTTTTCTAGTCTAGTCATAGTGTTAGGCTTATATCTCCTAAAAGATATGCAGAAGTGAATTAAACCTAAATTTCGCCACTCGTTGTTTTAAGTACCACATAAAGGCGTGTCTATTGCCGTTTATCGGACACAGTTCCTACCCTGACTCCGTGCTGCTACGAAGTATTTTTTGACACAAGGAGCCAATAAGACTTTGCCGTCTTGAAATCGAACCCGAGACCTTATGCACGGCAGTAGTATTCGTTACCGCTGTGCCAGACACTCAAAGCATATACTAGCAACTATGTAGTATACAAAGCATAATTATATTTTATTAATTACATCTAGAAATTTAACAGCGATCCCAAACCACGGTCGAATTTGTGGACGAAGTTTATTGATTAAAATTGTTTAACGCATATCAAAATATGTTGAAAATTGCCAACGCACTGCCGGGCATCAAATATTTTAATTTATATTAGGTTTAGCTGTCCCTTGCGGTTTCACCCTCGTTTATGATAACTGGTCCACTCTCGTGGCTTATAGTGCGATGCTATATTGGCTTTAGGCTTCTTCAAGAATAGGGCTATGCAAAAACAATTTTTAAATTGGACTCGTAGTTGCAGAGGTTAGCGCGGTTAAACAATCAAACTCTTGTTTAAAGCGTATCAAAAGATGTTCAGAAACTGCCAAAATTCTGGCGAGCATTAAATATTTTTCATTTATATTATCTATAGGTGTTTGTGCGGTCTCGTTATTTACTCAAATGGCTATTTCAACTTTATTAATAACGGTAACACTGTATTTAAATAACGGTAATAAACCTGATTAATGAGATCGAAAGGAAATGAACAAAAAGTAATTTACAGTGCCACAGATTATATCGATAATTTGAACGTTAATAACTCTAGTATGCTGTTGATATACAGGGTGCTGATTTATTCACAATAATATTTAAAGATCAGAACATGATGTACTATCGATATCAGCAAAATAGTACCTTATTTTTTAACCGACTTTAAAAAAGGAGGTTCTCAATTCGACTGTATGTTCTTTTATGTTTGTTACGCGATTACTCCGCTAATTATAAATTGATTTTCATGATTAATTTGTTTGGTAGGTCATACTTCAAAAGTGGTTTTAGCATTACAGTATATTTAGATAAGTATACTAGCCGAGGGCGTTCGCTCGAACGAACGAAATATTTTCTCACTCGAACACACAAAGAGTAACGTGCACAAATTTTTTTATAATTTTTTTACCTATTTGTTGTGACATGCACACGTACAGAAGAATTATATAGGTAATTCTTCTATCTATCTATATATATATATATATATATAAGTATATATATGTATATATATATATATATATATATATAAGTATATATATGTATATATATATATATATATATATATAAATTAATTTAAATCCGTACTACACCACACTGAAATATTACATGCGACTAAAGGTCAGTTTCAATATCCAAAATACGAATCATATTACCTATTGACAGTTAAGTCTTGATACATATTCTATAAAAAATATGTCAGAATTTAATTGCCCGTAGCTAAAACATTTCGTTTTAATATATTGGAACCCATTTCAAATCGGCACCCTGTATAAATAACTAATAACTTTAGTATGCTATCGATATCGTAGTCGTTTATTTTAGACTAATTACATTGCAGTCACAACTAATAACTTGACTATCATTTGATTCATACTTAGTACCACGTAGCATGTGATTAGCGTGCTTAGACGATAACTGTTAAACTAAATCCAACTTTAAAATGTTAGCAACAAAGTACATTTTCGTGCAGCTACTAAGGAACTGAAATTGCCTGTACTTAGCTCTATGTCTTGGAAATTCTAAGCTCTTCTTAGTTAACTATAGTGGCTTAGATGCATTTGAATAATTATGCAGTATTCGTGCATACACTGAATGTAACGTATTCCATGTATCTAGCTTGCACGAATAACTAAAGTACCCAAACTATTATGCACTCTTAGTTTAAAATAATATTTTTCCTGCAGACTTATTATTTTACTGCATAATACCGCAACGTACAGTCCTACTACATAATTTTGTTAAAATCATTTCGCTGTAACTCTGAAAGTGTATTACGTAATGTGAAAATTATTAGCCTGTTGGACGGATAAGTAACAGGTCTCGGGTTCAAACCCAAGACACGCACTTCTGGCTTTAAAGAGTCACGTGCGTATGAGAAATTATCACTCGTTTCACGAGTGTAGTCAAACATACATATCTGAGAGTTTGGTATGCTCGTAAATTTGTAAAGTTTGCAAAGCGAGCTTTAGGTAACTTGGTGGAGTATAGAGTTAAGTTTATTTTATGGAGAGGATGTCTGTGGCCTGTAGTGAGATCTATATCTCATGACAACGTAGAAGACGGGCATGGTCTGCCAGTGCCGGTACGGGGATCCCCATAACATAACATATGTGACAAACATTGTATGAACTTTAAATATTAGTTCACAGTTTAAGATTTGAAATTTGTGATTTAATATCTGTAAAGTGCCTCGTGTCACATTTTCAGACTATTGAGGATTTCCTCCTTTGTCCCTGATCCAGTATACGAGCCCTATATCCAAGGACGCAAATATAAGTGCAAATTTATGCACGTGAAATCTATATTTAGATATTATACGTGAAGAAAAGACTGTGTCCTCTGACCCCTTTTTTAGACATATTACGTATACCAAATTTAGCGAGATTTGACATATTTATAGATAACTAGATTTTGACCGTAGCTACGCTCGCTATAATATAGATTTTGCCTATAAGTTTCTATCACTCGGGAACAATAGTTTTTTTAGATAAGGATACCCCTTTGGCATACACGTTGTATGCAAATTTCATAATGGTCGTCGAGTAGTTCAGGCGTGCAAGCGCAACAAATAAACAAACTCACACTCACATTTTTAATATTAGTAAAATATGGAGAACGAGGGCAGTAAGCTAACATTTATATAAAAATATTAAAGACGTAAGAAATACGGTGTAATTTCTTTCAGCGCAGCGGAGACCAGACCACAAAATTATATAATCGAGCTGATTTAAAAAAAATTAACAAACTTTTTGTAACCTCGCTATAAATAACTATATCTCACTAACAACATTTCTCAGGAGCCCTCTGAAATTCTATCGTAGAGTAAAGTGGAATACTTCAAATGTAGAGTTGGACAGGAACCGGAAGCTCTCGACGTTTATTAAAACTTGAGGACACAATTAATTATGTTTGTTTAGATAGAAAACGACTTTTTCTTATTTTATTTGAACGTGGAACGGACAACGGATATATATAATGAACAGAGTTAGGATATTATTAATTTTCACAGGCAGTTATTGCTGGGATAGTTTTTGTTATTCTTGCAGCTATAGCTTAATGGAAGACTGTTGGACTCGTAGACTAGTTGGAGTTAAATTATATTGAATATTTAATTACCGCTTGCTTTAATCGTGAAGGAAAACATCATGAGAAAACCTGGATGTCTAAGAGCTCTCCATAATGTTTTCATAGATATGTAAAGTCTGCCAACTCGCACTGGGTCTGCGAGTAGACTATGGCCTAAGCGTTCTAACACTGAGTAGAGCCCCGGGCAGAGGGACAGTTTATAGATAGCTGGATATTATTGTTGAAATTCGAATCTATATTTTTTATATATTTCCAGCACGGACTGCCATTCAGTAGACACAATAATAATCAACTCACAACTAGACTTGCCACCAGTGACTGCAATAGCGCATAAATTTATTGACAAACGCCATGCTGCTAATAACAATTATTTGGCAGGAAATCCCAACACGTTACCCGAGCGGGGAGTCGTACAAAAGACCACATGCACAGCTGTCGCACATTCAACCACCGCATCTTCAAGGCAGAATATACGCTACACAGTGTGCATATGCCAGATGATCACTCTAACCACTACGCCATTTATATAGACACTAAAACAATATCAACGTTGCTATATTAAAATAAAAAGTAAAGACAATACTGTTGTTTTGGGTTTTTGGTCAGAAACATAATTGTTCCACCTGTACCTTCAAAGGTACGAAAACCTCAAAAGGATCCTTTGAAACAATTAAAATTAATTATTCTTACCTATCCAAATATTTGCTTCCAGTCAAATTTAATTATACTAGCGGTGTAACAAAATACGGAAATATTGTTTGCTGAGTACCCACATTATACAAAAAATATTAAATTTTCTCTGTCTACGGCCAAGCCAAAAGGAAAGGCTTTGATGTTTTTTATATTATATCTGGCTGGCAAGCATATAGCCTGCCTGATAGTCAGCAGTTACCGTAACCTCCAATTGCAAAAAAGGAAAGAAAATCGTTTTACAAACAGAGGAGAAAGCGGTACTAAACTGTCTTATTTACCTATCTATACCTACATATAAAAACAAACTATCTATTGGCAATTTTTATATTGACAACACTAAAGCTTTTATAAATTTAACCAAGAGGTAAAAAAGCTACTGTACTGCTACGTGTTTGCCTATTTATATATAGATTCCTTTTTTCTTTTTATCTATATATTAAAAGAAGAAAAGCTTTGTACCCCTTTACAAGCATATTGCATATTGAGATTAAGCAGAATTAAGCTTTATTTTCGACAGTGAAGCTAGCGAGATGACTTGGACGTTCTCGAAAGGAACTAGAAGGGGATATCTTTGAACAAAGTGATTTGGAACTTCAAAGGAGAGGCTTTTGCTCAGCAATGGGACATAACGAAAGACTAAGGAAAATAAGCTTTACATGGAGAAGGAGTGCAGAAAGGTATAATTTATAAAAAGATAATTGGGTTATATTTCTAGCATTGGACGATCACTGGTATTTATTAAAAGAAAGGAAACACTAACATTCAAAGGCATTCTCTTAGTTATCAGAGTTATTAATGCTTTTGTAAAATGAATGACGTATCTTAAAGCCAATCCTGGGCGCGTCAACCCAGATTTTAGCTGGGATAAACAATATTATTCTACAATAGAAATTAATCAATTACCAGTCAGTGACCTAGTTTTGCCCTAAACCCAATGTTTTTAGAATAAATTCCTTTTGCAGGCATTAATCAATTGTTAGCTCTTGAATGCCTGCTGATCCAGATTTCGTCTGAACTAAGTCGGGAAGGAAATATCTTTACAGTTAATTACGCCCCAAGTAAACAAAGCTGAATGAAGTTTGAATCATGATAGTTCGATACGATTCGTGATGTTATTCAAGGAGTAATTGAGGATGAAAGTTGTGGCATACTCTACAATGATACGTACAAACGTATCATATGGTTGCACGGATGGAGAAGTGGTTTAAGTGGAAGTGCCTACGGTCATGCCACTGCACCGAATGTTATTTTTTTTATATACTGTTTAGGTGGCAAACAAGCATACAGCCCACCTAATGGTAAGTGGTCACCGTAGCCTATGGTCGCATGCAATACCAGAGGCATTACTTACGCGTTTCCGACCCTTTAGGAAAGGAAGTGGGAATGAGAAGAAGTGGGACGGGGGAAAGAGGGTGAATGGGCCTCCGGCACTCTTAATCACCGAACGAAACACAACAGTAGGAATACTGCTATTTTACGTCGATATTCTGCGAGAGGTCCTTCCCCAATCGAGCCGGCCTATTCATGCTGAAATGAGCGAGGCACTACTACTCAATGCATATTGTTACGATGTTTCTCTTCACTGTTAAAGCGAGCGATAGTTGCTAACCACTAAATGTAGCGCTAAGCTGGTTAGAGTGGTTTATTTATTCATAACGCTTTGCATACAACGGGGTCAATTAATGCGCGAAATATGTCGAGCAATATTCCAACATCTTAAACAATATGACGCACAGTATAACACATTTATACCTTCACTAGCTTTTGCCCGCGGCTTCGCTTGCTTAAATGTAGGTTAGGTTAGTAATAGTAGATACTTCTTCTGGATGAAAGGTCCCTTATGTCCTTTTCGGTTGCCTTGATAATGTGTATGCGAAATTTCATGATGATCGGTCGAAAGGTTAGTTAAGGCATGAAAGCACAACAAACAAACAAACACTCACATTTGCGTTTATAAGATAAGTTAGCATTAGGCTATGGTCTCTCTGTTTCCGTGTTGCTGGATAAGGCCGAAAATATTCGATTAAATAATAAAAAAGGCTGTTTGATAGTATGGAAAATACCCACAAGACAGTATCGTAGATTATGGATTTAAAAAGCAATTTACAATAAAGATATTAATTATTTTTATCAATAGACCTAAAGTAAATTTAATTTTTTAAGTGGTATTGCTGCTTTAATTTTGTCGTCACACTTTTGTAATCGTCTTTTGTCATTGCTAGCTGTCAAATGTTTATTAACAAACGTGTGACGTCAATTGACGACAGAATGCCATATTGCTGAGCAAGCATTTTGACACAATAAGTGTATTTGTAATGAACTTTTTTATGAAATAGAAGTAAGAAAATAGTAAGATGGTTTACAGAAACTAGTCAAATAGCCTCTTAACACTTATTTACGTAATTACCCTGACTTTCTGTGAAATAATCCCATAATAGGTAAACAGAAAGAAAACTCAGTAGGTACCTAACGAATGCTGATGCTACCGTCACCTCTTACCGAGCCAGCTAATGTAAAAGAAATAATTTTTCAACCTACATATATTTCATCTAATACTATGTGACTGTTTTGCTGGTACCGTGACTAGACCAATTACATTTTTCTTTTTGTTAAAAAGTCAACCAACTCTTGCGGTAGGAATCATTCCTGTGTGAGGGGGTATTCACAAACATTCATACAACGGACACAAAGAGAACCTATGGGTGTTCTTTAAACAATCATTTGTGGATCACACAAATTATTGTCCTGTGTAGAGATCGAACTCACAACACTCGGCGCGGCGGCAAGCTTGTGCTGGTGTTTGCGGCTGAGGTTCCAGGTTCGATTGACAGGTTGAATGAAGTGTTATTGGATCTCAGACCAGATTATGTCCCATTAATAGCAACACGTAGCCTACGTGCTCGGTAGACGACTCCGCCCTTACACGAGACTTTAAATATACATAAATAGCGAAATGTGGGTGTGATCGTAATCTCTCAGGAATATATACAGACAGTCCATATACAAATAAATAAATATGAAGTATCCGTTTGAAATGTCAAAATAAAAGTTTTTTTAATAAATGCATGTACAGTACTTATACCAAAAAATCTATTTTCAATATTTCGTCTGTCCGTCTGTTTGTTTTCCGGCTAATCTCTAAAACGGCTAGACAAGTTTTGACAGGACTTCACTAGAAGATAGCTGATGTCATAAGGAGTAACTGGCTACTTTTATTTTAGAAAACAATTAGGGCTTAGGTAAATAGAAAATTCCACGTGGACGAAGTCGCGGGTAACAGCTACTGTTCGTTATAATGTGTGTATTGTATACATACAATTACATAAAACAAATAGAAGTAAAGGGAAAGTAATGTGAAACAATGGCGAAATTAATTGTTACGTAATGTGTTATGTTCATTACATTACATTAGGAGTTTCTACCTGATCTTAAAAATACCTATTCGGTATTTCTCGTGAAAGTAAACTCGAACGCAAAATCTTTATTTCCATTTAAATGTACAATAATTTCTTGTATTAACTACTCGACCAATCATCATAAAATTTTGCATACACGTTGTCGGGGGTACAGAAAAGGACAAAGAGTATCTTTTATCCAGAAAAAGGCTTGTGCTCGAGGGATCAAAATTTAGTGACAAATGAATGAATGACGAATACATGAACCCGAGGAAAGCCGCAGGCATAATCTAGTTTATGATATTAATAGGATATGCTTGAATGAACTCACTGTATCGAGAGCAACACTGTACAAATTGAACAAACATTGAAGCACCGGTGTAAAGCAAGTAAAACTGAAACTGCTGATATAACTTTTAACGCGGTCACCGCGGCCGGTGCGAACTAAAGGGCAACAATGTGCATGATCGCATTCATTCGCGTTACGGATTATATAACTGGGTACCAGATTTTAAAATGTAGATTTTGTTAATGAATTTCTATTCCTAGAACTATTTTTCTGGATGAAAGTACTCTATGTCCTTTTCTGTATCCCTGACCATGTGTATGCGCAATTTCATAATGGTAGTTTAAATAGTTAGGACGTGAAAGCGTAACAAACAAACAAACTCACATTAGAATTTATAATATTAAGTCTTTCTTCTTCGCGGTCACCCATCTACAGACTGACCGCACCCAACGTTGCTTAACCTCGCTAATCGTTTACTGATCAGTAAATGTAGATTATGTTAATTTTCTATTCTTCTTTTTCCTGGATAAAAGGTACCCTATGTCCTTTTCTGTACCCCTGACAACGTATTTGCGAAATATAGTTAAGGCGTAAAATCGTAATAATCAACCAAACTCACATTCGCATCTATATTAGTTAGGATTTGTCGAAAACACAACTTCTTATCCCGTACTGGAATCAAACCCGCAACATGCGACGCATTAGTAGTTTTAGGCGACTACCAACTAGTATCAGCTATTTTCTTAATATCGCTATGGGAGTCGTATAGCCAGCCGCCACAATGCTCGGATGCGTCACCACATGTAGCGCAGCAAGATAAATGTTCGAAACAAATGTTACGCTTTGTTGAGGAACATGCTGGGCTACAATATCGGAGAAGTTTCCTACTGGATACGAAACTTAAGTTGTAGGTACCAACACCTTCTGTGGCGTGGCTGCGTACTTTATCAGAACATTCAGGGACTTTGTTTACCCACATTAATAACATTACGAAAGTTATGTACTTTGAAAACTAAGTTAAAATATACTAATGATGTAATATCTACAGGAACAAAGTTGTTATGACGTAATTCACGTCTAGGAAGGTTTATGTTACATATTATGTTTTAAGAGTAACTTCTAAATAATGCGTCGGATACTTGGATCTCTTGTTGTGGACTTATTTTAGTTCGCCCGTTTGAGGACTGCGACAATGTAATGTTGTCATTTAATTCGGTATATAAATGTAAAGTAACTTAAAAAGTATCTGAAGAAGACACTTCTGCTTACCGTTTCGACGATAAACATGTGTGAGTCTTTGTATGACAAAGTAAATAATTGTTTACTCCACAAATATCTTTCACATATAGATGCCAGGTCTAAGTGTTTAGGTTGAATAGCTTTTATTAATGATCTAGTGAGACATATCTCACTTATTTATCCCTTAGTATATGACATAAAAAGTGTTCTATAGAAACGTGATACCCATAAAATAATGTTACAAGTCTCTTCTACTTGGTGCCTGCTGTAGCCGTTCAAGAGATTTCGAGTTCAGTTTCTGTGTTGGACAAAGTTATAAAAAGACAAATTTGCAGATTTAGCTTTGAGTCACGGGCGAGTCTTCTAATATATAATTAATGTTCACAAAGCAGACTTAGAATGAGAACAAGCATTTAAAGATCATACAAATAATTGCCCCGTATGGAATTCGAACCTAAACGAATGTTGTGTAACAACGCAGCTGCGACTAAGTTGAAGATGGGTATCTCTACGCAAAACACATAGGTCTTCCTGTTTTATAACATATAGGTACAGTTGACAGACACAGCTGTCATTAACATATTTGATACATAGTCGATATGCCTTTTGTTTTGCGGGGGATAGATGACATCCGCTTAATAGAAACTACTAGTATTCAGATATGTCGATAGAGTAGAAGCTGACCGCAATGTTATTAGAAACAATTTGACTGAAAGAAATTTAGTTCAGAACGTTTTTGCTCCAGTATTTGTTCTCTTCATATTAGTTTGATATTTATGACAAACAATATTGTAATAATTTGTATCATGTCTTTTATACACTTACTGTGCTACTGATGAGAACATACAAGGAATTTAATCTTGGACCCTAGCAAGAAGGGTCAAAAATATTTCTAATAATTGTAGACCTAAATGCGTTAGAATACAAAACAATGATTATTTTAATAACCAAAAGATGAATGTTGACGAATGAAAGTTGTTTAAATAAAACTCTGTAGACTCGAATAACTGCCGAATCGTTACTTGTTACTATATTAATATCCAGCCAGGTTACTTTAGGCCAGAACAATTGCGATACAGAATTGACAGCGACAACTTCAAAACAATTGTATTGACCTTACCACACTTCCCCAGTTGCACATTCCTTTAAAATTGATTAGGATCTATGTCGATTCAAAGGCCAAAAACATAGTTGTCATTTTAGCTAACAAAAGATCGAACTCTCAGTGTTGAGTTTATACATACAACGCTGAGCGAAATACAATAAAATCGGCACCATTGATAAATAAAACCCGGCAAAAGTGTCGGCACAATTTTATCTATACGATTTCGAGGTTACTGATTGTTCAACCATCTGTATTTTGAGAGTTGTTGTATTCCGTTTGAAGCTTTCACGAAAAGGCTGATAAAACCGCGGTTATTTATAGGGCAGGGTGATTTATAAATGGCTTCCCATGGCGAACAGCACATTATTTTTGTTCAAAATATGTGCCGCTTTAAGTTTCAGATCATGTGGCTGATATAAATCTTTTTGCTGAAAGAATATGTTTATGATAATGGAGTAACAATAGCGCATCGTACATGTATGAACAGAAAGTTAGCCTATTTGGGTTCCCCTATACAAAATCTAACAAGAACCTATTTCTTAGGCTACGCTATTCTAGCCTATCCTAAAAAGAACTTAGTAAGGCTACGGAAAATTTTTAAATGTTTTAAGATTGTGTTACACTGACCTGAGCCCCTGACCGAGGGCTTTTTAAAACCGCAAAGGGACTTTTTTAGCTTTACGAAATTATGTATGTTAATAACAAATAACAAACACCTAATATAATTGTATACGCAACAGTGCGCGTTGCGATTTTTTTATGTCATGACTTTATAGTCTAATAAACCTATGATTAGATAACAACCCTTTACTCTAACTTAACCCTCAAACAATAGTCGTACAATCCAGATTTCCAACTAGAAATTCAGTCGTGAACTGACATTGAATTAATTAGTGTTTGTGGCGTGTCCGAACTGTGCCGTGACCCCTAGCAATAGTCTCGCAGATCCGGGCGTAGACTAAACAATAGTGATATTGAGAGCACGTACACAGGGCCTCGAGGTGCGACACTGGACTGTGGCCGTTTATTGCCCGCTTGCTGCAGTTGTATTGAGGGTTAAAGTGGACCGTGTGTTCGTTTGTGAACCATATTGTTAAAGGATTTGTTCAGTTTATAGAGATTTGATTTGCGTTATACATACATATGTAGGATGTACATGCCCTAAGGGTTCGTAGAAGTCTTTTATTCTCACATTGGGTTAGCTACTTTTAGGACGTAATAAGAGCCTTTGATTAAATAAAAATATCAATGGAGCGCACCTATTGCCATCTACCACGCACATTGAGACACTCCGTGCTGTTACTGAGAATCTGAGCGTCTTAATACGAGAGTGCGTTTTTAAGTTCGCGGAATGGAATAGAAGGGGATGAAATAATATTACAAAATTATTTTTCCTTTTCAATATATTCACCTGAAACCCTAATACATTTCTCAGATCTATGAATTAACTTATGAATACCTTCATAAAAAAATGTTTTGTCTTTCTCTGAAAAATACGCCGAAACTGCATCCTTCACTTCTTCATCGGTTGAAAATTTCTTTCCTCGAAGCTCTTTTTTCAGATTTGGAAAGAGATAATAGTCGCTGGGAGCCAAGTCTGGGCTATAAGGTGGGTGATCAATGATATCGAAGCCCACCTTGTGCAAAGCAGCCAACGCAACTCGACTCTTGTGAACAGGAGCATTGTCGTGCAAGAGCACGACACCTTTGGTCAATTTTCCTCTTCTTTTTTCTCTGATTGCCTCTTTTAACTGCTCTAAAATTTAAGCGTAGTGTTCTCCGGTTATGGAAACACCTTTTTCTTTGTAATCAACCAACAAAATTCCTTCTGTGTCCCAAAAAACTGTCGCCATGAGCTTTCCCGCCGATTGCGACACCTTGAATTTCTTAGGCGGTGGTGTACCCTTTTTATGCCACTGCATGGAATCTTGTTTAGACTCAGGTTCATAGTGATGAACCCAAGTTTCATCCCCAGTAACAATTCGCTCCAAAAAACCATCCTTGTCTTCATTACACTGGCTCAAAAACGCACGCGAACACTCGACGCGCTTCTGTTTTTGAGGCGGTGTGAGCATTCTAGGCACCCATCTTGCACTGACTTTTGTCATGCCGAGATGATCATGGAGAACCTTGAAAATGGTCGTTTCAGATACTCCAACCATCTCTGCGATTTGTTTTTTCTTCAAACGTGCATCCTCCAATATTAATTTTTCGATTTTTTCGATAAGATCTGCAGTGGTGACCTCAACAGACCGCCCAGGCCGGGAATCGTCTTCAATTGATTCCCTGCCTTGCTTAAAGAGGTTGTGCCACTTGTATACCATGGTTTTTCCTGGACAAGAGTCCCCGTATACAGATGACATCTCTTCCAAAATGGTTTGAACATTTTTTCCTTGCTTGGTAAGGAACTTTATAACGGCGCGGAACTCGATTTTCTCCATACTTCACAATTTCTTCCAGATTGAGTTGCTTGAGGGACGATAGTTCAAAGACTAATGACCTCATTATGATAATACTCGGTATATATACTAATTATTAGTTGCTAAACACGTTAGTGACTAAACAAGCACCCCCACCACCTTCCATACCCTCCATTCCGCGAACTTAAAAACGCACCCTCGTATATGCTTTTTTTGGTCTTTCCTAAAGTGCTCATGATTGAAAGAAGAAGGCAACTCGTGCTCTGGCAAGGGTCTGGCACGACTTTTGTTAAAGATAAGAGTTGTTGAATGGCTTAGTTGGTGACGATATGAACTGTATTCGACAATAATATGTTGGGGTAATATCTAAGCCCAGTATGGACTGTTTTGGAGAGAAAGCGAGGAGATGGAATAAATTGAAATAGCACTTAGAAACGCTTACCATGCATCACAACTTGGCAGAAATATGAATATACTTTTTGAATAAAAATCGCTCATGTATTTAATGTTGCGTGTCATTAAATTAATTCATTAAATACTTAATAAAATTTGCAAAAAAATAAGAAATTCTGTATAACGGACATGTTTAATATGTTCAAAAATAAATTCAATTCAATCCATCGACTTCTTTTTAAGTATGCTAACACAAAATTACGGCAGCTTTGTTTTTATATATTATATTAGGACAAGTATGCCTGTGATACTTGATTGCTAGTTAAGTAATTTTTTCATAAACACCTCAATATCATTGTCACAAAGAATCTAGTAGATGGTAAACCGTGCCCTATTACCTGGGTTATTGCAAAATTTATGGATTAATGTGTTTGTGATATACATCTACGTAACGACTCGGGGAAACACGGGGAATGTTATGATGATTCAGGGTATCGTAGACTTCATTGTTTTATATAAAATTTAATTATTCACTAAGGTTTCAAACATGAAACTGATTCACGAACAATTTACAAAAGAATGAGCTCAAACAAACGAAAACGGAGTCATGTAAAAATACAATTTTCCTTCCTTTATCATTCGTGTTTACCCAACGTAATTGAAAATAACAAGAAACTATCAGGTACCAAATCGAAGCATGTTTACTTTGCATCGTACGTTTGTTCAGTTCTACGGAGAGGTCGGTCAGAATTTGCCTAGAGAAACTTCTAGAATTGATTTCGAAAGTTTCTGTTTGAAATGAGCGCCTCTCCACGTTTACAACACATTTTATTTGATTTCTTGTACGTGTACCAAATAAACTTGCGTTTCACGTAATATTTGTAATAGAAGCTTCAAAGGCACGTGAAAATTCTGCAAATAAGTAATTGGTAGAAGGAAGTTTTCTACAAAACGAGCGCTGTTAACTACTTTAAAGGAATGTTTTCTTCGTAAGGGCGAAGTTGCGGATTGGCTTCGTGTTCATGTTCATAAAGGTTGACTATGTTCGCATAACGGGTGCCCGTTCACCTATCGCGTGTTCTGGATCAGCGGCCGCATGTGACCTGCGGTGTATACGCTATGCCCCTCGCTCGCCATCAACACTCAAGTGCACAGATTCTATTGTGTCTCGCAAGTAACTAATAATCGTTTATTAGTTGTTACGCAAGGTCAGATTCGTGGTCTGAGCATCTATCTCACAGGGATCAGAATTTTTCTTCGCGGTAAATGTTAGTTGTTTATCCACGGTGTATCCACGTTGCAGTGGATACGCGGCCATAGCAACTCTGCTGGCATAATGCTGCAGATCAACCGACAAAGAGAGGATCGTTCACTAAAATGGTAGGAGCCGAACCAATTGTCCCGATACCCTACTGCCAACTTAAAACATGGTTATGCGATATAACCACGAATCTACATTAAAAGCAGTGGACAGAAACAAAGGAATGTACACAGACGAAGGAAGCCCTTCCATCCTTAGACAAACATCTGTCACGCAAACTGCTACGTTCCACAAGGAAAAACCTACGCCACTTAGTGGGATAACAACAGGCCACTGCCCACTCAATAAACACCTATTCAACATCGGCATCACTGATAGTCCCTTATGCAGAGGCTGCATGGAGACCGAGGAGACAGCGGCTCACGTGCTCTTACATTGTAAAAGCGTGAGCAACCAACGAGCGAAACTTCTAAACAGTCCAGAAACGATGCAGGAGGTACTGCGCAACACCGGACTCCTACTATCTTTCTGGACGGAGATGAGGTGGTATGAGTAACCGCACAATTTCTCGCGTCGGTTACTTACGCACAATGGCCCAATTGTGGGGTTAAGTACGGATAACACACGTCCAACTAACTAAAAATGTTAGTTGCTTATAAAATTATGTATACACAAATAATCTTCTCTATTCGTTGCTGCGTGAAAAAACTACAAAGTAACTAGCATACTGTTGCATTTATAATATTAAGGAGTGATTCGCAGGATTGTATATATTTTATGTTAAGTTCTATCGACACATACGAATACAATTCGAATCACATCAGTCTCGAGCATATAAATATGCTAGTAGCTAGGTACTGTAATATACTTTTTACTTAAGTACAAAGAAGGTTTATACTACCACACTTTCTTAGAGAGACAGTTGGGCGGCTCTTGTAGAGACCATTCGACAGTTCTCCGGAACTTTGCATGAATTAAATAAATTGATATATTGTCTTCTGTTTACGCGAATGTTATTCATTTAAATTAAACTACTATATACGGATTTTATCGCGTTGTTTATTTGACACTTTATTACATAATTTAGAAACTGTTACACTACATACTACTACTATAAAACTTTACTAATTTTAAGCTAATTAAATTATTAAAACTATTTATTTTTAAGTTTACACTTTCCCCGACGTTTCGGTTGCTTTTCAGCAGCCATCGTCACGGGGAGACTAAGATGGTAGTTGTCTCAATGTTCCAGTGTAGTTATTTCAAAGTACCCGAACATAATTTAATCATTGGTGTTTCTATTTACGCAGAATAAGCTCAAAGTATCATGAAGTCTAGCTGTGGTTTATGTCTTCTTCGGTTTGACTATTTGCATTACTGGGTCCCAAGCTGGTGGTACATGGTTATGTAATAAAGTGTCAAATAAACAACGCGATAAAATCCGTATATAGTAGTTTAATTTCCATAAATTTGTGTTTTCCACAGATAGTCAATTGAAGTCGTCTGTTTGCGATTTGTAAGTCGGTGAGAAGCAGCGAGATAGGAATGCGGCAAAGAATATTCTATACTGATCCACCCAATATCGATTGCTTCATGCTATCAATTTTAGGTCCGTCTCCCGGGACGGCAAAAGTACTATTAACTATTCAATTATAAAAACCATTTCATAATTTGCTTTTTTTGAACTTTCTAACAGGAAAACCCTTACCTGTTAGAAAGTTCGTAGTGTTCTTATTTGGCAATGTGCTTAGGTTAAGCCAATCGTTTTGTCCTCTATAACGTAGAACATAAAACTAAGCTAGCGATGTATGTCAAACACTTCTGCCTCTCCTCTCAGCGATATACAATAAGAAATCTACACACAATATTGAATCGAAGTAACCATATAAATTGTTGCTTTAAAATGAATAGGTTTTTGCATGACTGCATCCAAATTCTTAGCCAATCTTCATTAAAAATACTCTGAGTTCCGTTTAACTTCTGTTAGTAGCATCACCATTATAATATCACAATTACCGAACCGACATTGTTCCAATTGCATTTATGTTTAAATTACCTATAACAATGTAGTTTCTGTAGCGTGATTGTGTTCGTTTTAAACGTAACCTAATTATTTGAACGCTAGTATCATTAATTGAACAATTTGAGATTTAAATTATTTATTTATTACTCTATGTGGATAGTAACTATATGTGGTAGGCGTGTACCCACGAAATGGTTCGTTTTTCATTAAAAAAAGTAGTTTCCAACGAAGCCGCGTGCTAAATCTAGTAGCGTATACTCGCATTTACAAATAGACTGAAAACGACACTAATACAAAACCAAAAGTTATATTCAAGCAGAGCAATGATTAGCTAAACATAAACAATAACTTCCACGCCGCAAACGTACCACCGTATGAAGCAAAACAACTTGCCGTCTCGGTACAAAACTTGTTTTCAAAAATCCACCGCAGCGAGTTTCCATTCGTTTTCCCTTTCCATCACGCGAAGACAATAAAACACGACTGGAAGTGGGTATTCAGAATGCAAAACGGTTACCGCATCGCGCGCTTGAATCCAAACTGTCTAGCTCTTTGCAGAATAATGTGACTAAGTAATTAGTACCGTACAACTTCGGATTCCATGAATCCAAGTCGGAAATTAAGTTGGCGAATTCATTGCAGGTTCGGGTATGGAGCACAACTGTAGTTTATCAGCCCCTTATCTCAGTGTGCCAGTTGTCAACGTGGGATTAATTAATTGTTACTGTATTATCACTGTGCATACATAGGTGAGATAGAACTGTATGACATTGATGAATTAATAACAGGGCTCTTTTATCCTAATACGATATAGCGATGTATGTCACCGATTTTTCTTTTCTACATGTGTTGAATTTTGTATGATGTTATTGAATTGAATTTTGTATGATTTTTATTCGAAATGTAGTACATTATCATTTGAATAAAGTTATGATAGTTTTTCGTTTTTTGTTTCCTATCATTTTAATGTAATTTTTTAGCTTATTGCATTAGGACGCTGCAATAAGCTATATTAGACTATATATTACGTATTGCTAAAACAGAATCTAGCAACAATCACAGTAATCGAATAACAATCGATATAATTCGAATAGAATTACTAGAGCATTCGAATGGTTCAATATTTAATTGATAATCTCACATCGATAATACGGTGTCTAATGTTAATCTTAACGCGCCGCGTCGTCTCAATATACGAATAGTAGGCATCAGTTCTATAAACTGTAACCTATTTCACGCGGGATGTGTTTATTTATATGACGCGAGATACCATCAATCCATCGGTATTTAATATCGGTCGATAAAACTGCCGACTCTCACAAACAGATGCGATGTTCCAGTCGATATATTGACCGACCCACACGTCCAAATGCTGGCGTGTAAAGAATCTATATAGCAGTTTGTGTGATGTGGAATATTTCTTTCGGCTCTCAGATTAACTGAACATTAATGTTGCTTTTAAAAGCCTCATATGATACTTGCTAAAAATTATTGAGACACTACTAGGTTCTGAGCCATACGTGTTTATTTGAATAATAGTAGTAGCAAGAATCAGTAGTAGTACCTGATAAACATTTAATATGATTTGTCACTATGACATGTGCGTGGGATCGAAAACATAATTGATGACAGTATATGATGTTATCTTTCAGAAAAATATTCTTATATTGTGCTTATATAAATTTTATAAAGTCAACCTAATACTATTAACCTGAGAAAAACAGTTGATAATCTATTTACGGAAGAAGATTAAAAGGTATATTAACACAAACTACAACTATAAGGAGCCAAGCAGTACCAATATAAATTGTAATAAATTGATTTTGATGAGTCTTTTTTTATGACATTTTTATTACAGATGGCTTTGCGACTGATAATCCAGTACAGGTAGCTAATATCTTCTCTAAAACGTTTGCTAAAGTCGTAATATTAAATACTTGTGATTCAAAATTGGCCATTGAATATCTTATAGAAAATGTCGAAAGAATAGAAAATGAAATGAACTGTGACTTAGTAACTCCAAGAGAAATTTTGAATATTGTAAAAAGTATGAATAGTAAAAACTCATGTGGGTATGACAATATTTCTATGTCTATTATAAAAGAAAATATTGATATATTAGCCGCCTGCCCTTTAGCATCTTTATTTAATAATTGTGTTACTTTAGGTGTATTTCCTGAGCAATTTAAGATTGCTAAAATATTGCCAATATACAAAAAGGGTGTAAAGACTGATCCAGAAAACTACAGGCCTATTTCCTTACTCCCAGTCCTGTCAAAACTACTTGAGAGAATTATGAAAGGTCGTCTTTTAAGACACTTAAACAATAATAACATTTTGAACACGAGACAATTTGGCTATCAGAAAGATATAAGTACGGCTGATGCAATAGACTCTCTTATTGAGGATGTTTTACGTAATTTAGATGAGAGATACAATGTTGCGGGTCTATTTCTAGATTTAAGCTCAGCTTTTAATACGGTAGACCATAACATTTTACTTCATAAATTGGAACAGTATGGTATTCGAAATAAAAATCTAGAATTATTTGGTTCATATCTACGGAATAGAAAACAGTTTGTGGAAATCAAAGCAATTATAGATGGTGAACAAAAGATTGGTAAATCCAATATTAGCACTATATCCTGTGGGGTACCCCAAGGCTCAGTGTTAAGGCCGATTTTGTTTATTATCTGCCTGAACGATCTAACAGCATTCATGAAAAGTTGAGTCCCAGATGCTAGACTAGTAATATTTGCAGATGACACTAATGCTGTTATATCCGCTGAAAGTATACCAAATCTAGTGTTGAAAATCCAGACAACTTTTGCGGAGTTTGAAAATTGGTTTAGGGCAAACAATTTAGTGCTTAATGCAGTAAAAACTAAATGTCTGCTATTTAAATCAACAGCAAAAAACACTGGAACTATCCACTATCAACTATCACCTCTAATGGCATAAATATTGATATTGTAGACAGTATAAAATTTCTAGGAGTACAAATGGACGCTTTGTTAAACTGGAAACATGAATTGTCTTCTATTGTTAGTACTATAAGTTCAGCCTGCTACGCAATAAGAAGTCTTAGGGATGTTCTCACAATACCTCAGCTGAGGATGGTTTATTTTGCTCTAGTTGAGTCGAAACTGCGGTATAACATTCAATTCTGGGGAAATAGCTATAATTATAATATAAAAGCAGCCTTCATAATACAAAAGAGAGCCATTAGAACAATGGTGTGCATACATCAGACTGAATCATGCAGGGACTTTTTTATTAAATTACAGATACTTACTACTCAATCTCTTTACATTTTAGTAATTTTGACCAACTTAATAAAACATCTTTCCAAATTCGAGACAGAATCTGAAAGAGCAAAACGTCTCAGTACTCGTAGAAAAGATCTACCAATAAGAATACATCCAAAACTGAATGTGGTGAAACATTGTGCTAGTGTACAAGCAGTCACATTGTACAATAAATTACCCTCCGAATTCAAAACAATAGTAAACCATAAGGTTTTTAATAGTAAATTTAAACAATTTCTTTTAAAAAAATGCTACTACAGCGTGGATGATTATATAAAGGATGCAAATAAAGGCTTATGCATATATTTAAGGCAACAATAACAAGCATATCATAGTTTGTAAATTCGTTATAAAATCTATATTTATGTTCTTATTTTTTTTTTTTGTGATTTGTTTTTGTTCTATTTCTTGTCGTGTTAGTTTTAAGAATTTTCAACACAAATGTATGTTTGTTCAGAAATAAATTAATCTAATCTAATCTATTATACGTAGGTATCACATTACATTGTTCGAATTTTAAATATTTATATTACCTCTCCGGTTTACGCACACATACACGTAAATACTATACGCAAAAGATAAGCGTGCGTAATCTACGAAAAATGTAGCAGGTACTTACATATATTATATTCATAGCAACTACTAATTTAATACGAATCGGTTTGCCTATATTGTTTCCAGTAGCCTTAGAAAACTTAAATATTATAAGTCTAAGCCAAATGTAGCCCACTTTTGTTACTCTGTATCAAAAGACGAATTCTAATTTCTCAATTCGTAAACACTTACGAATTGCATTCACACGAACGCAGACACTTCTGCGACATCGTTCAAAGTAAAATGTGATTTTCTAAAATGTTTAAGCTGCATATAGAGTCTCATATTACCTGTATATCGTAAGTTATGTTAGATTACACCAGCTATATATTATGTAACAGCAGCGATAGCCTAGCGGGAAACCGTCGGACCGCCACGCAGAGGTCTCGAGTTCGATCCCCAGGCGCGCATCTATGACTTTTCGAAGTTATGTGCGTATTAACGCTTGCTTTAACTGTGAAGGAAAACATTGTGAGGAAACCTGCATGTCTAAGAGTTTTCCATAATGTTCGCGAATATATATGAAGTCTGCCAACCCGCACTGAGCCAGCGTGGTGGACTATGGCCTAACCCATCTCACATTGAGAAGAGGCCCGTGCCCAGCAGTGGGACAGTTTAATACAGGGCTGATATTATTATATATTATGTCCCACGTAATAGAGCGCAAACCTTTAGCCGTCTTCTGGGCACATTATCTCTCCGCGCTGCTACTAAGAACTTCCTAATAGAAAAATCCAATAACACTTCACCCAAACACCGTCAAGTTCGATTTAAAATGTTCTTTGTTTACTTATTAAGACAAACTTAATTTAATTACAAAATTTTATTGAAGTATTGAGATGAGTTTGATCTACCGTAGTTACCCGATATTAACAAAGTTCTTCATAGTAATTAATAATCTCTTTTAAAAATGTTAATTAATACAAGGCATTTGTTGTATAGTTGAGCTCTCTCAAACTGAATTCCTTTTTTAAATACTAATAGATTATTCCCGCGGCTTTACCCGCGTAAATGTAGGTTAGGTTAGTTTAGATTGGTAACAGTAGATATTTTTCCCTGGATGAATGTCCTTTCTGAACTCTATGTCCTTTTCTGTTCCCCTGACAGCCTGTATGGAAATTTTCATGTTAATCGGTCGAGTAGTTAAGGCGTGAAAGCGTAACAAATAAACAAACCCACATTTGCATTTATAATATTAGGATGCCACGGGACCAAGCTGACAGCCAATCTATGTATCATCATCATCATCTCAACCAAAAGACGTCCACTGCTGATCATAGGTCTCTTGCAAAAATTCCACACAAAAGTAAACTAAATAACTACTTAAACAATGTATATCCACAGCAAATTTGATTAGGGTCTAGCCCTGAGCACGTTACCTGCGAATTTATAACATTAGTTCCTAACAGGGTTGGCAAGCTAAAGTCAGACCCAAATCATAGTCATAAAGCTTTGATAGTGACGTAACCTCTCGCGTTTCACCGCAAGTTAATCCACCGACGGCGTTACTGTCACTTAAGTTTTATACTGGCATGTTAGTGCATTTCGTAAGCTGAGCCAGTCTAATAACTGCCACGGGGAGCGAGGAATTCAAACGTCACGTTGCTTCAGAACGTCCATGAATAAAATGGAGTGGTATATTAAAGCTCGGGTAACGGTCTCGTACCGAATGTAGGCATGAAAAGATTTTCATTAGTCGCGTAAAGAATTCTTGAGCCAATCACGCAGTGTCCTGGTATTTGGTGTGCCATCTTGCGGGATGTGGACGTTTTTGTGCTCGAATGGTGTGGAAGATAAAAGGTTAATTCGCTTTGGCTTAAAGTTTGAAAATGATTTTTCTTCACACGATTATAAGATCCCTAATGAGTACGAGTTACTAGTACCTATTATTGTTTACTTCACGTTCTTAGCTAAGCTAGAATGCCTGTATTAGAGGTGGTTCACATCGGTAGTGCATTGAGAGGGATTCAAACCTATGACCTCTCGATCGCAAGTCCAATGCTTTATCTATTTGGGCTACCTTGGCCGTTATTATGCTAATGTACATAAATTCTCGTCTTTTGGCTTGCCAGCTGTCTTAGGTTCCATGTAATACACAACGAATTGCCGTCTATCGGGTACATCCTCAGACTACATCTTAAAACAGGCATCTATTATTTTCCAAATAGACTTATAAATGGTAGGCAGTCAGTGAAGTTGATTAAGAAAGGCTAACAGTCTTTACGTTGACATTTTTTTACATTCTTTTCCCGCACTAGAAATAATTCCTGTGTCGCGAGCAACCTTACAAACAACGGACACAAAGAATACCCAGATTCAATAGAAACATTTGTGGACTGCGCAAATTTTTGTCGCGTGTAGGATTCGAACCCACAACACTCGGCGCAGAGACAGGGGCGACGCGACCACTTAGCCATCCATACAGTCAATATACACTACGATATATTATTACACACCATTTTAAATATACCAGGAATAAAAAAGGATATTATATCTACTATACCCTCAAAATATGGATATAAATTTGCAAATTTTTTGGGACAGCAAGAATAAGTCGGCTCAAAGTAGAACTTACTGGCAACTGCCGTCAGTATTAAAACTGTTGCTGCATTACGCTCATCTTCTATAATCATATGTTCTTTCTAATGTTTGTAAAGTCCTTCGCGGCACAGGAATAAAACCTGGTGCGAGAGATGTGTTTCAAATCAAATCAAAAATCAAAATAAATTTATTCAAATTAGGTTACAGGGTAACACTTATGAATGTCAAAGTTACACGTAATTTTTTTTTCTGTGAATTTACATTTACTGCCTGTGTTTTAAAGTTTCCTTTTTCTAGGATCGGGAACGCGCCAGTACTACTAGTATTGTAATATAGCAAGTGATTACCGCTTACCATCAGGCAGACAATACGCTTGTTCGTTACCTTTGTTGTATAAAAAAGGATAAAATATACCCAACACTCGCGCAATACATATTCACGTTTGACTGAATTCACTTAATATCTACATGTTGTCCATTTTCAATCAGCAATACAATTTTAGTTTCAATTCAAACGCATTCGTTTTATGAAATAAAGCGTTGATGAACCGCTTGTGGGAATTAGCAGGTTAAAAACCAATTAAATTTATCTTTATAATCAATAGCGTATGCAACAAATTGGAGCAATTATGTTGTAGTGTGTTATCGTAAATAGCGTTAAACCGTTAATTCCAAATCAGTAGGTATAATTGATTTTCAATTATACATATATATATTTAAAATCGATTATACCAATTTGTTACTAATACGTATATTGAGGCGCTCATAGCCAGTTGCACTCACTAATCGGGAAACGATTAGCGAGGTTAAGCAACATTGGGTGCGGTCAGTCTATAGATGGGTGACCGCTTAGTGGTATTTCATCTGAGCGTCTCCGTGTTTCGGAGGGCTAGTAAGAAGTCGGTCCCGTTTGTTGTCAGATTGACAGCAGTCGTCAAGCCATGTCAGTGGCCTACGGGCGGCTTGAACAACTCTTGACAACAGGTTGGCTACTAACCACACGAAAAGAAGAAGACTAATACGTATTCTCCAATTTATTAATTAAGTATCAATGTGATGTATTAGTTACTCGGTTATGCTCGTGGCCCATATTGCTGGGATAAAATGAACTAAAATATGGATAGTGTAGTTATTCTAGTGGTCATATGGGTCATTGGTCTTGGTCATTGCCATTACACCGAGTATTGTGGGTTTGATTTTCATACGGGACACAAGTTTGTAAGATCCACAAATAGATGTACTAAGCCTGAGTGTTATTTGTGTCCATTTTTTAACGAACCCTTTGATAGAGGAAGCATTCCATATGCGGAATAGGTCAAGAATTGGCTATGTGTTAAAGCAGGATATAGTCTAATCTGTTCAGCGGTTTATGCGTAACAGAGAAACAAATATTCAAACAACTAACGTTCACATTTATAAAAATTAGTAGGATAGTACGTTCAAATGGGCTATATTCAGCTAGCCTTTTGTATTATGTGCTAGAACTTTGTCATAAAAAGCCTGTTGTCTATATTGACCCCACTAAATCCCGGAACATAAGCTTTCCAACATCATTCACAGGAATCACTCAACCAAATCGCGATCCCATTGGACCGTTGCAAGCTCGAGGTAGTGCTAGGTGTGGCAGTATCCCCCATTTTGATACATCTCATTCTAAAAGACACTTTATGAAAAATATATAAACACATTCTGATCTAGCTTAAGTTTGCTATTTTATCCGACTCAATTTAAAATCAAAGGTCTATCGAGTTATGAAAATTCCTAGCGTGTTCCTTTAAACGCGTGCGTATCATTCCATATCGGTTCTGCATTCCAGAAATTTGCCCGTACAAAATAGACATATATTTTATTCACGTTCAGATCGTCTATTTTGTCGTAAAGTATTTTCACACTATTCAAACACGAGAGGTTGTCCAGCTAATCCTATGTTAAACAATATTTATAAGTAAGGCGATATCTTTTAAGTGGGTCCACAACTAAGAGGCTATATATATCACACCGAAGGTTATATACACTGTCCACATAATGAGTGACGTACTCAAGCTTTTGTTTGTTCCCTTTCATGTCCTCCAAATAATATGTGGCGACAACGTCGCATGTTTTTGCGTATTATCATAAACTCCCTTATACTCAGTTACAGTCCGCCACACACACGTAAACGAGATTATTACTTATGCAAAGGAATTTAGACTATATTTCTGTCAACGTAAGAAGCATAATCGCGGTTATTATATCACTTAGCGTCGCGTGAATGTAATGTAGCATAAAGCATTCATTATGAAGTTACTTATTAATAATATCTGTGCTTCAAGCAAGTTGTTTATATAAATATATTAGGTAACTTTTACATCATTACTTTATAAGTATTATAAGAATTTTTACGTCTAAATGTAAAGATAAATATTTTTATTAAAGACAAAATAATAACATTATACATCGTCTTGTTCCATATAATGAATACAAGTGGTGAAATATATAATACCTAATTTTAAGGTGACTATGAAACCAGTCTGAAGCAACTCTTGCCACTCCTTTTCCTTGAAGTTACGTTGAAGTAAGAAAGGAGGACGACAAAGTTATAGAAATATCAAAATCTGCATTACTTGCAAAACAAACAAGTCAATGGTCTAGTTAAATCAGTCAAATGACCGTTGACTTATGGAGGACAAGGATCTCCGGCCTGATGTCCACTTGGTCTTCATTGGCTCACTGACGCTCTAAATCTTAACCCAGTATTAAAGCCAAGTTATCTAAGTCTACTCAGTTCCTCCATGTTAGTAACGCTTTGACCGAGCGGCTTTTTGCACGCTGAAGACACTAGTTTATTAACACGATCCAGTGTTGCATGTTGGAATCAGCATGTTGAAACAGGATGGATTTCAATATAAAAAACAAATCGATTTAGCTACGGCAAGTTAAATTTTGACATATTTTTATAGAATATGTGTCAGAAATTAACTGTCCGTAGGTAAAACAATTAGTTTTTGGGATATTGAAACATATATTTAACTATCAACTGAAGAAACTACTGGATAAGTGAATAGAATTAGTACATATGTATATACAGGGTGTCCGGTAATTAATGGATAACCTGGAAATGTCTTATAGTGGAACTGATAGCCGTTCAGAAAAAAATATGAAAAATCTATCCTAACTACTACCTGAGATATGTTTTTTTTTAATTATCATGTATAACTTTCTTGTATACTACGACCATAAATGAATGAAATCCATCGGTTTTTTGTTGTTTTATTATTAAACACTAATTATGCTAATAGATAGACAGTTAAAAGTATGCTATGCTATAATAGCTTGCACTTTTAAATATATTTTTTAGTTTTGAATTTTGTTATTATTTTTATTTTCATTTTTCTGAACGGCCTTCAGATCTACTATATGACATTTCAAGGTTATCCATTAATTACCGGACACTCTGTATGTACGTGTACAAAAAAGAAATGCAGTATGTTATAGTGAAAATTAGGAGTCCTTTGTCCAGCCCTCAATTTACTGCAAATACACACAAAATTATTTTATAAGAATACAAATACTAAGAAACTAAATACTAACTTATATATGCGAATGCGAGTTATTGTTTGTTACGCTTTCACGCCTTAACTACTCGACCGATTAACATGAAATTTCACATACACGTTCTCAGGATAGCAGATAAGGACATAGGGTACCTATCATCAGAAAAAAGTTCTGTTACTTACCTAATCTCACCTACATTCATGCGAGCGAAGCTGTCGGCAAAACCTATAATATATTAAGTGCAAAGCGTATGTTGCAACCGGGTCGTCGCACGTGGTTCACGCAATATAGTTCTAGGTATATTTTAATTTTATATGGTGTTTTATGTAAAGTAATGGGCCGTATAATATAACAAAGGAGGCAGTAATTAAACCTGGCTTTATTTAAAACGCGTGCCGTAATTACAGCACTATGATATACGTTTATGAAGTTAAGATATACTGTCCTATTTATAATTTTATGTTCCTACACGTTAATGTACGAAAATCGTGGATATTGTGCTAAATTAAAGATGTGACGATGAGTAGGGCAGTTGGATAGGAAAATGGTGAATGACTACATGAAAATTGTAAACGTTTATTTTGTTTTTAAAATCTTCAATTGATTTTTTAGAGCGAAAGAAAATACCTACGTGACTTTTCTTTATGTAGATGTTTTCGTAATGTTTCGTTAGATTTTTTATTTTTGTCTATGACTATGTCTTGGTAGAGTTCGGGACGATTAAAACGTTATTGTAAGTGTTTGATGGTAGGTGTTCAGGGTTGCTGAACAAGTTTTTTTTTTGAGTAAATGCTGGAGTACATATATAATTATTTTATTTAGTTAGTTTGTTGGACTGATATAGGTATTTACGATGCCATTTCAAAATTTCATGGCATTATAATAATAATAATAATAAATAATAATAATAATCATTTATTTCGCGTGGCATAGACGCATAGATAAGTACCTTACGGACTAACATACATACGATTTGTGATAGTATATTTATAGTTCTTCTACCTAGCCTTTATTATTCCCAAGTCACTTGGGGTCGGCTATCTAGACTAACCGGATTTGACTGGATATCAGTTTTTACACGGAGCGACTGTCATCTGACCTCCGCAACCCGAAGGCTAACGATACCCTAAGGCTAGACCAGTATCAGGATATTAGAGGGTACTGACTTCCCAATAACGACTGCCATTGATGTTCATGGCAGCCGGGACCGACGGCTTAACGTGCTGTCCGAGGCACGGAGCAGGCGATAATTGTCAATAAATACGCACATAATTTCGAAAAGTCATATAACTTCCGAAAGTCATAGGTGCGCGATGTGGGTTCGAAGCCGAGACCCTCTGCATTGCAGTCTGTTGGTCTCCCCACTGAGCTATCGCTGCTCTATATTTATAGTTATAGTTCTTTAAACGATAACTTCGGCATTGCCAATACCGTGTGTCTTTAGTTTTTGCTATTTTAATGTTGTTGAAATCGAAACCTCTGTGTGGCAGTCTAACGGTTTCCCACAAGACTATCGCTGCTATTCTATTACTCTAGTACTCATTATTTTATTTGTTTTGTTTTGTGATTGTAGCAGAGTCCCTTTTAGTAAGATACGATATTGCTTATTATTAGGGTTGATAACATCAAACCCAGGGCCGGAAAATGTAACGTCAGGAAGGAAAAGCGCGTACTCAACAGATATTCACTGATTAGATAAAATCACTCGACTTTTTACTTTTTGCACAATACAAGGGATAATACCTACTAAAGATTCTTTGTAATGCAGCATATCTATTCGGTAAATCGGTGCTAACAAGTGGATTTACATATTATTTAGATATCCTCTATATACATTCGTACTTTAACAAGCTATTAAAAAGTAACATTTATTAATAATGAACTTTATAATTTATTAAATGCGCTTTACAAGCTTTTTGTTAATAGTATAACTTTTTGTATAACTATAATTTATACTCTTATACGTAATAAAAATTTACAATAATTATCGACTAACAATATAAAGAAGAAGATCCGATTGTAAGATTCGAAATTGGGAACGAAGATCCCTTATAGATCGGCCCCTTATTACGTGGAACGAAAACATACATAGCTAGAAGCAAGCAGGTGTGATACACGTCTATCAATACCGTACACGAGTAAGCCGGCGTGATAATATAAATCTAAGTTACGTGAAATAATTATTCAATAGCAGCGGTAGCCGCCACATAATGATCATAACTTCAATATTAACAAACATTAAGCGCTGCCAACCCTTTTCAATAGAAGTTCATAAAAAAATCAATACGTTAAGAAGTGGTAAGCAAATAGCTTTGACCCAGCGAACCACTTACATTATCGCGTGTAGGATCCATCTTTTCGTATTACCATGTTTATGTTACCTTACGTTGCTTTATTCTTTTTATTACCACTTACATATCTTAAATATTTAAATCATAATCATATATATACATATTATTAAAGTATAATCCCTCACTCGCGTGGATACTGTGAACATTGTTTAGTCATTCGTTTAATGGTAACCGAATTGGCTTTGCGAAAATAACCGCCGCCAATTTTTCACGTACGCTGCGAGCGAGCATTTCAAATAACACCAAGTTACTTACTTTGATATCAGAATAAAAATACTTTAATTTATTATTAAGTAACTAAAAAACGGTACTGCTCATACTGAATAAAATGTCAGCCTTTTATTAAATATGGGCAGAACCATTTTCTTTTTAAAGTGGGGTATCCTCTTGGACTTCCTACGCCTGCAGTTCGATGGAGGGGTATGCCAAAATGTTACTGACTAAACCACTATTGCGTTCCTCTCTTTGCCTGTGGCCAGGGGTGAAGGCTTGATCTCGCAATCTACCCTAGCAGGACCCTTAGCATATGTCTATTGATGGGTACTGCGGCCTGGATTTTAATAGCCACAAACTCCCTTCAAGAGGTGCGCGCGGACCTACCGATCCTCAAGTTACCTGCAATCTTTAGGTTATGGTCTAACAGAGTATTTGTTTCAGTCTGAATTCATTAACCTCATAAGTGATTATGGCAATTAGTTCAGCAAAAGCTTTACTTGCTGTCGGCACCACAAGATCCTGTCACATTACGTATTGATATTGGCCTGACTAATGAATGAACCGCAGGGCATAGTAAAACGCAGACATCAGCGAACGCAGAGTCTATACTGCTCACCGTTGATAATAAGGAGCACTTGACGGTTATAGCCACTCCTGTTATCTATCTATAAAGTAATAAGCTACTTCAAGACCTCACGTATTACTTGACTAGACTGTCTTATTAACATAACACCCTTGTTTTGTCTACGTCGTGTGACCTGAAAACTAGGTTAAACAAAAATCGCTGACTCGAGATTGTTTTAAGAAAACAACGTGAAAAAGATAAGCTAAAAATGCACTGCATTTAAGTACTTGTAGCGGTGTGGTTAACACATATTTTCTCATAGCTATTTACATATTTACTGAGAACCTTCCCCGACCGCATTATTAGAGGCTTTGTCTAACTGATAATACTCTTCCTAAAAATACATTCTTGAGGTAAAAATTTTAATATAAAATATTAGATTTTTTCTTACAAATTATAAAGGAGATGAGGATTTTAATAAACTTTTATTAAAAAGTTAATGCTCTCTTCGTGAAATATTGACTTTAATCAACAATTCGATGTCTATTGATTGGCGAACCGAAGGGCGAACAGAAAATCACAAGCTTGACTTGTGACAACTTGTGATAAATTCGGCAATCTTTGGGCGTGAAATGGGGAAGCAAATACAAAGCCGTCATCAGATATCGTTACAATTATTTACAAATAATAAGTCTATAATTTTATTAACCAATGGCAAAAAAGCAAATTATATAGCGTTTTGTAGTCACTAAGTTAAAAGGCTAACAAGCTTTATGATCCGAATAACCAACAAACTAGGATTTCTTTTTTCTGGCGACCACGTTGTTGAAATAACATCGTGGGACGACAACTTGATGGACAGATTGCCCAGTAAAAGTCACGAGAAATTGTTGCATGCAAGTGGTACAATATCGTTCACTATGGCAGAAAGGGAGCCCATTTAACGAGAATCACAAATTGAAAATAATAGCACATCAAATTGAAACTTTACAAAAGAAATAGTTTCCTTCATACAAATGGATTGAATTATAGTGTCATAAGTAGATAAATATAATTACCATTCAATATCAAAGTTTACCAAGAAAAGAAACAGACACCATTGAGTGTTCAAAATAACTGAATAACATGTTTGCTGTTCAAGTCGTCCTAAATCTTATTACCCTCGAGAGTATTGAAGTCAGTTTCTAGTCTGACTATGCGGGCGATTTCAAACCTAGCGATAATTTTCATATCGAACAGTTTGGTTCCATATCATGTGATTCAATATATAATTCCATATAATTTCAATTCTGGATTAAAATCGTCAGTATACTACATTTCAATCGAATCACATGGTCGAAGATTCGAGATGGATTAGTAATGATATTGAACTCGAAATCTCGGTGCCCGATTAAAACCTGAAAGTTTAACAGGAGTTCTCTTTACTCTGGTAGCAGTTCGATACGTATGATTATCAGCGTATTATGCCATGCATATTAGTTACTTTATTGATGTTACTGCTAAAGTGATTTTGTACAAAATATGTGGCAACATATGGTGAGCATCAAATGTTAAAGTGCATTCAATCAATCAATCAGCCCACCGCAGTCCACTGCTGAACATAGGCCTCTCCCATTTTACGCCACAACGTGCATTGAGAGCTATGAAATCTCATCGTAGATTATCTCATATCTCTGGATCAAACGTAGAGAACTGGAAACGACAGTTAAACGTGCTAACATGCTAACCGGTCAATTCAACTGCGTGGTTCCCAGTCACTTTGTCACGAGCCCCTCTATACGTCTCCATATAATAGATTAAATTCTGGGCGTCTGGCGCGACGACAAATGTTCTAAATCGATAGCTATAAACTACATACGGTAATTATACTTTAACAGCAGGATTCGAAGTGAAATCGTTATCGGACCGAGTTTATAGCTCTCATCCCTGTGTGAATTGGATAAAATTTATATCGAGAATGTGACGGGAAAATTTAAAGGATCCAGTGACGAGGGTCGATCCGTGCGTATTAAAACAAACTCATAATGAACTTATTTTGTTCAAAATATTGGAGTTTAATTGTCTAGTGAATAAACAATGGGTGCTAATATAGAATAAAACAATAAGTCTTAATTTGCTGTGAAGTCTCGGTGGTGATTTGGCCTGTCCCACTTCTTGTATTAGGTCGGTCAATACTTAAGATTTCTTATACGATGCCGATGTAAAGTCGCAGGCAGTCTTTACAGGTGATAATCTACGATAGCTACTACAAATCAGTTCTATTGTTAATGTGGCACATTTTATTTTTTATAAATAAACATTCAGCTTCCATATTATGTTTGTGTTCGGAAAACTGAAGAAGTAGTCAATAGATTGACTTGAAATTTTGACATAACGTTGCACATCTATATAAGAATGTTTTTATATATATATCGAAATTTCTGCGGGAACGGGATAAGAATACATTTATTTACTTCCCTAGTAAAATATATAAAACTGATCTGAATGAAACGTGGTCCTGGCCGGGTTTAGCTGGTCAATATATAAATTTCATCTAAAGCGTCCATGAATTGGCTACTTGGTTAAATCCCTTGTACAGTTCAGTTCGTTAAATTGTTTGCACGTACAGCAAAATAAAAAGCAATACTTAAGTAAATAGATCGTTGATCGATTTTAGTTTTGTTCTATAAGGAGACAAAATTACACACATAATAGGCGTATTTTAATTTTTACTTTGAGCACGACGATAATCGGTTTGCAAATTGACATGTATACTTTAAACCCTTATACTATTCACGTTATATAATGTGTAATCTGTAGATGTCTACAGATTACACATTATATAATGTAAATAGTATAAACGCCTATAAAATAAGTAAATAAATATTATATAATTTGATCAAGATAAAAGAAGGTATCGTTAGTCTCGTCAACATAATTGGCGCTTATGTTTGGACGAACTGTTATTGGTTTTTAACTTTAGGATATGTGCGACCAAAAAAATAAATGGCATCGGACGTGATTCGTCTCTCTCTACCCCTCCACGAGATATTAAAACGCCAATCCGTAGTTCTATAGAATTAATAGATTAGAGAGAGATAAAAAACGAAAACATATGTTGATAATTTATAGAAAGCCACGTTAGATATCGCATAACAGTTTGTTTCACCAACAAGCTTTGCAGCTAAAGTATCCATTAGTATAATATTAATTTCTGTTAGCTGTACTAATCGCTATTTTAATAGTTTCTCTCGGACGAGCAATAATGGCCGTAGTAAATAGAAAAGGCTAATATTTGATTGTTTAGTGAAAGTTTGTGTTGCGTAAATTGTAAATAAATTGGTAATTACGTACAAGAAATGTCCATTTCGCGTGACTACAAACGCAGGTAGGTAGTATTTCTAGGAATAAGACACAATACTGCTAATGGTGAAGCTTTTAATAGCAATTACGTTAGGAAATTATTATCACTGTTGTGCTTATTCTCGTACTCCATCAGGATTCTTCCGTTCTAAAGATGTTGTTCGTAATTTTATCATGATTTTATTTCCTTCGCTTTAGCTTAAAAGTAGTCTCTCTTCAGGTTACATATAAGTGATCTCAATTGGATGTATTGACATACCCACGTCCCTTTTTTTTTGTTTTGTAAACCTATCTTTCACCTGTCTGTGAGCTGCAGTTGCCTACTAGCTGCCAGACGCGTTTGTTTGCCAATGATGTCTGGCATTACAGCAATTGACAGATTATCTTTGGCATATATCCATAGACAATTTCTTTATGGGAATCTTCTTATTATTCTAACAGTTTTATATATTGACACCAAACGTAATCAGTATATCAAGCCCTTGTATTTTTATGCTTCGTTGCTGCAGTGGCATGAGCAAAGCACTTTTCCCATTGATGATCGTAAGGTCTCTTGGGTTTCATATCCAAGCCCGGCAAAGTTTTAACGGCTGTTGCCTATCAGGTAATTCTTAACAACGGCTAAAGGTCCGAATATGACGGCCGAGAGATTGACACAGACTTCCTCTCTATTACGTGTGTCCTGAACATAAATAGTGATAGTCCTAACAAACCGTGGATATAGCTACAGACGTAATCTATACTTAATTATTAAAGATACGTCCGTAACGTATCTTTAATTAATATTGAACAATACCAGCTTCCCGAACATTCTAATTACAAAATGTCGGCATGCGTCAACGTTTTTCTGGTAAACAAATGGGTAGAGTGAATTTTAAAAAGGTTGAATATGCTAAAGTTCATGAATAAAGTATTTAACTGCCTAAACAAATGGCTTCTGGAATGTAAAATATTAGCGAACCGAGTCAGGCGCCGCTTCTCTTTCACGTTGAGTAAAACGCTAAGGAAAATCTTTTAATACTAATAGCACTATTCATGTTTTACTTTGACTGATGCGTGAACGTTTCGTAAACAAGTTAGGCGAATGTTGCACGTTCTATATTTATCATGATATTTGGGTCGTATTCTCGAATCTCGACTTGTATTGAGTTTGTAGTAACTGTGTTATATACATATCTTGATCGTGACTTGATTCTACAAATAAAACTTAGAGTACCAAACAATTTACACTGTACTAAGATTACTTAGGTGTGCAGTAAGAAAACGACAAAATAATGTCCAAGAAAGTACTTCTGTAAGTTAATATGAATAGACGTTATGTGTCGTCTTTCCCTAGGGGAACGATCGCTCACCAGAGACGATGAACGTCATTAAAGATTGTAATTGAAGTGAATAAAGCCGTAGTTCTCGTCTACCCTTTTGGGATAAGCTGTAAGTGTATGTGTGTAAATATAAGCACTATAATTTAAATTTAAGAACCTAATCATACATTCTATTCTTTACAAAAATTACAATTTAAAATTCTGTCTTCATTAACAAGCTCATAGTAAACCTAGAGACTTGCGATAATAAAACGTACATCGGCACACAAAAACAAAACAACGACCCTGACCAGTGTTGTTGAGTTGGCGCCATTCATTACAACCACTCGATGTTTAATCAAGAAACTGTAAGCGAACAAGTTTCCTACGGAACGTGTAAAAAGAGAAAATCTGAACAAGGCGAAACGAACAAAAAGTAACAGCAAGCTTCCAGTTACTACAGCGTCGAACGTAAACTTTGATCAGAGAATATTTGAAAATAATCTTCTAAAACAAAGGACAGAATTAAGTCCCTGCAAATAGGAGCTGAGTATTGCGTCACGATTGGCTATTGAACGGTGTATGGTGACCGCACAGAACTGGTTCCATTGAAACTAAGAGAACAATTGAATTACGTTCGATTTCGTGGAAGCCTGAGCTTGAAGAACATTTTTCTATTCAGTTGTGGTAGCAAATGATACGAACTGAGCGGCAGCCAGGGGAGCTTTAGGCCTTGCATACAAATTGAACGTGTAAATGAGATAACACCCTGTTTACTTTCGCTACACGAAGGTGGGACCGTGTTACAATAAAACCGGGTAATGGGAATTCCTGATACGGCAAATTGTTTTTGCAAAAGGAAAACGTTCGAGAGCATATCCTATATGAAGAATTTAAGCGACGCGCGACGTCTACGTTAAATATGTAATACCGAAGATGTTTTAAATTCATTGCTGAAGCATAAACCGTGGCCTTATACAATGTAATTTTATATGACTGAGACTTGGTCGCAGTACTAGTAAAGATACTCCAGATATCAAGTAACAGTAATACAATTACATAGTATATAATTATTACGTGCCGAGCACGTATTTATCGTTTACTTAAGTATGATCATTTGATACGATTATTGAATGGAGTTGTACATAAAAGGCGGTATGTACGTAGCTAATATAGGATGATTATAAAGCGTACACCGCGATCGTTTAGGGGCATTGAGAGGATAAAGTTAATTAAAAACCACCCTTGCTAATGGATTCGTCCTACGTTTTGGAGCAATATCCTGTTAATACAACATCGGACATTTCAATGTTATTCGATTTTGTTGATATTGCCAATATTCCCTAAGGAAATTGAATTACTAGAGCATTGGAACGAAGAATTTCGTTGTTTCTGTCGAATGTTCCGTTTTGCCCGACGTGCTGTCGAGCCGTCGCGCGTCGCGCCGCCTTATTCAATATGAATTAAATACTAGATGTTCTCTTTGTGAGGGAACGCTCCTAATTTACATAAATTTTTAGCAGACGCACGTCCAATAGCAGGTTCTAATATTAATTAAGGTTTCTCACTTAATACTGACAAGCAGCCAGTAAGTCAGCCAACGTGATGTATGTATGATCTGACTGGAATTGGAATTATTTTTTTTGCCATTATTTTTTGCCATTTATGGCAGACGATCAAGTGGCCCACCTGATGTAAAGTGGTAACCACTGCTCATGGACTTCAGCAATGTCAGGACACAGCAAAGCCACTGCCTATCGTGAAAGAAGAACTCTCTTTAATCCTCGTTTGAAGAAGAACATATCATAGCGCTCGGGAATCACCGAAGCAGGCAGTTCATTGTAGAGCTTGCTCGTACGTGGGAGAAATGATGTCCAGGAGTTCGAGCTCACGTTTAACCGCACGCTGCTTAATGCGGATTTAAGCCAAAGAGCTGTCTCATCCTGGGATGGTAGGCGATGTGACTCCCTCATCATCCAAATTCGAGTTTGAGGCAAAGAGTTGTACCAAAAGATTGGCCTTTTCTTTTGCACTATGGGCCAGACTGGCAACAGACTTACGCAGTGATGGGAGAATGATCTGGCAAAAATTGTCTTGCGCAGCTTTGGCGAGCGCCCAAAAAGCACGACTCCCTGAAGGATGTCTTCCAAGACACTCACCAATTCTGGCAACGTGTTCCGCCTTGGCAATAGCCTTCTTGCTGGATCTAGAAGCGGTATTAAGTTCTCGCTTTCTCTCCTTGACATCAGGATCCCGACACTTCCTAGCACTATTTCAGGCTAAGTACGCTGACTGCTTCTGGTGTGCAGCATCCCTGCTGGCGTTAATAAACCAGAGGCGGCTGCGGCCACCCACAGATATTTTTTATTATAAATAATTCCATCCCTTGGTGGAGCACATCTGTGGTGCAGTCAGCACAAATGCCAGGATCCCCGGATGAGAAACAAAGCCGCTTCCGTGGATAGGATGCAAAAAATTCTCGAAGTTCATCCCAATCCGCTGACTTGTATCGCCAGACTCTACGGTAACCAGTCACCGAAGAGCGATCTAGTCGCGTAACAGGGGCTGCACCGCGGATAAGGCAGTAATCCGATGATCCCAGAGGAGCATGGACCTCCACCCTGTATCCTAGTGGATGTGTAGTCAGCAGAAGATCCAGCAAATATGGTTCTTGGCTCTCGTTGTCTGGGATACGGGTGGAATGTAACACTAGTTGTGAGAAGCCATAGCCTGATACCATATTGAAGACAGCCCGACTCACGGAATCGCTGGTCCGGGGTCTCAACCACTCTTTGTGGTGAGCGTTAAAATCGCCAAGGGCCACCAACTCCGCGGATGGGTACCTCTCCAATATTGGGTCAGTCCCCTCTTGGAGGTTCTCAAGTAGCTGAGTTGACTCCGAATCACTGGCATGGCACCTGTAAAAGCATGCGTAAACTCGGGTAAGACCCCCATGGTCAACGTGTAGCCATAAAATTGACAGGTCCCGATGTTCGAGGCCCCGAAGGCGGCGTTTGTTTGTTACTTGTGCCCATAAGCAGATGTTACCGCTTACTATAAAGTGAGCCTGTGTTTTGTCTGTCGATATTTTCAAATTCCATTCAGTCCGAAACAATATCAGTTATTCGAAGACTTCTTAAGGCCTGGTATGGCTATCATTTAGAAATTAATACAATTAACTAACTAATATTAAAAATAAGCATGTAAGTTGGTTTGTTTGTTACGCTTTCATGCCTTAATTTCTCGACCGGTCATTATGACATTCCACATACACGTTGACAGGGGTACAGAAAAGGAGATAGAATACCTATCATCTAGTTCTAGTACTGATCGTCTAAAGCATAATTTTATTCTGATACTTGTAAAAATCTCAAAGCCAGGTCAATTAACATGTCTTAATCTTCGGTGGCGCTAATTGATACAACAATCAACACAATAAGATTGCTTAATACGTATACATCCTCCCGGCTTTTGTCTTAATACGTCATAATACAGAAAGTAAACAAATTGTTTATAATACAACAACACAATTAACAATTCACACCAGTCAATATGTACACAACATTAATCAATTTGTCCCGTACAATTAACGTCGGCGTCCTATCTGCTGTCGTAATGTTATGTCATTAATGTCATTATCGAAACTACAAATATTGTGACGTCATTATACACGACAACTGTTTTAAAACGTCAATAAAACTGACTGTTTAATGAGCTGGAGTTATATTGCTTCTGTGGTTTGACAATAAAATGAATTACAGCGGCTCCTGTCGTGCGAGGAAATTGGGTTAATGTGGTGATTTTAGACGGATCTGTCAACGTTTCAAAGTGAAAATGAAAATTAAGCTGGAAGTATATGTTAGGGGAAGGAAGGAATGCATTTCCCTACTGCGAAATATGGCACTTAAGTATAATAATAACAAATTCTTAATTTTTGTAAATTACTATGGCGGCAAATAAATGGTGTGATATATACGAGTATGGTGGCATATGACCCAGTTGATTGTTGTACGGTAACGGTGTAGCCTATATGATGCTCGAATAGCAAGCGCTTAATTCGCGTATTACTGACTATAAAAGTATCGAGGCAGTCAAAGTTAGCGTTGAATACTAGTCTAACAGGAAAATCCTCACAGACGAACTCCGAACGAAAAAAATTCCTTCGCCCTTTTTTTTTCATGTAGAGATGATTTACTTTTAAGAGGAGCCGTTGCTCATCCTTATATATATTCTTTGATTTTAATACCGGAATTAAATAAAGGACTGTTTAAGCACAATTTAAGTTACATATTAGCAGGCAAAACTATAAATATAATATCAAAATTAATAACAATGAATCTGTTTTAGACAGCCATGCATATTAATTAAATTTCACTTTAGTTAATGCAGATGACATTAATTTTAAACAGTATTATAATGGACAAAATTATAACTACGCTTGCAAATTTCCGTTTCAATAATTCTAGGCATTTTAAGACCTGATTATTATCAACTTTAGAACTGAGAAAAAAGAAAGCAAATTGGCGGCAAACAATGTCAATGACGTGATCCGTGGCAAATCCTCAATAATACGTTCGTTACACAAAATAAAATTGGCACTGAAGTTGTGTTCGGAAGCTTGCGAAGTACTACAGTGACACAACATGAAGCCAATTACTAACAAGTTCTTGGTGAACTTATCCAGAAACAAATTGGAACGGGATTCCGTAGTGATAAGGGACAAAGAAGAGATTTTGGACGAAATTAAATTTTCCAAAAAGTTTGCTGATATTGAATTAGACTCTGCCCTTTTATTTTGTTGGCTGTTTCTTGGATTATAGGATTACATGTTGTTTGGTGCTCAGAACTTACAAAACGAATTTAAACGCAATTTGCAGTTATTTGAAATGACGCAGACATTTTTTTATACGACTTATACTATTAGTATAACATAAATCTAAAACTGAATTTTTAATTAATACTGAATATTACGTCTAGCCATTGAAATTAAACAAATTTATACGGATTTTATCGCGTTGTTTATTTTTTATAAAACACTATTATTACATAATTTTGAAACTTTAATCTACTATTGTTAAACACTTTTACTAGTTACTTTTTATTTCTATGTTAGCAATTTACATTATAAACTATTTCTTGAGGTCGCGGGATCGATTCCCGCACAAGTCAAACATTTGTGTGCATGAACATGGATGTTTGTCTTGGTCTGGGTGTTTCTATGTATAATATGTATGTATTTACAAAAAGAAAGTATATATGTATGTTTATCCATTGTCTAGTACCCATAGTACAAGCTCTGCTTAGTTTGGTCTAGATGGTGTTGTGTGTATGTGATAGAATATTATTATTATGTTTATCTTATATTATTATTATTCTCTTTATTTAAATATTTTCAATATATTTTTCATTTTTAAATATACATATATCTATAAAAATACATTTAAAAATATAAAATATATGGTACCCCACCGGCATCGGGAACAGGGTCCAAGCTGCCGGTGGTTAGGATTCCAGAGATAGGAACCTCCTCACAATGCGTGCTGTATCTAAAAGCACTGCCTTCTGCATCAAACGCATCAAACCCTTGATCCAAGCACCCAACGCGAGCCTCTTTAGATGGTGATCGAGGCTCTTGGCTATTAGACCATTGACAGATATGACTATCGGCACAATGATTGCCGAATCAACATCCCACATGTCGACAACCTCGCGAGCCAAATCAAGATATTTAATTTGCTTATCTTTTTCAGCTTTCGCGAGATTGCCATCATGCGGAATGGTGACATCGATAATCAATGCGCGGCGCTCTGATCGATCTATCACCACAATGTCAGGTTTGTTGGCCACAACAGTCCTGTCTGTGATGATAGTTCGATCCCAGTACAACGTGACATGACCATTTTCGAGAACTGATTCAGCTACATACCTGTAGTACGGCACTTCAACATCTACAAGTTTGTATTTCAGAGCAAGTTGCTGGTGAATAATCCTGGCTACTTGGTTATGTCTGTGCAAGTACTCGCCGTTAGCAAGACGAGAACAACCGGAAACTATATGCCTGAGGGACTCACCAGGTAGGTGGCACGCCCGACAAATGTCAACCGTACCATCCCTCAAGATATATCTCCGGTAGTTATTCGTCTTGATAACTTCGTCCGCAATAGCACAGACAAACCCTTCGGTTTCCCCAAAGAGGTCACCGAAACGTAGCCAGTTCACGGAGGCTAACAGGTCTACATCAGCTCCATATAGAGCCTTGTAGAACCTACCGTGAAGCTCCTTGCTCTGCCATACATCCCTGCGATCGTTAGTGCTAAGTACTACAGGCTTGCGCCAGTTCTCTTTAGCCAAACTGAGCGGGGTGAGTCCAATGTCTACAGCAACTACATCCCGATGCATACCCACGTCTGCCTGAAGAAAGTATTCTCTGAGGTTGCATACCTCGCGGTTATGAAGGGCCTTGGCATTCAGAAAGCCTCGGCCTCCACATTTCCGCGGGATATACAGTCTCATCACAGACGAACGTGGGTGATGCATACGGTATGCCTTCAAGAGTGTACGGACCCGCCGGTCCAGGGCATCCAGTTCAGTCTGAGTCCACTTAAGTATGCCAAAGGAGTACATGAGCACCGGCATGACCCAACCGTTACAAGCGCGCACCTTGTTGCCACCTGATAAAAGACTATTTAAAACTTTTTTCAGGCGACCAAAGAAACGCTCCTGCAACGATTGCTTCATGTCAGCCTCATTGATACTTAACGCCTGTGACATACCCAAGTACTTGTAAGTATCGGTTACAAGAAGTGATCGTAGGTTAATGGAATCCGAAAGTTGTGTTCCTTCGGATTCCACTATCCTGCCTTGCTTTACATGGATGACAGCACATTTGTCCACACCAAAATCCATACTGATAGACTTACTAAAAGTTTCAGTTACTTTAAGTAAATCCATCAACTGTAATTTAGTGTGGGCAAACAACTTTAAGTCATCCATATACAACAAGTGGGATATCACTCCACCCCCTCTATGTAACCTGTAACCTAGCCCTGAACCCTCTAGTAATGTACTAAGAGGATTCAATGCTAGGCAGAACCAAAGAGGACTCAGGCTGTCGCCCTGAAATATACCCCGCTCAATTTTTATAAATTCGCCATTCCCAGGGATCTGTCGACATCCTGGATAGCTAAGAACCGTTTTCCATTGCCCCATGCATGACTTCAAAAAGGTGCGCAGAGTTGCATTTACTTTATACAACTCTAACACCCTCAAAAGCCACGCATGAGGCACCGAATCATACGCTTTCTTATAATCTATCCAACATGCCGCCATATCCCTTTGTTTACGGCGAACCTGTTGGCTAATGGCCATATCAATGAGGAGGAGCTCCTTAGTACCACGAGCCCTCCTCTTACATCCATTCTGAGAAGCTGACATTATTGAATTTGTATCAATATGTTTAGATACCTTGGCTCTCAAAATAGATGTAAGAAGCTTATAGATCGATGGCAAACATGTTATCGGTCTATAATTGCCGGGCTCGTTGGTACTACCTGTTTTATGGAGTAAGTGGGTTATTCCCGTGGTCATAAAATCTGGTAACGATCCAGATTCTAGGGCAGATTGAAATTGAGCAGCCAAACAAGCATGTGAGCTACGCAGCCATTTCAGCCAGAAATTGTGCAGTCCGTCCGGTCCTGGCGATTTCCAATTTGATAAGGATTGGACCGCACTAATTACATCCTGGCTATCAATATTATTATTATTATTATTTCGATTTAATTTTTCACTTTCCCTGACGTTTAGGATACTTTTCAACACCCATGTTCACGAGGAGACCATACATGGCTTAATTTCAAAATTATGTAATAATAGTGTTTTATAAAAATAATCAACGCGATAATATCCGTTTTTGTTTAATGTCAATGTATAACATTCGCGGAAACGTAGGACAATATTATGTTACTTATAACCATTTTATTTGTTATGTAATATAATAAGCCATCAAAGCGAATGATTAAAAAATACACCAGTTGCAAAATATAAACATTGTATACTAAAATACTGATTCTTAACTGATATGTAGTTTGATTGCTAATATAAGTGAAAGCAATGTATCTTACTTATAATATGCGTCTACTTTCTGAATCTGTTTATATTTCCAGTATCAAGACAAAAGTAGCTATGAAACGACAGGATATTTCACCTGTAGTGGACGAACCGAACGAAAAATGTCACGAATATTAATAATGTTAAAAAAAGTAAAAAAGTACTGTCAGAACATTTTCTTCGTCGATATTATGTGTAGCATAACTGCTAATGGCAGCTAGTAAGTAATCCAATTAGATAATACTAAGCCAAGACTGATCCCACACATTCATTTAAAACTTTAGCTTTGTACAGACGGTATAAACAATTAATCACTGCCCCTAAACGATTTCAAACGAAAAATTGCATCAATGTTTTGTGAGCGCATAAAGTTCGAGTCGTTGTACTTTGATTTATCGAGTTTTTGGCGAACACAAAGGTTCCAAGCCAGTGCACTTTTCACATCATTCTTTTACACAGCTTTAACAAATTACACTCCATCACACGAAACATTTAACCGAACGTTAAATGGATTTCGGAGCGCTGTTATATTCCTACTATCTAAACGTTCTTAATTCCAACCTTCCGTACATACTGGTACTGAATAATAAATTGTAGTAAACGATATCACAGGTCCTTTTAAGGATCTTGCAATCGCAATATCAATAATTCTTATACGCCTCTTCAGCCGACCGAGTTTTATAGAATACTTCTCTACCCGTACACTTTCAAATACACATTTGTATTCACCGCCTAGAGCCTTTATATCCTAATATTCAATATATAAACGGCGATATTTTAGGTTTTAGATTTGGAAAATGTTTTGCCATTTCTCTGGAAAGTTTTGTAATACTTACCTTTACGTCTGTTGAGACTAACGTGTCAAACTATTTTAACTATTGGTAGGTTCGGGGAAGATGCTCCATAGTTATTTGATAGTTAAGATAGTTGTCGCTTTACAGTCGAGAGTAATTACGGTGACGTGAAGGGACGCTCCACTTGTCACGGGTACAAGAACAAGGTATCAGAAGTTTAAGCATGCGTTACGTTAGTAAGATTTTGGATGTTCCATGTCAATTCATTGCCAATTAAGTACAATATGTTGTTTATATTTTTAACATACACAATTACTTGTTTATGATAAACAGTACACCATAAACAAATGAAAGTCATCTCGATGTAAAGAATAATATACACAGCAAAAGAATGCAAAATTTGACTACTCTTACCAGAAATCAGCCACAAAAAAACTATGAACAACAAACCAAGACATAAAACCTATGTATTTGAATTAGAATAATCGCTTTCTTAGCAAGTGGAGATCTATAAATAACTTATGTATATTTATTTATATAGTAGTCTACAAATGTACCGGTTTTTCTAAAGAAAAATAAGTTACACAACCATAACTGAATAGCGCTGACTGGATTTGCAGTCGGTACCTATAGGATAATAGACTTTATTTACGTTTTATTTTTACATAAAACAGCTGGCAGAATTTAAGCGTTCTTAAGCTCTACCTTCTAGCCTTTAGCGATATACCAACGTAATGTAATGAATGTATAACACCATTTTGATAGGTGCTAGAAAAGAAGGTGTCACACAAATAAGCTCCGTACTTCGTGATTAAACACAGTCATTACTGTCATAACCCTTCGGGAATTAACGTCATGACTCGGGAAGGTTTCGTCACACTCTAATGAAATTTCCATCTAAGTATTAGGGGAGGGAAGCGGACGACACGGTATGTATCAATGGCTCATTATCTCACGCTGCTTGTAGATGGGAGCAAGGGAAACGAATGATTTATACGAATACTTAGCGAATGATGGACTAGAAACGTAGTTTTTTGTAGTTGTAATATAGATATACCTTTTCCCTTTTATAATTACCAGTTCTTGCTGACTGACGAGTATACTTAAAGAGAAGCGGAAATATAATTTGGATTTCAAATAAAACAAATAATATATTACGTGATATATAATATTTTGTTACAAGTATTTTATATACTTAAAAGAAGACCTCAACCACTAGGTTAAGATGGACCAATTGTTTACAAAATAAAGATATTTTATTTTATTATTATTTGTTTTATTTAAAATTAATGGAATTTTAATGGACACTGGTCTTTATCTGAACTGCCTTAGTTCAGATAAAGTCCAGTAGTACAATCTCTATTTGGCCAGAGAATACCAGATTGATTGCAGGATCACAACACAAGGCTTATGGCTGAGATGTTGTGTTTGGTGTAGGTAGGCTCGGGTACCAGTATGTGTAAAGCTTTAAGTTGTAGTAGATAAACAGGGCTCATACTATATTATTATAATTTAGTTATTCTGGTACACAAGACATCTGAATAACAACGGCCTAAAAAACTCATGGCGTTTTTGGAAAGATATGAACGCTGCCAGATTATAAACAAGTTCAAAGAAGGTAACTACGAAAAAGATGAAAACGTCCACTTACCATTTCCTTTTGGGTACCTTTATGAAAATGACATGCTAATGGTATTTTTGGAACTCTTTATTATTTACCTTGCTTTTTTTGTTTGTGTGTAAATATATACCTATTTACATATTCATATGCCCACATCTCGCGAGCTGCGCACGCCACTGACGAATTTGTTGATATAATATAACACAGAACTGGTAAGGTAGGAACGCATTGAGAAGATTTGCACTGCTGAAATAGGCGGTACAACGTGACATTAATATAGTTTATATGAAATCGTATGAGATAGACTCACAAGAAGCGAGTCGTGCATTTCCGCTGCCGTGTATGAATGCGGCAGTGTGTATGCACGACTCTCTTCTAGCCACCACCCTCTAACGTAGTTTCGCGAACTGTGATGTCAGCATAAAACGGAGTTTGCATTAGAGGCCTTTATCCTACAAAATATTATAAATGTAGAATTTTGTGAAGGAGTTTGGATGTTTTTACTAAGTCATGCCGAAACCCTTGAACTGATTTAGATAAATCTTTGTGGACAAAATAGATAGATTAGGTCCTAGTATAACGCATAGAATACTTTTTATCCTGATATGTATAAGTATGGGTTTCACACGGGTGAATACGCGAGCAGAAGCTCCACCAAAGATCCTTATACATAAGTCTAATCGGTTTTAATTAAACTTTCCCTTGTCTCAACTTCAAACAGATACCACAAAACAACTTACAAGTTGTCTTTCGGCAGAGATGATTAGGGGATTATAATTGGAAAGTAGATAATGGGGTACGAAACATTTTAAAATAGCTACTTATGTAAGTAACTATTTTAATTTTACAGACTTTATTTCTTTTAGCAATGGTTCCTACGAGTATTATATCAAAATCATCATCAAATAAAGATTAACTTGTTAATTCTTAATTACTGTTTTATTTTTGGGCTCATAAGATTGTAGAAGATTTCGTTGTGACGTCAAATTTCATATTGCTATTTGGTAGCATATAGTTATTCTTATTAATTAAGTATCCATGTATAGTACGGTACGTATAAATAGTAAGTCAAAAAGGTTAAGTAACAGTACATAGTTGTAGTAGTTAAATTAGGTAAAGTAAAATTTTGATATTTGTATTTAGGTAAAATATTTACCTTGGTTTTAATTCTGTAAGTACCAGTATAAAGCATTTTTGAGCTGAAGAAATGCTTATTAAAAATCTTTAATGACTACGCAGAGGGAAATACAATTTAAATGCTACAAGTTATTTTTACACTTCACCTCATTGGGAATTCCATTACTGAATACAACAGTCGCACAATTCCGTAAAAGTTTTCATTGCGGCCTCAAATATCACTTCGACAATAGATTTTGTATCAATGGAAGAGTAACTTTGAGTTCCGAAATGAATTCGATAATGAGGTCTTACGGAATAATACTCCTAGGTACTAGAAATTCTAGGCAAAAAGCCCAATAACCGTATAAGCCGTATCTGAAATATCACGTAGGGTCTCAAAAAAAAGACAACTTTACAAACATTCAAACAACGGACACAAAGACCATCTAGAATCGTAACAACCATTTGTGAATCACACAAAGTTTTGTTCTGTGTGGGATTCGAACCCATGAGACCCGATGCAATAGCAGTTGCGAAGCAACCACTTAAAAGACTACGCCATCCTTACAACTTTAGTCCCATAGTAATATTTTTAGTCTATGTCATCCCACTACAGGACAAAAGCTCTTCCCTATTCCCATTTTCGATCTATCGCTAATTGGGTCCAATCCTTTAGAAGAAAATTCGTATGCGAATTTGGAATTTCACATTTCACAAATTCGACGTCACACATTCATTGTTCCATGTTCAATTTTAATTTACGAGAGATCTGCGATTGCTATGCCTTTGATAAATGGCATATCAAATCTGTCGTGATCCCGCGTTTGACACTGGATATGTCATAAATTCAATGTGGAGGATATAAATCAATTATTATTGGGATGTCTATATGCTAATAATGAATGTATATATACTATTATATATATATACATACGTGGTATAGCTTTAGGTCTCGGCGATACAAGCCTTGAGCTTAGTGTCGATACCGTTGGTAACCAAAGTTAATGTAAATTTTATGCAAAATAAATTATTCTTATTCTTACATAAATTGGCGCCTCTATATTTCTAAAGGGGCAAGCAGAGACGTAAAATATCTATATTTCAGCTACGTAACTAGGTTTTATTTAATATGGCTTGAGACGTTTATGATGGACATTTACTGGCGGACGTCTTCAGATTACATGTTGGTCTCAGTATCTATCAGGTATTAAAAGTTTTTATTTATTCATTTGTTACGCTTTCACGTCCTAACTACTTGACTGTTTATCATGCAATTTCACATACACGTTGTAGCCCTGACAACAGAAAAGGACACAGGGTACATTCATCCATAAAAGGTATTGTGTCCGATGGATATATATTTATTGACAAAATCTAGATTATCGCAAGCGAATCTGCGGGCAAAACTAGTAGATAATGATTTTAATATTATAATCAATGATGAAATAACAAAATAATCTTAGCCATTCAGATTAAGTTTCGATAGGAAAAAATCACTTTGAAGCGCTGACTGAATATGCATTTTTGGTGACACCGCTTTCCGTATATATAATATCCTCCAGACCAAATTTCGGCCACGGCGGCTAGTCTTAACGGAGACTGGCCAACTAAGCAGGAGATATTATAGTGCACAAGTGTGTGCGCAAACACAAGCGCACTCTCTGTTCCCTAACTCTCATGATCCCATGGGACGAATAATACGACACGACCGGCAAGAGATCAGGCGCAGGACCAACGGCTTTACGTGCTTTCCGAAGCACGGGGGTGTCTTACACCGTCAACTTCCTAACTCCGTGCTGCTATTGAGATTTCTTAACTGAAAAACCCAATAACTGTTTATTGGCTCGACCCGGGATTCGAACCGAGACCTCATGCACAGCAGTCGCATTCACTACCGCTGCGCCACGGAGGCAGTTGGCGTATACATATACCGTCTAATGTCAATTCCATGGGGTTGGTCTCATTATTCTTTATTGAAACTATGTTAGCAGCAAGCCACGGTAATAGGTATTATATGAGTAGATTTTGTCCGTGTGTTTTGTCGCATAAATGTAGATTACATTAGTACTTTTTCTGGATACAAGATACCCACCTCCTTTTCTGATCTCTTGAAGACGTATATGCGAAATTTTGTGATGATCGGTCAAGTAGTTAAGGCGTGAAAGCGTAACGAATAAACTGACATTCGCATTTATAATATTAAGTTGGGATTTACAAATAAATGGATAAACTAATCGTCAGTTATTGAAATATAGAAAACTGCCACTAGTCAATCATTTTAGTAATAAATACTATGTAAAAAAGATCGATGTTAGTGAATACTTTTTGCTCTGCGTATTTTTAAATTAAATTTGCTTCCAATATGTGCGGGTATAAAAATAGTGATCAGAATTCCCTGAACATTTTAGCGATATTGGTGCATGCTACAAATATACCGAATTCATATGTAGTCATCATATGAATTTGGAATGTTTGTAGCATATTATTATAACAGAAATGGGTCATCGGTCCACAAGTTTACGCTTATGTTTGTATCCGATTTATGTTCTCGGATTTACTTATAGTATTGGATAAATTAATATTACAGTTTTGTGTCTGATTAGCAGCACGGAGTATAAAAATTTGCCTGATTGTCAGGAATAGACTCTCTCTCTCTCTATAATGTGTAATAAAGAAGCTAGTGAAATGTGGTATACAATAGTAATACTACTTACCCTTTCAGGGATAATCATGGATCTATAGAACAGAAATGGGCGGTCAAATTAAAGGTTTATATTTCATTAAAAGTATTAATGTCTTTTGTGTTATATTTCGCTATCACGTCTTTTTTACTTTCTGCTAGTAGCCGGAGACAATTTTTTTTAACGGTAGTCTTCTTCACAATTTCCTAGACTATATATACCAAGGTGTTGAGTTGTGCATAGCTGTATTCGGATATTATTCAAATGCAATTACGTGCATCACTATTCTATACATCATACAAGGCCACATAGAATGTCTATTAACATAAAAAACAATACTCTATTACATTCCAGATTATTTTCCAATGTATATATGTACTACACACTCCGCGAACGATTACAAGTGCCTTTTAACTTTGCATTTAAAGTGGTGTTTTAGTACTAGTGTCGCCTGTGTCGCAGAATGTATGTACTCAAATAGCAACGACCTCTCGCGTGTGTCAAAGGCAAACACTCGTGTGGAGCTTTCAATGGTGTTGCTAAGATGCTTACTGAACTTGTGTTAACCCTAAGGGAACGGGGAAGATAAATAAGAATAATAGATATTTCGTTGAACTAGGCCCGGGATCACAAAGTTCTGGGAAGGTTTTGGTATATTTGTTTAAAGTAGTGGGGAAAGGTTCGTATCAATCAGCTTTGTGTGTCTTTCGAGCTAATAATAGAATCGTGACGTCTACGTCGTACAAGAAGGATCAATGATTATTTACATGCATGGTAGCAACTCCTGCAAAATGTTTGTATAGAGCAAACGTGGATTGCTGTGGAATTATTTGAGGAAAGAGCATGAAAGAAAAGCTGAAAATGTATACGATATGGGTAGTGTTGTATTTATTTTCCGTTTTAATACATTCTACTCTCGTCGGACGAACGCCCAAAGGATGCCCTTCGGTTAGATGAAGTGACGATATACGTAAAGTGGCTCGCAGTTTATATGATACATCAAATAAATTAACGCGATCATGATAGATATTGACGAAACTTTTTGGTATGCGTCTTGGTCATGTTGCACAGAGCGTAGTCACAAGCAGATTATTTATGACTATGGTTACGAATCATGTATCACGAGAGTATAGAAGTTGACAGCCATGAGCTGGCAGTTATTAGCATAGGTGATCTGGTAATCGTCGTCAGTGTCGTAGGGTAGGCCGAAGTCCAGCAATAGACTGCAGTCTGGTGATTCTACTCCCCAACAAATTTCTAATATAATCCATCCGTCACTGTAGCAATCTGTATATTACAGGAATCATTTCCGAATCTGCTGTACCTCTATTTCGTTGGTTACAAACCACTACATTTACACTGATATGTGGCTTTGGTTCGTCATCCATCAAATTATCTATAGAGGCAGCACTTAAATATCGTGTCCGTTTTGCCATTTCACCTTGATTAAATATATAACCTAGCAAAGTCAAATCGTTCATTTAATTGAATTGTAACCTACATGTATACGTCAATCACCTCCCTTTGGGAAGAAAAACCCTAGTCCTTCTATCAATCACATCAGCTAGTCAGCTGGCAATAAATACTAGTGTCTGATGTTAAGTCTTACCGTCATTGATGAATGGGTAGATCGATCGCAGCTCAGCCTCGTAAGCCTCTAGAGATATGGCCGGCGCGATCGGAGGCACGTAGTCGTCTTCAGGTGAACGTTCAGACCCGTAGCCTTGGTCGAAGCCCGGGTCTTGGAGTTTCCATACCGGTTCTGCGTCGGAACCTAGGAAATTAATCTGGTTAGTAGTGATATTTAAATTTAATGAATGATTGGTTACAGTGATTTGGCAGTTGGTGCCGAAGGCAGATGAATTAAAATGAAAAAAAAAAAAAATGTGACGAAAATATTGAAAACACATACAGCAGGCAGTAATTGCATGTGTCTTAATGGTTATCAATACTTTTTGGTCGTAATATTAACTTATGTGGGATAGCAATCGATATCGCGGCAAGCTGCGATAGAGATGGCAAGATTAAATGGACTCATTTAATAAAGACTGGGCTTTAGCGGCTCCAGAAAGAGGGAGATAAAAAGAATGTAAGAGGGCTTTTGCTTGGCAATGGGCGAATAAGGCACGCGGCGATAAACGACTGTGTACTGTGACGTGTTGGCTAAATGAATTTTGTGTGTAAATGTTGAGGTTTGCCGTCACAACATAATATACCGTCATCGCCTGCCACTGGTCTCAAAAACTAACCCGATCTATGTATACGTGTTTTACTTTATATTGGAATTTCTTTATATATTGTGGTGTACCAGATGTTCGGATGATAAATCAACATTTTATATCATTGAATTTTCAACAAAAACAGTTTCAACATTTATATTATTCCCTTAACAAGTCCGACATACCGTCCAAGCAAAATATGTATGACATGCACATAATATTATAACTTTGAAGTTATAATTTCAGTAACATATATTTAAAAGCCTATTGGCAATTTACTTGTAGTTTTAAACGCCACCAAGTTGAGGTTCTATGAAAAGTTTTAATAGCTCTTGTCGCAAATCGACATATTTAATCGTTGTCTAGTCTTTCTATATAATTTGCTTTGTTCACAGCGATTCAGTCTATGGCGCTTAAATAAAATGTATGAAGCTACGTCATGTGCAGAATTGCGTTAACACAAAACGTCAAGGTTTATTACTAAAGGCTAGTTAAATTTTCAGCACAGGTTACACAGATATTGCGCCAGATATGGTTTTTAGATCCCACATTATATAATATAAATTAATCACCGTCTATAAAGCCTATTTTCAGAATCCACAATGCTACCAATAATCATTAAAGAAATAAAATGTAAACATATTGCCCGGCGCGTGCATCAAACTTAACGGCAAAACATAAGCGCAAACACCACAGGACTAACACGACCACTTATTATATGCAGTGTAAACATATGCATTCATAATATATACATATGTACGTGGCGTTTGCAACGCGTTTTATGAAGCCAACATCCTCTTTTAATATTCTTTGTGTTCTCGCCAGCGCAAAATCACGAAACCATTGATATTTATCCCAGGAGCATTTTACATCTTATGGCGAACGTATTATAAATACATATTATGTGTAATATATGTATTTGACTCGAGGGAATATGTTTTGGCAAACAGTAAGAAATTTGTACTCTTTGTTTGTAATATTCAAACGGAATGAGGCTTTATATTCTGCGGAAAAAGGTATAATGTTAAATATACATTAGGTTATGGATACAACACTGTAAAGTAGCAATGTTTTATATAATATTCAAGGAAATTACCATAATTTTCTTTTGTATCCAAGACTGTTGATTGATGTTTATTTTGTTTCGTTAATTAACGAATAGTAGATTCTTTTAATTATTAATACTTTAATAACACTCCATCATCTCCTTTTCTTTTCATATTATTGACTCTTAGGTTAGCGTACTGGTTTGAGTGGCTACATTGCTACTATAGGACGCACACAGATAGGTAAATAATTGTGCCATTCAGATATAGTTATTCCGAGTAGGGGTGTCTTTTGTATCTGATTTCCATGAGGCACTCTCTATTTAAAGACAAAGTGCTTCCTCGTACGTTAACGTAACAATATTCGATTTTGTGTTTTTTACTCAAAAATTGGTATTTCTATCTTCAGTACCGTTTAGTTTTAGCTTTAGTTCTAGCCCCAGAAGCTATGGCGTCAACTTAATTTTCCATAACCTGTCCAAACCATTTAAGTCATACGAGGTTAAATTTAATCTCGTATTTTAAAAATCTTTGGCTTTCTTTTAACTATAAATATAAATGGATTATATTCATCCAGTTTGCACCTTGAAAAACATTTATAAGTGTGGTTCTAACAAATTGAATTAAAGGATAAAAATAAACTTATATCTATGTTCTATACCTACATATGTCCAGTTACCGCACTTCTGCCTCTAAAAATACATGTCAATATCATGCAAACAACCTCTCAAAATGTAACATTTTAGAGTAGAATAAATATGAAAACGGCGGTTTATTTCGTCTGAAAACACACCCGAGGGTTGGAGATTAGGTACGTATGTATGTTTAGTTTCAAGCATATTCTTAGGTGGAAATGTATAATGTATGAAGGAGCGGGTGGTAAAATATCGCTTTGCGTGCCTCGGATTAGTTAGGAGGAATATTGCGCTGCGACGTTGATTTACTGAACACACCCCATAGTTAGTCTATGGTCAGTGGTGCGACCCATACCGCTTATTTAAGGCTTTGAGTGAATGCATATTAAATGGAAAGCCTTACTGATTGTTGATCAGTAACATTTTGTGTAGTAAACCCTTCAAATATGGCGCCCGGGGGAAGGAATTTGTGTAAAGTTGACATGCAATATCATAGTTAGACAAAAGTGATTGTCTTAATGAGACGAATAAATCGTTAACTGGAAGTAACTGTTGTTAGGTAAAAGCATGGTTGAAATCCTTGTATACAGATTATACCTTAAAGCTTAGCAATTATTTTATTTTGTTTCTGATAATGAAAATATTTTATTGACGACATCGTTTTAGATTTTCTTGATACGTGACGGAATTTCAAAATACTTTTATTTATTTTAATACAAACCTAGAATTGTAGACTAATTCTTATGACATCTGAATCTTTTTGCTTCCTCGGTAAAGTGATGGCTGATAATTTTTTCAGTGAATGATTTTACTAACTTCAAAACAATGGACACAAAGAACGACCAAATTCAAAACAACTATTTATAGATCATGCTAATTTTATCATGTGTCTTAATAATCGAATCCACACCATGCGAGGCTAGCAATGGAAAGGAGACCATTTGAACCACTGCGCCGTAAACGTAGTCGTAATTAAATAATGTAGTCGCCATAATTTTATTTAAAATATACTGCGAGTGACACCAGGATGACATCATATTAAAATAATATAAAAGAGGAAAACCCTTGTTCGAAAACACACATTATACAAAGGGACATCCACCAAAATAGCTTATCCTTAGCCTTAACTATCGGATAACTGGGTAAAGAATTTTATTGGGTATACAAATGCCTGCTACTCTGCGCAGGAAGGGGTCGTCGGCGATTTGGGTGATACACATTAAATGCATACGATAAGGGATATTCATGGATACGAATGAAACTCTATGTAAATTTTCTATATATAGACGTAACGCGTAGTTACCTCTTGAAAGATTGGGCAGTGTGGTTTTATTTAATTCGATATTTTAAACACAGAAGCAAGAGAAATACATTTCAAGTCTCTATGGAGCTACTAATGATTTCTTTACGTGTATTGTAGTTTTTTCTTGCTTATTCGCCGTTTGTGAATCCCACGGCAACGCTTAACGGAAAATATTACCTGTGTCATAGTCTTTCTGCGTACCCTACACCCGTTTAACGCGTGATTAAGTAACATACATCAAAACTTTCAAATTTATTTTTTTAATATTAAGAAGGATATTAGTAGGATAAGTACTAATCCTGAACTGACTATTGCGAGGTTAATGGTGTGTTAAAAATAATACGTATACTTATTCCCTAAAACCTATTTTAACCCACTCAAAACATGCCATTATAAGAATACATTTAGCATAGTGACCACTCAGTCACTACATCAATGTATTAAACAAACTAATATGATTAACACATTAAACATGAGCAAACAGACCATCAACTCGAACATTTTATGCCCTCTTTAACCCAAGCCCGTAAACTTATGTAGTGAATGAAACTGCCGAATTTATGAATACAGAATAAAGTAAACAAAAAGTGAATTTTGGAAACCATTTTAAATTCATAACGCGGGAGATCATTTCGTCGGCGAGTTCACGTTTATGAATATGTTGTTGTATTGAGCTGTTAGTACGGAAAATATCCGATGCCCCGAGTTTTCACGTAATTGGCATAGCACGTTGATTTATTTATATTGCAATGAAAAGCAATATTCGGAGTTGAATTTAAATAGGAATTTTGTTAAAGAAAATTCAGCTTTACCTCCGAAAAGTAATACTCGGAATTCGGTAAAGGAAGGTCTGATTGAGTTTCAGTCTCAAGACTACGAATCATGGAGAAATTCAGTAGGGTGAGACGGTCTGATAAATCAAAGTAATGTAGTGAAAAAGCCGCGATTCCCGTCACGGCTCGAGCGAAATTTTCAAATTTGTCTCCGTAATGCTCACCGGGTTAAAAGGAGCTACACAACCACGGACTCAGTAACACGGGTGCTATCGCGATAGTGAGACTGGTACTTTGTTTGGATATTCAGTTTTAGGTTTTCTAATACGTGCTAAGTTATAGAGCTTACGCCGTCATATAATGCAATTATATGACGTCATACAAAACAAATGTTACTGAATGGCGTAATGGTTAGTGTAACCGGGTTTGATTCTCGCACAAGTCAAACATTTGTGTGCATGGACATGTATGTTTGTCTTGGTCTGGATGTTTCTATGTATAATATGTATGCATTTACAAAAAAAAGTATATATGTTTGTTTAACCATTGTCTAGTACCCTTACTACAAGCTCTGTTTAGTTTGGGCTAGATGGTGTTGTGTGTATGTGATGGAATGTTATTATTACATCTTTTTGTTTTTGTTTGAAAGCTAGTTATTTTGTCCTGCAGACGACATTTCAGTCGCGACTTCTATGTAATGTTTTTCATTGGCTATCGAAATTATTTTATTCCGGCTGTTGGTAAGTAAATAGTCATGTGTAATAGTAAAGTTTATTATTCCAATTACTCGCATAGCGTAGGTACATGATATTGTTTATATTGACGGCCTTAAGGTATATTTTCTCAAGTAAAAACCTTTAAAATAAATGTTAACTCTTATTGAACCGCGAGTATTAGATCATATTGGTTACTTCCTTAAAAATAATTTCACTCTATCTTATGGCGTATATATAAGGCAATTAATGGAGTCCAGGCATAAAGGATAACTATGCCAATCACTGACATAGTAAAAATGCCATAAAAAAAACTTCAATAATAATGTTAGTACCTTTTCACTTACGTTCATCATAACGTACTCATCGCGTTAAAAGCCAGTCAGAATAAAACACAGCATCTCCGTTTAATTTCAGCAATCCGGCGACTCATTTGATGGTAAGCTTCAATCTTAGTTCATGTAACTACAGTGGTTATATTCCCAAACACAGCCATCCGTCTACTTTAAAGAAAAGGTCAATAGAAACGGCTATTCTGCTTTTCGAAATGCAAATTTGCTTGGCGACTGAAATAAATAGAATGGTGACACCAACACGCTTGGAGTTGGTATTTAGTGAGAAATCTCAGTTTAATACAGGATTATCACCAGTTATAAGTTAGGGCATAACCTCGGTGGCGTAGCAGTAGTAAATGCGACTACTGTGTATGAGGTCTCGAGTTCGATACAGATCGGGCATCCCCTCTCTCTACGACTAGTCCAGTTTATGATATAGCGTTCCCCTACACCAACCGTCCGGTTATAATAGCGGGAGGCACTGTACCTTCCAGTGCCCGAGAGCACCTCCCGGGACCAGTTATAGACAGGTCTTGTCCCCAAATCTCGATTTCTCCAACCTAACTCCAGAGATCCGGTTCTCGTAAGCGATCTACCTCGTGCCTAAGTAGCACTACCTATTTTCCAGATAGGTGCCGGAGCAATAAAGCCGCTCACCACTCGCATCTCTGGGAGTTGCTAACGATAACCTCGCTGCAGCCGACGGAGAAGCTGCCTCCCATATCTCCAGTATGGTACCGGAGCTGTATATGGCACGCTCACTTCCCGACGTACCTCCATACGTCTACCCAAATAGGCCTACAAGCCGTGTATGCTGGGCAGGCAAGCACTCCAGATGCGTTGTGGCAGCGAAACCACGCCGCCACTTCACTAAAGTCAACTCCGTGCCTCGCGCGACCGACTGGTTCGCACTAGCCGCGCATGAGTCCGACGCTCGAACGCCACGTGCTTGCCAAGCAACGACCATGTCATCCTCTGCGGCTAACCACATAGCCCCTGCGAGTCCAACCTCAATGTCAGGCACCGCGCACTCTAGTCAGCGGTCGATAGAACACGCCTTTCGAGGCGCAGTGGGCTTCCTGATCCCGCAGTACTCTGGTCCTAAGGAGGAGAGCCGTAGTTCTCCCCCCGAAACCCTATCTACTCGGTCCTGTAGATAGGGACATGTAGATCGGGCAATGTTGAAGAGGATTTCGGTCAAGAAATTTTCATTGCTTATGTTTACGGTCGATACTGGATTTCAAGATTTTATAAGATTTGCCTGCCAGAATATTATCTATCAGTAGGCTTGGAGTTAAGAAATGCGACTGGCAGACGACAATAGAACATGGAACTCCAAGTAATGGGGGCGTGTTTATTGTCGTCTACAGTCTACTGTCATCTATTGTTCTATTGTCAGAGCTGGCGACATGGCGACATGTCACTATGCTACACCTCTGCCTACCCTGCTCTGTCTCTAGCATGAATTGTAATGTCCCTTTTTGAAAGATATTTAAGATTTTCTCAATATAACAAAAGATGTTCGTCTTTTAAATTTTTTTAAAGACTACTCCCGCTTTATGATTAAATGTTGTGTAGCGAAAAAATTACAAACATAACAAGAACCCAAAAAACTCCCAATCTCGGAACAACCATTTGTGATTCACACAATTTTTTGTCTCGTGTGAGGACCGATCCCATAACACTCGGGGCCATAACAGTGGCGAGACCACCACTTAACCCACTGCGCCATCCGTGCAGTAATTAATGGATGGCTAACCGACTCTAAACTCCGTTTGATCCCTGCCGCTTTATACAGAAATAGAACATTTTATTTAATCCAATACGCTAAATGTCACCACTGAATTTAGCCAGTTTATTTTTAGTACGAACTTTTCAGACATTTTATAAAATGTTTGATGTATTTTTAGTCTGTTGTAAAAAAACAAACTTTGCCGCCAAAATTAATATTGATTTTTAATATCACAAGCCATTTACATTTAGGCTGTGTTTATTATATACTAGCTGTTCCCCTTGGCTTCGTATGTTAGTAACAGTTCTGTTTTTAACTAACATATAGGCTGTTACTCGGTGATAATATAGCTTTCTAATGGTGAAAGAATTACTAAAATCGGTTAAGTAGTTTTTGAGTTAAACCCTTACAAACAAAAAGACAAATCTTTTCTCTTTATAATATTAGTATAAACTATTTATTTATAAATTACTGAAAATGCTTGCGCTTGTATTGTATATTCTCAAAAAGGTAGGCAAAGGAGCATAACACCCAAAATACGCCAGGTATTGAAATTAGTCAACTTAATATTGTCTTCTGTTTACGCGAATGTTACTCATTGAAATTAAATTCATTTATACGAATTTTATCGCGTTGTTTATTTATCACTGTATTATATAATTTTGAAACTGTTACACTACTACTATTATTAAATTTTACTAATTTTTAAGCAGCAGCCATGGTCACAGGGTGTCTCCCCGTGACCATGGCTGCTGAAAAGCAACCCAAACGTAGGGGAAAGTGTAAACTTAAATATAAATAGATTTAATAGTTTTAATAATTTTATTAGCTTAAATATTAGTAAAAGTAAAAAAAAAACAGTTTTAAAATTATGTAATACAGTGTTAAATAAACAAAGTGATAAAATCCGTATAAATGAGTTTAATTTCAATTAGTCAACTTTATACGGATTACATCGCGTTGCTCATTTTGTTTCAAAATTATGTTAAAATAATGTGTTAAAGTAGTTTAATTTCAACAAATTTAATAACATTCGCGTAAACATAAGACAATTTTGCGCCAGGTATGTTTTGGGTTCCACGTAATAGAGAGCACCAGGGAGCACATTGTCAGACTCCACGCTGCTAGCTAGCGCGCACTCAGGATTTTACTATTAATCATTTCAATAACCCGGGATTAGAAACCAGGATCTCATGTTGGCATGTAACATGAGCGCAAATTTATTGCAGAGGCAAAACCAAGTGGTTTCTGATATATTATGCCTCATTATAAGATTTGTTTTGGTCGTACGGCCTTAACATTATACGATATATGGCATAATCCCTAGAGAATCCTTATAGGATTATGGGTTTATAGATTAAGGCGCCATGAATCGTATAATATAACGTGACGCAGTGGAAACCTCTGCTAGAACGATTCGCAAGGTTAAACAACGTTACCATCATAGACAGATGATCATTATACAACAGATACACACACACTTTCCGTCCACCGTAGGTATTCCTGTGAGCCACTCTTTATCACTTACCTACGTTACCATCTAGAATTGTTCATAGATTAAGCCCAATATTAAGTTTTAGGTCTCGGCGATACAAGTCTTGAGCTTAGTGTCGATAGCACTGATAACCGTACAAATTTGAATTTGTTTATGCAAAAATAAATTATTCTGATTCTTATCTAATCTTCGCAAGTTTAGATCGAAGTAGCTCTGTAGACAAACTGGAACTCGGTTAAATATAGTAAGACTAGATGGTCAACACCAATAGGATTGGATTAAGTATTAAGATGATCCGATAATTGCTAAATCGCCTTTTAAGAGTAAAAGGAGAATCACGCGCTTTATCCTTATTTTTCTGTCTTTGGCGCCACTTTCAAGTTTCTGTAGTGAGTAATCACATGTCTTTTTGTTACATCACAATCTCATCTCAGCAATTCTTGAAGCAGCGCAACGGTAGTGAATACGACTGCTGTGCATGAGGTCTCGGGTTCGAATCCCGGGTCGGGTCTACATAAAGTTATTGGGTTTTTCTGTTAAGAAATCTCAATAGTAGCCCGGAGTTAGGAAGTTGGCGGAAAGCACGTAAAGCCGTTGGTCCTGCGCCTGATCTCTCTCCGGTCGTGTCGGATTACCGTCCCATCGGATTATGAGAATCAGGGAACAGAGAGTGCACTTGTGTTTGCGCACACGCTTGTGCACTATAATATCTCCTGCGCAGATGACCAGTCTTCGTTAAGATTGGCCGCCGTGACCGAAATTCGGTCTGGAGGTCATTATTATTATTATTATGTTTCTCTTATCACAGGTACATTCTAACATATTATATTAGAAAATACCTGGCCCTTTGGGAGGCTTACACGGAGACATGGGTCCAACGTGAAGAGGCCCTTCGAGAGTTTTAATCAAAGGTGTGATGGAACACCTACAGCGGCACTAGCCGCAGCAGGCGTAGGACTATTGCTACGTATGGATTCTAATATATGGGCTATAGGTATGGGTGTTTGGTGGACCGGTATATTGCTAACTATAGATGAAAAACGGCGTCTGCCCTGAATACGCTAATAGCATCAATGCAATGGGCAGACGGTGACTCGCCAACTCACTAGATGGGCCCCCTGATAAGCCACTATAGGCATACAAGCCAGCAGCAGAGTGCAACACCGGTGCAAGTGGCTAGGGGTGTCGAGCGGTGCGGCGCCGGTTTCACCATCACGGGTCTCATGACAACGGAGACCCGGAGCGGGTTTTCCCGTAGTTATGCCCTTGAAAATGACACTTCCACCCCCAAGCATATAGCTCTAGCGGCCCCCCTCTGGCCGGCCGACCAAGGCAAGCCAGAGTTGAGAGTCCTACGGGCGCTCTTGAAGTTCCACCCCGGCCAACCAGTAACGGCAAGCCGGGGACGAGGCCCTAACCAACTCTCTGAGGCATTCAGGACCGCAGTGTCGCCACTCACATTCAGCCGCCACAAGCTACCCTGCGGGTTGTGCGCTTTAATTTAACCTGGTGATACATTTTTGTTTATATCACAAGGCGAAGGTGATAGTTTTAAAGCTAGTATACTGTGCCCTCCGATATCGCGTTAGTCTCATGATGAGATAACGACTGTCCCACAGGGGTTTAGGGCTTTATTATTATTATTATTAATTTACTGTCATTATCTAATTTAAAAAAAAATCTCTTAATCTAATACATACATTTTTTAAAGCGTTTCTAATATGAAAAGAGAATTCGATGACGACCGTACTAGTATAAACTGGGCTACAGTCGAATAAAGACACATCTCAGCAATTCTAGTTAAAGAGTGGAAGAGCTAGCCGATGCGAGTTAATTGATGACGCTACCAACAAGGTGGATCAACCGAGGAAGTACCAACCAAGAGGCTGGTTACTCTTGCGGCGCCTTCCCTTCTTACAGGCGGGCGGGCGAAAAGCTGTAATGACATAACTGCTTTTCGTCCGCTAAGTAAGAGTTCCGGAGACTCTACTTCTCCCATTACTTTCCTTTCATTATATGTATTTTCATTCATTATATATTTAGCTATAGCTCAGTGGGGAGACCAACAGACTGCAATGCAGAAGGACTCGGGTTCGAACCCACGTCGCGCACCTCTGACTTTCGGAAGTTATATGACTTTTCGAAATTATGTGCGTATTGATTGACAATTATCGCCTGCTCCATGCCTCGGAGAGCACGTTAAGCCGTCGGTCCCGGCTGCCATTATTATCTATGGCAGTCGTTATTGGGAAGTCAGTGCCCTATAATATCCTGACGCTGTTCTAGCCTTACGGTATCGTTAGCCTTCGGGTTGCGGAGATCAGGTGGCAGCCGCTCCGTGTAAAAACTGATATCCTGTCAAATCCGGTTAGACCAGAAAAGCCGACCCCAAGTGACTTGGGAATAATAAAGGCTAGGGAGAAGAGAAGATATGTATGTTTAATATGTGTTCCCTAGAGTACTAGTGATAACAGTAATAGAGTAGGAGTGATATAGAGTATTGCAACTTGCAAGAAAACATCGTTTCACCATTAGGGCGGGCGTATATTTGTTTACCACCCTGGTAGCTTACTACTTCGCGTGGAATCCTTCGACAAAACCTCACAGTAGGCCTTATGATATTCAAGTCTTGCACAGAACATATAAGAGATGTCTTGTATATCTTCTTCAAAATATAATTCATTGTTTGTCACAGACACAGATTTGTGAATCCATAAATTTCGACTTATCTTATCTTCTATGTCATGTTGGATAACTTTATCTATAATCGAAACTGAATGACTGTTTGTTTGTAACGTATACGTTCGTATACCATTCATCCGATTACAGTAAAGTTTGAATAAGTTGTTCGCGCGCTCGCAAACAAAAGCAACTAAAAAGGAATTAAGGAGGCAGTGCAACGCTTGGCAGGCAGATAGTATGTAAATAGAAGTATTGTTTGTTTACATATTATGTATTTAGGAACGAGTTACAATAGAAAATGTGCTAAGATATACTTAAATAGACCTACGACTTTTCCCTGGAGGTTCTTGGAGTAGCAACTAGGGTTTTCCACTTGCAACGACCCTGCCATATGTATATCTCTTGTTTTACCGACTAGCCTAAAATAATGAGCGACGTTCTCTGACTAGATCGGACACACTCTAGAGAATGACCAGTAGCTATAATCGACAATCGTGTATGAAAAAATGTATGAAACACTCGTTATATTCTTTACACACGCTCTGTGGTTTGTGATACTCTTAACCTGGCCTTTCTTCAGAATATCTCTGATCTTGTCAGTATACGTTCTATGTTTTCACCTTCTGACTTCTGAAGTCAGAAGGTAAGGGAAGACAGTATATGGTTAACGATATACTGTCTTTATATAAAATATTATACGAAAATAAATAATAACGTAGGCTGCGAGACCGCTTGCGGTCGCTAATGTCATCTATATTATTATATTTTTTTATATTTTCCGGTATCGTCTAATACAGAAAGCTTTTCCTTGCCTTTCCCACCATACTTCACGTTTCACATTTAGCTGCGTACTCAAATACGTATAATGGACGACCCTGGCTTTTGGTCTGATTTATTGTGTTTACACCTGCACCTTATATCGGTTTCTATTACGGTCATTCTCTGAAGGCTTTCCAAGAGTCTTTGAAATTGGTTGCCGTTATAGGCACTTTCAATATTATTTTGGAATTTACTTGCTGTATTACGAGATGTGATGAAGACTGAGTTACAGTAGCGATAGGGAGTCTGAAAATGAGCTCAGGAAAAGTTAATAAGAGGCTCGCCCGCTGCTTCGTGGGGCTTAAACATAGCTTGCACAACGTGGTTGTAATACGCCTTTGGCTAACTTATCAAGGATATTAGGCGTGAGTCTATATTACGTTTAAAATTATATTTAAAGTTACTAATGGATAGAATATGTCTAATATGTATTTTGGAAATTGTATTTTTTGCAAATGAAAAATTTATGATTCTTTCAACATTATGTCAAGAACAATATATAGTAAACAGAAATCAAATTAATAGAAATAGCAATAAAATCAAAGTACTCAACTTTGTAAATTGGATTTTTTTGAAAAATTTATAGAAAGTAATCAAATCAACAATTATAGTTAACACTGTTAGCTTTTTGTAATCTTCTAATGTTAAATCTCTTAAAATTTTCTATGTAGCTCCATGGATTATTAAGATCCAGATTTCACTACTCCGTGAGTAAATCTTACGACAAGTCAAGAGAAAAATTAGAAAATTAGCTAATTCTAATTATGAGCGTAATTATTTACTTATAAAACTTTGTTTCTACGTAGTGTAAAGGTACGACGCCCCAGGGCGCGGGACCTTTCCTTTACTTGTCTTTTTATGTGACAACCTGATTAATAAAAGAACCTTAAGTTTTACTTTGTTTTAATTGGGTAAAGGAATAAAAATTGAGGACGTTTTCTGTCATTTTAAGAATTTTCCATGATCTAAAAAACATAAGCGTCTATCCTTGTGTTGCAATCGTTGTTATTGCAGTAGGTTTAGCTAAATGTATATGACATATTTTAGTGCCCTCCCAATATTAGGGCTTTCGCATTAGTAGCAAAGTAACTCTTCGATCATAGCGCCACTTCTAACAGTCAAATTATGAAGTACTTTTTTTTTATTTCCCTGAAAAAAAATTACATTTATTTCCCTGGAAAAAAATTATATTTATTTCCCTGGAAAAAAATTATACAGTACTAGCTCAACCCAACCACGCTTTACTCTGGCTCTGTTTGATATTTTCGATTACTTATTCCCATGAGAACTTCGGTATAAAAGGTATATAAAAACACTTTTATGTAGAAATGCAACGTCGTATAAAAATGTCAAGTCAATCTATCGACTACTTTATGAGATCTGTAGACACAAACATACGAAAGCTGATTTTAATATATAAAGATTTTTCAACGAGTACACAACCATCAAAACAAATTTGGATCTACTAGACGGAACTCGAACAAGCCATAAATATACGAATAACATCCATTACTGCTAACTCAAACTGTGAGTCAACGAACTAATAATGAAGAAATGAAATCTATTCACAAACTTATCTAATTAGACCAGACTGGTACTACTATTCTAAGGCTGGTTTGTTTAACATTTAACTAGTAATGGGTGGGCACACAAGGGCGGGTACAGTTATATTCAATAGGTTGTGGTATAAAGGCTTTCGGTCCCAAATCTCGCGACGTGATAAGCCTTACAATAGTGGTGACGCCTCCCTGTCTGCCTTTGAGCTAGGCTTCACAGCTTCCAAGATAATTGACTTTAGTGTACACGGACGTATGTAACGTTTAATCTCTAAAGCTGAAGATTTTCTGTGTGGATAGATTGCGATGTGTTTTCAGTGAAATGGAATTGGAATTTGAATGTATTCTGCGAGATAGTGCAGTCTCGTCGGTCCCATAGCGTAAGTTTGTAGGCGATTGTGATATCCTTAGTTTGAATTTCGGGTCTAGGAAGATGCTTTAGCGTTATATATTATTAATGCCAAAATTTAAGGACAATTCTCAAATACAAAGATATAGGTGAAATCGAAAAAACAAATACATGCAAATACAAAAAAACAATTGTACATCCTTGACTATTACGATAGTGCAATGGTAGTCAATGCGGTTGCTGTGTATGTGTTGTCGGGTTCGATGCCCAGATCAAAATCTTGTTAAGTACATAATTTTCTTCGTTCCACCCTCGGCTGGCCCACTATTACGTGTAATATTTAATAGCGGGCCAGCCGAACTTCAGATCATAGCTGCCACAATATTAGGATAATATACATACATTTTTTTTTTTTTTTTTTTTTTTTTACGTGGGGGAATGCTATGACGCATACCCCTCCGCGGGGGCGGGCGGAGGGATTATGTCGGACTCGCCGGGGTAAAAGAAAGATGTTAAAAGATAATGTACCTCCCGGAATACCGACTAAACCTACCACGGTGTTCCTCGACAAAACCACTATCGACGGGGCCGCGCGAATCGCTTTCGCATGCGGTCGCGACCCCGCCGAGGTTACGGCCCGCCGTATGAAACGGCAGGCCACTACACAAGAGACCTACCCAAAGGACTCACTTCATAAGATTCCCTACTGTCTCCCCCCCTAGGTGGGAGACGGACTCGAAACAGAGGCGCGCGTGGGAACACGCACGCCGCCTCTCGGACCTGGTGCTGAACGGATGGCGGGCAGGCCCACAAAGCCCGCCACCCCCAGGTCAAACCTCAGGGTGGCTGGAGGTCATCGCGCGCCCTCCGGCGCCCGGCTCTGCGGTTGGGGAGAGGGTTTAAACGCTCCCTCTCCCGCTCCGCCGCCTCCTTGATGGAAATTACTTCCTCACAAAAGGAGGCGACGGCGTTCCACGACCTCTCACTCCGGACCATAGACTGAACTACGGCCGGGAGCGAGAGGGCAATCGATCCGACTGCCGCGATCAACTCACGGCGCTGCGATGTCCAGGCGGGGCAAACCGCCAAAGTGTGCAGCGCCGTGTCCTCAACAACGTCGCGGCAGTCGCCGCAGTGGTGACAACCGGGCGTCTCTTGCCGGCGTATACGACACAGGAACTGGCCAAAACAACCGTGGCCAGTCAGAACCTGTGTCAGCCGGAAGGTGAGGGCGCCATGCCGCCTCTCCAGCCACTCCTCAAAAACGGGACTTACCGCCACGATCGTGGCGTGCCCGAATATACATACATCTGTCTACCTCTTTGGAGATATACACACATAAAAAACAGGCCGCGTTCACTTGAAAAAGTTGAGATATTTTTTCTCGTGTCAAAATATAATTAATGGATGCATTTAAAACCACATCATTTAAATGTAGAAAACATAAAACCTTGTTTTGTTTTTTTATATAAAACAAGGTGAATGATAAATGACCCTCATTCTTGTTTCTGCCTGAACGCTGCTTTAATCAAATTCTCTAAAATTGTTCATTTGAAAAATGCCAGGTGGACTGTCTGAAGTCAAGCAAGAACAGTGTTATAGCGAGAAGAAGGATATTCTACAAGACAAATCGCAGCCAGAGTTTCCGTTGATCAAACCTTCGTTGTTACTACCCTGCAGAGGTACTGGAGCCTTGGCAACCTTGCTGATCGACCTCGCAGTGGCCGCCCGGCTGTTCTTAGTGATGTTCAGAAGCGCTACATCAAACTTCTTGCCGCCCGTGATCCATTAAATAAGGCTACCAAACTGAGATTAGAGTTGCGAGCTGCTACTGGACTGGATATTAGCACTCAGACCATTCGTAATTGTTGACACCACTTTAGATTACGATAAAGGAGATCCTAGCGAGTACCTTTGAATACACTGGAACGACAGCGACACAGATTGCAGAGGGCCAGGCAGCATCAAAACGATGAAGACGAAGAAGATGTTTGGCGTAATTGTCTTTTCGTTAAAGAAACACGGATTAGTACGAACCCTGATAACCGACGTGTCCAAGTTTGGAGACGGCCTGGGTATTCCGAAAGGCTAAGAACTGCTACTGAAACCGTTCAGCAAGGTGGCAAATCAGTATCTTTTTGGGGCGGAATAATGATTGGAGCTCGAACGCTTTTGATCCCGTACCAAGGCTCTATGACAGCTATTTGTACGAGATAGCTGTTATTGATGGCATCACCAGACCATTCAGGATAAATGACCTATGGTAACCATTTCGTGTTGGTCGATGATAATGCGCCGGCACATCGAGCTCAGCGAGTGAGCGCTGCTCTCCGGGAGTACAACATCACGCGGTAAGACTGGCCTGCTGGCTCTCCGAACTTAAACCCAATCGAGCACGCATAGGACGCTCTCAAGCGAGCTGTTTGGAGTCGTCAGCCATCTCCGAGAACTCTGTGAGAGACCAAGGTAGCCGCCATTTAAGAATGGACAGGCTACTATAAGAACTATTGGACAACTTGATCTACAGCATGCTTGGGAGGATTTTCGCATGCGTTCAAGCCAGGGGAGGAGTCATTTTGTATTAAATTTGTAAATAAATATAAATTATTTACTTTAATCAAATCTTCGCATTTCTTTAAAAAACAAATATCATAGAGAATGAAAAATCTATTTTTACCCGACTGCGTCAGAAGGAGGGTAATGTTTTTCGAGCGTATGTATGTATTTATTAACGAAAAACAAAAAGAATATAGAGATTTTCATATTAAAATTGTGTGTTTTTACCCGACGGCGTCAGAAGGACGTATGTACGTAATGTTTTGAGAGCGTATGTATGCATGTGTGTATGTATGTCCATTTCTTTGGCACGCCCTACAGCCCAAACGGCTGGACGGTTTTTGACATATGAGGTGTCGTTGAATTCATCAGAATTGTGGTAGTGATATAGCTATATCCATTTTGAAAATGGCGCCCGCAAATGAAGAAAAAGGGGGCAGTTTGTTTTTGTCTTACCTTAGCAATATGGGTATGAAATGAAAGATCGTACAAAGACGATTTCAAAAATATATGTATCATATCACGTTTATATTATTGTTTTAACACAAATTGTCAAAAAGCGTACCAATTATATATCAGGACGCCCGAAGTATCATTTTCTAGCAAGAATGTATTCAAGTCAGGAATGACATTGCCTGTACTTAGTTATATATTAAAATAAAACACGGTTACTAAAACTAAAAAGTCTGAAATAAAATTATTATTATAAAAACAAAAAACCCGACTGCTTAAAAGTAATGAACTGAAAAGAGAAAACAAGTATCACAATATCTATATAAAATTCGACTGACTAAAGAATTCTTTAGTAAGCTTACTTCATCAAATAATGAATCATTCATTGATTATATTTTCACACGAGAAAAAATATCTCGACTTTTCCAAGTGAACGCAGACGTTTGATGTTTGTAAACCCCACTCTAACTAGCAGAAGCAGCTATTATAATACAGAGAGAGTACTCAAGTGAATAAGAATCTAATTAGAGTACATATCAATAACGTGAGCAAAGAAAATTAATTCAAGTCTTGTCGCACCACGTAGAGCCAACCGAGGCGAAGCTTTCAAAGGGCCAGATTAAAGTGCTCAAAGGTGTTGTGAAAAGGCGTCGCACCTCGGCTTGTACGCAAGAAAACAATTTTCTCTAAGCACCACACAAGTTTGTCAACTAAAATTATATTACAAGTTTGGCTTACAAGATGTGCTGTCGAAACTTCGAGTAACCACGTTATACGTACAAATAAAATGCAAGTAAGTGTATAACGTAGCAGAATGTTAGAGTATTTTCCTTTACCCAATCTGCTGGAGTTTTTCCTTATGGGTTGAGACAAGTGGTCAACATTAGGTGTGTCGTAGGACACCAATCATAAGTGACAGTAATGTGTTGGATTGTTGACTCAGTAACGACGCGTTTCTTGCCTAGCACAGGAAAGTCGTATTTCCTTGTATATTTGTTTCCTTGTAGCAAACATATCAGATATACGTAGTTTAGCGCCTATATCCGCGATAGGGTTGGTAAAAGTCTATTCACATAAATCTATAATTATAATTATAGGTCTTGCGTTATTGCGAATTCAATATTTTGTTCAATAATTTATTGAATATTATCAATTTACACAATTCTTCAAAACTAACTTATATTTTTGCCCCGCTGCTGGGCAAAGGCCTTCCCTCTTAATCTCAACTGCTCTCGCTCCTGAGCAACGTCTTGCCACCTCTCCATAAACTTTTCTATGTCGTCGGTATCCACTCGGTAGATAGTTTGACCCACCTATCGGGCTTCATGCGGCAGACATGTCCGGAAGTGGAACTCACTTCAACATAGCGGTCTCAGCATCTACATCTTTGATCTGGGTTTTGAAGTCCAGGTTCGTGTTTTTGACGCGGTCTAATCGGCGGATGCCAAGAACTTATACCTAAAATATTATATTACAGAAATAATAATGAAAAGGAAAACCAATACTAAAAGTCTCTTATAAGCGTCATAGATTTCCTCCGCATCACAGTCGACTGGTAGTGTGCTCAGAAGACTGGCAGCATTGCCACGTTAAATAACAATTACGTATAATATATATAATAATTTGTTAAAAGAAGTAAATTTAAAAAAAAACTACCAGTATATGTGCTAAAATTTCTTAACAATAAAATCCGATGATACATTACCTACACGGAATTTAAACCAGAGACCTCATGCATATCTGTCGCTTTCAAAACCGCTGCTCTACTGAAGCTTTGATATTCTGATATTTCTATTTATAGCTAACGTGAATGTAATACATTAGCAGTATCGGGGCAAATGTAATGACGCATCGAGTTCTTTGGAATCGGTAATGATATGTTTAATGTGGCTCGATTAATCATATTATTCGTTGGATAACATATAAAGGGTTGTTAGCAACCGTTTAAGTAAGCCGTTACTGTGAGTCTCAGGTGCGACGGGATCTATGGGATAATGTATTCCTTGCTCCGACACCCCGGGCCAGGACTTCTCGCAATTTCCCGAGGAAAACTCGCCGTGTTCCCATTCTATACCAATATCTATGAATTATGGAGATTTTATACAAATCCTTTTGGAACGTGTCTATTGTTTTCCCCTTTAGTTTTAATGTTATTTTCAGTTTGTAGGCGATTCTGTGGAATTGATATCCTATGTGGCAACATATAGAAAGAAGCTTAGGAAATATTTAAACCTATTGAGGCGCAGCGGCACACCAGCGGCTAGACACAATAAGTTTTTAATTACGTCTGGCGTTTTAAAACTTGCCAGGATAAGTAGGGCTTTGAGGACCAAATTTTGATCACGGCGGTGAATCTAAACGGACACTGGCCATCTGCATAGGAGATATTATATTACACAAGTATGTACGCAAACACAAATGCACTGTCTATTCACTCACTCTTATAGCATAAGATGGCAATCCAACACAATTAACATATCAAATAGTTGTTTCTTCAATAACATACGATTACGTAGGTCATAAAAAGAAGTAAATTGCACCATATATACTTTGCATATTTTGCAATATTTAAAGGTAAGTTTACTCAAGAAAATCCTTAAATACATCGTCTATTAAAAACGATTTTCTCAAGAGCCAGCTTCCGTTTAGCATATTAATCACGTTTATATTCAGAGGTGAAGCCGCTAAAAGTTTTAACAATACTGTAGCCATTAGCCATATATCAACGTCGGACGAAGAGTCTGATTTGGACGCCAGCAAATTGGGATTAATAACGGTCTAAGAAGAAATTCTCCCACATTTCTTTTACTGATTAGGTGGCAAGACAAATCGGCTAGTGCGAAAACAAGGAACTTTCTTCTTGTGTTTGTAAAGACCATCCTTTCTGTCCTCGTCGTGTCGTAAATACTTAAATGATTTGTAGGAAATAATTAGTCTGGAAACCAATTTTAGTGTCATTAGTTTTAGTCGACTACGATCATTATTCATAAACTTGTTGAATAATCCTGTAGAAGAGTAACGAGTACTGTGTTGATCTTTGAGGAATTATCTTGTCACGTTAAAACTAGAAAATATGTTATCTTATCAGTAATTAATTAGATAGGTTTATATAGTAGTTATGTTACTGAACGTGAGTATGTGCATGTTACTGAACGATACGACGATATTATCGTGGCAAATATAATACTTTGTTACTTGCTATTAAAAGTCCAATCAGTACTGGAGATCTGTATAACATTGTTGCCGTTTTATATTACATTGAAATTGAAATGGAAGAAGGCAAAATGTAAGCTCGAGAGCTAAAGGATGAATGCCCGGGGATGGTGGCGATCGAGAATGAGAGCGAAATGTTTCAGACTTTATAGTGTGAATCAGGTGATTCACACTATAAAGTCTGAAACATTTCGCTCTCATTCTTCTTCTCTATTAGGTAATAGAGAGAGGTGGTAGATGAATATTTTAATACGAGGATTTTGAACCCGAATAGATTGATAGACAAAGACATCATAGGTTCTATGTGTTGGTCTACTTACGAAATACGCTAAGATATCAAACGTTCTATGACCGAGAAATTAAACGAATTAATACGCCATAGCGTTTCAATATATTGAAAGCCTTATGAAAAATAATTATTGAGTAGTAGAGCCGAAAGAACACGTGTACCGTCAGAATCCATTACTCATCCAACTTGCAACACATCGATTTCTACAGATATTTTTATCATCATAACAGTGATCTCAATTCCCTCTTTAACCATTCGTGACCAAGTTATCACATCGTACAAAATTAAGTACAATTACTGAATGTAGGAACACAATGCGTGGGTCATTTATTAGAATTATCGTTGGTTTTGGGCAGCACGCTATCGGCCACCCCTTCCTCCGGCCTTGACCCGAACTGGCCCGAAGTTATTCCGAGTATTTCGGAACGAGTGACGTCAGCGGCCAGGCCCTGAGAATATGTCACTGCGAACACTGCAGTACTAAGTAAGAATTTATTGTAATTATAGCTGCAGTATTAAACTAGATAATGTGGAATTATCGCTTGTACTGTTGAAGAAAAAGATCGTGAGGAAATCTGCAAATCTGAGTGTTCTCCATAATGTTCTCGAAGCACTGGAACAGCGTGGTGGACTATGGTATAACCCTTTTCACACTGAGAGAAGGCTCATGCCTAGCCGTGGAAGAGTTCATATCGTGCTGATATATAAGTATATATGTGGAAATAGGTTTAGAGTATACTGCACGAAAATTAAACGGTCACTAATACTTCACACAGCAACTTTTCTTTCTTCTTGTTACAGACTATATTTTTCGAATTTGCGCATGTAAGTGCTCAGTCTGACATTCTTCACCATTGATCTAAACTGGGTTAACGTAATAAATTGAACGCCTTCATGGATTTTGCGTCTTTCTTCGAAAAAAGCAATTTCATTGCATAAGCGTTTCATATTATTGAACCGATTAGAACTCAGTTTGGCAAATGTAATACGTTTGTGCGCTGGTTAAAACTTGGTCCGATTTTTTTAAAAAGGTGTACCTGAAACTACGCGTCTTCTTAGGTCTGACGACATTAGCCTCAATAAAATTATTATTTTATTTTTTAATTTGCACCTATTTCTGAAATACGACGAGAGAGCTAAATAGTATACCTAAGACCATAAAACTCCACGCGGAACAGTTTTACAAAATGCATATTCGAGAATACTCAACAAAGTTCTCGGGTAAGTAAGTTTCAGTTTCAGTTGTGACGTCACAGGAAGGTGTCAAAACGTCATGCGAGTTCGTTGCAAAATAACAGCGCAGTGGTTTGCATTTATGTGTAGCTGCGGCAATAAGCTGAGACAGAAACTCATTTCTTTTCGCACATATGTGTAGAAACACCCCGCTTCTTTATTTCCTGGTTTCTATTGTTAATTTTATTTCTCATATGTGGAAATGTTTCATAAATGCTCTTTTTCATGCTTTTATTTTATAAAAAAATAGACAAAAAGGGAATTTTAGACAGTTATAAATGTAGTTAACATCGTGGTCACTGGTTGCAGTGTTTTAGTTTTTTGTTCAGAGTCAGGGTGATCTTGGTGGCCGTTGTTTGAATGTTTGTAAAATCGCGGAGGCTACACAGGAATTCTAATGCGTGAATTGTCTATTTTAATAAACAAAAATCATTCAAAACAGTGGTCACTGCAAACAATAGATTTTCTATTGTTTACGCTCAAAGGTCTTCACCTATTTTATAGATCAAAACTTAAATAAATAACATAAAACGGAACAAAGCCGCTTAATACCCGAGAGGTTAAGTTGAGTTGTACGTAACACCCACATTTCGCCCTACGTCCCACGTAAAACTCCATAATGTTCTCGAAGCACTGGAACAGCGTGGTGGACTATGGTATAACCCTTTTCACACTGAGAGAAGGCTCATGCCTAGCCGTGGAAGAGTTCATATCGTGCTGATATATAAGTATATATGTGGAAATAGGTTTAGAGTATACTGCACGAAAATTAAACGGTCACTAATACTTCACACAGCAACTTTTCTTTCTTCTTGTTACAGACTATATTTTTCGAATTTGCGCATGTAAGTGCTCAGTCTGACATTCTTCACCATTGATCTAAACTGGGTTAACGTAATAAATTGAACGCCTTCATGGATTTTGCGTCTTTCTTCGAAAAAAGCAATTTCATTGCATAAGCGTTTCATATTATTGAACCGATTAGAACTCAGTTTGGCAAATGTAATACGTTTGTGCGCTGGTTAAAACTTGGTCCGATTTTTTTAAAAAGGTGTACCTGAAACTACGCGTCTTCTTAGGTCTGACGACATTAGCCTCAATAAAATTATTATTTTATTTTTTAATTTGCACCTATTTCTGAAATACGACGAGAGAGCTAAATAGTATACCTAAGACCATAAAACTCCACGCGGAACAGTTTTACAAAATGCATATTCGAGAATACTCAACAAAGTTCTCGGGTAAGTAAGTTTCAGTTTCAGTTGTGACGTCACAGGAAGGTGTCAAAACGTCATGCGAGTTCGTTGCAAAATAACAGCGCAGTGGTTTGCATTTATGTGTAGCTGCGGCAATAAGCTGAGACAGAAACTCATTTCTTTTCGCACATATGTGTAGAAACACCCCGCTTCTTTATTTCCTGGTTTCTATTGTTAATTTTATTTCTCATATGTGGAAATGTTTCATAAATGCTCTTTTTCATGCTTTTATTTTATAAAAAAATAGACAAAAAGGGAATTTTAGACAGTTATAAATGTAGTTAACATCGTGGTCACTGGTTGCAGTGTTTTAGTTTTTTGTTCAGAGTCAGGGTGATCTTGGTGGCCGTTGTTTGAATGTTTGTAAAATCGCGGAGGCTACACAGGAATTCTAATGCGTGAATTGTCTATTTTAATAAACAAAAATCATTCAAAACAGTGGTCACTGCAAACAATAGATTTTCTATTGTTTACGCTCAAAGGTCTTCACCTATTTTATAGATCAAAACTTAAATAAATAACATAAAACGGAACAAAGCCGCTTAATACCCGAGAGGTTAAGTTGAGTTGTACGTAACACCCACATTTCGCCCTACGTCCCACGTAAAACATAAAAGTAAAGAAACAACGCAGTAAAATGTTTGCTTAATGATGAATGTTACAAAGTATATGTCTCGAAAACTTCATACGTAGGACCCTTCGTATGGAAGGATACAATCTGTTCCCTTTCCGCTAAACGGAACTATTGTAAATTGCTTCGGCGTTACTACGTCTTTGTTACGTCACAGTTTTGTAGCGCTATCTTTGTCTATCGAACTAGCTGTAGCTTCATTTTTGGGAAAAATAAACAGTCAAATGCCTATGTCATGTTCTCTCTGGAACTTTTTACCGCCATATTTTTGACCTTATCGCCGTACAACGTAACGAGGTGCTATGATCGATGTGCTTCGCACCACAGCCATTAAGTATTTTTTATCTCGCTCTTATCTCGACTCACGCCCCTGATTGAGCCTATCTAGATTCCGAAGACCATAAAATTTAAGTGAAATCTGCCGCTTGAGTAACCACCATATTTTAAGTTGGATCGTTTTGAGATTTGGTGCGAAGATATAAAAGTTGAATTAAGGAAGAGTCTAAAAAATAAAAGATGTTCGTCTTCCTGTGATGTCATTGGTGTAAAATTTATATGCATGTAATGGGATTCCAAAATGCGTCATACTGTAGTTGATTGCTTTTGAGAATAACTTTGAAATTATGCTACAACAGCTTAATTGAGACTGTATTCTTAGAAGCCGACCTAGGCATAAGTTTCGCAAAGAATTACTACGGAGAGTAAAACCACTAATAGTCAGGCGAGGCCATTGCTTCGTTAAGTAGGGTTGTCAGCTTCCTAAGCTATGACCTTGCCAAGCTATAAGAAGCTATGCTTGGAGCACGAAGTTGGGGTGAAGAAGTGCCCTTTGCGCTATACCCTGGCAACATAGCGACTCCGTTTATGACGGGTCTGCAACGCATGACCGAATACCCCAGTGTTGCACGTGTAATATAAGAACAAAAAACAACATTAGTATCAGCAGAATATAAAAAAAGACGAAAGAAAGTGTAGAAATAAGTACATATAACGCAGACCACCAATTTATACTAATATTAAAAATGCTTAAAACCTTTGGTAATGTAACAATAACTATGAGTTTATTGATTATAATTTATAACACTAATTAATCTCATATATATTTACAAACGTATTAACAAAGATAAAGTTATTATAAAAATGTTAATAATTATTATAGTAAAATTTACAAAAATGCTTTAGGTGTCGTAGAATTCGTCATTAAAGTAAAGTAAAAGTACTAAGAAACCTTTGTCTGTTTGTTACGTTTCCATATAATCAATAAAAATCAGGTGACTTCAAAAATAAGTGAGAAAATTGGTAGAATAATACAAAGGTATTGAATTTTCGAGAGATTGTTCTAGTTAGTGGACCATTGATCAATATGTTTTTGTTCGTATTGTGGTCTCTCGTGTATAATTCATTATTCCCCATTTATTTCGTGCTTGTTGTGATCTATTCAGTTATCGAGAGCCTTTTGTGATCTTTTCATCAATAGCGGCGCGCTGTGTTTCATGTCAATAGGTTTTTGTTGCATACGCGCTATAAATAATATGTGTTAGAAAACAATAACAATGTGTTTGTGACCTTTTAAAAAAGGAGTTGCAGGTGAAAATATCGATGAACATTATCTGACTAAATGATGGGAGATTTTAGTAGAATGTAAGAGGTATCTCTTAAAATATTGTAAAGATGAATATGCATGAAGAATATGATGTAAAAAATTATTACGGTCTTTTCTAAATTACAAATATATTATATCTTTATATTTCTCTATTACTAATAGGCGAAGAAAGCCTTGTACCCCTTCTTAAATATTGTGCACACAGAAGTGTGTGAGATTTGGCATAGTTAAAGTTTATATGAAAAAAGAGGATAATAGATATGAATACATATTATAAATAATTAATAAATCTCATTTTAACATTTAATATAAATATGATGGTCAAACTTTGGTGACTTCTAGTTTATTTTATGATAATGATTCTTCAACATTGTTTTTATATTTTGATAAACGGTCTGCTTTAAATATTCTAATAATATTCTATCACATACACACAACACCATCTAGCCCAAACTAAGCAGAGCTTGTACTATGGGTAGGTACTAGACAATGGATAAACATACATATATACTTTTTTTTGTAAATACATACATATTATACATGGCAACACTCAGACCAAGACAAACATCCATGTTCATGCACACAAATGTTTGACTTGTGCGGAAATCGAACCCGCGACCTCAGGCGTGACAGTCGGTTACACTAACCACTACGACATCGAGGTCGTCTAAAAATCTATTTACAGTTACTAGGATCAATGTAAGGAGTTACGATCATGAATTTAATTTATCTGTTTCTTCACTCCACCTCCTTTCCCCTATGTAAGAAAAAATACATGTTTGAGCTGGACAGACCTATCTATAAAAAACATAATTGGAAACTCTTTGTCCTTCAATTATCTTACATAATAAAGAACAGTCCTTTAGAACGTATGTAAAATAAAAGAAATCACACAGTTACAACAAGAATATCTTATTTATTTGAAGCGGATAAATGTTTCAACTAATTAGCAGTTAGCATTGTTGGTAGTGAAGATTATGAGGTACCAAGTGTAGCAACTGATCTAATGAGTTTGTACAGTGAGTAAACAGTGCGCAACCAACTTTGATTCTACTTCTGAGAATGAAAGGATTATACACGCTACCACAGATCATTGTCTTACTTTAAACGTTTTAATTAGAAGTGGATTTACGTCTAAAGTATAATAAGTTAGGTTCGAATGGATAAATTGGTGATAGGGAATCTGGTTTCTTGTGGATACAAAGGTGACATTCGTCACAAAAACAAATGCCGACTGGTAAGCAATATTGATTGTCAGCATGGCTGGCGTAGTGGTTTAAGTCGTCGCCTCGAAACTGTGACCACGCTGAGTGTTGTGGGTTCGAATTCCACACGGGACAAAAATTTGTGTGATCCACAAATGGTTATTCCGAATCTGGATGTTCTTTGTGTCCGTTGTTTGAATGTGTGTAAAGTCCCCGGCGACGCAGGAATTATACCAAGGTCTTTTTTCTTGTTAAAATACAAAAGAAAAATTAAATCCAAAATACAATATTTCTATGTATAGACACCTATTTATGAAATCTACAGCAAGCGAAGCCGTGGGCGAAATCTAGTACGACATAACCATTATATTTTGCTGCATGGTCACGCAGTTTTAACGAAGAAAAATCTTTGTGAGTTCCGTGTTAGGGTTAAAACTGACACGCCTTAGCAATAATAAAAGAGGTTGCGGCGAAAACACGTGTTCCTACAAATCACACAGACCGCTCTCTCACCACATCTCTCTCACGCATGTTACTTCTTAATTTACAACAGCTAGGGCTCGTCATCCACACAGCCGGCATGCGTACTTCCATGTGAATTCAGACCCGACGACACTATTTTCAATTTGTATATTATTAATCAAGAAAGCAGCAATAGGCTAAGGAGTCCGTTGGACTGCCAAGCAGAGGTCGTGAATTCAATGTCAAAGTCACGCACCTCAACCTTTTCTAAGTTATATACGTATTAAAAAGTAAATTATTGCACGGTTTAATGGTAAAGGAAAACCTCGTGAGGAATTCTGCATGTCTGAGGATTTTTCATAATGTTCTTGAAGATATTGTATTATGTATTTGTAATTTCTTCGTTGACAATACATTTTATTATTATGTTTCTCTAATCACAGGTATTTTCTAACATATTTAATTAGAAAATACCTGGCGCTTTGGAAGGCTCTCACAGATATATGGGTTCAACGTGTAGAGACCCTTCGAAAGTTTTAATCAAAGGTGGGATGGAACACCTACTGCGGCATGAGCCGCAGCAGGCGTAGGACTACTGCATGTATGGATTCTAATATATGGGCTATAGGTATGGGTGTTTGGTGGAACGGTACATTGCTAACTATGGATGAAAATGGCTTCTGCCCTAATAGCATCAATGCAAAGGGCAGACGGTGCTCGCCAACTCACTAGATGGGCCTCCTGAATAGCTACCATAGGCATACAAGCCAGCTTATTATTATTATATGTAGAGTCTGCCAACCCGCACTGGGCTAGCGTCGATACCTAACCCTTGTCACACTGCCAGGAGGCCCGTGCCCAGCAGTGGGACAGTTTATATACACGGCTGATATTATTACAATTAATATATTCTAATAATATTTTTTATGATTTTCTGAATGGCGCAGTGATTTTGTATGCGAATGTAAACTACTACGGTTAACGAATTTAAGGTAAAACTTAAAACAGCAGCGAGCGAAATGTGGGTAAATTAAATGAAATAAAATGTATGTAGTGTGTGTGATACACTTTTGCCCACCTCTTTATATACAGGGTGTCCGGTAATTAATGGATAACCTTCAAATATCTTATAGTAGAACTGAGGGCCGTTCAGAAAAAAAGAAAAAAAGAATACAAAGAAATATATATATATTAAAAAGTGCAAGCTATATTAGCATAGCATACTTTTGACTGTCTATCTATTAGCATAATTAGTGTTTAATAATAAAACAACAAAAAACCGATGGATTTCATTCATTTATGGTCAAGAAAGTTATACATGGTAGTTAAAAAAAAACACATGTCTCAGGTAATACTTAGGATAGATTTTTTTCATATTTTTTCTGAACGGCTATCAGTTCCACTATAAAACATTTCCAGGTTATCCATTAATTACCGGACACCCTGTATAGGCGTGAGACTATGTATGTGTGTATGTACTCGTATTATAATTAGTGCTACGTAAGCTCTTTTAGAGTTATGTACACAGATACATAGCTCGATACCGTATACCCACAGGGGTATATGGCACTTTATCACAAAACTACGGCGTCCGATTGTCCTGCATTTAAAACAAATATATATAGGTAACAAAAAGTAAATATTTTAAAGGTATTCTTTTCATACAAGAAACATTCTTTAAAGACTTATTTTTGGTCTATCGTAAAACCGTTTATTAAATGCATGAATAAACGTTACAAACACATAACTAAACTATACAGCCCTGTTACAAAAACATAGCTTAAGCATTTTAATTATTACACTTAGTAGTATTTACAGCGATGTTTATCATGGATAAACCACACAAAGTTATTGTTAATTTAACGCGGCTCTAATCCCCGTCTTAGCAGTATTTCAATTACGCTACCCGCTCACTATAATTCTCTACATAAATTCTAGCCTCGACAGTAAGATGAAAAGTTTGAAACGGCTGACTGCTATAGTACTGAAAGTATTACGCTATTTTTAATGCACTAGAAATTTGTATCCATCCAATATCCTTATTTGCTAAAGTGTAATGTAGTAGTAGTGTGTGCTTACTATAGCAAATAAGGATATTGTAGCGATGGCGTATTGGTATAAGTGATCGCCTCGCCTCTAGCTGCGCTGAGTGTACTGGGTTCGATCCCCGCATAAGACAAAAAATTGTGTGGTCCACAAATAGTTATACTTTATATTCGTGATTTGCATGCTTATAAAGTATGCTGCTTGTTACACATTTATTCATAGTGGACTTGAAAAGAATAGAAATAGGATATTGTAAATTGTAACCACTACACAATTATTTCAAATATTTGCTTCTATAATAAGAGGTCACGAGTTCGAACCCAAGGCGCGCATCTCTGACTTTTCGAAGTTATATTCATATTAAATAGTTAATTATCGCTTGCTTTAATGGTGAAAGAAAACATCGTGAGGAAACCTGCATGTCTGAGAGTTCTCCATAATGTTCTCGAAGATATGTGAAGTCTGCCAACCCGCACTAGGCCAGCGTGGTGAACTACTGCCTAACTCTTATCACACTGAGAAGAATCCCGTGCCCAGCAGTGGGACAGTTAATACAGGGCTGATATTATTATTTTATATATAAGTAATAACACAATAATAATTTGATAAGAATGGGGATAGACAAGCAAAGTAACGAAACGCGACTAATTCTAAAATAATCGAAATTCACCTTATTCCTGAATCTTCCAAGTTTCCTTAATTTTCGTCATTCTACTTTTGACCGTATAAATAAGTAATAAGGTTTCATTTTAGTTGATATACAATTAGTACCCTTTTCCTTACTTGATCGGATTGCTTTTACCCCTATTTATACTGTCAAACTTTAATAGGCTTCTTTTACAAAATACTACAAGTCTATTGCTAAAGAAAGCATGTTCAATGCGCAATGCCAATGCGGTGATTATGGCCTTGACGTGGGAAAATAAGGGTGCAGAAGGCGTGCATAAAGCATTAAACACGCAGTTGGGTCGAATAATTCACGTTTTGGCTAGACCATAGCTGTTGTACTGGATAGTTTGTATCCGTGACTCCGAACTGCGTCTGTTATTAAATAGAAACATTCCAGATCCCTATGAGAATATTAATTAAATTTCATATCTTGGTGTTATTAAAATTGCTGTGTGCTTTCTACGTGTAATATGTTTTCAAGTGGCTGGGTTTTTCGTTTTTAGTTACGCGTACAAAATAAAGAATTAGAAAGGGATAGGATGACGCTTTGACTAGTATGTTAATCTTGAATATACATACATGAAGGATCAGCAAACATGATAAAGATGCCACCATAGGATGGTAAAATTTGTTTGTTTATATGTAGGAGTAATCTCTAGAAATACTGAACTAATTCTATGTATTATTAGCGGTCAAATTTTCAAATTCCTAAGCTTGCTACTTTGTTTTCTGTTTTTCTCTATTACATATAAATAAGGTATAGGTAACCATAGTTACAAAGAATTGTACGACGTCAGATGAACAATGTCGAAATACTACGAACGCGATTTGACTGCGTGAGTCAATTGCATAGTTGAGTCCGGGTAGTGTTTTTTCATTAATTTAATGTACATATTTCTAATGCATATTTTATACAAATATTAGGATTCGCCCCTCCTTCTCCTTATAAACTTTAACTGTGCCAAATTTGATACTCCTCCGCCCGCGCAATTTTCCTAAAATTGGGTACAAAGTTTTTGCTTCACGTATTAATATGTAGATTATGACTTGCTAAAAATGTATAAAGAATTTTTAGGCTGAAGTGGGACTCGGACAGGCACGTCTGCCACATGCACTCAAAGAGGTGGGCACAAATCGTGACCAATTGGGTGCCAAAAGACAGCCGACGGCGACAGGGCAGACCTAAATGGGGATGGCGGGATGACTTGAACGTTTTTGAAAGGGACTGGCAGATATCTTCGAACAGAGTGATATGGAAGTCCAGGAGAAAGGCTTTTGATCAGCAGTGGGCAACAAAAGCCTAAGGAAAGAAAATAAAAATATTTCGTTATACAACCCTATTACATTTTGTCTGACTCGAGTATCAGAACCTGGGACTACACGATTGGCATACGTAGAAACTGAATTTTCCCACGCTACCAACAAGGTACTCAATATTAGAAAATAAAAATTATAACATCTCAAGTAACGGATGTGTGCAAACGCAGAGAAAATACACACATTTTTATCCTCTTACTCATATTTAGAATGTAAAGAGGTTATATAATAAAAACGTATATCCGTCACGCCCGTGCTTCGGAGGGGAATACCAAAAGATACGCACACTTGTACTTATCGTACACAATCGCAGATCATAGCTTTGATATCAAAGTTAAATATGAGAACGTATTTATAAAGTAAACGGGACTTATGATTTGAGAATAGAATACAGATAATTATAATTATAAGCTTTTCAAAGGCTTGTTTGAACAAAAGTAAGGGTTCGGCCAAACGAGCGTATTTTCGATTAATGAATATTTTCGTTTATATAAAATTCGTTGTCGTGTAACACAAACCTAAAGAAATTCTAACTAATATTATAAATGCAAATGTCAGTATGATAGTAACGCTTTAACGTATTAACTACTTGACTGATCATCATGAAACGTACGTGTCAGGGATACATAAAAGGACGTGCCTACTCTTAAATTCAGGAAACTAGTTCAAATTTACTAACAAAATCTACATTAACGCGAGCGAATCCTAGGCAAAATCTAGTTAAATTATACATTTAAAATCTCTTTGTGCAAACCGAGCTTTTACATGAAACCGAATGCAGCTTCAAATACGCCACACAATGTGATTCAAAACTCATAAATTGCGCTCGATGTGCCTCCTACGGTTGCAATTCTTTAAACTAAATGACCTAGGTGAGTAATTACTCATTGTCTAAGGTATTTGAAAACCAAAATTTAACAAAATCTGTCAACTGACTTAAAAGTGTTTTTTTAAAGTTTGATAGCAATTTGAATTACGAATTACTAGTGTATATGTTGACATCTTCAGCTCCAGCTTGTGTTAGGAACGGGTTCACGTCGGTAGTACCATAAGCGGAATTAGAACCTACGAACTTTCGATCGCAAGTTTGATTTTAACTTAGATAACATTAATAGTATAAAACATACCATTTAGCTAACCTATCGCTTATAACGGTTAGCTAAAGATCCATTAGACCCTCATGTATTTGAAATGAAGACGAGGTTTTCCCTTTTTTAGACTCGATGCTGTTACTGAGAATTGCCTGCTAGAAACCCCAGTACTTTATATATTTTTCTATCAAAGAAACGTACTGATAATGACGCTCACGTATACGCTGTTAAATCAATCAGACAGTAAAAATAAGGGCAGTCAAACATAAGAAGATTAATATCATTGGCATATAAGTATTCTAGGGTCGAAATGAAAGCTACGCTATTTCCTAAGATTCAGTTAAACGCTAAGAGCAAAGTACTATTAAGTACTCTCGATTTTAGCGAGGTTTGGCGAAATGGCAGAAAATATTTGAAATAAGAATTTTTGGTAAAGTAAACCTCCGTTCTATTATCTCAAAATGGCGGCGTCGAGATATGTAATTCTTCGTTGAATTGCTCAGTTCCGAATGAGGGGCCAAAAGGTTCAGTCCGAATGATTTCCCTTTGTTACGGTTACAAAGATTAAACTCTTTTTATTAAAATCATTTCCAGTGGAACGTCCCAGCTTTATTTGCTAAGCGAAATTAGGTTGAAACATTCAAGGGTAGTCTAATAAAGGTTATGTATACATATAACGGTTGCCGGATTTCAATTTTGGAAAACGTCCAAAAATTTTGCCGTCTTTAAAAGCAAGCGAGACTTAATTATTTCTAGGAATTAAATAGACAAATGGGTATAATCAGTCTTTGGTAATGACATTATTAAACGTTTAGTATCATAACGGATAGATGCCAGTTCGAAATTAATTTGATTTCGAAAGAATGCCTCATATGTATAATGGCGTAAGTGCAACTAGCGATTAATGCGGTTCTGGGTCGTATCGTCATCTTTTATAGCATTATTATTGCGTACGAGAGTACTTGACAACGCGTTTTAGAGTGTAGCGTAGTGCTTTGTCTCGTTTTCACGCATATAATAACAAAGGTATAAGAGCCGTCTCTTACGGTAGGTACGGCTTGATTGCGCGATTAAGCAAATTGGTATCACATTTTCTTATGCAGTAATCGCAAAATGTTTGCTATGGGTGCAAAGGTGACAATAGACATTTACACTTTTATGTGGGATCTAATAACTAAATAATTGTATGTATTGCCCTACTAAATTCACGTACACAGACACCAACACACACATTAAAAACAAGTCACCTATATCATAAAAGCATTAGGCAATATTTTTACTGCAAGTTGTTGCTGCAATATTTGCAGCAGCCTCTTGCGTCGTATTTTGCGACGTACTACTATTGTTAACTATAGTCCGGCCATCTGAACAATATTTCGTATAGCATGTATGTCGGTAATACACAGAAGATTTCTATGTGTTGCATAGTATTGGCCCTTTTGCTGAAAACGTTGAAGGCCGCTATATTGGAGCGACAAATTGCAGCAAAATAATGCCTGTTTAGAAGCGCCTTTACTTAAAGAGATTTCAAAGTACATACCAAGCTTCTAACCGTTATTAATCTAAAGTTACCAGCAGATAAGTAATCTGTATTCCAAGATAGAACTGTACAACAACCGTAACATGAACATTTCACTCACCGGACTTGCTAACTCGGTACCGCAGACCGCGACCGCCCTTCGGATGGCAGCGGTTATAGGTCCCGAACTCTCCGTAATTGTTGTTCACCCGGCTATAGTCTGCTAAATGTCTGTTCCCGTCTAGATGGTTGGGCAACGATCTGTTCCAGCCCATGACATCGCCGACAACTGAACCGCATACTGACGACTCGGTTTGAGATTTCGTGTCGCCATTGCAGAGGTCGCCGCTTGAGCGAGCGCGCCGCCCCTTCAGTCCTTTGGCGGAGTGCTGGCTGATGTTCGAGCCCATAGCGTGGCGGGACCTTAAGGAGGCCCCGCCGACCGCATCGCGTCTCCCCTGCTGATCGGCTTTGCAGTTGTTCTCACCTGCAAACAAAAGACTGCGTTAACTATTTGTTTATACGCGTTTTATTTCGTGTCGTTTTCAGTATTCACACGCGCGTTGTGTTACCGCTGATGTTTGATATGAATACGATTTTGTTGTACAAGCATATTTTATTGCATGTACTGGCATAACTCAACAAAGGTGATATAACCACCAATTCACTACTATACGTGTTAAAAAATTATGTTATGTTTTACTAATTCGGTAACGCGGTAGTAGTGAAAGCGACCAAAGTTCATTTTTCGGACTAAGCCAAGTGTTATTGCGATTTTTAGCCAAGAAAATATTCTAGGTAAGTAGCAGCGTTCCATTTTCTGTAAAAAAATTAGGGACGAATCATACGGATCTCAGTCACGAACGCCATTTACTGGGACTGACTGGTATGACGTGCCTCATTACGAATGATCTAAAATGAAGAAAGTGAAATAAAGAAAGTGTGGGTGTAATATGCCTCTGCCTACCCTTTAGGGAATATAGCCATGGGATTATGTAAGTATATGTATCGATGGTTGGGCAACGATCATCATCAACAATTTTTTTAAGACATAAAGCTTTGCAAACTTTGAAATAACAAACTCAAAGAACATTTACATTCGGGACAACTATCTCTGGATTGAACAAATTTTGTTCCCGCCGAATATGAACATCCGGAACAGGATATAATCCCGTTCCGGGTGCAGATAGTGACAAGGTAGCTGTTTAAACGACCGCGTCATCCGTGCAGGTGACATTATCCCAAATATACCGGCAGGTACTTTTAAAGTACCTACTATTACCCTAAACATTAATTTTAACACCTAAGCAACTATGATACTAAAAGGTAATATAATATTTTTATGGATATATTCCCACCCGCATTCTTATCATTGTAATACATGAGTAGCTAGGTTTAGCAGTGGTGGTCATGGAGAACTACTGCTCGGGTCGCGTAGTGATTTTAGTGTGCTTGTCTTGTCTCTGTCACTAAGCGGAGTATTGTGGGTTCGATACCCGCTGAATTGGACAAAAATTTGTGTCATCCTCAAATAGTTGTTCCGAGTCTGGATGTGCTTGTTTCCGATGTGTGAATGTGTGTAAAGTTCACTGCGAGATAAGAAGTATTCCTAGGTCAGTCTTAAACACTAGTAAAGTCCCGTGAAAAGCTAAACATTTCCCCAGACTATACGAGAAAACCGGAACAAATTTTAACAGAAGCATATAGAAAGAGTTGTAAAAAAAAGTACATATTTCAGTTCTCTCTTAGCCAAAATAAAGATATAACATGTTCGACGAATGAAAAGGTTCTCTCTGAAACTAAGCTAGGTGGACAGACAGATAAAAATTTTTTTGTTTTTAATAGCATCGTTATTTAATGTGATATCAAGTGGAGATTTTAGGTTCCCTATCAAAAACAACTGACATTATAGAAATATAGATAAAAATTTCACTTGAGACGTGGTATACAATGAAGGTGTTAGAAGTTAAGAAGGAATAAAACTCGGACTCTGTGGACATGTGATTTTTAAATTTATATAATATTCTTTACTAAATTAAATAATTATTATTACTATACTTACGCTTATTTCTACACATTACAAAACTTAAAATATCAATAACATTCATACATATTTTGTTTTATAGCTAATAAATTTTATAATTATTTATATTTACTTAATATGCAATTTCAATTTGTCTCACACTGCTAGAGAAAGTGTGGTATTCGAAAACATCATAACAACTTGTACTTTTAACAGGTGTACCTGTTTGCCAAATTTCTAATTAGTCAATGAATAAATTAATTATTAAAATTCGTATGAGTTACGCACCATCCACATAACATCTAGCCTAATAACATCGTTATTTGATAACCGATTCGATAAAGCCATTAAAGTATAATTTATTCGAAATTCAAATCCAATTAATTAAACTAAATGATTGAGCTTTTCTATTTCCGTTCAACTTCCGGTCAACTATTTCCTGAGAAATCTGGCAATTTATTGCTTATGAGAGTTTAACGGTAAATAAACTAATTGATACAAACATTAAATTTAGATATGCATTTTAATGTATCTTTCTGTTTCGATGGCGCAGCGGTAATTAATGCGACTGAGCATGGGGTCTCGGATTTGATTCCCAGGTCTAGCAAAATTGCAAAATAAATTCTTAGTTTCTTCACGAAGTTTGTAACTACACCCAGAAACGGCAATAGGCTCGCCCTCTATTACGTTTTTAATTAATATTTACTATTGTTCTCATGTAAGTGACTTTGTCTTTATTGAGAACTAGCCTTTGCTCGCATAAAAGTAAGTAATGTTATGTTAGAAACAGGCCTTTTTTAAATAAAATATAGCATATGTTACTCGCTGATCTTATAGCTTTCTAATAGTTAAAGAATTTTCAAAAACAGTTGAGTTGTTTTTGAGTTAAACTCTTACAAATAAACAAACAAAACATCAAATCAAAAAATAATCGGGATTAAAACCCGGTGTCATGTGCGTGAGTCATACATCTCTGCCTATCTGTTCAGGAGCATAGGCCTAAGATCATGTGTGTATTATGGACCTGTATTCATTGATGTTCCTTTTATACTCTGAAGTAGCCTACGTGACGTGTTACCTATAAAATCAATCAGCTTGTAGGTCATTAAATACCAATAAAGTTGAATGCTCATGAAACGTGACAAATTACTTTCCTTGATTTACATGCGTCGACGTCTTGACGCTGTTCTGAATGTCGAACAAAAATATTTTCGGCTTCAAGCCACTAATAACAATCTATGTGGCTTATTTCATATATATTTAAAAACTTATTTTATAAATATTTCCTAAGAATTTAGATTACATTTTACTGGTATTCTTGCAAGCATTCTAGATGCTTGCGTGGAGTGGGTTCACGTCAGTAGTGCAAAGTGTGGAATTTGAACCCGCAATCACAATGGCAACTCCAATGCCCTATACAGGGTGTCCGGTAATTAATGGATAACCTTGAAATGCCTTACAGTAGAACTGAAAGCCTTTCAGAAAAAATGAAAAAAAATTCAAAAAAAAAGTGCAAGCTATATATCATAGCATACTTTTGACTGTCTATGTATTAGCATAATTAGTGTTTAATAATAAAACAACAAAAAACCGATGGATTTCATTCATTTATGGTCGTAGTATACAAGAAAGATACACATGATAATTAAAAAAAATACACATATCTCAGGTAGTGGTTAGGATAGGTTTGTTTCATATTTTTTTCAACTATAAGACATTTCCAGGTTATCCATTAATTACCGGACAACCTGTATATGGTCGATAGCCTAGATCCTTTAACTAAAAAAATATTGTTTCTAGTTTATTACTCGTCTACTATTAGACAAGTCGTATAATTGTTACCATTTCAGTAGTATACCTATGATATTAGCTGATAATCGGCTGGCATCGGCTATCGTAGCCTAGCGCCTGCATAACTAAGGGTACTAAATAAAAGAGAACATTGTTGGTTTAAATCATTGCCACCCCTAACAGCCTACTTACAAAGCTCAAAACAACTTCCTCGGTGTAGCAACACACCTAAACGTTATTCGGTTACGATATTCTCAGCACCTTTTAAAAAGTACCACAGACAGGTAATAATCACTGGTAACCTCCCCAGTGAGGCCGGTCCAGATATACCTTTATATTTTAATGAGTATATTTACAAAATTATTTAAACTATTAAACAATGACATAATTAAAATAATATATACACAAATCATTTACAAGAAAAATATAAACTAAAGACAAAAATAAAACTGCAAAATCAAAAAGCGTCATAATATTCCTCCGCATTGTCGTCAATTGGCAACGTGCCCAGAAGACTGGCAGTATTGCCGCGTTGAATGGCAATACTTATACGCACGCGAAGCGTCGATGAGCCGCTTAGCTAGGTCTCTATTAACAGACCTAGCACTTGGACCTCATGGCCCCAGCGTTTCGACACCAAACGGCTCAAATATGTACTCACCAATAAGGTTTTGATATTTACGCCGTTTGAGCGTCTCCGCTGATGCAGCAGCAGCAGCGCAACCCGCTGTGCTAGAAAGATGTGATGGCGCAAGGGTGTCGACACAAGTTGCGTCCCACACCAAAGGCCTACCCGTTTTCCATGGCAGTAATGACATACCATCTGCTCTCTCCCCATCATCGCGTACCAAGCCGTGAGGTTCAAGCTGAGCCGGGACGCCAGCGGTGACAAGAGCTCGACGGAGTATGTTATTCAGATTGGCGTGTCGTGATATACGACCAGAACTCCTGCTGCATGATAGGCCATGGTGACCAAGACTTCAGATAAACCCCTAAGCCTGGCAATTTTCATCTTTTTTTCTAAAAAATAAATAATAGTTTAAAAACTAAAAAACACACTTTAAAAAGCAGAAACTAATTAAATCATTTTAATGTAAAAAAGCGTGGGGTGCTTTCTAAGATATTTTGATAATCCCACCCCACGCTTTTTTACATTAAAATGATTAAATTCTTTTCTACTTTATCAAGCGTGTTTTTTAGATTTTTTAAATATAATTTATTTTTATTTTAAACTATTTCTTTTACTTTTTTATAAATTATTGTACTGTCATCGGTCCTCGATAAGTGTGCAAAGTTTCAAATCAATCCGTCGGTTTGAAAGAGGTGGAAATCACGTTCAAATATTCCGTTACATAAATTTATAGATATATACCAAGCTATTAAAAGCGTGTTAAAAAGGGCAACTCCCGTATTAGGAATAATTGTTGTATCGCGGGGACATTTATAAACATTCAAACAATGGACACAAGGAACATTCACACTCGGAACAATCGTTTGTGGATCACACAAATTTTTATCCCGTGTGGGATTCGAACCCACAGCACTCCGCGCAGCGGCAGTGTCGAGGCGACCACTTTACTACTACGTCATACGTGCAGTCAATTATAAGTATTTATTCTAGCATGCCTTTACTGTGTTTTGCTAAGCTCATTCTGGTGGTTTTATATTCAATAGCTTATGTGTGAATTCAGGTCTCCAGTTATTTACAGACGAAGTTTCATCGCAATCGGTCCAGTAGTTTTTGCGTGAAAGAGTAACAAACACTCATACATTCATACAAACTTTCGCGTTTATAATATTAGTAAGGATGTTAATGATGGTATTATTTTACTAGTTCTGTTACCTGGGGTAAGTAATTAGACTCTCTACATCTATTAATATCATCAACAAACTATCATGGCTTTAAGCTTAATGTGACACGGTTCTAGGCCAATCAATATCAATTTAAAATAAACGTGAATAGCAATAAATAAACCACATTAAACTCGACAAATTTCAATTTAACCAATTATGATATGATTTAATATATTATGCGCCTTTTGTTTTGATAATTAATATGTTGTGTTTGAGTTATATACGTGAAATTAAATAATATCAAACAAAACTGTTTCATTCAAAGCAGTTTTCGAAAATGTTTAATGTGTTCACATACGCAGCCTTGTCAGATGTTTAATAGTACTAGCTTATTCACGCGGATTTGCTCGCGTAAAAGTTAGTTTATCTTAGTAACAGTACCCTTTTAAATAAAATGTATGTTACTCGGTGATAAAATAGCTTTCTAATGGTGAAATAATTTTTAAAATCGGTTGAGTAGTTTTTGATTAAATCCTTATAAACAAACAAAGACTAGCTGGCTCCTGATATTTCACCCACGTTTTCAGTTATTGCACCGCTCCTATGGCTCCGTAGTGTTAAGTTGTATATCTTATATCCGTCCACAATCAAAGAACCAAGGCATCTAATGAAAAAATATTTTTCAATTTGTTTCGAGACTTGCGGTTAAGCACACACGAAACAATAATGTTAGAGTTTAATTTGTTTTTAAAAGACTTAGCTTGCACTAGTAATAATTTCTGTGTCTCGAAGAATTATACAAATATTAAAACAGAAAATCCAGACTCGGAACGACTTTCTGTGGATGACACAATTTTTTGTCCTGTGTGGAATTTGCGAGTGGCAGCGATGAGACAATCACTTACCACAAAGCTATGCATTTTGTGTTATTTCTATGCTTTCTTATAAATAATAATTTAAAAACTAAAAATCACGCTTTGTTATCAAAATATCTTAGAAAGCTCTCCACGCTTTATTACATCAAATTTTAAATTATTTTCTACTTTTTAGTTTGCTTTTTTAATAAAGCGTTTTTTAGTTTTTAAACTATTATTTTTTATATTTTTTTACATATTGTTTTCTAAATTATTGTATTGTCATCGGTCCTTGGTAAGTATGCCAAATTTCGAGTTAAACCGACGTTTTGAAGGGGGTCAAAATCATATTCAAAGTTGTCGTTACATACATACTAACATACGTATGAAGCTAATAAAAGCGTGTTAATAAAAGCAAAATACGGGAGCAGAAAATCTCTACGGTCCATGGCTTAGATGATTTCCTACAGTACACACGCATTATCCTATCATGTAATTATTTTGGCATAAAAACGTCGATAATGAGCATATTTAATTATCTAGTTTCTTATTCCGTTCTCACATCATTTCCAATTATCACAATCATGTGAATGTAGTATGTAAAGCTCGTCACCGATTACTGCGTGCCTGTATCATATTTTTTTGTACTCGCATGTGATTTTATTTCATTTTATCCTATTGTTCAGCAGAAGTAAACCTTTTTGCTGTCATAAATTATAAAGCATAAATACAAAGTCCGATGGATCCCCGAGGCTGTAAGCACATCGCACTCTTAATAAAACAGAGATTTATCTGAGTATTTCGATTAAATAATGATTATAAATATTAATAATAATATCAGCCATGTATTGAACTGTCCCACTGCTGGGCACGAGCCTCTTCTCAGTGTGGAAAGGGTTAGGCCATAGTCCGCCACGCTGGCCCAGTGCGGGTTGGGAGACTTCACACATCTTCGAGAACGTTATGGAGTACTCTCAGACATGCAGTCTGCCTTTACCGTTAAGGCGATATTTACCTATTTGATGCACACCCATGCCTTAGGATCGAACTCGAGACCTTTACATGACAGTCAAACGGTCTCCCACTAGGTTGTCATAACGAATTGTGTTTGAAACAACTCTTTTTACTGTTACTGTAGTATAAGATGACGAATTATCATTACTGTGTACGGTAGTAGCAATTGAAAAATTCACAAATGTTTATCATCTTATGTCGCTGACTGACACCTAAATTTAGCCAGCTGTACTTTAAAATATTACGAAATAGAGCCATATAGCCGCATACCAGCTACAGTTCCAAATTCCGTGCTATAAATGAGAACTTCTTGACAGATAACACCAATAATACTGCCTATTCCGGTTATCGAGACATAGAACACGTGTGTAGCACGTCGCATTCACTACCGTAATGCCACCAGTATTAAACTGCCTCATTATAAGACTGGAATGAATAATTAATCCAAATATAATTTTAATAAATCATAGGATTGAAGAACAATCCCGAAGATTGTAACGGTTGGGCTGTCCGAACTAGAATCGCGTAATTCATTTCCGTGCGAGCGGTTTGATAATTTCCATAATTGCTCGAAATATTCTCAGTTCACCCAAAATATCGAGAATATTTAATGAGAGCGTCGTGCGGTGGCCTGTGACGTGCCTACTTCCGAAGATTTAATGAATCTTTCATTCGCCCGGCGTGAGTTCATTAACGGTCCACACCACAAATGGTAGCGCGCATGTACTGCCTATGTGTTCCGTATAAAATATGAATAACTCAGAACGATTTAAGCTTAGCCTTTGAACCAAATACATGCGCGTATTAAGCCTTTACATGCTTTGCTAGCTACACAAACAAACGTGTTTAATTACAGACGTATGGGCGAGCTTCGTATGTCGGTGTTGAATATGCCTTTGACAAACACGACTGCATTTCGAATGCTATAAGATGTCCATAGCTTAGAATTTGAACAATTGTGTATAAGGGTTGTGTTGTTTTTATATAGGGGCATACCGATTTTGGGACTTTCTATTAATTTGTATTTATATCCATGAATCCATTTTTTCCTATTTACACCAATATTGTAAGGTTCTATTTAATCCAATTATATTAGTTATATGGGTGCGATTGCCGGATCGGATAAGGATTTGGTTGTTTAGTTAGGAAAATCACTGTAGCGGCTTAGAACCAGGAACTGTGCTCGAAAGCCGATAGTCTCGCCCCTATTACGCAGGACTTTAAATAACGAGTGAAATATGGATATATATCACCTTTGCCTACTCTTTTGACGATAAAGGCGAAACTATTTAGTACCATATGATAAAAGAAATAGGTACACATATGTACCATCCACTGTGTTAAAGAGAAACACCTCATTTACCCAGCCGTGTTACCAGCAGGGAGACAAGAATGTCTTTGTTTTTAACTTTTTGCTGTATAAACTAATTCTATTCCTATGTGATATCTTGCAGTGTTTATCGAATATATTGGCTAGAGGGAACCAACCATACGATGCAATTTTCATAAATAAAAATACTAAAGTCTAAAAAGTTTTAAGGGTCACATATACCTACATATATATCACAACCCCTTCCTTTCATCATATTTTACGGTTAATCTCTGAAGTAATACCACTGACATTGCAAGCGTGGTGCATGGTACGGAAACCATCAGCCGGGCCGAATGATTGTTTACCATCTTCGAGACATCAAAATAACACGTCACAGGTTGACGTGTAAATACGCCTCCATTTTGCTTGCCTCTATTGGCCTGGTTCCATCATTGTCAGATCATCAAAGCAATTGTATTGTAGTGACCGTATGCTCCAGATCAAGACGCCGTTTATGGACGCCGCATACTATTTAAAACGGATTGTCTCTGTTTTATTTTACTCACCTACTAGGTAAGCTAGACATAGTGTAAAGGCGGTATTAGTTGAAAATATAGTGTAATGAATCGCGCCACATGCGTAGCGTGTTTAAACTACTTTTTAAACTTCTGACTAAAAGTTGTGGGGTTATTAGTTTTACGCCTGTGTCATTATGTCTGTGTTTATACGTTTGTGACTCAAAGACCGATTTTATTGTATTTTATTGAAAGGTAGTTTAAAAGGCATGTTTTTTAATAAGAGCTTTTTAGACTATATATGCTGATTTTAGTGTATCTATTAAAACCACCGAAGCTAAAATCTTTTTGAAAGCCGCTACCTATCTGACCAGATCTTTCAAACTAGCTGCTACAGATATGTTATCTAAATCGGTTATCCAGACTTATAAGGATCCAATACAAATACATGTTCTTATATGACATGACAAATTATAGAGATATATCAAACAGGCTACCGTTCGGGAAATAACTGACTCAATATTATATCAGCCTGTGATTGGGGCCGGCGGGTGATATCTAGGGCGGGTCCAAACTACGGTAAGCCTAGATTAATATTCGGATTTATTTATTATTATGCCAGCTGCAAACAGCTTTATTTACTTTAAATGATTAATTTACATATTGATACATTGGTAATTAATCATCGCGGCAACGAATGATATTCGGAATATGCATTTGGTTTGTTCCGTTCCTGTTGCTCGGATTTGGTTTTTTAAGCTGGATGTTATTTGTTTTATGTTAGATCTACTCAACAACATGTTACATAAATAATATAAGATAGTTCATTATTTTAAGATTGCCGGGTAAAGTAATGTGAGTAAGTCAGTTTTTTATTTTAATAACATCTTAACCTTTTGATTGTGGAGTGAACACACAGAAGGCCACCTTTGTACAATTGTCGACTCGAATATTAACAATAACTTATGATTATTATTAGAATAGAATTTGCACATCGCTAGAGTAAGTGCACAAAAAAGCTTCACTTTTATTACATCAGAGTATTATTTGCAGCGTTTCAATATTATTTTGACACAAAACAATAATACACTTTACATACTCAAATAAAATCGCAATCGCAAATAAAATCAACATAATTGACTTCAGCTTTCAGTAGGTACGTTCAACGTTTAAAAGGTTACATGTTGAATGTTTTCATGATGGCGAGTGTGTTTTGTTGAAAAACGAATTATACAGAGCGAAATCAATTCAGTCGTACAATACGTTTATTGTACTTATATTTGGCTACATTGTGGGTATCAAAATGCATTACTTAACAATGCGAAAGTTGATTTTCTGGCTAACTACCGCGCGTATCGTTACTACACGCTGAAGAAAGAACTACTTGACTATACTTCACACATTTAAGGGTATCTACTTGCTTATCGTATTTTAATTAAGCTTCTTTCCGTTAACTGCCAATTTTTGAACCCTTAAAAATGTAACTATAAAGTAAAAATATATAAATTATTGATAATTTATTACTCGAAAATTGTGTAGAACAAGAAAAGAATATGGTATAGTTTGCTCTATCTAAATCCATAAAAGGTGCAATTCTTTAAATTTAACTGACATGGATATAGTTTCAATATTTTAATAATATACTCGGTAGGTACAAAAGCCTTGCTCTGTATTACACGGAATCTTAAACTTAGCTGGCGTATAGTAGGTGTGAAGTATCTCGAAGAGAGTAACAACTCTCTAGTAGTAACTCAAATAACAAGTCTCTACGCGATACATCACACCTACAGATAGAGAGAAATAGTCAGAAGCAATCTCTGGCTGCTGCCATAGATGGCCTCTGGCTACTGTCATAGATGGCCTCGCTACTGCCATAGATGGCCTCTGGCTACTGTCATAGATGGCCTCGCTACTGCCATAGATGGCCTCTGGCTACTGTCATAGATGGCCTCTGGCTACTGTCATAGATGGCCTCGCTACTGCCATAGATGGTCTCTGGCTACTGTCATAGATGGCCTCGCTACTGCCATAGATGGCCTCTGGCTACTGTCATAGATGGCCTCTGGCTACTGTCATAGATGGCCTCGCTACTGCCATAGATGGCCTCTGGCTACTGTCATAGATGGCCTCGCTACTGCCATAGATGGCCTCTGGCTACTGTCATAGATGGCCTCTGGCTACTGTCATAGATGGCCTCGCTACTGCCATAGATGGTCTCTGGCTACTGTCATAGATGGCCTCGCTACTGCCATAGATGGCCTCTGGCTACTGTCATAGATGGCCTCGCTACTGCCATAGATGGTCTCTGGCTACTGCTATAGATAGTCTCTGGCTATCTCTACAAGTTAGTACTGTATACAAACATAACACCCACGCTAATAGATACATGTTATGTAGGGTACATACCCCAGATATATAATAAAGAAAGGACAAAAGGACTAGGTTGTATGTCAAAGTAGCTGCATACAAAGCTCAACAATTCAATAATGGCGTCTATTTAAATAAAATATTAGAGACCATCTAAGCTGATGGTGGCGTGTGGGGCGTTTCCCCTCCGGCGAGCGCTTTGAGTGCACTCAACCATTCGACCAAGTTCTTTAAGAAATATTGTAATTATAGACGTTCCGTACTTACTATTGCACTGTCGGCCATTGATTTTAAAAGATTAATAGTATACCCATGCCTAAAGAAAGAAATTTTATAGAATCTCTTGCTCTTACCCGCGATTTGGAAGTAAGTAGGTACCTATCAGTTATATTCTTTCATTGCATGTAAGAAGCTCATCTACACACATAATATTCGACTTCATTTTTATTTGATAAGGTCAACTCTCGCACTAATAAATAAGGGTAGTATAACAGTTCCTCAAATTATTGCCTTTGTTCCACCAAAAATACTAATTGCACAGCAATATATGCTTACTAGAATATTTTAAAGAGATCAAACTAAGTCCTATTTTTGGGTGGGTTTAAGAAGGAACCTAACATAGCCTAACCCTTTCGAGACGAAATGCAGTGAAGCGTATAGGTGCTCGTTATGTTATATTTTAGTAAGCATATTTTGCAGTGCAATTAGTATTTTTGGTGGTCATTATATTTAATCCCTAATGCCTGTGTCGCGGGGGACTTTATAAACATTCAAACAACGGACACAAAGAACACCCAGACTCGGAACAAATATTTGTGGATCACAAAAATGTTTGTCCCGTGTGGGATTCAAATCCGCCTTAGACCACTATGCCATAAGTGCAGTCAGTTCTAAGCCGCGTCTCAATATAAAACATGAACCACATTTTTTTAAATTTTAATATTTATCTCAACAGTTACCGTGTAACAACCATACCAACCAATATTTATCATAACCAAAAATTAATCATTACATGGCGATTTAAAAGAGTGCCCGTGAGTTTCTTGCCAGTATCTTCTCATAGGCTCAACCCTTTACCTGAACCTAGCAACTAATCTAACTGCAGCTTTAGCAAACTCACTTACCATTAAACTTTGACGTTCATAAGTGTAACTTTAAAGTTCATATATGTAATTTTGATGTTTAGATGTGTAACGTTGACTTATATAATCGTAATTTTTCTAACAATATTTCTAACAATAGAACTGTATCAACTGCATTCGTGCAGTGGTTTTTACGTTATGCGCTTACAAACATACGGTAATTTTAAAAATAATTGTTTTGGCTTCCAAAGTTCTTATAAAGCTGTAGAAACTTACATAAAGTTTCTTAAATATCTCCTAGGTACAGACATCAACCAGTTTCAATTTTATTATATCTATAGATTTGGTAGGTTAAGGGTCTCGCTCTATATTTACGATTCTTATAAGAATTCGTAAACCAGCAGAAGAATGATACAAAGTTTTATAACTGCTTTCGTTTTTATGACAAGTAATACGTGACAGTATTTTTTATTCCCAAAGCAAAAAGTTGAATTATATAACTAATGTATTTAAGTAAGATATCTTTTTAGGCAAAGAAACTACTTAAGTACTTAGTTTTACTTGTAAACATGGTTATGAAAAAGTTAAGTAAAGTTCCTAATACCGTACAACATGTACGGTATTAGGTACTTATTTAATAAATCTACTACAATAAACTGAGCCTTACCTTCTCTATTGAGGGGTGAGTCTCAGTATAAATCGAAATCCTTCCGGGTCTATAATCAGAAGGTTGAATAGAATTGTACTGAATCCATATTGTACTAATTATGTTTTTAGGTGCCATGGAATAGGAGGTATAGCTATTGCTGTCTGAAGGACACATGTCTAGACTACGTGCTTTTGCTGAGAATAATCTAGTAACGCTTTGCTAGTATCGTCAATTAGACATTGGTTCTTGTAATCGCATGGAAACATAACCGCGAGCTTATGCCAAGGGAGCAGGAAAGAACAGTTATTGCTCCTTTTATAAGTTCACTTAGCAACGCTTTGATTGGACATGAGAGGCAAATATTCGTACGTTTGTTGTACACGTTTCAAAGAGCTGCATGGATGGGCGCACTTGGTACTGCGAAACCAATAGATATTCTCTATTTCCAACAGAATATTTAGTTTAGGATGTTGTAAAAGCCAATAAAAATGTCCATGTTTAAAGATTTTACAAGTATAACAAGAATTCTAATTTGAAAGATTATGACTCCTTCTAGAAAAATTATGTTTTCATTCTTCGAGTTTATGTGTTCGTCAAATGCTGTTTAAGATACCACAAAATTATTACCACTCTTGAATTGTTTAAGTTGCCAGCTGAAATTCATACATAACTGTTTTGGGTAACGAGCGACTTAAGACGAAAAATATTATGAGCATATTATTTTTTAATGTAATGGTCTTATCTCGTCGTGTCGTATACTTAAAATGCTGTCTGAATGTAAATACGCATTTGTGCATTGCCCGTTCATCAATACTACTAACTTTACTGTTAGAATAGTGAAAGCTTAAAATCATGTTCGAATTTCGGATGTCGATGATAAATTCCAATTCCAAATAAAATTCGATTCAGCTTTTTGAAATTCTAGCGATACGTTTAGAAACTAAGTAGTTTCACTCAAAGCACTAGAGGCAAGGAAAGTCTTCGATGTATCCTATATTGTGTATTGTGGAACTTGTATCTAAGAGCAGACAAGCCTGCCGTTGCCAATTATTAGGTATCGGTATAAATGAGACAGTACGCCCGGGAAAATGCCATCCTCTTACAAAACACTGGCGTAGGAATAGGAACACAGTTCCTGCATTTCACCCAGTTAATAAGAGTACCAAAGAATCACATTTGAAGTATTTACATCTGCCATTCTTTATATCTCGGGCAACCCGGGCGTGAGTGCCATGGTATTGGAAGCGAAGCTAATGAAAGTTCTATTGTTTGCCGTTTTAACTGCATGGGGCCACGTACTGACTGTAAGGATGACAGGTCGCCACGGAACTGCCAGTGCGCATTGTTGTGGGTTTCCCACACGGAATTAAATCTCTATGATCAACAGTTATTCAAACACCCATATTCTAAGACGTTTCCTCAAACGTTCCTCGACTCCACTCAACCTCACTCGAGGAAATCAGTATTCACAGTTGCAAAAAATCTCCTCCACTCGGCCTCCCTCGACATCTTTCCTCACTCGAGGTGAGGAAACAACTGTCAAACTCAAGGTACGTCGCGACCAACCTTAAGGAATACTCGAGGAAGATCTACGCCATTGTTACCTTATCCCCTACGCTTATAAATACGACCCTTAATTTTTTTTTGAAGATTTATAAGGCGTTTTGTAATGGATTTTCAACGATTTTTGAATTTATGATAATCCGTACGATTATCCTGAAAGGCGTCATTTGCGAGACGCAGAATATACTTCAATTCTAATATTAAAAATGTGAAAGTAACTCTGTCTGTCTGTTACGTTTACGGCTAAACCGCTAAACCAATTTTGATGAAATTGGGTATGGAGTTAGCTGAAACCTCAAGGAAGGACATAGGCTATTTTTTCAAATCCATTGCCCGAGTTATTTTTCAAGTCCATCCTATAGGGGATGAAAGTCTGTATGTAAGTTTAATCAAAATTCATGCGGGCAGTACCGCGCGTTCAACTAGTAAATTATATTTTAACTTTATACAGTTCATTAACAGCCTGTCAGGCCAGTGTTAGCTTCCTTAGTTGCCTTTTAAGACACCCTTGAGACGAAATGGGGTGATGACATTTGTATTCTAATCAGTCATGGTAACATAAAATGTTATATAATTCTGTAGTTTTCAATACAGAAATATTACTGACAAGGGCAGGAATGTGGCTGTGTTGACAAATGAGTTTGTAATAATACTGCAAACAAAAATTTTAATAGGGTTATTGAAATAAATAATACAGTATAATTCAAAACATTCAATCTATTTAATATTTTTTAGATCTAATTCTGCTGCCTCTCTTTTGGCTTGGTTGCAATGAAGAAGCTCTTCTGCACCTTGTCGCTCTATTACTGCCTTTTTATAAAGCTCTTATGCTGCTTTTACAAGCCACTGCTTTTCTTGGAGCATTATCTTATGCAATTCTTCTTCCCGTTCTTGAGCACGTTCATAATTATTTTTTCTCATTTTAAATTCTTCGCTAATGACTTTAGCTCTAACATTTTTACCTGGATGGGCATAACAAAAATAAGAATATAGTGCTTATATAATTAAAATTAAAGCTAATACTTGAAAGTGTAGGTTATTTTTATGGAAATTATAATGAATTCCATATTAATTTATATTTGTACATCCAGATATGATAAAAGTCCTAAAACATGTTAAATTTTATAAGAATATGTACTGTCAATGTACACATCTCCCTAATTTTCCACTGATTAGGATTGGTTTTTAAGTTACACATAATATTATTTTCATGGTAGGTAATTTCTGTGACATTATTTTTATTTCCTGTTACATGGGATGGGTGGCATACACATACATATAACACACCCTAGCCTAAACCACAGAGTTTTTACACTACTATTTAAATATATGCTATGATTATTTGAATAGCTGTTACCTGGTGTTTGTTGTCCACCTACACTGTAATCAGTGTGACGAGATCCAGATCGGCCATGGATATCTATAAATTATATGATACAAGTTATTTTATGTACATCACCTATACAATGTCATGATACTATAAAAATTATGAAGATGAAATTATATCTTTGTAAGTAAATAAAAGATAAATATAATAAATTTATTAATACCTAACAAGTGTTATTCAATTACCTCTTTCAATTTCTGGTTCAGGTTCTGAAACAGTTTCTACAATATTATGTGTCTGTAGACTAGGGTTATCTTCAGGCACAGGCAGCACAGCAGTTTCCAATGGAAGAGGATATTTTTGATGTGAAGCCGTCTCCCAATTGTGTATCTCTAAAAAGAAAATATTAAAATGTATTGACTTGTTTACTTTGAATTTGTTGTGATTGCATTAAATGTAATTTCAGAAATGTACCTTGAGAGGTGTCTGTTGGTAAATTGTCACTGTCAATAACACATCGTATTTCCACATCAGTCTGTTCAAGCAAAGCCTCATCAATAAGCATAGGATCCTCCTTTGAAGGTCCTGGTTTGGGTTGGAAAGATCCTCCACCTGTTCTCATACGCTCTTTTTTCTCTTGAGATAGAAGAGCTTTTTTACGAGTCTTCAGATTGTCCCAACATTTCTTTAATTGTGCTTCTGTCCTCTGAAATTTGGAAATGAAGTATTTTAACAATTCTAGTTTTCCACTTACAGCAAAACTGCTTTTGTCTTATTAATAATTATTGTATTTAACTATTAATTATTAAATAAGATAAAAGTTGTTATATTCTAGTGTTCAAAATACTATGCCAAATTAAATACCACGAAATCACGGAATTCGTATTTTAAGCGTGGTATTTACAATATTATGATTTAAAAGTGAATTATATGGGCTATGATATATTAGTTTCTTACCTTAATATTTGTTTCAATTGAGTTGTACTCCTCCACTAAGCGTCCCCAAGCCACTTTTTTTATACCACTATTACCGGCGGTTATGGTTGACGCCGAATTTAATTTATATTTTATAATTAATTCTTGGAGACACAACTTCTCCACCTCACTGAATATTTGTCTTCCAGACATATTATGTGTGGAACAAATAAAGCTAAAGGATAAAACTTGGATCACAACACAACAAACAAATCAAACATAAACAGCTCGGAATTAGTAGTGTTCCAATCCGCTATATTAAGATAGCACGCTACGGACTAGAAACTATATTTTTTTAGCACGCTATTTTATACGCTATGTTATAGCACGCTGCGTAGGCACGCTAGTAGCGTCACAGAATATGGTAGCGTGGAGCCTTGGAGAATATAACCTTGAAATGCGCTATTTTAACTGTGGAGCGTGTTTTGTAAAAATATATAATCTATTATGTAATAGGCAAAATAAATTCAATGAACTCGCCTTCATACTTTTGAGACTTAGGACTGTCTATAATTGATTGACTGTGCCTACTGAATAATAATAATGATATGTTCGATAATAATAAAGCAATTATAGGCGATTTAAAAGTTCATTAATACATAAATCACATAAGCCGGCCGCAATAGTACAGTAACGTAAACAAAGATAATACGTCATACAGCGAGCGGTAGCATGCGGCGACTAAATACTTAAATAGCGTAGCGTATCTAGCGCGCTAGACGCTAGACGTCGCTCGCCACTCGCGCTGGCGAGTCATCGCGCAGCGCGCTTGTCGTTTTACCACGCTAGGCATAACAGACTAGGCATTTATAGCGCGACGCTATTTCTAGCGCCGAGATTGAAACGATTTAGCGCGCGCTATGCGTTGAGTAAATATAGCGTGCTACGTTATGACGCTACGTGCTATATTAACCACCACTACTCGGAATGACGTGATGCGACACAGATAAGGTTAAAAAACAAACATCTGTCAATTTTGAGATGATCATAGACAAAAACATTAAAAAGTATGATAAATCTGTGATTTTGTGACGTATGTAATGACGTTTTACCTCGACTCAACCTCATTGGAGGATCCTCAAGATTACCTCAAGTCAAGAGAAAGGCATGACTAAGAATACCGATTTCGAGGATTCCTTGAGGTGATCCTTAAGGTATCCTCGGTTGAGTCGAGGTTGAGGAAGTTTTGAGGTAACTTCTTAGAATATGGGTGTAAGTCTGAGTTCTTTGTGTCCATATCTATAATAATATTATAAAGCTGAAGAGTCTGTTTGTTTGTTTGAACGTGCTAATCTCAGGAACTACTGGTCCGACTTGAAAAATTTTTTTTGTCGGGTAGCCCATTTAATGAGAAACGCTAAAGGCTATATAACATCACGCCATCACCCACGGGGGCGGTGCAGTAATCATAAACGCGGGTGAAACCGCGGGCACATCTAGTTTTGTATATTTGTAAAGCCCCCGTAAAACAAGAATAATTTTAGTGAATCCTCACTAAAATTATTCTTGTTTGTTGTCGTGTAAAACAAAAACATTTCACTAAAATAGAAAAAAAAGGCAACTAAAAGGCAAAGCCAAAAACACATAGAAATACATGGAAATACTTTCATTTCCATAGCATTTATATTTACTATTGTTACGATGTCTCGTACACATTGTTGACTAACGTACCTGCATTAAACAATGTCAATATAATGTAACAAAAACGAGACAATACAGGTTCCGTTACGTCGATCTTCCTCTTGCAACAAAACAAATAGGACAGGTACGCACGGGACTTCATTGTTGCTTCGAACAAACACTGATGGCTAGTTACTCACAATTTGTTTTTATATGGCGCATTTTGTTTGTATATTAATGCTAGATTATGCCCGCGGCTTTGCTCGGCTTTTGCACGGCTCGCGTTAAAATAGATTTAGTCAATAAATTTCCATTTTTCCTGAATAAACGTTAACCTATGTCCTTTTCTGACAACGTGTAAGCGAAATTTCAAGATTAATGACACAGAAACAAACATTACATTCGCATTTATAATGTAAGTTAGGACAGGTTTTACATCATAACTATAAATAGAATAGTATCAATAAATTTTTGTTTTGTTTTTTGCGATCTTGTAATCGAGATATAGAAAAACAAAACGAGATAATATGTCGGATTATGTGATGCGTCGCCGAATTTGATAGACGTTCACTTGTTTTAGAGGGACTACGGATTTCTAATGGCTATGATCCTGATAGACTTCTACTGTTTAGTCATCTCTCGCCAGTCTTCTTTCACACTACGCTGTTTGTATTTATATCCTGCTATGGTTTAAACGCGTTTAACGAGTAAAACGCCGGGACATGCAAATGTTTCTTTAATAATCAAGACTTTTATTCATAAATCTGATTGTATGAGAAAGTTACTATTGGTAGCCAAATTAATTGGTACCAATTTATTACCTTTTTAATTTATGCCTACGCTTGGAGGTAGGTAGTACAAAAGACTTTAATATAAATTTTAATAATTTATTTATTTTATCGTTTATTTAAGGTAATATAAAATATACAAAAACAGGTTTCTTAATTAATATGCTTTATGTGTGTTTTTATTGCATGATTTATGTATTTAGCAATTAATTACTTATTAAGTATAATGAATTAATATATAATAAACAGAATAAATTATATTCAAACTACCAAGCTTATTTGGTATTTTATTTAATATATCTACTTATGTAAGTATATTATAAAAAAATCATAGCGAGATCTTTATTCGACGAATCGTTCAGAGGAAACGAAAAAGGGAATCGTCACGACAAAATAAATAGTACTTCTATTAATTTTAAATACTATCTATTCCTTAAATAATGAAACAAACAAGCGTTTGAAACTGCGGCTAAGGTATTTCCTTCCATAATTACTTTTATTTGTTTCAATTGACGAATAAAGCAGGTCGGCCGTTCCCGGAATTGGTGTTTATCTTGATTAATAGTCCAGTTAAAATCTTTTATTTTCAGACACTTCGGTCGCGGTCGGGTGAGCAGGAACGTCACTCATTGAGTAATGATGCGTAACAATCGGCTTTTTGTCTCATGCAACGACGGCGTCCTTGCTATTGTTCTCTTCAATCGTTTGTTTCGTGTTTAGTTGACTTTGTGACCATATTGTGATATTTACTATGAATACACCATTTATTATTTGTCGACTGCATCTTTACCGTTCAGTGCCCAGAACAGAACACACCCTATGAGTCAAACAAAAAATCGTTCGTGTGCCCAGAACTCACATCTAAGTCGTGTGATGTCTGATTTTGACTCAGATGCGGGTGCTGGGCATGGCGACTAGTCGACAATTACACACACGACTCAGATGCGAGTACACGAACGTTCTTTTGTTCTCATAAGGTGAGTCAGGGTACTGAGAGGGTTACCTAAGCTTTAACTTTGCAGCCTATTTTGAGGTCATAGATGTTGGTTACAATGATATTGATGTACCTACTGTTGGCGAAATCTCTGTAGCAGAAGTGAATGTGCCTGGAAAACGAATTAGCCCGCACATTATATAATATGTATGTATATACAAAAAAATGTATAGGTATATGTATGTTTATCCATTGTCCAGTACCCATAGGACAAGCTCTGCTCAATTTGGGCTAGATGGTGTTGTGTGTATGTGGTAGAATATTATTATATTATTATTATTATTTATTATAACGTGAGATTTAAAGTATAGCTGGGCATGTAAGTATAATTTACTTTTGACTACTACTTTTTGTATGCAAGTTGTAATTTATGACTGACCGAATGGCGTAATTTGTGGTTTCAGTCCTTACACGAGACAAAATATTATGATCAATAAATAGTTGTTTCGAGTCTGCAAGGACACTGTTTGCGTCCTTTGTCTGAATATTTAGTAAAGGCCCCGCAACAAAAAGAGACCCACTGATGGATATGCCTTTAAAATATGTATATAGTTTCCGGCTTGGATATAGACTTAGGTGAGATTCTATATATAGATATATAACTGACAACCTCTCAAACTATTTTTGTTACAATAAATTTAGCTCGGCATTACCAACATTCTCGAGTGCTTGATTAGTTCGTTCAGTTCAAAGATCTCCTCTAAACAATTGTCCTCTAAATTCCGTTCAGCCAAGTTCTAACTTGCAAACAGTCTGTTTTTAATTAAATATGCTTAATTTGTTAGCAGAGACAATAGTAAAAGTGTTGCTTTAGTTCTCATGCTAAGACAATACTGGAATGTTTAGCCAATTAAAAATATATTTTGTGTTTAAGCTTTGTAATCATAAAATGCGTTATATTAAATTGAATTAGGCGTAGTTACTTGCGAAAATCCATTGTAATAAAATAATCGGGAAGAGAGGTATCCGCCACGCACTTTCAGACTGTCCACCACAACTATTGCAATAGAAAAATGTGACAATACCGATCTTCTCTGGTTAGAGACAGCCACGTCGTGGGATCCAGGTGTACTCCAACTTCTGCAGTATTCCGCTTCGAACTTATCAAATATTTTAAAAGGAGATCTTATTAGTGGTGCCAACAAAGGGTTTTAAGGTTTATTTAACGATTTCTAGTAGGCGGGTAAAGCCGATCGTTAGGTGAGAGGCGCAATGAAATTTCGCTCAGATAATTAAAAGACGTCACAATGACTCGCCGTCGCCGTCGCCGCGGACTGCGTTCGATGCTTTGCTTTTACGATATTGTAACATAACCGTTGTCTCCGGCCGTTTTGAAAACGATGGTTAAGTGAAATTCGGAGGAGAAAAATTTTGGATAATTTTTATTTTACTTTGGTGCATTGACGGTCGGTCTTTTAGATATATTTATTTAAAGCAAAAATAGCTGTCGTTTTTGGTTAACCATATAGTTTATTGTTAAATATATTTATGTCTGACGTACTACAACGACTAATAGGCACTATATAGGCACAGCGTAGCTTATTATGGTGTTTTGCTGCAAGGTGAATGAAATGAATTCGATGATAGTCACATTAAACAGTAGGTACAGCAATCACTAGAATAAAACTCATAATAGCAAAAAAGAAAATAATTTTGTTATACAGGAATTATATTATTATTAATTACCGGACACCCTGTACATTTTTAATCTATGTGCAGCAGCACTTATTTAAGATTAAGCGTTTATTTAACTACTAGATGTAATAGTATTAGTAATAGCAAGTACTAATTCTAATCAATATTATAAATGCGAATGTGAATTTGTTTGTTACGCTTTCACGCCTAAACTACTCGACCGATCATCATAAAATGTCGCATACACGTTGTCAGAGGTACAGAAAAGGACATACGGTGCCTTTTATCCAGAAAAAGGACTGTCAATAAAATCTAACCTACATTTACTCGAGCGAAGCCCCGTGCAAATTCTAGTATTATTTAAATGTAATTCGCAGTTTTTATGACCAGATTTGTAACAAGTGCATGAAACATGTACACCATTTCTTTCGTTATATCATTTATTTATTTAATTAAAGCACATATGATATACAAGAAGTACATACATCTCTGAGGTGTAACTAAGTGAAATTTATGCACCTTCTTGACTCAAAATACACCAGACCATATGACCCTTTGTATTTATTAATAGCTAACCCGCGCAACTTCGTCTGCTTCACATGCAACATTTTACATTTATGCTCCGCTCTTATTGGTCGTAGCGTGATGTTATATAGCCTATAGCCTTCCTCGATAAATGGGCTATCCAACACTAAAAGAATTATTCAATTCAAATCAGTAGTTCCTGAGATTAGCACGTCCAACCAAACAAACAAAGAAACTCTTCAGCTTTATAATTTTAGTATAGATTAGAGAATATACCAACATCATAAATAATATCAGTTATTTTCAAGCTTATGTCACAGTTTAGTATCTTAAACAAATCCTAGAGTAGGAAGCAATTGCAATCTGAATCTCGATATGCAGACCCCGTAAGCTGTTCATTCCGCTCCAGTCGTTTAATGGAAATCGTATGGAAAATAAATAATGCCCAACACACACACACACACATATACACAATAGAATCTCCAGTTCTATAATGCCTTGTATATGCATACAATCAAGTACCTTGGCTTAGCGTTCATTGCACAGAATGGACCGATTGCAGGAGAATATAATACTATACTCCTGCTTATACTTCTAGATGAGCACAAAATCCTTTTAAGGTCTACGGTCATTTTTGCAACTTCACTGGCCTGGTCTATCAAATTCTAATTGATAAAATTATTGTCGTCGTAACGTCATTCATAAAATTGTTACAGCTTATACAGCACCTATTCTAACTAAATAAAATCTATCCTGATAACTTATTATATTAGGTATGTAAACTATTAATAAAGAAAAATATGTAAATCGGAATAATGACAGAAATAATGACAGAAAGACGAGGAGACGTTGAGTTTTGTAATATGTAAATATGACTTAAAGGTAAATTATATAATTATTGTATATCTATTTTGTTAAGATCACTTGGCGTATATAAAATGAAATCCGGTCGCATGGATGCTGGAAAACAAGTTACCGAAACGTTTATAAGTATAAATAAATACTTTATGAATATAAAAAGTCTATGAAAGTTAATTGTAACATCTCTTATTCTTCCCTGTCTGTTATTCAAAAGGAAAGCGAACTACAGTTGTTTTAAATAAAAGATTGTTAATCGTATTCCACGTTTTATACATGTGAATATTAAAAAGTATCCGAGGCAATTGTAAAAATATAATAGGTATAAAATAAAAATGTCTCAAAATCAGTAAGACGTGAGTAATGCTAATATAATATGGATATCCTACCTACATACATGTGATAAAGGAAACGAAGACAATTTTATCGTCTATACAAAATTTGTTCTATACGAGATGCAATCTTCAAACACAGAACGGATACTCGTTCACTCAAGATCACCAAAACCAAGGACGGTGAGGGAATAAATGAATATCTAAAGTGACGGACTCACTCAATGAGGCAGGGCTTAAGCACCTACTTAAAACAATTTGGGACGCATTGTCGGTACATTGAGGTACCTACAAATTGGATAAGGGTATTAATTTTCAACTTGAATATTTTTTTATGAAGCGATCTCGAATTAATTAATACTATGGATCATATCGCTGCTGATTTAACGCCATATTTTATCGACATTTCAAAAGTAGGTACTCATAGTGTCTCTTGCATTTCAAAGTAAAATGAAAGGTCGGCAGGATATTTTAAGGCATTTAAAGCATTTAATTTGTACATTATATATTCGATTATTATACATTAATATACGATTTTCTACATTATTTCACACAAGCTTTTTTTCGTGCAAGCTGTCTCAAAATTAGTTACAATATAAGGAAGTGATTAAAATTTTAAAGTTAAATAATAAGAAACAGTGGTACTAATACTTCGCTATCTCCTTCGGACAGCAGCATTTTTAAATAGCGGTTACGTCATAGTTTGTATTTCGGTCCTCAGGCCTAAAGCTGTTGTCAGTAGGATTCATTATATAGAGCGAGATTGAGTAAGAATCTACTGATAGCCATCTTAATACTATAATCCTTACTATTATATTTAAAACGTAAAATAGCTTACTTATTCAGAATCTATTTTCAAAAATGTTTGCTTTGTAGAGTTGACGTAATGTAACTGTTTTAATTAAATAAATATATGTGAGTGAAATAAGGATAGTTGACTCACATATTATGTAACATGCTGTTCAAAAAGTACAAAATAGGCATTTTGTACTTTTTAAACAGCATGTAACATATTATTTTCGAAAATGTAATAAATCGATGCTTAAAGCTGTTATAGGTAGCCAGTCTGAATACCAAACATGTTTATCGCATTGAAGCCTCTTCATAAGTGCCAGTTTTGCTTGAATAGAACCTAGCAAAAGTAAAAGGGGTATTAATACGGTTACGGAATATAGCAATTTAACACTTATTTCTATTTAGTATATTTGATTATAAAGTCACGTAATGGGTTGTAAAATATATAACTAGCCTAACTAATATTATAAAATGCGAATGTGAGTTTTTTTGTTTGTTACGCTTTCACGCCTAACTATTCGACTGATGATCATGAAATTTCGCATTCACGTCAGGGGTATAAAAAAGGACATAAACTTTTCATCCAGAAAAATAACACTGTTCCTGAAGGATAGGAATTTATTAAGAAAATCTTGATTAACGCGAGTGCAGCCGCGGGCGAAATCTAGTATTGGATTAAAACAAAAGACTTCTTGCAATGTACTCCTTCTTAATCTCTCTATATCTAATTAAGCCTAGTGACAATAGCTTTAGGATTGATGATATGAAAATAAGTTATTTTTCTATACAAATAATATAAATAGTTTTTCTATACATATAAGATATATTATTATGTCTACATCACTACAGGAAGGCGCCAAATATTTATCTTCTATGAGAACACGTATTTACTTTTGCTAAATATAACGCTAGTAGATGCTGACCAGTTTTCCGTCAACAACAAACAAATGAAGTAGACAGTTCAAGAAAATTATATAGTCTTCTTATATTCCCAGTCTGAGAGAAGCGTAACGAAATAGAACTGTTTCATAATAGATAAAATTGACGTTCACTCGAGTAAAGAGTCTTGACTGGTATCGATTGAAACCAATAGCTTATACATAATTATGTCTAACATGTATGCAAATATATGGAGATGAAAAATGTTGTTTCATTAACAACAAAGAAGAAAATAGACTTGTGTTTGCCTTTGTAGTCATTATTAAGACCGAGGAAAATGTGTTCTATTTTGCTGCATGCGCCGTCTCGGAGTAATTGTGATAACTTCCCCGGAGAATTGTTAGGATTTACTGACCACAGAAAATAGAAAGAAATTTCTAGAATATTGCGGTTTAAAATTAAATTAAAATAGTATTTGCAGAACAATGTAACATTGTCGAGTAATGAAATTGTCTTTTATAAAATAGTTGGTATTGTATTGTAAATTAAGTCGAATACTACAAGTGATCTACTGTCAGAAGCTTAGGTATGTACTCAGAGGACTATCCTGAATGTAGTTTATATTTTGCACAACGTCTAGTTGCAATACGGGATACTTGGTTATTCTACCCCGCCTTTTTGAGCTGTAAATTCTGTGTTCCCTGTACCATCTGTATCATTGATGTCCTATTAGTGCCGTCGCACATTTCCTATAGCTTTGCGTCGAATTTTTAGTTGATGTTAAGACCGAAGGACAATATAGATGTTTCTTTTACCCTTGCCTTTACAGAAGGCAGCCATTTAACAAAGTCGAATTCAAAGTCAAAAATCATTAATTAATTTAGTTCAATAAGTAACACTTATGAGCATTTATGTTTAGTGATTAGTAAGTGGTTTTCTTTTCATATTTTATAAAAAACAAGAATATAGCTATATCCATGAGTTGTTGGCGGATACCGCTCACCATAAGGTGGGCTGTTGTATCACCTGTCATCTAATGCGATAAAAAAATGCTACACCCGCAGTTTGAATATGCGAGTTATATCGAGTTATTATAAATTAAAGTTATATGTTATAATTATATCGAAATATTAATAAGAACTTTCTAATTCTAACAAATATTATAAATGCGAATGTAAGTTCGTTTGTTACGCTTTCAAGCCAAAATAATTTGACCGAGCATTATGAAATAGTGTACCGTTGATTCAAAATAAGAGTAGGTTCTGCTCACGAGCTAGGCCGCGGACAAAAGCTAGTATTATATGAAGTGTCGTTAACATTTATTCGTGAAGACACGATCATATACTTCTCGATCACATGCAAAGTCATAAATATCTGTATTATAAACCTTATCATTGTAGTTTTAAGTTTTATTTTTGATTGCATACAATGTGTTTATTTTGCTCATACGCTAAAAGCCTTCTAGACCTAATTTAACCAATAGCGATTCAGAATAGCCGCCGGCATTTGGGACATTGTAATTCTAATATTTATGTTAATCCTTCCATCTATGCGTGATGATTGTGTTAGCAATAGTTTCGCTTGAATATTGTCATGGAGCTATCATCTATTGGGACTTGGGAGGCTATATTTGACAATCAGTATTTTGATAAGGTTACATTTCGTGAACGAAATTCGCTCAGCGACGACTTTCTGGTCTGGTGTTCTCGACTCATAGATTAAATATTTGAAGTGCAAGACATACATAATATACATTTTGAGTCTTGGTGTGGTCAGTCCTATTTCATCTCTTTTGTAAAACCTTCTCACACTGTGAAGAAATACGTTACCAGCAGTGAGCCAATTTAATACAGGAATTGAATTCTCAGTATGGGGCTGTTTCCATGTCCACACATTTTTGTCAAACATTTTCTGTAAATAGTTTGGCATAGATCCTAACGACTGGACTTTATTAAAAAAATCCTTCAAAAATAATAAAGACGTGGATTAGGACTTTTTTTTATTTCTTTGGGACAACAAACAATTATGTAATAAAGCTTAATGCTACTACATTGATCTTATAACAATTTAAGTAATTACACAACCAGCACCATTATCCACACATCACAGCATATCTCAGCATAAAAGACAAAGTGACTTTCGAGCGCCGATATTTTTGCTACTGCGCATAGTAAAAATAATAACTATAGTCACGGTTAGGTACTTACTATATACGAAAATATAAAAAACATGTTATAAACTAACCCTATCCAAGAAAAGAAAATAATGAAACAACAACCTCACTTAATATAAAGCAACACTATTTTTCTATAAAGCACATCGAGTCACCGTATATCTTTAAGTCACTATTACATCGGAAAAAGAATTCACTTATATTTTTACATAACCAATATATTTCGCATTATTATCTGAGGGAAGAACATATATTTCCGGCGAACATAAGCGGGGTATGTCGACTGGAAAATGGTTATAAAAAGCCTCCTTTGCATAGCCCCCGACTATGAAACTATCAAACGGCCGTGGTACAAAAACTGCTTTAATTTTGCACAGAGGTTGAACATCCAAAGTTTTTGCATTAACCTCACCGTGATGTGAACGGGATTGTGTATACATCATACGAACGGCAAAATGGCGTCAGTTATGTGTTTTAGTTTATTTTGTTTTATAACTATTGCGCCCTGTTTTGTTTGGGTGCAGTTTGTACTATTGGTATAATAAGAGAAAGGATTTTTGCTTTTTATTTTGTTTAAAAGATTACTAGCAAATTTTTTTACTTGTTTTTCAAATTACCTTGTATTTAGTATTCTTATTACCCCCTCCGGCTAAGCTAGAATGCTTGTATTAGGAGTGGGTTCATGTCAGTAGTGCAATGGGTGGAATTCGAGCCCGCGACTTTTTGATTGGATTAAAAAGCCTATGACATTAGTCAGAGGCAAAACAGTGATACAGTGAATTTAAGTGCGTAAATTATGCCAAGACTGGTATAGCAGTAGTAGACAGCTTAGGTGGCGCAATGGTAATGAAGCGTGACTGCTGGTCATGAGATCTCGAGTGAGATACGGTTAGGCAAAGTGCTATTGGGTTTTCTATCAAGAAATTCTCAAAAGCAACATGTAGTCTGGAACTCTGTCCAATAGACTGCAATAAGACTGCAAGGGCTCGCACTAAAACAGCCGGCGAAATTTGGGTTATTTCCACCTGTCTCATTTGAGATACAGCGACTATGTATCGTATAGCAGTTTAACTATGAAAACTTAAAAGACACACGAGTAGGTAGGTAGGAAAATAGTAAGGCGCTATATCGCTCAATAAATTACGCTACTAATTTCTCAATAATAGTTCATTGTTTAATAATTCTATTAAATAATAATTACGAAGTCTAAAATTACAACAAACTCGTCAACTGTCACCCGGCGTCTAAAATTACGATTCCTGTCTCTATTGATAAAATGTGAGTGTAATAACTACTTACTATTAATACTGATGGCATAAAGTAAGTTTTATATTAGTTAATTATTATAAAATAATTATTGTTATATATAATGGTTTTATCTATACTTATATAATAATAATAATAGTCTTTATTGTTAGACACAAGATCCATACACAAATCTAAATCATATTTGCAACAAATAACAAATAAATAGAACAAAATTACTACATTAATATAATTAGGTACATGACAATTTAGTATTTTGTATTAATAACCCAACTTAGAAAGTATATTACATTAATTAAATAATAGAATTTGACTGTTATTAGAATTATATACATTAAACAAAAACAAAAAAATAGTTAAAGCAATTAATCAATATAATATCTTTAAGCAGTTATTTCTAGCCATCTTTTAAACATCGGAGTGGTATATAATCTGCCCGCAAACTCTTCAATTATTTTGTTTCTACACGTGCCAACTCTGACCATGAAAGATGCAATTCGGCTCCGTTGTATGGCATTGAAAGTGTTTAGTCTTGCCTCCATGAACATACCAGAGGCACTACAGTAGCGTTTTAACCCCATAAGCTGTCTAAAGATGTCATTATATTGCACTCGAATGCCACCCAAGGACTTCCTTGTATACTCAGTCCAAAGATGACACGTGTTGAAATTTTGGCCGTATGTTCTGAACAGATGTAATTTAGAATCTATACTGGCTTTAAAAATCTCCTGGCTATCATATTTCCTACCACCGAGAGTGCCCGACGTCGGCGATCTATATCTGCGTCATCCTTTAAGTCAGATGTCAATATTAATTACAAAGAGGAATGCTCTACCTATTTGTTTCTTTATAATCGAAGCTAATTTATCTTGAAGTAACATAGGATATATAACATCACGCTATAAACTTATGAAGCGACCAGTAATTATAAACGTGGGGGAAACCGCTGTGGCAGTAAATGTTAAGTAATTATATACATATCTCCAAATATTATGATTGTTTTACACACATCTATACCAATATAAGCTGAAGAGTTTGTTCGTTTCGTTTAACGCACTCATTTCAGGATCTACTGGTTCGAATTTAATTATTCTTTTAGTGTTGGATAGCCTATTTATCGAGGAAGCCTATAGGCCATATAACATCACGCTACAACCCACGGGGGCGGCGCAGTAACCATAAACGCGGGTGAAACCGCGGGTTAAGTTAGTAAAAAATAAAAAGTAATGAATCTAACGATATTAACAAAAGAAAAATAAAAGAAAGTACAAAGTCTCATAAATCTTACAATGAAAGCAAAAACAATGGTAAACACATTTGAGGAACATGTCGTAAACCATCGTATGCTACTGTTTAACACGCGATAAGGTATAATAATAACATAATATCACACTTATGAAGCAAAGCGATGATCAATGTAATGTAACAATCTATACTTCTATACAAATATTATAATCTTAAAGAGTTTGTTTGGTTTAACGCGCTAATCTCACGAACCACTGGTTCGAATTGAAAAATTATTGTAGTGTTAGATAGCGCATTTATCGAGAACGCAACGATCAATAGGAGCGGAGCATCAATGAAAAATGTTGCAGGAACGGAGAAAATTCTCTTATGTGAAGCAGACGAAGCTGCGCGGGCCAGCTAGTTAAATATAAAATGTAATAATTTGCATGCTATTAATGTAGATACAGTTAAATAGGCCTGAACTGTAATGACATATATTTCAACAGCCCTATTTACTGCGAATAAAGTATAATATTATTATACAAATTCGTGCGTATAGAACAGATATGACTCTCTTAACATGAATTGCCTTGAATATCCTAGAATTCCTAGAATCATTGATCAATTACAGTTGTATTGTTCTAAATACAGGCCTGATGTATGTAGTCTGTTTATCTAATACTAGGTTTTGCTCGCAGTTTTGCTCGAGTAAAAGTAGGTTAGGTTATGTTAATAATAGTTAGTTTTTTTTAATAATGTAATATAGCCTATGTTACTTGGTGATACTATAGCGTTCTAACGGTGAACCAGTTTTTAAAATCGATTGTGTAGTTTTTGAGTTAAATCCTTACAAACAAACAAACAAAAAATCTTTCTTCTTTATAATATTATAGTAGGTATATAGTATACATATATATTTATCGAATGTTTATAGAAAAAATAGATTATCATTATTAATAAATAGCTCCTCACTATTTATTAATAATGATAATCTATTTTTCCACCATAACAATAAATGCAAGTGTGTCATGCAGAACTCAAAATCAAAAATATTAGGTATTATTATCTGTAACCATGTCGCCTTCATCAACCTCTATCTAATGAATAATTTTGGCTGCATGGATACCGTAGTGGGGTTGGTGATCGAACTCACAACGCGGGACAAAAAATTATGTAATCCACAAATAGTTACATGTATTAACTTACTGTCGTATTTTATTTTATATACAATTGTTTAATTATTTAATATTTGTCTATGTACCTTATCACGCTAATAGTGTGTACATAATTTTAAATTATATATATCTATGTATATATAGTTATACTTATTGGCTTCCGTACGTAACAATAACAGGCTCCAGTGGACGACCAGTGCCTGGTTCTTGAGACCAAGCAAGTTCTGAACTGGAGTCCTGATTGCTGCAGCTGTGGGACGCATGTCAGGATGCTCATTGAGCATTTTCTTTCTTATACCTACCGAGTCTGGGTTTTCCATTGTTCGAATGTTTGTAAAGTGCCCCTCGACAAATGATTTACCTATTCATAGCGCAGGTATAGAATTTTCAAACCAAAATGTCCGCTTTATTTGGTACTAGATTGTGCCCGCGGCTTTGCTCGCTCTTATTTAGGTTATATCAATAAGTTTCATCTCCCAAGAACAGTACTTTTTTCTGGATGAAAGGTACCTATATTCTTTTATGTACTCCTGTCAACGTGTATGCGAAATTCAACGCGATCGGTCGAGTAGTCAAGGCGTGGACGCGTAAAAAACAAACAAACAGACTCACATTCGAATTTACAATATTTGTTAGGATATACTTATTCATAAATACACGATATCTTTTAAAATCAAAACTTTTAATTTTAAAGAAGCGTTTTTAAATTTCATGTCGTCGAAGTTTTGACTTGTGATAAATGGATTCAACGCGTGTAAACTTAAGAAAATAATAATCTAAAACACATTAAAATGTTTCCGCTATTCCAAATTCGAAAGTCAATGTAGATAAATCTTTCCTTCGAAACTATAAGTACCTCGAAACAATAAATTAATGGTACAATTTATAGGAACTAATAAATCGGGGTATAAATAACAAAGAAAACGAATGGGACCCCACATATTTTATATGGACTCGAGTCTATTTCTTATCCGAGCATGAAGTATGGGATTAGTTTGTAAGAAAATAGTAATAACGACTTTTTATCTAGTAGGAAGGTAAATAAAATAAACGTGATCTATGGAATGATGAAAGTACACAAAGTAGGAGTAACATTATTACGAAAACTGTAATACTGGAAATGACGGGTGGATTCATCATTCAAGTTAGTTAGATTTGTTTTTTTCATTGATAGGATAACCTATACTAGATTTTGCCAGTGGCTTCGCTTGCATAAATGTAGGTTATGTCAATTGTCTATCTCTCGGTAAGAGTATTGTTTTTCTGGATGAAAGGTACCTTATGTCCTTTTCTGTACCCCGACAACGCGTATACGAAATTTCTTGATGATCGGTCGAGTAGTTAAGACTTAAAAGCGAAACAAGCAAACCAACTCACATTGATAATATTAAGTAAGAATATTATTATAATATAAACATAGTCTCAGGCCTATATTCCTGAAGGGGTGCATGTGCATATTACACTCACTGTTTTAGATTCAATGCAATAGGAGGCGAACATATTGCCGTTAATTGCTGGGCACAGTTTCAGACTCCGTGCTGCTACTAAGAATCAAAGTCAAAGTCAAAAATCATTTATTTATTTAGGTCACAAAGTAACACGTATGAACGTCAAAATATAGAGGTAGGTTAGTGAGTTTACTAAGTTACTGAAGCTACATTTAGGTTTACTCATCGATCAAATATATATTTGATCGATGGGTTTACTCTTTTAAATCGCCAATTAAATATACTTAATTTCAGTATTTTTCAACTCTTATCAACGTGTTGCAGCCATTATACCACATATTACTGACTATTAAAAATCTATAAATAATAACAAATTTATATTATACTTAAAAGTATTATTACTTGACAGAAAAAAACAGACATATTGTCTGACCCGAACATCAAATCCGCGACCTTGTATACCGCGATATTGTATCACGCAGTCGTCTTCACTACCGCAGAGCCAAAGTACAGCTTTCAGAAACCGCCTATTAATCAAGACTTAAAACTACAAAAATAACAATTATAATATTTTAATTCATAAAATGCTTTAAAAACTTAGTTTAACATTTAGCAAGTAATGTCATTGACCGTATTCCGTATTCACGGTTTCTGAATTCGCGACATATTTACGAAGCGTATGGCCCTGGTAGGAGCCTTGACTGAATATCTATATTCATGTAAATTTATATTTATACGAATATTATAAATAGCGTTTTCTTTGATTTCATTTTTTTTTCTCATTTGGTATTATATCTATTATATTATAGCTCAGTAGGGAGACCAACAGACTGCAATGCAGAGGGTGTCGGATTCGAACCCACGTCGCGCACCTCTGACTTTCGGAAGTTATATGACTTTTCAAAATTATGTGCGTATTGATTGACAACTATCGCCTGCTCCGTGCCTCGGAGAGCACGTTAAGCCGTCGGTCCCGGCTGCCATGAACATCTATGGCAGTCATTATTAGGAAGTCAGTGTCCTATAATATCCTGACACTGGTCTAGCCTTAGGATATCGTTAGCCCTCGGGTTGCGGAGGTCAGGTGGCAGCCGCTCCGTGTAAAAAGTGATATCCAGTCAAATCTGGTTAGACCAGAAAATCCGATCCCAAGTAACTTGGGAATAATAAAGGCTAGGGAGAAGAGGTATTTTACTAATAGAACATTAAGTAATACACAAAGGCAACAATCATTACATACAAGTAAACTAATTCTAACTAATATTATTAATGACAATTTGAGTTTGTTTGTTTGTGACGCTAACACGCCTTTAGTAAAAAAATTGTTTGGCGCCTCGAATTTTATTACGGCGAGACTTTCAAAGTTGGTAGAAAAGTGCAGAGCACCAAACATTATAAAAAAATATGGTTATAATAATATCAGATCTGTATTAAACTGTTAAAACCTATCTTCAGGACCCGAGTAGATAGGGCTTCGGGGGGAGAACTACGGGTCTCCCCCTTTGGACCAGGGTACTGCGGGGTCAGGCAGCCCACTGCGCCTCGAAAGGCGTGTTCTATCGACCGCTGACTAGAGTGCGCGGTGCCTGACATTGGAGTTGGACTCGCAGGGGTATGTGGTTGGCCGCTGAGGACGACATGTTCGTTTGCTCGGCAAGCACGTTGCGTTCGAGCGTCGGACTCAGACGCGGCCAGTGCGAACCAGTCGGTCGCATGAGGCACGGAGTTGCCTTTAGCGAAGTGGCAGTGTGGTTTCACTGCCGCAACGCATCTCGGGAGCTTGCCTGCTCAGCAAGTAAGAGTCATAGCTGGAGTGACTCGGGCCACACCCGGCTTGTAGGCCTATTTGGGTAGGCATACGGATGTATGTCGGGAAGTGAGCGTGCCTTACACAGCTCCGGTACCATACTGGAGATATGGGAGGCGGCTTCTCCGTCGGCTTCAGCGAGGTTATCGTTAGCAACTCCTTTGAGTTGCGAGTAGTGAGCGGCTTTATTGCTCCGGTACCAATCTGGAGAATAGGTAGTGTCACTTGGGCACGAGGTAGCTCGCTTACGAGAACCGGATCTCTGAGGTTAGGGTGGAGAGTCGGGATTATGGGACAAGGAAGGTGCTCTCGGGCACTGGAAGGTACAGCGGCTCCTCTATTATAGCCTAATCGGTTGGTGTAGGGGAACGCTATATCATAAACTGGGATAGTCGTAGAGGAAGGGATGTCCCATTGCTCGTTACTGGCCTCTTCTTAGTATGAGAAGGGTTAGGCCATAGTCCACCACTTAGGCCCAGTGCGAATTGTTAGACTACACATTTCTTCGAGAACATTACGGTAAACTTTCAGATATGCAGGTTTTCCCTCGATGTTTTCCTCCACCGTTAAAGCAAGCGTTAATTAACTATTTAATACGCATATAACTTCGAAAAGTCAGGATGCACGAACTCGAGACCTCATGCCAGTCCAACGTCTCCCACTAGGCTATCGCTGGTCAAAAATATGAGGATTTGGGAATTATATGTTACACGCTACACCCTTTATACGATCAGCTGCTGTCTGATACTGGATGTAAGCAATTAAACAAACAACAAACGAGGGGTAGTGTACACAGCAGGTAATTGCATTACCGAGGCAAACACACGTTATCTCTGCATGTACTTGTGTAAGCTTAGCCTTATCTTTTTTTTATTATTGGCTAACTTTATAAACCTCTAAGTCTTCTTCGACGAGGTTAATAAAAACACTATGTGGGTCTGTGTGTCTGTCTGTTAAAGACAGTTTGTTAGTGACAGGAATAGCTCCGGAACCACAGGACCGAGTGACTTGTGTGGTGCGCAGACACCTTGGGGTCATCCCTCGGTCGAGATTGAATATGGGCCCTATGCTTCAAAAGACCCCTGAAGTATAGGGGTCAGAAGGTCATAAGGTCAGGGGATATCCACTAACAGAGTGATTTGGAAGTCCAAGGGAGAGGATTTTGCCCAGCAGTGGAACATTACAAAAAGATGACGAAAAAAACAAAATCAAAAAATTGGTCACATGGAGATGAAGAGGTTGAATCCTGGGTTTTTAGACCCATCTCGTTTTTTTATAGATAACTATGAAAAATTCCTGTATCGCGACATCTACCTTTACAAACATTCAAACAAAGGTCACAATATGTTTTTTGCAATCTTTGTTTGCATGTTTGTAAAGGCTCCTGACTCGGAACAACTATTTAATGATTACACAATTTTTTGTATCGTTTGGGGATCGAACCCACAAACAACACTCGGCGCGGCGGCAGTAGCGAAGCGACAATATAAGCCACTGCGCCATTTGCGCAGTTAACTGTTCCAGTTTTACCCACGTTTATGATTACTACTCCTTTCCTAGCTCGTAGTTTGATGTTATATAGCCTAGCTTCTCCCCGCGTCATCGCTCGGGAATAGTAATTCCGTTTTGGATGAAGGATACGCTGTCCTTTTCTGTACCACTGATAACTTGTATGCGAAATATCATGACGATCGGTCGAGTAGTTAAGGCGTGAACACGTTACAAACAAACTCACATTTGCATTCATAATACTAGTTAGAATTCTCCTTTAGAAGTAGCTAAAAATATGTTCATTTGAAATATGCTTGACAATATAAATAAATACCTACTGTAAGAGAATGAAGATGAATGTATTGTTTGTTTACTTTTCTTTGGTGCTGTTATGACGTATAGAGCTTTTTTGTTATTTTCATTACGTTTTATTTTGTAGTCATTTTGGTAATTTTTGTGACGGATGACTGATGAGTGATGATGCAATGGAACACGTATTTATTAACGACTACGTAATAGGTCTGCCATTGTGTAGTACTTTACAAGTATACAGCCTGACTAATATTATAAATGCGAATGTGAGTTTGATTGTTTGTTATGCTTTCACCTCGAAACTACTAGACCGATCATCATGAAATTTCGCGTATAAGTTGTCAGAAGTACAGAAAAGGACATAGCGACCGTTCATCTAGAAAGCCGCGAGCGACCCTGCTGGCAACTTAGTTTTAAAATAAAGGTCTTGTTCTCTGACGTCATTAAAAATAGCTACCTGCTAGAAGCGAAATAGCGCTGCTAGTATGTTTTATAATTACTTTAATATATACATATAATTATATATATTAGGGGTAGAAATATTATAGCCCAAGTCAAAAATAATTTATATAATAAAGTTACACTGATGAACGTCAAAATGTATCTAAGAATAACGAGGATATTGAAGTTACTCAAATAACATAAATTACGTCAATATAAATATAATATTATCAACCCTAATCCCAGGTGTTACTAAGCGGCAACGTGGTAGATCGACGCAACAACGGCGAAGCGAATTAGATAGCTTAAAGAAAGACTAGTGCAAAACAAAGGAATGTGGAAAGCAATAAGGAGGATGTTGCTCTGCAGTGGGACAGATCAGGCTGTAATAAAAAAAAAATTGCCCTGTCCATAAACTGTCTAAGTCAGAACCCACTGGTCCTCTAAAATTCGTACCCTACTCGTCCCCTCAAATATTTGAGGTTCCCACTAGTCCCCTGATCCATTATTTATTTTAAAATCATTCATATTTCCTATTCATTCTACTAATTTAGATATTTCCTTTCGATTCCTTTGGTTACGATACAGTCACGTACAATGGGTAAAAGAAAAATATAGTAAATAGGTAGGTATCATAAGTATTTCAAATCACAGATAATTAGCTCAAAACAATTTGAGTAACAATCAATCTTCTATAAAACAAACGATTAGTTTTTATTGTACTTTTGAAACTTATCTATAAATATGCTGTATGTTGCAACTTGCAGCGCATGAATATCATTTTTATTTTCAACGATATAATATAGTTTTAATAATATAATTGTTTTAAATTGATTTCGTTAAATCGAATCGAAAAAGCGAATAACGCTTTTTTATGTAAAAATATGGCTGGTTTTCTAGTAGGGAACCAAAAGGCACCTGAGCAGGTGCCGAATATATAACTTTTATTCCAGGGGACGAGTTGGTACCTAAAAAATAAATTAATATTGACTGGTCTCCTACCAGGGGACCAATAGGCACCTATATAGGGGCCGAATCCACAACTTTTATTCCGGGGAATCATATATTATTGTTCAGTGGGTTCTGACCCAACTGTCCCACCGTTGAGTATGATTTTGTAAATAACAAAAATATAATATACATATTATTATAATTCATCGTGCTATGGTTAGTACGCTTATTTCATCCACAATAGCTCATCAGAAATAAGATCCAGATAATTTGAATACGAAAGAAAAATAATTTGTCCGAAGCATTTTGCTTTAATGTTTTCCTGTAATTGTATACGTTATACTCACGAGATAATTGTAAGGCCGGCAGTTGAAAGGCTGAGTAGACAAGAGCCAACAAAAAAGTTTTAGACAAAAGAGGAAAATACACCATTTGGCCATTTAGAACCTTATGAATATTCAAGGAACTCACCAGTCTTTATTTTAAGGCCACTTAACCAGTGCCAAGTTAAATAATTTAATTTATATAAGCATTGTTGTCATGGTCCATTAAAAATAACATTGTGAAAAATTATATTTACTTGTTTTTATGAAGCGTATTAAACAGGTTTCTTAAGATGGTATCTCACAATCTTACGTGTTTATGCGTCCATCAAAATAGCTGCTCAAAACAAGCACGGTTTTATGTGACTCCCGTGAGCTTACCGCCTATTTACGTCTGACTTTAAGTAACATGATAAACTTCTATGGATTTAAAGATCGCGGTTACAGTACTTGGCCTCACATCAAGTCTGTCGTTTTAGGGTACTCAATTTTTTTACCATAATCCAATTACTTACCTAAACTCAAAAAGTTTTTGCCGCAACGGATTAAGCGCCTTGCGTCATCGTAACCTATTTTAGTGGAGGCGGGCAAGGGTCCCGTCATATATTTTTTTATCGACACATTTCGATAAGGATGGATGTTGTTCTTAAGTTAGGGCCAGACGTCGCTGACGGGGGTGAGATGAGGCGCGGGGGACGCGAAGTGGGTCGCACGAGGGTTGTCAGGTACCCGTGTATCGCCGGACTGATCGATGCCATAATTTAAATAAAAATAAAAAAGTTGATACTCTTCTAAACTTTTATAGGACAGGAAACTCACAATGGTCGTAGGCAATGCGTTTTATTATTCACCATTTTTAGGGGCTTACCGCAGATAGTCCCTACGTAAAACATTAATACTCAGCTCGTAGCACCGCAGCAGGGTATCATTCCAAATGCAAAAAGTAGATTCGCGCGAAACATGCGAGGTTTCCATTACCAGCGAACAAAATCCTTCCCAACTACGTTTCATTTTTAAAAACTATCTGGCAACCCTACCCATCTCCGTGATAGGTATTTATAGCGTAGCCGGCACCGGAGGAATGCACATCGCCCACCTACAGCCAGCAATAATAACGCCACTGTCAAGTTCATTACTCACTCATTCCGTTCGATGTAAGAGCTTTTGAGCCCTCCGTATTATCTTTGTCCTAATTATAGCGTTTGTTATCTCCTGTATTACTTACGTTGACAGTGGAGTGAGTCATTTCCTCCCGTTTAGAGACCGAGACAAATTCCTCGAAGCCGACTCGGAGCGTGTCTGCGCTGCGTTTAGAATAATATTATTGTATTGACGCTTAGGTGGGAAACTGGATTCCACGTGCGGGATTACGCCGCACTAACATTTAAGTGAGGCGCGGTTCTGTTTTCGATATTGTCTTCGAACAAAGAGTTCACTCCGTACTAGTATGTACTACTTATTACCTCTTTTTATTTCGCGGTAAACAAATCTTTGGGTAATTAGTAATACTTGCCTCAAAAAAGTTAACAGCCCATTGAGCCATTGTTATTAAAATTGTAAACTAATTAAGATGTTGAGTGTTATTTAAGTAAAACAGCTTTAAGTCAAGTGATAAAAATTCTGCAGAAAGACAATGTTATTGCATTAGTAAGCAGGATCTTCGGATGAAACTCTGTAGTTAAATAATTTGTATGCGGATCGGGCGCCGTAGTCATGAATTTTAAAATTTTGTAACTGGAATTCGGTTGGTAACCCTTCAGTCTTCATTCAGACGCTATTAAAATATAAATACTTAAGAGAAAATACCCAACCTGTATAATTGTGAAACGTGTAATTTGTAAGTGGGCTTTAGCCATTTTTACACTAAAAGACGAATCAAGACATAGCCTATTAGGACCTAAGCATAAAAACACGATGGAATTGTCGCCTTTTGGACACAACATTTACTCTTACTTCTCAACTATCTTAAAAGGTATTGTGAGAAAGAAATATGCTGATAATACTTTGAACTTATTAACGTGTCTGTCGATTTGTTAACTCCATTTATTAGACAACTTTGACACTAGTTTTGTTTACTATTATCCCACGTCCTTTGCCGATTTGTTTTGAAAAGGTGACCTTCCCAAATTTATCTTAAATCGATTCTCTGTTGATTAGTGAAGAAGTGACATGTTTATTTTCGTATACAAACATCCCATGTAAATAAACAAAATAATTAATGACGTATGTTGCCTACGAAATATCCATCGCGCTTGTGGCGCCGTCTGGTGGCATTTTTATTGATTACTGTCTCAGACATACACGTTAGACGGCGGTGATGGACTCTTCACTTGTCTAAATTGGCCTATTAATTAAGATATTATTAGAAATCTACAGTTGGTGTGGTACCAGCCAATATATCTTGATATAAGTCTAACATACATATATAATTATATTTTTAGCGTTGTAAAATAGCATCGTTTACTATGTTTACATCGCATCCCACACTAACAGTTCAAAGTGACTGTTGTCGTCATTGAGTAAATAGTGCCAAAATTTATCATACGTCGAAACGTTCGGTGCTTCTTTAATTATAATTCTTGTACGATTACCAAATTGTTTGTTCTTTAAAAAGAAGTCTTGGGCCGGCGCTACGAATTTTTTGCACAACGCAATGGTCTTTACACGTACTTATTTAAACGAAGACATCAAAAAGCATCCAATCTCGGCTAACTACCTTTAAATCAAACATATTTTATCCCGTGTGGTACTCAAACTCATTACATAATTATGGATCACAAGGAATGGTGAATAATGATTATTTTAAATACTGGCCGCGCCATAAATGCATTCGAAGTTTAAAAGTATCAGCCTCACAAAATTACATCCGTATTACTGGCGGCAATTCCTTGATTGCTTTTAAGAGAAAAAACATTTGCTCATTTCTTTTATTGTAATGAGGTTGCATTTAAATCGAACATTTAGGCATGATTCTCATTACTACGAGCAAGGGACACGGCGAGCCTGCGTAGTTTAACTTCACCAATCACAACACATTTGGGCTCAAGCCAGCTCGTAAGACCAGGTAATGTGATCTATGGTATGCATTGCAAGATTAGTCTAAATGCGGCGCTAACATCTATGGAATTGCATTCATTGTACCTAACTACAATAGATCTAATTTTAAACCATTATACTTCGTTTTTTAAAATAAGCAATTAAAAGGCAGCTATTAATAAAAATATTCATTTCATTATTTGTTTTTCTATTATGCCTTATACAGGATGTCCCGTAAATAATGTTCCAAGCATAGGGCAATGATTCTTTGTCTAATTATCTACAACTAATTTGGATGATGTTTTTTAAGCTGTAGGTTCAAAATATTATTTTTATCAGATTTTCAAATTTTACTATCTAATTTCAAGATTTTTTACACTGGTCCAGCAAATATTAATATTTTCCAAATTTATCTTTGTAAAATATTGATTAATAGCTTGCCCATGTTACAAAATAGCAATTTATATGATATTAGTATAGTTTTTAGAGAAACAAGGTCGGAAATGATGAAGTTCTTTTTCCTTATTATGATTATCCAAGTTTCATAAATTGCACTGTAAACAAATGTACGACATCGGAGTGACCCATGACTTTAAAAACATGTACACTTATTAAGGTTTCTAAAATGGTATAAAACTTATGTTTAGTCCTTCTATTTACAAAATTAAAAAAGTTGTAGATAATTAGGCAAATAATCATTGCTTTACGCTCGGACCATTATTTACTGGACATTATGTATAAAGCGTATAATAAAATATTAAATAACAGTGACAGGCCACTGTAGCTAAATAAGTATTGAAGTGAATTCTTAAATTAAAAGAGGTTAAGATAAAATTTATGTAAGATATTCATTTAAAGAAGCACAAAGAATATTAAAATAGAAAACAAATTTAAAATTCTTATCATAAACAACGTAGTCTTAAACAGACGCCTTGGCTCGTTCCATTTTTGAATATTTGTGGGACAATCCGCACCTGGCGCGTTCTTTACCATTTTTTGCTCGATTAGCGAAAGTATTTATTCAAAAATGTTTTACACACCAACAAAAGCAAGACATTATTTCTCATTGTAGTATCGTACAAGAACACTGTTTTGTAATATTTTATCCTTATATCTCATTCTGAACGCGAAAGTTAGTTTTTTTTGTCACTTATTCATGATTTAACTGCATAAGTTTATATATATAAACCTAAGTGTGTTTCTTAAAATGAAAAAATACATATCAGTACTTCATAACTACATAGTATAACACCAGTGTAGTTACGGGCCGCAGTTAGTCTTATAACCTGACTTTTTTCGCAACATGCGACTTTTGCATACCATTAAAGAGATTATTTTACCTATAAGATGCAGCCAAGAAAGTATATTCATATGTTTTATTTACAATTACTTTATTCTAAATTCAAATTTAGTTTGACAGAAGATTGTCCGTTACAAATTGCATTAAAATTCTACAGCAAATGCAAAAGTTCAGAAATAAATAACATCTCCCGACATTTTCATAAAATAAACACAATTATATTTTTATTTGCACCAGCCGTCTGCTGGGACACGTTGTGCAGTCTTAAAGCGATACTGTTCGTGTGTATGGCAGATACTGTTCAGTTATTGAATCACAAGTCGTGCCAGTACGGGATGGCACCCACCCCGGGACCGACACACCCTGGCACGACATATTTCCCAAGTTTCTAGTCAAAAGTGCTTTGCAACTTGTAGAAACAAATATCAACATAGAACGCGAGGTAATTATGTTAGAAGTATTCAAAAGAAATGGAGATTTATGTTTATTTTTGAACAACCTCTGCTCAAAGTAATATTTGTATCGTGGGGGACGTAACTATTAGGTACAGAACGACGGACGAAAATATTCAGTCTTAAACTATTTCAGAATCACAGAATATTTTATCCGCATAAAAGTACATATTTTATGATAGAATAAAGCATGCACTTTTATAAACAACACTATGAATAGTAAGTAGTAAAATAAATAAAACACTTTTTTGCAAAATATAGCATTATTTGTGTGATGTTAATATGTTACGAAATGTTACTGCCTTAATTTACCGGTTTCGATTATGTAGAAAAATTTAAAAGAGGGCATATGGCAGTGGTATGTATACTTAATACTATTATAAATTATAATGTATGTATAATTCACATAAGTCTACTGGTGCGATGAACTTAGAATGTGAACATATTTTTGTTTGGATGCCAAACTAGCCGGGAATACCCAAACAATTACTAATTGTTTATCTTGTGTTTCTTCAAATTATTCCATTTAACGTAATTCCAATAAGAATTTCATTCAAGCGATAGCTGTCACGACAATTATGAAAGAACTAAAAAATGTATTAGGCATTTAGTATTCCGTAAAAGATTGAGTGTATTTTAGTATAATATTGTGTATCTACAATATAGCAATTTTTTTATCTTTTATAAGAATAGTTTAACACTTTATGGATTTTATTGCAAGTTGCGCACACACTGCAGATTCCGGTATGCAGATTACAACCATTGATATAATCTTTGTATACATTTTGAGAAAAGCTATGACTCATTATGTATCGATTTGAATCTCGATCAGAGGTCGTGAACTCGATTCAACCTAAAAAAAACATCGTACCATCAATAAGTTCATTAGTAAATTCGAACCGGAACAGGTAAAAAATCAATTAGATTATTTATAATAAAAAAATGATATAATATTCTGAGCATCCGATACTGAATCTTAATTAGCCATTTTTTGTGAATGAAAAAGTAAATGATATACATTAATATAATTTATGCTTATAGCGTTTCGAGAAAGATGAAAAAGTGTTTCCGTCCGCCCGCGAAACAAGTTTCACTAATATTGTCTTCTGTTTACGCGAATGTTATTCATTGAAATTAAACTACTATATACGGATTTCACTAATCTTGCATTCTTGTCATTCTCAGAATAAAAGTCAAATGCCATGTAAATTATTCAGGAATCTCGACCCTCGGGTTATCTATAACGTAATTTAATGGTGTTACCGTTTTTGCAAATAAATTCACCACCTCGAGCGAGAATTTACATTTTAAAACCGCTAAATAATGAGGACTATCTTCAACTTTAAGAACGACCTATTCAACGGAAATGTACGAATTTTAATAGTTCCAAGACAATGAAACTTGGAACTTTAGTACAGCTGTCAAGAAGTGGGGTAAAAGGTGAATAACATTCGCATATTTATAGATCTTAATGTTTCATTTCCTTTGCCACTCTCGGTGCAATCTTTAAATTCATCACGTTACTGCGCATGAAGCTCTTAATATCGTACTTTTTGTGGACTCTTTCTGACTCGAGTCTTATACAGAGAGACTAAAGTACAGTATAAAATATTTTAAAACGTAGGTATTTTGTACGTTTTAGTATGGCGCTTATTATGTTGATATATTTTTGGCATGGAGGTACACGACACTGTTACTTGTTATTAAATAGTAAACGTTGTAGTTATTTTGAATGTTTCTGCACTAAGCTATGCCCGAACATGATATTATTATGGATCTGAACGATTTATTAAAATGAGTTTGAGCTAACCTTTGCTTCAATAAAATCAATCGATAAACAAAAAAGATACGTCAATTTAAAAACATACATTTAGCTTTTAATCAGATTTGCAAAGTCAACGTCATTAAGGATGGAGTAGATGGATTCCGTATATGCAGTTATTCACCAAATATATAAACCGTTATCGAGAATGAGCGAGATATCGCACATTCGACAACGTCAATCAAATATTGGCAGCAGCGAAGCTGTCACTGCCAGCTACACATCCAATGAAACGAGCTCCACAAAACAAAAAGGACATAGATATAACCTACCAACCTCGATAAAGCAAATCGTTTAATGTATTTTACAAAAGAAAACTATCAGTACCTACATTTACCTCTATGCTTAAACGACTTGCCTATATCTTTTATTGCTTCGAAAAAGACAGAACAGATTTAGTCAGACACTTTTATGTAATACTAAATTAGCATTCCTTACGAAAGTAAATGTAGAAAAGATAAAAGGAATTGGGATTTACCATTAAAGAGACGATTGAATAAGTTTCGTGATGTGTTCGAAGGTGGAGCCATATGTAAGGTACTGACTGAGCTTGTGGAAAACAAATAATGTTATGTGGTGTTTTCGTACGTTATGTAGGTAATACGCACATTTATTCTTATGTTCGGTGAACTAGAATTAAGTTAAAAACATTCAGTAGAATGGTGTATTTGTCGAATAGTCGCAGATGACATTGGTATTCTCGCAATAAGAAGACTTAAAATTGACATTCCTTGCACACTGTGGCCGTTCTGGTGGGTCAGTTCATCTACTTTACAGAAGCTGACATCCAAATAAACTTGTACTGTGTTCCTGGGCCTATGGACCTATGGGCCTAAAGCGTTGCTGACATAGCGATTCTTGATGCCTCAACAAGGTTCAATTCCTGTTGCAAGCATCTTACGCTGCCGTTAACGGTTATCATATCGCAAATGGTATGCTTCCTTTTTACCGTGACTGTATGATAAGGAATAGTCAAAGGACGGTATTGATTGAGAAACGTAAGTATATCGAAGAAAGAGTATATCGTCATGATATGCTGTAACTCTTTGAGGATTATATATGTCTAGAGATTGTAAACATCAAAGAAATACTAAGCAATGTGAGATTACTAAGGAGGGAGAAGTTATTTTCGGAACAGTGTTTCATATTCCCTTTTCTTTCGCAAATAACACAATGGTTTTCTGATGCCTCTAGTTTTGTTAACCGAAAGCATTTCTTTGTAACGTTTCTGACAGATCCGACTGTCGGGTTTCTTGTGACTATTGTCGTCTTTTTGTAAGAAGAATTAATCGGTTATTTTATTGTATTAAATTTGCTGTAGCATGATATTTTTGCGTAATGTCACGTTCGTTGAGTTGTTAGAAAACGTAAAAAGCTGACAATCTTAGATTATTAACAGAGACGTATAGCAGAGAACTCGAAGATACGTATTTTTTTTTTGAAGTTGATAAGTTATAGACTAATAAGAAGATCATATGTTCTTATAGAAACACGAATTAAGCAATTCATTCAATTCAATTCAGTAAGCTTACTAACTATTAAACGGTTATGAGTGTTTGACCAAAATTAATAAATGATTTGTGATTTCAACTTTTAACCGTATGACTGGCAGGGAATGACCAGTTTGACGCCACGGAGCGCACAAAATTTCAATAAGTTATATTCCGAAGTTATGTGCGTTTTTAAATACTCGTCGTTGTAGTTCGTTTAAATGGTGGCAAAAAACATCATAAGGATACTTTCTAAGTCTAAGAGTTCCTTATAATGTTTTTAAAAATGTTAAAAGTCTACCAATCTGCTCTGGCTTAGTCTTAAGATTAATTGTTATACTTAGAGGAAGACTGTGCTCAAATCTTTGAGTGTGATTTAAGTGGCGATTTTGTCTGTCTTTCTGTTTTACTTTCAACGTCCACACCATATTATTACATAGAACCAATTCCAAGATGGTTAATTATCATTATAACGCAGTATACAATTATTAACATAATGTTAATTTATTTGATTTAAATCTAGTTATTTTTTAAAGACACTGGCTTTTATTGTTCGATTAGAACATTTTAGATAGTAATTCGAATGTTTTGTAATTACATCTAGTAATTTGCGATGTACAAGGATTTATACAAGTAACTTCTTATTTCCTGTATTAAATAATAGCAAAGGTATTATTTATATCACTTTGTTATATAGTGATACAGCGATAGCTCAGTGGGGAGACCAACAGACTGCAATGAAGAGGGTCTCGGGTTCGAACCCACGTCGTGAATTTCGAAAGTTATATGACTTTTCGAAATGATGTGCGTATTGATTGACAATTATCGCCGGTTCCATGCCTCGGAGAGCACGTTAAGCCGTCGGTCCTGGCTGCCATGAACATCTATGGCAGTCGTTATGGGAAGTCAGTGCCCTATAATATCCTGACGCTGGTCTAGCCTTACGGTATCGTTAGCCTTCGGGTTGCGGAGGTCAGGTGGCAGCCGCTCCGTGTAAAAACTGATATCCAGTCTAATCCGGTTAGACCAGAAAAGCCGACCCCAAGTGACTGGGGATAATAGGGTTAGAGAGAAGACTTTGTTAAATTATCTAGTCATTGTATTTAAAACACTGTAATTTCAGGTATAATATACAAAAGCTATATCCTAGTGGGTAACCGTTGGACTGCCACACAGAGGCCTCCAGTTCGATTACAAGGTGCATCTCTAGCTTTCGAGGTTATGTGCGTATTAAATAGTAAATTATCGTTCGTATAACGTTGAAGGAAAACATAGTGAGGAAATTTGCATATCTGTAAGTTCTTCATAATGTTTTCTGTGTGGAGTCTGGAAACCCGCAGTGGACCAGCATAGTTGACTATAGCCTAACCCTTCACACACTGTGAAGACGTCTGTTACCAGTAGTGGGACAGTTATTACACAGAGCTGATATTTACTAAAGTTGAACCATATGTTACTCTCACTGTGAACTGAAGACAACTCCATCATTTTAACAGAGGTATAACATACTGACATTATACTATGTTCATCATTTAATAAGGAATGAGTCAATTGGCGTCTAGCATAGAATCGGCATCCGTGTTGCTACAAATCACTTGCAAGAAGTATACCATCAGGACTCCTCCAGTAAACTTTATCCATGGAACTCTTGAACCGATTTTAATAATTATTTCATCATTAGAAAGCTACTTTATCCAGATGTTACATAGGCTTTATACACTACTAGCTGACCCGCGCAGCTTCGTCTGCTTCACATAAGATAATTTTCCCTGTTTTTGCAACATTTTTCATTAATGCGCCGCTCCTATTAGTCGCAGTGTGATGATATATAGCCTATAACCTTCCTTGATAAATAGGTTGTCCAACACTAAAGGTAGGTAGGTACTGGTACGAATTGAAAGAATTTTTCAATTGGTACCAGTAGTTCCTGAGATTAGCACGTTCAACCAAACAAACAAACAGATTCTTCAGCATTATAATATTAGTATAGATGAGCCACGGAAACGGAGCAGTAATCATAAGCCGTGGGAAACAGAAAATATTTGACACGTTAATTTCTGTAGCCATTTCCTTCGTAATGATTTTACAGTTTTTCTTATGTTTCACAGTAAAGGGTAAAAGGTAACTTTTTCCATAACATTCATAACTTAGGTGGAATATAGAATGTACGGAGAGTCCCTCAGGTCGCATACATTATAACTTTGATGTTTGTAAATTGTGTATTTATGGGTTTAGTACGACAGGTTCTCCTCTAAGGACTATTGGGAGAGGCTGTGGCAGATATATCATAGAATAATTTGAAATAATAATATCTGTACAGGTAGTTTGGGAATAAAATGGCGGTTCTGTATGACAGTTTATCGTATTTAAATGATTGATGTGGTGGAAAGTTATCTATCAATCTATTAAGTATTAATAGCTATTTAGTTTACGTTAATATCTTAATTAAAGGCCGAAAATTAAGGACGTCTTTTTTTTAATGTAATCATGATTTTTTAATAGAATTCATACAAGCACGAACCGACTGAGCAATCTGCTTCGTTGATCCATGGTAGACTGCCTCGTGGGTGCCCGTGGCATACATTTGTGCTTATCCTTACGCGTTATCGACAGGTCCTAGTTTTGATTGCCGGGTCAGGCAAAGTTCGGCCAAGGAGTATGAAAATATGTCCAATAAATGGCAATGACTCGCCCCCTATTACGAGACACCTTAAACATTGTTGAAAAGTCCTTTCGTAGGAGATATACGGGCACGAGTCTAAGTCCAAATATAACAAAAAATAATGTAGGCTGCGATGGCAATTTGAATAACAAAGTCAATATAATTACAAGTACAATAACGAATAGCAATATGTAAAGTTTTATGACAGTCTAAAAGTATGCTTCATAAACTTATTGATTCTTAATAAAAGACTTTCCAACCATAAAGATGTTATAAGTAGTATGGCGCCTTTTACAGTGTAAAAGTACGTTAAGAAGCAACCGCCGCGCGCCGCCGGCTGAATGTGGTTGGAAACTTTAAAAAGCTCTACGTACATATGTGTTATTCTTCACAAGAAGAACTTTCAGAAGTTCTTGGTAGTTGTCCGCCGTATAAGTTTTAAGTGCCTAAATTTATGCACAATGTTAGAAAGTGGCTGCTATGAAACGCCTGTTTGTGGTAAGCTAACGTCGTTATTGGATACTTTTAAATATTGTTTCATCGTCTTTTTATGTCCCTGAATGGATAGGTGCTTTACACCCACGTTTCGTAAATTATCTTTAGGTGCCTAGTTAGTCTATGTAAGAAATCTACGGTCACCCTTTTATTGCATTGTCGTGCAGGCTCAACAAAAAATCTATTGTTGGCAACTTGACCTCAATATTGCTTAAAGAATGAATCGCCAATTATAGTACAATGTCGCTAATAAGATGCAACATTGACCAATATTGCAATATTATCCGTAATCTTAACTGATATTTATAAATGCAAATGGGTGTTTTGTTTGTTTGCTTTATGCGTTTACGCCTAAACTAGGTAGGTACTCGACGGCAATTATGAAATTACGTATACACGTTTTCAGGGATATAGCAAAGGACATTGATCATCCGGACAAAAGTACTATCTCTGACCATTTACGCAACGTACATTTATGTGAGCGGATCCGCGGGCTAAATCTAATATTTTAATAAGATAACACGTATTATATTCTTCGCAGAAATCAAATCCAAGACATCGTCGTCGAAAGTAAACGTGAACACGAACATCAACCACTAGTCGAACGAGTCAGTTTAGAATATTATAAGCAAAATTCTTGTTTCATTTTAAGCGAGGATCGTTATTAACAGCGTCGCTTCGCCAGGTAAGCGACTTAGCCGACAAGAAGACAATATAATAACAGCGAAGTTTCTACCGGCAATTCTTTATTCTCAGAAACTATGATATCTACTTGTGTTTTATTTTTAGAGCATTCAGATTATTTGTTGTTCTGTGGCCCCAGGGACGAATATTGTCTCTATAATAATCTGGACCCGATAAGCTCCCTTTGGAAAGGAAGCCTTGCATATGACTTGGATGTTACCAGATATTAGGTATTCAGCTCGCCCTGTGCCAAGCAAAATGTTCTATAGGTAATATTTGCATGATAAGTCAACCTGTAAAAGGTTACCGAAGTTTCGCTCCAATGTCCACTTCGGTAGGAATCTCAAGTCACAAAAAATGGTTGTTTGCGCAAAAGGTCGCACTGGGATAACTATCAGCCGTCATTTTAGCGGCAGTCACAACAAATGCAAATTTGTGCTACTCCGAAACTCTCAACTACACAATCTACCACTCCGCTTTTTGCGAATTTTTAATTTTATCTCGTTGTTATGTTAGTGAATTTACATTAGAGCGTCGTAAGTACGGATCGTGAGACTGCAGAAGAATACTAATGAAATAAAGAGAGAGATTTGGGTAATGATGTGTTTATTCAAATTATTATCACTCACTTTGATTTCATAAATGCAGTGGCTATTTTCAATCAGTATATGACTAAATGTACACAAACGGTTTAAAAAAACATATATTGCTTTATTTATATAATTACACAACGTACCATTAACTATTATGCAGAAATAAGAGGCTGAAATGATCGCAACGTCTCAATCTATGTGTGGTTTCAAGATTATCTCAGTGTGACCAAAACATCTGACCATAACAAATGGCTGTGATATTTTTAAACGACAATAACAATGAAATGCGTTTACAATTCGCATCGGAAACAATCAATCTATAATTAAATTAAGTAGAAACACGTAACTAGTTCAAGAAATTCAAAAGTGAAATTGTGAAATGAATATCAAACGACGTCTACTCAGCACGAGCTAGTTTTGTATCAATCTATAAATTTACGATATTGACCGCTACATTTTTACCGGTACATTTACTTCGAAGAAACAATATGCCGTTAATTGAATGTACGAATTCTATGAATCAAAGGACTCATTTAAATTTTTAAACGCTTACATTATTTATTTAAAAGTTTAAAATAAGACAACAGAAGGTGGTGCTCACTTTATAATACGCTTATTTTCAATTCGGAATTTTACAATCTCTCCTACGCATTCCATTTTTAAATGTTTATGTATTTCGTAAGTTTATAGTGATGGAAAATTTAATTGACTCCTACCATATTGAAGTGGTCTATTATCCCCAGGTCTATATTGATTTTAAGTCGTAACTAATAAGGTCACAGTTTTTAAAATAGCTACTTATCATGAAGCATAGCGGAAATAAGTAATCGAATCCATTTCAAACATCGTTCTGTAAATAAAGTATCTGAATATTTTCAAAAAGTATTATTATTTACTTTCTAATGTTTAATTCGCGTGCTTCATAATGCTAGCAAAATATCAAAGTTCAAATTGCCTTTATTGATTTCGCAATGAAATTGCTAACTTCGTTCGAAATTTATAAATCTTTGTGTAGGTATTATTACTTTTTCATTAAGCTAAGTTTATCATGAAGTATGATTGTAACTCGTCTGACACGAATTATTTAAGAACAAAATGGTAAATTTGAGAGAATTTACAATTTAAAATACAAACAATTACGCGATTTGCTAACAGGGAACTGGCCCGTTTGTGGAGGCCGCGTAAAGACCGCCCGCAGTGTTTTAAAAAGCAAAGAATTTCGAAAACCCCGTGTATATATTTAAATATATTTTTTCAATTTACAAGCGACAAGCATATCGACAAATTTATTCTCTTTGATCATAATTTCTCAAATAAGAAAATAATCGTCATGAGTACTTGGTGAATCCAGTAACAATATACGTAGGCTACCTTCATCCAGATAGCATTAGGTATCTATAAATAAATTAGACCGAGTTCCGATGGAAACGTTCCGAGCTGGAAAACGGAACTCTTGAAAGGAAAGCAAATCTCTCGCAATTAATGCAATCGTAGCTGAGAGTACTGTAATGCAATCATAGAAATGCCGTTTATAAGCAGTCCAGAGCACAAACTTATTTTTACCTAATTCGTTCAGAAGCTCTTTACATACCTAAAAAGAGCTTGGCTAATTAAGTTAAGTATCATAAATTATTTCGTTGTCTAAACCTTTCCAGTAATTTAACTTATAAAACTTTTCAGAACATAATCTAAATCTTCAATCGATATGAAGGTACAGGTATATTCAAATCTACAAGTGACACAGAGAGACTAATATCAAAATAGTTGGCACAACGCAAAGGTACAAACAAACATTTGCAATATTTGGCCAATGCAAAACCAATTGTACCGTTCTGTAATGTAACGTTGCATTTGTTTTGACCAAATGACACAAATATTTGTTTAAGTAAATACACTCTGTAAACTGCCGTTATACGTAGGACATTAACAGCTGTCTGTCAATGTACTGCTAGTCCTCCACCCAACAACGATTACATTCGAATTCCTGCGTAATAAAGATCGCGCTTTACCGAGCGGCGCTCATGCTCGTTTAGTTCCGACGCCTATGGCACAGATTTGTTGAATTAGCTTCATACCACACCTCCCTATTTTACGCGAAATTTCAAAATATATTATGTAGCCGGCTCAAAAGAATGCAAGTCTGTTATGCGCGTTTGCATACATCGGCGTTAATAATCGATCAACCTTGATGCCTGTGCAAACGTTTAACTTCGAGTTTCGAGATTATTAGCCGCTGTTTAAAAACTCAATAATACCTATATCATGACGTTTTTCATCAATACGCATCAAGTCGAACCGATATCGAATTGAATAGGTAGGATGTTTTTATACTTATTGATGTCAATAAACAACCTTCATATGGTACGTTTCTATTTTCTTAATATTTACATGTAAAATGTTTATAGGTACCTATGTGATGTGAGTAGTTTTAAAAGTTCCTTTACGCTCAAAAGTACGGTTGAATGGACACGGGTGCCGGGATGGTAAACGGTAAGCGTGTATTAAGAGGATTTATCAGGTCATGGGACAAGGGACATCCCTGATCTGACCTCCTAAGATGCTTTTGTGTAGTAAACCTTTGGACTTGCATTCTGTGTCGTGGGTTTTTGTGGACGTATTTTTGATTGCATAGGCATTTTTGCTATTTAATGTAAAAATTATGAAATGGCTAACATTTTTAGCAAACCAAATAATATCTACCTACTTGCTGTTCTTAAACACATTTATAGCGTTATAGTTTTAATTATTTGCTTACAGTAAAGACAGACTTTTATAAAAATGTATGTTAAAGTACTGTTAAAACTGTTAACTTATTGAGAAACACAGGTGTAAGCCAAGTAAAAAATATATGCACAGCAGTCTCGTTTGTCTACATTCTACGTAGGTAATATGATGAGCTAAATACTATGATATAACTACAAGTGCTAAATAAGGAGTTTTATTACATACAGTAGGGATAAAACATCTAATGCGTAATATGAATTCTGAAAACTGGAATACTACAATGTTGCCTAACCATTCTAGCCAAGTTATAAGCGAGATAACATTCTATTTATACGGTTTTGTCCATAAACTATAGCTACAGAGTACATCGCGTTCAAAAACAGTAAGGTAAAAGCATTCCACACAATATTACACAGAACATTATCGTAAAGATCCATCAGGCGTGTAAAACGAATATGGGTGATCTTTACGCACCGTATAATGTCATTTTAAAACTACGTGATGAAAAGTTCACTTACTTTATAGTATTTAGCTGCCTTTATCCTGAGTACTGTGGTCCAAAACTCGAAATAAAACGAAACAAAAATACCACAGAATGGTTCTCTCATGCACACAATACGACTATTACTTTTCACACGACCAACACAACGCAATCGAACTATTTATTAAAACCAAACACAAACTTAAAGTTTATAAAATGGGACGTGTATCGGCGTGGTCATTGTTCACTGTCATACCTAACTTTCGCAAGTTGTATAAAAGTTGCGGATGGGAATCGCGGAGGTTAAAAACTGAACCATTATATTGTTAACACGTGAGCGTAGAATGCGCCGGTTGCCGGCCGGCCGGCCCAATCGACGTGAGCGGAGTACTGTCAAACCAGCCAGCTGGTCAGAAATCTCCGACACTCTAGCGGGCGACCTCACAACTAACGTCAGCCTTCAAGTAAAAAGGCATAACTTGAACTGGCGCTTTTTCGGGATATCGTTGTATTGATCCATGTTTCACGGTTAATTTGTCGTAGTAACTTCACCACGCGGCATTTACAAACTAATAAAAAGCATGTTTTTACTATTTGTATTACATTACAAATTACGAGTTCTACAAAAAAGTTATTTTCGCGTTTAGACATTGATTAATAAATAATAAAACATTTTAGAAATAATCAAAAATGTTCCTATTTAGACGTCTCTTTGTTTTCTTTATTTTTAGATAGTAGAAGTTTATAGTGTTACATCATATTTAACCGGATACGTTTGAATGAAACAATCGTAAACCTAATCAAAATACACATTATGGCCATAAAAATTTGCGCTTAAAGGCAAAACAGCATAGTTACACCAGTTCTGCCATGTTTATATTAAAGTGGACTATCAATAGACGTGCGTGTAATAACAAAAGTGACAAATATGGAGTTATCCGCCTACGCGTTCGAGCCCCAAATGGGACCGCGATGGCGGCGCGTCGGCGCTGGAGGGGAGAATATTGACTCGCGACGCCGCCAATGCGCATGTACTGAATCATGTGTTTCTGTTTTTAAGCTGTACAAACACTGTATAAGAAAATTATCACTAATATCCACACCGACAACCAAATCTTTTAATACAACGTCACGATACCACGCCGTCGGTTTCTGTACGAGACTTCGAGGTATTTCGGGTTTGCGCACCGAGCATCGAAAGGTTACATCGCACCGAACGGCCTTGACCTCATGCGTAATTAAATGTTGTATTTTGCAGCCTATTTTATTACAGTTATAAACATCGCTGTAAATTTCAAATTCGCTTCGGCTTTTTATTAATATTGTTTAGAAAGCGATGGGATTTCATTTTCTTTTTCTAAGTTATTTTCAAGTTACGTGTAAGAAATCAAGAAGTGCAGACAAGCTTCGAGATGCAGACATCTCTAAATGTTGGCTGAGTGCCAACATTCCGGAGTTTTCGTGCGAAAGTCACTTTTTCGTCGGTTTTCGCCCTCCACGACGACAGACCAGGGGAAGAAAGGAAGCAATTACTTAGATTTATGGAATCTGAAGAAAAAAGTCGCTGTAGCGGTTGGGATTTTTCTTAAAACTGTTTTTTCCAATATAGAGCGTTTATGATATAAACCAATGTTCGGCACAATGATTTTTTTTGTTCGGTACCTACCGATTTATGTTGCACGCTTTTTCAGTTTACTGACTGGCCTACAAAGGTAGGGGGAGCGTTGGACACAGATGAGGCTTTTGGAAGATTTTACATTATTGAATTCTGGTTTGCTTTCTTTGAGTTGATATTGGTTGTAATTATCAAATTATAGCAGTTGACAAGTTCACGAATACGACACAGGTGAAATGATATATTCGTAGTAATGAGGATGTTGTAAGGAAGTAGATATTTTCTTTCTCTATTAGGTATATATATAAATATATGATTGATGCAGACGGTAATCACTTGACTATGTAATTAATTAAATTACCTACCATACGAATGTATCTGGTAAATAACTTAAATATAATTTAGAAGATTCAATACTAAATAATATTACCTATTTACTAATTTGCGTAAGTATCAAATCACTCTAGCAATGTTTAAAAATCTTTCAAATAAAATTCCGTAGGTACGTAGGGATTGATAGCAATTATCGTCTTATCCTCATACTTACATATTTTGGTACAAATATGTCTATACATCTGTATCTATCCAGATAGACGAGTATAATGCCTAGCAATACATGCCTACATAAAGCATACTTACTATAGTTTTATTGTCTGAGACTGTAAAATTTCCGATGTATTATTATCATCAATGGTAATAGGCATTAGACCATCACAATTTATTTTCAACATATTATACCTACCTACTAAGTAGTTTTAGAAAATAGAATAGGTATACACTTGTATTATGTATAAAAGGGTTTTTTGAAATACGAATGTTCGTGTCAATAATTGTTTAAAATAAAGTTAAATAAACGAATAAAAAAGCAACTACATTTTTTATTAAAATGAATAAAAAGAAAGAAAGGAATAATAAAATATTCAAATCTTCAAACAAAGCCACCTCTTTGGTCAGATGCTTTCAAACTTTTACAACTCAAGACGACATGGTTGCTAGAAGTATCACAATAAATCCGTTAGATGGCGTATTCGATCTCGTTACTCTTTGTTAGTGTAGGACTTGATGTGTAAAAGATTTTCGAGCTGATATATAGATGGCGTATTATACATGCCTAACAATAATAAAATAATTCGAAAAGAATAATAAATGTATTCTTTTTTTAAATAAAGGTTTGGAATAAGTAAACTTTGTTTCGATTTTAGTAAATCCGATGGGAAAATCGGACGTGATGTAATTTAATAATGGATTCATTAGTTTTATGTTCCCATCAGACGGAGATAAAAATAGTCAGAAAAATGTTTTGTCAAATAATATCACGCTTTTATATCACTAGAGCACCCGGCAGAGCTATTACACTCAAAATATCTCGCCATTCTTGTTTTAATACCGTAAGATAGCTGCATAATGAAGAGGCTTAATGCCACCGGACACAGTGCTTGTTTATGGACTACAACTGGTGTTTTCCTGCTACGACCAACGCTTACATCGTCAACAGTTTAGTTATCAGCATTTTGTGACCACGAAGGGTAATTTACTCAATAGGCGGCAGCTGCAGCCACCTTGCCATTAAAAATGCAGATTCGCATGTAGATAAGGGTGAGATTAGAATTGAGTTTTTTTATATACCTAGCCTATCATTGTGACGCCTCTGTGGTGATCGCAATTGCTTTCTGACTGATTCCCGGGTCGAGTAGGTACTTAAAGTGTTATTTGAATTTTTGACAAAAAATTCTCAGCCTCAGTACGGAGACAGGAACTGCTCGGTAGACGGCGATAGGAATAGGACTATAGACTAGTCATTCTCTAATAAATAGAGAGGATATCTACATATGTATTGTCTACCAGGACGTTATTTGTTCATGAAAACAGCTAAATTAGAAAAAAATTATCATACTTACTGTGGTCGTCACTAAGGTATATTTAAAACCGAAAAAATTCTATAGCCAAGCTTTAATTTTTAGTAGATATATTTATAAGATTTCTACTAGATAAATAAAGAAAACGCAAACGACAATGGCTCTTGCCTATAGGTATAAAAATATTAATAAGTTAATTGTAATAGATTAAACTCTATCGTCCAAACTACATACTGAAGCCTTAAATAACACAAATCGTAAGTTAATATTTGCTTTCAAAAAGTTACGGTTTACTGCGGACCCAATAATAATTACTTTATTTACTATGTTCTATGTTTATAGATATTATTAGGTTTATGGGGTAGAATGGACAAACATTGTTACTAACAAAGGAAAGAGCTGACGGAACGATCCTGAAGATACTTACTACTTATAAATTTTCATTTACCCAATAAGGTATTTTAAATCGTAAGTGTAAATACCGCATAGATGGTAACTGCAAGTTTGGTGCAGTGGTTAAAGTGCTCGTCATTAATAATTCGCCGCGACTTGTGGATTTGATTCCTACGCGACAAACAACAAATTTGTGTGATGCACGAATATTTGTTTTGAGTCTAGATGTTCTTTTCGTCAGATGTTTTAATGACTGCAAAGTCCAAAGAAGATTTGTCATTTTTGCGACAGTAGTAGGTTTAAAAAATGTATTACGTAATCAGTATAGTAGTAAAGCCTTAAGCAGCTGTGCCACATGGACTTAGTCATAAAATACGGAAACATTTAAAACAGGGAGTTTTCCATCAATAACTAATAATAAAGTATAATATTACATCGAAATTAAGTAATTATAAGGGAATGGAAAAGGTGATTACTTTTTTAATCCGCTTTTATTAGCTTGGTATGTATCTATGAATCTATATATCGGAATCTTTGAACGTGATTTTCACCCCTTTCAAACCGACGCCGCGACGGATTGATTTTAAACTTTGCGCACTTCACGAGGACCGACGGCAACACAAAATTTAGAAAAAATTAAGTAAATAATAAATTCAAAAAATAAAAGTAAATACCTAATACTTAAAAAAACTAAAAGCACGCTTTATTAAAAAATAAGAAAATAATTTAATAATTTTAATGATAAAATAGCGTGGGGTGGTTTCTAAGATATTTTGATAACCCCAACCCCACGCTTTATTACAGTTAAATTATTAAATTATTTTCTTATATTTGTTTTTTTAAACAATTTTGGTGAATAAATTGTAGTGAAAACTACGATTGCGTGTTCAGAATGCTTGATTATTTGATGAGAGTATTTACAATACAATATTAAGTATGTGTCAGCATACACATACATATACACACATGTAAACAGATATATCTATGACTAAGTAAAAATATTAAATAATAAATCGACATAATTGAGTTACACTATTGAGGTCACTAGTATGTCTAAAATATTGAGGTGACGTAGTTGCTATGTGCCTGCAAAATAAATGTTTAAAATGTTTAAATGTTTTAAATATTTAATAACCGTGTTCCATGGATCGCTTCTCTTTAATAGACTTGCTTAAGAGGAAACACCACGGGCGAGAGAATTGAAAAATAGGTATTTGTAAAATCTATTGCTGTCGCGCAGTGCCCGCAGAGCGTGATAGAGACAACTGCAGCTTGGACCGAAAATACCTATAAAAGTACACAAAATCAACGTTTCGTAGTCCCCTGATTCCTTCTGCAACACTTGACCGATTTAACTACTTATTTCATCAACAATTGAAGAAAGGCTTTGGCCGTGTTTCTATGTTTTTCTTTTTTTATATAATCTACTCAAAAGTTTTTCTTTGTTTTCTGGATGTTTGAACACAGCAAAAAATCTGACCAATTTTTGAGGTTTTTGAAGGCTCATATCTCTTTTAATAATTAATTAATGAAAAAAAGGAAAACATAGGGACATGCCAATAGAGGCTAAACATTTTTTGAAAAAATATTATTGCTCTACTGGCATTATCCAGGGAGGAAACAGGGGACTACTTTTGTATGGAAAAACGGTCCTTGTGTTTCCTCTTAAGACTGCTTCAGCACTTGCATGGTATATTTATCTTATTTAGGTATAGTGTAGCTTCCTATTATTATAGAATTACCAGAATCGGTTCAGTTGTTTCTATGATTAACGTATAAACCATCAAACATTACAATAAATAAATTGCTCTACCAAACACATAATATATATTAGACCAGAAAATACGCATAGATGTCACTCAAAGTAAGTCTAAGAAGATATAGAGAAGTCAACTGTAATCATATAAATGGCATTTAGATTTTACTTATCGTACAAAGAACGTCAAAGAGTTTGTCACTTATTACTTTTAATTAAATTATTGTGCAATACTATAGATACATTCCGTCGCCCCGTTAATCTGTAAGAGAAGTTAACTACTTATGTTTGCGATCGATCGTTAGTTCCTACTTTTAATTCTTGAGTCAGACGAAGGGTTGTTGGGTTTTTCAGTAAGGAAATTCCAAGTAACTGCTCGGCGACGGCGCCGGCGTCTGAAAATGTACCCCGTTGAATAATGGTAGCCTTAGCTCGCCTCCCATTATGAGGGTGACTGTACCTACTTAAGGTACAGTTAGCTACTAAGTCGATACACAGTTGCGAGATACCGATCACACCTATACTTCAAAATTATAACAAACTAGCTTTTGCCTGCGTGGTACCTACAACAGTATAAAGTAGCCTATGTCTTTCCTCAGGCTTTAAACTATATTTGTACCAAATTTCATCTAAATCGGTTTAGTGGTTTAGCTGTGAAAAGGTAACAGAGAGACAGAGTTACTTTCAAATTTATAATATTAGTAAGGATGTTTTCAACAGCAGCAATAGTTAAAAGACGATTTATATAATCACAGTTCAAAAATTAAGAATTTTTAATTCACAAAATACGGTTACAAATTTGTTTAAGTGTAACTAAAACAAAGCAGACGAGATATATATAGTATATTACGGCTGACTGGGATGCGTGAGTCTATTTATAGATTAATTTAATTAACCCCTTTTGCTCTATTATATTGGTTTAAGATTATATCAGACTATATGTATAATCATTTCTCGCTTGAATCACAGGATTCCTTAGTATAGAATATCGTAACTACTAATATAATATTATATTATCTGTGATCCTTACAAATGAGTTTGTTTGTTTGTTAAGCTTTAACGCCTTAACTAGGTACTCGACCGATCGTCAAGAAATTGCGCATTCACGTTGTCAGGGGTACATAAAAGGACATAGAGTACCTTTCATCCAGAAAATGTACTGAACCCTTGACATAGCTAGTATCATTATAACTTAAGAAAAATACTTTCTTAGTATTAATTGTTATGAAATGTATTGAGTTAATTGTCTTTATATGTAACTATCTAGCTGACCCGCGTAAATTCGTCTGCTTCATATAAGAGAATTTTCCCCGTTTTTGCAAAATTTTTCATTGCTGCTCCGCTCCTATTGGTCGTAGCGTAATGTTATGTAGCCTATAGCCTTCCTTGATAAATGGGCTATCCAACACTAAAATAATTTTTCAATTCGGACCAGTAGTTTCAGAGATTAGCGTGTTCAACCAAACAAACTCTTCAGCGTTATAATATTAGTATAGATATCATAAATAATATATTATCTTTATAATTAACTAATAAGCTTACGTATGTTTATGTTGGTAATACTCGGCATGCAATCGGTGGATTGGCGTGAAATTGTTAAACAACGTTGCAAGTTTATATAATAATATCAGCGCCTCGGGCCTCTTGGTAGGGTAGGAGTAGTTAGGCCATAGTCCACCACGCTGGCCCAGTCCAAGTTGGCAGACTTTACATACCTTCGAAAACCTTATGAAAATCTCTTAGACATGCAGGTTTCCTAGCGAGGTTTGCTTTCACCGTTTAAACAGGCGATAATTAACTAATTAAATACGCACATAAATTTGAAAAGTCAGAAATGCCTTGGGTCGACCTCGAAACCTCTGCGTGGCAGTGTAACAATCACCCACTATGGCTATCGTTGCTATGTGAATGAAAGTCTTTACTTGAGTATATTTATGTATTATAATCCCGAAGGACATATCATAGCGCTCGAAACACCGAAGCAGGCAGTTCATTCCAGAGCTTGCTGGTACGTGGGAGAAATGATCGCTGAAAGCGTACCGTCTTGGATTTGAACACTTCCAGGTGATATGGATGAACCTTGCTTCGTTGTCGAGTGATACGGTGATAGAAAAGGCCGCTGGTACCAAATCAATCAGTTCTTTAGAGCACTCCCCGTGAAAGAGTCTATATATCGATTCTCTCTCTATCACTTCTCAACTATTCGTCCCATAGTGGAGTCATTATTCAGCCATCTTTATTTTCTTCCTTAACTTCGTCCCCTTCCTTGACGTCTTCTTCAGAAAAATTACTGGCCTTTATGTCTCTAGGAAGGAATGGATACTATGGATTATCATAACTTCGGCGTGTAAATAAAAGATTTGAGAGTAAAAAAGAACCTCGTCCGTTTTATAGTTGGTTAGAAAGCATCAAGCAAAGTAAACGTTTACATTTAATAAAGGAAAGCTTAAATCTCGATACTTTTATGCATTAGATACTCACTATAATGTTTGCTCTAAAGGAACTCGTCTATTTTAGATTCACTGTTGTCTGTTAGTAAAAGATTCAAACGGATATGAATATTTCAGTTCCGTTGTTTGAGATTGGTCAATGAAAATGAAACTTCTTATCCGCTAATTTATTTATAAATGTAAGGTAATAGGTACTTGTATTTACAAAATTGATTCCACACTTTTAGAAAGTATTGGATTACAAAGCCAATAGTTACTAAAAAAACTACTCTGAAAGGAACTGCACTTTGGATTTAAAAGTATTCACAGTAGTGAAATTTTAAAGAATATACATAACCTAAGATTTCACTTTTGAAATATTATACAAATGTTTATAATGTATAATAAAATTAGGGCCACGCCACTTAACGCGTATTATTGATAGCATGATAGTCATTTAATACGTTTTCTAAGGCGTTCCTAGCGGAAACGTATACGGAATAATTTTTTCTGGATAATTTGTGAGAACACAGAACATTAATTGGTAGATGTAATAAATGTTCTGAGTCTAAATTATCCCATTGGGATTTACACCGGCGATTGTTTACCTGCTATGTCATCCGTTTAGGCGAAGTTACGAGTCTTTGTTAAATCTATCGTATCATTACCTACTTAAAAATCTCTTGCACATACTTAAGAGCGGATGCCCAGCGCGTCGCACGGTTCGGCCAGGAGCTCATGGCCCATCCTACGGGCAGTCGTAGCTATTGGCGCCTGGCCAAAGCCGTGCAGTCCAACTTCTGCCAGACCTCGCTGCCCCCTCTGAGATATTCGAATGGATCACTGGCTCATCGGCCGCAAGAGAAAGTAAATCTGCTTGCAAATCTCTTTGCGGCCAACTCCCGAATCGATGACTGCGGTTCGCAGCCGCCTAACATTGCCAACTGCGGCTACACCATGCCTGATATACGTATCAAGCAACGTGACGTTCGTGCGATACTGCAGTCTCTCGATGTTCGGAAAGCCAGTGGACCTGACGGCATCCCAGCTGTGGTCCTCAAAAAATGTGCAGCGGAGTTGTCTCCCACACTTACGCGCCTATACCGGACGTCTTACGCCGCAGGCACTGTGCCTGAGGCTTGGAAGGAGGCGAACGTTCAACCGATTCCCAAAAAGGGGGACCGTTCCGAGCCAGGCAACTATCGATCCATAGCTATCACCTCAGTGCTCTCCAAGGTGTTCGAGCGGATTATAAACACCCAAATTGTCCGCTACCTGGAGGATCTCGTTGATCAATGATCGCCAATACGGCTTTGGGGCTAAACGATCAACGGGTGATCTTCTAGCGTTCGTCACGCACCTCTGGGATGAGGCTATGGACAAGCACGGCGAGTCTTTGGCTGTCAGCCTAGACATAGCCAAAGCTTTCGATAGAGTCTGGCACCGGTCTCTTCTTTCCAAGCTTGCGGCCTATGGCTTGCCCCCTCAACTGTGCACCTGGATTGAAAGTTTCCTGCAGAAGCGTCGTATTCAGGTCTTTTGCGACGGTCGCGCTTCCAAATTTATGCAGGTCAATGCAGGAGTGCCTCAGGGGTCCGTCTTATCCCCTACGCTCTTTCTTCTGCATATCAATGATATGTTGAATCTCGGCAACATACATTGTTATGCAGACGACAGTACCGTGCATGGGTGATATCTCGGACGTCCTGGGGCCAAACAGGCTGAGGTTGTGGGGAAAAGGCAGGATCTTGTCGTTGAACTTGACCAGACCTTGAACCGCATCTCTGAATGGGGTGCCAAGAACTTGGTCCAGTTCAACGCCAAAAGACTCAACGTTCTCAACAAAAAAGTCTCCGTTCCTTCCCCTCCCTTCTCTAAAGAACACTCCACTGGTGATACGTGACAGCCTCTCCATCTTAGGTATGGATCTTTGCCACTCCCTTAATCCTACATCGAGAGCGTCATTATGCAAGCTTCGCGAAAACTCGGAGTTCTGAACAGGGTGAGGCGGTTCTTTGCGCCTGGGCAGCTGTGCCTATTGTATAAGGCACAAGTGCGCCCTTGCGAGGAGTACTGTTCTCATCTGGATGGCTCCGTGCAGTACTTGCTAGACGCTCTTGACAGGTTACAGCGGCGGGCTGTCCGTATCATCGGAGATCCAGAGGTCACGAGTTCACTGGAACCTCTGCAACTCCTTAGGGATATTGCCTCTTTGGCATGTTTCTACAGAATATACCACAGGGAGTGCTCTGAAGAGTTATTCCACCTTATCCCGCCCTCCCCTTTCCTATCCAGAACAACGCGTGCTGGGCTCAGATGCCATCCTTACACGGTGGAGTCGACTAGAGTGCGTACCAACAAGTTTGGGTCCTCATACCTCTGCCGAACGATCAAGGCATGGAATTCTCTGCCAAGGCACGTGTTTCCTTCTTCCTTCAATCCTGGGTCCTTTAAGCGGGGCGTGAAAAAGCACCTTCTCAGGCCGTCAAAGTAGAGACCTCAACATCGCCTCGGCTGCTATGAGGTGTGGAGGCCACTGCTCTTAGACCACACGACTGCTTACCATCAGGCGGAGTGTGGTCATCTTGACGAGCAAAAAAAAAAAAAAACAAAAAATTAACTTTAGCGCCCCGAATGGCACACCAGAATGATTCAGCAAAGTGACCTTTGTACTAGAAAATCTGGAGCAGGTAACTAGATAAGATAAGATATAAATTATTTATATAAACTGCACATATGTACATATTATGTATATAGAGTAAACATCTAAAAGGAACATTGCAAACACAACAAAAGTAGTTTATTTATAGAATAGACACCTACCATGAAACATACATAAATGCCGAAGTTTCGGTCCGATAGTTTCTACATTCGTAAGTATGTACCTTGTAACGCGTGAACGTTTTGATCGTCCTAAGTCGTAGTTGTAAAGCGAAGTAAGACCAGAAAGCCAATTTTTGTAATAAAAGCTGTTCAATATATAGTTATCATCTCAAAATTATCTCATATATAGTATCAGTGTTAAAAATCTGTACCTGACAGGTAAAGACTAACAAATTTAAAGAAGTCTTTTTTATTCTTTATCTGGAAGGAAGTTACAAATAGTATTCTCCTAAATTAAAAATAATGTCAAAATTGAACATAAATAGCATCTCAGTTCACATTTGACGTTTATTCTAGTAGATTGGACTATATCTTGAGCAGTTTTTAATATGATAATTGGTCCTCTGTTTATTACATGAAGGTAATATCATTCATATAAACAGCATTAAATCCTTTCTTAAATATGACGTAATGACATTGTACATAAGACATTAACCTATATATTTTGATGTTCATAGCAACACTTATTAACATCAAAATATATAGGTTAGTCTTACTACTTTGTGACTTAATTGAATAAATGATTTTTGATTTTGACTTTGACTATACTCTGTCTCATTAAGAGTTACGCTTAGTTTGAAGAAAATAAATACGAAGCAACTTCATAATGGAAATATGCTTGATAAAATATAATATACTAGCTTTAGCCCAAGGTTTCACTCACTTAAAAGTAGGTTAGGTTATGTTAGTAATCTCTTTATATATATAATTCTTCTGTACATGTGTTGACAGTGAACCCTCCTAAACGGCTGGACCGATTTGAATGATTTTTTTGTGTGTGTTCAAGTTGATTAGAGGATGGTTTAGATTTGGTTTTTTTATATAATTTTATTTTCGCCTGTACAGGACAACGTCTGTCAGGACAGCTAGTAGTATATATGTATATTATTACAAAGAAAAGTACTATTACTAAAAAATGTTAGTAATAGTACTTTTCTTTAAAATAATATATCGGCTATGTTACTCGGTAATATAGCTCTTTAATGGTGAAAACATTTTAAAATCAGTTGTGTACTTTATGAGATAAATACTTACAAACAAAAAAAATCTTTCCCCTTTATAATATTAGTATAGATAACCTGAACGTAACAAATAAAAAAATAAAAAATTTCGTTCGCCCCGAACATTCGGTTAAACATTTTCATGGTAGGTACCGGTACGTACAACTTGAAACGATAGTGACAGTGGTACATAAATCATAGATAATGGAATGTAGGTAATATTAACATAACTCGGCTCTTTGTCCACTCCACCTATCTCAGATGAACAAAGGTATCTTGTATCTTTTGATAGTGCCGGAGGTTTTACTGGGTTATTTATTTAGGAACGGGTGAGAGAACTAAATATAGGTACTTACATATAGTATGTTGACTTATATTTTCTGAATAAGGTAGGGAAGGTAAGGTAGGTAGTTTTTTGAATACGGTAGCGTTATATTATCCGGGTAAAACTTATCTAATAAAGGTAGTTTTTGAATAATAAAAAGTCTTGTAATGTATATTTTTGTAGTTTGTCTGTAAATTGTTTAGTGGTAGTATCAAGCTAGTCTTCTTCTCCCTAGCCTTTATTATTTCCAAGTCACTTGATGTCAGCTTACTAGTCTAACCGGTTTTGACTGGATATCAGTTTTTACACGGAGCGACTGCCATCTGACCTCCGCAACTCGAAGGCTAACGATACCCTAAGGCTAGATCAGTGTCAGGATATTAGAAGGCTCTGACTTCCCAATAACGACTGCCACAGATGTTCATGGCAGCCGGGACCGACGGCTCCGAGGCACCGAGTAGGCAATAATTGTCAATCAAAACGCAAATAATTTCGAAAAATCATATAACTGCCGAAAGTCAGAGGTGCGCGACGTGGGTTCGAACCCGAGACCCTCTGCATTTCAGTCTGTTGATCTCCCCACTGAGCTATCGCTGCTGCACACACACTATGCTGGTACTATCAAGTTAGTTATATCTCAAAATTATCAAGGCTTTTTAACACAGGATACACTTATACATAAATTCACGTATGTTTAGCTCCGAAATGGTAGGCAGTGTCTTACACTCGCATTTCGCAAGCTGTGTTTGCGTTTCAGGTAAAGGAAATGGAAGCGTTCGCAAGCGTATAGCAATATTTCTAGGCATGGTGTTGCTACTGCGATATTTTTAATAGGAAACCTTACGACACTCGGGACCTCACGATTGTATAAAAACAATCTATGTGAATACATATATACATACTTTGTATATTATTGTAACGCTTGGATTTTCCCCCCAATATTTAGACAGGGATGTCGTTGCCACATTTTGTTTTATTTAAGGTCATAGGAAGTTGCATTTATTATGAGCGAGCCCAATTTTGTCTACCAAGCGTAGCTGCATTATGGGGTAATGGTCTATTCTCTATTGTCCGTACTTATTTTATTATTGTATTTTATGATAGTAACGCTGTATGACTGAAAGTGTAATTCTTTGACTTTGATCTAGACATTTCGTTTTAAAGTTCGTTGACGCATAAACAAACAAAAACTCTTTCGAAATATTTTTGTTTATGTAATATTTTTGTATGGTAGGTATGGCAATCCATACCATAGAATATCATGTACGCTATGAAATCCATAGGTATATTTAAACAATTGCTTGGCAGGATCTTATTATACTTTTTAATTCCAGCCAGTGACTGCATGTTTATTTTGACTAGCCTTCCCATTAAGCAGTACCTTCACTTGTATTCATGCTGTCCACATAAGAAAATGTATCAAAATCAACTGCTTGGCAGTAAAAACGTTGTGGCTAATTAATAAATTTATGTTATAAGCGCGAAATTAAAACTTGGTTATGGTATATACTATGGATAAAAGCGTATTGTTTTATATTAGAAGATGAAACAGTGCTTGAGGTATTGAGATATATTCATACTTAAATTATGGATGCCCATAGACTTAAATTTTCTCGACTGTATTATTATTTTCCCTACAGTAGGTAGTACTTTTAAGGAATAACACGATTTTAATGTCACCTCTATAGACATGAAAATTTATGTAGTAAATGAGACAAAAAATTTGTGGTCTAGATATACTTACTTTGTAAAGTCACGTAAATGAATTATTCATTAGATATCTTCTAATTTTTGTATAATAAATAATGAGACAACATATTTACTCGAACAATCGTGATTACATCACATATTTAGATAAAATAAACAAAGTATTTTTATAATAATTTTCACTTAATCTATCTTCATATACCTAAGCTATCTTATTAAAAATGTGAATATACAGACGAAAATTCTAAGAAAACTATGTCTTGCATTCGGATTCTTCTAAAAACTTAAACTAAATTCTTAAAAATATGTCTAATCACACACAAGCTCGTTACAGTTTCATAATGGTATAGATCTAAAAATGTGTAAGACACATTTATATAACCGAGAAAATCTGCCAATCGAGCCGCATTACCGAGTTGTTTACAAGCTTTGAAAATACTTACTACTAGGTCAACGATATCAATTGAGTAGAATTATAGCCATAAATCATTAAGAGCCTCATCGACTTACATATCCAGTTATAGATCAAGCATCACAGAGTACTGCATGCTTCATATAACTCGGCAAGCTATTTTTATACGAAACTAGAACAAATCAATCGACAGATTCTCTATAGAGTTTTCTCGGTATCGTAGAGCGAAGGAGACTTCTTACGTTATCAATGTCGCAGATATAAATACTCTTGTTGAATGAATTAAGAATGCGTTGATATAAAAATGTGCAGTATTTGTGGAAACCGAATTCTATTTTCTAGATAACATCGAACGGAATGTTGACGTAACGACCTCGACTAATAAAAATCATGCCCACACTTCAAATCTACAGCATGTTTTGTCTCGCAAATGTTGTAATAAATCTTTTATATTTACAAGTTTAGCGTAAATATAACAGTATAATTTATGTTCATAAAAATAATATGTGAGAAGGTAGCACTTACTGAATTGAAACTTCGCGCCGAGGCTCCGTCTTTTCTCTCTCAACTTATTCCTGAGTATCCTCCTCTTTAAGCGGTTAAGTACTACGTCAGCTTCATCCACACTCTCCGAGGAGGAAGTATGAACAACTTGAAACGTGCCACTCACGGAATGTCTCCTCTTTTTAGTAAATACACTCGCGTTTTGGTTTTTAGGGGCTATCTCTGATATGCCACGTCTGTACATTTTTAGACGCTTTTTCATTTCACACTTAGCGGCGTCGTCGGTTGGCATATTAATGAATTCATTGTCCGATGTTATATCTCCCGTTTTGCAGGTGCGACACTTTTTTTCCGAGAAGGATTTTAGAATTTCCTGACGCTTCACTACTGGACGAGGATTTGGCGAACATAACATTGTTCGGCGCCGATGTAACGCAAACCAATCCGGATTAGAGCTCACTCGAGCTTGTAAGCTTTTTAAGTAAGTGTTCAGGAATGATATTTTATTATGTGGGGGATTGTACACAACACCGGATTTGGAACGCGGTAGAACATCATTACGAAATCCTTTTACACACCTTCTTAAAGCTGCGTCATTAAATGATTTGGATTTATGAAGGGCCGTATCAGGTTCGTTTTCCTTATTAGACGAGGCGTCGTCAATTACTTGATAAATATCGCTTAGCGAAGAAAGGGAAGAGAAGGGACTATCCGGAGGATCAATTAAATTTTCACAATATTTTTTTGGATTTTCTGTATCTGTTCGGGACATTTGATTTATATCGCCACAAGTTTCGTTGTCAGAACTTTTGTAACTGCTTATTTCACTGAGGCCCTCGGACTGAAAAGGGGTGGTCTCGAGGCTATTTGTTTGCAAATTAGTAAAGTTGTTTAATGTGAGTTTACTTGGAATGTTTGCCACACAGTTACTGTCTCGAATGATGTAACTTTTAGCATTTTTTCTACAGTTACCGTCTGTTTCAAACGGAGCCTTGTAAACGCGGGTGTACACTTTATCACCCGAAATGGTATTATTTTTCCGCACAGGTCTCTTAAAGATCCTGTGGCGGAAATCTTTCTCTTTTAACGACTGACTTGACTTAAGTGAAAAATCATCGAAATCAGAGCTCTTAATAGACACATTTTCATCGTTTGTTTCGACGAGAAGATTTCCATCGCAATCAAAAAGTTGTATAGTTGGAAATCTTATCCCGGGGGAAAGATTGCGCGTTCGCAATTCCCATTTCCTGTGACTCGGTTTTCTTAATTGTATGCGAATAACGTTATCGTCTATTATAGGTCCATCACTATCACTTGACGCATCTTTTCCCGCCATATTGCGTATTCGTTTGTACTCTTGTAACCATTCATTTGCGGTATAAGGAATCAATATTAGCTATGTTGAACTATTGTCCACGAGTCGCTAATTTGTTTGTTTACAGTCAGCTGTTCTCATACACACTGGTGCGTTGCCAACCGAAACAATCTGGCATTCACTTTAAAATAGCACCAATGTCAATTTTGTTTTCCGACCACAAATAAATAACGTAACACAGTAAATCTTGTTATTTCAAATAAGTCAGAGACATGCGGACACCGGTCACTTTCACGCACTGTAAAATGATTACTGAACATCACATCACTGTAAGCAGGCACTGATGTTGAAAACGATTGCATAAGTTCGCGTGTGTGTCGATTGCGCGGAATTGCACCGTCTAATGAGTTTGACGTCGATGGTTTTAATTTGTCCGAGTCGCAGATAGATCGCAGCGTCGATTTTCAGTGGGAACGAGTGTAACAGCGGTGTGAGCGCGCAATTTCCTCTCCCGAGCGCTTTTCCTGCGGGAAGCTCTCTGGGAGGGTCGCCGCGCGGGTTTTTGGTCGTTCGCGACTCCGGACATTTCTGCACTGAGCGCAAATATCTGAATAGTCGAGGAACTATAAATAGAGAACGAACGAGACGGCGATCTGGCCGGCTCCCCTTGAACCTAGTAGTACGAGTGTTTGTATCGGACAACGTAATCTGTGACGTGTGTGCAACTAACAAATGTTCGCACTGACACAGTTTCCCATTTGACCAGCCGGCGCGACCATATGCATTCGTGACTAATAGTAGCGCAGATGGCCTTTTATATAACGTCATGTTACGTTTCTTTGCATTCAGAGATATTCACTTGCGTGAAACTATGTGTAATAGTTATAATAGTTGATGCAATTGTACATCACAATGATGTTGCGTAATGGCAATAATGTATGTAAATAGTATTTAGATCGAATGTTATGATCTTGTAACGGTTGGAACGCCAATATTGTGCCAAAATTATTTTTAAAATATGTCGTTCGTATTCGTGAGATATGTGTCCTTTAAACATCGTTCGAGTTGGTTTTTCTTCGGTTGGTGAAATGTATCGATGAAAACAATTCTCAGTACAGAAATATTATTACCGTACGATTAAATTCTGGGTATTTGGAAATGATATTGAACGATCTGGCGTCAGCGGTATTGGGGTGCGAGGGAGCATTTGCATAACATCAAAATACGGTATGAGTGCAAGTGTAGGGCGAGCCATTTATCTCTGTATGATTTGTTTTCACAGGTGACGTCATACGACAGGTGTGAAATTAAATCGAGTTTCAATTGCCATGGGTGCCATAAAAGGATATTAAGATGGGCGTTTATTGCACTCTGAATACGTAATTTGTGGAATGAAATTTCATTCAAGAGCAAATTTGCATAATATTTTGGATCTATTTAAATACAATTGGATATCGTATTTTACTATATCTTGTTGCAAATAATGTACTTTGTAGTTGCATTACAAGTAAAACATGTTGTAAATAGGTTATCCAAGAAATATCTTGGAGATCAAACAATATGTACTAAATTGTGTATTCACATACACATTTTACTTTCCGGCAATGGATGTATTGTGACTGTATGAAGGAGCTATTAATAAGGTGCTTACATCCGGATAAGGTCTATCCGGACCTATGTTATCTCGAGAGCCTATTGACTGTATTGCAGAAGCTCAGCTTATTTTAGAGCATAATAAAATTACCATAGTAATAAAAAGGTCTAATAACAAAGCGAATTTGTATTGATAAATCCAATGCCTAATAAGAACAACCTATTGAATCTGGCTATCGGTGTGTCGCTGCTTCTGAATAAAGCAGCGACACACCGATAGCCAGATTCAATAACTATTTAATTAAGTCTGGTATTCTGACAACAATTGACACGTTAAAAAGATTTTAAATTGGTACGATTCCTCTTTAATTTTAGAAAACCCTCTTAATTTTTTTTTATTTATTAGCTTATATGACAAAACGTATGATTTTTATTTCGCTTTACCCCGACATTCACGAAATAAAGAAGTCTTATTTATAGGGTTATATTTTTCTTCTGTCATTAAGTTATTATTTCTGAAGGAATTGGTCCCGGAAGGCAATACAGGTGAAGGGCTAAAAGGGGAGCAGGGAGGCTCTCGAGTGGAAATTGCAGGCTAAAATTAAGTTAATTTCCTTGTCGTTGATTCAACATTTATGATCCAAAAATATACAGGATGTATTTTCAAAGTGTTCGGTCAAATCGAACTGTTTCTGAGATTTCTTTGAATATTTGTATATATTGTCTTCGTTGCGCAGCGGTGGCATGAACGTCATGTGTTTGATCTCAGGATCGTCAAAAGTTATTGAGTTTTCTTTCAAGAAACTCTCAGTAGTACGGCATCTGGGGTCAGAATCCACTGGGCCTTTTATATCCGTCCCCCGCAATAAAAATTATGGATTTGGCCACTATATAGGTGCCCATTGGTTCCGCGGTAGGACACCAGTCAATATTAATTTATTTTTTAGGTATCAACTCGTCCTCTGGAATAAAAATTATAGATTCGGTACCTGCTCAGGTGCCTTTTGGTTCACTAATAGAAAATCAACAGAGTGAATGGGAAACATAAATGATTTTAAAATAAATAACAGATCAGGGGACGCGTGGGAACCTCAAACATTTGAGGGGACGAGTGGGCACAGGGTGCGAATTTCAGGGGACCAGTGGGTTCTGACCTGGAAACTGTGCTCGTTACGGCATTCGACTAGCTCTTTGTTACGTGGGATCTAAACTCATAACTGACAAAAAATAGGGGTTGTATATGTCTTAACTTCGCGCATATATGCTTGTGAGTACCTAGGTATGTTATAGTTTCGGATTTATAGGTATCCATATACATTCGACAAATTCACTATAAATTATTTTTTTTGTCTGTTGATAGTTATAAAGATAATTGTCAATGCAAATTATGTTGTATAAATATGCTTTTACTATGACTCGAATTTTTATTCAAAAGATATTTTATATTTAGTTTAGGTACTAAATACCCAAACAGATCATACTGCATTCATAAAATTGTATATACACAAGTACTTAAATAAGCATATGCATATTAAAACGCGCATTTGAATATACAAGCATTGTTTTATAACCCGCTAACGCATCACCAATTCTACTTACAGATATTAATGAGCTCATTTATGTCATAAGCGCGTAGGATTAAAACATACAATAGTCTTTTAATTAAGGTTACCGAATAATAGTTTCAGTTCAGTTTAGTTATAATAAAATATGAGTACCTAGATATATTTTGTCTGAATATCTATATTAATATTATAAAGTTGATGAGTTTCTTTGTTTGTTTGGTTGAACGCGCTAATCTCAGAAACTACTGGTTCGAATTTAAAAATTCGTTTAGTGTTGGATAGCCCATTTATCGAGGAAGGCTATATAACATTACACTACGACTCACGGGGGCGGCGTAGTAACTATAAACATGAGTGAAACCGCGGACACATCCAGTAAAATAATATTATTGATTGCGTGAATAAAACTAACATCCAAACACTGAAGGCACGAATGGCGTAGTGGTATAAGTGGTCGCCTCGCCCCTGCTACTAAGTCGAGTGGTAGGGGTTCACATCCCACCCGGGACAAATATTTGTGTCATCCACAACTTACTATCCAAAGGATAGCAGTGATTTTCAAATCTGATCTAATTTAGGCTTATTCCCGTGGGCCTCAAATCTATTGTTGTTTAAAATTACTTTTCCCATACATTAATTATCAAGAGCTCAAAAGATTTTGATATGAAAATAATAAATAAAGCCATATTTACTAATTTCATTCCCTCCAGCTCCAAAACATTCTCTAGGTACTTTATAGATATTATTTTTAATAAAAACTAATGTTATATTATTACATTGAAATTAAACTACTATATACGGCTTTTATCGCGTTGTTTATATAACTCTGTATTACAAAATTTTGAAAATATTACACTACTACTACTATTGATTTTATTTTACTAATTTATAAGCTAATAAAATTATTTAAACTATTAAATCTATTTATTTTTGGTTTACACTTTCCCCGACGTTTCGGTTGAAAGCAACCATTCGCGTAAACAGAAGACAATATTATATTATTACATGTTTTATTTCCGCTAACCATACAGTTTGTTTTGGAGCTGTCGGAAACACACTAGTAAGGAGGTCTTTATTTAATTATTTGTAATATAATTTGGAGTTTCTAGGAATAATAAATTTATGGAGATCAGAGGGTGAAATAAATAAATTTGTATAAGCTTTTGGAGCCCTTGGGAACGATTTTACGAAATAATAATAATATTTTATTTTAGTCTTGGAGCGCTTGGGAGCAAAATAGCGGCGCGGGCGGGAATAAGCCCTAATTCCTGGGGAACATTTTAAATTACATTTATGTATGACATATCATTGATAGCGTAAAGATTTAAATTGTCGTTTCGCCACTCGAATGTTGTGGGTACGATATTCAAGCGGAAATTTTATTTTGTGTTCCATAATGTTCCTAATCTTGTGTTAATTGTGTCCGTTCTTTGAATGTTTGTAAATATCCCCACAAGACAGGGTTTATTACTACTGTGGTAGTTGTCTTAAAAGCACCGGATAAATAGCGAAACAGACACACAGTAAATTTTTCTGTGGATAACATACATTTTTGATCCAATTGGCTCAAGAAATCAGATTTTACAAGCAATGATATGTTTCTAAATGTATATTTAATAATATTTTTGGCAATGTACACGCATATCTTTGTAACCGGGATAACATTGTTGGCTGACTCTTTTTTGTTTGGAAGCATAACTTTTCCTTGCGGTCACTTGAACATTTTGTGACAAGCTGATCATTAATTGTAGTGATATATGGACAACAGCACATAACAATGGAAAACAGAACAATTGTTGTAAGTGAACTGCTCTTATTATCATTTTTAATAAAATATGTTCAAAATAAAGATATACTATTCTAATAAACGTTACATGTTATCTAATTGAAATGCAATTTATGTTCACATTTAACGTTAATTTTAATTTAGGAACACCATTTGTGATGGTTGTGACAATAAGACTAGCTCGGCACTCTATTTTGAACATTGATGACTTGAAGATTGCTCACAGTTTAGTAATCCTACTTACCTTAGGAAGACAATACAAAGTGCGATATTTTTAATCAATTTCAGTACTTCCCATATTTCTCATATCTAATGAATAAGGTAGTTGCCAATATTTAATTTTCTTCATTATTAAACAAAAGAGCAAAAAAAAACAAAAATAAATATTTTTGTGTAAGCAGTAGGTATCTAAATTGGTTGCAAAATAAAGAAGTAAATATTATTTTAAATTCAGATACCTAATAAAGAAAAAGTTGGGTCGTAGCGGTGATACCTCGCTTTCTCCCTCGGACAGCTGCATATAAATAGCGATTACGTCATAGTTTATATCGTGCATTATTTTTCTGTCATTTGACAGTTAACCCTACTAACAGATTTGAAATCCTTGTCTTATCTATTTTTGAGTAGATTTTATAGAATCTTTGTATTTTAGAGTTTACGTTACGTAACTATTAGACTAAAATAATAGAAAAATGTCAGTTAACTACCCTATTCAAAAAGACACAAAAAGAAAAGTTCAATATTATTTTACTCGTTCTTGAGATTAAACTTCTATTCGCGTCTAATGATGCAATTTAAATAATTGCAATGGCATTTCTAATTAACTACTAATCATGTCAGTAGCATTTTATTTGTATAATACATCAATCTATTTTCTACTTCACGTGCCTTAGCGTTAGTTAAAACGATAGATAGATAAATAAGATTGGCGTGTAGTTTACGATTGCCAAATAACAGACGAATGCATGCGGACGTATGTTTGGCACGTCTACCCATCGACAACGAAATTACACAACATTCAATAACCACATCTATCTTACTTAGTAGTAATTCATTTAATGGCAATAGATATCGGTTATACCTTTAAATGTAATTTATAGCTAAAGTAATATGATCAAATGTAATGAGCGTTGAAAATATATTGTTGTATGCAGGCCAAAATAGCTTGGAGGCCGACTCGGAAACGAAATTTTTCGTATGTTTGATGCTGTCCGTAATAATGTGTTACGTAAGAGATTTTAATAGAAGGTAAGTTTTATATAGGCATTTTGATGGTTTTTAAGCAGCAAGGACGCCAGATGGGAATAGAAAATAGTTTATATTGTTCTGTGTTATCCTCCTTTCAATCTATGGGACGCGCGCAGTATCACGTTCAGATTGAATAGCAGTCGGCGTCACTGCCTGTTTCATTTGATGTATCTTGCCGTTTTTCTCTTACTGATATTATAATAAGCTCTATGTGACCTACTTACATCGCTTTTTAATTTACATTGGTCTTAAAAAATACGTTAATCATTGCAGGGTATACTAGCAAAAACCGTGTAGGTACATTGCTGCATGTATAAAAACAGTTTTGAAATTGATTTAAAATAAGTGTTACACTTATGAACTTCATCGTTTGTCATTGATCAAAGACATATGCCGTAGTTATCAAAGATAGCTTATGTACACATTATAAGTGCCATACAATCAAATTTTTGCCTTTTTTTTATCTCCTAAGTTGGCAAACAAGCGTAGGCCCACCTTATGGTAAGTGGTCACCGTAGCCTATGGGCGCCTGCAGCACCAGAGGCATCAATTGCGTGTTGCCGAACCTTTAGGAAAAGAAGTGAGAAGGAGAAGGAGCGGGAAGGGGGAAAGAGGGTGATTGGGCTTCCGGCACTCTCGCTCACCAAACGAAACACAACAGTAGGAATAGTGCTATTTCACGTCGATATTCTGTGAGAGGGTAGTCCTTCCCCGGTCGAGCCGGCCATTCATGCTGAAGTCAGCGAGGCTCTACTACTCTACTACTCTTAAATTTCACTTCATAAGACACAAAAAGCAAAATGCAGAGCTATTTTCTTGATTGCACGGATGACATAGTGGCACCTCGCCACTGCCACTGAGCCGAGTGTTGTGGTTCGAATCCCACTCGTGCAACATTTGTGCGATCCACAAATGGTTGTGCCGAGTCTGGATGTTCTCTGCGTCCGTTGTTTGAACGTTTGCAAAGTCCCTTGCGATAAAGGAACAGTGCCCAGAGAGGCAGCTGTCTTTAAAAAAAATAAATCTACCGCCAGCCAGAGAAGGACATCCTAACTATATCCTAAATGCTAATATGGGTATGTTTGTTTGTTACGCTTCCACGCCTTAACTACTCGACCGATCATGAAATTTCGCATAAACGTTGTCAGTGGAACAGAAAACGACATAGGGTGCCTCTTATACAGAAAAATTAAATCTAATAATACGTTATGCCAGGCAGGCAAATTAGAAAAATTATATGATATAAACTTTTATCTGGTCTATTAACTGGAAAATATCTCAAGAACATAATATACATGATATGTCGATCATGGGACGCGCGTTAATGAATGAGTTAGCTACGTCATACATCGACGCGAACTTACATAAGTATTTTTAAAAGTGACTGAAACATGCTAAACGTCGCGTAGCAGACGCAATAAAACATCTATTGTTCGGTCAGGAGATGTCACGTTTTTGGCACTGAAGCGGTTGTCGTAAAATGTTATGATTTTTATCATAATTAGTTTTAAACACGTGTTTCGAATAAGCTTAAAAATGTGCCGTTGATTTGAACCAGAGATACACCGTGTAACAGAAAGGTGTGGTTATATTTAAGCGTAACATAAAGCCCCTGTACAATGGAAATTCGCGAAATAATAATAATAATATTCAATCACATACAAAGAACACCATCTAGACCAAACTAAACAGTGCCTGTACTATGGGTACTAGACAATGGATAAACCTACATACCTATATACTTGTTTTTGTAAATACATACATATTATACATAGAAACACCCAGACCAAGAAAACATCCATGTTCATGCACACAAATGTTTGACTTGTGCGGGAATCGAACTCACGACCTCAGGAGAGGCAGTCAGAAACACGAACAAAAAAAATTATCAACTTAAAAATCTGTGTATATTATTTTCACTAAGATATAGCATTTTCTTTTTATCGATGAATCAACATCGGCACATTCCAGACGATATTTAAATAACACTAACAGGTGACTCGGTGACCTCCGTAAATCTGCGAAATGACCGTGCGTAATTATAACAGTGATGTAATGTGTTTGTTTCGATGTTTAAATAATAAATAAATAAAATGTTAGAAATGGTCGTCAATTTTAAAATAATTTATTTTAATCCGGGAATAGGACACAGGTTATTTTTCAGATATACATTATGGTTCTAAAATATGACCACACCTTTCTGTAACACGCTGTAAGTATAGATATGTTTAGGCAATCCGATATATTGTTTACTTTAAAATATAAAAGTTTTTTTGTCTGCTTTTTATTGGTACTGCTTTTGCAAACAAAACGTAAAACTAATCCTTTCAAACCTTTATTAATTCTATTCGAAAATGGAAGTTGTTTCACATATAATAGATCGGTGTATATTTGTATGATCGTGGAGCTAACAGGCTGTTCGTTGTGACGGGAGCGGCTTGTTGGAAAGTGCAATATTGCACCGATTTGTATTGCGCTATGACGCGTACCTACCCGCATGTATCATTCTATTGCTTGAATACATGTATTTTTTATCGACTGGTTATATTGGATTAAATGTTTTGGTATTGTTGTTAGTTGTTAGATAACTTTTACATAGACTTAGTATTGAGAGATTCATACATACATACCTATATAGATTCACGCCTGTTTCCCAGAGGATTAGGCAGAGACTACGGATTTCCATTTGCTACGATCCTGACACACTTTTCTGGCTTCATTCACTTTCATTCATCGGCCTCGGTGGCGTAGTGGTTAGTGTAACCGACTGCCACGCCTGAGGTCGCGGGTTCGATTCCCGCACAAGTCAAACATTTGTGTGCATGAACATGGATGTTTGTCTTGGACTGGGTGTTTCTATGTATAATATGTATGTATTTACAAAAAAAAAGTATATATGTATGTTTATCCATTGTCTAGTACCCATAGTACAAGCTCTGCTTAGTTTGGGCTAGATGGTGTTGTGTGTATGTAGTAGAATACTATTGCTCATACACGCTTGTCGGTTTAAGGTGCTCTTAACCTGGCCTTTGTCCAGAACGTCTCCGATCTGATCGAGAAACGTGAATGATTTATTCCATTTATATTAATATATGTAATATAATAATAAATTAAGTAGTAGGTACTGAATAAGTACTAGAACAAAATCTAGTACTAGATTTCGGCCGCGGTTCCCTCTCGTAAATTTAGGATATGTCAATATTCTATCCTTTGTGAACAGTTCCTGTTTTCTGGATGAAAAGTACCCTTTGTCCTTTTACTATACCCCTGACGACGTGTATGCGAAATTTCATGATGATCGGTCCAGTATTTAAGGCGCGAAAGCGTAACAAACAAACTCACATTCGCATTCATAAGTCAGTTATTTATGTAATGACTGCAACACCTTGCACATACATATAAGTTATATAATAGTAAAATTATAAGTAAATGGCGAATAAACATATTGAGTCGTAGCGGCATACCGGCAGTCAGATACGGCAGGTTTCAATTATGGCTAGTATTCCAACAATTGACAAGTTAACAGTACCTATAACCTAAGATTCTTGCAGGTAGCTCATAGACTCAACGCTTTGCCAGAACCTAGCGACTGACATAAGTGTATATTCAGTAACTTCAGTAAGCTAACTATCTCTTAAACTGCCACTTTAACTTTCACTGCCAGCTGGAATTCCTGGTGTCACGCGTGACGCCAAAATATTTTAGTCTGTTTTAGGTACGAATGCACGCGCCGCAGGATACGCGGGGTTAGCCGCCCGCGCTTGACTCTCACCCCGCAGATATGCGGAGTTGGCGGCTAATGTGTATTTAAACATTCATAGGTGTTATTGTGTGACCTCAATAAGAATAGAAATGATTTTTGACTTGACTTTATCTTCGGCCTCGTTTAGGGAGACGCGGGGCGTTGCGCGGCGCGTTAGGCGTCGCGTCGCGCGGCGCGTTGAGCGTTTTTGCCGTTCACGGACAAGCGGCGCGTGAAGCGGCAGGCGAGGCCCGCGGCGTTGCACGCACAAAGACAAGGCAATGTGTAGTTGCGTTTAAAGAGACGCGGGGCGTTGTGCGACGCGTGGTGCGGGGTGGGCGGAATGATGGTGTCCGGCGCGGCTGCGGTAGCGGGTACCGCAGCTACCACTTTTGACAGTCTTCTTTGAACTTCTCACAACGTAGACGTGTCGTTACAATGAACTACGATTTCATCGATATATTACTAAAAGATAATTGTTAAAGCATGAGTGTTTTGTTTACTGCTAGAGGAGAACCAACAAACTGATTGACCGACGAGCGTTGCGATGCGGCGGGGCACGCGGCGGGCAACGCGGCGAGCGACGTGGCGGGAAACGCGGTGGCGAGCGAAGCGTGAATCGCCGCGAGCAGCGCTCAATATCAAACAAAAAGCGCGTGATCACGCTTGTGCCTTAACGCTCTCATACATTCCCATATGTTTGAATTGACCGCGCGACGCGACGTCGGACGCGCCGCGCAAAGCCCCGCGTCTTCCTAAACGAGGCCTTAGAGTGGCGTAAATACTTCAAGTCTATGGACTTGTGACTGTGTATCCTTGAAAAGGCAGACATGTAGAAGGATGCACGAATGGTGCAGTTGTTTCAGTTGGTGTACTCGCCACTGCCACACGCCGAGTACCTAATGTGGGTTCGTTCCCCATATGGGACAAAAATGTATGTGATTCACAAATAGTTTAGGCCTGGGTCTTCTTTGTGACCGTTGTTGAATGGTTATAAATCCCCTGCGACAAGGGAATTATTCCTAGTGTGAGAGTTGTCACATTTTAACAAATCAAATAAACAAAGTGAAATATTTTGTTAGATATCTTTGTTTTTGTGTATGTTAGTGGCTTAGTAGTCGTTTCGCACGAATTTGTTCGCACATTTCGTGGGACAAGACAATTTTTTTAATTATATTCTTTTTGTTGTCGTTTCGCATACATGGAATTTATTTTCGTGCGAATCGTTCCCGTCTGAAAACGCAGGTGTCCATTCGCAGACGTTGACTACCAGCAAAAGTAAGCAAGCAAATGAATACCACAACACCAGCAAGTCAGCGACAAAATTAAAAACTAAAAATAGCTTTTTCATCAGGCCTTTGTAAACACATAAAGTAATTAAATTAATCATGAATGAACTTATGTTTGTTCTGATATTTAATTACGGTCTATTGAATTTCTATATTTGTCTATGTGTGGGCCCGTTACGCAGTTGTATTCACAAATTTAATATAAATCGGTCATTTGTTTACCAGCCTTAATTATACTCATGCTAAAACATGGATAGCCCATCTATTTTTTAGAATATATCGAACCAGCTTTTGCCCGCGACTTCGCAAACGTTAAAGTAAGTTAGATTTAAAAAATAAATATTAGATACAGTACTTTATAAAATTAAATATAGCCTTTTTTACACGGTGATAATATAGCTTTCTAATGGTAAAAGAATTTTAAAATCGGTTGAGTAGTGTTCGAGTAAAATTGTTACAAACAAAAACTCTTTATTTTCTTTATTTATTAAAGACTAGGTATGCCCGCGGTTTCACCGGCGTTTATGATTACTGCGCCGCCCCCGTGGGTCGTAACGTGATGTTATATAGCCTATAACCTTCCTCGATAAATAGGCTATCCAACAATAAAAGAATTTTCATTTCGAACCAGTAGTTCCTGAGATTAGCGCGTTCAACCAAACAAACAAATAAATAAACAAACAAACTCTTCAGCTTTATATTATTAGTATAGACAAGAGGCTTGATCACTCAAATCAAATCTTTCCTCTTTATTATAAGCGTTTCTTTGGAGAGTCGGTATTATGTACCTAAATTCGTAGTCTAACGCTACTATCTCTGAAATGATAAGCAGAGGTGTATTTTAGTAACAAGGGGGAAACTATTGCCGTCTCATTTCAGACTCCGTGCTGCAACTGAGAATTCTTTGACAGAAAAACTTAATAAGAATTTGCTTGACTCGGCAAGCGAACTCGTGACTCATGCACAACATTCGCATTAACAATCGCTGCGCGACCGAGGCAGTGAAATAGACAGTCAGCATCATCTTATATCCTGATATGTAGTCTCGACTTTAGAGTGTTAGAAATGCAAGAAGAAAGAAAGAAATAGGCCATCCTAACTAATATTATAAATGCGAATGTGTTTGTTTGTAACGCTTTCACGCCTTAACTACTCGGCCGATCATCATGAAATTTCGCATACACGTTTTCAGAGGAACAAAAGAGGACATAGGATACCTTTTATCCAGAAATAAGGACTGTTACTGACCTGACCTACATTTACGCGCGTCACGGGCAACGTCGTTCTTTTTTCTGCGACATTAATTTTGTTACTGGTTTTAATAAACACCTTCATCAGTCATACCCGAAATGTACATATTTACTTTGTATGGATTGGAATGGAGTCTGGTTCTTGAGATATTCAACAAAAATAACGGCTCTATCAGGACATTAGAACAATAAAAGAAAGATACCAATACCGATGGGACAGCCATATTATGATGGCAAACTATTGCTTGAGTTTAATAATGGTTTGTCCTAAGCATAAACACAATAGAAAAGCTTACAGATAAAGATCTTCTAATATTGTTTAATAATTTTTTTTTAATAGCATATGTTTGTATGTTTTCTTGTCGTTATTATATAGCCACTTCTAAAATCTATATCTTAATACGTGAAGCAAAAACTACCCCTTTTTACGAAAATTGCGCGGACGGAGGAGTATGAAATTTAGCACAGTTAAAGTTTATATGGAGAAGGAGGGGCGAATTCTAATATTTTTATAAAATATAAATACATTAAATTAATGGGAAAACACTACACGCACACATCCATGTATATGACACACGTAGTCGAATTGCGTTCGTAGTATTTCGACATTGTTCGTCTGACGTCGTACAATTATTTGTAACTATGGTTGCTTATACCTTATTTATATGTAATAAAGAAAAAAGAAAACAAAGTAGCAAGCTTAGGAATTTAGGTCGAATTTTGGCCACTAGGCGACCGCTAATATATATTTAATATGTAATTGTATTTTTATTTCGACCTTCTTTCAGTCATATACTTATTAAGTCTTATCTCATAAACTAGAGTCAATTTAACAAATCTGAATTTTTTTCGTATTCAGCATACGGAACTTACTACACAAAATTGGCTTCAACTTACCATACTGCAAAATGACTGTTCCCCAGTTTATTTGTTTGTTACGGTTTAACTACTCGACCGACCATTTTGCCAATTCCGCATACAGGTTGCCAGGAAAGAAAGAATAGTAAAGGACATAGATTTCATCCAGAAAAGCTGTTACTAACCTAAACTATATTTAAGCAAATTCTAGTATTACATGAAAAGGATCGTATCTTGAAACTGTATATTCATGAAGCTTCTCTAGAATATACTACGAGTATCTGTACGCTACCAAAACATGTTGTTAACTAAATACAGGCTGGCGCCTCGAGTCGGACAAGAAGGTGTTATGCAAATTAATGTGTATACAAGTGAGCATCTCGTCGCCACAGTCGCGAGGAAACCACCAAACTGTACGTAAATGACGAGAAAATTATATTAGTTATGTCTACTTACTTCATTTAGGACGTTTGTTGCGTTGGATTACGAGACTAAGCGAATTACATAGCGTTGTCTCATTTAATTGTATGTTAGTGTTTCGTGGATATTGAAAATTCAATGCTCCTCTCGTGTTTAGACTACTTTAACTTATTGAGTCACCGTGGCACACCGACGGCTAGACACAATAGGCTTTGAAACGAAAATAAACTTCAATGTTTTTTTTTTATAGTTATTTTTTATAATTTGTATACCTATTCGTCAATTGACATGTCCTAAAAGTGCATACCCATTATACGGAAATAAACTTTTTTGAATTTGACTTTAATTGTCTGGCATTCAAGTATTTGATCGGCTTAACTTGCTTTATGGCATATTGTTTGGTTTGTTGTATTTTTGTTATGGGCGAAGTCATTAATTATGAATAATGTACATATTATAGATATATAAACTATGCCGGTACTGGGCACAGGGCTTTTATCAGTATTATAAGGGTTAGGCGATAGTCCAACACGCTGGCTCAGTACGGGTTTGTAGACTTAACACGTCATTGAAAACTTTATAAAGAAATCTCAGATATGCTGGTTTCTTCAAGATGTTTCACTTCACTTTTAAAGTGAGCGATAATTACCAATTAAATACGCACATAACTTCGATAAGTCAGAAGGTGCAATGGGATTAAACTTGAGATCTCTGCGTAGCAACGGTCACCCATTAGGCTAACGCTGTTTAATGTTTCATGATCTGGCACCCAAAAAGTTGTGCATCATTAAGTAGTATAGTTACTTCCGCTAAAATAAGAATTATTGTAACAACTTCTGAATGTAGAAGTTAATAAATAAATAATATACACAATCTCCTAGAAATGGTATGTAATTTATGTGAGATACCTACTCACTCAAATAATTTCGATGATCATCCTCAGAGAGTGAACGGAAAATTACGAGATATCCAAAGGAGTGAACCGGTCTCCCCATCGAATAGTGTGATAGAACACAGGTGTACTCGTTGTTGGCAGCCTCGCCCGGAGTAGCTACTTCCTATTCAACATGCATTTTTGTATGGCATCAAACCGTTGCCATCTTCTTTGGCTCACACTGAAAGTATCTTTTTCACCCTTATGCCCATTTTTGAAAGACAATTCTCGCACTAGGATTTTATTTATTGAAGTTAAACTGCTTTATATTATCGTGTCGTTTATTAAGACTTTTATTACAAAATTTTGAAAATAATAATCCTACTGAACGAATATAATATTATTTTAGCTATTTAAAATTATCAGAACTATTTCGTTTAAAATTTACACTTTCTCCGATGTTTTGGTTGCTTTTCAGCAGCCATGTCCCCGTGAACGAATGTTTAATGTGAATATTTAATTTCAATCTATAAAATTCGGATCCGGCCGTGGCCCATTCCGGTACGCCTCCGGCCGAGACGCACCCACAGTGAAAAATTTGTTATTCCGCTGCGCCCCCGGCCGAGACGCTTCCATTGTAAAACAACCGGAGAAGTCACTTGAGCAAATACTGTTGAAAACAAAAGTGTTTTTATTATTATGTATTAGCTTTAGAATCTTTAGTTCCGGAATGGGACCCTAATGGCCGGATCCTAAAGTTCGCGTAACGTACGTAAAACAATATTATTTATACATATATATATATTTATTATCAAACAATGAATTGCAAATTTAAGATCAACTTTTAGCAGATCAGACATATTTGTTTTCTACCTAGGAATAAAGCGAGTGTTAAACTCAACGTAGCATAGTGGTTAGGTGACTATTTGAGCCATGCACCATTCATGCATAATTGTAATGCATTCTAACTGATCCGCTTAACTCAGCGTGCAGTGTAAATCAATATGGGAACATGAAGCGTACAATAAAGTATGTAGATTGGGTAAATTATCCAAATGTTACCAAGCGCAAAAGCTGGTTTCATAATGATCTGAAAACAGTTCTTCTTTAATCCAACTGTGCTTTGATACATTTTCGTAATACCTACTAGTGTTCGTCAAGTAGTCGAAATTGACCCAACATTTCTAGAGGAGAAAAAGGCACTAAGCCGTTTTATAATTGCCTATTAATTATTACAAGCTTTTAACTTGTAAAAATAAGACATGTTTGTTTAGGTCAACATTTTGAACAAGTTCTCGTAGCCCGTAGGCTAAAATTTGGTATTCATAAACCTGATGACAATGCAATATCATAGTAAGCTGGCTTTGATTTGCAACTAAATTTTGATCTAGTTGTTGTAGCCCAAATAGGCTGAAATGTGTAAAATGGTATTCAAGCATAAACCTGATGGGAGTGCTATACTCGTATTATTGTAAGCTTCCTCAAAAGCTTATTGCAACCGTATAGTGTTTAGGCTTGCTAGATTTGTCTTGACATGTAGGTACGTTTTATTTATGATACTAGGTGGTATACAGTGTCTGATGATGGAGCTGGAAGGTCGCCACCAACAAGCTTTTATAGAGTTCTAGTCGCCACTAGAACTCTATAAAAGCTTGTTTTTTAAAAAGAATTTCTTAATTTTAATTTATATATATAACGCAAATGCGATAAGTTTAGCGGCAAAGCTGACTTCAGCAGGGTTCTCAATAGAGTGTCTTATTATCACTTAATTAAATTATAGGCATTTTAAAAATATCAAGATAATCTACTCCCAGTGACGGTCTTTGCACTCCTGTTACTGTTATTTTTTTGTTATGTATTCTCGAATAATCGAAAAAAATCTGTGTAAAATATCTGTAGTAACAGGAGTGAAAAGACCGTCACCGGGTGTAGATTTAACTATTTTTTTATTTTTAAAATGCCTCTCAGTTTTGTAATACTTAACTTAGATTTTTGTTATATTTTTCTGATAGCTATTATAAATTAGCTTGTTACCTAATTCCGGCTTGACGTCGACTTCTGGGACACCCCGACACCCTAATCACTGCCATATTATTCATCAAGTGGTACGCGGTCGGTTACACGAGATTATCACTCGGTTACTAAAAAATCTGGTCAATGATAGGACGAGATCAAACTTATGTCAATTGATATGGTTAGCTGTTGCCAATTCAGTCAGCCAATCAGAGCAGTTGACTTGTGTAAGCAACATTTAGTATGTTTTCATTTATAATTATATACATTATAAATCCTAAGCCGTCTTCCGTCGTCGAATATTAAGTTACTTAAAAAGTACTTATGTCGTGTAAATTAACAAGAATTCTTGATGGATATTTTATATTTATTGGGCGGAGGTTCCGTCAATGAATATTTAGTTTATAAAGGTATTAATTTTGACTAAATTCTACAAGATATTATATTAAATATTAAACGGAAGTTTATCAACTTCCGTCATCTAATATTTTGTTATTTAGCAGTATTTCTATTAACTAATTTTTAATAAATATTACTGAACGATTTACTAACTTTTGTCTAGGAATATTTAATTAGTGAAAAGTATTTGTATCGACCAATATCTGTCAAATATTTTTATTTAATATTGAACGGAAGTTTATCAACTGCCGTTGGAAATAAATATAGTTATTATATTGATAATAGCCATTGTGGTGGATCGACATTGCAACTCGTGTATTCGTTCGTGAACCGTGGATTGTGAAGGTGTTACTGTAGACAGTGTGAAGTGCGAAATATTATAATAATTTACAAGTTACGAGATGAACTATAACAAGCTGTGAAGTGAGCGTTGAACAGCTAATTTAATCAAAATAAGCGAATAAACTGATAAAGTGTTGTAAGGCTTTTATTTCCGAAGTGTGTCCTATACTTGCGTTTGATATATTAGTTTTTTTATGATTAGAAGCCGGGTAAGGTTTTTTTTAATATGTGTAGTTTAGTGTTTGTATTTAAGATTTTCTTACCAATTGTTGTTTCAATATATCTAAAGCCTTTTGCCCCATAATCATATACCACATATGCATATTATCATATGCTCAGATATGATAATTATCGTAATTTTGGTTTAAATTGTATTGGCTTCTTTTTAGGCACATTAAAGACTACAATTTATCAGCACACCAAACAACATCGAAAAAATTCAATTTAATTTCGTGTACCTAACGATATTTTCCTTTATTTCTCACCTGCTTACAAAGGGCCGTCTAAAGTAAGATCGGGGCCGCTTTTATTGCTTTCATTCATCAGTTTAAGGTGTTTTGAGGCTTTAAGTCGTTGTTTATGGATGAGAAGCGTTCGTCCGTGAAATACAGCCGCTTACTTTATTCCTCTCAATTTGCTTGACAATCGTATTTACATGGTTTGAACAGTTCTTAGCCTTCTAATGTTGGTTGTAACTCTCTTGTCGGGAGTGAAATTAGCATTGCTCGCGGCAATTATCACAGAAATTATGTGCTATTGTATAGGAAAACATCTATATATTTAAGTATTTGGTTCTTGATAGTCTCATTGGTTCTGTAGCACAAGTTTGCGCTTATGCAAGGAACCAGGTTCGATTCCAGCAATCGTACTATATGGGTCCTAACATGTATACCAATACTTATACCTGTACACAACATGTATACATGTTGTGTACAAATACTTGTACCTGTGTATACCCAATACTTTCATGAATGGAAACTTATATTATTCTTGTGTAAAATAATTTATATTACCACGTTAGCTTAACTGCGAGTTGCGAGCTGTGAAATCTCGAGTTTTATCCCGAGACACGCATCTCTACTTTTCGAAGTTACGTGCATATTGAATAATAATCTATCGCTTGTTTTAACGATGTAGGAATAACTTCATGAGGTAAGCTACATGTCTGAGAGTTCTACATAACGTTCTTGAAGATGTATAAAGTCTGCAAACCCATACTGGGCCAACGTAACCTTCTTATAATGAGGAGGGGCTCGTGCCCAGCAGTGGGACAATTTATATACATATACGAGGCTGATATTATTACTATAAAGCTACGAGCGGAAGCTATTGACTCATATTAGTGTTGTATCAAGTACAATTTTAAAGTAATTTTATCTATACGTGCGTTATGAAGGGGGATTTTATTATTCACGTAACGTTTCGGCAGAGTTCTGGCTGGTGTCCAAGCAGGAAGCTATTGTCACCATCGCCGTCGGCTCTCAACGACAACCCACAATCACTGTAATAATGCCCACCTGTTACCCTTTATATGCCTTTATCACATCAAACAAATACTCTAAAACAACCGTTTATTTACAGATCATCGACTCGCTATACATATTATGTATATAAAATATTTTTTTGATAAAAATAATTAGGCCCACGTAAGTACTTTTATTTGTTGTTTATTTATTAATACAGCGAATTTTCTTACTTTTAATTTTCAGAAATTATTTTATTTCTCGTGCGCTTTTAATTCGCTTCATAAAAGCGCTTAGCAATTATCTTGCACAGCTGTATTATGACAACTAAGCCTTATTACACAAGTAACTGCTGTGCTCGAGGTTTCGGATTTGATTCCTGGGTTGGGCAATTTGTTATTGGGTGTTTCTGTCAATACTTTTTAGTAGCATTATAGAGTACAGGCTTGCCACCTATTATAAAGTATCACATACCTGTAAAATATACCTGACTAAATGTGGGTGTAGCTGCCTACCCTGCCGGGGTATAGGCGTGAGACTATGTATATGTATAATTCTTTCATTTGTCTCTTTTTTTTCTATTGATTAATCATCTTTTATTTCGTCAATCCATTAAAAAGTGAAAAAGGACCTCATTTCTAATATTAGTAAGTCTACTAAATTTAAAACTTCGAAAGCTTCTAATTGAAAGACTCTTGAATTCACTCAAGTTTAGAACCACTTATCCATCAATATCGACATTCAATTTCATTGTGATAAAATTGTTGAATCATCTGCCAGATGAAACCGAGTAATGGATAGATTTATCAAATATTGATAAAGATATTTCGGTAGGTTTTATACCTATTTGTCGGTCTGGTGAATACACAATTGATTTTCCGCGTACGTCGTGTAACGAGATGGATTACAAAAGAATATGTGGATGGCTATTAGCTTTTGATTTTGTTGACAGAATCGTTTGTATAGCAGCTATAGAATTAGATTGCATAAGTCATTTAAGGAAAACTTGTGAACATATCTGAACTCAAGTTGATTGGAAAAGGAAAGTTACTGAATCGTCATACTTATGTGTCGTCGAGATATATATTGCTTTTACTCGTATGTTTATTTATTTTATTACATATTAGCCCGCCCCGGCTGCGCACGGGTAATAAAAAACCTTAACAAATTATAGACCTAAATCTTCCTCATGAATCACTTTCTCTATTGGTGAAAACCGCATGAAAATCCGTTCAGAAGTTTTTGAGTTTATCGCGAACAGACAGACGTGGCAGGGGACTTTGTTTTATAATATTTAGTTGTTGGTAGAGTAGGACCCAGATAAAGCTTTGTTTGTAGCATAAAACTATAATATTGTCTTATGTTTACGCAAATGTTATACATTGAAATTAAACAATCTTTGTACGGATTTTATCGCGTCGTTTATTTTTTATAAAACACTATTATATATAATTTTGAAACTTTAAACTACTATTGTTAAACACTTTTACTAGTTACTGTTTACTTACTAAAGTTTTTAACAATAGTAGTTTAAAGTTTCAAAATTATGTATTTATAGTGTTTTATAAAAAATAAACAACGCGATAAAATCCGTATAAAGTTTGTTTAATTTCAATGTATATAACTATAATAATGATAATAATAACTCGTGGTAGATCGTATAGTCGCACGATCTTTAAAAGGCAGGTAGTGCCCCTACCTACCAGCTATGTTTAAATGCCATATAATAGGGACGAGCCTATCGCTAGACTCCATGCAGCTACATAAAACTTTTAGACTGGAAATTAAATTTAAAATTAATAAATAACACTTTGTCTGAGTCTAGCACAGCATCAGTCGGATCCGAGACCTCATGTACAATAGTTGGTTAGGGCATTAAGGTTCTTTACCACAATAGAGCTGTGCAAGATACATGCCCAGAATTTTATACGCAGCAAGTCTTTAGGGTGCAAGAGAGCAGTCGTTATACATACATACATACATACATAAATTCACGCCTGTTTCCTAGAGGGGTAGGCAGAGACTACGGATTTCCATTTGCTACGATCCTGACACACTTCTCTGGCTTCATTCACTTTCATAAGATTCCTTATACACACTCGCCGGTTTAAGATGCTCTTAACCTGGCCTTTATCCAGAACGTCTCCGATCTGATCAAGAAACGTTCGCCTAGGTCTTCCCCTTGCGACTATTCCATTCACACTAGCCTTATAAACTTGCTTAGTCAGTCTTTTCTCGTCCATTCTTTCTACATGCCCAAACCAACTTAACATACCCTATTCTATTCTCGTCACTATATCCACTTTTAGTCGTTATAAAATCTGTGAAATTACATACTTTCTTTTTTATATTATTATTAGTGGCATGGTCTACATAATAAAGCATAAATTTATTCGCAAGTTTCGAATAGAAAATAATATAATGCAGGATCGTTGACCAGACTAAAATATTCCTGTGCGCTGTTTGTTAGATGTTAGCAGTTGGAGTGTTTGCGTTGCTCGCATCGTGTTGACTTAGTTATTGACTCCATACCACTCGAATCTTTCACTTTTGTTTGCTTCACTTCTCTTGCCACGGAACTTTACATTAGCATTATTATATTTGCACCCTTGTCACACTTTGTTACTATTTTGATAAGTTTAAATTTACTTTTACTTTTATTAATTTGATTCGTATAAATTAATGTAATGGAATCACTTACATTTTCATCCAAGTTCAGTTTTATGAATAATCCTTACTAATATTATAAATTCGAAAGTAACTCTGTCTATCTGTCTGTCTGTTTGTTACCTTTTCACGGCTAAACCATTAAACCGATTTAGATGAAATTTGGTACAGATACAGTTTAAAATCTGGGAAAGGACATAGGCTACTATTTATTAATGTATGTACCATGCGGGCGGAGCCGCGTGCAAAAGCTAGTAGTCAATAAAAACTCTTTTAAAAAAAGTGATGGCAATACATCAATATTTTTGAAGATACTATTAATAAATATATTTATTTATTACTTACTTGTAATATAAAACTGAAAATAACAGAAATACTTTTTATAGTGTTTTTGTTGTTTTACTTTGTTTACCTGTCCCATTCTCTAATGCAAACTTTTTAACTGCTGTGCATGAGGAAATGTGGATGTAATATGCTTCTGCCTACCTATTCTGAGATACAGGTGTGAGACTACGTACATATATACCTAGTTACTTTAGTTTTAGTCTATTACATTACTGAGGGTCTACCATGAGTTTTCATAACCGTAACACACTTGATTGTTGGCATCTACATAGGGCTGTATTGCTAAAAACGCTTCTTACGGTAATGTGTTTGAAGTGATCAAAACATATGCAAAATAAACCTTACTAATATTATAAATGCAATATTTTTCTGTTATTCGTAGAAATGACCACAATCCGCCTAATGGTAAGCAGTCATGTGGTCTAAGAGCAGTGGCCTCCACACCGTCTACATAGCAGCTGAGGCGATGTGAAAGTCGCTACTTGAAAGGCCTGAGAAGGTGCTTTTTCACGCCCCGCTTAAAGGACCCTGGATTGAAGATAGAAGGCAACACGTGCCTTGGCAGAGAATCCCATGCTTTGATCGTCCGGCAGAAGTATGAGGACCCAAACTTGTTGGTGCGCGCTCTAATCGACTCTACCGTGTAAGGATGGCATCTGAGCCCAGCACGCATTATTCTGGATAGGAAAGGCGAGGGCGGTTAAGGTGGAGCTCCCCGTGGTATATTCTGTAGAAACATGCCAATGAGGCAATGTCCCTACGGATTTGCAGAGGTTCCAGTGAACTCGTGACCTCTGGATCTCCGATGATACAGACGAATGTAAGTTTGTTTGTTTATTAAGCTTCCACGCTTTACCTACTCGTCCGACCATCATGAAATTTCGCATACACGTTATCAGTAGTATAGAAATGGACATAGGGTATCTTTCATACAGGAAAAACTATTGTTACTACACTAACCTAATCTTCATTTATGCGAGTGAAACCGTGGGGAAAACTAGTATATATTATAGCGACGATCAAACATAGTGGAGGTGCATCGAGAGCCTACATTTGAGCTTACAGCCTTCCATAATATACACTTGAGAATGTAGTTGAAAATGGTCTGTGAGTTAAAGCAGGTAAGACGGGTAGAATTTTGCGAATAGCAGTGTCCGGCCTGACTGGCTGCGACCCAGATACGTGGAATGTTTGAGCTTCAGTTGCCATGACAATGCTGTTACAACAGTATCGAGGTGCACTTGCAAAATTATTTAGGTCGTCTGTCTAATTCATCAAGTTATTATATCGTTCAGACATCGAATTAATCAACAGCTGTGTCACCTTAGTAAAAAACCTTTATCTAAGTCTTTATCCTGCTCATATTATAACTATAAAATTGAAATTAAAGACTATATATGGATTATCTTAAAAAATTATTTATTTTAAGGAACATTAGTTTCATCTATTTTTAATCAATTAGACTATTTAAATTTTCTTCAAGACGTACAGCGGGACAGAGATATACCATCTCTGAATTCAAGCATATAGAATTTTAATCCCGGTAATGGGCGTCTGTGGGATTCACGCAGGCGAAGCCGCAAACAAAAACTAGAGACTTATAAAAACACATTTTCTTTTACTTATGTATGTAATGCAAATGAATAATTCAATAGATAATATGCTAGAATTGTAGCAAGCGGTAATTTGTAGTCTAGGCCTCTGCACCGGGAAACAGGCACGGGTTGTATTTATCACCATCATCTTAGCCCAATGATGTCCACTGCTGGACATAGGATTCCTCCAAGTCTTGCCAGGCAGACCGGTCTTGGGCCGCCCGCGTCGAACTGCTTCCCGCGATCCTAACCAGGTTTTCAATCCACCATGGGTAACCTGCTGTATTTATAAAAAGCAAATACGTATGAGACGTACTACAACTAACGGTTATCGATTAGCTACTAAGACAAACATTTCACTATAATACTACAATACATGTGAATTAAATTCCATACTGTATACTTTAATCAATCAAGTATATTTATATACCATGTGGAATCGAACTCATATATCAAAACATATTTCACGAAGAGGTTACTAAATAACAAAGCGCACCGACGCGATGGCCAAACAAGATAGGTTTTTAATTATGTCTATCAGTCTAACGATTTTAGATTAAGCAAATATTAAACTAAATCCAGATTTCATAGAAAAGTTTCCTTAAATTTAAATAACCCAGAGTATCTCAGGTTTATTTGGAACTATATTTTTAGATTATGAGTAGTGTGTTGTATACTAAAATAAATTCGCCCGCATGGAATAGATATTATGTCTTTGTCATCATAATAATGTAATGTCAAACAAATTTAAATCCACACACACATGTGGCCGTGGGCATGTGTCTTCGCTTATTATCATTGATGAACGGGACTATATGTATATTATAAAAAATGGTGTATCACACCCAGGAAAGGCTGGTGGTTATGATAGGATTACAGTCGAAATGCTGACAGCTGGATAGGGTCTCATAGTAAATCAGTTGTACCGCCTTTTTAACTTGTGCTGGAATACCGGCCGTGTACCCAGTGATTGGTGCAAGGTCGTCATAGTACCTTTATACAAGGGAAAAGGCTCACAGCAAGATTGCAAAAGCTACAGAGGCATTAGCTTGCTCAGCGTCGTCGGTAAATTGTATGCGAAAGTGTTAATTGAAAGGATTGTGAAAGTAACCGACGAGAAAATATGGGATGCACAAACGGGATTTCGAAAGGGTATGGGATGTACGGATCAGGTCTTTTCCTTACGGGAGCATAGCCGAAAAAGTTTTGGCCAAAGGTTAAAAGGTCTATTGCGCGTTCGTGGATCTGGAAAAGGCTTATGATAAAGTGGTGAGGAATGAACTTTGGTCGGTTTTGTCCATGTATGGAGTGAATAGCAACCTCACACGAGCTCTAAAATCTCTTTATGACGATTCCAGAGCTTGTGTTAGGATAAATGGGACTTACACAGAATGGTTTAATATCGAAAAAGGTGTAAGACAAGGATGTGTAGCGTCACCCTGGCTGTTTAACCTATACATGGACAATTGTTTGAAAGATTTAAAAGATTGTGAATGGGGATTAAAGAATGAATGAGTTACTTGTCAAATGTCTACTTTATGCCGACGACCAAGTAATACTTGCGTCATCGGCGGAAGAGTTGCACGCGATGGTAACTATTATGCATGGCGCTTTTGAGAGTAAAAGAGTGATAATGAATGTAAGCAAGACGAAAGTAATGGTATTTGAAAAGGAGGAGTGCATGACAATGTGCAATATTATGATTGATGGAGAACAAGTGGAGCAAGTGAAAGAGTTTGTATATTTGGGTACTTTGTTTACAAGGGATGGTACACATGAGGGAGATATTGAAAGGAGAACGATTGCTGGCAATAAAGTGAATGGCGCTCTACGCACTTTTATGAACAGTCGAAATGTTTCCGAAAAGGCACGTTTGGCTGTTCATAGAGGACTATTAGTGCCTACGCTTATGCATAGAAGTGAATGCTGGGTATGGCAAAAGAAGCATGACAGCAGAATAAATGCTGTAGAAATGAGAGCGCTCAGAAATATGTATATGTGGTGTGACTCTGAAAGATAGAATAAGGTAATAGCATGATTAGAGAGAGATGCGGCATAAAAGTGGATATAGTGACGAGAATAGAAAAGGGTATGTTAAGCTGGTTTGGGCATGTAGAAAGAATGGACGAGAAAAAACTGACTAAGAAAGTTTATAAGGCTAGTGTGAATGGAACAGTCACAAGGGGAAGACCTAGGCGAACGTTCCTTGATCAGATCGGAGACGTTCTGGATAAAGGCCAGGTTAAGAGCACCTTAAACCGGCGAGCGTGTATGAGGAAAGTTATGAAAGTGAATGAAGCCAGAGAAGTGTGTCAGGATCGTAGCAAATGGAAATCCGTAGTCTCTGCCCACCCCTCTGGGAAACAGGCGTGAATCTATGAATGAATGAATGAATAATTTTTAGGTTTCAAGTAATAGAGGCCCATATAGCGAGTAGGTGAATGAGAATTTCTTTACAGAAAATCTTTGTGCGATTTAGGAATCGAACTTCGCAATTTCCACTGAACGGTTGTCGGTGTTGAGGAACCTTCGCTTCACCGCTCCGAGGGCTATAGGTTCGAAACCAACACAGGACATATGGTTGAGCCCCAAGTAATTCTGTCTGGTTGGACTTTATGACCGTTAATAGTATATAATTATATAAAATCTATCGTAACACAGCAGCCTGATCCATAGTTTACGACAGATCTAACAAAGCATTCTACAGGTTAAATTCATAACACCAGCTATTCAGACAGTATAAAAGACTTAAATTAAAATCGAATACTTAATAATGAATTCCATAAGGAAACTTTAATCACGATTCAAATGGTGATTATATTTGGTTGAAATTGGCAAATAAATAGGACGTCGCGCCTCCCGGGATTGAAATTGCAGACACAACCCCAATTCCCGGCTATGATTAATAAACACGGAGCCAATGTAAAACAGACTACTAGCTCACAGAATAACTGAGCGTACGTACATTCATAGGTATTTCTGTGATAACAAAATATTAAACCTCTTGGACATGTGGGTAGCATGCGTAAGTTAGCGCGTTTGCGCTTTGGTTGTATGCATCGTGTAAATGACGTGCGCAAGCTACACATGCAAGTTGGCAACTTGCATGAGTAGCTTGCGTCTTTAATTAATTCGAGCATAAAGCTCGCACGGAAAAATTGCGCATGTAGCTCTCGGTACTAATGGTACTTGCGCATAATGAAAGCAGCTGGGCTTTCATTATGCGCAAGTACCATTAGTGGCAGTAAAAGTAATGTACCTATGTTTTAAATTTCATCCTAATAATATTACAAATGTGAATGTTTGTAAAGATATTTCGTATCCAATGACACGTAAACCGCTGAGCAGGTTTAGGTGAAACTTGAAACACGGGTAGACAATGCCTTGAATTAACATATAGGACCTTTAATCCCGATAATATGCTCTTGTGAAAACCCAGGCCAATGCTGCAGACAGCAGCAATTAAAACATTAGAAAGATATAGAATTGAACCGAATTCAGAGTAATATTTCTTGTGTACTGACTTATTTTGTAAATATTGTTTGTAATATAAATCAGTACCTAGGTGAGTAGGGTAGATTTAAGGATCCAACAAAGTCTTAGTGAGTTTTGATATTAAAAATTCTCACTAGTAGCACATAGTCCAGAAATATAGCGATCAGCTCGCCTTTATTATGCAATATCATAATCATAGCTTGTAAAATGAGAGTGTATTATAAATCTGTTTATCACTTTGAGGTTAAAGATTGTGTATATTGTTTTGATAAAACTACCTTTGTACTACAGTCAAATGGAAAAGCTTAAAATTTATAAAAAGTCACTTTGCATCATTGCCTCAAAATATTCCATCTTCATTTAGTTTCAATCCTATCGCAATATACAATTCCTATTTCAATGGAAATACTAGCCCGCATACGAAATAATTACTCATTAATATTTTATACCACTCAGTTTACTGAAAGGGAGGTGCTATAAAAGTTAACCTTTTTCCATTTTTAGTACTACAGGCAACCGTGCAACGGTTGAAATGTATTTGATAAGTGATTGGGTATCCGATAATCAATCGGTTAATGGTTTTGGTTAATGTGAACAAGGCTTATGTAGTATATTGTTCTAACTAGGAGTATAGTTGATATTTAGTAGTTATTTAACATTGTGCAGGAGGACTTGATGATTGCCTCCAATAAAGCAGTCAATGTGGCCACGGACACAAAGAAGACCCATACTTGGAAGAACTGGTTAGTTGTTTTAGGGCCAGTCTCACCCACGGCGAAATTTTGTAGCGATGCTGTCGTGGACGTGGTCGTCGGGCGTTTTGTAAACGCGCGGTAGTCGCATTAGCAAAGCGCTACAGAAGAGATGCCAACACGCTACTAATGCGCTACAGTATCGCGACTGTATCGATGCAAACCCGTGACCGTGTCGGACGACATCGGGGAGAGACCGGAGGGAGAGTGGCGCGTGAGTGGAGAAAGAAGTTGCCCACGCTTTGGCTGCTTACGGAAAAGCAGCACCAAAGACAACGTGACTAATGTTGCCTCAACGGAGTCCATCTTGCAACTGTAGCGATCGCAGGCATGTTTGTGCCGTTACTGAATCGCGTTTGCATCGCGACAGAAGCGCGACAGTATCGCGTTTGCATCGCGACTGAATCGTGGTTATGTGGGCGAGGGCACACAGCTAGCGACCGCATCGCGACTGTATCGATGCGGATGCGTGACAGCATCGCTACTGCATCGCTACAAAAAGTCGCCGTGGGCGAGGGCCCCTTAAGTCTGAGTGTTCTTTGTGTCCGTTGTATGAACGTTTGTAATTGACAACGAACGTATCCTGACACACAGAAAAATTTCTTTAAAAATAAATATAGTAGCGATATTTGCAATCGAACTGCTAAGAAGAAGTAGTAATATATGAGAGCATTGAACTCGATTTAATAGCTTTTGCAACAATAACACCCGTTATAATTGAGTTCTTAATAGATTCTTCAAAGTACTTGAGTAATTGCCGTCTCAATCAAATCGTGGAGCTACCAGAAAAGCTTATAATTTATGACTTAATACTTCAGAGCCATAAATCATACGCGGTCTTATCAAGGTGTTTGCTTACAATGCTTACTGTGACGGAATGGTTGAATCATTGAATTACTAACCAAGGCGAATTTTAATGAATACAAGGCTTTCACCTATAGATTTCTGTATGCGGATCGTTTTATATACCATACCATCTGTTCTATTCAATGGAGTTAGATGTGGCGTTGCTTGTATTTTAAGTTGAAATGGAAACTACTAAACTGTGAAAACCAAATCGAATGCCGGTGATGCCGGCATAACGCTAAATAGGCAGAAAAACGAACATACAGACAAAAATTATATACGAGTATGTTGCTATTTTGAAACACTCTACCTCCCTACATTAATTAGATTAGGTAATATTGTTGTAGGATTTCTTAAAATAATGATTCGTTGTGTTGCAAGGGATAAACATTAAACATAACTTCTGTCTGATCTTTAAATGAAACTGGCAATTCTACCAACACAGGGAGACAAAATAAGAGGGTGTTTTTGCGATTTTCAGTGAGTACTTCTTAAACGTACCATCGAATGATTCGTACGTCTTTAGTAAGTACATTTTTATTAATATATGTGACTTTACCTAATACGTATATTTTAGCGTTAAGGTGACCTTACTGGACACTTGTTCTGAATAATTTATTACTTAATTTTCTCTTAAAATCATTTTGGTGATCGAAGATACTGCAACAATTAGATGCAAAGTTAACGATAAGAAAATATGGATTGCGTAGCATGTTCTTACTTTGCAAGTAATTTGTTTCTTTGGTACTTATTTGGTGGATTTACATCAATATGTTTGCTGGTAACAGAAAATTGGGGATGTCTCAAAACTTATCTTGTGCAAATAATTTCCGTCGTACGGATTGGAATGCTGAATTTTATCGATGTTCTAATCTGGACGATTTCATTACATTAGTAAATCCTACTAATATTATAAATGTGAATATGAGTTCATTTGTTTGTTTGTAACGCATTCACGCCTTAACTACTCGACCGATCATCATGAAATCTTGCATACACATTGTCAGGCAGAACAGGACATAGAGTACTTTTCCTCCAGAAAAAGATACTGCTTGCGAGAGGTATAAATTTATTGACATAATATACATTAACACTAACGAAGCCACAGGCAAAATCTAGTAGCCAGTATTTTAAATTTTCAGTTATAAAGGTAGGTATATATATAAAAGACATGTGACAGTACATTTACTTTTGCATTTCATTTTCAAATTTCTGCTATTACCATATCCTATTATCAGTGAAGTTTCATGTTAATTTTATAAGTATACCACAGGTACATAAACAATCATTGATACAGGTAGAGAAAATATCTGCAGTAACAAATATCAAAGTTATCAGATTCGAAATAACTTCGTGTAGAGTGCAAAAGTGTTTGTCTTGGGCTAGTATGGAATCTATAATATTCGTTTGAATATCTAATGAAGCTACAAGTTTGATTCAAAGATTTAAATCGTTCACCGTACTCACATCATACGAAAAAGTGTGTTCACCAAGAAGTGTGAGCTCACTCATTACGTCATTACATTTACATGATAAAGAGTGTACATTTTTAAATAATTATGTGAGCGCGACAATACTATGTTTATATTTCAGATATTATGTGATACAAATTAACGTCCAGAAAGGTGAATCATATTTAACCTATTGAGTCACAGCGGCACCCCGGTGGTCAGACACAATAGATTTATAATTATATTTGGTATTCTAAGACTTGACATACAAGTATATGATTTAAATCTACACTTTGCCATACATGCAGTCATTTACCATAACTACTAGAAAAGCTCAAAACAATATTATCAGTAATGCGTATTATAAACTCATAAGATACGTTCAGACTAACGAACATACAATTTTATTGTAGCAGGAGTGGTTATATGGCAGTAGGTCAATGGGGTAGGATTTGAACTCGTGACCTTTTGATTGCTATTCGCCGTGTTTAGCGGTTGACAGACAAGGAATGAGGTATTTGTGCTATTGAATTCGAGGCACTCAATAGTGCCGATTCCATTGTTACAAATTAATCTAAGTTAAAACTTATTATATATATATCTTTCTAATGACTACTAAAGGATAAGGATAGACACAAGACATTTGTTTACGTCCATGTTTATAACATAAAACAAAACACATTAAACATTTATGTGCATGAACATGAATGTTTGTCTTGGACTGGGTGTTTCTATGTATTGACAAAAAAAGTATATATGTATGTTTATCCATTGTCTAGTACCCATAGTACAAGCTCTGCTTAGTTTGGGCTAGATGGTGTTGTGTGTATGTGATAGAATATTATATTATTATTATATTAGCCCCGGTGGTGCAACGGTAGTAAATGCGATTATTGATAAGGTCTAGGGTTAGATCTCCGGTCTTGTATCGGCAAATATTTTATATGGATTTCTGTCACGATATTCGCAGAAGCAGCACGTAGGAAGCTCGATGTGCTTTAAGTATTCGAGTCGGTTCAATCCCCACAAAAGACAAAAATGTGTGGTAGACAAATAATTGTTACGAATCAGTCTACCAACGTACTGAAAGTACCTCTTTCAGTATGTTAGCATATTTGTAAAAGCCCCCGTGATCCAATCAAAGTGCGGTATTCGCCTTTCCTGTCAAGTTTTAAAATACCAGCCATAATTGAAAACCTATTGTGTCAGGCCGCTGTAGCGCCACCGCGACTTATAAGGTTAAAAAAAAGAAAATTCAGATAAATTTCGTTTTGCTCTGTAACTAATCTAATCCTAAGAATTGTTTAAGAAAATGAATGGAAGAAGATATTGTCAGTGTATAAGTGGCCTGCGACCGTTCTAATTAAATAAATAAATAAATGGTTTTTTAACTGATATGTAGGTACTCTCTCCCTGTCTAAAACAGGCTGTGTCAATAACATGCTGTGCTCGTGAAGTCGCAGACAGAAGGTACTGTAACATTCTCTGCGTGTATTCTATCCTGTAGTATAGTAAACATAAACTCCAATGACGTCTTATCATCAATTTAAAAACATGCTCTATAAAAGTCAACGTGTCTAACAAACAACGGTGACCGGTAAATGAAAATGATGGCTGTGTTTACTTACCGCATCGATCGATCATGGGAAATAGGTTACTGCAGTGTTTGTCGGCAATCTATCCTTTCTACTAAGTAGTGCTATTATACACAGCTGGGTAGTTTGCATATTGAGGGACTGAGGGGTAAAGCCCGCCGCTTGTAATGCTGTGTGGAATTGGAGGAAATGTGGTGAACGTTTTGTTTTATTGAATTCCAATTTCGAGTTATGTTTTCGGATTGGTTTATTGCTTTAGATTTGATATTAAATATTTATTGGTACGTTAAAACTGTCTGTTCTTAAGAGAAAAGTTTTAAAAAAAAAGAAGGACTTCTATTTGCTTGCGCCTCACTTAAAAAACACTGAACGAATTTTGGTACGGCGGTTATTGATAGCTTGATTTCGACTTAAAATGAGTTATGTTCTATCTAATTCCGTTTAGTAAAATCGGAAATGTTGTGCATTGTATGATCACTATGCACTATATTGCCTTTTACGAACTGTAGTCCATGGTCAGTTGGGACAAAGGTGCGTATAAATCTAGTCTACAAAATATCCTACTAATATTATAAATGTAATAGTTTGTGACGGTATTCGATATTTGTTACTTATTCACGCATAAATTGTGCAACGAATTTGGATAAACCTTGTCATAGAAATCTTTGTCTCCGATATACGTTCCTGTGGGATTCACGTGGGCAGACGAAGCTAGCGGATAGAAACTACTTTTTATTTAGCTCGCGAAGGAATGTTACTCGGTGATAATATAAAAGATTTTGAGTAGAACCTTTACAAACATAAAATCAAATATTTCCTCTTTATAATATTAAGCATGAATTAGTTTAAGCCCGCAGTTTGGCAGCGTGTATCTCATGGGACCTAATACGGGAATTAAAGATAGATTATATCCTTCCTCCGGATACAAATTATCTCCTTACTAAATTTCATCAAAATAGGTTTAGTGGGTGTAGTGCCTTGAAAGTGTAATAAACAGATAGACAGAACATACTTTAGCATTTATAATATTAGCTTGGGTTAAAAGGATAATGAAGAACCGAAATTGTTAGTTAATAATTTCAACATACAGTATTCAAAAGATTCCACAATGTCAGATAAAGACATAGCTCATCGTGAAAAACAGATCGCAAAAAAAAGAAATAATTTCCTCATCACACTACTGCCATTGTAATTGACGCTTCATGTGAACGTATATGAACGTCGTCCATCGCACAAAGCACTTAACCAAAGATATTTTACACGTACTGATACTCGGTGAGCCTTTGGGCGTCTCTTTCGGCACGCTTTTGTATTGAATTTCAGTCCCTGCAAATGACATGTCCAGAAAAATGCATACATGAACATGTATACAATTCAGAAAGGTTTCGTAAGTTTTAAATGGAACGGAGAGTTCTATCAGTATTGAAATATATTGAACTATCCTGATATTATAAAGCTGAGGAGATTGTTAGTTTGTTTCAACGCCCTAATCCCTGGACCTATCAATGATATATAAAAAAATATTTACTGTTATAAATACAGGCAATAAGCCGAAGTCTCGCATCGCAATATTTACTGTTATTTATTGCCGAAGTCTTGCATCGCTGGAACATAAGCATAGGAGATTATATCAATTGAAGTGCAATTCATTGTGACTTTGGAGTTAGTGCATCGGATTTTCACGGTTACGTGGACGACATAACCGTGACAATTGCGTGAGTGTTATCTGCGCCGAACAGCAGTCATTAGTACCAACATTATAAAAACAGTTGGCATAAACGTTCTAGTGCTCGAACAACAAGTGATATTTTTAGCGTTACTTTGACACTGTTATAATGTCATCCTCTCAGTCGCACATTTGTACTGGATGTCGAAACAAAATTGAGGACATTAAAATAGACTGTTCGAAATGTGGAGGCGTCTATGACTTGCTATGTGCCAATGTTACAATAGAAGCGTTTAGGAATTCAAACAATGAATTCATATCAACCTGGATGTGTATAGGGTGTCGCTCCAAACTACCTAAGGGCGATAATACAAACACTCCTGTACGCTTGGCCGTGCGTAATGTTCTCCCAGGCGAACTGCCCCTATTTGTGAAACCAGCAACAGCATCACCTAACAGTTTCGAAAACGTAACGACCTTCCGCGGCGGAGTTCGCAAAGGCCGACAATCAGCTGATTGTGCCCAATCAGTCACACTAGAGAGTATCCGGACTATTATTCGGGAAGAACTGGAAAAGGTGGTTGATGATAGGCTTCCAAGTATTATAAGTCGACTTCTAGACATTCACCACACAGAGAGCAATATATCTCAGACAATTCAACAGCTGAATGAAGGAATGCATGCAATTAACAAGAAAATTGAATCCATAATTGTGACTGAGTTATCGCCGTCTCGGAAGACTCCAAATCCTATACCCAAGAATGCTAAGCGTGTAAAAACTGCTGACAGCAATATCCGGACTTCGCCATCCCTTGCTACAACATCACAACCGATTGCTAATTCAATGGCGTCTAGGATGAATGCCGTCGCGGTGCCAAATTCCACGGGGAAAAGGAATAGTAGAGGACCACTGTCTACATCCATCGTTACCACTGCGACATCGGAGTCTCAAACGTCAGCCGCCTTCCAACAACCACAAGCATCGAACTCCTGCACTTCCTTGCCAGTGCCGGTCTCTGTTGACTCTGTGACTGACACAGTTACGGGGGATGAAGATCAGACAGCAAACAGTTGGACAGAGGTTCGGCGAAAAAGACACTCACGGCTCTCCACTCTCACTGTATTGCGTGGTACAGCCGCACCAGGTTCTACTGGCCTAGAAGCTTCAGAAAGATGGAAGTATCTTCACCTATTTTATGTCAAACAAGGTACAACTGTTAACCAGGTACGTGATCATCTATCTAATATCTGTGGAAGCGATATCTGCACTGTAGATTTACTTAAAGCTCGTGGAAATTACGCGTCATTCAAGCTGGGTGTACCGTCGAGGCTCGCTGACCAAGTAATGGCGGCTAAAAACTGGGCAGAAGATATATGTGTAAAACCATGGCGCCGTAACTTTCGTCCTAAAAATGACGAACTTCAATAAACCACTTAGACTTGTTACTCCCGCTATAAACAAAAGCTACAGCCACCTGCATATATTGTATCAAAATGTACGTGGATTGAAAACCAAATTACCCACTTGGCGATTGAACTTGTTACTCACTGAACACGATTTGGTGGCAGTTACTGAAACAAATCTTGATAACTCAGTTGAAGACTCGGAATTATCATATGGACAATGGAGCATCCTGCGTAGAGACCGATCAACTGCAGGTGGCGGAGTTCTGTTAGCCGCACGCCCTGGTACTTCCCTGATTAGACGAACGGAATATGAGACAAACAACGGGGAGGACATGTGGGCAGCACTTACTACACGCGGTACAATTAATGTAAATATCTGCGTTGTCTACATCAAGCCCTCTGCTACTGATGAGGACTACATGACATGGTTTTGCAAAGTCGAGAGCTTTATTTCGAACTTGAGTGGATCGGTTATAATATTAGGCGACCTTAATTTAAAGAGTGCCTCTGTCAATATTAATAATTATTTTTGTTATTTTTTGAGTTTTTGTAACCTGGTTGAGATGAATGAAGTTATGAACATGCGGAAGTAAGTTGGATGTGGTACTGGTGCGAGCGAGTCTTAGTGTGAAATGCGAACAAGGCGTGGGCTTGGAACTAGTGCCAATCGATCTTTACCATCCTGCACTAGATATTACACTTAATATTTCTACACCTAAGTGTAATGACACATTAGACCCCAGTAATATTGAGAAAAGCAAGGACTGGAATTTCAGTAAAGCAGACTTTTCACTAATATACGAGCAAATTCGTACAGCCCATTGGCAAGATGTTCTTAGTGTCAATGATCCTTGCTCTGGTACTGATATGTTTTATTCAATCATATATAGTATTTTCAATATCCCGAAGAAAAAACGATTGGCATCTCGAAATAGACGTTATCCTGTTTGGTTCACTAAAGATCTAATTCACGACGTGAGACGCAAAAACCAACTCCACAAAAAATGGAAGGTCTCACTTTGTGAACAGGCACATGTAGAGTTTAGTATTTTACGTTCGCAATTAAAGACTCGAGCTAGGCATGCTTACAGCTTATATTGTTGTACTGTGGAGAACGATATTAAAAGAAATCCACTACAATTTTGGCAACACGTGAAAAACTTACGATCGAAAGGTGGGTTTGAACCAAATGTTACGTACAACGGTGTCGCTAGTTCAGGAGTCAGAGCTGCTGAAGCATTTGCTCAGTATTTTTCCAGCGTCTTCTTGCCCGACAAACCTGAATTGGATCCTAGCAGTCTTAGACCATGTGCCGGTGGAGGTAACGTTGCACTTCCCATCATAACAGAACAGGACGTAGTTAAAGCGATTAGGAAGCTGGTAAACCTGGTAATTCGATTGGTCCTGATAACATACCCGGCTTCATCTTGAAGGACTGCAAGGCAATTTTGGCTGTTCCACTGTGTCACGTATTTAATCTAGCCCTTCAGACTGGCGTGTATCCTACGCAGTGGAAACTATCGCGAGTTACACCTATACCTAAAAGTAGTGACAAAATATCTGTTGAGGAGCATCGACCGATCGCCATCCTCCCAACTGTTGCCAAGGTATTTGAAATTATTCTCCACACAATTATTTATAAACAGATAGAGGAACACCTATCTGACGCACAGCATGGCTTTCGACGTGGACGCTCTGTAGACTCAAATCTTCTGATCCACACGGATTCTATCTATCTAAGCTTGGATACGGGAGGTCAAGTTGACGTTCTCTATTTTGACTTCCGCAAAGCGTTTGATAGAGTTGACAATGATGTCCTTTTACAGAAGTTGGGAAATATTGGGTTTACGCCAGGCCTTCTCAACTTCTTCGCCAGCTATTTAAAGGACCGTAGACAGTTTGTCAGGCATGGTTGCTTCGAGTCTAAGGCTTATGACACCAGTTCAGGCGTGAGTCAAGGGTCTGTGTTGGGTCCGCTTTTATTTCTTATTATGCTAAATGATCTCACTAATGAGGTAAAATCGGCAAAATGCCTGTTAAATGCCGATGACCTGAAAATAGCTCTGGAGATCAAAACAACTGCGGACTGCATCGCCCTACAAAAAGATGTCGACAAGCTTTATCAGTGGAGCATTATTAATAAACTTAATTTTAACACGAATAAATGCTATGTGATGAGCTATGGCCGTGGGTTGAGACCGATCCACTACGAATACACATTAGATGGTACATGCATAACCAGAGTCCACAACATTAAGGATTTAGGCGTAATCTTCGACCGTAGCATGACATTTAAAAATCACGTGTTCGAGCTTGCTAAGGAGTGTTATAGGCGACTAGGTTTTGTTTTGAGAAATGTTACAGACTTCCAGAACCCTCAGGTCATATGTCTTTTATATACCTCCTTAGTAAGAAGCAAATTAGAGGCCAATTCATGTGTCTGGAATCCTTATACAGCGTCCCAGACTCTCATGCTCGAAAAAATTCAAAAGACCTTCCTCAGATTTCTTTTTAAAAAGATTTATAATTTCTTTCCGTATATGTACCCTACTAACTACCTTTTAGGGATGTTAGGCTTCAATTCTTTAGAGGTCAGACGAGGCTTTAATCAACTCACGATGGCTAATAAAGTCTTTCATGGACGAATCGACAGCCCTGAGCTCCTTACTTTGTTGCTTAGGTTATATGTGCCTGATAAATACGTCAGGCACCGTGAAAGCTGCCGGCCCAAATTATTCGCCAAACCGAAATGCCGCACTGTTGCTAGAGCTCAGTCGCCAGTGTGCCGTTCCCTGGAGGTGCTTAACGCCCTCATGACTGCCTGCCCTAAATGTGATGTGTTTGCGGATGAATGGAGAAGCTTATGCGAGAGTGCTTAATTTTCTGCGAGAAGAGGTATGAGAGGGAATCAACAATTCCATATTAATTTTTATGTTATGTTTCTGTTTCTGTTGTAATTATTATAGTCTTTTATTGTATTTCTTTCTTTTTATGTTTTATGTTTGTAATATGATTTTTATTGTCTCTATGTTAATTAATGTAATTGGTGTACTGCCGTTTTAATTAACTATAATAAATAAATAAATAAATAAATCATCTTATGATTAAAGTACAGTACTTTCTCGCAAATATCTTCTCATATGAACCATTTGAGTCACCTGTTAGGTTTAGTAACTACCCTAAATGTAACTTTAACAAAGTTACTAACCACTATACTTCGATGTTCAATAGTATTACTTTGTGACATACATGATTTTTGACTTTTACTAAGTTTTCCCCAAAAGAAAGACATCCTAGGCTACTTATAAAATATCGAAGAAGTCAGTACAATATAAAATAGCACAAAACGTCCGTAACAAGGACAATATGGCGGCGTTTCCATTTCCTCATACATTTGGCTATTGTCCTGCGCAACAATAGTTCATTAATGTTAACACGACTTGATATAGGTCCTGCACGCTTCTATTTAGTTGAAGGCAAATAATAATTTCACATATTTAAATTAATTAAAGGAAACTGAATTTAAGAAACTATTTCATTATTTCTCTTATTTTGAACTGAGGACAAATTTAAAACTTAAAGGAGATATAATGTACTTACTTTATTTGGGCTAGAAGTAATGTTTCAGTTTGTGAATGTATGAATAAAAGAAGTTCAGATTTTTAAATTAAGTGCGTTTTGGTTGTACATACTGAAATATGTTTTATAAAGCAATGTGTCAAAACTCAATATATTAAATGTTAGAAAATGCATTGTGACAGTCAAATACACAGTGTGATTTATATTTTTCAATATAAAAATTTGTATCGAAAGCCAGCTAGTAATGGAATTCGTATAATGCTATGTAATGTCAGAGATTTAAGCTGATTGAATATCACAACGAATTGATATGCGTGACATTTGTTGGAAACGTCAAACACTTAAAGGTAAACAATTTGCATGATTGCGTTATTACCCGTTACGAATTAAATGTACATATGATATCATCATATCATGCAAAGCTAAAATTTAGAAGTTACTACAACGATTATTACCAGAAATAAGCTTTGCAAATAATTGGTGATATAGTAAATGTATGCAACAGCCTTTGTTTAAAAACATTTTTGTCAATCAATCAACTTATTGCACTCGACGTGTCCCATTTTACGCCATAAAATTTCGAACGTGTGCCTGCCGCGTCAAACCATCCTTTTTCAGTCATAGTAGTTGCGTATTTATACACGATCAGTATGCTATGACCCTTTATTCTTATATATTTATAATAACACTCCATTTTTCTCAGATTATAAACCCATACATACCTTATAGACTATCATGCACGTAACAAAGAATTTAAAAATTAAAACTAACACACACACACACACAATGACATTTTTGTAATTGGATCCATAATATACAGAAGTGACGAGCACCAGAATTCGATCATTGAGGTTCTGATTAAATTCTATAAACACAAACAAATATAATTATAATGTTTGTGATTATTAAAATTACTATGACATGTAAAAAATTAGACAACATGGTATTCAAGAGATGACAAGCCTTTACCGAATTTATTTAAACAATATTGCCATTCATCTATAAGTGTGGCCTTAGAAGTCAGACTAACAGTAATATGCAATCAAGGCTTTCATGTCGATATCAAAAACGCTGACCATTAATGATGATTGCTTTATTATAGACTAGTTGCCTTCGCATTCTTACACACGTTTATGACAACTGCTTCGCTTCTGTTACTTGTGGCGTGATGTTATGCAGACGAATGAAATAACTTTTAAAATCGGTCCGGTAGTTTACTTACTACAAAAAGCAATGCTTATTTTTCTTCGTTATAATATTAGTATAGAAGAGGTATTAACAATATACCAATCATATCTCTGACATTTAATTGTCCATGTAATATGTAATATGTTTTAAAAATACAAATGTATTTCTGGGTTCAACAACATGTTCATACCTAAGTATCTACTAGAAAATAAAATGTTTTAGGTGATGTAATAAAGCATTCTACCGCGGTACGTTGTTGGCCACAAAGAGCACCTCAGACTAGTGTGGGTGGTAAGACACAGCTAAGAGTTTATAGGACAATGACCAGAAGGTAGCGTAATTTGTGCTATATATTAATACGTGAAGCAAAAACTTTGTACCCCTTGTGAAAATTGCGCGGATGTAGGAGTATGAAATTTGGCACAGTTAAAGTTTATATGGAGAAGGAGGGTCGAATCCTAATATTTTTAAGAAATATGCATTAGAAATACATTAAATTAATAAAAAAAACTACACTAACACAACCATGCATTTGAAACAAGCAGTCGAACTGCGTTCGTGGTATTTCGGCATTGTTCGGTTGACTTCGTACAATGCTTCGTAACTATGGTTACATACATGTATGTGGACTAAATGACTAAATGAAATGTGATTATAAGGGTATAGTTATAGAGTACAATATGAGCGAATTCGACCACTTGGCGACTTGGCGACCGCTAGTAAATATTAATGTATATATATATATAAGAAGCAGCGATAGCTCAGTGGTGACACCAACAGACTGCAATGCAGAGGGTCTCGGGTTCGAACCCACGTTGCGCACCTCTGACTTTCAGAAGTTATATGACTTTCCGAAATTATGTGCGTATTGATTGACAATTATCGCTTGCTTCGTGATTCGGAGAGCACGTTAAGCCGTCGGTCCCGGTTGCCATGAACATCTATGGCAGTCGTTATTGGGAAGTCATTGTCCTATAATATCCTTAGGGTATCGTTAGTCTTCGGGTTGCGGAGGTCAGGTGGCAGCCGCTCCGTGTAAAAACTGATATCCAGTCAAATCCGGTTACACTAGAAAAGCCGACCCCAAGTGGGAATAATAAAGGCTAGGGAGAAGACCTAAGTAAGATTTCCTAGATTTGTAAATGATACGGCAGCTACAAGTCCCTATTAATTGCTTCCCGACCGAAAAGTAAACTTCATTGGAACCTTGTTTTAATTAATAGCGCAGTCGGATGCTATTACAATTCCCATTCCTTAAGCAGTGTTGTGATTTCTTAAATTGTTTACTATTCTATATAGGGTTTCGATGTTGATCTGTATAACTTAAAATAGTTTAACGATAGGAAAATGTGGTGAGATATCCTTTTGTTAGAGTGAATTGTTTGCCCGCGACATAATTTACATACTATCTTTCATTACTTTTCTTTTAAAAGGAGAAAGGAAGGGACGCTCGTACTAAGAATTATTCCTGTGTCGCGGGGAACTTTACAAACTTTCAAACAACGGACTCAAGAACAACCATTTGTAGATCACATAAATTTTTGTCTCATGTGGGAATCGAACCCACAACACTCAACAGATCCCATCACTGAACACAGTGGCTGTGGCGAAGCGACCACTTAAACCCCGAGCCCATCATTTGTAAAGTCCCCTGCGACACTGGAATTAATCCTAGTGCGGGAGTTGTATTTTTAATTATAGAAAAAGAAAGAAGGAAATTTTCACAGTCAAATTTTGCCAACTATGTATCCAAAGGCTGATCAAATACGAGTCCAAATCTATCTGATGTCAAGCGAGTTCATAGGCTGTTATTAATTCAATCAGCCAATCAGCAGTTGACATGCATTTTAATCCCTAGCGAGAGAGTTGACAACAAAAAAATATAAATGAAGAGCGTCATATGGCTTTCTATGTGTTATCAAAACAACATTGTATTATAAAAACAGATAATTACACGTGTCAGAACGTGACACGTGTGTCGCCTCCACACGAAGCGTCCTCAAAACGACTTGGCAGCTATTGAGACGTCGTACGCACGTGATGAAAACACATACAAACACATACGTACATAAACTTCCACCATGTTTACTGAAGAGCTTGATTGAAGCATATCAGTCCTACATTTCGTTCTATGTTTAAAGTCCTATGTTATAGGAGAAAAGACTATTGCCGTCAATCGGAAGCTTTTTTTAGAGTCATCGCTGCTTTTAATATCTTAAGGGAAAAGTTTAATAGCACTTTGACAGTCCCAGGAAATGAAGCCGAGGTCTCACAATAGGCCGAAAAATTGGCGAAAACTTATGCCACGAGGGCAACGCTCCGCAAGCACTCGTTGTCATCAAAAGTTTTAGAAGTTATTAATATTTTATGTGGCTACTATCAAACGATTTACTGTATTTCTTCCATTGTTTAGCTCAAGGATCCTTTGCCGCCTATATTGCAAGCGATGTTTGGTTACATATTAAAACTCAGGTGATACTAATAAAACGAACAAACGATATTTGTGTTGTTATTTAATCGTATTACCTTAATAGATAAGAGAAAGGAGCCGGTGCCTAGCAGTTTAATACAGAGCTGTAGCCGGTGTGGTGATTTGGCGGAACACCAGACTTATGTATCTCGCCATGACTCGGCTGGTATCATTAATATCATCATAATCCTCCTCGTACTCCTGTATTTCCAATATCTTACAGTCAAGTCTTCTGTTATGATCTGCAGGAGTCAGCTAAATATGTTTGATAAGGCTGAAGTTCTTGCTAACTGAAATCAGAAAATCGGCACGTACACGTACATATGTATATTATACTGTCGTCTTGCAATAGCGCGCTACCGTTCACACAATTACATATATAATCAAACAATAATATGTTTGATTATATAATTGTATTGTTATAATAATAGTATGCAAACTTGAATGATTGGAATTACAGCGCAGAGTAGCTAAAGCTGTTGCAATATTATCCATGAGGGTATAAAGACAAAGAAAGCAGCATTTTGAACTGCCTCCTGGGAAGAAAATTTTTATCACGTAGAAAATTGTCCAAATCACGAAAAAAATAGTAGTCGGTTGGAGCAAGGTCTGGCGAGTACGGAGGATGACGAATGGTTTCTAACTGCAGCTCCTGTAGAGTTACAACGGTTTCTCGTGCAGTGTGAGGTCTTGCGTTATCATGGAGTAATACTGGTGAAGATCGATTCACGAGTCGGAGCTGTTTCACTGTCAGTTTCGCCATCATTGTTCCAAGTTCGGCACAGTAAACATCTGCTGTTTTTGCTTGACCAGACCTGAGATAGCTATAGTGAATAACAATATTATGAGACCACCAAACAGTTATCATTACCTTTTTATTGGTAAGCTTTGCTTTAGGACCCTATTGCAGCGTTTAACCTGGGATTAGCCATTGCATTTTTCGCTTACGGTTATCGTAAAAATCCACTTTTCGTCACATGTCACATTTCGATCCAATATTCCTTCATTTCTGTACCAATTCAACAAGGCAACACAAGTTTCAAGACGCATTTCTTTCTGTAGATCAGTCACATCATGAAGCACCCAATTTTCATACTTTTTATTTTATTGATTTGATGCAAATTACCCAATAGAGTAGGGTAAAGTTAAACCATGCCGCTAATTCCTGGGTAGTTTGACTCGGATCGGCTTCGTCCATCTCCTTCTATTCAGCGTTATTGACCTATGTCTTATATTGTCTGGGCGGTCTCTCACGTGGTTCGTTCTTTAAGTCGAAGTTTCCATTACGAAAGCGTTAAAACCAAAAACGCACGGTGCATTCATTAGCAGTCTCATCTCCAAACACAGCGTTGATATTGCGAGCCGTTTCTACCGCGTTAGTTCGGCGTCGAACTCGTATTCAAAAATGACTCGGATTTTCGAAGTATCCATCTTTCCCTCCTAAGCTGAATAAAAAAAAACAATTTCGAAAATCGAATGTTGCACATTTTTTAAAAGAAGTATCTTATAGGTATCATGTGAATAGTTTCACTCGAAAATCTCACACCATAAAGGTTTTATGTCAACTCAAAGTATCTATTACTATACAACGTCAACTTCATAATTTAACCCCTATTATTAGGTAATTATATAACTAAAAACGGGTATAAACACGATTAGGTTCATAAAGGTATGAAAGTACTTAGCATGCTCGCGTTAATACCCGTTTTAAGTATAAAAGTATCTATATTTAAAACCACCACGAAAAAACACAATAACAATCAGCAGAACTTCCAAAAAAGGAGGTTACAAACTGTCCAAGAGTTAGGGTCGTATCTTTTACATCGCCATTAGAAAGAAAAGTTCGTAACAAAAGAGATCTTTGGTACAAAATTCGAGTTGAATCTAACAGCCAGAAAAACACCCGAGGCCCCTAAAAGGTTTATCGTGTTATAGGGTGCAGTATAAAAACGTTTTAACAGAATTAAACGGTTGTTCCCGGTCGGTATTGTTGTTTCATATTTTTGTAAGGCCTTCGAAGATATGATTGTACTCTGGTTTGGCTTATCTTGAAACACTCAATTCGAAATCAAGAGCCGAGGTTTTAGTAGAATTTACATACATAAATTTGAGTATGAAGGAATTATCATTTGAGTTTGTTTGGGTTATAATACAATGCTGCAGGGGTGCAGCGGTATATTGCTTAGCATAAAGTCAGAATGGATTCTCGAATTGAGTGTGGTGGTTTTATGTTAAAAAATTAACAATAGCAACATTGAGTTTGAGACTGACTGATGGGATAGGTTCGCATCCTGGTACGTGAGACCTAAAACCTGAAGCTGGCGAAATGTGCTTGTAACATACAGTGGCGTAGCGTGGGTGTCAACCGCCCGGAGCGGCAGAAAGTTTTGCCGCTCTCTTATTTTGGTATTTCAATTTATAATATAATATTTATTTATTCTTAATTATATAAACATGTTATCAATAGTAATACAATATTAATTATAATTTTTCTATTTTCTAGTGAAAAGTCATCTGTGTCCGAACTAGATAAAATTAATTAACTGTACTTCGGACGACAGCGTCATCCCAAACAATATATATGACTCTTTATAAATCTTTAGGATTACAGACACTACTGTATACATAAAAATAATTTATTAACAGAGAAATATTAAAAAGAATCCGTAGTATCTGCCTACCCCTCTGGGAAACAGGCGTGAATTTATGTATGTATGTATTAAAAAGAAAATAATGATAATATTAAAATTTGTGTAGAGTTGTATATTTAAAATACGATAGGTAATATACGGTAATTCTAAAGAACTTTTCGGCAATAACTGTCATCATTATTATGTACAGTTTCAATATTTTCAAGATATTATTATTATTATTTATTACGAAATTTTGCCGCCCCCTACAAGTGCCGCCCGAGGCAGGCCGCCCGTGTCGCCCCTACTACGCTACGCCACTGGTAACATACCTCTTTAGTATCTATACTAATATTATAAAGCTGAAGAGTTTGTTTGTTTGATTGAACGTGCTAATCTCAGGAACTACTGGTCCGAATTGAAAAATATTTTAGTGTTGGATAGCCAATTTATCGAGGAAGGCTATAAACTATATAACATCACACTACGACAAATAGGAGCGGTTGTAAGAACGGGGAAAATTCTCTTATATGACGCAGACGAAGTTGTGCGGGTCAGTGTACTATAAATTCAAGTACGTGAGTCATATTAGGATTTAATAACGATATATTTAATTTTATCCGGCATCCACATTGCCTTGATATGCAGTTACGTGGTATTGTCTTTATTACAATTAATAAACACGATATCTCGCAATTTTATTTTCAAAATCGGAGTTGGACACATTCGCGGTTGAACCTTCAGAATAATTGATTTTCCCCTTTTTAGTTTAACGGACTATTGCTTTGTGTTTTGTATTATGTAAAATAAATCGTCGTAATCGTTCGTTAAATTAAGCTAACTCCTAATGATTACAATTATGATTTATCCTATTAATATTATAAATGTGAAAATTTGTGAGGATGGATGGATGGTTGTTACTCTTTCACGCAAAAACTACTGAACGAATTTTGATAAATCTTTATAGTTATATTGCTTATACATCTGATTAACATATCTTTATATATGTAAATCTTCTGTGCTAGTGTTTGTAATTAAACTCCTCCTAAACGGCTGGACCGATTTTGATGAAATTTTTTGTGTGTTCAAGTGGATTCGAGAATGGTTTAGATTCGTTTTTCATTTTGTTTATTCTCTGTGACGTAAGCGACATATTATTTTACCTAGATAATTGATTTCTACAGAACTATCTGCATAAAAACATTATATAAACTAGTCAAGTTGTTGTTTGATGTAAATTTATAACACTGGACGCTCGATTGACGATCTTTGTTCATTAGAAGTGGATTATTCGTAATGGTAGGTAAGACTATTCCTTCCTGCCTGTAGTCCACTTAAAATTGGACGGTTTAGATACGGACGGTTACGGTTTAGACGGTTTGGATCTAATAAGTGATAAAAATTTACCTTAATGATTTGATTTAGTGTTGACAATTGTTAAATGAAACTATTAAATTGTTTCATTGTTGTCAATAAAATGTTTAATCTTACTTCGTTATAATTTTTTTTAGAAATATTTTGAGTAAAATAATGTGTTTGTTGGAAAAGAAAAACATTTATGATTAATGTAGAAGTGTGTCTCTCTTAACGGATTGATGTTTTTTTTAGATTTACTTGATTTATCAAGAAATTATATAACCTTCATATAAATGCGACGTGACCTTATACGCTATGGAAGCAAAGCTGCAGGTAAAAGTTACTAAAGTAAACACATGGTACCATAATAAGATAAATTAAAGGTCAACAGTTTTTATCTTATTATAAGCAAACCCTCTTTTTAGAAGAGGTTTTATTTGTGCATACAACATATCTTACGTTTAATAAAATTTTACTTAAGTTAGTGTCAAATGTTCGTTGTATCCGTTTATATTATTATCTACAACATTAACTGATAATGAATAAATATACATGTCTTTTTAATAACCTCTATTTAATATATAAAATAAAGTACAGACATACATAATAACAACATGTGCAATAACATTTGAAATTGATTGTTTATTTTATTGCACTGTAGTAATAGTAGATAGTATTTAATAAATTTTTCATACATTTAGATTGGTGCTGAATGTTAATAATTTATTGTACCTGACTGTTATAATCGTGTTTATTTAATGTCAAATTTAATTTAAAATTTAACATGCTCTTTCGTTTATATTAATTAATTAATGTATAATGTTAATTTTAATAAATATATAATATAATACATTTGCATACCGCTGTGTCAGTGAAACATGATGGAGTAAAATTATATGTACCATCTTTGTACCGTGCTTCTAGCAAATAAATAAATAAATATAACCTTTAATTACTCTATACTAGAAGTTTGAATTGAACGCTACGCCATAGCGTTAGTGAATGAAGCTGCTGTGCCATGTCTCGGGTTCGAATCCTAGGTCGGGCCAACAAAAAGTTTTTAAACTTTTGTGCCAAGAAATTCTCAATAGTAGCCCGAAATTGGGAAATTGGTGATGCTACACAAGGTATGTGTAGCATCACCAATTTCCCAATTTCTCAGAAATCACGATAAGCCGGACGAACGGACGAAAGGACGAACCCTTTGCACGAAATCTCTTCTAACTAGACTAAGAGAGTTAGGGAACACTATAATACCGTCTGCGCCAATGGCTAGTTTTCGTTAAGATTGGCCACTGTGATCGAAATTCGGTCTAGAGGACATAACTATAATTAATATTATAAGCCTACATAACCTCATTATATGGTAACAATAGTATCATTGCTTTTAGCTAAAGTAGTATTTATGCAAACTGGAAATCTCAGTAATAAATTAGTAAACAATTTGTCTCTATGTCCCATAAAGCTATCCTTTTAGCATTTACACGTACATAGCCCTAAAAAGTCATTAAGTTAAATTTATATAACGACCAACGTTGTCTTTTTAATTATATTTTTGGATCGTCCCTGTAAAAAAAGTTAAGGCAAATCGTTTCGGCCTCAGAGACCAGAGATTGGCGAATATTCTTTGTAGGATAGTCCATTGTAAGTCCACGTTGACAAGAAAGCCGTGACCTCTAGAACTATGCCAATAGGACAAACTTTTGGTTTTGTTTTGGTTTTGGGTTGGTCACTGAAACGAGGACCTTATATAGTTTGTTGTTGGATGTACGGCTTTGTAAGTTTGTGTACGAAGTTATAAGTTAAAACTAGGAATACTCCATGGTATTTGTGAGTATATAATATCATCCTTGTTTTAAACGGTCCCACTGCTGGGCACGGGCCTTTTCTCAATGTGAGAAGGGTTGGGCATAGTTCACCCACAGATATTGAAATTTCACATATCTTCAATAACATTATGGTGAACTCTCTGACTACACAGGTTCTCTCACGATGTTTTCCTTCACCGTTAGAGCGAGTGATAATAAACTATTTAATACGCATAGAACTTCGAAAAGTCAGAGATGCGTGCCTTGGGATCGAACTTAAGACCTTTACGTGGCAGTCCACTTGTCTCACACACTTATTAGATTTATAGCTTAATCTATAATAATAATAATAATTTTATTTCACACCAGTTGCTGAACACTTTCTCTCACTTGAATCCCACGGGACACATGCCTGACAGTATGTGAATAGCATGTCCCTCCCCAGGATAAAATCTATCTTCTTGACGAATTTAATTAAGATCCCTTTAGCCGTGAAAACGTAACAAACGAAGCGTTTATAATATTAAGAACGGATTATTTACATTTTAAAATATGATCTGAACTTATCATAAAACATGTGACTGTATAACAATAAAAACAAGACCTTTGGTGAGGTTTGTAAGTCGGGTGTTTCCAGAAATATCCACACTATTCGTAACGTGTATACCTTGATTGTTTTCTGCATCAGTCTTTTGACCCAGATGTCAAACCAAAAAGTCTCACAAATCAAGATTCTTAGTGTGTAAAATGAAAAGTATTTTTTAAATATCTTTAACTTTATGTCTCACAATCTCTAGTTCAAATATTACGTGTAACTGCAAATTTTGAGGCTGGTGGCTGGAATAGACTGAATGCAGAAAGGAGGTCGGTTATTGTGGTGCCAAACGCCAAATTTGGCGGGGCTTCGTTTAACAATGAACTGAGATAGTTTTAATAAAATATATTACCTATAATATTATGCAATGAGTTTATTTATTTGTCCTACATTACCTAATTATCCTATTCCCAAAATATTTAACAATGCAGGACCAATTTTTCTGCTGCTCCTGGCTCGGTCATACTGAACTATAATGTATAAACTGTGTTAAGCAAAATGTGTAATTAGGCAGACCCATTGGTTTAATGAATAGTAATTAACCTTACGTGTTGACCACACGGTAGTTAGAAAACAATTCAATGGAAATTACGGTTAACTTAATAAGTACGGGAATCTGTGTCGCCGGAGTTTGAATATACAATATTGGGCGTAAATTTGACTATTAGATTTTACTGTTGGTTTTGCGCCGATAATATTTTAATTATGAACATTTATTTTGTCAAAATAAATGGATGAAACACCGTTAATAAATTGGTGGCGGTGCAAATGGGTAGCTCACAAAACAGGCAAATGTGCCAAATGTAGTTGGCAGATAATAATGTATAAGTCTCATGTAACAGGGATCGAGCCTATAGGTCATAGCACACATATCAACTCGGAAAGGGATCGTCACCGTATCACCTTTCGCCTCGCCGTCAAACAAACGTCAAACTAACGTAAACATGTAACCAAAGCGGATCAGCAGCTCCGGTACATCAACTCGGCTACGGCTAGGCGACGCCGTGCGTACGCCGCGCTCACTTAAATCATATTAATATGTATATTTTCTCACTTCTTCAATGATTTTAATTAAATTTTATTTAAAATCTAACCTATAAGGTCAATAATACACGCGCGCAACACGACTGGTAGTTGTCTTGTAAATGACAGCCCGTTCGGCAACACAGTAGTGTACGGAGAGAAGTAAGCGGGACGACGACGAGCCGTAACCGCGGGGACTGCAAGTTAGCCACGCACCGCACCGCGGCTTGTGAGTTTGTCTCGAGGCGATTACGTTACGATTCCGATTAGTGTGCGTTGCAGTAGTGAGTTTCATAAAAAGAATACTGCACGGCTCGAGTTGATATGGTGACGATTAGTTTCCGAGTTGATATGTGTGAACTTATAACTGTCTCGCGGTAGACGGTTATAGGCTCGATCTCTATTATGTTTTATTTCAAATTCGTGTTGCTTATAAGAATTTGCTAACAGTAAAGCCCAAAAATACTTTGCCTGACCTAAGAGGCTACGATTGCACGCAAATATAGGACCGAACTTATAAAAAATATGTTTACTAATATCAGTGAAACCTAGACCCGATTATACGTTCAAAGAATATTTTAAATGAATAAGAACTTAAACCTTAATTAACCGCAGATACTCAAACGCTCAGAGCAAAAACGTAGGTGTAACTTAGAGCTCATACTGAATCTTCGCATAGTAATTTCCAGTACTCTAGTGAATTAGATTAAGTAACGCCTCGCGTCGGTGTAACTTAAGTAATAAGAGTGATGTAACAGCTGTCTGTTCTGTTACATTACAAAAATAGATACCTATGTATGTAGGTATATGTTATTTTAGCAAGAATACGTTTTAATTTGAATCGCTCAATCTTTTGAAGAACGTATGTAATTTTCAATGTATTCTGGTACTTGTATTCGAGGGCATGTTAGTAGAGGATGCTAATATGCGTTATGAAAGCGTATCTTTACTAATATTATAAAGAAAATATTTGAGTTTTTGTTTGTTTGCAAGGATTTAACTCAAAAACTATTCAAACGATTTTAAATATTCTTTCACCATTAGAAAGCTATATTATTACCGGTTATATGTTATTAATTAAATACTGGTACTAACATAACCTAACCCTTTTACGCAAGCGAAGCCGTGGACAAAAGCTAGTATTTAATATGATTGTCTTGAAAGTTGCAAATATAACTGCAAACTAATGAGTTCATGGGTACATTTGCAAAATGGTGAACAGGTCTTACCTATGTGTTATTGGGTTTTCTGTTAGGAATAAAAATAAATATTTTAGTAGCTGCACCGCTTCTGGTAATATGTAGGGCAGTTAGCAGTTGATAAGCGTCTATAAGAAGAAAGGTGGGCACAATGTGTTTAAGAATAAAAACAAATAATAATTACAAGAAAAGTAAAAAAAAAGAAACAAACAAAAACAAAGTAAAGTAAATAATAAGTAACATCTAGTGACACATGCGTCCCACAGTTGTAGCAATCAGGACCCTAGTTCAGCATTTGCCTGGTCCCAAGAACCAGGCACTCGTCTTCCACTGGAGCCTGACCTTTACGTGGGACCTTTAACAATGTTGACGCAATCTGGATAAAAAACGTCTCCTGCCTACGGACACACGGTGACGAGGGTGACCAGGTTCCTTATTTATTAACAATTATTCATTTTCATAATTTCAATAGCTTATAAGATAAGTTATATGTTAATATAAATAAGCCTACCTTTTCCTGTATAACATCATTTATAAATTTATCGCATTATAGCATCCATCCTAGCTTTTCCCAGGAGTGTTTTATACGGCTGCTCTTCATCACGCTGCGGTTGTCTACAGTGCTTTTCTTCTGTACATTTTATTAGTATATCACTACAGTTTGTTTAGTTCATTATACTAACATAATTCGAATTGAATGACTTTCTTCGTGATTTTAAGACAAAGGTATTTTGTTTGTATTGGACAAAATATTTTTGATTTAACTTCTGCACTAAACATCTCTGTGTTGCAGAAGACTTTACAAACATACAATTAATGGACACAAAGTCCACCTAAGCTCAGAACAATACCTTGTGAATCACACAAATAACTGTTCCGCGTTGTTTCTAATCGGCCGCTTGCCCACTGCACGATCCGTGCTAGATTAAGCTCCATGCACCTCCGTGCTAAGGTAAAAAACGCACTGGTGATAATACTCTTAGTTTTGTAGGCTAAGGGTTACGGTAACTGCTTACAATCAGGTAGGCAGTTTTTTTTTTTTTTATTTGTATTAGTGGCCTTTTGACTGAATCTAGCAACTAACCTGAATGTAAATTCAGTAACTTCACTAAACTCGTTATATCATAATCTTTGATGTTTATAAATATAGTGAAATAGAAGATTTTTGACTTTGACTAGTAGGTATTCTAGTTAACCTCAGCTAAGTTAAATACTTGGATCGGAATCAGTGGCAGTCACAGAGCATGGGCCACGATACCTTACTGAAAATGTCTCACTTATATTATTTTTGATAGATGTGCTAGTGAAAACTACACAACAACTACAACTGACGGTGCTGCCTTTTTTCGGTACTATTCATCACTTGACACGAATATTATAATTACTTTCGTCTGTAATATGCGCGCGCGCAGTTCTTTGTGCTCTACGGGGTATAAAGAACGCTAGCTAATTTGCTAAGTCGAGTAAAAAAAATTACGTTCTGGTATACATGGCTTGGCAATACAGCATTTTATCAAATTCCAAATGGACATTCCTAAAGCATATTTCTTAGAAGAATGTTATGATTTTGAGATAGAGAGATAGTTAAATATGTCAGCGACTACGATAATTTAGCGATAATGAGACACGCAATTGATTTCATTGTACGAGAGCGGAAAAAGCCGTTACGTCGACGAAGCTACTACCTACAGCTATGCTGCCAACTTATCGCACATGACGTTAAATATTATAATATATTTTTATTTATAATACATTTAAATATAGGTACCTATATTACATTTGTCTCGAGTAAAAGTGCTGTGTGTATTTCATAGTCCGCTGTGCGAATTAACTAATTCCAAAGTCACTCGAGATTCAATTACAAGTCTATTTTTAATACTTGTGTTACCGAAACTCGTTTTAACTTTGAATTCGTACATCACGATGAAAACAACATTGAAACGTACAAATCTATCTTCTATTCACAATTTCCTTTGCAAAACATTTAATTTTCCGGTCAATCGGGCCTCGGGCACACATGCACACACACTATTACATAAATGTTTACTTCACGCGGGAAACTGCCGTTTGATACCATAGCCATTGGTTTTCCATTACATTTACGACGTATGTACATGTGCCCGTGGGTGCGAAATGTTGGAAAGGTTTTAAAAGTTAAACTGGTTGTGTTTTAATCGAATTCCCGGCGGTCGAGGGACGCCGCGGATCAACGAAAGAACAGATAAGCCTCACACGCATTTGGAAATCCTTTTAATACCAAAAGCGAGAATGAATGCTAACGGTTGGTTAATTTCTTTGGGGAGCAATTTTTCGGTTCACAAGCAGGCAATAAGTAATGATTTTTAAAGTCTTTGAGTCGTATGATATAGGGAAGAATGTTGGGTGACGCAATGTTTGATATAAATTGAAAGAATTGTATTATTTTCAATAAAATGCAAGATGTAATGGAATAAAAATAAAAAAAAAAGATGTATGTGCAATATAAGTACATATGTACTTATATTGCACATTTAAAATTAACCTATTGAGTCGCAGCGGCACACCGGCGACTAGATATGTTTAGGTTTTTAATTATGGCTGGCGGAATGACAATTGACAGATTACAAGACACAGCACAACTTAATACAGCGTCATAACTATTTATTTTTACCCGACTACGGCGAAGCCAAAAGGAAGGGTAATGATGTTGGCAGTCTGGTTATGTATGTTTGTATGTTCCACCGTAGCGTGTAAACTACTGAACCGATTTAATTAATCAGGTGTCAATAGATTCGAAATAATGGCCCGGGTGACATAAGCTATATCAATTTTAAATTCGTCCTTTTTAGACCCCTTTTCACGTAGTCGGGTTATAGTTTTTAAAGTTTTATTACGTAGTTGGGTTATAGTTTTTTAAACTTTATTTTTTTATCGAGTCTATACTGAGCTAATCATTTAAAACATCCTAATTAATATTATACATATGAATGTGCGTTTGTTTGTTAACGCTTTCAAGCCTTAAATATTCGACCGATCATCATAAAAGTTCGCATACACGTTGTCGAGATACTGAAAAGGATATAGGACCATTCATTCATTTCATTCAGAAAAATAGAATTATTCCTAAGGTACAGAAAATAATTGACATAATCAATAATATTGTCTTATGTTTACGCGAATGTTATACATTGAAATTAAACACTTTATACGGATTTTATCGCGTTGTTTATTTTACTTTAAACACTGTTATTACATAATTTTGAAAACTCTAACACTACTATTATTGAATTTTACTACTATTTAAGCTATACATATATACATGACATAATCAAGATTAAGGCACAGTACATAAATATACAGTAACCTATCTTCATACAAACGGTCGGAACTCGAGTCATACCTACGCGCCTCGGCGTCGGCATGCGCTCGGCACGCAACCAGTCGCGAATGCGCCGCAGTGACGAACGGACGGTGTGTTGTTTTTTAAACAGTAATCACGCGATTTTTTTACCAAAAATAAGTACAAGTAGGTATAGCCTATTTAATATGACTAGTATATATTGTGCTATTTTTGGTTGCATGAATTCCTCAATAACACACCCAGAGATAACTTTTTTTAGATTACCTGGAAACTCCGAAAGGTAAGACTATAAAATGATTATACTTACTAGTAGGTAGATAGTTATAGTCGAGGCGCAAATATTTTTCAGTCGCAAATTTATAAGACCGATTTGTTATTAAGTCTAACATAAACATGTTTTTTTAATTAAATCTACCAATCAAAAAACAACATGCATTTTTATTGAACACTTCCTATTCCATTAACAAAGTATTTTATTTGTTTAAATAAAATAAAAAATATTTTCAATCACAAAAATAGATAAAAACTCAAAGTAGGCAGATTTAATTAAAATGCTGTAGGTGGGCAGCCCTATCGCATGTTTACGTACCGCGCGGCTGTAGGCATTTATTTTAAAGATACGGCTGAGTTACAATACTGTATATTTATGTACTGTGATTAAGGCGAGCGAAACCGTGAGAAAAATTTAAATATTTTATACCGCCCATTCCATCTACAGTAGGTCTTGTAATACCGCTATCAAAAATATTAGTATATCAATGTTTACCATTAAATCTATATAAGGTTACATTTTAATAAGAAAAATAACCTTGAGAGTTTATTTTTATTTTGTGTCTTCCGCTTAAAATAATTAGATTGTGATTTTGCTGAGCGTTAGGGGCACGTGGCTCTCTATTTTATTTTGCTTCTGGCACTCACCTACGAGTCTGCTGTCTTTCATATTTGATGTAGCAACGTTAACACTATAACTTGACTTAGTAACGATATTTCTACCAATACGTGGTAGTATTGTCAATATACCCATCAAAATATCTATATCATAACGACATAAAATATTTACAAGAAGCCTTAATATAAATGTTACGTTCCGTATTGTAAAGTGTACAAAGCGGTATGTTGTCTGATTCCTAAGTTGGGCAAATGTTACTGTTTTTTGTCAAGAAAATCATAGAGCAGCGCGAGGTCAGGCAATATAATGGACGGCAATAGTATTATAGTATCCCATGTTAAAAGGTTTTGGCAAAATGTGGGTAATATCCACACCATAGGTGTGAGACCTGATGAATCCTAATTCTAAATAGGTTTTATAAGTGATTGTTTCCTTGTTACGCTTCCACGCCTTAACTATTTGCCAGATCATGAAATTACGCGACACGTTGTCAGGACAGCAGAAAAGGACATATACCTTTCATCCAGAAAAACCACTGTTACTAAACTATCCTAACCTAAACTACATTTACGCAAGCGACGCCGCGGGCAAAATGTAGTGTATTATATATTGCATTTTATATACATGTTATTTTTACTACGATCTCTCTAATTAAAATATCTTCGAGTTAATTAGATTCAATGCACTCTTTAACATAAAAACTGTAAACAATATATCCATTAAAATAAGCTTCTAAAAAGGTACGCATGATTTTAAATGCCATTGCGGTTCAGCAGTCAAGTCAACCCAAGTAACAAGAGTCTATGAAGTACCCAATTATGTCCTCTAATGGATGTTTGATAAGGAACCCGAGCTAAAGGATTATTTCAGTTACACCCACCTGTGAACTTCGCTCATAAATATATCTGCGACACCGGAAAGGCTGATGCTTTTCAAAAACTTCTTTTAGTAATGGCAGCCTCATTAAATAAAGACGGCTAAGTAAGTGCTTTGTACCTTAAATACTTTGTTATGAAGTACTTAGTTAAATTGTATTCGGTACTTATTCTCGGATTCTCAAGAATTCTCACACACTTTTTTATTGTTCTTACTTTGATGTTGCATCTTATAAACAGCATTTAAAGTGTTATCACTTTTTCTACGAGGATAACTTTGGATAAGGCCACGCTGAGCTGACATAATGATGTTGCAACCATATTATCCGAAGGCTAACCCTCGGCATCGACGGCGTAGTGGTTAGTGTAACCAACTGCCACGCCTGAGGTCACGGGTTCGATTCCCGCACAAGTCAAATATGTGTGTGCATGAACATGGATGTTTGGCTTGGTCTGGGTGTTTCTATGTATAATATGTATCTATTTACAAAAAAAGAAATATATATTTATGTTTACCCATTGTCTAGTACCCATAGTACCGCTTGTACCATGGGTACTAGACAATGGGTATGGTGGTGGCTTAGTTTGGACTAGACGGTGTTGTGTGTATGTGATAGAATAAATAGTGCTCCGAACTACTTTAAGTTTGAACATAAATCGCATTTCAGTTCTTAATTGACTTTTATTAAATTAGATCAGAACTGTACGTATTTTGAACAGTTTTATTATGAGCATGGAACCTCAGTCATCAATTAATTGCTAGCTATAACGAAAAGTGGAGTCATGAAAATGTAAGTATAAAGGACATCGGCGAATTTCGGCCCTCACAAAAACAACGGACAGAAGTTAAATGTATACAGAAAAAAAGTACTTATTTTTATTGATTTTTAATTACTGTAAACAGAAAAATCTATGGTTTAGTTATAAATATCATGAAAAAAGGTAATAAACGTACTGTAAAACTGGAAACAGTTGCTTTATCGAGTTTCTAATGTTGCTAGCCTTAAAAATAGATAAGGGCACTATTTTTTATTTTTAAATGAATGTTTTTAATATACAATACATGGTCTCGATTGTCAGTTTGAACAGTTATAGTAGTTTAAATAAATATCAATCACGGTAAGGTATGTTTAACTATAATTACTGGCGTTTGACTTTATGTTTATACGTGCGCTTCTTCTATTATTATTTTATGTTTATGTTGGATCAAAAGGCTTATATTCAATAACAGAAACGGAATGACAATAACGAAAAATAAAGCTGTCAAAAATAGCAACAAGTTACATTCGTGTTGACTTTGCACTCGTGCGCAGTGAACGTCAATAAACTAGTAGGTACTTATTTTTGCGACTGTGATTTATTTGTGACCTGGCTATTTATTTGGCTTCTGAAACTGCATCTTCGATTGACCTGGCTTTGTTGTTATTGGCTATTTGTGTAAGTTGTCTCAAGATATTAATTACAGTCACTACGGGCTGAGCCTCATGTTTCCCACGCAAGTTACTAATCAAAGAGCAATAAAATAGTATTTATGAATATTACTATTTATACCTAAAATATTTTTTCTATAAAATATATATGATTTACTTATTATAATTATATAAACCATAAACAAATATGTACCTACAATTTTCGTACCTACAAAATGGTGTCATTATTATAACCTAGAATTATACATATAAACTCAAATATTTCTTTAATACCACCATTAATATACATTTTTTTTACATATATCATTAATTGTATGTTATTAGCAGTAATTTGATTACACTTTCACTCTTGTCCGCGATGGGTCTGACGAACTAAGGGACTCCGCCTGTCTCCTTTATTTAGTAAATTATATTTTCCATCAATTATACGTAAAGATAATAAATTTATTGTATTGTCTGTAGACTCTATACACTACAGACAATGTCTATGCTCACCGTTTTTATACTTCATACCTACTCATCCAATAGTGGAACAGCTTACAAATAGGACTTATATTATAATAATGTTAGTTCTCAATACTTATTTTATATTCGATATCATTAGGTATGCTTAAAGGAGGTGAAAATTGCATCCATAGTTACATATAATATTATACTGATCAAGTTAAGTACTTGTAACTTGAAGTTCACGATAAGAGTGTAAAATTGAAATAACTCTCTCACCAGCGCACGTTGTACTTCTATGTAGAAGCTTACGGCTATAGTTACATTAGTTACTTCGACTCAAAACCAAACTTAAACTTGCTCCACTTGTGTTAGAGTTAAAGTCAAAGAACGGCAAAGCTTGGATATTGCTATGTACTCAAGAGATCTGAGAAATAGAGAAAGGTTTCTTGATAATGGCTATAGGCAGGGAAGTACTGAAAAGTATCAAACGAAACAACTAGGCATTTTTATATTTCCTTCTGTGCCATACCTCCGTGTTATCTTAGATTTATTTAGTAACTAGCTTCTACCCGCGGCTTTGCTCGCACGGAAACAGCTTATTCCTTGATGAAAGGTAATGTAATTTCGTATAATGTTCTGTAGTATGTACCGATATAAACACCGCTTTCACTGATTGTTATGTGAAGCTGTTAGTGTGTGTATTATCCAGACACTCGTAAACTGTTAAACAGAATTAAACCACAAGGATTAAACATGGCAAAAAGGCAGAATATAGAATTACACGAGGGCAAAGCCACGGGCAGAAGCTAGTAAATTATATCTCTTTTAAATTTTAAGCAGATGTCGTCACCCTTAAAAACGCCTGCGGGCAGGAAAGCGGTGTAATCGAGCCTTCCCTGTCATAAAACTTTTAAATAAAGCGAAATTCTAAGAAGTAAAAGGAAGTTTTTGTAAAGCGTTATATTACCAAATTAGAGACTTCATACTTATATACGCTTTTATATGCACAAGGTACACCTGGGGTTTATAAAGGCGTCAGGCCGAGTGTATCACATTTGTATCGGTAGCTTTCTTGGGTTCCATATATATATTAAATAGCCAGCTTATCTACTCATTTTCTATTATAAAACTTTTAAATAAAGACAAATTCGAAGAAGAACAGCACGTATTTATAAAGTCTTATATTATCAAATCAAGGACTTCATACTTACTTCTATATAGCCAAGATACTCCTTGGGTATTATACAAAGGAGTCAGGCCGCGATTTATCACATTCACATTTCGGTAGCTTTCTTGGGTCTCATAATTATTTTAAGCAAGTCGATTTACCCATCTACTGGCCTCAGCTTTATATACGTGCTGCTAAGGAAAATATCTTGACAGAAAAACTTAATAACGCTAAGCCCGATCCGAGATTCAAACTCGAATCTTAATGTACAGCTGTCGTCGTATTCTCTACCACTTTGCCACCGAGGCAGGCAATTTAATTACGTGAAGAGTTCGATGTATGACCGCGTAATGGCGACCATTAAAACCATTACGTCGTCCATACATTTTAGATCTATACTATCTATACTAACTTTATAAAGCTGAAGAGTTTGTTTGTTTGATTGTTTGTTTGTTTGGTTAAACGCGCTAATCTCAGGAACTACTGGTCCGAATTGAAAAATTATTTTTGTGTTGGATAGCCTATTTATCGAGGACGGCTATAGGCTATGTAACATCACGCTACGATGACTGGGAGCGGAGCATCAATGTAAAATGTTGCAAAAACGGGGAAAATTCTCTTATGTGAAGCAGACGAAGTTGCGCAGGTCAGCTTGTAGTTTATAAAGTTACCTTTCGGCCGTCGGTCTCACTGACTACTATGACAACAAAGAAAGAAACATACATACATTCGTCGGTTTATAAACACATAACCCACCTTTGCGGCACTCAGTCGGGTAAAAAGAGACGATGTTTATACTACACATTTTAGGTTCTAGTATAAAAGGGCGTCGCCACCGGCCATGATGGGCGTCTGTCGAAATAGAACTGATATAAAACCGATATAGGATTGTTCGGAAGCCTTCAATCTCTTGTTGTGTACGAACTGACGGCGTGCTTCGTAGTTTTGTTGTTCCTACGCTTTATACTGGGCGGTTCAGTTTCACAGGGAGCTTTGTTTCAAACGGTGCATATTTGCATCTTGAGGATTTAAGGTTTCAAACGAATCGCGTGTAATAAGTACAGACTAGGTTTAAATTTACTTGTACTGGCATTTAATTAAATGCGATTTTCTCGCTCGAGTCAACATAATGTGTTATCAGTTCTGTTTTCATGAACTGCATCACTGCTGGGCAGGAATTGCTTCTCAGCATAAGTATGGTTACGGTCCATCGTATTCAAGTAAGATATATCTATATATCGGTAAGATTTCCAACCTTCGAACTTCTAATGAAATTAACTATTGTTTTTATAAATATATTTAATATACTGTTATGTAATATATAATAACATTTTATTTTCAAAGACCCAGCGTCGGTCATATGCTTATATCGGTATCCAATGTATAAAATAACAGCTTTTCCTTGCTTCAGAGAGCTGGTAAAGCCGTAGATAGGAGCTTTACCAATTCGCTGAAGCAAGGAAAGGTGTTCTAAAATAAGATTTCGTTATACATATTCTTAGTTCAACTGAAAGAGATTATGAATCAGGAATATATCATACTAAAGGTAAAAAAGTGTGGAGATTATTGGATCGTGTTATATATTTACAACATGACGTATTCATAATCTGGAGAACACAGGACAATAATTATAATAGAAAATTTGTAAATTACAAGAGAACATTTGATAAATTTATTATCATGCAAGTGATTTGCATAATATGAAATTTTAATAAACCTTTTAACTGACTGCTTCGATGACGCAACGGCGGTAATGTCTTGAGGTGGATTCCGGGATCAAATAGTAATAATCTTTATTTATTTATTTGCTCATCATAAATGGTAAATAGTATTGTTGCTTAATCTAATATATTATTATTTAATAGAAAATACATCTGGGAGAAATAGGTATTAGAACGTCTGTGTTACGGATCAACAGGCCTTCAAAACTTAATGATAAATAATCAAATGAAATGTTGAAAAAATTCTCTCTCAAGGAAATCTCAGTAGAAACACGATTCTGGAACCATATATATCTAACTAGGTTACCTACAGCTAGCAATACAGATTTGGTTTTAGGTTACTTAAAAACGTGAGACCTTCAACCATACATAGCGAAATGTAGGTGTAATGTTTATGTACTTGTATAAAAGACAATGAACATATAACATTATACAAAAATTATATAACATTCGAAGAGAAATTATTGTTAACTGAGTATTGCTATCATTTGCCGTGAAAAGCAGTTTGCTTGAAGATATTCTAAGCAGAGTGTTTAGTTGCTCGAATCCAGTTAAGTCGGTGTAATCCTTCCAATGCTAAACTGCAGCGGTGCCGTTCGCTCATATGTATATTATAATATACTATACAAATATTATACGCCGTATTGTTATATTGAAATGTTTATTGTGTAATATTTTGTTTACTGTAGAATTAAAAAATAAATGTAGAACAGCCTGTCGGTGCTAATAAACCGCTTCGAATAAGCAGGTTTACCAATTACAAAGATCTTACGGAAAACGAAAATTATTGCGTGCCGTCCAATAAGTAAGAGGACCCGAAACGTACTTTCTTTTTCATATCTTTCTTTTCAAACTTTCTTTATGATGTACATATATATTAATATACACCAAAGGTGGCAAACAAATATTTGACTGGTTTTATGGTAATTGCTTACCGTAGTCGTCGATCGCTTGCAATATCAGATATATTACTAGCGCATTTTCTTACTTGAAAAAAGAAAATAAGATGGTATAAAAATAAAGGAATAGAAAAGGTAGGTATATGAGCATCTCTCCAGGCGAAATGCAGTAACTCTGTTTTTACTCTCATGCAGGCTATCTTTAAGTGGCAATCCTCGGGCAAGCCGGCGTATGAATTACGTTGCCCAATAATTGCCTGTATTGCTTTAATTTTACAGAGATTCAACTACATAATAAGAGGGATTCATTGCAAACTTGAAATTAGCTTTGTTGTATATAAGAAGTTGTTGTAAGACTAATGCAATCATACATGTCTACATAACAGTTAAACCGGTGCGGAAATTGAATTGACGAAGTTGGTCCGGCCGTGTATGAGAACGCGCTTCAAGCATGTTTGTGGGTGCTTTTAGGAATCGTTCCTGAATAAAGTGGTACTGTATTTGAAGTTCTGCTAGTTAGACGCCTACACGTACACCAATACAGACTTATACTTATCTATAAAGGACAATGGGCAAAACACTATGGGAGTTGGGCCTGCTGACCAATACACATGAGATATTATTTTTGTGATAGTTCATAACACACAACTAACGAGAAAATAAAAAATAAAATTAAATGTACCGGGTTGTTGTACAGTCATGTCGAAAAGTTTTATTTATTTATGTTAAATATTTTGCAATTAATTATTGTTTTTCAATACGAATGAAAGAATATTTATTACCCTAAAATAGCACTAGAGCCACTCCCAAATGCTGTTGATTGCAATATTTGCAATTTAAAACGCCTCTTACGACATCCATCGACAACTACGTATAATAATAAATACAATAAATGAAACAACAAGATTACTTTTACGCATTTGTTTATTTTTCTTTACATTAGTCTATATCCAGAATAACAGAATCTAAAAATGCGGCTGGAGGGTTAAATCCTTCGTATCTAGCTAAGCCCATATACCAAACTACGGATAAAATGTGCGCACAGCTTCCCAGCGTACGACTTCCGGTCAAACAAGTACAATAATATTGTAAAATAGAGCTGATGCCAGTTTGGTCTCTGTCAATTAATGTGGCCACGATACTCGCGCGCCCTCGCATGTCGTGATTGAATATGAATTCTAATCAAAAATACATTTGTTTGAAAGATATTAAAATCTGTCAAATCTTCTAAATGCTCGTCTCGATAAACCTCAATTATGTAAACGCCATCCCGTAAATGTTCAATGCAGTAAGACCTTGCCAGTTTCAATTGATATGTGCCCAGCGCGAAAAGGATTATTTCTTCCTCAGTCAAATGTGGAAAGTCCTCTATTTGATTGTCTTCTATTCTCACGAAAGAAATTCTTTGTCTGTTAAGATGCTTTCGCTCTACATATTCTTGCAAAATGTTAGGTGTGTGTACCCTTTCCTGTATGCGGTTTATTATCGCAGGAGAGCGTTCACTATCACTGATTACAGGATGAAAATGGTTAATTAATGCTTCGCACACCTTAAAATTATCAAACATGTGCAAAAGTGCTTTGTTGAAATATTCCTGACGTAAAAGTTTATAATCACGCTTAAAACGCCCGTTGCCTACTTCGATTTCCCAACGACAAATTGTTACTTGTCGAGACTTGTTGGCTTGGGTAGTCGTTAATTGTGTGGCACTTCTATCTTTTGTAGGAGGGATATGACCTTCATAGTCATACATTCCAAGATTCTCGATGGCATCACGGAATCCTCTATCTAAAATGAACACATCGTTCGGGACAAGAAATACGTGCAGCGAGTGTTCTTCGTTGTCCAAAATGGAATTCAATATGGTTGCATCACTTGTTGTTGCAGCATATGGACCCAAAATATCTATTATGTATCCATCACTAGTTGTAATTATGAACGGTTTCAATAAATTGGAAAACTTATGCAAGCTATAAGTCAGTCTCTGGAATAAGAAATTGGAACTTTTTTGAATATAAACATATGTTCCATCGCAAATCACAATCAACTTCGTGTTTTCATGATTTCCGAAGAGATATTTAGGTATTGCCAGATTTCTTTGTAGTGCATCTTCTCTGGTGATGTGGTCAATACCTAGATGCTGAGGAACATATTCATCAATCAAACATTGCCTTGCAATCGCCAGCTTCCTCTCTAATGTTCGTCGAGACATTTTAAATAGGTTCGCAAGCCTTTCATTGCTCTCACCAGTCCGTAGCTTAGTGAGGTAAAGACCGAGGATGGTTCCATTATCGCTGTATGCACGTAGCGATGGTGTTTGCAATAATATGGAGTGAAACTCACTTCCATTGAGTCCAACCCAAAAATGAAGACTGTCGTCATTGAGACCGACCATAGTTTCGAAATCATACTGCTTGTTAGTAATGATTCCTTCAGTGAAGATGTTACACACGTCTGTGAAATGTTCTGCTGTAAAGTAATGAGAAATTGTGCAGTGGTTCTCCAATTCATCCCACATATTACTTTCTAAATGTTCCCTGCATACTCGTGCATGTTGAGGAATATACAACTGATGTGTAGTCATCATATACAGCTTGATTGTTTTCGGTATACGCCGGCGGTTATCGTTACCACAAGCGCCAAATATGCAGTGGCTTGATGTGTTTGGTGCTCTTTTATATGAAGGCACATAAAGTTCGCCATCATTGGAACCCTGTGCATCATTTTGCAAAGGTGGAACTGGTACTGGAACTGGTACTGGTGGTGGAACTTCTGGTTCATGTTCTACTGGATTTTGTACTGGATTTAAAACATTGTGGTCGACTCTTTGCCAACAACGATGGCAGACAGATTGTGTGCTGTTGAATGATACCTGCAAATAAAATAATTCACAACTTAGATTACCTGTTATCACACTTTCTAAAGGATTAAGAAGGTATTCTAAGCAAGCAGCCTATACAAGTTCCCACCGAGGAACATACGGTTCATAGAGAAGTTAATAGAGAGGGATTGGAGATCGTGGTACTATTCGAAACTGGCACCACACATCACCGTAATCGGCAACACGGGTTGTGTAACATATAATTAGGTTTTTTGAAACACCTTGTAGATTTCGTATGGATCGCACTTTATGTATACCTAGCCTGCGCTTTACATGTATTAAATATACTTACATGCGTTAGATAAACATTATTTAAATAACTGATATTAATAATAATAAACGGTATAAAACTCACCTGTCTTATAGCGTTTTCCTGTATATAGAAAATATGCGCAGGATGCGTATGTAACAAGCTTGCTTGCAAAACATGATTTTGTCTACGTCTATGAACAGAACGTGGACACAGAACACACAAACGTTCTTTCTGCATTTTTAAGAACAGAATTCAAGTCCGTAAAGGTAGTCAAAGTCAGTTCATGTAAGAATATCACCAGAGTCCAAAAACAAGCAGGGTCGTCGTAATAGAAATACGTTAAAAGTAAGAATAACAGGAACACTGCACAGTCAGAAGCGGAGAATACCGACTGACCACTAAATAAAGCAGTCCAACGAAACGATTTACTTACCTGCTATGCGCGGGCGCTTTTCCAAGGTCAACAGGTTTCTCTCTCTCTTTCACGCGCCCCGTTAGCATTCGCGTGTTATCTTGCTTGAGGACTAATCGCACACAATGCCAATATAATAAGCAACGGTCTGCAATTCACTCTCGCATAGAACTTTTATTACGCCCTCTAATAGTCGAAATACACTTATTATTATTTTTGTAACAGGTATATTGTGTTATTATAATCCCATGTGGCTCTATGTGGTTAGAATTAGTGACTTTAGTAATATTTTAAAGTAATATTCTTTCACTCCTATTGAAAAAATTTAATAATTGAAAAATATTTGACATAATTAAATAAATATTTTCGACGTAGCTGTACAAAAACCCGGTACATTTAATTTTTTTATTATTTTTCTCGTTAGTTGTGTGTTATGACCTATCACAAAAATAATATCTCATGTGTATTGGTCATTAGGCCCAATTTGTCCATTGTCCTTTATGAATGAAGTAAAAACATTAACTAAGTCGTTGGTACTGTTGCATAAATTAAGTTGTGATTACACGACATACTCTGCTGATGTCTGCATATATTGCATGAATGAGAACACAATAAAGATATACATACTATGTTATGCTGACTTATTCCCGTTGCATACAATAATAATGACTAATGGTGGTAAGGATCCCAATTTCGATTGACTGGTCGCGCAAAAATGTAAAAGGACATTGTGGTAGGAAATTTTCAGTAACATCTGTCTAATATATATATATCTTTTATAAAATTGTGTACACGTTTTATAGTCACGCCAAAATCCAATCGCATATAAATTAAAATAAAAAAAAAACACTTTTTAGGGAGTCTAACATAAGAAATCAGGAAAGAAATTCGTGGCCGCTCCTTTTAATCAAAAATTGATTACAACATATTATTTATATAATACATTTTTATACATACATGACCCTGGTGTGTTTGTTCGGTTTTATCAAATACTGGCTAATCTCAGCCACGCTTCGTTGTGACTCAGTTTGATATTTTTAGTTCTCCGTTTCCGCCGGAACTTTCAGATAAAAGTGTAAAAGCACTGTTTTATTAAAATGCAAAGTTGTCTAATATTTTCAAGTCACTCCATAGACATTCTAGTTTTGTGGACACAAACATACGAAATCTAAATATTTATGTATGACTAGCTGTCATACATAACAATGTTGCGACTTTTTCCGTGTAGAATACAGCTATATCGCAAACCTCCATTGTATACATTTACATCATTTTTACCCTGTCAGGGGTTGCACGCTGAAATCTCCTTTCTTTATGCTACATGCTGTCTACATTGCATAAAGAACCTCAAGTGCAAAATTGTAAGTCTCTTAACTATTTTTAGGTATGTGGACTATATATATATTAGTCAGTTTATCTTTTATATACTTAGTAGATTTTACCCGCGGCTACGCTCGCATTAATCTAGATTTTGTCTATAAATTTCTTTCCTTCGAGAATAGTACTTTTTTTCTGGATGAAAAGTAAAGTTCTTTTCCGTAGGTACCTCGGACAAACTTACATACGCATTTGTAATATGAGTGAGGATTAGAAGACGATATTCAAATTTTTGAAGAGTATAATAAACTGTTGTATCCATTAGATAGTATCAGTAAAAGCCTAATGGCTTTTAACGAGCGATGAATGAACACGTAACACATATACTACAGTACACCGGGTGCCTATAAATTGACCAATTCACGTCAATGGCTGCCGCTCAAAAACGGCATCGCTCATCGAAAAAGACGGCTTTAATTCAGTTTGTCGCATACGTGACGAACGATCGACACTCTGTCCCTATATACGTATCCATAGATACCTATTGAGAGGTAGAATCTAGGAAGCAAAATTTGTTTGTAGATTTTTTAACACTTTATCATTGTAATGTGTTTGTTTTAAAGGATAGATGGGGCAATGGTTTTAGTGCTTACGTTATGTGCTTTCAAATATTGTGTTGCGGCTTCGAACCCCATACGATTAAAGAATGTGATCTGGGTGATTGCGAACACATGTACCCGATTTAACTATGTTAAGACCGCCAATGTAATTTTACCACCAAAAATGTAATTTTACCTTTAACAAAAAGACTTCCGCTAACAGCCCCGATTGGGCTTGAATACTAGTGTGAGAGTTGTCTCTTTGGACACGCCGTAGTTTTACCAAACATACAATTAACGGACACAAAGTACACACGGACCCAGAAAATAAAATGTAGGTCACACAAATTTGTCAATTGCTGTCTGGGATTTGAACCCACCAAACGAGTACTGTGGCAGCGATGAGGTAACCGTTTACCCGCTGAGCTATCCATACAGTCTTTGTATCCTGTAGTAATCATTCTATTCGGAATCCAATTTTTTCTATTTACTGTATCGTACCATAGAGATTATAAAAAATAAATGCTGATGTTTCTCGCTGGGTTCCATGAAAAAGGTGAGCAATTAATTAAAATTAAATACTCGTTTATTTATGGTCAAATATGGTGGCAGGGTGCTGTCAACAAAACGGTACTCGATATATTTTATTGATAAATGGCGATCTGTCTGGTCCACACCGATTTATTTCGCGTAGCGTATACAAAACACAAAGTCACGCGGCACAGGGCGCGAGCCACGCTCCACTAACAGGGGACCAGCATTTGATCCGAATGTTTGGGCCACTGTTGATTTATCCTACGCTTTCGTTTTTAATAAAAGCATACAAATCGTTTCATAAGCTTTAACAATTCGATATTGTAATGTAAAACTAGAATATAATTCTACCAATATAAATATGAACGTTTGTAAAGGCGTTTGTTACTCAATACTCAATCCAGCGTGAACCCTTGAATGGACTTGGATGAAATTAGGCACACAAATAGAATAGGCTGTGGAACCCCACTTAAAATATATTTTCCTAATACTGATTCATCATGACTTTAAATACATTAAGGACTGATTATTATTAATGGCATGCCCATAGGGGCAACATGGATGGCATTGAAAGAATTAAGAATTTAGGGATAGCCGTAAAGTTCGCAATTCTTGGAATGCCATCCATATTCCAAAACAAAATGGAAATACAGGCAAGGATACTAATATATAACACTTCAGTACGTACACCTTTCGTACAAAATAATCTCCACCCTCCAATTTGCCGATGACGTCAAAGGACGGCGACATTGTTATAAAATTTTCAAACAAAATGGTCTCGTATATTGAATTTTTTATAATAACGTAGAATGTTTTACACCCTCAAATACCAACAAAGTTCAATCATTAAAATGTCCTCATCACAAGTTGGGCTTTAAAACACACGGTAACGGCACCCATAAATCTAGTAGATACTTACGTAATACTAGATTCTGCCCGCGGTTTTGCTTGTGAAATTGTAGATTAGGTTAGTAACAGTATTTTTACTCGATTAAAGGTCCCTATGTCATATTCTGTACCCCTGACAATGTGTATGCGAAACTTAATGATGATCAATTGCGTAAAAGCGTAACAAACAAATAAAAAACTCACATTCACATCTATACTAATATAATAAAGCTGAAGAGTTTTTTTTTGGTTGAACTTGCTAATCATAGAAACTACTGGTTCGAATTGAAAAATTCTTTTAGAGTTGGATAGCCCATTTATCGAGGACAGCTATAGGCTATATAGCATCACGCTACGACGCTACCAATAGGAGCGAAAACGTTGCAAAAATGGGGAAAATTCTCTTATGTGAAGCAGACGAAGTTGCGCGGGTCAGCTAGTTTATTATATTAGTTAGTATACATATAAATTCCTTATTCTACCTCAGTAGCACAGCGGTAATGAATGCGACTGCGTGAGGTCCCGGGTTGTATTTTCTGTCAGGACATTCTCAGTAGCAACACGGAGCCTGGAACTATGTCCAATAAACGGCTCGCCTCTATGACTTGGGTCCAAAAACACCTACTTACCCCTTCAGGGATATAGCCTGCTAAGACTACATATGCATTCGGGAATATGGTTACTGCTCATCAGATAATATAATATAATATATAATATAATATTCTACCACATACACACAACACTATCTAGTCCAAACTAAGCAGAGCTTGTACTATGGGTACTAGACAATGGATAAACATACATATATACTTTTTTTTTGTAAATACATACATATTATACATAGAAACACCCAGACCAAGACAAACATCCATGTTCATGCACACAAATATTTGTCTTGTGCGGGAATCGAACCCGCGACCTCAGGCGTGGCAGTCGGTTACACTAACCACTACGCCATCGAGGCCGACAAAAAAGCCTGGAAGTCCTGGATTAAAAAAGGTGAGATTGTTTCAAGTACGGAGTTCGACGATTTATTCTATATAAAAAGAAAGAAAAGAAAGAAAGAAAGAAAAATATTTATTTTGGCACACAAGGGCACACGCAAAACACTAAGAAATCAAAAAAAAAAATCTAGTAATAAAAACCAAAAGTATACAAAATAAAAATAAAATATAAAAGTAATAAAAAAATATACACTATAAATTAAAATCTCTGCTCACTGGCAACACCACACCTTCCGCTTAACCAAACGGAAACTGCCTCCATTCAGGTCAAGGTCACGTCAAATTGTCAGTGTGCAGCGATACAAACAATAATAAAATAAAAGTATTAAAATTATAGTTCAACACAAATTGAACAAATGCAAAAATGTGTGTCCCATCAGTGCCAAAATTTGGACATCGCTCAGCGTACGTTGCGATTGTAAAATCGCAACACTGGTATTCTGCGAAATCCAATTTGGTGACGCCGGCGCCTAGTGTCTAAACATATAAAATAAAATATACTTAAATAAGTAAATAAACGTGTAAATAAGATATAAACATAATTACTAAATATTGTAAAAAAGTGTGGAGTAAGATAATATAACATGAACATTTGAGTGTATTTTTTTAGAGCAAGCGTCAGTGTGATATAGGTACCTATGTCGCATCCGCCCTATTGTACGCGCGATGCCAGCAATTCTAGAAATTGTGAACAAAACAAATGCGCAACAATGAAAGGTAATCAGAACAGTCATCTTATTTGAAACACTTAACAACTTTGTACATATTTAAATTGTCAATTGAATAATATATATGGGTAATAAAAATGCAAGAATTGAAATTAAAAAACAAAGAAAAACAATATAAGATAAATTTAAAGTAGGTAATCAAAAACAAACCTGTTTTGTTATAGGACTAAGGAATATAATATAAATACAAAGCAGGATCTCAAGATGCCTGCAGTGTTGAAATACACCACAATAACACAGACTGGAAACCCTTCCATCCAATACCTGACGGCCAAACCCAAGAAGGTGAGTAGGTGTTTGTGAGGATATCTCTATATTTTATGGGACTACAACATAGCAAGCAAACTCAGAATCTATGTTAAGCCTATTAGAGATAAATGCCATATACAACTACGGGTACATTATATAATTCTATTATACTAACCTTGAACTTTGACGTTATTCCGCGTAAGTATTTCGTTTTCCGAGAGACTCGTGGGAGCACGACGTAACACTATTTTGGAAACATTGGAGATAGGTTAAGGAGATTTCTTGGGTTGTTTGAAATAACAGCGTAGTTGTGACTTGGGAATAATAAAGGCTAAGCTACCTTTCTGCAAGATGAGCATAGGTAACTAAAGTAATTACCTATGTATCAATTCCATATAGCTTAATTCAAAATATTTTAGCTTTATCCAAGGCAATGCCTATCATAAAACTACAACGATGTTGCAGATTGCTTTATTTGAACTTAAAACAAAAATAAAAAAGCAATCAGCTTGATGATCATATAAATGGAATAGTTGTGGATCTAGAAGGCAATTTAAAAACTAGTAGATTTTAACGCCAGTGCGACACTTTTATTGGCGCCTGCTTCCCCCAGATTAACTTTGTTGCCAATGCCCGCCTTAAATTTTCGAACGGACATGAATGTTCGAACTTTAAACGAACCGGCTATAACCCTGATTGGGTTTGTATTTTTTATATTCGAAAATTTACGTGTTTGGCACCAACTTATTAAGCCTAAAAGAAAATTAATTAAATTTTTATGGCGAATAAATTATGTAGCACATTAAATTGTGGAGGGGACAGGGCAATGGGGTTTCATGGTTATAATTTTTTTGGTTTTTCTAATTTAACTGAGTGTTAAATATAATCGCGTTTGGTAGCTGCCAAAATATAAATGTGTATATAGATATACCATACAATATGAAACATAGTTTTTGTGATTACTGGTTCAGATTAAATGCACTTTTTTGACAGGTACCAATTATTATTTTGTTAGTTTTAGTGGTGCTGGTGCTTGAATTTAGATAAAATAGCTATACAACGTAATATTTCATATCTGTAGTAGTACATTTATTTGTATTAGATATAAGCATCACCATCTCCTCCGAAAGATGTTACTACTGGCCGGTATAGACCGGTCTTGGGTATAAAAATTTTGATTATAAGCATCAATCAAAGTAAAATAAAGAATATTGTAGGATGCAGTTAGAATTAGTTTAGCTTATAGAACGATTTGCCGGTACATTTTTATTAAAAGCAAAAGCGAAGGATGAAGCTACAGCGGCCTAAACATTAGGATCAAATGCTTGTCCCCTGTTAGTGGAGCGTGGCCCGCGCCCTGTGCCGCGTGACTTTGTGTTTTGTATATGCTACACGAAATAACTCGGTGTGGACCAGACAGATCGCCATTTATCAATAAAATATATCGAGTACCGTTTTATTGAAAGCGCCCTGCCACCACATTTGACCATAAATAAACGAGTATTTAATTTTAAATAATTACCTTTTTTATGGAGGTGAGCGTTTATTTTTATCGTGTATCTAACTGTAATGCGTAAAACATGAATAATAATATATTGACTTACGAAAATATGTACTTAGAACACGTACACATACGCTTAACGAGGGCTTTGAAATATAGGGCAATCGGTAGGAACTGTTTGTTTTATTTTCTCTTGCTCTAGTAATAATACCTGTGTCGCGGAGGACTTAATAAACATTCAAACAACGGACACTAAGAACGCTCAGACTCGGAATAATCATTTGTAAGCACAAATGTTTGTACCAAATTATTTGTGAACACAAATGTTTGTATCAAATCATTTCTGTACACAAATTTTTGTACCAAATCATTTGTGAACACAAATGTTTGTACCAAATTATTTGTGAACACAAATGTTTGTATCAAATCATTTCTGTACACAAATTTTTGTACCAAATCATTTGTGAACACAAATGTTTGTACCAAACGTCTTCCGTGCAGTCATCAGGTACTTTTTGCGATAATAATAGCAATTACATACTTGCTAGTATGTACTACTACTCAACAAACAAAGAATTAAATAACTATACACTTTCGAATAACATAATTTTTTAACTATTTTATACAGAAACAAACGCGATTATGCATATTGTTTGCCCTTAGATCCTTGACAAGTCGACCAGATTTCACCGGCCGCGGCCGTGTTGAAACATAGTCAGGCCAATCGTGTAGTAATCAATTGTGTTTAATTATAAGTCAATACCAGACAACTGATAATGATCTTCATTCAAATTTCATTTTAAATAAGATCAGTTTTTATTTTATAAAACCGAAGATTTTGAAGCTTGAAAAATCTGATTTTCTGACAAGATAATGCCGTAATTAAAAGATTCTGTTTGATGAGGTATCCGTCATTAGCATGTGCCGCTGAGATTGATCGCCCGCGCTTTTGATAAACCATAGATTAGCAGCTTTTGAGTATTTAATGAAGAATTTATTTACATAACGCAAAGGAATGTTTACATACCTTTACCCCACCCGTTTGATACTGATGCAATATTTAAAAAGGCGGTCGAAATCCATTTTAAAAGCCTTAATTAAAATCTTGTAAAGAAGGGTGACTTTTATCCTATGTGAACTACATTTAAAAACAGAATAAATCATTCTGAAGAAACAATATGGGTTTATGAAGAATACTCAGAATGAATGAATGCGTATTATGGCAAAACATTTCCTTTTTTTTTTAACTTAGCTAGTTATTCAGTTTACAAATTATTATTGTTAACTCTCCAGCTAAGCAAGATATTAGTTTTACGGGTGGTTTTACATCGGCAGTTTGGGTGGTTTTTCGATCGCAACACCAAACCCTTATCTATTGAGCTACTGCCGCTAATTATTTGTTTAATCATATCTTAATATTATAAACTTTGAATGTCAGTCTGTTTATTTGTTCATTCCTTGTTACGCAAAAATTTCATGATGATCGGTTAAGTAGTTTCATGCCTTAACTACTCAACCGAACATGAAATTATATATATGTATATACGTATACATGTTATCAGGCGTGCAGAAAGGGACATAGATTGACTTTCATCCAGAAAACCTCTTGTTAATCTAACCTAACCTATATTTATGCGAGCAAGCCGCGAGCTAAATCTAGTTATTTATAAAAATATATAATTCTATTGAACACATTTTTTAGGACTTGCAATTTACGAACTGACAGGCATCTTTAGTACACAATAGCCTATACATTAATTTAAAATGTCCTTAAAAATATCCGTTTTAATACATGAAAGCACAATATTTAATACATATTAAACAAAGTATGCAATAATTCAACAACTTAGTCCATTTAGGGTATGCGAGCCACTCGACGGTGTATGCGAAACAATTCGAAACACTTTGCGAACATACACCTGTGATAAATGGATTCATAAGCAGAAAGAGTGTTGTGGGTCCTGCCGGAAAATTGTATAGTTGTACCCTATAAATCTAGGAGGGCGGAGCTACAACTAAAATTTATGTTCTGCTAAAAATAGAGGGATATAATGTAGGTAGACAAATATTCCCAGGAATGTTTTCTTCAGTGAGAATATGATATGTGTTCTCGCCTTCACGTCTTGTAAATAGACGTTGTGCTTACAAAATGTTTGCATAAGTTTGTATTGTATGAAATTGTAGTGTGTATGTTCTGTTTTATTCAGTTAAAATTAGATAAAGCCTAGTTTAAAATTATGAACGAGGAAAATGACAATCTACATATAAATCAGGACTCGAATCTGTGATCTCATCAAACCGTATTATATGTGGTCTTTATTTATAATTTATACATATTCTACCTAAGCATGGGAAATGATTAAAAATTAACCCTATTCGGTACCTATAGGAATTAAGTAATAGGATGTGTTTTATTTAAGTACTGACATAAAACATAAAATAATGTTGCACTGCGCCGAATGTTGTCACTGATAGTTCTCGTTAAACATACGATGAAGACATACCATACAAGTAATACGAGAATGTTAGCACAATACATATAATATATATGTTATTATTATATTGGCGAGGGTCGTCCACCCTCGCCTATCACAAGCATTCTTTCACAATAATTGTGTTAATGAAAATTCTTTGTACTGTACACCAACTTTATGTAATTAATTTTTATTTAATTTATATCTTTTATAATTATATACATAGGTATATAATTGTAAAAGATAAAATCTAAATAAAGAAACTGAGATATGATTTATAAGATAAGGTTAAGGCTAACCTAATGTTTTAAATTAGTTGTATTATGTCAAATTGTAAATCAATCCGCTGTTGTAAATGGGCTTGTAAAGTATTTGGTACAAAAGTCAACGCTCGCGTAAATGTACATTAGGTTAGATTAGTAACAGTAGTTTTTTCTGGATGAAAAGCAACCTATGTCTTAGAGTGCGTTTTCACTGACGCGGAGCTGGCCGGAGTGGAGCGGAGAAGAGCAGTGAAAAGTAGCAAGTGTTTCTATAGAAGCGGAGTGGAGCAAAGCGGAGCGAGGCGGAGTGGAGCTGAGCAGACCACAGCTGCAATGTTCTTGTAATCCCGTGTCTTCACTATGATTTCCCACGCCATATCTTTGGTTTCATTGCATTTGTATGTTGTCAGTCGGGGATCCGATCAACATGGAAATTTTTTGACACTTTCAATTAGTTCCACATCCATTTTGATTTACATACAATGTCGATGACGTGTGAAGTGACGTAATATAGCTAACTAAACTAAATTGCAGCGCGTGAGTCCCTTCCTGACAAGTCTACACTACCTGCCGCGCCGCATCGTCCCGCTACCCTCTGTTTCGTGCGCTCCACTCGGCACCACAGCCTGTTCGACTCTGTTCTGTCCGGCTCGGGGCCGCATGTTCATATATTTTATTTGAAAAACCACTTAGCTCCGCTCCGCTCAACTTGCACTGTTTCTATTGATGCGGAGTGGAGATATCAAGCACTATGATTGGCCAGTTCACGGTCCGCTCCTCTCCACTCCACCCAGCTTTGCGTCAATGGAAACGCACCCCTATTGTGTTACCTTGACAACATGTATGCGAAATTTCATGATGATCGGTTAAGGCGTGAAAGCGTAACAGACAAACAAACTCACATTCACATTTATAATATTAGTTGGATTTAAGCTTTTTCTGAAACTTAAACTAGAATACTAAATACATAAATAAAAACACCAATAATTAAATTATGTTCGGGGACTTTGAAATAACTACATTTCGAAAAATTCGAAACTACCACTATTTTAGTCAGCCCGCCCATGACCAAATCGTTAGCGAAAGTGTAAATTAAATCTAAATAGCTTAAATAGTAGTAATGTTTAACAGAGTAGTTCAATAGTTTCTAAATTATGTAATAATAGAGTTTTTAAATAAACAACGCGATAAAATCCGTATAAAGTTGTTTAATTCCAATAGTAGGTTTATGTAAAAATCCCGGCTGGTCGTTTTTGGGCAGTCATGGCACTAAAAATATTCTTTTAAAATGTACCGTGCTCGGTGTGAAAGTTTTCTGTTGAAACGGATAATCTCTACTGCGGTTTCGAGTGTTAGGTGTAAGTACTAAGGGGTAATATACCTAATGAAGGAACCTTTTATTTAAATATTCAGAAAGGTATATTGTACCCACATTTTAGCAACTATAGTTTTTAGGTTAGATCATAATATAAGCGTAATCTAGAGGTTACAGCTCTGGGCTTTTTGTTGCTATTGAGAATTTATTGACAGAAATACTTAATAAGATTTTCTCAAGAACCGAACCCATAAACAGCAGTGGCATTCACAACTGCACTGCCACCAAGGAATTGTTGCCGAGTAAAGCAAATTTCATACATCTGCATATTTTTAAGAATAAATGTTCAATTATTTTGCCTGCTCCATTCTTAAATTGCCCACATTTGCAAGTTATGTATGAGCTGATTAAAGCACACTAAAAGCATGCTAGCCCTAGATTGACTACACGACATTTAAGTAAGACAAACCGCTGCTACAATAATATTTTAGTTCTGTCGCCAGTTTTATAAACATAACTACTAAACTAACTAAACTATATACTAAACTTTAAAAACTTCGCTCGTGTAAATGTAGGTTAGGTTAGGTTTGTAACAGTACTTATTTCAGGATGAAAGGTACCCTATGTCCTATTCTGTACCCCCGACACCGTATATGCAAAATTTCATGTTGATCGGTCGAGTAAAGGCGTAAAAGCGTAAAGCCTGCAATACATGTTAGTCAAGCGTATCCCAATGCGAGTGAAGGCAAGTTGATACAAGGCAAGTAAGTCTAGACGGTTGGCAAGTTTAAAGAAAACCAATGCTAACGGCCAATGTAAACCAATTTGAGGAGCTGTCCACACGTTGGGCGCTGTCAGTGTTTATTGAGCATTGAAACAATAATATGGACATCGTAAAATTTATCGCAGCTGCTGATATTTATTTAATTATGGCACTCTAACGACTTATTCACGATTAATGACCGCATTTAATTATTATATCAGTGTATACCGTAATAAACTTGTAAAAATAACATTTTGTACGTGTAACGGCGATGTTCGCCAAGTGCGTAATGGCAGACGGACCAACATGTGAACGCTATTGCCCGAGCGCAGACCAACGCCTTTGATATGTATAGAAAAACCGACACCGCGCCGAAGTGAGACGAGTGGTTGCAAGCGACTGCGAGTTGTTACAAGCTTTGCAAATCATGCTCTATACACGTTGGCGCTTTCTTCTTCGAGTGATACCAAGCATTGGCAAGATAAAGCAAATACACCTTCGACGTCATCTCGCAGAAGGAGGCGGCGGAGCGGATCCGTGGGGTGTTGGTCCGTAGGCCCGAAGTGCGGGAGAGCCGGACATAACCCTCTTGCCTCCCCTTGTGGCGAGAGGGTATGCATCAGGCGCATTTCCCCACGTACAAAAAAAAAAAAAAAAAAAAAAAAAAAAAAAATAAAAATGGCTGTCACTCGGTAACGTTGGGCCAACGTGTATTGCCGGCTTAACAAACAAGCAAACTCATATTCGCATTTATAATATTAGTAAGGATGAACGAACTTTCAACAATACAGCAAGTTTATTTCCTAAACTATAAGTAAATATCGGTGGCACGTACGTTCGCCTCTATAATCTGGTGCACAAAGCAACTGAGTTATGAGAATCTAGTGTCGTTGACAGTTGGCAATACTTTGGCCTGCGATCGAGTAGGCATTGTGAAGCAAACGTGTTTATTACGATAACCGATAGGGGGAAATCTATTTTGCATTACTTTTATAAATTGCACAACTGTGGCAGTTTGTGAGCGGATAATATCTTTCTCACAATACTTCCGTTTATATGTTTTAAAGGCAATGATCGGATCGCATAATGTTTTAACTTTAAAGTGATAGCCATGCCATTGCGGCAAGGCTATACTTACATAGTGCGCCGAGAGTTTGAGCTACATACGGAACAAAAATTTGCACGATTCAAAAATATTCTGGTGTCGTGTCTGAGTGCTCTTATATATCCGCTGTTCCAATGTTTGTAAAGACTTATACAATGACACATGAATTAAACCTAACCAATGAGTTAAAAGTATTTCATTAATATTAAATTACATATTAAAACTTGTTTAGATATTATACCGATTCTTTATCTAGAATCGGCGACACGAAATCAAAATACGCCTTTCTCAATCTGCCTCGTTAGTCCTTTAACATAATCAATCTTAATGTATTAACCAAACCTACTCGCAGGAATCACTTTTATATCAACGTTTCGCTACGTAAAGTCGCCTAGTAAGTCAGGTACAGTTAAAAGAGTCACAAAGCTTCCTCTCCCTATTACAACACAAGAACTGTTTGCTCCAATTTCTTAAAGAACTCAACGAGACGCATCAAATTAGGTGCTCTTTAGAAACTTTGCGCACACTTTTAGTACAGAATCATTGGTTCTCTTTTAACATGAATCGGCGATAACTTAGTTAGCACAACCTTTAATCTGGAGTGAGGAGCATCCGTTGATGGTTTTCCGATTCTATTAGCCGCAAAACGGAGGCGGTGGAGGTTTGATTAAGCAGAATGAGTGAAGGAAACGACCCACTTATTTACCCCAGTTTACTTACAAGAAAGCCTTCTCAGTTTTCTTACGCTATCTTATAAATGCCACACGACTAATGGAGTTCTTTGTTTGTATTGTTAACTTTTATTTCATTTATAGAAGTATGAATTATACAAGTATGAGTTATACAAGCCTCGACCATTGTAACCTAATCGACATCTCATACAGTCACTGTTCCAGTTAAGTATTATAATTGTAATAAAACGATAGTAATACCGATCTTTGTTCAAAGTGACTCAGATATCACCTGATATTAATAATAAAATATAAGTTTTAAAACAGATACTTATGCTTCAAGACATGTATAATGTAGCTTAGTACTCGCACAGAGTTATACCTAAGTGACCTTGCTTTAGTCTTCACAAAGCGTTAGTTATAACGATACAATAAACAGTATAGGAAATGAAAATAAATTTTCTTTCGGTAAGATATTTCGAAGACATTTTATAGACTTATTATTATGTTTTCAAAGCCTCACTGTTTATAGAAATCGATCATAAAATATAGATTGCTTAACTTATCCCTCGTTTTAAGTATAAATGTTTTATCCAATCTGTAATCACAAGGATACGCTTAAAGTTTGAGTAGGTTCGGAACGTATTTACAAGTTCTGGGAAATCCGGAAAAGAGGACAGGTGTGCGAAGTTGTCCTGAAAGTTGGTTACTCAATTGAAGTAGCTAGTAATTTCGGTTCAATGAGATTTTGTACTAGAATTTTGGCTAATATTGATTTTATATTACGTTGTATTTTGATAAAGGATTCGTTTTCATGGCTTTTAGGAAAAGTAACTATACCACAGGTACAATTCATTTTTAAGACTAATAAGTACTAAACCCATAAATTCATGTCGTCTCTTTAAAAATATCAGCGTAGTATAGCCGTTGCTCCATAAATGCCTTTAAGAAGGACAAACACACTTTGACTTTTCTCATACATGCTGTCGATTTATGGTGGCAATTGTTGGAATGCCAGACATAATTGAAAATCTATTGTGTCTAGCCACCGGTGTGCCATTACCACTCAATTATTTATTTACCTCCAACTCAGTATGGTGTAACACGGGACTAAATCCTAACTAATATTATACAAGCGAATGTGAGTTTGTTTGTTATGCTTTCACGCCCTAACTACTCGACCGATTATCATGAAATTTAGCATACACGTTATCTGAGGACAGAAAAGGACAAAAAAACATAGGATGAAAGTTATTTCATCCTCAAGAAAGTACTGTTGCTAACCTAATCTAACCTACATTTAAGCCAGCGAAGCCGCGGGCAAGAATTAGTAATATATATGAAAAAGAATTGCATTCTTTTATTACCCTGTAACATTATGTGTATGTAAGGATAAATCATTGGGATTTTATCAATTGCCTTATCGGTAAGTTGTTTCCGTATTAATCGTTATAGATATGAAACAATGGAGTGTGAAATAATCGAAGTTTTCGTATCGCATTCACCCTCTTGATTGAATAAGACCCTCGTCAATTTCACATCTCTGTCGATAGGGACATAAAGTTTATTTGTTGACGGAATATACTTTTAGTTGTTGTTCGTTTGATACACAATCGAAGCTTTTATAAAAGAGGTTTCATGCTCCTCATGTGTGGGAAAGGGCTTCAATCTTTATTTAATAAAGTGAACGCGGGGAATCTGTTTAAGTGTATCTTCGAAATCATCTTGGAGAGTATTGTTTGCTTTATTTTATATTTTGACGTACTTTCTCGATGGTCCGGTGATGTATGTTTGCGATCGGTTGTAAGGTCTATTGGATTTATCTGTTAGGAAATTCTTATTAATAGCGTAATCTATTGACTAATATGGTGGTCAGCAAAAGGCTTGTACCGTATGTGGGACTTACGCCAACCAAGGCAACGTATGTATACGAGTATCTAAGCTAAATCAATACACTGCTATCATAGTGGTATAAAAAATAACTAAGGCAGTAAGGCTAGCTGGCTCTGCAAATACAATATACCATAGCACCCATGTTAAATTTGCGCTTAGTTTCTATTCCCGGATTGACAAAAATGTTTATGGATTTTCAAGTTCCATTTATGCGCAGCAGATAGCCATATGCATATACTTTATGGGACCTAAAATATAATAATATTATTATTATTAATATATGTTGGCCTCGATGGCGTAGTGGTTAGTGTAACCGACTGCCACGCCTGAGGTCGCGGGTTTGATTCCTGCACAAGTCAAACATTTGTGTGCATGGACATGGATGTTTGTCTTGGTCTGGGTGTTTCTATGTATAATATGCAGGTATTTACAAAAAAAAAGTATATATGTATGTTTATCCATTGTCTAGTACCCATAGTACAAGCTCTGCTTAGTTTGGGCTAGATGGTGTTGTGTGTATGTGGTAGAATATTATTATTATTAATAAGCGAAATGTAGTATACGTCTCTTCTTACCCATTTAAGGTTTTATAGACGTGAGCCGTTTGCCTATGCATGTAAATGCTACCAAACATACATGTCGCTTGAGGCAACGTAAATATTCACGTGCAATCAAATCAATACATTAATATATCCTTATTGCAGTGGCACTGCTGACGCTTTAGTTTTATATAGTTAGTCGCAAGTATGCAGTAGCGCCGCGTGGCAGTGGTCTCCCCGCAAGTATGCAGTAGCGCCGCGTGGCAGTGGTCTCCCCGCAAGTATGCAGTAGCGCCGCGTGGCAGTGGTCTCCCCGCAAGTATGCAGTAGCGCCGCGTGGCAGTCGTCTTCCCGCAAGTATGCAGTAGCGCCGCGTGGCAGTGGTCTCCCCGCAAGTATGCAGTAGCGCCGCGTGGCAGTCGTCTTCCCGCAAGTATGCAGTAGCGCCGCGTGGCAGTGGTCTCCCCGCAAGTATGCAGTAGCGCCGCGTGGCAGTCGTCTTCCCGCAAGTATGCAGTAGCGCCGCGCGGCAGTCGTCTCCCCGCAACCACTCACGTAGGTCGTAGTTCAATATGTATTTATTTATATTATAACTGGTATCAGTGAATATATATCCGTATCTACCATCAAGTTATTTCATTTGACTATCCACAAGGAGAACACAACGCATAACCCTCACACTAATCCTATCGAATATTATATGTGCGCATATACGTTTGTTTGTTACACTTTCGAGCCTTAACTCCTCGACCGATCATCATGAAATTTTGCATACACGTTGTCGGGTGTGGACGCCTGACAAACTGTATGCGAAATTTTTTTTTCTGTAAAAAGCCTTATCTCAACTACATTTACGCAAGCGAAGCCTCGGGAAAAAGCTAGTAATTCATAAATCGGTCTATAGATTCGCTACGATGGTGGCGGCAACATTACGCGGCGCTAGATAATTTCTAATATCAATGCATTTCCAGATGAGCAGGCACTGCGCGCCAACGGTGTCGACACTTTATTCTACAAAATCCTTTTATTTTAATTGCTGACTTAACTTTTACTCCGGGAAACTGTTGGTTTTCCTCTCATACTAGCTTTCAATTGAGCGTTTTGAAGAAATAATTAATTAGTGAAAAATGCAGACAGTTTGTTTTTAAACGACTTCAAAAAAGGAAGTTTTCAATTCGGCACGTATGTATGTAATATTATTGGAACTGCAATATATTCACTAATAATAATTTACAAGGGCTTCTAAACAAATATAGAACATTTTATTGTATGATTGTTTCTGCGCCTTTCTCCGAAACTATTAATCGGATTGTGATCATGATTTTTATTAGACAACATTTTTCTGAATGTATACAGCACAACTTTAAAGGAAGGCAGATTGAATGGGTCTTGAGTAATCAATTCTTATACCAAATATATATATCAAGTTGACTTAATTAGCCAATTAACCACATTAATTGATTTAAGTATCGATATCATATCTAGCCTCCCTGCCTTATTAAAAGTCATTCGTCTTGTCACTCTATAAAGTGTGGTAAAGACGCGTGCGCTTGTGACAGGGCGTCTAAACCTGGGGTGTGTGGCCAGAGAACCTCCCCGTGTGCCCGACGGCTGCTGGTCCTTTCTACATTTTTAGTGGATTGGAACGGCAGTCGTTGGGCCGGTACACCCCGGGCAACACGGGTAATAATGTCCTTTCGGGGGCATTATTACTCGTGGCTAATACTCTGGCACGCGCGTAGGGAACCCGAGGCATCTTGTCTCGGGGTTATCGGCCCGCGAGGGCCGCGTTTGGGGGTCTCTCCACGTGTTTCTTTGATTATCAGAGGACACGTGGATGAGTCGGGGGGATAGAGGAAGAAAACCTCTTTAAAAAATTACCAGTAGGGGCCGTTAGGCCGGGGCGGTGTGGGAAGCATAGGTTTCCTGCACAGTCGGGCGTATTTTGGGGCGGGTGGATTGGTCCAACATGGACCCCCATCCGGCCCAACCCGCGGAGGATAGAGGAAGACAACCTCTTTAAAAAATTACCAGTGGGCGCCGTGGGTCTAGTCACTCATTCATTTGAGGGCTAGACAGGCTTTATGCCAACCACGCCAAATCGTAATCCTGACTTGCACTGGGCGTCTGTGGTCACGTCTCGCAGCCCAAATCAGGAACGAGGGTCTTGGCTTAATCGCCCGGACCGCGAGGAAAAAACCTCTTCAAAAATTACCCGAATCCTAAGTTCTGGCGTGCGGCGAGGGGATGCATGGTTGATGGGTAGTTCAGCCGTGAGCACGCTCCTAGCCAGGGTACCTGCGGACCCCCTGTGTTGGGTTACAAATTTACGCTTACTCGGGTACAGGGATCACTGCCCGGGCGGACGAGTATTTATCCCATACTCGTGGGAACTATAATGGAATTGAATAAAACCAAAAATAAAAACGACGTACAAGAAGGGAGCTCGATGCCTCAAGACGTGGAGGCGGAGTCAGGGAGCGAGGGAATCTTTAGAGTTCCTTCGACCCGGAAAAGAGCGCTAAAAACGCGCAAGAATGCGAGTGCGGTTACCGAGTCAGAGACTGATACGGAGCCCACACGGAAGATCAACACCGCAGTGCGTGGTCGAGCCGCACCAGTGGCTCACCGAGCTGGGTTGAGTAAGGCCCGGCAGGAGTTTAGGCGTAGAAATAGTGACGCGAGAGAGCAGGAGTTCGAGAGGTCACTTAGTCGCCAGTCGTCAATGGGAGTGGACGACTCCCCGTCAGAAACCACAGTCTTTGACGACTCTGACGATGCGGTCACGGCTGAGGAGATCGCAGATCTCAGCAGCAGGGATTTGGAGCACTTAAGGTCCAAAGCGGGTCTCTATGCTGGGGGCATCATCGAGGTCGCCACCAAATCCGGCCACCTGAAAGGTAGTTTAGTAAAAAAGCTAAAGGAAGACGCAAAGGGCCTCCTCAACATTGTGGAGGACTTGGCAGCGCGGCCGGAACCGGAGACGGCAAGACGCCTCCGGGCCGACAACACGAGGCTTCTGCGCCTCGTGGGGACCCTCCAAAGGGAAAACAAATCCCTCAAAACGCAGTTCCAGGAGAAGGCTGCTGCGGTGAAAGTGCAACCGACTCAGGTCCCCGTGACAGACCTGGAGCAGCACTTCGGGAGGCTTGAGGCCTCTCTGATGCGTTCGGTGGGGACGATGGTGAATGCCCTCTTTGAGGGCATTGAACACCGTCTCTTGCCTGAGGAGACCATCCGCCTGCCGCTGGCTGCCGATAGGAAAAAGGCGGCGCAAAAGGCCCAGCCAGCAACGGGCCAGAAGAAAAAAGCGCAAGGGCCGGTGCCAGCGGCTAATAGGCAGCCAGAGGCCGGGCCATCACGCCCGACGGATGTAACCGGACCCACTACTCAGGCAGAAACGTGGGCCACAGTCGTCCGGAAGAAGCCCAAGAAGAAGAGCGGCCAAGCCACTGCTGCTCCTGCAGTGGTCCCTGTGGCCAAAAAGAATACGTCGGTACTGAAAGTACCTAAGGGGCAGAAGACGGCGGCGGTAATTCTGTCACTGGACTCAGAAGCGGAGCGCAAAGGCGTCACTTACGCCGACATATTGACGCGGGCCGAAAATGCCATAAACTTATCGGAGTTTGGCATCGGCGAGGGACTCCGTGTCCGAAAGGGGGCCACTGGCTCAAGGGTCCTACAGCTGCCGAAGACGCAGACCCCAGAGCTGACAAGCCGTCTGGCTGAAAAGATTCGGGTCGCTCTCGACGGAGTGGCGAAAGTCGCGGTCCCCACAGAGACTGCTGATATCCGGCTCACCGGGCTCGACGATTCCGTCACACCCGAAAAGATAGTGGCAGCAGTGGTTTGGGCAACTAAATGTCCCGAATCTACAGTCAAGCCCGCGGAAATCCGGCCGGGCCCTATGGGCATGGGCATGCTCAAGCTGAGGTGCCCGGTCGATGCCGCCAAAATATTGGTTGAGTCGGGTCGGCTCCTCGTTGGGTGGAGCTCAGCTAGGGTGCGGCCCCTAGAACAGATGCCCCTGCGCTGTTTCGGGTGCCAGGCGCTGGGGCATACGCGCCCTGTCTGCCCTGCGGGGGTGGATCGGTCGCGCCTCTGTTTCAGGTGTGGTTGCGAGGGTCACAAAGCCGCGCAGTGTGACAAAGCACCCAGGTGTGTTGTGTGTGCCGCGGCCGGAAGGCCGTCGGATCACGTCATGGGGACGCGGGCGTGTAAGCCCCCGAAGATCAGAGGAGGCGCTGGCCAAGGCTCGCAGATCACGCCAAGGGCGAACACCGCCAGGGTGGGAGAGGGATCCGCAATGGAAACATGACCAGTCGGCCTTGTGGATTCCTCCAGGCGAACGTCAACCACTCCGCCGGTGCTCAGGACCTGTTGATACAGTCCATGGCGGAGTGGGAAGTAGACGTTGCGGTGGTCTGCGAACCATATTTCGTCCCCAGCCAGCCCAATTGGGCTGGCGACAGGAATGACTCGGTTGCGGTTCTGTCGAGAGGAAGTTCTGGTCCTCCCCTTTCAATCATAGAAAGAGGTAGTGGTTTTGTCGTGGCGGGGTTCAGAGACTGTGTCGTCGTGGGGGTGTATTTCTCCCCCAACCGCAGCCTGGCGGAGTTTGAAGACTTTTTGGACGGCGTCGGAGCTGCGGTTCGACGTCAGTCGCCGAGACTAACCTTCGTTCTCGGCGACTTCAACGCAAAGTCCAGGGCGTGGGGTAGCCCCGTCACGAATGTCAAGGGAAGGACCACACAAATATGGTCGCTTCTCTCCGGTCTTTCGCTCCTAAACACGGGCAACACCTGGACGTGCGTGCGGCAGAATGGTGGTTCCATTGTGGATCTCTCGTTCGCGAGCCCTGCTGTCGCGCGCCGAGTGAACGACTGGAGAGTAGTAACGGAGGTGGAGACGCTGTCGGATCACCGTTACATCCGCTTCAGCGTCTCCACCCCGTCAACACCCGCGGAGCGCTTTCGGAGCTGTAGTCGCTTCCCACGATGGGCTCTCGGCCAGCTCGACCGAGAAATGGCCCTGGAGGCGGCTATAGTCCAGCGCTGGGGATCCGCTGGTGTGCAGAACCGCACTGAGGAGGATGTGGACGCGGCCGCAGGACGGTTAAGCAGTGCCCTCAAGGAAGTGTGCGATGCTGCGATGCCGAGGGCCCGGAGGAGCCCGCCGCGTCGCCAAGTATACTGGTGGTCGCCCGAAATTGCGGAGCTTCGGGCGGCTTGCATGAGAGCGCGGCGGGCCCTTATGAGGCGTCGACGTCGCTACGGCGCCGAGTTCGTCGAGGGCCAGCTGCGGGATGACTACCGAGCGGCCAAGAAAAGCCTGCAGCGGGCCATTAGCCGGGCGAAGGCCGAGGCCCGAGAGGAGATGTTGGAAGGCCTCAACAGGGATCCATGGGGGCGCCCTTACCTTGCGGCGCGGAACAAACTCCGCGCCCGCAGCGCCCCCATCATCGAGACTCTCCGAGAGGATGTCCTGTTGAGGGTCGTGGAGAGCCTGCTCCCCCAGTCTGGGGGGCATGCTCCCCCAACTATGGCTCCTCGAGGTGAGACGGGGGATATCATGGATGTCCCCCTTGTCACCGAGGGGGAATTGGACCGGGCCTTGGCCCGGCTGTCGACGAACAGAAAGGCGCCTGGCCCGGATGGCGTTCCGGGCCGTGTCTTAAGCATCGCACTGAGGGTACTGCGGGAGTCATATCGGGAACTGCTCGATATGTGTTTGAGGTCCGGGCGGTTCCCGAACGACTGGAAAACCGGCCGTCTTTGTCTGTTGCAGAAGGAGGGACGCCCGTTAGACTCGCCTTCCGCATACAGACCGCTGGTGCTGCTGAACGAGACGGCCAAAACTGCTGAGAGGGTCCTCGCGGGCCGTCTCGTTCAACACCTTGAGGAAGTGGGACCGGGACTGTCAGAGGCACAATATGGCTTCAGAGGGGGCCGATCGACCACGGATGCGCTGGTCGCCCTAAAGGCCTTCTCCACGGAGGCCGTAAACCAGGGAGATGTGGTTCTGGCAGTCTCGCTCGACATTGAGAACGCCTTCGGCAGCCTGCCGTTCGAGACGTTGAAGGAGGCGCTCCGATACCATGGAGTGCCCCTGTACCTCCGGAGGCTGCTGGAGGCGTACCTTGATGAGAGATACGTCGTTTGGGAGGGCACCGACGGGCGTCTGCTCCGGCGTCGTATGGAGCGCGGTGTTCCACAGGGTTCGGTTCTGGGTCCGACCCTGTGGAACATCGGCTTTGACTGGCTGTTGCGCGGTGAACTCCTCCCCGGGATGGGGGTGATTTGTTATGCTGACGACACCCTCATCATGGCGAGAGGGAGGAGCTTTGAGGCGGCGGCCCGATTGGCCGAGGTCGGAGCGGCGCTCGTCATAGAGCGGATTGAAATGCTGGGCCTGAGGGTCTCCGTTAGCAAAACGGAGGTCCTCCTATTTCATGGCCCGCGTCGCGGTGCCCCCCGAGGGGCGAAATTAAAGATTTTAAACGAGGACGTGCCGGTGCGGCCCCAAATGAAATATTTGGGCCTGCACCTAGATGGAAAATGGTGCTTTGGACCTCATTTCGCCCAACTCGCCCCGAAGCTAGTAAATGTAGCTGCAGCGCTGGGTAGACTTCTGCCCAACACTGGTGGTCCGGGGTCGTCTTGCCGGAGGTTGTACAGCGGGATCGTGAGGTCCATGGCGCTGTACGGCGCCCCAATCTGGGTCGACGCTCTCACTGCGCGTAATAAGGCTCTGCTAAGGAGAGCTCAGCGGGTCATCGCGGTGAGAGCCATCAGGGGGTATCGTACAGTGTCGTGGACGGCTGCTACCGTCCTGGCGAGCGACCCGCCTTGGGAACTGGAGGCGGAAGTTCTTGCAGAGGTCTACCGACACCGCTCGGTGGCGCGGTCTCGGGGCGAGGAACCGGTCGTGGGTGAAATGCGGGCTGAGGCTCAAAGTGCCCTCATCCGGCGGTGGAAAAGTGAACTGAGGACCCCCACCGCCGGAGTCGAAGTAGTGGAGGCTATCCGGCCTCACCTTGAGGAGTGGCTGAATCGTCGGCACGGAGTGCTGACTTTCAGATTGACGCAGGTGCTTACCGGACATGGCTGCTTTGGTAAGTACCTGCATCAGATTGCCAGGAGGGAGACCTCACCCTCCTGTAAGTCGTGCGGCGCGCACATTGATACGGCGCGCCATACAGTAGAAAGTTGCGCTGCCTGGCAGACACAACGGAGCGACCTGACCGCCGTCATTGGCGGGGACCTGTCGCTGGGACGAACAGTGAGCACCATGCTGGCCAGCGACAGGTGCTGGCAAGCTGTTGCCGACTTCAGTGAGGCAGTAATGCTCCTGAAGGAGGCTGCGGAGCGGGAACGGGAGGCCGACGTCAGTGCGGACCCACTCCGCCGAGCAAGGCCAGGGAGGAGGCGACGCCGCTACGCTCACCTCCTCCCCCCGCCTTAGATGGTTGTGTCTTGGGTCGTAGCCCTGCCAGGCTAACGTCTGAGCGCTGGAGAGAGTTCGGAACGGAGATCCTCCGGCGCTCCATGATAGACGGGAAGAGCGCCGCAGTTAGGTTTAGTCGGTATTCCGTAACATCCGGTGAGTCCGACACTACCCACTGTTGCCGGTGCGGTTTTCCGACCGCATCGACAGGAGTGGGTGTGCGTAAGAGCATTCCCCTGCGAGAAAAAAAAAAAAAAAAAAAAAAAGGGCGTCTAAACTTCCTGGACATGTTTGCTTTTATACCTATAATATACATATATATTACAGATTGTATATAGAAGATAAGAGTATTTGAAAACACCTATAGTAAAATATGTTTATTTGTCTGTATAGGATACGCAGCAATATTATAAAGGAAGGAATATCAAATATATATATTAACCGAATTAATTAACTCCAGTTAAAGAAATTGAGAGAACCTTTCACCCGCTCATAAATAGCTATAAGCCTCCACAAATTTCAAACTGTTCAAGAAAAGGCACTTGGTTTCCTACAACACAATTTTCAAAATAACAACCTCCCCAATTATGGCTATTAGACTGCCAGTGTATTTTACGAATAAGAAAAGATTACCCATCAATTTCTATTAAGTAAAAATGCGTTTTATTAGAACTCGATCCCTCAGAATCTGAGTACCTTAAGTTCATTAATCTACTAGATTTTTCCCGCGGCCTCGCTCGCTTGAATGTAGGTAAGCTTTGATTAGATAAGTAAGAATACTTTTCCTGGATGTAAGGAAACCTATGTTTGTTGTATTTTCTGTTCCCCTGATAACGTGTATGTGAAATTTGATGATAATCGGTCGAGTAGTTAAGGCGTGAAAGCGTATCAAACAAACAAACTCACATTCTCATTTATAATATTAATTAGGATAGGTGTCAGCGGCACACTAGCAGCCAGACAGAATAGGTTTTCAATTATATCCTCCATTCCAACAATTGATAGGTTCAGGTATTCGACTTCTCAGGGATAGAGCTACAAGGCCCTTATAACAATAAAGTAACAAGTCAGAGAGGTGATATAGTATTTATCGCAGCATATACTCATTTATACCTGAGTTCACCGTTACCAATTATTAGATGATAGTCTAAACGAGTTGGCTCGCCAGGGCTACTATGTACTTCTTGCAGCAAACTATCTCGCACGATTGGCCGCCGTGATTTCAATTTGATCTGGAGGACTTTATTTACTTACAGTAAACTAGCGTAAGAATAAAATGTATTACTGCGGCACCTCCGTAATTTAGATCTTCTGAAACACATTCCTAACTTTACGATCCACAGTCTTCCATTTCTAAATAACATCGCAGCAACAATCTTTTGAGGATTCTTAATAACATACTATGACGTCAGCAGGGCACAAGAAATGTTGTGTTGCCAGCACAGTGACTCCTTTTTCGAAAGGTTAGCAATGCGCGAGTTGTGTGTCACGTTAGCAGTTTATTATCAGGCGGCATTGAACCCTTTGCTGCATAAAAAGACATACATAGATACAATGTCTCATATCTATAAGTATAAGAATTTAAACATGGCTATGTCAAAATATATATGTGGCCTTGTATCAAAGACTTTCTGAGGAGACCAACAGACTGCAATGCAGAGGGTCTCGGGTTCAAACCCAAGTACAGCACCACTGACCTTCGGAAGTTGTATGACTTTTCGAAATTATGTGCGTATTGATTGACAATTATCGCCTGCTCTGTGCCTCGGAGAGCGTGTTAAGCCGTCGGTCCCGGCTGCCATGAACATCTATGGCAGTCGTTATTGGGAAGTCAGTGCACTATAATATCCTGACACTGGTCTAGCATTAGCCTTCGTGTTGCGGAGGTCAGGTGGCAGCCGCTCCGTGTAAAAACTGATATCCAGTCAAATCCGGTTAGACCAGAAAAGCCGACCCCAAGTGACTTGGGAATAATAAAGGCTAGGGAGAAGGGAAAACAAGTATCAAAGACTTTCTAGTACAATATTACTAAAAACAAAATGCAGTTACAAACCTTTTATTCTTAATGACGTGTTATGATGTCAGCAGGACTCAGCTGGTCAGCATAGCATCATAGTTATAGCAGCATAGTCCTTTGCTCAAAAGAAAGCAATGTGCGATTGTGATGTTACGATAGCAGTTTATTATCAGGCGAAATTACCTTTGCTGTATAAAAAGATACATATTTGTAGGTCGCGATATCTAGAAATGGCTATGTCTATATACACATATACGATCCTAACTTTACTTTACTTTCTTAGATACAAAGGCTCATATGAGGCTTCACGTCTTTGTGACTGAAAGTTTTACTGAAACCTAAATAACAAATAAGTATTGATCAACTTTAATAAACTAAACAAAAGCTGGCAAATTGACTTTAAATCAAGACTAATTACAGTATTTAGGCCGACCCTTTGCCGAAGTCGTTTTCATTTAGAGCAAGTGTTAATTAAAATGTAACTCACGGCCTTGCTTTATTTTTTATTAATTTCGCTATAGCTTATTTATCTGTTTCAATAAAGTTTTATATTTTGCTTATTATTTTAAGCGAAAATAAAGGTTTTACTTCTTCTTTATGTATTATACGCTTGATATAAACGAGTAATAAGCGTATAATGTATAACGTAGTTACAAAATAAAGATCAGTAAGTACAACTAATTCAGAAACGTACGAAAGTAAAGTAAAAATATTTCGTATAGTGATTTAGCTTATATTAAAGATAAGTTATCACTACATATTATAAAAAAGTCCTCCACCACGTGTGTCTATATTTTCGCGATAAATTCAAGAACTACTGAACAGATTTTCATGCGGTTTCTACCAATAGACAGAGTGATGCATGTAGAAGGTGTATAATTTGTTAATGTTTTGTGATACCCGTTCAAACTAGGGGCGAGTTGCCAGTGCGTTATAAGAATGAATTGCACATGACGTTAAAGTCATTTGGTTTGATAAACAAAGTGAACCTGTTAGCGAGATAAATGTAAACCACAGTCTATCGATTCGTGGTTGTACGTTATGTGTGCATAAACCATAAAAATAAATGAAGATATCTGAAATCTGTCAAATATCATGGGACCACGCATTAGACCAGGGAGTAGGCCTATGGTGTAACTCATGTCATACAGAGAAAACTTCTCCACAAGCTTGAACAGTTTAGAAATAGTTCTTCTTCTCATGGCCAATTTTACACTTCACAAGCGAAAATTATTCGATATATGAATAGCATGCTGTCGTTTTCTTGTCGAGTGAAATAAAGGTGACGCCGAAATTTATGAATAATTTTTATAAATAGGACTCCATTGTATAAACAGTGCTAATATAATCCTAATCCTGACTTACATTGTAAATGCACGTTTGTTTATTTCTTACGTTTTCACGCCTTAACTACTCGACCGATCATCATGAATTTTCACATACACGTTGTCAGGGATACTGTAAAGGACACAGGGTCCCTTTTATCGAGAACAAAGTACTGTTATTAAATTCACCTAACCTAACCTACTTTTACACGAGCAAAGCCGCGAGCAAAAGTTAGTATTATAGTATATTAATTTAAATTTAAATTTCTTCAGTACACGTTAAAATAGCGAGCGTCCTGCAACATAACTATGTTGTTATGTCCGTTACCTTCGCAGAGTATTTCATTGGATTACTAAACTCGCCCAACACAGCGACGTTCTACGCCAGCTGACAGAGTAACTACGTTAAGGTCACATAACTACTTAATAGATATATGTCATTAGATAATACGTTTAAATGTTAGCATACTATATTTATGTTTTGTCCGTTTAATTCAGCAGCTTTAGATATAATTTTTGGTTTTATACATGGCGAGGCATGTGCATAGGCTATAAGCATCGCATTAACGACGTAACCCATATAAAACTACTACTAGCCGTACACGCACAATTTTCTATTATTTAAATCAAATAGTTACATTGCCAAAATTCTAAAATACATTTTTTAAGTCTATTCTAAATATAATATTGTCTTATGTTTACGCGAATGTTATACATTGAAATTAAACACTTTATACGGATTTTATCGCGTTGTTTATTTTACTTTAAACACTGGTATTACATAATTTTGAAAACTCTAACACTACTATTATTGAAATTTTACTACTATTTAATCTATATATTTTCTAATTAAAACAATTTATATTTGAGTTTACACTTTGCCCCGACGTTTCGGTTGCTTTACAGCAGCCATGTTCACGGGGAGACTAAGATGGTAGTTGTCCCAACGTTCTGAAGTGTAGCTAGTTATTTCAAAGTACCCGAACATAATTTAATCTTTGGTGTTCCTTTTTATGCAGAATGAGCTCAAAGTATCATGAAGTCTAGCTGTGTTTTGCTTCTTCTTGGGTTTGACTATTTGAATGACTGGATCCCAAGCTGGTGGTACATTCCAACCATCCTCTCTATTGAAATTAGGATGTTTTTTAATTTCAATAGCCTCGCGAAGCATCCTTGGTAGGAATCGGTGTTCTTTTGCGAGTATATGTGGTTTGTCAAATCGTAGGTAGTGGTTGGTCCCCTGTTGCACATGTTCACACACAGCAGACTTCAACGAGCGTTGGTGTTTAACATCAGCTATATGTTCTTTTAAGCGGGTGCCTATGCTTCTCTTGGTTTGCCCAATATATGAGAGTCCACAGTCACAATCTATTTTATATACCCCTGCATCTTGTAAAGGTAATTGGCACTTGACGGATGGTAAAAATTGACTTATCTTCGTTGGCGGCTTCAAGTATGTGTTGATTGAAGCTCGCTTCAAGATGTAGCCAATCTTGTCAGTGACACCCCTTACATATGGTAGTATGGCAGGCTGGCGCTTGACTGTGGCTGGCTTTTCTCGGGATCTGTGACGGCGGCAAGGCTGTTGGAGCTTGTTGTCTTGCAGTACTTGCTTGACATGTTGAAGCTCGGCGTCTAGGTGTTTCTTGTCACAGATCCCGTGGGCTCTCTGAAACAAAGACATTCCCACGGTAGCTAACTGTTTAGGATGATGGTGAGATTCACCGTTTAGGTACCTGTTTGTATGGGTCTTTTTTCTATACACAGTATGGCTCAAAGTATGATCAGGATTCCTGATGACAAGTACATCTAAGAAAGCTAATGAATTATTTGCCTCTAATTCCATAGTAAATTGGATGTTATTATTAATGGAATTAAGATGTTTTAGGAATGCATTTACACTATCTGTTGGTAATATTGTGAAAGTATCGTCTACATACCTCTTATAAATCCTGGGTGTGATGGTGGTAGTCTGCAAAGCTCGAGCCTCGAAGTCCTCCATATATATGTCGGCAACAACAGGCGATACTGGGGAGCCCATTGCCACACCATCTACTTGTATGTAGAATTTATTGTCCCACAACAGATAGCCAGTTGTTAAGCAATGGTTTAGTATTTCTGCATATTCCTCAGGCATATTGTTCTCTATTAGCTTTCTTCTTTCACGAACAGGTATGCATGTAAATAATGACTGCACATCAAAACTAACCATTGTTTCTTTGTCTGTGATTAACGTCTCACTAATAAAAATATCGTATAGAAAAAAGACCCATACAAACAGGTACCTAAACGGTGAATCTCACCATCATCCTAAACAGTTAGCTACCATGGGAATGTCTTTATTTTTGTTTCAGAGAGCCCACGGGATCTTTGACAAGAAACACCTGGACGCCGAGCTTCAACATGTCAAGCAAGTACTGCAAGACAACAAGCTCCAACAGCCGCGCCGCCGTCACAGATCCCGAGAAAAGCCAGCCACAGTCAAGCGCCAGCCTGCCATACTACCATATGTAAGGGGTGTCACTGACAAGATTGGCTACATCTTGAAGCGAGCTTCAATCAACACATACTTCAAGTCGCCAACGAAGATAAGTCAATTTTTACCATCCGTCAAGTGCCAATTACCTTTACAAGATGCAGGGGTATATAAAATAGATTGTGACTGTGGACTCTCATATATTGGGCAAACCAAGAGAAGCATAGACACCCGCTTAAAAGAACATATAGCTGATGTTAAACACCAACGCTCGTTGAAGTCTGCTGTGTGTGAACATGTGCAACAGGGGACCAACCACTACCTACGATTTGACAAACCACATATACTCGCAAAAGAACACCGATTCCTACCAAGGATGCTTCGCGAGGCTATTGAAATTAAAAAACATCCTAATTTCAATAGAGAGGATGGTTGGAATGTACCACCAGCTTGGGATCCAGTCATTCAAATAGTCAAACCCAAGAAGAAGCAAAACACAGCTAGACTTCATGATACTTTGAGCTCATTCTGCATAAAAAGGAACACCAAAGATTAAATTATGTTCGGGTACTTTGAAATAACTAGCTACACTTCAGAACGTTGGGACAACTACCATCTTAGTCTCCCCGTGAACATGGCTGCTGTAAAGCAACCGAAACGTCGGGGCAAAGTGTAAACTCAAATATAAATTGTTTTAATTAGAAAATATATAGATTAAATAGTAGTAAAATTTCAATAATAGTAGTGTTAGAGTTTTCAAAATTATGTAATACCAGTGTTTAAAGTAAAATAAACAACGCGATAAAATCCGTATAAAGTGTTTAATTTCAATCTATTCTAAATAAATAAGGTACAAGTACTTCTAATCTGGTATTAGGGTTAAATGTCAAGTGACAAAAAAGGATGCACGATGCAAACTATGACGTAATCGCTATCTAAATGCAGCTGTCCAAGGGAGATACTGATATACCTACCTACTACAGCCCCATTTTTTCTTATATCCAAAATAATATATGTATTTTCCTTTATTTTGCAACCATTGTATTTTATTTTAAACTATTTGCAAGAATGAATTTCTTTTGATTGCTCTTTGCTCTTGTGTGAAAATAATGTATAAAATCAAACAAATGCAACTACCCTATTAAATTGCGAATTGCATGAAGCCAGCGTGAGTGGCTTACGCATGTCGCACGCGTAAAAAAATACAGCTTTCTTTTAAATATATCTATAAGTCCTAAGTTCTAGAGTAGATACTCTAGAACTTAGATACTTAAATTAGATGCATTCGGTTTGTTGGTATTAAAACATAGGTTTCTGCTAACGTTTATGTTTTTAGACTTTTCTATCAAGGTTGTAAGGAATCTAGAAATGTGTGAAACAAATACCAATAAGCTTTCCTTTATAACGTTAGACCTAAAAACATAGCTAGCTAAATGTAAGCATGTAATACCTCACTGCCTACTCTTTTGGGGATTTACAAAAGTGTATCTACATATGTGTAGTACTAAATTGAAGTAGTTCGAACAACAATCCACTCATGTATTCGTTAAAGCCGTGATCCATTCTCTTGATACTCCTTAGTTACGTTCTTACATCTTATAGCCCTCAGGGGCCTAATAAACTGCTATTGGAATAAAATACCTAAAGCCAAATGTTTTAATATAAACGAAAAACTCGTCCAGTATTTTAATTAGTTATAACAACTGAAATGTTTTAATAAAATGTTGGATTCAAACATAGAAGCACTGAAAAGTGTAGGCGTTGATTAAACTGCTAAATCTTTTGTTCGGTAGCCTACATTATTGTTAAGCGGGAAAGGTTATCTCTGTGAGCTATTTATAAATACTTAGATATTAGTTCTATTATTGAAGATATAGACTATGCCTGATATTTAATACGCATATACTCGTACATCTATGAACATAGTCAAAAGCACAATACTTTTTCTTTGTCAAGCTATTTCAATCAAATAAACGCATTTATGAGAATGGCCGAATACACTAACCATAGCCGCTTTCTATTTTATTTGTTTACTGTGTATTATTATTTTATCATAACAGGTTAAATAATAACCTTAAGGCGATCTAAAACAGCGTTATCTTTGCATATTCGAAAACGAGACAAGGCATACAGGGCTATCTTAATCTTGCACATGCAATGACAATGCCCTAAGAGATTTTAGTAAGGCCCTAGATATAAACTATTGCGCCGCGAGTAGTCACGTAAAAAGCGAATGTACTATTATAACTTAGGCGCTCATAGCCAGTTGCACTCACTGATCGGTAAACGATTAGCGAGGTTAAGCAACGTTGGTGCGGTCAGTCTATAGATGGGTGACCGCTTAGTGGTATTTCATCTGAGCGTCTCCGTGCTTCGGAGGGCACGTAAAACGTCGGTCCCGTTTGTTGTCAAATTGACAGCAGTCGTTAAGCCATGTCAGAGGCCTACGGGGCCGCTTGAATAACTCTTGACAACAGGTTGGCCATTAACCACACGAAAAGAAGAAGACTTAGGTTCTTCCTTTTGAAGCGATCCTACTAGCTATTACTGCTATTAAATTGAACAGCAAATAGCAATTAAATTTACTTACTGCTTAGCATTTACAATCTGCGTCCAACGTTGTAGATGGCGATGAAGAAATATGGTAAAATGAGAAATTATAGGAGGTAGGCACCAAGATTGAAATTTATTTTATTATAATCTAAAAGTCTTGCTTCGTAGGCAAATGTAAAAGATATTGTAATCTATTAATATATTAATTTTTGCTCTTCCGAGTTCTTTAAGAACAAGACACCTGTATTAATATGCAATGTATAATCTAAAAGGTACCGTTAAAATTAAATGGTGATTTTAAAATGTGGCCGTGAGTTTCTTGTAACAACTTCTTACTTGAAAATGTAACTCTGAAATAAACTACTGTACACGGATATTATCACGGTTTATTTTAAGAATACACTACATTTACATAATTTAAAAGTATTAAACTATTTATATATACACTTTCCCGTCATTTCGGTTGCTTTTCAGCAGCCATGGTCGCAAGGAGACAAATTTGGTGGTCGTCTCATTGTATAAAAGTGTAGTTATCTGAACATCATTTAATTATTAGTGTTCCTATTTACGTAAAATGAGTTCAAAGTAGTCTGGCTGTGTTTTACTTTTTATAGGTTTTATTTAATATTCATTTATTCACCTAGGTCATGGAAGTAGTAGAATTCAATAGAAGATTGATTTCATTTCATTTATTGTTGGAAACTTAAACTACTAACCCTATACTGAAATTCTAAGCACGCCAATACCTAGTCTTGGCATTAATATTGTTACAAGAAAACTCTATTATTTCTATTGCATAAAACATTTATTACTGTAATGTGTGTTAGTTTATACATTAATATAATAACATTAAACATATAGGAAACTCATTCTTAATGATTTTCTTCGACTTTAATATAGTTCTTTAAACGTTGAGGCCAGTTATCAAAAGAAACACGCACTCTCTCGATAGTAAAATTCTTCACTGCCAATCTTATGGATTGTTTTAGGTACTTCAAATTATCATGGCGTTTAGAGCATGCCATACTCTCTACAACTGACCATAAATGCTATCACAGCAATTCGGTTCTCTTTATCACCCCACTCTATTTTAATATTACATAAATATTTAACAACGATTGGCGCGAAAATGAGAAATCAAAACGAATATTCATACATATAAGAATGACAGATTCCAAATTCAAACGTAGTATTGTTATTTTTTTAAATTGTAACATTATTTATGGCCAGACTAAGTATACTTTGTATTAGTGTGTAGTGACTATGTAACTATAGAATACAGATATATATATATAGCTGTAGTCTATATTTAATATCTTGCTTCTATCTTTCCTTAGCTTGTTAGGCCTTAATTTGTTGTTTATTTTGTCTTACTATTTTTTACATGCTAATAATAAAGAATTATTTCTGTTTCGTTTACCTTATTCATTATCTGGTCGATCTGTGGAATAACTTAGCCTTTATATTTGCAGATGATTGTGGAGTCTCGAGTTTGATTCCTGGAGCAAGGCAGTGTTAAGTTATTCTGTTAGAAAATTACGGTGTCTGGAAATTTGCACGGCAAATGGCAATAGGCTGGACCCCTGTTAAAATAGGACCTAAAATAAACGTACGAATACGAATTATGGGTATGCCTGCCTTTCTTGGAAATATATAAAGTCAGTATATAAGACAAAGAAATATTTGTGTTTTTGCTATATAGGTATACGAGGGGGTAACTGATGATACAAGGGAAATTTAGTTCAAGATTAAATACTTGTGATGAATAACGTATTTATTTGGATAAGGATTAATACCATGTTTATAAAACATTTCGTAACTTCGAGCGTTTATGCAGCGCACGCTACGAATATCTACTCTCAAAAGGAATACAGTTTGCCTATTTTTGCAATATTTTCATTGATGCGCCGCTCCTATTGGTCGTTAAGTGATGTTAAATAGCGCATAGCCTGCCTCGATAAATGAGCTATACAGCACTAAAATAATTTTTATTCGAACCAGTAGTTCCTGAGCAGTTTAACCAAACAAACAAACATTAGCGCGTTTAACCAAACAAACAAACTCTTCAGCTTTATAATATTTGTGTAGATATAGATTTAGGTTATAACTAATGTAACACATCACAATGAGACGCGATGAAAATAGTATAAAAGTTCAACAAGTAGTTGTGAATTAATAATAATAATATTCTATCACATACACACAATACCATCTAGCTCAAACTAAGCAGAGCTTGTACTATGGGTACTTGACAATAGATAAACATACATATATGTATACTTTATTTTGTAAATACATAAATATTATACATAGCAACACCCAGACCAAGGCAAACATCCATGTTCATGCACACAAATGTTTGACTTGAGCGGGAATCGAACCCGCGACTTCAGGCATAGCAGTTGGTTGCACTAACCACTACGCCATCGAGACCGCTTGGTGTTGCTTCTAATAATTTGATTATACAGAATGTTTAGTTAGGACAGTAAATTGCATTATGGTTATTTGGGCCTATGATGGAGTAGTAACGGCGCCAGCCGATCGATACACAATGTTATAGAATATTAATACATACTATCTTACACTTAGATATTACTAGCTTTTGCCCGCGACTTCACTTGCTCGGAAACAGTACTATTTTTTTGGACAAATGGTATCCCATGGCTTTTTCTGTTCTCCTGGCAATGATGATCGGGCGAGTAGTTAAGGCGACAAAGCGTAACAAGGTAACTCACATTCGCATTACAATATTAAGTTAGAATTACGATTCTAAGTGCCATTTAATCTATACTAATATTATAAAGATTGATATTTTGTGTTATTTTGTGTTACTATGTATATTGTAGCATATGTTTAAAACCTATAAGACCGATAATAATTTTTCGCCATTATGAAGCTATTTTATCCAGAAGTAAAATGACAACATGCTACAAGCCACTTGAGTGGAGCAGTAACTTAACTTAGTAACCACGGGGTTACTTAGTACTCTATATAAATAATAGTATAAAAAAACTAAAAAAACACGCTTCATTAAAAAACCAAACAAAAAGTAGAAAATGAATTAATAAATTAAATGTAAAAAGCGTGGGTTGGGGGTTATCAAAATATCTTAGAAAGCACTCCGCAAGCATAAAGCGTGTTTTTTATTTCTTTTTATTTTTTCGGTTATCGATAAGTGTGCAAAGTTTCAAATCAATCCGTCGGTTTGAAAGGGGTGAAAACCACGTTCAAAGATTCCGTTACATAGATTCATAGATACATAGACACATACATAAATACATACATACCAAGCTAATAAAAGCGTATTAAAAACACTAAGATTGTGATAGAGATATCCTCTAAGAGTTATTACCAATTCTAGGTCTTACGTAGAGAGCGGGCCTATTACCGTCTACCGAGCACAATGCCACACACCATGCAATTAAGAATTTCTTGACAAAATTCTGATATAATAAGTAAATTTGCCAAGCCTGTCATTCCATACGAGACCGCATGCACAGCAATCACATTCACTAACCACTGCGCCATATATCTATATTTATATATGTATAGATGACAAATACTTATAGGAGTTTCACTTTTGCATAAACGTGTAACTGCTCCGTGACCCAAAGGACACGTAAAGACGTCAGTGCTGAATCTAATGAACATATTTTATGGTTATCGGTATTGAGTCTCTTACATTTTCTGGCAACTATTTTACTTTAGAATATTTATATCCTTATAGTTTAACGTCATCACTCAAGAATTTTGTAGACAAATTAACTGATTCATTCTTATGAAGGTAGCGTAGCCGAAAGCCGAGAAACGAGAGTAGTTGCTTATATTATGTGCGGTACAGACTTTTAGAAAAACTATTCATGTAAGTAGCTACCTAAGTCTGTATAAAGCCATATTACAGTGAACTACTCAAAGCTCGACGAATTGATCTCGGACTTTTACAGATTCTTTTAGGTTTAGTATTAGCAATATTGCATTTAGTGGCTTGTCACTTTAAAGCAATCGTACAAAGTTCGTACGGACCACTTCAATATCATACAATTTATTTTACAGTAGCTTAATTTTCAAACATTTCTCTGCAATAATTCTAAGTATAATTTATTGGCTTACTATATTTATTAGGGACCAAGTTAGACCAGTAATTTCATAACAACATTAATTCAAAACTAAATGTTATAACCTATACATATCTTATTTTAAATAAACTGATAATCCAAATTGGTTCATCTAATAGAGAGATAAACGCCTCTATTTTATAATTTTTAATTGTATAGAGACAAACATAAGTTAAATACTTCAAACATTCACTAGTATTTCGACATCATTACTAAAACTCGATACATCCAAGCACCCAATTGATAAATGGCAAGTCTACAGCGAAGCAATTAGTAAAATTAGGCGGGAAAGAACATTGTTTTTTAAGCCTATTAATATTAGTCGTCGCCGGACAAAATAAACCAATATTGCGGCTAGCTGAAACAATAGCTCTCTGTCAGCACGACGGAGACAAATAGACTCCCGAAGGAGAAATAACGTTGATCTGGGGTACCGGCCTCTCGCAATAAATTCCTTTTTAAAACCCCCGAGTCTGTAGCCGTTAATTCTTTGTGTATGTGGGTATGTATAGCCGGCGCTTCTGACAATTTATTGGGATTATGCTCCATTGGAGACGAAAAAGTACTTAGTGTGTATTAGTTTTGTTTAAATGTACTTAAATAAAGGCTTTAAGCAAAGATTTTGATGGACTGCACGGATGGTGTATTGGCTTAAGTTATTGTCTCGCATCTGTCACTGCGCCGAGAGTTGCTGGGTTTGAATCCAACACAGGACAAACATTTATGTGATCTACAAATTGTTGTGGCGAGTCTAAGTTTTTGCGTTTGTTGTAGAATGAACTTCAGTGGTCTTTTTAAAATAAGAAATTAATAAGATATCGTTTGTATACGTTATTAATAAATTCGAACACGTTGTGCGCTTACCTATATAACATAAAGTGTGTTAAACATTAAGGATTTATGTATTTTACACTTATGAACTAAAGCCGGTAACGCTCCGCTGTGTGTCGTTCAAATATTTTTTATTTACCGATCTTGTGGGAGCTTCGGTATAAAAATATAAAAACACGCTTATACTGAAATGCAAAGTTATATAAAATTCCAAGTCAATCAACTTTTGAAGTTTTACGGATACATACGCGTGCATAAAAATACGTTAGCTGAATTTTTGTTAAAAGATAGGTTCTTTAAAGTAATTTATTTATTGCAATGCTAATGCTTACAATATTTCTCATCTTATCATTCATAGCAAAACAAAAACGCGACGTCAAATAACTCATGCGTTTGTTCGGTTACATTTATACTTTCACACATTCGCAAAGGTTCAGTCGGATTCATTAGTGTGCATAAAATGTTCATGTTTACATTCGCAACCTACTTCCGGACGCAGGTAGCAAAGTAAATATTTGTGCGATATTGCCTTGCAACAGGGCTACCTCCGCAAGCTTATATAATATGAATCAATGTTGTTTTTTCATACTTTAGGCCAATGGTTTTTAGAACTGCCCGTAGTAATTTACTCAAAGTCACCGCAAACAACTAATCACATCATCCTGGTTTAAAAAGACATTGTCTGTATTGCTCTTGCTTGGGTTTGTTTTTTAATACATATAATCTATAAGTCTATTAGGTATTAATAATAATCAAAGGTGTAGTTTGATACGTCACCTCATCGACCGTAAAATTGACTTGACAGTAAACTTGGTAAAATTTACTTATATCTTGAGTTTTTACCATATGGTCGTTGCAGAGATCAAAATAATTTATATTTGGTGGGACAGCTGGTACAGTAATACCTAATTCGAATGCGTGACTTAAATTTGAATCTGTCTAGTAGAATCATGTCAGTACTGTAAATTTGACTATTGTTAATCTATATATTAATACGTGAAGCAAAAACTTTGTACCGCTTTTTACGAAAATTGCGCAGACGGAGGAGTATGAAAGGAGCCTGCCAGAGTTTCTATGAAACCTGGTCCCACCTTCCAATAGCTATGTGTGTTACATCGCTGGATAGGTATTTTTGAGTTGAATAAAAGTTACTATGGCACCAAGTTCCAAATCTTAGTCTGTTCAGAGTTATTCTTTATTAAACATAGTACTTTTACAAGATCCAAAAACAATGTTAAGAAATGTTTATTTTAATGTTAAACAAATGTTAACGTTAAAAATGTTTTTTTATAAATAAAATAACGATAACATATTTTAAAAATAAACATTTATTTAATCATCAGTCTACAATGACGTCATTTAAAAATAAGGCTGGGCCTACAAATCCTTGATGTCTGGCGTACCCTAGGTACCAAGCGATAGAAACAATATGCGCACAGGTCCCTACAGTACGTCGTCTCGTCATGCAGGTACAATATCTTTGGAGAATATTATCATTGTGAACTAATAAGTAACAGTAGTACCTTCTAGCTCTCACGTGTCGCGACTGTATATGACCACGTAAGAGCCAAGCATCATCGTCAATACCAAAATCAGGTAAATCCTCTAGTGCAGCTTCACGATATATTTCTATTGTATACATTCCATTTTGCAGATGCTCGCTGCAGTAAGATTTCGCTAACTTCGTTTGGTAGGTTCCCAAAGCTAATAAAATTATTCATACGAACGACTACCTGCGCTTGCGCGCATCGCTGCCCATCCTGTCCGCGCCGCTAACCAGTGTCCTGATCATACATAATGAGTGCGAGTCAGACAGACCGATAAGAAGGTTTGTGACTCAATGATGCAAATGATAACTGTATGTTAGTATTTATATAACGTGTATATAGTACAGAAATGCAAATAAATAGAATTACTTGAGTGCTAAAACTACCATGTTTAATAAAGAATAACTCTGAACGGACTAAGATTAGGAACTTGGCGCCATATAAACTTTTATTCAGCTCAAAAATACCTATCAAGCGATGTAACACACATAGCTATTGGAAGGTGGGCCCAGAATTTGCATCCTCCTTTGGCACAGTTAAAGTGTACATGGAGAAGGAGTGGCGCATCCTAGTATTTTTATAAAATATGCTTTAGAAATACATTAAATTAATGAAAAACTCTACACGCACACAACCATGCATTTGACACAGGCAGCCGAATCGCGTTCGTGATATTTCGGCGTTGTTCGTCTGACGTCGTACAATTTTTTGCATCTATGGTTACCTATACCTTATTCATATGTGAAAAAGAAAACAAAGTAGCAAGCTTAGGAATATCGTCAATGAAAGAGTATAGTCAAGTAAATAATAATTTGTTTGATAAACATAGGTAATTTTAACCTGTATAGCCTTGGCGAAATCTAAATGAAATGTGATTATAAGAGTAAAATTATAGACAATAAAACCTTAATGGCGATCAAACTTAAAATTTAAATTAATTATGGTCGTATTTTGACCACCTGACGGCCGCTAGTTAAATATAAATACAGAACCTTCTAACCTTGCAAGGCTACTACCAAACAGGTCACATACTAAACTGTTTCAAAGCAATTTTCTCCTTAAATTATGTAATGACCTCCCATGCTTTTCCCTAGAGACTACAGCATGGGGTTCTCAGTAATAAAAACGTTTTTAAAGGGTCGGCAACGCGTAAGGGAAATCCTTGGCGTTACAACCGTCCGCTATAATAACTGCTAAGCCTAGCTTGTTTAGCCTTAGTTATATAAAAACAGATATTATATTGCTTAGTAAGATGCTCTTGTCACCTTTAAGGACGGCACCTTAAAAATCGGACGCTATTCTTATCCTAACTAATATTATACATCAATACGAATGCGTGTTTGTTGTATTTTCTCGCCTTAACTATTCGTTTACACGTACAACGTAAATTTAGTATACATGTTGTCAAAAGTACGGAAAAGGACATCAGGTACCTTGCATCCAGAAAAATATTCTCTGCGAGTGAAGCCACGGATAAAATTAAGTACATAGTACAACGCTTTATGAACTTCTAAATAGAAATTCCCGAAGCATTTTTCTTGAGACAACTTCATGACGGTCAGTATAAGTATATTTTTGTTATCGTTTCCTCAGATCGTATGTCTACCTCTACCAAGCAATCAGTCGCATTGTAATACCTCTTCTATGGAATAAGCTTACGAATCGGTTTTTGTACTTATATCGGTATTGAGTTATTGACTTTGATTCAGGCTTTCATTTAATTTAGGATTAAGCTTTCTGAAAATACATATCGAATGTTTGGGTAGGTGAATTTGTTTTCAATTTTATAGGAGATTGTAAAGCTGATCGGAGATTTGTGTCCGTGTACGAACGGGCATTTTTCTGAGTCAGGGTGTAAGCGTTCCCGTTTAGGAGGCGAGGAAATATTTTCTCGTTTACACATTTTTGTTTTACTGACGTTTCCACTGTTTTATTTATTTTGTTTGTCTTCGAATGGCTCTGACTCATAAAATTACAATAAGAAATTGTAACTAACTTAAATAGCTACAAAGAAGTAGTGATTGGTCGTTGATGGTTTTTTTCGTTAACGGAACGTAACCGTTGATTTTCGTTCATTAACTAGTTCATTAAATAGTTGAATCGTCAACTTAAAAACGTAACAGCTAATGCTAACTAACATTGCACCACGTTATACACGTTAAGGTTTTTTTTTTAACTTCTTGAATAGTTAACTCTTCTTCGTACGAGAAGTACTGCGTTTTAGGGATTTAGGTTTATCAAATATTTTTGAGGCTTGTAGTTGATAATTAGGCAAGTTGCGATTAGTTTAAGAGCGAGTATCTTGGTTAGTTAAATTTGTTAACAAAATTAACTACTTTTCCCTAACCAGTCAACGGCTGACAAATTGAAAAACGATTAACCGTTGATATAACTTGTTCGTTGATTCAAAGCTCACTACTACTAACATTTGTTTGATAAGTTATAAAATTCATTTTCTTTATTTGAAAATGTCTCGATAATTTAATAATGCTGTTTACGTTAGGTTACGGTTTTGATTCAGTGATCGGACAAAGTGTTATATAAATATTCTGTTGAAATTTTTTTGTAGCTGCACTGAGTCTTGCAATGTTTCAACAGCCCGCAAAAGTACCTATCTATTATGTCGGAACTGAAAACACAGCTGGTGAAATGCGATTGCAATACATTTCTGCCTACCTCAATGAAAAAATACAGGCGTGAGTCTAGGTGTTGCAATGAATACCAGAATTTAGTACATTTTATTATCAGCTGGCTTTTTACTCTCTCAAATCTATCCAATTAGATTTCTTAACAAAAAAGTAGTAAGCTTAACAATTATTTTATAATACTAAAACTTACCAAACTAAGTTCTGAGGGAATTCTGTTTGAATAACAAATTATTACCACCACTGTGCTGTGTAATATTCTAGGAAACTTGATGGTCCTTTGTTAACAAGACTAAGGCATCTAACATGAGAATATTGCTACAGAGCCCCTGTACCTAGGTTCGATGAAGGGACAAAGTTCCAACTACCCTCAAACTTTGGTAACCCGCTTTTCATCTTGGCCTTGATTGTGTAAATTTTGTACTGAGATTATTACACTGTGTTAATTTCGATATTAAAATAAGCGTCTGTACTATAATGCTTCTTTATGATAAATTGACTGTGTGAGAAATAGCATAGTATAGAACAGAACAGATAATGGTTTCTATATGGTACTTAAAGGACACGAATGAACAGAAAGTATTGAAATCGTAGTGTCTCAAAGCTGAAATTATTAGGATAAGGAGAGCTTGATACTTATAACTCCAAGATATTTTATATCTTTTGGTTATAAAGTAAATAATATTAGGGTGCCGGTACCTCAATGGTTAGGTCATCGGAATTGCTATCAAAAGGTCGTAGGTTCATTCCTTACCAATTACACTATACTTAGCGCGTCGTTTAATAATAGAATTTTAAGCAACATTGGCAAGAATACCAGTTATTTGTAAGTAAATTCGCTGAAAACTTTAAAATTATACTTCATATTGTGTATTTTCATATATCTCATATACATTATACTCATAAAAAATATCTTACTGAGGCTTAATACGATGTGTAGTTAAAATACTTATTATGTCTGATAAACACAACGAAAAAAAGCTTTATTCATTAATGTTCTGTAAACCTTTATTATATACAGCATCGTTATTTGGCAAACTAGCATTTTATGCGTTATTATGAACAATACTACAGAATATTTACTTATAAAACTTACAAGAGGGTCTCTACAAGACCCCCTCTGTTTTATGGATATGGCTGTTATATTTTTTTAAGATTTGAAATTATTCTTCGTACTGTCATCGATATAATTAACTGAATATTGAGTAAAGTTCTAAAAGCTATTTAAGAATTAAAACTTTTTAATTTTATTCTGTTGTTATGAACCATGACTAAGAAAAATTTTCATATTTTTTATTTGCTTTGAATTTGTATGTTTTTGTATAATAGAATATTCAAAATTGCTCAAATTAAATGTACCTACATGCTCTTTACTCTAACCTATCATGTAGATTACCATTCGCTGCAGTTTACCTTGAAGACAAAAATATATAAAATATAAATTTGTGTTATAATTTAATTGGTTAACATAGGCGATTGAACTAGATTTTTTATTATTCAAACCGAAGTAATAGTATGCATATAAGGAAAATCGCGCGTCTCTGACTTTTCGAAGTTATGTGCATATTAAATGATTAATTTATCGTTTGCTTTAGCGATGAAGAAAAATATCGAAAGCAAACCTGCATCTCTGAAAGTTCTCTATAATATTCTCAAAGATATGTGATGCCTGCCAACCCGCATTGGTCAGTGTAATGGACTATGGCCTAACCCTTCTCACACTGAGAAGAGGCCTGTGCCCAGCAGTGCGACAGTTTAGTTAGGAAAATTGAATTTTATGTCACAGAACTAGAGTTGCAAATATGTTTTATACGGTTGGTACAACCAACGTGTGTCAATTCCTGCTTTAATTCTCCTGCTATATCTAATTGCTAATCAAAGCAAGCTTATAAATTAAAAATCGCTGTTTATTTCATGGAGCAAGGAATTCTGGGCGCTTTATTTCTGCAGTTCGAGTTGGTGGACTCCGAGCCCACTCTTTATTTTTTTTTTTCATGGGGATTGCTTTGACACATTTCCCTCCGCGGGGGCGTGCGGAGGGGTTGTGTCGGTCTCACCGGGGTAAAAGAGAAAAATGTTGAAATGCTGACTAAACCTACCACGGTGTTCCTCGACAAAACCGCTATCGACGGGGCCCGCGAATCACTTGCACATGCGGTCGCGACCCCGCCGTATGAAACGGCAGGCCACTACACGAAGACACCTACCCTTTGACACTTCTCACTTTAAACCCTACTGTCCCCCCGTCGAGGGGAGACGGACTCGACACAGAGGCGCGCTTGGGAACACGCACGCCGCCTCTCGGACCTGGTGCTGATCGGATGGTGGGCAGGCCCACGAAGCCCACCACCCCCAGGTCAAATATCACGGTGGCTGTAGGTCATTTCGCGCCCTCCGGCGCCCGGCTCTGCGGTTGGGGAGAGGGTTTAAGCGCTGTCTCTATCACTACGCCGCCTCCTTGATGGAAATCACTTCTTCACAGTAGGAGGCGACGGTGTTCCACGACCTCTCACTTCGATCATAAACTGAATTATGCCGGGAGTGAGAAAGCAACCAATCCGACTGCCGTGATCAAAATCTAACCCCAACAATATGTCTCTTGCCGGCCTATACGACACAGGAACCAGCCAAAAGACCAATGGCCAGTCATTGCCTGTGCCGGCCGGAAGGTGAGAGCGCCATGACGCCTCGCCGAGCCCACTCTAGGTTAAGTAAGGTTCACAAGATTAATGCTTTAACAGACTTTTCTAAACTGTGTATAAAAATAAACAATTTGAGGGCAATGATATCTCCAATATACATTTTATCCGAGATACGAATGTCGATAAAAATCGACGCAAAAAGACGAAACGAACAATAGCTAAAACAATATAAATACCGCTATTGAACTTATTTCGCATCGAACAAAAAAGGCTGACACAGAAACACTTTTAATCTTACAATGCGGGTCCCTCAATGTTGACTTTATTGGATGACACTCCAGCTCTCTTGTTTACAAGATATCCATTGATATAGAATATATTGTCGAAGATATTATGGATTATTAGTTGGTTTACGTTATTTTGTTTTATATCTTAGGAAGATTTCAGTAAAATAAGAGCTGGAGCAGACTATGTTAGGAATATCTAAAGACACATACTTCCATAGTCTTATACTCTCACGCCTGTATAGACGTAAGCAGAATTGTATTATGACTACATTTTGCCAACAATGTTTTAGGATTTAAGAGTTAAAATGGGGCAAGGAAATCATGTCAACCTAGCACATTTACATGCACGCAAAGCTATTGCTGACAATTTAATAATCTTGCCTGATCTGTATCGGATCCGGTACCTTACGAGTCGGGTCCACCGACAAAGTCAGTAGCAGTCAGGTAAAATCTACATTGTGTAATAGAGAAAGAAAAGAACCGTTTGATTTTATTGTATCGTGATATTGAAAGCATGTCCATCACGAAATTAACCGTTATTAAGTGCTCGTCATCAAGGATTTGCAGGCACTAGTTCATTTGTATTGACATAGATCGGAAAGCCTCCTTATTTGAACCTTGATGGATGATGGACCTTAGAGGTCAAACAGCTGCCTCGACGATAACTTTGTGGAGACTACTGGCAAAACGCTGTAGCTAGAACCTAGAATATGGATTGTCCTTATTGGGGCTAGAGAGAAGAAAAAGCTGAACGAACCTATTTAATGGTGTACTTATGAATATTCCGTTCCAAATTTTATGCAAATAGTTCGCGTCAGCAATCAAAAATGTTGTGAAACCATTTATTACTCAGTCTACCCGTCTCATTATTTCTGTCCAATTTTATAGCAATTAATACTTTATTGCTAAGGCGAAATATGATCACATTAATATTGTCTTATGTTTACGCGAATGTTATACATTGAAATTAAACAAACTTTATACGGATTTTATCGCCTTATTTATTTTTTATAAAATTAATATAAACACTATTATTCCATAATTTTGAAACAATAAACTACTATTGTTAAACACTTTTACTAAACAACTTAGTTTTTTAGTTTACTAAACAACTTACTTTAGCTACCATGGGAATGTCTTTGTTTCAGAGAGCCCACGGGATCTGTGACAAGAAACACCTGGACGCCGAGCTTCAACATGTCAAGCAAGTACTGCAAGACAACAAGCTCCAACAGCCGCGCCGCTGTCACAGATCTCGAGAAAAACCAGCCACAGTCGAGCGCCAGCCTGCTATACTGTCTTATGTAAGGGGTGTCACTGACAAGATTGGCTACAACTTGAAGCGAGCTTCAATCAACACAAACTTCAAGCCGCCAACGAAGATAAGTAAATTTTTATCATCCGTCAAGTGCTAACTACCTTTACAAGATTCAGGGGTCTATAAAATAGATTGTGACTGCGGACTCTCATACATTGCTCAAACCAAGAGAAGCATTTAGCTTGAAGCTATTTGTTGTTGCACAATAGGACTGACAACTCACCCGCGTTGTGTCGCTGTGCCCTGTCCGTGCCCGACCAGTACACAAGACTGCGATCGCGTCCATTGCTGGTGGTGCCGAGGGTGCGTACTTGTACTGCTCAGTTTGCTCCGACCAATCAGGCCTATGAGACTTCTCAATTATCTGGTTGCTCAATATCCAGAAGTAGACATATTTTTTGATAAAATTAATAAATTTGTTGAATACTGTTCACAATTCTTTTATTTTTTTTTTAATTTATAGAAAATAAAAATAATACATTAAGTATGTAAGCCATAATACATGGCTCACTGCACGTGTTGGGCAACTGTAAGTGCAGAGAGCAGTTGATGCAAATAAATAAATAAAATAGGCACCCGCATAAAAGAACACATAGCTGATGTAAAACACCAACGCTCGTTGAAGTCTGCTGTGTGTGAACTTGTGCCACAGGGGATCAACCACTACCTGAGATTTGACAAACCACAGATTCTCGCTAAAAAAACACCGATTACTACCAAGGATTCTTCACGAGGCTATTGAAATAAAAAGCATCCTAATTTCAATAGAGAAGATGGTTGGAATGTACCACCAGCTTGGGATCCAGTAATTCAAATAGTCAAACCCAAGAAGAAGCAAACAACAGCTAGACTTCATGATACTTTGAGCTCTTTCTGCGTAAATAGAAACACCAATGATTAAATTATGTTCGGGTACTTTGAAATAACTACACTGGAACATTGAGACAATTACCATCTTAGTCTCCCCGTGACCATGGTTGCTGAAAAGCTATCGAAACGTCGGAGAAAGTGTAAAATTAAATCTAAACAGTTTTATAATTTAAATAGCTTAAATTGAAGTAAACAGTAACTAGTAAGTGTTTAACAATAGTAGTTTAAAGTTTCAAAATTATGTAATAATATTGTTTTATAAAAAATAAACAATGCGATAAAATCTGTATAAAGTTTGTTTAATTTCAGTGATCACATAAAATTTTCTCATCTTCTGGCTCAGGTTCTGATAATGATGTTAATGTTTATATAGTTTAAACTATTGTTAAAAAACATGGCGACCGCTGGGGTCGCACAAGTCGTTGGTCGTATCCGGCGATTGGGCCTCGAGGTGGCCCTGTCCAAGTCCGAGGCCGTTTGTTTCTACGGCCCTCGGAAACGGCCACCTCCAGGGGCCCATATTATGGTAGGAGGGGTCCGCATCGGCGTCGAGTCAACCCTAAAGTATTTAGGTCTCTTGCTCGACAGCCGATGGGACTTTATAGCCCATTTTCGTCGTTTGGCCCCCATTCTTCGGGGCGCTGCAGGCGCGCTCTCGCGCCTGCTGCCCAACCTTGGGGGGCCAAACACCTCCTGCCGGAGGCTCTACGAGGGGGTCGTGCGGTCCATGGCCCTATATGGGGCCCCAGTTTGGGCAGACAACCTGACGGCCCGCAATATCCCGGCGCTTCGTGCACCACAGCGCGCCATGGCCGTCAGGTTGATTAGGGGATACCGCACGATCTCGTTCGAGGCTGCGAGCCTCCTCGCCGGATCGATGCCATGGGACCTGGAAGCGGCGCTCCTGGCGTCGCTCTATCGTTGGCGCCAGGAGGCGCTAGCTCGGGGCGAAGGACCGGATCCTCCCGCTATCAAGGCGGCGAGGTCCGAGCTCCGCCAGGTCCTTATGGCGAATTGGAAGGAGCGACTTGTGCACCCCAGTGCCGGGCACGCCACGATCGTGGCGGTAAGTCCCGTGTTTCAGGAGTGGCTGGAGAGGCGGCATGGCGCCCTCACCTTCCGGCTGACACAGGTTCTGACTGGCCACGGTTGTTTTGGCCAGTTCCTGTGTCGTATACGCCGGCAAGAGACGCCCGGTTGTCACCACTGCGGCGACTGCCGCGACGTTGTAGAGGACACGGCGCTGCACACTTTGGCGGTTTGCCCCGCCTGGGCATCGCAGCGCCGTGACTTGACCGCGGCAGTCGGATCGGTTGCCCTCTCGCTCCCGGCCGTAGTTCAGTCTATGGTCCGGAGTGAGAGGTCGTGGAACGCCGTCGCCTCCTTTTGCGAGGAAGTGATTTCCATCAAGGAGGCGGCGGAGCGGGAGAGGGAGCGTTTAAACCCTCTCCCCAACCGCAGAGCCGGGCGCCGGAGGGCGCGCGATGACCTCCAGCCACCTTGAGGTTTGACCTGGGGGTGGCGGGCTTTGTGGGCCTGCCCGCCATCCGTTCAGCACCAGGTCCGAGAGGCGGCGTGCGTGTTCCCACGCGCGCCTCTGTGTCGAGTCCGTCTCCCCCTTAGGGGGGAGACAGTAGGGAATCATTTTTTGACGGAGTCCTTTGGGTAGGTCTCTTTGGGTAGTGGCCTGCCGTTTCATACGGCGGGCCGAAACCTCGGCGGGGTCGCGATCGCATGCGAAAGCGATTCGCGCGGCCCCGCCGATAGTGGTTTTGTCGAGGAACACCGTGGTAGGTTTAGTCGGTATTCCGGGAGGTACATTATTTCTTTTCCATCTTCTTTTACCCCGGCGAGTCCGACATAATCCCTCCGCCCGCCCCCGCGGAGGGATATGCGTCATTGCATTCCCCCACGTAAAAAAAAAAAAAAAAAAATTGTTAAAAAACATCCGAAGTGACCCAGGTAGAGTTGCGAGCGGCGTTGTCGAGACTTCGCTCGAAAAACACCGCCCCAGGGCCCGGCGGCATTTCAGGTCTTGCCTTGGCCCTGGTCCTCGAGGAGCTCGCGCCCCGACTCAGGGGTTCCTCAGTCAGTGTCTGGTACAGGGCCGATTTCCGCGCCAGTGGAAGGTGGGGAAACTGGTCTTGATCAGGAAGGAGGGGCGCCCGGCGGACTCTCCGTCCGCCTACCGACCCATTGTGTTGCTGGACGAGGTGGCTAAACTCTTCGAGTTTATTATCGCGGAGCGCCTCGTCCAGCGTCTGTGTTCAGTGGGTCCGGATCTGGCGGAGAACCAATATGGTTTCCGTCGCGGGCGCTCCACTATAGACGCAGTCATGCGTGTGAGGAGCCTGGCGGAGGATGCGGTGTCCCGGGGCGAGGTCGTCTTCGCGGTGTCTTTGGACATCGCGAATGCCTTCAACACCTTGCCCTGGAGTTGCATCAGGGAGGCACTCATTTTCCATCGAGTGCCGACCTACCTCCGCCGCATAGCCGGGGCATATCTTTCAGAGAGGGTAGTCGTCTACCCGGGTCACAACGGTTGGAGTCGGCGAGAGATGTCGTGCGGTGTTCCACAGGGATCAGTTCTGGGTCCGCTCCTGTGGAACATCGGTAACGACTGGGTGCTGCGAGGTGCGCTCCTCCGTGGCGTCGGCGTCATTTGTTACGCCGACGACACACTTGTCACAGCGAGGGGTAAGTCGCACCGGGCGGCGGCCATACTGGCGACCGCTGGGGTCGCACAAGTCGTTGGTCGTATCCGGCGGTTGGGCCTCGAGGTGGCTCTGTCCAAGTCCGAGGCCGTTTGTTTCCACGGCCCTCGGAAACGGCCACATCCAGGGGCTCATATTATGGTAGGAGGGGTCCGCATTGGCGTCGAGTCAACCCTAAAGTATTTAGGTCTCTTGCTCGACAGCCGGTGGGACTTTATAGCCCATTTTCGTCGTTTGGCCCCCATTCTTCGGGGCGCTGCAGGCGCGCTCTCGCGCCTGCTGCCCAACCTTGGGGGGCCAAACACCTCCTGCCGGAGGCTCTACGAGGGGGTCGTGCAGTCCATGGCCCTATATGGGGCCCCAGTTTGGGCGGACAACCTTACGGCCCGCAACATCTCGGCGCTTCGTGCTCCACAGCGCACCATGGCCGTCAGGTTGATTAGGGGATACCGCACGATCTCGTTCGAGACTGCGAGCCTCCTCGCCGGATCGATGCCATGGGACCTGGAAGCGGCGCTCCTGGCGTCGCTCTATCGTTGGCGCCAGGAGGCGCTAGCTCGGGGCGAAGGACCGAATCCTGCCGCTCTCAAGGCGGCGAGGTCCGAGCTCCGCCAGGTCCTAGTGGCGAATTGGAAGGAGCGACTTGCGCACCCCAGTGCCGGGCACGCCACGATCGTGGCGGTAAGTCCCGTGTTTCAGGAGTGGCTGGAGAGGCGATAGTGGTTTTGTCGAGGAATACCGTGGTAGGTTTAGTCGGTATTCCGGGAGATACATTATCTTTTCAACATCTTTCTTTTACCCCGGCGAGTCCGACATAATCCCTCCGCCCGCCCCCGCGGAGGTGTATGCGCCAAAGTATTACCACAAGTAAAAAAATAAAAAATTGATAAATAGACATAATTAGTGCTAATCGATTGTAACGTGTTTTGATTTTTAGTAAATACTAGATTGTAACCAGTTACCATTGACAATTTATTTTTCTTTGGCATTTGATCTTAAGAATACGAACTACCTTTTCAAATTTATGATTATAGAATGCCCGAATCACGATTTGATTATACATTGAAGAGTGTGCGATACCTCTCATTTTTATAATTTGTTGATGCTGATGATCTTTAACAGACGTAATTCTGGTAAGTTTGGTCGCAAGTGTACCGCTGTCACTCAATAGGTTAATCAAATGATCATTTATACTAAGCACATTCGATTAAAGATCAACATTATTCGGATATGTTCAAATTACAGGAACATTTGTCGCTTTTGTCCTGACATAGCTAAACTAAGTACAAATAAACTGCAACTTGTTAAGAAACATGACGACGGGCTATAAAGTCAAACTACATGTTGCTTAACAAATTAATGTTCTCTTGTGAGTGAAAAGTTTAGTAGAGACCCGAGATGTGATAATAAATGGAAGATCTTTTGTAAAACGGGAGACACGAGAGAAACTATTTAAACGAACTTGAGTCTGTATGTTGAAGATTTCTAAAAAACTTATTAGGTTTGACTATAAAAGACTTATACAAATAAAATACTTGTACTACCAGTATCTCTATTAGTTTCATCATCACGAGAAAGCACTGTAATGATGTTGATGCAGTTTTTAAAGTAAAGGAGCTTGATATTCCACTTGAAATCCAAGCTGTATTTCATCTGATATTGTTACAACTAGAGATGAGGTATTCACGACCCTCAAAAATAAGCGTTAATTAAAGTAATATTAAAAAATTATTACTTAACTATACAAGAGTATTTTCTTGGTTTAACTCTGTAGTTATTTATAATGACTATAATTATTATAAAAACATATAATATTTAACTAGCTACGATGAAATATATTTATCATTATAAGCTTTCTTATTATACTTTTTTAATACGTCGGGTTAAGATTCTACCTAATAAAAAAAGGAAAAATAAGCAAACCAAGCCAACCTCCCCTATAATAATAATTGTAATGTAAACTTATTATTGGCGATTTTGTTACAATACATACATACATAAATTCACGCCTGTTTGCCAGAGGGGTAGGCAAAGACTACGGTTTTCCATTTGCTACGATCCTGACACACTTCTCTGGCTTCATTCACTTTCATAACATTCCTCATACACGCTCGCCGGTTTAAGGTGCTCTTAACCTGGCCTTTATCCAGAACTTCTCCGATCTAATTATCGCTACCGTTGACGTTTATAACGGAGTGTGTTTTCTAAATAATGCTTAGATAAGGAGATGAGTTTTTGTTAGCTGTAATAATTCAAACTTGACACTGTTAAAGTATGGATATCAAAATAATTAGAATAAATAAATAAAGTATTAAATACATACTTCTTACGATACTTAGTAAAAGAAAATTGTATTGTTAAAATACTATAATATGTGTGTATCTTTATAAAAAATAAATTCAGTCTGTTTGTACATAGATAAGGCACTATATACCTTTGCAACCGTTGAACTGTGTGTTTCATTAGACACATGGTATGACGTATATAAATATAATACATGATAAGAAGCGCAATGGTTACTGTCATAATATTATTGCAGAGGAAAATTGACCTTATTGTTTCATGACGTTCAAATGAACCTGAACCGTTGGGTGGTAGACAAAATTTTTGGCCGACTATACTTATCTAATTCTTCATACGCGCATCGCACATTCGCACATCATAATATAAAATCTCCGTAAATAAGAGACCTATTTCAAACAAGACTTTGTGTACACTTTTAATCGTATCTGTGATTTATTTTTATATGAAACATATCTGAAGTCTTCATGTATTAAAAAATCGAACAGAGCTGAGGGTCTAGTTTAATTAATCTTACATGCTTCATATGTAATACAAGATTAAATCTTTCGGCCGAGGAGTATCTTGCTACATCGATAAGTCAAAGCCTGGGATTAGATAAAACTTTCATCGAATTTGATTTGAGTAGACTATCTACGACATAGTGATAAATATAATCAATGGCGAAGCATCTCATTATGATGTTTCATTCATAAACGTCTATTTTTGTTATCTGTAATGTAAATTTGTGTTTCTGACAGAGATCTGGTTTGAACAATACAATAAATTCATTCCGAAACTATCTACTTCTAATTTGAGCTACAATTGGTGTACATTATTTCTGCAAATCTTTAAACACGTCATTTAATATATTTATATATCAGGTATAACTTTATCAACGAACCTCATTGAACAAATATCAAAACGAAGAGAAGTAAATGGTTTCTTATTTAGTTAGCTAAATGATCTATTGAACAAGTTTAGAGTAGTAGAGCCTCGCTGATTTCAGCGTGAATCGACCGGCTCGACCGGATAAGGACTACCTTCTCACAGAATATCGACGTGAAATAGCAGTATTCCTACTGTTGTGTTTCGTCCGGTGAGTGAGAGTGCCGGAGGCCCAATCACCCTCTTAGCCTCTTTCCCTTTCCCGCTCCTTCTCCTTCCCACTTCCTTTCTTAAAGGGTCGGCAACGCGCAAATGATACCTCCGGTGTTACAGGCGTCCATAGGCTACGGTGACCACTTACCATCAGGTATGAATGTTTGCCAACGGAGTTGTATAAAAAAAAAGTTATATAGAGGCGCCGAAACTGTAGTTTTTACACTCTGAAAATATGTAATATAGGAACGCCTAATGATAACAATTTAAATGACGCTGTGTGGTTGTTGTATATAAAACATATTATTCTAATATAGAACTATGCTGAAATTTTGATTGGCGTTCACTATAAAATATATACGATCGTATCACTAATAAGAGCTGTACATTTAAGCCAGTAAACCCGTTCTTTGGTACGAACCTCCTTCATAGACCCATGTCTATTACGTAATTAGAAATTGCGGTTTCTTTGCTGACTTTGTACGGTTTATACACGCTTAATTAGCAACATACTCGGTATTGTAATATTAAGCATTTAAAGACTTAAATATATTCATAGTCTCACTCCTGTATCACCGGAAGGGTGGGCAGAGGTATATAACTACATTTCTTCAGCTATATTTTTAGGTCTCACGTAACATGACACAAACCCTTAAATGGCTACTGGCCACAGTTCCAGACTTCGTGGTGTCATTAAGTTTATTTTTTTTCATATTTTGCTCGTCAGAATGACCACGCTCCGCCTGATGGTAAGCAGTCGTATGGTCTAAGAGCAGTGGCCTCCACATCGTCGTCATAGCAGCCGAGGCGATGTTGAGGTGTCTACTTTGACGGCCTGAGAAGGTGCTTTTTCACGCCCCGCTTAAAGGACCCAGGATTGAAGGAAGAAGGAAACACGTACCTTGGCAGATAATTCCATGCCTTGATCGTTCAGCAGAGGTATGAGGACCCAAACTTGTTGGTACGCACTCTAGTCGACTCCACCGTGTAAGGATGGCATCTGAGCCCAGCACGCGTTGTTCTGGATAGGAAAGGAGAGGGCGAGATAAGGTGGAATAACTCTTCAGAGCACTCCCCGTGGTATATTCTGTAGAAAAATGCCAAAGAGGCAATATCCCTACGAAGTTGCAGAGGTTCCAGTGAACTGGTGACCTCTGGATCTCCGATGATACTTGTCAAGAGCGTCTAGCAAGTACTGCGCGAAGCCATCCCAAAGATGAGAACAGTACTCCACGCAAGGGCGCACTTATGCCTTATACAATAGGCACAGCTGCCCAGGTGCGAAGAACCGCCTCACCCTGTTCAGAACTCCGAGTTTTCGCGAACCTTGCTTAATGACGCTCTCGATGTAGGTTTTGGGATTAAGGGAGCGGCAAAGATCCATACCTAAGACGGAGAGGCTGTCACGTATCACCAGTGGAGTGTTCTTCAGAGAAGGGAGGGGAAGGAACGGAGACTTTTTGTTGAGAACGCGCATGCCTGGGTCTTCTTGGGGTTGAACTGGACCAAGTTTTTGGCATTCAAAGATGCGGTTCAAGGTTTGGTCAAGGTCAATGACAAGATCCTGCCTTTGCCCCTCAACCTCAGCCTGTTTAGCCCCAGGACGTCCGAGATATCGCCCATGCACGGTACTGTTGTCTGCATAACAATGTATGTTGCCGAGATTCAACATATCATTGACATGCAGAAGAAAGAGCGTAGGGGATAAGACGGACCCCTGAGGCACTCCTGCATTGATCTGCATAAATTTGGAAGCGCGACCGTCGCAAAGGACCCGAGTACAACGTTTCTGCAGGAAACTTGCAATCCAGGTGCACAGTTGAGGGGGCAAGCCATATCCCGGAAGCTTGGAAAGAAGAGACCGGTGCCAGACTCTATCGAAAGCTTTGGCTATGTCTAGGCTGACAGCCAAAGACTCGACGTGCTTGTCCATAGCCTCACCCCAGAGGTGCGTGACAAACGCTAGAAGATCACCCGTTGATCGTTTAGTCCGAAAGCCGTATTGGCGATCATTGATCAACGAGTGATCCTCCAGGTAGCGGATAATTTGGGTGTTTATAATCCGCTCGAACACCTTGGAGAGCACCGAGGTGATAGCTATGGGTCGATAGTTGCCTGGCTCGGAACGGTTCCTCTTTTTGGGAATCGGTTGAACGTTCACCTCCTTTCAAGCCTCAGGCACAGTGCCTGCAGCGTAAGACGTCCGGTATAGGCGCGTAAGTGTGGGAGACAACTCCACTGCACATTTTTTGAGGACCACAGCTGGGATGCCGTCAGGTTCACTGGCTTTCCGAACATCGAGACACTGCAGTATCGCACGAACGTCACGTTGCCTGATACGTATATCAGGCATGGTGTAGCCGCAGTTGGCAATGTTAGGCAGCTGCGAACCGCAGTCATCGATTCGGGAGTTGGCCGCAAAGAGATTTGCAAGCAGATCTGCTTTCTCTTGCGGCCGATGACCCAGTGATCCATTCGGATATCTCAGAGAGGGCAGCGAGGTCTGGCAGAAGTTGGACTGCACGGCTTTGGCCAGGCGCCAATAGCTACGACTGCCCGTAGGATGCGCCATGAGCTCATGGCCGAACCGTGCGACGCGCTGGGCATCCGCTCTTAAGTATGCCCTCTTGCAGACCTCTGTGGCTTGGTTGAACGCTGCCTTTAGCAAAACAAGTCTATAAAATTTTACCTTTACTGGGAATCAAACCCGAAGCTACATCACACACAGCATACACTACTACTGCGCCATTGAGATAGTCTAAGAATTATATGAATATATAAAATTAGCCTTGTATTAAACTGTCCTACTGCTGCACAGGCCTGTTCGCAGCACGAGAAGGGTTTGTCCATAGTCCACTACGCTGGTCCAGTGCAGATTTGCAGACTTCATATATCTCCGAGAACATCATGGAGAACTCTCAGACATGCAGATTTCCTTACGATGTTTTCTTTCACCGTTATAGTAAGCGATAATTAACTATTTAATAATAATAATAATAATAATAATAATCATTTATTTGCAGATAAACATGGTATAAAAAGATCTTACAATTCAAAATGTCACACATGCTTTGCTTAAATTTAAGCATGCAAATATAATTAAAGATATGAATTATAACACATACACACACACTAAAACATTTTTAATTCTTATAGTCTAGGAAGTCCTTAATATTATAAAAATTATGTTCATTTAGCCATTTATATAATTTTAATTTAAATAATCTTGTGCTTAAACATTTAAAATCGTTGGGAATCTTATTAAATACACGTATGCACATAGCGATACAGTTCTTATTATATTTAGTGGATTTTGGTATATGTTCCATTACAAGTCTATGTGGATCTCTGCGGTTTCTAGAATTAACCTCTTGTATCGTCTTAAATAAGTGTTTATGTTTCCATACAAACATGCAGATCTCGTAAATGTATAAAGAAGGCAATGGTAATAAATTAAGCTTTTTAAACATAGGTTTACATGATTCACTGGGTTGTAGTCCAGTCATAGCTCGTATACATTTCTTTTGCGCAACAAATATTCTGTTGAGGTCAGTACTATTGCCCCACATAATTAATCCGTATCGCAGTACAGATTCTACGTAAGCGTGGTATGAAATCGCAGCAGTGTTTAAATTGGTTACCAATTTGACCTGTCTAAGTGCATATACAAATTTATTTATTTTATTGGATATTGTGTCTATGTGCTCTTTCCAATTCAGATTATTGTCAATGACAATTCCTAAGAACTTAGTATGTGCCACTTCTTTGATTTTTGGTATGTTTAAGGAAAAGTTGTATTTATTGTTATAAGATTTATTAAACTGTATATATCCTGATTTTTTAAGATTAATATTTAATTTATGTTTATTTAGCCAATCAATAAGTTTGTCAATTGTTAAATTTATTTCAGTTTCGTGGTCGTTAATTGTATTATTTTTTTTATCTGACGCCACCAAAATGGAAACATCGTCCGCAAACAAGATACATTTATGTTGAGTGATATTAGTTATGTCATTTATGTATATCAGAAACAAAATTGGCCCCAAAATGCTGCCCTGAGGGACACCACATTTTATATGCTTATACTCTGATGTATATAGTGACATTTCATTGTTTTGATTAAGCTTTGTTATTATAACACTTTGTTGTCTATTATCTAAATAAGAAGATATCCATTGCAGTGCAGGTCCTCTGATACCTACTTTCATTAATTTTTGCAATAGAATATCATGTGATACTAAATCAAAGGCTTTTGAAATATCAAAAAATAGTCCAGTAGTCAAATTATTGTTATTAATGTTGGTTAGTACACTTTGCATAAGAGAGAAAACTGCTAAAGAAGTGGATTTTAGCTTTTGGAAACCGAATTGTTCCTTACATATCACTTGAAACTTGTTAAAGAAGCTAGTTAAACGTATATGCATGCATTTTTCATATAGTTTTGATAAGATGGGTACTAGTGTAATTGGGCGATAGTTACTAATGTTACATTTTTCACCTTCTTTAAATAATGGTTTTACAATTGATTTCTTTAAAGCCTCTGGAAATATACCATATGAGAATGAAAGATTAATTAAATATGACATAATAGGACTAATTTCATAAGCGCATGCTTTAATAATTTTTGTGTTAATTTCATCATAGCCCTCTGAGTTAGTATTTCTAAGAAGATTTATTTCTCTTTTGATATCATTTGCCGATACTGGTGTAAGAAACATTGTGCTTAGTGTAGTATTTGTAATATTATTACTATCATTAATACGTTGCGTGAGTTGGGGTGCAGACATGGTAAAATGCTGATTGAAGGTTGAGGCTAATTGTACTGGATTTGAGATACACACGCCATTGATTTTAATATGGTCAATATGTTCTTTAGGATTTACATTGTGAATTTCCTCTTTAACGACTGACCAGGTAGCTCTGCACTTATTTTCGTTTTTATTTATAAAGTTTATGTTTGCCATTTTCTTTGAGTTATATATACACTTTTTTAGTAATTTGGAATACTGAATATATTTAATTTTATTGTGTTCATTTTTATGTTTGTAGAAATTGTAACGTAAAGACCTCTTGGTTCTACAACTTTTTTTCAGACCTTTACTTATCCACGTTTGTTTATGTTGTTTAAAGTTAACTTTTATTCTATTTTTTGGGAAACAAAGATTGTATAATAGGCAAAATAGTTCATGGAAACTGTTAAAGGCTACATTTGGATCGTTTGCCATATATATATCCAACCAGGACAGGCTTTGTAAACATTCTTTAAATTTACTAATATTAATTGGGCTAAAATCCCGCCTATATATGAAATATGTTAAGGGTTTATGAAATTTTGACTTTATCGGGCAACTCAGCATTTGTGCCGTTTCGTGGTCAGATAAGTATAGTGGTAAAACAGTGCCGTTTGCTTCTGGTATATTACTCAAAATATGGTCAATACAGGACGTCTTTCGAGTGGGTACATTTATGTGAATTTTCATATTATGATTGTGGCAGATGTCCTGTAACCCATTTGTTACACTCCCTTTTTTTAATGTATTTATATTAAAGTCACCTGTTATTATAATTTGTGTTTTGGATTTGCACTTTTTATGTAAATCATACAAGAGACTATCTAACTTAACCAAAAACTGTATGGGATCTGATTGGGGTGTTCTGTAAAGACAAATTATTATTATGTTAAATGATACTAATTCTATACCACAAATTTCAAATGTATTCTGGGATGCATATTTATCTAAGTGTAACAATTCCGTAAATATTAAACCTTTTTTTACCATAATACAGGTACCACCTCGTTGTTTGTTCCTACAAAAATTTGCAGCCATAACATAGTCAGTAATTCTTACATATTGTTCATGACCCCTTTTTATAAAGGTTTCAGAAAAACATAATACATTAGGATAGTTATTGGACTCCCGGAGTTCTTGTAAAGTCAGCTCAATCAGTTCCTGTTTAGACAATATGCTAGCAATGTTTTGGTGCATTAATCTAAATATGGTTTGATTGATAGTTGATGAGGACTTAGCCTCGAAAAAAGGTACAATTTTTGTTTATTTTTTTGAAGTAATATGGTATAGTACCTTTTTTTATGTACTCTATGGATGGTTCAGAGTTACAGGCCTTTTGAGGTTTTATGTTAATGTTATTTTTAAAATAATACGGTATTGTACCCTTTCTAGGCTGGCTTTCTTTTAAATTTATAGAAGTTAAACTTTTTTTATTGTATGACAATATTTTACTAATTTGAATTGGACATACATATTTTTTATCATAATCAATACAGTCTATTATATAATTAATGGACTTACAAATATCAATCTGACTATAGTTACTGCATCTTACAAAATGACATTTTTTAAATTGTTTACACAAATTCTCCATGCGATAGTTTAATGTATTGACATCTAAATTAAATACATTTTTAAATACATTTAAAACAATTACAGTGTTATTATAATAGTTTTCTAATATATTTTGCAATTGGTATAGTACATACTTCATGTTATGATCGTTTTCACCTAGGCAGAGTACTATTCTGTCATTCGATCTTAGATTGGCTTGACGACAGCTGTTGGTTACTTCACTGCTTCGTGCGTTCGGTTTTGTTTCTGCGAAGACTCCATATTTTTCATACTGCGTGCCCTGCCTCGTCTGTAGGATATTCGCAGCCAGGCCGACGCATTGCTGAGTGCCGAAGATATGGATTATTTGCCCAGGTTTCTTTATGTGTTGTTTTGTTTTTGTAGGATTTCGTATAGTTGGTTGAACAATGTGGTGGATGACTTCACTTTTCCCGTTCATGCTGAAAGATTGGGTCAGATTTTCGATTTCTTTCGTGAGAGTTTTGATCTTCTGGTCCGCTTCTTTCAATTTAAGTTTTAAGGCGGCTATATTATCTTGCAGTAGCAGGACATTGGAGTTACTTACTATAGTGTCATTTTTCAGTACCTTAGGTGACCAGGTAGGTGTGCTGAGTATACTTTGTCGTATGAGTTGTTTATTCTTAGTATTAATACGACATAACTTCGAGAAGTCTGAGATACGGGCATCAGGTTCAAACTTGAGACCTCTGCGTGGCAGTCCGACGGTCTCTGTACCTATAGGCTACGCTAAGTATTTAATATATTATGACCCTATATGTCTTGCGAATCAAAATATCATAGGTCAGGGAGTAGACAGATACTACGAATTTCCATTTGCTACGATCCTAACACACTTCTGTGGCTTCATTCACTTTCATCACATTCTTTATACACGTTCGCCAGTTTAAGGTGCTCTTATCCTGACAAAGGTCCATAACGCCTCCATCTGATCGAAAATCTTTCACCTAGGTCTTCCCCTTGAGACTGTTCCATTCACACTAGCCTTATAAATTTTCTTAGTCAGTCTTTTCTTGTCCGTTCTTTCTACATGTCCAAACCAGCATAACATATCCTTTTCTATTCTTGACACTATATCCACTTTCATGCCGCATCTCTCTCTAATCACACTATTCCATATTCTATCTTTCAAAATATCATTCAGATACTGTATAAATATTTATATGGCTATCATTAAGAGTTCTCTGTGGAACTATCAACGCGGGAATAGTTGCACGTAACACGGGAAATGAAACGCACATAGCTTGAAATGTTTTCAAATGATGTTTGCTTATGTTGATTAAAGTTCATATTTGCGAATGTTTATATATTTTGGTAGCTTTTGCAGTATTCTTATTTATTTATTTATTTTATTTTAGACCCGCCAACAGTATATATACAACATTAAACACAATACAGTTCCTTAAAACTAGTTCTTATACATACACTAACATAGGCATGTACATTGATAATTAATTTGATAGTTTTATTGTGATATTGATAATTTAAAATTCAAGAAATATTTATGTAATTAATAATTTATGTATAATTAATTTGTACGCCCTACAAGGCGAAACATATTGACAAAGAAGTAGACTTTGTCAATATGTTATAACTTGTACCTCAACCACTTATGTTTCACAAATAAAACAATTTGACATGATTTGATTTGATCATCAATTGCCGACGAACTCCGCGAGTGAAGCTGTGTGTGAGTGAGTCCTTCTCCCTAGCCTTTATTATTTTCTTATATCAATGATTCAAAAAAGAATTCAATTTGAGTAATGTTAAACCTATTGAGTCGCAGCGGTACACAGGCGGCCAGACACAATAGATATCCAATTATATCTGACATTTAATAATCGAGGGGTTAAGGGTTCATTTTATCTTGTATGCTAATCTTATCGTGGAACGATTGTAAACTTTAATGCTTACAAATAACTTCACTATCGCTATGAAAGCGTGAATGAATACATATTTTCTTAGTCCGCGTATTTTATTATTTGTTTGAACAGAATTTTCAATGAGAAGAAAGTAATTTGTCTCAGGTACTGAACACCAAACTACTTAACGAACTGTGAATGAAGATATTGTTTTATTGCTTTTTACTGAGAAGCTAGTAATAATTTACTGACTTTGCACGGATGGTGTAGAGGTTTAAGTTGTCGCCTCGCCACTGCCATTGCGCCAAGTGTTGTGGGTTCGAATCCCACACGGGACAAAACTTTTTGTCATCAACAAATGATTGTTCCGAGTCAGCGTGTTCTTGTGTCCGTTGTTTGAATGTTTGTAAAGTCCCCCGCGACAAAGGAATTATTCCTAGTGCGGGAGTTTTTCAAAGAAAATAATGATGTTGACTGTCTTCCCTCCTCTCGACCTTTAAATGCGCCGTTTGTTCAGTCAAGTAAATTCATTTAATAAAGTTTACTTATATACACATTATAGCGGAATTGAATTTTTAAAAAACAAAACAGATGATTACGGTGTTTCGTTTAAACTGACAATGTTAATGGTATATTCGTGCTGCTGAAACGAGTGTCACGTTACTTTAATAATTTAATTTGTTTGATGCTAATTTTATTTACGTTTTAAAGTATTTGTTTACTTTGATGGAAAGGTGACTAGTATTGTTTGACAGGTGGTACTCCACCTGTCAAACAATACTAGTCACCTTTTCTAATCAATTGTATGCGTGGCTAGTAATAATGGAGTGTTAGATTCGATTGGCTTGTCAAGCAATGTGTTATTGGATTCTCTCAAGAGCACCACTAACTGACTCTATATCTCATGAAGAAGGAAGTTCCACACAAAAATGTTGCTTACTAGATGTTGCCCGCAGCTTCACTCGCGTAAATGTATTTTAGGTTAGTGAAATTGATTTTTCGAGATGAAAGGTACCCTATGTCTTTTTCTCTACCCTTGACAATGTTTATGCGAAATTACATAATTATCGTTCAAGTAGTTAAGGCGTAAAAGCATAACGAACAAACAAACTCACATTCGCATTTATAATATTATAGTTAGATTAGCTGACCCGCGCAGCTTCGTCTGCGTCACATAAGAGAATTTGCCTCGTTTTTGCAATATTTGTCATTGATAGTTCGCTCCTATTGGTCGTAGCGTGATTTTATATAGCTTATAACCTTCCTCGATAAATGGGCTATCCAACATTAAAAGAATATATATCTATCCAACTGTCAACTATCCAACATAAAATTCTTCAATTCGAACCAATAGTTCTTGAGGTTAGCGCGTTTAACCAACCAAACAAACCCTTCAGCTTTGTTATATTAGTACTAGATGTGCCCGCGGTTTCACCCGCGTTTATGATTACTGCGCCACCCCCGTTGATCTTAGCGTGATGTTATGTAGCGTATAAGCTTTTTCTTTTCCATACAGTGATGTCACGAGCGGTGGCAGGAAAAGGCCCTGGTTCGGTCGTGAATGCGCTGATGCTGTTGAACGCAAACAGACAGCGTACCGCGCTTGGACCAGGGCTCGCATTCTCCACGACTCTTACGTGGATCACCTGAAGGCAGCGTTCAACCAAGCCACAAAGGTCTGCATGAGGGCATACTTAAGAGCGGATGCCCAGCGCGTCGCACGGTTCGGCCAGGAGCTCATGGCCCATCCTACGGGCAGACATAGCTATTGGCGCCTGGCCAAAGCCGTGCAGTCCAACTTCTGCCAGACCTCGCTGCCCCCTCTGAGATATTCGAATGGATCACTGGCTCATCGGCCGCAAGAGAAAGTAAATCTGCTTGCAAATCTCTTTGCGGCCAACTCCCGAATCGATGACTGCGGTTCGCAGCCGCCTAACATTGCCAACTGCGGCTACACCATGCCTGATATACGGATCAGGCAACGTGACGTTCGTGCGATACTGCAGTCTCTGGATGTTTGGAAAGCCAGTGGACCTGACGGCATCCCAGCTGTGGTCCTCAAAAAATGTACAGCGGAGTTGTCTCCTACACTTACGCGCCTATACCGGACGTCTTACGCCGCAGGCACTGTGCCTGAGGCTTGGAAGGAGGCGAACGTTCAACCGATTCCCAAAAAGGGGAACCGTTCCGAGCCAGGCAACTATCGACCCATAGCTATCACCTCGGTGCTCTTCAAGGTGTTCGAGCGGATTATAAACACCCAAATTGTCCGCTACCTGGAGGATCACTCGTTGATCAATGATCGCCAATACGGCTTTCGGGCTAAACGATCAACGGGTGATCTTCTAGCGTTCGTCACGCACCTCTGGGGTGAGGCTATGGACAAGCACGGCGAGTCTTTGGCTGTCAGCCTAGACATAGCCAAAGCTTTCGATAGAGTCCAGACTCTATAACCTTCCTCGATAAATGGGCTATCCAACATTAAAAGAATATATATCTATCCAACTGTCAACTATCCAACATAAAATTCTTCAATTCGAACCAATAGTTCTTGAGGTTAGCGCGTTTAACCAACCAAACAAACCCTTCAGCTTTGTTATATTAGTACTAGATGTGCCCGCGGTTTCACCCGCGTTTATGATTACTGCGCCACCCCCGTTGATCTTAGCGTGATGTTATGTAGCGTATAAGCTTTCTCTTTTCCATACAGTGATGTCACGAGCGGTGCCAGCACCGGTCTCTTCTTTCCAAGCTTCCGGCCTATGGCTTGCCCCCTCAACTGTGACCTGGACCTGGATTGCAAGTTTACTGGAGAAGCGTCGTAACCGGGTCCTTTGCGGCGGTCGCGCTTCCAAATTTATGCAGGTCAATGCAGGAGTGCCTCAGGGGTCCGTCTTATCCGCTACGCTCTTTCTTCTGCATATCAATGATATGTTGAATCTCGGCAACATACATTGTTATGCAGACGACAGTACCGTGCATGGGCGATATCTCGGACGTCCTGGAGCCAAACAGGCTGAGGTTGAGGGTAAAAGGCAGGATCTTTTCGTTGAACTTGACCAGACCTTGAACCGCATCTCTGAATGGAGTGCCAAGAACTTGGTCCAGTTCAACGCCAAGAAGACCCAGGCATGCGCGTTCTCAACAAAAAAGTCTCCGTTCCTTCTCCTCCCTTCTCTGAAGAACACTCCACTGGTGATACGTGACAGCCTCTCCATCTTAGGTATGGATCTTTGCCGCTTCCTTAATCCCAAAACCTACATCGAGAGCGTCATTAAGCAAGCTTCGCCAAAACTCGGAGTTCTGAACAGGGTGAGGCGGTTCTTCGCGCCTGGGCAGCTGTGCCTATTGTATTAGGCACAAGTGCGCCCTTGCGTGGAGTACTGTTTTCATCTTTGGGATGGCTCCGCGCATTACTTGCTAGACGCTCTTGACAGGTTACAGCGGCGAGCTGTCCGTATCATCGGAGATCCAGAGGTCACGAGTTCACTGGAACCTCTGCAACTCCGTAGGGATATTGCCTCTTTGGCATGTTTCTACAGAATAAACCACGGGGAGTGCTCTGAAGAGTTATTCCACTTTATCCCGCCCTCCCCTTTCCTATCCAGGACAAAACAATGCATGCTGGGCTCAGATGCCATCCTTACACAGTGGAGTCGACTAGAGTGCGTACCAACAAGTTTGGGTCCTCATACCTCTGCCGAATGATCAAGGCATGGAATTCTCTGCCAAGGCACGTGTTTCCTTCTTCCTTCAATCCAAAAAAAAAAAAGGTAATAAATGCCTATTTATTGCTCGACTTTTATTTAGATTTACACTTTCCCTAAAGTTTCGGTAGCTTTTTACCAATTATGGTCACGGGAAGACCAAGATGGTGATTGCCTCGAAGACTTGAAGTGCAGTTATTTAAAAGTACCTACCCGAACTTAATGTAATTATTGGTGTTACTATTTTCGCAGAATGAGCTTAAAGTATCCAAATAGTAGTAAAGTTTAATAGTAGTAGTAGTACTGTAATAATTTTAAATTATGTATATATAGTATTTACAGATATAGAACGCGATATACCTAATCCATATAAAGCAGCTCAAAGAATACCAAGACGGGTCTCGTTACTCGTATGAGTCCGGGAATTATTCGGAAATGTGAAATTATATGTAGCGCTTTATTTTAAAGGTTCACTGAAAGCGGTTGAGATTTGCGGTTACGCTACCGGTATAAAATATTGAGCGCTATTTTATTATGTATCGCTATACTTTTATTTAACCTTTAAATACTCGAAATAATTTCGGTAGAGAAAAAAGTCCTTTGATGAGTAACTACGACGTACGAGAGCAGCGATAGCTCAGTGGTGAGACCAACAGACTGCAATGCAGAGGGTCTCGGGTTCAAACCCACATCGCGCACCTCTGACTTTCGGAAGTTATATAACTTTTCGAAATTATGTGCGTATTGATTGACAATTATCGCCTGCTCCGTGTCTCGGAGAGCACGTTAAGCTGTCGGTCCCGGCTGCTATTAACATCTATGGCAGTCGTTATTGGGAAAGTCGACACAAAAGATCCCACTGGGTCGAAGTGTCGCCAGTCTGTACTGACCCCCACACAAGATAAGATAACTACGACGTACGCGACGTTGTCAGATCTCAGCGAGGAGTGCATTGCGATTTTCGTAGTCGGACCTCGACAAATGTGTATACCTTATTGTTAGTGGTTTAGGTAGCTTTATATATCTTAATTGTGAGATATTAAAATAAAAATGTATACTTACGTAAGAGTATACAGCATACCGTTAACCTTAACAACCGATATTTTTTCGATATGCGGTCACTGCTAGAGACCCAGCTTTGTACGGGCAGTAAAAATGAATTGCTTCCTCATGAATCACTCTGTCTATTCGTGAAAACTGCATGAAACACCGTTTAGTAGTTTATGAGTTTATCGCGAACAGACAGACAGACTTTGTTTTATAATATGTCGTGATGAAACTGTTATCAGTATTATCACTACATAAGTACGTACCCATACTCATATGTATATAACGAACCCGTCTGGAACTATTCTTTGTATCTTTTTACGTAAAACTAATAATTAATTCGCCCTTTTATAATGAAATCATTTGATTCAATAAATATTGGAAGGGTGTAGAAGGATCTAAGTTACAACCTTTAAGCCTAGCTGTCCCTTGCGGATTCTCCCATGTTTGTGATTACTGCTCCGCTCTTGTTGCTGGCGGTGTGATGTTCTATAGTCTGTTAGTTTTGGATAAAGTAGCCTTCTTATGGTATAAAATGTGCATATTATACATACATATATGTGCCTATACTTTTTATAATTTTATAAACCTCATGACCCTTAAGTAAGATCACACATCGATATAACACGCTTATGTGAAGTAAATTCCTGATATTTTGTAGCAAAAAACATACAGTCATTGACTCCTTTCAGGCACATCATTTATCATAGTCGTAACACGTTAGTAAAGACATCTAAAAACATCTACCGAATAAAAAACACCTCTCGTGCCGTAATATTCCTTAATGAACACAATATTTTTAAAGTCAGACAACTAATAACGAGGGTCTTAATAAATAAGCGAGAAGTGCCCAAACTTCGTACTACTGAATAGGCACTGACCCGAATAGTCTATAAACTATCTCTCTTGTGCAAACTTCGGCGGGCAAATTGTATACCAAGTTTGAAACATCTCAGAATTTTTCACTTAAACTATTAAGAAAATTTTGTGGTTATTTATTTTGGAGGGTTAATGGTATGCTATTAAGGGTCGCGAAATAAGTTTTATCTTCACTAATATAATAAAGAGAAACGATTTGTATTTTTGTTTGTAAGGAATATAAATAAAAAACTATAGACAATATTAAGGAACAATAATGCACACTAGTATGACAGTATTCTATGTACTATTTAATCTAGACTAATATTATAAAAAGGATAGATTTGTATATTTGGTTGTAACGAATGAATTCACCATTAGGAAGTTAGCTTCTTTTACCATTAGGAAGTTACTTTATCCAAAAGTATTAAGCTATATAACATCACGGCACGAGCTACGGGAGCGAAACAGTAATCATAAGCGTAGATAAACTGCGATGGACAGTTAATCTCTAATGGGATACCTAAGTTTCTTGTCCACCCTTCCACATTCAAATGAATCAAATTATTTCGTTTAAAAAGGAAATATTAATTATAAGTTTTCCTAAAAAGATAGGTACAGAGCAAGGATATTGCGAATATTCACATCTGCATCCGCAATTGCGGAGCTTCCGCATCGATTTGGACATCCGCATCCGTATCCGCATCCGCGGATGTGAGTCTTAAAATTCTGTAACCCCATCCGCTTCCGCGGATGTCAGAAAATCTGCCTCCGCAACATCCCTGGTACAGAGCATTGTACCAGACGGGTTCGTTGTATATGAGGATGGGTACGTACTTATACCGGATAATTATGATTCAATTTGTGGCCTAAAGCAAAATTTTATATTAGAAAAATTTGTTCCTGCCGTGCAATTTCACATTTCCGGATAATTCCCGGACTCATCCGAGACCCATCACGAATTGATTACCTTTTATTAAGTTTAGCACCGCTGTTTTTTTTGGATTAGATAACATAATTTTTTGTTAAACTGCTTTATACGTCTTTTATCGCGTTGTATATTTGAAAACATATCCATATAATTTTAAAATTATTAGAATACCTACTTTTGTTAAACTTTACTGCTGATATGATACTTTGAGCTTATACTGCGTAAATAGGTATATCAAAAATAAAATAATGTTTGGGTATTTGGAAATAATTACACATCAATACATTGACACAACCACCATGTTAGTCTCCCCGTGCCCATGGCTGCTGAAAAGCAAGCGAAACATCGAGGATAGTGCAAATGAATGAAAATTTAGATTAAACTATTTAAATAATTAAGCTATTTAGCTAAGTTATTTAAATAGTTTAAAATAGTAGATTTATAGTAGTAATAGTTTAAAAATTTAATAATAAAATTAGGTAAAAGTAGTGTTTTCCAAATAAACAATAAAATCCGTATAATGTAGTTTAATTTCAATATAAGTTTATGTTACCAATAAGTGCGTTGCCGTGATGAATAAATATTGCACTCTCGGTAAGTTTATTTTATCAGTAAATCCTATTTATAATACGTCTATATTATAATCGCAACTTTATAAGTATTTGTAATTGTGATTTCTTATTAGTGGTATAAACTTGTTACTGTGTATACCAAATCATTAAACCATGAGTGGCACACTGAAAAACCGATAATAAATTTAAATATAGAAAATGATTACACATTGAGCTGTGAAGTCGAAAGGTTATATTATTTGAAATAATCCGAAAGCTTCCTTCTTTCTTTTCTGAGACAAAAACAAGATCATTACTATTATACATCATATTATTTGGGACCAACATTATTTATGGCGATAATTCATGATGATCATTAGTAAGTGTTAGCATAGTAGCTCAATTCGTCCCTATGCAGACGTCGTTAGTGTTGTGTCAAAGTACCGGCAGTGCATTTAGTATAAAAATGACTAAGTGAGGGTAGTTGCCGAAATGCGCATTTCAACGCGTGATTACGATTGATCAGCTCGGTCGAAATGACAATAGATGAAGAGGTATTTATACTTTTAAATACTTACCAACGTAATTAACACCGATATTTAATGTTTTACTATGTTCATAATAGAATTCCATTTTAATTTCAATGTCATATATATCACAAATTATATTTTCCTAAATTAAAATGAACCTCAAACGTGAACATAAATTGCATTGCAGTTCACCTTTGACGTTTATTAGTCTAGTTCGGAACTCAATTTCGCTCAATTGTAATTACGAGAATAGGCCTTTAGTTATAATTCACACTGTAAAGTTATAGCTAATTTCACAAATTAACAGACAAATTGATAGCCATTGGTAAGACGCTTACAAATTAATATTGCCTATACTTTTTGTTAATATTGACAATATCCATTGTCAGCATATGGCGCTTACGTACACGGAAAATGGTTGAAAACCATTAACTAATGGCACTTGTAATCCGATCCTTCCGTCCAAAAATACTCCTTAAATTGATAGCGACTGGATGTGGAAGAGAGAATGGAAGTTATTATAATACGACATCGCTTTGGCTTAAGTCCAGCAATAGATGAGCGATGTTTGAATGGATGAGGATAGTCATTGAAATTAAACACTTTATACGGATTTTGTCGCTTTATTTATTTTACTTTAAAACACTGTTATTACATAATTTTGGAAACTCTAACACTACTATTATTAAACTTTACTACTATTTAAGCTATATATTTTTTAATTAAAACTATTTATATTTAAGTTTACACTTTGCCTCGACGTTTTAGTTGCTTTACACCAGCCATGTTCACGGGGAGACATCGCACACATAATAAAACAGAGACTTAGGTATCTGCGTATTTTGTATTAAACAAATTTAAACTCTGTTGCAATTACTTAATACAAATATAATATTAGAATGTATGGTCACTCGATTAGAACTCAAATTGCCTTTTGTTTTAATAAAATTGCGATATAATAGGGTTTAAAGTATAAAGTTGCCGTTGTGTAGTAATAAATAAATTGAATTGTCATAAAACCTTCATGGTGTGAGATTTTCGAATGAAACTTCTTTCATATGATACATATAAGATTCTTTTTTTTTAAATGCTTCATTCGATTTTCGACTATCAATTGTTATTTTTATTCAGCTTAGACGGGGAAGATAGTCATTTTTTAATACGAGTTCCGACGCGGAATAGGCGGCAGAAACGGCTCGCAATATCAACGCTGCGTTTGGAGGGGAGTCTGCTAATGAACGCACCGTGCGTTTTTGGTTTAAACGCTTTCGTAATGGAAAGTGACGTGATCGTGTTAACTGTTTGGTGGTCTCTTCATGGTATGCACTAGGTATAGCTTTCTCAGGTCTGGTCAAGCAATAACAGCAGATGTTTACTGTGGCGAACTTCGAACAATGATGGCGAAACTGGCAGTGTAACAGCCCCGACTCGGGAATCGCTCTACACCATTATTGCTCTATGATAACGCAAGACCTCACACTGCACGAGAAACCGTTGTAACTCTACAGGAGCTGCAGTTAGAAACCATACATTATCCTCCGTACTTGCCAGACCTTGCTCCAACGGACTACCATTTTCTTCGAGATTTAGACAAGTACCTAAGTGTAAAAAAAAATTCTTCCCAGGAGGTAGTACAAAATGCTTTCACACTGTTTGTCGAATCTAGATAGAACTCCGCGGGGTTCTATCGTAACGGCATAAATGAACTTCCGTTTAGATGGCAGCAATGTATAGATAATGAGGGTAAATATTTCGATTAAATAAATATGGTACATCTTAAAATAAAAATTTCATGCTTTAACCCACAATATTAAAATTTATTAGCATTCTCTTCAATTGTGGTTTTAAATGCCAATGCAAATATTTATGTTCTGATTACAATTTTCTGCGGCGTAGTTTCGTAGTTGGTTTACTCTAGGTTTTAGTGCATACCGTTGTATTTGTTTTTTTAGTTGTTTGGTTTTCTGAAGTGTATCGCAAGTCACGTATCTGAGTAAACATTGGATAAGCGACGGGATTAGAAAAAGGGATGAAATTCACTGTAGCATGACACCTTGCACATATGGGGAAAAGTGTAAACTTATATATAAATAGTTTAAATTAATTTAAATAGCTTCAATTGTAGTAAAGGTCAATAATTGTATTTAATTATTGATAAATTTAAACACATTTATAATATCCAAGCTGACACGCGCAACTTCGTCTGCTTTACATAAAAAAAAAATCAGATTTTGAAACATTTTTCATTGATGTTCTGCTACCATTGGTCGTAGCGTGATGTTATATAGCCTATAATCTTCCTCGATGAAAGACTGACTAAGAAAGTTAAGGCTAATGTGAATGGAACAGTCGTAAGAGGAAGACCTAGGCGAACGTTTCTCGAGCAGATTGGAGACGTTATGGACAAAAGCCAGGTTAAGAGCACCTTAAACCGGCGAGTGTGTATGAGGAATGTGATGTAAGTGAATAAAGCCAGAGAAGTGTATCAGGATCGTAGCAAATGGAAATCCGTAGTCTCTACCTACCCCTCTGGGAAACAGGCATGAATCTATGTATGTATGTATGTAAAGCCTACAGTGTAATTATAAAGTAAAATAGTGTATTTAAATAATCTCATTACAAATAAATTGATATTTGTTGTCGTAAGTAAGCATAGCAGTGTAACATAAATATTATTCTATGCAGTTTGTAACTTAATTTTCAGCGTCTAAATAAAACATCGAAGCGAAACAGCTAACGTTCCAGTTTTGCCCTTTTTCGTCAAATTCTAGCGTAGCAATTTGTGCAATAAAATTTTCATGCTTTCAAGAAAGTTTTATCAATTTCTTTGATAGCTTTTTAGTGTCTTATTGGTCTTGTAGCTTAAGACTGGAAGCAATTTGTAAAGGAATAAATGTCTTATTTAAATGAACTGTCGTACTACGGCATTACCCCAGTGCCTATGACTTGTCGTTCTCTAAATGAGATCACTAGTTGATTATGTTTATTACCAGTGGTTCATGTTTGCGGCCTATCAAGAGAATTTTGGCTGCGATTCGATGGCTTAGGTGGTCGCCTCGACAAAGGTTCGATGGCCACACAGGACAAAAAAATTGTGATTCACAAATTGTTGTTCCGAGTATGGATATAATTTGTAAGTTTGTCGAATTCCTCGCAAAACAGGATTGCTTTCATAAAGGGGGAGATGTCGCCTTACAACTAATTAAAAAAAAAAACAGCAGTGCCATGTAGAAGACAACAGGCTTGCTTCCTTCGCGTGAGAATTAAAAACATACATACTTAAAGCAATATGACATGATACATCTCTGCTTACCACATTGATGTCACGACACAGGTATGAGCTTATGTATGTACGCAATATCGATAGGTACATAGATCTAATTCTAAGTGGAATTTTAGCAGCTAAGATATAACGTGATGAGTTAATTACAGCAATATCTAGAACAATGTTATCAATTTATCTAACCAAGCAGAAATTCTATTACCTGAGCGGATCGATGTCCTATCACTGCACCTTGGTCAGATAGTTACGAACCTAGTACAAGCTAGATTGAGTTTATGCAACCGGATAAATTGTTATTAAAGTTATCAACGTCGAGCACTCGCGCGAATATTTTGAAAGTGTTTTTGAACTGATAACTTCTTTAGGCGCGTTGAGCAATTTTTAGGTGAACAAAAATCATGGAATCGCGTCATCGTCACCGAACGCTTTCCATGAGCTATATGTATACCTACTGTGTTTATATGTGTACTTTTTGGGTGAACGAAAAGCGTGAAACTCGCGTCATCGTCACCGCACACTAGTTACTTAGTTTTCACTTCTATCGGCAGTCCCCGAAGGCTGCCCTGCATGTTTTTTTTTTGGTGTGACGATTGGTTTGTGCATTAAAATATTAATTACGCCATTCAATATTTTAATGCTGATTTCTAGATAATTTTTTTTACAAGTATGTTTTTTTGTTTTTCTATAAGTACCAATATTACAAAGAGAAAGTAGGTGTTTTGTTTGTTTGTAAGAAATAAACTCAAAAACTACTAAGCCGATTTAAAAAATTATTTTACCATTAGAAAGCTATATTATCACCGAGTAACATAAGCTATTTTATTTAAAAAAGCTACTGTTTATCTAGCCAGAAAAAGCCAGTGTACTATATAAATGACATTCAAGCACATGGCTTGCCTCACGGTACGCGTGACGGCCTATTATCACAATTCATATCCTACTTGTACATACATACATACATATATTCATGCCTGTTTCCCAGAGGGGTAGGCAAAAACTACGGATTTCCATTTGCTACGATCCTGACACACATCTGGCTTCATTCACTTTCATAACTTTCCTCATACACGCTCGCCAGTTTAAGGTGCTCTTAACCTGGCCTTTATCCAGAACGTGTCCGATCTGATCAAAAACATTCGCCTAGGTCTTCCTCTTGCGACTGTTCCATTCACACCAGCCTTATAAACTTTCTTAGTCAGTCTTTTCTCGTCCATTCTTTCTACATGCCCAAACCAGCTTGACATACCCTTTTCTATTTTCGTCACTATATCCACTTTCATGCCGCATCTCTCTCTAATCACACTATTCCTTATTCTATCTTTCAGAGTCACACCACATATATTTCTCAGCGCTCTCATTTCTACAGCATTTATTTTGCTCTCATACGTCTTTTGCCATAACAAACATTCACTTCCATGCATAAGTGTAGGCACTAATAGTCTTCTATGAACAGCCAAACGTGTCTTTTCGGATATATTTCGACTGTTTATGAAAGCGCGTAGAGCGCCATTCACTTTATTGCCAGCAATCGTTCTCCTTCCAATATCTCCCTCATGTATACAAAGTAAATAAAATACTTAAATATACAAACTCTTTCACTTGCTGGAGCAGGTAAAAGAGTTTGTATATGAACAAGTGGACTTGTTCTCCATCGATCATAATATTACACATTTTCATGCACTCCTCCTTTTCAAATACCATTACTTTCGTGTTACTTAGGTACATTCATTTTCATTCCTTTACTCTCAAAAGCACCATGCATAATAGTTACCATCGCCTGCAACTCTTCCGTTGATGACACAAGTATTACTAGGTCATGCCAATAAAAAAAATATTTTCTTATAACAACCAAGCTATTTGCAACGCCTGAAATATTTCAAAATTGAGTCGTTAGAAAACCGTAGGATATATAGGATAATTCGAATGAGCATTCGAATTATTATTTTTATTTAAACTTTTATACAACAATATTGATCGACCAGTACTGCTATCTTAATGTAAATTCAATATCCCTCACAAATATCCTAAAAACCAATTATGCTTCTACTAAAAACCAAGCATCCTCCTATTCGAAAGTCAGTTATATAGGCTCCAACTCGCCTATTTCACGGCTAAGTAAGATATGTAATCACTACAGTCTGCATTAAACAGACAGACGACTTAATATCTAATCTAATATCTTATATAATAATATCAGCCCTGTATTAAACTGTCCCACTGCTGGGCACGGTCCTCTTCTGAGTGTGAGAAGGGTTAGGCCATAGTCCACCACGCTGGCCTAGTGCGGGTTGGCAGACTTCACATATCATACTCACACATCACATACATTCGAAAACATTATGGAGCACTCTTAGACATGCAGGTTTCCTCACGATATTGTCCTTCACCATAATAGCAAGCTGTTATTAACTATTTAATACGCACATACCTTTGAAAAGTCAGAGATGCGCGCGCTTTGGGATCGAACTCGAGGCCTCTGCGTGGCAGTCCAACGGTTTCTTACTAGGCTATCGCTGCTTTTTTCATAATCCTAATATTGATTAACCATCTACAATTTACTGTCCTATTTAGAGATAGGTACTATGTATAAGTTTTGGCACATTTGTTTCCCCGATATTTAGATAACTTTTAATAATAGTTATTTCATAAATTATATTTAATAAAGTGTAATAACTGCTTATATACTAATAAATAAATAAAATAATATTTATTTTGTCTTTGGTGCAAGCAGCTGTTGTGATCATGTAACTTTTGAAGGATTTGAATGATTGATTGAGATTTGATTGAGGTTATATTGATAACATGTAGTTGCTGTTTCTTGACGATTGTCTTTTGCTATACTGAAAACCGATGAGGGGCTACTCATCGATGGTTAGTCAAGTTATTAACACAGGGCTACTTTAAAAAATACCGATTCTAGGTCATGGAAAACAAAATACCAAAAGCATGGTATTTTAACATTTCAAATACGCACCTTAATGTAACCAGCGACTAGGAAAGTCCACTATGTACTTGTTAACGTAAACATTGCCTTAAAATTCGTCGTGGTTCTAAGTGATCCGCGATAAAAAATACACAATGGAAGCATTTTACGCTTTTGAAGAATCGAAATGAATAATGACGTTTCGCCGAATGCCCTGTGAAAATGATAAATTGCCTTATAATTTCGTCGGACTCCCATTATAAAGTTGTTCATGATGATGCGATGTTGTTGTTTGTGGGTAAAGGGGATCAGGTATTACCGGATGTGCTTTGATTGCGTTTTATTAAAGCCTTGAGTTGTGGCGTAAACATAAAATAAGGGGCAATTGCAGGCAGAAATCCGGTAATTCAGGCAAATTTCAGCGATGTTTTATTGTCTGTTGTTTGATTAACAGATAGTTTTTAGCATCAGAGTGTGTGTTGCGTCCGTTGTTTCATGTTTTAAAGTTATTCGTAATATAGCAGTAACTTCTAGCATTTAAATTATAATATTGTATTCTGTTTACGCGAATGTTATTCAATGAAATTAAAATACTATAAACGGATTTTATCGCGTTGTTTAAAGTGTCAAATAAACAACGCGATAAAATCCGTTTATAGTAGTTTAATTTCAATTTAAAATTATTACAAAACCCTTTGCGTTGTAATCTATTTGTAAAAGAAATTGCATCTGTTCATTTGCTGAAAACTCACAAACAAATTATTAATAATTATAATAACAGCTTTGCTTATAATCTGTTCTGCTGCTAGGCACACAGACCTCTACTCAGTATAAGAACGGTTAGACCATAGTTTATCACCGTGACCCAGTAGGGATTAGCTGACTTCAAATGGCTTTGAGTCTATTATACAAAACTCTTCGGCAGGTTTTTCTTTACGTAGATTGTCATTAAAGTGAGTGATATATATTTATACTAGCTGTCCCGACAGATGACGTCCTGTACAGGCGAAAAAAAAAAAAACCAAATCTAAACCATCCTCGAATCCACTTGAACATACACAAAAAAATTCAGTCAAATCGGTCCAGCTGTTTAGGAGGAGTTCACAGTCAACACACGTACAGAAGAATTATATATATATTTATATATTAATACGTGAAGCAAAAACTTTGTGCCCTTTTTACGAAAATTGCGCGGACGGAAAAGTATGAAATTTGGCACAGTTAAAGTATATACGGAGAAGGATTGGCGAATCCTAATATTTTTATTAAATATGCATTAGAAATACATTAAATTAATAAAAAAACACTAGATGCACACAACCATACATTTGACACGTCGCAGTCGAAATGTGTTCGTAGTATTTCGGCATTATTCGTCTGACGTCGTACAATTCTTCGTAACTATGGTTACATATACCTTATTTATATGTAATAAAGAAAAAAGAAAACAAAGTAGCAAGCTTAGAAATATTATCAATGAAAGAGTAGTTAAGTAAATAATAATTTGTTTGAAAAATATAGGTAAATTAACCTGTAAAGCCTTGACGAAATCTAAATGAAATGTGATTATAAGGTTATAGTTATAGGCAATAAAACCTTAATAACTATCAAACTTAGAATTTTAATCAATTATGGTCGAATTTCGACCACTAGGCGACCGCTAGTATTTTTAAATGCGTAAATATCTTTGAAAAGTCAAAGATACATGCTTTGGAATCGAAATCGAGACCTCTACATGTCAGTCCAATGGTCTCCTCGCTAAGTATTGGGACCTAGTGAGCCAGTTTTATAGCTTTACTAGCTGACCCGTTAAATGTTATTCTGCCATATCAATTATTTCTTAGCGGTATGAAATACATATACTTTAGGACCTATTCTCATACTTAACAAATATACATGAAAATTTTCATTAAAATTGGTTGAGTCGTTACGGAGGAGTGCGTCCCCAAACACCGTACCGATTTATATATATACAGAGTAATTATTCAGCTACTCATGTCGTTGGTCGTAACGGAATAGTATAAAAGACACAAGAAAGATATTTAATAAAAAAGGTTATTTCTTCAAGACCTAAGTTACTCAGTAATAGTTTTATTCTTTTGCTTTTTCGTCTTGTCCTCTATTTAAGTTAACAGAGCACCGAACTACAAACTATTTTCATCAAAATTTCTCACAAAAAATGTAAGTAAATGGTTGAATACAAATAAAATTGTAAAGTCAAATGTGGTGCTTTTTATGGAAATACGTAAAACATATTGTTCTCTTGATGTAAGAGAAAATCTGATACTCATAGCGGAGCCGTGGGTCAAAGTTATTGTTCTAATATTTGCAAAAAGGCTCGTGACCTCTTTTGGGTGAGGACAGTTTCATGTCTGATTCAATGTAACCTTTTTACAACGAAATTGTCATTATTTGCACTTCAAAACTTTAATGAAAAAGTATTTTCTCAATTAAAATTAAAACCGATGAAATGTGAATGAGTAATATCTGCACTTCTGCCTACCTCTTCGTTAGACTATGAGATGCGATGAGATATAATTTTGTGACATTATTACCATTTATCATTTACTATAAATTTATTAACAGAGTTATCCTTTTTCCTTCGAGAAGTTCATCGTATCTTCTTTAAGTTTCATCCAAACTCACCACCATAAATAAAACCAACGAAAAAAACAAGTTAATATCTCTTTTTAACCGCAAGTAATGTTGTGGAAAAAACACATAACTCAACCCGTTTAATTTGCACCGACTATTCTAAGCTAGCTTTACGTTAAGCCAAAGGAAAAATATCTTAAAAGGTACAAAATCGTGAGGAAACTCACCCACAAAATATTTAGCCGGCGGTTAACGGTGCAATATTAAATTCTTTCACACGTACGGCATTTATTAAAAATATTTTCGGATATGATCATGTGTGATATATGTACTGTCTTTATATCGAAGATACGCCGTTGAAATATGGTCATTTTTGAGGACTTTATGTTGTTTTCAGACACACAACGTCAACATGATATCCAAATTTGAATTGACAGCACGAGTGGTGTAGTGGTTTAAGTAGGTTAGATTCACACACAAGAAAAACAATTGTGAGATCCACAAATAGTGGTTCCAAGTCTGGTTGTCCATTGATTGAATGTTTGTAAAGTCATAATGACATGTCTTTTGAAAGAAATTATAATTTACCTAGTATATTATCACGCTCTCTCATATTGAAAATTGTGCACTATCGTTCTCTATCATGTAGTGTGGACACTTTTTAGAGCAATCTGTATACGGCGAAGGCGCATCTCTGATTTAAATATTTGCCTTATATAAGCCAGACAACTTGGCTAGCGCATGGCTTATTAACTCATTCTGTTTGAGAAAAATTTATAGGAACTGCACTGGCTTTTTGCCAATTGTACAGTTAACCCACTGCCAGTATAGCCGGATTGTGATATTGGTAATATATTTTTATCTTCTTAGATATCTCTTCTTCCCATATAATTCATGATGTCTCATGTTCGTGAATTGTTCGTCTAACGCTAAGTACAATGAAAAATACAAATCTGATATATTATCAAAATTAACAAGGTATTTCATAATACAGGATGTCCCAGAAGTGAACATCAAGGAATCTGGTAACAGGCTAAGTTATAATAGCTATGGGGTGTGTGTCAGAAAACCTCCCCGTGGTACACCCTGGGCGCCAGCAACAATGCTTTTCATTGTTGCTGGCGGCTAATATTCTGACAACCGGTGCCATTTGTCGCGTTTGGCACCGGAGGCGTGGGGATGGACGCTAGTCCCATCCCCAGGCCGGAGGCCCTATCTTTGGGCCCGGCTCTCCCAGTACCGCTCTGTCTTAGAGTGGACATGGGAGAGCCCCTTTGACGGGTTCGGCGTGTACTTACCCTGCCGCTGAACAGACAACGGGGTCTCTTCTCGTCATTCTGACGTTTCTTCCCCTCTCTTTGTCCCCTGTTTTGGTTTTGTCCCCCTTTTTGGTTATGCGTCCACTTTTGTTCCTTGCCCCCCTTTTGTTTCGCCCCGTTTTTGTTTTTGTTTTTGTTGTCCCCCCTTTCTTTTGACTTTTGTCCCCGTTGTCACCGTCTAGAACATATCGTAACCCCGTATTGTGCAGCGTCGTGGATCACGTCTCGCGGCTGCTAACGGGACCGAGGCTTGGCTTCACCGCCTGGACTGCGCGGGAGTAGCCCTCTATAAAAACCACCCCGAATCTCAAGTTGCTGTCGCACGGCGAGGAGATGCATGGCTGATGGGTAGTTCAGTCATTAGTGCGGCCCCCTCAGGGCACCGGCCGACCCTCTGAGTGTAATAGGCTTGCCCGGTTATCGGGATCTCTGCCCGGGTCGACCACCCTTTCTCCCATACTCGTGGGTTTAAATATGGAAAAATCTAAAAAATCTATTGCAGGTTTGGAGATGTTGACGGAGAATAGATCGCGCACGACCAGTACTGCGCAATCTGAAGAAGACGTATATTCAAAACACAATTCTGAAATCGTCGAAGTTTCCCAGCAACAATGCCGGATAAATCTCAGCGGAAACGGTCGCGCACCGCTGCGCAACAGTCGGAGTCAGATGGCTCCAGACAGGGACGTGGCCGCCCACCAATTCACGGCAGATACGTGGGTTTGGGCCAGGCGAAGGCCAAAGTGGCTGGAGAGGCGGCATGGCGCCCTCACCTTTCAGCTGACACAGGTTATGACTGGCCACGGTTGTTTTGGCCAGTTCCTGTGTCGCATTGGCCGGCAAGAGACGCCCGGATGTCATCACTGCGGCGACTGCCGCGATGTTGTTGTGGACACGGCGCTGCACACTTTGGCGGATTGCACCGCCTGGGCATCGCAGCGCCGTGAGTTGATCGCGGCAGTCGGTATGGTTGCCCTCTCGCTCCCAGCCGTGGTTCAATCTATGGTCCGGAGCGAGATGACGAGGGACGCCGTCGCCTCCTTCTGTGAGGAAGTCATGTCCATCAAGGAGGCGGCGGAGTGGGAGAGGGAGCGCTTGAATCCTCTCCCCAACCGCAGAACCGGGCGCCGGCGGGCGCGAGATGACCTCCAGCCACCCTGCGGATTGACCTGGGGGTGGTGGGCTGCGTGGGCCTGCTCGCCACCCGATCAGCGCCACGTCCGAGAGGCGGCGTGCGTGTTCCCACATGCGCCTCTGAGTCGTGTTTTTCCTCCCCCCATAAGGGGACAATAGAGGAAGGGTCATGTAGTGGCCTGCCATTTTACACGGCGACCGATACCTCGGCGGGGTCGCGATTGCATGTGAAAGCGATTCGCGCGGCCCCGCCGTCTATGGTTATGTCGAGGAACACCGTGGTAGGTTTAGTCGGTATTACCGGGGTATCTTTCCCCTGGTGAGCCCGACATAACCTCTCCGTCGCCCCGCGGAGAGGTATGCGTCAAAGCATTCCCTCACGTAAAAAAAAAAAGCTATCAGAAAAATCTAAAAAAATCTAATTTACGTTTTTTTATATTTTCTGGAACATTCTGTATATCAGTCAAATTATTCTTAAATTTTAGTAGAGGATAGGCAAATAGTACTTTTCAGCACCATAAGGTAAGAGGCAAATTCTTAAAAGACATTAATTATTATTTTATTAATTTTGGGTAGATTCTACGGGTATGCTTACCGACGTACAATGAATTCTGTGTACAAACTTTTCCATAGATAACGCGCGGCGAGTAAAGCCGGTTTTACTCGCGTTAATCGAGATTTTGTCAAAAGAATTATATCATTTGGAAACAATACTTTTTTCTGGGTAAAAGTTACCTTATGTCCCTATTTCCCTGGCAATGTGTATGTGAAACTTAACGATGGTCGGCATAACAAAAAATTCACCTTCGCATATATAATATTTGTGGGATTAGTCGTATACGTCTTCTTTCGTATACCTTACTTTGTTAACAGCTTAGAAATACTCGACAAAGTAAAGGTATTATCATATTTTCCCATTTCCATTATAGTTGGTAATAATGCATGAGTATTCGGCGGCGGGCGCGGCATTGTCCGCACAAACACGCGGTCGGTTGCATTCCACCATCAGTAAATCGCTGCTTGACGCAATTTGGCATAATGCCCACCAGCTTACTATTGTTCTTGTTGAAAACGAGAGCTAGGTGTGTCAGGTGGGATGATTTACTGGACCGTTTATTCTTCGGCTGAGTTATGATCCTACCGCCTGATTGTGTATTTTGTTTATTTAATACCATTTTTAGGCTTTAGATTTTAGCGTTAATTTAGTAACTAGCAAAGATGTTACTTTCTTAACTACATTCGAGTGAGGGAGACCATGGGCTGACAAATAGTCCCATCATCTACTATCGTTACTACGATTATTTGTAATTAGTGCAGTTACTCTGTTCTATTTGTATTGAAGAAAGAGAGAGAGAGGGAGGTCTAGGAAATTATTTAAATATAAATAGTATAAAACTATATTATTAAAAAGCAAATATTCAATTAGAAAATGAAATTTGCGGCGGCAAAGTTTCTTGCCTATCTAAAAACGATTGCCTAAAATATAAGTATTGGCTTTTGTTAGACATTATTAATTCATATAGAAAATGCAATTAATAAGCCTTATAACAATTTATATGGCATAAGAAGAACATTAATGGAATATAAGCGTTTGTTCCATTTTACTATAGAACCGTAAAACAGACGATTCAAGCAGTACTGTAATATATTGAGAGAAATTCTTTATTAACTTACAACGAGACCTCTTTTCTTATCAAATTGGAGGCTTTGTCGCTTGGAGTGAACAGGGGCGGTCAAATAGCAACGTTGCATAAAGGCGAGCCTTATCATTGCATTTCAGCTGCAATTTATACTTGCATTCATATCTAAAGAGCTTAAGATTGGAGCGCACTTAGTGTAACCAAGTTTCAAGTTTATTTTTAAGTAAGTAATGATTGTTTTTAGTAGACCCGCATCATTGTTATATTTCGTATGTTTGAATTTAAATAGTTTGTTGTACTATATCCAATAACAATCCAATGTATTATTCCAGTTAAAATTAAAAAAATAAAGTAATATACAGTGGACTGTTTTGCTTTATGTACCATAATTTCTAATCTGTTTTAGCAAATAAAGAATTTTGATTTTAATTTTTGATAACATAATATCAAATAATGTCGCTCCGGTACTTGTCTAGATGTAAACATTTCAATCAATTATGTTAATCTTGTGTTTCGCAAACAAATGAAAGTATTTTTTTGTAAGAAATGCTAACTAAAATCAGGAAAGCTTGAAGTGCACTTATTTCGAAATAGCATGCTCATTGTCACTCTAAGTGGCCTGTGGGACAGTTAAATACAGTGTTGATAGTATATATGCTCGTTCGATATAAGCTGGTCTGTTCTCTTCTATGTGTTTAATCAATGTAAAAGTGTAAGTGTGTAAGTGTGCACGTGCACCGCGCCTCGGAGAGCACGTTAAGCCGTCGGTCCCGGCTGACATGAACATCTATGGCAGTCGTTATCGGGGAAGTCGACACAGAAGATCCCACTGGGTCGAAGTGTCGCCGGTCTGTACTGACTGGCCGCCACACAAGATAAAATAAGTTAAGTGTGCACGTGTGCGGGTCGTTGAAACTTAAATTGAGAAGGACTAGCACACTTTCATGGATGTTCAGTAGTAAGGGTTCCTAATAACTTGTAAATTTTTTTACGTTCACTGTCGAAGTTTTGAAGTATAATACGTCGACTCTAATCACGATCTGTCATTAATGGGATTGTAACTGTGTGCAAGTTACGATATTGCAGTGAAACTGTGGGTCTGATAGATAATTAAATTTGGCAAGGATTTAGTTTGCATGTTGAAAAAGATGTAGGTCAGCTTCTATTAAAAATAGATAACGACATAAGTATGCGCAGCATCTGATATATACTAATATGATAAAGAGGAAATATTTGATGTTTACGTTGTTTGCTTGTTTGTAAAGATTTAACTTAATAAACTCAACCAATTTTATAAATTCTTTCACCATTAGAAAGCTATATTATCACCGAGTAATATAAGCTATATTTTATTTAAAAAAGGATTGTTATTGTGAGTGAAGCCGTGAGCAAAAGCTAGGGTATGATAAAAAAAAATTGAATGTGTTACACGTAAAAATATCTATGTCATTATATTTCTAATTTAAAAGACCACTTTTGCATTAGTTATATATCCAGTGACGGAGGAGAATTTATAAACATTCAAATAACAGACACAAAGAAGACCTAGGCTCTAAACAAGTATTTGCGGTATACCTAAATTGTTGTCCCATGTAGCTATCAAATCCAAAACCCTCGACGCAATGCCAGTGGGGTGGCGACTACTTAAATATTAAATAACCTTTACATTAAAAATAATGCCATAGAATAATAAGTCGCAAATAATTAATCGAGGTTACTTAATAAATTAACCAATTTTTTATACAAATTTTAAATAAGCTTTTTTTTATATGATTTGATTTTTGTGCTGAATAATACCAGCAAAAATACGAAAGCACTGTATACCTACTTTACTGTAATATGCACAGTGATTTATTAAACGGGTAAATTTTAAACAGCTAAATAAAACCAAGAACTGCACCTCAATTCACACGGTATTATTCCACAATTCGAAATATGATTTTCAAAACATTCACCGAAAAATAAAAAGGTTAGACATTCGTTCAGTAATTCAGGCCACGTTCTGCCTGTTAAGTGCAGGTGTTGGACGGACGTATAAAAAAGCTCGCGCTCGCAATCTCTTTGTTTACTCAACGTCACATTTACATAATAAATCCTTTTAATTACGACACACGATCAATTATATTTTCTTTTATGTATGCTTTATATGTTTTGTAAGAGCTTTATGTACATACGTGACGATATTCGTATATTCTATAAAATTATTTTTGAATGGTGTTATTTGGTTTTTGACCCGACCTTTTTCAGTATTTTGTTGGAATATTGGTATGGTATATAAGGAAATTTAATTATTATTTGCATATTACTGGCTTAACATTTTTAAATAACTTATATTTTCTATTCAGCAAATTGGCCAAATTTACTTTGATTAAAATACTAAAACACTTCGATTTTATAACTTATTAAAACAATAATAATTATCAACTAACTACTTTTTTTGTGACACAATCTTAATCGCTTCAGTATTAACGTCATAAAGTATCTTATCTTGTGTGGGGGCCAGTCAGTACAGACCGGCGACACTTCGACCCAGTGGGATCGTTTGTATCGACTTCCCCAATAACGACTGCCATAGATGTTCATGGCAGCCAAGACCGACGGCTTAACGTGCTCTCTGAGGCACGGAGCAGGCGATAATTGTCAATCAATACGCACATAATTTCGAAAAGTCATATAATTGCCGAAAGTCATACGTGCATGACGTGGGTTCGAACCCTAGACCCTCTGCGTTGCAGTCTGTTGGGCTCCCCACTGAGCTATCGCAGCTAAAAAAAAACGTCATAAAGTAAGATAAATAATAAAACACCTATCTATACTTCTTATAGTAAGACTTATAAAATTTAGCTAATCCATCGTCTGAAAAAAAAGCAGCTACAAAAGCACGTACTCGTATTGTATCCGAGAAAAAAGGTACGGTTCATGAAGGTCACTATGTCACTGTGACCTGCTTGCAACTATTGTACGGAGTCTTTTCTCACCGGAGCTTTTACGCTCGCACTGCATAATAAGCTTTGATCTTCGTAAGGTTTTTGATTAGCGTAAAACTCCATAACTTTGATATTACAAAGGCAACTACCTTCCTATGTACATACGTTGTGCATAATATATTCCACTACTAGTATATTTATTCGACACAACATGCTACGTTCCCAAACTCTATTCAGCGACGTACCTCAAAAGGCTGCAAAGCCGAGATAGGATTTGTGGGCCAAAATAACCTATACATGGCAGAGCATGAAAAGGAGTGTTGAGTAAGTTTAAAAAAGAATACAAACTGGTCGATGTGAGGTCAAACTGTAATGCCTGCTACTTTGAATAGTTAGGATTGATGATGGATGGAAATGGAAGATGGATGGAGATGGATGGATGGATGGAAGGATGATTACACAGGTAATTAAAATTGATTAAACCAGAAATATTATTTATTTTACCCGCGATTGATTTTATTCACGGCTTCGCCGCTGTGATGTAGGTTAGGTAACGTTATGTTAGTAACAGTACTTTCTCTGGATTAAAGTTACCCTATGTCCTTTTTGTTCCCCTGACAAAGTGTATGCAAAATTTCATGATGATCGATGGAGTAGTTAAGACGTAACAGCGTTACAAACAAACAAATTCACATTAGCATTTATACAATTAGTTAGGTTTTTACTGAAATATCTTTACTGACATTTTGATCACAAAGCACAGAGCTAGTTGAAGCTGTTGACATCTAAAGAGAATATCCTAAAGCGAAATAAGGATAAATATTACTTTAACAATTTCTTCATAAAATATTAAATGTTCTGTGAATCTTTTATTATTAAAATAGAGTTAGTCTTGAGTTCACTAATTTGTAATATTAAGCACCATAACAAGAAAGAAATATCTTTAGTACGATATTTAATAAAAGTCTTTTATTTTTATATCTATAAATTAATACGTGAAGCAAAAACTTTGTACCCCTTTTTGGGAAAATTGCGCATATGGAGGAGTATCAAATTTCATACTCCTCCATATGCGCAATTTTACACACACGCGCAATTTTGCGCACAGTTAAATTTTATATGGAGAAGGACTGGCGAATCCTAATATTTTTATAAAATATGCACTAGAAATACGTTAAATTGAAGGAAAACACACGCACACAACCATGCATTCTTAAAATTTAAATCAATTATGGTTGAATTTCGACCACTTGGCGACCGCTAGTATACCTAAATAGCTGTCTTTTTACGAATATACTTATATTTGCTTTATATTTATATTGGCTCATTTCATTCTCCGTAATATCGGATCTGGAGCATAGTCGGCGATATGTACATGTAATATATCTCTACTTAACCCTTCGGAGATAATCATAATCCTTAATAATATTATAAATGCGAATATGAGTATAATCTATATATTAACACGTGAAGCAAAAACTTTGTACATTTTGTGTGCGGATGGAGGAGTATGATATTTGGCACAGTTAAAGTTTATATGGAGAAGGAGGGGCGAATCCTAATATTTTTATAAAATATGCATTAGAAATAGTACATTAAAAAAACACTACACGCACACAACCGTACATTTGACACACGCAGTCGAATCGCGTTCGTAGTATTTCGACATTGTTCGTCTGAAGTCGTACAATTCTTTGTAACTATGGTCATCTATACCTTAGTTATATGTAATAGAGAAAAACAGAAAACAAAGTAGCAAGCTTAGGAATTTTGGTCGAATTTTGACTACTAGGCGACCGCTAGTGATAATAGTAATATGATTCTTTGTTATGATTTCGCGCCTTAACTATTCGACCGATCGTCATAAAATTTCGCATACACGTTGTCAGGGGTACAGAATATATGTATATGGACATAGTGTAACTTTGATCCAGAAACTGTTACTAACATATCCTATCCTACATTTACGCGAGCGATGCCGCGAAATCTAGTATAATATAAGAAATCAAGAAATGTGATTCTCATTGTTGTTTTTATAGCTATAACTCTCAAGACATTTGGACTTTACATATTAATACATTTATTTTAATCACGTGATGATTATACTTACACATATATCAAATCTCGTCGCCCATTTGATTTCAAAAATATATTTCAAAACAAATTCCTTTAGCCGATGGACTTTAGGCCCGTCGCTTATAATTTTCCATTTGTATTTGATAATATAAATAAGTTCTCTTCTATTTTATTGTTGTTACTAATTGAAAAGCAGTTACTGCCGCTTCATGGAAATTGTATTTTCATCAGCCAAAATTGATTAGCAGTCTTCTCATACCTTTATTAGGAATCTCAGAAAAAGAACTTAAGTATTCACTAACCCCGTAGCGTATTTACGAACCAGGATTCCCGTAGCTGAGCGCTAAAATTATTCGTATTAGAAAAACTACTCCAAATTTATATCTACCTCCATTTCTTATTGAAATACCTTGAGGGCATTCAATAGTATTCGGTTCCAAGCACCCGCATTAAAAAATAATTAGGACGATTAATCCCTAAGGTCGGATCATTTTCTCTTAATGCGTTCTACGTCAAAATTTCCTACCGCAAATTCTTTGAGAACAAAGGTATTCTATAATGCCTACAATAAAAGTCTATTCGGGACTACTATGACGTAATCTGTTGTACCTGTTTGTGGTTTAAGATCTTGCTTTAAGGCTTTAATAAACAGAGGGTTTGTGGTTTGCAGGCGGCTTACCGCGTCGCGTTGAGGGCCGCCTCTAGAATGTCCGCTAAATCGGACCACTTGATAACGATCGAGATAAAATGTGAGAAAATAACCGCTTTTGTATTATTCGTCTTTTTAAATGAAGTCATTGAAACGAGACAGTGGGGTTGGTGTTAAGTCGAGATCTGAGGTTTGTTGTAAGTACTTTGTTCTTTATTGATATTTTGTTCTTTGTTGATAGCTTTATATCTCATGCTGTACCTGATGTTGTTCGTTTGATGTTTCGCCTGTATTGTTATTTTTGAAGGATACATATATGAGATCCTTATTAATATTAGAAAAGCGAATGTGAGTTTGTTTGTTTGTTACGCTTTCACGCGTTAATTACTCGACCGAACATTATGAACTTTCGACATACCTTTCATCCACCAAAAGTACTTACTGTAATCGAGGGATATAAAATTGACATGACCTATATTTACATGAACGAAGCCATGAGCAAAATCTAGTAGATATAACTATAATTTAGATATGTATTATATTTATATTAATTTAAACATAAGACTTAATCGAAACAGATCAACAAACTGATGAAAATTCATTATTTCCACAAACAATGGATGACTAACGGTTATGGTATATATTAAACACAATACCCCACGGCAAATACGAATCACCGCACAAATGAATGCACAGTAAACTATCATTACTTGTTTACAGTTATTAATCATCATTAGTTCATGGCAAACGTTCCTCGTGCCCTGATAACTTATAACGGGGTGTGGGAATGGGGTCACTTGGATATCGGTTAAAGAACAAAAAACCTCTCTCTTCAATGCAGGATTAAAATTTTATTGGTGCGTAAAAAAGAGGGTAGGACTAAGACAAAGGCATTATAAAAATCTTTTGTATTAGTGTTTGCAGTAGAAAGTCATATTTCATCTCAATCCAATAAGTCTAGACTCTAGACCTAGTATTGGAGGCATCTGCCGGTGGGGGCGTAGCTCAGATGGTAGAGCGCTCGCTTAGCATGCTAGAAGTACCAGGATCGATACCTGGCTTCTCCAATAACTTTAGTTTTATTTTAAACAAAAGGATATAATTCTTGTATACTTATGATATATGTGATAGCTGAAATGCGGTTGCGTTGTATAAAATTAAAGGCCTGCTTTGTTATTTAGCCGTATCGTATCAGTTTATATATTGTTCTAGTTCAAAAGAATTCCAAATAATTACCTCCTCTCAAAAAAAGTCGTGTGCTAGCTACACGTATTCCGCTCGTTGTCCGATCCGATGTTAGCAAACAATGCTCGAGGTTCTTAATAATGTAGCTAGGTGAAAATATGTCTGCATAAAGAAGTCAGTGGTGACTTGAGTGATCGAAATGTTTTTTTTATTTTCGATATTTATCTGCTTATTCTTTATAAGCCTCTTGTATTAGACTAGCCACCAGCCTACCTGATAATGTAATCGTAGCATGGACTTTGACAATGTCAAGGCGTTGTGATCTTGATCTTGTAGAATCTTTAACCCGTATTTTCTTTTCTTAAGCGAAAAAGACGTCAAAGCGGGACTACTGCGCCTAACAGTTCAATCCTACTGTTGTGTTTCGTTCGGTGAATGAGTGTGCCGGAGGCCCAATCACCCCCTTTCCACGTTCCCGCTCCTTTAACTTCCCAATTCCGTTTTCTCTTCTTCCTTTCCTAAATGATCGGCAACGCGCAAATGATGCCTCTGATGTTTCCAGGCGTCCATAGGCTACGGTGACCACTTACCATCAGTATGTTTATTTGCCACCGTAGTAGGATAAAAAAGAACCTGCACGTACTTGGAAAAGCATCACTGCAAGCGTGCCGTGCTGACAAAACCATTTCCAGTAGGAGAGGTTGTACCATGACTGCAGTACCTGCTTTGCATGGCCTCTAGTTTAATTTTCCGCTCAAGCTAGCAAAAACCTATAGGCTTTTGTCAAGAAATTCTCAATAGCATCCGATATTCGTGGTTTGCATTTGAAAGCACTTAAAGTCAGTCGTGTTGTCTGTCACTTGTTTGAGCATATACTTCTTTACTATATTATTATTATTATATTTACATGGCTAGTCTCCTGTAAGATTATCCACTGTAACCGAAATTCGGTCTGGAGTCTGGTATTGCTATCTTTTCGACATGAACGAAATATTTTATAATAGATTGAAACGTACAAATAATCACATCGACACCTATCCGTGATCCGCGGCAGTATGAACGCATATTAATACCTTTGCCAACCATCTGACTGCCATAAAGATTTTTCCTCAAATTTACCCTTAACGTGATCGACCCGAACAGGTTTATTACGTGTATAGATAGCCAGATTCTATGAGAGAGTTTTATGGGAGTCGATTTACAATCTCCATGGTAACGTCAGTAGGTACATTAATGGCAACATTAATGGCCACTTTAGTATTATTGACGTCTAGAGGAACACAGTCACTTTTACGTGCTTTTATGTTTCTATAATGTTTGGGTTTTATGTCCGTATCGCGAACTTTGAGCCTGTGTACGTCGTTAAGATTTCAACCGTCTGCATATATTTATTTCGTTTGGCAATGTACTGTCGTTATACGGGCGTCATTTATATGATTTTCATTAACTAACTCTAACAAGAAAAGCTTATTACTTTATGGCCAAATAATTTGAAATAGATGACTCTAATAATACATATCTATCCATTGTCTAGTACCCATAGTACAAGCTGTGGTACAAGCTCTGATTTTTGTGTGTAGGTATGTGATAGAATATTATATGGGATTAAACATAATTACCATGAAAAATACTAATTGCACAACAAATATTGCACAGCATAACGAGCACCTATACGCCTCAAATCACTGCATTCCGTCTCGGAAGGTTTAGGTTATATTAGGTTCCTTTTTAAACCCACCCATAAGTAGAAGCCCCGTCAAGCGGGACTCCATCGAATTAGTTTTATCTCTTTAAATATATTTTGCTGTGCAATTAGTATTTTTTGCTGTACAGTTAAATACTACCCATATTATATTATTATATTATATATGATTGTGAACAAAACGTTTTATAACTAAGATTTTTTAAGGTGTCGATTCGAATACATCGATATAATTTGAGAGCAAAATGCCCCGGTCTGAAAGATTTCCTGCGATCAGATTCGTGCGAAACTACCACTAAGCCTGGGTGATAGGTCAGCAGTACCAGTAGGTAGGAAGTAGTATCTCTCTCACAGAATATCGACGTAAATTAGTTATATCCTTGTTAAGTAGATGCAGCTAATACATTCCTCCATTTTTCTTTGTTTATACATTTAAATTCTTCTATATTTATGTTAATACATCAAGTTTCTTTTGATATATTTCTACAGCAGAAGGATTATGTAAAAGTATAATTTAAACTCTTGTAAGTAGTATAAAGTTAAAAAGTTTTAAAATGTAACGTAAGTTGAGTGTTTAACTTAGACGAACGTAAGAGTATTATCTATAAAAGCTTCAGGTATTTACTTGTAAACGGATTCCATGGATTTTAGTCCTATTAATAAACACTTTAAATAAGATTTCGGTGTACCACTGACTTGTTTCTGGCCCGATTCTTATGAGTAGTGTAAACAAAATCTTCATACACAGTTAACTTACATATCTAAAGTGGGCAAATACGACCCGAAATGTGCATTTATATTTAAACGAATTACTAAATATGTTTTTAACGTGTGGGAATGCATTAACGCGTAACTCTCCGCGGGAATAGGGCAGCGGAGAGGTTATGTCGGGCTCACCTGCGGAAGATGAAACGTCCCGAGTACTACCGAATTAACCTACCACGGTGTGCAAACTCTCTGCCTTGTATGGTGGGTCGCTGGAACTGAAACTACATCAGCGATCTACCCAGCAGTGCTCAATGCTCACGTGAATACTAAGGCAACACTCGAACTAGAATAAAAAGTGTGTGTGGTTTCATCCAAGTTCGTTGAACGATTGACGCGTGATTAAGTAACTAATATCCAAACATCTTCACATTTATAATATTAGGAATATTAGTAGGCTTTATGTTACGTGTTTTAGTGTGTATGTTAGCACTGTTTATATAAATTAGAAGTGGCGCCGGCGGTATCCCAATGCTTAAGTCCTCGGCTTTGCGATCGAGTTGTTGTGAGTTCGATCTTTACCTGTTGCAATAACAGCATAAACACACTTCTAACATAAACGACTTCTAGCTGGAGGAGTTCACAACAATAGTACTTACTTGAAGCCCAAAGTGCGATAAAGTACCTATATTAAAATATTCATTAGTTATTTGGTATATCTCACTTCTGGGCTCAAGCCGCTCCCCTGGACTTCCAAATCACTCTGTTGTTTGTATATCCAGCCTGGTCTGCACCGTCGCAGTTGCCTGTCTTATAGCACTCAATTGGTGACAGTTGGTGCCCACCTCACTGGGTGCATGCGCCAGTAGTGTCTGGCCTAGTCCAACTTTGGCTTGGCGGATATATGAATACAACTAATTAATAAACTATACATTTTTCAGTAGCAGAAAAACTATTTTATGTCTAAAATATAGTTGCTGCGTTTGAGTATAGTTGCAAAACTTCTTTTATGAAATGAGAAGCTAACAAGAATACTATATGCAATATAATATAATGTGTTTTGTATAGAATGTACTTTAATATTGTATTCTGTTTACGCGAATGTTATTCGTTGAAATTAAACTATTATGTACGGATTTTATCGCGTTGTTTATTTGATACTTTATTAATTATTTAATTAGCTTAAAAATTAGTAAAGTAGTAGTGTAACAGTTTCTAAATTATGTAATTAAGTGTCAAATAAACAACGCGATAAAATCCGTATATAGTAGTTTAATTTCAATAAAATGTACTTTGTTCCCTATGCGATCGATATTGCGCAATATTATTATACCTTCAAGACATTTTCCTCCTTTAAACCGAATATTGCACAAAACATTTTACTTTTTAATCAGCATTGTTATGTTGGTATCGCCTCTCTGTATAATAAGTAATATGAAAATGATAAAGTATGCGCGGCTTGTTTCAATAAGCTATGAATAATCATTGACATGATGCGACACTTTCCTCATCATTATTTGAGACTATGTGTATGATAAACTTTTCTGCTAGAAGAGAGATGGGAGAGCTCAAATCTACAGAGACGTCATTGTAAAAAGTTTTATGTGGTGAAGTCAAGCATATTCATGGTTACTCTTAAGGAGGTATAGGTATGGAGGTATAGGAGTAACTTATTATAAACAACTTTTGTTCTAAGACATTGCAGAAATCGCGAAAAATAAATCTGCTTTTCCACATTTTATTGAGGTCAAAGTACAATTTTGTATGATACAGCTGTTTTTTCCCGCGATTTCGGCAATGTCCTAGAACAAAAGTTATTCATAATAACAAGTTTAATCACCTCCTGAGAAGTTTTCACTATACTAAGAAACATCTTGTATATAATAATAATAATATTGCTTTATTTCTTTTCACATAAACACTACAAATTTTGTAGTATACCTTGATAAAGTTCAACATATATGTACATTTAAAAATGATTCATACATTTACATACATATATTCTCTTTAATTGCTAAACTAATTTGGGTTTGGGTGGGAACGAAATTGTAAGAACTTCAGACCGAGTTAGAACGAAATGATCTAACTGTCTTTATTCTTACGATGATATAACCCGTACTAAATAATATGAGGCATACAATTTACTTATATAATTATATTATATATTGCAATATTATATCATCACAGCTAATTTAGACATGGTTCTAGATTTGCTGTGAAGATAATGCATTGATTATTGTGTTTAATCTTGTGCATTGGAGTGTCGGGCACATTTCTATCCCAATTACACTATATGTGATCTGGTAATCGAGCCCACAGCACCTCTTTAAAGATCTAATTACCTGCCTCAGAAAGATACTTCACAGGTACTTCTCTAGTCAAGCTGCTCAAAGTCCAGGTAAGAATTCAACCATCCCTAGTTCTTCAGATAATAAAATGTAAGATGCTGTCATATTAAGAACTAATACGATCACCAGTAACAGACCACCACAAAAAACAAGGATTTGAGTGGTTTTAAAAAAGAAAATTAAATTGATCTAAAATATCACGTCGTCAAAGAAATGTTTTCTAGCAAGTTCTAAAAAAACATCGCTATAATTACCTTGTTATGTGTATACACAGAGCTCGGGCTAACCGAAGTTCATCTCGGTTTGCTGGGATTGTGTTTAGGGATTGCGCAGATCCACTCTGCGCCTCCGGCGGCACGTTGAGTAGTGGGTGTCGGATAACGGCAGGAATTGATTTTTAGGGAGTGCTAAATCTTGTGTACTTATGTTGTCCTGGTAGCTGACAAAGACATTAAACATGATAAAAATGTACAAGATGAGCCAAAGTATAAATAACCTTATATATCTACTTATTCTTTCTTACAATTAAATTACTGAGGTTATAGGCAGATCTACGATATTGAGGCCATAAATAATTATAATTTTATATATTTTATGTTTACTTCAGCGCGATTCTGTTTGATTTGCTTATTGCTTATATGGAAAACTTTTCTGTAGTAGAACTGTCTTCCGATAGATAAAAACAGTTTATTTATATGTCATCTGCCTGGTAATTTATACTGCTGAACGGTAATTTGTAATGTAATAACTGCAATATATGGCTGTATTTTTTTACTATAATTCTTATGTAGGTAAGGTATTGATAGATATATAGATATTCTATAATATGACCGTTATTGCTGGCCAGTATTCTGTAGCCATACAACGCAACAGGTATGTATATACATATGTTGCCTGTTCAGAAGTCCTAATATGCGAAACTATTTGGATTCAGTTCTTAATTACGTAAATTACGTAAACATGCAATTACATATACTGTATATTCAATGCTAGCTGTCCCGCGTAACTTCGTCTGCGTCATATAGGATAAGAGAATTTACCCCGTTTTTGCAACATTTTTCATTGCTGCTCCGCTCCAATTGGTCATAGCGTGATGTTATATAGCCTATAGCCTTCCTCGGTAAATGGGCAATCCAACACTAAAAGAATTTTTAAATTTGAACCAGTAGTTCCTGAGATTAGCGCGTTCAAGCAAACAAACAAACAAACTCTTCAGCTTTATATTATTAGTATAGATAAATCGGTCGAAATACAAAAAATATGTATACACTTTAAGTATGTTACGATAAGTAGACACATGTCGCAAGTATAAAATCGCGGTCACAGCTATATAATAAAAACCAATTATGTTGAAAAATGATTTGAAATTAAACAATCGTTTTTTATCCTGTATAATGTAATACAAAATCTCATTCACCAAGAAATAAAAATGGACGTAAAAAGATAAGGAATCTCAATGAAAGTCATATTCTTTGAGGGCAAGTTAAACAAAGGAATCTCACGTAATTGAATTTGCATTTGCCGCATAAATTCAGTTCCCAGTACAAAGTATCTGGAACATTTACTCAATTACTATGAACATTGGGTTATAAGAGCGAACTAAAACAATATCTGACCAAATGTTATCAGAAAATATCATTGGCTTGTGAAGATTCTGCACAAAAACGGATTATCCGAAACTTTTACCGATAAGCCGGATTTACGCCGGGCCAAATCGTGCGCCGATTGTTGTGCCACTATTTTTTGCCATTATTTTTGTATTATATACCTACGTACATGCATAGCTGATGTTTGTTGTTGATTGTAGGCAAGAATAATATAAGAGACTAGTCTCTTTAAGTCTAGCTACTTTTGAGCTACTTCATATCAGAGGGAGAGGCCATTGCCGTCTACCGAATAAATAAATATAATAATACTTTCTTGTCCATAAATAAAGATGGAAAACTTCAGTAAGATGACGTTATCAAGTACAGCTCCATCATGATATATTATTTCCAAAAATATATTTATATCTGATTCTATGGCGGAGCGATAGTGAATGCTAGTTAGTGCTTGCTTGGATTTTGAATTGGATTTCTACAGAAAATGTATAGACTTATAAATTATTAGGTTTTCCTGTCAATAAATTTTAGTAACAGCTGGCAGTCTGACGGTATACTCGGTTAGCGGCATAGGCCTTTTATTAGCCATTATTACGCAAGCCCTGAAATAAAAGCTGTCAAAATGTGAGTGTATAATATACCTTGTATTAAACACTTATAGTTCCAAAGTAGAGTACAAAGTACAAGTACAAGACTTTTCATTTAAGCAAAACGACGCTATAATTAGGCTTGAAGTTAGTTTTTGTCAATAAGAAGAAAAAAACTCTTCCGCAATAGCATTCGTATGGTTGATTAGTAGTTGGTTTGTTATTTCGAAATACGTATTGAGGCCAGTAAATGTTATCAATGTTTGAGATTTGCGGTTTTCATCTGAGGGTACTAGAAACGCTAGTTTTAATTGGAAACCACACGGTAGCGTCTTCATATGTGGGTGAGATAAAGCTATCTATGTATACAAGTGGGATCAGTGATTAACATTTTGTATAACACAGTTTAGTGGTTGTAAAGCAAGTTAGCAAATAAGATGTCGTACTAACGGTAATGACTGTATTATGTACTTTTTATTTAACAGTCGCTAGTCGTTTGTTATTTTGTACTTAGTATCTATACATGCGTTCATAGATTGAGGACTTTATATCCTTGAAGTGACGTCCTCTTTCTAAGTACGGTCAGGGGTGAGGAATCGGTCCAGCAATCATCGCTCTCTTGGTAGTCGTTGGATTGCCTAGCGTGCGATTTTCAAGTCCCCAGGGCTAGGCAAAGAGTCATTCGATTTGTCAATCCAGCAATTCTCAGAAACAACGCGTAAACTGGCATTGTGCTTGCATTACCTCGCTGCCTAGCGAGCGAGCTAGCTTATTGCCGTAAACGTAACTGAAAAGTTATTATTAGATACTACAAAATAGATAACCTATGTTTGTACATACATACGAGTATATGGTAAAATATGGGTGTACAAAACATAAGTCTAATATATAATCTAAATAAAATAAAAATAATATAATCCGTTTCTGGTCGTGAAATTATTTTCAATGTATTTTCAAAGAAGATAATATATAACCTTGCTATGAAAATAAAATCGATGTTAATAATTTTAGTGAGGTTTGAAAGGCCCGATGTAGCTGACGTGTGTAGTCGTCTGGATAATCAATGCGCACCGAAAATCTGTGCACTGAATGAAAACATACTGAAATGAGGGTATTATGAAAATATTTGTTGCACCGTTGCAAATTTAATTATGGATGGTAACTAACAATACACTTAGAATTATATTTTTTATTATCACTTAATATCTATTAAACAATATTTAAATCTATAACGAGTTTTTGTCTCTAGGGGAAGGGGGAGGGGGGAGGGGCGGAATATGGGTATTGATTTTTTACATTTTTTTATACCCAACAGCAAATAGCATTAAAAAAGAACTAAGAAACTTTTAGGGAAACAGCATCAGAATTGGCCGGCAAATATAGAAGCAATTAATATTTAAAATGTCGCTATAAAAAAGTTAAGGTAGGTACTTGTCTACCTTTTGTGAGGAATCTCACTCTCACCTTCCCGCGTCTGACCTTAAATAGCAATTACGTCACAACTAAATACGTTCGTACTTTTCTATTATGTGCAACTAACCGTTTCTACCAGATTTGAAAGGCTATTTGTTTCTGAGTTAATTTAAAATCTTTTTACTTTATATTTCGGATAACATAAAATATTAATAACAAAAAGCGATCAGCTAAGTAGAACAGTCTAGAAGACAAAATATTTTTCTTGAAATGTTCTATCTATTGTCTGCATCACATTTCATATAATTTCATTAAATAAGACTAGTCCTATTTAACAAAATTAAATGAAATCTCCAGAGATATGATGCTTAGTGTGATTCAAGTAAATGAAGTCACAGTGAAGTATAATCCACGCGGCCTAAGTTCTAGGCAGCGACTAGTGAAATAAATACATAATATTCCACTTGTACTTTTTCTTCTACTTGCATATAAACAGATATGACAGTTAATTATCTTTCCAGTATAAAGCGGCTTATTTAGGTGTTTAGATGTCGACGACGATGAAAACAACAATGATTGCTTTCACAGGGATAAAATATGATGGAATGGTGTGAAACAATAGACACACGCTTGCATTTCTAGGCGATGGTATATACCTACATTTTGCCAACTATGCTTTTATGCTTAACGTAATAAAGTCGATCCGGCTTGTTTCAGACATCGTGCTGTTACAGAGAATTTCTTGCAGAAAATGCAGTAACAGATTCCCCGACACAAGAATCGAACACGAGACCTCATGCGCAGCAGTTGCTTTCAACATTGTTTTTTTATTTACAAATTGTTATAACCAAATCGGATTACGCTACATTCAGTTCAATTTATTCGCTATAGAATGGAAAATACATTTCAGAATTTACATTATCAAAATACACGTACTAATTTTTAAAACGTAGTTGTATTATTATGTGTGCGAGTTCTAGTTTTTCTTGACAGTGGCTTCCCAGTGTGGACGGGAATTTAAAGGCAATATTTACATACAAAGAATGTCCATATATAAAAGGTGTGAATGGGATAGTCGGGCGAGAAAGATCACGGGCGTAATTTTCAGACCGTATCGGGAACTCTTTTGTGAAAAGGCGACGATAGGGCACAAACAATGTTCGGAAAGTGAATGCAGTAATTAGTTGATGTATCATTATGTCAGGAAGTAGGATATATATAGTATACTTTTTTAAATCTACTCAAAATCAATTAAAATTTATGCATTTAAAATATGTTCATTGTCAAATGACAGGAAAAGGATGCACGATAGAAACTGCTATGTAACCGCTATTTAAATGCAGCTGTGCGAAGAATATAGTAAGAGATCCCCACTACTTCATACTTTTTCTAATATCCAAATTTAAAATATGAATTACTTTATTTTGCAACAAATTTTGATACTGGGCACAAAAATATTTTCTTTGAATGCTATTTGCCCTTGTGTGTAAAACATCAAATATAGTCATTTACATAATGTTATATACAGTAGGGTACTGTATATAACATTATATAAATGTACACACAGTTATGACTTATAACCATTTGTATGTAAACAATATGGCGTATATTTTCGTTTGCATGGCGAGTTATAAGCCATGGCTCCGGCTGTGGCTAGTTCCTTAGATAATATAAAAAGGCAGCGCCTTCAGGATCACGGATAAACTTTAAATCGATTCGTCTATCATGAATAACAATATAGAGATACATTTTAAGAAGAATATTATTTTGTGTTCTAGACTGTTCTACTTAGCTGATCGCAATAGCGTATAATTTACATTCGCTTTTTGTTATTAATATTTTATATGTTATCCGAGATATAAAGTAAAAAGATTTTAAATTCACTCAGAAACTAATAGTCTTTCAAATCTGGTAGAAACGGTAAATTGCACATAATAGAAAAGTACGAACGTATTTAGTTGTGACGTAATTGCTATTTAAGGTCAGACGCGGGACGGTGAGAGTGAGATTAATAATTGAAAAACTTCGGTAACCATTCTGGGCATCCATACATAAAATATATAATTATATTTAGTAGTTAAGTAACACCAGAAGCTAACTTTAATACACTTGAGAATAATAAGGTTATGATGACAAAAGTATATACCAAAATTGTAAAATTCCTACAAATTTTACCATTAGCTTCGACAGCTACTAGGTAAAAGTCTTTTCCTTAATTATTAACCAATATTTTGAAATAGATGTCTATGTTAGCTTCTAAAATATTCCGTCCATTCCGTAATTCCGTTAGTCCATCTGTATTGAATGCTCCGTTTATTGACCTTTAGGTATATCCTGGCGCCAAATCCATTTTACCGAAGCATCTAATAAAAATTACACATATACAATAAATCACATACCTCCTTCACAAAAGTGTATTGGTATTTATATTAATTCGGGCACGGGCATCCGATGAAACAAAATTGAATTTTCAATGTGCCAAAGATTTTTTATTACGAGTATAATGTTGTGTCGAGCCAAAATCCATCCGTCAATGTGTAGGTACGAGAATAATGTATGAGATTTTTGGGTTTATTAAAAAGTTATTTTGTGAAAGGATCATGATTATGTGCTGAGGTTGTTAAATATATACTTATTATAATGGAATTGGATAAACAATAATTAACAAAACGGATGATCCACATTAAAAGTTTATTTAATATATTGTTGTCGTCACGTACCTCTCAAGGGCTGCTAAATAAATATTACGTTATTTGTGATATTTAAAGGGATATCAAATAAGGTCATGTAAGGTCAACCTGACATTTCTTCGATATCGTCTTCTGTTATTTTATGATTATCATACGGGATGTTGCTTTAGCTGTTGTGATTGGTTGTTGATACTGTAAATGTTGTTGTGAATTGGAATTTGAAGTAGATATTCAGGGTGAGTTGCACCAAATAACATTAACTGTAATCAAGGCAATGTTAGCACTCTTTGAAAATCAAGAAACCAGCTGCACCTTAAGATTATTTATTTTAAATATTATATAGTGACAAAATATTTGGAAGAGATAATCTTTTGTTATCTTAACAATGAATTGCTGCAACTCTGACTTAGACTTGAATATTTTGGTTCACCTGCGGTCTAGCGTGTCAGCTGGAATATGTCCAAAACGGAGTCCAAACAAAATAAACGTCGACGAAATTCGTAAAAGTAGTTTTATTTTGAGAGATAGGAAGTGTTATCAGTTGTCACACTATTGCGTCGGACAAAGAATGATTGTAAAACCTAGCGGTGATTTAAAATCTGCGGCTTTGGTCGTATTTTTGAACTTTTAAATCACATTGCCGATGCTGTTAAAAATATTAATGTTTTAGTACATTTTTGCAGATCCTCTTATAATGTCCTGAAGCGACTGGTGTACTTACCATAATCTTACGGTCAACTTAATATGCATTAATCGACAAAATCTAATCATTCGAATTTTCAAGTTATCAATCGATCGGTCTTTTGTACATTGAAATGCATATAACATTGATTACATATTAGAAAAAAAACGGGGATACAAATGTTTGTAGATATATCAATCTCAAAAAGCCTTGGCAGGTCATAACGATTTACAAGGCAAATATTGGAGATTGTTACCACAATCAACTTATTGACTTAGATTCAGAATCGGGAATAAATATTCGTTACTTTTCGAAAATCAAATGAGGTTTAAGTGGGTAAAATAAGCATTTTAATCTACTACCTAGGCAAACGAGTAAAAATAAAAGGTTTTACGTACCTAAGATCATAATAAAACATACACATATACATTTTATAATGTCTATTTCTGAAAAATTTCAAGACATTACACTCAAACAGTTACAATGAATATAGGCAATAGAGATTGACGCGTCGAGAGGCATTTATTATTCCCTGTGTCTGTTCGTCGCATTGGTACATTTTGTTGTGATATCGATTTGCCGTCAAGCCAAGTCGCAGGTGCTTCAGCGAACACCTAAAATTATCTTGACATTTTATTGGCACCGAACCGATTCTGTTAATTAAAACGTCTTGGGCACATTTTCCATTACGGTACGAAGTCGATAACAATTTTCCGAAGATGTGCAAGGGGAAAAGTTTTCGGAAGGGTTCTTGAGTTTACCAAAATTTGTTTGATTATTTCATATCTTGTAATTTTAATGTATAGGAAATGTTTACTGCATGTGATATGGGTTATTTACGGTAAGGATTTGGTTAGCTCTTTAATATCATCTTATATTAAAGTTTGTATGCCTGTGATTTCATTTAAGTTTATATACACAGAGCGTAACTTTTCAATTTACTTTGCGTGACTTCCAATTAGATTTTCTTATTTCGATTTTGGACCAACGTAACCTTAGTTTGTAAGTGTAAGTTAGTAGTAGTTGAGGTTTATGATACTCATATTTCGCCAGCTTTGTTTAGGTCTCACATTTAAGAGGTTAAGATTTTAGTGCTCAGCTGAGGTTAAAGCCAACTCGAAGATGCTATTACGTGTGAATTAAAACAATAGTTGGTGAAATGTGGGTGCAATACATACATACCATTGAGAGAATACAGACGTTAGACTATATTTATGTATTTAGTAGAAGTTAGGATTTAGATAATTATTTCTTAAGGCAAAGTACAAATTTTAAAACGTCTCTGTAAATATATCAGATTCTAATTTAAGTTGATAAGCCTCCTTGATTCTGAATTTCTGAGAAACTCTTGGTATTATGTGAGTTATAGTTAATCGGCCCTAGAAAGAGAACGGGGTAATAAGAATCTTGATGAAGCTAACGAGTTTGTAACTCGTACCAAAATTTTATATTCAGTATATTTTATGTTAAAATGTTATATATTATTTTCTTTTTGGTTATTTACAGTCCCATATAGTATACTATGAATATAAAATAATTGATGTAATTTTTAGAGTTTCGTGCCCGAATGACGTCTCTTGAAACCTACTGAGACTACATTTTCTGCTGTCCACCGGTTTACCTATGAAGTCCTGTATGTTTTGAACCATAATATCCAGCTGAAAGTTTCTCAGCACATGAGTTCTAACGTCGAAAAATCTAATAAATTATAAAATATATGAATAAATATGTATAAGAGTAACGTGTCCTAATTTTTGACCCTACCACTAAGATCATTTTCACAAAGATATATCGCTATATATATATCTATGACACTGTTTGCTGCGATTACCAAACGCAAACAGAGACAAGCAGAGGCGAACGGGACAAAAATTGCCACATTTGTAATTTGGGCGAAATGTCATATTGAATACTGATCTTATAAATGCGATACCTGGTTACTTAGTCAGTCTGTTCCTTATCCACAGCCAAAGCGCTAAAGCGATTCTAATTAAATTTGGTATGCAGATAGCCTGAATCCCAAGAAAAGCTGCTTTAAAAACAAAGTGATAGGCAACCGCTTGTATAAATAATGTGAATATAGTTAGTAATTTATTCTGGTTGTAGGCTGCCCGTTGCATGTAATTTACTACAAAATCTATAAATCTCCGAGCACAGGTATATTTATTGGCTGTGTGCGATGTACTGTCGGTCCATATCGTGGAGTACATGTTTATCGATACTGTGGATGATTACGCTACCCATATTTACAGATAATCGCGAATTATACTTTAGGAAAATTATCGCTAGTACTAAAATATATAAGAACATTATGTGGACTCTTATTAAATACTTACAGATATTAAAAAACCTACTAATATTATTATAACTGTTAAAGTTTGTAAAGATGTTCTGATTGTTACTCAATCTCGCGTACATTGTTGAACGGATTTAGATGAAACTTGGCGCATATACTATATCCACATTAACTCATAGGATACTTTTATAGATTCTCACTACAGATTTAAAAGCGTATCAGCAGAAACTTTATGATAATCAAGAATGATAGTTTTTATTTACTGTCAGTGGTAGGTATTTGTAATATTTTTATAGATTCTGAGCTACTAAAGTTTCGTAATAAAAAAACGTAAAACAAGTCTCCTTCTTTGTATAAACTACTTTGCCGCCATCTTTTAATATGACATTGTCTCAAGACGAGTTTAATTTCTTACTTCACATATTACAGAAGCTTCTAAATTAATTCCTTCTTTCTATTGTTACTCTGTCTTCTTCGTGCTAAAGTTACACTGTTCCATCTATCGGGATCCATTCTCTAGTCTAACCAGATATGGGTGATTGTTAGAATTGCCACAAAGCTTTGTTTTATATTAGGTAATAAGTTGCCAGCACGGATCAGGGAATGCGTGCCGCGTGCCGCGCTTCTAATTACAGACGAAAATGATAATAATATTTATGGTGAGTGACGGACGGCGCCAAACGCAGACAGCACCTTAACTTCTACAGTATAAGTGTGATATTTTCATCGCTTGTACTGCTACTGACGTGGTTGGAATCCACAGAATATGATGATATCTACGATAAGCGCCTCTAATAGGCAGCTCCAGTAGGCTGCGATCGACACCCTACCTATACGAAAACGAGAGAAATTTATTCAATAACAAGATTTCTCAGTTCATAAGGATCAAATTGAGCACGGTGCCTTTATGTTCAGATTATTTTTAAAGTCTTGTTTTGTCATCTTTTGTTTCCTGCAACAATTGTTATGAATAAATAACCCGTTTTACCTAGTAGGAATGTTTTAAACAAAGGAGAACTTTATCCTGATTTAACTAAGATATTTGTTTATTTACACGTGTAATTATGTCTATAACATAATTATACGCGTGGCATTAGGTTTAGTTCATACTCGTATGTTAAAATCGTTTATAGAACGCACGTCTAATATTTCGTACTCATATATGGTTTTACTCGATAGAGCAGACACGTTGAGTAAAAATCACGGCATGATCTTTCGTCCACACATTCAGCATTTATCTATCGAGTGCTGCGCGAAGTTCAGTATTCACCGAACCGTTCGAGCCAAAAGATGTCTGTTCAACAAAGGAGACAGTGGCTACAAGTCTTACCATTCTTATTCTTATTGGTTAGACAGCCGCTCTGATTACAATTATGTGAACTTGATTAAAGAACTGTGTCCCGAAGATTATAACAATTATTTAAGGATGCCTGAAGTGCTCTATATATATATATATATATATATATATATATATATATATATATATATATATATATATATATATATATATATATATATAATATACGTGAATATTCCCCCTTATATTCTCTTTACGGATACATGCAAAACCACTTTCTATCCAAAAATATTTTTAGTACATATATTGGGAAATCTCGCAGCTTCATGTAAATTGTGAAATATTTGTGGAAGAAGGCAACCAGTTGTAAACAGACGGACATCTGTCTATCAACGTGGATAGAGTTAATTTGAAAATCAGGGTTAGATATAGTAACAAAGGTTTGAATTAGCACAGGGTTGAATTGCAATTAGATGCGCCACATCGATGATTGTGTATTAATATAATAATATAAGCCGTGTGTGTCAACTGTCTCACTACTGGCCACGGGCCTCTTCTCATTGACAGAAGAACCATTGTCAACCACGCTGGCCCACTGCGGATCTATAGACTTCACATAACTTCGAGAACTCTCAGACATGCAGATTTCCTCACGTTTTTCGTTTTCTTTCACCATTCAGGCGAGGAAAAATTAACTAATTTATATTTCTCATTTCGTGAGATTACCGTAGTAAAGAATAATAATAATATCTGTTTCGAATGACTGACAGCAAGCGGAAGCAGTACGGCATCGGTACGATAGTGTGACTGTCATATATATCGGCTTTTTAGATATCACTGGCACATTTTGATTGTATATAATATAGCGAGCGACTTTAATAGAAAGCTAGAGTATTCCGTGCTTGGTACTTCTAAGTGCTGTCTTTACTAGTCAAGCTATTCTGTAATATTATATTAATAACATAGGAATTTAATTTAAAAAACATCGATTTCAGAAGTGGGTTTTATAATAAGATCTCTATATCGAAGTCAGTGAATGAAGCCAGAGAAGTGTGTCAGGATCGTAGCAAATAGAAATCCGTAGTCTCTGCCTATCCCTCTGAGAAACAGGCGTGAATCTATGTATGTATGTATATATGTGTTTCGAACTCACATGTAGTCTGAATTTATAAATAATATTATAGAATACTCATAACATTCACTACGTACGTAAACCCACATTTCGCCAGCCATTTTTTTAGGTCTCGTTCGTAATAGGGGTGAATATAGTCTAGTGTAAGTTTTTAACTACACCAGTCTTTAGGTCTTTACCTAAAGGTTAAATGGATTTATATAATAATGCCTTAATTATTTATATAAATTACCTGGCCCAGATTTCATCCCTTATCCTTGCATACTTGACTTCAGTTGTATACTCCGATATCACAAACTTACCGCATATCTGCATTGCTCCATAAACTATGCCGGGAACAATGCAAGTCGTATGACAAAGGATTTACCAGCTCCAGAACATTACTGGAATGTTTTGATTCGACAACCTTTGCGTGACTTTTAGGTAGACACGTTTAATACGAACTGAACGTAAATACAACATGGAAGCAGAACTTTCATACTAACACAGTTTATTATTGACACCACATTTATTTACTTAAGTCTACATGAACATGAACCATACTGCTAATTCATAAAAAACCAGAAACAATTTAAAAATTAATGTGTCTAGTTGCCGGTGTGCCGCTGTGACTCAATAGGTTTTTGGGGCAAGATAGCTTTTAGTTGTGCTGGTTCACAGTTTATTCACTTGCTGTTAATTTCAAGAACTCAAACCCAGTGATATACCTACGAGTATAATTATTATGCGTTACTATAGCAACACGGCTGAGTATTATTAAGCCCCGCCTACATTGTGTAGATTCCGTAAAGTAATTTTTTAGCGTGAAGAATATTTACATGATTTTCTATGTTCATTGATTGCACGGGAGTAACGTGTCGGTTCTTAATTATTCTTTGACATCAGATCACAATACATTTTATACCATACATAGGTACGGTTAGCAACAAATTGTATAAACTTTTTGAAATATTTATGAATGAAAAAGCCGATCTATTATTGTATACTTTTAAACTGTGATTTAGGAAATCTCTTAACTATTACTGATTTGAAAAATCTAACATTTGTTGTAATTTTTGGATGCTAAAGTATATTGAACGCTTACACGTGTGTATCGACTTATCTTGCTGACTGTATATGTATAAGAACAGAGTTTCTCAAAGTGTAGTACAATTTCCCCCAGAGGTACATACAGTATACATTCGTACATGTACGTATTTATGTACATGTAAGTGGATGCTCCTATTTACCATACTGCTGCTTTAGAGGCTATCATCAAATTTTATCAAATGCTTGAGTATGTTGAGTAGTAGTTCATGGAGAAATGGTTGCAACACCTTACAGTTATGATTTGTAAATGAAATATTACTGTACACTTGGCAATTAAAAAGAGTGGCTATGAGTTTCTTGCCCGTTCTTCTCATAAGCCCTTCTTCACCCTTGCTTTGCTGAACGTGGCAGTAAATGTAAATTCACAGAAAAAGAAATTACGTATAACTTTGACATTCATAAGTGTTACCTTGTAACCTAGCTTGAATAAATTTATTTTGATTTGATTTACATACGCTTGTATGTAGGAAGAACAAGACACAATTTATGTAATGTTGGCTAATATAGCATCGCGAATCGCGACTGACCTAAAATAAGTGATAAAACTGTTTGATTTTGCCAAAATGACGATGAAATTTGTTAATACAACCTATAAATACTCATGTATCCATGGCCATTATAATATGTATGCAATAGTTACACGATTTCTATCTAAGCTTAATTTGTTTATTTTTTTCGCACAGCGTATGTCAGTTTCATCGTAACCTAAACATAATGCTACACATATCAAACTATCTTAAAACATCCGAAATGAATTCGAACAGAGCTTGTCAGCATCAACACTATTTGGTTTAGATAAAATTTTATTACACACTGCATCAACAAATGATATAAGTTCTCCGCAACTCCACATGCCTCACAATCAGGAAGCAGTTTTGTCGTCATGTAAATAAATTTATTGCATGGACTGTGTCCAGATCTGAGTATATCACCAATAACAATAAATTTCCTATTTAAACTACTATTCATGCACCAGCGCACACGAAGAGGCTGGCACTGTATGGTCTTATACCATACTCCTTTTTCTATTGATCGTTTATCAAAGTGTTCCTGCCAGTAAACGTAGCATTTATTTTTAAGTTTCGGCAAATATTCATATTATTTTTGTATTAATTCATATTTCTTTCCATTCTTAGCAGCATATTTTGCCAACATATCAGCTTTTTCATTGCCCTTTAATCCAATGTGCAATGGAACCCATTGCAATCCCAGCTGAACCCCTTTTAGGTTTAATTCACGGATTTTAGACAGAATATAATTAGCTATCTTCATCAGTTGTACCTCTGAAGACAGAAGCGCATCGAGCTATATGCTGTAAAGAGCTTTTGCGGTTTGTCATGGGTAATACGTCCGGGTTGTACGCTTATTAGCCAACCCGGAATAAAAACCCTTCATACTAAAATTTCATCCAACTGTAATTAGATGTAAACATTTGGAAAACACTGTATTGTATTGAAATCCATAAATAAGTTTTAATGTAATTTATATTTTAAGTGTAGTCGCATCGCAGATATGCCCTTAGTGTATTCATTCAAAAAACGTACTAGGAATTTAGGCCGGCTCTGCAATCTTTAGATAAAATGCAATCCACATAATGTGTGTGATTCTTAGGGGAAATAATAAAACACCACAACATATTATGACGACACTGCCTTAGTGCATTTTATTAATTACATCATATTATGCGTCCCTTAGATGACACAAGTATAACAATAAATTCAAAACAATGCTTTAATTTTCTATACAACTACATTTTAAAAATTGTGTATATTTATATCACATAGTGTATGTAATTTTTTTTTGTTTTTACTATTCGAATTTGGATAATTTACTTCTTTGTTACCTCATTAGTTATATTTCCATTTTTAAATTTGTCTCAGGTACCTACTCTATATGATTGTAAATAAATTCTACTTTCAAATTATATCAACTATCATACAAAATAATGAATATGGCAAGAATACGTTTTATTTATGTTTGCCGACATTTGAAAGGCTTAGAATGATTTAAAGGGTTCTCCACAAATACTTAATGAACTTAGTTGTCGAAGTTCGAAGGAATAGGAAAGGCATTCATTAATATTTGGTACTTGAGAAAGATGTCGAGAAAGCTATCGAGATAATTAAACTTGCCACATTCATAATCTGACACGATCAAGTCATTTTGTAAATAAAATCCGTTACAGGTACTTTGGTAATCGACAGTGAGCATGCGTGAGTTTATTAACACCCTAAAAGTCTGTACATTGAAAGTACATATGTAATTTTATGTAACATTGTTTAGTATTATGTTATTTCATCCATTTTGGTTTATTAGATTCCATAATAAAGCCTGATTTACACTACTCGTTATTCAAATACAAAATTGCAGGAAAAGTCAATGTATTTTATTGTACTTATATTAATAGTAATGCATAAGAATGCTCGCCGACTATTAATATCAATGACTTTTTATAAAACCCTTTGTAACACAGCTTTATTTAGAACATGACCTTGTTTAGTTTGCAGTAACTTATGAAGTACGAATCCATATAAATAACTAAAGCTTACAACTCTTTTGACCTCAAACAACTTTATTATTCTTCTTAGTCCTGGCCTTCTTCTTCTGGCCTTTGAGGTTAGGAAAAAGTCCAAGGAGGAACAACCACTGATGGATCATCATGTAATCTAAAGCAAAAATTAGAGTCACGTGTCGTACTGTTTCCCAGAATCAAAGGTAGAATTAATAGCAATCGATATTCACGGTTTTAACGTGCTCTCTCAAACTAAGAACTCGAATAAAATCTATTTTAAGGAATCCTTTGCTGAAAAGAGTAATAAGCTTTTGAACTAAATTAACTCTTTCTGTGAAGACAATTTCTAAAGCTAAGGTTCACGTACAAGCTTTTATGAAATCCAGTACTCAATTTGTTGGCTTCTCAACAACCCAAAGCACGCTCACTGTATTTACTCCATTATTCACATGTTTTCCTAGTACAACAAACTTATATTCAAAGAACATTAAACCGAATGATATGAGAAAATCGTAACTTGTATTGTCGTTTTTTTATTATAATAACCTCTTAGAACTAATGTATAAACTATTACTAAATGTTTGTGTTTGATATTTGTGTTATTTGAATAGTCAATTATTCAAGTTTATATTTAATTACGATTAATTGAATGTCCTCGACGCAGGCGATGGGGTGGGGGTGATGAGGGCACAGTTGATACGTAAGAGGGAAGATGTAGGGCTCGTCAAGTTATTTAGTACTTACGGAACGAAAGATTAAAGTCGGGTTCGGGCATTTAGACCATAAGAAAATGTACTTGATGTTCTGTTGAGTATAGTCGACGTATTTATTAACATTAAAGAACTTCTGCAAGTAGGTAAGTTGGGAGTCTTTAAGTTATTAATTGGGTCGTTATAATAAATTTAATCAATCATATTATTGTTATAGTAATGTATCCGACTTTTACTTTAAACAACTTCTATTCTAGTGGATATTGTATTTGTCGCGGGACTGTATAGACAGATTTCGTGGAAACAATATTGACACGTACGTAAATAGTTGCATCGCTCATGTAGGTAAGGTCCTAATATATATTATTAAATATATGTATATATGTTAAACAAAGTTATAGGTTTTTTTATTAGCTGTCCCTGAAAAATATCTAACACAATATTGGTACGACTAGGCCTGTCGTAAAAAATCTCATACGCATCACTCGCACTGTTTCTAGTAATGTCTGAACCCGCCCTTAACCTACGGAAATAGCCGAGCTTATAGGATAAGCCACCAAGGGACTGACACAGTACATTTCGTCAATGAGAGTTGAGATAAGGTATCATAGCACATTCCATCTAAGAGAAATATGTCTTAAGAATATATGTATGAAATGGGATCAGGAGGAATGAAATGGTGCTTCAGTTAGGAAAGACCTTTTTATACAAGTCATACCTTTTTTCTATTATTGAAGTTCAGAATCAGGATTTATATAGAGTTGTCGATACACCCAACTACAATATATTCCATTTTGGAAAAGCAAACAATATTATCATACATACTTACAATATATTACTGAGAACAATCTGAATAACTAATCATTTGAAACGTTAGGCAGCCATCGGAACCCTTACATTACTGCTTTAGAAAGGACTAAACTATAAAATAAATATTAGCTGTTTACATCACTATTTCATACAAAATGTAGTAGCAAGCGAAATGTATAACTAATTATTACCGCACATTCACATCAAAAGTATAATCAGCCCGCAAACTATAAGCGAGCGAGAGTATGGTAAAACTTGCAGGTAAGTGTTCGTTGGTACACTTTACCGATTTAAACATCGCTTATAGTTATTAGCTGACAATACGCTCGTATGAACGCGTACTTACTCTAATATTATTAACCATTTATCTATAATTCAGTCACATTCATCTTAAACAAGCACTTGCAAATATATGCTGTGAAAATTGAACACTTCACGTAACAAATTATTTACTTACGCGATCACAAACAGATGCGTAAGGCGCATGTTTACTTTGATAATTATCATGATTGCTGCAGTAACATTAAATGATTAGGCCCTCGAAAGTATAAAAATTCAGGCATCGAATTACCGCGTTATTAATTACCAAGTTAATGTCATATGTTATAAACTTTAGAGTATGTGTTCTGTGTCTAACCATTCTCATATGAAGGAATATGTCTAATCTAATTACATATACGCTGTTTCTTTGTTATATATACAGCGCAGTCCCTGATAGAAAACAGATTGATACTTATTGTGACTGAGACTGACTGAGATTCAACGATTACCCTCAATATTTTTCTATAAATTCGGCGCGGTGCGGTTACGACAAAGTAAAAATATAAAAAATAGTTCCAACTACTCATTCCTAACACTGCAACTATTATATATTATTATTTCAATATACAGACACGGCCCCTATACATTTATAATTATAGATTTCGTTACAGCTCTATGTATATAACTATTTCTCGATAAAGTGCAATCGAAAGAGGTTTATTCTGCTTAGTACCCATGATACAGGCCAACTCAATTACATCCACTTGAGTCCCGTGTTTCCACCATCTTAGTCTTTACGTAACAAGAATTTATTTAAAACTCGACTAATTGGTAAAAAATGTCTACATTTCGACACCTACATTCTCATAAGGCTTCTTCGTAATAAACTCCTACGTTGATCTGAAACAATGAAACATTTAATTAGTGATATTTTTCTATTAATATTATCAATCTAAAAGTTTATGAAAATGTTTGGATGTATGTTACTTAATTACGTGTAAGCCTTCAAACGGATTTGTTTGAAACTTGAAATGCTGTTGAAGAATGATCACACAGATAGAAGTCCTAGACAGAATATGATACTGCAATAGGCCGCATATGATGGAACCTAGAGCCGGCAATCAAAAAGAAGTATTGTGCGCTACATTAATTCGCCACCTAATTATCCAGTTGCTTGCATAAATCCACTGCTTTGTGAAGCGAGTTGGTTGATTAAGTATCAACGAGAAATCGACCCGACGTAAACTTCTTTTACTAGAAGACTGTAAACGTTGAATAAAGTTGTAGAAAAAGGATCGAATTATTCATTTAATACCATGGTATTATTGAATAATTTCACAGTCACTGTGGTAATGATGTGAATCATATGCTACTTTTTCATTTGCAGAACGACGGAAATATATCAGGTGCATTATGATTGATATCTGTAATTCCATTTTTGTATACTTGCTATACATATCTACCATAGATACGAAATGAAACACTTTTCTTTTTTTCTAATAACTTGAAAGTTGAAACGTGATATAAATCCCGAACATTAACGTTGAGAATATTTCACGACTTCACAAATTTTCACACTAAGTCCCTCTCTCTCATTTTTAATAGAAAGGTTCATTGTATAAAGTTTGTGAGTTTGAGCCGGGTAATGAATCGTAGCTTTGTTACTGAGGGTTTGTGGACTCACTACAACTTTGTGGCTGCAGTCCAAGACCACGTTCCCGTATATAACGATAAGAAATAACTGTTCTATATCTTATATACACGTGTATTTCTATACTACGGCTTCATCGTCAAATAAATATTTGTCGATAAAATACTATTTCTGTAGTGTAGTTATTTAAAGGTACTCTACAGTTAATTGCTTTTCTGTTATAAAGTGAGTTCAAAATGAAATCTAGTTTTAAAGTTTATATAGACGTTATAGACTACTTAATACGTCTAAATAAAGTCGGTTTTACTAATATTAGATAATTACTTATGAATTTGCCATATTTTTTCTACATTTAATTCCCTGATTCGTATAGAAAATTGAACGGTCATATTGTTGGCAATTCGTTTTTATTTCGAGTCAATATTTTAATTTATTAATAACGTGTATTATTAATAATCTACGATAAATATTGTTTATATGATTTGTATTCAAATTACGGTCTTTCTTGTCTCGATATACGTAACCATGGGATTCCTATTGACTAAGCCGCGGAGAGAAACCAGATTAAATAAAATGTTGTTGTTTTATCGCTAATGTTGGTTATTAACACTTTGAATGCCACATAGCAGACACAATAGAAAATGTATTGTTTGCGGTCATTTATTACCGCCACGGCGTTGGATGTGTTAATAATGTTCTTATGTACTCGTATACTATGTAAGCATCTTGCACTATGTAACACTTGGCAGAACTGACACCGCTTTTACATTTGGCTTATAGCCATCATTTATTGATTAAAAATAACAACTAACTATTAAATAAGCATTGTCAGTATTTGACATCAGTGTTATATCATTCATATTATCGAATACAAATTGTGTGACTTTGGGAATTAGCACGTACTTGAGTAAAAGTTGACCGTTCTCTCATCATTGAGAGCATTAATAAAGGCTGCAACTGTAAAACATTTTTTATTCGCCGCGCGTGGGCGGATTGATTTTTCTCTCTACTCTAGTTGTGGTGAAAGCCTGCGTTAGAAAAATCCTATGCTCAACGTATCCTGAATTCGAGAATTTACTAGAAACCTCATGATATAAAAAAATCGTAAGACCTATGAGCATGTATAACTTTTACTGAATCTTGATGATGTAGCCGCAGTATTAAAATGCTTCAGCAGATGATTAACTTGGTTCGGGAAATCCATAAATTAAATTAACTAAAAGAGTACTATTACTGTACCATTCTATAAATCTACTACTTTACCAGGTTTAACGTTATTTCAAAGCCCTATAGGTACTATTATATTTAAAAGCGTTTTCATGTAAAACTGATGATACTCACATATTATATCAGTGCTTATACTACACCACATGTACCGGACAGCCGTCCTTCGCTCTAACGTTGTCTAGCGGTGGCGATATCACCACGTATGTATCTCGGCTGGTAGTAGGAACGTCATCGTCATCACCGGCGAACAGTGGAGGCGGTGGGATGACGTCATCGTCGACCTCATCCTCCGTCGCCTCCTGGCGCTTACGGCCCGGCATGTAGTTCATAACGCACGTCACAGCGATCAGGAACAAGAAGAATATGAACACCACGTCGAACATGATTAAAAAGTTCAGCATTACTAGTTGCATCACGTCACTGACTAACTCCCCTCACATTGTGCGTTCGCAAGCTCAGCTTTGAGAGAGGCACTGCTATTTTCATCTTATAGCATTGCTCGAGTTTGTTCTTCAATATCTGGAACAAAGAAACATAGGCTATTAAGTAACTTTTATTTTTATGCAGTGAAGATGACAAACAAGAATACACCGGAAGGCGTAGTGGCTTAAAGGGTCGCGTCACCTCAGCCACCCACCAAGTGGTGTATCTTCGATCCCAACATGGGACAAAAATCGTGTGATTCACATATAGTTCCGAGTCTAAATGTTCTTCGTGTCCGTTGTTTGAATGTTTGTACAGGTGCAGCCTTGCGGTACAGGAATTAATACTACTGCGGGAGATGTCTTTTAAAAAAATGACATATAGCAAAATAACCTGTGGCTAAAGGATTACCATAGGTTAAGATCGCTTGCAAAACGTGTTGTAAACTTGCGTGTTGTCAACCCTAGGGCAAATGAATTAAAGAAGCGATCAAAAGAAAAGAATAAATAGGTAGGTATGTGAGACCCCGGAACTCTTAATTACCGGGTAAAAGGCAGTAACAGTGTTATTACTCTTGCCACGGCATTCTGTAAGAGTTAGGTACATCTCGGGACAAGCTAGCACATTTGTACCGTCACTAAATTATCGGCAATGGCGTGCTTTTCACGACATAAAAATTAAGCCTAAATGTTTTCAACATTGAAGACAATAAAAAAATATGTTTAATTACGATTTGTGGAGCACATATTTAGGCCAATATATTCGCTGAAGTACCAGATAAATATCCCTTCCCAAAGCCTATAATATGTTTTTTCTGAGTCTTACTGTGAAAAATGATCCGTGAAACATCAGGTTTTCCGCTTCGAAAACCCTCGTGCGGACCTGGTACATTGTTTTCACGCACAGTTTAATCTGGCTTTAAAACGTTCCAAAAAGAATTGGCTGCTCTACCTTTGATACGTTTTTTAATGTTACCCTCACTTTCCGGACGACCGCAATCCTCTTCATGTTTTTAAAACCATACATTTTAATCGAGTACCTTTACGATTACCGGGACTAAGTAACGCAAATAAATATTTATCTCTTTTTCATTTCAATGTTTGTGAATCGAGTAAATTGGATGGTGAGTTGAAATTTATTCCTTTTGTTCAAATAGTAGCCTTTAACTTACAAATTTATGAGAATCTTTTATTTGACAGTATCTTACAAAAGTTGAGTTGTCTCTAGCGTTTTGGATATATGAGATTTTAATATAATATTATGTCTTTCACACCTTTATACAGTTTAAAAAATCTATAAATATCGGTACTTCGACGGACGGTACGATCGTTGATAATAAAAGTGAAACGTGTGCTTTGTTTCTAACTGATATTGTAGACATTTTTCAACTAGATATCAGCAACAGTTCTAGTCATTCAAATATACGTTCTTCTCCTAAAATTATTTGTCCGAAAATCATTATCCATAACACGTTTATTATAAACTTTAGTAACCATAATGGTTATAAATTCGAAATTTTGTTTTACATACCTAATTATCTTTTCTTCTATTACTATTCAGTCATAATATCGTTGACTACAAGAATTGAATCTTCTAATTTTGCATGAAATAAAGTCATATGTCTTAAATTTTGTATTATATAATTTGTATTATTCCGAATGTTCATTTATAATAAAATTGTTAGTTGTAAAACATTTGCTAAACATTAGGTTATTGTGTCAGAAATAAATCGCTGTGAATCCGGCTCCACGAAATCTTGTCTGCCCTACCTCTAGAGTGTTTAGAATCGCGTAGGTGCGTAGGGTCGAGGACCGCCGGAGATCCGCAGCGCCGGACCCGTGACAAAAACCAAGCTTTGTAATAGAAATTAGTTTTAAAATCATTATTAGGATAAATACACATTAAATCATTTGAATTTAGGACTTATAAGTGTTATAACATTTATTGAAAACGGTTTTAAGTCTTTTGTATATTATAGATTGTATTATTTATGATAAACAAATTAAGGGCATATTGTATTTAGTGATTTAAATTTTATGGCATGTGATATTATTTGACATAAAGTTCAGGCAAGTTATCATTCAAACAAATGATGATTAGGATAAAAAAATTATGGCTTAGGTAGTTAGGTACCGAACACAATAGAGAACCTTTTTACTGACCTAAGTTACACAGCTTTAAAGCTTACTTTATTCATTTATTAGGTTACAATATACATAGATGTGTAGATTTATGATATAGATAATCAATTTAGGCTCATCTAATCTTGTGGGATCTACTTAAATAAATATATGACACGAGTTTTAAGTCAAAATGGATACGTAAATACGTGTTACACAAAGACATCGGTTCAGTATATTTCCTCGTTGCTTATGCTCATAGCTTTATAAAGTTTAGTCGCCAAATCGAGTCCGCCATGGGTTGACATAGCTCTTGTTATACCCGTAGGGGTCACAAGTGCAAACCCAACGAAAAGTCAAAGGACTGCGGACTTTGAGTTTTCGCTGTTATACTTATATGTATGAGTATATAATCTATCGTTAGGAGAAGTGCACGTCTAAGCATCCTCTGCAATATTATTGTGTACTAGATTTTTGCCCCGACTTCGTTTGCTTAAATGTAGGTTAGGTTAGGTTAATAGAATAACAGTAGATACTTTTTTCTAGATGAAATACAAAGAAATAACATATAAGAAATTACACAGACATGAAAAAAGAACATGGGGGTACCCAATGTCTCTTTTTCATGACTGTGTCATTTTTGTTCCCCTGACAGCGTGTATGCGAAATTTAATGATGATCGGTCGAGTAGTTAAGGCGTGAAAGGATAACAAACAAACAAACTCACTTTCGCATTTATAATATTAGTTAAGATTAGTGAACTCCTGAACTATGCCAACGTGGTAAACTTAAACTCTCCTGTAATTTTAAGAGCAATAAATAGATTTCGCTTAAAATTATAGGAGAAGCTTTAGTTTTAGAACTTGAGTTCCTAGCAGTAGTACTGTACATAAACGGGGCCGATATTATGATGTCAGAAGACAAATACATCCAAGTTATAATTGAACACAATCTGTAACAGCTTTGAGCATTGATCGAAGAGCAGTTCTCGCGTGCAAATCCTAGCTGGTTGACCTATTAAACTGAACTCGTTTTTAAAGGAGGCGTGTATGCTTTTTTAGAACATCAGAGGCTTAACCTACCATTCACCTTTATAATTTGTGTTGAGATTTGAATAATTTTAATTATAGAATGTTTATTTTTTTAAATATGCATTTAATAATTGAAATTTAAATATTATATTTCATTCGATCTACATACCTATACATGCTAATGTATGTATAATTAGTAAACATGAATAATAAAAGAGAAAGACAGCACAAATTAACATAGACAAGAAATTGGCCTGTAAAAATAAAGTTAATATTGACATTATAAAATTATATTTGTACAACTATTTATAACTTCTGAATAATTGTAAAAAAGCCGGGAATTCTCATTACATTTAGTAAGAGTTTGTAGAAAAAGACAATGATGATTTTAGTCATGGTAGTACACGCGATACTAACAAACCTATTTGCTAATGTCGCGTGTATAATGACAAATGTATTCTTCTAAATGCAAATCGCTGGTTAATAATGTATCTCCACTTAGTAGCCCCTAATTTAAGATGGCAAATGATCTGGCTTCTTTATAAGGAGACAGATACCCAACAATAGAGAAATAAAAATTGACTCATACTGTCGTTGCAAAAGTTTGTAAGTTTATTCGTATTTTCTTTACCTACGTCATAATGCGTTTTTAATGGACGTAGCTGAATTAATGTTAATTATATAAAACGATATAATAATGATCTAATAAAATAAATTCTGATACGTTGTTAATAGTTTAGGGACTGGTCGCAGAAACAATTTGAACAAGAATAAATATTAGTGAGGCTGAGTATTTTTAGAGTTCATTAGCGCTTTGCTTTGTCCATGTAGTCAGTCGAAGTCAAAAATCATTGATTCATATAGGTCACAAAGTAACACTTATGCTCTTATTATTAAAGGGGTTAGTGAGTTTACTAAATTTGCTGAATTTACCTTTATATGTTAGTTGCTAGGTTCAGGCAAAAGGTTGAGCCTATGAGATACCTGCAAGAAACTCAAGGCCACCCTTTTAAATCGCCATTAAATTACAACTTCAGTATTTCACAACTCATTTATGTACCAGGTGTTGCAGTCATTATTATACATTACTCAATATAAAACCGAATTCAAAAATAAATGATGTGTGCCTTTTATAGTGCGTCTTGCTGCTATATGCTCGCAAGAATTTTCTTCTTCAAACGAGGTTTAAAGAGAGTTCTTCTTTCACGGTAGGCAGCGGCTTTGCTACGTCCTGACATTGCTGAAGTCCATGAGCAGCGTTTACCACTTTCCATCAGGTGGGCCACTTGCTCGACTGCCAGCAAAGAGCAATAAAAACAGTTCATTATAGCTACGGCTTATTTCATGAATGGCGTACTTGCTTAAGTTATCGCTTCGCATGTGGTACTCTAGTAAGTGTTGTGGTTACGATCCCCACACGAGGCAAGAAATTGTGTATTCCATAAATAGATGTTCCTTGTGTCCGTTGTTTGAATGTTTATAAAGACCTCTGTGACATAGGCATTCTTCCTTAAGCAAGCGATTTTTTTGGTATCATGTATTAAATTATCGCGAGTGCCTAAACTGACACATGTTATCCATGTCGTGTAGGTATACATAAATGGCTTGTAGTCCAAGTAGCTAATTCACTTAATAGTTAGGCTGAAACTACAGATTGCTACTCGCTTCGGTCTTAGTATACTTCCTTTGATTCACTGTGATTACATTCTTAATGCATGCTCGTTAGTTTAGATGGTTTTATTTCATCCATTTGGTCAGAGAAAGTTCGTCCCGTACCTTTCCGACTATCTTATTCCTCTTTATATAATATTTAAATTTATATAATTTTATATTACTTTATATTACTTTACACTTTTTTAAATATGTTCTGGGTATAGCTTCTTTGTTTATGTGCCGATTTTAATGATTCTTTTTGAATCGTTGGTTTCAGTATAGCTTCGAAGTGATCTAATATAAAATTCATCGATATTTGATTGTGGTCTTCGAAGTACAAGAAACTTAACATTGTGTTACGTTGACGTGAATATTATACATTGAAATTAAACAAACTTTGTACGGATTTTATCACGTTATTAAATTTTTATAAAACACTATTATTACATAATTTTGAAACTTCAAACTACTATTGTTAAACACTTTTACTAGTTACTGCTTACTTCTATTAAAGCTATTTAAATTATAAAACTACCTAGATTTAATTTTACACTTTCCCCAACGTTTCGGTTGCTTTTCAGCAGCCATGTTCACGGGGAGACTAAGATGGACTTGTGGGTAAGGTTAGTGCATGCCACTCGAATTCGTTAATTTAAGAAAACTACTAAGTCATCCGTTTGGCTTTTATACTTGGTAAACATCACTAAAATTGTAAAATAAAACATTTTAATACAAAATATAAGCCGATTTCAAGAGTACAAAAAATAAAGAAATAAAAATTATTTATTTACTTAATATTGTCTTATGTTTACGCGAATGTTATGCATTTTTTTTATATGTTAAGAGTGTTTTATAAAAAATAAACAACGCGATAAAATCCGTATAAAGTTTGTTTAATTTCAATGTATAACATTCGCGTAAACATAAGACAATATTATTTATTGACTCTTAACTAAGCTACAAAAGGAATCCAACCGTATTGGATACGGTGTCCAATGAACAGCCAAGCCCATCCAATTGCTTGTCAACGACCCATGTTGGTTAGGTTAGGTTACATTCGTAGCTTACTAAAGACTAAAGAGATAGTTTTATTTATTTATTTTTAGTGTTGTCGAAATCAGTTTATTTTTATTATTAAATGTTTAAGTAAACCGCCTTTAAACCCTTTCCCAATTAAAGTTTATAATCATTTGTTCAAACTTAATTTGTACTTATACTGGATTGAATCTGTTAATACGATTTGAGATGCTCAAAATATTTTTGATTGTTTAATTATCATTATGCTACAAATATTTTGATGATAATCCGTACGTTTGTATTAAGGAAGGGCACACCGCAGGAAGGTTGTTAAAACGGTTGAAGATCCCATATGTAAACAACGGTCGTTTATCCAGAGATTGACCGCGAGATCTATACAAGGCAATGGGAGGTAGTGTTTCTGTGGCTAGATATTTGTGTCAATGATTGTATGTCTATAAATCGATATAAAAATAAAAATACTTCATTTGCATAGAACACGGTTACTGGACGTACCTAAAAAAGTTGAGTAACTATAAACTGCTATTTGTTACACAGTAATCGGTATAAAAAGTAGTTTAAATTCGAGTATTAATTTAATATTAATTTTTTATCAAAGTCAAACTGCCAAAAATAAATAAAAACACAATTACAACAAATAATTTTTATAGAATTAATAAGCAAATAAAAACAATGCTAAAAAAAATAAAAGAAATTAAATATGGTTATTTTAAAGTATATATTACCTGTCTGAAAAATGGGTACAAATATAAAAAGATAACTCTATACTATAGTAGCAATCTTGAAAAATATACGACATACATATGTATATTACTACCTAATGCATAAATAGCTGGCGTTTTTTAATTTAAATGTTAATATTTATAGGAGCCTTCTATAGCATTAGTATTTTGCTATTAAAAATAATTTATTTTACTCTGCCAAATACGCAACCGCCAGCAATGTGAAACTGTTCAAACTATCGGTTTGCTTATTATATGAATGTATCACCATTTTCTTGACCCGGGGGATATTCGGAGCAAGGAAACGTCACGCCCGAATACTAGATAACTGTCATCTGCATTCGTTCAACTGACCGCATAGCAATTAACCAATGATCCCATATCTGGAGAAGATTTATGAATTGGACGATCTTGCAATCATAATTTTTAGTATCATAATCATAGTTTATGCGAATATTGTACATTGAAATTAAACTACTTATACGGATTTTATCGCGTTGTTGTTTTGTTTTGTGTTTACCAGTAGAAGTATAAGATTTCAAAAAAATATTTAACTATAGTGATTTGAAAATAAACAACATTGTAAAATTACGCATTTTACAATGTTGTTTATTTTTAAATCACTAAGGCAGTTTAATTTCAATAGTCTTGATATCATTATTGTAGTGCAAGTGTATAAAAGCGTTGGCATTGAGCACTTTATGCCTGATGTTATCAAAATATCACTCAAAATAAACAGAATTGAAAGGGGTAAATAGATAGAATATAACCTTCACAAGACAGTCGATCCCTTATCAAATTGTTACTTGTAAAAAGTTGTAAGAAGTTGTTAAAGTTCAGTACATTTATGTAGCCGAAGGGAAATGTTTTGTCTTTTGTACGAGATATCAGTTTGATATAGGGACACGAAGTTTCAGAATAACAAAGTTTGTTGGACGGAGTGTCATGTTACTGCTGTAGCGACACATTGCTAAGGTGACCGTGACGAAATTACTCTCCATTAGAATCCCTAAGACTGTGCAGAGCGTAAGACAGATAATGACAGAGCTCGTGCGGCGCATATCCAAATCGGCGCACGGCCGTCATAGTAAAATTGTATGGAGGATTTGAAGTGCAAAAAGTGAACATTTTTTAGTAAATATGTATCATTATTGTCAACCAATAACTTAAATATTTGGGACGGACAAATTGTAACGTACACATACATATATATATTGTAATAACTATTTGTTTCGTTTAAGCTGTAAAATAGGATAGATTTCTACTGTTATAATCTAAAAACCACGTAACACAAGCTTACGTTTTTGCAAATTTACGTGACTTTGTAGGCAAAAATATTAATTATTTTAAGTTTTTTACACGGAGTAATTGTAAACACATTCATTGTTATGGTAAATGTATATATTTTATATTTGTATTAAACAAAAAGTGATGATTTTATTCACTTAACTGTGACCCCCTGTTTTGGCACATATCGCTCGGCGCAGTCTTAAGCGAACTCAAACTTATAATATTTTGCTCTAATGTACCGCACCTAAACTCAAATTGAAATTTTATTCTTATCGTAAAGTAAAATATTTATTTATTTACTAGATTTTGCCCGCGGTTTCGCTCGAGTAAACGTAGTTTAGGTTAGGTTAGATTTGCAACAGTACTTTTTCCTGATGAAAGGTACTCTATGTCCTTTTCTGTTTCCCTGACAACGTGTATGCGAAATTTCAATTTCGGTCGAGTAGTTAATGAGTGAAACCGTAACAAACAAGCAAACTCACATTCGCATTTATAATATTAAGTTAGGAGTTAGGATTATCGCAAATACAGGTACATGGAATGTTAAGTATAATGCCTAGCTATATAGTTAGACATCTATTAATTGACAACTTTGCTTATCTCATAAAATCTTGTAATATTGAAACTGAACACTGAACCATTAATAAGAATTAGTTCTACAACAATGAGCATTAAAGAGAGCTTTGACAGTTTGAATCTGAAAGGCAATATCGTAGTAAATTAAACAAATGGAACGGGTATCTTGAAAATGAAAATCATTAAACCAGTTTTTCAAATTGACTCGATTAATACTGTGTTTTTTATTTTTATACAGAATATTAGGCAAAAAATCTTACGACATGTCCAATGTTAAATGATTATCGTAGTAAAATTTAGATCTACAATGCTATCAAAAGAAATTAAAGATGGGATGAAAAAAATGCAATGGGACAATATTATTACGCGAGTCTCTGGAAATTTAATTTACGTAAAAAAATGCAGTAACCGCTGTTACTGTTACGTTGATTTACTGTAAGAGGGTGCTACTATCTCACCCAACAGGGAATATTCATACGATCTCCAACTGATTGGCAGCTGCAGGCAGTGCTACTTAACAGTCTCCAACATTGGACAAATATCCAAGTATGTTACGGTATTAACCCCTCAAAAAGTATTATGCAGATGGTTAGAAGTATAATACTTATATTATACTATTAAAGACGGGTCACCAAAATTCAGTCTCCTTCAGACTGAATTTTGGACCTTAGTCCTTCGGAATGAATTTCGGTGGGCAGTCTTTGCTTGCCGAGACACAGTGTTGTGTGTCACCGCCAACCTCCTAACTCCGAATCACTATTAAGTAATTTCTAGACAGAAAACCGAATAACTGTTTTTTTGATGTCCCGAATCGGGATTTGAACCTAAGACCTCATGCACAGCAGTGGCTTTGCGACTGCTACGCCAGTAAAAGAATTAAGCATAATATAGCGATGCGCTGGTTGACATTTCTACGTGGAAAGAAGTAACGCAAACACAATGTTGTGCTAAGCATATTTATCAAATATTCTTCTTGAAAACTTACGCAAAGTATTTAGGCCCGAGGGAGGAGAATTCCAAAGGTTTTGCGTGAATTAGGTATAACCTAATTAGTCGCGTCTGCCCCGCTGTTTGTTTAGTTCATGAGGACTAATAAAATGGTAACTTGGGATTTGTCGACATTATACATTAGGGTGCTAACAGTGAGGATAGTCGTAAATAAGATGTGTGTGCTAAGAAGACATGCGTGCAAGATTAGTATGAGAGCAAGAGAACAAGTGCAAACATCGTACGTTGACCATGTTTATTAGTAACGTATTACTTAGAAATGTAAATGACAATTATTCCAGATTGTTTTTAGTAACGGAACTATATTCATGAAAACTTATCGTTTCCTAAATCTGAATCATATTTTATATGCTAGCCCTAAAAATGTAAGCTAAAGAAAGCCTTAATAAAAAATGAACTTTGCTTCTGTGTTTTTGAGATGCTCCGTACTATCTGTTATAATTTTGTTATATTTGACTTTATGACTAAAGTTAAACTCGATATTCTTTGACGTTAAAAAAATATCGAGTTTTAAAATCAACTTGGTGTTAATAGGAATCCATTTTCGTTAATGTTCTACAAATAATCGCTTTAGCTCGTATCTTCATTTTAAATTATGTTCGGCGCTTTAACTGTATTACTGATTCGATGAAGTAATAAGCCGTTTTCGTTCCGAGACCTTGGCGAAAATGTTTATGTTCACAAATGAAAATAAATTGAAATATCAAAGTTTTAATACTATTCAGCTTGACACTTGGGAACCTCATTATTATTAAAACGGTCCAGATGGGAGTCTAGGGAAATAATCAGCAGAAATATTTTTGTCGGACTCCTCCAAGCCGCTGGGCCAACTAATATCCGCCAAAACCGTTTGACTAAAACAATGGCTTTCAATCTTCATCTGGCTTTATGCCTTTCATCTCGTTCTCGAGCAATATTCCTTGGATATTAAATTTGATTTCTATAATTCAAGAATCTTGTTGATTTAGCTCACCACTCCGCACTGACAATTTAATTCGTAGGTTAGGTTAATCCGTTTAATGGGCTGAAACAAACAGCTTAACTAATTTATGGATGACCCTAGAGACCTGTTGAGCGGCAAGGGTGGTTATCGCGATTTAGGTCTTCACTGCTTCTATCATTCCAGTATATTAATTTGATTAATAGAATTACGAGTTAACCAAGTTCTCTCTATTATTAACTTGAAAAACGAAAAGATATTTTCCGAAACATTTACATGTTATAGGTACGGTACATATATATCCTATACTCTTCGATGAAAATGCCTGTTAATGTTTCGAAACTTTCAGCTTTTTATAATAGGATATATGTAATTGCATATTCTGATGGAAAGATTGTCTAGATAGAATAACAACAAATTCGTCGTATAGTAAATATGTGACCTCATTTTGTCGAAGACAAATTTCGAGGTATTTCTAAGAAAATAATACAAAAGAAAACTGGGAATGCTATCACACATATTCTTTGTACTACACACATCTTAGCTATGGGCTTTCGTTTTGTCGTCATAAAGAAAATATAGACATCTATTTTGCACGTGCCTAACTAAACAAAAGGCTGAATAGAGTACTAACGCATGTTAAAGGATTTTAATTTTCTCCTTCCAAAGGCTTCAAAATTAATTTAAAGGTTCAACACAAACTGAGAAGTGCGATTTACGCATTATCCCTTCTAAAGGACTTAACAAAGTTACTAGAAACATTAAACGTTAAGCAGGTGGATGGAGCGAAATTATGAGGGTTTGTGGTTACAAGCTGATTGGGTGGAAGAAAATCGAGGCTGAAATATGCAGCTTCGCAAACTTTAGGATTACAAAATATTAAAAAAGAACTTGAATAATAATAGCAGTCAGATACAGTTATCTTAACAACTTAGGTTAAAAACTTACAAAATTAAACAAATCATAGGGACATTATCATAGAATATATTAAAAACAAAAATCTGTTTTATGCAAATTGAGTCAAAATGCAGTACGTCTATGAGAGAATATAGATCTCTGTATGCCACAAATTTAATAATTGAAAAAACTTCATGAATTTGAGCAAGCTACCATAGGACTGACTCCGGTCCACCAAAAGGCACAATCCTTCTGTAGTGTATGTAGGTATACAAAAGTAATGTGAACCATCTGCTGTGTGACATCTCAGTCGGAATAAACGAAGTGTGCAATCAAGACGTGTTTCCGTTCTTACATACCCCCACCGATATAGTTTAGTGGCGACGAGAAAACCGGCAATTAATATTAAAAGCGTGCGTGATTGTTGTGCAATATGAAGATTGGTAAAATATCTGAATTTGATGTAAACAAGGACGATTGGAGATTATACATCGAACGGTTAGAACAATATTTTCTACTAAATGAAGTGAAAAATGATTTATATGTGCCAACACTGATTACACTTATGGGGGCAGGAAGTTATGAACTTTTAGTAAATCTGTGCACACCGGACAAACCAAAAGATAAGACATTTTTGCAAGTTGTTGAGATAATGGGAAAACATCTACAGCCCAAGCCTAGTGAGCTCGCGGAGAGGTATAAGTTCAGAAAACGGGTACAGCAAAGTGGCGAAACTATTGCGGAATACATCGCCGTATTGAAAAAAATGTCCAAGTCATGCGAATTTGGCAGCTGGCTACAAGAAAGTTTACGGGACCAATTGGTGTGCGGTATTTGCAGTGAAACGATTCGCCAACGGTTATTCGCTGAACCCAAGTTAGACTTTGCAAGGGCCTATAGCTTGGCGATTAGCTTGGAATCGGCAGAAAAAGATGCGGCGAGCGTGGTACAAGGTCACGGAAGGTCAAGCGGTGATACGTTAACGGTCGATTGTCAGGCGATAGAGGGGACAAAATGGCGACCGCGGGGCGCGGCGAGTGCGGCAGGCCGGAAGGAAGAATCGCAACAAGGGGTTATGGTCAACAAGACAAGTGGATTAAAGGTCAGGTTCACAACAGGGAAGGTTCTCGAAGGTACATCGTGGAAGGTGATAACGGTCAATTTATAAAGCGTCATGTAGATCAAATACGTCGTCGTAAGTCGCGTTTCTCTGATGTTGCTTGTCCTGATACTGAGTCTAGTGACTCAGTGGCGGACATAGGTGAGAATGTCGTTTCGCCGCGCAGGGAGAAGGTGGCGGATGAGAGTAGAGATGGCTTAAGCCTACAGACAGAAAATGCGATCGAGCCCTTAGTGCGGGGCGATAGCTCAGAGACTAAGTCTACACTCTGTTCGCCATCTCCGAAGTTGCCCGAGTTAACGCCAAAAAGAGTGCGCAAACCAGTAGCTAGATATGGTTTCGAGTTTGATTAAGATTGATTGTTGTATGTTTAATTTAGACGTAAATTTATTGTGTGATTAATCATTTTAATGTCATGTCATAAATATTAAGGCTATTTAATTATAATTACATTATATAAAGATAAGCATAAATTTAAGGGTGGAGGTGTAGTGTATGTAGGTATACAAAAGTAATGTGAACCATCTGCTGTGTGACATCTCAGTCGGAATAAACGAAGTGTGCAATCAAGACGTGTTTCCGTTCTTACATACCCCCACCGATATAGTTTACCTTCATAAACACATTTGACATCCATCAAAGGATGACCTCAAATAGTTTACAAAATCGTGCTCCACGTTTTTGGACGTATACATCCATATATTTATAGAGCAACCAAATACTTAAAAAGTTTACCTATTTTGTTTGGTCTGAAGGGAGAAATTCACTAAGAGTTATAAAATGTTGTACCATAACAGGCAAAACTAAAAACATAGAAACTGGATAAATACAGCAATTAAAAGTTGTGTTCAATGTTTATTAGAACGATAATTAAAATAATACCAAGAAATCCTTTTTTTGTATGTATATGGTACACATAAATAGCACTCGCAAGTCTCGTGGCATAAGTTCACGCTATTTTTTGTGTAATCGTGAGGTTCGATTACCGGGTTGGGAAAGGTGTAAAGCCCGGTATCCACCAAAGCAGAGACGAGAGGAGATGTGTTTTGCATAAACCAATCACATTTCGTTATTACCACATCTCCTCTCTGCTTCATTCGTGGAATTGGATCATGCGGAGAGGAGAGGAGATATCTCATTTTTCTATAGAATTTTGTACCGCGAGCGATCAATCGGCGCGGCAGAGCGGAGATGTGTGTAGCCGGGCGGCCGTGCGCCCACACCCGAAAGCGTCGTTCGGTTGACTGATTTCGAGCTCTCACAGCTCACATCTCTGCTACACACAGTTTACGTGTCCTCTCTGCTACGTATCTCCTCTCCGCTTTGGTGGACGGCGGGCAGGCCCACAAAGCCCACCACCGACACAGGTTAAGCCTCAGGGTGGCTGGAGGTCATCGCGCGCCCTCCATCGCCCGGTTCTACGGTTGGGAAGAGGGTTTAAGCAATCCCTCGCCCGCTCCGCCGCCCTCTTGATAGAAAATACTTCCTCACAGAAGGAGGCGACGGCGTTCCATGACCTCTCACTCTGGACCATGGACTGAACCACGGCCGGGAGCGAGAGGGCAACCATACCGACTGCCGCTATCAACTTACGGCGCTGCGATGCTCAGGCGGGGCAATCCGCCAAAGCATGCAGCGCCGTATCCTCAACAACGTCGCAGCAGTCGCCGCAGTGATGACAACCGGGCATCTCTTGCCGGCCTATGCGAGTTCCTGGCCAGTCATTACCTGTACCAGTCGGAAGGTGAGAGCGCCATGCCGTCTCTCCAGCCACTCCTAAAAACGGGACTTACCGCATTAGAAAGCTTTAGTATCACCGAGTAACATAGGCTACTTTTCCTGATATAATGGAACCTATTTTTACGCGACCGTTATGCGAGCCTCGAGCAAAAGCTAGTTATTACATAATTTTGAAACATTAAACTACTATTGTTAAACACTGTTACTAGCACAGTTACTAGTTAATGTTTACTTCTTTTTAAATTATAAAATTATTTAGCTACTCGCGAGCGAAACCACCAATTTGTAAGTCCACTAGTCTCAAGCCTAACTTGGCTCTAACAATCTCGCAGAGAGTTTTCCTTATTATCCAATACAGCCAAATAAGTAGTATAATTAACTAGTACTGTCATCATTGATCTGAGAACACTCGCGACGATGTCTCAGTAATTGGGCATTTGGGTATAACTTTCTTTATATATTTATGAAGTGTTTATACCTGTTTTATTATGAAGTGATTTGTATGGCACAGCAAATCACATTTACGCGCGAAATAATATTGCACTTCGATTAAACAATGTGCGATCAACACATTTCTTACAGGATTCATGAACGTTATAGAAACGAAATCTATGATTTTTATATTCAAAATATTTAATTACCAATTTTCATTTTAAAACAAAATTGTAGTAGAATTTGTATTCAAGGAGATTAATAATCTAACGGCTGAGATGGATACCATTACTGTTCGAGAGGTAGAGCGAATCTAAAGTAATACCTTTTGACATTAGATCTCCTGTCTTAGTGATCTAGTCTTAAGTTGCGGAGATTTAACAAACATACAAGTAATGAACACGTAGAACGCCTGTACTCAAAGCAATTATTTTCACCAGAACGGACCGTGGTATACCCCAACTCAGAGCAATTATTCATGCATCACACTAATAATAGTTATCCCGTGTGGGCTTTGAACCAAGCTCTATACAGCTACATTTACGGCGCCTACAATATATCTATAAAAGGTTAATAAAATGAAATCTTAACCTAACGCAACAGTCATATGACAATATCATCGAAATAGAACAGTACTTTTTCTGGATGAAAGGTACCCATGTCCTTTTTTGTACTACTGACATCGTGTATGTAAAATATGACGATGATCGCTTGAGTAGTTAAGGCGTGAAAGCGTAAAAAAACAATCTTACATTCGCATTTATAACACTAGCTAAGATTACAGGTCTATAAAGAGAACGACAAAAATCACGAACTCCATAAATGTCGTTGAATAAATGGGTTCTTACAATATGCCGTGAGTAATATCTGTCGTTAATACAGACAGACAAGTGACAGTATTACTATAATACAAAGAACTCAGCTCTCAAGTTTCCGTGTCAGTACCAATAAAAACGGAAAGCGACAATTTGTTCCTCTCATAAAATTCCACACACATCGCAGTTAACCCCTATAACATAGAAATAAACACGAAGTTCGTTCACCCCTGAGACTTTGAATCACTATACGTGGGCACAACTGAAGGCTATAGTAGAATTCTCATGAAAGTCTTTACCAACGTTTCAATTTTTATCTCGATCAACAGTATTCGACCGATTCGTATTTGAATAAAAAACGTTGGAAATCAATTCGTGTAGTGAAGTCAGGGCTTTGCCGTTCGTCATCGATCGTCGTAATGTGAACAAGGGCTTTAACAGCGCGTTGGTAATCTTGACAGGGTTGTCACACATCAGCTTTACGTCAGTCGGTGTGAGACCGACTCGAAATACGCTTTTCCATCCTCAACGTCGCGTCTGTTGTGCGAATTGTAATCCGATCCACATCACATGTGTTTTGTCTTCGAATAATGCCGGTATTAGATTCTTAGCTCGCGTGGTTTTTCTATACAGGTTTTGAAACAGGTCGCTTAGTAAGTTTTGCAGTGCCGAGCTATAAAGTGAGTTGAACTTAAACGGTTTTGTGGATTATTTCGTCAGTACGTTATGCAATCGTTTGCTGTAATGAGCTGGTTTGAATATATCTAATGAGCCTTTACATGATAATCGGATGTAGATTGAGTGGTATACTATGAACTACTAATGAATAACAAAGGCTTTACAATTTAGCTTTGCTAGAATTAGTTACATAATGGTACTAATACAAAATTAAAAAACTGGTAAACCGAATTTATGAAAATAATTTTATGTTGTTCAATCATATTTTGTTTCGTTTCTTCTGTTTTACTATAATTATGTCGTGATAGTTGTAATTTTTTGGCAATTAAAAATAGCTACCGTGAGATTCTTGCTTTAGTTCTTTTTAAACCTGGCAACTGTAAATGTATCCTAAGATAAGACCTTGTACTCATTCGGGCCTATGTCGTGTCTTACATGTTATATTTAAATTTTCTGAGAAGCGTCACTTGCTGACGTTGGTTAACACAATTTAATTAATATTAAATGTAACTCGTTGGACCCGTGGCATAAGTTTGCGCTTATGTTAGCTTGCGAGCTTGTGTTCGATTCCCGGAACAGACAAAGTGTAAATGAGATTTTTCGTCACAGAATTCTCAGTAGCCGCTGGTAATTTGCTCGGTATAAAGCAATAGTGCTCCCACACCCATTCCCACTTAATAACCTTTATTAAATGGAATCTAAAAACATAGCTAGCAACATGTACCTACATGTTGCCAGCTATGTTTTAGTCATTATACATCTCTGCCTACTCCCTCGTCGATAAAGGCGTGAGTATGTATGAGGTAATCTATCACTATGAAATCAGTAATTTACAAGTGCCCATTCTGTCTGTCAAAAATATGTTTGCGTGTGAACTTAAGCTGTCATAATTTCAGTAATAATAATATAACGAAAGCGAATATAAGTAACACAGTTGTACCCTAATACTCATTGTGGCTTGTCAATCAGTTATACATACAGAATAATTTATGGACAAATAATTGGTACCTACGTGTTTCGAGGTAAGGTAAACGTGTTTGGGACATCACGCAATGTGTTTGAATAATAAAAGAGTACGCATTACCTTTATAAATATAAGCCCTGAAAGTTTATTAACGACTACTAAGTTCATAGAAATATTTAGGAATATTATTTGCTTATTTAAAGAGTATCTTTATGCAGTTAAAAGTTGTCAAATCTTATTTATTACTTACCTGTCTTAAATTAAACAATATAAAAGATGAAAGCTTTTCGCAATACATCACTGATCATGTCATCTAAATCGCATCAGCCATTGAAGAGATAAACGTACAAAAAAGACACTGACAAACAGTAAAAATCTTGTCATAATTTTATTAAAATTATAATGTAGGTACAGTTTATTAGAGGGTTACCATAATTATAACTTATTAGCTAGCTGTGACTTTACTCCCATTTTCTAAGATTACAGGTATATATGTAAGTACAAACTCGTATGTCCCTCTAAGACAATGTACCTTTAGAATGGTGCAATAATTAAAAAAATTGGTGTATATATCCGACTATTACTCTCCATAAACACACAAACTCACAAAATTCACACTATATTTTTATTATATTAGCAAAGATTTGGTTGCTATATAGGTACGATACCTCTTTTATATATTATATACTTCAGTATACTATTGTTTTACACTTTGGATAGATGGGGTATAAATAAAAGAGAATGCGAGGATTGTGAATTGATTGCTTTTAAAATTTTCATCGAAGCAGTACATTAAAACCATTTTCATATTTTGAGGAGACAGATATTGATATGAATACGGACACACACGTGTACTCTATAAAACCCTGAAGGGGTAAGCAGACTTTTATCACACCTACATTTTATAATTCCTGAGTTTGTAAAGCTACTAAATATATTCTCACAGAAACCCAGCGACAATTTACCTGATTCAAGAATCGAATCCGGGAGCGCAAACTTATATGTGCAAGCAACATATAAGTTTACTAACTTATGAGGCAATATCAATCCTAACTAATATTATAAAAACGATTGTGAGTTTATTTGTTACGCTTTGACGCCTTAACTACTGCACCAGTCATCATGAAATTTCACGTACGTGTTGTCAGGGATACAAAAAACGACATAGGGTATATTATATTATTATATACCTTATAAAGGTACCTTTCATCCAGATATAGTGCTATTACCGAGCGAGCGAAGCTGCGAGCAACACCTGATTTGTTTATAAAACCTGCAAACTATGCAGTCATTGAGGATAATGCAATATGATTATTTCTTCAAATCATTATATTTTGTGGGAGAAACGATCACTGAGCGAACCGTAATAGTTGGAAAAACGTTTCCAGATCGAAAAGATGAATCCAGTTGCAGTATCGAGTAGTACGATTGTAGAAAGGTAAAGATAGTACTGAGTCAAACGGCACTTTAAAGCACTGTTACGAAAGAGGAATTCGCTAAATAATTGTATCAGGTGATCGCGTGGTAGAAGTAAATGAAACAAGATAAAATTCAATTTAAGCATGCCTATTTTCTGACCCACCTTAGGTATAAAATCTAGAATAAAACGATCGTGTAATAGCTTAGGAACTGGGTTACACGTTGCCGAATACTTAGGTTGAAATTATTCGCCTAAGCGTTAAGAGTAATGTGGCACAAATAACTTGGTACCTACAAGTTTGGGACCTAACGATTCAAAATGGAACTCGCCGTCATATCGGTTATCGATTATGTAAAATGGTTCCATATTAATTGAAAATATGATGACTGAAGGATGCCACAATTAGGCTCCCTAATGGTCTGTGGTGCTTATTCTTTCTGGAATATTGGTATTTGTAAATATTCGATCTTGTGTCTCCTGCTCTGCTAGGGAAGCAAGTGGAATATTTTAATGTTCTCAGGGATATGTGAAGTCTGCCAACCAGCGTAGTGGACTGTGGACTAATACTACTCATACAGAGAAGAAGCGAAATATGGATATATATAGAAGCAGCGATAGCTCAGTGGGGAATCCAAGAGACCGCAATGCAGAGGGTCTCGGGTTCGAACCCACGTCGCGCACCTCTGACTTTCGGAAGTTAAATATATTTTCGAAATTATCTGCGTATTGATTGACAATAATTATCGCCTGCTCCGTGCCTAGGAGAGCACGTTAAGCCGTCGGTCCCGGCTGCCATGAACATGTATGGCAGTCGTTATTGGGAAGTCAGTGTCAATATCCTGACACTGTTCTAGCCTTAGGGTATCGTTAGCCTTCGGGTTGAGGAGGTCAGATGGTAGTCGCTCCGTGTAAAATCTGATATCCAGTCAAAACTGGTTAGACATATATATATATATATATATATATATATATATATATATATATATATATATATATATATATATATATATATATATATATGTATATATATGTATATATAAAACGTGAATAAACAAATAGATCTCTACTGTTAAAATATGTTCTATAAAAATATCAGTTATGCTAAAATGCCGTAGGTCTGGCGGCTCCGAGATCATTATACAGTATGAACGCGCTTTTAGATAGCGACATTATTAATTAATTCATTTATTTGATTTAGAAACATTAATTCGGCGGTTTCTTCAACAAGTAGTTAATAACAGAAAGCTAATTCAGGTCACATATTCTATTCCTACTAGAGCCGAATCATGGTAAAGATAAGTTACAAGGCGTTATTATTGACAAATAATTATTTATCCTATGTAGGAAATAAATGATTTTAAGTTACGTTACGTTTACGTTGTAATTGGTTATTTAGTAAACTCAACCGCGTATAAATAACTAATTGGCCTGAAGTAATCGTACATTTTGCCGAATAATTGTTTGTATAGAACACAACCTACCTTTGTGTTACCAACGCCGATATTGCGTAAACACGTAACAAACAGCCTCAATCGTCGGCAAAGTTTGATTAGGATTTTCTATCATGTTATTTTCTATTACAACTGGACGCCTAAAACAAAAGTGGAAGAATCTGTTGCCGAGTATACGATGAGCACGAATATATATTTTAACTGGTAATGCTGTAAAAAAGTGTATTACTTTAAATAAGGTAGTTGCGTATGTTTGATTTATACATTATTTTACAAACAAGAAAAATATAGAGTTATTCAATAAAAAATCCGAGCAACAGTCAAAAATTTTGAGACAGAAATACAGGTGAGCGTTATGTTTAAGACCCTCAAAAACCAAAAATATATAATAATCTGCCAAATCTATATATTAATATGTGAAGCAAAAGCTTTGTACCCCTTTATACAAAAATTGCGCGGACGGTGAAGTATAAAATTTCGCACAGTTAAAGTTTATATGGAGAAGGAGCGGCGAATACTAATATTTTAAAAATATGCGTTAGAAATACATTAAATTAATGGAAAAACACGACACGCACACAACCATGCCTTTGACACACGCAGTCGAAATGCGTTTGTAGTATTTCGGCATTGTTCGTCTGACGTCGTACATTTCTTCGTAACTATGGTTACATATATCTTATTAAATGTAATATGGGTAAAGTTATAAACAATAAAACCTAAATAACGATCAAACTTAAAATTTAAATCAATTATGGTCGAATTTTGACCATTAAGCCACCGCTAATCATATTAAAAACGCCGACTTAGTGACATTTATGAAAGAACTACATAATCTCTTAGCGAATAAGTGTTATTATACCACTGACTAATTCCTTTTTGACATTTTGTAACAAATAATTTTCTAAGCGTTTTCTATACATTATTTTAAATTTTCATTTATTTTCATATAGTTTAATTATTAAATTGTATCTTTGACTGTGAATTAATTGCAATAAGCATTATAGTGACATCCTTTTTTTTTTTTTTACGTGGGCGAATGCAATGACGCATATCCCTCCGCGGGGGCGGGCGGAGGGATTATGTCGGACTCGCCGGGGTAAAAGAAGATGGAAAAGAAATAATGTACCTCCCGGAATACCGACTAAACCTACCACGGTGTTCCTCGACAAAACCACTATCGGCGGGGCCGCGCGAATCGCTTTCGCATGCGGTCGCGACTCCGCCGAGGTTTCGGCCCGCCGCCGTATGAAACGGCAGGCCACTACCCAAAGAGACCTACCCAAAGGACTCTCTCAAAAATTATAGTGACATCCTATTTTTCTCTTTTAAACATGTTAATATTATAAATTGATGAAAAAATGTGTAAGCCCAGCGGGAATTTTTGAGGTCACTAATAAATTTTAACACCTTATACCAAAAATTACATGAATAAATGATTTGATTTGAAGAGTAAATAGCAATCAAAAGAAATCTTTTGTGTAAACAGTATCACAATTGGTTGCTAAATGAGGGATTATATCTTAAATTTAGATGTAAAAAGTGGGGCTCTGATAGGAATATCTCATTATCTCCCTCGGACAGCTACGTTAAAATATCGGTTACGTCAGAGTATGTACCTATTGTGCATCCTTTGCTGTCATTTGACATTTGCCCAACTACCATACTTAAAACTAGTGTCTTATTTATTTTTGAATATTGAATAGATTTCATAAAATCTTTTCATTTTACAGTTTAGATAATGTAAAAATTTTACTTAAATAATAAACAATAATAATTATTGTCCGTGAACGAGCCTATTATAGAACAAATGTTCTTCTTTGTGCTTGTTGTTTGAATATTTGTAAATTACCCCGTGATACAGGCATTGGTTCTAGTGCGGTAATTGTCTTTTTGTAATAAATAAAAATATACTAAATTTACCAAATGCTTATCGAGTTTTGTCACTGACTGTACATACTTATACAGCCAATGTTTGTGTAATGCATAGAACGCTATACAGCCTTGGCCAAAAGTATGGAGCACCCCATGTATTTTTCACGTGCGTAAAATTTGCAGTAGGAAACAATACATTTTGTTTAAATATGGATTAGGTGGCATCTAAAAAGATATTTAAAACAATAGTGTACCCAGTTAGGGCCAATAAAACATCCGATGCAAAGCATCTTATCCGTTTAGTAATTTCCAATCTTTATTTCAGTTTACTATTTTGCGTCGTTGTCTACACATACCGTCATCTAGCGCACTTCTTGTATTATTTTGTGTTCAGTTTTCGAATTTTAATTTCGATACATAATACCTAAAACATCCGAACTGTCTCTTGAAATACGTGTGAAAATACAACTTTTTCATAAACAAGGGTAATCCCAAGTTGAGATATCCAGAACTGCTAAGTTGTCGCGCCGAACGGTGCAATTTACCATTGAGCGATTTGCCGCTAGCGATACACACACCGATATGCTGAAAACTGGACGTAAACGTATTACCAGTGACCGTGAAGATCGAAAAATTGTGAGAGAGTCTTTGATAAACAGGAAAAAATATCTTCTGAGCTCGCTGCTGAGTTCTCAGTGGCGAGTAACAACACAATTTCTGCCAAAACGACTCGTCGCATACTTCAGGAAGCTGGCCTCAAAGGGTGTAAAACCAGGAAGAAGCCATTGATCTCAGACAATAATAAAAAGGCTTGCTATGCATGGGCCTTAAAGTACCAACATTACACCGAGAAAGACTAGTCAAATATTGTGTGGTCAGACGAATCAAACTTTGAGGTAAGTTAGATAATATGAATGTCCAAATGGATAAAGAAGTATTACAGCTTTATTGCCTTCGTTTTCTACACTTTTTCGTTACACAAATATGGATGGAGTTAAATTACAGAAGATAACGCACCATGCCATTAATCAACCCGCAGAATGTCATAGTTTCGTGAAAATTCCATTGAGTTCCTGGAATGGCCATAAATGTTATAAATGTTATATAGGATTAAGGTTCGGCGACTGTGCAAGTCGCCGAACCTTAATCCTATATAACATTTATGGGGAATCCTAAAGCGTAAGGTCCGGCGCCACACAATAACAACAAAAGAAGAACTAAAATTACGCCTCCGTCAAGAATGGAATACCATAACTGAAGAACAGTGTAAAAATCTTGTAGGCTCTATGCCAAGATGAATAGCTACTGTGATAGCGGCTAAGGGTGGCCGACGAAATATTGATTTTATATCAGAGTAAAGATCATTTAAAATGTACAGAAGTTGTTTCATTTCATTCTATACAAAAGTTTTTACAAAATGCAGTTTTTATAGGGGTGCTCCATACTTTTGGCCAAAGCTGTATATATACACTCCTGAAAAGGCACGTGTATACAAATACAAAACATATTATGTTAATTTTATTCCTTCTTTGTTTTTCTTGCTTCCGTTGTATATAAACGACTTGGCCACTTTTATTTTTCTTTCCCCCTCTCTATCATAAGGAATACTGGAAGCTTAACTCAACACTGACTGTTTTAAGTTAAGCTTGCCTTTGAACGTTATATTTTATTTGTGTTTGTTGATCATATTGTATACTAGTATTTGGCCGCGGCTTCACCCGGTTAGGAACAGTACTTTTTCTGGATGAAAGTACCCCTCTGATTTTTTCTGTAGCCCTCACAACGTGTATAAGATTGCATGATGATCAGTCAAGAAGATGAGGCGTGAAAGCGTCACAAACTAACAAACTTACATTCTTATTTATAATATTACTATATTTTGCCAACGGCTTCGCTCGCGTAATTGTTAGGTTAGGTTAAGATATGTACCTTTTTTCTGGATGAAAGCTACCCTATATGCTTTTTTGTTTTTGTTCCCCTAGCAACGTGTATGCGAAGTTTCATGATGATCGCTCTAGTAGTTAAGACGTAAAAGCGTCACTAACAAGCATACATACATTCGCATTATCAGTTATGATTATTTTCATGGTGAAGAACATACTTTTGCCTAACAATTACAACCTTCTACTATACCATAATATGTCGGTAACTTCAAGCGAAATTAGTAATGTCAGTGAGACATGGGTCGTGGTCGTGACGCCTTTAGGGTTCACGAATCGCCACCTCATCACTTCCTGAGGGAGAGTGTAATCAGAGCCAGTGGTCTGTAGTAAGAGGCAGCCAGTAATCGTTTAAGAAAGCCCCTTTATTCGCATGATAAACAATGGTAGCCATTATGTACTTACAAACTAAAATAATCTTTATCTTTTGTAATAAAAATTCTTAGCATTTTCGTCTATTAGTTTATTTTTACCCGACTGCGTCAGAAGGAGGGTAATGTTTTTCGAGTATTATATGTATATGTATTATGTATATATGTATGTATGTATGTACATATGTGTGTATGTATGTCCATTTCTTTGGCACGCCCTACAGCCCAAACGGCTGGACGGTTTTTGACATATGAGGTGTCGTTGAATTCTTCGGAATTGTGGTAGTGACATAGGCTATATAAATTTTCCAAATGGGGCCCGCAAATGAAAAAAAAAACTGGTGGTTATTTTTATTTTTCTTACCTTAGCAATATGAGTATCAAATGAAAGATCGTGAAAAGACCATTTCAAAAATATATGTATCATATCACGTTCATATTACTGTTTTAACACAAATTGTCAAAAAGCGTACAAATTATATATCGGGACGCCCGAAATATCATTTTCTAGCAAGAATGTATTCAAGTCAAGAATGATATTGCCTGTACTTAGTTATATATTAAAATAAAACTATGTATATACATATTATGTTATATTTTAATATTACATAAGTAACTACAGAAATAACTTATCGGTTAATAAACTTAATGCATTAGGTAGTCGAATTTGATATAGATATTGTGATATTTGTTTTTCTCTTTTCAGTGCATTACTTTTAAGCAGTCGGGTTTTTTGTTTTAATAATAATAATTTTATTATGAATGTACTGACGTTTTATTTCAATATTAGTGTGTCGCAAAAATATATATTTCGTTTTTATTCTTTACTAGCCATCGCTTAGGAACATTACTTTTTCTGGATGCAAGTTATCTTATGTCCTTTTTTGTGCTCTGACAATATGTATGCGAAATTTCATCACGATCACTCGAGTAGTTAGGCGTAAAAGCGTAACAAACATACAAACTGACATTTATAATATTAGTTAGGATACCGATTTATCATAACTATTTTGACATATTTGGATGTCATTATAAACCAGGAAGAAACAGGAATAAAACGGGCGAACTTAATAGATTGTGGCTATATAAAGGTGTTGTAAATATCCTGAAGCTACATTAATCGCTTTGCATTAAAGAATACATTATATAAACAGACTATCTATATGAAATGTACCATATTACTAGAAGATGAACACCTTGTTAGAATTATTTAGAGCATTTTGGAAATGTAAATTATAAATGAAGAAATGTCAAACTATGATGCATGGTTCGAAAGCGACCTCAAGTACTCGGTAGTTACAATATTCATGGCTTAATATACTAGTAGTATTGATGATTTTTCACTGTGTTATTTTTCATTTGTTGTGTTGTGTCTAAATAAGCCAACAATAATGTTTAATCTTGTAAAAATCTCGTGGCTCGGTGTTTATGGTCGCAATCCTCCGAAACGGCTCGACCGATTTTAATATTTTTTTTATTTTTATTTGATAGGTATGAGAATATGTCGTAATGTTTCATACCGCTTAGAAATAATTTATATGGCAGAACAACGTTTGCCGGGACAGCTAGTATTTTTATATTTTTGTAAAAATTCTTCTCCCATACTAGTGATAAGCTCTGTCGCGGGCGGCTTTACAAACGTTCACACGAATAATAACCAGACTCGGAACAACTATTTCCTGAACACAATAATTTAACCCGTATAGAGCTTGAACCCACAATGCTCGGCGCTGCGGTGATAGCTATTGTAAAACAGTAACTGCCAGCCAATATTATATAAAATTTTAGATTATAGTTAAAAAACTTTAATGTAAAATATGGGCTGTTAATCTTGTTAATGTAAGACGACTATCTATACTTTGCAAATATGAAACAACACATCATAAGGTAACCACAACGTAAATCTGAAATCAGCTCATAATTTCAGGTTTCACTCGCATTTCACGTTAAACTATCTTTAAGTCCGGATTAGGAGCGAGCCTACGTTTTAATAAACGTCTAGTACAACCCGAAAGTTATTCTAAATTGAAACGGGGCTTTGTGTGCTGACGTTTAAACCGCTTTACCCATGTCTACGATAGCACAAAGTTTATACAAATTGTAGTTAATGACTAAGCCGTCCGATCGGCTTGAGTGAGGGGCAATTTATCACAATGCATGAACGCCTACCACCGCTGAGCTGGCGGAATTCCTATAAATGTTACCGCTTTGTGTTATGTATTGTTACTAGAGACGTCAAGGCACTACAGGATTTTTCAAATTTATTACGGGTTAAGACACAAAAAGCCTCTAACAACGGCAAACCATGCGGACGGAGACATAGGTAAAATTTAATCAAATGATACTTATAGCATAACGGTTCTTGTACATGACGCAGATAACATGCGTAACATGAGGCGTATGCCTTACACTTGCACAGGTCGCATGTATCCTGTAAATGACTGCAGACAGCCATTTATTCAATAAACTATTATGATTAAATCCTGCATAAAATCTGCGCAAGTAGTTTGTGCAGGTCGGCCGCGCATGTTGCTAGCATCAAATACACGTTCTATAAGATTGCCCGCACATTGAGCTACTAGTCGCGGCCACATAAAGCGATCACCAGAGGCTCAGTCAAGCTACTAGAAGCAGCCACCAATCGCAGCCGCTAGTGGCTTAGTGGCGGCCACCAGCCGCCGCCACTTAGCCGCTACTTTTGGCTGTAATCTGTTAATTTCCATCGTGAGCTTGCAGGGGTCGAACGCGTTTGTGAAATGGAAACACTATGTATTTTGTCGTGATGTGCTTTCAGTTGCGTGCATGCAGCAAGACTGACCTGTGTTGGTGGGAACGCGGGTGCCGAGAAGAAGCCGGCTACTGTGGCCGAGTGTGTGCGCGATGCGAGCGACAAAACGCGGCCACAAGTAGCGAGCTCGGGCGAGTCCCGCAGCTTGTGGCTCGAGCGCGGCCACTCGAACGTTCGGTTTACGCCGATAATATACAAAATGTTTGAAAAAACTCGTCCGCAGCTTGTGGTCGCGTCTAGTCGTCGCGATCAGTGCCTCAATGTGCGGGCGGCCTTAGACATTAGCGGGCGATTTAAGTGAATTGCCTAAAGTTGTCTGCGTAGATGATTATGAAGAGTTCACGTTGCACTGTTAATTAAAATGCTTTGATACTGAGAAGTTTTATTATGTATAAGTTTTTGACTGTACGCAACGCCTAGTGGTTTAAGTTGCCTAGCCACTACCGTTGTGCCGAGTTTCGTGGGTTCGATCCCCACACAGGACAAAAATCGTGTTATCTATATATAGTTGTTCCGAGTCCGAGTGTTCTTTGTGTCCGTTGTTTGAATGTTTGTAAAGTCCCCGCGACACAAATTATTTGTGGGTAGTAATGCGGTAGTTTTCTTTTTAAAATATCTTACTTATTCTCACAATATACTACAGAAATGTGGGATAGTAAAACTATAACTGCGAGTCTGGTTATTCTTTGTCTCAAAGGAACGAACTCTAATGCGGCAATTGCCTGACTTTCTTATTTAAACCGCCTACTAGCTTCGTGAAGGTGCACTTCTCTTAAAATATAATTGATATACAATTATAGCAAAAGCAGCTACGTTCAAAAACAAATTTGCTATTAACTAAATAATCTGACTGACATGTTGCAATATTATACGTCATGTATTATTGGCAGGTTCGTTGCTTACAGCCTCTCATAGCGAGACACTTACATTAAAGTTTCCGTAGTAGAGCACAGGGCTTTCGCTAAATCGCTATAGTGTATCCTCTACCCGTATTTAGGCCAGTAAAAACGGATGGTAAAAAGAAATGGTATTAGTTGTCACCTATTGTGGGTTTGAACCATCACGGAACAAAAATATTTGTGTGGTCCACAAATATTTAATAAAGGTCTGGAAGTGCCTGTATCGGGTACTTTAATGTTTGTAAAGTCCTCCGCGATACAGAAAATATAACTAAAGCGGGAATTGATGTTTTTAAACTAAATTATATATTATATTTTTACATTGATATAACTTCTATATTGTAGATAAAATTAGCTCACAGGCCATTATACTGGTGGTGAGACAATTATAAGATCTCAATGTATTATGATGACATAACGTGGGCGTGCTACCCACGCGCTACTCCAAATTTCTGATGTAAGACATAATAAAAAAGTGATACGCCTACGGCATTGCTCATGGAACAAGTGGCTACAATGAAAATTATACATTCCCTTGCTTTTGCCCGCGGCTTCGCCCGCGTAAATATAGGTTAGGTAAGGTTTGCAACAGTACTTTTTTTCTGGATGAAAGGTACGCTACCTATATCCTCTTCTGTCACGACAATGTGTAAGCAAAATTTCCTGTTGATCGGTTGAGTAGTTAAGGCGTGAAAGATTAACAAACAAAATCACATTTGCATTTATAATATTAGTTAGGATTACATATATATTACACGTATTTTTAAGGACATGCGTTCGTGAAAATTATCTTTGTTGACACCTTTTAATTTTAATATTTTTCACTGATAATTCGGACAATAATAAAAAATCTGTTTTGTACAGTCAGATAAAAAACTTCTAACGATACCTTAACTGTAGAAATACGCCCCTCCACCCAGCCTATAGTTGTAAAAATTTTATGACCAGATTTTAACGAAAGCAGCTATTTTTAATAAATAATATTTCAAACTCAATTGTACTAAAAAGCTTCAATAATTTGATGGTGTCCAAATTGTCAAGGAAAAATATTAAAAATAAAATGCGTCAATTGGACACTGTGTTCGAATATATTTCGTCCGAGTCCTTAGCAACTCAATGATAACATTTTTCCGACCTAAAAAATATCCATTTAACTAGTTTCTTCGTACAATAGATATATTTTAGGCCTAAGAAATTAAACCACCTTGTTTACAAAGTTCGGCGTCTTTGGATTCCACTTTAATATACAAATGGAGGGCTTTGTCCCAATACACGATAGTGTGCATGAGTGACAGCAGAATGGAGCCCGTGATGACGCTGCACTTTAGTAATGATGTAGTACTGGCAGAATGGGAGTACTCTCCTCTTGTACGCAAGTAATAATACGGACGATGATAAGTTATATTTATGCCAGCTGGCTATTATTAGAATAGTCTTTTTAGCGTTCTATGTTTAAATTAAAAATGTTATTTTATAAAGTTATCCATGCATCTTTTTGTTTATATTATGGTGTTCTTTGATTGAAATTAAACTACTATATACGGATTTTATTGCGTTGTTTATTAATCACTGTATTACATAATTTTGAAACTATTACACTGCTACTACTATTGAATTTTATTTAATTATTAATATTTTAATAAAATTATTTAAACTATTAAATCTATTTATATTTAGGTTTACGGGGAGACTAAGATGGTATATAGTAGTTTAATTTCAATGAATAACATTCGCGTAAACAGAAGACAATATTGTGTTCTTTGATTTTAGGCATAGTCACTCAAAATTAGCAGTTTAAACATAGACGTGTGATTATTCAACTGTAGTTTGACTTAAGGTAACCAAGCAAGTAGGTATTTTGTAAGGTATAAGGATCTCATTTTTTTTAATTATTCAGAAAATTAACAGCCATGAAACCTGTTGCAAGCTATCACAAACTGCAAAACAGATTGAATACCTAAGCGCTATCTTTAGGCTAGCATATTCTACATTATTTACTTGAAAAGGTAAAACTAAACACTACGAATACACAAATATATAATTGTATCCCAAATAATATACGTGGCAATGCTGCCAGTCTTCTGGGCACGTTACCAGTTGACAGCGATGCTGGCGAGTTCTACGATGCCTAAACCATTTTTATAAATATTTATTATTATAATTATTAGTGTTTTTGTAATGATGTTATCTTTTTTAATACATTTAAAATATATATCTATTAGATTAATTAGTTTCAGAATTAAAAATCTAAATATATTGTTAATGTTATAACACTAATAAAGAAAAATAAGGTTTCATACATAGCTGAAATTTCCTTGACATAGCCTGTATGTGAATCGTGCGTCACCATTCGTCACTATACCGTTAATGTCACATATGATAAATTGCACGTTCAAATTACGAGATACTTCAATTAATTGAAGAGTAAAGATAAATATACTTTATTGTAATTAGCTTTTTGAATAAATACATCTATACCAATATTATAAAGAGGAAAGATTAAGTTCTTTGTTCGTTTGTTTGTAAGGATTTAACACAAAAACAACTCAACCGATTTAAAAAAATATTTTACTATTTGATAGCTATATTATCACCGAGTAAGAAAGGAAATTTATTTTATTTAAAAAAAGTACTGTTACTAACATAACCATGCGAAGCCGCGCGCAAAAGTTACTATCATATTATAAAATTGAAGAGTTCGTATGTTTACGTGATAATCTCAGTAACTATTCGATCGTCTATTTGAAGTTATTGATAATATGTATCATCACGCGTCGACCATAAAAAGCATAAAAACCGAGTAAAATTAGGAGCGGCCAGAAAAATACTGTCACCCATGTCATAATCCGTGTCAAAAATAAAATTATAGAAGGAATATTGCCCTATCTAGTGTAATATAATCATGATAACATAGACTAACGATTTATCTCCTAAGACTGATTACATTGATGATGAACAAATTGTTAGCAAATGATGTGGGTTTGAAGGCTTTCAATCACAATAATATAATATTGTATCACATACACACAGCACCATCTAGCCCAAACTAAGCAGAACTTGTACTATGGGTATATACTATACTATATATATATATATATACTTTTTTTTGTAAATATATAATATTATACATAGAGACACCCAGACCAAGACAAACATCCATGTCCATGCACACAAATATTTGACTTGTGTGAGAATCGAACCCGCGACCTCAGGCGTGGCAGTCGGTTACACTAACCACTACGCCATCGAGGCCACCAAAACAATACAAATCATACCGCGGTTTTATTTCCCTTAGCACTAAAGCTTTCATGGCGCACGTGGTTTTGAAACTCGCAAGTAATCTTGCTAATGACGGATTGGTTCGCCATTGGATCGCCGAAATAATTCCATGAATCACCCCTTTAGGATATGGGAAGGAAACCCCAATGTTACAATTTATAACTGTAAAAGATTTCGGTTCTTTATTTCTACCCGAAATCACAGCACGGAGTGCATAAAATTTACGACTCACGAACTTTTTATACACAAAATACGTTAAATTGATGTATAATAAAAAGTATGTACTGATATACTGTAGGCTTTTAAGGCGTGTTGTAAATTTGCGGATCGGGTGCCGTGCCAGGCGGTGAGATCGCGTGCGACCGAACTACCATAAACTGCAAATACGCCACCACTATGGCAATCCAACAAAATTTTAGGTATATTTTCTCGGGCTTAGTGTGAAGGAATATGTCAGTTAGATAAAAATACTTATTAGAATATGCCTTCAAGTCTTTTGTATTGAAATACTAGGAACTTTATTACTGCGTTAGATGGACGATGCGATATTTTCGTGGCACGCTATGTGGATTTAACGGACTTTAATAAAATAGGCTTTAGGTTTTTCTGTCTTAATAGTTAGTTAGATTTGACAAAATAAGTACGGCCTCTATTAGTGTTATTTTTTACCGTTTGTATTTTTAAGGTTGGATTTTTTTAATACAGTACATCATAACTAATATTATAAATGCGAATGTCAGGTTGTTTGTTTGTTTGTACGCTTTCACGTCTTAACTACTCTACCGATCATCATGAAATTTCGTATACAGATTGTCAGGGGAACAAAAAAGCTGCAGGATAAATGCACGAATGATCCCTGTGCCCGGCCATAGTTTGTGAGAAGAGACATCGTGGTAGGTTTAGTCGGTATTACCAGGATATCTCCATCTTTTCCCGGGTGAGTCCGAAATAACCCCTCCGCCTGCCCCCCGCGGAGAAGTATACGCCAATGCATTCCTCCACGTTAAAAAAAAGGGGAACAAAAAAGGAATAAGTTACCTTTCATCCAGAAAAAGTACTTTTATTAACCTAACCTACATACATTTACGTGACCGAAGCCGCGGGCAAAATCTAGTATATTATAAATGTCAAAGTATATAAAATGTTTCTTTTTTGATGTTTATTACTTAGCCAGGCATAAAATGGTGAATGGATTTGAATGTAAGTTGGCACATATGAGTAAGTAGATAGACTTTGCCGTTAACAGGTAGGATACTTTAATCCCGGTATACTTGGTCGGTGGGATTCACGCGAGCAAAGCTGCGGACAGAAAAAAGAAAATAGAATTCCTTCACAAATTCTTATAAAAGTTGTTCTATGCAGTCAAGCAAGTCAGCTTAGTTAAGTGAGCTGCTATTTCTGAGGTCGTTAAGGCAATGTGTGGGTTTCGCAGAGCCCCTATGGCTTTTTCTATCAAATTTATTTTAGTAGAAGCCCACAGCCTGGCAGCTGGCATTTGGCGTGGTGCCTACTTACTATATGGGATCTAAATAAAGGATGCTATGATACGCCCCCACTTTACTTCTGCCTTTTGGATGAGACAAATATGATGTTTTGCTGTGGCATTGTTCCGCTAATGTTTTCGAGGGATTTAATGTCATATACGCCTACAACAATCCTCTGAAAATGAGTGGGTATTCCAATATACCTATTATAGTAATAGGTTCACGCTTTTGCGTGAGAATTTTTATAGTATTAAATACACTTCTTCGGTTATATGCATTGATACGTATTTAGTTGATGTATTCGATTTCAATTTATTTATTAATTATGAAAAAATATTGAGTTACTATTTGAACTATCAAACTTGACAACTATTACACTTACCAGATGTAATAGAAGAAAACAAAAATGACATGAAACGACAGCAAGTGCACGATAGTCTCCTTAGAACTTACGTTTGACCAGTACCCTAGCTGAGCTTAAGAAACAGTACGATAAATTATAGAGCGTGCTTTCCCAACGAAAACTCTTACCAGAACGTTGGTAACCATAATCGTTTGCTGTAAGCTAGGCACGCGTTTTAAGGAAGAAAATCAAGAATCTTAAGTCTAACACATTCGACAATCAATCATGTGATGTCGTACCCATAAACTTCATAGAGGGGTATAATGAAGCTTAGATTCAATTAGCCCACATACGATATTCATGTAGCATGTTTCATATGGTATAATTGCTGTATCGCTGATTACTGAATGTTGAGATGGCGATTTATACATAGATATACTAGTAGTCCGCTAGTGTTTTTTTATGGGTTAGAAGGCAAACGAGCAGACGGATCTCCTGATGGTAAGCGATTACCGCTGCCCATGGACACCCGCAAAACCAGAGGAGACACAAGGGTGTTGCCGGCTTTTTAAAAAGGAGTACCTACGCTCTTTTTTGGAGGTTTGAAGGTTGTATTTGTCCGGAAATACCGCAAGCGACAGTTCATTCCACAGTTTTGTTGTGCGAGGCAAACAATATCTGGAGAAACGCACAGTTGTAGACTGCCAACCATCTAAATGATGGGGATGGAAATGCTGTCGCATAGTGCAGTCGTGAAAAGAGGCGGCAGGAAAATTTTGTTCGAAATTCGAACGTAACTATCCTTTCTTATTTATAAAATGTAGGTATTTATTTTATTCTTCTTTTCCATATAAACTTAAATTATGACAAAGCAGACAAGTCTCCGAGCGCGCAAACATTCTTATAAATAATTTTTCATACTGAAGAAATATTTAATTTATAAACAAAGGAAAAGGTAAACCATGGATTATATTTTTCCTCGCAGTACTATTGAATATAATAGAGGTAATGTCATTTTTAGTCACGTCTGGTTTATTAAAACATTATTTAATTGTTTAATTGCCTTTACTACTTATTCCTAAAGTGCCTTTACTACACATTATCGTCTTAGGAATAATTTAACTGTCTTTTTGAGGTTCCACAAAGCACTAAGGCACTAAGAGTAGTGCGTAATTCGATAATAATATTTGTCAAGAAAATCAACATCGAAGCCATCAATAGGTAGGTACAATTTCATTGAATTTTTTGACGATATCATTAGCCAAATATGATACCATATTTTTAAATGCTATCATTAATTATCGTTACTCGATAGAAGCAAAAACTGGACGGCTTAATCGCAAATTAACGTTTGATGTAATATAGAATTAATTTCATCTTGTACAGCACTAATATGTTTACCTCTTGCCATCCGTAACAACATGTTTGAACATTAATTAATTAAATAAACAGTATGCTATCAATTAAAATGTATCCACTAATATGCAAATAAACATATGTAGGTATATTTAGAACTACGTAGCATTTCCTAATATTAACGGCACGCGCGTAGTAAACAACACTTAATAAAGTAAACATTTACTTACAATTACGTATCGAATGACGAATACACTCACTTTGAATTACCGGTAAACAATTACGAGTATTTAGAGACTGCTCGCTCACGGCAAACCCCAAGCCACACTCCTGTACTATACAAATGTTTTAGCGCGAGTGAAACATCCAAAACGTTTTGTAAAAATAGACAGAGAAGAAGATATATTATAGTACAGGAATTAGGTATATTGTGCAGCTGCTGTAACTAAAGTACTAATTTACTCACCTGTTTAATTGTTTTAGTATCTTTTTATCAAGATTGCGGGAATCAACACACATCCCTCAAAAAATTATTTAAGAAAGTATTGTTTTAAAAACGACACTATTTATAAATATTTTTTTGAGGCGTCGGTACGCACACTCTCTCTTTCAGATCGGTTCGTTTCGCACTCAAATTACCTATATTAGTTTGGGAATCGACACTCAAGAAAATTTTATTTAATTAAAGAAAAGACCACTAAGCCAAGATGTGTATTTAGTTTATTTTTCTTTTTAGGTCATAACTGTACTGTAAGTAGCGATGTAATTCTCGCTATTTAATCATTTATTTCAAGGACGACAGGTGAAAACACCGGACGTTTTTGGACCATTTTCAAATGGAATCGGGGTGGCGCGGGCGTGCGGGTCTAATGTGAATCGATAAACACCTCATTTGTCAAAACTTATCCTGAAATATGACACAGGGAATAAAATTGACTGGTTAATTTTTACATTGCGTGACTTTTTGTTTCGTATTTTTGCGTGTTCTTTTACTCGATTATCGTTGAATCTTACTTTTGCCATTTCGTTTCAGCTTTGTTTTACTTCCACCAAGTTTATGACTTTTTATGGCATTAGGTTACACGAAATGTTGTCGTTTGCTTTGCTTGCGATTCTAAGGATAGAAGGTGTGTCCGGGTGAAAATTATAACATCACTATTTTTTGGGTTCTCGCTAACACTTTTCAAAGTATTTCATGTGTAAAATATCAAATCGTTCTTCAATTTTATACTCAACGCATCATTATCAGAAATACACTAACCGAATTATAAGTCAATATGTCTGCGAAATGTTTTCAGAATAACTAAGAGTCTCCCCAACCCTAGATATTTTTATTAGAACCGAGAAAAGCACTCGTAAATACAGTTTAAGCATGTAGGTAATTCAATGCCACATATCTGCAAAACTACTGAGGGCGCTTTATCAATAGAACAAAATGCTTCATAAAGGTATACTAAGATATATATCTTCTACCATCTATTAAAATATAAACGGCGTAATATATAAATCCATTCCAACATTACACGTCATATGGGAAGTGCGGAGGAATGATCGAAAGGATTCCCCATCCGATTATTGAATTTTGACGAACCCACTTGAATGATAAATGCGTTTATATTCAGAAAGGGTCCTATAAGAATATATTTAGTAAAATATATTGCTAGAGTTTTTATAGTTAGGGTTATGTTGGAACTAAATCGAGGCGGCATAATCCGTTCGCTTACATCCAAGGCCAAATTTATTCGAGTATTATTATGATGTGAGATGGAGAACAAATTTGTTACAGAAATTATGCACGTATTAGGCTTTTCAGTAAATGTGTGTATTTATTAACTCTTTAAGTAGGTGGTCTCATTGGCGCAGCAATAGCGAATACGACAGCTATTTTTTTTTTTTTAAATGGAATGAAATTTATTTATTTATCAAATTAGTTGAACGTCACACTTACATGAGTTTATAGTTAAAGTAAAATAGATTAAAGTACTAAAGTAGATTTCCATATGTAGTGTTTAAGTGAACTCTGGTACCCAAGGTAAGATCGAACTTGTGTTATGGGTACCAGCGCTCTTACAAATAGATTTCACATTAGATATTGGTTTGGTGACCATTGAAGTTAGCAGATGATGTTGCATTCAAGTGAGTATGTGTGGCAACTTTGCTTCGATTGCCGTTTAACCGAGCATGGTACAATATGGTACATTGGTATAGGGTGTTGTGTCAAGAAATTTTCGGCACTGTGTTCGGTAATAAGCTCGCCACCTAAAATTATAGTTTGCGAAATGCGGATAAATACAGCTGTGCCTATGCCTTCGCGAATATAGGTGTAAGACTATGTAGGTATGTATGTATTTATTAAGCGGTGAAGATGTACACATATGTTGGTATGTGGAGCTGCAATCGTAGGCACACACTAATATCCGTTTGCTTAGCTTCAATGCTGAACCTATATTAATTCGCGATTCGTGAAGCCGCATGGGAGTACACTTCTCAGAGGAATAACTATCCATGGACTAGGACATCTGGAAATATTATACAGACCTCTGTATTTTGTGGAGGTAGTTGGCATTTGACAGATGATAGGTCTAATAAGATTTTATTCTTCGATAGCAGCTTGTAGTATGTATTGAAACTTATTTATTCAAATAATACACAACGATCAGGAGTCAGCCAGGGATCGGTACCGTGATAACTTTTGGCTGAATTTCTTGGAATTGGCTCAGATTTGTTTTCAGAAATTGTCGTGAACTCCACAGCACCTCTATTATTAAACTCTTTTTTTATGCAATAGTGCGAACCACACATCCGCACTGGATTCAAGATTACTGCGGAGTAAACTGGAGTTGACTTGAAACTCCAGTGCGGTTGTGTGGAATCCGTATCAAAAGCAGTATATATATTATGTAGAAAAAATCCAGAAAGCTTTTCTAAGGTTTATTTATAAGAAATGTATGGTTTCTACCCCAACCTGAATCCTACAACATTTTTCTTGGGTTGTTTAGGTTTTAACTCATTAGAATCGAGGCGGTCATACGATCAGATGGTTGGAACCTCCAAAATTTTAAAGGGTACGATCGAAGCACCGATTTTTCACGACAAATGTTGCAGTTGTGTGTGTGTGTTTGTTTGTGTCTAATAACTATTGTTGTGGTAGAAAGCACCGATTGCTGGCGCTTCCAGCGTGCCGTACTGTAGCACTCTTTAACTCACCCATACCTCGGTCACGAAAATAGCATAACGACTTTTTGGACTTTAACCCAGAACTTGATATATTTGCAGATGAATGGTATTTATTATTATTAGAATGTATGAGGCACTGTGAGCAAAATGCGTGAATGCTAATATTTAAAATTTATATTAATACGTGAAGTAAAAACTATGTACCCCTTTTTACGAAAATTGCGCGGACAGAGGAGTATGAAATTTGGCACAGTTAAAGTTTATATGGAGAAGGAGTGGCGAATCTATTTATTTATTTATTTATTGAACATGGGAAAACAAACAGTAGTACATTACGCGGATACATTGAGCACTTAACAAATATACTACCCACTACATTTTTCACAGATTACTTGTAACACTTCAATTTAAATTTAAAACTTTAAGCAGACAATAGCTGTCATTTCGAATTAACTAAGAGTAGCAAAGGTTCATTTTGTGACAATCAAAAGAGGAAAATATAAGTAAGAAATTATAATTACGGGCTATGGTACATAAGCAAATTAACTAGAATTAATTAAGTACGTGCTTTACAAACAGCATAAAGTAGTAATTACGCCTGTTTGGAATAAATTACAAAATAAAAATATATCTATAAAAGTTAATAAAAATCTTATCTAATATATACCTCTTGGATCTACTGCCGTTCTTTTAAAATTATGCTACTTTTAAATCCTAATGTGTTTATAAAATATGAATTTGAAATACATTAATTTAATGAAAAACACTACACGCACACAACCATGCATTTAACACACGCAATTGAATCGCGTTCGTAGTATTTCGTCATGATTCGGTTGATGTCGTACAATTCTTCGTAACTATGGTTACATACCATAAGTACCTATTGCAATATTGCGGTATATATAATAACGATCAAACTTAAAATTTTATTCAATTATGGTCGAATTCCGACCACTTGGCGACCGCTAGTATTATTAAATATATAAATAATAATTAAATAGTGTAATTGGCGGAAGTCGTTCTAGTTAATATAAAATAATAAATAAACAACTCAAAACAGACAGAGAAGCCTTACATTTATATTTATTTACTGGTTTGTAATTTCATATTGATCTATTTAATAGTTAATTAATGTTCAACACGAATAAATTTTGTTGTAAATAAATGAGTAAATCGATTTAACCTCACTTCATGATTAAATAGTAACACCAATCATTCAATAATATGTAAGTGTTTTAAAATAACAACATCTCAAAACATTGAGATGACTGCCTTTATAGTTTTTCTGTGACTATGGCAGCTAAGACTAAAACTGCGTAGGCGAATAATAAAAAAATATGATTTTAAATAAAAAGCTCAAAAACTTCTTCTTAGCTTGTTAAATTTCAATGGCGTAAATATTAGACAATAATATCACACATATAATTTCACTAGGTTGTGTCCGCGACTTGGTACGCGTGAAAATTGCAAGTATATTTTTCTTACATTGCATTTTTAGCATGAATAAGGTAACTAAGTTTGTGTCTCTCTCTGAAACACCGACAATTTTTTGTTGTTGAACCTTCTAGACGGCGTATTAAAGACTAACTGTTCCTAGGCAACAGTACTTTTTTCGGGATGAAAGGCAATGAATGCCCTATATTCTTTTCTGTGCCCTTGACAAATTTCTACGAAATTTCACGATGATCGGTCGAATAGTTAAGCCGTGAAAACATAACAAACCAAACAGCTTTTAAACAAACAAACTCACAGTCGCATTTAGAATATTAAAGTAAGGATACCTTCTGGAGACGGATGCATAAATACTACAACGATAAAACACTGCATCCAAAGGTCTCCTGAAATGAGACCACAAATTATGTATTCTTTTGTTTTACTACTCGCTAGACGTTCTCGGATTTTGTATATTTGCGGTAATATGTTACCTAACGTCATCCGTAAAGCCACTAGTTCTATAAATCTTGGCAACCTTGAGACAGGTAAAGGGTCAGCGTTATTTAGAGCAGTCTAGTAGCGCCGATGTAAGCTTTAGAGCTTTGGAGTATACACATGAGATATTTGAGAACTGAAATAGAAAAGACACACATTTATTAGGTACGGAGTAGTAATACTTTTTTGCTGGTGGCTTTATGTTGATCAAAACTATATATTATTAGCACCATTCATAGATTGTCATACTGCTGTGCACAGGCCTATTCTCAGTATTAGATTATATATATTTTTATCTTCTAGTCCATTGTAGAGAACTCTTATGCAAATTTGCTCAAGACGTTTTCCATAAAGCAATCGATAATTAATTATTTAATTTGCACATGACTTAGCTAAGTTGAATCGAACTCGAGAACTCTGTAGAAAGTCAAATACGCAATGGCTTTCTAATTTTTTTTATGTACTGGCCGTAAATCTGTAACTCTATTATAAAACTGACACAGGCAATACCAGTTTAATTCGTCTGATTTGTGCTATTATGTGCCTAATTGCTACTGTTAAATATTGGTACCCTATGTATGCTCTAATATTTGCACCAAGTTTTTTATTATAAGCGCAACACACGTGCTTGTAAAATCGTTCCTGTAGATTACTTTAATAAGGTCCGCACAACTATAAGAAAGATTGTATATGTATACTCATCATTAGCACTTTACTATGGTAAGACAAATTGGTAAGCTTAATACACATAAAAGAAATTTAAACAATCGCAGTGTCTTTTGAATATTTTCCTTATGTTCAATGTCAGAATTAAAGTAAAATAGTTCGTATTTATTCATTGTTACGATGTTTCTAAAGTAAGTATATGTTTTAAAAAAACCGTAAGCAAGGTCTTGAAATAATTTTATGCATTAGGACTTTTTAGCTCACCATTTACGAGTGTAAGGTAAGTTTTATTTAAGCAAATAACCGTAACAGTACGTAGCGCAGTTTCATGAATCAAAAGTTTGCGAGTTGAAACGCTACCTCGGTGAAATAAAGTTACCACAACAGTGAACTAACTAAAAGCGTTTTTAGTTTAATTGGCGAAATTAATTCAGTTATTTAGTAACGAAAACTTTGTATTGCTGGTATACTAATATCAATAATGAAAAAGTATATATGTTTGTTTATCCATTCTCTAGTACCCATAGTACAAGCTCTGCTTGTACTGGAACTTCTTAGTGTACATTACTTTGATGTATGTCAAGTCCTCTGTGACATGGTAAATATTCCTAGCGGGGAGTTTTCTATCATAAACAACGGAAAAGAAAGAAAGAAATATTACTTTCCATGAGAATCGCGGGTGTGAAGCCGTAATTTAAAGCCTATCTTGATAAATTTGATAACTCTCTATATCTATAGTCTGGTCGGGTCTGTTGATAATAGTTTCACGAGGGTTCACTTCTTAGGTCGATTGATTAGAACCCTTTAGATAGGTAAGAATAATATGTAAGGTAGGTACGTGTCGACAGGAGTGCTTATGAAGAGCCTGCTCGCAGTAGGAAAGGGGTTAAGATGTTTGAGTCTGTGCCTTTTGATAGATAACCTATACGAAGATATCTGACGTCACAAGTAATAACTACTTGTGACGTCAGATATCTTGTGGTGTTTGGTAGGTTGTTAGTGTTTGGTTATTCAAAATTAGAAATAATTACATATGCTTTATAAAACTAATTTGTTGCTTTTGAAGTCATAAGTTTGCGCGTATGCTTACGTGCGACTGTAATGGGTTCGATTTTCGAGTCTGGCAAGCTGTAAATGTTTTCTTTAGTAGGAAATTCTCCGAAACTCTTTCTTTAAAGCGGACCATCTAAATCATTCGCTCTAAGCATATGTAAGTATAATATACGTTTACGAATTTATAATTATCTACCACATTTTTCACGACTTCATTTGGTTATTTTAAATATTGTAACGAATTTATGTCGTGTTACGTCGACAAATGAATCTGGCAAACATTTTCAATTTAAAACTTTTGTCCAAAAAGGTTTCTGTAAAAAGGTTCAAACAAAAAAAATTTATTCATCTGTAAAATCTGTGTTAAGGACTGATAGAAGTGATAAAATTGTTGCTTGTACCCAAATGATAAAATGTGATGCTTGATTGCTGTAGGATGGTGATAAAAAGGGTAAGGTAGAGATGATCTATTAACAGATATATTGTATGTATAATGACTGAGAATAAGTAAATAGAAAAGATTTGAGCGACGATGCCCAAAGAAAATTAAATGGCAACGGAAAACTAAATATATTAAATTGATAGTTTACCATTATATAATCTGTTAATAACAGTGTGAGTGCACATTTTCTTAGATGTAAATGCAACTTTGTATTATCTATAATGTACTCGTAGTCTGTTTGATATTCCAAATAAAAAAATCGCATGAACTCAATCCTGTGTCTGTAGCTAGAAACTTACCAAAATAAAACTTTAGTAAAGTGACTTATTTATATACCTTGACGTGCAAAAGTAACTGATCTAAATTTATAAATAATAAAGTAAAAGCCGTAAAGCAATCCAGCAGATCTTTCACTATATGTCTCCACCCGAATCTATTCCTTCTAGCTTCAGTATCCATACATACATTGTTAAAATATCCTATAACATATCCTATTGCCGTCTACCGGTTCCAGGTCCAAGCTGGTAATGAATGTTTCTTAACAAAAAAATCTAACAACACTATGCCCGCAAATCATAACTATTATGATATCTTGCCTAAAATGACTTTTATGCTATCTTGCGTAAAAGAGCTGCATCGCTGATGCGTCGAGTGCGGGACTGCACAAATGATTTGCTAGCTGTTATAGTCAGTGATGTTAACAGTAGTAGGTATATGGCGATACGGCGACGGACTATTGCTATGTATGGATTCTAATGGGTATGGGTGTTTGGTGGACCGGTATATTGGTAACTATGGATGAAAAACGGCTTCTGCCCTGAATACTCTAATAGCATCGATCAAATGGACAGACGGTAACTCGCCAACTCACTAGATGGACCCCCTGAATAGCTACGATAGGCATACAAGCCGCCAGCAGCAGAAGGCAACACCGGTGCGAGTGGCTAGGGGTGTCGAGCGGTGCGATGCCGATTTTATCATCACGTGTACGGGTCTCGTGACAACGGAGACCCGGAGCGGGATTCCCCGTAGTTATTTTCTTGAAAATGACACTTCCACCCCTCAAGCATGTAGCTCTAACGGCCTCCCTCTGACCGGTCGACCAAGGCAAGCCAGAGTTGAGAGTCCTACAGGCGCTCTTGAAGTTCCACCCCAACCAATCAGTAACGGCAAGCTGGGGTCGAGCCGACTCTCCGAGGCTTTTAGGACCGCAGTGTCACCACTCAAATTCAGCTTGCCACAAGCTGCCCTGCGGTTTGTGCGCTTTTATATAACCTGGTGATACATTTTTGTTTATTTCACAAGGCGAAGATGGTAGTTTAAAAGCTTGTATACTGTGCCCTCCGGTATCGCGACTGTCCCAGAGAGGTTTATTATTAATATAACCGATTCATTTTGCGCATCAGTTATATTCACTACCATTGCATCACAAAGATAGCCAACCCTCACATCTATTGCGTTTTTATCATTGTACTTAACGAGAATATTAAAATAGATCGTTTCTTTTACAAAAGTGAGGGTAAATGTCTTATATACAGATGATATTTTCTCGGTCACAATTTTAAGTTACCCTGGGGCTCTCGAGACTCTAAGTTGTTTCATACAAGATACATTAAACTAATACTTTTGCGGTATTTTCTTGATTGTACATAATTCTAAGTTATCATGTTACGTTTAAATTTATTTTAGCAATAAACAACCTATGTCGTAGGTATTTAATATGATTATCTTTTGCGATGTTTCTTTCTTTTTCTGGACACCTTTCTAAAGATGTAGGAAGTGGATAGAAGATTAAGTTGCACTAATGTGGCAGAACTTGTATTAAATTTTAAACTTAGATTTTGTGTAGCATTATCACTAGCCTTTTGATGTCAATGATGTATTTAAATAGTTTTTCTGGGTACACATTTTATCCAAATAAATCTGAAACATAAATATAGTATTTACGAAAAGAATGTAAATGTAGAGAATAGATAATAATAAGATTTATTTTCTTAATTTGACACAAAAATACATTAACGATACATTACAAACACGATAAACTTTGGTACCCAGAATAAAATTCAACTTGTGTTTAGGGTACCAGAAAATAGACGGAAAAGTAATTATGAGAATAAATCTGAAAAAATGGCATAATCCAGACCAGTACCTATGTTTCGTGACATCGCTAGGACATTTCGTTACATTTTGCTTAAAACCTTGTAGTTGTAAAAAGCCTTAAGGCGATTTACACAATTTCACTCAGCTTCATTAAAGCGGTTCGTATTTAAGGAGTGTTATAAAGATATCATGGGTATATAGATAGGAAAAGAGGACAAATGAAAACCACATTCACAAGCTTTAATCACAGTATACATATGCTTTAACTTTTATTAATCATATTGCAATAGATGATCCATTTAAATACTGATAAAAATCAAGAGTAATAAAGCCCATGCATTGTCAAAATTTTTAAAATTATTGTGGCCCTTTTTATCCAGTATAGACTAGGACAAGAAACGAAAACAGCTGGTCCATTTACTGACAGTGCAGTTTTCTATAGAACTAAGGAAACAATACTTGATATTATACGCTATATGTAGATTTTACAATTACAACGATGATAAAAATAAAAACACAAACAAATCTACCTCCCGGGAGAAATAGTTACCCTGTATTCCCTGGAGGTAAAAAGTGTAAGCACGCCATATATTTACACTAATGCAAAAACTATTATAAATACACTTGTATAAAAATAATAATAAGAATATTCTATCAAATACACAACACCATCTAGCCCAAATAAAGCAGAGCTATGGGTACTAGACAATGATTATGGATAAACATACATATACAAAATGTCCGGTAATTAATGGATAACCTGGAAATGTCTTATAGTGGAACTGATGGCCGTTCAGAAAAAAATATGAAGAAAATCTATCCTAACTACTACCTGAGATATGTGTTTTTTTTTAATTACCACGTATAACTTTCTTGTATACTACGACCATAAATGAATGAAATTCATCAGTTGTTTGTTGTTTTATTATTAAACACTAATTATGCTAATAGATAGACAGTCAAAAGTATGCTATGCACTTTTTATATATATATTTTGTTTGAATTTTTTTTTCTGAACGGCCTTCGGTTCTACTATAAGACATTTCAAGGTTATCCATTAATTACCGGACAACCTGTATACTCTTTTTTTTTGTAAATACATATATATTATTAATAGAAACACCCAGACTAAGACAAATATCCATGTTCATGCACACAAATGTTTGACTTGTGCGGGAATCGAACCCGCGATCTCAGGCGTAGCAGTCAGTTACACTGATCACTACGCCATCGAGGCCGACTAAAAGTAAAAAAATGTAAGGCAAAAATGTACTTGTTTATGGCACATTTAGGAGAACTGTAAACATTCTTGGTATGATAAGGATGGTTAAGCTAAATCAATTTATCCTTTTTAAACGCAATACGTATTTATTGATATGTTCATAGTTCACGTAGCAACGGAGCAACGGTTGAACGACGCGATCTGATATAGGTTGCTGCGCCGCTTTTTTTACAAGAGAAACTGTGTAGTTTTTCTTGTATATAATATTATTAGAACTACGCTGCGAGAAAAAGTTTCTAAACGACTAGTTTTTGCCCGCGGCTTTGCGTTCACGATTACGTTGATTCTGTCAATACGTTTATATTCCACGGAAACAGTACTTTTTCCTGGACGAAAAGTACTTTAGGTCCTTTTTATATACATATACATATATGTATGTTGTCATGTGTATAGAACTCATGATATCGCATACGCAAAGTTTCATGATGATGAGTTGAGTAGGTAAGATGTGAAGGCGTAACAAACAAACTTACACTGGCATTTATAATATTAGTTAATGGAGCAGAGGTGACAGAAACTTTAGCAACATGTTAATAGAACTGACACTGCTTGTAAGTGACAACCTGAATCTCACTATCGGAGTTTCCACGACGACCTACTACACTGTGACGTCATCACAGCATATAATAATATATGCACTTCAGTATATTACGTATTCAATTTCGGCTCGATTGGAAGCTAACTAATATGCTATTTGTATAACTGCCGCGTTGTGTTTGCAGCTGTCGGTTATATAATATCACTGTTATTATTAAAACGTTTATTTTTTTAACGGTTATTAATTGTGGATCACTGTATATATGTCCTATCTCTCCTCCTCTCTTCTGATCTCTCTCCGGTCGTGTCGGTTTATCCATCCCATCGGATTATGAGAGTTATGGAACAGAGAGTGTACTTGTGTTTGCGCACACATTTGTGCACTATAATATCGCCTGCGCCGATGGCTAGTCGGATCGGCCGCCGTGACCGAAATTCGGTCAACAGGACATTATTATATATATGTCTTATGGAAAGAGACGAAATGTATACTTAAATCTAAGTGCCATATAAACTTGTTAATCAGCTTGCAATTATTTTCAATGTTATATGGGAGTTTATCCTTTTTTAATGTTTTTAAGCTGTATTTTAACAAATAAATAAATTTAGTGTATGTGCTATCCTCATTGCAATGAGGCAGATAAATATGTAAAATGTTATTATGTAATAATTAAGTAAGCAATGGTATCTATAATAACCAGAAGGCAAATTCTCAAAATAAAACTGATCAAAATAAATTTCCGATCTAGTCAAATAATAATAAATGTCAAATTTGAACTAAAATGCAATTTATTTTGACATAATACGACATTTATTTTGATTTAAACCTTTTTTGTTGTAAATAACACTGAGACTAGATCAGAACTTTATTAAACGTCTCACTAAAGCAAAAATATTTTCTTGAACGCGTGAGAGAAGCAAGAATATGATTGCCAAACCTGATATTAGTACCTATAATAAAAATAAAGAAACAATTATAAAACATCCCTTAATTTTCACTCTCCCATCGGATTAACGGATTCTACAATTATTATGTCTAAAATTATTAATACGCTCAAATGTCAATGAGTGTGAAATCCATATTACTCCGACAGAGCGAATTATCCTTGTATCGATACATATAATTCTTATACGCGTTTTCTATACGAGTCGAGCACATTTTATACGAATCGAAAATTGTCTACAAATTTCGTTGCACAAATTTTTGCTTGTAGTTAAAACCATTCATAGAAGTTAATCTCAATTCGCATACTCGCATTCGAGCTTCGCTTTAATCATGCCAGTTTTTACCAAAATGAAACAACTGCTAGCGAGATTCGAATAGCGAGTTCTCGCATAAGATTTTTCGACGCCCACATTCGAGGAAATGTTTTTCTGGACACAATATAAGTTCCTAGTATATTCCTTAACAATATAATAAAACCTTATACATATACTTATATGAAAGCTAACTATGTTGTTAAAGAGAAAGACATTTGCATGTTAAAATAATGTTTTGTAGGTCTCTACTATTATCCGTTTTACACGACATAAATATTTTAACGAACGCGATACATTAAGTGACCAATAAATTTTTCCTTTCTATTAATTTTAGTTCTTCTTAGCAACTGTTTTTATTCACTCACAGGGCAGCAAAAAATTGTGTCATTTTGATTTGGAATCAGTACGTCAAGATAAAAGTGAACGATAGAGAAAGATTACGATTGTTTATATGAAAATGTTTAATTTGAATATACGTAGGTACATATATCGTTTTTGTGACTTTAGTAAAGTACCGGCTATAAAATAATTTGTACGTGATTTCCAAGTTGCGATTATTATCAAATTTATTTTCCAAGAAACTATCAAAAACAGCACGTTGATCATACCACGTTATAGCGGGCTTGCACCCTATTATGTGAAACCTAATCTTAAATGTTAACTAGCTAGCAAAATTTAGGGCCGATTCATCCCTATTTTAGGCACGTCATATAATAGTACGGGCAACCGCACTCGTATTTTTAGTCTTAGGTAGACAATTTTGGACATTATAAAGGACCACTTCCACATTACGTTTAAATTTGTATAATATTTATCTTATATATAATTATTATTGCTAATAAATAAACTCAAGTCAACCTAGAAAATACGAAATTTCCTCTTAATGGCTGCAATATTTTGATGGCAAATTTGTACGCAATTAAAATATTCGTAGAATCGTCAGAGTATTTCGTGGTAGAGTGAATTTCATTCATTGAATTCGCGCCTCACGCAGTCTCCAGTAATTATATCATGTTAACTGTAATTGCGAATCGTAATATTAAAAAAAATCGTGGAGTTTTCCAACACGTTTTCAGCGGGACGACGTTAATTTTTAATTTAGAGTCGTGTTTCACACGGTGACTTAGTTTCTTTGTAATCTACGACCAATATTTTGCCAAAATTAAAAACAATTGATTTAGACTAAAAGCTAGTAATTTTCACATTATACATGTTTTTTTAAGCTTTTATTAAATTTAGAACTATGTGAGCAAAATTATTTAAATCTTAACATGAGAATAACGTGAGAATAAATACGCAAGACAAACATTTTTAATTTCATACTAAATAAAATCTTTAGTATATTAGTATGTTGCTCCATATACCCAAGCGTGACAAGGTTGGAGTAATTGTATAAGTGTTCATCTCACCACTTCATCATGCTGTGTGTTGTAAACTCAAGCACCATATGAAATAAAATGTGTGATGCTCAAAGAGTTGTTCCAAATCTGGAGGGTCCTCGTATTTATTCTTTGAATACTTGTATAATTCCATGCGATACACGCATTACTGAAAAGATTTCCTGTTTAAAAAAAAACCTCCAGGTTCATATGTTATAAGATCAGGGTAGGTGGCGTCGCCAAAAGAACGGTTTGCCGCAGGGAAGTGTACTTGCCTCTATTCTTTTTAATATACCAACGACCAACCACGTTCCTCGGACACAAAACGATTCATATATGCAGACAACGTAGCGCTCGCATCTCGGGCTAAGACTTTGAGCAAATGGAGGCAACTCTAACAACCGCACTGTCAAATCTCGATGTTTATTTTAATGAAAACAGTCAGAAACCTAATCCGGCGAAAACGCAGTCCTGTGCATTCCACCTACGCAACAAGTCTGCGAATCGTATTCTTAGTATCTCCTGGCGAGGTACTGCTGTTAATCACTGCAGCAACCCAACATACCTGGGAATTACATTAGATCGAACATTGACCTTTAAGGTCAACTGCGAAAACATTAAACAAAAGATTTCTAGTCAAAATAATATACTTCACCGCCTAACAATTGCAAAATGGGGACTGTGCCTTTAATCTTACGCACTACAGGCCTTGCATTGTGCTTTACTGTGGGTGAATATGCGTGCCCTGTGTGGCATCAATCAGCCCACGCCAAACAAGTGGATATAGCTCGCAACGAAACCTGGCGGAAAATAACAGGATGTTTAAAGCCGACTCCAGTAAGGATGCTATATCCACTGGTAGGTATTGCCCCTCCAGCTGTCCGCAGAGAAGTAGCAACTGGAATTGAAAAATGGAAACAGGCAACTGATCCAAGACACCCACTATATGAAAGAACCAGAACCAGCCACAAAAAGGCTTAAAAGTCGGAACAGTTTTCTCTACACCATACCTGCCAGTGACGCTCCTAAGGACAGACTTAAATTGTGGCGCGACAAATTCTCTATCCCTACCGTTATACCACCGGCAGAAAAGTTACCTCCGGGACATAAACTTACATGGCCAACCTGGAAGGCACTAAACAGGTAACGTACTCAGGTTGGCAGAACTAAAGATAATATGTCATGGTGATGTTATATTGACCCAAGTGCAAACAAGTGCGACTGCGGTGCATCCCCACAGACAATGGGTCATTTGCTGACGTGCCCCATGAGCGCAGAATTGTGCACGTTTGATGAAATATACCAAGCAATGCCTAAAAGGAAATGACACCCATTTACCACGAGCTAGTTTAGGATCCATGTAATATGGAGCAAGCTCATTGCTGTCTACTGGGCATAGTTCATCGCTCCATGCAGCTATTAAGAAATTACCTTCAAGCTACTATTGACAGAAATACCCTACTTCATTTGTTTCAGCCTGAGTATCCAACTGAAGTCTTCACGATATTTTTCTCTACTAAAGCACGGAGTTATATTAAAGTCTACATTTTTGTATTTATATTGTACAAGACTGTCTAGTCGTGTTTCTGTACAACGAACATTAAAAATCAACGAGAATTAAAAAAATTAAAAATGTTTTATCATACTAAGTTCAGTTCGACGTCCTGGTTGTTGCTGACGCCTTTAAACTTACGGCCTACGGAAAAAGATAGTCTGGATACCGCTAATCCGAATGATCAATAAACCTGAGTCTAGAAAAATAAAACTACCACACATAAATATCTTACTTTTTTATGTATCAGTCGATATATTCGTATCGTGTAACAAATAAGGCGCATTAAATCCTGAATATCGCCTTGGGACTTTGTTAGGGTAACTGGCTGGAATATTAAGTGCAGATAACTATTTATCGTTCGATATGGAATTATCGTCACGTCGCACTGTGGGCTGAAAATCGACCTCCATAGACATAGAAATGAAAGTTGCTAGATGTTCGTTTTGTTGACAGATATGGCTTCTATTAGCTATTATACACATAACAATGTCGTCTGAGCTAACTCCGCACAGAAATGAATTTATTATAAGGTTTTTTTGAAAAAAATGTATGGAGCTAGCATGAAAAATCTGAATATCTCTGAACTTGCAAGGAAAACCGTAATATCCTCAGAGATGGTTATAGGACTAATTATTTGTGATTTTTTGACATACTTCATATAACGGTACCTGCTGCAGATTTTTTTTTAAAAATCATCTAATTTTTAATTAATTTTTTTTAACATTAAACGATTTGTTTTATTGTAAAAGTAAAGAAACAACACGTTATATGCATATAATACTAAATCTTCGCCAGTTATTTGTTAAAATATCAAGAAAATTATTTTTGCCTTACATAGTATATATGTTTTAAAACAGGTAATTGGATACCATTACTAAACTTTGCATACAGGTAAACCACTGAATATTAAATTAGCCTTCTAATGAGTTCTGAATAAGAGATTAAGTGATTTGCAATATCGCACAATGGTAACTACGGAGTACACTAATTAAATTCTTACAGGTAAGTACATAAGTAAACTAATTAGTTAATTAGACATGTTACGAGTTCTAAGAAATATTTTTGACAACTGTCTAATTATTTTATTATTATGTCTAAATGAAGGTATTTTTTTAAATCATTAAATTCTACTAATGTCAAAGTAAAGATCCATCGATAAGTTAGTTATTTTATTAACGCTAATAATAGGCATTAAATAAAAAGAAAATAAATTAAAAAGGTATTTTTTAATAGTTGATAAAATTTATATAAAACAAAACATAGGTACAAAAGTATGCAAAAATATAAATAGGTACAAGAATAGTAATATAAAATATTTAAAAATAAATCAATTGCAAAACATAGTTACGTACCAAAGCTAAATAACGAAAGATCATGAAAAAATTACATTGAATAGAATTATAATTAAAAGCACAAAAAGTTTCAAGTTTTCCTTATCACTCTCGTCGATTTCTGAATCAGAATCTAGATTGCCTAGAAACTCAAAGTCAAGTTTCTTGAAACTGAATTAAATTGAGGGTTTCAGGAAATAAATCCTCCTTTTTCTTGGCATCTAACTTGGGCCTTTGTACATTTATAAAAGGATCCGAAGAAACAACTAACATATTAAGGATATCATGATTCGAATCTTGCCTGCTCTTTTTCTGCGAATGATGTTCCCGAAACCTCCTAAAATCTTTATTGCGAGACTCGGATGCTTCTTCCGAGAGACTTCCTATGGGTACAACATAATTCTTCTCGATTATGTCTGCCCCGTGTATAAGTAATTTGTGGACGGTTGATGACATATAGTACCAGTCATATAATTCCACGTACCTCTCTGCTGTTTTGAAGGCATAATCTTTAAATTTAATTATATCTACTTTTTCCCCGGAAGTTATTGCCTGTAAAATCACAGCAAATCTTCTTATTAGTTCTTCGTCCAACCCAGTAATGGCTGGAGTTTTATGGGGAAATTTGAAAACTTTCTTGCAGTGTTGCCGTCATTAGTAGTTCCGGAACCTTGTTTAACAATGTCAATCAATAGATTTAATTCGTCTTTAAATTTGTCTTGAATAATCTTTTTTCTCTTACTTAGCATTTCTTTGTGCTCGTTACCTCTCGCAGCCCACTCTTTAAAATCTAGTCTATACGAAATATGTAGTAAACATTCCATACAATTTATACGGGCGTGTAGAGATGACAATCCAAACTCGTATATATCAGAAGATACGGTCTTTGCTGTTACTACACTCAAACGGTTCATTTCTGTCGGTTTTGCCAGACACAAATAGCATGATGAACTTGATCTGGCTTGAGACAAATACGTGCAGACTTTACCATCGATCATTGTCATCATTAGGTGATGATTCACCCTGTTTCTATTATTGCACTCTGTAGGAATGAGAGCCTTAATTTCTTCATCCATTCGTCGTTTGTGTTCGATGACTACTGCTTCGCTTTCCTTCACAAAAGTAAATTGAACTGGACGACAATACATTGCTGAGCATGGTTTTGGGTTCATCCACAAAGTATTGTCTCCATCAGTCAGTTTTAGTGGCACCAAGGAAGTCATGAAAATACTTGAATCGTCTTGATCGCTATCCATTTTCTGCTTGTATCGGCTTTGGTTTGACGCACCATCGAAACCCCATTTAGATATCAATTTTAAATCCTTATTTTGCACATCATCGTTAGGAAAACTTTGGAGGATTCTTTTGACCGTAATGTCGAGTAAAGCTTGAAAGGTTATTCTTGCCGATGAATCGGTCACTAACACTGATTGCTTCGGAGGATAGCATGCCAGCTTGGTTTGTTGCACTTTATAGTAGGATGGATAAATATCCTTTCTACCTTCCCGAATAGCTGACTCTCGTAAAGTGATGTATTGCCACTTTGATCATTTTAATGAAAGGAGTAATCCAAGTGCTTTTTCTGGTGTAAATAAGATAGTTTTCACCGGTTGCTTAAGCGTTTCCTTAATTTTAGAGGCTGCTTCAGGATGTTTCAGCATATAATGGATTACAGATGCGATATCCTCACAACCTTCTTCCTTAAAACGCGCTGCTGCTGTATATGCCAATTCACTGGGATTGTCAGTTTTATGCTCATCAGATCTTCTCTTCTTCTGTTTGCTTTCCAGATCTTCGAATGGTTTTCGTGACCTCTTTGTCATTGTACCAACAGAGTATGATGTTGAGGGTTCTGGAGAGATTGATCTTGATCCCTCAGCAACAGTTGGTTCTTGAGCGACTAAATTTATACAACTTGGCCAATCGATAGTTGCTTGCAGCCAAATTTCGTATTGTTTTCTAAAAGTATCAAGAATTCGGTGAGATTTTTGCCACCTTTGTGATGCAGCTCGTACAAATCTCCGACAAAATTCTTTTAGAGTCACTTGATCTTCAACGGAAAGACAAACGTCTAGGCGGGATATAACTTCACTAAACAATACCTGATGATCAAATGAAGTACTCTTACATTTTAGAAGAACGAATAGGTCTAAATTGGTATTTAAACTTTCCATTATAAAATTTCACAGTGATATGTTAGGGGTAACAAAGCTTAGAATAAACTAAATTATGATGCAAAATGTTAACCATTTTATATTTCAGTCCAACATTAGTTAACGACCTCATTAGACAGTTGTCGAAAATATTTCTTAGAACTCGTAACATATCTAATTAACTATTTAAGTTACTTATGTACTTACCTGTAAGATTTTAATTAGTGTAATCCGTAGTTACCATTGTGCGACATTGCAAATCACTTAATCTCTTATTCAGAACTCATTAGAAGGCTAATTTATTATTCAGTAGTTTACCTGTATGCAAAGTTCAGTAATGGTATCCAATTAACTGTTTTAAAACATATATACTATGTTAGGCAAAAATAATTTTCTTGATATTTTAACAAATAACTGGCGAAGATTTAGTATTATATGCATATAATGTGTTGTTTCTTTACTTATACACCAAAACAAATCGTTTAATGTTAAAAAAAATTAATTAAAAATAAGATGATTTTTAAAAAAATTCTGCAGCAGGTACCGTTATATGAAGTATGTCAAAAAATCACAAATAATTAGTCCTATAACCATCTCTGAGGATATTACGGTTTTCCTTGCAAGTTCAGAGATATTCAGATTTTTCATGCTAGCTCCATACATTTTTTTCGAAAAAACCTTATAATAAATTCATTTTTGTGCGGAGTTAGCTCAGATGACATTGTTATGTGTATAATAGCTAATAGAAGCCATATCCGTCAACAAAACGAACATCTAGCAACTTTCATTTCTATGTCTATGGAGGTCGATTTTCAGCCCACAGTGCGTCGCCAAATATAGAGCCTACTTTTAGAGGTACTATTATGTGCGATGAATATTTATATTGCGACGCTCTTTAAGCTAATATTTTGACCAGCAGTGTAACTAACGGCTTTATTCGAATTTATTTTTAGAATACATTTTTTTTGTGCTTTTTACTTTAATGTTCCCAAAAAGTAGGTTTGATAACCTTTAAATACTACTCTTATTAGCAACCTCACCTTAGACAAATATTGGCTGTAGCTGTCCGTTCTTTGACAGATCTCTATTTAAAATCCGCTATATTTACAAATCATTTACAAGATGACGAAATGAAAAAAAAAACATTCTATCTAATTTAAAAATGAGTTAACGGCTGAGTTATTTGATCGTAATATATACATCATATTTATATGTTTACTGGCATAGAAAATTGCCCTAAACTAAATAAAATGTGTATTAAATTTATATATTACATGTTATCGGAAGTAATTTAGGTTTTAAAGATTGAAGAATAAATAAGATTAGGAACATCTTTAATGTAATGCGACCCGTTAAATTCAAAGTGTAATAAAAGCCGTCTCGAAATATATACATTATCAAAAATACATATATGTATTTTAACATTTAGGATCAAAATTTCTTAAAATCACCGCTAAGCAAAGTGAGTTTCAAAGAAAATAATATATTTTTTCTTATTATGTTCGTAATAAGACATTTATAAAAATCTTGTAAAATAATTTGTTCGATATAGTTTAACATGACAATAGAGTGCGAACAGCGCTCAGTAATCTCGCTTATTTACCTTTATTCAAGTGGTCCTAAACAAATGTGTGGCACGTCACAGTTCCATGATAAGTTCGGTCGCACGTCACGATAACTTTGTCCGCGCGGCGCAGTGCGCGTCGGCCGAAGGCGGGCGGCTGACTAGACGCCACGAGCCCCGCGCGCGCCACCCTCGCTGTTTTGATTTACAAACACCGATGCCACTGTGCCATGCAGTGTTCGATATCCGCAAATACCATCAAAAGAACCTATATCATAATTCCAACAGACGCGGATTATTGGAAAACTTATACATGATGGTAATTCGTTTTTCATAACGTTTGAATGTTGTGTTGTACTCGAGTGAGCATTGAGTGACAGTGTAATCGAAGGGTATTAAAGTTTGAATAATTAAGTCTTGATTAATGTTGTATGGCGTTCCGCTTAATTTTAAGTTTGTTCGATATGTATAGTAAAGTTCAATATATGGAAGGGTTATTCGATAAAACTGACAATCGATTAATCACCAATATAAACATCAGTATTCATTATTTATTTATTTTCCGGCTTATAATGTTTACGGATTTGTTTTATTGAGTATATAAACGTTGGAAGTGCTGAGGTTTTTTCCTGGTAAAATATAATTGGGTTTTTGTGTTACACTGCGACGTTGGACTTGAATTCGGCGATTGCGATATAGCGTTGTAACACAATGTAAGATAGCACTAGTGTCCGAAAAAATGTGTGATAATCTCTATTTGATTGAGAACATGATTTGGACCAACCAGTACGTATGGTATGTGTAGAAAAACTAACAATCTGTTTAAGTCAAGTACCAATTAATTACCGTAATGTTGTAAGATTGCTTATTCAAAGTAGCGTTGTCTTATTCATCAGTTATAATTTACATGGTGATTAAAAATCAGTGTATAGCGAAATAAAAAGTATGAAATAATCATGCAATATAACTTTGAAGCAAAATACGGTGAAGTCCTTGACTTTAGTAGTCTTAAAATCAATTTAGTAAAATAGATAAGTGCTTAAGTAAATTAAGTTAAGTAAACTTTACATTTTAATTCGCTAATAAGGTATTGTATTAGTTTTATAAGCTCGATATTACAATTTTGGGCTTCCAAAGTAAACTTTTGATATTATACTGTACAGTAATATTAATATTTATTTTGTTAGCCCACTTTGTTGACGTAGCTTCAGTAACTGATGTGTATGAGGCCTTACTTTATATTCTCAGGTCTTGCAAGGTGCTATAAGGTTTCTCTGACAAGAAATTCCCAGAAGTAGGATGGAGTCTAGATCTGTACCCGGTACAAGGATAATGGATTTGCTCACTTTTGTGTGTGATCTAAAAACATAGTTAGCGAAAAATAAGTAGATACCTATAATGAGTTTTCTTACTCTTCGTGAATACAGACGAAGGGCTATTTATGTATTTCTTGTTTTTATTGAAAACGGTAATTTTAGGTGGATAATGAAGCAATTTTGTCAATTATGTAAAATAATTCTTTAAATAAATGATTATACAAGTTAACACAAATCAAATAATTAATTGTAGAATTGGATAAACAGATTCTATTACATTTAAGTACATACTTATTTATCGGTATATACATACAAGATAACCTAATAAATATCTATTAAAATATAAACCGTCGATTTAAATCCATATGAGTACATTATATCAAGGATGTAAGTCATATTTAACTGTTACGTCATGAATCCGCATTAATTATAAGCTGTTGAGTAGACTGAGTAATATCCCTCAGATTATTGACAACATGATAGTCAACTATCATTTGTCTGAGATCATTAATCTACCTGCCAAATGTCACTGAATGCCAATAGGTTTCTAAATCGGTCGTCCCGTTATCGTTTTGGGACATCTATAAGTAATATAGATAGGACTTAAGAGAATCAGTTTATTTTTATACAATGGCATCTCTGGATCTAGGAATAATACCTGTATGACGAGAGTCTATACCAGCATTCAAATAATTACAAAAATCGGGAATTAACGCGGTAATTACATCCTTTTTGAAAAGATGATGAAAATATTTTATATGTTTCCCATTGAATAATCAACGTGAAAGTATAAACTGATTCTGATAATTGACACAAAGTTCCACTTGAATCAACCATTTGTGGATTAGGCATTTTTTAGTAGTGGTAATGCGTAGCCACATTTTAAACCACTAAGATGCATTTTGCATTGGACCCGTGCCGAACAAATGCAGGTAATCGTGCTCCCTTCCAACGACCAAATGTACAACAGATTTTTCACAGATGTTGACATATTTAATTTATCTAAGAATAGCTTCAAAAACCAAATATTAAACGAGCTTCGCCATCTTAACATTTAATAATTAACACAGAACAATTATTCTACTTTTTTTATATAGTATATAAGATTATGTGATTCATTTGACATGTTCTTAACACAGCAATGTTTGTTACGAATCTGTGGAAAATGCTATGGTTATTGCATTTATTACTAACATGGAAAATGTACTATTTAAGTTTATGCAATGTAATAACGTTTTTCCCTAATAAAGTAAAATAAAATAAGATATCTAAGCAGTCACAAATCTCCATACATACTAAGACTAGTGCAATGGGACAACTAGCTCCACTCTATAGGAGATCGCAGCGCAGTCGCTTTTAATTCGTACTTTGTAATGAGAAGATTATTAGAGCTTTTTAAGTAGCGTCTTGATAGAATAACGACAACTTTTAGCTATGTAAGCGATTCAAACATTATACCCTTTTTGTTGCAAGCGGCAATAAGTTGGCGATGGCCCAGTGGATAAGACTTGCCATAGAGAGATCGTAGGTTTGAATCTCACCCATTGCACTGGCGACGTGAACCCACTCTTATCACAAGCATTCTAGCTTAATTAGTGGGTTTAATAGCATGCATGTATCTCTGGCCTGCTGGCAGTATTTAAAAACGCCTACCGGGCAGTTCCAGATTCTAAAATTCCAAAAACAGTTTGTCCGTCATGGGAATCGAACCCGAGACCTTATACACAGCAGTCGCAACTCTACCACAGCGACAATAAGGCAGTATGTACATATGTATTAATATTGTAGTTATAGTTTTAGTAGGTCGCGAATCTATTACAAGGTGATTTTGACATAGCGTGGGTGACAGCAATATCCATGTGATACTCCCGTCTGATTACTGAGCACTATGTGGATATGGGGCGAGTACTTTTGTACTCTAACGTCAATGCGCTTGAAACATTTGTATCGTAGAATTTCAACCTTAATGCTTTGTGTTTTAATGTTGTTTTAGATTGGTGATGATGCTGCAGCAGAAATGACGACTCATTAAGGTAACGATTTGATATATTTTATACCCTATATGTCTCTTGTATATACTTTGAGCTATGAGTTACGAACAGTAATAGATGTGAGACAGTATGTTTTTATTGTATCAACAAATAAATGTCTTGCTCATAAGCAGCATCTTAATTTTCGTTCAATAAGTTATAAGAAACTAAAATGATTATAAAATGGTAAGTTATTGCTTTAATGGCATAAGTTTGCGTACGTTTATAAAGTCTCAAGTTTGATTCCTGGATCGAGAAAATGTTATGAAATCCTTTTGTAGTCATTTTCAGTATCGGTATGGAATCTGGAAGTATGTTCGTTTGAAAAAGCAAAAGGTTCGAGGTTATTACGAGGGTCCTAAAAACCTGAGTGTGCATAAAATTTTGGCCGTTCATTGTTTACACTTTGCAGAAGTACCCAAATTTATAAAAACTTTACCACATTTTAATGTAATTTCCAACTGCATGTTTTCTAAAAATTCCGTGGTTACCACGAATTAATAAATGTTTATTTCCGATACGTGATAGGTTATTACTACAGTTAACGAGCTACCCAAATACACCTAAAGTCGATTAATCACTAAAATACATCTACACCATTGCCCTTGAGATAAATATTAACGCGAGTATCATCGAATATTCCGTGTTATGTCTGTAAAAATGTCGCCGCTGGTATTTCCCTGAAGGTTTCGTGAAAAGTCTTATTTATTCGTGTAAGACGATCTAATTAATCATTTTGTTTTTTCTGTCGTCAACCAATGTCAGGCAAGAGTCTATGCTCTAAAATATTATAGTATTTTTGACGCGTTTGGCTGTTTGGCTGAATGCTTACAATTAAAACAATATAGGGTTATTTTTCGCTGAACTGTAGATATGTAGTAGATATTATTATTTATTATTATTATGTATTAGCTACAAAGTAGCTTAATAAATAATAATAATAAATAAATATTTTATTCATATTAAGTACATCATCAACATGCCTATTGCTAATTTACATCTAAATAATATACATGATACGGTTGTACAATTTGCAACTTATTATTAAATTACTAACTCCTATTATAAGCAAAGCTTGTATGATAGGAGTTAGTTGTTCTCCATATACATTTATAAATTAGAAACATTTGGCAACCGATTACATAATAATGAAATTTACATTAACTTAAAATTAACATTAAACAAAAAATATCTAGACAATACTAAAATCTACATACTATTTCTACACCTAAATGCGTATGAAATACGTATTAACAATTTAGTTAATATGACTTATAGTAATAGAACCTAATTATTTATACATATCTATATATTAATACTTGAAGCAAAAACTTTGTACCCCTTTTTACGAAAATTGGAGTATGATATTTGGCACGGTTAAATTTTATATGGAGAAGGAGGGGTGAATCCTAATATTTATATAAAATATGCATTAGAAATACATTAAATTAATGAAAAAGCACTACACGCACACAACCATGCATTTGACACACGCAGTCGAAGCGCATAACTATGGTTACATGTAATTATAGCAGCAATATCTTACAGGCGAACTTTGGTTGAATTTCGAGCACCAAGCGACCGCTAGTTATACGAGTACCATTGTGACTGGTCGATGTCTCTACATAGATTATTTTTAAGAGAACAACATAACATAAATATTTTTAAACTTTTATATGTCTATCTGTATGTTTGTAGGCGCATCACACAAAAACTACTGCTCCAAATTGAATGCAGTTTTTACATCTGTACTGCTGCAGGTCTTACTTAAAATCTGGCAAGAAATAGAGAGGCGGCGAGAATAAGTTATTTTATATGTTGTGAAAATTCTATAAATATTTGGTGCAACTGGCAAAAGCTACAAACGATAGGTGCTTTAGTCCGTGTGCGATAATCGACATCGAGGTCCCGCGGACTTCACTGTAAATTCACTTTTTGCCGGTCTATTTGTGCTTCTCAACGTACTCTCAATTGCCTTCCAAAGACTATTTTCTTTGTAAACGTGTTTCACGGAAGGCACGTCAGTACTTTAAGATGACTGTCTTAAACATCTGACCGTGCCTTATCGTATGCCTTATTATTATGTATTATTATTAGAATTGACTGCGTATTAATGTAGGCAGTCAATCCCGATAAAGGGCGGATAACGACCCACGCCAATCATACTGTAGCCTGTGGTTAAAAGATACAGGTACATTGCATCGGGTCAATGTACAATTAGATGTGCATCTTATTTATGTCTGTTATGAATGCGTACATATCTCGTAATTTTTACCGAAGAAATTACAAAAATAATCTTATACGTAAAAAAAATATTAACAAAAATAAATCTTTTGTCTGAGAAGTATACTTAGCTTATAATAACGTTTTAGAATATCCTGTAAAGATATTATAAACGTGCTTAAATAAATAAAATATACTAGGGTTTGTCCAGTGGTCGAAATTCGACCATAACCATCATTTGAGGAAAACATATACCAAGGTACATAAATAAAAAATAAAAACTGTTGCCTAAACATCTTTATTGATAATACTAAACCTCGTCAATAAACACTAAAAAAACAAAAATAAGAAAACCAGTTGTCGAACAGAGAAGAAAATGGTACTGAAATATTTTGTCTTTACCTATTTATATAAAGATACTAGCTGACCCAGCAAACGTTGTTCTGGGACACCCTGATCACCTAGCGGTATGATATACACTTTACGACCTATTCTCATACCTACCAAATATACATACATAAAACAATTCATAGAAATCGGTCGAGCCGTTTCGGACGAGTGCGACCATAAACACCGTAACACGAGATTTTTATATATATTATAAGCAAAGCCCCCACTTATTTTGTTGAACTACCCACGAATGAATATAAAAGGAAGTGTAGTTTTATATCGAGCCCATTTGCTCGTGAGCAGTCATAACGGTTGGAGCTCCGTACGTTCGGCGGCGTGAGTAATTTTATGGTTATTTTCTTAAATTCAGTGCGGTATCAATCATCATTGTGTGTAATTAGGATTAATAAACCTATAGCTTAAGTTAATTGGTAAAAATATAAAAGTATTGTGTTCTCGACTTGTATTTTTATTAAAGTTATTTCAGCTTTTAACCTAAAAATATACTTAGATATTATTTAAAGCCTACTACATCATAGTTACTGAAATTTTACAGATAATTTTATCAGGACTCTGTACCTATAAAGGTACTGCCAACTTATATAGTTACTTAACATATAGTATACATAAAGTAATATCATTGTTCTTCTAGATAACATTAGTTCGCTGTCTATAAAAGCAAAGTTGTGACGTTATCCGTACATTAGTGTCATGATGTTACAATGGCGAAGTTAGTTCAATGCACATTTGTTCTCGTACAGTCGAGTTCGTTGAGCTCGTTCTAGCTTTTAAGCTTGCAGAGTAATTTATTGTTTGAACGTAGTCTGGACAGAATAACTGGTGTCATACTTGACGAAAATAAATGCTAGATTGTTAGCTTGTATCTATAGATGGCGGAGTCGTTTCGTAGGTGAAACCAGTCGAGTGAGTATTGCAGGTTCGGTTACTGTATGAGATAAAAAAATCGGTTCGTATATGTATTTGGAGCTATAAACGTCTTATACTTGTTAAAAGGATACAAGGATTATACTGACATTATAATCCTTATGTGGTTGTTCTCTAAACCAAATATAAAAGGTAAAATATCGACAATTACTTGCTTATAATCCATTTTGTTTGTTTTGTCATCTCTGTAGTAGAACTCGGGTAGGTATATTGAAACTGTCAATTTCTCGAATACCAGATATATTTACCTGACCGCTGGCACGCGGCGAACTGCTCAAAGAACCAAATATTGTTTATATTTTTGGCTAAGTTTATAGTTATATGCATGATTATTATATACCTATGCATAAATAGGTTTCAACAATAAAACATAATACTCCATATTTCTTATCACGGCTTTAAATATATTTCCCAACATTTCTTTACATAGTTACATGTATATTGCATTTTGTGTTCGTGGATTTAGATGGCAGACTATGTATTTATAATTATTTAAAAGCACGTAGCTGCACAATCCTATCCTCCTTTGATCGATCCTTCAATTAAGAGTAGTAGTTTTGTACTGAGATATGTAATAATACCGCACGCACCGAGCATAAAACTAGACTCTGTACTGTAACTGAGCGAAATCTGAATAGATGAGTACATTCGTGATTAATTGTGTTGTTGAGTGGGTTGTTCTTATACTATATCGGCAAAAAGTATATGGCCTACTGTTACATATGTATGCTTATCGTATCATATACCAACCATTCTAAAAATTTTTATTTGTAGTTATAAAAATATGTATGTGATGCCTCAAGGTATGGGGATTCCAGAAAAAATAATTATAAAAAAAATTTGGTTAGGTTCAGTTCGTAAAATTTTTAATTTTGTCTCTGTAGGATGCAGCCTACACTTTGCACTCCAAGTAAAAAGTATATGTATGTAAGTAGGTATTTATTTAGCATAGTTTTACTGAAAATTTGGAACAATCAGATTTTGTGTTTAATTTACTTATTGTGATATTCTCTAAAACAGTTATTTCTCTTATTGTAACAAAGTGACACATAACATTTTCACATATAGTTTCTTGTTACTTATGTCATAAAAACTGGCCAGGGGGCTGTCATGATGAGGATGATCAGATGGAAGCAGTGAGTTATTGTTGCTGAAATATAAATACTTTTGAGTATTCAAAATAGTTTAGTCATTCAATTATTTATACAAACCCATACTTAGGAAACCATACATCAGAGTATTTTATAACAGACATAAAATAAATGTACCAATGTAATTTTTGACCTCTGTCACATTTGTAGAAAATGTGGAGTTAGGCTCTTTCTGGATGGCATACAAATTAGTTTCTTGAACAATTTTCTCTAAGATGTCGTCAGATAGAAAAAACTAAAATGAAAAACATACTTTGTGTCTATAGGCCCAACCGTAATCAAAGTTGCCCAAAAATCTATATCATCATCAGATGTTCATATATTTATTGTCAGAGCCAATGAAAGAATACAAGAAGCAACGAATGAGAATGTAAATAAAGCTAGGAATAAGTTTATAAGTCAAAGTCAAAGTCAAAGTCAAAAATAATTTATTCACTTAGGTCACAAAGTAACACTTATGAACGTCAAATAGGTTAGTGAGTTTATTATATTTACTGAATTTACATTTATGTTAGTTGCAAGGTTCAGGCAAAAGGTTGAGCCTATGAGAAGATACCTGCAAGAAACTCAAGGCCACTCTTTTAAATCGCCATCAACTTATAATTTCAGTATTTTACAACTCATTTATGTACCAGGTGTTGCAGTCATTATGCCATATGTCACTGTCCATATAAAACTAAATTCTAAAATAAAGAAAAGTTGGTAATATTATGTAAAAAGCATTTGAGATTTGAAATCATATTTATCAGTACGTAGCCATTTGTAATAGACAGTAGTATGGCATGAGGACGCATACACTTACACTTTGTGACATGAAAAGGTAGTTCGTGACTAAATGTAGTTAAAACAAAATTTACGTTAATACTTATAAAGTTTGTTTAAAAGAAAAGAAAGATACTTTAACACCACCAAATAAACACGAAGTACCTTCACATAACTAAATTGACTTATATAATACATACATTGTTTAAATCCTGTATGAAACAAGCAACTAGTTCCATGAGTTTTTATCATTTAAGTAATCATTGATTGAATAATAGCCCTTCCGGATAAGCTGACTTTTAACAGCACTTTTAAATTTTAGTAAAGGTAAATTTATAATATCAATCGGTAGTTTATTAAAAAAGCGTATACTGAGTCCCGCAAATGAATTGTGAACTTTATGTAAACTATGATACGGACCTACCAACTTATGCTTATTTCTAGTGTTTAAGTTGTGAATATCACTATTCTTATTATATAAGTGAATATTATGTTTTATAAACATAATATTCGTAAATATATATTGCGACGCAACAGTAAGTATACCAATTTCTTTAAAACGCTCTTTCAGGGAAACTCGTGGGCCTAAATTATAAATGCTACGTACTGCATGCTTTTGAAGAATGAAAATTGTTTCAATATCCGCTGCCTTACCCCACAATAGTATGCCATAGGACATAACGCTGTGAAAATAACTAAAATATACTAGTCTCGCAGTATCTATATCAGTAAGCTGTCTTACTTTCCTAACCGCGAATGCTGCTGAACTAAGTCTCCCTGCAAGACACGATATTTGAGCGCCCCACTGAACTTTATCATCTAAAGTAATGCCTAAGAAAACTGTGGATTGTACAAATGTTACTGTTTCATTATTTAAATTAACGTTTATGATAGGACTCTTTATATTAGGCAATGTAAACTTAATATATTTTGTTTTTTTTGAATTGAGTAGTAAATTATTCGCCGTGAACCAGTCCAGGACTTGCGCGAGTGAAGAATTAACACCCTGTAAATTTGGTGTCTTACGGTCTACTTTAAAAATAAGTGATGTGTCATCAGCAAATAATACAATGTCGCACAAATTCTGTACGAAGAACGGCAAATCACTCACGTACGCTAGAAACAGAAAGGGTCCTAAAATTGAGCCCTGTGGCACGCCCATTGCGACTGGTAATCCAGAAGATCTACTTCCGTTGATTTCAACGTGTTGTAATCTATCGCTTAGGTAAGAACCAACGAGGTCGAGTGCAGCATTTCGAATTCCATAATGCCTGAGCTTTCGCAATAACGTTTGATGTTCAACGCAGTCAAAGGCTTTTGAGAGGTCACAGAATACGCCAATGGCATCTTGCGAATTTTCCCAAGCAGCAAAAATATGTTTTAAAAGTGTAACACCCGCATCTATTGTAGATCGACCCTTTCTAAAACCATATTGTTGAGTATGAAATAAGTTGTTTACGTTAAAGTGGCTCTCTAATTGCTGTAATATAATTTTCTCAAATATTTTACTTATAGCAGGTAATATAGAAATCGGTCTGAAATTACATGGATCACTTTTACATCCTTTTTAAATAATGGTATTATTTCATTAAATTTGGAAAAATGCCCACATCAATGCATCCGTTGAATATTGCAGCTAGGTGTGGCGCTACGTTATCAATAATACTTGTAATTAATTTCATAGAAATACCCCACAAGAATGAAGAAGATAGTGAAAGATGTGATTAAAAGGATAAAAGAGGAAATGAAAGACGAGTTTGATAGAAGATTATCTGAAGATTGCCGGACATCCATTCGCTCAGTTCGAGATAAAACCCTAACCACAGAGCTGAAATCGATCAGAGATAAGAATGGAAGTTTACTGAATGAAGAAAAGAGAGTACTAAATCGATGGAAGGAATATTTTGAAAGTTTATTTGAAAGAGAGGAATGGCAAGGGCAAAGTTTCGAAATTAATGATAATGATAGGAATGATGAAAGCCCTATTAGTATAGATGAAATAATGAAAGCATTGAAAAGCATGAAATTAGGAAAGGCTGGTGGTTATAATAGGATTACAGTCGAAATGATGACAGCTGGACAGGGTCTCATAGTAAATCAGTTGTACCGCCTTTTTAACTTGTGCTGGAATACCGGCCGCGTACCTAGCGTCGTTGGTAAATTGTATGCAAAAGTGTTCATTGAAAGGATTGTGAAAGTAACCGACGAGAAAATATGGGATGCACAAACGGGATTTCGAAAGGGTATGGAATGTACGGATCAGGACTTTTCCTTACGGAGCATAGCCGAGAAAGTTTTGGTCAAAGGTGAAAAGGTCTATTGCGCGTTCGTGGATCTGGAAAAGGCTTATGATAAAGTGGTGAGGAATGAACTTTGGTCGGTTTTGTCCATGTATGGAGTGAATAGCAACCTCACACGAGCTCTGAAATCTCTTTATGACGATTCCAGAGCTTGTGTTAGGTTAAATGGGACTTACACAGAATGGTTTAATATCGAAAAAGGTGTTAGACAAGGATGTGTAGCGTCATCCTGGCTGTTTAACCTATACATGGACAATTGTTTGGTCACATGACGTGATGGTGATGGTGGTACATATGAGGGAGATATTGAAAGGAGAACGAGTGCTGGCAATAAAGTGAATGGCGTTCTACGCGCTTTTATGAATAGTCGAAATGTATCCGAAAAGGCACGTTTGGCTGTTCATAGAGGACTAGTAGTGCCTACACCTATGCATGGCAGTGAAAGTTGGGTATGGCAAAAGAAGCATGAGAGCAGAATAAATGTTGTAGAAATGAGAGCGCTGAGAAATATATGTGATATGACTCTGAAAGATAGCATAAGGAATAGTGTGATTAGAGAGAGATGCGGCATAAAAGTGGATATAGTGACGAGAATAGAAAAGGGTATGTTAAGCTGGTTTAGGCATGTAGAAAGAATGGACGAGAAAAGACTGACTAAGAAAGTTTATAAGGCTAGTGTGAATGGAACAGTCGCAAGGGGAAGACCTAGGCGAACGTTTCTTGATCAGATCGGAGACGTTCTGGATACATGCCATGTTATGAGCACCTTAACCCGGCGAGCGTGTATGAGGAAAGTTATGAAAGTGAATGAAGCCAGAGAAGTGTGTCAGGATCGTAGCAAATGGAAATCAGTAGTCTCTGCCTACCCCTCTGGGAAACAAGCGTGAATCTATTAATGAATGAATAAAATCTTCTGATCGCTAGGTGCCGACGTCGTTTCATCTTCCAAATCTTGTAGAAGTTCAGTTAGGTCCCTATAAACTTGCACATCTTCATCATATTCCTCACATTCGACTTCTTCAGCCCCATCTTCTGAATCATTGCTATCTAAACTGGCTAAGTAGGAACTTATTTGATCATCAGACCTAGTCCTTCTTTGATTAGCCATCTTCAATATAAATTTTCTACCTCTATAACAAATATCTCATACATTACTATACTTTAGTACTGAATACATAGTGTAGGATAAGGCCTACATAACGGAATTTCGAAATATTATGGTCATTCCGAAAACAATAGCAACTTCTACTAACTTTTCTAAATATTTATCATTTATAAAAACGAAATACGAATAAAACAGCATAATTTACCTTGCAGCATGATCACAAAATCTATTCATCAACAATTTTTTCAAAACGTCGTCCGTCGAAAAAGTTTACGTTCTCAAACTCGTAAATACCTATACAAAAAAAAAACAGAACTGCAAACATAAGAATTTTAAAATAAGTCTGTTCCCAATAGACAGGTGACATATCTTATTTTTTAAGACAAAGGTGCATGTATTTCTGTCATTAGTGCGGTTTTAATATAATTAACAAATAGCTTCAATATAACCTGCTCACCTTAAATACTGAATAAACAAAATTTATCAAATGTTGTATGCGTAGACACCAACCTCATTGAAGTCACATTAATTTATATGCACATTACTGTAATAACATTACCTCTTGCACTTGTCCTGTTAGCTCTAACACTACTAATATTAAATATATAGGTGATATATTAGACGACACACTCCACTTCAAAAAATTGCGCCTTATTGCAGACCATAAACTCATCATACAGACCTATAAGGCATTGTATTAGTCTTTAATTCAATATTGCATCACTTTATGGGGCGTTAGCGCAAAATCCTTCATGTTAAATATTGAGCGGGTACAAAGAGTGCTTCTAAAAGTAGCGGTTTTCCACAAATCTTTTGTATGAAAATTGTAATGTATTAACTGTCCAACAGCTTTTTATAATGTACACCGCATTTAAACAGCACGCAAAGCTTACGTCAACGTTACATCAACCTTACTAACAGTAAAAGACGAAAATATATTGTCTGTACCACACTTTCTGAATCAAATGTTGTTTTTACAAATACATTTTTCACATTCCTAGGGCCTTTTCTTTATAACAAGATAAATAAACGAACAGCTATACAGGGTGATTTTGAAATCGTGTAATTCCTTTAAACCACGCATTCTACTGGTGATATAGAATAACCCTGACCATATTTTTATTTAATTAGAATTATTTTTTTTGAAAAATTTATGTTCCGTTTTTTTCGTGAAATGGTGTCAGATAGTCATATGTTAACCAACCGAGGCAATTTTAATTTTTTACTAATTAAAATAAAAAAACATATTAATAATTAATGTCGTAAATAATAACGGGCGGTCCTTTTTATTGCCCCCTATTATTTACGACATCAGTTATTGTTATGTTATTATTTTTAAATTAGCAAAATCTTAATATTGTGTCAGGTGGTTAAAATATGACTATTTGAAATTATTTCATGAAAAAAATCTGTACTCTAATTTTGCCGAAACCATTATTCTAATTAAGAAAAAATATGGTCAGGGTTATTCTATATCACCAGTAGAATGCGTGGTTAAAAGGAATTACACGATTTCAAAATCACCCTGTATATGACCTAAGTTAGGAAAGATCTAAGCGGATAATCTGTCGGTACTTACAAACTTTAAATTATGAGGATACTGAAGATTTGTTGATTGTTGTTAAATAAGTAATAACAAGTTCCATGATAATAATTATAATCTTGGCCTAATTTTGCATATATTTATATAATAAGTATGGTTAATTATATGTAACTTATTTCACAGTAGTATATTGTAAGTTGCCCTTAACGCCTGTGGCACAGGTTTATCCTAGTACAGGCACCCATATTATATTAGGTAATATAATCAAGAATGTATAATATAGGTATATTAAGTACTTTATCGACTGTATTCTTGTTTTACCACTGTAATCAATAAATAAATTATTCTTATTATTATACTCTTTATTTAAATCTTTACAATATATTTTTCAGTTTTAAATATATATATATATAAAAAATAAATTTAAAAATATAAAATATATGGTACCTCACCGGCCGCAGCATCGGGAAAAGGGTCCAAGCTGCGCATTGGTGACATCGATAATCATTGCGCGACGCTCAATGATATCACCCTAATGTCACCCATCCGCATTGTCAGGTTTGTTGGTCACAACAATCCTGTCTGTGATGACAGTTCGAGCCCAGTATAACGTCTACAACATCTACAAGTTTGTATTTCAGAGCAAGTACTCGTAGTATAGTAGTGTAACGGTTTCAAAATTATGTAATAGAGTGTTAAATAAACAACGCGCTAAAATCCGTATATAGTAGTTTAATTTCACCAGGCACCTGGTGAGTGCCTGAGGGACTCACCAGGTAGGCGGCACGCCCAACAAACGTCAACCGTACCATCCCTCAAGATATATCTCCGGTAGTTATTCGTCTTGATAACTTCGTCCGCAATAGCACAGACAAAACCTTCGGTTTCTCCAAAGGGGTCACCGAAACGTAGCCAGTTCACGGATGCTAATAGGTCTACATCGGCTCCATATAGTGCCTTGTAGAACGTACCGTGAAGCTCCTTGCTCCGCCATACATCCCTGTGATCGTTAGTGCTAAGTACTACAGGTTTGCGCCAGTTCTCTTTAGCCAAACTGAGCGGGGAGAGTCTGGTGTCCACAGCAACTACATCCCGATGCAGACCCACGTCTGCCTGGAGAAAGTATTATCTGAGGTTGCACACCTCGTGGTTATGAAGGGCCTTGGCATTCGGAAAGCCTCGGCCTCCACATTTCCGCGGGATATACAATCTCATCACAGACGAACGTGGGTGATGCATACGGTATGTCGTCAAGAGTGTACGGACCCGCCGGTTCAGGGCATCCAGTTCAGTCTGAGGTCTTATTATTATTATTAGCATATTATGTAATCTGCATTAACGCAATGGCAATCATAGTCACCGCAGTTACGCAACGTAAAGTTGTAAGTAATCTGTAGAGCGGAGATACTTCTGGGGTCAAACTGATTTTATTTTTGTATCTACTAGTGGCAGCCGTCCCAGTGGTAAGTGGTAATTACCACTCATAAAGATTGCTGTGTATTATTAACATCACGAAAACAAATCCAAGGAAACACAACCAAGCTACTACGTAGTTTAAACCAGGTGGCAAATAAATATACCTACAGTCTACCTGGTAAGCAATAATTATAGTTTTTTATTTTCTTTTTTTTTTTTTCTCGCCGGCATAAAATAAAAATGTTGAAAAGATAATGTACCTCCCGGAATACCGACTAAACCTACCACGGTGTTCCTCGACAAAACCACTATCGACGGGGCCGCGCAAATCGCTTTCGCATGCGGTCGCGACCCCGCCGAGGTTACGGCCCGCCGTGTGAAACGGCAGGCCACTACACAAAGAGACCTACTCAAAGGACTCACTCTAAAAATTCCCTACTGTCTCCCCCCTAGAGGGGAGACGGACTCGAAACAGAGGCGCGCGTGGGGACACGCATGCCGTCTCTCGGATCTGGTGCTAAATGGATGGCGGGTAGGCCCACAAAGCCCGCCACCCCCAGGTCAAACCTCAGGGTGACTGGAGGTCATCTCGCGCCCTCCGGCCGGCTCTGCGGTTGGGAAGAGGGTTTAAAAGCTCCCTCTCCCGCTCCGCCGCCTCCTTGATAGAAATGACTTCCTCACAGAAGGAGGCGACGGCGTTCCACGACCTCTCACTCCGGACCATAGACTGAACTACGGCCGGGAGCGAAAGGGTAACCGATCCGACTGCCGCGATCAACTCACGGCGCTGCGATGCCCAGGCGGGGCAAACCGCCAAAGTGTGCAGCGCCGTGTCCTTAACAACGTCGCGGCAGTAGCCGCAGTGGTGACAACCGGGCGTCTCTTACCGGCGTATACGACACAGGAACTGGCCAAAACAACCGTGGCCAGTCATTACCTGTGTCAGCAGGTGAGGGCGCCATGCCACCTCTCCAGCCACTCCTAAGCAATTATTATACCTACGTAAAGGGAACATGTGAAAAATTAAAGGAAGAAACTGAGTGCAGGCTCTTCGTAGTTTGGGCTTTTCTTCTATGTTGAATTAATTTTTTTACATCTAGCAACAACAATATGTAAACTGATTTGAATTGAGTTACAAAATATCAACCTTCTACGAACAAAACCGTTACTACGCGATCGAAACAGGAAAATTATTTTGAGTTTGAACACCAGCGCGCTCGTCGATGATCATATACAATAGATGTTCTATTGGGCTCACCGCACAGCGTTCAATGTGTGAAAACGTCATTTCATTACCTTAATTTGATACTATATCATTAGAATATCGGACTATGAAAGCTGCAATTTAGGTCGCAGCGATATACGCAATCACTGTTATGGAATATTGGTTGATCGCTGTTATGTTATTATAGAAACGTGCTCAATTGTACAATAATAGAAATAGATAGGAATATATATTTTGGTTATGATTATATTGTGATGTCTGTTATTAACTAGGTTAAAGAAATTAAACTTCTTTATACGGATTTTGTGTCACGTTGTTTATTTTAAAACACTTTTATTACATAAAATTAAAATAAACAACGCGACAACATTCGTATAAAGTAGTTTAATTTCAATGTATAATTCATTCGCGTAAACATACAACAGTATTAGGTTAAAGAAGGTAAAGAATTGAATTCGTAAGTTGAAATTATAGACTTGTAGTGGTTTTGGTCGTCGCTTTTAAAGCATCACACGGGATTTAAATTTATGTGATTCGCAAATCGATGTGGCGGATAGATGATTTTTTTTTGAGTTTTTCTATAAGACTACAGCGGTAACCAAGCTTGCAGCGCCTGACAGTAAGCAATAACACAATAATTCAGCTTGATAGCGACCACTGGCAGAAACCCCTTCACAATGGAGCCTAAATGGTCGTAAATAGAGAAATTTCCTCTCACGAACGCTTTGGTTGAGAGATGAGCTTCTCTGCTGAGGTTTACCCGGTAGACTACAGTGTGAAATTCTTCCAGTGGCAATAAGATTTTAAAGCTTATCATCATGGTCAGCAACCCACATATTATCCTCCTGGTGTTGTACTATCCAACGGTAGCTGCATACCATCTGGCGGACCGTATGCTTATTTGTTACTATTGTGATATAAAAAAGCTAATATGTATAGTCCACATAAAATAACAAAGAAACTAAGCTAATGTCTCTAATCTAACTAATAAATTAATCCAATACCACTTTAATAAATACCTATGCTTACGGTTTAATAAATTCACGAAGGGACATACACACCCACATTTGTAAAGCTATGTTTTACCACGTTTGTACGGGACAGTAATCTTATTGCTCTCTACGCCACACAATCCCTGACTACGTGCTGGGTACTGAGGATATCCTTACAGTCTCTGACACGCTAAATTGAACCAGATAATTTGTCACCCACAAACATAAGTCTAAGCTTTTACCATAGCAACAACAAGGCAATCTACTTCCCTTCTCTTTGTTACTTTAACTAGAAAATACATATAAAATGGTCAAACAGTAGTTGAAATTAGTACTCTGCTCAGGTATTCAACGGTTGCGAATGTCTAAACTACTTTAAAATAAAACAACCAACAGGTAAAACGATTCAGATATAACATTTGATTTATTACATCAAAATAATTATTTTTAATACAATATGTGATAATAATCGGGTCCACCGTACAACTTTGAATTTCTTCCTTCGCAACAGCCAAAACCAAAGAGCCGCGATCGTCCCCCGAATGCCAACTGTCATAAACAGTTTGACAGAAATGATTACCACAGACAATAAAATTATCTTTGGATCTAATCGATTATAATTAATTAGGATTTTAAAAATTATAATTTTATAATATTAACACTACTAACTGAGGTCTTCAGTCCGAATCCTGGATGGGATTTCCCGTCAAGATTTTTTATTAGTAGCATGGAGTCTGGAACGTTGCCCGGTAGACGGCAATAGGTTTGCATTACGTGGGACTTACATCCGAAATGTCAAATATGGATGTTATACATTACTGCTTACTTATTGGCTTAATTGATTGATGACCCATTGTGGACATAGACATGAGGCTATGTACATACGTATATTGTCAAAACCAATATATCGCATCAAATTGTGAAACCGTGTCGGTCTGCATACCATCTGACCTTTATTAATAAAAGCCTACAGTACAATATATTTGATATAAAAAGCCAACGTAATAAAACGTTATCGAGGCAATTATTAAATAAGATAATAAATTTTGTATCTGCCCTCCGTTTTCCTTAATATTCTTACAATATTTAATTTTCAACCAATCACAAAGGCCGTCCTCGTGTCTTGTAAAGACGGATCTGTAAAAGAATTTAATATGTATCTCTATAAGCGTCATTGATATTCTTCTGATTTTATTATTCCTTCTATTTAGGATCTTATCAAGTAGGCAAAGCGTATGTGGCAGACTGTTAGCCGTTAGTTAGCGCTAGTGATTAACTAGAAGAGAATATTGTTAAGATGTCTAGCAAACTATTATTTAGAAAACAATCCCTGTTTTATCTGGGTTTTAATATGGTCAGCGAAAAGTTTGATAGCACGAAACGTAGCAACTCCGTCTTTAAAAAGTTTTATATTGGGTGATAATTTGATTATAAACTTTTGATGAAGATGCATCAATTCTGCACTTTAACTTGTCACTGCTTGGAATGCCAGACATGATTGTAAACCTATAGTGTCTGAGTGCCGGTGTGCCACTGCAGCTCAATAGGTTAAGCCAGCGCGGCGTGGTAAACTTTCGCCGTCCATATTATAGCTTACCCTAAAGAAATCTACCCCTTTTGCCAATAAATTTTGAGAAAGCCTTTGCGGATATCTGCATTATACCTGTAAGAAATATAACCACAGTTATGATAATGAATGGCTTTTATATCAAGACCTGTATTTTCTTTTTCAATAGTTATATATATCATTCATAGGAATCTCTTTATAATATTTGAATATAACTACACCTTTCAGGTACACATTGTATAACATCATTTAGTACAATATTGTACCGGCGCCGGCGTTAACCATAAATTGCTACAACAACCTACAATTAATTTCACTGACGACCATATAAATTAACAAGACCACAGAAAGCAGATATTTATTTACATTTAAAAGCTATCTACAACGATTTAATACACATACAATTTACTTTGCATAAATCTAAAAACCCGATACAAATCGAAACATTAAACGTACCCATTTGAGCCGCCGAAAGCCTCATTAAGTTCCCTTTATTTGACCGTTAAAATTTATTGCCAACATTACGCCACAAAAATAATAAACCTTTGAATATAACTCATTATCCATTTTCTTGGTACTAGTGACATTTCCGCGAAGATACTTTTAAAAAGAAAACGCTAAGAAACGGCACCATTAATAAAGTCAAGGGAAAACGCTGTCTTCCTTTGTCATAACTTGTTGCGTCGCTTTCCTACTGTCTAGTAGTGAGAGGTCTTAGGCGAATTACAAACACATCGTATCTATAAATAGTGCTGCCCACAATAACATTTATTTTACGTGTTTATTTGTCGTCGCCAGTCTTTCAGAAACGTATTAATGCTTTCCTTCAATTTTCTCATCTATAAGCGCCTCTTTAGGTATCGAGGTTATAACTGTGTGTGCCTACAGGCAAAATATAAATAAAATAATTTTATCTAGTGTAGCAAAACTTGACTAACATACATAAAGCCAGCCGCATCGTCAGTTGTTATCACTTGCATTTTTATAAACCTACAAACGTTCATAGGTTATGATAGCTAATTATATGAGGCAAGTCGGATGATTATTTGATACTTGAATAAGTATTTGGGAATGGAGTTTGTCAAGCGCAAAGATTTTGGGTATAAAAATTTAAGTAATTGATTAGTATAATATACACTTTTACGATGACGGTTAACTTCTTGGATTAGTCAACTATACATAAACTATTGCGTCACAAGTCCGTCTTAAATACACAAGAGTAGTATGTATGATGAAGAAACTGTTCTGCCATTATCTAGCCCTTCTATAAAAGAAAATTATTATAATACCAACTAATAATATAGGTACATGTGAATGTAAGATCGTTTGTTTGTTACGCTTTGACGCCTTATCTACTTGACCGATTATCATGAAATTTCGCATATAGGTTGTCACTGGTACAGAAAAGAACATAGGTACCTTTCACTCAAAAAAAAAGTACTGTTCCCATAGGATATAAAAAAAAATTGAATATCTAGATTAACACGAGCGAAGTTACAAGCAAAATCTAGTACTAAATAATTATAAAATATTAAAGCATTGCGATCGAATATTTTAGAGAATCATAAGTCTCGTGTGTATAGAGCGCCTTATTCGTTTGAATAAGAAATAAGGCTCTGGGATCCTAACAAATTTGTAAATTTGGTACCTACCCAAGGGTTTTTTATTACGACGCTTGTCACAATAGATCTCGTCTCGTCTTTAAAGTATAAAGGTGTCGTTTTCTGCGTAATATAATAGCTTATTCACCGAGACGCTCAGAAAATAGTAAAGTATAGATCGTCTGTCTTTAAGTATTGTGTTGGTCAATTTTGAAGCTTTAATGTATGTACTGACCATTATTTTAAATTGAGCGATCATGTTTCTTTAAAGCTTTGTAATTTTCGACAGAATTTTTATTACCATGATTAAAAGTTTATACTTAAGACAATCAGATAATGGTGCTTTGTTTAATTGAAGACGTAGATATTTATTATATATCGGACTTATCTACTGATTACTGCACAAGATTGCGGTCTCGCAGCTTCATGTACCAATGACATCATGGCATGATCGAATAAAGTCGCTTCTGACAAAGTTTATCCTAAATTATTAAAAAAATATAAGATCATATATATAGCTCCTTACATCACACAGCATCATCCCTTTGTACTGATTGATTATTCTAAAGGAAATCATCGTACATTGGCTACACTTTCGGTATTCGGGGGTACCCGAATAGTTAAGTTACATACACCAGACGTTCTGACGACAGACCGTTCGTGTAAATACTCAATCAGTCCGTCCATACTCATTACGTTGGACTAGACGTCGACCCCAATATATTTAGTTCACGATACGTATAATTGGATAAACCTAACTCGAAGTGACTTTTGCTGTTATGTATAGTAATTTGTTAGTGAGTTAAATGTTATAATAAAATACTTATGTTTATGTTTTACGCTTAAAGCCATAAGAGATTTTGATTGCATGGATGGAGCAACATCAATTACTTACATGGCCAATGCTTCGCATAAAATACTTCGATCAAAGAATATTTTTAATGATAATTATGTAGAGCTTTTTACTACCCTCTTGAACCCATTCGATCGCATACCGGGATAAAACGTACTTTATATGTTAATCTACTAAGACTTAGTTCATTTCTGTGCTAAAAACCAATTCCAAATTCTGTTTTCGATTTACGAGTAACAAAGTAGCAAACATTTAATGCACTAAACAAATTTACAATAACTTCAGCATTTAGAATAGAATACTTCAAGTTTTGTATTTAGACCCCGATGAAAAATGACTATCGGTAGAGAAAAGAAACACATTTGTCACGTAGAATAAGTAGATGGGAATTGTTTCGGGAAAAAGAAACAAGTGTTCAACCAGATCAGAATCCGTCTTCCAATTTGTTTGGGAACTATTAAGTTAGCCTTTTGATTTATAAATGTAGCTGACAAATGATAAAATTAGGACTTGATCAAAAGTCTAGGTAATATGAAAGTAAAAAAAAAATAAAAGTAAAAACGTGAGCAGCTGAGCAAGGTTTCTAAACAATCCAGAAACGATGAAAGAAGTACTGTGAAACATCGGTCCCTTTCTCTCTTTTTGGATGGAGCTGAGGTGTTATGAGTAACCGAATATCCTTCGCGTCAGTCACTAACGCGCAATGGCCCAATTGTGAGGCTAGCATACGTCCAACTAACTATGATGAAAGAAACGGAAAAGAACAGTTAGGTATGTGATCCCTCAAATCTCTTACTTACCTGGCGTAACACAATATCAGTGCTAGTCATTCTTTTTATACGACTACTAGTATGAGCTCATTAAAACAAATAACTTCTAACTCCTACTAGACTCTTCCACCCCACTGACTTTTATATGCCATAAAGTTCTAAAGTATTAACATTACTCATAGAAGATACTTTTTTTACTGTCTAGTATACATATAGTATAGTAACAGAATATTAACTAAATAATGTACAATGTACATAAAAGCATTTTCCAGTATAAATATATTATGAAAATGCCGCTGTTTGTAATGTAATTAATATAAATTTAACTTAGTTTCGTGAATAATGACCCAGCTAGAAAATTCGCTAAACAAAACCTTAAGCTACATGAATGACATTTTACACACAAACAATGCAGACTCTGAGAGGATGCTGATTGTAAACGAAATTCTTTGTTTTCATTCATTATTCGTTGTACGGTCGGTCTTACGTCGCCCTTTGTTGTGATAAATTAAATCAAATTTGATTGTAGTGGTACACGGATGATCATTTCAATGTAAATTTACATATTTGAGGATCATTTGATCATTATAAAACATTGAACAACCGTTATTACGTTCATCTCATTAAAACGCATCGCTATTTTTATAAAGTACCAAATCAACTGTAACCATATGGGTAGCATGGTAGTAAACTTGCTTTATGAACTTGTCACAATGCGGTTTGCACGTTGCTGACCTTAAAAACATATTCGGTTTGCTACTAAAGCAAGGGGAACAGACCATATGACAGATGACCGCGCACTAGAGACTGTGAGTGTACTGAAAAGAATCGGCGAAAATACTAACTTCGAAAAAGAAAGTTCCGAAAATAATTAATTTAAATTTTATGTATGTGTCAGGACAGGTAGTATAAGTACTGTTTATTTCATCTAGACCTTTCAATGCAATGGAAAATATAAGTTTCCTCGGCGGAAAACGTTACTCTATTAACAGAAAAATATGGCTTATCAAAAATATATAAATATCGGCAAAGAAATGCTTCTGGCATGAAGAAGCATTTAGTTCCTGCGCATTGTTTTCAAAACGTGGTTTTTAATCAAACTATTACGAATAGCAATCTAAATAAGATATAGCGTAGCGGTTATAACCTGCCAAACTAAGCCAAGCCAACAGCGGTAGTACCTCCACATGAATAAAACCGGTAAATACAACCCAAATAACCTTGTTTGGAATTCAAACTTTATAACAAACTGCTCATGTATGATAAAATATATTTCCCCAAATTTATCTACCATATATTGGCAATATAAAGCGAGTTCAGGAAAACATCGAGTTGTTCACTTCAAAGGACATCAAAAGATATGATATTGTGACGTCATATCGTCGGAACCTTACGAAACAAGATGACATGCTAAAATTGCCTGCCTACCTGTAGCTTCACCCAATATGGTTTTAAACGAATTCCTAGAAGTATCTTGCTCTTTGTGGACTGGAAATATGAAACTACCGCTATGCAAGCAATTTGTAATTTAGTTAGTACAGCGTATATTCTGTTCTTTTACATCTGGGTTAATATGAGAAGGCTAGGTATAATTAAAGAACGCAATGTGAGCTTGGTGACATTGGGTCAAAGTTATTCTATTATTGTAATGTTACAAGCTTCAGTGCATATGAAACTGTCGATCGTTATGTTCTACGATTCATTCCCTTCCCATTTTCCATTCAGAAAAATAAGTTACCATACTATCTTCATATAACTTCACCGCATTGCAAAATACATGGTTATTAGGTTTCGTCACCATTGCGTGAGAGGCGTTGTGAGGCATGTTATATCTGTCCCTATAAGCAGAAAGTAAATATTATGCCTTATGTAAAGTGAAACATTTTTGAAATCTATACTCATATTATAAAGAGGAAAGATTTGAGTTTTTGTTTGTTTGTTTGTAACGAATTTCAGAAACTACTCAATCGATTTAAGCTATATTATCACCGAGTAACATAGGCTATATTTTTTTTAAGTACTGTTACTAATATAAACTAATCTACTTTAGCTAGTATTTAATATACACATAGCCTGCGCCTATATCCCTAAAGTGTACTGTTAGTTGCTTGACATAGGCTTAATAAATAAAACACCACACACCACACACACATACAACCTCACACACACACACACACACACACACACACACACACACACACACACACACACACACACACACACACACACATACATACACACACATACACACACACATACCCACACACACACATACACAGACACACATACCCACACATTCACACTTACACATACACCCTCACACACGTACACACTGCACTAACTCAAAGATTGCATGCGTTAATTTATATTAATAGTAATAAAATTGTAAACAAAAAATATTATCAGTTTTGTAACGACTTTATTTGCTATGTCAAATAATGTCTGATATATTTATTTTAATTCATTATTTTATATCATTGTGAATTTTTAATAATTATCCACCATTTTTATTTCAAATATGTAATTTTACGGTATGGAAGAGCGGCGCCTCCTAACACAAGCATTCAATGCTTAAAAGGACACTCTACAAACTAACTTAAGGATATTTATTGTTAAAACGAAATAATTTAATTTGAATTTCGTCTGCTACAGTTTTGAGTATCACGTTATATAGGGCAAGTCTATTGACGTCTAAATGTGGTAATAAAATGTAATTAATTACAGCATAAATAATAAATTAATATGAGATATTAAAAAACATTGATTTGTTTTCTAATACTTATAGAAAAAGAAAGTGTGGTTCTTGAATATTGTTTTAAAGTTCATATTAATATTAATCCTTTGTAAAGAACAATATTTTTCTCAACTAGTAATTTATCTTTTCTTTTCCTTGTTTCCTAAATAACCTGTTTAAGAAGAGTATATAACCATTCTACTATAATTAGTAAGAACGATAGTGTTCTTACCACGAAATGTATTCTGTCCGCTCGAACACACACCATTAATGTTCGAGAATACGGAGTAACTCGCCCATTTTTATTCTATTCATTCTACAAGGAAAATAAACTTTTACTATAATCTTCTAACCTAATTTTCTTTCTAATAAAGTTTTACCTAGTTTTCGTGTGATTCTTAGGAAATAATACAGAAGTTTTACAGGCCAATCGTCTTCTAGATTACAGGCTTGAAGTATGCTAATGCATGAGTAATTTCACTTACTAGTCTAGTTTCCCCGCAATTTAGAAGTACTATGACTCATAATAGCGCGGTTATCGAGGCAATTCATTTCAGTTTTAGTGCTGAAATGAATAATCTTTGTTTTATTATAGTTTTTTGTACAGATCATTTAACATGTAATGTTGCTTCATTGTGTAACTAAAATGCACGATTTAAATATTAAGTGCATAAGACAAATATTATATTTATTATACCTATGATAATTCAATACACCCGGTAGTGATGATACAATATGATTGTATGAGTATACAACAAACAAATTTTAAAATAGGTTTTACGCCATTATGGCATAATGGCAGTTCATTATTCCATAAAGACGTAAAACCGATTCAAAAAGATTACCTTAACAATAAAGAAATAAACTTCGCAATTAAGTTACATTTACAAGCATGCTTAAAAAATATTACTATCGTTTAAACGTACCGAATCAAAAATACCCACAGTACGGCATACTGCACCACACATTCCTAGTAGACACGAAAGTTATAATAAAAATGTTCTTGTCTAGTGATAGAAAAGGCTAAACGTAGACAACACTGTCATTTCAACAAAATTTGCATCGCCTACATAATGACCGTTCAAAAGCATGGATTGTATAGAATACTAAATATTGCCTAAGGGTATGCTCGTAAAATTGTAGGTTATGTCCATTTTCTATCCCTTAAGAACTTTAATTTTTTCGGATGAAGATATTCTATGTCCTTTTCTGTACCCCTCACAACATATGTGTGAAATTTTGTGATGATCGGTCCAGTAGTTAAGGCGTGAAAGTGTAACAAACAAACAAACCCACATTCACATTTATAATATTAGAAAGGATTTATTTTAGGAAAAAAGTGATGTATCTCATACTTGGAGAAAAATAGGAAATCAATTCCCTCGTCTATCTTTCTCCAAATATCACAGACGAACTTCTAGTAACTAATAAATAGTTCACAGAAAGTCTAATTTTACTTAAGAATTCCAAAGGTCAGAAAAAATATCTCGTACTTAAAGAGAAAACTCAATCAAAAAGATAAAAGTTTTTAAAGATTTGATCTTTTCCTTTTGGAGACTGAAGTTGGTATCCGTAAATAACATACTTTTGGCTTTTTGAGAACAGTTTGTTACATTTTTTATATACCATAGGTAGGAAACAAATATACCTACCGTTTGTTTAATTAAAGTTGTTACCGCAGCCTATGTAAGTTAATGTGTAATATAAGATGTATCACAGGGTATATCAAGAAATGATATTATGGTCTGGTTATGTTGAGGAATACCGTGGTAGGTTTAGTCGGTATTATCGTGATGTCACCATCTTTCCCCCGGTGTCCTTGAAAATGTATGTGTAAAAGACTTTATAAAAAGAAAAAAATAATATTAAGTTATTGTAGTGCAGCTACATTCAAATACAATTTTAGCCGTCTCTCGGTAACGGTACTTTTCCTGGATAAAATTTACCATATGTCCTCTTCTGTACCCCTGACAACGTGCATACGAAATTTCATGATGATTGGTCGTGCAGTTTAGGCTTGAAAACACACAAACTAATTTACATTCGTAATTATAATATTAGTTATGTCTATAATATGTAGCGGGTATTAATTAACGCTATCATACATGATTACCTTTTTAAAGCTTGACGTTTCGACCAGGTTACACCGGCCGTGGTCATAAGCTGATTGATGCGGCGATGTCATGTCTCCGTTTGTGAGGCAAAAGAAACTTGATCCACACTCACTTTTGACATGTTTTTGTTTATCCATGTGCCGTCACATAGTACACTCACGGTATCCCTATTATTCTGCGATTTATCCGACTGTGCAAACAAGCGAAATTGCGTAATATTAATCACGGAATTCCACTACGCAGATAATTTAAAACCATCTTCTTCTTCTATTGAAATTTTTATTTTTTTTATTTCAAAAGCTTCACGCATTACCTACTCTTGAATAAAAGTGGTGATCGGTGGAGAGGACTTCCGGACGATGAAATTACAGGGGCTGCTGGACTGCTGCTCATTGCGACGCCATCTATCTGGAGGTAGAGTTGACCTTGGAAAATCAAATAATTACCGTCTAAGCAGTTGCAGTAGCCCCTGTACTTGCTAATCTCTGGTTGGAACATTTTGAAGAGAAGGCATTGAGCCTCAGCCCATAGAAGATACAACTGTGGAAAGAAAGAAATAAAGAAAGAAAAATATTTATTTGACACATACTACAAACACATAATAACAAGTATAAAATAAAAATAAATAGGTACAAAGATAAACTTAGCAAAACGAGAACAAAAAATAAAGTCAATAACAGTAGTGTCAAATAGGGCCCAGTTGAGCATGGGTCAGACGAAAGCCTAACGCTGGTTTTCAACTGGGTCCTATAGTGACTCACGGGTATAAAACCATCTCTATTATAAACAGAGAAAATAAATAATAAAAAAAATAATAATAATTTATACAGTATATATAAAAACAGAATGATATCCAGTTTACAAACAGACACAGATAATATAATACACAGTTCATACAATACAAAATGATATAAAAATAAAATTTAAACATAATAATAATAAGAAGGATAGTAAAATGAATTTTAATTTATTACATTATCACGCACTCACACGACGAGCGAGATACAGGCACACACACGCGCAGGTAGTAACACCTTACCTTTACACACACATATATATATATATATATGCACACACACACATATATATATGTATATTTAAACGAACAACGCATTTATGTTCGTCAGTCCTAAGCTCCGCTGAGTATCAATTAGGTATAGACGCAAACATCTTTTAAATGACCCAATAGTATTTTGTAGTCTGATAGGCGGTGGTAAATTATTCCATATTTTTGATGCAGCGTAGCGGAAACTGCCCCTAAATGCAGATGTTCTGTGTGGCAGTATAGAGAGTTGTAGTGAGCACTGTCTGCTCACGCAGCTGCGTCTGCTATTTACCCAGCTCAATTTGCGGTGTAGGTATGATGGCTCGTGAGTACTAATAATACCGAACATAAGACAGGCCAAATGTAGTTTGCACCTAGATTTCATCTTTAGGATGTAATTTTTGTTGAGGCATGGTGTAACATGACTCCTAGATGGTATATTAAAACAAAAACGGGCGCAAGCATTCTGGACTCTTTGAATAAGCCGGTCCGTTCGTGCTAGTAGCCGCGGCCCGTACAACGTATCGGCATAATTTAATTTTAACAAAACCAATGTCTCAACTAGTCGCACCCGTAGCTCTTCTGATAAATATGGACGCATATTATATAAAATTCTTAATCTATAAAAGCAGTTACTAACCATCTCGGCGACATGTTTCTCGTACCTAAGACTAGTATCGATGTGCAGTCCTAGGTTGCGGGCCTGTTCAACTCTTTCGATAACTTCACCCATCAACGTAATATTCAGACCTTGTAGAGAGCTTAGCTGGTGTTTATAGCCGAATACCATGTACTTGGTTTTGGACGGATTGAATACCAGAGAATTTTCTTCCACCCACTCCGTAATGCGTTGAAGGTCCGCGTTAAGATCTGCGATAGTTCGTTCGGAAAAGATATATTGATGATATCTACAGCACTGTTAAGGGAAGTAAGCAGGACGTTGAACAATATGTACAACACCTTAACTCCATTCACCCAATCATTAGGTTTACATATGAAATGGAGACTGACAGATCGTTGTCCTTGTGGGTCCTTGTCACACTGTGTGTACCGTAAATCTACACACACAGACAGATACCTATACGCAACGTCTAACCACTACCCTCGTCACTTACAATCAGTTATAACTTTATTTAAGAACAGAGCCCACGATCTTTGAGACCCCGAGTATTTAGAAGAGTCTTAGAGTCTGAACTCAATCATGGTACTAAAGAATAACGGATATGTTGTGGATAGACAGAGGCAGCTGACTCAAAGAGGCAAGCATTCTGAGGTGAGCAGACAACCTGTGATGTGTAGTAGTGTGTAATGAACCCTACCTGCCTTATTTAAAAATAATTACTGATAAGATTGGAACGGTGTTAAAGAAATATTTGATAAAAACTATCTATACAACACACAGCCAAATTGGCTAGCATGGTGGGCACACCAAAGGACATTTTGCTTTTACAAACACCAGATGTCTATAAAATAAATTGCCGCTGCGGTAGTTCCTATATAGGCCAAACCAAGCGTACTATTGCTGAGAGGGTCAAAGAACATATCGCCGCTGTGAAGAACCGGCAGACTAGCAAATAAGATATTGCCGTACATATACTAGGTTTAGGTACTAACCACTGGAAAGAATTTCATCGTCCGGAAGTCCTCTCCACCGATCGCCACTTTTATTTAAGAGTAGTGAGTGAAGCTATTGAGATCAAAAAACGTAAAAATTTCAATAGGGAAAATGGGTTTTAAATTATGCGCGCCGTGGAATCCCGTGATTAATAATATGCAATTTCGCTTGTTTGCACAGTCGGGTAAATCGCAGAATACGGGCACGTCGGCTAGCATACGTAATAGGGATACCGTGAGTGTAGTGTGTGACGGTACATGGATAAATACAAACATGTCAAAAGTGCGGGTGGATCAAGATTCTTCTGCCTCACAAACGGAGACATGACATCGCCGCATCAGTCAGCTTGTGACCAAGCTTTAAAAAGGCAAACATGTATGATCGCATTAATATCCGCTACATATTATATATATATATATATATATATATATATATATATATATATATATCATGCAACGCGAAAGTTAAAAAGTTATTGGTTATGACAGGCTTTTTCCCGCGGCTTCGCTGGGGAACAGTACTTTTTCTGGGTGAAAAGTACTCAATTTCCTTTGCTGGACTCTTGACAACGTGTATGCGGTATAGCAATTTCATGATGTTCGGTCGAGTGGTTAAACACACATTCGCTTTTCAATGATTACTTTAAAAGCAAATGTGTTTGTTTGTGTGGTTTGTTAAGATTATCATCTTTTCTTATTCAAAATTTGTAATAGTCATATGGACTGCCCTCATTTACTTGATCAAATAAATATTAATGTACCATATAAACTCGCTCGATCGTCTAGATACCAGCCTTTCAACGCCAATACCTCTAAAACAAATCAACCATCAGCAGACTGCAAGTACAATATAGTCGCCTGTCACGCTTACGTGATCACAATATCGACTTATCCTACTCCTTGCCCGAGTTCAAATCATTAGTAGCCGATAAATTCATGTAATTGTTTTATTATTCGAATTGATTGGATTAAATTGTATAACTTATCTCGTTTAATTTAATTATAATAATTATTGTTAATCATTACTTTTTTTTAAAATAATTTTCTGTCTCGACATTTACAATTTTATTATATATTCATAATCAATATTTTAAATGTAATGTAAGCATAGTGCATCAGTTTCTTTTAATTTGACATTAGTTTTGTTATTTTAACGCCATTATTTGTTTGCACGTTTATTGGATGTAATTAGTGTAATTAGTCATATAAATTTTTCATCATTTGTTTGTTTTTCTTACATACGAGCATAGATTATAAGTATTTAATTTTTTGTTAATGGATGTCGTGGCAGCCTATAATTGAGGCATCACTATATAATGGATTTCTGTGTATGTATCATTACAATGTTTTAGTGTATGCTTTGTTGGTTGTCCTTAAATAAATAAATAAATTATAACTATTTTCCAATTCTTCGTGTATACCTACTTCTTCTTTTGCTTTAATTCAGTGCCTGTGTAATGCAAATTTGTCAATATTAATATTGTTTTTAAAAGATAACTCCCGTCCTAGAAATAATTGTCCTGTGTTGTGGAGGACTTCACAAACATTGAAACAACGGACACAAAGAATACCCAGACTCGGCACAACCATTTGTGGATCATACAAAGTTTTGTCTCGTGTGGGATTCGAATCCACAACACTCGGCGCAGTGGCTGTGGTAACGCGACCACGTTAATCTCTACGCCATCCTTGCAGTGTAGCTTCCGTAGCCATTCTGGTACTTTCATATCGAGAAATGCATAGGCAAGAGAAACCGTGGGCGTGAGCAAGTTGAGTCATAAAATGAAAAGCTTCATTCATTGAAATGTCAGAACAAAGTTGACCTTTGTGCTACCCACACAGTTTCACTTTTAAGAACAATATTAGTTAGATAAAAGAGCTGTGACCTATATTCGCAAGAATAGAATACCAAAGAGCACACTTTGCACTATAAAAGAAAAGTTATAGGGGATATTATTGCTAAAAGGCTTTTATAGACATTAAGGGCTTGTGTAGTACAAGCCCTTAAACCACCTCCAGATATAATTTATTTATAAGATAAAAGTCTTGCCATCTCTTTTCTTTAACCTAACATGAGTCAGAGTTCGTCGTAGCGCGTCGTAGGAATAGCGCGTTGTAACGTTGCCGCTCCGCTCGCATTGCGCTCGCGACGTGAATAAATAATAACTTAAGTTCGTAAATGGAGTGTCAAAAATGCAAAAAAGGACTATCCAAGAAAGGATCTCATTTCCTATGTCAAGGTCAGTGCCAAGGAACCTTTCATAGAAGCTGCGTAAAAGGATTGGTAGCTGATTTGAAAGCGGGTAGAAACAGATTATACTGTAATAACTGCGAAGAGGATGAGTCGGAAATCGAGGAACAGGAAGGAGATGACCGAGAACCTGACAAGATCCTAAGGGATATTCAAAAAAATGTACGTGTAATCCCTGGACTCATGAAACAGCTTGATTCCATAAAACAGAGTATGTCCCTGCTGTCCGATAAATACGACACTCTGCTAACGGAACATGAAAAATCAAAAGTTAAAATACATAAACTAGAAAAGACCGTAGAACACATAAACAATAAGTGTACATATTTGGAAAAATGCAACGTCGCCTTAGAACAACGAGTGCACGATTACGAGCAAACTGCACGTAAACATAACCTCGAAATTGTGGGTATAGAACAGATGCCGGATGAAAACTTGAAGGAAATAATTAACAAGATTGGAAAGATGATTAACGCCAGCAGCGACGATATTGATTGGGTGAGGAGAAATCAACCACGAAAACAAGGAGTCAAAACTGCTTCAATAATCGTAGGATTTAAGACCTCAGGAACCGAATCCCGCGACGCCTGGCTGACCCAACGTCGGAAACTCACGGATGTAACGAGTGATAAAATAACCGGTGGAACCAACAATAGTAAAATATATATAAATGAAGATTTGACTAAGGCTACAAGAACATTACTATGGAAAACAAAGAAAGAACTACACAAAATATACAAGTATATCTGGGTGTCTAAAGGTAAAATACTGGTTAAGAAGAATGAAGGTGAAAATTCGATCTGGGTGAGATCTGATAATGATATCGGCGATCTACTTAATACAAAAACATACGTCCATAATTAATGTGTGTTCTTATTCTATATAAATACATAATCATGTAAGTAAGTGTCTAAAAACTTTATCAAAATTCACGACCCTAGACAATATTGAAATAATTACTGATAATACGATTACAGCAGTTGAAATAGAAAATTTAAACATTTGGTTATCATCTATAAAATATAAAAATGACTTTTGTATAGTACACATAAATATAAGATCTTTAAAAAAGAATTTTAACGAATTATCAGTTACTTTACACAATAATTTAAAATACATCGACATAATAATAATTACAGAACCAAACATTAATTTTGATTCGATAAATTACTATAAGATTACAGGATTTGATATCTATAGTGTAACAAGAACGGGGCGAACCGGGGGAGGCGTACTTGTTTACACGCGTGAGTCATTAAAGGCCCGAGTGAACGAGTCGGTAGTGACACAAAATATGCACTCGGCAGAGTGCGTTTCCATTGCGCTCGACAATTGCGGGAGTGATCCGGTTCATTTGTTATGTATTTACCGACCTCCAAAAATTAACAAAAAAGATAAAATAAAACAATTTCTCGAAGATTTACGTAACATTTTAGAACATTTGCCAATAAAGAATAACTTAATTATATGTGGAGATATAAATATAAACTTATTGAAAAGCCAAGATAGCCATGTAATGGAATATGAAACTTTATTAGCGGAATTCGGATTAATTAAATGCATAAATAAAATAACACGCAAAGAAATCATGAAAGGAAATATCGTTGAATCATGCCTAGATCATATATATATTAGGGCACCGACTGCACATATAAATTCTGCGGTAATACAGCATAAAATATCGGATCACTTTATGGTGTCGGCCGCAGTGCGGTGGAACCGCGCTCCTCAGAGTAGCGTACGCGCTGGCAACAGCGCATCACTCGGGCGATTAGCCGACGAAAGGAGTGGGAGAACCATACCTACCACGTATCGCCGCCGCGTTCTTGATAATCGTTTAGTTAGAGAGCGATTATTAAATACTGATTTTAAAACATTATTATCTACTGAATGTCCGGTAGAATTATATAATTCTTTTAAGCAACTATTCATCAACATCTATAATGATTGCTATAAAATAGTAACTGTAAGTGGAAGTTATAGAAATAATAAAAGTTGGGTTACGAATTATTTAAAAAAGATAATAAAGGAGAGAGATAGACTATTTAAGGTGTGGTGCAGTGATCCAAAAAATATGGTTAAAAGATTAGAATATACTAAACATAGAAATAAATGTTATAAAACCATAACTAAATGTAGAAATGAATATGATAGACAAAGTATTATTAACTGTAATAAAAATATTAAAAAGATATGGGACAGAATAAATATACTATTAGGAAATAGGAAACAATCACTAGATACTATGATATTATCTAATATGAACATGCAGGGAAACACGAAAGTTATAGCTGATGGGTTTGCGACTACTTTTGATGAGGAAATCCAACGAATTAAACATATATGTGACGATAAATGGTTAAGTAGATGCAATTACGTGCAAAAATCTGACAAAAATATGAGATGGCAACCAGTGAGCGACAAATACGTAAGGAAAATAATTAAAAATATGAACGCTAACAAATCACCTGGGAGCGATCTCATACGGATGTCAGATTTAAAAATAATAGCTAACAAGATAAGTCCTATTATAGCGAAGTTAATTAATTTATCTGTTGAAAAACATAAATTTCCCGATAAACTTAAAGAAGCAATAATACGTCCTATATATAAAAAAGGCGACCGTAAGATATACTCTAATTATAGGCCGATAGCAATTTTATCTAGTGTTGACAAAGTGATAGAAAAGTGCATAATAAATCAACTAGGGAACTATTTAAGTACAAATAACTTAATAAATAAATCACAGCACGGATTTCAAAAAGGAAAGGGTACCAATACATTATTGTCCAATTTTACTAACGAAATTAATAACTATTTAAACGAGAAAAAAATTGTAGTAGCAATATTTTTTGATTACAAAAAAGCTTTTGAAACTTTAGAAACAAACACGCTAATAACATCATTAGAAGAGTGTGGCGTGGAGAGGCCTCTGAAAGAATGGTTCAGAGACTACCTCACTTCACGCTGCTACCGGGTCAAGATAGGGGACACGTTTAGCGATGAAAAATTGGTCCGATGTGGGGTACCGCAGGGCTCAGGAAGCGGTCCCGTATGCTATTTAATGCATGTAAATAGCTTATGTAATGTGCTACAACATTGCTCAGCGCACATGTTCGCGGACGACCTGTGTATCTTGCGAGCCGGTACGGACCTCGCTGAAACGTGTCAAGTAGTTCAGCAAGACGTGGACGTAGTAGTGAAATGGTCGCATGATAACGGAATCGTATTAAATACCGATAAAACACAATATATGATCATACACTCGCCCTACTTACCATTAAAGGAAAATCCTCTAACACTATACACTCACACTTTTGATTGCATTCATGGTAACTGTGTCAATTGTGGTTGCAAACCTATTCAGAGAATAAAATGTGTTACTTACTTAGGTATTAAAGTTGACGAGCATTTCTCATGGATAGAACATATAAATTTCTTGATAAATAAACTAAGAAGTATATTGAGTAAATTTTACCACTTAAGTTACCGAGTTCCTAGTAGCACCCTAAAAATTCTGTACACTTGTATGGTGGAATCTGTAATGGATTATGCTCTTGACTGCTATGGGCTTACATTTAAATCCTACATTGAAAAATTAGAAAACATACAAATTAGGTTCCTAAAACTACTAGTGGATAAAAAAACTAAAAATAAATATAAAAATGATTATTATAAACTTTTCAAAATTTGTAAAATATTACCGGTCAGACTGAAACATAAATATATTCTCGCAACCAATAACCATGGCAGACATGAGCATAGCTCATTGCTGACAAAAGTGTGTAACAATTATAACACCTGAGCGATGTCATCTGGTAAATATGTAGTACCGAGAGTTAATAATGTCTATGGAGACCGAACATTAAACAAACGTATCCCTTATATACTCAACAATTTACCAGATGAAATCAGGGACGAAGAAATAAAATATAAATTTAAGAATAAACTAAAAAAATATCTACTCAGTACACTGCCATAACTTGTCTATATGTATATATATGTATGTATGTGTGTATATATGTATATGGGTGTGTGTATGTATGTATGTGTATATATATATATGTATATATATACCTAACGGTTGTTTTTCTATTACTATTTTGTTTTTATAGATTAATATTACTATACACTTTCATAAATTATATTAAACTATGATTGTAAATCGATCCAACAGACAAACTATGTACATATAGTTTTGTTGGACTTAGTGTTAAATTGTAAGAACTACTATGTACCTTTATTAAATAAAAAAAATAAAAAAAAAAAAAAAAAAAGATAGCATGCGATTTATCTTCCTGATAACTTTTACGGGAGTGGCTGTAAGTCTAATGCACCTAAAATCTGTCCTTCTGAACTTTTTGGACATATGGGAGCAGAAGTTTTCATTCCATATTTGAAATACACGGCATTCAATTAGTTTGAATGAAGCTGAACGCAATCACGTTATATATTAATTAGAATATTTCATGTGTGCTTATTATGTTTATTTCTGTAGGCTTGCATATTATAAGCACCTAGATGTTTTTTATAAGACTGTAAAAGCTGAGTTAGAATGCCTTTGGATTAAAAATATAAAAGATATAATAAATTCTACTAATTAAAGGTTCTTGGATCAGCATACATATTAATTTTTCTTTATGTCTGTTTGTTTGTTAGAGTTTCACGAAAAAACCGAAGCACGGATTTGATACGGTATCCACAATTTGGTAGCTGTAAACTGGTCACACCAGTGTCTCATGTGGATTACGTTGATGACAAAGGACTCTCGACGCGGCCGAAGTTAAGGGCGTAAGCTTCTAATCTCTCAAGATTTTATAAATATTTACCCAAACTGACTTTACCTAAAGTTAATCAAATCATATTGTGTAAGTTATAAAAAGCTCGTATACTGAATGATATCACACTCGTCTACATTTTGTTACGTTTTGAATTATTCAACTAAACTAAAACGCAACGGTTCAGAGCTGATACCGACTCGTAGGTGGCAAAAAGGTCGTTCGAATTATAAGTATACATGACAGGCGAAAAAGTGATGAACTTAATTTCATGCGAAACCTCTTTAGATTGCGCATCGTTATGGTAATTTCAATTTAAGAGAGGGAAAACGCAATGGGATTGCGATATTAACCTGGGATTTCGTTTGAACTAGAGTAGCATGACTGAAGAAGTAGATATGTACATACATTTACGCTACAGAAGATCGCAGCTAAACGACCTTGTGTTGTGTTCTTGCGGTAATTAGGCATTCCAGGCTTCTTAAGGTGCAGTGCTGTCAGTAGGGGACCATTAAGCTTTATCTTTGCTGATCAGATTCCTGAATCCTTAAGTAACATGGCTGGGGAAGTACTAACATTAATTCACTATTAGAAAATCGCAGCTAAACAACCTTGTGTTGTGTTCTTGCGGTAATTAGGAGTTCCAAGCTCCTTAAGGCGCGGTCCTGTCAATAGGGGACCGATAACCTTTGTCTCTTGTGAACAAGTTCGAAGCTTCTTCAGAAAGAACTGTGCTGTCAACAAGCAAAAAGTTTAGGTTTTGCGATGCAGTGTAATGACTTCTTTTTTCAAGTGTCGTTAACACACGAGTGATGCCTGTAGAATTGCAAGCGTATTTATGTAAATGTTTTGTTCTTCAATACTTATAATAATCTTCTTACCTTGGAGTTATTCATGACTTCAAATTGCTTTTTCAGGATCATATAGAAGAGATTACAAGTAAGGTTTTTCAAGCATTGGGATTTGTCATGCGGACGTCATATAGCTTCACTCAGGTTAAAACCTTCAGGATCTTATACTCCACATTTGTACGCAGCATATTGAGGTTTGAGATTCTTTATTTTCCATAAGAATTAACAATTCACTTACAGGGAAAGTTCACTATAATTAAATTAAACATAGAAAATATCAATAACTTATCGGCGCACAATGTGGGTACTTATAAAATATTGTCAACAAAATACTAAGAATCAAATAACAAGTTCAATTAGCTGCACAGTCGCGGCGTAAACTAACACGGAATAAGCGCGACAAGAAGTGTCATGTAACGTAGGCATATTATGCACGATGAGTGTTGTCAATGTGTAGGTATGGTGTATATATAGTGTTGAAGACGTTTTTTAAATGAATATAATGTTTTTGCGTCTTTAATACTATTGGGTAGCTTATTGTATATTCTAGAACCTTCGTACATTAAACATCCTTTTCCGTAGTTAGTTCTCGGATTGTATAATTGAATATTGTTTGCATGGCGTAGTTTAATTTTTTGAAAATTATGTTTTTTTGTAAAAAGTATTTGCGTATGTATGTTTTTATGTAATATTTTACGTATTAATACACAAGTATTATATATATATGTTTGTGATATGTTCTTTATTTTTGTATCTTGGTATATTTTTATTGTTGATGTACTGTAGTCGTAGTTAAATAATGATTTAATTAATTTGTTTTGTGCAATTTGTAAAGGTTGTAAATTAGTTTTAGCAGCTTAACCCCAAATTTGAATTAAATAGTCCAGGTGAGGCTTAATGAATGTGTTATATATGTTGTACTTAATTAGCTTGGGAAAGCAGCCAGTGGTGCCACGCAAGGATCCAGTGAGTGAACTTAGTTTAGTCTGATTTTTTTTGAAATGTGGTTTCCATGTTAAGTGTTTATCTAAAATTAGGCCGAGATATTTTTCTTGAGCTACTTCATTAATTTTCGTGTTATTTATTGTTGGTACTGGATAAGAAGGTATCTTTTTGTTTATTGCTGAAAATATTATATAATTTGTTTTGGCAACATTTATCGTTAAGAGATTGTAGAGGAACCACTCATTCAACAATCTCAAATCGTTTTGGGCATCCGTCATAATAGTGTTTATTGAGTTTCCAAAGTAAAATAATGCAGTATCGTCTGCATATAGGGTAATATCACCTTTTAGGCCGATTTTTTTAATGTTATTAACGTAAATGAGGCATAATAATGGACCTAAAATTGATCCCTGCGGAATGCCGAAATGTACCTTTTTTGAGTTACATTGAACGTCATTTATCTTAACGACTTGGTAGCGATTCGTCAGGTATGATTTAAAAATGTTTAGTGCTGAGCCTGCTATACCAATGGCATTTAATTTGTTTATTAATAGATCATGACTTATGGTATCAAACGCTTTTTTTAGATCGATAAGAGAGAGCCGAGAGCTATTTGTTTTTCATCGATTTTCTGTTTAATTTTTGTTATAAGGTCAATGGTAGCAGAAAGTGTATTTGATTTGGGTCTAAACCCATATTGCTTTTTATATAACACATTTTGCGCATTAAGATATTCTTCTAGTCGTCATATTAGAATATGCTAGTCAATTATGGAATCCTAGGTATGTCACCTACATATCCCGCATTGAAAATGTTCATAAGAAATTTATTAAATATTTGTGCTACCGATTAAGACTCGATTATAGTTCGGACAACTATCTAAAACTATGTGCTAAATTTCACATGCCTCTGGTTACACGTAGAGAGATAGGCGATATCACTTATATTTTAAACATACTGAATGCAGGGTTGAATGCCCGGATCTTTTGTCCAAAATTGCTTTTAATGTGCCTGGTAAAGTTACAAGACACTACAATCCCATTCATCTACCTCTAGTGTCAACCAATTACCGGAAAATGCGTTTATGTGGCGAGCAAGCAGGTCACTTAATAAAAAATGTAAAGAATGTAACGTTGATATATTCAACTGTAAACTGGAACCACTGAGACGGGTGCTTAGTTTTAATTTTTCTCAAAGCATAGCTTTTAATTGATGTTTAGTTTTAATATTATGCAATGTTATAATATGTAACATTTGTGTTCACATGTCTGATTATGTATTTTATTACTTATTCGTGAAGACCTGTAATTGGCCTTTTGTGTCTTATTGTGTTTATTTCGAAAGTTGTACCTGCTGTTGGTCTTCCAAAGATAAATAAATAAATAAACTGTTTACGATTAAGCTAATCAGGTGCTGCTTCTATAAAAATAATATAATATTTAGTGCATGGCGTAATCAGATAAACCATTTCTACATTCCTTTTGTTAATTGATTGTTTATATTTTCGTAATTCTTTGCAATGCCGATTACCCAAAAAAAACTATTCACAGTCAAAAAACGATCAGTTACAACCGTTAAGGTTAGTAAAATAAGGTTTAAAGTGGCGTGGCACTCGGTGGCTCGTATCCGAGCCGCTGGTAAATAGAGGTACACAATGTAGCGGCTCGTATACGAGCCGCTGGCAAAGGTTCCAAGGAGAAACTGCAAATTTGAGACCCAAGATTAAATCAACTAAGCTTAACAGTCCTTTTCCTCAACGTTACACCAAAAAAAGCGTAAGCTTCAAAGTGACTAAGTTAAGTCCTTGACTAATATCAGAGTAGTAGAACAACATTGGGTATTGTAGTGTGCGCCACTTCGGTCCTAAGTAAACGCGGACCAAATTAAATTTCGGTAAAAGCGTTGTAATATGGAACGATCATCGTTTCACTTTACACCAAAACTGTTCTGTATTATGGCTAGACATTTTCTCAAAGTTATGTCAAGGAGTTTAAAGATAGCGTGTTGACTGTGTGCTGAGACAAGGTGCAAAATTTTATAGAATGCCATATTTTTGTATTTTAATATTAACCAACTGACTACCTTTTATAACAATACTATGTATATACATTATACATGTATGTATCTATATGCGTAAGACTATGTATGATAATACATACATAGTCTAGTGTCTATATCCGTAAGAAGAGAATTTTCCTAGGTATGATTATTATTATTAAGTACACTGCCCGTAATCAGAATTTCTTGACAGAGACGCTTTTACTGCGACACATGAATTATGATTAGTGCGAGCGTGGACTCTAAAATTTAAAAAAAAATCATCCGATCCGCAATTAATCATAAATCAGTGACTGACACCTTGCAGATCTTACAAAAAACTTAGCGGTGAAATGTTTTAATAATGTTTCTGTCTCGTGGGGAACTTTTTTTTTGGGAGTGCCGGAGGCCCAATCATCCCTTCTTCGCCCTTCCCGCTCCTTCTCCTTCCCACTTCCTTTCCTAAAGGGTCAGCAACGCACAAGTGATGCCTCTGGTGTTGCAGGCGTCCATAGGCTACGGTGACCACTTACCATCAGGTGGGCCTGGTGGTATGATCGTATGATTGTTTGCCACATTAATTGATTTAAAACAAAAAAAACTTTCAGACAACGGATACAAAAACCTCTAGGTCTCGTAGCAAACATACAACAAGGCGTCCAGTAATTATTATATTATGTCTTGAGTCACAGCGAAATATAATTACTTAGTAAGTTATTCTTGCAGTTCTGAATAATTTAACATTTTCCAGAAAGAGAAGTTTAAATTTGTTCTCCTAAGATAAATGCACTTATCACATACGTAGGTGCTCTTGTGGAACTCTGTTTATTTTATTGCTCGGAAGACTTGGTAGTATTATTTTAATATACATTTATGAAAGTAAATTAAATTCATACTTATAGTATAGAATTCTACTGCATGTTTGAGTGTCTAGTAAGCGTTTGATGTAATGGTGACATTACTACTACATTTTGATTGACTACATTTTGGTTTTATTTCTGCTTGGAGGAGATATGTTTGTAGTAGATTTGCCCCACGGATTCATTCGCGTTAAAGTTAACTTTGTCAATAAATTCCAACCAGCAACAGCACTTTTTTCTGGATGAAAGGACTCCATGTCCTTTATTGTACCCCAGACAACGAGTATGCAAAATTGCAAGACGATAGGTCAAATATTATTAGTGTTACTTACACTACTGCCTGAATAACATTCGACCGATCGTATCGTATCGTGTAACAAATACATAAATTCACATTCGCATTTATATTAGTTAGGATTACTTATGGGTCTTTCTTTTACTAGATTCTTGAGTTATGAGGGCCTCAAATGTGCTTTACAAACGTAGCACACTATTTGTAGGAATTAGATAAAATTTGTATGCGTATAAATGGCAATTAGGGCAAAATTAAATTAACAGAACTTTTTGGCCTACTATTCAGTAACTCAATTAGTGCCACAGCCTTTTAAACTTCGTCAAACTTTAGACTTGAAACAACAAATGTTAAATACTTTTATCCATAATATGTACATCTTATTATCTGTTGTATTTGCCATAGAAGAGCCTTGCTAATATCTGCATACATGGGCTATCTTGATCGAGTTAGTACTAACGTCTCATAGAAAATTGGCGGGCAGTATCAGTGTAGGGATTACGCTAAAGTTACGTTTAATCGATGCGTGAGAACGCTGGAAGACCAGACACGCCTCAGTTTCTTTATTGCCTTTCTTCATCTACCGCTTTCCGTCCGTTCTCTACCGATGAGCTACAGTAACTGCTTACCACCAGGAAGACCGTGTGCTCGTTTGCCACCCTATGTGGTTAATGTTAGATAACAGCTTGGTTGTATTTATTTGGTATTGCTTCAGTGATGTTATGAAACCACTGTCCCTGTCCACTTACTGTGCTCATCAGCTATTAACAGCAGTAAATAACATACTTTTCAGATACGCGTTTTTGCTTTTATAATAGGTACATTTTGGTATAAAATACATTTTATCGTAGCGGCCCTCGTTCGAGCACTTACGTTTCGACACCTTTAGCAATTACTATTAATAGCATCTCTATTAAGAAAGGTAGGTTCAACAAACCTAACTTATTTATATATTTCCTATATTTGGAAATGAAAGGCTTAAAGAAGTAGGCAATAATATCAAAGTAATTTTTATTTGTTTAATATCACTTGAGTGTACGGATGGCGTTGCGGTTTAAGTAGTCGACTCGCTATTGCTGCCGCGCCAAGTGTTGTGGGTTCGATCCTCACACGTGACAAAAAATTGTGTAGTTGTTCCGAGTCAGGGCGTTCTTTGTGTCCGTTGTTTGAACGTTTGTCAAGTCCCCCGTGACACAGAAATAATCTATGGTGCATGCTTTTCAATTTGAATATTAACATCGTTCTTTAACTTGTATATATGATATCAAATTGAGATGAGTTATAACTGTTATAAGTTATTTTTGTACTACTACGTGATAATACCCTTTTCATCACGTTTTATTATCTCGGCGTATAACTATGTACGTTCATGAGTCACTTAGCTAACGCTCAGGCCCAGAGGCTAGACACTATTTACTTTTCTGCGTTTTCCCTTATATCTCGTTTCCGATTCTGACAGGATTAGCAAGTATTTCAATATTTTTGTTGAAGGTTTGGCCATGCATGTTCTACACGCTTTAATAAAGTCTTAAAACCTTTTAAGACTTTATAAAGACTCACGCTGGTGTATCTTCAGATTATAGGCAGAGGTGTATACAGTTTTAGGAAGTAGATAACCGGGGACAAAGTAATTTAATATTTCCAAACTGCGATCTACTAGAGAAAATGTACTATCAGAGAATATTAATATCACTTTCCGATCGGTAAATCGAACCTTGAACGTCACAATTAAACCTTGAATATTATTAAACCAGCGACACATAAACGGCAACGACATCAATATAAATATAAACGAACCAAGAACACCGCAATATCTCGTAACAGCGGCTCTATTTCAATGTGTACATTCACGTAACTATGCATGCCAGTAATTGTAAGAAAATATTATGACAAAGAAGTAGGGCTCAGACGGCAGGTCAACCGGGCAATCAGCTGGAGTAAAGTAAGGCGCGCCGTTTGTGTTCCGGCCGTAGTGACCCGGGTGAAATGGACTGCGACCCAGGCGCGGCTAGCTTATGTTTTGTAATAGCTAATAACTAAGTGAAATGGTTACTTTGCTAGGGCAGTTGTTCTAGCTAGATACATACATATTAATTTGATTAAGTACGGGTTAATGGGGTGGCAATTAGGCTTGTATCTAATTATACAAATTAATTGATATCGATGATGGTTTAAACTAAAGTAGACAGTTATGCTATCAAGATACATAGGTGAATTTTAACTGCTGTTATATGCTGCTGCTATATGTTTAATTAAAAAAAGAAAATGTTCTATCTCGTCTTTTCCATAAAAATATGTTGTTTGGCATAAGTTGCGTAAATGCTTGTGGTCTATCGTGAGCGTGAGGGTTTGATTCTGAATCGTCAGTGTTATTGAGTTTTCTTTGATGAATCAATGGATCGAAATCATGACTAGTAAATTGTGGATTATACTATATCTCAGCCTGCCCATTTGGGATTTATTCAGGTATGAGATTATATATAAAAGCTCGATGATTCATATCTTTCCAAGATATCAGTAATTGGACTATTAAAATAGTTGAATAACAAGCAAACAAAGCAACTCTATTCGATCATTATTAAAGGCACCAAGTTGACAGCCTATAGCTTGCCTCGTTGTCTCAAACTTGCAATTGTTTCAACAAACTATAGTTATGAAATCAAGTCAGAGATCTACGGACGCATGAACTTTGCAGTATATGTAGGTCTGAAGAAAGAAAAGTACGATCCACAGCTGATAAAACTTTCGTGTTTCATGTTTCATGACAAAAAGCAGGGTAATCTAATTATTTGAAACAAATTTGCTTTTTTTGGATAAAAATAACGTCTTTCTCTATCACGGGGGTCGTACCAAACTCGGTAAGGATCGGGATCAATGATGTCGACCGTTTAATGGAGTAATTCTTTAATCAATTTCGAACGCCATATACATGAATACGTATAGCATATAATAGACCAACATCGTCAAGAAAATAAACTAGCTAAGAAAATAAACTAAATAAGTCGAATGGCTTTGCTATACATACATATATATTAGTATACGGGCTTATAATAATCGAAGATTGTATCGTTACCAGATAAACAGAATTTAAATTTCCAATTAAATTTAACCTGGAGATTTTAAATGGCAGTTCCTTTTAAACTTAGCGAAAATGTAAGTTCAAGAATTTGTTTCTTTGACTTTTGGTGTAAATGCACAGAGATAGAAGTAGTTTTAGTCAACCATGTAGCTTGAGAACGCGGTATATTTGCCTAACTTCTTAAAAAACTATCGACGAAGTTGCATTGCGGCCTATTAATTGATTATGCAACATTACAAAAACCAAATTTAAACAGATGACTTCATCGCTAATGAGATCATTAGTGACCGTTATGTCCAATATAATAAAGAAAAAGTGTTTTCTTCTACTGCTCAAATCTAATCTACCATTGAGTTGAATATCGCGCTGCAGGAAATTAATGGGGTTGATGACAAGGGTTTGGTTACGAGGGGCCGCGGCTGAGAGTCCATTATGCAGATTGATCGATTTACTCGCATTTGGATTTATCTGATATAATCTAGATGTTATGATATTGTTTTCGAACGTGTGATTATTTTTTCTTGTAGGAGTATTGCTAGAATCTCGGTGGATATCAGCAGGCGCGTGCGCTTCATACAAGCAAATAAGCACTGCATACCCTAGTCCGCTGGTTTATGAAAATCTATATAATCGAAATCTATTTATTAAATACTACAGTATAATATACAGATATATATATACACACAAAAACATTTATAAATGAAATGTAGTGCCCTCGCATACCCTACCAGAAATCTTTGTGCACGCTCCTGGATATCAGCATGTAACAAAGCTTTGATAGACTTGAACAATCATCAAAATAAGTTAATATATATTGGCATTATTTTAAAACATTTCATCCAAATAAAATAGTATAATATAAAAGTTCCTAAATTGGCAATAATTAAAAAAATAGGTTATCTACTATGGCTATAAGTAAATTAATAATTATTATTATTATTTGCAGCCTAATCTGTCGCACTGCGCGGCAAAGACCTCCCTACCCTCTTTCCACTTCTCTCTTTATTGAGCTACAACTTGCCAGTCTTTATTGTAAAGCTTTATTGCAAATTATTACTCCATCTGACTTTTGATCTACTGCGAGGTCATTTCCGATTTGCGATCCACAAGGCGATGATGGTGATGGTGATTTTAGCCCATAGACCATCCGACATGCGGCAGACATGTCCAGCCCAGTCATATCTTAGTTTTGCAGCTTCATGGCACACATCCACGATTTGTGTTTTCGAGCTCAGTGTGGGGATTTTTATTCGATCTATGCGTCTTACATTCAGGATGCTGCGCTCCATAGCTCGATGATAGGCCCCGACTCTGGACTTCTGAACTGCTGTCAAAGACCGGGTTTTGAGCACCGTATGTGAGAATGGGGAGGATGCACATGTCCATGAATCACCATTTTAAGATTATAGGCAGCTTTCCTTTCATAAGTTCTTTCATGGACCAATAGCTCCTCCATTCGTTTTCAGTCCGACGTGCGAATTCCGCTTCTTGTCTCGCCTGAAAGAAGACTAATGCCCAAAATAGATAAATGTATATTCATGGACATATTCAACCTCAACACACTTGATGTAGATTTTGCACTTTGTGCTATTTGTCATCAATTTGGTCTTCGACATATTTATCTTCAGTCCAACCTCGAGGCTGGCTTTGCATAGATCATCCAGCCCCAACTCTAGAGCAGATGAAGAGAAAAGCATTATATCGTCTGCAAACCGGAGGTTAGTTAGTCTCTTTTCTGCTATGAGAACGCCTTTCTCTTTCCCACCAGCTGCAATTTTCCGGAATACTTCCTGAAGTGTAGTATATAAGTAAATTAAACACAGTTTAAATTGGAGAATTCTATTTGAGAATTTAAATTCATACGACACCTTTAGAATGTTATTTTACTTGAAACGATTCATGTTGTTGATCTGCGTTGACTCAAAATAATAATACAATCTTGAGGACCTTCTACTATACTACTATATACAAATAGATCCAAACATGATTATATATCTTAGTTGATACTAGTTCTATAGCATAGCCGAATTTAAATTTGTATCAAACCTAGATCGCGTTTTCATGTTCTTTCCACTTTTGATAACAATAAAAGATTGCATGTCACGAAAAATAAATCGGTGCAGTACCACGTTTTTGCACTTTTTGTCAACGAACTTAGTAGACTACTGTCTCAATTCATTTGAAATTTACAGAACGGAACACGATTGATTGCTTTTGCTCAATCAGAACATTTTTTTAAAGTTATTTTATAATATATATAGAAGATGTTTTCAAGCTCATGGACTGGAAAGGACTCAGTATTAACATCAACGGCGAATACATCACTCATCTTCGATTTGCTGACAATATCTTGGTCATGGCTGAGACCATGGAAGACCTCAGCATAATGCTCGATGGCCTCTGTGAAGTCTCCTGATAAGTAGGTCTTAAAATGAACATGTACAAGACGAAAATCATGTCCAACGTCCATGTTATACCTAATCTTATTAAGGTTGGGAACTCTACTTACTTTCAAAGTTGTCGACAAGTATGTATACTTAGGACAAATGATCCAGTTTGGTAGGTCCAACTTCGAGAAAGAGGTCAATCGTCGAATCCATCTCGGCTGGGCCACGTTCGGGAAGCTGCGACATATCTTCGCGTCCAATATACCGCTGTGTCTCAAGGGAAAAGTCTTTGACCAGTGTATGTTGCCAGTGTTGACATACGGATCTGAGACGTGGTCGCTTACTATGGTCCTTATCAGTAGGATTAAAGTCACTCAGAGGGCGATGGAGAGAGCTACGTTCGGGGTTTCTCTGCGGGATCGAATCAGAAATGCGGAGATCCGCAGGAAAACTAAAGTTGCCGACCTAGCTCTCCGGATAGCCAAGCTGAAGTGGCAGTGGGCAGGGCATATAGTTGGGGCAGAAAGGTTCTGGAGTGATGACCACGCACCGCAAGAAGCAGCAGAGGTAGGCCTCGTACAAGGTGGACCGACGACCTAGTAAAGGTCGCAGGAAGCGGTTGGATGCGGGTAGCCCAAGACTGGTCTGTGTGAAAGACTTTGGGGGAGGCCTATGTCCAGCAGGAGACGTCTTTCGGCTGAGATGATGAACATATTATAAGTTTTTACTCTTATGTCATCTATAAAACATATCCGCCCTATAAACTCTGTCCTGTATGTGCGACTACTGGGCACAGGCCTCTTCTCAGTGTGAGAAGGGTTAGATCATAGTCCACCACACGGGTTGACAGATTTCACATATCTTCGTGAACTTTGTGGAGAACTCTTAGACAGGTAGGTTTCTTCACGATGTTTTCCTTCACAGTTAAAGCGAGCGATCGTTAATTATTAGATACGCGCATAACTTCGAAATGTCAGATAAAGAAGCCTTGGGCTCGAACTGGTGACCTCTGAGTGATAATCCAACAGTCGCCCTCTAGGCTGTCGCTCCTTATTTTAATATAATATATGTCATCTATCACATTTTCATAACCAATAACATCCATCTCCAACCATAGTTGGCATTCGAAATTTAACTCCTTTACTACCTGGAATACCAAGTCAATAAAGAATAACCTCAAAACATATTTCTACCAAAAACCGACACAGTTCAATTCAGACTCATAAATCACAACGGAATACATTAGCCCAATCCGCGGTTTACACACGCACTGTAAATGTATTCAAGGAAATAACGCCAGTAATAATTCAGGAAACAGTCACGCAAAACGAATGCTACGCCGCGAACAGGAAGCGAAGCGTTTATCTTGATAAGGGAAACAAAATAACACAAGTTTCTTGTTCTACATGTGAAAATTATTATCAGGTGTCTTGCGTCGCACCACTTTTTGATACTTTTTAAGATGTATTAAACCAGGTCTTGGTATTTTCTGGCAGAAGTGGGCATATCGTGTTAGGTTTAGTCAGTAGCATCCGACGACGAGACTTTCCATTTTTCCCTGGTTGAGTTCGATATACCCTCGCCGCGCCCATTTTCCTACCGAGAGGAAAGAGTAAATAGTATTTCCCATGTTAAGAAAAAAAGAAAGGTCATGATATTTTCTAGACTGCCGAGCTACTCACGCTGATAGGATAAATAACCTAATAAAGATACAACAGTGAAACATCACCTTATAAAAAGACGCAGCTAAATACATTTATGTTGATTTTCTGGACTAAAAACGGTTTTCCGCGCCTGTCAGCCATCGCTGATAAGGTGCAAACATCGCTGTTTCAGTAGAATAAGTCGTGACTTTCTGTTGTTTTTGTGATAGGTGTTCCCTTAACATTAAGCGCTCCGTATTATTATCTATCGCGTTTTCAGAGAAGTAGAGTTTAACGGCATCTTTTTATACCTGGAATTTTACTCTAATAAGACTGAAGTACTACATTTTAGATTTTATTACAGTGGTGAGTAGGATTTTTAAGCTATTTATTTATTTAGCTTTGTGGTGGCAGCGTAGCTACTCCTTTTTAGTAAGTTTGCAAGGCCCAAGTATGCGGCAGCTGCTTTCAATCAGAACTGCTGTATGCTTTTTTGTATTAGTCAAAGTATAAAAAAAATTTAGTGGAATAAAACATTTTATAAAGGCATTCAACCTTGAAAATAGGATGAAATTATAGTTACTAGAATAAACATTCTAGGTAATACTTTTCATATGTCATCATGCCATATAATCTTTTCGAATACACAGAAAGCCTGTTTTTCGATCCTACGTAAAACTACAATTGTTAAAATGTCTCTTATGGTTGATTGTACAAAGTCAATAGGTTTCAATATTGTATGGATGTGTAGGCGTAACGCGAATCTCTCTCACGTCGATGGAAGCCCGATAATCAGTTAACTATCACGAGCGGTGCTCCAAACATATTCAATACGCAGATTCTTATTTTTAGGTTATATGACAAATACTACTATATTCTATTGAATTATATATTGTAATGAAATGTATGTATGTTTTTAATTTCTTTAAACATAATAAATGTTATACGACAATGTAAAATCATTTAGTTAAGCAACATTAATATTGGTGGTTTTGTAAGAGATATATACTTTTTGATATATACATCAAAAAGTATATATTAATCTCACACCTGTATGCGAAGCGACATTGTATACATCTTATATATAAAATTCTCGTGTCACAATGTTCGTTCCCGTACTCCTCCGAAACGGCTTGACCGATTCTCATGAAATTTTGTGAGCATATTGAGTAGGTCTGAGAATCGACCAACATCTATTTTTCATACCCCTTAGTGATAAGGGTTGTCCAACCCTAATATTATTTTTAAATCTTTTGGTCAGAATTTTTTTTTGTGGCAAAACAACGTTTGCCGGGACAGCTAGTGTATTATATACATGTATTATACCACGATTATATCCACACATAATATATTATACATTGAGAATTTCGTAACAAAAATCCTTATAACTCTTTGCCCAACCCCATAACCCATGCATTTTTGAAATATTTATTCTCTGTCAATTACACCTAATAATTACTCGGTCTTAAGAAGTCGTCAAAAATGTTTGTTTCATTTTTTATACACAAAATCTTTACCATTGCAGATTGAATTTTATAATAAAACATTTTACAAAGTGAAAAGGCGACGTGGAAAATATATGATCAAAGTAAAGTAAAATTCACAGCTGCTATTAAAAATGCTGCCGCTACGTTGAACTTGATAGCGAGGCAAACTTGTATAACAAAATATTGTTTATCAAACTTGAAGAGAACACCTGTTTTTTAAGCTTCTAATTTGCATGTCATTATAGGAAAACCCTTACTTTGGCGTCACTCCCATAAATATTCTAAGTTTCAGACACTTTAATTGATTAATTTACGAGGCTGCCCATAATCTATCAATGTAATTGGTACCCTCAAAAATTAATGAATTTGCCTTCTCCCTATTACTTTCCAGTAAACCTTACTCTACGATTTATGGACCACTAGTTTCTACCCACGGTATCACTCGTGTGAATCCGATGAAAATACATGTCAGGATAAGAAGTATTTCATGTGTTAAGCCAGGACATCATTACACGGTTTACGGGTGTTTGAGTTATATTTATACGTACATATTAAATGTTCGCAAACATCCAGATTTATAATACATATTAGTATGTCTATTTCGATGCTGTTTTTCTTTAGTCGGTTAGTTAATAACGACATTGACACTTAAGAGCTGCTTTTCTGATCGACTGTTCTCTTTAACATTAAGGTGTCAAAAACTTCCGATTTGCCAGTTCGTAGGTGACTATTACAGTTTAGCCTTTCGATTAAATAGCAAACGCACCTAACCAATTCGTGGAATTTGCAAAAAAGGCTTTGTGTCGGGAGGGTCAGAGAGGGTCAAGAGACAACAGCCGCTATATACTCTGATCACAACACAACGCCTCCTAAAAGACTTCATAGAATTTGGTCATTATTACAATTCATAAATGTAGCATTTTTATATAAAGTCGGCTATCGTTGATCTTTTTTTTTGTAAGAAATGTGTATGAGTATAGTACATATTATTTATGAATAACTTTTTACCTATAAGCATTTCATAACAAATATTATAAAATAATTGTCATACAAACATTCAGCCATGAGTTCTATCTTCAATGTATTACGAGAATGTAAAAAGATATTCCTTTATACGTCAAATATGATTCAGTTGATTCTAGAAAACTGTATCTAGTATAAATTCTAAAACTATAAATTCACATTCAGATCTTTGCCATCAGACTTAAAAGTATGTCCACAATAAAATAATCTAAACAACCAATCAATCGAGATTAAAGGTATAGCTGTTTAAACAACAAATCTATCGAGTAATTAAGGTACCTATGTACTAGTGGTGTATGAGGGCTAATTATGTTATCAGGCTATAATTATTACTAGTTCTTACCTGTGATTAGATCTAACCCAAACTTTATTTGAATCACAATCGAGAGTTCATCCATAAAACAAACAAAAACTTTCTCATAAGTGTAAGTAAAACAACACCGTTTAGCGTGTGTCACGTATATTTCAGACCATTTGCTTATTATTAAGCGGAGTACCTTGCCTCAGGACGTGCCTCTCGCTTCGTTTGAAAATTGGGTCGGCCCTTCTCTCCTATAAAGTAGATATAGGTGCCATTATGAAAGAGCTTACGAACAAATCGATGACGCTTTTTCGTCACCGACTGCGTATAAAGGTATGCTAATTTTCAATTGGTTTATAATGGGGTGATTAATCGAGTTTATGTGGCATCACGTCTTTTTTATTTTAGGATTGGAGTAAAGGAAATGCGTTTTTTATTAGAGAGCTTTTATTGACGCGTTAAAAGACTGCTACAAATACACTAATGTACATGTTTTTGGCACATCTAGATGTAGGCAATACTAATAATTTTAAATAATTTTATATGTTCGGATTTTAATAAGCAAATTCTGATAGTTAAAAGATGCGTTTTGAATAATTCCTGAATTGCGCGGGACTTACAAACTTTGAAACAATGAACAAAAAGAGCAGCCAGACACGGAACCATTATTTGTGGATCAAAACATTTATTGTCTTCGTTTGAGATCGAAGCTACACGTCATGTCAACAGCACTTGAACTATCAATGTGAATGCAATCGCTTAGACCACATTGCCATGTGTGCAGTCAAACTATCAAATGGTTACTGCATTTACAATCAACCAGGCTTTCTAGAATGAGCCTAATCTATTTTGTAAATAAAAATGAGGAACGCATATGTTAACATGATTATTGTTGAACAATCTAACAGTGATTTAGGTTTGGCATAACATATCCTTCTTTCTGTACGAGTTTTACAAATTCTAAGCGACAAATAAAATGTGTATACAAATAGTTCATAGGTATAGACTAAATCAAAGCGAAAGTATAATAAGTCTATGTAGTAAATCAACTACTTATGTAAAAGTTTATATACAAATAAACATGAGACTGAAATTCCAAAATATTTTTGCTAACGTATTTATTTTAACACAATGGTTCGTAAATGACGACGTCAGATAAATGGAGGGGTCGGGAGGGTCCTCAATGCCCTGCCGTCACACTTTCATATAAAATTAATTGTCACATCACAGTTTCGCACGGTTATCGCATACCTTTTGTCGTTTTGGAAAGGTCAAATAGGAAAAATATACTAAGCTGTTTCATATTACCTACGCTAAATTCGTCCATACATATGGACGACGACATCTATTTGATACGTTTAAAAGCATTTTGGTATAAGGCGGAAAATAAACAGGAACGCCAAGTATAACGCCAAGGCGCAGCAGTCAAGCGGTCGCTTGTAAGTTCAAATCGTAAACAGGACAATCATACGTGTGATTCACAAATCATTGTATCGAGTCTGGGTGTACATCCATGTACATCCAGACTTAGTCCATTGGTTATTTGTTAAGTCTCACGAGATACAGGGTTCTTAGTGGGGGGATTTCTTTATAAACAAAAACTCGAACGGTAACAGATTACAATCCAATAGTCAGATCTTGCTACGACTGCTGTGATCGAGTTTGATTCTCTCTCATTACTGTTATCTGCTGTAGATATAATCAGCAACTTTATAAAATAATATTCATACTTTACTAGTCGTATTGCAAAACAAGAAATTAAAAAGACTCGCTCATAAAATCGTAATCCTCCATACAAGTTAAGAAAATCCCTGAAACTTAAAAAGCGTTCTTTTTCTTTTTAAGCATATTTCGAGCACCAAAGCGTGAAACATTTGGCATATAGAGAAGTAATGCAGAAAGATAACAATTACAAAAATAAATACTTGCCGTCGTACTTCAACTAATATACGTTCAATAGAATGAATTATAAGTACTAACCTCTATATAGAAAGCAACAGAATATTAATACGTACTATAAAAACAACACAACCACATATTTTCGTCATACACCGTATAATTAAAGCTATCAAGCAAAAAACCCCGCTTAAGCAAACTATTATGTAGATAAATGGTGCAGCAATAACATTAGCTAGTGACATAATTTCCGAATAGAGCCACCCCTTTAAATCTTCTATGAGGGTGATCAGCGGTAAGCCGATAATCCACTAAACGATTAGTCAGGATAACGGTTAGGTATATAGAATTTTTTGGCTTTTCTATAATAAACTGCTACATATGTTTGTATTAAAACATATTTACTACGAATAATAAAATTTACTAATTGAAAAAACTAAATGGGACTCAATTATGAGCAAAACTTCTTGTTTCAGTGAAAGTATTACAAGAATTCAGTTTCTGACAAATAGATTCCTTTTGCTCCGGAAACTAGCAGATCCTTACTAATATTATATATGTATGCGAAAATGAGTTTGCTTGTTACGCTTTCGCGTCTTAACTGCTCGACCGATCATCATGAAATTTCGCATACACATTGTCTGGGTACAGAAAAGGACATAGAGTACCTTTCATTCAGGAAAAAATTGTGTTCCTGAGGGATAAAAATTTATTGACAGAATCTACATTAACGCGAACGAAGCTGCGGTCAACGGCTAGTATTATATAATGTCCAGCAACTATGGTCGTCTAAACATTTTATAAATAGTAAAGTACCATGGTATGTATAGTATATCAATATTTAAAATGTTTAGACTCTACACACACACACACACACACACACATAAGGAAGTCCTTATCATTTGCTCATCTGGGGCATAACTTGCCTATCATTTGCATGCATATGCAAATATCTAGGACGACATGAAATGCTATATTATTATTAAATAGTTAATTAACTACGGATAGTAGTTACTTAATATACTGACAACATATACATATGTACATATGGTTAACCATAAAAATTTATTAAATCCTCTGTTAAAAGATTGTATAACTGAGAATCAGGTTACCCGTGGTTTTACGTCGTTGTTTTCATTTTACGGAAAGACTGAGTTTTCTATTCTATGAAGCCTATTTGACTATTACCCTGAAAAAAGCCAATCCTCTGCCGCATTGCATAAAGGAAGTGCAATCCCATAAATCAACAAACACGCGTTCGCATTTATAATATTAGTAAGGATGTTACCACAAAGATAAGTAAAACACAAAAATAAGAAACTCAATGAAAAGGAAATACAAAAAAGTGTAAAACAAAGCCTCAATCGTCGAAAATATTATCTCAAAACATGAAAGTATAATTTATTCAAGAACCCTTTTAAAAAGTTCAGCATATTTTATGAGAAATAAGGTAGACTTAAGTACAACGATTTCTTTATACTGAATTTATCTAGGCTTAGGGAGCCACAGGTGGACCCGGCGCTATAGAAAATTATATTTTATGGAAGAAAATATTTTATGCAAAACCATGTTGACGTTAAGCCAACCAATTCGATTTTCATCATCAGCTTACCTAAAGTAATATTTTGACAGATTTCTTATACAAACAGTCAGAAAGTCAAAATTATTTTTTTTGTAAGGGTTATCTGGCAAATCTAAAACTGCCGAAATGTAATAGATTGTAATAGACAGTGAATGTGAATGCGTGTACAATCGATCGTAGTATGAAATAGACGACTATTTAATATAATTTAAGACTTATTTAATTCGTAATCACATCTTTTAATAAAATATTGATAAAGGCATGGTTCTCAAGCTGATTCGTTCATAATTTTGTAACTTACATTTGTTTTGTTTAGTTTTTCTCTCTTTACCATTTTCTAAAATTAATTGTATTATATAACAAGCTTTTTAGTTGTGTATCTGCGAAAACATGTAAATGGTGCATAGTTTTAACACATGTTGTATTTTCTATTATATACACTGTATGTTTTCCCAACAAAATAAAATAAAAAAATTAAAATAAAATAAAATAAAATAATATTAACTAGCAAGCTCTAAATTTATAATACATGATGATTTATCGAATACTTATAAGTCTCGATGTAATACCTTTGATATAAAGATATAAAACGGATTGCGCAATTCGTAGCCTCGCCATTGCGTACCGAGTCTTATGGATTCGCTCCTCAAAATGTTGTCTAATCCTTAAATTATTGCTCCGAGTCTGGTCGTTCTTGGTAGCTGCTGTTTCAATGTTTCTAAAGTCTCCCGCAAACAAAACACTCAGGTATGGGTGTTATCTATTAATAACCTGGTCCTAAGTAAAATATAATGCGAATGAAAGTTTTTTTGTTTCTTATAAAAGTTTTTAGACTGTCGCGATTTGTACACATACTTTATATAATGCTAGATAACGGGTCTAACTCGCGATAAAGTATATAAAAGGTAATAAATATTTATTGTTTTCCCGACGTTTCGACCGACTTGCATCGATCGTGGTTACCAGTTGACTGATGTGAGCTCAGCGGCGCCTTCGTGAAGTGGGGGTTTCGGCACCTACCCTCACTTGGTCACTATTATTTATATTCGTACTGTCGGTATTTCGACACACAACACTAACGACGTCTACACACTGACGACCTAAGTCACTACGGCGACGTTTACATTTGCTGATCACTGGATTCGAATTTCCCTTTCAAGCCTTAACTACTAGACCGATCATCATGAAATTTCGCATACACGGGTCCAGAAATGACACAGAATATTTTGCATGTAGACAAAGTTTTGTTACCGAAGGACAGAAAGTTGACATAACTTACATTTAAGCGAGCGAAGCCGTGGGCAATATCTAGTAAAATATGTTTTACAGACCAAACTTTTTACATAGTAAGCGAGAAAATGAAGATGACACTGATATTATTTGCGCGTGACATAAAATCGGGTGGCGTTAGAAAGCTTTTTAAAAATTAATGCGTTATTTTAGCGTAGTTGTAGTCACCTACATTTTTTGCTTAAATATAATGACCGAGACTTCATGTCTGGGTTATTTTAACGCGAGAAAGTTCTTTGCTTTTCATTGTACAAAAATCTTAACTGCAAACTTAGGTTAATTATTATAAACGAAGAAAGTTTCAGATGAATTAAAGCTTTTTATATAAAATTCTGTTTCTAGTTGTGTTATTTATTGAAAATAATAAAATAGCTACGACTATGTTATTTGTAGGTTGCTTATATTGGTGTTATATTAAAAAGGATTTGTTGTAACCTGCTAAGTTGCAGCGGCACACCGGCGGACAGACACAATAGTTTTTTAATTATCTCTGGTATTCTAAGACTAGATTGATGAAGTTTTGCTTATAATTATTCAGTTTTCTATATTTATTTTGTAGCTACACTGCTGACGCTTTAGTTTTGTGTAGTCAGGCGCAAGTAAACAGTAGCACCGTCCCACTATGCTATGAAAGCTCCATACAACGCTGTCTCAAAACTGTTTTCACAAAAGTCTATGTTATGGGGTAATAATCATAAATATATGTAATATTATAAACGTTTCTTTTAGATTTTTTTTTAACTAATTTTATAATCAAATGTATATTATAAATATGCATCAAACGTAACTCATGTTCGATAGCATGATTTTGACGCGGTACGTTAAGATAATTCAATGCCTTGTTACATTTTTGAAAAGCTTATGATCTCGTTATATTGTTTCGCAAATAATATTTTATATATTGATATAAAAATAAAATAAATTGATGTAGTTTCAGGTTTTTATCGCGTTGTTTATTTATCACTGTATTACATAATTTTGAAATATAGTATATTCTTATTGAACAGAAGTGTATGTGATTAAAAAAAAGATACCGTCTACCGACAAGGAATTTATTTAAATTACAGACCAAAAGTCACACAATTTTAATTAACTGTTAAACAGAAATATTTTATAGCCACGATCTGATACGCGTCCGTTGCAACCGAGCGCCCGAGCAAAAGTGACGAGAGGAATGAGAATGGGCGTTCAACACGAACGATCCCCTTCACTTGCTGCGTCATTGCGGTCATGTGACGTCCCCGCCTTATCAGCAGATAAATCCTCTAAGACGGCCATTCCTGACAGCTGAACGACCTCGTCAGCTTGGCATCCTGGTATCGATTGGTCATCTGTCTGGTTCTTCTTAGATTGATTGATATGTTGCGCACACGGTTCTCACAAGTTAGTTCATCATAAATTAAATCTTCATCTAAAACATACTAAGAAACAAAACGTTAGTTAAATATTCTGAATGCTTAAGCTATAGCTACCTCTAGTTGCGTAACCTTCTTTATCAGAGGATAAAAAATAATTTTGCGCCTATTTCCGCCTTTTCTAGCTATGTGTCAAAATATATTGCGATGTAATGCGAGACAAAAATCCAATATATGAAATTGCATCGTATGTCTCATAAAATCTCACGAATAGGCTTGTTTTGTAAATATATTATTATAAACAATGTATACGACCATCTCGTGTTTTATACTCGGTGATAAGGTACTGAAAATAGCAGCTCTAAAGGATCAACCACAAACAATTTTAAATTAATAATCTATTGAGGTCAAATTGATAAAAAATTAATCATAGATATATATATGAGTGCCACTATATTTTTATTGTGGTTTTAATTATATATATCTATTATGCAGACCTATATTGTTGGAATTTGCCAAAGAAACAACCAACAAAACAGCATATGTTATAGCAGATATCAACAATCAAATAAAAATTCTATCTCCATCTTTAATACGTACGAATGGTGAGGTAACTGAAGTTACCCATGAGCTGTTTTTAACCATGATAGATGGTAAAGTAGCACAAGTTTTGACTGAAACCCGATCGAGTCCTACTTGTACAGTTTGAGGTGCTACTCCTCGGCAAATGAATAATTTAGAGGCAGTGGTGACACGAGAGAACGAAGGTTCGATGCAGTATGGACCGTTAACATTACATGCTTGGGTCTGTAGTATAAAAATGATCCTACACATTTCATATAACTTGTCCTTTCAAAAATGGTCAGCCACTACAACTGAAAATAAGCAAAGCAAAGAGGAAAAAAATAAACTTGTACAAAAGTGATTTAGAAGCGAGCTGGGACTGCATGTCGATACATCTCGACAGGGTGCTGGAAATAGTAATGACGGAAACACAGCTCGCCGATTTTTGAGAATTACACTTGTTCTGCAGATATTACAGGTGTCGATGTAGAATTTATAAAAAGACTGTACATAATATTACAAACTATGTCATCTGGAATGGCTATGGATGCAAAAAAGTTCAGTGAGTGTGCATACAGTACGGCACAAATGTACGTGAATCTTTATAACTGGTATTATATGCCTTCATAAAAGCAAACGCAACTGCGCGAGCAGACAGTGCTTACTACAGCTCTCTACGCTCAGTTTCCGCTACGCTGCATCAAAAATATGGAATAATTTACCACCACCTATGAGATTACAAAGTACTATTGGGTCATTTAAAAGATGTTTGCGTCTATACTTAATTGGTGCTCAGCGGAGCTTAGGACTGACGAACATAAATGCGTCGTTCGTTTAATGCAATGATCCTCTAAACTCATATATTGCTAGTATCGTTGATATGTATAAAATACTTATACACGGAGAAAAAATCGACGAGCATTATGCTATTTTACCTATTGGGCAGTTGTCCGAAGACGCACAAGAAGCCGCAATAAAGATTATAAAAAATTAAGATAACATCATTCCAGAAAATGTTCAAGGTAACCAATGAAGACGTTTTCCATAGCTTGTTATATATATCTCATTCCTATATATCAAGTTTGAGAAATACGTCAGAAACAATACCAAAGTAACTGTTTGATGAAGCCAAGGCTCTCCTTACTATTAACAAAAATGTCTAAGATTATGTTAAATTGTGTATTATTTACATAGAAATATTTTTTAATTATCAATTTTGATATAATTTGCCTTTTCTTTACTTTACTTTCGTCAAATGGGAAAATAAACGATTTTAATTGTATGTCCTTTTTATTTTATTTTTATTAAATAATATAATACGAAATTGTATATACGTATTTGTTTTATAAAACCTTATACATCTAAATATGCGTGTGCAAAATATCAGGTCATTATCTTTAAAAAAAATGAGATATGAAGTTTTGTGACGAAACATACCCGACGTTTCCACTGTGCGCCCGGCTGTCGTCTCCCCGCTACCACTCAGTTAGGTCGTAGTACAATAATGTCTATATCACATTAGAACTGGTACCAGTAAATATATACCCAAATGTTGTATTTGAACATCCATAATAACACATCTGACTGTCTCTACATTGGTGACCCCAACGTGATTCATTCTTTTGCAACTTTTATAACTCAGTTTCTCGGCAACAACGACGTATCAAAATCAAACTGATGTGTTTGAATGGCTGTTGTTAATTAAGATAGCCAATCATAGCAATTGACATCAATTAGACCACTTTTTATAATTCACGCCTCTGGGAAACAGGCGTGAATCTATGTATGTATGTAATATAAGCAAGGATTTTCGATTGAGAATGGCGTTCCTATCTGGTAACATAGTAACAAAACTGACATAAATATCACAATCCTAAAGTATAATTTACACAGCGAGGTAATACCCAATTCGTAATGTAATAACTTTTCTCTGAACAAAACTCATAACCAACACACGTCACATATAATATTGGTAAGAAGTCCTACATATAGGTTAGTACTGAACACAGGCTTAATCTAATACGTGCGTGTGGAACTGAATGTTGACGAAACGATGTCAAATGAGTCGGAAATTGAATGTAGCACGTTGAACAGAGTTATGGCAATGATGTTGACGCCGTGCCTGAGTGATCACGGCTCATAATTTTATAGCGTAGCTGTAATAAAGATAATATAGCGCATTTATTACAACGTATTAATATTATGATAGAAACTCGTGGTCATGTACCCTTGATCATTTTGAAGAAGACAGAAAGTAAGGAGTCTTTGTGTACCAAGAGGCAGAACTAAAAGCAAAATAATGACAGAGATGGCATGTTTTGACAAGAGCAAGCTCTTAAATTAATGAAAATTGAATATTTTAATCTAATTACCACTTTTCATAAATGCTTACTTATTTATTTGTATTATTTGTTAGGTAATCCGCCATAATATATTTGTGTATGGCGGAAAAATTTCAGCCGCTCACCTTAATAGCTGACCGGGTGAAATTTTAGTCCGACATTTAGAAGGTTCTATCTCGGCAACCGTTATCGGTTAGAACCTTCTAAATGTCGGACTAACAGACAGACTGAGAAGCAGACGGCAGAACCTTAGTAAAAGGGTTCCATTGGAACCCATAGAAACTATGTCAATCTATAACAATATGATTATGAAGAACAATATTTGTTTCATAGAGGGATGGAACCCACAAAACGTGGTGCACTTACTGCACTGGTACGTACATACTACGTAAACTAATGTGCTATTATAATATGTTCTGCATATTCAGGGTGGAATAAAATAATTTGTAATATTTGGCGTCAGGGCATTCGATAATTTACATACTACATTTTATTTAAACAATTAGATTAAACTACGGACAATAATCACGTCTTGTCTTGATTATTTATGTACATGTAAGTGGATGCTCCTATTTACCATACTGCTGCTTTAGAGGCTACCATCATTTTTTATCAAATGCTTGAGTATGTTGAGTAGTAGTTCATGGAGAAATAGTTGCAGCACCTTACAGTTATGATTTGTACGAAATATTATTGTACACTTGGCGATTAAAAAGAGTGGCTATGAGTTTCTTGCCCGTTCTTCTCATGAGCCCTACACATACTTGTTTTGCTGAACGTGGCAGTAAATGTAAATTCACAGAAAACAATTTACGTGTAACTTTGACATTCATAAGTGTTACCTTGTAACCTAATTTGAATAAATTTATTTTGATCTTGATTTTGATTTTTCAGGGATGAGTCACAATTAGTGCGCGGTCACTTATGCCATTGTAATACCCGTATTGTTATTTGATGATATGTCAGTTTAATAGCCAAGATATTTATCAACCTATTTGTATAAGCGAAGCCTAGCATCCAAAACCGCGCCAGTCCTACGAATATTATATTAACTAGATTTTAACTGCGGCTTCTCATGCTCGGAACCATCCTTTTCTGGATGAAACCGTACCATATGCCCATTTCTAGGACCCTGATTAAGTGTATTAAAATTTCATGATGATCGATTTGAGAGAAACAAATAAACTCACATTTGCATTTATAGTATTCGTTAGGATGTGATGAATAGTAATGATGTTTGGTTTGAACGGATTTGGACAAAACTTGACACAGACAGACCATGTTCTAGTTTAACACAAGTATAATTTTTCGTTCGATATACGTTTTCGTGCGATTAATTTAAAGCTGCCGGCTGAAACCAGTTATAATTATTAGCCCTGTATTAATCATTCCCACTGCTAAGTATGGCCCTCTTCTCAGTGTAAGAAGGATTAGGCAATAGTCGACTACACTGGCTTAGTAAAGCCTCGCTGATTTCAGCATGAATGAGCTGGCTCGACCGGGGAAGGACTACCCTGTCACAGAATATCGACGTGAAATAGCGGTATTCCTACTGTTGTGTTTCGTTCGGTGAGTGAGAGAGTGGGAGGCCCATTCACCCTCTTTTCCCCTTTCCGCTTCTTCTCCTTCCTACTTCCTTTCCTAAAGTGATGTCTCTGGTTTTGCAGGCCTTCATATGCTATGGTGCGCACTTACTTTCAGGTGGGCCGTATGCCTATTTGCCAACTTAGTTGTATAAAAAAATAAAAAAACGTATCTTTTAGAACAATATTGAGAACTCTCTGAAATGCAGGTTTCCTTACGATATTTTCCTTCGCCATTAAAGCGAGCGATAATTACCAGTTTAATACGCACATAACATCGAAAAGTCAGAGATGCGCGCCTTGGGATCAAACCCGAGACCTCTGCGAGGCAGTCTTATGTTCTCTCAATAGGCTATCACTGCTTATAAACTAGTTAATTATAATTATTATACGTTGCTGAAATTTCATTGGCCTCGAAACGAAATTTCACACTAGAAACTATATAGGTATTATATAATATATATCATAAGCTAATATACTACTAACTTAGTAGCGAATATTAATTAATATAGGTGCCTCAGCTCATTAAAGTCAACGGTGACGTAATAGTGTTGATTAATTTTGAGAAATATTGACACAAATTTACACTTTACTGCTGTTTTCATCATGTTATTTGAGAATTACTAGGGTACTAGTGTAAAATCACTTATTTTTTACTCTTCTAAAGAGAAGACTTAAAAAATAAGTGATTTAGAAACTTGAGGAATATAGGAATAATGCTTAGTAAAGACTGAAGAAGAAGAATTTATATTTATTCCATCAGTGGACGTCTTTTGGCTGAGATGATTCCTATAGAAACTGACACATATATTTGAGAAGCACGCAATCGTATTCGCCCGTATAGATATCGAATCCGCAACATTAGAGATCTGCCAGTGCAGTCAGTCAGGCGACTGCTTAAAGCACAGTGTTTCCCATGTAGTTGAATACCTACTATAAAAAATTTTATCCACGCCTAATTATAATACCAAATAATTACTTGCAGGACAAGTTTGTTTCATTTAATTTTAAAGATGAACTAACTGTCCCGTATGAGATCCGAACCCACTACACTCGGTGCCGCAGCAGAGGAAAGGCGACTGCGATCCGTTCGTACATAAATGTCACCCAAAAGTACCGATAACTCAACATTTGATACTCAAACCGCGTTCGAATTAAATGTGGTTCTCTTAATCAACGTCGCCATAAATTCACACAAATATTTTCATTTAAATTTTGAGAGGCTTTATTGCCAGCCAGGTGTAGAAAGTATGCGCGTTTAATGAAAGGCATTCCTTCGACTACGAGTCATGAGTTCACCTGACACATCGTCCTGAGTATTTCGAATCAGTTTTGTATGTTATGTAAGCTACGACCTACCTCAAGGGTGTTTCGGTCGGCTGAAGATGCTGTAAATAAGGCTCTCTGTATGCAGTATGATACGACGTTTATGATAACGGCTTTGTTATTGTCTTGTTGTAAGCATTATTTGTTTTAAGATAAGCTTATCATGAAGTAATTTGTCTTCTATTCATAACATACTCAATATCATTTGGATAGGAATACAGATTTGTTTGCTCGTTTAAATTTTGTGTATGTTTTGCAGAGGTACCAAGACTAGGGTTTTGAGAAAGACAGGAAAAATTCAAGAGCCACCGTAAAAAAGCGAATTACGAGCAAGGTACCGATGTCATTTTCTTAGCGCAAAATTATTACTAGTAATAATAATAAGTTCAACCCTATATTAGCCTGTACCTCAGCTGTGCCTAGCTTCTTATCAGTATGAGAAGGGTTAGACCATAGTCCAACACGCTGGCCCAATGAGGGTTGGCAGACTTCACATATCTTCGAGAACATTATGGAGAATTCTCAGAGAAGCAGGTTTCCTCACGATGTTTTCCTTCACCGTTAAGCTTACCGCAAGCGATAATTAACTATTTAATACGCAGATTACTTCAAAAAGTCAGACATGTGCGTCTTGAGATCGAACTCGAGACTTCAACGAGGCAGTCAAACGGTCTCCCACTAGGCTTCATCTAGAAAAATTTACTATGGGTTTAGAATTGTCGCCAATGATATGTGGAATTAATAATGTAAAACTTTGATAAGTTTTTATTTTGGACGCGTAAGAGAAGAATGTTGTCAAAAGAAAAATTAATGCCCGCTAATTTCATAAGTAATTTATCTGTCACCTTAATTCCAATAGATCTGATATATCGAAGTGTGATACATCCCCTTCCTCTACGACTATCCCAGTTTATGATATAGCGTTCCCCTACACCAACCGTTAGGTTATAATAGAGGAGCCACTGTATCTTCCAGTGCCCGAGAGCACCTTCCGGGACCAGTTATAGACAGGTCTTGTCCCCAAATCCCGACTCTCCACCCTAACCTCAGAGATCCGGTTCTCGTAAGCGAGCTACCTCGTGCCCAAGTGACACTACCTATTCTCCAGATAGGTACCGGAGCAATAAAGCCGCTCACTACTCGCAACTCAAGGAGTTGCTAACGATAACCTCGCTAAAGCCGACGGAGAAGCCGCCTCCCATATCTCCAGTATGGTACCGGGGCTGTGTAAGGCACGCTCACTTCCCGACATACATCCGTATGCCTACCCAAATAGGCCTACAAGCCGGGTGTGGCCCGAGTCACTCCAGCTATGACTCTTACTTGCTGAGCAGGCAAGCTCCCGAGATGCGTTGCGGTAATGAAACCACACTGCCACTTCGCTAAAGGCAACTCCGTGCCTCATGCGACCGACTGGTTCGCACTAGCCGCGTCTGAGTCCGACGCTCGAACGCAACGTGCTTGCCGAGCAAACGAACATGTCGTCCTCAGCGGCCAACCACATACCCCTGCGAGTCCAACACCAATGTCAGGCACCGCGCACTCTAGTCAGCGGTCGATAGAACACGCCGTTCGAGGCGCAGTGGGCTTCCTGACCCCGCAGTATCCTGGTCCAAAGGGGGAAACCCGTAGTTCTCCCCCCGAAACCCTATCTACTCGGGTCCTGAAGATAGAGACAGTGTGATACAGTTTTAAGACTGATTTATTTAAAATAAGAGACACATAATTCATATTCTGTTTACTTGCTATCATCTAAAAGCTGGTCTTCCCTTGGCCTAAAAATCGGTATCGCCATTCAGGTTGTAGTAGTATCCAACTTACTGAGCACATTACCTAATTTTTATGTGATTTTTCTGGATCTATGTACTTTGTGACCATTATTTGTATATTTATGAATCTCTGTCCTTTTAATACATATGTAAATATTTAAACACATAAGTTACGTTATATACTGTATACACATAATACATATAAACCAAATGAGTTGATTAAATCAGGGAAATCAATGAATATGTTCAGATTTGTGTTCAGTGATACAGATTTACTGTGCTTTCTACCTAAATAACTAAAGTAATTATCTATAATGCTTGTACCAAACGGTTAATTAATAGCATGCATGAATGACGCTGTGGGCAAACAGTCGTCAGGTCTGTCTTGCTGAGGGTTGTAGGTTTGAATCCATATGGGACAATTATTAGACACATACCTACATACCTAAATTTGTTGAGTCCCCTACGATAAAGGACTTGCAAATGACCTACTGCGAGAGCGGTCTTAAAAATATACTGGTTGACATACTTTAAATGTTACACTATACATGCCAAATGGCATAATAGTTAAAGGGATCACATGCCACCTATGCTATAGATTCCTTTCCATTTTAAACAAAAAATGTAAGCACAGACAGGGAACTTCACCGTAACACTATATGTCTTACGCACACAGAACAAGAAGTTTACATACATACATAGATTGACGCCTGTTTCCCAGAGGGGTAGGCAGAGACAACGGATTTCCATTTGCTACATTTATTACATTCCTTATATACGCTCCCTAGTTTAAGGTGCTCTTAACCAAGAAGTTTAGATCATAATATAGCATAAACGCCTTTGGGTATTATGTTATACGTATATATCACACACATTTGGAAATTGACCACGCCGTCTATCAGGTATTTTATAGATTCAGGTATTTCATTTAATAAAGCCAGCCACTTCAACAAACTTCAACAAATGTTATGCGTACGAAGTTACTATAACCAGCGCCAAACTAGGCCAACATTTATGTTTTGGGTACCTACCCAAGTCACAAGTTTTGTTTTACAGATTTTGATTTGATTTGATATGTTTTTAGACTAAACATAATGACACATAAAACCTAAATCTAGCTTATGGAAAAACATATTTAATACTATGCCTGACGACGAGTCAAACCATGCAAAACTCATTTAGTTCACAAAGTATGTAGGACAAAGTTTAGCTGTTAGTTAGTTTAACAAAGTTAGCTAGTTAACTAAAGCTCGGAAGCTTAAACGCAAATTTATACCACACAAATAATGAGGCTATCAAAAGCATACACTTTCTATATTATGTACTGTTTAAATAGAATGAATATTGGTTAAAGTTAAAATATTGGTTTATTTAAATATCATTGCACCAGTTTATGTGCACCGATGGCGCATTGGTTAAATTGGTTACCACACCACTACTTGCTGTGCTTTATGACCTTTGTTTCAGTGTTTATAAAGTCCTAATTCAAGACCAGGAATAATCGCGAGTTCATAAGTCGTTTTTTTTTTAAATATATGCAATGTTTGTATAACATTAACATAAACGTAATATAATACTCCATAAACATGTCTTGGACCTGTCAATCAAATAATATATTATTTTAATAAATTAAAAACGGAAATATAAATATAGCATTTCTCTGGTTCTACTGAAAGGAACCAGACGAAGCGTAGCTTATATTTTTACATAATCTCCAAGCTACAAAAATGTGAAAATGCATTACAATTCATTCAGTGGTGTTTCTGATGCCGATGCCAATAAAATGATATAAAGACAAGCAACAAATGAATATAAATAGTCAATTCAAATTGGTTACCAAAAAATCCTTTAGTATGCAGACGGCTTCGTTACAATTTTATATTACAAATATATTACGCGAATCAAATTAGTTATTCTTATAACAAAAAAAAAACTGTGCTTACTGTATAACTAATGAAATCTAAATATTATTTACTTCTATGTACACCTCTCTGTGTATGCTTTGATCCCGGCAAGTAAAGTAAATGTATCAATTTAAATCACTAGATAAATTTAATTACACGACTTATAATAAATAAATTAAGCAGATTAATCTTATAATAAAATGTGTCTCTTAGAACTTGAAACGACGTCGCTAGCATTATTGAATTACTAGATAGATACCTACTACAATACGCTTGCCTTACAAACATCCAAACCGAAATCAGAAACCTACGAATATCTAATCTTTATAAAACGGTTACAAAACATTAATTAAAATAACATCTATTAAATATATTTCCAAACAATTTAATTTCATCACATTTTAACACTTGTTACGTAATTATCTTCCATAAAAAGGACACCTAAAACTGAATTTTAAACATTATCCTATTGTAAATTCAACGGGGACGAAGAGTAAACAATCTTTTAATATCAGTTCAACTTGTTCCACTCTGTAAAAAAGGAATATTTCAATAACAATGTCCCGAAACCAAAAATTGTTTCCTCAGAGTAATAATCATAAAAGACGTTCAAATTTAAAATGGTGTTGTCGCCGTGTGTTCTTTATAACACAACAGGTAAACAGGACTTGTTTGCAAGTTTTGAGAATAGCAAGGAATGCTTTTAGTGTGATTATGTCGTTGCCGTTGAATCTTTTGCTTTTTGCACGACGAGAGCATTATTAGAAGTCATTCGTGGAGCGAGAGAGAAATTGCACAGTAATGAGTACATAACTACGGAGTAACGTGTAGGCAGTATCTATTCGCGTTCGCGTAATGAGACCATTGTTCGGTATGCGAAAGGATCATAGCTGACGTTTCTATACTAATTAAGTTTTATTAAGTTGGGCTTTATAGTCTAAAGATAGACTATGTTATGCTTGTGGTTTAGAATGAAATTTGTAGTTTGCATACGGAGAAAATTGTTCATTCTATGAATTTGTAGGTAAATACTTAGATGAAAGCGGTTTCTAAAGATTAAGAGACTGCACGTAAATATTTTGAAATTGAATACCACTTAGATGCTCTTGCTGTTTTTGTATTAAAGTGACAGCGTGACCAAATCGTCAACCAAATGACATTTATGTAGAGATGTATTATGTTCCGTGTCGTCGACATATTCGTCTTTGTGAATGTACTATATATTCCAGTTACTATAAATGTGAAAATTTGTGAGCATGTTTGAATGTCTGTTACTTAATCACGTAGATTGTCAACTTTTTTTAGATGTCAAATTGTTTTGATTCAAATACACATAGGTTACTTTAATTCGGGCAAACGTTCTCGTCAAATCACAGCAAAGTCAAAGCTTGTATAGAAATAATTATATTGAAACCTACATTATAATATTAATCAGTACCTATGTATGACGGATCCTGTGTGAAAACTGGAAAATTTACATAATTGTAGGTGGCACGTTATTTTGGGATACATTACAGTATTGAGGCCACCGGCTTCATAACGAGAAAATATAAAAATACAAAATTGTACTCGAACTAGCCATTTTTAACAAGGTAGCAATTACGTCACACGATATATTTCCACGAAAAATTACGTTACGTACGTACTAGAGATTGAAGCTAAAAATTTTAATTTTCTTTTTAGAATTTCATAGCAAAGTAATGCAATTATTATACAATCAATATAATCAATATTGGAACATTTTTATAAACTTTGAAATGAACACCCGAATACGATGTAACTATTGAATGATTACAAACATTTTTTTAGAAAAATCAAACATTCCAAAACTGGAAATAAAGTTTTTACGCATTTAATGCTCGGCCCTGTGACTATCGAAAAGCAGTTGAAGAGTCAAAAAAACTGTTATATATATAGTTCAAAAGTTATGATATCTATCAAGCTATAAGGCGAAATATTAATTTCAATGTAAATCTTACAGTAAACTTATTGGCAGTGCAAGCTCATCACACTAACCATTGAGTGAACAACAAACTCAATATAATAAATCTATGGAGAGCTTAAGAGCTGTAACAACAAATACTGAAATACTTAATCATAAATTATAATTTCCTTGCAATAAATTCTTGGCAAGATTGTCAAGCGACTGTTTGCTTTAATATATACGTTAGGCGCTCGTTCCGTACATAATAAAGGTGGCTTACATTAGACTGTAACAACAGATGGTTTTACATTAACAGTTTCCGTTTAACGTTTGCACGAATGATATTTGGGTAACTACGTGTGTAGGTGTATGTAGTTTAGTAGTAGTTTATAACGTACACTTTAGATAGTAAGCATTGCACTTATTTACTACGCGAGGACAGAAGTAGGCATTGTACTTAAAGTTTTGTGTGGTTTCTTAAATGATGAGAATCTATGTGTTTATAAGAATATTTAGTGACAAAAATTGGCTGTGCGGATACCGTAGTGGTTTATGTTGTCGCCTCGTCATTGCCACTGAGCTGAGTGTTGTGGGTTCAAACCTCCATTCCGGCGAAATATTTGTGTGCCAAAAAATATAGTCGTTCTGAGTCTGGCTTTTCTTTGTGAACGTTGTCTGAATGTTTGTAAAGTCCCGAACAGCACAAGAATTATTTCTAGTTGTCCTTTAATGATAAATGAAATAATAATAGAAAATAAATATAAATATATGGTTTAGTATGTATAAAGATGAATTAGATTTCGATGATGCTGACATTTAAAGGTTACATACCTAAATGTTTCTTTTTTAAAACTCGTTATTTTGAGTTCCATATCAGTAAGTAGGTAGGTGTAAGTAACGATAAACAAAGTGAAGTGCTATCCGATATTCATACTACCTTAGTTCTGTCCAGATGAACTTAGTTACAGTAAGTGTATTTTTCCTTACTCATGATATTTTTAAGTAACCATTTACCTCCTGTCATGGGTTACACACAGAATTAGGAACAATACAATCCATTACATATGAACTTCTGGGTATAAACTTAGGATCTCACAATCACTAGTAATTGTTGTACCAATGTGTTTCATTGGTGACAACGACGATTGACGACGCGACGAGACAATCTATGATAATAATTTCAATGATTTATTATTGAGTAATATGTAGCTATATGGTGGCTGTAGGAATAATTATTGTAGCTTAAGGAACGATCGCAAACATGATGCATTTCATATATACAGAACTTTGGTGTAAAAACAAACTAAAATGACCTGTGTATAGAGTAGTCCAAAGGAACGGTTGGCTGGCAACTCACAAACAGGACTATGAAAACCACCGACTCAAAGGTAAAACTATATTGGCTGGCAAAAAATATGGCCACGAAAAAGTTTTCAGACTTTAGCAAACTATACAAAGGATTTTCATTTACTGATGCATAACTGTTACACGTTAAAAAAGTTAATTGAGGTCTGCCCGGTGCCCCAGTTTGGGCGGACAGCCTGACGGCTCGAAACATTTCGGCGCTTCGTGCGCCACAGCGCGCCATGGCCGTCAGGTTGATTAGAGGATACCGCACGATCTCGTTCGAGGCTGCGAGCCTCCTTGCCGGATCGATGCCATGGGACCTGGAAGCGGCGCTCCTGGCGTCGCTCTATCGTTGGCACCAGGAGGCGCTAGCTCGGGGCGAGGGACCGGATCTTCCCGCTGTCAAGGCGGCAAGGTCCGAGCTCCGCCAGGTCCTAGTGGCAAATTGGAAGGAGTGACTTGTGCACCCCAGTGCCGGGCACGCCACGATCGTGGCGGTAAGTCCCGTGTTTGAGGAGTGGCTAGAGAGGCGGCATGGCGCCCTCACCTTCCGGCTGACACAGGTACTGACTGGCCACGGTTGTTTTGGCCGGTTCCTGTGTCGTATACGCCGGCAAGAGACGCCTGGTTGTCACCACTGCGGCGACTGCCGCGACGTTGTAGAGGACACAGCGCTGCACACTGTGGCGGTTTGCCCCGCCTGGGCATCGCAGCGCCGTGAATTGATCGCGGCAGTCGGATCGGTTGACCTCTCGCTCCCGGCCGTAGTTCAGTCTATGGTCCGGAGTGAGAGGTCGTGGAAAGCCGTCGCCTCCTTTTGCGAGGAAGTGATTTCCATCAAGGAGGCGGCGGAGCGGGAGAGGGAGCGTTTAAACCCTCTCCCCAACCGCAGAGCCGGGCGCCGGAGGGCGCGCGATGACCTCCAGCCACCCTGAGGTTTGACCTGGAGGTGGCGGGCTTTGTGGGCCTGCCCGCCATCCGTTCAGCACCAGGTCCGAGAGGCGGCGTGCGTGTTCCCACGCGCGCCTCTGTGTCGAGTCCGTCTCCCCTCTAGGGGGAGACAGTAGGGTTTTTTTTTATAATGTTAGAAGTGCCTATTCTGGGTAGGTCTTTTGTGTAGTGGCCTGCCGTTTCATACGACGGGCCGTAACCTTGGCGGGGTCGCGACCGCATGCGAAAGCGATTCGCGCGGCCCCGTCGATAGTGGTTGTGTCGAAGAACAGGTAACTAACAGGTGGTAAGTTTAGTCGGTATTCCGGGAGGTACATTATTTCTTTCCATCTTTCGTTTACCCCGGCGAGTCCGACATAATCCCTCCGCCCGCCCCCGCGGAGGGATATGCGTCATTGCATTCCTCCACGTAAAGAAAAGAAAAAAAAAAGGTCTGCCCGGTGAATTTATTAGCACCTACTGGCAGTTATTACTATCTATATTAATATTATAAAGCTAAAGAGTTTGTTTGTTTGGTTGAACGCGCTAATCTTAGGAACTAATGGTTTGTATTCCAAAATTATTTTAGTGTTGGATAGCCTATTTATCAAAGAAGGCTATAGGCTATATAACATCACGCTACGACCAATAAGAGCGGCGCATCGATGAAAATGTCGCAATATCGGGTAAATTCTCTTATGTGTAGTCTAGTAGTATTATAAATGCAAAAGTCGGTTTGATGGTTTGTCCTTTTTCAATAGTTAAAACTCAATATATACAATGTGAAACGTATGTGGGAGAAACTATTATTAGGAAACTCTCTTTTCTTTAAAAGACTCCAGCACTAGGAATGACTCCTGTACCGCGGAGGACAAGAGGAATGCTGGGTGTTCCTTTTGTCCACCGCATTACAGGAGTCATTGGGTTGCACCGCGACTGGTCTCTGAACAATCAATTATTATGAATTACACATTTTGCCCCTTTAGGGATGGAATCCACAACACTAGGTGCAGCGGCAGTGACAGGCGATCATTTAAACCACTACATCATCCGTATAGTCAAATTATTGTTTTGCACACATCAAGGGCGTAACGTCACATCAAATAAAATACTCTTATTGTTTCTAACATTCGAACAACTAAACTGCTGAACCGATTTTAGTTGTTTGGACTTATGGTGCTAACTTTCCTAGAGGAGGACATATTTTACTTGACCCATACTTCCACGTGAACGAACCCGCTCTCAGCTAGTAACTTATGTACAAATTTATTCATTTAACACAGACAACTATTCTACAAATATATTAATCAATAATAGATGTGCCCGCGGTTTCACTTGCGTTTATGATTACTGCGCCGCCCCCGTGGGTCGTAGCGTAATGTTATATAGCCTATAGCCGTCCTCGATAAATAGGCTATCCAACACTAAAATAATTTTCAATTCGAACTAGTAGTTCCTGAGATTAGTGCCTTCAACCAAACAAACAAACTCTTCAGCTTTATAATATTAGTATAGATAATATAATCTTACATTTACGCGAATGTTTTCATTAAAATTAAACTACTTTATAAATAAAACCAGCATAAAATCCGTATAGTGTAGTTTTATTATAAATTATTATTATAATGATTTTACAATTTATACCTATGTTATATGTATACCTATGTACCCAGCACGTCAAAATTAGTTAGTTGGATTATTAAATTAGCACAGATTAATTCAGACATTAAGACGATTAGTAGGTTTGCAAAGTTATTAATTTTAAGCAGAGCCGTATATCTTGGTACGTTATGAAATATTAGTAATGGGTAAATCGTATTAGGGTTTATACATACGGGCGAGTATTGAGTAGTTCTAAATACATGCATAGGCCCAAGTGGCAAAGGAATATTATACCCATATTACGTCAATTATTATTTCAGGAGCCCCATAATAGGTAGCGAGTTCGCTATCTATTAGGAAAGTTTATATTACAATATTATAACTCTAAAATAATGTAATTTTCTCCTGGCAAGTGCGATTTTGACATTTACGTAAGTTTACCTGCTAAACTGAGTTGGCTGTCAGACATTTTTAAGGTATACGAGGCTATAAGGAGTATGGATATCTGTCGATGGCTTCAAACTAAGGAGGCCGACTTATTTTTTAATGCGTGTAACATTAATTTAGAATTTTTATACTACAAATTGTAATAACAGTATACAGCGCTTTTCCCTTAGCGCGCTATGAAATATAAGTAAATGGTTAATCATATTAGGGCTCATATATATGGACAAGTATTGAGTAGTTTTACATACATGCATAGATACAAACCTCTATCCGCATTTACGATTTTTGGGCCCACGGAATAAGTGGCGAGCATATTTATGTCGGTACAGAACGGCTTAGTGCCAGACTTCATGATGCCACTGATAATTTAATGTCAGAAAACCCCAATGAAACCTTTTTCACCCCCGGAATCGAACCGAAGTCATGTCAGTTGTAGTAACTACCGCTGCACTATCGAGGCGAAGAGTATTAAAAAAACAAAACAATCAAAGGCTACAACACAGACTGTTGAAGTGTCAATCGTGCTCGACTCCTTAGACGAAGCCTTCGAATAATTCGTAATTACGCGCAGCAATCGGCATTAATTAAGTAAATAGCTGACCAGAGCAATTGTAACGCAATCTGTGCAGATCGCGACTAAAAGCCCCTACTCACCTGTCAATATTGCTGTCAATCTATAGGAACGATACGCAGGATCGACAGATTGTCACGTGAATAGGCAAGTTGGCAGTCTCAGGGGACATTGCTGCTTGTCGCTAATTTATCTGGTAAGAACCAATATCACATCATTATAATGATTCTACATATTTTTAATTCTCTCTAAAAGAAAATAAAATATATTAACAAAAAATACAAAAGTTCATATTACAATCTTATAAGAAGTGAAATCATTTCGTTTTCTATCCATAGCAAGTGCGATCTTATTTAAGTACGTAAATTTAGTTGGTTATCAGAGTTATTCTATCAAAGCCTTTTAAGCTTTATGAGACTAGGCAAGAAGTATGATGATCTGTCGACTACAAGCTACGGATGCCAACTTATACTTTACTGCCTGCAACATTTCTTCTATATTTCATTATATTTTTTACTAAAGTAAGGGTTGTTGATTCTCCGATATACCTGACCTACAAATTGTAACATCAGTATGTAGCGCTTTAATTTAAAACATTCTACCTGTCTAATAAAATCGAATGATTGCCGATCTTTTAAATCCGGGAGTCAAATCGAGAATGAATACGGGCTTTTATGCAATCTCTGCAAATCGCGGGTATGGCGGCGTATGGCGAGGTCTCGAGGTATGGCGCCAAAGATACGAATCTAACATGGCGGATAGTGACCGCCGACCGCCGACCCCTGCTCCGCTCATGCTATGTGACGTCACTGTAGCGTAGAGTCGTGTAGTTTAAATATCGATAGAATAGTTGAAATCCGTTATATTTAATTTTTTCGGAGTGCATTTTAGTTGGGTCATAATTTGAAGAGCGTGGCCTTTAAATGTGGACAATCAGTGTTGAAAAATATTGTGCGGTTTGGTAAGTTACTTTTCTTTTTTGATCAAAGTTATTTACAAATATGAAATACTGTTGCGTATAAATATGTACCTACTAAAAATTTCTTTGGGTCAACCAAAACTTACAATTTAGATTTATGTTACGATCTGTTCCCTACTACGACAGCATGTGATAATTTTGCTGGTTCTATCCTTGACCAATACTGCAATTAGGTATCGATATCGCAATCGACTACAACACATCACTGCCCAAACGTGACTTATATTTGAGTCTATTTTGGTCGATGCAGGATGGACGAATATAGAATTTGTAACTTAAACTAATTACGCAACTGCTGTTACCGTGCATTGTTATAGCATAAATAGAAGCACATTATGAAATATATTTCGTACTTAACAATCTACCTTCCATTCGCTATTAGCAATATTTTTACGCTTTTATTTTTTGCATTAGCGCTAATGTTCCTTACCGTATGTTGACTTCCTAGTTGGTGCCATGTTATCTTATCTTATCTTGTGTGGGGGCCAGTCAGTACAGACCGGCGACACTTCGACCCAGTGGGATCTTTTGTGTCGACTTCCCCAATAGCGACTGCCATAGATGTTCATGGCAGCCGGGACCGACGGCTTAATGTGCTCTCCGAGGCACGGAGCAGGCGATAATTGTCAATCAATACGCACATAATTTCGTAAAGTCATATAACTTTCGAAAGTCAGAGGTGCGCGACGTGGGTTCGAATCCGAGACCATCTGCATTGCAGTCTGTTGGTCTCTCCACAGAGCTATCGCTGCTCTATGGTGCCATGTTACTCGTATACGTTTGTTTTATATGTAAGCAGCCTATCGTATGGCCCTAATTATGCGTTGGACATACTGATATCCTCAGTAGCAGAATGAGAGTCTGCAGCGCTCAAAACAGTCTGCTATGTGTATACGTGGCAACAGAAGATCAAAAATTACTTAATCTTATATCTTCAATGGGTTTTGTTGCAGTTTCTTGCTAACAATACATGCCGATCGTACTACTGTCTTTAGACTCATAAGATGCTCTACCACATAAGCCACGACGCCTTTATCCGCCTTATCAGCATACCTTTTATACCGAGGCTCCCTACCCTCATAGCAATAAGAAAATATGATAAATAAAACTGTCCAAAACAATGATGTTATAATTATCATTGTATTTGTTATGTGGTTTGCGGGTTTCGTATTTAGTTGTATCAGCCCACATTACCGATATTTCGAATACACACGGTTTCGAAAAATCAGTAATACAAACGCAATAAAATACTTGATAAATCCCTATGCTCTCGACTATAACATGATGCAAGTATCTACTCCTTTAATTAAAAATGCACGAGAGGCTTTTAACTGCACTCACTTAGTCTGTCGATGTCAATCAACAAGTTGGTAACACAATTCGCAAATAAAATCAATCATTCTACGATAAATCAGCCGATAAATCTACCAAATGACATGGACTAACTGACGATCAGACACTTGACTGATTTAAAGTCGATCGGCGGTCTGTGGGACCTAAAACATTTTATAATTAGGCAATATTTTAATTTATAGAGACACATTTTTCATGTTACTCAACGTAATATACTTATATGGTATTGGTTGAAGCAATATCTTTATTAATATTCTTGTATGTTATTACTATTTTTACTCTGCTATAGGGGTCAGCTATCTGCTATAATATACTTTATATACTGTCAAGGAGGTTAGGGGAGAGGTTAAATAACAGTCACTGTAATGGTAAAATATTCTTCGCTTAATATATTTTGCCCGGTATTTTCTTATAGAATATACCGGGTGAAATGCAGTAACGCCGTTTTCATGTAAGAACTCTGACTCACTCAGACGTCTCATTTCTATTATCACCGCAAATTCAATAATACGCCATTATCAAATAATATTGGCAAACGCTCTTCCACTCATAGAGTTAACTTTGATAAAGTACAAGTAGATAATAAATGTATATACTTTTACATTTATAACATTAGTATGGATTGTAAACAGCTCACAAAATATCCTTTGCATGATGTTCAATATAAAATACTCTGCATTAAAAACAAATAACGTGTACATTGGAATGTATTATTTCTCTGCACAGGACATCCTCAGGACGACTAGATAGCGAATGAGCTATCTACATATATAGGCATATATAGGTATCCGTGACTAGCAAGTATAATTGAGATTTTAAATTGCATATATGTACATACGTGCTATGGCTAGTAGATTCTATATTTTTGCTTCTTATCTGATAAATCTCTCACTTTGTATAAGTGATACATAAAGAACTTAAATCTATTAGGATCATTTATGTGTCGTCATTACTAAATCCATGCTTATATTTTTAATACGGAAGTGACTCCGTGCGCTTGTTACATCTTAAGGCTAAACGACTGAACCGGTATTATTAAAATTTTTTGGAAAGTGGCTGGTTTCTAAAATGCTTAATGAAATCGCAGTGTGACGAAAGTGCAAATAATAATTTAATTTTCAATGAATATATAAATAATTATCTATTTACGATAAATTAAGGTGTTGGTAAAAACAAATATATACCTACTTTTTATACATTAGTAGGTACCACAGTTGCCTGTTATAGCTATCATGTTTATATAACTCGGGCGCACGGCTGTATGTTCCCAAAGCCATAGGCAGAGGTGTATTACACTTATTCTGCTAGCTATGGTCTGTGGTAACTAGATCCCATATAAAAACAGCTGTACTGTTATCAGGCACATTTCTGCACTCCGTGAAGCTACTTCTACAGAACACTATAACCTTACACAATAACACGTTTGCAACTTTGCACGATCTGATATCGATCCCGATACCTCACAATCGGTCAAGTAAAAGCGCAAACATGCTACAGAACCAAAGACATACATTTCTGCTTACACAATTATACCTACCAACCAAAATCTCATTAGCTAAACTGACAGCTTAATAAACATAACGGATACTGGGAATTGTTTACTATCTTAACCTTGAACTTCAATTAAATTATCCTGACTCGATAATAATAGAACACGTCTCAAAGTCAATGCAACTAGATATTCGGCAAGCAAACAGGAAAGACCATAACCCAAACTCATAAAACGAGATTACATGTATTTGTAGAATGTTAACTCAGGGTTACTTGGCGCTAGAAGCAGCGGCGCTTGTACTCCACTCCAAAACATTCCTGCGCCCTGTATAGGCAATAAAGCTACGTAATTACGAAATAACTTTGTACCTGTACTTGCCGCGGGACTATTTATTTAATCACTTTGACGGGGAAATAATCGAGGGGGCACGAAGTCTCCCATCAAAATTGTACGAGGAATACGGGGCCAATCTATCGCGTACCGTGTTGCCATGATGAAAACGCTGTATACTGCAGTGTGGCGGATTAAATAATTTCCGTGTTTACCAATAATGGGTTCGGAATAGCCTGGAAAGCATGGACAATCAGGGCGGATAGCCATCGATGATAGTACCCGTATATTGGGCCCGATTTTCGAATATCTGATACCGTCGATTGAACACTATTTAACCTATATTCAGGACGGGGTTCTTTATTAATTTAAATGTGCCTTTATTGGTATAAAGTTTGCAATTGAACACCTGCAATTAACAATTTAGTTCATTATATTGTATCTACTATTAGTAGTGAAGTGAATTGAGTAAGTACAATTTCCTGTACGTTTGTGTTTTCGTACAACCATAAGTAAATTAAATAAACGTTCATTTAATTTGAACATTTCGAGTCTAGACACAACCATATAATATTAGGCCTATTATATAATAGGCCTAATATTATATGGTTGTGTCTTATTTTTCTTTGCTTAGTTCGTATAAAAGCTATTTTTGCAGTCACGAACAGTAGAAGCTAAAGCAGACATGCACTTTAGTACCAGCAATCGGTGATTTGGCGATTACGTCGATTATGTCGTACGTTAATGGGTCATGGATTTTAAATCCAAGCTCCAATCGATGTAAACCCAATCCTAACACCGATGTGCATCCACTTCTAACACAAGCGTTTTAACTTCGCTAGCTCGTTTGACAAGAATACTAATAGTTTGGAACTCAAATTGCCAGTAATCATTTGTATTATTCTTCTAGTAAATATTACATTTGCTCTGGTCCTTAAAGAATCGAATAAATACACTCCAATTAATACACGATTCTAGTAAATGGACAAGTAAGTGCAGGCTTATACCGATACGCAGGCATTTAACCTGATGTAATAGTGTAGTTTAGTTTATAACAAGTACTAAATATGAGTAAAATAGTAGAATGTTAATTATACAAATATATAAAAGCAGCGATAGCATAATGGAAGAACGTTAGACTGCCACGCAGTGGTCGCGAATTCGATCCCGAGGCGCACATCTCTGACTTCTCGAAGTTATGTGCGTATGAAATAGTTAATTATCGCTCGCTTTAACGGTGAAGGAAAATATCGTGAGGAAACCTGCATGTCTGAGAGTTCTCCATAATGTTCTCGAAGATATGTGAAGTCACTGGGTCAGCGTGGTGTACAATGGCCTAACCCTTCTCACATTGAAAGAAGGCCCGTGCCCAGGTGTGGGACAATTTAATACAGAGCTGTATTATTTTATTTTATTAATAAAATGGGTAAACCGCTCGCTTGCTTTAGAAAATAAAAATGGTTCCAAACTTTGCTCGGCGCATTTCACGTTCGAAATTAGAAGTATATGGGTACACGTATATCTAAAGTACTTTTAAATTGAGAGTGGCACTTTTCCGGCAACGATTGGAAAAAGACTCAAAGATTCTTAGCCAAACATCAATTTGTTCAATTCGTCTAATGGATCAGAATGTATGTCACAAATTCGAGTATCGCATTTTACTGCGCTGCAATTTTTTCTTATACATTTTATCTTTCATGTAGTAAACTTTAGCAGTCTTATAAATTTTTAATACATTTATGTGGAAGTAGTATATCAATAAACATATTTATTTTTACGAAACGTAAGAGTCGAAATAAAACTGGCAGCTTTATTTATTACAGACTCGTTCCTCCGAGCTACAATTTTCATTTATTAACAAATATAATATTCAATTATTTGTTTTACTCACAAGTAAATCGTAAAAACTTGGTTGCGACGAGGATAAATTATTATAAATGTATGAATGACAAAAGTATATTATTCTAAAAACAGTATTATTCAGAATCCACAATTCATTTCAATTAATGAATGTGCTTGAATGTTGTTTAACTATACCTACGTACATCTTAATCCATTTTACGTTTTAACTATACCTACGTCTTAACCCGTGTCTGTTAATTTAGGATTAATTATTTCTTCTACCTAAACTTGAGTCACAACGGCACACCGGTGGCAAGACACCTTAGTTTTTAATTATGTCTGGTATTCTAAGAATATAAATAGAAATATTGAAATTGAAACTCTCTGGTGGTTAAAAAAAGGGAAACATGTATTTTAGTTGCCTAAATTGCACCCGACAGTTGTGGCATCGTATTTATGTAGAATTCACATTTATTAATGTTACTTTGTGAACTAAATTTATAAATCTATGGTTTAGGAATGGCATTAACCCTTGCTATTTATCTGTTCTTTTTCTACTAGCAAAATACACAATATTAATTATACCTACATATTTATTTATTATTAAAGTCCACGTCTGCAGTTGACTATTGTTTTTATAAATGTCGATTATACGCCGAGGTTTAAAATGTTGTTGTAAAGAACAATATGGAAGCTAAGGAACAAGTTAGTACCATAAAAGCTATTACAAGCAAATTGGTGGTTACCGTTATATTATGACTTGAACACAACTGTAGTTAATATTATTCAAAAGGTATTCGTTTATTGTACGAATGATTATGCTGGACCTATATAATATAATTATAATAAACCTATAAATATTCTGTGTCATTACATTAAGTAAATTTAAAAGAAGCTAACTAAAAAAGAACTCAACTATTTAAGGGCGTTTACAGTTTGTGGCCTATGGACTATTGGAAACATCGTAAATAATGTCATATTATGAAGGGTTATAAGGTTATAGAGAAAAAAAAAAAAAATTGGTATACTTAATATTGTCTTCTGTTTACGCGAATATTATTCATTGAAATTAAACTATTATATACGGATTTTATTGCGTTGTTTATTAATCACTGTATTACATAATGTTGAAACTATTACACTACTACTACTATTGAATTTGACTAATTTATACGGGAAGGACACTCCTCGTGACCATGGCTGCTGAAAAGCAACCGAAACGTCGGGGAAAGTGTAAACCTAAATATAAATAGATTTAATAGTTTAAATAATTTTATTAGGTTATAAATTAGTAAAATTCATTACATAGTAGTAGTGTAATAGTTTCAAAATTATGTAATACAGTGATTAATAAAAAACGCGATAAAATCCGTATATAGTAGTTCAATAAATAGGTATACTCTACAGACTTAGGTAAAAGTGTATTATAGATGAAATATAATTATAAATATAATAAATATTTGTAGTCTACAGCCACGTTTCTTATTACAATCAGTAGAAGCGGAATGCGTATTGTGATGTGAGTTAATGACATTGCAGACGAACCAGACGAACTATACACGCGGACTTTAAATAAAAACAAACATGAAACTGGACGGACATGATGTCTTAATTAGAATACTAGTTAAATATCGTGCTAACTTTTGTCTACTCCACGCCCATTAAAAACAAAAATATTTTGTTAACGTTATATAATAACACAATGACGTCCACCATTTTATTTTTTGTACAGCTGTCACTCGCCATTAAGGATACAGATTACATAACATTAATTAAACCTTAGTTGATGTATCCATTATTAATTATGCAAATATAATACGATTAAATAAGCATTCGCCTTGATTGACATTTTTAAAATAGCATGTCCATATTTTTTTGATAAAAGAATTCCTTGAAATATTTTAACGGTCATGAATGTTGCCAGTAAAGAAATGTAATTGCATCGTATGTCATATGTTTCCTTTTATGAAAAATCGTTTATCAATCACATAGTATGTTGCATTGTAGTGATGTAATATGATTAATTCAATTATTCGCTTAAACGGTTACGCGTATTGAATACAATTTGGGAATTAATTTCCTACCTAGCTGATTATTACGTATCATGTAGGTGGAATTGTATTAACGCATCAATAACTGTCATATCGCATATTATTATGCATTAAATTGATAATTATAGTCGATAAGTAATAATAAATATTTATTTATGTGGCAGGCTTTAAACATATTTGGCAGTTGTGACTAAATTACAGACTAGTAATTTAAAACTTAATTCTGTATCCGAATAGATAGGTATAAATTGTTTTGTATTGTACCCAACTATTAGAGATCCAATTATATCTTTACCTAATTGTAAATTATTATACCAATATATTTTCCATTATATTGGTATTGGTATTTATTTTGAAACATGCTTTTCTAGCGTAAATTTGAAGACCGCACGTGAGACTTTTGAATCCTCTGATGGATCTTGGTATCGAAGTTGACTGAATCCATAGACCGATTGCTTGGTTTGTTATATTTAAAACTTATAAACTCATGTTACCATGCTGCTATTATGTATTTTCAAACAAAAACCAAATAATTGTTCGACTCGGGATTCGCATCTAGCACCTCATGATCGGCACCAAACATAAACGCAAATATTTATTTATTTATTTAAAACTATATGCTGTGATGTTCATGGGGAGACTAAGATGGTAGTTGTCCCAACGTTCTGAACCATCTTAGTCTCCCCGTGAACATGGCTGCTGTAAAGCAACCGAAACGTCGGGGCAAAGTGTAAACTTAAATACAAATAGTTTTAATTAGAAATAATATATAGCTTAAATAGTAGTAAAATTCAATAATAGTAGTGTTAGAGTTTTCAAAATTATGTAATAACAGTGTTTGAAGTAAAATAAACAACGCGATAAAATCCGTATAAAGTGTTTAATTTCAATGTATAACATTCGCGTAAACATAAGACAATATTATAAAACTATATGCACAAAATAGTATATCGGTGAACTTAATGCCACAGGCATTATCTACCAGGCAACCATTGGGTGATGCAGAGATAAAAAGTAGTAGGTGCATACATTAGCATGATATACCTATAAACTTACATATAGGTACTAAAGAATATCATAATAGTAACGATATATTACATAGTATATACAAACACATATAGGTAGATACATACATACGCATTATATTATTCATGAGATGAATCTGAAAAACTGTCAAGGAGAAGAGCACGTACTTTCACCTTGAAAGTGTAACGGTTTGTGGACATCCTGACTTCATGAGGGAGCGCATTCCATAGTAAAACGGACTGGACGAAGAAGGGAAATGTAGAAAACCAGATATATGGGAGGGACAAAGTAAAAGGAGGTTATTGGAAGAACGAAGATTTCTATCATGATTTGCACATATGTAGATATTGAAACGGCAGGTTAAATAAGTCGGTGTATTTGGTAAGTTACATAATATTGTCTTCTGTTTACGCCAATGTTATTCATTGAAATTAAACTACTATATACGGATTTTATCGCGTTGTTTATTTATCATTGTATTACAAAATTTTGAAAATATTACACTACTACTACTATTGATTTTATTTTACTAATTTATAAGCTAATAAAATTATTTAAACTATTAAATCTATTTATTTTTGGTTTACACTTTCCCCGACGTTTTGGTTGCTTTTCAGCAGCCATGGTCACGGGGAGACTAAGATGGTAGTTGTCTCAATGTTCCAGTGTAGTTATTTCAAAGTAACCGAACATAATTTAATCATGGGTATTTCTATTTACGCAGAATGAGCTCAAAGTATCATGAAGTCTAGCTGTGGTTTGTTTCTTCTTGGGTATGACTATTTGAAGTACTGGATCCCAAGCTGGTGGTACATTCCAACCATCTTCTCTATTGAAATTGGGATGTTTTTTGATTTCAATAGCCTCGCGAAGCATCCTTGGTAGGAATCGGTGTTCTTTAGCGAGAATCTGTGGTTTGTCAAATCTCAGGTAGTGGTTGGTCCCCTGTTGTACATGTTCACACACAGCAGACTTCAACGAGCGTTTGTGTTTTACGTCAGCTATGTGTTCTTTTATGCGGGTGCCTATGCTTCTCTTGGTTTGACCAATGTATGAGAGTCCGCAGTCACAATCTATTTTATAGACCCCTGCATCTTGTAAAGGTAATTGGCACTTGACGGATGGTAAAAATTGACTTATCTTCGTTGGCGGCTTGAAGTATGTGTTGATTGAAGCTCGCTTCAAGATGTAGCCAATCTTGTCAGTGACACCCCTTACATAAGGCAGTATAGCAGGCTGGCGCTCGACTGTGGCTGGCTTTTCTCGGGATCTGTGACAGCGGCGCGGCTGTTGGAGCTTGTTGTCTTGCAGTACTTGCTTGACATGTTGAAGCTCGGCGTCCAGGTGTTTCTTGTCTACCTGAGATTTGACAAACCACAAATTCTCGCTAAAGAACACCGATTCCTACCAAGGATGCTTCGCGAGGCTATTGAAATCAAAAAACATCCCAATTTCAATAGAGAAGATGGTTGGAATGTACCACCAGCTTGGGATCCAGTACTTTAAATAGTCAAACCCAAGAAGAAACAAACCACAGCTAGACTTCATGATACTTTGAGCTCATTCTGCGTAAATAGAAACACCCATGATTAAATTATGTTCGGGTATTTTGAAATAACTACACTGGAACATTGAGACAACTACCATCTTAGTCTCCCCGTGACCATGGCTGCTGAAAAGCAACCGAAACGTCGGGGAAAGTGTAAACCAAAAATAAATAGATTTAATAGTTTAAATAATTTTATTAGCTTATAAATTAGTAAAATAAAATCAATAGTAGTAGTAGTGTAATATTTTTAAAATTTTGTAATACAGTGATAAATAAACAACGCGATAAAATCCGTATATAGTAGTTTAATTTCAATGTATTTGGTGAGGTTAGAAAAGAAAATAATACTGTAAGGGCACGTAAACTACGGCGTTGACGAATGGGTAACCATTTTATAGTGGATCTATACGATGAAATATGGTCATATTTACGACGATTATGAATAAATCAAAAGCAGTTATTTAGAAGTCGGTTATATTTATTGAGTAGATCTGCATTCAGGTCATAGTAAACATAAATCACCATAGTCAATTAAGGGAAATATCAAGATCTGCACAAGCATTATTTTTGTCTTAGATGGGAGAAAATTCTTTAGGAGATACAAGGTGCGTAGCATTTTGTTTTCTCTCTGACTGACACTAATAACCTGGGCTTGCCAATTTAAATTGGAGTCAATGAGCAACCCCAGATCCTTTACAGTAGGACTGAACGGAATAAGTATCCCATCATATACAACAGGCGGTAAAGTACTGGAGTTCAGCCTGCTTATCAATCGTTGACTGCCAAGTATGATTGACTGACACTTAATCGGGTTAACAGATAATCCAAATCTGCCAGACCAGCTTCTAATTGTTTCCAGATCAGTATTTACTTTAGCAATGGCTTGAGGAAGATTATCCGCAGTGTCTTGAACATATATGTATGTAGCTGTAAGTCATCGGCATTAAGATGATACGGGCGCTGTAGATTCTGAGTTATGAAGTTAATAAATAGAGAAAATACAAGTCAGAGAACACAGTAGTCTACCTATATACCTTTACATAACTATATTACTTTATATTTTCTTTTAATTTGTAGGTTTCAACTTTTTTTTAGAACGATAACTCCCGCAATGGTTTTAATTTCTGTGTCGCAGCAGTGTATGAACATTCTAACAACGGGCACAAAGTTTTATTTGTCCTATCCCAGTTCTCAAATCACCTTTACCAACCCGACCGAAGTAAAACAAGACAATTAAAACAAATTTTATCAGTATACACATCAGTTAAAATAATGTTCTTTTAAATCGTCTTCAATCTACAATCGCCATGTTTTATTCAGCACTCATTGTTTCGCGATGATCAACTATTTATTTGCCGTCCAGGCTGACATATAACGCTTGCATCCAAGACCCTACTGGTTTATATATAGCAGTTTTAATAATTCAATGCATCAGCTCCGAATGATTTGAGAGATATTGATGGCCGACGTATCGCGGCAATTTGTAATTGGCATTCTTTAAACGTATTTTTAATCATTTATCCTTTTTAAAGGTCGTAAGTTTTAGCAAATTTATTTAACGTAAAAATGTTAAATATGGGTGCCATCCGGATTTGAGAACATCAATAGTCAATAAGATATGTGTCTCATGAATTTTGTTTGTAGGTTCTTGAACACTGACTTGACTTGGTTAATCCTATAATTTCATTCTGTATCATAAGATATAATTATACCTACTTTTTTGTAATGTCGTAGTAATCCTAATATTATTATGAATGAAAAAGATTTAACGTTATTTGGTTTGCCAACAGTGAATATATAATACACTGAAATAACATATATGGCAGAAATGCTGATACATTTACCCAATATAGCCTAACTAGCACTTATACATAGGCACTAATAAGTTATCATACTGTCTAATTAATAAATAATAAAATTGTCACGATATTTGGATGTTTAACATTCAATAAAGCGTATACTATTAAATAATTACGGATTCAACTTGGCAAATAGACTATGTCAGGACATGGATGACTCTTTTTATCCTTGTATGTGTATACCAGGATGCAAAGTATCCCATTTATGCCATAGTAGAATTTTATAGTAGTTTGTTTTCGTTTTGTAGTAAACATGCTATAAATTCCCATTATAAGCGAGAAAAATTTATTGCCTACAGTGTGTTATGAATTGATAAATAGTGAGGTGACGTAATTTGCTATAAGTGTCGTGTGTTTTGGGTAAGTTCTACAAAAACCAAAATATGTGTGATTGAGCATATGGCTCAACAGCAACATAAAGAAGGAGTCGTTTATTGAATGACAAGAAAATTTATTCCATAAGTTACAATGGATTCACGTCTGTAGATTAGAATATAGTGGACTCTTTAATAGACACATTTCTAGTAAGGTTTTCTTGACAAAACGCGAATTACTTAAAATACTATATATAAATCTCCATACTAAATGCATACAGCTTGTAACAGAAACGTTATTAAAAATAAAGTATACGGCTTTATTTCCCGCAGTTTTTATTATTATGTGACACTTAAGCCTATTGCTTCCTAGAGGCTGACCTGCTTACGATAAATAATTTATGTACTAAAATCTCAGTAACATTATGCCCGACCTGGGATTCAAATCTCGTCTTGCACAGCAGCCGAATTCACTACCATTGCTCTATCATTTGACATATAAATCCGGGAATGGAATCCAGGATGTCACGATCAGCTGCAAACACGAGCGCCAACTTATTCCATGGGATTGACAAGCCAACTACATTATGTAAGTGACAACTGAGTAAGTTACTAGTCTACTAATACTTAACACAAAAGGTTTAAATGACCACAGATGTCCTTATCGTACGTAGATCGCATGAGAAATGTCCAAACTAAGATGAGTGAGCTCACACATTAGATAGATGTAGATAATGTACAATTTTCAACATGAGTCAGCGTGATAATACTTTATTTAAAACTAGATGTGCGCGCAGTTTCACTCGCGTTTATGATTACTGCGCCGCTCCCGTGGGTTATAGCGTGATGTTATATAGCCTATAACCTAGTCCGATTTGAAAAAGGAATTTTCAATTCGGACTAGTAGTTCCTGAGATTAGCGCGTTCAAGCAAACAAACAAATTCTTCAGCTTTATAATATTAGTATAGATACAGATGTCTAAATTAACGTCTAGAAAGATGACCGTATTCAAACGTAATAGAGAGCACTTGTCTTTCTTTTTTTTGAAAAGACATCTCCAGTACTAGGAATAAATCATGTGTCGCGATGGACTTTACAAACATTTAAACAACGGACACAAAGAACATCCAGACTCGAGACAACTATTTATGGATTTCACAAGTTTTTGTCCCGAGTGGGGATCGAACCCACAACACTCAGCGCGGCGGCAGTGGCAAGGTGACATTTAAACCATTACGTCATCCGTGCAATCAATCTTTGCTTTTCATCTTTGTTTGGCACATATAATTTCTATCTTATTGCTATACCGGCTATTCAGAAAATATGAACCTTATACTATCAAGGGTCTATATAGAACACGTTCCTTAAATTGCCCAAAAAAATCCAATCGATATTAATAGCGAACCGAAAAAATTAAAAAAGGAACAAACTATAATTTACAACGCCTGCAACATATTATTCTAGGTAACTAATAACTCATTTAGTCCGTAACCAATCGATTTCGTTCCCATCTAATTAGTTTCTCACACGGTGTTATACCTACAGGCATTTTGGTGAAAGAGATGTCCTTAAATGACCTTGGGATAAACCTGAATCTACCTGCTGGCCTAATCTACCTGTCAGGTATGTTAGTCTAGTTTTCGGGTATTTTGGTACAGCCAGACAGAGATATTTAAAAAAGGTTACACATTAAAAATGGATGGAGACGACAGACAAATATTTTAGGGATCAGCTCAGAGACCGTTGCCCGGAAATTGTTTTGTTTTGTATAAATATGTTATTAGGTACTTCCGATGGCGAATAGCATAATAAAAGACAATTTAAAAAAAATGTCCTTCAGACCGAATTTCGTCCACGGCGGTCAATCTTAACGGACACTGGACATCTGCGCAGGAGATATTATAGTGCACAAGTATGTGCGCATACACAAGTGCACTCTCTGTTCCCTAACCGTCATGATCCGATGGGACGGATAATCCGACACGACCGGAGAGAGATTAGGCGCAGGAACAACAGCTTTACGTGCTTTCCGAGGCACGGGGGTGTCTAGCACCGCCAACTTCCTAACTCCGGGCTCGTATTGAGATTTCCTAATAGAAAAACCCAATAACATTTTGTTGACCCGACCTGGAATTCGAACCCGAGACCATGAGGTCTCGGGTTCGAGTAGTGAATACGACTGCTGTGCATGAGTCGTCGTATTCACTACCGCAGCGTCACAGAGGCAGTTAGTTATATATTATAGACTCACGCTTCTATCCCCGACGGCGTAAAGACAAGTTACAGCCAAATTTTACTTTTAAGACACGATTAAATTAGGCAAGTTACTTGCATGAAAGTTGCAGATTGCATACAACTTGTACAAACCTGCATACAAGTTACAACTTGTATGGGGTAGCTTGAAATTGTAATTTTTTTATTCAATTGATCTACAAATTGAACGCGCAAAAGTCAGTTGCACGTTTCGAATTTCGAACGAGTGATGTGTAGGCACATGATATCTATCACTGTATAAATTATCGAAACATAATGTCTGTTAGGCTGGCGCACAAGAACATAATCATTTTTATTTAGGAACACGTCTTCTTCCCATGATGGCCTACTCAAATGTTGAAGATCTCCACTTGTGTGTAATTGAAACCTGCATGCAATTTGCACAATCTCGTCAACATGTTTCCAACGCAAGCAACGTGCACGCAAATGTGACGTCATACTTGCATGCAAGAGTTGCCTAACGGAATCGCACCTTCATATTCTGAGTCTAAGTAATGGAGAAGCGGGAGCCTATTGTTCTAGACACTGTTGCGAATGGCGTAGTCGTTTAAGTGGTCGCTCTACCACCGCTGCCATGCCGTGTTGTGGGTTCGATCTCCACACGGGACAAACATTTTTGTGATCCACAAATAATTGTTCCGAGTCTGGATGTACTTTGTGTCCATTGTTTGAATGTTTGTAAAGTTTCCCTCCAATACAGGAATTATTCCTAGTGCAGGCGAAGTCAGTTTTCGAAAACACAAATAACACTTTGCCTGATGCCAGAAATAAACTTGAATCCTCACAACGCATTGCATTAGTCAATGAGGCAGACTCACTTCAATGTATCCTAGAATGGACAAGGCAGTGGCATATTAGATCTATCTGATGATATGTCTAGACTCTATGTCGCTACTGAGATTTTATTTTAGAAATACCGAGTATTCATTGCTCAGCCACGGCCGAGAAACTGTTTTAAATCAAACCCGACATTTCGCAATTAGCCACAAACATAAACACATAGTTATAACACGGCAGTCATCGAAGCAGAAGTCAATATTTTATGATTTACTGGCATCCTGCAACTTCGCTCGCGTAGTATTTCATTTAAACATAGCCTATGTTACTCAGAGCATTCTATTAATAAGGATTTCTTAGAATCGGTTTAGTAGTTTGAAAGATTAGGTATATAAAAAGAACATAAAATCTAGGTTTCTCGGTATCACTAGCGTGAATACCTCGGGAACACATACCAGAATAAGCAGCGATAGCCTAATGGGAGACCGTTGGACTGCCATGCCAATGTCTCAAGTTCGATCCCAAGGCATCTCTGACTTTTTGAAGTTATGTGCGTATTTAATAGTTAATTATCGCTCGCTTTAATGGTGAAGGAAATAACCTGCATGTCTGAGAGTTCTCCATAATGTCCTCGAAGATATGTGAAGTCTGCCAACCCACAGCGGGCCAGCGTGGTGGACCTAACCCTTATCTCACTGAGAAGAGGCCCGTGCCCAGCATTAGGACAGCTAAATACAGGGCTGATATTATTATATGTATATACCAGAATGAGTCAAGTTGAAATTTTGTCCAAATCCGTTTATGGGCGTATGGTGTGCTTGAGTGATAAATATCCAAACAACTTCACAAGCTTTCAAATATATAATATTACTAGATATTGCCCCAGCTTTACAAGCCTAAATTCTACGGCAATGCATATCAGGTTAGGATAGGATAGGTCAGTATCCTCCGTGTTAATTCAAGACATGGTCTATTTGTTAGCCAAGTTTCTTTTTAATCTGTTTTAGGATTTAGTCCTGATTGACTAACAAACATTAAAACAAATTCACAAGCTTTTATCTATACCTAGTAATATTACAAGGAGGAAAGATTTGATTTTTAGTTTGTGTTTTATAATATCGTAATAATATAGATTTCTGCGTAAAATATTGACACATGGCTCCGTCCTAGAGTCCTGGTAAAACATGTATACTGTCATCGTAAGGAAAATATACGTATCTGCCAGAATATTTATAACTATATAGGCGTGCATCTCTGCCTTTTCGAAGTTATATGCATATTAAATAGTTAATTATCGCTTGCTTTAACGGTGAAGGAAAATATCGTGAGGCAACCTGCATGTCTGAGAGTTCTCCATAATGTTCTCGAAGATATGAGAAGTCTGCCAACCCGCACTAGGCCAGCGTGGTGGAATATGGCCTAACTCTTCTTACACTGAGAAAATGCCCGTGCCCAGCAGTGGGACAGTTTATCTTATCTTATCTTGTGTGGGGGCCAGTCAGTACAGACCGGCGACACTTCGACCCAGTGGGATCTTTTGTGTCGACTTCTCCAATACCGACTGCCATAGATGTTCATGGCAGCTGGGACCGACGGCTTAACGTGCTTTCCGAGGCACGGAGCAGGCGATAATTGTCAATCAATACGCACATAATTTCGAAAAGTCATATAACTTTCGAAAGTCCGAGGTGCGCGACGTGGGTTCGAACCAGTGATAGAAAAGACTCGAGTCTTTTAGCCTCTTTTTTAGACTCGCAGCCTTATTGACAGGGATAGAAGGCTAAATATGTTTTAAGTCCCCGAGCTTGATTTAAAAAAAGGCGTTTGCTGGTGATAGAAAAGACTCAAACCTTTTAGCCTCTTTTTTGGACTCGCGGCCTTATTGACAGGGCTAGAAGCCTAAAAGGCTAAGTATGTTTTAAGCCCTCAAGCCTTATTTTAAAAAAAGCCTTTGGCTCCTTCCTCCTCCCTTTTGGGGTTGGTCATGCATGAGATATAAAAGAATGTAGTTTATTGAAGCGGCTGTAGCCCAATGGCTAAGGTAACGGACTTACGATCGGAAGGTTGCGAGTTCGAGCCCCACCCATTGCACTACCGATGTAAACCGTAATCGTAACACAAGCATTTAGCTTAGCACGAGGGGTTAACAAGAATACTAGTAATGTGCGACCCACAATGCTAGTAAGTTTAAAAAAAACTCGGAACGATTCCCACAAGATTATCTGATTCCAAAGTAAGTTATTATTTAACTTGTGTTATGGTAACCAGATAACTGTATATACATACTTATATATTTCTAAAAACATATATGTCAAAATAATAAATCTTCATATTATTTTCATCATAACATATTTCTGTTTAAAAAAAATAATGATTAATTTTCGCATAACAATATTTAACTGTGATTTTTTTATTTAATTTAACTATATTCACGACAAATGAAAATAAAACTAATCAATAATATCTTTTATTTCCATTAACCTGATCCTCAAAGCGACTATAGGCTTTTTTTACTATCCAGGCTAGCTAAGAACTCCAATCACGACTCCAGCTTTCAAAAAAGGCTCGAACTTTAAAAAAGCCTAGGCTACAAAAAAGACTTTTTTTTAGTGAGAAACTCTAGTAGGCCTATTTTATTAGTCCGTCTCAAAAAAGGACTCTGAAGCTTTAAATTTAAGCCTAAAAGGCTCGAGTTTTTTCTATCACTAGTTCGAACCCGAGACCCTCTGCTTTGCAGTCTGTTGGTCTCCCCACTGAGCTATCGCTGCTCTTTTTACAGTTTAATACAGGGCTGATATTATTATTATTATTAATAATTTGTTTGTTTGTTTGGTCGAATGCGCTAATCTCACGATCTACTGGTTCGATTTGAAAAATGATTGAAGTGTTGGATAGTCAATTTATCGAGGAAGGCTTTAAGCCATATAACATCACGCTACGGCCAAAAGGAGCGGACCATCAATGAAAAATGTTGCAAAACGAAGCAAATTTATGTGAAGCAGACGAAATTGCGCAGGTCAGCTAATTTAATATAAAAATACTGGCAGATGCGTTTATTTATACTGATTCAGAATATATAACAATCAATTTCGGCAAATATGGTAGATAAGTCTTTCTTCCTGACGGCAGTAGAATATATTTGAGCAAGGACATAAAGGATATAACAGCGCTATTCGTACTAAGTTTTATTACATAGCGGTACTGGGCGCCGAGGTCGGCTACACAAGTCATCAAGCAATTATTATCATCATTATTACTTGTTCATGTGGTAGAACCTATTCATCTAAAACATAATGGTGTATGACGACTATTTTCTCTGTGGGGTAGGCAGCGGTATACCCATATTTTGTTGAGGTATGTTTAGTTCTAGGTAATGGTAGACGAGCATCACTTTTAAAGTTACTACTAAAAATTATCATATTCTAGCCATATTACGCGGTTTCAACCAAGTTTATGATTAAGTAAAATAGCTTTTTAATGGTATAAAAATTATTTAAATCACTCACAGTTTTAGAGAGAGATCGATTACAAACGATCAAACATATCTTTTCTCTTTATAATATATATAGAAAAGTCCCTAATATCGAAGTAGGAATTAAAATCTCACGATCTTTCGGTACGTGCAAGCGGTCTAATTTCGTGCTGCTAGCAAAATTTTACATACAGAAAAGCCAAATAACAGTTTACTCTACCCGGGAATCAAATTCGAGATCTTCCGATTCGATTAAGCGTAAGTTAAACCCACAGTACTAACTAGCCAGTCAGTGAAGTCAGAAACTAATTAGATAGAACCCTCTTGCATATAACACCAATTATTACTAAGGAAGTGTATAACGTTATAATATCCTTCATAATTCATTACGGCGCGGTACAACACTATAGCTCTGTTCTCACTGGTGGTTGATATGATTGATAGTTACGTATACGCTTGATAAATTAATGTTGGCAGTACTATTTGGAGGACAATGTTGTTAGTTGTCCCTATATTATAATGCTTTAGTAACCTTGAAGAGCTAATATGAATTAAAATTATATTTGCAATTCAACGAATAAAGTTTTGATACATTTAACTTGTACTATATGAAGTGTATGAAGAATTAAAGAAAGCTCGAACCTTCACGTACTACCTATACCTACCTATCAAAGTCAAAGTCAAAAATAATTTATTCACTTAGGTCACAAAATAACACTTATGAACGTCATTGGGGTTAGTGAGTTTATTACATTCACTGAATTTACATTTATGTTAGTTGCAAGGTTCAGGCAAAAGGTTGAGCCTATGAGAAGATACCTGCAAGAAACTCAAGGCCACTCTTTTAAATCGCCATCAACTTATAATTTCAGTATTTTACAATTCATTTATGTACCAGGTGTTGCAGTAATTATGCCATATGTCACTGTCCATATAAAACTTAATTCTAAAAATAAAGAAAAGTTGGTAATATTATGTAAGAAGTATTTGAGGGTTGAAATAATATTTATCAGTAGGTAGCCATTTATAATAGACAGTAGTATGGCATGAGGACGCCTACTCTTACACTTTGCGACATGAAAAGGTAGTTCGTGACTAAATGTAGTTAAAACAAAATTTACGTTAATACTTATAACGTTTGTTTAAAAGAAAAGAAAGATACTTTAATCCACAAAATAAACACGAAGTACCTACCTTCACATAACTAAATTGACGTATACAGGTTGTCTGGTAATTAATGGATAACCTTGAAATGTATAGTAGAACTGAAGTCCGTTCAGAAAAATGAAAAAAAATAAATAATAAAAAAATTAAAAGAAAAAAATATATTAAAAAGTGCAAGCTATATTAGCATAGCATACTTTTGACTGTCTATCTATTAGCATAATTAGTGTTTAATAATAAAACAACAAAAAACCGATGGATTTCATTAATTTATAGTCGTAGTATACAAGAAAGTTATACATGGTAATTAAAAAAAAACATATCTCAGGTAGTAGTTAGGATAGATTTCTTTTCATATTTTTTCTGAACGGCCATCAGTTCCACTCTAAGACATTTCCAGGTTACCCATTAATTACCGGACACCCTGTATAATACATACATTGTTTGAATCCTGTATGAAACAAGCAACTAGTTCCATGAGTTTTTATCATTTAAGTAATCATTGATTGAATAATAGCCCTTCCGGATAAGCTGACTTTTAACAGCACTTTTAAATTTGAGTAAAGGTAAATTTATAATATCAATCGGTAGTTTATTAAAAAAGCGTATATTGAGTCCCGCAAATGAATTGTGAACTTTATGTAAACGATGATACGGACCTACTAACTTATGCTAATTTCTAGTGTTTAACTTGTGAATATCACTATTCTTATTATATAAGTGAATGTTATGTTTTATAAACATAATATTCGTAAATATATATTGCGACGCAACAGTAAGTATACCAATTTCTTGAAAATGCTCTTTCAGGGAAACTCGTGGGCCTAAATTATAAATGCTACGTACTGCACGCTTTTGAAGAATGAAAATTGTTTCAATATCGGCTGCCTTACCCCACAACAGTATGCCATACTTGTAACTAATTTCACAGAAATACCCCACAAGACAGCTGATTTTTTTGAATTAAGTGACTTGAATACTTTTATTATGTCATGCGGATGTACATATTTAAAACTAAACAGGACTTTACACTCCACCACGCTATCCCTAACCAAGGATTCTGCTTTTATTGGGCAAGACCTTAAGGAACTAGTTGTATTAACAGGTATCTTTGCAAAGTAGTTACTAAATGTTTCAGCTACTTGCGAGTTATTTGAAATTATCTTATTATTTACATTAAGTTTAATAATATTATCACGCAGCTTGGTGCGACCAGTTTCATTATTAATAATGTATCAAGTAGCTTTAATTTTATCGTCGGCATTTCGAATTTTGGTTTTTAAACAAGGGACTTGGCTGTAGCACAAGTCATTTTAAATAATTTTGAATAATTTCTAAGATATTTAATAAAATTTGGATCAAAATTATATTTTTTCATTCCATATAATTTATATAACTTAGCTCTACTTGTATATAATCCAGGTGTTGCCCAATCACAAAACTTAACTTTGAATTTTGTTGTAAAATGTCTTCATTTTAAAGATTTTGTTATATTCCAGTGTAATAACGTTAAGCAAAGACTCATATAGTTCGTCTGGACTATTTCAATCTAGGTCCATATGGACAACCTTTGCATAAATGTTATTATTAAATTCCTTTAGGCAATCAGATGTCATTGGTCTACATGTGATCATAGTTTCTTTTTTAATTGTAATTATAGGAAATACAACCTTTTGCCCACAGTGGTTGGAAGTCAAATCACTCGATATGGCCCTATTTAGAAATTGGCATTCGCAAAATATATTGTCTAAGCAGGTAGCAGAATGTGATGTAATTCTGGTTGGTTCGAAAAATAAATGTTTGAAATTAAATGATCTAAACAAACTAATAAGTCTTACAGAAAGAACTGATTGCTGAAGTAAATTAATATTAAAATCACCACCATAACTTAAGCGTTTTAAAATATCCTCCATTACTGTTTCGAATACACTAAAGTCACTCTGCGGTGGTCAGTACACGCAAACTATGACATGTTGTTCCAGCTCCACACAGGATAATTCAACAGTGCGCTCGATAGAAAGATTTACTATAACATTATTTTCTTTCCTTACATTTAAGATGTCGTCGTCATAGCTAGTGTTGTATTTGCGTATACTTTGCATGTAAATAATAGTAGTAGGTAGTGTAACAAACCCAACACGTGCGAAGGTAGCAATCATTAGCAACTAATCGCTTCTGTTTGCGCATACGCATACAAAACAATAGAATGTTCTTTATTTTAAACCTGTTGCTACCAGCAGTACACACAGAATGATTAGTTTGTGCTTCACTTGTTTGCCTGAAAGTATTTGTATAAATATAGTAGACAACTGAACCCTTAAAATAATACCTGTTTACTAGATTTTGCCCGCTGCTTTGCTCGGTTAGGTTAGATTAGTAACTGTACTTTTTTCTGAATAAAAGGTACTGTATGTCCTTTTCTAATTCCCTGACAACGTATGTGCAAAATTTCATGATTATCGGTCGAGTAGTTAAGGCGAGAAAGCGTATCCAACAAACAAATTCACTTTGGTATTTATAATATTAGTTAGGATTAAACATAAAAAAACAAGCAGCGATTGCCTAGTGGGAGACCGTTGTTGGACTGCCACGCAAAGATCATGGATCATGTTCAATCTCAAGATGCGTATCTTTGACTTTTTTAATAGTTAGTTATCACTTGATTTAACGGTAAAGGAAAACATCGTAAGGAAATCTGCACGTCTGACAGCTCTCCATAACTTTCTCGAGGATGTGAAGTCTGCCAACCTGCGTGGGTAAGCGAGGTGGACTATGGCTTAATTCTTTTCACACTGAGAAGAGGCCCGCGCCCAGCAGTGGAACAGTGTAAAACAGGGTTGACATTATTATTATAAAAGATAGATCCCACATATAATTATTATAGTAAAAATATCTCTGGCACCTTTATTTCCAAGGTCTGAATAGTAAAAGCAAGCAATATTTTGTTAGGCTACGTGTTACAGAGATGAGTCTATTAATTCCGGCGACCGCGGACTTTGTTTACGCTCACATAATATTCCCCTAACTACGGTCGCCGCCGATTAGTACCGTACTTTTAGGGTACCGTGATAATCCTAATCTGGACATTATCTAAACGTCCAAACATTTAAGCAAACGACAAACTCTTCTGACTACAACATGGCTGCCTTTCAGCACAATTTGACGTAATTGACGTAATCACCCTCACGTACCGATGTGTTTTAGGCTCAAAACTGTTTCGTGTTTAGATAATGGAATTATGATTAGCACGACTTGGTAATTGAATTGAAGTGAGCAGTCCATTGGAACAACGGAACAAATGGATCACGTAACATGGCGGTGTAATGAAATTCAACAGACGCTGTTGATAATTTAAGTGGCTCGTAGGCGTACTTTGTGCCTATTGTATTACTTATACTCGCTACAATATTGCTTTGTTGGACAAATTACATACCTAATTCATTGAATATTTACATGGAAAAGCTTGAATTAATAAACTGAATAAAGGTAGGTAGGGTAAAAATATATTTATGTAACATATCTATTAATATGTGTATATTAGATAGTATATGTACCGTAAATATATTTTTAAAGAACTGTATCTAGGTACATACATAAATACAGTTCTTTATACTAAAAGAGTTGAGCGGAGGTTTCAGCTGTTTCAAGACCTGTGGAAATTGTCATCTACCAAGCATCTGGCTATCGCTATCTAATAATAATTAACAGATGGTAGAAGACTAGATTTCGTGGTTTGCTTATTATTTACAGAAATTTAGTCGCCTCATGTATCATCTTTTAATCTCAGAGCATACTGAGAGCTAAATATTATTAATAATATAATGATGTACCTACTAGACCCAAATAACATTTTTCGTAAACAGATTTTGAGAGTACCCGAAAACTGTAAATAAAAAGTCGTAAACGAAATAGGTCGCAGTGAATCTTGTGAATGAGCTATTTACTATGTTTACAGATACAACACGTAAGTTTTTCCAATATCTTCTTTTCAAATGAATGTTTTACCTAAAAATATTGTGAACGTAATAAACATTAGCAAATGCGACAGACACACTTTTTTGTAGCCAATATATTTCTTCTCTCATATAACGTAAATATAAAATTTACGCATGCTATAAAAAGTTAGTACTTACCTTCAGCGCGTATGATTAGGTCTCAGAATGAGGAGGGTCAGAGCTATCGTTTTAGGATCTACGATCTGAAATTATTATTTTTCTGATTTATCCAACGAATACACGTTCATTGGTCAAGCTAGACCCGTAAGCACTTACCAACCGAATAGATTACGTCCAAGCTAAGGGAGAACTGATTGCTTATCAATCTCCAAATATGAAACTTTGAAACAAATCATAAATCTATAGTAGCCATAAAAGTACACACCCATAATAACTGCGTCTTACGATTAATATTTCATCGAATTTTACCCCTACAAGCGGAGTTATTTTAACATCAAAAGCTGCCTGTCTTTCTACGCAATATTGTTTAATACCACCCAAGAATTTATTACCGCACAAAAAAGGTATAAAATTCATCCGTATAAGCTTTCCATCGTATGATATCATGGTCTGGAATCTTTATACTCTGAGCCAAAGATACTTGCGAACTTTTCACTTCACTCGAATAGTTGAACAAGTTCAGTATTTCAAAGTGAAAAGTTGAAAGGCGAATTGTTAGCGACGGAAAGGCCCCGAATATGTTTTAGGTGGCTTGCGGCAGGAACGTATTTTAAAAGACGGAGAGCAATTGTTAAACTTCAGCACTCAGTATAGTCTAATCACCCTAATAATTGTGGCAGAAATTACAGTTCCATTGAAATTGTAACTTTCTTATGATTCAAAATATGAGGCCGTTAGTTTTTGTCAGCAATCTGGTCGTTAAATATATCCATGTTTAGGCTTCACTAGTCTGCTGATTGTTCAATCTAAGTACATATTTCGACGTTCACAAACGATACGTTTTTATATAATAAGTTATTTGATTTAAACATAATATGTCACAAAGGCTCTATATATGTGTACCTCTGTATCTACCAACATGAAGAAAGAAAGCAAATGTAGATTTGTTAGTCATTTAGATAATTACTAACGGTCGCGTAGTAGTCAAAATGCCATAATTGATTAAAATTTTAAATTGATCGTTATTAAGGTTTTATTGTCTATAACTTTACCCTTATAATCACATTTCATTTAGATTTCGCCATGGCTATACAGGTTAATTTACCTAGCTTTTTCAAACAAATTAATATTTATTTAACTATACTCTTTCTTCGATATTCTTAAGCCTACTACTTTGTTTTCTTTTATTATTTATTATAAACAAATAAGTTATAGGTAACCATAGTTACAAAGAATTGTACGACGTCAGACGAACAATGCCGAAATACTACGAACGCGATTCGACTGCGTGTGTCAAATGCATGGTTGTGTGCGTGTAGTGTTTTTTCATTAATTTAATATATTTCTAATGCATATTTTATAAAAATATTAGGATTCGCCCCTCCTTCTCCATATTAACTTTAACTGTGCCAAATTTCATACTCCTCCGTCCGCGCAATTTTCGTAAAAAAGGGTACAAAGTTTTTGCTTCACGTATTAATTTATAAATGAGAGATTGAGAGCAAAATACAGTAACTACTAGAGCCACGCATATATCTTATAAAATCCAAGCAGATCAGTAATGCACACGCTATATAAATATGGCAACTTCTACTGTGCAACTGACGGTTTTGCCTGCGCACGGTACTTTTTCTACTGGCTCACATACCTATTACCCTTACCATTTCTTTCATACTATCTTAGATGCAAATTATATAAATTATACTGCTGGGGGCAAATATTGTAATCTATCACAGGCTACCTTAACTGGTTATCATCAAGCGAGCCATAACGTTTAATACTATTTCTGATATATAAAAACAAATTAATAATTATTGTAAGTGGCACATTAAAAGATTGATTACTTGCTGATTTTCATTTTCTTTGAAGGTTCATTTGATAGATTTGATACAAATATATTTTTAAATAAAAGCAAGATTTTCAGTAAATAACATTATTTAATTCTTTGTTCTGTCGTCTGTTTTCAATCGGTTTGTTCAATTAAAATACATCCTATATTACATTTATGATAAGTGTCAATTTGTATATAAGCGTTAATTTCAAGCTACTGTAAAATAACTCATAATGCTTAAACTGAGATTTGCCTAAATTATAATTATTATATAAATCAATAAATATTCAAATCATTTCATTTTTACGCAACTAAGGGTTGGTCGTTTGTGACTTCGAATAAAATATATAAACTAGGTATAATGCGAAAATTACCGTAGGTACATAATTTTATTTTATAAGTGATCGCGGTAGCTAAATTAAGTAGATTTTATAATTTATGCTTTTAGGCATAAGTTACGACTAGGCTCTTTTTATTCTCCGCGTTATATAGTATCGCCGATAATCGGCTCTATAGATACTTAACTAATAAATATGTTAATAAAAAGTGGTTAGGTTTGTTAATATTAGTTAAGTTGTAAATTATAATTGTTGCTTTGTTTATGTAATTAATGTTTGAAATAAATAATACAACGATTAAAAAAAATAAAAGGATTAGGAAAAATTATATAGGTAATAGGACTATCTAGGACTACACCTTTATTATATTCATTTACATTTTTATTACGATCTAACTCTTGGCCTGTGACTTCGTATGCGTGGAATTTAGAAGAAGGTACCTATCTATATTTAGTAGTAGGTAGCACAATTTATATGTATAAATAAAGTCCTGTTATAATTGTGCCCTATCAGTCGTAAATAGTTACTTTATAACCAACACACATTAAAATTTAAAGACTTGAAGGCGTCTAGGATTTAAAATAATAAAATGTACAGTAACATCATATAAGGTAATAGTTTTAGTACCCTCGTACTCATTAATAACCTTTAATCGTCGATTATCTTCCACATCTTCTACAACTGAGACCATCACACCAAAGATACCTAGCAACTATCTGTGATAGAAGTTTTATTACAGATAATACAACTACGAATGATCGCTTATGTAACAATATTGGTGCTAAAGATTATCCTTTGCTTGTAGCAACTTGATAAAATGAATAACGGGTATAAAGAAATAAAACTCGGAACAATCATGTGGTGGTATTTTTTGGCCTTTGCACTCTACGCAAATGCGCAATTGATACATTGCACAACACATTACAAAATACATTTATTTGCAAAAAATAATTGATCGACTTGTCTTTCAGGCTTTCATTGGATAATTAATTAATTTTAGTAACTCGCCAAGTCGCCATTTGTATTTTGTATATTGTGGGTATGCAGATCCCTGCACACAATTTTTTATTTGTACAAGTGATTTCTAGTTTACTTATCGGCGATTGTAATGAATAATAATAATAATATTCTACCACATACACACAACACTATCTAGCCCAAACTAAGCAGAGCTTGTATTATGAATGTCCTCGTTCGGCGTTTCTGTCAACTTAAGAAAAGTCTTTAATTTTTCACTTGGAGTTACACTCAATGGACCCCATTGCTTAAGTCTACGCAAATTATATATATAGGCTTGCCACTATTTAAGAGCATTAAATGAATCCGCTATTACTTATAATATTGCAGTTATATAATTAAAAACAAGCGAAAATAACTACTCTAAGTGAACATCAGATACAGTTACGACTGCGCAAATTTAATTTAATTTTCATTTATCTTTTGATTTATTGATCTGTGAACTAAACGGACTGATTTTTTATGAGCTGTGAGGAAAGATAAAGAGTCATAACAGGAGGATAAAGAAAAATACAGGCAGGTGTAGAGACGCAAAATAAAACCTATCTCTAACTCTATTGTTACATTTGTGATCACTAGAATTGGATCTTAGTATCGGTTGATAGTTAAGCAGCGAGCCTAGTGAGAAACCATTTGACTGACACGCAGAGGTCTCGAGTTCGATTACAAGGCACGCGACTCTAACTTTTCGAAGTTATGTGCGTATTAAATAGTTCATTACCGCTTGTTGTAACGGCGAAGAAAATGCATATCTGAGAGTCCTACATTATTTGTGTGTAATCTGCGCACTGGGCTAGCGTGGTGGACTATAGCCTCACCCTTCACATACTGAGAAAAGGCTCATGCCCAGCAGTGGGACAGTTTTTAAACAGGGCTGATATTATTATTTTCTTACAATAATTTTGTTCTTATCATTTTAGCTACTTAGCAATTAAATCTGGCGTAGTAAAATACATCTAAAACAGCCAGGAAGTACCCAAGTTTGGTAATCTGTGCGTAAATAAACACCGGGTGTATAAGCCGACACATCGTCCGTTAAATATTAATGCCCTCGTAGTTTCCTAATGGTGAACATTGAACGCGCAGCCCCCGCGGTGCGCCGGTCCCTACAAGGATATCTGTAGATTGGAACCTTGTTCTAATCTCCAACATGATATCTCGGATTAAATACTGTTATACCCTTAAAATACGATCAGTTTCTTGCGTCGTTTTCGGCACGTTCATTGACTTTATTGGATGTGTTCTTATGTCCTCTACAAATAGTAATATTAGAGGAGATTGTTTGTGATGTCTGTAAGATATGAGATGTCTTATAAAGATGAAAAGCTTCTATATGCTTATCATGTGTGCACAGGCTGCCTTTCATGTAAATTAATTATGTTCATATAAGTTTATCAAACGGGTATCGATATAACGGTTATTGCTTTTACCAAACACTAGTTTCAGAAAGAACGTGCCAAGATCTGTGTAGCATGCGATTGTATTAAAATGTTATTTTCAGTTATACCTACTTAATCTATTTTCTTACTAAGCAATTAGGAATTTACTTGTAAAAGTTATGGCATATTGTGATTGCTAAACAGGGATAGAAGTGTGTCCCGGGAGACTGCAATGCAATAAGCTCGTTCCCTATTATAAGGGCGTAAAACATATCTGGCAAGTACATTTCTGCTTATCACTTCATGGATATACAGGCGCTTAGATGTAAAAAAATTATTTTTCTAAAATAATTATATAAAATATTTATATTATATATAAATTTAAAACTTTATTTCTAATTGAACATATAGGTACTTTTATATTTACTTTTGTTAATCTCCTCCGAGGATGTCGCCGCTGCGGTGGCACAAGCCGGAGCCTGCCCCCTGGCGCAGGTCAGGGTGGGGGAGATGCGCCGCGGTGAGAGTGGCTTGTGCACGGTGGTGGTGCGCTGCCCCATCGCTGCGGCGAAGAAGGTGGCGGCCGGCCGTTTGCTGGTCGGGATGGTCTCGGCTCAGGTGAATCTCCTGGAGCCGAGGCCTAGGCGGTGCTACCGCTGCCTCGAACCGGGGCACGTGAGGCAGCAATGCACCGCCGAAACTGACCGCAGCGATCTCTGCTATCGCTGCGGTCAGCCCGGCCACAAGGCCGCCGCCTGCTCCGCCGCAAAACCTTCCTGCAGCCTCTGTTCTGCTGCAGGAAAGCCGGCGGAGCACCGGATGGGGAGCAAATCTTGCTCCCCACCGAAACGACGTAGGGCCAGAGGGGCGGTCGCCGGGACTCCGGCCGCCCCGGCCCCGTCCCAAGCAGGGAGCAGTACGGAGGCGATGGACACGTAATTAATTATGGCCCATCGCCTCCTACAGGTGAATATTAACCACTCCGCCAGGGCGCAGGATATTGCCGGGGCGCCAGAGGATGCCGGGGCGCCAGAGGTAACAATGGCGGAGCTCGGCGCGGCAATGGTTCGGATCCGGGGCAAAAACACCGCCCCGGGGCCGGACGGAATTCCTGGCCGCGCCTGGGTTTTGGCCTACGACGCCCTAGGGGACCGGCTCCTCAGGCTGTTTAGCGCCTGTTTGGAGTCGGGACGGTTCCCTGCCATGTGGAAGACGGGTAAGCTGGTCCTCCTTAGAAAGGAGGGTCGCCCCGCGGACTCTCCCTCCGCGTACCGCTCCATAGTGCTGTTGGATGAGGTGGGCAAGCTCTTTGAGCGTGTAGTGGTTGCCCGCCTCTCCAGGCACCTGGTGCGGGTGGGCCCCGACTTGTCCGAACATCAGTTCGGATTCCGAGAGGGCCGATCGACGATTGACGCGATCAGTCGCGTCAAGGCCCTCTCGGAAGAGGCTGTCGCCTCGCGCGGGGTGCTGTTGGCGGTGTCCTTGGACATCGCCAACGCGTTCAACACCCTGCCGTGGGCGACTATTAGGGAGGCGCTCCGATTTCATGGGGTGCCTCCCTATCTGCGCCGAATATTCGGGGACTACCTGCACCAGAGGAGTGTATTCTGTGTGGGGCGGAACGGAGAGACGTTCCGGAGGGAGGTGTCGTGCGGTGTTCCGCAGGGTTCCATTCTTGGACCGACCCTGTGGAACATCGGCTACGACTGGGTGCTGCGGGGCGCCCTGCCCCCGGGCGTCGGCGTAACTTGTTACGCCGACGACACGCTGGTCACGGCCCGGGGAGAGGATTACGGGGCAGCTGCCCGTCTTGCCACGGCAGGGGTGGCCCTGGTTGTCGGTAGAATTAGGATGTTGGCACTGGAGGTGGCGCTGGAAAAGTCCGAAGCCCTGTTATTTCATGGGCCTCGGCGGGCGCCGCCACCAGATGCCCACATCATAGTTGGAGGGGTCCGCATCGGGGTGGAGCCGAGTATGAAATACTTGGGGCTCCACCTCGACGGCCGCTGGAACTTTCGCGTCCATTTTAGCCGCCTGGCCCCCCGGCTGATGTTGGCAGCGGGAGCGCTTAGCTCTCTGCTGCCGAATACCGGGGGGCCGAGTGTCGTCTGCCGCCGCCTCTATTTGGGGGTGGTGCGGTCGATGGCCCTTTACGGGTCACCCATTTGGGCCGGCGCCCTCGATCGCCGAACCATCGCCCTCTTGAGGAAACCTCAGAGGGCGATGGCGATCAGGGTGTCGCGGGCGTACCGCACCGTCTCCTTTGAGGTGGCGTGCGTCCTGGCGGCATCGCCGCCCTGGGATTTGGAGGCGGAGGTCCAAGCGTCGGTGTATCACTGGCGCGTGGACCTCCGGATCCATGGTGAGGAACCCACTCACGGGGCGGTGGAGACGCGAAGGTCCCAGGCTCGACTGGTCCTCGAGGCCAAGTGGGAGTAAAGGCTGGCCCAGCCCCGCTACGGGGTGAGGACAGTCGAGGCTGTCCGTCCGGTGCTAAGGCAATGGACGGACAGACGGCGCGGACCGCTCACCTACCGGCTTACTCAGGTGCTCTCCGGACACGGCTGTTTCGGAGAGTACCTGTGCAAGATAGCTGGTAGGGAGCCGACAACCAGGTGTCACCACTGCGAGGAGTGCGACCGGGACATGGCGCAGCACACGCTGGAGGAGTGTCCGGCGTGGGCCGAGGAGCGCTGTGCCCTGGTCGCCGTGATTGGCCCCGACCTCTCGTTGCCGACCGTCGTATCCATGATGGTCGGCGACGACAGGTGCTGGGGTGCAATGAGGTCCTTCTGCGAGGCTGTCATCTCGCAGAAGGAGGCGGCGGAGCGGGGGAAGTGTGAGGAAGATCCTTATGTCCCGGACATCCGCCGCCGGAGGAGGGGGCGCAGGAGACGCGCTTATGTCGCTCTCCTGCCCCCCACCTAAGGTTTCTGGGTGGCAAGGCCTCAGGGGACCCTGCCACCCGTGAGTAAGAACCCACAGAGGGCGCGCGCGGTGTTCCCGCGCGCCTTCTAACGTCGAAAGGGGAGAGCAGTGAAATGCTCTCCCCCGGGGACGAAAGGAGGTCGGGTCCGATTGACCCGGCCGGCACCCACACGGGGGGCCTGCTATGGATGAATCTTTTTAGACTCCCAACTGGCCCCCCCATTGGGTGATAGAGGGAACACCCCAGGTTTTTTTAGTGGGCATACCAGCAATAGGCTGGTGAGTCCCACACGCCCCACCGGTGCCGTCCCCTAGCCGGCGGGTAGTGCATCAAGCATTTTTTCCTGGGTATCAAAAAAAAAAATGGTCTAACCCTCCACATACCTACTTACAGATAGACCAATGCATGTCTTCAGTCAATAATATAAAATATTTACTTTTTTACGTTCCAAATTTTTCTGCTTCCGATGTCTTATTAAATGTTAATTATTCAGGTATTAACTTGTTAATGGTTTGTGTTTTGCTCTAGTGTCCAAATTAATTATTATTATTATTCGGTGATTTAGAATCCAGATTATTAGATTTATCATTCGCGTAAATGTAAAACTATAATCACTTTGTTGTTGACTGTTATTTTAAAACCACTGAAAGTGTATTTTGCATAGTATACATTAATTAAAGTATTAAAATTTAACTTTTTATAGATAGAAACACATTATTTCGTTTTCCGTAGTTTAATTTAATTACAATATCCAAGCCAGGTTCAGCCTATTTTGAGATTAACAGATATTATGTAGCCACATTGTTAATTGAAAAAACTTTTGTCGTTAATTTAATCTGGTCTTATAAAGCTTACGCAAGTCTAAGCGATTAGTGCGAATTGCTCAACTTTTAGCCTTAATTAGTTTATCCATTTGGTTAATTACCCAAATAGTGTGAACCTGGCTAAAATTTGCCGCAAAAATTGAATTTTAGTTGGTTTTCTTGCACCAGGCGTAAATGGTAATTGAGTTGGCGTCTAGATAAACTAGTTAATAGTGAACCTGTAAAGTGAAGCAAGTTTTTTAATCAGTTATACTTTATGCAGTGTAGTTATTAATATTTAAAATATGCTTTTTTAACACGTCATACAGACAACGCATATGGGTTGCGAATTATAAGCAAATTGGACGAGAGTACGAAAAAATTTGAAATAAGCTTTTAAATTCGTTCTCGATGAAATGAATATCAGTTTTTAATTGAAATTGGTAATTCTAAAAGACAATAATCTATTTGCTGTCCAGAAAATTTTAATTTATCTAAAATTACCAGCGATTTTCTAATGGAAGACCATTGGACCGTTATACAGAGGTCTGAAATTCGATCCTACGGGACGCACGTCTGATTTTTAAAGTTGTTAATGATCATTTATGTGGAAATCTCTATGTTCGAAAAGTGTAGTAAATATACTGTCCTTCAATATTCTAATCTAAAATTTGTTGATTACGATCCTGAAGATTTCATCCATGTGTTACATGTAAAATATGTAACAGAAGTTTTTCGAAGAAAGAAGGTGGTGACCCACGATGGTTTTAAAAAGTCGAAAATAGGTAGTTAATCTATTTCCAATTGTTTCGACTTTTTTACACTTATGTCATTCCGTCATTCTGACATCCGACATTCTCACTACCACTAACTAATGATATCGCTTATGAAAAACATTCGACATTATAAACGCAAAACAATAAGCAAAAAAATGATTTTCGCGTCATAATGAATAAAGAATACCCTCTAATTAAATAATTATTAAAATACCCCCAGTAAAAATGGTAACGCTTCGACGCATGAGCGCGCAACTTGAGCGTCGAATCCCGAGTCTTCAACACTCGCTTCAAGTCTTAAAGGCTCGAGCGTTTAACGCTCAAGTCTTGAACGCTCAAAAGCGTCGATTCAGCGCTCAACGCTCGACGCTCAGTGCTTATTTTTATAACACTACATGTAGGATTTATACAGTGTGTCCCATCACTGTTAAAGAGAACGTTAACAAAAAGCAAATCGGTATAAATTGGTTTAGTTGCACTGGTACTAAAATATTACTCAGTATATAACGCAAACACTGCTGAACCTACGTTTAGTACGTGTTGTTACTAAAATTTAATTATTACCTCATAAATATACTTAGAATAATTTTATTATAATATTGATTGAGAAGTTTTATCCCTTATTTTTTTACTCAATTATACTGTTGGCTAGTAGAAAACGTTTTATACATACGTTATCATTTTAAGCATCTGTTTTTAACGTGCCCCACAACAATACGCGCAAATATTTTTTTGTTATTTTTGCCACATTTGTTGATTAGCTTGTGCTAAATTGTGCTTTACTATATTATCCTCTACCTCGTCATACGAGTGCTTTATCTTCTTTCAAGTAATTAGGTGATGGACGCCTAACCTTAACATTTAAAATGTTACATACGAGTATATCAGTAAAATATTCTGAGATATTAAAAATAAGCACATAAAACTTTACTCACAGTAGGTGCCAGAGACAAATTTTATTGTGACAAATAAAGATATGTTGTGCATATGACAGTTACTGCTTAATATAAACATTACGACTTTACATGCTTCTTGACCTGAAAATGTTCTTCCCAGGATTGACTTGATAATTGCCTTTGAATGTGTGGGTGTCATATTTGTTTCTCGCAGGATATGGATATACGATAGCAATTACTTAGTAGGAATTATACTACAATATTAAAATAACATTTATAGGTACATAATTATACTAAATTTATGTAGAACTCTTAGACGTGCAGAATTCCTTATGATGTTTTCTTTCACCGTTAAAGCGAGCGATAATTAAATATATAGTACACAGAGCGACACATCAACCTAGACTGTTTGGACTATGAATTTCTAATAAGTTGAATGCTGCGAATCGTGCGAGAGAGTGCGTTATATTTTTGTCATTTTGTCTCATTCACGCTGAACGGGACCCTACGCTCTATCCTTACCATTACATCGATACCACTATGCACTGTCTCTTTCCGACAATTCTCTATTTTGTATGTAGCGTAGTTATGCGTATACAGGGTGTCTAACTTGATGTGTAGCCTTGTGTACATTCATGAAATAAAATCGAAAAATCAGAGGTGCCTATTCTTGTTGATCAACCAAATATTTGCTTCAGGTAGTTGTGATCGGATTGTCTTGAGTAAAGTGTTTTTAGGGTTTTCTGTTAAGAAGTTCTTAGTAGCAGCACTAAGGCTGTCTGTCCATTGAAGCGGAGCGAGGCTGCGGAGCGAAGAAACTGAGAAATATTAACCAATAGGATTGCATACTGGAGCGGAGCGGTGTTTTTATGCAATCCTATGACGGTAGGCCATAGATAAGCCATTGGATTTACGATCAAGAAGTCGTGGGTTTGATACCCTTCTATTGCACTACCATCGTGAACTCACTCTTAACACAGGCTTTAGAAGGTGTTAACAAGAATAGTAGCTAGGTAATTTGTAATTCAAATTGCAAGAAATCTTATAAGAAGGAATTAATGAAAAATAAACTGACAAATTAAGTAAACCGTAAGACTCGCATTAATTTTCGTAATGACTCATCAACAAATCACAACTTATGATAAAGTGCTAAGTTCAACACAGATTTTCCTTAATTTAAGAGTTTAGATTTTGTTGTTGGAGCGATCCTCATATCTCCCTATACTCTTAAAAACATATGTCAAAAGACGAAGCTATTTATTTTATAAATTAAAACGTATTTCTGAACACGATTCATTTAAGGTTTTGAGCTGCTGTGGCCCTCCTGCAGACAGACACAATTGGTTTTAATTATGTAAAATACACAGATTACGTTGATTTACATATAATAACGAAATAAGATAAGATGATAACATAGATTAAACAACAATCGTAACTCTATTCACCACAGACGCGTAAAAGGCGTATTACATTTCAAATGATCATTCGCAAGGTCTTACAGCACTGATAAAAAATAAACCGCGTAACCAGAGGATAATGCGACGGTCCAACGATTATAAGTCGCGTAACTGCCACTTACTTGTGGGATGCTGAGGACTGAGATAAAAACAGATGTAACAGCCGGTCGCAACGATACTGTGATTATGTGGCACAACCCCTTTTATAAAAACATTTTATACTTTTCGACATGCGATGAAGCCGTTTGGACGTATTTCTTTTATCTGTTACTAAATTTTGCCCGCGTGTTCGGTCGCGTTAATATACATTATCTCAATAAATTTAAATCCCTCGGTAACAATACATTTTTTTGAATGAAATGTACTCTATGGCCTTTTTTCTACCCCTGACAACGTGTAACCGAAATTTCATGATGATCGGTCGAGTAGTTAAGGCGAGAAAGCGTAACAAACAAACAAACTCACATTTGCATTTATAAGTTAGGATAATTAGGATTTTAGTAGATCCTTATTTAGACAATTGAAGTTTACAATCATCCATACACAGGCAAATCTTTTTTAAGACTAGCATGAATTATAAGACTAGTGTGTGCTGTAGTAGGCGGTTTTGCTCGTGCTGCAAGAGACGATGCAAGCAGCTGGCGCCTACATACGAAAGCTACTCGCACGGGGTTATGGGTGAGTATTGTGGCTCTCATCGGTCGTTTACACGATGCATACAAACTGCGCGCGTGCTTAAACTTATATATTACCCACGTCGGTCAAGAGCTGTAAGAGTTATAACATAAGTAAATAAAAACGCATTTTATTAGCAATTTTAAAGTAAACTTAACTTGATATAAGCTCAACCAATATTCAGTTCAGAATTTCGTAGTAGTTATTGGATTAGAAAGTACAAAACTCTATCCTCAATAAATAATTAATTCTTAGGCATTAGATATTAAAGAAAATTCATTGTAGTTTTCAATAAAACATTGACCTTATCTTTCTCGTGTTGCAAAATAAACGACTGATATCCCTTTTACTATTTCTGGGTCAACTCCCAAATAAATTATTAAACAGTTTGTAATGATCGTCTTTTAAGGACTGAATACAACAGACTTGGTGAATACATTTAAATGGTAAACGAAAAAGCTAATGTTTTCGAACAGTCTGGATGGAAGGAACCACTAATTTACAATTCAGTTTTGATAATCATTGGTTGGCTCGGAGGTCAGAATATTTTCCAAAATATAGTTACGTTTGAGGAGGCAAATCTTCAATTTGTTAAATAGATGTCATACATGTAAACGAATATTAAAAATGATTATTGTCTTTGATTTTGTTAAAACAAGTGAAAATTACTGTCTTTAACAGCCAATTCTTATCGATATAAAAAATAACGTGGGCTATGTTAATTACTTGCAAAAATATCTACAGATATTTCTGAGTGATTAATAATTATTATAATATTTGAATCGTTTAAGTCGTTACTTGTTTAATATTGTCTTCTATTTACGCGAATGTTATTCATTGAAATTAAACTACTTTGGGATTAAATATAACGACCATCAAAAATAGTAATTGCACAGTAAATATTGCACAGCATAACGAGCACCTATACGCCTCAAATTACTGCATTCCGTCTCGGAAGGGTTAGGTTATGTTAGGTTCTTTCTTAAACCCACCCAAAAATAGGAGATAGAAGCGGTTTACACTTAACACTTTCCCCGACGTTTCGGTTGCTTTTCAGCAGCTATGGTCACGGGGAGACTAAGATTGTACTTGTCTCAACGTTCTAGTGTATTAGTCTCCCCGTGACCATGGCTGCTGAAAAGCAACCGAAACGTCGTGGAAAGTGTAAACTGAAATATAAATAGTTTATAATTTAATTAGCTTAAAAATTAGTACAATTTAATAGTAGTAGTAGTAGTGTAACAGTTTCTAAATTATGTAATAAAGTGTTAAATAAACAATGTGATCAAATTCGTATAAAGTAGTTTAATTTCAATCGTTACTTGTAAATTAAAAGAGTTCCTTTTATTCTTTTTTCAATGTATCATTCGAAGTAGCAGCTAGCAGTTCGACAATTGTAATACAATGTAGAATAACAACCGCTTATAAATTAGCCTACGATTTAATAATATTATTTATTGACATGCGTTGCTCGGTGAAACTTTGCTTTTTATCTATCGCATAGTAATGTTGTGAATACTTCTTAATCAAGCAAGGTATTTTCGAAATGCACCGTTAAGATGGTAAATGAATATCAGATGTTCATTTATTTTTATCTGCTTATGGTAATCTGTATCTATCGTAGGTACGTTTTATTTAAGCACATATTAAACTCGGGACGAAACAGGATCTTAATATTTCAAAAATGTTCTATTCTGATACTTAAAGCTGACGGGTTAAAACATAGAGGTAGGCTTTTTATCAATTACTGTTATTCAATGGTTTCCGCCAATTATCGCTTTATCGTGCCAGTCTTATGTCATCCAAAACACAGGCCATTTAACAATGATCGCTTAAGTGGATTAAAAGTGATATCCTTAATGGAAATCTGTTGCACGACTGACTACATTTATAAGTACAAGCTACAAATCATTCGAAGTAAGTAATTATAGGGATATTTTCATAATTAGTATTACGTGTTATCATGGCTTTATTTGGCTGCAGTTTTCATCCAAATATGTCTTTCGATTTACCTAATAAGTATTGGTACAAAAACGCCGACGGGTACTTGTTCGATGGCGATCGACGAATGTCTCATGTTTCAGTTGGTAATCACCCGTAATTAGCGAGCCAATGACTTTTAGGGAATATTGTAATGACTCGCCATCTTAAAATAATTTAACACGTAGCTATGGTGTACAATATTTATTACGTTTTTTCTTTCTTTTTCTTATTGGTATATTGGCCCTTGGACTTTCAGATTCCTCTGTTATTGGATATCGTCTGCCAGTCCCTTTCAAACGCGTTCAGGTCGTCCTAACATCTCCGTTTAGGTTTGCCCCGTCGCCGTCGATTGTCTTGTGGCACCCAATTAGTAACGATTTGTTGCTTGCATTTCATAAATTTTCCATAAGAGCTACTGGTGATTAAAAGATAATATGAGTGAGCCTTTGTGCAAGTGTGGGATTATCTAACTCGCAGGTCTAGTATCTGGATTTGCTTATTAAGGAGAACACTCCTGTCATAAGATGTGCAAGAAAGTGACATTATTTTAGTCGCTGACGTAGTATCTGGATTTTCTCATGAAGGTAAATACTCCTGCGATAAGGTGTATATCCTACTTTTGACAAGCTTTCTATGGCAAGCGTGCTACAAGCAGTCTACCTATACATAGTACAATCAGTAGCATCTCTCTATTCGTTATTCGTGGTAGGCTCAATCTTCCTGCTTTTGCTCGTCCACCTAGTTCTATTCTAGACGTCGTCTTCAATTTACACGCAGCGGCCTCTGGATCTGGATTAATAATAATAATATTATAATAATATAATAATAATATTCTACCACATACACACAACACCATCTAGCCCAAACTAAGCAGAGCTTGTACTATGGGTACTAGACAATGGATAAACATACATATATACTTTTTTTTTTTTGTAAATACATACATATTATATACATAGAAACACCCAGACCAAGACAAACATCCATGTTCATGCACACAAATGTCTGACTTGTGCGGGAATCGAACCCGCGACCTTAGGCGTGGCAGTCGGTTATACCAGTGAATTTAGTATAAGTAAATGAGAAGAAATGTTTCATAATATTCGTGTCAAAGGCAGTACAAAATAATTATTTAAGTAATTGTTTCATTTGTGACGTCATACGTATGTCCTTAAATAAGTTAGCTACTTATGCTGTCAAGGCTTGGAATTCCAGATATAATTGAAAACCTATTGTGTCTGGCCGCCGATGTGCCACTGCGCCTCAATAAGTTAAAACGTCAAATAACAAACTAAGTCGCGAAGTAAGCAATAGCTTGGAGATATTATAAAACTTTTGAGGCAGAAACTTGTAATAAACATGTAACAAGATGGTTTCTTCGTATAACACGTTTTAAATAGCTACGATATGATCTTGTTTTTAAGTAGATAATTACCGAGGGAACGGATTAAGAAGTTAATTTAAAAAATGCAAGGTATATCCATCTCTTTACTGCAATGTGTTTGAATCTTTTATTATTCTAACTAATATTATAAATACGAATGTGGGTATTTTTGTTACACTTTTATGCCTAAACTACTCGACCGATCATCATGACATTTATACACTTTAACAAGCGCATAGAAAAGGACGTAGGGTGCCTTTAACCTTGAAAAAGAAAGTGCTGTTCCCGAGCGAATCCGCAGGCAAAAGCTACAAGATAATCTGATCATTAGAATTGCGACGTTCCACGAAACTACATCTAGTTATTATAATTAGACATAAATACAGTTACAAAATAAAAAAATAACACAATATTACATTTCAATTTGGAATCTGTCATTGTTATATGAACATTAATTGTGTTTCTTCATTTTCGCGATTATTATTTTTGTGATTTTAAAATAAAGTGGGGTAATCAAAGAAGAGAATTGCTGTAATAGCATTACAAAAAGTAGGTATGGAGCCAAATGCAATATTTGAACTGATAATTTTTATATGAATATGTTGGTAAAATCAAAACAGCTTCTTAAGCGGTACGCAAATGGAGATCATACGTAGGTACTGACGACATTTTTTTTACTATTGAGCAATGTTTTAACAAGCAGAATGACCGAGTTTATGCTTAAAGCTATAGAGCTTCTATAGAGAAGCTTCCCAATTAGTCAGCAGAATACAACGTGGACATTATTCGGATAATGTCTTCAGTGATGGTTTGGTGGGGTGTTAGCGATCAAGGATTGACGGAGTCATATTTTTGTAAAAAGGTATAGAAACATCGGCACAAGTGTATCAAGACTCCATTCTTGAGAGGTCGGTTATGTCTCTTAACAACACCATGTTCTATACCCAAGAATAGTCCTTTCAGCAAGCCTCAACACCGTGTCATAAAGCTCGATCCAACGTTTCGGACTTCATCAGAGCTGAAAACTGGCCGTCATCTAGTCCCGATCTTAATCTGCTAGATTATGATTTATAGTCATTTTTGAAGACTCGGCGTGCTCTAAGCGTCATGATAATTTGGAGCCCCTAAAACAATCCATAGATTGGCAGTGAAGAATTTTCCCACGGAGAGAGTGTGTGTTATATTGATAACTGGCCTGAACGTTTAAAGGACTGTATTAAAGCCAATGGAGATCATTTTGAATGAGCTTCATATATTTTTAATGTTAATATGTTAATGTAAAAATAAACTAACACACGTTAAAGCTAATGTCTCACGACGTGATCAAAATAGGAGCCAGTCCCTATTTTGATTACGTCTCAGCATGTGTCAGACACGAATTCCTGACTATATAATCCTTAGTGTAACTGTATTTCACCTATTAACAGTAATAAAGACATAGGTATACATAAACCTTACTGAGAAACCACATATTACACCTACCTGTCAATCATCGTAATTGTTTGTGAGCTTGAGACGTTCCTACAAATGTATGTATGTACGAGATATGCCATGTTTCATGCTTCCCCGAATACGTTCAAATAATTAGCTTACAGTTACAATTAACTAATCGATTTGCGGTTATACGCTTAACTGTTATATAATCCGTTATTTAAATAACGTAATCGAATATCTAATCCAACACAGATAGTTAATGCCTTAGTGAATATTTTATTGCATTTCAATATTGATATACAGTTTAATCCTTGTCTAAGGATGTGGTTGTAAATGAGGATATTATGTTTATGTTCTGTTTAATTATAGAACTAAATGAATGTCATGGTTGACGTTTAATTTATGGTGCTCCTACACTGGCTGTTACAAAATGTATACAAACATTTTTTAACACTAAATATTTATTAACAAATGTTAGGAGTTGTTGCATTCTGTAAAGAATTGTTACGTGTTTTGAGTACTCCTACACTGATGGAAAATGTTTACAGACATTTTTTAACATTTTAAAACATGATATCGGTTCCCAGTTTGGTTTTACGTCCCGAAGCGTCTTCACAAAAATGGAAGAAGATTTGATCTTTGGATAAGCTTTTGTTTTTCGTTAAAAAAAAGAAAAAGCGCTCTAACTGGATGCGCCAAACGCTAAGAGATAGAGAAAAGTAAACTTTACCCTCATGTCGTCTGAATATTTTTTTACGAACAAATGATAACAGAAGTTTTAATTTGTTACAATTTGTTAACAAACACTTTTGTTTAGAAATGTTTACTAAACATTACCTAAACATAAAAACATTTTTTAACATTGTGATCAAATGTTTGCTAAAAATGTTAACTAATGTTTGTAAACATTTTGTAACAGCAGTGTAGAAGCACCATTAAACAAATTGTCCTTAAGATGCGTCTTCGTGTGTTTGCGAATGTAAAAGATAATGTGATTGCACGGTTGGTCGCCACGCCACTGCCGTGAAGTGTTGTGGATTCGAACTCACTCGGGATAACAATGTGTGTTATCCACAAATAATAGTTTTAAGTCCGGATGTTCATTGTGTCAATTGTTTGAAAGTTTGTAAGTCCCCTGCGACACAGGATTTATTCATTGTGCTGCAAATGTCTTATATTTATTATATTACAATAAAATAAATTATATGTACAAGTTTCTAAGCCACCATTTTAAGTTAGCTTAGATGAGCTTCAACTGCAAGTGTGGCGAATAAAATATAAGAGTAATTGAAAGCACACTAACCGCGGAGCAACTTCTAGCGAGCTGAAGGTATGACCACACTGCAATCTCGAATGCTTTAGATAGTCGGTCAGAGGCTTGGGTTGTAGGCATCTCTACTCAGTGTAGCGAATATCATACATACATAGTGTCCTGGCTCTATTTCCGATGGCCAGATGCGTATTACATCCACATTTCACCATGTTTTTAGATTTCACATAGAAAAGTCATACCGGGCATAGTTCCAGATTGCGTGCTGCTACTGACAATTATTGTACGGTAATACAATTTTACCATAAACGAGAATTAAACCCGAAACCTCATGCACAGCGGTTGCAGTCACTACCATTGTGCCACCACAGCAAAGGTTATCATTGCTTGTAATTAAATTAAAATAAGCAATGACAATGAAATATTAGAAAGTCTAGTCATAGAATTCGTTGTTCACTGTTAGCACTTATCAATTAATTAATAAGAAAAATAAGCCATCATGTCTACACGATTGCTGTAACTGTGGGTTGTGCAAAAAATATATTGGAAAACTTAGTCTAAGCTAGCGTTAAGCTCTATTCAAGATGGCAATAACCATTAATCAGTTTTGATAAATTCGTGGCTATAACTTAGAAACATAACCTCTAATTTATTCTTCAAACAACCAAAGAAAATTGCTGGCGAAATATCTACTTTTGATAAATGTATTAGGGCATGGTAAAGTCTCGAAGTTAGCAGCCTGTCAGAACTACATTACCGACGTTACTAAACACACCACCCCTTTTCAGCCCCCTAACCGACCGCGCCAATATGATTAATTGATAGTTCAACAGATTCATGAAATATAGGATCTTGATTTATTCGACTATCCAATTTTTATTCGAATATATTTACCAGATGTATTTTTAACTGCAGCAATAGCCTAATGGTAGACCGTTGGATTGCTACGCTGAGGTCTCCAGTTCGATTCCAAGGCGTACATCTCTGAATTTCTTAGTTATGTATGTATTAATTAGTTAATTCTTCTTCTTCTTCTTTTCATGTGTTAGTAGCCAACCTGTTGTCAAGAGTTGTTCAAGCCGCCCGTAGGCCTCTGACATGGCTTAACGACTGCTGTCAATTTGGCAACAACCGGGACCGACTTTTTACGTGCCCTCCGAAGCAAGACGCTCTAATGAAATACCACTAAGCGGTCACCCATGTATAGACTGACCACACCCAAAGTTGCTTAACCTCGCTAATCGTTGACCGACCAGTGAGTTTTCGCTTTAACGATGAAGGAAAACATCGTGAGGAAACCTGCATGTCTGCGAGCTCTCCATAACGCTCTTGAAGATATAATATGTATAAAGTATGCAAATCCGCTCTGGACCTATGGCCTAACCTTTCGCACAGAGAGAAAGAGCCCGTACCCTGCAGTTGGACCGTTTACATACCGGAATAATATTATTATTATTTTAAACTAAGAATCTCGTGACGTTAACCTTAACATTTAAACGTTTTGCACTGAGGATCAGGCGTCGATGAACATATGAATTTGTGAAGTAAAGCAATATTAGCGATGTGCACTTTGCCTTTGAATTATGTCCAAATCTGTTGACAACACTATACATAAGTACGCGCACTGTGTACTTAAATATGTAAAATATGTATCGCGGTGTACACAACTGTATTCAAATAATCATCGCTAATCAGTATTGCTGCAGTCATTTGTGATACATAATATGGTAAACTGAAACGTGCTAACTTTAATAAACATTATAAGATCGATTCTTTGCAACGGTTTGATGACAATACCTGCACCTTATAATATTTATTTAGTCGTATATGTTTTAACTACATACTGCACAACACACTTAAAGAATCGCTAAGCTCTTAAGAACTGGTTAAAATAGACATTTCTTCGATATCAAATTTAAAAGTCACGTTCCACTTTTTGACGTGTATGCCTAACAATGATTTCCTGCACCATTAAAACATAATATGTTAATTACCTCACATAACTTCTTAAATTACAGTGTGTGTCATGTGAACTATAATGTCTATAACCATTAAAAAATGATTAGCTACCGGTCAACCGTTAACTTATAACTAAAGCGATGTTTGACAACGTTAACTATTGTTCAATATCTTCTGCGCTAAGTGATCTGAATATTTATAGGATTGTTTAGAATCTTGCCTCAGAAAATTGATTAAATCTCTCTAACAAACGAATGTTATAAGGCATAGATTCGCCTTGAAACGTTTAAATATGGTCTTCTTTCTGGATGCTGAGTTATCATTTTACACAATATCAACATATCATCTGAATATTAAATACTAGCTGCCCTGCGTAATTTCGTCTGCTTCACATAAGAGATTTTTCCCCGTATTTGCATCATTTTTATTTATGCTTCACTCCTATTGGTCGTAGCGGGTCGTACCTATAGCCTTTCTCGATAAATGGGCTATCCAACACTAAAATAATTTTCAATTCAAACCAGTTGTTCTTAAGATTGACGTGTTCAACCAAACAAACAAACTCTTCAGCTTTATAATATTAGTGTAGACATTATTAGTAGTTTTTGGCCGCGGCTTCGTTTAGAACAGTTCTATTTTTTATGAAAGATGCTAATGCTCTATGTCCTTTTCTGTACCCCTGACAACGTGTGTGCCTTATTTCATGATGATGAGTCAATTAATTAAGACGTGGAAGCTTAATAAACAAATATATAAACTCACTTTCGCATTTATAATATAAGTTAGGATCGCGCTTACTTATATTGAACATGTACCTTTCTACTATGGTTCTCTTTCATGTCTATGTAATGTGTGAGCTCACTTTTTCTAGCGTGGACACTTTTTCATGCGATCTTAGTACAGTGAAACACAGGTATGATTTAAATCTTCGGATCGAAGGCAGGTGTGATGCCCGTTTATTACATGTCTTGTATAATATCGGGTTAGTAACAGTTTTTATATGTCGTAGTATGGCAGACGGTAATAATAGTGTTGTTGGCAGTAAAATATATGATGAAAAGCAAGTCTCCCATGTCACCGTAGCGTTGGTTATAATTAGAGGCCTCTAATAAGCCCTTATTTTCTGATACCAGTATATTATTATAATATACTAGCTGACCCGCGCAGCTTCGTCTGCTTCACATAAGAGAATTTTATCCGTTTTTGCAACATTTTTCATTGATGCTCTGCTCCTATTGGTCGTAGCGTGATGTTATAGCTTATAGCCTTCCTCGATAAATGGGCTGTCCAACACTTAAATAATTTTTCAATTCGAACCAGTAGTTCCCGAGATAAGCGCGTTCAACCAAACAAATAAATAAACAAACAGACAAATTCTTGGTCTTTATAATATTAGTATAGATTAGCATTCCCGTATTGTAAAATACATAGGGTTGTACAAATATCTCGTCTCGGGTTCGATTTGTGGGTGGGTTGAGTGTTACTGAATCTTTTTGTTAAGTTTTTAGTCACAGCACGGAGTTTGGCAATGTGCCCATATAGATAATAGGCTCTTCCAAAAAATTAGTCCTTAAATATTACTAGACTAGATTTTGCCTGCGGCTTCAGTCGCATTAATGTAGATTCCGTCAATTAACTTATATCCCTCACAACTAGTACGTTTTACTGGATGAAAGGTACCCTATATCCTTTCTGTACCACTGACAATGTTTAAGCAACATTTCATGATGCTATGTTTTACATACATCATTAATATGAGTTTTTAAACTTTCGCGTTTTTTAAACGTCGGGTAATCAATAGGTATTTATTACCTTTTAAATACTTTATCGCGAGTAAGACCCGTTGTCTAACATTATCATTAATATGTATATAGAATCTTGCTTATATACACTTGCAGACTGAAACAAAAGTACATATATTACACTCACAATTCGACAGCTGTAATTAAATTTATTCGTAAGATGCGAGTTCGTCATTCCCTTAAGAGCATGGTTACTGACTCCGGTTATAATATCTTGCCTGTACCGGGTATCGAACCTACGATCACATTATGAACATGATCGGTTCCAAAATATAAACGCCACATTATACTAACTTTATATACAACTACATTCTGCCTACGGCTTCATTCGCATATATGTAGGGTAGATATATCTTTTTCTTTTTTTAACACCTAGCCTAACCTATTAGGTAAGTACTTTTTCTGGATAAAAATTATATGTTTCTATGTCCTTTTCTGTACCCTAGACAACGTGTATGCGAAATTTCATGATGGTCGGTCAAGTAGTTAAGACGTGAGTAACAAACAAAAAAACTCACATTCGTATTTATAATATTAGTTAGGATTATAGAACTGTAAAACTAACCATCGAGCTTGCTAACAATACTATATTAATTATATAACTAACAAATAAATTAATTACTAATAATAATGAACTCATAAACAAAACGCTTAGTAAATCCACTACATCTAGTTATAGATCAGCGTGAAATAGCCCATCGAATGTTTGGGCAATTAACGATATGCCTAGCTTGAGTACATTATTGCCTACAGTAGGAAATACATTTAAGTTTACTAGCAAATTGGCGTGTACTCACGTGAACTTTCAACCCCACATGTATGCCCCCCCCGCTCGGCGCGCTAGCGAACGGACGTGTTACGTGTGATCTCCGTCGTTAAAATTCATATACAGTGTAATTGACGCGTATTTTCGAAGTTGTTGGTGCTATTTATCCTAACATTGTCACAACAAAAACTATTTAACAGTGAACAGTAGCTAAAATCAGTGCAACAAAACAATATTAGCCAATAACAATTTTAAAAGTTCGTTAAATCACCGATTTCTGTTAAGTGAACAGTGAACATTTAAACAAAGAGACAAAGTGGTTGACCTTCAATCCCAACAATAGGTCAATGACCGCTGATTGCATACATTCTACAAGCAACAACTGGTCACTAATTTCGCAAAGTTCACTAACATCGACCGTAGCCCTGGGGCGTAAGAGTTCGCCTACCGGATAGCTGCACACAGAGTCGTCGGTTCAAACCCACGGTATATACAGTTGCTCTTTTTGAGATTTATTTCTACTGTTTCCGTAACTACTTGGATAATTCATAAACAAAATGTCGAAATTATCGAGAACTCCTCCAAATAAAAATATTCCAACAAGATCAGAGTCCGATATACATACACTAGTAGCAGCTGAAGATATTGTAAATACAAGTAATATTGTCACAAACGTTACTCAAAGATCAAAGCGACGCTGTCCATCTAATGATGATACTACGATTGCCAACTTATCCGATTTTAAAAAGGAAATGAAGGAAATGCTTCACAATATGATTAGTCAACAGAACTCCCGGATGGATAAATTAGAAAGCCACGTCATTGAAATCAAAAGAATAAACACCAAGATTGATAAAACAAACTCGGAGATCGAAAAATCTATGTGTTATATAACAGACCAATTAACTTCACTCGATTCAAAAATTTGTAGTCTTGAGAAAGAAAAGAATGCAATCAATTCTAAGCTAACCATGTTGCAAGAAAGAATAGAGTCCTTTGATCGCTCCATTATCAAAACTAGCATTGAACTACGCAATGTTCCCAAACGGCCAAATGAAACCAAAGAAATGCTGTACAATTCTATCTTGACACTATCCAAACACTTGAATCATAACCTACAATCTTCAGACATTCGTGACGTCCTACGACAGCCCTCAAAGAGAGAAAACCCAAATTCTACTATAACAGTTGAATTTAATAATACGCTTCTGAAAACTACTTTTATCGCGGCTGTTAAGACCTATAACAAGCTCAATCACAACAACAAGTTAATGTCATCTAGCCTGGGCTTGTCACCAAATAATCCCATTTATATTGCCGAACAGTTGACAGCACATGCAAAGCGACTATACTATTTGGCTCGAAACTTTGCCAAAGAATATAACTATAAATACTGCTGGACGTCAAACGGACGTATCATGTTGAAAAAGGATCCAGAAAGCCAATCGTTTATTGTGAAAACGGAAAGCCAACTCAAACAATTACCTCCACTAGATAATGCATGACTAGTTATTTATAAGTGGACTGTTCGTACCTTAATTTTAATTTTGTTAACTATTTTTATATTTAAATTGCAGTTATATATTATGTGTATTTTGTACCGCAATACTTTCCACAAACTACAATACATACACTCAACAAACAAATCTTATAAAATATACAACTATACACCATCCTCGTCACACTTCACACAAACATCTTTACCTACACCAACTTCCACAAATAGCATTCTTAAATACCATCCATCACACTCACAACAAAGATTCTACACCTACACTTACCTTTTACGCTTTAACCCTAACTCTATAACATTGTGTCCATATAAAGAAACTTATATACAAAACTGGCTTGTTGATCTAGTTTTATGTTATATGTATATTATTATAATCGAAATAACAAACTGCATCTCTACTCTCATTCTTCACTTTGGCTTAGCGAAGTATCTATAAATGTGCATAACAAAAATAAACTTAAAAATGAATAATAACATTTCTAATTTAATTGACAGTATAGATCAACATTCAATATCAACAACACATACATGCAGTCCAGAAAATACCCAAAACATCTTAAAAAAACCAAATAATTACCTAAAAATATTATCTCAAAATATCCGGTCAATCAATTGTAACTTCAATAACCTGCAAACCTTATTACACCGTTTGTCCTTTGATTGTGATCTTGTGGTATTGACTGAGTGTTGGCTGTCGTGTAACACTAATTCGTACATCCCATTGCTTCAGAACTATACTAAATTTTACACCACTAAACATATCAACCAAAGCGATGGGGTCGTGGTTTACATGAAGTCCAACTTAATTGCCACATGTGAAGAACCTGACCTGCGTCAAACCGCTTCAGGCCTTATACTAAAGATAAGTTCTGACATAGCCGTAGTATGTGTTTATAGATCTCCATCTAATGACAATGTTAATAACTTTTTATCAGCTATAAATGACATACTTCCAACTTTATCTTACTTTATGACAGTCATTATAACAGGAGACTTAAACATAGATATCATCAATCCTGATAACCGCGCTAACGATTACTTAAATCTTTTGGCGTATCACGGTTACTTGCCCGCCCATAATTTGCCCACCAGAGAGAATAATTGTCTGGATCACATCTTCCTAAGAACTAAATCTCTCAACCATTGTTTTGTTTATAACACTACAATAACTGACCATTATTCGACGTTACTTTGCCTAACACACGTACGTAAAAGAACCCCCACTACTCTTACTATTACTAAGATTGACTATAATGGGTTGGATGAAACTATAAAAGAAATTAATTTCACACCTATATATAATAATTCGGATCCAAATGTTGCTATGGATGAACTAATAGATGTAATTACATCAGCCATTAAGAAAAATACAGTATATAAAAAAATATCTGCAAACAAGAAAATTATCAAGCCTTGGATTACGCCTGGCCTTTTAAGGTGTATTAGGAATAGGGATGCGCTACACAGGAAACTTAAACTATCTCCGGATAATGAAATCCTTAAAACTACATATAAAGGGTACAGAAACTTTTGTGGTACCATTTTAAAAAAACAAAAAAGGGCATATGATAAACAAGAACTATCGCAAGCCAGTAATAATCCGAAAACACTATGGGACACTATTAAAAGACTCACAAATACCAACAAACCTAAAAATACATCTACACAATTACTCAATTTCTCTTCATCGCCTATCGAATCATGCAATAATGTAAATTCTTTCTTCGTTAATATTGGTAAGAACCTAGCTGATAATATCTTACTCAATGGGCCAAACGTACCATTACGAGTGACACGTAATTCCAAAACCACCTCATCTTTTGTTCTGGACTATACTGACCCTGTTGAGGTTTCTCTTATAATTAAATCCCTCAAATTAAACGCTGCTACCGGTTGGGATGGTATCTCCCCATTAATTCTTAAGAGATACTACACATTGTTTGCTCCAATTCTCACTTATATTTTTAATTTATGTTTTGATACAGCTGTATTTCCCACATCACTAAAAAAGGCGATTATTCATCCCATCCATAAGGGAGGGGATGGAAATCTGCCTAACAACTATCGACCGATTGCAGTTCTTCCTGCGATCTCTAAGGTTCTTGAAAAGCTACTTAACAAAAGACTAGTCAATTACCTCGAACATCACAAGTTACTGTCAGCACAACAATATGGATTTCGTAGGAACAAATCAACCTCTGATGCTGTACAGGACTTAACTAATCATGTTGTACAAAGCCTCAACTCCAATAAGAAAGTACTTACCATCTTTCTAGACCTCGCAAAGGCTTTCGATACCGTTCCTGTCGGTACTCTCGTGGAAAAACTTGAAGACATGGGAATTAGGGGAAATCAATTGGATCTTTTTCGGGGTTACCTTACAGGTCGCACCCAAACTGTTAGAATTGATAGCTGTAACAGTAATGAGCTTCCAATCTTTTACGGCGTGCCGCAAGGCAGTATTCTGGGCCCTACCCTGTTCCTAGTATTCATAAACGACCTGTGTGGACTTAACATCCCCAATGCCAAAATAGTATCATTCGCAGATGATACAGCAATTACATTCCAGGCGGACACCTGGTCAAAACTTGAGCACTATGCTCAGGGTGGTCTTGATGCAGCCTTAAATTGGCTATCTTCTCACACTCTGACTGTAAATACTTCTAAAAGTAAATTAATAGTATATTCTATAAACTCGGCATCTCGACCTACCACTAATATTATTACCATAAAAGCACATAATTGCTCTCCAGTTAGAAATAATCTATGTAACTGTCCCAACCTAGATTGTGTGGATAATATTAAATATCTCGGTATAATCTTGGACAAAAATCTTAACTTCAAAACCCATATCAATTGCCTTACAGCTAGAGTGCGCAAATTAATATATATTTTTAAAACGCTAAGATCCATATCTAACCCAACAATAATCCGCAACGTTTACTTCGCATTATGTGTCTCCATCCTTACATACTGTATCTCTAGTTGGGGAGGTGCTGCTAAAACCACACTAAAACCCTTAGAAATTGCTCATAGAGCCATCTTAAAGGTGTCAACTTTCCGTCCAATTTGGTTCCCCACTGACAAGTTATACTCTCAATGTAAGGTTCTAAATGTCCGGCAACATTTTATCAAACAAACTGTCTTACTCCAGCATTATATTATGCCACATAAGGAAATAAGCAAACGTAGAAAAGATAAAGTATGTACAGTTCCATATCCTAGGGTGTCATTCACCAAACGATTCTTTTATTTCCTGGGCCCGGCTCTTTATAATAAAATAAGTCAAAAATGTATTATATTCAACCTAACATATTACAACTGCAAGAGGGCGCTACATGCATTATTGCAAGATAAAACCTATGAGGAAACTGAGAAGTATCTCCATACTTAATACTTAAAACTCACACATATACACACACACACACACCACACACATACACACGCACGCACACGCGCACGCACACACACACACACACACACACATATCATATACACCTAATCGTGTTAAAACTATGTAAATAAAACTGGAAATAAAATAAAATAACTAGAATTAATTATATATGTATAAAATCTATAAAGCAAAAGCATATAATACTTATATCTATTCAAAGAAAACATAAAACCTAAAATAAAATGCCTACCGCCAAATGGGGTTCGGGACTGTTACTCCTTAATACAGGTTATTCCATAACCTAGCTAGGAGGACAGCGCTTTAACCACTGATTGTACGCACTATTTGTAAATAAAAAAAAAAAAAAAAAAAAAAAAAAAAAAAAGTCAGTGCACGTGGGTTTAGTTACTTCAACTTAAAACATATACAGAAGTTATGTTCTCGTTAAGTGGAATATGTAACTTGAAATTAGCTTAAAAGGTTCAGGTTACTTAGAAATAAAGCTATCGATGTTGAGAAATATAGGCACATTACTTTGAAATGAACATTCTAACTATAAAGAGAGGTGAGGTGTTATGAAGAGATGGGTATCCATCCCACTCAGAGATTATGTCGGAGAGCCCGACATAATCCTCTCGCCTCCCCTTGTAGCGAACGGGTATGCATCAGGAGCATTACATCACGTTAAAAAAAGTTATACATTCCACTGAACCAAGACCTTAACAGTCCTGTGGACTTGAAAGGGTAAATCGGAAGAAGCTCGCTGTTACTAATTATTTGGTGACTTGGTCGTTGGAAACCGGCGGTTTGGAACCTAAAATGTCTCCCATTCTGTTCATCTCGTCTTTGAAGGCTACCCTTAGTATTATAAGCGACATAAGCCGTAAACTGAAAACATATCGGGTCTGACAATAAACGATTATCGTAGTAGTCGCATACCATCTGCTCGTAGCCTTACTATATTAGGTACTTACACAATCCAACTTTAGAAATACATCCACCTATAGAAGATTGCAGTCAAATAAAATGTATGCTTTGATTCTTCCGTGAAAAGGATTTCCAGGACTATTTAAGGAGAAGGTATGTTACCACCATTAATGTCAGTAGGATATATCCCTTGCACTACCAGTGTACTCCTTTTTGTATGGGTGAACAACGTGATAGTGACTCCGCTAGTGCTATAAGCGTTAATAAACTACAGTAATCATCAAATGCACTGTATGTTTCTTTGCCACCGTATTTATATTAATGTATATAAATATACGTATCAAGGATGATAAAAAGAATATATATGAGATCGGAGGTTCTTCCTAACTAGTACCGAAGACTTCAGTTGTTTATACTCGTATAGTAATTAATAGAAAATGAATGTTTTCATTATCGTTCATGTTTATAATTTTTACACATTTAGATAGGAGCATAGTAGCTGTTGATCTGTAGAGTAAATGTGAGTTTTAAAGGCGTTTCACAAATGCGCTTTGCGCCATCTGTTACCAGTTAACAGAATTACATAGGAAACACACTTCATGTTACAATATAATCTAAGTGTAATAATAAAGGTATATGTACCTACGTTCCACTAAATTATGCCTAGCACGTAAGTCAAACAATCTTTCGGCTAAACTTAACAATAACGAGGCTAAATGGAACGAGTAAACGGTACTGTCTGCATACATGCAAACGCTATTCGCGGCGTTTGAGTTACATTTCGGTAGCTACATATAGGCCAGCGAATAAACGGCGCAGTTCGCACATGCAGGGGCGTGCACAAAGATTTCTGGTAGGGTATGCACCCCCTACCCGAAACCTCTGCGAGGGCACTACATTTCATTTATAAATGTTTTTGTGTGTATATATATCTGTATTATATTGTAGTATTTAATAAATAGATTTCGATTATATAGATTTACATAATCCAGCGGACTAGGGTATGTAGTGCTTATTTGCTTGTATGAAGTGCACGCGCCTGCGCACATGCACTAATGCTAATCGCAGCGTTTGACACACTTTAAGGGAGTTAGTAGATGCAGCAAGCAAAAGCAATTGTGGCGATCAAGACACATTTTGACAGCTGATTGTATTCAACTGTCAAAATGTGTCTTGTTTGTTTGTTCTTTTATATACTTACATACTTTTGAGGCCGTAATAAATCAAAACAATTTTAAACCGCGTTAGGCTGTAAACAGCAATTAGCAGGATGGTTGTAGTCGTAAAATCACTGTATAAAATGCTAAATAGTAAATGGCTTTTTTAGGACTAAAAGCAAAAATATTAATATGTGGACGCCGACTGTCACGGACTTAAATAAACCTTCTTATTATTTATTTCTTAATTATCTCAGGCTCAGAATGACAAAAATATTTCCTCATTTTCAGATGCCTAAAAGAAAACCCGCCACAGAAGATCAGAATACTTCAGTAAGAGCACTACACTCATATTATAATGGTTTAAATCCCTCTATGGTAACGACTTCTTATTCGTCTATCATTTTATTTAGTCTAGTTACATTTTCCTATTATTCGGATGACGTAATAACATGATGAAGTAAAACATAATGGTCTAAGCGCCACTAGCAATGTGCGCCCCCGGGTGATCCCCAAACGGAACCAAAATGTGTGTGATCCTTAGAAGACACAAGGTACCTATTACAATTTTAATGATATACTTTAAATAAAGGCAATACAAAGACACTCACTGTTAAAGAAATTGTCTTTTAAGGAGTCATTCGAATACACTTTAAAATATCCCTTCAAAATATATTAAGGTCTAAGTGCATTAACAAATGATGTGACTAAAATATAACGCAGTAAAGACAACTAAACTTAACATTCTCATAACAGTATCTCGAAGACAACCTCGAGGTCGTTACATTAACACGTCACCGTTTATCTAACGCCATTAAAGCCTTAGAAAACAACCTTTCTATAACATTATAGGTTCCGTAATGCACCAATTTGTTCTGCACCAATTGGTTTGGGTAGCTCCAAGTGCATCGTTATAGTAATGAATGGTATACGTTGATACTTCTCACGAGCCAACCAGTGGACCGATTCCGAGTAATCTCGATCACACATCACTCCTGACGAGCTCTAATAAACGTCATACAGAACCTTATTAACAGACACATTCTTTTTAACGATAGCCAAGGAATTCTCAGTGGAGAACTGAATTCGAGTGAGGTAACTGTACATCTGGAGTTATGTCTCTTGATGACATGATATTTTGTGGAAACGAGGTGAACAACGTTTAATTAGACGTGTGAGAATTGTGTACATAAACTAAGTAGTTAGATTTAATTTTATGAGTATGGTTTTGGTATTACGAAACAATTTCCTCTACTTTAAAATTAATGGTTTAATATTAAAATGAAAATCTTGATACCAGCTATAAGTGAAGAATAAATTGATTGTCTATAAGGAAGTCTTGACGGGCAAAGCATTATTCTATATATAACACTTCTTGCAGACGATAAATACATATATTTGTGATAAATGACACAAGGCTCTAGTTTATTTACGTGGTTATGACGCTTAAAATAGATTTTGAAAGGTTATTAAAGAGCTTGATTAATTAGTTCTGATCCTTTTAATTCATTTTGGTTTATTAGGCTCACTTCAGCTGCTTGGTATTGCTAACTTCCTTATGTAATATTATAAATGATATATTTATTTGTTTATTATGCTTTCCTGCCTTACCTACACGACCGATTATCATTGTCAGGGATACAGAAAACGGCATAAGATACATGTCATCCAGAAAAAATAACTGTTGCTGAGCGAAGCCGCCGGCAAAAGTTAGTTATACAAGCTAATTATATCTATTGTCAAAAGAGAAAGACACAACCAGATTTCTGTTTAAGCCTGTAAGTGATTCTGAGTCTGAGTAACTCAGCTGGGGAAATATCTCCACACTATAAAAGATTGGAATCAAAAAACCTTGTGTTGTTTGGCTGCAATCTTCTGTAGGTAAACGTTAAGTACGCAGTGTTTCTTGGTTTTTTAAGAGGCTATAACAACAGTCCAGATATATTTACTCCATGCGTTATCGCGAATATGTTTCTTCTGGTGTTACAAGCAGCTATAGGCCGGTATACTCTTACGGTACCTTACTTTTTAGCCACCTTAGTTGAAAAAAAACGGCTTTTCGCTCCCAACTTACACTTAAACCATTCCGTATTTGTTTAATAACATTTGATATCAACAGTACCAACGTGCCTTATTACCGAGGTACTCAAGTTAAAGCACATACTTAAGCTCCTAACAGTTGTTTATCTCGACAGTTCTTATCGAGAACTAAATCAACGTACACGTACCTACACATTAAAATTATATAACGCACTATAGTAGCTTATAGCGTATAAAACATGCAGATCGAACCGCAATGAATGAATTAAATGATTATACATGACATTTGATCGAACCGATAATTGGAGATGTCGGTCGATGATAATAAAGTGATTTTGATGTCTTATTATAATACATACCAAATAGTGTTACGCTTATATCCCTGAAGGCGTAAGTAGAGGCAATGGTTTCAAATCCCACGTAATAGAGGACAAGCCCATTGTTGTTTATAGAAAATATTCCAGACTGCGTGCTGTTACTAAGAATTTCTTCAATTACATTTTACCCGACCTGGAATCGAACTCTAGACTTCATGCGGGGTGTTCGCATATACACAGAGCACCACAAATAAACAAAATAACCTCACGTTTGAATAGACTGAAAGAGTTCTACAGAATATACCACGGGGAGTGCTCTGAAGAGTTATTCCACCTTATCCCGCCCTCCCCTTTCCTATCCAGAACAACGCGTGCTGGGCTCAGATGCCATCCTTACACGGTGGAGTCGACTAGAGTGCGTACCAACAAGTTCGGATCCTCATACCTCTGCCGAACGATTAAGGCATGGAATTCTTTGCTAGGCACGTGTTTCAGTCTTCCTTCAATCCTGGTTCCTTTAAGCGGGGCGTGAAAAAGCACCTTCTCAGGCCGTCAAAGTAGAGACCTCAACATCGCCTCGGCTACTATGAGAACGGTGTGGAGGCCACTGCTCTTAGACCACACGATTGCTTACCATCAGGAGGAGTGTGGTAATTTTGACGAGTAAAATAAAAAAAAAACCGTTACGAATTATTCAGTGAGAGTACGCATAAACTTAGCCTGGGGATTACAACAAGATTGGCAAACAATCATACCTGAGGCCATTAGGAAAGCCTCAGGTTTCTAACTTTCTAAGCGATTACCGTAGCATATTATCACCTGGTATTGATAAGAGAAACTAAGAGGAAAGAAAATTTCAAAAAATCCGTTAAGAAACAAGATAGTCTCTAAAAGTCTAACTTACCAGGCGAACAGCCGTGACAGCACTATTCTTACGCTGGTTTTATGTAAGAGGGTAAAACTTCATCTGCTACCTTCTCCGTCGGATAGTTTCTTGTAAGACGGCTCTCGAAGCTATACACATAACAACCGTTCACAGATAACTTACTTCAACTGATTACCAGCTGGACCATGTGCTTGTTTGCCACCGTGCTAGCATTAAACATACTGGATCAACAAGGTGATGTATCACGATAATACGGACTTTCGATTGCTTTGCACTGTTATGTTTGTAACTTTGATCTGATCTGGCCGAGGGCGTGGCATGCGCGCTAAAAGTGAAAGCTGTATTCACGGGCTGTATATGTAGTTTAATTGTCGTACATCAATAAAACCTAATACCATTGAAACGTAAGATAAAACGGCTCAGTGATTCGAATAAAACAATTTGCTTCGAGTGAAATTTTTATTGCGCACTTGTAATACTTAAGATCGTTTAAGCAATTATTGCGAGTTTTAATCGTGTTTTGGTGAAAAGCGAAGGTATATTTCGAGAGATTATTTAATGATTTACTGTATTGCGATTCTATTTTAAATGTTCTATAGCTTCCACAACAGGTCGGTAGTCGACTTGTAATGTAAGATAATAGTTGTTACCATGATTAGAGGGTTATTAACTGGTAAATAGTTGGCTCGTTTATCTGTAGCAACTATGAGTCACTTGCTCAATGTTTGCTAATAAATTACAGTAGGGATAATCGGAAGGTGATACAGCTTCTGTTCTTTAAATCTAAGGTTCGAAATACGTCTGTAGTACATCTTTTCATACTCATTATCCGGATCAATATTAAATACAAACAGAGTATTTGAAGATGAAGAGCTCATCACTATTAATCATTTGGTGATAATAAGAATGAGCTGGCTTAAGTTTCATCTTGATACAAAACCTTGACGTTAATGTAATTACACTGTTAATGGAATTTATTACGTGTGGAAGAGTTCTAGAGGCTTACATTCATACCTCTCCCATTTCTTTTCTTCTAGACCATCTATAATTTAATTATCTAAGGGTTGATCTAGGATAATTAAATTGTGACGATTGACACACCTGGTATTGTAAGCATTACATGCTACAGTGACCGCTCACAATCAGGCGATATGTATCCTTGCTTGCCGCCTTTAGTGTTAAAAATGCATGTATTTATAACTATATAATTCTGATGCTTACAAACCTTTAACGGCCTTTGCAACGACAGAGACCATCTCTGTCTGCTTGTATAAGGAGGTTAACAACCACTTATAAACTGGCTGGTCATACAGGCTTATCTTACAATAAAAAACATAATAATTATAAACGAGGAACACAAGAACACAAAGATTTAAAACATTGCAACAAAAAGCATACAATATGGATGTATGAAAATTCTGAATATAACATTTTCTTTTTAATACAATGTATAGAGAAAGTGCGCCACTTTATGTAAAAATGCTTCTTAAAACTACATTCATTGTAGTGGTGGTGCATTAAAGCTTTCTATTACGTTGCATAATAGTAAAAGCTTCTAGTTAGTGGTGTTCGTAATTCATTTGACGCTAAATAAGATCACTGCCATTAAAATATCGTAGACTACAGCTCAGTATCTCGAGGCTCGGTCGAAACGGAATTCTTGATATCGACCACAGGAAGAAATTACGTTGCTATTACATGTTAATTAGCATGGACTCTTAGATAAAATAAGTATGAGCGCTTAGACATTCGATTCTTAGATGTGGGTTGATCAAAGAGTACTTAATGATTTTTTTATAAAGAGATCTCTCGTAGGTACTTTAATGAATTCTAACTTACTTGGAGGATCATCTTAGTCTCCCCGTGAACATGGCTGCTGTAAAGCAACTGAAACGTCAGGGCAAAGTGTAAATAGTTTTAATTAGAAAATATATAGCTTAAATAGTAGTAAAGTTTAATAATGGTAGTGTTAGAGTTTTCAAAATTATGTAATAACAGTGTTTAAAGTAAAATAAACAACGCGACAAAATCCGTATAAAGTGTTTAATTTCAATGTTACTTGGAGGACTTTAGAAAGTCTCGAACAACAGACACAAAGAACACCCAGACTCGAAATAACAATTTGTGGATCATCAAGTCTCTGCACAGTGGGTTAACTTTAGTAAGTTAAGGCGGCCACTGCAACTACTGTTCCATTAGTATGGAACAGTAGTTGCAGTGGCCGCCTTGCCTGAACCTTACTGACGCCGTATGTCGTGGGTTCAAAGAATGAACAATTACACATATATGTTAATAAATAGTTGTACCGGGTTTCCTTATTCTTGGCGTCCGTTCTTATAATGGCAGTAAAATAATAATAATATTCTATCATACACGCAACACCATCTAACTCAAACTAAGCAGAGCTTGTACTATGGGTAATAGACAATAGATAAACATTAATATATACTTGTTTTTGTTTTTGTAAATACATACATATTATACATAGAAGTACCCAGACCAAGACAAAAATCCATGTTCATGCACACAAATGTTTGACTTGTGTGGGAATCGAACCCGCGACCCCAGGCGTGGCAATCGGTTACACTAAATGACTTATCACGCGTCTCCTCACTCTTAGAAAAATATATTACTTCGAACTCAGAAATGATGAGCCAAATGAACACTAGTATTAACGAGGTCAAGAGTGAAATGGGTGACCTAAGAGCCTTGCACGAGCAAACAAGAAGCTTAATTACCTCGAATGTAGCAGATATTAGTTCACAGATACAGGATATCAAATCCGTCGCATCAAACATTTCCTCAGAACATGGTAATATTAAGTGTCAGTTAACTCAAGTGGAAGCAAAAATATCAAACAATGAAGAAAAAATAAAGATACTTGAAACCAACTTTAATGAGTTACAATTAAGCCCACTATCCGCCCAAACTCAGATGAAACAGCTATGTGCAAATGAACAAATTATTCGGGAAGTTCAAGAGCGCAAAAAGAGAGAATGTAATATTATCATAGCTGGTATACCAGAGCAAAACACCACAAGTACTCAAGAAAGAATTCACAAAGATGAATTCGATATTTTAAATATTACCTCAAAAATAAACGACTGTATTCCAAAGCCATATAAAATCTTCCGTATCGGTCAGTACAATACCGGTAAAACACGCAGAATTAAAGTCTGCTTTGATAAGCCTGAGCCAGCAATGCTACTACTCCGCAACAAGGCAAAATTACCGGATAACATAAAGATTTACTCCGACCAAACACCAGCTCAGCAAAAATATTTTCAGGCAATAAAGGAAGAATTAACACGAAGAACACAAACAGGCGAAAGTGACCTAACTATAAAATATATCAATGGAGTACCGACTATTATAAAACAAGCATCAAAAAACTACAACAACTAATAACAAATAATACCTTAGACAATACTATAGCCTATCAAATAGTGAGTGATTACCAGCAACTAATCACCACAAAATCACGCCTATCATTTCTCTATTTAAATGCGCGGAGTATACGAAAGAAAGGAAAACTGGACGAACTTAAATGTATTCTAAAATTGATACCCGCAACCATACATATAATTTTACTTACAGAAACTTGGATACAGAATGAAAATCAAATTCTACAGCTACAGATAGCTAACTATACACACTACTACAACTACAGAACGGATAGTAGAGGAGGAGTATCAGCATATATACACAATGACTTAAAACACAATTTAATTGAATCAACATATCAAAATGGAAATAATTACCTATGGATACATATTGAAAAATTTACTCTAGATATTGGCGTCGTCTACAAACCGGGTGACACAAATTTTTAAAAATTTTTTAGACTTATACGATACTCAGCTGCAACAACGAAGGAGAGCAATAGTATTTGGAGATTTTAACATTGACCTTTTGACTAAAAATAAAACTCTAAAAAGATACAAGCAAAGAATAACTGAATCCGGTCATAAAATTCTCAATAAAATTAATAAAACATATTGTACAAGAGACTCACATACAAAACAATCTATTTTGGATCACGTCAGCACAAATTTAAAAGGAGAACATTATAACATGGCTATTGTCAATTCATCCATGTCAGATCACAAGCAAATTTATTTACAACTTAACAAATGGAAAGCTCCTAAAAAAATACGTTTAAAATATGAAACAACAGATTATGGAAAACTATATACAACCATAGAATCACACGGACTAGAAGACGTGTCGAATAACTATAGAGAACTAGAATCAAGAATAAAACAGTATGTAAAAGACAGTAAAGTATTGAGAACGAAAGTCTTGAACTCGCCCCAAGAAGATTGGGTTAATAGTGACATAATTACTGAAATCAGCCAAAGAAACCATTTATGGATACAACACAAGGAGAACCCGGAAGACAAGACACTAGAAAAACAGTTTAAAGAAACGAGAGATAAAGTTGGCAAATTAATTCATACCACGAAAAATTCTTATTACTACAAACTATTTACAAATTGTATTAATAACCCTAAAAAAACTTGGTCCCTTATAAATAACCTAGCTAACAATAAAATAATAAAATGTTGTGCTCCTTCAAAGCTTTTGGTTGATTCCAATTATATTACTGATACACAAGAAATTTGTGAGGTCTTCAATAAATATTTTTCCACTATAGGATCCCTACTTGCAGATAACATACCTAGAAAATATCATAACAGCTCAATACAGGGTGTTTTCACGTCAAAGAACACTTACAGTCATGAACTCAGGACATTGGATCCATGCAATGCAAATGAAATTATTAAAATCATTAAAGACCTTGACCAGAATACAAGTAGTGGTATAGATAAAATTAGCACAAAAGTCGTTAAAAAAATATCAAACTTAATTTCAGACAGTCTGGCTATAAGTTTTAACAAATTAATTATTAATGGGAAGTTTCCAGACACTTTAAAGGTCGCAAAGGTAACACCGATCTTCAAATCGGGACCTAAAACCGATCCTGGAAACTATCGACCAATTTCTGTGCTCCCAATTATGTCAAAAATTTTAGAAAAAATTCTACATAATCGTTTACTCAAGTACCTAGACTCTTTCGATTTTATATCCGAACGTCAATATGGATTTAGAGCTAGAAAAAATACCACTGCTGCTGCTATTGATTTAACAACAAAAATAAAAGAAAACATTGATAAAAAACAATATGCATTAGGGGTATTCATTGATTTAAAAAAAGCATTCGATACTGTAAGTCATAAACTGTTGTTACATAAGTTAGAGAACGTAGGAATCAAGGGCAACGCACTTAAAATGCTAAAATCTTATCTTACAGATAGATTTCAGATAGTTAAGATAGATGACCGTGAGAGTAGTGCTTCACCCATCACGTGCGGTGTCCCGCAAGGGTCAATATTGGGGCCATTATTGTTCTTGATTTACATAAATAACATCACAGAACTAAGTTTACATGGTCGTTTAACTCTGTATGCGGATGATACGTGCTTATTTTATTTCGGAGCCAACATACATGATATAACTTTACAGGCCCAAGAAGATCTAAATATTCTGTTTGAATGGCTACAATACAATTTGCTGACAATAAACATTTCTAAAACCTGTTACGTAATTTATAACGCCAGAAATAAAAAAGTCCCGCTGCATAGCACATTAACTATTGATAATATCCCACTAGAACAAAAAACTTGCGAAACGTATCTTGGTCTGAGAATGGATAATCATTTAACATGGCACAATCAAATCGAGTATATTAAGAACAAATTGACTGCACTCATAGGATCACTTCACAATATGAATCAATGTATACCCAAAAATGTACGTTATTGTATTTATAATTCTCTTGTGAAGTCACATCTATTATACCTTATAGAAATCTGGGGCAACGCCGGTAAAACGAAATTGCAAGATTTGCAAAGAGTGCAAAACAGAATTATTAAAACACTATTTCGCTATCCATACTTGACACCAACACATAAAATCTTTAAAGAAACAAAATTAATGAATATCCATCAACTCTATATATATAATACTTGTATTTTAATTAGGAAAATCTTAGACAAAACCATCCAAACATCCATATCATTTATTAAAAAGTCCCAAATATCTAAACGTAGCCTTCGTCGCCCTAGTTTACTTGTTTTTCCAAAAATACGAACCAACTATGCTAAAAAGAGTATTACTTATGAAGGAGCACAAATATTCAATAATTTACCCGCCCATCTAAAAAATATAAACTCATTTAACAGTTTTCGATCTCGCCTATTCGAATATATAATAGAAAATTATACTAACAACATTTGAGATAGAAACTGTGGAATGCCTCTCACACATACCTTCCTAAAAAGAATTAAAAATGTATTATATATATATATATATATTTATGAACGTGTCTCGGTGACGGTTACTTATAATGAATTCACTGAATGTGTTATGTTATATTCTCATGTAAGTGGCTTTGTCTTTTTTGAGAATAAATGATTTAAACCTAAAATACTACGACGTCTAGGCTGCCAAATAAGAATTGCTGGTGCCGAAGTTGCCTTTAGTAAAAAGGGGAAAACAAGCTACAAATTAGGGGTGATTTAGCCACAGACGCAAGTTTTATATTATTATAAATCAAATCCACCTATCGTATTTACAATTCATTCTAAGAAATAATTAAAGATTCTATTTGAATACGCAGATTTAATACATAACAATTTAGCAATGGACTCCATTAATCATCACGTTTTTTCTCAACCCTGTAACTATAGTTTAATTATCCATACCATCCTACCTATAAATCAGTGAAGGGTATCCCTTTAGGCGAGCGCGTGGAGGCAGCCCGCGTTATTATCATACACCCACGGTTTGTCTTAGATCGAGATAATATTCAAGGCTTACTACATAATTGTCACCAGGAAACGTGTATGATTTTTGAAAACATGCGTTTTACCACTAAAACTATGTGTAATGAGTAAATTCCACGCTTTATTTCGCAAAGGGTTGGCCTGGGAAGTATTAAACCTATATTTAATTTGTTATATAATAAGGGAAATAGGACGGAATCCTTGATTAAACCTACATATGTGTTTACCATATTATGTAACGTGACTTAGATTTTAAGTTAAAGTTTAACATACTGAAAACCGTAAATGATCCGTTTAGTAGTTTAGGGTAATGACGAAATAAATAAACAAACATGTATTTGTGTTTAGTCCTGTCTAAATATATTTCTCTAATCTATATATCTCGTATCTCTAATTTTATAAATACAGCTTCGTTACAATTGTATACTAATATATATAAAGAAACTTTGGCGATTTACTGAGTCCCGCAAGCACGATACTGAAATGAAGTTAAAAATTTTTGTTTATTATATGCAGGAACGTACTGAATATATTGTACGCAACGTTGTATAACAAATAAGAAAATATACGACGACACAACCTCTTTCACTTTTTAAACTTGCGCAGGATAACAAACGTCATGTTTTTCCTCGTTCCTTTTTCAACTTGTCAAATGTGATGTGCCAGCATTTCTTAGGTTTATTTTTAAAAGGGTTTCAATGAAGTAAAGAGTGTCATGTTTTTTATTGCGAGACAACCTGTCATTTTCTATCATTTCTAGCAATAGCGAAAAAAATATACAACGTAGGTATATTGCTAGTTTGTCAATATGATTAAATGATTTCCTAGATACCTCATAGACTCGAAGAATATTAAATAGGAATGATCCTGTCTGAGAAGTGCCTATTGGACAAGCTTGAAAATATATTATAATGGTCTTAGATTATAGGGGCTGGTGTTTCAACGGACATAGGACCAGGTGATATGTAATAAAAGTGTTTACTATACCTACATCATAAATGTTGATTAAAACACAGATTTAAATAGATATAACAAATTATTGCCTTCGTGTAATCAGTATGGAAGAGAGAATCGAGAAATAAACAAAATTATCATGTGAAGTACAAATAACATTCATGTTCTTCAAATATGTATAAGTAGATGGCCCCGTATTTTAAGGACTGGCATTATTCTTGACAATGACTCTGAATAATTTAATGGTGATCGGTCAAGTAGTCAAGGCGTAAAAGCTTAACAAACAAACATTGACAATTTTAATATTTTATATTTATATTTAAAAAAGACAACACAAGGAAAAATGTTAGTAAGTATATAATATTGTCTTCTGTTTACGCGAATGTTATTCATTGAAATTAAACTACCATATACGGATTTTTTCGCGTTGTTTATTTAACACTGTATCTATTACATAATTTTGAAAACTGTTACACTACTTTTACTATTGAATTTTACTAATTTTAAGCTAATAAAATTAATTATTAAAACTATTTATATTTAGGTTTACACTTTCCCCGACATTTCGGTTGCTTTTCAGCAGCCATGGTCACGGGGAGATATTTATATAATAATATATATATATTTATAATTAGTAAAATTAAACGGGAAGTGTGAAAATGTGCTCAAATATGATCATAGCATTATCGCGTTAATTGCCTTTTTCTTATCCATTAATCGTGCAAAGTATAAAAGTACTGATTACTTTTCAATTGCCTCAAATTTAATTCCTTATTTTATTTTTATAAATTATTATATACATAAAGTAAGTAAAGTAAGGGGCATAGCGGTATTGAATGTGAATTATGTACATAAGGTCTCAGGTTCGATTCCCGGTTTGCACCAAATGTTTTTTTTATCCAACTAAGGTGGCAAACAAGCATACGGCCCACCTGATGGTAAGTGGTCTACAACACCAGAGGCATCACCTGCGCGTTGCCGATCTTTTTGGAAAGGAAGTGGGAAGAAAAAGGAGCGGGAAGGGGGAAAGAGGGTAATTGGGCCTGCGGCACTTTCACTCACTGAACGAAACACAACAGTAGGAATACTGCTATTTCACGTTGATCAGTCCTTTCCCGGTCGAGCCGGGCCGGCTTCATTCATGCTGAAATCAGCGAGGCTCTACTACTATTAAAAGGATTTCTCTGTAAATACATTTTATTAACAGCAAGTCTGCGTCTGTGCTCGACAATATGTATATCGATTCCAAAAGGTAATAGTTAATAGGTACTATCCTACCATTTACTATCCAGTTGTTTGCCAACTATTCCGTTAGAGAAATAAAATATGCTATTTTTAAATTGCTATATAACAGTGATAAAATCTAACAGCGATCAGTTCCGTCCATTAATTGTCATCATTAATCTTGTGTGACATTTATTGACTGACTTGTTGGTCCTGCGGCATGAGTTTGCATTCGTCTTAGGACCAGTCATGGGGCTACATGTTTGATTTTCAATTAGGATGAAGTGGTATTGGTATTTTACATTGGTTTAGAATAGCTTTTGCTAGCGTTAATTTAGATTTTGTCAATAAATTTCTATCTCTCGGGAACCGTACCTTTTCTCGATGAAACTCTATGTCATTTTTTGTATCGCTGACAACGTGTATGCAAAATTTAATAATGATCGGGCGTATAGTTATGGCATATTTATATTTATAATAATAGAAAGGATTTTAAATAATAGCAATAAGTCTGGCAAATGGATAGCTTCGGCTATGTAAGTTTCTATATATCAAAATTTCAATGGTGGTATTTTTGGTAAAATTGAAACCACCATTGAAATTTTGATAGCTGTTATATAAAGCAAAGGCATGTTTAACCACTTAAATAGATACTGGCAAAGTGCTAGTATGACATTTATGAAAAATATCCGCAGCCAACTTCTAAAATTTATTAACTAATTTAATTTAAAATACATTGCAAATTTGTAAAAAATATATCTCTTTGATAGGTAAAATCTGTTCTAAATACGTGTCTGTCAATTTGGGTCAGTTTTTTGTAACATGTCGGTTTTTTACCTATGCTATCTAGATCTGAGGTGGGGCGAACCGGTGCTTATAACAAAAGGCGTTACGTGGAATTATTTGTATACTGCGACTGCCTATTCTTAATCCTTTAATTCAAATTAATACTCACTTTCTCTTTGCATACAATATGGGCACGGTGACAGACCTTAAAGCGTGTGATTTCTACGTTGTATTAAAGGGGATTTTGGTTATGTATGCGTTCGTAATTTCAAACAGATAACAAAATACGTATAGAATGAAATCTCATTTGTGATATATAAGTATAGAATCAGATAAAAACTTGAATATCAGATTCTGGTTGCGGAAATTATAACTGTCAAAGTATGGAGCTCCGGATGTAGTGGTGGGGGAGACGATTGCACACTCGATTACAGTGTTGTCACCCAAGCACTACTAGAACGACTCTCACAGTTTTTACCGAGTTTTTTGACATTGGCGCTCGATTGATTCCGATTCGAATTGCATTCGGATCCCATTGTGATCCGGTCATGGCCGTCAGAGTCGAGTGGTGTGGACAATCGGGTAATGGTGGCGTGCAGGACGCCCTCCCATGTAAATTACCAATCCTTCCTGCGATAAAAAACTCACTGGCCGCGTTCACCCGCTTCATTTAGCTGCCAGACTTGTCTTGTTCGTGACAGGTTGTAATTTAACGTTATAAGCGGGATATTATCTAGACATATTTCTTTTAACGAGGTTGTATAAACTAATAATAAACCACAAATAAAATGAATGACACACCTAATGATTGTGGCACAAAACTGAAAATCGAGATGGTAATTAAAAGTAGATTAATATTTAATAGGTTAATGAGTGTCGGTTATTGAATTGTTCCAATTAGCGTAGTCAGGATTGGCTTATTCCATTTTGTGGATAAATGGTAACAAAGGTGAACAAATAAACAAGCTTACAAAGGAATGAAAGCGCGCGCCTTTTTGTCGTAAAAAGAAAAGTTTGATTACAATTGTTTGTCCCTGTATAACCCCGCTATTCGTACGCCCGTGGGCGTATAAACGTGGTAATTTGTAATTTAACTTGTGATATCAAGAAAAGGACTATGCGACGACAATTTTGCAACACATGTTGTTCACGACGCTTTGTAAATTGATGTTGTTATACTACGTTTTGAGATTAAACTTAATAAGCATCTTCTAAGCTTGTCGATGCGCAACTGAGTAAGTAATTACAAAATCCATTACTGCGCGGCAAAAAGGTTTAATCGGTGTTGTTTCGCTAGCTCAGCAACGTTCCGCATCAACGACAAAGTCGTCGTTCCAACCACGTAGACTTACTGATTTATTTCTCAAGTTCACTGTATTAATAATTAACTCGATACCTACTGGTAATATTAAGCCAATAATTTGTAGAACTTTTAATGGGTGTTCGATGGAGTGTAAAGTTTGGTAATTAATACCTTATTAGCGAAATTTATCTGTTGTCATAAATTCCTGGAGTGTAAATAATCGCATTATAGAGCACGATGCTTTGCAGTAAGAGTAACAGCTTGACGCCAATTAAGCAGGAACTGCTGTGACGTGGAGAGGCCGGTCGCTAGCACTGGGTCGAGCCAGGGCTGACAGTGGAAGTTTACTCGCATGTGTATATCTGTATATGTGTTTTTTTTTATAGCAATACAATTTTCTTGTTTATAGTTTATCGTCCCGCACAAGTTTACTGCGGACACAACACTATGACGAAAATTTTCAAGACAATAATCTTTGCAGTTTGGGGCGCAGTCAATCCTGGGAATATCAATTGAATGTTTTTGTCGTTCAGTAGAGGTAAGTTACATTTAATTTTGCACTGTAGACACATTGGATGTTTGCACAACAGCTAATTAACATTATGTTATTTAGTTATCCGCATGATTCAAATCCCATTATTGATGATTCAATGCACTAATATCAGATTTGTTGAAGTGGCACAGAGACTTATTCCTTTTTTGAAAAGACAAGTTTAAGTAATCCCAGTGTTGCAGGGACTTTACAAATATAGAATAAGAATCATTCACTACTTGTCTGAATTTTAAAACTCTTAAACTCAGGACAAATAATGGTATATCCCCGAAGTGTTTGTTCTTTGTGTCGATTCAACCGTCAGTACTCGTGGCGTGACATCTTAAATAAATTACTACAAAAAATTATAATAATAATAATAAGGGGGGAACTACGGGGAAACCCGCTCCGGGTCTCCGTTGTCACGAGATCCGTGATGGTGAAACCAACGCCGCATCGCTTAACACCCCAAGCCACTCGCACCGGTGTTGCCGTTGTGTGCTGCTGTCTTGTATGCTTATGGTGGCTATTCAGGGGGCCCATCTAGTGAGTTGGCGAGTCACCGTCTGCCCATTGCATTGATATTAGAGTATTCAGGGCAGACATCGTTTTTCACCCATAGTTATCAATATACCGGTCCACCAAACACCCATATCCATAGCCCATATATTAGAATTCATACGTAGCAATAGTCCTACGCCTGCCGCGGTTTCCATCCCACCTTTGATTAAAACTCTCAAAGGGCCTTTTTGGTTAGACCCATATCTCCGTGTAAGCGTTTCAAAGGGCCAGATATTTTCTCATATATAATATGTTAGAAAATATCTGTGATAAGAGAAACATAATAATATTCTACCACATACACACAACACCATATAGCCCAAACTAAGCAGAGCTTGTACTACGGGTACTAGACAATGGATAAACATACATATATACTGTTTTTTTATAAATACATACATAAAATATTATACATAAAAACACCCAGACCAAGACAAACATCCGTGTTCATGCACACAAATGTTTGACTTGGGCGGGAATCGAACCCGCCACCCTGGGCGTGGCTCTCGGTTATACTAACCACTACGCCATCGAGGCCGTTCTGAGAAAGATTAATTGACCAGGTGATGGCATGTTCAAAAACATATTACCTATATGAGACAAGGAGGTAGCCCGCTATTCTCTATTACTTAAAATTTTGGTCTAGAACTATTGCACTTCGCAGAATTCATTCCCAAATAGCATACCATTATATATATTAAAAAGATCATGTTCTAACCAGACAATAACCAAAGAATACAAAAGAAAATCCGGGCAGCCCTATGCGTGCGTCAACCAGGCTTGTCGACATTCATTTGTCGCTGGGCCGTCGCTGCGCAAGTCGCGTTGAAAGTGAGAGCGGTCCGGCCTCTAGTAATTAACCTGGTAATTAGCCGGTCAGGGACGTTGTGCCCATCTGCAAACCGCCTCTCTTTCAGTTATATTGTTCACAGTTGTATTGTCAGATGCGACTGAATGTTGGCAGTGCTCTCATTTGCTTGTAAAACTTTTGTTGACAGAAAGAAATAAAAATATAAATTTTTTAAAGGTCCTTAGAAAAAAGCTTTCTGTGTTGGACAGTCAGAGAAAATATGAAGAACAATTTCTGTTATGATAGGATAAGAACACCAGACGCCCATTTAAAGCTTAATTTCTGTGAACACAATGTTTTTGAAGTACCTACGGATTCAAGAGATGCAGAGTAACTTGCCTCAAAAACCGTTGTCAAATACACCAGCCATATCGGTAATAAAAAAGAATATGATATATTTTAAGATTAAATTTCAATTTATATTCTATTTTATGGCTATGTTACAAGAAACCATTAAGACAAGACATTAAAAAATGTCAAATAAGTAGCTTCAAAGATAATTTTATAAAATCAAGAATATAGCTGTTTTTAAAAGTACTAAAGATTCCTAATCATATTTCCCGTGACAAAGCGACGCAAATAAAAAAGTTTGTGAACAACTTTTATAAGAAGGAAATCTCCCTGTTTTGCATATTGCTCTACAAAGTTCATCCACAAACGATATAATAACTTATGCATTACACAAATTTTTGTACCATGCGGATTTCGTAATCGCAATACTTGATATCTGATTTTAGTATTGAAGCGACTATTTTTATGCCATACCATGCAACTTTGGAACAGTCTTCCGGCTCACGTGTTCCTTCCCCTTCTATGACATTGAGTCCTTCAAACGTAGTGGGTAGAAGCATCAAAGCAAAGCAAGCAAGAAGTCAGATCGGCTTGACACTGACGACGACTAGAAGACATCTATCTTCTTCTCGTCGTCACTGTCTCTGGACTATAATTGGGCTTTCCATCAGGTCCGTTACAAGCACTTAGACGTGTAACGATAAAAAAATAAGAAGCCGTTCGATGAATCTATGGATACTGTAAACTTGGTACAAATTTTCAATAATAAAATAATATCAGCCCAGTCCTTGCCGGACGGGGAACGGATGCCCTGTTAAACTGTTCCAATGCTGGGCACGAGCCTCTTCTCAATGTGAGGGTTAGGCCATAGACATTTAAAACCTATAATAATATTATAAAGCTGAAGAGTTTGTTTGTTTGTTTGTTTAAACGCGCTAATCTCAGAAAGTACTGGTTCGTATTAAAAAAATATTTTAGTGTTGGATAACCCATTTATCGAGGAAGACTATAGGCTATATAACATTACGCTACGACCAATTGGAGCGGAGCAGCAATGAAAAATGTTGCAAAAACAGAGTAAATTCTCCTATCTTGAAGCAGACGAAAATGGGTCAGCTAGTAGTTAATAATTAAACAGTAAATTAAATCATATTTCTATTCTATGTTAATTGCACCGTTCCAAGCTTAAAAACAATTCCCATTTATAGTTACAGTTTCATGGTGGCAGTTGTAAACGACGCAAGTAGCAAACGCGGTCTACGTGTGCAAGATACATGCACGGGGTACATGCGCAAAATACTTACGCGGGCTATGATACCTGCGCTAGCTACTCGCTCTGGCTACTTGTGCAAGCTACTTGCGCGGATATTTTGAAATAATTTAAACATACGAATTACTTGCTCGAATCCATTGTTGACCAAATCGCACAAGCTTCAACATTTGCATTTTACTCGCTTCGTATAGAAAAACAATTAATATTTTACAATAAAATGTATATGTTATTTTAGGTTTAATCTATAAGGAACATCCCTTTTTTAGAAGTGATTGAAGACCGATCATAGATGCCGAATACTTGCGATCGATGGTTGTAAGCTAGAATGTCATTCCATTTTTGACATGGATTCCTAACTTAAGCATTTAGCGCAGCTTGAGAAGTGAATATATCATATTCTCTCAAGCTTTTACCCATGTTTATAATTACTGTTTGGCTTCCGTGGTTCATAGCGTGATGTTATATAGCCTATACTTTTCAATGATTGGGCTATTAAATACAAAAAGAATTTTCATATCACCCGAACAGGTCCAGAGATCAGAGCGTTCAAACAAAAATACATGATTCAAGTCACCTATTACTTAGTTTGTTAATATAATTGAATAATAATAGTAATTTTATAGATCAATATTCATACAACATGAATTAAATACAATTTATTCACTCGTTCAACAGCTGGCAGTATACCGAGTTGTACAACTGTCAATTAAGCGTAAACACGCTTTTGACTTGAATTGACTGAACCAATAAGCATAGAAGAATTATGGTATAAGGGTGCATTAAGCAAAATAGGTGTCAGAACCTTAGCGATTAAAAAGTCGTAGTCTCTATCAAGCAAGAGGTAGGATTATATGAAGATATGTAGTTGGAATACACACATACTAGTTTTACACTCAAATTATAAGGACGTGTGCGAATCGACAACAAAAAAAAATTAATTGTTGTTTCGCAAAAATTTCACAATTCGTGCGAAAAGATTCGTGCGAAACGACCACAAAGCTACTGATACGATTACAATCTATGGAACTCGCATAAGTACTTCAACTTGCGCATGTTAAAGCCATTTAGGTACACAAAGCAAGTAGCTGACGCGGATTACATGCGCGAGCTATTTATGGGCACATGCGCAAGATAATTATCTGTGTTAATAGCGCGAGTGGCTCGTATTGTTCGCATTTATTCATCACCATGCGCATTTTAACCGCGTCGTCTTTATTTTACACTAGCTGTGCCCTCAATTTCACTCGCATTTATAGTTACTGCACGGCCCCCGTGGGTCATAGCTTAATGTTATTTAGTCTATAGCCTTTCCCGATAAATAGGCTATCCAACACTTAAAGAATTTTCAATTTGAACCGATAGTTCCTGAGATTAGCGCGTTCAACCAAACAAACAAACAAAGTCTTCAGCTTTATAATATTAGTATAGATGCATTACATGTCAGAAGTGAAAACAAACACGCCATTTTAAAACATTTTCTAACGGAAGGTAACCATTACGTAGCCTTTAGCTAAATAACTAGTCTAACTTGATCTGTTGATTTATAAATAGCATCGGTAGTGTTTATACGACGCGACAGTTGTCTGACCTCCGAGTCCAACTGGTAAGGGTACCGATAAATTATGTGCTTTGGACCATATTCCTTATCTTATCGTTGTAATGGATGTTTGTTACTCAACCTACGACTTGGGGAGGCATACATGACTTACTTTTAATGACTGTATGTATAGGTATATTTCTAACGGTATGGCACGATAAATCTTTATTGTAAGTATAATTACGTAGTTATTGCAGTATAGACTGCCTGTTGGTACCGGGGTATAGCTTTGCGCTTATGTTTGCATGCATGAGATTCCGGGTCAGACAAATAGACGTTAAGCTGCCGGAATAGAAAAAAAAATCGCACTAACACCACGGAGATGATCGCAATCGGATTAGGGCTCAAAACATAGGTGGCTATATGTGACATATGTCTGAGTATTTTAGACGGCATCGCACAATCTTTTGCCGAGTGAGGGTAAGAGTTTACGTGAATTTAGTTGTACTTACTGGCACTGGCAATGCGAGTAACTTTTGTATGTAAGTGACATTATACATGCTAAACCGATTCGTAAGCATGTTTCTATTTAATTATGTACATATAAGCTGTGGCAAAGCAAATAGGCTTTTATTCCAAAAACGCTAATGATGTTGCCTTTACCAGTGAGTATTTTATGTAAGCTTATAAAAAATATAAATTATACTACATAATCGGTTCTCTTGATGGCCTGCAATTACTGATAAAATAAAAATTATATAGATTCTTTATGTAGTTTTTAAAAAATATACCTTTATACTTTATATGGATTTTATAGGGATGCTTATTTAATCATGTTTATTACATAATTTTAAAACTATTACACTAGTACTATTAAATTATACTACTATGCTATTTAAAATATAAAAGCTATTAAAATGTAAGTTTACGCTTTCTCGGACGTTTCTCGGATGTTCACGGGGAGACTCGTGAACATGGCGTATAAAGTAATTTAATTTCAATAGTTTTTAAATAATACTAAAGAGAAGTATAAATTTATTATTGCTTCAGAAAGTGGTCATTTACATGATGTATAAATGTAGACAATGTCTAGGCTAGTCGTATATCCACCCGTAGTACATTTCACAAATGAATAGTGCTTTTTGTAAAAGAATAATCGCAAAACGCTGTAAAATGCAGTGGTATTTTACATTTTATGTTGTCTGATCATAAGTACCTATTGTGTTTAGTATCACTAGGAAGGAACTCAAAATGTAATTTATGATAGGAAGGCGCTAAAGATTTGAACAGCACATTGTATTTATATTATTATGTATTCTGGCGACAACGTGTTGACAATCCCTTGAGGTATGTTTTAAATCATGAAGTATAATCATACTTTCGTAAATCAAATATTGGAGTTTTAAAGTGACTCAAGTTTGTCTGATTGGTTAAAAAGGATAGGTAGAATAATTTACAAGCACGTATTGTAAGAAAGTTTAAACCTTTTAAGAGGATCTAGAATTAAGATGCAAACATTCTACGACTTACTTTTTAAAGATGCGGAGGCTTAGATAGGCAGTTAAGAGTTTTAATAGCAAATTCAATACATAGTTATTTTATGTTCTGAAGTTTCAATCATCAAATAGGTCCTAATTGAGAGTAAAAATTACGTTTTTAAGACTTTAAATGAGAAATCTATCTAAAATTTACTTTATGCATAAACTATCTGATGACTTAAATATTTTAGTCTTATGCAAGGCTCTAACTCGCAATACTCAGCCTCGACCCCTTAAAGTACCAGTGCAGTCTAGATAATAAAGAATCTTTGTTTTAAATGGAGACGAAGATTACACATATTCACAGATCATAAACTTATTCATGGATATTGGGTCTAGTAGTGTACCGGATGCAGGTAATAGAAATAAAATAACTACGACTTTAACAGTCTTCGTAATGGATGTTTCGTTACGATTCTATGTAATTTTACAGTACTGATTATACTTTTATCAAAACTTCATCTTTGAGAATATCACAAGGAAATAAAATATTTTTACTGTCTCTTAGACAGTTATGGTACAAAATACTAGCTTACTTTTATGTTTATGGCTAAATAGACAGTTTAGAAATTAGTTTTCTCGTGCGGTTATGGGAAAATGTGGTTTATTCCGCATTCGATCCTCATGTTTCGTCTCAAACGTAAAAATACGAATCGTCCCAAAAAATGTTCCATTTCTGTACCTATTTTTTGTATGGAAGCTTTTGTTGTACCGTCACCCAAAAAACGTTTTAAAATACCCCGTTGATGTCTCGGCGAAACTTTGGGCTTATGATTGCATGACATCACGAGCCCGACAACGAATAGATTAAAAATAATTTTTAACCATGTTTTGTTTTGCTAACCATATGCTCTAAAATGTAGGACGGGAATAATTTAAAAAGAGGGGCGAATAAGGAACATTTCGGAATTTGGGACGTAATGTAGGGGCAAATGCGAAACAAACTAAAAATGTTGAGAAATTACAATTTAGCTTTTAATACCTAATTGTATGAGTCACAGCATCGTTTAAATACATAGTCCTGAGGTTTTACTCACGCTTGTATATGTCTCTGGCAACGTAGATATATATAATGAATTACACCCAGATCTCCCTGGCTACGTTTTACATAATAGCGGCCGAGCCAAATGTCATTCAGCAGCATATTGTAAATTCCCGTACACCTAATACCATTTTGTCTGTCTTCGAAATCAAATCCAAGAGCTCACGATCAGCTGAAATCAATAACACAAAATTATGTGACGGGACCAATAAGTCAGTCAATGTGCCAACCCGATACCCGGAGATAAATGTAGCATTTATTCAAAGGATTAATTTTCCTGAATCGTCGCGGGACCAATTGATCAATCAATCAGACCAAGCATATATGAACACGTCATATGCTATTAAAATACTTTTACGCCTGATGAATGAACAAATTATACAATTTGTAACCTTGGATAGGGTCGCTTCCAAACCTTCTAAATCGTATAATCCGCATTTGTCCCATTAAGACTTTTTACGTCTTTTGGTTGTAAACTTTTTGGATCCTAATTTGTTGTCTCCCACTGGGATTACGACATCCGAAAGGTTGTTCTGAAGGCATTTATAAAAATAAACAGAGTAACTTTATTAAAGAATACGTTTCGTTCATGAATATTTGAATTAATAATATCTTTTTCATCTTTTTGTTTGAACTGCAGTAAGTTTAAATAATGTTTGATTGATCAGGATGTTTAACAAAGATTACTGGTAACAGATAAATAGAAAATATATCTACACAAACAACTTGAAAATCATCATTATAATTTTCAGCCCACATAAATTCAGTGCTAGGTTGATTTGGGGTGGATCAATCTTCTTGGTCCTATGCTAGTAGCAGTGATTTTTATTAAAAGTTGACAAATTGAGCCCTTTCTGTACCTCTTTACTAAAAAGTAAATATAATAATATTTATTTGCAATAAACATGGTATATAAAGATGTTACAATTGTGAAATAAGTTACACATGTTTAGCTTAACATAGCACGCAATACCTTTAAGACAGTCTGGTAGGCACAAAGTTACAATTTATTTTTCATAAATTCTTTTAAACTATAAAAATTGTTTTCATTAAGCCATTTATATAAATATATTTTATATAGTCGGGTATTTAACACTTTTAAGTGACAAGGTATGTTATTAAATATGCGTACACACATCACTAGACAGCTTTTATTATATTTAGTCAGCCTTGCAACATCAGTAAGCACAAGTCTGAGGGGGTCTCGTCTACTCCTTGGATTTATATCGTCTGCTGTCTTAAACAATTCTTTATATTTCCTTACAAAATTACAAATTTCATAAATGTAGAGAGACGGTAGAGGAAGCTCTTTAAACTTCGGACGGCACGATTCATCGGGTTGTATTCCACACATGGCTCTAATACATTTTTTTTGCGCGACAAATACTTTGTTTTGATCAGTGCTATTACCCCACATAATAAGTCCGTAGCGTAACAGTGACCCTACATATGCGTGGTAACACGTAGTTGCCGTTTTTATATTTGTTACGTTTTTTATTTGTTTGAGCGCGTAAACAAATCGATTTATTCTATTCGACACATGTTCCAAGTGTGTCTTCCAATTTAGGTTTTCATCCAGTGTAACGCCCAGAAATTTTGTATGGGTGACTTCTTTGAGTTTTGGTATACTTAGTTTGATATTGAAATTACTATTATAAGATTTATTAAATTGGATAAATACGGATTTATTTAGATTAATTTTTAAACTATTTATGTCAAGCCAATTAATTAATTTATCTATTGTATTATTAATTTAATTTTCATGGTCATTAACAGTATTATATTTTTTATTAGATGACACAATGACAGAAATGTCATCAGCGTATAATATGGGTTTGTGGTTTGTTATATTGATTATATCATTAATATAAAGCAGGAACAAAACGGGACCTAGCACGTTTCCCTGAGGAACGCCGCACCCATTATAACTGTATTGAGAATAATACGGTACCATATCTCTATTATGATCCATTTTAGCAACAACAACGCACTGTTGTCTATTACTCAAATAGGACGAAAACCACTGCAATGGATGTCCCATTATGCCAAGATTCTGAAGTTTTTCTATTAGTATTTGATGTGAGACCAAGTCGAAATCTTTAGATAAATCGAAGAACAAGCCTGTAGTAAAATTATTATTATTTAAGTTTCTCACTATTTCTTTTATCGAGGAGAAAATAGCTAGGTTTGTTGATTTGTCTTTTTGAAAGCCATGCTTTACATCTGTAATAATATGAAATGTGTTACAGAAGTTAATTAATCTATTCTACATACACTTTTCAAATACTTTGGATATTATGGGAATCAGGGTAAAAAGAGGGGAAAAAGGGCTCACTTCGTATTTAAGGAGATATAGGTGTATTTAAGAAATAAAGAGGGAAAGAAAGGCTCACTTTGTTAACTTTCTAGAAATAATTTAATAATAAATACAAATGACTTTTCTAACTTTACAAACAACATTAAGTAGTAACAGGAACTAGGCATATTGTGTTACTTATATATGTATATTATATGGGTCTCCATGTGACTGACTACGGGATACTGCCGTTAGGGATGACTAAGCCGATTGGTTATAATAACCAGTAGACAGTTGGCACTATCCCGCCTATGCTACTAATGTTACGCATGATAGCATAGAAGTCATCTAAGTGTGCGTCAGGTAACATCGCAATGCGTTATAGAAGCGGAGTAGATCCAGTAATTCCCTGAAACCTTTATTATATGCATGCGGCATCCACTTCAGCGTATACTCGTTACTTATTGAGTTTTTAGTATTTTAGTACAGCAAGCCGAGTTGATAAAACCCGCCACTGCCAATTGTGTATCATAAAAGCCATAATATCGTATTGGTACTGATAAAAGCCTGACCGAAAATTCAGCAACGAAATTAAGGAGTTATTCTTGACAAAGGAATCTGTTATGATTCCTTACTTAGTTTTTTTACGACTGCTTAAAGTTTTACGATTCATATGTATAAGCTTGCTTCGGTGCAACGGTGCTTCTACACAGCGCAAACTTTTTTGTCTGTTTGTTTGTTACGATTTTACGACTCAACAACTCGACCGATCACCATGAAATTTTACATATACGTTGTTAGGGGTACCAAAAAGGTCATAGGGAATCTTTTATCCAGAAAAAGCACTGTTTCCCAGGGATAAAAATATTACATTACCTACTTTTAGACGAGCTAAGCCGCGGGCAAAATACAAAGGACCTGCACGCCAAGAATGTAATTATACATGGATTGTATTAACTGTCATTGCCTGTATAATAATATAATAATAATATTCTATCACATACACACAACACCATCTAGCCAAAACTAAGCAGAGCTTGTACTATGGGTACTAGACAATGAATAAACATACATATATATATATACATATAAATACTTTTTTTATAAATACATACATATATACATAGAAACAAAATAAATGAATGTAATATGTTTTGAATAATATGGCCAGGTAATTGTTTAAAAACTTGACACAATCTGCTTGTAATTAATTCTAGTCTCATAAATAGAAATGATATAATAGCAAGATCAGCTGCAAGGTTTCTCTTAATATGGTATGCTTTGTACTTGGATTAGTTTATAAAATATTGTTTTAGTTTGTCTCAGGTACAAATCTGTACATCAGGTCCTAAACACTTCCCGATAGGTAAGTAAAAAAAAAATGTTTCGAGGTGGCTGTAGCCCAATGCATAAGGCTTTGGGCATATAATAGAATAGTCTTGGTTTTGGAATTATCCTATTCCGCTGTCTACGAATTTCTAGTTCTAATACAAGCATTCTAGCTTAGCTGAAGGGATTAACAAGACTACTATAAATTTGTAACCTACTATTCTTTTATAACTTAAAATATATTGTGATTCCAGTAATTTCATCAGCGTTTTTTAAGAAGCCTATTTTCTTATCGGGATTCAAGTTATCTCTACACCAAATTTCATGAAAATGGGAACCTAACGCTGTTTAGCCATGAAAATGTAGCCTACAGAGTTAATTTCACTATCACAATAATAATATGATTTGATCTATTTGGCAATTATAATGCAACTAGCTGACCCGCGCAACTTCGTCTGCTTCATATAAGATAAGAGAATTTACCCCGTTTTTGCTACATTTTTCATTACTGCTGCGCTCCAATCGGTCGTAGCGTGATGTTATATAGCTATATATATAGCCTTCCTCGATAAATGGGCTATCCAACACTAAAATAATTTTTCAATTAGAACCAGTAGTTCCTGAGATTAGCACGTTCAAGCAAACAAACAAACAAACTCTTCAGCTTTATAATATTAGTATAGATGTAGATATAATTTGCAGTTAGCAATTTAAATTAGGCACCCATAGACGAACCGCGGGGAATCAATGTTAGTTCAGATTGCTTTTAACAAATAAAAGCTCAAGTCTAAGATTAAAATTGTTCAATTCAATTTTCTTTAAGATTAACGATCTGCAATAGCCTAGTGGGGGAGCGTTGGGCTGCCACGCAAAGGTTTCGAGTTCAATCCCAATGCAGGGAAAATATCGTGAGAAAGCCTACATATCTGAGAGTTCTCCAGAATGTTCTCAATTGTATATGAAGTTTAATAACTCGCAAAGCGCCAGCCCAGTGGACTACGGCCTAACCCTTCTCACATTGAGAACCTTTGCCCAGCAGTGGGACAGTTTATTAACTGGGCTGATATTGTTATTAAGATCAAAAATATTTAGGTTACGTTATGTTTTATAAGGACCAGCTTTTGCGCGCGGCTCCGTCCGCGTGGTACCTATATCAATAAATAGTATATCCTATATACAGTGTGTATAATAAACCCTGTTCAATCCTTAAAGGTGTTATACAGTAGCTACTACGTACTGGTAATTACTCTACCAACTAAATTTAATTTATTTAAAACAATATGTTAATAGATTACCCATGGCAACACCGACAACTTATTAATCATAATACCTAGGTATCACTAAAGTTCATAAAGGTCCACCAATGCCGCGCCGCGCTACGCCGCGCCTACCTACCTACGCCTTAGAAAAATGCCGCCAAAAGTATGCCACGCTCCGTGTCCTTGTCAAGTTTAGTGGAGTGTTGCTAGTCTGTACGAAATTTCAGTAATTTAAGTGAAAATGCTGATCAATACTGTACATAATAATATTATGAAGACGTTTTTCGATGATATAGATGTTTTTTATTATTTTCCTAACATGTTTGTTAAGAGAGAAACATGACCTTAATGGATCAGACAGGTTTTATTATACAGACTATATAGTATAGCCTATGTCCTTCCCCGGGTGTTAAACTATATCTGTACGAAATTTCATCTAAATTGGTCGAGTGGTTTAGCCGTGAAAAGGTGACAGACAGACAGAGTTACTTTCGAATTTATAATATTAGTAAGGATTTTTCATATATACATAGACGAGCAGACTACGGATTTCAATTTGCTATGATCATTATGTCATTTACTGATTTTATATGACAATGTAATCAACATTATATTGGTAATAACTTTTCAAGCAGGGTAGGTACTTAGTTACACTGCTTGTATTACCAAGTATATGAGCATCATCAACATATTAAGTCTGTACTTAGTAGATGGTTGAGGAATAGCAAGTTTGACAGGTATATTTATATTCATGACGTCATTTAACTAACTTGCCGTACTAACAACAGAGCGTTTGTGACAGGCTTAATTCATTGCCACTATTACTACGATCGTGCCATCTCTATAAAATAATGCCGAGATAGGATAAAGCTCAAAGACCATCACAAAACAGACAATACAGGAACCAAATTTCATTTATTTAGTGATAGAGGGCAAAAATAAAGAATTAGAGCGAAAAAATTATACATGACTTTTTTTTTTATTTGGTCGACAATTTCCGCGTTAGGAATAATTCCTGCGCCGACTTTACAAACAATGGACACAAAGAACATCCAGACTTGAAACAACCATTTGTGGATCACACAAAGTATCTCGTGTGGGATTCGAACGCGGCTACCACTTAAACCACTACACCAAACGAGCAGTCAAATAAAAACTTTTATATTTTCGCATCGAATAATTTACATTTATTATAACTTTCATTTTTTTTTTCTTGTAAGTATGTCGTAACTTCTGAAAATTGTGGGTAATACCAGTTTTTTATAATATAATATAATATTCTACCACATACACACAACACCATCTAGCCCAAACTAAGCAGAGCTTGTACTATGGGTACTAGACAATGGATAAACATACATATATACTTTTTTTTGTAAATACATACCTATTATACATAGAAACACCCAAACCAAGACGAATATCCATGTTCATGCACACAAATGTTTGACTTGTGTGGGCATCGAACCCGCGGCCTCAGACGTGGCAGTCGGTTACACTAACCACTACACCATCGAGACCGTCAATTTTCAAATTATTTATTATTATTATACTTTTTTGTACAGGCCAGTGCAAACTAGCTTAAACGTCAAGTCTTTAAAAAGGGCATTTTAATACCGAGCATGATCGCATTAGAACTACTACTAAATCATAAAGATACTCATTCCTCTCAAAGAATTCTTCTTAACGTACTATTTATTTATTCATTGGCATTAATTAGCCTACAAATTTAAAATGAGGTAGGGACACGCACGATCTTTTGACAGCTGCATCATAGAAATGCTACTCATATATTCCTACCTAAAGATGGTACGTAGTAAACTTTATACAGGTTTCTATTGAAATCTCACATTGAGTTAAGTTGCAGATTTATATTGAACTAGCTTATTCCTGCGATTTCGTACACCTGGAATTAAGAAGTAGGAACCTATCTATGCATATTTTTCTTTCTTTGCATATAAGTAGAAGCTGAGCTACACACATAATAGTCGAGTTATAGGCAATGTATGAATATAAAACATGCACAAGATTAAGTTAAACATCCAGCAATACAACTGTGAAAACCACATTCAATTGCGTGAAGTAGTTTGTGCGTAATGCGCTTACAAACATACAGACAAAAATGTTTAAATAATATTTAAAATGTGTTTATAGGTCTTATGAGAACCCATTAATTAACTAATTGTTATATTTTTCACCTTTGCTTACCTAGGCCAGAATACCAGTGAAGAGGAGTATAACATTAAAGGTAGGTACCGCCTGTCGCACACAGTTCTAGACTCTGTGTCGTTACTGAGAATTTCTTGATTGAAAATCTAATACATTGCCCGAACCAGGATCAAACCTAAGACCTCATGCACAGCGATCGTATTCACAACAACTATACCACCAATTTAATTTTGTGTAAAATATTAAATTTCACAGAAAATTATAAAAATTACACTAAACGTTAAAACGATTACCGAAGGTGCAAAAATAAAACAAAATACATACAATCGTGTACCAACATGTAATTCATGTACAGCGAACACGAATGCTTCAACACAACATGTACGATTGCGTGAATTTAACAAAAGGGTTGTTGGGAGCTCTCAGAATCGATCCTGAGGCAATAAGGAAATCACCAAGACTCCGCACGAAAATCACTTCGGCGTGAGGGCAACACCCGACCATCGGTAGCTTTAATCATTATGTTCATCTGTTATTAGTTTAGACCTTGCACGGTGAGACGAGTACGTGGAAATTTGTTGAAGTGAAAACTTCTTTAGGTGCGTTGAGCACTTTTTGGGTGAACAAAAATCATAGAACTCGCGTCATCGTCACCACACGCCAGTTACTTAGTTTTCACTTCTATCGGCAGTCCCAAAGACTGTCCCGCATGTTGTTATTTAATTTTTAAACGGCATCAAGAGGTTCTCAGGTCTTCTGTATATCGTTATATAATGGCGTAGAGGTTTAAGTGGTCGTCTTGCCACAGCCAATGCGCCGAGAGTTGTGATTTCGATCCCTACATGAGACAAAAATATGTATCATCTGCAAATACATGGTTTTACCAAGTCTGGGCTTCGTTCTTGTTTCAATGTTTGTAAAGTCCCCCGCAATCATGATAGGTACAATTATGAATAGTATAGAAATAGTGTTTTTTTTTGGGACACGGGACGAGGGTCCCGTGTCCCAAAAAAAAACACTATTTCTACCTGTGATAGACACAATAGAAGTTATATTGTTATGTATCATATGTGATTCATCGGACAAGGAATCTGTTAAGGTTCATGGCCATATGTATTCGCTAATATCAACCAATACTCGTTGGATTGACTTAAAATTGTTATACAACATTGCATTTCTATGAGTTCTTTTTATATACGTTTTATATCGAAGTTCCTACGGGAACTGGAAATTAAAAATGTCAGACTGAGCCAAAGGGAAGCGTGGCTTGGTTTAGCTAGGAAATATTTTAGTAATTATATAAAAATGTCATCTTTCTAGCCAAGATAGATAACTCAATTATTTATTAAATTCAATTGGGAGTTTAGTTAAGATTAAAAACAAAACTTTGATATTTTAGGCCAGTTTGTGCGCAAAAAAGAAACTTAATACGGCTCCTCCTCAATTATCTACAGGTACAATTTTAGGCTCCACCTAATAGAGGGCTAGCCTATTACCGTCTACTGAGCACAGTTCTAGACTCCATGCTGCTGCCAATAGCTTAACAGATAAACGGGAACCCAGGACAAAGCGTTAACTTTGCCTGGGCCATCAATGGAACCTTCGACATACACAGCAGTCGCGTTCGCTACCTTGGCGCCACCTAGTCTTAAGAAAAGCGTTCTACTTTTTGATGTACAACCAAAGAGCTTCTATTCATTGAAATTAAACTACTATATACGGATTTTATCGCGTTGTTTATTTATCACTGTATTACAAAATTTTGAGAATATTACACTACTACTACTATTGATTTTATTTTACTAATTTATAAGCTAATAAAATTATTTAAACTATTAAATCGATTTATTTTTTCAAAAATAAATTTAATTTCAATGAATAACATTCGCGTAAACAGAAGACAATACAAAGAGCTTCTATTTCTATCTAGTAATGAACTGCAACAGGCCATTTAATTGACGGAGTACTAGTGTCCACTCCGATCCTCGATCTCGATCCGATATCTGCCGATAATATTGTAACTAGGAAATAATACGCGATCGTCAACATTATAAAAGCTCTATGACGTTCAAAATATCATGTCAACTAAATGTAGTTTGGAAACTTGAAAGAGTCCGCAACAATTAAAGTTAGTGGCTCTCGACTAAAAATAGACGATATCTCCCTCTAGTGACGCAAGAGGCAGCCGAGAGTTTATATATAGACCGTCTGCGACAACTAAACGTTTTCGAGCAATGACTTGTGATTGTTGACATTTCATTGACATTTTAAGAACAACTCGTGTATTACTTAAATAGGTAGCTACATAAAGTAATTGAGCACACGTAAAGATGTTTGTTTTACCAAACAAACGAGTACGTGTAAACACATATATATACATATACAGTCTTTATTTTTGAAAGTGGAGGAAGTGCGTATAGCTACCACATTTTCTTTTTCAGTTATAATAGGAGCTGAGCCCCATGGCGACGGTCCTAGGGCTTGTTCGATACAAGACCTGGAAAATGTGGTTAAAGCAATTTTAAATAATATCACGGACTAAGGAGCTGTATCTGGTAGATATAACAGGCTTAGTTCCTGATGCCCTGCTATTACTGAGAATTAATTGATAGAAAAACCCTTTAACACCAAGTGTTATTGTTTTTTTTTGTCTTGATCTAGGAATCGTACCAGAGATTTAATGCACCATCGCACTCCAGTGAGTACCGTTGCGCCGCCGAAGCAGTATATAAACATATGAATCAAAATATAGGGTTAATAAGCTATCTCATTGGCTCAGTGATAATATTGGCTTAGACTTGAGACAGACCGCGTGCCCCGAGTTCATTAAAACATACAAATCTTGCTATATACTTTAAATACTGTATAGAAAAATAATTTCATGCCACTTTATAAACAGACTACTTTTAACGATATGACATACAATATAAACTTATTGGCACGACAAAAATTCCTTAAAGCTTTATAACAGCAACGTATAATGCTTTCGGTTATAGTTATGCGTTGGAGTTTTGAGAACTGCCCGACAAAAAGTCCATAATGACAAGTCCAAAGGGAGAACCGAATTAAAAAATAAATGATTGACATTTATGCTTTGCCTTACACGACTAGACTAATAAAACAATCAAAGTTATAAACTTCGAAGTACGCACGCTACGTCATACGTTAAGTCAATAAGTCAAATATGTAACTTTATTACAATGGCGTTATCCCATAAAAATTTTAACCACCACGCCACACATACTACAGCTACATTCCACTCAAACTAAACGAGAAAGTTATTATAATACACCGGCAATAAAACACGCGTTAGAATTATGTGCTTTTACACAGTGACAAATCTAATCACCACGGTGTGTACCAAAAAGTATTAAAAAATAAAATTGGCACATCAATTTACACGCAAGAGAATCACGTACAGTAAGTAAGAGTAAAATTACTGTTACTTATCGACGCCGCAGCCGCAGCCGCCTTTTGCTTTTGTTGATATGACGCAATAAAACTAGCGGTTTCCTGTCAGCAGTTACCGACTGCAATTTTTGTTTGACGACCGACCGTTAACATCAAAGATAGAGATTATTATCTAGCATTATTACGTTTCGTCTAACACGATCTTCGCTTCAATAATTTTATCACTTAACTGCACAGTTACAAAACTATTACGTGCATTTCAAGCCATTGGAACCCTAAGCTCACTTTGAAAAATAACCGATTTTATCATAACAATAAACGGCTTTGTTAGTTCGCAGTACTCTATTCCAACAAACAAGGTATCTTGTTTTCCCATCTCGCTGTTACAAAGATTGAGTTCATATTGTAGTACAAAATTGCAAACAAATTTTCTCGGACGTGAATACGAGATGTTGTGTACTGAGATAGCTCGCGTCGTACATATATTATATGTTGTTTATACGTACTGCTGTTTGTGTAAAAGATAGTGATTTTAAAAATATCTTTGTTAGGATGTTACCATGATAGTGCAATGTCCAGTGATAGCCAATTGTATATGATGTAGAAAAGCTAATGGAATGATTGTGGATGACAGTTATATTTTTACGTGTTTGATAACACTTTAAGGTAGCTAGAGAAGGGTGCACGTTCTTGTAACGCAAATAAATATGTTATTGTTGAAATGGCAATTCGTACAAAAGTAACTGCAGTTGCGATCACGATGATGTGAAGACATTATGATCACTAAACAATATGACTGGCCTTATCAAATACTGTATATTAGTATATATAGTATTCGATTAGGCCAGTCGTACTGCCATAATCGTAACAGATCAATTAAAGCACTAAGCCTCATTATATGATAAACAGCCTTAATCAATTTGGACGTAATTATGATAGTTAAAATGTTCGTATTTATATTGTAGAAAAGGTGCACAAAACAGAAAATTTATATAAATTATATCAAAATAATTAACAAAGGCATCATTCAAAGTTATAAGACAACTAACAAAAACATTACACATTTTCAATATTTCGACCTTATGTTGGTTTTATTGATATCATATAAGAGTTTTAGTAAAGATTTAAGTCTTCGAATTATACAAACACTCGCTAGACAGAAGTTTTAGTTTCTATATGAAGTGGAAGTTAGTGGTGCTCTCACAATAGCTCCTTGATTAATAGTGCAGCGCGTTCCAAGTTCCCCTAAGTCCTAAACTTCTCACAAGTGGCAACACAAGATCAATTCCTCAGAAACCTCAAGTCTTTATGTTCGCTGTAACACCATTCGACGGGCATTCAATTCAGTTTTGAATGAAATTGGATTAGGCCTGACATACACTGTACTTCGGTACGGTACAAACACGTATGAACCTGTATGAGTCGTATAGCAAGAAATATTGCGCTCCTTCCTAGTGCACCATTTTTTTGTTTTTATTTTGTTTTAAAAAAGACATCGCCCTCACTAGGAATAATTCATGTGTCGTTCAAACATTCAAAGAGAAACTATTAACTATCAAGAACCATATCTTGATACAAAGCGATGCACAGTGCATAAGTATCGTTCTGTGACTTTGGCACTGAAGCTGCTGGTACTATAGCCCTATTCAGCAATAGCGTCATAGTCCTCATAGGTATAGTATGCCATACCTACATTTAGTTAGCCACACCACTGGTTCTTTTGGATATATTATTAGCAGAATGTTACTCATACGACAGTTTTGTCGATGGTTATTAATACATGATCGACAGTCAACTTTCGTTGACGGTAGCGGAATGTAACGGGTAATCAAATAAAATTACCTTGCCCCGCATACCCCGCCCATATGATTTAGTGTGATTATAATTATTAGCATATCGTATAAATTAGTTAGCATATGCTTATGCTACTAATAACGTAAATACACATACAGTTTAAAGTATGCAATTGATTTTGAAAATTACAGAATGTTTAATAACATCCAACCTCGATTAAATCAACCATAATTGAAGTGTCTCATTATTTCCAATACCGTATCTTTACATGTTTGATATTGTTTTCTTCTGTAAAGTCATGCAATACCTTTTGTGCAGTCTCCTTTGCCATGAGTTTTCTTGCTTTGGTATATACTCTCTTTAATCTATAATATAAAAAAAATAAAGAACCCTTGCACTTATTTTAATAATCGACCAACAAAGCGCAGCGTGTGTTGCTCATATCATATCATACAAATCGATCATCTGCATAACCCATAAAAGCCTCTTAATATCAATCAATATTTCCAATAGCCTTGCCGAAAGTGGAACACCAATTCTTTATTTGGACAGTAATTGCCATAATTTTTAATGTCATAGCAACCCCGCCTATATCATGTCAGCGTCTTAGAGGCCGTCGTAGCCGTCGCTTTACGTGTGTTACAGACGTCATTGCGACGACTGTGCAGGAGAACATGAGGTAAAATTTCAAATTCAACCTTCTATAGATCGTTATTAGGTTTGAAATTATTCAGCACGGTTGTCAGCGAGGAGTCTAAGCTAAGAAACTAGATGCACTGACTAAAGTGACAATGACAGGAGAGCCATTACGTGGAAACTAGTTCTAACTTAGCTTTTAACTTGTTCAGTCTGACGTTGCCGTGGGAAAATATAATTTGTTACGATAAAGGATTGACTGTAATTATTGGTATAGTAGTTAATTTGTATGAGGTGCATCATTTACTTGCAAGAAAAAAAATACACTTTGCATGAACATGTTAATAAGACGATGTTAGATAAGATGGTTCGATTTAGATTTAGTTTTATTAATAAGTGCGGTGTATCTTGAGCGGCAGTATTCTAATCACGAACTTCTATCAACGAGGTAGCTAATTATTATTTTAATATCTAAGTATTTTGTCTTCCTTTCCTTAAAAACTACTGAACGGATTTACATGCGGTTTTCACCAATAAACAAAGTGAGTCATGAAGAAGGTTTAGGTATATAATTTGTTCAGGTTTTGTACCCGTGCGAAGCCGGGGCGAGTCGCAAGTATTATTATACATTTATATTTGATTATTAAACAATTCTAATATAATCATATTATAATTATAATATATTATAAACTATTTGATACCAACTCGACCACCTATGATTCTATCCACGCTATACCGAAAGGACATATTTACAATACAGGCAACGCCATCTAACGATTGATGTAAACCTTGTAGTCTGGTATTACAAACTTTGTTAGTTCTGTAGCATAACTTTGTGCGTATATTTTCTTTTAATTACGGTGATAGTGCATTCCCGAGTTGTATTACCGGGTTGGACTGAAGTGTCCCGAAACTTTTATTATGTTGTATTTAAAATTTACTAATTTCGCTGTACACGGGTGTCTGGAAATGTCACTGGTACACTAATATAAGTTCGCCCTCTATTATTTGTAACCCCTTATATAGCTAGAGTAATGTAATAATAATATAATCCTTGTATTAAACTGTTCCACTGCTGAGCACTGGCCTCTTCTCAGTGTGAGAAGGGCTAGGACATTGGCCATCACGCCGGCCTAGTGCGGGTTGGCAGACTTCACATATCTTTGAAAACATTATGGAGAACTCACAGTCATGCAGGTTTCCACGCAATGGTTTTCTTCATAGTTAAAGTGAACGATAATTAACTATTTAATACCTTGGAATCGAACTCGAGCCCTCTGCATGACAGTCCAACGTTCTCTCACTAGGCTATCGCTGTTTAGACAAATGCAGTTGTATATAATTCTGTTTAAACCACTCACGTGTATTGTATTCTTCGCTGTATCCGTTTGCGGACGTATTTTCTTTTGGAAATGAGTCTATAAACTTATGTATGAGGTTTTGTGTTCGCTTGAACAGAGAATCAAACTCGAAACGTCACTTTATAACAACTGTTAGGATTATGATGTCATAAAAATTTTAAGTGTGATACAATTAATGTCGTATCCACTTTGTACACCCAAGTACAGCTGAATAAAATTTTGCAAAGGTGCGCAAAAGGAAACTGCAGCCGCCGTCACATCGTTCAGGTCGTCAACCACACCCATAAGAGGAAATAGGTTCACTCCCATCACCGATAGACACTCTCAAGGCACATAAAAACTGTCACCGTAACCTCTGACTCTTTTATCAAGTAACATCTGAACAAACACAGTGCCTTTGCCATTAGCCTCCGAACAGAATCAACATGGCTTCAACTAAAACAGTCAAGTCTAAATACGGAGTATCGCTTGTCGTTTCAATGGCATCGGTTTGTTGTTGTTGAGTGAGGCGCCTGTTTAGACGTCGACTGCCCTGCGGACAGCGCTTATTATCGTAACATTCGATATAAATACTGGAAAATAAATTGCGCTTATGTTTGCGAGCGATCATGAGATTTCGGTTGCTATCTAAGGATACTGGATATAATACTATAATAAAATATATTGTCTAAGCTAAGGCTTAGACAATTTTGTCTTACTGATAACAGGTTCTTTGTAGCAGTAGGGAATCTGGAACTGTGACTGATAGACAAAAATACGCTCACCTCCTAATACTTGTAACCAAAAATAGCAGTTAAATTGTGGGTGGTAAATCGTCGGCCTTACTCTTTGGGAATATAGGGGTGAGTATGTAAGAAAAGAAATTAAATCTGTCAAGTTTTACAATGCAAGACAATACAAAATTATTGTGTCAGGATGCGGCTGAGCCGCTGCGACTTTATAGTTAAGATAGAATAAAATATTATGCGAAAGTGATAAGCGTACAAGTCTCTTGGATGATTACTTACGCGGTGAAACGCACTAACAGAGTTTTTAGTTGTACACCGGTTTCCGAGTAGTACTTCCCCGGATAATTTAATTAATGAATAATAACAAAGGCAGGCTCTTCCTCATTAATACTATAAAATAAAACATATCTACTATACGTAGATTATGAAATAGACCCCCGATTTCAATATCAGTACGTTCGTCCGTCTTGTTTGTTCATGGCTTTTTGCTTGCGATTGCCGTGTCACCTAGGGGCATATGTTCGACCTCCGAGTGAGGCAACTACCTCTTATCTACTTTTTGTTTATAATGTATCAAGTTTTTGCTTGTAAGTTAATATTAGTTCTAGTTTTTTATTATACAGGACCTGTTTTTAGGTATACCCATTAATTGATATTTACTTATCAAGGTGGATTATCGAAGTTATTTGCTGATTTTATTCTTTCAATTATAGTACTACTAAATTTTGCCCACAGCGATTGCACTTGCGATTTTGGCAATCAATTCCTATACCTTAAGGACAGTACTATTTCTGGATTTTAGGTATCCTATGTCCTTCGCTGTATCTTTGACAACGTGTATGAGAAATTTCATGATGGTCAGTCAAGTAGTTAAGGCTTAAAAGCGTTACAAACAAATAAACACACAGACACACATTTACATTTATAATATTATTAGTTAGGGTTAAAAGTTAAGTATTTACTATCTGTTGATCCTGGTGCTTGTGTTTACAGGCGATTTTAAGGTCTCAGGTTAGACGCTCGGATCAGACAAAGTTTTATTGCGTTGATCGTGGTTTTGATGTTACGTGGAATATGTAAATATAGCTGGAAAAATATGTACTTTCATATACATAGGCGTGTGTCCAAGAAGGTATATAGTTTGATTGACTCAACATAGTTATGCCGTTTTTCGAGATAGATTGCAATTCGTTCCGCTCATTCTGATGTCAATTTCAAATAGACACTTTTAGAACACTACCGTTCACTAGCCCGCCTATATTTCAAAGGTTAAAAGGCAGCTGGAATAACACTGTCACAACTTTACAAATAAAGACAACTGACGTCACCATACATCAACACACACACACATACATATTGTCGTTTATCTTTATAAATGTTGCAGCGAAATTATGAACCATTTTTCTTCACCGAACTTAGATAAAAGTTAACTCATAAATAATTCTATCATATCGTACAACCTTACAGAGGTACTTAGAACGCGAAGTGGGACGAAAAACTACTGTTTTATTACGTCCCATATTTTTAAGTAAAGCATATAAAGTCAAAAACTGTCTCAGTCAATAACAATTTACCGTTAACCGTCAACGTTTGTATGAAGATTGTATAACAAATCTGAGGTTTAGCTTATCTGATTCAGGTCAACCGTCTAATGCGCGTATGAGATCATTTTAACGGACCATTGTTCCTACACTAACTTACAAACAGAAATTATGTTATTGCACCTAATATTTTTCTAGCAAAACACCCATATTTGGTGTTATCAAGTAATTTTGTTACAATTCTTTCTTATGAAATTGTTGGTATACAGGTGCTGGTCTTGTAATAATAATTTTACGTATTGCGTAATTAGATATTGGATACTTCAACATCAAAATAACGTATTGCCAGCAGTGATTATTTCACAATTGTGAGAAAAAATGTATGTATCGAAGACTATTAAATCTAAATGCCAAAAGAGAAAACGTAGGTATATTAAACATGATGTACGTACGTATAGTAACATTGTTGGTACATTGTGTTATATTCTCACAGTTTGGCAAAACAACTGAATAGAAAATGTTATATGCAGTAACGTGAAGTTTAGAGATTCGTTTAATTTATTTTTCCAGCTTTATAATGACTTTATATAACCTTCTATATGAATTAACACATGCTAGTCTTTCAGAATGGTTATGTAACAAATTATAAAAGAACTTCGGCTGGTAATTGATATGCAAGTTTGCGAAGATGTTTATTAGCTGTTTTGATGTTTGTGACTAATTTACGTGTCAATTTTTGCATGAAATTTGGCACACAGATATGATACTCATGTATGGGATATGGGATACATGGGATACTGTTTATTCTACATTTATTTTTTTAAAGATTGAAGCGAGTAATGCTTGGCCTGTAAAGTTAGTAAAAATAATTCCATGGTAAGTTTTATATACTGCTGCATATTCTGCGAAGAAAATGTCGTCACTTTACTGAAGACTGCAGACAAACGACCATGTGCTGTCGCCCTACAAACAACAAAGTTTTAAGGAGGCGCTGTGTGGCAAAACGATAGACCATAATTTTTCAGAAGCGCGCTTCTGATAGCTCTCAAACCTATTAGTAGCGTTCATAAATTAAACACACATTTTACGTCAATGCACATGATAATAGCCAATTATCAAGGTATTTATATGCTTGCGAGATGTATGAAAAATCCAGGAATTATCCTATAGACAATATGATGCCTATACACCCTCTCAGAACTTAATAGAATTTAAACATTATAATTTAGCACAATAATTCAATTTGAAGGCTGTTGAACCCTAACCTTTTGACTGTTCAACACCTCGGTATTATTCCTTATATATCTCGCGACAGTGTTGTTTAATTGCCAACAATATAAGGACAATTCTGCTTTGCAGTTAGACCGAATGCAATACTGCGGCTACGCAATGAAATTAAACCTTAAATGCGACAGTTAAGCTTTATTATAACTGATGGAACATTTGTGATGCAATTAATGTTGAAACAAACATGTTTTGCAATAGTAATAGTAGTTCTATACTTTTTTTATGGATTTTGGTTAAAGAAAGCAAGATAATACTGCGATATCTTAGATCCTTTACAAAAATCACACAAAGGACACAAAAATGGCTTGACTAGTTTCTAGTTTTTGAACGTTATGCTATACTGCTACCGACTTACTGCATTTATGGTTACATACAGACATTACTGCACGGATGTCGCAAACGTTTATGCGATTACTTCGCTAATTAATACTACACTAATACGGCAAAAATTACTAGTTGCATTTGCCCAAAATGTATTTTACGATCCGCAGAGTGTAGTAACGTTTGTAGGTATTAAGTGACATCTATTTCAGTCTTAGAAATATAAAGACTAATTCTAGAAACCAATTGCAGTTGCTTTTAACAGAAATATAAACCCGACATTAAATTACTTATTAATTATTCCACCACCACGTCCCCATTATACAACTGTATGATTTGCCGAGATTTCTCGGGTATACCAGCTGTCTGAGTTAATGTTTGTCGTACCCAGAAAATGTAATAAAAATAATACACAAAAATTAAAATCTATTTGTCCGTAACCTATATGTTCCTATAACACTCTTGCGATGAAACCATTTGTTTTCATGCTGAGATGTGCTATACAATGTAACTCGTATTTAAACTTAAGTTATAATTATCTTACTTTTACTATTATGTCTAATTGTTTAGCGTAATTACAGCCCGTTATTTCTGTAGCAATAGAAGCGTTGCTTTCTTTTGTCTTTATATTCAGAGGCATTAGCTTACAACAAAATATTAATGCGTAGGTATATTATTTTGATTAAAGCTCAGTACTTTGAAGTCTGTTGATATTATTCATCACAATTCCAGCCGTTACGCGGTATTAAAGGCAAGAACAACCGCAAAATGAATTGTATAGCTGCAACGCAATTGCATAGGCCGGTCAGTTCGCACTGATAAATAGTCTAAACAGTTTGGCGCCAGTGCCGAGACAAAACCATTAAACATTCGCGTATTACTACAGTGACCATAAAATTAACCATGCTGTTTAAAGTATGTACCCATAATATATTAATGGTTCAAGTGTACCGCCGTTTTATCTTGTAATTAACTTTTAACTGGTTACGGATATTGTACTGATTAGATTTTTCGTGATTTATTGATTCAGGAAAGCATAGAGGACTGCGCTGAAGTATATTTCCTTAATGTAAGTATTAAGGTTTGATTCCTGTATAGAGCTAAAATCTATATTATGTTCTATGAATAGTTTTTCGGAGTGTGGCGTAATTTTGGATAAATATTTTTTGTTATATAGTACGGTGGTCATCTATTTAGAGAAATAAAGATAACTTAGAGATTAATAAAGCAGTGATCATTCAAATCTTTGTAGGGATATCGCAGTGGTTTAAGAGGTCACCCGGCAGTGGCCAATGCGGCGAGTGTTGAACTTATACATATTTCCTACAGAGGACAAATATTTGTGTAAGCCGCAAATAGTTGCCCATCTTTAGATATTCTTTATGTTAGTTGTTGTAATCTTATAAGTATGGCGCAAAACTGGAATAATACATCACGCGGGCTATGGAAAATTAAAAGTTTAAGTAGTGTTTGATACTTCAAATGAATTAGTTGATTAAACATAGATATTGATTAATACAAATTTTGTACATAAAGCCTTTATATTTTATTTTAACTTCAATAACTTTATATGCTTACTAATATAATAAATGCGAATGTGAGTTAGTTTGTTTGTTACGGTTTCACACCTTAACTACTCGACCGACGATCATACATTTTTTTCGCATACACTTTGTCAGGTGTTACAGAAAAGGACATAAGGTACCTTTTATCCAGAAAAAAGTACTATTGCTAATCTAACCTTACCTAATCTAAATTTACGCGAGTGAAGTCGTGGGCATAATCTAATAATCTACCTATACATATCTACCTATATAATACGTAAAGAGTAAACTTCGTGACGCTTTTTAAGCACAGGTAGGTATATCGCGCACGGAGGTGTGTGAGATGTGGCGTGTTTAAAGTTAATATATATAATATTAAATTTAATGATTTATTGTCTATTTTTAATATTTCGTGACCACTTTTATAAAAAGGTACCGTAAATTGGGGTGTATTGCAACTACTGGGGTGGCAAACAACATTTTTTTGAAAAAGTTCATCTTTATGACAAAATTTTCAGTGGCTATAGTAAAAATTTATATGGCAATATTTAGTTTTAATGTCAAATTTTATACTTGGCAGTACTGAGTTACGTCATTTGATCAAATTCGCGCGAATTTTATTGTGTTGTTTTTCACCCTAGTAGTTGCAATACACCCCAATTTACCGGTATATACCTTTTTATAAAAGTGGTCACAAAATATATATAAATAGTCTAAACGTAGATACATTTTTTTTATATTTTTTAATCAACAATCATTTTGATTAAATGTTAGCCTTAACATTTAATCAAAATTATTTTTGTATATAACAAACCACAATAACAGGAAACAAACTGTACCACGTTCGTATTAATTCGTAACTACTGTTGTGATCTTTCGTTTGACGCGGAAACCACGGCTCCAGGTGGCGAATAAGCAATTAGTCGTGAAAAATAAACTCCAAGATTAGATAAAAACGTTCAAGTAGTGCAGACCAGAAGTAAGACCACAAATCGTGAGTTACACAAACATATACGAATTAGAAATTTACCAGGAAACGGTAAAGGTTTAGAGCCATACTATTACTTAATAGGTTAATCTAAATTAGTAGCCAGTTAATTATGTAACGCTGAATAAATTAGGATATCGCTAAAGTGTGCTTTAGGCTTCATATACATATGTTTAATTAGAAATTAACTGCCAATATGAGAAGAATATGATATTTAACTAATGTGTAAATTAGGCCTAATTCCTGCATCAACGATTGGTTTGTACTGATAACCATATCCTGGGTTTTGATACCCGGTGCGAGTTGGTGATATTGAGTTTTTCTTTTAAGTATTTTTCGAATGGAGTACGGAGTTCGGTGACGAATTGGTTTGAGGTTCGTCTCATGTTACATAGCTCTTAAGCATATCTTATATAGGTATACACTACATACTACTTGGCATATACCTAGAGATAGTAAACCATAAAGACTTATAAGTAACTATGAAAAAGGTCTTAGAGAAATTGTAAAAATAGTCAAAAGTTATCCACGTCGAAGCTCGAGTATTGTAATAGCAAATTGAACTTCTTTCATGGAAAGAAGTGGTCAGAGCTGAGACAGTGCACATATTTGCTAATTAATGATGTATAAATATGAATAGCTTTTTTCTGGATAAGGCAATAAGATAGAAATAGTAAGATTTTACAGAATTGCATACTTGCATCCCAGCTTGCAAAGGTAAATACACCAAAACTAAAATATACACGAGGAAATACTTCACGCAGCATAAAAACTTATACTCAAGTAAACTGAGCCAAAATAGGATAAATGACGCGAGCATTGTTTTCTTTTTACGAGGGTATCAAAATACTGAATGTAACGTGACGGGCGGAATAGGATAGGGTAAATGTGAGACAAATCCCGTTACGCGGGTACATTATGGTTACCCTAGTCGTGGGTACAAATACGCCTCATGGATGTAACTGTTATCACTGCTAATGGAATATCAGTTATCAGAAGGTGTTTTAGACGTTGTACGTATAATTGAGTTTGTCATTTTCATTTTGTATGGAGAATTGGGTTGTTTGAATTGTTTGGTTGTATTGTCCATTTTGTTCGTGAGCATTGTGGGTGGAATACTGTTAGTATAGTTGCTTTAGTTGAAATTTACCAAGAAATTTCAACTATGTAAGCTTATTGCTTGTGTTATGAGTGTGACTTAAACAATAATAGTCTAGTAGATAGGCCGTTTACTGCCATCTATGTTGTGTGGCAGGACTTGCCGTTGCCGCTATCGATTAGTATAACCGTGCTCATACTAAGAAGAGGCATAAGTCTAGCTTAAGGTAATGAGCTGGTGGCGCAGCAGCAATGATTGTGACTATTGTGCACATCAGTTGCACTCAATTGCCCAAAGCATTCCCAAAGCGGATTCGAAACCTAGAATTCATGCCTGGAGTCCAGGTTTCAAATTTGCTTTAGGCTCACAATAATCTGCCGTTGCTTTCGCATTTCGCATTATGAGATGATTATGAGAGAGAAAAGATAGTGCACTTGAATTTGCACACACGCTTGAGCACTATAATATTATCTGCGTAGATGGCAGATCTCCATAAAGGTTGTCCATTGTGATCGTAATTCGGTTTGGAGAACCTTAAATTGTAAATCTGAAAGTTTCTGATGACGGTTGAGTGTTGGGATGTTTATCACTTTAAAGCATTACCTGTATACCGGCAACGTATAACAAGATCTTGGTAATACGTTGCCGTGGGATAATAGTTCATTAACGACATTTAAAAGATTAGAAAATTATGCAAGTCAACAAATTATTGTAAATTACTGCAAAAATACCCTACATGAGCCTTTTCATTTTTGAACTAGATCAACAGATGTTGAACTAAGCTACAATACAAAATTTTTACAAACTTTAAACAATATAGCGGACACGCTGTATAGTGAGTTTTTGCCTTTCTTGACATAAAAGACCTTATTGGGCTTGTATGTCAAGAAATTCTTAGAATTTGCTCGATCTGGGTGTCGAATCCGTAACCTTATGCACAGCAGTCACATTCATACCCGAATAACTCTTAAAGCGAAACACAACACGCGTCGTTATAAGTTTAGGAAGACGACAAAAGCATCTCAAAATCAAAAGTAACTTTAAAACTACATACATAAATCCTAACATTCAAATATTATACTACAATAGAACCTGCTGTAAAATCTTTATGGCATTTCTAAACAATGCTTCGCATCCTGTAAGTAGCAAAACAATTCCCATAAGAAAATTATGATATATGAATAGGAATACGGCGGGTAACGTGGCTACATCGACATCACCTCAGAGGACTGTACTAGCCGTACAATTCATATTGCATGTCCAGAACTGCGCCGCCCACAGCGAGTTCGTATACCACGGAACAGAATACTATTGTCTCATAATACAAAAAGATCTAACTGCCACACGTACTGCAAAGTAATTTAAACTCTAACAAATATTAAACAAGGTGCAGTTTTGATCGTGTTGTTATAGGGATATGGTAAAGATGTTGAGTTAAAAGAACGCTTACCGGAGTAATACAAAAATATAAAACAATTGCATAAACATCAACAAACGGACAGACATACCACGACTCTCCTTACCGAGTCAAACGGTGACCTCTAGTACAAACAATGGGATATAATATACGGGAGAACAGTTGCGTACTTTCAGAGATACTAAGTAGCTGGTACATCCTACAATAATACAAAGCCTTTTTTTAAATTAGTTCACTTTTGCCTTAAAGTTGTTAGTATTCGCGTCGCATAATTTTTTTTTTTTTTTTTTTTTTTTTTTTTTTAATTTTATTTTATTTAGGGTTTTCTTTTTAAAAAAAACATATCAAACCCATTGTACATATACAAGAGCTTAACTAATTATATAAAAATGGCTATCGAGGAAGTCGATGCTGAGTCCGCGGTATTAGCCGGTAAAATGCTGACGTTATTTCCGAAGTAGGATAACTCAAAGCACTTTGTAAAATTCCTACATCCAACCTATTAATACCAAACTTTCTCATCATGGACTCCCTCTCGACCTCGCTTCTGACACACTCCATCAGCAAATGTTGCACATCTTCAACCCTTCCACAAGTCAGGCAATTTGGCGAATTGACTTTTTTCATCAGATATGCAAACTTTGCCGACGGATAGTGGCCAGAGCGAAGTCTAAAAGCCAATTTTAATATAAATCTATTTAACCTAGTGTTTATAAACCAAGGCACACGAGGAGGCTCACATTGTATGGTTTTATACCATACGCCCTTTTCTTTACTTCGCTCATCAAAAAATTCTTTCCAAATGTCATGACAAATGGCTTTATATTTTGGTATCATTTCATGGTGAGAAGGGGCAACACCTTTTAGCACACCATCTGTAACAGCTAATTTTGCGAGTCGGTCAGCCTCCTCGTTGCCAGCTAAGCCAACATGTGACGGAATCCATTGCAATTTCAGAATCCTCCCATTTTGATTAAATTTAAATAAACAATCAAGAATTTTGTAGGCTACCGAAACACCTCTGAAGCCAGAGACGCATCGAGCCAAATGCTGAAGGGCACTTTTACTGTCCGTTAAAATGACCACCTTCTTAAGATTCAATCGAATACAGTAAAAAACTGCTTCTGAAATTGCAACAAGTTCCGCCGACATGATCGATATATTATTACATATTTTAAAACAAATTGACTTTTTGTAAGTATAGTCATAAAAAGCTGCACCCAAAGACATTACAGTTTTTGAAGCATCAGTAAAGATTATATGGTAATCTAAATATTTCTCACTTAGCTCTCTAATAATATCATACTTAATTATATTAAAGTTGCACATCCTTTTAGCTGCAGTTACACTGTCTAAATTCAAATAAATTACATTAGAAACATCTATATATGAGACCCAGATATCAAGATTAAACATTTCAAGAACTTCAGAAGAGTGAATTTTGTCTAATTTTGTGTGATTGTAAGCTGTTACTAGCAAAGGTTTATTTTTATTATTCCAATAAAACAAACTACAAAGAGAGCTAAGTCTATCAATTAAGTAGACAGACAAATTATTCGTCCAAGAAAGTGCCTTCAAACAATACTTATGAGCCAAGAATTGCCTCCTAACGTGTAAAGGTTGTATGCATAGCTCACTTTCCATAACGTGGATAGGTGAGCTCTTAATAAAGCCTCCTATTATCCTCAAAGCAGCATTTTGTATCTTGTCTATTTGTATAAATGAGTCTTAGCACAATTTCCATATAAGAGACTACCGTAATCTATTCGATTTCTAATCAAGGCAATGTAAAGACTTCGTATAAATTTAGGATGCACTCCCCATGACGAACCTGCTAACGACTTTAATAAATTTAAAAATTTTGTACATTTCTCGGCAATTTCATTTATATGTTTTCTCCATAGTAATGATCGGTCCAGCCACATTCCCAAGTATTTGATGCTTTCTACTATTTCAAGAGAAAATTCATTAATTGTTATTTTGATCGATTGAATTTGTCGTCCTCTACTGAAAAGACACAATTTAGATTTTCTTTCAGAAAGATTAAGGCCAAGTTCGTCAAGCAAGTAAACAATTTTATTGACAGCTATTTGAATACTATCTTGGCAGTATTTTAAGTTTTTATTGCTCATAAAAATAACAAAATCATCAGCATATTGTAGTGTGTTAGTATTATGCAACAGACTACATATCTTATAAGTGACAACATTAAATAGAAGAGGAGATATTGGGTCACCTTGCGCTAGTCCTCTGTTAGTCCATCTAACTATACTTGACATGGCACCCTCATTCTTAATTTTAAGGTGTCTCTCACTTAAAAAGGACCACAAATATTTACATACTTTAGTCCCTATACCCAAGTCATCCAGAGTAGTAACTACTTTATTTACTGAAACATTATTATATGCATTTTGGATATCTATAAAACATGCCAATGTAGATATTTTATCTGTAAATCCTATCTGAATATGTGTTACTAAGCGAACCAAACAATCTAGACAAGATTGACCTCTACGAAAGCCACTGGTATGATTAGGCAAGATTTTATGTTTTTCAATATACCACTCTATTCTTTTCGCCAACATATTGTGAAAAATTTTACACGCACAAGATATAAGTGATATAGGTCTGAGTTTTGAGTCATTATTATTTGGTCCATTAGACTTGGGTATAGGCACAATACGTATACTTCGCCATTGCATTGGAACGTGACCTGTTTCAAGTATGAGATTATACAAATCTAGCAAATACTGTTTCACTATATTAGGTAGATTATACAACATAGAATATGAAATACCATCTTCACCTGGGGTGGTGTCCTTCTTTTTCAAACAATTCTGAAGTTCAGACCACATGAACTTAGATTCAAGAAAGTCATTAGATGAAGAAAACGTGGGAGTAGAGTCAACTACTGAATCGGGAGCAAGGTCACATAAAAGATCCTCTAATTTATCCTGCGACGGATAAATCCGGCTCTTATTATACCCTTTTAACCATCTCATGTGCTTCCAAACTTCTTGAACTGATATTTTTTCGTTTAAATCATTACAAAATGTATGCCACTGTTGCGATTTAGCTTTTTTAATGAGTTTTCTTACCTCAGTAACTTTTTGCTCTAGTAAATTGAGGTTCTGAGGTATTGGATTACGCCGAAAGTTTTTCAGTGCTAGCCTACGTTGAGCAACTGCCAATGAAAGTGACTGACTCCAGTAACGTTTGGGCTTGTCGCATAATTTATGAAATATTAACTTATGTCTGTGATTTCGAGCGCGGAAATCCGTCAGGATACCATTAACGCGTGATAGAATAACAAATATTAAAACATCATTATACTCTGTTAGATCCACGCGTTAGATCTACACATATACTATAAAGAGAAAAGATCTGTAATTTTGTTTGTAATGCATAAGCTCAAAAAATGGACCGATTTTAATATTTCTTTTACAGTGATGCTTGCTACTCTATCCAAAAGTAGTTATGTCACGATACGAGCCACGGGAGCGAATCAGTAATCATAAACGTGGGTGATACTGCGAGGGACAACTAGCTTATAATATTTATACCTACATCGTTTTACAATCTGCTTGTAACCACGGCCAGAACCATCAACTGTTAACCTAAAAGATGCGTAATTAACTAGTATGACGACGTTATTTCGATTTGAACATGCATACAATTTTCAAAGATCTGCATCGTTTAAGGACAATTTATTTTGCTCTGCAAGCATGTGCATCATGCGACTGATACACGTGCTTTAAACGTAAGGCAATAAGGCTTTGTAGTTGTTGATTTTGTTCTAGTTCCAGAGTTGATACTGAATTCGTTTTGATTCACAAGCTTTGCATCGAGCAATCATGCTCGTTTGCTGCGCTAACTGAATTAATATGATAGACTGAATCATCTTAATAAGATTAATTGGAAACTACGAAGTACGTTGTTTGAATATAACTCCTATGTAAATTCACGCTTTCAAATATCAGAGAAAGTAGGTAGATGAGTATTATAGATGCACATTCAGGCAACTATGTTTTGGATACTTTTAAGTACAACGTAATGAGGGACTAGCCTATTTCACCTTCCACGCACATTTTGAAATTCCTATTACACTGTTCCAGTTGCACATCGAACCCATCCACAATCGTCAACGTGAGCCTAACTTATGCCACGGCGCCTACGATGAAGGCTTGTAATTCCTATTACTACTCTGCACTGCTAGCATATCTAAATACCAGATTGATTTGCCATACTCTCCCTCTCTTTTAAACGACAACTCCCGCACTAGCAATAATTTCTGTGTTGCGGAGATCTTTACAAACATTAAAATAACAGACACAAACAATATCCAGACGCGAAAAAATATTTAGCTGTAAAATGTGTACACACAATTTTTTGTCCCGTGTGGAGATCGAGCCTACAACACTCGACGCAATGGCCATGGTGAGGCGAACACTTGAACCACGACACCATCTATGCAGTAAGCTGCCTGCGCTTAGCACCGTTTGTCAATCAACATGAATAGGTATTATAATTACTTTTGTATGCTGAGAAACACGATACGTAGTACTCCGTGCTCTTTGAGGAAGGTCATAACGGCATTGATACTTAACCCAGCTTTATACGTCCACCTCACCGAAATTTATTATACTGTCAGGTAGGGTGTATGTATGGCTAGCAGTGAAGTGATTTAATTCTTTTATAGTTGGCAATGGTGGTCCACACTGTGAGAGGCCTTGATTTGGCAATATGTTAATTTACTACCTTATAATATCGTCCCTGTATTAAACTGTCTCACTGTTGAGCACGGTCCTCTTTACAGTCCACCACGCTGGCTCAGTGCGGGTTGGCAGACTTCACATGTCTTCAAGAACATTATGGAGAACTCTCAGACATGCAGGTTTCCTCACGATGTTTTCCTTCACCGTTAAAGCGAGAGATGATTACCTATTAAATACGCACATAACTTCGAAAAGTCAGAAATACGTGCCTTGGGATAGAACTTGAGCCCACGTGCCTACGTGGCAGTCCAACAGTATCCCAGTAGGCTATCGCTGCTTTTGCTACCTTACTAATGTAGAAGACAACTTCTCCGTGGCGCAGCGGTAGTGAATGCGACTGCTGTGCATGAGGTCTCGGGTTCGAATCCCGGGTCGGGCCAACAAAAACTAATTGGGTTTTTCTGTTAAGAAATCTCAATACGAGCCCGGAGTTAAGAAGTTGGCGGTGTTAGACATCCCCGTGCCTCGGAAAACACGTAAAGCCGTTGATCCTGCGCCTGATCTCTCGCCGGTCGTGTCGGATTATCCGTCCCATCGGATCATGAGGGTTAGAGAACAGAGAATACCCTTGTATTTGTGCACATACTTGTGCACTATAATATCTCCTGCGCAGATGGCCGGTCTCCGTTAAGATTGGCCGCTGTGACCGAAATTAAGTCTAGAGGGTATTATTATAATATAGAAGAAGGATTGAAGCTAGTTTATCGCTTTATTTACACAGCTACAGCGCTATAGTGCATTCGTGCTCGCATTCCTTAGATAAGAGTACACCTTATAGTAAAGCTGAGATATAGAATAGGTAGATACAGATCGTTGTTTAAACTTATCACGTCGCAGTAGTACACCGGCGGCCGGACACAGTAGGTTTTTAAATATGTCTGCCACTCTAACAATTGACATGTTAATACAAAGCGTAAAAACACTCTCTCATCCAAAGAAGCGTGCAAGCACAGAACGATTTCAGTTCCAGTCAATCGGATACTGTAATTTGACATTAGCTGTATGCATGCATCTGTGTGTGTGTTTGTTTCGCGTTGTACTCAGTCAGTCAACTATAGGTATTTCATTCTGTGGCTGAGAATTCTAAATAATGTTGACCTTAGTAATATTTTCACTGTCATATTAATAAACGTAGGTAGAAAGCATGTGTAACAATGTCAGACGTATTTTTGTCTATTAAAGGAAAAGACGAAATAATATACAATAGCATTAGTTTTACATTAATGTGAAAGTTATCTTTGTGATTACGTTCACACACATACACAATAATTCATACATACTTGAAATTATAATGTGTGTATATCTATATAGTTACTTATAATAAAACATAAGACCTGTATATAAACTATCCCATTGCTAGACATCGGCTCCTCCTCAGTATGAGAAGGCCAAAGTCCACCACGCTGGCCCAGTGCGGACTTCTCACCTCTTCTAGAACATTTTAGAGAACGCTCAGATACGCAGGTTGGCTCACGGTTTTATTGCTTTTACTTGTAAGTTTTCTATATTATATTCTTCTTAGTTTTGTTTAAATTAATGTACGTAAATACTTAGTCTAACGACGTAAGCAACGGTTTATTACACCTACAGTTCGCCAGCTATGATTTTAAGTTCTCCAATAAGACATCCTCAGTAAAGACATGGAGGTCTTTACTGAGGATGTCTTATTGAAAAAGCTCCATAACACTTTGGCCGACCCGGAAATCGAACCCGAGACTTCACACACAGCAGTCGTATTTACTATCGCTGCGTCACAGAGACATGAAACCACAACACAATTCACCAACAACTAATGCCACTATAAAATTAACCAAAAGCCCTTTGATTTTACCGCAATCTAATATAACACATTCTCTTATAATATATCAGTGACGAAATAAGTTTCTATAATGCACTAAGTTGTCCATTCTCGTAATGAGCTGGGACATAAATTCGCTTCATTAGGCTGCGCACAAAGGGCTAGAGTAAACACGTGTAACTAAACGTAAACGCACGCGTTAAAGGTTAACAGACGATAAGTGCGTGTTTGCTTTGTCTGTCATGGGTATATTAGGATACATGCTAGTCAACGGTAATTGGTTTACTTAATAGAGTTAAGGTTTTTTGTTTGACAATTTTTGTAGAACTTTGTTGGGGTGTGTACTGATTGGAAAGCTTCAGCATTCATATTAAACAGTCTTTAACGTCGTCCATACATTGTTACGTACGTAAGGATAGACATGGTTGGTCTATGGGTGATTAACTGATAAATATCGTAAGATAACCGCTAAGCCAAGAGGTTCTTACAATTTAATTCTTAGAATTATTTCTACATATCATTATATACATGCATAGTCGCAAGCTTATATCGCTGAAGAAAAAGGCAGAACTGTATTACATCCGCATTTTTGCCAGCCATTGTTTAGATATAGTTATAGGTGGGCAAAGTCGCCCAACTATAACGTTAACGTACAGTTCCAAACTCCGCGCTGCTATTCAGACTTTTTAACAGAAAACCCAATAATACTTCACCCAACCTGAGACAAAATCAGAGACAAAAAATATTTATTCATTTAGATTACGAAGTGACACTTACAGATATCAGCGTTTAGAGTTTACTAAGTTTACAAAGTTTGTTTTATGCAGGTTTATTGCTACGAGTAGATCCAACCAAAACGTAAGGATAATCGAACCTAAGGCCTAAAGCACGGCAGTCAACGAGGTAGTCAGGTGATTCTGCCAACCTTTACTTTTTTATAATTCGATTATCTCTAAACATTGAAATACAAAAAACTGGCTGTTCAAACACTTCAAAGAATAGTTTCTGTTTCTAAATAAAGTAAAAATGCAAATAAAAATTATATCCATCTATAGCTATTTGGACTACAGAACACGCGGCAAAATGCATTACATAATATACAGAAAGGTACTATACATCGACTATTACTAAAATTAAAGGTGCAATACCGCATAAGCGTGCCAAAACCTTCAACAACATTCTAGAATTTCAATAAAAACTTGGCACATATTTGAAACACGATATCTTCAATCTGGTTTCTAGACAGTTTGTTTATTGAATTCGGCTCTGACGGTTACGTGGCCATTGACGATAGCTGAAAGTCAAGGGTCTTAGAAGATGTCCATTGTCCAATAATAACTGATTGAATCGGTTTTAAATCATTGATAGCAATTAAAACTGAGCTATTAAAACTTAAACAAGAGATTTTAATATATAACAGTAGCACTAACACTGACTGCTCGAATGGCGCAGTGGTTGGTACTGCTACTGCGCCGAGTGGGTTTTTGAATGTTTGTAAAGTCTCCCGTGATACAGAAAGTACGCCTAGTGCGGGAATAGTCTTTTCAAAAAGAATTTAAAATAACGAATAAAAAATAAACTTAAAGGTACATACGTAATATCATGCCTATATCTTTGAAAGAGTAGGCAGAAGTCTAATAAAATCAGATTTAACTAACTAGAGCTGTAGATGCCACGTAATTGGAGGCAAGGTTTGCCATCCACTTGGCACAGTTCCATGTTCCGGGCTACTTATAAGAATTTCTTGACTGAAAAACCAAATATTAGGCCCGAAACCTCATTCACAGTAATAACATTCACTACAGCTACGCCACAGGCGCAGTCTAATAATACTAACTAGTGTAATAAATGTATAAGACTTGATTAAGAAGTATTCAGCGTTATAAAAGGATGCCTTAGAAATAATATTTTCCAGAAATGTAATAATGGGTTAGTATGAGATTATTTTATTAAGATTTAAATGTAAAATATTAAGATCCTTGTAAAAAAATAAAACGCATCGCCGTTGATTTAGTGAAATTTTCATTTCTATTTTAAATATATATGTATGTATCTTGGCTATGGTTAGTGATGCGGCTCTGAAATCTTCTAGTTTAGCTGAAAAAATTGGCTTTTGAATTTATATTAGTCTATTCGTTTGTTTAAATTACTATACCATATTACGAAAAACCAATTGGACAGATTTTGGGAGTTTGGTATTTTGGGGCTCAACTTATAGACAAAGCCAAGTTCAAACTGATTCTTAGAATCAATTTGAACTGTTTTGTCTTACGTACAAGAATAGCCTCCTTCTAATTGAACCGGTGATATGATGCAATATACAATCCACATAAAATGCGACGCGAGTGTACTAGTACGAGAGTTCACGCCGGCGAAGTTGCAAGCAAAGACGAGTAGTGTGTAATAATTAGATAAAAAGCGTATGCACACTCTCTTGTTTCGCAGTAGCTACTAACATTTTATGTACAGTTGACCAAAAATGTGGTCTACCATCCTACGGTTGAGGTTCATTTGAACGTCATGATACAACAAGGTCGATTTCTCCTTGCAATAATATTATGAGAGTGACCATTGTTCTCTTCATCATGTATTATATGTACGACATGCCATGTGTCGAATTTGAGTTATCACAGCTAACGAGAATTCACCTCCTTTACTCACCTCCGTTAGACAAGTCAATCTTAGCGGTAATTAGATGTCACAGAAACTTTTGTCAAAACTGGTAGGTAGACCACTTTCTGGGCTGACTGTACCTACAGGCTTGATATTTCATGTTTCACGTTTCAAAAAGGCATGTAAATACCTAGCATGATTGCGTTTAATCTTTGTACCTATAACGTCAATCATACAATGTGAAAGTATAAAACTGATTATTCTATTTCAACGTCAACCCCTTATAAATCCTGTCTAAGCTTAATGTACTTAGCTAATACATACAAGATTAATCTATTAACCCGTTACTCCCCATAGATCCCTCTGATCAACTCTCGGTAATAAATTACCATCTAACAAGCAGTACCGGTATCAACAAGCTACTGTTGTTGGTTGCTGGACGGGTTGTCCGCAAGGTTGCGTGACTCCACACATTTGTAAACCATTGCAACTAGTCCCTTAAGATAACACCGAACCGAACCGAGAGTATGATACCGGACTTAGATACCGTAGCGTTCGAAGTGTTAATTTAGATGCATTTAAAAAGAATAATTTGTATTGAATTTTAAATTAGTATTTATTTATGTAATGAGTTTTGTAAAATATGTTCTGTAATGTATGTTTTGATTAGTTTAGGTGAGATAAATGGTGAATGTTTGTCGTAAATAAATATTGAGGCGGAATATGTTTATTTACTTATTTGAAAAGGTAATGAGGTTGTATTTATGTTCCTTATATTTTTAATAATGAATGAGATTTTGCCTTATGCAACTCTTACGTAAGTATTATCTTCAGGGATCTTTTTTATATTAAATACTCATTTGACTGCCTTGCTGGTTCTGTGGTATAAGATTAATGTTTGCGTACGGACGTGAGGTTCAAAGTTCGATACTCGAATATGGCGAAATGTTATGACAGAGACAAAAATGTGTCCAAATAGGCCAACCATATGTGTGTACCTATTACACCGCTGCTGGTATATCTAGAAAGGGATACCTTACTAGATATATTAATGTGAGTCTATCTGCGTATGCGATACCCATAAGTTACGAGAAACTTGATGTACTTAAAAATAAATCTAATTGAATTATATCGGGACCCAGTTAAAATCTGAATTCTTGCTTAAGAAACTGTACTAAGGAGGAGAAAGTTTATAGAGAACAAATAAATCACGAAGAGATTACGATTGTGACAATTGTGTTGTACAATAAATAAAATTATATCCATAGTGTTTAACAAAAGCATATATATTTAATTAATACTTTCCGTATATGCATCATGAGCGTGAAACACTGTTCTGTATATTCAAACATGTGTTTCATGTATCAAAGGTGACAATAAAACACACGGCACACCTGGAGATAGTCGCTAGAAAAAATGGATTAAAGAATAGGATGATTAGATAGTGTGAGTGTATATAATGTGAATCTCCGTAGTAATGCTATGAATATTACAGCTGTTTCTTGTAAGGGTTTGTACTTAACCGAGCAAGCTGGTTGACCGTACCGTCTTTAATATGTGGCTACGGCGGACATCTCCACTTAAAAAGCCTCATCATGATTACACACATGTTTTCTAAAAGGTAACCTTAAAAGACTTCTTTAAATAGAATTAATCAATCAGCTTACTACACTTCCCTGCTGGACATAGTGCTTCGAATCAATAAAATCAATTCAATTAAATGCAAAGGGCAATGAACCATACTAATTCTCAAAACGATAAGATTAGATACCATAATACCTGTAAACTGCATGTAAAATATCTTTATATTAGGAATAGCCACATTTAGTCCTATAAAAATATCAAACGTATTTTTATAAAGATGGTCACACGTCTGTTAAATAATAATACTACCTATAAATCATAATATTAACGTTTCAGAAGGCGTAAATAAGGTGACATTATATGACATCATTACAGATTTTATAACGCTCAGATTACATTTTACTACCCCGATTATATCACATCATACAAAAATTCAATTTCTATGACACATTTTTAAATTCAACTACAAGCTTAGAGACATTTTTACATTGAAATGTAACAAACCAATAACAATAAAATAGATCGTACTATTACTGGTCACACAAACCCATCGGTCTGTAAACCCGATGCGGCTCACCGCGTCATCTTCAACCGCAAATTGAGATATTGGCATAACTGGTCAACCTCTCACGTAACATAAATAGCACTTAAAATATTCAAGTGAACCTTGCCTCAGGCATTCCTGGTACTGCAACATTATTGCTTTCCAATTTAATATATTACAATACGATGCTATAACGCCTATAACCCGAAGATGTGCATCTACGTCGATTCCACTACGTAATGATATCGTAATACTTCTCATAAATTTTGAAGACGGTAATAGACACCTCTATAAATATTACCCTAAAGTGGTGATTTACCCGCCTCGACCGGTACTGTCAGATGAGAGGGCTGTAATAGCTCGTTTTACTTTTACTCTAAATTGTTACTAACCTCTTAAAGCGTCGAAACCGTACACACGGTGCTTAGTAATGGGCGGTGACAAAGTTTTTTATGTTATTTAGATTTAAGTTTGTGATAACACGGACTGCAGAGAATGTAGAAATTGATACGAGAAAACAATATGCTCATGGCTTGGTCATTTTCGATAACAATAATTTAATAGATCGTTAGAACAATATAGCCGTTCGTGTGTACACGATATAAGGAAGAATTTGTACAGCCACGTAATCTGTAACAGATATAATGTGTCCGCATAAGGCTAAGTGATTCCGTATGAAGTTCAGGTTTGTGCACTAACGTAGACAGGTAAATAAATCCTTTATAGGCGACCGCTGATTTGTTATTAGATAAAATGTTTCGTCAAATGCCGCTTGCAAAACCTGTAATAAAAAGAGCCGACAAAGTGGTCTGGGGTTTTTATTCGAAATTATTTAGGATTGTTGGTAATGTGGGATGGCTTTAATCGGGCCGCTCAAGTGCTAAAGTTACGGAGAACTCTCATGTGAAGATGTTTAGTCGATGTGTTCCAGAACCGCGTAGGTGAGCCGGTCCCATTTGACAAGGTCAACGCATCGGGACCCTTCGAGTGCCGATGCTCGAATCGTCAAATATAACGGATTATAGTCAGGTGGGATGACAGCCTACCTACATTTTAAATTGATGCCAAGCGGCGAGTGACGTTGAGAAGGGATTCTGTTATTCAATCATAAGAGTATCTTCCTAATGCGAAGGATTGATTTTGTTGACTTTGGTAAAAGTTCACATAAAAAATGTATAATCCTATTGAAATTTCGGTATCGGGTAGCCGTATGCTTCTCTCAATAAATACTGAACCCTCTTACGGACATTTGAAATAATTTATTTTCGTAAACAATAAGGAATCTGCTAAAAAATCAACAAAAGGAAATTGAAAGCAGTCAAGAAAAATATCGCTGTCTTACTATTTCGCCGGCTTTTCGATTCCGACGGAACTGTATTAGTGAGAAGCGAGAAATGTGGCATTCCAAAGGCGTATCGTTTGACCTATCTTAATGGAACCCACTTCGCTTAGGCACCAAAAAACTTGGATAAGGAATTAAGCGGATATTCAGCGATAAAGCGCTTCATTTTCTAAAGAAAGCTTTTTACAAACTGTAATTTGCTACAGCTAAAATTTGTAGTGTAAAAAGTTTGGACGTGATTTTAATTGGGAGTTTGTTTTTTTTATCAAAGTGTTGACTTTAGAGTTTCGGTAACAAGTTCTATTTTGTAGCTATAATATTATTGATGTATATACAGGCTAAAATTCTTAATAGTCTAGATAAATCAAAATAAGTTTGGCAGTATTTTTGTATGCATAAATTTACCATATTCTTAAGTAGCTATTTGTATGCACCATACGTTATCAGCATACCAAACATCCCAAAAGCGCTATCATCGCTTTAAGGTTCTATCTGCCACTAAAAGGATCTTTACAAGCATGCTCACTATTAAAAAGTAATAAAATCCGAATTCGAAACATCCCACAAAAAATTCTAAGATCTTATTTTTTTAAAGGTTGGCCTAGAAAGCGCATATCGTTTTATAGTTGGACCTTTGGGAGTCCTCGCGATAAATCGCTCGTATCGTGAGTAAAGTCGATAGCCAATCGCACTTGAAATAATATAAGGTTAGAACGAGCGTTATTCATTTATACAGTCCGTGGGAACCTTTATTAGTAACATAGAAGTATGCAAGGCTGAAGGAAAATGCCGATTGAATATTCCTTGCGTTCATTACACCGATATGTGTTATACACAGATACATTTATAGTAATGTCCTTATGCGAAACGGCCTTGCCTGATACGGCGGCTTGTGGCCGACTTTTATTTCTACGACAGACATATTGTACGTTTAAAAAACGACATTAATTATCAACATTTCATCTGTCTGTAAAAAAAATGCACCTAGTACCTAGTAGTGGCAAAAACCGTTGTGAAACACAACGGCTGTTTTATTGGTTTGTTTGTCAATCCATATCTGAAACTGATGGACTTTCTATAAATGATTGACAGGTTATAATTTATTTTACGCTACAATGAAAGTTGTGAAACTTCTAACACTATGCAACACAGTATTGACGTAAAATGCAAACATAAATTGAAATTTTAAGGATAGCAACTATCCCAGCATAGCACTGTTATAAGTTGTTTGTATAACTTAACACACGGGTTTAAGGATTGCCTGATTTATTATGATAGTTCAGATCTTACTTTTAAGTGATATATTTAATTTTTAGTGTTGTGTTGTAAAGGTACAAGGTACTGTACATTTGAGAATTGTACAATAAGCTCATAAAATTATAACAGTTTTAATTAAAATACTATAAGAAAAAGCTTACATTGGCGACGTGCAGACTATAATAATTAGTGTATGTTAATTCCAACAGATTGTATTTACAATTTTACTGTGGATATTATTAATATATGTAATATATACTTACATACATACATTGTTTCACGACTCCTTCGAAGGAGTAGGCAGAGGTAAATTAAAGACCTACATTTCGATAACTATATTAATAGATTCCATTTAATACAAAGCGATCCTGCCTCCTTACCAAGCAACTCAATATCACTTTCCTTGGACGAGACATATAACCCAAAACTAAACCGCATAGCAGTCACATTCACTACCGCTATACCACAGAGGATCTACACTATCAATTAGGCTGTCTTTAAAATAATTAAAAAAGCACTTTTATTAGTAATGATTAATTAGCACATATCAAGTTAACTTCTTTAAATTTATAATTAAACCTTATGATAACATTGATTTATCAAACGTATCAAGGATGTATAAAGATCTTATCAGTTCTTTAAGCCTATTGACACCTTGACATTTCAAACGGCATAAAATACTTGTTTTAAAACAGGCATATTTCCGTAATCTTGATAATATAAAAACATCAACACTGACAATTCCTCGTAGGCGATGAGTCAAGCGAACACGGATTTCTTTGGACTGTCTGTGTGAGTTGACAGTAATGGACGAACGATTTCCCTGAACTTATTTAAATAAAGATTATCGATTGCATCGTGGCGGAATACATTAGTGGGTATTCATTGGAGCGATGATGAGAAGGAATGTGACGAAATGATCAATTAAAACAAGAAGAGGAAGTCTGTTGACAAAAATAATTAAGTACATAGCCTCGAACCTGTATCTCCTAAGGTATATGAAACATATTTCAACGACTATATTTCCAGGTCCCACGTATTAAAAGGCAAACCTTTTGACGTGAATAAGACACAGTTCCAGGCACCGCGCTCCGCGCTAGCAACAAAATACATATCGATACATACTAATTATTTTCTGCTGGGCAGCGGAATAGATAATAATATAATATATGAATGCTGTGCATGAGGTCTCAGGTTCAATTACCGGGTCAGGCTAAGTGTATTTGTAAGAAGGAAGGTTTAGAAATTATCTATAGCAGCACGGTGTACCGGATCGGTGCATTGGATCTGTACTTATAAGGTACACGGCAATAGGTTTGTCTACTATTATGCAGGACCTTAATCTAGCTATAGCTGGCGATGTATATGTAGGTATGTAATACACCCCTGCCTACGACTATAGAGATAAATACTATGAGTTATTATTTACTAGGTTATGTCAATTTTCTATCCCTCGAGAATATTACTTATACTGGATGAAATGTACCTACATATGTCCTTTTCTGTACCATTTATTCTATTATTTAGGATTTTGGATGAAACATGCACATGTGGATGCAGTAAACATGTAAATAAATTAAATTTAATGATAAACGCACTAAAACGTACTGCAAACCGAAACAATCAAATCAAAGCCCTGGTGATCAGAAAACCTCGAATGTTTTGTGAGCAGAATGCATATGATCACCGACACGATCAGTCACTAATGGTGTCTATACGTGTCGTGGTTGATTCGGCTTACGCTCTGATTTGCTCTTTATCAGTATATATAAGTACGAAACTATATAGATTCGCCCGCTTCTATACAGAGGTAAGGTGGCATAATGTAAAAATTAAATAAAATTTTCCAAAGTTTGATAACTGCGTCGAGAGATTGATATACGGTCATTACAAATTTATCAAATTATCAATAATAAAACATTATTAATCAAATATACGCTAACTTCATGTCTATTTTCCTGAAAGGATAGGCACATGTGTATAGCGCGCCCATTTCGCTTAGTATAGTTTTGTTATAGAAGGTGAGCTTATTGCCATATACATATATACTATGCCTAGACATTTCCAAACTGGAAATTTCTTCACTACAAAATTCTGTCACATTTTGACATAAAAATTGATCCCAAGAGTGTATAGAAGTGACATTCACTACCATTCAGGCAGCATTATGTTTAGAGTTTATTTTATTTTACAAACTAGATTTTTGTCAGAAGTCTCAGGCACATGTCTTCATTTGCTTGCATTTTATGAGAAAAATAAAACTGTTATTCATGACTGTCAAAGTAAAACCTCACCACAAAAAACAAAACTATGACCAGAAACTACAGGTTCAAACTGAACAATATTTATTAATTCAATAAGCACCCCATCGCCAGCAATTTCACATCTGTCGGCACGAGTAATGCGTGTTCGTAACGCGCAATAACATTTGACACTGCACTTACACGCTTTCGTTCGCTTTAATGAAGTATGAACCGTATAGCCACTGATTTTGCGCTGCCTCACGGCTTTCTATCCTCACTCTAGATCATTTCATATCGCAACTAGACGTTGACTTGTATTTCTTCGTTTTATCCAAGATGAATCGATTATAAAAACGATTTCGCGTTTCATAATTTGCAGAAACTAAAGTGACGTCAATTATAATAAAAACAATTGAAAGTGAAGCTGCATTGAGCTAGATTTTACTTTTAGACTTTATAATGCTCAGTAAAGATGTTTTTCGAATCAGAGATTTGATTCGGCTCTCGGTTTTCATTTTTTATTGGTTTATACTCAGTGTCGATCCTCTCAAGCCACTTGAAGGTCACACTCATCATACTCGGTATAGGAGTGACATTTAATCGCATTTTAAGCATTCATGAGAACTAAGAGTTTTATGTGCCTTTTGAAGCATTCACCCCAACGACTAAGATATTTTTACAGAAAATATCGAAAGTACTTTAAATTGACTCAAAAAAGAAAACAAAACAAATAATTGCAAAATGAAAAGAATATTTCAGGACTTCGAAATGATAATAAATAAAAAAGCCTTCAACTTGACGATTGACTGACAACAAAAAACCCAGCCGTCCGAATCGGTTGCTCTCATTAATCTCGATCTGAGAAATTGCAGACAATAAACGACGTATCTTCAAATACAACATTATACACCTACATAACATCGCCATCGTACCTCAACAAATATCAATCTACATTTTATAAAAAGCGCAAGTGTCGCGATGTTGCCTCAGCGATAAGTCAAAGATTACACAGTGTTGTATCGCCGATATCCATTGCGTGTCTACCTTATAAACGTCACAAGCCCGCAGCATGTAATTATATCTCCGTCGTTTAATATATGTGATAAAGTATATATTTTACGATGGCATCGGGGCAGTGCGCGGGCGTCGCATACATTGAGGTGATGATGGAGCGTTTGGATGCAACTTGATATGTTTAGTGTGTATTAGAAAAGCTCGCGGAGCTTGTTGATGTTTGTGGTTAGGAGTTTTAAAGTTACTGTGTTGTTAGCTTGTGTTAGAGCTCGTAGTATATACTAAGGCTGTGCCGTCATCAGACGGACTAGGATTTCAAAGCGTTGTCAGATATACTATTTAACTTAGGAATTAACTTAACTTTCAGTGATAATGTAATTGTAGGAAAACGATATAATATGTTCAGTTTGTTTGATTTTCTACTGAGTAAAATTCGTTTCAATAAGTATAACAAGTAATAAATAAAACATTTATACACCAAGTAATTAAAAAATATATATTGAATTCTGTTAAACGAGAACCAATTATTAAGGTACAATTTTTGTTTTAATATGAGCGGTCTTTTTATGTTTGTATTTTATTCTGATATTCTAAAAAACTTTTGTTAAACATGTATTTTTTATGTTCATATCATGTCGTGTTCATAATTTTATTTTTTGTATATTATCCTGAATAATTGATTGGATATCTATACGCAATAAAATCGACTCCTTTAAACTTTACATGAATTGTTAGGAATACTAACCTACAAATATTATAAATATTGAAGTTTATGAAAATCCTACTAGCATTATAAATGTATATGTTTCTGTAGAGGTTTCGATGATTATTTTAGTCACACGTAAACCACTAAACGGATTTATATGAAACTTGACGTACAGATGGAACATGTCTTGGATTAGCACATAAAACACTTTTCTTGGTAATACGCTCTTGTGGAAATAATGCGGTCGCAGTCGCGTGCAGTAACTAGTATATATACATAAATCATTGTCAATAAATAATATATAGTGTATTCTAATTTAAATATTCAAATAACTATAACACAAAGGGTTATTGTCATTCAGCTTCCAAGAAATTAGACTAGAACTCGCATTTATATAACTTATAACTGTGATCTGTTATCAAAGATCATTGGTATGCACACAATGGCTCGCGCCCGCTTATATCTTAAATCTTCGTATCTAAAAAGTGTTAGCCGCGCCCTTGCGGGACGCTCCATCTCTTCACACCTAAGAATTCAATTAATCTCGACGCGCACCCGCATCACTGGCCACGAGATTCGTGACTGGTAATTACTTTTCTTACAAAAAGAATACAAATCCATTCTATACTCCCCCGCTTGTTTACGAAAATAAAAAGAACCTCCTAACCGAGTAACGGACCCAGTAACAATGAGCGATGATATGGTACTCTCTAGTCAACTAGTCCTCAAAGAGGGAAACCTTGTTAAACGAATACTGTATATCGAAATTATAATAATATAATACACAAAACAAAGGCGATAACTAGGTAGGAGTAAATTACCAACAAGATTTACGGTAACCATCCATCATTCGAGAATTAATCTCCTTGTTCCTCCGCATCGCCTAGAGATATTTCAATATAGCTCAAAAGATTCCCATTTATTCATAGGTACCTGCCGACTTCGCCTCATATTTCTCCGGGAATAACAAAGGCTTCGCGGGATCAAGCCATGACCTGTGGGCGCGGCGCGCGGCAACAAGTAGTAAAAAACTATGCGCACGAGAACGCAAATGAAATCGAAATAACGTAACGTCCAGCTCTGGCAAGGTCTTGCGGAATGAGATACGGCCTTTTGATTAACCATTGTCGGGGAGCCGACCCGTGGAGTCGCCCTACGACGCACTACTTTTCATACTATTTTATTTATGTTGCCTCCAATTTATTGCATTGTTTTACAGATAAACCGGAGACATTCTTATAACCACGCAGTGCCGGTCGGCGCTCTGAATGATCCAACCGGTTATATTCATTTGCATAACATTATGTATATTACAATCTTTTTATCTCATCTGTTCACATTCCATTGACTTATTAGCCACGGAAAATTAAAATATATTTTATTTTGTGTCTTAATTATAATGCAAATGACATATTAACAGCCAATTTTTAGGCGAGATAATTTTAGACCTTATTTTTATCGTTCCGAGTTTACGTTTTATGTTGATCAATAAGCTTCGTTATTCATTTTCAAGGAACTTGTGCTGTTACGTGCCCTTTATTACCTCCTAATGACATTTTTAAGGTGGAGGGTTGGCATAAGTCACGCGCTGGCCCCGAAAAGAAGCAAACCTCCTTCTGTTAGTAATTACATGCAAGACGGCGGCGGACGCGTAGGGTTCACCCCTATACCTACATCACGCGATGCGAAGCTTTCGCAGAATTTCAAGACATTTTAAATCCAGTAGCGTCGACGCTTTATTTAAGCTTACTCAAAATCAAATGTTCAAATATTCATCGAAGTTCGACCATCCAGATGTCGAACTTTGCGCAGTATCTTATTTAACTTTAAGATGAAACTTCGAAGACGCTCGATTTGTTTGCCTCGACAGTTTACATGGACCTATAAAATTACACTCTAGTTCAAGCTTTATAACAAGTAGGTTCTCGATGCGGGCATAAAATTTATATCACTCGATAAAGGAACTCTTTGTGTGGCGGATTTTATATCCGAAAGTTGATATTAGCCTACTCCGAGGGTTTTAGAGGCGCATAATCCAGCCGTTACAAAAAGTCGACACTGGCTATGCGATAAAACGTGCAATAAGAATGGTATAGTGTATAGGTACAGGGAGGCTATAGTCGTAGGTTGTCGGTGTATAGCGCGTGCAGCTAGGGCGAGGGCCGGCGCGGCGGCCGGCGGGCGGGCTGGCTTGTCCTCAACTCGGTAGCCGTGGCCGGTTCTCGGGCTCGCCACACTCGCCACTCTAGTACGGCACGGGCGCAGCCACGCAGCGGACGCGCGCCGCTACGACTTCGGCGCGCGCATACGACACACGAACATAACATTTGTTAATACAAACTTTTCTTACTCGGGTGTGTTTACTGACTGTGTTCTACATTCACGTTCGTGTATTACCAAGGATTGAGTGCACTCGGGGTGTCCGTGAATCGAAAGGGGTGAGGGGGAGGTTTTGGCGGGAGTCTGGAGCGAAAGTGGCGTTCGGAGGCGCGAGCGCGCCCTCTTTTACATAATTGTTGATAACTCGAGCTTTCGTAATTGTTGCGTGATAACAGTAAGTACATACTATCTATGTATACTTCGAACAAAGTTTATGTTGTAGTAAATAATGGATTATTTATTTACGGTTCTTAGTATTGTTTATTTGGTTGAATGGGAAACGTATATCGGAATAATCTTTCTGTAAGTAGACATTACTATCGTACGTTTTTTATGTTTGCTTTGCGCATGTCATATTTATCTGTTGATGTAAACTTATCTTGTGTATATGATAGTTGTAATCCTCTTATCTGTGAATTAAGCGTTGGTTTAAGTTAAAATTACGTCTCGCCTGTTCTCCGTGACAATATAAACAAAGCTTAAGTACAAATAGCAGCGGGTTATTTGAATATTTTAGTACCTAATTTGAATTTTTGTTGGCCTGTTTGTCTCAACATATATTTGAATTTGGAATCGTTTGAGCTCGTGGACTTTAGTGTGCAGTTGGTCTGAACGGTATTTTTATTCATCTTGTATTTAACTTAGTACTGTATAGCTACATTCTAATCGTAATTAGGTTTGAACCTTAAACTTTAGGTAGTAAGGTGCACTTTTGAAGGTACATTGATGTTTTCTTGAACCAATGTATTATTCTATCGCAGTTTTTAATTCCATAAATTAGCAATTTTATGATTTATGACGGCTGTTAAAAAGCTTCTGGAGAATAACAAGATTGGTTGCGCATACTACCTTTAGTTTATGTAAATATCTGACGTTGTAATAAGATTAAGGGTTTAGTAAATATTAGCCGAATATTTCATAGTTATGCACAACTTTGGTAATACTGCGTAATAAGTAGCTACTACGTCGTTATTCATTTTATAAGATATAAAGTATTAATATTAATTGTGTGTCCGCTGCTTCTATAATTGTCTTGTTGAAGTCGCGGCGTAAGCTTGCAACTGATTGTGAGGATCCGGGTTTGACTCCGGGTCGGGCAAACAGATTTTAGTTTTCCTGTCAGGCAATTCTTAGTAGCAACACGGAAGGAATGTACCTACGTACTTATGATATTGGAATAGGTTTATCCCTATCACGTGGGACGTATTATATATTTTCTTTTTGAGGATATAGGTACCAACTATTCCTATGACTCATTATATTATAACCTGTTATTAAGTTTTTTTTGTAGCTATTCTCCCTAGCCGTAAGTACTCAGCATTATTCCCGGTAGATGGCAACAGGGTCGGCGTCTTTTACAACCTATTTCATTATAAAAGAGGGTAGTTGAGTACCATAAATATCTGCTGTATTATTTCAAAAAGGTAGTGTTGTCGTGTTATGTAGGTATCTATAACTAAATGTTTGCTACACAGCCTCGATGCCGCAAAGATAGTGTTCCTTTATGACTGTTGTGCATGAAGACTCGGCTTCGATTCTTGGATCGGAAAAAGTGTTTTTAGGATATTTTGTAAATAAATTCTTTGTAACAACACTGACCCTGGAACTGTGGATGGTGAAGACCAATAGGCTCGCCCTCATTACGTGGTAACTTCAACCGTAGCTAGCGGTTAGGGGTGAATAATTCTTCAGCCTACTCCTTCTCGGATTTCAGTATACTATATCATTCAAAAAGAGTTTTATATATATGTAATAATAATAATTATAATAATATATTTTTTAAACGCACTCAGTTTATATGTTACAACTTTGGTCTAAAATTAGGTAAATATATATTATAACAGGTAGGTTGTATAACAGTCGTCAAAACCACCCAAACTAGGTGAACCTGTATCTTAGGAGACAATATTTTATAAATGTGTAGATCTATGTACAACCCGTGTTTATCAATGTTATAAGCGGTACAGACGTTTTACATTTTTTAAGTTAGCTTACCATATTTTTTACATTTCGTCTATCATTGAACAATAATATGACTATGTACTAATCAGGAAAAATATAATTTTTATATATAAAATTCTATTTTTCCTGTCTTCCCAACAAATATATTTATATCCATTGACATAGTTGTATTGAATCTAAATATATCTCCCTATATATAACTTCAATATTTATTATGTTAATAAATGCTGATTGCTTTATTACATGATTCATAAAAAAACCATTACACATTAAGGCTAACAAGTCTATCTATAATAATTTTTATAATTATTATAGATAGACTGACGCTGAAGAGTTTGTTTGTTTGTTTGCTTGAACGCGCTAATCTCAGGAACTACTGATCCGAATTTAAAATTATTTTAGTGTTGGCTAGCCTATTTATCGAGGAAGGTTATAGGCTATATAACATCGCGCTATATCCCACGGGAGCGGCGCAGTAATCATAAACGCGAGTGAAACAGTGGGCACATCTAGTTTATTATATAATTATGAATATAACAATAATATTATGTCGGTATCCGCATAATATTATCCCCATATTTTTTATATTATAAATGATGAATTATCCTTTTGTTAATAAATTGTATTTAAAATAATTTATATAAAAAGTTTTAATAAATTAAATAATAATGTTAGCCCTCTTTATAAACTGCTGCACTGCTGAACACATGCCATGAGTTTACAAGCCGTAGATATAAAAACACCTTTCTATTATACGTTATATAAGAAATGCTGTCACAAAACAACACATCACATTAATACCATTTAAACAAACACAACTAAACCAATAACAGAAAACATTGAATGTATTACAAAGTGTAAATGTAAAGTAAATGTGCATTACACAAAAGCACGCAAACCACGATCCACGCAATTCCCCGACGGGGATGCGCGAGGTCCCGCAAAACCAATCACGTTTGATGGCCAGATCGTGGACCACTCCTGCGCAATTGAAACGCGCCATTATCGGCCACTTATCACCGCTGACGGACCAACTAATCGTGAATACTTGGCAAGGCCTACAATGTGTTGAAATGTATTTGCATTAGAATCGATGAGTACTCAGAATAGTCATGATCACGCGAGGAAAAGTTTTTAGTATAAAACATGTACAGAGCCTAGCACCTGATACATTAGTTTTCTTTTTTGTGCTGTTGCCAACTACTGTTCGAGGTTGTAGGCCTCCCAAAGGTTTAACAGTAGATAACAGCCTGATACTTGAAAATAATAGCCATTTATCGAACACATAATCGACAGTGGCGTGTATTGAATATCAGAATAAGGCTAAAAATTTTTTTGTTGAGCAGATTCTGTCTTTTGTCATGCTACATTTTGCCCCGGCTTCACTCGCGTAAATTTAGGTTATTTAAGCCTAGGTCAGGTTATTAAACAGTACTTTTTTGTGGATGAAAGGTACGCTATGTCCTTTAATGTGCCCTTAACAACGTGTATGCGAAATTTCATTTGGATTGGTCGAGTAGTCAAGGCGTGAAAGCATAACACACATTTATCGCATTTTAATATCAGTTTGGAGTTTGTATTCCCTTTAAAATTTAACTTTAACTGCATACCGGCCGTTCAGAAGCTCACCAAGGTAAACTAAATGTTCTAGTACTACATTGAACGTATTACATATTACATTTCCAGTAGTTTAATAAGGCAAATCTGGCTGTTAGGTTTGTGTGAAGATACTGCTTCTGAATGAGGTATGTACGATATCAAAGCTTATATAGAGAGACAACAGAAACGAACATCACTTAGTCACTTTTTTAAAGGTACATTTACGGTAATATACAAGACAAGCCTAGCCAAGCCTGCACGTATCAACAGGTTTAAATGGATATACGAATAGGATAAGATATACAAATTATAGATAGACGAGATAAACCTCTCTTTAAAATTCACCAATAGAAATTAATCTCCCTTTTATCTTCAGTAAGCATTACTATACTTAAAACATCAACCTATATCTCTTCTATACACACACATGCACGCAAACACACTTACACATACACACACACACACACATACACATATATAAACACACACAACACACATATCATACAATTAAAGCAAGAACTGCAAGCCCATTCTGCTCGTCAGTTTGCAATTCAATGACCCTTACTAAGTCATTATAACACATCAATCGCGCAATCGTTTATAAAAATGTATGTAAGTCTTCAGCCAATCTCTCATTTATTAATCCATCATCTTTAATTATCGGTCCGTTAATAATGATAAGTAGTAATATGGAATACCATCCTTTATATGTACACAGTCAAACATAGAGCGAGCGATAGATCTTTTCTATAGAAGAACCGTTGTAGTCTGATAATGATATTATATAATTCTAATGTGAGCGCTCTAATGTGTACGTGCAGATAGACTAGTAAAATGCTTCATGATAAAATGTAGATATATATTAACTGGTCCATGTTACATAATTATAATACTTATTAAAAGTATGACCTAAGTGATTGCGGGAAGACTGCCGCGCGATTATGAAAGTTTATGGAGTTTTCTGTATGTTTGTTACTCAATTAATCGTAAATAGTGGAACAGATTTTGATAAACCCTTGCACATAGGTACACAGTACAGGAATAATTTTCGCGTCCTAGATAAAAAAGAGGAAGCCGCAAGCACTTGTACTTTAATTATATAACGGTATCTATATCACATATCAATGGTTACAATAGTTGCTACATAATATTTTTAAATATTTTATTGTCCTGATTCATACCAAAAGATTATAAAACTACACATAAAAATAACCCTCCAGGCGTGTCACATACCAGACTTAATACATGAACATTTGTCAACTGGTCGGTCACTAAAACTCGTTTCAAGGGTTACAGCTAAAGTCTGCAAAAAAACCACGACCATAATTACGATACATATTACGTGTGAGAATAAAATCGAAAGTCGTAAAAGGAACGTATAAAAATGATTTAGTTGACAATTAAAGTCAATAAGGCGATAGGGATGCGCGAGGCGATCTTATGAGGGCAATCATGCCGATTCGAGATCGTGGTCGGCACCAGCGCTATCTATACTCTTTATCTTTGTTAACTTCTCACTAGAGATGTGACTAAGATCGTACAGAAATAAATAGACATAGGACAGCGATATACACCCATATATCCCTGAAAAGGTACGCAGCGGTTTATTATCAACCAAATTTCACGAATTTACATTACACTTTCAAATATTGTGCTGTTACTGAGACAATTTCTCAAATCTCCATTACAACACTACTGGATCTTAAAAGAATTACGATGAGGTGTATTATAATTTTTCGTGATTTATGTCATTACCTTTTTTCGTTAATCGATGTTTCATACAGATATATCCTGAGAACAAAAATCAGTCCGATAGACCTTAAACGACCCGGGTATTGAAATCGAAATTCATCAATAAACAGTCGCGGTTACGCTTACTGTTGCTCTGTTAGACTAATAAGATACTCAAATAAATCAAAGATATTTTTAATAAATTTCAATGCAGATGAGATAAACAATTTCAAAACGTACTTATGTTTTGCATAATGCGAATGCGTGCTGCAACCAAAATAATCGCCTATCTTATTTAGTATACGATAAATCAGATAGTCGATTGTCAAGGACAGCTAAATCGACTAGTTAGTCCCATCTCTAGTTATCACAATGGTGCGGCTCTCGTTAGGGGCGACACAGACTGCGACTTTAATGGCGCGTCGTGCTGCCAATGCTGCCTTAAGGCTCTTTCACGACCGGCAGGCGTTAGCACGCATTAGTTTAAATGTGTTTTCTTTTATGGCATAACTAAAGTTTGAGGGCGTAGTCATTGTAAGAATTGTTGCACGTTTTATTGCAGTTTATGAGTATGGTTAAAGCATCGAGAAATTCAATTGTAGACTTTGTATTTTGCATACACATTCAAGTAAGAAAGAGGAATGCTTTGCGCAAAATTATTTAAATGGAATTCGTACTTGTCAATTACTTTCAGGCTTTTTCACTTACATGGCGATTGAAGATGGTGACAAAGTACCTTCGTAAGAGATTTATGATTCGACAGAAATGGTTGAGATTATTCAACTTTTTAGCAAATAATGCGCCCATCGTTCCGCGCATCCAACGCCTTACACGCTACGGGAATTCGAATCCACCATGATGCCCTTAAACGTATAATACAGCTGCAACATTGTGCAGACAATATCACGAGATGTTCACTGCCAATAAACCTTGTTTATAACCCTTTTTACTTATCACATAAAATCTAATCAAGACAACGCGGCGTGAAGTTGTGACGTAAATGAAAATTACTATGTTGCTATACGCGCGTGCGTATCGCGTTGATGTCTTTTCTTTGAAAACTTTAGCGGCGCATGCGCACCTTTATTATTACTTAAGCAAATATCATAATAAAATGTAACTACTTTTTTATAGGGTGCTTATCGGTAACATAGAATGTCTAACAACATACAAAGTATCGAGATTAGTAAATATTATCAGTTCTAAAAATAAGTAGTGAAATTATTGCTTTACCTTTATTGTGTCCTATTTGCCCAAAGGTATTTTAATTTTCAAATGAATTATTTTATTTTTATTTTTATATATAGGAAACAATAACTTTGCAGTTACTTTATTCGGAACAATTTATAAAGCCTTTTCGGTATAGCAGCACCCACACTAACATTTCTGTATTACAAATATGCAGAAGTCGTTTTCTAAATAATGTCATTACATATGTTCGACATGTTACGTATGTATACACACATAAAGATGCAATATTTACTACAAATAGCGTTAAGCAACAAAACACCAGAAGCATGTAGGTGCAAAACTGCCGCAGTTTTCCATTCAACTTTGATTTTGACACAAAACGTGAACTTTATTTGGCATGGTTACGTATCAGTCACCATACCGGTTTCTCTTCAAACCCATCCATACAAGCGGACTGCAAGTTAGAGCTTATTGTACCTTAATTTATTTTAAGAGGATTGTGAGTGCATACCGCTGGAGCTCTGCCTACACGGCATATAAACAAAGCAGATATCGTCCCATTACTGACGAGTTATAGACCATTTAAATGGTCAATTATTGTGAGCTAGCTATTTACTTAATTATCAGTGTAATATATTACAATTGCTTAAAGTCAATAATCATAGATAATGATGCAGCTAATTTCGGTTAAATGGATAGATGTAGTTGCCGCTGTAATGAGCAGTTATATATTGCAAGTGGTAGTATGCAAATAATGGCTTCCACGCTAGAAAATAATATCTCATACATCATAAGGCATCTTCGTTCAATATTTTTGATAACCGCGAAAGTTCCTTTGTAATCTATCAAGTTTTAGAATACCAGACATAATTAAATATCTATTGTGTATGGCCACCGGTGTGCCGCTGTGTCTCAATAGGTTAATAGTTGGGTGTAGAAGCTAAACATTTTATTTTGCATACATCTAAACGCTAATCGTGAAAATTGAGTTGTTTTACGCCAATACAATGCAGTAAAAACTAAACAAGAGAGTCGCTACAACGCAGTAACTACAATTTCGACGCAGTCTAATTATTAAGATCCTCTACAAAGACTGGTGGAAAAGCAATATAGATGCAAATTTGCCGATTATTAATGTTAAAATAAGATCTATACTCCATTTGGTTAGGTACTTAATTAAAGGTAAACAATCTTGACGCGTCTTTTTATCTAAAAACTCAGTTTAAAAATAAAATGCTGCTAAAGATCAATGTAAATACAACAATAACGATTACTAAATCAATTGAACCGTTAGTATAAGCAGTAGTTTATTTGTATAATATGTGTAAGTGTAAAAAGTCACATCAATATTGTATAGTATAATAGTTTGTACCTAACCAAATGGAGTACAGGTATGCCATCAAAACATACAGGGCCCTGTAATATAAACGTATGTTCATTGTGAATGAATTTTAAGGATTTGCCAATAATGTATTTTCTTTTAGTTAATAATAACGCTTTGAGCGATTTGCTTGGATTTAAAAGATATAAATCTTACAAAAATGATTTGCATTCCTTAAAATATTGTTATGTATTATTATGTAGAGATAGGTAAGCGACATTGTTGGAATCGTGGGAAACCGTTTCTGGAATAACATGACAAAGTCAAAGAAAGGCCTGGCATATAGTCGGGCTGTAAAAGCCAATGATAATACACGTATTTTGAAGCTCGCGTAATTGCGATGCACCGATGAAGTAAAAGAAAACACTATTTTCAAGTTAAACATATTGGTTAAATAAAGCATACTATATTTACTGTTACGCATACTATATCACAAATCATACAGTTAATTTTATTCATAACTGTATATAAAAAGATAAGACAGTTTAACAACAATAGGGTAGTTTAATTAACAGGTAAATGAAATACAGCCGTAATATAAAACTGTAGCAATTAGTTATTAAAGTAGTTAATGTCGTGTTCAATGTATTTAGACAATCATTATTACTCTTTATTATATCGCTAATATACCAGATACACATACATATATGTTTGCTGCCATATTACTTTTCAAAAATACAATTCCTGCACTAGGGTAAATTCTAATGTCACTGAGGACTTTTCAAACATTTAAACAACGGACACAAATTACGATTAGACTCGAACAACTATCAATAGATCACACAATGTTTTAGCCCGTGTGAGTATCAAACTACAGCTTGCGGCGCATGTTTTTTTTTCAATTTTGCTCTTCTAAATGACCACACTCAGCCTGATGGTAAGCGATCATGTGGTCCAAAAGCAGTGGCCTCCACACCATCCTCATAGCAGCTGAGGCGATGTTGAGGTTCCATTTGCACTGATGAGACGACGACTTATGCCTCTATGCCATTCTGTTTGTGATTCACCGTGAACTTTGTAACTTTTAAACATGCGTAATATGTTTTATGTATTTAATATGCATTCTTTGAGAAGATTGTTGTTGTTCATAATTATTTTACATAATTATATGAAATGTTATAAATTACTTATTTGTTTTGAATCGCAATATTTATGGCTGTTTCCCCTTATATAGACCAAGTGAAAGGCAAATATTTATGTTTTGTATATGTTCTAGTAATTTAAAGTCATGCTTATATAATATATTGTTATATTACTACTAAATCATCGATCTCACATGTTTGCCGCCTATCGTGAGGCAATATGTATATGTTTTACGAAATTCTTAGGGGCAACACGGAGACTGGAACCTTGTATAGTAGACAGAAATAATGGCCTCCAGAATGAATTTCGGTCACGGCGGCCTATCTTAACGGAGACGGGCCATCGGCGCAGTAGATATTATAGTGCACAAGTAATGTGCGCAAACTCAAGTGCACTCTCTGTTCCCAAACTCTCGGATAATCTGACACGACCGGAGAGATATCAGGCAGCACGTAAAGCCTTTGGTCCTACCAAAGGCTTTACGTGCTTTCCGAGGCACCGCCACTGTCTATCACCACCACCTTTCTAACTCCGGGCTCGTATTGAGATTTCATAACAGAAAAACCCAATAACTTTTTGTTGGCCCGATCCGAGAGTCGAAACCGAGACCTAATGCAAAGCAATTGTATTCACTACCGTTGTGCTACGGAGGCAGTAAAAGACGGAAATAGGCTCGATCATACGTGGGTGTACAGATATAGTTGGCGAAACATGGCTGTAATACTTCTGCCTACTCTATGGGAATATAAAAGCGTGAACATATGATCTTTTTATTATACTCTAAATTGACGAACATCTTTATTGCACTCTGTATAACACAATAATCATGTTATTAAAGGCAATATAACGCGTGGGCTAAAAACAGAAAACATATCCGTTCTTAACTTTAATGATCTGCTAAGCAAAATTGTGCTTTAGATCATGAATATAGAGTCTCTTTTTGTTTCAAAAAAGACAATCCCCGCACTAGGAATAATCAGGTACTGTGGAATTTCACAAACATTTACACAACGGACACAGTGTGCATCCAAATTGAGAACAACCATTTGTGGATCACAATCTTTTTTGTCCCGTGTGGGATTTGACCAAAGTCGTATGAATAAGTGAAATTTTGACGTTTATAAGTGTTACTTTGTAACCTTTATGAATAAACATATTTTAGATATTGTTTCACGAACACTCGGTGGCGTATTAACGGTAGTAGCGAGGTGAGGTTTGTGACTTCGTCCAGTCATAAACTAGGGTCAGCGGAGCCTTCAGTTTAGTAATTACCATAATGATTCACGGTAATACCTGTCAATGTATCTTAACGCTTATATTATACAGCAAGCTGTAATAAAATAAAATCTTTAACAGCAGAAAATGACTTCTTACCGGAATTAAATTTCAAATCAAAATGAAGTTAATAAGTATAATATAAACGCCTATATATCCTAGAAATAGTACGAAGAGGTGTATTACATAGACATCTTGCTAGATATGTTAATAAGTTAGACGTAACTTAATAGGTAGCAACCCTGCCCATCTGATCGCTCATGTCGGTTTACCGTCCCATCGGATCATTAGAGTTAGGGAACAGAGAGTGCACTAATTGTGTGTGCGCACTCACTTGTGCAATATAATATATCCAGCGTAGATGGCCAGTCTCCGTTAAGATTGGCCGTCGTGACCGCAATTAGTTCTGGAGGATATTAATAGGTAGCGAACCTAATGCCATCTACCGCGCACATTCCCTTTGACCTACTGTTCAAAATGATTTAACAGAAAAATCCAATAACATTTATGTTATGAGATTAACGAGGCACATTCCCTTTGACCTACTGTTCAAAATGATTTAACAGAAAAATCCAATAACATTTATGTTATGAGATTAACGAGGCAGTCAAATAAATAATATAAGAATTGCACTACATTAAAGTATTTCTGTGATTTTTTATTAATGCCGGAATAGACAGACAGACAGACAAACACTTGACACCATTGTTTTGTACTCGTATTTGTAGACTTCTCTAAATAGTTAAACTCAATCAGTTCTTCAAAAGACTCAACCTCATAACAGTTCTACAATATAGATTTTTAAGTTCTAATGTCTCGATTTAGTTATTTCTTTTTATGTTTTGTATGGTTTCCTGCACACAATTGTCCGTATCTTAGATCTTTCTGTCTATTCGTCAAAACCTCGTGACCACGATCCACAATAATGAGGGAACGACCGAAGCGAAATATCTCAATCTTCTTCAATAACTTTATTAAAGAATACTTCAATAAATTATTGTGTTTATTTACAATCTCATATCACGACTGTGAGTTCCCAAAGCATTGTGCGGTAAACTTCTGTGGCCGCTAACAAACCCAATAACTGAGAGCGAGTTTAGAATAATTCGAGATCTTGACTTAAGACTTTTTATACTAGGCAGATATAATAAAAATACGTTAAGCATAACCAATTATATTTTAAAAGCAGGCAATACTTGAGCTCTTTAAAATACTAGCAGTATGTAATGCCATTTTTTTATAAATATAACTTGCAATTTGGATTTCAAATTACTAATAGCCTTGTTAACCGAAGCTATGTTTGCTTAAGTACCTATGGGTTCACGTCGATAATGCAATAGATAGTGAATCTATTATCGCTAGATTGACATATCGATGACATATCCATAAGTTTCTAAATTTTAATAACATAAAGGATAAGCTCATTCTGACTAGCTTACATTATTTACACTACATGACTGCAAAGAAAGTAGTCACAATGTTGATTATGTAACATAAATCCTTACCTCAATAACTATTGTTAGTAATATTCGGTTTCAATAGATTTATACAAGTAAACAAAATACGCTACATTTGCCCTACACATTACCCCAAAACATTTTAGAACACACAATAATGTAACAAAAATAACACAGGTTATATCCCACGGCGCGCCATCGTCCTACATTTACTTGCTCTCAGGAAGTACGTGATTTGACGTAATAAAATAAGTTGATTATGGTCAGTTTTACTATGTTTTTTGGCGACCGACCGACGGCTTATCGTAAAGCGAGATGTAGGTCGACATTACTTGTTCTCTATTATTCATTCTCAATTGTTCTGACGGAAAATCGTTAGTGCCGGTGACTCATTAAAGAAATTCGACCGACTCAGACTAGATCCGGCTGATAACGTGTAGCAAGTTCTTAAATCGATTAAGGCATTCTGATTTGAATAATATAGGTATTTTGTCTGATTTGTATCGTGTAGTATCTGTTCGGTATTTTGTGGCGGCGCCTGAGTGAACCGCTGGTATGATGTCAATGTAAATTTGATTACAATGTCAAAGTTGTAGTGGAAAATAACCATGTTTTCATTTGACTTTTGTAGTTTGTATGCACATTGCATTTGTATGCAGCAATTTGTGTTTAGCAAATGACTTTATGTATAGTGTGAGGCTATGCATACTTTACCGATAATAATTTGTTTATGTTTGTGCAATGTTACACAATGTTCATGTTGTTACTTTGATTAGTATTAAATTAGAATTAGTGTTTGCACTACCGGTTTCTAAAAGGGTTATCAACGTCATGTCAAGACTAAACTCATATCAAGTAATTTGATTGGCTGTTGCTAATTCAGTTAGCCAATCACAGTAGTTGACATGCATTTAAAGGCCTGTTAGATCAAACTTATAAATTAAGGAATTCATAATAACATCATTTATTATATTTGGAGCAATTGTGTACCTTTTGATCATATTAGTAACTTATTTTAAAATGTAATCAAAATCGCTGAATGCAGCGAATATTACTACCGCTTAATCACGAAACTACTAAGCGACTAGGACGCATGCATTATGCAAATGCATGTAAAGACGTTGATGCATGTGAATGACTTGAATAAAAGAAGTTTGTGACCTACAATACGACATAATACTTACTTAAACTTTCACGTTGCAACATTGTAAATACAACACCTGAATATTTCATTGTATTCATAAATAAATAAACGCATAATCGACTTTAGTACCAGCTTATTCAATAACATAGTTCGAACAAAGTATTTGTAATAGAACATAAGTTGATGATGTTATATCAATTTCATACGGAACGGAAGTGCATTCAAAGTATTGATATTTGATACGAGTAATACTCCTTCACAAACGCATTCAACTGCAATGACATACGTGACAAGACATGTCATAAAACTATTCAGTTTTAAGTATATTGAACTCATCCCGTACGTGTTCATACATGTCTTTTGTGGATTTTATGATATTGGTATGAGTACTAATGAAACTATATTTATCTCATAACAATCAATTATCTAATTAATATTATACTAGGCAACGGATCTTACTCGCAATTAAATACCTACTGATTGTCCGACGTTTAAACCGACTTGCATCGATCGTGTTCGACGTGATCGTGGTGGGTTGACTGGTGTGAGCTCAGCTGCGTCTTCATGAAGTGCGGGTTTGGGCAACTACCCTCACTTAGTCATTATCCTTATCCTCACTTTCTTACTAATATTATATATTGGAAAGTAACTCTGTTTGTCTGTCTTTTACCTATTCACGGCTAGCTGAAGGTTGATATAGTTGAGTGAGTTGTTTGAGTTTAAAACCCTGGAAAGGATATAGGCTACTTTTTATTTATGAAGGTACCACGTGGGCGGCGCCGCGTGGAAAAGATATTTATTAATATATGTATTTGTCGATATTTCGACACACAACACTAATGACCTTTTTTTTTTTTTTGATACTCAGGAAAAAATGCTTGGTGCACTACCCGTCGGCTAGGGGACGGCACCGGCGGGGCGTGTGGGACTCACCAGCCGAGTGCTGGTATACCCACTAAAAAAACCTGGGGTGTTCCCTCTCTCACCCAATGGGGGGGCCAGTTGGGAGTCTAAAAAGATTCATCCATAGCAGGCCCCCCCAACACTAATGACCTAACTGAACCTATTTATATAATTTGATATATTGTAAGCGGGGAGTTTGACTTCTCATTAGTTTTTGTGGCCATTTCAGTGCGAGTTAGGTGTCCGCACACGGTAAAATATTGTATGATCTGCAATAGTTGTACTAAGTCCGGATGTACTTAGTATCCGTTGTTTCAGTTTTTGTATAGTTATTGCGACACCATCATTAAATACATATAGCGGGATTTGTCTTAAAACCATTTGATTGCATTATTAAATAATCTTATGTTACTTTTAAATTAACTCATCCTTATTAACAAAATTTACGCAATATTCTGTTTGTTAGTTTGTCCGTCATTTACGTAGCAACGAAATAATTTTGACATAGAGATAGTTTATAGGACGGAGAGTGACATATTCTATCTCACAACAGAGTACTTGCGAGATATGTCTTTAGAACTAATAGAGCGGAATTGCAGGTAAAAGCAAGCAATATAATAAACGTACTGTCTAACAATAATATGCCTTTACAATAGCTATACAAGTAACACAGTTTCAGTTTTACACTTCAGTCCCAAATTCTATACCCATGCGACATGTGTCCATCAAACATCGAACAAAGCGGGACCGTCCTTGAGGGACACAATTCTTCATACAAATGAATACGGCCATACACCTAGCCACATGTGTTGATACATTTTACCTAAGTATAGTGAACCGTTGACCCCACAGCCGATCGATAGCAATAAATACGTCGTTTGACTTGGTCAGCGAACGAAACTACTGGTTTTAATTATAAATGGAAATAGGTTGCTAGGAAATTTAATACTGTGATGTACGATTTTGTATGTATTGCAATTATTTGAAGGATGCATTTTCGTATCTTAAGGTAGATAATATGTAAAGATATTTTGTTTGAATTGTCTGTTACTTGGAGAATTTACACAGATGCGCGAGTAATACAACTGAGGAAAATGTTTGCACAAAACATAGGTACCTACTCTACCTAACTAAAATGTTGAAAATAAAGTAATATATGTTTTATTATTTTCATATAATGTGTTATTGCGTATTTATAAAATACTAGATTTTGCCCGCGGCTTCGCTCGCGTAAATGAAGGTTAGGTTAGGTTAGTAACTTGGGCAGACAACCTGACGGCCCGAAACATTTCGGCGCTTCGTGCGCCGCAGCGCGCCATGGCCATTAGGTTGATTAGAGGTTACCGCATGATCTCATTCGAGGCTGCGAGCCTCCTCACCGGATCGATGCTATGGGACCTGGAAGCGGCGCTCCTGGCGTCGCTCTATCATTGGCGCCAGGAGGCGCTAGCTCGGGGCGAAGGACCTGTTCTTCCCGCTGTCGAGGTGGCAAGGTCCGAGCTCCGTTAGGTCCTAGTGGAGAAGTGGAAAGAGTGATTTTGTGCACCAAAGTGCCGGGCACGCCACGATTGTGGTGGTAAGGCGGTATGGCGCTCTCACCTTCCGGCTGACACAGGTAATGACTGGCCATGGTTGTTTTGCCCAGTTCCTGTGTCGCATAGGCCGGCAAGAGACGCCCGGTTGTCACCACTGCGGCGACCGCCGCGACGTTGTTGTGGATACGGTGCTGCACACTTTGGCGCATTGCCCCGCCAGGGCATCGCAGCGCCGTGAGTTGATTGCGGCAGTCGGATTGGTTGCCCTCTCGCTCCCGGCCGTAGTTCAGTCTATGGTCCGGAGTGAAAGGCCGTGGAACACCGTCGCCTCCTTCTGTAAGGAAGTGATTTCCATTAAGAAGGCGGCAGAGCGGGAGAGGGAATGCTTAAACCCTCTCCCCAACCGCAAAGCCGGGCGCCGGAGAGTGCGAGATGACTTCCAGCCACCCTGAGGTTTGACCTGGGGGTGGTGGGCTTCGCGGGCCTGCCCTCCACCCGATCAGTACCAGGTCCGAGAGGCGGCGTGCGTGTTCCCACGCACCCCTCTGTATCGTGTGTCCGTCCCACTCTCAGGGAGACAGTAGGGATACAATTAGTGGTGCCCAAAGGGCAGGTCTATTTATGTAGTGGCTTGCTGTTTCATACGGCAGGCCGAAACCTCGACGGGGTCGCGATCGCATGTTAAAGCGATTTGCGCGGCCCCGCCGATTACGGTTATGTCGTGGAACACCGTGGTAGGTTTAGTCGGTATTACCGGGATGTCACTCACCATCTCTCCCCGGTGAGTCCGACATAACCACTCCGTTGCCCCCAGATTAAAAAAAGAAGAAAACGTTATTACCAGGCTTTTTATCTGGGTGAAAGGCACCCTATACTCTTTCCTGTTCCCTTGACAATGTGTATGCAAAATTTCATGATGATCGGTCGAGTAGTTGAGACGTGAAAGCGTAACAAACAAACAAGCAAATAAACAAACAAGCAAACTCACATTCGCTTTTATAATATTAGTTAGGATTTATACATTTTAAAATAATAAGACTATCATTTATAATTATAGAGACAACTATGAGTTGGTCATATAATTTAATGTCCTGTATGGGACTCGAGGGACCGATCATGTGACCACAGGGCCATCCGTACAATCAATATTCAATTAATCTAAAACTACATCATTTCCTTCGCTTTGTATAATATTCTATATAATAATATTCTATAATAATATTCTACCACATACACACAACACCATCTAGCCCAAACTAAGCAGAGCTTGTACTATGGGTACTAGACAGTGGATAAACATACATATATACTTTTTTTTTGTAAATACATACATATTATACATAGAAACACCCAGACCAAGACAAACATCCATGTTCATGCACACAAATATTTGTCTTGTGCGGGAATCGAACCCGTGACCTCAGGCGTGGCAGTCGGTTGTAATTTGGCAGTTGTAATCGGTCTACTAAAAAATAATGCCGAGATTTTGTTTCACAATAGCTACTTCTTCAATCAATAGCCTGTAAAACGATAAATAGCCAAATATTTTCAGACCATCTCGTTGCCATGAAAACATAAAAGTCAAAACCAAGGTACGTTGTACAAATAATTGGCTTTCATAACAAAACACATAATAAAAGCCTCAAACACCAAATTACTCCACAATAGAATTCTCACAGACCAAGGTGACAGATTAACCCTCCAAAAACAGCGAAACAATTTTAATAATAATATCGTCGCGGGTATTCAAGGCTGGGTTACAAGTGTTACGATCACAATTTGGACTTTATTGGTCGCTTTTGATAGCATCGGAATGATTTTGTAACCTTCACGTTGCTGAGTGACTGTTATCACGCGACGCAGTTCGGGTGAAAATTGCTAACTTCTCCCGGTTTATCTTGACAATCGTCCCAACAGACTGTAGAACAGTCTGTTGGGACGATTGTCAAGATAAATATCATAAGCAAGTTGGGACCACCATTCAAAGAAATCGATCCGAACTCTAACGTTCTGACTGCATAGTCAAACCTATATCATCCCCGAAGGGAAAGACGACATACAAAGTTGACCAAATGAGGGTGTTTTACATAGATGCAAGTCACCTTCAATTTGCGAGCTATATTTTTAAATGTCAAATAAAAGTGGGCAAGCCTGTACAACGATACAGATTCCATGTTACTACTAAGAGTTTCCTAATACAAAATAACACTAATAAACTCGGTAATCAAACAAGACCTTATATACAACAGTCGCATTCAAAACTGAACCACTGAGACTTTCCGACTGATCGATGCATAAATCTTTTAGAGACTTTAGAAACTTCAAAACTTCCTTTCTTTGACGAACTCGCCTGTGCACACATTCGTATTCAAATATATTTCTGTTAAGTACTTTCAAGTGTTTTTTTAGTTCTGTTTTCTTTGTCATTCAAGGGCTTGGAGGTTTCGTTCAAAGTATTTGTTTAAAGGTTGATTATCGCTTGGACGCAAGGAGTAAATAGTAAAGGGATGTGTGCCTGGCAAAACACTTGACTTCTTTTTTTATGTGTACTAATGGCTGTTATAGAGTAAACATATCATTGAAACTGAGGATAGGTTATGCGCCAACGGCTAAGTTATTGTAACCGTTAATTTACTTTTACCAGTATTAGTAACTTTTAAAAAGATCTTAGCAATAATCTGCTACAAAATAATTTTGTTTCTTATTGTAAAATGATAACTGCCTCGTTGATCCAGTGGTAGTATACGACTGCGGATCATGAGGTCTCGGGTTTGATTCCCGAGTCGGGCTTGGAAAACGTTACTAAGATTTTCCGTCCAGAATTTCTTAATAATTAGCCCGGAGTTAGGAAGTTGGCGGTGTTTCACTCCCGTGCATCGGAAAGCACGTTAAACAGTGGGTCTCGGCTGTCATGAACATCTATGGCAGTCGTTATTGGGCAGTCAGCGCCCTCAAATATTCTGATGACTAGACTAACCATAGAATGATGTTATCCTTCTGGGTTACGGAGATCAGATGGCAGTCACTCCGTGTAAAAACTGATATTCAGCTAAATCTCGTTACACCAGAAATAAGCGGACCCTATAATAAGCTGGGATTTATAATCGCTACGAAGAAGATTGTGAAATGATAAATGTCCTAGGAATAATTTCTGTGTAACGGGCGACTTTACAAACATTCAAACAACGAACACAGAGAAAGAACACTTAGAGTCGAAACAACTATTTGCGAATCATATTTTTCCGTGTGGGGATAAAACCCACCGCACTTGGTGACGTACAGCGACTTACCATAACCACCGTCACAGTAAAAGTTAAAAAACAATATTTTGATATTCACACAACGTGTAGGTTAAAACTGTAACTATAACTCGAACCGCCTAAAATGGAGCGTTTTACGTTATTGTTATATGTGGATTTGACAGCTCAGATGTCACTGGTTATTGTGATTAGGCAATACACATTCTCAAAAGACGATTAAAATAATTGTAATTATGCATTTAAACGGAAGAACAAACCGTAAAAATCCTTTTAATCAATTTAATATTTATTTAGCGCGTAATTATTAAACCTACCGCAACAAGCGCGCGTGTTATATGTATACAATTTTTAATTACAGTATTTATAATCAGACATGTATTCAATTTCTGTTTAACCTACTATTCTACGGTTAAGATGAGACTCTAAGCACCTCTATACGCTGCTATATAAACAGCTTTATTGCGCTTGCGACTGCGCAACTGCCAATCGTACTCTTTTTAACGCTAAGAGAATACGTAACTGACGCCTGTTTTCACGAAACCCAGTACAGGTAGATAAATCTAATACACTTTCGAAATATACGCAATCAGATAGTTTTTGGTTGGCTTGAAAGCTTTTATTCCGAACAAGTTAGCCCTAATTATAATAATAAAATAACAATAGCTGCATTGTCTATAAACTACTAATGCTGGGCACGTATATATATGTAGCATTAATAGTTTATAGAAAGGACCTCTTTTCAAAATCAGATGGTTTAAACCATAGTTCACCTGCTAGCCCAGTGATTGGTTGACTTCAGATATCTTAGAGAATGTTAAGGGAAACTTAGTTTCCTCACGATGTTATCCTTTTGCTCTTATATTATATTGAAAACAAGTATAATTTCTAATAGGCATATTGATCTTTAATCATGGCTAGCCAAATTGTGGCTTATCAGTGGAATCACACACACTATCAGCACAAATAGTGTTAGTAGTGGTGATATGACTATGTTTTAGTCCACCGTTAAAGCTAGTGTAATTTATGTTACGCGCACAATTTCGCAAGATCACTAATTACGAGACGAACGGTAGCTCAGCCACTTAACTTCTGGCTGTCAATCTACAGGTATCACTCTCATTAACAAGGTATATGCCAATAATTTCAACAACCAACGATTCGGCATCAGCCGATTGTCAGCCCTGATTATATCGTTATATTACCGACTTAATCTCGTGTGGGAAATGACGTAACCTGTCAATAACTGTTTAATAATCACGAATTACGAATCGTTAAAATCACGAACGATAGTGTTTGTTATGTTAGCCTAGAAATCACGATTGAAAGTGTGCTGGTGCCTTTCTCGTTGCCGACCGTTTTCAGGGGTCGATCGTTATCAAATTGAGCACGTATACGCAATAGTGTTGAGGAAAATGGATTTTATTAACTTTTATGATATAGTTAGGTTCCTTAAGAACTATATTTAAGTAACAATAAGTTCTCCTCATAGAATTATATTTTTAGTATAATATCTGCAATGATTAGCTGTAAAAACAATTTCTCGGTATTTTGCATGAATGCACAAGTGTGGGCAGAAACGATGGGTTCCTCCTTACGACGATTATATTTAGATTGCATGCTTTATTCAAGAGCTTTATGATCAAGGGAATGTTACTGTCTCACACAGGTAAATAATTTTCCTTAATAAATAAGAATAATGACTGTGTTTTGCCAATGAGAATCAGTGAAAAGCAAGTCTTTCTTTCTTAACTAAATATCTATTCGTTCTTTTCAAATGATCAATGTCAAGCAATAGCTTGGCAGCAAAGGTGAATTGTACACTATTAACTTTATTCTTGAACTACGAGTATATATCTGATCCCTGAGGTAATAATCTCTGCATTATGGAAACTTTTACAAACCAGTCCTAGTATAGGTAATTGTACAGTATCTGTGAATTGAAGCAGCTGTTGGGCATTAGTAGTAGCGAAACTATCACTTTTTTTAAAGCTCTATGCCGGATACTTTCAATATAATATATTAGTCACCTACTAAAGCACCCCTTTATGATATGACTAGTATTTACTGTTATTAGTCATACATGGAGTCCATGTATAATCATAATGCCATCTATTTCTAGAAATCAATGTCACTACTGAGTAGCCATATTTCAGCCAGTTCATAGTTCAGTGGAAGTGCCCTAGGTATAATCATGAACGCCTGAATCATACCGCTGTTCCATTATTCATGACCAGATGTGACGTCACTATATATAATAGAGTGACCTTTACGTTTTGTTCCAATATGACGTAATAGACATATTTCCATTTTATTAGCGAAGAATAATTGAATACTTTTTTGTAATACTACTTTTGTATGTGAAAGATGATTGTCATGTTCGGATATTAATTCATTCATAGTATTTGATTCAATTCAAAACGCTTTACGCAAATTGCTGTCTACATACCTATGTACATGTAGATTTGTTGGTGTCGTTAGCTTGCCATGGGTTACGTCAAAATAGGCGCTTGAAGCGCTGCAGTATTACTGTTTCTCGACTGTAGCGATACTTAACAAAATATTTTGTATGAAGATATGTAGTGGTTCTAACAGAGTCGCCGGGTCAACACTAAAACGCACATTATACTGTCAATTTTATGGCGTTCTAAAATCGAATTCGCTTTATTATAATCTAGCACAAATGACATTAATTGAGTATTATAAAATGTCAATGTAAAGTGTAAGCAACTGAATAGTGTACTTAACAGCTATCAGAACGGTTCAAACACGTAAGATAAAGAAATAAAAACAAGCAATCGCTTTTATTAAGCTAGAATTAAGAAATTCCATATTTAAATTACTATTACAATGAAATCTTTAAAAAAGAATTTCTCAAAACCAATACAATGCTGAATAGAAAATTTACGGAAACATTAAAAAAATGTATGTCAAGATCGGCATTTTACTCGACTTTTAAAATTCTACGCGCGTTTTCTGACCATGGCGTTTTTTATGATGCCGCCACGTGAAATGCGCGGATTCCCATGTTTGAGGCCGACAACCTCCCACTGAGTGACTGTGAAAACGTTTAAAATTCTCCAATCTTATCTCTAAATCATACCCATGGTTTAAAGAGAAATGTTTTTGTAAAGGCCGCGGTCTCAACGTCTTTACTCGCTTTTATTAAACGATTAAAATATATAATGGCTAAGATATCAGTTCTAATACTTTCTTACATTTACTGGAATATAATTACGAATTACGAAATTATTTTGTCCTTGTTAACTTGTCAATGTATTCAAGTGCTGGTTGCAAGCCCAAAATTTTTAATCATAGGTATTAACTGAACAGTCGATATAGAAAGCGTCCAAGCCGTTTTCTGTATGCGCTCGGATCTTTTAGAGACATCCAAAATGACAAGATAGTTGATTATTGTCATTTAATGAGGGATTACATGAGAGACGTAACCGTTACAACCAACGCTGGCCGTTTTTAGTACACGGACAAAATAAGCAACTTTGGTTTTATAATATTAAATGTAGTTTAAATTAGGTTAGATTAGTAACAGTCCTTTTTTGTGGATGATATGTACCCTATTTCCTTTTCTGTTTTCCTGATAAGTGTATCTATGCGAAATTTTATGATGATCGGTCGAGTAGTTAAGACGTGAACGTGAAACAAACAAATAAAACTCACATTTGCATTTAAAATATTATAGCTAGGACTTAGCCTTACTATTAAAATGTTTCATACGCTCTTAAATTTTCAATAACATACCAAAGTTCGTGGCGTTATCACATCTACTTACATTGAAATTGAAGCCATAAGTAATTTATAGAATGTAAGTCGAAGTCTATTTCGATTGTAATGAAAATATGCAGTAATGAAACAAATACATAACCTGCAGTCGTTGAAGTATGTCGATTTAAATATTTCACCTAACTACATTCTACTATTATTGTCACGTAAAACCTTTTATGCCAACAACAGTTAGGCTAAATAACTTAGAATTAAAGTAACTTATTAACATAGTACTTATTACAATAAGTAATGAATGTCGATATCTAATTGGTCCACTAATGCAACGGCCGGGCGGCCAATGTATATTGCATGCAAAACTGTCCCAATTACATAAATACCTATAGCCATTGCTTTTACGTAAAAAAGTAAATTGTTACTAAATGGCTCTGCGTGTACAAAATGTTCACTGGGTTACGGAATAAAGTTCTAACAATAGAAACTTGAATACTAAACTACATATTTCGTTTTCTTATAGAAATTTATTATGGCTCCAGTATTGTACGTGGTGGGTTGCTATGTACGGGTTTCTGACAACTTTCATGATACAGGTTTCATTGTCTGATATTCTTTAGTCAGAATCTGCAGTACGCAGAAAAATAATTATCTGATTTTCTACTCTACATTTTATTAACTGGGTGCCTTTAGGTATGCATGCCTTTTAGAAGAAAACCAGAAGTAATATTATGCTAATTTTGCTGCAGCTGAAAATTCCAGGGTACTCTTTTTCTGGTACCAGCTTCTCATTTTCTAGCTAGCTTCGTGAAAAGGAGTCAGAAAAAGATAAATTAAAGTCTTAACATTTAAGTAGTAGCCATCTAATGTCTGTTTCATAAATATACAACTTATTAATTTGGTATAAAATACAAAGTATCTAAAATGTACATCAATCTAGCTTCTATACGCGGGTTCACTCGCGTGTATACCTCGCGCGTTGCCGGAATAAAAACTATCCTATAAGTTACTCCAGGGTACCTCTCATCTAAATCCTTTAAACCGTTCTCGCTTTGAGTAAGAAACATCCAAATATGTTCACAAACTTTCACATTTACAATATAAGTGGGATTTCATTCATTCACGTTATAGGACTATTCCAAGAAAATATAGAAAATTCAATCCCAGAGCGGAAATCGCACGACCATTCGTTTAATGAACAGCGATTACGTAACTCAATGCTATTACCTCTTCTACTGCAGATGAAATCAATTACGCCGGTGTGTCATACAGCCATCAACACGTACCGTGTGAATATCACTTTTTTGATTTGCCTCCTAAACATGGACCGTGCCGTAACCGTCACTATAGGTACTTTTTCGAAGGGTCAATGCCATCATCGATCGAATTTTACGACTCTTGCACGACAGACGACGTTTTACTGCTCACAGTGACATAGAAGTAAGCCTCACCATGTTTTTGTCACTTTAAGACCGATACGTAAGCAACTCACATACTAAGACAGTAAGAAATATCGTCAATAGCTAATACATTTTTATTAGCGCCGTGTAATTCAAGATGACATTATCTTGGAGGCGCTTATGCGCCAGCGTCGCCTTAATCGTCGAATTAATTTATAAAGTGTAACTAAGTTCGATAGGCGTCTTGTGCAATTAGTTTGGTTATGTTGGTAGTAAGTTAAGCGTATGTGGTGAATTCACCGCTAGCTGTCAGTGCTGCCAACTGATTAGTTTATATGGAGTGCACCTGATTACTGGCTAAGGAAGTGCTTAATGCAATCGTTGTCTCCATCGCGCACTCCCAATTGTGCTGTTGTTTGCTGCTTATCGTATCCGGGTGACGAAAATAGATTAAGGTGGGGTTAAGCATTAGCCTTTGTTATCATTCAGTATAATGGTACTATACTATACTATTATGATTATTAAGTGTTGTTTGTGTTACATTTTAAACCTGTCTGAGTCTTATCGTACTCACCATTTTGTTTATTTGATTATTAGCTAGACTGGCTTTTAACTGCGGCTTTGCTTTCGTAGTTTGCAACGCGGCATCTAATTGGACATATTGTCCCCTTCTTTATACCTTGAAATGCATGCCGGCCCCGACTATAATGAACATTGACTATCAATATAATTTAAGAAGTCTAAAAACACGTCTTGATTTTGACTACCATGTTGAACCTCTGACTTTTCACTTATGATCATTTGTGTTCGTAAGTTGATACGTTCAACTTCAGGGTCTGCCATAGTGCTCTTAGGTTTTACGTTAAGAAATGCCCAGTAGCAACACGAAGTCAGGTAAGTTTGCGCTCTAATACCTAAAACATTAATGCCGGTATGTTAATGAAATACTTATATCACTGGTTATTCCTTCAAGACTACACAAACGGTGTGTGCGTCGTATGTATGTAAGAACTTATAACAGCTTAACGATAACTATATACTTTTAGATTTCTTACTAACGTAAAAAAGCATCTGGCTATAAGATACATTTCAACAGCTAGAAAACTATGATAATTACTTCATTACTAACTGTATAAAAGAAGAGGTTATATCTGTTTACAAGCTCGTTTCTTGTCTTTACATCTAAAACTGGTGCTTCCTCGTCCATATTAGAAAGAATTTGCTTTAATTCTAACTGGACTTGGCCACTTAAAGATCCTACACGTGATAATAATTATTGCATGCCCAAATAAGGTGTTCATAATCAATGAATGCCATCATTCGAACTAGAATTCCTTTTGCTACAAATGAAGTTGAATATGCGATGTTATCGTCAACGTCGTCGCCCATTCTTGACTCAATGGCTCTTCCCAATTGACCATGAGCAGGGCTATAGACCACCCTATTAATATGTAGCTCTGTATATTTTACCTTTTTTATATTCCGTATAGAAAGTCTCTATATCAAACTATATACATGGTGTAGTGGTGTTAGTGGTCACTTTTTAACTGCTACGTGGATCCAAACCCAAAGGGGTAAAAAAATAAGACTAAATTTTTCAAAAGCGCGTTTCAATATATATACAATTAAAAATAACAATATGATGTGTGCCGTTTTTAGAGTTCACATTTAGTAGCTGCTTAATTAAGCAGTATCTCGTTCTCCTCGTTTGAATTTAGAATTACCTGTCAAATGCGAGAGAGAAGACTATAAACAATCAACGGCCAAACAACGATTGTGAAGGAGGGTAATGTTTTTGACAGTTCCATTAACATTTTGCGCTATAAATAATACTTTAGTAAAACACGAAATCCAATTCGCGTCAACCTACGTATTTCACGTTAAAACTTTACACATAATTAAAATTCCCGTTTCATATTTTTCGTTACATAAGCTGCAATAAATTCTTTGCGATTTGACATTATCTCTTTATACGGAAAAGGTTATTATAAATCGCAATTAATATGGAGTCTGACTTCTATTACGATACCGCGCCCCGCGATAACTCGAACTGACCATAAAGGGTAAGTAGATTGCAATCGTATAGACTCAGAAAATGCGGATACTGTACTAGGCTTCATATTTTTGTTTTGGAACAAAAAATGTACGCGTTACTGTTGCGTAATGTGTCTGGCGCCGCTGTGATAGATCTCAGGGAAGTCGCATGTATTCTTGAATGAAAGATGAGTGTTACGTTGCAATGCGCTTTTTCCAAGTTGTTGTGCGACGCAACTCTATACACGTCGAAATCATGAACACAGAGTGCTTATTTATATATTAAATATTTTATAGCGGCGATATCAAGGATAATAGAGACATCGATGGAATAAATAGTCTATGATTTAAGAAATTGTATTCCAGCTAAAGTCGACAGCTTTTGAGAATTTTAGACTCTTCTTTAACTGATTAAGTTTCCAGCGTTCTACCATCATTCTTATTTTAAATTTGTAATAAGGTTGGCTAAATGTAAAGGTTATTAAAACAAAAACAAATAAGTCATATTTTTGGTAGTTTTGAACTCAAAAGGATAGTATTTACATGTTTTGTACGTCATTCTCTCTGTCGGTTTATTAGTATCGTAAAAATCTCCAAACGATTTTGATACGCTTTAGCAGTTTCGTCGCTTGAAGTTAAACTTATAATACGAGAGATACAACGTAGCCTCGCTTAATCTAATGTCGCTCTATTGACTTGGAGATATAGAGCATAGCATAATCGGGGTAGAAACATAAGCCACACAACAAGTTGCGAACAAAAGCAAGCAATATACAATTAATATAGTTACATTTTGTGTGCATGGATGTCATGGATGTTTGTCTTGGTCTGAACGTTTTTATGTATAATATGTATATATTTACAAATAAATATAAAAGTATATGTATATGTATGTTTAACCAGTGTCTTGTACTCATAGTACCAACTCTGCTTAGTTTGAGCTGGATGGTGTTGTGTGTATGTGATAGAATATTATATTGTATTATTTTCCCGCAACTTTGTTAGGTGTTATAAAAATTAAATTTTGCTTTGCACACTGATTGTATATAACTCAGTGATTATTGCCAATGTGCATGCATGTGCATTGACATTAAGTACCTAACTATAGCAAGTATAATGTATAGTTTATCATGTATTAGCAGTATCGGCACAGGTGACAACGACTTGATAAATGACACGTGCTTGTATGCACCGTTCGACCTGCATGTTTGAATGCTGGCATGCCATTTGCAGTACTGCTTCTCCTCGATACATAACATTAGCCACTACCTGGACTTTATATCTATCTGTTCAGCCGATCCACTGCTGTGGGTTGGCATTCTCTTTATAATGAGATCACATACCAGTAAAATACTCTAAGAATGTAATAGATTATCTATAACTATGCTAAAATTTGGTTATAGCTTGATTTTACATGTAAATAATTATGTAAATCGTAAACAAAAAAGCCTTAGGCATCTTTCCCTAAGATTTCGCTTTTGAATGTTTATATAATTCTCCAATTCTTACTTTTTGAAAAAAGGGGGTTTATACTGTTGTATATAATTATATTGTTTATTAACGCATTATAGATATTAAACAAGTAAATGATTTTTTTTAATCAGTATCAGAGTGATTCTACTCTGGTCAATTAAAACATAATGGTTCGGATAATTAGCCAGTGTCGTTTACATGACATCAGAAGTTCGATAATTACGTTTAATTGCCTACTTAGTTGCATCAAGATAAACATTTTATGATTATCACTAAAATCACTATCACTTCATATTATAAAACAAAGTCCCCCGTTGCGTCTATCTGTCTGTCTGTCTGTTCGCGATAAACTTAAAACTACTGAACGGATTTTCATGCGATTTTCACCAATAGACAGAGTGATTCATGAGGAAGGTTTAGGTATATAATTTGTTAAGGTTTTGTATTACTAGTGCAAAGCCAGGGCGGATCGCTAGTATTTAATAAATGGAGCGCTATTTTCCAACATTTGAAAACTTCACTAATACAACGACAATTCGAAGAACAGTTCCAAGCACCAGACGATTTATTTAGACCTCGAAGAGCTAAGAAATAATAAGTATTGTTATATATTACACAAATAAGCCGTTATTCATATTTCTCTATTCATCATCTAAATGTACGTTTTACGTTCTGAGTATCTAAAACGTGAAAACAACATTATATGGTATGGTAATTCACAGGCCCACTAAATTTAGCTTACAATTCGACCTTCACAAGTCGTGCTTCCGAAATAATTTGTATAAAACGGACGCCGACCGACGTCCGAAAAGGCGATATCTTAGAAGGCAAATCTAATTTTTTTAATTTATTCACCCCCTCTCTAATTGATAAAAAGGCATAAATACATCGGTAGCGAGACACACCCACAGCTTAGGGATAATTTATTTATTTAATAAATTAATAAGGGGCAAATCTATAATTCATTGTTTCTTAGGTCATTAATTGGTACATGTGTACATACATAGACTCACGCCTCTATCTTCGAAAGGGTGACAGAGTTGTATTACACCCACATTTCGCTAACTAAGGTTTTAGACACCAATGGCGTCTACAAGGCAGAATCCTCCCAGTTTGAAAACCGGCGTAAAATGGCGCTTACGTTGCTTTTCGTCGAGTGAGTGACGGTACCGGAGGCCCAACCCAGATGTAAAAGTCCGGCAACGCACTTGTGACTCCTCTGGTATTGCGGGTGGCCATGGATGGCGGTAATCGCTTATCACATAAAAAAAATTGTCTCAGGCTCCGTGCTGCTACTAAAAATCTTTACCGGTATACACTGTAACACTTTTCCCTACCCGGGATGCGAACCCGAGACCCGCAGCGCTATCGAAGCAGTTGCATGCATTAGGATAATAAAATAAAAGGCTGTATTAGATCTTCGCATTTAGTGGTGTTAGATGTTACTAAAATAGATTTCCTTTTAGTTATCATTATTGCAAGTTATAAAATAAACGCACGTAATTTAGGCAGGTATTTCGTTGAAAATTGTATGACCTGATTGGATTAATAAATTAATAGTTTTTCTAAATAGCTTCTGCGAAGTGAGCAGCGATAGCTCAGTGGGGAGACCAACAGACTGCAATGCAGAGGGTCTCGGGTTCGAACCCATGTCGCGCACCTCTGACTTTCGGCAGTTATATAACTTTCCGAAATTATGTGCTCCGTGCCTCGGAGAGCACGTTAAGCCGTCGGTCCCGGCTGCTATGAACATCTATGGCAGTCGTTATTGGGAAAGTCAGTACCCTCTAATATCCTGACACTGGTCTAGCCTTAGGGTATCGTTAGCCTTCGGGTTGCGGAGGTCAGGTGGCAGACGCTCCGTGTAAAATCTGATATCCAGTCAAAGCCGGTTAGACTAGAAAAAGCCGACCTCAAGTGACTTGGAAATAATAAAGGCTAAGGAGAAGAAGAAGAGTTTTTCTAAACAGCTGAAGTGAGGTAACTTTTATAAATTAATTTTGTATGACGTTAATTTTGTTTATGTAAAAATATCTGTCATAAAATGAATCGCAAAGCTGGCTCAGTCCTTAACTTTTTTTTATCTTGTATACTACTAAAGTGTCAAACAAGCATAACGCATGCGGTGACTTGGACGCCTGCAACACCAGAAGCATCGCTTGCGCGTTGCCGACCCTGTAAATACCTTACCTCAACCCACTCTAAACACAAGCATATTAATTCCAATCAGTTCTTGTCACATACATAGAAAAATACTAATATCTAGTATTCTTGTGAACTTAAATACCAAATTTCTACTAATCTTTCTAAAAAAAAGAATGGTCTAGATCCTTGCCGATCCGTTTGACGATAGTTTAAAGTTTTAGATATAAATACTAATTCCTAAATAATATACACATAATGACACTTACTTAGAAAATGTCATAATAAATATAATAAATGTGTCTATTGATAACATTCGTGTTCATACAAAACGATGTTTTATTCATTATAATATCGATTGTAACGTGTTATGTTGCGCAATACGTTGCGTGAGGTTATTCCCAATGAGTCACACGTGACTTTAACACCAATGAAAGCTAAAGGATTTGTTTAACAACTAAATATACAGCTGATACGGTTTTACTGTTATTAGAATATAACGCCTACTCATACAAACTAATAGCCTAATTAATACCGCTAACTAATACTTAACTTTCAAGTCCTTGATCAATGATTAACCTTTTATCAAAGGCCTGCTGTTGTTGTTATTATTATTCAACTGACACTCAACGTTAAGTAATATTTATAATTAAAATAAATTTGATTAGTCGTTAGTTAATACTTAGCTTCCTAAATATTTGAGAGTGGTTTATAAACTACTCTCAAATATTTAGGCAGCTTATGCTAAAATTTGATTTCCTCGTTGTTACGGTGGCATAAATGTGCACTCACGCAAATCTAGATAGTTAGTTTGGTTCCTGGGTCAGAAAATTCTCGATAGCACAGTGTCTGAACAGGCTATAACGCCCACTTCAGGCTTCAACAAAGCATATAAGTCAGTTCGGTATGGCGATTCAATAGCTTCCAATGCTTGACTGTTACCGAGACCATTAGGCCAAACCAGAATTATAAATTAGATAGGCACAAATTGTAAGCTCTGATTCGAATTAGCAGGCTGTTTTCACTCGTGGTACAAGTGAAAACAGCCTGCTTATTCGAATCTAGCCAAACCAAATTATATAGATCCTAATCCTAATTAATAAACTCTCATTCAGATTTATATAGTATAAATCTGAATGAGAGTTTGTCTTTTTGTTCCACTTTCACGCCTTAACGACTCAACTGATCATCATGAAATGCATACCTACACGTTGTCAGGGCTATAGAAAAGGACATGGGGAATCTTTCATCTAGAAAATGTACTGTTCCCTAAGGATATAATTTCATTGACAGAGTCTTGATTAACGTGAGCTAAGCCGCGGGCAGAAACTAATAAAATATAATTAGTACCAAAGTCTAGTAAGCAACGGGTATATTTTTAAACCCACTTCAAAAAAAGGACGAGTTTCTCAATTCGACTCTATGTTTTTTTATGTGTTTAATTAATTATCCTTGCACTTCACAAAAAAAACGAATGCTTCTTGCATACAACGCTAATAACATGCGCAAGTGAAGTCCTTTTCTCGCGTTGTCGTCTTGTAAACAACCGACAGGAGCACAGTTAATATGTGGGTACATATTAACTCGTAAGAAACTAACGCATGTAACTCAAACGATTTGCTTGCGCATATAGCCCCCACCTAATAATTGTGCGGTAGCGATGGCCTAATGGGAGTCTGTTTGGACTAACACGCAGAGGTCTCGAGTTTGAACCCAAGGCGCGCATCTCTGACTTTGCGAAGTTATGTGCGTATTAAATAATTAATTATCGCTTGCTTTAACGGTGAATGATAATATCGTGAGGAAACCTGCATGTCTAAGAGTTCTCCATAATGTTCTTGAAGATATGTGAAGTCTGCCAACCTTCACTGGGCCAGCGCGGTGGATTATGGCCTCACCCTTCTCGCACTGAGAAGAGGCCCGCGCCCAGTAGTAGGACAGTTTAATATAGGACTGACATTATATACTAATTGTGCCATGTATAAGGATCAAAATTTCATTAACAGATCAAATTTCATATATCTTAAATATACTTGTTTATTTTCATTTGAAAACAAGTTACGTTAATGTAAGCAATATTTATATTCCGTTTACATTTTCACTTATATGAAAATAAGGCGGCAGTGCAAGACTCATGTAATGGAATTTCCATTACTGCAAGAGTAACTGAAACTTTAAAGCTCAGTTTACGCCCGGAACGAATACCGCACTTAAAACTAGAATGCATTTGTTATTAATTACGTTTCGTAAAACAAAAGCGGCGTAACGGTTAATATTCAGCATTTTAGTTTTAAACACAAACTCCGGAATCACACAGATGTGTTACAAAGCTTGTTACATGTCTGATATGTATGCGTTAAGGTATGAACAGACTTTACTGTGTAACAAAACTGGTGCCCCGAACGAATTGTTCGCACGAGTTCTTTGCGAGCAAAGTTCAAATGCTCGCAAATAAAATAAAACTAAGGCCAGTATCACTCAGAATTTTGTTTGTTGTGTGTGCGTGTTTGTGTGTGTGCATGTATGTATGTTAATCCAATTTAGTAGATACATAGATTATCGAGTTGTCATTCAACTAACTGGATGATGGGAACAAATTCTGTTTGATACTTTACGACGCGCATGATATTTTATAATCTAAAACTAGTATCCTTATAATCGTTTGTACATCGTTTAATTCAATAAAACATTATGAGGCGCGATGTAACAGTCATTATATCGCAACTTTCTATGAACACTACTCCCACCCAACTTTTCGTGGGTCGCGGGGAACTTTACAAACAGCCTAACAACGGACACGAACACTCAGACTCAGAACAACTATTCATTTGGAATCCCTTATAGGATTTGAATCCACTAAACTTGGTGTAATAGCAGTGGTGAGAGGGCCTCTCAAACTTCTACGCCATACATCCATATTACTTTGCAGCTGTAGCAATAATAAGCAGATCAGAACTAGGTGCTTCCACCCCAATCGTATGACCAAAAGCGACATGTTCAGCCATAAAATCAGATGGTGCACGTCCCAATAACGGTAAGTGTCGATTTATCGCGTTCTCACTACCGATAATAATTGTCTTCGATGTCGTTCACTTGAAATGGATCGTGGGCGCAGGCATTAAAGTGATACTCCACGCTGTCTTATTCGCTGAAATCGTTAATAGAATCATGAACTGGTTCGCGAAATAATAGTTTTATTGGTTCATACTATAGTTCTCTGTCTACCTCTACTGAAAATAGGCGTGAGTATAATATTCATGTAGTCAACTCAGTTATTCACCACAGTTATCTCTCCGGTCATGTCGGACGTCCCATGAGATTATAAGAGATAGGTAGTGCACTTGTGTTTGCGCACACACTTGTACACTACAATATCTCCTGTGCAGATGGACACTATCCATTAAGATTGGTGGCCGTCTTCGAATTTTGATCTGAAGGACCTTACTTATTCACTACAGCGTTCACGTGTTATTGGTGATCATATACAAGAGCTATGTATTTCTGATATTATCATGTGGATACGGTAGAGGAATAAACCTAATATGCCTTTAAAACGAAGCAATCAGGCTAGATCGTGTCTAGCGGGCCACAATCCGACAATTACTTTGTATAGATAAATAACTAACTAGAAGTTAAAGCAGAATTTTAATAAAATGAGCGCTTTGTTACCCATAACCAAATATCAAAATAAAATAATAATTTCGTATAATAATTAGTGTCAAGAAATTTCGTATAATTATGAATAAACAATGCCATTGATTTACATTTGAAACGAAATTGGTTTCGTTGATTGCTACGAACTGAGGCTACGAATATCCTTGACATTTATACTTTTACCTTTTATGTATTTTTCTTAGAGAAAAAGTAAATCAAACTCAATAAAGGAAATGTGCCCCATTTAACCTCGAACGTGTTCCCACCGGGTAACCTCCTTTATTTATTTACCTTTACCATACGTCTGGGACAACCTCAAAAACGATACCTTTTTATTTACCAAATAGTTATTTTTATTTAGGAAACGTCGCTATCGGAGAGTTTATAATGTATATCTTAATTGTTAATATCTTTTTTCTCTTATCTGTATCTATCTTGTCCTTTCCATTAAATAAGATAGTCACAGTAAATAATCTTGTTATAATATCTTAATGACTGTATGCAGTATAATGACGATAAGATTTTTTGACGGTAGTATCTACATTTAGTTAGAAATTATTATAACTAAAATAAAATCGAGTTTCATAAGATTATAGCGTTCCACCGCCCAAGTAAAGAATAAATTAAAGCATTTTACACAGTGCATACTATGTTTGTGTTTATTGAGGACTTTGCAATAGCTTTTGCATTTAATAAGGCCTTTATAAAATGAAGTTTATAACAAAATTTTAATATCAAACGTCTGCACGAAAGGAACAGTTGTTTTGAAGATCACGTTGCCACTGCCAGTACGACAAGTATCGAGATTTGGGTTCAATTCTCATGAGAGATTTGTTGCGGATATGGATGTTTTTGATTCAATTCTTATAAAATCCGACTTAATTATTATCTCTAGCCCAAAGGGACTGTCTATAAAGAAATATATGAAACGTAAAACGTGGTTGATCTAGTATTGGTATTGCCCGGTACTGTTGATAAACAATATAACAGCTGATTACGTAACTTGTCATACGGTAATAAATAACTGGTCGATACCAATTATATAAAACAAAATATCAAAGACCAAACGGAATGCAGCAAAACCAATATAACAAGCTCTTATTATGGCAGTAGTTGGCCGTCGCTGTTTTAATTAATTTCACAAGAAAACAAAACATTTAAAATATTCATGCCGTATTCAGCGAAGGGCTCGATTTGCATATTTCACTACGAGGGTCCAAGTTTATTGGCGGTCGTGTGTGGTCCTCGGTTTCTATGGTAACGAAGCCATCGCGGTCACAGTGGATCGGCTTGCCGCCTTAACTGATGGACACGGCTAATTGTTAGAAGCGGACGACGCCGACACCACACGCTTCTAAATGTCACTACATGACCGTTAGTTTCATTTCTTATCTGATTCTCCTCCAATTAAAAGCCAACTTACTAGTACTCGGAATCTCGTAAGCGATAATTATAGTAATTTATTCGAAATATCACCGTAAAGATGGCGCATATTTTTATCTGCCCCGGGACGTATGGACACGGCATCGCGATTAACTCTGTAGCTTGCTACTCTATGTCTTTAATTGTATACGCCTTAGATGATAGTGCGGTCGCTTGTCACGTAAATTACTTAAGTAATTACTTTCAGAATTTTATGATGATTAGTGTCGGCATGGCTTTTGCTACTGCCGATGTCTAAATACGATGGCATATAAATTAAAATAAAATAACTGTGTTCCCTGTTGCTACGTAAAATATATTAAAATATTTAAATGAAAACGTAAAGCCTTAAATCGAAGAACAAGTAAAAATTGGAAGTGCTTTACAAACGCTGGCTAGAGCAAAAGAAAAAACCGTCTGCGAAATAGAAAAATAAATTAAAACGAATGCGCCTTTAGTATCTAGCTGGAGCAAGTTCACTTGAGAAACTATGAAAACTATTCGTTAAGATTTTAAAGAACTTTTTGTTAAGGTCACTATCCACTCAAGCGTATTATTACACGTATCGTGCACTTTTTTACATTCGAATGCAATGACGGACAAGTGCAATTGTGCGTGTCAAACAGAACTAATGAAATGTTATTTTTTTCAGTTCAGTACTTGGGTTACACTTCAGTGGACAACGGGTATAACAGACTGAACTTTAGCTTGTTGCTTGAGGCCCTGTCGAGTAACATTTAAGCTACAATTAACGGTGCTAATAAAGAACTGTTCAAGTCATTTTGTAGACAACCATTAACGCCGTCGTAAGTGCCCTAAGGATATTGCTAAATGCACCTAGCGCTCCACTGACCAAACGTTGCAACATAATACTATTTATTAATGTGTTTCTTAAGATTTTCGATCATCTTCAGTAGATGTTTTACTACCAGTAAAAAGATTTAAATCTACATAATCTGTAAGTAACACACGAGTCATATTTATGTTATATGATTCAACATTTTACTATCTTGAGATTTTCGCTGTTTCACAATTCGTGTTAGGCCTTGATCAGTATAAATATTTATTTACACACAGGAATTTTTACTATTCGCTCAAACCCAAAACAGTTTAAATTAGAACTACTAACGGCCGAGAGATCAGAGAACATAAGCGATACTTTTAGCATTGCAAACGCCCATCGGCGACGGCAATGGTTTACCAGCGCTCGTACCAGTACTAGAGTACCTACTAGATTCCCCTCTTATCAACCTTCTTTAATTATTATTATTTAGCAAGTTCTCCTTTCAGTAGAATATAAACCCTAGGTTATTCGGGTATAATATTCTATAGAGTAAAGGTCACTACACTAGTTTAGGGAATAGCATACTCTAGATTTGGGCAGTAACTTAATCGTCTTACCTCTCTTAAAATACTGCTTTCTCTTTTCTATAACTTATTGCAATAAAAATGTGACACGATACCTATTACAGATTCTATTCTGTTCTTTTCATACATTTTGATGGACTTGTGGCGTCTACATAATGCTTTAATATCTGTGACATTACTTTTACTAATCAATACTTTTTAATCAATTATTACGATTGAAATCGTATTGAATCGATTACTGTTAGCTATGGGCTTATTCATATACATAACATCCACAGTTTATATCGATTGTAATAAACCACATATTGTAATACTATATGAAAACTAATTCTAGTATGAGCAGTAAGTAAATCACGCTACCCACTAAAGAGGTTAGTTGGTTCTAACAATTTAGGTCGCAGTTACTAATTAAAACTTTTGCTACACACGCAAAAAGGCTTTGTTTAGAAAATATCGGGTAACCATGTCGCGCAATGGACCGCGTTTTACTTTTAAATCACGTAATTTATGGTCATATTAATGTGCTGTAATTTTTTACGTGTTACGTTCTAGTGAAATTAGACCTTTGTGGCTAAAAATATAATAAAGTTAAGAAACGTTCTACTTTTATAAGTAGGCTACAGCACAGAAAAGTTCTTTAGTCAATGAACTTCAAAACAACAAAGACTTTCAAGTTGTAGGTTTTTATGTTTATAATTTTAATAGGTTATAAGGTAGATATTGTATGTAAAATGTTGTTGTGTTATTAAGCTTAATGAAAAATTTAACTAGTAGTAGCCTTTGGTTACCTTTTTGGTCTGGCGGTGTAAGTTTGATTGCATTGCATCTGTCCATCGTGTGGACAAAGGTTCGACAATCCGGATAGAAAATCGTTTGGAAGTAGTTCGAACATTGTGTTCGGTAGACGGGTCAGTATAACTCGCTCTGTATAACGTAAAAACATGAAACACAGCTCGCGAAGCTGTGAGCTTGTCTCATATAATATAAGAACACGGTGTAATTTGTTATTTATGAATGGTGTAAAATATTACTTAACACCTGCGGCTTATATAAAGCTTAAAAGTAAGGCAACATCATGTTGAGTGCAGCATAACTACATGAATAGTTTAAAAGACATGACCAATTAGACAAACTGACTGACAATTACATGGTATCTTTTTGAGATATTTATTCTCTCTACGCTAATTTATCTACTCTACGCTAATTTAGCTATATCTATCAATCCGTCATAAACGAAGGACAATTAAGAAAGGAAAAGACTATCGTATAAATGACTAGCTACGCCCCGCGGTTTCACTCTCGTGAGTCCCGATTCCTTGGCAAAAAGTATAAGGTATCTGGATAAAAAGTAGCCTGTGTTAATCCAGATCTCCAGCTATCTCTCTCTAGCTAGAAAACCTCTCGCTGCAGGCTGTGATCAAAGCCATGGTCGACAGCGAGAGTCGCATCCTTCTGCGAGGACGTCATCTCGTAGAAGGAGGCGGCGGTGCGGATCCGTGAGTACAGTATTCTTGCGGATCCGAGCCGCCGCCGGCGTACCGGGCGGCAAAGGCGCGCATTTGCGCGCCTTATGTCACCGTAGTGAAGGCCGCGGGTGGGAGAACGGGGATCTCCCATCCGCCAGCCGTTGAGTCGGAACGACGCTCTCTGTTGTACCAGGGCGTCGGCCAGGACTCGTCGCTCGCAGACATAACATCTCTTCATTGGGCACTGCTGGGTGAGTCGCTAATGTAGTTTCAGTTCCAGCGACCCACCCACCATACAAAGCAGTGAGTTGGCACACCGTGGTGGTTTTAGTCGGTAGGCCCGCAGTTTCGGCAGAGCCCGACATAACCCTCTCGCCTCCCTTTGTGGCGAGTGGGTATGCATAAAGAGCATTTCCAAAAGTAGCAAAAATAAAAAGAAGTTCTCCAGCTATCTACGTACCAATCGGAACATCTATCCATCCATACTCAGAAACTTTTACATTTATAATATTAATAGGATATATCTTTAGAACAGAACATAGGAATATGGACAGGTTTATCCGCTGAATATCATCAAGCATTTGCTCACACTCATTCTAAGGCTTTCATTGCGAAATTGTTGTAGGGCAAAACTAAAATCCAAAACTTAATTAGCAGGCGCTAACTTTGCCACTAAAGAAAACACAATGCGGTTAACCGTCCAACGGCTCAGGAGAATATTTAAACACGCAGATAACTACAATACAACATAAGTTACATCCAGATTAGAAATAAAATGTTCTTACGCGAGTGTAGGGAATATTTTCACGTTATATCGGGAAGGATCGGGATAGCAGAACTTATAGGTAGGTAATATTGCCTGCAAGGTATCCTGTTATTAGATCGGCTGATAAATATCATAACGTGTAAGGCGTTAATTTGTTCCGGTTGCGTGCAAGCCGCCATCTTAAAAGGTTGCCAATACGTTAGCTGCGGTGATCACTTTCTATGGATATCATTAATAATAGAACTCGGCAATGGATGCCTTATTGTATTCTATCGCACTTTTGCTACTTTGAAACATCCTACTAGTTCTTATTAATATTATTATTTCAAAAGTAGTATCACTCAACCAATTTGGGTGAAATTTGGTACAGATAGATAAAACCTGGAAAAAATCGGCTACTTTTTTTTTGAAATTAAACACTTTATACGGATTTTGTCGCGTTGTTTATAATATAGTTTACTTTAATTTAATTATACTACCATCTTAGTCTCCCCGTGAACATGGCTGCTGTAAAGCAACCGAAACGTCGGGGCAAAGTGTAAACTTAACTATAAATAGTTTTTTTAAAATTTAATAGCATAGTAAAGTTCAATAATAGTAGTGTTAAAGTTTTCAAAATTATGTAATAAAAGTGTTTACAGTAAAATAAATAAGGCGATAAAATCCGTATAAAGTGTTTAATTTCAATGTATAACATTCGCGTAAACATAAGACAATATTACGGCTACTTTTTATTTATGTAGATACCACATGAGCAACACACACGCAAAGGCTAGAACTGTTTGAAACGGGATAAATTAATTTACAATAATAAGGACAATCATTTTGAGAAACACGCCGTGACATATTTTGCTTCTGGTGACTCTCTGTCGTGTAATTTATGATCAGTGAACTATTTTTATAACTTATAAACAAATGACAAATTCTTACTTAAGTGGTAACTAAGTATTAACTAGCAAATGGTTAAAAAAGAAATCACCTATAAAAAATCTTAACGTGGAGTGAATAATGTGCAAGGAGCAGCGGCAAGCAGTTGACCAAAGGTTAATCATTGACCAAAGATTTGAAAGCAATTCAGTTGAGTGGTAGCTAAGTGTTAGCTAGCGATATTTTTATAAGTTAATCTTTTATTTGTTAAGATTTTGAGACAAATTCTAGCTAATTATGTTATCAAAATATGTACCAATGTAGTAACATATTCTTTTTAAATAAGCATGTTATTCAATAATGGCAGATATCCTTTTTACAAACTGTCCACTGCTGAATATGATTCATCTTAGAATTAAAGACTCGACTGGATGTAAGCCTGTGGTTTTATCACGATTTCAGTTTGAGATAATTAACTTAGCTCACCCATTATTCCCAGTGCGAGAGTATTAAAAAGTAAAAAAAAGGCGAAGGTGCGTGCCTTGGGTTCAAGCCTCCACGTTGCCAGCCTAACTGTCTCCCTATTAGGCTATCTCTGCTGCATATTTATTTAAATGTGTAATGTTTAAATGTAAACTAAAATAGGACTCGATTTATTTAACGAACTTTGAACTTCTGATAACAGTGTACAGTATTCAAATGTGGAATCAGTTAAAGAAGGTTAACAAGAACAAAAACGTTTACCTACTGCTTTGTGAGTACCACTGGCGTTTAGGCTTATTTTTGATTGTGGTAATTAGATGCCCACGTCGGGCTAAGTAGGTATTATTGGCATATTCTCTTAGGCGTATTTTCAATAATACTTATATTGAAAATGTTAATGTTGTTATTTGTTGTTGAAATGTTCTCATGGAAATGACGTAAATCTTATTCGAGAATTGATGTTTTTAACTCTAAACCAAATAGCAAGACGGCTTAAAATGTACCAATCAAATAGCAAATCGTAGCCCCTATTAATTTAAAGGTTTGTTTGGCATTCGTCCCTCATGTTTCGTCCTAAACATAGAAATACGCATTCGTCCTAAAAAGTGTGCCTTATAACCCCTACTTCAAATAAATATTAATTTCTTACTGTTATTCCTATTTAATCACAAATTCCGTTCCTTCCTTGTCCCTGTTTTTTATTAGAATGGAATTTTTGGTGTACCGTCAACCGAAAAATATATTAAAATTCCTCGTTGATCTCTTAGCAAAACTCAGGTCTTATGATTGCATGACAGCACGAACTCGACAACGAAAAGATTTAAAATAATTATAACCATGTTTTGTTTTGCTAACCATATGCACAAAAATGAAGGACAAAAAAGGAATAATTTAAAAAGAGGGGCGAATGAGGAACATTTTGATCATAATGTAGGGGCAAATGCGAAACAAACCATTTAAAATTTAGCTGGCTAATTTGGCGTAGAACACCTCTGCCTCTCCTTTTTTGTGATAATATATAAATGGGAGTCTGTGTTTTACATAACATATGTACATAAATTTCACAATGTCCAACAATGCACTTCATACGAGTTATAGTTTCCATAAAAGTGCGACATTCAATTTACGATGAGCAATATTTTAAGCTGTATATGTTTGTGATATTAAAATATTAAACAATATAATGGATGTCTGCCCGGGATTTACGGTAATTGCTTTAAAAGTGGACACGAGACTCGTAAGGCCTGTTTTCATTGTAAAATATAACGGAATTGATGTATTACATTTCGTCTATTTTAATTTTTTTATAAAGCTTCTATTCTATAAAAGATTACTTTAGAAATGCCTTTGTAATATAGACTAAGGCTTCTTTACAGACGTTGAAATAACTAATACAGCCAATAACCACCACTGTTACAATGTCTTGGATCTGTCTTGACGGCAGACCAGTGACGGCAACTTGGACAACAGGGGATGCGACGAAAATTTATAAATAGTATTGATTAATGTATAAACGGTGATCACAAATGTCTGTCGCGAGTGTTTCGTGGAGTTAATAATTATATCACTCGATATGCTTACTTATACTTAAACATTAAGCCTCTAACAACTATAATAAAACCTATCATCAGCTCGTCGTGTAATTTTACACCAATTATAAAACGTGTGTGTAATGTTCAGTAGCAATGGCTACTGTCATTCGATTGCTGGATCGGATAGCCAGTGAAATATGTAGTCTTCTAGTTTGAAAATATACGGCAGTAATTCTGTGTTCTGTTTTTATATAAGTTTACACGCTATACATTAGTTCCATATACCGTAATTATAAAACAAATGATTATACAAAAAACGTCATTGTACCTGATCACGACAAAACAGTATTAATGAAACTATGTTATAGATATTATCTTCGTGTAATTTAGATTGAATTTTATAATGACTGCGTCCGTCAAGGCCGCCATTACTGGTCAGTAAATAATAATGTAAATAAAACGAATAAGAATTGAAAGCACGTATTAAATGCCAGAGTTCAACCTTTCATTAAGCATAGCCTGTAGCGATCGGTCATAAGTCTACAAAACCTCTATCTACAACCGACAAAATTTGGAATAAATCTATTTTAAATTCCAGACTCCGTGATACTGGTAATTTTCCTATATAAAACCTAATACTGCTATCCTAAAAGCAATCAGTTTGTCATATTCTTTAACCAATACAACAATAGAACAAATTTCTTTATGTGAGTGTTATATATTCTATCTATTTTCGAATCTTGCGATAACTAGATGTAAACCTTATTATTTTTGAAAAATATGATATTCAGTAAGCGTCCTGATAAATTATAAATTTTGCAGCATGTTATTGGAACTTTTATCATTGTGTATTTCTGAGATTGTTATTTCTTAAATAACTTTTTGTACATACGTTAGCTACCTCTCAACTCTTAAGTTTTAATCTATGATTAATCTATTAAGTACTACCGTTGCTACTACCTTATCTAGGTTTTAAATAAAATTCAGAATTGAGTAATGTTTATACGTGTTTTATTTCCTGGTTAGCTGCAACTTAACGTTTAGGTGCCTCTTAAATATTTGAGAGTATTTTATAATCTCAATCCCTTTTCTTACCAACGATCGAATCGGTACCAGTTCTTCTGAATACACTTGTAATAATTTATGTTACAATATACACATCATTGTAGCATTACCTGTTTTCATAATATTATAAACCTGCGTGCATTGTTCTATATTAAAAATAATCTGTCGTTTATAAAATCATAAGCTACAAGCCATATCTCCGTCTCATTGACAGAAAAACTTCAATATAAAGGAATTTGAATAATTGAATGTGACTCTATTGTCCGCTTGCGTAAAGCCTAATGTGAACTAAGATGCTTGTTAGAAACAAAGTAAATTAGTGATTCTATTAAAAGCAAATAACACCTTCTTCCTAAATATTTACCTACAAGATAAAAGGTTCTGAGATACGGTCATATGGGATTTTCTTTAGAAGACAGGTACTTCTAAAGTAAATCCTATAAAGTCTCTATTGACATAATGCTGTGAAACGTTCATCCCAAACATTTGCACTGATGTATGTATTCCATATAAAGTATTTCAAGATGCTAAAGCAATATTGTATTATAGTTTTATATAGTTACACTCCTGTTATAAGCCCTACTAAATAAGTTATAGTAGAAGTGTACTAAAAGAATGCTCCAGAAAGCCTTGTACTTAAAATAATTTGACGTCAACGCTACTAAACTTGATGCCGACCGACATTGGTCTGTCGTTATTCATTATAACTAAATTTGTGATCAAGACCAAATGAATCAAGGAATTTGTAACATATACACACACACACACACACACACACACACACACACACACACACACACACACACACACACACACACACACACACACACACACACACACATACTCGTGGCAATCAGTGGCCTCTGCTACATTGTCATGTCTCTCTCTCTATCTCTGCTGCATCATATAATTTATGAAGAGGTTGCCTAGTTCTATATATATGGTTCTATATATAATTTAATGTAATATATCTAGCGCACATGCCAGTAACTTGAGATGAGGCCTATTATTGTATGACTGTGATGTTTACCGTATTACATTACAAGGACTGAGGATACACGATTCATGTCACAAAGATAGGGTTCTGTTCAATTCAAGTGAAACAAGCGAGTGGGATTCGAACACCCGATATCAGTAAGATACAATAGGCAATACAAATACAATGCTCTCAATGGTGTTCTTAATGCTAAAGAACGTGTTTCTTTTCTATTTCTATCCTTGGTTTTGCCGAGCGTGAAAATAAGTAACTCTGATCATCACATTCAGGATTGCCAATTATCGCAACTAATTGCATCTTTCACAAATTTTGTAACTAGAACGGTAGCGGACACTTTACCATCTGGCAACAAGGACTTAAAAATTAATTATTTCGGGCTAAACATTTAAATAAGTAGCACTCAGTAAAGGATGTATGCAATAACATTAATGTTTTATGTAGTAAACACAAACTATAATAGTTTATAATTAATTAACATTGCAATGTAATATTAAATTTTGTCGTTAACAAGCCTAACAGCAATAAGCTTTTTTGTGTGAACATTTTGCTAGGGTTGCCACATATCATATAAAGTAATAAGTCCCCGTCTAGTTACTACGTGCAATGGATAAAATCGATGACTGTATACATGTATATTTCTTATAGATGAATAATTTACATAAATATTCGGCCAGGAAATATTAGGCACTATAATAAAATATTATTTGTTATCATTTATGAAGAAATCATCGGTATATATTTTTCAAAGAACTGCTATTATCCAATCCATATCCTTCTATTCTATTAACGATATATTTAATATTCACTTAAAGCAAAACTCAAACATGTAAAACGGTTTTCATGTCCCATATATTTCTTTAAATCCTGGAAATCTGACGTCATCATCCTTAAATCGTTGCAAAAGCAAATTTAATGTCCTGTGGTGCCTTACTAGTTTTTCAAATATGTCACGTCCCAGCGTACCTACAGTACAGTCAACCCTGCTCATGTTCGCTTAAATTCACATATCGTTGACAAGACATGTAACACGACCGCTCATTAGTTAGCAATAGCTAATGGATTATGGCTGTCTCGCCCCTACCATGGGTCGTTTATGAGTCAGACCGTTGCGTGGGTGATATTAATTTCTCGTTGCAGCAATCGCAGTTGCGGTTATGCTGTGAGTTACTAATAAATAATTGCTCATTTGCTGGAATGGCAAATATGAGTATGGTTGGATTGTTTTGGTTTAGTTGATACGCGGACTGTTACTATAATATATTCACTAAGCAAAATACAAAGCGTTTAATTAGATCATCCATTTCTTTTATTTTTGGGAAGACGATCACACTAATCTAAGAAATAAATTTCCTGATTTACAAAAGCATTTTTAAGCGAACTCATATTCTATAAAACAAACCTATACCGATCAATAGGTACCTGAAATTACATACAAAGTCAACATCAATGCCAATTAACCTACAACATTTTCCGATGCACGTAAATTACCCCAAGTTAAACAGTTTGCCAAATGTATTTGAATCGTATTTAAACAAGAAACTTCTTTGTTTAAGTAGTACTACTTTGTTTACGCATTCTCTTTGTACGTGAGGCCGCGACCTTAGTCGCGCTCCAGTTATGACAAGCAGGTGAAGAGAATCTTCTACAATGAACTTTACTACACTACTAAAAATATTTAAATTTTTATACTCGCTTGTCAAAGTGATAGTACTAGCGTTTGACAGTATAGCATTAATAGACTACCCCAAACACAACCTTGCTAAATTTGTTATGATTTGATTCTGAATAAATAAGAAAACAGTTACTGAAACTTTTTTAAACGGTTTAAACGATGCAATTTTATATTGTTATTATAACATTGCAAAAGCAATACTTTATATTTTTGCTAACACGGGAAATCGTTTAAATTGAAAACGTCGGAGAACTGTTAAGGTAATCTATCAGCTGATTCAAAATTCAACAAATTCTGTTAACTAAGCTTTCACATGTTTATAGTCGTATTGTCACAAAAATAGCCTAAAGAAATACTTTGGCTGGTACCTGTTCAGATTTTTTTATTGTATACTTGTGGCAATATGACTTTAATCTGAATTTTATTCGACTGCAAATTATACTACCCTTATAGATTACGTTTTATTAATTGGCTAAAGGTTCCTATAAATATAATGTATAGGTATATCTGGAGAAAATTTATGTTTAAAGTAAAATTCTTAATAAGTCATGATTTTAAATTTGGTAAAACAGTCAGCAAATTTTGGCAGCTAGTAAATAAGAATTACATTATCTTTTTGATACAAATTTTATTTTGACTGTACCATAAATAACTATGTCCAATGTTATAGAAAACGCTATGAGCTTACTACTTAAACCCAAATTAAACACGAATGTGATCAATCGTTACAAATAGCGCAGTCTTTATTGGTATTGCCGAGCCACTTCCCCTAATGACTATTGATATATGTGACGCATATCTATTACAAAGTTCATTTGTTTACTCTATGCACTAATTTCACAACTGGAAGTTATTTTGAAAGCCATTTATCATCATTATTTGTTTACGTAAGGCTACCAATCCGGTTGATTAGTCTCTGAGCTGCTCTGCCCAATTTTAAATGTTCGATATTATTGTTCAACAATTTTTCGGTTGAACGACAAATTGACAATGATAGATTTTATTGCATAGTACTTAACATCTAGTCTACCAAAATCGTAGATACAGTGAAAAACATTATGTCTCATAGATCTGCGTTCCATGTACGAATGGCTAAAGGTTACTTCTCAAAGGAAACCAACCCAAACATGCATGTTTAGAATGCAACAACGTAGTTACTAATAACTTTGTGATCTTTTGATGATTTGTGATTTTCTGCTATTTATAATATGTGTTTGTTTATTGTATTTAAAGCTTTATACTTATATTTAACGAATTGCAAACTAACAAAAGGGTGAAGAGGTTTGTGTTGACAAAACATGCTGTCAACGTAAAACTTTAATACTAATTTCTATATTATCTAGATACGCCTGTATAGCCTCAAAAAGTTTGGACTAGATGTAGAATAGTGGTGAGTATGGTCGTTTACTGAGCATATGTCTCTACTCTATTGAGGCAAAATCGGTCTATCAACGTCTAAGCATTGTATCAGAAATACATTCGAATAATTAACATGCGGCACTATCACCCGTAGTACCAACAGAAAACGTGAAACTTTTAATCTGTGTGGTTGGTACACAGAGTAATTTGCATAGTTTAACAATTACTTGGCACATTCTTTCGTAACCATCTTGATATCGTTGTAACAAAGAAGGAACTCTTCGCCGGTTCGTGACTTTCGTACAGTTCACTGTATGCCTGTGTTCGGGATATATTGTCAATCTTGTGTGTGGTGTACGGTGTGCATACATACAATATGATTTGCTTTTTTGTACACTAAGTTAATATTATAAATGCGAATGTGAGTTTGTTTGTTACGCTTTCACGGCTTAACTACTCGACCAATCATCATGAAATTACGCATACACGTTGCGAAGAGAACAGACAGGACATAGGATACCTTTTATCTAGAAAAAAGCATTGTTACTAACCTAACCTACATTTACGCGAGCAAAGCCACAGGCAAAATCTAGTATAATATAAGTGTTCGAGAAATTACAATAACTGTCTAAGAGAAAACATTGGATTGCCATCTCTTAAATTTTACAAACATCTATAGCATCGCCACACTTATAATATAATTTTTCACAATTTGCCATATGGATTATGTTGCTCATTGATCTCATGGTGATTGAAGATGGGTAGCTAGCGCCGGCTACTCATAAATTGATCGCGGGTATAATAGCATTTATATTACCCACGACGTGTACAACAGCTAATCCTGGTAGGTATTTTAAAAGTATTCGTACTCTTTACTTAGTAAAGCAGTTTGTGTGATCCACACACAATTATTCCGATATCAGTTGTTTCATCACATTACATTTGTCAAACCGCTATTGATCCAAAAAGGCTGAACCATCTTACCTACACATGTAGCTAACATATACATGGCGTTAGCGTTCTATGAGATGTCCAAGTTGTTCTGGCAAATCCTTCCTTTTTAATCAGTTCTTACATCTAATAAAGCTACTTGTATAAACAACTAGCTGCGCCTCACGGTTTCCCCGAATAAGTCTCGATGCCGTGGGAATATCGGGATAAAAATCCAGCTATCCAGCTGTCTACATACCAAGTTTCGTCGCAATCGGTTTAGTAGTTTTTGCGTGAACGAGTAACAAACATCCATGCATCCATCCTCACAAATTTTCACATTTATGATATCAGTAGGATACGGTAAACGATCAGACCACACACAAGGTTTACAGCATAAACTGAGATACTCATTACTTGCAACACTTACAAAGTTGTTCAAAGGCTTTAACGGCAAATTAGTCATGCGAAATACTAAACATGTAATAATCAGGTACTTAGGAACTTTAATACATAATTGAGTCGAAGCAAAACGTACGACAAAATGAATTACATTGTTAAAATGCACGAATAAAGTTAATGGCGATTTGATTTGACAATACTTAATAAAATATATTATTTTATTGAGAAATTAAATCGTTAAATTAAATTATGGCTACAGTACAGTTTATAGACAGTAACAATTCTGTTGTTCGTTGTTTAAGACATAAACTGTGTCTCCATCTAATAATGCTATAAGAAAAGGGATAAATACATGTTAGGTTTATTTACAACTACAACATTCCCGCGTCTTCGCTCGCGTTGATGTAGATTTTGTCAATACATTTATATCTCTCAGGAACAGTACCTAAAAGCACCCTATGTCGAAGGACATAAGGTGCCTCTAAGTCACATTGTCAGAGGTACAAAAAAGTTTGTACTGCTGACAATGTGTATGCAAAATTGCATGATGGTCGGTCGAGTAGTTAAGGCGTAAAAACGTAAGAACAAACTCACACTCTCATTTATAATATTAGCTAACTAATATTTTAAATGCGGATTAGGATTAAAATATGTAAACACTATACGTGCTACAGAATACTCACTATATGCAGTAGAGTGCAGTGTTTTAATATTAAAATCATGTATATTTTTCTTCAAATTTTTCTTCTATACAGAAAGTAATCCTAAAACAGCCAGTGCATTAACAGGCGATGTAGTCGCTTTCGGAGTGCACGAACCGTGCAGTGAAATATTATATGTCATATTGTCATCGCTATCAAATTAGTAATGTAGTTCTGTCAAAATATGGTATCTGTCGTAATAGATCTGACAGATGGTAGCTGGAAAATTAGTGCTGTCAAATTATAGCTGTCATATAAGGAGCTGTCCAATTACTCTACTTGTAACTGTCAAAATAATATTGTCATATACATTTTTTGTTATGGCAAACCCATTCAAACAGTTTTTGCACAAGTAAAGCGCCATAGTAAGTTTGAGTATACAGGTCGCTTATCCAAAAAAAAATAAACATAGCAATAGATTCTCTTTTGTGTCTATCACAGGCTAGAGAAAGGGTTAATATGAAAACTGAATTGTTTGTTCTTCTATTACTGTTATTATGAGAATGAGACGAAGATATATTTAATTTGTGTCACTATAGTGTCGTTCTAGAATGATGATATTTCACTTATCGACAGGTTTATATGGTCAGTACCTACGTGTGCCAGTATTAACGACATTCTATCCATTCATATTCTAATGCTGAAATGTACACGAAGTGACCATAAGATGACATGCCGAAACTGAAATTTAAATGTGCATGAACAGCTATCAGTTGCGCGGTCCTGGTTTCTATTTCAAGGCTGGGTAAACTATTATTGAGACTCTAGCAGTACGATATATTACGCTACAATTAAACATAATTACAATAATGTTGTAGTCTTCAGGTATACACTTTTTTCTTTTACTTTATTTAAAAGGCGCCCGCTGCTTATGTTTGTGTCGCAGGAAGCTTAACACACATTCAAACGGAACCGACTCAGACACCGGATATTTGTGGATGACAAATGTTTTTGTCCCGTGTGGGGATCGAACCCACAACAATCGGCGCAGTATCAGTGACGAGGCGACCACTTAAACCACTACACCATCTGTGTAATCATTACATAACATAGATTATTTTATTAAATATAAATATATCTATACATAGGTAAATTTAATTTATACAGTGTGACTGGTTAAACATTGTACATACTTAAGGACATGATAAAGTACGGTCAGAAGTAACGCATAAAAAAAAAATGAAATCTGTATAACCTGCAAAGAAAACCTTTATGAAAATTTGTATGAAATATCCATAAAACGTGGACACTGCGCGCTTCGCACACAGATTTCAGAGGCTAATGACCTTTGATAAGAAAAGGACGGGTGGGGGTGCAAATTCGGGAGAGTACAAGGTGCGGTAGCGGGCAGCGGGGACACCAGGCCAAATTTTAAGTACTTATTTTTTTAGATATTCGGGTCCAGAATTGAGTACTGAATACCTTACTCCTTCAATATTTCTAGTCTTTTACCAATCAGTCTGTATACAGGGTGTCCGGTAATTAATGGATAACCTTGAAATATCTTATAGTAGAACTGAACGCCGTTCAGAAAAAAAGAAAAATATCATAAGAAATTTAAAAAATATATATACGTATATTAAAAAGGACAAGCTATATTATTATTTTTGACTGTCTATCTATTAGCATAATTAGTGTTTAATAGTAAAACAATAAAAAACCGATGGATTGCATTCATTTATGGTCGTAGTATACAAGAAAGTTATACACGGTAATTTAAAAAAAAAAAAAATTCTGATCGTCTTTCTGTTCCACTATAAGACGTTTCCAGGTTATCCATTCATTACGGGACAACCTGTATAAAACACACAACAAACTGTGCATTATCCTGCTTTGATGCCGATAGTTTATTTGTACAACAATCTATACTAATATTACAAAGCTGAAGAGTTTGTTTGTTTGGTTGAACGCGCTAATCTCAGGAACTACTGGATCGATTTGAAAACATATTTTAGTGTTGGATAGCCTATTTACCGATACAGGTTATAGGCTACATAACATCGCGCTACAACCCACGGTGGCGGCGCAGTAATCATAAACGCGGCTGAAAACGTGGGCACATCTAGTTATTTATATAACTAAGAAATATGCGAGATGGCACTTCACATACCTGGGAGATCGTAGTAAAATATTGAAGCATGAAACGATCCTCATTTTAGTACCTTCACCATTAAAGCAGGTAATAATCATTGTAGTATTTTTTACAAGCTAAAGAGTAAAACCCTTTAGACTGGGCGTTTGACCTTTTACAAAATTGAAACTGTTTTGATATAATTTTAATACGTCCAATCATTCATAGTCATATTTACATTGAATTTGTTACTTTATTCTTTCCATTTGACGAGCGGACTAGTTTAGGTACCTTCATGGTAGACCCATTATCACTTAAACGATATCAACTTAAACGCATAAACTGTCTCTTTCCATGCAGTGAAACTGCTTGCATGAAGGCACTCACATTGTATCTTAAAAAAACGTAAATTTAGATGAGTACAATGTGGGGGCATTTATGTCAATTGTCGTTTGAGTGACCGCTGCACACCGGCGGCAGACACAATAGGTTTTCAATTATATCTGGCATTCCAACAATTTACAGGTTTAGCGAGATCTATCGTCGACCACATCGTCGTAAATTAAAAAATATAAAATGAGTAAATAAACATATCAAAATTGCAAACGAAATTAGGAAAATGACAATAAAGGGCAGTTCCAAGCCCATGTTAACACACCCAAATTAAGCAAGATGCCGACCATCCCTTTAACCTTCAATTGTTTACAGTACGTAACTATATTAGTATTTTTATTATATTGTCTAGATGCGTATTCCTTACACACAACAATATTAAAAAAGAAAATATAAAAGTATATAGTATGTCCTCTTTATTGTATTTTGTATTATAAATGGTTGCTGTATACAGAGTGTCGTAAAGATGCGCACGCGTCGCACCTGGCGGCCTCCCCGTCACACATGTTTACGACCACATTACATTCCGATACGAAACTACACCCTAAACAGACGCCTTCATGCCACACAAATTTATATCTTAAATACATAATGCCAAGGTGTAAAATGGAAAGTAAAAGTGGTATTTAATCTAGACTGTTATTGATGATCTGATTAAATATCGATCACAGCGGTTTTAGTACTTTTATAGTACATAGTTGACTGTAATGTCTATGCTAATTTGGGAATTTAAGGGCTATTAAGTGATTGTAAAAGTCTATTGCAGACATTTTATTTTATTTTTATATGAAAATATTACATTGCATTATTATTGCAGGGGCATACAGCTATGAAATAATTTATAGATGTTCATACTGCTCATAATAATTGACCAAATATGTTTGCTGTCATAATACTGCGAACCTGTAGTCGGAATTGAATTAAGAAACACATTTCTAGACTCTGTATGGATAAAGAGTACTGACTCACTGTATAAACCAACAACACTCTAGACGACTCGAGAATGGAACACGAAGCCGAAATCCAGTGTTGCAAATAGTTATATAATAAATATACATAGATAAACTAATGGCATACAAAATATGCTCCCTATATAACAATATCATTAGTACCGTGACAACAGCTAGCGCTTATATTTGCGGTCGATCGTGAACCCTGGAGTACTAAGAAACTTAGTTTTTCCAGGTTAGCAGCAAGATGTTTGCAAATAGCTCGGTATATAATATATAGTTGTGAGTCTTTGTATGTGTCATTGCAAAATATATATAACTGTCATAAGACTATTTATTATGATTAAATTATAATATTATTCTACATAACTAGAACTTTAGCTGACCTGTTAATCAAGGAAGTAAATGAAAATAAGGACCATTCTCGATTCATTTTCCTGTTAAGCGCCCAATACACAATCGAAGTTCGAATTCCCCGACCTCACGACGTAACTCCATTCCTGGTAAATTGACGCTTTAATAAGCTCTCCTTAACTCGCAGGTCATTTAAAGGTAATAACTGCAAAATGGCAATAATTAAACGATTATTTTTAATTAAATTAGGTGTAACAACAACAGTAAAAATTCTAGTAAAATCCACAACTTTTCCTCACCCTTTGATTTTATTAATTTGTGCAATTGTTGCCAAACTTTCTAAGGATGTTTCACGTAGGGGTGAGCACTTGTGGAAGGCATACTTTGTATTTTCCTTTAATCGTAAATCACACCTGCATGTCATGGACGTGGACGTCGTCAAAGCACACTGAAGCCTCGCTACACATATAAACTGAATATAATAATATTGAAATACTGATAACAGCTCTGTATATAAACTGAGCCACTACTAAGTACTTCTCAGCGTAAGAAAGGTAAAACCATTATCTACCATGCTGGCCTTGAGAATATTGTGGAAAACTCTTAGACATACAGTTTTTAGCGATATATAAATATTAAATATAAACGCATATAAATTCAAAAAGTCAGAAGTATAACTTCAAAAAGAATTGATATCGAATTTGGGACCTTGGGCTAGACTAAATTTATAATAAACTATTATAATATTCCTCGAGAATAGTGCATTTTAATAAAACAATAACCACAACTTATGGAATATAAACGGACCACCAATCGTGTGGCAACTGCCTCTTCACCTAATGATTGTTTGTTTTAAAAGGTTTTATTTGTATGATATTTATACCAGTAATTTTTATTACTTGTTTAAGAGATAAACCTCGACGTAACCAGAAAATTATTGTTATTATTTACAATACAAGCTTAGGAATTTGTTGTTTACTATGTAGTTTACTAAAGACTCATATAAAATATTGTATTTAATGTCAAAACGTATCGTGGCAGTAAAGGTAAAGTTCCATTCAAGCGAACACGAGCAGAAATGTTTGTATTGTTTTCTTGATCGAATCATGACAATTTTGATACGTTGACGTGGTGATTCATTCTTGATTTCGGCGAAATGTTTTATGGTTTCTCTTTAAGAAAATTGTACTATTTCGTGTTTAGAACATTGTCCAGTATATTACTAGTATAGTTAGAAATGTTAAGCTTAGTATAAAAACCCAATATCTGTATTTTCATTACAAATTATTATTGTTTGCTTAATTTTCGTTAATATAATGCACTCATATGAAATGGATAAACAATATATTGTATTTTACCTACATATATTTTAGTAAGTAAAGTTTTAAGAAAAACGTTATAGAAGAGAGTCTCTCACCATCTTTTGTACATAGTTCCTGAAACTAAAGCTGCTTCTGAAAATTGTCTTTAGAAAAATAACAAATCTCTCGATTCGGCAATTGATTTCCATTACTAGGCCAGACGAGGAACAAGCGTAAGAAAGAGGAAAATAATACTATAAGACCAAAACAGACATAAAATATTAATATTAACTTAAATTGGATTCATAAGTGTAAAGTAGCTTTTTGGGTGTGTGACCTTTACTGGTGTACTGCAATTCACTTATCACCAGACAAAGCCGTAGGTGTTTCAAGGGATTTCAGAGGTATTAAACATGATTACAACTGCCACTTTATAATTTTTATCAAGACTTGGTAAAAATCATGCTAGACGGTAGCTAAAATGAAGTACTACTAGAACATAAACTATTATTTGTGTTTAAAATATCTTGATTACAACAGAAACTTTGTTGTTCCACTTTTGCGTAAAGGAAAATCTAGATCAGTAAAATTAAGTATTTTACGTAGGCACTTTATTGTTCTCATAAATATCAAAGTATGTCGACGCGAGAAGGTACAAATAAATTATTATAGAATATGGCCAACAACTAGTGCCGTTTGGTCTAAGATTTCGTTATTTTCTTTACTTTACATTTCCAACATTGTGGATTTCCTAGAACCGGTATTTACTACACACAATTACAGAGACTACATATAATAGATAATAACTTTATTATTTTTAAGTCTTTTAATCTAGGAACACTATGCTGTCTGTATCTGTAAATATATACGCGACTACTCTGGTAGTCGCGTAAATATTTCAGATGTTTCTCAGAAAGCTTTACAAAAAAGCTGTGATATACACCCACAGTATGTTTTTAAGTCTCCTTTACGCCTCTTCGATAAGTCTATTGACGTATGCTGGCCTTTTTGCCACAGTCCACCCTGCTAATGAGAATCGCCTAATAGAAAAAGCCTGTTATTCAGGACCTAAACAGTGATCGAACGTCTCTATCCATCTATAATGAGTTAGAAGCATGATAACATGATTGTATAGAGCATCTTAGATTGGCTCATAACTTTATAATTGTTAATTTGATGCATGTTTTAATCACTGAACCATCCTTAAGTATATGAAACACGCTGAACATGAGTTACGATATAAAAAAAAACCGAGATCCGAATAAATGCATAGATTAGAATGAAACAGCGACAACATTTTACGACAATATTAAATCCGAAAAGGTTAGTTGTGTTCAGAGTTATTTCCTACTGTCATGTTCTAATGAACGTCATCATATTATTAGACATCTGACAGTTCTCACGTTCGGGACGAGAAATTGCTCGCGTGGGCAGGCACTTGTCTCAAGTGCTAGGATAAAGTTTTACTTAGACATACAATATTGTTTGTCATATTATGGTAATATAAATAAATAAATTTACAATGTTGTTTTTGAACTATAAAGGACATTTATAACGTAGAAAATATTTCAAATTGCATTCATTTTCACGGCTATGAATTCCCAAAGAGGTAAAGGGTATTATAAACAGATTTTGAAATGTTTATAGTCCCACTAATAAAGAGCAGTACATTAAAAATTAATAAAATCTTACTTAAATGTATACTTAAAAGTCAGATTGTGTCGTGAAGTGCAGAAGTAATAATAAGAATATTTTTAGATATGTATTAATCGAGCAACATAAACTTAAAAAAAACAGCAACTAAGGAATAAATTAATTTGGTAGATTTGTCAATGTTATATTTATTTTTTTTAGAATTTTAGCTTCGTCAAACTTACCAAAAGTATTAATAAATACATTCATCTGTCAGAGTGTTGAAACGCCGACAGTCACGGTAGCCTAGTACCCAGCCGTCAAAGTTTATGTAATACAAATGGCATGTATACAAACACAGCGTAGAGCAGACCACCCGTAGAGAGTCCGTATCACTTACCAACTTTATTTAAGCAACCGAACAAAAACCTCTTACAACACGAACGTACAACACTTTTCATTAAACACCTACCTACATTATTCGGTACGTATATTTGATTGCATCATGTGATTCTTTTCCCAAAATTTTATACGCACGGACGTAATCACGGTCTCACTGACCGCAAACATTGTTATTGCGAATCGAATTAGAAAATATGCGTGAACTAACCTGTATCTACAATTCTATGCAACATTACTAGAACTGAAATAGTTGCAAAGCGGATTTCATATTTGCTTATTCCCGCCAGTAAAACTCAATTCAATTCGAGGTTACGCCTGCAGTTCGAAATGACTTGTAGAATAGCTCATGTCGCAAATACATAATTGATAGTTTGATAGATTTTATAAAATGTGAAGGATTTTACAAACAACTGATGTTCTCAGAGAAATTGGATACGGCCGATATTTCATGCTACGTTTTTGGTATAGTAATTATTGTTTGATGTTTCAACTAATTATTCGTGTATTCAAAGTAATTGCTATAGTTATTATTAACGTATTTTAAACAATACATTTTAATATTACAGCGGTAAATTGATGAGCGAAATTATGAACACCTACGTTTTTACTACCTCTTATCAAAATTTACTTAGGCTGTAGTGTGATGATGTTTACAAAAAGCTTAAGAATTCCGATTGCTCTCATCTCTTTTCTTTTATTAAATCTGCCCTTGAGATTAACGATTTGTAAATGAGAGAGTCAGTGCGGTTTCGCAAGCAGTAGGCCACGGTAACTGCTTATCATCAGGCGAGCCGTATGTAGTCTGCCAACTTTTTTATAAAACAACAATATGAAACGCCTTAACTGCCGCATTGGTGCAGCAGCGGTAGTATAAGCGATTGCTGTGCATGATGTCTCGGATTCAACTCCCAGATAAGGCCAACAAAATCTTATTGGATTATTCTTTCAAAATAATCTTAATAGTAGCTTAGGATGAGGGTGCGTGCCTTGGAAAGCACGTAAAGCTGTTGGTTTTGTGCAAGACAAAATCAAGTCGTATCTAATTGCCGTTTCATCACACTATGAGGGTTAGGAAATAAAAACTACTCTTCATTTTGCGCTCATACTTGTACACTGTAATATCTCCTGGCTAGTCTCCTTACAGATTGACCAACGCGGCCGGCATTCGATCTGGAGGACACTATTATTATTGAGAGAAAAAGATACTAAAATCAGGAAGCGACTCCGAAATAAATTCGCTGGGCAAAGATTGACCAAACAACAGCTAGAATACTTATTACGTATGTAAATTTCTTGTGTGTGATCAACAGTAAACAGCAATGGTACTGAGTCAGATTTATTTTGTTCCCGGGTTATAACTCAGGCCAATACGTGACCGATGCTCACGCCTATGCTTACATAGAAATTATCCACGACCGAAACGTTATCACGGTGAAATGGTAGCTTATTTCATGTATCGTACTGCCGGGGTCGGTCACCTAATATTGGCTGAAAGGTCGGTCGCTAAAGGTTAGTTCCTGTCGCCTGCGGCCAACTTTCTACTGATTGTAAACTAGTGCAATGGCTGCATAGAAAGGTCGTGCTGTCAAAAATGCACGGTGCTTTCCTCGTTACATAATATGGACTAGCCACTGTATACGAAATGAAAGGTTTATTCCATACTAGATTCTGCCCGCTACTTCGTTCGCGTTAATTTAGATTTAGTCAATAAAGGAGACTGGCGGGTTTCCTAGGAGCGTTCGGCCTGGTCACCTACACAGATAATTTCAATGTTTCCTGGTAGCATTATTAACCAGAAAACCATGTATGGTCGTCACTTTTTCCAAAAACTTATCTGAAAGTAGATATAATTTAAAAAAGTAGATAATTATCTCGACATAAGGTTATGTCATGCACGAAAACTTCTAATATTGTAAGTATAATATGTTAATTCACTAATATGACGTGAATTTTATACTTTATTTTATTATTATATAGGTTTCAAGCTAAAGTCTCAGGTTCAACATGGTTCAGGAAGCAACTGTGCTTGTATTGTAACATATGTTAAATGTTTATAGTTTAGAATGGGAAAAAAATGACAACGTCAGATAATGATCTACAGGTGACAATTAAGAGTTTGTTGCCAACCTAAAAAAACTATTTACAGTTGCTTTAGTATGGCAACAAACATGAATAATCGATTACAGATTACAGACATATTGAGTGAATAATCGATTCCAAAACCTGCGAATTGAACTAAAAATCTCATAAAATACCTGATTACCATGGGTTATACTTACTTCTACTTTGGGATATTAGTGATAAATGAACCACCAATATCATTAAAGGTACAAAGTGGGCGTGTATCAATTATATGCAAGTATTAATTTTTCGTATTGTAGCCACTATTTGGAAATTATTTTCTCCACTTAGACAAGTTTTCTGTATATAGTACTGAAGAAAATAGTTAAGAGTCAATATCAACTTTTTTTTCGTATAGGTTTCATTTCTGTAGGTGCTCAGGCCGAAAACCGCCAGTCTCCTTTCTACCCCTGGGTAACATTACTTTTTCTGTATAAAAAGTGCCCTAACCCTATGTCCTTTTTTGTACTACTGACAACGTGTATGCAACATTTCATAATAATCGGCATATGAGTTACGGAGTAACAAACAAACAACCAAACAAACTCACATTCATTTATAATATTAATTATGATTATGTCTGCCGAACTCTTTAGAGATTTATATATTATATGTGATGACGTATATCCGCGTTATAGTCAATGAAAAAATATTGTAACGTGTCTGCAAATTTTCATGATGATGGGTTGAGTGGTTAAGGCGTGAAAGAGTATCAAACAAACTCACGTTCACATTTATAATATTAGTTAGGATCTGTTGAAAATGTAGCTATAAAACAGGCATCACTTCTACATTGTTACTTTGTATAGGCACAGCTGCTCGCTTTCATTTTACTCAAGTCAAAGCTGTTTATCAAGAGTCATAAGCGGACTGAGGGAAAGGTAGTAACGTTATACTGTAGATAAGCGATGGTCTGTTAACCTCCTGTATTGTGTAACATTGTCAACCGTTGCCAACTCACGTAAAGACAACATGCGGTTATAATGAGGTAAAACGCAAGCCTCACTAATATAATAAATGCAAAAGTGAGTTTGGTTGTTTTGCTCTCACGTCTTAACGTCTTACTCGACCGATCATCATGAAATATTTTATTTTTTATACTACTAAGGTGGTAAACAAGCATACGGCCCACCTGATGGTAAGTGGACACCGTAGCCTATGCCTGCAACACCAGAGGCATCACTTACGCGTTGCCGACCCTTTAGGAAAGGAAGTGGGAAGGAGAGGGAGGAGCGGGTAGGGGAAAAGGGGATGATTGGGCCTCCGGCACTCTTACTCAGCGAACGAAACACAATTCTAGGAATATTACTATTTCACGACGATATTCTGTGAGGAGGTAGTCCTTCCCTGGTCGACTCGCCCCATTCATGCTGAAATCATCTAATTTCGCATATACGTTGTCCGGTGTACAGGATAGGACATAAGGTACCTTTTATCGAGAAAAAAGTACTGTCACTAACCTATTCTAACCTACATTTACGCCAGTGAAGCCGGGAGCAAGGGCTAGTATTATAATAACTACATTTATTTATACTGTTGAGCTGTTAGTGCTCATAAAGTGAACATTGTTTGATAAACGTCGTTTTGTACCGTATTTCAAGCACATACAAAATATAAGCCTATTATAAGACTAGCCCGTTCATTCCATGGCGTAAGTTTACGCTTAAGTTTGCGACCGAATACGAGGCTTAGGGCTCGATGTCCGAATCCTTTGCGTGAAAGTATTATTGGGCTTTCCTGTATGGTATTACTCGGTACCATCATGAGGGCAGGACACGTAGCTTTTCGATCGTACCCAGCTAGCCCCCCTAGCTGGTTACCATCGAAAAGCTACGTTTTATCTGGGTAATACAAAATATACCTGGTAAATTGTAAATAAAATACAATCCTGATAAACGATCCTTCTATGATATAGGAGCGTGAATCTATGCATACAAAATGTTACAGCCACCGGTCTATACCTATGGCCACTCTGAATAATTATAGTATATATACAAGCAAAATAGCAATTATATACCGATTTATAAAAACGTAATACGTTTTTTGCGTAGCTTACCGTACACTTTTGTATATATGTACAATGCAGCTTTAATAAATCGCCATCATTAAACGTGAAACGATGTTCACCGAACAAATCCGAAGTTAATTAAAAAGCCGCTTTTTACAGCACCATGCACTCTAGCGGGCATACATAAGTATATTTAAAGGCGTACATTATATACAATTATGTATGTGATTGCGTCGACTTAAAGGCTTATTACGCACAGATAAATATAATAAATCATTTGGTCAGAGGTCTGATTGATGCAAATTACATTAATACTGTCAAACACGTTCAATTAACTGAAATAATGAGCCATTAGATAGATTTATTGCTTCCTATTAAAAATATAACATTTACACACCTCACGTTGATATAAGTAAATGAGCCTAAAAAGCAGCGGTGGAGTTTTTGCGAGTATTGTCGAAGACGTCGAGCTTGAGACAAGTAATTTATACCATACCAGTTGTAATGACCAATAAACTATACCCGGAACTCACGGACGATATGAAAGAAAAATTCATTGAGTTGATGGGAGTGGATTGTGAGCAATCTGCGGTGTTATGGCCACTATGATCACTATGAGTTCAGTCGATGAGAAAAGTTGGATCGTCTGTACCCACATTTCATAAGCCGCTTAGCGACTTTAAAGGACTGCGAACTGCGATAGCCGGTATTGCGTACCCTCTCCTTAAATGGTAGATGGTTTTATTTTTGTTGCATTGTGTGCGGATGCGGATTTTACGTAAACTTTCTACTTATACGATTCAAGCGTGTCATTACATCACGGTGCGACGTAAATGGATTTTATACGCTGACACTTACAAACACCATTTATGTCAAACAATTAAATGTAGTTAATTCCAAATTGGTGTGATACGGCCGTTCCTACACTTTACAAGAGTTATATCTGTCAGACAAAGATAAATACTTTGTAAGTTATGTGCTCATGTACTCCCACGCCGCCGAATAACAAAGTTTTAAACGTCGTGAAGCACAGAAGAGAATATGAGTATTATTAATACCTTCCTTTATTATTTCTTGGCTACTGTTTTGAAATAATCCGTTAAATGTTCATTAAACTCGAATATTGAGTTTAATGCTTTAGCGCTCTCCCACTCACGGAGGATGATGATGTCCAACTATGAGAATTACGCCCATACAATAGAACGGAAACCAAGTTGCAGAATATTTAAGGCCACGCCCCGACATTAAACATAGCCACTGTTTAATCGAACTTCCTTATTACTACCTACTTTCAATTCTACAACTACGGGTGTAAAACTGCTAGTTAGCGCTTCATAAAATTTCCTCGTATAAACCACAATTTTACTACCTTCTAATTACGTATCTGTAACCAAACGCTTTAAATTAATCAAATAATTCAATGATTGCAAGCTTGCTCCAATAAATGTCATAATAAAATTAATGAATACAACGTTTGTATTCGGTAGGATTTAAATACAAATTGCGCTACATTTCATTTGGTGGCTTAGTCAACGACAATTGGAACATTTAAAGGTTTACATCGCATATATTTCAGCTTTCTCTTCAATTGAAATCCTTAAATAAAAACTGCTTGACATACGTTGTTGTGTAATAACTCAACAATGTCGGTGTGGTAATGTCGAGCACCAAGAGTAGGGGCCCGGTGGATCCCACCCACGACAGACGTCCGTGCATCGAAAGGTAAAAGGCGTTTTATAAGTCGCACTGGTCCGGATCAGTGCGGAAAGCTGCTTGCCTTCACTGGCCACTCGCAGTTCCGAACATTATATTGTACGAGTACCCTACTCCGAATGAACTCGAAATATTTCGCTTGTTTTCTTTTTGCGCGCTCGCCAAGGTCGCGATGTGTCTGTCGAGTTCATTGAATCGCATTCTTGCATTTTAAATGCGTGTAGTTTTATTAATAATTCATCAAGTTTTTTATTACATTTCACAGATAATGCCGTCGACGGCGCGTCAATGTTGCTAGGTGACAAAAATTTATGGCTGCTATTAGATAACTTTATAGCATCTTCAATGTGAGTAAAGTAATATTTTAATGCTAAAAGTAGATGTTGTAACTTCATTCACAAAGCGTTGCTAAAGACGTCGTAAAATGTTTACAACGCGATGAGCGCAGCATTTTGAACTCAACCCTCGTTTATTGTCTATTAGTACGCATTAGATTACCAATAGGATAAGCATTTAGTATTATAATATGAAAAGTCAAGATTAATTTTCAAGTAAAACTATTCAGCGTTCAACAATAATGTAAACTATTACACGTTAGCGATTTAATTAAAATTGCCGTCTAAAATGGATTGTAATTGCTGTGCGTAGTAAACTTCAATAACAGCACAAAACAGGCTCACTACGTTTTGTAGGTACCGAGTCGTTACTTCGAAATAATTAATTGAGCAATTGTAACTTGCCTACTTAATCTTAGGCGTCAGATAGAAGGGTTGTGATACCCGTGAGTCTCTGATAACGACTTAATTACGCGACATGTTGCGAAAGTACCTCGGTACCAACATTCCCATATCTTCATCGCGACTACAAAAACTGGTTGGGTGTTGCTAAACTGTTGGCACGTAAATTTGCCGCTGTCCAACAACAATGGTGAACAGTGACTGTAAACAAAACAACTAAAGCATTAGCATTCGGTTACGAGACGAAAAGCCTCGTGTTGCAACAGCGTAAGGCGAGAATGTAATTAATCGATATTTATTCGATTATTGTGTCAAATCACAATTATGTAATTTGAATGCCGACTTGAAATTATTGAAATATCCTAGTGGGAGACCGTTGGACTGTTAATCACGAGCACTCGGATTCCTTTTCATATCTGACTCGATTTAACACTGTTATCGATATGCCAGAGTGTTCTCTATGTGTTTTGAAGTGTTTATGAAGTCGAACAAGTTTCAAATTACCAATGTAGAGGAATATAGTACCATTCTTACTTTGTGAGTGTACAAAAACGAAGATGTTTTAGCAAATAGGTTTGTCGCGAGGTGAATATTCGCGATTATAAAGAGATGAGTATGATACATAAGTTTGTATAAGTTGTTTCAAGTGTACGCTGTTACGTACTTACGTAACAAAGCTTCTTGCATCATAAGATATTGTCAGAATAGTCAGTTTCACATCTGTACATCTCAAAAAGGGTGGGTAAAGATAAATCACACCCACACTTCCTCATCAATGTTTTAGATCCTACATAAGCGGCGGTAATCCAATAGATAAAGCATTGGACTCGCAATCGAGAGGCCGCGGGTTCGAATCCCACCCATTGCATTACTGACGTGAACCCACTCCTAACATTCACAACACACAAGCATTCTAGCTTAGCTGGAGGGGTTAACAAGAATACTAGTAATTTGAAATTCAAATTTAAGGTGATCTTAAAAAAAAACAACAGGAGGCGAGCCTATTACTATCATCGCTTGGCTACTATTGAATTAAATCCACAACATCACGACCGACCGCAAACTTAAACCAAAGAGGCAGTCTTTGATAATAATTATAAAACAGAATGCCATACATGAAAGCAATTATGACATCTTACATTTATCCACCTGACATATTATTGTAGGCATTTTATACAAGTTATTTTGATACGAACCGGTTGATCAAGGTAATTAAACACATGGTCACATAAGAAATTAGTTGTCCATGAACGTCCAGCAATGATTTACTTATAATAAATCATTATTGAATAATCTTAAACATACTGTTTAATTGCTCACTCGATTTATCATTCATGACTGATTCCATTGACCATGTTCATTTCATTACGAAACTAACTGCTGTCATAGTTCAGTAATAGCAATAGTAAATTAATTTCACTGGTGTTGAGATAACGTTTGAAAAAGTTGAGTTTAGATGTGAAGCTGTATTCAAATAGACAGGACATTTTTATAGATCGAGCATGAAATGTTGTAAAAGCCATTATGGCAAAAATTAGTTATTGATGTTATTGATTAGTCGTAATTAAGAAGAGCAGCGATAGCTTAGGGGGGACCATCAGACTGCAATGCAGAGCGTCTCGGGTTCGAACCCACGTCGCGCACCTCTGACTTTTGGAAGTTATATGACTTTTGGAAATTATATGCATATTGACTTAGAATAAATTATCGCCTGCTCCGTGCCTCGGACAGCACGTTAAGCCGTTGGACCCGGCTGCCATTAACATATATGGCAGTCGTTATTGAGAAGACAGTGCGCTATAATATCCTGACACTGGTCTAGCCTTAGGGTATCGTTACCCTTCGGACTGCGGAGGTCAGGTTGCAGCCGCTCTGTGTAAAAACTGATATTCAGTTAAATCCGGTTAGACTAGAAAAGCCGTCCCCAAGTAACTTGGGAATAATAAAGGCTAGGGAGGGAGAAGAAGATGCAGCCTTATTCAGTTTTTCGAGCTGCATCGACCTGTATATTGAAAATGTCGATATTCACAAAAAAATGATTTGTACCCAAAATATACCACAGCATAACCACTTTAGTTTTACAAATAATGTTGGTCGCCTCGCCATTACCACCGCACCGAGTGTTGTGGGTTCGATTCCCACACAGGGAAAAATAAATATGCGTGATCAACAAATTATTGTTCCAAGTCAGGGTGTTCTTTGTATCCGTTGTATGAAATAAATGTTTGTAAAGTTCCCCGTGACACAGGAATTATTCATAGTGCAGGAGTCCTGTTTTTAAAAGAGAAAAAGAAAAGAGATATTAGAAAATGTAAATGAATGGGATATTAGAAAAGGCAGGCCGAGTTGTACTACACGTGCATTTCGCTATGGTTTAAGATCTCACGTAAAAGCGACTGAACTTATTGCACACACACACACACACACACACACACACACACACACACACGCACACACACACACGCACACACACACACACACACACACACGCACGCATACACACACACACACACACACACAGGCAGACAGATAGACACACACACACACACACACATACTTTCAGACTCTGTACTGCTATTGAGAATTGTCTGACATAGATACGCGACCCGATCATTGCACTTGTGACCTCATGCACAGCAGTCGTATTTATTATTACTGCGCCACCAAGGCAGTGGTAGAAAAAGTTGATATATCACCTTCCTATACTATAAGCCGTTGCTTAACGTCAGCCGGACAGCCACTTACTTTTAACGTCGCTTAACTAATAAGAACCTAATAACGAACAAGCAACAACGTACGCTTATAACGGAGCCTTTTTTTCGCTTGTTGCTTGTAGTTGCCATCATGGTTGATTCTATTCTATGATCTTAAACTTGTCTTACAAAATACGTAGTGCTCAAGGTATATATTCCCAGCCTTATAAAAAGTAAATACTTTACAGCTCTAGGTCTTTACGACAAGACTGACTGTTTTGTTGTAAAAAAAGCTGTACTACAGCGTCTGTTCTAATCATATTATGTACACAATATTTGTTACATCGACTATAATAGCGCAGCGATAGCAGCGATAGCGCCGCTCAGTGGGGAGACCAACAGACTGCAATGCAGAGGGTGTAGGGTTCAAACCCACGTCGCACACCTCTGACTTTCGGAAATTACACGGCTTTTCAAAATGATGTGCGTATTGATTGACAATTATCGCTTTCTTCGTGCCTCAGAGAGTACGTTAAGCCGTCGGTCCCGACTGCCATGAACATCTATGGCAGTAGGTATTGGGGAAGTCGACGCAAAAGATCCCACTGCGTCGAAGTGTCGCCGGTCTGTACTGACTGGCCCCCACACAAGATAAGATAAGATAAGATAAGATAATATGGATAATATAATTACAGATGTAAATCTCCAAAGAGCTCGACAGATATAATAATATATAACAAAATATATTTGTAACGAGATTACTCGTAATTAAGAATCATGAAAAACCATATTAGTCTTCTAAAAGTCAATGTGTAAAGATTCAATAAATAAATTTTATACAGCAGTCAGATTTAGAGTCTAAAGAAATTTTACAATCTTCGTTAAAGTGACAAGAGTTATCGAAGTTTGAACTCAAACCCTAAGTTGATTGTCGAGATTCTGGTCTAGCGAAATTCTCATAATTCAATAAATTTACAGAAGGTTCAATCCGCTTAAACTTGGATTTGTTTACCGAACAACTCCCAGCGTTTCTCATTAATAGCCGTGTCGTGAGCAATTAAACAAACACAGTTGTTTACTGTAGCTTACCTCATAATAATCCATAATAACCGTAGAATATAACCATTGACACGCCTTAACTTGAAAAACTTATAAAATCTCAAGCACGTTTTAGCTAAGTAACTATTTAGTTACAGTATACGAGATAAGAAGTGCTTTGTTGAAGTAAGAACGCCGTTATGTTTACCATTTAGTTACTTAAATAGAACATCCGTAATTCTCGGAACAATGTGAGTGCGTTGGCGTGTGTTGCAACAATATACCCATGATTTAATGTACCATTCACAACTGACTATGAATTATTTGCGACATTCAATTTATAGAAAGTTTTTGATTGGACTCTGCGCATACTCGTATGTCATAATTGGAATTTTTATGGACCTGTTTCGGGCTGTCCTATTGTTAGTATCTGCAAGATAAATCTTTGAATGTCCTTAGCTTTTAGCGTATGAAAGGGTAACCGCTTTATATATATTTAGTTTCATATACTTGGATCATTTTATATTAATAATAATATTCTATCACATATACACAACACAATCTAGCCCAAACTAAGCAGAGCTTGTATTATGGGTCCTAAACAATGGATAAACATACATATACCTATGTGTATACAAATACTTTTTTTTGTAAATACATACATATTATACATATAAACACCCAGACTTTATTTTGATTTACAACTGGTTTTTAATCCCGCATAACATAGGGAGCGAGCCTGTTACTGTTTACCAAGAAAAATTCCAGACTCGGTGCTTCTACTGAGATTCTTCGTCAGAAAAATAAATACCCAATAACTCTTTGACTTCGGAATCAAACCCGCAACCTGACGCATAACAGTTGCATACACTACCGCCAAAACCAAGTAGAATGGTGATAGTGTCGAATAACTTTCAAAGACTTGACAAACATTAAACATAATACTGATTCTTGTTCAGTATATGCCAATATGCAACAATTTTCCTACACCACACATATGTATAAACAAACGACAATGACTTTGAAACAGAAACGGCACCAACGTTCGTATGACTAACATCGCCTTGCCTGTTTCCAAACTAATTATTTATTCTACGTTGGTGGTATTGAAGCTTTCACACTCGGCCCTCGCTAATACGTTTCCTTAACCGTTGTAACAATAATAGAAACTGGGCTCCAGTTTGTCTAAAAGTTCCGCATTTACTTCTCTTTCAGTGCCCATTGACCATAGTTATACGCGGCCAACGGACAGCTCTCATTATGCATATCCAAAATCGTATTTATTGAACTGGGTTTGGTGAGGTATGCCCGCTGTGTACCGACTAAGCACGTGCGGTAAGAATTAGCTACTTGCATTCAATGTTGTGTAGTATACGTTAAGGCAACAGAAGCTTTAACACAACAATCAGTTATTTCTTAACCTTAAGGTAATTACCTCGGTTTTGTAGCCATAGTGAATGCGACTGTTGCGCATAACGTCCCAAGTTGGATGCCCGGATCGTGCATAGTTGAGTTTTTCTGTCGTGAAATTTTCGGTAGCGACACAGTGTTTGGAATTTGCCCTGTAAACGGAAATAAACGCACTGTCTATTATATCTGTGTATTATATGGGATATAAATCAAATTAGGTGATGTTGTATACATGATTACATAAGTTTGGAAATGTGCCCGTAAATAAAGGCAAGAGCCTTGCTCCCTATTATTTGTGGACTATAACCATGGCTGGCGAAATGTGGGTGCCATACACATCTGCCTACCCCTTTGAGGATATAGGTAGTTAGGTGAAATACGAAAAGTAGTATAAATGTTGGGGTGTTTTCATTAAATACCGATATTGTTTTTCATTGTAAGAAACCAGTGAGGTATAAAATAAATATAACGTAAAATGACTTGTTCCGTAACATTAAAGTAGGAAAAGCAATAATGAAACATCTTGTACACCTTTTAATATAAAAATCCAACAAGAAATGATTTTACGGTCATGTAACAGGTGGTCGCGCCAGATTTTATTTGTATCTCAAAGCGTGGACAGCTTTTTTGCAACGCGTTTATTAAAACATTACCACACAATATATTAATACAGAATTTTACCAGTAATGTATTCGTTAAAGCTGTGCTCGCCTGGTACATATGCATATGAGGTGACATCTGAAGTCTTAGCATATAACTTGCGCTGTGAGCTTTCGCCGCATTATCTAGGCATCTGGGCGCGAAGACAATGGCTCGCGCATGCGTAATGCGTTATCTCACATCTACCTCTTGCCACACTCTGCTCTCCTAATGAGGAACGTTGTTCCACTTCTAGTGCTATGTGCTAATTGAAGACGTACTAAAATCTCGCGGAGAAATTTCTACTAATTGAAGCTAATAGATATTTCATTTACACGTTGAGAAATCGAAATAAATGAGGCTTTTATTGTTTCAGGTGGAGTAGAATAACGGTAGCCGTGCCTCCCAAAGGATGAGGAATAAGCAACGATGCTGGAAACGCTGCTTTGGCCCAGACATACTAAAATCAACAGGTAAGTTTACTTTGTTTGTTTCTTTCTTCCCGCTTATCACCTTAAAGGTGTTTAGATACGGCAATTTAATGGAACGACGCGATTGACAATAAGACCAAACTTATTTAATAAAGGCAATTATATTTTTCTCTCTCCTTTACAAGTCGAATTTGTCGCTACGGCTGTGACAGTGGCAGTCTATTGCGCATTATATATTTAAGTGCACACTTTCACCCCTACATATCTGCATGTGATGGAAGCAAACCGATTAGTGCCAAGTTTGGATGCAGTTTTTATCAACAGTATCTACCACAAAAATACAGGACTTTAGAGCAAATAATGATTTGATTGGATTAGTATTGACTACACGGATGGTGTAGCGAGCTAGCGCCGAGTGGGTACTAAACCCACACGGTACAATTACTATTAGTGCAATCGACTAATGATTATTCTGAGTCTGGGTGTACATCGTGTCTGTAAATTGTATGTTTGCAAAGTTCCCCGCGACTTAGGGTTCGTTGCTTTATGCAGATATAGTCTTTAAAAAAAGGGGACAGAAAAGAGCAAACTACATAAACATCATGCCTATTTGCCTTGTCTATATAATATGTAGGTTGTAGTCTAAATCAGTCGTCAGTCAATTGAGTTGGTATATACCTAGATATATTGTGTGTATAGACCACCACTGGCTTCAGTTTAAATAAGTTTAAAGACATTAAAATCTAACAACTGACTCAGGCCCTTTTGTACGAAGCAACGATGAATTTAATAAGGTAAAGCTTAACAGTAGTTCATTACTGTTTTAGTTCGTTAGCCACTTATCATAGTGTTTTACAACATTAAGTATAATACAACAATAGGTTTAGGTCGCTAATGGATTTTGAAGAATGTTTTAATGGAAGCCGCCAATAGAAGTGTAGCTCGTATTACATGCCCAATATCGATATTGTCGTATCAGCGTTTTGTACAGCTTTAAGTATTTGCAAATATAATTTTTCATTTCTTTTAAAGTCTGCAGAAATCATACTTATACTAATTCAATAATGACACAATATTATGCTGCCATCAGTACTTTTTATCTGAGGGTATGTAGATATTATATAGTACTGAGGTAAACATATTTTGTGATGATGATCGGATCGGATGGTTCTTGAAATCTTGAAATCTTATAAAAACCATCAACTACTAAGTCTTAGTAGGTTTTATAAGCGTCTGTACTTGAATTATCGAGGAAGTCATGCTATCTAAATATAATAGACTAATTTTTCCCCGCGGTTTCACCCGAGTAAGTCCCGTTCCCGTGGGAATATCGGAATAAAAAGCCTATGTGTGAATCCAGGTCTCCAGCTATCTACATACTAAGTTTCATTGCAATCGGTCCAGTAGTTTTTGCGTGAAAGAGTAACAAATATCTATACATCCATACAAATTTTCGCGTTTATAATATTAGTAAGGATTTTATTCTATGCAATGTATAAAAGAAAATGTTAGGGATTACCAACAATATACCACGTTACATTTCAATGTCAGCAGAGTAGTTGTAAACAGTATTTAGCAGAAATAACGCTCACACCGAATTTGCAGCCTGTAATAACAAACGTACTCTGCCTATCTCTTCAAAATACATCTACTATTACGCTATTATATTTAGTTTCTCATGGCAAGTTATAGTGCAATCATTTTCATTTTACATTGCAGCATATTAAAACTAAAATATAACATTTCATCCGATTTAAGTGACATTTACGATTATTTTATCCCATACAACCATCCTCAATAAACAGGCTATAAAACAAAAAACATACCTTCTTATCGAACTGGCAGTTTCTAAGATTAGAGTGTTCAAGCCTACAAACTCTTCGCTTTAAGTATCATAAATCATACGTAAGTAACACTAACAAACATCAAATTTAATGTTCCAAAGTTAAGTGATGAAAGCTATAAAATTAGTTGCCAGTAAGCTTAAAGGCCGTTCCATATATTATAAAGCAACGAACACACACCAAGAATAGGTACAACAATGCATTTGTGCACGAGAGCATTGTCATATCTACCGCCCACGTTAGCCCGGGTATAATTTCACGATTTAAACGCACCGCCTTACGAAATACATCTGAGAGAGTAAGGCGATAAATAACAGACAAATTAGTCAGTTGGCGCGATACATATACACGTGCAGTGTGACATTTGCATGCCTGAGATACGTTTACACTGTGTAGAAGCGATATACTGCGGTTCGTAGGAAATTGATGCATGTTCGGCCCCAAGCGTTTAATCAAACGAGTTGACAATGCACGGTTGGACGTCAAATTGTAAGCGTCATGTCCGCAATCAACCAACGTTCACCACGGTCAACAGTTCATGGCGAAATCGTACGATACAGCCACGTTTGATTTGTTTGCTTGTTGTCCCGACTGACTGCGTTGATGTCGTAGTAAATGAAAGACATTGATACTGCGTACCCAACAGTCAACAGTGTAAATGCTTGTATTACTAGGGCTGTATTAGTTTAAGGAGTCACCCTATCACTATAAACGTTGCAAGTGTTATATATCCGATACCTTGCAGATGCAAAAAGTGGGACTTTGCACAATATTGTCTTATGTTTACGCCAATGTTATACATTGAAATTAAACACTTTATACGGATTTTGTCGCGTTGTTTATTTTACTTTAAAACACTTTTATTACATAATTTTGAAATTCTAACACTACTATTATTGTTTAAATAATAGTCAAAGTGGGACTATATTTATTAAATAATAGTTGTTGGGGATCTGGGTGATTTTCATATCAGATTAGAAGAGAGATTTGTTCTTTGTACGAAAAAGCTTGAAAACAAGCATACTGTCCGCCTGGTGTTAAAAGATTTTCTTAACCTATGAGGATGAATTAGAAGGGTTAGGAAGGGCTTCCAAAGGCAAGCCGGCTCTTTTATTCTGTTTATAAATAGTTAGCAATACCTCTTCCAGTACCGGTTTGTTTTACATCTTTTGCAAATAGTACCTACTAGATGATTCTTTTTTATTTTGGGTTTGTAGCCAGCATTTTACGACAAGCAATTGAAAATGCAATTAAGTTTATGTTACCAGCTAAATCATGCAAAATTCTACAATAAATTTGTATTTATGTAAGTACAAAAATAATTACCTAAGTAATGTAACTAACTTCGAAACGCTGTGAAACGCTTAAACAATCTGTTGTTCCTATAGATTGATCAAATTTGACGCTCTGCAAAAGTTTACCAAACAAATTAACAATTACGAGGATTCTAATCATCTCAATGGTAGAAGACGGAGGCTGCTTAACTCAACGATTGAATTATATGAGTAATTCAGGATGGCGCTGAGTCGTCAACTGGTTTGTGAATTCGAATGAAATGTGCGCCATTTTGTTAGAGAATAGCTCTCGCGGAGACGCGCTCGTTTTAAAACATACTTAGTCGCAGAAATGCAGACTGCTATTGTTAGGCTATCAAATTATGGATTCTTACTGTCTAAGAGGTAGGAGAATTCCGATAGCGAAATGTGATGAAATTTTTAGTATTGTGAACAATAAGTAAAACAGAATATTTACTTAGATATTCTCTTACGTCTACACAATTGTTAATATTAATGAAATTCTATAGATTTATAAACAAAATTAATCGTGATTAAATAAATCACGATTAATTTTGTTTATAAATCTATACAAACTTTCAAGTAATGGCAGGTGGCTTATCGTAAATACAAATCAGTGTTACCCAACCCATTTTTGAAAGAAACAGCGATTCGGTACGTTTAAAGCAAATATATCTAAATTAACCTTAAGAAAAACTAAACACAAAAATCAATAACCATAATGTTGCGCTATGAACAAAACGCGAACGGAGCCGCGGGCGGTAGGAGTACTTTATTTTAATTCGTGAAAGAATTACGAAACGTTAATGCATTAGATAAAAATTACAATAAGCTGCACGAGTCATTATCTTCGCACTGAGTGATTAAGGTTCTTATTTCGAGGTGAGGCTAGGTTTGAAAGGTATTTTGTTTGCATTTTGATAGTTCCCCACAATAAAGTTAATTGAATAATATTATTTCTGAAGTAACCTCTGTTCTATCTAAGGATAAATTAACTTACGTAACAAGTTTTATTAAAATCGTGAGGTTGAGCCGCTAAAATGTTATAAAGCAATATCGCACAGGTATGGTACAGCGGGCAAGCCTTGCCACTACTGCCGCGCCTAGTTTTGTGGGTTCGATTTCTACATTTTATAGTAGAGCCTCGCTGATTTCAGCATGAATGAGCCGGCTCGACCGGGAAAGTATTACTCTCTCACAGAATATCGACGTGAAATAGCAGTGTTCCTACTGTTGTGTTTCATTTGGTGAGTGAGAGTGCCGGAGGCCCAATCACCCTCTTTCCTCCTTCCGCTCCTTCTCCCCACTTCCTTTTTTATCCTAAAGGGTCGGCAACGCGAAATTGATGCCTTTGGTATTGCAGACGTCCATAGGCTACGAGACCACTTACCATCAGGTGGGGCCATATGCTTGTTTGCCACCATAGATGTATAAAAAAAACTACACGAATCAATTGCTTGTGTGATTCAAAACTAATTGTTCTGAGTTAAAGCGTAGTTACTTTGTCTCCGTTAATTGTATATGTGTAATGTCCCCTGTGACACAGGGCTTGAGATATACTTGGCAACAAATTAAAAAAATTGTCTTCTGACACATGAACCATCTATACTGTGAGCTTTCATTTGAACACGTTTTTTTTAAATCAGTTTGTCTTTTAAATTGGCTTGTTCCGTTCAAAGGGCATGCTGTGCACGGTTAAGATATATAAAAACGGAAATTTACTCTAAACATACAATCAATCTACCAAATAAACACATATATGACATACTGACCTAAATAATTAGACAGTTTAATTAAAAAGGGTTTCTCACACTCCTGTGAACGTAAAGACTATGATTTATGAACGCAATAGAATGTGTCAGAACCCAATTCAAATGTTTTAAACGCCTACGTCGCCTTTCTTAAAATTGGGTTCAATTATGAGGCAAGGGACACGTTATCATACATGCTATGTAAGTATTTGCTAAGGTTGATTAATTTGCACGCCTTTTACGTCAGCATGCGTGGCATAAGTCAGGTTTAATAGATATAAGATAAAATATTTTAGAAAATGGTGGCGTTGGTGACGTCACAGTTTCGGTGGTATTCTCGCTTGCAGTATCTTGCTTCCTTTTTGATTTGAGTGTATCTTATCTGTCTATTCAGCCTATTACGAGTATATGGCTGCTGTTAATCAGGCTGTTTTTGTAGATCATGTGCTAGTCGCATCAATCTCTCAATTTTAATTATGTAGTACTGGAATAACATTTTGAGATACACCGATGAGATGTTTGTAAAAACGTCTAACAATACAGAATAAATTTAAGGGGAAATAGGAAAGCAAGCGAAATGTTTAACTTTCTTACCAAAAATAATTCCTATACCCCGAGGGACTTAACAATCATTCAAACAATATACAGCTATTTATGAATCACAGTTTTTTGAACCGTCTGTCTGAATGTCAATATGTTTTTATTACTGTTTTGGTGTTTTCACTTGCTTTGCCAAGTATTATTTAGTGTTAGCATACATACTTTCACGGCATACAATAATTGCTGACGTAGTCCTTAAAGCAAAAAAAAAACGGTTTTAATCTTGTATTGATTTGGCTACCAAATTTTTATTACAATAGAGCCTTTCATCACATCCCTGCTTAAGCCGAATCAATGAATTGTCGTCGTAAGTTTCATAACGTTTCGCAACCACTAATTTATCAGCAGCTTTAGCCGACAAATGCTTACAACTAATGCTTGCTATAATGTATTATGCACTTATAAAGCATTTACCAAGATGAAATCGTCAATGCGACGTTAATCTTTGCTATGATGAAATCTCTGATTGTCAATAAATATTAATGTAATTTATTGAACTTAATATCTGACTTATCCTTATAAGATTTAATCTTATTCTAGATGCCACGACATGAATTATATGTCTTTCCTGATATGTGATGTAATCACAGAACATATTTGAAAATATAAGCTTCATGGCATTTATGTATATCTTTGAGTAATAAGAAATGCTGCTTTAAGTAATAGCGTACGGCATTTTAGAAGCCAAATGCAGCGTCCGGATTCCCCAGTCTGCTTAAATATGATTCATATAAATACAGACGCTGAAAAGCACAATTTTGATATGGATACAGAACGCAAAGTTGCTAAAAGCAATATAATAATATGCACGTATCAAATTACGCATTGCCTACATTTTATAATTTATTTTACAACATTTTATAATAATCATTCTTAGTAATAATGAAAATGCATAAGTAGCTTTGTATGTTCGTACTTTTTAATAGCGTAACTACTAAAGCGATTTTGACTTAACTTAGTATTGAAATTGTTTGAACTCAGGAGGAGCATAAAATACTCAAACTCGTCAACTCGTAGATATCAGCTAGTACAATTTGGAAAAAAAGCTGTATAAACAAGTTCACCTTAATGCCGAACTTTTCAACGAAACTTACAGCTTTATAGTAATTTATTTGAATGTGACGTATGTGCACAACGCAAGAAGCTGGCGCAAGTTAATGCGCAAGCTAATCACGTGGGATACATGCGTGAATGTATGGTTTCATAGAATACATGTACTTGCTAAAGTCGCTCGCGTCGATCGTTTACATGACACATACAACCTGCGCAAGTGCCTCAAAATGCGCATGATAGGTACTCGCGTACAAGAGTCAAAAAGATCAGTATACTAGTATAACGCTAATGAGAAAAATACCACATGTAGACACATATACGTGTATATTTGATTATTTCATGCATAAACTATAAAATATACCTATACATAGGTACATAATAATTATTACTAGCGGCCGCCAACTAGTCGAAATTCGCCCATAATCTATTTAAATTTTAAATTTGATCATACATATATTAAGGTTTTATTGTTTATAACTATACCCCTAAAATGACTTTTTATTTAGTCACCTACTCCACATACATGTAACCATAGTTACGAAGCATTCTACGAAGTACAATGAAACAACAACGAACAATGTCGAAATACTACGAACGCGATTCGACTGCTTGTGTCATATGCATGGTTGTGTGCGTGTAGTATTTTTCATTAATTTTATGTGTTTCTAATGCATATTTTATAAAAATAATAGGATTCTCCAATCTTCAAATTTCATACTCCTCCATCCGCGCAATTTTCGTAAAAAGGGGTACAAAGTTTTTGCTTCACGTATTAATATATAGATATTATTCTAAAATATGCATAGTATTTTCTTGTATGTGTTTTCTTCAGTTTCTTGTCTAACCTGATGCCACTGATTACTAGTATTACTCGGTATGTTGTTTGACCCCTAGCACACATGTAAGTAGGGGTACCACAACATAAGGGCACTATAATTGTTAGGTTGCTCCAGATTCTAACTGCTAGTTTCGCATGATGAACGTAACAGTGTGAACGTCATCACAAGTTTGTTTGAGTTCAACATTTACATCAATCATTTTGTCTAAAGATTTGATGTATACGAGAAAAGGAGGAATCGTCTTTTAGTGAACTAAAACTATGAGTAATCCACAGATTTTTCTTTCTTTCTGTTAGTGCTTTGTGTCCGTGACTTCTGTTTATCTTTAGAAACATGAATCTTACAGAGGTTAAGTATCGTAGTCGAATAATAAACAATAGAAAAACAAGGTGATTCATATTTTAGGGCGGGTTGGAAAATAAACGAAGAAAACAGTTAAAGCTTTAAACAAACAAAGCGATCATAACTCAACAAAAACCCAGTTGCAATAAATCGCCATTTTCGAAAGAGGCTGTGTTATTAAGTGAGGTATCTAAAAAGAATAGAAATAAAAGTGGTCCCCGGGGCAACGAGCAATTAACGACGGAGAGATTAACCAATAAATCGAAGCGAGTACGGGTTGGTGCGCGGCGCGCCGGGGTGCGACAACCGACCGTGTCTGCCCGGCCTCCGTACCTCCGTAATGACGCCCGATAATCGGCGACATCCTTCCCGGGACCTTTGAGCTCGTTTCAAGGAATTTTCTTTATTATTTCGCGGAAAAAATTGAGAATTTTAACAAGGGGCGCTTAAAATCTGCAGCCGAAGCCATTACACTACGCCTCGCAGTTCGTTAAGACTGCGGTATGTAGTTTTATGGATAGAAATTACGCTGTTATATATTTGGAATGTTTCTGTTGGTTTTTGAATGTCTAAATTATTTCTTATTGCCGCAGCGTCTCATAATTAGATCGTATTTTTAAAAGAAGTACCGACGTAACTGTCATCGTCGCCATCTTAATGTTACAACGGAGATGATTGTTTACCCAAACGACGATATCCAAAGTTAAATTTTCCGTTAAACGTCTATAAAAAAGTAAAATGTCCAATAAATTGTACCAATAAATAAGTAGATAAATCGAGCGATTTATTACAGAATCTGGGTGTTATCGCCATCTTGTTCCGATATTTATTGGCGATTCACCTATCATTATAGTTTTTGCGCAACTCGTATGGTATTTTCCATGTAAGTTTGATCGTGACAAGCCTAATTGACTAACGTATCCAGGGATCAGGCGGAACGCATGCAAAGCCGCGCTTGTCACATCGATTTGCCGCATAAAGCTCGCCGTGCAATGCCTAAAACGTCCTTCCGTGTAAACTGGTTGCAAGACCGGAGACCCAGGGTTGCCTTTTCTGTACTTTTGTAGCGTCTAGGGCTGCAAGCGCACTATTGTTGGTATAATAATGTCTGTTTTCTGATAACTATGCATTGTTACTGCGAAGGAAATCTCTATGATAAATGAGTATGAAACAATGTACTGTATTTTGCAGGCCGTCCGATTATTAAAGCGAGTGCAATGCTTTGTTCGTAATTAGGACAGAGATAAGTGCCATTTGATTGACAAGAGATTGATACGGGCGCGTGAATTATGGCGTGAAATAAAGGGGACCTGCAAGTTAACTGTATAGTAAATAAGTAACGGCTTAAGTTAGGTATTTCTGCACGGTAACTAACGGTGAACATTTAATCTTTTCTTAATCTATTTGCTTAAATTACCTCTCACTTTGAAATTGAAACCAACGTGGAATAAGTGGATCTAAATCTGCGTGCATATTGAAAGCCTTTATTAGACAATTCTATTTTAGACACCTATCTTAGCTTCCAGTTACTGCAGGAGTTTGGTTTCAGAATAATGACATATGTATTATGACCCGCCTATCATCACTATAGATATAATTGCTTACGTTCGAAACAATTATTTTCTTAAATGTTATCTCTTTTTAAAAGCTCCTTTTTAAGCACCAAACGTAGGATAGATCATAAATGTCATAATAGCTGCGATTAAGCACGATAATTGTTTAATGCATTGAATTTTACAATATATTATAATAATATTATGCCTGAAAGAAAAAGTACAAGTGTATTTATTGCACACAAATTTCGCCTATTATATTTTTAGTGTTTGCGCAATACAGAGCAACTCATACTCCATACTGCTGCTGAGAATTTCCCAATAACACTTTGACGCATACGGAAATCGAACCCGTGACTTCACAATTTCTCACAAGCTTATGCCACAAAACAAATGAGGCAATTTAATAACAATACATAATATTGCAAACATAATAAAGTACTTGAACTATGCTCAAACATTTTACGCCAGATCCCTTCTAAACACACGCAAGTCTGACCCAACTCCTCAATGAATAAACTCGCTCTGACAACCCTGTATGATGGGCCCGCCGCACACGGCGCGACCGCTTCATTCCACACCGCCTGTAATTATTTTGCTAACACCAGTTACGCAACATTACGCACACAACAGACTACTGTAGAAAAACTGGCGTTTCAAACTCGCCTTCTAATCTACACTTACTGTAATCTGTTAGAGGGCATAGTATTTACCTTAAAAGTAATTCCAAAGAAGATGTAAGTAATAACCAGTTGAGGTGTGTATCGTTATTAATAGAAACTAAATCGCTTAAGGGTCTTCAACCATAATTTACGGGCTGTATAGCTTTATCTGTTTTTCGCGCATGCAATAATCATGCTTTAAAATATTGTGGTTTAGCTCCAGATTTCTTTTTTATACAACTAAGGTGGCAAACATGCATACGGCCCACCTGATGGTCTGTGATCTTGTAACATCAGAGGCATCACTTGCGCGTTGCCGACCCTTTAGGAAAGGAAGAGGAGAAAAAGGAAGTGGGAAGAAGTAGGAATGGGAAGGGGGAAAGAGGGTGATTGGGCCTCCGGCACTCCGGCACCGAACGAAACACAGTAGGAATACTGCTTTTTAAGTCGATATTCTGTGAAAGGGTAGTCCAACCCCGGTCAAGCCCATTCATGCTGAAATTAGCGAGGCTCTACTACACCGAAAAGCTGCCTCGTTGATTTTGTGTCATAAGTTTGTATTCAATTGTATTGTGACTTGGATTCCCTGGATAGGCAAAGCTATACATTAGCAATACACATTCTGTAGATATGCCCGGTATACCACAATGGTATGACTGCACGGATGGCGTAATTGTTTAAGTGATCGCCTTGCCACCACCACTGCGCCGATTGTTAGGGGTTCGAATCCCACACAGGACAAAAATTTGTATGATCCACAAATTATTGTTCCGAGACTGGATGTTCTTTGAGTCCATTTATTGAATGTTTGCTGGTCTTTCAATATTATACGGCTGGAATCTACATTAACAAATGATAATTATTGCCTTTTTCTATAGAGCATATTCTATTAAAAACATATGTAATGCAAATGATCAGTTGTGTGCAGCGCATGTGTAGGTAACTGAAGTCATTTGCATTACCAGTATTTAGCAAAAAGAGTTCCTTATAATTTACATACATAGTTTACAGGTTTATAAACACACAGGAAAAAAAATGGTGGGAATGCAGCTAGGATTATATTCTGAACAAGGGTCATTTCTGTTTCCCGAAGAGGAAGACAGCGACTATATATATTAATTATATATATATATAATATATATATATATTCTTAAAACTAAATAAAGCTTTTAATAAGTTTACTAAAATTTTAGGTTGAGTGCGATTTTATATACTGTCTTGATTTGCATTTAAGCTAGCCAGTCTTATCCAAAATCTCCACATTGAAGTAACATGCCTGTAAAGCAATCTTCAATCTGTTTCCAGAGTGAAGATAATACTATTAAACCGGTTGACAGTCAATAATTCTTGTATTCATAAATCCAAATCGACTAATCATAGATTTAAATTAATTTGCCAGATAAGTTAATGTATTTTTTTATTACGAGCGGTAAAAAACTAAAATGTTTCGCCTAAACTAATAATGCATGACTAAACTATAATCCAGTTTTTTTTATTGAATTGCTAGTAGTTTGTCTTGCAAATTATTGAAGCTATGATTAAAAGTAATTTGCAAGTCAAACTACTAGCCCCTCCAGATATTCTTAAACCTTGTCTCACAAGTATATTGATAGTGCAATCGATGCGAACCGAATTTACGGTAGGCAGAGGCTTTGCTGTGTCCTTGCATTGCTGAAGTCCATGAGCAGCGGTTACCACTTCCCATCAGGTGGGCCACTCATTAGTCTGCCGCCAAAGGCAATAAAAAGAAATTTACTTCTCTTCTTACTTCTTTTCTCTTCTTACTATTCTCTTCCACAATTCCGATGTCTTAACAACTGAGCTTCTGCCGCATAGAGCATACATATTTTTTCTATTTGAATCCGTCCGGCCTCCAAGTGTGAATTGATTACAGAAAAAAGCTATCGCTTATTCAATCATATGCCGAAGCAATTTATCTTATTGACAATATTAACGTCTTATGGTAATCTTTTTTAAACGTTTCGTAAATAATTAGTGATTATTAAAACCCATGAATATTTAATAAGTGTTTGCTGTTCAACTAATTGAAATTATGTAACTTTGAAAAAAACGTGCTGTGTATTCAAATTTTATCAGTGGATTACCACCGTTTAATAAATCTAACGCATGCATTTACATCAATGAATATCTAAAATATATTAATATGTTAATAGGTAGGTACTGAGTATTTTTTCATCGTTTTTAAATTTGGCACTGATGGCGATGTGGTTTAAGTGGTAGCGTCGCTACTGCCACTGTGCCGAGTGTTGTGGATTCGAATCCCACACGGGACAAAACTTTGTGTGATCGACAAATGGTTGTCCTGAGACTGGGTGTTCCTTATGTCCGTGGTTTAAATGTTTGTAAAGTCTCCCACGATACAGTATTTATAGCTAGTGCGGGATTTGTCATTTAAAAAACAAAAGAAAAGATACGTCATTGAGATCTAGTTCATCCAATGTCAAAAACTTATGTATAAAATTCCTGAAGAAATACTTGGCACGCTCATCGTTGAGGCGAAGATGCTTCAAGTAAAGTATGATCCATCACATTGCAAAATGATTGGTAATTCACTAAACATGATCTATAAATAAAATAATGTATTCATCGAGGATACATCAAAGGAAACACATATCATGGCGCGCATGTCATAAGAGGAAACGCATCGAGCTTCTGATGTGGTCACATATTACGCAAGCCAAGTATATAATAGGTCGAGATCTTCTAAACTGGATTTATCCTTACCTTTTTTGTAGGCGTTAGTTTTGTCGTTTGACGTAATCTACAACGGGACCCTTTATGAGGACCTGAAGTAGCCAGTCAAAAACAATTTATTTGTCTAATAGTTTACATAGTAACACTCTTTAATGATTACTTTCATAGATTAGGGATTTGTAAGTTTAATGAAGATACATTTAGGTTAATTGCTAGGTACAAACAAAAGCTCTTATTATAAGGCGGCTATTCTGGCGGTGCACAAAATAAAGAAAACTGGTCACTAGGCCGTTCGCTAGCAAAATAGTGACCTTTTTATTCTGAGAGGAGGCACTGCGGTTTTTATGATTGCAAAATATTTCAAGAGATGTTAATAGAAAAAACTTGCAAGACGTTATCGATAGCGCTAAAGTAAGGACGACTCTATCGATAAATCGGTGGTCCTTAACCATACTGGGTACTGGCACCATGTTGAATAGAAGGAAAATCAAACACCACAGTGAAACATGGTACTTAAGACTATAGCAGATAATTAACATAACAAGGTTGTTGATGGAATTTCCTTGATAAGAAGTTGAAACGACACGTATTTATTACAAGAGTAAGAGAGATAAAGTAATATGATATTTTCTATTAACAATACAGATTGATCTGTGGAACTGAGCCCAGTTGCCGAAGGCAGGCCTTGAGTGTGTGCTCTAACTTTCATATCGTGCTGCGATCCTAAGTGCCATTAGCTCGACGAATATCTACGACGATCACTAAGGGCACACTGATAAATCCTTACAGATTCTATTTATTGTTGAGCAATATAACTATATCCAGCTGCTGTCCGTGACTCCTTCCGCATGGACTTTAGTATCTGTAGCCAGTAGTAATTTATATAACATAATATGATAATATAATGATTGTTAGTTTATTATTCTTTGTTGCTATATTGGGTCTGTAACCTGTAATGACAATGTGTTATTAAATAAAAAGCGGCCAAGTGCGAGTCTGACTCGCCCATGAAGGGTTCCGTAACACCAAGTAACATAATATAAAAGTTATTGCAGTTCGTTGTAACTTTGATCGATAGTTTAACAATAGTGAATTTTTTTTAAATTAAGTTATTGATAAGTAAGCATTATAATTAGGTACCTAAATGATGAGATTAAGATCTAACTATATGCAAGCCTATATAGGCGTGTGATAGCTAAACAAGCTAATATATATTCCAGTTTGACAAGAAATATTTCCAAAAATATTATTAATTTGTGAGTCTCCTCGCGTAGTTATGACGTATAAAAAAAAACTACTTACTAGATCTCGTTCAAATCAATTTTCGGTGGAAGTTTACATGGTAATGTACATCATATATTTTTTATGGGTTTATCTTTCTCTTATTTTAGAAGTTACAGGTGGGAGTCCACACACATTTTACCACTTTGGAAGTGTCTCACGCGCAAACTATTCAGTTTTGAAATTTTTTTATCAGAATCTTCAATATCATTTTTGAAGACCTATCCATAGATAGACCACACGTACGGGTTTGATGAAAAAATTTTTTGAATTTCTGTTCTAAGTATGGGGATCCCCCAAAATGTATTGTTTTTTTTCTATTTTTGTGTGAAAATCTTAATGCGATTCCCAGAATACATCTACTTGCCAAGTTCCAACAGGATCGTTCTTATAGTTTCGGAAAACAGTGGCTGTGACATACGGACGGACAGACAGACAGACAGACATGACGAATCCATAAGGGTTCCGTTTTTTGCCATTTGGCTACGGAACCCTAAAAATGATTATTTTTATTTATTTATCCAGCATAAATAAATAATAAATTCTTAAATAAATAAACATAGCAGCTTTTAGCGCCATTCTCCTAATTTTATTTTTTCACATAAATTATATATCCTTCCTTTTTATTAATAATATAAAATTACCATTTAGATAAATAGTGTAGAGTAGTAGCATAGTGACGTATTTACTAATATAAATACATAATTATTTAATATTTTACAGTTATAAAATTCACAGTTACAGCATAGAACTGTAAATATACTTACCCAGTAGAGCGCAATACACTTGCATATGGCATCTCTGCCTACGAATTAACGAGTATCCAGACATGTTGCTGCTGATACATTCCATGTGTTCCCAACAAGAATATACATATTACTAGCGGACCCGACAGACGTTGCCCTGCACAAACAAAAAAATAAATTAAAAAAATAACCAAACCTTAACCATTCTCGAAGCCACTTGAATACACACAAAAAAATTCATCAATATTGGTCCAACCTTTTAGAAGGAGTTTAATTACAAACACGCACAGAAGATTTATATATATAAAGAATAGCATTATTTCGTAAAATAATATGAAAATACTTGTATAATTAAGAGCATATTAAATATAGTGCCTGGATTACTATGGGCGTACAACTCACAAACGACAGAACTATTTCTGAACAACGCGTTTTCTATCACGTGATCATTATAATCAATCTATTTCTTCTATTAACATTTTCCTGTCCTTTATTAATTGATAAAGGTTTTCCTTTTAAGACTATCGGATGTTGCAACCAGCGAACTAAGTCTATATAAATAACGGTACTGATGAACACAAACATTAAAAGCAATAAGATAACAGCTGTAAGCCTAGGTTGACGGTAATAAAATCATGGAAACAAAACTAAATGGAGCATACCTTCGACAAAGCTTTCCTGCTCTAAGCACATTGAATAACTACATACTCACATACACAGATGACACATACTTGAACGTGTCTATGTGTGCGTGTACAGTCACTCACGCAAGTACTAACAAGCCTGTATTTGTCGAAGGCATGTTCGAACGCATTGGCTTGCATCATAGTGCAGTTGTCAACGACAAACGTCCGACAACGGACCACGTCCTGTGCTCTATATGTATGCGCAACAACGACTAATCGAGAATAACAAGAACAATCGATTAGGAACTCGATATGAAAATTCTATCGGATATGTACTGCATTATTTGAATGTATTGACAGTTAATAGACTGGGAAACTTATGAGCTAATGCGGACTGATATTTATGATGTAAGGTTTCAATTGTACTTTAAGCATTTGACACAAACACAAAAGTTCAGTTATTGAATAACATACTCGTTTCTAGAATGCTCGGTGCTATTGTTTTCAATATAGCCAGTTGCTTGATGAAATAAATAGCCGTATAAACAAGATAGTTAAGTTGAGTTCTATCAGATCCAAACGTATACCTGCTATAAAATGTAGTTTATATTTTTTAAATATTAACCAAACTTAAGTACTGAAAATAAACACTCCGCCAGCTTAAGCCTTTTACCTACTACCGAACACAATTATAGGTTCTCTTGCTGCAGGAAATCCGCTAAAAACTATTTTTTTTTTAATTTATTTTATATTGCACTTAGAAAGAATCCAGTGTCGAGAGGGATTTAACAAAAATTTAAACAATAGACAGAAAGTACACCTACCTACACTTAGCACGACTATTTTCGGAACATGCAATTTTTTGGCCCATCGTATCTATAACTCTCGGCTTAGTAACAATGGTGAAACTTAAATTAAAACGCCACCCGAACAATCAATGAAAAATCGAATACTCCATATTATCAATAAAGAAAAATAAAATGTTGGATAGAATTGCTATAGTAAGACAGCACTAATCTATAAACTTATTATTACTATTAAGCAATTAAAATTAACACTTACGATAAAAAAGTCAGTCAGTGTTGTAATAGAGACTTCAAAGCACAAACCCATTCATACAATCAAAATCTTCAATTCAATCGCTTCCCATATTCCCATTGACAAACTGGACAGTATAACCTGTCTAATAAAGAAAGATTCGTGCCTTTCAGATATCCCGTTATTGCCATAACAGACGAGCCGAAAGGCTACAAATAGTTGTTTATGTCTTAGCCAATCTGTCCCTATATTCAAAACAAATTTTATTCGAGATCTTTACTGCAGTCAATGATATTTTATTATACATCCTCCTAGATTGAAAATTTCGTAGCAACTAGCTTTGAATTTCGTTTTCTTCAACTTCTTTAACAAACATTTCTATTTTGTTTCAACACAGCTTCGAGTTCACAAACATTGAAGTCACGGTCTCAAAACTACTCACAAATGCGGAACAAGTATATTATGAGAAGCACGTTATTTATTTCTTACAAATTCATTCACGTAATACTAATGTTTACGTATATATGAGTCTAGGATGTGTAGACAATTTGATGAGAATAGTAGCTTCCTATATGTTGGATAGAACAGTTTTAGCAAATTAATTATTGGATTCAATACGAATAGTTTATTCATTATGTTTGATTAGTGTATTATTTTTTATATTGACAGATAAAATGCAGATTTTTAATTTCAATGATTTTTCACGTCTATAGACTTATTTATTACTATATATCATGAATTCCCTTTTGTGTAGATGCATAATGATAAGCATGGGGCCATTTTTAAGGTCTATTGAAGTCGTGGTGCTTTCAGTTATGGGACATGAAGTCCTTCTACCTTGATGTTTGTTTCGCAGTGTTATGTCTGACGTTGCAAAGTCAAACACCAATAGATTTTGCTAATTGCTTATAGATTTTGAGTTCATTGCCCAGTAAAATAAAAATCAAAGATGTAACTTCAGTTTGTACACTACTTAGTTACTATCAATTGTAATTTTAATACTTAGTGATTAGTGACAGTAATAAACTAGCAGTAAACTTTACCACAATAAAATAAATATTCGAGTAGAAAAGAAAGTAAACGTTTCATTTGTATCTCCATAATCTTAAAAGATATAATAGATAAATAGGTACCTAAATCACAGTAAATAAAATGTAACCTTAGACAAACAATATTCCACGTATCTTATCAGAACAGTGAACGAACGTCAAATATCAACAAGTAATGGTCAGCAAACATTTAATCATATTCAAAATTCCTAGTAATCTTATCCGACACTTTAAACTTATTCTTATCGCCTCTATATTATGTCAGTCCATTTCCTATTCACTGTCAGACAATAGAGACTTTGACAAGGGCCAGCCTGGAGTCATGACGTAATTATACGTGCAGGGGCGAGTTAATTAGTCCTCATTGAGCTGGTATTACTGCGAGTCACTGTGGATAATAGCCAGTAGAACACATTCGGACTCCGTCTCTCACTTGCATAGGCGTCGATCAAATGCATAGATTGTTGGGCCAACGGATTAAGCCGATTACTGTTTCACAATAGCCGCTTGCTGAATCTTAGCACATTTTGTCTATTTCCAGTTAAAGTGGAGTTGCTCATAGCCGGTTGCAAACAATAGATGAAGTTAAGAAACAGTTAAGTGATCAGTACATGGATGGGTGACCACTATTCAATGATTAGCTTTGTTCAATCTCGGTCTTGATCTTTATTATTTAAAACAGTGGCAAAACAAATAATTAAAATAGGAAGTAAGTAAATTTATAAGTGCTTGCAGAGCTTTTTTATTCATTATCTCATTCGTCCGTTTTACGTTTGTGACACTCGCATTTCTCGTTGTGAAATACTTAAGAGCTGAGAAAACAATGTTAAATCCAAAATTGTTTTAAAATGTACATAAAAAATATAAAATATATCAACTGTACAAAATTTTTGGATTAAAATAAGAATAATTACTGTTACAAAGCTATGTTCTGTTATTATAAAATAATTGCAGCGATACAAACAAAATGCAAATAAATTGCGAGTCATTGCAATTAAAATGCTTCGCCACATTACATGAGCTTCTTCGCACGCAAGAGTACATAAACATAGGTAATCAAATTACAAGAACTTAACGGATTCTAAAGAAAAACCGGACATTCTTTTATTTTATGCTAGACATTTAGCTTTAAGGCATAAATAACTTCCAATTTTAAAAATTCTCTACTTGACGGAAGAGTCTTTACTTCTTTACATACTTAAGACGCATAGCTTTATAATTTATTTATTTAAAACCGTGGATTCGAATTTCGAATCAGTGATTTACAACGTCTATTTAATTGATAATCTATTAATGAATTTTCGAACTATTTGACTAAGGCCACACGGACCACACAGGGTGTGAAATATTTCACAACGTGGTCACGATCTATCAGATTACTTTGTCGATAGAACACAGATATTGTTTTATCGAAGTCACTTTACGGATGTACGATGGATTGGGCCTGATAAGAATAATGCTCGAGCTGTTACGAAACGTCCGGTGAACGGACAGCCTGTGTTCATATCGCTGTAGGCAGACACGCAGTATTGAATTTGATGAAATAATGCGCTAACTATAATATTGCCACCAACAAATAATAATAGAAAGCAATGATTTACGTGTATTGCTGCTTTTATCGCTATTCAAGATTGAAAATGTGAATAGTGGATTGATGTAGTGCTTGAAATCTATGTAGGAGCTAGGAGTGAACGTACTGCACGGGGCTGTATCTGTTTATTTGAATGGCTGAAGTGGCGTCAATTGTATTGGACAAACGACGTATTATTCTTACACCATAATAGGTTTTATTTATTTTGTGTATGTCATACCTTGCTCTTATTTGCCCTGAAGTTGTCTTCAGTCTGCACAGTTCCACCCTTCCGCACATCGCTTTTACTTAGTACGCCTGTTTTTGTCATTGCAACGCTACTCATAACAACTTCAGGAAAACTAAATCTTAGCGCAAGTCTTACCGTAGATAAAAAAATACGATTGCACATTTAAGTATTTTTAATATCTGTCGCGGATCATTCTTGATTGATATCAGTGTTATTTTACGTGTATCTGTAGCTTGTCCAATCTCATGTAATAACAGCTTTCCTATTGCACGTGTAAAAGCGTAATATGAGCTCACACTATAGATTTATATCTATTATCTCTGCCGAAAGGTCAAGATCCGTTGTTTATTAGATAATTATCTAACCTGTGTTTACCTCTTTCTTTTACAGGTAATTCAGAATTCAATTGAAGAAAACAAAACTCCATTATTCAGCAAAGGTAAATTATATACTACATATTTCAGAATATTTTAGGTGGCAACGATACATATACCTGTTATCAAAATTTATTTTATGTTTGCATGTTCGATAGCTTAATTTATTTTCATGACATTTGTTAAGAGCATATAGCAGCGATAGCTCAGTGGGGAAACCAACAGACTGCAATGCAGAGGGTCTCAGGTTCAAACCCACGTCGCGCACCCCTGACTTTCGGAAGTTATATGACTTTTCGAAATTATGTGCGTATTGATTGACAGTTATCGCCTGCTCTGTGCCTCGGAGAGCACGTTAAGCCGTTGGTCCCGACCGCCATGAACATCTATGGCAGTCGTTATTGGGAAGTCAGTGCCCTATAATATCCTGACACTGGTCTAGCCTTAGGATATTGTTAGCCTTCGGGTTGCGGAGGTCAGGTGGCAGACGCTCCGTGTAAAAACTGATATCCAGTCAAATCGGGTTAGACTAGAAAAGTCGACCCAAGTGACTTGGGAATAATAAAGGCTAGGGAGAAGAAGACATTTGTTAATACCTACCAAACATTTAATTATTTTATCAGGAATGTTCAAAACTTTTTGCAAATGTAGGTACTTTATTATTTGCATAAATTCTCATTAAAAATGTCTTAGCTAATGAATAATAGCTAAATTTATATCATGATGGCATTGTTCACTTTGACTGCAATTTGAAATCCCGCTTTATGTTACTTTGTATGACTATGCTTAATTTTTATTTTACTGCCTATGGGTCGCTAATGTACTAAATCTTCCTTATTTCGAGTTCCTTTTCCGTATATTTCTTAGAAGTTTACATAAGAACTAGTAAGTACGTAAACCTTATATAAAACCGTATTCCTAGTATCGGTAGTTGGGTACACACTCGATTAGATCGATCAATACGCCGAATGCTCGGCATTCGTTGCCTCTATACCGACAGCACATTCCTAACATACATGTACAAACTATGGGAAGTACTAACTTTAACTATTGAATGGGAATACATTCAAGATGCTATAGTACGATCTACGTCACGATGTTGCCAGTACCTCGAGATTATTTTTACTTGTTAGAAGTAGGTTAAATTTTGTATGGTTTCTTTTTAATAAATTTATGTACTTTTACCGATATTATGAATGTATTTATTAACCAAATTGCAGTAAATGTATTTTATTATTATGTATATAAATGCACAGAGTTATAACGCGCAATATATGAAGGAAGAAACATGAAAAAGAAACTAACTCGATGGAAGTCGGCATGTCCGATTGTATTAGAAATATACGGAAAATAATAAAAATACTTATTTCAAAATACAAAGGCATTTTAGATTGATGAAATGATTTATTAGATCGCTACAAGTTTTAATTCCTTGCACTTTTTTCTCCATACTAAAGTGTATCAAATTCTATTCAGTGGAGCCCTATACTCGGAGGAAGGATGGTATTCAATTGAATAATAATTGAAAATATATTTGAATAAATAAATTCAAACGTAAAACAAATACTTAGCATACATATAGCCTCGATTTTATTATTCCCCTATAAAGATTTTTAGTCAGATGGATAACGTTTACGACCACAAAATATAAAAAGACGATTTCAACATATACTTTTTTACACACGGTCTGGCAACACTTTTTGTTGTATTTGTCACCTGTTTCACCGGAGCATGAATGGTGTTGCCGTGCTTACTGAAGTATTTAGCATCAATTATCACATGGAGAGCTTTCGGCGTAAAGTGAATGTGTACAGGGCATTCACCTTGACGTTCATTCATTCTTCCATTGAGCACCTTTGAGCAGGTTTTCCGGTTTCGAGGAAAACATACGACTGCCGGAGGAAAATGCCTTTTTCGTGTATTAGTATGTACTTGGTACGTGCTTAAAACGGCTTTAATAAATTGGATTTAACTTTAGTAGGTGGGAAAACAGTTTAATATAATTAGAGCGTTTGACTTAAAGAATGCCTTTAATTCAGTAAACAGGGACACTGTTGACAAGTAAAATTAGAAACCTCCAAAATTTATAAGTTCATTTGGCAATGTTACAGGTATCCATCAAAATTAATCTACAAGGAAAACCTCTTGGAATCAGCCGTTGGTTGTCAACAAGGTGACCCTCTTGGGCCAGTAATTTTTAGTTTAGCTATTCACCCAATCATTAAGCAGCTAAATTCAAAATTTAATATCTGGTACCTAGATGATGGCACCCTAGGAGGAGATGTATATACAGAAATACAAGACTTGGCACTTTTAAAAAATAAATTTCAGTCAATAGGTTTGGAACTTAATCCAAGCAAATGTGAAATTTTTGTCGGCAATAACTTCAATAAACTATACTATCGGTATTATCTAAATTCAATTCTTTGACACCTAATATTAAACTTTTAGATAAAACCTCTCTTCGCCTCCTTGGGTCGCCAATTTTAGATGAAGGTTTTGATAGTTTTATAGAAGAGAAAATTCAAATTTTTTGTGAAACGTCCTTCAGGTTATTCAAAATTAATAAACATTCGGCTTTAAAAATTATTTGATACTGTCTTTTCATCCCTAAATTTACACATGCCCTTCGATCTTCACACTTTTAGAAACATTTGACACTTTTAGCAAAAATTGATAAAATTATACAGAACACTTGGGCAAACACGCTTGGGCGGCCTCGGCATTCGAAAAATTACTGATGTAAGTTTACCAGCGTTCCTATCTTCGGTCCATAGCACGGAGGCATTGACCAGGAAAATCTTGGCACCTACACTGGTTAATTCTGAAGTGCTGTGCATGACCGACACCGTGAACGCTTAGAGACTTGCTTGCCCAAGCACTGATTTACCCGAAAACCGCCTCTCTCAGAGATAGTGGGATGGGCCGTTATGCAGCATAGTTCGAGAAAATCTAATAAATACATCGTCCTGTGCTGCTGAACGTGCTCGCTTGCTGGCTGCGGGAGAGTGAGAGTCGGGCCTTTGGCTTCAGGCGCTCCCGTCGTCCAACATAGGTACCATGTTGGACGATACGACCTACCGCATTGCTTCTTGTTTGCGCTTAGGTTCTCCTTGTGTTTCTCCGCATCGGTGTCTTTGTGGAGAAGCCGTCGACAGTCTTGGTCACCATGGCCTATCATGCAGAAGGAGTGCTGGTCGTATAACACGACACGCCAACCTGAATAACATTCTCCGTCGAGCTCTTGTCACCGATGGCGTCCCGGCTCAGCTTGAACCTCACGGTACGGTATGCGACGATGGCAAGAGACCAGATGGTATGTCATTACTGCTATGGATAATGGGTAGGCCTTTGATGTGGGATGTAACTTGTGTCGACACCCTTCCGCCATCACATCTTTCTAGCACAGCGGTTTGTGCTGGTACTGCTACTGCATCAGCGGAGACGCTCAAACGGCGTAAATATCAAAACCTTATTGGTGAGTACATATTTGAGCGGTTTAGTGTCAAAAACGCTGTGGCCATAGGGTCCAAGTGCTAGGTCTGTTTATAGAGACCTATCTAAGCAGCTCATCGACGCTTCGCGTGAACAGAGGGCTGGTTTTTCTTTGCACAAAAAATAAGCATTGCCATTCAACGTGGCAATGCTGCCAGTCTTCTGAGCACGTTACCAATTGACGACGATGCGGAGGAATATTATGACGCTTTTTGATTTTGCAGTTTTATTTTTCTCTTTAGTTTATATTTTCTTGTAAATAATTTGTGTATATATTATGTTAATTATTTAATTATGTCATTGATTAAATACTTTCTAAATCATATAAAAAAAAATAGAGCGTTAATTGTAGTTGAATTAGCTGTCTATTCTTGGTGGGCACGCCACGATCGTGGCGGTAAGTCCCGTGTTTGAGGAGTGGCAATTACCGCACTAGGACCAATTCCTGTATCACGGAGTAATTTACAAACATTTAAACAACAGGCACAAAGAAAAACATTTGTTCTATAATAGGGTAGTTCACGGACAATAATTATTATTTTTTATTATTCAAGTAAAATTGTTACATTATTTAAACTCTAAAATGAAAAGATTTTATGAAATCTATTCAATATTCAAAAATAAATAAGACACTAGAATTTTAAGTATGGTAAGGTGGGCAAATGTCAAATGACAGCAAAGGATGCACAATAGGTACATACTCTGACGTAACCGATATTTTAACGTAGCTGTCCGAGGGAGATAATGAGATATTCCTATCAGAGCCCCATATTGTACATCTAAATTTAAGATATAATCCCTCATTTAGCATCCAATTGTGATACTGATTTCACAAAAGATTTCTTTTGATTGCTATTTGCTCTTCGAATCAAATCATTTATTCGTGTAATCTTTCGTATAAGGTGTTAAAATTTATTAGTGAGCTGAAAAATCTACCCGATTGGCTTGCACATTTTTCGTCAATTTACAATATTAACATTTTTACAAGATAAAATAGGATGTTATTTTAATTGGGCATCACAGTGCCGTGAGTTGATCGTGGCAGTCGGATCGGTTGCCCTCTCGCTTCCGGCCGTAGTTCAGTCTATGGTTCGGAGTGAGAGTTCGTGGAACGCTGTCGCCTCCTTCTGTGGGAAGTGATTTCCATCAAGGAGGCGGCGGAGCGGGAGCGGGAACTCTTAAACCCTCTCCCTTACCGTAGAGCTGGGCGCCGGAAGGCGCTAGATGACCTCCAACCACCACTGACCTGGGAGTGGTGGGCTTTGTGGGCCTGCCCGCCATCCGTTCAGCACCAGGACCGGGAGGCGGCGTGCGTGTTCCCACGCGCGCCTCTGTGTCGTGTCCGTCTCCCCTTTAGGGGGGAGACAGGAGGGTTTTTAAATGAGTAGTGCCTATATTGGGTAGGTCTTATTGTGTAGTGGCCTGGCGTTTCACACGGCGGGCTGAAACCTCGGCGGGGTCGCGACCGCATGCGAAATGGATTTGCGCGGCCCCGTCGATAGTGGTTTTGTCGAGGAACACCGTGGTAGGTTTAGTCGGTATTCCGGGAGGTACATTTTATTTATTCCATCTTTCTTTTACCCCGGCGAGCCCGACATAACCCCTCCGCCCGCCCCTGCGGAGGGGTATGCGTCAAAGCATGCCACACGTAAAAAAAAAAAGGTGTCTATTCTTGGTAAGGAAAATCATATGGTAAGCAACTACTAGTATTCACTTTCAAATAAACCACAGATTCAGATTTGGTTTGTTTAAAAGTGTAGGTGACTTTAATATTCATATTGACAACCTAGTATGAGAGACCGTTGGACGCAATGACGGTCACGCAAAGGTTCGATTTCATGGCATGCACCTCTGACTTTTCTGGTTTATAAAGTCTGCCTACACTGTCTTAGCGTGGTAGAATATCGCCTAACCCTTCACATTCTCACAAATATTATCTGCAGGAAATAGTCGAAACATGGTTGAAACCATTGAAGAAACGCATCCGTACCAACGCAATTTCTAGATAATTTAATATCATTGATTTTAATATTATAAACATTATGAAAGCTAGAAGACGCATATTCCATTTGACAATTTTTAATTAAAATAAAATGCCTTTAATAAAACAATAAACTGTGGCCAGCTTAGAAACTCCTTAAGTTTGACCGCTTGTTTTATTTACATACAATTAAAGAGAAGTCACTGGCCACCCACGAAACTTCGGCTGCTTTTATCATCTAATTAGTATTTTGGTTAGCGCGGTTTTAATGTCACGGTATGAATAATAAAGTTGTTTATGGCGCCAACTATACACGACCAGTCAAAAAGCTAAGTCACTTTTCTTTGAAGCTAGCTTATACTAATTTAAATGAATTAAATTACTTTTATGGAGTTCGCTTCGATTTTATTTACAATTTGGTTCCTACCGCCTATTTTCGTGCTTTTGTGATCGGCCGTAGTAATTGATTTAGGAAACATCAAGATTCGCATGCTCAATAGCTTCTTTAGACAAAAAGAACAAATTCACAATGAACGATTTGAAAATTAAGTATATTTAGATTATATTTTCTTTAATTGATTTTGTTTGAAAAACAACTTTATCACGTGTATTTAATATCGAATTTGTATTAAGTCAATCAAAGTTTGTTCTTCTTTTGTCGTAGTTGTATTTAGACCTTTCGATGACTCTTAAAGTTATATTTTCCAAAGTCTAAGTTATCTTTGTTTTTTTTTTGTACTTCTTGGGATAATTGTATATCAGTATTAAACATCAGTAGGTATCTAATTTACAATAACATTCATTTCTCAATGTGGTGACAGTTAACATCTAACTCTTATCTTTTCAGTAAACACTAAATACTTTCTATAATCGGAATATCTATAGATAATAAGTTGTGGGCGATAAACTTAATAGCAACCCGTTGTGTGAACCTATGTCTGATAAATAGCACTACATTTGGCGCCTGTTAGCACCTTAGCAAATATAACTGACGAAACGTGGGCGTTATATTTACACCTCTGCTCACTCACCCTTTCAGATTAGACAGGTGTTTCATATTATGTAACCTTCGATCAATTAAGGCGTCGAATCCAAACAAAATAACAACTTTATTCATTAAAAACGAAAATAAAAGGTGATGTATTACCTAATTTGGCATGAACTAATTCAATATACGAACTCCTATTGTCTATGCTAACTATTGATTACGCAACCCAAAGATTTAAAAAGTAAAGTTGCAATATGCGCAAGTAGTTCTAATATCGAAATTATGTAAGTAAGGCCGGCTACACGATCGCGTTCATCATTGTCTTACAGCTGACCGGTCTAACGTGTACAAGTAGCAATTACAATAAGATACTGACACAATATTTTCTACTGAGCACGAGTTCATAATCAGATACAACTTGTTTATGTGTGTGTTGACACACATACATGTTGTTGCGAAGTGATTATGAGTTTTTTAATTCTGTAATCAAAGAGTCGTTAGTTCTTTAGTTCGAAATGAGATTTATTGCGGTAGTAAGTGCTGGTTATGCATTATTAGTAGACTGATGGACTAACAGTAACTATACTGAACATTTGGAGCTCTGAAATACATTAATGTAACAGAAAAGTGAATGACCGTAACCTTTTATATTAGAAAAGCATTTACCCTTATACCAAATAATGTGTTTTTGCTGGTACATCAATATATGCTGTATCTCTTTTATGTGGTGAACTACAGAAACCTTAAGTATTATCACAGCAACCGTTCACATCTGTATGCATCTAGAAACAAAAGAAACTTAAGCTATTTAAAAACATCTTCTACGCGCAGTAGAAGATAAACTATCGTACTATTATAAAGATACATTGGAATCCACAACAAAATCACCAAATAATTTAACTTGAAGATATCCAGCAGATACTTCAATATATCATGCTCAATAACGAGATATGGCGAGAGTAAATAATGATCAACAATCAAATGTAAACAATGGACATACCCTACAAAATTACGTAACATTGGAGACGGAACACACAATTTATTTGTATCAAATAAATTGTTTGTGGACTTGCAATCATCAAGTACCAAGCTCGTCATCCATTAATCAAAGAAACTGGGACGATTCTATTATTAGTAGTTTATTGGCAAAGATTATTATTATGACGAAATAAGTCATCAAATTGAAAATTGTATGATAATAATGAATAAATTGCTTCGTAATTTTATTCATTTCAAATTATATTTGATTGATTGTTGAGAGAAAATACAAACAATGAATGAGTTGATTTTTAGATTAGTTGTACGTTTTAAGTAAAAAATGGAAACCTTGTCAGTATTTTGTCTGTACCTCCGTCACGTAAGGAAGCTGTTTTAATTATAAATCTAGAGGCTGGATTTATATTTACGTATAGCTAGATACATTACAGTAATTAAAACTATTTATTACGGTATTCTGCAGTTCTGTAATAACGACAATTTCGGATAAAGATTTTGATAATTGCTCAAGGAAACCTTGACCAAATATCAAAATCTATAACAATAGTTTCTTTGATAAATCATTTTGGACCAAAGCATTAAAGTAAATCATAAATACACGTAAAAAATATAATAATCATCAGTTATATATTTAATTGACCAGCTATTATTTTACATAATACCATGGTGCAAAATTATGAGGGAGCGAACAGGACTCACTTGTCTATCTTTATGGCATAAAAATTACAATTATCTTGACAGATACAATAATTACATGACGTTGACCTCAACACTAGTTTTGCAATTTGCATGCCACGCATGATTATGTCACCAGGGATCATTAATAGTTACAATGTGACGTTTACATTAACGTCCGTTGCGAGACCTCGTTGACATCGAAATAAAATAAAAATACACAACATAAAATATTATAAAATTTATTGTTATTAAGATAATGTCAGTGTTATGTCTGTGACAATAAAATATTTTTTGTAAGTAACTCACAATATTATGTGTACTTTATCAGTTAGCTTGTTTAATTGTCTGGTCAAACTAAATATATAAATGTCCTGGAAGAGCTTCATGTGCTGAATAATCAAAATCACAAGCAACATTTCGAATACTGGTCCTTTCTTTTTCTTCAAAAATACTAGCAATTTAGGTTACAAATATTCTTGTTAACTGCTACAGCTAAGCTAATATGCTTTTATTGTGGGTTAACGTCAGTAGTGCTATGGATAGTTTGAACCCACGATCGCAACTCCAATGCCTTATCCATTGCACTAAGTACCAAATTCGCGTAGAATAAAATACGACATAAGAAAACATGCAATTAGTCCAATAAACGTTTACAAATCAGTTAATAAACTTTGCTAAACATTAACGTGGATATTCTCGACTACGATAGTCGATAGAAATCGACAAGAAACGGCCATCGATATTAACTCTACATAATTCGAAATTCAATTTGCTGATGAAATGCGCTTTAAGTGCCGACCATGAGCTTAAGCCACAAATCTCCACTCTGCCATTACTTACTCGTTCCGACCTCGCTACTGCACCATAACTATTTTTAACATTCGATTTATCTTGTGATAAATCACTTCACCATCGGCAGGACCATATACCATGTTAGCTTTACAATATAACTCACACACGGGTTGTTTATCACACATTCACACCCTACGCTAAAGGAAAAATATTTCAAATTGCACGTCTACCAGGAATTCAGTGGCAAAGATAAAGGTGTGCACAGGAATGCCGCTGACGTTGCCGCTGCGAGGATAAAACTCGGCGAAATTGCGAATATTTTGAATTTCAAATAATGTCTAGGTTGGTATTCAGAAATAACTCTGTTTATGCCCTTCGGTGTGTATACGTTTGACTTATGTTAGCAGGTATTGCACGAACTTTCTTAATGCTTTCTTTACTTAAACGAGCGAGGGCTGCGACGGCGATGTGTAGCCGCGCAGATAGTGGTCATTCTTCCAGGCATAAATTACAGATCGCGGAAACTTCACGCCATCACGCTCGCCCCGAGCGGCTTGCAACACACAAACACTCAGATAATGCGCTCAAATCAGTTGTAGGTAATAATTCATGTTGCAGTTTAAAATTCGCGTTTGCACATTAATGCACGCAACGCAATAACGAGTGGCTGATGTGCCTGATGGCCGCGTTTCTCACGCGAACCTCAGCCATGTGGCCGCTCAGAGCATAGTTGACTAGAAAAACATAAATAAAATCCGTCGAAACATCCAGCTGAATGCCTCTCTGCAGTTCATTTAGATTCAGTTTCCTTATATGGCCGTTTTTAGATTTAAAGCTCCGGTTAAATTCATAACTGTACATAAATTACATTTTACACAGCTCGGGCTGGCACGCAATTGCGTTTATCTGTACTTTTCCAATAAACAAGGTATAATTGAAGGTTTCATATTTGTTAATAGTTCCGATAGACTTGTTATTCTAGGCACGCAACTAACAATGCGCGGGCGCAGCGGCAGATAGCCGGCCGATAGTCCTCCGAGCACCAGTTACGCATGCTCAATGATAACTGTAAGACGAGATACCATAAACTTTTCCCATGCTACATGATTTTTCATTAGACTGCAGTATTATGCGAGAGTAGAGCTCTTGTTCCGCGAACATTGTTTGAGTTCATATCAATTTCCCACAAATCGACAGTCACGAACTAACATGCAAGTTGAATTTGGACGTATGCAAAAATGTAAGGTCGTGGTATTGATGCGGGCCTTTGATACTGCGATAAGCAATCGTATATCTATATTTGGGGTTTTATAGGCGAAAATAAGACGCCCGAAGGAAGTGCGGTATCGTGTGCTGTGAAGACTAAATCTTTATTTATGTCTCCTGTTCTCAGCGTGCCATCTACGAAACTCACCAGCCGTCATTACTCAGATATTTATTGCGTTAGCTTGTTCCGCAAACGCTCCCTACGAGACATCGTCGCGTCGTTTATGTTAATTTATTCGCATTTCAATGAGACGCCTGTAAAATGGCATTATGCATTATCATGTCTTATTTTTGTATTTATGTAGGTATTTATGTAACGGCGTTTATAGTTTTTATTGAACTACTGCTTTTATGAGAAAGCTTCTTGTGTTACAAGGGGTTCTAATGTGTGAAATGTTATAGAATGGTGTTGTAAGTTGTAACTGATGTTCTAATTGGTTGCGTGCTTCTGAGTTTCGGAATAATTTGTGGTTTAATAGAATTTTATTATAGTGATAATAACGTAACATATATTGCATACTTGTAAGATTTCGAGCATATGAGTACTTTGACAAATATTGTATAGCTTATTTTTTTTAATTCTTTTTTTAAAATACCGGTTTGCACTTCTGGTACAACCATGTAAATTTTTGTCTCTTTTGCAATCATACATACCATCGACAAAATTTAATCAGTCGTGATCATCCATCAAAGTATTTTAGTACATTCCGATAAGCTGATGTATTCTTTAAGAATAACGCATTTTTTATAATACTATTTAATTTTGTAAATATAATAACAGTTTTGATAGAAGTTGGTTAAACTACGGATAGTTGTATCGAGTCGGCTGTTAGTGCTCGTAATTTGTAATTCTATATACCCGATGTAATGAGAAAACAATAAAAACCTTCATTAGTCTCCAGAATACCTTTACTTCCTTTTTTGTTGTTTTCTCATTTTATATGATATTGGTTCTCGAACCGATGACGCCTACAATCACCGCTAGACAGTCTTATACGACATTTTTCTTTTTCATTACTCCGTGGTACAGAACACAGGATACTAGGGTTATTCTGCGAGAGTTTAACAAGCATTACCTCTTCAAAGACCGAATATATTAAGATTAAACGAGAAAGTAAGGAGGTAAACTTCATACGCCCTAGTTACATAACCAAAAAGTCCAATTTTGAATACAAATAGCGTCTTATTTCTTCATATCAGGCGTATCTACATCTGGTACGTATGTCATGTCACGAAATTGACACCGACGTAAACAGCCATTTATTTGCTCAGCCCACATAACACTAGAGAATGAATTCGTAATGAAAATGTTACTAAGAATTTAGGATGACCCACATTGATGTTGATATTAGGCATCGGGGTTAGTGTATTAGATAGTCGATAAACAAACTGTTTGGGAACGTACAGTTTTGTTATTATCAGGTTGCTATATATCAGTAAAATGCGTCCTAATCAGTGATTTCTATGGTGTATTCAAGTAAATCTCGGCTTTGGGTGAGTTATGGTGGTAGGAGAAATATTTTGCTTAAGGCTGTTAGCTTACTGACCGGTCTTGCTTACCAGTACATAGCAGTATAATATTTAAAATAGAGTGTTTAGTGATGGTGTACTCGTTTAGTGTTGAATTTTGAACTTCTAGCACAACTTTATGCCGGTTCAATACGGTATATCTAGTTTCAAGATAGATTAGTAAATTGTTGTGTTGTTTTTCACCTGAGACTCTTGTGAAAAACTATGAACATTCTTAAGGTTTTACGAATGATACAGCTCGATTAGGTAAGACGTCATTGGTGCTTTTAATATTCTTGTTAAAATTCTCAGCGTGAACACTATCTTACACGTACTACACGGAATCTGGAACCGTGCCCAATAACCGGTGTGACACTCACACTAAGTTCATGCTTGAATCATTCTAAGTACTTATGCAGATGGAAGGTGATCTCACCCGATTAAATGATACCAGCGTTTAATCATCGAGGAGTAACGAGTACAATGTTATGTCTGTACACATATCATAATTAATATCAGCATATTTGTATTCTACTAGTTGATTTCAAATGTGGAATACTCAGCGCCTTCAGATAGTCTTAGGACTAAAGCAAGCTGTTGAACAGGATCTTCAGTTTTCCTTTGTCAACTGCTGCCACCAGCTTTACCAATATCAAAACTGTGACCATCTAGTCTGTAATTTGGCAACGCTTCTACATGTCAGTTCAATCTGAACTTAAAAAGTTTTCCAGAAGTATAAGTGCAATCTCGGCTTCTACCTGAAGCACAGAAAATAAAAATCCATTTTAAATTAGTAGAACATTGAAATAATTGATTTATTCCAGAAATTCGTACCGATATATTCTTACTAGAAAATGGCAATCTTTCTCCAGAAATCCGTAATTGTGTTGTATTTCTGCTTTGAATAAAGTACCCTACTAATACCTAATATTCAAATAATCCTCTGTTGGCTTGTGCGGTGCATTGTGTTTCAGCAGCTGTCTAAGCCTCAGTGGTCTCAGCAGGGGAGCAGTTGTTTTTGTATTCCGCGGTACCAGAGTCTTGTTTTTTGAAGGTTTGGCAACGCGGAAACGTAACTTCGATGTCGCAAGAGTCCAAAACCACCTAAGTGGAATATAATATAGCACAGAGGTCGTAACATAGTAACTCGATCCAATATTACGCTTTATTACTATTTAATGTATTAGAAACTTTAAAACCGGAAGATCACTTCTGTTTATTACCAAAACGAACCACCTACGTTACTTTTCTGTCGTCCGGTCACATTACATAACTTTAATACTAATATTTATTTAAAGTTGCATAGTAATTTGATCAAACTCCCACTATTTTAAAGTAATCACCTATAAAAGTGGAGGTAAAGATCTGAGATAGTGCGAACATAAAATTATAATGACTCATGATCACAGTTAGAATTACATCGACTAGTATAAAAAGTAGTCGGTAATTAACTAGTCGGTTACGTTAATTCGACTAGTCGTATATGGTACGCATATGGTCAATTTTTGTGTGAGTCGTCATATCGGCCGTTCGATCCCACGGTATTACGTAAACTGTGCAGTTGTGTGCGGCAGTTTATGTGTTTGCTGACCGTGTTTTGTTATGTACACATGTGGCCATCGTTCTACAAATATGAACAATTATACTGTCACTTGCTAAAGTGTCTAAGTTAAATATTGCATTGCTTACTTTAATGAAGCGTGTGTGTGTTTACTTTATATGTATGATATATTTTTTATTTACACTATTGGTTGTGATTTATGTGGTTTATATTTATATACACATATATGCATGTGTGTATATAAATATAAAGCACAGCAAGCCCATTGGGATATAAGCGTGAGACTGGCTAGGCAGAGATGTATTTCACCCACATTTTGCTAACTATGCTAAAGCCACGTAATGTGGAGTGAGCCTATTGTTGACCCTAAAACTGTGTCCGTAGGAATTTATTGACAGAGAATCTCAATAACACTTTGCCGGGCCCGGGAATGAAACTTGAAGCCTCATGCAGAGTATTCGCATTCGTTTACTACGCCACCGAGACAGCTATATTAGCATGTATGAGTTTAATCCTATATCTTGTACCAGCGATTAGTTTTATTATTGCTGGCAGAGAAATACACGTTTGGTGCATTAGGAAAATCGTCGCATCACCATGTATGGGATACTCTCAGCATTAAATAAACAGTCCGTGATCAGTTTTCCATGTATGCCACCACGTGATATATAATATTTAATTGTTTACAATGCCGTTGCATATAGGCGTTAATATTATATATCCTGCATAAAAATAAATATTATTTTCTAAGCAAGAAATTGAACCGGTTAGGAATAAATGCTATACATACGGCTTACACTGGCTAAACCGCCTCAGATAGACTTTAGAGCAAACGTGGATAATATTTTAATGGAGCAGTCCTTGTCGCGAAAGGTTTTTCACCCCTTCTCCCGGGAGTTCTTATGTTCTTATATTCCCCTTTGCGCGGCCCTTATTTGAAAAATAGGACATCCGCAAGAAGCTTTACGTTTTAATTGTTCTATAGTTATCCGTTTTATATATACATTCAAATTGACGAAATCTCAGTATAGTACCTTCTTCTTTTAAAGAAAATACTTATCTAGTAAATTTGAAATTATACCAAATTTAAGCAAACAAATAAACATAGGTACATATATGAAATATGCCTCAGTATCGCATTAGAAGTAAATGCGACTGATATGCATGACGTTCTATCGCCGGGACTGGCAAATTGTGATTGGGTTTTTATTTCGAGATATTCCCAGTAGCAGCATGGAGTCTATAGCTGTGTCCAGTAGATAGTAAAAAGCTCAGACTCTATTACGTGAACCCTAAAACACTACTTGACTAAACGTGAGTGTAATATTCTATCTCTGAGTCTAACTTTACGGGTACATTGACGTAAAACTATGTATATATGTAGATTAGTTATTACGCCATTTTTATTTAAGTTTAATATTATGATGTTTAGATTCAAGTATTAAAAAGTGAATACATTATCTCTAAACACACAAAACTACAATGTTTATGACCATAATATCTATTGAGATGGCGATTATCCTATGACCTCGCAACATTTCACAAGAGGCGTATGTAAACATTGCGGGCGGTCTTCGAACCAATAAAGCATAATTAATAACTGGAAAGTTTGTAGTTCATTGCGATAACGTTACCTAACTCCACGGTTCACTAGAGAACAATACTGCCCACCATTAACCATTGCCGGAGTTAAATGATTAGCTTCTGACGTAAGGCGGTCACAGCGAGACATGGATGCCTTGTTAGTGCAAATGAACAATAGCTACAAGAACTACAATGGCCGCGACACAGGTACTTTTGGCAGACGATCGCTCTGGTAGATTGGGCAACCGACTATCCACCTCGGTGCTCGCATCACGACTGAACCGAATTAAAAATTAATGCTTTATTGAACCGGCCTACATTCTAGATTTAAAACAACGGATAATCTAACGAATCGACGGCTTAAATGATAGTAGACACCGACGTTTGAAAATGGAACGATAGCTTACATTGAACTGTCTGATAAATAATGACAACGTGTGTCCTGTACAAAGCAATCGATGTTACTGAAGAATGCATTGAGGAAAATGGATTGTTTGTAGTTGTTCTATTATGACTAAATAATGACTTACGTAAAAAGAAAACCTATATTCCCTTTTTTTATTTCTTTTATATAAAACACACATAGGACACACAATTCGAGCTATGTACATCTTTGTGGTCAGTGCGGTAATATGCCTTTACATATTCCAACACTTAGGTTACATGAATAATAATAAATCATGAGGAAATATTACACTTGTAAAATCTGTTTAATTCCAAACTGTAGCGTTCGTCAGCATCTATGTAAGTAATACAATTCTACGTTCAGCCAATATAATTAAATACTTTTTGTTCAATACCAAATTTAGTACACCTAAGACATAAAAACATACTGTGCCTAAAGCAAAAAACCTTTTTGCGTACGTGTTTTAATCAGAGCTGTCGCACAGACACAATTTAACCAGCCAGCTACTTCTATCAAATTGAATAAAACCTGCTTTAAAAACGGGGTTCTGAATTCAATTTAGAAGTGATTCGATCTGCGATCATTAATAACGTTGTGTTGGGTGAAATGGTTCGATGGTTGCAACAGTTATCTCCTTGTTACGTGGTTGACTTTCAGTTAAACGCTCTTTGTGATTCGCAGGCGTGAGGCGGGTTTGTCAAGATGGATCTGCGTCTATTCATCTTGCTTGTATCTAAAGGAGATAATATATAAACGTCAATCCTGTAAATTCCCAAACGGGTAACTAAAGGTGACTATTGTATGTCCTCTTTGTTAATGGTATCAACCGATTGCCTTGTGGATAAATATTGAATGCCGTTTTAAATTATATGTCGTTATATATTATATTCGCAATAGGGCTTCGTACTAATAGAGATTTTTGACCAGAAAACTGTCATAAACAGTAATATACTTTTTAGATGACTCTCTTTACGGTAAACGAGCAAAAGTTACAAAAAATATGAGTCCCTTTCTAAACAATAAAGTAATAAAGCTTATAAAACCACAATAAACTATTAGTTTCACTTTTCACCTAAACATCGTGGAGTTGCGCACTTGCCGGTAGGGAAAGTAAAGAAAAAATAATTATAATCTGACATCGTTTAACGGCTTAAGTATAAGCGCTTTACCCGCTCCCACTTGACCGCAATAGAGCAGAGCCTTCGTCGTTGTAAGGATTTATCGTATACTTAGAAGCCTAGCTAAAAGTTAGATGGTTTTGCATTATGAATATTAAATATTTATGTTTATGTACAGTTTTGCTGAGGGCTTAGGGACCACGCATTTGATTTTGGATGACTTCTTACTCAACTAAAGTCTAGTTCTGAATTGCGGTACATTTCATATGATTGTCCGTTGCAGCGATTATGCGCAAGTGTCATCTTAGAAAGACATATTCTTAAAAATATGCTTACGATTGTAATTAGACCAAATATTAGAAAATCTATATTGTTTTGGATTACGTTCACGTTACTGCTACAGTCACTCTGTGAACATGGATTTTAGTCATAGTCTATTCAATATGATTGCTAGTAACATCCTTGAAAGTAGATAAGTAACAATTGTAGAAAGTTCAGACACGTTCAATCAAATAGGATTGATTACATAAATATAAGTAAAAAAAATTGAAACCTTAGCTTATCTTTTTAGTAAATGATAAGAATTTAAAAAAAAATATATCTATAGTATCTTAATAAATTACACATTGCTGTCACCGTAATTAATCAGCCGCATCGCCCATAAACAGCTACCTGTGAAAAGCTAATAGCATTAAAACGAACTAAAGAGGTCTCTTCACAAATCGGTTCAATTTAAATAAGCTGATTAAGCGCAATATTTACTTTTAACCAACTCAAAAGTCAACATTCAAAGTTATTCATAAAAAGTAATGGACCGATTACGTCATATTATACAATGAGCAATAATTTTATTTATATAGCGCATAACTTTCCAACTTAAGAGCTTATTTAATTGAAACTAAGAGAATTTTCAACGGAAGTAGGCGTCTAAATGCTAAGTTATAGCTCTGAGCGACTGCTGGCAAGTGCTAAAAAGCCGTATGATTTAGTTGATATATAAATTATATGATTATAAGCACGATCTACTTTCGCAGGCGTTTTAACAATTGCTTGTGTTAATGTCGTTGACCTTTCAACTTACAGCCGTCGGTTATGATTGTTCGTATACAGGAGTATTCTTAATATTGTAAGGAATATCCTAACTTCCTAACTAATATTATAAATGCGAATGTGAGTTCGTCTGTTTGTTAGGCTTTTTCATACCTTAAGTACTCAACTAACAATCAGGAAATTTTTCATACACTTTGTCAAGGGAACGGAAACGGACATAGGGTACCTTTCACCCAGAAGAAGAATATTTTACTGATATAACCTTACCTGCATTTACGTGAGTGGAATAAATATGAAGTTGAGAAATAAAAGTATAAAATCGCTTTTATTATCAGGCGTCGCGATGGTGTCGTCTGAAGCTTCTATTCTTCTCTTTTGTAAACATTTATTTTACAACAATAGGACAAAAGTCAATAAAAAAGTCACCTTCAACGCTTATCCTATTTCTGTTCTTTCTGTATCATCATCACATTCTTAATTTAAGTTCTCATGTGTCCTTCAGACAGCATAAACAGATTAAGGACATCTAAGCCGGCCACGATATTGTCGTGAATATATGATTAAGCTACGCAGTATTGGAGTCAAAAGTGACGATCACTACATTTAAAAATATTGACACATGTATCACGTATAACGATGGCAGTCCTTAGTGTTATTATGATTTCTAGATTATTATATATAGCCTGCGGATTTGCTCGTGTAAATGTTATGTTAGGGTAAGGTTATGTCAATTATCAATCCTTCTGCAATAGGACTTCTTGGATGGCAGGTACCTATGTCCTTTTCTGTAGAACGTGTATGCGAAATTTCATGATGACTCGTCGAGTAGTTAAGAGATGAATGCATAACAAACACACTCACATTCGTATTTGTAATATTAGTTAGGATTTATAGATTACTAGATTTTGCCAACGACTTCACTCGAGTAAATGTAGGTTAGGTTAGCAACAGTGATTTTTTCCGAATGAAAGGTGCCCTATGATTTTTCTGCACCTCTGCCAACGTGTAGTTACGGGGTGATAGCGTAACAAACAAACAAACATTCGCAATTATAATATTACTTAGGATTTTTGGATTATCTAGATATTATAATTTGTCTCTCTTTTACTGTTTATATTCGGATGTATACTCTTCCTAGCTCCTTGTACAGCCTCCGGCAAAGAGATCTATTTACACAGAAAACCAGCAAATAAGTTTTACTATAGCTGTGTATACTGCCTAGTACAGACAATTCTTAAACTGAGGTTCATTATACTCAGGGTCCAGTCACGATATCTCTGCAATCTTTCCGCTCACTCAGCTGTGTAGATAATTTTAGCAGGTTGTCTTTTTGCACTAGCAAATATTACTGCAAAACATAGTAATTTAGTTCAAAACCCAGGTAATGACGTGCATAGTACTGTTTGTATAAAAAGTCATCGCGTGCGTGTTGCATTACCGCTGACAGACAAGTATTATAAAACAAAAGAAAAAGATAACGGGTCTCGCAGTAATCTTAGACTGGAGTACATTTTTGTCAGAACTTCAAACCTATATTCGAGTGATTAAGGGGTTGGTGGTGAGTTATTTACATAACATATAAATTTTTATTATGAATAAATAGTCTTATAATGACATGATGCAATTCATCCACGTTTGTTCAAAGAGTTTTGATTTTGTTCTTATTTAAGCTGGTATAGAGAACTACACGCTGAAAATGATTTCGTCTATTATAACTAGTTATAAGCGACAACTCCATGCAAACTCAAAAACTAGGTTTGCCTTACTAACATGTTTGAAACAGAATATATAGTAGTATATCTTACACTAGTATGCCTTCAGTATGCTTGAGTGCATTCATCTACAACATGCAAGAGTAATTAAAAAATTATTTATCAGTCACTGTGGAGGTTTTATACATATATGTCGTACATATAAATAAAACGGCTAAAGTAGCACATTACGGATTGTCAGTAAAATATCAAGGCATATTTCAGAATAAAAACAACTGCAATGGCGACAGATTTGTTTAATTCAAAGCAGAAAAGATAACAGCCGCGCCATCCGTCTGCTAAGCTGATTTACTGGGACCTTACAAAGCGCCTGGCTACAATAAAAGACCCAGTGTCTGGATTAAAATAATTCAGACTTCAACTGCAAACGTGCGCTCTGTGAGGGCACTAGTGATTAAATATAACCCCTTAGAGATTTATAAGTGTTTATTCCCCGCATAGAGCGGCGGTGAGGCATGAGCCATCGCAACTCTCGCCTTTGTGTCCGCTCTTAATAAATGTTGTTTGTCGTAAGTGAATGTATTGTTACATGAGAAGCGAACACTGTATGAAAAATTTATGGCTATCTCTCAAGGGATCGCATTACTTGACTTACAAATAGTGCAAATCATAAGGCGCGTGTTGGAACGCCGACTCTAATAGCGCGCTACAGATATAGTCGAGCACACATACTGCGTGTATATTTGTCTGTGTAGCTAATAAAGACTTATGTATTTTGGGTTTTTGTTTCTCTATGATTTATTATATAATTAAGTTCTATATTTTGGTATAGAGATGTTGTTTGGTTTTATAAGCTAAACTTTGAAAATGCATTCTTAAAGGCACCTATAGAAAAAGCCACATGCTGAAGATTTAAGCGTATGTTCATCTTGCAAACAAAACATATGTGTATGTTTGTCAACTAAACTCTCCATATACCACGGAGCATTCACCATATTTTATTCTGCCTCTCGTGAGATATCATCTCTATTACCATTCTCTACAATAACTATTCAAATACGTTTGAGTGATATTCCTGTTCTAACCAAATCTTGCGCAGCTGCAAACAACACGACGATACCATTGGCAGTATGGTTATCTTATTACTAACATCGATTACTTAGGTAAATCGTCAAAATTAACAAACGATTCGAGTTTCACTATTACAATATTATTATGGATAAATATAATTTAACCAAAATAAATTTCAAATGTCAGCATGAACAGGACAGATAGGTGCTTAATGTAATTTGTTGCGCACTCAACGCGCTGTTATCGAACCTATTATATTCATCTAACAAGAAACAAAGCTAAGTCCGGATAAAAGTAAATGGTAGCCGCATAATTTGTCAATGATTACAAAGAGTTCAATCTACGGCAAGGGCCTTACGACCATAAATCATAGCAGTGGTATTGTGCCGCGTTCGGGCGGACACACGACAGTTATTACGAAACTACAAGTTTGCCACAAAGCGAACAAGGCTGCGCCCGCCTGAATGGCAGGCCCTAATTAACTGTCAAGTAATTCGACATTATTACTTCTCGATCAATATCCCGTTTACATTTTTTGTGCCAACCCTACAATTACCGCGTCAGTATATCTACGTGAGATGTAGTAAAGAAGTTCAACGTGACCTTGCGAGACCTGGACGCACGCATAATCGCATCGTTTAGTCGCGTCACAGTGATTACTGCATTGTGAGATAGACCGTAGAGCTCCCAGCGAGCGTTATGAGATGTTGTTGGACGCGATGCGACGATCGGACCGCGTTCGCACGCACATTACTCTGCGCTGGCGCAGCTCGGCCGCAGGCGATACAGCGACCTAACAGTACCACGGCCCGCGTGATTAGACGCCACACGATAGCGCCCATTGTCGGTACACGATCGCCTCTTGTACGTCTTGAAATTGCGGAAATGGACACGGCTCGCACCCACTCCACTCTGCTAGCGGGACATTTCAATTGCAGTCTCCTGCCCTTAGGGAACAACACATGGAATAGATTAGGCAGGACAACACTATTATAAGCTCTTCAGCTCACGACAGTTCAAAATGGTGGACTTTGACCTCTTCGGCCTCTCGCTCGTTAATGTTAATCGAACTTACACTTTGTGTTCCATAATTGTGTAACTTATTATGATCTTATCGCCACTTAAAGCTATTGTAGACGGTGGTAAATCTCGGCAGTCGTAAAGTTGAAACTGGAGGATATTAGTAAATGTCGATGTCCTTGTTTATGGCTTACCTAATGGGGAATGCTATCGAGTGAGAACGACTGCGTGACTTACAAACCGTCGGTCTTCTTACAGCAAAAATAGACTGGAGTTGTTCCGGCACGTTTCTGACGAAAGGTCTCGTGAAAGTAATTTTGTTACCCTACCTCATTTACTCGTCACTCTTGACTCGGATATTAAGTGATGTAATCATTTTAAAATGGAATAAGCTTGTCTACAAGTACTGTGGTCTGTTGCCACAGGATCATCGTATTCAGTTAGGGCTCGAAGGAATAATCTAGGAAAGTTGAGCCTGCGGTGGATGCTATTGCTCAATTGCCTCTCTGGCTCGGGAATGCCTCGCAATCGATACAGCTGGAAATAGCTATATTTCAATGCTACGCTCAAATGCAATTTTGTTAGAACGATACCAATAAACTATCAATTATAATTATAAGTTCGGTTACCGACGTTATTTGGCAGTTAACTCCCAATAAATTTATTCTCGAGTTAACTCGAACAGAAGTAAAGGAAGATAAATAAACGGCATTCATACTTGGAATTAAACCGAATATAAATGATATGTTTTCGTTCGCCAGCCACTATTCTTTATCATAGAACAAAAATAAAACTAAAATATTTACACTCAAACGTAGTCAACAAAAACTCCCACACCATCAAAAACAATCAATCTTCGGAACACTAAAAGGAACCTCAATCAAAACAGAATACGTAGAAGCAGAGAGCGGATAAAGGGCCCTATAAATCATAAAATCAAGCCTCTATTGAAGGCGGTTTATTTGGACGAGGAGAAAAAACGCTTGACCCTTACGTTCCTTCGAGTATTGTTAACAGTCGACGAGAGCCGAGGGTGCATCTCCAATTTGTCCTGTATTGGAATATTAATCAATGCTTCCCTGTTATTTATGGGCTCATTAAAATTTCGATAATCACAAAAGATTTTATACGTAGAAATCAATTTTTTTTCTTCTCACACGAAAGCGATGTTGAGTATCGGAATGCAGTATCGTTCGTTTATTACGCTGCGTAGGACGTTTTTAATTGGATATCATTTTTATTTAGTAAGTAATGACATTAACTTTAACTGTATCTACAACTTAAATTGTTACAAATCTAATAGCCATTAGAATGATTACGTAACATTTTACGTTCGGTTTACTTGTGTGTAGTGTCACTTTATCTCTATAAAGTGAGAACGAAACCGTTCTAATACTGTACCGGAATAGGGTAAGTATATTAACTGGGGAACAGATAGCCGTTGGGAGTCGATAATCTTAATTATATCGTTAAATTTTATCTTCTGAAGTACTTGACAGTGAAGTTCAAATTGTTTCCTATCGTGCCATCAGCGCAAATCACGCGGTGCCTTTAAATTTTCAATGAAAAAGGCGGGACGTTCGCAAAGTGGCTGGCATCAGCATCGCGTGCATTGTTTTATTATGTGGTGTTATCAACGAAACAACTCGTGCGCCGCTTCCGCGTCATAAGGCCGCGCTTACATTGCACAGGCGCTGCGATAACCTCCGTGGCACCGTGAGACAACTTAATGTCATCAAATGTCGTGTCGGTTATGCTAACAATAAGAGTCATGCCCTAATATTATCCAAAAAGTATTCTACAGGCCATGTCATTTATATAAAAATAAAAATACTTTATAATAAAATATGTACTTTACCTACATGTTACTAGTTACCAAGAACGGTTCTTATTTGTTGTCACTGCTAGCCCTCTCTACGCACGTATCTATCTACACAAAAAACACAATTTAGTATTAATCATCCAAATATTATCACATGAAAAAAACTTTGATTTATAACCCAGTATCATTAAAATTGACCTTAACAATCATAGTTTATAATGTACAGATATTCATAGATTCTAAACTAACATTCTCTAAGTCAGAAGTCACTTAAACATTATAAATACCGTCAATTTAATTTAACGACACCACCGATTACGTAACATATGCTCACTAATCTTGTTTGCTGTCGTATCTTAAGCGATTTATTCGTGTAAGGGGCAATGGATCGTCGAATATCGCTATCTCCTATGTGATGTGACATGCGGCTGCACGGGCGCTCACTCGATTAACCTATGCTCCGGCGCCGATCGCGGGCCCAACCTGACCCTACTCAATTACATTTTTGCCCCAAGAGTACCTGTGATTGATCTACTTCATATGGCATGTAATGAAATTTGTTATAATGCTCCTAAACTGGGGCTGCAGATCAAAGTATGAAACGTTTTAGTGCTGTTCTAAAACTGCTATTTAGTATTTTAGTTTTATAAAGGTACGTTTACCTACATATACAGACACACGCCTGTATCCTTTTAAGAGTGGCATGTACACATCCAAAATTAGGCAGTGTGTTTAGGTCTCCCGGCATATTTCTAAGCTCCACACTGCTACTAAGAATTTTCGATAAATCCAAAAACACCGATTGTGATGCAAAAGTTCGAAGCCAGTATCTTTCTAATCACAATTACTTTCGCGACTAAATGAAAACATTTACACGAAACTAACGAGACCGTTATCCTATACTAACATAATTATTTAATAAAGGATAATTTTTAATTGCATAGAAACAAATACAGCAATAAATGACGTGCATAATAACGCTACACTATCCACCAAATAATAAAATAGATACAGAATCCTATAGAAATACATAGACCATTGATCGAGCGCGCTATTCTACACAAACGTACACAAACCATACATAGGTACACAACCCATTCAAACGGTCTACGACATTTCCAGCTTTCACGAAGCCATAAATATTCTTATTTTGAAACGAGGATTTATGATAAAGCTACAGGTCATTGCATATTCTTTATTTCAATCTCATGCCTAAACCGTAGCGGGGGTCAGGGTGCATGTACCTACATCATTCTTAGAGGAGAACAGTTGTCCGTTATTTCGTGCGCTCCATATTGAGCCATAACTGAGATAGCTTTATGGTGATTTGATACCATTCGCTTGGAATTGGCGTTTAGTTCATAAGTGTAAGTATTAAGTTCCGGAACGGAGTGCAGCGAATTGAACTGTCTTCTAACGCTTTTGTGTCAGAACCAATTGCAATAACGTTTTGTGGGGCAATCGCGCGTAGATACTATAGTTTAAATATAGAATTTATATAAAACTTGCGCCTGCGACTGTAAGGCCATTCAAAACTCATTTGTTTGTCAATTTGCTGATCTTCTTACGTACAGTGAATAAAAAATATTAATCAAATAATGGCTGTCGATATAATCGAAATGTTCGATTTTCAATTATGTACCGAAATTTGAAAATGGAACAATTCAATAAAATCAACAGCCAATCAATTGCTATTAAAAAACAAATATGGGCAAAGGTATGCAAACATGACGGAACAGAGGTTAACACCCAGCCGGAGTCAGGGCAAATAAACCGCGGTTCGCGCGATCTGTCGGCGAGTCACGAATAAAAACACTCGATAGGGAATAACAATGAAGTGTTTACATGTAATATTCCACGTAACGATGTATCCGTCGGGGGAAACGATATTTGCGTTGCATAAATGCAGACGAGGATCGACCCTGACCCGAGGGCGTCGACCCTGCGCGTGACACTTCGATTCTCTATCGATCACGACTGGATCGGTCCATCGGACCATCGACTCGGTATTTTTGTGCGCATCTCTTATCTGATCGAGTTTCGATCGAGTTGGGTCCCGGGCCCACGAGTAAGCGTGACTAAGAGTTTTCCCGCGCACCAGCCTCTGCCGAAACCAATCACAATAACTAACAGTTACCTTTTTGTATTGTTGTGGTACCGTTGGCGTGTACTTGTAACTATGTTACTGATGAAACTTCATTCATGCGTATCTTCACACATATTGTATAGATAACATAGGCTTGAGGTATTTTTTTATTTTCTATGTATGGTAATTTTCCAACCCACATTAATCAACGGTAACTTGATCAACTGCCAGTTTAAATTAGCGATTGGAATGGATGACAACAGACCGTTTATGTGCTTTTCGAATATCGAACTGTAAAAGAATGATTGAAGAGAACCTGTTTACATTCCTTCAGTTGGTCAAGCCCAAACGAATGCAATAGCAAAAGGTTGTTGATAGCAAATCTTCTGTAGATAATCAAGAGCGTCATGGACCGCTGAGTATTATCCAATTTGCAATATGCCGTTTTCTCGAAGACGAATATTGCAAATTGGCTATTTAAATATTTTATCTAAAATCGACACGTAGTCTCACGATGCCTTGCCTGCATGGTGCAAGGGAAGCAGATTGTCTTTTAGAGTTAATTAACTTGCTGCCCGTCGCCCTATAATAAATTAAAAAATAATCAACCATATTTTAACTAGTTCGTTTAAATACTAGCAAAGATGATTATTTGCCGCACACAGACTAAAACTACCTTAAAGATTAACTACCTATATAAAATCTTAAATCCAAAAATCCAAAAAAATCCAAAAATCCAATAAAAATAGGAGTCCTTTAAGCAATAATTTGACTTTTATAGAGTTGCAGTAGTATGACTATATCTTTACAACATTGAACTAAATCCATACATTTAAATAAACCAAATACACAATCATCCAAAACAATTCACGTAAGCGTCCTCGTGACTGGCCTCTGATTATAAAAATAGATATGCCGAAAAAATACAACTAATATATCATCTGTATGACAACAATAGATTGCAATAACAGCTTCTATATGAATAAAAGCCTTATTTGAGTGGTCAAAAGGTCTCAATGAAACTGGTAGGACAATAAGGTGCGTTGAATTCGGAAGACCTTCGAATTCACGTAATTATTACTTGTATTTATGATTTATTGCTTTCCTTTCCTCATAACTGTGTCATTTTAAAATATATTACAGATAGTTTGTGATAATACCTACAATTGTTAAATTTAGTTTAAGTTGAAATGAACATTAGTTTTTTCGTCGTCTGGCAATTTGTATTCAAGAACGTCGCAACACATCTCTCCCATGTTTTCGACCTTAGATTCTGATTACGTCTATTACAATTCTGTCGGCATTTTTATCTGTTACGAAATCCTACACAAGTATTTGGCCGACATCCAAAAGTTATAGTGAGTAAGTCTAGCTCGAAAATTCTAGACGTATCGGCACATCTTAAGATTGTATCCAGGCTGTGCGCGTACCGCCCTAGACAGCGCGCGCGCATTACTCGCTCCAGCTCGCACACATCATTTAGATACGCTTTCGATGCTTATCTACGCAATTTACATACTTCTTGCATTCACCATACCGAATACTTTAACGTATTATAAAAATATTCGATTGAAACTTGCAGTAGCAATTAGATCGGTTATATAATACCTAGTTTTCATCTTAGCTTTTATGAGAGTCACTCAGACACATGTTTAAGTAAAAAGTAGTCTCATAAACAAAACTATACTACATACAGTGCCCAAACTATCCTTATAATTGCACAGATAATGCTCTTTTAATAATAAAGATTCACAATTATAGATAGCATTACACCGAACAATATTTTCATAAATCTCTCTTTAGTTTATATAGATGAAACAGGTAATGATTTACTGCATCTTAAATATGCGACCAAATAACCTTGTTATATGTCATTAGCGAATCATTATAATAAAATATAAACACATGATAATAAATTAGCATTAGCGAATAACAAAAGCATTAGACTTACGACCATCATTGATGCAAAACGTATGATTAGTGCAGAACATAATGATAATTCACACATACCGTCGAAGCAATAAATCCGAGTTGATTGTAAGTTACCGTCCGTTACACAGTACGAACAATGCAAAGCCGACGACATTTACACCGATACGCAGCACCGACATACTACACGTACAACCGGCGCCGCCCACACAATCTACTCTTTCGACACTCAAATAAGCCATAAATTATAATTTTAAAATACGTCTCGCGGCGAGAGCAACACGCATGCGTCCTATAATAAATGAGCCTATTGCGACTCCATAAACATTTCACTGGCTCGTTCGGCTTAATGCGACCAATTGATAGATGAAGGAAGCACTGCTGGAGACTCAACTACAGACGCTGAAAAGTCCCGTACAAGGATAACCTATTACGACTAAGTTAAGGTCGCACAAGCGTTTGAACTTCGTTAACAAGCGTGCGTAAGTTGGCACACCATTAACAACTTAAAAAGATCTACCGGGTGGTGTGCGTATCTTTTTTGAATAGCGAGACATTTTACTAATATTAAAATCAATACATTCAAATTAGGAACAATGATCTTATAATCTTTTGTTTAATATGAAATTCAAACTATAATACGATAATCAAATGATCACATAGAACATTGCGGCATTCGTGTCATTTTTATACTTCGTAAAGTCTTTTGTTAAGATTATCTAATAATGACCTACGCATTTTGAAAGTCATTGACCCAACAGCATCACACAGTTATTTGCCATTCAATGGTCATGTTCTGCCATCGTCTCGACTTATTACGTCCAATGTCATTTGAGACAAAATATTGTCTCTATTTAGTCTCGGACTTGAGTTCAACCTTATATGTCTAAGACATTGACCACGGCACGAGTCTTCGTGTTACCTACCATGTCATCTCCGATGAAATCTATAAGATTACTCAAGACAACATTGTAAACAATAGTCACCCACGTATTGTCTACAAAGTTGTTTACGACGTTAACCCCATTCATAACTTACTCTTTAAGAACGTCAATAATTGAAAAGATGCGACTTTCTCACATAACACTTGTAAAGCATTGTTATTTAGATCATAGAAGACAAAGTGGCGGGGCATATTCAATAACTGATATTTACAATCGTATGGGTGGCATTTAGCATGGCAAGATGGGTTTGGTACTAAAGCAAATATAGTTTGTATGGGAACAATGCCCGGAGCGCAGTGACCGCGCGCCGTGGCTCTCGTCCATTGATTGTAGCTTATGACGACAACCCCGCAGTATCGCAAATAAGTATTTATTGCAGCCACACAAGTGCCTCGGATATGATGTGAAGCTTTGTTTGTGGAAGTGCTTATAACGAGCCTCGAGGCGCCGGACTTGAGAATGGAATTTGTGAAGTAACTGTACTTATGTATTTAGTAATGGGCTTTGGAGATATATTGCTTAGTCACGGAAGACATTTAGTACTTGTATTATCTACTAAGTTTATTTGGATATAGGAATGAAGCTACTATTATAATTACTATCGCACTAGTTCAATTACAAGAAAAGTAAGGGTGCTATAATGATTTGCCTTTTATAATCAATATATTTTGAACACATGTATATGACACACGTTAAAATAATAAAAATTATACCAAGACTAAGATTTTGGGACTCATACCGAGATAAAAAGTAGCCTATGCCTAAGGATACAGTCCAATTTCACTAAAATTGGTCGATTGGTTTAGCCGTAAAAGCGTGACAAAGCTGCATCCAAATCTACAATATTAGATATTTATATAGTATAGCGAGCTAAAATAGGCTTTTAAAGTATTACTCAAGTATAATCGAAAAGCAACATTATATGATAAATGCGACTTCTGCGCGAGATTTGCGTTGTACCAGTACTAACATAAATATTAATGGTAAACCAAATACAACTATAGTAGAATATTGCTTCGTTAGTTGAATATAGTGCAACAGTGTAGCATTATATACCTACTAGACTACCAATCTTAAGATCATGTGTATCAAACACGATACGTCTGGATAATTGTTATAGTTTCAGCAGTACGGTACCAAGAATTGTTGCCTATAGACGAGGTTAAGTTCGTCACTTTATTCAGTGCTACCCATAAACATAACAAACGTGGATGCATGACTGTTCAATTTAATTCCCCAAAATCTGCCTCGTTAATCCAGTGGTGTAAATTCACGCTTATATTTGTAGATGACCGTGAGGTCCTTAGTTCAATTCCGGAGCAAGCAAAGTATTATTGGGATTTTCTTTTAAGAACTCCACGGTAGCAGCATTGAGCCTGGCAATGCGCCCGGTCAGTGGCGATTGACTTGGTGACGTTACAAAATGTGATCCTAATAATATACATGTCCTTATCCTTTTAGGAAGATAGGTAAGTGCGTCTATGTATATATATGATATAAGTGTGATGTCATGTTACGTTATACCAAAAAATGCCTCACCATTTATGTCAAGCAAACAACCTAGTGGTTAAATCCAAACTATCCAAAGAAACTGCCGCGTCAGCAAAACAAGTGATCGTCGGACATAAATGGTGTTGATAATAAAAAGCTAAAGTAAGGTCTCACAAAACACCGACAGGCGTTCGACACGATTATTAGTGGATCAAGGGTCAAGAGATCCCTATCGATAACCAGCTAATCTAACCACCTCGGCACCGAGTTAATGGTATTCTATACAGGTTAGAGAATCAGAAAAAGTGAACCTTTACAATTTTACAAGTATAATTACTCAGCACATTCTATTGGTATTGTCGTCGGCTGTTACCGAAGATATGGTTTTGTAATAGCTTTGAAACGCTCACGTACTTACTTTTTTCTAAGGTGTTTTTAAATGTAATCTCTAAAACTTCTCTAGTCAATGTTTTTAACGTAGTTTCCCTCTATTAAAATGGAGACTTTATGTTCGTTGACCTTAATTTATTAGCTATTTATGGACAAAAAACTAATCAAATGTTTTAGGTGCATTCTTAAGGAAGTTAGTTAATAGCATATGTATTTAACCACAGAATTACACTAATATAAAAAAGGCAGCAGGATACTAATTGCTTTAACCCAAGATTTATCACAAATAAAAACCAGTTCCAGTGAAGTGAGACCTTACAGTTGTGGGATCGAGATCCTAAAGAAGTTTGAAGGTCATGCAATCATGCTTTATGTCCCTGGGGAAAGGAGTAAGTAAAGATTCCAAGGTCTTTAAGGAGACGCCGCGCGCCGTGTGTTAAGGGTAACGCTTATCTTTTCCACTTAAAGTTCGCACAACTCCTTATATGATGGGTCAGCTACACGCCGGCGATACCCATTTTGCAAACATCAAAACCGGTACAGCAATTGCTTATCAATCCATCTGTTAGGTAACTGAGAGCACGGTTAATAGATGGATACTTACTTGTTTGTCACCTTGGTTGTATAAGTGTGTATAGTTTTTTGCAATTGTTAATAATATAAACATAAATAAACTTTAGTAAATTAGCTGCATTGTAGTAATGTGTCGATTCATATATAGATAAAACTAGGAATATTTACTTGAACTAACTGAATGAACGGCCCACTGTTTAAAGTGATCACGTTGCCGTCAACATCATTTTAATAGACATCACGTTGACCAAGACTAAACAGAATAAAAATGCGATTTATTATTATCTAGTTATAATAGTATTCTCGAGACTGGATATAGTTAGATAGGAATACGTTACTTATTCACAGTTCCTATTTCAAAAATATATGCATGCAGCGTTCCAAATATCCATACAAATGTATGTAGAATAATATAATCAAACATCAAATTGATACAAACGATTTTAAAGTTCCTTATGTAAAACTGTATAGTTTGTTATTCATGAACAGCCATTACCCGCGTCTGGACACGGGTCTCTTCCAAAGGAGGAAATATACTGATAATCCCTTTAAGTCCCCTCGTACGACACTTAAGCGGAGATATGAGGTTGTTTAGAAACCTAAGAAAATTGTATAAAATTGTAACTTTAGTTGACATTACGCTTGGTTTTTATCAATGGGTTTAACAGAGCTATATCGTAGGGACACTCACAATTCACCGTCAATGTTTATAGTTTATACGTGTTAAACGGCAAAATAAATATACATATGCAGCAAAAGGCTTCCTTTTACTGTCTATCGATTTACAGTTCGATAGTTTGAGATAATAACTATTTTTACGACTAGGGAATCTAGTTTAGGAACTCAAGTTTCCTAGTTTACAGAACTGCATCAAGAACGCAAGTAATTTCATAAAATAAATATTACTAACTAAAATATTTCTGTTCATTTTGTAAGATAGATATTATTTCGCCTAAGTAATATAATAGGATTGTTAAACGTTTGAATTGATGAAGGTTTATTACTCGATTACATTGTAAAGGGTAAAGGGCTCATCGATTTGATTAGCACCGATGTCGCTTGTGCTTGCAAATTTACGATTCATTTAAAAGCTAATTGTTATAACAAACTTGCTTAGGTAGAGAGTATGACAGTATTGTTGTCGCCTAAAGTATTGGCGTATATTGGCGAACAACCGATTTTAATTATAGGCATAGAATATTTAGATACATTACTAATATAAAAAGCTATGTTTCTAAAATTTGATCTTGTTCTAGTACTTAGGCACTGGAACAAAATTTGATCAAACTTTACCTGCATGAAAACACTTTGAAGTCTGTCTAATACTATTCGTTTAAAAAGCTTGAAGTAGTTTTAAGAGAGAGTAGCTAAGACACACATTTTTACGTCTTCAATGCCTTTCCTTTCTTCCCATGTTTAATTCCTTTTTAAGATAAGTAATCACGGGTTATCACTGATGCATTCATCAGTGATACCTCTGGAATTGCAAGTGTTTGCGCGTATCATAGATATAATTGAGCGTATCCGGAAAATATTTCGCAAGCTATATAGAAACCCCCCGCACACAATATCAGAAACAAATTATTATAATCCCTAACCGCGATACGATACCTTTAGTTACAACGAAGTGACCATCCATTGCATCGTCTGCAGAAAGCAATATAGATTCCATATTTATAGCATTCCTATAAAACAGGAAGTACATCTGAAGTCCAGACAGTTATTGGTACGAAAGCAATCTGAGTACGGTTACAAACAATATTACCGTCCACACATAACGTACCACAAATAAAGGTACAGAAATCAAGTAAAATGGAACGATGTAATTGTTGCCCTAGGGTCAACGTATGAGGTATGTACAACTGTTGCACCTATCTACGTCAGCTACCGCACCAGTGCCCGACCCGGGTTGAAACGCGCATTCCTTCTTAGGTTTAATAATACACATGAGGCCGACGTAACGATCCCACTCGAATGCTCGTTATGTATCCTCGGAGTTTCGTGCTGCAGTACTTACCTTATGGTCTAGTATTTCGTAACATATCGAGGAAATATATCGTATATGCAAAGTAAGCAGATATGAAAACGTAGGCAACGTCGTAAATGAGAACACGTGTTGTGTTTACGGGTGTGTTAATTATGCTAATCTTTATGCTTAAACAGGTTCTGCTTTTATTGATGCACATAAAGTTGTTTTATTGAATTCGATTGATTGTATAACTTAGGATGGCGCCTCTTTTAAATCTTCTACAACATATAATAGTGTGCCTTATTAGAATTGTAGTATGATAAATTGAAATACTCGCATTTTTTATTATTTAAGTCGTATAGTTATGCTGCCCAAACATTAAAATACAAAGGAATTTAAATATACATATACGAATTAAATAAGATACCTGCGTTTAAAATCTTGTAGTACCGGGTATATGTCAAAAGACAAAACGAATGCACGACACAAAGTGTGACGTAAACGCTATTTAAACGCTACTGTCCGAGGGAGGTAGCGAGATACCCACACTACACAATTCTTTTTACTTTTAAAGTTAAAAATAATTACTGCCTTATTTTACAACCAATTTTGATACTGTTTAAACAAAAATACTTCTTTTGAGTGCTGTTTCGTTTTTGCTCTTGTGTGTAAAATAATTTTCAAAATAAAACAAAGGCCTTATTGTCAGTATCGCTACGCATAAGCCGAAACGCTTAAAGAAATACCGCTCTCCTAGAGAACATAGACAAAAAAGTTGTAGCGCTACTAGTCCCTTTCGCCCGTTAAGTAAGAGTTCCGGCAGCTCACATACCTACCTCTTCTCTTGCTTTCCTTCCTTTGCTTTCATTTCATCTGTAAACCCCGTTCGGTGACCATTAGGCAGAACGTACGAATATAATTATGTAAAAAAAGCTCTTTGTCTTTGCCCATACACCTACTCTTCTTTGCCTGATATACTCGGCTGAGAATAAACGAATAAAGTCCTCTTTGATTGATATATAGTTAAGGCTTGCTTATTTGATATTCAGCTCATAAGGTCCGGTCCATATGTCAAGATCCACGAGTCTCTAAAGGTTACTAGTATTTGTAAGAGTCACAAAATATAAACAACATCAATTATTGTTGTTTTACACGCACAAGAAGTATTCCAAAGTTTATCCGTATATGCAATAATCAGAGCATATCTGGGTTACTTTACTAAAACCAATGTGCCAACAATTGTTGGTTTGAACCCAATGAAGACAGACAATAGACATATGGTCAAACTCATATAATCGTTCTAACTCGATATGTGTTTTGGGTTCTTTAATGTGATGTTTGTAAATCAATAAAAGGATTATCCTTAAATAGGGTGACTATTCAACTAAGAGAGATATTTTCAAATATAAATATAAACTAACACAAAATCATAGATACACCTCTCCAACTAAAAATAACATAAAAGTCCTAAGCTCAACACTAGTAAAGGAAATAATAGAAAATCGAATCGTGAAATTCCCAACTGTGATGGAATTATATTATGTTAATACGAACCATCGAGCATCCGGTGCACATTGTAAGGCGACAGGGTTTCCAGCCGCTTATTAAAATCATTTATAAAGCTACGACTACACCGGAAAGTTACACAATGTACCTTTGTGAAGTAAGATCACCATCACGTCAAAGTCCTCTATCATTTCTGTGACTGTTGTAATAAAAATGTTCTCATTTATGTCGACAGATAAGGTCGCGTCCAATCTAGTGTTCACTCAAAATGTAAATGTATCTTTGTTATGTGTTGACACGAGAGTGGAAGGTATTTTGATAGCTACGTGTATGTCATCATATTTGTCAGTGCGAGTCGGGCAGTGTTATTGTGTTCTTCTGTTAGGCAATTTTCAGTAGCAGCGAGGAGTACGCAAATGTCTATTAGATGACAAGTACTTGCACCTATAATTTGACGGATTGACAAGTGTAAGTCTGTGTATATTAGGGTATAAACGTAAAGAATTTTTTTTCTCACATATCTTGCAGTTTTGTTACTAATTTAGTAGTAACTGAATTGTATAATGGTTATGACGAATACAGTCCTTCAGCATTTATTTGGTCTCTATTACATAGTGATGACAAAAAATTAAGATAAAACACGGGTATTTTTGTATTGTCTCTGGTTACCGGTATGCTATATTTGCTTACTTAATAAGATATTAAAAAAATGGAGTATAGTGTTGTGTCCATGCTCAATGGACAACAAAAGGTTAACTCTATATTAAATAACCTTAACTTGGCTATAAAAAAGGTCAGATCACTCCAGTCCTACTAATTATGCAGACATAATGCAGTGATATGTTACTAAATAAAGTAATAAAAGTTCTTAATATTAAATCTACGCCGTTATTTACCATGGTACAATTTATCCATGGAATGCATCTAATTATTTTTTACTGGTGCTGATACCACGGACCTATTCGATGTCGAGACCATGTTAACCACAATAAAAGATAGTTTAAAATACACCCAAGCTATTACCATTATTATCAAAAGCGACATATTTCAAAGCAAGCAATAAACTGTTTTTTTATAACCAAATACTAGAAAGGAACATGTATTCCCATCGTGTATATTCATTTAAATGATGTTTAAATGTTTATTTACGCCATCGGTTCCCTTTTTATATATACACCAATAAGCTCCAACATCAGAAATCCAATAAAAACATTTAATGACATACAAATGTGGAGCATTTAGAGATCGTAATATAAGAATTCTTCGCATCACGATACTGACAATCACGACTTTAATTTCGATAGCAATAAAAAGTTTTCTAACGTGTCGTCCCAGTTTCAATGATAGCGATATTTGGTGAAAAGAAATGTTTGGCATTGTTACAGAATGGGCCATGAAATTGAATTAATCATCTACTTGTTGCTGGACAGTGAAGCATGAATTTATTTGGCGCAGAATCTTGTATATAATTTGTTGAGAAAAATGTGTTGGAGCATCACGATGTATCTATTAAGCTTATAACTACCATCAGTTATGTTGTTATTTGTCTATACTTGTCAACTTTTAGCCATTTGATTACACTATCTCATCATCAGCTTAATGAAGACACACACACACACACACTTCTGTGTTTTCATCCATCTTTTGACTACCACTCGATCAACTATATCGTAGTTACCTAGTTTGTATCAATATTCATGCATCACATTACACATTACGCAACATTAAATATTACCGGCGTAGGTATACTCATAAGTATGTATGAAGTGTGTCAGAATCGTAGCAAATGGAAATCCGTAGTATCTGCCTACCCCTCTGGGAAACAGGCGTGAATTTATGTATGAATGTATATGTATATGGTACATAGCGGCCGACTAAAATCGACACAAATTTTCAGCAGCAGAAAACGACAATTTATCGGATTTCAAGTAGCATAAAACGATAAAGTGCCTGCAGCAGATGATTTAACTTCCTATTGAAAAGAATAGTTCCCATTTATAATAGGCGAGAAAAGGCGGGCTCTGGCAGAAATGGCTTCCATATAGCATAGTAACATCGTAGTTTTTTGGTGAGATATAATCTTACTGGATTCAGTTTTATTGCTGTCATTAGTTTTTCCTCTATATTGATTACTAAAAACTTCATAGGTTATATAAATACTGGTTATACATACTCATCTCTACAGCAAATATGTGCAGTTTAATGAAGTAATTCTAAAAAAGTACTTCTTGTGGGTGAATTGGAATAGTTCATAATTGTAAGCATATTATTGATATTTTCCGGGCGACTTGGAGAGTGGTGAGATCTCTAATAACAATAACTGAAAACATATTTATTTCCAGTTTTCCTTTAACAGTAATAACGTTCATGGAATAGCAAAAAATCCTGTCAACAACTTGTTACGTTTTTTAACACCGGCTTGGTACCCATTATGTCTAGATTTTGGTCAACAAAGTCAATTATTCAACAGACGTAGCGAGAATCCGACTGCAACTAATCCTCATTAAATACTTCTAAGTCATACGAAACCGCAGGCACAATATTTTACATTTTAATAGCTTTATGTCGTTCAATTTCATTTTGTTGGAAATTTTAAGGCTCTATGTAATCAACTAAAGCCATAACTGTCTCAGCAATGAAAAACGTTCGGTCGGTCTGCTCTACTTCGCTTTACCCGTTCCCACGCGAGGGTGTTAAAAGCTCTATTATATTAATCTGTTGCTACAAAGATAACTCTTAATTAGCATCTCTTGATTTTTTATGTGCTCCTAATACTGTCGTTAATATTCCAGATTGTTTATGGCTCCATTATCATTTGGTGATAATACTGTTTAAATTTTTCTGGTTTAGTTAATCTGTATCATAAATTTATGACAAGAATATTCCGGCTGATGGTGTCATCCGCAAACCTGCATAACAATATTTTAAGGAAACCGTTTTATATAATAACTTCAGGTCCATTCTTTTTTATAAACCATACAAAGCTGCAAAGCATTTCTTAACGTATAAGAGAATTTATACATTGCATACAGTCCAACTACACATGTAGAAAAAACATTACTACGTACACAGCTTCTAGTAGTGTTGGTATCCTTATAATACATTACCATTAAAACGAGCGATAAGTCTTTTCTAACAAACAATTTGATATAAAGAATAAAGGCTGAAATTTAAACCTAAAGTCCTAAATTGATATTGCACTGATATCATTAAGTTCTCGAAACCATCTATACACATAATAGGAAATGTGAGTTGATATATCCAGTAAACTTCTGTTGTGTTTCCCTAAAGACCCTTAGTTCACCTTTAGGTTTCCCGTGGGAAATTACAGCATGGAAAATCCGGACATTCAATAAGTGAATGTCCACATTATATCCTTCCCCAGTATATACTTGTGGCTACGAATCGTTTACACCAAATAAGGAATTTCAACATAACAGTATTCTATATCAACTATTTTTATTTGGAACGACTTCCGTAAATATGCATTTGACTTCACAGTGCCGCTTTAATAGCTCATTTGACTTATGGGATTGATAAAAAGTCACCTATCACACAGCTTTTTATACCTTTTACATATTTGAAGAAACATTAATTGGTGTAATTAAAGTCCTAACGTTACAGATAGGAACTTTTTGTAAGAAAAACGTAACAATGAAATGACACAATTCAGTAGTTTTTGAACCGACCCGTTTAGTGTAACGGTGAGTAATGAACAGTTGGGGCTCATCTACTCGTCTACTTGCGTACTCGAGTAAACGAGTAAACAACAATCATTGGTTACCGCAAGCACATAATGGTCACGTATCTTGTGGTGCTGTTGTTGAACGAAAGTAGTATTTATCAGTCACACGTAGCGGAATTCGTTCGAAAACAGATTATTGGGGCAATTATCTGGTTAGTAAAATCGATTGTAACAGTTGTTTTAATTAGTTGGTGCGCGCGGGGTTTCTAGACTACGTATTTTATGACTAACAGCCGCCCACGACTTCCGCCACGTGGTTTATGGTTAATTAGATTTAAAAGACACGTAGCGCTATCTAGTATCTAGATTATCTTATACTTCATATTTTGTTATAACTTGTTCTTGTTAAGATAGTGACAGAAGCTAATACCTATTTCACTCTGTATTCTAATAATTTAACTTGAAACTATAACGCTTCTTATTCTTTTAAGAAAAGACGAATAAAAACATGCGGCGCAGTCTTTGGAGACTGCCGATAGAAGTGAAAACTAAATAACTAGCGGTGACGATAATGCGAGTTTCACGCTTTTTGTTCACCCAAAAAGTACACATATATACACAGTATACATATAGCTCATGGACAGCGTTCGGTGACGATGACGCAAGTTCCATGATTGTTGTTCACCCAAAAAGTGCTCAACGCGCCTAAAGAAGTTTTCACTTCAAAAAACTTGTTACAGTTATACTATTATTGAAGCTTCTAGCGCAAATAGTCTGTTAGATAGGATATAAGAATCGACCATCGGTTTACGCGTGTTTCAATAACAAATACCCAACCTTCCAATAATCTTTACCATTTATAAAATTAGTAGTATAATATAATTATCATGGCATTAACATTATTATAGCTATATGAAGGTACAGATAAGATACATAACGTAAATAACAATACAACCTTATTATAAATACAGATGTTAGGTCACATTACGACATGTTATTCTCAATTTTCATCACAAAGTTCTCCCAAGCTTTTTCATCATCAATAACTAAAGTCTATTAACACTCGCAGTAAAACATTACAAAGCCCACATTAACATAATACGATTGTTCAAATAAACGAAACCGATACGCGATCGATAACCAAAAACACAAACAACATACCTTTGTATAATGTATTTCATTGTTTTCTCTCACCGACTGCTCAGAGTGGGCAGTGTTGAGCAAAAATGCCTACGTTGTGTAACTTGGAGATGGTCTCAAAAGATTGAGCAACGTGACGTATACAGGTAAACCAGAATAACAAAAACTACGATACTACTTCTACGTTAAGAGAATGCAGCTCTTTGTAGACTAGTGTTACTAAAATATTGTCACATCTGTCTTCACAACTGCTTTTATACAGTGAAAAGGATTTGCTAATCTAGTTCAGAGGATCATAAGTTACAAAGGTCGAAGTACTTCGACATGTGATCGTCAACTTAGCTTACCGTACTTTTAGATTGGATCAAAATTTCCTTCTAGAGTCGCCGTTAAAAAATGTATAGATGGTCATGCCAAAGATCAAACATATCGAGAAAAGTCATGATCTATGAAATCTCATGGGAAATCCTTAGAAGTTTTACTGTTTATATTTCCCTATTGACTTTCCTATATTTTAAATAGTATTTTCGTCAGATACTTGAAAATATAGTTTGATACGTGCATACTTACAAAGATTAACGCCTGTTTGTGCCATAATAGATACACAGACGTGGACATTTACTTTCCAACAGTTATGTTTTCTGTCACACGTAATAGCCATCCGAGAGACGATATACTAATGTGTAGAAGCGATAGCCTAGTGACAAACCGTTGAACTACCACACTAGAGGTCTTGAGTTCGATCACAAGGCGTGCATCTCTAACTTTGCGAAGTTATGTGCAAATCAAATAGTTAATTATCGCTCGCTTTGAACATCGTAACGAAACCTACATGTCTGAGAGTTCTCCATAATGTTTTCGAAGATGTCTTCGACACTTCAAATATGTGAAGTCTACCAACCCGCACTGGGCCAGCATCGTGGGCTATGGCCTAACCCTTCTCATGCTGAGAAGAGACCCATGCCCAACAATGGGACAATTTAAGACAGGGCTGATATTATTATTACAATATGTATTCCGTGACCCCGTGCTACTACTAAGCAGGAAGCTTTACTAACCTTAAAGCAACGTACACAAAAGCTTATAATTATGTAGATATGACATTTTTTATCTCGTATAGCGATCAAAGCGGCAACTGTCATAGCATTGATAATAACGTGGGGAGCACCAATACACCCTTCCATATTAACATAGTAATTTCTCTTGGCCAGTTATTAACCCATCGTTTCATAAGTATATCATCCGGTATATTTACCAAGTAGATCATACTTATATATTCTTATACGAACGAGTTCAATTATAGATAATTTACTACGTAACTGTGAAAATAAATTCCTTATTAGTGTAATTAAGATAAATAGATGAAATGGCTGAATAATGAGAGCGAAATGAACAGCAATAAAGTTATAATAGGCAGTGATTTGTTTAAGCATGTTGTTCACAGGACGTGACCGGAGAAAGTTGATAGACTAGCGCGAATTGATTGAGTGAGGGTGACTGCTGGTTACTGACGAGGTTAAGCAACCGTGCTAGAAGCTTGAACAGCGTCGTCGTTGTAAACAGAAGTCACTGTTTCATAACTGAAAAGCTTTAATTTTTTTATTAGCTCTTACGGCAAACGACTGCACGGACGACCACGCCATTGTCATTTCGCAAATTGTTGTGAGTTCAGTCTCCACGCTGGACAAGAAAATGTGTGATCCACAAAGTTGTTCCGAGTCTGTGTTAAAAATATTTGTAAAGAACACCGCGTCACAAAAACGTCTCGTTACAAAAATATGTTCACAAAAATACATTACGAAAATTGAAATAAGGCTGTTTTAAAAAAAACAACACCGTTAATAAATGATGAAATAAATGCTGTTGTATTTCTTATCTTTTCTTTACGGAACATTCCGTATATCTTAACTAATATTATAAATGCGAATGTGAGTTTGTTTGTTTGTTACGCTCTCACTCGTTAACTACTCTACCGATCATCGTGAAATTTCTCATATACCTTCTTAAGGGTATAGACAGTTTCATACTAGTAATATTAGGTGTTTGGATATTTTTTACTTAATCACATTCAACCTTTAAAGGGATTTGGATGACACTTATTACATTAATAGACCATGGCTTGAATAACAGTTTTTATAAAAGCGTTTATGGGATACAAGACAGGCGAAGCCGCGGCAAAGATTAAAATGATAAAACCATAATAACTATATTTAACTCGTTTTTATTTCATGTCGCAATTACAGTGGAATCTTTTTTAGCCAAGAATCATTAATCAATAATTTGCGTAATTTTATGACGATAAATAAATGGATCAAAATTGCTACTACAAATTAGCTTGCCGGTATACTTACTAATAAAGCGATTGCTTTAAAAAATAAAACTACGATGCAAAATACATGTATTTTAATAGCAAAGTCAATTACCATGTTAAAAATCATAATATATTCTGTTACGCAATTATAATATACAAGATCATGCCTGAGGTGGTCTCCATGGACACCATTTCGCGCGCAACGCTGTTTATTCGTATAACTAAACCAACCGTACTACTAAGCACTATAACTCCAATTTTACTAAATTAGATGAAGATTCCAAACATTTTGAATTATTTTTACATGAACGGATTAAAACTTTCTTATATTTGAGTCCGTTCTTCTCCTTTCTTATATTTTGTCCACAACCAACCGGTACCACAGCGGTAATGAATGCTACTGTTCTGCTGATGTTTAAGGTGTCAGGTGCTCTGCTTGCTTTTTTTGGGATATAGGTATACTAATATTATTATTATAAGTCATATTTTACACTAGAAATGATAACCGTGTGGCAATTGCTTAAAAATCATTAAACCATCGACCATTTTAGACCAGATAACGCACAAATATCCAAACTGCTTATTATGTTTTCTATTGTAGTAAACTTCAATAGTAGAGTTTTCATTACTATGTCGCAAGGGAATGTACCAACATTGAAACAACAGATACAGATGACGGTCCCAGTCAGTTATTTTGAAACGTGAATACATTTTTTAAACAGCTTTTGGGTACATATGTATATATTATCGGTGTCAAAAAGCCTGCCGCAGACATTATATTTGGTAAATTTAAGAAAGTTACAGCCGCATTTTATAACTCCGTAACAAATAATCCGATACGATATAAAATTGTAATTGAATATGCCATTAATCAGTTATATCTGGAGCATTTTTATTGGGACCTCGTTACCCAATACATAGTTTGTTTACCTGCATCTGATAGCCTCGCAATAAAATTTTATAGGCCCGATGGCTATTACCGCCATTACAACTGGCAAACCCGCATATCAACTTATGCAATAAATAAAACGCCATTTTAAATTTACATTTACGATAAATGCTATCGTTATTTGAATGAGTTCCTGGTTTATTTTACGTGTTCATTATTATTTTAATAAATCGGTCCAATGAGTAAAATAATAAGAGGATACAAATCACTTTTGGCAGAAATTAATTGTTTCTCGGGAACTGCGCGAGGCGGCAACAAAAGTTAGTTACTGGACCTCATATCCATCACAAATTATTGAGGCCGCTTTGTTACAAACTACCGTCTTTAAACGTCAAACCTTTTCGTTAAAATAAGCTTCTTTAGAGCTTCGCTAAAACTAATTTGTTAGTTAAAATCTTTTCCGTAGAGCGAAATAATTAAATCGCTATGTTGCATGTTTAAAAATGTTCAGCTATATTTTTATAATTTCTTTAAGTCGCCATACCATTTGCGTAGATTAATTCGCTTTACCAACGTGAACAATAAGAATGCATATAATTAGTTAATAATTTATTAATCCAGGGCATAGTCTACTGGAGTACCAAGTTTCACCTAAACCCTTTTATTGGTCATCGCGTGATTAAGTAACATACATATAGACAAACATCTTTACAAGTTTTCTCATTTGTAGTATTATACAATGATACTTAAAATGTGTGGTCTATGCTGGAGCCTTGAATATAAACCGTGATATCAATATTCGTAAAGTGCCCGAGGCATTAGAAACATTGAAATCACAAACATAAAAGTACACCTAGACTCGGAACAAATAACTGTTCTAAGTCTGAATGCACTTTGTATCATTGTATAGTGTTCCACTGCGGGGCAAAGGTCTCTATTCCTTCCTTTCACACCTCAGCCATACTAACTGCATAACAGGTTAGTACACATATTTTTAATTAACTACCGTTGTCATCCTTTAGAACCCTTTTCTAGACGAGCCTAGTCGAGTGTGGCCCGTTGGTCACCTTGTATTTCTACAGCATAATATTTTTTTTTTATGCGGTAATCGAACTAACAAGACGTGCAAATCGACTTAAGCGCCTCTAACACGTCTTATAACAATATAAATGCAAGCTGGATAATAAAAGAAAATTCAAGTGCAACAAAAATAATCTGTCTGAACCTTATTTAGTAATCAACTTTTTATATAAATGACTGATAATATAGCAGAGTTCAGTGGGCACTAGCTAAGCTAAGCCACCATACCCAGTTAATGGGGTCATAGAGGTCAGTTCGCGTGATTCTCGCTATAAAATTACGTTTTTGTCCAGATTTACCGCACCACGATACCCCTTATATAGGGGTCATGATTAACCGCACGACATTAATAAAGTTTAATAAGTTTCCCGAGCTTCTTACACCGATACCATTCTTGGTAACTGTTACTCTATTTTAGCAGATAATATCTTGAACAATATCTTCATTAACTATTAAGAAGAAAGCGATGCATTTACCATCGCTATTATTGTTGTTGGATAATAATCGGGACAACCGTTAGACTACAAAATTTGATATAATTTTGCTTTAATGCTTGCGAGGTGGCAACAAGTATACCGTCTGTCTAATATATCGCTTGCAAAGCCAGGGGTAAGGATTACAGGAAAATAGTGCAAGAATTGGGTGTGAGAACCTCGGACACTCTTATTCACCGGGTAAAACGCAGCAATACTACTACTTCTCTTACGCCGGTTACCTGTGAGGGTTGTATATTCTGGAAAGTCAGTCCATTGGTAACATCCCTAATTAACTATCAACAGTGTAGAAAGTATCTTAGCAAAATTGCTTTACTTAGTAATAATGATTTCAAATAGGATATTATTATTTATGTAATCAAACAATGTGGTGAATTATGGCTCATGAGCTGAAAAGAAGGATGTATCTAATAGCGAATACTGGTTATAACAAGGCTCATTCAAACACGCCATAGCGCATAAAATACCTATACAACCAAATAGCCTCATTAGTTATATTTAAAGTTCAATGTAGTTCAGTACATTATTGATGTGGACGAAATCAATAATATTGAGCAAGACGCCACTGGCAAGAAGGTCAATGAGAATTTTTACTCGATAGAATCATTTAATCGATAACCCAAATACTGTAAATAAACTCTCACATAAATTAGCTCAACACAGCAAAAAATAACTCGGGATCACATTATGTTAAGCCGGAATTTACTTAACACCTATCCAATATAGGATTAGGCAGTTAATCCCTCGTGAGGACTTGACTGACTTACTACGATTTCGGTTTAGTAAATTGATCCCTCGGCACTTGGCAGTATCATTTACACCATAAACAATTCATCCGTTTTATTCCTCTCCATACAAATCGACTTCAGTATAGTCGAGGTTATAAACAAAGTAAATTAACAATAAAATTTTATGGGTGAAAAGGTGGTGTGGCTCCGGGCGGGAACCATGACCCGGTATCTTTACAAATCGATCGCCAGCGCATAATGTTGCGTTGTTACGAGATCGTATATGAGAATTTATAATAAGCACGAGGCGAGGCTATCTGTCGGCGGAGGCTCACGTCCGCTCCTCACACACTCAGTGTTATGGTAATGGGTGCCGTGACCAAAAGGGACCAGCGCTTTATTACGCGTTGTGTTCAGGTCAGGCGACATCGTGCGCCTACCATTTTTGCTGCGTATCTCCCGCTGTTAGAGACTCGCGCCTAACTCTGCCTCACCGCCCCGGGCCCATGAACCGCTACTTGCCACTTCAAACCAAGAAACACTCGTAAATAACAATGACAAATGATATTCCGCTACGATTGCAGTACTCCTTACCATTTCTGGTGTACTTGACGCCTATAACTTTTTATGGTAACATTGTTATAAATAAATAGTACAACGTCCGATTTGATTTGTTGTTGAACCGACAAATGTTCACTGCAATCTTTACCTGAGAAAACACAAAAGGTATCCCTCGAAGGATACACATTACCATAACATAAAGCTCGTATTAATGTCAAAGATAAACGAACAGTCGGATGATTTAAAGCTGGATTCTCGCTCCGCGTGGACGCTGAGATAATGATACCTTAATTGCGTTCCTGTGCTTTCCCGAATGATCGAATGGCAGTAATAGCTCTCTGTCTTCCCGAAATGACTTTAATTGGCATTAGGAGGAGAGAACGGGTACGTATATTTTAATAGACTGTTATTTACTTTTATAGGTAGGAACAGTAGTAAAATTTTCCACAGCGTTGGTAACATTCAAATGTATATCAAAATGTTGTCGATATCTAGGGCTAGATGTAGTGTAGTTCACAGTCCGGGTTGAGCACGCGACAAGATTTAGTGTCACAGTCCGCGGGCGTTCGCGTCAGACAAATATTTCACCTTGGTTCGCGCCGCCACACGGAAATACCGCCGATGTGACGCTTTCTGAAACTCGTTCACTTAAATCAGGCTCTAGGTGCTTTCACATTCGTCTTCTTTCCTGGAGATTCTCGGCTAAAATGCTCTCTAGCTCCACTACCGACAGGCAATAAGTTTTCCTACTGAATAATTGCTACACAAACGTCTGGACAATATTAATAGCGCCTGCACATCGGTCTGAAACTTCTTCGCGTTAGATTAATTTGTGTAAGAGCGAAAATATTTGCCTATTCCTTTCTTAAAATGCTTCAATTTGTGAAATCCGATAGATATCACTTTCACAGTGCCAATTTCCTTCCTAATAATATTTTATTAGCAAAATGTTTATCGAAAAGTTCCGACGTTAGACATGTTCCGTGTTAACGTGCCAGTGAACTTGTTCGTAGTTGGTTTTACTTACACAACTGCAGCGCTGTAGATAACATACTTACAGACAACACTGGAATGGATTTACTTTGGTTTAAGTACTTTACTTTGTCTTAAAGTAGTTCGTGAACGATACAAAAATAGTACTTGTACTGTTGCCGATTGCACGAATTATTTCAATACAAAAATGTTAGTACAATGAGCATAGAGAAACACCTGCAAATATGCTGTTGTAATCAATATGAATGCCATTTCAGCGCCCGCATAATCGTAGTTGTTTTATGCCACAATGATCTTAGATTAGAAATGCAGGTTGCGTATGAAATTAAAATAAAATTGAGTTGATAGCATCCCTAAACGAGTTATTACTAGGCGAGCCATAAAGAGCGGCCACTTCCTGGTCCACACAGAAGCGGCGGAATGATTTCATAACACAATTTTCCCTTTCGCAAGCCTTGCTATGTCAGTTCTGCGGTCGAAACGCCGATCCCGAGAATATCATGAGGCACAGACAATTTATAATTTAATGCCGCGGGTTTGCCCGCACCCAGCTCCATACTTATACATTCCTAGCTACTCATACGCTGACAAACTTTTGATTTCTGTTATTCGAAATATTATTTACTGAGTTAGTTATAGCTCGATAACGAAGTGGGTCGCTGCAAAATCTTGTTTCCAAACTTGTCCGCTGAGTTTCGTCGCGTTGACTCTTGGTTTCAACTGCAAAACTTTGATTGATATAAAGGGCAAGTGGTCTGCATTTCGTTACTGTATTTCTTTTGAATGTTAAAATTTCATAAATATTTGTTTTGTAACATGATTTGTGAATCTTTCTTTTAAACTTATTGATAAGTATTTAGTTTACAAACTTAAGCTCACTGATGGCTTTAAATAGTTTCAATTATATCGTTCGATTTTTTTATCTACGAACTTCTACATATTCGAGGTTTTACTACTACATTCTATCTAACTCGCCTGGCAATAATGATTTATTGCCTGGCTATTTCTTTTTAGATACAAACAAATATATTTGTGACTATTTGCCATGGTAGAAATCAGACACTACGTTTTCTTTCTGACATCAAACATGACATATCAGTCTCATTTCATTGCTTATTACACTACTCATATATGCACGTCGTCGGTTCAAGTTAATCATAACTAAACATTATTTTATAACATTTTCTAATTTGGCCCAAAGATTTGCCAAATATCCAAACTGTGTACAAAAGTAAATACTTCGTTTTATTCATTTATTTATCACATGATTACGTATATCATAAATTAATAAATGATTAACTTCTACTGTCGACTTAGACGTGAACTCACTTTAACAATTAGTTAACTTATGAATATTACATGACGTAAGTCATTGATTAAGGCTCCAAGCGGTGCCAGTGCGCTTAGAATTAGTATCGCCTACAGTTCTAACCTCCTGAGGAGATAAACGAGCAAAATAAATCTCTAATAAATATTGTAAAATCAATTGAGTCTAGCATAGTCAGTGATAGAAATAGACCACCCGATTAACTTTCCATGTATAAGTAGACAAAGTGATACATTTACTAGAAATATTGTTGCGTACTTTTGTTTTGATTGTATATGCTTATAAAATAATATTATAATCTGTCCCACTGCTGGGCACGGCCCGCTTCTCCGTTTTAAACAAGAATCCACCACACTGACCTCTTGTAGAGATCACATATCTCCGAGAATATTATGGAGGACTCTCAGACATGCAGGTTTCCTCAAGATGCTTTCCATAATTGTTCAAGCCAAGGATAATGAACTATTAAATACGCATATAAATCCGAAAAGATAGAGTTGCGTATATTAGCATCGAATCCAAGACCTATGCGTGGCAGTCCTATAGATTATATTATGTTGGTGTGCAATACATTCGCATCTTAATTAATTTGTAGCATCTGCAGCATGATGTAATCAATCATGTTTCTGTAAGTATGTGATGTCATTCCATTAAATAAGGTAATTAACCCTACATTGAAGTCGACGACTTTATTTATACACGTGTTGTTGCTATAGTACTTAAGCTTGTATAATTATTACTAATTGATCGCCCACACTCTATCGAAATTCAGATGCATTTGATGAAACCCTTTTTTATGTTTGTTAACAAAATCATCCAGTTACGTATAATATTGAGCAAACCTAGAATTTAAGTCAAATTGAAAAAGTATTTTTGCTCTATAGGTGACCACAGAAAATAACCATGTGCTTTTCTACTAAAAAGAGTAATATGAAGTCTTCTTGATGAGACAATTTACTGTTAGCAATAGTGTGATGTTGGTCTAATACGCTGGAAGTGGAGAGATCAGAGACGAGCATTGAGAATTGTCGATGAGCCCAAACTCACAGACGGTATTATGTACCCAAATGTAAGCTGAAAATTGATTTTTCATTTGATTTTTTGGAGCCCCTTGTCAACTAACGTCTAGAGAGACCATTTCTCTCGCTCTATCACAGGGACGACGCTGACCTTCACCATGTTTTATTAATTTATTAACAGATTGTTTTTCTGTTTGTTTGCAGGATGACCTTCGCCTTGGCGCTGGTGGTGGTGTGGTGGGCGTGTGGCGCGCGCGCCGGCGAGCCGGTGTTCGACTCCAGCACGCTGATGCGCCTCGTGCTCGTGCCCGCCGACGCGCCAGTTGGCACCGTCATCTACCGAGTGCGCGCCTCTGACCCTGACTTCGATTACCCGCTGCACTTCGAATTGATCGGTACATGCGTTCAACAGCTACAACAACTGGTGACGTTTTGGTGACTTCTTGACCGTAGAATCTATAAGGAGGGTATACCTCAAAAAATAATCAGACAACTACGTGCTCTCAACAGCCACGAAAACTGGTGACTTCTTGTCAAGAGGATCTATAAGAAAAGCTCCCCTTAAATAATCGGACAACTATATCCTAAATATCATGTGATCAATGCCTCGGTGGCTGCTGTTCATCAGGTCTTGGGTTCGATTCCCGGGATCAAGCAAATTATTATATGATTTTTCTGTCTAGAAATTCATAGTAACTGCACGGAGTACAGAATTAGCAATAGTCTCATAGCCCTATTACGTGACAACTAAAACCATGTCTGGCGAATTGCACCTCTGCCAACCCCTTTGGGGATGTAAGTGTGAGACTCTGCGTATTAGAATCACAGAACAGCGCTATGGTGTAAGTTGCAGTCAAATGGTCAGTAATATAAACATATAGGAGGGGAACTGCTGTCTTTAAAAGGATAACATATTTTCACGCAACAGGGAAGACTAGAAACCGCTAAGTAAGTGTTATCAATTTATCACCATACATTCCTCTTATGTTCAGGTCAAATGGGTCGCCTGGACATCGGCGTGGAGACCCTGCCCTGCACTCGATACAATTCCGTGTGCCAGGCCAACATCATCCTCCTGCGTCGGTTGGAGCCCGGCCGCTACGTGGACTTCAGATTGTCGGTGCGAAACACCCGCGGTAGAAGTTCACGCATTGCCTGCTCCGTCACCGGGACCAATGCCACCACGCCCAGGGATACCATTTTTCCTCACCAGCCTGGGATCGTTTTAGTGCCAGAGGTAAGCTAAACTTTCCTCAATAAGCCATGGTTTGTTAAATAGATATGACGAAGTAGATATATGCCATTATGTACTATGTACTACAGTGTAAGAAAAAGTTACTGGTTTGTTTTAATTAGATTTAATTTGATATCGACTAAAGCGAAGAAATTAATGCATTGCAAAACCATTTTGTATATGAACGTGGTCCAAGTTTACGACTAATTCATTATACATACTTTACAGTTTCGATAATTACATAAATTATTATATTCTGAAGTACAGAAACCTAAAATACAATGTTATTTATAATATCAGTCGCAAATATAAACTACTGGGCACGGGCCTCTTCTCGTGTAATAAGGGTTATGCCATAGTCTACCACGCTGCTCAGTCCGGGATGGCAGATTCTAGATTTATTTGAGAACATAATCCAGAACTCTCAGACATGCAGGTTTCAACAAAATGTTTTCCTTCACCTAGAGCAAGCGATAATCACTCCCATAACTTGTAAAATTCAGAGGTGCGTGCCTCGATTCGAACTCGATTCCTCTGCGTGGCAGTCCAACGATGAAACTAGGTTATCGCTGGTTTTTAATCAATGTCAAGTAAATGCTTCTCATCCAACAATATTTGAAATAAGAACATCACAACCTATCTGTTATTAGGTCTGCACATGGCTAATGTGATGTGTGAAATGTCACAATAGCCCTCGCCTACGACAATCATAAACTCGCCCTCTAAGTTTTTACGAGCGCTGTAAAATATCCTTAACAATGTACATGGTAATTGAAATCCTAGACTATGCAATATGCACCACTGCAGTTATGCTTTAGACATACCTGAGCCTGCATACTTAAAATCGGTTTTTACTATCAATTTACTCGGCAATACTTACAGTCTTATATTAGCAGGAGTTTAACTATCTTAAAAGGCTCATGATAGAACATTAGACCTGAACGTTGTAGAATCGACTGCTTACTTGCACCGATCTCATTTGCGAGATGCATTAAAATTGTCTCTTGAACGAGTTCATTTACATAGTGAATGTGCAGTTATAATGGTGAATTTACGTCGGCGTAAAAAGCACCTGTCTCGCGAACAAATGAGCCGGCGGAGTGTGCCGCGTGACGCGTGACGTGGCGTGATTGATGATGATGATGACGTACGTGCTGCGACACAAACACCAGATATCGGAATTAACATAACTCTAGTCAATTTACACTTACATCTCTTAGTTTTAATATATCGCTTCACTCTTTCTGAGAGGATTGGAATAAATGAGACCGCCGCAATCATGCAATCATTAAGTATGAAATCTTTCTTTTTGTTTAATAAATCATGATTTTTGTATATGAATATATTATCATATTATGTACGGAGTGTTAAGTCTTGTCTCGTTTTTGCGAACACAATAATAATACTATAAGAGATTGTGGAATGGCCTAAGGTACCTAAAATAATTCATTAGTCTTGTAAGTTAATAATAACTTCTACGTTTGTTAAGGTAACAAGCGAAAATATAGCAGCTAAGTTATAAGGCACGACTGTTTGAAATGGTCTCGAAAATTCCTCTTTATAACATAACTGGAATATAAATCACAGCTGAGATCTCACAGAATATTTCATTTGCAGGACGCCAAACGTGGTACAGATCTCGAGATAGTAATCGCGAGAAAAAACCCTCTGACGCCTAAACCTTTGGAACTCGAACTTTGGGTAAGTAACAAAGTAATTTACATCTTAAAGGATATACGATAGAATGATTAAGGCTTGGCTAATGATATTTTCTGCGTGCGTCGTGTTTGACACGCATTTCGCTGTAACCACATAATGAAGTTTCGCTTGCACGTTAATAGGGGATCATTTTCACAGCGTTATGGCTGACGCGGGGTACGCCTCTTACGAAACTCATTTACAGGTTATGTGGTCGGACCTCAACGTAACATATATGTAAGCATGTACTCCCACAGATTTGAATAGGCAATCAATCTCAAAATTACAATGGGAAAGTTCACGAAATTATAACGTAATATACGTAATGTCTGGCCCTCGTTAACTTTCAAACAACAATATTAAGTCTCGACAATTTAATGACCGTGCGAAATAGTCGAATTTATTATAAATTTATGTTTCTCAAAATGATAGCGTTTCAAAATGATAATTATGAGATACAATAAGAAGCGTTGAAAGCACAAAAAATATAATAAGACGAAAGCGTGAATTGGTCCAATATTCAAGACAGCAGTAATCTCATCGGAGTTTTTGTGAATCTACATTGTATGGATGAATTGTTCTGCATAGCGATTGCTCACAACACGACTAGCAGCGATGAATACATTATTTCGCGAACGATCTCATTAGGGAGCTACTTAATAAGAGTATTGTGGGCTGCGGGCTTTCGCTCGGTCCATCCGATGAGTTGCAATTATGGGGCATTAAGACGCCAAGCATGTTAAAATTCACACAGGCCAGAGAGAATGGCTAGTGCCCGCAACCCGAGGTCGTTTTATAGGCTTAAATGCTATAATAATGGAGATCGTGTCCTTACATGTGGTGTAATTTTAAAGCCTCTGTTGTGGGCCGGCCTGGCCTGTTTAGTGATGTCCGGGTTGTAAAATGTGTTCTGTATACCAGGATAAAGATTTGCTATAATAAACTGTGATATCTAACGCAGAGAAATCTTGGAACGATTGTAGTTTGCATACAGAAAATGTTTTTTTATTACTTTCAGTTGTACGTTGTATGCTATAGGAAGCGGTTGTTTGTGTGACAACAGAACAAGCTACATATATATAGTAAATCTAATTTATGAGATATTGCTGTCAAACAAATTATCACGGACTAGCTACAATTTCCTTTAAAATAATAATAATCATTTATTTCGCATGGCATAGACGCATAGATAAATACCTTATGGACTAACATACATACAATTTGTGTTAGTATTTATATAACTTATTAACTATGTTAGTAATGCCTCACTTGCACTCTGTTGTTGTGCGTTCATGTGGTATTTGTCCACGGAAGCGACGGAACATTATACCCTTCGGCCAAAAGTCCTCCTTCATAAATACATGCAAATAGCAAGTCGGGACTCGCACCGCAAATGCCTTGAAGTTGACGTTGCGACTCGACTCCAGCAGCTGCACTCTTGGCATGTACTTAGATTTCTCACTCACCCATGTATTGAATAATCTTATATTATCTTCAGTCAAGACTAATACAATCTTATTTGCAGGGATCGCCGCTTTTCGCCATTCGTCAACGCCGTGTATCTGCTGAAAACACCGAAGGAACCATATTCCTGGTCGGACCTCTCGACTTCGAAGCTCAGTCTATGTACCACTTGACACTGTTAGCTGTGGTAAGTAAAGCAAGTATAATATAACAATTTTAATACAGTTTGTAAATTGTGTACATTGCTGGGAACTGGCCTCTTCTTAGTGTAGTTGGTAGACTTCAAACAACTATGTTTGTTATCACTATAACTGTAATTTACTTACCAAATGCAATATAAATTAGGTACCTATGTAATTTGTTAATAGTTCTTTTTGTTTTTTTTATGTCTAGCTGTAATATACGCACATAACTTTGCAATCTCAGAGATGAGAGAGTTGACGTTGAGTTTAAATTGGAGACCTTTGCGTGCCAATCGCTACTTTGACGCTAGAAGATGCAGACGCTTTTTTTTTAATATAGCCATCATAGAACAATGCTGCTTGCCAGCGTCACCGGGCACTACTGTACCTTCTTAAAATTCAACTATAATATAATGTATACAAAACGACATTAAAAAGAATATCTTCTCGCCTATATAATAACACTATACAATGTAATGTAAAGGGTACAAAAGTACCTAAAAAGTTTTTAGGTACTTAATTAAAGCATTGCTAACGTGGAAATGTAGGCTTTTCTAGCTGGAAAGGTTTGCATTGCTTTACTTAATACAGAGAAGAGAACAACAATAACATCACCCACTAATTACTTAACTACGTAAAACTTAAAATATAGCTTGCAAATTATGGATAGGTATAAGATTAAAACACCTCTGCCTACCCCTGTAGGGATACATAAGCGTGACTCTATGTATGGCTACATGTGGGTGACATTTATTTTTCTCAAACAAACCTACAGGCAAAAGCTAGTATTCAAATGAGCCTTATTTCCCTAATTAGTGTTAATTATGCTAAGTTCTCGAGATCAAGTCGAGCATGTATCGAACAGACGCAATCTGGTACATTAACTAATGATCAACATTTAAACTGTAATTAATTGCGCCAAAACGATTGCCATGGATTTCGTATTACGTAGCTCACCCATCTGAATCGTGTGTTCTTGATACATGTACTTGACGCGGAATGGTAAGGTGTGGTCATATTTGACGTGACTGAGAACAGGTGTACATACATACATAGTCTTACGTGTATATGGCCGAAGGAGCAGAGATATTAGTTCCACATTTTGGATTTAGGTCCCATTCTGTGAGCCTATTGACATTTTTCGGGATCAGTTTTAGCTTCTGCTTATAAAACTTTGCACGGTCCAGGCATTGATTCCTCATGCACAGCAGTCTTATTCACTATCACTGCGCCACTGAGGCTGTCCACCAGATGGTCTTTCTTCTTTCTTTCTTTTCTTTTCGTTTGGTTAGTGGCCAACCTGTTGTCAAGAGTTGTTCAAGCCGCTCGTAGGCCTCTGACATGGCTTAACGACTGCTGTCAATTTGGCAGCAACCAGGACCGACTTTTTACGTGCCCTCCGAAGCACGTAGATGCTCAGATGAAATACCACAAGTGGTCACCCATCTATAGACTGACCGCACCCAACGTTGCTTAACTTCGCTAATGTACCGATCAGTGAATGCAACTGGCTTTGAGATTTAAAAAGAAAGGTAGTGCACAACAGATCTGCCACGTATTTCTGGTATAACTCGATTATGCAAGTATCTCAATCCTACTATGGACTCCAGCTTAAGAACCTTGTGTTGTGTTCCTGCGTTAGATGTAAACGACTTCTAACGTTATTGAAAGATGCACTCACTATGCTACTCGTATCAGCAAGGGAACTAATATCGTAACATTTTGTGACCCCACCACTGTCAGCGCCATGACGCTATTTTTCAAGATCGGAAACACTAACTCAAAGTCAAATATCATTTATTCGTTTAGGTCACAAAGTAACACTTATAGACATCAGTTACTATGTTCAGGCAAATGGCTTATGACACCTACAAGAAACTATGAGCAATCCTTTTTCATCATTTAGTGATAGTTCTATTCGTATCCATAGATATACGCACATCTTTTCGTGACGTTTTATATAATAATGCAATTTATAACTGAAAAGCTCGGAGCAGTTGACACTTAAATGCATGGCGCCAAGGTACTTATTGAAAATTAATTTCTAGCTAATTACCATAACTATAGGAAGATTTTAATGATAATAAATTCGCTATATTTACAACCTTTAATGAGAGATAAAATGCACATGCATGTACCACCCAAGAAATGATAGCATGTAGTAATTATCCTGCATTCCGATGAAAATGCATGTTAATATTGTTTTTCTTGTATAATTTACAAGAATAATTCTTGCATATTTGGAATAATTCGATAGAAAATTATGTAATTTTTAGTAAAGAACTAATGTAATTGCTCACTATGACCTCGAAAGTTACGAAGCAGGTGTTGGTAAATATGGTGAAAGTATTAAACTACTTTACACGAGTTTAATCACGGGTTATTTTCGAAAATACCACTTTTATACTAATACCGTCATGGTCATCGTAACAAGCTGCTGAAAAAGTAATGACATAGCACATCTGAGTATGGTCTAAAAATGAATGCCATCAAATACTACTCAACTATAGTATCCCGCTAGAGATAAGATAAAATATGACATTAAATGCCAACCAAATTGACTAATTGGAAAGGTATTTTAAAAAGAATAGAAACACTATATGATCGAGAAAATCCAACCTTTTATTATAAGTATTTAAAAAGTATAATATCAGTATGCTTAACCCAAATTGGCACCCCAGCTCTATATAGACACAAATCCGTAAAGACCGTTGAACGTATAATTATGTGCACTAAAATAAATTATAAAGCTATGAACTGTGTAAGTAGTAATCAGCTTCAATAGGCTATACTAGTCTAGTCAGTAGGCAAAAAGTCCCAACCCGAAGAAAATACGCATATTTTGACAACGAACTTATATGTTTATTACTATAAATATTATATTCCTTCCTTCACCCTAAGTATGTCGTCCGTTGAATTCCACTTTCAATTTCATGAATCGGTTTATTGACAGTCATAATCATCACGTCAGCCGAAAGACGTCCACTACTGGACATAGGTCACCCCCAAGGTTTTCCAGACAGACCGGTCTCCGGCCGCATGTAACCGCTTCCCACGACTCTCACCTGGTCGTCAGTCCACCTTGTGAGAGGCCTTACCCCTACTGCGTCTTCTGTTCACTAACAATGTTTATCTTTAAACAGAAAAAGCATACCTACCTAATTACGTACAACGACTGTAAACCGTATATATAAGATTCTTGGAAACGCAGAACTGAACGCGCTTTAAGCATTTTCACAGCCAAAAACACACAGCCAGAAGTTTAACAATGCTAAAGTTGGACTTTAACACACTTATTATAAATATTTACGCCTTCAATAGTCATTTAGAACCATATATGTGAAGAGTTTACTCGTATAACTTCAAACTAGTATAGTTCCAACTGCAACTATTATTGAAGACATTAATGTTCAAATTTATTAACAATTGTACTTGACAAGATATGATAATCACGTTTTACGACGCACTTAGCCCTTTATGTGAATAAAATGAGCATAACAATATACTTCTTGATTTATTACAATAGCAGTACATATATATAAAAGCTTTTCTCAAGAATATTGGCAACGGCAATTATGTCTGTGATTATAAAATAGTTGAGTCTAGCCATAGTAAAAGGGTAAACGCTTTACAAGATATAAAGTTTTAAACACCAATTCAATATTACTGCTGAATCATAAGATTAAAAAGTACTTACCTATATACCAAAATGAACAGAAAAGTTATATATTTAAATATACACACAAACCTGAAGCCCAATTCAATAAAACGTGTAAATACAATTGACTCCACTGACATTTTTGATTAAATCATTCGAATTCAGTAATTGCCATTCGCCTGACTTGATTCCAAATTTAAGTCCACACTCGTTATTCTGTCACATATCTGTTTTCGAACGGCGGCGTATTAATTTAGCCATCTGTATCATAGTAATTTGTGGCACAGATGCGTAAAAATAATAGAAAAGTTTAAAATATATAACGACAAGATATATAATATAAGATTAATTTTATGTTTTATACATTTTTATAATATAATGCATTATTATTATACATTTTAGGAAAATAAAGTCTTGTCTTTTTAATAGAAGCAACGAATGGACATGACTTTTATAGGTTGCCATTACTTACTTAAACATACGAAATACTGCGCTAGATGTCGCTTTATCTTTTAAGTCTTATACTACAAAATAGTTATATGTGGCAACTACCCAAGACACAAAATAAATTTACTAACCATCTTTTACAGGATCCGTACATAGAAGTAGGCAAGGACACAAGAAACATAGCTGGCTTAGAAGTGGTTGTCGTGGTACAAGATGTTCAAGACATGCCTCCAGTGTTCACCACGGCGCCTCCCATCACCCACCTGCCTCGGCAGGTGGCGCCGGGGGATATGGTCGTCAGGGTCCGAGCAGAAGACGGGGACAAGGGCGCTCCCAGACAAATCAGATACGGACTCGTATCTGAAGGGAATCCGTTCACACCGTTCTTCAATATCAACGAAACATCAGGTACGTGTTTACGTAATTTAGATTTGAATTTGTACATTTTAATTGCCCTACTTTAATCTTTAAAAAAGAAATGTTAATAAACTTGGCACAATGGAACTTTTATGTGCATCTGTTCTAGAACGGTACTTTTTTCTGAATGAAAGATATGTGCTTTAATGTACCCCTGATAAAATGTAGGCGAAAATTCATAATGATCGGTTGAGGCGTGAAAGCTACAAACAAATTCACACGGCAGCCAAACAAAATATTTTTATATTGTGTAATCTCAACCTTTCTGTAAGGTCACTAAAATACTCTAAGCGGAGGTGAAATAAAAGTAAAATTAATACATAATTCACTAAAATTTTATTGCAATCTATTAGAAAATCTTTATGTCAGACCTGCTGCCATAAATTATAAAAATACAGATAGCCGACCAATCTGTGTATGTAATTAGTGTTACAACTATTTACTTCTGAATTTACTACACCGAAACAGACCACACAGCCGCAGCCGTAAACATTAAATCAAAGATACAATACGGGTCAGGTCAGACAGCAACGAATTAAGTTGTGTCCATATCACCGAACACAATAATTTCATCATTAAAAGTAATCTATACGCCCACCTATAACCAAATGGCTCAATTCTCAAAACATAATCTTTAACATATTGAACACTAAAATATTACAATCGTCTTAATTTGTATGATAAAAGCCTTACAACTTACATTTACATAAAATCGTTTAAGACTTAATTAAAACGTTTCTGTATGCACAAACCAAACTGTTGTCCGTACCTATTATTCATTAACAGAATAACAGTATTATTAAAATTTGTCTTTGTATTAATAAAATGTGTTGCCGGCGTTTTATTTAAAAGCCTTCATAGTAATAGACCGCAAAGATTATAAGTTAAATTTTAACAGCGCATTATAGTCCACGTAGTTTTAAGCTTTATATCGCGCGACGCAAACAGTTTGCTGATACTGTAAGACCTTAATTTTATCTGGAATCGTTGTCAGTAAGGCTTGGAGTATAAAACAAGCTATTAAGCTTTCGTTCGGCAGCAAACGCGATATAGGTTAAAACATCTAAACGTGTAACATTTTTGCAGCAATATATGGCTGCTATATTTACTACTATTGCCCGGCCATCAAATAACATATTAATGCGTCGAATACACCAAACATAATAGTCTGACTATATAGCCGGGATATACGCAGAATATTGCCGCTTCTTGCGTAGTATAGATTTCATTGCGGACAGCATTGCCGGGCACTATGTTGCTGCCACACATAACAATAAAATAACGCCCGTTTACTTATCATTCCACGTATTGTCGAGAAGTTAGTTTTAGTGAGTAATGAGATTCAAGCTGTCTTACTTCACTTGGGCAGTCTGCATAGATGCCTATACTAACTAGCTTTATTGTAAGTAAATCGCAGACTAACACTCGGCTTATGAAATCTAATTAACGACGTAGTGATTCAAAATCACACTCTGTCGAGTAATTTGTTTGACTGTTGCTAATTCAGTCAGCCAATCGCAGCAATTGGCATGCGTAAGACCGCCTGTTAACTGACTTTTGTATTGAAACTAGGTGTAAAAGTAGCACTAGTAGGTACTAAACGCTGGCTTAAGTTGTTCGGCCTGGTAAATATCTTATGTTATAAAACTAACAATAGCGCTGAAGTATGGCTCATCTAAAGCATTAACTTAATCCTACGCTGACCTCAGTTAATCTTTGGACGAAGACTTAAATATAAAATTCTTCATTTAGTTCCAAAGTATGTTAAATAGATTTTTGACCGGTGGCTTAAGAATTCGATCCTCTTAAGTAGTCACTGAGGATTGATGACCTTTAATCCTTTTATAATGACGGTATAACTTAGCTACATACAAAGCGACATGTGTGGACGTGCCTAAGTTTTATTCAGAATAAGGGAAAACATTCGCTTTGGCGGATATTACGAAGCTGCATGTGCCCTCGTGCGAGTTAATTTTCCACAAAGATTATTATTCATTTACGTGTTAGCTGTAGGGTCAGCGGCATTTTAACGACGGGCTGTTCGTTTTATTTCTCTGCCTTTTTATTTACATTAAATACAAAGTCAACCAAGTTGTATATTACTTTGCGACTTATGATTTAACAACTTGCGATGGCCACTTGGTTCTAGACTTTTTATAGTTTCTTCGTTGATTCGAGACAGACTGATTGATGTGATTTCTGTTCTGCAATTCGTTATTTATTATGTCCATCAACTGAATGTCTCTTAGGGCCTATGGCGAAAGCGCAATTATTGCTAATCGTGAGGTCGGCAAAGTGCTACTTCTGTCAAGAAACAATGAGCACAGTTGTCTGGAACTGTGCTAGGTTGACAAGAGTAGGCTCGGCCAGTATTACATAGCATCTAAACAAAAGTGTTGAAATGTGCTTGCCTACATAAAAAGTCGAGTTCTTTGGCAAGAAAAGGATGATATGCTAACTTAAAATTCCAAATAATATATTAACTTAAACGTACCATTACATTCTAAAACTACTTAAACATTAACACTGATAATTTACTGTCTCAGAACAAGGTCGTGAAGGAAGTCCTAAATCGCGTTCTGAATAATACTACCTACTTTTCTCAGTTCGTTCGGGGTTGATAATACGAGCTTCGTGTATCAGTTAGTCTGCCTTAGTTTTTGCGTTACTTCCCGCACTAGGTCAGTATTTTTTTCTCTGATAGCATCGCTACGTCCGTCGAGTATCCGGCTTCCGTAGTATATTCTACTTCCTTATCGCAGGTCGACACTCCCTCGGTAGCCCAGTTGGAGGTACCACGTGTCCACGGCTCCACCTAGCGTGACCCACATAATCCACTAAATAACACTATCTGATTTGTTTACAGTCATTTTATACCAAACTTTGGATTTTATAGCACCAAATTTCGTGGTAAAACTTTCTTCATTAACTATAACAATTAAGTAGTAAGCCAAAATGTTTCAAATTAAGTCGTGTTGCAAATTTAATGCCGGTATTTGTTTGTTATGAAATGTTCTTTGATAAAGTAGAACGCAAATTGGAAAATGCGAGCTTTACATTCAATTTCAATTGTTTGCCGGTTCAATTGTGTAGTAAATAAACGTATGCAGATTGCAGATTAGTCATACTTCAATTTATATTAAAACGCAATCCGGTTAAAAGATTTGTTTATATCGGTTTAATGCCAAAGGTTTATAGACCTGTATATATCTTGATTACGTCGTCAATAAATAAACCAAGTTAAAAATAGACTCCCGCCTGTTTTCTTAAGGGAGAGACAGAACTCAACTAGAGTTATAGTTGACTAGTATCTGCTCGCGGTTTTGCTCGTCTAAGAACCATATTCTTTCTGGAAGAACAATACCCTATGTACTTTTCTGTATCCTTGACAACGTGTATGTGAAATTTCATAATGAGGATCTAGTACTTAAGGCATTAAAAGCATAACAAACGACCAAAATCACATACCCATTATAACATTAGTTAGGATCCCTCACGACTCATTCTTTACGAACTGTCATCGATTTAGGTGTTCTTTAACTTTATTTTTGATCTTAGATCTTTAGACAAAGTGATTTCATTCAATACTCACATAAAATAAATGCTGCCTTCGTTACCTTTATCCATATTCTTGCCACAAACCATCATATTATATCTTTTTTTAGACTTGATACAATATTACATAATAAAACATTAATTGATAAACTTTGTCTCAAAAACAATTATTGGCCATCGTACCTGACGGAATGTATTGTTCCAAAAATAATTTCAACTGAATATATACCCTTTACTCAATATAGAGTTGACACTAACATCTAAATTCCCTTAACAAAGCCATAAGTCGGTGTTCAGTGCGTGACTGACGTGACGTTTTTTTAGACTTGATACAATATTACATAATAAAACATTAATTGATAAACTTTGTCTCAAAAACAATTATTGGCAATCGTACCTGGCGGAATGTATTGTTTCAAAAATAATTTCAACTGAATATAATTATACCCTTTACTCAATATAGAGATGACACTAACATCTAAATTCCCTTAACAAAGCCATAAGTCGGTGTTCAGTGCGTGGTAGCGACTATGACAACGCCTAACAAAGAGTATTTGTTCGCTAACAGAAGTACAAACACGACGGACTTCGGCAACGCTAACAGGGCTTTTAATGCAACCTTGCATTCTGCTGAACAAGCGCATAATGGCTCATTAGACCTTACCGGTCGCGCTCTCGCCTCAACAGCCATTGTTTGTAAAGCTGCCCTACCTTACTTCATAATAAAGGTACTTCCTTTGAATAGCGTCCCCGTATACCTAGTAGCCGCTGACAATACAATCCCAACCTTGACATTATCAGCTCGATAACTATGCTCGCTCCACAAACTCGTCCCTTAAGAAACCGTTGAAACTTTACCGACATTGGACGATCTGACATTCTTGCAAATTTGCCGCATTAATCACAAAACACATTATGAGAAAGAGCTTGTGAATGGATATTGGGATTCAATTTAGTTGAAGTAATTTCAAAGTTAGTACGCGTATTTCGAGTGGAATACATAAAGGCCACCCGTTGGTACATACGAATAGACGTATTGAACACCCCGACCGTAAACTTTATTGTAATACTGGATATAAGGCACGTTATATATTTTTGGCATGATTTCAATATTCGGGTGTCATCAAACCTTTTATTAATAATAGGTTAACCACCTATACGTTGCATCACAGCATCTTTTACAATATAACTAGCTTTATTAAATACGGTAATTAAATATATATACCTACTCGCATTCTCACTTATTCATATAAACATAGCTTGCGTAGCCAATCTAGCTAATGTTATCGAATGTACTGGTAATCCTAACTTAATATGTATTATAAATGCGAATGTGTTTATTTGTTTGTTTGTTACGCCCTCACGCCTAAATTACTCGACCGATCATCATGATATTTCGTATATACACGTTTACAGGGGTTCAGAAAAGGACATGGGTTACTTTAATCTAAAATAAAACTGTGCCCGAGGGACGGATATTGACAAATCCTAAATTAACGCCAGCGTAGCCTCGTACAAAATCTATTCTAATACAAAACTACTAGTTGTATTATCTTGGAGTGCCTATTATAACTGTAGAAATCTGTGATTAAATTAGATGACGTATCCATCATTGCATTAGGTACCGTACAATCCAGTAAACGCTTAATGAACGGCTCAGATAGCCTCTTTAATTCATTTCTATCTCTCTATTTAATAGCTTACATTAACCTTTACACTCGCGCCATTATTCCATCTTGTTATGGATTAATAAAGAGATTACTGGCAAACTTCTGCACTTAACAATATTAATTAAGATATAGAATTAACATTCTGAGAGTAAACTTGCGCGTTAAAAGAAAAAGCGTAAAAAGTTTGCGTTGTAAACCAACCAAATACGAGTATATTAAAACACAAAAGTTAGTTTTGCAAGTCGTAATAACCTTCTTTGACTTAATAGCTGTAATTGCCTTATTATATACTACGAACTATTACAACAAAATATATACATTTCATATATTTTTAGTTACATTTTAAATCGTAATATTGTCTAGTATAAAGGCTTGGCCTTGCGGTTATCATTAAAAATTCCATAATCACGCAAGTAAGATAATTCTTATTACCGGTCCATCAACAAATACTTGAGCTGCATGTTGAACTTATTTCAAATAAGTTTATCACGGGTTATTTTAAAACATTTCTTTTTAACCATTACAAACTATTTAAATTCACACTTTACACTACGTTTAGGTTGCTTTATGGCAGCTATAGTCACCGTCAGTCTAAGGTAGTGTTGGCCATAATGTCTACATTTTTAAAACATTTCTTAACAATTTTTAAGACTTGACAAACATGGCGCCTTGTTGTCAAAACTTTCACAAATAATAATCCAATGTATTTTTCTTTCCAAGCAGCAAACAACCATTGAAATTACTGTAGGTATGTCATCAGTCAATGCCTCATTAATGAGGATTGAAGTCACGACAAATTGATTAGAACTAACTAACATATACAATACATTAAACAATGCAAATGAACTAGTTGTAATACTGTCACTACCGAAACTTACAACAGAATGCTTTAGTCATAAACAGTCTTAATTTATTCCTTAGTAATAATTTATTCGGTCTATTCAAGCCACGGGTACTAAATAATTAATGAGGGTCTCATTTGCGCCTTGTCACCGACGACAGATGAGGACCTCGGGAAGTTAATACTAAAGAGAGTGGATGCACCACTTTTGTATGCTAATTACAAGTCACGACTTTTTTTTCTCAGACACCTACTTGGCATAATGAAAGCGTGCCGCGGTACTAGGCTCTCATGAATGGAAGAATGTTCGTAGCTATCTGTTGTTATAATTATTATGCCCATATTAAGTAAGCGTTCTTGATGGATATTAATTTACACATGGTATTAATAGACATTCGTTTTGAAGTCGGTCCCTTTGATAATCTTAAATAGTCTCTCGGTTTGATATTAAATTCCTATTATAATTGTATTTTTATACGAATTTAAAGTTGGTATGTATAGGGAATGTTAAGTCGGTATATATTTCGGGTCTGAGATATTATACAGACTGCTTATAGTAAAAGTTTAAAGCTCGGGTCCAGTAATGTGTTATTGGATTTTCTGACACTACGTTTGGAAACAGAATCCTGTTCGACAATAGTCTAAATTTGTTACTTTACGGGTGTAACACCACCTTTATCTTACACTTCGGATAGATATAGCCTTGATGATATGTAACGATATTTAACTTGTATTATGTTAAAATAGATCAATAAAGGTCGTGACGTAATTTTAAAATGTTGTCAAAATACCTAAATCATTTTGATATTTTAAGAGACGAACGAAGCTGGTGACTGTCAGATCTCCGAATCGTCATACAAACCGATTAAAGTAGGTATCATACGTTTTTTGTCATAGATTTCGTTAGTCAGTATAAAGTCTCTCGTTGTCTTGGAGAGCTTACGGTCTTTGCTGTCGAGAAAACCTACGACAGACAAAAAGGGCAACAGTCTGAGAAATACTATAATTAGTCATAGTAGAAATAAAATAATTACTTACTTAAATAAAGAGTGAAGTGAACGAGGGCCTAAAGCTGACTAATGAGTAGGTACCTACTCAGGGAAAAAAGGAAAAACAAGTAAATTTCTAAAATAATTTTATATAGGGACCGCGCGTATATGAAGCTCATTTTTTGTGTTGATATAATCTATTCTAGTCTCTGTCCTAACAGTAATTAGGTATTTTCAGTAATTGTCAATGATAGTCATAATACTTTAAGCTTACGAGGAGGTAGTTCCATGAGTCATAAGGTTATAAATTATATCTTATCGACATACATCATATTAGTTATTTTTGGTATTTACGTAAATATTTTCACTTTTAAATAATGTATTTAAAAAGTTTTGTATCACTAACTCTTATACGACAGTGCCATCTATTGCTGCATTAAAGAACTGAACGCTAGGGACAGCCATGTTGCATTGAAAATAACAACCATGGCTGTATTAGCTTCCAAGGTAAATCATAGAGGGCAGGACACCAAATTTATGAAAATAAGTTTGAAATATTTTTCAGTAAAGATATTAGAAGCAGTCCGTCAGTCAAATTTATAACTTTGTGTCTTTTCATTTTGTAAATGAAACGTTTACTTATTGGTTCAATATATTATTCCAGGGGAGGTGACTTTGGAGCGTCCCATTGAAGAGATAGCAGCGATTTCGCACGCCGGGGCGCCGATTCTTCTCACAGTGGTAGCAGAGGAAGTGCGTCTGTCCCGTGAGGAGCCGGAGGCCATGTCCTCCACAGTGCAGCTCGCGTTCATACTGCCAGAGAGGGAAAACTCACCGCCATACTTTGAAAACCAATTGTAAGTATTCATATTTTGATATTAATCCAAGAACTTGCCCAGTAGCGCAAAGTTAGTGAATACGACTGCTATGCATAAGATCTTTGTTTTAATTCTAGGTTGAATAAAGTGTTAATGGATTTTCTGTCAAGAAATTGTCAATCAGCACAGTGTTTGAAACTGTCCCAAAGACGCCTGCAGATAAAAAGATGGCAAGCTATTTCCTAAGAATCTACAATAAGTAATTTAGACACCTGCATTCTCCTAAATCCATGTATGTAGGTACTTAACAACAAATAAAATAAATTCTAAAAAAATACTTATGTTTGTAAGTCAGTACTTTTTACTTACCACTCATCATTAAAATAGAAATAAAGTACCTAATCATAACATGTACCTAATACATGCGCTTTAAAATAAACTAGCGGACGCCTAGTGGTAAAAATTCGACCAAAATTCCTAAGGTTGCTACTTTGTTTTCTTTTTTTCTTTATTACATATATTATAAATAAGGATTAGGGTGCGTTTCCACTGACGCGGAGCTGGGCGGAGTGTGGGGGAACGGACTGTGAACTGGCCAATCACAGTGCTCGATATTTCCACTCCGCATCAGTAGAAACAGTGCAAGTGGAGCGAAGCGGAGGTGAGCGGACTTTCAAATAAAACAAATGATCATGCGGCCCCGAGCCGAACAGAACGGAGTCGAGCGGGCTGTGGTGCCGAGCGGAGCGCACGAAGCGGAGGTTACCGGAACGATGCGGCGCGGCGGATAGTGTAGACTTGTCAGGAAAGAACTCGTGCGCTGCATTTTAGTTTAGTTAGCGATATTACGTCATACACTTCACAAGTCATGGACATTGTATGTAAATCAATATGGATGAGAAACTATATTGAAAGTGTCAAAAAATTTCCATGATTATGAGATACTCGACTTATAACAAACAAATGCAATGAAACCAAAGATTTGGAGCGGGAAATCATAGTCATCAAAGACACCGGATTTTTATTCGATATGTTACATAGATCATTGCAGCTCTGGTCTACTCAGCTCCACTCCGCCCTGCTCCGCTTTCCTACACTCCGCTTGAATGGAAACACTTGCTACTTTTCACTGCTCTTTTCCGCTCCATTCCGTCCAGCTGCGCGTCAGTGGAAACGCACCCTTATTATTCTTTGTAACTATGGTTACCTACCGGTAACCATAGTTACAAAGACTTGTACGACGAGACAAGAATAGACAAGAATTGAATACAAGAATTGTACGACGTCAGACGAACAATGCCGAAATTCTACGAACACGATTCGACTGTGTGTGTCAAACGCATGGATGAGTACGTGTAGTGTTTTTTCATTAATTTAATGTATTTCTAATGCATATTTTATATAAATATTAGGATTCGCCCCTTCTTCTCCATAAAAACTTTAAATATACCAAATTTCATACTCCTCCGTCCGCTCAATTTTCATAAAAAGGGGTGCAAGGTTTTTGCTTCACGTATTAATATATAGAATTATCAGCGAGACAGCCTAGTGCTTAAAACCTGTGACGAGGGCTGGGTGAACTCATGGTGTACCGTGAATATACCCAGATTGTTAATTGCATGGATGGCATAGTGTTTTAAGTGGTCCACTCGCTACTGATATTGCGCCGATGGTGTTGGTTTTGATGCCCAATAACGTATGTAATCCATAAATAACTATTTCGAGCTTAGATGTTCTTTTTGTCCATTGTTTGAATGTTTGTAAAGTCACCTGCGCAACAGGACAAATTCCTAGTGCGGGAATATTCTTTTAAAAACGTAAGACAAAGTACCTATACCTAGCTCTCGCCTATGTAATCTTGTAAGATCTGGTAGTTGCAAAGTTAACAAACTAATTTTATAATATTCCAGCTACATCAGCTATTTGGATGAAAACGCGCCTCAAGGTACGGCGTTGATGTTCAACGACCCGTATATCCCACAAGTGAACGACAACGACGCAGGCAAGAACGGTGTGTTCTCGCTCTCACTGGTAGGCAACAATGGAACCTTCGAGATATCGCCCACCGTTGCCGAGAGACACGCCCAGTTCATCATAAAAGTGCGAGACAATACCATGCTCGATTATGAAGCGAGGAAGTCTGTAGTTTTCCAGGTAATAAATACTTTTGCGTATACCTTTACCCCCTTTGACTGATTATGTAATTCTGGTATATAATATGTTTGTTTGTGTTTATACTAATTAGTTCACAAGCAGCAAAATATATACCATAATATGAACGCAAGTTTCATATTGTGGCGAAAGAGAATCTGTCTTTTGAAAGAACTCTCTGTGAAAGAAGTTTATAAAACTGAAAATTATGTATTGTAGAAGATGAAAATTATTAATGTTAGAAAGTAGATACCTAATGTAAATGATAAAACATTTTCTTGAGATGAATTACAATACTTCTAATCTTTTGTTTTACATATAGTGTAAGCAAGCAGACCTCCGTCTTACGTAACAATGTTTTATGTGTCGAATATATATATAATACTTCTCAATTTTTAGATTTTGGCGCAAGAGCTTGGTCCAGCTACAAATCTGTCAGCAACGGCGAATGTGACGGTATATCTCAATGACGTCAACGATAACCCGCCATTATTCCTGGCGCAATCCTACGACGTAGAGTTGGCGGAAAACGTAACCGCTGGCACCAGGGTGGTACAAGTCGCAGCCGACGACGTAGACACAGGCTCATTCGGCAAAGTACAGTTCACTGCCATATTAGGATACCTCAATACTTCCCTACACTTGGATCCTATATCGGGAGTAATAACTGTAGCCACAAACAACCATGGCTTCGACAGAGAAGCGATGCCAGACCTGCATTTCTTAGTAGAGGCTAGAGATAACGAGGGAGTAGGTTTAAGAGTAACAGTGCCATTAATTATTAAGTTACTAGATATAAATGATAACCCACCAGAGTTTGAGAGGTCTCTGTACGAGTTTGTACTGTCACCAAGCTTGAATAATTTCACATCGGCAGCCTTTGTAAAGGCAGTTGACAAAGATGCCGAGCCACCAAATAATGTAGTCAGATATGAGTTAATACAGGGGAATGGTGATGGAAAGTTTGCCATTAATGAAGAAACAGGTAACTGTTTACTTTTTATATTTTAATAGTAATAATGTAAAGATATTGTTGTTTGATCCATAGATGTCTAATGCTGTATTATTTTTCTGCAGGTGAACTGTATCTTCTAGAAACATTGAAAAGAACAAAAAAACAAAATGTACACAGACAAAGACGACAGTCAGATAATCAAGACGAAAGCGAAGTGTTTGTTCTAACTATTAGAGCATATGATCTAGGCGTGCCTAGATTGTTCTCCACGACTATGGTAAAAATATATCCTCCAGAAAGCAAGACAAGAACAATGTCCTTTATAGTACCTGGAGTAAATCCTGATAAAAAGAAATTGGAAGAAGTCTTGAGTACACTTTCTGGAGGGAAAGTGACCATTATCGAAATTAAACCATACAAAGGATCAGATAATGGTGCCACAGATTTAAACGGTCAACAGTCTAGTCAAGAAAAGTAAGATAATGCATTTAAAAGTAAATATTTTTTGGAAATAATTAACGTGGACAAATTAAATACTTTTATTATTTTGCAGGAGTGAAGTTATTGCTGTTGTTCGCATGACCGAGAACACTGCCATTAATGTAGCAAAGCTACAGGAGCAACTCGCTAAAAATGTGACTGTGTATACAACTGGCACTAATTCTGGTGGAGTTATCAATACCAATACCGGCTCTGGCACTGGTTCAGGTGGCAAATCAGATCATACATCCACAGCCGATGGCGGCGATTCTGTAAGTATTGAAACGGTTAAAGTAGGTTAAAGAAATATCTTATTACATTTGTAACGAACCTATTAATAATAACTTTTAATTTATTTCAGGGCTTGTACAGAGCAGAAAGCCGTTTATTATTTTGGTTACTTATATTACTAGCGATATTAGTAGCCTTAGTACTGTTATTACTTATCTGTTGTTGCATATGTGAAGGATGCCCTCTCTATATGCCTCCAAGGTAAATTTATATTTTTAATGCCTGTTATTTCCACATCACCTTTATTATTTACTCAATCGCTAACTCTTAACACTCTTAGAACACGATTCTTCAACTAGGTACACATCCTAATTTATATTTAAGTTATTTTCTACTAATATTTCCTTTTTTTCTTATTAACAGAATGAAATGCACCAACTAATGCAAGTTCTCACACCATCTTAACACTTTTTTAGGTAAATATTTTGTTTTATTTTAATGCACTAAATTCTTTTATATTTAACATCAATCTCAAAAGCTGAAGTGTGGAAATCTTTGATACAGTTTTCACTTTTTGGGATTAAAAATTGCATGTAGCAGTAGTTTGTAAGATAGTCTTACCTATTTATACTGCATGTCACCTGAAGAGCAAAATGTTTGGAATGCCTTGTATCATTAACACACAGTTACATTCTTATACTCTTAAGTGATGATAACAGAACAGCTAGGTACATAGATATCCATTAATAAATTCTAGGAAAAGAGTGATACGTGTCAACTCCACAGAGGACGACGTGCATTTAGTGGTGCGCGACAAGGGACTTGGGAGGGAAAACAAGTCGACGCAAAATATAGAAAATAAGTCAATACAAGCTAATGAGTGGAGGAGGCGCGAGGCGTGGAGTGCCGAGCAGGCAGACTTGAGGACGAAGCCGACTCAGTGGAAATTTAATAAACGAAACTATAAATCCAAAGAACCGTCAAAACCAGCTTCAACGCCAGGCGATATCCACCAAGAGTTCGTACACGCAGCCGCTGATAACGATTATCGATACAACGACAACCGTCAATCATTTCGAGCAAGGTAATACATAATATTTTAGAATCATTTGCTTTCGCCATTAATAAAATAATCGATTAATATTGTAACGGATACATAATAAAAATTTTAATATAATAATACATTAGAATAATGTTAAAGACACCCAACAATTAATATTTAGATATTAATAAGAAGCCAAAAACTATTAATTATTTCGAATGTCTGAAAGAAAATATAGCTATTATTGAAGTCGCGTGACGGTATATCTATACATATACTAAATCACAATTATCTATTATTTCAGAGATGGTCCAAATATAATCTATACAAAAGAAATGCAACTTCAGGAAGCATTCTCCAACAAACATAAGGAATACATCGAAGATTTAGAAAATGGATACGATAGAATTGCCACGCTACATCACCAGCGGAGAGAGCATGACAACGATTCAATACGCAGACACGAAATAGATCGCGGCTCCGAAGTCGGAGTTTTCCTCAAGTCTGATGTTGAGAAAAATGTACATGACAAGACTGATAGTAAAACTAAACGTGAATTTCAAGAAAAAGCACGCGCCCCATCTTCTCTAGGCAGGGATCAATATTTTATTAAGGAAGGCAATACAGAAATTTTAAGATTAGTTACTAGAGGCAAAAACGAAGAAGAACGTTATGTTAATCTTCCTATTCATCAACAACGACCAGTAACATTAATACCACACACTACACAGTATGTTGTTGTTGATAGCGGAAAAGATTTATTAATGGAAAGATTTATCAGAGAACAAGGAGAAGAGGCAAAAAATATTAGAGAGAGAATGGGAAAGGTGACAGATTTAGACAATGTTTCAACTGGTAAAGATGGCAAAAGTATAGGACAACGATCACAAGTAGGAAGTGAAGTGCAAAACCAATATCATGACTACACAAATCTTCATCCAGAGGTACCAGGCTCAGTCCCCCTTAAAACTGACTATCTTCAATCAGCGTTGTTAGAAATGCAAAACAAATCAACTATACATCAAGAATTACTAGAGTCATCTTTAAGAAAGCAAAATGAATTGTTACACCAAATTCTCATTGAACGTGAGCGAATGCTACAAAATCAAGAAACAGCTTCTCAAGTAGAAAGTAAATTAGAAACACAAAGCTTACCTGGTCATTCTGTGATGGCAACTCAAACTGAATGCCACATAGGCACGCAAACTGAACCGCAATTACTTAAACCTACTAGAAGAAAAGCTAGAAGTGACAACGACTCCTATAGTGAAGATGAATCAGAAATGGTACTGGAAGATGAAACAAAGAAAGTAGCTTGGCTGAAAAAGAAAAAACCTAAGAAGAAATTAAAACACAAAGATCCAAGACGAAGTATTAGAGTATACGATTTGAGAAGAAAGATAAAAACACCAATTATTGAGGAAAGTGAAGTTTCACCATCTTTGGAAAGCGAAAAACATGTAAAAGTAAGTAAAAGTAATGAGAGAGAAGAACATATCAGAAATTACGGTGATTTAACTAAAAGTACAGTTACTACATCAAAGAATGAAACAGTTACATCTACACAAATAAAAGTAACTGATAGTGATAGAAAGCCGTCGAGACTCAGAAGGGAAGTTCTAATGGAAATTTCGGATTCTTTAGATGAAAAATTGGATTCAGATTTGAGTGACAGAAGGCTGCGCTTACAAAAACAATATTCTGTAACCACAGACGATGCCCTACCCATAAGCCCACTAGCTATAGAACATGAAAGTTATGACAGTAAAAGCAGGAGCAGTTCTGCATCAAAAGATAACAGAAATTTAGTGTTTTCCAGACAAGGTTCTTCAACAGAAGCCAGAGAAATAGCAGCCGAGCAAACATCAATAAAAATAAAAACACCTGACATAGAAGTAAAATCAACAAAAGCAGATAGTTCAAGCAATATAGAAACTAGCAGTAAAAAAGCCAATGAAGCTAGCGAGTCAATTAAGTCATCAGAAACTGCCAAACCAGCAGGCAAAAGTTTACCACGCTATATGCAATGGTATGGCAATAAGAAAGCTTCTAGTAGTAAGGCGGCTCCAGCTGAAAAAGTTGTCCCAAGTAAACCGAAACGATTATCAAAATCAAAAAACGATGACGATAAGGATAAAGCGGGCCGGTATGGGAAAATTATCAGCAAAGACAGTCACGGTGAATCGGAGGTAAAAAAAAACTTCAAATCAACAAAAGAAAGTGAGTTCATTCATCCACGGATATTAAAAGAAGGAAAAGTTACGCCGGTACCAGAAGGTCCTTTACCAGATGTTCATCCCCTACTTCAGCACTCTGAACACAGGTACGAACATAATTATGAAAATCAAAATCCTCTATGTTACATTCAACCGACACATATCCCTAAATATCTTAGTCAGCAACCAAACATACCTTTGCCGCGAAGATCACCGACTGAGCAACAACCTATCTATGTAAATCAGGACGACGTCAGAAAAGATACGAAGCAAGATATATCGGAAAGTGCACTAACTCACAGTATATCAATTTCTACCAGCTACGAGGAAGAGCGAAAGAATCCTGAAGTACATGTTTCTAAAATAAATATAGGCGGTGATAACGTACCAGACATAGCTCATAGAAGCGGAACATCTAAAATAGATGATAATGACTCTGGTATAGCTATGAATACGTTGGTGCAGCAGAACATGAAGAGATTACCCATAACAGAGAAGAAGAGTGTTTTTACAATCGCATACGACGACGTACAGACGAAACAACTGCGACCAGACAGCAGCTCAACTTCTTACTAGTTCTCTTTGTATTTGTATCCGTCGATTGAGTGCCTTATAACATTGTGTATTAGAATAGCTATGAAATTAAAGACTCACTTTCTGTATTCCGTCCAATCTTAAAATATTTTAAATTATAAATATTATTATTGATATAACAAAGAAATATTTTTACGCAGATGGTTTTGGATTACCTTTTAGCTAACATCAGATACTTAGATTAGGTTAGATTAAGCTAGTTTCGTTAAACGTATAAGATTTTAGCTAAAACGCATCCTGTCTGCAATTATTGTGTATAATAAATTGTAAGTGAACTTGATACAACTGCCTTTGTTTAATGACTGGTTTATCATAATTTTAGAATATTTTCCTATAATAATGTAAATACATCACATGTTGAAAATACGATATTATAATATTTAAATTAATGGTAGCTTTAATAATGTGTCTTTGTAAATATTATTTCTGTAATACCTTACAATGCATTCTGATACAGAGTGCAATTCTATATTTGTTATAAAATATAAAGTTATATATTACATATTAAACCATGAGTATTATTTAAAATTAATTTTGTTTTCTTTCGTTAAACACACTCAGATGAAGAAATACATACATAGCCCCTGAAGTACTAGGCAGAGGCGTGTTACAGCCACATTTCGCCAACTTTGATTGTAAGTCCTCATAATAGGAGACGTAGGTACCGTATTTCGCAGAATGTCTTGAAGGAAATCCCCAATTCCACTCCGTCCGACCTAGTAATCGAACCTGAGATATCATTTACTGTCACTTCGACACCAACGCAGTCATTTAAATAGACTTCAATCAATGCCATACATCAGCATATTAGCAACCCACTGTTACTTACACACAATAATTAAAGTAGATGGGTATAGAGAAAGTAAACTAAATAAAATAACACGAATACAGAAATCTAAACTTTAATTAAAAACAATCAACAATGTACCTGACATGCAGTAATTTTGCCAAAAAAACAAATCGTTTACATAAATATTATATAAAAAATATAATTATACACTGATTAAGTGATTATATTGTATGTCACAAGTCACAGGTTTAACAGCTGTATATTTGCAATCCATTTAATACATATTAACGATTTTATTATAAATGCAGATTATTATAACATTTTAATAATAACACTTTCCAAATAACTGATTGGCAATTATAGAGAGTTAGACAGATTTAAATTAAGGAAGAGTAAACATTGAATGCAATATACCCACGCAGCTTGGACGTGAAATGTTATAGTATTTTTATTATTATCGAAAGATAATACTAGCAAGGCAATTCTGCATAAAATGAGAAGAAACATGCATTCACACTTCTGAAGGTTCACGAATTATTGTTTCTTGCTTTTTACACATCAAAGCCATCTGACATAGCTACACCGTGCTTCTGCTAACTAGCGACTGCTCTTCAAAACCATCACTATCAAGCATCTCATGTACTGCCTGTACTTGCTTAGATAATTTATCTATTCGTTGTAATATTACTTCAAACTGATCATACGGCACTAATATGGTATGTTGCGGAGACGTCGAAGAAAGCAAAGCCATTACTTTATCGGCCATCGGTCCAATTACCTCTATTCGACCAGAAGATTCAAGACTGACGACATCACGCACTGGTGTTGGTAAATGCTGAAACCAAGTATTCAAAACAGCTTCCATAGGTACCCGCTGATCGGCCATCTTTCTTAATCTCTGAAGATATAAAGAGGGCTTCTCTGTGCCTATTTCTTCTTTATTTAGTCGTTGAATTGACATGCGTTTTATGAACTCATACTTGATATGGTCATATTTGCTTTCGGGTGGAGGATTTAATATGATATCCTCTACCATTGAGATGTAATCAAGAGGAATGTGAGCCACAGTATAATTATACTTGTCTGAATCTGTTAATATCCCGTTTAAAGTGAAAACTGATTCCACCTGGGCAAACCATATCGGTAATTTTTCGCTTGAGAAACGTGGAAATAATAAATCCATCATGAGTTCAATACGTCTGTAACTACACGTATCTATTTATATTAAAACTAAAAATATCCAAAGCCCGTCACCAACTATACTGCGTTTTCAATTGAATGTATGTGGGTAAAACAAAATAATTGTGTGGATGTTATCGACATCAAGATGAGATTTTCTGTAAACATTGTCTTGATAATAAAATTAAGCATTTGCCTTAAGTTTAACAGTGAAACAATAAGGAAATATTAAGTTAAAATAATACTTCAATAATTATGTGATTCCCTTAGTTTTACAAATTACAAAATATAATAGATGATCAGTACAGTTTACATGAATTGACACTAGATGTCTCTATAATCAAGAAATTGTTGAAGTTTATTACTAAACAACGCTACAACAGTAACGTTACAGATTTTACGGTTTTAGTAAGTTTGTATTGGGTATTGCGCAGTAATGCGATAATAATATAAACATATCATAACATAACCAACCACTCATTATTTGTTCCAGTTACAAACGGTTGCTTTCAACGTTATATTGTAACAACTGTTGCGGATATTTTAAACGGGCAGATATTATTTCTATATTACTAGGGTAACATAAAGCCAAGATGGTTCGAACTGCTTGACGCTTACATTCTTGTACTGGTAGCGCTAACAGCATTGTATGGTGGGTCGGTGGACAGGCTGCAAACCATTACCTGCGATATGTAAATTGAAAGTATGCAATTAAAATACTAGATGTCTCTCTAAGTAGCATCGGTTTGCGCTGCGGGGTTTTATCATTTTATTTATTGTGTTGTAGCTATCATACGTCTTGTAAATTTTTTACACCGTGTCTACTTTATTCAATGCTACATTATATAAACTTATTAGACACTTGGGATATACAACGAAACAGATAAATTGTTGAGAGTGTTATACATCGATGATAGATGGCGTTGTACGGTACTCAAGATAAAGTAATTACTGAGTGATAGGGTAAATCAGTATCCAGATTAGCGGACTGTTGCAAATGAAATAAAATATGAACAGTATAAATGAAAGAGATGATCTATCTACAAATCTTGAAGCAACAATTAAAATTTATGTAAGTACCTACAAACAACGTTATAACATTTTGTTTAACTCTAGTAAAACTATAACTTTAGTTATATTAATTACAAGGTAAACATAATGAATGCAAATGTAGGTAAGTATACATTTTCGAAATTTTCTTTAATATCTAAACATTAGTTAACTACCTAAACTTAAATATTGTTTCAGCATTCACCGTTCAATCATTCGCATGAGCTGCTCCTTCATTCAGCTCATTTGCACAGACGACTCGAGTGGAAAATTATTTCTTTTCATATTCCCATTTTTCACGTCTTACTTAAAGTTTTCACGTCAATGGGGAGTTTATGATTCGTCTGTTTATTTTTCTTTTTTTTCCTCGTTGATTGACTAATTTTTATTCAAAGATTTCCGTTTAGTTTACTTAACTTCAATACCGACGTTTCTTCCTTTTTCTTTAACAGTTTTCCTTAGACGGCGGTAATAATAAAGTCTTAAATGAATATATTTTTATATTTATTAGCTTAACGTACCTTTTGCTGAAACCCACGACTTGGTGTGTAAGCTATCTTTTCAGGCGCCTACGGTTTTAAAAGAGAAAATATGAGAAGCCTTAAGGTATTATAGTAATGGAATGGAAGGCTGTATGACAAGAAGAATCTTTTAGAATCAGGTGACAAATTTTGCGTTAATATCACATATTGGATTACTTAATAGGTATAGATAAGTAGGTATATTTTCACTTTACGGAAAAGAGGAATCATACCTAAATATTTTTAATTATCTATAATTTTTCATTCAAATATTTTACTAAAGCATTGTGTAGCTTGAATGTAGGGTAACTTATGTGAAGAACTGATAATGCTGGTACAACATACCCTGGTTAACATAAAACTAGTTGAGAACGCGTCACTGCCATTGCCTAATTAATCCTACATATTAATGAGAAAATACAAGTCAAGTTAGATAACATTACATCGCGCGGTATGCACCAACTTATTTAATTTAGTAATAATAAAACAGAACCGCAACTTTTATTAAGAAAGTACCAGGGCGACAGAAACAGACATGAGGTATGGAAATTACGTTTCCCCGCGGCAACTTGCTTTCACGGTCCACTGGGCTGATCATAATAAAAACTCGCGCCGTCGCCTTCGCACTGAAGTTTGACCATAAATTCGGTGGTCGGTGCAGTAATCGCCTACCGCTCGCCGACGGCGAAATTCTCGCCCAACCGTACGTCTGCTAAAAATTCAAGCTTCATTTCAACTTCCATCGTTGTTTCTGACAAAGAAAGTACAAGAAATATTTAAGAAAAGTAACAGTGTATGTCGAATGGAGCTCACGGTTGGTTTTTTTATACAGGCGCGCAGATCCCCTACTTTTAATATAATAATAAATATCACCAGAATACACTACTTTGTGCAAAGTTTTTTCTCTTTGTTTTCCCCGAGGGTGCGGCAAGACCATTAAAAAGGTTAGGGCGAGCGATATTTTATGCGATTTTAAGTGTGTAACGGTTCTAATGTCCGTTTTATTGCAATGTAAATTATGAAGGCATATCCCTATTACCATACAAACTTCTAAGAACTCTTCTCACTAATTTCTCCTTATAATAATATCGGCCCTGTATTTACCTGTCCCACTGCTGGGCACGATCCTCTTCTCAGTGTGAGAAACGTTAGGGCATAGTCCAGAAAGCTGGCCCAGTGCGAGTTGGCAGACTTCTCCTTACCTGATAGATACTGATAACTGTTTGCTATGTTCTGTTTATGATCACTCAAAAAACTAAAATGAACTGATATCTAATTACTGTCTAATGAATATATTGGAGCCCGTTACTAAAAATGGATTAATATTGATAAAATTAGAATTAAGATCAATAGATTAGATAAAAGCCATAAACTAACTTAATATAGAAATTGTGAACAATATCACTAATATACATACATATGTGAATTTAGTTCTAATTATTTGCAAACTTTTACTAATTAACGCAAACAGCCTGGCAAACCAACTGCCTTTTTTATAGAGGTTAAAAACTACCACTAAACTAAAAAAATCATTTAGCTAACTTTAACCCCTACGTGTGGACATTGTGCCGAAGCTGGACACTCGATGACCGAATGTACAAAGAAAGAAGATACTTTATGCTCTCGTTTTAAGAAGCCTAGCAAACACAAAACCGGATCGGCTGATTGTCCAGCCAGAAAACAAGCTGAATATAGGTATATAAAATCAGTAGATTCTGAGGGTGCCTAGATCGCCGTTTATTTATATTTCATCACTTACTACTACTTAGCTTAGATTCCCATTATAAGACATATCATATGTTAATTTTATAAACATTATAGGTATATGTCAATTAATATTTTAAAACAAAATTATATAACTAAGTAGTATTATTTTCATTGTAATAGTAACTTAGTATAGAACAATCTTAATTTGTTAAATCATGTTATGAATGCTCTTCCTATTACACTATAATAGCACATAATTATAGCCTGTGATACAGGTATAACCTAGTACAGGCGTCCAAAGTAATGTGTCCTATTTTAAGTATTTTTAAGACCTATTGTTATTTATATTTGTGTCAACTTAAACTTAATAAACAATTATTATTATTATTTATTATTATTTTACTTAAGGCCAGTCCCACAACTAACAAGTAAAATTTATCCAAACGATAAATCGCATGCTGTCTCACTCTTGTAAGGTTAAAGAAGAGAGAATGCGAGACTTTTAGCTTATAGCACAGATAATTATAGATAAATGCTATTTGGAGGTGGTAGAACAAACTCCATCTATCGTTTATTTTACTTACTATATCATCATTATCATCTAAGACGTCCACTGCTGGAAATATGGACTTACTATATATACCTACCGAGTAAAATTATTATCGTTCTACTGGTAGACCGTTCAGAACTGGCAGGAAATAGTGCTAAGGCTTCCTCAGACAATTTACTATGGACATTTTGGTATTGAAATATCACTGTATATTCCTATTCCTGCAGCCGTTTTTCGAATGGTATAGTATTTTAAGTAATCGCATCGCCACTATCAATACTCCGAGTGTTTGTAGGTTCGACTCCCACACGGGACAAAGTCATTGGTTCGAATTTCACAAAAGGTTATACCGAGTCTGTGTGTTTTTATGTCCGTTGTTTAAATGTTCCCATGTCCCTCGCAACACAGGATTTATTCCTAATGCGGTAGTTGTCTTAAAAATAAACGTCAGCTAATTTACCTAAGAAATAAATTTCGTGTCAAGGTGTTTGTGGTCTCAATACTCCGAAACGGATCGACCGTTTTTAAGAATTTTTTATGTGTATTTAGGAGGTATAAAATTGGTCGTAAAGTATATATCATACCGCTAGGTTATTAGGCTGTCAACCTAACCTACATTTATGTGAGTGACGCCACGGACAAAAGCTAGTATTATTATAATAATCAACCCTTAATTGGCAAACACATTATTCCTTGTTTAGCATGCTTTCTGTTTTATGTGAACTAGCTATAAATAAATAATATTTTGCAGTGCTCTCTAAGTTTTAAGCAAATATTATAAAATATTTAAGACCCAATGCATGTACACTTAGTTTGCAAGTAAATTATTTGAATTATTATATTACCGAGCCAAATATGTTGTCTTCACGTTTTTCATCCCCATGACAAAGGCAGTAATCCGTCAGATTAGTTGAAAAGCACAAGTGGTCTCGATTCAGCGATACCTCTCATTAGAAACAGCTCGGACGGCGAGAGGGTTAACTTTGAAGTATCATTGCCATTTATTAATGGTCAAGTTCAACCCGCCGCCGTCTCCCCAAATTAGAACCGATTGCTGTAACTGAATTATTAAATTGATGCCATTTGTTCTGAGATATTTTAATAACGTAAATTGTTTTAGGTTGGCAACAATATTAATTATTGGTTAGGGGATAATTTTTGTTACTGTTGTTTTCAATTCTGATAGGCGTTTATTTTTATTACTAAGAATATTGTAAGCAGTATGGTAAACAGTAAAATATGGTATTGCTGGGTGTGAATAAGTACTGGTTAATAAGATACATTTTATGTCAGACTTTATATTTGTATTATAAAAATAATGTTTTAATAGTGTACACGTATGTTGTAAGTACCTATTATATCGTACGTATTAATTAGAGACTCTTTCGATGTCATAGTTACTAGGGCGTGTGTTTTTACAGGCATTTCCTTAAGCCATTGGCCAGGCCGCGAAATTCGTCTGTTTCAGGTGAATAATCGGCGTTAGGATAGTCAGTTCATATACATACTTGCATCAATATGTCTTAGTACCACCTTCATTGTTTCTGATTGTTAAGAACTTTGCCCGTTCACCGCGCACTTGCACTACTGTGTAAGAAAATATGAGCCAATGTTTGTTTACTTTGTTTTCTTGCAGTCTTTGCTTAAGTAACTGACGGTAATATCAATGAACCCAATGTCTTTTATGAAGCGTAGGTTGGTTTTGGTGGAATATAGCATATATTTCCTTTATAATGCAATATGTAGTGTTTGTATGTACGGGGAACTTTACAAACAGTAAACGAAAAGAACACTTGGGCTCTGTTCAATTATTTGTAGATCACGTAAATTTTTGTCCCGTTTGGATCGAACCCACAACACTCGTCGCAATGACAGCGGCGAAGTAACCACTTAAGCCATAATGCCATCTGTGCAATCAAGTTTGTTTAAAGACCCACTGTCGCCTTTGTTTGGCTACATACGCTTAATTATTCATGTCATTTATTTATACTTATTAATAATCAGCATTGCTTGGGTATATTATTTCAGTACTAATCAGCAGTGAGACAACCTTAAGACTGCGCCGAGCGTAAGACGCGGTTGGACTGAATGATAGAGCTTGATATTCAAATGTGAAATTGTATGGAGGATTTGAAGTGCTTTTTTGATAAAAATGTATCTTTATTGTCAACCAATAACTTAAATATTCGGGACGGACAAATTGTAATTTAACTATTTATGTTTCGTTTAAGCTGTAAAATAGGATTGATTTCTACTGTTATAATCTAAAAGCACGTAACACGAGCTTACGTTTTTGAATTTCTCGTGCAAATTTACGTAATTTTGTAGGCGAAATTATTAATTATTTTAAGTTTTTTACATGGAATAATTGTAAACACATTCATCATTCATTGTTATGGTAAATGTATATTTTATATTTGTATTAAATAAAAAGTGTTAATTTTATCAACTTAACTGTGACTGCCTGTTTTGGCACATTTCGTTCGGCACAGTCTTCACAGAACGTACCTTGTAAATAATTGCAAATGGATTGATAGCTGATTATTTTCTATAAAAGGAAAAGTTTAAGTAATCGATCCATTTTTATTAATATGACATATAGAGAGAGGTTTGCCTACGTGCACGGTGGGACGGATTGCCTAATTTTACATAGCATAAAACATAAAAATTCCCATTAATTAAAATTGTCTTTATTAATTTTCCAATGAATCGCAAACTCATAACATTGACACTTATTGCTTTTCTCCGAATTTATCCAAGAAACCAATTAATCACGTGCCTCTGTCCAATAAATCCCCTTACGGACTTTAATTATTTTCTTATGATTTTAATTTTTGCGTTCCTACCCTCCGAATCACGGATTTCGAACAACTGTCTCCACTCAGGATTTTTTAACTCCGAGTTTTACTTTTATTAATAAAGGACGAAGACAATTAATACTACTTAAATTTTGTTTAAGCATTCCCGAACTTAATTAGAAAATCTTTTCCTTGTAACAAAATAAATATGTTTTAAAAGCAGCTGTTTTAAATATATTAGTGTAAAGTGCCGCTGTTGCAGGTATTGAATGCTTATGACTTATGTATAGAACTATATGTACGAAAATTTGTTTATGTAATAAGCACAATATAGTAAGTATTACATTATTATATTCTAATAAAAGTTGTTTTACAGTTACCCTCTACCAGCATATTATATTATCAGTGTAGTATAATTCTTTGATTGTATTGTGGTTGTGCGATTACACCATCTGGTAGTCGGTAAACATTATGTTTTGTGAATTATATTAATCAGTTATGTATTATAAAAATGATTAGTAATTCTTAATGAGAAATGATGTTATCTAAATACTACTATTACATTATTCCAAAACTGAAGTCTAAGTTGTTATTGTTACTGGCGAATCCGATTCACAGAATGGATTTTAGTGCAATTTTATACAGGAATAGTTTGAGAAATAATAAATTTCTAAGAATTCTTAGGTTGTGCATAGCATTATTGGGTTTTCTGCAAATAAAAGTCGCACACCGTCCTTTTCTTTAGGTGATATAGTCGTGAGATAAGTTTGTATGAAAACTCGGAAACATTGTCTTGATGTAGTAAAAGATAATGATCTTGATGGCATTAAAAGAAAACACAAGTCAGTTTATTTATTGATTTATTAATATAGATACGCATTAACAGAAGATTTAATCACCACCATTTTTTTAGCAATACGTATTTAACAATTGAGGGGTTTGACCTGAAACCGCGCAATTAAGTGCCATTTGTCCACAACAAAAGAGCTGTCCTCTCCCCCCTTTTCTTCCGAAATTAGTGATGACTTCAATAAAAATAATTCTTGTCTTTTAGGCAAATTGCATCGCGAAAAGTCCAAAAGCCTTTAATTAAGGGTGGCCCCTCGCCACCCCGTAAACAGCGTCGCGGCCGTCACCTTTTATTTTTGTTAATTCTTGGGCTCTTTCTTCGCCGCATAAGTTACTTCACCCCTTACCGTCCCGTGATTCTTTACGCCTTTTTGTCACCGTTTGAATTCTTTTGAAGAAACCCTTTCTTCCCATCTGCCACGCCCGTCAATATTAACTCCGCTGCGACGAGTTAAACTTTTTAATATCCGTTAAATTTTGTTACACTCAGCGCAATACCGTTTAAGCTGATTTAAAATAAAAAGAATCTAATTTGAAATTCGTGTCTTTTTGTTTTGTTTATGTGTAGCCTAATATGTTTTGTATAGCTTTTTATATGTAAATATAAAACATAAAATCAACAAAAGGACATCCCAAACCGCAGAAGGCGCAACAATTCTTAAGATTCATTAAATTATTCACGAGGGAAGAAATAAAAAATAATGCAAATGAGATCGAAGGAAATGTTTAAAAAAAACTTGTTGGGAAACACAAGAGATCGCTCGGTGGTTGTAGGGACACGGAATTTTTAATCCATTTCCCGTAGTCGATTAATATTCAGAACGAGGCCGGTCTGGTTCATCTCCTGCACCATTATTGCTTGGACGCCGCCGTCTCCACAACGTCTTCGGTATACTTTCGCTTTGATTTCGTACAAGCTAATTACTTTCCTTTTGTCACTGATTGCATTCCTGAGTGCTCGGTGTTAGTCGCGTTCGATTTTTTTATATTACATTTTTGATTCCGTGATCTGAAAAATGTAATAGAAGCCAATTAAAATAACATACTATTTTCTTTCGTTTAATAAAAGCAGCTCTTGTGTGAAGGGCAGCTCTGTGTAGGGAATATTTGAAATAAATCAAAGCAGTGTACGCAAAGTCCAACCTGTCTAGAAACAACTATTGAATCGCTTGTTAGATGTGGGCCGCATCAAATCCGTATTATTTGACGCAAGGTAACGACCACTTAAACAGTCAATATAAGTCAATTATAATATTGTGATCAACCTTTTAAAATATACCTAGAGATATAAACAGTATTATACTCAAAATAGGTACACAAAGCACTTAACGGTTGTATATCTGCAAAATACAACGTAATAATCGAGTCGATACTTACATTCCGACAAAGCTTTAAAGTTTAACGGATACAGGGCAGAAATTTTCAGTGACCAATCTGTGAATAGATAAAAAATTTCCACAGCGAAAAAGCACACAAATATTACGTATAACCTACCTATTATGTAATTTATATAATGCACGTCGGCATTTGTGCAAGTACTTACTATCTATCCCAGTAATCCGAAGTGAGAAATATGGATAATACACAATTGAAATCTATTCAAAGAACCATTTTTTAACTTAATCTTTGCTTTAGCAGGAGACATAATTACGGAAATAATTAGGATTAAAAGTATACTCTCGAGTTTGCCTTTGTCAAATAAGTCTTAATTTAACTAACAGTAATTTACATAAAATTTGTATCATACTTATATAAAGCAACATAATAAAGAATATTCCGTGCCTACACTAAACATTTTGTGGAAGAGCCACAGCCAAGAAGTCAAAGAGCCACATGCTACTCGCGAGCCGCGGGTTGCCGACCACTGCCCTAGAGTATAAATTTTATACGTATAATGATTATTGTTCATTTAGTTAACTAAATAAGTAAATTATGAGACAATTTATTATTGACACGGCTTATTTTGTACAAGCTGTATTTATTAAATTAGACATTTATAGTATTGTAGCTATCGAAGTTACATACATTTGTATATTAACACACAAACGCATTCCCTACCCTATTTAATCAAAACATTCAGAGATTCACCAACTGACAATTACGCAAACACATAATTCCTGCTTTACATGCTGAGATGAAGCAATATTGCCTTAATATATTCAATATCCGGGAAGATGATAATTTACCGTCTCGGGTAGAATCCATTATGGATGTTTACTTGACCTGCGCTTAGTGCTTACTAAGACAACAGGGGTGACCGCTCCGCACTTATGCAATCCTGGTACAGGGACTATTGAACTTGGAAAGCCTCTTGAAATCCTTTTAGATATAGAAGAAAATGTATTTTATCTGTATGTGTGTATATTTCCGACGCCGTGCCATAAAAAGTTATAATTATATTATTACTATATATAAAATTTAATGATAATTGTTTCACTATTATTTCTGAAATGTTCTGAAAAAATCATTCATTCATGCATAACATACATAAAGAAATTAAATAATTAACAAAAAATACACTATATTTTAAGCTATTTAATTTTTCTGTAATTTTAACTGCTTTTCAAGGACGATGGTCGAATGAAGACTAATATATATTCGTTTAAATCTTAAAATTTGTAAAATTGTTTTATTCCGTACATTATTTATCCATTAGTGTTACTATTTAAGCAGAATGAGCTAACAGTAGGTATCATGGATTCTTACTATTATGAAAATTGTTTCTAAACCTCGAACGAAATAATGTTTTGTTGCATTTCAAGGGTTTGAGATTAATTCACACAAACGTACTAATAAGCAAACGATATGTGATTTGTCTACCTGACTTTGACTACTTTATTTCACTTCACTGTAATCACAATCTCCTGCAATTTAGCTCATCGGTTAAAGCTATACTTTACCTGGTTTAATCTGAACTGCGATTTACTTAACGGACCATAAAGATTCCTTAGTTATTAATAAAATATTTTTTGTTGTAGAACTTTTTAGGTACTCTTGTAATATAATATTGTCTACTATTTACGCGAATGTTATTCATTGAAATTAAACTACTATATACGGATTTTATCGCGTTGTTTATTTAACACTCTACTACATAATTTAGAAACTGTTACACTACTATACTATACTATTAAACTTTACTAATTTAAAGCTAATTAAATTATTAAATCTATTTGTATTTAAGTTTAAACTTTTTCCGACGTTTCGGTTGCTTTTCAGTAGCTATGATCACGGGGAGACTAAGATGGTAGTTGTCTCAATGTTCCAGTGTAGTTATTTCAAAGTACCCGAACATAATTTAGTTATTGGTGTTCCTATTTACCAGAATGATCTCAAAGTATCATAAAGTCTAGCTGCGGTTTGTTTCTTCTTGGGTTTGACTATTTGAAGTACTGGATCCCAAGCTGGTGGTATTAATATTTTTAATATTCTAATATTAAAAACGAATATCAAAAGGTTTTTGACATTGATATTATATTAAATGATATAATACATATATACATAAACAAAGCAACAATCATAATTTACAACTTAACTAGGTAATATTAAAAACGTAGATAAATTAAATTAACAAGGGAAAGGCTTTTCCTGTTATCACATACCTTTTAAATCAATCAAGTAAAAATATACACACAAAAGAATTTTTGAATATAGAAATAAAACTAAATATTATATTTAAAAAAATCCGCCGCAATAAACCAAAACCGGTGCAACCAGGACCAAAATAAAATACGTTGAGTAAACAATAAGAATAAAAAGCAGAAAGGTGAATATCGGCAAACCGCGGTTTGTGTTTGAAATTCAAATGATGCACGTTGACTTTAGCGTCACGCGCGAGTCGAACCAACGACACGTAGCCCACTGTGAAAATACAATCTTAGACATTTTTTGTACTAAATTTACTTATGGTGACCATGTTGCAACAATCTACAACTTTCTAGAGCAATTAAAAAATATTCAATGTTAAACAGAGAGATATAGACAAGTACAAATTCATTCGTATGAAAAGACATGACGATATGCAAATCAATTTTAATTGAGACATTTAGAATGTATGCTAGTTACTATTAATTAAAGTAGAAAATAATTATGAAAATATATCGATAATACATTAGAACATATTCATCCGTCTATCTCCAGAATGTTTTCATGCAACAGAAAGGACAAATATTTGTCCTCTATTTGTTTCTTTAAAAATACCTCTAGAAAATTCTATTATAATAAATAAGTATAGCTATGTTTTTTCTATGAGCGCATGTAATACGATGATGCAAAAATATGTTTATGGCCTTACACGGAACACTTCGAGAGGAAAATCCGGGATAATCTATAAATATCGCCCTCGACACTTCGCCAGCGTACCAAATTCTAAAGTGACAATATTCCTTATTGTATCCGCGATGTGAAAAATGTATGCACACCCCACGCGGGATCGTACCAGTAATATACGACGCGCGTGGGGAGTTATTAAAATTATAAACAAATAAAATTATTCAGTGTGCACCCTTACCGACTTATTCGTAGCTTGAATTCCTCATGCGTATGTGTTTATTGCATATGGCATACTGATTGTTTCAATATTTATGAAGGATGTAGTTGTTGGCCGCATCGCCGTCTGCGTCGCGAACAGCAGTTTATCAAAGTAGCCAATTTCGTGATAAACTAATAACCAAGCCGAATGCCTATGCGTATTGAAGTTGACTTTAAAAAAACTAGCATTTATAAGCACCAATAGGTGTCCAAAATAATTTAAATCAAGTGTATTATAGGCGTGTTGCATATTTAGGCATGCTTTTTTCTTATAAATATTGGTCATAAAATTAATTCATATTTTTGTAAATTGATTTCTGGAGATTAAATTATGCAGTATAAAAATATATTCTAACGATTAATATTTTTATTAATAACCTGTTCTCAGTATGGCAAGGGTTACGGTATAATTTTGCACGCTGTCCCAGTGCGGAGTGGCAGACTTCACACATATTCGAAAACATAATGAAGAACTTGTAGGCATGCAGGTTTTCTCACGACCTTTACCGTTAATTGAGCGATGATTATTTATTTCATACACACGTTATTTTAAAAAGTTCGAATTACCGTGGGATCATTCTGAATACTAAACGTATTCAGATTGATCCCACGGTACTTCTAACTTCAATCCAACTATCTGCCACCAAGCTATCGTTGTATATTATAGAATAGTTATAGGCATGTATATTAAGGTCATCTTTTTCTGTATATTTACAGCGTATTACAACTCTGCAGTCATCAATCATTCTTAAAAGAAACCTGACAAACTTACCCATCATAAATCTTATTTAAATTATCTTTGACAGCAAAGCAAAACAAAAAATACAATTTCCTTTCGTCGCATCTCATGTCGAAGTTTTTCTTCTATCGGCATATCGGTAACCCCGTTCCCTTTATTTTATATTAAAGCGATAAACATGTCGATTGGTAGAGTCACGCGTGGCCGCTCTCCCTCGCGTCTGCATCGCTACATCGTCTCTATATCGCTCGAATATGCAAGTCATGAGAAAACGCTTATCACGGGCTTAGATATCGCTTCGGATAGACGGGGATGAATTACGATGTAACATATTGCCGTGTGATCTGTGACTATCAGTTTTTGGTGCGGTCTACGTGTGCTTAGATTATGTATGCTTAAAGATTCGGCTGTGAAGAGCTGGCCTTAATGACGTAGAATTTTATCAAAAGTCAGTCCTTCAAAGACCATCATTGGTAAAAGTATAAAAGGTAAGTCCCGTCATCCATTACTCATCTCCGATTTGATGTCAATAGCCTGATTAACAATACTTTTTAAGATTAGCAAGATATGCATATACATATAGATACGAATGTGGGTTGAATGTAACGCTTTCACGTCCTAACTACTTGACCGATTATTTATCATTACGAAATACCGCATACACGTTGTCAAGGATACAGAAACGTACATAGGGATAAAAGGTATCCAGAAAAAAGTGCTGTTCCCTAACGATACATTTTTTCAACACATGCAAAACCGTGAAACAAACTCTAGCAAGTTATAATTTAATGATAAGCAAGCAATGTGAAATTCCTTTAACTGATAAATTTACCTTAAGAAACTCTTTGAGTACTCTACTTACAGTGCAGATTTTCACCATCATAAATTATGTGTCGATTGACCACTCTTATCCCCTAGGGTTGCCCGTATCCCATTGCAGATGGACACTTCAACAATGGCGTTAAAAATGAACTGTGCCAATAACTGTCAGCCCTGATGAATCGCTTCGTTGCACTGAAACGTAATCGTTGAGTGAATTGTTCGCAGGATTTCATGTTCTATCAATCAGGTATGGAAGTGTACACGTTGGCTAGTGGCCATGATGTCATGATGTAACTCTGTAGTCGAGTTTAGTTCGACTAGTATCTTTATTAATCCAAGAACTTGGCTATAATATAAAGTGCAAACATATTAACCTGTCATTTGTTAAATTCCAGACATAATAAAAAACTTATCGTGTCTGGCCGCCGTTGTGTTGTTGCGTCTCAATAGGTTAAATTCACTGATCTAAGCTGCAGCTAATTTGTAACACAGTAACGCCCAGTTTTTGAAAGGGTAATCAATGACATGTAAATATCAAATTCATGTCCAGTAGTGATCTGCTTGGGTCATTTGATTGGCTGTTTTAATATGCTAATGCCATCAGCTAATAATAGCAGTTGACATACGCGTGGCAAATTTTTTGTGTCATGCTATAATTAAAAATCCTGGCATATATTTTGTATGCATTTAAATACAAATTTCAGAAAAAGAGTAATTCGGTTTTCACATAAAATTATAAGATACTATCAATTATGTTGTCTTATTATATATAATATACCTGATATACTTGTCACCTTATATATTATATAAATGTTTTAGTGAGAATATATAGAATAAAGTTATACCTACTTATTCACACAATACTTTTGGCTATAAACTATATACATATAGTCTATGTTTTTATAGTCTAACTTTACTATAGTAGTCATTAACGCTCTTTAAAAATATTGATGTATAAAGTGTATTTTTTGCTATTTATTCATAATCATTCCATTGGAATTTTCATCAGTCAGGCTTTCCAATAGCTTTTTATTATTTTTTATAAGTACATAAGTAAATATTGTATACCCAAATATGCTTATCTGTTACCAGAATAAAACAGAAGCTAAATCAAATATGAAAATGAAACAATATACCTTTATAAGCGGAAGGGTTTACAGCTGCGTTATTAGCAATAACATAACACCGTAGGTATTTTCTTCAATAGCTGTAGGCCCATAAAGCCTACACCGCGCCGCCGCCCGTGTCGAACAACCGATTGTGTGAACAAGCGGTCGCTTGGGACGCCAAACTTCTAAATTCCCCGTCGGCTTGTCGCGAGCAGAGTTTTACGGCCAAATTAATATGGCAAATTAATGCGTTCTGCTACCGTATAATTTTCGCGTATGGGAGGGTGTTTCTTGCGACGTCCCACACAAACCCACATATTGGAACACGGGGGTACACTCTAACACTGGGGCTGCATTCGTATCATTTTTCCATATGGAAATGTTGTAACGAGCGGAGCGCACAAGACAACAGTGATATGCTAATTAAAGGAAAACACACGAAACGTTTTCTATGTTTATTTTCGGTCGGCGACGAGATGGAGGAAACAGTTTGCATTTTTTAATTGCTGTACAGAATAAAAATAACTAAACCTTCTAAACCGTTGTTTAAACGTCATTTACTTGGTGTCCTTGAATGTTTTACTTCTAGAATGATTGTACGTTGCTCTTTGATTACATTATAACAAAACTCTTTTGTTTAAGATTTAGTTAGATTTATTAAGATTCAATTTATAAGTATGGTGGTACTTATAAATTGAATCTTAATGGTATATTAAGATTTAATTTATTCCCCATGCTAAGGTAGAATGAACATTATAAACGGAAAAAAAGACAATCCATGAAACATTACTTACTTGAATATGTCCTTGACAAACCGTATACTTAGTTTGCCTACTTAAGCTATATCATGATAATAGGTCAGGGTTTGAAACTGTTACTTTAATATTTTAATGTATTTCTTTTGCTAATATCGAGTATACACAAGTTGTTTCTGCAGAATCAGTTTACCATATTCTTGGCTTTAGGTTTACAATCGTATTATTTCGTATGTCCGTAGTTAAACACAAATTAATGGTTTTTCATAACGGAATCCTTAAAAAATTCGTTTTCTCTTTACGTTTCATATTTTCGGATATTACGTCATCAAAATAATGCCCTGAACCTAAAATCAGTATTTTAGCCCTCATATCCGAAAGAAAGAAATATAGCATCTACGTGAAATAGTCTTAAAAACTGACTGATAATGAGATGATACCACAGTATTCAACTTTTCAGTACGGTACACCGTACACCTAAAGGCTACAAGTACTTGATCTTAAATAAATGTAACATAACTAACCCCATTTAATTAGAAGAAAAGTTTATAAGTTGCATTACACTTGAAGTGTGTTACTAAGAGTATGTGAGTTTATGAGTGCGATTTGTCACGGCAATTGAGTACCTACGTGAGAGGGTCTCTTCTAATGAGAACACCTAGCAATAAGCAACGCAAGACATGCAATAAAAAGACGTGCTTGAACAAAATTACGTTTAATTTTGAATTTCTTACACGTAGGTACGTAAGTTCGCGAGGCACTATTATTTGTTGATTTAAAACGCAATGTGTTTTTATACGGGTGTGTGGGTAAGGCATATTAGGTTCCAATTCGGACGTCACATTTATAAACTTATAACACATTTATTAACTTAATAGGGGTACCCATATTGATTTCAAATTCACTTCTGAAGGAAACACTTCTTCACTTTTTCACGTAATAAATTATAATCACGGTGCGATAATATTAAAAATAGTACCTATTCTCTTAAATTAAAAGAAATGCAAACTTAATAATTGTATTGTATTTCAGTTCACATTAGACATACATATATTAGGCTAGATTGGAATAATATATTAATCATATTTTACTACGACAAATTAACTTTTGCAATTAAAATTCGAAGATTGGTCATTGTTGTATAATCTCACCTTCATTAAAGTATGTCTATGACCGAGAATAATATATTATGTATTTGTGTTCACGGAACAAATGTATGTGCAACAATGAACAGAAATTAATAAGTAATTAGATACTCTTAGGATGGATGTACATATATATTTATAAATTAGCTATTATTCAGGTCAACGTAAGTTTAACGTTGCTTGTGAGCAAATAGCAAATCCATATAGAACATTATGAATACATGGACGTCGACAATATCGAGAGCAAACAATTAGAGGCAACTTAGGGGGAGGTAGGGGGTGCCGATTAAGTTATACACATGCGGGTTAGAGGGTAACCTGACTCAGGAAGATTAAGATTCATCGAAAGGCCCTTACATGGAAGCAAACATTGTATTACGAACCGGTGTCTTGGCAATGTTTGCCCAAGGTAGCGGATGTTAATTTAGTATTCACCCTTGTACGTGCCCGATATTAATATTTTGGTAAAACCGAGTCACATTGCAAGGAAAAGATTCATTTCGTAAGTGGAATGAAGGTGACATCAGGATTAAGTTTTCTTGTGGGGAACTATTGAAGTAATTTGCGGTTACAAACAAGGGGAGGTGTCGGCCGGTCGTTAATGTTCCCGGAACGCCTTTGGGCTGTCCACGCCGCTTGACCGCCGCCTCGGAACTATTCTCACTATTAAAGTGCTAAGAGGGAACATTAGTATACCCCTTGGGTCCTGTCATCTAAATAATTTAACGTCTTAATTGAGTTCCGTTTTTGTGGGGAGTTTGCTGACTATGCATCTGTTCTTTGAGTGTATAAGTTAGGATGATTACATATTGTTCCGTTATAATTTTAGCACGGTAGACCAATTTAATGAAGTACCCAAACTAACCTTGCATATCAATGACTTTTTGAAGTAAAATATTAAGCAGATTGTTGTTGTTGCTTCCCGCAAACTTTACTAATTGATATATCTTATATCACTTATAAGTTTTTTTTAAGAAACTCCAAACAGCTATAATGTACCAATATATGTATTAGGATATCGTATATTTATACTTTAATAGGAAAAAACGTATTTAATCCAACATTCTTAAAAGTATTTTAATAGGCTCAAAGTAGGTGTAAATTTACGATATCCTAACACATATGTATATTGGTTCATAATAGCTGTGTTGGGTTTCTTAAAAAAAACTTATAAGTATAGCATGTGAATATATTTAGTATTTTAGTAGCATACCATACTCATGCAGGTTACATAACCTTACAACTATAAATCGGTGAATGTTTAAATATTTCTTTCTCGCTCATTGGATTCATATCAGCTCGTTAGTCCTGACTTGACTTAGTCATGAGATTAATATCATATTAGTGCTCAAAAAATTATGAAGCCCGTCGTACAATTGTGTTTGTACTTCCATCCCCCGTAAAACTCCCTTAAGATTTTATGTCATATTAATGCACTGCTACATAGATGTGTAAGCAAATCCTCAAAAACGCAATAACTCAAGGGCAGGCGGTGACCGATAAGCAAGTTAATCCTAAAGATAAATAGCGCTCGGTCATTGTGTCCGGTGAGGGATGCGTTTCTTTTGTCTGAGCGCCCGCAGCCAGCGCGCCCCGCCCGAGACAATGTAAGGAAACGTCAGCGATCGACAGGACGAATATTTGGGATGTAGGACTTAGAAGTAATAGAGGGGCCAATCAATAAAATGTATTGAAAAAAGGAAAGCCAAGCTTAGCTGTACTATAGTTTGTATTATAGCTTTTGTTCTGTGACAATTATTAGCGTACCACGCTGAGGGCTGGGGCGATGTTGATCATGTTAAATTATATAATTATTTATCAATGTTATTGATGTCTGAATAATTATTTATTATACAGATTTTTTATATATTCCCATTTTAAATTGATTTCACATTTTACACATTTTAAGTAAAAATATTAAACACTTTATGTTGTGTTACGTTATTCCAATAATAATAGATATTTGTATGTACAACTCGATTTTAGTTTGACTATCAAATTAAGATGACGCAAAGAAAGTCACTATACAGGCAACTGTACGAATAAAGTATAATATGTTACTATCATGAAATATGGCATTGGATGGGCGACTTGGATGATATCTGTCACAAAAGCCACGCTATGTTTTACGGAATAAAGATTGTAATATTTTATGATTGTATGCTACCACCACCACTAGTTGTGGATGCATAAATGAAAGCAAGTCAATCTAAAATCATAAAATACGATTAGAATCTATAACTAATAAACGTTTACACAGGAAATAATCATACAATTTATTAAATTTAGAGAATTACCAAAAAATCTTAAATTTTAAATGTAGTCGGCTACCTACCTCTTTAAAGATACAGTACCTAGTGGTCTATGTACTAGTAAGTGCAAGTATATCATAATTATTAAAATAAAAAACACTTAACATGAAATGTGTTAGAACGAACAACTATCGTAAAAGCATTGCTTATATCTCTTTAATATTTCACATCAATTAGCCATACTATAAAAACCGACGAATAATTTTAGAGTACAACTCTAATCTTTCTTAACACTGTGAGGAGAACCTTCGTACAAACGTCCGAATTCTGAATGTCCAGCACATTAAGTACAGGCCGCAAGGCGCGGGGCCGGATTGTCAATCGAGGGTGGCTTTATTTTAAATCACGGCTTATTGTGTCTAAGAAACTATTCCCTACTGCTCGTGCCAATTTAGCTAATTTTAAATATTGCCTTACTATTCTTGATATAAAACATTTGCCGATGTCCAGCATTTTAGGGAATATACTTTTTATATGTCGTCGATATAATAGTTGGTAGGCTTTTAGTACATACATAGACTGACTCCTATATCAAAAAGATATACAGAGGTATATTACACCGGCATTTTGTCAGTTGTGGTTATCTATCCCAGGCTAGCAGATAAGCTTATTGCCGTTTATCGGCCACGGTACCAGACTTCGTTTATACTTCTTGAGAGAAAAACCAAAAGTGTTAACTTTGCCTGACCAGCGAATTGAACCCGATGAAACCTCATGCATATCAGTCGGATACTCTACCGCTACACCATCGAGGAAGTTTTTAGTAAGAAATCAATAAATAGGCGAAATTAAAGATGCAATTAAATTGGAATTTATTTACACTAAGAACAAAGGCAGCAGTTGCCCAATTATAAAAAGCAATTGGAATAAAGATTGGCCGAGGCTCATATTGCATCCGTTTTTCGACATCTAATGTTCGTGCGCTAGAACTTGGTCAACGTGATAGTTTGTAAATTCATGTTTTAGTTATGTTAATTGTAATCTATTCTTTTTACACGATACGCGCATATTTCTTGTAACAAAGTTGTCCAATAAAACATCGTCTAAGCGTATACCTACCAATGCAATTACATAATATCAACATAACAGCAAACTTGTACGTAACACCACGAAAATCCCCTGTTTTATATCTTGGGCAGTTTCCAGCCGTATCGGTAAATCTACTAGGCAAACAGCGAGTCGAAGAAATATCCGAGATTTGCGAACACCGCACTGGCTATCGGATAAATTGACCGGTAATAATAAAATGTAAGGGGTAACAATGTAGATGGCTATTTAGATAATTGTTAGCAACGTCCGCACTAGGCAAGCAGTGTATCGGAAAACTGAGAAGATAGTGGGCGATTTTATTGCCACCCCGAGGTGGTCATTTATGGGAAAACTATCAACGGACAGAACAGAAATGGAATTGATGACTGCGCATTTCGCTGTTTCCATTTCTGTGTGATAGAATGACGATTTTGACAGTTGATTCATTGTGATGGGCAGAGTTTACTGCTAACTGTTAGTAATATCTATATGTTTTTACTATTGCTAAACGTTTTGTTTGTTCCACTCGCTTTTTCTTTGTATGTAGAACGTGTTAGTGTCTAAATATCTTGACACTACTATTTTCTGCTAACATTGATATTATACGTATTGACATATAATATAAATGTTAGTTTTTATATTAAACTTTAAACGTATAATCTTTTTATAATCGATATAGTAATTCTATTGCCACGAAAGACGATATTCGTACAAGACCTATTATTACGTACGCATTCACTGAAGCGTAGTTAACTTTGCAACGGGTGAGGCTTCACGCATTTGATAAACAAATTTTACTACTATAGCAATCAATACTGTAGTCAGATATAAATCTGTGTCTTTGGAAGTTATCCTAAGTGCAACATCAAAAACTCTTGGTACCTTTTAATATAAAATGAGATGAGCACATACCATGATTATACAACAGTTGGACTTTAGAAATCCAATCGCAAAGTAGATATAGAACGAAGTACTTATATTTGAGCTATACGATTAGCTGTTAAGTATTAGATAGACTGGTTTTAAACCTATTTTTACTTTGCTTACAGACTGCGTTTCCTTTGATATATTTTTTATAACACTTCATTTTGCCATGATTCATAAAACTAATATAAGGAGTTTTCTCAACTTAAAATTGTTTCACTTTAAATCTCCATCGACAACACACGCACAAAGGTCAAAATTCAATAAAATGCACTGTCGATTTGTTTACACATGTATTCTCCCCTAAGTTGGAGTTCAAGCCGTTCAATATAAAACGTTTATGCATGACGGGGAGGCGCGCTAAGCCGAATATTATGAGTCGATAGCCGAACCAGGTGCTGCTAAAGATTCAACTTGCAAATCCGTGGTTGTTACATTCGCAGTCATGTCAGTCACGTCTTACAAACGACGGGAACTTATCTAACTATACACGGAGATATTGTGTTTTGAAAGCTACATAAACGTAGTATCAAATCATTTTAAGGACTTTGAAAACATTAAAAACATTAATATAATATAAAATACACTTAAAGAAAAAGATTTAGAGAATCAGTTAATGCTGTTGCGCTGTTCGCGAAGGAAATAAAACTGACAGCAAACAACTTCTAAATAAAAATAACATTGTTTTTTATTTTTATAACGTCACTAATTTAGTTCTCCAATTCACCTCGTCACTTTACTTGTAAATTGTATAGGAAAATATTAAGTACATTCGGTTGATTTTAGATCTAAAGACCAATATGTATAACCATAATAATACACCGAATTACAGATACATAATACTTTATTTTATTTAACGACCGCAGAGGTCTCGTAGGCATAGGAACAACGCCTTCACGTTATTTTAAGGTACCGGGATGAAACACCACCAACTTCTAACTTTAATGAAAAATCCAACAACTTTAATTAGCGGGATGAACGAAAATAGAACTTTAAACACTAATCACTAGAAGCAAGACAGTCCACTAATGAAATTACATTGGGAACAATTATTTTCTTTAACAGCTAATGAAATGTATTTAGCAGTATTTGTACAAGCTAATTCAATTCCCCAACAGCACTTATCTTCAATACAAACTGTATAAATGATCTCCGTATAGATAAAGCGAACAATGACGTTTTACGTTTTATCAAAGGCTGTGTTTGTTGATCTGATTACGACCCGGTTCCTCCGCCCGGTGGTCAGTTGACCGTCATAATTCGGGACCAGGACGGATTCATTGGCGCATGAAATATTCGCCGGTGGGACAAACAGCCGGTGGAAAGCGCAAACGGGGAATAGCGCACACCATTACACCTCTCACCTGACGGCCTGACGAACACTGAATGTAGGGAAATGACCAAACAAAAACAAACAATATATTTGCGTACTCTGGAGAGAAATGCGTTTACTGCTTTGGATCATGTGATGAATTCTTTTCGTTGGTATAAACACTGAAGAAATTAAATAGTAATACGTGTAGCATAATTTAATACGTGTAGTGTTCTTCTACTGAACCTTATTCTATTATCTCGGCTCGGCCCTTCTTGCCCTTCTTCTTTACTTCTCTCTCTGCCGTTAGGCAGAGCATTTTAACCGTCTTTCTTTAAATCCTTCTGGATTGTCATCAGCCCGGATGTTTCAGTGTTTCGACGTACTTTTTTTTTGGCCTTTTTTATGTTTACTAGACGTCATAGCACATGTCCATATTATGACGTATATAGCACAGCATACCTACGCATAATAATAGATTAGTTTACTATACTTGACTGGTTAAGAGTTCACAATTTGTTTACTAATATATCATACAAATATTTGCACATGCTACATATTACCGCTACAAAGCATTTACAAAGCAAACATTTCAGACATAAATTCAATTTATTAATTTAACGCAATACAAAGACAAAGCACACTCACGAGCAATAATAACAAACTTAACAAAGAAATAAACCATTGGGCCGGGCCCTTACGCCACCGTGATGCATGGGGCCGTTGAAATAATATTATCGTTGCCGAGTACTCACACTCGAAGGAAAATCAACATAAAGTGAATAAAAGAAAATTATGAATCGCACGAAAATAAATTACCCCGTGTTGGCGGCAAAATAACATCACATTTGAATGCCTTTTATGCTTTATGGGACCGTAACTATATGAAATAAGTCCCGGTGCCGTTTTATGGGACACGGGAGCACGTACGCGAGATAATTTTTGAAATGTTTCTATCGTATATATCATATTTTCAAGTTTAGAAACTTTGTTTGACATACGAGTTAACTAATCATATATTAATCATCTTATCAATAATAAATTAATCATCTTACTATACCAATCGAATCAAATAATAATTAAATCGAAAACCGTTTCGTTCGAGCCAATAATTATATTGTTACTAGATATGGATAATTCCTCGAGAATACCAAAAAGTAAACTTGTAAATACATCAGGCCATCTTGGCAAGCCGTATAACCGAACTACCGAAACGATATTCTACACATATGATTTCATGTCAATAAACTCAAGGTACAGTACAACAATGCCAGACTATGTGTATAAAATGGATAAGTATTTTAAATTAATTAATTTGCGTAGCCGTATACGACTTAAATTTAGTTCCTAGTACCTATTAGTTAATTTTTTTCTGTCTTACCTCAATGCGCTCGTCTAATAGAACTAATGTAAGGTACCACAATTGTCTACGTCTGCTTATGCTAGCAAAGATATTTGTATAACAGGTAAGCATAACAGAGTTGTGGATGTAGTCACTTAGCATAATATATCGTCTCCACGTATATATGTATAAGACGTAGCGTAGACAAATATTATAAGTTAAACAATCCTAATGAAACTTCAGAATAGTGTATATCTTAAGATGAAGTAGGTATACAACTTTATGATATACATAAACAACCTACCGCTTAAAAGGTGTGGAATAAATTTCCAATAATTACATTATAGAAAAAAATACAGTAAGCGCCACCTCATCGACAATTTTTCTCCGGCGTACCTCGGAAGCCCATAATTCCTAATGACATGCAATAACCGTACCCCCAATTTTCGACATAAACCCGCCATAACAATATCGACATCAGCGAAATTTTCCTCCGGTATTTTTTATTTGAGAATAAGTAACACTTTTCGGTGTAATCAAAATTTTGCGAGAACGAACCCCATTGCGGTCGGAGACTGTTTATCGGCCACTCAATTTGATTTTTACCGCCGCACTGATTCTACTCCTTTTGAGCAATGCTAAAACGCACGTAAGGAATGCCAATGAGCTTGCCATATCTGATTTATTGTGGATACGATTTCAAATATTTCATATTGATCGCTGTGGTGCAAATGGACTTAGGATTAATAATATTAAATCCAACTTGCTACGTGTAGCAAATCAAAGATCAATCTAAGAAACTTTGAAAACTTTGTAACTACACAGAGCCAATCACAATCAAAAGTATGTGTGTTAGTGTCAGTGTCATAAATACCATAAATGGTATTCTCCTAAATTTAAATAAACATCAGAAGTAAACATTTCAGTTCACGTTTGTTTTGGCATTAGAATAGATCAGATTTTTCAAAATAATAAATCACGAGAAATATTTATAAGTATACTGCATGCATAAATAAGACTTCCAAAAAATGTCAGACGTCTAATTCCTTCTTGCACTTCAAAACAGACACATACAATGACAATATTCGTAAAGTGCATAACAGGCTGCTTTATGGCTAGCAGAGATTACAGATATTAATCTTAAGGTCAAAATCGCGCGATTCATACTCATGAACTGCATCGCGCGTGCTATGGGTGCTGCAATGCTATGGGTAGAAGCGCGCCAAGCCTAAACGCTTCTAGATTATTGTAACCTCTTATTATCAGTAGTGCGGTAAGGTTACTCGATAACTTAATAGTACCTTAGCATCTAAGTATCTGTAGAACACTCACAATAAAATCTACATAATCACTTTATTAAATAAAATCACCGCATCCAATACTCAATCCCTCGGGATTCCTCCAAAAAGTATAAAAGTAATATCTGACAAATTTGATACTCATCTAAATAACAGTGTGGTGTTGGTGGCCAGTGGTGTGGAAACGTCGTATATTTAAATTCAGTGCGGTCCGGCCAATGCGATGTTTCAATTGTCACCGGCTATGCCTTCCTAATCCAGTTATTGGAGAAGGGTGCGACAACTCCATTTTTATTTATTCTTTATTCAACATATACGTGTTTTGTAGCAAAAATTATTTGAAAGCTCGTATAAAATAGTATGAATATCAAATTCTCAAAAATAAATTGTTCCTGCAAAATACTCTGTTAAACATAATTATTGATATTTTAGTGCAAAATAACTAAGCCACAGTTTTACAGAGACGTTTTTATTAAAAGAGTATGCGGTGCATGATTTTCCAGGTTCGATTGTCGAGTCAAGCCAAATACTATTGGAATTATCTGTTACAAGAAATTAGTGATTTAACCGAGCCCGGTAAACACGATAAAATTTAATTGCTCTTACACAACGCGGGTAGAATGCGCAAAATAAGACATACCCGATGTTGGCAGGGAACCTGGGACTTCACTTGCAAGCATAAGCACAATCTTAAGAGAGAATAATAAGGCAGATTTTGATACAAACTCGTATTAAAAAACCCAACACGCTTTTTCTATACACTGCTTCACCAACATTGCTTAGCACACGGCTTAAACAACAGCCCTTATAACCACGTGTGAGTCGTTTACGCCTAAGTGCACATGTCACTTGGCCGATAAGAGAAGCAGCATCAGGCTTCAGGTCACGTGCCGGAGTGCCGCCTCCCGCGTTTATGACTAATGACGGGCTCACATGCCTTGCACCTCATACTGCCTCTTTATATTCAAATGGCAAGGCTTCCTGACCCTGATTAATGCTGTTTTCTTTGCAAACATTTGTTATCCTCTTAAATTGTCGTGTGATGTCATAAACTGTCATGTGTTTTAAAGTATCATATGTTAATATGTTTATAAGAGTGTGCTTAGATATCGGTGTAGTTTGATCGAGAATAGATAAGACTACGCGGATGGTGTAAGGGGCAAGCGGTCGCTTTGTCGCTATCACCACGCTTGTTTTGTGGTTTCGAATACCACGCAGGACAACTATTCGTGTTTTTCATAAATAATTCTTCTGAATGTAATTTTATGTTTGTAGTTTCCCACGACACACAGCTTGAACCCTTATGAAATCAATAGCGAGAAAAGCGTAAAAAATATTGTGGAAATTTCGTATCCCACCTATTGCACTATTAACAGTATTTTACTATAGTAGGATAGAGTTTAAACAATTAAAAACGCGAAAATGTCCTATAAAGTAGTATATTTCAATTCGCATTAACGTAGACAATATTATCAATGGTTAGCATAAACCTACTTATACCAGTATGAAGGGACAACGCACGACATGTTTTTTGAACAAATTTCTTTTAATACTTATTAAAGTTGAAAGGGAATAATAGCTTATTCTAAAGTATTACAAAGTACAAATAAAATATTTCAACAGCCTTAATAACATTATCACTTAAATCTAATACAACATTTTAAACACTACTGCGTTGTTAAAATAAATTAGAAAGCAAGAAAGGAAAATGTTTTATTAGTTACAATATAGTATACCAATAACAATAAAATATTAAATTTGCTATAAGAAATATTTACACAAAATTCAATTGCAGATTGATGCTTTTTTAAAGTTTGTTTTATAAATAAATATCATTCAGTTTCATACTTGAAAGAATCGCAATCGTACTAAATCAACCTTTTTCCAGGCCAGAGTTCGTCGTCAGCCGTGGTATTCCGTAAAAGTATATATCAAAATCACACATCACTTCGACAGTGCCAATAGTAAGTAAACATCTAGTAGTACCAATAAAACTAATGAAAGACTAAATAAATAAATTGATAGATATTGAGATTTTTGCACAGCACATCACAATACTTTCTAGGAATATTAATATATCTTCTTATGTCTTTGATTTCAACTAATTCAGATATTGTACTATTAAAGATATAGTAAAGTATTATTTCTTTAACATAACGAATAATTTCAAGGAAAATATCAGAGCACGTATGAATAATGTAACAAGTTTGATTGAATTAAGTCAATCTCTCCGCTTTAAACAAATATTTGGCGCGTTCTCATTTGTAAGACGTCTGGGTACTGGGTAGCTCGCCTTAGACAAATTAATAACAAGATAAAGAAACTCGACGGGTCTTAATTCATTAATTAACCTAATTGTATTTGCCATTGCGCCCATTATTGTTGTTTGTGGAATTCGTTACAGTGTAAATGATTACGTAGAATATATAAGTATGTATATTTAATATGTTGGAAGTGACTTTAGTCAAACTATAGTTTAAAAATATAGCTTTGCACAAAATAGCTCTTTGTTTATTTTAATTTTAATTTAAGCAATGTATAGCTACGTAAAAATATAGCCCATGACATATACATACATTTATTTAATTTCGATCAACTTTTTTGTTAACGTTCAACTCAATCTCTCAAATCCTACTTATTCATATTACATACAGGTGTCCGGTAATTAATAGATAATCTTGAAATGTCTAATAGTAGAAATGATAGTAGATCAGATTTTTTTTTTAATAAAGTGCAATTGCTAGTCATACTTTTGACTGTCACATTTATTAGCATAATTAGTGTTAAATAATAAAACAATAAAAAACCGATGGAATTATTATGTATGGTCGTAGTGTACAAGAAAGTTATATAAGGTAATTAAAAAAAATCATATCTCAGGTAGTAGTTAGGACAGATTTTCTTAATTTTTTTTTTTACGGCCTCTACAAGACATTTCAAGTTTATCCATTAATAACCGGACACCCTGTATATCTGTTTTTATTGCATTTGATATAAGTCGTTTGTTCGTATATTACTGTAAAACAACCAAAAACATTTTTACTAAATCCATATTATTATTTAGAGTAGGTACATAATTGTTACACTGCTCAAAGATACTCTGTGGCGTATCATATACCTTCTCAAGATTTGCCTGATTGCCGTAGAAAGGGGTCGAATCAAAAAGTTTTGCAAGAAAAATTTGCTCAATTTAAAGAAAGGGAATAACCGCCGGATACCAGGCGGCGCCGGGGAGTTTTAAAAGATTTTTCACTTTCAACGTTAATTGCTACCGAAAGTAAAATAAATCTTTGCTTTTCTTGAGGCTTGTTTTCAGGCCAAGCCTTGAGCTAATCAATTAATTAAATTGTTTATGTTTTACAGAGAAAAATATTGGATCTTGTGAAACTTCGCTAAACTTTGTTGGGTTCCATTTTTGTCTCGGTATACTTTCTATACAGGTGATACATGAAATATAACTATAAAATGTGGGGCGAAGGGAGATTGCTTTTCTGATTATAATGCACTATAGGCAAAGTTTCTAAATAAAATAGATACAAAATATCTCTCCCCGTGGCTGTATCCATTCGACGCGCAATCGTAACATTTTATCATAGGTGTAATAGAAATATCAAGCGATAGTAAAAAAGTTCGGTTTCGCTCAGAGCTGTGTTATTTGCAAACTTTTTCTTTACGTTTATTGTTTGTTTTGATACATGTCGCTCATAAAAAAGGATTCAGTTATAATTTGTTAGTAACAAATGCCTATATTAGGACATTTTATTGACAGATAAAGAATAACAAATTACTTGCAAATCTTACTGAGCCCGTATAAGTTCGATCGATATTTGAATAAAAAAGTAAGTTAGGTATCTTCTAAGTTTTACGTAAAGCAGACTTTCTGCAAAGAAAATATTAACTTGGGACTAGCAGGTACGATGCCCGTTGTCCCCTAAGTAGCGCACTTGCAAAAGATCAACATGTTGCCAACACTTCACGGACACTCAATTTAAAAAGTTTCTCGCTCTTTGTTTTGTCCTGAACAAACTCAATTAAGTGCCCTTTGCCTTTGAAATATTTAATGTGTGGACGTTGTTTTAGGTTATTATAATAGCTCCTTCTAGTTTAACCTAATTTAAAGTTTGATAAACCGTCTATTTGGATAATAAAGGACAATGTCATTATTTACACACATGAACTAATTTATTTGCCGAGATTATCTACTAAGGGGTATTTTAATCAACGTCGACAAGTACCAGGCAATCAGAACAGAGTGGAAGTGGGTGTTCCGGAATTAGAATTGAATGTAAATGTGCGGGCTTTATCGGGGATTATAGTGTTCGTGTCTGCGAGTGGGAGATAGTTGAGGTCGTCGCTGGCCCGTCCGCAGCTTCGTATTAATACATGTTAGAAGCCACCAGTATAATCTGACCTACCTCGCTCCTCTTCGCAACTTTAACTCCAACTATTTAAAAGGATATCTCAAAGATGTTGGAAGCTCAACGAAAATTGGACGGGTAGCACAGCCGCGAGGCACCCGTATCCTGGCAAGTCCTCTTTAACAAATTTTACTACGTACTAATCCGCCCTTTTCGCTACACGGCCAGCCCAACCCTTACATGTCTTGTTCTGACTGTTACCAGTTATGAGGCCATTATCCCCATATAAATCTAGGTTATGCGGGGTAGCTTAAGTCGGTTTTGGAAATACAATTAATTTGAAGTTATGCCCTACGAATGTGTCTGAACGATATAAGACTGTCATAGGTGTTTAATAAGATATTAGAGAACCCTAAACTTTGCCTGGGGAGTGCTCTACAGATTTTGAAACATAAAAAGTATAATTAGTATATCGCATTCTTAATAAAATAAAGACCTATCTGAATATTTTGGATCAAACTAATTTGAACTCTGTTGCAATAATTTAACACGAATATATTATTAGAATTTATAGTCACGAGATTAGAGTTCGAATTGCCATACTCCCAAATTTCGAGTTAAGTCGCTGTTTTATTAAGCATGCGATATGTGAAGTTATTATTATGAGTTAGTACTGTTACAACAAAAATACAAAAAACGTACAAGAATAACGTGATATGGCAATTCAATAAAACACAAAGCAAAACGTAATTCTGGATTATTTCTATATTGTGTTATACCATGGAAAGGCTTTCAAACATTCGAAAGACATACTTAAAAAAACGCTCAAGCGTTTCGACATTATTGTGACTTTCATAAATATTGTCCAGTCCATCAAATTCTAAGCGTATTAGTAACACTAAGCGTTTTAGTAGTTAAGAAATTACCAAACCTTTTTATTATTTATACATCGAAATAATAATAATAATATTCTACCACATACACAGAACACTATCTAGCCCAAACTAAGCAGAGCTTGTACTATGGATACTAGACAATGGATAAACATACATATATACTTTTTCTTTCGTAAATACATACATATTATACATACAAACACCCAGACCAAGACAAACATCCATGTTCATGCACACAAATGTTTGACTTGTGCGGGAATCGAACCCGCGACCTCAGGCGTGGCAGTCGGTTACACTAACCACTACGCCATCGAGGCCGTATATAGTCATAATTATTCAATGAATCGTAAATGTGATACCGCCTGCCCAAATCGACAGTAGGAACCATTAATTAAATAACATATTGGCAAACAGTATAACTCAAAGTATCATTAAAGTTCGGTTGTTAGGAAATTGGGATTCGGATCACATTGCTTAAGATAGCGGGTAGCGATAAAAGCGTAGTAAGCGTAAGTCGAAAGAGACTTGACGCCCAGTGATACCTCTGCTAAATGAATGTTTGCTATAAAAATATATACACATGTATACATAATTTGGTGACTTACAGATGCTTAGAAATACTGACTTCATATAATGTAACTTACAAGTAAACTACAACTACTCTATGAAGTCTAAGAGTATGATATGATAATGACACAATTGTAGGATGGTAGAAAGGAGTTTAAAATTATCTAATAATTTATTTTTTAAATATGCAATTAAAAATCGATCTATAAGGCCATTGCATCATCAGACCATACAGATAACTTCTTTGAAAACACATTAATCACAAATCAAATTAATCACCAATTATTTCATATCGCTCGCATATTTACCAAAACCGCAACCTAAAAGCTGTCAATCCGTCCAAACCGCGCATTAGGCTAAATGGTTCGAGTAACGGGATAGAAACAGAATCCCGAATATCCACCACCGGGGGAGGAAATAGTAACAGCAGTTAGTGTAGTGACACGCGATTCGACTCATGCACAATAAAGCAATGTGAAACTACCGGACCCGGGAAATGAGCCTTGTTATTTGATCGTTCTTATGCCTTAGTTTGCATGTTTTATATGTATTAGTAATTGCACATTCGATTTAGTAATTCGATTGAAGTCTTTATATTTAAATTATAATTCATTGTTTTTAACTAGATCAGATGTTTTTGAACTTTAACCCATTCGCTGTCCCGTGATTGACACAATAATAATACTATAATATTCTACCACATACACACAACACTATCTAGCCCAAACTAAGCAGAGCTTGTACTATTTTTATTTTATTTATTAGGACAACCCGTAGTTGTTACATTGATACATGCACATTTATAAAAATATTATGTCAAAATCAAAATGTAAATGCACAACATTTTTAGGTGTCACAACATGCATAAAGACTTAGTGAGATAACACTGATATTACGGTAACTTTAAAGTTATACAAACATGTTCAAAAATGATGACATATTCAAGTAAAAAAGTATAAAAGTATTGAATTTACTAGATTTAGTATTGTTATTGCATAATTAAAAGTAAGGTATTAAAAGTAAAAGTTTTAAGAGTAAAGTAATTACAAAGGGTACTAGACAATGGATAAACATACATATATACTTTTTTTTTTTGTAAATACATACATATTATACATAACAATAGAAGATCTATTGTTGTATTATATATGTGATTCATCCGACAGAGAACCTGTTAATGTAATTTCTGACTAACTTTCTAGAGGTTTATTATTTATGGTCAATACAAATCAGCTGTTTTTTATGAAAATGTGCACTGCTAAGAACGCATTAGCACATTCACAATGCTAAGTATGTATATCAATAAATGTATGATTCAATTTTGTTAATTGACATGATTTGAAGTCAAAAGTAAAATATCACTTTTAGCCATTCGTGATTTGTACTCATAATACAATAAAAAATATGAGGTCTATGTAGGTTTTTATACCTCTAATTACTAGCCATCACAGTTCTACCATCATAAAAATGCGGTAAATGATATGAGTCTACATGTCACTTAGCGGTTTTTAGTTAGTTGACAGCAGAATTAAGACCTGTTGTCTAATAATGTACCTATTAACAAAAATGAAAAATTTAAAAAAGTTATTTGAGCTATGAGAATATTTATTCCGTACGAAACGGATATACCATTACATAATAAGATAAAACAAGGTTTAACGTGATGAATACAACTCGCAGTTTTATATTATGTTAATTGCTACAAAAACATCTACCAAAAATATAAGTGAAAGCGCACCGGAGTTCACAAACAATAGGTAGATACGTCAGTACCGACAAATATATTCAGTTGGGATTCACATTATCGCTGTTTGACTTCACATTAAATCTTACAGTCGGCCCATAAATAACGCAAACTTTTATCCCACTCGAAATAAGCACTCAAAAATGCAAAAGGCAGAACGGCATAGAGCACGTTCACTAAATTTATTTTGTTTCGCACAATTCAAATAACCATAATTCACCGACGGCGGAACCGACCGCCTAAGCCTATCTAACGATGTAATGAAACGCCATTAAGTTTCGAGAAGTAAAGCTAAGTTTAAGGAAATGCGTATTTACCTTCTTACCTTGCAGATAAAGATGTTACTTTCCGATTTATTGATCTGATGGTAGACGATAACAGGAAACTTTGTTTTCGCCTTTGGCCTTTTTAAGAATTCAATGCAACTTTATAAGTATTTCCAAATACAATCAAAAGAAACATATTGCTTCCTTGAACAATTAAAATTACCATCCAAATAAAAAACTAGTAAGAAAGTTAGGATTAACCTTTTGAGGAGTAGCGGCACACCGACGGCGAGACATAATAGGTTTTTAATGTTGTTTGGTATTTCAAGACTTGACAGATTAATAACGTTAAGATTTAATTAGTAGCAGGAGTTCTCACGATCAACTTTCTAAGACTTTCGTAATCGTATGTAAGTCTACTAAATAATCAATGAAGCATAAACACCCGAAGTATACCTATATCAGAAGTACGCGAACAAAAAGCCTACCCACCACCCGCCATCTTGGCCATTGCGAATATAATTAGGTAGTTTGCATTCACGCCACGAGGCCCGTATGAATTTTACCTATTGTCTGACATTGGACCTTTGGAGCTATATCATTTCGCACCTATCGCCTCCTTCCTCCATCTGAGAGAAGGGAAAGCAAACGGGAAAAGGAAAAACACGTTATGAAATTTAAAAAGGGGTTCTTCCTAACATAATTGTTTCAACTGTTATGAATAACGGTTACTTGTTTACAGGAAACAATACATTGGGCCGTACCCAATAAACCCAAGGCTATTTCGTAGAAAATAAATAAACACAAGCAAAATATCAATTTAACCGCTAACTAGCTGTTTCGTACACCCCTGTTTGTTTAGTCTGTACCCATTTGTTCTGAGACAGTCCCTCAACCTTTGTATAAAAATATTAATCTCGCGATGCCTCTTAATAGATATTTATGCATGGGTGGAACCAATTTCCATGCAGGCTGGCTGTCTGCGGGAAACCAGTATATACGTATTTTATTTCATAAGTGCATCGTCAAGTTAATGAGATGTTGTTTACTACCAATACAATTATCCGCTTCATTTACTAAATTGGGGAAGAGGAAAATACTTAAGCCTGGCTATACTAAACCTGAGCCATACACTTTATAAATAAATTAGTAGACTTTCCAATCCTGCCTGTCTATTTTCGTATGATCGAACGTATGAGAGAGAATTTCGATCAAAGCCCGACAAAATTAAAAAAGTCAAACGCGATTATTACGAGGCTATAGGTTTTAAATATGTAAAGCTGGCACATTAGACAGTCTGGCGGAGGTAGCTGTTCCGTCTAGACTCTACTGTACTGGCTTGAAACACATTGAGCTGCGAATGTGCTCCAATGAAACGAATATTTCATTATGTAATGAACATGGATTGCTGTACCTAACTTGTATCTGTGCCTTTTAACAAATTATCCGTTGAAGAACTTTACTTTGTACATTTTAATATTGAATTGAAAGGTACAAGAAACAGCAATAAAAATGTCTTTTTAACGCTTTGGATGTAATGAATGTTGATAAAATATTAGTCTTTTTTTCGGAAAGTATCCTTATAGCGAATTCCAGAAATTAATCGAGGTCCATTTATGTTCGTCTACAATGTGAAGGAACAAAACCGAAACAACGTAAATTAAAAACGGCGCAAAAAGGAGTATTCGCAGCAAGAGGCGGACCCCGGCGACATGGACAGGTTATGACAAATATGTGAGCCGATGGCGTTAATGAAAATGAACCTTTTTGAAGAGAAAAATCCGATGAATTCGAGAAGTAAGTCCTAATGTTTGTTTGAGGGATTCAGATGTTTTGATCTCGTGTACAGTAAGTGCAATTTTATTTTCTAATTAAGTATAATCGAAATTTTACAAATGTTAAATTTGTTTAAGTACCTATAAAAAGACATACATTTATGCTTGCGTATTCTTCAAGGTATACGTCCACGACTTGCCAGGTTTATTTTAAGCTTCACTAATAATGAGAGCGATTCTTTTACCGCCCACTTGATATATTATTACCAATCATCATGCTGTTACTGATAATTTCCTAACCGAAAAATCTAATACCACTATGCCCGTTCCGAAAAACAAACTCTGGACCTCGTGTTTAGTCTTCAATGTAAGTACTAAATTACGTCACAGATCTAAAAGTCAGTCATTTATAATATAATATATAAAATCTACTACGACCAAGATTACACGGATCACACAAATTTCAGCACACCCTTCCGTCGATACGCGTCTAATTTTTCACAAATCACAAATTGCCGAGCATTTTGTATGTACATGAGCATCGGAACATTCGCAACTTAGTAGACAAATGGTTTAATTAACCTGATGGTGCTGTGACTGATCGCCTTGAATTCGCAAATTTCTACGCAATTAGAAACACTTGCAAATCTCATACCAATTAGGCAGCCGCCCAAATCGCGCCCTCGAAATTGTTTTTGAATGCGTAACTGTAGTTCGTGTTGCGAGTGATTTATTTCGATTTTAGTAAGGCATTTGACTTCTTGCACCGTTATAACATATGTAGAATTATGCCATAATTTGTCTTTCTTACATGTTTTAACTTTACAGATTAAAGTGACATCTACTAGGTACATTTAATATGCCAAAGCCAAATGCTATTGTAGCCTCATTTTAAATTATTCCAGCACTCGTCACATCGGGGTACTGTAGCTCCATACTTCTAATACAATGTTACACAAAACGAAAGAAATCACTGGAGACATCCTTTTGAATTATTCGCATTTCTGGGACAGACACGGACGTACGTCGAGTAGAGCTAAAGTCTGCAGCCTTGACAGCTAATTAGGACCTTCATTGTTAAACGAATCTTGCTGCGAATCCATTGTTTGATAGGAAATAAACCTCAATAAGTTCGGGTATAAAGTTGAGTGTCGCTCGAACAGCTAGCCAAGATTCATTAATTCCTTTCTTAAATATTTCGAGTGCTGGAAAAATACAATAATTCGCTCTGAATGGCGACCATTGTATTGAGCCAGTGTCCAGGAAGGATGTTTTGTCGGGGTGTTCTTTTTATTGCCGAATTTGCGTTTTATGGGCTGTCACAAAGGGAGCGTTGAGGGAATGTGACAATTCTACACCCTTGTTGAGTCTGTATTTTTTATTTGGTTTACGATTAACTTGATGAAAACCAATATGTATCTTTATTTTTTGTTGTTATACATATTGGTTTTAACATTAAAACTAATATTAACATAAATATCTTTAAAACTAGATGCATTAATTACGTCTGTCATAGTGCGAATTCACTAAATAATCATATAATATCATCATTAAGAATCAGTAATATTTTTAACTGTTACCCATATTCTATGGCTTTTTCACCAATAAGTTGTTGTTTTTTGCAAAGTTCAGTCCGTTATTAATTACTTTTGGTACGCGTCCCCCTTGTCTTACTACCCAGTGTCCAGATGCAAACGACTTTGAAATATGAATCACATTTATAACAGCCTTGTGTGTTAAATGGGCATGGCAATCTTTATCTTTATATATATAATTCTTCTGTACGTGTGTTGAAAGTGAACTCCTCCTAAACGGCTGGACCGATTTGAATGAATTTTTTTGTGTGTGTTCAAGTGGATTCGAGGATGGTTTAGATTTGTTTTTTTTTTTCGCCTGTACAGTACAACCTCTGTCGGAACAGCTAGTACCTCTATATAATTCTTCTGTACATGTGAATGTCATTAAACTCCCACTAAACTGCTGGACCGATTTGGATAATATTATTTGAGTGTATTTGAGTAAGCTCCTGGATGGTTTAGATTCATAATTAGACTCGGTAGGCGGTGCTGCAATCGGGCTTAAGGATTTTAAGCCAACGTTCGGACAGAACGACGTCTGTCAGATCCGCTAGTCTCTTCTAATATTATAAAAAGGAAATATTTGATTTCGAAACGAATCAACCAATTTAAAAAAATCTTTCACCATTAGAAATCTATATTATCAGCGAGTATAGGTTATATTTCATTTAAAAAAAGTACTGTAACTAATATATCCTGAGCTACTTTTACGCGAGCGAAGCCGCGAGCAAATGCTAGTGTTTTATAAAACATATAAATAGTTTATAAACATATAAATAGGTTAATAAAATAATTCACACGTTTTATACGTGTGAATTATTTTATTAACCTCTGAGTCTTCTTCGAAGAGGTTAATGAAAACACTATGTAGGTCTGTGTGTCTGTCTATTAGTGACAGTTTGTTAGTGACAGGCATAACTCCTGAACCACTAGACCGATTGACTTGTTACTTAGTGTGCAGACATCTTGGGGTCATACCTTGGTCGAGTTTTAATATGGGCCCTGTGGGTCATAAGACCCCCGAGATATAGGGGTCACATATTTTAAATGGAAAATATTAACTTGTAACTTGGTGTGCAGACACCTTGGGGTCATACCTCGGTCGAGTTTGAATATGGGCCTGTGAGTCAAAAGACCCCCGAGATATAGAGGTCACAAGGTCACATGTATCTTAAATGCTTTTACATTTAAGACCTTGTAACTTGGTGTGCAAACGCCTTGGGGTCATACCTCATTCGAGTTTGAATATGAGTCCTGTGGGTCAAAAGACCCTCGAGATATAAGGGTCATTTCTTTTCATTACTTTTACATTTAAGACGAAGAGGATGAATTGTAGGTTTTTACACCCATCTCGTTAACCTCTGAGTCTTCTTCGAAGAGGTTAATGAAAACACTATGTAGGTCTGTGTGTCTGTCTGTTAGTTACAGTTTGTTAGTGACAGGCATAGTTCCGGTACCACTGGACCGATTGATTTGTACAGATACCTTGGGGTCGTCTCTCAGTCGAGGTTGAATATGGGCTCTCTAGGTCAAAAGATCCTCAAGATATAGGGGTCATAAGGTCAGGGGATATCCACCAACATAGTTTAGATTTGGAAGTCTAAGGGAAAGGCTTTTGCCCAGCAGTGAAACATTACAAAAAGCTGATGAAAAAAATTAAAAATAGGGTAACATGAAAACGAAGAGGTTGAATCCTGGGTTTTACACCCATCTCGTTAGATATACAGTGTAATTTATATGTTTCTATTAGTAAACTGCATTATAGTTTTTTGTCTCTTTATTATTCGGCCTAAAGACGCTGTCGGTGGTGTCCTCACATAACTTTGCGCTTTAATTTGTATGTCATCGTGCAGTTTTATACTTTTACCATATTTAGCAAATTGGTATTGGTATTTTTCTTTTAAGAAATTCTCAGTAGCAGCTCGAAGTCCATTAATGTGATGAATTACGTGAGACTGAAGTATGTAACTGATGTGATGTGAGTGTTAAACACCTCTGCCTAGCTCTTCGACAACATACAGTTGTGATTCTATGTTATGTTATAATATTTACTACTATGAAGTTATGTACTATGTTATGTTATAATACGATTCTTAATGCCTAGAAAAGAATAAACTTTTTAGATTTTCTACCGATTGAATTAAAAAATAAATCATAAAATTACAATGACAAAAAACATAAATATTGAATACAAAGTAAGCCTCACAGGAGTTTGGATTAAAAACCGGTCGGTGGTCACCGTCATTACTGAACGCGGTGACTCGTACCGTTTTCACTTTCAATCACACGAAATGTGACCAGGAGCGCAGTAACCGCAAGAGTCAATAAAATCGCGGCGAGCACTGAACGAGGGCACGCGAGGGTGTCGGCTGTCGCCATCCGTGGTCGGACGTGACGCAGCGTCTGACGACGGTCACTTTATTGCTGACCTCTGTCTACCTCTGTGCTCCTAATCACTCCGTCGATACTTTACACTGATTTTATTTTTTTTTTTTGTTAACAAAGTCACATTAAATATATATATTATTTTTCCAACGCTTCTTTTTTATTTATCTACATACATTTTACCAATTTTATTTTTGCAAGTAACCAAACATCTATAGAAACTTTTAAACAATCACCTTTATTAACGGCAAGTGTATGCAGGGTTGCTCCATTACATTCATCGAAAGACAAACAACAGTTTTGTAAATTTGCTTGACCCTAGTCATACTGGACACGCGAGGGGAGAAGTTAGCTGTACGATTAGATACATAAATTATTTAGACAGGCCGTAGTTTAATTGTTGGCAACTACTTTTATTACAACTACGTCTAACTATTAATAAATATAAGTATTACACTGACTTTTCACCGTATCGACAGTATTATTACAACTTCTTACGCCTCATGTGCGCCTGTTAACTGTACAATACATTTGACATTCTTTAAGGTCGTCGTCAAATTGGGTACGATTCAAACTCGCCATTATTTACTTTTTTTTATATAGCAGTAAACTGAGTATCATTCTAACAATATAGGTACGTAAAACAATTTGCTTACAAAATATACTGATCATTTTAATTTCCCAACTTTACGTTAATCAGATTGAAAAATTATCCACACATCTATACGTCCATATGTGTTGTCTGCCCATTTAAACTTTTCTAACTGCGGAGCACCGACCGGACGGAGCTCGTTACCGGCGGATTATTAAATATTGAAACAGTGTTTGCGAGATGAAAGCTGCTTCCTAGACAACCAGAGCAAATCCTACAACAGAGAACAAAGACTACTTAACTCAACAAAATTTATTTCCATCCGCAATGTAAACGATACTCTGGATACGGTTTTTGGTGTAAATATTTCTATCAAGTTGTTCAATATTCGCGGTCACGAACAGTCCGTCAGACACATTAGAAACTGATCCGGAAGTAAACCCCCGTGATTGTAGGATTAGGAACGAAACGGACTAAAAAGAGATACAAGACAATTTGAATGAACAAACATTCGGGAACCGTTTATAGCATACAGACGTGGATAATTCCTGTTTGTACAAAGTTTGTTGTGGGTTTTTGTACAACGTAATCCTCGTTGAATATTGCATATTTGTTTATATTCAGTGTTATGTTACATTCAACGGCAAGAATGATGGATAAAGTGCCTTACACAATTTTAGTGAATTTTTTTATTGTCTATGTAGGCCCTATAACCATGATGGTTTATTTAGGCTGTTGTTAATTTTGTAAACTGCTAAAATGCTAAGCGACGATGTGGTTTAGGTTGGGGCACTCGCGACTTGAAGCAAAATGTTTCTTCTTAATATAACTTGTTAATATTGTTTTATTTTGTAAAATAAATAAATTTTCTTTCTTCTTTCTTTTTGGAATATCTCGCTTCGAGAATAACAGCTGCCTCTACGCCCATTATTGTGATTTCCTGGTTTATAGTCTCTTAATCGGATATCGGCGATGTTTTTATTTTACGTAAATAAACTGTAATTAATCAACACCTTTACATAAACTCATAAACTCAACACACTTGAGTTTAATAATAATAGAATATGCTAAATGATAATAAAAGTATCACATTTAGTTAAAATGCAAACTATGAGCGACTTAAATAAAAGATTTGTTCCTGCCACGTGCTTATTTTGTCGATTAGGGTCAAACGCTTGAAAATATAAAAGCTAAGATATAAAATCGCCGAATATAATATATACACTGAATACTTTTAATAAGTAATAGGTTTTAATTAAATACGATTAGAATGCAAATAATAACTCACGGAATTCTTTTCAAGAGTTTCTCATCCTAATGTCAAAGGTTTCTCATCTTAATGTCAAATCCTACAATTCTAATGGGGATAATGTATATTTTCGAATCATAAACTTATTTTAATAAGTTTCGAATGTATATGTCAATTGTAAAAACTGTAAATCCGTACGGTTTATCAGTTCTCCGACACCCAAGGGGTGGTTAATTGTGAAAAGAAATCTTTGCTCTTTGAGCCGCGTGCCGCGCGAGGGGAAGCTATTGATTTCTTTTGTTTTATGCTGATTGAGACACCTTCGCAGCTTCGCTATCCGCGATCCTGCCACCCTCAATGCGAACGCCTGACAAAACACTTTATTCTAAAACGAGTGAGAAAAATCGCAATGAACGGTAGCGATATAATCGCGGTAAGCGGAAGCGTTTAATCGATTTTATATTTTTGTATCGACAAAGACACTTTCTATCGAGTTTTCGGATCAAAACATCAAGAAAACTAGATTTAGAACTACACTGTTTTCTCAGCAGTTTGTAACAATCTACTCGTAAACTTTAACAAAAGTAAAAGTGGTGGTTATATTTTCTTTTACAAATAGTTCCATCACTACCAAACATACATAAATCTTTGTCACAGATCCGACTGGTGACAAACCTCAATCAAATCCAACACAAGTCGACACTTACACAAATTGTAATGCAATTATAAACTTAAGGACAACAGTTTTAAAGTTTAAATTTCCTAAATCATTCAAACAGGGTGTGGTAAGCCAATCAACATTAGTCCCTTTGATGATCACTTCTAGGCTCATTTATCTCGCGATTGACTGCGGAAAAAAAGTAGATTGCAATTGCCACCTCAACGCGCGCGATACCATCGACGAATTTTTTCGAGGGCTTTGCTAATGGTAGTCTGTTTTATCTCGAGTCCCTTAATGCCCTTATGCGGGCGACACTAATAAGATTTTGACACATTAATGACAAAGATTATTTGGATACTGCTAACAATTTGGTGTTGTCGTATACAACAGTTGATACTTGATTTTATTTTAAATTTATGACTTATGAGGATTCGCTCACTAACTGTTGTTTGTAACTAGATCAACCTTCAGAATCGTCTACATGTAGAATTGTTGAATACCATTGGTTGCCAATATTTTTGACTTATTGACAGTCATTTAAAATTGATGAATTGATGATGATTAAAGATTAACATAATAGCTGATGACACAAATCTTGTCAACCATCCTTTTGATTTTATAAAAGTTAACCGAAGTTCTTATTCTCATGGTGTCTATAATCTTGAAAATAGACTTGATAGTCTCCCCGTTGACCATGGCTGCTGAAAAGCAACCGAAAAGTCGGAGAAAGTGTAAATCTAAATATAAATAGTTTTAATAATTTTATTAGCTTAAAAATTAGTAAAATTTAATAGTAGTAGTAGTGTAACAGTTTCAATATTATGTAATACAGTGTTAAATAAACAACGCGATAAAATCCATATAAATGAGTTTAATTTCAATGAATAGACTTAAAATTTTATCAAACCAAGTATATAAATGATTTTGACGAGAAGACTCCAAAATTATCGCCTTACCGTGTAATTCTGAAATAATTTCTAAATCGATAACGAATCAATTTTTCAATTCCGTCTCAAGGTGTCCTCCTAGTTCAAAGAGTCCCTCAAGGAGCACTCTAAGAGGGCCGAGGGTGTGACGTCAGCGGCGACTTTAATTGCGCACCACTTCGTTAACGGACTTGATGGCATTTTTAATGAACACCCGAATTAATGTAGTGGCTCAAATCGAAGACCGAAGTGTGGACCCCACGTTGCCAATTCAATGGTTTGTTTATTTAGGATAGCTTGTCTATTATCTACCCGTCTTGAGTGATGTGACCGTGAAGATAAATAATAGTTTGTAGCCAGTTTATGTAGAGCGAACAATAACAAGTCCGTGGAATGTAAACAACATTGAATTGATTCTAAGTTAATGAAAGCAAACGATTGTATTAATTGAAATTACTGGTAATTTTCATTTACATTGTCTAATTTTATATAGTAATAGGTCAAATATCAACAGTTACATCAAACTGTACATGTACACACACACACAATGTTTATAACGTCTCTTAGATATAAGATGTTAATTGATAAGTGTTTATAATTATAAGCATAACAGTTAGAGATATGAAAGAGCGGGGCCTCCTGTAACAAGTATGTTTTATACTTAAAAGGAGACCCCAACCACTAAGTTAAGAAGGACTTATAAAAATAAAGGGTTTATAAAAATAAAGTTCTTGAAGTGAAAACTTCTTTAGGCGCGTTGAGCACTTTTTGGGTGAACAAAAATCATGGAACTCGCGTCAATTGTCACCGAACGCTATCCATGAGCTATATGTATATTGTGTATATGAATACATATGTATACTTTTTCGGTGAACAAAAAGCATGAAACTCGCGTCATCGTCACCGCACGCTAGTTACTTAGTTTTCACTTCTATCGGTAGTCCCCAAAGATGTCGCGCATATTTTTTTTTAATACTAATCGTTCATTTAACAAATCTTACTATAATATTATAAATACGAAAGTAGCTCTGTCTGTCTGTCTGTTTGTTACGCTTTTATGCCTAAACCACTGAACCGATCGTAATGAATTGAAATGAAATTTGGTACAGAGGTAGAGTAGACCTTGGGAAAGGACATAGGCTACTTTCTGTAGTAAAAAAGGAGTGAAGGGGTTGAAATAATGAATGAAAGTTTATATGGGAATTCGTCATTATCGAAGATGAGACCATGAGACTTTGTATTTAACATGAGACGTTGTTAAGATACATATGCGTCGCGTGAGTGCGGAACACGCCAAGCGCCATACACAATGGACGACGCGCGGGCGCGGCATGGTTGTGTTTGTCACTTTCGCAAAAGCATTGACTACGGAAAAATGTTGTTGCAGTGTAAGCTGTTAGATTAGGATGAATGTACGATGTCCCACAAAATAGCAATCGAAGTACTAGATTGCACAATGAAAGATATCAATAGCAACCAGGGTTTCATAGGAGGGATGCTGGTACTTTTAGCTGGTGACTTACGTCAGACCCTGCCGGTTATTACTAGGGATATATTGGCGATTGAAATATACGCCTGTTTGAAAGCTTCTGTATTATCATGGGTACACGTAAAAAGGTTTGTCTGACTACAAATATGCGAGTACAACTACACAATGATTCTCAAGCAGAGCAATAAACGGCTGCTTTTCTAAAAATCGGATAAGATTTTATGCCAAAAGTCAGTAACGGCATGATTACACTAAGACGTGAATTCTCTCAAATTGACGATATTACAGATGATTTAAATAATAATGTCTATCCTGATCTAGAAATAAGTATGGGCAATCGAGAATGGTTGTGTGAAAAGTCAATTTTGGCGCCGACAAATGAAACAGTAGGCCAGATAAACGAACAAATTATGTCAGATGTTGAGAGGGATGTTGTCGTGTAACTCTCAGTAGACGATGTTATGGACACTAAACAAGTAAGGTAGAATTATCTTTAGAATTATCAGAAGTGCTTTCCCAAAAGTTCAGACTAAAAGTTGGTATTCCAGCCCTGTTAAAGAGAAATCACGCACCAAGGCTGTGTCATTTTACACAGCCTGTACTATTTTGTATACGGCTACAAATTACTGATCTAGGACGCCATATTATAAAAGCTATAATCATGAATGGAATGGCAAATTCCCCATATTTCAATCATTACGACTGATTAGCCATTTCAAATTAAAAGAGTACAGTTTCCCCTAAAAGCAGCACGATAAAAATAAATAAAATTGTTTTCCATGGGCAACTCAATGTAGCGTGCTCACGAGTATGAAACCCGCAAAATCTTTATGTTTTATTTAGCAAAGGATGGAAAAACAAAAATGGTTATTTATAAAAATGTAATAAAATAAGCTATTTGCTGTAAACCACAGCAGTTTGTATGTGTATTATTTGCAAAAAAGTATCCTAAAAATTTCAAATGCTGCAATGTAACTATTACACGCGGATGAAGTCGCGGGCAACAGCTAGCAGCCTAATAAATCTTAACCACTAAATAAATTCGTGGTTTTCACAGGTCTTTTAATAGAAAACTAGCTTAAGTCCGCGGCTTCGCACAAAACAGTACTTTACGTACTTTTCCTGGGTGAAAGATACCGTACGTTCATGCGCAATTGCATGATGATTGGTCGAGTAGTTACGGCGTAGAAGCGTAACAAATAAACAATTTGCATTTATAATATTAGGCTGGACCAAAATTTCTCCGCTGGTATCTGACTATACACAAATCGATCCTAAATATTTAGTACCGATTTTGCATTGTATAATATTATAAACAGTCGAAGTAGGTGCTATACAGTAAGATACAAAAACCAATCAACTTTCCAAATTGATAAAAATTCGCCTCTTGTTCTACCTACGGGTCCTAAATAAATATGCTAAAATAAGAGTTTTCCCAATGACGGCTCAATGCCAAACACTTGAAATCCCAATGAGGATTTTGAAATAAAAAAGTGGGAGTTCGCGTCCGTAAGATTGACAGGTGCGTCTTAATAAGTCCCGGTGGCAGGTGCACGAATACGAAATGAAAAAAGTGATTGTTGAGTTTATGAGTGCACCAGTGAAATGAGAGAAAATATTTCGATTACGATTCTTCTAAAATATTGATTGTTGGCGTTTGAGAGGGAAAAATAACTGATACATTCTAGTAAATAAATCATCAATTTGTCAATTCCTAATAAATTGGTATTCATTGTTTTAAAACTAAATTAATATATGTATGTATTGTTTCGTTTGATAATAATAATTTGAATTGATAAATCTTATCTTATCTTGTGTGGGGGCCAGTCAGAACAGATCGGCGACATTTCGACCCAGTGGGATCTTTTGTGTCGAATTCCCCAATAATGACTGCCATAGATGTTCATGGCAGCCGGGACCGACGGCTTAACGTGCTCTCCGAGGAACGGAGCAGGCGATAATTGTCAATCAATAGGCACATAATTGTGAAAAGTCATATAACTTCCTAAAGTCAGAGGTGCGCGACGTGGGTTCGAACACGAGACCCTCTGCATTGCAGTCTGTTGGTTTCCCCACTGAGCTATCGCTGTTCTTGATAAATAGATAACTGATTAATGCTAGTTTCAGTAGCATCACAATAAAAGATTTTGTTCATGTTTAATTCGTTTAATCATACATATAGTAATAGAGGCTCATACGATATTGACATAACGAAGATAAGTTGGTACGTAATAAAAAAGAAGTATTATAATTTGTCCAGACAATTCAATTATACTGTCGTTACTGTTAATCTCTATTCAGTAAAAATAAACATTTTATAAATAATATTGTTGCACACTTACGAGGTACTTTGCCAAAATGTTACAAAAAAATACACGCTGCTTTTGAATGGCTTATACGAAGACACATATCTAACATGCAATATCATTATACATACCTATAGCATTTGACGCAAGGTAAATTAAAACTTCATATTGTTACAAACTGGCTAGGTTCTACATAAACATACCGTCATTAAAACAATACCGTATTCATTCCCTCTTAACGATCTCAGTTTACATAGGTCTCACACATACAGATAAAACCGGCTTTAATCTCATCATACGGGCAGTGTAGACAATGAGCGAACCACTCGGACCCAAGTCTGGGTATCTAGCCCCGCCACTTGTTCCGCTGGCCTAAGCAAATTTCCACCGCCCGACTTTGTTGGTTTTTCGTCGGATTCCTATTTCTTCACTTCTGATTATATTATTCCATACTTTGTGTAAACAATGGCTGTATCCCAACCCTTCCACACTATTGCCGTTTCCGTGTCAAGCTTTTCGGTGTGGAGATGGATTTTGTGTTAATTTTATGGCGCTAATAATATTGTACAATGTATGTCACATACACACAACATAGATATCATAAAAGAGTACATTTTTTACTTATTATTTTCAGCTATAGTTCGAACGCTAACTGCTCAGAAGACAATACAACCATTTCTTTAAAAGTAGCGTCCAGTTGTCATAGATTACATACAATAATCTTACATTTTACAAGATCAAAAATAAAATCTTTGTGTAACAAAATGAGGTAATACTCTCAAAAGTAACTGCAGTCGTTCGCAACGTAATGCGGTGTAGATCAACAGACGTAGCTCAGTGAGTAGAACAAGCACTCTCCGCACATAACGAGCGTTTTATAAATATTTTTCCGGAGGTCTAACCGCTGTAAAAGGTTTTTGTATACGTTGCTTTTTGCCTCCTTTTGCCAGCTAATCCAATATTGACCACCCCGCCAGGCTATTGACTTATGTTTGTGTTACTCATAATAATTCGACGAGCTACGCTCGCCTTTTATTATTCAAAATATCAATTTGCTCTCGACTTGCTTTCTTTTACCAAGACCGCGCCATTAATTTTATTATGCATACTTGCCTCAGAATAATTAATTATGTAGTTACAATTTCACTAATTAACTGGTACGGGTAAATCTTTTATATCTTTTGCAGTTTTATACAACAAAAATGAGGTGGTAGATAAAATTCACGCGTGAAAATTATGAACACATTCATAAGCCAAAGATAGACGTATTTTAATGTTTAAATTTAATTTCAAAAGGGTATAGAAGAAATGGTTTCCGTTGCCCACAAAGTCATCTGCGGTATCTAAATGTTAATCTTTGGTCAGTCGCGCAAAAATTATGTTTTTCGGACTCGACCGAAAGTTACTGGACTGGAAACGGACAACCCATGCAAGACTCATTTAATGTACTGTATGGAACACGACTTTCACACACTCCACTAGTCGCATGGGCGCCTAGTACAAATATGTACAACGAGTTGAATATATTAGATTTATATCGTTATTCTGAACGACGTTATAGTTAAAGAAAGGTGTTTAAAAATGCCATTACCACACCATCTTAATGCAGAAAACGCTTTCAAAGGCTCCGTTTTATTTCGCGTCAATTTCTACAAAGCGAAATGACTCCAATTTGAATATGTAATGGCGGCTTAAGATAATCGTCCCTGGCTTACACTAATAAAGGCGCTCTAACTTTAAAACGAGAATCGTATCAAAAGAATCGAACAATCGTTCGATTCGGGGGTGGTATAATTTATTCGAGTGTGGACCGCCATTTTGCGGCGGGGCGTTCGGTGCTATCGCGCGCCGGAAGACGCTTTAAGACATTGATGCTGATTCTTTTTTTTATTATGCTCCCCTGGATTCCCTTAAAGACGCTAATATAAAGCGGCCATATATAAATAAGCCGCCTTTGTGAAGATTCTGTACAGACAGGAAACTGAACGACCCCTCGCCGATGGAAAACAATCTAAATTACATTTTCACGCAACTTCAAATGTCTTATTAATTACGTACGACTTTTCAATGCTATAAATTTTCTTTTAACGCTTCCTCCTCTAAATCGGCTTAATACACAACGCTGGCTTTGCATACTGATCACTCAATTGTATTGCGAGATATCTTCTACAGCTACTTCTTTTGTTCTCCTTTACAACTTTAAAATTATTTCAAATGATTCAAAGAGAAAGTTATTTCAAATTTCATTTAAGTTAAAGGACACTCATATCCTTCGCATAAATAACTAAAATCCATACCATCTGTTTAAAAACGAACACCCTAGCGAAATAGAAAATACCTGGCAGCCATGATTTAGTGGAGCCTTTAGACAGGCCGCGATACGCCTTCATCACCTCGAGAATGACCCGGCATCCCTCAAGCTTAGATAATATAGGGGATAGTGTCGCTTATTCCCCGGGGATTTGTCAAACAAATGCCTCCCGTGTATCGGAAAAAAATCGCCGGCTCACTAGTGGCCGTTAAGGCTATTTATGGCCGATTCACAGAAGCTTTTTTTATTAATAAAACGTATATTATGCGCGCAAGTGCGTTTTATATCGCGGACCTTCCATTCTTCGCGGATATTATCGTTCCTCTTCGGACATCTAATAATATCGATTCTGCATCTACGAAATATATATTGTAAGTAATATCTTTTGTATTTTTATCTTAGAGTATAATTTCAATATCGAATGTTGTTGTTTGGTTGTATTTTTGTGAACAAAGCTGGTTCGTCGTTCAGGTATTGACATGAATGTGTTTTCCCCACCGTGGCAGATCCACTGCCACAAAGTAGTTATGCAAACAAGCAAGATATTGATACGGGAACTTTGTGACAGACAAGAAAAACAAAAGTCACATTTATATAAATACGCGGCGATATCGAAGATATTTGACGTGGAAATATTTATAAGGATTTATTTTGCGCGCAAAACGCACATGTATTATATAATTGAGAGCATATATATACATTTTTGCTGGAAACACTACATGGGTGACCTATTTAAAATATTGTAATCAAATAAGTGTTTTATGATATGTAATGAAGTAGTGTAGTAAAACTTTAGGCTTTAGGGCCATCAGTATGACCCTCACAGCTACTTACGTTAAATATCACATTGTTTTGTAGTACGCAATCATACGTATTGTTAAAATTATACATCAAATAAACAACGATAATAATATGAAATTACTTTAACATAAAACAAAACCACATAGCAATCTACCGAAATTATGTTGAATATTTAACTACGAATCTCGAAGTATAGGAAGAAATACACAAGTAAAATTTTAAACATCCATAAACAATTTTGGTTACATTAAACTGGTAATCTCAACCCGCTATCACTGGTAATTGTCGGGAATAAAATCATTAATTCTAAACCGAATAACACATTAAAAGTAACAGCTTGTGCGCGGATTGCCACCAGCGGCGGCGGCGTAGTCATGCCGCCCCATCCCAAGAGAGAAAGTGAACTTTACTTTCTTATACATACAATAAATAGAATAGTAGAAACAATCAATTTTAAAACGGTCGGTAAACGGACCATGGGTCCAAGTATCTGTTAATAGAGACCTAGATAAGCGGCTGTTTGACGCCTCGCATATCCAGAAAGCTGGTATTTTCTTTGCGTGAAGAATAAGCATTGCTATCCAAAGTGGCAATGCTGTCAGTTTTCTGGGCACGTTGCCAATAGACAATGACGCTGAAGAATATAATAACGATAAAAAAAAATGTTGTTCTTTTTTGTCTTTAGGTTAACCTTATTGAAAGAAATTTGTTTGTATAGTTTAAAACAATGTATTGTTAAGTAATACGAGTACAAAATCAAATTATAGTTTCAGCTCCACATAGACAATAAACAGGTCGTCTTAAGTAATAATATTAAAATTGGGGTGGTAGTTTCTAAGCTAGCATTTTAGTTTAATTATCTTCTGACCTGATTAGTTTATTGATTCCTAGATATATCCAACCAATGTACTGTTATAAAGGGCAAGTTAAAATTCATTTAACTGTCAACCTGCAGTTACAGATACAAAGCAGTTCATTCTGATTGCTTATTAATCTCAAGTCATAGTTTGAGTAAATATCATACCGCCTTAATAGATCTAATCAAAGCAATTGATAGAAGTGATCTCATTTATTACGTGTGTGCATAAAGACGCAACGCTTCCACAACCAAATCCAGTTTTAAATTGCATTGTTTAGGTTTTGAGTTCTTAGAGTAAGTTTAATCCGCAAATTTGTTCCAACCAATATCCCTGCAAATTTGTCACGACCAGTTTTTGCACGACAAATTACACACTAAGCATTCATAGTATTATATCCATAATCCTCACGTATGCTAGAATTTCTAATTAAACTAAAAACGAAATCAAGTAAACATGGCCAAGAAACACAACCACAAATCGAAAATACAACACGGCTTATTAAACCGGCCCCCGAACATAACTATAGCAATTCTGGCAGCGTACCTCGCAGCCATATTCTTATAAATTAATTACTTGTAATCTACTCGTGAAACGGGACTTAGAGAAATGAAGTTACAACGTGGCGTAGGGTTCAGGAGCTCGTAACGACTTAATGTCGCATGGAGAGAACAAGTCTGAATTAGAAATGAACCCTTTCAAGTAGATGGTTAATAAGGCACACATGTCGCGTATCCAACGCTACTTTGCTATGTCTGAAGATTGTACACACTTTGTAATGGATCAAACTGTAATTACCATCAAATCAATAGCTTCTACCAACCTCAAAGTTATAAATGAAGGTATGACATTGAAACAAAATATTATACCTCTTTTATTATTTTGTAACAAGAGATATACATGCATGTTATTGTTATACAGGAGCTAAATAAATTAGTAAAGCAACACTTATAAATATCTGGTACCAGTAAACGTACGCCTCGGCAGTCTACTTCAATGTAAGTTGGACGAAACGGCGTCAAGATATAAATAGATATTCTACCTTTAAATACTTACAAATGCGATTTAGACCCGTAGCCTTATAATACACAAAGGCTCTTAAAAGCGTTGCTTTTTTATTAGATATGTGACCAAATCGGATAAGTCCTGCGATAAATAGGTAGGTTTTGGTGGCACCTAAAGGAGGTGCTAAATTGTAAATCAGGGTCTAGCGTCAATTTTAGCGCCTTACATTGCCAGTACTACTCAGTTTTATAAGAAAATTCAACAAGGCCATCCTAACTGATCAGATAGATCTGATATAACAATAATAAAATAATACTAAACACTGAAAAAGCTCTTAGTGATGTTTTTTATAGAACACTCGATTTGTATCAAATTATAATTGAAGAAATTGAACTTTGTCATCTCTTTAAAACAACTAAAACAAAACCTAACATGATCAAATATTCATGAATTATCAACTATAATGACGCAGGCAGACAGCTTAGGTACCTAACTATAAAACAAAAGCATTGAAGCGAACAAAACCGACACATTGTAAAAAGTACTTTTAATTTTTCTCCGCGGCAGACTCATCTGAATGCCTAGGGGAGGTGTCCCCATGATCGCGTCTTATCCACTCCGCAAACATTCTTTACAAGGGCCTCACTCATTCCATTCACTCCTCTAGAGGTTATCTTTTATTATTTCTCTCGACATCCTCTTTTTATTGCCTCTCATATTGACTTTTTATACGGCTCACGAATAAATACATTTTGATTTACGCTTGCGTAGACACTATTTTATGCAGACAATCGTGAATTAGCACGGTCTACGTGTCAAATATTAGCATTACATTCATTGTTAACGTAACATAGCGTCATAACTTATTTCCACAAAGATTGGGCAGACGTATATTGCCTGCTATGCATACATAAGTTCATATCTGTATATCCTTAATGAAGCCACATTACAGCCATATTTCACATACCCCGCAAAGTAGGGAGCAAATCTACTGGACATATAGCCAAACGCTGAATTATGGAGAATTTCTTAAGTGAAAACGCAGTAAAGGTGTACCAAACTACCCAACCCAAATAGAGCCGTAACTAGACGATCGCACACAAATATAAGCCTAATAACTCGGACTAAAGAATTACTTAATACCTACTTAAGTAAAAAATTAGAAGACTAATATGATTTCATTTTACCAAGATTATTTTAACACACTATGTATTAGGATACGGGCCTATTGCCGTCTTCTGAACATGCTATGAATATTTTATTCTGGTAGACAAAGATGCAAACTGATAATGTCCTCTATAACCGCAATCACACTTGCGTTTACGATTAAACCACTGCACCAACGAAACAATCATTTATTATTCTCAACCGTTCTATTTTTGTCTTAAAGTGAAGAGGGAACCACAAATACTTATACGGAATAAAATGTGTTTCCAGTAAGCTCTTGAACAAACATTGAGGGATTGCAAAGTTAGGAGAGGCGAGAAAAACAAAGATAAATCCAAGTTAACGCTTGACAAGTGCGTATTTAAGATTTGTAGATCTACGCTGCACCGCGACTTCTGATTTCAACTAATTACTGTTGGGGTAAATGTTTTGGTAACTTACGAGTGTCACGTTATGATATATAGGAAGGAGGTTGAATAACATTAGTGTTCTTATATACCAATTATTTTTAAATATATGTACTTGAAAGTAAAATTAATAAAACAGCTCGTTTAAAAAACTTAAGTAACTTTGAAGATTGCCTAAATTAAAGAGTTTGCCGCAATAATGTATAGCTATACCAAATGAGTTCCAAAATACTTTACAGTCGTCCAACGTACTTCTTTTTTACTTACAAGCTGTCTAAATATTTAGCAATAAAGATATTAAAAGCAGGTTGTTCCACATCCAATAAATATTATAATGTAACAAAATAACGTGTTGGGACAATTTGTTTGTTGAAAGTGTTTACTAAGACTTATAATGGCCATACATATTCGAATATAGTATATATCATTTACGTATTATTTATAACATACAACAAAAGGTATTTAAAACTTACATATATTATTTTAGTTAGGCAGCTCGTTCAATTACATACAGTTTGGAGATAAATATACCTATGTTAAGAATTTGAACATATCAAGCCACTTTGTAAAAACTGCCTTAGTTACTACATTTTCCTTGATTCCAATTCGGAAGTGCCGCGACATTTTCATCCCTTGGGAACGATTAAGCATGTAAAAGTACCAGGATAACAAAGTATCTGGGAGTTCGTTGGCTAGCCATTTAGCACGTGCCAAGGAATTGCCGTAACACGTTCGCAGAACTTAACGACCGGGGAAATAGATGTCGTCTAACGTTCAAACCGATCACTAGATGTGTTTGTCTCGTTTCTGTTAAGTATTTTGTGGGAAATAGTAGTAGGGTAACGAACCATTATAGAGATAAGGAGATTGCTCGGTTCTTAAACTGTTTGAACTTATGTAGAAATAGTGGATGACAGAAATTAACCAAAAAGTATATAAGGCAAATGTATAGTTGCCTACTACTGCAGTCCGGACTGATTGGTGTAATTTGATAAAACGTTGATAAAACTTTATAAATTCATATCTACAAGTACTCTGATCCTTATATCGCCACTGCATTTGAGCAACAATGATTATTTATTTAGTTTTAAATTGTAGGTATATGTTTTTCGTATCTTTGTCCGCCAAGAGTATAAACGTAACGAGATGTTCAGGTGTCAAAGTTTCAAATACAGTCTGGCGTCTAGCCAAAAGTTCTGGTAGATATTGTCAAACATTTTTACATGATATAACTTTATTAGATTATACTCTATTCTGTAAGTCTTTTTGTTGGAATATTATGTACTAGTTTGTGCCCGCGATTTCGCTCAAGAACTGTATTTTTTTTCTAGCTTACTTTTCTGTACCTACATATAAGAAATATCATAATGATCGGTAGATTAGTTAACACGTAAAAGCGTAACAAATAAACAAACTTACATTCGAATTTTAATACTGGTACTACCTAGTACTAGAATTGTAGCAAAAGATAAAATAAAGTACTCTCTTGAGTGACGTAATACTACAAACATATGGTTTTTTATGTCCATTTTATCACTATGAACTTAAAATATTAGATCAAAGAGCAGGATATAATATCGCTAACTGTCAGACCTCCAACTAATGAAGAGCAAAAATATCTTACTAAAAATATAGTCTTAAAAAATAAACTCTTTAATATCGAAATGTCGACTTGCCTTATCAAGAAAGAATAATGAGAAACTTACGACCACAATTACTTCTTTTTAATGAATTAACGACTTTTGTTTGCAAACAGCGATTAAAATAATTAAAAGTGTCATTATAAGTGCCATCAATCCGATCTCAAAGGAGACGTTAACGTTTTTAAGGGTATACTCGTTATAATTATTAATAACTTTACTATCGAAAACACTTGTAAAATGAACGTTTATGGCCATAAAGTAACTAAAGATTCAACATCTAACGCCAACTTCGTTCTCCTAACAGGGAAACTTCAAAATCGAGTAACGTGGATACTGATTTTTAACCAGATTTCTGTTATCTATACAAATAAACAAAATTTAAGTGTATGTTTGTAATGTCAAATTAACAGCTTTTTACTAAATGCATACGAAGGTATAAATAATTTTTTTTATTTTAATTTTTGTCTACCTGTATGTTTGTTCCGGCTAAACTTTGAAACGGCTGGATCGATCTTGACGGACCTTTCACTGGCAGATAGCTGATGTTATAAGAAGTAGCTTAGGCTACTTTTATTTTAGATTTTTAAATATATAACTGGTTGCTAAAAGGCTAATCAACGACATGTAAAAATCAAACTCAAGTCGAGTGATATGATTGGCTGTTGCTTATACAGTCAGCCAATCCCAAAAGTTGATACGCATTTGATAGTCTGTTAACAAATTTTAATGTTAATCTGTCTAACAAAAAACGGCATTTAGTATGCCTCGTTCCTTGACTTAACAGTGATAGTAGTAGAGTACGATTGCATTCGAATGAACTATGTTATAATGTCGGTGTTGACTGCAGTCGGTGCTGTACGTCACTTGGCACGAATACTATTGTTATGTTTGTCTCTAGGAGATTCATGCGTAGTATTCCTTGCTCTTTGTGGCTGATAATTTATTTAACATTTCAATTTGAACCAATACTATTCTATGGAGCTTGATTTAAAGATGGCTAGCGAAATAGGAACCTGGTATACCTCAACCTAACCCTCCGAGGATATGACAACGTGATGTTATGTTAAACAAAACGATAGAATTTTGCAAATTTAATTACTTTGTTAAAGTATTCGACGCTGCGTTGTTTAAGCGTTCTTATTGCAACAATAATTGTCAAGTGCGGCGTCTCATCCGACTTTTAATTGATCCTGGAGGGCGAGTGCGGAGATAAAACTCGGATATCTAAACTTTCTCTATTACAGTTTAAGAAAACCGCCAGCGCACTTTTGTTTGGCCGATAACAAAATTTTCATGGCCCTCCTTGCGCGTCGTGACGTGTAATAGCGGGAAATCGCTGCAGAATTATTTGTTGTTGCGTAATTATGAGGAGAATGAAATAATGATTTGTCTTTATGGCAGTATTAATTCTATCTGTGATTTTAACGTACTTTTATCATTTATTAGTAGCTGCCATGAACGGTCTTCTTATATGTAGCATGATAAGAAATAGCACAATATTAATTTATCCATATATTAGCTTTATAAGGCATGCGTCCTTCATGTTTCAATACTTATATTCTTTGAAATATTCGGTGGAACTATAACCTAGTTAATTATAATAATACATAAATTTAGGTGTACAGTATTGGACTTAAATCAACTTTAAATTAAATCTTAATATCTGACATTAACTCAATGAGTTAATAAACTAACTTATACCCAAAATAATAATATGGCGAAAACGGACTTTAACATTGATAAGAATTGTTATTAGCTACCTGCCTGAACTGGTTTACACCTGTGTTTCAGGTTAGACCAGGCGGTCTTTTGTATTGCAATAAGCGTTCTGCATGTTTAAAAACCTTTTTTGTTTGTTATCAAATTAATCGTGTGTTGCTAAACATGTGTTGCTGCAATATAAACAACAATTTTTTACTGATGTTAATTTAAATTAACTAGTTATGATCAAATTCACAATACAGGTGAAAATTAACTTAATTTTAGCTTAAGTTAACATTATTTCCCATATGTAGTAAAATTTGTTGTTATAACCGTAATCTTGTTAACTACATTGTAAGTTAAAATAATATACCTAAAAACAAGTCACCAAAAAACTTTCCATCACTACTTATTTTAAACTTATTTTTCGCCCATATAAAAACAATAACCATGTCGATGTTTACAATAAAACGTTTAGTGTAAACGTGTAACAAACTTCCATATTTTATGATGATCGTTATCGTAAAGCGGCCCCCGAATTCCCGCCATTTAAAAGTTGTGCATTTATCCACGACTTGCAAAGCCTCCCCCTCACAACCCGTTCCTAAGATTTCATTATAAAATCAAACTAAAACTTGAAACTATAAATCGTAATAAGTACAAAGTTTGTCTTATTTCTCCTGTTATCTTAATGTTATTGTTATTATTGAGATTTTATTTTACTTTGAGATAAAGTTTTCTTTTTACACTTTGGCATTTTATGGTACTGTCTAGGTAATATTTAAGAAGGAAATACCTATAATAAAACATATAAAATATAAAATAAAAATGTGTAAATATATCTCATATTCATGACAATCAAAATCAAGCATATTAATTATCTGCCACCAAAAAACATAATGTTTTTTTTGCATATCGAATATCATATTTGGTTTAAAGTTGAAAAATCAGATCAGATATTCAAACCCTAAAAATCTCGATCGAACGTAAATAATAGCCTAAGAAGTTCTAACATGCCAATGACGGAAAAAATCGGGGGGTAATCGCAAATACACTGAAGCAGAAGTTCCGACCCCACGCTCTAGACGTAAACACATAAATCCGCGAGGAACTCCTTTTAATTGTCTGGCTATACCTTAACGAACAATTACATGTTGTTATTTATTTGTTTTTCACCCACTGAACATAATGGGGAAACAAAACATATACGAAATTTTCGCCAAACGTTTGTAATTATATATTTTTCTAAACTTCTATTTTATTTTTCATGGCAAATATCTCCTACCGTTTTTATTGTATTGAAATAATATTGTGTTTTACGAAGTATAGGCATAGGCTTACATGACTCGATGAATAGGAAACCAATTAAAAGGATAACAGAGGAACTGCGTTGTATGCACGGGACTAATCGTTTTCTATTGTTCTTTGCACCACTATCTGACGGGCTATTGTCACCAGTCCCGGTAACGAACTAAAAAACTGGACATTTAATAAAGTATGAGACCAGGAAACAGAGAATGAAAGCGCATGAAAAGGATTGAGATGTCTAAATTGAGGTACTTACTTAGCATTTATGGAGATCGCTAAAGGAAATGACAGAAGGGTTAAAATAAGCTTTATTTCCCCGTTTTAAATCGCCTTTCGGTTTTGCAGATAGTGGAACTACAAAACACAAACGGTGACCGGCGGGCGTTCGGCGTGAAATGTGACAATGACGGCTAAGCCGCTGCACGCAAGGAACGTTTTACTCCTTTTATGTCCAACGTATTCGGCAATACACACTGCCGCTTTCTGACGACGTTATTTTTTAATCAAATATATCCGTGGAGCGGGTGACGGACGATAGGGTCGCAGCGACAATGAAAAACTAAAAGGAAAAAGTAGCACTCTTTTAAGCAAATAGAGGCGAGACCAAGTTGATTGGTTTTGTTAGCGAGCCTGTTGATTGGCACGGGCGTAAACAATACGCTTCCAATGTTTAAGTTTGGAACGACAATTGAGACTTCTTTTAAGCAAATAGTGACTAGACGTGTTGATTGGTTTTGTTAGTGAAACTTTGCTAAAACCAGCGGCATTGTCGAATTTGTCGATGTTTATATTAGCTTTGTTGAACTAGAATTTAACAATGTTTTCAGCGCGAACAATGGTTTACAGCATTGTGTTTCGTTTCAACGAGGCTCGAATTTTTACCAGTTTATTTTACTGTTGACATGTGATCCACAGTCAGTTGTTGACGTAACAGAGCCAAATAACCGCAAAAACTGCGAATGAAAAAGAATAACGTGACGGCACGTGGTGAACAGCAGTCGTGTGAGTATGTGTGGAAAGAAAACAAAGTCTGCGGCGCTGCACCTATATTCCGTTGAATTTTCAGAGATCATAAATTCTTGGTTATATTATTCAGGGCGAGTAAACAGCGGGTTATAAATCAGGACTTCTCAACCGCTATCAGGCCGCGCCTCCATTAGTGACCTCCAACGCTTGCGAAATGTGCCAACTTTACTAAACATTGTTATACGAATAAGATTATTTACATACTTGTTATAGACTCCTAAATTAATATTTTAGTTAAGAAAGTCACGCGGGGCAAGCAAAATAAATGTAAAAATATGTAACAAATTAATAATTATGTGAAGGATTCCTTTTTGTTTTGGTCTATGAATATAACATACCGTATGTGAAATAATTATAATAAAACCACATAATACATTAAGATTACACTTATGTATTTAATTTCAAAGAACATAAGAATTAGAATGTTAAGGAACACAACAATTAGGTACTGTTTATTTGTATGTATAGACGTCAGGCTATATGTATAGAGTTCTTTTAAAATTAACTTGTGTTTAGGTAAAGATAACTCAAAATCACCATCAATCTACCGTATATGCTGATATATGTATCAGCAAAGGAATTCAACCACAAGCCGTCTCAATTTCCTTCTGACATCCTATAGGAAATTGTAAGAAGAGTAACTGCCAGTTTCCTGGGAGAATCCACACGCAGCTCTGCTACTGAAATGTGTGCTCCTAAAAGCTTAGAATTAAAACATTAATTTGTGGTTGAATTAATAGGGGCTTAATATTATCCGTAGATTATTTTTGTATCAAAATTATGCACACTCGAATGGGTGGCCAGACTTGAATAAATTTATAACGAACGGTCGAGAATTTCGGGACGCTCATTACTGGGTATTTATGTGAGGAGATAAAAATATTAGGGACACGTTTTAATCGAAAACGGATGAACAGGGTGTGGGCACCCTAGTTTCAGCGGTATGTTCTTGTTTAAATACATATATTTTCTTTGTATGGGCTATTATGACATATCGCGGTGGGATGATATTATACAAACAAGTTTGTATTTACTTTATATTTTTTCAAAGACGATAGCTAGGTAAACTCGACCAATCTTCATGGTATGGATTATATCATTAGTAATATACTTTGCATATAACTTAAACGTTAAAATAATGTTGTAAATTGGCGATAGGCCCATATTACACTAAGAATAATGATCAATAAATCGTAGGTCGAGCAAATTGCGCTTAATAAACAATATGCTTTGTTGAAGAAGCTTACTGAAATACCAGTATTCATCAAAGCATTTTTATTAATGCCCTTTCCACATTGATATCAGTCCTTTTGTCATGGGGTCTTTACAGTGATACTTTAACATGCAATGCAACACACAATATACCCAGACTCAGAATAATTAATAATTTGAGGATTATACAAATAACACTGGGGAACAGTCATTTTGCGGCATGGTTTAGTTGAAGTTCATTTTGTGTAAGTTCAGTATGCTGAATACGAGAAAAATATCAGATTTGTTAAATTGACTTTAGTTTATGATATAAGACTATAACTATTTGACTGAAAGAAGGTTAAAATAAAAAAAAAATTACATATTAAATATATATTTTAGAAGGGGCTATATACTAACGATAAGAAAACTTAATACATATGCTATTAATAAAAAATCATAAAAAAAATACTACTAGATTTTTATCTGTAAGCTTTTCTATTGTGTTTATGTTCAGGACAATCCCTATTAAACTCTAGCAATAGTCTGCCATCATATGGCTGTCCCATCGGCCTTGGTATCTTTCTTTCATTGTTCTAATGTCCTGATGGAACCGTTCTTTATGTTGAATATCTCAAGAACCAGAGTCAATCCATACAAAGTAAATACATTTCGAGTATGACTGACGAAGGTGTTTATTAAAACCAGTAACAAAATTAATGTCGCAGAAAATATTTTTATTTTGTTTCCCAATGTAATTTTTCTGTGTAAGATTCGAACTCACAACAATGCGGTGGCCGAAGCAAACGCCTCCCCACTACGTTATTCGTGCACTCGTTAAAAAATGCTACTTATCTCCAAAAATATAATATATTATATGATCATGAGTGAGGCTAACGTTCATTACTTATATACACGCACTACTAAAATACGAAACATAAAACCACCAAAACACATCACTAAAGGCCATTATTATCAAATAATATAAAAACAGATGTCTAACGACTAATATGTATCTATGCGAAACAAATAGATTTCTCTTATATAAAACATCCAAAAAAGACTTGACTATCAAACTTCGTTCACAGGCCGTTTTTTCTTAAGATAATGAATAACAAACGACATTTATCATATCGCACATAAAGTCAGGCCGGTGTTTAGGACAGTTTTAAACGCTTAAATTAATTTCCCCTGATTTCCTTTAAGAAGTTGTAACTCTCCAAGTGGGGATAATGCGATGATATATAAAAAAAGGTCCCAGTGAGCCAGGGCCCCTAATAAATTATACCCTCGATAACAATGGGATTTTTTCGCCGGCCCTTTGTTGCAACTTTTGATATCACCTGAACGTAGGTATAAAACAAAAAACATTACTTATATTTTTAAATTTTCATGTGGAAAAGAAAAAGCCTCTAGAATAAAACATGGGAATAATATAAAAAAATACTAATTTGAAATGATATAACATAACGATAAGCCTGTTTAGTCCGGTGATCTGAATGTAATATCAGCCATGTATATAAAATTTCCCACTGCTGGGCACGGGCACTTCTCAGGGTGAGAAGGGTTAGGCCAACGTCCACGACACTGGCTTAGAACGGGTTGGCGGACTTCACATATCTGAATGTAGACTTGTATCGCACGCACTATTTGTCGACTGTACCTAGGCAACAAGGCTACTACTGACATTGTTTCAGACAACGTTCTATAAAAACGTATACCGTGATAATATAACACAATAGGTAACGTAAGTAAAATTCTCCCCAGGCAGATGCCTGAGCTTAGATAAGCTAAGACTTCGCGACCAGTAGATGTGTTGTATGTGCGTGTGTCTTCAGCCTTACACTTACATACATATATAATTTGACAATGCTACTCGATTTCTAACAAAATAAGTATCTAATACAATTTAGCTATTAAGTATTAATTAGAAAAATATTTTTGAATCCTTTAATTGTATTGTTTAGGTATAGTTTAGGCTGTTAAGATAACTGACCATGCGAACCAACACTACCACACCAAGTGGCTTCGAATTGAATATGATAAACAAAAAATGACCAATCGCCACTTCCTTCAATACACCGCTTGAGTACTTTTTGTCCCGAACTATAAAAAATAAAGCCCTAATATCGTTAAATGTTCCTTTGGGGAGTGACTGGACAAACGCGGAAAATTCAGAAGTCGTAAGGGCTGTCGCGCGTTGCCGGATTTCGGAATGGAAGAGTAGTGCTTGCCTTTTAGACCAAAAACAGCATTAGAATGTGCAATAATATAATTAAATGAAGAATATGTAGCGATTGCCAAATTAATATGTATTTGTAATAAACTAATATTGGAGTAACACCACAATTGTTTTATATCTTAAAAAGTCCTTTTTGTGAATTTAAAACAATTGACAAACGGATGATTGTATGTTATGCAGATATTACCGTATTATTTTATTCTAAAGCGTTAAAGTTTAGTTCCTCAATAAAATGAACTTTCCTTTTAACAAATACTTGTAATCATACAAGTTTCTTACGTAGAACTATTTTTGGATTAATATGATTATAGTTCTACAATTCAAATGTAATTCATTTTTTGTACAATCCGGTATTAAAATATTTACATCTAAGTGGTAAACAATGATAAGTAAATAGTTATATTAGAAAATAATAATTTACCGCACAGCCATACGCATAATTAGCACCGACCTATACCTTCACATTCAAGGTGTCAAGCAAGAAGAATCGCTATCTCGCTATCTCTTTTCACAGCTACGTTTTGAGTAGACACCGGCAAAATGGAAAAAGGAAAAGAAGATTTTTGCAATACAGTAGAACGAACGAATTAATATAATAACCGAAACAAGTATAGAATAAGTACTGAAGAAATAGTTCGATCCGTTCGGAGTGTTCCCAACCGGCCACTACTTTCACTGTCTATATTTGTATAAAGAGAAAAGATTTGTATTTTTATTTGTAACGAAAAAGCTGAATAACTCTTGGACTAACTTTAAAAATATATCACCACTAGAAAGCTACTTTCCCTAGAAGTAACATAGGCTATATAACATCACGCTATTAGCGATTGGAGTGGGGCAGTAATCATAAGCCGCGGGGGACAGCTAGCCTATTATACTTAAACTATACTGTTAAATAAGATTTCTAAAGCGCGACAGATCACTGACACGAAGAAGCTAATGTAATTTTGTTTTTATGTATATTATAAAGCAACTATTTTTGGGTAACAACCCTAACCAATCAAATGGGCAACTGTGGACAATTTATATTGCAATAATCCGCTCGGACATTACGGCGGCGGCGGCGGCAGAGTCGTGCAAACGCCGATATTATCGGGAGGTAAAAAGCGTTGCTAGTTTGAGGACAAAAAACGAGCACTCATTTATCGGCCAGTCGGCACTTCGAGACAGGCCATCTCGTTGGCCACCCTCCCCAAAAACTGCTATACATTACTCCACACCGCTTTAGGGCTTATGGACTCGATTATGTTGCCCTGTTTAGGGGATACTAATGAGTTCTTTTAAGCGAACAAATTAAACAGTTAAATTTTAAGAAAGTTGTGTCTTGTAAAACAACTCGAAAAATGCCTTGTGGAGATTGCAGGCTAGAGAGTTGACGTAGTTTTTGATTAAATATTTAGTAAACTAACATTATAATCAAGCTTAACAGAATTTCATCGTGCAAAGAAAACGTATTTGAAGGTTTACTGACAGTGTGTATCATTACTGAGGCTGTCAATCCATTCATCAAATATAAATAATAAAAAAAACAAGTATCTGATCCATAAAGCATTAAAATATCTGTTCAATGGATAAGACACTTATTTTTATATTATTTATATAATATTGTCTTACGTTTACATGAATGTTATATATTGAAATTAAACAATATTATTCGGATTTTAATAACGCGTTAAACACTTTACTCCTCTTTCTTCTTCTTCAATTAAGAAAACGATTAAATATAAAATTATACAGAACACTCTTACTAAAGTTTTAAATGTGGCCATCAACGACCGGGCGTGGCTACAAGCGAGCTTATCAGTTCGCTTGGGCAGCCTCGGCATCCGAAAAATTACTGATGTAAGTCTACCAGCGTTCCTGTCTTCGGTCTATAGCACGGAGAAATTGATCAAGAAAATCTTGGCACCTACACTGGTCAATTCTGAAGTGCTGTGTATGACCGACGCCGTGAATGCTTGGAGACTTACTTGCCCAAGCACTGATTTACCCGATAACCGACTCTCTCAGAGACAGTGGGATGGACCGTTATGCAGGGTAGTTCGAGAAAATCTCATAAATACATCGTCTTGTGCTGCTGAACATACCCACTTGCTGGTTGTAGGGAAGTGGGAGTCCGACCTTTAGCTTCAGGCACAACCGTCGTCCAACATAGGTACCATGGGTGACGATACGACCTGCTGGATTGTTTCCTGTTTGCGTTTAGGTATTTCTTGTGTATCTCTGCATCGGTGTTTTTGTGGAGAAGCCGTCGACAGTCTTGGTCACCCCGTGGTGACGACCAGCACACCTGCTGCATGACAGGACGACCTGTCATGCAGCAGGAGTGCTGGTCGTAATATACGACACGCCAACCTGGATAACATACTCCGTCGGGCTCTTGTCACTGCTGGCGTCCCGGCTCAGCTTGAACCACACGGCTTGGTACGCGACGATGGCAAGAGACCAGATGGCATGTCATTACTGCCATGGAAAATGGGTAGGCCTTTGGTGTGCAACTTGTGTCGACAGCCTTTCACCATCACATCTTTCTAGCACAGCGGGTTGTGCTGGTGCTGCTGCTGCATCAGCGGAGACGCTCAAACGGCGCAAATATCAAAACTTTATTGGTGAGTACATATTTGAGCCGTTTGGTGTCGAAACGCTGGGGCCATGGGGTCCAAATACTAGATCGGTGTATAGAGACCTAGCTAAGCGGCTGATCGACGCTTCACGTGACCAGAGGGCTGGTATTTTCTTTGCACAAAGTATAAGTATTACCATTCAAAGTGGCAATGCTGCCAGTCTTCTGGGCACGTTGCCAATTGACGACAATATTATGACGCTTTTTAATTTTGTTGTTCTATTATTCTCTTTAGTTGATATTTCTTTTAAATAATAGTATTGTAATTGTATATATTATGTTAATTATTTGTTTATTTGATGTGCAATAAATAAGAAATGAGGATATGAAAAAAACTATTTACATTTAATTTTACACTTTCCCCGACGTTTCGGTTGCTTTTCAGCAGCTTTTATTTGTAGATATTTATATCAACATTTGCTTGACCATCGGCTCGGCAACCTCAATTTCGAAACGTGTAACTTGACAGTCTAATGTAATCACAACATATATATCTCTATATCATACAAGTATATTCCGCAGCTTATTATGTTACTGAAACGATCAGAAATTATAATTAATACTAACGTATTATAAATAGACTTCACCCTAAGGAAATGATCAAGAATTAGCATGTTTGTGCCAAATTTAGAAATTAGGCGTAAAATAATATAATAATATACTATAATAATATTAGCCCTGTATTAAACTGTCCCACTGCTGGGCACGGGCCTCTCCTCAGTGTGAGACGGGTTAGACCGTAGTTCACCACGCTGGCCCAGTGTGGATTGGCAGACTTCACATATCTTCGAGAACATTATGGAGAACTCTCAGACATGCAGGTTTCCTCACGATGTTTTCCTTCACCGTTAAAGTAAGCGATAATTAACTATTTAATACGCATATAACTTCAAAAAGTCACAGATGCGTGCCTTCGATGGTTCGAACTCGAGACCGCTGCGTGGCAGTCCAACGGTTTTCCACTAGGCTATCGCTGCGTAAAATATAATAATAAAATCTTTAAAGTATTTACATGAAGATATTTATCAATTAGCAAAATTGTATTCAAACTATTATGATATTATTTCTTCGCATCTTCATTACAAATAGGTTAACGTTCAAAATAACCAAACTAGTATATGGACTTATATAGTCGAATACAAATTCTTATTTGTGAATCAACTCATATTTGCCACGAGAATGCGTAATCGTTGCATTGTGATGTAATTGAAAAATCGCTACTACGAACTACCATCGGCCGAGGGATCCATTATTCAGATGACAATCACGTGAAATTCCGAAAAACGAAGCGAAAAACGTTCCGCTGTTGTTCCACGACGATGTGGCGTATAAAAAATTCAGCGACTTAATCGCAACGGCGACCAAACAAACGTGAATTCGATGAATTGATAAAGTAAACGATCGACAAATAGCTGGACAATTTGTACAGACCGTTTGCGAAAACAATCACCAACTTCATTGTCGAACGACGAAATGTTTGTTCGGATTTTAAAAAGACGCCAATTTACATTAATTAGCCGTATGCATTTGTCTTACCTGGCAATCAAATTGGTATAGGGAAATCGGTGTGATTGCCCACAACTACGTTTGACATCGATACCTACATTGAACAGTTGAATAAATACCAATTTATGCACCTTTTAAGTCGCTATCGATATAAACTGATTTTGTTACAGTTTATTTAGAGACGAATTCAAATACACCAGGAAAACAGGCAAAGACGAATAAGAAAAAGAAAGAAGAAAGAAAGAAAATATTTATTTTGGCACACAAGGGCACACGCAAAACACGAAGAAAGGATCATTAAGGGAAAATCTATGCGAACGTTTTTTAATCAGATCATAGACGATATAGAGAAAGGTTTAAGGTAAGTATTTGATATGTGATAAGATAAAATGTAATAAACAGCATACATAAACAAATTTAACTCGTATAATCAATTTAAGTTTAATGTTTATTTCAAAATAATATAGGTTCCCTAAAATCTAAGAATCATGCAGTTTTAAGTAAAAATGTATACACCGGACTATAAAGAGTACATATAAATAAAGAAACAAATCTTCTTTTTTTTAAATGTATGAAATGTTTTCATGTTACACACATAAAACATGTATGCGAAATTTCATGATAATCAGTCGAGTAGTTAAGGCGTACAAACTCACTTTCAAATGTAATGTTACTAAAATACAATCACAAAATAAGTACGTATCATAACAGGCTTTTTAAGAAAAATATACGTCCAATTAAAAGCAAACATTGCATGCGCTTAGTAATTATAAACACCTATAATCATGCCTGTATGTCCCTTAAACAAAAGCAAATGCATACCATCGAAATTTTATGTTACTCTGCCTGGCATAGATTTGAGAATTGAGAACTTAGCAGGAAACAGGACGAAGCAAATCTACTAAGATCTGCGTCATAAATACTCGACATACAAAAATAATAATAATAAAGGTGTAATTGAACAACCATTATTCGATTTACAAATATGAACACTGTCACGTAAATTAGATTTACGTAGTCTTAGAAGTTACATTTGTATTTCGTATAGGTACATTTTCATTACAACAATTCGTAAATGTAAACTTATAGCTATCGTTCAGCTGCCATACTGCAAAAAAGAACGAAAACAACATTCCCCATAATTATCGAGGTTAAAATACGTATAACGTTAGATAGTATTATCAATTAAGCATATTTACAATAGAATCCCGAAGGAAAGTTATTTTTCTCCAGGAGCAGCATATGCGGGTGGGAAATGCACCCGCAGCCGATGCTCTCGTGGGGGAGAAACGGCTGACTCATCAAAACAATAAACAAAGTATCGGAGCCCTATTTTATTATATTATTATGCACAACGCCCTATGATTTAACGCTGCATAGTTCGACGCACGGTGACAGCTAAGGTGACTGTTTTCTTTGGAAAGATGATCTATTTTATTATTTATTAATACATGACATCTAAAGTAAAAATAGGTATTAGCAGTTTATATAATAAATAACAATTAATAATACTCTCCTCGACCTATTTCGGCCACGGCGACCACTTTAACTCCGTTCACGGAAGCGGTCAGTTGCGCAGGATATATTAACGTGCACAAGTATACGCGTGAGACGCAGGTGCACATACTCAACCTCGTCCTTCTGAACCCAGTGGAACGGAGACCGTTACGACCAGAGAAAGACTTGAATAGAAGAATCAGTATAACGGTAAACAAGTTACAAGGGGTCAATACTTTTTCACACTCCCTTATTCGCCTTCTACAGAAATAAACATTACCGAGACAAAGATACAACGTCTACAAAAAATTGAGTATTTATTAAAAACAGTGAATTTAAAAAAAATATAAGGTGTGAGCTAAACTAAATTTTTAATCATAAGTTTTGAAATGCGTATGGAGGAACGAAGTTTTATGTGATGATCTTCTAGGTCCAAGTGGCAAGAAACTCTCAATTACAGCATCATTTCAATCAAAACATTTATCGTATAAAATTCAAGTTACAAAGATTCATTATTTTCAAACCATATTTTTCGTAGTATTAGCAGAATTTAGTATTTAATAAAATTGAATAAAATTTTAGAATTATTGAACATATATACATTTCTATTATTTTTATTATTTATTAAAGTTAGCAAATATTATTCAATATGCAAACATGGTTTTATGTGGGTGTTATTATAAGTGAGAAGGATTCATCTTACCAAGATACCCACAAGATTATCAATCAAGAAGCATTTCCCGGTACAAATTTATCACGAGGTTCTTATTGTGACGCCGGATAACACAATATCCACCGGATATCCGGAGGGGAGGCTCAACATCATATTTTTATCATCATTATGTCAAGAAAAATTAAGCGTTGTCTTAGAGTGGAACGCGGCAGCAAAAATATAAGGAAAGAGCTTTAAATATATTAAATGTATTTTTCATATCACCAAAACATAAACATAATACTTGTTATGCATATTACGTAAGTAATAATTCTTTCTTTATACTTTAAGAGCTTTGCTCTTGTCGGTGGGGTATACGCCATCTTTCTCCATTCTCGACAAATACCTTGGCCTTCTAAGTAATCATTATAATGCTATGCTTTAATACACTAAGCTCTGCGTGATTTTTTTATATATCTAATGTCAAAAACATGGATTAGGCAAGCTTGATTAATTTAATCATTCTGAATAAATATTGAGATAGTTGCAATTGGCAAATTGACAATAGCTTTTATTTTTTACACATAATGAGTGACTAGTAATGATTTTGAGCATAGTGTGTGTCAACAACAAACGAGTGGATTTCTAAGCAGGTTTATTGTTAAGAAGAATCGGAATAATTGTCACATCAAATACATTAGGAAATACAAATTATACAGCTTAATTCTTTACCTGCAGTGGCGGTTACATGGTTCCATCTGACAGTCCTAATATACCAATATCATCGTTTAAAACTGTAACGTACTAAATAGATTATCAAAATTACATTGACGCGATCATTCTACAAGAAAATTCCTAAGTTACACCTACCTCGCATATTAAAGTGTTATAAAAATTAGAACATCCACATTATTCTAACGCCTATACCTCGATCCGGTGATGTTTTCAACAGGGAGTGCATATTATTGGCTGATTAATGACTGCTTCTTTCTGCAATCCTCTACTTTAAACTTTAAGAAAAACAATTTTTCGTTTATGTACCTCAGTACTATATAGGTACGCTAGATCTATTTCCATTCGTTTGCAATATGTTGTGTTTTTGCAATAACTAGGATTGCTAGACCTAATAGATTGTGGTTCGTATGTGAGCAGGGAGGTCCGAAGGCCTACTGTGCAAATATTCTCCCTACTTAGTAAAATTAATATTTTACTGGACAGATCAAAAGTCTTAAAATTATTTTATTGATGAGTTCAGTTCGCTTAAATCCTTTTTGAGCAAGCCCATACTATCCAGAAATTGCACACCTATAATTACGACTATAAATCATTTGAATAACATTATGTATACGTATTTATTTAAGTTAAATCGATAGATTTAACTTAAATAAAGATGAGACGGTCAACAAAAAATCTAAACCAACAATATGTCTGTATTCCACTATCTGGCATACTATGTATATGACTATAACATGTATGTCATAAATATATCACTAACTATTAGGCGATGTTTAAGTCTATATTTACACAATTTACAAGTATTATTCATTTGTAAGTTTGTCTATCAACATACTTAAGATAAAGCATATCCAAACCGACTTCTTTTGCCGTCGGTAAATTATAAGACTACGTATTTATATTATATGGAGAAATTCGAGAGAATCGCATAAGAACTTAGTCGACACGGAATTGAAGAATCAGATGATACAGATCCCATAGGCATATAGACGTCTTCACCGTAGATTTATTTTAAACACTATTCTATCTCCTACATACTATCCAATCAAATAAATTAGATGGTGTTGTGTGTATGTGATAGAATATGATTATTATTATTAAATTGATATATGATTATTTTTTTGTTTGTTACGCTTTTACGGCTTATCTACTCGGCCGATCATTATGAAATTTTGCATACACGTTGTCACGGGTACAGAAAAGGACATAGAGTTGCTTTTATCCGAAAAAACTACTGTTCCTGGATAGAACATTAACGTAAGCGAAGCTGCGGGAAAAAGCTAGTGTATCATATTTAACTAACACAATGAGACTACCCAAATCTATTATATCCATAATGGGGTTCGCTAATAAGTTTTCACTCAGTAGGTTCTTTCATGCATATGTTAATAATAGACATTTTCATATTATGTCAAGTTCTGTGCCAAATCGATTATCCTCAGGCAGTGCCAACTTTTTTTCATTCTAAAGTGGTATGTAGGTATACATTATGTTTAATATTTATTTTAAACTATTTATCTGAAAAACATTTATTGTAGGATATTACATGTAGTACAGTCGATATAGAAGAGTCTAGTTCGTAAAGTATTCTGTTATGATCTAACATCTGAATATCATGGGGTTGCAGATGTGACAAGGCAATCGCTTCGTGTATTCTACTATATACAAGGTCATAATGAGGATATAATGAGGATTTCTACCTTAAAAAATAAATAGACAATGCAAACATTCAATTTAAATATGCTCAGATCTACAAAAAATAGGACTTCTTCATCGTCCTTTGTTGCGTTACTAAGCTGGGACTCTTGTCGACTCAAAACTGGCAACCTGACCTTTGGTTGTTGTTAGCATCCATAGCCATCAAGCTGGTTGTCCGCTATTTACCTCTTATCTCGTATTTAATAAATAAGCAAAGAATTTGAACAGTCGTTCTGATTTTGTGAGCATGTATGTAAAGTGGACCGTGATAATTAGTAATTTACATACATGCATAGTGTCACGCCTAAATCTCCTTAGTGCAATGAACACCCACATTTTACGAACAATGCTTTTAGGCCTCACATGATTGGGGATGAGCCTGTTGCCTTTCATCGGGCACATATCCAGACTCCGTACTAATACGGAAAATTTCTTGAACGAGAACAACATACAACCTCATGCACAGCAAACGCATACAGTACCGCTGCGTAACTGAAGCAGTAACAATTAACAACTTTCTATGAAATAAATAGTTTCTCTTATTGTACACATTTCTGAATACGTAACCTAAAGATACATTTACATAAGTTAAAGATTCGGATGAAACTGTACTTTACAGGAGTATAGTTTTAGCTCAAGTTATTAGCAATTTACAATCCTCAACCAACTGAAACGAAATACGAAACAAACGCTAAAAATATTATGGTAAAGGCCAGTACTTAGAAATATTAGATAATCGTACTAAATACATGACGTTTGATCTTCTGGTGTAAGATAAAAAACTGAAGTATTAGTAAACAGGAGAAAGTACTGTACGTGGTACTCACCACATTGTATAAAAGAGTCATGCTATATACTGCACAAGTTATCTATTTTATAGCGGTCTTATTTAAATATGTTAAGAGTAAATCCAAGCACTTGCTTGATTGAATTTTTGTATCTTTATGCCCAGGTTTGTTCTTTCATATACTTAATTTTATTATTCGTTTCAATAATAACAACTACATATAGCAGATCATATAAGGAAAATAACATAAAATTGATTTGTATTGTTAATAAACATTTGGCGAAGAGAGTGGCCATGAGTTTCTTGCAGACTACTTCACATGAAAGCTCTTCTCCTAGAACAGACATTTTCCAATGCTAAATTTTATTCCCACACTTTTTAATTCTATTTTGTGGTATTGTCTTCCTATGGGCAAAACATACACAAGCTTGAAAGCCATAATCGCGATGAAAGTAACAATTTGAAGACGTAGTTAAGCTACGAATATACTACCATCACGTAGTCAAGCGGCTGTCAACATTTTGAAAACTTATAGACGAGGCCTGCTTGTTGCCACTCTTAAAGGATATTGAATTCAGAAATATGTTGGCAATAATTACTATATATATATCAATACTGTGTCTGATTATGATTCTTCTAATATGTGCATCAGCTTTAATTTTGTTAGAAATAATAAATAATTCTAACTATAACAATTAAAATTTAAAGACATATTAGGTTAGTTTATTTTCATTTACTTACGGTCTAGTTCACATCAAATCAAATCTTTTAAGTAACAAAAGCACTTGTTTTGGGAGCCCCCGATCTTCACGTAACAGAAAAATAGACAGGTTATAAAAAATAAAATAAAATTAACAATTATACCTAGTTAGTTACTCCAGCAAATAGCAAGTATTAAAATTTAATTTGTACAAGCTAAAAGTCGGCTAGGGCTACAAATTCTTGTTCCTGACCGGTTCATTCACACCGTCACAATTGACAACAACAGTCAACTCTTTCACTCATAAGAAATCTCAGTGTTGACATTTGGGGACATTTTATCCTGTGCATTGTTCCTAGCGCTGACAGCGCCGAGACACCTTTATTTATATTGTTTGAAAAACGCCAGGATACTTATAGAATCACAACTGTCTATAAACTACGATAACCACCTTCTAAGAGACGGAGCATAGGCACGTTTACCAAGATGGAGTTCTAAAAATAAAATTAGTGTTTTCTAAATCTAATCCATTTCTTATTTTGATTTGGACAGTATTTAAAATAAATGAGAGTACTCATTCCTCACAACAGCTGTCGCAGTTCATACTCAGCTGAATCCGACGGCTTTACGATTTCTTCTTGATACGAGAGTTCTTAAGTAAAGACAAGAAATATTATTGAACATGGATTTGTGACTACATTTGTTATTTATTACATGTAAACAGTCAACAACTGAAGGTATACGCCGTTTTGTCTGTTAGCTGTTAACATTTTCTTATTACCTACAAACGATATAGCTTGCAGTACCTAACACACCATAGAACTGCACTAAAGTCAACAAAATTGCAAATAAATAACTTCGTATGGTTTAATATTGTCTTCTGTTTACACGTATAAAGTATTTAATTTCGTATGGTTTGTCTGTAATGAGTATGATAAAATACATGTTACCCCAATTATAGAAAAGTTCGACTAAATCAAATCAGTTTGGAACCTAATCAGGGATGCATCCAAACTACAAGGCAAACTCATCAGTTTATAAATATAAAAATAACATCATATATTTTATAAAATAAGATATAACCTTATTGTATGTACTTCTGACGAAGTTAATCACTGCTATCAAAATATGGTGACAGAGCTTAGTCTAAAAACAAAGATGTTGTCATACAAAACATTGACAATTAGTATAACATCCAAGCCTGTTTTGTGTTTACATTTTAAGAATTATCACGTCTTATTTGTTGACAATTTAATTATTTATACTATTTTACGTTTCGATTGACTTTCAGCAGTAACTGTTACAGGTACACGAAGCTGGTATTTGCCTTTATGTCTCTTCTCTTAATGTGTCGTTAAGAATGTAAAGTGCTGTTTATGAATTCTTTTAGTCATTGCTTAGTAGTAGACTGTTACTACAAAGCAAAGACAAAAATGACTAGAACTTTAATGTAACACACTATATATGACTTGACAGGTCACACGTCTTTAAGATCATTATAGGGAATTTTCAGACATGCAGATTTCGTCACGATGTTGATTAAGATGGTCGTTCTGTTTATTTTCAAAGTAAGCAATTAGTAAAATTTTAATATTCATTTTAATTGACCGGAATAAGACGCGCGTCTTCTTCTTTACAAGTGAACCACAAAATCTCAACTACATGCATGACGAAGCTAACCGTCATAATGAAGTCTGAAATATTCTCTCATCAACATATCCAAATCTCTAGTAGGTATTTAATCAATCGTCTAGAAAGTTGTCGCAATCGATATCCCAATCGCCATATCGTATAAACCGACTGGATTCAACATCGCAAGTTTTAGCACATTTCCTTCGTTGTCGAACTGTATTTCCAAATTAGTAGCATTATAAAGGACAATGTCTCGGATGAAAGAGTATGGAGGTTCACGACTGAAGTATGGAGGCGGTGGGCGTGGGAAAATTTGACCACGCCTAGTAATGGGCGTGTCTGGCCAGACATTAAAATTCATTACTTGTATATATTGTAAGAAAATGTTCAACATGCAATAAGGTCAGGTAAATGAGAGATAGGTTACTGGCAAAGTGAGTTAGAACTATTAATTAAACATTAACTTAATTTGTACAGTCGTACAAATTAATATACATCGCATGCATTACTTTATTTTACATTAACTTGCTGACATTATTTGACATCTAAGAACAATCAGACATAAACGACTCTAAGGTTATAAATGAAGTGTTCAATACTTTCTTTCCTCATTTATATATCATATTTCTTATAGTTCAATAAACTTTAATAAGTATAGAAAATATGTATTAGAGTTTCATGTAAAAAGACTTTTTTAATTGCCGTCATGCATAAAAATAAATAATACTTATACTTTAACATTATGGCCTTACCCTTCTCACACTGAGAATAGACCAGAGCCCAGTGGGACAATTTATATACAAAGCAGATTTTATATTACATATTATTCAAATTCAAGCATGAGTATAAAAAAATCTTAACTCACCTTTTAACCCACGTCCATTTTATAACCTTTTAATTAATATGAGTGTTTTGTATATTCCATGTCTGTATTTGTTTTAAACTATGACTCGCTTACATTTATCTTAAAACAAACAAGACTATTAAATATAGGCATTCAATAAATAAATAACAAATGAAAGTTTTCAAAATGCTACGACTACGGCACTACGACAAAGGTTTCGTTGTAGATCCTGACGTGCTACGCAAAGGCGGAGCTTTCAGAACGACGTCACACGAAGCTTTCCGACCACCACCGACGATGGACAACGATCTAGTAAGAACCAGTTATTACTGATCCTTACACGTCCTTACTTAGAACGCGGTGACGTCGTATTTTATTTAGAAGGAGAGAAACAGGGGAGATCAAATATGACTGGTGGATTTGTTAGAGAAAATTCATGGAAAACGGAGGTTGAGAAAAGGGATTCGTCAGGACATTGTTACGTAACGTCAGTCGTGCGTCGGCAGCGCGCGTGTTGGCACGTCCCTGCGCTCGTTGTGGACGGAAAACATAAACAACAACAACGTGTTTATTGACGTAAACAACTTGAAACTTGCTGAAGGACTTTCCTGTACTTACAGTTTTTGAGGTAAGTTTACACATTGATATTGTGTTGTGTTGTTTACAAGTAAATATGGGGTTGTGTCGTTTAATTAACTGGTTTTATTTATAATGGTCAGTTTCATAAATGACAGCATTTTATAATTTTATAATAATTGCGGTATTTTTTTTTATTTCGTCTCTGTGTCTATTTTAAATTGACTTATATAATTTTTCAATTTAAAATGAATTAGTTACAAAAATATTGTTGTATACTACAATGCATTTTTATACAGCATACAATAATTGTTAGCAGTCAATAAATTAAGTATTAAAGAAAATATATTTTACAGATAGTGGTTGTAACTCTTATGTTTACTTCAAACATCTTTGTTTTGAAATAATACCCAACTCAAGAAATGGAACTATAGATATACTTATATATAATAATTTCTTTTTTTGGTATCACAGTTGTTGTTGCCTTTTACTAATTGATCAAAGTAAGTTTAGTCAACACTAATATATAATTTTTACCATAGCAACGGACATAAAACCTTGTGGATGATGCCGAAATAATTGTAATTATACAAATTGATAAAACAACACAGACAACATGTAATTGACATTAGCGTTAATACCTACTATCATTTCACTATTGTCATATAAAAGAATCAAATAAAAAAATATTTAAAATGTTTTAACATTCTTGAGATTAATATTATTTTGCTATGTTTACTTTATAACCTTTATATGTCTCCACACTTTTCTGTTACACGCTGTATATAAGGCGTTCATATAGATAAAATTGAATATTATATAATTTGAAAAAAGTTGTAAAATTTTCGTTCTAATAGTTTATTTTTATTCATATTGTTATCTTATAATCTTAATAGGCACATTTTAAGAGCACAAAATTACATACCTCAAACTTAAATTATTATTATACCAGTTTTATTTCTATTTTAACTGTTTTAGGGTTGATTTATCAATCACTAAATAAGCCTTATAAATTTTTCGTCTTGACATATTTATTGTAATTATTATTTCGATCTTTTATTTGTGGACATCCTTAGTCATTTTTAAATAACCAATATACAAACGTCTTTCAGAAATCTATTGTTTTATATCTCCATCTCTATCGAATAATAACATTCTAAGCCGGTTTAGACTACAGCGATTTTTAAATATTTTAGTTTTTTATAGGCACTATGCCAATTATCATTGAAAGATTTGCTAGTCTGCTCTTTCATGGGCACTTATATTTACTCATATGTCCAAACTTTGCTTTCAGTATTCCAATACAGCGGTTGCACGTCAAAACAATTTTATTAGTTATATTGCAATGATGAAGTCAAGCTTTTAAGCACTTTTTTATACCTCTAGCTCGTATCCATACAGTTTGCTGTTGTGTTAACTAATTTCGACCCCCCTCGTGGGCATGCATACTTCAAACGAGGGAAAACAGTCATATAGTCGTGTTGCTAAACCTAGTTACACGGTCTGGCTATCAGTCCTACGCTTAATCGGCTTTATTTTTTTAACCGTAATAGACAGCTGGCTAAAATACTTTAGAGAAAAGCACATATTGTAACATATAATAAACAAAACAACAGTAAAACGCTTTAACTTGTATGTAACTTGTATATAATCAATTGGATCACATTAATATTAAAAAAATGTTATCACTATTTATACTTTATTTATTTGACGGCGCTATACTTAACTTATCCAAGTAAACATAGGAAGACTTACTTCCTATGTTTACTTGGATGTATCATAAAAATCTCAAAGCTTCTCGCACTTGATTCATCTTAGACAGCCTTTCGCACATCACTGCTGGACGTAAGAACCACTTTCTCAGTTTATAGCTCAGCCCATATGATCAGTCTTACGCTTTACGCATCCAATTTTCCCTGCCGCCTTTTTAGAGCTCGAGCGTCGACCTGGCCGTGGGGTGTCAACCTAGCCGTTATATTACGTTTACTAAGTCATAACTTCACTTTAGAACACTTCTATTTGGCCAGATATCCCCAACCAATGTTTGCCTTTTAACTTGCTTAATCGTTTGATCCTTGTTTAACAGATATCACACTCACACAAACCAAAAGGTAAAATGGGCAGATTTAGTGCGAGCCGTGCAGGAAAACTATTTTGTCAACTCATGCTAAATTATGATATCAAAGATGCGTGCAACATATTTATAGGTAGATAGTAATTATTTGTATTTAAAATATGAAGTAATAAATAGTTTAGGTATAGATGAAATTATATACGTTTATAGTATAGTCGGCATATACGAGCCACACGCGTTCTGGAGTGAATCAGGGCTCAATACTTAATCCTCTATTGTTTTTACTAATGATTAACGACCTTCCAACCGTTCTTCTACACACCCGATGTTTGCTGTATGCTGACGATGTCAAACTCTTTACTGAGGTGAGGTCTAACGCAGACTGTCTAGCTCTGCAGCATGACATTGATGCTGTATTTCAATGGTGCCAGGCGAACATTATGGAATTCAACGCTACAAAATGCTATGCTATGACATTCAGTCGCATGAGACACCCCATAGCGTACAACTATAGAATAAATGGCAGAAGCGTAACTCGTCCAACCACCATGAAGGACTTGGGTTTTACATTCGACCCTAAGTTAACATTCCATGACCATATTACTGCGTTGGCGAAAGAGTATTATCAGCGTTTGGGTTTCATCCTTAGAAATTATCGCGATTGCAGTAACCATCACGTCATTAGGTTACGTTTTGGGGCATTTGTTCGTTGCAAGCTTGAAAGTAATATGTGTGTGTGGAATCCACACGAGAGCACATACGCTCTCCTGCTTGAAAAGGTGCAAAAAGCCTTCGTAAGATACCTGTACAAGCATGTCTATGAATATTATCCATACAGATATCCCACAATGTTTCTTTTGGGTTGTCTATGGTATAACTCATTGGAAGTTAGACGGGAAACGCACCAACTTATAGTCATGTGCAAAATTCTGAGGGGACAAATTGATGCACCAGAACTTCATTATGAGCTGTGTCGATTTTTTGTTCCTAATAACTACCGTCGCAACCGAATGCACATGTTGTTTGCCGTGCCATCGTGTCGCACCGTAGCGCGCGCTAAGACACCCATACTGCGCTCGCTTTCTGCTCTCTACAACGCTCTCCTGTACGCCAATCCTGACTGTGACTTGTTTGCGGTTGGATGGCCGAATATATTGTTAGTGTGTCAGCGATTTTATGAGAGGAAGGAATTATTGTTTGTGTGGATACCAAGATCCATATAATTATTTATTTGTTTTATATCTTTGTTTTAATTTTGTATTTGTTTTATGTTTTCCTATCTTTAATTATTGTAACTGGTGTACAACCGTTATAATTAAATAAAAATAAATAAATTAATAAAAAAGAAAATGGTAGGTACCTAAATGCAGTAAATTATTAAAGTTGTTTTATTGTGACAGCTGATGAGCACTGTTTCAGACTAATCATAATTAGTCGAATGTAGCCATTATTTAAAACATGTTAATTATTTAACCTTTTAAGTCTTGGAATACCAGGACACAATTATAAACCTATTGCGCCTGACCGCCGGTGTTCCGCTGCGACTCAATAGGTTAAATCATTGCTTGTTACTCTTATGCGATAATTTATAGCAGCTTTGATAATTTATTGCAAGCAAATTAGGTCTGGGGATCGCACTCTACAATAACTTCATAATTTTTAAGGCCATTTCTGCTTTACGAATAATTTCCGTATTGTGGGGAACAACTCTACAAACATTCAAATAACGGACACAAAGAACACCCAGACTCGGAACAACTATTTGTGAATCATACAAATTTTTGTCTCATGTGGGATTCGAACCACAACACTCGGCTTAGTGACAATGGCGAGTCGACCACTTAATCCACTACGCCATCCGTGCATAGTGATTTACATCTAATCCCAAATAATGCAGAACTGACAAAATTATCATATATATAACCAGTAATAAATCATAACATGTTTACGTCATAATTGTGCGTAATCATTTGCTTGATGGATTGGCGTACAGGAGAGCGTTGTAGAGAGCAGAAAGCGAGCGCAGTATGGGTGTCTTAGCGCGCGCTACGGTGCGACATGATGGCACGGCAAACAACATGTGCATTCGGTTGCGACGGTAGTTATTAGGAACAAAAAATCGACACAGCTCATCATGAAGTTCCGGTGCATCAATTTGTCCCCTCAGAATTTTGCACATGACTATAAGTTGGTGCATTTCCCGTCTGACTTCCAATAAGTTATACCCTAGACAACCCAAAAGAAACATTGTGGGATGTCTGTATGGATAATATCCATAGACATGCTTGTACAGGTATCTTAGGAAGGTGTTTGCACCTTTTTAAGCAGGAGAGCGTATGTGCTCTCGTGTGGATTCCACACACACATATTACTTTCAAGCTTGCAACGAACCAATGCCCCAAAACGTAACCTAATGACGTGATGGTTATTGCAATCGCGAGAATTTCTAAGGATGAAACCCAAACGCTGATAATACTCTTTCGCCAACGCAGTAATATGGTCATGGAATGTTAACTTAGGGTCGAATGTAAAACCCAAGTCCTTCATGGTGGTTGGACGAGTTACGCTTCTGCCATTTATTCTACAGTTGTACGCTATGGGGTGTCTTATGTGACTGAATGTCATAGCATAGCATTTTGTAGCGTTGAATTCCATAATGTTCTCCTGGTACCATTGAAATACTGCATCAATGTCATGCTGCAGAGCTAGACAGTCTGCGTTAGACCTCATCTCAGTAAAGAGTTTGAGATTGTCAGCATACAGCAAACATCGGGTGTGTTGGAGAACGGTTGGAAGGTCGTTAATCATTAGTAAAAACAATAGAGGATCAAGTATTGAGCCCTGATTCACTCCAGAACGCGTGTGATAAGGTTTAGACTCGTATATACCGACTATACTATAAACGTATATCATTTTATCTATACCTAAACTATTTATTACTTCATATTTTATATACAAATAATTACTATCTACCTATAAATATGTTGCACGTATCTTTGATATCATAATTTAGCTTAAGTTGACAAAATAGTTTTCCTGCGCGGCTCAAACTAACTCTGCCCATTTTACCTTTTGGATTGTTTGAGTGTGATAACTGTTAAATAAGGATCAAACGATTAAGCAAGTTAAAAGGCAAACATTGGTTGGGGATATCTGACCAAATAGTGTTCTAATGTGAAGTTATGACTTAGTAAACGTAAGATAACGGCTAGGTTGACACCCCACGGCCAGGTCGACGCTCTAAAAAGGCGGCAGGGAAAATTGGATGCGTAAAGCGTAAGACTGGTCATATGGGCTGAGCTATAAACTGAGAGAGTGGTTCTTACGTCCAGCAGTGATGTGCGCAAGGCTGTCTAAGATGAATCAAGTGCAAGAAGCTTTGAGATTTTTATGATACATCCAAGTAAACATATGAAGACTAAGTATAGCGCCGTCAAATAAATAAAGTATAAATAGTGATAACATTTTTTTAATATTAATATGATCCCATTGATTATATACAAGTTAAATAATAGCATGTTTACGTCATAATTGTGCGTAATCATTTGCTTGCGTCGAGGCGCGACTGTTTACAAAGCTACGCGATTGAAATTATTTAACTAGCTGACCCGAACTTCGTCTTTGACCCGAATTTCTCCCGTTTTTGCAACATTTTTCATTGATGCTGCGCTGCTATTGGTCGTAGCATGATTTTATATAGCCTATATATAGCCTTCCTCGGTAAATGGGCTATCCAACACTAAAAGATTTTTCAGTTCGAACCAGTATTCTTGAGATTAGCCCGTTCAACCAAACAAACAAACTCTTCAGCTTTATAATATTAGTAGAGATAGTAAAGATAATCCATTTAACATAAAATTAAGCACAATCCAACTATAAGGATAAAAATGTGATAATTCTTTATCTTTAATTGCACTTACACTTGAAGAAGCAAAACACAACAGGACTTCATGATATTGATTTATTGATCATTGAGCACATTTTGCGTAAACACAAATAATTTACATTAAATCAATTTCGTGTACTTTGAAATAAATGTACTTTAAGACATTGAGCGAACCATCATCCAAGTATCCTCGTGAATATGGCTGCTAAAAAGCAACCGGAACATCGGTCAAGCGTGGATATAGTTGTTCATACTCATATGTTTGTGACTCTAATGACCTTTTTCGATCTGCTAAGAATCCTATTCCCCTCAGCTTCGCCTATTACTATGGTTTGAGACATTTTTAAATAAGATTCATGTATAAAATGTTTTTAAGTAATATGACGATATCTTTTCAAAGATCGACAGAAGATGGTTTTATGACCATCTGTGCTTAATGTGTTAAATCTTAGCAGGTATATGAGACTCAATTGGGTAAGACGCCAGCGCATCTATTTAACTCTAACTATATAAAGCGGGGCGCTTTGCTGTGGTATCATATTAAATTATTCCTGACGCGCTAAACGGCCATTCAATGTTTGTAAAGATCCCCGCGATATATGAATTAAGCCAAGTGTAGCCGAAATCGTTTTAAAAAACTATTGCGAGCAATCTCATTTCATTTTACAATAGAGCGGCCCCTTGTCGTGCGGTCGCATATAATTCCAGACTTAGTCGCTCTTGATTCCTGGCTGGACTCAAATTTATTGTAAGGGAAATTCTTTTTTAATTGAATAATAGTTAATTCGAAGTAATTCTCACCTATTTAATTGACTACATGGATGATCCAAGTTTAAATAGTTAAAATTGTGAACTCTTTTCGATCCAGAGACGTATAATAAATTTCGATCAATAATATCAATTACGCCGATTGTAGTCATAACGTCGCTTCACTTTAATTAGTGACGTATTTTATTTTTTATTTGAAGGAGTATTTTAGTTGCCAGTGACACTTATATATTTTTTTATTGTTTTTTAAATAGAGAATTCTGACTCCAGATTTCTTAAACAGCGAACGTAAAAAACATCCAGCCTCGGTGCTAGTATTTGTGGATCACAAAACATTTTTGTCCCGAACCCGCGGTGGTAGTGGCGAGGCGACTACTTAAGTCACTACAGTAATGATGTATCAGTTTTGAAATTAAACACTTTATACGGATATTGTCGCGTTGTTTATTTTACTTTAAAACGCATTTATTACATAATTTTGAAAACTCTAACATTGCTATTATTGAACTTCTAGATGTTCGTCTAGATAGGCTACTGAACAGCCTGTGTTAAGGAGGTACAGTGCCGGCCCCCTACTGATTGTCGAATTTTATCGGTACACGTCATACAAGCCTAGATTTGTACATAATTCAAAATGTATGGTCTACACAAAGGCATTTCCTTTATTTAAATTAGTGTGCAGTCTTGTGTGTGAATTGGTGTGTGTGTGTTTGTGTATGTGAGTATTTGTGAATGTGATGTCACTTTATTACCAGGATTTCAGTATTTCAATAATTGCTATAATCACAATGATTAATCTAATAAACTAAAGTTACTCAACGTAACTTAGAAACCTCTTTCTTTAATTACATCATTTCTGGATTGTTTTTGCGCAATACTTGACTAATCAAACAAAATCTGATCTGAATATTAGATTGGGCTAGAGGGTAATATTGTAACCGCGTCGTGTTAATAATTCAGATATTTCACAATTGAATCCACGATACCTGTTATTAAATATGTAAATGAGTTATTTATTCAACTCTCACTTTAGTGGGGGAGCTCTTTATACCAACTTTCGAGTACGTCTGTCTGTCATGTCAAACGACTCTCAAGTCACAGATTTTCTTCTCTATCTTGGCTTATTTTGTGTGACACATACTTACCATGATCTTTAGTTATGAATAAATTACAATATTACAAGCTTTTGCCCGCGGCCTCGCTCGCGTTATTTTAGAGTTTATCGATAAATTTCTATCCCTCAGGCACAGAACTTTTTCCCTGGAAGTACCCAATGTAACCGTGTCAATGTGTATGCGAAATTTCATGATGATCGGTTGAAAAGTTAAGACGTGAAGGCATAACAAAAATCAAACAATTATTAGTTTATAATACTAGATTTTGCCTACGGCTTTGTACGCGTTAGTGTAAATTTATGTTAGAATAGATTTTTTGTAGCCTATAATTATGTTATACTGATGTATAAAAATAATACTGTAAAGTTTCATCAAAATCCGTTCAGTAGTTGTTGCGTGAAAGAGCGAGCGATAGTTCATAGGGGAGACCAACAGACTGCAATGCAGAGGGTCTCGGGTTCGAACCTACGTCGCCCACCTCTGACTTTCGGAAGTTAAATATCTTTTCGAAATTATGTGCATATTGATTGACTATTATCGCCTGCTCCGTGCCTCTGAGAGCATGTTAAGCCGTTGGTCCCGGCTGCCATGAACATATATGGCAGTCATTATTGGGAAGTCAGTGCCCTCTAATATCCTGACACTGGTCTAGCCTTAGGCTATCGTTAGTCTTCGGGTTGAGGAGGTCAGATGGTAGTCGCTCCGTGTAAAAACTGATTACCAGTCAAATCCGGTTAGACTAGAAAGCCGACCCCGAGTGACTACTTGGGAATAATAAAGGCTAGGGAGAAGAAATTGTTGAGTGAAAGAGTTACAAACATCTATCCATCCTCACAAACTTTCACATTTATAATGCTAGATTTTGCCCGCGGCTTCGCTTGCGTTAGTGTAGGTAATAGTTAAGATAGTAGATGATAGAGTAGTAGATAAAGTTTCATTAAATCCGTTCAGTAGCTTTTGCGTGATAAAGTAACAAACATCCATCCATCTACCCATCCATCCTCACAAACTTTAACATTTATAATATTAGTAGGATTAGTTATGATTTAAACGAAATGCAAAGCTAAGCAATTATGTCACTTGCAACGATAACGTTGCGATGACATTTAGATTAGCGATGTGCACAAATGCAATCGAATTACATTCGAATGTGTTGACGCTGTTAACAACCACAGAATAGCGAATTGTCTATAATTGATTTGTACAATAATTTACATACAACAGTAATTTCCATCAAAAGAAATCTTTTTGTGCAAACAATAACAAAATCGATTGTAAAACATGGGACTTATTAATATTTTAAATTTGGTAAAGGGGAAAGTATATCTCGCTGATTGTCGCTATCTCCCTCGGACAGCTGCATTTAAATAGCGATTACGCCATAATTTGTATTGTGCATCCTTTCGCTGTCATCCATTTTCTTATTTTACTTAAGTATTCAATTTTTGCTATCATATTTGATTTAAATGATTTTCTTTTTGTATTTTAATTGAACCATATTCTTAATTTATTATATAGTTAAATAATAATTAACCATACAATAATTTATGAATATGGCAATATAATAATACCAATCAGCAGCGATTGCCTAGTTAGAGAAAGAACGGTCTAAATACCGTTATGGTGCCATGCAGGCCTTGAATGAATTCAATCTTACGGCACACATCCCTGATTTTTTAAGTTATGTGGGTAAATAATTAATTTAAATTTAATTGTCGGCCTCATTGGCGTAGTTGTTAGTGTAACCGACTGCCACGCCTGAGGTCGCAAGTTCGATGCCTGCACAAGTCAAACATTTGTGTGCATGAACATGGATGTTTGTCTTGGTCTGAGTGTTTGTATGTATAATACGTGTGTATTTAAAAAAAAAACGTATATATGTATGTTTATCCATTGTCTAGTACCTTTAGCACAAGCTCTGCTTACTTTGGGCTAGATGGTGTTCTGTGTCTGTGATAGAATATAAAAAATGATCGCTCGCTTTAAAGGTGAAGGAAAGCATCATGAGGAGTCTTGTGTCTAAGAGTTCTCTACAATGTTTTCAAAGATATGAGAAGTCTGCCAACCCGCACTGGGTGGTGGACTATGCCGGTATCCTTCTAAAATGAGTTTCAAAATTTTGAAAACTTCAACGTTTATTGGTTACAATCTTCTCTAGGTTATTTCTCCAATCAAGCTGCTCTGGTTTATAGGTTCTATAACCCCTTTTTTTAGGGAAGATCTCGCTGTGGCCTGTCCCTCCCTTATTATTCACACAAAATATTTCACTCGTTAGTTTGAGCGTGGAATTATAGACCCATAAGAAAGGACAAAACTGTACGATACATATTAATAAAAAGTAAAACATAATAAGTCAGTTTGTATTTAAACGTATGTACAATGTAACCTACAACTGATAAAAAAACGTGTGCATGTAAATTATTGAAGAGCTTTTACTTATCTACACTATTAAATCATAATAATTATAAAATATATTTTCTACAAAATCAATAAAAAGTTACATACTTACCTGCAACAATTGATTGGGAGAAACATATTTCAATAACAATTAGTTGCAAAACTAATTAAACGATCTTTAAAAACCAACAATAATACTAACCAACGTACTTAAATATAAGCTTGAATAATAAACCACAAATAAATAATTAATCCATCTAAAGAATTAAGAAAGAATAACATAGTGTGGTTGCTACTAAAATTAACATACCAACTATGTAGTCTTCAGAAAAAGCAAAACATAACAGGCTAATCAAAATTATTAATTGAAGAATATAAAATAATACAGGCACGACTCCGTCCCGAGAGGATCGTTCAATTCGGATTATTTATCATAAGGCGGGCACTGGCGGCGATACAAGCTAATTTACAAAATAAATATTAGCTCAATCAAGCCCGCGGTCTTGCCTTGTTTTCTCTAATTGTTATTTCGTTTCGCTAAGAAATATTATAAGGGCAAGCTATAATAGAACGTTTTGACAATATCTCGATTGAAACTCAAAAATATTCAAACTTTATGCTTTTGGTTCGTTGAAACCTACTTAAGTCAATATTTACTAGCCGTATTCGAGATCGATTCGAAAATGCTAAATAAAAAAATATAGACGCATGTTTCAGGACGGACACCTCTTAAGTTTATAGTTTTATAATTTGAAGTAAGTGCCACCTATCACAGTATGTCAGTCTACTTTAACTAACCTTGACCATAGAATATAAATCAGTATAGTCCAGAAGACATGTGAGCTATTTAAAAAAAGGAAACTACTGTAATTTCACCTGTAACGCTATTAAAATATATGGTACTAAAGAAATCTTGAGTAATCACTGGCGATTAATTATTAAGTGAGTTTGATTGTGAGATTTCACAGAATTCCCTAATTACTTCCAATAATTATGTAAAAATTGAGGCCTAAGGTCGCGCTGGCCATTCTTATGACTATTTATTTAATTACAAATTATATAAAAGAAAATATCAAACAAATTGTAGCAAATAATTATAGGCAAATACAACATGTATTGTTTGGACACTAACATTATTAATTACTAAAACAAAAGCCTAATAGGTCGCAACTGTATCAAACTGCAAGCATGTCCATATTATCGTGTGCACTATGATAAGTAAACAGAATATTCAGGGACGTGTACATAACTAAGATCGCAATATACTTACAACCCTAGCCATCCATGTCACATAAGATCATACAGTTACATACATACAAACAGAGATGAGACGCAAGACGTCCAAGTCACAATAGCATTGTTTTCTATAAATTAAACGCAGGACAAGAGGCCCGAAGCCCGGACACTAGGTAAACAGCCCAGGGGCTCCGTCAACACAATTATTATACTCGGACAGCCACCCTCCGTGTCGATAAACACCCTCTAAATAAATTAACTGGACTCCATCCAACGTTTGTGCAGAGTTGTTTGAAAAAAGTTAGTAATTAATTTATGTCTTGATGATAACAAAGTATTATCTTTAGCAGATAGAATCTAATGTCACTACGCCGAGTGTCATGGGTACGAATCGCAAACGTAACAAGAAATGTTTAGTCTACAAATGGTTGTTTGAATGATTGTAATATCCAGACAAAGAATTTCTTTTTTATAAAGCAAAATAAATTGTTTACAAAAATATGTAACCAAATTATTAAATGAAGTCACATTATCTCGAGATCCATTTAAATAACATTTTAAACACAATTACACTGTTAACCAGTTTTAAAATTGTTGCAGGTTTATGCGTTACAATCGACAATGGCAACTCCACGACCTCCAGCTACAGTTACTCGCACAAAGAAACAAAACCATGCTAACATACCATGTCCTATTGAAAACTGCGCCAGATTCACCTACGGCAAACTCCCCGACCACCTCACCAAGATCCACGGATTAACTGGCGCAGAAAGAGACGCTCTGAACGAACAACAGCGAAAAAGATTCTTCAACGGCGAACTATGCCAAGTGCGATACCTGAAGGAATCTGCTATTCGAGATCTCTGGGGCACAGCCTATGAAGACCCTCGCATACGTGCAAAGATACACCAAAGTTATGCTCTAGTCAAGATACGGATAATACCGTTAGCAGCAACACAACGCGCTCGTCCTCTCACCGAACAAGATGCAAATGTACTGACTGCATACAACGCAAGAACAGCACCAAGACCTGCTCGTGTGCAGAAAACTCGTACACGTCCTCGGCCGTACCCGGCACCAGAAGCCAGTCCTGTAGAACGCAGAGTTTCGACTGAATCTAGCGAAGAAGAAAATACTCGCAACACCTTACCGCCATCGCCGCCTCCATCTTCACCTTCGCTACCACCATCACCAGCTCCATACGAACTTCAGCCAGTCGAAACTCGCCTACGAGACATCTTTGATACTAAAGTTGATGCTGGATACAAAGCTGTCATTGATGATATGAAGAAATCGATGACGATGGGCAGAACGCTTGGAGCGAGGAAGCGAAAAGCATACCGAACATATCGCCGCTACGCCAAAAGATTGATCGCCTACCTTCACAGACAACATTCGCCTTTAGCTTATGATGTGGACGTGCTTTTGTGCAGCGAGCGCCAAGTCTGTGCTTTCCTAGAAAGAATCAGCATTGAACACAAGACGAAAACTTTAAGAAATTATATTGTAGCCGCTATTAAGCTGTTGGACTCGCGGCTCTTCGCTATAGAAAGAGATCCTGCGTGCAAAGAGAAGGTGGCTTCGATGACTCGCGTTTACGATGTACTCCACGGACGTCTAACTGAATGTGACAGACTGCTGGCTCAAAAGGAGGTGCCGTGCGAGAAGAAAACGTCTTTAGAAAGTGTTATGGAAGAGAGTTTCAATGACTCTTACGATGAGTTAGAATAGATAGCGTTAGACATGTTAAAGACTTCTTCCCCGGGTCCCATTCGTATTTCGTCCTAGCTTTCAAGGTAGTCCATTAAAGGATTTGTTTTAGTTTCTAGGTATATTTAAACACTTGTAAATAAACATTACACATTAGAATTAATAATATACTACGTAGAATTATAACTTCACAAGTTATTACTAAGTTTAGCAAGTGTAAATATTCAAGCTACGTGTTTAAAGCAATAAGCTTCAACATAAAAGTTAATGTTAGTAGATCATAAGGTTTATGATAAAATGCTGGAAGTTATACTTTCCTTCGTGTGCAATAAGATGCCAAATATTCTAGTCGGCTATATGTATAAATATTATTTATTGGTTTGTACCGAATTTGCCCCTACATTACGTCCCACATGCCACAATGTTCCTCATTCGCTCCGTTTTTTAAATTATTCGGTTTACGTCCTGCATTTTTGTTCATATGATTAGCAAAACAAAACATGGTTAAAATTATTCTAAATCTTTTTGTTGTCGGGCTCGTGATGTCATGCAATTGTAAGACCAAAATTTTGCCAAGAGATCAACGAGGTATTTTAAAGTATTTTTCGGCTGACAGTACAACAAAAAGCCCATAGAATAAAACACAGGGACAAAAAATGAACATAATTTGGGATGAAATAGGAATTACATGAAGAAATTAATATTTATTTAAATTAAGGGGCATATAATGAACATTTTTTGGGACGAATGCGTATTTCTATGTTTGGTACGAATGCGGGACAAACCTATTTACTAAGCCATTGTATAAATAAGTTACTTATACTTATCATAAGATGTTCACCCTAGGCTATTTAATTATTGTGTAAATATTTCTAGTTACGATCATCATGATCTCAATTCATTCATGTATTCATACAATAAAATCTGCTCATTACTGGTTTCTAAGTCATTTGCCCCTTCTATTTTGTTTAGAGGGTAAATTTTCGTAATCAAAACTGATCAAAATAGAATGCCGATTTAGTTGCAGTATCATAAATATCACGAACAGTATGCTTCTAAATAAAAATAAATATTAAATGTAAACATACAGTGCGTTTTAGACTAGATCGGAACTGTATTTCAAACAGTTATATTACGAGAATTAGCCTTTAAGTATTTCTTGTAACTCAGTGGAGCAACTGCTGATAGCGATGATTTTTAAATATAACATACTAGCTGACCCGCGCATCTTCGTCTGCTTGACATAAGAGAATATCCCTCGTTTTAGCAACATTTTCATTGATGTTCCGCTTCTATTGGTCGAAGCGTGATGTTATATAGCCTATAGCTTTCCTCGATAAATGGGCTATCCAACACTAAAAGAATTTTCAATTCGTATTTCCTGAGTATTCGTATTCAGTAGTTCCTGAGATTAGCGCGTTCAACCAAACAAACTCTTCAGCTTTATAATATTAGTATAGACAAGACTTTGGCCGCGCCTTCCCTCGCATAAATTTAGATAAGGTTAGCTTAATAACGGTACCTTTTTTTGGATGAGACCATAGGGTCTTATCCAGAATAGGACAGGTCCTATTCTACACCCCTGAAAACGCGTATGTGAAATTTCATGATTATTGGTTGAGTAGTAAAGGCGTGAGAGCGTAACAAACAAACAAACTCACATTCGCATTTCTAATATTAGTTAGGATTAGGATTTAATTGGCTGTTCAGTCTTCCACCTTTTAAACAAACGTCTTATTATGAATAACACAACAATGACAGTTCAAAATACAATACAATTTCCTAGCTCTCAGCTTAATCAATCACATTCTGAGAATATAAAAAATAAAACAATCAACTCCTAATGAATGAATGAATAATTGCTCAGACTATGAATTTTACGTGGCCCAAATATTTCTGAGCGATTCCGAATCTTTTCGTAATACTGTTTAAAATAGAGTGCCGAGCCTCAATAGCAGTATCATAAGTGGTTTTCTCCTAAATTTAATAAGCGTTAAATGTTTAACACAGATTGCTAAACAGTTCACATTTGATATTTATAGACTAGATCGGCACCATATCTTCTTCTTCCTAGCCTTTATTATTCCCAAGTCACTTGGGGTCAGCTTTTCTGGTCTAACCGGATTTGACTGGATATCAGTTTTTACACGGAGCGGCTGCCACCTGACCTCCGCAACCCGTAAAACGATAACTAACTCCGCAAGCTAACGATACCCTAAGGCTAGAACAGTGTCAGGATATTATAGGGCACTGACTTCCCAATAATTACTGCCATAGATGTTCATGGCAGCTGGGAGCGACGGCTTAACGTGCTCTCCGAGGCACAGAGCAGGCGATAATTGTCAATCACCAAGCACATAATTTCAAAAAATCATATAAATTCCGAAACTCAGAGGTACGCGACGTGGGTTCGAACCCGAGTCCCTCTGCATTGCAGTCGGTTGGTCTCCCCATTGAGCTATCGCTGCTATCGGAACCATCGGAACCATATATTGATTAATAATACTCGCTCAATCCAGACTTCGTTATTTAGATTGATGATATGAGTCTAGTGTGACTATTCTAATCACCAATCTGATCACAAAGAATCTTCGACGACAGAGTAGATACCTAGAATACTTACTCGGTAGTATATTAGGTCGGAGAAACACTTATTTTCTAGTACATATATAAATGGAAAAGATTTAAATAAATATATTGTTTTGAATTACTATACAACATAATTAAGTTCCATATTAGGCCATCGCTTAGAGGATGCACAATATTAAAATTTCAAGTATATGTAAAGTTAAGTACGATATTTGATATCGCGCCTTTACTTTACGGTAAATCGGTTTGTCTCGTAATGATAGAAAAGACAGTACATACTCCATCCATGGAGCCACGCCAAAGTACGCTCAGATATTAATACCCTTAAATTACATAAACCAGCCTGAATATCTATCTGGAGATATAATTGCGTCCATATTTGTATGGACAACGTAAAATTACTGCTTACAAAGCTCGATACTAACAAATCTGTGGGCCCGGACGACGTGCCACCAGTCTTCATTAAGAACTGTGCGGAATGTCTTGCAATTCCACTAACCAACTTGTTTCGGTTATCCCTTGTCTCCGGTGTCATGCCCTTAGTTTGGAAGTCGGCATATATAACGGCGATACACAAAAAGGCCCAAATAATGACATAGAGAATTATAGACCGATATCTAAACTATACGTGTTCGCAAAGATAATAGAGAAAATCGTATATGCACAAGTATACTCAGCTTTAAAGCGTAATTTTACAGAAGAACAATACAGTTTTCTAAAAGGTAGATCAACTACGACTAATCTAATTATTTGCAGTGATTTCATCTCGGACTGTATGTCACAATGGTCACAAGTCGACGTTATATATTATTATACCGACCACAGCAAATGCTTCGATCGAATTGATCATGGTATTCTAATTAAAAAGCTATGTGCCATTGGTATTAGGGGTAATCTCTTTAGATGGTTTAAGTCTTACGGTGATAATAGGTTCCAGACCGTGGTGTAGAATGGGTACTCCTCCAGATCTATTTTTATACCTTCCAGTGTACCCCAGGGATCCCTGTTAGGGCCACTTTTATTTAATATTTTATCAAATTGCTGTTTCCGACATTCTAAAATTATATTATACACATATGACAAGAAAATAATTAAACAAATAAATTCTATTGACGAGGCTATGCTACTGCAAGAGGACCTACAGAGATTTAAAATGTACTGTATAAAAAATAAGCTTGACCTTAATCCTGTAGCCGTAGTACACACTTATAAGCTATTAGACATCACCAAGGATGAGTACGATTAGGGATCTCGGGGTGACATTTGACTCTAAACTTTTGTTTGATGTGCATATAGACAACATTATAAAAAAGCATCCCGTTCGCTTGGGTTTCTTCTTCAGAGTCTCAGCAAACTTTAATAACATTAAACTATAAAGTTCTATACTGCTCCTTCGTTCGCAGTCACCTTGAATATGTCTCTCAAGTCTGAAATCCAAATTATAATATCTATAAAAATCGCTTAGAGGCCATACAGAGGATATTTCTGATGTATACATTAAATGCCGATCTAATTGCTTTATATCCAATTATTATAGCAGGTGTAAAAAATTCCATCTACTTCCGCCAGACGAAAGAAAAATTGCAGTTTCATTACTTTTAAGAATTGCGAATGGTTAGTGTTAGGTTAGTGAACTGGTAAGCAAAATAGGACTACGTGTGCCATTCTGCATTCCTGCGCAAATCACAACTACTACATACATAGGTACACCAACAGCTAGTACAACCTACAGGCAAAATTCATTTTTAATTCGAGCTAGTCATATGTTCAACACAGCATGCCAGTGTTAATATGGACTTGTTTACCTACAGTAACAGCCAAATCAAAAAAAAATGTGTAACTCGTTCTTTATGTATAAAAACCAGAAGTGATGGTATCTATTTCTTGCTATTATCTTGTTATTTAAATGTCTACCTCTATTATTTACACTTATTTATTCTGCTATCTGTGAAAACTTTTAATTGGCCTTCTTTTTTCGTATCATATCTGTATATGATACTAATTAAGATGTAAGTTTTCTAAAAATGTAAAATTAAATAAATATATAAATATTAAATCTTCGCGACACAAAAACTTGTCATGTATAACTCTATCTAAATTCAAAACCTGTACACCAACTTATAATAATGTACCTGCTTACTTAGGACTTTTTATTTGATTTGATTATGTGAAAGGAATTTCCAAGTCAAATCCTTCAAGCTCAGAACAGTATAGCTAGCGACATCTATCGAACTATTTAATAATCACAGATTTCAAGCTCTGACGCTAGAGTAGCGGCTCTATAATATTTTCCTCTCCTTGTCTTGTAATATGTTTATTACAGAGACATCTAGGTACACAATACGCTAACTGTATGAATCACTATCTTTCCTAGTACTGCTATTCACTGCCAGAGGGCATTAAGTAAGGATTTCTCTTAGTTAGTAATGCTGCCCTAGTACTTCGCGATCGTAACTGCCTGCTCCAGATTCTCCACCTACGTTCCAAACGTTCCATTCTTGAACCGCGCGCAACTAGTGGCTGCCATAGGTACTTGTTGATAGATGTTATTGGAATAAAACTAAAAACACAGTAAAGGATATTTTGATTTTATTAAATACGAATACGAATAAAACGAATTTTCAAAAAGTATTTCCATAGTAAATACCGATTATTATAATTACGCCTTATTTTGGAGTAAATTTAGATCTAAGTAACACTTCTTCCCTAGGTATTTTGTTTTATATACTAGCATAAATATTTACTATAATTACCCTACACATTTTTATCAAAATGCTTTTAATTTTGTTTTCGGTGCAGTTTATTAAAAGAGAATCGCATTGTACTTACTACACAAAAAATATTATTAGCAACTGAAAGTTGAGTGAGAGTAATAAAATTAAAATATTTATTTTAAATCTCGAGCTTGTAGTCTGCCAAATATCTCTTTCTGCCAACTCTAGTAAAAGCCTCTGACTCAGTAGAAAAAAATTCAAAACTAGCGTTGTTTAAAACCTACGCAGCAATGCGTGCAGATTTTATGTTTCTATCGTATAAAATGCTATGAAATACTTTAGTATAAAAGAAAAGCAAATCTAAGCTTTGCTTATGCATATAATTATATTATATTATTATGTAGATTAAATTAATAATTTTTATAATCTTACTTTACTTAGGGACTATAGGTAGCTATATTAATAAAGTCCACAGCAAAGAAACATAAGCATAGGCGTAATATTGTTTTTTGTAACGTCATGTTCCATTCCACACTATCATTTTATAAATTCCCATCAAAATCTTTATTTTATATCAAAGGCTGCGTTACGGTGAATAAAAATAATAACACACCGTGCGTCGGGTGAACAAGCGAATCGCGTCAAACGACATCTGTGGGATATTATTTTAAGCAGTTTACTCACAGGCTATTCCTGTACCCATATACTACCTTGAACCGTTGAGAAGTACGACCTATTTCAGTTTACTGACTAAACAAGCGTTCTCGTTCATGATTCAAATATAAGATGTTTTTCAATAATAACCGCAGTGGGTGGGACGAAAGGGCTAACATTTCAACACAGTCAATCATCACTTCGCTTAAAATAAATAAAAAAAGCCATTGTTACAAGATGTCTTTTACAGTATATTGTTATTTAAATTATATATATAATTATATATTTTAGATATATTGTTGTTTGTAGGTTTTTTATTGAATAAATAAAACAATGACCTAATTATATATTGCACGGTCTTAAGATTTCACATAATGTGACGTCTTAAAATAATAGTTTAAAAAAACTAAAAACATGCTTTATTAAAAAAGTAGAAAGTAATTTAATAATTTTAATGTAAAAAGCATGGGGTGGGGGTTATCAAAATATCTTGGAAAGCATAAAATAAAATATATTTTTATTTATTATATTATATTATAATAAAATCATTTATTTCAATTTTTTAAACTGTTTCTACTAATTTATTGTATTGTCATCGGTCCTCGATAAGTGTGCAAATCAATCCGTTGCTTTGAAAGGGGTGAAATTTACGTTCAAAGATTACATTACATAGATTCATAGATACATACCAAGCTAATAAAAGCGTGTTAAAAAGCATAACTTCAACCATCTACCACAAACCTATATTTCGATTATTAAATGATATGAAATGAATCGATATGAATAAACCGCTATACTTACATAACGATAAGGAATAGTTTCTTCCGAGTCTAACGACTCATTGCAATTTAGACTAGAATCAAGATGAGAGTCATCTATAGACTGTTATCTCAACGACAACGTGAGACTATGATTTTAAGAATAAACTTAGCCAAACTTTTTAGAGTAGTTATTGTCGGGCTATATATTATTCTTATCCTTTATTTGTCGAAATACGTGTTAAGTATCATGCCAAGAGTAGCAAGTTATTCATCTAACAATCAGGCATAGTGATTATAAGGAATGTGAGAATACAAAGCACCGGTAAATGAATGATTACAATACAAAATTGCACTACAGCGGTAAACAATGCTGCACGAACTGAATGACGTCACGCGCATTCGGTGCAAAGTGCATGTATGCAGCTTAACCTTCTAGCGTTCATGTTGCCCTGGTGCTCGTTCCTTTTGTGAGCGACACCAAAGGGGCCCTATCCCCTTCGAGCACCCTTCTCTGGGTCAATGCGCATCTCTCGGTCATTCACCGGACCGACCTTCATCCGATGTTTTTGTCTTTATGCGTACACAGTTAACATTTTTAACTAACGCATTATTATGTAGTTTTATTTTATTATTAAAAATAACAAGTAATACTTATGGAAACTGCATACATTTTGAATATGTAAACCTTGGCTAGTAAGCATGTAATATTTGTTTTGTATTCGTTTCTCGTTGTATGATGAAAATATTTCAAATATGAATCCACACTAAATTAATAATTATTTTATACAGGACTAGTGATATTGATCGAAATAAGATTTAACGAAAACGTATAAAACCATATAACCATTTAATAAAAAAATATGTTATTTATAAAACTTATAGACGAACTAAATATACATATATTGCTAATAAATATACAACAGATCCATATATGAAAATAGTAAATCCTGTGTTTGACGTCGTATATGACGCAGTAACTCGGACAGTCAGATGCTGCAACAAATTGTCTTACCAGGAACTCGATGTACGAGGAATACAGAATAAAGAAGTAGTTCGATATTCGATCTCACATAAACACTCGTGCAATTTAAATGCATCGATGACTGATATGACGTAAATTTATGCACACTACTGCAGTTTTGTTATATCTTGACCAGCGGCGAAGCTATGAAGGATGTGCCAAAAATTTAATGCTACGTCTGTCTAATATTATATTGAGTAGGTAATAAATATTTATTTTATTATATTGGACTCTATTTATATAAATTATGAGCAATGAGTATATTGTTAAATTTCAATAATAGGTTTCTTGGATGAATAATTATGTAGAGTACTCAAAAATATATTGGTTCTGTTTGAGCTGGACTAACTAGAATCAAATCTTATCCAAGTATAACTTATATTTATGTTAATTACTAAAACATATTGGTAGCGTATCGTAAAACTTTAAAAGCAAGTGTGAAATTCTTTTAACCTCGTTCCATTTCAGCGGAGTTTTTGGAACAGTTCTATAAATAAATAGTCTAAACACATCTCGAGCAACCTCTCGTTTCTGGATCAATCTTATTTTGCTGTTTCACAGAACACATTCCTTTATAACAAGCGAATGTTATTTGAATTTTCTTTGTAGATCGTACTTATTCATTGAGAGAGATGAATATGATATGTAGATATAAAGCAGGCGTATAAAACGTAATCTTTATAATCCATATTCTAGATGATTTTTATCTCTTATTTAAAGTATGTATCAACCTGGCTATCTGAACTAATATTATAAAGAGAAAAATTGTATATTAGTATTTAATTAATTAAGGGTCGATTATTCAATCGTCAGATAACTTTTGTCTGGAGAATATGTTTGACGTTTTGACAGCTTTTGTAAAAATATGTCATACCGTCATATTTATACTTCAGATAAAAGTTATCTGACGATTGAAAAACCGGCCCTTAGTAAAATACTACTAGACATAGGTACTAAAAACTTCTTTCACCATTAGAAAGTTATTTTTCCAGAAGTAATATAGGCTATATAAAACATCACGCTACGAGCCACGGGATCGGGGTAGTAATCATAAAAGCGGATTAAACCGCCGGACAGCTAGTACATTGAATATACTTTTAACAAAACATAATGAGGTTAACCGATTGGATAAGTCTAAATACTATTTTTCTGTTTGCTTCAGAATCACAGAAAACCACAGAGACGACATTTATGTGGTTGGCACAGATTAGTACCTTGGAGCTTAACTAAAATTTGAGACAGGATTTATTTAATTATGTTATATAGAACCAAAGATATGCTGCATAGTGTTGTCCAACTAAATGAAGTCGCTGGTGAACTGTATGTTCATGCAGAAGAAGAGGTGAACAAAGTCTAGTCTAAAATATTTCTAATTAGGATTCTCTAAACGAGAGTGTACTCCTGTAGTCCTCTCCTCCTATTTTTAAACCTTGTATTGGTAGTTGCGGTGATTATTTGATTTAACTCAGTCCATGGAATATTTACGAAAACCATTTTGCATAACAAGCATTTGTTTAAATATTTCGGACACGTGCGGCGTGCATACTGCAGCTACTAATGAAATTACGTCTAGTAATAAAACAGCTGGAAATAGAAATAAAACAACACTATTATATTTATATTAACGCGATGGTAGACTACCTATTATTCTGTATATTTATTTTATCGAAATTCCGCATTATTGATTGTGGCCGCGTAAGGGGATATTTCTGTCGATCGTTCCCTCAGCCTGCGTCTTGTTCCTTCGCGCTGGTATTTACATCGACAGAGCTTTGCGAACGTATAAAACACGTTATATGACCGAGTACCGCTTATTTAGTTCGGAACTTTGGTGAGAGAGCCATCTAGTGGCAAGCGCGCGAAATACTTGCGTGTGTGATATTGTGCATTTCAGTGACATTAATTCGAAAATCCCCACTTTTAAAATGCCTGGACGCCCCATTTGGCAGGTAAACAATTTATATATTACTTTGTAGATATGCAATTTATATAATTTACAGAAACGAGCTTTACATTTACACTAGTGATGTATAATAATATATAATATTATGTATACAATATTTAATGAAACGCTTTAGAGAAAATGCAGCACCCACTTTTCAAAGGAAACAGCCTGTGCATCGTTTAGATTATTATGAGAGTATATAACTATGTTGTATACCATCTGAAATCCATTCTTATAAAATAAAATCAGAAGTAACTTCGTCCGTTTATAATCTTTTCATACCTAAACGGCGGATCCGCAATTCAACATAATTATGTGTCAAGCTATATCCATATCAAATTTGATATGGTTATAGCTTGAACCTTGAGGAAGGACATGCGCTGACCAAACTGCAAGTACCTAACTGCTAGTCCTTTAATGTATTGAGAAATTGGCATATGAGCAAATAAACGCTTCATTTACCTATGCAGGCAGCATAACCTAAAACAAGTATAGTTTGGAATTGCTAGAGCGAGCGAAAATAATAAAAAACATAGGTAGAAAGTAAAAACAGAATGCTGACTAATCTTAACCTTAACCCACCTGAAAATAACAGGTGGGTAAACAAAATCTTATGGTATCATTTTGGCACGGTGTCAAGTTTCTCCGCAATGATTTACTGACTGTGGTTCCAGTAAATTATACTTCACTTTTCGTCTTGTCTATGTCTACCATTACTAAAATATTATAAGTGTGTATATTTATTATTTAAATGTAGTATTTGTTATCTAATCTCTGAAACTACTGAACGAATTTTTTCAAGTACCTATCGAAAGTTATCTCAGCTAATATAACACAGGCTACCACGCGACCAAAGCCGCGATTCAAAACAAGGTTTGTTAAGGGTTCGTGGAGTAAAATAAAAATGCATTTGTATGTTAAAATCTTTCGTATCATTATTTACACAACACAACCGTATTCAGTCAAAGTACCTACCCTACTTCGAGATTTCGACCATATGCTTTTCGTTATTTATTATTCAGACGTCTTAGATACTTTAAAGATATTCCAAATGTTCGAAGTTCAGCTAGAGGAAACCAAAATATGGCCAATACATACACAGATTCGTCCATCATTCACAAAATACTTAAAGCTATTTAATTATAAAAAACAATCTTGGAATGTCATCAATAGACCTTAAACTATCTAGTTTATTTTAAATAATTTTTGTATTTTCATATATCTATGGATATTACTAAACTTTCTTATCTGTCTTTTTAACATTTTTTATATCTCCAATCATATAATCTCCTGGTAAGTTATGGAACAACCTTTGCATAAATCCAAGTAAAATATCTTCGATTGTTTTCGATAAAATTGGTCGTAGAGATTCTGACACTGGCCGCCAATTTTCATTCAAATAGGCGTTGGTACTTTCCTCTGAAAATTAAGGTAAACAATAATGTTATTAGTAGGTATAAACGGATTACAAAAGTGTTTCATTATTATGAAAAATCTCGGCCAAATACTACTGCTAATGCCATCTCTTAGCGCAGAGCAATACTACACATTTTTTAACGTGACTTGTGTTCCAAATAACTATACATAATTATTATTTATTACTTTAAATACGTATAATAAAAACTTAGTAATAAATAAAATAATACTATTTAATGTATGTATTAATCACGCTTTATTTATTGCATTTGCTAAAACGAAAATCAGATGATTAATGTTTACAAACATTAAACGAATGTACCTAACTATGATCTAACTTGATTCATTACGAAATAACCTTGTAATAATTAATAAAAACAACAAGAAATAGGTACCAGGCAAATTGCGAATAAAATTGGCACGTTGAGGCGCGCGGTTGTCAAACGTCTAGCGACGTCTCAACAACGTCTCAACGTTGCAATTTGTAACACGTTAGTACCAGGCTCCCATAGCCAAGAAGAGATTACGAAATCTTGCTAAACTACTGAGGCAGCGCCATCTACCGCAAACTATAGGAAGTTGTTCCGTTCCAGACGGCCTGTTTAGTTCAGCAGTTAGCTGATTATTGTAGATGGCGTGGCATGTTATGAATTTCATTGTTTTAATTAAACTATGGAGATAATTATTTTTATGTATTCGATTTTAATCTCTACCGAGTATAACTCACGATTGATATCTTTTACTAACCGTATTCTTTAATGTCGTACAACTCAAAGAAAATGTTATGCTAAAGCCAAATTCAATATAGATTTCCACAAACAATTGTCAAATTAATTTAAAATGAAGTTGTACAGGCCATTTGACACTAGTAATGAGAGTTTGTTGAACACACAAAGTGATAGAGTATGTATCATACACATACTTCATCATTATGTGTGTGATAAAGTATATCTAACATGTACCTACCTAACAAAAATTATGTGAATTATTTAGTCAGATAATAAAAACAATTATTAACATTTTGTTTGTAATCTATAGGTAGACTAATTAACTATTAATATAACAGCAATCTGTGTAAGTACAAAATAATTATATTTTACATTAAAATTGGCTCAGGTCAAATACCTAATCCATAATCTTACATGTAGGTACCTACATAGATAATTATTATTGCTGTTTTTCTCTATATCCGATGTTTGAGAGGTATGAAAGTAACGTGAAACTTGGCGGTAGCTGTTACCAGAAATGCCTCACAGTTATGACTTTCCAAAAATTACATGCCTTTACTCTTCGTGATTACAGAGATTCTTAGAGAATGTTCAATTTAAAGCTGCATTACTCGCCTTTGTATTAATTAATGATACAGACCTTCTTATAAAAGTTCTACAACTTATGTTGATTTGCAAAAATACAACTCATTAAACAATGTTAAGCCTATTTAGGTACACATTGTAGAACGCAATGTTAACTTTGCCAAATATATGTATGTAGGTACATATTTGGTAAAGTTAACACATATCGTTCTTTCTACGTCGTCTATTATATTTTCCTGAAGTGGATAATGATATTTACCAGGAAACAGTGAGCTTTATTTCTTTGTTCTTTGCCATTTACAATATTATAAAGTAAACAGATACATACCCAACGATTTAATGCCATCAAACAGATTGTTCATGCGTAATTTCAAACCTCCAATAGAATATTTAACATGTGCACCAGTTATATTGAAAAATGTGAATTCATCTCTGTTGTACAATTTTACATCGCTAACAATATCGATCGTCATATTAGCTGCAAGAAAACACATAATGTTATTATATTTTTACTTTAGCAATAATATTTATTAATTCAATAAATATTACAATTGTACTCACTTGGTTCAAACCAGCAGATACCCCTTCCAACCAAAGGTATTAACAAAATTTTACCCTTGAGGTCATAGGTACCTTCTATCCTTATCTTTGGAACTCGGACTTTTGTGTAAAAGTCATACGTTTTACTATCGACCCTGGAAAACAATTAAGTAATTTTCTAAATTAAAAATATTAAAAAATGTAATATTTTTTAGTTAAGTATTTCTTTTAATTGTTTTCAAATACAATCCAGTTCAAAAAGAATTCACGAAATGACTGTGTTTCTATCATAATTAAAACATTGAAAACAAAGGATTAATTTTAACTACTCAACTCGGCCGATTTACTCAACATAGTCGATCAAACAGTCGTCCAAGGTACCAGGGTTAAATGAAATAACGGCGGTTAACACTTACCTACTCGACAAAACTGTTGTCTGCCCGAAACCTGTGACTGTCACATCATCAAGTGCAGCATTTACATTTACGGGTCCTTCACCTTGTAGAATCCTTATTTTAGGAATTTTCAAGGGGTCCAAAGGCTCCATTCCAATTTCTGATAGTCCTTTAATTGAACAAAATTTTGGATTAGCATGAAGAAAACACAAGTAATTATAAAATACATCCTAATGTGTTTTCTTTGAAATGAAAGTATTGCCATTTTATTATTATAACCAGCCACATTTGATACCTCGAGGCGTCGCACGAGTATGGTGAAGAAATAGCGCTTTCGCTTTCTGCAAGTTATGTACAAATGTTTCGTAATGAGGCTATGTGACTAGCCCAGTGGCTTGTGGATCTACCAACCCAGCTATAATTTGTAACTATTTAACATAACTAAGAAATCATGTGAAAATAACTGATTTATAATATTTATGTCTTATGATATTTATGAAAAGAAAGGTCGATAACTAACGTAGTATCTACTTGAGTCGTGTCATAAAAAACAACGTCGACTGGTACATATAGAAATAAATTAATTACAAATATATGTACATACACAATAAAATAACTTGCAACTAATATTAAACATAATTTATCTGAGAGTTTATTAATTTATGTACAGAATGAATAATTTCTGGTGCAAAACGACAAACGAAACGTTACGAACGCCAGGGAGGGCACATTTTACCAGGAAAGCAGTACCGGCAAGTAGCTTGCCCGTAGTGGCACGCGAACGGCGAAACAGAACAGCTGTGAATCGTTGTGCAACAAACCAGGCACTCAGAAAGCGTGCCAGCTACTTACGAAGTTGACTAGCCACTCATACCTAAATATGAACGCGTTCCACTCAAACCAATTGCGTTGCATCTGTTTTGGTAATTTAAATAATATACACGACTTGAGATATTTACAACATTCCATCAACGATGTAGAGAAACAGTGCCGGCGGAGATCGGCAAATAAAACAAATAAATGAATGACTGATGAATTAAACAACAATAAATATGATATATTCTTTTATAAAAGTCCAAATTAAAACTATCAACTTTGATTTAACAAACCTATCTCGATACTAGGTAGGTAGCTATTATAACCACACTAGTTTTCTATTGCCTGTTTCGAGACATCTAGTGTTACCAAAATGCGCTATAAATGTTCTTTAGCTTGTTGCTCGCTGTTAACTGGAGTAAATAATTTATATTGCCAATAATTTACCTGGTCCAAGGGCATTGAACAGTTGCTGCACAGCTTGACGCGAGCAATCATCAAATTCTGGGTCGCTCTTCAAACATGTTTTCACAAACTCGGCTAGAAACACAAAATATAATCATTTAATGGTATAGTTAACTAATAGGTGCAAATAACATTGCTTCATAATTCATAATAGTAGTAGACTTAATCTGATGAAAAATTAAGAAGTAATAAAGATATGTATCTGATGTTGTTGTTATTATTATTGTAAAACAAAAAGATAAAGAGATGTATTATATCGTGCTTAGATGGCAGAATAATTTAAATAGTATTTCTCTCCCTACGTTGAAGTCCAGGACATAATATGTGTATATCACATATTATGTTCATTATGCACACTTAATTATAAGACGACAGAAATTGCTCTTTGTATCCGTTGTTATTCCTTTGTTAGTACAGTGTCATGCGGCACAGAGATAATTATTTTCTAATGTTGTAGTTTAATTTACATAATTAAGATAATGGCATTAAACAGTAAGCTTATTTTCTTTTAACAATTAACTTATATAGGTTTTTAGTATTACAATGACGCGTTGCACACAGGACAGCATAAGATTAGAGATTAATAAAAGTATTAACATACGTTTTTCAAGTCTTTGGGTCATGATAGACATCTCCCTTTGTTCGTGTTCGCCTAGTATGGAGTTTACGGTATTAAATTTTCTATACTAGGATCAAGCAATACTAGGATCAGTTATTGCTGTCAGTAAACAAACATTCATAGTGGCATGTTGTAATATGAACACAGAACCTAAACCACGCAGACATAATGTAATATTTTTCGCCGACGCAGATAACTTTCGTCTGACCCTGACATTGACACGGATTAAAATCTAGTCCGCCTTATTGTGTAGTCAGACACACTTTTACTAATACAGATGTCTCCTTTTATAACAGGTTATGTGTACAAAACAAAATAGGTTATCATAGTTAAATGTACTATCGGTGATATGGGAGTTTGAGTTTGATATGCCCATCGATCAAATAACCCATCGCGTCGGTTAAATAGCTCTTCGATGATTTGGCGTCGTAGAATTGGGCTTCGTAAAAATGTCTTTCGGTAATGAGTACGATTCAAATTAAGGAACGCCATAAGAATAGGTCAAAATATGTATAATCATAGGTTCTATTGTTTATCACACAGGTTTATCAAATGGTAGACAAGTGACTAGAATCAACCTTATTCTTAAAATAATAATATTCATATTAATGTATCTACACCAAATCTTTAAGAATTAGACTAGGTAAGTATTATCATAAACCTTAACGCTATGGTTTAGACTATTGCATTAAGATTGCCAATTATAATATTTTTTTTTGTTAGAATGACATTAAAGCAGGTAGATGATTTTATTTATTTAAAGTATTTCATTACTTTGCGTAATGTTAGTTTACATTTCTATATACTTAAAGAAGTACTTAGGTACACTTTCTACTGCACTTTATGATCTTCGTAACTGGGTCGTATCTTTATCTCACAACAGTTTGTTACAGTGACATCAGTTGTATTTACAGTCTAATTACAATAAAGATTATCACTTAATTGAACAAATGAAACGATAGTGAGATCGATATTATACTATATTCAATAATTTTAAGTATAAGGGCAAATTTTATATCGCATTTGTATGTTAAGGAAATAGTTAACTTTATTCAGATTCATATACCGATTTTTATTAAAAACGATTAGATTAGGATAATGCTTACTTTTTATCCGGTGCGCTCTCAAGCTAGATTGTTTACTAAATTCTGAAGTAATATAAAAATAATAATAAATAATAACAAAGTAATGATAAACATGAAATATGTACTTATTCCAATAATAATAATAATAATAATATTCTACCACATACACACAACACTATCGAGCCCAAACTAAGCAGAGCTTGTACTATGGGTACTAGACAATGGATAAACATACATATATACTTTTTTTTTGTAATTACATACATATTATACATAGAAAATCACCAATCACTCGTGTTACCACTGATATTATGAGTGTGCAGAAAATGTTTCAATTGTATGTATTATATATATGTAATGTACATTGTGCATCATACGTGCCATTATTTGATTTTGGTGTCTAAATGAGTAAAGCTGCATAATTTATACGTAAATATATAACCAAATGCCCACGTTTATACGTACAGGAGTATATGTACATATATAAAATTAGTATATGTGTTAATGCATCTATGTAACAAGTTACATTTACATCCGTTAACGGTTCCCGAGTATTTGAGAATAAACATTCAGACATCCTCAAATACTTTCAATATAGGATTAACAAGTTTCAGGGTGTTATCAATTATCATTCATTTAATTATTAAGTAATTTGCCGAAATGACGATATGTTTTAATACGCATCTTTTTAACTCTATTTAAAATTCAAGTAATAAGTTACATGTATAAACAGTTACGTTTGGTTATTTATACCAATAAACTATACATTTCAGGTTAATATTTAAAGATACAAGAGAAATAAATAAATAAAGATACATACAGGTTGTCCGGTAATTAATGGATAACCTGAAAATGTCTTATAGTGGAACTGATGGCCGTTCAGAAAAAAATATGAAAAAAATCTATCCTAACTACTACCTGAGATATGTGTTTTTTTTTAATTACCATGTATAACTTTCTTGTATACTACAACCATAGGTATATGAATGAATGAAATCCATCGGTTTTTTGTTGTTTTATTATTAAACACTAATTATGCTAATAGATAGACAGTCAAAAGTATGCTATGCTAATATAGCATGCACTTTTTAATATAATATATTTTTTTATATTTTAATTATTTTTTTTCATTTTTCTGAACGGCCTTCAGTTCTACTATAAGACATTTCAAGCCATTAGATACCGGACATCCTGTATACAGTCATTTTATTTTTGCATAATGAGAATCAATTTCAAATATTTACATAGCTTTCCGATAGCACAAGAGTATAATTTCTGTAGATCGGCAAAAACAAATAAATAATATATGCTAGACATGTTATAAAGTATGTGTATAGATGGATAGATTGTATTCAGGGCAGTACATAATGTTTATAAAACTTGAATTTAATTCTGGCAACTTCTGTAATCGATTGCTGTTGGTATCGAGTTTAACCTAAACCGGCTTAGTAAGCAGGCAATGCATACAACAGGTTAAATAAATTTATTTCATTTGACCTTTACTACATGTGGAGAATTATGGCTTATAGACTAATTTACAGACTAGTCTAAGTAGGTCCTATTTCACCAAATTATTTTTGGGTTATGTGTTGGCTTACTTATATAAGCTAACTTTAGCCCTTTGTTTGTCTTTTATCAGGTCACCTATTTTTATAACAATTGCTCCTGCATTACTAACTGAGGATTATAAAATTGAGAAATTTTATATAGGAAAGGTAGTTTGCTACCAATATAAAATTTCTACATTATCATATGTAATAAATACAATGTATAAAATGTTATGAATCTAGAAGAATGAAAAGATGTGTGCCAATGCACACGTTCTTGACGGTCATCGTATTCATAATATTATTTATAGATCTTTTGATATCTATTTCAAGCTTATGTTGCAAGCCCTATTAAATATTACTTTATATGACGCAAGGTATTACTATCGTGTCGAAAAACTAATAAATCGTTTCTTAATCTTATAGTCGTAGTTCTCATATCGTAACGTAAAAGTTAATATTTTATCTTTTTTAAGTTTGCAATATTGTCTTTGTAAATTATGTCATAAATTATTCTATTAAATCAATAGATATGTTTTATAAACAAATTTTATAGTAATGGTCATGAATATAAATTTATAGTGAAAAGAGGAAAATTAACGCAGAAAGTATTTATTAATGTAGATAACAACATTATTTAACTGTTTTTATTAATAAATGAGATTTTAGCTAATAAAAAACCAAAGCTGTTTCAAATACTACGAAAACTATCGATTATAATTTATAATGTACGACTTCGCTAAGTCAGTAATTTTAACTGGGTACAATTAAAAAGTATGTCATTTTGATCCTTTAGATATCCAACAATTGAAAATAAGTACGAAGACATAAGATAATCGTCAATTTAAAACTTATAATAATTTTTTACCTTACTGGTTTTAACAATAAAACTAATTCCTTGATTGGACCTGATTCCTACGATATGTAGGTAGTCACTTCACTCACAAAATATAAACATAATGAAGATAAAAAATAATCAGAAAATGAAATATATGAAGACAGTATCATTAAAAATAACAATTGAGTGTATAATTGAAACGCGTTGTTTACATATTTAGATAACACGTCTATCTAAATTCTAAATGGATATAGTTAAGATTACAAGGTATGGATGAGTAATAATAATGCAATCGCACTGTTATCTCCAGGCCAATTATTATCCCCTGGTACCTCACAATGAACACTTGGTGGTTTTCGTAAACTCGCTAAACCACTTACAATTTTCTTTATAAACAATGCCTATTTGCCAAATCGTCGTATCTACATTCTATTCTGAGGCCTTACTGTCCCATTTTGAATGGGATCCTGATATAACTAGTAGGACAGTTTCAAAACAGTGCTAATACCTATAAATATTCTAAACAAGCCGTTAAATACCTATTATCATAATTTAAAACCGCATTAATGACTGACACTTAGATTTATCTGTCCACGACTTGTATAGCTTCCGACAGTTTAACAGTATTCATTTAACATTATGTAGAAATAAATATAATAATATATCTTTCTTACTTCACATGTTTTGTAAACAAACACGACTTTACTTGCGTCACAAGTGAAATAAGGACAGAGCGTTTCGAAAGAACTGCAATTATCTATATCTGTTCGAAGCAGTATCACACGCTTGAATTTCTCATGTGTATAAGAGCACTAAAAACATATTGTCACCGTCTCTCGATCATTCCAGCCGATACCTTAGAAAATGCCGTAACTTCTGATATAACGGCCACAACCGTTTTATGCAACATCGAGAATATTATGAAACAGATAACCGGCACATCAGGACTTAAGCCCAGTTGAGCCCACATTATTACTGAAATAAATCGATTCACCGCACCCACTTGGGACACTGATATTCTTAAGTCTTGATATAGATTGGCACAATTTAAAAGAGTATTCTAAAACACTTACGTTTCGTCTTATAATATTCAGCGCCCGTGTAGTGTAGCACTAATGTCACTATAAATAATTTGAACTGCATGTTTTGATCCGGTTTGTCTTGTCGTGGAGAAGCTAGTCAGGATCGCCTCGAGCAGACAGCTCGAGGAGGTGGTGAGATACTAAGGCCTCGCTTTGCCAGCCTGACGGTCTCCTCATACCACTGCCGAAGGAGGGGGGTCATACGCAATTGTTAACTATGTAAATAAAGCTTAAACTTCTCGTTGCTCAAGTTAATATTGCTAATAACGCATATATATTTATTAGGCAGATTGCATTCTTTTTTTCAATTAGGTAAAATCAGCTGTTGTGTCATAGAAACATAATAAAAATATGGTGTAACACAAATGGGCTAATGGAAAAGGAATAAACTTACTTTTGATTTGAAAAGTAGGTATAAAAAATAGAATACATAAACTCGTAATATGATTTATATTACCTTAAAGGCTAGATGGTCTTATTAAGATATCTAAAGCATGATTTTTTAGTATTTTTTTAAATTTTTTATTGTATTCGATATCTGTTACTTAATTTACGAATTATACTTATTTAAACATGTTTAAATATCATACCTACTATCATTACTCTTAAATAATTAAATCCATTATTAAATTAAATCCTCGTTCGATATTTAATTCTGGTTCCATATATAATTTTATTAATATTTAGTTCTAACCAGCCAGTAATTTGAAACACAAAAGGTTTGTTGCATGTAAGGTACCTATTGCACTTAGTACTACAGTAAAAGTAATCAAGGAAATCAAGACGATTTCCTCAAAGAACTACGTTTAACTAGTTCAGGTTAAATAGACTAGTGGTTGGCAATTAAGACCTTACGTGTAGTAAGTGTTACATTCGTTCCGTAACATCAATTCCTTCTTCTTTAACAAGCGTTTGGTAATCCAATGTACTAACTGTTAATACCTATATGAATTGATTAATTGTCTCTAATATTGTTCGTATCAATTACATTTAATGTACCTATTGGATATAAATTATTTCTTCCTTAGTTCCTTTCCTTTTAAATCTTTTACCTTAACCTCATAAGGTTAGCTTTTATATCAATTTTAGACACTTTTGCCGAAAGCGGTCATTAAAATAATAATTAAACTATAATTGCATAATTTAATAATTATATTTTATAAATTAATTTTCATATAACTTGTTTAACTATTTTCGATTCAGAAACAATCACACAGCAATATGTAGATACATTGGTGTAGATTCAAAAGCGATTGCATATGAGATTTTGTCATTGTTGATCGCGCGATGCTACAAGTTCTCCGTTGCTAGGGTTATCACTCAACATAAACGAAAATAATCCTAACTAATATCATAAATGCGAATGTGAGTTTGTTTGTTACGCTTTCACGCCTTAACTACTACGACCTATCATGATGAAATTTCACATATACGTAGTAAATTACTACCTTTCATCCAGAAAAAATGTTAGACTACCAAAGGATAGAGCTTTATTAATAAAACCTACATTAACGCGAGCGAAGCCACGGGCAAAATCTAGTTGATAATAAGAGACTAATCACAAAATGAAAAAATTAACATATTACGAGCCTATTGTTAAAGGATAGTTATAAAATAATATTGTAGTGAGTTTATCACTGACTGGCCACGGTTGTTTTGGCCAGTTCCTGTGTCGCATAGGCCGGCAGGAGACGCCCGGATGTCATCACTGCGGTGACTGCCGCGATGTTGTTGTGGACACGGCGCTGCACACTTTGGCGGAATGCCCCACCTGGGCATTGCAGCGCCTTGAGTAGATCGCGGCAGTCGGACTGGCTGCTCTCTCACTCCCGGCCGCGGTCCAGTCTATGGTCCCGAGTGAGAGATCATGGAACGCCGTCGCCTCCTTTTGTGAGGAAGTAATTTCCATCAAGGAGGCGGCGGAGTGGGAGAGGGAGCACTTAAATTCTCTCCCCAACCGCAGAACTGGGCGCCGGAGGGCGCGATATGACCTCCAGCCACCCTGAGGTTTGACCTGCGGGGGGTGGTGGGCTGCGTGGGCCACCGATCCGTCGCCCCGCGGAGAGGTATGCGTCAATGCATTCACCAACGTAAAAAAAAAAAAGAGTTTGTCACACTTAATTCGACTATTGGCGTTCGAACATCTGCGTTCAGGCAATGCTTTTAGCATTGTTTCGATATGGTTAGGCAGGTTATTCAAACTCTACTAAAATGTTGTCCTAAAAGGGTCGGGAATAATTATAATACATAACAGTATTATCAGCCTTGCCCTATACAGGGTGAATTTGAAATCGTGTAATTCCTTTTAACCACGCATTCTACGGGTGATATATGTAGAATAATCCTGACCATTTATTTCTTTAATTAGAATAATGTTTTTGGAAAAATTAAAGTACCGAATTTTTCATGAAATGGTTTCAAATAGTCATATTTTAACCACCCGACACAATCTTAATGTTTAACTAATTTCAAAATAATAACATAACAATAACTGATGTCGTAAATAATAAGGGGCAATAAAAAGGACCGCCCGTTATTATTTACGACATTAATTATTCTATCTGACATACTATCTGACACCATTTTACGAAAAAATGATGGGTACATTAACTTTTCCAAAAAAATAATTCTAATAATAAAAAAAATATGGACTGGGTTATTCTATACCACTAGTAGAATGCGTGGTTAAAAGGAATTACAGGATTTCAAAATCATCCTGTATATACAGCCCACTGCTGGGCACGGGCCTCTTCTCAATAGTAAGAAGGATTAGGCTATAATCTACCACCGGTGCGGGTCGGCAGACTTCATGTATCTTCGAGAACATTATGGAGAACTCTTGACATGCAAGTTTTCTCACGATGTTTTCCTTCACTGTTAAAGCAAGTGATAATTAACTATTTAATATGCACATAACTTCAAAAAGTCAGAGTCAGCCTGAGGATTGAACCCGAGACCTTTGCGTAGCAGTCCAACGGTCTTCCACTAGGCTATCGCTGTTGCTTTAATAAATATAAGTAATACTTAAAACTATATTATGTTATTCACGTCTTGTGACGCTATTCGAAACGATGTTGTCAAGGTCAGTGTCCTGAAAAATTAAATAGTGGCAACCCTACGTTTTGCGCAACCTTACAACACGCATACACGGACAAACGACAAACCCCTCATGTAATTGCGATCGTGCGTCGGATCATGCTCAGCAGACTCGCTTTAAATTTGCTCTTAACATTTGCGCAATATTGCTTAATAACAATAATAGTACGATCATAGTATGATAATGTGATATACAAAGTTGTAAGATACATGTTACTAGGACAACATGAAACCTTGGAGGTTTAATGCATGTTCTAACAATCGTATGAAATGGTGTATAAAAACAACATGATTGTATAGAGCTACGTGATCGTTTAGTCTGTATGATGCTTTAAGACATGGCCTTAACCTCTCTTAGTTTAAGAGAGGTATATCAGTTGAGCTAATGCGTTGATGTTGAGATCATTTGAGTCGGGAAATAAATAAATGTCTACAACGAAGACCTCGCATTCGTTATATAACGAGACCTTTAGAACTGTACGTGTGGTGTTTTACTCAAACGGTATACAATTTTCCTCTGTTTATGTAGAGGTTTGTCTTAGCCAAGAAGTCGATCTTATACTATTATTTATTGCTCGGATCTCTTCGCATGCATTAATGTATACGTTAGTCAGTACTATTTTTGACGATTTAATTTATGTTCGCTTGTGATTTATGAATATTAGTGCACATTTAATGTACCCATGTTGCCTCTAAATGCGTTCTGTACAGATAACGACATTGGGTCTAATGTGACCTCAAACACAGGGATAAAGAGGTCATCGCAAGTTTGTATCGCGTAGGATAAAAGATAAATGACGGAGAACAAATATAAAGAGAAAGAGTATATTTTAAATTATTTTTATAGCTTTTAGAGCGACATGTCATCATGACATACATATCTATTGCCTTCGCAGTTCGTATAAATATCAAATCGAGCTGTTTCATAGCCAGACACATACAACAGATCACATTATATTTAATTTTTATTTAACAGACTCGCTTTTGCCCACGTCTCCACACGAATTAGACGCTTTAATCTGCATTCGTAATTTATAAACAAAATATTGCGAGATAAAACTATTTTGTCTTTCTCCAGAATTTATTATAGACGTCTCTTTTAATATTTTTTTGATTTCGGTGCAGCTGTTTAGTAACAAGCATGTGGCATACGAACAGATAGATTGTAATCTTAGTAGTATAATATTGGAGTGTATTTCTTAACAGTTGTATCCACGAATTGTCCTCGAGTTCAGTGAACGACTTTGACCCGTAACCCCGGTGCAATCGGTGTAGTTTAGTTAGTCAACAAAGTACGGAGCACATTCTCGTAATAATAATGGCTATGTTATAAAGCTATCATTAATAGATATTTGGCCTGAAATTCAATAAAAGATTGCAATTGATATATCACCAAGACCTAGAAAATTTTCTTCCCCGTTTCTCAATAGTTTTTTTATGTATCTTCGACGCTTTTTATACTTACATATAATTATACGCTGCATATCATATACTACTAAAAGGTGGCAGATGTGAATTTCCTTGCACGGAGCTTTGTGGTTTAGGTCGTCGCACAGTGGGTCGAAACTGTTATATGAGGGACATAGACTTTTTTAGAAATCCCATTTATAAAAAATATTTACCGAAAGGTCTCGTCATTACGATGAATAATTGTCATTATACGTTTTTCTATGAAAACGCATAAATTCGTAATGAATAGAACAGCAATTAAACTAATTGATGATTAGCTAATGTTTCACTGTTTGTTATTACTTTCCAACAACAAAGACAGTTTAGCTAAGGAGAGACATACAATATAATGAATTGTTTAAAGAAATAAACAAATGTAATTACTTGCCAACAACAAAGACAGTTTAGTTAAGGAGAGACATACAATACAATGAATTGTTTAAAGAAATAAACACAGATCTTTCTGGAAAATTTTGTTTTTTTTTTTGTAGAACTAAACTCTTTTGTTTGAGTTTACTTTATGTTAAGTATAATTTACATTTTTAATTAAAGAATTATCCTTTTTTAAGTTCTTCACGTAAAAGCTTTTCATCGGTACTAGTGTTTTAAAGTTAATTTCATTATTTATTCGTAAAATTTATATGTAGCACATTATTTTGGCTACATATTTGATAATTTACGAAATTAGAAATTCAAAAAAAATTATCATGTATTTAAAGATTTCGGATTTTTATAACTCTTAAAAAAGCAACCATGGGTGCGCGCTGGTAGTGTAGAATTAAAGAAAACAAGCCAAAGAATAAGAATAAAGTAGTTATAAAGCAAGATGTCAAGACTTGGCTAAATTTTAGCAGTTTTGTTTCATTCTATACAAAAAAATATAAAATATATTTTTCCGGACAAACTATCAGTTTTAGAGAAAAACATATAATGACAATTATTCATTGTAATGACGAGTACTTTTAACTGATATTTTTTTAAATGGTATTTCTGTAAAAAACTCCTATATCCCTCATATAGCAGTTTCGACCCATTGTGCGTTGTTTCGCCACTGCCACTACGCCGAGCGTTTTGGGTTCGATGACGGGACAATAATTAGTGTAATCCATAAATTGTTGTTCCGGGTCTGGGCGTTATATTTTATGTTTGTTCTTTGAATGTTTACAAAGTCCCCGCGGGACAGAATTTGGTTTTGAATCGGGAGTAGTATTTTATAAATAAAATAGGGAAAACCCCAGCTATATTTTCCATGTAATAGAGACATAGTTCCAGATTCCTTGCTACTGCTGTTAGCAGTACGGAATCAGGAAGTGAGTCATGAAACAAAATTTTGTCAAAGAACCCAATTTACTTTGTCCTGCCTGGGTATTAAACTGGAGACTTTATATGCAGCAGTCGCACTTAGGTACTACTTTTGTACCTCAAAAGCAGTCGCATAAATAATGTGATCACAAATTACTTGACAAATTAGTTAGTTTATAATTTATATTTATAGATATTAAAGTGCAAGGCTATGGCTCGTGTTTGGACATTCCATCAATCTTCTTAGAGTTTATTCCACGCATAGTTACTACGGAGGTAATTCATGTCAGCTATTATTTTTGATAAGTGCGTCGCAATAATTAATGTAATATACATACTATTTATTTATGCATACCTTGTACATTTATAATACGCGCCTCTGAATATTCTTTTTTATACTATCAAGGCAAACAAACGGTGATCACTGATATTTGTTGGAAAGTAAAGATATCTTCGCCCTTTGCCTGAACGTAGAAACTAACCTAATAATTGTACTCCAGTAGTCTAACTCATAAACTTTGATATACACTGGTGATACGTGACAGCCTCTCCATCTTGGGTATGGATCTTTGCCGTTCCCTCAATCCCAAAACCTACATCGAGAGCGTCATTAAGCAAGCTTCGCGAAAACTCGGAGTTCTGAACAGGGTGAGGCGGTTCTTCGCGCCTGGGCAGCTGTGCCTATTGTATAAGGCACAAGTGCGTCCTCGCGTGGAGTACTTTGGGATTCTCAACTTTGGGATGGCTCCGCACAGTACTTGCTAGACGCTCTTGACAGGTTACAGCGGCGGGCTATCCGTATCATCGGAGATCCAGAGGTCACGAGTTCACTGGAACCGCTGCAACTCCATAGGGACATTGCCTCGTTGGCAAGTTTTCTACAGAGTATACCACGGGGAGTGCTCTGAAGAGTTATTCCACCTTATCCCGCCCTCCCCTTTCCTATCCAGAACAACGCGTGCTGGTCTCAGATGCTATCCTTACACGGTGGAGTCGACTAGACTGTACCAACAAGTTTGGGTCCTCGTACCTCTGCCGAACGATTTGGGCATGGAATTCTCTGCCAAGGCATGTGTTACTTTCTTCCTTCAATCCTGGGTCCTTTAAGCGGGGCGTGAAAAACATCTTCTCAGGCCGTCAAAGTAGAGACCTCAACTCGCCTCGGCTGCTATAAGGACGACGTGGACGCCACTGCTCTTAGACCACAGGACTGCTTACCATCAGGCGGCGTGTGGACATTTTGACGAGCAAACAAAATTTTAAATGATAATAGGCATTGACTACGGCCGACATATAAACATTGCAATAATCTGTTAAATCTTAGATCTTAATTAACAATCTATTGTGACAGGTCACCGGTGTGCCGCTGCGATTCGATAGGTTAAAAAGCCTACACATTGCTGCCATTGCAAGAAACAAATATCAGGTTGGCCTAACAGAACACCATTTCCTCAAGAGGTCCTTTAACCTATCACAGAAATACAAAGTCGTTTATTGGCCGATCTCTAGACAAATACAGGCTAGTTTAATATAGGCTTAGTTTGAATGAAATGCAACGATACGAATTATGGCACCTCCGATCTACATAAGATCCTGCCCCAATAATAACATTCTGGATAATATTAAAAACGTACATACAATGATATGATATTATACAGAAAATAAACAAAAAGTAAAAACTAGGAAACGACCCAATTCGAACGTTTTCCTATTGTTCTCAAAACAAAATCAGTTCAACAAAATCTTCTACAAAACTGTCAAAGCACAATTGATCAAATGGCAGCCATTTCTTTACGTAAGCTCTTTTATTATCTATTGAACTACTTATATATCATATAGCAGTGGTGTATTTCACTTAAACTTCGCCATTACTACCCTGTAATGACATGTAATGGGGTAGTAGAGAAAAGAGACTATTGCTGTCTACAAGACAGTACCAGACCCCGGTGAGCTATTAAGAATTTCATGGTAATAGAACAAGAAAGTTTATGCATAACAGTCGCATTCCCTACCACTGTACCACCAAGTCAAGTCCAACTAATTATAATTAGGCAAAAGACAACACTATTAGGCTCTGACGTAACAGGGCAGCAGCGTATTAAAAGAGCTCATATAGTTTAGCAAAATAAAAACAGTAAATTTTCGCCTTAGAAACATTATATGAAGTAGGTACTCACATTATTTTATATTATGCGCAGTAATGTCAAGTATAGTCACCACATGAAGGTATTTAAAGTGATTTGACGTATATTTTATATCTATTAGGTACATACCTATTTAGAAGCTTAACCAAATTTTGCAAATGCTATTTGAAAGCAGTTACAAACACAGTAAAATGGCAAATAAACTGCTTTACACTGTAAGTGAATTTATTTAGTCAATTATTCAGAAAATCAGGAACATTAGTGTCTATACGAACTATGTTTTGAGGCGCTAAGGGTTCCTTCACACTGTCCGGACGATCGACTTGACGGAACGTCGTGCATCGTAGAGATGTTGACAGATACTTGGCAATCACCACTAATATCAATGGCAATCATGGAATAATGACAGGACCAGCTATATAAGACGTCCCTTACATTGTATACTTACAGCTGTCAAACTCGCGGCTTAATTTTATTATGATCAAATAACTGTAGATCGGCCAGGCACATTCAGACCACAACCAAGTGATATTAATACAGTCTAATAAATAGTAATATACATAATATATATACAGCCGTCAATGACTATCCCTTTCATTGACAGATGATTAATAATAATGTCGGTAAAGTAAGTACCGACTTATCAAGCGGTTGAGATGTACGTTTTTCCTGCAAGCAAGATAGTCATGAAACGAACGACAGGTTAACATTCTGAGATTTAATATTTAATGTTCAAGAACTAAATAAAATAATGTTGCATTATTATTACGTTCTTAAAAATTATAACACACGGAGAATCATCAAATCATCTTGCGGCGAATAGTAAATTGCGTAATTTTGATTTTATATTACGTAGTAGGTATAATTAAAATGCTTATAGGTAACAATAGATTTGATTTAATTTAACTATTATTAAAACTTATTATATTGCAGTACTTCATTATATTGCAATTATTTATAACGAGCTTGGTTCACTATTGAAATTTAATGACATTTCCATAGAATTCTTTATTTTCTATTCCGTGGCAATGTTGTCAAATACCATGTTCAAAAAAAATTAAGAAATTTATATCATACATTTACATAAAGTATACATATATATCCTTGTGTCTACTTTTGCAACGTAGATACAAAACAAACAAGTTTCTAGATTACATTAAGTAATTCTTTTTCGATAGAATGACGTTGAAGATCTTAGCAAATATCTAATGGGCAGTGTTAGTATATTCTGGTGTGTCATGATTTTTGAAATAAAATGTCGAAAGTTTTGTGTTCCAATTTTGTTACAGCCGGTGTCAAAATAATCCATGAACCGAATTGATATTTCTGTTGACACGAGCGCTAGACATTAGTTTCTTTATTAATTAGATTCAGTAAAAAAGGTAATTATGAAAGTGTCATGTGTCACGTGTATTGTCCGTCCCTAATGGGACGTGCCCTGGCTAGTGTAAAATCCCGCTACTCGTAAATATATACTTTTTTATAAACGAACCAACCACGCACGGAAAGTTGAAACTGTGCCAAATTTTAACATAGTACTTTGTAATTATTACACTTAACTAAAGAAAACGTAAGTCTTTATATAACTATGTCGACGTGTACCCTTGACCTTGGAGTGATTACCTCGTAATTATAACTAATTAGTCGGCAAATATAATGTAGTGTCATTGTGAGGATAAATCCACCGGCATCCTCGCTTCTTGGCCGGTGATCAAGATAAACAATCTTCATAGTAACCATGTTGCCCACGCGCAGATGATGGAACTGCTCGTTCTGGAACACGAACTAACTGATGTAATAATTTATTTATTCTACAGTTACGTACGTAAACAAATTTTGTTAACGTGTTTCTTAAAATAATGATCAAGGATTGTACTCTGCTAACCATTACTTTGTAATGTTATATTAACCAATTACTGACAAAAACCCACCAGAATTGTAGCTTAATGTTGCAGGCCATCTGACATTATTACGCAACTACATGTTTTCATAGTTCTTGTTTAATTCAAATTGCATATGTATTAAAATATGCAATCCCGCGTCTAATGTTCCTGGAAACTGATGAATTTATAAAAAGTATGGACCGACAAATCGTTGCTCAACGTAATCGAGAGGTGTGAACTCTTGCTAATAGTAAATTAAATTGAGTATCTCAATTAATATTGTATCCAAAAGACTATTATTACGCCAATTTATTTGAATTTTTGAAGTTCTAGCTGCTGGCTATGACCTTTGTGCATTTATTACTTTAGAATATAATAACATTACTATTAAATCATTTACATTTCGCTAAATTAAATATAATGACATCCAGCTATTTATATAATTATACCTAATATAATACAAAAGTGTCGCATAAAACTGATACCGGGGATAGCAGATTGTTAGGTAATTTTGAAGTATTCATCTACCAAACATTCTTAATAGTTGCAAAAGCCTATTGTTGTCGACCCAGTGAAATCATATACGGGGTTAAAGTTTCCAATTTGCGAAAAATGCAATTGTTTGTTAATAGTTCCATAGAGCAACTGTCGTCAATTATTTTAACCTATATGTCTTTAATGAAAAAAAATTTCAGGGTATTTACTTTATATTTGCGCGCAAAGATAATCATAATAGCTTAGATTCGTATGGGTCCCATGAATCCTTTAATTGTTCCCCTGATAAATGCCTTCATTTAGTGGGAAACGCGAATAAAACTATCAATTTCCTACATCTAAATATACGAAGCATAAATAAAAATTTTAACAGTTTTCTAGTTATGTTGGCCTCTCTAAAAATTAGGTGTGATGTTTTGATATTTTCAGAATGCTGGCTTAATAAAAATCTTAAAATTCCAATACTCCAGGGATACTCAGCTTATCCATCAATAAATAGCCTAAATAAAAATGATGGCCTTGTAATATACATAAATTCTAGTGTAAAACATAGTGTTATGGAGCCAAAGTTTTCTGATGCAAACTGCCTTATCTGCAAACTCACTGATATTGTAATTATCGCTGTATACAGGCCCCCATCTTTTCGCCAAATAGAGAACTTTCTAAATAGCCTTAATATTGTCCTAGCCTCTGTATCTTCCTATAAAAATATATTTCTGGTGGGAGACATGAATATAAACATTAGTCCAACTAATAATGATCCGAATTACAATGAGTACATGAATTTAACTGCCTCACACGGTCTCTTACCAGCCTTCACATGCCCTACCAGAGAAAGTAGCTGCCTGGATCACGTGATGATTAAGGTGGTGAAATCTATTGTATCATTTATTCTGGATAGTCATATTACCGACCATCTGCCTGTACTTATCTGTATTAAAACTATTACAAAACATCAAACGGCAAATATTTTCTCAAAAGTTGATTTGAATAGTGTAGTCTCTGAGATAGCAGATACCGACTTCAGTACCATTTTGTTATCCAGTAAACCTAATTGGGCTACCGAATATCTAATTAATAGGATTATGTCAATAATTCATAAGAATACTATAACTAGACGCGTTTCTTCTAGGCTGAGGATTATCAAACCCTGGATAACTACAGGTTTATTGAGATGCATAAGAAATAGGGATGATTTGCATAAAAAACACAAAAAAACACCGGACAACTATACTTTGAAGTTAACATACATACGTTACCGTAATTTTTGTAACAAACTACTTCATAGACTTAAAATTAGTTACGAAAAAAATGAACTTATCAAAGCCAAGAATGACCCCAAAAAGACCTGGAAAGTTATAAATACAATAACTAATAAACAAATGTCTAAACATCCACCGACGGAGTTATTATGTTTGTCCAACCTTGACAACAAATCATCCCTGAATATGGTTAATAGTTTCTTTGCAAATATTGGCAAAGATCTCGCTGGTGGGCATGTTAACACTGGTACGAGGCATGAGTCATATGTCAGGGATAGCACTCAATTAAACTCAATTGCCCTTCTCCCTCCGGATCAGACGGAAATAGAAAATATAATAACCAGTCTCCGTACTGATTCTGCTCCAGGATGGGACGGAATAAGTCCAAAGCTTTTGAAAATGAGCAAGCAGACTCTTGCCCCCCTTATCACTCACATATGTGCTCTCTGCATCGCTGAAGGTGTATTTCCGAGCGTTTTAAAGAGAGCTGTTGTTCATCCCATTCACAAGGGTGGGGACAGGGACAGTGTCAACAATTATAGACCAATATCGGTTCTGCCGGCACTGTCAAAGGTTTTAGAAAGGGTCTTGAATAATCGTCTCATATCTTTTTTGGAAAATCATAAGATCTTATCTGTCAATCAATTTGGCTTTCGTAGGGGCAAGTCATGTGAAGACGCGTTCTCAGCCCTTATTGATAGTGCAGTTAGGACTCTTGATGAGAAGTCTAAGTGCCTAGGAATATTCTTAGATCTATCCAAGGCATTTGACACTGTCTCTGTCCCGATCCTACTAAAAAAACTGGAGAGAATTGGAATAAGAGGTCCTGCACATGCTATCTTCAGGAGCTACTTATCTGAACGAAGGCAGTTTGTTAAAGTCAGCTCATATATCAGCGATGAATGTGTATTGTCTTACGGGGTGCCGCAAGGCTCTATTTTAGGGCCTACACTCTTTCTAGTGTATGTAAACAGCCTATGTGATCTAGCACTACCAAATTGCTCCATTTACACTTATGCGGATGATACGGCCCTTTTAGTACATGCTCGAACCTGGACAGAAGCTCGCAATAGAGCGGAGGCTGTCCTTAGTATTATCATGTCTTGGCTATCCGCAAACAGTCTGACGTTAAATGTTGAGAAAACTAACTATATTCCGTTTACACTTAAAACCTCATCGCAACCAGATAACTCTTTCTCAATCAAAGCACATGTTTGCAATGGTTACTCAAGCCAATGCTCTTGCCTTCCTTTAATAAGAAAGACCACTGTTAAGTACTTGGGTATATTGATAGACAATCTTATCTCGTGGAAAGACCAAATTAACGCTTTGTCTTGCAGAGTTAGAAAGTTAATAGCTGTTTTCAAAAACTTGCGTTATAGTGCTGATGATAATACCTTACGTATGGTTTATTTCTCTCTCTGCCAGTCTATTCTGTCTTTTGGCATAACGGTCTGGGGTGGTGCTCCAAGGTCAAGTATGTTGCAATTGGAAAGGGCGCAGAGAGCTGTTCTCAAGGTTATGACTTTCAAACACTATCGGTTTAGTACTACACAACTGTATAAAGAATGTGAGGTAATGACAGTGAGACAGCTTTATATATTAAACAGCACGTTACGCAAACACACTACTTTACCGTTCGATCCCAAGCGCCTGACAAAACGAAGGATAGCAAATGTGTGTTCCATTGAAAAACATAAAACAAAATTAGCAGAACGAAATTTTAGAATTCTTGGCAGTCGTATATACAACGCAGTTAACAGGCAATGTAATATCTACACAGTCAATATATTTGAATGTAAAAAGATAATTAGAAAATGGATCATTGGTCTTAGCTATGGAGAGGTTGAAAGAATACTTGAAGCATGTGATAGATAGATAATAGAGTGTAACCAAAACTATATCCACATTAAAGCTATAAATCACATTATAACATACACACACAACACACACACACATACACAACACACACACACACACACATACACACACACGCACGCACGCACACACACGCACGCACACATATTCTAACACAAAACACACTATACAGATACTTACTTCTTATTACTTTTATTTTTTTTGCATGTAAGATATCTTTATTTACCCCTAATATACCTACAAAGTAAAACACCACGTCACACACGCCGTACTTACGTATTGTAATAAAGGAGTTAATTTTTGAGAGCCCTGACACCCATAACACAAGTTCAATCTTAGCTTGGGTGTCAGATAGTCACAACACTGTAATAACCTACAATTTGTAAGAATAACGTTTGACTTAGCACATTGTATGTAAAAAATTGTAAAACTGGTAATAAAGATTATTATTATTATTATTATTATAATAACCCAAATCAACGGTTGTACTTGCTTTCGAAGATATGGAATGTTAGGCCTTGAAAGACGTTACAATGTATAAAGCAATAAACCATTCCACGTTGCGTGTTTAACTACTTTTAGGTATCCATCTTTCAGATTCTATACTACAAGGGTTCTGTCTTACTTCACGTCGCAAAACCACAATCATAAACTTGGCTATTTCTAAACACATACCTTTGACAGAAGATGAATAGTATAAACCGACAAAATTATGTAGCTACCTGCTCAAATACATTGGCGACACTGTCTAAGCCGCAGTTCAACCAACCCGTTCACGATTTAAGTAGTCCACATATCTCCCTATCCTACCATGTTAGTCGCACTATACTTCACAACATTCTAGTATTTGAATGAATAAGTTGAATGACCTCTTTGTGTCTTTGTCTGAGATAATCTAAATAACACAGATCTGGCGTAAGTCGTAAATCATTTTGCGATGTGTGACATTGGCCACTTCTATAGAACACACAGTTCGAATTTTTTATGAAGATCACACATCAAAAGATAGAGGAAGGAAGGTATTATTGAAATAGGTTTATTGAACCCTTTCTATTAATATTTTGGTTGTTAGATTTCCTAGTAGAACATTTATTTATGAGCAGTCAATGATGTTTAGTTCCTTTTACACCGGATGGGCTTTAATTTCTACATAGAAATATCTATTACTAGATAATTAGAAAACATTACAACAGAATCGTGAAACTATTTAGTTCGCATACTCTTCCACGTAAAGCAGTCCATGTACTAAGGACCCAAACTATTTCAATATAAAATATCAAAATTGGTTTGGTGACTTAGCCGTGAAAACTTAATAGAATGAATTTGCATGTATAATAATATTAGTATTTGACATAACCATATATCTTAACTTTAACTTACGTAAAACTCTTTTTAGACATATTTCAACGTAGTAGGAATGTATGACAAAATCAAAATATATTATATCTTTATGTATTAATATATTTTATTTATCTATTTATATATTATGATTTTGACATTTTTAGTTGGAGTTATCTTTCTACCTATATTTATGTTATGTTTGATAAGTCCAAAACTATATATATGTGCATAGGTATACTAGATTTTTGCCGCGGCTTGGCACGCGTTAATGTAGATTAGTAACAGTACTTTTTCGTGGGTGAAAGATACCCTATGTCCTTTTCTGTTCATCTGACAACTTGTATGCGAAATTTCATGATAATCGGTCAAGTAGTTAAGGCGTGAAAGCGTAACAAACAGACTCACCTCGCATTTATAATATTAGGTAGCATATAGCTAGCCTTAGATCTATATCCAGATCTATATCTATTAGCAGAGGTATATTAGTATATTACGCCAAAAATTCGCTAGCTATGGTTTTGGGTAAGCCATACAATACGTTGCCCAACCCAGACCCCGATCGAAACGGTGACAGCACAGCTAACAAAGTAGTATAATAATATAGAATTTCAATATAAACGCCTCTTTAAAAACAATGCCGCCATTCTGTTTTATTTTGGTCTCTTTATTTATTTTGGATTTTTATCCATAAAGTTAAGTCAATCCCATTGTACCTTATAGTTAGATACACACATTAAAATTAAAAGTACACTGTTAGATATAACTAGAGATACAACTATAGATTAGATACTAGAGATTAGAACTAAGGATAATCATTGCTGAATTATTTTATCAAATTTCATAGCTTTTTGGCAGCTTCTGACTTCGGATAACTTAAAATACTTTGTATCAGGCCTACATCTAGCAAATTTAAATTTAACTCCTTAACCAACGAATCACGTTCACTCCTATTTAGAGCACAATCCATCAGCAAATGTTGTACATCTTCAATTTTATTACATATTGAACAATTGGGCGTATCAGCTTTTTTTCATTAAGAATGCAAACTTTGCTAATGGATAATGACCGGATCTAAGTCTAAAAGCTAGTTAAACATTATTTCTACTTAACCTAGTATCGTCAAACCAGGGAAACTGTGGGGGCTCGCCTTGTATGGTTCTATACCATATGCCTTTATCTCTAGATTTTTCCTTAAAATACGTTACCCAGTCCCTAAACGTCGCTCTCTTGAATGTATATATAAATTCCCAATGGTCAGGTCTGTACTCTACAACGGTGCCTTTAACAGCTGCTCACTTAGCTACACTGTCCGCCTTCTCGTTTCCTTTCAGGCCTATATGTGCTGGAACCCATTGCAATCTTATATCTTTACCTTGATTATTTAGTAAAATAATTGTCTTTAAGATATCATAGGCTATCGATGCACCTCTGCCGTCAGAGGCGCATCGAGCCAAATGCTGCAAAGCACTCTGATTGTCCGAGAAAATAACAATTTTTGTAAAATTTTGTTTAAACGCGTAAGATAAGGCTTGCTCAATTGCAATTAGTTCCAGTGTCATTATGCTTGCCTCACAGTTCATTTTAAAGCCACTTCGATGTTGCGAACTTGGATCATAGAATCCAGCACCGAGACCATGAACACTTTTGGACCCATCTATAAAAATCTTATGCCATCCATTATATGTATTACTTAATTCTATGTTTACATTATTAATAAGGTTATTGGGTTCATAACAATTTTTTGCAAATTGTATACTATTTAGATTAAAATTAAAATATTTTCGTGTTTCAATAGCTGTAGTCCAAGTGTCTAAATTAAACGCATTAAGTATTTCAGAGGAGTTAATATTACAGTGTCTTACTTCATTATTAGTTTCAATAAGTAATGGCTTTCTTTTGTTTTCCCAATAACTAGTATTAGAAAGAGCACTCAAATCTGAGATCATCTTAACAATATCATTGTTACACCAATATGTAATTTTTAAGCTGTATTTGTAGCCTAAATACTGTCTCCTCAAAAAGAAGGGCATTACATTCAACTCACTTTCCATGACATGAATCGGTGAACTTCTAATAAAACCTCCTACTATTCTTAAGGCTTGATTTTGCAACCTGTCTAGTTTTAGTGTATGTGTTTTTGCACTACAGTCATATAGAAACGAACCATAATAAATTCGACTTCTTATTAAGCTAATATACAATCTACGCATGTGTTTTGTGTGTAATCCCCATAAGCTACCAGCTAGAATTTTTTAAATATTTAGGAATTTGGAACATTTTTCTACTACTTCATTGATATATTTACCCCAACGTAGACTTCGGTCCAGCCACATACTAGGTATTTTGTGCAGTCCGCAAATACTAAGTTTGCCCATTAATTTGTAATGTGGGTAATATCCTCCTGCGGCCTCTACTAAAAACACAATAACTTGATTTAGTTGGGGATAACTCTAAACCAAGTTCGCCTAATGAATCTACGAATTTAGAAATCCAAGAATTAAGGTCATATTGCATATACATTTCGCATTTTTTTATTTCTCTGTCTCTCATATACAGAACGTAATCGTCTGCATATTGCGACAGTTTGACATTAATTGGCAATCTACAAATCAAAATTAAAGGCGACAGGGATCTCCTTGCGCTAAGCCGATGATTGATGATTATAGAAAGTGTTTCCGCTGCAACAAACACTATCACGCACTATGCATAAACTTTTCGCATGAGGATACACAGAAAACGCAAACCCCAAACAATTGGGTCTGCCCGCAGTGTCTAAGCAAACAGTTAAAGGGTGATAATTCTAATACTCCAGTACGTCCATCGACGCCTACATCTATGGCTGATATGTCTTTTAATGTAACGCGTCGTAAAGTGAATCAAACTCGGCCAGAACCCCTGCAAATTGCATGTCATTCAGCGGATTCCTGGCGCTTAGAAATAAGGGACATCATACGAGAAGAATTACGGAATGCGTTGCAGGAAACTGTGAGTGGATTAACTGCAAATGTTAAGGAAATAAATGAAGAATTAAAAGAGTTTAAGGCATCCATGAATTTTATGAATAGCGAGTTTGAAATACTTAAGAACAATAACATTTTATATCGAAAAGAAATGGATCAAATAAGGAAAGAAAATGAAATTTTACGTTCTGACCTGAACGATGCCAAGGTAAAATACAGTCAAATAGATCAATTATTACGTGCGAATAATATTGAAATTCAGTGTGTTCCGGAATATAAGTCAGAAAAAATTGTCGATATAGTCAAACAACTCGGGCGGACCGTGAATTGCAAAAGTAAAGCCTGATAGTACACGACCACGGTCTATATTAACCAAGTTTAACTCTACCCGTACCCGTGACACCTTCTTAGCTGCAGTATCTGATTATAATAAAAAACATGTTCAAGATAAATTAAATACGCATGATCTTGGATTTACTACAAATGGAAAGACGCCAGTGTTTGTCCTGGAGAACTTATCGCCGGAAAATAAAAACTTACACGCTGCAACTCGCATACGTGCAAGAGAATTAAAATACAAATTTATATGGGTGCGAGGAGGTCGCATCTTTGTGAGAAAGTCGGAATCTACAGAGAAGGTATATATCCGGAATCTTGATATGTTAAAGAAACTTACCTGATCCTTAATAAGCTACCTACAGTATTTTGTTTGTAAACATGCTCCTAATAAATAATAAATACCTGTTTTCAATCGTTTTATGATGCATTCTATTTGATATATACATTACATTGGAATTCTTTTACCTTTTATATATAACTTGTTTTATCAATATCTATCTAACTAAATCATATAATGATAATGCTAAGGGTATTTTATTTCGCTTCTTTAATATGGAAATGACTACAACCCGCATATATTATAGATTTGATTATTGTTTACATAAAATAACTTATGTTTTTATTCTGCTGGTGAGTAACAGACCACGTACATGTTTATGCTTAATAAAAGACAAAGCCCATAACAACACTTTGAATGCCATAGGAAGCGAGTATAGTCAGTTGTATGGCCGGGTGTATATAACAGTTAAAATGATTAGCTACTGTCGTCGACAAATACTATCTGGTATGTTTTTAGTGATTCAAGAAATTAACTTTTGCTGTCGGTGTTGTGTCTGTTGTGAACATATAACATGCAAACGGTGTTATTCCTTTAGATGTGATATATTGTTGGAAACAATTATATTGTCCCCACTTGTGTACTACACTTTTGCACAATTAGCTTCTTGGAGTTCTAAACTATGGCAAATAAAAGGTTAAGTTTTTTTTATCAAAACGTTCGAGGTCTTAGAACTAAAGTATTAGACGCATTTAATAGTATCTCACGTTGTAACTACGATATTATATTTTTTACGGAAACATGGTTGCAGGATGATATTTTGGATTCTGAGTTATGTGATGATAGGTATCAAATATTTCGACAAGACCGTGATCTAGCTTTGACGGGTAAAGGGAGGGGCGGAGGCGTTATGATGTGCATAAACCGCAAATTTAATGCCACACGCTGTCGCGATTATCTGTGTGATGGTACTGAGATATTACACGTTACACTTTCATCTCTAAGTATTGGCACAGTTATGGACTTAGACCTTATATTGGTCTACATTCCGCCTGATGTGTCTAGTAATCCGTTACAACTGGAAAAGATTGGCCAAACCGTAAATAACATATTGACTGAACATGTTAACCATGACTATATAATTATAGACAATATCTATCCCGATAAACTTAAGATAGCCATAGTAAAACCACTGTTAAAAAAGGAAATAAAGAACTTTTAGAGTCTTACAGACCAATTGCATTACTTTCAGTATTTTCTAAAGTTTTTGAAAAATATCTTTACGAAAGAATTTACTTATATCTAGAACGCAAGAATATATTAGCTGACAATCAGAAAGGATTTCGTAGAAATAAAACAATCAATATGGCCATCTATGATTTTTTATATAAAGTTATGACTGACATGGATAGAAGGATACCTATTTGTGCTATATACTGTGACATGACTCAGGCTTTCGACTACGTAGATCATGAAATATTGCTTAGCAAAATCGAGGCCTATGGCATTCGTGGTAACGTGTTACATTTATTAAATTCTTATCTACGTAATAGAAAACAGTATACTGAGATAGTTAAGATTGATTTTAAGTCACATAATGAATTAATTTGTATGTCAAATCAACGCAACATTATATTTGGTGTACCACAAGGCAGTGTACTGGGCCCGTTGTTATTTCTTCTGTACATTAATGACATACCGAAAGCAACTAGTCATCCTATGTCTCTATTTGCTGACGATAGTACTGTAACCGTAGAATGTTTCAATAAGAACGAATACGAAAGAGACGTTAATAACACACTGAACTCAATTGTATCATGGCTAAATAATAATAATTTAAAAATAAATATTGGTAAAACGAAATTGATGCAATTTAGTCAACGTTTAATTGCTCCTAAACTAAATATAAATCACCAGAACAACAATGTTTGTTGTGTAAATACGGCAAAATTCCTGGGCATTACTATAGATCAAAAGTTAGACTGGAAAGCACATATTGACGTTCTTTGCAAGAAATTAAGTAAGTCTGTTTATTTATTATTTAAACTATCTCCTATTTTAAGCATTGAAGCACTGATCACAGCTTATTATGGCATAGTTGAATCAATTTTAAGATTCGGTGTCATCTTTTGGGGTGCCTCTACTAATAAAGAAGCCATATTTAAAATGCAAAAACGGTGCATCAGAGTAATGTTCGGATTACAGATCACAGACTCATGCCGACCTTATTTTATCACATACAAAATTTTACCTTTGCCATGTCTTTACATTTATGAGGTTGCTGTTTTTGTTAAGACTAACCCCAAATTGTTTCCAACATTAAAGGAAGTTAACAATCGCAATCGACGTGACAATACAAAATTATGTGTGAAAATGTCAAATACTGCCCTACTACATAAAAGTATATTTTGTATTGCTCCAAAAATATATAATAAAATACCAAAGGCTGTCCGAGATTTAAATGTCACTCTTTTCAAAAAGCGGTTGAAATGTTATCTAGTTGAGAAATGTTTTTACAGTATCTCGGATTTTCTCATTAATGATTTTAAAATATAAGTAATACCTCTTCTCATGCTTCCATAAGTGTCGTATAATTGTAATTGATTTTGTTTATGATAATGTATTTTATTTCATTTTGTATGTTATCTGACATGTTAAGAATATTGATAACCATTATTGATTATGCATTTAAATTAATTATCATGTATTTTACATTTTTATTATTGTACACCCTATGGGTATGTTGCAGTGAAACATGCTAAATCTTACGACCTATATCTATATTGTACCTGTGACAAACAATAAATTCTCATTTCATTTCATTTCATTTCATTTCATTTCATTTCATTTCATTTCATTTCATTTCATTTCATTCATTTCATTTCATTTCATTTCATTTCATCTCATTTCATATAGGTGACTTTAACTTACCATGTTTGACCTGGTCAGATGAAGGCTTTAATATAATGAATAATTGTCCGCAACAAATGCAAATTGCGGCTACTACTTTTGCAGACAATATGGGCATCCTAGGTTTCACGCAATATAATCTTATTACAAATTCCATTGGCAGGATTTTAGATTTATGCTTCTCAACGACACCTATTTTTATCAGTAGGAGCGATGATCCTTTACTTCGCGAAGATCCTTATCATCCTTCTTTAATGCTAACAGCTAATGAGTTGTTCTCGACTCCCCTAGAGGAAGTATACATACCGCGACCCAATTACCACAGGGGTAATTATGATGAGCTCAATAAATACTTTAACAAAATAGATTGGGATGAAACATTAGCAGCTGACTCGGTTGACAAGGCGGTTGATGCTTTTTACAACAACATAAAAATGGGAGTGGAGCGCTTTATTCCATTGAAAAATAAATCGAAACGTCGTAATTATCCCGTTTGGTATGGCCGCGCCCTTATTAAGATTATTCGTGAAAAAGATAAACTGCATAAGAAATGGAAAAAATACGGCAGCCCCCGTGACTATCATGAATTTTCAAAACTGCGTGCTAGACAACATAGTGCTCAACAATCATGTTTTCAGACCTATATCAGACGTACAGAAGAAATGATTAGTCACTCCCCCAGAGCTTTTTGGACCTATGTCAAAAGTAAAAGAGGTGGTAGTCAATATCCAAACACACTTATGTTAAATAATGAAACATATAAGGACGGTCTTAGTATCTGCACGGCATTTAACAAATATTTTTACAGTGTATTTGCTAAACCACCTCTACACCCTGCCACAGACACAGCACCCGGCTTTACATCTAGTGAAATGTTAGACACAATTAATGTCCTATCTAACCTAGATGTCAACGATGACACTGTACTTAGCATCTTACGCACATTAGATAAAACTAAAGGTCCGGGGAAAGATGGCCTACCTGCAGTGTTCCTACGCGGTTGTGCTAATAGCTTAGCACGTCCAATTACACTTTTATTTAAAAGGTCTTTGGTCGAATGTGTGTATCCGTCTATGTGGAAGGCTGCTCACGTAGTCCCCATACATAAAAAGGGCCCCAAGTCAGATATAAAAAACTATCGTCCCATATCGATCCTAAACACACTAGGAAAGGTTTTCGAAAGAATTGTTTATAAGAGTATTTACCCTATAGTGGCTAATGGCTTAGGCCCTACTCAACATGGTTTCGTTAAACAACGATCAACAACATCTAACTTAGCCACATTCAGTAACTACGTCGTATGTAATATGGAAGTTAGTGGACAGGTTGACGAGATCTACACAGATTTTGAAAAAGCATTCGATCGTGTAGATCACGTTATCCTGCTCACAAAACTACAAAGACTTGGGATCAATGGTGACTTACTCAAATGGCTGAGTTCATACTTGTCTAACCGCTCTCAGGCTGTAGTAATGGGTGGCTTCAGATCGGACTTCGTAAATATCCCTTCCGGCGTTCCCCAGGGGTCTTTGCTGGGACCTCTATTTTACTGCGCATATTTATATGATATTCAGTCATGTTTTAAATACGCAAAACACCTCTTGTACGCGGATGATATGAAAATATATATGTGTGTTAGATCAAGACTTGACTGTGAACTTATTCAATGTGACCTACATGCATTATATCGGTAACATTACTGTCAATGTTTCGAAGTGTCAGTGTATCAGCTTTAGTCGATCTAAAACCCCAATTAAATATCCATACCGATTTGACAATAATATAATTGAAAGGGTCGATGTAGTAAGAGATCTCGGTATAATGCTTGATTCTAAATTGCTGTTCTCTCAACACATTGATAGCATCATCAATAAAGCCTCTCGTAATCTTGGTTTTGTAATGCGTACTTGTGAACCATTTAAAAATTGTCATAGCTTAAAGATTATATATTATGCTTATGTGCGTGGCATTTTGGAGTACTGTGGTCCAATTTGGTCACCTCAATACAGTGTCTATATTGCAAGAATTGAGAGATTACAGAAGAAATTTGTAAGATTTCTGAACTTCAAATTTAAAAAACGTCACTCCTCGTATTTCGCAGACTGTAGACACTATCACCTTCTTCCTCTTGATGATAGATGCATATTGCTGGATATGCTTCTACTCTTTGATATTTTGCGTGGTGGGCTTGATAGTAGTGATCTTCTATCGTGTATACAATTCTGTACTCAAAAGTACCGCACCAGACACACCCATTTATTTACTGTACCTTATCATCGCACCAATTATGGCAAAAATGCTGTTATGACACGACTATCTCGCATTTATTCTGAACGCTTTGAAAGTATTGATATATTTCAATTATCTAAGGAGTCATATCGGAAACAAGTCGCAAATGTGCTCACCAGTGGATAAATGAGATGTTTTTCTTTATTTTTGTTATTTTTGTTATTTCTTTTTTATCATTTAATTTCATGTTGTAATGTATTTATTATATACTTAACTCTGTTTTTCTAGTTTTATATACTTATACGAATGTCGTGAAACTCTGTCATTGGCTTAAGATTTTAATGTCATTGCTATAATTCCATGTACTCTGTAAAAAAGCTGTTGAGTTTCCTACTAATAAATAAATAAATAAATAAAGCCTGTGCTCGTCCTCGTATGAATAAATTGCTGTTATAGTCAAGATTAATTTTCAACTGTCTTTCACTTAAGAACGACCAAATGTAAGCACAGGTCTTGGATCCTATATTAAGTTAGTCTTAAATCTATTGAGACATTATTATAGGCGTTTTTAATATCTATAAAACATGCTAAAGTTGGTTGGTTTTTAGAGAATCCAATATGAATATAGCTAACTAAACGTGTTATTGCGTCTATACAAGAGTGTGATTTTCGAAAACCAACTGTGTATGGCGAAGAAACACGTTCTTTTTCTGAATACCATTCTAATCGCTTTAGTAACATAAGATGAAAGATTTTACACAAGCAAGAAATTAGAGAAATGCGTCTAAGTTTTTATTCTGAGCTTTTAGTGCTAACTTTAGATATTAAGACAATTAAAATGTTTTTCTATTGATGTGGAATAGTACCAGAACTTAAAATGTTATTATATATATTTAGTAAAAACAATTTCGCTTTATACGGCGGATTGTAAATCATAGAATATGATATGCCATCCTCGCCCGGTGCTGAATCTTTTTTTTTAAGGCAGTTTTGAAGTTCAGGACTACTAAAATTGCATTCTAGATTGAAATTTTGGGAACTAAAATTAGGTTTGGCAGTTTGAACGTAATCGGGTGTAAGAGAACGAAGTAATTCTGTTTGTTTATCAAAAGGAGGGTTGTTTCTTGTCTGTCTAAAACCTCTAATCCATTTCATGCTATTCCACATCTCGTGAGCATAGGTTTCCTGATCAATGGAATCGCAAAAGCTTTGCCAGCTGAATGCTTTTGCTTCATTAATCGGTTTACTAGCTATTTTGGTTTTATTATCTTATTCTTTAAAATTTTATAGTCTACGCTGGGCAACACATTTTGATAATTTCAGGCTCCAGTAATTTTTTGGTATGAATTTGGAAGTAGGTTTCAAGCAATATTTAATATAAGGGATATGATTATTGGCTGCGTTATTTATATAATATAGAAACAGGTCATACATTTCCTGAACGTCATTATTATGTAAAATATTAAATTTATTTTTCAGTGTCTGTCTATATCCGATCCAATTAGGTTTATTACAGTTTCTTTTCCTAATGATACAAAAACTATTCTTAATATTAGCTGAAGCTTTAACGACCATATGATCACTACTGAGATTCTCGTTAAATACTTGCCAATTAAATTTCATTGCAATATCTGAAGAGACAAATGTAATGTCTGGGGAAGTTTGTTGAAGATTGCCGTTAACTAATTCTAGTGGCATCACCATTATTAAGGTAGACAAAAGAATTTTCCAAGGCTGAATCCAAGATTTGAGTACCTCTTGCATTGGTTTTAATGCACCAATTGGTGTGGTTGATTTCGAAAAGGTTGAAAATATGGCGTCCCAATCCGACTGTTGTGTACGAATAGAGGATAGACAATATATACATACGACAAACTCTAATTCTTTATACTTTATTAATTTAACAATAATTGTTTCTATGCCGGCATTTGTATAGCTAACAGGGTGCAAATACGATTGTATAGATTTATGAATGATTATAGATACACCTCCATATGAATCATTTCGGTCGTTTCGAATTATATACCCTCTGATATGAATCTGAGTTTCTCTATTTAACCAAGTCTCACTAATAATGGCTATATGAATATGCTCTTGATTTAAAAGCTCTGCAAAAGATGTTAATTTAGGCTGTATACTTTGTGCATTCCACTGTAGGATATTTATTCTTGTATTGTGTTCATCTATTATGCATTAATAAAGCTAAAAAGTTAGCTAGTTATTTAGCAGAGGTATATTAGTATATTACTTTATGCCTAAAAACTATTAGACGAATAAACAATATACCTTATAACTTTAAGCCAATCAAAATTAGGACAAAAAGAATTAGTCGATACAAAGCCTAAATACCTATTTCATTTTCTATATTTCCTGGCAATCAATTATTCCACAAGGCTCATGAAGATCAAAGAGGTAGTAGAAATAATGGTAGATTGGTGAATTAGCCTTAGCGATTAATTAAATTAAAGCAAGGTTACTTCGCATGCATTAAAGCAAACGCTTTAATTTATATTCTTTATTATATTATGAATTAATTAAGTATATACTTTAGATAAATATATAATATACTTTAGATAATTATCTGCCAGCCTACCTTGAAATGCATTACCCAGCAACGCAGGGCATAAAATTAAATAGCCGCGTTAACTAAATAATCTACATGTTGTATTAGAGAATTGAAGTAAGTAATACTTTCATATGTTATTATTTTTAATAATAATCATAATATTATATATATAAATAGTATGAAAATCCTCGATGTTTGTTAAGTACTCAATCATGCGTAAACCGATGAACGGGTTCGGATAAAACTGGCACATATGTAGACTATAGATTAGCATATACAATGATGAATAGTTTTATTCCGATATAATATGTTCTCTTGGGATGGATACGTGCAAAGCCTCAGACAGAAGCTAGGTATACCTACTCGATATTATAAATGCGAATGTAACTTTGCTTGTTACTTTTTCACGCCTAACTACTCAACCTGATCATCATGAACTTTCGCATATATATATACGTTGCCAGAGGTACCTACTGAACAAGATAGAGGGTACCTTTCACCCAGAAAAATAGTACTGTTCGCGAGGGATAGAAATTTATTGACAAAATCTATATTATCGCGAGCGAAGCTTCGGGATTTTGCCCGCAGCTTAATATGAAACGAAATAATATTTTCCACGTTATGCTTTTAACATGACATGCATATCTATAGTAGTAAATTAAGTTAACATAGTAACGTTTCACATAAAAAGAGTAGCAATTACGTCTTTAATGGATAGATGTGTATAGAGAACGTAAAAGTGTGTTTACAACATAAATAAGAATACCATAGAATAAACATAGTAACCGACAAAGCCCAAGGGCTGCTACTTCCTTACGACAAAGTAGTAAGTTCAAGTTTGTCAGAATCACGCCGATCGGTCGCCTCGTATCTTCCCGAGTCTTGTGGGTAAAATGGGAATAATTTTTTGTTCCGTGAAACACAACACAAAAATTGTGTTCCACAAAAGTTGTTCCGTGGTGTGGGTGTTCTTTGCTATAAGTTCTATAGTACCTAAAATGTCTTTTTTTAAAGTAAAGGCTTATTTGAAGACTTTTCAATATATTCCGGCGACCAGAGAATCGTTGTGACAGAAAGGTTCTCATATAACATGCCCACTACAGGATAGCTGAAAACCTGACGAAACTGTCATGGTCAAAGTGGCTGACCGATTCATTGGTTATGATATACTTGGATTAGATTCGTTCTAAATCAAATTGATAACTACATAATAATAATAATAGTGTCCTCCAGACCGAATTTTGGTCACAGCGGCCAATCTGGCAAGAATGACCATCTGCGCAGGAGATATTATAATGCACAAGCGTGTGCGCAAACACAAGTGCACTCTCTATTCTATCATTCTCATGATCCGATGGGACGGTAATCCGATACGACCGAAGAGAGATCAGGCGCAGGACCAACGGCTTTATATGCTTTCCGAGGCACGGGCGTGTCTAACACCGCCAACTTCCTAACTCCGAGCTGCTATTGAGATTTCTTAACAGAAAATCCCAATAACCTTTTGTTGGCCCGACCCGGGATTCGAACCCAAGACCTCATGCACAGCAGTTGCATTCACTACCGCTGCGCCACGGAGGCAGTTAATAATAACTACATAGTATTATAGTTCATAATAATTTTTGTTGTCAGCATAACTAAGCATGCATATGTATGTATATAATTATGTATAATACAATTGTAACTGGACGATGTCTTTATTTAATAAAAAAATATGTAAGTGGTATTTTTATAATTTGTAGAAGCTAATAGCAATTATTTTTTGGAATTTTTATCTGTCTGTATCGCACAAAATTTAATGCGATTACAGCGGTCACTGCTGTATTGTTAGACCTCCAGCAATCTTAAAATCTGGTGCATATTTGCTATACGCTGCCTAGAAGCTGTAGCAATTAGAAATAGGGAAGTCAAAGAAAGAGATAAAAGCTTACACGCAAAGAAAGAAAAATATAGAAAGGTACCTATTTCCAAATTTCACACGTACAAAGTTGCATGCAATATCCAGTCGGGCAATAAATTTATGCAAACCGCTAATCCAAATACATAATTATTACAATTTAATGTCATGTGGAGTTTATAACGAAATATTATCTATTTATTATTGAATAGATTGACTATAAATTTCTCATAAGTAAATCACGTCTAATAATTATGAATTTTGCTACCAGGCACTGATTCAATCTGATTATTTCGTTAAGTGCCTAATCTATAATTAAAATAATAACTTTGATAGGAACAACAAGTTATTATTTTAATTATAGATCAAGTGCAGACTATTAGATAGTAATTAAATGATATATGACCATGGAACTACATCTTTATAAGGTTATAAACGCAATCGGTGACTCAATTATGCGGAAATGAAAGCTTAACGCCCAGCTAGCTACAATATCTTTTTAAGGTTCTGAGAATCTGACAGTGCAGCTTTAGCCTAGTGGGAAACAGATTGGACTCTCACGCAGAGGTCTCCAGTTCGATCCCAAAGCACGCATCTGTGACATTTCGAAGTTAGGAGCGTATTAAGTAGTTAATTATCGCTCGCTTTAACGGTAAAGGAAAATATCGTGAGGAAACCTGCATGTCTGAGAGTTCTCCATAATGTTCTTGAAGATATGTGCAGTCTGCCAACCCGCACTGGGCCAGCTTGGTAGACTATGACCTAATCCTTCTCACACTGAGAAGAGGCCCTTGCCCAGCAATGGGACAGTTTAATACAGGACTGATGCCGGGTCCCGGAGAGGGGGAGGGGGGGTCATTATTTAACAATAAATAATAATAATATGTTGTAAATATTTAAACTGTACAATACTCAGTAATTATGACTGCTCTTGCCGAAAAGTTCTTTAGAATGACTGTATAATATAGTCTTTTAAATCGAAATACTTAAATAACTGGACGGCAAAGTTTTCTTCCGCACCAGGCGCCTGACACTCAAGTTACGCCACTGAAATAAACCGATAATGCCTGTTCATAATATCAAATGTATCTACCATAATATGGATGAAATAGGTAGCTACTCAAATAATAATAAAACACATGTTTATTAAATTGCTATAAATATATTTAATTTACAAATGACATGCTCTCTCGAATAAAGCATACGTAATTTACAACACAAAATAAACTCGTCGCTACTCGTGACAGTACACAAGATTAATAAATAACATGCCAAGTCCAGATGTTCCATTAAGTACTTTGATGAAAATAGAGATCTAGATAAAGACAAAGTCTATTTAATATATTGGCTACTTTGTAATATTCGTTTACTACTAGGATGGTAAATGGTGCATACGAACTGCCTGATGGAAAAGATTACCGTCACGCTTGCAAATTGCAATTGCAATATTATCGCCCGCGCGTTGCCATTCTTGTATGAAAGGAATCGCTTCAACAGATAATGTTTTGTTTAGTTCCGATCTTCGTTTTTATTTACGTGGGTTCCCCCACGTAATATTGCGTAATCCTAATCTTCTGTATAATGACAATCTTACCCCAGTTAAGTAGTTCTCAACTTGAAAAAAGAAATGCCGTTGCCCTTATTTTGCATTATAAGAGAAAATATATAGATAAAATTACAACTCAAAACGGGGAGATGAATCAGATAGTAAAAACATTGGAGCTTAGTTCAAAATAATAATTTATTTTAATGGGTTATTTAAATGCTAGGCTTTCATCTCAAAATCAAATTCGAATTAACGACTATACCAATAAAGTAAGTGCCTGTTGATCAGCAATCGTTTTGGAAAACAGAGTGTGCAATGCAATGTACATGTGCGAAATATAGTATATATTTATATGTGCGAAAAATAGTAAAACTAGAGAAGTCGGTGAAACAGCTTTCTATCTAGATATATACGGTAACCCATGATATTTTATCTATTAACCTTTGGTGATTAAGTATGTTATCCATTTGTCTTGAAGTATTTATGTTAGCAGCAGCAGGATCCCAGATTCTTTACCCTTGCACGACATCGCAAAAATTATAATGATCTAATATACGTTACCAAGTCAACAGATAAGTACTAATCCACATAATAACGTGAAATACGACTTACAGTGTAGTCTAGGTGACGAATAAAATAAATTGTTGCAAAAAAAAGAAACTAGATTTTACATTAGTTGTCAAAACATTCAATGCACTCTCTTACGGCTGTTACAGCTAATTTTATTACTCTTGCACTTTACATCAGGAGCCAAGATAAATTAAAACAAAATATACTTACAAACGAGATTTATTAGATAAAGTTAAATATTTACAAATTAAATATTGGTAAAAAAATACTTAACAAAATAGCGTTGTTAGGATTAATAGGTTCCTACTAATAGGTTTATGTTTAATCTATCACACGATCTTTGACGTTGTTAAGCATTGCAGACATTGACATAAAAGAAAATTATATCATTTAATTTCGACCTTCAATTGACATACAGATAAAAATACTGGTTTTCTACCGAACACTTCGGCATTGGTCTCATAACTCATTGGCAAGCGTTGGAAAAGACAAATGGTGTTGAAATGTGGCGATCACATTTTACATGTGGCGAGTGTTGCCGAAGCCACCATGGCCGGATTGTGATGCACCTTTGTTGAAGCCCATTTGAAGGTTCAATTCACTTTCGTGAGCACGAAGCTGTTCCTCAGTGAATGTGCGTTCGTTCTTATCAGCCATTTTAGGCCCTAGTTGGGGACCAGTCCATTCTGGGTGCTTTTGGGTCTGAAAGAAAAAGGATAATTAGTCTCTAGCTTAGCCTCAATCCGGATATTGGAATTGTTTTAAATGCAACACTTACAATCCTGCCCAGAGCATATAAGCACAGTGTGACTTGAGGAATGTTGCGCCTCTCGAAGAGATCGGCCGTCTGGAAAATTTCTTCTTCTGGCACTCCATACTTCTTAATGGCGGCTTGGAACCTGAAACATGTTAACAATGCTTTGAAAAAATAAATATTATATGGTATTTTTTTGTCAGAAATTATCTTTAAACATAATTGTTACATTTTGGCAACAGCTACTAGATTTTTGGTTTTAAAAAGATGTAGTTAATTGATTATAGATTACCTCTGAATGTTTTCCATAAGCTGGAAGTTGGTTCCCCTCTCTTGGATCTTCTTGACAGATCCTGGAGACAGTTTATTGGCGAGTTTGCATAGGACAATGCCATCCTTCAGGATATCTTCATAGGCACCATTGGGAAGTGGCTCGCCAATGACGGCGGCGATCCAGGTCAGCACCTCCTGTTCCTGTTCCTTGTTCCTAGGCTGAAAACCAAAAGTTATTTAAAAACTACTTTCTTTTATAAATAGAGTTCATTTCATAACTATAAAGAGGGATTAGTGTCGACTAATTCCTGTTTATGTTCGACGTAATCTCGCTTAGCGGCAGTAAAATATGTTGGCGCCTGGTGTGCACGGGAGGAAACTCATAAATTTCTTTAAAAAAATATCGAATCTTATGCAAGTCTCGAACGTTGGCCGTAAAACGTTCGTTCCAGTGCCAAGTAGTTTGATGGCGTTCGGACGAATTCCAGCATCGCAGTCTTAAAATAGCTCGGAGTTTACGAAACAGATCGCGATCCCATCATGATGGGATTCATCTGGAAACCTTTTAAGTAAAACAGGTTAGAGATCGTGACGAGCGGAGCAGCTGCGCTCACGCAATGCTCTCTCATTAATCTAAAGTATTCTGAAACGTCTTGCCGACCATTGACGTCAACAAACACTCGACTAATGTATTATTATAAACTTTTGTTCGAGTAACTTTTTAGTACATAGTTTGTATATAATACTCGATTGAATAAACAAATTTTGTATAACATTTTATGAATAGGAAGGGCAAAGTGTTTTATGATGTTTTATGAATTAAATGAATAGACATATGAACACACAAACTACGAGTATGCAGGCAAAGTGTAAATACTGAATATAGTTCTTGATATGTAAGTTATAATTATGATAGTTATAAAGTATATAAAGTTGACGTCACACTTAGATAAAATTTAAGGAGAGTGAAAATGTAAGTCCAATTAAGGATTATTCAAGGAAAATAATAAAGTATTTTGTGTTAGTGAATGTAAAAGTGTAAAAGGCTTAACTGAACATGGCAATACGTACAGCCATTTTATTAAGTCACAGAACTGTTACACTTGACTTGATGAGCGAGCTTTCGCTGTGAACTCGGCTTGTAGACTGTTAGCTGTGATCCCGCCCGCCCAAAGCCGGCTAGCGATGCGGGGGCGGGCGGGATCACCACTAGTTGAGCTACGTACATTATGTACATAATATGTACGTAAATATGCCATGGCGTCACCTTTATTTACATCACCGAATGATGCTGAATCAACTTATAAACCCTTCCATTCATATGTTCTACCCACGTTGAAAACACGTATATATTTTTCGCTTTTTGATTGTTTTTCCTACGTTTGTTTGCTTTACGCTATAATCAGTTTACAATAATTTTTACTCTGTTTCGTAGGAGTATTTGGATTATTACTAAGTCTGTTTATTTATGCGATTCATCGAAGTGATTGCGTATTGTGATGCAAAGCAAATAAATGTTCGATTATAGCTCATACTATAGTATGATGAAATATATAAAAGAAGGTGAATTCTCGTAAGAAAAAATTACAGAATAGAGTACCTATCTAGTCTACTAGCCGTTGAATGTGAACTGAATGCAATTTAAGTTCACATTTGACGTTTATTTTATTTAGGAGAACAATACACCATACATATTTTTGATATTTATGACACTGAGACTTTGTAATAGAAAACTATTCAAAATTATGTTTCGATCTGAACTCTATTTTGAACAGTTTTCTATTACGAAAATAGGCCCTGAGATATGTAGAGAATTAAATATATATATATATATATATATATATATGAAAGATAAATAGTTTGCACTAGTACAATACGATATATCGTAAATTATAAAAATAATATTTTAAATGTAGTAGGCACATAATTACTTTTTATAGGAAACTGCGGTGAACGCAAGCTAAAATCATTGACGTCATATTAATTACATCACTCCAGTTCAGTACTACAGTAATACTTCAGTCATCTTACGTTTACTATATCTTATATTTTAAATAAACCAACATGAATATTATTTCTAGTATTACTAGGAATTATTCCATGTTTTATATATGCTGCGGGTTTCTATGAATTTTGTTAGTAGGCCGATGTTATGTGCCCTGTGTCTAGCCATAGTTTCAGACTCAGTGCTCCTACTAAAATTTCTTGACAAAAAATATCTACAACCGTTTGCCAGGCCAACAATTCGAACCCGAGACCTCATGCAATATGCACTGCGCTATCAATGCAGATAGCCAAGAAAGCAAAAAAGCCGCATATTAAATGCATTGCCGCAAGATTTATTAGCCGCCTCGTTGGTTTCAAATAGTTTACGTTTCAACCGTCGCGTCGTTGAGTCTAAAATTAAACGCGTCTTGTTAATTTTTTACTACAAATACCTTTTTTACTAATAGGCACGTAATATGAGTTATTGGATAGAGCCAATTAATTTAAAATTTAGTACGACCGGACAAAGCGTAGCTGATATACTTTAAGAATCTTGGCTAATAATATTTTAACCGAAATATATTCAGTAACATACGATAGGCAAATAAATAACCTACAAAATAAACAGATATTTCTTTATGTGAATGTTTTAGACATTCCTAGACTGTGTTTTAGGCTTCTTAGTAATAAACATCTAATATTATTACACAATAGTCACATGCCAACACGAACGTTGTTTCTAATTCACTGAATGAAAGCGAATGGATTAAAATATTCGCACGTAATTTAGATAATATACAGACCTCATTCGATGTTTGTTATTGATTTAATTTTGTCGCTTTCCTGTCCTATTTCTTCATGGCTTCACAGAAAAACTTTGTTTACTGCCCGCAAGCCTGTTATGATGATTTTAATAGAAGATCATTTTGTACCAATCTTCGTATAACTTATGTACCTATAGTTAATAAATATAACTTCTATAAGAAAATAAAAGACATATGCTATACAAAAACGATTTAACAATGGCATTTGATATTTTAGATTGCAAATAAAAGAAATTCTCCAAATTCTTATTGTTACTTGTCGTTTTAGTTAAATTCGTATCAGAGGTTCAATTTTCGTTATAAACTGTTCAAAATATCCTATCTAATCTCAATGACATAAATATTAGAAATGGTATTCCCCTAAATATAAATAAACGTCAAATGTAAAATGCAATTTATGTTTACATTTCGTTTTTTAGACTAGATCGGAACTCTATTTTAATCACATTTTATTACGAGAATGTACCTTCTGGAAGCATTAGCATTAGATATAATATTATGTAGTTGTATATGCCTACCATTATTTGGTTTTCAATATACATATTGTTATAACAAATTAATTATATTTTATGTACCTAGTAAGTTATACAATAAAGAATTACTATATAAAATACCTCAGGTAGGTGCCTTAATTGTGACAATTATATACTTATAATATACCCAAGTCTCATAACTTGAATATAATATAATATAATATTCTACCACATACACACAACACTATCTAGCCCAAACTAAGCAGAGCTTGTACTATGGGTACTAGACAATGGATAAACATACATATATACTTTATTTTTGTAAATACATACATATTTTACATAGAAACACCCAGACAAAGACAAACATCCATGTTCATACACACAAATATTTGTCTTGTGCGGGAATCGAACCCGCGACCTCAGGCGTGGCAGTCGGTTACACTAACCACTACGCCATCGAGGCCGACAAAGAGGTGATCGCAATATATTTTTTTAGGTCCTTCGTATTAGTTATTAGTTATTACTGTATTTTCGAAACCATGAGATACAGTGCTTATTTCTGTAAAATATTATATTAATCGGTCTAGTTTAATTTACATTCGAAATATAAATCAAAACTAGACATGTTTTGTAACGTTTTCGTTCTTCTATTTCTATCATAAGTCGTGGGTAAAATATGAATGTAAGATGCTACCTGCCTACACCATCCGGTAGAACAAGCGAGCCACTTTTAGACAGTGTATCAACTGTATCCCTCTTCGAACACATATACGTTGAAAGCTAAGCTTTGTTTACATTAGAAAATTAATATAATATGACATATTATTTACATTCTTTAGATTCTTTTTCATGTTTACAGTTTTCACATGTAGTGCCGTGTGGCGTTACGATGTTCGTAAATAAAGAGCTTAGTTTAAAACAGCTGCAGTACATACGTACAACATATAGCTATGCACATAAAATTAGATCACTTTAGAGACGGTTCAGATATCTTTTATTTTAGTTTATGTGTGCTTACGTCATTGACGTCAACAATGGTGTGATCTCCTGTTTTTGTTAACGTTGGTATAAATATGTTTGGTTTATGCGTTTGACTGTACCTACATCAAAGTATAATAGTTTAATTTTACATTGTTTTTGATGTCAGTAGATTCTATAGTTCAGAAGAAGACTTTGCTGTATTTACATTACCTACTTATTACACGTTTCTTGACATTGTTTTATGATTTTATTATAACAAAGCGTAATAGTAAAGCCTGGCCCTAGCTCCTTAGTGAAAATTATTTTCAGATTAAAAAAAGGATTAGTTTAAGACAACGTTGATTTATGTTTGTTGTGTAAATGTTTGTAAATATTCATTACTTTTCACATGGAAAATATATGTAAAATGACACGAACACAAAAATAATTAGGTATGACACCACGCTCGAGTGCGCTACTGTCTTTAAAACGAGAGTGTGCATAGCTCTTGATGGCGATTATCGTCAGTCACTGTACATTGCGTACATTTTTCATTAGTTAGTCTACTAGAAGCATTTCCGTCCAAACATTTTTAGTATCACTGATTTTTTTATTCATTCGCGTAAACAGAAGACAATATTATGTAAATCACTGATTTTTCTTCTAAAGACACTTTTAAACAATATTTGGAAGGCATGCCAATCATGGTAGAAGGTCAACTATGGAAACCCGCTGAAATATGCGATACCGGATCGTATGTATATATTATTATTGGCTTTTTCTGGGTAAGCATGCGATACCGGATTTAGACTGATTTAGATTTTATTTTATTAGGTCTCCGGTAGGCCTATACAGGCCCTCACAGGCTACTATCGGCCGCGTGAAGCCAAGGCCAGTGTTTACATTTTAAATGCAATATATTTTCCTTTACACGCAATAGGAAAGTTCCTTTTATGAGTGTTTGCGTATCGGTAAACAGAGTTACGATTGCTAATAAATCTTTCCAAATCATTACAGCATACATGTTCTCTTAATAAACAATCTGTTCTGGTTATATTTAGGAACAACATCCACTAATAAAAAAGTTGTCTGGTTGTCCTTCAACTCTCTTTCTGTCTTTCTAGATTAATATCATATAAAAGAAAAAATATCATATCTCGTTAAGAATATCTTTGAGCAATAGAAAAGCAATACCTCTTTGAAAGGGGCAGACAGAGAATAATTTTTGTCTCGTACAGGTAATTTAAATAATAATATATGCCTTAATGAATTTAAGAAAACCGCACGTCTAGCTTCAGCTACTTACTATTAAACATTTTATGACATAATTGTTGCATGGGTTGATCTCTTCAAAATACACAGTACTGATGCCACCCCGCTTCACTTAATTTATATCAAAGATATATCGAATTACCTTTTATAAGTCCATTGCTGCATAAGACATATTAACGGGCAAAATTACAGATCCTTATGAAATTGAATCTTGTTTAAATTTAATGATGCTCTACAAACAATGTTAGTAAAACATAATCTAACTATATTCTAACCTAAAGTATTTTAGCCACGCTTCTATGATATTACCTACCAAGTTTAACATTATAATAGATACATTTGGGTAAAACCACGATAATTTATGTACTAGTGACACGCTTGTAGGATGGACAGGAGTAGCCAACGACAGTCGTAATTGTCACCATTAGTTACCTAAATTGGCCAGATTATATATTTGCCGTTGTCTGCAATCAGAACGCACCAGTTGGAATGAGTAATAACGACCCAATAAAATTTACGACATAATTAGAACATGAAAAGTGTAATTATTACACTCCCACACATAAACATTACAATAATTATAAAATATGAAAAGTTTTGCAGTAAGAAGCTATACTGGTTCTCATGAGATACAAAAAGAATAGCTTGGATTTGAATTTACGGATCAAAAATTCCAATCAAATCCAATCTGGCTTACGATTATGACATCAAAAAGTGTTGTTTTAATAGTTTTTAATTTTAATAGCTTAAATAGTAGTAAAGTTTAACAATAATAGTGTAATAGTTTTAAAATGATGTATAATAAAAGTAAGTATTTTAAAATAAACATCGCGATTAAATCCGCATAAAGTAATTTCATTTCAAAGTTTAACATTCTCGTAAACATAAGACAATATTGAATAAAAATTTCACTATAAGTATATAATATCATAATCATAAATAAATAATTTAACATAAATCTTTAAGTTTTGTCTTTTTGTATATATTAGTAAGTAAGTAAAATATTTATTTATGTGTAATTAATCTTGATTATAGTTTATTATAATGCCATAGTTATAAATTATAGGAACTGACTGTTAACTATTAACGCTATTAAACAGAGAATTACCGTCTGTGATTGTAAAATGATTGAACAAGAAAGTATTATTTGTCTAATTTGAAGGACAATCCGTAAGACGAAAGTTCTCTGTCAAGATATTATTACCTAAAGTCTTAGAAAACCAGACATAATTAAAAATCTGTTGTATCCGGCTACCGATGTGTTGCTGCGACTCAATAGGTTAAACAGCGCTAGGTTAAGAATATTCCGACCTGGAGATGGTGGGCTTTGTGGGCCTGCCCGTCGTCCATTCAGCACCAGGTCAGAGAGGCGGCGTGCATGTTCCCACGCGCGCCTCTGTTTCGAGTCCGTCTCCCCTCTAGGGGTAGGGTATAATAGAGAGTGAGTGCCTTTGGGTAGGTCTCTTCGCGTAGTGGCCTTCCATTTCACACGGCGGGCCGAAACCTCGGCGGGGTCGCGACCGCATGCGAAAGTGATTCGCGCGACCCCGTCGATAGGGGTTTTGTCGAGGAACACCGTGGTAGGTTTAGTCGGTATTCCGGGAGGTACATTATTCTTATTCCATCTTTCTTTTACCCCGGCGCGGCGAGGCCGACATAATCCCTCCGCCCGCCCCCGCGGAGGGGTATGCCTCAATGCAGTCCGCTAAGAAAAAAAAAAATTCTGAGCCGACGTGCGCTTGAATAGTGTAGGTAATCAGAGTAAAACAAATAAGAACCATATGCCAGGTAGGTTCATAGCAAGTAAAAATCCGTAGGTAGTCTGTACCTATCCATAGGAAAAGAGACGTGAGTCTATGTCTAGACGTATATTTATCGATATATGTCGGCAGCTCTACCATTAAATACAAATTAATGTAAAATAAATCAACCAATCTATTGCACACAAAATACATAATCTGATCACGTAGCTCTGCGATCGAATACTTACATATTTTGTTATTCAACTAGAATATCGTCACTACTTAATCCGGGATTGGATTTATGCCCAATAACTGTCGATGTTCCCGCTCTCTGTTAGTGTTATTTAAGACTCTTTCATGAACAAACCAGTACGTAATAACTAAAATAATATTCATTTCATTTAGTTCAACCACCCCACTGGCCGAATGATATTTATTTATTCCCTTTTCTTTTTTTAGAAAGACATCTCGCGCACTCGTCGTAAGTCGAAATACTATGTAACGAAATTTAATATGTATGATGTAGTTGTGCTATTAAATATCTAAATAAATACATATTATGTCCTTGCGAGCAGCGATAGCTCAGTGGGGAGACCAACAGACTACAATGCAGAGGGTCTCGGGTTCGAACCCACGTCGCGCACCTCCGACTTTCGGAAGTTATATGACTTTTCGAATTTATGTGCGTATTAATTGACAATTATCGCCTGCTCTGTGCCTCGGAGAGCACGTTAAGCCGTCGGTCCCGGCTGCCATGAACATCTATGGCAGTCGTTATTGGGGAAGTCGACACAAAAGATCCCACTGGGTCGAAGTATCGCCGGTCTATACTGACTGGCCATCACACAAGATAAGATAAGATAAAATATGTCCTGTGTCCGCAGAACTTTAGGAGCTTTTGAACAACGGACAAAAAGAAAGCACAGATCCGGAAAAAAAATTTGGATCACTCAATTTTTGACACAAGTGGGGATCGAATCTAGAACACTCAGCGCATTGGCAATGGTGACGCGATCACGTAAACCACTAGATCATCCGTGCATTCATGTGTTTGAGCTTATGTTTGTAGCAGATTGTGATTCCTAGACTGCCTATTAGCTTTGTTAGGTAATTATCAATAGCAGCATGGAGTCCTGGAAACATGCCCAGTAGATGTCAAATTGCCTGCTACTCGCTACCTACTACGTGGTACCTACCACAAAGAACAGCTGACAACATATGGCAGTAACACAAAATACTTAAATATACAGGCGTCTAGGCGTCTATACATATGTACATATATAATAATGTCCTCCTAACCGAATTTCGGTCACGGCGGCCAATCTTAACGGAGACTGGCCATCGGCGCAGGAGATATTGCGATAGTGCGCAAACACAAGTGCACTCTCTGTTCCCTAACTCTCATGATCCGAGATCAGGCGCAGGACCAACGGCTTGACGTACTTTCCGAGGCACGAGGGTGTCTAACACCGCCAACTTCCTAACTGCGGGCTCGTATTGAGATTTCTTAACAAAAAATTCCGATAAGTTTTTGTTGGTCCGACCCGGGATTCGAACCCGAGACCTCATGCACAGCAGTCGAATTCACTACCGCTGCGCCACGGAGGCAGTTATGTACATATATCTACTTAACAAAAAACGTTTCATTTGTGATTGAACACAACCGTTGGACAGTTGTCTAATTAACTTTTTGACTCTACGGACGGCGTAGTGGTTTAAGAGGTCGCCTCGCCACTGCCATTGCGCCGAGTGTTGTGGGTTTGAATCCTACACGGGACAAAAAATTGTGTGGTCCACAAATGGTTGTTCCGAATCTGGATGTTATCTGTGTCCGTTGTTTCAATGTTTGTAAACTCCCCCGCGATACTTTTTTAGAAAGGTACCCTATGTCCTTTTTTGTACCCCTGACAACGTGTATATGCGCAATTTCATGATGATTAAGGCGTGCAAACAAATAAACTCGCATTCGCATTTATAATATTAAATAGTTAAGAAGGATAGAAGTAGGCATAAATACATAATTATGACGCTCATACGGTCCTTAGAAATTTATTAACGAGAACCAAACCCGATCTGTCTCATCCGTCAGGTGTTTGGTAGACACTTAGGCCGCCGTCGACGTGGGTGAGAAACTACATGTATGTATATTATGTAGACTTTCATAGAACGGGTTCTGGTGGGTAGTGATTTCCGTTTCAACTGTCTGCCGGACGGTCACAGCTTAAAATGTAGCTGAAACGCTTGCACTAAGTTGGCATATATTTATCCGCGAATTCGCATAGAGAATTTATAACTTTTCCTGCAACTTAAAAAATTACTGCCTGTTTGGTCCAGCTTTTATCAAGTGATGCCCTTGCTGTTAGCAACGAACAACATTAAACTTTTATTTAAAAGATACGATATGATCTTAAACAACAACAACAAACACATAAACGTCAACATTGGTAATTTTGATTTCAATAATTTATGTGCCGCACTTTTAATAAATCTTGTGACACGCAGGACTTTCAGACAGTCAAACAACAGACACAAAGAACACTCAGACTTATTGTCCTGTGTCCCCACGAACGAACCCACAATACTCGGCGTAGTTGCAATGGCGTGGCGATCGCTTAAACCGCTGCACCATCCGTGCAGTTAACGATGGTGCGCGCTAACCTAGAAGATAATATGACCCTATTCAGTCACGACTAAGACATCCAAATTGTGCTCATCAGGAAACACAGATGTACCAAGTAGATGTATTCCTTAACGCCTAAAATATACTATCCCTAACACTCACGACTAGAACATCTCTTAACGCCTAGAACGTCTAGAAGATACTATTTTTCTATTTAGTCACGACTAAGACATCCAAATTGTACTCATCAGGAAATGCAGTCACGACTAAGACATAAAGATTGCTATCATCAGGCAACACAGACACACGCAAGTATATGCATTCCTTAAAGCCTAGAACGCCTAGAACTATTTACCTATTTAGTCACGACTAAGACATCCAGATTGTACTCATAAGGAAACAGACATCCGCAAATAGTTGCATTCCTTAACGCATCAGCATAATATAAGTAAAGTGTTTCACGCGTACAGGTGGCATATCCAACATGTATCTACCGGTGGCGCTGACCTAATATTTATTTAGAAGTATCTATTATTATAATATTATGTCGTAAATGTTACGGATACAAAGTAAATATCAAAGACAATAAATCGAGCTTTACATCCACAAATGTGTCGTCAATACAACTTGTTATGTCGACCATGTCTTTGTGAAAGATTTATTTCTATCTATGACTATAACTAGATGAAGTGACATTTTATATTCGCTATAAATATGGCTTTCAGTTTATATATTAGAATTGAAAGATGCTCAATGTGTTCTGTAAATATCACGTTGGCTTCTAGCCAAGAGCGAGGCATGTCCGGGAGGGAAACCCCTGTGTTATCTACCTGTTTCATCGAGACAAACATCTCCCATGGCAAATGTTCTATGAAGTATATAGGTAGGTATGGTTATATTGAAAGCTTTACAGTTACACAGTAGTAGCGTTGTAATTTTTCTTGGCAAGCCTCAGTGTATTTGAAAATATGGTCAGTATACTATTTTTAAACATTTTACCGTTGATGGCCTGAAATGGTAGGCAGTAATAACCGCATGGATATCAGGCGAATCGTGCTGGCATATTTTGTGCACAAAAAGTATTATATGTATCTTTGCTTAAAGTATAACATTATAGTTTGTATCCATATATATCTTACAGAAAACTGGCAACCTATTAGGCATTCCACAGATGAGATACAGACAGAAGTACGGCTCTGTCCTTTATCATCCGTGGCAGTCCATTTTGTCGACCGACGCGGGAAATCTGCCAGACTTGGCAGTCAAAACAGACCACCAATGGACATTTTGTCTTTGGCCTTTGTATGTTTCATTGCGTAAATTACCCGGTACGCCACTGTCAGCCTTTGATGATCTTTGAAAATGACGAACATATTCGACATTCATACACACATATGTACTCCATACTAGATTGCAGTATGTTGTGATCTAGGTTCTAAGGTAGATTATTAAGACAGTTTAATTATGAGGTGAGTGGCTACCTAAACGGTTAATTTCAAGGTGCACCACATCCCGTGTAATTGGAGGTGTAATTAAATTCAAATTTGTCTCAATATCTATGAAACCTGCCTAGATAAACCTACTCAATTAATTAAGATAGATTTTATAGGAGAGCATTTATGTCTATGTATCTAGGAAAATGACCAACGATATTATACAAAGAAAATAAGCAGGTATAGAACTAGCACAGGCAAGGTGAAGACCTAAAAACGTCTCAATTGTAACGTTATGCATTGGTCATTGAACAAAATCGGTCAACGAAATACCTAGCAGAACATTCGAAGCACTATTATTCGAATTATAGTACATATATAATAAATAGTCTGCAGTATTAAGGACACTTTTATGACAGCACGGATGGCGTAGTGGTTTAAGAGGTCGCCTCGCCATTGCCACTGTTCCGAGTGCTGTGGGTTCGAATCCCACACGGGACAAAAATTTGTGTGATCCACAAATGGTTGTTCCGAGTCTGGCTGTTCTTTATGTCCGTTGTCTAAATGTTTGTAATGTCCTCCGCCATACAGCTATTCCTAGAATAGGAGCTTTTAATGTAAAATAAATTAAAATAAAACAATATCCTGCGCATAAGATTTTTGACGTCCATTACTATAAACGAAACATATCAGTATTAGTGTATTGTATAATTGTTAAGTGGTCTAAGGTTTACGTGAATGTTACACATTGGAAATAAACAAACTAACTACGTTTATACGTACATATATTATTGCGGCTTATTGTGAAAATACATAAAATTATTTAACAATTTACCCGACGTTTTGTTTTTCAACAGGCATATTTACGGAGAATCTGATTGTATATTTCTGCGAATATGACGACTGCCAAACGATCGCGAATATAGGCAAGAACTGTTTTTTTTATTAAAACTCTTTTTGTGGTATTGTAGTTGCGCCTTATCCAAAGATGTTAGCAAATGTGTAATACAGACCTTACAATAATAATAATTTAATTAAATGAATTTCTGTACAAACATTTTCACATTGATTATTTTACAATTGTTTAAGAATTAGGTGCAACTAGTATTAGGTGTCGTTGACGTCTGTACTAATGCAAGCATTGTATCACAGGTGCCAGCGCTTTCCATAGATTTGAGATCACTTTAAAATTATATAAGTGACAATAATATAATCTTGACATATTATTTATTAAACCTAATACTACATTGCCTGAGAACTTGAGCTTACGGCTGTTTACGTACCTAACATCTTAACGTATAATCCTTTAGGCTGAATTTCGGTCACGACGGCCAATCTTAATGGATACTGAGCATGTGCGCAGGCAATATTACAGTGCACAACGGTGTGCAAAAACACAAGTGCACTGTCTGTTCTCTAACACTCATAATCTAACGGCATTCAGACAACCTGAGAGAGATCAGGCGCAGAACTAACCGCTTTACGTGCTTGCCGAGGCACGCACGTTTGTGTAACACCGCCAACTTCTTAACTCCGGGCTGCTACTAAGAATTTTTTGACAGAAAAATCCAATAACCTGTTGCCCGGAGTTCAAATCCGTGATCTCATGCACAGCAGTCGCAAAGACTACCGCTGTGGCACACCGTTAACTTATTATCTTCTTTATATATATGTATAATTCTTCTGTACGTGTGTTGACAGTGAACTCCTCCTAAACGGCTGGACCGACCTGAATGAATTTTTTTGTGAGTGTTCAAGTGGATTCGAGGATGGTTCAGAATTGTCTTTTTTTTTTTTACTTTTACAGGACAACGTCTGTCAGGACAGCTAGTATTATGTATATTAACTGCCTCCGTGGCGCAGAGGTAGTGAATGCGACTGCTGTGCATGAGGTCTCGGGTTCGTACCCCGGATCGGGCCAATAAAAAGTTATTGGGTTTTTCTGTATAGAAATCTCAACAGCAGCCCGGAGTTAGGAAGTTGGCGGTGTAAGACACTTCCGTGCCTCGGAAAGCACCCGATCTATCTCCGGTCGTGTCGGATTACCGTCCCATCGGATCATGAAAGTTAGGGAACAGAATGTGCACTTGTATTTGCGCACACACTTGTGCACTATAATATCTCCATTAAGACTGGCCGCCGCCGCCGTGGCCGAAATTCGGTCTGGATGACATTATTATACCACGGGACTAAAGATTAGTCGGCAATAAGTATAACCATACAAGCATCTGTAATAATATTATAAATACGTATGTGAGTTTAATTGTTTGTTTATTTGATTGTTTGTTAGTTACGCTTTAACGCCTTAACTACTCGACCGATCATCATGAAATTTTGCATACACGTTGTCAGGGTTACAGAAAAAGACATAGAGATACCTCTCAACTAAAAAAAAAGTACTGTTTCCGAATAAAGCCGCGAGCAAAATTTAGTTAGATAAATAATATATGAATGTAATCGGTTTTTGTACGGTGATCGCTTGAAAGCAGAGGAAGAACGTAAGTACGTATAAATGCAAATCAAATTGTAGATAAAGACTAATAATTTATTATAATTAAGTAATTACACGTAGTGACAGATTATACTTTATAATCAAATTTAACCACAAACAAGTCTGTGTCCTTATGACGTGATTCCTTTTGAATAAATGTTTCTTTGAAGCGTTAAGGGCGTCACACATGGCGAAGATACTATAATATTTTATGTTAATATGCGTGGATATAAAATATTATAGTATCTTAAGGTATCACACACTGTTTAAGTTACGATAATATATCCGCTCGAATCATTCTTTTACACATAATATTTCACCACAATCTATATACAGGATATAATAATAATATTATATAATATAATCTATATACACAATCTATATAATCGCTCGGCATCTAAACATGAAATGTCCATATCGCTCGATAGCTTAAGATATGTAATATGAAAATATTATAGTATCTTAACCGTTTGTGATAGTTCATACAAAATGTATGGCGAACGATATTTTATGTTAACATAAAATATTATAGTATCGTCGCCGTGTGTGACGCCCTTAAATGTTTAGGTACCAAAGACAAAATAATTTTATTAAGTTCTGTTTGTTTTGTGTATTTTTTATTTATATACATACCTATCTATTTATTAATGGAGAGGTAATGACTTCTATCAATTCTGCTATTAAATTAGTTATCACCAAAGAGATTAAAAACGTCTTAAATAATAGGTACCTACATAGACTTATTCTTTTTAAAAAAAAACGTCTTCCGCTCTATTAATTATTTCTGTGTCGCGTGGGACTTAACAAACACTCAACAAACGGACACAAAGAACACCCAGACTTGAAACAACGATATATGAGTCACACAAATTTTTGTCCCGTGTGGGACTAGAACCCACAACACTCGGACAGCGGCGAGGCGATCACTTAAACCACTAAGCCATTTGTGTAGTTATTTATTAAGTCTGTTGGTGGTGAATATAGCTAGTATTTAGATATATCTACAGGTATAGTCTACGTATTAATTACCTATTTATTTAGGTACTAGATGTGCCCGCGGTTTCACCCGCATTTATGATTACTGCGCCTCCCCCGTGGGTCGTAGCGTGATGTTATGTAGCCTATAACCTTCTTTAGTAAATAGGCTATCCAACACTAAAATAATTTTTCTAATAGATCAATAGTTCCTGAGATTAGCACGTTCAACCAAACAAACAAACTCTTCAGCTTTATAATATTAGTAGGTATAGACTAGATGTGCCCGCGGTTTCACTGGCGTTTATGGTTACTGCACGGCCCCCGTGGATCGCAGCGTGATGTTATATAGCCTATAGCCTTCCTCGATAAATAGGATACCCAACACTAAAATAATTTTCAATTCGAACCAGTAGTTCCTGAGATTAGCGCGTTTAACCAAACAAACAAATAAACTCTTCAGCTTTAAAATATTAGTATAGATAAGAGCTAATGCTATACCTACAAACTAAGCATATGCAAACTGTCTTGCTGTGGAAGTTTTATATCAATTTCAGTAGGCGCTTATCGATTTTGATTAATATAAAATTTTTGATTATATATTTTGCTAAATTACATAACTATTCTATAATTATGCTTACTTCTACACATTAACTTAAATAAATCTAAAAAGAGATAAAGATATTTTTTATTTAGCTGATCCAGCAATATTTTGTTATCTGTAAACTACTAATCGTTAAGAGTCTCTGCATCGTTCTATAACAATTTACCCAAGCGACAACGAGCTTTAACTTTCAAGATAATTCTTTCCTTTCAACACCTTTAGTAAAAATACCTTAGTAGGTACCTACTAGATAGAACATAGTATTCCGTTCACATATTTATCACAATTGATTGTGAACAGAATATAATCAATAATACGATCACCTAGTACTCGCACAATGATTCGAATACGAATTATCACATATACAAACGAAGAATGACCATTAAAGATTCATTAAACATACATAAAAATATATATCTTCACACGCTTGTATATTTCGAATGTGTGTAAAGACCACTGACCTCTAATATTTATAAACTATCTCTTTATCTATCTATCCGCGTGGTACCTACGTTAATAATAATAGTTGGAAAAACTAAAAAAAACGCTTTATTAAAAAAAAACCACACTAAAAATGTAGAAAATAATTTAATAATTTTAATGTAAAAAAGCGTGGGGTGGAGGTTATCAAAATATCTTAGAAAGCATCCCACGCTTTTTATTTTTTCTGAATCACTTATCGAAGACCGATGACAATACAATGTCATCGGTCCTTGATAAGTGTGAAAAGTTTCAAATCAATCCGTCGGTTTGAAAGGAGTGAAAATCACGTTCAAACATTCCGTTACATAGATACATACATACATGCCAAGCTAACAAAAGCGTGTTAAAAAGTAGCCTATATTCTTTCCCAGGTTTTTAACTACCTCTATATCAAATTTCATCGAAATCCGTTGAGGGGATTAGTTGTAAATAGGTGACAGACAGACAGAGTTACTTTCAAATTTATAATATTAGAGTAACGAAGTAAGGACAAATTTTGACCGCGGTTTCGCTGGCATGAATGTAATAATTTTTGTCAATAAATTTGTATAGCTCGGGAACAGTACTTTTCCCGGATGAAAGGTACCCTATATTCTTTTCTGTACCCCTGACAACGTGTATGCGAAATTTCATGATGATCGGTCCAGTAGATAAAGGCTGAAAGCGTAACAAACAAACTCAGATTTGCATTTGTAATATTTATTAGAACACCTATAGACGCTAGCTTGTCTATACCGTACAACAGCAGTTCTTTTTTTTAATTTCAGTTAATTTATTTGTGTAGCATTGTTCATTTCGGTATAAAAACATATGTACCTAACATATAATTTTTATATCGTAACGAAACAACGCCTTTTAGTGTACATTAAAATTGTTATTCACCACTTCTGCCTGTCTACCGTCATTCAAAGCCAATATAGAAATAGAACGAGACCTATTTAAAAGCTAGTTTAGTCAGTATTAGCGATCCACCCCGGTTTCGCATGGGTAGTACCAAACCTTAACAAATTATACACTTCCTCATGAATCACTTTGTCTATTGGTGAAAACAGCATGAAAATCCGTTCAGTAGTTTTTGAGTTTATCGCGAACAGACAGACGCGGCGGCGGGGATTTTGTTTTATAATAAGTAAGTAGCGAAGTTAATCTATAAATTAAAAAAAATAAACGACAATTGTTGTTCATCACTACTGTCGTATCTACAGGACCCGAGTATATAGGGTTTCGGGGGAGAACTACGGGTCTCCCCCTTTGGACCAGGTTATTGCGAGGTCAGGAAGCCCACTGCGCCTCGAAAGGCGTGTTCTATCGACCACGCTGATTAGAGTGCGCGGTGCCTGACATTGGTGTTGGACTCGCAGGGGTATGTGGTTAGCCGCTGAGGACGATATGTTCGTTGCCCGGCAAGCACGTGGCGTTCGATCTTCGGACTCATGCGCGGCTAGTGCGAACCAGTCGGTCGCGCGAGGCACGGAATTGTCTTTAGCGAAGTGGCGGTGTGGTTTCACTGCCACAACGCTTCTCGGGTGCTTGCCTGCTCAGCAAGTAAGAGTCATAGCTAGAGTGACACGGGCCACACCCGGTTTGTACGCCTATTTGGGTAGGCGTATGGATGTACGTCGAGAAGAGAGCGTGCCTTATACAGCTCCGCTACCATACTGGAGACATGACAGGCGGCTTCTCCGTCGGCTTCAGCGAGGTTTTCGTTAGCAACGCCCAGAGTTGCGAGTGGTAAACGGCTTTATTGCTCCGCTACCTATCTGGAGAATAGGTAGTGTCACTTGGGCACGAGGTAGCTCGCTTACGAGAACCGGATCTCCAAGTTTAGGGTGGAGAAAGTTGAGATTTGGGGACAAGACCTGTCTATAACTGGTCCTGGAAGGTGCTCTCGGGCACTGGAAGGTGCTCTCGGACACTGGAAGATACAACGGCTCCACCTAATATAACCTTGATGGTTGGTGTAGGGGAACGCTATATCATAATCTGGACTACTCGTAGAGAGAGGGGATGTTCTCAGTTCTCAGCGGCAAAATGACAACAATCAAATGGAGTCATCTATATTTTTATTAGCCATAAACATTCTTACTAGAGATCAGTGGAAGCGACATAAAAAAAAATGTTTTATTTCGATATCACATACATAAGTACTTATATCTCGGGATGGGAGGTATCCTTTTAAGTATAAAATGATACCTATGTTAGGATACCCTAAAACAGGTATCACACTCAACGCTAACTATCTTTTTAGTCTAAATACCTCACACTGTAGAACGAGTCCATTGATCTTCCGTGAATCTAATTTTCTGAAAGATAACTTAGCGCAAGAATAGCCCCCGATATCTCACGATCGGACGCAAACAAGCCCAAGTGAGTTTAATTAATCCATCATAACAATTGGCTACTAGTGCTATAACGTGTGGGTGCCGTCAACTCGTTCATGGTAGTCGAATACTCTAAAAACGCATACTAATAATTAAGATCTTAAATCGCGACCCCGCCGAGGTTTCGGCCCGCCGTATGAAACGGCAGGCCACTACACAAATAGACCTGCCAAAGGTGCCTAATGGGGCACCACTAATTTTATCCCTACTGTCCCCCTTGCAAAGATACAGAGGCGCACGTGGAAACACGCACGCCGCCTCTCAGACCTGGTGCTGAACGGGTGGCGGGCAGGCCCACGAAGCCCACCACCCCCAGGTCAAACCTCAGGGTGGCTGGAGGTCGTCTTGCGCCCTTCGGCGCCCGGCTCTGCGGTTGGGGAGAGGGTTTAAGCGCTACCTCGCCCGTTCCGCCGCCTCTATATCTATCTATAAATAAAAATCTCGTGTCTCTCTTTGTGGTCGCACTCATCCGAAACGGCTCGACCGATTTTTATGAAATTTTTTATGTATATTTGGTAGGTATGAGAATAGGTGGTAAAGTATATTTCATACCGTTATGTGATTAGGGTATCTCTATCCAGCAGAACAACGTTTGCCGAGTCAGCTAGTACTTATATAAAGTATCAGGCCTGTATATACAGTGTAGCACTACTGGGCACGGGGTTCTTCTTAGTGTGTGTGTTTCGACTGAATTTCAGTAAAATCACCTGCGACGGTCGCTATTGTGGATGCTCAGAACTGAAGCAACTATTGCCCTCCCTTAAATCCGACTCGGCATTGCATGCAAATGTCTTTCTCTCTGGGACGATTTGTTTTATACTTTCCTAGGCTTTAAACGTATTGACGTTTAAAGCCTAGGAAAGTATAAAATAGATATGTATATATGACAGTAAAACCTTGAAGTTTTCTTTTCTAAATGTCACCACATCGCCCGTCATTCGTGTTTAGTATTGTCGTAAGTACCTATGTTTTTAAATGTATTCAGTCGCCTTACACGTAACAATACACAGCCACTGTACACCGAATAGGTACAATGACAAAAAACTCATTAAAGTGATTCATATCACGTGTGATGCATACAAATAACATTGTGTATAATATTCCTGGAATTCGGCGTAAAATATAACATTAAACAGATTTATCCTCGTTGTAGATTTGCCAACGCAAGCAAGACTTTCATTCTTCTCAATATTACAAAAAGATTTTCCTGTATCTATACTAATAAAGAAGAAAGATTTTGTATTCTTGTTTGTAATTAATAAACTAAAAACGAATGGATCATATTTAACCATTCTTTCATCATTAAAAAGCTGCTTTATTACTAGTAACATGGGACATTTAACATCACGCTATAAGTCAGGGAAGCGGAGCAGTAATATGAGTGATAGAGAGATATGGAAAAAGATTATGGAAGTTTCAGCCCTGCAGTGTAAGTAGCATGATGGACTATGGCCTAAACCTTCTTATACTGAGAAGACACAAGAGCCCAGCAGTGAAACAGTATATACAGGTCTGATATGATTATACAAATAAAATAAATGTTATTTAAGTATATCCTATCAAAAAACATGACCTTGATTACTGGACACGCTTAAGCATTAAAATTATAAATCTTGATGTTTTTATCTCTAAAAACATCAAGATCGAAGTCACAAATTATGAGATATCATAGAGTACAATGTCATATGTACCTACTGTATATTATCAATTATGGTATTAAGAGCTACCAACTGAGCAGATTGATTTATAAGCTCACCAAAACTTTTTGGAAACGTCTACCTATCCATCCAGAAACCTGATGAAAATCTGGGGACTACGGCTCCACTAAACATCACATACAACATTATGTTATCACACACCGTCATACTCAGACACAACAACATTATGATATGAAGGCGAACGGAATAATCTTTTAAAATTACAAACATAGTTACATGTTTAATGTTGCTTCTAATAACTAGTTTTTATTGTGTTCTTCGTAATTGGCGTAGGTACAGTTTTATTTATAATTAGCTGACTCGCGCAACTTCGTCATCTTCACATAAGAGAATTTTCCCCGTTTTTGCAACATTGTTCATTGATGCTCCGCTCTTATTGGTCGTAGCGTGATCTTATATAGCTATCCAACATTAAAATAATTTTAAAATTCGAACCAGTAGCTCCTGAGATAAGCGCAAAACTTATTATTATATATTAAAACAAACTCTTCAGCTTTACGAGTATAATATTAGTATAGATGTTTATTAATAATAATTGTCAGCTGTAAAGGAAGAAGAACCGAAATAAATAAATAAAAATTAATAATACAATAAATTTCTCAGTATTATATTCTTCATGTGACCACCAAAACTGTCTTATTACAAGACAGTATTAATTCAGTTTTAAGCAAGGACTACTAAGTCTTATTTTGTTAAGGTACCTTAACAAAAGCATTTATGCTTAAATACTACTACTCTCCTGAATTGTTGTGCCCAACAGGTTCCATGATGATCAACACACCTAAACTTACATTGTGGAATGCAATACCTATTACATCCGGTAGTATATTCAGACACAATGTCCGAATTGAGACATTTTAATTTTATTATATTTTAACTGACAATTCGGACACCATCACATCATTGAAGCTATTTAGTACAGTCAGATAAAATAGTGTTGTAATATAATATGTGGAAATAAAGCAATAGGTACCAAAACTAACCATGGCATTTTAACCATGTTTTGTTCTAACTATTCATATGCACAGAAATGTAGGACGAAAAAGGAATAATTTGATAAGAGGGACGAATGACGAACAATTTTGAACATGGGACGTAACGTAGGGGCAAATGCAGAACAAAACCAGATTTCTGCAATTAAGATATCGTTAGAAGTTTCTTAAATTAAAATGTGTCGATTCGGACACTGTGTCTGAATGTATTGTGTCCAAGTTGTCAGCAACTCAACTCTGATACAACAGACTTGTTGTTAATACATTTAGCACGTTTTTTGTAATAAGGTTTAAATAAGTTTTACGAATCTCTATCAGACCCACATTTGCTAGTTACGTTTAGATCTCACAGATACTAATCTTGGTAAAAGGAAGCAAATCTGTATAATTCTGTAAATATGCTGACACTAAGACCTTTCAGCCCATTCGGTAAACGATCTCAGTGCCTCACAAATGGCAATACATTATTTTTATGGCCTTACAGCAAGCATTTTTCAAACAATTAATATCCATAAGTAGTAATAAAAACTGTCTTTAAAAATATAACCTTCACTAAAGAATACATAATGTAAAACTCTTTATATCAAACCCGCTAAACTTGCATATACATACATATGTCTGTACATATGTATATTCTCGTAGATACTGCAAGCAATATAAATATTACTGGTGTTTTCCATATACTTGACAACCATGACACGTAAATAATATTTATTGTTTTATATTAACATAACGTTTTTATTAAGATTAACTTCATAGCAATACCTTAATATTGAACTTCAGATTTGTGGAATATTATTTATAGTTTATTGCTAACACTCGAGCTCATAAAATAATGTACCTAAATATTAATTGTAATGTGTAATTTTAATTTACCTAAATATTAATCTATTGAGTCGCAGCGGCACACGGGTGACCGGACTCAATAGATTTTTAATTACATCTAGTGTTCTAAGATTTCACAGATTAATTATGAAAATTACTACATACTACTACCGGACGAAAATAATAATCGAGGCAAAGCCGGGAAAAAATCGATGAAAAGCAATTAATAAATCTTTTATCTTAAATGCAGAGATTTTGGTTCATATTGGTTACTAGGTAATTAAGGTACTTAAAAGAAGCACGTTATCAAAGCTTTTTACTTAAAAAAGATATATGCACATAACAATTTGTTAGAGGGTATACTAAAACATAATAACTATTTTTTTACTCCCGAAGTATGAAAGACATAAATGTAAGCAATGTGAGTGAAGACTCTGATCTCCCGTGGTTTCATTGGGTAATGTAATAATTTTATGTCAATAAACCATGAATTAAATATTATAATTATTTAATAAGAATATATTAAGGGGACATTAATATATCTCTCGAAAATCTTTTAGTCTTTCAGTCTTTGTCCCCTGAACGGGACTACTAACCAGTAAAATACATTAAATTAATATTCTACGTACCTTAATCATAAATAATCCGTAGTCCTGTTTTGATTTACACTTAACTTCCTGTTGTCGTTTTCTCTTCCTGATATTACTCGTCCAGCTAATTTTGTAATAAATATTAAACACTATTTGATATAACGCTTATATTTAAAACTATATTACTACATATGTATATTCGAGATTTATAATATAGGTGACAAATGTTTAGGTATATAAAAGAATAGAAATAATGCAATATAAGGGTGAGCTGTTATTGCTGAATATAACAAAATGGACCCAAGGATAATCAACAACATTGCCGCGTAGTTTGACACAAAATAAAATAAAATGTATGTACGTATCACAGTACAAGCAATGAATGAATGATTTTTGATTCGCGTGAGTGAATATATAAAAACAAAAGACAAGGAGACTCAAGGTTCAATATCTGTAGAGTCTGTTATCAGTCACTGTCGTGTTTAATTGGACGAGCGATTACAGGAACAGTTGGTCCTGTACAAATATTATTTTTCTCGTTGTAAAGGCCTATGGAGATATCCGTATTAGTCTATGCCCACACATGTATGTGTAGAAGGTCATAATATAAAACGAATTTCAAAAATATGTAACAAAAGTCTTGAATGAAATGCTTATTTTGTCTTTAACATTTAATCTCCAGTAATTGCGATGGTTCAGATACTTGTCAACGTTTAGACAAAACGTAACTTTTACATACGTAAGATTTCATAGATCGCAATCCACTGCGAAATGTTCGAAAGCATCCCTAGGTGAAATGTCGATGAACTGCTCAAAATATATGGAAAACATGACAAAGTGTAAAAGTTATTAAAGTATGCGTCTGGAACTTTCGTCTGAAAGTAGCTCTACCCGAATCGAACACTTATAAATTATAATCCATGTTACTTTATTGAAAACTACCACAGTTGGATGTTTCCAGACTTACAGTTTAATAGAAAACTGTTTTATTTCGTTATCACATACATAAGTAGGTACTTATATACCTGTGTTAGGATAAAGAAATTCTTTTGTGTGTCTGTGGCAAAATTGACCTAATTCTAGAAACTACTTTACAAGAACTATTTAAGATGAAATAAAACTCTTCACCTTCTTAATTAAAACTTACAATTTATGTTTACGTATGGTATCCGGCATTATTAAATCATTTAATTTACAAAAAGTCTCCTTAGATATAATAGAAATAACTAGTCTACATGACAAGAGAATCGATAACTTGACAATATCATTCTTTATCACAACAAATAAACTGAGGTCTACATCCGGTAGTATGTAAATTGTTTAAACATGTAATATCTTAAAAGCGTGTGTTCCTCACAAATATCTACAAAGTGTATACACAGCATGTAAGGTACACATCTTGTTGAGGGGCTCGGGACGCACTTGCCGTCAGGAGAAGGTTAAGCAACCTGCCCACCAATATGATCACATACATCACGTATCTGATACACCAAAAATCATACACCTAGAGTGCTCGTGGCATCGTTCCTGTTTGAATACCATAAATATCTCTGACATTCTATTGAGTTAAGCACTATTCTCAAATATTTAGACAACTGGTCCAATTTGAAAACATTATATTTATTATCGGCAGGTTGCAATCACTTCATGGGAATATTAATTTTCAGCAATATCAAATTATACTAGAAATCTGATCACAACAGCTAGCTAGCAGTCCGCCGCGATTTTATCCACGTTTATCTATATATTAATACGTGAAGCAAAAACTTTGTACCCGTTTTTACGAAAATTGCGCAGACGGAGGAGTATGAAATTTGGCATAGTTAAAGTGTATATGGAGAAAGAGGAGCGAATCCTAATATTTTTATAAAATATGCATTAAAAATACATTAACGTAATGGGAAAACACTACACGCACACAACCATGCATTTGAAACATGCAGTCGAATCGCGTTCGTAGTATTTTGGCATTATTTGACTGACGTCGTAGTATTTTTAATAACTATGGTTACATATGTTTATGGAGTAGGTGACTAAATGAAATGTGAGTATAAGGGTATAGTTATAGACAATAAAACCTTAATAATGAACAAACTTAAAATTAAATCAATTATGGTCGAATTTCGACCACTTGGCAACCGCTGGTAATAATATTTATTATGCTCTTGTGGCATCACGTAGTGTGATTTTATACAGCCTTTGTTACTCAGAAGTAACTTAAACCAGAGTTTAAGTTGCTTCCTAATCGTATTAAAATCGGTCAAGTAATTTTGAGTCTATTCATAACAATCAAAAATACACATCTCTTTTCTCTTTATAATGCTGTTGAGTATTGATGATAATCTACGTTTTTCTTTTTATTGCAGTGCGCGGGTAAACGCGAACCTGAAAAGGAAGTAGAAGCCCAGCAATGGATCGAAGCTGTCATCGGAGAGAGGTTTCCGGATCTGCCTTATGAGCTAGCTCTTAGGGACGGCATTATCTTGTGCAAGCTGATGAACCGTCTCCAGCCTGGCATCATCACCAAGGTCAACGTTTCGGGTGGAGATTACAAGTTCATGGACAATATCAACCAGTAGGTTACCAGGAGATTATGCAAATGAAGATGTAGTTTTCCTAACAATATATTCATTTTCTTGCACATTGCTTATATGTACTCTTACCTACTCTAACTTATTGTATATAACAATGAAGTTTCGTAATGTCTGGCCATATACAATTTACTGTTTCATTGCCTGGTAACTAAGTAATTTATAATCAGTGAGACAACCTTTTAACTAACAATTATTTTTGATTTCACTGATGGCATTAAAGTGTAATGTTCGGCACCCCGTTGCCACTGCCGAGTTTTATTTTACAACAATTATTTGGGCTTATACTTGTTGTAAGTCTGGGTGTTCTTCATAATTTGTATGCTCATAAAGTCTGTAACACAAGATCTAGTACCAACGCGGGAATTGTCTTATAGGAAAAAAAGGTAATAAATAATTAAGGTATAAACAACAAAAATCATTATATAAAATATGATGGTTTCTGGTCTATTTTGGATAGTGTTACTTCAGCGTTTGTAAACTCTCGTTACAGAAGGGTGACAAAACAAAATCAAATAAACGTTTATTTAGAAAATAATACAGTTAAATTTAGTCTCTGCAACTTATTTACATTTGAAATGTTTATAGGGTTACGTAACGAGAAAATGCTAAAACCTGCTCATCTATTTACAATTTTAATAATTTTGCGCGTTTATAATCTAGTTCATAAATATGTCTTATGAAGCAGGGATAATATTTTAAAGATAAATAGACTACCAACTATTAATCATAATAATCTAGTGGTCTGGACATTACTTTATATACAACAGCAAGAGTATTCAAAAGAAACGATTTGTAAAACAGCGTTGTAATTGATTGCGACGAAAGAGCAATTAATGTTTATAATTTCGGTAAGAGAAATACTGAGTGTGTAGTGAAGATCTTGCTATTTTCCTCGCACGGCTGCACTTAACTAGCGTTTCTCTCACATAATAGTATCCTTATCGTCCGTCCTTCTTCTCATTTCATCATCATTTAACACTTACCGCTTGTACGAGCCTTGCCTTCTAACACCTCTTCCACTGAAATAATATTTAATTTTGAGAAATACCTCGGGTGCCACAATTTTATATTGCAATAACAATATTAATTTTCAGTAGCCTAAACTATATAGAAAACATTATTCTATGAAAATTAGTATCAAGTTCTTTAAATAATAAAATAAAACACATTGTTTAAAATAAATATTAATTTTCATGTGTCACCATTACCTTCATAAGTTATTAAAATATTTTCCAAAAACGGGGCTGGTTGAGTGACATTTTCATATCTTGCCCAGCTTAGGTACCGTGTCTGAAATATACAGACATTATGTGAGCACAGCGACCAGCAGTCCTTCGGCCGACCATGCAATTACCCAACACACTTTACCATTTTGTTATATTTTATAAAATGTCATATCATTTTAAATTAATTATTATTGTTACGCTTTCAGACCTTAACTACTTTTAATACAAATTATTAATTATGTACATAATATAAACAATTCTTTAAAACTAACTTATACCTAAAATATTATGAAACAGAGAAATAAAAAAGAAAACTAAAACCCTCTAATAGGCGTCATAGAATTCCTCCGCATCACAGTCAACTGGTAGTGTGCCCAGAAGACTGGCAGCATTGCCACGTTGAATGGCAATGCTTATCCTTTCCGCGAAATAAAGGCCAGCCCTCTGGTCAATTGTTGAATTCCAAATATGAATATAGTGAATAATGAAAAAAATATCAACGTATTTTTAGATTTCGTAAATTTCTAATTAAATGTGATTTTAAACACTTCGTTACGATTTTTCTCCACTGTTTTTTTACTAGGCAACACAAACAAACTATTTGGATTGTCCATTTCAGTTATAAATTTTAAATCAAATGAAAATATTTTAAAAATATTTTTTATTCTACCTCAATTTCATACTACTGTATAGTAACCAATGTTTATTATATATTAAAACAAAACTTTTAATATTATACTTTGTTTATAAGACGATGGTCCACGTCCAAGCCGAATATGGACAGTCTCCTTTGAAAGTAATTCTGTCTTCATGTTCTGTTACCTCCTCACGACTAAACTACCCAACCGATTTGGATAAAATTTGGAACACAGATAGTTTTAAATCAGGGGAAGGACATAGGCTATTTATTGATTTAGGTACCACGCGCAAAAACTAGTCCTAACAGATAATATAATACTATACTAGTATCCTAAATAATATTATAAATGCGAATGTGAGTTTCTTTGTTTGTTTTCGGTTGTGTAAGCTACATATACTTGGCAAGTGTTGTCACAAATGTTAATTTATATGACATGTAGAATAACATAACTATAACATATAGGCATTCTTCAATTTTACTTGTTTACTTGCATGTCGTGAGTGAGGTGACCAAAGTAAATTGAAGGAATGCTAGTGTTAGGCTGAATAAATACATACTCTCAATGAAAAGATAATAATAATAAGGCCTGTGGCATCAGTTCTCTTTCTCGATAGCCGAGATATAAGAAAATCAAAATAATAATATTATTATTTTTAACATAAAATCTTTACACAGTAAATATTGAAGTCTGACCTCTGAGCTAGGTATTAACTTCCTGTGTTACAGAAGTCAGTAATAATCAGAATAAAGATAATAATCTGTTCAGTGCAAAGTGTAGGTAGTATGCTTACACTTCGCTAGATATTGTTTTACGTCCCACGTAATTGAGGTCTACCAAAGGTCTACCAAACTCCTGTCCGAAAATTTCCTCACCTTAAGATCCAATTCCTAATTTGATGCTTAACAGTTGCATTCACTACCGTTTTGCCACTGAGACGTAATACAGTTCAGCTGCATAACACCGTCATTAAAACTACTGGACTATGGAGATAAAGAGATAATTGAGGTAATATAAAAACAAAAATTAATGCCTTTAATATGATTACAGGTTCCAAAAAGCATGTGTCAAGTACGGAGTTCCAGATGTAGACCTCTTCCAGACAACAGACCTGTGGGATCAGAAGAACATTGCCCTCGTCACACAGACCATCTTTGCCCTTGGTAGGACGGTACGTATTTTCGACATAGCTAATATTGTATAATAAAGCAAATTAGGTACTGTATATTCAGTATCATAAAAAGAAGAACCAACTTTTAAAAATAAATATTAAAGAAAACTTTTTGACCTTCACAAGAATTACCTAATTTTCAATGAAATCTGCAAGAATATTTTTATTACGAAACAGTCTCAGAGGAACAATACATTATTCATACATACATAGTCTCACGCGCTATCGCCCTGAAAGAGTAGGCAGAATAAGAACTAACTTTTCGGTAACTATGATTTTAGATTCGAAGAAATCGAGGACAAGACTATTGACGTTTATTGTCATAGTTACAGACTCCGTTCTACTTGGAATTTCATGAGAAACCCCAATTACTCGTTGCCCTGGTCAAGTAAAGCGTAATTAAGTTTTCCCATGACATTATAAAAATCGAACCTGATATCTCATGCATAAGATACTACAGCTGTGCCGAAGCATACTAAAATAAATTAATATTTATTATTTATATTTGAATGTTTGCAGGCATACAAGCATCCTGAATGGAGGGGTCCTTACCTTGGCCCCAGGCCCGCGGAAGAGAATCGTCGCGAATTCAGTGAAGATGTTCTCCGTGCTGGCAACGCCGTTATTGGATTGCAGGCTGGCACCAACAAATTGGCCAGCCAATCCGGACAAAACTTTGGCGCCTCCCGCAAAATCATTCTTGGAAAGTAGAGCACTAGTTTAACAGAAACCCGTAGAAGCTTACATCATATTTTGTGTTATTTTAGGCACCAATAAAAATCAGTACTTGCCTATAAAGTAAATTTGCGTGTATGTAATTTAAATATTTTATTTTATTATTATAAACATTATTCTATATCTTCCAAGGATATTAATTCCATCCTTAAGTAAAGTCTATTGAATTCTGACTATGAATATAAATATGTACATGTTACAAAGTCGTGATACAATAAGCACCAGCTATATACGAAAATATGTAGTTTATATATTTTATGTGAGTACTATACTATAATCGCTATTATAAGAATAATAATTAATAAATAAACTGTGATTACATGTTTGAAGAATGTTTTAGCGAGTATTATTTTATTGAATTATTTTATGCTATTGAATATTTATTCTAATTAGGTAAGTACCTACTCAAAAAGTATTAATTCATTTATGTATAAATTAATAACTAATCAACATTTATTTCTTAAAATAAATATGTGATTAAATGTGCCTTAGTTATTAAATTATATATCCTTATCAGAAAGCCTCAAAATAAAATCGTCGGTTTTGGATCCTACATTGTGCATATGACATTTTGATCTGATGAAAATATAGCCATGGTGTATTTTTTGAATTCGATTAAACAATATGATATTTATATTTTTTTATTTATTTTATTTAAATACTTCATGCACAAAACAATACATTGGCGGACTTAATGCCAAGGGCATTCTCTACTCACCGTCAACCGTGATGAAACCGGTGATACAGACATAAAAAGAAGTAAGTGCATACACATACAATAGCATCATAAATATACATGTATTTAAACTAAAGAATAACACAAAAGTAATGATATTTACATAATATATATGTATATATTATGTAAATGTAAATAAATGTAAATGTATTTAAATTATATGATATATATTTAGGTATGTACCTAAATATTTAACATATAATTTAAATAAAATATATACAGATATATACATATAGACGTCTACTTACATGCACACCTATATACATACATACATAAAATATCTCTGATGAGATGGAACAGATAAACTGTCAAGGAAGAGAGCACGTACTTTTCACTTTGTAGGCGTTTCGGCCGCTGAGTTTCGTCCGATCCGGTCAAGACAGGAATTTCATTATTTTTAATATTTTCGAGTGGTGTTTCGGATTAACCTTTCTTTAATCAATTTTTGTACAGTCAGAATTAAAATCCTTAGATAGGGTAAATTAGAAGAAGAAATAATATATATTTCAATAAAAGTCAGGGAAATACGATCGTGGCGGTAAGTCCCGGTTTTGAGGAGTGACTGGAAAGGCGGCATGGTGTCCTCACCTTCCTGCTGACACAGGTAATGACTGGCCACGGTTGTTTTGGCCAGTTCCTGTATCGCATAGGCCAGCAGGAAACGCCCGGATGTCATCACTGCGGTAACTGCCGCGATATTGTTGTGGACACGGCGCTGCACACTTTGGCGGAATGCCCCGCCTGGGCATCGCAGCGCCGTGAGTTGATCGCGGCAGTTGGACTGGCTGCTCTCTCCCGGCTGTGGTCCAGTCTATGGTCCGGAGTGAGAGATCATGGAACGCCGTCGCCTCCTTTTGTGAGTAAGTAATTTCCATCAAGGAGGCGGCGAAGCGGGAGAGGGAGCGCTTAAACCCTCTCCCCAACCGCAGAACCGGGCGGCGAGGATGGATCGAGGTCATCTCGCGCCTGATGTTTAACCCTGATGTTTAACCTGGGGGTGGTGGGCTGCGTGGGTCTGCTCGCCACCCGATCAGCACCAGGTCCGAGAGGCGTCCTCTGTCGTCGTTGTCCCCTCCAGGGGGACGGTGGAGGAAGTATTTTTGTGCAGTAGCCTGCCGTTTCACACGACGGGCCGAAACCAAGGCGGGGTCACGATTGCATGTGAAAGCGATTCGCGCGGCCTCGCCGTCTATGATTATGCCGAGGAACACCGTGGTAGGTTTAGTCAGTATTACCGGGGTACCTTTCCCCGGTGAGCCTGACATAACGTCTCCGTCACCCCGCGGAGAGGTATGCGTCAAAGCATTCCTCCACGAAAAAAAAACAAAAAAAAAAGGTTAAAATTTGAAGATTAATACATAATTAACAAAATGATAAATAATCATATATTTCCTTTAAAAAAAAACAAAGTTTGTTTCAAAAACCAATTTGTAATTATACAAATTGGTTTTTTTGGATAGTATTTCATAGTATAGTAACCCTATGTGCAACTGTTAAACTCAACAAGGTATACACAAAAAAGCTAATAACAAAATTATTTCTATAATACAACCTTTAATAAGACGCTGAATCCATTAGGTACCGGAACTCCGGAATAAAACATATCATCCCAACCGTATTTGGAATTATCATGAGAAGCACTATGGCCGAAAATGATTTAAATGGTATATCCCGAGTTTTCCAGACCAAAACATTTTTCATGTAAGTCCGGATTTTCGAAAGCCTATTTTTGCGCTCTACACACGTCTCTTTTGAAATGGCCCTGAAGGTAGATTTCCTATTTTGAGATAGGCGTTTTCCCCTTTCCTCGTTTGTCTCATTTATACGACGGACGCTGCCTCATATAAACAGTGCGTTTAGTAGATCAACCCAGATGCAGACAAATAAAATCAGTTATCTAATTTCAGACTCAATAAAAACTGAGAAATAAACAAAAATTTTAACAAAATTGAATATCGACTTCAAAAAATAATATTCTAAAAGCAAAATGCACTAAAAAGTTAAAAAATAATTGCGTATTCTTGTTAATAATTAAATTATTGTTATTTTTGGAGTCGGTGTCAGCCGCCTGCGCTGCTTGCTGGTTCTATGTGTGTAATTAATGATAATGATAATTATGATTGTAGTAAGACATCTCATGTTTAAGTAGTTAAGACTCCATTATTAACAATAATTTAATTACTAACAAGAATACGCAATTATTTTTGACTTTTTAGTGCATTTTTTGTTTTAGAATAGTATTTTGCGAAGTCGGTTTTCTCTTTTGTTAAAATTTTTTGTTTATCTATGATCTCAAAATTACTTCTTAGTGAAAAAGTCATTATATGTATATCAATGGAAAAAGTGCACTTACTAAGACTTACAATACTAAGTGTTCAACAAAAAGTTCTAGCAAAATTTTGTGACTTTCCAAATCTAAAATGGTACTAGAAACACTACTCAAAAATATATAATATCAAATTCTTGTTTCGACCGCATCGGATGAAACTCAGCGGCCGAAACGCCTACTAAGCCGCACTTTTAACTTGAAAGTGCAACGGTTTGTGGACATCCTGACTTCATGAGGGAACGCATTCCAAAGTAAAACGGACTGGACGAAGAAGGAAGAATGTGGGAAACCAGATGTATGGGAGGGACAAAGTAAGAGGAGGTTATTGGAAGAACGAAGATTTCTATCATGATTTGAACATAGGTATTGGAAAAGGCCGGCTAAATAAGTGGGGGCATTTGGTGAGGTTAGAATAGATAATAATATTGTAAGGGCACGCAAACTACGGCGTTGACGAATGGGTAACCATTTTAAAGTGGATCGATAAGATGAAATATGGTCATATTTACGAAGATTATAAATGAATCGAATGCAGTTATTTAGAAGTCGGTCATATTTATTGAGTAGATCTGCATTCAGTTCATAGTAACACACATCACCATAGTCAATTAAGGGATATTTTCCTTTCCTAATATCAAAGTCTGCACAAGCATTATTTTTGTCTTAAATGGAAGAAAATTCTTTAGGCGATACAAGACTGTGACTCTGACTGATACTAGTAACCTGAGCTTGCCAAATTAAATTGGAGTCAATGAGCAAACCCAGATCCTTTACAGTAGGACTGAACGGTGTAGGTGTCCCACCATACACAACAGGCGGTAAAGTACTGGAGTCCAGCCTGCTTATCAGTCGTTGACTTCCAACTAAAATTGACTGACACTTAGTCGGGTAAATAGACAATCCAAATCTAATAGGTACCTATGTTTTACTTACTTATTTAAATGTAGGTGTCACACAAGGATACGCATTGACTTCATTTTAAAAAATAGTAGTAATAGTGGATTTCTCCGTAGGGTTTTTTTGGAGGCCCAATCAACCTCTTTCACCCTTCCAGCTCCTTCTCCTTCACACTATCTTTCCTAATGGGTCGGCAACGCGTAAGTGATGTTTTTGGTATTGAAGGCGTCCATAGGCTACGGGGACCACTTACCATCAGGTGGGCCGTATGCTTGTTAGCCACCTCAGTTGCATAAAAAAACAGCTTTCCATTTGAGGGAAGTTTTTTTAAATCTTTACTGCAAGTCAGTGGCCTCTCAGATGGAAAACAGAATCCACTACTACAGGACATAGTTGCTTTTTGTATTGCAGTAATTGTTACTGCCAAGAAACACCATCAAGCCACTGTCTACAGTAAAACCACGAAGAAGCCAAATAAGCAAACGGTCTGCCTAATATATGTTAAGAAGATCAAAGGAGTGATTCGACCCCCGGTGCTCATACTTACTAAACTAAACGCAACAATTCCTACTATGCACATTGCTACTTCCTCGAATTTACCTCGATATTCTATTAGAGCACTTGCCCAGAAAAGTCAGCTTGCTGAAACCAGCAAGACGACTAATCACAGTTACGTAGCCTTAGCTTTGAAATTAAACAACTTTATACGGATTTTGTCGCGTTGTTTATTTTTAAAACACTTTTTTTACATTATATACAAAATTATATATATACTGTAGGTACATTATCCGTGTTTATAAAAATATAATTATTTTGCTTGTATATGTATTAACCTATAAATTATGTCATAAAATACATTTCTTAAGTTTGTGGTACATACATAAAAGAAAATCACATAATTTATTGCTTTTTGTAAACGAAAAACGCTGTAACAAATCCCGTTTCTAGATGTTTTCAATCATTTTATTTAAAATAAAGCATTCGACCACACGTTTTAGTACTTTTTTTTATTTGTTTATTTTGGTTTGCTAACAAATGTAACAATAATACCTACATTTTCACAATTATATACACATGAAGTTTGAGATAAAAAGTTACATCCAATTTAATAAGAAATCTTCTATTTAATAAGACTAGCTGTCGCCAAGTGGTCGAAATTTGCCCATAAATTATTTAAATTTTAAATTTGTTATGGTTTTATTGTCTATAACTATACCCTTATAATGACATTTCATTTAGTCCAACCAGTTAGTTAGTTAACCATAGGAAGCATTCTACGAAATCAACCGAACAATGCCGAAATACCACGAACGCGTTTCGACTGCTTGTGTCAAATGCATAGTAGTGGGCGTGTAGTGTTTTTTCATTAATTTAATATACTTCTAATGCATATTCTATAAAAATATTAAGTTCGCCCCTCCTTCTCCATATAAACTTTAACTGTGCCAAATTTCATACTCCTCCATCCGCCCAATTTTCGTAAAAAGGGGTACAAAGTTTTTGCTTCACTTATTAATATTGCTCAGTTGCGTAGCGTGGGTGTCAGCCGCCCGTGGCGGAAAGATTTTTTGCCGCCCTCTTTTTTATATATTTCAATTTAAAAGACTATTATTTACAGTAATTCTAAATAACTTTTCGGCAAGAACAGTCATCTAAATTGTGTTTTGTACAGTTCTAATATTTACAATATATTATGTTTAATTATTGTGAAATTTGCCGCTCCCTAAAAGTGCCGCCGCCACTACGCTACGCCACTGAAGATGCTTCTTATGTACATTTGTGTTATACATTGAAATTAAACTACTTTATGATATAGTTTAATTTCAATATAACATTCGCGTAAACGTAAGACAATATTAGCCTTTTATCATATATTATCTTTATTGTTATTTTTTTGTTAGTTTAAAAGCCAACTCCCGCACTAGGAATAATTCCTGTATCGCGGGGGACTTTACAAACATTCAAACAACTGACACAGAGAACACCCAGACTGGGAACAACCATTTGTGGATCACACAACATGTGGTATTCTAACCCACAACACGGCTCCGCGGGCGCGGCAGTGATTGAGATAGACGCCATCCGTGCAGTCTATGGAGAACTCTCAGGCATTTGCATGCCTGTATTTACGATGTTTTCCTTCGCAGTTATAGAGAAGAGCAATAATTAACTATTTAATACGCACGTAACTTCAATTTAAAATAAACGTATTATAAATATCTGCCCGACCCAAAAATTGTTTTTCATATAAATAAATGCATGTTTATCATATCTACTTTAATAGCAATATCAAACCATTATTACTTGTTTTTGTTTATTTATTTAAAGACTTACAGCCTACAATATTCGGTACTATCATTAATGGTACATACTCCTCGTTGAATATCGTAAAGGTAATTACTACGTGCCTGAAATATATGACGCTACATGTCGATCGCCCCCATAAGAAATAACGATCGTATTATTATTGATTTTTATCGCATCCATTGATATATTGTAATGTACCTGCCTGACTGCATTATAAATATGACATCCGCTTGGCTGCGAGGGATGCGCTTACAATCAAGGTTAACCATCCAAATATACAGCGTGTAGCAGAAAGTTGTGGTCATATTTGAAGACCGTAAAGTATATCTGAAAAATAACCTAATAATTAATTTGTTTTGATCCGGGATAGGGTAGGTACACCCTATCCCGGATCAAAACAAATTATTTCAATAATATTGTCTTACGTTTAAGCAAATGTTATACATTGAAATTAAACAACCTTATACTGATCATACCGCGTTGTTTATTGGAAACGTCGGAATAAGAGAAAAATTAAATCTAAATAGTTTTAATCGTTTAAATAGCTTAAATAGAAGTAAACAGTAACGAGTAAAAGTGTTTAACAATAGTAGTTTAAAGTTTGCAAAATGATGTAGATAATAATAGGAATTTATAAAAAAATAATTAACGAGATATAGGCCGTATAAAGTTGCATAATTTCAAATTATTTAAAATTTTCTGACAATTTTAAACACTTTATTTATTTATTGTTTAAACATCGCCGAGTCAGCTATTGGTGTTTTTTAAATATCGAATCGAACGTGCTAATATTGACAATTCGAAAAAAAATACTACATCTTAGTGAAACTAATGTATAGGTACGGATGTTTTTGTAGCGATTTTCCATTATACAGGGGCTATATTACGGAACGCTTAGACATGACCACACTTTCTATAACACGCTGTATGTATACAGCATCGAACAATGCTACTTCTACAAGGTAAATTTTTATGCAAAGGCGATAAAAGTGACCTCTGTTGATGGTTGGTTCTAACCGTCATGAAAGGACAATGTGTAGGAAAATCTTTAAAAACCGTAGTGAAAGGACTTTATGTAGGTAAATTATTATATAAAAAATAGAGCATAAAACCTGCACGCGAACATGATTAATAGTTATTGCTCCTAGCTCTATAAATAATGAATGCTTATTGTTTTTATAAAACAGTTTATTAATTACTACCTATTGAAAAAAGTGATCATTCGCTAATGGACTTTTTTTACATTGAATTCCTAGCTACTGTTTATTGTAGGTATTCGAGTTTTCTACTGTGATAAATGAATTGAATTAATATTAAGACATTTGACAGACAATTGTCATTGCTCAATGGCATTTTCATAATGCATATCAGTAAAAATAAAATGCCATGTTCTTCATTAGTGTGGTACCTACGATATTTAAAAAAATCGTTAATCATTGAGTATAATTGAGTAAAATGCAATATTAGCCCAATGGAAAATATATTGGACCATCGGCAGAGAGGTCGTGGTTTCGAACGCCACTCATTTTACTACCAATGTGAACCCACTCGTAAGTCGTAACACAAGTATTATTTAGTAGCTTAAGCGGTTAATAAGAATACTAGTAATTTGCAACCCAAATAGCTAATCATCGGAAAAACAAAACAAACAATAGTTTTTTTATATAACTAAGGTGGCAAACAAGCATACGGTCTTAAACCTAACAAGAGTGAGACAGCATGCGATTTATCTTTCGGATTACTTTTACTTGTGAATTGTGCGACTGGCCATAAGTCACATTCCTAGTCCACTGTACAATACAGAACTGCCTATTTATAGTATTCAATAAATTGGCAGTTCTGTATTGTACATTGGACTAGGAACGTGACTTAATGACTGATTGAATTGGACAATGAAAGGTTATGAAGGGAGGATGCTCACCATAAACATTACCTTGGCATATTGATTGTTATTCGCGGGCTACGAATAACAATCACATCTTATAACTATATGGAACTACTTCGATAGGTCTAGTTGCTTCCAACATACATGAGTACCGCGTTTAAATTTAAAAGAAGTACCTTATTAGTTTTATAGGTGCCTTTTAGGTTCTCGTACCCGAAGGGTTCCAGCGGTACCCTATTACTAAGCCTTCGCTGTCTGTCCGTAAATATCGAGTACGAATATATATAGGCAACATTATAATTTTTTTTAAATACATACACTCGATATAGATACACAACGATTTTTCATCCAGAAAGCCAGAATATTAAGTGACGGCGGCGTCGCTGCTAAAATATTTGATATAATATAAAACAACGTATGCAAAAATATTGCTTCAAAAGTAATATTTTTGTAATATAAACCTTTACAAAATCTACGAATAGAAAGATAGGTACTTACACCGACCGCCCATTTAGCACAGGCTACATGAAAACACTAGCTCAACGTGAACGATAAATGGACTTTCTTTATAATCTAGAAATTATGATTAAAACTATGAACAACATTTGACCCCTACTGACTTTCTCAACAGAGCTGTGGTGGTATGAATAACTGTATATTCACACCTCGCGGTCGGTTATTCACATATATACATAATACCAGCTTTATATTAAACTGTCCCCCTGCTGGGCATGGGCCTCTTTTCAGTGTGAGAAGGGTTAGGATATGGCCTTAACCCTAGACCACTATACTGGCCCAGTGCAGGTTGGCAGACGTCACATATCTTTGAAAACATTATGGAGAACTCACAAACATGCAGGTTTTGTCTCGATTGTCTTCGGCACTAAAGCGAGCGTAATTAACTACTTAATACGCACATAACTTCGAAACAAAATAAATTAGAGATGCCCACCATGGGGATTAAACACGAGATCTCTACGCGGCAGTCCAACGGTTTCTCATTAGGCTATCGCTTTCTCTATCTATGATTATTTATAAGTTCAATTTTATTTATATATTGCCCTTATACTTATAAGTTCAATTTTACCATTTACCAAACTTTGTCAATAAATAAAAAGGAGAGTTCGTGTTATTTGCAAGTAATTCTAAATTTTATTGAGAAACATAACGGTAAACATAAAACAAGAACAAAATTTGAAGGCTTCAGTAATTTTCTTTTAAATTTAGGTTTAAAAGCGGAAATCAGCAATTTAAAAACAAAAAACAATGTTTGTTTTTTAAAAAATATCTTGTGGCGTGAAAAGTGGTTTAAGGTGCTTAAACTATAGCAAGTGATACTCTCTTTCAGCCAATTCAATTTGGCAAACGATGTACCAAACACCTGTATATTATACATCTTTTAGGACGCAAGTTTTCTAGATGTTAGGTTACCAAAATTGCTTATACATGTAAAATTAAACCATTTACAACCCACTCATGCATGAGTTACCTATATAATATTTAAAGATAAAATAATTTCAAAACACCTTCGAAAATAGTTGCTGCAAACCTTTATTTACTTACCTACATATAATTTTAAGCAATGTATTTGGTAAAATAATATAGATTTAAGGAAATAGTCCTTATATCTATATTATTTTATAAGTTTTATTTTATAAAATTAATACCAAGTAGTTCCAGCAGTCAGTTATTAGTCAGTTTATAAATACTGAAATTCAGTTGATTGTAAGTACCTATACTTCATTAAAATTTTAAAAAGGCGAATTCTGTTTTCTGTCCCTTCATTTAGGTACCTAATAACATCGAAAATGTTTATCAATAGCACATCATCGTTGTCCCTACAGTATATCTACTGCCGTTACAGAGTAATAAATGAACTTATATACTTGTACCTATCCATTGCCATGATTTTATTGCACGCTAATTATAACTAATAGGTACCTTACCTACAATGAGCTACCAGCCAGCTAGCCACATGGGTACTCCATGTGGCTAGAATCTTTGATAGGTATGAACCTATCACTTAAGAGAGGATAATTATTATGTATGCATTCATATGTTTGATATAAATGTAAGTAGGTAGGTTCTTATTTATTAATTCCATGATATAAACACGTACAAGGCTGGCGAGGACAAAAACCTTGTAGTAATTTAGATGTAAAATACGAATAATTTATGACTTCTTTGATGTTAGTATTATTATAATATCTAATATTAGGTATGAAATTCCCATGATTATTATGTACAGTTTACATATCCATGGAAATTCCTATTCAACTAGAGACATCTAGTACGTATTGTATAATTTAGTTTCGAAGTATTAATTATATAGTTTAAATATTTCTGTACAGATGGCGCACGTTTCGTTAACCAAGGTCATCCGTAGTGATGTCCACGTTCAATACAACAATCACAAAATACATAGGTAGAAAAAAGCAGCTGTGTACTTAATTTGTTTTAAGTGTTATTTATCTAATAATTAATAGTATTATTAGAACTTCTTTGTAATAAAAAAGAGTCTGACGATATGTTAGCACACTTCATTATAATTAATTATAGATAAACATATTTATTAGTAGGTACAAATCAGTTGTAACTCGTAATATTATTTAGAAATACAATTTGTTAATATTATACAAAATTTCACTTTTATACTTATTCAATAAATATTGATTATTCGATTACATTAATACAAAAATAAAATTTGTCAAAACAGTTCTTAATATAACAGATTTCATTTAGGTCATTGAAGATAAGTGTGTTACTAAAAGCCTTGATTTATTGTGTATCCTTCAATTAACATAAAATCGAAATTGTTTAGGTTATAAGCAAATAATAGATAAGGGCCAGATTGAGAACATGATTTGTTACATCACAGAACACATTAAAAATATAAAGTTCATCGTATGTGTATTGTGTAATGTGTACGGTCCCATCACTAACGTTAAATAACACAAGCCCGCAAATACTTGTTGTGGAATGTATTTTTTATGCTGCGTAAATTGAACGTGAAATGTGTGTATAAACTATCCAAATGTTAATAAACACGTGAGAAAATGATAACATTCGGCGCTGCGAACACTTCCACGGCGTTAGAAGATACAGGTGCGATATTGTGAACATTGTTTTTGGTCTCGTGTGACAGAGTTTTTGTATTGTATTGTTATGGTTATCTTGTAGGGGAAGTGCGAAGCATCTGCGAAAGTATTTGCAGCGATGGCTCCAACGCCACCGTGCAAGCTAGCGGTTCGAATCAAAGGCCCCGTATGGACATTGCATGTGTTCTGGACGTGACCCAAACAGTGAATCTGGCCCATAGAAAAAGAGCATTGGAGGAAGTACGATTAGCATCTGAGCTAGTCAATGCCAATTTGCATCACATACATGTAAGTTTCATAACAAATATTAAATGGTAAACTTCTAGTTTTGGTCCAAAAAATACTCGAGTTTTTTTTATGTCCTTCACATATTACTTTCTTGGTCAGAGTTCACATTTTATTCAACTGTTACCAAAGTTTTGTTACATACAATTTTGGATGTATGCTTGACTTTGACTTTAAAATAAAAAATATATTTCGCATAAAATTTTATGTAATTACTAATTACCTATATTGCTTAGGAGTAAAACTTGCCAGCTATTTTTGGTAATGGTATTATATGGTATGGATCTATGGTTTTTCTTGATGATAAATAAACATACATTGCTTTAAAACATTCCTGATTAATCTGACATCTGTAGCATATGATAGACTTAAATTTATGAAATTTTGACTGATTCATCTCCTCATAACTCAAGGATATTTAAAGTTCATATTTATCATATTCTAATTGGTATATTGATTTAGGTACATATCATACATTTGCTTCTTGTTTTTAGTATGACTAAAATTCCCAACATTATTGGCTGTAATTGCAATTCAATTTATTATTATTTTATGACTTTCTACCAACGATGACCTTGCAGATTAACCTTTACAAACACTTGCCTATTATATCCAATCTACGCTTCTTTATGATCATGTTTTTGATTGACTAGATATTTGTCATGATAATAGGTGTCAGAGAAAAATAAATGTGAATGTGTAAATATGTTTTTCAGTTTGAAAAGCTCGACTTTGGAGAGACAAATGTCCTGGACACATTTTACAATGCCGATGTGGCACTGGTGGACCTCAGTGTACAGTTACAACAGAGTTCACTGCTGTACCACCTTGGAGTGCGAGAAAGCTTTGACATGAAAGAGAATGTTTTGTTGTACAATGATGTTGATGCAGATTCCACGCTCAGGCTTAAGGTAAATTATATTATATAAAATTCCACCCAATAACTATGTCTTTGTTCATAAATAGTTTATTTTACACCTGTTTTCCAGAAGGTTAGGCACAGACTAAAGGCTTTGTGTTTTCGCCTACCGTCACTGGGCCAACATGCATTATGTTGTAACCATAAAAAACTGAGTTACCATGCTGATATTTAAAAAAAATGGAATGACGCCACTGTGTTTTTCCTTGTATAAAAATTGCCTGGGTCTAGTGGTCAGTAATTAACCACTTGGTTACAATCCTATACCTTGTTTAGTAATAACTAAACATTTGCCACATAATAGACTACTGTAAAACTTTGACCCTCACTCAGTCAGTCAGTTATTATTTATTTAGAGCACAAAAATATCTAAATTATTCATTTAGAGTTAGTGAGTAACAAGTGCAGTGGAAAATTTAAGCACATTTGCACTAACAAAAGCAATGTTTTGTGAATTTTAATAACTTGAAAATATTTAATACTTATTACATTTTATAATTTTTTTTTGAGTTTAATAACATTTAATGTCCATCAAATTGGCAAAATATTAGGCTTGACTTGACTTGACTTTTAAAAATAAAGAAGTGTAAATACAGCAATCCATGTTTAAACTAACTTTTTGCTCTAACATTCATACCAAGGTTGCAGCTTAACAACCTTGTGTTGTCTTCTATGGTTAACAAAGGACCATAGAGAGTCCTCTATGAAACTGGCTTCAGACCTAGGCTCCTTAACCCGGTGCTATGCTGTCAGTATGAGAACAGAATTATATTCCCTTTGCCCTGGCAAGTCTGTTTTTGCATAGCCAGCAATGTGCAATTGTTACACTAGTAAACTCACTAACTCATAAAGTTTGATGTTCATACACTTATGAACATGAAACTTTATGGGTTAGCGAGTTCATGAATCATTAAATGTTTTAACATTTACTTGCTTAACATTATTTAGCAGATATAAGAAATAAATTTGGACATACTTTGCCCTGTAAACAATAATGAACTTAAATCTTATTCTGCGGAACCTAGAATTCAGCTTGCTAAATGTGGATAAAATACATCTTTTTTATTAGCAAGCTGTTTTGCTGCTACTCCTTAGACGATATACAGGCGAGACTGTGTGAGTGTAACAGTGTAAATAGACGATCGAATATGGTGCAGCCAAACCACGAACGCAGTCCGCTGTATGTTGGACCATATTCATATTAGTTTATTGAATTCATGTTGTTACATTTTGTGTTGTTTCAAACAAGAACCCTGTCATGGAAACATTGTTAAATATTATTATAACAATTATTGTTTTATAAGAATAAAATAAAACAACATATAAATTATTAAATCATCAGCTTAGCCAGTGATAATGTAACTTAGAAAGTACATAGACATGGTCATTATCAAGTAAGTAATAAATTTATGAATTATGTTAATTTTATAATCTATTTTATAATAATATAAATTAAAAAATATATTAGGTATTGAGTATGTAGGTAATGTATTTTGAATTGGACCATTTATCATTTAAGTATTCTATTATATTGTAATAACATTTCAATCGTGTGGCGCACATCATTATTATTAATATCGGTACCATGGTTCAATATCGAACTTAGTGTGGTAACGAAAATATATTGTGTGAAGGGCGCACTGTATCATCCTACCGTGCGTTGTTTGGCCGCACCACGTTCGATCGTCTTGCACGTTAAGTACGTATCCAATGCCAAATATACAGCGATAGTATTCGCAAACCAATTATCAGTTGCAATTTCGGGCGTTCCTCGATCAAAACAAGCCCTACATACATTACATATACATTCGTCGAAACTCAGCTCGTAATCGTTGCCAGATCATGTTTCGCATAACTGAAGATTTTATTAGGATGAACTTAATTTCATGAAAGCGGGACACAAAAAGTTCAAATGTGAGTTAGATTCCTGTTGCTGCATTAAGAATTTGGAAATATTGCAATTATTAAAGACTAGATTTTGTCTGCTTTTGTTGATATATAGGTACAAATATTGTCAACGGTGTTTGTTTACAGCTTTTATTTTAATCCTTTTTAGAAACGTACATACAATAACGAGCCTGTGTCTGAACATTGAAGATATCTTTGAAAAGCTATTTAATTAATACTTAGGGAGGTCGAAAACCAAAACAAAGGCTTTTAGAATTCTAGTGAGTCTGTTTATTCTAACAACACTTCAAAATTACTGAACGGATTTCAGCGGAATTCAGCATATAATCTTAACCACGTTTCATCCAAGTCCATGCTGAAGAACTTAAGGTATAGTGTTTAGTGCAGGTAAACCATAGTCGATACCGCCAGGTTACTAACCTGTATAAACTACAGTTCACACATTTCTAGAAGATATGAGAAATTGGCATATATCAAAGGATCAAAATGTGACTTGAGTTACCCCGCAGTAGGCACTCGTTTTTATTTTGCTTGTTTTGTATCTGTGCGAAACGGTGCACAGCTATGTTCAATGTCATTGGCAATATACTACGCCTTAAAATCTGGGAGTCCCGTCTCAAATAGCAAGTCTAGCATTATTGATTGTAATCGATCGCGTTATCGATCCAATCGATTGAGTTTATTAAACAATAGACTAAATGTATTTATTTTAAGTAGTTCTTCAATACGGTTACAATGAACTATAACTAGTAAGACTATACCGCATAGAAGGCGCATTGTATAAGTTTTTGCTACGCCACTGGCACTGTGCTAAGGGTTCGATCCCCTAAATATAATAATAAGTATCTGTGCCCGCTGTTTCACCCGCGTTTATGATTACTGTGCCGCCCCCGTGGGTCGTAGCGTGATTTTATATGGTCTATAACCTTCCTCGATAAATAAGCTATCCAACACTAAAATATTTTTTCAATTCGAACCAGTAGTTCCTGAGATTAGCGCGTTCAACCAAACAAACAAACAAACTCTTCAGCTTTATAATATTAGAAGAGATATTAGTACCTATAGATATTTGTATAGATATCTGCCCTGTATATAAACTGTTCTATTGCTGGGTACGGGCCTCTTCTCAGTGTGAGAAAGGCTAGGCCATAGTTCACCACGCTGGCTGTGGGTTAGCAGACATCACATATCTTCGAGAACATTATGGAGAACTCACAGATATGCAGGTTTCTTCACGATGCTTTCACCGTTAAAGTATGCGATATATAACTATTTAATACGCACATAACTTTGAAAAGTCAGGGATGCACCTAGAGATTGATCTCGAGACCTCTGCGTAGCAGCCTTACGGTTTCCCACTGGCTAGGCTCCCGCTGGTCATACGGGATAAATATCAATCCCCGATCCGAAACATTTGTGTGACCCACAAATAGTTGTTAATGTGTAGTAAATCGCACAAATTATTGTAGAGTCACCTGCGAGCCTGCAATACAGGTATTAGTCCTGATGCGGGACTTGTCTATCTCAATAATATGCTGCTTAAATTGTTTATTTTAGCCCGCTCTTGAAAGATGTGGCTTGAATGACTAGGTTCATAAATCAAGTGCTATCTATTCCTAGCTACTAACACAAAGCAAGGCTACGCACGATTGTTGCGTTATTGCGCATAAGTTAAAAGGAATACCATGTTTATACTATGTTGAAAGTGCATATCAGTGATATTTCTTTTTCTTTCGTTTATCTGACTGCGTCAGAAGGACGGTAATGTGTTTTGGGTGTATGTATGTATGTACTTAAATCTATTGCTTTTTTACGGTCTGTAGCATAAACATAATGATGATTTTGAAAAATAAGGTGTCGTTAGTTTAGTCTTAAGACAGAGATACATAACGTTTTTATTATTTCTGGGAAAATAAATGTAGCTGTACTTATTAGATTTTTCAGGATTTAATCATGTGTCATTATTTATTTTAACGTTTACAATGATTTATTATACTAAATACTCGAGTCTTATTTAAAAGGAAAATAAGTTTAAACTTTATAATAATACATTTTGTTTGAGGAGCTCAAAAGAAACGACACAACGAAAGTTTTTGGATTTATGGCATTCGGACTACCGCGTAATGCAAATACTTTTTAATTTAATCCTATCTTACTAATATTACTGCTACGTATCTATAGCTATCTCCGTGACGCAGCGGTATTGAATGCGACTGCTGTGCATGAGGTCACGGGTTCGAATCCCGGTTCGGGCCATAAATAATTTTTCTGTTAAGAAATCTTAATAGCAGCCCGGCGTTAGGAAGTTGACGGTGTTAGACACCCCGTGCCTCGAAAATCACGTGAAGCTGTTGGTCCTGCGCCTGATCTCCGACCGGTGTCAGATTACCATCCCATCGGATCATGAAAGTTAGGGAACAGCGAGTGCACTTGTGTTTGCGCACTCACTTGTGCACTATAATTTCTCCTGCGCAGCGGCCAGTCTCCGTTAAGACTGGCCGCCGTAACCGAAATTTGGTCTGGAGGCCATTACTAATATTACAAATGTAAATTTTCAATATTAGATCATCAGTTACTCCCAAACAGCCGAATGGATTATTACGCAATTTGATAACCTGAAACGTCAGGAAGAGTATATAAGAAATATTTAATTTGTTGGTGTAGCACAGCGTGTAGTCCTTGGGTTTATTTGTTCTCTGTGGAAATTCTCAATAACTTCATTCGACACGTAGAATTGCCGCGTGTCTTCTTCAAAATACATGAACATATATTTATATATGTACCTATTAGCCAACAGATATTGCCTGTCTAACTGTCAAAATGATGTCCGAGTTTCTGGAATGTTCCATTTGGTCTAATACCAAGACTGTTTCTACAATAGTTGCCCCGTCCTAGAAGAAATCTTTGTATCGCGAATCTTTGAATCTTTGTATTTAATCTGATTTGGACTTTGCTATCAAATCTTGTAATGTTATCAAAGTGATATAATATTGTGAAACCATATACGAAACGCCAATTCATTATGAAGGTTGTTAGTCTGTGGAAAAACCCAAGCCTTCAAATGTTGTCGAATCACAGCTTTTATTTGGATTGCCTTGGTGAAACTGTGTGAGATTTACTGTTTCAATGATGTCGCCCTGGCAATGGCGAGCTTGTCCCTTCAGTTACATAACCTTAGTCTAGCATTACTTCTGTACCAGTACCTACTCAGATGGGGCAGGGAGGATTTCATATAGCAGGCGAACTTATTGTCGTTCAACTCAAATGGCTATAAATTGTTTCTGGAACTATTATTAGATATATCATGCACTAAGCAATTCTCGGTTTATACATTGAAATGCGTGCTCTTCTTATTAAACTTTATGATATAGATCTCACAGTTTGCTAGTAATAGTACGAAAAAATTTTCTTCTCCTAAAGAAAAAAGACCTAATTTGTTGGCAAGCTCGGCAATACATTTCTTTAAGGAACGTCCACACAATTCTTATCAAATGTGTTGCAGGCGCCGATGAGCTACGGTTCAGGTTTACCACCTTGCTAACAAAAAACTGATTTAATGGCTTACGATTACGATTCCGTTATTTCTAGAGCCTAGTGAGTAAGGAGTCCAATTGTCATATAAATAATATAATAAATAAATAATAAAGCTCATATAAATATATAATAAAGCTCAGTACTGGGTTGTTGGTATCTCTGATGCACCAGTGATCGGAAACGTAGGCAATCTGGACCACTATTAGTAAGATAACTTTGAATCACAAGTGGTGACCCTTCTTCCGGCGGGGCGCTTCCAATAAAATTATCCTACCGAACAAGATAACCAGAAATGGGATGTATAAAATGTACGATTAAGTATAATTTTGATGTTGTTTGCTCGAAAACTGGAGTGAGGTCTAGGATAATTAAATATAGAGATGTTAATGTTATTTTCTTTAAAAAGTTTTCAAATATTTTCTCAAGTGATTGTATAACAACTAACGTTTTAAATGTGTTTGTTATAACTTATAACCATAAAAAATCTTCTAAAACCTTTCGCATTTATAAAATCAGTAGGGTATGTATATATCTTATGCTGAATGCTATCGTACTTTTCAGTGTTTTTGGCAAATGAAACTTAGTAGCATTAAATAATATACAAAGTTTGGTGAATATTATAATTTAACTAGATTTTGCTCGGACTTCGCTCGCGTCAATGTAAATTTTATCAATAAATTTATATCCCTCAGGAACAGTACTTTTTCCCTAGATGACAGGTACTCTATGTCCTTTTCTGTACCCCTGACAACGTGTAAGCAAAATTTCATAATGATAGGTTAAGTAGTTACGGTGTGAAAGTGTAACAAATAAACTCATATGCTCACTTATAATATTAGTTTAGTATTTGGATGGTAACGGTCATAGAATTTGTGCCTAAAACCACACGCCGCACGCGTTTATTCTAAAGTGAACTAAGTACCGCATACTAACTAATATAAATATAATATATACTATAAATAATAATAATATAACTATATACTATAAATAATAATAATATAAATATAACTATGCCACGATCGTACTTACGACGTAGTTTCTTAACAATTTTCCTCCTATTCAACTGTCTATGTGTATAACTCTTGAATGCACCTCTACCGCCATTACTCTCAATTTGTCAAATTGTCCTGTCCGTATCTCCATTCATGCTATGATGACAATTCAAATATCTTGTACCTAATTCAATTACGGGTTGACGGTTTTATTTGTAGATCTATATGTTATAATGTGTAAGGATTTCTGATGACACTTGTGACCCCAGGGGCTTGTCAAGTGTGCTCCCGTTTATTGTCAATTTAATACAATTCTTTAATAATAAACATTATGCAACTATGGATGAAGTATATTCGCAATTTGGCTCTGTATAGTTGAATTTAAAACTACCTACAAATTAATTGTTGAGCATAGCGGAATCCCATTTCAGAACTAGGAATTCTCGCCAGCTGGGGGAGCCAAATAAACTTATATTGTATTCTCGTTAAATTAGCGACAGCCTAGTGGCCTAGGTGGACTGCCTCGAGTTCGATCCCATATCTGTCTTTTCGAAGTTACGTATATATGCGTATTAAATGGTTACTTATCGCTCATTTTAACGGTGAATGAAAACATCGAGAGGAATTCTGCATGTCTGAGAGTTCTACATAATGTTTTCGAAGACATGTTAAATCAGCCAACACGCACTGGACCAGCGTGGTGGTCTAGGACCTAACCCTTCTCACACTAAGAAGAGGCTCATGCCCAGCAGTGGCACAGTATAGCACAGGGCTGATATTATTATTATGCATTTCCGTAATTTTCAGCAATTTTAGCTTTTTAGATAGGCGCTGTGGTGTCAGTTACGTAACAGTGCAATCTTTGTCTCTTGCGCTTGAAATGGCTCTTTGTCTCTTGCGCGAGTTATACGTTATTTTTTATAGAAAGCGATCATAAGATACGTTTCCCGATAAACATCAGACGAGGTGGCAAATACGCCTACTCCGCCACCTACTTACAGTGTTTCTAGAGAAATAGAGAAACACTCTACCTATTAAAAAAAATCAATAAAATAAAAACATCTTTATTGACATAAGTTTGTTTTACAATTATTTAAATCCCTGACTCCTGAGCTAGTTAAATACTGTATTACGGAGTCAGTTTATTCCCCATAACACAGTGTACAATAATGTCAATATTGAATTAATGCATTGGTGTTATACCGGCATAGCATCACATTCTCTAGGACACACTACTGGGATTAAGTCTTATCTTATCTTAGACATGCAATTAAAATCTCATACTAATCCGCAGGTTAGATCATTTTTGTGAAAATATTTTGGAAATCAGAATACATGAGAGCTCCACTACATTTTAACTAGAACTCATGTAAATATAAATAGGTATATAGTATTATAATTTAATGTAAATGTCACGCACAAATCGTTAAACGGATATGGTCAACACTTGGTACATATGTAGATCGGTCTGGATTAACTCATAAGACCTGTTATCTTGGTAGTAAGTTCCCGTGGGGTTATAGTATAACTTAAATGTATTTTAACAATGCTTTCATTATGAATTTATCAGTAGATGACGGCAATAACATCGTCACCTTTTCACGCGGGTAGAACCACCGGCAATAGCTCGTTATCTATACTGCGTGTAACAGAAAGGTGTGGTCATATTTAAGTGTCACATAATATAGCCCCTGTTCAATGGAAAACCACGACAAATAAATCCGTATACATTATTTTCACTAAGTTCATACATTCTAGTAGAAATTTAAACAACACAGAGCTGACTCGGGTGACCTCGGTGAACCCTGAATTAACCAGGTGCGATTTTGATAGTGATGTAATGAGTTTGTATCCATGTTTAAATGATAAATACATAAAATGTTTAAAATTGTTGTACAATTTCAAATAATTTGTTTTGATCTGGGGACGTTCTCTGGGGTTCTCTTCTCTGGTGTTACGGACCTAAAATATGACCACACCTTGCTGTTACACGCTGCATATTACAAACATACAATTAAATGACACATGCCGCCACATGTATCAATAATCAACACAACAATAATGTCTATTTGTATGGTGCTGCTTTTACTTTCCTTGTTTGTGGTCTAAGATAAACCTCCATTGAATTTCATTCAACAGTTGAGATGTGTCACTCTCAATATAAATCTTATAGCACATGAGTCACAAGTCTCAATTAATTAATTAATATTTTACCCGGTATTCCCAACAGTTATCGCTGCCTAATTTCCTGTTCGTCTCATACAAGCTCACTGATGTTGGCACTTGTGTTACTACAAACCCAGCGGCGACCAAGTTCAAGGGTGAAGACTCTGCCGACCCCAAACAACACTTGACCTTGAGATTGAAGAATATATTGCAAGATGTCGAGGTACAAACGAAGTGAGTATGAAACATTTCTTAATTAATAAACATTCAAATGCTTCCCACTCTTGCTTCTTTTCTCCTCACTATACATTGAGTAGCGCAAGTTATAAATTTTATGCAAACTGATTGAGAAAATGAATTGATGAGTTTATTTATTATTGCGTATGCTCCACGGCTTTACCTATGTTAAATGATGTTAATGATTGCTGCACCGCCCCTTCGAGCTGTACTATGTGTACTATAGCCTACAATGTGCACCAATTAACGAAGTAAATAAATATTTTTGTAACCTATAAATATTTTTTACATAGGACTATAGTTCGCGAGATTACAGCGTTCATCAGCTTTATAATATTAACATAAGATGAAAAGTTTAATGAAAATCGTTATAACTGATTCGATATAATAATGCCTTCAATTGAGTAACATCTAATTTGTACACTTGTACAGCTATAATCACACACTCACACGCTTACACACCCACACATTCACACTCACACATATACTCATACGAGATTATTACGTTGTAATAGTCGGTAAACATCCTATTGGAAACTGAAACGCACAAAAGTAAACTAAACTTGTCAAACATCATTTCGCTCTTGCGAGTCGCATTATGATGAAAATAATTAAGCTATAAAGTAGTATGTCTTGCTTGTGCATTTCAGAGCACATCTCCAAGAGAAATTCCTGTCAGATGTTCGGAAAGCTCGCGAGATATACAGCGGTCAAGAACTTGCCAATGTACTGCACGCAATGCGACGGAGGCTAGACGATCCCGCCGTACTTTCTGGAGACACAATCCTCAGCATGCTGATATCATTCCGCGAGATCCAGGACTACGATGCAATTGTGCAGATAGTTGATGATCTGAAGACTATTATGAATAGAAAAAATTATATGAACATGCCTGTTATACGGTTTATGTACGCATTTGCTATGAATAGGTAAGTACTTGCTGACATCTTATTATCATTATGCTGATTAAGTGACATAGTCTTAACACCTAGCATAAATGAGATAAAATGGTAGTTAAACTATATTGACGTCATTTTCTGTATGCAATTAGTAATAACTTCTTGAAATGTTCGAATCAAAATAATGAGTAAAAATATAAAGTTACAAGAGATGACAATTTTAAAATGTTTGTTGAAATGAAATTACTTCAAATTTTGAATAATAAGATATTTAATTTAAAATAAACACTAGAATATTACAGCGTTTTAGTGACCAGTCAAGGTATTTGAATATTGTTTATTTATTTAGATCATCAAATAGCACATTCGAACGTTTAACTTTAGTGGTATTTATTAAAGTCACACCTAAGTAAGCTGCGATACACAGGCTTGAGTCTTTGAATATAGCTGTAAGAAACTCTAAGTAGAATTCCTTCACGAAGATTATGGAAAGTATATAACAGTATATTATTCAACAACCAAAAATCATTTCTAATATTATCAATGTTTATTTTCTAGGCGGAACAAGGAAGGAGACAGGGAAAACGCTTTGAAAGTGTGTGTGAAAGCTTTAGACAAAAAGGAGAACAGATTTCCTGACATGTTGTGTTTGTGCGGTCGCATATACAAAGATAAATTCGTTGAATCTCAGCACTTGGACAAGGAAAGTTTGAATAGCGCTATCCATTGGTAGGTATTATTTACGTCATTTTGTAATAAATATATCAATTATTGAGATTCTTTTCAAGTGCTTCGACATTTAAATTGTTATTATTATGAGCTCATCGATTGATCCATCTCAAAAATTGGGCTTACCCTTACGCTTTTCTCGGTCTTCAATGATCTGGAACCAATCCTTGATGATTGAGATATCCAACTAAGTGTTTTTCTAGGCATTCCATGTTGGCACTGCCTGCTTTATGAGATAACATTTTAAACAATTGGAAACTATACAGAGAATATACTTATACAGATAATTTAGATTGGCAACATTTGATCTGACATATGAGTGTTGCCTGCTTAATGACATGGATCTCTTTGGTTTATTTTTACTATTTGATGACGTATTCGTAATCATTTCTAGCACTGCCTTATTTCACTTTTGTTAGATAATTCCACTATTTAACGCTAAGTTTGTATTTTCAGGTATAGACAAGGTTTCGAAGTACAGCCAAATGAATATGCTGGAATTAATTTGGCAACACTCTTAGTTATAGCTGGAAATGATTTTAAGAACTCACAAGAATTACAACACATAGGTAAGTGGTCGTATAATATCTTAAGGAAGGAGGAAGGAGAGGTAAAGCATAGGAAAACCTGGAATTTTGGTCATGACTACCTAACTGGGTTGGTTCTTCAGCCCTACAGGAGATTGCAACCAGGCAGCATTGTGTTGTGTTTCTGCAGAAGTATGTAATCCATTTGCCATGACGAGAAGATGTGTAGTCAGTCAGCTGACCACTGTCAACTTTACTTCCTAGCCCTCGTATCACAACTACACGGTACATAGGTATATAGGTAGGTACATATAAGGCAGTTGACTCAAAATTTATTATTATTTAAGTCAAGTAGTTGCATTACCCAATCGCTAAAGTACAAAAATTTTATGAAACCAACACAAAATGATATAAGATACAAGCATTTAAAATCTGAGAGTAGGGATAATTGTCAAATGACAGCAAAGGGATGCACGATACAAACTGACGTAATAGACGAAACCGCTATTTAAATGCAGCTGTTTGAGGGAAATAGCGAGATATCGCCACAACAATTCCTCTATTAATTACTTTCTTATTTTGCTACCAATTTTGATACTGATTTTACAAAAAGAATTCTTTTGATTGCTATTTGTTCTTGTGTGAAATAATGTACAATATCAAACTTAGGCAACTACCCTATTTTATTTTGCGATCATTAGTACAATGGACATAAAGTACACCTACACACAAAATTATCTTTGCATAACATTCAATGATATACAATGGTTACTAATTCGTAACACTGTGTATTGATAGGTGATGATGTTGCCATCTGCTTATTCACATTCGGTTTGGCAGCTGATCGTTTTAATTTCGGCGAACTCTTGTCTCCTTGCCTGCTTTAACTAATTGTGTCAAGATCAAAATAAATCGAAATTACTATTGTTTAATTAGATCGATCAGACTCTTGACAAATATTTTAGATGATGTTGTATAATGTGTCTTTAGTCGACATCATTTATCTACTATTTTAATTCTTCGCTGGCTTGCCGCCAGAGTAACAGATGTCTAATAAGAATATTAATTTTATGTGACTATAAATCATGTTACTTTAATTTAATAAATTAGATATGTTATAGCATCATATTTATCGTTATTTATGTGTAGATCTTTGTACAGATTATAATTATATAATATTGTCTTCTGTTTACGCGAATGTTATTCATTGAAATTAAACTACTATATACGGATTTTATCGCGTTGTTTATTTATCACTGTCTTACAAAATTTTGAAAATATTACACTACTACTACTATTGATTTTATTTTACTAATTTATAAGCTAATAAAATTATTTAAACTATTAAATCTATTTATTTTTGGTTTACACTTTCCCCGACGTTTCGGGTGCTTTTCAGCAGCCATGGTCACGGGGAGACTAAGATGGTAGTTGTCTCAATGTTCCAGTGTAGTTATTTCAAAGTACCCGAACATAATTTAATTATTGGTGTTTCTATTTACGCAGAATGAGCTCAAAGTATCATGAATTCTGCGTAAATACAACAAATGCATAACATTGAGACAACTACCATCTTAGTCTCCCCGTGACCATGGCTGCTGAAAAGCACCCGAAACGTCGGGGAAAGTGTAAACCAAAAATAAATAGATTATATATAGAGCCCGAAAGCTTTTCTTACTGCAGAAATACGAGATACGCTTGTTTGTGCAATATATGAATTATTCCACTTTGATCACCCAGGTGATTTGAAGGAACATAATAAATAAATTTAAATCATGTGGAATTTGATCACCCAGGTGATTTGTCGGTAGGTGATTTTAGGACACAAAAGTGTGGAATTGATGATATCACCTGGGTGACCAAAGTGGAATTATCCCAATATATTGCTTATAGGTTTAAAAATAATATTTAACAACATGTCTGTATCTTGTCTGCTCATTCACTTCATCACCGTGAACTACTTTTCTATTATTACTTGTTTTCAAAGTCTATAGTAACGGCTTTGCTTGATGCCACCTTATTAATAAAAACAATTACCAAGAATTTGTATCACATGCAGTTAATTTAGTTAATTTAGAAAAAATACTCATTCTGTGTGGTAAGTCTTTTTATGAATTGTTTGTGTCAGCAGGAACGTTTCAATTTTCTTGATCCAGATTCGATTCAAAACCTTAACCAATACTTAAGGCAATAGTATAGGCGAGGTGACAACTTAAATTATTGTGTTATTCGTACACTATCTGTAATTATTTATTTATAGAACAGCTCAGTTATGTTAAAAAGAAAACAACTTAATATTATATGGCTATAATATTTTTAAATTTCATATTACTTAACTCACAATGTTTTTTTTTGTTTCAGGTATGGTATTAAACCATTTAATAGGTAAAAAAGGCAGTCTATCCTCCCTGAAGGACTACTGGGACGTGGCCACGTTCTTCGAGATATCGGTACTGGCACAAGACTACGTGAAGGCTATACAGGCAGCAGAGTGTATGTTCAAGTTGAAACCGCCTAACTGGTACCTCAAGTCCACTATAGGAAATATTGAACTTATTGATAGGTAAAATTTCTTGTGATATACACTCATTAGATATTATAAATTTACATGTGTTTGTTTATCCATTGCATCGAGAGTGACAAAAATACTGATGATAAGTAACTGAATGTAGAATGATGTTGGTTACTTTCACCTTAAATTAATTATATAATATCAGCCGTGTATTAAACTGTTCCACTGCTGGGTCTCTTCTCAGTGTGAGAAGGGTAAGGTCACAGTCCACCACCGTGCGGGTTGACAGACTTCACATATCTTCGAGAACATTATGGAGAACTCTCAAACATGCAGGTTTCCTCACATTGTTTTCCTTTACCGTTAAAGAAATATAAGAAATTAACATAGAAAACCTGGTCCACGCGCCTTGGCATCGAACTTAAGGAGTCTGAGTGGAAGTCTAACGGTCGCCCAATAGGCTATCGCTGCTTGCTTATAAAAGAAAATATATTAATATATTAAATCTTTACAAGGTTTAAAATTGCTTTTTCTGGCACTATACTCTCTTAAGAACACAAAACTGATAATTTCTGATGTTGATCTCCTCTATTGCAGATTTAGGAAAAGTGAAGAAAGTTCACCAGAACAACAAGTGTTCTCTTTCTGGATGGAATATTTTGTGGAAGCCACCAAGAGCAGCTGTGAAAATATTATTAGGTTTCCGGTAAGTGAAATGTTAAGAACTCATCACATCTCTTGTAGGAGTTCTACTTCTGTGTCAGTAACTATTCCATATTCTTGAAATTTAAGTATATGGTGCTTAAAACACATTCTTTTATTAAATAAGTTACAGAAACACGTACTTCAATGCGGACTAATTATAAAAATCGAATAATGATTATTACTAGCTGGAGCGATTATATTATTTATATTTTTGTAACCACCTAAACGAATTAGATATTAGAGTTATGAAATACATGGGTTCAGAACAATCATCTATAGATCAGACAATTGTTTACTTTGTGTTATATTTCAAAATCCGTCTTGCTTCACAAGTTTTAGATGCTAGTTTATTTGACAAAACGAATACACAATATCAAAATAAAAATGTCTAAAATACACACTCGCAGCTTATTTTACAGTTAAACTATCAATTGTTATCGCAGCATCAGAAGCAAAGCGTCCAACTAAATTAGACTTGTTTAATATCTTATTATCTTTTCAGGTGTTAATATTAGAAACAACAAAGGTTTACATGCCCTCGTACGTAAATGTGAACATGGGTGCCGAGGAGAAATCAGTGGAGATCCTCAATCTATGTCTGGACTCTATACGCGGAGAGTGCCGGCAAGTTCATCGCTGGCTATTCACGTCTGACATGATAAGGAGCTATAGGTAATACTTATGTCATTTACTCATACAATATTAATTAAATTACTTTTATACTAAGTGGTTCTATTTGCAACTTTTTATGAATAGTCACGGTAAATCTCAATCAGTTTGTGAATATGATCGCTATATATAACACACGGGTTATTGGTAACGATTGACCGATTGCGGAAGGCGAAAGGGTGTCGTGTAACCATAGGTCGATTGATTAAGAGATTGAACTTTGCCATAATCAGTTGCCCTTGAACATTAGATTTTTCACGCCTGCTCGTACTCTTGTGGGAGCACCGATATAGCGATTGCCTGGAAAACCTCATTTTGAGTGATATATGATAAAATTAAAAGATTGCAAGAAACATGATATAAATTTATTTTTCTTTTAATATAATGACTACTGATAAAAGTACCTTATACCGTTGACTTCGACGCCTTAGGCAACGTATCAATTATTCAATATGAATTTGCAGTCTATACAAACGGGACGAGCGCTGTCTATTCCTGTACGTAAGTGAGAACTCGGATGACTTCCAAATCTTCCTGCCGTCGCACTCGTGTCGGGAGCGACTACACGACTTGCTCGGAGAACTTACGGCAGACCATGAGAAAGTCACCGATCTTGACACTAGTGGGATGCAGGACCAGCTCAAGGTATGTAAATTGAAAACAAGGAATAAAATACAATCCATGACACTAAAAGATAATTTACAACTGTAACACAATATAATAAACGTTATTCATGTTAACAGTTTTCACAGTAGTCTTCTTTTTCACCCTTGACTTCGCATAATATTGTCTTCTGTTTACGCGAATGTTATTCATTGAAATTAAACTACTATATACGGATTTTATCGCGTTGTTTATTTATCACTGTATTACAAAATTTTGAAAATATCACTCTACTACTACTATTGATTTTATTTGACTAATTTATAAGCTAATAAAATTATTTAAACTATTAAATCTATTTATTTTTGGTTTACACTTTCCCCGACGTTTCGGGTGCTTTTCAGCAGCCATGGTCACGGGGAGACTAAGATGGTAGTTGTCTCAATGTTCCAGTGTAGTTATTTCAAAGTACCTGAACATAATTTAATTATTGGTGTTTCTATTTACGCAGAATGAGCTCAAAGTATCATGAAGTCTAGCTGTGGTTTGTTTCTTCTTGGGTTTGACTATTTGAAGTACTGGATCCCAAGCTGGTGGTACATTCCAACCATCTTCTCTATTGAAATTGGGATGTTTTTTAATTTCAATAGCCTCGCGAAGCATCCTTGGCAGGAATCGGTGTTCTTTAGCGAGAATCTGTGGTTTGTCAAATCTCAGGTAGTGGTTGGTCCCCTGTTGTACGTGTTCACACACAGCAGACTTCAACGAGCGTTTGTGTTTTACGTCAGCTATGTGTTCTTTTATGCGGGTGCCTATGCTTCTCTTGGTTTGACCAATGTATGAGAGTTCGAGACTTCGCGTTGAAAAGTCCGTGTAATGTTCGCTTTATTCGTATTCAGAAAGAACTGACCTAAAGTCGGAGCGCGAGCCGCCGTTCTTATATTCGCGTAAGTGTAATGTCACCAGATTTGACGTCAGGTGTATCTCGACCTTACGCCGATGGGTAAGGTTCATTTCAGGTCACTTAGCACTACTCGTTGTCGGAATTATTGTAACATATCAAAACAGCTTCGGTTCTAGAATTATCAGGTGTGACGCGCATTCTAAAAAGCTCTGAGTTTTCTAGAATTGCGTCGACATGCTGAGTATGCGTATCGATATTTGACTGCACAGATGCATAATGGTTTAAGTGGTCACCTCGCCACTGCTTCTGCGCCAAGTTCGATCCCCACACGGGACAAATTGTTTTCTTGGTGTTCGTTGGTGTCCACAAATAGTTTGTAAACTCCCCCGCAACATAGAGATCCTTCCTAGAGCGGTTCCTCTTTTAAAAAATTCAAGCGATATTGATGCACATACCCACATACATTTGCCCTACTAAAGAAGTTTGGTTATTGAAACTGTTTAACTCACTAATCCCTTTCATGTTCATAAGTGTGATTTTGTGAATAAATGATTTTTGACGTTTGACTTTTGATGATGTTAGTTCGAGTACGAGTTGGACGACAGCAACAAGCGCGTGGTGCTGGGCAAGGGCACGTACGGTGTGGTGTACGCGGCACGTGACCTCAACACGCAAGTGCGCATCGCCGTCAAAGAGATCCCCGAGCGCAACCTCGGCGACGTGCAGCCGCTGCACGAGGAGATACTGCTGCACTCGCAGCTCAGGCACCGCAACATCGTGCAGGTGAGACACGCACACTCACCACTCGGTCAAGGAGATCCCCGAGCGCAACCTCGGCGACGTGCAGCCGCTGCACGAGGAGATACTGCTGCACTCGCAGCTCAGGCACCGCAACATCGTGCAGGTGAGACACGCACACTCACCACTCGGTCAAGGAGATCCCCGAGCGCAACCTCGGCGACGTGCAGCCGCTGCACGAGGAGATACTGCTGCACTCGCAGCTCAGGCACCGCAACATCGTGCAGGTGAGACACGCACACTCACCACTCGGTCAAGGAGATCCCCGAGCGCAACCTCGGCGACGTGCAGCCGCTGCACGAGGAGATACTGCTGCACTCGCAGCTCAGGCACCGCAACATCGTGCAGGTGAGACACGCACACTCACCACTCGGTCAAGGAGATCCCCGAGCGCAACCTCGGCGACGTGCAGCCGCTGCACGAGGAGATACTGCTGCACTCGCAGCTCAGGCACCGCAACATCGTGCAGGTGAGACACGCACACTCACCACTCGGTCAAGGAGATCCCCGAGCGCAACCTCGGCGACGTGCAGCCGCTGCACGAGGAGATACTGCTGCACTCGCAGCTCAGGCACCGCAACATCGTGCAGGTGAGACACGCACACTCACCACTCGGTCAAGGAGATCCCCGAGCGCAACCTCGGCGACGTGCAGCCGCTGCACGAGGAGATACTGCTGCACTCGCAGCTCAGGCACCGCAACATCGTGCAGGTGAGACACGCACACTCACCACTCGGTCAAGGAGATCCCCGAGCGCAACCTCGGCGACGTGCAGCCGCTGCACGAGGAGATACTGCTGCACTCGCAGCTCAGGCACCGCAACATCGTGCAGGTGAGACACGCACACTCACCACTCGGTCAAGGAGATCCCCGAGCGCAACCTCGGCGACGTGCAGCCGCTGCACGAGGAGATACTGCTGCACTCGCAGCTCAGGCACCGCAACATCGTGCAGGTGAGACACGCACACTCACCACTCGGTCAAGGAGATCCCCGAGCGCAACCTCGGCGACGTGCAGCCGCTGCACGAGGAGATACTGCTGCACTCGCAGCTCAGGCACCGCAACATCGTGCAGGTGAGACACGCACACTCACCACTCGGTCAAGGAGATCCCCGAGCGCAACCTCGGCGACGTGCAGCCGCTGCACGAGGAGATACTGCTGCACTCGCAGCTCAGGCACCGCAACATCGTGCAGGTGAGACACGCACACTCACCACTCGGTCAAGGAGATCCCCGAGCGCAACCTCGGCGACGTGCAGCCGCTGCACGAGGAGATACTGCTGCACTCGCAGCTCAGGCACCGCAACATCGTGCAGGTGAGACACGCACACTCACCACTCGGTCAAGGAGATCCCCGAGCGCAACCTCGGCGACGTGCAGCCGCTGCACGAGGAGATACTGCTGCACTCGCAGCTCAGGCACCGCAACATCGTGCAGGTGAGACACGCACACTCACCACTCGGTCAAGGAGATCCCCGAGCGCAACCTCGGCGACGTGCAGCCGCTGCACGAGGAGATACTGCTGCACTCGCAGCTCAGGCACCGCAACATCGTGCAGGTGAGACACGCACACTCACCACTCGGTCAAGGAGATCCCCGAGCGCAACCTCGGCGACGTGCAGCCGCTGCACGAGGAGATACTGCTGCACTCGCAGCTCAGGCACCGCAACATCGTGCAGGTGAGACACGCACACTCACCACTCGGTCAAGGAGATCCCCGAGCGCAACCTCGGCGACGTGCAGCCGCTGCACGAGGAGATACTGCTGCACTCGCAGCTCAGGCACCGCAACATCGTGCAGGTGAGACACGCACACTCACCACTCGGTCAAGGAGATCCCCGAGCGCAACCTCGGCGACGTGCAGCCGCTGCACGAGGAGATACTGCTGCACTCGCAGCTCAGGCACCGCAACATCGTGCAGGTGAGACACGCACACTCACCACTCGGTCAAGGAGATCCCCGAGCGCAACCTCGGCGACGTGCAGCCGCTGCACGAGGAGATACTGCTGCACTCGCAGCTCAGGCACCGCAACATCGTGCAGGTGAGACACGCACACTCACCACTCGGTCAAGGAGATCCCCGAGCGCAACCTCGGCGACGTGCAGCCGCTGCACGAGGAGATACTGCTGCACTCGCAGCTCAGGCACCGCAACATCGTGCAGGTGAGACACGCACACTCACCACTCGGTCAAGGAGATCCCCGAGCGCAACCTCGGCGACGTGCAGCCGCTGCACGAGGAGATACTGCTGCACTCGCAGCTCAGGCACCGCAACATCGTGCAGGTGAGACACGCACACTCACCACTCGGTCAAGGAGATCCCCGAGCGCAACCTCGGCGACGTGCAGCCGCTGCACGAGGAGATACTGCTGCACTCGCAGCTCAGGCACCGCAACATCGTGCAGGTGAGACACGCACACTCACCACTCGGTCAAGGAGATCCCCGAGCGCAACCTCGGCGACGTGCAGCCGCTGCACGAGGAGATACTGCTGCACTCGCAGCTCAGGCACCGCAACATCGTGCAGGTGAGACACGCACACTCACCACTCGGTCAAGGAGATCCCCGAGCGCAACCTCGGCGACGTGCAGCCGCTGCACGAGGAGATACTGCTGCACTCGCAGCTCAGGCACCGCAACATCGTGCAGGTGAGACACGCACACTCACCACTCGGTCAAGGAGATCCCCGAGCGCAACCTCGGCGACGTGCAGCCGCTGCACGAGGAGATACTGCTGCACTCGCAGCTCAGGCACCGCAACATCGTGCAGGTGAGACACGCACACTCACCACTCGGTCAAGGAGATCCCCGAGCGCAACCTCGGCGACGTGCAGCCGCTGCACGAGGAGATACTGCTGCACTCGCAGCTCAGGCACCGCAACATCGTGCAGGTGAGACACGCACACTCACCACTCGGTCAAGGAGATCCCCGAGCGCAACCTCGGCGACGTGCAGCCGCTGCACGAGGAGATACTGCTGCACTCGCAGCTCAGGCACCGCAACATCGTGCAGGTGAGACACGCACACTCACCACTCGGTCAAGGAGATCCCCGAGCGCAACCTCGGCGACGTGCAGCCGCTGCACGAGGAGATACTGCTGCACTCGCAGCTCAGGCACCGCAACATCGTGCAGGTGAGACACGCACACTCACCACTCGGTCAAGGAGATCCCCGAGCGCAACCTCGGCGACGTGCAGCCGCTGCACGAGGAGATACTGCTGCACTCGCAGCTCAGGCACCGCAACATCGTGCAGGTGAGACACGCACACTCACCACTCGGTCAAGGAGATCCCCGAGCGCAACCTCGGCGACGTGCAGCCGCTGCACGAGGAGATACTGCTGCACTCGCAGCTCAGGCACCGCAACATCGTGCAGGTGAGACACGCACACTCACCACTCGGTCAAGGAGATCCCCGAGCGCAACCTCGGCGACGTGCAGCCGCTGCACGAGGAGATACTGCTGCACTCGCAGCTCAGGCACCGCAACATCGTGCAGGTGAGACACGCACACTCACCACTCGGTCAAGGAGATCCCCGAGCGCAACCTCGGCGACGTGCAGCCGCTGCACGAGGAGATACTGCTGCACTCGCAGCTCAGGCACCGCAACATCGTGCAGGTGAGACACGCACACTCACCACTCGGTCAAGGAGATCCCCGAGCGCAACCTCGGCGACGTGCAGCCGCTGCACGAGGAGATACTGCTGCACTCGCAGCTCAGGCACCGCAACATCGTGCAGGTGAGACACGCACACTCACCACTCGGTCAAGGAGATCCCCGAGCGCAACCTCGGCGACGTGCAGCCGCTGCACGAGGAGATACTGCTGCACTCGCAGCTCAGGCACCGCAACATCGTGCAGGTGAGACACGCACACTCACCACTCGGTCAAGGAGATCCCCGAGCGCAACCTCGGCGACGTGCAGCCGCTGCACGAGGAGATACTGCTGCACTCGCAGCTCAGGCACCGCAACATCGTGCAGGTGAGACACGCACACTCACCACTCGGTCAAGGAGATCCCCGAGCGCAACCTCGGCGACGTGCAGCCGCTGCACGAGGAGATACTGCTGCACTCGCAGCTCAGGCACCGCAACATCGTGCAGGTGAGACACGCACACTCACCACTCGGTCAAGGAGATCCCCGAGCGCAACCTCGGCGACGTGCAGCCGCTGCACGAGGAGATACTGCTGCACTCGCAGCTCAGGCACCGCAACATCGTGCAGGTGAGACACGCACACTCACCACTCGGTCAAGGAGATCCCCGAGCGCAACCTCGGCGACGTGCAGCCGCTGCACGAGGAGATACTGCTGCACTCGCAGCTCAGGCACCGCAACATCGTGCAGGTGAGACACGCACACTCACCACTCGGTCAAGGAGATCCCCGAGCGCAACCTCGGCGACGTGCAGCCGCTGCACGAGGAGATACTGCTGCACTCGCAGCTCAGGCACCGCAACATCGTGCAGGTGAGACACGCACACTCACCACTCGGTCAAGGAGATCCCCGAGCGCAACCTCGGCGACGTGCAGCCGCTGCACGAGGAGATACTGCTGCACTCGCAGCTCAGGCACCGCAACATCGTGCAGGTGAGACACGCACACTCACCACTCGGTCAAGGAGATCCCCGAGCGCAACCTCGGCGACGTGCAGCCGCTGCACGAGGAGATACTGCTGCACTCGCAGCTCAGGCACCGCAACATCGTGCAGGTGAGACACGCACACTCACCACTCGGTCAAGGAGATCCCCGAGCGCAACCTCGGCGACGTGCAGCCGCTGCACGAGGAGATACTGCTGCACTCGCAGCTCAGGCACCGCAACATCGTGCAGGTGAGACACGCACACTCACCACTCGGTCAAGGAGATCCCCGAGCGCAACCTCGGTGACCACCGTGAAGGAAACCACCATGAGGAAATCCTGCATGTCTTGAGAGTTCTCCATTATATTCTCGAAGACACGTGAAGTCCGCAAATCCGCACTGGGCTAGGGTGGTGGAATATGACTATACCCTTCTCACAATAAGGAGAGGCCCGTGCCCAGCAGTTGGACAATTTAAGACAATGCTGTTATTATTATTATACTGTAACTCTAGGAAGAGCATAACACAAAGGTTTTCTAGCTGCAATTTTTAATACTTATACCTCGCAAAAGCTCCTTAAAGGTGCTTGTGTCAGCACAGGAACCAATGCTCGTTACTTACTAGCAAAGTAGATAGGCATTCATAAGTTATGTAATTACTTAACCATTATAATGGGTGTTATGGCTATACATACTAATAACACCAGTGGTTTTACTAGCAGTGTGTACGATATGGTAATGTACCAAAAGTGACTACGATGCTTACACAAGTATAAAATGATGACTGGTCATATCTTATAAACCCAGAGTTAAAACATGAATACTCTATTATCGTAATAAATCTAAATGTTTGCTGTAAATAAATACTAAATCCATCATTATTATGCTTCACATTTTAGTACTTGGGTTCAATATCAGAAGACAACTATTTCAAAATCTTTATGGAACAAGTGCCGGGAGGTTCACTTTCTGCGTTGCTGCGCTCCAAGTGGGGACCGCTAAAGGAAAACGAAGCTACTATAGCATATTATACCAAACAGATCTTGGAAGGTGAGTTCTCAATTGTAGACCTATACAACCTACCTTTATACAATTTATATATACTAGTATTAGGCGTATCATAATCCTCGATCGCACCACACCTGAACCATTATAACTAAAGCTACAAGATTCTTTAATAACTAAACTGGAAAATATCTATTCCTACAACATAACTATTATGTATTTACTAATTAAAAAATCTATTCATACTAGACTCAATATCTTAATCATTATTAGACGCAATGACAACCCGATCACATGACCATGTGTAAAAAGAAGTATACGAGAGAATGAATGAACTTGAAGCAAAGAGGCCACATATATAACAATAACCATATTATACTTAACATCAAGAAATACCTTATGTGAAACCAAGCACTATTTTGCTAAAAGGTTTTTTGTGCTGTTTAGATAAAGGATTATGATTTATGCTATGTATTTGTTATTGCGAATAAAACACATGTACACACGGCTACACATCAAGTTAGACACCCTATATACGCATAACTATGCTACATACAAAATAGAGAATAGTCGGAAAGGGACAGTGTATCCACTATACACTGTCCCTTTCCGACTCTCCCGCATTCTCTCGCACGATTGCGTTCAACTTCTAATAGTTCAAAGTCCAAACAGTCTAGGTTGATGCATCGCTGTGTGTACATAGTCAAAAATAGGCAATTACTATACTGCTGTTGCAATAATAATAATTTTTATAATAATAATTCATTTATTTCTCTCTTCACAATGTATCCACATACTTTCATTATTTAGTTACTATTACGATTTTCACCTATAAATATAATTTTCTTTTTGCTAAAAGATAATAATAATAATAATTTATTGACATCAAAAAATTGTAACAAGCATTCATATAAATATACAGTAACCATCTTAATTTACAATTTAGTACATAAACATCTGTGTCTGAGCTAGATGAAAAACAAACAACAGCGCTCTGCCCTTTTACATCATAAAATATAAGCTGATTTAGTTTTAATGAACTACAATTTTGATTATTGTAATGATTAACCTAAATGAAATAATTAACTGTTATAACAAATATATTTAAAGACAGATGGTTAACGATTTTTGAAGAAAATTGAAAATAAGATTTTTGTAGAGTATAGTATAAGCCTCCCTTTGTGTATAGTGTTGGTGTGAGTATGTAGGAGGGTGAGTGATCCAACTCCCGCAGTAAGAATTATTCTTGTGTTGCGAGTGACTAGACTACAGTGTTACAAACATTTATAGATAAATTTAGCCTAGATTTACAATGTTATTCTATTTTAATATATGTTACAAATGTAACATGTACATAGCATGTTTAAAACAGATACAATACAGTACAGTTAAACATATTAACACTATTAAACATATTTGACTATAGTAACTTAGAACATTAGCAAATTAATGTATAAATAAGAAGAAATATTCTGTTTAATTTCAATATAAGTATAAAATTGGCGGTAAACCGATAACAATTCTTTACCTTCCGTGCTAGTCAAATGACTGTGTTACGGCAAGGTAAGAATTCTCGCTCTAGAAATACCAACTGTAAATTAATTGAATAAGGACAGTTTTGTATTAATGATTGTAATATTAAAGCGAACAAAAAATGCACTATATCTACTAATGAGTTTGTTGTAAACAAGTATTATATCTACAAATAACAGATTAATTACTATAATATATCATTTTTTAAGTATTTAAGCTATTAATAGTCGTACTTAAAACGGTGCCATATTCTCTAGGATTGAAGTACTTGCACGACCAGAAAATAGTTCACCGCGACATAAAAGGCGACAACGTGCTAGTGAACACGTACAGCGGAGTGGTGAAGATCTCGGACTTCGGCACGTCCAAGCGCCTCGCGGGGCTGTGCCCCTCCACCGAGACGTTCGCCGGCACGCTGCAGTACATGGCGCCAGAGGTCATCGATAAGGGCCAGCGAGGATACGGGGCTCCGGTATGTATACTTCTATTGTACTAGACTAGATTTTGCCCGCGGCTTCGCCCGCGAAAATACTTTTTTCTGGATGAAAGGAACTCATGTTGTTTTTTGTACACCTGACAAAGTTTATGCGAAATTTCATGATTATTGGTTCAGTAGTTAAGGCGTGAAAGCGTAACAAAGTCGCACTCGCATTTGTAATAATAGTTAGAATGTACAGATACATGCTTTTGTCAAAATATGTAAGCAGAGATTTTGAATCTCCACGTGCTATAATAAATCTTATTCATTTTGTTTAATTCTTTGTCATTGCATTTTATATGTATACAGGTCGATTCGAAGCTATTTATTTGTTGATGAATTTGATACTCGGCTAGCTCTATATCGTATATATACTTAGTCTGGCCATAAATACAGTTAGGTACAATTGAAAAACAAAACATAATATTACATTTAAATTTGGAATCTTTCATTCTTATATGAATATTCATTGTGTTTTCTCATTTTCGCTTCGGTTCGCTTTCGGTGTTAAATATTTTTGTGATATTAAAATGAACTGGGTGATAAAGATAACCGAGTTGTTGTGATAGCATTAGGTACACAAAGTGGGTATGGAGCCAAATGCAATTTCTAAAACTCTCCATCCGCCGGGTATTAGTTGAATGTTTGTGTACCGGGCTATTGATAGATACAATGAAACCTCTTCTGTTTGTGACAGAAAAAGATCTGGCCGTACGTACGCAGGCCGTACGTAGTATTCGTACGAAAAAGACGATAAAGCAGTGAAGGAAAGAATTCGATGAAACCCTTTCTAAAAGCAAAAGATTTTAACTCGGGTAATGAATATAGTACCTAGAACCATGTCGCGTATTTTAAAAGATGACTTATGACTTGCAGCCTATAAGAGGCGCACTGGTCCTTATTTAACTAATCATTTAAAAATAAATAAGGTGGTAAAATCAAAACAACTTCTTTAACTTCTTCTACGCAAAGAGAATCTTTTAATGCAATGTTTTAGCAAGCAGAATAACCGAGTTTATGCTCAAAGTTCTATAGAAGCTTCCCAATAAGTCAACAGAGTACAACGTGGACATTATCCGACTTCAGTGATGGTTTGGTGGGGTGTTAGCTATCAAGGAGTGACTGAGCCATTTATTTTGTGAAAAATTGTCAGACAGCAGCACAAGTGTATCAAGATACGATTCATGAGAAGGTAGTTAAGCAAGAGGCAACAAAACCAAGTTCCATAATCAAGAATGGTCCTTTCAGCAAGTCTCAGCACCAGGTCATAAAGCTCGATCCACCCAAGCGAGGAGAGCTGAGGACTGGCCGCCATCTAGACCCGATCTTAATCCGCTGGATTATGATTTATGGTTAGTTTTAGAGAGTATGACATTCTCTAAATGCCATGATAATTTGGAGTCCCTAAAACAATCCATAAGATTGCAGTGAAGAATTTTCCCATGGAGAGGGTTTCTATTGATAACTGGCCTCAACGTTTAAAGGACTGTATTAAATCTAATGGAGATCATTTTGAATGAGCTTCATATATTCTTAATGTTATTATATTAATGTATAAACAAACACACATTACTATAATAAATATTTAATAGAAAAATAAAGATATTTCCTTGTAATAATATTTATGACAAGACTAGGTATTTATGCTGCGCGACACGACTAATAAGTTTTATTATTTTTGCATACCTATTGATTAATTTTGTCGTACATTGGTAAGTTGCATATAAAATGTGATATTCTTTACCATTATTCTTTTATAGACAACAATATAAGTCTTACTTATCTTATTTTTTAAATTATGTTTTTTGAATTACAGGCGGACATTTGGTCTCTCGGATGCACTGTGGTAGAGATGGCTACAGGCAACCCACCTTTTATTGAACTGGGCTCTCCGCAAGCAGCAGTTTTTAAGGTAATCAGTCTAAAATATTGATGTAAGTTGCATTCTATGCGTCTAATCTCCCATCAAGATTTGGAGAAAGAATGCCTTTCACAAATGATATCACTTTGTAAAGAAAATAAAATAAACCAATTTAATCCTATGGGATGCGTAATGGTGGTGGATTGTTTGCTGGTCGAATACTTTTGCTCCGTTCACACAAGCACACCACGAATTAGAGGCGGGGCATGTAATAAGATTACAATAGTAAAGTAGGTACTTAAAATCTATGACGGCCATATTCATATTTACAAGAAGCTTATAACGTATTGTTCACAATAATGCATAAGAATGCTAGTATGCCTCATAACGATGCTGTACCTATATAATATAGGTTTAAAGAAAATGTATGAATAAAGTGTTTTAACTTTATTTTAACTACCTATGTTAAGCCTTTAGTAAGATATTTTGGAAGTGAAACCTTCTTTATGCGCGTTGAGCTCTTTTTGGGTGAACAAAAATCATGGAACTCGCGTCATCGTCACCGAACGCTTTCCATGAGCTAAATGTATACTGTGTATATATATACATATGTGTACTTTTTGGGAGAACAAAAAGCGTGAAACTCGCGTCATCGTAACCGCACGCTAGTTACTTAGTTTTCACTTCTATCGACAGTCCCCAAAGACTGCCGATGGAATATTTTTTTAATGAAAAAGATCGAATATCTTTGACCCTAATTTTTTCTAAATATGAAAATTATAATTGTTTTCATAGGTTGGATATTACAAAATGCACCCGGAAATCCCGCAAGAGCTATCAAACAAGGCCAAGAGTTTCATCCTGAGGTGTTTCGAGGCCAAACCGGAAGAGCGAGCCACCGCAGCCGAACTATTAGAGGACCCCTTCCTTTGCGAGTAAGTAAGATTTCTCAATTGTTGCCTATAACTATAGCCTCCCCTTTAATATTAACAATGGAACAAGTGTATTCTGTATATAATATACAAGACACCTTAAATCCTCTTGTAATTTTCTAAAATATTCCAAAGCAGTGGTGGCATTGAATAATTTACTATTCACTGCCACCCTAGAAGCTTTTAAAAGCTTGTCGGACAGGTGGACAAGTAAAGGCATAGAAGGCAAAAAGAGGCTACCCAACCTTAGATTTGCTGATGATATTGTGCTGTTTTCATCATCGGCGGCTAAACTATGTATAATGCTTGACAACCTGCTCAAGGCAAGCCTCGTGATTGGACTCCGAATGAACATGTCTAAGACCAAAATCATGACTATCATAGCACCAAAATACAACTTTACGTAGAGAATGCAGCGATTGCATATGTTCAAGAATATTTAGCATTTAGGTACTTAAGTATATTATTTTAAATACATATTGAAATGTTATTACAGCTTGAAGCAACATAATATAGACTTAATTTTTTTTTTTATTTATACTTCATTAGAGTCTGAGTCGTTCTCAAAATGTAATTTTCGATTCAGTAGCTGGGTAGTAGAGCTTTGTTGAATACAATTGATTAAAGATAACTTGAAGTGGGCTTTCTAATTTAAAGAAAACTAGAAAGGAGACCGACCACCTTGTATGGCCTATATACCCTATACCCTGGCCTGGGCGTGGACAATTTTATATTGTAATAACAATATTAATGTTCAGTAGGCTGAACTAAGTAGAAAACATTATTCTATGAAGTTTAGTATCAAGTTCGTTAAATAATAAAATAAAACACAAAATCACTTCAAAATATCCACTATACGAGCGAACAAACGCAAAGCGAATGATGGAAACAGAATTGACAGATAAGTCAAGTGTTGCTAGAATATGAAAATACTCAACACACTTTACAATTTTGTTATATTTTATCAAATATCATATAATTTTTACATTAATTATTGTTGTTGAATTCAAAATATGAATATAGTAAATAATGAAAAAAATATCAACGTTGTTTCAGATTTCGTTAATATTTCTAAATGTGTTTTTTTTAAACAATGTTTCGGTTTTTGCCCACTCTTTTTTACTAGGCAACACAAACAAGCCATTTGGATTGTCCATTTCAGTTCCACGTTTTAAACCAAATGAAAATATTTTAAAATCATTTTTATTATACGTCAATTTCATACGACTGGATAATAACCAATATTTATTATATATTAAAACAAAACTTTTAATATTTTACTTTGTTTATAAGACGATTGTCCACGTTCAAGCCGAATATGGACGGTCTCCTTTGTATTCTAGTTTTCTTTAGGCAAATCAGAACGTCTCCGATCCGATCAAGAAACGTTCGCCTAGGTCTTCCCTTTGCGACTGTTCCATTCACACTAGCCTTATAAACTTTCTTAGTCAGTCTGTTCTCGTCCATTCTTTCTACATGCCCAAACCAAACCAAAATATAGTGAGTGATATTATTTAGGCAAATATTTACACAAAATATAGTGTGAGGGGTACAGCCAGCTAACATATACAATAATTGTGTGGCGTTGGCCTTTACGCTACCGCCGGCTCCGTCTAAAGTAATAACTGCTGCGTAGAACCATTATCCTAACTAATATCATAAATGTGAATAACTCACATTCACATTTATAATATTAATTAGGATAATGGTTATAATGGTATGTTTGTTTTTCACGCTTATTATATATGGGTATAATGGGTAATATATGGGTGACGGGTTAAACATTGTACATACTTAAGGACATGATAATTTATGGTCAGACGTAACGAATAAAAAAATAAAGTCTGTGTAACCTTTAAAGAAAACCTTTATGAAAATTTGTATGAAATATCCATAAAATTTGGTCACCGCGCGTCGCACAAAGCGGTCGAGCGGGCCGCGCTACAAAAAAAAAGGCTAATGATCTTTGATAAGGAAAGGATGAGCGGAGGTGCAAATTCGGTAGAATGTGGGGTGCGGTAGCGGGAGGCGGGGGCGGAGGTTTAGCTTTGGTATATGCGCAAGAGTGTCCGCACATTAAGTTTTTATTGGATAACTTGGTCAAATTTTAAGTACCTATTATTTTTTAGATATTCGGTTCCAAAATCGAGTACTGAATTACCCTCCTTCAAATTATGTTCAGTCTTTTACCAATCAGCCTGTATATGGGGTCCCGCGACACAGAAATGATTCGTAGTGCAGGAGTAGTCTTTTGTAGAGATACAATGCCCTTTACGAATTATGTATAATATTATATCTATACCGGGAAGCTGCTCTACCTTTCATCCAAAAAGAATACTGTTTCTAATCTAACCTAAATTTACGCCTGCGAAGCCCCGGGCAAAATCTAGTCACATATTTTTATTGCGATATTAACGATTATTAAACATGTGACATTCAAGGAAGAAGAAACCCACCAGCAGATTGGGTAGCAACATGGACTACAGCCGCAGTATCTCCGTGCCGGCGGACAAGGCGAGACCGATCACCGCACAGAAAAAAATCTCCGAACCAAGTATAGCCAGCAACTTACCCAGTTCCCCAGAAATCGAGTAAGCGCAATTATAGTCCTTATGACTTCGCATATTAGTCTTGCCTTAGTTTGCAACGCATGGTAATATATTACCTAGATTTTTTATACTAAAGTTTATATATAATCCTTATTTATGCATGGGCGTAGGGATACTTTATGTTAAGCGTAATGTGAGCGCGCCGAGTGTAACCAAATATATGCAAGGTTAGGCGGAAAGGGGTACAAAGCCAATGATTATATTTAAGTGGCCGTGATTATAAATATTGCACTACAACTTATAATAAAGGTTAAAAAAATTATCTATGTATACATGCAATAAGCCGATTGGGCTATTAAATATCATGTCACCATTTTTTTAAAGGAATTGGAGGAGTATTTTTAAAACTCGAAACGCTTCTGATTTGACCGACAACCTCATGATCGCAAATCGAACGCCTTATTCATTTGACGGCTTTTTTATTATCTTTATGGCTTATAACTCCGTTGCCTAACTTTGTATTTTGACGAGTGATTCAACGTTATATGATCGGCGAGCTAATTTCACGCTTCATGTGAAAATTCCTTTAGTTTAAGATTTTATGATTTTTTCTTACATGTGTGCGTTGTGTGATGTTCTCATGTCATCATACATATGCCGGTGAGAGGGAGCTTATGTATTGGGCAGGATTCCGATTTAACTGTGATGTTAAATGTGGTATTGACGTACATAAACTCATTCGCCCTCGACGATTTACACAGATATGTCGTAGTTGAATTGCAAAATGCGTCGAATTTAAAAAGACTTGCTTCCGAAGAAAATATGTCATTTTTACTATAGAAATATATTGCAGTCCATGTTGAGGTGAAAATGTAAAGCTATAATAGATAAAGGGTTTTAATCAGTCGTAACCGTATTAATTTGAGACTGAGACCTCTTTAACAGTTTACCTCATACAGCTCAAGTGTACAAAACCCTAAAATAAAAATTATTAGTAGCTAAAACGAACATTCCAAACACAGCTATTATATTATGCTTGTTTGCCAAGCATAAAATCCACCTAATGTACCTATTGAGTCGCAGCGGCACACCGGTGGCCAGACAAAATTGTTTTTTAATTATTTGTGGTATTCTAAGACTAGACAGATTTAACGAGTACCATCGCCTCTCATGGTGTGGTACTTATGGTGACCACAAAATCTTTGCTATACGCTAATTATTCGTTTAAATATAATATACCGTATGTCTGTATCCGTATAAGGTATTTGGCGCTTTACCATTCGACGAATTTTACAATCTAGCTGCGACATAACGTATTGCGAATTAAGTTAGCCATGTCATGGATTTTTGTACATCAAGAATGTGTAATGAATTATTATATATTGACCGAGCTAGATGCCTGTTATACATTTAAAGTAGTTTATAGTAAATGCTTAATGCATACATTACTAACCATAAAACGAAGATAAGCATCAGGTTAATAATGCGAACAAAGGCTATATAAGTTATTTAATTTTATTTAGAATTTCTCTTGAGATTAATATAGTATACATGGATTATCACTTAGTACCGATATCAAAAATCTTTGACATGTCTCTAATTGCAATTTCTTTTTAAACATCTCATATAAGTGTGATTGTGTCATACCATACACATAGCGCGTTCAAATATTTTTAACCCTTTCAGAGTCTAGTAACGAGAACAAAAAAAAAACGTACGTGTGCCCACTCGCATCCTAGTTAAAATCACTCATCACACGACTCGGATGCGAGTTCTTAGCACACACTGGACACTATTTTTTGTTCGACTTAGGCACTGAACGCGTTAACGTTACGCTTTTCGAAGCGATTACAACGTATAATATGCAACTAATGATCGCTCATGGGTGGTTCCTTGCGGTTCTAGGTGCCTAGTGTGAGTTGTTTTTGGGTTAACGCGATCGAAACGTTTACCGCGTTTCGCTCTCTGATTGGTTAAGAGCTTGGAGCGGGCCAATTGGAGCGCCGAACGTCATAAACATGTTGATCGAGTTAACGTAAAACAAACTCGAGCTAGGCACTCAGTACTCAAATACAAAAGAATGGAACGTGCACCCTAGCACGCGACATTGTTTTTTCGGTTTCCGCTTTACTAGTCAGACTACTAACTGTGAGCCGGTTGACGTCAAAGACTGTTAATACAATTTAGTTCGTAAAATCTAAAGAACAAACGCTTTAGTTTTTGGCTTACCTATAAAGATAAGATATCAGTTAAAATAAGTACTCTAACTATTTATAAAACAATGATTCAATACGATTATACTCAAACCTAAAATATTAGATTTTATAAAGGTGTGTAAACGCTTATACGACACGACTATGAAATCATATGCCTATTGATATACCTATTATTAAAATAGGAAATCAAAGTACAATTTAATAAATAAAATCCAGTTCGTGTATAAAGATCGCCAATTGTTAACAACATGTTTCTAAACAAAAGGTTAATATTAAAGTTACGTATATAATAAAACATATACGCCATGTCAAGATAATTCTTGATACAAGGTCAAATAGTTGATAAAACGAGATAAAATCCATCAAAAGCAGTTTAACTAAGTTTAAAATAATCAGTTATATAACATTTAAAATTTGGTAGGATTAAAACATGTTGATGACGTAACGCGCTCACAGTCGGCTGCAATCTATACGTGAACTTTCACAATCGCACTTGTATGGGAACATAATCAACATAAACATTAACAGATACAACGTCAGATTATATTAGTGATTGATAACACAATTGTTTTAACACATGTCGATTGCTTTGCACCTAAGTGTGTTTGTTTTCCCTACATCAAGGGTGAAAACGATCCGGTCTAACCCGACAATCACTAGGACTGCCTCGTCGATGCTCTCACCGATACTGATATACCCACCGGATTTGTCCAATAGCAGGTAAACAATAATATTTTATAAACTGTTCGATGTTCAAAATTCATAGAATACTTTATTTCTGGACGAATATTTTCTAAATTTGAATTTGTAATTGGTAACATTGCTTTTACCTGGGTTACTAGAAAATAAAAATTATATGGGCATCATAATTATAGATATTTGTATTAATATTCGGTCGTATGTTAGTATTACCAACATAAATAATATAATTATTTGTATTGTTATCATGTGCACGGATACGTTTAGATATTGCATATAAAAGCATGAATTAGAAATTTGACTGTTAGCATATAATCATTACATTTTTGTGAAACATAGAGTAAAATATTGCATTCTATGAAAGTCCATCGTGTTGCACATTGCTTCTTACTATGGCCCAAAGCTGTTTTTGTCTCAAAGTCACGACTCAGCTAAAATGGCGGTCGCGTGAAGCCTTACTATTGAGTAATTGAACTAAGTCACCGAAACTATTATATCAATCACATCCAATATCATCAAACACATAACAACACAACAGTCTTATTTTATAAATCAAGCATTTATTAACAATAAATGAAATAGGGATATCATATTTAGCAGCTTTTTGTAACACATTTGGCATACTATTTCGCGCAGCTCGGAATAGGCCTTGAATAATACTTTATTTTAAAGTGCTTGCATATACGGCATGTAACATAAAGGTGTATTTATATTTAAGCGTCAATATAATGTAGGACAAAAATCCTGTACAATGGAAAAGCGCAATAAATAAAGCCGTATATATTTCTTTCACTAAAATAGCAGTTCTTTTTATCGGCTTGGCAACAACAGCACATTCTAGTCGACACTTAAACAGCTCTGCTGACTCGGTGACCTCTGTGAAATCTTCCTTAATGACCAGGCGCAATATTGATATAATGCGATGATGTAATGCGTTTGTTTAGATGTTTAATTAATAAATAAATAAAATATTCGAAACGAACTATCATGCAATTTAAAATAATTTACACTGGACCACAAAGAAAAAGGGTCGGTTAGAAAATCTTCAATATCTTCAAAAGTACCTGACCTAGCTATATGAAATAAAGACTAAATTAAAGAATATTTAATGCCACATAAAATAATATATAAAACCTTTTCATTTATTTTTGATAATTGTATAAAAAACTGAAAATGCAAAATAATGGTCGTTTTTGAATTTAGTACCAAAAAATTCAAATCAATTGTTTCGCGTTTGTTTTAGTTTTGCAATAAAAAGTTATAAATATGGTGTGTCTGCCTTATCAATTTTATTATTCTGAAGTCATGTCGTCACCCGTCATCCCTGAAGAATGTACTAGGATCCTGACAATGCTTGAAGATGGCCACAGTCAGCGAAATACAGCGAGAACTGTTGGTGTGACTCTTTTTACAGTTCAGCGAGTACACCAGCGTTGCCATGAAACTGGATCCAATCTTCGAAGACCAGGAACAGGCCGAACAAGGTGTACGACGGCGCGGGCGGATCGCTATATGGTGTCAACAATTTTGAGAAATCGCTTTCTTATGGCTGTTCAAGTAAAGAATCATGATTTACGAGCTGGAGGAAACAATTTGAGAACGGATACAGTAAGGCGGCGTCTGGCTGAAGCAAATTTAAAGCCATTAAGACCTGCAAATGGCCCACAACTAGAAAGACACCACAGAAGCTCAAGGTTGAGTTATGGTAGGGAACACGAGAATTGGTCTCTGAATTGTTGAAGAGTTATGTTTTCAAACGAATCTAGATTCTGTTTATACAAGCACGACGGGAGGAAAAGACTACAGAAGACCGGGAGAGCGCTATAACCAAGCCTGTATAGAAAAAAAAGTACGGCGGAGGCTCTGTTCACGTGTGGGCTGGGATTTCTTTCGAAAGCCGCACTGACCTAGTGGTGATAGAAAATGGAACTTTAACTGCAGAAAAACATGTCACTGAAATTCTGAATGACTACGTTGGTCTATTTTTAGTGGACATGGGCGAGAATGCCGTTTTTACGCAAGGCAATGCCCGCCCGCATATAGCTCAGATAGTGTTTGCCTATTTTCAAGAAGTCTGTATCACACACATGGAGTGACCAGCACGCAGCCCCGACTTAAACCTCATTGAGCATGCATGGAACGAACTGGGATCACGTGTACGTCAGCGGAATCCGCCGCCAATCACGCTACGTGAAATGAAAGAAGCTCAATAGAGGAATGGTAGAATATTCCGCAGCATCGCCTCAAAAACCTAGTAGAAAGTATGCCAAATAACATAACAGCAGTATTGCGAGCTCGCGGAGGCAACACAAAGTACTAAAATGCTTGAAAACGGCACATCTGTAATCAATCTACATTTACGAAAATACTGGCAAACTACGCGTTTTATTTATTTTACATATATTAAAAATAAACAGCTTGAATTAATTTTTTAATTTTCATTTAAGCATATTAAAATATTCTTTAATTTAGTCTTTATTTCATAAAGCTAGGTCAGGTACTTTTGAAGATATTGAAGATTTTCAAACCGACCCTTTTTCTTTGCGGTCCAGTGTATTTTGAACCAGGTATAGGACTCATGAGTTATATTTCAGACGCACATTACGGTTCTTATATGTCCACACCTTTCTGTTGCACATTGTATAGATATAATTAAGCCTGTTTTCTTAAGAGGTAGGTAGACTAAGGATTCATCATGGCATGTAAAAATCCATTGAAATTAGAGACAAGCTAAGCAGCTTGTCTCTTATTTCATTAAGCTTCGTCACATTCTTCATGCATGCTCCTCGATTAAGGATATTTAAAACGAGACTTTTACCTAAAACGACTTTGATCTAGTAGGAAACGTAATGTAAAATTAATAGTGATTTTTTATTTTTTAAACGTTTCTTTATGACGGAAATTAGCTTGGGCTTTAGTACTACGCACAAATACACCGCAAATAAATTCTTACCTTTCCCAATACTCATTTTAATAATTGTACTGCAAAATACTGATTGCTATTTTTGTATAAAAGAACAACTAATGCAATACAATCATACAATAATATCTTTGACAAGTGACGTAGAACTTGAACTGTGATTAGTGATTACAGTTATAATAATATAATAATAATAATCTATCACAATACACACTATCTATCCCAAACTAAGCAGAGCTTGTACTATGGGTACTAGACAATGGGTAAACATACATATATACTTTTTTTTTGTAAATACCCCCATGTTATACGTAGAAACACCCAGACCAAGACAAACATCCATGTTTATGCACACAAATGTTTGATAAACGGTTAAATTTATAAATATTCAATCTGAACATATAAAAGTCATCGCTGTCATTAAATGGATAAATGCCTTGTCGTTTTTCATTATATATCCGTTTTTTCAGTCATTAATCGAAAATCATCTACGATTTCATGTCAACGCTCAATCGTTAACGCTTCTTCAAACTAACTGATGGAGTATCATACTTACCAACTATACAGGGTGATTTTGAAATCGTGTAATTCCTTTTAACCACGCATTCTACTGGTGATATAGAATAACCCTGACCATATTTTTATTTAATTAGATTTATTTTTTTTGAAAAATTATTATTCCGTTTTTTTCGTGAAATGGTGTCAGATAGTCATATGTTAACCAACCGAGGCAATTTTAATTTTTTACTAATTAAAATAAAAAATCATATTAATAATTAATGTCGTAACTAATAACGGGCGGTCCTTTTTATTGCCCCTTATTATTTACGACATCAGTTATTGTTATGTTATTATTTTTTTAATTAAAAAAATATTAAGATTGTGTCAGGTGGTTAAAATATGACTATATGAAATCATTTCACGAAAAAAATCTGTACTCTAATTTTGCCGAAACCATTATTCTAATTAAGAAAAAATATGGTCAGGGTTATTCTATATCACCAGTAGAATGCGTGGTTAAAAGGAATTACACGATTTCAAAATCACCCTGTATATCGTAATAGTAGTGTTATTATTGTCTGCTTAAGATGTACTTCAATACTGCAAATTATCTCGTATTTGCATGTTGTCTCTTTCTTTCTGCCTTGCGAGTGTAGAGATGCGATGATCGTCCTTATAATTACCTCGACTCTGTTTGTTATGGTTATTTATGTTCTATTGCTTCCAAGATACGTGTTGTTTAAATAAATGCTCTTTTAAAATGCGGTTAGGTGTCCTCAGATTTGCGAAAAAGTATTCATTGGCTTGACAATTTTATTTTCTATATCATAACAAAAAAATAACTAAAGTGAAATAAGTACAACTATTATAAATAAAAACCATTTAAGAAAAGTAGTTTTCTATCAATCGATTTTTGTATAAAGAAATACAATAATTCAATACCCGTTGCTTTTCAAAGTACTTAATAATGTTGACGCTACATCTTAATGACCTAGTACGGTAAAAAGAACCACTCTGTTTCCATAAAATTCTTAACTATAGTCACTAGAAGATACAAAAAATAGTTTTTGTATCTTCTAGTTAACAATTTTATGGAATCATGCAATCCACAACCGCTATAACCCCGACGCGAATGCAATAACGTCAGTTCTTAATCACTTTTTACTCTCAACTCTCGCTGGAAACTACTTCACGAATACATAGACAACATGAATTTATTGGCATTTAACTGAATATTACCAGTTATTAACATGAAACTTGTTTAGTATGATATCAATATTAATATGATTATATTTTAGTACTATGCCGAATACTCCATCTACGGATGAGATGGATAGCAATGATACGCTGCTTAATAGGCGAAGTTCGTCTGGTGGACTTTTGTCTCCTGAGGTAAGTAACAAAACATTATTTTTGGTAGATAGCATAGTGATCACATAGCCACTGCTATCTTTTTTCATTTATTTATTCAATAACAAGTTTACATATTCAATATATCGCATGTTTAATAAAACAGCGACTTAACTCGAAATTTGGGAGTATGGCAATTCGAGCTCTAATCTTGTGACTATAAATTCTAATAATATATTCATGTTAAATTATTGCAACAGAGTTCAAATTAGTTTGATCTAACATACTCAGATAGATCTCTGTTTTATTAAGAATGCGATATGTGTATATGCAGAATCGAGTTCCATCAAACCGCTATCAACTGAGTATTTACTCAAGTATATGATGTTCAAGGATGAGGTAATCTTGGTATAGAAACAAAAAAAATGTAATAGAGGTTAAGTCGTTCTCAACACATAATTCTCAATTCGGAAATCGGTGGCAAGACTAATCTTTCTGAATAATTGACATAAACAATGATATTAATTTGTTTATTGCATTTATTATGGTGTTGCGTTCTTGCAATAATTTCAAATCGTTTGCCGTGAAAAAAGTAGCTTCCTTCATACGAAGATCCTGCTTCTTTAACATCATCAGTACTTAGCGTAGCAGAAGCTCTCCTCTGCTACTCGCAATCCTTACGATGTCATGACGTGGTTAGGCCCTGGGGTAGCCCAATGGCCCTGGCGCAGATTTCGGGCCCGAGCCTACATTACTATATTACGGTAACGCGCGGTAGTATTCATCGTACTAACACAGACACATGCATACATGGAGTGAAGATCAAATTGGTTGATTTTAATTCATTGCTATTTTATAGGTTGACATGCCAAATGTCCCACGTTCCTCAATAGACGTGGAACACGACGGCTTCTACTTACTAAAGAAGGACTCGCAGCGGCGTCTCACTCTCTCACGGGTATTAGAGCAGGATGGAGAGAAGATTTGCAATAAGTGGATGCTGAGTATAACGCAAGATTTTGGAACCACCGTACTAACCATGGTAACTATAATTCCTTAATTTCTATTAACCCCATATGACCTAGTTGGCAAACAAGTATGCATTCCAATTAATGCTTATTACTTAACGAGTCCTATAGACTCTTTCAATCAAAGATATCCGAATCGCTTATTGCTGGCCTTCATATTCGTATTACCAGCACAAGAGTTTCAGATTACTGCTTCCCAGTTTACAGCAGGACAACACGGCACTTCCTTAAGAAGCCTGGAATCCTACTTAGCGTACAAATACAACACAATATTGTTTGCCTGTTTGTCTTGTAGGGTGAACATGCTTTGCCAGATGGGCATCTTACGGTTAAATCTTTTTTTGACTTAAATTACTGTTACTGAATGTTGCTATAATTAAAGTAGAATAAATAACAAGTACCTAATTTCGTTATACATCAATAACCTGTCAATTGCTGAAATGCCAGACGTAATTAAATACAATTGTCTGGCTGCCGCTGGCACTTAAAATGTTAATAAAGTCAATTAAATGTTGGACTTAACCCAATATTGATTTCCAGAACCATCTAGAAACCCTTCGTTGCGCGCTAAAAGACTATATCATGGACCAGAACAGAAGTGTCATAGAGCAGGCCATTACTACTTTAAAAGAGGAACTGGATTTTGACTCGAATGCCATCAATGAGTTGCATTCTGCTATATACATGTTCCAAGAAGCCGTCAATGCAGTCTTGAGGATGCACAGCATCAAGCCTCATTGGATGTTCGCTTTGGATAATCTCGTGAGAAACGCTGTGCAGGCTGCTATCACAGTTTTATCGCCGGGTAAGCTCTATAATTCAGTTTCTCTTATCATCTGTTTTTTTCTAACATATTACATTAGAAAATACCTGGCTCTTTGGGAATACACGAAAACAGGTCCAACGTTAAGAGGACTTTTGAGAGTTTAATCTTAAGTGAGATGGAACCCCTAAGGAACGAATATTGCTACGAATGAACTCTAACATATCTGGGCTATAGGGGTGGGTATTTGTGAAGCTATCTAATTATTATTATAAAATAAAAATATAGAAATGTGGAGAAGTCTTGATTCTTGATGAAATAGAGCTTTGTAAAAATAATTCTCGATGATGGTAAAATCTTACAATGCTCAATGCATTGTACAATTTTATAATAGTCATATCATTCGAATGTCAATTCATTTGTCTTCGCTGAATAACAATAACCAGCCTTATATTAAACTGTTACATTGATGAGCATGGGCCTATTCTCAGTGTAAGAATTTCGAAACAACGAATTTTAATTACGACACATGGTAGAAGAATTAAAGAACACCGACTTTTATCTGTTCATGCATTCAACAATATTTTATTCTTATTCTCTTGTTTTTGTAGTAAAATGCGGCCATAGTTAGTTTACCGGCAATAATATCAGCCCTGCTTATTATAACTGTCCCACTGCTGGGCTCGGGCCTCTTCTCAGTATGAGAAGAATTAGGCCATAGACCACCAGTGCTTATTGGCAGACTTCACACATCTTTAAAAACATAATGTAGAACTCTCAAACATGCAGGTTTTCTTACGATGTTTTCCTTCACCATTAAATCGAGCAATATTGAATTATTTAATACGCACATAACTTTGAAAAGTCACAGATGCCTTGGGCTCGAATGCGAGACCCCTGCATGGCAGTCTAACGGTTTAATAGGCAATCGCTTCTTTTTTATGATATTGTCTGCAAGTACCTAATTAATTGGTTTATTAATCCTGTATAATTTCCAGAGCTGGGCGCAAACCTAGCCGGTCAAGAGTCAGGGCGTCGCTCGGGCCCCGTGGCGGCCGACACCACTCCGTCCGCGATGTCCTCCGCCGCCTCGGCCAGGGACACGCATGCACTGCACGCGCTCAGACATGAGAATCACAAGTAACTGCGCTCTAGTTTATGAGACAAGAAAATACTGCGTAATCAAACTGTTCATGTTTTGGTACCTGCCTACCTAGTCGAGTCGTTACCATAGATAGATTCGCAATAACTGCCATCCATTCTAAATATAAATTATTAGTTTTATTACTCTCAACGACTGCTTAAAAAGTCAGCTTGTCACTTTTTATTTTTTTTAAACACGTCTAATTCATGATGCCTTAGTTGTGATATTAACATACATACATATATTAAAGTGCAGTTAGCAACAAAAGTTGATAAAACTTTTTATTCGTAAATGTCGCAGCCAGAGAACTGTTAAAAATTTTCATCACAAAATTACAATGAATGGAAAACAAAGCTTTTCCATGTCGCTGAACATTTATATTAAAAGAAATAGGTTAACGAAGAATATTTATTATTTGTTTAATTGGTAAGTACGTATTTTTTGCTTTAGATTACACCAAGAATTACTGGAGAGCTATCAACAGTACCAGAGTTTGCTTCGACAGATGTTAGAAGAACAAAAAACGCAGACTATGATATTAAGGGAATTGGTCGAAAAGAAGTCCCGGTGAGTACTTAACCTGTCAATTGCTGAAACGACAAACATAATTAAAAACCGATTGTGTCTTGCTTCCGGCGGGTTATTAGATTAACTGAAATTCAATAGGAAGGCCTTCATCGAGCATTCATATTTTTTTATATATGTACTTGTACTTATTTATACAAGTCATAGATTTATCATAAATCAAAAAACAAATTAAGAAACAGAATCTTTAAATCCTTTGTCTGCTCCAATAGTGACAGCTCTATTTGGGATTGCTTACATGTCATGTCATACTAGTATGTATAAGTGCTGGTTACCCTATAATTATTAAATGTATCAGAAATTTCATTTTGTGTCATGTATACTGCGATCAACAATAGCAACTAGATATCGGGTCGGCGTAAAAATACGTCTCGGTAAATAACAGCGCACTTGAGACGTGAGCTCTTATTTTGTTTAGTTCGCTGTGTGTACTTAAAATTTACAAATATAATGCCCGAAAAAGCAATTAAACAGCCGGAGTATCTAAATTTCAGTAATTACATGAAGAATAAGTAATATTTTAAACTTTAAACTAACAAATAATATCAAATTTTTAACAAAATTATCGCTTTTAAACTACCGCTACACATGTTTGGTCAAGGTTCGCCAACATACGCACAAACTTTTATAACAAAAATAAACGAAACTAAACGATGTACTTTATTTGTTGCCGCTTGATTTCACAATAAATGTTGATAATGATCGTAAGTATTAGATAATATTTTAAGATTTGTGACTTTATTACTAGGTGCACTGGTTGTAATAAGGTTGAACTTAAAACTGTTTTAAATCTTTTCTCTCCGTTTGCTAGTAATCAAACGTAGCTGTATACGTATCGCCACGCGGACAGCAAATAGCTTTGATTTTGTACATGACCCGATATCTAGTTCCTATTGGTAATCGAAGCTTGTATATTACTCTAGTGTATATACTCATTATTGGCAAACTAAATAAATAAAATAAAATGATATCTAATACAGGGGAACTACACCGGAGGCAAGTGAATCCGAGGAGACAGCGGCAGCTGAAGGCAGCCGCACGGAGGGGGAGGAAGCTACGCGGCTACGCGCCTGGGTGGCGGCGCGAGGGCTGCCGCCGCACGTAGCGGGCGCGCTGCTACGGCACTGCTACGTGCTGCCCGACGTGCTACAGCACGCGCAGCGGGAAGACATCGCGAGACTGCGCCTCAAGTATGATCTGTTCTGTTCTCCTCCTAGATTGTGCCCGCCAGCCATTGAGTCGGAGCGACGCCCTCTGTCGTGCCGGAGCGTCTCCCAGGAGTCGTCGCCCGCAGACCTTTTTTGCATTGGGCCTCATTGATGTATAAAAACCACACAATTCCATACAAATGCAACACTTAAAACTGTCCCCAGTTGCTTATAAGTAGTTATATTAACTATATACACCTTCATTAATACAAATTAAACCTAACCGCCTTAATTTAACGTTGAATATACAAGACTATTTAAAAAAGTAATTAAATTTTACGAGCAGATAGAATAAGGAATGGATGGAGTCGAATATTGTTTTTACAAATATAAGTTAATAATCTGACGTAATTACGTAGAGTTTATAAAATGCATGTGTTATAAACACATATTTGCTTTTACTTTTACCTGTAGGTATTTTACCAATGTTGAGTCCTATGATGTTCAATAAAATGAAACTAATGTATTGCCATTTAAATTTATAATATGTCAGCTCTTAAATAGATGGTAGAATTCTTTTTATTATTTTACCAGACATAACAGTAGTACTTATTTAACAAAATAGACAAAACAAGTAAAACATTTGTAAAATAGCATCTTTTTATTATATAACAGTAATATATAATTATTACACACGTAAATTATATTACGAGTATGTTTCATTGCTGTTCATATACTTTGCTGCCCAACTTTGAAATTATACGTGTTTGAACATTACGCGACTAATAATTGTACTTACAAATTAAAGTAACATAAAACAATAAAATGAGAGAGAAAATTAAGATTTCAAACTTGAAAAGATACGACATAATAAGGTTTTTTAATTGCCTTGAAATAAATTGAGTTTATTGTATTATTTTCTTTTTGACGGATTAAAATTTTTTCGTATCTTTCTTTGTTATACAGGGTGTCCGGTAATTGATGGATAACCTTGAAATGTCTTATAGTAGAACTGAAGGCTGTTCAGAAAAAAAGAAAAAAAAGAAGTAAAAAATTTAAAACGTATACTTAAATAATAATATAAATATCCCAGTATCCTTATACCGTAAGGATGATTTAATAAAAAAATAAACGAATACTATTATGGTTTGTAATAAAACAAGTCTAGGAATAAATAATATATACAATTGCTGATGGCATTATCATTTTAAACCAAATCAAATATATATATTTTTTAAAAGCAACAGCGTCTCTATTAATATTAGAACAGAGTCAACATGTAACCTTGACTAATCAAGTGGAAATACAATAGTATGATTAATGCGTTTAGTAAGTGTTCATTTAAATGAGCCGTGTTATATGGTCGGTCTTTGTTACGAAATAAACAAAAGATATATATTTTACGTTGATTCCTTGACGCAATAATCAGTATATAATTATAATAATAACATTATTACCTTCCGAAAATATGAAACACCGTCCTTTTTTAGTGTCCTGGAGGTGTAATTTTACAAGTTTTAAACGATCACTGCGGCGTGTTTACTCTCGGAGCGATCGAACGATACTAAATTAAATGAGCACCCAAATGTTCAAGTGGGTACTCATTTGGTGAGGACGTTTTTTGACGCTGATTGTGTATCTAGGGTTTTTATTTATCAATGTTGGGCCCTGCTGGGTGGGTCGCTGATGTAGTTATAGTTCCAGCGACTCACCCACCTTACAAAGCAGCGAGGTGGTTTTAGTCGGTAGGCCCGAAGTCTCGGAAGAGCCCGACATAACCCTCTCGCCTCCCCTTGTGGCGAGGAGAAAAACATCTGAATATAACCGTTAAAAAAATGTTTAGTAATAGTCTCTTCCCTTTCCGCGGAGAAGAATGCGTCAATGCATTTCTCCACGTTAGTTAGTCCAAAAGATTGTAATAGTACCTTTTTTCTGGATAAAAGGTATCCTATATCCTTTTCTATACCCCTGTCAATGTTTATGCGATTTCATGATGATCGTTCGACCAGTTAGAATGCGTAACAAATTCACATTCGCATTTATAATATTAGTTAAGATATTCTTATGACTATTTCTAGCCGTACTCCCACCGCTGTAACACTTGTGTAACCAGTAACAACAGTGGTAATCTGAAGTCCCGAGGAAAACTAAACTGTCTTGATATCTGCAGAAGTATATAGGAGGAGTAAGAAAAGAGTTCAATGTTCTGAAAATATGATTTTTAAAAGTTGTAGCTGGATGCCGACATATTAACTTGAGATTTCGCTTAACAAACATTTGAAAAACATTTTGCGTGCTGGTTCGGCTAGGAAAATATAAAATGAAAGAAAGAAATCTTTACTGCTATACAGCTTTAAATAAGGTGAGCGCAATGTGTATAAAGAAAGGGAAAATAAATGATAGTTTTTTACTATCATTTATTTCCCCTTTCTTTTAAGAAGAAAAATTAAAAAGCAGAGTAACATACAATAACCAATAAACATTTTGAGAGCCATGCGTCCCACAGCTGCAGCAATCAGCATTTGCGTGGTCACAAGATCTCCAAAAAAACTTTTTAAAGTCGGTTGTAGTAGTTTATGAGTAAAATCCTTGCAAACAAACAAACAAAAAAAACATTCTATAAACGACATTCAATAATAATATCTGGCCCAAACTGGGCAGAGCTTGTGCTATGGGTACTAGACAATGATATTTATGTCAAATAGAATGTTGTTGTTGTAGCATTGTTGCCACTAGATGGAACTGTGCCCCCCTCACCCCCTCGCTGAATCGCGGTGTTAAGATTCTCCGAGGATAGCATACAAGCAAAAATTATAATGTGTCAATATGTCGAAAATACACCTGTGGAAAAGATCAGTTTTGTTTTATTGACATCACCCTAGTACACAAACGAAGTCGACCACAACACTTACTGCGATCACCTACCTGCTTTCTTCTTTCTTTTTTAAATAAAAGTTTACTAGCAATTCGGGTTTCAAATTACTAGAAATCTTATTAACCCTTCCAGCTAAGTTAGAATGCTTGTAGTAGGAGTGGGTTCACGTCAGTAGTGCAATGGGTGGTATTCGAACCCGCGACCTCTCGATCGCAATTTCAATGCCTTATCCATCTTAAATATTAGTATAGATATATGTATAAATGTAATATTATTTGTCCGAACAGAGGCGGTATTGAGGTCCGACTATGGCGCGCGATACAAGAGCACCGCCTGCACAGCGGGGCGGCGCACGTGCGCCGCCGCAGCAGCACCGAGACCGACACCGAGACCGACATCGACAACAACTCTATCGTCGTAGTGGAGTGCCACCGCTGCAAGACCACGCGCCGCACTCTCTCTAACAACTCCTCGTGCTCCAACAACCCCACCGTTGTGATCAGAGACCAGCAGCTCAATGGAGACGACACCGTAGCTGAGTATTACGCCGAGAACGGGCTCGTGAATCTTTGACTATTGCGCGGATGGTGCACTCTACAATAAGGTCTCAGTATTTTAGGGAACGCCAGTGATGCAATGCTTAAAAAATTGGGAATTGCAGTCATGTGTGCTTAAATACGTCAGAAATGTTTGAAAATCGAACTTCGTAAAATATCGAACAAAAATGATATATATTTAACAGTGGCGCAGCGTAGTGGGGGCGGAAGGAGCGACCCGCCCTTAGCGGCACTTTTCTTTGAAATTTCTCAGAATAAATAATAATAATATATTTTAAATATTTAAACGGTACAGTACACAATAATAATTATTGAAAATTATAGTCTTTTAAATTTAAATACGTACAGAAGAAGGCGGCAAACATTTTTCCGTTCCGGGCGGCTAACTCACGCTACGCCACTAATATTTAAAATAACGCACACAAATAAATTGTCTTCATATTCGTGTAAGAAGTGCCGTACCACCTCTTTCTCTACTCTATGGTGACAATTATATAAAACTTTTAAAGTACTGTTTACTCACCATTTGCTTGCAAATATTTCTTTTTTATTAAACTGGTTCACGTAAACTGGCATTCCCAGTATTGTTCAAGTGATAAGCAATTTTGAGACAATATCCTCAGTCATAGTCACTCCCCACTCGTATTATATAGGTAGTGTAGGTTCATCGAATGTCATCTCATAGTAGAAACGACTTTCTGGAAGTCATAATAGTTTGTTACTAACTACGGGCTATCCAGTGAAAATTAAAAAAATGGGTAAAATAAAGACTGTCTCGTGTGATACGATATATTAAAGGCGCGCCTAGATGCAAGATTTGCCGTCAGCCGCACAGTCGGCACAGTGCATTAAGCATTACGGTGCTTAGATTAGCATGTCTATAGATATTAGATATATCCGATCTTCAATAATTATACTAATAGTCATATAATTGAAAGCGTGCAAATGTACTGTCAATTGGCCATGAAAGGCGAAATCTAACTGGATTTTTTGGCGGATGGCGAATTACTTGCGACTTGGCAAATGTTTGCTTCGGCTCTCGGTGAATCGTGCATAGTCGCGCTTTAAGTAACGATGTGACCAATACTGTCGTCCATTAACTAAAAGCGATGTGGAACACATATGGCTTAACGTCTTTTTAGTTAGTCAACGGCAGAATATTATTAGATATAAACAACACTATACATGCGCTGAGTCCTTGTAATGTATTCAAATATCATTCGATTGCAATAGGATAATTCACACACAATTTTTTTTTATTTAATTCCAGTTGTTAAACTACTCTCTAAAATACAAAGTATTTTTACCAGCAACCATTTTTGATACCGCTTGCAAAAAACTTTTGATTGCTATTTGCTCATTTGTGTAAAACAATGTACAAAATCAAACATAGGCAACTACCTTATTGTGTACAGTCGCCTGTAATATTCCATGGATACCTTAAGGTCTAAAATCCTGTAAACACTCGAATTAGAATGAAATTGAATGGCGTTGAAATGAACCTAGATTGCGTTGTTTTATAAATTACGGCTTTATTAGTTTTACCCTCAGGTTTTCATTCATGTAAGAAATGTGTTCCTTTTTTAAATAAACTTTTTTTATAGAGATTTTAAAATTGCTTGTGGTTATTAAGAAATCTACTTTTATAATTTTATAGTAGTGCCTCGCCATCTATTACGATATAACGAAACTACTTAACAATTCTTGTATCGATTTCCCTTAGATTGCGTTAATTACCGGCTTATACAATTTTAGTTTTGACATGGGTGTAGGATTGTTTAATCCCTCCACTACACTGGCTCGACAATGCCCACGTATTCTCTAATAACAATTCACTTCGTGTTTTCACCTGCCGGCTTTTCTGCCTCTATTCTCTCTCTATCCGCCAGTTTTGTGTCAACGACAGTGTTGCCAATACAGGAGCATACGAGACAGCGTATTTATGCTAAATTGCATCATACATACACTACACTGGGTATGCATTTTTGCAGCTATTTTCACATTCAATAGATATTCTCAATTTGTCTCGACTGCGAGTAAAGCTATAAGCTCTGTAATTCCCGTTCTTATTTCGCTGGATAGATGCAGGTTTAGCCTTCATAATAACATAGTAGTGTGTTTGCAATGTCTAATTGCTATCGCTCTTACAAACTAAAAAAGCTATATTATAATGCTTGAGGCCTTGAGTGTATCATCCGAATAACTCACATGTAAATATATTTTCATATTTATTAATACATTATTGTTACTAGTCTTTGTAAATATTCTTGTTAAGCATAATATTAAGCTACGCTAATGTCTCGTACTTATTATGAAACATTTTGCAAAACGGCAACACGTTAAATACTAGAGTGCTATTGTATTTCACAAACAAAAATGATAATTGAATATGCACGTTATGATAGTAAAAATAAAGTCTGTTTTCAAACAGCTGTCTTCAATGTGTGCGTTTTTAAGTCTACATTGATACGACGTGTAAACCTATGATGAAGAAAACTTAGTGCATGAGATTTATCACTGCAAGGCAAAATGTTTCTTAATACAGTCGAGAATAAAACAGAGATTGAATTGTTCACATAGAATACGTCGCACAATATCATAGAATGGTGCTACTGCGTTGTGATGGTAATTTTAATTAAGAAGTGCCTTTTAGCGCTTATTGTGTTCACAGCTCACAATATTAAAGTTAAAATATAAATTTGTAATTTACATTCATGTTGCGAAATGTTTAGTTATACAACTTACGTGTTAGACTTATTTATAGTTCGAGTCTAGGAGTCCTTATACATGGCTTGCTATAAATTGTTGTTGTTACGGCTCACTGTTAGCCATACTGACAGCCACTGATGAGTATACGGGCTAAATTAGAAAGACCGTTATCTCCCTTTAAATGTATCATTCGGCTGAAGATAAAAAAGGATGCAATATATTCCTAAGTCGAATATGAATAATAATGAATGTAACGTGAATAAAAATACTTGTGAAGCTTCGGCAATAAATATTTTAGCTTAATAAGATGAACATTCGAACGATTGACGTCATTGAAAATGGCGCCTGTATTCGATCATGTTTTTGTATATGAACAGTCAATTGCACTATTTCGATTTATCTAGTAATCTTCGAGTAATGTTTCAATTACCTCGCTCTTATGCCTGTATGCATCAGCAATAACAGCTGAAGCCAAAATGACCGAACAATACGAGGAAGGATCAAAGTCGTGTGCAGTGATACAGTCAGCGACATAAGTCGGTAAATAATTGCAAGATTTTGAACTTCTTTATCGTACTGCCGTCATAAAGAAAAATATGTATCTAACATTTATTTCGAATTTAAGATTTTCACTTATTTGGATTCAATAAAAAAATACGCATCTGCCAGTATATTTATAAAAAAGAAATGTTTTTGGCAGATACGTCGTTTTCCCTTATGACGGCAGCATACACAATAATGGGTATTCTTCTACTTTAACTGCACTATCAGTTAAAATGTAGTAGATTTAAACACAATAAATTACTTCGAAACAATAATAAGTCCATATTCATTCATAAAATACTGTTACAAATTTGTTTAATGTTCAGCCTCTTATATCTGACTGTACGATCATATAATTATCATTAGGCGTTCTTTATTTAAGGTTTAGGCAAATAAGCCTTCGTATATCGATAAACGGTTAACAACCGTAACCTGTAAACGCTTGTAAGGAATACCACTCATGACCAACTCTTTAATATCCTCTTCGGTATCCTTACTCTAATACCATATTTTGTAATGTACATTATCTTCTCTCCAGACGTTCCCATTGGTCGTTGCCTGGTTACGATATTTCCTCTGATGACAAGCGCTAATACATAGCGTTTTTTAATACACACTGTTACCTTTTCAATACGCAAAATTTGCGAATACTGTTTGACCACAAACAGGCAAAGGGTAGGTAATGTGATATACAGTAAGCAATAATCACTCGACGTTAAATGTGCTTAATTAACATTAGATGTCATTTAGTAGATGTTTTCACGTGATCACATAAGATTTGAATATAAAAACGATACGACTTGTGCTTAAAATGTCTTGCTATTTACAATGTGCCCCACAATAACAAGTTACTAAGTAAGAATAAAATAATAAAATATAATAAGACAAAGCTTATTTACACGATTATATAGCTATCTTGTTCTTCATTTAAATGAAATAGAGCTTTAGCGTTAAGCAGTTGGTAAAACGGATTTTGTAATTAAATCTTTTTCTAATAAGATGCTATTATTGTTTTTGAGTGCCATACGTACATATTATATTATATAGCTATATATTCTTAAGATATTATAATATTATATTGTTAATAACTAAAAATTTTATTATAATCAACACGATCTGATCGCTAAAATATATCAATTATAACTACTATTACTATATACGAAACTATTTCTACATATACGTGTGTTGCTTTGCAGTACACATTAAAACCAAATAATTATTGTTATTATGCGACAATCAAATTGTATAACAAATTAACAGCTAGCTTGTTTCCCTTAAAAAAAGTTCTGTCAGATTTTCTTTATTTTAATCCCTAACAGACTTAATCAAACGTAGTTTTCTTGAAGCCCCGTTTTTTTTGTTTCTGGCCCCCCATTCTCTATGATGGGCCCCACGTATATTATTATTGTTACGCTACTGTTTTAGGCAACCTAATACTCAGTAATACTGTTATAAAGTACAAATACAATACCTACCTTATGTAAACTATACATATAGAAATAAATATATATTTACAATACAATATACGCTTGGTTATATTCTGTAACTATTAAATTTGGGGTGGTACGCAGTTCACGTAACGCAAGATTCTTCTATTATTAGACCACGTATCTATTGACCCCAAGTACGGGGAGCGTAACACCTTAACGGACCCCCTTTTGTCCCCCATACTGCGTTACGTCACTTGCATACGACCCCTTCGTTCGTAGGTTTACGTAGACATATAAGTGTTAATATCATCTCGCTAAATTGTTAATTTGAGCTAAAATAAGTAGGTACTACTAAAATTATAGCTTTAATGTAAAATCATTAATAAGGTAAGTTTAATAAATTGTTTTTGTTTGGATTTTTTAGATAGTTATGTACTTTATTATTATATGTACTTGAAGTATGAAATTCAAGCCTTTCGCGTCAATTTTGATTCCCAACTAGAATGGTGTGATTGGAATCATTTATATCACCAACTTACAAAAACAATAGAAAAAGGAAAGGAATATGTGAGTAATTCTGGAATCACAACTTGCTCCAACAAGCATTGAGCTAGCTCAACCTAGGTTAGAAAAGGGAATATTTTCTTAAAATTTTAATTTAATCATTTTCAAATGATATCTACGTATTAATGTAAAGATTGCTGTAAGATATAGATCAATTGACTTACTTATGATTTTCATATTAGTTTTCTTTATTTGGTGAACAATATTTTTCTTTAAATTTTATAGTGATACATTTCTTTAAGGAATGTTGAATTCACAATTATTATTTTTTATACAAATAAATATTTTCAAACCACCATTACAAAACCAAAGTGCTATTACGTACATACCTATCCTTAAATATATTACTACCCTCTACAAGTAAAAACCCAAGCTTACACTAGATGAACAAAGAACATACCTTATTATATTATTTACCCGAAGAACATAAAATTAATAAATTCTAGGTAATTCAACAGAAGTTCCACATAAATAAACTTTAAAATGACGAAATATAAAACTGAAAATAGAACTATTTTATTCATACAAATGTCATTTTAAATTTGTTTATGTAGGTACTATCCTTTGAATAACGTTTAGGCCTTCCTTCTGAACAATGTTAGAAAGATGACGTGCTGTATCGATTATTAGTGGAGAGCTATAATTAAACAGCGCAATATCAACAAGTTGTTATAACCATAATGCCTGCGTTATTTAACCATCTACGTATAAGAAAAGCATTTTTAGATTTTATCATGTATCAATATTTTTATATATTGTATAACTGTGACTCTTTCAAAACGATTACTTACTAGTAGAGGGCTACTATTGCCTTTGCCTGTCCGTATTATGTAAATTTATCCATTGTAAGGCAATTATTCCTTTGCCTGTTCAACACCGTAGTGTTGAAGTCCCCAGAGTAATTATTTACTACGATTATTAACTTTAGAAAGTGTAATTTAAAGTGCATTGAACCACCTTAATTGCAATCAATAACTATGTACCTACTCTTAGGTAAAATTTGCCCGTATAATTTTAAATGATTTCTTGAGTAGCTAATTAATAAATGATTAATTATGAAGTGTGTTTTCTTTAAACTGTTTAACCTAATAAAATTTGAGACCTTAATCTATAATATATATATCTATGTATGTATGTATTTACAAAAAAAGTATGTATATACACTTCTCATCCGAAAAATTGAAACACTTCCGTTTTTATGGTTTCTGTCCTAATTTAAGACAAAAGAGTTTTCATTCCATGAAAAGAATCACATGATTGTATAGCTGGCAGTTTGGCCATTACAGTGATAAGTAAAATTCTAAATTCAAAATTAGAATTTCATTCGTTTATCCTATAAATGAAATGATTCACTGTTTTGAGACAAATATGTGTTTAGAGTTGGAGTACATTGTACAATGTACTCCAACTCTAAACACATATTTGGCGGCTGTTGGAGCTTGTTGTCTTGCAGTACTTGCTTGACATGTTGAAGCTCGGCGTCCAGGTGTTTCTTGTCACAGATCCCGTGGGCTCTTCTTCTTTCAGAGAGCCAAAGGGGTGTCACTGACAAGATTAGCTACATCTTGAAGCGAGCTTCAATCAACACATACTTCAAGCCGCCAACGAAGATAAGTCAATTTTTACCATCCGTCAAGTGCCAATTACCTTTACAAGATGCAGGGGTATATAAAATTGATTGTGACTGTGGACTCTCATATATTGGGCAAACCAAGAGAAGCATAGGCACCCGCTTAAAAGAACATATAGCTGATGTTAAACACCAACGCTCGTTAAAGTCTGCTGTGTGTGAACATGTGCAACAGGGGACACATATACTCGCAAAAGAACACCGAATCCTACCAAGGATGCTTCGCGAGGCTATTGAAATTAAAAACATTCTAATTTCAATAGAGAGGATGGTTGGAATGTACCACCAGCTTGGGATCCAGTCATTCAAATAGTCAAACCCAAGAAGAAGCAAAACACAGCTAGACTTAATGATACTTTGAGCTCATTCTGCATAAATAGGAACACCAAAGATTAAATTATGTTCGGGTACTTTGAAATAACTAGCTACACTTCAGAACGTTGGGACAACTACCATCTTAGTCTCCCCGTGAACATGGCTGCTGTAAAGCAACCGAAACGTCGAAACAAAATCAATATTCAAAACGGTTTAACGTGTTTGTCAAATTATATGACGTAGCGCACAGTTATTGCGTTGTAACTAAAGGGTTAATAATAAATTCTTAAGGTGTATCGTGTTTTGAAACTGTTGATAAGTAGTACTGCCGTGCGTTGTGAATGCCAAATATATGGTTGATTACCTACCGATTGTCTAATTCTTGCAAGACAAACCAGGTAAGGTCCAAAAAGACTAATTTTCAGCAAGTAAATAATATTAATTACGTCTCGAATTGCCTTTATATAATCTTAGCGTAAGTCTCAAAAACGGTTTTTTTTTAAAAGCAGGAGCCTTTCAAGACCTGGTGCTTCTTTAAGTATAACCTTTTTGAACTCCTATTCTATGTGCCAAAGAACCTACAAAGATTCAAGAATTTTAAATTCTGGGCAACTTATTGCTATACTGACGTGACTCTGTTCGATATAACTAGTACCTATCTAAGTACCTAATGTTTCTAAACAGAAAGTAGGTATTGAAGTTGTATTTGATATTTGGATGATCATGCAATTGCGGTAGGCTCATCTTGGCACAGCCACCTTCACAAACTGGAAATCACTCCAACTATACCAATAATTAGTCGGTAATTAGTCAACTTTGATAAAAAAATATTAGCATTGTACTAGGCCCCGTTAAAAAGATATAAGAGCTGTGGCTGTGCTACGATGAGCGCTCACCTTAGCACAGTCACCTCAATATCTCGGGAACCACAATGCCAATATTTATGGCCAGACAATATCCTCTTATGCTATATATTAGTTTTGTATGAAAGATGTTTGCCTGGGAGTACCTATAGTAGATAAATCGTTCTCTTAATAAAATAGGGACTTAACTCGAAATTTGGAATTATTTACTCAATTTGAACTCTATCCAACTCACTATTAGAGTTCAATTTGCCTAACTTCCAAATTTGAAGTTGTGACTGTTTTATCAAGAAAACGATATGATTGTTCACCACACTGTTAATCTGTATACATAGGATTTTATTACAAGCCTGACAATACATACGTGGATATTCGTATAACGACTGCACGGATGTTGTAGTGGTTTAAGTGGTCGCCTCGCCGCTGCCACTGTGCCTAGTGTTCTGGGTTCGAATCTAACACGGGACAAAATATTTGTGTGAGCCAGAAATGGTTGTTCCGAGTCTGGGTGTCTTATGTGTCCGTTGTTTGAATGTTTGTAAAGTCCCGCACATAGAAATATATCCTAGGGCGAGGGATTTTCTTCAAAAATCAAGAACTTCCTCACAATGTCCAAGTCATCAACAAACAGGTGAATTAAAAAAATATTTAATAAAGAAATTAGCAACGCGATAAAATCCGTATAAAGTAGTTTAATTTCAATATATTATAACATTCACGTAAAAGTAAAATAGGTAATGTCTTCTTGGATTCGATTCGAAATAACTGAACTGAATTAATTATCTATTGATATTTTAGTTCTTATTCAATAAATATTGAAATGTTTAAAGCGACTTAATATGCCATAACAATAAAATAAAATATATCTAAGAAGCCAGTTTACCGAAATAAGGAACAATACAACACATCATTGTAACTTTGACTGCAAGGGTGGCTTATTAAATTAAGTGGTCGCATCGTCATTGCCACCACGCAGTGTGTTGTGGGTTCGTTCCCCACACGGTAAAAATAATATAACCCGCAAATAATTTCTCCGAGTCTTTCTTTGTGTTCGAAGTTTAAATGTCTGTAAAGCCCCCTGCGACAAAATAATTATTCCTAGCGCGTGAGCTATTATTTTAAAGAAAGAAAGATCTTTTTATAGCCTATCTTTTTATATTTGTGTAATAGCTCAATCGCTACCTTACCCTACAGCGATACACAGGCAAGGTAATGTAACTTATACACTTATAAATCGATATATAATTAAATGTAAAGCAGGGAACTGTCGAGACGGCGATACGTCGTCCCCCGGGACGTATGAGACGTACAAAGACATTAATTCACACAATGTTTGCGGGCTAGGGACTGCTCTAAATTTCTAATTTACATACACTACATAACATTAAGTTGCTTGCCTCTATCCTAATAGTTTATTGTTATATTACAAGAAGACGTTATGACGCGATGTGTTCGAGCGGTAATCTCAGTGTAATGTTTACTGACAAAGCCATTTAGCAACGGGTTGATTTTGCTGCGTAATGTTATTAACTTATTAAGTAATTCGTGTGGGTGAGAAGGTATCGTCGGTGTAACTGTACATGTTTGTAAAATATGAAGGAATGTATTGTACAATGTAGCACCGTTTATGGACTCAGATTGATAGAATTATAGTTAAGTATTGCTAATTTCAATCCTAACTAATATTATAAATGCCAATGTGAGTTTGTTTTTAGTTTTTACGCTCTCACGCCTTAACTACTCGACCGGTGATCATGAAATTTTGCATACACGTTGTAAGGTGAACAGAAAAGACATAGGGTACATTATATCCAGAAAAAAAGTACTGTTACTAAAATAACCTGCATTTACGCGAGGGGAGCCGCGAGCAAAATCCAGCACCTAATAGATAATTTATTCTTATTTGGGTTACGTTATGGTTTATCTTGACGAATAAAAGAAATAACACGAACGAGGATTCGGGTAACTCAGACCTATATACAGGTTGTTTCAGAAGTCGACGTTAAGCCGGCATCAGGTACTTAACAGGCTGTTATAATAGCAATCAGAAAAATAAATAAAAAATCTAAGATAAGTGTTTTAAAAATTATAGGCGTCAACAAAAATATTTTTTCAATATGGTCGGTTAATGTAGGGCTAAGTTTTAACTTCGAATCTTTGATTTGGAAAGAAGTGACTTTTCTGCCGAGCTGGAGCAGCGGACTCTAAATTTTAGGTGAGAACTTAAGGAAGCATTTGAGATTACATAACAAAAAAATATTTAAATAAGTAAACATCTATAGAAACAGAATGTAGACGTTCTGTTTTTTTTTGTAATAATACCTTTCATAATATTCCATCACAACACCATTTAGCCCAAACTAAGCAGGGCTTGTACTATGGGGTACATGGGTACTAGACGATGGATATATGATGTCCCGTCATGAACTAGCGATATTGTAAGTACCGATAAAACAACTATTTTAATACACAAATAAACTACAAAATCAAGTCCAAACTACTTATCAGCTATGTGGCAGCCATTTTGTTTTTTTATTGAAATATTTTCTACGTGGACACAAAAACCATCATATCTCTCAAAATTTAGGACATACTGGAATAAAAATAGTCTTATTCGAAGGGCAATACTATTGTCTATCATTTACAACTTCATCGAAGAGTTGTCACTATCAAATCTTTGAAAAAAACCAAATTCCATCTAAAATATTTGAAAAAACTGACACGAATAAACAAATCAATGTACATTATTGCAAAAATAGCCCCCGATGACCTATTTTGTTTTTCTGCGAGATTGACAGGGTATAATCTAAGCTACGATACAACATTCAATTTACAGCTGTATGACTTTTGGTGCACACAAATGTTTAACTTGTGCGTGCGTCGAACCCGCGACCTCAGCCGTGGCAGTCGGTTACACTAACTACAACGCCATTGAGTCGTGCCTATAATTTTTAAGATATGTAACTTAGATTGTATTTTCTGCAAGCTATTATAATTTATAACTTAGCCTGTTACCTGATTCCGGCTTGACGTCGACTTCTAGAACACCCACACAGGATGTCCTAGAAGTCGACGGCCTATCCAAGGCATACTCTATCACTTATTTTTATAAATATCCAAGGTATATTATTAACTTGGATATTATCCATATGTGTAAGATGTATTTTTTTTAAATCTGGAAATCTTGTAATTATTTAAATGACATATCGCTTCCAGACTAGTCTGGTTTAACTCATATGCAAATAAAATACACTAGGTAAATTAAATGTTAATAAAGGCTTAATTAAATTATGACTAATTCTCCACCCTGTTAGAACATTCTAACAGATTTTTCAGATTTTATTGGTAGAAGTTTCTGTGGGGTCGTCGAGGGTGGATGTCTACTCAATTACCGAAGCGCCTTAATTATATTAGATATGCTTGAGACTACGGATTTGAATTCAAATTCTACCGCCCAACGCCCGTGTTGGACGAAAGAACTTAACTGTTAATTTTATTAGACTCACCCCGAAGGCTTTTTAATGGAAATCGTACGCTGATCTTGTTATATCTCAAACTTATACTTGAGCGTATCTTGAGGCGAACGGGCCAGCACAACCTATGATTGGATACGCTTAATTTACGTAGTAGAATAAATAAGCACGATTAATCTTGAGCTCGGGAATCGACAAACAGTTTGAACGTAATTTATGCGCGATTAAAATTTGCTTGCTAAACAATTATTCTAATCGTACTGTACGCAGTCTGTTATTCAGGGATGAACTGAGTCTTTGTTCTTGTAGCTTTTTGTTGCTATTAGTACGCTGCTGTGTAGGTACACTAGAATTATAACTAATATTATAATGCGCATGTTAGTTTGTTTGTTACGCTTTCACGCCTAAACTACTAGACTGGCCATCATGAAATTTTGCCTACAGTACTGACAAACTGTATGCAATATTTCATGATGGCCAGTACATGGTACAGAAAATAACGAAGAGAGAAGAACTTTTCATCTAGAAAAAATACTACTGGATATATCTATATTATAGCCTAATTAGTCATTCTGATTAGAATAATATATAATATCACCGAATAGTGTCCCGAGAGTATACCATAAACGCTTGAAATGCTATTTTTATACATAGGTACGTATCAATGCCACTTTGTTTAGTAAACGAAAAGTAAGGTATTAATGCCACGGATGCTTCTGCCGAAAGCCCCTCCTTAACGTGTTCTGGTTGCCACACACTCTTCGGGGAAACAGCACAAGGTTATTTTACTATGCAAGTCTTGCTGTCTTTTGTAGCGTGGATTTATCAAAGTAATGCCCCAGTCGGGCAACACTGACTACAAATTCGACAATGGCCTATCTCTTATAAAACATTCAAAGCATATGAGAAAAATCCTATTTCGAGGTTGCGACGTACTTACTGTTTTATACTACACATTAATATTACGTATCTTAACGTAGGAGACATTAAGATACATCCGAACCCAGCAGTGGGCCAGTTTAAACCAGGGTTGATATTAATTTCTACATATTATTAATAATATGAAGTAAATAATATCAGTAAATAAGATCTCTTCTCAGTGAGAAGGGTAGGGCCATCGTCCACCACGGCAGTGCGGATTGGGAGACTGCACATATCTTCAAAAACATTATAGAGAAACCTCAAAACAGCAGGTTTCCTCACGATTAAAATTTACACCGTTAAAGCGAGCGATAATATAGGGATAACCTAGTGAGTGAACACTGAATTGCAACACAGAGGTCTCGTGTTCGCTTCCAAGGCGTGACTTTAGATAAATAGTGTGCAACAAATGTTGATAAAATACAATATTATTAATTGTGCAACACCCAAAGGTTTTAGAAACTGCCATCTGGTCATGTCCTGTGCTGTTCAATTACCTACTAGTATTGACCAACTAAGTATTTTTCTTTCGCATTTTACAAACCAACCCTCGCTATTTGTAATCGTAGAGGTTGCACATCGCGTCGTAATAGTGGATTCTTGTTATTAAAATAATAATAATCATAATAACTTAGACGCCTTTTTCTGATCTCAGTGGGTTGCGATATTCTTATATGTAAACCTAAAATAAAAGATCTGTTGATAATATTGAAATATAAATATTGATAATAATTTCCGTTTATTTCAGACGTTTCTCCATACACACCTATTATAAAAATCGGATTCATCTCATCAGTAATATCATAAGTATGTATATATGTATATAGGTATGTATTTATGTATGCATTTATCTTTATATATATAGATACATACATATATTTGTTTATATTTTATTTAGATTATATATTATGTTTATTGGTATGTATATATTAAGTAATATATAATTATTATTGTGATGTTCTTTAGTATATTTACATGTATATTTCACGTTACTGTATGCACCTATTTCTTTTTATCTCTGCATCATCCTAAGGTCGACTGGTAGATATTTAGATAATGCCCTTAGCATTAAGAGGAAACACCACGAGCGAGAGAATTGAAAAATAGGTATTTGTAAAATCTATTGTTGTCGCGCAGTGCCCGCAGAGCGTGATAGAGACAACTGCAGCTTGGACCGAAAATACCTATTAAAATACACAAAATCAACGTTTCGTAGTCCCCTAATTCCTTCTGCAACACTTGACCGATTTAATTACTTTTTTCATTGAAAATTGAAGAAAGGCTTTGGCCGTGTTTCTATGTTTTTCTTTTTTTATATAATCTGCTCAAATTTGTTTGCTGGATGTTTGAACACAGCGGAAAATCTGGTCAATTTTTGAGGTTTTTGAATGTTCATGTCTCTTTTAATAATTAATAAATGAAAAAAAGGAAAACATAGGGACATGGCAATAGAGGCCATACATTTTTTGGGAAAATATTATTGCTCCGCTGGCATTATCCAGGGAGGAAACAGGGGACTACTATTGTATAGGAAAACGGCCCTTGTGTTTCCTCTTATGTCCACTATTGTACTATATTGTGCATAAGGTTTTAAAATAAATAAACATAAGAATCACAGAACTACACATTAAACAAATATTTAGCGTTGTAGTAATAACGAAAAGATAAGACTAGAAGCACGCATTTTTATATTATCACATTGGTAATATTTTGGTAGGTATCTACAACTAACACGTCACCCAACATAACAAAAAATATGCTTTAACTACCCATAGATTAAAAGCATCTATCAGCCACAGTAACAGTTTTACTGCTGGTGATGAAAGTTTCAATGAATGAACAAGGCGGTCCTTTAAATCAGTGTTTTCTAATTAGTGGCATGCGTACCCTTAGGGACGTCTACCCAACCTAACTTCGCGCTACGCAAGGCTTTTCCGTGACTAAGGTAATATAATCTGGAATACCGCTTTGTGATTATACGAATAAACATAACGTGGATATGGTCACAATTCCTTCTACACCTAAAGATAGTACATAGTCAGAAGGTACGACAACCGAAAAAGGCTTAGTAAAACAAATTCAAATTTATTTAATATTATTTGCCCAGTGTTCGAACCCTACACGGTACAAAACTTTGAATGATTCTCATTTGGGTTCTGGGAGTCCGAGTGATCTTTATGTCCGTTGTTACAATATTTATAAACTACCTCACGATACAGGACTTTCTTAATAGAGTATCACATAAAAATAACCTAATCAGGCAACACTGCCTTACAAAGTAAAGTAAAATAAAAAATCACGGCATATCTAGCGACACTATGCTAACTAATTACATCATAGCTACTTGGAAATGTTGTGTATATAACATAAACAACGTGACAAAGCATCGATTGAGCCAGAGTTATCGGTAATGCGTGCTTATCGCCTCGCCGCGGCAACACACCCGTCGGTACGGTCACTTATTTCAAACAATGTACTAGGCGTGCCCTTGATTTCTATGATTCATTTACATACGCATAACCTATACAAAAACACAATGAGCACCATTGCATTCCACTTCATAATATGCTTTATCTCTTTCTGACAAATCTCGTTTCGGTCGGTTTCCTCTAGAGAGGAACGCTTTTTTCATCTTGTCGGCGGTCCTATTCGGATTAGAAGCAGTTTTGATGGTATCCCGTTGATTGAAAACGCCCCGTTACTACTCTTTGACGAAACTAAAACTCAGCGCTCTTTTCGATTCGTAACCAGCCGATTACGATCGCGACTACTCTAGCATCGTAAAATACTACTAGAAGCTAAAAGCTTTCATTTTTAAATGACTGTCGTACCTAATCTTCGTTCCTAAGGTGTACATATTTTATATTTGATTGTCGCGTAGTGCTATGTATACAGCAGTGAAACCGCAGAATTAGCGTATGTTATGCATATACATGGAGGAATATACGGCGGAGTCTGCTGGCAGTGAACCAAAACGTTGTTACTTGCATAATGTGGATTTATATCAGGCGAGAGATCGCTAAAGCGGAACCTTTGCGTCTGGGTTCTCAGCCCCTTCGCTATTTGCAAGAAAGTGACGCTACTAAATGCGCGTCTAATACGATAAACTAATCTGCTATAAGTTATTGTAACCGCCCTGGTCGTTTGTGTTTTGCTTGTCTGAGGACAGTTTTAGTAATGGAGATATAAAAAGTAACAAATTAGTTTGGAACTTAGATAAAATCCCGTTAGACCATAATTTTATATGTAAATAAATGATGTTTCTTTTTTAAAAGGCGGCTTTCGCATTACTTTTCATTCCTGTATAGAGGAGGACTTTACAAACATTCAAACAACGGACACAAAGAACATTCAGACTAGGAATAACCAACACAAATTTTTGTTCCGTGTGGGATTCGAACCCACAACACTCGGCGCAGTGGCGGTTGCGAGGCGAGCACTTAAACCTCTACGCCATCCATGCAGTCAAAATGCTGAAGTTTGAATTCCTTGTTGGTACCGTGATCTGCCCGGTGGACGGCTATAGACTTGCCAACTATTATTCTAGACCGAACATCTAGACTTGCAGTAAATATTTTTTTACAAGTATATTTAATACCGATTGGCGCGAAAATGAGAAAACACAATGAATATTCATTTAAGAATCTCAGATTCCAAATTCAAATGTAATATTATGTTTTTTTTCAATTGTAACAGTATTTATGGCCAGACTAAGTATATCTGACGAAATGTTAGTGTAATCCTATGCCTTCTTTCTTTGGAAAATACCGACGTGAGCTCATAAATGTATGTTCTTAACTCTTTTAATTATTGTAAACCTCCATCATTTATTTATACGTAACATTTTGTCTTCATAGCAGACGCAATGATTTAGGTAGCCAGCTAACACTACCAATACGCCGCGTTGTGCTAAGCAAGTTCGATTACCACATGTGTTTGTATGTGGGAATCTAATTATAAATATATGTTTACTACATTTTACCTGCGGCTTCGCTCGCATAAATGTAGGTTAGGTTGGGCGTAATAGTACTTTTTCTGGGTGAAAGGTACTCTATCTCCTGTTCTGTTCCCCGGAACGTTTATGTGACATTTCATGATGATCAATCGAGTAGTTAAGGCATGTAAGTGTAACAAACAAACTCACATTCGCATTTATAATATTGGTTACGATACCTATATAGATAGATATGGCACTGGAAACATATGTGGAACCACCACATATGGACATAATCTACTTTGTCTGATTATTTCGTTATATCAATATTTTAAAATAATATCAGTCCTGTATTAAACTGATCCATTGCTGGGCATGAGTCTCTTCTCGGAGACCCTTCTCACTGGGCTAGCGTGGTGGACTATGGCCTAATCCTTAAAGCCATTGTGCACCACGCTGGTCCAGTGCGGGTTGGCAGACTTCACATATCTTCGAGGACATTATTATGTTTTTCCACGATGTTTTCCTTCACCGTTAAAGTAAGCTCTGTTTGGCAGACCGACGATTTCTCACTAGGCTATAGCTATCGCTATTTTTAAAGTACACTAATATTTATTTATAACTTAGAACGGATGTTGTCACTAAATAAATGTAATACATTCTATCCATAAAACCAGTACAATTGTTATATGCCAATATTGTTTCAAGTTAAAACGGTTACAATAGGAGTCTCTCTTTTTCTCACACCCTCTCTTTCTGTCTCTAATCTCACCAAAAAGCACCAAGAGTTACAACAGCTTTGTGTGAATCACAATCTTTTTGAGGTATTCCGAGGTATTCCACGAAGCATACCCAAACGAAGCCTAAAGTATTCCATGAAGCACACCCATAGGTGGGCTTCAAATAAAAATTAAAATAATTAATTTTCTATTCCACGAAGCACACCTCTCACTTAATGCGATATAACAGGACTTACGATCGTATCAACTTATACTATTAATTTGCTTTCAACATCTCTATTTATTGCTGAACCGTTGGCAAGTTAAAAAAGAAGCATCGTATCTGTGTACAGTAACTTAGCGCCGTTGGAACTTTCTAATTATCTGAATAATGTATGCTTGCTCAGGTCTGCCCTTGTCACGAACAGTCAATGACAATAAGAAAATAAAATAAAACGTTCTATGTACGTGTATAAATCAAGTGAACTCACAGTTTTAGCTATGCATAGTGTCAATAGCACGTTTTTATAAATTTATTTAAACTCGCGACGGGCCACGTGCACAAGCACTTTACTCTATACCCAGGAGAGGCGAGAATCGAAATCCATAGATCGCAACGACAGACGTTTCTACCACGTGTTGAAAGGTCTTAGATAATATAATATAAAAGCTTTCAAGAGAATAGCGCTTCACGGCGTGTCTGAAGTATCAATTCAGCTTGTAAGATGACTACCTCTAGGATGTTCCAGACCTCCGATGGCTGTATTGGAAAATTGCAACGGCACGATCGTCGAGCGAAACCTTTAGGGAGTTGATTTTTATTAAAACTTTAACAAAAGAGATACTTGATCATGCACGTAACTGTTCCATTACACGTTATGTTATCGCTGTTATTAAGAATGGTGTTTGTGAGCTTGCTGAATCATTTTCCAGATTTTTCGGTCGTCTAGTGCGGATAGGGCGGTATCGTTAAACACAAAAGATGTTTTCCGAGCCGGTGGCTCGGTCCGGGGAGTCGAAAGAATGCGTACCGACTGGCTTGTGATATTTTATCACGGATAGAAAGGAACTTAGGGATTCCATTGTTTGTTTGAACAAACGAGCTCCAAATATGTGCGGAAATGCACTCGCTTTTATTTCACGAATATAGCTTTTATTTCAATTCAAAGGGATACCGCGCTTTTAGGGTAAAGACATGCAATAGTTACATAAACTAAATAAATCGGTGTTTTAGGGAATTCATTCGTGGAACGCATTCTCTAATGTTCAAAGGATTGCTTATTGCTAAGACAAGTATATATTTATACTCGTATATGTAAACACTGCATCTTCTTCTTACGTTGAAAGTAAAATGGCATGTCGGCACAGCTAAGAAGAAAAGCAAACATAAGGTAGACATTAGAAGGAGATGGCAAAAGAGCTGGGTGCCTATTGTAAGAATAGGCTTTAGGTGCGTGTACACTGAAAAATAAAAAAGGGAAGTATTTGCCTTGCATCGATGACTACCACTGCGGAAAACGATAATTGTAAATAGTGTTTAATTCAATTCAATCGGTTTATTGCGAGTATAGGTTACAATAGATGTTTACATAATCGGGCACGCCACGATCGTGGCGGTAAGTCCCGTTTTTGAGGAGTGGCTGGAGAGGCGGCATGGCGCCCTCACCTTCCGGCTGACACAGGTTCTGACTGGCCACGGTTGTTTTGGCCAGTTCCTGTGTCGTATACGCCGGCAAGAGACGCCCGGTTGTCACCACTGCGGCGACTGCCGCGACGTTGTGGAGGACACGGCGCTGCACACTTTGGCGGTTTGCCCCGCCTGGGCATCGCAGCGCCGTGAGTTGATCGCGGCAGTCGGATCGGTTGCCCTCTCGCTCCCGGCCGTAGTCCAGTCTATGTTTCGGAGTGAGAGGTCGTGGAACGCCGTCGCCTCCTTCTGTGAGGAAGTAATTTCCATCAAGGAGGCGGCGGAGCGGGAGAGGGAGCGTTTAAACCCTCTCCCCAACCGCAGAGCCGGGCGCCGGAGGGCGCGAGACGACCTCCAGCCACCCTGAGGTTTGACCTGGGGGTGGCGGGCTTTGTGGGCCTGCCCGCCATCCGTTCAGCACCAGGTCCGAGAGGCGGCGTGCGTGTTCCCACGCGCGCCTCTGTGTCGAGTCCGTCTCCCCTCTAGGGGAGACAGTAGGGTTTTATGTGAAGTAGAGCCTATTTTGGGTAGGTCTTTCGTGTAGTGGCCTGCCGTTTCATACGGCGGGCCGTAACCTCGGCGGGGTCGCGACCGCATGCGAAAGCGATTCGCGCGGCCCCGTCGATAGTGGTTTTGTCGAGGAACACCGTGGTAGGTTTAGTCGGTATTCCGGGAGGTACATTGTCTTTTAACATCTTTCTTTTACCCCGGTGAGTCCGACATAATCCCTCCGCCCGCCCCCGCGGAGGGATATGCGCCATTGCATTCCCCACGTAAAAAAAAAAAAAAAAAAAAAGGTGTTTACATAATATTTGGTAATAACAATCATTTCGTACAGCTATATTCCACCGTTTGGCATGCAATATATTTATCAGATTATTTTATAATTTAAATATAGTAATGTCTGAGTGAATAAAAAGTAATAATAATAATTATATAATTAGCTTTCAAAATATATATTTTTATTTATAATATTAATTAAATTTGTCATCAAAATATTAATTTATACTCTAATATGCCTTTATAAGTAATTGCTTCAATTTAAGTTTTAAGAAATCTGACTTGGAGCTTTTTAATATGTTCAATGGTAAATAATTATAGATACGTGGTGCCATACAATATATGCTATTGTTTAATTGGGTTATTTTGTTGAACGGAAAATTTACTTTATGATTATGACGTTTGCTTTTCAATTGCTCATTATTACATGGAAATATGAGTGATTATAACAATGGCTACCTCATAAATATAAATGCAAGGCAGAGTAAGTAGTCTCAAATTAATAAAAACATCATAGCAACTGTCTGTTGGTTTTAAAATACAAATCGCCCTCACACATCTTTTCTGGGCTTTAAACACTAACTGTTTGTCTACAGAATTTTCCCAAAGGATGACACGATATCGTAGCTCTGGATCGACATAACCGTGATAAGCGGTGAACACAGCAGATTGATTCACAATTTTACTAAGCCTATATAGTGCATAAGAAAATTGGTTCAACTTGGTACATATATTTTATAATTGCAATTTCCAATTTAAGTTTGAGTCAAGATTCAGCCCTAAAAATGTTGTATTCTCGACTTCATTGATTTTTAACCCATTAAAACTAATGTCCAGATTCAATACCTTATTGTTTCTATTTCTAAATGTCATTATGTTAGTTTTATTTAAATTTATTAATAAATTATTGTCTAATGTCTAGTGAGTTATAATGTCAAGTGATTGATTTATATCTGCTACTAATAATAATATTTATCTGTAGATTATTAGCAGACTAGTGTTATAATAATTGAATTGCACAATAATCAATCGTCTTAGATTATCTACTTGGATTCATGAATCTGGCCGACTTTACGTGACACCTATGTAAATGCAGCATGCGAAATTTGGAAGTACCTAATAAGTATGATTTTTCGGAATGGACGGTTTATTGTGTAATCCACATTTCTTTTTATTGTAACTGATTACCCGCTGCCAATAACAGCAACTAGTTTGTTTAAAACGCAAACTCTGGGGACTTTTTGCTAAAGTAAGTAGAGTCTAAATAATATTTGTTCAGACTGTAATGTGTGCATATGGCGGTGAGACCGGGGGTGATATTTGCATATTGGTATCGCAAGCTGTCTTAATTTTGGCGTAATGTGTGGCGGGGGTCGAGATTGTGCCGAGCTGCTGGCTGAGTGAGGGTGTGAGGGCCATGCGCCCACATGTTGCTGTTACGGTGCAATTTATTGCTTCAATCTGTGTACACGCACAAATTAGACTGACATGAATATTGGATGCGTACAAATGTATATTTCGTATGGAAATTGTTACCATCGCCATAAATTGAAAACGTAATAGGTACGCAAATTTCATAATTGGAATCGTATTTCTGGTATATTGCTTAATCTGTACTTAATTCGTAGACAGTTTCAGTCGTGGTATGATGAGAAAATAATCCTATTAACTATTCCAAGTGCTTAGACATGCGTACATCAAAGACAAAGTATATTTTTTACAGATTTCTGATGAACAACAGTTTTCAGCCAATAACCGTAACTTTGTATTGGCAGTGGATTTATGTCAATACTCCATTCAATAGAATTTGTAATTGTCGACTATATATTAGTAAAATAAATATGTATCTTTAATCCAAATCATAAATTTAACACAATTAAAAAAAAACTGTTTTTGATTTACTTTAATAAAATCATCGGAATATCGAACAGAATAATCCTTGTGAATCATTCTAATTACGTCAAATATCTTCGTAGATTTTTCGCAGTTTATAGAATACCAGTATTTATATTTCACTCAGACCTCAGAATACCAGAAGAGGGTTCTAAAATGAAAATTTATATAAGAAATAGTTCTGCAGAATGTAGATCACCTTACCTTTCGTATATTATGATGCCAGAATTTCGTATATTAGAATGCCAGAAAATCGATTGGGTCTGGTCAGCGGTTTGCCGCTGCGACTCAATAGGTTAAGGTTTATTTGTTATATAAATCAAAACTTTTGTTGTCTTTTAACACATTGCATACTGAATTGTGGATTCCATTTTCATCATAAAATTAATTTCACTGCGCCAGCCATTTTGCTAATATAACGTCGATATGTCTGCTGACGTTGGATACTACGTCTGTATAAATGATGAAACGTAAATGACAAAGGCATCGCTGGACTGACCAGCCTACCTGACACAATGGGCCGTCGAGAGCAACGCCCGATTTCGCCCATTGTACGCAAAGTCACTGGTATTAATAGACTAGAATAGAGTTAGATCTCTCCCTCTTTACATTCCAATAAAACACTGAAATCGTTTTTATGATGAAAATTCTCGCTATTTGAAGAAGCGAGATTGTTCGCATAAGTGTACTCGTGAGGCCAAAACATGGGATACTTAGATGCAATAAAAATACCGACTGAGGGTCAATCAGGTTAAGTGTTTTGTCCGGCGAGTCGCATCTTCCAAATAATATATTTTATTCGAGGCTTACATTTGGGTATACATAGAGAAATAGTTGGAATGTGCGGTGCCTTTGAAGGGCGATCGTGCTACCAGGCCGTGTTCCGCACTGGTATCCCATTCATGCGCAGACATCTTTCATCATATACATTCCAATCTCAGATGAAATAAATGTAATGGTAACAAAATATGATTTTTTGTGTTTGTTGTATTGTTTTATGATAGTATATTTGATTAAATGCCATACGTTTATGTTGCATAAAGTGTTATTGAATTTTCCTGTTTAGAAATATTCAGTAGTTGCACGGATTCTTACCCACAATTACATGGAGTTCAAACATGTAGGTACATATGTATGTACCTATCTACGTATGTAATATACCACTAGTTGCCGCTGCAAGGAGGAGCTCATCCATTCGTTTATCTATTTATGTATGGAATAACAAAACTGTGACGTATGTCTTCACTTAAAATATATTTTGTTTAGCTAGTCCATAAATATCAAGAGATTTGACACAGATTCCCATGCGTTTAGAAGCAACGATATATCTGTGAAGGAGTTACTGCAACAGGTAGGGGCGAGGGCGTATCTTTATAAGTAGTTCGTCAACTTATAAAAGGGTGATGTCAGACACTTGATACTGTTGGCACTCAACTTTTATTGAAGAGGGCCATGAATGCGTTTAAACACTATTTCTGTTACTTTATTTATCTTAAGTGAAGATAATCATTCAATACTTGTAAATACTTTATTAGATACGTTGTCACATGTAGGATAATACCTAAAACAATTGATGTATAAGTAATAATTGTATTTCAATACATACATACATAGATTCACGCCCGTTTCCCAGAGTACCCCTCTGTAGAGACTTGCTGTTGTTGATTTCCATTTGCTACGATCCTGACACACTTCCCTGGCTTCATTACCTTCATCACATTCCTCATACACGTTCGCTGTATTTCAATGAAGGAGACAAACAGGTCATTTAAAATTTTTAGTTTATTGTCTGTCCGAATGGTGCAATAGTTTAAGTAAGCGCCTCGACAATTTTAAAACACCAAATATTATGGGTTTAATGCTTAGATGAGACAAATATTTGTGTGAGCTATAAATATCCGTTCTTTCAATCTTTGTAAGGTCATCTGCTAGGTACCCTTGTTTAACTGGCGTTTATTCCTGGAGCTGGATTTTAATTTTTTCAAATACGTAATACTGGATACGTTTGACATACGCCGAATAGTAGAGCCTCACTGATTTCAGCATGAATGGGCTGGGTTTGACCGGGGCAGGACTACCCTTTCACAGAATATCGACGTGAAATAGCAGTATTCCTACTGTTGTGTTTCGTTCAGTGAGTGAAAGTGCCGGAGGGCCAATCACCCTCTTTCTTCTTTCCTGCTCCTTCTTTAACCCACTTCCTTTTTTCTTCTTCCTATCCTAAAAGGTCGGCAATGCGCAAGTGATGCCTCTGGTGTAGCAGGGGTCCATAAGCTACCGTGACCACTTACCATCAGATGGGCTGTATGCTTGTTTACCAAAGTAGTTGTAAACTATTTTCCCTTCTTCTTTTAACCAAATGTTTTGTATATGAAAATAATTTGTAATATGAGAAACTTTATTCGATTGTCCAACAGGCTGGCTCAGTGAGGACTAACAGCCTTCATACATTTTCGAAAACATTACATTATAACAAACATTTTCTTGCAATTTATTTATATTAAATGATACAAACGGCTGGGGAAGTCCTCCATCTAAAAAACCTTATGTTGTTTCCTGCGATGTAATAACATGAAGGATCCAGGCTACTTAAAAAAGTGTAGTGCTGGTAACCTATGATCGCTTGCAATGCCAGAAATATATTCTGGAGTTTATGATGAGAAAGAAAGGAACTATTTTCTGAATCTAACCTAGTAACAGTTTTAATACTCTTAAGGTCGCTTTTTAAGAAGAAAAGGTGTCGCTACTGCCGAGCTCACTGTCCACCACATACTACTAAATAATCTTACACACTAGTTCCAATTATTTATCAGAGCTCTTCAGGATAGTGCTGCGCGCATAGTAGGTATATTGAATGTATAATATATTTAATTGTATTATTAATATTTTAAATGCAAATATTATGAGTTTGTTTGTTACGCTTTCAGGTCTTAACTACTGTCAGGGTTATAGGAAATGGTACATTTCATGCAGAAAACCCGTGCAAAGCTACGGGCTAAAAGCATCAATCATATAAATAAAATCGTGCACAACGCGATTCTTACTTCGCATGGTGAATATATTCGAGTATATTTTGAATGTGATTGTGCACATACAATACTACTTCAGCGGTAAAATTGTCTAAACTTCGACATTTATAATATTAGCAGATATAAAACTCTTGGCAATGTTTCAAAACCGAAAACAGCATAACAATGAATTTTAACGTATTGTTAATGAAAGTTAAGAAGCGTCCTGTCGGCACTTTAATTAGCACAAAGCCGTCTGTCTGGGATGGTCGTGCAGTTTTCATAATTTATGGAATGCCAATTTTTCTCTTAGTAAAGCCCGTCCCGCTACCGAAGCGTCTTGTCGTAATAACAAGAAATTAAATTGAAGTGTTGTCTCCTTCGTAAATTTTAATGAGCGTGACAACAGACGATCATATAGACAATAATATAGGTACGTTTTAGACTCGGCTAGGTATATGTTTAAGGTACCTACTGTACACTTATAAAAAAGTATACCTAAGCACAGTACAGTAATTGTCTATTTGTGTACTGTGGTAAGTGTAATATATAATCTCTTACGTTAAGCGAATGTTATATATTGATATTTTTAAACTACTATATATGGTAGTTGACACGGTTTATTAAAATATATTTGTACTATTTTTAAAACTATTTATATACACACTTTTCCTGACGTGTCGATTGTTTTTATGATGGGATAAAATACAAAGAGTTTTAGAAATAATGGTATATATATACTTTTAATTGTAATGTATAAAACTCGTGCAAACGTAAGAAACTATTATATACCTATACCCTGTCTATACGTGTATGTAGATTAGTTATAGCTATGTAGTAAAGTTATGTATGGGGAGCTGGTTCACGCCTCATCCCAATTTTAACTTCTTGATGGAGTTCCAAGACGTGTATAATCGAATTTTAATTGAATTTGTTTACTGTTAGAAGCGTGCGCCAATTGCATGGATGATTTTCGTTTTGCTCGCTTATCAATGACGGTCTTACAGTTGTCATAGTTGATATATCTTAGAGTTGTAGACTGCTGGGTGGGTCGCTGAGGTAGAAATTTTGCCAGAGGCCCATCCACTATACAAGGCAGCGAGCGTGCACACCGTGGGGTTTTGGTCCGTAGGTCCGAAGTACGGGAGATCCGGACATAACCCTCTCGCCTCCCCTTGTGGCGAGAGGATATGCATCAGGTGCATTTCCCCAAGTAAAAAATAAAAATAAAAAAAAGGGAAAATGTTGATCTTTGTGGCGTTGCTTATCCTAATTAAAAGGCTTTATTCAAATTACAATTGAAAATGTCTAGAAAAGAAAGAACTGCATATTCTTATACCGGATGAGTATAACATACCTAGACCGATTATGTTTTTAAATAATATATATGTCACTATTTTATATTTTTTATCTCTGATTTGTATCCAAAAGATGTAGGCTCGCTTAAAAATGAGGACCTAAACATAAATGCGAAATGTGCGTGTTCTGCACCTATGTCCCGCAGAGATATACATGAGTGGTGATGTAAGATTTTTAAGTTATTGAAATTAATTACTTAATTCTACCTTTTTTACCTTTTGGCGGCCTCCATGGCATAGTGATTAGTGTAACCGACTGCGACGCCAAAGGTTCGATTCTCGCACAAGTTAAACATTTGTGTGCATGGACATGAATGTTTGTCTTGGTCTGGGTGTTTCTATGTATAATATTTATGCATTTACAAAAAATACAAGTATATATGTATGTTTATCCATTGTCTAGTACCCATAGTACAAGCTCTGCTTAGTTTGGGCTAGATGGTGTTGTGTGTATATGATAGAATATTATTATTATATTAATAAACCTAATTTGTGTTCGGGGCAGGAGTATCATAAAGTTAAAATCTCAACATCAAGTATTTTATTTATCGTCTGCGTAGTTAAAAGATGTTACATACGTGTGTTTCCCTTGGACGCAGTAACACCAACTCGAAAGAATCAAAATGTATCAATCTTTTGTTTAATATTATTATTTAGTTTTTGCAAATTGTCTACCTGTCAGTGCTGTGCATATTTGTAATTGGGGCAGCACATGCACTTTGATGTCTGTTAATTTCATGTGAATGTCTGTGTTTACCCTGTAAATATGCCTAAATAAATAAATAAAATAAAGGCCAGACACAGATACCAACTACAGCCAAGACATAGCGCCACCGTTTACCAAATGGTGGAAAGATTTGTAGATCATAACTATATATTGACTGCGTAGATGTCGTGGTGGTTTAATTGGTCGCCACGCACTTGCCTCCACGCCGAGTGCTGTGGGTTCGATACCCACATGGGACAAAAATTTGTGTAATCCACAAATAGTTGTTCCGAGTCTGGATGTTCTTTGTGTCCGTTATTTAAATGTTTGTAAAGTACCTCGTGATACAAGAATGATTCTGAGTGCGAAGTTTGCCTTTAAAGAAGAAAAAAAGCCTTGTCCGTACTTAATCAACCCGATTAATTGTTATGAATGTCCTTTTCCGTTTACCTGACGACTAGCATGCGAAATTTAATAATGACTGGTCGAGTAGTAAAGGCGTTATAATGTAACGAACAAACACTGAGGCTTGATTAAACAGTGAGGCCTTATTTCTATCTACATATAAGTATGTACTACATACAAGCTCTACACCAAATTTCAGTTCAATAAGAGCAGTAGTTTAGCCATAGGATAGATTTTAGTTTTTGCTAAACTGGGTTGTATCTACACTAACAGCTGACCTGAGCTGAGTCTAAGCATAGGTATCTAAGGTCATGAACCTTAAAGTGACAAAAATTTAGGAGATTTTGCCGCTCTGATACTTAGTATACATTATTACAGTAGCCAACAATCACGCTAAAGTGAGTCTTAATCGTAGCGCAATAAGAACGAAAACACAAGCATGTTATGCTTGTATTTTCGTTTTTATTGCTTACACCATTAGTTTGTTACACAAACAAGGAAGCAATAAATAAACCTGTGACAACAATGAAACAATGAAAGAAAAATAAGAATAAAACAATGAAAGACAACAGATGTTTATAAAATATGGTGTATGCGTATTAAATTGATTTAATTTGTTTGAAAAAGGGACTTTCGAATTAACACTGAGCCCATATATGGAATACTCTGTCCATTTTAATGTCCATGGATCATAGCAACCTTGTATAAACAAAAGTCCTAAGAGTTATAACAAAAATAGAATATTTTTATTCAACAGTGTATAGACCATCGTCTCGGGTGACGTGACCAAAGTTCGTAGGTACTTATGTTCGATTGATCGTTAGAATCTAATGTCGATTCCCGCTTTGGAAAATTTATTAGGGTTTCCTGCTCGAAACTGTTGTATGTTGGCCTCATCTTTATAATGTAGGCCTTGTTTTTTATCTCTGTCCTGAGGGGATATACCGGATGTCCGAAAAAGTCGTAGCAAATAAATCCATTATTTTCACTAAGATATAGCATTTTCTTTTTAATTGATTTATCAATATCATACATTCTAATAGATATTTAAACAGTTGCCTCGGGTGATCTACGTGAACCCGAAAATTATCAGACGCAATTTTCATAGTAATGTAACGCTTTTGTTACGATGTTTAATCTATACATACATAGTTAGTTGGACGTGTGTTATCCGCACTTAGCCACACAATTGGGTCATTGTGAGTAAGTGACCGACGCGAAAAGTTGTTCGGTTACACATACCACCTCAGCTACGTCCAGAAAGACAATAATCGATGTTGCGCAATACTTCCTTCATCGTTTCTGAACTGTTTAGTAGTTTCACCCGTTGGTTGCTCACGCTTTTGCAATGTAGCAGCACGTGAGCCGGTGTCTCCTCGTCTCCATGCAGCCTCTACATAAAGGGCTGTCCAGTGATGCCGATGTTAAACAGGTGTTTGTTGAGTGAGCCTGTTGTTATACCCACTAGATGTCGCAGATTTTTCCTTGAAGAACGTAGCAGTTTGTGTGACAGATGTTTGTCTAAGGATGGAAAGGCTTCCTTTGCCTGTCTACATTCCTTTGTTTCTGTCCATTGTCTTTCGTGTAGTTTCGTTGTCCTGTCACATAACTATGTTTTGAGTTGGCAGAAGGGTATCGGGACTATTGGTTCGGGTCCTACCATTTTAATGCTCGATCCTCTCTTTGGCAGTTGGTCTGCAGCGTCATTGCCAGAAGAGTTGCTGTGGCCGCGTATCCACTGCAGCGTTACCCGATTTTTGTTGCAATTCTTCGCAGCTCACGGTGACACTCCAGGATGAGTCCACTGTTAAAGCAGTTGCTATATACATAAAAATGAATAAAATTGAAGTGTCTGTTTGTAATGACATAACACATAATATTCTTAAATAACAGCTTTTTACTAAATGCATCTGAAAGTATATGTATAAGGTTTTTATTTAAAAAAACTGTCTGTTTGTTCCGGCTAATATCTAAAACAGCTAGACCGATTTTGACGGGTCTTTCACTGGCAGATAACTGATGTTATAAAGAAATAATTTAAACTTTATTTCAGAACAAAATTGTGTTATAAAGAAAGCCCACGCGGGTGAATTCGCGAGCAACATCTAGGCAATAAATAAAGAGAATTATTGATATTTTCATAAAATTAAAATTCACATAATATGTTATTTATCAGATATACATTATGGTCCTAAAATATGACCACACCTTCCTGTTACACACTATAAACCTAACATCCGCCAACAACTACAACACTGATTACTGTAAGTTCGAACTGCCCGTCCGTTGACATTAGCAGCTATTGTTTCATAGCTGGTACATTGTCGCGTCGGAAGTCGCGGGTGTGTCGTCGGCATTACTCTGAGTTATTATATGAGGGGGTGACTGAAGGCAGCTGAGGGTGGTGCGACGGGCGCTAATTGGAAATACATGAGAATTTGCATTTTACTTTGTCTGCCAAACCCCCCAGAGCTGTCTCGCTGAGAATCCCTTTGTCGATCCTGAGTGCACCTCTGTAACGTCCAACTTATTAATACTGATATAACTTAAAATGTGTAACAGAAAACAAGAGACTTACCTAATATGCAAAAATGGTGTAGTGTTTCGTTCGCTGACTGATTTTAATTTATTCTTGTATAAAAATTGCGTATTTTATAAAGTAGATGCTAGTTATAATGCGCGACTTCATTCGTGTTTAATATAAACTTTTCTTCTGAATCTTACTGTTAAGCTATCGCCATATTAAATTTTATTTTAATCCGTTCAGCGGCTTAGCAGTGAAAACAAAATACTATGCATTTCATATCTGTGATCAAGGCTGCTGAAAAGAAAACGATATGTCGGGCAAATTGTACATTTGACAATATAATGTAGTTTAATTTGAACGTGTGACATTCGCGTAAACATAACACAAAAGTATTAAAATTATACACAAAGTCTTTTACTAGATAGGATATCAATTTTTACATACTTGATACTACTTGACACAAATAATCGTCTATAATTAGGAATTAAACAAATCTCTTGCTCTTGGAAAAGCAATCGTGATTTTTCCAAGCTTATTATTGCTAGGTTAATTTGAGCAAACTTTGCATAAAATTAAACTTCTCTTGCCACATTTCATACTAAAAACATATTTTTTAATTGGATTATAGCTGTTTAAGACAAAGGCCATGTTATGAATATAAGCAAAGTTAGCTTATGCTACGTTAATCGCAAGTGGAGACTCATAGACTAACTAGGCCTTCTAGAAATAGGCTTAAACGTCTTATTGGACCAGCGATACTAAATGCGACTGTTGTTCATGAACGTGTTTGACTGCACGGATGCACGGATGGTGAAAGGGTTAAAGTGGACGCCTCGTTGCTGCCACTGCGCCAAGTATTGTGTACTTTGCGCAGTGGCAGCAACGAGGCGTCCACTTAAACCCTTTCACCATCCGTGCATCGAGGTTCGAATAAGGTTCGAATCCCACACGGAACAAAAATTGTTGTGTTCCACAAATGGCTGTTCTGAGTCTGGATGTTCCTTGTGTCTGTTGTTTGAATGTTTGTAAAGACCCTCGCGACACAGGAATTATTCCTAGTGCGGATGTTTTCTTTATTCTTACTAATATTATAAATTCGAAAGTAACTCTGTCTGTCTGTCCGTCTGTCTGTCTAATACATATTCACGGCTATACTACTCAACCGATTTAGATGAAATTTGGTATAGAGGTAGTTTAAAACCTGGGGATGGACATAGGCTACTTTTTATTGATGTAAGTACAACGCAGGCGAAGCCGCGCGTAAAAACAAGTTTAAAATAAAAATTAAGGTTACGATGCTTGAGTCAGGTGGTGTTTTTGGATTTTTCTGTCAAGAAATGCTCAGTAGCAGCGCGGAGTCCTTGAAGACTGCAATAAGCTATCCTATTACGGAGGTAATAAGTCTGCCGTGCGTTTGGGGATATAAATATAAGGCTATGGGATAAACACGTAATGTTAACCCAATCATATTTTTATATCCACTGACTAGAAGCCACGTCCAAATTCAGTCATTGAGGAGATCAGCGACTACTAACAGATAAACAGACAAAAACCCCTCCAGTCATGTAAGCGTGAGGCTATATATTTAAATATCACCTAAAAACGTAACAAAAATGTAGAATGTCAAAAACTATCTTAACATATCTATAACAAGAAACACTACGTTGTTAAGAGTTTACCAGAAATGCTTTTACTGATTCAGTAATGAACCTTCTCACTCTGAGGAGAGACTGGCTAATATTATAATATATAAAAATAACTAATATTATAAATGCGAATGTGAGTTTGTTTGCGCTTTCACGCCTTAACGACTCAACAGATCATTATGAAATTTTGCATAATCGTTGCCAGGGGTACAGAAATGGACAGACCTTTCATCCAACCAATATATCCATATTATTATAATCGCTGACTGCTCAAATTGTTACAAAGCAATAAAAAAGTTAAGCTCTATAGCATCAAACCGTGTCCATTGAGAGATAAATGACCTTCAACCTTCAAACTCTCAGAGCGAAATTAATGTGTGCATATTGAAAATTTGATTTAAACGCGTGATGCTATCGAAATATTGAATGATGACTGCTATCCCTTACCCAAAACATATGGGAATTCTAAATTGAAATTTGGGTTTTCTTCTTAATTACATACATTGTTTAGATTTACGATTAGATTAACGAAAACTAATATTTTAAATGCGAATTTAATTCTGTCAGTTTGCACGTCTAAATTGTGTAAAGGACTTTGATAAAATTAAGTGCGGATATGGCTAGTCACGAGGAAGAACAGAGCACATTCCAAATCACGGATAATAGGCAGTTTTAAATATAATACACTAGACTTTGCCCGCGGTATCGCTCGCGTAATTGCGCGTTAGGTTAGATTAGTAACAGTAGTTTTTTTTCGATGCATGGTACCGTTATTTCTGTTCCCCTGACAACGTGTATGAGAAAATTCATGATGATCGGTCTAGTAGTGAAGGCGTGAAAGAGTAACAAACTAAAAAAATCAAATTCTCTTTTATAATATTACTAGATGTGTCCACGGTTTCACCCGCATTAATGATTACTGCGTCGCTCCCGTAGGTCTTAGCGTGCGTATAATCTTCCTCGATAAATAAGCTAGCCAACGATAAAATCATTTTTCTATTCAAACCTGTAGTTACTGAGATTAGCGCGTTCAACCAAACAAATAAACAAACTCTTCAGCTTTATAATATTAGTAGGTATAAATTATAGTTAGGATTCCTAGGTTATCTGCCGTTGGTTGCCTACGGCCATGGCAGTTAGAGATGTCATACATACCTACATGAATTATCTCAATGAGAGTTTGCATAGCTTTCGATCTAAAATAAGGCATCTAGACATGTCAACCATTCTCGCTATTTAATATATAACACTGCATAGAGAAACGCCTGTATTTTCTCCAAAGGTTATGCAAAGGTAAGGTGTTTCATGCATTAAACTTACACCCACATTTTATTAGGTATGTTTTATGAAAATACGAGAAAAATACGTTTTTAAATACTACGTAATGAGTAGCGAGCATATTGACGTGTTGTGCACAAATATCCAAACTCTGAGAATTTACTTACAAGAAATTATTATGACTATTTATATGTTCATTCATTAATTCATTCATTCATTTATTTATTAAGAACAATTTACACTATGTGTGAAAATATAAATAAAACATCCTGATTCATTTAAAAAAAAAAACTCATTTTTAAAATATAATAAATTGATCAATAATTATTAAAAAACAAATTAATAAGTAAAGAAGAAAATAATTTATAAAATGTTTCTAAAAAGGAATGTCAAATCCAATAATTATTTAATTATATACATAATTGTAGGTGCATGTCATAATCACAATATAAATTATAGGTGTTTACATGTAATTTTTGGAATAATAGCATTCTTTTAACAACAACAGCTTGAGTTCATTTTGGAAATAGCAGTATACAATAACGATTTTACTCGTATAGGCAACTAATTAAATGGCTTAACTGATTTGTAATAAGCGCTATGTTTCACAACATCAAGATTTGGTACATATGTAATTTGTTTGTAAATCTTTCCTTCTTGTGGTCTCTCTAATTTCCCTCACCTTTGTATGTATAAAACATTCAATATAATATGAGATATGCACTAAAGCAGTATAATAAATTGCTTTGAGGCCAGTAAAGCTACGCCTTAAAAAGTTATATTGAGTTACAACACTAACTTAATTCTCAAAAAATATATTTCAAGCCAAATCTCTCCATTGACAAGTCCCTAAGAGAATTTTAACGTAAGTTTGTTGAACGAGAACAGTTTGCAGTTGGCAGGTGCTATAGCAACATTTGCATACTCAGCTGATCTGACTTAATTTATCTGTAATGGGTTTAGAAGAGCTCAGAGCGTTCGCAGTGATTGCCAGACTCCCTCGGGTATGTTACGTGCGAGCATAAACAAACCTACAAAACTTGTACTCGATGTAAATTGAGCTTAATTTTGATGGAGCGACATTATTTTCGTGTTCATTGAAATTCTATTTACAGGGAGAGATTGCTTTGAAAATACTATCTTATGGTGTTGTAAATGTGAACATTTAGGAATCTTTGGACGATTGGGATGTAACTTGGTGTAGAGATTGACCATGTGATGGATTTAAATAATATTGGTACTGATATCGGTTTCCTTGGGATTCAAGCAGGCGACGCTACGAGCCGTAGATAATGTACACAATAACAATCACTTTTGAGATATAGGGTAAATTTGTAGTCAAAGTTCTTCTCGATCCTTAATTTCAGATAGTTTTGTGCCATGTTGTAGGGATTAGTTCTTAAATTCGCCCTTTCTTATACCAGTTTGTCAGGAAACGTTGTCACAAAAGCATAGCTATGCTGTCTGAAACTCTTACGTAGAAACTAGTACCACCTTCCTTTCCAGTGCTCCGGTATCCAAACTAATATTATTAATGCGAATGCGAGGATGTTTGTTACCCTTTCATGGATTAACTACTAGACCTATCATCATGAAATTTCACATACACGTTGTTAGGAGAACAGAAAAGAACAAAGGGCCATTCATCCAAAAAAAGTCCTGTGCCCGAAGAATAGCTTGTTGAAAATAAAGACGTATTTATGAGAATGTTATCAGTCATCGCTCGCATAACCGCTTGAGAGCTAAAAACAAATGGTTTATTTGTTTTTTTATATATAGACTAGTGGATTGTATAATATATCTCTCTGTATTGTCAGGGATTTTCTACCAATGTTTTCTCCTTGAACTGGTGCCAATAATAACAATGTCAAGCTAAGAAAGCGGTAAACGGACATAGCATGATCGTAAGCGGCGCTGTAGCTTATGCTCGCTTGTAATAACCTGAGGTGTCACCTACGCTTGAGTGAGCCTAAGGAAAAGGAATTCAAGAATGGATGAAAGGTCATTTAGAACTCTTACTTGGGGCGACACGTAATAACAGCGTTAATAAGCTTACGCCGCTTGCTTTCCTAGGTGAGCCAGCTCATTCATCCTCCCATTAGATAATTATAAGCAACTGTGTACATTTCCACTTAAAACTCTTTCTCTCTCAAATACTAGATATTATAATAAATTGCTTCGATAAGCGGCAGTAAATACGATTGCTGTGCACGAGTTCCCGGGTTTGAATTTCGGGCTCGCAAAATGTAATTGTTGGTCAATAAATGATGCAAACTTTGTGCTTCTACTGAGAACCGGTGCCCGATAGCCGATTAACACGTTCATTGCCAATCACGCGATATCGCGTGTATTGGCCCGTTTCAAAATGGCCGTTCACGCGATATCGCGTGGCCAATGCAAACAAGTTTCTAGGCGTTGTATTTTAGCGGCCACAATGAAACGGCGCTTGATGTTTACGCCGGCCACTGGGGAAAGAATACAACTTTTATGAGGTGGGGATGGCCTTGAATCGCCGTGCATTGTATTTGCTTGTCAGTGCGTCTAGCGAGCGCGTCCGAACCAAACGTTAGTTGATAATTTTATTCACTTCATTCGAAGTAATTCGTTAATTTTGTGCACTTTAGTTAGATTTTTATTTAATTTGGTTATTCTCAATTGTTTTTTATCATGAGTGACACACCAGGACCCTGGAAAAGACCAAGTAATGTGCCACAACTACAAAAAAATCGTCTAAAAACTGTAGAATTAGAAGAACTGTTACTGGAGTCGGACGGCGACATTTTTGCAGCAAGCGATATTGATGATAATGATTATAGTTTTGGGGACAGTGAAAGTAACTCGGAATCTGAAGAAGACGAAGTCTTACCGCCACCTCCAAGGCCTGTGTTACCGCCTAGCCAGCCGCCGTGCTCAGCTTCTACGACAAGTTGGACTACCGACTTCAATTCGATGAGAGATATACCATTTACACGAACAAATGAATGAGTGAATGAATCTTTAATTTGGTATTATATTCTAATGATTGTGTAATAACGAAGCCAAAACTGTGTAGATTCTATGAATGTTGATTTTTGTTCATATAAATGTCTAATTGTGTGTTAATTTTAATTATATATTCAATTACACTTATAGAAAGACTCATTATTAAACTTTTAATTATTATCAAATGTTTTTCATTGATAAAAACATCTTATTTGTCGTAATAATATATCACGCGATATAGCGTATACCGGCCACATAGGCAATAATTGAATTACAGGTGGCCAACCACTCGCTATCGCGTGATATATAATTAATGTACATAACTACTTATTTACATAATATGAGAGTGTATAAATGATATGCTGACCTATTTCGAGCAAAATAAATATTAAATAAAACAAAAAATAATTTTGGCCATCCCCTGAAACTCATTTTTTTCTTATGGCAATGAACGTGTTAAAGGATCGCCTTTATTACGTGGGATCTAAAACTATACTTAGCGTAAAGTGAGTGCAATGTACCACTGTCTACATTTTTGCAGATATAATGGTGATACTATCCTAACTAATCTATACTAAACTAATATTATAAAGCTGAAGAGTTTGTTTGTTTGGTTGAACGCGCTAATCTCAGGAACTACCTACTGGTTTGAATTGAATAATTATTTTAGTGTTGGATAGCCCATTTATCGAGGAAGGCTATAGGCTAACTATAATATCGAGCTACGACCAATAGGAACGACGCATCAATGGAAAATGTTGAAAAAACGGGATAAATTTATCTTATGTGAAGCAGACAAAGTTGCGCGGGTCAGCTATTAGACATTATAAATACGAATGTGAGTTTGTTTGTTTGTTACGCTTTCACGCCTTAACTACTCAACCGATCATCGTGAAATTTCGTATACACTTGTTGGGGGAACAGAAAAGAAACCTTTTATTCAGAAAAAAGTACTGTTAATACTAAAGAATTTTTTTTTTATTTAACTTGCCGGATTGCGTTGACGCGTACCTCTTCGCGAGAAAAGCGGAAGGGAGAGGTTATGTCGGGCTCACCTGGGGAAAGATGGAACGTCCTGGGTACTACCGACTAAACCTACCACGATGTGCCAACTCGCTGCCGTGAATGCTGAGTGGGTCGCTGGAAACAATCTAACCTAACCTACCTACATATGCGCGAGTCGAGCGAGAAAATCTAGTTTTATATTAAGTCACGATGACGATAAACGGCAAACAAAAACAGCTTGCAGCACTTAACCCACCAAGAATTTAATTTTGCAAGAGCACGAGATTAATGGAGACCGTCATTTTACCCTTGCTTTAAAAAATGTCGTCATAGGGTTGTGTCATATGAATTAGTCGTTAGCGTCGCAACACCATCAGTCATGCGTGTACTTAATCTATTTTGAATCGAGCACGATACAAGCTCGACTTGATATCGATAACGTTGACGTACGCGCCTAAAATACTTTTAGACGAATGCAAATGACGTATTGCGATATTAAAATTTTCGATATTACGAGTAGCTTTTTGAAATTTGTATCAGAAAATACCGTAAGTGATTTAATAACAAATATATCAGAAAATCTTTAAACGTTAGTTAGTTGGACGTGTGTTATCCGTACTTAGCCCCGCAATTGGGCCATTGTGCGTAAGTAACCGACGCGAAATATTGTTCGGTTACTTATAGCACCTCAGCTACGCCAAGAAAGATAATAGGGGACCGATGTTGCGTAGTACCTCCTTCATCGTTTCTGGACTGTTTAGAAGTTTCGCCCGTTGGTTACTCACGCTTTTACAATGTAGGAGCACGTGACGGCTCACGTGCTCCAAGACACCGCCGTGTCTTCTTGGTCTCCATGCAGCCTCTACATAAGGGACTGTCAATGATGCCGATGTTGAGTAGGTGTTTGTTGAGTGAGCAGTGGCCTGTTATTATACCCACTAGGTGGCGTAGTTTTTTCCTTGCGGAACGTAGCAGTTTGCGTGACAGATATTTGTCTAAGGATGGAAGGGCTTCCTTTGTCAGTCTACATTCCTTTGTTTCTGTCCACTGTTTTTCGTGTAATTTCATGGTTCTATCGCATAACCATGTTTTAAGTTGGCAGAAGGGTATCGGAACTATTGGTTCGGGTCCTATCATTCTGATGTTCGATCCTCTCTTTGCAAGTTGATCTGCAGCATCATTGCCAGAAGAGTTGATGTGGCCGCGTATTTACTGCAATATTACCCGAATTTTTGTTCCAATACTTTGCAGCTCACGGTGACACTTCAGGATGAGTCCACTGTTGAAGCAGTTGCTCTTAAGAGCTTGTAGTACCGCGGCACTACCCGAGATAATGCGTATCGACTTATCGCTTAAATGCCTTGATGTAACCGCTGTTGCAGCCCGGGTGATTGCAACACAACTTTAAAGGTGTTATTAAGGTATTTTCAATGTAGTATTTCCCACAGCTACTTTTAAGTTCGATGTTAAGTTACTACATACGGCCAAATGTATAATTGGTCGTAATTTTACTTGAATTCAAATAAACCATCGTTAGTACGTAACTAAGTACCCTAAAATAGAAGCATAAAAAAGCTCTACGAGAGAAAATTCGAAATTAAAATATTTGATGTTTTTTTAAATGATCTTTCATATTATTATGTTTACTTGCACTCACAATCCTAACAGGAAAGATCAATGTGGTATAAGTATATAATAATAACTAGTGGTCTCCTAGTGGTCAAAATTCGACCAAAAGTCCTAAGCTTGCTACTTTCCTGTATTTCTTTATTACATATACATAAATAAGGTATAGGTAACCATAGTTACAAAGAATTGTACGACGTCAGACGTACAATGCCGAAATACTACGAACGCGATTCGACTGCGTGTGTCAAATGCATGGTTGTGTGCGTGTAGTGTTTTTTCTTTAATTTCATGATTTTGTTTTATAAAAATATTAGAATTCGCCCCTCCTTTTCTCCATATAAACTTTATGTGCCAAATTTCTTTCACATCCGTCCGCGCAATTTTCGTTAAAAGGGGTACAAAGTTTTTTAATATAGATATTCTACCTATCACATACACACAACACCATCTAGCCCAAACTAAACAGAGCTTGTACTATGGGAACTAGAAAATGGATAAACATACATATATACTTTTATTTTGTAAATACATATATATCATCATACATAGAAACACCCAGACCAAGACAAACATCCATGTTCAGGCACATAAATGTTTGACTTGTACGGCAATTGAACCCGTGACCTCAGGCGTGTCAGTCGGTTACACTAACCACTACGCCATCGAGGCGGACATGGTTAATTTTACGAATATGTTAATACTAGATTTTGCCCGCAGTTTCCCTCATGTTAACACATTGAATGCCATGTAGCAAACACAGAAAATGTATTGTACGCGGTCATTTATGACCGGCATGACGTTTAATGTGTTAATAATAATTATTTATTAATAATTATTTTTCTAATTATTAGAAAAACTACATTTCGTCAATAAAGGTCTATTATTCGGGTACAGTTCTTTTTGTGGAGAAAGGGCCTATGACCTTTTCTGTTGCCCCAACAACGTGTATGCAAAACTTCATGATGATCGGTTGAGTAGTTAAGGCTTGAAAGCATAACAAACAAACTGGCATTCGCAATTATAATATTAGTTAGGAAGTTAGGATCCTTAGGACATGCTAGTAACTTACAAAGATTAATTTGAATCTTGGCTTCTAACAAAATACAAACACTATTACTAACAGTAGGTACAATGCGTTTTAAAGCGTGTAGGTAATTGAACAGACGAGATGCGTTATACCAAGGATCGAGTCGCTCAACTATCGCTCAACTAGATGGCGATAAAAAAATACATTATCACTTTATATTTGTACGTATTTATAAAAATAGTACTATGACCATTTGCGACACGGTAGAGCATACTGAAAATAAATAGTCTAATAATATGTGTACAATCTGCTTGTTAAATAATTATACGTATATCGTTCGCTGTATCACTAATAAGTTGGTTAGAAAGATTTTAAAAAGCAAATTAACAGGCGTTTGTTCATTCTGCAACATAAATATGTCTATAAATATGTACTTGCAATATTACGATTGCCTCTATATTTTAAAATTATAACAATTGTTTGTTTTTATAGCAACTATAGTTATAGTTAATATATTTTAACGCGTTACCAGCCGCCGGGCAGAAGCCAGGTCCGTAGCTGGTAACCGTTAAGGTTATATTGAAACACGTAGACTGATTCAACTGAGAATATATTTACAATTTTTTACCTATCTTATATCCCATTTATTAGTCATGCAAGTAACGCTAGCACTACTGTGTACAATAATCATTTACACCAATCAGCGACAAGTAAACAAAAGTCTAACATTTACGAATGATTTCTTGGAAATCCTTATGCGTCCAGCGCGGCGGTCCTTACGCGACTGTTCGCGAGTATTAAAATAGTGCCACGTATAAAATGCAGAGAGAAATTTTGCGCGTCGCCAGTTCGAAAGTTGATATCGTTGCGGCTAGATGTATGATGCTCCGTTCGATCGCCTTCGCGCGTCGCTTGGTTTCGGCGCGGCTGGTTGTACGATGCTCCGTTCGATTCCAGGTTACTCGTAAAGTTATGTGTTGCCTGTGCGTATATACATACGCCACAATATAAATACAGTTCAAAAATACATAATGTTAATAAGGATTGTTATTTCATTGGCCACTTTTACACATTTGTAAAATGTTGCTGTCAGTACCATGTCGATATAACTATCATGAAAAATTACCTCAGGAACATTGATTAAAGAGAAATGCAGCAACTTCCTCCCCGTTGTACCGTATGCACCATTGAACTGCACCATCAATGGTGCAGAGGAGACTTATTGGTTTTCTGTTATTCGTCAATCAAATTTGTGACCACACGATCGGACGCAAGCATAAAAGCAAATGAAGAACCACTTGGATACTATTAAGTACTAGGTGGCTCCACAACTTAGACGTCTAGGTTAAGGAGCCACTTTCACATAAATATAAGTTCTGATATATTTTACTACAAATGCCTGAATTTGGCCTACAAAATAAACAGTGTTCCAAATAAATTAGTGAGGATCCTATTAAATTTTGAACTGGCTTCTCGATCATAAGGACATCTTATTAATTCTTTGGCAATTAAATTAACGAGGCAGCATGAAATTAACTTAAAAATTATTGGTCCTGCATTCAATGTTAAAATTAAAAGGCCGCAAATAAGAGAGTCGTAACTCACCTAGTGGTAAATTTTAGCCTATATTACTTACAAATCTTGCAATACCAGCCTTAGAAAAATAATTTAAAACTGGGATGCAATAGAACTTACTTCTTACTTACCGAGCGAAACTCAGTAACAGCGTTACTGCTCCTATATCGGTTCTACCTATCTATTCATTATTCTCTATAAGAGTATGATTTTACCTTGGTGACTCAGCTCATATTATGGCGGAATCTGCCATTCATATTTAATAGATGTGTAAGTCAGATTTAACATCGTAAATTATATCTATATAAATTGTTACACTTTAGTATTCTTAGGCCCAAAGTGCCGTGAGTAAGTTTGAAACAATCGGCTTCTACCATTAATTATTCCAAGAAAAGTTGCCAGCGACTTGCAAGCAACTATATTGCATCCCGTGTACACGTAATAAGCCCATAGTGCCACAATCAATCAAGTGACCGCAAACCCGAAGCTCAGACACCGACCCAACGTTTATTCATAATGCATGGCTCTTCACATGATCCACACCGCAACTATATTAAATTCACACGAGCACTATAAACTTATAAACGTACCTACATATTATACTAATATAATAAAGCTGAAGAGTTTGTTTGTTTGGTTGAACGCGCTAATCTCAGGAACTACTGGTTCGAATTGAAAAATTATTTTAGTGTTGGATAGCCTATTTATCGAGGAAGGCTATAGGCTATATAACATCACGCTACGATCCACGGGGTCCGCGCAGTAACCATAAATGCGAGTGAAACCGCGGGCAAATCTAGTCTATACTAATATTATAAAGCTGAAGAGTTTGTTTGGTTGAACGCGATAATGTCAGGAACTACTGATTCGAATTGAAGAATTATTTCAGTGTTGGATAGCTCATTTATCGAGAAAGGCTATATAATATCACGCTACGACCAATAAGAGCGGAGAATCAAAGTAAAAATGTTGCAAAAAGGGAGCAAATTCTCTTATGTAAAGCAGACGAAGTTGCGCGAGTCAGCTAATATATTTTATATGAAGGTTTTTATAACAATTATTGATAATTACAAAACATGTAACCTATTTATTGTGCATACAACACAACGGTTGCATTTGTTGGTGGGCCACCCCATAGATAAGACAATAGTGTCTTATCCATGGGTGGCACACCGACAAATGCAACTGTTGTGCATGAGGTCTCGATTTGGATTCTGGGGTTACGCATTGTGATGTGTATATTCTGTTAAATTCTCAGTAGCAGCTGGTGGCACAGTAGTAAGTTCTAGACTTCATGTCTACTACTGAGGCACCAGCCCGGTAAGCAATAGGCTCTGGGCGTTCTATTACAAACGACAATAAGCTACTATATACCCCTTCGTGGATATGTATAGATATTAAGCTTTGCGGAAAATATATTAATGAAACAAATCATAATACAGCAAATAAATTATGTATTTTAAAATAAGAGAAGTCCTAATTATATATAATACTAGCAGATCCGACAGGCGTTATCCTGTACAAAAGAAAACAAGAAATCTAAACCATTCTCGAATCCACTTGAACACACACAAAAAATTTCATTAAAATAGGTCCAGCCGTTTAGGAGGAGTTTATTTATAACTAATACGTCAACTTACAAACAAAAATGAAATAAATATAGCTGAGCTCACACAAATTAGAAGGCCGCTTAAAAATATTACTTATTAACTTAATCAACTTTTCTTTCATGCGTTTTCCTTCTTCTTATAACATAATCCATTTTCCAAGCATGGTTATCATCGCTTTACATCTACATACAACGATAATAATTATAAACGCATCAGTGCAAAATCTAACAGAAGCTGTTATAATTAGCATCCAAACATTTAATAGCATTACAATATTAGCCATGCCCGAGTGCGTCACAATTCGGGCACAGCGTTGCTTAGTCGAGATACGAAGCTTATAATAAAACAATATTAATTATCAATCGACGCTCGAACGAGTCCTTTGTCGGGCGCAACCAACCTCCGCCGTTTAATAACAGAGGAATGCGTGCATTAAACCTCCGGCATCTCAGAGCACTTTTGTTTAAATAATAAATTGAATTTCTATAAACGATGCAGCTTCAAAGAATTTCGCTTGCGATTATTAAATATTTTTAGATGCGCCTCGAGTGGATTATTTTGTTATTATTCCTAGTTGTGGATGTAGATCATATTGTTCTTCATATTTATAGTTTAATATTGAATTTGATAAATGCGCTACCATATTAAAAAATCGCATAATAGTTGAATTAAATTTCTATAAAAAATCAATTTGTTTCCCCTTCAATAGTAAGCGCGGGGCGGGCACGAATCAGTTTGTTAATAAATTCAAATTTATTCGTTGATCGGGCGCACGTCTCTGTGCTAACGTATTTAAAAAGTGATTAGAAGTTAAATTGACACAATATGAACTTTTTGTATCAGCCACGGAGCGTAATCAGAAACAAGATTATCCAATTTCCAACGTAACGTTCGGTGAGACTGCAAATTGATTATACGCCATCAATCTATTTAAAATTTAAATGTCGTATACAACAGAACGTAATACAAGTCAACGTTTTACTTTTTAAATGAAATGGTGTAATAAAAATTGAAAACCGCGCTGTTGGTTCAAGACATGGCTTGCGTTACTTACAATGAGAATTGAGATTAAATTTACATTGTTGCTTTTAGGGCGCGGGTTCAGCACCGTCTGTTATGGTAAGGTATTCATGAAAGCAAATGTTTAGTCCCGGGGGCGAGCTACGTAACACAGAGCACTTGGCGGAATCACTCGTGTGCGCTCTAACTTATGATAATTATATTTGGAATAATCCTCTCAAAGCAACGAATGCAGGAAGCCAACTTATTCATAAATTATAAGCATACGTTTTGAGTAATTTAATTAGGGAAATCCATATACTACAGTTAACATGTTCTATGAGAAGTTTATATTTTGCTTTTTCTAGTTCTATTTCTAGGAGGTTCAAAACTGGTATATAACGATTTTCGCAATATATCGCTTAATTGTAACTGCCAGTGAGCATTGCGAGCCTTGGCCATCATCTCTATATCTTGAGCGAATAATTGTTTCGTAGCTGCGTTGACAATATTTACATCTAAAAAGTCCATTCTCGAGGAAAGCTTCATGTATAAACTTTCCAAGTGGCCCATCATTGCTATTGTTTCATCTATAACATCGTCCGAGTTACCGAAAATACTAGTATATAATATATATTGCACACACGTGTGTAACTTTATATTTTCGTAGTCTGAATATAATTGTTTGAAATCGTTCAACAATATTTTATAAAACTTTCTCTTACATTCCTTCTCCTTTTCTTCCATAAATGCGACTATATTACTGTATTTTTCAACATCTTCTTGCATTTCAACACTTGACTGTTTGAGTGTAGTTTCAAAGCCCGCTTTCAGTTTCCGTACTTTACTTAATATACCGGCAGTTTTGTTTACAATTGCCAAATAGTGTTGTCCCTGTCTGCCCATAGTATCAAATACTGACATTACTTGATAGGGTTTTCTAAAAAAAAGAATTGGTTTAAAATGTGCCAGTGAAGTATCACTACGGTCGGCAGACGTTTTTGATATTATGTCTAAGTTACTGCTTAATTTCGCACATATTTTAGCAACTCGATTTTCATTGCTTTGCTCGTTGAATTGCGCTTGCCACCAGTTTGGTGCTAAAGACGTCAGAAAGTTTTTGTATCTCAATAACTTTTCATAATTACCCATGACGACCCCGAGGCCGTTCCTAAGCCTAACATATTGAAAACTGTATTCTTCGAGACGGTCGGTCATTTTGTCTAATTTAATAACTACCTTCGCAGCTTCTTCCTGTTTATTAATAGCAAGTGCAAAACTTTGTTTAAGAAACTTGACGTAACTAGCACTGCATGAATTGCATAGTGTCTCTATTTTTTGTAACTTTTCTGTCTCTTGTCTTAAGTCGTGGTCAATTCTTTCCATCTCATCTCTTAAAAAGCCTATGTTTGTTCGGCAGTCTACCAAATCTCTGATGTTAGTCATATACACTTTTATGTCATCGAGTTGTCTCAGCGGCCTGCCTTCTACGACTTTGTAGAAGTATTTGTCAATATCACATACAGTTCGCACATCATCTATGAAATCAGGGAGAGGTCGCTTCTTCCGAGGAGGAACCTCCTTAGTAAATAGTCTCAACCGGTTTGGTAGTGAATATGGGTTTGGAAAACCGTCATCCTTTATTTCCCTATTGTGTATTTCATATTTTTTATTGTGTATAATTATGGAGACTCTACTTTTAGCAGGAGATACCGGTGGCGGTAACATTAGCAGTTTGCTATTTTTTATACGTTTTTCCATTATGTCTTTTGGAGACGATGATCTGGAATTTAGAAAATGATTGTCAATGTGCTTTATTTATAGTTGGTAAGTATAATACAATAATGTCCTTCAGCACGGATTTCGGTCGTGGCGGCCAATCTTAACGGGGACTGGCCATCTGCGTAAGCGATATTATAATATCGCATGCACTATAGTGCACAAGTATTTGCGCGATCACAAGTGCACTCTGTTCCCTAACCCTCATGCTCCGATAGGACGGATAATCTGACACAACCGGAGGGAGATCAGGCGCAAGACCAACGGCTTTACGTGCTTTCTGAAGCACAGGTAAACCTACCATAAATAACGAACAAACCTAATAAGCCTTGTTCAATCATTAGTAATTATTTAGCATATGAGGTATGCGGTCAGACTTGTCGAATGAAGAATAACAAACTATGTAACGTTCAAAAGAAAGGATACGCCAATCTAAACAATTTACATAAATTTTCTTTAAAGAACCAAAAAGTATATATCTTTCATAATAACTCATACAAAATACGTGAGTGCCGCGTTGCACAGGGTGACGACGTAACCTTGACATACGTGCATTATTTTTTTATTACATTTTATCGAAAATAAGTCAGTTGCTAGGCGATATGCGTAGGTTATTTACTTACAATTTAGAATGATCAGCGATCACTATCGTAATCACTAATAAAAAAAAATTGTTTTCTTTATTCAAATGTATATTTTTCAGGAAAAATTAAGTAAATAAGTATTTTACATATATTTTCAAATGTTGAATTGATCGCTAATGTCTACATCAATTTCCTGTACTTGTGAAATTTGTACTGGCGTTGAAGTTCTTTTTTCTCAAAATCCTGTAAATAATTGAAGTTTCTAAGATTCTGAAAATGGAGAATAAGTAAACAATATTTATTTTTATTGTAGATATGCGTGAGAACACCTCAATCTCAATTCGCGATATAGCCGATCCTTTTAGCCTTCTTAGTCCAGTATTTGATATATTAACAACCCTGTCATAAAAATAAGCAGAGCATACTCTTGCATTTTTAACTAGGCTTGAAATAAGGCTCTTTTCGTTGTTGCCTCTGCTGTAATGCGGCTCCAAATCTCTTTACGCGTTGTATCATTTGGAAATCTGTAAAAAATATCAGTTTCATAATTTGTGATTACATAATTGTATAAACATTGTTTATAAGTCTTCTCCTATATATTTTTAGAAGAAGAAGATAAAAAAAATTTGCAGAATATTTTATAAGTCCGATTCTCAGTTTTAAAACTTTAAAACAGATCTAATCTAATTTAAAGTTTATGCTGAAAAGGCCTTTTAGCCATCTGACGCAATCCACTGGCATTGCGTTAGATGGCGAAAATTATTTATTATTATTTTCAATTTTATTATTAAATAAAATTCGAAAGCATTTTCTCTTTAAGATTAAGATTAGTTCCTATGATAAAAATAAAACAAATAAAAATGACGCCTGTACAAGGTTATTTTGTGAAATACGCGACATAGCCGCCACTGTCAACTTTGGTAGTAAAATTACAGCTTTAGAAATGTGTTTAAGATTACTTACCGATGATACGATATCCCATGTTCCTTTTAAGCCATTCAGCCATTTGTGTCATAATTTTTGCAGCCTTTTATTACGCAACTATTTTTTTGACAAGCATGTACCGCAAGCCGCGGACCGCGGTCGACTAAGTCACCGTTGGCCTTAAACAGACATTTTAGGGCCAGCGCACTGGTGCCATTTATTTGCTCGGTTAGCCTGGTCCTTATGCCAGTAATACATATTATATAAGTCAATGATTTTGGCAGTGCATAATATAGCAAATTAAATAAATTAAATTAAAAAAAAAAACTCAAAAGAGTTAAAGCTTTCTATTACCTACGACTAACTTAGCCCAAAAAATATGTGTACTTACTTGCCCATTATGTCGATAAACTTCTTCTTAATATTTACTTTAATATTTATTGGATTCAATGGTAATATTTTTTTCGTTGACGTCCACTTTCTTCAATTATACACAAATGTTCCATTTGTCATTATTTGAAATCATAATAAAAATAAATAAATCTTCTCTAAAAAGAATCTTATCTTTTCTATGTAAACTTTCTTAAGTCATACTTAACAGTATAATTTAAGAAGGTTTATACCACAGTTAATACGTATTTAAAGATGTAAGTGTTGAAACCCGCTAATATTTTTCAAGGCACCATTTTTTATTACCTATCAAACCGTTTTGGCTATTTTGTGTGTTAAAAAGCCACACAAAGTACAGAAATCCAAATTAATATTATAAACGAGAATGTGAGTTTATTTATTATGCTTTCACGCCTTAACCACTCGACCGATCACTATAAAATTTCACATACACACTTGTAAGGGAACAGAAACTAGTATTGTTTCCGAAGGATAGAAAATTGACATAACCTACGATTTACGCGAGCACAGCCGGGGGCAAAATCTAGGATATACATAAACACACCTAATAGACTTACGACTCTTACGAGTATTTCAATTGCAGTCGGCTAAGAATATTCCTCCGTTTAGTTCCCTCTTTCTAAACAAAGTTACCTCAACAAAATGTCGTCGCTTCATTTAAAGACTTTACTACTTGAAAGTAGTACATAAAATTGGTAGGTCCGGAGGCCCAATCATCCTCTTTCTCCCTTCCTGCTCCTCCTTCCAATTTCCTTTTTCCTTCTCCCTTTCCTAAAGGGTCGGCAACACGCAAGTGGTGCCTCAGGTGTTGCAGGCGTCCATATGCTGGTGGGCCGTATGGTTGTTTGCTACCTTAGTTGTATAAAAAAGAAAAATAAGGTAGCCCGTCCACCACATATTTTGATAACCACACAATTATATTCACAGTGTTTGAACCACTACCATAAATCGCTAATCATACAACAATGTAAACTTAATTAACCACTTTAAACAAGTGTTACGATAAATCATATAAATAGCCCTTTTAAGATTAGTGCCTCACAGAATGCGTCTTTAGGGCGGTCGGTCATTCGGGGAATGTAACCACAACCCCTTGGGTTTTGCCCCGGCAACCTCCTTATCTAAAGGAAGTGTTGGTTCTGACACCTGTGACTGTGGTACAAGTTATAAGATTATTCAGAGTTGACGCTAGGGAGCGCGCAGAGAGATAATAGTTGTTTAGCAGCAAGATTTTTTAACTTGACCGATGATCCTTACATTATTTCGTAGCTCAAGTGCGCTTGTTTGCTTAAAAAATTGAATAGAAATATGATAGGTTAAGAGTATGTAAAACCAAGAAGCAACGTGAAGAATAGATTGAGTGTAACTAATGCAAGACAGATATGACACGATTTTAGCATGTGATATTTCAGGCAAGTGCAGCGCTTTACAGATATGCTTATTGATAACTAGCATTTGTCCGCGGCTTCGCTCTCGCGTTAAAATACGTTAGGTTAGTTTTTGTTAGTAACATTATTTTATTAAAATTAAGTGTAGCCTTTGTTTCTTGACGATAACATAGATTTATAATGGTGAAAGAATTTTTAATATCGGTTAAGTAGTTCTTGAGTTACATCCTTACAAACAAACATACAAAAAATCGAGTATTTTTTTTTAATAATGTTAGTATAGATAAGCAGCATCGGTAAATTAGCGACTATAAAGAGTACCTAGCCTACGGCCTTGCTTTGATGATCTTATAACCTTGCGGGGTAAATGTAAATTCATAGTATAGTTTAGTTAGAAATTTATAAGTATTGATTTGTAATATTATTAAAATGATTCTGACTTGATATATTCTCTTTATAAACGGCCTGTATCAGCTTGCCAATAATCATAAGGCACTATTACTTAAATTGAAATTAACATTGATTAACATTATTCGCTTGTGACTAGTACCGTACATATCACACCACTACAACTGGTCAAGCCCTTCAGAATACTTGTAAAATCACACCCTTGGGAGATGAAGTGACGCTTATTGTTGTACAGCTGGTTCGATAATTAATTAATTAGTTTTCTAATCGTAAGCATTCAAATCGTTGTCTGTAAGTCAGCAGAATAAATTTTGATCAAAATCTATTGTATACGTTTTAATTTGAGAGGCAGAATTATATAATCGATGTTTTTGACACTGATATTGCCCGCGGCTTTGTTCGCTAAATGTAGGTTAGGTTAGTAACAGTACTTTTTCTGGATGGAAGGTAACTTAGGTCCTTTTACCTTTTGTACGCCTGACAACGTGTATGCGAAATTTATTGATGATCGGTCGAGTAGTTAAGGCGTGAAAGCGTAACAAACAAACTCACATTTGCATTTATAATATTGCATAGGATGTACACTCGGCTACACATCAAGTTAGACATCCTATATACGCATAACTACGCTACATACAAAATAGAGAATTGCCGGCAAGGGACAGTGCATAGTGGTGTCGATGTAATGGTAAGGATCGAGCGTAACAAAAATATAATGCCCTCTCTCGCTCGATTCGCAGCGTTCAACTTCTAATAGTTCAAAGTCCAAACAGTCTAGGTTGATGTGTCGCTGTGTGTACGTCCAATATTAAAAAGCACAGAGAATGGATCAAGGTAGAGTCATGCTAGTGTCATGCACAAGACTGCAATTCTGTATGTGTCAATTATCTTGCTACCGAATCCGGCATGATAATTGTGTTTGGCGTTTCGTTAGTTGCATTAAATCTACACTAGCGCTACAATGGTTGTTCCGAGTCTGGATCATCTTTATGTCCGTTGTTTGAATGTTTGTGAAGTCCCCCGCGATAAAAGGATTATTCCAAAAGCGGGAGGTGTCTTTAAAAAAAGATGCTTGATTGGCTACTGATATTCGGGCTTTGGTCCTGGGCACCCAGGACCTTTGAGTCATTAGTAATGAGCCCTTTATATCATAAAATAATTAGTCAACATTTGTAGACTAGTGATGAACTACCTACTATCGACTGAAAAACGATAAACGATGTATTCAAATTTTCAATTCAATGGAAATATTCGATACATTGCTAAATATTGGACAATGATAAACTTTGTTAGTGACAGATTATTTGATCACGTATTACTTCTACATAAACACGGATGAAGCGCTATTCGGTTATTTACGCGATCCTCGACCAGGACATCTCTCTACGTCTAGTCCAGTTTATGATATAGCGTTCCCCTACACCAACCGTCAAGGTTATATTAGGTGGAGCTGCTGTGCCTTCCAGTGCCCGAGAGCACCTTCTGGGACCAGTTAAAGACAGGTCTTGTCCCCAAATCTCGATTTTCTCCACCCTAACCTCAGAGATTCGGTTCTCGTAAGCGAGCTACCTCGTGCACAAGTGACACTACCTATTCTCCAGATAGGTACTGGAGCAGTAAAGCCGCTCACCACTCGCAGCTCTGGGAGTTGCTAACGAAAACCTCACTGCACCCGATGGAGAAGCCGCCCCCCATATCTCCATTATGGTACCGGAGCTGTGTAAGGCACGCTCACTTTCCGACATACATCCATACGCCTACCCTAATAGGCCTACAAGCCGGGTGTAGCCCGGGTCACTCCGGCTATGATTCTTACTTGCTGAACAGGCAAGTGCCCGAGATGCGTTGCGGCAGTGAAACCACACTGCCACTTCGCTAAAGACAACTCCGTGCCTCGCGCGACTGACTGGTTCGCACTAGCCGCGCCTGAGTCCCACGCTCGAACGCCACGTGATTGCTGAGCAACGAACATGTCATCCTCAGCGGCTAACCACATACCCCTGCGAGTCCAACACCAATGTCAGGCACCACGCACTCTAATCAGCGCGGTCGATAGAACACGCCTTTCGAGGCGCAGTGGGCTTCCTGACCCCGCAGTACCCTGGTCCAAAAGGAGAGACCCGTAGTTCTCCCCCCGAAATCCTATCTACTCGGGTCCTGAAGATAGGGACTCGACCAGGACAATCGATATTAAACATGCACATATAAACTTCAAATATTGGATTATGAATCGAATTATAATAAGTAAAATCGATATTTTTTTTTAAAGTCAACACCTTCTCCTTCATTACATCCTATGTTGCTTAGTAAACATTTAAACAACGGACACAACGAATATCCAGATACAGAACGGTCGTTTTGAGTCTGGACGGGACAAACATTTTCGTGATCCACAAATGGTTGTGTGTGGATCACACAAATTTTTGTCCCGTGTGGGATTCGAACCCACAAAACTTAGCCTAGCAGCAGCGGCGAAGCGATCACATAAACCATGACGCCATTCGTACAGTCAATTCAAGACAAATTGATCAATAGGTAAGACGCGTCATACAATTATCGAATATGAAAATGTATTTTTCATCGTAATTGTACATCACTTTTATAGAGGTACCCTTGATTTTGCAAACGATTATTTTCAAGTATAAAAGAATACGTCCGTCCGTAAAATTTGGACCATATTCATGGCAATCGGCATAGCGGTTTAGCAGTAAAAGCCTAAGAGATAGAGTTACTATCGCACTTATATATGCTGTATAACGAGTATTGCTTGCGATGCACTTTGTCTGAGCTATTAACAAAATTTATTTTACAACTGATTCTCGGAGGAAGCGGCTATGAGGGTTAAGTAAAATTTATAATACAAGTGGACCATTTCTAGCGGTTATTACGGCTGAAAAGTTTCGTAGTACTAACTATAAGTAACGCGTCTGTAGCGTAACTTTCAAATAGTTCGCCTTCTAATGTTACTGTAGAACTTATTTTTTATGATTGCCTGGTACGACCGGTGGGTGTTGCAGTTGGATGAGTTTGGAATTATGTTTATTAGACAAAGTGCTATTAAATTTATTTAACCTGTTAAGTAATTAGTTAGTATATTTTGTTTAAGAAAAAGACAACTCCTAATAGGAATATTGCCCATGTCACAGGAGGCTTTACAAACATTCAAACAACGGATATAAAGAACACCAAGATTGGAATAACCATTTGTGGACTACTTTTTTTTGTCTCTTGTGGGATTCGAATCCATAACACTTACCGTAGACAGTGGTGAAGCACCATCCGTGCCATCAAAAGAAAAGTTTATCTGTAAAGATATTCTTAGCAACGCAAAGCAAATCGCGCTAAAAGGCAATACGGTTCATCGGCTATTACGAGGAACCTGCCCTAGCAATAGGTTTTAAACAAAATATATAAAAAAATTGGGGCGACCCTATAGCCGTCTACCGAGCACAATAAAGATACGGTGCTATTATTGAGAACTTCTTAACAGAGTAACCCGACTATACATAGCCCGAAACGGTAATCGAACCGAGACTTAATACACAGCAGCCTCTGGTTTAATATAAATATTCACACCTGATCTCTTAAAGGCACTATTACTTAATAACAGAAATAAACTGTTCTTCTTCTTATCGTATCGATGGCAACAGTTTTTAAATGATTTTAGCCCAGTGCTCGGCAAAGATATCTGTTGTTCTATAAGGTTAACAACCTTAAAGTTTATTTATTTACTTTATTTCAGATCTTAAGCAACTAAACATTCGTTAAGAGAAGAGAACAGCCGAGTGATTCCGTCAGTTCGTACAAATTTAATCAGCCCCCGGCGATTATGTAAATGCCAAGTAAATGAACGGATTCGCCCCTCATTCAAATTAGGCTTAGCGACGACTACCACCTGCAAAACTGCTTATTTATTACGTAAACATTCCCTTTTACTAATTAAAGATACGATCTTAAAGTCTTAAGTCACATAGTTTAGGCTTAAATAAGCCACTTTTATTCGTTTCGCTTACAGGTTTCACTTTTCGAATCATAGTTGGTTGCAGTTATGTAAAATACTAGTTTTAAAACATGTATTTTTTTGTTCATATTTTACTTAGAAACTATAGTATAAACACGAAATATAGACGATTATTTTGAATCATTTATTAATCATCATTGATAATATTAATATATATAAATTGATAGTCATTTATTACCCGACTGCTTCAGAAGAAGGGTAATGTTTTTCTAACATATGTATGTCCATTTCTTTGGCACGCCCTACAGCCCAAACGGCTGGAAGGTTTTTGACATATAAGGTGTCGTTGAATTCATCAGAATTTTGGTAGTGACATAGGCTATATAAATTATCAAATTGTCTCCCGCAAATGAAAATAAAAGGGGAGGAGCGTTTGTTTTCTTTTCTTACCTTAGCAATATGGGTATCAAATGAAAGATCGTGAAAAGACCATTTCAAAAATATATGTATCACATCACGTTTATATTACTGTTTTAAGAGGAAACACAAGGGCCGTTTTCCCATACAATAGTAGTCCCCTGTTTCCTCCCTGGATAATGCCAGTAGAGCAATAATATTTTCCCAAAAAATGTATGGCCTCTATTGCCATGTCCCTATGTTTTCCTTTTTTTCATTTATTAATTATTAAAAGAGACATGAGCATTCAAAAATCTCAAAAATTCGCCAGATTTTCCGCTGTGTTCAAACATCCATCAAACAAATTTGAGTAGATTATATAAAAAAAAGAAAACATAGAAACACGGCCAAAGCCTTTCTTCAATTTTTAAAGAAAAAAGTAATTAAATCGGTCTAGTGTTGGGGAAGGAACTAGGGGACTACGAAACGTTGATTTTGTGTATTTTAATAGGTATTTTCGGTCCAAGCTGCAGTTGTCTCTATCACGTTCTGTGGGCACTGCGCGACAGCAATAGATTTTACAAATACCTATTTTTCAATTCTCTCGCCCGTGGTGTTTCCTCTTAACACAAATTGTTAAAAAGCGTACCAATTATATATCGGGACGCCCGAAGTATCATTTTCTAGCAAGTATGTATTCAAGTCAGGAATGACATTGCCTGTACTTAGATATATATTAAAATAAAACTCGGTTAATAAAACTAAAAAGTCTGAAATAAAATTATTATTATAAAAACAAAAAACCCGACTGCTTAAAAGTAATGAACTGAAAAGAGAAAAACAAGTATCACAATATCTATATAAAATTCGACCGACTAATGCATTGTTCTATAAGCTTACTTTATCAAATAATTAAATAACTATATATGTATATTCAAATTAGTTAAACTAAATACTTTATGGTGCTGCAGGCGGGGACAAACAATACTTTGTTACCTACGGGCAAAGAAAGATCTACCAAAACTACGTTTGTCACCGCATAAATTGTTTAGTTTAACTAATTTGAATATACCTACATATATAGTTATTTAATTATTTGACAAAGTAACCTTATAAAACAATGCATTAGTCAATCGAATTTTATATAGATATTGTGATACTTTTTTTTTTCTTTTCAGTTCATTTCTTTTAAGCTGTCGAGTTTATTGTTCTTATAATTTTTTTTTAAATCGTTTTCTTATCTTTTTGTTAGATACTTTTTAAGTCATCGCAAAATACTTACCAACTGAATTATTCCTTAGGAAACTGCTCTATATTTACATTCAAACTACATAGGATTTAGGACACAATAACTGGATATACTTTCCCCAGCCTAGACATCTAGTTCATTAGTATCACCACTACTACTTACTGAAGTAATGAGGCTGAATGAAAATAATAAGATGTATGTTTATTTTATCACTATATTTTGATAATCTCAATAATACATTGATCATCGATTCGTTATCAATAAATATTTTTATTTTTCACTATAATAAAAACTGTTAAGGGATCCATACTAACTGATATTATAAATGCGAATGTAACTTAACTTATCTTGTGTGGGGGCCAGTCAGTACAGACCGGCGACACTTCAACCCAGTGGGATCTTTTGTGTCGACTTCCCCAAAAACGACTGCCTTAGATGTTCATGGCAGCCGTGACCGACGGCTTAACGTGCTCTCCGAGGCACGGACCAGGCGATAATTGTCAATCAATACGCATTTATATGCGTATTGATTGACAATTATCGCCTGACATTTCGAAATTATTTTCGAAATGTCATATAACTTCCGAAAGTCAGAGGTGCGCGACGTGGGTTCGAACCCGAGACCCTCTGCATTGCAGTCTGTTGGTCTCCCCACTGAGCTATCGCTGCTCAATGCGAAAATGCGAATGTAACTGACATTCACATTTATAATATCATGTTTGTTTTTTACACTTTCACGCCTGAACTACTCGATCGATCATAATGATTCGCACACACGTTGACAGGGGTAGGCACAGGAAAGGACAAAGGGTGCTTTTCATCTAGAAAGAAAGAAAAGAAAGTACCTACATTTACGTGAGCGGAGCCGCGGGCAAAATGAAGTATAAAATATATGAATACACTGCGAACTGATCAATAGTTTGTGGTCGCCCGTCACGTCATTTACTTGTATTGTACTATGCGTCATAGCTCCAATTCTACTGTACGAGATTCGATGAAGAGTAGCTTAAATTGTAAGTTGAATCTCATGCTATTAAAACATAAGAACTGCATCAATATCACTTCTGTAGATTTGAAATAATGCCGGAACAAACAGGTGGACAGACAAAAATTCATAACTTTCGTTTTCTGTTTACAGCTAACTAGTCAACAGCAATCGTTTAAAAATGTATCTTTAGCATCCAAACACTAACTCTTTAAAGTTTAATAATAAATAGCGAATAGAAATCATTATACAAGGACTCTGAACAAAACACAGGGCAGGCAAGATTGAAAACAACAAAGCACAGGGTAACAAAACGTTTCCTTTTCCACAATGCACAAGAACCTAATTAGTTTGTAGAGGCCCCTTGTTGGCTAGTGGTCAGTAGTCGTCAGGACCCTACGTCTTGGTCTTAGAGATGCGGCCACCCTCAAGAATAATTGCAATCCTTAAACCGATGTCCGCGGTCCCAGAGCCAACAGATATTAATTAGTGAACGTTGTCTTATCTTGTAGTATCCAAACTATATAAATGCGAATGTGAGTCGGTTTGTTTGTTACGCTTTCACGCCTTAACTACTCGACCGTACATCATGAAAGGGGAATGCTAGTATTAGGCTTAGAGGTGCACAAGAAATTGGCTATACTAAAAAATATATTAATATTTATCCTAGTTTTTCCTTGTATTTATTATGAGGTCGCGGGTTCGATTCCCGCACAAGTCATACATTTGTGTCTTGGTCTGGGTGTTTCTATGTATAATATGTATGCATTTACAAAAAAAAGTTGTAGTATGTTTATCCATTGTCTAGTACCCATAGTACAAGCTTTGTTTAGTTTGGGATAGATAGTGTTGTATGTATGTGATAGAATATTATATTATTATTCTCTTTATTTAAATATTTTCAATATATTTTTCATTTTTAAATATACATATATCTATAAAAATACATTTAAAAATATAAAATATATGGTACCCCACCGGCATCGGGAACAGGGTCCAAGCTGCCGGTGGTTAGGATTCCAGAGATAGGAACCTCCTCACAATGCGTGCTGTATCTAAAAGCACTGCCTTCTGCATCAAACCCTTGATCCAAGCACCCAACGCGAGCCTCTTTAGATGGTGATCGTGGCTCATTATTATTATTATATCATATCCTGTACAAATCAGTAATATTTTCTAAACATATTAAACAAGAAAACGACTAAACTATGTAATAGAACTTGGAAGCAAGTACATTAACGTGAAAATGTTGCCTTTACACAAATTATGTTGACAGGCTTACAATTAATCGAAATCGTAATTTACCATTGCTATATTATATAATTATTATTTTAATCGTTCATTTCACTTTTTATACAAAAGTAATATAAAAACTAATAATAATGATTAGTTTTATCTTGGCAAGACTGCTTTGATTAACTCAAAGTAATATCTATTATCGATGTATCGAAGTTTTGTGTTTATTATGGCAACACCATCTCTAACTTGTATGACGCCGGAAAACTTGCTTGTTGCAACTCTATTGTGACGGTTTGTGTTTATTTATTGCGGTTAATATCGACGACTTTTACCTGTAAGCTATAAAACTGCAATGTATTCAATTTTATTTAATTCCTAATAGATTGTTCTCATAAATAAATTAAAATAATGTACAAAATGGTATAGCACATATTTAATATAAATTGTATTGATGAGATATGAGAAGATTTGATAACTTTAAAATGCCAAGGTTTTTGTAAATCTTTGTATTATCATCGTAATTATTGGCTTTGCTTACTATTATTATCATTAGCCTTTATAGGTGTGTACTGTGGGCCCGAATTACTATGGCGTCTTGGCATGCCCCTTTCGCATACACGTTGCCAGGGCAACAGAAATGGACATGTCGAGAAGTTAAAGCTTAAAAGCGTAACAAACTGACATTCATATCCTAATTAATATTATAAATCCGAATGTGAGTTTGTTTTTAGGTACGTTTTCACGCTGACTCGTTATTATAAAGCGTATAACAGAAAGGTGTGGTCATATTTTAATATTATGTACACACAGCGACGCCGAAACACGAACTACCTATTCGAAGTTGAACGCTGCGAATCGTGCGAGAGAGCGTGTTATATTTTTGTTACGCTCTATCCTTACCATTACATCGACACCACTATGCACTGTCCCTTTCCGGCAATTTTCTATTTTATATGTAGCGTAGTTATGCGTATATAGGGTGTCTAACTTGATGTGTAGCCGTGTGTACACTCTATAAAGTTATATATACCAGTGAGTAGTGATAGCCTAGTGGGTGACCGTTGGACTGCCAAGCAGAGGTCTCGAGTTCGAACCCAAGGCACGCATCTTTGACTTTTCGAAGTTATGTGCGTATTAATAGTTAATTATAGCTTGCTTTAACGGCGAGGGAAACATCGTGAGGATGTCTGAGAGTTCTAATGATAATAATGTTCTCGAAGATATGTGAAGTCGCCAACCCGCACTGGGCTAACATGGTGGGCTATGGCCTAACCCTTCTTCCACTGAGATGAGGCCCGTGCCCAGCAGTGGGCCAGTTTAATACAGGGCTGATATTATATACTGGCTGTAAGGGACGGTGTACCGAAAACTGAAATAGTAGATTCAGACCATTGTTCTGAGTTACAATCGTTGGAATTTTCGTCAGAAAAATACCATTTTTTTCTGCAATTTTTAATTTTTCTACTTGTACTGTGTATCATAACATAATGCATAAACCATCCATTTTATTAAATAAAAATTAATTAATACCATATTTTACTAAAATACAGCAATGTAATTAAATTGTCGTGATTTAAAGCGCGAGCGTTGCGTTGTATCAGTAGCAATCCATTGCGTACCGCGTAATTATATTAATCAATATAAAATCTTTCATCTTGTGTTTTTTTATTAATAGAATGTTAGCGTCGCGATAAGTACCTATAGAATTACGTGTTGCTAAAGTTTTCGGTACGCCGTCCCTTACACCCAGTATACCAATATGGTGTAAAATTAAAACAAATTATAATATGAATACTCTTTATTTATATTAGGATACCAATCCAGTGACAATCAGTCCACAGCGTGTGTTAACATCATGTAGTAGAAGAAGAAAGCTTGTGACAGTTTTTCATGCAGTAATTAATAATAATATTCTATCACATACACCCAACACCATCTAGCCTAAACTTAATAGAGCTTGTACTATGGGTACTAAACAATGGATAAACATACATATATACTTTATTTTTGTAAATACATACATATTATACATAGAAACATTGTCGGCCTCGATGTCGTAGTGGTTGGTGTAACCGCCTGCCACGCCTGAGGTCGCGGGTTCGATTCCCGCACAAGTCAAACATTTGTGTGCAAGGTACTGTTACTAACATAACCTAACCTACTTTTACGCAAGCGAAGCCGCGGGCAGAAGCTATATGGTAAAAAAGGTAAATTCTTATAAACAATATACTTTATTTAGGTACAATTCATAATTCATGGCCACAATATCTGCCTATTGCGATACATTTTTGGCAATACTCCTGAGGGTGTGCTTTGGAAGGATCATCCGGGTTAGGTCTACCTGATGGACGAAGCGGCATCTGCAAAAGATAAAATTATGACATTGTAATCGAATGTTTGAAACAAAATTATGTACCTATATAAAGTTTCCTGAAACAACACGAACGATGCCGGCGCCGCACAGTGGACCGAAAATCGACCTTAATAGACAAATATATATATATATATATATATATATATATATATATATATATATTTAAATGCTTTCTTTAATTCTTGGATATATTATTTGTTTTTTATTTATCATTTCTATCGGTAGTTGTTACATTAATACATGCACATATAAAAATATTTTATGAAAAGGTTATAAATGCACAACATTTCAGGTGTCACAACATGCATAATGAATGACTCAATGAGATAACACTGATATTACGGTAAATTTAAGTTATACAAACAAGCAGGAAGTAATTTCCCTCAAGAAGGCGGATCCATCTGATCAGCACCAGGTCTGACAGGCGGCGTGTGGGGTCCCACGCGCGCCTCTGTATTGTGTCTTCGTTCCCCCAGGGACAGTAGAGGGAGCCTTTTCATGTAGAGGCATACCATTTCACATGGCGGGCCGAAACCTCGGTGGGTCGCGATTGCATGTGAATGCGATTCGCGCGGCACAGTATACATATACACATAAACAGTTATGCCAAATTAATATTGTGCGTAACTATTATTAGGATAAGTAAAAGTAAGCCATGTTAAATTATGACATATAATTTTATGCGAATAACTAGGAAATCTGCCACGATTGGCCCTAATTCCCTATCAAGTAATTTATCTTAGAATTATTTTAAAATACTTATTTAATCGGCTATATAAAAAATGTTAGACGGATATTTTATATATATTTTTTCTATAAAAGTAAATGTTCAGCCCATTTTGCGCCGGCGATGCAATTCGCTTAATTGACAGTAATCATAGGAGTGAAGAGTGAGAGTGAAACGGGTGCGCTTTATTTCACATAACTTTTTAAGTCCTATCGGAAGTACGAAAATATTTCTCATAGCATTTTACATCATAATGAAGTGATCATTATAAAAATATGTTAAATATTTTTGTATATAATATATAACTAATGATCAAAACTCATAATAATCAGAATTCATAATATCACTAAATATACACATGTTTATACTAATATTTGTTTTCATATATTTTCCTATACTAATGATCGAAACAAGTATCATTCTAATACATAACGCTAATATTCATAATTGTTTTTATACTAATATTTGTATTCATACGTTTCATAATGTCAATAATCGGTTTAAAATCGGTAAAATGTCAATATTTCGCATTTCTTTAAATTACAAATTTCACTGATTGAAAATCTATTTTTTTAAAGAAAGACAAAAATATTATAGATATTTTCATATTAAAATTGTTTGCCTTTAAATGTTAAAACAATAAATAATAATGTAATCATAAATTTTATTTTGACACGAGATAAATATCTCATCTTTATAAGTGAACGCGGACTTTTTTTGATGTAACTATGATAGATAACTATGATAGAAATTACCAATAAACAAACTAAAAATTACTTAAAATATGATCACTGACGGTTATAAAAGAAACAGTTATAAAAAATAAAACACATAACGTGTGTTGAAACATGATGAAGGAAAAAAAAAAACCGTGTCTTCGTGGGCCTGCTCACCACCCGATTAGCACCAGGTCCGAGAGGCGGCGTGTGTGGTTCTACGCGCGCCTCTGAGTCGTGTCTTCGTCCCCCCACAAGGGGATAGTAGAGGAAGTTTTTTATGTAGTGGCCTGTCGTTTCACACGGGCGCGGGCCGAAACCTCGGCGGGTCTCGATTGCACGTGAAAGCGATTCGCGCGGCTTCGCCGGAATTACCGGGGTATCTTTCCCCCGGTGAGCCCGACATAACCTCTCCTTTGCCCCTTGGAGAGGAATGCGTCAAAGGATTCCCCCACGTACTATACGACTTTTCCAGACTTTTCAACTACAGGTTCTTCATTTATGGCTATTTTTTCCACTATTATTATTTGTGATGGATTGATTCGTCAATCTACAAACGATTTTATTTTTAAACTGACGTAATTTTTAACTCGTTGCATTATTTTGGTGTATCTTTTTGCACCATAGAAAATCTTGTAAGTTTGACCAACTACACAATTTTTTTTTGTTATTTAGCTTATTTCACATATTCTGGGACAGCCTGTATATAAAGATTATAAAACCACATCTCTTACTTTTCTTAAGTTTATACATTTTGAAACCTTTATATGAATGTCAACTGAACGAATTCCGGGATCCTCGAACTTTTACAATAAAATGCTATGAGCAGCTCTCATAAACAAACTTTTTAGGTATTTATGCATAGATGTCGTTAGTTTTACAATATAATGGTTTAGCTTATATCATGCTTAATAACGCCACCTATCGAGCTCGCATGTACTTGACAATAAATTATTTGAATTTTATTAATGAACTCGACTGTATATATATTAAAATAGGGTGGAGTGCGACACAGTGTCATGTATTTTTATTTAATTAATTATAATCGGTCCTGTAACGGTACATAGTGAATGCGATTGCGGTGCATATAGATTAGACTGCACGTATGGTGTAGTGGTTCAAGCGGTCGGTTCGCCGCTACCACTGCCCCGAGTGTTGTGGGTTCGAATCCCACACGGGGCAAAAATAAGTGTGATCCACAAATGGTTATTCCGAGTCTGGATGTTCTTTATGTCCGTTGTTTGAATGTTTGCAAAGTCCCCCGCGACACAGGAATCATACCTAGCACGAGAGTTGTCTTAAAAAAAAATTACGGTCTCGGGTTCGATACCGGAGCTAGGTAAAGAGTTATTAGGTTTTTCTGTAAAGGAATACTCAGTAGCAGCATGGGGTCTGGAAATGTACCCGATGGACAGCGATTGACGCCTCTATCAATATGTTTACTCACCTCCTATCCTAACCTTCGAGGATATAGGTGACTGGTGAGCGACTATACAGGATGATTTTGAAATCGTGTAATTCCTTTTAACCACACATTCTACTGGTGGTATAGAATAACTCTGACCATATCTTTTTTTTACTAGAATTATTTTTTTGGAAAGATTAATTTATAATTTAACGAGCGGTCCTTTTTATTGCCCATTATTATTTACGACATCAGTAATTGCTACGTTATTATTTTTAAATTAGTTAAATATTAAGATTATGTCGAGTGGTTAACATATGACTATCTGAAACCATTTCATGAAAAAAACGGTACATTAATTTTTCCAAAAGCATAATTCTAATTAAAAAAATATATGGTCAGGGTTATTCTATATCACCAGTAGAATGCGTGGTTAAAAGGAATTACATGATTTCAAAATCATTCTGTATATGTATATATGTAAATCAAGTAGAAACGGCTTAGTAGTCGTTTTGCACGTATTTGTTCGCACAAATCGTGTGAAAAGACACTTTTTTAAAATAATATGTTTTTTGTTGTCGTTTCGCACACATGGAACATATTTTCGTGCGAATCGTTCCCGTCTGAAAACGCCAATAAAAAAAATATTTTTTGAAAAGTGTCTATTCGCACGATATATGCGAACAAATTCGTGCGAAACGAGTACTAAGCCATAGGAACATACCTGTTTTGTCGGCATAACGACGATGTTGCAAGTGATGCACTTTTGACCATAATTGTCCCAAGAATTAGCACTCGTCCAAGTGCGGCCACACTGCGGACAACGATACACACCAAAGGATTTGCCTGCGGACTGAAATCAATTATTTTCTTAAAATAACTGTCGAGATCTAGTTATATCCATAGTACTTTTATTCAATGCTGTAGTCGAAGCCGAATACTCATAAATAATAATTTCTTTTTATAGGTATGACATCACTCGTATTAGTAATATTAGGCATCATGATAGGGTCAAAAATAAGTGAACAAAAAGAATTGGATACCTATTTTTGTTTTAACAAAGAAATACTAATTTACTAAGATATAACGTATTAAAGTTCAGAAGGGGGACATCACTCTTTTGTAATAATTTTACCTACAAGTGATGTAACACGTTTAAATGCGTTGTATCTTCGTTGATACTAGTTTGTGGGACAAAAGAAATAATACGTGTCCAATATTTTTAGCTAATCTAAGAGATGGTCTGAATACTTTTTTAGTCATCATGCCTATGATGCCTTTAACGAGGGGAAATTAACAAACATTTAAACAACAGACACACAAACTTGGAACAAACATTTGAGAATCACACAAATGTATGTCCCCGTGCAGTGGCAAGCCGACGTCACGGTAATGTTATCTAACAGTATTGTAACTCGGCTCTGTCCTTGATATAATTACCTACAGCCGAGCGGTCCGCAAACACGCGAGAGGGCTGCCCGCCTACAGTATTTTAATTTCATCTACCTACCAACTTGAGTTTCTTTCTAGTTTAGTGATTGTAAATATTTTATTCTTTATTTAAAGGTTGTGAAATTGAAATTGGTTGTGTTTATTGTTAGATTTAATAATATAAAAAAGTCCGCATTCGGATAAAATGTTTAATTGAAAATACTTTTGTTTGCAATTGCACTTTGCCATAATTATTATGTAAGTAGGTACTTGTACCTACTTATTTCAATCAAATATTCACAAATTGCACGCTTACTGCTGATAAAACCATCACACCGTCCGTTCGTTATTGCGGCGCATTCGTGACTGATTATGTATAAAATGTATACCGACCTCGAGGCACGTAGGTATAACTCGCGTTCCGACCGTTTGTATGAAGATGGAATATTGTTAGATAACATTACCGTGCCGACGTCATCCGTGCTGTCAATTGTAAGCTTGTTGGGAGGTCAAACCACTACCATGCCAAGCTTATTTTAAACGTAAATAAATCCTAACTGTTAGCTACTTAATATATCAACCCAGTATTAAATTGACCCCTGCTGGGCACCGGCCTTTTATTAGTGTGACAAGGGAGAGATAGTCCACCACGCTGGCCCACTGCGGGTTGGCAGACTTCACATATCTTAGAAAACATAATGGAGAACTATCAGGCATGCAGGTTTCCTCTCGATATTTTCCTTCACCGTTAAATCGAGGGATATATGTCTATTTAATACGTTCTAAACTGAAAAGTTAGAGATACGCGCCTTGTGATCGAACTCAAGACCTCCGCGTGGTAATATTACCTACTTACCAACATTTTAATCAGAAAATGTAAAAGACCGAAGTAAAAATAGAAATATGCACTTTCATTCGCTATAACTATTACTATAGACACTGAACTAGCCAAAGCGATAACGCTGAAACGACTGCATCCCTGTGTTATCTACGCTGTCCTTATATTATAACTTTTAGTGATGGATCAAGGTAGTGATACGCGTAATCACTGTTATTAATATTAGGACTAGTATCATTATTTATATCCTAACTAAACTTTATTAATATTATAAATGTGAATGTCAGTTTGTTCGTTACGCTTTCAAACCCAAACTACCCAAATTAATCATGATTAAATTTTGCATACACGTCGTTAAAGACACAGAAAAGGACATAGGGAACAACACAATTTTTTAGATGAAAGGTATTTTATCTATAAAAACGTATTGTTCCCGAGGGATAGAAGTTTTTTTTTTTTTTTTTTTTTTACGCGGGGAAATGTGCAAGTCACATTCCCCATCGCCGGTTTTGGGGCGGGCGATGGGGATATGTCGGGATCCAGCCCCTAAGATGGATTTGGGCTGAACCGACTAAAACCACCGCGGTGTTCCTCACACCTTTATGGCGAGGCCACGCGGATCGCTCTCGCATTCGAATCGCGACCCCGCCAAAGGTTCGACCCACCGATGGACGTGGCGGGTCCCACACAACCATCAAAAACACAGACAAAGACAAAGCGGGGGACCTAGTCCCCCTTGCGACATCGAGAGGCGTGCGCGGAACACGAACGCCGCCTGCTCGGACCTGCGCTGATCGGGAGGTGGACAGCCCCAATAGGTCCACCACCCGCAGGCTTCTACTCAAGGTGGCTGGAGGTCGTCTCGCGCCCTCCTGCGCCCGGTTCTGCGGTTAGGGAGAGGGATTGACCGTTCCCTCTCCCTCTCCGCCGCCTCCTTCACTAACATCACCTCCTCACAGAAGGAAGCGACGGCATCCCAAGACCTCTCGCTCGAAACCATGGACAGAACCATAGCCTCGAGCGAGAGGATGACTCTACCGACTGCCGCGTGCATGACATGGCGTTGCGTGGCCCAAGCAGGGCAACCTACCAATGTGTGCAACGCCGTGTCTCCCACAGCGACGTGGCAGTCACCGCAGTGATAGCAACCGGGCGTCTCCTGTTTGCCTATTCGACACAGGTACCGACCGAAACAACCGTGGTCGGTCAGCACCTGCGTCAGACGAAACGTGAGGGCGCCATGACGCCTCTCCAGCCACTCTCTAAGAACGGGTCTTACCGCCACGATTGTGGCGTGCCCGGCGCTGGGATTGACAAGTCGTTCCTCCCATTCTGCCACTAGGACCTCGCGAAGCTCGCGCCGCCGCACCTCGATATCGCGATGCGACGGCACTTCACCCCGTAACAGTGCCTCCTGGCGCCATTGAAATAGTGACGCCAGGAGCCCGGCCTCTAGGTCCCAAGGCGACGATCCGGCAAGGAGGCTCGCTGCCTCGAACGAGATCGTGCGGTAGCCTCGAATTGCCCTGACGGCGATGACGCGTTGTGGCCGCCGAAGAGCGGCAACATTTTTGGCCGTCAGGGTGTTGGCCCATACGGGTGCTCCGTATAGGGCCTTAGCCCGCACGACCCCTTCGTAGAGCCTCCGGCAGGAGGCGTTTGGCCCCCCTAAGTTGGGCAGCAGGCGCGCTAACGCGCCTGCAACGCCCAGAAGACTGGGGGCCAAACCCCGAAAGTGTGCAGCAAAGTCCCACCGGCTGTCGAGTACGAGTCCCAGATACTTGAGAGTCGACCCGACGCCGATGCGGACCCCTCCTACCATGATGTGGGCCCCTGGAGGTGGCCGGTTCCGAGGACCATGAAAGAAGATGGCCTCGGACTTAGAAAGAGCCACCTCCAGGCCCAACCGCCGGATACGACCAACGACTTGTGCAACCCCAGCGGTCGCCAATATGGCCGCCGCCCGGTGCGACTTACCCCTTGCCGTGACTAAGGTGTCGTCGGCGTAACAGATGACGCCGACGCCATGTAGGAGCGCACCTCGCAGCACCCAGTCGTAGCCGATGTTCCACAGGAGCGGACCCAGAACGGGATAGAAGTTTATTGATCTAATCTACAGTAACATTAGCGAACCCGCGTTCTAAATTTTGTAGTAATTAAATATTAATTTCAAACACTTTTGTTTTACCTTCTTACTTAATAATGTCACAAAAGGGATATAAAATATCACTCTTTAAAATTTTACGTATGTATGTTATAGTCACGGGTTACGAGTATTCTTATTTATTAATAATTATATCTATACAAATAATAAAAACATGTCTGGTCGATGTCTGTACATCCTAACTAATATTATAAACAAAATTATAACGTCTTGCTTAGTTAAGGTAAATATTATAATTAGGGAATACAATATACAATATATAGTCTCCTAGAGTAATCACAGATTTTAATTATCATCACAATAGTTCCTTTTTTAATACAGAAAAACAAAATACCTGAGTAATAAAAATTTTAAAAGCCCTTTTTCCCTGCTGTGCTTTCTGAATTTAAAATAATTATTGCTGTCCTAAATTGTAAAATATATTATTAAGTATAATTTGATAATATTGTAACAATTATTTTATATTTTTGATAAATTTTATTCAGATTGTAATAATAATTATCTCTATAAAAAGCGTGATTCGACATTGTACAAAATTTTAAATAAACTACTTTCGTCTTATGTTTTTCAAACACATACATTTTAGCACTTTTTATGTCAACCGTACAAGTTAAAAAGAATAGAAAGAAAATGCTATCATATTTATCGTATTCGGGGTTTTCCGGGACAGGGGCCTCGGAGATCGGGGTACTCAGGGAATAACCCGTTCTGATTATGTGTGTTCCTTGTTTTGGGTTTCTTAAGTACATATATGTAGGTACGTGTACAATAAAATACCTAAAAGAGGGTGCTTCCTACATCCTCATATTGTTCTCCCACACATATCCCACCGGTCACAATTTCAGACTCCGTGCTGCTGCTGAAAATTTCTGAGGAGGCAAGACCCGGGTATCTAACCTTAGACCATAATTCTCAGCAGTCGTATCCACTACCGCTGCGCCACCAGGGCTTTTTACGGGGTTCGTTCTCTTTCGGTAACAACAAGAAGAACAGGTAAGGTTAGGTAAGTTGTGAATAAAAACAATTATATAAATACGTGTGTACCGTGGTGTAAAAATAAAACCAAATTATAATATAAATCTTTATTTATATTAGAACTAGCGACCAGCCCCGGCATCATATGGTTAGTACAAAACCTTAACTAATTGTACACCTAATCCTGCCTCATGCATCACTCTGTCATTCTAATAAAATTATTCGAAAGAGAGGAATCCGCCACGCACCCTCGGACTACCCATCCAACTATTGCAATAGATAAAGTTTGACAATACCGACCTGCTCTAGATAGGGATACTCATCGGCAACTCATCGCTCGTTAGTTACGATCTTGATGCCTCGCCTTGAAGCGAAACATGTCGTTCGCCCGAATCCCACGACGCGGCTGTTCTTTATCAAAGGACTTCGGTATTGTCAACCTTTTTATATTTCAATAATTGAGGTGGGCAATCCGAGGGTGCGTGTGCTTCCAAATAATTTTATGATTGATTTTTTTTACAATAATTCATACCTAAACTTGGAATAAGAAAGCTATATACACTAGAAGTTAGGTACCTACAGATAATCTCTACCAATTAACCGTGTACATAAAAGACGAGCCTTACCACGAAAACCGCCATGGGTCGATCGAATATCGAGGTGATATCAGTCACGGTTTATCTTTGTCTAACCTTTAGTGTATTTAGGTTTATTATGCCAAGATCAGGTATGAATTCTTGTTAACAGAAAACTTTAACAAATATCACTTTAAATTTAAATAATATTGTATAACATTATTTTAACAAGTAATATTTTTGATTATAGTGGCCTTGAAACCATAATCTATAATTTTGTTGAAATTAACGAAATCTTATTGGATGTTACTTATTTTCTATTACGATTTATAAATATTGAGATTCTATATACGTTGATGATGTACTAAATAGGCCGCTCATCTCACTTTTAAATGATATAGCCAGCCGTACTATTCTGTAAAAAGTTTCACATCACTCAAATATCACTTCGACGGTAGCTCTGTTAGAAAATACTAGTAGAGCTACATACAGTAAAATGCAATGTTACAGAATATCACTGCCTAATTGAGTAGGTATATTGTAAATATATTTAAAAAAGGTAAATTCGTATGAACGAAAGACTTAATTTATAAAATAATTATATACTAAGACTAACAATAGTACGTAGTGCCACAAAATCTGCCCAAAGCCCTACATTTGCCGCATAGATTCTGAGGGTGCGGTTTGGTTGCGTCACCCTTATCCAGTCCATCGGGTTTCAGAAGCGGCCTCTGCAGGAGATAAGATGATGACATTGTAAACAACATTTGAAATCGTTGAAATTATACAAGTTTCTTTTTAATCCATTGATCGCCATGCGCGATAAAAAATGTATTATACGCGGTCATAAATGACCGCGTATAATACATTTTCTATTGTGTCTGCTAGATATAGTATTCAATTTGATATGAAGTGGGATAGACATTACAGAACTAGTACAATGCGCTTAATTGACAGCAACAGTGTGAATAAGTAAGGCAGAAGAGCAGCGATAGCTCAGTGGGGAGACCAACAGACTGCAATGCAGAGGGTCCCGGGTTCAAACCCACGTCGCGCACCTCTGACTTTCGGAAGTTATATGACTTTTCGAAATTATGTGCGTATTGAATGACAATTATCGCCTGCTCCGTGCCTCGGAGAGCACGTTAAGCCGTCGGTCCCGACTGCCATGAACATCTATGGCAGTCGTTATTGGGGAAGTCGACAGAAAAGATCCCACTGGGTCGAAGTGTCATGTCGCCGGTCTGTACTGACTGGCTCCCACACAAGATAAGATAAAGTAAGGCAGAGTAAAGTCAGCAACATAAGTAGATTACCATTAAATTTACTACTAAAATTTTTTGAAATGAAATTCCTAATTTTTATTCTCAGTTTATTAAACTGTTATTAAATCAACTGTATTTAACATATAGCTACTATAAAAAAATATTGAAAGATTGAGCAAATCAAAATCTTGGTTATTAATTTATGTTGTCAGCGACGCATAATCAAGTTTGTTAATGTGCTGACATAATTTTATATAATAAATGTCAACATTTTCAAAGCGAACTCGACTCATTAGGTCATTGGCTTCGGGAATCGAACCCGAGTTACCGGATGGGCAGTTTCTTCTACGTGGGACGAAAAAAATAGCAAAATGTGGATGTAGCTTTCATCCCGACAATACATGTTGAGGTGTACCTGCCTATTTCTCCGGGAAGAAAGCTGTATTGAAAGTTGTATTTAATTAAAGGAAGTAGAAAATACCTGCTTATGCGGCATCACGTCGATTTTGCAAGTGGTGCACTTTTGACCATAACCGTTCCAAGAATTAGCACTCATCCAACCGCGGCCACATTGCGGGCAACGATATTCGCCGAAACACCTTTTCGAGCCATTGTATGAGGACTGCAAGTTCAATTAGATTTCTTAAAATAACTTTCGGGATTCAGTTACATACATATAACATATTATGACTTTTGCTCAATTCATTAATTAAATCCGAAGCACCTGACAATAAAACATGTTTTTAAATTAAATCACCACCTCTGATAATAAATAATTCCTTGTTTATTTGAACCTGAGGCCTTCAAACGGTGCGTGAAAAGGTACCTCAAAGTGGAGACCTCAACCCCACATCACGTAAAAATATGGTATAGAGGCTGTGGTTATAAACTTCACGACTACAGGCAACACAAAGAACACATAGATTCGGAACAAACATTTTGGATTATACAATTTATTGACTCGCGTGGGATTCAAACCCCAGTGTAGCGCTGGCGTTAAGGCGATCAAATGCCCACTACTCCATGCACTCAGCTTTTAACTTGTTCGGCGATCAAACCATCATCCTCATTGCAATAATTAAATATGAAATTAAAAAGTAGATAAATGCTGTTTTCTACGTACCGACATTTCAATCAGAAAATGTAAAAGGCCGAGGTCAATATAGATATATCACTATAGCTTTACTTTTCAAAAGATCGGACTCTGAACTATGTCAGGCGATTACACTAAAACAACTGCATCACTGTGTTATCCACACTGCCCTTATATATAATAACTTTTAGTGATGGAACAAGGTCGTGATACACGTTTTCACTGTTACTAATATTAGAACTAGTATCATTATGTTATTATATAATAAAACATCAGCCCTAAATACTAACTATCCCACTACTGGGCACGGGATCAGGCTCTAATCCACCACGTTGGCCCAGTGCGTATTCGCAGACTTCACATATCTCCGAGAACATTATGAAGAACTCTCAAACACGCAGATTGCCTGTTATTTAAATAGTAATTAAATATTTATAATTATTTATGTATACGCTCTTTATTTATTAAATATTACCAACCGGGATCGGGTCGACATTCTTTTTTAAATTTGCTTATGTGAAAATCACTTCTATATTTTACTTAAGATAGAACTAGTGTAGAAAAACCTCTGTAAACGATTTCAATCGAACCCCTACACTTCTAATTGTAAGTCTAACGTCTGAATAAACGAATTAAATTGCGAAGAACTTTTACCAATTACCAGATTTTACCAATCACATACATTATTTGTTTGATATAAAGTCACTGCTACTTTTGCTAGTTATTTTTCGGTACGTTACTACCCGAAATGTAATCTTTTCTCGGGGAATTACCCGTTCAGTTGTATATCACTCCGAAGCTATTCGAGAACGTTCGTAGTTCTTTATATGTGTGTGATTATAAATATACTATTGTGATCCTATTAGATACATTATGACATTGAATATCAGTTCTATGTTTACTTCTTCTTGCGCAGAAGTATTTTTTTCTTTTTCTTCACATTCACCTACTAGACAATAGATAAACATACTTATATACTTTTTTTTTTGTAAATTCATATATATTATACATAGAAACACCCAGACCAAGAGAACCAAGACAAACATCTATGTTCATGCACACAAATGTTTGACTTGTGCGGGAATCGAACCCGCGACCTCAGGCGTGGCAGTCGGTTACACTAACCACTACTCCATCGAGGCATCCAAAATGGTTATATAAAATGACATCCAAAATGGGTATACATGGTTGCTAGTGCGCCGAGTACTTTGGGTTCGATATCAATATTAGACGAACATTTGAATGAACCAAGAATAGTAGTGCCGAATTTGTATGTTCTTTGCCTTGTCCGTTTGTTACAAGAAAATGTTTTTTCAAAAAATATATTTACAATTTAATCACAAAATTATATGATACAAAATATACATTTTATTATTTTACACTATATACAGTGTTATTTACATTAAGTACTTAACACCTTACTTTCAAATACGGAAATAAAATTACTTAGTTCATCATGTCAGCTTTTTAATAACACCTGCTGTCATACGGATTTTCATTAGTGCTAGAGTTTCTTATTAAAAACGAAAGAAGGGGTTAAGTGCGAGTCGGAATCACATACTGAGGGTCTCATACCTTAGAAAAAACGTATATTCCCAAAGGGGTAGGCAAAGATGTACCTATTACATTCCCATTTCGCCAGTTATGTTTATGTTTTTTATAAGTTGAAAATTATGCACCAGCTATAAATTTAAATTTAAAAATCGTTCACTGCATATTCGGAGCCTTACTATAGAATTTATGTTGACAGTGTTTAACGTCTTAAAACCTCCTATATTTAGGGACCCAAAATATTGCTCTGCAATATTATACCTTAAATTAAATATTCTAAGCCATAATATTGCTAAACAATATTATTGTTTATATACTACGTATTACTTTATTTTTGATTTATTAGTAGGTACCGGGGATATCCCGGGTAACCAATATTTTATCAGTAAAATATGTTATCAGTAAAACCATAATAGGGAAAAAGGGGCCACAACTTAGACAATGTTATCTGTTATCAATTTTAACTTAAAAACAAATTATATAAAATCTATACAAATCAGTTATCCAGTTACGATTTAAAATACTATTATAATTGCACAATACTCAATTTAAAGGTCAAGGACGAATGTATCTTAACGATATATCCGACCTACAACCGAAAAAGACCGATTCCAAAAAATTCGAATAAATCGAATAATCGATATTTTTAACAACAATCACACATCGGTAATCCTTTTGATGTTATGTTTCTTTTATTAACGTGCATAACAGCCGTCACATGGTCCAAATGGCGAAATCCTGAACCTTTGCCTGTGCCACCACTACAGGTGCCAATTCTACTAAAATAATTTTAGTGATATGGCAACACGCCAGACGTTTACTGTGTAATCCCCCTGATTCAACTAATTGTGCATATCTGAACACAAAACTATTTTTGAATGGGGTTTGTCATTATGCATTTGTAATTCTATTCGTCTATTTATAACTTTGTATTACGTCATTATTTAACTCGTTGGCGTCGCGGTAGTGTATTCGACTGCCATTAGATCTCGGGATCCGTTCTCAGATTAGGCAGTGTAATAGTGACTGCCTAGTAATTTTTAGTAATAGTACGGAGTCTGGAATTGGGCCTGGTAAACGACAATGTGATCGTATTTTAAGTGGGGTCATAGCAGGTAATGTGTGTAAGTAATATACCCTCTTCATACCTACGGGTAAATAGATTTGAAACTGATGTATGTATAGAGACATTGAGGAGACTGTATCATCAATGACACTGTACCAACATTTAAAAAATAATACGTGTTGCAAAATAAGGCATTTGATTACGACCTTATTTTGAAACCTTAATCCTTTTTGTATTTTGATACTATTTGCACAAAAAGATTATTTTCTTTTGATTGTTATTTGCTCTTACAAGTAAAATAATATATAAAATCTAGCACATTACTACCCTATATGACTATTTAATTTTTAATAAAAGAAAATTTCAATGGCATTTGCTTTCACAGCAGTAGTAAGCCGGTAGCAGATCAAATAACTGCGGTTTCCATTCGTGCCTATCACACCTCTCATTTCATTTCCTTTGCTATGGCATACTTCTCTTATATGTACCCGTTGTTTCAATATTTATAATTACAGATATAACAACTATAAAGAACTTGTTCAATATCATTATTGATAATAAAATTATAATGTGTGCCACGTGACCATGACAATTATTTATTATACATTTAACATGTCTAAATAAATGAATCACAAACTAACTTTTATTATAGTCTACTGCTATCATTTTGCCGACGATTCAGTAATAATTCCTGTATGTAAACGAACACAAAAAAACAATCCAGACTCGGCACAATAATTTGTGGCTCACACAGATTTTAGTCCCGTGTGGGATTCGAACCCTCAACACTCATCGTAGTGGCAGTGGCGTGTCTTACCACTACGCCATACGTGCAATATTGCTTCTAATATTTCGTTTAAATCCCCTGCTCATATCTTCTAAGCAAACAACCCAACAAAAAGCTTACTTATTTAACCAAAGTAACACTCACACCTTCTAATACGTCTGTGGAATGAATAAATTAGCGTGCAAAGAAGCTCAAACGTTAGCCCCTAATTAGTAAGAGTTTACGTTCTCCATTTCACAAAAAACGACATCTCGGAAGGGTCCGCTTGCACCGATTAACGATTCAAGAGTCTCATTCACTCGCTCGCAGTGTAATTACCCCAGTATACTCGTTCGTCTCTATTTACTCGTATTTAAGACGAAATTACGTCAAGCATCTGCACCTTTGCCTTGACGATAGAAGATTAAGTGTTCCCTTTATATTATTTGGTAAATTAAAAGCTTGAAGCCTTTTGTATTGAGTAACTTGGGGACTGTTAAATAACATCTTCATCTCTGAGGGCCAAATCTCGTAATAAAATCTGTTTAAAATAAAGTGCAACTAGACAGTCAGTGTATTATCCTAAATTAAAATAATTGTCAAATGAAAACGTGTATTGCATTTAATATCACATTTGACGAATGACCTCTGTTGTACTGTTTTAGTTGGAAATCGCCATCGGCATCTAATTCATATTTGTGGCCGTTTCGTGAGGATACAATTATTTTTCTAGCCAAATTAAAAACTAGAAGTTATTTGATTTAGGAATCAAAAGGCGGTGTCATAATTTGTGGTCTTACTTTTTTTGCAATTACTTAGCCGTAAGCTAAAAGCAATGGATCATATAAAATGCCCAGGCATCTTCGACACAGAAGATATTTGTTCCTAAAAAAATATGATTCGTATCCATTTTTTCGTCCACGTACCTATACTATTGAATACTCGTAATATATATAATCTCAGCCCTGTATATAAACTGTACGAGTGCCAGCTGTGGTTCAGAAGAGGCCCAAGACCAGGCGCGGATTTGGCTATCGATACGATTACCAGCTGACGTGTTTGTGGACTCAAATAAGACGTTATTTATCTAACTACCAACGTGACTAAAAATTTAATTGGCTAAATTTGTTTATTTTATTTACATAAGAAATACGTTAGCATACCGAGTACCATGTAGTATTTATACCGCTGAGAGTTTAATAGTTATTATGTTGTGACGATATTATGAGTATTTTTATTTACTATTTAGTATAATCACGTCGATACATTGCATAAAGTCCGTATATGGGGAATTAAGCAGCGGCGTTTCATATTTGCCTGCCTCCATTGTAATAGAGACAGGAAGGGCAATATTGTAATATTATTATTATACTTTTCTGATACTGACATGCATCAGGAAAATATAAGATATATTTTATTAATAAACTTTATAATATACATATACTTACCTGCATATATTCTGGGCACAGGTGGTAAAATTCTGTTTGAAATAAGCATATCGGATATAAAAATCATGTATTTTTTATTATTATGTTTCTCTTATCCCATATATTTTTCTAACATATTAGAAAAATATCTGCCTCATTGGGAGGCTTACGTGCGTCTAACGTGTAGAAGCCCTTCGTGAGTTTTAATCTAAAGTGGGATGGAACACCTACGTTAACACTAGACGCAGCAGGCGTAGGACTTGTGCTAAATTATATGTACTGTAATACGTCTGGGCTATGGTGTTTAATGTACCGGTATATTGGTAACTATAGACGAAAAACGGCGTCTGCCTTGAATACTCTAATAGCATCAATCGGATGGGCAGACGGTGACTCGCCAACTCACTAGATGGGCTCAATGAATAGCCACCATAGACATATAAGCCAGCAGCAGAGGGCAACACCGGTGCGAGCGATTGGAAGCATCACGGGTCTCGTAACAACAGATACCTGGAGCTGGTTTCTCCGGAATCATGACTTTAAAAATAACACCTATACCCCTAAACATATAGCCTTAGCGGCCTCCCTCTGGCCGGACGACCAAGGTAAGCCAGAGTTGAGAATCCTACCGGCGCTGGCGCTCTTGAAGTTCTACCCAAGTCAACTAGTGAAGGCAAGCCGGGGACGAGGCCCTAACCGACAAGCTGCCCTGCGATTTGTGCACATTTATTTAACCTGGTAACATTTTTTGTTTATATCACAAGGTGAAGGTGCCTTCCGATATCGCGTTAGTCTTATGCGGAAAAAACGACTGTACCAGAGGGGTTAATTATTATTATTATTCTTTTTATTTGTTATTATGTTTATTTTATTAATAAATGATGCAATATGAACATTTTTGCTTCTCAAAGCAATGCATCTATATATTTTATACATGTAGCTACGCAAAAAATGTTCCACGATATGTAATATAATATTTTATTTATAAATATATGCAAACCCACCCAAATCGTATTCACACGGATGGTTGTTCAATTCCATCAGAAAGGACCGAGGCACTTTTAAATATTCCATGTGCGGTCAAGAGAAAAATCCACAAAGAAAATGTATTACACATCCCTTATTGCGATTCGCCCTCTTTTACAACGACTACTGGCTTCGGGTAACACAATTTTATGATACTTTTATCAATAAAGAGCTTTGCCACGTGTCGTAAATATTGTATAAAAATATAACTTAATATGCTATGCTAAAAGCGAATAATAATATAGTTTCATACTAGTACAGTTACCACGTCGGTCAGTCAGATAAAACACAAGTCATTTATTAATATTAAGTTAGTACGTATAAAGAGTATTAAGAATGAAAACATTATGAGGAAACCTTCATTGCTCTAGGCTCGCCATCTACTTCTTGAACATGTTTGAAGTACACACGCTTAAGCAATGTAACGGACGCGGGCACGTCTTATAATAGGAATATTATAAGACTCTCAATGACGTAAATGTAAGATATAAACACATGTCAGTTGTAATCAATCGAAGTAGTCCTTCGGCGACTTTAAGATAAGGATAAAGGTAGATCACCACTATCTCATACCACCATATCAAAATAGTTTACAAATATGGGTGTAGTACGCTACACTTACATTTGTCAAAAACTTTTTAGGTCGTAACGTAGTAGGCACAATATACCTATAGGTGCAATAGGTATAATATACCTATAGGGCACATTTCCAGACTCTGTGCAGCTACTAAGAATTTTACGAATTGAGTGGATTTAATTAGGAGTACAAAAAAAATAAACAACACAAAAAATAAAGCGGCGATAGTCTAGTTAGAGACTGTTGGCCTACCACGAATCATCATCATCAATCAATCATCGAACTCGAGACCTCATCTAGAGTTCGATCTCAAGGCAATCACGTCTTCAATTTTTCAAGTTTTGTGCGTATTAATTATAATCATTGTTCTTTTAACGATGAAGAAAAATGTGGTGTGGGAACCTGCATGTCTAAGAGTTCTCCATGATTATCGAAGATGTATGACGTCTGCCAACCCGCACTGGACCTGCGTGGTGGACTATGGCCTGACCCTTCTCACAATGAGAAAACACCCGCATCCAGAAGTGGGACTGTTTATACAATAATACAAAACTATCTAGTTTTGTAAACCTAAATATATCCAGCCTTTTTTGAAGTATATTAATATTAAGAAACACAAGTAAACACTCTTAATTTCTATAAAATATATTAGAACTCAATTATTTTCTAAGTTATGTTACCTTTCCATCTTAAACACGTCAAAAATACGATAATCTAAGCTACAGTTGCTCGGCTCGTACGAGGGTAGACCCTCGTTACACCGAACCCAAAAATTCTTCAATGGTATCAATACTAAACACAAGTACGTCTTTGTTTTCACTTAAGCTCTCAACAGAGTGTAAACAAATTCAATAAGCGTTCGTTATATTGTAATCTTGAGCAAACACTCAATTAGTCAGTTGCTACGGTGTTAATTAGAGACGCCTTCAAAGGGCTAAGTACCGTTTTAAGCACCCACTCAATAAAATTTCGTTTCCTTTAAGAAATAACCCTTTTTCGCCGAGATGTCATCGGCTTCTTTTCGTGTCAATTGCAAATCCCTCCCTTGCGAAACGTCTTAATTGAAATAAATATTTGCTCGTAGAATTTTCTTTAGAGGAACCGTTCCGTCTGTCAATTAATTACGTAATTCTTTGCTTTTGTGTATTTGTCAATTTCTGTGTTGTTATAATTAGGCTTGTTTGGCTTTTTAATGAGGGAGGCTTGTTATGTCTATAAAGCATATACAACGAACTTATAGATTTAACATTTTACATACAGATGTATCCATAATATGGAAAAGATTCCATATTCCTTATAATATTAGGTACACATATTCTAAGTAATATTATAAATGCGAATATGAGTTTGATTGTTTGTTACGCTTTCACGCCTTAACTATTCAATTATTGATCATCATAAAATTTCGCATACATATTGTCAGGAGCACAGAATAGACGACATCTATTGATAGAAAACATTTTGTTAGATATAGAATTTGTGTAAATGTTCTATATATATACAGGGTGTCCGGTAATTAATGGATAACCTTGAAATGTCTTATAGTAGAACTGAAGACCGTTCAGAAAAAATGAAAAGAAAATTATAAAGAAATTAAAAAAGAAAATATATTAAAAAGTGCAAGATATATAGCATAGCATACTTTTGAATATTTATTAGCATAATTAGTGTTTAATAATAAAACAACAAAAAACCCATGGCTTTCACTCATTTATGGTAGTATACAAGAAAGTTATACATGGTAATAAAAAAAAACACATATCTCAGGTAGTAGTTAGGATAGATTTTTTTTCATATTGTTTTCTGAACGCCCATCAGTTCCAGTATAAGACATTTCCAGGTTATCCATTAATTACCGGACATATGACCTGTATATATAAACAGGCAAAGAAAAACAGTTCAGTAGCTTTTCGCCCTCTGTTTCTTGACGGATTTTCTTCATTCTTTTGTTTAGTAGCCATTAATGAGTTTTAAAATAATTAATCAGAAAAATGTCGAGCTTTTGTACTTTAGTTTTTTTGTAAAATATGGTAAAGACACAAGTACAGTTTAGTACCTTTTCCCCCTGTTTGTCTTTCGTAATCTTTTAGAAAAAAACTAAATTATGTATGTTCAGTCACCTATAGGTAATAGTGCATGGATACCTTAAGATCCTAAATCCTGTGAACAACACTCGAATTATAATGAATATGAATGAAGTAGATGGCGTTGTTTTATTAATATTGCAACGCGTACTCATTTTAGCAAATAGGTGAAAGGAGACCGACCACCTTGTATGGGACCCTGGCCTGGGCGTGAACAATTTTATAGTGTAATAACAATATTAATTTTCAGTAGCTTAAACTATGTAGAAAACATTATTCTATGAAGTTTAGTATCAAGTTCGTTAAATAATAAAATAAAATTCAAAATAGCAACACAAAATCACGTCTACAAAATTATTAAACGAGTGAACAAACGCAAAGCGAGTGACGGAAACAGAATTGATAGATAAGTCAAGTGTTGCTAGAATATGAAAATAAATTACCCAACATACTTTACAATTTTGTTATATTTTATCAAATATCATATTATTTTTACATTAATTATAATTGTCGAATTCAAAATATGAATATAGTAAATAATGAAAAAAATATCAACGTATTTTCAGATTTCGTTAATATTTCTAAACGTGATTTTTTTAAACACTTTGTTCCGATATATTTCACTGTTTTTTTACTAGGCAACACAAATAAGCCATTTACACATTTTAAAACAAATGAAAATATTTTATAAGTCATTTTTATTATACGTCAATTTCATACGACTGGATAGAAACCAATATTTACTATATATTAAAACAAAACTTTTAATATTTTACTTTGTTTATAAGACGATTGTCCACGTTCAAGCGGAATATAGATGGTCTCCTTTATAAGAAATTATAAGCTCAACCGAAAATGCACCCGAACACAGGGACAGAATAATGTTTGCGTATGAACAGAATAGCGAGTCATCAAATGTATCAATAATATAAACTACCCACTATAAATTTATAAATTCATTTGTAATGCTTTGCTTTATGTTTTACTCTGATATGTTCTTTTTTTTAAACAAACTATTGTATAAAGAGATTAAATTTTTTTTTAAATATATTTGTCAAAATTTAGTTGTTAAGAAATCTAGGTACTTCGTTGTATTTTATAGTAGTGCACCGCCATCTATTAAGATATAAATAAACTACTTAACAGTTCTTGTATCGATTTCGTTAGATGGCGTCAATTACCGGCTTATACCATTTGAGGTTTGAAATGAATTATGCACTTTTGCAGCTCACTGTATGTATTGGTTCGTGTTATGAATAAATTAGTGAGCCGTAGACATCTAATTAATCAATTAATGAATAATGCTTATTATTTGTTAGGTAGACATTTGGATCGATCCAATAGCGTAAAATCGGGGACATTCATATAATCGTATTCTGTGTTTGAGTTCTTGGTTGGACAAAGTGCTATTGTTTTTTTTTGATAAGGGTATCTTGGCGGAGTCTTAGCTGAAAACTTACTTGGTAAACAATAAGAAGGTCCTATCCTACATGCACAAACTATATAGCTCGCAAGATAGTATGTGGCAGTGATATGCATTTTCCTAACATGCAGATTCTGTGTGATTTTCAAATAAAAAAACCGACTACCACTTATTTCCCAATAGTCACCTTAGATAGTTTTGAGCGAAACACTGAAAAACATGCAGTACATTACAATTTGATTTGTATTAAATGATTTTCAGGTTCAACATAAAAATATTTTTTGAATGTTTTGTTTGAATTTATTTTACTAATAATTCGAAATGCCGACGTACTAATTGTAAACGAATTAAAAAAATAAAAAAATAAAGGTAATCGACGAGATCATAGGTATAATTTTTTTTGCGTAATTAATGTTTCCTCGGAAGATTTAAAAAAGATCCGCCAGAGGCAGCACTAGTAGGGGGTACACACGTGTTTTGATTTCCCTATTATTAGTAACGCACTAACACAAAAGCGAATGAAAGCGCATGCAATTATAGTTGGTAAATTTTTTTAAATGCGATTGCCCAGAAATTTTCCCCTTTATTTAATAGAAAATTGACAGGCTTTAAAGGCTTAGGCTTACATATTAAAATTACTATTTTCTAAACCTATAAGTCAACTCAACAAAGGCTGTAAAACTAAAAGACTTGACTTCTTCTTTGTAGTTGAATGAGATCCTAGTTCCTATAAGTCTAATATTGTTGTTTGTTTATACCGTTCTGCATGTTACATTAAATTTTTAGTGTTTTCAAATTCTAATTGAGAAATTATAATTACAGGAAATTGTGATAGGTACATCGTAATTAATAAGAATATGATAATTAATATTTGTGTTGCATGCTAGTAATATTTATAAAAGAAGCAATAAAACAGTTTTATTTTTGCTTTTAACTTTAATTAACTTAAAAATTTTTTTTTTTTTATACAATTAATGGTTCTTGAAAATTTACAAGCATCGCAATTACAAAAGTAATCTGTGAAATAATGGGAAACATATTTTTAGATATAACTCTTTTTATAATACGAAACTCTTTCATACGTCCGATAAATCTTTCAACATGGATTCAAGCAGCGCGTGCAGCGGCTATTTCTCTTGCTGTAGTTATTTCTCCTTTAGTAAAACGCCCACGTATTTTTTAAAAAGGGTGGTATCTCTAGTGAACTTGTATGCTTATTACACAATTCTTTAAGATCAAATCAGCGGTCTGCTCTTTACTGTAATTTGCTTATCACTAATGCGACCCTCAAAACCATCAGATACAAAACAACATCCTCCAGTTGGTATTATTCCTACCAAAAATGTTACTGTATAATGAGATTTAAAACTCAAATAAGTGTTTTATTTATTTTTATTCAAAATTTTAGCTCCCACACTTTGGCTGGGGGGGAGTAGGAATCGGGTCTTTGGCTCAAAGCTCTCCCATCATTCAACATAGGTACTATGTTGGACGACACAACGTTCCGCATCGCTTCTTGCCTTCGTTTAGGTGCTCCATGTGTTTCTCCGCATCGATATCACTGTAGTGAAGCCGTCGATGGCCTTGGCCACAATGGCCTATCATGTAGCAGGAGTGCCTTGCCATTGGTCGTTTTTCGCGGCGCACCAACCTTAATGACATTATCCGTCGTGCTCTTGTCACCGCCAGCGTGCCAGCTCATCTTGAACCTAATGGTTTGGCACGTGACGATGGAAGGAGACCGGACGGTATGTCATTGATGCCTTGGAAGATGGGTAGGCCCTTGGTGTGGGACGCAACGTGTGTAGACACCCTTGCGCCATCACATCTTCCCAGCACGGCGGGTTGTGCTTGTGCTGCTGCTGCATCCGCGGAGACTCTCAAACGGCGCAAATACAAAAACCTGGCAGGGGATTATGTTTTTGAGCCGTTTGGGGTCGAAACGCTAGGGTCATGGGGTCCCAATGCTCGTGATCTCTATAGAGACATAGCGAAAAGGTAATTCGACGCTTCCCGTGACCAGAGGGCTGGCCTTTATTTCGCGGAAAGAATAAGCATTGCCATTTAACGTGGCAATGCTGCTAGTCTTCTGGGCACACTACCAGTCGAATGTGATGAGGAGGAATTCTATGACGCCTATAAGAGGGTTTTAGTTTTCTTTTTCTTATTTAGTTCTGTTTTATAATATTTTAGGTATAAGTTAGTTTTAAAGAATTCTGTTTATATTATGTATATAATTAAGGCGTGCAAATATTCATATCTTAAAGTAGGTACTTAGTATGTTTTAAACACTTTTAATAATAGAGGTATTTTGCCAAGCTTATTTTGACAAGCAAATATAATAATTGTTTCCTTATTGGTTAAAATTTTTTGTCTTGCAAATTCCACTCGAAACAATCAATGATGAAATTTTCTAAATACGTCAGGGAGATTATTTTTTAAATTGTGTCTGCTAATGGGAAAATATCTAGCTTTTTAAACTCTTGATACAGGAATTGAATCCAAATTACGAAAATTTTTGAGAGATCTCATATCTGCAAGTAATAATCCTGAATGTAGTCGAACTAATGTCAAAAAAACTGATCTTTAATGAAACTTTTTGTTGTGACCGTATTGATTGACGACTTGTTTTTGGATCCGTAGTAAGCCACTTTTTTACTGATTCAGGAGCAGGAGGTCCCAGAAATTCCCACAGAGCATCAAAATCTTCTGTTCTTAAACCAGTATAATATTTAAACTCTTTGACATTATTGCGACATGACGTGTGCCAGTTTTTTTCTATACTTATTATATAAATATTGTTTAGCCGTTGAACTTCAACATCTTCTGTCTGACTTCCAGCACTACAGACATTAACCATTACACTTGAATCTGTCTCATTGCGATAAGCAACTCCAAAATCATTATTATCTGTGCACTTAGAGATAAAATTAATTTTGGACTGAGCTTCTTCATAGTTATTAAAACTATTTCAGTACATGAATTATCAGTATCATTGACAAGCATTGGACTGCATTTAAATCCTCTTCAACACATCTCTGCTTTCTTTTACGATTTTTGGAAATCTAAAAAAATACATTGAATTAAATTAACCATTATATTTAAAATTTTATATACAAATATAGCAAAATATACTTTTGTATTTATTAAATTTTAATACATTAATAGATTGACATCTAGAGCATAACCTCATAAAATGAACACTATAATACTACCTTTGATACTGTCGCTTATAACGGATTTGGATTTTCTATTGTTGGACCATTTGGATTAATAAAATGTTTCTTAGTTACCTACATATAAGATTTTTTTAAGTTGTTAATTTTGTTCTTCGCGATAACTGAATCTACTCCAAACACCTTTTTGTATCAACTTGAGGTTTAAGAAATGGCACAAATTTTATACCATCTTGTTTGTATCGATTATCCGAAATGCAATTCACGAATGCACAGTGTTTGGTAAGCATGATAATTTATATTTAATATTTTTAATCCCCGACGCAAAAACGACGGGGTTTTATAAGTTTGACGTGTCTGTATGTGTGTGTGTGTGTGCGTGCGTGCGTGCGTGCGTGCGTGCGTGCGTGCGTGCGTGCGTGCGTGCGTGCGTGCGTGCGTGCGTGCGTGCGTGCGTGCGTGCGTGCGTGCGTGCGTGCGTGCGTGCGTGCGTGCGTGTGTGTGTGTGTCTGTCTGTGGCATCGTAGCTCCCGAACGGATAAACCGATTTTAATTTTGTTTTTGTTTGTTTGAAAGGTGAATTAGTCGGGAGTGTTCTTAGTTATGTTTGATAAAAATCGGTCCAAGATGGCCACCGCCACAAAATGGCGTATTACATATATTTTCACAACTCCCTCAATATGGGTATCAAATGAAAGGGCTTGACTAGTAGAATACTATACACTATGATAAATTTCAAATCCAAGATGGCCGCTACCACAAAATGGCGAATCAGATATGTTTTTCACAACTCCCGCTTTATGGGTTTCAAACGAATATTGTGCCGGGGTTATTTAAATATTTAATTTATAGTTATTATTAACTTTATTAATTTCAATGATAAGACATGTGTTTTACGTTACTGTCAATAGTGAAATCAAAACACGTGTATTCCTCACTAGTGCGGCTTCTGACGGATCTTTTTTAAATCTTCCGAGGAAACAGGCTAATTGGGATTTTTACTTATTTGGAATTAGGAAAAAAAATCGCATCTGCCAGTATATTAATAAAATTGTTTTTTTTTCGGCAGATATGTATTTTCCTCTTATGTCGGCAGAACGAGCCAGCTTGTGAGCACGGCTGGTGTAACCAGGTCGTAACTTCAAGCAATAATAAGGTAAACATTATGCATGATCGCGATCGCGTTAATACCGATACGAATTATATCTATATCATACAAAATAGTTTAAAAGGGTTTGTTATTTAGGTACTATTTTTTTTTAAAGGCGCTCGCTCTTGGTTTAAATCCTGTATCGCGGAGGAATTTACAAATATTTGAACGACGGACACAAATATCACCGAGACTCAGAACAACTATTTGGGTATCACAATTTTTTTGTCCCGTGTGGGATCGAACCCGCAGCACTCGGCACTCCAGTGACAGCGGCGAGGTGAACATTTAAACCACTACGCCAAACGTGCAGTAATTCTAAAAACAAAAATATGGACCTAAAAATATCGTATACAACGTAACTTAAAAGTTATTCGATTCACAACAGCGAATGCACATAAGTGCACATTGCGCTCTTTTTTGCAGATAAAGAAAAATGAATGAGAGAATACGAGGACGTAAGTGGTAAGCACAAGTGCTCGAAATAGCCTTTGTCCCGTGTTTACTGTTATTTGAGTGGGCGTGTAACGTACTAATTTATAACGTTAATATTGTGGCCATGATTGCACACACATACATACACAAAGTATGACGTCATCTCGTTTATTGGCCTGCCATCATTCTTTTCACATTGTTCTCTAGTGGTGAGACTTCTTTTTCTAATGCGTTGTTGATTTATAAAGTAAACTACAAAAGATTTATGAAGAGAGTGTTTTAGGTGAATGTAATTGGAGCCATTGAAAGGGAAAGTCCGATCGTTCTTTCAGTAGATCAGTAAGCGAAACAAATAAACAAACTCATATCATCATTATCATAAATTTCTATTCCACGTACCTATCAGTTCTTTTTCTGGATGATGGGTACCCTATGTACTTTTTTGTAACCCTGACAACGTGTATGCGCAATTTTATGATGATCGTTCCAATAGTTAAGGCGTGTAACAAACAAAGAAGCAAACTCATATTCGCGTTTATAATACAAGCTTTTGCGCGCAGCTCCGCACGCGTGGTACCTAAGTCAAAAAAAGTAGCTTATGTCCTTTCTCAGGTTTTAAACTACTCCTGTATCAAATTTCATCCAAATCGGTGAAGTGTTTTAGCCGTGTATAGGTAACAGACAGACAGACCGACAGACCGACAGATAGAGAGACAGAGTTACTTTAGAATTTATAATATTAGTAAATATTAGTGAGGATGCCAATGTGAGTTCGTAACTACTCAAAAAAGGGTATAGGTACCTTGACCCAGAAAAAGTATTGTTACTAACCTTTTTTTTTTTTTTACGCGGGGATATGTGCAAGTCACATTCCCGTTTGCCGGTTTTGGGGCGGGCGATGGGGATATGTCGGGATCCAGCCCCTAAGATGGATTTGGGCTGAACCGACTAAAACCACCGCGGTGTTCCTCACACCTTTATGGCGAGGCCACGCGGATCGCTCTCGCATTCGAATCGCGACGACTTAACCTTCATTTACGCGAGCGAAGCAGCGCGCTAAAACTAGTTAGTAACTAGTAGTAGTAATTTAGTTAGTATTAAAAAATGTATTTGACACTGAATAATTTAAAGTCTTGTTATCCAATGCCTTTATATACCTAGAGTCATAACTCATAAGACAAGTGGCGCTGCAGAGCACACGTTGTCATAACAATTACGTGCCCTCGGCATAATATTGTTAAACCGTGTGATATTCAAAGGTGTGACCATAGTACACTGATTGGACATGTAGACCGACAGACTCGTCGATTATTATTATCGCTAGGGTTGTTCATGCAACTATGTTTATTTACTTAATCCTAACCAATATTGTGAGTTTCTTTGTTAAGCTTTCACGTCTCAGCTACTCAACCGATCATCATGAAATTCGCATAGACGTTGTCAGAGGAACAGAAAAGAACATACAACTTTCATCCGACACAGATCTGACACTATTAGAGAGACGCATAAACTTTTGAATGGCTAATCTTACGACAACATGGAAAATCTTTCTTATTAGACAATATTGATGAGATACTTACAATCTCATCAATATTGTCTTACGATTACAGAATATTATACATTGAAATTAAAATACGGATTTATCGCGTTGTTTATTTCTAACGTCGCTAATCTGGGAATATTGTAACCTTTGTAAGGTTTGTTCCGCATTTGCCCCTATATCACGTCCCACATTTGAAAATGTTCCTTATACGCTCCTCTTTTTAAATTATTCCTTTTTCGTCCTTCATTTTTGTGCATATGGATAGCAAAACAAAACAATATTAGCAATTATTTTAAATCATTTCGATGTCGGGCTCGTGATGTCATTCAATCATATCATAAGCCCAAAGTTTTGCCGAGAGATCAACGAAGTAAGTATTTTAAAATAAGTATTTTAGGATGACGGTACAACAAAAATACCGTCCAAAAAAAAGCAGGGCCAGAAGAGAAACATAATTCGGGACGGCATAGGCCTACATTAAAAAAAAATATATTTAAATTTAGGGGCATGCAAGGAACAGTTATTAAGTCGAATGCGTATTTCTACGTTTAGGACGAAACATGAGGGACGAATGCGGAACAATCCAAATTTTACATAAATCTGAATAGTTTTAGAGGTAAACAGTAACTGGTAAGTGTTTAAAAGTAGTAGTTTCAAAATTAAATATATAAAATTATCAGATAAAATCCGTAATTTCAATGTTTCGATATTCTGTTCAGCAACAATTGTTAACTAATTTCGAGCTCTGTTGCCCCCAAATGCTATTGAATACATAAACAATTACACTTTTGTTTTGTTTATTTAAAATATGAAACGTAAAACCTTTAAGATACGCGGTTATAAAGGCACTCAAACAAACACACCACAAACATTTTTAATACAAGTACAGCTTTGTGTTCACCACAGGGAGCACAATTATATCCTTTATACCAAGATGTGTTTTTACTCCAAGACTTGTATTTATTCCTTTGAACAAAACACAGACAATCTTTTTCTGTCTTCAAAGACCTTGTTTTTGCAAACACTAGTCGAGAAAGGATAATTTATAGAGAATAACAGATATACTCGGGATCTCAACCCGAACATAGTCACTTATCGTCTAAATAAAGAGAAAATGTATTATTATATTAGAACTGTTGAAGTAGTGCAGTTGATAGCGCGAATGGCGCAATGTTTTAAATTATCGCCTCATCTCTGTCAATACGCCGAGTGCTGTGGATTTGATTATAATACAAAGCAAGATTTTATATGATCTATGTTATTGCGAATAAATAAACATCGCGTCCCGGTTATGAGTACCCATTGCTTTGATCTCTTAGTGCAAAGCTTGTAAAGTCTATTCTCGAATTAGGCAATATAGAAGTTGTTGTAAGAAAAGTGCCGTATAAAAGTAACTCGCCATACCAATAGTACCTAAATCCGTCCGTGTTACAAATGAAACACACACGCTAGCAATAATTATAATTTTCACAGTACATTCAACAATCCTGTAAAATAGAAGGTCCCATTATCAGTATATCAAAGTTAAACATAGTTCATAGCTAACTATTTGTAAAATAACTAATAAAACGCAACTATAAGCATTACTCTGCTTAACAGGTCCGATGAATCACATGTGATACATAACAATAGATTTTCTATTGTGTCTATGACGGGACAGCGAAAGGGTTTATATAAAATTCAATGAATGCATAAAACCTAGTTGTAGGTTATTGTTTGCAAACAACCGTTTTCAAATTCCATGTTCAAAAATCAAACACATTAAATTCAGTTCGTAAATCAAAGCGAGTTACGTATATCACAGGGACATCGATAAAATTCCATTTACAAAAATAAAACTGCATAAAACAGTCATAAATCAGCGGAAAAATTGAATGAGTTGCAGTTGTGTGGTGTCGAATTAAAATTTGTTGCAATCAAGAGTCGCGGGGGAACCGCCACTTGGTACAGCACTACGATTGTTTGTAACATCGAGTAACGAACCTGGCCAGTACACCGTCCGCATAACGATTCATCGCGATAGGGCTGGCAACACCGCGGCTAAGGCAACACCGTGACAATAGACAATAATAGAATAGTATGTTGCCTATTTTTATAATAAATTGCAGTACATAACATGTATATTATATTATATAAGTTACGCTATGTATTTATTATGTAATTATATTATAATTATTTTTTCTTTGAAAAGGCAATTGCGCTAGGAATAAGTCATGTGTCGCGAGGGACTTTACAAACATTCAAACAACAGACACAAAAATACCTAGACCCGGTACAATGATTTGTAGATCACGCAATTTTTTGTCCCGTGTGGGAAACAAATCCACAATACTCAGCACAGCGGCAAGGCAGAGGCAAAGCGACCACCTAAACCACTACGCCATCCGTGCAGTCACATTTGTAGACCCCAAATAAATAGATATTATATAACGTGTCCCAAAAATCATGACTACTCATCATACTTATGACTTCTTGAGAAAAAAAGGAAAAATTCTGTCCTGATTTCTTTTTTTCATTACGAAAAAATAAGCGAAATCCTTAAAATTGGACACCCGTATTATATTTTAAATACCATTGCTACAATTTAACAAATACTTCTGTGTTTTTTTTTTGTCTTGGCCACGTAAGTAGCACTACTATCCATCACAACCATTAAAAAATCCAGAATTCCTGTAGTTTATACACAAAAATTTATGTTTTTCCATAAATTATGTAAGATTTTGACTTTTAAACAAATTATTGACACTACAATCGCAATATTTTAAAAAATTGGCGCAACTAATTACGATTCTAAAATGGTATAATATTCTAGGCAAACTAGCCACAAAAATATGCATAGGTACTATTTCAACAACCAAATTTCGCAAATTGTTAGTGTTGATTCATCACTTTTACTATGCACTCGAAATAGGATTTTTTTCTGTGACTATATCAAAACAAATGATACAAACATTTAATTCATTTATTTTATTAATTTACTATATTATTAAAATTACAATAAATGTTCGAACTGTTTGCCATTGGCAGTAAATACAGGCACGACATCGCATTAAAAACGATCGTTTTATTCTTCGTAAATTCCGCAGCCTGAATTATTTTTTTGCGATGTTCGTCTAACGTTGCAATGGGTTTTGAGTAGACCCGTCCTTGAGACAACCTCAATAGAAGAAGTCTAAGGAAGTTAGATCGGATGAAAGGGGTGGCCATAAGATAGGACCAAGGCGCCTGATCCAACGCGCTGGATACTCTTGTTTTAAGTATTCTCGCCCAGGACGGACATAGTGAGCTGGGCAACCATCGTTTTGAAACCACATGTTTTGCAAATCACGTAAGGGCACTCATTTTGTAAGAAGTTCAAATAACTATTGCCATCTAAGTTTCCTTGTAACTAAAAAGGGCCCAATCACTTTTTGTCCATAGGTTATCCTTAAATTGATATAGGGATTTGTCTTGTCTCATCAGGTGCGGATTTTCATTGTTCCAGCTAGGTAGATTGTGAAGATTTAAATAGCCATCTTTCATGCATGTTGTTTCATCCGACCATAAAACTTTGTCTAAGAATTGGGAATCTTTCTTGTGTGTCTGCAGCATCGCACGGCAAAATGCGACCCGCAGTGGATAGTCCCGCGGTAATAACGCCTGCACGCGCCTATAATGATATGGATGAAGCCGGTGTAGTTTTAAAATTCGATGTGCAATACTTTTTGGGATTCCCGTTTCTGCTTGTATGGCACGTACCGTCTACCTGCACTAATGTTACTAAACAATGAGCATCTATCTATCTCCCTCTAACGCATAATCTCTCTCTAACTTATTTTATGGGCTACGCACATGTCCCATTCAAATTCTAAGAACTTGCACCAAAAAGCTTTTGGATGCATAGTAAAAGTGATTAAATACTATTATTACTAACAATTTGCGAAACATATTATGATCGTTGTTCAGAAAATGTACCTATGCATATTTTTGTGGCTAGTTTGTCTATACTATTATACCATTTTGGAATCGTAGTACAAATAACAATTATAGCATTACTAGGTGCAAAAAAATATGCAAAGGCTCACGCTTGTCTCTCGAAGGGGCAGGCACAGAGGGGTGGGGAGAAAATTAAATTAAGTGTCGAATCATATTTTCTAACTTATTGTTATATTATATTCTTGTAAATTGACTAATTCATAAGAGTTCTAAGTCAGACGCTTCGTTGTCAAAGTCATTATACTTCCTTAATGTTTGTTCACTTTTCTGTCGAAGTAAACATAGTTATGGCCGACTAAGAAAACATTTGCATGCCTGGGAATTCCTCAATAGTATAACAACCGATAATCATTTCAGCTTTAAAATATGTGTTTATTAATATCTCAATTAATTTGTTTCCGTACAATAACTTAGGAATCTTTTTATTAAAACTGTCCACACTTGGTAGGGAAATGTCCATAATAACAAGTCATGATAACGCGTAATATTCCTATCATATATATAGTAGATTGTTAGTATATGCATATAACGACAAGGTCATCGAATAAAATGAAAACTCAACCGCATTATACCTACAATTGATATTCCGTACTACTACTGCCATCTCCCGAGTTTCGAATGAACTTCTAGCATATCTCGATAGTCTACCTACTAAGTAACTATATAATGTAGGTATTCGATTAAGTGCAGTAACAGTTGAAGCGATAGCTGATATATAAATAAACATATTAGTAATCTATCTGTTAGTAATTAAATAAGGAAAATAATAAGGATGTAAATATCACGTATTGGAATGATACGTGTAACAAATGACTAGATGGCGTAATAGTTTAAGAGATCGACTCGTCTTTGCCGAGTGGTGTGGGTTCGATTACCACATTTACCACCAATCAAAAATTGAGTGAGCTTATTTGTTTTGAGTCTTTTTTTATACAACTAAGGTGGCAAAGAAGCATACGGCACACCTGATGGTAAGTGGTCACCGTAGCCTATGTACGCCTGCTACACCAGAGGCATCACTTGCGCGTTGCTGACCCTTTAGGAAAGGAAGAAGAGCAAAAGGAAATGGGTTAGAGAAGGAGCGGGAAGGGGGCAAGAGGGTGATTGGGCCTCCGGCACTCTCACTCACCGAACGAAACACAACATTAGGAATACTGCTATTTCACGTTGATATTCTGTGAGAGGGTAGATCTTCCCCGGTCGAGCCCATTCATGCTGAAATCACTACTAATTAAAGTCTGGATGTTCTTTGTGTTATTTTTTTGAATGTTTGTAAAGATTCCCGGCACACATGATTTATTTCTAGTGCGGGAGTTGTCTTTTAATAGAAGCTTTGCCCGTCAGTTTGATAAACAACTTTCAATTCAAGGACCGTAAGAACTAGAGACTCGCGGTCAACGCCATGCGACTCAGCAGAGTCGATATGCCCCGAAATGACTGTCCTAGTCCTCTGACCTCAAGGTCACGTAATACCATTTTTTCGAACTGTAAGATTTACGGCAATTCATTGCCGTTTCTCACTTGTTTTATTTTAATATTTATAATCTGCGTTGAGCTACAAAAATGTATGCAATGATATAAGAATACTCCACCTTTCATGGTTCAGCGATGTCGTGGGTCTGTTTATGATGCAACAGATAATTCATCCACCCTCATTTTCTATTATATACTGTTTAAAAGTGATTAGAATGAATAGAACATTTATACATGTTGCGGTGTGTCCTGAGTTATGGAAAGTAGGCCCTCATTACCTCATACAATACAAGAAATAAATACAAAGCGAGGCCATAAGACAGTAATTTGGAACATTCGTCCAATATTCAGTGCAAATACTTTTTCGTTATGCGATTCAGTGATGACTCATTGCTCGTAAAGACTCGAGGTCAATTGCTACGCGGCGGGTTGACTCACCAATGTATTGCAAAAATAAACACATGCAATACTTTTGCTTTTTTTATACACTAACAAATGCTAACAATTGAGGGCTTTTGTTTGTGAGACAGCACTGCAATTTGTGTACGTCAGTGTTGTTTATTGTTTTAAACATGATTGATCGCTCGTCTATTTGTTTTGTACTTAGTTAAAATTTTTACAATGTTGTTATTCGGACGGTTATAATAACCATCAATTGCTTATACCTATTTTATCTAAACGATGCAATACTAAAGATTGTACTGTGTACATGGTTCTGTAGGTAGTTTAAATGGTAATATCTATACTAGTGTTGTCGCTCGATATTCCGCTATCGATAGACTATCGATAGTCTAAGCAAAAACTATAGTATTGATAGGCTATCGATAGTATGGGTGGTATGGGTATTATCGATAGTATTGCTTTTCAATAATGCATAAACTATCTATACTATCGACAGTATCGATACTAGCCATTATACCTGCAAACTAAACTATTGAGAAAAAGGTCACAAGATAAATCGATATTACAAAATTATCGATAATAACAATATTATTGATAGTATCGATAGTTTACGCAATATCGAGAAGCAATACTATCGATAGTATCAATACTATCGATGGTTTATTCAATTTTGACGTTCGCTACTGTCGATACTATTGCTGTTTATCAATAGTATCGCACTAAAACAGAAATCGATGGTATCGATAGGCCTATCGATTGAGTTGATGATTTTGGCGTTTTATTATCGATTGTAAAATTCGATTTTTCGGCTAACTAGTCTATACGCTCTAAGATGCGTGTTGTGGGTTATATAATTGGACTCTGTACACAATATTTTATTAAGATACCGCGGTGGAAAACTAAAAGCAACAACCATAGCCTAGTGCAACCATAGCATAGTGATTACAATTTTACTCAAACTGCAATATATCTAATATCTCGCATGCTACCTTTGTATCTGTTTATTAATTAAATGATCAAAGTGACTTTAAATCATGGAATATTAGGGCGGTATTGTCAAGAGTCATAACAACAATTATTAAAGTAACTGGAAAACATTAATCTTTTAAGTCTTTGAATACTAGACATAATTAAAAATCTATTCTGTCAGGTGTGCCGTGGCAACTCAATAAGTGAGGGCACAAAATAGATGCACATTACCTACCTGATATTTTATAAAGACATAGAAACTAAATTTGTTGCCAATGATACCATGCACTTCTTACATTCATACAATAAACAAACAATACAAATTATTCCAGACAGCCCTGCTTGTAGTTTTCAGGTTTCGCGAACGGTCGGATGCTCAGAATAACTTAAACAATGCGTCTGAAATCTTGTCTAACTGCTTGACATACCGAATGTTCAATTCTCGCCGTCTGCGGGCGACGACTATCTACCTGCCGAGGTGATATCTTGAAGGCTTCTACGCAAATACCTCTGTGTATACACTATTAAATGTTCTGTATGTGATTGTTGTTTGGAAATATCTTAGCGTTTTCGTTTGATGAAAACAATTTTATTTATGTAGGTACTTAATATATTATAGTCAATTAATAAAAATGGCTGGCTTAAGCAGTGTACGTGTTTATTATTTGTATTTATTTTTATTTTGACCAGGTCGGCCGATTCTAAAACTCGAACGTGTAAGGTGGTCTTTTTTGCACTGAGACATTTAAAATTATAAAAGAATCGCTTCAAATTTCATATAGGAAATAAACTTTAATTAAATTTGACGATAGTAAGAAAATATATCATCAAAATAATTTTATGAGTTTATTAAATGAAGATGACATATTTGAATACAATACACATTTAGTTGCCACTTACTTGTATTTGCTATATAATATGACAGAATACTTCCATATCACCTTTAGTAAGCCAAATTGCGAGTATTGAGAGCTAAAAAGCACAATGATATTTAATACGCAATATTTTTTTCTTTAACATATTAAGCCGCAGCAGCCCACCGGCTACGTGACACAGTAGCTTTTCAATCATGGCTGGCATTCCAACAATTGACTTAAGTAAAAAGAGCATATTACGTCAAATACTTCTTACCTTCTGTTAAATTAAAACGTTCATTACAATAATCTTTGTTGCAATATAAAAAGAAAACTACAATGAAAATGCAATATTTCTTTGTAAACAGCCAGTCTTTGTTCGAATATGTTTAAGTCTAAGTGTACCAACATGTTTTTAACCATTTCTCTTTGCTCAAAGAGAAATGGACGACCAGAAAAATAATGTCTGCGTACATACAAGCAGTAATGTTATCATTTTTCCTATGTTTAAGTATGCTACGTATGTTGTGCATTAGTTGGAAACGTCTGGGTCTTATCTTTAGTGCAGTTTGATGTCATATTTATTGTGCACTACGTATTTGTTGTGGTTTCATTTCGTTTGTAGGTACTGTGTTTCTGTGTATTTGGCTGAAGTTTCGTAATATTTTCTCCTGTGTTGTGTGTTCGGTTATGTTTTGTAAGGATTACATTTAAAGTTAACATGTCGGTGATTTTTGTGAGTTATGTTGACTTGTCTCAAAGAAGGTTGTTTGTTACGGTTCTGTAGTTTTAAAAATAAAAGATTTTCTTGATATTTTTTCTACGAGCAGTCTCCCTGTGACCATGGCTGCTGAAAAGCAACCGAAACGTCGGGGAAAGTGTAAACTTAAATACAAATAGTTTTAATAGTATAATAATTTAATTAGCTTAAAATTAGTAAAGTTTAATAGTAATATAGTAGTGTAAACAGTTTCTAAATTATGTAATAGAGTGTTAAATAAACAACGCGATAAAATCCGTATATAGTAGTTTAATTTCAATGAATAACATTCGCGTAAACAGAAGACAATATTAAATATATTTATGGACATTTTAACACTAAATCAGGAAACCATCAATAATTTAAAAACGCAGTTCCATGAGCTTCCATAAAAAGCGGGCACGAAATTTCAGGGCTAGTCTTTTCTACAGCCATTGTTTACAATTTTCTATTAACAAACACAAAATTATCTCCTAGCTTTATCATATGAGCCGTGTCCAAATTATTATCAAACTTAACAAATCTCTAATTCTCTCTTTAACAAATCTAATTTTACAAATTATAAAAGCTAACTCTCGCACTTGAGATCAAGCTCTGTTATAAAAGTTATCCGCTACACCGGTAGCTTATAACTTTTATAAACATAATTAAGTGTAGATGTCACAAATAAATTTCTTGTGCTTAGTTAGCACTCATCGCAGCGGGAGCAGAGAGGCGATAGAAAGCTTTCTGCGTCTTGCTCTTAAATCCTAACTAATATTATAAACGCGAATATGAGTTTGTTTATTTGTTACGCTTTCACGCCTTAACTACTCGACTGATCATCGTGAAATTTGGCTGCTACGTTGTTGTAAAAAAAGTTCTTACTAATTTAACCTAACCTTAATAAAGCAGCCAATCCGCACTGGGTCATCTTGGTAGTCTATGATCTAACCCTTCTCACATTTATGGATAGTTCAATACATGGCTGATATTATCACCAAAATAACAGTAACAAACACAGCAGCTCACATACACACAGATTTAGAAATAATCTGTAGGCAGATGTCATTGTTCAGGTCATTACATCTGAGTGTTCTAACCCTTTCCTTTTTAACAATTTTAACATTCAAACTAATATTAAAAATCATATCGTTAAGGCAAAGTCATTTTTAGACCGTATTATTCACAGCTATACTTAAAGTAACCCTTAAATGCCGTGAATATTAGTGGGCTTGTCACGTGGCGCACATTGCATCACATCAAAGAGGAATTACTCTCAAAAATCGCACTTCATTAACACTACCGCGATAAGGACGAGGGATCCAACTTGCCTGATTTCATTCACAAATATTACGCCTATATGCAAATATGTTCAAGTGCATGTCCTATTGGGTAAGTGTGTTTATTTTTTAAATTAATCTACTTTATACGGTTTTATCGTAAACGTATATCGTAATTATTTTAAAATACTATTGTTATCTAATTTTGAAACTTTTACAGTACTACTAACTTTACTACTTTTTAAGCTATTTAAAATTATTGATGCATATTTAAGTTTACATTTTCCCGGAAATTTCGGTTGCTTGTTCAGCAGCCAGTTTACGGAGAGACTAAGATGTTGATCGTCTTAATGTATTGATGTGTAATTATTTCTAAGTACCTGAACATAATTTTATTATTGGTGTTTCTATTTACACACAATGAGCCCAAAGTTGCACAACGCTATAAAATATATACATACAATCCATATAAAGAGTTTAATTATAATGATTAACATTTGCGTTAAATTAACGTAAGACAATATTATAGATGTCTATATTCTCATAATTGAGTGATGGCCGGCAGTGTAGGGCTTGGCATTTTTACAGTATGGAATTTTGTCGTATAGGGAGAAAAATCTTATATACCTATGAGATACTTGTATAACTATGTGGCGCTTTGCATATACACTCTAATTACGCCGCTGACGCTCGTAATAGGAGACGAGTCTATTGCACATAATGGTTTAAGTGATCACTGATCATATAGCCACTGCCGCCGTTTATTACGCTTTCACGACTTAGTTACTCGACTGATTATCATGGCATTTTGCATACACGTTGTTAGGGCTACTAGGCCAAAAGGTACGTTTCATTAGGAAAAAAGAGTACTGTTCCCGAGGGATATGATTTTTTGGTTTGTTTCGCATTCGTCCCTCATGTTTCGTCCCATACGTAGAAATTCACATTCGTCCCAAAAATTGTTCCTTACATGCCAAGATGCATGACATCACGAGCCTAACAACGAAAAGATTTAAAATAATTTCATTATGTACATATAGTTAGCAAAAGCTAATTATATGTACAAAAATGAAGGGCGAAAATGGGAATAATTTAAAAAGAGGGGCGAGTGAGGTACATTTTGGAATGTAGGACGTCATGTGGGGGAAAATGCGTCACAAACCAATTTTCTGACAAAATCTATATATTCGCGAGCGAAGCTGCGGGCAAACTCTAGTTTAAATATAAACTTGAAAACGCCGATTTTCTCTTGACATAGTTCTTGCGACTAGAATTAAAATGATTTCTATGACGGTATTTAATTGCAAAGCACATCACTATCGCAAATTGCATATTCCGGCTGTGTGCCTACGAGTATATCATAAAATCAGAAAAGGAATGAACCAGACGCGAAACATCCGAACTTGGAGATTAGTCAAAGTAAGATGAATGTGACATTTCTAGATTGCCGTAAGTTCAAATATGACGTGGCAGTGAGACTTATTCATATAAAATGCAAATATATGTACATAAAATTCTATCAAATATGTAAACGATTACAATATAACCAATATTTTGGACTGAGTAATATTATAAATGGCTTTAATGTCCTCTTATGTACTTCAGAAATCATATTTTGTTTGTATATCGCCCACAAGTTTGCCTATAAAAGAAACTAACATAAGCAAATTATAAAAAGGGGACAGTAGGCACAGTTATGCCTTTGTTATCTACATGTCTCATCAGTTTGTAGCTACCGATCTATGCCGAAGTCTAAATATGGTATATTTTTATTTCGGTAACGTAGAATAAACTAAACCGTAAATCAAACGTTGTAAAATAGCTAAATATAGATAGTAATCTTTTAAAGTGTGACATAACATTAATAAATTAATAAAATATTAATAATAATGGCGTATCAAAAATTAAACACAAGGCTACTACAAAACATATTTCTTACAAAATATAATAAAATATTTTTTTTGTTAATAAATCAGTGCCAAATGTGCAGTTTCAACTGGGAAACATATGTATATTTTATTTTGGCTTCCCTCAATAGCTCTAGTATTGGATGTTTAAGGATTATTCATTCCCTGTACATACATATATACATCTAAATTAAATTATACTTATATGCGTAATTTTAATAAATAGAATGTCAGAAACACACCTTTCTTTAATAAAATGCCTTTTTGCACATGCGATTAATTGGCATTGACATCAAAACATTATTGGCTTGAGAAAATTAAACAGATCATAACTAAACTTACAGCTATATTAATCACTGACCGTATATAAGATTACAAGTAGCAAGACAATGCCTACAAGACAAATAGAAAACTATTAATATTGTACTCTAAGTTCAAATAAACTTTAACCAGAAGCAGCAAATCAAATCATAAATATAATATGTTTATGTTTAATCTGTCAATAAATATTTTTAGGCTTTAGCGATTTGTACACATACTTAATACAATAGGTACTACTCGCGATGACGTATTTAAAAGATAATAAATATCTATCGAAAAATACCTGTATATAAATACCTGTCGGGCTGATTGCCCGACGGCGACGTTTCGACTGATTTGCATCGATATTGGCCACAGGCTGACTATTACCTTTAAATACTTCATCGCGAGTAAGAGGCTAAGAGCCGTTATCTAGTATTGTACTAAGTATTTAATTTGCAAGGTATTAGTGTACCAGACGTAGTGTCTGGCCATCGGTGTGCCGCCGCGGTTTATAACGAGTGTTTTAGTTTTAAACGAGTTACAGACATTTATAATGGTTATGCGTTAAGTAGCAATCTAAGAATTAAGTGGACATGAAGGTTATACGATTCCATGAAAGTCTGGCGGCACAAAATGCAGTAAAGAAAAAAGGAAAATAATTCGCAGTACTTTTTATAATTTGATAGCTTTTACTTGCTGCCGTCACGAACGTTTGATAAGCAAAAGAAATTAGTACATTTTCGTATGAAAGGAACTCAAAAATTAAATGTTAATTAATTTTCGCTTTCTAAGATATTACAGTCAGACTTTAACTCCTGAGCTGCCTGATTCGTAATTGGTTTAGAAAAGCTTGAGTACCGGGAATGAAATCGCCCAGCGAAAGGTATATTTACAAAATGTTTTTTAACGCTACCTATGAATGTACCTATATTTTCAAAATGTAATTTACGACAAAGTTTATAAGCTGCCTTTACTATCTACTAGATTCACGGCTTCGCCTATGTTAATATAGATTTTGTCAATACATTTCTATCCCTCGGCAACAGTAGGTATATGTTTTCTGGATAAAAGGTCATGTCGTTTACCGTGCCTCTGACAACGTGTATGCAAAATTTAATGATGATTGATTGAGTAGTTGAGGCGTGAAAGCGTAACTAAGAAATAAACTCACATTCGCAGTTATAATTTGATTTAGGATTCCGTGTTATTACTTATTAGAACTATATACCTGTAAGAAAAGAGCGTATTCCTTTTTAAAAGGCTGGCAGCGCACTTGTAACTCCTCTGGTGTTGCTGGTGTCCATGGGCGGCGGTAATCGCTTACCATCAGACGATCCAACTGCTCGTTTGACTCCTATCACATAAAAAAAGAAAAAAAGATATAAGCGCCACGGTCTTGTATAGAATACAAACATTTCCGTGCCATCCACGCCACGTCTTTATTAGAAGACAATGTCTAATCATAAAATTTATTAAAATTAAATCATAAAAATTTTGTTTGTTTTATTTTTTTGCGTAATTTTACTATTGCCTAAAACTTTAGTTTTATATTTTTATTTTAATAGGGGTCTTTGATTATTTTAAAAACAGCTAAATTGAAGTATCCATCATTTTTTAACTGTTATAGATGTAGCTCGGCGCTGGAGGACACGCATCGCGTTCGGCATAGGTTGGCGCTCAAAAGGTTAAAGATTATGATGACATATCTATTAGCGAGTACAAATAAGTAATGCGACTGGTCCACATGAGGTCTTAAGTTTGATTTCCGGATAAAGTGTTATTGGTATTTCTGTCAACAAATGCTTCGTAGCCATAGTGCCTAGAACCTTGCCTGGTAGACAGCTATAGGTCCACTCGCTTGTGGCACCTAAAACTACAACCCATAAAATGTGAGTGTAATACACCTAGTGCAAGCAGCGATGGCTAAGTGGGAGACCGTTGGACTGCTACGCTGCGGTCTCGAGTTCGAACCCAGGGCGCGCATCGCTGACGTTTCGAAGTTATATGCGTACTAAATAGTTAATTATCGCTCGCTTTAACGGTGGAGGAAAACATCGTGATGAAACCTGCATGTCTAAGAGTTATGCATAATGTTCTCTAAGATATGTATGTGAAAAATCTGCCAACCCGCACTGGGCCAGCGTGGTGGACTACGGCCTAACCCTTCTCACATTGAGAAGAGGCCCGTGCTCAACCGTGGGATAGTTTAATACAGAGCTGATATTATTATTATTATATATACATCTTTGGGGATTATGTATGAATGTTATAAAGGCTAGACGGCTGAGCTATAGGTAAATTCTGCTTTCACTTTAAGAACGAGGTACACATACACCGTCTCCGTGGCGCAGCGGTAGTGAACTGCTGTGCATGAGATCTCAGGTTCGATTTTCGGGTAGGGCCAACGAAAAAATATTGGCGTTTTCTGTAAAAAAAACTCAATACGAGCCCATAATTAGGAAGTTGGCGGTGTTAGATACCCCCGTGCCGGTAAGCACGTAAAGCCGTTGGTCCTGCGCCTGATCTCTCTCCGGTCGTGTCGGCTTATTCGTCCCATCGCATCATGAGAGTTAAGGATCAGAAAGAGCACTTGTGTTTGCGCACATACTTGTGCATTATTATTATAGAATGGCGATAACGATGGCGTAATGGTTAGTGTAACCGACTGCCACACCTGAGTTAGCGGGTTCGAATCCCGAACAAGTCAAACATTTGTGTACATGAACATAGTAATTGAAATCCGTAGTCTCTGCCTACCCCTCTGGGAAACAGGCGTGAATCTATGTATGTAAATAAAATACTGGCTAATATAAATTTATCTAACGTTTCATTTCCCGTTTACAACGAAAACAATAACTCATACTGTTGCAGACATACTTGCAAATATTCTTAAGTAAGCTTGTACCGGGATCTCCCAACTGTCATTCAATCTTTCAAAGTATATTGGTGAACTAAAGGTTATTTTCATGTAGCGCTTAAAGCTTATCGATCGTTCAAGCCAGACTGAGCACCTCTTATTTATTCATAAACTTTGAAAAACTCCGCTTCCCACGCGAATCATTCGCTACACTTTAGCCATCCCGTTTGACGGATTTTAATGCTTTAAATGACACTAATCCGTGAACATTTTGATGCTAATAAAGATAGTCTATTTATAGTACTTTAATCGCTTTTTCAGAGAATTTGCATAGATTCTAGTCTGTTCCTTCTAGAAGTGGGCTGTGAATCAACGAACTAGTTATATCAACGGTTCATCGTCGCTCATCGTGTCAACCGTTAACCTTCCAAAAATCAACTTAGTAATTTGTTAATTAGTTTACGTATTTAACTAAAAAACATGCACGTGTTCAAAAGAAATGCAACTTCATTAATTGTCGATTATAAGCTTTAATCCCCAATATGTATACCAACTTTGTCAAATTTTATTACTAGTTAACCAACTAGTTGATAAACGAAAATAAACGGTTAAGTTACGTTAAATAAAAAACTGTCAACGACCCATCGCTTGTGCCTCCTCAAAAAAGTAGATAGACAAGCATTAAACCTAAATTTTACCAGTTTTAAGTCCCACGTAATACCAGGGCAAGCCTATAACCAATATATTTCAGACTACGTGCGGCAACAGCGAATTTCTAAACAAAAAAATTCTAATAAGACTTTGTTCGGCCATCGACCCTGAGACCTCATGATTGCCTGCAACGATAAACAGTAAATTACCACGGGATCAGTAACTTCAAAATGGCAGTAAAAGGCGTTAGAATACAAAAAGAGTAAATGCATCTACTTATTATAAATTAAAGCAATTCATGTGCGACTCTTACCCTGTAATTTCCTAATTAAACTTTATTTGGCGGTAGTGATGCACAGGTTTTGATATGCAACAGAAAAGAGGTTTATATGTCTCAATCATAGGTAGGCCTTATACCTTTTAAGACTTCTACCTTTAAGGTTCACATTATATTGCCAGCACCCTTTAAAGCGCAGATGCACTACCTAAAATGTGAAGTATACCATAAATTCCCTTTATGTTGTATTATTTATCGAACCGTCTACTACAGCGAAGAGGTAAAAAGCTCAATATAAAGTTGTCCAACTAAAATAGCCTGTCATCACACAAGAGCCGTGCGCCCATATACATGTAACAAACAACAAAGTAAGCGTCGGCGTCGGTTACCTGTCGCCGACATTGTACATTGTACGCAGCCCGGCTACCCTTTGCTACCAAAGCTTGTCGTCGTTCTGATCCACTTTGTTATTGTTACTTAATCTTGACTAGAACACTTGTACCAGACTGGTCTAGCTGACTTTCTAGACGTAAATTGTGAGATACTTCTTTAATGATAATGTTAGCCTGGTACTTTTGCAACTCCTTGTAGGTGGTGATTTAATCGAAAATTAATTTCATTAACCATTTATATTTTTGAAGTGAAAACTTCTTTAGGCGCTTTGAGCACTTTTCGGGTGAACAAAAATCATGGAACTTGCGTCATCGTCACCGAAAGCTTTCCATTTGCTATATGTATACTGTGTATATGTATATGTGTACTTTTTGGGTGAACAAAAAAGCGTAAACTCGCGTCATCGTCACCGCACGCTAGTTACTTAGTTTTCACTTCTATCAGCAGTCCCCAAAGACTGCCCCGCATGTTTTTTTTTAAATTAATATATTAGCTGACCCTACAGACGTTGTCCTGTCTTAGGCTCAGTTCCTATATCAAGAAACGAGTCGTTTTAGCTACGGATAGTTAAATATTGACAAATTTTTCATAGAACATGTGTCACAAATTAACTGTCTGTATGTAAAACGACTCGTATCTTGATATAGGAACTGGGCCTTAGACGCTCTGTCAACACGTGAAGTTAAATAGTCGTTAAGATTTCTGAAATTAATAAATTTTCTGCGCAATTTTCTTAACTTTTCTTTCCACAAGAACCTTCTACAAAGTAATAGAAAATTTAAAAAAAAAAGATTAATTAAATCGGTAATGTCGTTAAGTTATGGCATGACCAAGGGATACGGGGAATCATTTTAATATGTATAGATTAATTATATTTTAAATATAAATTTTAATAATGAGAAAGCATAGTAGATTAGAGTTATCAATTAGTTAATTTGTATCTAAAATATTTTTCTCTGTTTTGCACTTTTCATAGTTAAATCTCGATTGAAAATGATGGCTCTTCGGTGCTGATGTTACTCTGGTACTTTTGTATTTACTCATTGTTGGCGCTACGAATTATTTATTTTGCTGTATGAGAAGATAGCGTTGAAATTATTTTAAATCATATCTCTCGGCTTCTTTATTATATTCACACTGCAAACAATTTTGCCCATAACCAAAGAATATTATACAAAATAGAAATTTTCGACTACCTTATTATAACATTTTTTAACTGTATTGTATATATATAATATTATATTATATTATAAATATGGGGTAACAATTATAAAATTAAAATAATCTACTAGTAGTAATTATTTATAGATAAACTAAAATACTAATATACGCTAGATTTTTTTTTTTATACAACTAAGCTGGCAAACAAGCATACGGCCCACCTGATGGTAAGTGATCACCGTAGTCTATAGACGCCCGCAACACCAGAGGCATCACTTGCGCGTTGCCGACCTTTTAGGAAAGGAAGTGGGAAGGAGAAGGAGCGGGAAGGGGGAAAGAGGGTGATTGGGCCTCCGGCACTCTCACTCACCGAACGAAACACAACAGTAGAAGTACTGCTATTTCACGTCGATATTCTGTGAGATATTCTGTCCTTCCCCGGTCGAGCCGAACTTACGAAATTAACAAACCATTATTAAGATCCGATAGGTACTTAAAAATATCTTACGATTGAAATATTCAAATCTGCGCCATTCTAATATTGCTGACCTAACTATCTACAGAAAGTTACCCTATTTTGAAAAGAGTTTAAGAGAACGCATATTATATAGCGTGCAATATAAAAAAAATACCGAAATTCTCTAAGCTAAATAGAATCTGTCGATTTCAGCCCTAAAAACAAAGCTTTTCCAATACAATAATGAATTCAGTTCACATTTCTAATTTTCTAACAAATGGGTACATAAAATTTAGTGTGATATTTAATCCTGTCCCTCGTCTACATTACTATTAGTTTTTAAGCCTCAAAATTGAAATCGAATTCTATTAGAATTCAATCCCTTTATAATTGGGTTTGCGAAATTGAAATTACAGCGATGTAAGTATAGTCATACTGTCATTCTCCCGAGAGCGAAATTATTGACCTTTTAAAATATCTATGACCTTTGATTGGAATTGGAATGCAGATAATTTTATAAAGTTTCTAGTGGTTATTTCATTTTGGATGGTGCAACATCTAAAAAGCATTATCTACCGTGCGTAATTATGTGGTTCTATTTCCACACCAACACACATAAAAATAATTATATGATGTGTAGGTTAGGTTATTGAATGTTCTTTGAGTCTTATATAGCGGCTTACTTTATATTTATCTGTAGCGTAAATTATCAGATGAGTAGAATACTCGAACTATTCGAGTAAATAGCAGCATGCAATTTCAATTGAATAAAATATATATATTTTTATTCATATAGTTGTTTATCCTAAAATTTTATTACGTTGAAGAACTTACGTACTTACAGTCAAGTTTTATGAATTTAGAAAAGTTGGATGTAAATGTTTGTTGCGATGTTTATTTGTTTATGGTTCAGATTTTATGATCCATGTCTCAACTCATTTTTAAGAATATGTTTAAATCTTGCCTGGCGTTTATTTCATTTTGTATAGGTCTTGACATCCAGCTTTAAAGGTTTTCAATCACCCTGTGGGTTTCTTTGCGAAGAGAAATTTAGATTTACCAGTTAGATATTTGTTCCTTCGGTACTCCATTAAAATTGGCTGATAGAGTTACTTTACGTCCTGGTAGTCCCGATAATCAAACTTGAAACACGCTCGGCAATTACATCTCCTCTAATACTATACCTCCAAAAATCACTTCCTGCAAACAATTTGCGTTAGAAAAGGGGCAATCGCAATTCTATTAAAAATAGTTTCGTTAATTTCAAGCAAACAATATTTCATCAAAGTATTACTAAGTAGATACTTAATAGTTTACTAACAATGCAAATAATTTTATGTGGTACAAAAAAAGGACTTTTGACGAAAACGCTTAAAGCACTTTTAATGCAATAAACAAGCATTAAAACACATACCTATAAAATCTAATAATAACAATATACTGCCATCCTTCTAAATATCCATTATCAAAACATTAAAGTTCACATCTAAAGAACCGCAACGGTATTCCATTTCCATCGCGGTTCTAAGTCTTCGTCTATACCGAACGGTACGAAAACATCTTTGAAAGTTGTTTTCCTAAGAATTCCCAGCCATATTCAACATTCGAGTGTATTTAGATCGGTATAATGGCATTCGACCTGCAGACGACTGGGAGTGGGGTTGTGACAGTAAGTCAGCCACTTCGGCCGGGGCCCCGGGTAATGGCCCCGACACCTTTGCCCCAAACACGTTAGCTGGGGCCCCGTTAACCGCCCAGATACACGACGCTGTCTTTAATGTTGAATACGAAGCAACTGAAGTGCTTTCGAAATTTGCGATGCACTTTTTCGTGTTATTGATGATTTCTCTTACATTTAAGACATTTTGAAATATCTTTGACGGCTTTAGCAAACATTTAAATAATATATACAACTACGTTTAAATATAGCTAGCTTTCCGGACGTTAAGTTGTCAGCCGTCATCTGAATTATAAATATAGTATTAACACGCTCAGACATATTATTGGTAAATTTATATTGTCGTTCTTTATCACGTACATGTAATAAGTGAGCTCACTCTTCCTAGTGTAGACACTTTTCGTGCAATCTAAGTGTGATAGAGTGGATGTCTCTTACTTGTGCTCGTGAGGTTTCAGGTTCAACTATCGGCTCGGGCAATGTGTTCAAAAATTTATTGTGTAACCTCTTGATTTTAGTGCTGTTATCGACTTAAACTGTTCTATTAGAGTATATTTTAGTACTACGCCAATTTAAATTAAATTAAGTAATATACACACTATATGACGATAACAAAGGTCCCAGAAAGACTCCATAGACAAACATTTAAAAACACAATATGCAATAAAATTCTTGAAACGAAATTTAATTTATATATTAATTCTAATAACACTGTAATTTGTTTACACGCAAGCTAAGCGTTTCGTATGAATGTTTAATAATCCAATATGATTCAAAGTATGAGCGTTTCCAAACCGCGAATATAAAAGAAAATGAACATCAATCCAAATTATACTTGAAAACATTAGTTAGGTTCAAAGTTACAAACATCAAACAACACTGAACGAGCTAAAGTGTCGACAGTTCTAAAAATGTTTTTGGACAAAAAATTTACACGAACGTACGGAAATTAGCCGCACGAAATATTCACGGCGTACGAATGGAAAAAACAGCGAAAGTGGAAAGTGTCACGAATAGCATTTGGCATTCAGCCACCGGCAGTATTGATGCGGCAGACGGGGGATACTTATTTATTCATAAGCGTTCAAAACTTGTCAGTGGTTGCCGTGTAGGTGCACACTACCCAAATGCATATTAGTACGTTCTCTGTTTATTTTATTCGCCAAACATATTCGGGAGTGGGGAGTCGGGAGCCAGACGCGAGTCTCTTTTTGCGATTACAAGGAGAAAACGTCAGATGGTTCGGTTCTGTTTTTGTTTCGCGACGTCTACCACACTCCGATAAACACTGAATGCTGTTAATCGTGCTCTCTTTTTGTGTTCCGAATACTAAGTGTAATATAATTTGTTTGGTTTTATTTTAATCTTATATATTTTAATATAACTGCGATGAAGTTTGTTTGTCTTTTCGAAGTGATTTTTCACATCAGCATCTTAAGCGGTTTTAAAGTCTTGGCCTGCTAAAAATCGGGGGACTTGTAATTATAGCTTATTTTTTAGAAGGTTCTGAATGCGCGAGATAACTTTTCTTGCATATGTACATAAGTTTCGATAACCGCTTACCACAAAGCGAGCTGTATTTGGCATTATCAAAAGAGGTAGTAGGATTAATAAATCGTCAGAATTTATTGATCTCATTTGCTCTTATTAATTACAGATAGCTACTCTAGCCAGTAAATAAATCACCATCCCTTCGTATACTTCACTTTTGCCTTTATGTCAATTCCACTCTATTCCCATTCTTACTTTTACTTGTTGCATATTGTTCTTTAAGTTCAGGCCAATTACTTACTTTTCTAAAATGTTTGTGTTTCTGGTCGATCATAAATTATCGAATCCAAATTATCCAAGTAATCAATTAAAATATAAATACTCTCAAAACACTAAAGTTACCTCTGTCTCTATAAAAAAACTAAGAGCCATTAAACTGAAAACAAAACATTAAGAATAAAAGAGATTTAAATCATAAACCATTTTATTTTTCTATATACTTTTAGGTCTTGTTTTAAACAGTTGATTCTTATTTCGAATCCCAAAAAGGCTGTATTATATTTAAAGTATTTCGTTCGTAAAAGATATTGGCGGGCAATGACTTACAATAATCCAGTACAAACATACCAAACACATTGTCACTGCTAAATATGACCACATTGACACATAGTATGAAAAGCTCATTTCGTTTTAAACCAAAGTTTAAAGGCATTTTAATACCTTCTGCTCGTTCGCCGTAAACATACGTCGCCATAAAGCTTTAAAGGGTACCCAATTAAGTGCATTGGCACTACTAGACAATGTGCACACCTATAACTATTAGAACATAAAAGCCATATAGATCAAAATCTTAGTGGAAAGTTCGCTCCAACAACTTATAAAAGATGATTGACGTTGTTACAACTTTCCTTACCGAAACTTCTAGAAAGCGGAGTAGCGTTCATAACATTTCACGTATAAACATTGTACACTAAAGAACACGACTTGTATTTCTGTAAAAAGAAATATTTACTCTTTTTAAAGTACATTCGTTTTTCTTATTTCCAGAGGTAGTTTCGATAATATTCTTTGACAAAGTCGTAGAGATAGCGCAATGGACTGTAAAAGAAAATCCAAAACAATGTATTTTATTCTTTTATGCGAAATCGCAGACTCGCTGTCGAACTTGTCGAAGTAGACGTTGAGCATCAAAAAGTAGTTATGTAAACTCGTTCCGTGATTACGAGCTCTTATAACCAATCTGTGTAACGTTTCAGTTTTCAATAATGACGTTTGGCGGATTAATGGCCGCTCGCACGAGACAGAATTGGTTTCGAAGAGGGTAGTTCTAAAAATCCGGTCGCGTCCGTCCGATTACAGGCTTACAAGCCCGTGGCCTGAAGCAGCAATAGTTTAGAGTTCGCCAGGTTTAATATAGAATTAATGACCCCTTCGTGACTAAGCTCACTTTTCATGGACGAGGGAAAGTTTTATGGTTTCGCGGTGCCGTATCCTGTCATACCGCCGGCTAATCTGTGGAAGCGCTTTTACTTTGATATGATTTGTCCGTGTGTGCGTTTACAACGTGATTACACGAGGTCAATTGATTGAAACTGATGGATTAGTTTTATACAGATGCGCTTGTAAAACACGAGCGGTTTATTACTAAATCGATTATTATATTATGTGGGCAATCACCTGCGACTTTAGCGTTTCAGAAAGTTTTCATTCTGATAATATACTTGGGATTGGTTAAGAACCATCAATCAACATTATTGAAGGTTTTTACTGGAGCTCAGTATTGTTTGTATCAAAGTAAGCAGCCATAAGTTGTATCTAGGGATGTGTGAAAGGACCTCCACGGTTGGCGTATCGAGCAAGCGGTTGCCTCGCCGCTGTCGCTGCTCTGAGAGTTGTGAGTTCGAATTCCACTCGTGGCAACTATTTGTGCGATTCTCAAATAAATGCTCTAAATCTCGGCGTACTTGACGTCTGTTCATTGCATGTTCGTAGAGTCATCGCGACACATAAAGCAGCAGTTGACTTTTGAAAACATAAACATAAATAATAACATCTAAAGAAAGTTTACCAAATTGGCGAATATTTATTTATACATAAGCACACATATATCTGATACCTAATTGGGATATATCAGGTTTCGTTCTTAAAACCGGTCAATTTACTTAGATTCGCACCTGTATCTCTGTCGAAACTAGTGTTGCACACCCGCATTTTGCCCGCGATACTTTTGGTCCTACGTAATAGAGGGTGAGTTAAGCACCCTCTACCAGCCACATTCCCATAATCCATGCTTGCTACTCGAAATATCCTAAGAAACATTGATTTTATTGTTAACGAATCTGTCGCATCTTTAAACTTACTGCGCGTAGTAGACTGCATTTGATTAAACCGTTTTTACTGGAGCCCTAAACATAAATGGCAAAAACTAACACCACGATATGTGGGAATATAGAGGACACGCTTTAGCGCGCGGCTTGGCTCGCATTAAAGTAGGTTATGGAAATGTAGCTGATATACGACGAAAAAGATAAGAGAATTTTTAAAATCGGTTGTACAGTTTTTGAGTAATATCGTTACAAACAAACAAACATAAAATCAAATCTTTTCTCTTTATAATATTAGTATAGATAAATTAATAAGTGAGGGGTTAAATTCTACCCCCTCACTTATGTGTTGTAAAGTTACTACATCGCTACTTCGAATTGTAGCATGATATACAACTTGCCGCAATAAACAGACTAACACAAAACTATTGTATTTAAATCAGAATAATAGTTACTTAGATAAGCTCTTTCAAACATACAAATTCTTACTATAGCTTTAGATAAGATAATAATAAATAAATCTTATCTACTACGATTACTACTTAGGATAGGATAAACTTTTAAATGTCTTACACTAGACATTTACCGTAAGATGAGCAATAGAAATCCACCCACTCAGCGCTTGAATACTATTAACTTTGATGATTTCATCGGCAGGCAATGATTGGTACACAATAACAGACTAAACGCGAATTACAGCGCATACCTCAATCACAAAGGAACTCCACATGTAAATCAACACTATAATTGAACTCTCTATTTTACAACTGGTGTTAACATATCCAAAGAAAAACCTGCCTATTAAATTTTTACGATTGATTTACAGAGCAGTAAACAAATCAACAATACGTCGACGATGTCATACATTATCATAAAGGCATCTTCAGTTGTGTGTAAAACGGCAAATTGATTGTAAAACTTGGTTGTTACAACGAATGAATGAAAAAACACGTATCTATGTAAGTATACGAAAGTTTTAAAATGGTCGTCAACAACTCATCAAAATCTAATAACATGGACTTAGTGCTCTGTGTAGGGCCGGCGAGAGGCGCGCGCCGTCATCTCACGTCTAGACAATGCTGGGATTCGTGACTTTTTCACAATTCGCAATCCCACGGCAATCGTACCGTACCTCTCCTTACCTTAGATATCGTCGAACATAATATTAAATTTTGCTACGAGCTCTCAGACGTCCCAATCCATTATGCTATGACATCGAAATTAGAGTTTTATAGTTGGATACGAAATGAATTCTCGCGACAAGAAAAAAATAATATGAAAGATCGAGTGTCGCGTTCTACGCGAACTTGCGGGAAGATCGGTTTATTTTTATTTATTTTTTACGTGGAAACGGAGACGTTCGTATTTATTTCACAAACTTTAAACGCCGCGTTCGCTACAAATAACTTACAAAAATAGAAAGAAAGGTAAACATATATAAAAAATAAAATGAAATACGACAGCGTTCAGTTTTCGATGTTATATTTTTGACTAGATATTATACTTTTGGAGCCAAACTGGTGACAATGAGCATTACCATAAGCATATAGACATGAGAAGAATTTACGTGTTACCGGTGTGTTTAATGAGGAGTCCCTGTCTTGTCTGTACACGGGATACTAGTCATTGGTCTTCCTACTGACAACACAGCGTCTTAAGGAGCTATGGCAACGCTACCTATAGCAGACATATAACATAATGTTATGTCACTGGGATTTTCAGATGGTTGAAGTTCCTTTCCAGTAAGGTCGTTCTAAGCTTAAAACAAAAGCACATTTCGTTAACTATGATTTGTTTCATGTAATTTACAGAGGGCAAGACTATAGCTCTCGTTCAAATAATGCGCAAACATACGCCACTAGAACAACGAGGAAGGTTTGAATTAACAAACGGTGGATAAAAATATAAGGCGTATTTTTATAAAAAGGTGGTCAAAATTAATTTATATAAATTTGTTATGTAAAACAATATTTTATAATACGCGAGTGTGAAAATACAAAGTAATATCAGTTTTTCAAGTACCTATGTATACAATGTTAAAGTAAATATTTTTTTTATATTAAAGGTCTCCATTATCCTTTAACAAAACAATATTTTACATCTATAACATTGCAAAAAGAAACAGAAAAAACACAAACTCAAGCACTACCAAGCTCTTTTCATCTCGTCTTAAATCGTGCACGTTTAAAATGGTAAACACCATTTCAAAAGTACCCACGTAAAATCTATTTGAAGAAGTCGTTTTCATTTTATTCAATAGATATATTTTTTGAGGAAAAAAGGAAAATATTATGTTGAAAGAAATTGGCACTTCAATAGTTGAGGATGTATAATAGTAAAAAATAGTAGTAACTTATTTTTACCATATATGGAGAACCGATAAACATGTAGGTGGCAAATACTTGCCATCCGCACCTTTAAGTTGACCATATGACCAACTTTATAATCCTTGTACTACATCCGAATAATGTGCACTAACTACATTATTTAAGAGAAACCACATTATAGATAATATAATAATATAATATAATATAATATTCTACCACATACACACAACACCATCTAGCCCAAACTAAGCAGAGCTTGTACTATGGGTACTAGACAATGGATAAACATACATACGTCTTTTTTTTTTGTAAATACATACATATTATACATAGAAACACCCAGACCAAGACAAACATCCATGTTTATGCACACAAATGTGCGGGAATCGAACCCGTGACCTCAGGCGTGGCAATCGGTTACACTAACCACTACGCCATCGAGGCCGACAAAGATGTCACCACACTGTGAGGAAACCTGCATGTCTGAGAGTTCTTTATAATGTTCTCGTAGATATGTGAAGTCTGCCAACCCGCACTGGGCCAGCGTGGTGGACTATGGCCTAACCTGTTTCACATTGAGAAGAGCCCCGTGCCCAGCAGTAGGATAGTTTATATACAATGATATTATTATTACATTATAGATCAGGAATAGAATGACATAATGAACGAGTTGCTATGCGAATTATTTAATGACTGTGAAAATATGTCGGATCGCTCGGAGAAGTATTGTTTTAAAAGTTCAATAGCGAGCTCATTGCGGTATATACCCTCCCCGCTTCTATAACCTTTATGGGACTCAAACTATATAAAGTATTTTTTACAATTCGGTGTAATACCTACAGCATATGTATATACATATATATGTAGTATATAATACATTTATTATGTATGTATAGTATATTGTCTAAATATATGGCGCAGGGATAGTAAATGCGATTGCTGAGCATGAAGGTCTTAGGTATGAAAAAGTTTTATTGTACTTTTCTGTTAAAAAGTTTTAGTAGCAGCACAGAGTTTGAAGGTGTGCCTGGTGACCATGTTTGCCAGCAACGACTACAGGCGTAGCACCTAGAGCCATAGCTAGCACAATATGGGCATAATTGTACTCCAATTATCTCTTCGTTATTAGTTAACTACACGCAATAAATAAAAGTTGGAAAGATAGTAAGTATACATATAAGTATTAATATAGTTATAAATAACAACATTTAAATGGATACATCATCTATACTAATATTATAAAAAGGAAAGATACGACACAATGGCGCGCGTGGGTACACGCACGCCGCCTCTAGGACCTGGTGCTGATCGGGTGGCGAGCAGGCTCACGAAACCCACCACCCCCAGTACAAACCTCAAGGTGACTGGAGGTCATATCACGATCGAAGGTAACGTCCTAATCTTTGTTGCTTTTTGTTTGTTTGTTTGTAAGGATTTAACTCAAAAATTACTAAATCGATTTTAGAATATCTTTCACCATTAGAAAGCTTTATTATCACCGAGTAACATAGCCTACATATTTTTTTTAAAACGTCCTGTTTCTAACATAATCTAATATCTATATAATCTACTTTTAGTCGAGCGAAGCCACGAGCAAAAGTTAGTTTATAATCAGGCCATAATATTTCTCGTATAAACAGCGGTTTGTTGTCAACAATTACTTCTTGATATTTCTTTGTAAAGACGCGATAGTACCTATTTTAATTCGAATTTACCATAAACGACAATGATTGCCATGCACATGACATTTAACGCAGTTCCCATCAAAATGGTGTCTCTTTTCCATGTGATTGGTAATATAAATTATTGAAACATTTTCAAGTCTGTAGCAACGAAGCGGTCTGGACTGCCGAGTGGCACAATACTCGACCGCAACCGCTCAATTTCCGTGTGGAAAACGAAATATGGGGAACTATTATCAACATTCGTCGTTAAATATAATTTTTCGTATTTAATTTTTATATTTATGGAAATCAGAATTTTATTTATGAAAACTAGAAAATTTGTACGTTCGATGAAAGTATTATTTATATGTTTAAAACTTTTAATGGAACGTATTTTTGCGGAATTGGTAAGACACACTTATACTAACAGTGATAAAAATTTACATGCATCCACATCGAAATTTGTCATATTAATCTATACTAATATTATAAAGCTGCAGAGTTTGTTTGGTTGAACGCGCTAATCTCAGGAACTACTAGTTCGAATTTAAAATTTTCTTATTCTTGGATAGCCTATTTATTGAAGTTATAGTGGCATAGCGTGATGTTATATAGTTATAAAGCTATATAACATCACGCTACGACCCACAGGGGCGACGCAGTAATTATAAACGCGGGTGAAACCGCGAGCACATCTAGTATATTATAAAATACTTAGAATATGCCCATGTGTGCTTTACATATGGGCATTTTACATGTGTAAAGCACACATTAGAAGTATTTTAGAAAGTTAAAAAAATTTGTTCGTGTGGTTTAATGTTATCTCATCTAAGGTAACGTCCGTTTTTTTTTAACGTGGGGGATTGATTTGATCCCTGCCCCTTCGCAAGGGCGGCGGAGGGGTTATGTCGGGCTCACCCAAGGAAAGATGGTGGTGACATCCCGGTCCTACCGACTAAATCTACCACGGTGTTCCTTCTCGCAATCTATGGGCAGGTCGTAGGGATCAGGGATCGCGCATTCATTCTGTAGCCCCGGCAGATTTGGGCCGCTACTTAATCGTGGTGACCTCGTCACATTTTAGTAAAACTATCTAAGTAACTATATTCGTTGTGTTTCATTGCCATAACGTATGGTACCTAAATAACATAGCACCACGACACTTATTTCACAATGTTTTTTAAAGTTTGTTTTTTGTAAATACAAACCTGCATTAAGATTAAATTCAGAGTCTTGGGGGACTTTACAAACATTCAAACAACGGACACAAAGAACACCCAGACTCGGAACAACCATTTGTGGATCACACATCGTTTTGTCCCATATGGGATTCAAACCCACTACACTCGGTGCAATGGCAGGAGCGAGGCAACCAATTAAATCACTACGCTATTTGTGCAGTCATTTCGTTCGTATAGTTTTCTTGTATTTGCCACAACATAACATCCACACTGCGAAATTCTTGTTATAGCAGTGACAAAAATGAATATGACTATTCATTTTTGTCACTGCTATAACAAGAATTTCGCAGTGTGGATGTTTTAAAGAAACCACAATATGTTGTGTGCTGCTTTTCATTCAATAAACGTTTCTAGTCATCAAGCCAAAAAAATTCACCCACCTAAAAATTTACCGCATGTTTTTATTACCTTTCGCCATCATGTCTACCGCTTTGACAATAGACGGCCGGGTGCGGCGCCGCGCGCCGGCGCCGATTCGTGACAGGCCGATACGCGAACGTCCGACAACGGAACTGAACCAAACAATGCCACCTAGATACACACATGTTAGAACATTTACACTACCGAATATATAATTTAATCTTCCATATGTATGGCGGAAAGTTAACCGTTTCCGAGACATGCTGAATTTAAAGATTTTTAAAAAATATCCATTTTTTGCTCACTGAATGTCTTTTTATATCATTTTAAATTATAAAGAACCTAGTAATAAATTTTAATAAGTTAAAAAATACCCATAAATGCGTAATAAACAATAACCACGACTAAAATGTTTTTAATCTAATTGATAATTTTAACGTTGCTCGAGTATAAAGTGCTTCGTAAAATTAAATAAATATAATTTATTTTCATCGGTTCAATTTATTGCATTTTAGCTCTTCTATCTATTATTGCCGAGAATACGTCGAGGTACCAGAAATCCTGTATATTTATACTAGACTAGATTTTGCCGGCGGCTCTGCTTGCGTAAATGTTGGTTACGTCACTTTTCTATCCCCCGGGATCAGAACATTCTACGTGAAAGATACCCTATGTGCTTTCCTCTCCCCCATAACGTATATACAAATTTCATGATGATCGGTCGAGTAGTTAAAGCGAGAAAACGTAACAATCAAACGAATTCACATTCGGATTTATAATATTAGGTGGATGACACAGGCAGTTGATTATTTTAGATCCGGCGTGTAGTAGGTTTGACGTCGGGCAATTGATTTTAGACTACTGGAAACTAAAGGATGTAAAATAAGTAAGCTGGGAAATATCTACGTCATTGAAATTGTCACAGCCAGGCTAGAGTAGTACCTCCATACAAACGTTCGCCATATCATTTGTAGTAGTGATCCTGCTCCCAAAAAATTTTTATTAGAAAGGAGATCAACAGTCCAGCTGTCTATAAAATGTGTAGGTCCTTATCTTAATCAAATGACTTACATATTTTGTACGGTAGCACAACGAATTTTATCTTTGCTAAGTAATAAAATTATTGGGAAGAGAGGAACCCGCCACACAGCCTCGCACTACCCACCCCAATTATTGCAATAGAAAAAGATTGACAATACCGAACTCCTCTGAATAGTGACACGACGTGTGACCCGGGCGCTCTCCAACTCGCAGTATTCCGCTTGGAGTACAAAATATGTGTCTTTTTGCGCTCGAAGAGAAATACTGCAAGTACTTATTAACTTCGATTTAATATATATTTGCTAAGTCGCAAGTTGCGGATTTGGTAACACACTACTTACTACTGCCTCTGTAGCGCAGTGGCAGTGAATGCGACTGCTGTGCATGAGGTCTCGGGTTCGAATCCCAGGTCGGACCAACAAGAAGTTATTGGGTTTTTCTGTTAAGAAATCTCAGTAGCAGCCCGGAATTAGGAAGTTGGTGGTGTTAGACACCCTCCTGCCTCGGAAAGTACGTAAAGCCATTATTCCTGCGCCTGATCTCTATCCGGTCGTATCGGATTACCGTCCCATCGGATCATGAGAGTTAGGGAACGGAGAGTGCATTTGTGTTTGCGCACACGCTTGTACACTATAATATCTCCTGGGCAGGTGGCCAGTCTCCATTATGATTGGTCGCCGTGACCGAAATACGGTCAGGAGGACATTATTATTACTTACTGCTAACTGTAGATTACTGCTAACGATCTCAATCCTGATAATTTTATCTTTACTATTTAGTATTAATATATATGTTGTTATAATTTCTCTGAAATGTATCTGGTGCTTTTCGATAGCCACTTACAAAATTTATATCTAAATATATTATTGTCATAATATTTCTGCTCTACTGCTTTTAAGCTCAATTAGTGCATGAAGTGGCTGCCTTCAAAGGTTTAATAACCAACAAAAACTTAAAGCCATATATTTATAGTCATTTATTGTTTTTATAACCACAGGCGGTCCTTAAGTTAATAAATAATAATAATAAAGTAGCTAATACTGCCGATTTTAAGTATGGTTTGCGTTTAGGTTTTGTATAATTATATATTATTTATTTAAATATATTTAATTAACACTTTATATTAACAATACAAACACGCACATAAACAAGACTCCTCGAAATTAGTTTTAAGCCCTTGTTGCATGATTTTACGACATAATGTCCTCAATCAATCTTAACGGAGAAAGGCTATCTGTGCAGGAGATATTATAGTGCACAAGTGGGTGCATTATAATAACTCCTGCGGCAACACAGATGCACTCTCTGTTTCCTAACTTGCGCTTCCATGGCTTAGCGGTGTCTAACACCACCGACTGCCTAACTTCGGTCTGCTATTAACATTTATTAGCAGAGAATCTCAATAACTTTTTTGTTGGACCGAGGCCTCGTAAGCGTGAAACATGATCCTAACTAATATTACACATGCGAATGTGAGTTTGTTTGCTAGTTTGTTACGCTTACATGCCTTAACTATTCGACCGATAATCATGAAATTTCGCATACACGTTGTCAGGGGAACAAAAAAGGACGTAAGGTAACTTTCATCCAGAAAAAAGTACAATTACTAATATGTTTTTTTTTGGGTGAATGCTTTGACGAATAACTCTCCGCGGGGCGACGGAGAGGTTATGTCGGGCACACCTCAAAACATATCCGGGTAATACCGATTAAACCTACCACGGTGTTCCCCGACATAACCATAGCCGGCGGAGCCACGCGAATCGCTTTCTCATCCAATCGCGACCCCGCCGAGATTTCAGCCCGTCGCCGTCGTGTAAAACGGCAAGCCACTTCATTAAAAGACTCCCTCTACTGCCCCCTTGTGGAGGGACGAAGACACGACACAAAGGCGCGCGTGGGAACACGCACGCCGCCTCTCGGACCTGGTGCTGATCGTATGGCCAGCAGGCCCACGTAGCCCACCACCCCTTAACTTACTAACATAACCTAACCTAATATAACATACACTTACCTACGCGAGGAAAGCTGCTAGCAAAAGTTAGCATAAATATTAAATACGTTTGGACAGGTTTAACTGAACAAAGTTTCTCAGACTTTTTAAACAATAATTAATTAATGACTGCACCTGTTCTTACTGGCAATTTATTTATAACATCGACAATGTTAATAATCGATGCTATCAATCTATATACGGTTTAATGACTTTACGAGCTATGCAAGTTTGTATGTAAATTTAATCTGTCTCTATGCACGGTGGTACAATTGTTGTACATGAAGTTTTGGTTTGATTCCTGGGTTGAGCAAAGTTACCTATTGAGTTTTCTATTAGAAATTATCCATAGCAGCGGGATTCTAGAACTGCGCATAGGCTTGCCATGTTGTATGACGAGTTCGAAATTATAGCTGGCGTATACTAATATTATAAATGCAAATATGAGTTTTTATGTTTGTGACGCTTTCACGCCTTAACTACTTCAACGATAATCATGAAATTTCGCATACACGAACACAGAGTGATGTCGATCTTCAGTGTATCGCAATAGCATGCATTTGAACTAGTTAGTTGCAGTACAGGTTTGTCGCACAAGCGATTGTCGCAGAGGCGTTTGTCGCACAAGCGTTTGTCGCACAAGCTTTTATCGCACAAGCTTTTATCGCACAAGCGTTTATCGCAATCATATATGTCGCATTCACTTAGTACACTCCTCTACACTAAAGACTTTGATATACTCTTTGAAATACTTAAGTAAGTCTGACTATCGTTCTGTAAATAATTATTCATAAACTTCTCTTCATTATCTACAGCATCTTTACTAGGCAGGTTAGCATTTTTATAGATTTTTATGCAAAATACTTTTAACAATTTCTTAAAACGACATTGTAAGCTTCTTATAAAAAAAAAGCCTGAAAATAATTATTCATAAATCTTCTTCTAATTAACTTCAGATCTATTCTGAAGGCTTGTGGCATATCAGTTTGCGCAGATATTGCATACCGATTGTGATGTACCGGCTTCGATTATTGGCATTCCTTTTTCTTTTGAATAAGTGCTACTCTGAGAGTTCATAAGTGTTACTTTGTTACCTAACTGAATAAATGATTTTTGACTTTGACTTTGAATATTTTTTTTTTTTTTAGATTAACAATACATACCTACATTAATAACATAGATTTAATTGAAAGAGCAACAAAATTTAAAAAACGACCTAATATTCCACCGCATCGCTGTCTATTGGCAACGTGCCCAGGAGACTGGCAGCATTGTCACGTTGGATAGCAATGCTTATACTTTGCGCAAAGATTTTTCAATTAATAAAATCTCTGTACGAGCACATAGGCCACATAGCACTAGTAGACTACTGGCTTGCTACATGTTATACATACATATATGACGTAAGATAAGATAAGATAAGATTTTTATTTGTCAAAAATATATACAGAGGTTTCCTTAGATTCCTAATAGACTTTAAAATGTACTTACGTATTGAAATTAAACTACTATATGCGAATTTTATCGTGTTGTTTTAAATATATAAAATCCGTATATAGTAGTTTAATTTCAATGAATAACATTCGCGTAAACAGAAGACAATATTATGTACTTATGTATTAAAATTACCACAACATAATTTGTAGATAAGGGAAAATTGCTCATGAACTCCACACTAGATCAGGCCTGTCTCGTGGAGTCCTTGAGTGGTTCCAAAACTAAGTTAAAAAATTACAGTTTAAGTAAGTTAGTATTAGAAAAGAAGGTATATAAAAATTGAGGAAATAATATAGGATAAATGTGTGACGTAAAACATGGTTGGCAAGTGTGGGTATTAAACACGCCACCCATCGGGTATATTATATTTGACTGCACATATGACGTAGTGGTTTAAGTGATCGCCTCGCCGCTGTCACTGCGCCGAGTGTTGTGGGTTCGAATCCCACACGGAACAAAAATTCGTGTATACCACAAATGGTTGTTCCGAGTCTGGGTGTTCTTTGTGTCCGTTGATTAAATGTTTGTAAAGTCCCCCGCGACACAGAAATGATTCCCAGTGTTATCCTTTTTACGATACGATAAAAATATACAGAATACATACGTAAGTCTACCCCATGAATATCACTACCGACAGCATAGTATCATCACACATCCCTGCACATCCTTCCGCAATATCTTTGCATTACACCGCATCAAACTATACGCGTATAATCTGACGTTATACATCCGATATTGTGTTTGCTCTGGTGGGCAGGCAGACTGAGCTACCATTGTCCGGCTCGGCGACTATCTGCTAATATCACTTAAGCGGCACTCGTGGCAGCCATGCTACGCTTGCGGTTTCACTGACAGCGAGTTGCGGGCGCGTATTGATAGTTTGATAGTTGTCAGCCTATTAAATAGTGTCAACCGGCTAATATAATATCATTCACTTCGGTTAACTTGTTTTGACGCTTTTATTTATATTTAGGTAATCTAAGTGATCTGCATTTGGCTTATGATACTGATTCTTGAAAAGATATCGTTGTAATATTTTTGGTTTAATATTTTCATATATTATTCATTACTAGCGGTCGCCCAGTGGTCGAAATTCGACCATAATTGATTTAAAGTGGCTCTATGTGAAGAATTGTACGACATCAGCCGAACAATGCCGAAATACTACAAACGCGACTCGACTGCTTGTGTCAAATGCATGTTCGTTTGCGTGTAGTGTTTTCCCATTAATTTAATGTATTTCTAATGCATATTTTATAAAAAAAAATAGGATTCGCCACTCCTTCTCCATATAAACTTTAACTGTGCCAAATTTCATACTCCTCTGTCCGCGCAATTTTCGTAAAAAGGTGTAAAACATTTTTGCTTCAGATATTAATATATAGATACACTAAATGAGCTTAAATATTTACACATATATACAATTTTTATGATAATTATATTTACATAACTGGTTTAGATGTCGTGAGCATCGATATCAACTGGTATCATGACCAGAAGTCTTTCTGGTTACGATATAATCGAAATGCTTCGATAGGAACAAATAACAATGCTGTCGCTTATTTATAGTTCAATTTTGACAATGAATCACAGGTATGGAGCCTGGTGTAATGACTAAATTCAGCCATGGTAATCAGGTAATCAATGTTCAATTTTTGTTTATGTTTAATTTATTTTATTAGGCCGGTAGAATAGGTATTCAATTCAAATTCATACGTATAAATAGATAATACGATTATCAAGTTTATTACTGAGTCTATTCAAAGAACATTACTGATGAATAACTTGAACAAGAATTATTAATTGCTGGAAAGCATAATTGGAAACCCATTGTGTCTGTCTGCCGGCACTGGTGTACCGTGTGTAGTTAAATTAAATTAAAGGTCGATATTTCAATCGTCAGATAGATTCTACAATTCGTCAAATTATGTCAAACTATTAATTTAAGGTATGCTATCTGATCATTCAAAAATCGATCCATTGTCATGAGGCTCCAGAGAAAAGTAAAATTTTGTAAATAACATACAAAATGTAGATAAACTAATACTAAAGGTTTTAGGGTTTATGTTGCAAGTGTACCATACACATAATATAACGTGCAATTTTGGTCTGACACTCGCTCGCAGGGGGACAGAGCTTATCATATACGGCGTAGCGTCAATATATGAGGGACATTGTTTGACAAAATCCCTTTACGAGACGTCTAGCGTAGGCACGCATATTTTCATGGTAACAAAGGTGCAATTGTATTTTGCCTGTTTCAGTTTTTAATAGCATTGCATGTGTTTTAGAAGTATTCAATAATGTATGATTTTAATGTTTCGAAAAGTGCTATAATATCTACGTGGCTTCTTAACTTTTTTATACAAGGATAATATTAGCTCCTTTACTACAAAAGTACTTTACGTTTGCACTAGCAAACTTATTATTTTATGCTAGGCCTTCACGAATAATTAAAGAAACGAAATACCGTTTCGACTTCTACAATTAATTAATTTAATAAAGTGTAAAACTAGATCCTTACAGTTGACTACGTTTTTGGGGGTGAACTAATTTAGAGGTAATGTATTTTTAAAGAGTTTCAAGCTATATTTAACCTTTTTAACCATTTGAGATGCAGCGGCACACCAGCGGCTCAGGTTTCAGATTTTTAAATTATGTATGGACTAGATGTGCCCGCGGTTTCACTCGCATTTATGGTTACTGCGCCGCCCCTGTGGGTCGTAGCGTGATGTTATATAGCCTATAGCGTACCTCGATAATAAGGCTATCCAACACTAAAATAACTTTTCAATTCGAACCAGTAGTTCCTGAAATTAGCGCGTTCAACCAAACAAACACTATTCAGCTTTATAATATTAGTATAAAATCTATAGACTAGATTTCGCTCACGATTTCGATTTGGCTTCACCCGCGTAAATGTAGGTTAAACGTAACAGTCCTTTTTCTGGATGAAAGGTACTTTATTTCCATTTCTGCACCCCTAACAACGTGTATACAAAATTACACGACGACCGGTTGAGCAGTTAAGGCGTGAAAGCGTAACAAACAAATAAACTAACACATTTATAATTTAACTAGTTTTTCCCCGTGGTTTCACCCGCGTAAGTCCCGTTGCCGTGGGAATTTCGGGATAAAAACTATCCTATGTGTGAATCCAGGTCCCCAGCTATCTACAAACAGAGATTCATCGCAATCGGTCCAGTAGATTTTGCGTGAAAGAGTAACAAACATCCATACAACTTTCGCGTTTATAATATTATATAATAAGGATTCACATTTATATCAGATAGGATTCTCATGCTATAGGCACTTTCACCGTTAAATCAAGTTAAAATAAAGTTTTAAAAGACTACAGAGGTGTCTTGGCTTTAAAACCGAGAGATCTGACTCAGCAGTCTTAAAGTCCTCCCCGCTGTTGTTTTGACAGCAGTTACAAAGGAAGTCATAAATCTTTTTCTTATATTTAAAAATAAATATGTAGAGTTATTTATGTATGTTACCTGTAAGGGAAAGTTCAATTTATTATACATATAATTAGTATAGGTCCGGGGTTTCGCCCGTGTATAATATAATACTATGGAAAAGTATATCGAGACCAAAAGCAATTTTTGTGTATCTAAGCCATAATTTTACCGCGTGTCAAGTCTAATCCAAAAATAGTTTAATGGTTTATGCGTGATTAAGTAACAAACATGCTAACATCTTCACCAACTTTCACTTTGTATATTAGTTTAAAAAAAATAGAAAGATGAAATAACAAGAAATGTGATCAATTGATCATATTTGGGTGCATGTAGAGGACTGTGTGGCATAAAGCTCTTAAAATGTTATTACTAATAGGTTTAAGGTCCAAAAATACATATTGAAAAATGCATTTATGGACCTGAATAAAATGCTAAAAAAATCAAAATTGTCACTGTATTGGTGAGGTAATGTCCATTAGTTCTGAAATGTCCGTGTACAAAAATTAAGAACTCAAACTATTGATATTCAAATGCTAACTGTGCTTGTAAAGAACACCTTACATGAAGAAATATTTTATTTGAACATCCAATATATAAAAATTTATCCAGATGACTAAACCCGCCGGCGGCGCCTCTAACCCTAAAAAAATGCCCACGGTTAGAATTAATTGACGATGGTGTAACTCTTACTCATAAAGCCGATTAGTTAGTCTTATAATAAGTTTAAAAAGTAAAACATGGGATCCAAACATCGCGTATGAATTTAAGGTCAACTCTAACAAGCTCGCGTCATTTTAACAACCATAGAGGGAATTTGCCGCCGTTCGTACTAGGCAGATGTGCTAAGTAATCAATCATTTTGGCCGTCGTGAAATTTTACCCCATAGTACTGTTAGCCTGGCTTATACATTATATGAACGACGAACACTAGTATTTTTTACGTCATTGTATGAGCGAGAGCGGGATAGCGCAACAATGTGTATAGATTTGTCTTGTTCTCACGCATGCAATGTCAATGCATAAAGAGGCCTCCTCATGAACGTCTTTTTCAGTCTAGCAGAATGTTGCAAGTCTAGCATCCGAATATTGCAAGTCTTTTTTATATGTGTCTTTGTTTAATTCTTTCAAGATAAAGAACGAAGTAAACAATTGACCTATTCTAGGATTGTTTGCAATTCAAAGGAATTTTACCGACCCTATGAAGGAATTAAAGGCGGGATGGCAAAAGAACGAGAAAGGTACATTATGCGTATAGCCTCTGAAATACTCTTACGTCTGTTTCCTGTAATCTGTCAATTGTTGGAATACCAGACATCATTGAAAACTTATTGTGTCTGACCGCCAGTGTACGCTACGATTCAAGAGTACTCTACGAACCGACTCATTTTTGTTACAAACCTTGACAACGACAAGTGCTACTTAAATATTGGCAGTAATTAAATAAAATATGCGTTGTCTTTGCTTGAACTAATTAAACCCAATGAAGAAAACTCACATTAATGATGTAAAAAAAACATTTGACCTTCGCTTATGACAGCGTCGACTAACACCATTTAAAGTGGCCATTTATAAATAATAGGTACGTATTAACCTGTAAACATCAACCATTGTGTCTGGACGCTAGCGGCCAAACGCCAATGAACGAATTAAAAATTGTTCATAAAAATACAACAGAAATTAACTAAACCATTTTTCACTTAAGCGCCGCGCCGCAGCCGCCCCGCAGTCGTCCCGCCGCCGTCGCGTCGCCGCGCCGCATACGCACCGCGGCTCCTGCTGCTGTATACGGCAGTTCGGCAGGTGCAACTGTCAGCTGTCCGGAACTCGCCGCTCGCTAATTATTTTTTAAAACCTTGATAAAGGGTTCGCTTGTATTTTAAGTTACAATGTTTTGGCTGCATAGAGCTCTACTTTAGTAGCTTCACATCTTAAACCAAGTAAACAAAGGGCAAGAAACATTGTGTTAATATTTAAATATGACTAAATAAACTATGATTCCGTCACTGAAGCAAACCGCAGATAAAACAACGCTTCACAATAAAAGTTAAATGCGAATAAATAGTAATTCTGTTGTGTTTTCGTATAAACAATGCGTCGTGTATCTTCACAGTCGAGCGGCAAGCTCAGTCGACTGCAGCGCCGCCTGGCCAGATAAACTGTTATTTACAAGCTTTTGAAAAGCTCTCCGCTCCCGCCGCGATAAGAAATTTACTTAAATTACCTACTTAGCATCCGCAATCGCTTACTTTATACTCTAATGGGGGAACCAAGTAGCTATTATTATATCCTCCATTTTTAATATTATTTACATAGTTATTCTTTAAATATATATAAGAAACTGCCGTCTACGGCACCACCGTGGTATTTGCGTTTAGTATTGTTATGTGTGATCATTAAATCCTGTGTCTGGAAAAGTGATATGGAGTTTTTATTTTAGAATATTATCGAAATATTATATGGCTTATACTCTATTTTATGGGGCCTAAAAACATGTCCGAGGATAGGCGTGAGCGTAAGCGAACTAAAATTTAAAATATAATTTAATAGTAGCAAATAGTAAAAAAATGGTAAAGGAAACCCTGTTAGGATAATAGGTTCAGTTGTTTACGCTTCTTGTGCTATACCAGCGGTTTCTTGCTGATTTTGCAACGCAATATTACCTGTCCAGTCTGTGGCCTTTCATAGTCTACTATAAATACTAACTACTAGACGGACTATACGCCTATTCGCCAGCTTATACTCGGTTTCTAATAGTCAGATCAACCTAAAAAGTTGTTAAATGGTCAAATGAAACTTGAAACTAAATTAGCAACCGCCAATTAACAATCGACCCATCGTTAATTAGCCATAATTTGAAATTAGAAACCAAATTTCATAAGCCGAGTGTCACCAGCATAAAAAAATTGCGCAAATATACTTTCGTCATAGAAATAAAAGTGTTTGTTTGGTGTTATGCAACGCTCAATCGCACTTTATGATCGGTGTAATAAATCGTGGATGTAATTCTTTTGTTTCCCTCTTGTACGTGTTCGGTATAAATATTGCAAGATCCAGTGTTGTCGGCCGATCGACGGCGGGCAACCATTCTATATGGTGACCTCTTTCCACCAATCATAGTTATTATTTACATAAGTATACCTATATATCTCCAAAAGAGTAGTATAAAAGTACATAATATATATTATATGAACGCTATATGGTGGTTTAAGTGGTCGCCTCGCCACTGCTTCTACGCTAAGTACCCTGTGCTCTTTGTAAGAACACTAAACTTTGTCGGCCTCGATGGCGTAGTGGTTAGTGTAACCGACTACCATACCAAGCTAATAAAAACATGTTAAAAAAACTCAAGACGAGTAATCTATCTATCATTAAAATTTTCTGGTATCCAGTTACACGCCATGTTTTCCTATTTGCAGAGCCACCTATTTTTTTTTTGAAGGCACTATCCACTATCTAATATTGTATCTTTTCCACGATGTATTGGCAACATATTAAGCCGTGAGTCTCTTTTATTGTAGTAATTAAGGTTTAAAAGATTCATTAAGATAACAGCTTATACACATCGAGTAGCCTTTCCTATGGGGCAACTGCATATGGTTTTCCAACCTTATTTAGCTGAACAAGTCTAATACACGAGTTAAAATCAGTTTTCCAAGTAGCAATTGACATTGAAATATCTTATTAATAATCTACTAATGATTTAAGAACAAGCATTTTAGGTTAAAATATATCTTTTTCAAAGTTGCGTTAGCTTGGTGGGAGACTTTTGCACTGCCACGGAGAGTCTCAGATTCGATCCCAAGACACGCACCTCGGACTTTTCAAATTCATGTGCGTATTCATTGGTTGATAATCGATCGCTTAAACGGTGAAAGAAAACATCGTGAGGCAACTAGCATGTCTGGGAGTTCTCCATAATGTTCTCTAACTGAAGTTTGTCAACTCGCACTGAGCCAGCATAGTGGACTATGGTGTAACCCTTTTCACGCTAAGGAGAGGTCCGTGAAGGAAGAATGACGATGAAAGATGTTTGTCTTGGTCTGGATGTTTCTATGTATAATATATATCTATTTACAAAAAAAAAGTATATATGTATGTTTATACATTGTCTAGTACCCATAGTACAAGCTCTGCTTAGTTTGGGCTAAATGGTTTTGTATATATGTGGTAGAATATTATTATTGTTATATTATTAAAACAACGGACTTGTTTCAATGTTTTTAAAGTAGTTATGTGTTTAAAGCCTGACATAACAGAAGGATATAATTGATTGCAAAACTTTTAAGTGATGTTGACCCATGCCTAAATTTTCGTAAGATTAGGCAGCGGTTTATTATTATTACTTTTTTTTAAAAGACAACTTCAGCAGTTGGTATAATTCCCGTGTTGCGGGAGACTTTACAAACATTCAAACAACGGACACAAAGAACGCCCAGACTCGGAACAACTACAACTATGTGAATCACACAAATAAGTGTCCCGTGTGGCTGAGGCTAGACTACCACGTAACTCTCTAATCAAATCAAATCAAAATCAAAAATAAATTTATTCAAATTAGTTTACAAGGTAACACTTATGAATGTCAAAGTTACACGTAATTTTTTTCTGTGAATTTACGTTTACTGCCACGTTCAGCAAAGCAAGCGGCAACATTATTTTATTTTGGTTCGCGCCTATTGCTGCCTTGCGCACACATTCTCCAGACTGTTGCTACTAGAGAATATCTCAGTAACACTGCCTGAAGCGTTACCTCGCAGTAGGTTGCAATATTTTTATAAGATACATTTTCTTTAAATCATGATAACATATCATAAGTAAATATTTAAGCTTAGGTGCGTCAGGTCCCAGATTCGATCCTCGGTAAGTGTAACTGAGTTTTAATGTTAAAAAAATCCCAGTAATAGCTTGGAGTCAACCTGCTAGATAGGCTCATTTCCTATTTAGATCTTTAAACATAGGTATCATACACATCTATCTACCCTTTCGGAGATAAATGTAGGTTACTTAATTTTGGGTCGAATTAAACATAAATTAAAAAGAACACAATCAATTTTATTCAACTAACCATTTTGAAAAATGCAATATGCTGACTAAAAATAATGCTGGCGCTTTTCTCAGAACCTATTACTCTTTCAAAACATACAAGCGAAAACTGTTTTTGAAATAGACGGCTCCCTAAAACCCCGACTCGTTCGACTAACTACATTACCCATCATTTTATAGAAAGTTTGCGCTATGACGTCACGTAAAATTCATTATACCTCGGGCACACGAGTAGAAATTATTAGTTGGAAGTTTTTGACTCTATCGCGACGGTACATCGATAGAAAATTTTAAACTTCGAACGAAGAACGAGCAATTGAACTAAAGAACGAGTAACGAAGTGAAAGACCGATGCGCCGGTACAACCGAACACGTAATTGCAATCACAATTTTGTTGATAGCACAACTTTGAAAGCGATTTTAACGATCATTTTTTTAGGCTTGTTAAGTGTCTACTTGCTATCTAATTATATAATAAAGTTACTACTTATAAAATATAATTTATATAATATGTATTGTCATTAAAACTGTAACTAAGCGACCATGCTGCCTACATGACCCAACAGTAGGTAATGCTTGCTACTGCTGTGTATGAGGTCTCGGGTTCGTTTGCCGTGAAGGGCATATATTATTAGAATTCTCTATAAAAAAATTGTCAGCTACAGCACGGAGTCTGGAATTATGCCTAAGGAACGTCAATAGACTCTCTTACTATTATGTGGGATCTAATGAAATGAAAGCTAGGAAAATATGTAATACACCTCTACATGCATATACATATGTATGTACTCCCGTGGCATATGTTTGCGTTCACATATTGACCCTTCGAGGATGAAATGTAATAAAAACCAAAATACTACTTTCCAGGAGAGCCAAATAACTCAGATTTTTTAATATACGAATGATCGTAAGAACAATTTGTTTCCTAGATCGACCATAATGGTTTTCCTGTTAGAAAACTTTCGGCAGCTGGCGGTCGCTGTCAGAAAATTGGTCCGATAGATGCCAATCGACTCTCTCTGTATTATTTGACTGACGAAGACACTTCTACTTATTAACAGCTTGTAGACCTGAACCTGACTATATAAGTCATGCTTGAACTGAATTATCAATGAAATGCATATACAAAGATAAAGATAAACAATTTTTTGCTCAATTGTGTACAATGTATGATCATATTCGTAAAACAATAGTTTTTTGGCTCAACAGTTTCTCCTCGCTCCTCCTTCTTTTAAGGCTCACCTCTGCTATTTAATTTATATATGAATGACCTCATCGAGCGACTGAGCAGCACACATGTCGGCTGTGACATAGATGGCACTTGTGTCAATAACGTAAGTTACGCGGATGTCATGGTGCTGCTCAGTCCATCGATAAGTGGGCTGAGAGGGCTACTATCGATCTGCGAGACGTATGCTGAGGTGCATGCCTTAAATACAACTCTCAAAAGAGTGTGATTCTGGTCTTTAGAGCACAAAGACAACAGCTCCGCCGTGTACCAGTAAATCTCTATGGCGTAGTATAAACAAGGTTGAGAATTTTAGGTATTTAGGCCACATTGTCACCAGTGATCTACGCGATGACAGTGATATAGAGCGGGAGCGCAGGGTGTTGGTGGTGAGGAGCAATATGATAACCCGCTGGTTTGCACGCTGCACTCAAAAGCATTCTCCAAAGTAGTATGCTGTAAATGTTAGAAAATAAATCTATTACCTACTTAATTTCTAGGCATGGATACCTGTAATAATAATTGGTTTTATGTTACCTTCGCATAGTCACATAATCCTCTGTCTATAGCTGTCGATTTTGCTAATGATTAAATAAATAAATAATACATAAAATAAAGTACATAGTACATACTAATAGTACATAATACGTCATACATAATACATAATACGTAGTATATAATACTTAGTCATAAACTCACTGATTAAACTTGATCCATCCAAACCAGCTGGTCTTGACCATATATCTCCAAAATTACTAATAGGATGTGCTAAAACGATTGTTGTTCCAATCTCATTCTTATTTAATAAGTCACTTTCTACTTGCGCTGTGTCTCAAATCTGGAAGAAGGCCTTTATAACTCCCGTCTTAAAGAAAACACCCCAAAATTAAGGTTGTAAATTACAGGCCAATCTCTAAAATCATTTAAATTAATAAAACATTATCATAAAACCATTTTCAGCGTTATTTTAAATGTATGTCCATTCAATTCTTTTCTAGATACTGGTAGGTTGCTGTATACACGAATAGCATAATGTAAGTGCTTTTAAAGTATATAATGTTATTTATTGTAGGTGCTTATATTTTTTACGAATGTTGGTCTTTGAAGTAGATTTAAAGCTAAAGTATTGAGAATGATTGTTAATAAATTTTCTTCATTCGAGAATATATATACTGGTTAGGGTAGACCTTAGATTTAAAAACATTTCTGGATACTATGCATGCTATATATTACTCTGACCTCTAGGAAATTCATATCTCGGACTTCATATGTTTAACAGTAAAGTTTTATTTTTGTAGTTCCAATTAAGTGTACTTAATAGAAGCTAATTTATTACGCCAATTAGGTTCTAATATTGACCCAAGCAGCGCAGAGATGAATATAGGTGCCTAATATTAATACCTCATTACATGCAACAAAATCTTATTATTCCATACTAGTAAATTATTCTAAATGCGGGTTTCAATACCCCAGGGGGATAATTAGACTTCACCTACGATTTCTACAAATAATTACATTAAGTGATTAACTGATTAATGACTAACAAAAACAAAAACATAAATTAGTGTTACCTTTGCAATTGGATAAAATAAGTGATATAGCTTTCTATAACATGTAATGTGGATGTGGGTAGGTAGTAAAGTAGGTGTAAAAATATATCCACATACACACACACACACACACACACACACACACACATACACACACATATATATAGATAAAATCCAAGTTTAAACCAGCTGCGAGTCTAATTATTACTTTATCTATATACTAGTTAATAAGTTAAGAAATAAGCATAAAAGGAAATCTCAAGGCAAACTATTAACAACTTACTCTACCAGCACAAAAAAGATTTGATAACACACCCATCAATTAAAATAAAACTGAAATACAATATTATTATGTTATTCTTTCACAACAATAGCGTATCGACAATTTGTATCAGTAAGCTACGCTAACAAGGAAAATCAGAATTAATTAATAATCAGGGATAAAACTTCGCCGCGTAAGTAGGTTCCACCATTTTCCCTTGAAAAATCCTCAAGAAATTTGAGATAAAGGTATCAAATTAATTTTTAACAAAGCATCGCAGATACAGGCACGCTTTTTTCTTTTGTGGCACATTACAATGAACATTCGTTTTGAAATTTGACTATACCATCGCATCGTAAGGCATGAGAAAAAATAATGATTTATTTATGTCAATGGGCTATATTCGAGGGCGGTGTTTTCTTTCCCAAATTGGTTATTGTTCGTATAAACTTCTTTTATTAAGGTTGTTAGTAAAACGAGAGCACGTAATAAATGCGATATTTTACATTGTAAAACGAACTTTTTATGGAAACAAATTGCCTTTGCGTTTCCCTGTTGTTTATTTTATATTGTAACTTGAATTTTCTTCTTAATGCAAAGACACTTGTTTCGTCTAGACTTGGTCATGTGTGAAATAACCTGTGAATTGTACACCCACTAATAAACCTTAAACGTAGAACATAAAACTAATAGTGCACGGCACTTCGTCGTAAAGCGAAGAACCTGGCAAACTGGTTGGCAACGCCCAATGTCTCATGTATACGTCATATATAATATGGCTGATTGGACGACTACCTCTCTGGCGCAGCGGTAGTGAGTGCTATGCTGCAGTTTTCGGATTTCTTTTTCTTTTTTTTACTGGGTTGGACAGTGTTATTGTAAATTTTATTAGTAATTTTATTACTATTTATGGTCGATCGACTTCAGTTAAATGGCGAAACGTAGATGTTTTAACACCTTTGCTTACTTTTTCGAGAATAATCATACACTACATTATGACCCCGGCTTCGTCTACGTTTGTCTAGATTTTGTCAATATTTTTCTATTGGAATCAATACTTTTTTCCTGGATAAAGGTACGCTACGTCAATTTCCGTACCTCTGTCAACGTCTATGCCAAATTGCATAATGATCGGTCAAGTAGATAAAGCGTGGAAACGTAACAAACGAATAAACAAACATACTCACATTCACATTTATAATATTAGTTAGGATAAGTATAAGTATGTACATACGTAGTTTTTTTGCTTAATTTGTTTGTTCTATAAAATAGTTTTTACTCATATTTATAGATATGGTCTTCATTAAACTCTTACAAACTTTTAACGCATGTATCGACATATAGGCGACCTACAATGATTTCATAGAAAATGATTCATGAAACGATTCATGGAAATTGCCGTAAAATATTTTTAACAGATGTTCCAATTACACGAGCGCTTCAGCCGCGTTACTGACACACATAATATGTGGCAAAAATATTTTCGTCTTTAAAAGTTGTATGACTGTTGATAGCGATTAGTGCAATTCAGATTTATTTATAGTTTTTAACTAACTACAAGTTGACAGCCTCTTTGGCCCTGCCGCATACATTACGCGGCATATAGTGTATTATGGCGTATTGTGGCGTATTGTGGTGCTTAGGTACGTTTTCTTTTGCCGGAAATGTCAAACTGAGATAAGGATTTACATACGTACCTACATAGATTTACGCCTGTTTCCCAGATGGGTAGGCAGAGACTACGGATTTCCATTTGTTACGATCCTGATAAACTTCTCTGCCTTCATTGACTTTTATCACATTCCTCATACACGCTCGCCGGTTGAAGATGCTTTTAACCTGGTCTTTGTCCAGAACGTCTCCAATCTGATAGAGAAACATTCACCTAGGTCTTCCCCTTGCGACTGTTCCGTTCACACTAGCCTTATAAACTTTCTTAGACAGTCTTTTCTAGTCCACTCTTTCTACATGCCCAAATTACAAAATCCTAATCTAAAAGAAACACTAAGATTTCAAATATACTTGCTATACGACTAAGCTAGAAACGAACTTATAGCTGTATAGCACGTTTAAAACAAAATTTGAGTACATCTTACACATACACACAATACGTCTTAGTAATACAATATATTTCGGGAATATTTTGGTATGAATTATGTAAATACCAATGAGTCACAACGTAACCTGATTGATTGCATTATTCAATAAACATATGGTAGACTACAAAACATAGTCCTCACCCGCTTCGCGCCATAACACTTTATTGGAAAGCACCTTCTAATTTCGCACTTCACTAAAAAGTTCAATATCATCTCATCTAATACGTATGTACGTAATACTTTGTTTAGCCAATAACACTTGAGAACCGAGATATTGTGTTTATGACTCTAGGGGGACCGTGAACGATAAAACGTCTCCTCGACGAGAACAATCCCGGCAATAAGGCTTTACTTGTAATGGTCATCTTAGCTGGATATTAATGACTGCGCCGTGACTCGCAATCGTCGGAATGAAAACGAAAGCGACTGATGAATGGATATTATTAGTTTTTGGGGATGTTTCGTAAAAATAAATGTTAGCTAAAGATACATTGAGGATTAGTAAGCATACGTTAATACACATGGGAACCTACACGATCATGCTTTTGGTTGGTAAGAGTACTAAACTAAAACTTTTTATTGGTAACTAGCTGGCCTGACTAGAGTTCAAATCATACTGTTAAAAATAGTTAGACACTTTTCTTTTGATTTAAAATCCTATTACTGATTTTAAAAAATTAAAACAATATAGGTACCTACCTATTGTTTTGATTAGAGCGATGATATCGTTGGATACGAAGCCATAAATAACAACAGATTATCAATTTGAGCAAAAAGAACAAAATAATCGATTAAAAATTTCAAATAAGTAGGTACTGTTATTTTTTTTAAACACTTATTTTCGCTCTCGTTCTCTAATACACATTATTTCTTTTATAAATGTTGCCTACCCAACAGACGACACCCTATAGTACGACAGATATTGCTTCTATTTTTGAAGTTTCAAGTCAAATGCGAAAAAATATAACCGAACAAATAAATAACATACATAATTATGTCAATAGTTGAACAATAATAATAATAGTTTATTGCCACATAAAATACATACAGTTGAAACAGAATCAAATACAGTTATTTAGTTTGTACAATGTGAATGATACGTTTACGTTTGTTAATACAAAACTTAATACCAAAAATGCTCGCCTATTTTGCCCTTAATCATTTTTCTAGTTTCTTCTTTTAAGGAATGTATATACAGGGTGATTTTGAAATCGTGTAATTCCTTTTAACCACGCATTCTATTGGTGATATAGAATAACCCTGACCATATTTTTATTTAATTAGAATTATTTAAAAAAAAAAATTATTGTTCCGTTTTTTTCGTGAAATGGTGTCAGATAGTCATATGTTAACCAACCGAGGCAATTTTAAATTTTTTCTAATTAAAATAAAAAAACATATTAATAATTAATGTCGTAAATAATAACGGGCGGTCCTTTTTATTGCCCCTTATTATTTACGACATCAGTTATTGTTATGTTATTATTTTTAAATTAGTAAAATATTAAGATTGTGTCAGGTGGTTAAAATATGACTATTTGAAATCATTTCATGAAAAAAATCTGTACTCTAATTTTGCCGAAACCATTATTCTAATTAATAAAAAATATTGTCAGGGTTATTCTATATCACCAGTAGAATGCGTGGTTAAAAGGAATTACACGATTTCAAAATCACCCTGTATAATAGAAATATAAGGAAATCGAAATAACTAACAAAATATATTAATATAATAAACTTAATATTTTCTATATTTCTTTCTATGAGGTTTAGTAAACATATTGCTTCTTTTCTATTACTAAAGCTTAATAGTACCCCGCCATTTAATTAATAAAATTGGCGTATTTTCAATATGAAGTATAAATATGTCTGTGAAAACAGCAGGGGTTCAGGAGTATGTTCAGTCGGCGGTTATTTTTTTGCGAGCATGCCAGTATAGGTATGGAGCGCTGTTGGATTGGACACATCTTTTTGTTGCACCCGTCACGGGGTAACAGCAAAAAACTTATTTTTAGACTTCCTCGTGGATGTTACGTGCGTTTTATTCCTCTGTGTATAGGTTGACATTGAGTATGCTTCAGCTGAAATGGCGAAAAATATTTTACGATGACTCTTCTATTCAACTACAAGGAGGCTTTTCGAGCTTTATTCATGCGCCAAAATTCGAACTGACTAGTATTTTATTTTAAAGTGACAACGATCGCACCTGGGGTAAGAGGTAAAGGGGTAGTCCTTTTGTCGGAAAAGCCATCAAAAACTAAAGATCAACCTGATTTGAAACAGCTCTTTTTGTTCCGTGTAAAGGCCAACCACAACACTCGGCGCAGGCAATGTACTTAGGACTACTTAACTGTGTAATGAAAAAATAAATGTGATGCGTAACTCTTCTAAAATAATTACTTATTTTCAAAGTACCAGTTTCTTCAGCCCTAAGTATATCTTCACATCAGAGATAAAGAATGGGAACTAGCAATACAAATCAACTCAGAATAGATGGAAAATGAGATTGTGAGTACACACGCAATGCAAAAGTTATCTTTACAATACGATCACACACATACTCGTACGTGGAATCTCAATTAGAAACGAAACTTACTGATGCATCATCCAAATATTGAAACCTTAAATGTCAGTCTATAATTACTCAGAGTCGGAGGGCTTAGGTCTCGAATCTACTAAATAAAAAGGTAGGATAGGATTAAAAAGAAGTTGGATAATGTACGGAACTGTCTGAACAGCTGGCTTAAAATACCTGCTCATTCGTTTTTAATTCCGTCTACTCTGTGTATGGACTTTATTGGAAAGGCTACACAAATTTCGTGGATAGCGCTTTGGAATGTGTGTTATTTCATACAGGTACAAAAAAGAATCGTAAAAGCAGTTTTAGTAAAGTACTTACATAGAATTTAGAGTGTATTTATAAAAATATTGTTGTTTTTAATTGTGTATCACGCTGCTCAGACTAAAATCTTTTCGTGTTCTCTCTATATTTATGATATATCTGAGAATTTATCTGTGTTCTTAAATATACTGAATATATCTGTGCTCTGACTCTGTTACCTATCCTGCATTTTGTGTTTTATTAATTAATATAAAATATTATGTCACTCTGAATATCTAGTAAGTACTAAACTACAGTTGACATTTTGAAATTAGAACACTGACAAAGACAACACTGAACAATATTGGATTGTGACGTAATAACCACGTCTACTAAGCCGACAGTTACACAAATTAAATAAATACAAATGCCCGGGTCGTTACGAGTGAATAAGTACACATAGTAGATACTAAACCGGCTATCTGTATTTATTTAGTCTGTAGTCGAGTCGATACAGAGCGTTATTTATTATAAAAGTGACGAAACTTTATTTTATACTTATCTTCATCGCTAATATATACCTACTTTTATTATATATACGTATATTGTATCTATTTGTAAGACTATACTTTTTACATTTTTGTAAGTTGTGATTAAATACAATATCAGGCATTTTATTAAATGATAGAAACTACACTAGTTTTAATAGTACAGTGGTTGGCAACCTGCGGCTCTTTGGCGCCTCGACTGCAGTTCTTCCACGAAATGTTTAGTGCAGGCACGGCATATGACTTATTATCTTGCCTTATAAGTATGATACCTAACTTAATTTACTGTTAGTTAAACTAAGACTTATTTGGCAAAGGTAAGCTCGACAGTGTACTTTAATTAAATTTTTCCGTAATAAAGTCTCTTGCTAAAGCAAAGCTTAAGTTAAAAAATGGCTTTGTGAACAGATTTCACTTGTGGATTGTCTATACTTGGTTCTTTTGGACCACAAGGTTGCATGGTACATCTATCAGTAGTACTAAAAGTAAAGACGGGAATAGCGAATGCATTCGTGTATACTTAACATCATCACTGCACTTGTCTCTATGGTCTCTCTGAAAGTATACTAACTCAATCATTTGCAATACTTATATGACTGGTACATGTTCGATTACCTTTAGGACAATAATTTTTGTAACCAACAAGTATTTTTCTAAGGCACGACTGTGACGCAATATCTGTTAGAAGCATCGTAAAGATTATTACGATATTTTGAATTATAAGTATGAATTAATTGGCAGCGGATGGATAATAAGCTTGAGATCGAGAGGTCACAAATTCGACTCCGAACCGTTGCACTACAGACGTGAGCCCACATACAAGAATACCTAACCTAAACTGCCAGAAATATTATTTCTTTTTATTTTATCTTTTTGAATAAAGACAACTCTCACACTCGGAATAAATTCTGTGTTGCGGAGGTATTTGTAAACATTCAAGCAACGGACCCAAGAACATCCAGACTCGGAACAACCATTTATAGATCACACAATTTTTTGTCCCGTGTGGGATTCGAACCCACAACACTCGGCGTAGTTAGCAGTGGCGAGGCGACCACTGAAACCACTACGCTATCAGTGCAATCAATCGTAGAATACATTATCTGTTATATGTATTATGACTTATGACTGTATCAAAACATACGTCGGGAAATTAGCGTGCCTTATACAGCTCCGGTACCATACTGGAAATATGGGACGGGGCTTCTCCGTCGGCTTCAGAGAGGTTTTCGTTAGCAACTCCCAGAGTTGCGAGCGGCTTTATTGCCCCGGCACCTATCTGGAGAATATGTAATGCCACTTGGACACGAGGTAGCTCGCTTACGAGAACCGGATCTCTGGAGTTAGGTTGGAGAAATCGAGATTTGGGGACAAAACCTGTCTATAACTGGTCTCCCCGGTATAAGGTGCTCTCGGGCACTAGCAAGAGCCGCTGTACCTTACAGCGGCTCTTGCTATTATAACCTGACGGTTGGTGAAGAGGAACGCTATATCATAAACTGGAATAGTCGTAGAGAGAGGGAATGAACCAAAACATTACATACAAGTACTTTATCGTGTACCTACATCGCAAGTAAGCTGATATGTATTTTTATTGAAAGATATTATCCAGCCGCAGTAAATTGGTTCATCGATCTAACCACACATAACCGTATTGTCTGCCAGTTCAATTTGTTCTGATAGCAGACTACTAAACTGAAGCACAGTTTTTGTTATAAAATGCTTTAATTTTAAACTAATCTTATATTTACATAACATGGTCATAATTGCACTCAATTTGTGTGCCCAGCTAATGCTGAGGTGGTGACCGTTTTCGGTTTGTTTTTTATGGGTTAAAAGGTATTTTTGTACTAACCTAACACCTAACTAATATTATAAACGCGAAAGTGAGTTAACGTCTTAACTACTCGACCGATCACTAAGAAATTTTGCATACACGTTGTCAAGAGTAGAGAATGGGTAATAGAGTACCTTTCATCCAGTAAAAGTACTGTTACTAATTTAACCTACATTTACGCGAGCGAAGCCGCGGACACAATTTAGTATATTATATTTACATAACATAATTATAATTGCAATGACGATTACCTTGTCTTTTAGGTTAAGCCTTATCTTTTTGTACTATAATGTTTGATTGGGTATATATTACGTATGCTAGTAATTGTATGCTTATTATTTATTTCATAATAATATACCTACGTAGCAGCGATAGCCTAAGGAAAACTGTTACACTGCCACGCAGAGATCTCGAGTTCGAATCCAAAGCGCGCATCTCTGACTTTTCGAAGTTATATGCGTATTAAATAGTAAATTATCGCTTGCTTTAACGGTGAAGGAAAACATCGTGAGGAAACCTGCATGTCTGAGAGTTCTCCAAAATGTTCTCGAAGATATGTGAAGTCTGCCAACCCGCACTAGGCCAGCGTGGTGGACTATGGCCTAACCCTTCTCACAGTGAGAAGAGGCCCGTGCCCAGCAGTGGGACAGTTTAATACAGGGCTGATATTATTATTATTATTATATAATTTATTATATGTATACCTACTACTAGTTTATGTCACGTCTTAACTCCGTACTACTTGACAGATCATCACGAAACTTTGCATACACGTTGTCAGGGGTAGATACAGAAAAGGATATAGGATACCTTTCATACAGAAAGAAGTACTTCTTTAACTTACTTCTTTACCCTAAGAAGTTCTCTCAACGTTAGTGAAGCTGCAGGCATAGCCTAGTTCATTTAAAGAAATCAGGTACTTGAGTAAACAAATATTAAAAATGAACAAACATAATTCAAACAACTCTAAATTCGAAACTGAAAGCATTAAACAACAATGAGATACGTATGAAATAGCAGATCCCTTTACTATTTTGGCACGGAAGAGTCGCGTATAGTAACACTTCTACTGAAACTTTTAACCACATTAGAGCCGAACAAAACGTGAACATTTTCTCTCGATAATAATAATCAAAGCGGGTCTATTAGCTAGCGTATGTTTGGAGTGCATTAGACCGTCGCCGTCGCTGCCGCCGGCAGATGGCGCTGACTGGCGCTAATGACATCGCGCGCACTAAATTATTTTTACGACGAGACATCGTACCGCGAGAGATTCTACCGCAGCGCAGATTGTTCTAACTATTTATATTATGTGTTCACGTGCTTTAAGCTTGAGGTAAAAACAGTTTATACTAATATTATAAAACTAAAGAGTTTGTTTGTTAGGTTGAACGCGCTAATCTTAGGAACAATACGAATTGAAAATTCTTTTAATATTGGATAGTCCATTTATCGAGGAAGGCTATAGGCTATATAACATCACGCTACGACCAATAGGAGCGGAGCAGCAATGGAAAATGTTGCAAATACGGCAAAATCTCTAGTTACAAATATTTTGTTGAAAGTTAAGTTTACACCAGCCCTCGCCGCTTTTAAGTGAGTTGTAATGCTTTTAGTTTACTTTTATAAGACTAGTTTTTGTCCACGACTTCCCTCTAGGTGATGAAACAATACTTTGAAAAAAGTTTAGCTTATGTTACTCGATGATAAATGTGATAATATAGCTTTCTAACGGTGAAAAGCTTTCCTTTTTATCTTCTAGCTTTTTATAATATTAAGTAGGTACTAGGTTTCCCCGCGGTTTCACCCGCGTAAGTGCCGTTCCCGTGGGAATATCGGGATACAAAGCCTATGTGTGAATCCAGATCTCCAGCTATCTACATACCAAGTTTCATCGCAATCCGTCCAGTAGTTTTTGCGTAAAAGAGTAACAAACATCCATACATCCATACATACTTTCGCGTTTATAATATAAGTAAGGATAGACAAGTACTAGGAATAATTCTTCTGTCGCGGTATACTTTACAAACATCCAAACAGTGGTCAAAGAACTCTCACTTTGAGAAGCACAGAATTTTTTTATCCGTGTGGAATAGAACCCACAACTAAGAGCGGCGGTAGTAGTGAGGTGAGCCCTTAAACCACTACAGGATGATTTTGAAATCGTGTAATTCCTTTTAACCACGTATTCTACTGGTGATATAGAATAACCGTGACCATATTTTTTCTTAATTAGAATAATGGTTTCGGCAAAATTAGAGTACAGATTTTTTTCATGAAATGATTTCATATAGTCATATTTTAACCACCTGACACAATCTTAATATTTTTTTTATTTAAAAATAATAACATAACAATAACTGATGTCGTAAATAATAAGGGGCAATAAAAAGGACCGCCGTTATTATTTACGACATTAATTATTAATATGATTTTTTATTTTTATTAGTAAAAAATTAAAATTGCCTCGGTTGGTTAACATATGACTATCTGACACCATTTCACGAAAAAAACGGAATAATAATTTTTCAAAAAAAATAAATCTATTTAAATAAAAATATGGTCAGGGTTATTCTATATCACCAGTAGAATGCGTGGTTAAAAGGAATTACACGATTTCAAAATCACCCTGTATACCATCCGTGCAGTGGATTGCGATAATTTATAGACTGTTATTAAGGGACATTTATCGTCTATTTATTAATAATTTGGCATAGGATTAGTAAACATAATTAAATACATATATATTGGCTTTCACAAATCTGGGATTGATTAAAGTCTAAATGCATGAGTTTCATACATGGCTATAAGGCCCGGTATTCACCAAAGCAGAGAAGAGAGGGGACGAGAAGAGATGTGTTTTGAATAAACCAATCAGATTTCGTTATCTCCACATCTCCTCTCAGTTTAGCTTCGGTGCAAAAGGATCAAGCGCAAAGAAGAGGAGATGTCTCATTTTTTTAAATAATTTTGTGCCGTGAGCGAATATGCAGTGCAGAGATGAACGGAGATGTGTGTAGCCGGGCAGGCGCAGCGCGACTCATTCCCCGCTGTCTTCTCCCCGCGCCTCGCACACCCGAAAGCGTCATTCGACTGACTGGTTTCGAGCTCTCAGCTCACATCTCCTTTCCGCTACGCATCTCCTCTCCGCTTTGATGTAAATAACCTGGCAGCTTCGCAGCTTTTCTTCTTTCGTCTCCTCTCCTCTATGCTCTAGTGGATACCGGGCCTAAGCTTCCACACGCAGCTCCGCTCGCGTGGTATATCATAAAACCATCCTAACTAATATTAGAAATGCAATGTCAGTTTGTTTGTTACGCATTCACGCTTTAACTACTCGACCAAACATCATACAATTTTGCTAACACGTTGTCAGGGTTACAGAAATGGACATAGGGTTTCATCCAGTAAAATGTACTGTTTCGTGGGAAATGAATTTAATGACAAAAACATAATATACATTGACGACAAAAATACATTGAAATTAAATAATTAAAGCTGCGGGCAAAAACTAGTTAATTTATTCAATTTGCTTGTGGAAACAAACGTTAAAAATAGACAAGCATCATTAAAATAAACACCAAATAAAGAAACACATCCTCAGTGGCACAGCAATGGTAGTTATATGCTTAACTATGCACGATGGCCCGGGTTCGATTTGTATTGGGTTTTGTCTAGGAACTCTCAATAGCAGCATGGAATCTCAAATAGTGCCTTTTTTATGCAAGATGGCAAACTAGCCTACGGCCCACCTGATGGTAAGTGGTCGCCGTAGCCACCAGAGGCATCACTTGCGCGTTGCCGACCCTTTAGGAAAGGAAGAAGAGAAAAAGGAAGTGCGAAGAAAAAGGAGCGCGAAGGGGGAAAGAAGGTGATTGGGTTTCCGGCATTCTCACTCACCGAACGGAACACAACAGTAGGAATACTGCTATTTCCCTCGATATTCTGTAAGAGGGTAGTCCTTCCCTGGTCCAGCCGGCCCATTCATGCTTAAATCAGCCAGGCTCTACTACTCAAACTGGTAATAGTCTCGCCCCCTATTACGTGGGAATCAAACCAAGTTTGACAAAATGTAGGTATAACACACTCCTGCCGACCCCGTGAAGCTATATAATACATAAGTTATTATCACACAATACATATCAGGCCATATAATAAATAATAATATATAATATCAGCCCTGTATTTAACTGTCCCACAGCTGAGCACGGCCCTCTTCTCATTGTGAGAAAGGTTAGGCCATAGTCCACCGCGCTCGCGACCGCATGCGAAAGCGATTCGCGCGGCCCCGTCGATAGTGGTTGTGTCGAGGAACACCGTGGTAGGTTTAGTCGGTATTCCGGGAGGTAATTTACTATTATTCCATCTTTCTTTTACCCCGGCGAGTCCGACATAATCCCTCCGCCCCCGCGGAGGGATATGAGTCAAAGCATTCGCACATGTAAAAAAAAAAAAAAAAAATCGTCCATCGCGCTGGCCCAGTGCGAGTTGGCAGACTTTACGTGTCTTTGAGAACATTATGGAGAACTCTTAGACATGCATGTTTCCTCGTGATGTTTTTCTTCACCGTTAAAGCAAGCGATAATTAACTATTTAATGTGTACATAACTTCGAAAAGTCAGAGGCACGCCTTGGGATCGAACTTGAGACCTCTGCGTGGCAGTCTAACGGTTTTCCACTAAACTAACGCTGCTCTATATATGCATATCTATTGCGTGAGAAATTTAGCTGACGTAATAATTAATACGTCAGTTAAATTTCTCACGCAATAATTATTTATAAAAAATAATTATACCTTAGAGTCGAAAATAAGATTTCATATGTTTCGATGGGTGCATCATCACCATCATATCCACACACATTAAATCGTCGGCATACCTTTTCATACATTTTGTTTATTGCCACGATGTTTCCGCTAAATGACTTTGTAGAAAACATTTGACAGGACTTGATTCTGCAACCCCTTCAAACTATCATCGCCTTACCAATTGAGCTATTCATGGTCCACCTACAGAGATTGAAATTTTCTTCCGTACATATATTTTATCTAAAGAGATACAATACGCTTTCTATCATGTATTTATAAAGCGTATTATATTATCTGTGATAAAGCTATGCAACAGCTAATACAAACTACACGCAAAACTCATTTGTAATTCCAGCGAGTCGTATGTTCAATGCGGCATGGAGGAGTGTTGATATAGACTATTTGATATATAGCAGCTAGTTTAAAAAAAATGTGTTTCTCCTTTGAGTCTAGAATATTGATGTGATTGTGTCTATTTCTTGCTTACATGTTGTTTTTAAATGTCTACTTCTATTACATATGCTTATTTATTGTATTATCTGTGAAATCTTTTAATTGGCCTTCTGTGAATCTTCTTGTATCAACTCTGAGTATAATATTAATTTAGCTATAAGGTTTCCAAAAATTGTAAAAATATAAAAGATGTATTTAAACAGAATGTAACAATTGCCGACAGCCTAGTAGATTTTAAGCCATCGATTTAGGCTATCGATACCCTAACGGGCAATCGTTGGTCTGCCACGCAGAGGTCCCAAGTTCGAGTCCACATCCCTCTGACCTTACGCAGTTACGTGCTTATTTAATAGTCGACCATCGCTTGCATTTACGGCGAAGAAAATATCGTGAGGAAACCTGCAAGTCTGAGAATTCTCCATAATTTTCTCGAACCAACCCGCATTAGAGTAGCGTGGTCGACTATGGCCTAGCTCTTCTCATACCGAGTAGAGACCCGTGCCCAGTATTATTTATTGCTACTTTTTATTTTTAAAAGATAAGTTTCATTCTAGGAATAATTCATGTATCGCGGGGAATTTTAAAAACAGTCAAACATTGGTCACAGGTAACGTTCGTCTCGTGGATCACACGAATTTGTATCCTGTGTAAGGACTGAACTCAAAATACTCGGGCGTAGTAGCAGTGGCAAAAAAACCACTTAAGCCAGCTCACCATCCGTGCAGTTTATGACAAGATATCTTGACGAACGAACGGGTCGGTACCCATTGGTCCCCTGAAATTCGCACCCATTCGTCCCCTGAAATATTTGAGGTGCCCGCTCGTCCCCTTGTATTATTTATTTAAAATCATTAATCCCATTCACTCTGCCAATTTAAGGGCACCTGAGCGAGTGGCGAGTCTATAACTTTTATTCCAGGGGACGAGTGGGTACCTTAAAAATAAATTAATATTGATTGGTCTCCTACTAGGAGACCAATGGGCACCTATATAGGTGTCGAATCTACAAATTTTATTCTGGGGGACGAATATAAGGGGACCAACGGGTCCCGACCCGAACAAACGCCTCACGGTGAACAATGAAAAATTATGACAGACCTGATATGAGAGTATACCTGGTATTATTTATCATACAGAGACCTGTATGATAATTAATAAGTAAATACGTTGGTTTAAAACATTAGTCCTATGTTCTCTTTTAATTATTAAGATATTTTAATTACAGCTTACCCCAGGTGTATAAATGTTACCTATAAGTGTTAGCTAAGAGGCGACGAAATAGTTAAACAAGACCGAGTCGTAAACTGAGTTATTAAAGTATAAAGCAGGTGTGTTCAACATGCGCTAATGTATATACAGGGTGATTTTGAAATCGTGTAATTCCTTTTAACCACGTATTCTACTGGTGATATAGAATAACCGTGACCATATTTTTTCTTAATTAGAATAATGGTTTCGGCAAAATTAGAGTACAGATTTTTTTCATGAAATGATTTCATATAGTCATATTTTAACCACCTGACACAATCTTAATATTTTTTTTATTTAAAAATAATAACATAACAATAACTGATGTCGTAAATAATAAGGGGCAATAAAAAGGACCGCCGTTATTATTTACGACATTAATTATTAATATGATTTTTTATTTTTATTAGTAAAAAATTAAAATTGCCTCGGTTGGTTAACATATGACTATCTGACACCATTTCACGAAAAAAACGGAATAATAATTTTTCAAAAAAAATAAATCTATTTAAATAAAAATATGGTCAGGGTTATTCTATATCACCAGTAGAATGCGTGGTTAAAAGGAATTACACGATTTCAAAATCACCCTGTATACCATCCGTGCAGTGGATTGCGATAATTTATAGACTGTTATTAAGGGACATTTATCGTCTATTTATTAATAATTTGGCATAGGATTAGTAAACATAATTAAATACATATATATTGGCTTTCACAAATCTGGGATTGATTAAAGTCTAAATGCATGAGTTTCATACATGGCTATAAGGCCCGGTATTCACCAAAGCAGAGAAGAGAGGGGACGAGAAGAGATGTGTTTTGAATAAACCAATCAGATTTCGTTATCTCCACATCTCCTCTCAGTTTAGCTTCGGTGCAAAAGGATCAAGCGCAAAGAAGAGGAGATGTCTCATTTTTTTAAATAATTTTGTGCCGTGAGCGAATATGCAGTGCAGAGATGAACGGAGATGTGTGTAGCCGGGCAGGCGCAGCGCGACTCATTCCCCGCTGTCTTCTCCCCGCGCCTCGCACACCCGAAAGCGTCATTCGACTGACTGGTTTCGAGCTCTCAGCTCACATCTCCTTTCCGCTACGCATCTCCTCTCCGCTTTGATGTAAATAACCTGGCAGCTTCGCAGCTTTTCTTCTTTCGTCTCCTCTCCTCTATGCTCTAGTGGATACCGGGCCTAAGCTTCCACACGCAGCTCCGCTCGCGTGGTATATCATAAAACCATCCTAACTAATATTAGAAATGCAATGTCAGTTTGTTTGTTACGCATTCACGCTTTAACTACTCGACCAAACATCATACAATTTTGCTAACACGTTGTCAGGGTTACAGAAATGGACATAGGGTTTCATCCAGTAAAATGTACTGTTTCGTGGGAAATGAATTTAATGACAAAAACATAATATACATTGACGACAAAAATACATTGAAATTAAATAATTAAAGCTGCGGGCAAAAACTAGTTAATTTATTCAATTTGCTTGTGGAAACAAACGTTAAAAATAGACAAGCATCATTAAAATAAACACCAAATAAAGAAACACATCCTCAGTGGCACAGCAATGGTAGTTATATGCTTAACTATGCACGATGGCCCGGGTTCGATTTGTATTGGGTTTTGTCTAGGAACTCTCAATAGCAGCATGGAATCTCAAATAGTGCCTTTTTTATGCAAGATGGCAAACTAGCCTACGGCCCACCTGATGGTAAGTGGTCGCCGTAGCCACCAGAGGCATCACTTGCGCGTTGCCGACCCTTTAGGAAAGGAAGAAGAGAAAAAGGAAGTGCGAAGAAAAAGGAGCGCGAAGGGGGAAAGAAGGTGATTGGGTTTCCGGCATTCTCACTCACCGAACGGAACACAACAGTAGGAATACTGCTATTTCCCTCGATATTCTGTAAGAGGGTAGTCCTTCCCTGGTCCAGCCGGCCCATTCATGCTTAAATCAGCCAGGCTCTACTACTCAAACTGGTAATAGTCTCGCCCCCTATTACGTGGGAATCAAACCAAGTTTGACAAAATGTAGGTATAACACACTCCTGCCGACCCCGTGAAGCTATATAATACATAAGTTATTATCACACAATACATATCAGGCCATATAATAAATAATAATATATAATATCAGCCCTGTATTTAACTGTCCCACAGCTGAGCACGGCCCTCTTCTCATTGTGAGAAAGGTTAGGCCATAGTCCACCGCGCTCGCGACCGCATGCGAAAGCGATTCGCGCGGCCCCGTCGATAGTGGTTGTGTCGAGGAACACCGTGGTAGGTTTAGTCGGTATTCCGGGAGGTAATTTACTATTATTCCATCTTTCTTTTACCCCGGCGAGTCCGACATAATCCCTCCGCCCCCGCGGAGGGATATGAGTCAAAGCATTCGCACATGTAAAAAAAAAAAAAAAAAATCGTCCATCGCGCTGGCCCAGTGCGAGTTGGCAGACTTTACGTGTCTTTGAGAACATTATGGAGAACTCTTAGACATGCATGTTTCCTCGTGATGTTTTTCTTCACCGTTAAAGCAAGCGATAATTAACTATTTAATGTGTACATAACTTCGAAAAGTCAGAGGCACGCCTTGGGATCGAACTTGAGACCTCTGCGTGGCAGTCTAACGGTTTTCCACTAAACTAACGCTGCTCTATATATGCATATCTATTGCGTGAGAAATTTAGCTGACGTAATAATTAATACGTCAGTTAAATTTCTCACGCAATAATTATTTATAAAAAATAATTATACCTTAGAGTCGAAAATAAGATTTCATATGTTTCGATGGGTGCATCATCACCATCATATCCACACACATTAAATCGTCGGCATACCTTTTCATACATTTTGTTTATTGCCACGATGTTTCCGCTAAATGACTTTGTAGAAAACATTTGACAGGACTTGATTCTGCAACCCCTTCAAACTATCATCGCCTTACCAATTGAGCTATTCATGGTCCACCTACAGAGATTGAAATTTTCTTCCGTACATATATTTTATCTAAAGAGATACAATACGCTTTCTATCATGTATTTATAAAGCGTATTATATTATCTGTGATAAAGCTATGCAACAGCTAATACAAACTACACGCAAAACTCATTTGTAATTCCAGCGAGTCGTATGTTCAATGCGGCATGGAGGAGTGTTGATATAGACTATTTGATATATAGCAGCTAGTTTAAAAAAAATGTGTTTCTCCTTTGAGTCTAGAATATTGATGTGATTGTGTCTATTTCTTGCTTACATGTTGTTTTTAAATGTCTACTTCTATTACATATGCTTATTTATTGTATTATCTGTGAAATCTTTTAATTGGCCTTCTGTGAATCTTCTTGTATCAACTCTGAGTATAATATTAATTTAGCTATAAGGTTTCCAAAAATTGTAAAAATATAAAAGATGTATTTAAACAGAATGTAACAATTGCCGACAGCCTAGTAGATTTTAAGCCATCGATTTAGGCTATCGATACCCTAACGGGCAATCGTTGGTCTGCCACGCAGAGGTCCCAAGTTCGAGTCCACATCCCTCTGACCTTACGCAGTTACGTGCTTATTTAATAGTCGACCATCGCTTGCATTTACGGCGAAGAAAATATCGTGAGGAAACCTGCAAGTCTGAGAATTCTCCATAATTTTCTCGAACCAACCCGCATTAGAGTAGCGTGGTCGACTATGGCCTAGCTCTTCTCATACCGAGTAGAGACCCGTGCCCAGTATTATTTATTGCTACTTTTTATTTTTAAAAGATAAGTTTCATTCTAGGAATAATTCATGTATCGCGGGGAATTTTAAAAACAGTCAAACATTGGTCACAGGTAACGTTCGTCTCGTGGATCACACGAATTTGTATCCTGTGTAAGGACTGAACTCAAAATACTCGGGCGTAGTAGCAGTGGCAAAAAAACCACTTAAGCCAGCTCACCATCCGTGCAGTTTATGACAAGATATCTTGACGAACGAACGGGTCGGTACCCATTGGTCCCCTGAAATTCGCACCCATTCGTCCCCTGAAATATTTGAGGTGCCCGCTCGTCCCCTTGTATTATTTATTTAAAATCATTAATCCCATTCACTCTGCCAATTTAAGGGCACCTGAGCGAGTGGCGAGTCTATAACTTTTATTCCAGGGGACGAGTGGGTACCTTAAAAATAAATTAATATTGATTGGTCTCCTACTAGGAGACCAATGGGCACCTATATAGGTGTCGAATCTACAAATTTTATTCTGGGGGACGAATATAAGGGGACCAACGGGTCCCGACCCGAACAAACGCCTCACGGTGAACAATGAAAAATTATGACAGACCTGATATGAGAGTATACCTGGTATTATTTATCATACAGAGACCTGTATGATAATTAATAAGTAAATACGTTGGTTTAAAACATTAGTCCTATGTTCTCTTTTAATTATTAAGATATTTTAATTACAGCTTACCCCAGGTGTATAAATGTTACCTATAAGTGTTAGCTAAGAGGCGACGAAATAGTTAAACAAGACCGAGTCGTAAACTGAGTTATTAAAGTATAAAGCAGGTGTGTTCAACATGCGCTAGATGTACTAGGTAGAAGAAGAAAAGTTATGTTTATATAATTATAATTATATGACTAAAAGAGTTATTCCGAGTCAGAGTGTGTTATGTATCGGGTGTTTGATATGTGCGGAGTCCCCTGCGACAATAGCATATTATAATTGTTTTAAAGAATAAATAAAGATTATTTGAACACGCTAGTCTCTGGAACTATAAAACAAATAAAAAAAAAATTTGTTACACTAGATTTTGAACGCAGCTTCACTCGCGTAAACGCAGTTTAGGTTAGATAAAAAACTTTTTTTCCTGCATAAAAGGTACCCCTATACCCCTGACAAGGTATATACATATATGCGAAATTTCATGAAAATCGGTCGAGTAATTAAAGTGTTACAAACAAAATCATATTCGCATTTATACCTAACTAGCTGACACGCGCAACTCCGTCTGCTTCATATAAGATAAGATAATTTTCCCCGTTTTTGTAACATTTTTCATTGCTGCTCTGCTCCTATTGGTCGTAGCGTGATGTTATGTAGCCTATAGCCTTCCTCGATAAATGGGCTATCCAACACTAAAATAATTTTTCAATTCGAACCAGTAGTTCTTGAGATTAGCGCGTTCAACCAAACAAACAAACTCTCCTAACTATAATACTGCTGATAATTTAAACGTATGATAGCGCAGTGGTTTAAGTTCTCGCCTAACCTCTGCCACTGCGCCGACTGTGCGGGTTTGATCCTCATTTACATAAAAAAACATATGACTAAAAAAGTGCCGAGTCTGAGCGTTCTATGTATGCGGTGTTTGCATATTTACTTAGTCTGCCGCGATATAGAAAATGCTATAGGACTACTTGCTAAGCTAGCTGTCCACCGCCGTTTTCCCTACGGTTATGACTACTGCTCCGCTCCCGAGATAAGAAGCGCGATATTATGGCCTATTACTTCTAGATAAAGGACTTTTGTAATGATAAAATAATTATCAAAATCGGTCCAGTAGATGTTGTTTTTATTCTCATCATAGTAATAGTGTAGATAACAAATAGGGTAGTCGACTCATATATTTTTATTAATTAAGGCAATTAGTTATATAACCCAAACTCTAAATACAAAGATATTTTGAAATCTACTTCCAATCAAATAAGATACAAGCTTATTAAATCTGGTAGTAGGGGCAATTGTCAAATGACAGATAAAAGATACACGATACAAACTATTACGTAATCGCTATTTAACCGTACCAGTGAGATAGCGAGACATCCCCACTACATCCCGACTATTTCTTATATGTAACATTAAAATATTAACTACTAACTCCCTTATTTTGCAATCAATTTTGATACTGATTTTACAAAATGATTTTTGTTTACGATTTTCTCTTGTTTGTAAAATAATGTACAAAATCAACCAAAGGCAACTAGGTACCCTATTATATTATAATAATAATAATGTCCTCCTATTATATTATAATAATAATTGACCCAATTTCGGTCACGGCGGCCAGTCTTAACGGAAACTGGCCATCTGCGCATGAGAAATTATAGAGCGTACAAGTATATGCACAAACACAAGTGCACTCTCTGTTCCCTAACTCTTATAATCCGATGGGACGGTAATCCGACGCAACCGGAGAGAGATCAGGTGCAGGACCAACGGCTTTACGTGCTTACCGAGGCATGGGGTGTGTAAAACAACCAACTTCCTAACTCCGGGCTGCTATTGAGATTTCTTAACAGAAAACCCAATAACTCTTTTTTGGCCCGACCCGGGATTCGAACCCGAGACCTCATGCACAGCAGTCGCATTCACTACCGCTGCGCCACGGAGGCAATTTAAGCAGCCTATTATATTATTAAGTTTAAGACTATGCATTTTCAAATTCACTAGTGACCTATTAGATTTAAATATTTAGAATTAAAAGTATATTTGTGTGACATAACCCAGGTTATCTTTTAATTGCGAAGGTTATTTAAGAAGGGTGTACTATGCCAAATTGAAAGCCAAATAACCGAATATCAATTGATCGACTACTATAAGTCGAACGCTCATAATATCGAATTGATAATAAATCGAACAATTAATATATCGTACACTAAATACGTCGATTGTTCAAAATATGGAATGTTTGTTTGATCGAAGGTTCAACGCAAGACATATTAATTCTATCCAAATATCATCATACTGAATAATTTTTAAATAGAATACAAGAAAACACAAAATATACTAATTAATCACATTTTAGTTTTTTTTTTTGGCTTTTTGTTTGGCATAGAACACTCATCTAAGAAGATAAATATGGGTTATAGCTGACGCCGCCATCCAAACGAGCATAACAATAATCACAATAGTTTTCAAAGCGGGTTAATATTTAGCAGCGTTTTGCAGTCATGGCCTGTTAGATCCAAGTCTTATGTTTAATAATATCAAACACCTAGATTGAACACACACTAGCGTATGGCTGCCAGTCGATTAAAGCGGAGCGAGACTGCGAAGCGAAGAAACGGAGAAATATTAACCAATAGGATTGCATAAAATCTCCGCTCCGCTCCATTCTGTATAAAATCCAATTGGTTAATAGTTCTCCGTTTCTTCGCTTCGCAGCCTCGCTCCGCTTCAATGGACAGGCAGCGTTAAGAGGCTCTAAAGAAACAGTTTTCTGTATGTCCAAGTATATGGTGCATCACCTAAGCCGTGATAGTAATAAAGTTTAATGATAATTAGAATGGGCCCACGTATCAACGGACAGATTCTGACACGTTTGTGACGTTAAACAGCGTGTGAAACGTTCTGCTGAATGATTGGGTTTTATTTTATTGTTATTAGTACTCCTAACTGTATAGTTAAGTATGTGTTGAATATAATGTCTTCCTTAACTTACTTGTCATGAAATTTTATTTACTTTGGTTACTCTGGGTAGAATTGCAAACTTGTTTAGATTTAAGAAAAAAAACGCTGAATACCTATGTTCCAGGCTCCGTTAATTATGATACTATACTATATGCTCATTTATTTACGGGCACTAAAAATAAAAACCTAAAGAAATTTAAACCTAGTAGACTAGGTTTGAATTTCTATTTTTAGTTTAACGTTTCTATTTATTTTTAATGTTATTTTTATATACCTTGAGATTTTTATAAAATTTTTGTGGCGGAAGTTTTATTTTTGCTACCTGTAAGTAAATGAGTACAAGACATGCCTGTTAATTATTATTTTGATGTAAGAAATGTGTATCATTTGTTGGCGATCCAAATAAATAAACAAAATAAATTACTGTGGGATAGCGTTGGTCGGCTGGCGGTCTCCTCGCCGCTGTCGTTGCGCTAAGTGTTGTGGGTTCGAATCCCATTCTAGACAATTATTAACATACATAGGTACATAGTCTAACTACTTTATTACCGAAGAGGTAGGCAGAGGTGTTATATTATATATTATGTTGTAGAAGCTATTGAAGTCTACGAGGCACAATTCTGGACTCCTTGCCGAAAATGAGAAATAGTTGACAGAAATAACCTATGACACTTTTGACCGACTCGGATATCGAACGCGAGACTTTAGGATCGAAAATTATTTTAAAATAAAATTTAATCTATGAGACCTCATGCACTCGCAACATACTTACTACCAATGTTTCACCGAGGCTATCTTTTTATTAGCAGCGACAATTATGTAGAAACGGTTGTCGCCTTTACACTTGTGCCTTTATGATATATTATATTAACGAAAATAATAACCATATACATATAATAACAATTAAATTCATTGCCATAAAAAAATGACAAATATACATAAAAACAACAAAAATTTGTTTTAGTCTTCAATCGATAAAACTTCCCGCACTAGTCTGAAGTCTGTCTGAAGTCCTGCGGGAAGACCTATTTGGCTGTTGAGTTATATACCTATTATACTCATAAACCCTCGCTAGAAAGGGAGAGATACACTTCTTATACTAATGCAATTTGTTTTTGATGACAAACTAACTGACATTCGTATTTATAGGTAGGTACTACGTTTATCTAAATAATAATTAGGAAAATACCCGAAAAGAGAAACAAATAATAATATTCTATCACATACACACAACACCATCTAGCCCAAATTAAGCAGAGCTTGTATTATGGGTACTAGACAATGGATAAACATACTTATATACTTTTTTTTTAAATACATACATATTGTACATAGAAACATCCAGACCAAGACAAACATCCATGTTCATGCACACAAATGTTTGACTTGTGTGGGGATCGAACCCGCGACCTCATGCGTAGCAATCGGTTACACTAACCAGTACGCCATCGAGGCCGACAAATGTTGTCAATCAATTTCTATCCTCGGTAATGTCCTTTTTTTGTAGCCCTGACAACGTATGCGAAATTTCATAATAATTAGTAGAGTATTTAATGCGTGAAAGCATCACAAACAGACAAAATCACATTCGCATTTATAATATTATAGTTAGGGTGAATAAACTTGTGGCAAATTGGATGTAGAAATTTTAATGGCAAATTCCGTATAAAACTTTTTGTACATATTTGATTCATTTTTGCCAAAAGATTTAACACTGTAATTTCGTTTATTGCAGTTATTGTACAAAGACTGGTATGAAATACAATGCTCGAATACTGGCCGCTCTCCCATTACACGATACCAGCCACATCCCTTTCAAAAGCAATTTCACTGGGTACATCTACAAACCAAACCCATTGTTTCAATTTAATTTTGTAACTAGTGTTGCGACACCTGTGCGTTTAATCTGATCTCTGGGTCGTCGTGAATCGTAACTCTGCGATCTGATTTATAAATCGATTTGGGTATCGCTAAACGATTATATCAAAAAAGTAGACTAATACATTTTTATATGAATAACTGTAGCACTTCCTCACGTTAAATTAAAAGCGCAAGCCTATTCAAACTATTTGGGGTTTGTTCTATATTTGCCCCTACATTACGTCCCATATTCCAAATGTTTCTCATTCACCCTTCTTTTTAAATAATTCCTTTTTCATCCTTCTTTTTTGTGCATATGGATAGCAAAGTCAAACATGGATAAAAATTATTTTAAATCATTTCGTTTTCGGGCTGATCTCGTGATTTCATTCAATCATAAGCCTAAAGTTATGCCGAGAGATCAACGAGGTACTTTAAAATATTTTTCGGGGAAAAACAGGGACAGAAAAGGAACATAATTTGGGACAAAATAGGAATTACATTATGAAATTTATATTTATTTAAAATTAGACATACAAGGAACAATTATTATTATTGGGATGAATGCGTATTCCTACGTTTAGGATGAAACATGAGGGACGAATGCGGAACAAACCATATTTGGTGGTAAAAGTAGACACTTTCTTTCTTCACTGTTGACATTAGGCGACTTAGACACTTATGTATTTATAATAATAGATCGGTACCTTAGCATCTTCATATCACTATCACTACATTTTATATAACAAGGTCCTCAGCCGCGTCTGTCTGTATGTCTATTCGCAATAAACTGGAAAACCACTGAACGGATTTTTATGCGGTTTTCACCAATACACCGAGTGATTCATGAGGATGCTTTTGGTATATAATTTATTAAGGTTTTGTACTACCCATGCGAAACCGAGGCGGGTCGCTTGTATATTATAAATGCGAATGTGTCATGTTTGCTTTCCCTTCATGTAACTGTAACGATGCGATTTTAGCGAGATTTGTGAAAGATTAAGAGTACCTATAAATAATAAACATTTATGATACGTTACACAAAAATAAATGACTAATTCTAACTTTATTCAAAAGTCAAATATAATATAGATCTCTCTTTATCTTTATCTCTGCGTCCGCTTACTTAGCTTTTGGCAGAAAACCAATGACTAGAAACTTTTTCACATACAACATTTCTGTCGTATCTTCTGTCTGTCTGTCTTATCTTCATATAATATACATAATATATTAGCTGTGAAGGAAGTCTCGTCTCTCTATATGAATGTGCAACAAAAAGGAAATCTAACTAATATTTTAAATGCGAATGTGAGTTTGTTTGTAACGCTTTCACGCCTTAACTCGACCGATCATCATTAAATTTTCGATACACGTTGTCAGGGGTACAGAAAAGGACATTTACTGTCACATTTACCGTGGGAGGCATACAAGTAAAACTGCGGTCAGGGGCTAGTTTTAATTAATAACATATCTTAGTTAACTTATTTTTAAAATTTGAAGAGGTAAGAGGTTATTAAGTTATCACAGCAATAAGATGTTTATACCTTTCACCCACGAAAAACTACTGTTACCAGCCTAACCTACATTTAGGCGATCGAAGCCGCGGGCAAAACCTAGTATATAATAAAAAGTATAATTGATTAGTTTTTCGTTTAACCACATTATTCGTGTGTTAAACGCACCAACAATAGATGAAAAAACAGGATTGACTTTCTTTGAATCGATATATCAAAAATCGATGTTTAATCCAATGTTATCTAAAATCCGATTGGATCGGCGCATCCCTACTCGCAACTACAACTTCTGTCGCAATGAAAGTACAATTATACCGTGTTGGAGTCGCCTCAAGCGTTCATAAGACTATGCATACAAGGCCGGGCATTAAGACGACCGTTACAGTTGCAGTAGCAAGATAATCGTAGCAATAACAACAATTCTTGCTATCTAATTAAGGCGAATCCGAATACCGAAGCACATACAGAAGTATTAAAACTCGTTGGTAAGGCGAATGGCTGCACAGTTCGGGAACTTAGCGCCGCCGGAATGAGATCGAGATACGAAATTCCGTCTGAGCTGAATTCTTAAGGCAAATTGCTTTAATGAATAGCTGACACGGCTGAAATTGTCGATCAAGTGGACTGATAGCTAAATGCTTAACGTCATAATGATGTACGAGGTATGCTCGAATGACTTTCCGCTTCTAAAATATTCTATTAATTTTCTAAGAGTGATTAATCTCGCAAAAACATATGTCTTCCTCAGTCGAGAAATCGAATCAATCTAAGTTGTAAGCAACGACACACAGATTGTATCACCCACAACTGTCGCAAAATATCATCGGAAAAACAGCTGAGCCAATAATTGGCTTAAAAATGTTTCTTTATAACAGTGTCAACATTTAACTGCAAAGCAAGCTGTCGCCTCCCTGTGCGTTGTGAGTTCGAATCAGATACGGCACAAATATATTTTTAGTGTGATCCAACAATAGTACCGAATCTGGGTGTACTTTGAAGGGCTTAATCGCTACTGCGGTTGAGAACCTTATAAAAGTATTGGGTCCGAGAAATTTCTATAAAAGCAACTGGCACCTTCTTGTATTGTAGGAATCATAGAAAGTATATTGTAAAGCCTGATAATATCCATTGTTATGTAACGTTACTAACTACATAATAGGTTGTCAACAAAATAATTAAAAACAACAAAATATTTTACGCCTACATGACATTATTTCCTAGTAAATTGGCCAGGTTGTTGACTTACAAATTGACTGAACAAGATAATAAATTAAATTACAACTACAGTATTTCACAACAAATAGGTTTGTTAAATTAAAATTCAGTTGCAAGTTTGCAACACATCGGTTACAAATGACAAAATAAATTGTTTTAAAATAAATAGTTACGCATTTGAAACTAGTTATTGCTGGTCGATTCATACTAATCGCGCCCTTTCTATATTGTGTGTTATTTATTAGATACTTAATAATTGCTAAAGAACAGATAATAGTACAAGCAGTCTTGTTTTTAGCCGGATAAATGTCACAAAAATATTATATGTACCATAAATAATAATATCGTAGACACTGCCTTTTTTACAATATTTATTTATGGTATCTATAGATAGATAAAAATATTACTCTAAAAGCTAAATATGTTATTATATGTACCATAAATAATAATATTGTTGACACTCCCATTTTTTTATATAGCCTCAATAAATAATTATGAAGATAATTTACACATAAAATCGTAAACAGGTTTTGTCTGTTTCTCTGTATACGCAGATATCAACATTAGCTAAACCTTTTTGAATATACATTACATGGTCTCTCCTATATACCCATAGCACATTTCGCCACATGGGGTTTACGCTATGCCCGGGCACAGTTCCATAATACGGGCTTTGATTTTCTTGACAGAAAACAATTATTACAGTTTACTAAACCTTGGAATCGGCGGCAGTGGCATTAACTACCTCTGCCCTATCGAGACAGATTTGGACATAAATTTCAATAATGTATTAAGATAAATTTTGATTGATCAAAAAACATCAAAGTTAATTCTAAACTGCGTTTTAATACGTACATTTTAAATCGTAGACCCAGTTTGTAACTGTGCCATTTAATTAAAAAGTGATTAATAAATACATATAGCGCGTCGAAAATAAATTACATTGGAAAAACTACTGAAGAGATTAATTACTTACTACAAATTTGATTATATATAATAAGTAACTGGTATTAACGCAATCATGCATAATGATTGACGAATGCTTGACGTTTCGACGAGGTTACACCGGCTGTGGTCACAAGCTGACTGATTATAACTTACTAAAATACCAATAACATAAAATACATTATTTATAAAAAGCTAAAACACAATCAAAGCGATGAAATATGCCCATACAATTAAACATTTAAGGTCAAACAAAAAACAAACTCATCAACACACAGGGTTGTCAAAAAAATAAAAATAATATGTTCTACTTCTAATAGTTTTACGTAATTATGTATGTATCAGTTAGCCTTGAACCCGTCACTCCTCGCTGTCAGTTAACAACCCTGTGATTATATAAACTTGTACATGACACAGTAATTATTGCTATGTCGAACTGAAGGTAGTCTTTAGTGCCCCGCTACGTGATTAAAAAACGCTGCTTCGTATAACAATTATTCGCCACCCCTTATAATCGAACATTCTATTTTTTAGCTAGGTTCTAAGTGGTGCAACGTTAGTGTATGCAATTAATGTACATTAGCGTGATTCCCGGGCCGGGCAAAGTTTTGAGTTTTGTCAAAAAATACAAATAATAAATATTTCTTATACAAAAAGGCTTTTTAAGGCAACAATTTCTTTCAATTGTTTAATTTATTGGACTAGGTTTTGTCCACGGCTTCGTTCGCCTAATTGTAGGTTAGGTTATGTTAGCTAAGGTTAGTAACAGTCCTTTTTTCTGGATGAAAGGTACCCTTTTCTGTTTCTCTGACAATGTGTATACGAAAGTTCATAATGAATTGTCGAGCAGTTAAGGCGTGAAAGCATAACAGACTAACAAACTCACATTCGCATTTATAATGTTAGTCAAGATAGTAATCTGACAATCCATAGTAGTCATGTCAAGTATCCCTTGTTTTGGCCATACAAAGATAGCTCAGTAGTTTCAAAATTCTATGTAAAGAGTACTTTTCAAGTAAACAACGCGATTGAATCCGTCTAAAGCAGCTTAATTTAATAGATTTCATTTTCATTTTGATCGAAATTCAGCTATATATAGGCAGGCTCGCTTTTATGTTTCACCTTATAATTATAACTAAAAATGTATAAATTAACCTTGTATAAAGAATTAACGTGACAAGTAAAAATCTTATGAAACCGTTAATAAACGACAAAACTTTACTTAATCTATATTTATAGATTATATATTTATGTATATTAAGATTTTAACTTAATTAACTTTGTTAATGTCTCCCATATTTATGATACTAAGGTGCATACTGAGTCACGGCGTTTGTGGCAGTTCCATAGCTAACTAATGATATAAAATATAAATCGTGCCTTGTCTATCCTACACAGAAGGAGACACTATAGAGCCAAAGCAATAAAAATAATATGATCGTGCTGACAAAATAAATATTAGGAAACTTAGTTCTCTAGTTAAATAAGAACTACATGGAAAAAAATATTTGGTTCACTCTATAAAGTACACACAGATAAGCATAAACAACACACAATGAGAATCAAGCAAAATCATAAAAAGATAAAAGCTAATGTCTCACGACGTGATCAAAATAAGAGCATGTGTTAGAATTCCTGACGCTAGGGACAATAGATTATACTATGTATTTATGCCAACAACCTTTTAAAGGAGGCTTTACACATCCAAAATCGACCAAAGAACTCTAATCATCTTGCTACCAGCAAGACTGTCTTTTTGACTAATAGTCACAGAACCACAAGTTTCGACTGCTTACATACGTAGCACCTTACCTTAACAATTCGTCTTATCTATTTTTCCTTTTCTTAAGGTTTGTAATATCCGAATAATATCCCTGGCATTGTAACCAATATAAGCTACGGTAACCGCTTACCCTTCGAGTGGAGTGCTTGTTTACATCAGTTGTAAAACAAAATTTGATTGCGATATTTTGTACGATGCATTATCAGTCCAACTTTTGAATAATACGCCTCGCCTTACTTAAACAACTGCTACTTAAACACTACTGACAACAAACAATAATAATTAGGAAACCACTCGATTGGCCATTACATATAATATTATTTTGATATCACGTCTGTAAATAAATCGCTGAAGGTAGAGATGGGTCACACTCATATTTATCTCTATTAAAGCAAGCGATAATTAACTTATTAATACGCACATAACTTCATAAAGTCAGGGGTACATACCTTTGGACTGAAACTTGAGACCTCTACGCAGAAGTCCAACGGTCTCCTACCAGGCCATCGACGTTATTCAGTATTTCATAATTCAAAAACTTAAGTAATATTACTGATCCGGGAATGCACTCTACAATAAATTAGATGGGAGACAAGGTAAGGACAGATCAAAGCAAGTACTCAATAGAAAAAGCAAGAAGAAGCTAGTCTACTACTTTGACTATGTAAAAAAACTGACTGTAGAAAATCATCATTATATTAGAAAAAAAACATCTAATTGCCAAAACCATCTGAAAGATATATATACAATTTACAAACAAAATGGCATGATTCACGTGCCATTTAAAATCTTGATAATGTAATAACCACACGTTTATAACCTTTCAACGCAAAACATCTATTCAAGCTTTGACAGGCTTTTAAACGAAATTTTCTGTGCACAGGTCGTCGCCATGCTTTTGTCTAGGACGACACTTTAAACGTTAAATGAATGCCTTATAACTTTATCAGAAGCAGTTGAATAGGTATACCAACGATTTTGTTAATATACTGACCTTTGCTTTTGTCATCTTTGCTCGTGATTGCATTTGAATGGATCGTCTATGCACCATGCCTTCTATTCTATTGAGCGAAATAAGATGAAGAGATAATGTTATAAAAACCACATAAAGAACAGATTAGTAGTTTTAGCCTGATCAAGCCAAGTGTCATCTAATTCCGTTCTTGTAGAAAAAGGTCATGGTACGTAGTGTAACCAAGTAAACCTCGTCGCGAACCATACAGAAACAAAAAAATAGATTATTGTATACTTACCAATAAAAGCGACTCGAAAAATAATAACCGATATTAAATAACAAAATAATTTATCATTATTTAACGTTATACATGCAATTTTATTTAATCTACAGAACCATTACCCCTAACCAACTTTTAACATAATTACACCGCCAGTCAAAATACTTATAACCGTTTTCATAACTCGTTTAACCAATATAATATATAGATAGGTATCGCTCTAGTCGTAAATTATTACCTTTTAATGAATACCCTGGAGCGTCTACAAAGTTTTTATCGGTACATCCACACGTGATCGTGCGTTATGGCAACATTACTTAGTGTTGCCAACTCCGTTAAGCTTCAAAGGAACCATTAAGGAAGTTAAAATCACTTGGTTCATTGGCTCTGATTATATGTCTTCATAGATTAAGTGAAGTTTTCTCGTATATTAACCGTTTGATAAGATATCTACTAAAAATGTTAATTGCTTTTTTAAGGATTATTTATTCATTATAGATATAAAAGTGGTATAGTTATAAGTTTAAAATAGTGGAAGGGACTTAGTCTGTCAAGTTAGGCATCTTGGTAATATGTATACGATCCTCCCTGAGTTCATCGGCTAGAATAGGCTTCTGGCTTGGGAAGACCCTTGGGATTTCGATCAAATTAGAGCAGCTTCTTGAAATACATCTACCCATAAGATTATCAAAGCCAAACAACCTTGTGTTGCGATCCTCCGCTGCATAAAAAAAGGTTAAGAGAACTAATTAGGGTGCCTTAAGAACCGCGCCCAGAACGCAAGAGCGTATTTGATACTGGAGATTATCAGGCTCGCTCCTGCGTTCTGGGTACGGGTTTGCACTACAAGCGTGGGCTTGCGGTCGGCAAGCTATATGTAATTAGTTGTTCGATCAGAAACAGGCCTGAGACGGCGCGGTCAGCACGTTGTGTACCTGCGCGTAGCCTCATTTATACCAGTGGGCCTGGACCGCAGGAGTCGCAGAGCAATTCAAAAAGAATTCAGTGACTGGTATATGAAGAGCAAGAGCCGTCTAATGTGGATTTAGACGGCACAAATCTGACATATGCACATACATACATATACTCATGACTGCAACGAGAGTTGATCTCATTTTATGATCGCCCACTATAAAAAAAAGTTTATAAAAATGGCGCTGTGGCGTGAATAGGGTATAAGGCCAAGGCGGCAGTGACTTATTTTTTAGCGGTTCAGCAACGCGTCAGTGATGCCTTCGAGTTCCAAGCGTCAATCAGCTACAGTAACCTATTCCCATTAGACAGGCAATAAGTTTTTTGTACTTAGACCATTAACAAAAAAATATATAAAAGAAGTTTTACAATATATTGAAAAGCAACCTTTTGTTATAATGGCACAGCATACATAGTCTGACTATATTCCCTAAGGGGTAGGCCTTTCACCAGCTATCGTTTAAAGTCCCACAAAATAGGGAATGAGCATCTTGCCGTTAGCCTAGCAGTTCCAGATGTCAGTTCTGATAATGCTGCTGTACATTTTTTGGGGTAAAATATAGAATAAATAGATCATGACAGAATTACTTTTTTAAACTTATTTGACCTCATACGTGCAACTTATTCGGCGCTGAAGTATTTTATAGTAATATTATAAATACTTGATGTATATGACTTAAAACCCACGTGACAATGTGACCTGAATACCATTAGGTAGAAAGTCCATCGAACTTTTAAAACACCATCAACTAGACATCAAACAAAGGTTACTGTGGAACAATTAAGCGTTGATTGAAATTAAATAAGTAACTAAGTCTTACTTTGATTAAATAACATAGTCTAAATAGGTACACAGAATGTGAACATATCGCACGTAATTGTTTAAATAATAGATTGACCGAAAGATGTAGTTATATTTTTAAGAATAAAAAATAATTCGTTGCAATCAGTCAGTGATGTAAGTGTCTTCTTAGCTTAAGTCTTAATTAAAATATATAAGATGTTATCATAGAATAAGTGTTATAATACATTATATAAATAGATTTAGACGCCTATGTTTCTCCGAAAGGGTAAATATATATTATTTTACCACCATTTTCCTAGCGTTATATTAGAAGTTACAGGGCATATACCTACCAGTAATACCTTACACGGACAAACACTATAATTCACGGCAAACCATACTATAAGTTAGACAGTTAACGTAAGACATTAATAACAGGCAAATTTTGCTAAGATTACAACAATTATTCACATGGATGTGCATAATTATATTCAAATAATATTCAAATATGTTGTGCTTTACATGGTTAACCGCAACGCACGAACTTATAAATAGTCGTTCAATTTGATGTTGTAGTTTGATAAAGAGTGATAGGAAAGACTATACATTAAAATATAATTCGAATTATGACCATCGCAAATATATTATTTTCAAACAAAGGCAATAAGGTCGTATTTTATATAATATCCGATAAAAGAACTTCTATAAATCCCGTAAATACCACACATAATAAAAAATCGAACGATATGAACAATATTGTTTACCTCTTTACATCAAAGGCTTATGATTACTGCTGATCGCTAGGATTGAGTGTGGTGACGTATGAGTTTTCTTTTAGGAAATTTTCAGTAAAGAAAGAAAAGAAGTCTGGCAAACAGGCAATATTCCAACTCCCACTATGAAGGAATATACTGTATCTTCTCTGCCTGAACCTTCGGAGATATAGGAGCGTGACAATATATTATGACAGCATTGTATGTACAACGACGCTTAATCCGCTCCATCATTCTAAATTCACGACCTCAGTCCCGAATCACAAGGCCATTGCCGACCATTCATCCCTTAAACCAATCTTTTACTACTTATGAAACTAAAAACTACAGAATAATAGATAATATGGCTGTCTGTCTGGACATTTTCAATTCAATGATGGGGGTAGTTTGAAAAGAACTAATTCGGTCTGCGAGTCCGGCCGGAGCCATTAGAATGATTGCCGACCATCGCGGCGTAGTTACGCTGATGCAGAGTGAAGTTTAGCAGGCGCACTCTTAACGGATTGAATTTTGTACGACTCATAGATATGTGGAGAATAACTAGATTAGCTGCTAGTCTGTTCAACATCTTATTATATACTAGTTTTAGCACGCGGCTTGGCTCGCTTAAAAATAGGTTAGGTTATCTTAATAACAGTACTTTTTAAAATAAAATATAGCCTATGTTAATCAGTGATAATATGGCTTTCTAAAGGTGAAATGTTTTTTTTTAAATCGGTTCAGTAGTTTTGAGTTAAATCCTTACAAAGAAACAAACAAAAAATTTAAATTATGTATAGACTTGTTTTTACACGCGTTAATGTAGATATCGGGACACCGTGTCCCCCTGGCAATGGGTATGCGAAATTTCACGATGATCGGTGGATTAGTTAAGACATGAAAGCGTAACAAAAAACAAACTAACATTCGCATTTATAATATTAGTTATATTTCGTTTAGTCGTATTATACACTATTCATTGGTAATTAGGTATGTTTGTATAACTGCGGAAGTCATACGATAGCGCTGTTGTTTATGTATTAGTTTGATGAAAGGGTGATAGGAGTCTTAATATATCTGTAGGTAAAGGTCCATCACACTCACATCTTGCTAGCCGTAGTTTAGGTCTTACGTAAAAGAGAAGTCTTACATCTACGAAACGTAACGCAGAACTGAGTCTAAGGATACATACAACATATATACATCGCAAAATGCTGCGATGGGAATTGGCGTCTTATAACCAACATCGCACGATTTCAGATCCCTCGAAGCTGGTATTTCGTTTTGCCTGAATTGGTATCTTTGTGTTTTTAACCTTAAACAGTGCCTGGTTTAGTCAAGTGACAATATTTATCAGAATAAATCAATAACATAATTACTTACAAGAAAAATAGGTACATACAGGTTGTCCGGTAATTAATGGATAACCTGGAAACGTCTTATAGTGGAACTGATGGCCGTTCAGAAAAATATGAAAAAAATCTATCCTAACTACTAGGTACCTGAGATATGTGTTTTTTTTTTAATTACCATGTATAACTTTCTTGTATACTACGACACTAAATGAATGAAATCCATCGGTTTTTTGTTGTTTTATTATTAAACACTACTTATGCTAATAACAAAAAGACATTGAAATTAAACTACTATATACGGATTTTAGAAAGAAAGAAAGAAAGAAAGAAAGAAAGAAAGAAAGAAACATTTATTCGCACGAAACATGGTTACAAGGTTGTTGGAAAAAAAGAACATGTCCACAACATATTTCGCCTTTTCTAGGCATGCGAATACTAAAATCTTATAAATAAATGTTTACATAGCTCAAGAACAGTATTGCTAGCCTATTATTACTTATTATAATATCTTATCTTCTTATTAACAATATAAATTAATGTAATTACTATGCATGAGTACTTTTTAAAAATTCATTAATACTACAAAAACATTTCTCGACTAGCCACGAATACAGCCTAACTTTGAAGAGTGATAGGGGCAGATTTCTTATATTGTTTGGAATCTTATTAAATATTTTTATTGTCATAGGATAACAATTCACATTATAATACCTCGTTTTTATATTTGGAAGTATTAGTCTAGAGGGATACCTGGTATTGAAATTACAGTGTTCGCCAAAAGACTTATCGCGATAAAATCCGTATATAGCAGTTTAATTTCAATGAATAACATTCGCGTAAACAGAAGACAATATTAACAAAAAAACAGTCAAAAGTATGCTATTCTTATATAGCTTGCACTCTTAATATATTTTTTTTATTGTTTTTTTTTTTCATTTTTCTGAGCGGCCATCAGTTCTACTATAAGACATTTCAAGGTTATCCATTAATTACCGGACACCCTGTATAATTTCAAGTAGCAGTGATTATATTTAATGTGTTTGGTCTATAACTCATGTACCTACTACTATATCTACTACCTATTGAATTATAAAGTGAGACTGATAACACTGGGGAACAGTCATTTTGCGGCATGGTAAATTGAAGTAAATTTTGTGTAATTTTAGCATGCTGAATCAGAGAAAAATATCAGATTTGTTAAATTGACTCTAGTTTATGAGATAAGACTTTATCTATATGACTGAAAGAAGGTCGAAATAAAAATATAATTACATATTAAATATACAGGGTGTCCGGTAATTAATTGATAACCTTGACATGTCTTATATTAGAAAAGACGGCAGTTCGGAAAAAAATTGAAAAAAACTATCCTTAGGTACTACTGAGATACTGCCTGAGATATGATTTCTTTTTAATTACCATATTTAACTTTCTTGTACACTACGACCATAAACGAATGAACTCCATCGGTTTTTTGTTGTTTTATTATTAAACACTAATTATGCTAATAGATAACAAGCCAAAAGTATGACTAGCTATTGCACTTTTTAATATATATTATATTTTTCATTTTTGTCTGAACGGCCATCAGTTCTACTATTAGACATTTCAAGGTTATCCATTAATTACCGGACACCCTGTATATTTTAGAAGCGGCTATATAATTACGACAAGAAAATTTAATTCAATTTATATTTGCTATGAAACAAAATATTAGAAAATCTTTATCTGTAAGCTTTTCTATTGTGTTTATGTTCAGGACAATCCCTTATTAAACTCAAGCAATAGTCTGCTATCATAATATAGCTGCCCCATCGGCCTTGGTATCTTTCTTTCATTGTTCTAATGTCCTGATGGAACCGTTCTTTTTGTTGAATATCTCAAGAACCAGAGTCAATCCATACAAAGTAAATACATTTCGGGTATTACTGATGAAGGTGCTTATTAAAACCAATAACAAAATTAATGCCCCAAAGAAAAATTTTTTTTTTGTTGCTCCGTGTTATACCACAACAAGTTTTATTTACAACTTCAAATAAATGAGCACACTCTACTATACTAGGAATTCGATTTACACGAACATGAACATTGCTTTTATTTAATATTGTCACCATTTTTTATTATATTAATAAAAGACAACTCGTGTTGTTGCTATAGTGCCCGTATCGCGGGGGACTTTACAAACATTCAAAAAACGAACACTAAGAACATCCAGACTAAATACAACCATATTATTTGGCTCGCAAAAATTATTGTCCTGTATGGGATCTGAACCCACAACATTTAGTGGGAGTGGCGAGGCAACCACGCTTCCTTTCTCAATTACACTTAGCTTTATCTACATAAATAAGGAAGAACCGCAGTGGGCGCTTGTTCATTAAAAAATGAAACGTCTTGAAAATCTCGAAAAGTAGCCGTAGAACAACAAAACTAAAAGTTCGTCAGAGAATACGGAATACTGAAACAGATTAAAAGGTTTTTCATTAAAGTTCATTAATCTAAATTAGGAGCGGCCGAGGCGCGCCGCAGACATACAATAAAACGGTTTAACTTTTATACATAAAGAATATTACTACAGAAGATTATATCATAAACAGTTCTTACCTAAACGTATGCAATTCCAGCCGAAAACGAAACTGCGAGCTGACTTCTATCACATTTTACAACGTAAATAAAATTACAATTTTCAATTCAAAGACGTCATAACGTTGGCTGTGCAATACGTAGTCGTATGTACGTCTAAATTTGTGAGGAGAGCAGTCGACAACATTCGGTCCCCAAGCACTCGGCAAAAGAGGTGTTTACATGCATTTTATACCGCTGGAGCCCTTATCAAGTCGCTACGTCGACTTGCGCCGCGGGCGTCGTCAACCTTCTACGAATATTTACTTGTGAAAGGCCATTCTCACTTTACGCGAATATAACTGCAGGTAAAAATTGAAAAAGTTTATGTTACAAGTTACGACTTTTTTCAGCATCTGTAAAACGGTTTAATTGATGTGCCAGAAGCTTAAAGATTGCATTCATAGAAAATTGCTCGCTACGTTGTTAATTACGTTTTATTAATTTAATTATGAGTATTCTAATTATGGCGCGCCGTTTTGTCTAGGGTATGAATAAGGCCACCCCGTCATTTGCGCGAGTTGTAAGAGGGAAGTGAGGGGAATGATAGAGTGGGCTATCCGCACTCGAGGTCATACGGCACAGGCAATTATATAACATTATCTCATTAGCAGTTGTATTGTTTGATAAATTTAATTCATGCATTAGTTCGTAAGCTTAGTTCTTAATGAATGAGTATAATATATTACAAAGCTATTATATAATTATACTTAAATTATAGATAGAAAACCACTATAGTCACTGCTAATGTGGTCACTGCAACTGCGTTCAATGTAAATGTTTACGACATCATTATGTACAACCACTCCAGTCATTCCTGCTAAATGTTAGATACTAAAAAGCCGCATCGTTGTCTTTTGGCAATATATTCTCATCCTTGCAACAGTTTATTTTTACTAGATTATACCCGCGGTTTGGCTCGCGTTAATGCAGATTTTGTCAATAAATTCTTATAGGGATAGTACTTTTTCTGGATAAAAGGTACCCTCCTCTTCTGAACCTCTGACATGTATGCAAAATTTCATGGTGATCGGTTGAGTCATTAAGGCTTGAAAACATAACAAACAAACTCACATTCACATTGAAATATTAGAGTTAATTATAGTTAGAATTTGTCATAATAACTCTCAATAACTAACTTAACATTCAAATAAAAACGAAATTAATAATGCTTCGTCAAATGTACAAACGGAGATTTATCCGATTTTACAATCTGTTTAGCCACTAACTGCACAAAAATAATATAAGTTGGTAAGAGATGTGTGGCGAGTGCATATGAACTATTACGACGAAAGACGGCGAAAGATAATACGGCCATTACAAAGATTTCCAGGGCGGGCGCAGACGCACATACCCGCCGCCGCGCGGCGCTCGTAAAACTGAAATATTATAACAGCGCTCACTGAATTTAAAAAATCGTCTTTAGCTTCAAACTACAGAATATGAGCTTTAAATCATATAGGAAATGGTTCGTCTTTTATTTAAGCAGACGTGCCAATTCCGTGAACTATAACTGTGCTTATCTTTTAGTCGAGTTATTCGTTAATTAGTTGGCATGGCGGCGGCCATATTTTGTGATGAATAATGTTGGCTGTCTTTATGTGTATTTTCTGTGAAAAATTTACAAACAACCATGGAAAGTCATATAAGTTAAATTAATGATGATTTAAATACATTTATAGAGAATTTGTAGGCACGCTACGTGTAGGTTAGGGTTACGTTTACAAACAATATTTATTAATCTCTGAGTCTTCTTCGAAGAGGTTAATGAAAACATTATGTGGGTCTGTGTGTCTGTCTGTGAGTGACAGTTTGTTAGTGACAGGCATAGCTCCGGAACCACTGGACCGATTGACTTGTAACTTGGTATGCAGACATCTTGGGGTCATCCCTCGGTCGAATTTGAATATGGGCCATGTGGGTCAAAAGACTCCGAGATATAGGGGTCACAAAGTCAGGGGATATCCACAGAGTGATTTGGAAGTCCAAGGGAGAGGCTTTTGCCCAGCAGTGGGACATTACAAAAAGCCGTTGTGGTTTAAGTGGTCACCTCGCCATGACCAGCTTGCCGAATGTTGTAGGATCGAATGCCAAACGAGTTAAAAATTTGTGCGTCCCACAGATGGTTGTTACAAGTTTGGATGTTCTTTGTGTCCGTTGATTGAATGTGTGTATAGTCCCATGAGATGCACGAATAAAAATTAAAGTGGGAGGAGAGTTTAAAAAAGAAACGAATAATAAGGTGTCATTTATAATTTAAATACTGACAGCTGTTGACTAATTCTTGAGTGGAGTTCGTAAACATAAAGTAAAACCCGCGCTAGCTACATGGAGGACGCTCTACATTGGCCATATAGTACCTACGTAGAGCAGCTGTCAATAATTATAAAAGAATAACCAATATCAAGCTCAATGACGTTAATTTGAAGAGGACCACGATCAGAAATGGATCAAGCTACAAAAAAATCTTTTTGCGATTCGTCACGATCCTCCGTCCCTCATTTTATCACACAGTGTACACACGGCTACACATCAAGTTAGACACCCTATATACGCATAACTACGCTACATACAAGATAGAGAATTGTCGGAAAGGGACAGTGCATAGTGGCGTCGATGTATGTGTACGTCGTCGGTAAAGATAGAGCGTAACAAAAATATAATGCACTCACTCGCACGATTCGCAGCGTTCAACTTCTAATAATTCAAAGTCCAAACAGTCTAGGTTGATGCGTGGCTGTGCGTACATACCTAGACTATACAAAGCAACGTTTCTTAATAAATGATGTTCCTCAAACAAATAACGAGTAGTGTTCTCTCGCGAAGAGCTCACAAAATCCTAAACGAGTGAAGTCGTTGATGTTTGAGGCGTGAAAGCGGAACCACTCGACAGACGGAACAAGAGCTCAACGTGTAAAAGGCGCAATTAAGGACTCTCATACTTAGCCGCCTCGAGATATCTGAGCGCCCATCTCTCTTTAGCTGCCGCCAGTTGTTTTTCAACAGTTTCATAATTAAAGACATTAATAATTATCTTAGAAATATACTTGAATACTTCTTACATGTCTTGCTTTTGTTTATACAGATATATTGCAAACATAGTCCCACAGCTCTCCCTGAAGGGTTTCTCTCAACAGATATTACACCATGTAGGGACTAATCTTTATAACTGAAATATAGCTAAGCTACTTAATATCTAATCGTTTTTATAAAATAACCTATTCTTTGACTAAGTTGTTTGTAATATGTTCCATTCCTTTCGCAGGTGGCGTAGTGGCTCCAGTGATCATCTTGCTGCTGAGCATCAAGTTGCATGATCCAGAGATATTTATTGATGGTTTAGGGGCTACTACCGCCCGTATTAAGCTATATAACGCCCTTGTCTCAGTCTAAAAAGCTTATACTCAACCAGTCGCCCTGTGATGTAGATGTGAGAAAAGCCTTTATGATTTCGGATGTAAAACAAAATGTGAGTGTAACTTTACCTTAAACTCTTCAGAAACATTAAATAACAATATCAGCCTTGTTTTTAAACTGTCCCACTATTGGGCACGAGCCTGTGATCAGTTTGAGAAGAGATAAACCACGCTGCCCCGTGTGAATTGGCCAACTTCATTATGGTGAACTCTCAGACGTGCAGCTTTCCTCACGATATTTTCCTTCACCGTAGAAGCGAGCGATATTAACTATTTATATTTTTAAAACATTATAAGTTATTTACTCCTATTTAAAAGCTTTGCTCGCTTTTAAGTAACATTTCTAGTATGCGTATTTATATTTAAATTAAATGTAAAGTGAAATGTACATTTGGCGCATATTTTCTGTTATCTATAGCAGTATACAGTCATTATGTTAGTTAGGATCGTCGTGAATGTACTAATACCCACGCAAACACTCCTCTGGTAGACATGTTTATTGTAAAATAATATACGTAACTGTGATAGAATAAAATATTGTAATACTGCGACAAAGTATATTAGAGTAGAATAGGCAAAAATGTTAATATTTTTACATTTTAAACTCTGAGTGCTAATGAAAATCTATAAAAATAATAAAATTTACTGTTCGATGTCTGTACATTGGAGATATTTAAGAAAAATAATGTGAGTGTCTTTATAAGAGCTATAGAGGCCAAAATAAATATTTTACAGATTTTGTTCGTCTGCAAAAATTAAAGCAAGAAGTAGAACGCGGTTTTACAGTTTTTATTTATTTAAACACACTTATTATATCCTTAGGTACAGGATATCCTAAAACTATATAAGGTAAGTATATATTATATACTTTAATTTTTTTTATAGATTACCAGCATTTTGGGTTTCAAATTACTAGTATTCTAGTTAACCCTAGCTAAACTAAAATGCTTGTGTTGGGAGCGGACTCACGTCAGTAGTGCATTGGGTGGGATTCGAACCTGCGACCGCGAGATCGAGAGACCTCTGTTGTAGTTGTATTGCTGGGAGCTTAACTTAAAATCTAGTCCATGATTCATTTTGATACGCTGCACGGCCTAGAAGTCGAGCATTATGTGTTTAGGTCAGCTTATTCCTACTTCCAAATTCCAATTCAAAGACATATTGATATATTCTGGATAATCATCACTATATATTTCATTAATCGCTTGCAATGTTAGGCAGCAAATACATATCAAAATCAATTGCTCGGTGACACCTGTAAGAAAATCTTAAACAATTTTATTCTACACACGCAAACACCACATCAAATGATATAATTACAATTAAAATATACATAGTTAACGCCCTAAGCTCAAAAGTTGGAGCAGAAATTAATAACACACACGAAATACCTAGCATACTTCGAGTATCGATGCATATACTACGAATAGAATAATGCAGTATCACTATCACACCTGGTAATCTATAGAATGAAGACCATAGAACCGTACTAATGGGTTATAACAAACTTATGCTACATGACCTATTACTGCTAATATTGTTGAAGTGTATGTTTGTGAACATGTTTGGATGTTTATATAACCACTCAAACACGAAAACGGTTTTGGATAAAATTTGGTACTTAGATGGACCATAACCTGGATTAACGTCCACATAGAATACTTTATATTCCAGTACGCGTTCGTGTAGTATTCAGCAGGAAGACGCCATGAACAGAAGCTACTATTTAGTAACTTAACAAAACAAAGCAAGCAATAACTGGGTTGAAAATAATTGTCTCAGCAATAAAAGTACCAGCCAACCAAACGATAATTCGGAGGGATGTCCATTGTTCGTCGTAAAGAAACATTCATTCTTTCTTAAATTAATTAACGTGGAATTGCTTGATGACTAAAATAAACGTAATTAAAACTTTTTGGATTAACTTTCGCCTGATTTCTTTTTTAATTTGGGCCTGACTTGCCTAATTTTGGTGCGCAACGGGGGTTTGACACACCCCCTAATCTAAATCTGACCCTTTGTCATACGAAAAAGATTGTAAAAAGATTGGTAAAAGACCAGGGAAGTTGTCCCTAAATTCACTTGACTAATTTTGTTTTGATAAAGGTAAAATGTTAAGATTGAATTATTTAATAATTTTGTGAATAGGGTTGTCTTAATATATTAATAAATAAAAGGGGTAAATACAAGAACTACAACGTAAAGGCTATTGATAAAGAATAATAGTTTTAAGTAACAAATTAAATAATATGTCATGTTGGTATGACTATCTAAGCCTGTCTAAGGAAAATTTAATACAATATTGTTAATACATTATGTATCAGTAATTTTTGTTTTACATTTACAACAATATTCATTTACCTTTATTTCAAGATTCTAGCTTAATTAAAAAGTAGCTTATAGATTAGATGTAAATATCATGCGGTTAATACCAAAAAAACAGTATTTTTAGTACTAGTTTTTGCAAAGTGTAACATTTCCTACTTCTCTTTGCTAGTTAAAACAAAGCTTGCCTTTGAACAAAATGTGTTATTTTAATCTGTAATTAAAAAGTAAACAATTCAAATATCAGAATTTTAGTCACTTCTAGAGGTCGTATTGACGTGAGGCTTTGCTACTATGCTTTGCTGGCTTTGGTTATTCTTGTATATAATACGGTATGTACTTTGTGAAAGCCAACGGCGCGCGCGCTATAATTAGTAGTAGTAAAATATATTTTATATTATAAACACACGCTTTCGTATTATCCACGATTACAACAACGATACATTATTTTACTTTAATACTAATATAAAACTGTGAAGATCACTTTACATTAAAGATATATATTTTTTAATAACTCTCACTAATTCATTGTTCCGCAATCGGAAGCAGGTTTTCTCCGCGTCTGTTGGTTTGTTCAATCTTCATACAAAAACCACTGAACAGATTTTTTTGCAATCTTTACGGTTTGACAGCTTCAACTTGAAATTTAAGACACCTTTAATCGAAATCGGTATAATTGGACTTATGGTACAAGTAAGATCTCCGTTAATAACGTTGCACAAAGTTGCTGTTATAATCTTTTATCATATAATTTTTTTATCGCCTGGGTCCCACGCTGTCTCTATCCAGAGGAGTTCGGTATTTTCAACCTTTTTCTATTGCAATAGTTGGGAAGGCAATCCGAGTGTACATGGGGGGTTTCTCTCTACCCAATTATTTTATTAATTTTTATCGCGTTCGATTCCCGGATCGGGCAAGGTTTTATTGAGATTTCTCATTAAAATTTGTGCATGAGGTCTCGGGTTCGAATCTCGGGTCGGGCCAACAAAAAGTTACTGCGATTTTCTGTTAAGAAATCTCAATACGAGCCCGGAGTCAGGAAGTTGGGGGTGATAGACACCCCCGTGAAAGCACGTAAAAGCCGTTGCGCTGCGCCTGATCTCTCTCCGGTCGTGTCGGATTATCCGTCCCATCGGATCATGAGGATTAGGGAACAGAGAGTGCACTTGTGTTTGCGCACATACTAGTGCGCTATAATATGTCCTGCGCAGATGGCCAGTCGCATGGCCATGGCGCAGTCTCAATTAAGATTGTCCGCCGTGACCGAAATTCGGTTTGGAGGACATGGTGCCTAAACTTAATAACTCTGCCTATTTCTACGGAGATACATGCGTGAGACTATGTAGATGTATATATGAAATGTTCCATTCTTATTTACAGTTACTTTAAATATTGTAATAATGACGCAGTAAGTTGTTTTATTGAACGCTAATTGACGATTCACATTAATTTATTATTATCTATTGTGATGCTAATGTCTACTGCGATTTAACAGCATTGTTTTATGTAGCTGTTGAGTTTTTAAACAATTATATAATTATTGTTGCTGTCAGTTAATGTACATGGAGATAAAAACAAAGAAAATGCAGAATTCAGACACAACAAGTTTATCTAACCGTAAAACGTACACCCGTAAACATTGAATCTCCAATGGCTAACTTTACGCTCTAATGACTATAAAACATCTATGAACATGGATTATTCTGCAAGAAAATATTTAGAAGAAAGAAAGAAGAAGAATTTCTCGCATTTATAAAAACACTATTTGGACGAGAGGTACCACCTAAACACAAGCAAAACTTTTGCTTAACCTGATCAGCCAGTCTCAATAGGTTATTAATTATGTCTAGCATTACAATAATGGCCAGATTAAGAGGAGGTTCCGAATTATCTATACTATTATTATAAAGCTGAAGAGTTTGTTTATTTGAACGCGCTAATCTCAGAAACTACTGGTTCGAATTGAAAATTCTTTCAGTGTTGGATAGCCCGTTTATCGAGGAAGGCTATATAACGTCGCGCTACAACCAATAGGAGCAGAGCATATATGAAAAATTTAAAAACGTGGCAATTTCTCTTATGTAATGCAGACAAAGTTGCGCGAGTCAGCTAGTGTAATATAAAACCCTGCAAGTGATGAAATAATTACTTCATATTTTAATTTTAAAAAGAGTGCTCTTATCAAACGCAAGATCACGATCAAGGCGTGGTAGTCCAACGGTCTCCCACTAGACAATCGCTGCCTAAATAAAATATAAACATAAAATACAAATATTATTATAAACATAAAATAAATATATAATATGAGGTGATGGTACTTACGATCTGGCTTGCCCGAAGAAGTTTCATTCTTTTACAGGACACCGTCGTATTAGCAGTACCTACGGATGCACTGTGTCATATAAATAAAAATAGGTTCGAAGTATGTATGTATTTGTGAACAACACATGACGAGTTCTCCGTTACCGAAGACACACAAGGTGTTAATCGAAGTGTGTAATGCAAGTAACATGTAATTTGGGTTCTTTGCTGGAGACCCTAATTGAATAAATAAATAAACATCTCCCTTAAAGAAAACCACATTTTGTTTTTATTTATCTTACCTTGTATACGAATAAATAAATATTATTCAAGGTAACTTGACCATTACTTAGTCAAATACAATATTAAACTTAAATATTGAAGTACGTTTACCTCAAAGATGGTCGTTTCTGAGCCGTAACTAACATTAACGGTATTAAAGCAATTACTGTCGACCGAAACTCGTCAGACCTACGCCTACACATACACAATAAATAAGTACATCCTTAGATCACAGAGGTCCTTTACCTGTGCCCGTCTATTTTACACCGTTCAGTAGCTTTACGAGTCATTACTTTCGCTGACCAGGCGACGGAACGTGACGATCGAAGTTCTGTCTGCCCGCGTGCACCTCTCATGCGGGCGATGCGAAGCGACACGGCGCGATAGCGACGTAAAGGTCAGGTGATAAATCAATAGTGCAATACACTTTGTGTAAACTGTTTGTACAATAAGATAAACATATCTATGACTGATATTAGGTGTGGGATATAAAAATAATTTCTATGTTTATGTCAAAGGTATCATGGCAATGATTTCTATCTGTAAGTAGATAGGTTAACGTAAAATGACAGAACTCTGATAACTGTTATGTAGGTAAGTGATTGCAGTTGTCGAAAGATTCGTTGCCTCTTTGGATACAACGCAAATAAAATATTCAAAGTCAAAGTAAAAAGTATTTATTTCAATAAAAATGTGTAAATAATTCTTGAACACCTCAATTAAGTGATACATTAATTATGTAATATACTCGTATAATAAGTAATAAAAATAAATTAATAAATTCGTAGCATAGATATCATTTTCAATAGTTATATGCTGTATTAGAAAGAATAAATAATAAAAACTTGTAACATAAATGTTATTTTTACTTAATAGATCGTGCAATTAAATAAATAAAAAATTCAAATGTTTATTTGAACAACAAAATTAGTTTCAAACAAAATAATTACAAAATAGTGTTGTTTTATGTTTACAAAAGGTACTGATCTTGTTGCTCAAACCAGGCTGTGTAGCCTGTATTTTGGGAGACAGTGCTCAGTCGAAAAGTTTTACGCTAGACACAGTGGTGGACGAGGTTTTATTGATGTCGGTATGTATAAACATATTTTATATCTAAATATAGTTACTACAATAAGATTCTACATAATATGCAGAATGTGAGTGGGTGTGTGTTAATTACCACAAATATGACTCATTTTCCATGTCTTTACATATGTTATCAAATTTACGGGATACGTTACAAATTTTATGTCTGGGATATAACGTGGATGTATATAATTCAAAGTTTAAAGAACAACAAACATATTCTTGAGCGCAATCAGAAAGCGCTGCTGTCATCCACTATAGAAATAATACTATAGAAAACAGGTGCCACAAACTAGGCAAATAATCAACGCAAACACCCCATGCGCCAATCCATGATTTCTCACTCATAACAAAAATCGAAAATCGCGGACAATGCAAATGTCTAATAGTTTCACTAGTGTTGCGCGTTGGCCTTTTGCTTTTCGTACTTGTGCGTCAGTTTCTTTAAGCTATATTTTACAGCTCACCATACGCGTAGCAGGCACTACTTCACCCAAGAAGATGCTATTCCAAGATGTGTGCAACATAAAATTTTTTATAGACATGTATAAAGTCTTAGGGTGTTCATCAAGACGGTGGTCTATGGGGAGATTGCAAAACGATGGAGCCCCAATTTTATTGCATGTTACGCACCATAAACACGGGTGGCGGTTACTGATAATGTAGGCTGAAATTTATTTTTTTGATGTGGTGGCATAAAGCTCTTTAATGGGATAGTGGGTGATGTTATTACTGTTTACATTTATACGATCTCTTACACTATACTGCGCTCCTGGTAAATACCTTCGTCAACGAAGCAGTGCAGGTAAATATTTTAAATTTCTTTCATTATTTTTTATTTCTATTAAATAATTGCCATGAAACAATATCTATTGTTCATTCAAAACGTGTTTTTTACATTATTTTTTTATAAAAATTTTATGAATTTATGAATAATAAATACCATTCTTTGATACTACTAAAAATGGCACACATGCAATAGGATTTTATAAGCAATATAAAAATAATTTCTTTAATAGTATATCAATGTCCGAATTTCGGTCACAGCGGCCAATCTTAACGGAGACTGACCATCTGGATAGCAGGATATATTATAATGCACAAGTGTGTGTGCAAACACAAGTGCACGATCTTCCCTAATTCTGATGATCCGATGGGACGGTAGTCAGACACAGCCGGAGTGAGATCAGACTCAGGACCACGGCTTTACGTGCTTTTCGAGGCACTGGGGTATCCAACAACGCCAACTTTGTAACTCCGAGCTGCTATTGAGATTTCTTAACAGAAAACCCAATAACTTTTTGCTGGCCCGACCCGAGATTCGAACCCGAGACTTCATGCACAGCAGTCACATTCACTACCGTTGCGCCACGGCTTAGATGGCAAATATGCAATGGACTCGATGTCTAATTGTTATAATATAATAAGTGCCCACACTTGCAACAATCACTGGTGCGATATTCCGCTGGACTGCCCAATACAGTATGCAACATATTGTGAAAACCGTGCTAGTAGGTACAAAGCTTTTAAACTTTACTCAATGTAGGAATACAACACGAGACATTTGGCTTAATGGTCTATGGAGTCCAAATACTGCTCTAATCAATCAGCTCTATCTAGCTTTTAGCAGTGATTCAACTATGGCCTATCTTAACATTCGCAGTAAATAGATGGGCACGACAACGTTATAAGCCACATAACACTTCATATATACTTGTTAATTTTTTCATATTTTTTGTATCTAATTTCTAACTTATATTTTGTTTGTTCCATCTACTATATAACAGGCTATATTGTATGTAATCAGTTAGGTGAAGACTGGCATAAAGTTCCTGTGATACAGTTTGCACTAATTTCAGTAGTGGTCAGAGAATTCACCTCTCTAACTACTTTATGAGAGTATGTCAATAAATAATTACCATTATTTATATGTAAATATGCAAAGATAAAAAAGTTCAGTTCCTTTTTTTCCAGTTCCTTTGTTTGCTAACAGATTTTTTCTATATTATAAATATATGTAAATTCCTTTACTTTTCCACAAAGTTTCAATATGACAATAATCTATGGAACTTTGACCCCTGGGCGATTACTAGTTATAATAATGTCCTCCTAGACTGGCCATCTGCGTAGGAGATATTAATCGGCAATCAGATACGATCGCAGATCAAGCGCAGGACCAACGGCTTTATGTGCTTTCCGAGGCTCTGCTCTAGGGTATCCATCAACGCCAATTTTCTAACTCTGGAATGCTACTGATATTTCTCAACAGAAAAGTACATTAACTTTTTGCTGGCCCGACCAGGAGCTCAGACCCAAGACCTCGTGCCCAACAGTCGCATTCACTACCGCTGCCGTAGTTATAATATTTTGTACACAACATGCAATAATATCACATGCTTGTTTCAAGGTGTGGCCGCCCCCTATACAACTATACTCTACATACAACCCTAGAATTTTGACTTTAAATCCAACATCCTGCGGTAACAAACCACTTTGGTGGCTATATAACATACATTGCTATGGATACTGACAGCCAAATAGCATTTACTACAAATGTTCAGATGAACACGCATCATGTAAGATAAGTTATGGTTAATCGTGGTGGTACAATAATGACTGATATTCTTAACTTCTACGATATGTTTCATCAAAGTCGGTTTAGTATAGAGAATGAAGACAATTATTATCGATACAATTATTTGTGAATTACTTAATATTTTCCCCGTTTGGCGCTCGAATCCACAACACAACGCACTGGTAATGGCAAAACGAACACATATTTAAAACACCGCACCTTCCATGCAATAAAAAAACAAACAAGTCAAAATGTATCCTGATTTCTCACATCTTATTTGCCCAACAATCTGTAGCTACATAATTTTTGTCACATAAAACCATACGGACAACTTTATAGGCTTCAATAATATACTAGCTCTAACATAAGCCACACATCTCATCTCGTAAAGCCTGATTACTAACATAACTCATACCTACTTAAAACGGACTCTCTTATTATTTGTTCTAAAAATATATTTAAGTGTTAGGTTTGAAACACATTTTAGTGCAATACTTAGCAGTTTACAAGTCGTGTAACGCGTTAGGTAGACTTATGCAGGCGGATCGTAAAACTGTTACTACTCGTCATGTCTATAACGTGTTATTTCGACCACACATTTCAACAATGTTATGTAAAATATTACGTTGCTTTTTTAGTACTACTTTCTAAGTAGGTACCTTCGACTTAGTTCGCGTTTTAGATAGAAAGAAACTAAGTAAAGTAATTTATGTGGTCAAAAATAATATTAACTGCGAAAATATTTTATGAAGTAAATATTTGCCCAATTCCCCGTTTGGCAAATATTTATTTTAAATTTTACCTAGGTCCCGTCTGTTCAGCATATGTCAGACTAAGTAAGCCTGGTGCTGGTTTTCATCTAGACCCCTTTAGTGACTGCACGGATACTCTGGTAGGTACTTAATAACTAGTAATAAGTAACATCTTATAATATAACTTATAATAACAGTTATAACACAGATATGCAATAAACAAAAAGAAATACACATTCTTTTTGTAGCTACAAAGCTCTGTTTAGTAGTCACACAGTAAATTATATGTGATACACAGTTAAGTAAAAAATATCTTTAATGAGCTTGAGTGAGCAGCAGAGTCATGCCCACTCAAGATATTTTCTATTTCGTGACTTATAATAATATCAGTATATAATACCTGTATATAAACTGCTGGGCATGAACCTCTCCTTAGTGTGAGAAGGGTTAAACCATAGTCCACCATGCTGGCTCAGTGCGAGTTGACAAACTTCAGTTAGAGAACATTATGGAGAACTCCCAGACATGCCGGTTGCCTCACGATGTTTTCTTTTACCGTTTAAGCGATCGATAATCAACTAATGAATACGCACATGAATTTGAAAAGTCTGAGATGCTTGTCTTGGGATCGAATCTGAGACTCTCCATGGCAGTGCAAAAGTCTCCCACTAGGCTATCGCAACTTTAAAAAAGATACATTTGTAGGATATTTCAGTGTCGCTTGTACATGGAAAACTTATTTTAACCCGTATATTACACTTGTTCAGCTAAATAAGGTTGGAAAGCATAATTATGCAGTTGCCCCATAGGAATGTCTACTCGATGTGTGTAAGCTGTTATCTTAATGAATCTTTTAAACCTTAATTACTATAGTAAAAGAGACTTGCGGCTTAATATGTTGCCAATACATTGTGGAATAGATCCAATATTAGATAGTAGATAGTGCCTTCAAAAAAAAAGGTGGCTCTGCAAATAGGAAAACACGGCGTGTAGCTGGATACCAGAAAATTTTAATGATAGATAGATTATCCGTCTTGAGCTTTTTAACACGCTTTTATTAGCTTGGTATGTATCTATGTATCTATAAATCTATGTATCTATGAATCTATGAATCTATGTATCTATGAATCTATGTATCTATGAATCTATGTATCTATGAATCTACGTAACGGAATCTTTGAACATGATTTTCACCCCTTTCAAAGCGACGGATTCATTTGAAACTTTGCACACTTATCGAGGGCCGATGGCGGCCACTTAAATCACTGCAGTGGTAGCTTTCTAATATATTTTGTTAACCCCCACCCCACGCTTTTTTACATTAAAATTATTAATTATTTTTAACATTTTTTAATAAAGGATGCTTTTTTTTTAACTATTATTTTTATTAGTAAAGCTCTTTTAATTTAAGGGTTATTCTTCTTATAAAATAATTCGACTGCACGCACTGTGCACTGCCACTGCAGTGATTTAAGTAGCCGCCTCGCCGCGCCGAGTGTTGTAGGTTCGAACCCCACACGGGCCAAAAAATTGTGTGATGCACAAATAGTTGTTCTGAGTCAGGGTCTCTGTGTCCGTTGTTTGAATGTTTTTAAAGCCCCGCGATGCATTAACTACTCCTAAAGCGGGTGCTATTAAAAAAAGGAGATGTATACGTATGAAGTCTCACGTTCTCTCTCTCTCTCTCTATCCCAGAAGAGATAGGTAGAGGTGTAATTCACCCACATTTTGTCAATTATCTACGGTTTAGGTCCTATTAAATACGTTCCGAGCCTATTCGGGCCGCACAGTTCCCGACTCCGAGTTAGTGCTCAGAATTTCTAGACAGAATAACTAAAAACCAATTTGCCTGACCAGCAAATTGAACCTGAGACGTCATGCACAGCAGTATTTTTTTTTATGATATAGTAGGCAAACGAGCAGACGGATCGTCTGATGGTAAGCGATTACCGCCGTTCATGGACACCCGCAACACCAGAGGAGTCACAGGTGTGCCTTTTAAATTTGCCTCCCACCCCTCCCTAGGATGGGGGGAGGGGGTTGGGCCTCCGGTATCCTCACTCACTCGACGAAACACAACGCAAGCGCAGTTTTCTGTGAGGCCGTGGTATCACTCCGGTTGAGCCGGAGCCACAGAGAGTTCTAAACTTGGCCCAAGAATCAGCATTGCCATTCAACGTGGCAATGCTGCCAGTCTTCTGGGCACGTTACCAGTTGACAGCGATGCTGACGAATTCTACGATGCCTAAACCATTTTTGTAAATATTTAGTATTATAATTGTTTGTGTTTTTGTAATTAGGTATGTTATCTTTTTTAATACGTTTATAAGTATGAAATGAAATGAAATGAAAAATCTTTATCTATCTCAAAACAGTTACAATAATTATAAAATGAGACATCCCCAGTAAGTAATGGATAATACTCGTGTATTTACGATATTGAGATTAATGTTTACAAAAAATAAGTTAAAATTAAAATTAGTTTGAAATTAAATTTAGGAAGAAAGATACAATGACTTAGAATCTAATTTGCAGCTCTTTGTGTAACTGTAGTTGTACGCCTATGTGAAACTGTATGTGCGATTTGTGTGTGTGTGTATGTGTGTGTGAATGTGTGTGTGTGTATTTGTGTGCGTATGTGTGGATGTGTGTGTGTGTGTCTTCTTTGAAGTGCCTATGTATTCGAAGCGTAAGTGATAGATTAAACTCACATTACAAAGTTGTAATAACTTTTAATTTAATTTTGGATAGGAAAGAAATAAAAAGAGATTGCTTATCCAAGTCTAACTAAAATTTGTTCAGTTTCCTCGTATGTTAGGGTTTTCAGCCACTCGGTTATTATCTTTTTGGATACATATGAGACCTCATGGTGGATATTAGATTAATTGGTTTTAAAATTAATAATGTAAATATAGAAGATACATACAATATATGTTACATATACATTACTTTTTACATTTTAAATTGGGTTAGGTATAAGAAAAAGTGGGGTCGTAGTGGAAATATCCCGCGTTCTTTGTTGCACAGCAGCGATTCAAAAGCGTTACGTCACTGTTTGTATCGTGCATCCTTTTCTGTCAATTACTCTTACTATCAGATTAGAAATGCTTGTATCTTATGTATTATAAAATAGATTTAAAAATATTTGTATTTAGTTTAGGCACAATGTAACATTTTAACTAAAATAAAAAAAAAGTGAATCATCTATCCCATTTTGGGTCTGTGTGTCCTGCGGTTTAGCATACAATATTCAGAATATTTGGACAAAAAAAAATGATATCTTCATAGCTAGTACAAGTTATACGCGAAAATAAAGCATAAAAATTTATTTTGGGTGATCGATTGCAAATGCGTTTGTAATAAGTAACAAACACATTTTCAATCAACTACACCAAACATGTAAATCTCGGTAAATCACTAGCAAATCTAAAAACTGTTTCCAAATCATAAAACTTGCCGCACAGAATCCACTTATTTAATAAACCTAACTACGAAGATACCTACCTACTTAAGAGACTTTTAAGATCGTTTCCAATTTAGTAAACGCACGAGTAGTGCTTTCTATTTCATGCGATAGATTACTAATAGGGGACGCACGACCGGCTTTAAGTATCTGCACTTAGGATATGATTTTATTAAGCTAATAATTTGTGTCGAACTGTACAGATAATTTGCCGCAAATTATTAGTTCCGATAATAATTGTCACAACTGGTTACTGCATTAAAGTTGTACCATCGTCAATTCCATTCCACTCAAAGCTGTTTGCCGGCATGCGGTAAACATGTTTACGTCAATTCTATATATATATAGAATCAATACAAGGCCCTTTATAACTTTAGTAAATTTAAATACCGGTTTATTCTGATTCATGCTATTTTTATTGTCAAATAGCGTATATCCTTCACCAGGTTTTAATCTACCTCTGAACCAAATTTTGTCCAAATCGGTTGAGTGTATAACCCATTTAGAGGTTACAGACAGACGGAAAACCAGATACGGAAATGGAGAACACTAAAGATTTTATACGACTATCGTCTCATTCTTTCCGTGAACATAGATTCTAAAAAGCAACTGGATCGGGGCAATTGTAAATATAATATTTAAATTGAAAAATTGGTAGCTTATAAAATACAGCATAATAGTAGAGTTTTCAATATAAACTGCTATAAAAGCCATCTAAAGTAGTTTAATTTCAATTTATACCATTAAATAAAAGTAACTCAATATTATAATAATATAAGTAAGTAGCTTACATTGGTTAGCACACAACATTGAATCTGCAAAAATCACTTATGATCACTTAAAATTAGCCACTAACACTCAGCAACAAAGTTTCAGCAACAATCTATTTGCGCAACGGAAAAATAAACTAACATTCGGTACGAACGCTTAAAATAGCGATGGTTTAAGTAAATAAAAAAGGCACGAATCCAATCAAGTTAGTAAACAGTGCGGGGAGAACGGACAACTATATAAAATGTTACATTTGATAGAAACGTTAGATAAAATATATACACTTATTGTGATGTACTGAGTACTTAATCATGTATGTATGTACATATGTATAATAATAATAATATTTATTTTTTTATCACAATATAACAGCAATTGCAATGACTAAAACAATTACAACAATGGGATTTATACTGTGGGGGACTAGTGCCTAAGCTAGGCTTTTGGCCTGTATTTCAGGTCACCAGGTCTTCCCCTCGTGACTGAATCTGAGACTTGCCTTTTCATGATTGACGTTTTGACCAGGTTACACCGGCCGAGTTCACAAGATTGATTTGTTTCTGTTTTTTTTAACATGGTGGAAATATTTGACGCATACCTCTCCGCGGGGCGATGGAAAAGTTATGTCGGACTCACCGGGGAAAGATGGTGAGCGACATTCCGGTAATACCGACTAAACCTACCGCGGTGTTCCTCAACATAACCGCAATCGGCGGGGCCGCGCGAATCGCTTTCACATGCAATCGCGACCCCGTCGAGGTTTCGGCCTGCCGTATGAAATGGCAAGCCGCAACACAAATAGATCTGCCAAAGGTGCCCAAAAGGGTACCACTAATTTTATCAGTTACGAGCCCGTTCGCCCTTTAAGTTTCGCCCTCTAATAGGTATTTGTTAGGTTTCTTCTTAAATCCACCCAAAAATAGGAGCCCCGCCAAGCGGGCTCCGTCTTTCTATGAAAGGGGCGAAAGTCGAGGGGCGAATGGGCTCGTAGTCATCTAAAAGTCCCCCTTAGCGCGGGACGGACACACGATACAAAGGCGCGCGTGGAAACACGCACGCCGCGCCGCCTCTCGGACCTGGTGCTGATCGGGTGGCGGGCAGGCCCACGAAGCCCACCACCGCCAGGCCAAACCTCAGGGTCGCTGGAGGTCGTCTCGCGCCGTCCGGCGCCCAGCTTTGCGGTTGGGGAGAAGGTTTAAGCGAAGCCTCTCCCGCTTCGCCACCTCCTTGATGGAAGTCACTTCCTCACAGAATGAGGCGACGGCATTCCACGACCTCTCACTCCGGACCATAGACTGAACTACGGCCAGGAGCGAAAGGGGAACCAATCCAACTCACGGCGGATTGCCCAGGCTGGGCAATCCGCCAAAGTGTGCAGCACCGTTTCCACAACAACGTCGCGGCAGTCGCCGCAGTGGTGCCAACCGGGCGTCTCTTGCCAGCCTATGCGACACAGGAACTGGCCGAAGCAACCATGTCCAGTCATTACCTGAAGCGTGTGTAACCTAGTCGAAACGTCAAGCATTAAAAGGTAAACACTACAACTCTCTCCCTAGTCTTTCTGGGATGAATACATACAGATGAATATATATAAATAAATGATATACTCTGTGACATAGACAGTGCTAAATCCAGTATGCATTGTAAAGATTTATTCAATTAGGTACCTACATTTTAGCTAGTATTTATCGTACGCATCGGCTACATTTATTAAACGCCTTTCAATTTATAATAGTTTAAAGATTACGATGTAGCGTTATGAAATAGCTAAAGTCTATTATAATGTAGCTTAACACTGTATATATGCAATCAATCAAGAACAATATTAAGACCTCTCAGACATGGTATCCTCACAATATTTTCCTTAATTGTTAAAGCGAGCGATAATTAACCATTTAATACGCACATAACTTCGAAAATTCAAAAATGCACGCCTTGGGATCAAACTCGAGACCTCTGCGTGGCACTCCAACCATCTCCCAAAAGGCTATCGATGCCACCATATATTAATATAAAATATATAAATTGAATAAAGATCCTATCACCAATGAAACACAGCTTAGATACCTAACCCTTTCACAAGTCACAAGTAAAACGACAAAGTATTGTATTGTGAAATATCAGTAGGGATATAACAGCGAATGGCTGCAAACATAGCAAACCTAATACAAACGGGTTACGGAAAACGAAATCGACTTGGTTTAATGATTTCTATGCGAAATACGCTGTTTGCGTGGTACCTACATAATCCACAGAAGTTTCGACGTCTAATACCGCAACTCAATTTATTTTATGGCTATAGAAAACAATACACGTATACCATAGGTTTTGGGCTCCATTCCATAAGTCATACCAGAAAATTAGATTACTGTTATAAAACCTTATTGCATAGCACACGTCATGGCAATAAACTATTTTTACGTTCTATGGTAGTTCGTATAATACGCCCAAAGGGTCTTGCCCACTGTCCACCAATGCCTGTTTTACTGCCAAGCCCTTTATGGCTATCAAATTTCTATAAACTCGTGTTGAACTTATGTAAACATGAAAGTAATGAGTGGTCGCCGGCGCACCAACATGCTTTTACACTATATTGAATATTATCCAAGGGACACAAAACAGTTACAGATAAGTATGCGGTTTTTGAAGTAATAAAACGGAAAATAAAATGAAACTAGGGACGCACTCACACTAGAAAAACTGTAGTACGCACACACGCACGCATTGATATTTTGTTGCTTTACTTTGGAGTTGAAATTATACATGATGTTGTTCTATGCATTATTATTTTAAGAATATGAATAGCATGGTATCTTCATAGACTGTGGCGTAGTAAGATTATAGTTTACGAGTGGAAGATCTCGTTGTTGCCAATTATTTAGTGCGAATGAGTCGACAAGCCTGTCCTAGACGAGCCGGCCCATTTATATGTATCTCAATTTTCTAGAAGATATCAATATTAACACTTCACTCACTTCACCGAGTGAACAGAGAAGAGAGAGCTTACGTACCAAGCTTTCTGCTTTAAACACCTTATTCAATAGTATTTACTGTCTTATAAATTTGCATGAGCAGCAACAGAAAATCAAAATATAGGTATATCGTTATAGCAATCTAAATTAGAACTGTATATCGCCGGTTTATTATCAATATTTATTTACTTGAGGACCACCAGTGATTATGATTACACAACAATACTTTTATTACATACTTACATGGTTTCATAATCTTTGTTGGTTGTATAGTATTTTAAGGTAGCCACTACATGCATAAATTGGGTAGCTTGTATTGTAATTAAATTAGATTTAAATATAATTTCGTCACTTAAAAGATGATGCATGCAATATCTACAATTTTAATAACTATAAAACCATGATATTAAAGGACGCAAAAACAAGTTTATTTCTATAGGTTAATTTTAACATCTAAATCACAAAGTAACATAAATATGTTTAAAAACTGTAGGATACACTTGTGATGGTAATAATGATTTTTATCAAATAGTTTAGGTATTCGGCATATAAATGCAGATGGAATATGCAATAAATCGCTAAAATATTAGTTAGGTATTTGATATAGATAATTAGTTCACCGTCGATTGATTGATTGATATTTTATAATTAATGGTATGGTATGGTATACCCAGCAATGGGACAGTTTACAAATAACACTAATTATATTATATGGTATAGACCATAGTCATGGCCGTAAACTCTGCGATAAAATAAACTCACATTTCAAATGACCCTAGGATCTTGTAGATTCACAAATGCTTTTGCTAATTATAACGATAAGCAACCGCTATAACTTATAGATAAAGTAAAGAGCTGTGTGTAGTTCGACAATAAGCGTTCTTGTAAGAGTAGCTGACCATAAACAGATTATGTGGGCTAACGTTTATCACGTTCGACGAGGTCGGGCCGGTAAGATAGTCCCTACGGCTTATAATGTCGCCTTAAAATGCTATTAGTAGTAATAGTTTGTACCTATAAACTACACAGTCGTGTACTGTTGACCAGATTGCTCATATACACTAACTTTTAACCGCGGCTTTGCTCCATTCATAACTTTTAAACTCTCGCGTTGTGTGATGAGTTTGTTTGTTTATTTATTACGCTTTCAAGCCTCGACCGGTCGTAATTAAATTTCGCATACCTACGCGTTGTCAGGGGTACAGCAAAGAACATAAAGTATCTTTCATAAAAAAATAGAGTACCTACCTATCTACTGTTTCCAAGGGATAGAGATTGATTGGTAAAATCTACATAAACGCGAGCGAAGCTGCGGTCAAAATCTAATTTAAAACTCCGATTTTCGGATACAGTTACAATACGGTACTGAAAAGGACATTGCGTACTTTTCATCCAGAAAAACGCGAGTAAAGGCAAAGGCAAAAGCTAATTCGTACTTATAGAATTCGTAACAGACATGAATACGATCATGCGTATTGCTTATCTTTAGGTGCTTGACATTTCGACCAGGTTACACAAGTCATGGTCCCAAGCTGACTGGTTCGGCAATGTCCGTTTGTGAGGCAGAAGAATCTTTATCTACTCTCACTTTATTCACAATTTTTAATTATCCACAAACCATCACACACTGCTTACACTCGCGAATCTCCGCATCAGTGCTATGTGTCAACATACTGCGATTTACACGATTGTGCAAACAATCGATGTTGCGTCATATATACGCGCAGCGGCACACCGGTGGCCAGAAAATCGATTTTAATTATAATTGGTATTCTAAGACTTGACAGATTTGGCACCGGGTGCCACGTTGCTAATAATTTAAGAACGTGACAGTAGTTTGTGACGGTACATTGATAATTAGAATGGTGAATAAAGCGAGGATGGGTTTAGATTCTAATTTCATAACAATATTCAAGTTGAAGCTAAAACTCGAGAACCTCCCTACAATAATAATGAAAAAGATAATGAGGACTGCACAATTCTTTAAAAAAAAAACACCATTGAAAATGTTGTCATTTTGATATTACGCCTACAAAATTATACGACGGATTTCGGTAATACCCGTCTTAATAAGGTATCTTTTATACAATTTAATTACTTCTGTCATTTAGCCTTATCTACATTAAAAACATTTCCAATGATAATGATATACATTTCAATCAGTAAGTATCTTTTTAACTTTATGTTAAATAAATATTCAATTACGACGGATAAGAAATAAATAAGGCATATTGAAGAACAAAGAGCCATTAATTTGCTCAGCAGTAAGATCAAACTAGGTATAACAAAGAAATCCTAAACGAAAAGTGAATCCACAAGCGGCGGTAGCGCAATGTATAACTTAAATTTATATTATATTTGCGATCGGAAGTCATGGGTTCGAATCCTGCCCATTGACCGTCCTACTATTGGCGTGAATAGGTGGCTATTGCAAGCAAAACAATATATAAATAAAAAATATTAGTTATTTGTAACCCAATTCACTAATGATCGATATGAAAATAAAAAAAATTGTCTAAGATTAATATTGCCGTAGAAACTTAGCTTAATAAAATATTCCCGCGTTTTTCCATTGAATCATTGGATCTTGCCGCCCTTACTATCTTAATAACGTTTAGAGTAAAAATAAGACTAAAAATCTAAACTCATGAACGCGCTCTATGCAAACTAGGTACTAAAACCTGATGATATTGATCAAATAGTCTTCAGCCGTATCTGATGCATAGATCTTATGCCAATTACCGAAATCCTTTCTTCACATTACTCCAGAATGCAAATCAAATCACCCTAATTCTGTTCGTAACATATTCTCAAGGAATACCTTATCTCTAAATTAGTGACGGTGGGATTAAGAGACGGTAATACCAGGAGAGCAGTAATACTCGACGAGATTCCTCTTAATCCTTTCCGAGGGTGTGTGAAATATCGCTATGGTATGCTGCAGCCATTATTTAGTAGCCAAAAGTTTATTTATTGACCAGGAGGACATAAGCTTGCTGTCGTTAATGTGCATTATGTTGTGCTGGTAGATACGTAATATAGATAAGCTTGATTAAATGGGACTTGCTATATCGATGGAAATTTGAGTTGAGCTTGCTGAAAATATGTTTGGTATTGACCAGGGTTCAGATAACGGGCTAGTTTTAATATTATATGGTTTTGGGTTCTTTACATGAATCATTGCTCCCGGATTCATGTAGAGGGAAACTAGCAGCAAATGTAATGTTAACTTTCTTTAGTTTTAAGTATACTAACACTAGTTTATAAAAATCCATGTAACTAACATGTTTGCATGGGTTTAGGTTGCCTGAATAAACAAATTATTATTATTAATAAGTAGTTGGCTTTGTAGCTAATATGCGTTTTGTTCAAAAATGATAAAGGTGTTGAGTTTGTATGGCTACGAGCCCTTACGCCCCTTTCATAGAAAGATAGAACCCCGCTTCGCGTGGCTCCTATTTTTAGGTGGACTTTAAGAAGAAACCTAACAAATACCTACTAGAGGGCGAACCTTGAGGGGCGAACGGGCTTGTAACTGTTTGTATACAGCCTGCCTGATGATAAGCAACTGAATACACGGATGGTGTGGTGGTTTAAGTGGTCGCCTCCCCATTGCCTGCACTATTGTATTGGGTTCGATCCTTAGACGTGACAATAAATTATGTGATCCATAAAAAGTTGTTGCGAGTCTCTGTGTTCTTTCTGTCCGTTATTTGAATGTTTGTAAAGATCGCCGCGATATAGTATTAAAATTCGAGATTTCTTTAAATAAAAGTTTATAAACTATAACCTGACTACGTAAAAAAGAGGTCTAAAAAGAACGAATTTAAAATTTATTTAGCCTATGTCAATCGAAACAACAGTGCTTTAAGCGCTACGGTGGAACATACAAACATACATACCCAGACTGCCATAATCATTACCCTTCCTTTTGGTTTCGCCGTAGCCGGGTAAAAAGCCGTAGCCGGGTAAAAAGAAACTGTCTGTACTACTAGTATCACGTACACGTTGCCTGAAATTGCAACAAGCACTTGACACAGCAAGGGATAACTGTCTTCGGTTCTCCTGCTTAAAGAACAGCGTCTTGTCAATGCTCTGAGAATATCTTGCTAAGTATTTGTTGATCACTTGTCGATCTAGAAAATCTTGAGTATTAGGTAGGTAATTGTTAAGTAACACAACCGAATAATAAAGGTAAGACAATTCTTCGATAGGACATATTACCTAAGTATATTCGAAAGCACCTCAGATAACAGTATTAGAGCTAATTAGGTTACTGAGGTCAAACAACAGTCGCATCAGATTAGACTGGCGGAAAGCAGACCTTGCTCCGTTTAAGGCAAAGAACTGAGCTTGAACTATGTTCATCGGATTGTTGATATATTCGAAACATGCATGTAAACTTAATTTTGTAAAATAAAATGTATGTTATATTTATATCATCAGCCCTGTTTTAATCTGTCCCACTGCTGGGCATGAGCCTCTACTCAGTGTGAGAAGGGTTAGGCCTTAGTCCACTACGCTGGCCTAGTGCGGGTTGGCAGACTTCACATATGTTCGAGAACATTATAGAGAACTCTTAGACATGCAGGATTCCTCACGATGTTTTCCTTCGCCGTTTAAGCGAGCGATACTTAACTATTTAATACGCACATAACTTCAAAACGTCAGGGATGCGCGCCTTGGGATCGAACTCGAGACTTCAGCAGCAGTCCAACGGTTTTCCACTTGGCTATCGCTGCTTGTTATATTCAGGGAAAATAATTTTCTGCTAGTAGGAACTTGTGCGAGTAGAGATTTCTCATAAAGACAGCTTACATAGTCCCGCGTCTACATCCTCGAAGGGGTAAGCAGTGAGGTCTACAATACCTACATTTCAGTAGCTATATTTTTATGTTCCACGTAATATGGGACTCATCCCAAACGGCAATGGACGAGATATTGCCGTTTATCAGGCACATTTTCAGACTACATTCTGCTACTAAGAATTCCTAGTCAGAAAAACCGATCCGGGTATTGGTCATGGAGGCTCATTTCCATATATATCTAATATTGGTTTATACCCAATTTCTGAAATACTTATCAACGACGTATGAAAGTCAAACTCATATCGTGTATTCCTAGACCATATTAATTCCATTAACAACAACATCCAATTTACTAGGTATGGAATTAGAGGCAAATAGTTCAATAGCTTTCTTAGATGTACTTGTCATCAGGAATCCTGATCATACTTTGAGCCACACTGTGTATAGAAAAAAGAACCATACAAATGGGTACTTAAACGGTGAATCTCGCCACCATGCTAAACAGTTAGCTACCGTGGGAATGTGTTTGTTTCAGAGAGCAGAGAGAGGGATCTGTGACAAGGAACACCTGGACGCCGAGCTTCAACATTTTAAGCAAGTACTGCAAGACAACAAGCTCCAACAGCCGCGCCGCTGTCACAGATCCCGAGAAAAGCCAGCCACAGTCGAGCGCCAGCCTGTTATACTGCCTTATGTAAGGGTTGTCACTGACAAGATTGGCTACATCTTGAAGCGAGCTTCAATCAACACATACTTCAGCCGCCAACGAAGATAAGTCAATTTTTACCATCCGTCAAGTGCCAACTGCCTTTACAAGATGCAGGGGTCTATAAAATAGATTGTGAACTGCGGACTCTCATACATTGGTCAAACCAAGAGAAACATAGGCACCCGCATAAAATAACACATAGCTGATGTCAAACACCAACGCTCGTTGAAGTCTGCGTGTGTATCCTGTGTGTGAACATGTGCAACAAGGGACCAACCACTACCTAAGATTTGACAAACCACAGATTCTCGCTAAAGAACACCGATTCCTACCAAGGATGCTTCGCGAGGCTATTGAAATCAAAATACATCCCGATTTCAATAGAGAAGATGGCTGGAATGTACCACCAGCTTGTGATCCAAATAGCCCAACCCAAGAAGAAGCAAACCACAGCTAGACTTCATGATACTTTGAGCTCATTCTGCGTAAATAGAAACACCAATGATTAAATTATGTTCGGGTATTTTGAAATAACTACACTGGAACATTGAGACAACTACCGTCTTAGTCTCCCCGTGACCATGGCTGCTGAAAAGCAACCGAAACGTCGGGGAAAGTGTAAACTTAAATACAAATAGCTTTAATAATTTAATTAGCTTAAAATTAGTAAAGTTTAATAGTAGTATAGTAGTGTAACAGTTTCTAAATTATGTAATAGAGTCTTAAATAAACAACGCGATAAAATCCGTATATAATAGATTAATTTTCAATGAATAACATTCGCAACGTAAACAGAAGACAATATCATATCGAGTGTTTTGATTGGCTGCTGGCAATGCAGCAGTCAAGTCATTGATATGCGTTTGGCCTGTTAAATATGTTGATCTGCCATTATAAGACAGGGAGATGTGTCTACAATGACATTCAATAAATATAAATATGGCTATCTATCATATCTAAGACAAATATATCATAACTGAAATGGTTAATAAGAATACTACTACCTAATTTGTAACCTAACTTGCTTCTAGAAATCTTTTGATAAATTGTAGAGTAGTAATATCTACACTTTATACACAGATAGTATTATATCATAGATAAACAAGAATGTCTACATCACAGATTGTAAAGCTATTGCAAGAACATAATCGCTTGTTCAGTGTGTAGCTATCACATTGTACCACAGTATATTGTATCAGAAAAATATGTTCTCAGGTAGCGAACTCGAAGCCGACATGTCCAATCCATTGGACGCTAGAAACAATGTAATACTATGAAGTACCCAACGAAGCTTTGAAATAAAATATTGCGCAGTTTTATACAGACTGTTGAGTACATATCGCTTTACGTTATGCTAAACTTTATTTACATACTAAGATACTCTTTCTACATTTTTTATTTATTTTTTCAATAGGCACATCTACTGATAACAAATATAATAACAATAGTAGTAATACAGATAGTTTACATGTTAATTTGGCATCCGATTCTGGTTGAGAACAGCATTTGAAGAGAGAGTGTGTTCCCTTTATGAGATCGTAAAAGGAGTAACAATATAAAAGAAGCCTGTTGCTTCTGTGATGCAGCGGTTGTGAATGCGACTTCTTTGCATGAGGTCTCTGGTTCAATTCCAAGATCAGTTTTTTTTGGCAAGAAATTTTCAATAACAGCATAGAATCTAAGGCCCAGTATCCACCAAAGCAGAGAGAAGAGGAGACTAGAGGAGATGTGTATTGAATAAACCAATCCGATATCTTTATTTCCACTTCTTCTCTCCGCTTAGCTTCGGTCGAAATGGATCAAGAGGAGAGGAGATATCTCATTTTTCTATAGAATTTTGTGTCGCTAGCGAGCAAGCGGCGAAGCAGAGCGGAGATGTGTGTAGCCGGGCGGCCGGGCGGCGTTGCACGCTCTGTTTCCCGCTGCCTTCTCCCCACGCCTCGCACACCCGAAAACGTCATTTGATTGACTGGTTTCGAGCTCTAACAGCTCACATCGCTGTTAGGTACCTACACACAGCTCACATATCCTCTCTGCTTTGGTAGATACCGGTCCTATGGGCCAGTTCCTATAACAATAAACGAGTCGTTTTAGTTACGGACAGTACGGACATTTAAATTTTGATATAATTTTCATAAATATTTGTCTGAATTAACTGTCCGTAGGTAAAACAACTCGTTTGTGTAATATAGGAACCGGGCTTGAAACTGTGCCTGTTAATAGCAAAACCTCTATTATTGGGCACAGCCAAATGTAGGTGTAATCATCTTTGTCTATCCGTTCGGGTATATAGGTGTAAAACTTGAGTACCTAGTAGAACCTCGCTGATTTCAGCATAAATGAGCCAACTCGATCGGGGAGGGACTACCCTCTCACAGATTATCGATGTGAAATAGCAGTATTTCTACTGTTGTGTTTTGTTCGGGGAGTGAGAGTGCCGGAGGTCCAATCATCCTCTTTCCACTTTCCCACTCATTCTCTTTCTCACAGTCCACTTCATTTCCTAAGGGTTCGGCAACGCACAAGCGATGGCTCTGGTGTTCCAGGCGTCCATGGGTTATGATGACCACTTACCATCAGGTGGGCCCGTATGCTTGTTTGCCACCTTATAGAAGCCTATTGCCTTTGTTTAACTACCTTCATACTAAACCGACATGGGAATCGAACCAAACAAACTTATGGCACATACACCTTACGAGCCAGTCAACAGACGATATTTGGAGCGGATGTTATGTACATTAACTTTGTCATACAAAATCAGAGCGACTGTTCTTTATAAGATTAGTTTATAACTCAAGTTATAAGCAGAAAAGTTGTTGAGTCAAAGTTTTACGGTTTCAGCACCTACACCTTGGCGAAGTTTGCTTATAAACTTGTGTGATCACTGATCACAGACGATTTGTTTCTGTAGTTCTACACTGTGCGAACTGCCAACGACATAATTATGGGTGTTATTCATAATAATTGTACGGATATGCAAATAAATGTAATGTAACAGAGAAGATAACAGATAGGAATTGTAAGGACTAGTACATAATACGCATAAAATTAAATCATTATTTTATTTAATACGTTGACAGCGGCACCCATTTTTGTATTCTTTCCATTCCTGCGGTACGTAGTGTTTAGTAGTTTAGTTTATTAGACCCCGTAACGTTTATGAAACTAAAAGCTTTCTTTTGGCTCAGTTATAAAAAGGCATATAGTAATTTTTGGTGCACTATTATCAATTATGAATTGATTGACCTAAATCTTAAAGCGTACATCAGAGGGTTGGCTTATTTAGAATTTGTAGGTAAAAGAAAATAAGGGGTCTTATAGACCTCGTACCGCATTTAATAAGGGAAGTACTTATTACATAGATTTTATTGATGGGAAACAAAAATATCGGTAGATGTTTTTACTTTATTTAAGTTTACTAATTAGGTACAAATGTTTTTCGTTAAAACAATTTAGATATAATAATCTTTGACGTTGAACACATTGGTGCCAATTCTGTTGTCACAAAATTCTCTTATCTAAGCTAAAAATCTCTAAAATTTAGTTTAGTCTGTCACTTTTAGCGATTTCAGAATACGAAATGTCGTTTGACAGGACTAAACTAAAGTTTAGAGATTTTTAGCTAAGATAAGAGAATTTTGTGACAACAGAATTGGCACCATTGTGTGATGATCTTTTTAAGTTTTTTGTCCGCCTTACGACTATTTAATTCTTTTCGCAATTTGGCGTAGCATCCGGCACATTTTCTTCTCTTCGAACACTTTTCGAAATTATGTGTTTGGATATTTGATGCTGTTTCTAAAAAGATAAAAATTATTTTCACTATGTACATTATATAAAACAATGATTTCTGTCTGTCTGAACGCGATAAACTCAAAAAGTAGGTACCTGACATACGAAACTTTGCATCATTCTTAAAACTAAGAAATCATTTTTGCAAATAGTCAATTTCCTGTTTATAGGTAGAAAATAGTTACATGGACACATTTTCTTAAGTAAGTAAGCACATAAAACTTTTGAAAACCTCATTCTAATTTGTAACAGTAGGTAGTGAAATCTTTTGAAACTCTCAGAAGTTGTGAATACGTAAGTAATACGTAAATATTATAATAAATTGGTAGGTGGACAATTATTATAGAACATGTAAATATATACGCAGCTTTACATTTTCATATCTGTAACATAATAGATAAGTGTAACGGAAAAATATCATATATGAACATTCAGCAAGTGTCTAACCTACAAAACATTTTGTGGATCCATCATCAATTATTTTCAACAATTTCTGTCTACTGATTTCACTTCTGCAACTACGCTTCTTTTTTCATAATAATATTAAACCTGTAAAATACTTACCGGATTTAAATAGACCACAAAAACAAATAGCCCAAATTAATGTCGAATTATAACGCTACACACAAAGTTGATTGCACTGAATGAAAGACCAAAATGGCAGTTTCGACAGTCACGCCACCTGTTTACAGTGTTTGTTGCGTAATGTTGACAGTAAATTATTTTATTTCCAATTTGGGAATAATGTTGTAAGATAATATAACCGGCAAGAGAAACAGATATGAGTCAAATATTGGCCTTTCTAATGAAAGGCCAATATTTGACTCATTTAATAAATATATAAATATGATGTTTTTATAACTGTTTGATTTATTTAATTTAAAGAATAATAAATTTAAATGGATAACCACACAAGAAAATTACTAGTTGTATACTAACACAATTAGATATTTATAAATATATTATTTAAAGTTACTTCATGTAAAGAGGGACATTGTTTTCCATGTGATTTTTTTGAGGACACAAATATTAGAATATCTACATAATTTTTAGTACTTTTACTGAGTATAGGTACATTTTAGTTCTTTACTTTTAAAATAAGAGTCTATAAAATTTAGCTAATATTGAAATAGTAAATAGAAAACAATCAAGCTGGACGCGAAGATAGTAGCAAATGTACAATTTTCGTGAATAACACCCATATTTATAAAATATTGTTACAAATTTCTTTAAAGTTAAGCTACTCATTTGCTTAACAAAATAAATGCGTATTAATGTAACAGTATTTATTAATGGCAAATGTCTAATTATTGCCCTAGCGTAGAAAATAGTTATTAAACGACTAATCTTTAACAATTACTGCTGTGAAATACTTATTAGGAATTATCATTACTGTGTGTGATAGAGCAATTCAAATCTCAAGTGTTTATAGACTTATGTCGCTGACTGTACATTTTGTAAGCTGTAAATCTACTTTTATTTCTATGTAGGTAGTTATTATCTATTGTGTTAAATAAGCTGACAAGACAGGCGTTACCTTGTCTAAATTTCGTGAATATTAGATACTTTTAAATTTAGATTCTTTTTATTTTCTTGTTAGGTACTTAAGTACTTACTTTTCCAATATTTTTCTTTACCAACGTGACGAAGGCGGCTCGGTCGAAGTGCTACTTACACGGATACTACTACTGCTTCCTTTGGATTACATTGAACTTGGCAGACTTCGACTGAAAACCGAGTCGCCAGATGACTAGGCGTTTACTGGCGGTCGTTGAATGACTTCGAAGGCGTCTCGCCGACCATTTTCTATTGTTTTTAAGAAACAACCTCTGCACTAGGAATATTGCTTGTGTCGCAGTAATCTTTTCAAACCTTCAAACAAGTGACACAAAGAACATCCAGATTCTAGGTACACAACTATTTCTCAATCGCTCAATTTTTGTACCGTGTCAGACTCAAACCCACAACCACGGTAATGTTATCTAACAGTATTCTATCTTAATACAAACGGTCAGAACGCGAGTCATATCTATTGAATGACTTCGAAGGCGTCCCGCCGACCATTTTCTATTGTTTTTAAGAAACAACCTCTGCACTAGGAATATTGCTGGTGTCGCAGTAATCTTTTCAAACCCTCAAACAAGTGACACAAAGAACATCCCGATTCTAAGTACACAACTATTTCTCAATCGCTCAATTTTTGTACCGTGTCGGACTCGAACCCACAAGCACGGTAATGTTATCTAACAGTATTCTATCTTCATACAAACGGTCGGAACGCGAGTCATATCTACGTGTCTCGACGTTGGTATGCACTCGGTACACAGCCAATTGCGAATGCGCCGCACTGAGGAACGGACGGCATGATGGTTTTGTCAGCAGTAAGCGTGCGATTTGTTAATATTTGATTGAAATAAGTACAAGTACTTACTACATAATAATTATGGCAAAGTGCAATTGCAATATTTTTTATTAAACTTTATATCCGAATGTGGATTTATTTATATCTACTATTAAATTTAACAATAAGCTTTTAGTACATCTTAGTCGTGGCTCAAATATTTTTCAGTCTCAAATATATAAGGTTGCTTATTAAATCTACTACTAATCAAAAAACACAACATCATTTTTATTGAACACTTCCTATTTCAATTACAACAATTTCATTATTTAAAATAAAAAATATAATATTTACAATCACTTAACTAGAAGGAAACTAAAGTGGGTATAGGTTTTCAACAAGAACTTTGTTTTCAATATGGTCACACCGTAACTTCATAACAGTTTGACATTTCGTTTTTTTTCATATATCTTTAGTAGAAGCTTGGGCAGTTGTTACAATGAATTCAATTTCACTCGAAAATAGCATTAAAATAATAAAAATTCACTGAAAATTCGAGATATTTTCGGTCAACATAACCGTCCTTCTGAGACCGCTAAATTTGGTCAATAAATTTGAGTCAACAGGCTTGGTACATAATGTGCTAACACCAACGCGTGTTCAACCGGGTCGTTAAAGTAAGAACATAGCCGCAATGTTGAAGATCCAAATTTGTCAATTCCTCGACTTTTTCAACAATTGAGGTTATCCACAACAAACATGGCGAATTCTGCGTCAGGATTTGGCTTCAAAGCCTTACAACACACTGGTGCAACAATTGAAGCCGGCCAATCATTCACATCGCAGTAGATTCGCTCAATTCCTTCAAGAACAAACCGTAGTTTTTCTGAAAATCTTCTTTTCCGACTAAGCCCATTTGTCAGGCTACGTCAACAAGCAAAATTGTCGCGTTTGGGCTTCTGAAAATTCAAGACAGATTGTTGAGAAGCCTTTGCATGCTGAACGTGTCACTGTATGGTGCGCTATGGTCTGGAGGCGTGATCTCGCCGTTCCTTTTTCGAAAATTTGTTTGGCAATGCGGTTACTGTCAATGCATTACACTATCGAGAGATGTGAACAACTCAATTTTAGCCTATTACTGATGATATATAGATATCACTAACATGTGGTTTCAAAAAGACGGTGCCACAAGTACCGAACATCTACCGAAACAATGAATTTATTGCAAACCAAATTGCCCGATCGCATAATTTCACGAAATTCAGCTGTTAAGTGGCCAGCTCGTGATTGTGATTTAACACCGCTGGATTATTTTTTGTGGGGTTATACAGAGTCTATACACGGAGCCAATCGAATCGATTGCAGTCTTAAACCTGAAAATTCGTTACCTAAGTGATTAACGAAATAGACCCACAACTTTGGCAAAAAATGATTAAAAACTTTGATGAAAGAATCGACATCTGTAATCGTGGTCGTGGTGGACATTAATCAGATATTATTTTTCATTCATAATTGCCAAACCTTACTTTTTTTAATACCTATAATAACAATTTGAATCATATTCATCTAAATTTATTGTTTTATTTTGATTTACAAAACTAAGTTCTTGTTGAAAAACCCTATAGATCAAATTAAAATACTGTAGGTAAGCTCTCCCGCGTGTTTGCGTACCGCGTGGCTGTAGCCTAGGTAATTATTTCAAGGGCAGAGCAGAGTTACAATACTGTTAGATAACATTACCGTGCCACAACACTGACAGTGGCAGTAGCGATGCGATCACTTATACTACCTACTATGCTATTCGTGTGGTTAATATAAAAATACCTAGTAGAGAGAATTAACTTGTTTCTGGTCTATAGTTTAATTACGAAATAAACGGGATAATATAAATAAAACACAAAATATTTTTTATATATTTTATTTTTATAAAGGTTTCATTGTATTTATCGTAGGTATAGTGTCATTTGAATATATTTCATAGCTAAATTAGCTTTCCAATTGAATAATGTGTAGTAGGCGATTACGTATAACTAAAAACAATGGTAAGTTAATCAAAAAAAATATGCTGACAATTGAACATGAGCTACATGGCTTACAATTTAGTGAAAAATGTTTACAGTAAAATTAGTAAAAGAAAATAAAGTAACTTATTGGGTTATTAATTGTGCATTAACTAAATAGGTAAATTATTAAAAATTAATCTAACTTAAGTTAAAAGCTGCTAAACATAAATTGTAGATAATAGTGTACCCGAGACACGGTAAATAAACTTGATGATTTATTTCAACTAGGTTGTTTATTAACTACAGCATGCACGTCCTTCGCTACAATATATCTGACGCATGTTGCCAACATTACGTATGTATAGCCAAGACGCAGATAGGATCTTTAGACGAGAGAATGAGACGCCGCCGGCGCCTGCGCAACGCGCCAAGCGTCCGGCGACGAGGCTCGCTAAAATAATTTCCATTCAATAACAGTCAAACAAAATTGGACTAAACAACAAGGAATTTGTACTTTGGGAGATGTGATATATAGAGAATCGACTAGGTCCTCATCAAAATGAATATTAAATACTTAATAAACATTGTATCCATAATATATAATATAAGCAATATAAAACGTAACATAATCGGAAATACTAGACAATAATATAATTCTGCTAAATAACTGAAATAATTCAGGTAGATTGGCAAGGTCGCAGTGGAAGATACGCGAGAGGGCCGGCCGGCGCGCGGCGGCACGACTAGACTCGGCTGCGACTGGACTACCCTCCGCTGCGACTCTGACAACACAGAATTGTCTAACAATATATCATAAATCGAATAGAATTAAAAACTTCGCTAAGATTTTGTACCGAAAAATGTATCTAGCTTCGTATTAAAATGATATGCCTGCGAACAGCAACACTTTGGTTATGATCACTAGTGCAGGAATGCTGCCCGCTCGTCGTCCGAAAGGAAAACATAATGCACTCCACACCTAGTACCCACTACACATTCTATTGATCAGTGTTGGCCGCTTGTTCGGTAGTACTGCGTTATCAATATCATATTAATAATAAATGTCACAACATCAAGCCGGTATAAAAAACACTAAGCCTACTAAAACTACTACCTGCGAAAACTCTTTTAAAGAGTAAACTTACAAACTACATTCGTAAAGTAACACGAAGTGCGGCGGTCGGGATACGCGGGAGCGCGCTCCCCTCCCCCCTCCCCCCTTCCTCCGCACTATATCAGGATTCATATAAAATATAACATGTTTTTTTTTTTTCGCCTCTCCGTTTTATTACAATTTTCTGAAACAACCTTACACCTAATCTCGCTCGACCAACGTTACAATATAGACAATACAACGCTCACTATCAATACAAAATAATATTTTCAATATTTAAACCGTTACAAAATGGAACTTTTCATCTTAATCGTAATCAGAATAATCTTATGTACTCTATACTTTTATTTGTGCCAATTCCTTACGCATCGACCTCGAATATACAAAAATACACGTTGAGACGTATCAAAGATTTAAATAATATCAATTTTCAATGGTATAGAAGTATTTCATAGCATATTTTAAAACGATCCTTACAATAATTCAAGCACTTATCTCTTACTTAAAATTAATCAATTGGCGTTTTCCATCTGAGCATCTCAGCATCGTTCCACGTTACTGCTACTCCAAACCTTATTTCAGTTAAATTGTAAGTAAACAAGAGATCATTATAGAAAAGAACACTTACATAACACATGACCACACTCAATATTAGTAAATATTACGCATAGATATCATTGTACCTACATAGTACACAGGAGACAAAGGAAATTTATAAAATATATCAAGTTATTCATCCATTCAAACATACATTACCGATACACATAATTATAGAAAAATGCTTTTAATCTTGAGATGCTTTCAAAAGGAAAATATTAATTTTAATTTTCATTCTCATTGAATCTGTGCCGCGTACGGCTTGCAACATTTTTTGTGTTTCAAACAAGCGATCGATCGGTCCGCTTCGGTAAATACCTTGATACAGGCTCTACGACTCGCGTTTCTTCATAGCAACTAGCTAGAATCAACGGACCGAATAAATACGGTTTTATAATGAGTTGCTTTCATATTGTCTTTTAGATTTAGACGAAAGAAATGTTTACACCAATTAGAGAAACTTTTACAAAGCATCTGATCAAATAGAAAATGCACAGCTAGTTAAAGACTTACTACCCTAGTTATACAAAGACCTTAGCGTTGTGCGTCTAATGTCAAGAAGGAATCTTATCCGTTGTGTTTATACGTAAAATTGGTAGAATTGCATGTGGGTGTTGCGTCAAGATTGCTCCTTCAAATTGGACACACAAGTGGTCGTTACACAATATCTATTTATCGCTGCGATACACGTACGACGAGCGCGAGGCTCGCCTCTCTTACAAAAATACTACATCTACATTTCCAGTAAAAAAACGTATATTACTTGATGTTTAATTTATGTATTACATATTAATAGAAAAACGTTATTACTAAATTAGTCGTTATCTTTACGAAAGTACAAAAGTTTTAAGTTATTACAAATTATGACACTCATACCCTGATGCACCCCGCGCATTACGTAGTAAAAATCGTTAAGTCTAATTGCTACGCAATAACTTAATTATTATCATTAACCAATTCGTAAGTTTATCACCAATTTTATAAATGTGCTTACAAAAATTTACGGGCTTTTACTTGGGAGTCGGAGCGCGGCACTTGCGTGCCTTTACTCGGGACTCGGTAACTTGTATCGAGTTTACAGCGCGCTAGTCGGTTGCAGCGTGCACGACGCCCTCTGCAGCTAATGACTGTAATGTAATATCACCTTTTACAATCGTATCGCATTTGATAGTTTGAGAGCTATTAATGTATTGATCTGTATCTACGATTCAGTCTAAAAATAAACCGAACGTTGCGCTGTAGGCAATTCATTACGTTCGTCGTCCGCGAAACTACAAAATGCGACCGAGCGCGATTAACCCTACCTATACAAGTTAATACAAAAGATTAATACGAACTTACTACATTAGTGTAGAAAACATCGAGTATCAAAATATAATTAACATGTTTTGATTTGCATCTTTTCACTAACCAATAACAGCCGTATACTATAATCAGCCAATGCGTTTGGAGAATTTTGAGCGTGTGGATGCCGGGTATCAATGGATGCTGAATATCACGTCGAGAGTCTGCCATGGACCGTTCGGTCCAGCCCTGGCTGCCTCACCCAGCCGAGCCACGGCACAAACGACAGTAACTAATATCGGTGAGATGTAACACGAGACCACTCGTAAAGTTCTGTTCAACATTACTGCAATAAACATCAATCTGAAATTTGAATCGCAACCGATGTCTCTCTTGTTTTATTGTGATGGTACAAGTGCTTTCTAACGGCACTATATCTGCAGTAGGTATATATACGTAGACATGACAATGTAGTAAATGTAACATTGTGATTGTATTAGGCGCACAGAACGTCAGTACGAGCTCGCGGCCGAGTCTACTGTTAAACATTAAATGTCTGAAGCCGGCAGCGACGATGGCAGGCATTACACTGAGTGATAATTTACGATACAAGTCGCAAGAAGATTTAAAGACAATTTTCACATACTTAGGCGTGGTGCGAGCACGCACCGCTATGACCAGAATGTACACGATTCATAAAAATACTCGCTTGGCACGAGATTATCATTACCAATATGAATAAAGAACGCGACGATGACTAAACTTAATGTTAAGTGTGACCACATACATACATCATCATTCACACAGTTTATTATTAAAGAAAACCCTACGACCCTAAATAAGAACTACAGTGGAAATAAGATTTGATTAACCTATACTCAAAGCGAGACATGATACCTACAGATCAACGAATATTATGCCGACGATGTTCTACTTACAGAGTGCTAGAGGTACGAATTCTAATAGCATTCGATAAAATACAAGTCATAAAGAATTCAATCAAATCAATATAAGATAATATATAGCTTTTATAATAAGTAACAATTTCAAACAACGCAAAGCAGAACGTTTACAAAACCAATAAGGGTTAATAATTCTGTGAAACATAAACGATAGCGGTTATATTAGGATTTACAGCAACTATTTCGTAAAGATTATCTAGTTGTAGTGTTACTTTCTATATGTATTTGATTTACTTTATAAAATTTGCAAAAGTAACAAATCGTTTCTTTGTACTTTTAAGCAATTCACTAAATTACACCACATTAAAATTCAACATGAAGAAATTTGAATGTCGGTGTCTAAATAAATTGTCATTAATTACAAAATTTAACAAATATGTGCAAATAAACTAAGAAAGTTGGCAACGTTTGTGTTAATTACATTTATTATTAAAACTGAACAAGTAACTAAGTGTCTAAAATATGAATAATCAAACACATATCAGATAATGTAATATTTGTGTAAGTTGGGAAGAACCGAACTATTGTTCACTATTAAAATTACCTATACAACCTTTTAAGTGTTTATATAATCTTCAAAATAAGAAACATACTTTAAAACAGCTCGATTTGTAAGGGAGCTTTAAAATGAGGATATTATTTAAATAAAATGTGACAAATAGTATAAAATGTCCGAGCGCGGCCCGTGTATCGGGTTGGTATCGGGTCGGTATCGGGTCGGTATCGCGTCGGTATCGCGTCGGTATCGCGTCGGTACCATGCCCGAGTGCGCTACACATACACTTACTCTGAATTGTATAGTCACGCGAGCCGAGAACACACAACTTTGTCACCGTGTATTGCTCTCCGCTCGGCTTTACTGTAAATATTCTCTTAAAACAATTCAATTATGGAGCCGCATCTGTTTCACTATAATTTACTATTTTTTTTTCTTTTGTATCTAAAGAGGTAATGTTTGTCGAAGATCAATATTGAAATATCTATAAAATATGAAACAAACAGCCTTATTGTTGAATCGGAGGACTTTGATATAAACGTCTAATTGGATTTAGTTTCAAAATAGCGTTTGAAAATACTATGTTTTTGTACCGGAAAGAGGGGGAGTCAACGACGTTGATACATTCGATGAGTCATCGTAAACATGTTCTATGATAATACATCTACATAGATGGCTCTGTATTTGACTATTAAACAATATGACTTTATAATTTGTGTCGTTTCACTAGGCGCCGCGGCCCGAGCACACTTCACTTATCTCATTTGTACATGGCCACCATCAGATGATCTGGTTCATTTTAATATTTTTCTAAATATACCAACAACAGCTCGTCTTACTTTTTATTCAAATATTTTATTGGATACATACATTTAGATAAATGTATATTTAAACTTTTAAATATAATTCTATATTCGAACGAGCAAACTTCGATAAAATTAAAATTGAATAACATATGAAGTGTGTTCGCTCCGGGGCGGGTCCGCTTTAAAATAATTAGGGATCTTTGATATTGTGAAATTATGTACTATCGATTACGGCTAAACTAGAAATATGCAATAATATCTCATTAAATACTTTTTCGATAAGCATCTGCGTGTAGTAGATAAACGGCATATGTACAATATTACGCCATGCTATGATAAAGGTGTTGTTTCAGATATATTTTTAAATCTTAGAGTTAATTTTAAGCAGAGGATACTAATTTAAAAATATTTTAAGAGGTATTACAAGCACACAAGGCGACTGGCAACTATGGTCCGCGGGATGTGCGCAGGCGACGCACAATAACAACATCGTTAAATATTTTATGAAAGCTGAAATTACCTTTGGCTTTATTATTTAGCGTCTTGTAATTACGTGTATTCCAATATTTAATTTCAGGGTTTAAAGCTGCCAAAATTGTCTTCGATCATTATTCTAAAGGTTTATTATCTCTGACGTAATATTTCCTTCAGCAATTTATTTATAATCTGAGATTATTCTTTAAAGCTTTTTATAATTGAGTGCTGTCGGAGTGTGAGCATCTACATATGTGCTTGAAGCTTCCAATATAAATATTTAAGCGAATGATTGTGGTGTCGCGTCACTATGGTGCAATATCTAAGGACATAGAGCCAGTTCACCGTCCACTCAAACCGTGCCATGATGACGATGACGTAATGAGGTGCAGTGATGCGGATGATGGCGTGATGATGCGTGATCTCCTACAACTACGCAACAGATTACTACGTCGTAGTCAGTCCAAAATAAGAACGAACGACCATCTATCATATCGATATCGATAAACTAAAATCACATGTACCATCACTGATTCAGTACGAGAGTTGTAGTTATATCGATATGAGAGGTGGCTTATCGATTAGATTAGTAAAATGTAAATGGCAGTATCGATTTAAGAAGAATGCAAAAATTTTTTATCTATAAAAAGTGTCAAGTCTTCATTAGAATTATTGCCTAATACTCAGCGGTTGTCCGCGGCTATATCACGATAGCTTCTCTGTTACCTACTCGCCCAGCTATCCGCACCACTTTTAGTTGTTACTTTCATTAATCGCTAAACACGCACTATCACTAAGAATTATCACTTGAAATCACTTCTCGAGTTATAAGTATCAAATGTATAAAAACCTTACCTAAAACGTTAACGTTAAACAATTAATGAGTAAATGTGCACATCACTTATATACGCTTAGTAAATGTCGAAGCGCTATTCACTTACAAATAAATAGACATTCATGATAATAAGAAAAACCCTTAATCTAAACTATTCAGATAGCCAAACGTATATTCCATAATAACAAAAAAATCTTACTTTTTATAAATTAAAAACTGCACTCTCAATGATTACCGGCTCTCATTTAATAAATTTTAGACTTCAAAGGTGCATATGTAACCCTTGTTTTAACTGATATGGCACTATTCCAAAACGTTATATTTGATTTCTTCATAATTTCCCATATAGTCCGTTAATCACTGAGATTTATAAATAATATATAGAAACATAAGTAAAACAACAATTCGACATTAATAATCTACAATAAATGTAATAGATATAGACAGGCTAATCATATTATTGGTGACACAGCAATTACTTACACTTAAAACCTCTACCGTTATTATTGTTTAAATTAGGTATGTATGTGAAAATATAGTAAGTAAATGAAACTGATATTAAGACCTAACATGGCATCTTTAGTAGACGTATATTTCCCTTACACTATTAAAGTGCCATTTGGTGGGAGGAAATAAAAGTTCACAATAAACCTACGAAAATATTGTATAACACTTAAGTTAGGTTTAAAATTTTGCTAAAATAAAACATAACTAATAAACTAAATTGAACTAAACAACACGCCACTCGAACCTCTTCAGAGGGCCATCAGTATCACTGAAATCGAAGGTAATCAATAATTTAAAACTCACTATTTTATTCCAAAAGGAAAATCATTTCCAATTTGAGATTGAACCGAAAACAAAAAATGCAATTTCTGGCATCTTACTACACCGCTAATTATTATTTTCGATATAAATCAACTTCTAATTAACAAAGTGCAGAATAAAATTAAAATAAAATCAATAGTACGATCTAAACTGACACATAAAATTATTTTCAATAATACCAACTTAATTTAACAGAAATTATTTCTATCGTCACTCGGACACTTAGAAGTTCAAGGAAACAACATCGCAACACACAAAAGTCCAATAGACGCCGCGTCGTGTACACACAGCTCGTGACCAAGCGCACCTAGGCGATCTGGTTCAAGTAGTCAATGAAGTCGTTGGAGAACAGCTGCAGGGGCTCGGCGGCCGGCGGGCGCCGAGGCACGCAGCCCACCCGCTCCACCGGCTTGGGTCGCAGCGTGGCCAGGTAGCGCTCCGCCAGCGACTCGCCCAGGCTCATGGCCAGCGTCTCGGGGCTCAGGCCCAGCAGCGACAGCGACTCGGTGATACTCGCAAGCGCGGGAGTGAGGAACTTGTTCGCGGGCTCCTCCGCGGCAGTCGGGGTTTCGGGGGCTCGGGAGGCCATGCTCGTGTTGACGACGGGTCTAAGTGCGGGGGGAGAGGCGCGACGCGGGGGCGACGGCGCCAGGCCCCACGGTTCGGAAGCAGGGGGGGTGCCGGGAGAGGTTCCCGGCACCGCCGACTGTTATGGCCACCGCTGGAAGAGCGGAAGGGCCCGTTTGGTGAAGCAGTAGGTGAGCGGCTTGACGAAGTGTGTGTCGCCGACGCGGCATTGCGGGCACGTCACCGGGTGCGAGTAGTCCGAGTAGTTCAGTCGCTGCTGCGGGTGCAGGAGCGGCTTGTAGCAGTTATTGCACTGGACAATACAAAACACCAAGTTAAAACTACGCTCAAACCCTTCTTAGGCGTTACTATCTGTATGAATGTATAATTTTTTTTTTTTTAATATCTAAAAATGACAATTTATTTACAAAATGTTTTATATATTCCATTAAAATAAAATGCATAAATGTCACATGATCGTTATATAACTTAATTAACATCAACTTTAATTATTAAAATACTAAACTTTCATCTAATACTAATACAAAATGTGCAGACTACATTAATTTTAATTCAAAATTTGAACAATATATATGCTAAATAAATTAGTACGTATTGAATTTAAAAGGGTACCAACCTTCAGTCGTTCAGCACAACACGGGGTGGCCATGAATATGTCGTAAGAGTACATGGTCCCGAGCACTAGTGACGAGCCGTCCCACTTCTGTCCGCAGAAGCGACATCGGATGGTGCGTTCTGGGTCGCAACGCTCAAGGCACCCCATACACACACACGTTAGGTACTGCGTACGGCCTTCCACTTTCACCTGTACAAACCATTATGTTTTGTTAATAACTGGTCGTGTTGCAAGTTTCCGTTAGGACATACACGATTTCAGTATGGATTCTGGAACCGTGCTTGGTTATAAACTCGGATGGGCTTCGGGAACATTTTTATTACTAAACGACATATCCCGCACTAGGAATTAATCCTGTATCGCGGGGGACTTCACAGACATTCAAACAACGGCCATAAAGAACATCCAGACTCAGAACAACTATTTGAGTATCACACATTCGGCACAATAGCAGTGGCGAGGCAGCCACTTAAACCACAACGTCATCCATGCACTCAAAGATAGCTGGCGTAATGCACACACATACACATTATATTTGAGGCAACCTCAAATATATCTACGTTTCTTCACGCATCCTTTTTACAAAATTTTACAAAAATGAATCTGTTTACTAAAGATGAATAAGATATGGCTACGTATAGCAGTACCAAGGTCAGACTATCTAAGGCAGTTTTAAATTATTCACTGATATACAGATAACTTAATTCCAAAATAAAAAACAAACATGTTTTGCAAAGCGTTGAAACTAGGAAGTCGAAAACATCAGTCGGGTTTTCTACGATCACATTTTTTACTTTTATTTTAAATACCAGGTGGGCAAGCTCTTTCAGTACTGTTGACGTTTAGTTTTTAGGCGGTTGATTGGATTTGAATAGTTTTTTGTAGCTGATATCTCGATATCAGCTACAAAAAACTTATTCAAATCCAATCAAGATCTCGATCTTATCAGATAAATTATGATATCTTTTAAGAAGTATGATACGATAATTTATTAGATTTGACCTAGATTCTATAAGTAGTTGGTGTGCTGCTAACAACATATTGTCCTTAAATATTAGTAAATGCTACACCATCACATTCACTCGCTGCCACAATGTAATAAAAACACAATATGACATTGATAGGACGATACTTCAAGAGAAAACAGAGTTGAGGGATTTGATTCCAAACTAACTTTTATATCCCACCTCGACAACGTCATTAATAAATCTACCAAAATTCTGGGCTTTATCTTCATAATGGTAGACATTTCCGAAACCCAGCCACAAAAATTGCCATTTATAATACATACGTACGAAGCCATCTTGAATATTGCTCTGTAGTTCGGTCGCCTCAAAACAACGTACATCAATTAAGAATAGAGCGAATCCAAAAGCGATTTCTAAGATATCTAGCGTTCGTTCTCTTGCAAGCTCCATAAACAACTGCCATCATCTAATGATAAATTACGACACTTTAGAATGTATAGCCTCTCGTGTCGTATACAACTTCACGAAATGACTTTTATTTACAAAGTTTAAATAATGAAATTCACTGCCCATCCCTTTTGGAATCATTTAAATTGCGTGTTCCACGTCGTGTGCCTAGACGAATGCTTGTCAATGCGGGATTGTTGCACCAGCCATTTGCCAGAACAAAACAATTTTCTGCCATATCCCGCTTATCCAAAGCATAAAATACTATTTGTGGCGAAGTGGATGTGTTTGCGGACAAACTATCCACATTTAAAATATTTGTACTAAGGTTGAGGTTAAAATTAGGCAAACAAAATCCATAAATTGATTTTGTTACCAAATTGTAATTTTTAAATTCTTAGTTTTGTATTTAACTTAGTTTTAATTTTACTAATTGCTAACTATTAATTCTTTATAATTGTCACTAATTAGTTTTTTTTTTAATTATATATTAAGATAACGATATTACACCATAACTGTGCATGTTGTGACACCTTAAAATGTTGTTATTATTTATGGTTTTATTTAGTTATGTAAAAATAAATAAATAATTAAATAAATTACAAGATTATAGGTTACATAAAAATGCATAAAGTGTAAGGTTTGAAATATCTCATAATAGAAAAATGAGAGATGAAGCAATAGCAGTGTTTATATTAAAGAAAATTTGTGAAGAAAATAGGAAAACATTTAGTGAAATACCGTAAATTTATTTAGGCAGCAAAATAAACAATTGTCTCCTTACACACAACATTTAAAAGAAGCAACACCTTTTTCTCTCTCAAGGTTTATTTGTCAACGCTACGAGGATTAGTATAAAGGATTTCCAAAATATATTTATACTGCAGAAAACGTAGACGGGGTAGAGTCTGCATGTTAATTCGAAGGATAAACAAATACTAGTATCCATGAGTGAATCCCTCCTCATTTGCTGTGTAAACAGTCCGCAACTCCTCGTACAACGTCGTTTCTCTCATATCGCATATTTATTCAAGATTTAAAATCTTATTTAGGACTTCTGAACAGTTTCATATAAGTATTTTAAACAGTTGCCGCGGTCGTAACTTATAAAAACATGTCCTCTTGTGACCATGTATGCTTTATAACATTTGAAGCATTTATTTTAGTTTAACTAATATTTAAAGAAGTTTAAGATCGATAGAAATGTTTTGAATGGGTTTATCAAAAAATGTTACAATAGCGGAACATTGCCTTGCATGAAGATCATGCATACTTAAGAGATGATGCACGTTGTAAATAAAAATATATAATATATTCACCTCAACAGCGCTGCTGGTGTGTTGGCGCGGGCTCAAGAAAAAGGTGCCATCGACAAGCGGGTAGCGATCGAACACATGCAGGGTCTCCTTGCACAGCGCGCAGGACACGCGCGGCTTGTGCTGGCCCGCCAACGTTGACAAAATGAAGAGCCGCGTGTCGTCGTTGCCATGGTTACCCTCATCCTCGATCTGCAACAACACAAAACATAAATAAAAAGGCTGCTCGATAACTAACAAAAAACAATAGACATAGCGGCTACGACCCCATTCACCGAAAGCGCAGACGTTATTGTAAATCCACGCTCGCAATTTCAATATTTCATATCCCCACATTTACATATTACGATTAATGCATCCACCCACGACACTTACCGCAGCAACTCTCCCTTCGTAATAACACAAGTAAATGACTGCATAAAGTTGAATAATGAAAGGCTGAAAGGCAATTACGCTGAATTCGGAGTCGAAGTCAAACAAAGGCTCACGAGCGCCGCGGAGATCGATTGTGAAGCACAATTCGTTCACGTACGAGCAATTTGTGAGAGCGAATAATAATGAAAGTTTAACGAGTTACTGTTGCAGCGTAGGCACAGCGGTACGCCTTAATTAAACATAATATTATGAGCTGTCAAAGCGTAATACGTCCATTCTCATTTTCTACCCGCCATATTGATTAATACAAGCATTGTTCTATGTGTGGATACTGGTTCAAGTCTGGTATTAGTCACCCGGACTCGGTTACGATTCAAAATTAATATTATCGAACAGTAATTGTCTTGTACGGTGCGAGGCGCATAAGTAAGGAACTCTTCTTACATTCCGGCGTGAATATATTGATGCTAAGCATTCCTATCTATTATTAGAGTGACGTCGTGACACCAGGAACACATAAAACGTACCCGGCGAGAGCGTTGACCTACGCAAACAAACTCAGTATGATTTGCAGTATAGTGCAGTGCAGTTTGCCAAGAGAGGAGCGGGCGGGGGCGGGCCATCCGGCATAGCAAACACTGCCGCGATATCTTGCTACCAACTCTGACACGGGCGCCGTCTATACAGCTCGTACATTTTGTTACTAACCAATCATAATATTTGGTACCAAATGTTAACGCTTCTCTTCATTTGTAAATTGCATTCGTCAGTCGTGTCGACAATTTTGAGTGTGATAAATAACTGGCCGCGAGTGCCGTCTGCGCGGGACTTGCGTGATTGATTCCACGCTGAGCAGCTGCTCACACGACACCCGCGATATACGTACACACTTTATGATTGATAACGCCCAATTGTACGACCATTCTGTTGAGTGCAGGGACGAGAGATATGCGCCCGTGGCTAATGAAACGTCTATGAATTACTGTGTTAATTAAAACAGCGCCGGAGTCGTCGCCTTAGGACTAATGAGCGACAATTAAATTGTTAAGTGTCGCGCACACGACAGTTTAGTAAGGTTGCGGGTCTCGGCCGACGAACCCGTTGCAAAGTTGCACAATTTACTTTTGTACTGCAAGATTGATGAGCACTCCGACGCAGACTATTTATTTACTCAATCCGATCACGCTTTGTCTTGCAATCGTCGCCTTTTATAGTTGTCTACGATGACTCGGCGTGGCAGTAAACCGGTACATAAAACTTTCAACCGAGTTTAGGTAAGTGCAAGTCTTAGCGAGGAGGTAAAACTAGCCGTAACCGCAAATATAGGAATAGGACAGAAAGCGATTCAGTCTCGTATGGAGTCAGTTAACAAGAGCGAGCCGAGCCATTCGACGGGCGTAGACGATCGTAGCTTCCTCTAATTACGTCTACTGAATTTACATAGTGCGGAGAAACTTGGCAGCCAGTAAACTTTGCGGTTTCAATGGTGTCGAAACGTTCCAACCGCTATATCCTCAGAGCCACTTCCCCGAGTATGTTAAACTGTTCAAATAAAATTATTTTTGTCGAAACAAAGAATTTAACAATGTTTGGATAATGCGTAAAGTCGCGATTCGTTCTCGCATAAATTTAATAGCGGTTTTGTTCGCTTGTTTCGATGTTCAAACAACAAGAGCGAGAAGAGCCCGATTCAACGAGGAGCCGAGAGGTATAGAGAGTGCTCGAAGCGTCGTTAGTACTCCACGTCCCGCAGAACGAATGTACACACATTAAAACTTTCCGAATTGAAGGTGACGCAATAATTAAAGAGCTGCATGGGGTGGCACCCCACCGGTACGGCGCTTTTATCGCGCCGGAAAAAGGAAAACAAAAACGAAATCAGATAACGTAAACAATTATGTAGTTACTACTGTACCGCCAAATCAAATCGTACCAGCAACAGTTTCGAAACACCGCAGTACGATGGATACTATTCAAGAAAACGCGATGTAAAAATAAATATAAACACTGATTCTATACGTTCTCTTTCCATTTATATTTTCTCTTCATAAACAGTTGCGAAGGTATTCACGCTACATTGTCAACATCGTTGGCCATTGTTCTTAGTATCTATGTACTCAGTAAAATGTTCACAAACGAGCTTTTATTATAAAACAGCAGACATAGCCGACCTAAGGTTGAATAACGGCGATAAATCTGGATTGTTCCCAGGGGTGGCTTATTTTTAATTAGCCAAATGAAACTTTTCCTATTATATTTCGCCATCGTTGGCACTCAACACTTAAACATAGCTAGTAAAGATAAAAATAAAATTAAATACAAAGCGAATCGTTGCTGGTTAGTCGAAGAGCGCTGAAAGGCCGGGGAAAACGCGAAACCTCGCCAAATCCAATTAGCCGCAACAAGATATCCAATACTAGATGTGATAGCAGAGAAATTATTTAATTGAATTTCTAAACGGTTCGATTCCATTCTAAAAGAGTAATAATTTGTGTATATTATGGGTTTAAAAGCTACTCAGACGTTGAAATATTTAAGAGTGATGTAAGAGCGAGGAAAGCAATTTTTCACCAGTGCCATCTCAAACAATAAGTCTGAGAGCGGATGGTATTTGTGGTGCTCGATACATTTATCCTGACGGCTGCGTTGTGTTCTGCCTGTTGTTTGCCATTGTCTGAGAGCTTCACGTTAATACTTTACTCTTTGTATCAAATGCATTCTATAGTAATGCAATTGTTAAATTTGATGTTTTCTGCAACTCTCTAAGCTATTTGTTCTTCTTGTAATAAACTTGTGTAGTAAATATGTCTCACTAACTAACTACATTTAAAGAGAACGTACATAAAGTTTTATCTCGCAAGATAAATGTAAACAACATACCTAGTGAATGCTATCTGTACCAGTTACCTAGCCCCGGAGCAAAGGGCAACGCAGATGACGACTTTCGAAAGAAAATTATGGTTTTATCCATTGCGACTATTTTGTGTAGGGTAACTAGACTACTCATCAATATTCAGCTGTCAAAGAGCGTGGAGGTTTATGTAAATCTCGAGCATTTATTGCGCTCGCAACTCTGTAACCGTTCCGTCGAGACTGCAGGCGACCGCGCGACCGGGGAATTCATGAAGCGAACAATTTGTTAATCTTCGCAAAGAGAAATACCTCAAAGAGCAACACGGCAGCCGTTATTGAAAGTATTTCGCTCGCGGATATTCGCAAAATGTTTTCCGCTGTGTACACATGCAACGTAAGTGTAAATATTTCACAAAAATTCAATGTCTGACAGATATTTTCTCGCATGAATTAGTCTCGCGTCCCAACATTCCACATTACGCGGTAATGCTCGCGCGATATGAATTCCGAGATATTGTGAAGTGACAAAAGGCATCTTAATTCGACGGTAACTGGAGACGAGAAACTCGTACGTGAATAAAATAAAAGTTACGTACCTACATACAGCTAAATCGTAAGATATAAGTGTGGAAGGTGAAGTATGCAACAAAGTCGTTATTATTTTATTGCGCGTCGTCTCCTAGGGATATGAAGTGTCTGAATACCGCGTCTCGTCACGACTAAACTTAAGTAAAATTTAGATTCAAATGGGTGTTAAAAATGTTAGAGCGCGGCCAAGTGGGTGTTCGGGGTGTTTTGATGCGATTTTGATGAGGTTCGCCGTCAGATGCCGGTCGACTTTAAACGGTGACATTTTTATTAAAATGTTGGCTGACAATAAAACGATGTTCGATGAACGATATGTCGTAAATTCGTCAGAGGTAATTGATTGCGGGGCCGAGTCCAACGTGTTTCAGTGTTGCAATCGGAATAAAAAGTGGCGATGCTAAAAGAAATGGAACGTGGGGATGTATGTGTCGAGCCGCAGACGAGAGCAGTCGGTTGTCGGTACTCGCTACATGAAAAACTACTTATCTTAACTTCGTTTTATCGTTAGCCGTATTGTTATAGCAGTTACTGGCCATTAAACTAACGCGTCATTAGTTAGATAATGCGCAGTCGGTTTTTTATACCCGGTAATTTCGCATCGTACTTAAGTTTCAATTAATGTTGTATTGTCTGTAATTTAAAGTGACAATACAAACCTTGGATTATTTGAATTTCAGATTCTTCAATGACTTCGCGTATGGAGAAGTATGTAAGCTGTTAATTAGTAATTAGCAAGATGAGAATGCAATTAATACAACCATACTAATATTTTAATGTTTGTTTGGTAATACAGACGTTGTATTTGTTAAATACGCGTTTAAAGAATATACATATAACTACAACATGACTTCATCTTAAGAATACGGAGATGGGCTTATCGATATATCGATCATTGATAATAATTAGTTGGAACAGCCGTCACAATTATTTTAATGTAAAGGTTAAGAAGGAGATAGATGACTTCGAAATATTACATATAAACTGATGTCTTTTACAAATTATGATCTTGATTGCGAAAACGTTGCCTACATTTGCAAATTTATTAATGGACGAAAATGAACAACAATTAACATGAGACAAGAGCGTAAAACAAGCTATTAAATAAGAATGAACATTACCATCAGACTAAAAATAAGTTGAATATTAGATATAGGTATTTGACGTGAGATTGTCACATATATGTTCACTGTAAGTATTTAGACTGGCGGCTAACTCATGTGGTAAGCAAACATCACTACCGCCTGCTCGTTTAGTTTGTATCTAACATAGTATGTTTTACATACGATACTAATGAAAATGACACTTAAGAGAGTATATGTAGGTAAGACTGTCAACATCTGTTTCGACACTTAATTAAAATCGTTCGATTACACTGAGGAACAGTCATTTTGCGGCATGGTAAGTTGAAGTCAATTTTGTGTAGTTCAGTATGCCGATTACGAAAAAATATCAGATTTGTTAAATTGGCTCTAGTCTGAAAGAAGGTCGAAATAAAAATACAATTACATATTAAATATATATTTTAGAAGCGGCTATATAATAACGACAAGGAAATTTAATACATATGCTATTAACAAAAAATCACAAAGAAATATTAGAAAAACTTTATCTGTAAGCTTTTCTATTGTGTTTATGTTTAGGACAATCCCTTATTAAACTGGAGCAATAGTCTGGTGCCGTCATAATATGCCTGTCCCATCGGCCTTGGTATCTTTGTTTAATTGTTCTAATGTCCTGCTGGCACCGTTCTTTATGCTGAATATCTTAAGAACCAGAGTCAGTCCATACAAAATAAATACATTTTGGGTATGACTGATGAAGGTGTTTATAAAACCAGTTACAAAATTAATGCCGCAGAAAATATATATATTTTTGTTTCCCAGTGTAATACTTTATTTCTATACAACTATAATAGAAAGCTGTGCTGAAACTGTTTGATACTATTTAGTAATAATAGTAATAAAAAAATATATTGGCCGATACTTAGAACGCGTAAAATTTGGAAGTACCTATCTATATTTCACCGCTTATTAGAATTTGGCAAATGATTTAGTTTTTCTCTCTTGATCTAACTACTTATATGTATAGTTCACGCTTAGTCACTTGTCTTGCTGGTATTACTGAATATAATATATAGATTTTGTACCCTTTCTCCGCATTATTCAGCAACAATGTGCGGTATTATCGACTTTAGGTGTACATAAATACATATACAAAATATGTTCGTGATAAAAAGCGACAAGGCACTTGTAACCAATTTCAATAATAATAATAAACATTTATTTCAGCTTCATCCATATTTTGTTAGTTGCAATTACTTAAAAACTATGTTAGTAAATACAATTATTAAAATTAATTCATGTATCTATTATTAATGTATATATTACATACATTTGTATTAACTGTCCTTCAACTATTACTGCTGTAACAGCATGAGAACGATGGTTACTTTAAATTATAGAAAAATCCAATCTAAAAATGTTCAGCGTCTCATGTCGCTTACTGTATGTAATATATAAAAGTATCGGCGGCTCCGGCGATTCTGTAGTGCGTCAGGCATGTTTGCGGAGGCGCATACAGACAGCTTGGAAGGTGTATTGCGGAAGAGGACAGCATCTCTGATGCAAAGGATTTGCCGGACCAACAACAGCATCCTAAAGGTGATAAGAGATAGGCTAGACTGTTCCTTCCTGTGGCACTGGACCCGTAGGCATAGCGGCGGAATAGTCGAAGGACAGTTAATTCAATTATATGTAATAAATACTAATAATATCATAATTCATAAAGAAATGTTACAAATTAATTCAGTGTTTATCTACTCATGTAGCTGGCTATACCATGGCTATCGTTATCTAGTTTTTGAATAATAATATAAAGTTTACAAACATCAGCTGTATAAAATATTGAAGGAGAAAATACGTTCTAAGAAATCGATGAAGTAAGATTCGTTGATAATAATAGTTTAATCGTGAGGAAATATTTACATGTTGACGAGTAAGTTGCGATAGTGCGAGCAGCGTGGCCGGCCACGTGCGCGCGCGCAGCTGAGTCAACATGTACATCATACTAGAATATCTTTTAGATACGATGATAGATATAGACTATCACTATTTTAATTTTATAGAGGCTCGCTTTCCGATTGTTTTGTTGGACCAGAGGCGTAAGTTCACGTTTAGGTGTGTGATCGTGAGGTCCCGGAGTCGACTCTCAAATTAACTGTTTTTGTTAGTGAATTATCGCAGTACAGCGCCTTCTAAGACGCCGACCTGCACCTACTTGATATTTATACCCGATGCTTAGCGATGTCAAGTTTTAAGTTTGTATCTCAAACAAAACAATGTTATTACACTTACACCATAATGCATATTATACAGTCAAATTACACCAGACAGAAATACATCCAAATTTATTATTGTATCTATTCACAGTACTTATGCTATATAACGTACGAAATTTACGATCTATTAACTTTCTTAGTAAATATATGAGTAATACGCGGTATAAATGGTTAGTGCAGGCCAGTAAACATCTTTATTATTTCCATTTGCAATCGTATTACCCGTAAATCGTATTTTTATGGCTTGTTTTAAAGTCTGACTCAGATTTGATGGCTACTAGAATTAGTAATAAATGTGGAAAATAGAAAACCGATTGTAGTTAGCACGAAGGAACTGTAACTTTACTTTCATCCCGACTAACACTGATAAAACTGTCTTCTTTTTTAACGCCTCATTATCATCATCAGCACCGTGTGTGCTTATATATTTATTTATTTTACTAGCGACCCGCCCCGGCTTCGCACGGGTAGTACAAAACCTTAACAAATTATACAACACATTATATAACACTACAGTCTATTAAAGAAAACCGCATGAAAATCCGTTAAGTTTAAGAGTTTATCGCGAACAGACAGACAGATAGACGCGACGGGCGACTTTCTTTTATAATATGTAGTGATTGTAGGTAAAATAGTTTGAAGTTAAGCTTTTGTAACCGAATAAACGTGGAATTTGCGATTGAGAGTTCTTGATTTCGATCTTGACCTATCGTGTATGATGGCTAAATACCTCTTAACTATCTATAAATGATAATAACACCTAACAGAACTGACGTATTTATAGACTTAAAGTCGTCCGTGAATCTAAGAGAGGTTCTAGTCAGTATTACAAGTATTTAGCATAGCATCAATTACCTCAAACAAACATATCTAGGTATGTTCACTTTTAGAAAACAATACTATAGCGACTAAAATGAATTTATACGTATAAGTCTTTTGCATACTAGAAAATAAGTAATGCTATATTGTATAACATTTGTGATAGTGTAAAATATGTAATAATTTTTTCATTTATAATGTCGTTGTAAGCTACATAATAATAACACAGAAAATATATTAGTACACACGGCTACACATCAAGTTAGACACCCTATATACGCATAACTACGCTACATACAAAATAGAGAATTGTAGGAAAGGGACAGTGCATAGTGGTGTCGATGTAATGGTGAGGATAGAGCGTAACAAAAATAAAACGGACTCTCTCGCACGATTCGCAGCGTTCAACTTCTAATAGTTCAAAGTCCAAACAGTCTAGGTTGATGCGTCGCTGTCCATGTAATGACTATTTTATCAGATGATTTTGACATATTAAAAGCATGAGTTATGACATGCAGAATCATTTAGAGCTATTACATATGTATCACTCAAATATATGTAATAAAGAAATAGCAGTAACAGCTTGGCCAACAATAAATTTTCATTCAAATTTATAAAAAGGATATTAGCTTTCATCTTGGGATCTCTCTAAGCGTAAAAATATTTAAAGAAGTATTTGTTTTATGAGATTTTCTCTCTATTCCTAAGTGTTTTAAAGCCAATTATTAAGTTTGTGAACGACAATTTTTATAATAAAGACATTTATGGCATTGACATTTACTATAATTGGTTTTTTTGTTTGTATAGATATATCTCATAAACTACTCAACCGATTTAAAAATTCTTTCACTATTGGAAAGCTATATTATAACCGAATAGCATAAGGTATGGGCATTTTATTTTATAAATTGTAGTGCTTCTAACTTAACGAGAGACCGAGACCGGGACCCCATGTTCAGGATACGTACTTTCGAATCACCAGCGAGACAGACAAAACAAAAATAATTGTACTCTGGTCAGTCTCAAACTTGAAACTAAGCGCATTGGTAACAATGTTCACATTAAGTTATTAGCTAACTATGTAGAAAATTTGAACAATGAACGCACAGTAAATGCCTGCATGTATACTGCTTGCTGTGTTTTGTACTGTGTAATGTAATCAACAAAGCACTTACTAAAAGACTTCTAGTTGCCATTCAATGTGGCAATGCTGCAATGTACCAGCCTTCTGGGCACGTTACTGGCCGGCTAAGCAATGTAGGAATTTTACGACGCCAAAGCAGGTTGTGTTAATATTGTGTATTATCCATTTAGATTGTAGTAAATATTTAGTTATTTAATTAGCTAGTCATTTTGTAATTTTATGTTTAGCTGTTAAGGCACGGTTTTGTAATAAACCTCTTGTATCGTTTATTAAATATAGCTGTAGCCGCGGTTAAACCCGCGTTTATGATTACTGCGCCGCCCCCGTGGGTCATAGCGTGATTTTATGTAGCCTATAGCCTTCGTCGATAAACAGGCTATCCAACACTAAAATAATTTTTTGATTCGAACCAGTAGTTCCCGAGATTAGCGCGTTCAAACAAACAAACAAACTCTTTACCTTTATAATATTAGTATAGACTTGTGTTTACCCACGGATTTGCTCGCGTTAATGTAGATTTTGTCAATAAATTTCTGTCCCTCGAGAACAGTACTTTTTTTCTAGATAAATGGTATTCTGAGCGCTTGTCTGTTCCCCTGAAATCTCGTATGCGAAATTTCATAATGAACGGTCGAGTAGTTACGGTGTGAAAGCGTAACAAACAAACTCATATTCGCATTTATAATTTTAGTTAAGATTTATCCCTACATCGGAATACGCTTTATCAAGATTGTACATATTAACGCCTTTATATACCTGGAGAGGTAGGTAAAGATGTGTTAAAGTACCGGAGAATTGAACCCGATACCTTATAACTGGCTGCAAATATAAGCGCAATAGAGTAGCAGAGGCCCGATTACCCTCTTTCCCCCTTCCCGCTCCTTCTCCTTCCCACCAAGACGCAACGCGCAAGTGATGCCTCTGGTGTTGCAGGCGTCCATAGGCTATGGTGACCGCTTACCATCAGGTGGGCCGTATATGCTCGTTTGCCACCTTAGTTGTGTAAAAAATAAATATTATAACAGGCAACATACATGATCCGTTAAATAAATACAGCGCATTATTTTGCCTGCTGTGAGAATTGAACCTGCTTATTGGCGCAACGTGACTACATAAACCACAGCATTAACCGTGCAGTTAACGTCAGTCTTCCTACCTATTATCGCTAAATACCTCTTAACAATAGTTAATAGTAACAACAAACAAAACTGACGTATTTATAGACTCAAAGTCATATATTATTAAGTATGGTCATTCCAGACTACTTAACCAAACACTAAACTACCAAGCGATTCATTAAAGTCACCCTAAATTGTTATATAAACATTAACAAACAACATCTATATTTCGTACTATATTTTCCTCGCGGCATCGCTCACTTAATTATAGGTAAGGTTAGATTAGTAAGGCATACCGTGGTAGGTTTAGACGGTAGTACCCACGACGTTCCGTCTTTTTCCGACATAACCATCTCTCCGCTCTCCTTTTCCGTGGATGCGTCAATGTATTCCACAGCGTTGTAAAAAAGTTTAGATTAGTAACAATACTTTTTTCTGGATGACATGAACCCTACAACCTTTTCTGTTCCCCTGACAACGTTTACGCGAAATTTGATGATGATCGGTCGAGTAGTTAAGGCATGAAATAACAAACAAAAAACGCACATTCGCATTTATTAATATTAGTTAGTATAGTCATAAACCGTTGTTTATAGCACACATAAATCCATCTAGCTAGATAACTATTGCTATTTATAGTACGAATATTATTGTAATGAATAGACGGTTTGCATTCCGATAGTCTAGCGCCACTGAACGGTCTGAAGGCCCATGTAAAGGTAGCTCCATACTTGAGCGGCGGGGCCGCAACGTTCCGCCAATAATTTAGAATCATATCGTATTTATCGCCGATTCGGTTATGTTGTACCTCATTACGCTTAACAAGAATTCAGACAGGTATACTGTTCGGACATTGACTAAGAGAGGTATATAGCAAATGTGAATAGGATAGTCGTAGGCGAAAGTTCTCAGACTATTTTAGTATATATTTATTATATTTTAGTGAGCCTAAAACGTGCATGAAAAATGTGATGAGAGTAAATGAAACGAGAGATATGGCAGGATCTGGAAATCCGCAGCCCCAGTCTTTACTTTCGAGAAACAGGCCTGCGTCTATGTATTTAATTTATACAATTTGTCACGCTGGCATTCGAAGGCACAATTCTAGACATTGTCAGACGATTTCTTAAATAAACCATTATTCAGCGTACGTACATACCTACATACATTTTACTCTGCTGATTGGATCTTCAGTTCTTTTGCACAATGCGGTTACTTAGTGCATCAAGAGTACAAAATATGATCTACTTAATCTTTTCTAAGTTGTTTCTCATTAGTTTTATCGTCTTTCTCACGACAGCTATTTAATTAGCCGAATCTTTGGTAGCAACATGCAAGTACGAAAATTATTTTCTATTCAATGACGCAAGTAAGCCTGCTGAAATTTAAGACTTATAAGTCTAAAGGAGAAGTGCCAGAATGGATAGGGCAAACCTCGAGGTGTGTGTTTGTCATCATACCTACTGCTACTACAAAACTTATTTGTCTCTAGTCCGTTAGTCCGAATGCCCGTTTTGACGGTCGCTCGTCTTAAAGAACCGTTACAGTTTAAAATACTTGTTTGTAATGTTAAAATGCTATTATCGTATAATTGTGGCCTAGTTTCTAGAGTTTAATTACCAACACTTAAATTTAATAACACACATAAACTTCACTTAAGTGCTGAAATTTGTAATTAATATCTTTAAAAATATGAAACATAAAAATAAGCATTTTTTTTCGTATCGTGAAATTATTATATACCACGTAAGTAATTACGAAATGAATTATTTTACAGCAACTGGTTGTATATTTTACAATATTGAGTTTTGAATGGGCACTAAATACTTCAAAATAGATCTACATAATATCAAAATATGTTGTTTAGTACAATACGTTTATACAGTGCGCGAACAATACAGTCTGAAAATATCTAAGAACATGCGTCAGAGCTATTATTGTCACAACTTCGCAAGTAGCAAGTAGAGCTTAGTATGAGATTTGATAAGGCACTTTACAACGGATTTGTTAACAGAGGACAACAAAAGGATACTGTTCAGACAAGCCCTATAAGTACTTACTACTTGGAGAAGTTCTAGCTTAGGGGTCAAAGAAAGCAGCTTGAGATTAATACGAAAAAAGAACTGCTTAAAACTCGTATCTTGTAGAGCGCCTGAAAGGATTGTTTTTATTTACTCGTTCATGTTGCCGTATATAATAAAATAAGCTTAATTCTGCGGTTTCATCCGTGTTATAAATTATGCTTTTCGTTGTTGCTGCACTACTTTGGATCGTAGTGTGACGTTATATGCCTGCTACCATACCTAATAAATGATCTATACATATAGATATATTAAATAGTAGTAAAGTTCAATAATAGTAGTGTAAGAGTTTCACAATTATGTAATAAAAGTGTTAGTAAAATAAACAACACGATAAAAACCGAATAAAGTGTTTCATTTCAATGTTGTTACACCCCTAATTTATTTTAAAAGAGTTCGACATTCTAAGATATTTTCCATTTTAAAATATTAGTGTAAATAACATAACGAGGATTATATCTAGGAAAATGTGAGACTTTACAGGAAGCAATCATAGACTAGAAAGAAATTAGGTACTGTGCCACAGTGGTTTAATATAATTGAAAGGATGAAAAACAAATAGTTATACGCTGAAATATAATATATTATAAAATCAGAGATAATCGAACCCGAGACCTCACAAAACTAAGTAAAGTGTAAGTGCAAACTTATGCCGCAAAATCTATGTGACAATATTGATTGATTATATTAAAAACGTCAAAAGATAAAACTATGTGGTAATCATTGGTTTCCTGCATTTATCATGTATATAATCAACCAAAACAAATAAGTCTTAAAATAAACCATAATCTTGTTAATAATTGCATAACAAGATTGATAACTACCCAAAGACTAACATTTGACGCAGATATGATAGGTAGTGTACCTACACGTCTCAACACAAACATACCTACATATACGCTCGTACGGTTAAAAACCAACCATCTGGCTTGCACTGATAACCCTGCACTTAGAACAGTGTCAGCAAGTTATCTCTGTTTTGCAAAGTTGCCAACAACAGCCTTGCCTTTATCACCATCGTACAAATATAAGTGACAATTATATAGATAAAGTGAAAATTAATAAATAACTCAACCAAATTGCCGTTTCACTGATACGAGCTGCGAAAGTCGTAAATACAAGACTTTAGTGCCCTCGTACACTAGACGCTCGATACAAGAAATTGTATCAGCGATAAATTTTATGTCACAACGCCCTACAAAACTAAATAAGGAAAAATGTTATATTTATTTAAAAATATTTGTATGAAGCTATCAGTTTCAATACAAATATAATCTAAAATTGTTATCAACTTACTTACTTACTAATAAGGAAAGTTATGAATGTATTTCACGGAAGACTGAATATTCAGAAGATAAAATGCTTTTACTATTGACGATATGCTGTTATCTTTAATGCGATATTACAATTAGTCTAGCTGATAATATTATTGTAATAAGTGATAAGGACTGCCTCAACAAAGTTGTTTATCTAAGACAATAAATTGCAAACGCTATAGTTTGTTTAACGTTGCAAAATATCAATGTCAATTGTTTCATTGGGTTATTAGTGTACCTGAGTATCCCCCCATCCTCGAAGCCCCCGTCCCGAAGGAGCCCGATTTATTTCTATCATGATAATGTCAATTAAAAGTCAGTTTAGCTTAAAATATCATCAGCAGATTATATGTTAAATAAAATTTTATTACTTACTAAAACTATACTTAACTTTAAGGATCAGGAAAAAATAATAGTCTTGCTTGATAAAGGTAAATATTATAATTAGAGAATACAATATAGTCTCCTAGAGCAATCACAGGTTTTAATTACTAACACAATAGTCCCTTTTTCAATAGTGCAGAAAAACAAAATACCTACTCTCAGGTAAAATTTTTACGGCCCTTCTCGCCCTGCTGTGCAAGTATGATTTGATAATATTGTAACATTTATTTTATAAATTTGATACATATTATTCAAACTGTAATTACTTCTATTAAAACTATGATTCGAGATTGCACAATTTAAAGCAAACTACTTTCGTCTTATGTATTTCAAACACATGGGTACATTTGAGCACTTTTTGTGTCGACCATACAAGTTGAAAACAATAGAAAAATAAATAAAAAGAAATGTAATCATATTTATCGTATTCGGAGTTCTCCGGAACGGGGGCCTCGGAGATCGGGGTACTCAGGGAATAACCCGTTTTATTATACATGATTGTCGTATTAAATCGTTCTTTTACAAAAGCTGCTAGATCATTAATGTTTAATTAACTGATTTCTTCGTTGCAAGTTCGATATAAAATACTTCCGAGCTGTGAATAGAGTCAAATCCATATTGTATCCTCTATACTCTCTATTATCTTTACTGTAAGCATGCTAGTTCTATATTGATGTAGGAAACTAGTAAAAAATCTGGAACGATCGCTTTAGTAAGGCTAGGCTGTATGAACGTATCGCCACTGCTTAGATAGTATGTGATAGATCTAATCAAACCAAACATAATATAATATTGATGTTAGTCATTTCTGTCCTTTGAATAACATTCCCATGAATGCATCACGACTAGAAATTTATTACTGTGTTCATGAATTAGTAATATCATGTCTCATAATATAATTATTGGCGTTGTTTATTGTTTCATATTTGCCTACAAATGTATTTAAATCAGGTGTAACAGAATAAATTTAGATGTTAGTAATCGACAAGAGCAAATGCTATTTATATTTGTAATAATAGTGCATTTGATTGATGTAATCAATTACTTATGCTTATAAAATCAGATTTTATCGCCAAATCATTATTCAATTAATAATTATCAGAGTAAGCAAGTATTTAATGTTAATGTTGTACTTATATTTCGTTCCGTGTCAAGACCAGATCTAAAAGACGAATTTTAAGCTTGTACAAGGACTAACTTTCGCGAGATTAGCGAAGCAAATACGAAGAAAGAAGTAACAACTGCAAACGCCACGTCACGCGCTGCCATTTGCATTGCATCTACAATTACAGAAGTACCGAATGGTAATGCATTTTGTATTTACAGTGTTGTGGACGACAGCCTTTATAATGCGCAGTTTACTTATTGCTATGTAAGAAGTTTCTCTCCAAGCGTTGATTTATTAATAAACTGAACGTAAATAGCATTATCGTGTATGGTAGTCTTTTCGTCCAAACAGATACAAGATAAACATTAAATTATACTTTTCGTGGTAAGTATTTTGACGTCGGATGTCAGTGCGTGATTGAAAGAAGTCTACTACTAATAAAAAGACTACTCCCGTACTAGGAATAATTTTCTATTGCCGAGGACTTTTACAAACATTCAAACAATAGACACAGAACATCCAGACTCAGGGCAACCAATTATGGATCACACAAATTTTTGCCCCGTGTGGGATTCGAACCCACAATACTCGGCGTGGTGGCAGTGGCAACTCTTACACCAGTGCAGTCGAAGTAGTATCAACCAAAAAGTCACCAAAAGAAAACCCGCCTAGCCGTTTAATATTACAAGTTTTCTTATTATATTGTAATCTAATTAGACATAATTTTATAGCAAGCTGTAATAAAATTAACAAAATGTACCCATCAACCATTCTATATTCCTTGGCTGCAAACCTTGTCAAACCAAACAAACCCGATAATAACGCAATAGTTGATACCGGTTGATAAACCGTGAGAGTGCAACCTCGGTTTGTAAACAACCGGCCGGTTTGTCTCGTTAATTATTCATTCTTACATTTAAAATGCTCTTTAATTAAAATTTGCGTCAATGAATGATAATGATTTGAAGTTGATGAAGTAATTATATGTATATTTTTAAAGTTAACCGTTCATATATCTGAACAATTTTAATCGTAGTAATTATATCTTAGTCATATTATTATTAAGAGTAAGACGAGAACATAAGTAATTTATGTATTTGTATTATTATTTATGGTAATTGGCAGTAACTAACGTTGGTAGTGCACTGTATACGATAATAGTGTGCTTCGTTATCGTAAAGCCATAAGTAAACAATACCTACATTATTACAATACATACAAGATTACTACATAACGATAAAATAATCTTTACTAATATTATAAATGTGAAAGTTTGTGAGGATGTACGGATGTTTGTTACTCTTTCACGCAAAAACTACTGGACTGATTGCGATGAAACTTGCTATGCAGATAGCTGGAGACCTGGAATCACACGGGCATTCTCTTTACCCCGATATTCTCATGGGAACGGGACTTACGCGGGTGAAACCGCGGCGAAAAACTAGTAAAATATATATTATTATATTTCTTATAAGTCTTTTAGATATATAATATCAGTATATAAACTGCCCCACTGCTGAGCACGGGCCTCTTCTCAATAGAAGAAAGGTTAGGCCATAGTCCACCACGATGCGGGTTGGCACATTTCATATATCTTAGAGAACATTACAGTGCACTCGCAGATATGCAGGTTTCCTCACGATGTTCTTCTTCGTCATTAAAGCAAGCGATAAAGAAATTAAAAAATACCCATATGGGTAAAAAAAACTTCTGCCTCACAAACGGGGTCAAGATATCGCTGAACAAGTCGGCTTGTGACCATGACCAGTGTAACCCCGTCGAAACATAAGCAGTGTACATGATCGCCTTAATTCCCGATACCTACTTCGTCTTTCGCTTTATAAATCTGATTCGGTCCTAAAGGATATAGCTTGTGACCGTCACCGATACGACATGGTGGAAACGTTAAGTATGTACCTAAAGGTAAACAGTATTTGCAGGATCGCGTTAATTCTCTTTACGAATTATCTATATTAATATTATAAAGCTGAAGAGTTTGTTCGTTTGGTTGAAGGAGATGATGTTGCAGTTTATTCCACATTCAATCCTCATGTTTCGTCCCGAATGTAAAGATACGCATTCGCCCCAAAAGTTGTTCCTCATATGCCCCGAAATTTAGATTTCTTAACGTAATTCCTATTTCGCCCAGAATTAGTTCCTTCTTTGACCCTGTTTTTTTTTTTTGTATAGTAGAATTTGATGTACCGTCAGCCGAAAAATATTTTAAAATACCTCGTTAATCTCTCGGCGAAGATTTGGGCCTATGATTGCAAGTCATTACGAGCCCGACATTGAAGAGACTTAAAATATTTTTAAACATGTTTTGTTTTGCTAACCATATGCTCAAAAAGGTAGGACGAAAAAGGAATAATTAAAAAGAGAGACAAATGAGGAACAAACCGAAGTTGCGCGGGTCAGCTAGGTACATACGTGTCCCAAAATTTAACGATAAGCGGGCACCAAAAGGTGGACTTTAAACCAAAAACGCACGGTGCGTTCATTAGCAGTCTCTTCTCCAAACGCAGCGTTGATATTGCGAGCCGTTTCTGCCACGTTAGTTCCGTGTCGGAATTCTTATTAACCTTTTGAACGCCACGTCATAACGCCAGCTCCATGTCCTGTACGCCAAGCCCGAAAATCGATATATTAATATATTGTTTTTATTATCAAATATTTGAATAACTGATATGCAAATTTTGTTTGCTGTGTACAATTAAGTAATAATTGGGGATTCAATTTCTAAGTTAGATCAATAAAATACAGAAAAGTAATGATTTAATATGTTTATTTTGTATATTTCTGTGCCCTGTTTTTTGTCGAGTATAGACGACGTTGGCGCACAGGGCACGCTTGCGCCTGTCGAGTATAGCCGACGTTGGCGTTCAAAAGGTTAAAAAATGACTCGAATTTTCGAAGTATCCAGCTTTCCCGTCTAAGAAGAATAAAAGAAACAATTGAAATTCGAAAATCGAATGTTGCACATTTTTTTAAACATCCATATTATTATTATCATAAGATTTCGCTTATTTTTCGTAATGAAAAAAATCAACATAAAATTTTCCTTTTTTTTTCTCGATTTGTCAAAAATATGTCCTCCTTTTGGTGCCCGCTTAACGTTGAATTTTAGGGATACGTTGTATATGTCTGTACCCGTTCTAAGAGAAGTAGTATGTAGTTATATAGTTATTGGAGATAATACGAGAACTCAAATAATGGACAAGCATAGAGAATATTCAGACTCGTAATAACTATTTACGAATTATACATAATAATATCTTTCCTTGCCATTACATCGACACTACTATGCACTGTCCCTTTCCGACAATTCTTTATTTTGAATGTAGCGTAGTTATACGTATATCGGGTGTCTAACTTGATGTGTAGTCGTGTACGTCATAAGTTGATAAACATTTATTAGGTTTTGGATTGTTCTAATATATAAAATTATAAACACTCGACACCATAATTAAAAAAACTTAAAACAAAAAAGTATCTGAAATACATTTTCAACGTTGTTCAATGTACAGTCAGTTTCTTATGTCGCTGAGTGTACAATCACGCCTGTATCACGAACGAAGACATCTTAACTAAAAGAAATAATACAGTAACACACAAAACTGTTTACAATACCTACATAAAACTTCACACTTGTCAAATACCGTAAGATATTGTTCTTATACCAGTATCGAACAGGGTGTGCCGCAATAAACCTATCTTCACATACCCAATTACTTTAAGATAGACTTTACTACGTTATGGTTCCATTGTACGAAGCTTGTTTACATATTATGTACCATTTAGCGCAGGAAACACGTAAGTATCACCTATTACTTGTAGAGAATTCTAGAAACAGCTTTTAACTTCGATAAAAATAAAACGGTGTGTGTATGTGTGTGGAGCGTTTGAAATAGGCTTTTTATCGCACTTATTGAATGCACACAAATGCATTTAAGTAAACAACCGAGCGGGTGTGGACATAGTGACCGCTGATAAGCGGACACGTCTAACTAATGTGTATAAAAATATAAATATACCTTGAAGATAAGTTTTATTTTTAGAAATGTAGTCAGTTTTATAAATGTACTAGAAGAAAGATAATATAAAAGGAAACCAGTGATATTATTCTTGATTTTTATATATATAATATGGCTGCACTGTGTCACGAAAAATTTCATACTTAATGTAAATAACATCCAAACCAGGCACTATTTGTATATCATAATATTTTTCTTTCAATATGGTGATGATGTTTACATTAATATGCCACATGTTCACAGTAATTTCAATAAAATGTATTTTTTTACAATGTGAATCGCCTTAAGTATAGTTATTACTCGATAGATAGTACACATAAACAACGAACAATCCAAGTAAGTACAAGCTGTTTAAACAAATCCGATAACAAATCATAACAGAGATAAGATTCGATTTTATAACAAGCATTGATAACAATCGAAATAATACTTCAACGTCGCAAGTCACAAGCGTAAGCGGGAGCTGCGACGGGTTTTATTAGTCGCGTATATTATTACTACGCTCACAACCGAACTACATACCTATTGCGACGCACGATAAGCCGCGGCCCAGTATCGCGGCCGCAGAGGATAACGCCCGCGCCAAGGCGAACGTATCGCACTATAAACATGTCGCACGCACGACCCTTACATAACATGCTAAACGTTGTTCTACGTTCAAATACAAGATGTCTACATTGTTGCAGCGCTTTACTGGATTGCAATAATTCGATGTATGTTTGGTGATATGCCTCTTTGCTTGATAACGTTCTAAATTTAAGTATTACTTTTTATCAATATCGTTTCTGTTTCCATATATCGTACCCAGCCTGTCGTTCACCGGACACATTACCAGACTGTGTGCTGCTCTAAGAATTGTTTAAAAAAAAAGCAATGTCTCTGCTTAATTCTCAATTCAAACAACCTCACGGGTCATAAGAAGTTTGAGCAAAGACGTAACCTATTCGTTTTTCAATTTAGAGTAATATCTTTTTTATTATGGAACGAGAAATATTGTGCCTGTATTACCTCAAAATTATGTAGAGGTTGTCTAGTGTGCGTTACGATTGCTCCGCCAAGTTATACAAACAGATAAAACCTTCGCCAGAAAAATTGACGGTATTTGTCAAAATCATAAGTTAAGTAATCAAAAGTAATAAGACTTCATACAGTAAAACTGTTGTAAGAAGAAAGGTCTTAATTAGATCTCCATGGCCGCGCAATCCTCCACGTTACGTTTGCGCGGCCAACTTTAAACCCTTAACTCATTCATTTCTACTTTGACAAATTTTAGACTTTCACTTTGATATTGAGAAATTCCGAAATATTTTCTGGCGTATAATTTCCTGTTATAACTTGTTAGATAACTTTCGGAGCAATATTAACGCACACGTTGCCTATACAGGTGTCTTATATTTGAAGGTGACAGCTAAATCACTTGAACCTTGCCTCCGTGTTAAACCACACGCACATTTCGCTAGTTACGTTATAGTTCTCACGTAGTAGACAAGTCAATTGCCGTCTGCTCGTCACAGTTACTTAGTGTTGCTAAGCACTAACTTGTTCAATCGACCCAACGTGACTATCAAACAAGAATGTTAATTCGAAAATAATTTCAGACATTAGGTATGACGAAAATACTATATTTAGTCCACGTTAAGCGTAAAATACAAGCTATGCAAATAACTGTAATTATAGTAAACCGAGACTTGGATCGATAAAGCGAACAAGCCCGATTTTAGTGCTATTACTCTACATTTAAAAGCAATTTAAAATTATAAAGAAAGATTACCAAACGCGACTACAGCTCCGACTTTTGTCTTATTTGGTATGTTTCTCGTTTGCAATGTAAAGTACTTGGCCACCTTATACGGTGAACAACATGCTCCAATTTCGTTAAACTGTAACATTTGACTAAAACGCGCATATGGGTCCATTAAAAGGTCCAACACCTCAATCCGTCTATTCAAATGTGCTCCACTTAGCATTCATACATCCGGCGACCTTAATAACTAAATAATATAATTTAATGCAACTATAAATGCGTACTAAGGACAACACCTGACATGTGGGCAAACATTCGCGAAAATATTCGTAGATTTAATTATAGTGGCTACGAACTATCCTAACTAATATTATAAACGAGAATGCGAGCTTGTTTTTAAAAAAAAATAATTTTGTATAATGTCGAACAATTAATAGCGTAACACAAACAAACGCAAGAAAGAAACTGCGAAGGAAGAAGAGCGTTTCTGTGCTTAAAACTTTACTGATAATGTAAATGGCATGTGTCATCAAGTGATCACTAATCAGTAACAATTTAACACCCGACTATAGCCAACCTCAGTTTGATTTTTGCGAATGTGATATACCGCGTATAGTAAATTGTCCGGTATCAACGTAAACTCATGTCTTTTAAATAATTACAATTCTTAAAAGTTTTTAAATCCCAAGCAAAACTAAACATTAAGAAGTGTAAACTTATTTGAGTTATTTTTTTTCTATCAGTGAGATGACATGGCTCTTTAGTTAACTGATCCCGCTTGAACTTGACCCGCGGGATCAGTTGACCTAATGTATATTTCGAATTGGTCAACTGATCCCGTTTCATAATTTTATAATTTGTACAAACACGGAGAAAAGTGTTATACATTAATAATATTAATATGACCAAGACATTAATTACTACGAACCCGAGACACATCGCTCTCATGTCAAGTACATTACATTCCATTTGGATATCTTTTTTTTTTCTTGGTTATACATTTTTCATGTTCACATTCTTTTTGGTTATACCGTGGATCGACATACCCATCCACTTTCCACTTTGTTTTTATAGTAAGTACTTCTTAAACCTTTTCCACACGTCTGTACACAAATTTGAAAATATGCAATAGAGTTATGCCTATTTTATAAGCGGGCCTAGTTGACAAAAGATAAATAATAAAATAAATGAACTAGTCAATCATCCCGCGGGTTCAGTTTAGAGTGGGATCAGGTAACTAAAGAGCCATGTCATAAGCCTGACTTGTCTTGTCTTAATAGTATGATGCTTAGAACATTCGACAGGATAGTTTAGGATCGTTACTGTCTATGGTGGACTCTATGGTAAGCTGTGACGTCACCTACAAAATGAACTTTGCGGGGCTTTACGGTGACTCTACAGTGTTGTCTATGTCTGTTGACGGCCTAAACACGCCGTGCAATGGATACACTAACGACTATCTATCGGTCATTGTACTAACTTGTTACGTCACTACTATCGAGGCTATATCAAAACTTTGCGATAAAAACATCAATGGTCATTCATTCGAGCACTTATCGTATTACTATGTTTAATAGATAGATATAGAACGATCTAGAACAATGCTATCAGACGTTGGCTGCGCTTTCTATCTAGATATCATAACAATGTCTATGCTCTGATTAAAGACCGCACATAAAGTTATTTTTAGATCCTTATACAATTATACAATTGTTCTTTCAATTGAAGCGTCATGGTATGTTATGCGAGGTTAGTTCCATGACGGAGAATCATAAAATAGGTAACTATAACGTCGCCATCTTTCAGATGGATTAAGCAGTGGTGTATTTTATAGACGGTTTGCGATCGAGAGGTCGCAGGTTTACATCCTAACCATTGTACTTTTGTAGTATAATCACTCTATGCCCAAATACATTTTGTCTTTAGTAGGAAAGTTTTACTAGTAAGTGACATGTACAAATGTTGTTGTTTGTCCGAAGTATTTAAGGACAGGGCACCGTTTCAGAGTTCGGAACACCGACAAAACTCATGCTGCAAAAAATCTACTAGTACTACCTAACTATGAAAACCCTCTGACGATAGTCGATTAACGAAAAACAAAACAATTCATTGAGATAAATCGAAAAGGCAAATTACTAAAGATATTTTCCAACTAAAGATTCTTAACCAAGTCTAGAAACACAATTCAATTCAAGTCTCTGACATAGAAACAAACCAACAAGTTTAACAACAATGAAACCAATAAAGTAAAACCTGTCTAAAAACCCCTAACGATGTGATTTACATCGTTTTCGAACACATTTATACGACAGTAGTTAGCCTTCGAATTAGAGAGAATATTTGCATTCCGTTCCCATAATGATTCCATTATTACATTCATATGCAAATAGATGCAACAAATTGTGCTCCGAAAGGATTTAGGATACAATTTAATAGACTTAATGTCTCAGAAGCACGGAATTGTTACATAAAGACGTAAAGAAGCTTTTTATTGACGTCAAATGACATTGAAGAACTGCTTGTGTTCTAAATACGCATTACTTATATACAGAGTAATAAATGGATAATTCTAATGTTTGCGTAGGAAGACATACGATTGTGAGCATTGAACATTTTGAAATCAACAAAAATATGTTGTGGTTCATGTCGTGTGAGTTTGTAATGACAAAATCTTGTAATTGTAAATAGTTTGCATTTTTACCTCTTTATTTTGTGTAAAGTGACTAAAAACAAGTTTGATATTTCTAAAATAGTTATGCACTACTTAATTATTATTTTTTTAGTTTCGTTTGCAAGATCCCCGTGATATTATTCGGAAAATTCCATAATCTGATACGGCACTCCAAAAGGCTGACCCACTATTAAGCCAACCTTTTTTACTTATTGTCCTAATCTCATCCATGTGTGACTGTGTGACATCATCGTGACAAAAAACTGTTTTAAAAAAATCATACAATCAAATGTTTTATCATGTTAGTGCCATATAATATAGTATTCGTTTATATGCAATAACAATTGGAGGTCACCCGATGTTTATCAATTCATATTTCATACGCTGATGTAGTGATGACATTTAGCATCAAACAACATGGCTTTTAATGCAGAAGCCAGATCTATATACGTTAAACTAGATACGTTTATGACTAATGCATGCACATTGAGTCTCATTTAATTAATAAAATGCAGATGATTCTAGAATTTATTATTTATAAACAAGCAAAAGCAAAACCGGTGGAAAGTTCTGTGAGAGATCAGAGCAATCGTAAAACAGGGCAAATATTACCAATCGACCATTAATAATCAATTCGAAAACAGTTTGAACTTAGTTTGTTACACAAAAGGAAACCATTTAGGCAATCTAAATATGTAGTTAGGTACTTAGCTATAAACTCATAAGTTGTCTTAAGCTTAAGAATTGGATTCACGCAGTTATTAATTTCCCTATTAATGTAATATAGGTGGTTCGGCTACAAAGTCTGTACCAGGATGATGTATATCTCAGTTTACGGCGATGCTCGACGCTCTTAATCCCAAGTATTAACCGGAGGCACCGACCCGCCACGATTTATCGTCCCGAGGCACGACGAGGCGGGGCCAACTAACAACTTACACTGTTGTACCTTGCAACCTGATAGCTCATTTTGTATTTTTCTACAAGTCGAGACGTATTACTGTAATACTTTGTACCGAACCGGTCACGTATACTTTGAGTTATGTGAAACGAACACATGAATTATCTTCAACTTGTAAACGTCACGACAGCTCGCACATAACACTGTGAATTATAGGGTCGCCAAACTAAACACAATAATGCACTGCAATTATGTTGTCCGGATTAAAATAGCCCGAGTTGAAAGCAGTTTACAGTTGACAAACTTTAAAATTTCATCCGCGGGTGTTGGCACGGTCTTTCGAAAGTGTACTTGCAGTGTTTAAGCAGTCAATTCCCGTTTTATCCGCGGTCGCTAACTCCTCAGGGATGTTGAAGGATTTGGCGCATTTACAGATGAACAAAAAACGCCGGGAACGTACTAAAAGTGAGTAAGTACTACGTGTGGCGTTTCAAGAGAAAAGCCAAGATTTCCGCCGGCGACTTCAGCGAAGATAACATCGTTTCATGCACTATTTATTTGTCTTACAAGCACTCGAATTGAGCAACCCCTCAGTTCAAAGGGATTCGAACGATGTGTTGAGTACCTACTTTACGACGTAGTTGCATTCAAGCGCAGAAATACAAATCAGCGATTGATACGATAGTTTGCAGGGCAGAATTAAATAATGGATCAGGTCTATGACCTATAAGTAATTCATAGAATGAGCGAGTGAACGTGAGGTGCGGTGCTCGGCCCGATATGGCAGGTGCGTTATGTAAGCGCGCTGCGGTGCAGGCGCACGCCTCTCCTACCAAATGCCAGCGCGCTATTCCTATGCTGACCGACTAGCGGCGAACTCGTGCCAAGGCCCCACAATAATTGAAAGTAGATGTCCAATACTTAACCTTTTGAAACAATACTGGAGCAATAAAAACTATGGAAACAAAATACGGATTGAAAGGTCGAGACGCTCAAAGGGCGATTTCGCGCCACATTCATAACAGGTGCTGTCTGAACTAAATGGAAATTCAGAAGCCAGACAAATTTATAATGATATAGCCCATTACCTCTCGCAAAGTCATAACGATAACCATAGATATAGTCGTTACCGTCGTATGCCCGAAGGACTTAAAAGCGGACAATTTAAAACATAAATTAGATAGTGCAGTGTCTAAATACGGGAGAACACCGGGAGGCAGCCGACTACCGGGTGGTTAGGGACGATGAATAACGAAGCGACAAGGATGGTGTATCGGCGATGGCCGGGGCGGGAGAGAGACAAATGATTGGCCACGGGTGCAGCAGCCACCAAGCAGTGTGCACACAGACATCGATCGATTAGCGGCCAGCCCGCCGCCCGCTGCGCCACAGCCAATCTATCGACCTTTATGTTCTATTTTAAATTTATAACAGCCCAATTGTATCCATCATAATTGGTAATCAAATGAACATTAATAACTTTACACTTTTGTTTTGACCACGATCCATATCTATTATATTTTTCGACGCACTGTATCACAATTGACTAGACCAGTCAACAAAAAGAATTTCATTAGACAAAAAGTTGTTTGTGTAGGAAAATGGCAGGTGTGCACATCTTAAGTTAGGTATAGTTATTGGTGTGCTGCTCACGTCGTCGCCGACCGGTGATCACTTATTTAACTTGGAGGTGCCGTGATTCCATAGAACCGCACCGGAGCAGACACCGCGCGCATTTTTTATTTATGAAATTTTCTATTGGAACAGCTGCAATGGAATAATTTCGATAAAACTGATCTGTATTCAGCAAAAACATCTCGGTGTGTCTTCAGCTTACCGCATTCCGATCGGTTTTGCCGTCCATCCCCAGATTAGAATTTGATTGAATTTAAAATTATCGCTATCTCGGAACAAATTGAACCTACAATCAAAGGCAAACCTTTTATGTTTATCTTTGTTTCTTACATGTAACTTGTGTCTTATTTTTAATTCGCTAAGTCCATTCATTATTTGTTCTCTTTCAAGTTAGACTAGTCTGATCATTACATACTTTTGCCAAAGCTCTAAGAGAACTCTCAAAATTTGTAACGGTCCATTGAATTTAGTGGAACAATAGTGTCTGATTCTTTGATAAAAGATGTCGCCATCCTCAAGCAAAATCCTATAAAAATGGATATCATTGAATGAACTTAATGACGTAGAAACTAGGAAAAAACTGGCAATTAACGTGTTATCAGAAAAGAAAGTTAAATGTCGCCGCCATCAACTGTAAGTGTTGCTTAGAATGCCTTATTGCAGGAAACGCAGGCAGGTGTAACTAGTCGGGCCCAGGAAGTACGTCAACATATAGTGTGAAATGATAAGAAAATACCCTATCATAATATATAGCCATTCAACTACGCGGTTACCTATGTCTTCGTAACGATAACTTTGTTTAACCACTATGCAAAGGAAAACTACGAGTTACGTGACAATATACCCACCGATAATACTAAAGGTAACGCATTAATCTTATCCAGCCAATTGTTAACAAATAGAGCTGTACATTTATAATAATAGCTTGCATTTACAATTGCAGCCAGTATTATAGTTAGTAGTATTTTCCTCAACAAAACAGACGCAGACATTATAAAAATAACGTATTTATTCGAAAGAAAAGTTTTCCTACTTTACTGTCTTCAGCAAACTTGGAAGATTCACTTTGCGTACGAATTCAGCCATAGAATCGCGGAGCCGTCACCAAGAGAGAACAAAGCTTTGGCTAACTCAACAATGTGTTTAGTTTCGAGATTAGAGCAATCCCGCCCAACACCTAAACACGGATTTTAGATAACATTCAAACTCCGACCACACTGAATATAAATGAGATTTTAGAACGCCACAGCTCCCGTCTTAGGGCTCTCGTGCATAATTACTAGACGTTACAACTATTCAACTACATTTGAATGTCGATGAATAACTTTAATAGACATTTATATTTGAACAGATAGGGATCCTAGCACGGCACGGCTATCGCTTATCCTTCTTGTTTACAGAAATAAAAGTTGAAAATCTATATCGGAAAACGGCGGGCGAGGTGGCGCACGGGTGGAGACGGGATTGCGTGAAGAGGGCCCGCGGTCCCGGCACGCACCCTCACTTCCCAGCTGTTTGCGTCTATTACAATTTCAATGTCAAGTCCGATCAATAACGGCCGGGGATGTAAAATTTCGGCTGCTTTCGGCGCGTTCCGGGAGCTACGAACGACGCTAGCCGCGGGCATACTAACCTACCGTAATACGTCGGGGTGCGTGCTCTGTGCACGATCAATAGCCGCCAAGTAAGGCTCGGCTCGTTTTATAAATAGTCTTGAACTTCACCTCGGCCGCCGCCGTCGAGATTCGTGGGCGAAAGTGTGGAAATATCTTTAGTTGCGTCACGATGCCGGGCGTGTTTTGTAAATATCATAGAGCGAACTCGTAAGTATCATAAAACGATACCCTCGTCTTAAACGAATTATCTCAAGAGCGCTGATAAGGTATTGCAGCTGTAATACAATGCTCGGCATCTCATTATGTAAATAAGATGCACAATCCCGGCGCGCGGAGGGAAAGTTTGAATATCTCAATATAACGTGACAATCGGCAACTGATGTGAATATTTTACTAAGTTTCCATTTAAATCGCCCTTCTTCGAGTTGTCGTTGGCGTCAATGGCGCTAGGAAACCGCTGGAAAATGTCAGGGAGCTCGAATTGGAAAAACAACCTAGACTGTACGGCACTCGAAAAGCTAATATCACCGAGCTTTATACCTCATCAGCATGCATACAGACGCAACTGAAACTCGTACGTAATATTTAAGGATTGTATATTGAAATGCTGCAAAAAAGCGATGCTCGGCTGATAAAAGAATTAATTAAGTAGACAAGTACAAAACAGATGAGATGAGGTGGAATCAAGCCCGAGCACTATTACTGTGAGTAAAGGGAGCAAAAGCGGTGATATTAAAGGACGAAAACGAGCGGTTCATTACTGGGAATGCAGGCAATAACAATACGGCTAATGGTCGTGCCGCGATCGTCTCAATTCCCGCTTCTACTCAAAAATTTCCCTCCGCTACTACGAGTAACAAATCCCAAGCGATTGCGACTAACTTGTTTTGATATAACAACTCAGTACTGCCATTAATAGCGTGATATTCTTTGCATAATGCATAATTGCTATTTTAAAGTGTGCATAATAGAATCGCATCAATTATGTCGCATTGTCGAGTTATAATGTATCATTGTAATCGTTCGAGTGACTATGTAGCAATGTTAATTATCGTGTATAATTGTTTAGGTATAATGTTGTAATTGTTTGGCTTGGCTACTAGTACCAGTTATTCGTAGAAAATCGTGACCTAACTCTCTCGGCCTGTCATAAGCCGTGCTACGTGTGGGTAGGTCACGTAGCTACGCTTCACTTGTTTTTATACATTTCATACTGTTTTACTTCGTAAACGGTCCGTTACAGTAGATAAAACACAACGCTACCGATAAGAATGTAGGTTTTATTTTTATTGTTTTGTTCTCCGTTTTATATTGACTTCATGGAGTCGTATTATTTTGTTTTATTAAGGTTAACGTAAGGATAATGTGGAGTAATAAAGTTGTGAGAAATGACGTTTATGTTAGACATAAAATATTGATTATTTACGGTTAGCTATGTTATGTTATGACTTAAGAGGGAATGAATAAATGTATGTTATAAAACGAGATTATTTAGAATTATCTGAACACAAAACGTGATCGGGCCGGCTCGATTGCGTGGCAGTAGTGAATGCGACTGCTGCGAATGAGGTTTCGGGTTTGAATCCCGTGTAAGGCCACTGCCTGACTCGGGATTCAAACCACTCGGGATTCAAACCCGAAACCTCATACACAGCAGTCGCATTCACTACTTATACAGTGTCAGACTCAATGTTGCTACAAAAAAAATGTTAACAGGAAAAACTTTATTGGTGCCCATTGACAATAGGCTCTGCCCCTATTACGTAGGATCTAAAACGGAGAAGACATAGTTGGCGATATGTTGGTATAAGATACCACTCCCCAAAGGGCTATTCGAGTATATAGGCGTCAGAATATATAAAAATATACTAAGTGGCGCAAAAATTATCATATTAAATGATATACTGCCTTAAGCTGGTTGATATAAGACGGTTAACATAAACAATAAACCTATTTTTGCAGAAATTAAGAAATTATTTTTAGAACAAAATAAATGAAATAAAACTAGACACAAATTGGAACACCATTTTATTTTATTTATTTAGGGCAATAAACAGCTACCTACAACATATGTTTACACATTACAGTTCAGCACAACGAATAGTTAATATTGCAGCCCACTACATCGTCCGCAAATTCACAAAAGACAAATAATCAATAAGTGGCACTAAAAAGCGTTACATTACTTGAACAATTACATCATTAGGTACATGATTATGAAAGCAAATAATTAGTAAAAAATATGTTTATAAAAAAGAAAATACATCTAAATTAATTTTAAATTAATTAACAATAAAATTATAAATACATTTAAGGGACTATACATGCTCTTAATTTTTAATATAAGAAAATTAATAAAAGTCAATAGAATTATAATTAACATTCAATTCAATAATCATAATCAACAATCATAATATTTACGGTACTAATCATTATATTATTATTACTGTATAACAGGATTTTAACAAATGTGGTCTAATATATTAATTACACTCTTTCTGAATTTAGGTTTAGAACATATAAAAATATCAATATCATTGAAGTTATTATTATAACACTCAACCATTCGACGCATAGGGCAACGCAGTCCAGAGTTAGTTCTACAAGTATTAAGAGCAAACAAGGTACCCGCTCGAACACTACGTTTATGAACTGTACGAGGGACTGTATAACATAATTTGCTTGTAATGTCGATTGCATCGAATTTATTGTGGACAATGTCATACAGTACATTCGTCTCCAATAACTTGCGTCTGGTTTCTAGTGTCATCAGATTGTACACCTTCAGCAGTTGTGGGTATGACAAAAACTCTCGATTACACCTATAGTGCATAGCTCGTAAGAATTTATTCTGAGCCTTCTCGATCTGATCGATATATTTTTGATAGAACGGGATCCATATAGAGACAGCATATTCGAGTTGTGATCGTACAAGCGTCTTATACAAGTAAAGGTAGGTGGTGGGTCGTTTGAAGTCAATAGTCAAAGTCAAGTCTCATAACGAAGCCATACATTTTGAAAGCATTGTTTACTATTTTCTCCACATGCTCATTTAAAGATAGCTTGCTGTCAAATAATACACCCAGATCCCTGGTGAGAGAAATATTAGTCAATGCGGTATCGTGCAACTTATAATTGAACTTGACAATTGACTTATTTCTTGTAAAGTTCACGCAATGACATTTTGAGATGCTAAGATGTTATTTATTTTCCAGACACACATTAACCTATTTCTTTTCGTCACAAGATTATGGACCTTATTTATTTTGTTTTTCTTTGTTTCTTTTTGTGTTTATTTTTTTCGTTTGTTTGTTTCGTTTTAATATCGCTGCTTGAGGTCTTTGACATTTATCTCTGCATTACACATGATGTTCTAATTTATGAAAATAAAAAACATGTCCTGTGGCTAAACTACTGAGTACATCTGGTTCATAATTTGTAAATCGTCAAAGAATACCATGTAGTATATGTGGTATCAATTAATATGATAACATTTGCGCCATTTTGTAGAAACCCATAAACAATTATTAGAATATCTGAATGACTTTATTTTATTTGTGTTATAACTTATAACCGCGACACAGATTTAGACGCGGTTTTCAGATGCAGTTTTAGTAGCTTGGGATCCAATATAAAATAAACTAAGTCACATTTCACTAAATTCAGTGCAATAGACCTAGAGAAATGCTTCATAGTATAAGTTTAAGACACAAACAAAGCCGTGGGCGAAGGCTAACTTAATAAATAAGTACGAGGTCTGTATAAAAATAGTATTGAATCTTGTGAGATAAACATCTCTATTATGCCAGTACCGCGAGGTTTGTAGGCGGGAGTAATAATGAAATAAATGCACGATTAAATCAAGCGCCTCTCAATTTAAATACAGCTATAATTATAGTACATTTTGTAGTTGATAGGCGTTCGATAATTGAACGATAGTACTGCCTACGATTCGTTAGATAATAATATTAGCCTTATTTATATATACTGTCCTACTGATAGGCACGTGCCTCTTCTCAGTGTGTGAAGGATTAGGCAATCCACCACGCTAGCCCATTACACGTTGGCAGACTTTACGTATATCTGAGAGCATTATGGAGAACTCTCAGACATGCAATTTTCTCTAGATGTTTTCCTTCAATGATAAAGCGAGCGAGAGTTAACTATTCGAAAATTCCAAGATGTGTGATATAGGATCAAACTCGATACCTCTGCGTGGCAGTCCACACCCGTCTCCCAATAGGCTATTGTTATTGGATTGTTTTAAAACTGTCTTGTATTGATTACGTTATCAAGCTCGTGGGTGTTCTAAAGAGCAAAGGGTTAATTTACCCGGTTTGTTCCGCATTCGCCCCTACATTACGTCCCACATTACAAAATGTTCCTCATTCGCCCCTCTTTTTAATTATTTCTTTTTCGTCCTACCTTTTTGAGTATATGGTTAGCAAAACAAAACATGTTTAAAAATTATTTTAAGTCTTCAATGACGGGCTCGTGAAATCATGCAATCATAAGCTAAAGTTTCACCAAGATGCGAGAGATCAAAGAGATATTTTAAAATATTTTTCGGCTGACGGTACATCAAAATCTACTATACAAAAAACAGGGTCAATAAAGGAACATAATTCGGGACGAAATAGGAATTACGTTAAGAAATTAATATTTATCTAAATTTCGGGGCATATGAGGAACAATTTTTGGGGCGAATGCGTATTTTTACATTCAGGACGAAATATGAGGGTCGAATGCGGAATAAATCACTTACCCTTATTTTTCAGACTGAACAATTGTGAGACATGCGTGTTGATTGGACGCATTCATTACAGTTTGAGTAGTCTGCGTGTGGAAGCTCATTAAAATATATTATTGTTAACTGAGGTTTGATGATATCAAGATAAGATTATAATTGCGTAACGACAGTCAGAAAAGCAGTCTTTCTGCTATTTATAAAATTCGCCAACTTTAGGAGCCATGTAATAGGATTGAGTCTATAAACAGCAGTTTACGAATACATTAAGGCCTGAAGTGCTACTTAGAATTTTTAACACAAAATTTGTATCAAACCGTGCCCGACCGGGTCTCAACGTGACACCTCTGGTACAAACATAAGCGCAAACTTATTCCACGCGATCAACTAAGTAGGTACGTCAATTTAAATACTATTATGGATTATGGAATTGTCAAATCTCTAATGAACTTATCAACAAAATAATCTATTTGATTCAAGATTTAATGAAAAATGATATGATTTATTCAATCGATACGATTTATTCAATCGATATGTTTCAATAAATCATATCATTTTTCATCGTATTGTTAACTTGAATTTAGTTTAATAATTATCTATCGAACACTGAACCGGACTTGCATATTATTTTATATGAGTATTGTATTTGTCGATAAAATAAAAAAAACCAATGCAACAAATATTACAAACAAGTTCGTTCATTTAGTATTACTAATTCACGAACCACGTGAAACTAAGAAAAAAAATTTTCTCGCTCCAATAAATCATTAATTACTTTGTACGTATGGCAATCACTCTATCCATAAACTTTAACTAGTATTATAAGAGCGCAGTTGGTCGTGCATGACCATTCACAGTGCGATCACGCAACTTTATCTCGCCAGGTTATAATAATTAGCAACAGCTATAACGTATCCATACCACACCTCGCAATTAGGTCTTGATTATGTGAATAGTTTATGAAGTCGACTTATTAAAGTACATATAAAATATACTGTATAAGGAAACCTGTGGATAAATACGTTGTCACATAGATGTTGTTACGTTATTCTTAATTGGTCTTTACCTGAATCATAACAACAACAATACTTGTATTTTTAAATAATGCAATCAAATAACGTAAAATTTGGGAGTAAATCAAGTGCACTATTCGTGAATAGAGGTTGGGTAACAAAACAAAAGGTTATTTGAACTGTAGCCAACAGGTACGAGTATAACAAATCAAATTCACAATATGGCGGCATTAGTGTTGCGATTCTATGCGCCGGAGATTTGCAAGCGTCGTCGTAGCGAGCTCCATCGACGTGCACTGTAAGTAGGTTATGCGCGTGCGTCGACCCCGCGCCCGACTTCAGGGTTAACGCCAAGTGCTTGCTGCTAGGGTTGCCACTTCACAATATTGACTAGAAAACTTAATTGAAATCTAGTATATTTTCTACTGGAGAATAATATTTGGTCTGCATTGATAAAGCAGTAGTTTTAATGGCCACTGACCAACGCATTGTGTTGCATGATGAAGGATTCTGCCATTCTTCGCAACACAAAGTAGGACACAAAATTTGTGTGATTCACAGATGGTGTTTTGTTCCGATTCTGAATAAACAACCTGTCTATTGTTCCAATGTTCTTAAAATAACATAAGGATTATTTCTAGTGCGGCGGTTGTCGACAAGAGGTGTCGGTAACATTATTTCCAGAGTATCTTGAGTATAAAAGAAAGATTTATCTAAGCATACATATACGATACTATACTCTGATAAAACTAACCTATTATTATGTAAAGAATGTTCTTTTATTATGTAACATTTAAAACGAGTTCTATAAAAAAGGCGCCAGTTATCCGAGACAATAGCCGTGATAAACAAATTACCAAAAGTGTTGTGTCAAGCGAATTGAAATTTATAGATTTGTATTCGAATAAATCAGATCAGATTATTTATTCGTTGCCTGAATACACAGCCAGAATTAAGAACATAACATACCTTAGCAACCGACGTAAAAGCTTTATTTTCGACCTTAACAAATATCAAAGTTCAAAAAGCTATAAATAAAATTTGTTTTAAATAACTACGAATTAGGTGTTTCAGAACAGAAGTGTTGCTATTAATCAACTGTTACTGTAGAATAATATTGTCTTTGGTTCAACAGAATCAAAGGATTATTAGACGAATTTGCAACAATAATGCCTGAATGATATGCCTATCTTTTTAATAGCATAACAGGAACTAGTTAACAAATACAACACATTAATAAAACAGCTATTTTACAAGAAACCCATCAAGAAATTGAATTGATAAATGGGTCATAATTATAGTCAATCAATGTTATTAATCTAATATCCTAGAATCACGCTTTTATTTCCTTAAATACATTACAGGTAGACACGGATCACACCCATATTTCGGCAGTTATGCGAGGCCGAGCCTATCGCCATCATTAATCTATGTCCATCCGAGTAATTATTATCAGAGTTCTTAAGCATCTTAGAGTGATGTAGACACAGATAATAATCAGGAGTACATTATTATCAGAGTTCTTAAGCATCTTAGAGTGATGTAGACAGATAATAATCAGGAGTACAGATATCACTGTCTCGGTGACTCCATTTAATTAACAGTCCTAGTCTTGATTTGATTACTAGCAGGGCTGACCTACTCACGACTACATCTTACGACTTGTCACCGATGTCTGCGTTCCTAGTACATTACCACTAATGTATAGTTCAAAATATAAAGCTCGAAAACATATTAGGTTATTTATTATAATAATGTATGGTATATTCATGTAATTATGAGTATTATTAATTAGCCAATATGTCAACATTTTGGCCTGAAATCAAGCCCATGTTTTCCAAACATTATTGCCGTAGTTATCGTGATAATAATAGCGAGCGCGGGATCAATGACCGCTCCAGTTCTATTCTAGTAACTACTACTAGTGCTACAACTTTGTTTCTATGAAATTTCATACACTGAAATTGTTCGAAGCATGTTTTATAAGAACAAACAGTGTAATATTTACTTTTTTTTATTATAACGATTAGAAAGAATTATTTTTGTACATGCGAAGAGTAGAGTACTCTTTTAATTACTTTCTAGTCTTCTCGCACTTGTATATTTTCTGAAATTCGAAATAATGAAGCAAAGCAATATGAAAATATTTCTGTAGGAAACAGAAATATTTTCAAATAAAGAAATAGTGTTAGTTCAACTGATATAAATTCTTCCCCTAGTGTCCATACCAAGACAGAGGCACATAATTCTGTGGAAAACACTTCTTGATTTTTTTTTCTTTTTCAAGGTATTTCAATGTTCATAAACCGAAGAATAAATACTGGCTTCAACTTAATATTACTTTACATTTTCAAAGAAGTACGTTAGTTACGTAAATAAGTGGTTTCAAACTCTGTTTGACAATATTGTCATTGTTATATGTAAATGCGCATAAACACTGCCAAACGACTGCAGTTAAGAGCAGAGAAATATGATGTAAATAATAAATGAATGAAGCATTGTGTTGTAGATAAAAAAAAACATGTCATCTGTCATAATATCTGGGTGCGCAGACGCACGAGTCGAGTGCAATAAGCGGGTTGAGCGTGGGCGTAGATGAGGCGACGAGCGACGCGCCAGTGTGGGCATTGGGCAACATGCATTATACACATGCTGTTAGTACCTATTAAGATTTAAAACTTACTGTTCTATTAACATCATCATCTTCCTGCCTTTACACAATGTTATATACGGCTAGCACATTCTATATTCCTCTGCAATACTTCTTGTCTTTTCCATACGAACCAGAACTTGGTCTTATATTATCCATCCATACTTTTCTAGCTTTCTATAACAGAAATTGAACGAACTTTTAACGGAGAAGTTTTATTCCAAACTTCTAAATCCAAGTTTTCAACATTGCCAATGAGTTATGGGAGCTACTGCGAAATATTAAGCGAAAAGACTCCTAAATATACGCAAACAAGGAGCATGTTTATCAAGATTGAATTCAACAGTACGATGCGAACAAAAACCGGCTCCAAAGCCCTTCCAAATATGGCAATAGTGTCCTGCAAGTGGATACTTGCAATAACTTTGTAAAAAACTTGATCACAACTACACGAAACGGTCTCGCAAGCAGACACGGGCTGGTGGATAAAGTTCGCACGCTTGTCGCCTTTTATAGCTCTGGTAGCCTATTCACGGTGTCGAAAGCTAAACATTAACAAAATACGCAAGATCAACTATCTGTTGCGCCACGCGATCAAACTGCGTGTTCCTAAATTCCCCGTGATTTAAAGAGATTCATTCGTTACTCTTAAACACCAATTATTTATCAAGCATCTATGTAATGGAGTAATTACGTTTATCGAGTTCTTACGAAACGCCTGATATCTGAACTAGTAAGAACTTATTGCACGTCGTGCTATCATTCTACAAGTTTTTGTAGCGAAGGAAAGTTGCACCGCGAGACCTATCCAGCCCTATTGTATCTATTAACTGGCTACTTTCTCATTTCTTGCCATTTACGGTCCGTTGAGAAAATCGAGATGCATTTTGCAGTATATCAGCGCATGATGAACAGACGGAATGACAGCATAACTTAGGCCCACTCTAGACGGGCTGGCTCGTTTATCGTTCCGCCTATAGAAATTTATTTTTCAAAATTCATAGGTGTATTTGAGTTACGTCTAAACAGAGGTCGCTGAGGTCGTGGATGAACGCATATACGGTTTCTATCACCGCCGCAAGGGTGAGTGAGTAGTCTGTAGTCACGGAACGAGTAAGACAATAGTTAAGAAAAATGTTTGCCTGTAAGGTGTGTTTGCCTGTTACTGCCAACTAAATAGTAGGCAGGTGCAACGATACACTCTTTAGCATGGATCGCCTATGCCCATTTCTGAAAGTCAGATATCTTTTGAAGATATCGCCATTCATACATAGATTCAGGCCTGTATCCCAGAAGGGTAGGCAGGGACTACGGATTTCCATTTGCTACGATCCTGATACACTTCTCTGGCTTCATTCACTTTCATCACATCATAAACACTCGCCGGTTTAAGGTGCTCTTCACCTGGCTTTTGTGCAGAACCTCTCCGATCTGGTCGAGAAACGTTCGCCTAGGTTGCGACTGTTCCATTCACACTGGCCTTATAAACTTTCTTAGTCGGTCTTTTCTCGTCCATTGTTTCTACATGCCCAAACCAGCTTAACCAAAATAAACATATAGGTACCCCTTTTTTGAATGAACCTTCATAAAACTAAAACTACAGACGAAAATATTTTAGGCGGCTGTTGCGCTCGGTGAGCAAGACGATTTAAAGAAAAACTCGGTGTTAATCCACATGGGAAGCCTTGAGCGTGGTATCGGGTTGCGGCCGCGCGGGCTCCGTCGGATTTAGTTACATGGACGACCGCGCGCCCGCCACATCTTCCGACGACGTGCTCTTCGAATAACACACATTACTCCTTATTATTACGTCCTAAATTCATCCCACTCGGTCCCTTTTGATCTTAAACACAATGGCCATCTATCACACTTGAAGAGTTGCAAGCAAATTAAAACCTGCAAAACATTTTATGAAATCGTTCAGCTTGTTAGTCAATGTTTGATCAAGAGATGCGATATAAGTATGTACGTAGTACATGCATGGTGGACGTGAAAATTACCGCCGCGATAAATTCATAAGCCCGGCTTTAGGTCTTACGAGCAATACAACCGGTCGGCGCAATCAATATGCTGGCAGACAGCAGGCCACCATAAATAGAAGAAGTGGACGCGGATTTAATGATGCCGCTCCGCGAAAACGTGCCTCGCTTGTCGCTGTTATCAATCATGCTTACAGCTCTGTATCTTTGTATCGTTTCACTTGATTATTAGATTCCAGTAGGAAGGAGCGGGCCGATATTTATTTTATAGCGGGCCTATTGAATTTTATTGGCCGACTCGAACGATTTACTTTTTGCTGATCTAAACGAGCCGACTTTCAGCGCTTGAGATAAAGTGAAAAATCGTAACTGCGGTTGTAGTTTGGAGTACACGCGGAGGGTAGTAGTGGTAACGCGGGGTGAGGAATTATGAAGTTTTCCCTCGGTGTGAGTAAACGGGGCATTCTCACGCGAGGTGGAGCGAAACGAGGCGGCTTCAAGACAATACCGGTCGCGTTATTTACGCGATAGATAAGTGAAGAAAATGTTTTAAATTATCTCGCGTGCAACAGTCGGTGCACGAGCGGACGTTCGCTGTACAATAGTAGCACTTCGCGCGGCAGACAAACACGAAATGCCGTTTAAATTACCCTCGTTCATTATCAAATATATATGTTAAAATACACTGAATATCAATTAAGTACTTTTAAAAGTAAATCAAAATTCTAATCTAAATATTATTAACATTGCTACCAGAATGGTATTCGATTTCATGTTCACTTGACTAGTCATTTACGTATAAGCTAATTGCTTAATTGGTTGTTTGGTATTTTCTCCGCAGCAGCGGCCACTTAAGAAACAAGAGATAAACGCGCTTAGAATTTACGATAGTATTTTTCTGTAATCATTTACAAGAGAAAGTCTAAATACTGCCCAGCAACACAAAACAGCACCTAGGTACGGCAAGTTGTGGACTGTGTAACGAGTGCAATTATTCAATTGTCGAACAAAAATAACTGCATATGTACAAATGCGTATGTGCTGTAATAAATAACAAACAAATGCTGAGCAAAAATAGCAGCGGGCTCGACGGACAGGGGAATGACCGTCGGTTGACACACAACTGGCTCAAGGCCCGTGGAGATTAGATACCAGCGCCGCATAACAAATACACATAACGACTGACAATTGCAAAATAATCCGTGTCGAGAACAATCCAGTAAGGAATGGTACTTTGACGAGAAGAAAAGTGCAGTCATTAGTAACGTCCGATAAAGAAAATCTTTAACTTAATAACGTTTTATTTTCGAAATAAAGGTTTAACAAACGTCGGCCGAAATAAAGGTTTTTTGTTCAAGCGATAGATGGCGCTTTTTAATACCTTAATTAATGGTCCAGCGGCTTAGGCGTGAGAGCATGAGCGTATTACCAATTAGATCGAAGAGTGTTACTTTTTATACAACTTATGCGGTAAATACGTTTAATGGTAAGCGAATTAATAATCGCTCACCATTATTGTAAGCAGGGTTGTCACTTCTCGTCGTAAATGTATAGAGACGCTGCAAAGGATCTGGTTGACTTGGCTTTGAAGAAAAGCTACTAATTACTTATCTTATTTCGAATACCAGTCACCACCAGAATCATTATCACTACTGCGATTATTAACTATCAGCTGCCGTCAACTTTGCTCGCGTGCATGTCAATAAAACAGTATGTTTTTCAGAGATAATGTACCTAGTTATTAGTGCAAAAATTTTAGAATTCAGATCCGTAGTTTTAAAGATTTACCCACTACATACAAACCAGATTTCATTATTACTAATATTATAAACGTGACTTTATGTGTTTGTTTGTTTGTAACGCTTTCACGCCTTAATTATTCAACCTGTCGTCATTAAATTTTGCATACCTACGCGTTGTCAGGGATATACAACATGTCACAGATATAACGCACAACCTCAAACACCACAATTAGATTATTAAATCGTAATAATAAAATAATCATTAAAATTTTACTTTTATGTACTTAAATATTTAAATTTAACGAATTAGTTATCCTTATTGTGCGCGGATAGTATGGGTATATTACAATAAATCTAACATTATTGCCTTTATTGCATCAAAAACCTAACACAATATATCAAACAATTTTTAACCTAATTTTGAATTAAATGGGTGACTATAATTTAATTCGTTTTAATTAGTTTAGGAATAAAAAATTACCTATATTAAAAATTGCTAGAATTGATTCAGTAGCCGATTTTGAGCAAACTATGTACTTTCAGGATGTGCGTTTATTATGTTACATGTTGTATAAAAAGACCAGGAATAAGTATTGTTCGCGAGGGATAGAAATTTATTCAGTAAAATCTATACCTATTAACGCGAGGGAAGCCTAGCGGGCAAAAGCTATTTCTTTATATAGATAGTATTTACCAGCAATTAAAAACTGTATGCATAATAACACGGTGTATATAAAGACCCTTAAGTCGACGAGTAATTAAAAAAGAACGCAACCAGTGTTTAACTAATCAACTGTCCAAATGAAGAGTTAATTAATAACGAGTTTTTAATCAGGCAATATAAAACAATACACGTAAATTTCTATAAAACACTGTTTACATTGCTTGTCAGTTAAAGTGATGGTTGATACTACAACGCTGTGCGAGTTATTATGGCAAGGTTTGTAAATAACACAGCCATAAACGGTAAGTGGCCCTATTTTAAATGTAAAATGTGTAAATGTATGGCACTTCAACGTTCTTACTGCTAAGATGACGTGATCTAAGATGAAACGTGTACCTTTGACACGGCCATGATTCCACAAGAATATGTTCACTTGAATGAATGAATGGAATAATGCGTTTTGAAATACCTATATGTACAGTGACAAATAGTAGTTTAGTTATATTTTGTTTTATTAATTTTTGCTGTTAGTTGTTTTTTGTTTTGTTTTATATTTTAATTCTGTGTAGAGTACCTAATTGATAATGCAATCTCAATGCATGTCGAGTTTGCCTATACTTGGATTTGTTGATGTTTAAGAATATATTTAAGTACCTATGTTAATTCATAAGTTTAAACTGTAAAATCTGTTGGCGACCCTTACAATAAAATAAATAAATAAAATGTTTGGTGTATAGGGTTAGTACAAGATTTAAGTAGTTCTCAAGCTGTAATCGTAACTAATATTATAAACGCAAATGTGAGTTTGTTTGTCTGATACGCTTTCACGCCTTAACTACTTAACCGCTCATCCTGAAATTTCGCATACACGTTGTCAAGGGTACAGAAAAGGATATAGGGTATATCTCATCCAGAGAAAAATCACTGTTCCCGAAGGATAGAAATGTACTACAAAAACCTAGATTAACGCGAACGAAGCCGCGGGCAATATCTAGTCTTATCTTTTTTGTTCACGTCTATCAAAAAGTGAAATATGTAGTTACTACATCCTACTGGTAAACATGATATAGTTCGGAAGATTAAAGACCATAGTACTAACGTTTTACCCAAAAGTAAGGATATCATGCGTCGCAGATATGTTTAAAACACGTATATATTCTGCCACATTCATGCCTTCACGTCTGTTATGGTGATATATTAATTTTATTTTCGGGACATTTTCCAAGTTAAAATCTTAAAAAATGGTACCAATAATGGTGTTATACGGCTTGTCATTCTACAGAGACAGGTCATTTGTCAAGAGCGGATAAAAATCTGAGACAATATCTTGTCCCATTAGCCTGTTCTGGGTCTGCGGGTTGCTACATTATGATCAGAATGAAACGATCTGTTATTATAAATGTCTATTAAAAGCATTCTCTCGTTAGTTTTTACAGATATACTGTGAGAAAATACCGTCAGTTACTGATAATTAGAAATGTATACAGAACGTCTTGTACAATGAAACAATACAGTTGATAGCGCGAAGAAAATAGACGTCCACGGTTGACTCAGATTATTAAATACACTTTTGTTAGTAGGTACGCAAATTAATTCAAGCTAGATTTCTTTCTTCTGGTAATTACCGCAGAAAAAAATGTTTCTCTGACAAGTTATACCTACATATCTTGCCCGAATCTTATTGAGAGTCTTAGAGATTATTTTACTGCAGGAATATAACCGATCGCTTAGCGATGTCACACTTTGAATGAAACTACCAAACAAATATAATTTAGATATATTTCGTGTTAAAATTTATTTACGATATGTAATGTGGCTTGTTTATTTTATAAAAGCTTCGGCGCGCTGCTTTGCTTGCGTGCTCCATAGAAATGCAATTTGAAATAAAAATAATTCTATGTATCCACTACACAGTATTTCTGTGTGCCTCGCTTCATCTAAATCGGCACGTATAATAACATAATACTGTACTCAAATTACGAAACAGTTAATCAAAGTCACAGGTAATATTAGTAGGATATAAAAATGCGACAGCTTACGTCCGAACAGTCTACCTTTATTATCGCCAGGAATGCTTTCGAAATCACAGACATTCCCGCTGTCAGTTGTTTCATTCACAGCTAGTTATCCACTTTTCGCATACTGAAGGCCCATCAATTACTTTTGACTGATTTAAAGGCGTGCTAATACGCTGGCTGGTTTTTGTAATGCGCATATGAATACTCTAAGCTGGTCACGAATTTTCGCATCGCTTCGCAAACTATTATATATATGGTTTTATGCAATACATTAGCACATACTTAGTAATAAAAAACTGTTATATTCTAATGCACTGTGCATAATATATATACACGATAAAATAGAGTGTAAGGTTATAAATTAATATGATATTACTAGCTGACACCTGCGGGCTGCTTCCGTGGTGAATCAGACATGAAAGGAGGCACGTATCGTATTAAACGCTGCATGCCTCTTTACCTTAGTGTATTTTTGTCTGCTCAATAGCATTTCCTACTACTCTACTCGGCGATAGAAAATGCTATTGCTTTGCAAAAGGTCTCGGGTTCGATTCTCAGTAGCATCACTAAGCCTAGAACTATCCCGTAGCGTATTGTAAATTCAATAAATTATCTCCTCATTTTCGGCGATAAGAAAGTTTAAATAAACATACAATTGCATTCATACCATGATAGAATGCATTCCATTCATATAAGCCCAAAAATCGCTTACTAAATAGCTTCTTATTTTTAACCTAACACAAGCTTTCCTTCTTAGTTATCTTCCGAGTTCATCCATGACATGATAACAGAATTTGAAGATTAAAGAGGGAATAGTATTTCACAGTATTTACTGTTAAAAGTAAAACATAATGACGGCTTGCTGATTCAAAAACTAAACACGCCACTGATATGGTGACGCGTTTAGAAGTAATCAGTATCACTTGTATTCATCGGGGAACGACTCAAACATTGAACATAAAATAGATCCTTAAACATTAAAGCGAATCTATTTATTTTACAGCTAAAAAAGCGACGTATTACTTTCGTCTGGCTAGAGGCGTGTCTCGTAAACCACCCAGTGGTACGATTAAATTACACGAAAGTTACGTTTATTTGGTAGAAAATGTACCGGCCACCCCTCCCGGCGCCACTCGTGACAACGTTTTATCGCTAAAAGTGTCAGCCTGTGTTTTTATGGCGGCGACAACAAAAGCAAACTTTCACCTCCGCAAACCTTTTGAGCAATAAAAATATTTTATTGGCGAACATCGTAGGTCTTGTTAGCACATCTCGAGATAACAATGATTCATTGGGTAACGTGCTGATGTTATACATCCAAATTATCAGGTTGCTCTGGTAATCTTAATCCAAAATCATTACTACCATTCAATCTGGTTCGAGTTATGGTCACGTTTTATGACAACTAAACTAGTTATGCAAATATACCTTATCATTATTATGTATCTCTTTTTTTACTTTTATGAATTATTAATTGCCAACAAGTAAATAGCTGTAAATATTTTGTCAATACAGTAGAAGAAATCAAACCATATGTACGTATTTTATCATTTGCTATCGCGTTATCTGCTGAAAAATATCTGGAGTGTCGGAATAAATGCAGATACAAAATTGTGAACAAAGTGGACCGCGTAGATATAAAGTAGTTTAATATCAATGTCTAATTACACCTCAACAGCTTCATTCAAATGCCAAATAAATTAATGCAAATTAGAAAATTCTTCTTTAAGTAAATTCGTCGATTATTTTGATGGCAAATACTTGGTTAGTGAGACAAAAAATATTTTGTTTTTAAATAGTATATATATATACAGTAGTATACTACACGTATGTATGTAATCTTTAGAAAAAGGAATCTTTTCGTATCAATGTGGCGCGGCTGTTGATTTGGTTTAAAAAAGGTTTATTCCGCATTCGACCCTCATGTTTCGTCCCGAATGTAAAAATACGCATTTGCCCCCAAATTGTTCCTTATATGCCTCGAAATTTAGATAAATATTAATTTCTTAACGTAATTCCTATTTCGTCCCGAATTAAGTTCCTTTTTTGACCCTGTTTTTTTGTATAGTAGATTTTGATGTACCGTCAGCCGGAAAAATATATTAAAATACCTCCTTGATCTCTCAGCGAAACTTTGGGCTTATGATTGCATGACATCACGAGCCCGACATTGAAGAGACTTAAAATAATTTCAAACATGTTTTGTTTTGCTAACCATATGCTTGAAAATGTAGGACCAAAAAGGAATAACTAAAAAAAGAGGGGCGAGTGAGGAACATTTTGGAATGTGGGACGTAATGTAGGGGCGAATGCGGAACAAAACCTTAAAAAGCACTTATTACTTACTACTAATTTTCTAGAGTTCTCAATTTTACCCCAACTGAAATAAGTTTAATTATGCTGTCAGTTTTATAATTATTAAGTTAGTTCTATTACAGAGGCCCTATTAAGTTATCAAGTATTCGAAATGCATTATTTAACAATAAAATGTAACAAATAATGTTTCATACATACCTTGATTTGATATGAGTTGACTTTGTGCTTGGGTAGCAGATTGAAAGTAGAGAAGTCCAGTCTTCTGGAGAATATGCCATTCGCACCGGCGCCGGCTCTGTAAAACAAAATCATATTTAAAAAAGAAACTTTCTCATAGTCAGGAAATGCATTTAGAAACCATAGCATAGCCCGAAGGGAAACCATTATAGACTTAAAGATTTGTTATTCGTGGATATTACAGCGCCAGACATCACGTTTACTCCATTCCGATTTGCTGTATGAGCAACTAATATCTTATCCGTTCTCCCAATCTCGCAGAGTCTTCCAACTTTTAACCCTTTCACCGCGCAGTGATGAATCGGAATCCAATTTTCTGTATACTGCCCTTTGCGCTTGGTACATTTCGTGCCGTCAGTATTGAAATGGTTTATGCCTAATCGTATTACACGGATTTACAGGGAACACGCAGACTTGCACCTTTTACGGTACGAGAATGCAATGCGATTTTATTAATCGTACTGAGTTTAGCACTTTTAAATCCGTGGAATTATATCATAATACTCGCGGCATTCTTAAATAGGAAGCCTTTGAAACAGACTGCTACTATAATACTTATAAAACGACATATTTGTTATGGAAATCGCAAAACAATAAAGATATAAAACCGCAAACCCGTTTCGCGTTTAAAAGACTCTTAACATATTTTAAAATAGTAATCAAGATTTTTAGTGCGCAAAAGTCTACATGAAGTCTTTTTTGTACAAGCACGCTTAATTCGCAACTTGAATAAAATTAAAGTAAAACGTTAAAAAAGTAATACTTTGCTGGAATTAATAAACTGTACAATATGCATCGACGATTTTAATCATCCGACGCGCAAAAAGCATTCTCAAGGTAGCGCAAAAAAGCAAGTTTTTTCATTGTCAAGGCCAACAGAATTAGATACCGGCTTTCGTATCTCCGCGGGCGTGTCAATACAGCGCTCTGTTTACATTTACGTAAAGATAAAAAAACGGCGATTATAATGTTGACGTGGTTGTCTTGATACCGGTCTATTTCAAACTGGCTAAGCGTTTATAATAAATATGTATTATTAGATAATTAAGATTTTGAGTGCTCGTGTACCAGATAAAGATTTGGTTCAGTCGTGAGTAATAGGTAGAAGCCGCTGTCAACAAACCTACGTGTATGTTTAGTCAAGGCTATATACATGGTGCATTTTAAAACAATATTTCTTTATCGCTAAGCTTACTCATACGGAGTTAGCAGTCGAGACTTGCGACGTAACGGAAGTGCGCTCGACTTAATATGGGTAACCTTGGTCGCACAATGAGTTACTTTAATTTCATGAACAAAAAATGGCGGCATCAGACCGCAGGCTGGCCCAGTTACGCAATACGATCGCCTTATTACCCCTTAATGTTACACGTGTAATTTAAATTAACTCATAATGATAACGTGTACCGAAATAGTAAACAATGGTGGGAAATGTTGGATAGGCATTCGGTTAATAAGAACCAACGTCCTGGAAAAAAAGAAAGCGTCGTTTGTCCGGGGGGAATCAATATTTGTTGCCAAGGGTAACTTAATTCCAAATAGTCGCGCACGGTCAAAGGGTTGAATTTAAATATTCACTGGGGAGTTTCCTACTCATAAATCGCCGCGGTTTGTCAGACGAAAACAGAAAAAAAATGGATGCAATAGGGTTATTTCCAGAGTACCACGATCCCGTCAGTTTAGCTTAAAAGTACCATCAGTAGATGATATGTTAAATAAAACTATATTACTACTTTTTAAAATTATAATACTTAACTTTAAGGATAAGGAAAAAATGGTTAAGGTGAATATTATAATTAGAGAATACTTAAGATTCTCCTAGAGCAATGTCTTGTTTTTAATTGTTATCACAATAATATAGTTCCTTTTTAAATACAGAAGAGCAAAATAGATACTCTATTGTTTATTTAACTGTCGGTGCCCTCTTAGGTAAAATGTTTGAAACCCTTCTCTGTGCTGTGCTTCCTGAATTTGAAATAATTATTGTTGTTATAATTTGTAAAATATATTAATTTGTTAAGTATGATTTGATGATACTTTATTCAAACTGCAATTACCTCTATTAAAACTATGATTCGACATTGCACAAAATTTCAAATAAACTACCTACTTTCGTCTTATGTATTTCAAACACATACATTTAAGCACTTTTTATGTCGATCGTACAAGTTGAAAACAATAGAAAGAAAATGTAGTCCTTATTTATCGTATTCGCGGTTTTCCAGGACGGGGGCCTCGGCGATCGACTCATAACCCATACAATATCTACATGTTTAATTTGAATCAAAGCGGGATATACGTATTCTTGCTCGAAGCGCACGTGTATTCCAACGTGGATCCGATTACATTCGGCGCTTGTGCTTACTTGTTTTGTTATGCGAATAGAAAAAAAAACATCGCATACTTATATTTTTTGTCTCAAGTTTGCTGGAATGTTATTTAGTGTATTATGAATATTATGATCAAAGAACGATAATTGGAGTAATATTACAAAACGACTCACTAAAGTTTTTATTTCACTTCATTCAACAATATATACGTATGGCTCTATAAACTATCATACTTAAGTACAATCCTTGTATCTACGTATGATAATCATATAAAAGAGCTTGTTTACAGGACTAACAGTGTCGAGCTGATATAGCGAATGCAACATGGCGATGTTGGCCTTGGTTGTTAAATAAAAATAACAATGTTTTTGTCGAGTTGATTTTATATCACAAGTGCGGGCGGACGCGCGCCTCGGAACCCGCTACGTGTGTGTGTATTCGACCAAAATACTACCCAACACAACTATGAAGTGCCATCCTTCTGTACTTTATACATCTATCTCTTTTACACTCTTATTTTTTGTCTCCTTCGAATACCTGCTCTCATACTCCTACAGGATAAAGAGAAGCTCTCTTCCCAGTGTTACGGTATATGAAATCACATGCGCCCGCGCAGTCACGCACACATTAACGATACCACTGTTTGTTTTGGATTAGGATCATTCTTTAAGGTGCGCCACTCATGATAATAGCGTTTTAGCCCATTACTCAAGTGCTAAAAGCACTTGCAGTCGTCGGACAAGACTGTTCTTTTAAAACGATGTGTTTTGTTTATAAAGACCTCGTATATGAACATTTGTGTTTAACAAACATGCGTCGCAAGGCTAACTGGTACACTGATATTCGAAGTTTTAATTACACAGACACCACATTGCGAAAAATCAAAGATAAACTCGTACAAAGTAAACACGGATGACAAATGTTATTGTTTAATTACTATAACGGCCCCAAAATAATTAAAACAATGTTCCATTTAAAATACCAATAGAGCCAATTTAAATTGAATGTAGTTTTGTGAGGCACGATGTAGAGTTTTATGGTACAGAAGCTGTTTGTTCAGTTTAGTAGTGAGATAAGTCGAATGTCTATTGTGATTTGAAAGTAGACACCTCAGTGGGAGCTGGCTGTGAACCGGTTCAAGACTTTCTCATTCATGCGGCCCACGTACTGCAACCGGCTTTGCTAACACGAACCGAAATGTAATGAAACATTTTCTTGTACCTACCCACCTTATTAGATTAAAATCGTGTAAGTACATTAATATGTTGTGTTGTCTGCCGCAAATCGATGTGATTCATCGTGAGTGTCTATTTTTTGTACGTCCATGAGGAAATAAATTTAATTGAAGCTCGTCTTACGTAAAAAAACAATTGTAACGCAATCGTCTCTAGTAACCTTATAAAAAGTAACCGAATATAAAATAAAAACTTTGTAGGTACAAATAAAATAATTGGTATATAAGTACCTTTATTGGGAATTTAAATAAGTATGCCATTGTGTACTTTATCTGATACAATCGAACAAAGAGTTTTATACTGTGGAGCGCCACAATTTACACTAGACGACCTTTGCAGTACCTACCGGCCGTAAATGTTGATATGTTAATTTAAAACAACAATACCTCCATAATATACCTCTTTAACTTTTTGTTCTCATAATCAAAATATTTACAACCATCAATTTAAAACGATGAGCGTATATCGCAGCCGTTCCATTTGAACGCATTTATTTTGGTCACGGTCCAGATATTTTCACCCTAAACGGACTCCCACTGCTGGAAGACCTTGAGACGGAACAATTATCGCACACAGTGACAAAGGAAACTGGCGCTTAAAAACAAAGACACTTCAAGGTGCCATTGGGGCGCCATTCAAGCATGCGTGAAGCAAACGTGCTTCGAAATTTCTTACGACGACCCTCGCTTACGTAATTAGTATACATATGGACATCAAACTAACATGCACCGTGTAAGCAAATACGTCCATTGATTTATCGACGTGTCGCTTAGCAGCGTGCTCGCAGATCAAGATAAGCACTAATTCAGCGTCAAAGAAATATCTGAACGCATCTCTGACATGTCGACGTTCGGCTTACACGGTTTGTAGGTAGGCTTTAACGATTCACTGGGTTGCAATAAGTGCTTGTTTACGCACCGACAACCAGACAAGTGACTATTCTGCCTTAGACGAGCGTGGGCCCGCACTACTGGAGCCCGTCGAGACGCCTGACAGACGCAATCGCACTGACAAACTGTCCGACCAAATCTTCGTTGTATCTCAGACTAACATGTACATTACATCGGTTTTATGTGTGTATCAACATCACCCGCCCTCGCATTACTAGAGGCGCGTAATACATCACTTACGTATCTCCTCGAGAATAAACAACTATATTAATCTTTAGTCTCGACTATAAATACGTGGGCGTTATTGTCCATAAGCCGTTGCCGCTGTTGCATAATTTCCAGAAAACGTCCCTAATTAATATAAACAAAATGTTAATTCAAATTTATAATAACATTTATTTAACAAGTCGCACAACAATAATGGCGTACTAAAATGTAAACTGTTGTAAATAAAAGATCGTAATCGTGTTTTACAGCTGTGTACTGTGTACAGTAACATAATGAGTTTTACGGCTGAGTCGAACAATTGTTGTTATGAATTCGCCAACCAAGGTCAATGGCTATACCTTATACAAATATCTAGACTAGATAAGTACTTGCGTCTGTCCCGGGAAATTGATGAAGCGTAACCGTAGACCGCTGGATTAATATTGGCAATTAAGGCCGAGAACTAAAGAGAAACCTCGTCTACAAGCAATTTCCAATATTTGTTATAGTTGTTGTACGCCCTAATCGCTCCAATACATTGAAAACTTAAGCGAAAAAGTAAACTACCACAGCCTATATAGAATTTGCAACTGAAGTATGTATTTATATTTCAATGTGTATCCTGCACCTAAAATAGATCGATTTATTACTTAATAAAATCCGTATGTCTAGCTCTTTATCAAATTTACGATGTTTTTATAGCGAAACTTTGTTAGTATGAATTATTTTAGTTGATCAGCTATGAAACAAGAACTTAGTGACAAGATAGAAAAAACAACAACATATGGCAATAACTTTATGCAAAGTAAAGCCATTAAATTAATACTTATTTCGACAACAATTTAGTCAACCACAAATATTTACCATAAACCAATACCGTGTATATCTCAAATTTTTAAGACTATGTATTATGGTGAGAAAATAAAAGTTATTATTATTATTATTATTTATTGCTAATCACTTGATAGACTGTGCCCTTCTCAAAAAAGGTGTGAACAGCGTATCCGTTTTTTGTCAAGTTTTAACAGACATGGCATCTAAAAAGCGTATTAGCGTGTGATTTTTAGCGGTTGTAATGATGCATCATCGTCGGCACGTGCGATGTAAACACCGGAGACCTTGGCCTCGACTGAACAATGGGTCGCGTCGGCCTCACTAAATTCGATTACCTAAGTCTCGGCTATTTCGCTCACGATTTTTGCTATAAACGCGTACCGCGCCGAGCCTTCGCCTACGTAATTACCTTTTCGGTACATATCGACAAAAACATAACTAGATATACACAAAAAATGTTTATATAATAATACGTTTCAAGTATCACGTCCGCCTTAATATAAATCAAGGATAAATGTAAATAAGCGATGAGAGTGTAAGATAATTATTATTCAGTTATTAAGCTGATGAATGTATTGTTTATTTTAATAGGTTATCGAATGACTGCAATCGGTATATTCTAGAAATATAAATAAGTACGTGTTTCCTATAATTAAATGTGTAGCCATGGTTACAATTCTAGGAAGCATTTCTATTAAAACAAAGATTTTGACACTCTTGCCCAATAACTGTTTATAACGCTGCACAGTGTTTTAAGAAACCAATTTTTCGGACATCGTATTTTTATTAAAAAATCTGGTAGATATGATCATTTAAATGCAAGATTTCGTATACCCATTTAAATAGCATGAATAGTTATTGAAAAAACAAAATTTGAATATCATAATATTTTCAGCCGGATATTTAGAAGAAAAAAAACTCTGAAACTTAGCAATATACGCAAAAGTAATGTTAAGGACATTGATGGTGTATTTCATGTTGTCTTTAAGAGCTTAAACGAATCTCGTAACTTTATTAGATGCATTTATATAGGTACGCGTTTTTTTGTTTTTAGACTTTTATTTAAACAATTAGATTAAAGTACGGACTATAATCACGTCTTGTCTTGATTATTTATGTACATGTAAGTGGATGCTCCTATTTACCATATTGCTGCTTTAGAGGCTACCATCAATTTTTATCAAATGCTTGAGTATGTTGAGTAGTAGTTCATGGAGAAATGGTTGCAGCACCTTACAGTTATGATTTGTAAACGAAATATTATTGTACACTTGGCGATTAAAGAGTGGCTATGAGTTTCTTGCCCGTTCTTCTCATCAGCCCTACACACCCTTGCTTTGCTGAACGTGGCAGTAAATGTAAATTCACAGGGAAAAAAATTACGTGTAACTTTGACATTCATAAGTGTAACCTTGTAACCTAATTTGAATAAATTTATTTTGATTTGATTTGACTTATTTAAGTCTTCTGCCGTATTGGGAAAAGTTATTTACACTGAAATTGTCTTTGCTTACCCAAACAACTACATAAATTACACGTCCCAATTCTATGGCATCTAGAAATTATTCCAAATTAACTAACATTCTCAAATACATGCTATCTAAATGGGGATTCGAAATCTTGCATTGAAATGAGAAAAATGAGGTTTCTTAAAACACTGTGCGCCGTTAAAAGGTTCCAATTAAATTAAATATTTCTTAACAATGTTGCCAGTGAAAAAATCCGTGGTCGTTGAATTTTTGGTGGTGGAATAGTTTTCCACGGCCGCCTTCATCTCATTGTTGTCCGAAAATCTTCGCCCGCGTAACTCCTATTTTAAGTTTCAAAAAAGGAAAGTCACTGGGTGCCAAGTCCGTAGGGTGGATGGTCAATTTCTGTGAACCCCGTGGCTTTTAAGGTATCTCTCGCAACACCAGCGGTGTGAACGGGCGCGTTGTCTTGCAGAAACAGCACTCCGCGCGCCAACTTGCCGCGTCTTTTGTGTACGACTGCCTCACGTGCCTGACCCAGTAAATTTGCACAGTATTGGCCATTAATTGTAGTTCCTTTAGGTAAGTAATACATTAGTAAAATTCCTTCACTTTTCTATTCGTCAACCGTCGCTGCTTGTCGAGCGTTGTGAGCATTCGCGGTACGTAACGCGCACTAATTTTCTCCAATTCGTTCTTAACTAATTTGTAGTTCATATGCTATCTGCCACAATTTAATTCTACGGTCGGCCAGTACTCATTTTCAACTCTTTGAACATTTTCATCAGTTACTACCGGCACTGGGCGGCCCGGGCGAGGGTCGTCTTCACAGCTCTCTCTTCCTTGTTAAAATAGGAGAGCCCATTTTTTTACCATCGTGTATGAAGGCCCAGAATCTTGGCGTATTCCTTTTTTTTACAAGGAATTTAGTCACTGCGCGGTGTTCAAAATTGCGAGAATTTTCAGTTTCCGTTGACATGGTGTTGTTGCTTATTCCAGGGATGAAGTGTTAATGAACTAAATAAAAAATAAGGGTGTTATTTATATTACTAATTAGTCAGGCAATTATTGATATCAGTAACGAGATGATGAGTCATAGCTAAAAGCCCTAGGTCGCGAATTTATCAGCTGCCCCTTCATAGAATACTATACGATATGTCTGTTTACCAGTGTCGGAGACTAAGGGGGTGAAATATGATATTTTTATCGACAAATCACTATCTCAATTTTTCTTGCCCCGTCCATGATAAAATGGCAGCCATTTTGTTTTTTTACCTCGAAGCTCGGGCGCTTGTACTGTTTTAATCATTGCTATCGATGTAGACGTCCTAGGAAGACGAAAGATGTCTCATTTGAAAGCTAACAATGTAGTCAAATGATACATTTCATTCAATATCTTCTTCATAAAATAAAAAAAAAAACAAAAATCAATATTGTTTTCTTTTTACATTTTTCTTTGCCGCGAACAATTTTTTGGTTGTCTTCTCATAATACAGGATATCTCCGTAATAATACATTTTACATCAAAGCCCTAAGTAAGATAGTTTAGAAGTTGTGACGGTTTGAATATGGCACTTAAAACTTAAATATATTACACATGTAAAACAACAGACTCCAGATTTCGGGTAATACCATGGGCGTCTCTTAAGACAGCTGTTCTTTGTGAGAACATGTTAGAAAGGGTCGTGTATAGGGTTGAGTGAGACAAAATACCGGTTCTACTCAGATTAGGACGCACCGGCCACTGACAGGTAGTTTACACAGGTAGACACTACCTCGTTTTAATCATCATAACTTCTAAACTATCTTACTTAGGGCTTAGATGTAAGATTTATTTTTAAGAAGATATCTTGTATTATCACAAGACAACAAAAAAAGTAGTTTGACAGGTTAGTTTTTATGAAAAAGATAAAAACTACATAAGTAAAAATATTTTTGTAGTTTTTCATCTTAATGATCTTGATTTTTGTTTTTTCAATCCTTTTTGTTCTAATATGAAAAAGATATTAAATAAAATGTATCATTAGTTGATTGTCTACATTGTTAGCTTTTAAATGAGACATCTTTCGTCTTCCTAGGACGTCTACATCGATAGCAATGATTAAAACAGTACAGACGCCCGAGCTTCGAAATAAAAAAAATACCAAAATGACTGCCATTTTATCATGGAGGAGGGCAAGAGAAAATTGAGATAGTGATTTGTCGATAAAAATACCATATTTCACCCCCCTTAAGTCTCCGACACTGGAAAACAGACATAATGTATATATTTTTCGTCCGTAGAAGAATTTAATTGAAAAATTGGATGAGAGATGTGGTACAAACAAACGGGTAATAAAAATAATTAGGCAATTAGTTCAATTGCGCACGGGGGCGTGGCGATCGATCTCCGGCTATCTTCATTACGACATAGGGCTGCCAATGTTAAAATAAACATGATTATAACCAAATTATGCAACGCCAACTCGACAACGTTCCAATTTGATGATTAATCGATTACGCTATGTGATATTTGTGATTTTAAAACATACATAATTTGACTTCTGTTAGAACTAAGCAGAGACTAGCCACATATTGAGATCCTAACATAGACATGTCTTAATCATGCTCTTAGGATTTGTTTCTTTTTTGAGCTAATCTTTATGATTACTTTATCTATATACTTTACGTAGGTATATGTTCCGATAACCTTTATCATTTCATGTAATTCTGAATAATAAACTAAAAAAAATAAAAAGTCAGTACTGACAAAATTTGGGAGTCATTAATCCGAAATTTTGTCGATATGGACTTTTTAAAACGAAGCAACTGTGCCGTCAAATGTCACATTGGAGTAAATGATTGTATACATTCAGAAAATTTCATATAAATGAACTATTTTGACATTTAATTCATTTGCAAAATTTTATACTTTGAAACAATAGAAATTACGCTTTAATTTTTAAACTTACCAGTAAGTAGCGTAACCGTTTGAACAAAGGCATCAATTGAGAGCCCAATAAAAAACATCACTATTTTAACTGTGAACGTAGTAAAATGTTTTTCAATAGTATTTCCAGTAAAATGGCGGGAAAGCAACCCTATATTTGTATTGTAAAAAAGGTTAGCTGACTCACACAGTCGCTCACAACGATGAACAACAGTGTTATTTTGAGACTGTTTGAATCAACAGCAACGTAAATAAATATATGATAAACGAAAGGAGGTAAATATATTGACACACTTTATTTATGCCAGTATGTTATCAATTATGCACTCGCAATGAATGTTTTTGAATAATGTTGCAAGGATAATTAATCGGTTTAGTTGAAAATTAATTAAATACGCCGGTTTAGGAGCGTAATTGGTATTATGCTGTTATTGTTTTTGTTATTTTGTTAATACCTAACATAAGGATATTTCTGCAATGTTACACTGTATTACCTAATCAACAAAACGAGAGAATGACACTTAGGTTATACGTGGTTATACGTTACCTATACGTGTTCTCATTTTGTTATTAGAAATAATACAATTTAAGTAAACATTAAAGATTAAGAAGAAAAATAAGTAAAGAAAAAGGGTGCTTATAACATACGTACATTTATAGATTAAAAAAAATTACGCAGGAGTGTAATTCGAAATCTGTCGTGGAATGGTAAATGATCTATCAGTCGAGTAAAATATTATTTATATTTATTTAAATACAGAATTTATATGTTCTAAGTATGGCTATATTCATTTGTTTTTACAACGAGCAAACAGGTTCTTTGATATAAATTGCCACATTGTTATAGCATCGCCACTGACATGATTATTCGATGTCTATCGTGATAATATAGTCAATTAAAAACAATATGTAAGGTAAAAATGGATATTTGTTTAACATAAATGCCAACTTGTAACCTAGTTGGGCCTCTAATAACAGGGCTAGGCATATATTTAGCATTGAAATATTTAATAATTTAGTTTTATATGTATTTTATCACCATTGCTCAATGCTAGTCAAACTAAGGTAATAAAATATTTGTTAGTTTATCTGTCACTGATTCATACCTGGAATGGCTCTTCCGATTGTAATAAAACCGTCTGTATCGGATAGTTGGTGTCAGAATGTCACTAAGTATAACATATTAAATGCATCGCAGTGTAGAGTGGCTCATGGAACGTTATTTTCAGTAATTTATATTTTAATTTTGTATTTACATTCAACTATGTATACATTAGTATGTAAATTATTATAAATTATGCTTGTAAAGACAATTATGGTGTCGTATGCATCAGTCAACACAACACAAGGTTGTAAATTCTCGTTTTGTCATATATATAATATTTTGACAATAATTCCGTAAACTCAAAATCCAACAACTTCTGTCTACCCTAATGAATGTTCTCACAAATTCCTATAGAGAGAAACAATCTATCAATAACGACAACCAATAATTCATTGCTAACAAAGGAATCTACATAATTATCTTTTCGCATAAAACAACACATTTTTATATTCAGAAGCCGTGTTTACAATTCTTTTGATGTCGAAAAAACCCAATCACGTCGAACAATGTTTAAACATGAATATGAAGACTCAACATTCAAAACAGGTAAAGTCTTTATATAGCCTACTTCGAGCTAAATGTCATAATAATAAGGATATGCAATGTTCTTGATAAGAGTACCTATGTATGTTTGTGTGTGGTAAGCTCGTTAGTAGTGAGCTCGAACCCAAAATGTCAAAGGTTTGACCACATTGAACACGAGATAAAAGTAACTGTGTACGCTTAATGCAAGGTTGTGTAATGGTATCAAGTTGTGCGACTTTTTGTATTTCCGCAAATATTATATTTAGTTCTTTGAAGGCACCGCAGTTTTATATTATATTCGTACAAATATAAATTTGTGTTTGTAGTATAAATATTGTGCTTATTAGTATAAACATAACCAGTTTATGTCCATCTCTGAATACTATAGTCGTATTTACTAAAGCCAGTTTAGTTAGAATCTCAAGGGTGACTATCATAAAAATATTTTCGTCATAGCATTTTAAGCAGATACACCAGTTTCTACAGGTTCTAAAATCTTCTTTAGGAGTTGCTAGTCAGTACTTCTGTTTCTCATAAGGTTAGTGTCACATTAAAATCACTAACGCCTATTACCTAGACATCATTTTTATAACAAACGAATTAATAAATTCTACATTAATAAAAATAACCAAATTAAATTAGCTATGTATACGCTTAAGGTTATTCAAAGAAATATGCGCGACAAATATTAAGCAATAACAAAATAAATCTTTATCGATATTTACAGATATACCAAAAGTAATAAATCACAGCATGAACAACGTATTGTAACGTTGTTAAATATGTAAACAAACAAGCAATTGGTAATTCTACTACCGTAATAAACAAATAATCTACAATAATTTTCGTATTACAAGTGCGCAAGCGCAGACATTTAAATCACTAAGGGACTACTCACATTTATTCAGCTCTGTTCAGCTGTTGTCCATAGAAAACAACAATTTTGTATGAAGATGCGTACGCATCTGTTCAGCTTTAGAGTTCAGACTGTTCTGCCGCGTTCAGCGCTGTTCCGCTGCATTCAGTGCTTTTCTGCCGCGTTCAGGGCTGTACGGCACTGTACGCGGTCGCAACTTGTCGACGAGGACGTCCACGTTTAGCGCCGAACGCAGCGGTACAGCCTGTGGTACAGCGCTGTATACGGATGGTTTCAGACTCCTCGTCGACAAGTTGCGACCTGCATAGTTCCTGCATAGATTTGATTTATTATTACGTAATTATGCACGCAAGGATTGAGAGAGTTCGGACGTGTTTTAAAGTGTATTTATTATATTACGTTTACGAAATAAAATTACGGACGAAGAGAAAATAATATTGATAGAGCAAAAATATCCTTATTACCGTCTTCGCAGAATATTCAGCGCCGTACGCAGTAGATAGAAGCGTATCAGCGGAGATAACACGCTATGACGGCTTTTCTCATTCTAAAGACGTTGTTCGCGGCTGATAGAAGCAAACTGTATAAGAGTAACTAAAATCGTTCAGCAAAACACGAATGGAGCTGAATAAGTGTGAGTAGTCCCTTAACCTGTTGCAGTGTGGGAATCATTATGTTAATATTACAAGTTACGACACAGCGTAAATAAATCAGTGGGTTCATTTATTTCTCACAATCATGGTCATTTGGGTGTCCAACTCAATTTTGCAGTACCTATAATAAATCAATGACCTTCTAATATTTAAGGTCTACTATCATGTGTACATTCGAAGAGTTAGCCGGAGGCGTTTTACACCCACATTTCACCAGCGGTGTTTTGGTTGCATATGACAGGTGAAAGTCTATTGCTGTTCACCAATTGGAGTCTACTGACAATTAAGAAATAAAATAAGCAGCTGATTTAGATTGTGGGTAGTTAAATAATTTGTAATAAGTAGAAACGCAAAGCCTAAAACGGGATGAAACGTCAAGAGAAGTTTTATATCTGGTTGTAATTTTAAAGTCTACAGCTGAATAAACCACTAGTATTTTTAAACTCCGTTTCTATAGTTAGCTCTTGAAAGCTTAAGTTAATGATGTGTAAGGCTTCGTATTAGATTCAGGTGCATGAACTGTTCAATAGATATGAAGCTACAGTACATAGCATATATCTACATACATAACCTGGAAATGTCTGATAGTGGAACCGATGGCCGTTCGACAAAAATATGAAAAAAAATCTATCCTAACTGAGTGTTGTTCCTGTTTTTTTTTAATTACCATGTATAACTTTCTTATATACTAAGACCATAAATGAATGAAATCCATCGGTTTCAGCATGAATGGGCCGGATCGACCGGGGTAGTACTACCCTCTCACAGAATACCGGCGCGGCGTGAAGTAACGGTACCCGTACTGTTGCGTTTCGTATTGGTGAGTGAGAGAGCCGGAGGCCCAGTTACCCCGATCCTTTTCCTATCCGTTCCTTTGTCCTTTCCCTCCCTCATTCCTTTTAAAGGGCTGGCAACGCACTTGTAACTCCTTTGGGGTTGCGGGTGTCCATTGGCGGCGGTAATCGCTTACCATCAGGCGATCAGTCTGCTCGTTTGCCAAATTTTTTTTTTTTTTTTTTTTTTTTTATTTTGCTCGTCAAAATGACCACACTCCGCCTGATGGTAAGCAGTCGTGTGGTCTAAGAGCAGTGGCCTCCACATCGTCCTCATAGCAGCCGAGGCGATGTTGAGGTCTCTACTTTGACGGCCTGAGAAGGTGCTTTTTCACGCCCCGCTTAAAGGACCCAGGATTGAAGGAAGAAGGAAACACGTGCCTTGGCAGAGAATTCCATGCCTTGATCGTTCGGCAGAGGTATGAGGACCCAAACTTGTTGGTACGCACTCTAGTCGACTCCACCGTGTAAGGATGGCATCTGAGCCCAGCACGCGTTGTTCTGGATAGGAAAGGGGAGGGCGGGATAAGGTGGAATAACTCTTCAGAGCACTCCCCGTGGTATATTCTGTAGAAACATGCCAAAGAGGCAATATCCCTACGGAGTTGCAGAGGTTCCAGTGAACTCGTGACCTCTGGATCTCCGATGATACGGACAGCCCGCCGCTGTAACCTGTCAAGAGCGTCTAGCAAGTACTGCGCGGAGCCATCCCAAAGATGAGAACAGTACTCCACGCAAGGGCGCACTTGTGCCTTATACAATAGGCACAGCTGCCCAGGCGCGAAGAACCGCCTCACCCTGTTCAGAACTCCGAGTTTTCGCGAAGCTTGCCTAATGACGCTCTCGATGTAGGTTTTGGGATTAAGGGAGCGGCAAAGATCCATACCTAAGATGGAGAGGCTGCCACGTATCACCAGTGGAGTGTTCTTCAGAGAAGGGAGGGAAAGGAACGGAGACTTTTTTGTTGAGAACGCGCATGCCTGGGTCTTCTTGGCGTTGAACTGGACCAAGTTCTTGGCACCCCATTCAGAGATGCGGTTCAAGGTCTGGTCAAGTTCAACGACAAGATCCTGCCTTTTCCCCACAACCTCAGCCTGTTTGGCTCCAGGACGTCCGAGATATCGCCCATGCACGGTACTGTCGTCTGCATAACAATGTATGTTGCCGAGATTCAACATATCATTGATATGCAGAAGAAAGAGCGTAGGGGATAAGACGGACCCCTGAGGCACTCCTGCATTGACCTGCATAAATTTGGAAGCGCGACCGTCGCAAAGGACCCGAATACGACGCTTCTGCAGGAAATTTGCAATCCAGGTGCACAGTTGAGGGGGCAAGCCATAGGCCGGAAGCTTGGAAAGAAGAGACCGGTGCCAGACTCTATCGAAAGCTTTGGCTATGTCTAGGCTACCAGCCAAAGACTCGCCGTGCTTGTCCATAGCCTCACCCCAGAGGTGCGTGACGAACGCTAAAAGATCACCCGTTGATCGTTTAGCCCGAAAGCCGTATTGGCGATCATTGATCAACGAGTGATCCTCCAGGTAGCGGACAATTTGGGTGTTAATAATCCGCTCGAACACCTTGGAGAGCACTGAGGTGATAGCTATGGGTCGATAGTTGCCTGGCTCGGAACGGTCCCCCTTTTTGGGAATCGGTTGAACGTTCGCCTCCTTCCAAGCCTCAGGCACAATGCCTGCGGCGTAAGACGTCCGGTATAGGCGCGTAAGTGTGGGAGACAACTCCGCTGCACATTTTTTGAGGACCACAGCTGGGATGCCGTCAGGTCCACTGGCTTTCCGAACATCGAGAGACTGCAGTATCGCACGAACGTCACGTTGCCTGATACGTATATCAGGCATGGTGTAGCCGCAGTTGGCAATGTTAGGCGGCTGCGTACCGCAGTCATCGATTCGGGAGTTGGCCGCAAAGAGATTTGCAAGCAGATCTGCTTTCTCTTGCGGCCGATGAGCCAGTGATCCATTCGGATATCTCAGAGGGGGCAGCGAGGTCTGGCAGAAGTTGGACTGCACGGCTTTGGCCAGGCGCCAATAGCTACGACTGCCCGTAGGATGGGCCATGAGCTCCTGGCCGAACCGTGCGACGCGCTGGGCATCCGCTCTTAAGTATGCCCTCTTGCAGACCTTTGTGGCTTGGTTGAACGCTGCCTTCAGGTGATCCACGTTAGAGTCGTGGAGAGTGCGAGCCCTGGTCCAAGCGCGGTACGCTGTCTGTTTGCGTTCAACAGCATCAGCGCATTCACGACCGAACCAGGGCCTTTTCCTGCCACCGCTCGTGACATCACTGTATGGAATATAATATTCCATACCCAGGATGATTTCACCAGCGACAGCAGTAGCGCTCTCTGAAGGATCCCTGTTCTCAAAGCAGCGTTGAGCCCAAGGGATGGATGCGAAGTACTCCCGCATTCCATCCCAGTCTGCTGACGAGTAGTGCCACAGTCGTCGTCTTGCCTCCTCGGGTCGTGGGGGCGTAACAACAACAGCTGTGGCACAAACCAGACAGTGGTCTGAGGTGCCCAGAGGAGCACTAATCGACACACTGTACCGGTTCGGGTTACTTGTCAGCAGCAGATCGAGCAGAGAGGGCGCCTGACCTGCAATGTCCGGTATCCGGGTGGGCTGGAGTACCAGTTGAGACAGGTCATGCGTGAGAGCGAACGCATGGGCAATTCGTCCCGCGTGGTCTGTTTTGGGAGAACCCAACCAGGTCTCATGGTGGGCATTGAAATCTCCCAAGAACACCAACTCAGCATTCGGAAACTGCTCCTGCGCGTCGTCTGCCGCCTGACTCAGGTAATCAAAGTGTCGAGTTGTCTCAGCGTCTCCTGAATGGGATCGGTAGAGGCACATGTAGATTTGGCTGAAAGAGCCGTGATCTACGTGTACCCAAAGGACAGAGAAGGAAGGGTCCTCTAGGCAGTGTAGACGGCGACAACAAATATCCGCCCTAACAAACAAGCATACCCCGGCTTTCGCGAGGAACCACTCCTCTAGCACGTAGCCGGGATATTGCAGGTAGGTCGTGTCTGCAGGACGGCGTATTTGTGTCTCCGTTAGAAAAAGCATTGCCGGCCGAGCCGTCTCCAGGTGGTGATGGACAGCATTAAGGTTAGCGTGGAATCCTCTGATGTTAATGAACTCCACGACACCGGAAGAGGAAGCAGCGGTGGGGTTACGGCGATTGGCTGCTGTTAAACGACAATGCTTTGTTCGTACTGCCATAGAGTGAATGGAAGGGAAAGCGTGAAATAATAGAATTAAAAAAAAAACACTAATTATGCTAATAGATAGACAGTCAAAAGTATGCTATGCTAATATAGCTTGCACTTTTTAATATATTTTGTTTTATTTAATTCTTTTTTCATTTTTCTGAACGGTCTTCAGTTCTGCTATAAGACATTTCAAGGTTATCCATTAATTACCGGACACCCTGTATAAATCCACCCCAGTACCTGAGAGCGCAAATCATCTCGATGAATATTTAATATTTAGACAATTCATTCAAATGTAAAATTTATAAATTGAAGGAACAATTGTTCTTGCGTCCCTTCAACTTTAATGTTTATCAACTGTTTTAATTTTTCTCACAATAATATTTATTTATAGATTTTGTTATATTATGTTTCATTTGGTAAACAATAAAGTCGTTATAAAAATCATTCAGTGCCTGTTGTCTGATTTTATTCGTTCTGTAATAAATAGATAAACAATACATGAAGATGGGTCTCTTTGTATTTGTTCTACCAGTGAGATATATTTGTTTAGTAAATAAGACAAGTAAAAATGTACTATACGTTTTAATAGGAATAAAAAATAAATAAATGTATAGCGATCTTTAACGGTGTAGGAAAATATTCCAAAGGTATAAAAAAGTCGAGAATCTTTATACTATGGTTAAATTTCAATTAATTGACTTGAATTTATCAATTTATTTAATTTAATATAGGAGTTTACGTCTATATTGACATTATTCTATTTTAATAATTATTTATATTTTCGCTGTAATGACGTGGTAATGCAAGCGTCTATAGACATCGGTAAACGGTTCCCATATAGCGGACAAAATTATACTTATACAACTACATTAATCTACTGTATTCGCTTACACTACGACACCGTGCCGTTACAAATGGCCATATTAACTGGCAATACCTGATTATTGGCCAATTATTATTATTAATTACAAATTACACGCAACAGCAATCTGCGGCGTTAACTTCATCTAAGCCATTAAAGAACTTCAGCTTGTTTAGTTGTTTCCGAACGAACCGGTTTTGTTGTCTATTAACATATTATGTAACTAAGTCTCGACTCGCACTGTTATTTGTGTGATAAGTATAAAAATAAACATACGATACAGATGGCACGTTGAAATAAGAGTACTAAAATAAAAAATGCCACATGCATGATAATTTACGGCGATGTGCGAACTACGTAATGTTTTCATACATCATAATATGCATACACTAATTCTTCTACATCCCGAAAGTGATAGACGTAGATGTAGACTATATATGAAATATGTGCAAAAGCTGCTATGAAATATAAGTAGATTGCAAACTGCTACAAAAAATCTAATTCCTACATTGTGCCCGAGCCGAATCGGCCGTAAAAATAATCGCAAGCTTATGCAACGGCGATAACTAGGCAGTTTGTTAGGTCTGTTGTTTTTATTATATAACTGAAAAACATAAAACAATTTTGTACTTGGCTCTATTGCGTCTTTGGCAATAGAACTAAACACAAAATACAACACGTACAACTGTTTTGTCATGTATTGAAAGGAAATAACATAACAATTTAAAAATATAAACACATCTTCAAGTGCGATTATTTCTATGTAGAATGAAAACTATGACAATGCTGGTATTAAAGGCGGCCGACTAAGCCACCTTCACTTTTTTTTATAAAAGAGTGGGATTGCCTTTAAAAATTTTCCAGTACGTAGTTAATAAGTAATAACTTTTCTTGTCAATTTATTTATAAACTTCATATGATGAATTCAAAATATTGACAGCGCAATTGTCAGAATCGCAATCGCAAATATTTCAATGAACAGCCCACGAGTCTGATAATGTTTCGTTTACTTTTAAAAATATTTCAGCGTCTGCATTAGGTACTCACAAGTCAGTATATAATAACATTCATACATAACTGTTTATGGCAGGAAATAAAAGTTTACTATTACAACAATGTTGTTTCAATTGTTCGCAGAACAAACGCTTCTATGCTTATGTAACGCATTGACCTTGCCAACCATGTATTTGTTGAGTATGGTTAGTGTCGACTACATAAAACAGTATTTATTGCACCGAACGGCGTATAAACTACGTAGTTGTTTACTCCAAGTATTGACTTATTTACGCGAGTCGTGTCTCTAGAAAATTTTATATTTTATGATAATTACCTTTGGCAACTGAATTACTAGTACGTTGCATGGAAATTTACTCGAAATATTCTCGAAATGGCTAAAGGCACTTAGTAACGCATATCAGCGTAATTATTGTGAGCTAAACACGACGCAAATTTAATAGTATAAAGCTACTTTATGAATCTATGGTACTGTCAGTCAAAGCAGCTTGTTTTTTTTTTCAACCAGGTATCGAATTAATACAACAATCATATGTATTAAAATGTCTGGTGAAATAAATATCCGACTATTCGATTGCAGTTAGTACAAACACGTAAGTAATGTTAATAATAGCTGTGTAACACTTGATACGATATCAAGTTAACGAGTCAACGCAACTATAAATCTGCTGTGGACGTCATTCTCGGTGGTGCAGCCAGCAATTTACAGCAAATATATTGCAAACAATCACCACCAACTGACTCGCCAATGAGACAGGACAAACTTAGAATTTATTACACTGAATTGTCATTCAGAAACGCATAATCAGATTATGTATCGTCACGCCTGTTTTACTAATAAAATTGTACTGATGTCGTTGCCCTATGTTGCTTATATATAATAAAGAATATTTGATATTATAATGCCTTTTTAAATATTACAATGCGTTAAAAAAAATCTGACGAGTATCAATTCTGTCGAAACGTTTCATACCCTTGTCAAACTTTAGGAAAAGTATAAATAAACCCACGAAAATAGTTCTAATATTCAATGTATATATTCTTTATGATGTTGATGCTTAAATAAATACAGTGTTTTACATTAAATCTTCTTGGACCCCTTTTAAACAATAATTTGCTTGTATTAGGAGGTACAGCTCTTCCTTTGACACTAACATTTGTAAGTAAATGAAAATTTAAAAATATATTACTAAATGCTTAAATCATAATCATATATGTTAATAAATACATTTTTAATACTTAGTTGTTAAGTTATTTATTGTTATTAAAGTTTTACTAATGAAGAATTTTAATTACGTAATTAACAATATTATTATATCGTTTCTTATAGGGGCATTCAATATTTATGTGGACAACTTCTATCAGATAGCCATATACCGTTATGTAATTAAGTGTACAAGACACTGTTGTAATTAATTTTATCTACGATCATAATTATGGTAAAACAAAGCCACTTTCAGAGTCAAAAGTCAGGCGGAGATCGCAAATGTGAATGAAATATGGTTGCCAACATTCCGTTTGTAACATCCCTTTAGAAGAAAGAATACGACATCGAATAGAGAATAGAAAAATGTTAGACACTAAATAATTTAGGTTTTAAACAACAAACGTAGAAGTAGAATTTGATTATTTCATTTAAAATAGGAACAAGCTATATAATAATGAAAACATGTTCGAAAACAAACAAAATCATATTGATTTGTGTTCCAAACCCACTACACATTATATAAAACCATAATTAAGTCTGCTGTATATAAATAGCATGTATAACATTAAATTAACATTTTAATGAGTCATTAAATTATGTTGCATAATGCTTTGTTGTTCATCTAAGCACAAAATGAAAATGGCTATTTTTAAAAATTGTGGTTTTTATTTTTATTACATTTTATTTAAATGTGTTATGATGAGCGCTGTATAGTAGAGATTACTTCGTGCGTTTAAACATTAATTGTGTACAAGTTTTAGTAGTCCAATAGGTACTAATAATGAAGTTTGTACGTATGTATAATACGACTCACGGCACACAAGATACGCGACTGCAACCAACAGTAGATTTGACCTTTGCGAAGGGACAATGAACGCGATAGGTGTTCGAGCTCGTTGAACTACTGAACTTTGCTTACTGTTGCCGATTGCTCCATACAACTGACGCTCCCTTCTATAAAGACATTCTCTTCTATCCTACAGTAGCAATTATCATTACAATTTAGTGCATATTTAAATACATATTGAATATTTAAAAGCCAGAGGTCGAGTTTAATCAAGTTACATAAATCATCCAAATATAAATTAGCATTTAACTTGTTGCGTCACCGACATTTGTTTAATGAATACAATCCCTTTACATTATCATTGCAATTGAACCGGTGCTTAGTTGCTAACAACAGCTAACATTTGAGTTGAAATTCAATATTTTCCAAGAAATCGTTGGTTAAGCATTTGTGCATTTAGTTTGGCCAAACAACAAGCCGAAAACGAGCGAGTCAGCACGTTGCAAATCTTCGGGCAACAATTGGATGCCATGTCTCTGAAGTGGGAATGCAACGAAAGTGATTGCCTTCGCAGTCAGTCGGCACGGCAACGTCGCGCGATCGCCTTATATTTAGCCCCGGGAACATAAAGCTTTGCTTACAAATTTAATTGCATCGACGATCGCCCGGCACGAGACGCAAATAGCCACAACTCGTCCCTGAACCTACCCGAACTTTCTCCCGCTCGTTGCACTGCGAACGCTGTGAAAATATTTGTTAGTTTGTTTTTAAACGACTCAGACTCGCCGCGTACAACTATCCGACTAAGTGCACCGATGCACTTACAAGAAAGGGACTTGCAGCTTTTGTCTCCTTCCCACGCCGAACGATTTGCATTTTGATCCTAAATTATTTTTATTGCTGTGTCATACCGAATCTGTAAGAGCCTTTCAAAGTTTCATGCAAAAGATGTCGATTACATTATTACGAGGATGGTCATCCTCGTGTCTGGCGAGAACAGAACATGCAAGAGTCATTTTGAGAATTAATGGGTAAATTATGCATAGTTCGCTCTGAATTGTCGCGACTCCGACGCTCGACTGCGTAATGAACTTAACTGCAGTTCTGACCATGTACGTGGGGCGACGATAAAATACCACATTTCATAAACATTTTCCAATGAAATCAAACCAGTGACCAGTCTGAGAGTACAAATTTGTAATGAACGGTTGAGACGAGACGAAAGCGTCGCGCGAGTTAGATCCATTTAAATAAATTGTTGTGAGGAGAATGCGCTAGAAAACAAGACGATTTAGAACAGCAAACACGCCACACTTGAAGTGCCATTAATAATTTTCGAGCAGTAAAGTGCATCTTAAGGTTGCATCGATCATTTGAGTCAGACGTCGTCGTTGTCGCGTGAAGCCGAACGCAGGGGAAACATACGGCCGTGTACATATATTAAATATTATGTAGTGGAGCATATTGGTGCGTGCCCACACGCGTATTCACCACACAATGCATACAATGCACACGTAAATACATCTTCGCCCGACTCCACTATGCATAATCACAAGAATTTGCAAGTAAAATGACGAGACTCGGCACTTTTAAGCTTTGCAAATGTAAAAACATAGCATTGTGTCGGCTAAAGAGTTTCGGCTAGCGAAGTTGAGAATCGTATTCCTAAAATTTGATACAAGGTCGATGAGTGTATATTAGAGATAGTTGGAAGGGTTTGGGGTCTTGTATTTGGATGCAATTTATGCAGGCATGCGCTGTTGCGTCGATCACGCCCTAAAAACAGCGCTAACGAGCCGTGCCGGCTGCCAGCGCACTGCCGCCGCGCCACAACAGCGCCGCGGTCGCCGGCATGGGAACGGAAATCACCGCCTCTTACTGGCGGGAAATCCAGACACACTTCAGACAATTGTAACCACTTTGATGGCCAACAGAAAAACTTTGTGTGTAATACCAGAAAATTATTACAAACGTTTCCAGTAACAACCCCACTTTAACAACTTAATTCGCTAGCAATTTGAATTGTATGGAAAGTGTAATTGACAGCGAGGTACTGGGAGATTTTTTACGATTGTATCGCACGGCTGACATTAAATAATGATAGTGTAATTAAAATACTCGATAAACACAATGCCATTTCCTTTTGATCAATGTAGTAGACACATGCGTTTTTATCCTATACCTTCTATCACTTGCCAATGACTAATAAGTAATAAGTCTTATAACAGACTATAATTAACACAACGATTAACATTAGGTATATATATATTAGCATATCATAAGCTATAAAAGTGGATAAGACAGGTTATAACCGCTGCATTCAACTCAGTCATTTTAAATAGTTTATGGAAAGACTAATAAATAAAATATATAAAATTGTTCTGGCAAAATTAACTATAAGCATAATTGGTTACATTGCTATTTTTAAATTTCTACTACGGTGTTAAACTGGTGTTATCACTTAAATTATAAACCAGTATGTCAGTATTTATAATAAGCATGGAAACCAACTGCAATGTAATATCTTCGTAAGGATCATGCCCTACGGTTCGCCGCGTCATTGGAGCGTCGTTCATGCGACGCTCGCGCCGGAATGAATTGTGTGGCATCTATGGTATGACATACACCGCGTTCTTAGTGGGATAAGGCGGCACCAGTACAGACTGTAGGTATCTGTTCAATGTTTTACAACTTACCAATACGTTGCAACATCGCAACGCATCGTGTGGCAGACTCTTTTTACATATCGCTGATTAACTTTTTCTTGTATATCCGAATACCTACTATATAATAGCATTACAAATATAAACAACTTCGCAGTAAACAATCAAGTTTCGTACGTATAAGAAACAGTCATATTTTTATTTATTACTGCGCAGTAAATCATGCGCATTTATGTAAGAGGCTAGTTTGAAACAACCGCAAGTGTGTCGAGAATGTATTGACTCATTAGATAAAAACAATTTAAAACTATAAGACAAAATCAATAAAATATACATTGAGGTTAGTTACCAGTATAATAGTAATGTTTTATTCAGCGAACATGCCAGTGCCGTGTTAATTTTTTTATTGCGGCACTATTAAATTGTAAATAGCAACTGAAATAACTGGCTTCAATTTAAATTTGTTGTTTTATTTTATGACCAAATTAAGCTTAATTTTGTCAGCGTGTGTACAAAATAGATTATCTTTAATAATGTATGTCAGTACACACGTTATTATCTTAAAAAAGCTTTGAAACGAAATAATATGTTGAAACTTGGCTCAAACCTGACGCACTGTTCAAGACATTTTCATTGCAGTGCAGTGATATCCTTTAGAGGCCTCCCCTCCTACCGAGACTTCTTCACGCGCGACTGACGACTGACTCACTGGTCGCGCCTCAGACATGCTAAGAACTGTAATTTAAATAAATACACACCTCCATTTAGACGCACAGTATTAGCCAACATTTGTTATTTACATCGCTAATTATATCAAGTATCCGAAATTGGACTTAACGCGTCGAGGTTTTTGTATACGATTTTCGGATTTGGAATAAAAATACAAATGGCTGCCGAGGCAATGATTTCGAAATATACAGCCAGAGCGTAGCCATTACTAACTTCAAACTTATGGACATGGCGTATAACTACATTTTTTATGTCGCAAAAATAAATCGTCGTGACCAAAAGATATGCAAGTAAACGTGAAACATATTTCATTACTTACATACAAAGCTAAAAATGTATATACCTACGTTTTAAAGAATAATAGTAATATCTCAATTGGATGCTATCCAATGCTGTGATAGTAGTTTTCACAGTATTGTTATATACAACATGTAACATAATAAACGTACATCCTGAAAGTAGTTTGTTCAAAATCGGCTACTGATTCAATTTCAGCAATTATTAATATAGGTAATTTTTATCCCTAAAATAATTAAAACGAATTAAATTATAGTCACCCATTTATTAAACAGCTGAAATCAACAAAATTGTATCATAATTCAAGACAATAAGGTTTCTGATGCAATAAAGGCAATAATGTTAGGCTTATTGTAATACACACATACTATCCGCACGCAATAAAAACTAATTCGTTAAATTAAAATATTTTATACATAAAAGTAACATTTTAATGATTATATTATTATTACGATTTAATAATCTAATTGGGGTGTTTGAGGTTGTGCGTTGTATATGTGACATGTTGTATATTATAGATGCAGCATATGTATTATGTAGTATTAAAAAATAACAATGATAAATGACTCGCGGCACTATCAAGGCTTTAAGTCGTGTTTGTGTGGGACTGGAGGGGGCTTGTCTCAAGGCCACGACGCGATACTAATGCGTCTGATGTAACCCGTGATTTATAACTTTTAGTTATAAATATTTTATTTTGTTTACGTTTTGCGCCGGGTAAATGCTTTATAATTTACGGCCATGTTTGGAAATGAAACAAACCATTCTTTATCAATTGTCATAAATATTTAGCTGTTATTAATCTGCAACAATAATAAAATGAAAAAAAAAAGTTGTATATTAATATAAATGTCCCGCAATAATTGGTTTAAAGAAGTTTTTTTGACGAGAGCTGTAATACAATCTATAGAATTATCTAATCTGACCTTCAGAAGCTTAAACATGGTTATTACTCATATTTTAATGAAACAATTATTAACAATATGGTTTAAAGGCTTAATAACACGTTATTAAAGGTCTATAGTCGAGATTTTTTGCTAAAAACGCCCACTCATCAATATCCATGTATTTTATTTAAAATAACCAGTTTAATAGGAACTGATTATAAATATGCAAGAAGAACGAATTAAAATGTAAACTGCATTAGACATGCAAAATAGTCTAGTTTTTACGAACATAGTTTATACTTATACATAATGACGGCTAGGATGCTTCAAAGCAAATAAGACGATGATCAAAAATATGTATAACCGTTTTGATTTATGGATACTTAAAATGTATTTTATACAACAATTTTAATAAATTATTCTTGATTATATTTAATATCATAATAGCTTTTTTACATGAATGCAAATGCGTCTTATTATATTTTCCGCAAATCATGAACTGTAAATTTTTGGAGCAGGCAATTGCTTGAACATAGACAATAGATTCTCCTATACCTAATTATAGGACCTAAATTCTGTCGGTTAAAGTAACCTTTCAGGGAGAAAGAACCTTTTTGTGTTTCATACTCCTTTTTAATTATTATTTTTCTGTATAATTTTAATATAATTATAATTTTATACTTTTCTTTATTTTTACTAAGACAACGCCTCCACATAATTCCTGTGCCGCAGGAAACTTTACATACATTCAAACAATGGACACAAAGAACACCCAGACTCGGAACAACCATTTGTGGCACACACAATTTTTTGACCCATGTGGTGTTGAAACCTTCAGCGCAACACTGACAGAGGCGAGGCTCAATACACATGTGCATCTCGCCCCTATTTATAATTTAGCCATTATTTAGATAAACCCATATTTAACTTGAGCCAATTGCCGTCTATCAAGCGCAGTTCCAACCGGTGATGCAATTAATAATCCCGAGAATCGAACCCGTCACTGGTTTGGCAATGAGCGTAACAATTAGCTTACTTATTTAGATTGTCGTGTCAGTCCATAACTAAATGTGAGATTAAATTACTGTTATTTCTGTTACCTGTATTATAACAAGAAATTAAGATTACGCCAAAGGCTAGTTCTAATATTATAGTAATTAAGTAATGAATTCCATTTTAATTTATGGTTGAACTAAACGCAATTGAATATGTAGGTATATCAAGTGGTCAAGGATATCCGATTTATGTTTTTGCGCAGTTTCTTATGTACGTGTTGTAAAAAACTTAGATCTTATTCACAATAATACGCATAGGTATATCGCGATATTTTTTTATAAGTACTGCATTTAATACCAGGTGTAACACTGTGTATATATTATTAACCTGTTAGTCTTTCTTTTAGTTCAGGCTTTATCTCAGTCTCGTCTTAGACTAAGAACTAGTAAATAATTATTAAAAGTAATATTTTTAAATATTTTAATGTGTGGTAGATTTCTAAAGTTATAATAATATTTCTAGATCAGATATTTGTATCTAACATTATTATCTACGGATATCTAATTGTTAGATAATTATTTATTACATGGATGCGCATCTATGCTTTTGTACAGTTTTTTTTTACAGCCATGATCTTATGGCTTAAACTTTTTCAAACTGCCCAATCGTTAGCGATTATCGAACAACAGAGGTGTGCACAATGTGATGAAAAATTCTCTAGAGTATTTATAACTTGTTACCTTCTAGACATAATATAAATATAAATCTCTATATACTGCAGTATAGAATATAGATTTATAATAAATTCATGCAAGCTATTTATAAAACATAAACATAGTACGCGATACGCGACATAGCTCTGACGAGCTTGGAATGCAAATGCCTTTATTTTAAACGTTAATTTCCTCTTGTTTTATTATTAACTTGCGTGGTAATCGAGAGGGCTAAGGATTAATTAAAAATGGCAATTTTAAAATTACTTATTTGAAATTCTTCTCCATTGCAAACAACATATTTTTCCCTTTCTTTTAACATATAGACTATAAAAATCGGGTATACAGTTTACAAAGTTTCTCGGGTTGTAGTAGTTAGTTAGTAAGTACAGTTCACAAACGCTAGAAATTGAAAAGCATTAATAGGCGCAGGAGTACAGCATCGATCTACTATTAATAAACATGTTTATGTAAGTCTCTGAGCCATAGCATATGTATATTTTTTGTGTATAGATATCAATATCCATGGTTGGTAAGGTTTTATAATTTAATCTAATTTATCGTTACTAATTAAAATATTTCAAATATCATCTTAATTGGTGACTACATAAAATCATTGTGGTGTTAATAGCAAAATAAAAGAAAACTCGGTATTAAAAAAAATATCCCACATAAATGAGTCTAAAATGAATATGTAGTGTGAAGGCACAAAAAAAGAGCCTGGTTTGAAGGCTTTGAACATAATGGGTTGTATTTTATGCGTTGGCAACATAATTGAAAACAAAACGATGCGCTGGCGCATACTAACTGCTTCATTTGTTCTGTTTGGAATCGATTTGAAATATCTTATTGGTAGTGTTGCCTCGCCTAATGACGTAACATTTGTAACGATAGAATATATCTGTTGATGTGATTTACATATTTTATATGAATAGGCGTAAATAGAGGTAGTTTGTCGGTCAACTCTCACGGTCAAAATATATTTCAAAGTCTTATCAATACACTCATTAATTTGGTACCCAAATTTGTTTTTTAACCGCAACCACTAATTACTTGTTTGAAAGCGAATTTATAATAATATGTAAAATCGAATTGATCAACACAACAATGTTGCTAACATAATATGCAGTGTATTAAGAGTTACCTATTATTAAAATACCTCGACACTCTGTCACATGCGTCAATACGAGTGATTATTAATAATAACATTATACCAATTGCACTACTAGTTACAGTAAATAACTATAAAATCGCCGAGGTTATTACGTACCATCATTATTAGGTCAAGTTAAAATAACGAATGATGAATAAAGAGTGGTCGGACGTGCGGTCTTCGCCCACGTTTCAATAAAGCACATATGTATATCTATGATCACCTACACTCGATTAGAGGCGCGATAAACACGTGTCTGTGAATCACTTAAATCTTTAAAAACTCCTTTTGTAAAAAACTGAAATGCCTGACTGTCATTCAAGCCTGATGGTATACGGTTTTCGTAGCCGATGTTCGCATGGAATACCGGGTACTGTGATTCTCCGGAACGTTTAAATATCGGGCGAAACACAGTAGCAGTGTTACAGGGTAGTTGTAAAAGTACCAGCGGAGTACAAGAGTAAGCCTGTTTTTTGTAAGTTGTCTGCAGCGTACGATTTAATTCTGCTTGCAGGTAAATTGTTAATATCAAGTAGCAAAATTACGCACCTCTACAGATCATTTTAAATAAACATGGGCTTCGACGAAATACAGTACATAATTTCCATGGAAATCGTATAAATATTTATAATTATCCAAACAATTAAATTGACGTATTTATTTACAATATTTTATTCATTCATTGTAAATTGAATGGTATGGAGTTTTTTTTTTTTTGCGTTGTCCTTCATTGTACTGAAATTGAATGCGACGCATTACATTGTTTGAGGTTGTTTTTTTAGGAACTCTTGTAATAAACGCGTTCAATATACCACGCAACTACGAAACGTAAATTTATATATTCTGTCGATCAATCATTCACTGTTATATTTGCACATAAATGAAAAAAAAAATGCATATTTATTGAATAAACATTAAATATATCAACAGTATAAAATTTATTTCGGCAAGATAAGATAAACTTCGTGACGCAAATGTTAGGCAAGAAGATACTGCATACATAAAAACCATGCGTAAAATTTGTACAATTATTTACATAGGTGACATAATATTATATTGTTAGATTAATTATTTATATCAGCTTAATATATTATTATACTTTGATAATATTATGCCCCTATGTTATTTAAAATGTGTAAGTACCTAAATAAATAAGACGCAAGCAGAAAAATATTTCATTTATATGAATATAATTATAGTTAGTAACATTATATCGTACGTAAAATGACGCATCGTTCGGAAACTAGGTAAGTTATTATTAATATTTAATACCATTTATACTAGAATAATATCAGAATAGTTGCGGCTGTCTATGCATTGATTTGTAATAGTATTTTCCTTGTAACAGCTAATAGAGTCTATAGAATGAAAAGTACAAGTGTTACTTTACAAAAACAAACGACAGTCATGAATAGCATACCGAATATAGAACGTGCATGGCATTGTCAAAAAGCAATAATTCATACGTTTTCGATTGTATGACTTAAATATTTGCCTCTGTGGCATTCAATTAAATAGGTAAGTACATACCAATGCAATGTTATTAATAGTCGTACGAAACAAAAGGTGGCAATGTAGTGGTCGTGTAACGATTTTTTGGCGGGTACAAACAACCTGGCAACAATTTGGCTAACAGACAGATGGTGCAATTTCGGGAAAAACGCACTTTTGCCAGGAAACGGAAACCAGCTGTGCAGCGGAGCGCGGTTAATGTATTAAGCCGACGAAATTGCATTTTTAAGGCTCCACCAATTTGGGCGCGAATTAAAACACGACATTTGTTCATAAAAAGTGCTGTGACAGTCGAAAGCTCACTTTAGCAAATTGTTGTTTTCAGATTGCGTGTTGCCGTGTGTATTTCATGGTAATTTGTTTTTAAAACAAAATATTATTCTTAAATATATGATTACGTATAATCTGTTAATTTGCAACCAGTATGTATTATAAGTATTATAACTGAGGCATTACTCAAAGATTATATACTATAGCGTATGTTCGGCAAATAAATTGATTCTGCAATAGAAATTGCTGCATCGACCAGTGTTATTAATTTTCTGTTAGGTAATTCTACTTTGTTATAATAATTATAACTTTCAATAACACAAAACTTAAAAAGCAACTTGTATGTAAACAGCCTGTTATGTTATACGACTTATCGTTACGAAGAATGAATCACAAACGTGACAATGAATTAAGAATTTCATTATCTGATACATTCTAATTCAAACATTAAACTTGTAATATTTACATTTGGCCTTAATTTAAATAAGATTAACTATTGTACCTACCTAACTATCTATTGTTATATTAAATAATACCTAGTGTTGTTTTTGTGCAGTACCCATATGCACAAAAAACTTGTGCAAGGTTGTATCACAATAGTACACTAATATCAATCATTGAGTTCAGGAAGTGAGTGGTTGTTTTTATACGTTTAGATAACAAAATATTTTAATGGTTTGTTTACTAATAGACGTTTTTATGTTATGAATTATGATTCATGCCATGAAGCATTCGTTTTTGTGGCAAAAGAAAATAATATTATAGGTACGTAATTACAATAAAAATCTAGCTACTATTTAGTAGCTAAAAAAATATAACAAACATGTTGCGTTATATCGAAACAAATATAAATATGATATTTAAAAAATGTTTAGCATTAGATATCGCCTCAGGCTTTTATCGCGATAAAGTTTAGACTACATGCAGGTCTAGTGGGTAAGTACCATTGAGTGCAACTTGCATCTTATCTAAATTCAATAGCGGGGCGAAGGGCCGCTCCGGCCGGTTTCCTGCGGCCCGGCTCTCCGCGCTCAGCCACCTCCAACGCTCCAACCAGTTCTACGCCAATTATGTGGAGCTGCTATTCGATACGATATAAACAACCGACAAGAAATGCATTCAATACACACACTACTACATTTAGATACGACGTTGTAGGTGTAATCAATGCCTACCTACACAAATAAAATTCAATGCACTCCGTAGGCAGGTACCCCAAGTGTTTATAATTTGTAACGCTTTGGTAGATATTACGTTACTAAAACAAGTAGGTATTTATGTTACTCTCAACTGTAACTGTACGTACTTTTTACCGGCAAGCTTCGGAGTATGCCGGCGCGGCGGTTACTTAAGTTGTTTGTGCATTACTGCATGCACATTTCGTAATAGCCGTATAGCAAACAAATGTGAGGTGAGGGTAAAGTATTACCGATTCAAGTGTACCTACATACGTACACAGTAGAAAGTGTCAATAAGAAAGCTATAACAAAATGTATGCGTAAGTGAATACGAAAAATTCTCACCTGATCCTGTCAGAAACAATTTCTGATTTGGAAATCTTCTTCGCTGGGGTGACGGCGTGCGATGGGGCATGAGTAGGACTAGCAGACGGCTCTGAGGGTGCCGACGGTGGCGAGCAAGAGCCCGAGCTGGAGAGGCTGAAGGCCCGTGAGCGGCCGTCTGGCGCCGCCGGAGTACGTCCTGACCGCGCGCGTCGTCGCCGCTTCTTCTCTTCCTCGGCACGAATCGCTGCTCCCGGCGGAGCCCAGTCCAGATCCTTCTTTAGGTGCCCTCTGCCGCAGCGGCACCCGCAAGCTTTGAATGCCAAATCATAGCCTTTCTTGGTCCACAAATTCTGATGACGTTGTCTTTCGGACCACGAGCGCGCTCTGCCACAGGATTTGAGATAAGCGAGCACACCGGCTTCCCATTGCTCGAAGCACTCTCGGTGCATGTACCGGCCGGCGGCGCACGTGTCGTTGTTGCATAGCACGCGGACGGCGTCCTCGATGCGCACCGACTCCCGAGGGCGAAGGCACTCGCCGGGCACGCAGCACCCGCGAGCCTCCTCCGCCTCGCGTTCGCCGGTCGCGCCTTGCCGTCGTGGAGCCATGCCACGATCGACTTACCAACGAAATCGAACGTGCCGCGCGGAAGTAGTGGAGCGCGTCACGCGAGACACATGCTTGCCGGAGCGCGCGCGGCCGACTAATAACCGCGAGTGAACGAAAGCGAAATTTCAAGAGCGAAGCGCGTCGCCGCGCCGCCGCCGCGCCACCCGCCTGCACGCGGGGCTGACCTTGCGGCGAGCGGCGCGCGGCGCGGGCGCGCGGGGAGCCGGTGCAACGAGGGGCGGGCCGATGCGGCCGACTCGCCGGCGGTGGGGAGAAAGTGCCTAGCGAATTTTCACTTTCGCGCGGTAGCGGCAGCGGGAGCGGCCAATGACGCAGATGCGGTAGCGACAGCGGTCAAATAAACATTGCGCTCGCTATAGTCATGCTTCTCCATGAACATCCAAATAGACGGCGAGGCTGTTACTATACCAAATAAATTACAATGATATAGTACGGATTAGACATGCTGTTTTTGCATAGATATTATTTTATGTGGTATATAGGTTTGTTATCTATTTCTATTTATACTTTACTGTAATAATAAAACTGAAGAAAATTCATGCAGCCACAACAGATGGACTGATACAGAATTCTTATTCACGCCCTTAAACGGTTTAACAATGGGTATTGTGCTTCCTTCAACCTTAGTCTATTGATAGGTATGCTGGCCGTTTAAAAGGTTGACTTAAGTAGCAACTAAAATGGAAACTGATATACCTAATTATCACACATCTCTAAGTTCATGCATCTTACCTATTTTATCGCAGACGACACTTATTCAAAACATAATGAAATTACACGCATGTCGTTATTACAGATACAGATATGTTTACTTATTAACTTTGTAGGTAGATAACATCTGTTGTTGTATAAAATTACATAATCTCTCACATCCGTTACATAATCAATCTGCATAGGTACCTATTTAATATAATAAAACATCTTATTATATGTATATATTTTTATTGTTAGCACCCTAACTCACGGTTTTATTATGTTCTAAAAACTAAGCAATTCGTGAATCGAAATGATTCGTACCTAATATCGTAATCCTTCATTCACGTGAATCGTGTGTGAGGATTCTTAAAGCGCGCACGTGTGTTAATAGGGGACTTGTATGAAAGGGCCAATGGAACAAAATCGCCTTGTTCCATGGAACCGGTCCAAGGCTAGAGGGCCCGAGTGAACACTCGGGAGGGAATAAAGAAACTAGTGGCGTAACGTGTGACCCAATTTTATTCCTTGCGTTCCTTAGTGCCAGGTGATAGGTGCATTTTATTGTGAGGGGAACTTGCCCGAACACGTGTATCGAAACACCAGCCGAATTATGCTCACAACAAACCACCTTTTGTGTATTTAGACCGACAAAATAACATAATACAGGCCTTTATGACTTTGGAATAAGTGCTTGTGAATGAGAAAAATAATTTCCGATCAATGATAAATACGTTTGCAAAGGAACTGCGTCGCAAACAAACGAGTTTCAGCAATATTATTACGATGCTTTTGTCTGAAGGCTCGCCATCTGTGTGACCTCTGAATAGCCATTGAAATTTTATTTATTTATAAATAAGTAGGTATGTACGTAAATATGGATAAGTGCCGTGCATCTGGCCTTTTATATTTTAAATTAATGCTATCTAAATGCATGTATTCTACCTAATTATGACTGGCGTGTTTTACCAGAAAAATGGAATATGAAACGCGACGTTAACTTAAAATGCGAATAAATAGAACGCTTTTTGTCTCAAAATTCATTGCAAAATAAAATGTAATGTTTGTTTAGTGGGTAGTCTCGTAGTATGCGTTATAATTCAAATAGCGAACCTCGTAGTGTTTACAGAGGTAAATAATTAATGCAAATTAATTTCATAAATACAAAGAAATTACTGCAGGCAATAATAACCGTATTTCAACTGGATTAATACTTCATGATATTATTAGTGCATAAAATGTTACAATAGTAATAAAAATTGACCTTTTGGTATAAATGCATACCTACTACATTTAATACATTTTAATAGGTATGTAGGTGTAAAAACGACAGCAGTTGTAAAATTTTACATAGAGCCCCCATTTCCTTTCGTGCAGTCAAGCGGACGTGCAGGGAACATAAAAAATACGTGGATATGTTGGTCAAGTACTCTGTTCGTAACTTTGGTTAGCAAACGGGTCCCGTACACAATGTTTCACTTGTTAAAAACTTTGACACTTAAAATAAACAGAATAAAAGAAGTTAGTAGGTACTTCGTGGTTGCAGTATTTTTGAATTAATATCATTATTTGAAATGACACAAATCCTAACTAGTATCTATTATATCTACTTAAATGCGAATATGAGTCTGTTTCTAACGCTTTTAGGCCTTAACTACTCAACCGATTATCATGAAATTTTGCTTAACGAATAAGGGATCAGGGAATCATATCAGGGAACATAAGAGAACATAGGGTACATTATATGCAGAATAAACTACTGTTGCTAACCTAATCAACGTTTAAGCGAGTTAAGTCGCGGTAAAAGCCGCGTAATCTAGTTAATAGGTATGTTAATAACAGCAATTTTATTTTCTTGCAGGTTTCGTCATGTAATTTAATACCTATGTTTTCTATAGATAAGAAGTCTAGCTGTTTAGCTGTGGTTTTATTGACATGGCATCTATGACCCAATCTTCCGTCAAAACTAACTTGCAATATTAATCGTACAGCTATAGTGATATGCCTATCTAACATAGATGGGTCTATACGTGCTTAATTTTATGTGTATACTTTAAGGCCATTTTATTTTTCCATTTAGCTTAACGAAGCCACGAATTTGACGGATTTCCTATACACAAACTGTCAAAACACAAAATGATTATTTAATTGAGTCGCAACAGCACACCGCGACCGGCGCGGCGGTCAGACACAATAGGTTTTTATTATTTCTGGTATTTTAAGACCTGACAGATTAAAATACCTAATACCTACTATGTGTAATTATATCCTATTTATTATTATTGCTCTACATTAATTACTGTAATTGCACTATATATACCTATAGGTACTAATTGATATCCGTATTATACCTATATAAAATATATAGGTAATAGCTAATGAAGCATCAAATACCGAACTCAAAGCCACAATATAAATTAATTAAGTACATTTGTTAAGCATGTCTCTAGTAAACAAAATCCCTCTCAATTAAATAGTTCTTAAGTGCTTGATCAATGAATTTGTTTTTCACAATAGGTGTTACTTAACTATTATTCAACTAATAGTCAGCGCTGAGTAACGTTTATAGCTAAGATTTTTTATGATCAGTCGTTTAATCCATTAAGAGTTATGGTGAACAATTTAGTAATGATTTTATTCTTGGTAGTATTACCATCCCGTTTGAGAGTAAAACTGCCCTTAGGTATCTGCGTTTTAGGAACTTATCTCCAGGTAAGTCTAGCAACGCCCCAGTCCAGTATCTACGTGGTGCAAAAAAAACATGTTAAAAATACTTGGTAATGTATGAATGAAAGGAATAAACAATACATTGATAAACCTTAGCAGCTGATGAATTTGTGTCTTCAGATTCAAAGAATTTCTCCAGTCTGTTTTTAAAGCAGTTCAATGATGATGCCTTCATCATCCTTTCAGTAAGTCTGTTTCACGCAATTTCTATTCGGTATGGTAAGATTAAATTTAAAAAAAAAAATTACCATGCTTATATTTTATGGTTTTTACTGTACCTAAGGTGGACTGCAAGGTCGTCTGCCACCATAAGCAATAAAATACAAGTGAATTTCATATTTAATTATCTCGATAAAAAGCATAACGTATATAGTTGGATGCTATCAGTACGTTTATTAAATTATTAATAACCCCATTGTTTTACAGACCCTTAAAACTCCCTTTTTATTTGACCCACATCTAAGGGATAATTGTCGGTGAATAAATTATTTAATTATTGCTTTTATAGGTCAGTGCATATACTGCATAATGTTGGCAGGTGCACGCTTCGATGCACCTGCAGGTGAGTTCAAGGCCTTTCGAAATGCGTCTTCACTTACTTCTAAGTACGTAGTTTCAGAACGGTTGTGTCTGTTTATTGTTAGCTTGGTAATAATAAAACGTATTAATTTCGTGCAGAAATAGCCGCGTTCGGATATTGAGTTATAAGTACTACGTAGTAGACACACCTAACGAAATTGTTTGTAACACGCGTTGGAGTGCTTGCTCTCTAACTCAGTTAGTCTGAGACAGGCGATTGCTGGAACGACACGTTTGAGAACGATATCAATGAATCTGTCAATTCTTAGAATACCAGACATACCTAATTAAAAATATATTGTGTCTGGGCACCGATATACCTACCGCTGCGGCGTAATAGGATAAGTAGTACTTAGAGTATTGTAAAATATGGTATGTTTTCAATATTAAAATTTAGCACTCTACTGTGTCTTTCCAATAATCGATTAAAGCTCTCATATAGGAATATATTCTAAAATTAAACGTTTTAGCAACGGGTAATTAATAATTAAATTTTGACATTTTTCAAGTAACGTGTTCAAAATTATCTGTCCTTAGCTAAAACGATTAGTTTTTTGAATATTGAACCTGACCATTATTTAACTAAAGAGAATGCTCATTAATTGGCGTTATAAATTTACACATACATTTTTGAGATGTCTCCTCTAGCACTTAATACATATTTACTCAATGCTTCATACTTAGTTTTTAAGTAGGTACGTAGTATAAGATCAGTCATATCATAATATGTCTGTTTATTGTCAGTTTGTTAATAATAAAACAGAAATAGCCGCGTTCATTTGTATTGTTTTCCGTTTTAATATTCTTTGTTAGTACAATTATTTTAAATATTGGACATGTGAGGGAATTCCTGAAGATGATTATATGCAATGCAGGTACAATCTACAAGTTTGGTTTATTTTAAACACAAAAGATTATGAATTATACAGTTTGGAAGGCGAGTTAGTCTTTAAAAAAATATTTTATACGGCTTCCGTACTATGTATAATACCTGTATCATGAAGTGACTATTCCAAAGTATTAACCGGATTCTGCTTTAAGTGCATTCACGTGCAGTAACAATTAGTCCAATTAGACTTAACTAAAAAGTTTCGGTCAATTGACTTGCGTATTAACTCTGATAAAGAGAACATAGAAAGCGACATACATGGCATTTTAAAGGCCTTTCGAAGACAATGGTTTACCTTCACTGGTTACGCTTCGGTGATCTGTTAGGGAGACTGCAATAAGCTTTTTGTTCGAGACGTTATTGTTACCAATAAGGTCATAAATAAATTCTTTGGGCACTTGTAGTAAGTATCCTAACTAATGTTGTATGCGAATGTGAGTTTCTTGGTTACGCTTTAACTACTCGACCGATATTCATGTAAATCGCATACACTTTGTCAGGGATACAAAAAAAGACATAAGTACTTTTCTTCATTTAGATAAACGCGAGCGAAGCCACGGGCACAACCTAATCTATACTTAATATTATAAAGCTGAAGAGTTTGTTTGTTTGTTTGGTTGAACGCGCTAATCTCAGGAACTACTGGTCTGAATTGAAAAATTCTTTTAGTGTTGGATAGCTCATTTATTGAGGAAGGCTATAGGCGCAGTAATCATAAACTCGGGTGAAACCGCGGGCAAATCTAATATTTTAATAAAACTTCAACGGTAAAGTGTCTTAACGTTAGGGACGTTTATAAAAAAAGACTAGCTTTTGGCTTTGCACGGGAATAATTCTTTTTTTCTGGATGATGTAACTAATCGACTGAGATGGCGGGACGATCTAGACGCATTTGGTAGAGACTGGCAGGGGATATTCACCAACAGAGTGATTTGGAAGTCCAAGGAAAGGCTTTTGCCCAGCAGTGGGACATTATAAAAAGCTGATGAAGAAAAAATAATTAACTAATCAAATCAAACTATCTTTATTCATTTAGGTCACAAAGTAACACTTATGGACTTCAAGTATACACTAACAAAACGATAATATTAATTTACATTTACTTTTGTTGCCAATTAACTAACCCATTCTCGACCTGGGGATCAATCCCATCAGAGACATCACGCACAGCTGTCACATTCACCACCGCACGGAACTAAGACAGTCTAGTTATTTATATGTATCATAAAACAAGGTATTTGTATTAGCAATATTGGTATTTAAGATTATCTAGAAGGAAGTAATAAAATAAATACTTAACTGTATAATCTTTTGAACAGTAGGGCTACCATAAATCCTAAATGCCGAAGTTTCGGACCAACTGTTCGTATCGTGAAACACATATGACTCTTGACATGTGGTGTTTGCTTTTATATGGTTGTACATTAGGATACGAAATTCAAATGTAATTATATTTAGCGTAAGTAAAATGTAACAACTGTTAGCAAACCTAAATAAATAAATAAAATAAAAAAATAAAATAATGAAGGAATTCATTCGAGTCTTGCTCAAGTAGCTTGATCTGTCTTAAATATGTATTAACATAGCGTAAGAAAAATTGTTACTAACGTTATGGAATCTGTCTGAATAAATAAATATATTATTATTATTCCGAAACTAGATTTTGTCCGCGGCTAAGATCTAGATTAAAGTCAGCGAGTTTTAATCTAGATTTTAATAAATTTTCATTCCACACACCGGCCAAATTTTTTATTTCTGGATGAAGGGTAGGTACCATATTATGTCCTTCACCTGAAAACGTATATGACAAAATTTCATGACGATAGAGCAAGTGAGAAGTTAAAGCGTGAATGCATGACAAACAAACAAACTCCTAAATAATATTATATAACTATTATTAATTTATTATATTTGTCACGCTTTCGAAACTCGGCAAAGATTAAAAAAAACATCGGTAAGTAATCTCTTGATTGTCCTAAACCCTTTAATGAAGCTGTTCGAACAACGGAGTAACGTCATTTTGAAAGAAATAAATCCGAAGAAGGTTTGTAGGTAGTAAGGTTTTTCGTTCGGCCCGAAGTTTCGTATAGATATTTTCCTAGTAGACTGGTTATTGGTTGTGCATAGAAACAGTAACGATGCTTAGCCAGATACAGGTTTTAACCCAGCTTGGGTGATAGCAACTTATAATCGCCTGATATTAATTAACCTAATAAATTTACTAAGTTTCTATCATATAATCTACTAGCTTTTCCCCGCGGTTTCACTCACGTTTATGATTTTTGCTCCTCTCCTGTGGTATACAGCGTGTATTACTGCTAGACAAAATAGCTAATATTGAAAGAATCAAAATCGATTCAGTCGTTTTAGAGTTTATCAATTACAAACTAACAACTTTTTCTCTTTATCTATACTAATATTATAAAGCTGAAGAATTTGTTTGTTTAGTTGTTTGTTAGGTTGAACACGCTAATCTCAGGAACTACTGGTACGAATTGTAAAATTCTTTAAGCGTTGGATAGCCCATTTATCGAGGAAGGCTATAAGCTATATAATATCACGCTACGACCAACAGAAGCGGAGAATCAATAAACAGTGTTGCAAAAGCGGAAAAATTATCTTATGTGACGCAGACGAAGTAGCGTGGGTCAGCTAGTTATATTATATAAGTATTTGCTGAACAGTACTATTTTCTGGATGAACAATATCCTATGTCCTTGTCTTTAACCCTGACAACGTGTATGCGAAATTTCAAGATGATCGGTCAAGTAGTTAATACGTGAAACTGTAACAAACAAACTCATATTCGCTTTTATGATATTAGTTAGTATAGATGAGTGCGTTTAAATTAAATGATAATTACTTTAATTATCATGTTTTAACGACGAGAAAGCTTGCATGCCTAAGAGTTCTTCGTAATATTGTCGAAGATGTGAGAGGTCTGTCTTCGCACTTGATTAGCATAGTGGCCTACAATAGCTTTAACCTTTCATTCTTAGAAGTCACCGTGCCTAACAGAAATACGTGTACTTGTATAAGAAATAAAGAAAATTGTATATTTGACACATACTACAAACACATAATATAAGAATAAAGTAAAAAAAACAAAAATTAAAAATCTTAAGCGGAACGAAACGAACTTACAAATTGAGCGTAATCAAACAGGCTTGATTTGACTCTGTAATGTTACCATGAATATGACATAACATATGTACTATCGACTTGAGCGACGGTTGACCACTCCTTAGGTTAAAATCGCATAGCAGGCCAACTACGACCTATTTGTTTGAGTTTTTTTACAAGGGGTTTTTTAAGGGCGGAGTCACTTAAAGTCAACATAGTATTTTTTTTTTCTTTCTACGAGGTAAACTTAAACTATGGATCACACCCTCATTTCACAAGCTTGTTACACCGGACACATTTGCTCCCATTTGCCCTCTGCTGGTCGCAGCCAATTAATATTGAATATTTTTAAAATAAAACCGCATGACACTTAGCTCGCAACTCATGACTGAACCCATGAATGGTAGGCGAAATCAACGAAACTGGCTCCCCTATGCACATTAAAATAAATATAAAAGAAAATACATAACTCTCTTTCTATATTCATCATTTGACCTTGTGCAATGTTGCTTATATATAGCGAGCCATAAGCATAGCGACTTGCATAAAAATAAAATACGTATCTCATTATGCATGAAAATATATTTTAAAACTTTTTATGTAAGCCGGACCCCGCTCAGCGTAACGGTCGTAGCCAGAGCTACACGAAAAAAAAACAATAATATAAACAAAAATGGCGTAATAGCCACAGATAATCGATTAACCACCGTAATTTATTGTTCAACAATTGATTAATTCCATTCCAAGTCAGATCGTACTGTAATTTATTAAAACGGCAATTAAAACCAGGCCTTTATTGGTTGATCTTTAAATATTTTGTAACATTGTGTCAAGTTTCCAAGAGAATTTCTTGGGATAATACGACCTACGCGCCGCCATCGCCAGCGTCAGTGCATCCATACACAAAATATGTTGGTTGTAGGCATCCTGTAAAACCGGTGGACCTTGATATCACAATGGGACCCTCGATCTGCGAGCTAACCTTGAGTTATTTTTAAATCGCTGGGCTGCATACGAATCCCGTCGGACGACTCCTTCCGAGTATTACATAATGCGAAATTATAGTTTATTCTTTTTTGTTTGCCGTCTCCTTGAAAAGCGTGTGGCCCTGTCATTTCGGTTTTATACCCTTTGTTTTGGCTCGCACATATTTTATTTCTTTTCTTTGAATCGTAAAAGGAAGAGGCAATGAAGGGTTAGCGTTTTTGTATAGTGGATTATTTATGGTGCGGAATAATGGGCGTTCGAGTTCGCCGCGAAATATTCGGTACAGCTGCGGTGTTTTCCAAAATATGTAATCGTTCGTTTTCGGTCACCCAGAACCGTGCTACAGTCGAGTACTTGCCGAACTACATCCATAAAGCTATCCGCACAATTGAGATGTGTTATTGCTACCTTTGTGTTTGCGACGCGTTAACTCGGCACCATTATCACGGTAGCATGCATCCCCCTTTGTTGTGTTGTTTGTTCACTGAAAGAAATTGGACACCATATAAAAAAGATACATCGGTAATACGTGAGACCTGTTTGACTTGTTTCGCTTAATACATTCGTTGTCCCATTCTTGTTGGTCATTTTACAAGGAAACTGCAGCTCCAGGTATGATTATTTTATTATTTTATAAACGTTTGCGCGCTCTATAGGTGCATCTGATCGAACAGGGTTAGTCCCATTCGCCACCCCCAGCAGCCCCCTCCGGAAGCAAATGGGATATTTTTTTTGGAAAATGTCCCATTCGCCACCGGATGGGGCAATGGTGGCGAATGGGACTAACCCATCGAACATCTGCTTCGTAAAATAACATATTTACTATGACGCACCTTGACATAATTCATTATTATTAGGTATTTCAGTTACTTTGTTCAAGAGTTGTATTACATATATTTTGTATCTACTTGTTAACTAAACAATGGGGTGTTAAGAGTTTAGTCATGTCTTTATGCCAATCGCATTATTATGTCGTCCTAACACAATAAGTAAATGTTAATTCCGCGCATGAATCATTTACTATTGTATAAACCTAATAGAAAGTTGAGCCCTACCAATGTCAATAAACTCTACGCCCTGGAATGCTAAATCAAATTATAATCAAGATTAATAAACGAATTAAATTTGCTAAGCGATCGAAGGTATGCTCCGAATCCAGACTATGTTCCCATATCGTGTTCCAATCAATAAAACCTCCGATGTTTTTCTACTGAGCACGTTTCTCGGAACAATTTCACTGCTAAAGTTTCAACTCCATTGCATAACAGAACCGTGGGTCCAACAAGGCCTCACATTGTAGACGTCTATTGACCTGGCCTTAATATAATTCGACGAAACGACACAAATATTTATGTAGTTTATCTCTTTATTAGTCATTATGTTTTATTTTATTTATGTTTATGAACAAAGAATGATGTAACAGAAGAGTAAGAAGATACAGTGTCGCGGTATAATAAGTGTAGCAAATTAGGTGCCATATGTAAGACGTGCCCGGAATGTCGAGTGTCGTACATCGATACTGTATCGACTTTGTTTATGCGTTCGATCAAGTGCTTGCGCCATGTTTCTTTATTAAAAAAGAGTACAACAAACGCGGGTCCAGTTATATTGACAATAAAGGGTCACTTGTTAAAGCGGTGTGCACAACTTGTTATAGATTGCATCGCCACACCGTTTTTGTTTTATTTCATTAACTTCATTTAATTAAAGGTTTGCTGATATTATAAACAAGGTTGCAGTAAGTTTATGACGATGTTTCGATGAAATAATTGTCTGCACGGAGGCTTTACACCTGTTTGACGAGATTGTTGCAGATTTTTTTGTGATAATGGCAGACGAATCAAAGTATTACATCTGTACATAATAATCCTTGTAATTTTGCTTAACGCAACTGAGAGTATAAAAAGTTAGCAATCCTAGAAAGAGAACATTCGTTGTAGATTATTATATCAACAATATTGCGTGAACAAAGGTTAATATAGAGAACTATAAAATAATTTTGCATTCGACAAAAACATTGTATAAAAAATACAAAGACATTCATACTTCAAGACTTTATTACGTTTGATGTAGGTATATTTCTGGTTCTAGCATTTGTAAAAACATAATGAATACTCGTAGATGAGTAATGAAATTCAATCCACATCAACAAAGCATTACTACCATAACATGTATGTATCTAACAAATTTATTTGTCTAGAGCTTGCTTCAACCATTACATATGTTTTTTGATCGAAGCATATTATGTCAGACCGCAGCTGGCAAAAACTGTCCAATATTTACTCTGTAATAGACAATTGTTTGACTAATATTAATATTCATAAATGTACGTGAGTTATTATAAGTTATAACTTATAACAGAATACAAAATGTTTCATGAATAAACTGATCGACGAAAACAATTTGTTTAAAAATAGACAAAGACTTTATTCATTTACTACGAGTATATCATCATGTAACTTTTGTTTCATTGTCGATAACAAGCCCTGAAGGGACTGACGGAAGTTCTGCATTTAACGGGCTGCGTCATAATTAACATATTTAAATTGAGAATTCGTTTTTTTCGAGCTGTTTCCTGTATTTATCAGATTTAAACTATAGAGGTTTTTTATGTTACATTTTAATACATCTTACCTTTATGTTATAGGGAAATGGTTTGACTGCACGGATGGTGGAGCTTCGTGTGTAATGGGTCCACATTACACAAAATGTGTGATCTCTAAACAGTTGTTCCGAGTTTGGGTGTTCTTTGTAAGTTTTAAAAGTTCGCCGCGAAACAGGATTTAAGTGTAGGTAATATTTAAGCAAAAAACGTAAAAATGTAACCAATATATAATTTAAAACACTGTCGGGTATATGCCTAACATATGCGAGACCTCTCTGCATTTTATTATATGACAAATGTATTCATGATTTTGAACGCGATATCATAATTGATACAAAATATTTATGAAATAAAGCTTCTTTGTCTTTTTTATCGGATTGGGTGAACGTTCTCACGGTGTAAGCCACATGTTTTTTAATGCGTATATATTTGTTCTTATTGGACAATCCTTATGACATCATGTGACTATAAATTGGAGCAATTTTTGAATCAACTCGTGTTGGCAATAAAATTGGATTTGTTTATTTTGTTTTTTAGCTCATTATAGTCATCTGTTGTAAGTGCAGTACTTTTATGATGTTCGGTACTGTTGCTGTGTAAACAAAATGATAAATATATTTTGGCGCATTGAACTGAATGTTTGAATGATTAGTCATTAGCTAACGAGTAGTAGCTAACGATGTAGTTATATAGGTTTGGTATAAATGTATTAATATCATGTAAATACGAAAATAAACTGCCTTGGTTGTCGCTTGGAATAAATTGGTGCTTGCGCTTACGATTAAGAGTCCATTTCGAAATCAAATTAGGTGATGGTGGTTGGGTATTTTTGTTAGGAATTTGTTACTAGTAGTAGGCAGACGGGCATTGTGTTTGGCAGGCGGCAGAATGCTAGCCACTTGGTATGTCGGACAACATGGAATGTGGCTTCTGAAAGCTTTGCTTTGCTAACTTTTTAAGGATAAACAGACGTGGGTCTTGCAGTACCTAATCCCTAATATTTCCAGTTATAACAAATAGTAAATTATATTTGAGTTTGTTGATATTTAATGTTAAAGCAATTTATAGACTGCACGACAAGCGCAGTATTTTATGTGGCCGCCTCGCCACTTGCACAACGCCAAGTGTTGTGGGTTCGAATCCCACACGGGATAATGTGTGTGGTCGGCAAATAGTTGTTCCGAGCCTGGTTGCTCATTGTGTATGTTGTTTCAATATTCGTTAAGTTACTTTTGTTGTTGCGGGGCAATTCGGGCATTGGGTGGGAGTTGTCGATGATTTACTTGCTGTCTGAGGCTCAGCAGTGTTTTACGTTTAAGGTCATTCATCCATGAACATGACAGTAACAAGTTAATGACATTGGATAACCTTGCGTTTTGATTGATTTACGCAGTCGCTGCTACGTCACGGGATTTAGATGTGAATTTATGTACCTATCTAAAATTATATTACAAGGACATTTGTAGTTGAGCGATATTGGTAAAACATTGGCGTCAATGTATAAAAATCGTATAAATACTAGTGTCTTCTACTGTTGAGTAGGTATAAGTTCATAAGTTTAGGGATCAGTGCACGGGTTGAGAAAATTGTTACTGGGTATTTTTGTCAATAAATCTTCAGTAGGGGCGTGGAATTGAGCCTGGTAGACAGTACTAGCCTCGTCCCCAATTGCGTGGGACCTAATACCATGGCTGGTCCTCAAAAACTATTGAACCGATTTTAGTATATCTTTCACCATTAGAAAACTGCTTTATTCAGATGTAACATAGGCTATATAACATCACGCTATAAGCCACGGAAGGTGGAGCAGTAATCATAAACGAGAGAGAACTGGCATTGGAAATGAATCGACATCAGCTACAGCAGAAAATAATGACGATTAATCGGAGCGTAAACCGAAAGGCGTTCAGAGTGATATATAATAATATCAGCCCTGTATTAAACTATCCCACTACTGGGCACGGGCCTCTGCTCAATGTGAGAAGGGTTAGGCCATAGTCCACCACGCTAGCACAGTGCGGGTTGACAAACTTCACATATCTTTGAGAAGATTATGAAGAACTCTCAGTCATGCAGGTTTCCTCACGATATTTTCCTGCACCGTTAAAGCGAGCTATAATTCACTATTAAATACGCACATAACTTCGATAAGTCAGAGATGCACGCTTTGGGTTCGAAATCGAGACATCTACTTAGCAGGCCAACGGTCTTCCATTAGGCTATCGCTGAGAGGAAACATATTAATTTTTCGTAAGCTACCTATGTGCAATTAAATAATTATTTGTTAATGGTACCTACACCTAATTGATTGCTACTACACGGCATGATCGTTTTGGTTTGCGTCGTATCCATCTTAATTGCGCTAACTAGTTTAATAAAATCGTAAACATACTTTTTGTTTGGCTGTCTATGCGTTTATACACGCTATTCTACAATAGTTTAATTTATTTTGGAGACGTTTTGATTGCACGGATGTGAGTGCTGAGTGTGATGTACGAATGAGTGGTGGCCTCGCCACAGCCGCCGCGCCGAGTGTTGTGGGTTCGATTCTCACACGGGACAAATATTTGTATGATCCACAAATGGTTGTTCCTAGTCTGGATGTTCTTTGTGTCCGTTGTTTGAATTTTTGTAAAGTCTCCCGCGTCACAGGAATCATTCCTAACGCAGAAGTAGTCTTTAAAAAAGTGATGTGTTAATGAGCTTTCTTCGTTCAAATCGGCAGATCAATAAATAGGTATTATGTAAATTTGTAAGTGTGTAAGCATTCGTAGGTGATAAGTACATGTTTCATACCTATATACATACATAGTCATATGCCTATAAGAAAACAGTGGATTAATGTACGTAGCTTTAGGTCACGGTTTTGTCGCGCTCTTACTGGCCTTTCCCCGAAGGGGTAGGCGGAAGTATATAAACATATTATGTATATCACCAGCTGTAGTTTTAGATCTTAGGAGCAAGCCTATTGCTGTTTACCAGACACGGTTAACCGTGTAAATGCTTAAGAATTACTTGAGAGAACGTGCCAAAAACGCTTTGCTTGGCCGGGAATCAAACAAGAGACTTTATGCACAGCAGTGTATGCTGTGCATAAAGTGCATTGCATGTGGACAAAACCGTGACTTAAAGGTACCTACTTACATTAATCCACTGCTTTCTTTACTAACTGAACATTACACTGACTAGACATCACGGTGGCTATCTTTTTTGACTTAGTAATCAACACGTCTACACTATACCCTATTAAAGAATGTATGTTTGTTAGACACTGTAACTTGACATATGAAATGTACAAACTGCTTTGATACCATGGTCATCTTTAGAAATCTTCGGGCAAATTATTAAGATTGTAGAACATACAACAGCTCTAAGTAATATTCCAGAAGGTTACGAAGTTATTTTTACCGATTTCAAAATTAATCTGTAAGCAAAGTAATTAAATAATTCACACATAGGTTTGTAAATCATAATTGTTCAACGGTCTTTACTTTTATATTACGTAAGCGAGCATAAATTTATGTAATTATTCGATACCTTCAGACGCTAGCGTATATATTACTTACTAGAACCGTCAACGTGCAATTTTATAATGCAAACGAGATTTTTATAGCGCTACGGTGAATAATTTTAAAGGTACCTCAAGTAGAGCAATAAAAATGGGAAGTGATTAAAAAGATATAACAATTTTTTTATTAAAAATCCCTTTGATCCACCGTCCATAATCAGTACGACAGGAAAAAATATGACGTCAGTAAAATTATAATGGGTCGCCTCGTAAAGTGCGCATTTGAATAGAAAAGTTACATATCAAAAATTTTCAGTGATCCGTGTTTTACGAGTCTGTCGTAAACGTGTACTTAACAGAAAGAATAAAGGGCCCCCTTCACTTGGTCTGTGTTTAAAAATCTATGTGAGCATGAACATACGAGGGGTCCATAACTCGTAACTCGTAATCAGTTCGCGGACAGCCAGCGTTTACGATATTTCCACATTTTAATATCAACATAATATGTTATGGATATAACCAGGCCTTTCAAAAGCTGCAATAAAAATAACTTGTATTGAAAACCGGTTGCTTTTGTGTGTGCAATCGAAATGAAAATGATCGATTTGTGCGTAACTTCCGGTGCACCCATCAGCGATTCAAATCTTTTATACAAATAATATCGTTACGCTGTCGTGATTTATTAACGTTTTATCTGATGTATTGCAATTCAGTTATCAAGATAGACTTGGATATTGGTATCTGGTTATACGTTGATTGTACAAACGGCGGTCAGCAATTCATTGACAGACAAAGCGATTTTTTTTACTATAAATTTGTTGTTCGTAATCTGAGTTTTCTCGGTGTTTATATTCTAAAGACTATATAATCCCCTAAGACATAGGGATCGTCTCTATTGATGTATAGTTGCCGTATATTTTTTATAAAATAATATTGTTGTGTTTGTATAAATGAATTGGTAGTTAGGTTTCGTTTAATTAATAATAAATATAAATATTATACCACACACACAACACCATCTAGCCCAAACTAAGCAGAGCTTGTAGTATGGGTACTAGACAATGGATAAACATACATATATACTTTTTTTTTTTGTAAATACTTACATATTATACATATAAACACCCAGATCAAGACAAAAATCCATGTTCATGCACACAAATGTTTGACTTGGGCGGGAATCGAACACGCGACCTCAGGCGTAGCAGTCGGTTACACTAACCACTACGCCATCGAGGCCGACTTGTACTTGTCTTCACTTTGTAGTAAGAGGAATAGTTGTTTGATACTTAGGTATTATACAAACATGAAAATAATTTAAGCTTGATTAAATACTGGGAACAGAACCGGCGATCTTTCGAATAAAAGTAAGACGCGAGACAATTCAGGACTTGGAATCAATTGTCTTCAATCAAACATCGTTTGTGTCGAAGTTTTATTTTTCTTCTTTAACTATAGTATAACGGTTTTACTAAGGTCTTACGAGAGTGTAGGAAGGGGTTCTGCGTCGTAGTAGTAGTAAATAAACTCAATGAGTGAACCGGAATCTTTAAAAACCATTGTATAACACTCATAAATATAAAATGAACACAGTCCCTCAAGTAACCAGATGCCCATTGAAGAGCATAATAAGATTTACTTATTCTGAACTTACCTAAAGGAAATACAGGTGGACTAACAATACGACAGGGTCCCCCGGGAGTTCCCTCTTTGACTATTTTAATAAGAAAAAATCCTATTGCCTCCCGAGCGAATTACTTTGAAACGAATAAATAAATGAACTGGAGGATCACGGGATTGAATTAGAAAAAGAATTCGTGTGTAATAAAGAAATCTGTTCTTTCATAAAAGTTATGAGGGTAGATCACAATGAGAAAGTCGATGTGTACGATGATCTAAGCGATGACAATGACGACAGGTATCGAACCGGAAAAAGGATCAGTTTTCCTTTTGATGTGACATCAAAAAGGCCTTAAAAGGAGAAGCCAATATCGGACTTGTGAAGTTTCCAACTTGGAAATTGAGTTAGCTAATATTTATGTATATCTATCTAAAGCTTCAGATAAAAGAAATGTGTTTGTAATGTTTGCAGAATATTCTTACTGATTACCATACGGCATTGGTGTTTTGTGATATCTTAAAAAATCTTTTGTGTTTCATTTTGAAGGCGCATAAACACGAAGGTGTGTACTTTTTACACGCGTTCATAATTTTTAAGGAACCAACCCACAAAAATCATATTTTTGCCTCAGCACTCTCCCTTGTTTTACGTTCTTTTCATTGCAGCCACTTTACGAGCATCGCCGATGGGAGCCACTCTTCTTTTATGACCGAGTAACAGTATTCTGAGACCCGAAGATCGCGTGTTTGGTACTAATTAAACGTCTTCATGGCAGTTTGGATACGTGATTCGTCTGGCAACGACGAATATGGATGAGTAATGCGTTTCTTACGTCGTTTTCATAAAGCCTTACCGCCAAAAGTTTGGCCACTTGACTTTGCAGCGAGACATACAGCATCAGCAGACAAAGAGTGCACACATAATATTGTACTCTCTGGCTAGCGCCAGAGAGTCCCCTTTATAGCTAGAGGGGAGGTGATTTTCAGATATAGCTCGTTACGTCATCAGAGATGTTTTTAAATTAATACCGATTGTAAATCTTGTCACGCATTAGAGATGTCGTCGTCTGTAAATTGGAAACACCTCGGCTTCACGCTCGGTCGGGGGCTTCATCATTCTATTCCTGTTCCTGACACAACCGCCCCAGGACACGACTCGTCTTTGTTACAGACAACACGTTGCGTTGTAATTATTTCCACTTGTACTTTAACGTCATCGTCGAGATTAGTTTAAGCGTTAATATTTTGAAATACAACACCCTTCAGATATACGGCATGTTGCTTTTTGTTGCTCTACAGTCTTGATTTCTGTTCTTTATGACAGGATTTGAAATATGAGCCGATATTTCGTTGTAACAATCATCTCATATTTCACTATAATTATGTCGAATGACGACGAAATTTCAATAGCTGTAAATATCATTACAAGCGAGCGATCAACATTTATGTTCCTTTTAATCGAACCGCCTCTCGAGCGGCTCTCACGAGTAGATATTTATCTTTAGTCTGTACAAACAAATGTAGCCGTGAAACCATTTCATCATTCAGCACATTGTCGTCAGCGGCATGCGAGATGGATACCTACTGACGCAACGCGCGGTACGGCTCCTTGAGGACAAAGATTAACCGAACTTAAAAAATAATATTTTCTCAGTTTCGTATTGCTGCGGCTGTCACTCGCTGTGATTTACGCCGAATCTGTCAGGTTTGGAGACAAAGGAGCCTTGTCGAAAATCGCGGGAGCATGATGTCATAAGCTCTGGAGTCGCCTCGAACGTGGCCCCTAATTAATAGAGCGGCATTTACGGCCCGCTAGGGTAATATCATTCCGAGATGTTTCAAAGAAAAATAAGAAATATGCGTGTCAGCCGTAGTAGTTTATGGGCCGTTGTTTATTGTGAACGCTCCAAACCAAAGCCGAAACTCACAACCGATTCTTTGTTTTGCTCAGAATTTATTACGAGTAGGTAAAGTTCGTGAAATCAATTCAAAGGCGTAGCTCGTTAGGATAACGTACCTTTCTATTTTGCGATGCTTTGTATCTTATTTCTTCTATATAATATATCTAGGCATTTTTATTTGCATTGTTGTTAGACTTTGTAACAAAGTTCTTACTTTATTAGAAACTAAAGATTCATATTAAGATTTGAAAGTTTCAGATGAAACGAAATACAGAAAAGCAGTTTCTATACTAAGTAGGGCTCGTGCAGGGGAATTTCAAAGATGAATTGAACGAGATTCACGAGAGCATTCATACGCCCACGCGTATAATCCCAAGAACAGCGAGGCAAACATTTATAAATGAGGTACTTTCAAAATCTAAAACGCAAATTACCTTCGGAGCGAAGTTTGTCTAGACAATATTTACAATAGAACGAGGCTTGATGAAAATACGTCGCGCCAAACAGCAAACTATAGGTGTACCTCAGCCTGACAAAATGGCATAACATGTTTCGCTGTTGCTTGTATAAGTCTTGAAGCGAGCCAAGCTTTATCTTATAGATCTGTATGTCGAGATCGTGCAGGAAAATCCGAAGCTGCAGCTTTGTACCGATGTATCAAGATTGTGAGCCGACGAGATCGTGTGTCGGGTATTAAAATGACAATCCGCAGCGATATGGAATGAATTGGAGTGCTTTATATCGAGGACTGGACTGACGTTGGTGACAATTTGGTATGCTGTTTATTTATGTGAACTTAAGTGTTCAATGTTGGTTGATGGGTTCAATAACTCCGCGTAGCCTCTACCACGATTGTTATAAGGTCGAGTGTGTTGTACGTGTGTCGTATCGCACGTACTTATGCGCCTTGTTGTAAGCAGCGAGTGCGCATACTAATTACGCATTAGCTCTACATAACCAGTTACTTTGTAATTTACTGACGACATAGTAACCTGTACTATCATGTCGAGATGTTGATGAGTAAATGGGATCGATTTGACTGTTCTCCTTGTAAGGCTGTATATAAATGCAAATTGAACTCTTGATGCAGCACGGACCGAATAGGTCGATCGGTTAGGCAAAATTGCGACAAACGAGATCTTAGATGTGTGGTGGTGCAACAAGGCATGTGCTTTGGTGCTTTACAGGCTGAATTCAACTGTCACACAAAACACGTTGATATCGGAGTTTATTCGCTATAGATAGCGAGAATTTAGGACAGAATCAGAAGGACCAATAACAAAATGCGATTTATGACCATGCAGCGTGTCTTTAAGCCCTAAGGGTCAATGAACTAGCATTTTTGCAAATGTAACTTTCTTTCAGTACCTACTACTACTACAGGGTAGGCATAAGCCTACCCTAGTTTGGGGCTATATGCGTGAGACTATGTATACAGGGTGTCCGGTAATTAATGGATATCCTGGAAATGTCTTACAGTGGAACTGATGGCCGTTCAGAAAAAAATATGAAAAATATCTATCCTAACTACTACCTGAGATATGTGTTTTTTTTTAATTACCATGTAGGTATAACTTTCTTGTATACTAAGACCATAAATTAATGAAATCCATCGGTCTTTTGTTGTTTTATTATTAAACACTAATTATGCTAATAGATAGAAAGTCAAAGTATGCTATGCTAATATAGATTGCACTTTTTAATATATATATATTTTTTTCTTTTTTTCTGAACGGCCTTCACTTCTACTATAAGACATTTTAAGGTTATCCATTCGATAAAATTCGGTTTAAATTTGAGTTGATCTCCCCTTAGGGGTAGGCGTAGTCGCATATCTATATAAGCGTGAGACTATTTATATACATAGGTACCTAATAAAAAATTTGTATAAAAATATCAGCCCTGCATTAAACAGTCCCACTGCTGGGCACGGTCCTGTACCCAGTGTATGAAGGGTTAGGCCACCACGCTGGCCCAGTGCGGGTTGGCAGACTTCACATATTTTGAGAACATTATAGAGAACTCTTAGACATGCAGGTTTTCTTACGATGTTTTCCTTCACCGTTAAAGCAAGCGATTATTAACTATTTACAACGCACATAACTACGAAAAGGCAAAGATACGTACCTTGGGATCGAACTGTGAACTGTGCCAGAAGAGATGTGCTGTGTAATAGCGAATAAAAACCCCTTTACAGTATTCTCTATCATGTTTAATAACTTCGTTACCGTGCAGTCGATTAATATAAATACTTTATGAACGAAGACTGTATCAATGGAATTCCATTCAGTCTGTCGCTCCCAAAGTCTATACATTAATTGAAATGTTGTAAGCCTTAACAGTTCCAGCCTATCTTGGATGGTAGAAATCAAAGTCACAGGTAATTTGCCCACAGACAGACAGAGACTGCGGATTTAATCACGGTCGTATTGTCGGAAAATCGTTTTAAAAGTGGAATACAATTGATTTCCCGATATTTCAGCCGATTTGTACTGACAATTCGTGGTTTAGGAAGATTACAGTAGCGCCTTGTCAGGCGTGGGCTTTGTCTGGAAATTTTACGTATTTATTAAATAATGTATACCGTGACTTTTAGCAAAGTTATAAACGTATAGCTGCCTCGCGACACTTGCGATTATTAACTGATGCTAACAGACGTTTGTATTGCTTCAACCGCGGGATGACCTATACCTACCTATAAATACTGTCACTCCTATGAATTAACCTGTCAAATTTTGGAATGCTAGACATAATTAAAAACCAATAGTGTGTAGCCGCCTGTGTGCCGCTACGACTCAATGGCTTAATAGAAATGTGCGATTGTATCCCGAATCCATCGCTACTTTAAACCGCTCATGTTTGTATAGTGATTCGATTCGTTAAAAAGAACTTTGTTTCTTACAGAAACATACAGTTCACTTATAATGAGATATAGCAAAGACAGTATTAATAAAAGTTTAACGATAAGCGATTATGTCGCTATTGCATCGCGGCTGAATCGCTATAGAAGCGATGCTAATAGCCGCGGTGTATAACCACTCTTACTAGTATCGTTGGAGGTCAATATTGTATAGCTACAAAAAAAAACAATAGCATTGCCGAGGTTGGTATTTAAACTAACTATGATTGTAGGATTGTTCTTTTATGCTTTAGTTAACACTAAACAAACAAAACTAAAGCCTATTAAATTATTTACTTATCCTACTAACATAGTAAAAATGCTATTATGTTTGTTACTCAATCCTGGGAATAACGTTGAACAGATTTGGACACCAACAACTTGGCATAGAACATATCCTAACATATAAAGGGTGCCCGGTAATTAATGGATAACCTGGAAATGTCTTGTAGTGGAAGGGAAGGCCGTTCAGAAAAAAAATGAAAAAAAATCTATCCTAACTACTACCGTTTTTTTTTATATTACCATGTATAACTTTCTTGTATATTATGATCATAAATGAATGAAATCCACCGGTTTTTTGTTGTTTTATTATTAAACACTAATTATGCTAATAGATAGACAGTCAAAAGTATGCTATGATAATATAGCTTGCACTTTTTAATATATATTTTTTTTTTTTTCGTTTTTTCTGGGCGGCCTTCTGTTCTACTATAAGACATTTCAAGGTTATCCATTAATTACCGGATACCCTGTATATGTTTAAACAGGTGATTTATGCAGGCGATGCTGCGAGCCGAGGCTAGTAAATAATATAGTGTATATTACAAATGTTAAACAATGCCTTCCTTGTAGACTCACTCAGAGTACAAAGAATTTAGACAGTATTGGTGACTACGTGCGCAGTACCCGTGACATTGGCGGGCAAGATTGTATCTGTATATGTTAATGAAGTATTCTAAACTGCCATAGTTTATAAGTACATATCTCACGTTTTGCCAGATTTGTTTTATTACTAAATAAAGGGCAACCCAGTTGACGTCTACTGGGCATATTGACCGACATCGTGCTGCTACGGAGACATTCTTGATAGAAAAACGTCTTTCATCTTTCTACCGAACTGTGCTTTTAATGAGCAACCTAAGATTTATTACTGAGAAAGATAGATAACTGAGGTTTTCTAAAAGAAATACCCAATAGCCCGCGAACTCATGACCGGTTGCATACGTGAACGCAAACTTATACCATGGGAACGGGCATCGAGGCAGTGATTTTATATAGGTACATTCATAGTCTCACGCCTGTATTCCAGAAGGGGTAGGCAGATGTGTATTAAAGCCACGTTTTGCCAGCAGCAAAACAGCAAATAAAATCCAATAACCTATTACGCGACCCAGGAATTAGACTAGCAAAGCATTTACAAAAAACTATTACAGATATCGCTTTGTACAAAGTGTTTCAAAGTGAACATTCTTGTAGTTTAGTAGTGCAAAAATAACCTATTATTTATAAGAAGAAGACAAGAAGAGGGAGAAAGTAAGTTTTACTTCTAGCAATAGTTGGAAAGGCTTACAACTAGCACTTGACACAACAAGACGACGTTAAAAAGACCATCATAGAAGAGAAAATAACAATAAGAAGAGAAACCAAGACCAAGAGAAATGTCCACTTTTAAAATAAATAGTCAAGTGATCGCCTGAAACACAGGTCTAACCTAGTTCAGGCAAGTAGCTTATAATAATGTAAAGGTGTTAAAGTAGCCTTTCTTGCCATAACTATGACTATTGTTTTGGTTGTAAACTAATTTCTTAAGGCATTAAGTCGTTGTTAGATATTAGGATTTAATTTAAGTCCACCATTGTACCTTTTTTTTAGCCGAATAAATTTTATAATTAAAAAAAATTACTGATATAATGGCAGAGAATAGAGAGACCTGGAAGAGGCTCGACCGACCAAACAAGGCTCTTTAATTGATTGATTGGCGACTAGCAGTGAATTGCCAGCCCAATGAAAACAATTCACTTGGAGTCCGTTTTCCTTTTTGGTAGAATGCATAATATGTGGCATATCCTTACTAATATTATAAATGCGAATGTGAGTTGTTTTGTTTGTTACGCTTTCACGCCTTAATCACTGAACCGATCTTCATGATATTTCGCATAAATGTTGTATATATACATTTACAAAAGGACATAGTATATATACATTTTGGTAGAAAATGTCCTGTTCTCTAAAGATAGAATTTTTTAACAAAATCTAGATTAACGCGAGCAGAGCGGTGGGCATAATCTAGTATAGGTACCTATACTATACAATAATTCTGTATGTTAGAATTTTGTGTGTACACAGAATTGGTAGGTACTGTATATGTTAGGCTGATGTTTACGTTGGTGGTAGTACCTATAGTAAAGTACGATGACTTAGCAATTTCACGGCTCAACATAGCAGCTAGCGATCTTTATCGGCCTTTCAGAACTGCAGGTAAATCTAGATACCTAACGTTCACCGACGCCTATCGTGTCTGCCTGCGACTGATAAATGGCAACTTTCGGCCCCTCCTATCCACATTTATCAGTCTATTTTCCAATATAAATACTAAGTACTACTACGTAGGTACTAAGTTTCTCTTAATAATACGTTTTTAGTACAACAACTTATCTAGCTAGAATCTTGATTAAATTACACATTAAGTAATTGGGATATAGACAATATACCCGACGTCTTACTTCATAGTTTCGGTTGACGTGGGTAACATAATAGATTAGTAACCTCTGAAACGAACTAGGTACTCTGTAAAGTTCTGGTATTAAGGAACTAAAATCCGTTTAAAGGGATGTTGAGGGAAAATAAATCAGAGGCAGCGCCCGGCCGTTCGTCGAACTCTGGAGTTGAGAACAATTGGTGCGGAGATGTAAATTAAATCGAGTAGCTGTCGCAGACTGGGCTTGAGCCTCGCCCGGGAGACTGAACCGCGTCGCCTCAGTAGTACAACTACGTCGACAGGTATGCTACGACTTCAGAACTTTATTCCAATAGATTTTTTATTCAAAGTACCTTCAATAGCTATACATATTCTCTTAATAGATATTTTCTATTAGGGGTAAAACGATAGGTGCGGAAACAAGGCTGACCACCTTAACTGTTACGAATATTTTCTGATTTAACATCCACATCTCTTTAATTAATCTTTACGTTCATTAATTTTACTGAAGTTTAATCAGCTTATAACGAAATCAGATACAAAGATGCTACTAACGATGTGGGGCAAGATGGCGAAGCTAGCATTCTTATTTATTTACTGTGTACAATGTGTCCGCGCATGTAGTAATAAAACATAAAGGGTACATACATGTAATTTTATCGATAAAAACATCCCATTTTACTAACTCCAAAACTCCAAAGATGGAGCAATTTTAATATTTGACTTACGTATTTAGACTCTAAGTGATCTAACAATCGCAACATTAAACTTAGGTCTCACAGACGCATACTTTGATGTTTTTCAAAAGTTTACAGCATACGCATTTAAAAAAGAACCTTAGCGGCCATACGTTATGCAAGTTACTTTTGTTATAAGTCATAAAAGAGAAATTTCAAGCACAATTTCATACATTATTTTAACATTTTCAAAAATAATACAAAATCTTTAAGGATAAAAATGTATTTTATTAGTTTTATTGTTAGTTTCTGAGCTGTTCTACACCCCAGTATAAGAATTACAAATGTAAGTTCACTAACGGTAGAGTTATTGTTAGTCAAAGATGTCCTTACGCACGCCCTTTGTTACGCAGGTAGTTAAAACTGATCTGTCTGATTAACGTATCCTTTGCGCCAGTAGAACATTTTATCCTGATTTTTTTACAGTTGTTTCTCTCACTGGAATGCACAGTAAAAGAAGACCTTTCAAGGGTATTACAGAGTAGTCCTTCTGTCGATAATGTTCTTGTGTTCGGCACTCTCTTAACATCTTTGCAACGAGTTCTTTTTAGTTTTCTAACAAGTTTCTTGGAGTCTCAAACGTTTGTCAGTTGGAGTGGACGTGGAAATCTCTAGTTACAAACTTTTAGATACGTGTTCAATGTTCACACGGTGCGTGAGGGCACTATTTATTTGCACTTAGGACGTTTCATATTTTGAAAAAGTTTTTGATGTTGTTTGAGTCGAGTCTCATTCGATTGCATGGTTACAATGGTTTTTAGGTTATGCTATGTGTGTAATGGGGCGAATAGATATAATTTTGAGTAACTTAGATTTCAACGGCCTTGTTTAGCATGCAGGTACTTAATAGAAAACGTATTCACATATTACTAAGTACACAGTATATACCTTCTGTGACTATTAACTTACCTACAATAAGAAAATCTGTAATATTATGAAAATAGTAGGTAAGTTAAGATCAAACATATTGTAGACAAATATTAAATTTTATATTTAATAGAAGAATCCTATCCGGATAAAGCCCTATTATAATAAACTTCTTCAAGATTGCATTTGCTGTTATTTTTTAACTTTACTAGAATAACGAAAGCCAATGTTCATTTAATCCAAATCAAAATATAGAATCTCAAATATCATAACTTTTAACAAGACCAGTATTGAAAGATACTGGATAAAAGATATAAATATATATACAGGGTGTCCGGTAATTAATGGATAACCTTGAAATGTCTTATAGTAGAACTAAAGGCCGAACAGAAAAAATAAAAATAAAAATATATAATATATATATATATTAAAAAAGCAAGCTATATTAGCATAGCATACTTTTGACTGTCTATCTATTAGCATAATTAGTGTTTAATAATAAACCAACAAAAAATCGATGGATTTCATTCATTTATGGTCGTAGTATACAAGAAAGTTATACATGGTAATTAAAAAAAAACACATATCTCAGGTAGTAGTTAGGATAGATTTTTTCATATTTTTTTCTGAACGGCCATCAGTTCCACTATAAGACATTTCCAGGTTATCCATTAATTACCGGACATCCTGTATATATATAAATTTAAGCATCAAACTCTATCACATTAAGTAGATGTGACGACGTCAGATCAAGGCCTGAACGCTAAAGAAAACCTCACAATGCATAAGTACGCGTCAAACCCCACTAATCACCCGTTAATTATCTAAATGGCTGGTGGAAAACTTGACGTTATTAAATACCGATTAGATGCAAACGAGACATGAACCATTATGCAGCGGATACGCCTGTTGTCGACCTGTTAGTCTTACGAAAGCGGCTAATGTTCTTATTCATCTATATCTATATACTAATATTATAATGAGGATAGATTAATTTTTTTGTTAGTTTGTTTGTAAGGATTTAACTGAAAAACTACTCAACCTATTTTAAAATTTATTTCCCCATTAGAAAGCTAAGTATATTATCAATTATTATTGAGTACAGTACTTTTTTTTTCAAAAACAAAAAGAACTATTACTAACATAACCTAACCTACTTTTACGCAAAGGAAGCCGCGGGCAAAAAATAGTATACAATATATTTTACTGCATGGATGGTGTAGTAGTTTAAGTGCTCGCCTCGCTATTGCCACAACGCAAAGTGTTCTGGGATCGACTACCAGACGGGACATTAATTTGTGTGATCCACAAATGTTTGTTTTGGGTGTTCTTTGTATCCTTTGTTTGAATGTTTGTAAAGTCGCCCGCTATACAGGAATTATCTCTAGTATAGACTTAAGAAAGAAGACATAAACTTCTTTCGTTACTATCTCAGTAACGACTAACAACGCACTCATTAATATAGCATAGACTACAACAGTATATTACTACGCACATAATAATAGTCTTAAATCTATATCCTCGAAGACATAGACAGACATGTCTTATGTTACATTTTGGTAGCTATGGGTTGATATCTTACGAATAACAAGGTACAATTACCGTCTATTGGCATTCTTGACTTCATGCTAATACTAAGAATTACTTTGACAGAAATATTCAATAATACTTTGTTACACCGGGTTTATCCCTGAGTACCCCGATTTCGGACGCCCCCGTCCCGGAGAACCCCAAATACAATAAACATGACTACATTTTTTTCTATTGTTTTCTAGTTGTCAATGGGAATAACCCAATGTGACTGCCGTAATATTCACTACGATGCGCTGATACAAACTGGAATGTGTAGTTTTACCATTTTTTTTTTAAACGCTATTCCTGCTCCAAATATTATTACTGAATCGTGGGGCCCTTTACAAACATTCAAACAACGGATAAAGAGCACATACAGATTCGGAACAATCATTTGTGCATCACACAAATTTTTGTCCCGTGTGGGATTCGAATCCACAGCACTCGGCAAAGTGTCAGTGGAGAGACGAGCACTTAAACCATTACGCCATCTTTGATTATATAATGACATTATGTAGGTAATCAAAGTACGCCATAAGTGCAGTCAGTAAATAAACAGAATGTTAGTTGTTTACAATAAACACTATAGACCTATATAATATATTGCTTGCTATCTTTAATTATATCTAATCTATATATGTATCTTGTTTACGGCTTATCTATGAGTCAGGGTATTAATTACAGATGACTAACAGATTGATATAATACTGATTGGCATTAGAATCTTCTTTGTTTATATGCTAGTACTCGTTGTGTGCCTATTAATGATATTAGTATCCGAGCATGAATAAATGTACGAACTATACTAATCATGAGCAAATTATAAATAGAGAATAGAGATCTAGAATTAAACAGATCTAGCTGTTCAGTAAAATCGGTGATGTATTTTCTAATCCACGTAAATCACGTTGCAAACAAACTGTTATCTAAACGGCCGAAACTGCGGGCAAAGACTAGTTTCTACTAAGAATTCATATCTCTTTTGTGTTAGTTGGTTTGATTAATCGAGGGATAGGGTACCGAATAGCAATGTGCGATCGATTAAAAATCTGATCATCGATTCGAGATGAAAACCATCTTATGTGGTAAATTAGTACATAGGTACCTAATCTATCAGTGTGAAGTTTATTTAAAATTACTCAATTTCAGCGGTTTACGCGTAACAAAGTACCAAACATCCTAACATCATCACAAATTTTACATATAAGATACTAGCTGACCGGGCAAATGTTGTTTTGCCATAAAAAAATGTTTTGACCAAAAGATAAAAAAAAAAAAAGTTGTTGGCCGATTCTCAAACCTACTCAATATGCTCACAAAATTTCATGAGAATCGGTCAAGCCGTTTCGGAGGAGTACGGGAACGAACATTGTGACACGAGAATTTTATATATAAGATTAGTAGGAATTCATCCTCTGTGTGTATTAATAATTCATATAGGTACCTACACTTCAAATTGGCAATAGCAAATCAGTAGGCAGGTTCATTATTATAATTCTAGCTAAGTTAATATTTTCTGCAAACAACTTGTAAAGTTTATGGTTACAATCAATAAATCAATCAAAACGCCTGTCAAGCGAGCTACTTAAACGGTTATTGGACGTAAGGCCCTATTAGTGATGTAATAAGCAAGTTATTGGTGCCGTTCTGCAACCGTAGTGGGCTAGATTTTATAATGGCGCCATTTTAATAATAATAATTATCTTTTTTACTTTCAACTAAGTACTTTAAACTTACAGCTTTCAACGCCTTTTACTTATAAAACACTAATTTATAATGTTTAATACTTACATAAATAAAATGCAATAAAATCTATATTAATTTCGATGAGTACCTACCTACCTACCTATTAGTGTATTATTAATTGATTATTGATATTGTAAATTGACTTGTTGTTCTCGTGTTATTTAATTTGGTTCAGTTCCGGGTGCAATAAAGTGATATTGGGTTTTATTATAGCAAATTCTCGGTACCAGTACGAAGTCTTTCAATGTTCTTGTTAGACAGCAAAATGATTGCCTTATATTAATTGGGATTTAAAACACAGCTGTCTTCTCGTGGATGAAAAGACCGCAATTTGAGTTGTAGCGGCACACCGGCGGCCAGTCACAATAGGTTTTTAATTAAAAAGCGGTGGTAGCAATAGATAAGGCATTGGACTTGCGATCGAGAGGTCGCGGGTTCGAATCCCACGCGTTGCACTACTGACGTGAATCCACACAAGCATTCTAGCTTAGCTGGAGGGGTTAACAAGAATACTAGTAATTTGTAACCCAAATTGCTAGAGATCTTTTTATAAAAAATATAATATATTATAGGTATTGCATTCCAAGACTTGACAATTTTAATATGAAACATGTGATCATTTGTTCTGCCTTTGGTCGGCAATGGGTAAATAACCGATTTAAGTTTGTCATGTAAATAGATAAGGAAGGAATTGGCGAAAGCCAAGTTTGTTTGCGGATTTACGAAACAAAACTTAGATGTAGGTAAATATATCAAGTACGCAATGGAATTAGATGGATGCAAATTATACTGCACTTCTTGCTTGCAAATATTTTAATAATTATTTAGTCTCGTGCATTGCCAATCTAATAGTCAAAAGGTGTTTATTATTATGGCTGCACGAATAGCGAAGTGGTTTACGTGGTCGCCTACCCACTGCAACTGTGGGTTCGATCCTCACACGGAACAAAAAGGGGATTGTCCATTTTCTATAGACACTGGCCAATCGTGGACAGGTCATTTAGCTAATAATATGAATATTTTATTAATCAGAGTCATAGTAAGTAGTATATCATCAATATACTGGGCAGGTGGATTGATGTGCTCTTGATACCTTTCCCAGCTTAAAAACCATATTATGGTCATTATGCGAGCGCAGCAACCCACTGTTCTACGGCCCACTATGTTTTGTTTGCATGTTTTTTTCAGCTTATTTCTGGATTTTTTTTAAATTCTGATTTTTCATGTAGTTTCTAATATGTTTTGGTTTTTTGTTGTGCAAACTTACACAAAGATTTTTAAAATAACATAAACGAAAAATAAATAAAATATATTCATGAATTTATTTTTTTCATGGCATCGTGTCCACGGATGACCAAAAGTGGACAATGTCCTTTGTTGGTTCAACAAAATTAAATAGGTACTTAGTTGTTTCGAGTCTAGGTGTTTTTTGTCTCGGTTGTTTGAATGCTTGTAAAGTTCCCCGCGACACATATTATTCCTAGAGCTATTCCTAATGAAGGTGTGTTTTTTAAGTTGATGTTGTAGGTTTGGTAGGTAATTAGTCATATTTAATATTATGTGTAAGATTTCCTCTAGAAGCTGTTTCCTCTAGTCAATGACTCACTTGATCTGTGGTTTTGAGCCCTCGCGGTCGTGAAATTTGGTTTCCCGCAGATATCTCATTTCTTAGAAGTAGTAGGATATGAGAGTGGCATAGTGGTTAGTAAATGCGACTGCTGAGCATGAGGTTTCGGGTTTAATTTCTGGGGGAAACTGGTATTACGCTTTCCTGTTAGCACAGAGTCTGGAACAGTACTCGGCATATAAGGCAATAAGTTAGTTACTGTCAATACCACTACACACTCACCTCTTCGGCGATATACGCATGAAATTATGTACATATTAAAGGATCAACTTCTTATCCCAGAAAAGTAACGAAGATTTCGGCTGATATTTAACGGAATTATAAAACAACCACTCAGTTCAACGGTTCGAAATACAATGTTCCTTCTACATTTTACAATGATACATTCGTTGTGGTGTTGCCACATGCAAATTGACAATACAGTGTAAAGAAATAATAATCGGTAGAATTGGTTAGTAAATTTTACATTAATAGAGAATAACGATAAATAATAATTATATAATACTAGTACTACTCTATAATTAAGTTTTGGTAGTATTATCTAGAAATACGCACGTAATTAGTATTTAACCTTACAGTATGTAGGTAGTACGGTAGGTACTTCAATTCTTAAGACTTATAATTCGTTCTACATTTTTTTAATAATTAAAGTTAGCCTTATAATATTAGCCTTATATATATATATATATATATATATATATATATATATATATATATATATATATATATATATATATATATATATATATATATATATATATATATATATATATATATATATATATATATATATATAGGGTTATAGGTAAAGTCGTGCTAGATCCGTTAAGGGCGTGGAGTACCCATCATTTCTGACTTATTTCACTATGAAACACCCTACCCTAAACTTAACCCTTTTCGAGATAGTCGACTTTTAATTTTTTTATCGAAAATTGCCGCATTGTAGGCTACTAAATTAAATTTTGCTGATTTTGTGTGTCTTATTATTATTATTATTGCATTTTTAAATGTGTAATAAGATGTTTTAGGACGACAATCATTAAAATAGTGCATAAGTTAATTGAATAGGCCGTAGTAGACAAGTGAAAGTAAAGAAATTTAAAAATATATTAGAAAGTTTATTTTTCTCTAAGGGATATCTAAAAAAAATATTATGGCAGTTGTTCGGCAGATGTGTTTTAAAATATCTACGTTCCATCAGCTATCTAACGAGGTATAACAATCTAGGGTTTTATTTAATTTCATTAAAAAACTTAAGTTTCATAGGCGACAGTGGAGAAGAAAATTAATACTTAGCCCTAAAAAGTAAAATAAAACAATAAGTAAGTATGAAATGTCATTTATTAAATCAGATTTCCTCACAACTTTTTCTTGCTCTACAATTCATGTTCAACATGGTCGCCTCTGTTTCTAATACATTGTCGCATCCTTCTACGGAGACCAGTCTTCACTACTCCAGTGGTCAACGTTGTCCTTATTTGATTTGCTGCATCCACAATCCTTTCTCTTAATTCTTCCACAGACGAAACTGGATTTGGCTCGCTGTAGACAAGTCTTTTCATGCGCCCCCACACATGAAAATCCATGGAGGTTAGATCCGGGCTTCTTGCTGGCCATGGCAACGGCCCACCTCGACCTATCCATTAGTTTGGATAATTTGTGTCGAGCCAGTCTCTGACACTGCTCCTGAAATGGGCAGGGCAGCCATCATGTTGAAACCACATGTCCCTGATCAAGTTAAGTGGTAGATCATCCAGCAAATTACTCAAGTCTCCTCTTAAGAAATGTTCGTAGCTTTCCCCATTTAGATTGTCCGGGAGAAAGTAAGGCCCAATCAAATGATTGGAGATAATGCCCATCCACACATTCACGCTGAATCTTCGTTGGGAGCCCTTCACTCTTTTCTTATTGGAATTCCTTAGTTCTTTTGGGGCCCAGTAATGGGCGTTGTGATAGTTAGTTATGCCATCTTTATCAAATTTGGATTCATCTGTCCACAAGATATTTCTTAGAAAATCTGGGTCTTCTACGTCTGCATTTAGCATAAATCTGCAGAAGTCCAACCTTCTCGCAGGGTCTCCTTCTTCAATAGCATGTACCGGCGTGTAATGGTACGGGTATAGGCCAGCAGTATGCACTGTAAACCACACTTTCCATTGCGAAAGTCCCAGATCACGGGCAACAATATTAGTGGAAGTAGTCGGATCCGCTCGAAAGCGTTGCACTATCTCAATGTCCTGTTCTTCGTCGTCATCAATTCGTGGTCTTCCCATGTCTGTATTTCGTTTTAAAACAGAGCCTGTTTCACGAAGTCTTCGAAAAACTCTGTCAAAAACGGCCACATCCGGTACTCGACGACCGGGGTAGCGAGTTATGTATTCGTTGCGAGCTTGCGCAGACACACAATTGTGGTATCCGTAACAAATAAGCATATCAGCATATTCCTCAGGTGTGTAGGACGTCATCTTCAACACTTCCGTATCACAAGTACAAATCAGAGTCCGGTTAACAAGCACAGTAGTCACAAAACAGAAGAAATAGTCCAGAATCACAGCCAAGTCGAGAAAAAGAGCAAAGCGATATCACATCTACTATGAACGAAGCACAAAAGCAGACTGACTACCAAAACAATATCCCAGCCCTAACCGGGCTCTACACATTTTTTCTTTTATTCACACCTACATAAATCGTAACTTGTCTCGCTCGCACGGTGCGTCTTAACTTGAAAGACAATAGGCGCGGGACCGTTAGAACTGCTACCTGGAGCGTCCAAACTACTTTTTTTCCACGAAATGTAATACAAATCCTAGATTGTTATACCTCGTTAGATAGCTGATGAAACGTAGATATTTTAAAACACATCTGCCGAACAACTGCCATATTTTTTTTGGATATCCCTTAGAGAAAAATAAACTTTCTAATATATTTTTAAATTTCTTAACTTTCACTTGTCTACTACGGCCTATTCAATTAACTTATGCATTATTTTAATGATTGTCGTCCTAAAACATCTTATTACACATTTAAAAATGCAATAATAATAATAATAAGACACACAGAATCAAAAAAAAATAATTTAGTAGCCTACAAATCGGCAATTTTCGATAAAAAAATTAAAAGTCGAATATCTCGAAAAGGGTCAAGTTTAGGGTAGGCTGTTTCATAGTGAAATAAGTCAGAAATGATGGGTACTCCACGCCCTTAACGGATCTAGCACGACTTTTCCTGTAACCCTGTATATTGTGTGAGAAGGGTTAGGCCATAGTCCACCACGCTGGCCTAGTGCGAACATTATAGAGAACTCTCATATATGCAGATTCTTCATTTCCTCACGATGTTTTCCTTCACCGTTAAAGCAAGCGATAGTTAACTATTTAATACGCATATAACTTCGAAAAGTCAGAGATATGCGCCTTGAGTTCGAACTCTAGACCTCTGCGTGGCAGACCAACGCTTTCCCACTAGATTATCGCTGCATTATACATATTAATAATATTTAGTAAAATACGAGCGGTTATAGAGACTGTAAGTAAAGGTTGTTAAAGTAGCAGGTTGGAATCATAATTCAAACCTGCTACCGTATACTTTATGAATTTATTATTTTTAGTCTTTTGTTCTCATGAAAACTGCCTACGTTCAAATAAATAAAATTATTTTTAAATACTGCACTGCTCACAACTTTTCGTTTACTTTCAGCATGCGTTCTTCGTGAACGTAAATGATTTCTGTAGACAATGTATGCTTGCATAACTTCTAAAATAATACAGGAACTGTTACTGGCGATACTGGTATGTATTACAATATGTTTAGAGTTGTTCATCTCCAGTTGTCAAGAATCCAATATTTTATTATGTAAGACTAGATTCTGGCCGCACCTTCGTCCGTTTGATACCGTACCAATGGAAATTAATATTGTAATAAAATGTCTTATGAGTTAAACACAGACATGGTCTATTTGCTTGCGAAGTTTCATATGGTTTACACGTGAACTCCCTAGATTCAGTTCCCGGTTCGGGCAAAGTTATATTGGATTTTTTTGTACGGAGGTTCTCTATAGCAGTAAGGAGCGACAATAAGCCTGGTAGAATAATCATATGATCTCTACGACAGTTAAAAACATGACCATATTTTTTGTACACGCTGTACTCGCACTTTAAATATTAAAAGATTTTTGGACAGATCTCTATATAAGATAATATCAACGCATACACATTTGGAGCTAAAGAAGTATGAAAGTAAGTTAAAAGCATAAAAATATGTGTTCGTCAGCCGATGATGATAAGATCAGAGAGAGACAATATTTACATGTGAAATGTGAGAGCAGGCTTACCTCCAAATATCCTTTGCAATCTGAACGTAGATATTTTCTCAAAAACATGAAATGTGAGGTACCGGAGGATCCTTCGTCTTGTTTCGTACATTTTTATTTGGTCACTAAGTAAAAGGAGATGTTACAGTTTTGTATAGGACTCCGGCTATAACATGTACATCCTCAGGAAACTTGGAAAATGTACCCCTAAATATATTTAGTTACGAAATTCTTTATTAATTTCTAGTAATTTCGTTGCGCAAAATAAAATATAAAATGTTTGACGTTTATCGTACGGACTATCTATGACAAGTTGGTAGATTTTTTCTAGACATTTATACATAACCTAGAATTGTCAGAAGTAAAAGAACTCTTGCTAGAATAATATTAAGCAAAGAATTGATAATTTTTGTAGAAATGAAAGAAAAACGTATGAATTCAGGCAATTGTAATAAGAAACACCAATTCAGCATTGGAATATTTATTATCAGTCTATATGACAGTGACAGTTAATGTCAAACATAAACAAAATGTTTCGATCCGGAGTGCACCCTGCAAAATCAGTATATTATATGTGTATGATAGTTTAAATGAATAAATTATACTCTAAAACATATTTATTATTGACATAATATATATTTATATATTATATACATTAATTATATAGTACTTTTATACAGTTTTCGATCTGATTTATGAACGCATAAAAAATTATATGATCAAGAACCACCGCCATATTGAATATAATGGCAATAATATAAAATTTATTATTGTTATGCGCAAACGTAATTCGACTTAAATTCAGGAAAAAATATTTTTCCCAGATTCCTGTGTATCTTTTGCTATTTTTTGGCTGATAGTACATTTCATAGCCGAAAATGAAACATTTATCCTTTTAAACTTTTATCCTGCGTTCCCGTTGCAATCACGCGGGAAAGTCGAGTACTGTGACATTTAGAAGGTAATAAAATAAAATAGACTATTTCCCAAACTAGTACCAGACACGGGTGCAAATTATTAGACAGGCTTTTTTTTCACAAGTAAAAGTTGGCGCCGCGCCGTGTTTGATTATAAATTGACTGTTATTTTATTACCATTCGTATTATACCTAATGCTTGAATTATATTATATTAAAACTAATTTATTTATTTCATAAATAGAAAATAATTCTTATATAAATAGATAAACATATGTTTATCATACCACCTGTAGATAATCCTACCAATATTATAAATGTTTGAATATTTGTTGTATAATCGTGCTGCACACATTATGATTGAATTAAGAATTGAAGTATGCAGACTTGGATGAATTTATAGGATACTTTTCATCCAGTAAAATAATTTACTATTAATACCAATATTTTTTAAATTTTTCGTTTCCTTGGTTTCACCTCAAATTGCCTAGATGGCGTTGTTATACTTCTTTCGCAATAACTGACATATAGTTCCCTAGAAAGTAACCAAGAAACAAAGCTTCAAAACAAATGTTTTTAAAGCACTAGACCATATTTTGAATAAAGAAGATAGTGGTGCTAATTTTTGCCTTTTAGGATTAGAAATTAGCGGTGCTATGTAACATACTTTTAGCGAAAAGTGCAAAGTAGTAAAAGTTCAAGAAGCTTAATATATTTTACATGTTTTAATGTTTCAATAACATTCAGTTATAAAACAGTCGTAAAACAGACGCTGTTAACTTTCAATTATATAGGAATTATGGTTCGAGAGCTTGTCGGTATTTTCAATTAACTATTCAAAATATGTGCCTACATTTTTAATTATTGTAATTGGTAAAGTTGAATGACGAACGGCCAACATCTTATAAAAGAAATTATTTTATATCAGGAGTCTATAACATTTGAATGTCACACGTAGAATAGGTAGTGCGTCTTTTAAGTATCTACATCATAATTAGATTTAATAATAATTTTAACAGCTACACGTGAGATACGATACCAATGTACAATGTATCAAATCAAACTGAACGAATTATTCGTTTTTCTATTACATAGCCAGCGATCGTCATTGTCTATAGATGATAGTTACGCCAGGAGTATCACTTGCGCTTTATATATTCAACAAAAATGGAAATAGATAGACAAAGACAAAGTACTTCTTTGTCTTTGTCTCTGATACCTAATCAGACTGGTTTTTCTTCTGACCGCAGTAACAAAACTAAATATTATTTAGTGACGGGATTACCAGTTTCCTGCTTATTCAAAATGGACAGTAGAAGGCACTTGTTTAATAATTTTTTTACGATATTATTATTTTTAGTTAGTCGAAACTCGAAAGTACTCTGTGTTCCATAAGCTGAAAATTCGGTGTCTGAGACCATATTCCTTCACATTAAAAGAAACGTGAGAAACGCGAGTATAAATAATATTGCGATAATTTTAACCACAACATAAATTTGTTGAAGATATTCACTGACACGTCATCAAGAAATATATTAATTTACCTTGTGCTCTTTACTTATTCACCTAGGTTTAGGTAATAGTAGTAAAAATAAATACTTATTAAAAAGTAATTAAATAAGATTGGAGCCAGACATACTTAATAAAGTCAACATTCAGATATATTTTTTACTTACTTTATATCTTTAAATTGACGCTCTTAAACGCCAGACGATTCCTATGTATTGCGTATTAATATTTAATCAAATTAATAAATTCTATGCAATCCCTATCGCCAAAGATTATAAAAAATATTTCTAGTCATAAAGGATCTAAAGTTTCAGTCTCGGTCTGCGTCCGTTAATTTTATGTTTGTAAAGTTCCGCACGATACAGGTTTTATTTCTAGTGCAGGTGTTGTTTTTTTAACGATATATACATTAAGTAAATCTAGTGACCAAACATGACCCTTTTTTATCAATTTTCAACGTATATAGCTAATAATTCATGTTTTATTTAGTAATTATATATAAACTTTACTATAAAATCTATTAAAATAACGATCTCACTGCAATTCTATATGACAGCCCTTAGTCATGCTTGAACCAATGGCAAGCAATAACACCAATTAATAACCATAGACCAAAGCGTCATTAAACGAAATGGGACGAAGGTTCGCCATGTGTTCATAGTAGGGAAGAAGTCTCAATGTGAGGCATCCTATTTGGCGGAATTGGGTAGCAAGTACCAAGTGAAAAGTCGGGCTAGACAGAAAGTCAAATACAGTAGAGAGATCTTACCGAAATTAAACAGTTGCGTCCGGAATAGGAAACCCAGCTGCACTACGGGTGAAACTAGTCAGTTAGATATTAGATTTTTCGTTTTCTTATAATCCTTTTGGGTTATTAAGGAAATTGAGATTCAACAGCGGTTCAAGTGAAGAGCTATCGGATTTTGTTTTAGAAATATGTTTATGAACGCTGATTCCTTTCATCGCTGGACCAATTTAAGTGTAGGTTTAGGTTTAGTTATGTATTCAGATAAACATCGTTTTAAAATATCTTTCATTTGAATTAGTTGACATCTTTACTAATATTATAAAGCTAAAGAGTTTGTTTGTTTGGTTGAACGCGCTAATCTCAGGAACTACTGGTCCGAATTGAAAAATTGTTTTAGTGTTGTATAGCCTATTTATCCAGGAAGGCTATAGGCTATGTAAAATCACGCAACAACCCACGGGTGCGGCGCAGTAACCAAAAACGCAAGTGAAACCGCGGGCACAGCTAGTACATAATTATATACCATTTTCTTAACTTAGTTTAGTTAGCATACATAGGAAGTTCAGGTATTTATGGTCTCAAATCGCCACCACAGCTAGTTGAGAGTAGGTATGTTTAATATAATCTATATATTAATATATGAAGCAAAAACATTTTGTCCCCTTTTTTACGAAAATTGCGCGGACGAAGGAGTGTGAAATTTGGCACAGTTAAAGTTTATATGGAGAAGGAGGAAGGAGGAGAAAGGCGAATTCTAATATTTATATAAAATATGCTTTAGAAATACATTAAATTAATAAAAAAACACTACACGCACACAACCATGAATTTGACACACGCAGTCGAATCGCGTTCGTAGTATTTCGGCATTGTTCGGCTGATGTCGTACTATTCTTCGTAACTATGGTTACATATATCAATATATCATTATATATGTATATATATCGTATATAGTATTGGTAAAAAAAAATATAGTTGTTGAGTTCTATAATCGCGTATATCTTAAATTCGAAATAACTTGACTAATACACCTTAGTTACAAAATAAGCATAAATAAATAAATGTATGCTTCCTTACACACGCAATTTTCAAACAGTTTTCTTGTAATAAATGTACCTATATACAGTCTCTAAAAAGCTTATTCACTATAAAAATACAAGCTGCTAGAATAACCTCTGAACAGATCGGTACACACATTTACAAGTATAATAGTTAGTTAATGGTAATAGGCATCTTATCAGATCCTTTCAAAGAACCTTTAATCTATCTGATTGAACCCCCGCAGAGTGGAGCTGGATTCTTTTTCAAAGCGTCGAACGCCTTAACTTTAACACATAGCAATATTTTATTTTTACAACATGAAAACGGCTTTTGTTGCGTTTCGTATCAACCAGTCTCTATTCAATTATATCTGTTTTTAAAATAATGTGAATAGCCTTTCAATTTGACATTTATTCGATTGATGATTTACTATCAAATTCTTCTTAATAGAAATGTATTTAATGAGTTCATTGACAGGGTAAGACCTTGTTACTTTATTTTCTAAAGATTTCTAGCAATTCAGGTTAAATCGAGCGTACATCTAACATTACAGATGGAAACCCTATGCGATAGCCGAGCTTATCCTAACCAGTTCTTACTTATAAGTACTATACATGCGAATATGAATTTATTTGTTTGTTATGCTCTCACGCCTGAACTGCTCGACCAATCATAAAGAAATTTTGCATATACGTTGTTAGGGAGACAAGAAAGGTACCATTTCATCAAGAAAGTACTGGTTCCGAGGGATAGAAAATCGACATAACCTACAATTAATCTACATTTACGCGCAAATCCGCAGGCGATAATCCTAACCTAAAGATAATGATATACATGCGAATGTGAGTTTTTTTGTTTATTACGCTTTCAAGCCTTTTCTACTCAATCGATCATTATAAAATTTCTCATACAAGTATAAAGTATTGATCCCAAGCAAAGCGCGGGGAAATGCCAGTATGAGTATACGGGCTAAAAAGAAAACTACCAATTTAAAACTCAGAAGGCTGCAAACGGTTGTGGAGAGTCGCATACACGTTGTCAGGATAATAGAAACGGATATAAGTTACCTTTCTTCCTGAAAAAGTACTTATACGCGCGCGAAACCGCAGTCAAAATATAGTCTATGATAAATTTAAATATTCGACACATACAATGACATATACATATATTAGCTCCTATACTCCATTTGGTTAGGTGTTTAAGTAAAGGTAAACAATCGTGATGTGTCTTTTTCATCTTTTTATCTAAAAACTTAGTTTAAAATATAATGCTGCTGAAGATCAATATAAATATAACAATAATGATTACTAAATCAATTGAACCGTTAGTTTAAACAGTAGTTTACTTTGTAAAGTCGTTAAAAATGTATAATAATGTAAAATAACGTTGTGCTTCTAACTAACCTTCGTTGTTCTAACAAACCATGGTCATCGAAACACCTCTCAGAGGCCCCTATATAAGAAACAGAGGGCTTATTCGCAGGCAGAGTGGGTCAAATGAGATTATATAATGGCCCGCAGTATATGCGACGTTATGAACGCACGCATATTTACGTAGTACTAGTTACTAGAGCTCGCCCCGGCTTCACTTGCGTTTATCTAAATCTTGTCAATAAATTTCTATCCCTTGGGATAGAATATAGATATAGGTAATAATAGGTATATAATAGGTAATAGATACATGTTTCTGCATGACAGGTACTCTATGTCCTTTATTGTACCCCTAACAACATGTATGTGAAATTTCATGATTATCGGTCGAGTAGTTAAGACGTGAAAGCGTAACAAACGAACGCACATTTGCATTTATAATATTATAGTTAGGACAAAGATAAAATAACGTTGTAACTAGCCTTCTTTGTTCTAACAAACCATGGTCATCGAAACACCTCTCAGAGGCCTCTACACAGAAAACAGAGGGCTTATTCGTGGGCAGAATGGGTCAAATGAGTTTTTAATCGCGCAGTATATGAGACTTTATGAACGCACACATATTTACGTAGTACTACAATTTGCCCGCGGCGTCGCTCGCGTTTATCTAGATCTTGTTAGTAAATTTCTACTATTCGAAAACAGTAGTAGATACATTTTTCTGCATCATAGCTTCCCTATGTCCTTTGCTGTACCTCGGACAACGTGTATGTGAAATTTCATGATTATCGGTCGAGTAGTTAAGACATGAAAGCGTGACAAACATACATTTGCATTTATAATATTAATTAGGATTTCCGATATCTCCTTCGTCATTCCGACAAAGAAGACTATGAATGAATGACGCATGCGAATTTACACAGCAATTATTCATTTGTTTATACAGCTCAGGACCAGGCTTTAAAGCTAAAACATATTAGTGCAAACCACATAAAACACTTATCATTACATATTTGCAATTCTCATTACAAACTAACTCGCAATATGAATCGTAAATTACAAAGATTGTATAACAATTTCACAACTGCGTATTTTAAATCATCTCGTTGGGCGTGATCCAAAGGCACCTCCCCAAATAGGGGAGATGAGATGACGTCATCTCCAACCCCTGCATGACATCATTCGTAGCAAGGTTACTGCGCTACGAAAGTGCTACGCAATATTCAAGCTCCGTAATTTTGTTACTCATGTTGTGACGTAGTTTTGGTAATCTGCGTATATGTGACGTAGCCATATGTGATGAGAAATTTTTCTTTTGTAGCACATCAAGCGGATCCTAAGATTAGAGTTCAGACTTAAGTCTCTCTGCGGCTTGACTTTAATATTAGCTAGTCACTATCACTACATATTATAAAATAAAGTTCCCCACCGCGTCTGTCTGTCTGTTCGAGATTATCTCAAAAACTACTAAACGGATTTTTATGTGGTTTTAGACAGAGTGATTCATGAGGAAGGTTTAGGTGTATAATTTGTTAAGGTTTTTTTAATACCCGTGCGAAGTCGGGGCGGGTCGGTAGTATTATAATATAAATGCGAATGTGACTTTGTGTGTTTGTTTGCTATTCTTTTATGCCTCAACTACTCAAACGAACATCATAAAATTTTCCATAGGTACATGTTGTCAGGTATACAGAAAAAGACAAAGGGTCATCTAAAAAAGTACTGTACGGAAGTATAGTAATTTAGTGACAAAGTCTAGATTAACTGGAGCATAACGACGGATATAATCTAGTATTACATCAATTTATAAAGACGTGTTTATTTTTAACTACGATTAAAAACTGATGGCAGTGTTGAATAAATTTAAAGCTAATCATATTGTAGCTTTATATTTAAGTAAAATTTTAATGTTTACCCTACAATGCAAGTATCAAAATTTAACTTAAACCAGTCTCGTGTGCTTCGGTTTCACACACCGAGGGCTCCGTACTACAACACAATGGCGCCGCCCGGGCCCGACTCACACTTGGCTTTTTGGAGGAGAAGGGAGGCCATGGACCCCATAACCTTCCTCCCCACAACTCCTAGATTAGCGTTTGTAGCATTTCATTTTTATTTTAAGACTAGTATTTTCCCGCGGCTTCGCTCACTTAAATGCAGATTAGGTTATGTTAGTAATAGTCTTTTTTTACAATAAAATAAATGGCGATTCTCGGTGATAATAAAGTTTTCTAATGGTGAAAGATTTTTTTAAATCGATTGAGTAGCTTTGAGTTGAACCCTTACAAACAAACAAACAAAAAGTAAAAGCTTTTCGTTTTATAATATTAGTATAGATTACTTAACCATCTGTGTTTCAAATTGGTAGTGTTTTTGTTAGCCCGTTCACATAGGATCAGTACTTTTTATCCTGACAACGTGTATGCGAAAGGGGAATGCCTATTCTCCATAGTATCTCAGGCCAAAGATGGACATCAAAAATTACTATAAAGTTAAATGTTTTAAGATCTTAACAGTATTACATATCTAAAAAGTATATTCTAATTGACACCACACTTTTAGAAATACCTATAGAAAAATGTATTGAGGCTATTTTTCTATACGAAAATGTGTCTGGCGAGTGAGATAATTCATAAACATCTCTTTTCTCAATACACTATTATTTAATTATGATAAGAGGTGTTTGTAATATATTTTTATCCAGTTATACTTAATAAGGTATGGAAAAAAACATTTTTGTTATTTTAAACGTCTATATTCTCTTCATTGTCATATACTATTAACAAGTCATCTAGAAAAGGCGCAGGATTATATATTGGACTCATATGTTGCACAATAGACTTACTCTTCTTCACTATTTTTTGTAAATTATAGTGACCTCAATTTGAATGAAAGTAAATACATATTTATACGACAAAATCAACTGGAAACTATTTTTCTCTAGCCTCTTGTCCATTCGTGGCCTCAGATGGGCGTTTCCCTTTCATGATGATCGAACGAGCAGTTAAGGCGTGAAAGCCAAACAAACAAATATACTCACATTCGCATTTATAATATTAGTTAGGGTTAAACATTTCAAATCAAATGCACTCACAGACGGGTGCGTGCATTGATTTCGGATCAAGTTGCACAAATGCAGTGCATTTTACATCAACATACACACGTCAATGTCGATGTACAGTCAGCTACATAAGTCGATAAACGGTGAGGAGATTTTGAATCGCTTTATCATACAGCCGTAATAGCTAAAGGATTGTTATTTTAATCATAATTTATTACTGTTTACTCCGACATTGGTACCTGATGGGGTATAGACATAAGACGAATATACCTAAGATGTATTAGTAATTTTTTTATTAATATTTTAAATATTTATTGCGTAAAAATGCAAATCAAATCAAATCAAATCAATCAAATCAATCTTTATTTGTATTAATGTGGTGTATACAGATGTTTGGTTTAGTTTACAGAGTTCAACATTAGTCATATATTCATGACATACAAATATAAAATACACAAAAATAAAAAGACAAAAACTTATAACTAAATTAATTTAAATTCTAACTTAATAAATGTAGACTATCACACTGTATCTTACATGCAAAATATTCCTGTAGTGTGTAGAAACATTTATTGCAGAGCCATCGAAATAATTCTGCTTTGAATTTATTTATACGCCACTCATAAACACCCTGTGGCAAGTGATTGTAGATGCGCACCGCCATTGTGTAGCTATTCCGATTACATACATCAGTTCTTATGGGAGGAAGCATTAGTCTATTTGGATAGCGGGTGTTGAAGTGGTAATTATCCTTTTTTAATGAAAACAGGTTACAGTTAGACTTAACAAATACACACATTTCGAATATATAGAGACTTGCGACGGTTAACAAAGACAGTTCACGAAACAAAGGTTTACAGCTTTCCCATGGAGCCTTATTGCATATACCTCTGACACATTGCTTTTGGGCTATAAATACCCTGTTAATATTTACAGAATTGCCCCAAAGAACAATAGCATATCTCAGATTAGCGACAACAAAACCATGATAAGCTTTTAATGCAGTCTGTTTATTTGTAATTTTGGTGAGTCTCCATAAAGCATAAGCAAATCTATTTATACGATTACAAATTTTATCTACGTGTAGTTTCCAATCACATTTATCATCCAAAGTTATACCCAAAAAAACAATGTCTGAAGCCTCAGTTAATTCCTGGTCCTTGTAATTTAAAGTAAGATTAAGCTTCTTGCCACACCTATTATAAAATTGTACGTATTTTGTTTTATCAATATTTACATTCAAGTTATTATTATTCAAATAGGTAACTATATCAGAAATTGTATTATTTAGTATATCATTATAATTATTTTTCGAATTATTTGGTACTATTATAGATATATCATCTGCATAGAGAATGGATTGATGTTGTATCACAGATGGTAGGTCATTTATGTATAGTATGAATAAAAGAGCATATATATATGCATATATTGGTAATGGATTATGTATCTGTATTAACAAATAATTATTTTTTGACATTATTTATTCATAACATACTGCTACAAATGTATTTAATGTTTAGGTTCTTATATCGTTGACTGTATCTTTGAGTGAGTTTGTTTTAGTGAGTTGTATTGAGACAGACTTCTATATTTAGTGATTCTGTGCCCGTAGCGATGGAAATTGTTACATAACTATTATGTATTTGAAATTTGCAAAAGCAGTCTCAACTGGTCGCAAGATAGGTACTTCAAAGATTTTGTCCAGTGACTTTGTCATTGCTTAATAATGACATTTATACATACTTTATAAGGTAGCTATCCCTCGGAAGCAGTACTTATTTTCGCGCGATTCACAGAATAGAACAATTATTACAGATTTCTTATCTCCCTAATGGATTAGTGTTTAGGTACTTGTATACTTGTACTATGTGCTTGTATTGTGATTTTATTACCAGCTGTTTAAATCTATTTTAACATTAAGTAATGTATCTTAATTGATATACTATTTAGTAGTTAGCTCCGCGAACACATCTAAAATAGTCGGTTCTAGTTGCAAACTGATCACGTTAATAGTTTGCGACATTTATAATAATAATATAATATCAGCCCTGTATTAAACTGTCCCACTACTAGGCACGGGCCTATTCTCATTGTGAGAAGGGTAAGGCCATAGTCCACCACGCTGGCCCAGTGCGAGTTGGCCGACTTCACATATCTTCGAGAATATTTTTGAGAACTTTCAGACATGCAGGTTTCCTCACGATGTTTTCCTTCACCGTTAAAGCAAGCGACAATTAATTATTTAATACGCATTAAACTTCGAAATGTCAGAGATGCGCGCCTTGGGTTCGAACCCGACACCTCTGCGTGGCAGTCCAATGGTTTGCCACCAGCTGCTATTGTGACATTCAAACAGCGAAATTTGTATCACCAAAAACAGATTTTGTTCTACAATAATAAAGCTTTTATTAGTATAAGCAACAACAATAAAATCTTTATAATTCATACAACTTCTTACTTCGAAACTTCAAATAATTAAATCCAAAACCACTACACCGTATTTTACAAACTCTGATATGAAACCGAAAACAACGTTACAACGTTAACAAACACACATTAAAGTGAATGCAAACAAGATTTTGACGCACAACATTAATTCGTGTCTTGATCCTTTAGCCGAGAACGAAATTATTGTTGCACTGTAAACGGTTACGACAAACGATTAAAACTTACCACGAATATAAGAATCACGTTTGTATACAATAACATAGCTTTATGGCTAATATCTTTGAACATTGAAATGGATATTAGAATCCAACCCTTATTTCCAGCCGTAATTCTAATGCCACCTTAGTCTTTAAGCGCGATAAAGATTCACATTGATGTTCTATAAACGCACCCTTTCAAAATAGCCAATTCTCTTGTGTTATGTAGCCAGACGCTAAGGGCGGGGGTACACTGTGTGTAATAAAGTGCAGTGTAGTGCGCACGTAATACAATTCGGCCGTATTACAAGTTTACAACACATGTTATACGCAATGTCTGCAGTGACCACTCGGGCCAGTCAATATTGAGCCCTTTTTGAGAGCTTTTGTAATCTTGTTTGCAGCAGGTTGTTTAGGAATATCGATCGTGGCTGGACGTCCGCGTAGCTTTTGATTGTGAATTGCAAGAGGGCTGTTGAATATTGAGCTCGAGTGAACACCAACTCTTTTAGGATTGATGTATGTACCTGATTCAAAAAATGTTGTGATTATTTGTATCGGTCTAGCAAAGACATGTGCTAAAGATCTTTCCAACTGGCAACTGTATCTAGATGCCTTTTGTCTTAAAATGTCTATAAATCACAGCGCTTACCATAATGGCTGTAAAACATATTTTGCTTATCACCTTTCAATACTAATACTGTAAAAAAGGTAAGATTTTATTTTTGTTTGCTTTTTTCGTTTCTAAGGGATTAACTAAAAAACTGATTAATTGATTTAAAAAATATTTCACTGTTAGAAAGCTATATTATCACCGAGTAACATAGACTATATTACATAACCTATCCTAACCTACTTTTACGTGAGCGAAGCCGCGAGCAAAAGTTGTGTAGCTAGTTTGACGTGAGTTATCCGCACTTAACCTCACAATTGGGCCATTATGCGTAAAATACTTTACTATATACTTACCTAGATCTGATTCTGTTTGATTTATCATAATAAAAAAACTATAAGCCATTATGTCCAGTAATATCGGTTATAGATCAGACGACTAAAGTGAGAGAGAAAAAGTGATTACCGGATGTAGCCTGAACGAGTAGCTTGTGTATGTAACCACAAAGTGACTATTAAACTTCTGCTATCGCAGATTAAAAATGATTCAATCTTAACACCTAAGTATATAATGTAATATTACCAATTTTTTTTGCCTTTATTACCGTAATAGTGTATTAGTGATCGCGGCCTGTGTCGGCAGACTTTAACAAACATATAATCAACGGAAACACAGTACAATCTGACTTAGACCAATATTTTGCGATAGACAAATAATTGTTCCGTCCGGGATTGGAACCTTAAACTCTTAGCGGAGCGGCGGCAAGGCAATCAGTTGCCCGCTGCTCCAGTAGTGCAGTAAGAGAACTTTTGTATTCGTCGCAATCCCTGTGACATGGAATCTTTTCACGTAATGAGACAACAAAAAAAAAGAACATCCAGGCTAAGCACAACGATGAGGTGTGTGTGTGTATATTTTATTATGTGTAAATAAGACAAATCCCACAATAAGAACAATTTCTGTGTCGCGGGAGCCTTTACAAACATTCAAACATCGGACACAAAGAACTCGGAACAAACATTGGTGGATCACACAAAATTTCGTCCCTTGCGGGATTAGAACCCACTACACTCGGCGCAATGGCGAGGCGATCATCTAAACGACTACATTAACCAGTACGTCATCAGTGCATTGAAGTATTATTACAATGGTGCCAATTCTGTTGTCATAAAATTCTCTTATCTTAGCTAAAAATGTCTAAAATTTAGTTTAGTCCTGTCAAACGACATTTCGTATTCTGAAATCGCTAAAAGTGACAGGACCAGGACTAAACTAAATTTTAGAGATTTTTAGCTAAGATAAGAGAATTTTGTGACAACAGAATTAGCACCATTGTCAATAATACCAAGCTATACAGGCAAGCATTACACATATGTACTCGTATATCTATATCACTAATTATAAACATGTTTTTTCCGTTTGCGCTTATTGTCGTCGTCTCCTATTCGATGTGAGGTTTAGTGTTACCAACAGTGGATTTCTGTTATGAGATTCTTAGTAGGAGCTTGACAATGTGCCTAGTACGCGACAATAGACCCGCTCGTTGTTACGTGGAATCCAAAACCATAGTTAGCTAAATGTGGTTGTAAATATATGACTGCCTACGGCATCGTTTATATAAATGTAAGTCTATAAACGTATGTAAATATACATGTATTAAATCAATAGTACCAAAACGAGCGAGCCACAATTCTAAAACGGTGTGTCAAAACCTTTAGATATATAAAATGTATATTTTTTAAATGGATTTTTGAGTACCCCAAACTTTGATGGCTAAATCTAAGTGTCCGTATTTACCGAGTTCGAATGAGGGTTGGTTTTTACATTCTTTTTATAGTTAGTGCCAATAAAACGGCACATTTGAATTTCGCCTTCCTAAGAACATTTTTACCTCGGGTAAAAATGGCGCCTTTTTATTTACTCACGGCAATCAGACTTTAATCCTCCATTAGCGGATTGCTCACAGTTGCAAACGATTTTAATTAAAGTATCCTGACATATCTTTTAATGATTTATGTTGTTGCCTATTTTATGTCTAAGCTGTCTTTGATTTACAGTTATGTTTTTAAACCCAGGGTAATCTGTTATGGAATGCTGGATATAATTGAAAATTATGGTGTCTGGCGTTGTTAGCTGCTGCAGCCCAAGTGTTAAAATAAAACCATAATTAAATGCTGTCTACAGCGGTTACTTAGGCTCTAGCCTTAGTTACTATAAAATTGAGGGTTATGACGATCATGAGTATTGACAGAATAGTGCAACAGTTAGCTTATTAAATTTAATCGGTCAACTTCACCTCTATTCTAAACGTTTATATATGTAATATCAGCCTATATTAAACCGTCCCACTGCGTGGCACGGGCCTCTTCTCAGTGTGAAAAGGTTTGGGTCATAGTCCACCATGCTAGCTCAGAGCGGGTTGATAGACTTCACATCTCTTCTAGGAGCATTATAAAGAACTCTCAGATATGCAGATTTCCTGACGTAATTTTTACAATTATTATTATTTATTATTAAATCTCGTCAGGCATTTGCGATAATTAACTATTTAATACGCACATAACTATGAAAAGTTAGAGATGCGCGTCTGGGGATCAAACTCGAGTCATCTCCGCAGCAGTCCAACGGGTCCACCAGGCTATCGATGCTTTAGTTTTATATACTTACTTTATATATATAGATATAATCGCGCCATGAAGGTAACGAAGCGCCTCACTCCACGGTGTAAATATTTTTTTAACTATAATTGAATTCTTCGCCTACATTCATAACTAGTCTAATAAACTCATTATTGTGCAACTAAAACTATTTAAACAAAATCATTATATACAGTCTGTTTTTATTATAAGCCGTGCAAGAATATATAATGTTACTCGTAAATCTATTAATAACTTTATAGATCTATTAAGTTGTTTTTATTACACGTGGTATGATGACACAGACAAGTTAAATACAATAAACTGACTAACGTTTTTGGTATTTGTAAGAAAAATATTAGTCTTTAGCGATTCGGAAGACGTTTTACTTTGTACTACTTCTAAAACGTCTTTCAGATAACATGGACGTTGGTCTAAACGGAACTGACGATTGTATCAGCCGTATAATCTATACTAATATTATAAAGCTGAATAGTTTGTTTGTTTATTTATTTATTTGTTTTTTTGTTTGGTTGAACGCGCTAATCTCAGGAACTACTGGTTCGAATTGAAAAATTCTTTCAGTGGTGGATTTATCGAGGAAGGCTATATAAAATCACGCTACGATCAATAGGAACAGAGCATAAATGAAAAATGTTGTAAAAACGGGGAGCATTCTCTTACGTGAAGCAGACGAAGTTGCGCGGGACGGCTAATCTAAAATATACTTAACTAAAAGTTAACTGTAAAAATAATGGCCAGTCCTACAACTAACAAGTAAAAGTTATCCGAAAGATAAATCGCATGTTGTCTCACTCATGTTAGGTTAAAGAAGAGAGACGGTCAGACTTTTGTGTTATAGATAAATTCGATCTGGAGGTAGTAGTAAGTAGTAGCCCTAAATGTTGTATATTTGAAATTAAACTACTATACGGATTTTATCGCGTTGTTTATTTATCACTGTATTACAAAATTTTGAAAATATTACACTACTACTACTATTGATTTTATTTTACTAATTTCTAAGCTAATAAAATTATTTAAACTATTAAATCTATTTATTTTTGGTTTACACTTTCCCCGACGTTTCGGTTGCTTTTCAGCAGCCATGGTCACGGGGAGACTAAGATGGTAGTTGTCTCAATGTTCCAGTGTAGTTATTTCAATTATATTATTTATTCTATCTTTCAGAGTCACACCACATATATTTCTCAGCGCTCTCATTTCTACAGCATTTATTCTGCTCTCATGCTTCTTTTGCCATACCCAACTTTCACTTCCATGCATAAGTGTAGGCACTAATAGTCCTCTATGAACAGCCAAACGTGCCTTTTCGGATACATTTCGACTGTTCATAAAAGCGCGTAGAGCGCCATTCACTTTATTGCCAGCAATCGTTCTTCTTTCAATATCTCCCTTATGTGTACCATCCCTTGTAAACAAAGTACCCAAATATACAAACTCTTTCACTTGCTCCACTTGTTCTCCGTCAATCATAATATTGCACATCGTCTTGCACTCCTCCCTTTCAAATACCATTACTTTCGTCTTGCTTACATTCATTTTCATTCCTTTACTCTCAAAAGCACCATGCATAATAGTTACCATCGCCTGTAACTCTTCCGCCGATGACGCAAGTATTACTTGGTCGTCGGCATAAAGTAGACATTTGATAAGTAACTCATTCATTCTTAATCCCCATTCACAATCTTTTAAATCTTTCAAACAATTGTCCATGTATAGGTTAAACAGCCAGGGTGACGCTACACATCCTTGTCTAACACCTTTTTCGATGTTAAACCATTCTGTGTAAGTCCCATTTATCCTAACACAAGCTCTGGAATCTTCATAAAGAGATTTCAGAACTCGTGTGAGGCTGCTATTCACTCCATACATGGACAAAACAGACCAAAGTTCATTCCTCACCACTTTATCATAAGCCTTTTCCAGATCCACGAATGCGCAATAGACCTTTTGACCTTTGGCCAAAACTTTCTCGGCTATGCTCCGTAAGGAAAAGACTTGATCTGTACATCCCATACCCTTTCGATATCCCGTTTGTGCGTCCCATATTTTCTCGTCGGTTACTTTCACAATCCACTGTGATTCCGCCCTAGGCCATAAATTGAAAAATTTCATTGTCTTACTCCAGTAAGATCACCTCATTAAGTCATTAGCTAGTTCACATACTTCCAAAAACTATAAATACCAACGTAATTAGGTCAAGGTATCATTCACTTTTGTGCAGCGGAAGTGAGCGCATCGCGATACTAATTAACGCTACGTGTGAGTCATTAAAACTTAATCACGTTGTTTTTGAGTGTCACCATTTCAAATCAAGTGTTTACGTACTGTGAAGGTATGGATGTTCAAGAGCAAGGTTTTTATGCACGTATTATTTTGTAGCATTTTATTATTGAGGGTAGTTTTCTTTTTAAAAAATGTGATGTATATTTATATCTTTTGGACCTACAACTTTTCGCTGTACTTTGCTGCCCTTGAAGCATATCTTTTTAGAATAAGGAGAACATCCTTATAAAGGGCTATAAGTTTCATCTGCCTCTTCCTGCCTCTTCTTACGTTAGTTAGGCTGTCAAAGTATGTATGCCCATAGAATAAAAATAAAGTCATTTTTTTAAGTTCAGTTTTTAAATTGTTTCAGGTACATTTTTCAAATGTTCTGTATCGAGGATGTCAATTTTTAACATTTGGTACTCTAAAGTGGGTAAACCAAATGAAAAATCACAGCATGTCCTGAACACTTTGACTGAAACATCATGCGTTTCTGATTACATCGAAAACATTAACCCAGAACCTTTAAGCCTTAGAATTACGAATGTATGTAAACGAATTTCTCATTACTGGACCAAGTCGAATCGTACTAAATCTAAATTCTTAGAAATGTGTTCAGATTGGCTGCATGAAATTGAAAATATTGATGTAGAGCGAACTAAGTTACGTGTATCTCTGAACTTTGACGAAGTTGAAGCATCAACATCTTCATCGTCTGGCCGTCCGAAAATGAACTTTGACGAGACCAGTAAACGTACAAAAAGGAGAAGATTAGCTAATTTGTCTAAGCAAGATCCTTCTCTTGTACATTCATTGCTTAGTGATTCCGATGATAGTTTATTAACTTTTCCTGAAATCGATGCTAACGAAGTTTTATCGCTCATTGTCGAAGCTCACTTAACTCGACATCAATATTTATTAGTAAAGAAATTTATAAACAATAAGTTTTCAAAAAGCATTTTGCCATCTTACCAAATTGTTGGGGAATCGAAAAAACACTGTTATCCTCCAGATATAACTGTTAGCGAATCATCTGCCGAAGTCGAACTTCAAAGTTTATTAGATCATACAGCCAATCGGATTCTCAAGTCTCAAAAGGTTGTTTTGGATAGGGTACATAAAGAATCCCAGGATAAGATAGCTTTGATAGGGAAATGGGGTTTTGATGGCAGTACAGGGCATTCTGAATATAAACAGTGTTTTTCTGACGCCACTATTGAAGACGGTAGCTTGTTTCTTACTTCATATGTGCCACTTCAGCTTGTTTTGAAATTAGATACTGGAGAAAATACCGTAGTTTTGTGGAAAAATCCTCGTCCTTCGTCAACTAGATACTGTAGGCCTGTACGCTTTCGATATTTGAAAGAATCGACTGCAGTATCAGTTGAGGAAGAAGCATATTTTAAAGAGAAAATAAGTAACTTACAGCAAACTGTTTTCAAAAAAGAAGATCAGGAATACCGCGTTACTCATTGCTTGCAATTTACTATGGTAGATGGCAAAGTGTGTAATGCACTTAGCAGTGTTTCCTCGTCTAAATGTTATATTTGTAATGCCTTGCCCAGCGAAATGAACCAAATTGACAAATGTTTAAACAAGAAAGTCGATGAGAGTAAATATGAATTTGGTTTATCACCTCTTCACGCGTTAATACGCTTCTTTGAATATTTTGTTCATGTCGCATACAAGTTAGATGTTAAAAAATGGCAAGCTAGATCTGAAAATGACAAAATTCTTGTTGCAGCAAAAAAAACATATATTCAGACTCAATTTAGAGAAAGATTAGGTCTTATAGTGGATAAGCCCAAAAGTGGCGGAAGCGGGACCTCAAACGATGGTAATACCGCCAGACGGTTTTTCTCGAACTCAGAAATTTCAGCTGAAATTACTGGGATCAAGAAAGATCTCCTAGATCGTTGCTGGATCATACTTCAATGTTTGAATTCGGGATATAACATTAATAAGACGAACTTCGAAGAGTTCGCATTAGAGACAGCTCGGCAATTAGTTGCCGAGTATCCGTGGTATAACATGCCTGCTTCCGTTCACAAAGTCCTAGTTCATGGTGCTAATGTTATTGATCACGCTTTATTGTCAATCGGAGAGCTGTCTGAAGAAGCAGCTGAAGCAACTAACAAACACATCAAATCATTTAGGAGAAATCACACGCGAAAAATGAGTCGCATTTTGACCAATACTGATTTAATTAATAGGCTTCTTCTTCATTCAGATCCCTTCATAACAGGTCTACGAAAGTTACCTGTCAAAAAAAAGAGTGTACTGTCAAAAGCTGTTTTAGATTTGTTATGTATTTAAAGGTAATTTTGCCAATATTTCGTATAGTTTGTAGGTTGTTTGTATTTAGAAAATAAACTTATTTTATGTATTTTTGCTATTTTATTTTATTCTTTTGTGGTAATTGTTAATACAAATAACCATTATTTACAGTTTTACTATTAAAATTCGCAATATAAAATGTTTTAGATACATCGATCGTCTAAAATAAAATTACTGCGAGACATTTTTACACCTAAATGTTGTTAAGAATTTTTAAACTTATATAATATATTATAATTTTAATTATTTACGTTTACCTAAATATATTCCAACGTGTAAAATAATAAAATACTTTTTATAACGGATTTGTGTATTTATGACCGCCTTTGTATGAAACCTGAATCACTGTGCAATCCTTTCAATTAACATTTTCGCATACAATGTACTATAGTAAACATGTATATATGACATATATGACCACCAATTATTTATTATCCACAGCTAATACTTTGTATAGCAATAAAAGTCAAATATAACCTATCAACCCTGCATTGACCGAAAATCAACCTCGCTTAATTTAACTTAACGATAATGGCTGTTTATCTGGAGCAATCAAAATACTTTGAATAATCAAGCCTTATCTCTACCAATACCATTGAGAATAAAATACATACAAGATAATAGCTATCTGCATGGCCAGCAACCAAAACGTTTTTACACAAAACTATAAATTCTTATTTATATCTAATATCGGATAAAATTGCCATTCAAGACTGTTTTCAATAAAACTAAACTTAAATTGAACTGGAGAAACCAGAGTTTTAAAATCGATAACTTTCAATATCTCTGTATATCTTGGAGCTTTATTCGAAGCATAAGGTCGACTATTCGTCTGCAGAATCGCTCTACGAAATGGCCTTATTAATTCCCTTTTATGTCTGGCAGTGCACACACGCCCGTATAAGTAGGGATACCATGAAACACGTCAGAACTCAATGTCTGAATGCATTCTTAAGAAAGTTTATATTTTTATTTATACTTAAGCTTATAGGCAAAGGCCTTGAAGGACTCTCTTGGATTTTCAGTTGCTAGCAATTCTGATTATAAAATTTTATATTTTTGGTGTGTCGTTGATCCCATTATCTCAGTTTGTGGTTATATTTGTATGATGGTAAGGTCCAAGTTTGTTTCCCGGGACGGACAGTGTTGAAGGTTTCATATATACTAATTTAATAAAGAGGCATGATTTGAGTGTTTTTTTTTGTTATTAGTACACTTAAAACTACCGAACCGATTTTGAAAATTCTTACTCCATTAGAAAGCTACTTTATCCAGGAGTAACATACGCGGGAGCGGAGTAGTATTCTTAAACGTGAGTGAAACCGCAGGGCACAGGTAACATATTATAAAATTAGCAGTAACAGTACAGTTACTAAGAATTTGACCAGTTTTGGAAAGTTGTGTTTGGCAGACACCAATCTCACTCCCTAATACGTGGAACCAAAAAACATAGGTATTGAAATATGAATGCAATACCTCTGCCTACTGAGGATACACAGACAAGTGCCACTTCACAACAACGCCACTTAAACGTAACTAGCGATTTGCGTAGCTTCGATTCTCAAATCACAGCGGTAAAAAGGAGCGTACATTTTGTTCTTCATAATCCTACATGTTTTACGTCTGGCCTGCGACACAGCTGATTTGTTGGTAACCCTACACATAAACGATTTACGTTAAAGTTTACACCGTTAGCTTTCTTTATGTTAGTATAAAGTAAAGAAGATATAGGTGCTAAAAGGCCACCCCCTGTCTGCAATGTTTTGTTTTAATTGCACACACACTGCCACCTGATGCCTTCGTAATTGGTTGTCTTTGTTTTGGATATTGTTACCTCTATAGGAGATGTGAATGGTAATGCTATGTGTAGGATTATTGTATAAAGTATAAGGCCTAATAAAATTATCCTAGACAAAAGAAGCGGTTGAGTAACCGTTTCTTTTAAAGGCATTTCCCAAACTTGGTCTTTATAGATATACAGATGTATTGTGGACGGATTCAGCAAATTGAAGACAGGGACTCAAAGATTCGGATTCACAGTGTGTATATTTTGTGTTTAACCTTTACGGAAATATTTCATCTTTCATTGCTCTATTGAAAATATATAACTATTATACCTTCCAAAAGTAGTGCTATCCCATCAAAAACAAAATATGAAAAACAGAGGCCAAGTTCGATACTAACAAACGACGCCAAGGTGCTGCCGTCAAAACACTTTAGATCTAAATAGGTGCCAAGTAAAATCGCAGTTTCTCAATAATTGATAACTAGCTATGAAAACGATTATATATTTTTATATCTTGGTTTTATATTTACATCCTATGTAGTATTATAAGTGCGAAAGTGAGTTTGTTTGTTTTACTCGACCGATCATCATGAAATTTCGCATATACGCTGTCAGTAGGACAAAAACGGCCATAGGGTACCTTTCATCTAGAAAAAAATACTCTTACTAATCTAAACTAATCTAAATTTACGCGAGCGAAGACACCGGCAAAATTTATTATTACTTAATCTTTTTATGAATGTCATTTAACTGATTGAAATTACTAATCATTTCATTAATTCAATTGTTGTTATGATTCATACTATATGTAATAGCGTAAAATACATTTCACGTCATTTTATGTGGTTATTTATATGATTAATATATTTTAATCCTACAAATTATCATCAATCATCATAGATCATTGTCATATGATGACAATCCTGATATAAAGTGTAAGTAATTGTACGCGTCAACATAATTTCCGTCTGATGTGTATACAGGGCGTCCGGTAATTAATGGATAACCTTGAAATGTCTTATAGTAGAACTAAAGGCCGTTCAGAAAAAAAAAAAAAAAAAAAATTAAAAAAATAATATTATTAAGTGCAAGCTATATTAGTATAGCATACTTTTGACTGTCCATCTATTAGCATAATTAGTGTTTAATAATAAAACAACAAAAATCCGATGGATTTCATACATTTATGGTCGTAGTATACAAGAAAGTTATACATGGTAATTTAAAAAAAAAACACATCTCAGGTCGTAGTTAGGTTAGTTTTTTTTCATATTTTTTTCTGAACGACCTTCAGTTCCACTATAAGACATTTCCAGGTTATCCATTAATTACCGGACACCCTGTATGTAACGCGGGGAAAAATACCAGTCGGTTAAATATTACAGTTCAAAACATAGACATTTACTCGTAAATAATCTTTTCCAGGTAATCTTATACATATGTTAGTTATAAACTATGTTTAAAGGTATGTTTTAAGAGGTAAAGGTATGTTTTATAGAGATTATATTTTTACTATGATACACTTTTACGTTAGTCTATGAAGTATTTTAAAACGTTTGAAAATAAAGCTCTAATAAATTAATAACATTTAAAAATCTCAAGTACGCATTATCAATAATAATAAAATCGGTTATATATCATAAATTCATAATTGTGCATGCTGCGACATCAGTGATACCTTAAAATGTTATGCATTTAGTCAGTATTTATGGTCTTATTTAGTTATAAGAATTAATGTAGCCATGTATGTCCAAATAAATAAATAATACTAACTAGCGGTCGCCTAGTGGTGAAAATTCGATCATAATTATTGATTTCATTTTAAGTTTGATCGTTATTAAGGTTTTACTGTCTATAATTTTATTCTTTATAATCATATTTCATTTAGATTTCGCCAAGGCTATACAGGTTAATTTACCTGTCTTTCTTCTTCAAACAAATTATTATTTACTTAACTGTACTCTTTCATTGACGATATTCCTAAGGTTGCTACTTTGTTTTCATTTTTCTTTATTGCGTATAAATAAGGTATATGTAACCATAGTTACGAAGAATTGTACGACTTCAGACGAACAATGCCGAAATACTACGAACGCGATTCGACTGCGTGTGTCAAATGCATGGTTGTGTGCGTGTCGTGTTTTATCATTAATTTAAAGTATGTTTAATGCATATTTTATAAAAATATTAAGATTCGTCCCTCCTTCTCCATGTAAACTTTAACTGTGCCAAATTTGGTACTCCTCCGTCCGCGCAATTTTCTTAAAAAGGGGAACAAAGTTGTTGCTTCACGAATTAATATATAGATCTTCTTCTTCCTAGCCTTTATTATTCCCAAGTCATTTGGGATCGGCTTTTCTGGTCTAACCGCATTTGACTCGATATCAGTTTTTCCACGGAGCGGCTGCCACCTGATCTCCGCAACCCGAAGGCTAAAGATACCCTAAGGCTAGACCAGTGTCAGGATATTATAGGGCACTGATTTTCGCAATAACGACTGCCATAGATGTTCATGGCAGCCGGGACCGACGGCTTAACGTGCTCTCCGAGGCACGGAGCAGGCGATAATTGTCAATTAATACGCATATAATAATAATATTTCGAAAAGTCATATAACTTCCGAAAGTCAGAGGTGCGCGACGTGGGTTCAAACCTGAGACCCTCTGCATTGCAGTCTGTTGGTAGACAGGATAATAACTTTATTTTGGGACTTTATTTATATTACACTAAATTCGCAATTATATATATATAAAATATAAATACAATATCATCGTCATCATATCGGCCGAAAGAAGTCGACTGCTGGACATAGGCCTCTCCCAAGATTTTCCACACAGACCGGTCTTGGGCCACCCGTATCCAAGCGCCTCCCGTGACCCTTACCAGGTCGTCAGTCCACCTTGCAGCGTATGCCGGTGGGTGGCCGCCAATACCATACATATTTAGAAATCTATTGTATGTGGCTGCCGGTGAGCCGCTGCTGCTCAAAAGGTTAAGGTAGACAGACGTAACTGACTATATTGTACTTCATGTAGGAATGCCACGTTTTAAGTTTATTAATTACAAACAAAAATATAAAACGCCTATTCTCGCCTCTCCTCTTTATAATATTTAAATCGAAATGTTTAATGCTTGCCTATTTGTATAAAAAAGTAAGAGAAAGAAAGTCGAAAAAGTTATAAGTAACACCTTTACATTTAATTGATAATATTTATGTTTATACAATATACTATATAATTCTTCTGTACGTGTGTTGACAGTGAACTCCTCCTAAACGGCTGGACCGATTTGAATGAATTTTTTTGTGTGTGTTCATGTGGATTCGGGGATGATTTAGATTTGTTTTTATTTCCTTGTTTTTTTTTTGTATACTGGACGACGTCTGTCGAGTCCGCTAGTTTAATATATTTTTAATCTTTTAACAAAAATCCTTTGCTCACTGTTAGGTATGAATGGTGAAGCCGAAATATGTTTGAGCTTGCGAAATGTGTATGTAAATTGTCCATGTCGTGTATTATTATATATCTTAAAAATGAGTTCACCCTGCTATTTTATGAAGGATAAACTTTTGGCCACCGACTATTGTTATAGTCGGTCGCCAAAAATCGATCTTTAGTCATATTTTATTTTATTGATTTTATGTAAACCTTGCCTTGACGCTTTTTAAGTATATTGGAATATACATAAAAAGGTGTGCTGTCTAACACATGCTCAACTAGCTGATATTGGAATCAATTAACTTAAGACAATGCAATTTAATCGTTATTTGAAATCAAATACCAATATGATAAAGACATTTGATATTCATTCACGATCCCCCAGCGAGATGATGCCTGTCAAAGATTAATTAATTCTAGTCAGTGCAAGGATTAAACTAAAATATTGAGTGCTAGATTAAAGTATCTGGTTGTAATAGATTGCCTGTCAATTAATCTTGTTAAAATGAACTGTATATGTAGGCTATTATTAAATGAACTATTAAATCCTAACTAATATTATAAAATAATAAAATTATTATAAAATTTGAATGTGAGTTTGTTTGTTACACTCGATCGACCATCATGAAATTTCGCATATACGTTCTCATCATCATCCAGAGAAAGTACTGCTACAAATATAACCTAATCTAATGTAGGTATAGATACGCAAGCAAAACCGCGGGTAAAACCTAATACAAACTCAATAAAACATCTGATAAGTACAAAAATAAAAACCTCAACTGCAGACCAAAGATATTTGTACTTAATATAATGAAGTCATTATATTAAGTATGTGTTCAAATCGCGATAGTCTTAAAACTTTTAAAGATATTTGAATGACAACGGAAAAGTATTACTCCCAGCGCGGCGTCTTATAATTCATAATAAAAATTAAATTTTCTTTTACTTCCACTAATAATTCGTTAAATACCAATAAGATGCATAAGAAACAGAGCATTATGCACTATATACCAAAAATACGCAAGTCCTTATGGACAAGGACTTGCATATTTTTGGTATTAAGCAACAGAATTTTACTTCTTTATTATATAACCAGGAAGATTGATGAAAGATCAAGCCTATAGGGCGTCTTCTTTTATGCAATATAGGTGGCAAACAAGCATACGGCCCACCTGATGGCAAGTGGTCATCGTAGCCTATGGATGCCTGCAATACCAGAGACATCGCTTGCGCTGTCGACCTTTTACGAAAGGAAGAAGAGAAAAAGTAAGTGGGAAGGTAAAGGAGCGGGAAGGGGTAAAGAGGGTGATTGAGCCGCCGGCACTCACTCACCGAACGAAACACAACAGTAGGAATACTGCTATTTCACGTCGATATTCTATGAGAGCGTAGTCGTTCTCCGGTCCAGCCGGCCCATTCATGCTGAAATCAGCAAGGCTTTACTACTCAAAAAGGCTCTACTCTACTCTGCAGAGCAGAGCTTGTCGGTGGAACATTCGCCAGATAGCTCTAACTTCTGCTTTCTTTATTACCTCTCAATACTATCCGACGCCCACTTTTTATTTAGTCGTTGAATAAAATAAGTCTACATCTCTCCCTTTTTCTGCTTCCTGTCTTAAATATTCTTTCTAAATAGATTTTAAGGATATCTACATGTATCAAGTGGCCAATATACTTTCCTCTCATGTTATCTATAACTCTTCACAACGGTCTTTCCTTATTAACAGGGCCGTGACAAGCAAATAGTAATACATACATACGTCTGAATAAAATATCCTTGTAATGTCACCTATGTACGTTTGTTACCCTGGCACGTATGAAGATGACGATGGATTTTTAGCGATACAGTAGAGTATTGGTTTTGGTAATATTATACTGTATCTTTAAAAATCCACTTTTTATCATTATGCTATGGTGGTCACGTGGCAAAAGTTTGTACTTACGCTTGCAGTCTTAAGTTATATGCCCGGACGGGGCAAAGTCTTATTGAGTTCTTTTTGGCCCTGTAATAAAGGCAGACAGAGGTCGGTAGGTTATAATTTAAATAACCTAGAATGTGTTTTCACATCACGGTATATAATTACAAAATCATCTAAATCCACGTTTACGCGTGATTGACAAAAGTCCAAATCTTCACAAATATTCACATTTTATAAAAAATAATTTAAATAATTTAATACGACCTACACAAACACACTCTACAAACTGAATACTAACTATCGCACATAATTCCCAAATTAATTGACTACCTAAATGTATGCACAATAATAACCAAAATGATCATTACTCCAGTAAATCGCGATCCCCATTGGAAACAGTAATGAGACGTCGATGGAACGGCTTTCCGATCAATATCAATTCATTTCGAGTATCGCAATTTGTCCACGTTGAATGTCTACCTCATAAAAGCTCTGTCTGGTGCGCTCTATATCAAGTTTGAGGGGTATATTTGTTTGTTGCTATACAATCGTTATATTGCAGTCGCGTAAGTTTTGACTAACTATGAAGTTGGGTTGAATGCCACGCTAGTCCTGTTATTGCATTCTAGGGTCAGATCAATTTGTATAATTACGCATTTATAATGTACGAGATTTACCCGCAGTATCTCTCGTGTAAATGCAAGTTAGGTTAATTTTTATTAGGTTAGTAACAATATTAGTTACTTGGTGCAGTAGGATTGCAACCGGTGTTCGGCTGATCAATATGAGAGATCGATTCTCACCATTTGATTATACTTTTCCCCCTAAAGGGGACAATAAGGTTAAAATTAGAAGTGACCAAAGGGTAGGTCTTTTCGTTTAGTGGCCTGCCGTTTCATACAGTGCGTGGCGGGCCGAAATCTCGGCGGGGTCGCGATTTCATGTGAAAGTAATTTGCGCGGCCGTTCCGACTCTGGTTATGTCGAAGGAACACCGTGCTATCACGGTGTTCCTGATGGTGACATCCCGGTAATAGCGACTAAACCTATGTTTAGTCGGTATTACCGGGATGTCACCATCTTTTCTCTGGCGGTGAGTCCGACATAACCTCTCCGTCGCCCCGCGGAGAGGTATACATCACGTAAAGAAAAGAAAATAAAAAAGGTTAGTAACAGTACATATTGTATGTCCGTTTTTGTTTCCCTGACTATGTGTTATGCGAAATTGCATGATGATCAGTCGAGTAATTAAGGTGTAAACGTGTAAAAAACAAATGCACTCACTCGTTTGTTTGTCTGGTTAAACGCGCTAATCTGAGGAAAAATTATTTTAGTTTTGGATAGGTTATTTATCGAGGAAGGCTATAGGCGTAGCGTAGCGTGATGTTATAATAAACATCACGCTGGAACGCAGTAACTTTAAACGCGGGTGAAACCGCGTGCATAACTAGTTTATAATATTAGTTAGGATATCAGTGAAGTGGTAGATAAGATGTTTTACGCCAAATAAGCGAGCATATATGCAGCTATCTACTGGGCACATTTCTAGACATCGTCGTAGTACTTGGTATTCCTAACAAAAAGCGATCATTCGCTCGTCATCTTCATACGTGCCAGGGTAACATCCGTACATAGGTGACATTACAAGGATATTTTATTCAGACGAATGTATGTATGTCTATTTGCTTGTCACGCCCCAAGGAATGACCGTTGTGAAGAGTTATAAATAACATGAGAGGAAAGTAAATTGGCCACTTGATACATGTGGACTTCCTTAAAATCAGTTTAGAAAGAATATTTAAGAAAGGAAGCAGAAAAAGGGAGAGATGTAGACTTATATTATTCAATAACTAAATAAAAAGTGGGCGTCGGATAGTATTGAGAGGTAAAAAAGAAAGCAGAAGTTAGAGCGATCTGGCGAATGTTCTACCGACAAGCTCTGCTCTGCAGAGTAGAGTAGAGTCTTTTTGAGTAGTAGAGCCTTGCTGATTTCAGCATGAAACGGGGAACGACTACTATCTACTGCTATTTTACAGAATATCGACGTGAAATAGCAGTATTCCTACTGTTGTGTTTCGTTCGGTGAGTGAGAGTGCCGCCGGCCCAATCACCCTCTTTACCCCTTCTCGTTCGTTTACCTTCCCACTTCCTTTTTCTCTTCTTCCTTTCGTAAAGCGTCGACAGCGCAAGCCATGTCTCTGGTGTTGCAGGCGTCCATAGGCTACGATGACCACTTACCATCAGGTATGCTTGTTTGCCACCTAAATTGTATAAAAAAAGACGCCCTGTAGTAGATGAAATTTTTTACAGCGTCTTATATAACTTGGTAAATAGCAATTTGAGCGATATTGAATGTATCTGCGAATTTTCTCTGAATGCTCTCCAGGCGATTAATATACACATATGTCATAGGACAAAGGATTCCATACTTATGAGGCGTATTCAAGGTGACTACAAATGCGAACCAGAGAACAATACAAGATTTTAGTAGTAGTATAAATCAAACCAAGCGCTTTTGAAGCTTTTTCACAATAGTATCTATGTGAACATCAAAAGTGAGTTTAGAGTCAAATGTTATACATATATAGATCCTTAATGTGATTTACTCTGGTAATATGCGTATCTTGAGGAGTATAGGAATTGACTTGATCGGAATGGGTTTACGAGAGTAAGTGCATACGTATTTAAATCAAGACTGTTGCGACTTGCCACAACATTATGCCTGGAAATGATCAAGATTCTCCTGCAAAAGATGTGAGATATAACCTTATTTGACATATTATGTATATTTAGTAAATCAATTTTGAAACTAGGGAAAAGCATCTGCTATCTAACAAGTCTGCAATTGAAAACCCAATATGTACGTAAAATGTAATATTTGGCAAATAATTAAAAGAAATATGATCGTAGTGAACATAATACACAAAATGTATGACAGAACATGACGCATTGAGCGCTTTAACTAAGAGCGTTTATTTCGTCGCGCTTGGATTCAGCAAGACCTTAAATAGCTTATGAACCTGACGAAACAATAATTCAACTCTTTAAATAATCTAAATAAAATCCCTCGTGAAGGCAGTTCCAGGACTGGTTTCCATGTTGTTTACCGTGAATCCAGCAGTAGCGTTAGTGTTTACCGGTTGATTAAAAAATCTACCCCACTTAAGAAAAGCCCAGCCCTTAATCACTTGCTCAAGTATGGTATCCGATTGCCCCGTGATATTCAAGATCTAATTTTCTCTAACAAAAATAATAAAACAAACTTGTGTACGATAAAATCGAAGCACTCACAAAGTTAATTTAGTTGTTAGCGTTTACATTGCGGTGGCAATCGGCTGGCATCGTTACCGGCCCATTTGCGAGGCCAATCTGGTTAAACATTGACGTTAAATAATGATTTCTATTTCCCTCGGTGCCTTCGGGTTCTGCACTTTCGAGTAAAGTGATTCGCTTCTCCTCGTTGAAATATTTTGTTTAGGACTTTTTCAAGGCAATTACAAACTTGTTTCTGGTTTAATTTGGGTATCTCGTAGGATATTACTTTTTATCCTATATCACAGTTCGTCACCTATCAAAATAAATTAAAGGAAAATTGATTGATTTTGCGTTAGATATGGTGCTATAGTTTTGTTATTTTTTATGTAAATACTAATCTAACCGGTGTCTCCCTTCGCATAAACACTACATGGTAATTATTATAAAACTTTAGCGAGCCTGTGTCCTGTTTATTGGAAATATATTCGAAAACATTATTGGATTTGACTATTTACAAGGGCCCGAAGCTAAAATGGTTATTAGATTATTTTACTGTTTGATTGTGTGTCCCATTATCACGTAAAATTATTAAACAGTTTTAAGGCGGTTTTTAAAGTTAAATAGTGTAAGGTTCAACAGCTACGGTCCATATAATTCTGGTTAACATCACCGCGCCAGTCTGCTTGTGACCACAAACAGTGCCGCCTGGCCAAATCGTCAAATGTTTCATAAGAGTATGTAAATACTGAGTAAGATTACATCAAAACCCATTTACAGTTAGGTATATACATAATTCATGCAACGCGAAAGAATAAAAGTGATTAGATTCATATTCATCATAATTGTAACGTACGGTGCGAAGGTTACACAAACTACCGATAGAAACCATAATGGTTATCAAAGCTCTGTTGCAGACGAACTAAATACGTTATCGTTCGGTCACATAAGTAGATAATATAATAGTGAAATGACTATTAGCGGGATGCCCATATTTAATAAGTGAACATGAGTCATATTACATAGTACCATTGTTATGTATTAATTAATAAAATTAAATAATCGATGCTCTTCTTCTCTTTATTTGAGAGGTCTGCACTTGTCGGTGGAATTTGCGCCATCTTTCTCGATCTTCGGCCAAGACCCTGGCCTGCTTATATGACATGACATTTGCCTTTTCTTTTGTTTTGTCAGTGAATATTCTTCTAGGTCGGCACCTTCCTCTCATTCTTTTCACTTTTTCTTCTATGTGTTGTTGTTGTTGTTTCCTTTTATATGTTATGATGTTTTTAATGAAGAAATAATTGATTTGTTTGTCATTTGTTTTTCAGGTCACAAAGTGCACTTTAATGTCAAACCATTAGTAGCAAATTGGCACTTTTTTGGTGTAGGCTTTGTGATAGATAGTGGTAATTTTGTGGTGTAATGTACTGAACTCTTTGGACTTTGCTTATTAAGTTATCGATATACAGGGTGATTTTGAAATCGTGTAATTCCTTTTAACCACGCATTCTACTGGTGATATAGAATAACCCTGACCATATTTTTTCTTAATTAGAATAATGGTTTCGGCAAAATTAGAGTACAGATTTTTTTCATGAAATGATTTCAAATAGTCATATTTTAACCACCTGACACAATCTTAATATTTTACTAATTTAAAAATAATAACATAACAATAACTGATGTCGTAAATAATAAGGGGCAATAAAAAGGACCGCCCGTTATTATTTACGACATTAATTATTAATATGATTTTTTATTTTAATTAGTAAAAAATTAAAATTGCCTCGGTTGGTTAACATATGAGTCATATGACTATCTGACACCATTTCAAGAAAAAAACGGAATAATAAATTAAAAAAAAATAAATCTAATTAAATAAAAATATGGTCAGGGTTATTCTATATCACCAGTAGAATGCGTGGTTAAAAGGAATTACACGATTTCAAAATCACCCTGTTAGATCTTGGCGCACTGATAGACTAGACCCTGGATTAACACAGACTATTTTTATCGTGATATGAATTTCATCAAATAACTGACTAGATATCATAGATCTCACCCCGTAGCATAGGGCTTCTAGGACGCGAGTGAGATCTTTTTATAGTTTAGGCAATATTAATCTTTACGCTAAGATATAGGTTTAAATTAGATTTTGGACTTAAGTAATACCTTTTATGTAAATGTTGTACTGGATCCGGTGTATATTTATTACCAGGTCGATGTAATATACGATTATATATATGGAATTCGCCTAAGCGAAGCTATGGGCTGAATAAACTAATACCAAGATAAATACCACAAAACAGGGAAATAAAATAGAAAGGCCATCAATACACTTTTGTATTAAAACCTACAAAATACAATATCAATTACGTCATTCGTGTAGCCAGATTCGAAGAGGCGGCCTGAGGCCAGCTGCGAGATAACTTATACATAATAGACTTAATTTAACTTACAATTTTTATACGGAACATGGTTTTTTGAGTGCGTAAATATTCATGGTCTGTCGCATTTTACTGCGTATGCATCATAGTATCACGGTCAACGAACGCTACTTAATCTATCTGGGGATTGCCCATGAGTGAAGTTTTCCTTGTTTATCTAGTAATTGGTCAGAGCGAGATCTTGGAATAGAAGTAAAATATAACGGTGTTCTATATACGATTCGTGAATATAAGCAGCATGAGTACAGTCAAGTCTACATTGTCTATTGAGAAGAATTGTATAATAATTCCTATTGTATATAGGCAGAGGTGTATGACATCTACATTATGGTAGCCATATATTGTTGCAAGTGAGCTTACTGATGTCCAGCATACATGTTAGGTACTAGGCTCGATGTCACTACTGAGAACATTCGTGACAAAGAAATTTAAATACATTGTAACCGACTCGACTTGAACTTGGGACCGCATGCTCCACCGCTAACTTATGCCACGGCATTAGCAGAGCAAAATAATCAAAGTGGTATTAACTAACAACAACAGTGAGATTATAACTTAAATAAAATCTAAATCAGTTATATATCGTTTCTTTCTTTTTCAAGTAATACCCGTGAATCCCTAACTAGACTCAACAAGTGCTGTTTAACGTCTTATCTTCCAAACTTCAGTTCAATTTAAATAAAACATAGAACTGTGATCGCCGAATCTTGACCGCGACGAATATTGCTTAACCCTGAGTGAGTGCGTTTAGTGCTACACACTCAGCATTAGTCAACGGAATTCATAAGTATTCGAGGTCAGTCAACTGAAATGACAAATAAGGTAATATGAGTATTATGTCACTGGCATTTGAGATTAATAAATCACTTTGCCTGTTGTTTCAATAGTTACCTTTACCAAAAGAGGAATGTTTATAAATGCATGCGTAATTTATCAATTGCTGGAGTGCCAGACATGATTGAAAAACAATTGTGTATGGCCGCTGGCAAGTCGCAGTTCAAACCGTGAAAAAGTCTGTATTAGCAGCAGTGATGAATACATGAGGTCTAGAGTTTGATGCGAGGGTTTGGAAAAGTGTTATTGGGTTGTTCCGCCAAACATTTTTAGTAGCACTCTATACGTCACAGTCGGAAATAGTATCCGGTAGAATAATTTAACTTGCCCTCTATTACAGGTGTCGCGCGATGTACGAGTATACCTAAATAAGGTTTTTGAAATATGTGCCAGATATTTATATCGATGTACCTGGAAGAGCACGGACGTCCATTCATCCATTGGTCCTATTCGTTATAAATATCGATGACAGTCAATTTGAAAAGTTTAATATTTTCAAATATGATGACATCTGGTTTAACATAAGTAGCTATACCTTAGGATGCAGAGATAGATGGCAGCCGCGCTCTGGGAAAATTATATTCATTTAGTCTCGATAGGCAAGCTACACTATATTAAGAGTTAAAAAGGTTACCTGAGTCGAATTTTATCCATTTTGTTCTAATCGCCACAATAACTATATATTATTCTAACCTCCCCGTATCACGTTTAGGGACAAATAAACCAACGCAATAATTACTTTGGCCTACCATCCTTCTCTCGAACACAGTACTACGTAGCCTAGATAGAGATGACCAAAACCGTTCAGTCATTTATTAGAACGGACACCAAACAAACGATGCATCCACTCGGTCCACGTGATAAATGTCCCACGTTCGATACCCAGACGACGTCATTTATATCAATGAGAAAAAAGCTTTTAACGTAAATGTTATTCAAAGTAAACATACTGTAATGAACGATACAAAGTTGTAATGACTGTTCTGAGAGTTGCCGCATGTGTTTTGAGAGTTTGCGTTTGGGAAATTTTACTGAACTTTTGTACGTTTTAAATGTGGGATTTATTAATTAGTGCTTGCAGTTTTACCGTGTTTTATCGTCATAACTATTCAGATATGGATTTTTACTGAGTAATTAGTAGGACGGAATGACGTTTGGAATAGCCCTCGTGGAATACCATTATGATATCATAAGTAATAACTTATGATATCATAATACGTATACGATGTAAAAATTGGTAATTTTTTTTTTGTTGATATATATAGTTTGATTGATTAATATATACATTTTGATTAATAAAAATACATGCAAGTTGATTAACCAATATCTACTGATGGTTGCAATGTCCTTTGGAGAGTTACCCTGACAGGCATCTGGTTGATTCAACCAAGTAAGAGAATTAAATTGAAAATCTTATGTAACAGTTCCAGCAATCAAATATTGTGTACGAGTAGAAGAATAACTTCTCTTTTCACTATAATAATATTATTATTAATTTGTGATATTTTATGACTTATTTTATTATCAAATATCACTTTTGTATGTAGGTACATTGCGACGTTTTTTGTTAAATATATGTATGTTACACTACTACACGAGACATAAGCATAGTTTTTCGACCGAAATCTCAATAATGACAGTGCTACATGATGCCAAAGTAAAAAAAAAGTCGTATATAAATTATACCTCGATAAATTTCGTTTAAAGTATTTTAATTTGAATATGCTCAGAGAGGTCAATACCTACTCACTTTCTTTAAATATCAAAAGTCACGATGAAAATATAGTTGCAACCAAAAAGTCGTGGAGAATCCTCGTTGAAAGTACCATCGCACAATAAATCAAGTATGGCCGTAAGTGTTTGCGCAAATAGAAGGAGCGCGTCAGTACTAGGAGCGCAGCCGCCTGAGACGTTCATAAATAATATTTAGGAGCCATCGATAACATGTCTGACATTGGCCGCTGATGCTGAGCAATGGCCGCAATCTCTTTCGATATTTTCTTGATATTTTAAAGGAAAAAGAAAGGTGTGTTTGTGTACGTATTGGGATTACCTATAATTTTACATAGTTCTGAAGGATGCTGTAGTGATAGGAGATGATGAATCCCAGCGACGCTTATTGCGCAGTATCTGGGTATTATCCCACATTATAGGGAATTACTTTAATTGTATTTTCTCAGTAAAAACCATTTGCTATTTCACTACATTAAGCATTTCTAGCCTATTGTACTGAATGCAACATATAGAATATTGGCAAATAAAATATTGTTTTAATTATGTTTCGATTGTTACTAGTTGTCAACTTATGCTCATAGATTAATCTATCACGGGAATATATTATAATAATGTCAGCCCTGTATTAAACTGTCCCGCTGCTGGTCACGGGCCTATTCTCAGCGTGAGAAGGGTTAAGCATAGTTCACCACGGTGGCCTACTACGGGTTGGCAGACTTCACATATCTTCGAGAATATCATGGAGAAATCTTGGACATGTATGTTTTCTCACGATGTTTTCCTTTACTGTTAAAGCGAGCGATAATTAAATATTTAATACGCACATACTCGTAACTTTGAAAAGTAAGAGATGCGCGCCTTGGGGATCGAGCTCGAGGCTCTTCGTGGCAGTCCAACGGTCTTCCACTAAGCTATCAGTAGTAGTATACATTAATATACTACAATTTTTAAATTTTTTAGCTAATAAGGCAAATATGAATATAATGTACCTAAATGAGCAAAATATCCATTAGACATATGTGGCGGCATGATTTACTAGTGAACATTTTCCTTATTTGTAGTTTGTTTTCCACTTATCCTATTGCCTGTCTCCCGAGATAACTTATATCAAGTTAATTATGAATTATACATAAGCATTCTTGCTTTATAATGATATATATATATAAGTCAGTCTGTCTTTGACTGCTCAAAATCGCGATCCTTAAAAGTTTCATAGCTAAAACTATAGGTATCGCCGAAATAAATAAAATTTGAAAACCTTATAAAGGCATTTGAACAAAAGGTCAAAAGCGGCTTGTGAAACGGTAGGTAAATATCGCAGTGCTCTGCTGCTGCTGGTTTTTTATTGCAAGACTAGAGCTTCGAGCTTTGCCAGCATCTACATCTCTGATCTATATGGGATATCATACCCTTGTATGATTTAAAGTAAAAAAATGAAGTTGTGTCAGAGCGGGGTTCCTTAATTTAAATCATTTGAGTATTGTTACAAATAAACGTTGGGGATAATAAACCTTTTCCTTTATAATTGCTTTTTTATTTCGTTGATTTTATAAATTATGATATTTCCTCCAACGGATAAAGAGTTTTTTAGATATGAAATACCTACTTGGATGGGTTAGTCATTTTTATATGTATTGTTTGCAGGCAAGTAGCAGTCATGTCAGATAGGTCAATGATCTTAGCCGCAAGTCAGGCAGAAGTGAATAATGGTTTTATGAACTTGGTAGGTGATAGGAAACAACATTTTTGACTGATATTATCCACACTAAACTGACTACGGTTCCGTGTCAAAAGGTTCTGTCTGTGTTTACTTTCTATGGTGAAGTTTTGAATCCTACACTGTTTATATTGCATGCCCAATGGGCGGGACATAGCTGAAACCAAAATAAATCTAGCAACATCTGTATTATGTACCTACCTATGATCCATAACAAAGAATTAGTTTTGTTTCTATTATAGGACTGGAACTGTGTCCGAATGGCTATGGGATCGTACCCTATACCGTAGAGCCTAAAACCATATCTAGTGAAAAGTGGTTGTAATTCACTTCTGCATATCTGTTCGGGGATATAGATGATAGTAGTAATGTCTTCTAGACCGAATTTCGGTCACGGCGGCCAATTTTAATTGAAACCGGCCATCTACGCAGAAGATATTAAAAATACAAATGTGTGCGCAAACACAAGTGCACTCTCTGTTCCCTCACCCTCATGATCCGATGGGACGGCAATCCGAAACGACCGGAGAGAGATCAGGCGCAGGACCAACGGCTTTACGTGCTTTACGAGGCACGGGGGTGTCAAACACCGCCAACTTCCTAACTCCGGACTGCTATTGAGATTTCTTAACAGAAAAACCTATTACCTTTTTGTTGGCCTGACCCGGGATTTAAACCCGAGATCTTATGCACAGTCGCATTCACTGCCGCTGAGCCACGGAGGCAGTTTATATACATATATTTTGACATCTGATATGCGTAAAGTTTGCACCATAAAGAACATAATTTAAACGAAAAATGTGAGCAGTTCTATATATTATGTATTTAACTTTTTCATTTTTGAATCACCTAAATACATAGCTTAAATCTACTACCAGACTGAAAACCAAGTTATCTCTAAGACTAGTGATGGTTAATTTTAGAATAAGTTTCGAAAGCCTTTAAGGCTTGGAGAGCCGACAATCTCCAGAGCGCCGATCGACTATTTATCATGGCATCTAGTAAACTCTGATCCCTAGGGGGTAGTTTTTAAAGTGCTGTGATTTTAGCAGCTTTATTTTATAAATGCTCAAGACGAGAATTTGAAGAGAAGAAAATGAGACTAGAATATAATTTTCTAATTATCTTTACTAATATTATGAAGAGGAAAGATTTGATTTTTCTTTGCTTGTCTGTAACGACAAACAAGCAAAGAACAATCAAATCTTTTTTGAGTTAAATCGTTATTTAAGTCAAAAACTACACAACTGATTTTAAAAATTGTTTCACCATTAGAAACTTTTTTTTTTTTTTTTTTACGCGTGGAAATGTTCTAGTCACATTCCCCATCGCCGGTTTTGGGGCGGGCGATGGGGATATGTCGTGATCTAGCCCCTAAGATGGATTTGGGCTGAACCGACTAAAACCACCGCGGTGTTCCTCACACCTTTATGGCGAGGCCACGCGGATCGCTCTCGCATTCGAATCGCGACCCCGCCAAAGGTTCGACCCACCGATGGACGTGGCGGGTCCCATACAACCATCACACATACAGGACAAATTCACAAATTAACACAGAATATAACACAGACAAAGCGGGGGACCTAGTCCCCCTTGCGACATCGAGAGGCGTGCGCGGAACACGAACGCCGCCTGTTCGGACCTGCGCTAATCGGGCGGTGGACAGCCCCAATAGGTCCACCACCCGCAGGCTTCTACTCAAGGTGGCTGGAGGTCGTATCGCGCCCTCCTGCGCCCGGTTCTGCGGTTAGGGAGAGGGAATGACCGCTCCCTCTCCCTCTCCGCCGCCTCCTTCACTAACATCACCTCCTCACAGAAGGAGGCGACGGCATCCCAAGACCTCTCGCTCGAAACCATGGACAGAACCATAGCCTCGAGCGAGAGGACGACTCTACCGAATGCCGCGTGCATGACACGGCGTTGCGTGGCCCAAGCAGGGCAACCTACCAATGTGTGCAACGCCGTGTCTTCGACAGCGACGTGGCAGTCACCGCAGTGATAGCAACCGGGCGTCTCCTGTTTGCCTATTCGACACAGATACCGACCGAAACAAACGCAAGTGCTGACCAGCACTTGCGTCAGACGAAACGTGAGGGCGCCATGACGCCTCTCCAGCCACTCTCTAAGAACGGGTCTTACCGCCACGATTGTGGCGTGCCCGGACCATTAGAAAGCTATATTATCACCAAATAACATAGACTATATTTTATTTCAAAAAAAGATAATTTTACTAACATAACCTATCCTACTCTATTTTTACACGAGCGAAGCTGCAAGCTTAAGCTAGTATTTTATAATATTATCTTGTTAATAGTGTGTTTCATTAAATAAGTGTTTAATGAAATTGTTATTTTTTATAAATGTTTTAATCGACGATATCGAAGTTCGCGCTTTACGCGAGTGTCAGACATGGAAATAAACTATTTTATACGGCTTTTATAGCGTTTTTTATAAAACACTTTTATTCAGTACATACTTTTAATAATCCTTGATCCAGTGTCGTTAAGTTGCACCTTGAGGCTCAGAATGCGGTTATTGCGAAAAACATACACAGATCTTTGTCAGAAAACTTCAAATTTCTGAATCATTCAAGTGTAGTTTTCAATTGCAATAGACTATTAGTCTCCCCTTTTGTAAAACTTATAAGTGCGAAACAGTACCATGAAATGTAAATGCCGAAATTATGGGCGTACTTTTCATACACATTTATACCAAAAACCGTCCTAACTTTCAGTACCTCTTGATTGTCCCGAACCCATACATTAAACAGCTCGAATAACAGAGTAATGTTATTTTGAATTAAGGAAATCCGAAGAAAGTTTATTGTAAGATTTTTTTGTTCGGCCCGAAGTTTCGGATAGTAACATTCTTGGTAGACCTATAGATTTAATCAATCAGTTCAGTTATTTCTTCGGAAGGTTAGACAAAAAATGACCAAATATATGAAAATATTTTTAATAGCTTGCCTAAAACTAGGTTAGACACGATTCGTTAGAAATAGTTCTTTTTAAAATTAAAATACAGGCTCTGTTACTCGCTGATAAGATAATACAGCTTTCTAATCGTGAAAGAATTTTTAAAATCATTTGTGTAGTTTCTGAGTTAAATCTTTAGAAACAAACAAGAATCAAGTCTTTACTGTTTATAATATAAGTATAGATTGACTTTTGTATTTTTATTTCTTGATATAAAATGCTTCACAATAGTTAACTGATAGTAAGCTGCAGTGATTTGGGGATACATCCCGAATCGGGCGCAGCCATTCGCGTTCGATTAAATACGTGCTTCACTTACAACGATACGATTTGTGCACATGTAGCTACGGGAAATAAATCTAGTTCAGACAACATAATTGTCTGGATGGCGCAGCGGGCAAACGGTCGTGTCACTGTTACCGTTGCGCTAAGTGTTATGAATTCGAATCATACACGAAATAATTAAGTGTATCTTATCTACAATTGATTTTCCCTTTCTCACACTGTGAACCTAAGCACAGCTGGTAAAATGTTGGGTGGAATACATTTTCATCTACTGACGACAACATGAGCGTGAAGCTTTGCGTGAGGCTATGTGTAATGTATGTGTAGTGCTGTGGCATATGTACAAGCATGCCGTACGGTCTGACTGGGTAGCATTAGGTTGTGCCTAGTGGTAATAGATTATAGACGCATACTAGCGATAGCCTAGTGGGAGAACGTTGGACTGCCATACAGCGGTCTCGAGTTAGATCCAGAAGGCGCGCATTTGTGACTTTTCGAAGATGCTTATTAAATATTTAATTATCACTCGTTTCAACAATGAAGGAAAACATTGTAATGAAACCTGAGAGTTCTCCATAATGTTCTCAAAGATATGTGAAGTCTGCCAACCCGCACTGGGCCAGTGTGGTGGAGTATGGCCTTACCCTTCTCACACTGAGAAGAGGCCCGTGCCCAGCAGTGGGACAGTTAAATACAGGGCTGATATTATTATATATATCACAAACAAATAATTGTTCTTAGTGTGGGTTACTTTGTGTCCGTGAATTGCATGTTTATAAAGTCTGCCGTCGTACTTGAATTGATATATAATGCGAGAATTGTCTTTTTAAAAATGAAAACAGAGTACGAGTCAAAGGCAAAAAAATATTTATTAGTTTAGGTAACAAAGTAAGACATGAGAGACGAAGATCGGTTAGTGAACTTATTAAAATTGCTGTTTTTACATTTATGTTAGTTGCTAGGTTCAGACAAGGGGCCTGTGAGATGATACCTATCTGCAAAAAATGCCTGGACATCCTTTTTATATCTATCATGGAGTGTATCTGCCAAGAATTATATAGAAATTAATTTAATTAAGTAACTACCTGTGTGCGTGGAATATTTTAAACATTACAAACAGACAGTTCAATTTAATTTATGTTCATTTTATCACGCATATCTTTTTATACTCTCACACACGTCGTCTAACTCTACAAGCTATCTTTGTCCACTTTGTAAACATTTATGTATCAGTTTTTTTGGCCATACTCCATCGCCTGTGCCAAAATCATTCAGCTTAAGCCCACAGTTGTTTATACGATACTTTAAGTGTTTGACACCTTTTTCCAAGGCCCAAACAGTAAATATTAACATTAACGATATATTAAACACGACGAGTGCATCATTAAATTCTAATCTATTTCCTCTGTAAAGCTATCACAACGTATATTTAGTAAATAATGAACTATTTTCTCGGTTAACGAGTGTATAATCAAATGTTCGGGGACGGAAACGGGGTCCAACGCGATTAGTCGACGGGACCTGAAAGTTAATGTGGTTAGTAGCTGAGCGAATCGTGAGGAAATTGCGTCCCACTTGGGCACGAATTTGGTTGATTGGGCACTGGGTTACGCGATGAATTTCGTATTTATTTTGGCTATAGAGACCACGAGACATGGCTTGTATAAAAAATAAAAACAAAACATAATCAAAGTATCCGAAGTTATACTTTTTTTTTAAAGATATCTGGCGATGTGGTTTTTATATTATCAGTATGGGTCGGTGACTACCACCAGTTTCTAAATTAAGAATTACATGTTGAGAACGTTTCAAACTCTACTCAAACTGTATTACTTTAACATTTTTTTGTTATTGTATAATTTTTCCTTTTTGTGTAGGTATTTGAACATCACATGATTAAGTAAATGCTCAGAGTACAGAGATTTATAGAAATTCGATTCTGTAAACAATATTTGAGAATAATCAGTTGCGATTTGCTATCATCATTCATATCATTATTCATCCTGTAAGTATTCCTAGTTCAAGCGATGACGAAATTACCCAAAATCTCTAAAGTCTAGCTTAACGGTCTGAACAAAAAATACTGTTTTAGTAATCCATATCTGTTCTAATATTATAAAGAGGAAAAATTTTATTAACATATTTTACAACATTTTCCACCATTGGAAAACTTTACCATAGCATGGGCTATATTTTTTTAAAAGTACTGTTACTACCCAAACCTAACCTAGTTTTACTAAGTCAAAGATTGTTTTGCTATCCATACTTTTTTCGGTACTATTTGCCACGGGTAGAGTAAAGAACGCATTTCGGTTGAATAAAGAAACTTTCTTAAAATAATGTAAACGGTTCAGTTCGGCATTCTAGTTTAGGATAAGTAAAAAAATAGGATGAGACGTCATAGGATGAAAACGGAACAACCGCACAAAATGTCTTAGAAGTATTTGTTTCTTTATTAGGAAATATTGATGTATTGTAAAATTAAATTCCTTGAAAAGAGACGAAGCTTCCAATGCAGTAAATAAGCGTGACGCAACAAGCGATAATACGTATTATAAATAATGTGTAACTTGCGTAATAATAAAAGTTTTGCATCTCATATAAAATCTCTTACGCCCGCAATATTTTTGTGAATAAATTATTTTGGTTGAACTTGTATATATTTTATACTAGATATTCCACGGTAACAGTACTTGCTACAGTTTTAGATGAATGGTCCTTTACTGTACTCCTGACAAAGTGTATGCGAAATTTCATAATGATCGGTGGAGTAGTTAAGGTGTGAAAGTATAACAAACAAACATACGGACTTATATTCGCATTTATAATATTAGTCAAGTTATTGTGGCGCGGGAAACTAAACCAGAAGCAGAAAATAAACTGCCGTAGCTAATGCAAAGGCATTGGTCTTACGATCTAGAGGTTGTGAGTTCGTATGCCATTCACAGCACTGCCTATGTGTTCCTTACATATGCATTCTATATTTTATTTTATTACCTTAATACTTATCGGTAATTTGTAACCTACATTGATATTAAAAAATAAAGGCAGTTCGCCACTCCCACTGTGCAGATTATAAAAAGATTTTCTTTGAACGTGCTTAACTGGTCTGGAACTTTATTTTATTTGGTTTATTTACTTTCTTAAGATTGCAATCTTAACAAGATTGCCTAAAACAAAAATGTGATGAACAATGTAAAAACAAAGCAAATATACCGTAGTGGGAAAACCGTATGCTCTCGAGTACGATCCCCTTTTCGAAGTTATTTGGGTAGTAAATCATTAATTAACGCTCGCTTTAACTATGAGGAAAACATCGTGAGGAAACCTACATTTCTAAGAGTTCTTCATAAAGATAATAAACATATGTAAAGTCTACTACGTGAAGTCCACCATGCTGTCCCAGCTGGGCCAGCATGGTGGACTATGGCCTAACCCTTCTCACACAGAAAAGAGTCCCATGTCCATCAGTGTAACAGTTTATATACAGGGCTGATATTATTATGATCATAAACATAATGATGATTGCGATTTTAGATGAATTATCAACTAAATAAAGAGACTAGCATAGTTTATAAAGTCCATAGACATTAAACTTGCTATGTTATCAGTTCTAAGAAGCAGACAATACCGCCGAGAATTTATAACGAGCTATAAATTCACAGGTCACTCGTGACAATGGCTTCTCATTTAGTAATCTGTGATTAATAGTGGAGTATAATTAAGCAAATAAGCTTTTACATGTTCTTACATTTTACAACTATGTATACAAATTAAATAAAAATAGTGAGTTCAAAATTGCGCGTCAATATTGACGCGGTAATGCATTGAGGCATTCATAGAATTATTACAAATTAGTGACAGAGAAATAAATACGAAAAAATGTTCGGGTATTCAAAATTGCATCTAAATGTCGATCAATTTGTTGTCACTAATAATAATTCGAATCTTGATCAAAAATTCGAATATTTATTTGATGATGCCATGATCAATTTGTCATGGTATTTACGATCGAGTTAACAATGTTTTTGTACGCGGCGACGAAGTACAATGACTATAGTCCTAATATTTCTATATTCTATGCTTGCGACGATGTTTTTTTACGAGGGGAATTATGGCGATGACCTTTTTATTAGGTTTTTGTCCTATATGCTTTCGTGAGAACAATCTGGCGGTATATACATTTATAGTTGCATATGGCTAATACGAAATTAAAAGATCTATTAATATTAAAAAGTAATTGGGATAATAATAATCATCAATGTTTTGAATATTTTGAATTGTTTGAAAATTCAATGGGGTATTGATAAATGCGCATTGTGGATTGCGACGCTGAAGTAACAAATAAATTTTAGGTTTCTGGAAGAATACCCACGGTATCATGTGGAGTCCTCCGAGAAACTTTTTGATTAGACACGTTTCCACCATCGAGCTACCCGAAAGGTACCATAGCAGGTTTCATGGTTTCCACCTGGAAACCTTCTCTTTTAGCCAGTTTCGCTTTCAACGCTCATTGCTTTCACGTACGTCTAGGCTTTGGAATGAAATGCATGCCGTGGTGCTCGTCAAACGCTGTAAGATGTCCTTCTTTAAATTAGGTTTCAAGAAAGTAGTAAATTACTACTATGAACTATCACATTAGGTGAAACCACGTGACTTAGTTGTGTACATTAGGCGATTTTCAATAACCTCCAGGTGGGCTGCTATATGGAAAATAATTAACAGCGACCTAAATACTTATTTAATTTACTGTCAACATGTTTTGTGTAAAATTTTATTATTCATATTGTTATCAATAAAATTGTTTACTAAAATGTGGGGAACGTAAAGGGACCCATAACGGAATGCGTCAGTTTGCATCAGGATAGAATTGCTACATAAAATAATTAGTTTCAATTACGATTGACGTAAGTCAGACATTATTCATAACGATAACAACAAACTCTTATTGTATTTAATGTCAGGTAATAATCAACAACAGCCAGTTTAGGGCTGAGGTCTAATTCGATTCAGTCGCACCGATCTACCAATTATTTAGTTATCATTAGGATTTTAAAACTTTAATTTATACTATAATATAAAAAATTATAAAATATTATATAAATTCATAGTTCGTACAAAAAATATTCAAAAATGTGGAGTGGTCCGAGTGTTTTAATTACCTCAATTATTTTTTGGAGTTATGTCGGTAAGTAGTACATAGCTTTACAAATATGCATGCTACATTAAACATTTGAGCCTAATGCCAGAAATGTTCTATGCAGATTAGTCGCCAATTCTGATTCTACTAATATAGGGCGACACTTATTAAAGTTTTTAGATTATTTAATATATTTGGATGCATTATAAGCATACATACCATATTGTATCTTTTTTATTGCTGTTATTGGCAATCGATCCCAGATGGTAAATGGCAACTGCCCTTTTCAATTACGTCTGTATTCATTCCTAAGCATTGCAAAGCCCTGGAGCAAGTGTCTTTTCTAAAGGAAATTAAACACTAATAAAGAAGACTATTCTACCCTTCAGCACGAGACTTTAATAGTCAGAATAGTGATACCAAGCTGACCACGCAAGACCAGCATTGTATATGCAATCTGGATATTAATACGTGAGAAAGCTTTGTACTCGATTTTATTTTTAAATAAAGAGGATCTTAGAACCAGAAAAATAAAGTAAAAAAAGAAATATTACGGTCGATTTTTCATTACCGGATAACCCAAATTTTTAATCAATACTAAATCTTCCCATTGATGGATATAAGAAGGGCACGGTTTAGGATATCAATGCCGTGGACCTTTCCACGGCATTGATATCCATGTCCATATCCATTCCTACACCGTATCCTTATACGGTATAGGAATGGAAATTAATGGCACAATAATCTAGGGTCTCACATTAGAGTCACTTGTATTGCGACAGGATAGGTGCCGAGTTATTCCCAAGAAGAGCATAGTATTATTAGATTGTTTATCAGTAAAATGACAACTGCTTATGTGCGTTGAGTTCGGATTATGCTAATAATATGATAACTGCTCGTTCGTCTGTTTATTATCCGTGGATTCTATGTATATACACGCAATAGTATTTACAATGTTATTTCCTTGATTAATCGCATATTATATAGTTAATAATAAAGCTGTAAATCACCTTGTATGAGTATACCTAAATATTGAGATGACCGTTGAAGGCTTTCGCTTAAACGGAAAAAGCTCAGCATATCTTTACAGGTAGTGTTTGTTTGTCTTTATTTTTTTTTAATATGTATATAAGTCATTATCGTAAAAGAGCCTTTCAACCGTCGATTTGTACATTTACATCTTCAATGTAATCTTTGTCGCTTTTTCTATATATTTTAAATTCGTATTTATGATATCAGTAGGGATCTGTGTTGTGTCATTTGATGTTTGCATTTGCCATCATGTAATACTAATACATGGGGTGCTACGGGCTTGAGAGCCGCGTGCCTAAGTTCAGATTCCCTTTGTGACAGCATTTAATACCCATGACATATTCAAAGATTTAAAAAGGTAATATATGAATAAAGGCCTCTTTGACGGAATAGCAAGCTCGGATTGATTGCCGTGTCGGACAAAGTTTAATAGGTCCTTTTGTCTAGACATTCGAGTAGCAGTATGGAATCTGGACCTTTACCCCGTAAACGATAATAGGCTAGGCTTCTATTACGTAGGACCTAACGATATAGCTGGGGAAATGTAGGCATAATATTCTTCTGCCTAACCCTTTGGAGGGCTATCTATGTAACTTTAATCAATAATTAATTTCTTACAGCTGCCGAATATTGCAAGACGCCTTTAGGAAGCACCAGTAACTGCGTCCCAATCAACGACTGTCCGGCTCTGGCAACTGCCTTTAACCAAAAGTCTATACCTAACAATGTAGTAGACTTCCTTCTAAAGTCTAAGTGCGGCTCGGAAGGCAGTACCCCCAAGGTCTGCTGCGATCCCCTGCCACAAGAGGAACCAGATCCAAGATATTACATAGTAAGACTCTTTTTTAAATGACAACTCCCGCTCTAGAAATAAGTCCTGTGTCGCGGGGAATTTTACAAATATTCAAACAACGGACACAAAAAATACCTAGACTCGGAACAACCATTTGTGGATCACACAAAATTTTGTCCCGTGTGGGATTCGACTTCACAACACTCGGCGCAGTTGCAGTGGCGAGGCGACCGCTTAAGTCACAACGCCATGCGTGCAGTTGAGTATTAAACTTTTAACATTTGAGTTTATATGTATATTATATGTATAATAATTTGACTGTTTATAACACACCAGATTTTGCCCGCGGTTCTGCGCGCTTAAATGTATGTTATATAAATTTTCTATCCCTCGAGATAAGTACTTTTTTTCTGGATAAAAGGTCCTCATGTCCGTTTTTGTCTCCACCCCTGACTGTGTGTATATGAAATTTCATGATGATCGGTCTATAAATATAAATAGAAATCTCAATACAAGCCCGGAGTTAGGAAGTTGGCGGTGTTAGACACTCACGTGCCTCGAAAAGCACGTACCTAAAGCTGTTTGTCTTGCGCCTGATCTCTCTCCGGTCATGTCGGATTATCCGTCCCATCGGATCATTGAGGGTTAGGAAACAGAGAGTGCGCTTGTGTTTGCGCACATACTTGTACACTATAATATCTCCTGCGCAGATGGCCAGTCTCCGTTTTTAAGATTTGCCATCGTGACCGAAATTCAGTCTGGAGGACATTATTATAAGCAAACATATTTTAAGCTTTGAATAATTCAACAGCAAGTACCGCCTGAAATACCCAGCGTTGACAGAGACGGTAACTTTGCTGTAGATTCATTACCAGCTCCGAAGAACCAGTGCGGTATCGACATCAATGAAAATAGTATCGACGATCATTCTGAACTGAACGAGATCCCATCGGAGGCTTCGAAGGGAGATGGAAATCGTGAGTACCTTCTTCTCCTCCCTAGCCTTTATTATTCCCAAGTCACTTGGGGTCGGCTTTTCTAGTCTAACCGGATTTGACTGGATATCAGTTTTTACACGGAGCGACTGCCACCTGACCTCCGCAACCCCAAGGTTAACGATACCCTAAGGCTAGACCAGTGTCAGAATATTATAGGGCACTGACTTCCCAATAACGACTGCCATAGATTTTCATGGCAGTCGAGACCGACGGCTTAACGTGCTCTCAGAGGCACGGAAATCGTGAGTACCTACTTGTCGTATTTACACTAAGTTTTTTTAAGTACATCTCTTGATTTTTATTGTTTTTATTAGAAAATAAAGAGATTTTGATTTCGTTCTGTTTAATTTAAAGTTTTACTTACATGTCGAGGATGAGCACCGAAGAAATCTGAAAGCATAAAGTACTTTATTAGATGCGATAAACAAATATATTAGTATTGTAGACTCATAAGAAGCTTTTGAGTTTATAAAATGTAATTCTTGCCCGCGACTTAAAGCCCATGCTCTCTGGATGAAATAATAGCTAGATAGACAATGTCCTGGATTAACAAATAGTTGTTAATCCAGGACATTGTCTATCTTAGTGCTAAGTTTATCCAAATTCGTTTAAAGGTGTAGTTAGTTCATTATTAAGTTTTACGTAAGTTACGCTTAATTAAGTCACAAACATCCAAACCACCCAAGACACTGGCGACATAATCTGAAATTATAGGCACATTATGACATGACCTTAATCCGAGTAGAATACTTGTGACTGCGGCGGCGATTAAAGTCTTAAATAGTACTAACAATATCGTTTCTGTGTCTTTTCCAGAAGATTGTACTACACCTTCGGGACGCAGGAGTAAATGCGTGTCTGTTTACAAGTGTCCAGATGTTTTAAGTGCGTTCAACTTAGTGACATTACCTGATGATACAGTCAGCTACATTCAGCGGTTCAAGTGTGGATTTGAAGGCAGCGTGCCTAAAGTCTGCTGTCAATCTTTACCACTTAAGAAAGCGATAACAGAGTCCAAGGTAAGATTACATTATAATTTGATGGATTTGGTTACGTTTGCTCAAGTGCAAAATTTAGCTTTTTGGTAAATGGTAAAATGTTTTCCCTTTGTAAAATATTGCTGTAGTGGCTGTGCCATCAATGCAATAAAATTTCAAAGGAAATAATAGCTCTAGAATTTTCTTTTTAATTTACACGTCGATATTTTCTATAAAGCTTTGAATTAATTCGCAGGCAATTGCAACACCTCGCCCAACAATCATCGAAGATAGGATCTACAATGGCCGCCTTACTGAGCTTCTTGAATTCCCTTGGATGGCTTTGTTGGTATATAAAAATAGTGAGTATTTTATTTCTACTTATAAAAACAAAGTCTACAAATATGTAACTGATCCAAATTAGACCACTATCATTCACGAACCAATATCAGTCAGTACAGCAACGGAAGCGAAACGATCACTTGCCCGCAGCGCTTTTCGGACAAAAACCCTATTGTTTCTTAAAAGAAATTCTATGGTGATCTACCAGTGTACAAACGAGTAGAATCGACTAGCTTTATCAAAACTTTTTGAACATATGTAGCGCATACTGCATTCAATTAGGAGAAAATGCGCGCAGCGCTAAGACGTATGGTCTAACTTAACGTTTCTTCAACGTTCCAAACGTTTCTTCTCTAAACAATGACACTAGACCAAAATAAATGTACTCCCCTCCGTCGCACATTGATTTTTTGTTTGTACAACGCATCAACAATAGATCATAAAACCTTTTTTAAATGCTTTGATGTCCGCATGTTGCCCTTGTTTTCTCGTACAGCGATTCTGATAGAATAATTGTTACTCATCAGATTCTGGTGCGAGGTCATGTCAATGTGGAGGGTCGTTGATCAATCATCGGTACATCTTAACAGCTGCACATTGCCTCACCGGAAACATTATGTACGAATATGGAACTTTGTAAGTATTATCTGCATTTTTATACTGAACTAGTTTTAGCCCGCGGCTTCGCTCGCTTAAATGTATTAGGTAAGGAACAGTAATTTTTCTAGATAAAAGGCTCCATATATGTTTTCTGCTCCCCTAACAACGTGTATTTGAAATTGCATGATGATCGGTCGAGTAGTTAGGGCGTAAAAGCGTAACTAACAAACAAATTCACATTCGCATTGATAGTATTAATTAGGATTTTAGTCTAGTTACTTTGAATAATAATTGTCAACGAAATAACGATTTTATTGTCTATTATATGTGCCGTTTCGGTTGGCTACCGCAATATTTTTATTTCAATAATGATTATCCCAAAGAGGAGATTATTATGAATAATAAGTTATTAAAAATTTATTAGAAATCCCTCGTTCACCTTTGTCGTTTTTGGTAAATGTAGCAATTTGAGTGAAATTATTAATATTTTAATATGTAGGCATAGTTAACCTCTTTAGTAAAGCTAAATGCTTGTCTCAGGAATGCATTCACATCGGTACTGCAATGGTTGGGATCGACTCTTTAATCGCAAATTTGATACCTCATATCTGTCTATTGCGGCTACTTCATTAAGTGCACTTTAAACATAAGATAGTGTAACAAGCAACTGCCTAGAATAAGTTAACATCAAATTACAAAGATGCATCAAGTTTTAAAAAGTTAATTGTAAAATATGTACTTTTTAATATCTACAGGGCAAGCGTCCGTCTGGGAGAATATGACATTCGGCACAATATCGACTGCTTGGGTAATACTTGCGCCGATCCTCCTCAAGAGATTCCTGTGGATACCGCATACCCTCACCCTGGCTATATTGACGGTGAGCGAAGCAGGCGACACGATATCGGCGTCGTACGACTCGCGAAACGCGCTACTTATAATAGTAAGTACACGTTATAATATAATAGGTCTGTATTATACTGTCCCATTGCTGGGCACGGGCCTCTTCTCAATGTGAGAAGGATAAGGCCATAGTCCACCACGCTGGCCTAGTGCGGGTGGGCAAACTTCACATATATTCGAGAACCATATGGAGAATTCTCAGACAAGTAGGTTTTCTCACGATGTTTTCCTTCACCGCTAAAGCGTTAATAATATAACTGTAATATTACTTTATTTAACATAATTTACTTTGTAATAATTACTTTACTTTACATAATTTTTGTACAGTATTAGCTTTTACCCATACTGCCTCCGCATGAACATTAGTTGTAAACAAGTTTTCACGCTATTTCGAGGGCATATCGATAATTCCGGAGAATATTTATATATGGAATATTATGATTTTATATGTATCTTTTCATTCAAAATAATAGTAGCGTTCATATATGATACAGTCGATCCACACTTGCAAGATTTTGATAGCTTCTATCTTTTAAGTTAGTAGATTGTTGGTTAAAAGAATAATTTTTGAAAAATTTTTGAATCATTAAATACTTTATAAAATTTTGTTAAATGGTCAGCTACTTATATTGCTGACTGTACATAAGTTTTTTTTTTATATTCTTCATATTGATAAAGAACATCGTGCGTATGTTGGTTGACTAAGCTGTTCTCTTACTGCCTGGCGCCTTCCCACCATCTCTTAAAGTATTGTTATTCTATGTGTGAAAGCGAGACAGCGCGCCAAACTACGTATAGCTTTGTCTCGTTCTCTCGTCTCGCAGACATTTACACCTTAACATTGCTTTTTCATGTGTTTTTGACCATATGCTTAAATTTCACAGATTACGTACAGCCTATCTGCTTAGCTGAAATGAATGCGCAAATCGATGTTGGTGACCAATTGTTTATTGCGGGATGGGGGAAAATCTTGAATGGTACGTTCGCAAAGAATCTACTAGCTTAAGCTATCACTAGTGAATGCGAAATATATTTTTAACTTGGTGTAAGTGAGGTGTAGATTTGTGTATAACCGTAATTCTGCCTGTAACAAACAGATCTTCAAACCTTTCAATAATAGAAAGGAAGGTGCATATTTTAAATATGTAAATATTTAGTAATGATTTTCTTTGGGTTAGGTTCACAAAAGAATATGGCTTTGTTTAGTTAATTTATTTGGCAAAGAAAATATTATACCATAGGTTACATAGATGATATATGACTGCACGAATGGAACTACCACTGCTCCAAGAATAATAGGTTCGATCCTCACACAAGACATAAGTAGTTGCGAGTCTGGATGTACATTGTGTTCGTGATTTGAATGCTTGTAAAGTCTCCCGCGACACGAGAATTATTCGCAGAGCGAGAGTGGTCTATTACAAAATAAAAAAGAAATAAATTAATACAAAGGTGAAACTTATTTCTTTAATATACATAATTTGTAGTGACAAATGACCTATGTGTTTTATTTTATTAAAAAAACGTGCAACATTAATATTTTTTTTACAGGCAGTCGCAGTAACGTAAAACTAAAGCTTCAGCTACCAATGGTTAGTAAAAAGAGCTGCGCCAAGAAATACAGAAATATGAAAAATACCATCGAATTAGATAAAAATCAGCTGTGTGCTGGTGGAGTCTTTGCGGAAGACGCTTGCACTGGAGATTCAGGCGGTCCCCTCATGAAAAAAAATCCTGATGGTTTCTGGGAAGCTTATGGAGTAATATCCACCGGAAAAGGTTGCGGTGCGGATGGGTGGCCAGGACTGTATTCCTCAGTAGTCGGTTATCTCGATTGGATAAAGTCAACCATTAGATCTTCAAACCTGTAATTCTGCGAACCTAGTCTTATCATTATAGAGATGTTCATTGTTACACGACCTTCTGAATTGTGATGCTAATCTAGTCCATTCTCATTATTATCAAACTGTTAATTGTTGCAAGTTTAATCGGAAAAATGTGATATCTAGTCTAAAGATTTAATATTAAATTGAAATTCAATAACAACAAACACGTTTTTTATTTTTTTGGCACGGATAATATAATATAAGGTACTATTAGTATTTAAAAAAAAAAAAATATATATATATATATTTTTTACTAAATAACGGGCATCAACTTATTCAGAATCCGGACAATAATTATTTTGTGGATCAAATTATTAATAATTGCCCCGTGTCGGATTCAAACATTGTAATCATGTTTTAGTCTCTAGACCGACGAAAAGACCGGTTATATCATATTCATCCTACTAATATTATAAATATGAAAGTTTGTGGAGATGGATGGATGGATAGATTATATAGAGGTATTTGTTACTTTTTCACGCAAAAACTACTAAACCGATTGCGATAAACTTGGTATGTAGACAACTGGAGACCTGGATTAACACATAGGCTTTTAACCCGATATTCCCACGGCACCCGATGCCGTGAAACTTACGTGGGTGAAAACACGGGCGCAGCTAGTCCTAAATAATATTTAAATACGAATGTGACTGTTTGTTTCTTACGTTTCTCGACCGATCATAATGAAATTTCGCATATATGTTGTCAAGGGAACAGAATAGGACATAAGGTACCAATTGTTTAAAAAAAGTGCTGTTCTCGAGGAATATAAATTTATTGACAAAATCTAGATTAACGCGAGCGAAGCTGCGGGAAAAATCTAGTTTTATATAAAATTACAAGCTGTGTTGTTTTCGTTAATATAAAGTGTCATGTGACACTCCTTAAAGGAAATGCCACGGGTGTATTTCAAGGTTTTAGACGAGACAGAATATCAAATATGCAGCTTAAGCAGTGATTTTAGTTGAAATAAATAGTTCAAATAATTTTATTAGCTTATAAATTAGTAAAATAAAATTAATAGTAGTAGTAGTGTAATATTTTAAAAATGTTGTAATACAGTGATAAATAAACAACATGATAAAATCTGTATATAGTAGTTTAATTTCAATCACGTTATATTCTTAAAATAAACTACAATGGTTTGTAGACATACTTAATTATAGAATTGGTGACGAAGGTATCCTACCTTCGCCTGCGTATGATATACCTAATATAGGTATTGTTATAATTGTAATGTCATACGCAATGCTACAATACTTTTGTCATAAAAGCTATTATTAAATCTTCTGTCATTTACACTTCTGAATATCCTAACTAATATTATAAATACGAATGTGAGTTTGTTTGTTACGATTTCACGCCTTAACTACTCGATCGATCATTATGAAATTTCGCATACATGTTGTCAGGGGTACAGAAAAGGACATAGGATATCTTTTATGCAGAAAAAGTTACTTTCTCGAGGTATTGAACATTGACATAATCTACATATACGCGAGTGAAGCCACGAGCAAAAAATAGTTGATTATATTCTTGTAAATATACAAGGTATTGAAATTAATATTCTATGTATATGATACATAAATATAATTAATTTGTAACGATATTTTGCAAAATCTGTTCTCATCTAATCTCTCACGCAATTGATTCTATTCTCCTTATTCTTTAACTCAATCATCTCTATTTTTGGAGCCATATATGAAAGGAAAGAACAAGATGATTTCTTTATAGCCTGTTCTTCCACGGAAGGCTTGTAGGAAGTCCATTGAAAAGAGATGAGTAAGAAAGCGACATCGTGGACAACTCTTAGACATGCAGGTTTGCTCACGATGTTTTTCTTCGTCATTATAGCGAGCGATAATTAACTATTAAATACGCACATAAATTAGAAAAGTCAGAGATGCGCGCCTTGGGATCGAATTCGAGACCTCTCCGTGGCCGTCCAACGGTCTTCCAATGCTATCGCTGCTATACAGTAACAATATTAATTAATTTGTTATTATTAAAATAATGTTACAAATTTATTTATTGTGTAACTACCAATGTATGTCGTTGACTGTTCCAGGTAAAATTGTTCTCTCTATGTCGACGTTGATCAAAACTAGTCCAGATAAATTTGAAAAGGAATTCGTGTAAGACTAGATAGTGTAATTTAGTAAAATCAATCGGGACTTTCTACTTTGCACTCTTAGGTTTCAACAGATTGGCCCTAATCTGGTTATCACCTAGGAGAATTTATCAAGTGAAGATTAAATGATATTTATCACGGTATCACTGGGATGATTTGTGATTCTCATTTCGTTATTCTGAATCTGGGTGTTTCTGTGACCGTTGTTTGAATGTTTGTAAAGTCCCCAGCGACATTATTCCTAATGTGGGAGTTTTATTTAAAAACAAAATATTTATATCAGTTTAAAATGTGTTCGCCCCGTGACTATGGCGGATTAAAAGAAACTGAAACCTCGTATGTTTAAATTTAAATGGTCCAATAGTTTAAACAGGTTCATAGCTTAAATTATCTAAAAGTAATGTTTTTTAAATAAATCGGGATAACATCGTAAACGGTCGTTTAATTTTTAGGTAACATTCACGTAAACATAAGACAATATAGTTTACAATCAGGTTTTTTACTACAAAGGCAGCACACAAACATAATGCCCCGCCGGATGGTAAGAAGTTACTATAGCCTATGGGCACAGAATAATAATATGTACTACTATAGGTAAACCAGCTCATTCGTACCGTTGCTAACTAATTGGCTAACCAGACAGGTTGTACAATAATTGTAATTTCGTTCCAGGTAATTAAGTTGCAGTTTAAATTTAGTTTTACGTCCTAATTTTATGTGTTACATATAAAATAATTTATAGACTAACGGTTATATAGTTTAAGTGTCTTGTGAAACAGTTCGCAAACAAGCTTTAAACAATTTGCAAATAAATTAAAAAAGGAATACTTCCGTTTTTAATTTATGATTCGTATGACAAACGCATATCGTTTTAAATGTCAACGAAGTTTATTTGCGTCTGTATCTGCGTTTTGTGTTTGGAAGATTATGAAATATGATTCGGATCCTAAACATTAATTTATATTGGTTGCCTATTCTATTACATAATAATATTTTGATTAAAACTCTATATATTTTTTTTTTATTAAAACTCTCGAAGGGCCTCTTCACGTTGGACCCATGTCTCCGTGTAAGCCTCCCAAAGGGCCAGGTATTTTCTAATATAATATGTTAGAAACTACCTGTGATAAGAGGAACATAATAATAATAATATTCTACCACATACACACAACACCATCTAGCCCAAACTAAGCAGAGCTTGTACTATGGGTACTAGACAATGGATAAACATACATATACACAATTATTTTTTGTAAATCCATACATATTATACATACAAACACCCAGACCAAACAATCATCCATGTTCATGTACACAAATGTTTGAGTTGTGCAGGAATCGAACCCGCGACTTCAGACGTGACAGTCGGTTACATACATATACATTATCATATATCCGCATATACATTATCAGGGGTACAGGAAAGAACATAAGATACTTTCATCTAGGTAAATGGACCAGTTACAGACATTTAAAAAAATCAATCATAATCTATTAGCTTAATGTGTATGTACTGCGTACGAAAGGAGACAATTCAAATAGATTTGCACCACGCTCAGTATATGCTCTGTCAAGAATCTAACTATTTAGATGGACTTAAACACAAAAAATTATGGCTTTTAGAATTGTCGTTTGTCTGAGTAATGTCACAGTGTGCGTTTTGCAATTGCTACAGAAATATAAATTCGATAACTGTAAGATCTCGAATCGAATTGTGGATCATGTGGATTGATTGCAATTCGAATCGCAATCGAATAATCGATACTTAATTTGATGATAACACGATTGGTAAGTTACGATCGTGCTTATGATGTTCTTGTACCGAAAGCACTTGGCGAACACCAGTAGCGAGCATTTTTTTATTTCGGATATCCTTAGAAATATTTCTATACTGGGGGTATATATATATATCCCCTGGTATTGTGTTACTGTTACCTACCGAGCGAAGTTGGTATCCTTTTTTGGAGCCTTCCTTTTAATTTAAATTACTACCGCTTGAATAACCTGGCGGTATTTACTTTTGTATTTGTGTATGGCATCAGCAAATAATTAATCAATGTCAATGATTAATGCATTCGAATAAAAATCGCAGGCAAGTAAGGTGAAGGGTACACCTCGCCAGCCTTACTCAGCTGACTATGGTTTTAGGTCCTACGTTGTAGTCAGCGAGCCTATTGCCGTCCATCTAGCATAGTTTTGGACTCTGTGATGCTTCTAAGAATTTTTTGCACAATATAACCAAATAATATTTTACACGACACTGATATTGAAACTGCGACTAAAAGCAAAGCAATCGCATTAGTACTGCTGCACTACCAAGTTAATTCGGTTTATTTGAAGATTCAAATTTTACTCAATAAGTGCATATTGTTAGTGACTATTTGATTACTTTAAGCTTAGCTTTAAAGTTTTATAAGTTAACTAGCTGTCCCGACAGACGTTGCCCTGCACAAACGAAAAAAAATATTAATAAAAACAAATCTCAACCATCCTCAAATCCACTTGAACACACACAAAAAATGTCAACAAAATCGGTCCAGCCGTTTAGGAGAAGTTTAATTACAAACACACGCACAGAAGATTTATATATAAAAAGATATAACCATATCCGGACACAATAAGAAAACAATGTGTCTGGACACCAGCAAAAACATTTCATCTTATTTTGTGCAGAATAGTGTATAGTGTGAACGTCGTGAAACGCAGGGAACTGTACATCACGCGAACTAAGTAGGTTTGAGCTAGTATGTCATTGTACATATTTTATTATGTATTTTAAAATGATAACTGGTTGTATTTCCAATACTAGGTGACTAGCCTTAATAAAAGTCCCTGATATTAAGCGGTTTTATTTAAAAATAAGCACTCATTACGGAAAAGCGTGGTCGTTTCAATATAATTACGTTATTTTAGAGGCTCGGGTAAATTCGTGAGTTACATCAGCTTTCAAGAGAGCTTAGGTACTGTCCATACATAATACAAGTACAAGTATGTTTAAACAAGTATATCCAGTATACGTGACTATAATCAGCAGTTAAGATTAAAATAAAATTAATGCACATTAATCACTAATTAGTCTTTATATTTTTGATTATTTAATGACACACATAAAGTTGGTTAGTATATGCGATTGGAATTTTTAATCAATAATTATTGTTGTTTATCAAGTGTAGTAATGGTGGTATAGGAACCGGTACAGTTGTATTTGTTTTTTTGGGTTCCGTGCCGCAAAAGGAAAATACAGAACCCTTCAGGATTATATGTTGTCTGTATATCATTCTGTCTGAGCAGTGAAGATCCTTTATCACAAGAACGGGTAGTGTTATTAAGTGAAATGTGAATCGAACACTGAGGTTTATAGTTTCTTGAAAGTGTAAACAACCTAACTTCTTCCATATCAACGTAATCAAAAGACAAATTCATCTATGTTTGCACTCTAATAAACCCTTTAAGGTACTTCTCGAGAATCTTAGAAAAAGAAAAGAAAATTAAATCTGGTTTATATTTTCCTTCGAGTATTACTCGATGCTTATCATACCTATAATGTATCTATGTATGATCTTCAGAACTTATTTTCTAAGGCTCGAAACCCTCGATGCACCAAACCGGCTCATACTTGACTGGTGTATTTTTTATAAAGTTTTACTTAGTTAAGCATCACTTTATGTAGATCTTTTATAATATAAAATATTTGTTTTGTTCTTTATAATTGTTTTAAGCTAAGTAGTTTTGCCTGTGATTTCATTAAAACATGACTTATGTTACAAAAGAATAGTACAACTTCGTTTAGATCTTTTTTTTGCAATTATTATGTTATTCGAGATTAACACCAAACACAAAAAAGGTTTATCGCATTGTATTATAGTACATAAATAGATTTACATAGAAACTACAACATGGGTTTTATTGGTAAAGTATACACTAATATGTGGTACTACAATAATTTTTGATTTACTACCAACGTATTATATTTTATTATACTATAGATTATAATTTTACGCCGTTAAACAAAGGAATTATTTAGGGATATATGTTTTAGTAATCGTAATATTTAATCCCTATGAAAATGTATAAATTTTTGATTAAGTTTATATTTATTATAAAAAAGTAATACCTATCTTATCTGTAAACAAATTATGATTCATAGTTTACCATAAAGCGGGTAAAAAAATCCCATGGTTGACAAAACTATCCGAAAACCACCTACGTCATCGTGCGTCAGAATAAAATTGGTGTGTATAACATTTTAATTGCAAGTGACGTAAGCACAACAATTATTAATAAATGATCAATATTGTTGATGCGAACGGTACGTAGAGGAACAACAAAACAACGTATTCGAGTATTTAATGTTCGCTCTTGACCTCCAAGATCCAGTATAGCGAAGCGGTCGAATGCGATCTGGTCGCATCAACCTACTACTAGTTATATAGTTCTAGAACTCATTTATTTATTTAAATACATTTATTTATTATAAACTTACTATATAGGTAATGGTCGTTCACCGTTTGTGTTAAAAAGTGTTAAATTATCACCAAAATGTGGAAACGTGTTAGTGTATTTTTTGTATCTACACTTTTTTGGAGTTTCGTCTGTAAGTACTTGTCACTTCATAAAAAACGTGCATGTGATTGTAGATCTTAATAAGTTAAGACAAAGGTTGAATTGAATTGTTTTGTTTTGACCGCAATGATCTAGCTTAGAAATCAATATTTCTGTACAGAATCAAATAAATAACCTAATCAAGTCACGTTGCTTAGCGATTTAGAACGTGAGCTGTGCCACTGTTAATATGTTAGATGTATATTATTAAGATATAACTATACAATGATGATAACTTATTATTGTTAATCATGAATACATGGTCGCAATAAAAAATAAACTTATAAATACATTGAGAATAACATGCAGCAAACACAAGGAAACAAAAAATCTTATCGTCTTTGTTGCTCAACTTGGTCGCAAGTTGAAGATAACACTTTTGTTTTTAATTAAACAGTATTTAATTTTCAAGTTATGGAAGATACATTTTTGTTACTTACTCACTATTTTTGGTCAAGATTTTAGGATTTATAGTGAGAACTAGCGATCCGCCCCGGCTTCGCACGGGTAGTACAAAACCTTAACAAATTATACACCTAAACCATCCTCTGTCTATTGGTGAAAACCACATGTAATTCTGTTCAGTAGTTTTTGAGTTTATCGCGAATAACAGACAGACAGACGCGGCAGGGGACTTTGTTTTATAATATGAAATGATGCTTTATAGTATGTAGTGATATATTATGCCAAACCATAGCCTGACTTTTAGTAAGAGTCAAAAAGCTAATATGCTTTCCCCAGATCAATATCTATATATATTTAAAAAAATCCAAATATCCCACTGCAAATGGAATACCAATTGATTTGTCACCAAGATTTTCTCACACAATAAAGAATTTAACATGCTTTATAATAATTCACACGCTATTTATAAATCAATTTGTCGTAATCTATAGGTACCTATATAGTTCAAACCTTCTTTTAGATCCGCAAACTATAAGTGTATACATTGTTTCTGTTGTTACAATTATGTAGTTAGTATGCGAACATCGGTGGCTAAGCTATAACGTGAATACAAATGAAAGTATGCAGCTTTGCTCTCAGTACTGTCAGATAAAAGATGTATTATAAACAGGATTCTCTATAAATAAACTCGTACATGATATACCTGTTTTGATTGAAGTGAGGCCATTTCATATTCTGGAGTGAGTAGCCGTAAATGTGATAATATTATATAGATACTTCTAATGTAATATAATGTTAGTTTTTATGTGAGAATTAAGTTACCCATGTTATTGTAAATACATACCAAACTAAGTAGTTACTGCATTGAATGTTATTTTATCCTAAATTACTAAAATATAGGTACGTATCCAATGTCTTATTTTGTTGTCAGAAGATCGAAGTCCACTGCTATAGATTGCCATTATAATCGATGCTATATAATATGTATCATCCGTTGACCGCTTTTGTTTGAAATCCCTTATAAGAATCTTTTTTCCTATAGTCTCACCGGACCATATTGCCAGTGCACAGTCAGTTGTTTTCTTGTGCTTTGCAATTGACTGTACGTATTGTATATAATACTTAGGAATCGTTTAGAAACACTTATTCATTTAAATAGAACGTGAGTAAGAATACTTCGAATTATTGAAATAGTATTGTGATTACCGTTACGTTTGTTTATCATATATACATGTATGCTAAAGCTATATTAAGGCTTACATCACAAATATACAAAATAAACATTGAGATGTTGATTTTAAAATGTTATGTACTATATCATCTAGCAATGCTGTTCTACTTTAAGGTCAACAGCCGCATACATTTATTCTCAATTAAATAGATTAAATGTAGTCGCAGCGGCACACCGGTGGAAAGACACAATAGATTTTAAATTATACTTAGACATTAATTAAAGAGATTATTATAAGACTTGACCGACTACACCATTTCTCAAATATAGGTATTTTAATTAGTTTCTTTTAAAACTGTTGTTGGTGAAGCAGGAAAACTTCCGCTCAGCAATGAAACGATAAGTATAGGTAGCGAAAATAGACTTAGTTTTATTTAAAATTGAGGTAAAAGTTACGATTTACAACTTTTAAAATCATCGTTAAATATATAAATATTTCCTTATAGAAATAAGTTTAGTAATAATAGCTAGTTCTAATAGGCAAGACTGTATTTTATGAAGTATACTCAATGGAGATATATCTACTAATCGATTTTTGGTGCAATCTACTAAGCAGTCTAGTGTGTTAGGCCGCTTTTGTGATTGCCGGATATAAATTTCATAGTTATAAAAATCTTTAGACATGTACATATATATTTACGACAACTATAACTTAGTCAGTTTCTTTACCTGTTAAGACTTTGACTATAGCCTGAGTCTAAAACTAATCGGCATTCCATTCTTTCGTCACTTTTATCCGATCCTAACAACGCCTACGAGCCCGTACGTCCCTTGATTTTCACCCCTTTCATAGACAGACGGAGCCTCGCTTTGCAGAGCTCCTATTTTTGGGTGGATTTCAGAAGAAACCTAACAAATACCTACTAGGGGGCGAAACTTGCAACTGACAACTCCACCTTACTCTCTTTTACTTCTTGTACGCTTTCCATTCCCACTTCTTTCTTCTACTGTATATTCCAATCTATTTTTAGTAAACTAAACATCGCGTATCAAGAAATAACCACATGCAGTGTCTTGCATTAAATTAAAGATGATTGTGCCAATAAACGTATTATATATGTGCATAACGTGACGTAATAGTTATGTAAATATAACACACATCTCAAAAACTAGTCAATGGATTAACTTAAAATTTTTACACAACTTTACATTACTAAACAAGAGTGCTTTTGTATACTTTTTAGTCCGAAGTACCCACGGGAACGAGCAATTACGAGTATACGTATTAGGATATGTCCAGATCTGGTGAATGCGGCACGAATGCGTCGGTCGCGATCCGCTCGCGAGCTGCGTGCGTGTGGCACGCGTGCAGTTACTGAAATTTTTGGTGAACTCACGCAAGGTTTGCACAGTGAGCGCGCGCGCGACTCGCAGGACGCGAGCGGCGTATTCGCGGCGTATTCGCGGCGCATTCGCGGCGCATTCGCGACGCATTCGCGGCGCATTCGTGGCGCATTTGCTAGATCTGGACACATCCTTAGACTGAGCCATGTACAAGCGTGCCATGAATTAGCTAGTATTATTAAACATATGTACATTGCATTGTTTAGCATAAAATCAAAATATTATCACACTAGTTCAATGTTAAATTAAAATTGATAATACTATAATAAGATAATAACCAACGTCAAGCGTTGACACTAATTAAGATAACAGTCACAACATACACGTTTCCTTATGTTGTGTGGGGTTATCTATTTAATTGAATATTACGTTATGGCTTATTCTTGCTATTTGTAAAGACGGGGATTATTTTTAGCCATGATATACTAATTTCGTAGTAATATAAGTTGCAATTAAAATGAGTAATATGCATGTAGTTTTTAGAACTGATACGATGACTGATGGCAGTACCTTGGGTGTAAAATATGCAGATTACAAATTTTTGCATAAACAAGAAACATAAGCATGTTTTCTATGTCCATAAATGTTCATAAATGTCCAGCTTCCTCTCTCATTATTCCTTAAAATCCCTTGCAAGTTGTGAATGAGTTCACTTAAGCACATTGAAATGTTAGTTTAGTTACATCAAGAATTAAAATTCTAAATTGTGACATCGGGTTTTAAGTTTATTTTCACATTGTATTTAGTCAAGCCGAGCGTCAGCGCTTCTAGAAACCCATTTTCGCATTTATCGCAAAAGCCAAGTGTATCCGCGACGTGATCAGTCTATATAAGTAGAATGAATGACGAATCCTGCTTGTTTACAATTAAATAGAAACTGATCTAACGTTTAAAATACAGCATACAAATTAATATTTAATATTCTTGCCTGTTAATGTACTAGCAAACTTAAGTAGAATAAGGATAACAAGTCTTAACATTTTTTTATAAAACCAACATTAAATGGCTGTTACAATGTAAGATGCAAATTCGTTCTCCGTAAGATAGTTGGTCCGAGTATGTTGGGTATAAATAGTCCATATGACATATTATTAGTTCTTATCTACAGTTAATATCCTATAACATACGAACATGATCTCACCTATTGCTGGCTACTCGGAACAAAGCCAGAGTTTGTGCTGCTTCTGAGAATATCCTAATAGAAAATCTAATACCATCGGGAATACCATCACAGTATTCATTCCTCTCATACCCTCGCATTTACAACCGCTGCTGCTTTATTGTAGCAGTCATCAGTTATATACTAAAGGTATGCTTAATATATTTTTTGTGACAGTTTCCGATGATTGCACCACACCTTCAGGAAGACGAAGCAACTGCGTTTCTCTTTACGAATGTCCAGATCTCCTGGCAGGCTTCAAACAGAGGCCACTATCGAACAATGTAGTCAACTACCTCCGACGGTCTCAATGCGGCTTTGAAGGCAATATCCCCAAGGTGTGCTGCGGACCTTTGCCACAAGAGGACGCGACGCAGAGACCTACGGTGAGGGAGAGATAGAGAGTAAAATTTCATTTGTATTTATGTACTTAAAGGCATCTGCATGAAACGACCTGACGGCATATTTGCTTAAATTGGGTTCACGAAAAGTAGGAAAGAACGAGTTTTTAAAAAATATTTTATGTATTTATGCACTTATCTCTTTAAGGACATGTAAGCCCTAGCAATACCGTTACATATAACGTTATTATCGAAAAATTAAAAAGCAAAATTTAGTTTTCTTGCCTCAAATTTTGCAGCAACCGTCGGTCGTTCTGCTTATATACTTAAAAAATGTTTATGTAAAAATTCTGCATCAATGCTTCTTTACCCCGTTGAAATCGATCATATTTTGTTAGGCAAGTTAAGCAGAAAAGCCTTCTTTTAAGGTATTAATCATCTCCATGAATGGCGGAACAGGAATAAAATTAATGTCTTGCAGTTGGACAAAAGTACTATCATCATAATACTTCTTCTTCCTAGCCTTTATTATTCCCAAGCCACTTGGGATCGGCTTTTCTGGTCTAACCGGATTTGACTGGATATCAGTTTTTACACGGAGCGGCTGCCACCTGACCTCCGCAAACCGAAGGCTAACGATAAGGCAAGACCAGTGTCAGGATATTATAGGGCACTGATTGTCCCAATAACGACTGCCATAGATGTTCATGGCAGCCGGGACCGACGGCTTAACGTGCTCTCTGAGGCACGGAGCAGGCGATAATTGTCAATTAATACGCACATAATTTCGAAAAGTCATATTACTTCTGAAAGTCAGAGGTGCGCGACATGGGTTCGAACCCGAGACCCTGTGCATTGCAGTCTGTTAGTCTCCCCACTGAGTTATCGCTGCTATAACATCATAATACATTCATTCTTATATGAGACTAAACATAGCCTTTGACATTTGGTTTTAAGTTGCGTGATCCGTCACTTATGAATATATTATTAATAAAATGTGACCTATCACTTCTTATAATTCTGTTTGCAACAAAGGTGTCTGGAGCCACTTATACCTTTTTTCGATTTCGGATTATATTTTATCTACTATATTATAGAATGAAAGTTGCTTTATAAAAAGATTAAATGTTACTTGGCGACGGTTTGTAGCGGTCATTTACAATTTATTTAGAGGATACACGTTTTCCTCAATCATAAATTTAAATCGCCAACTGTGAGAAATAAATCGGAGAAGGAAATCTCTCAAGGATTTCTGGAACTTCTATAATATGGATAACATATATTACAAGAAGTATGATGACCTTTGCCTTTTAAGGCTAGTATAGTCGACTCTCACACTGAGCTAGCCGGAACTAAATGATATAAGTAACGGTATATTTTATAGCAAGGACTCAATGAGTTATTAATTGCACGCCATTTTTCTTTCCGCTGTAGTTGTTAATCATCTCAATAACTTCTTTTGATAGCTTATGCTACAGATTTCGATTAGGGATTTAAAAGCACATTATAATTTTCGATTCGGTTTAGCGCCTAATTCTAATAGAGTAATTAACTGAACCAAAATTATAACTTGTCTATTCGATAGCATATTGTCATAAAGAAGTTTGACTTTGATATTAGAGATTGCATATAAATTGCCATTATAACAATGAGGTATGGACTTTAAAGACAAATATCTAAATGCTTATAATTATCCAAATAAGGCTGAGAGCATTTTAGGAGATTTTTGATGAAAATTGTGTACTTTAATCTTTTCTAATTGGCAAAAACCTTTATAGACGAATTATTAGCCAAGTTTTTATTCATGTTTACGTTTTCAAATGTAAGTATGTTTTAAAACAAGGAATGTTTATAAAAATATTGTCCTTTTAATAAGACCGGAGAGGCGCTCATAGGCAGTTGCACTCACTGATCGGTAAATGATTAGCGAGGTAAAGCAACGTTGGGTGCGGTCAGTCTATAGATGGGTGACCGCTCAGTGGTATTTTATCTGAGCGTCTCCGTGCTTCGGAGGGCACGTAAAAAGTCGGTCTCGGCTGTTGCCAAATTGACAGCAGTTGTTAAGCCATGTCAGAGGCCTACGGGCGGCTTGAACAACTCTTGATAACAGGTTGGCCACTAACCACACGAAAAGAAGAATAAGACCGGAGATCTTAAGAGCCGCTTGCAAAAGGGTTTGCCAAAGGGTTTTCAACGTTACTACTAGATAATCAATCTGCTAAATGCGGTTTGCGGGAGGGGTGATCATCGGTGAACCATTTGCGTTTATACGATCAAGCCAAAAATGTAAAGGTCATAAAATCCCTTAAATTCACCTGGTATACCAAAGCGCTGATAGCGGGACACATTAATTAGCTACAGCAGAGACTGGTGCAAACTAGTGCATAACAGGGATATGTGGAAAATTAAGAGAGAGGCCTTTGCCCGCAGTGGGACAATACAGGCTGAAAATAATAGTAATAAAATCCCTGCACTTAAAATTATTTGAACGCTATTTAGCTAAAGGTGCAATTGCAATGATTTTGCAGTAGAATATTAGTGGTATATAAGTTAACCGTTTAATACTCTCGCAGCAACGGCCAACGCCTCGGCCTACGGTGTCCAGCAGTGACAGTGACGGCTACTTTGCTGAAGATGCATCACCAGCTCCGCGGAACCAGTGTGGTATCGACACCAATGGAGACAGAATCTTTGGTGGCCAGTTCACTGACCTCGACGAGTTCCCTTGGATGGCCTTGTTGGGCTATAGAACTCGTAAGTATTAGCGTAAACAGCCATTAAAATCACTTTATGAACAATTGTATTTTGTCCAGAAATTATATTACAGAAATTTCATCCCCGTTTTTACTACTGCCAAAGTTTGCTACTTCAAGTGTAATTGCAATTGTAAACCAATACCAATAAAATTAACCACTCCCGATATCCTAACTTTAGTTTTAAGATGGCTAAGATCTGCCTCTTGTGAGTTCATACGTACCTATGTATGACATAAGAAATATTGTGAAGTAGGTTCACAGTATTTCTTATGTCATATACAATAGTACTTATGTAGGAAACACATAGGAAATCATTAAAATAATAGCGATATTATTTCTTCTAATTTTAACTACTCGAGATTTTATATTACGCTTCTTGGCTCAGCTGACTAAATAATTCTTCTAAATAAAAGAGGTTTTGGCAACAAATTCCTTACTGCAAACTGCAGTTCAGCACAAAACTCAAACAACTTCAAACGCTATTTTCCTTAGACAGCGTTTTTCTTTTTTACTGTAGAGTATTTTCTTCAATCGATTGACGTATGTTCTTGTGCACAACGTATAAAGTACTACAGAGCACTTAAAGCCTTCAATGTCTCGATAGTACAACTTGTCCCAAAAGGGCCGTTAACGATATTGATGACTGTACTTGAAGACCTTGTACCTTATAGTGCAAGTTTTAAAGTTTTAAGTTCAGTTCTGCTACATGTATTTATTTAATATAAAGTATGTGTTTATTGAAAGTGTTGTAAAGTTCAAGATCTCTATTTATCTTTCACAATATTTGAAGTATTATTTTGTAGAACTATTATTAAAATAATCCTTATATAAAAAAGTATGATTTGTTATTTGTGTCTGTTGTATCATTGTAAAGTCGCATTCAGGCATTATTACTAGTCCAAGCGTTATCTTAAATAGACATTCAGGAATACAGGATTGTATTGTACTGCACGGATGGCATAATCTGGGAAGTGGTCACCTCGCCACTGCTACAACGGTGAGTGTTGTGGGTTCGAATCCCGTATGGGACAACAATTTGAGTGATCCAAAAGTGGTTCTACTAAGTCTGGATGTTCTTTGTATCCGTTGCCTAAATGTTTGCAAAGCCCACCGCAACTGAGGATTCTACAAAAGAGCGTGAGTTGTCACTTTTAAAAAATTGTGTTCAATAAAAAATGTACCGTGTTAATTGTATAGATTCAGAAATTGTATTTCGGATGGTACTTGTGTTTATTTAGCTTATAAAAAATATCACAGTATTAATATGTATAAGATTTTAAACATTATTATTGTTCAACAGGCGCAGGCAAGACAACATACCAGTGTGGCGGTGTATTGATAAATCGGCGGTATATCTTAACAGCGGCTCATTGTCTCACAGGAGCAATTGAACGTGAAGTTGGAACTTTGTAAGTGATCTGATTATTACCAATAGTTTTATGCTGACTATTTTGACCATTCTGCATACATTTTAGTAGGTGCACTTTTAATGTCTATGGATATATAATTATACATACTCCGCTACTTTCTGTATAATATCAGCTCTATTTAAAAACTGCTCTAGGCATACATACTGCTGGGCATGGGTTTGTTCTTAAAAGGCATGGTAAATTATGCAGCAAGAGTAAATTACTAAAATTATATCTATTCATTGATCGAGAGAGTGTCATACGTGTAGGTGGACGTTTGGGTAAAGCAACTATGTATATGGAGATCAAACACCCAGCCATTAATATAAAAAGGGTTCAATACGCTCGTCCAGTGCGGATATGGAGACTTCACATATATTCGAGTATATGCAGAGAACGCTCATGCATGTAGATTACTTCACGATGTTTTCCTTTGTCGTTAAAGCGAGCGATAATTAACAACATGAATTCGCAAAATTCAGAAGTGTGTGTTATCGAATTCGAGAACTCAACATTTTCTTAAAGTTTACTAGCAATTTGGGTAACAAATGTCTAGTAATCTAGTGATCCCGTCCAAGTAAACTAGAATGATTATATTAGGAGAGCGTTCACGTCAGTAGTGCATCCCTTCCTCTACGACTATCCCAGTTTATGATATAGCGTTCCTCTACACCAACCAATTAGGCTATAATAGAGGAGCCGCTGTACCTTCCAGTGCCCGAGAGCACCTTCCGGGACCAGTTATAGACAGGTCTTGTCCCCAAATCCCGACTCTCCACCCTAACCTCAGAGATCCGGTTCTCGTAAGCGAGCTACCTCGTGCCCAAGTGACACTACCTATTCTCCAGATAGGTACCGGAGCAATAAAGCCGCTCACTACTCGCAACTCAAAGGAGTTGCTAACGATAACCTCGCTGAAGCCGACGGAGAAGCCGCCTCCCATATCTCCAGTATGGTACCGGAGCTGTGTAAGGCACGCTCACTTCCCGACATACATCCGTATGCCTACCCAAATAGGCCTACAAGCCGGGTGTGGCCCGAGTCACTCCAGCTATGACTCTTACTTGCTGAGCAGGCAAGCTCCCGAGATGCGTTGCGGCAGTGAAACCACACTGCCACTTCGCTAAAGGCAACTCCGTGCCTCATGCGACCGACTGGTTCGCACTGGCCGCGTCTGAGTCCGACGCTCGAACGCAACGTGCTTGCCGAGCAAACGAACATGTCGTCCTCAGCGGCCAACCACATACCCCTGCGAGTCCAACTCCAATGTCAGGCACCGCGCACTCTAGTCAGCGGTCGATAGAACACGCCTTTCGAGGCGCAGTGGGCTTCCTGACCCCGCAGTACCCTGGTCCAAGGGGGAGACCCGTAGTTCTCCCCCCGAAACCCTATCTACTCGGGTCCTGAAGATAGGGATGGCATTCGAACACGCGACCACTCGACCGCTAGCCCAATGCTTCGTCCATTGGACTACTGTCGTTTAAATATAGCAGTTCGCTGGATAATTATTGGTTAGCACTTGCATTCTTTAGTATTTATAATCTGCAGAATAAATGCTATAGCAACTGTACACATTTAAAACTTAAAATGTACCTACTACTAAATCTTATGTTTCAAAACACTAAATATATTATAGTCAAAACTTTTTATTTCAATATCAAACTCATGTATAAATGTAATATTAATTTACGAGACAATATTTTCTTATGGCTTAATTCTTAACTCCGCTATAAATCTGCAATAAAACGTGATTGAACTTCGATTTGCTGAACCATGATGGAAAAAAACGACCTTCGAATACAATTTTGAATATTCGACGAAACTAGCTCGAATACACGAAGATATTAAATATTTTCTATGAAAAAGGCACAAAAAGTAGATCGATACTGAGTGCTATTGACGTATGCACACGTAAGGAAAAATGACGCTCTAGACGAAATGAAATATATCTACTTGTTTGTTTTGTTGTGATATTAATGTTTGGTTTGGTTGAATGAACGAATGGCGCAGTGGTCTGCCTGAATGTCACTACGTCAATTGTTGAATTAAATAATTGTTTCGACTCTGGCTGTTCTTTGTGTCCGTTGTTATAATATGTTACCTACGCTTAAGACCACATCGGTAATGTGGTAAATTTTCAGTAAACGTCAATTTAGGTTTCTGACGAAGCGGTAGTGATATTTCGGGTTTGATTGCCAGGTCGAGCAAAGTATTATTAGGTTTTAGTAAAGCAATTCTCATCAGCATGACGGAGCCTGAAACTAAAGTAGGGTCGCCTATTATTATGTGGTATTTAAAAATATACCTAGCGAAATGTGGATGTGTAATACGCATCGACCTACCCCATCTATAGTAATATATAGTCGTTAGACGACGCATATATGAAAATATAAATAAAATATTTATTTGACAAAAAACATCTTACTTTGTTATTGTTACTTTTGGACGTTAGAATTTGATTGCTGACAATGCAATACTTGAACCGGTGGCCAACAAACCCTATCGTCAACTAAGCTATGCATAGTTCTATGTAAATCTAATCTATTGAATTTACTATAATTTTCTTTTTAATAACTTTAATAATAGTTTTTATAAACTTGATTTTAAATGGAACTTTATGTAAATAACATCGTCTAATAATATTTAAGCGTGGCACACGTGATGAGGCTATACGTATATTATATTTATAGAATTTATATGACATCCTATGTATGTTATTGACTTCCTCTATAATTAATTGACCTGTTTTGTAATTTGCTTACATACTCTTGTTATGATTTATTTGAAATTTTACCATGAGGCGTATGTTATTGCGGTTTTATTAAATTGTTTAATTAATTATTGTATTTATGGAGGTATGCATATTACATCAGGAACAAGCAGTATTGATATACCCATATTCTTTATAGACTGTAGTTAAAGCAGTCTTCTCGCCACTGTTATTGCGTCAAGTGTTGTAGATATTTGGCCAAAGTACGTGGCAAAAAAAATTGTTTGATCCTCAAGTAATTGATCCGACACTGGTTGTTCTTTGTCTCCAATGTTTGAATGTTTGTCTCCTGCCAGAAAGGCAAATAACGTCTAGAGTTAAAAAGACACAAAATCTTCAGCTATTATGTTGTTTACATTATACTAGTATTCTTTGTTTTAATTAATTTTCTTATTACTAATTACCCTGATTTTTTGGGTACCCCACAAACAAACGATGCTCGGACAAAAAGCACAAATAGTTTTGGAACTATTTAATTATATGTGGTTCACACCATAATTGCTTTGTGTAGGATTCAAAGCCAAAACACAAAGCGATTGATTCTCTTCTATGTATTGAAAGAAAGAAAGAAAGAAAGAAAGAAAAATATTTATTTGACACGTACCACAAACACATAATAACAAGTATAAAATAAAAATAAATAGGTACAAAGATGAACTTATCAAAACGAGAACAAAAAATAAAGTCAATAACAGTAGTGTCAAATAGGGCCCAGTTCAGCATGTGTCAGACGAAAGCCTGACGCTGGTTTTCAACTGGGTCCTTTAGTGACTCACGCATATCAAACCATCTCTATTATAAACAGAGAAAATAAATAATATAAAAAGAAAAAAAAAATTATAATTTATACAGTATATATAAAAACAGAATGATATTCAGTTTACACACAGATACAGATATTATATATAATACACAGATCATACAATACAAAATTATATAAAAATAATAAATAAAATATAGTAATAATTAGAAGGATAGTAAAATTAATTTTAATTTATTGCATTATCACGCGCTCACACGACGAGCGAGACACAGGCACACAAACGCGCAGGTAGTAACACCTTTACATATATATATATACATACAACACACATACACACACATATATATATTTATATTTAAACGAACGACGCATTTATGTTCGTCAGTCCTAAGCTCCGCTGAGCATCAATTAGGAATAGACGCAAACATCTTTTAAATGACCCAATAGTATTTTGTAGTCTGATAGGCGGTGGTAAATTATTCCATATTTTTGATGCAGCGTAGCGGAAACTGCCCCTAAATGCAGATGTTTTGTGTGGGAGTATAGAGAGCTGTAGTGAGCACTGTCTGCTCACGCAGTTGCGTTTGCTATGTACCCAGCTCAATTTGCGGTGTAGGTACGATGGCTCGTGAGTACTAATAATGCCGAACATAAGACAGGCCAAATGTAGTTTGCGCCTAGATTTCATCTTAAGGATGTTATTTTTGTTGAGAAATGGTGTAACATGACTCCTAGATGGTATATTAAAACAAAAACGGGCGCAAGCATTCTGGACTCTTTGAATAAGCCTGTCCGTTCGTGCTAGTAACCGCGGCCCGTACACCGTATCGGCATAATTTAATTTTGACAGAACCAATGTCTCAATTAGTCGCACCCGTAGCTCTTCTGATAAATATGGACGCATATTATATAAAATTCTTAACCTATAAAAGCAGTTACTAACCATCTCGGCGACATGTTTCTCGTACCTAAGACTAGTATCGATGTGCAGTCCTAGGTTGCGGGCCTGTTCAACTCTTTCAATAACTTCACCCATCAACGTAATATTCAGACCTTGTAGAGAGCTTAGCTGGTGTTTATAGCCGAATAACATGTACTTGGTTTTGGATGGATTGAGTACCAGAGAATTTTCTTCCGCCCACTCTGTAATGCGTTGAAGGTCCGCGTTAAGATCTGCGATAGCTCGTTCATAGTCCGTATTTTTAAACGATATGTAAACTTGTATGTCGTCTGCGTAAATGTGATAATTCGTTTTTAACATACAGTTAGTTATATCAGCGCAGTAAAGAGTAAAAAGAATAGGACCTAAAATGGATCCCTGCGGAACTCCCCTTGACAGAGGGGTACATGCTGAAAAAGCAGATTGCCCATCACTGAGCCGTAGTTCAACACGTTGGTAACGGTTGGACAGATAACTGTGAAACCACTTCACTGATCTACAGTCAAACCCGTAGTATGTTAATTTAGATAATAACAACGAAATATTGATACTATCGAAAGCGCGTGAAAAGTCTAGTAATACCAGAACCGTACACATACCCTGATCCTGTGCATACAAAATATTATCTGTTACATCAAGTAAAGCTGTAGATGTACCACGTCCTTTACGGAACCCAGATTGCAGTGTTGGTAAAATGTCATTATTCTCAAGAAAGTCTGCTAACTGCTTGCACACTACTTTTTCTATAACCTTGGACAGACATGGCAGAATACTTATTGGCCGAAGGTCTTTTATATGCACCGGGTTTGCGTTCTTAGGCAGCAATCCTAACTAATATTATAAATGCATATATGAGTTTGTTTAATTAGCTTTCACGCCTTTATTATTGGACCGATTACCATGAAATTTTGCATACACATTGCCAAGAGTACAAAAAAGGATATAGAGTACCTTTTATCTAGTAAAAAGTACTGTTACCGAGCGAGCTATTGTATAGAAAATTTATTTTTTATATAGGATAACTGTCCGCCTTGGAGAATATGATACTCAACAAGATATCGACTGCGTGGATGACACATGCGCGGACCCCCCACAAGAGATCCCAGTGGCTGCTGCGTACCCACACCCGGGGTACATCGACAACAACAAGAGCAGAAGAGATGACATCGGGATCGTAAGGCTGTCGAGAAGAGCTACTTATACTTGTAAGTATACTTTAGGTTATAGCATTTGATATCCGTACGACATATAAATTTACCAATACTAATATTATAAATAGGAAAGATTTATAGTTTTGTTTGTAATGATCAAACTCAAAAACTATGGTTATGATTTCAAAAATTCTTAAATATCTTAAAGTTTACTGTATTCAGAGGTTATGTAATATCACACTACGAGTTGTGGGCTCCAAATGCTCCAATGGTACAACGGATAAAACAATACCGAAGTTCCGTTCTCGGTTGTCTTTTTAAAAGAAAAGCAATTGATTTGAAAATATTTGTCTGTCTGATTGTATCACGTAAAAACTACTGAAAGAATTTAGATGCGTTATAATAAAAATTTAAATCACATACAAATCTAATTCCCTTTCGTTTTAATAAATATATAATGCGTAGTCTGGTGCTAATTAAATAATGTCGTGAGCTGATAGAGTTAAGATCAGAATGTGGTTTTTTGTTGCCAATCGGTTACACTTACTCTAGCTTTTGGTTATGACGCATTATTTATATACTATCTCGTCTTTAATCGCCATTTTATGGTAAACTTTATAGGATAGTAAGGTCTGACCAAATAAAGCATGCCATCACGAGTTTAACTTAGTCAAAACATTTCTAATGTCTCTCGCACATTCATAATAGATGATTAAGTCTTGTGCATACACAAGCTTAGAAAAATATTCTCAGAAAGGTTAAGATTTAGTTACAGCGGTTTCACAATATTTTCATAAATTTCTACAATAAACAATTTAGATTTAAACAACCTAGTATTCAGCTCCAAAATTAAAATATTTACTCTTAATTTACGTTCATAATTTTACATTGAAATGTGCCCTATTAAATGTAGAATCGGATTTAGTTGAGAAGTAAAATTAAAAAATATTTTCGTATTAAAATTTTTCATGTATAAAATGGTAAACCAAATTACGTTGTAAATTAGAATATTATTTTATAACAATGCGGTTCGATTTTGTATATGTTGTTATTAGTTTGCCCCCTAAATAATCCAAGGTGATGTACTTAATAACCTGAGACTATATTTTGACCTATACAGCCTTATAACTTATTGCTTTTATAAGCCTTTGTACATATTATGTTATATTTAAGTAATACATTCATACTTTAAAATATTTAGCACATTTTTTGTGTATGCTAGCTAATACATAACAAAGGGAAACCTTTGGAAAATAGGAGTATTTCGTCAAAGTTTTCATTCGTGTTTTTATGAGCTAAATAGAAGGTGCGAAATAGGAATATTACATATTTAGCTAGCATTTGTTCGTGCCTTTGTTTGTCACAGTTTGTCTGTAATATCAATTATACGGGTCACGCTATGAAGAACTATAAACTACACCTCCGATTTTTTTAATAGGTTAAAATAAAGCCGATCCTTTTGATAAGATCGGAGTTTTAGAGTAAAAGTTGAACGCGTAGATATAAACATTAACTTATATGGAGGTGGTTTAAGTGGTCGCTTTGCTGCTGACACGGCACCGAGTGATGTGGGTTTGATCGTGGGACAAAATATGAATGATCCACAAAAGTTGTTTTCAGTACCGAGACAGTAAAAATAAATATAAAATTTTCGGATTCAGGAACTCTTTGTTAGAGAATCTGAGTTGGTAGGTGTTTCACAATAAAACATGCGACATTGTTTTGGTATCAGTTCATAACATTTCTATCGGTGTCCGTGGTTTTTGCTCCGCCCCTAATGTTCGTAACGCAACGTTAGATAGCATATAACCTTCTTCGATAAATAGGCTATATACAATGGAAAACGAATGTCCAATATGATTGATATTTCCAAAAATTGGTGCAAACAAACAGACAACCTCCTCAGCTTTATAATATTATTATATTTATAAATTAATTAGTACTAATACCTTATGTACTCGTATATAACTCCTCCGTCAAAATAAGGAAATACTACAACAGAATGATAAAATGAAGTACCGTTCTTACCTAGAAACGTTAAGCGTGTTCCTCAACCAATATTTACATAGCTATAGTTTACCATAGCCAAGATTAACTTGTTTCTTTTCCCACAGATTACGTACAACCTATCTGCTTAGTGAATATGAACGAACGCATGGCCGTTGGAAACGACGTGTACGTCGCTGGCTGGGGGAAAACCCTGAAAGGTACGTCAGCAATCACTATTGATTTTGTACTATTCTAACTAAGTACATTCTACGAATAACAATCAGAATCATGGGTTTGGGTTTTACCTATAATTAGCTTAATAAAACTTCGATAAATCCCGAAGACGGTAATGTTTTTTGTCTGTTAACTTTTATTATAGTAATAAAATGTACAGTAATAATGGTAAATGTTCACGTAAAGTCTGCCTTGTTATTGTTGTGCCATAAGTTTGCGTGCAACCGTGTGGTCCAGGCTTCGATTGCCAAGCAAAGAAGATTTGCTCCTTAGCAACAAGCGGCATGAGGTCACGAAATGTGTAGACGCCAATAGACTTGGCCTAATGCGTGGAGCTAAAATGAGTAAAATCGGTGAAATACACCTTCCTATAAAGTATAGATAATATCTTATTGCTATTTATACTTCATACATACATATACCGCATGAAAGTAAATGCTCGTATAGTACATCTCTGCCTACCCTTCGGATACAAAAAGGCGTGAGCATATTATCATGACGCAAATAGTTGTTATTGTGTGATATAATAGTTAGATTCATGAGTTATTATATGTTTACAGCGATATGACATGATGATGATAATATCAGGTAGGGTTTTAATTAGCAATATGCTATGGGTTAACGTGTCAACTTAAATTAGATGGATAGCAATTGGCGAAGACATAGAAGACATAGTTGTTTCTTTGTTCTTGTTTTATTATTGTAGTTTTAAAAAACCCAACATGACTTTGCCATCAGCTTTATGATAAAGCGGCAAAATAGTGGGAAAATACGCAAAGAATTATCAGTAAATAAACGAGTTAAACAAGACTGCTATGTGTATACTGATGTCAAAGGTCTGAGCGAGAGAATAGATTAATCATAAACCATGTTTAATAATATACCTACATAATATATGAAGATAATACGTAGCGTTTCTGTCATTAACACCGCATAATGTTAATAAGGATATTTGTATAAATAGGTATCACCTCACCTTGGGTAGGTATTTATGACCCAATGAGTAATTACGACCTGTAGAATTTTAATATGTTTTTCATACCTATAAAATATAGTCTTAATGAAGACTAGCCATATGCACAGAGATACTGCAGAAGTGTGTACACAAAGACAAGTGTACTCCGCATTCCCTCACTCTCATAATACAATGAGGCGGCATCGGCAGTATGATACGACGCGGACGGTAGAGAAATCGGGCGTAGGGCCAACGGCTTAACGTGTTTGCCGAGACACGGTGATTTTCAACTTTTAACTCTGAGCTGCTAGTGAGGGTAACTTGACAGAAAAAACAATAACATTCTGCTCGACCCGGGAAACGAACTTAAGACCTCATACAGAGCAGTCGCATGCATTAACGTTGCGCCAACGAGGTAGCCAAACAACACCTACTATTGAAGGTTACGTTGAGCACACAAAATAACATGTCAATTTTATTTTACAGGTTCCAACAGCAACGTGAAACTAAAGCTTGGTCTACCAATATTCAGCAAAGACGACTGCGTTAGCAAATACAGTAATCTAGGTGCATCATTAGGAGAGAATCAACTCTGTGCTGGAGGAGTCTTTGCTGAAGACGCTTGCCGAGGAGATTCAGGCGGTCCTCTTATGAAGAAGAGACCTGATGGTATTTGGGAAGCTGTAGGAGTCGTTTCCTTTGGGTACGGATGTGGAAGAGATGGATGGCCTGGAGTATACACATCGGTAGCCAGCTACCTTGACTGGATCAGTTCAACCCTGCAATCTTCGAATCAGTGATGCCATTACCCTAGTCTGCTTTCATCATAACCGAACTGTGAATTGTTGCCATTTTATTCTCAATTTTTTGTGGTACATCGTCCAGTCCAGTGTTCTGATAAAATTATGTGATGTCTTTTTTTTACTTTTACTATAGTTAAATAAAATAATTTTATATTAAAAAGGTGTTAATTATTTATTGTATTTCCTCCGTATTTAAATGACCTTTTTTACTAATTGGTTGGTAGATTTGCTTAACGGTAAAATAATGACGACATTATAATAAACTAATAACATTTCGTTTACTTTCCATGCATGTCCGTACGTGCTAATGATAGTACATATACTCAAACAAGAGATATATAGAAAAGATTTATTGATGATGTAACTGTGATGTGACTGCTACGCCTAAGGTCGCGGGTTCGATTCCCGCACAAGACAAATATTTGCGTGCATGAACATGGATGTTTGTCTTGGTCTGGGTGTTTCTATGTATAATATGTATGTATTTACAAAAAAAAAAAGTATATATGTATGTTTATCCATTGTCTAGTATCCATAGTACAAGCTCTGCTTAGTTTGGGCTAGATAGTGTTGTGTGTATGTGGTAGAATATTATATTATATTATAAAGCCAAAGAGATTGTTTAACTATTGAACGCGCTGATCTCTGGAACTACCAATAAGATATGATTTATTTCCATATATTTTGTATCCTATTCATTAGATAGGTAATAAATTTTCTTAATATCTTTTTAACGTCAGGCTACGAGTGGAGCGGGTCATAGCTAGTCAGTATATAAAGTTATTTTTGATATAGGTACTAATATATTTAAAGAAGATGTTATTGTAAAAGTACTTTGTCTTCTATGAGAATTAATCACATACAATGAAAAATAAAATAAAACAGCAAAAATAATAAAACCTCAAAACGAAAATCAATGCGCAATTTCGTGAACGCAATCCAAAATGCGCTTGAAATTTTATTTTTTCACCAAAGAAATAAAATGTTCGGTTCAGTTTTCAATATAAATAGTAGAAATGCGTGATGCATTACTAATGCGCTGTCAACCGTTCCAATTAGACTCGCCGCACTCTCAGGTCTCGGCGCGGGCGTGAGAGCTCGCCGCAATAGTTCAACGAGTTCTGATTTGAACTCATGACCTTACGATAACTGTTCGAGCCGATATAGATTGCTTTTTTATTTATTTTGATGTATGTGTTTTCTGTTATAAAAAGGAAGAGCTTAGTGCTCGATCCTTGGCCTGCCACGTAGTGATCTGGAGTTCAATCATGCGGCATGGGTTTTTGATTTTTCGTACCGATGTGTGTTAATCGTCACCCGCTTTAAGGATGAACATGTTCAGCTCTGTGCTGGTGGAGTGATAGGCTGGTGCAGAACAGAATCAATACCCCATATATTCATTGTTAAGCTATCGGCAATTAGTGCCCGACTCGACAGTTGGTAGCTCAAGGCTCTGGAAATCAACATTTGTTTGAGTTAATAATAATAATAATAATAATAATTCTTTATTTGTTAGAAACATGTGTGTTATTACATACAGAAGCATGCACGTTGTAGTTATTGAATTAATATGTCCAGTCATGTTTAGCCTCATGCTGTTGCGTACAAATATTTGATATTAAATAAAAAAGTAAAGTATTATTTCAATTATATCACATATGTACATGTCAATGATTTTGAGGTACTTTAGACAAAATCTCAGCATACTACGTTTTGCCTTACCTTACTAGTTCTTGTATTATCATAGAAGATCTGTGAGTATCGGGTATGTTCGTTAGCCTTGCCTATTTCTTTTATCTTACGTAGGCGTGAAACAGAATTGCATGAAGTTTAAAAATATATATATTTAATTACTTTATTAGTTTGACCAATAAACCACAAAAAAATGGACAAGGGTCATTAATCCATAATTTGCAGGGACAATTATAAATCAATTTTCTGACAGAAACAAAAATTTTATTTATTTATAGTGGAAAATACATCATAATTATCTATGTAGATATTTTAACACATCAATAACTTGACTAACACACACACTAACTCACAGTAAACTAAGATATCTATAGTTTTCTGACTGGACATGCAAGGCGTTACCAGTGTTCGTAAGTATGGCTATCAGTTTTTTAAGCGTCCTACGGCAAATCTAAACATTGAACAATAGACACTTAGAACATCCACACTTGGAACAACTTATTTACCTACTCATCACTATTAGGATATGTAAGTTAAATTACATTTATATGTTTTAAACATCGTGCTAGGGCCCAAAAGTCATTGAGCGTGTCCCCAAACATTTTGAACAAAGATATTCAATTAGTCGTAACGTATCATTTGCATATAGGTGTCGCCAGCTATCAAATTAAGTGGCGCGCTAACACTTCGGTTCGCATAATTAAATCATTTACCCTTTTCAAGTTATGCGCTCCTGGTACTCGAATGGGGTATGCAAATTTTTCGGTTACGATAAAATCGATTAGCTTTTGTTTACAATCGAGAAAGTTCTTTTATAATGTTTATATTTTCCAAGTATAATGAAGTTGTTAATAGTAAACATAAGTATCTAAATCTGATCAACTAGTTGACTGCACGGATTGCGTAGCGCGATAGTGGCAGTATGGATATACGCGTCTAGTATGGATCACACAAATTTTTTATCTCGTGTCATGTTCGAATTTCACACGGAGAAACATTTGTGTGATCCACAAATGATTGTTCCGAGTCTGGAAGATGTTTAAGTCCATTGCTTGAATTTTTGTAAAGTGAGTGACTTTACAAACACTCAAGCAATGCACACAACACATAAATTGTATTTTTAGTGCGGGAGTTGCCAATTAAAAAAGTAAAAATATAAATATGGGTCCAAATCCAATACTACCTTTTTTCAATGTCTATTTGTAAGAGCATCACGAGAAAACTCCACTGATTGGATTTGGAAGCGGTTTTTATAGTAGAACCAGAGTTGGTGTTTGTGCGAAACTGAACTTACTGGAGTGATCCATTAAATACTTCGCGAGTGAATTGTAGTTCATGCGGCAAAATTTACGAGCAGTCTTGTTAATTATGTGTCTCAGATTAATTTATATAGCACCTAATGTTCGTACGTCAAAGCTCCGAACCGTTTATCAATAGCGTTAACATTGATAAAAAATCCTTTCCTTGTGAATATGACATGTACGAATAATGATATAGTCTTGGTCACAATATAACAGACCTATTGTTTACTAAACTGTTTAATCAATGTTTCGGAGCAGGTACGCGACATTAATTCACTATACTATTATAAAATTACGTCTTGATTTTTACGCCTATTTGTGTAGTATGCGTAAAAATCAAGACTTTTACGCATACTTCACAAGTACGTGACTTACGGTTTGCGCGAAAGGCTCGCGTTATTCGTTGACAAGATGCATACAACCTGTGCAAGTTCCTCAACTTGCGCATGTTACTTGCGTCGCGAACAAGAGCCACTTAATATATATAGTTATGCTGAACTACTCGAGTGCAAAATACGTCGACGAAGGATTATGTAGCTATCTCTAGTTCACGTATTTTGCGTTAGTTATGTTTATTTACAATGTTAGTCGTCTATGAAAGTAATTTAAATCCTATTATGTACGTCTAATGATTACTCGAACGAAAGTGTTAGGCATTGAATCTGTGGGGCACTGAGGCCCAGCGTCCTTTATGTAAATAGGTCGAGAATTCCTAACACAAGTATTCAGCTTAGCTGGCGGTTAAGAAAAGCACAACTAACATTAACCTCAAATCACAAACAATCTTTGAAAAAATTATGCAATTATATTAGCCAAAATGTCCCATGACTGCCTTATTGATTTTATGGCATAACTTTGTGCTCATGTTTACACGTTAGATTCCCGGAATCAGGACCAGCAATTCCTCGAATGCCTGGTCAGGTAGTCATTCTGAGTGAGGTTACTGTTAACAAAGAAAGTTACAGTAAGAGCACGGTGGCTAGAAATATGTTCTGCAAATGGCTAAAGGCTCACTTCATTACAAAAATACTAGGCAAAATGTAACTCTAATATAGCTCTGCCTATCACTTTGATGATGTGACGTGATTGGAGTCTAATGGAGAACAACGGATGATGCCGTGGCTGTAGCGGGATTTTGGGCAGACAAAATTTAAGGGTGTTCATACATTGACAGGAAGAAGAAGAATAAGAAGATTTGAATATATATTATTACTAGCTGTCCCGACAGACGTCGTCCTGTACAGGCGAAAAAAAAAACCAAATCTAAACCAACCTCGAATCCACTTGAACACACACAAAAAAAATCATTCCAATCGGTCTAGCCGTTTAGGAGGAGTTCACTGTCAACACACGTACAGAAGAATTATATAATATATAAAGAAGATTACTAAACACGACTGTATTATTTATGTATCATAAAAAAAATTAATTAAGAATGTTTTTCAACAGATTGGTTACACTTTGGTTATAATAATCGATTAAGTTAATCGAAAATATACATGTGTGTGTATGTGTGCGTGTGTTGTTCTTGTTTTACTATGGTGAACATGATTATCTTTCGGGGATTTCCAACATGAGAAATTCATGGCCATTAACACCTAAATAATCATTCAATTATAGCGGAACTATAAATAATGTAGTAGAAAATTGTGTGTACACAACGTCTGTCAATTTACGTACCTAGTACATTATTTTTAAATGTATTTATATTGACGTAAATTTTCATTTAGGGGAATACAATTTGTGGTATTTATTCCAAAACATCGAAACGGTATAGTGAAAAAATTCATGGTGATCTGTGGAGAAATTAAGGCGTAAAAGCGAAACAAATAAACTCACATTCGAATTTATATAATATTAGTTAGCATGTTTTGGATCAACACATAACATACTTATATATACCGCTAGGCTTTTCATGCATATCACACGGGCAAACTCGCGAGCAGAGACATATCTTTTCTAATAGATAATTAAGAACTTCCAATGGATATAGGATAATATAAAAGAAGACTATACGAGTATATGATTATTTATGCAATTAATATTATCTATGGAGGTTATTTAAAGTCGATGCGATTATTATGGTGAGTCATACATAAGTAAAGGCACAATGACATGGGAAAGCCCAGTTATGACCTTATGACACAAATAAAACTATATCTGTTATTAAAACATCCGTATCTAAAGAGAAGAAATCCCCACTCGTATTAAGAACCGCTTAAGTCTACTTAACAGAAGATGACAGAACAGACTGTATGAAGGTTTCTAGGCGTTTAAAGAGTTTTCTTCAAAACGGTGGAAAACTCTTTTTTGCAGAAATAGTTATGTGCGAGTGGTATCTGTGTTCATACAAGCTTCTAACGGCTATGGTATTTGCTGATTACAATTGAGTCGTATTTTACCTAATTGACAATAATGACTGCCACAGTAAAGAATAACTTCGGTGGTTGGCAACCCGCGGCTCGTGAGCAGCATGCGGCTCTTTGACCACTCAGCTGCGGCTCGTCCACTAAATGTTATGTGCAGTCACGGAATATTATTTATTGTCTTGCTTTATAAGTATGACACCATTTTAAACACTTTGTATGCCCATTAATTAGACGACTGGTAAATTTAGGTGTGACGTCAGATGACGTACAATGAATACCACATGCATGTGTGATGTACGTGTGAGGAGTATTTAAATGTGTGTGTCATCCCACAGTGTGGTGTAAATAACATAATTACCGAGACACGCGAAAATGGCGCGAACGATCGTAATAGAAGTCTTTTATGTCCTATACATAAGATGAGGCAATCTAAAAGAACAAACGTGATTGTGTAACATGGATTGTGATAGCTAGTTACTTTCATCGTTTTAATTTTGGATTAGAATATTTTGATCGTTAGTTTGAACTGTTGTTATAAAGAGTATAATTTATTAATTCATTTGTGTATATCGAATAAATGCAGTATCCCATGGGATACTGCATTTTCCCCTTCCAACCGCTGAATGTACTCAAATAGCATGCTATTTGAGTACATTCAAAAATTCTTAAAACTTTTATTTATTGTTCGAGAGTACACTATACCTTTATATTTTATTAATAACATGTATTGTTAATAATAAATATCCATAACCATTATACAATATGTATTTAAATTTATATAGCTTAGTGTATTACATTATGGTTGATCTAGCATAGCAGCCTAAATACAAGTAATTATACAGGAAAATAACATAGAATTGGACTTGGCCATTCAAAAAGTATTGATGAAGTAGTTAGTACGAAAACCACAACGTTACCGATTTTATTTATCATTTTTAATGTTCATCGAAATTGTAAAGGTATTTATACTATTATTTTGATATAATTTGCAAGGACTGAAAAACTGAAAATTGAACTAACCTAACACTGCCAAACCCGGACATCGAACCCGACACCTCGAGTATAACAGTCGCATGCACTGCCACTGCATCATCGGGGAAGGTATAATACATTGTATCTGAAACTATTATGCCGTGAATGAAGCTACATATAAGTACTGCAAAAAAGAAAGATAATGATAATGAATGATCGCCATTCTTTAACTTGCAAAACTCATTATTTATTTCACACATTCATCATTCATTGCCTTTTTTATTGTTTCTACGTAATAAGGATACTTCCATTATGGTGTACTGTGGTTTTGTACGTATTTGCATATTATTAAGCAAAAACAGTTGTAGCTTGTATATTACGTCAGAATAATTACAAAGAAATAAAGTATCTTGTTTGGTAGAGCAATATAAACAAGGTATGAAAAAAGGAATAATTAATAAATAGAAACCTAAAATGATACTGCACTGTACGAACGGCGTAGAAGTAGGTAGGTCTTCGTTTTTGTTTTTAGAGTTCGAAAAATCTCCTATACAACAGCTTTGTCCGTCTGTCTGTTATACAACTTTCAACTCAAGAACCGTAAGAGACTCGCGGCCATTCGACTCAGCATAGTCGATATACCCCGAAATGACTATGACCTTTGACCTCTGACGTCACGTGATACCAATTTTTCGAACTCTAAGATTTAAAGCAATTCATTGCCGTTTCTCACTTGTTTAAAAAGACAACTCTCTTATACTAGGAATAAATCCTGTGTCGCGGGAGACTTTTCAAACATTCAGACAAAGGATACAAAGAACACCCAGACTCGGCACAACCATTTATGGATCACACTTTTGTCCCGTGTGCGATTCGAACCCACAACACTCGGCATAGTGGCCAGTGGCGAGGCGACCACTTAACCACCACGTCATCCGTTTAGTCATTTAGTGCTCGCCACTGCTACTGCGCTGAATATTGTGATTGCGATAAAATGGATAAAGACAACATGCGGGTCAGTCTTTGGGGACTGCCGATAGAAGTGAAAACTAAGTAACTAGCGTGCGATGCCAAAAAGTACACATATATACACAGTATACATATAGCTCATGGAAAGCGTTTGGTGACGATGACGCGAGTTCCATGATTTTTGTTCACCCAAAAAGTACACATATATACACATTAAACATATACATAGCTCATGGAAAGCGTTCGGTGACGATGACGGGAGTTCCACGATTTTTGTTCACCCAAAAAGTGCTCAACGCGCCTAAAGAAGTTTTCACTTCAGAAATTGTGTAATCTACTAATACTTGTTCCGTGACTGGGTGTACTTTCTGTGCGTTGTTTCAATGTTTGTAAAGTGCGTTTTGGCACAGGTCTTTTATCCTTATTGCCGGAGTAGTCTTCTTTAAAAGTAAAATAAAAACTATTTACATATGTGTATGTTGTTTTTTTTATATACACGCACATTTTTCTCTTTCTATGTATACATATGAATAAGTACTTATTTCAAGAATAGTAGTTATTTATTTACCATAACAAACCGCAACAGCAATACAAACAATTGAGCAAACACTTTATGAGAAGCTATTAGATTTAAACTAAATGACATGAGTAGCTTGCCCGTATATATACGATATTTAATTAGTAGTTCCAGAAATTTGTACTAAGTATGATAATAGCAAAATCACTTTCCAGATATCTTTGTCATGCGGACTATACAAACAATTAACGGACACAATACATCTAGACTCAGAACTATAGTTTGTGAATCGCACAAATAATTATCCCATGAAGGAATTGAACTCAGTGCGGCGCAAGCTGCGAGACGACCGCTTACTTGCTATGCTATTCAAACAAAACAGCCTTACCACACTGCTGGAGCGTTTATAGAAAAGCAGAATCCATTTAGAGATTAAATCGCACACCCAAGAATTTGGTATATATTTTATTCAATTATTCCTCGATGGCATAGTGGTTAGTGTAACCGACTGTCACGCCTGAGGTCGCGGGTTCGATTCCCGCACATGTAAAACATTTGTGTGCATGAACATGATGTTTGTCTTGGTTTGGGTGTTTCTATGTATAATATGTAGGTATTTACAAAAAAAACGTATATATATATGTATATTTATCGAGTACCCATAGAACAAGCTCTGCTTAGTTTGGGCTAGATTGTGTTGTGTGTATGTGATAGAATGTTATTATTATTATTAAAATTTTCTAAACGCCTAGAAGCTTTATATTAAATCTCCGAGTCAAAGGTAAACCGATTTAGGTATAATATAAATTCACAAACTACTTGAGACAGCACTTAAGTGCTGCTGTTTTGTATATCTGGCCTGCTCTACACAGTGTGTTGATCTGGAACCTCAATCTTAGGAATAAATAATATAAGGTATTTACGACATGTTGAAGTTGCTTTTAAAACTTATAAGTAAAAAGATGTTGAGCATTTATCCAAATGCGTCAGAAGGAATATAATGTTAGCACGGTTATGTTATCTAACAGTATTCTATCTTCATACGAATGGTCGGAAAGTGAGTCATACCTACGCGCGTCGAAGTCGGTATACACTTGGTTCGCAGCCAGTCGCGAATGCGCAGCAATGATGAACGCACGGTGTGATAGTTTTGTAAGCAGTAAGCATGCGATTTGTTAATATTTGATTGAATTAAGTACAAGTACTTACATAATAATTATGGCAAAGTGCAATTGTAAACAAAAGTATTTTTAATTAAACTTTTTATCCAAATGCGAATGTTTTTATACTACTAAATTTAACAATATACAGAGTTATTCGGACGTCTCAGTTGAGTCGCAAATATTGTAAAGTTTAAAATATATAAGGTTGTTTATTATTAAATCTACTAATCAAAAAACACAACATGATTTTTATTGGACACTTCCTATTTAATTCACAACAAATTTCATATTTTAAATGAAACATATAATATTTACAGTCATTGAACTAGAAAGAAATTCAAGTAGGTAGACAAAATTAAAATACTGTAGATGGGTAGCCCTCTCGCGTGTTTGCGTACTGCGTGGCTGTAGGTAATTATTTTAAGGACAGAGCCGAGTTACAATACTGTTAGATAACATTACCGTGATGTTAGTAACCTTTTTTCGTGTTGCAGTATCATCAGTAATGCCATCGTGCATTTAATTTATAATAGCTTTTGCTTGCAGCTTCGTTCGCGTAAAATTAGGTTAAGCTATGTTAGGAGAAGCATATTAAAAAAAAATGTCTCGGTATAAATATCTATGTGTCTCGGTAGTAATATAGTTATCCAATGGTAAAACAATTTTTTAATTTGTTGAATAGTTTTTGAGTCAAACCCTTACAAAGAAACAAACAAAACATCAAATATTTCCTCTTTATAATATTAGTATAGATGTCGTTTTAATTGCTTGTCTGTTCGACAGGGTTGCACTGGATGTGTTAACGGTCAATGGTGCAACATGGTCAGAATATTGAAATGTTTGCCCGATGCTCTCGTGCTCTGTAGCCCAAACGGTTTAATGGATTTTAATAGATGATAATAGTGGGAGATACACAGGATGTCCGGTAATTAATGGATAACCTGGAAATGTCTCATAGTGGAACTGATGGCCGTTCAGAAAATAATATGAAAAAAGATCTATCCTAACTACTACCTGAGATATGTGTTTTTTTTTTAATTACCCTGTATAACTTGCTTGTATACTACGACCATAAATGAATGAAATCCATCGGTTTTTTGTTGTTTTATTATTAAACACTAATTATGCTAATATATAGATAGTCAAAAGTATGCTATGCTAATATAGCTTGCACTTTTTATTATATATATATTTTTTTATTATTTTTCTTTAATTTTTCTGAACGGCCTTTAGTTCTACTGTAAGACATTTCAGTAGGTTCGCGGTACATCCAAACGAGCAGAGCCACAAAACCGCAAAACCAAATAATTTACTGAAAATAGTTATTCTACTATCCTTTAATTATTTAATTATAGAGAAGATGTATTGTGGCAACCTAATATATACCTGCTGCAGGTAAACAGGTAAATTATAACAATCCAGTTAATGATGTGCGGCACGAAACGTAACGTAACTATAGCCCATGGAGATATTTGTATAATAAATATACTTAAGTAGGCTCTCGTCTATGTGTGTGTGAGACTATGTTTAAAATAAATAAATAATTATTCATTTATTATTCATATAGGGACTCACAATACACTTAATTCTACGTTAGGATACATTGGGTTGTGGGATCCAGATTTTCCTGTACAAAATCATATAACATAATAAACAAACAAAAACGGGGATTTTCTTGATTTTCTCAATTTTAAATAAATCTGTAAACAGCTTGACTGTGTGTGTGTTTGTGTGTGTGTGCGTGTGTGTGCGTGCGTGCGTGCGTCCATGCGTACGTGCGTGCGTGCGTGCGTGCGTGCGTGAGTACGTGCATGCGTGCGTGTGTGTGTTTATGTGAATGTAGTCTGTATTATCCTCGAAGGGGTAGGCATATTCCTAGCGTTTGACTGAATATAATAAGTTATTTATTGAGGCAACCCTATAAGTTTTATCGTTCGTAGTGTGCGTGTAATCTGAGTGTGTATATTTCACGCGTGAAGGTACCGCACTCATGTGGCTCCCCACTGGGAGTTTCTGATGCGAATATGAAAGATTTTTCCTATTACAATAAGAAGTACAACAAAACAGGAAAACAAACTATTTATTTCGAAATATTTAAAATTAGAATATGGTTTACATTACAGACAGTTTATGTTCAGTGAATAATGTCTCTCCTTTACGAAGAAATATTATTATTCTTCTTTTATGTAAAGAAGAAGACAATCCTAACTAATATTATAAATTTGAAGGTGTGTTTGTTTGTTAGGCTCTCATGCTTAAACTACTCAACCGAGCATCCCAATGTCGATCATCTCAATTTCACATACACATTGTCATGAGTACAAAAAGGACATGCTATATCTTTTATCCAGAAAAAGTACTTTTCAAAGGATAGCTATTTGTGTTCATTCATAAAGGTTAATGAGACTTACATTATAACGAAGATAATGCCCGAAGCGTTATTAATTAAAATTTGTGATGAAGTAGATTTGATAATTATATCAAAACGTGTTCATTATCTTCGGGTCTGTTATCGGCAAAGACTTCAAAATTACACTACGCAAGTATTATATGCTAACAACATAAAAAAGTAGAGTAAGGTAGATTTAAATTGTACATATATTCATAAAATGACGCCCTAATTGACTATTTATGCCTACGTTGGTACATTCATAGACAACAACAACTTCCGATATCCAACAATATCTATGTTAATTAATACATTGAATTATTCCTCACATGCATAATACATATTCGAAACATATCAACAAAATATGCCGAACAAAAACACAAAACTGTAACAATGATAAAAACACTAACAAAGTGGAATATAAGCAGTAAATCAAAACTGTGAATTATATTCATTCATTCTCCCGTTAGATAACAAACACTCAGAGGGGAAACTCCAATCGGAATATAAAAATTACGACAGTTTAAAAGTAGGCATCATTTACATAGAACTACTATATTGGAAATGATATACAGGGTGTAGCGCGCCCCATTTGTCGCTCTCATGAAATATAAATGTGTTTTGGTTGTTACTCCACACTTATAACACGGTAACATTGTTTTCGGAAAATGTTTTCTGTTAAAACAATAGTTTTACCTTCTTTGTTTTTGAAATGTTGTTTGTTTTATAACACGAGATAGACAGTGTGGTTATGTTTGAATTGTACGGTGCATCTCATGACTAAATAATTATCTTATTTAATAATGTATTGGAAATAATATTCTAACTAATATCTATACAAATACATTAAATTGAAGTGTCTGTTTGTATGTATCTGTCTGTCTCTTGCGGCTAATCACTGTAACGGCTGAACCGATTTTGACGGGACTTTCACTGGCAGATAGCTGATGTTATAAGGAGTAACTTAGGCTATTATTATTATTATCTTAGAAAAAATGTCTGTGAACTGAATAAACACTTTTTTGTTAACGCCACGCGGCTCGGTCCGCGTGGCGTTTAACGCGGGTAACAGCTAGTTATAAATGCGAATGTAACTTTGTTTGTCACACTTACACGCCTTAAGTGCTCGACCGATCATCATGACATTCCGCATACACGTTGTCAGTGGTACAAACAAAGACAGAGTACCTTCACGCAAAAAAAGGACTATTCCTCAAGGATAAATATTGACTAAATCTTCATTAATGCAAGCAAAGCTGAAGGCGAAATCCAATAAAAAAATCGCATAAAATAGATTTGTTGGAACTTTGTTTATACTATGAATATTATAATGATTAAGAAAACTGTTAGCATACAATAAGGACTTCGTGATTTGCAAGGATGTTAAAAGTAAAGTCCGGATGTGAATAATTATAATAAATTATTGAAATGTTACGATTTTAAAAAACACCGATTAATATTTCAAGGCTGACGTACCTGATATACAATGTCTTTTTATCTTTAGACGTGATATATAATTATATTATACATATTTGTAAACACAGATACCTACTAACAATAAAATTAAATGTATCTTAATTTCCTAATTAATAATATTGTCTTCTGTTTACGCGAATGTTATTCATTGAAATTAAACTACTATATACGGATTTTATCGCGTTGTTTATTTATCACTGTATTACAAAATTTTGAAAATATTACTCTACTACTACTATTGATTTTATTTGACTAATTTATAAGCTAATAAAATTATTTAAACTATTAAATCTATTTATTTTTGGTTTACACTTTCCCCGACGTTTCGGGTGCTTTTCAGCAGCCATGGTCACGGGGAGACTGTTTGTTATTATATATAATATATATATATATAATATAATATTTAAATTGATAGCCTAGTGGGAAACCGTTGGACTGCCACGCAGAGGTCGCAAGTTCAATCCCAAGGTGCGCATCTCTGACTTTTCGAAGTTATGTGCGTATTAAATAGTTAATTATCGCTGTAACGGTGAAGGTAAACATCGTGAGGTAGCCTGCTTGTCTGATACTTCTCTATAATCTTCTCGAAGATATGCGAAGTCTGCCAATCCGCACTAGACCAGCGTGGTGGACTATGGCCTAACCCTTCTCACACTGAGAAGCAGTGGGACAGTTAAATAGAGGGCGGATATTATTATATTATATACTAGCTACGCCCCGCGGTTTCACCCACTAAAGTCCCGTTGCCCCACGGCATATTCCCACGAATATCGGGATAAAAAGTAGCCTAAGTGTTAATCCAGGTCTCCAGCTATCTACATATTAAGTTTCATCACTATAGGTTTAGTAGTTTTTGCATGAAAGAGTAACAAACATCCATACATCCATTCTCACAAACTTTCACATTTATAATATTATAGTAGGATATGTAAATTGCAATTCTCGCTGAGTTATCACAAGTCCAGTGTCACGAAGGACTTTACAAAAATATAGGAGCACAAATTGATAGAATCAATCAATAATTTGTTGAGCACACAATAATTGCTCCGTGTGGTATTCGACCGAAGCGATCACTTGCTCGATCCGAAGTGGTTTTACTATCATTACACCAATTTATTTTTATATGTATTCGACAGTTTTATCCTCTGTGAAACAAGCTTTAAAGGCGACTTCGAATAAAAATCGGTCAAGGTGAATCCCATTCATCCATCCACATAGTCATTGATTTGTTGTAACCTTACCTTTGATAACGAAAATACTAGTAGTTTTAGTAATGGTTGTAACTCAATTTGTCAAGGTGAATCCCATTCATCCATCCACCTAGTCATTGATTTGTTGTAACCTTAGCCTTTGATATCGAGAACACGAGTAGTATTAGTAATGGGTGTAACCTAATGAGACATCAGACTTCAAACAGAAATATAACACTTTTAATATTCCTTAGTCAACTGTTCATTCGTAGCTAAAGAAATTTACTATATTGTAGTGGTTAACAAAAGTACCGGTAGTTGTTGGTAATATAAAACAACTAGCTTTTGGATGCGGCTTCGCTTGCGTAAAAGTTAGTAACAGTGCTTTTTTGAAATAAAATATAGCCTATGTTACGCGGTGATAATATAGCTTCCTAAAAATGAAAGAATGTTTAAAATCGGTTGAGTAGTTTTTGAGTTAAATCATTACAAACAAACAAATAAAAAATTAAATCTTTCCTCTTTATAATATAGATGAAACACAATGTATACAGGATGATTTTGAAATCGTGTAATTCCTTTTAACCACGCATTCTACTGGTGATATAGAATAACCCTGACCATATTTTTTCTTAATTAGAATAATGGTTTCGGCAAAATTAGAGTACAGATTTTTTTCATGAAATGATTTCATATAGTCATATTTTAACCACCTGACACAATCTTAATATTTTTTTAATTTAAAAATAATAACATAACAATAACTGATGTCGTAAATAATAAGGGGCAATAAAAAGGACCGCCCGTTATTATTTACGACATTAATTATTAATATGATTTTTTATTTTAATTAGTAAAAAATTAAAATTGCCTCGGTTGGTTAACATATGACTATCTGACACGATTTCACGAAAAAAACGGAATAATAATTTTTCAAAAAAAAAAAATCTAATTAAATAAAAATATGGTCAGGGTTATTTTATATCACCAGTAGAATGCGTGGTTAAAAGGAATTACACGATTTCAAAATCACCCTGTAGATAGCGTTAAAACAATTTTTGATAAGAATTTTAGGTTCTTGGATTCAAGTTATCTTCATACCACATTTTCGCAATATTGTTACGTATTATGCAGCTAAGAGAGCAGCGATAGCTCAGTAAGGAGACCAACAGACTGTAAAGCAGAGGGTCTCGGGTTCGAAACCACGTCGCGCACCTCTGACTTTCGGAAGTTATATGACTTTTCGAAATTATGTGCGTATTGATTGACAATTATCGCCTGCTCCGTGCCTCGGAGAGCACGTTAAGCCGTCGGTCCCGGCTGCCATGAACATCTATGGCAGTGGTTATTGGGGAAGTCGACATAAAAGATCCCACTGTATCGAAGTGTCGCCGGTCTGTACTGACTGGCCCCCACACAAGATAAGATAAGATGCAGCTAAGTAATCAGCTGCAAAAAACGTAACGCTTTTCGTTAAATCCATACAAACAAACAAACAAATAATCAAATCTTTCATCTTCATTGAAATTAAACACTTTATACGGATTTTATCGCGTTGTTTATTTTACTTTAAACACTGTTATTACATAATTTTGAAAACTCTAACACTACTATTATTGAATTTTACTACTATTTAAGCTATATATTTTTTCTAATTAAAACTATTTGTATTTAAGTTTACACTTTGCCCCGACGTTTCGGTTGCTTTACAGCAGCCATGTTCACGGGGCAAAGTGTAAACTTAGTAGTATTAGAGTTTTCAAAATTATGTAATAACAGTGTTTAAAGTAAAATAAACAACGCGATAAAATCCGTATAAAGTGTTTACTTTCATCTTCATATTAATATAAGTACAGATATCGCGCTTCATTGGCCGTTATTTTATTAGATGACGTAGAAATATCCGTAAATTCCCTTGTGTCAATACTGCGCCTTAGAAATCTACGTCTTACCTCACCCTACATATTAACAGGCAATTATAAGTATAAGTTATGAAAATATGATACGAATTGCGGTTTATCTTAAGGATGTTTATTACGTATTGTTTGTAGTATTCTTTATGTTTCTCGAAACTGTACTTATTAATTACCATACTGCATTTGCAGTTTACTCAATTTCAGCGAAATTTAAAAATAGACTAGGATTGCTGTGGTTGGTTTAGTTTTATACAGTATGGATTCGAAGGAAAATGATTACATATTAGTATTATGCAGATCACAATATGCTTCATCCGAATTAAAAATGGGTATATGAGTTTCTTTGTTTGTTTGTAACGCTCACGCTTTAACTACTAGACCTATCTTCATGAAATTTTGCATGCTTGTTGTCAGGAGTATACTGAAAAGGACAAATGGTACCTTTCATACAGAAAAAAGGCCTATTGCCGAGGGATAGAAAATTGACATAACCTACATTTACGAGAGCAAAGTCGCGGGCAACATCTAGTTAATACTACAAATGCGAATGTGTTTGTTTGTTTGTTATGCTTTCACGCCCTAACTACTAGACCGATCATCGTGAAATTTCGCATGCACGTTGTCAAGGGTACTGAAAAGGACATCTGTTAACTTTCATCCAGAAAAAGTACTGTTCCCAAGGTATAGAAATTTATGGACAAAATATTATAATTTCGGGTTTACTAGCAGAACGGAATTAGATTAAACGTAGCTTATAAGTTGACCCTCAAGCTACCAAAGAGAGTGCCGGCGGCCAATCACCCCTTTTCTCCCTTCCCGCTACTTCTCCTTCCCACTTCCTTTTTCTCTTCTTACTTTCCTAAAGGGTCGGCAACGCGCAAGTGATGCCTAATACTTACCATCAGGTGGGCCGTATGCTTGTTTGCTGCCTTAGTTGTATACCAAAATTTAAGTTTATATGATAACCGACAGACACGCAAGCAAAAGAACATACTATTGGATTAAGACACCCTTGATCAGCTGACCTGATTAAGGATGAGTAAGCTGTATATATATATCTTTAATTTAGAGGCTTTTTATATTTTTTTATACAAAACAGGCTACAATATTATTAGCTGACATCTTATTTTTATTATTTTTAAGATTATACTAGTCTTCTAAATCTTTTGGCCACAAAATACGTTCTTTCATAATCATCTCTTTACTTTCATTCTTTCTTAAACAATTAGAGTAACTATGGTTACCAAATATATAATTCCTATATTGTGGCGGGATTGCAAATAACGTTTTAGTACTTAGTAGTACACTATTGATGTCTAGTGAGCGCAATTTCCAACTTTATCTTATAACTGAGAATTGCAGAATGGTAATACTCACTTAGCTTGCAAGTTTCAACTCTTCATGTATTCATCTGATCTGAGCATAAGATCTGATCTATTAGTAATTTGGTCAGGTCTTTAAATAAACATGTTGTGAGACAAGCAAACTGAGAGCCTTTTAAGTTGAAGTAACCTTTTGGATACACTCATTGCCTTTTCTATCTTTCTTGATTTTAATCACTAAGCTCACTTAATTGTGCATGCTGTGGCCACCTTAAAAGGCCTCATATTATACTATTTTGTTGCACTGTTGTTGGAATTGATGATGGTCCTAAATAAATAAACTAAGGCTCAACAGTAGGTAAACTTGCACTGTAGTTGTGTATATAAAAATATTGTAATCTACATCTACGAGGCAGCTATAATGATAAAAGATAACCTACATAGCTATGAAACTCTTATAAGTGCACGACATAAAAACAAATTATCCATAAAAAGATGCAGAACAGCACAATTTGGCAAAAGTATATTTATTATGGGTGTAAAAATATACAACAAGCTTCCTGACCGTATAAAGAATCACAATGACATGAACATCTTCAAAATTAAATTAAAGGAATTCTTAATTGCCAAGGCTTACTACTCAGTTAATGACTTCTTAAATGATAATGAATGCATATAATGTAAACTGACCATTTGACAATATACCTGCTTAATTTTAATGCAACGTTATTATAATTATGTAGTTTATTAAATAAAATTATATTATCTATACTATTAAAATGTTGACATAAACCTAGAAAGTGTAATTATATTCCATACATATGTAAATTAGCAATAACTATATTAAGACAACTAAAATATTGTACACCTCAACAGGTATGTTACAGCGATACCTCCTTATGACAATAACAACTGTGTTAATTAATTAAAACCTGTAACAAACAATAAAATTTTGAATTTGAATTTGAATTTGAATCTTACAATTAGATTTTTTTTGTTTATATGGGATATTATCTGGTGCTACTTAATCAATGAAAATATTCTTGTAGAAAATAACACTATTACAAAGTATTTTAGGCTATATTCTAAATACCAAGCGAGTGCTTGGTGGGCGGATACTATGATTTGATTCAAGCATTTTAGTGTAAGCAAATCACCGTTGAAACAACATAATATAATTAAACCGCAAAGGAAAACAAGCGCCCTTGACAATGACGAACAGCTTAACAGCAAAATATATACCTGTACACGCAATGCATACCTATCTGCTTATCACTCATGCGATCCTGGTCCAATAGACAATGATTATCGCTCCCATCAACAATGTTCCTCCACAATAAAGATCATTATCAATATTTATATAAAAACTGGCGACACGTAATATCGCTCATTTCTTTTATTAGTGTCGTATTTTTGATCGTACGTTATTTATGGTAGACGGTAATGGAAATTACACGAGCGTTTTTGTTTTTATTCATTTTCGTGTTTGTGGGGACAAAATGTAACGAAGTAAGTTGACCTATAACAATAATACTAACGTTCTATTTTGTTTACTTACGTCAGTATATTTTGTTATATGTCACATTGTTCTCTGGAATGCGCTCTCGAAATCTTGTTCATGGTCGTTATAAAGGATATTATTAAAAATAAATTCGGTACTAGCGTGCAACAACAGAATGCCAGTGATCTTTTGTGCATTGATTTAACCTGTCTGTTGTTAGAATGCTACGCATAATTAAAAACTGGCCGCCAGTGTGCAGCTGCCACTCCATATGTTAATTGAAATTATGTTTGAAAAGTAAAACATATCACTGAATACTATAAATTATGGCACTAAATGTGCATAGGCTGCGTCATCATGTTATGTTGTAATATTAAGATTTTAGAAGGACGTGTTTTGATGGCTTTCCGAGAGATTATGCGAATGGGTCACTAGCTTTTTAGCAGACAGAAGCATTAAGGTCGCACGCAGTCGACTGTGAATGCTCTCACTTCATACCTGTAAATGCTGGTGTCCCGCACGGCTGTGTCCTATCGCCTACTCTGTTCCTCCTCCATATCAATAACATGTTGCAAATTAGCAACATTCATTGTTATGCGGACGACAGCACGAGCGATGCTCTCTATACCGGCCGCGCTGACATCTCTCGGGGAAACGTCATTGAGAGCCAAAACAAAATTGTGTGTGGAATTAAGACCTCTTTAAAAAAAGTCTCGGAGTGGGGTAGACTTAATTTGGTCCGATTTAACCCCATAAAGATACAAGTCTGCGGGTTCACTGTTAAAAAACTGCCGTTGTTCGTATCTCCTTGTTTTGAGCACATCCCCATAACTGCCTCAGCCAATATTGGAATACTTGGTGTCGACATATCGAGTGAAGTCCAGTTCCGCGGCCATTTTGAGGGTACGGCTAAATTAGCTCCGAAATAGCTTGGCGTGCTCAACTACAGTATTTCACGCCGGCCTCACATGGAATACTGGACTATCTTCAGGACCCAAGTAGATATAGAAGTAGGGTTTCGGGGGGAGAACTACGGATCTTCCCCTTTGGATCAGGGTACTGCGGGGTCAGGAAGCCCACTGCGCCTCGAAAGGCGTGTTCTATTGACCGCGCTGATTAGAGTGCGCGGTGCCTGACATTGGTGTTGGACTCGCAGGGGTATGTGGTTAGCTGCTGAGGACGACATGTTCGTTGCTCGACAAGCACGTGGCGTTCGAGCGTCGAACTCAGGCGCGGCTAGTGCGAACCAGTCGGTCGCGCAAGGCACGGAGTTGTCTTTAGCGAAGTGGCAGTGCGGTTTCACTGCCGCAACGCATCTCGGGCGCTTGCCTGCTCAGCAAGTAAGAGTCATAGCTGGAGTGACTCGGGCCACACCCGGCTTGTAGGCCTATTTGGGTAGGCGTATGGATGAACGTTGGGAAGTGAGCGTGCCTTACACAGCTCCGGTACCATACTGGAGATATGGGAGGCGGCTTCTCCGTCGGCTTCAGCGAGGTTTTCGTTAGCAACTCCCATAGTTGCGGGTGGTGAGCGGCTTTATTGCTCCGGTACCTATCTGGAGAGTAAGTAGTGTCACTTGGGCACGAGGTAGCTCGCTTACGAGAACCGGATCTCTGAGGTTAGGGTGGAGATGTCGAGATTTGGGGACAAGACCTGTCTATAACTGGTCCCGGAAGGTGCTCTCGGGCACTGGAAGGTACAGCGGCTCCACCTATAACCTTAATCGTGGGTGTAGGGGAACGCTATATCATAAAATGGACTAGTTGTAGAGAGAGGGGATGTTCTTATCGTTGGGCAGGGGCACCGCAGTACCAGCTCTAGAACGCATTCGGCGGAAAGCGAATCGTCGATTGCCAGGTTGTTTCAAATCGACCCCTTGGCGCTGCGTAGAGATGTAGCCTCGCTATGCATCTTCTATCGCTTTTACTATGGGGAGTGCTCTGAGGAATTGTTTGGACTGATTTCTGCCGCCTCTTTTCGTCATCGTCCTACGCGACCGAATTTCCATCCCCATCATTATGATGGTTGGCAGTCCACTACTGTCCAGAATTCCAGAAATTTTCCGCCTCGCACAACTAAACTATGGAATGAACTGTCGCCTGAGGTATTTACGGACCAATACCACCTACAAACCTTCAAGAAAAGAGCGTACCCCTCTTTAAAAGGCTAGCAGCGCACTCCTTTGATGTTGCGGGTGTCCAAGGCCGGCGGTAATCGCTTACCATCAGGTGATCCGCCCGCTCGTTTGCCAACTATCACATTAAAAATAAGCTTCCCTATTATAATTAACTGCTGCGGTAAATCGACATTATATTGCATCTATTACTTCTTGTGGTCTAACAAATCATACAAAAACATAAAGTTGCTATACTGCCGTCGGCCTTTCGAACTGCTTTATAACTTTGATATGCTTTAATGATCCTGTAAATGTGTTCTATCATATTTTTATTCTTGATTTTATTTGTGTATATTTGTTAATATTTTTCTTACTTTGTCGCTTTTATTGTCTGCAACCCTAGTTTTTTGTAATATAATATTTAACTATGTATGTTTTAGGTATTTTATACGCCGAAGATTACTGAAAGTGTGTTCAGCTGTGAAAATTTTGAGAATAAAATGCTGGATTGTAGCGGGTTGGCACTTAGTTCAACGACAAGTGAGGAAGGCGAAAAGGCTGCCAAACTGGGTGGTCAAGTAGTGACGGACGGAGAGATTACATCTGATTACGATGTAAGATATTAAGATTTTATAACTAACTAGCTTTTGCCTGCGACTTCGTACGCCTTGAATTTGGAAGTAGTTACCTACCTATATTTTGCTTTCTTAATACGTTACTTCTAGTAAAGTATTCAGTTTACATCAAGATAAAGCATGTACCTACCAGATTTTAAGTTAGACCTCCAAGAATTTTTCCTTAGGTTGCAGTTAGCAGGACTGCAGTTTTATGCTCTATTTAATGAAAATGGGCGTTATGTAATGACTAAAAAATCTAGACAAATGTATCTAAGGTGGCCAAAACATAGAACTGTGTGGAATCGGATGGAAATTGAAGCAATTTGAAACGTATCGTAAAATTTTACTACTTAAAGCTACTGCTACTTCTACATAATGTTTTCGAATATGTGTGAAGTCTGCTAACCAGCACTGAGCCAGCGTGGTGGACTATGGCTTAACCCTTCTCACGAAGAGGCATGTGGGGCAGTTCAGTACAGAGCTGATATTATTATATTCTTGATAAAAATGTATTCTTTTATAGGTGGAAATAGATATATGGAAAGTTTTGGACATAGGTGACGAGTACATGTACAATACAAGGGCAAATTTCTGCTCCAGTTTGCAAGATGAAGACACCCCATGGTATCCTGTGATTCAGAGCATGAACATCAGCTCGTGCCCTGTACCCATCGTAAGGAGTATTTATTTGTATTAGTTATTATGTAATTAGGAATGATATTATATACAGATAGAAGAAGATATGTTGTATACTGCTAGTAACATTTCACTTCTCACGAACGCACGAAGAGTGGAGACTCAGAAAAGACCCACTTGGCTTATTCAAACAAAATCCCTTGCAAAACAGCCAAACCACAATTGTTCGGATAATAGTTATTTCCTTTACGTAAGCTTTTCTGCTATCTATCGCACTACTTACTTGCCAAATATTCAAAAAAAGAAAAAATTTTAATAGATAAAAAATTTAAAGTCTTTTTTCAACATCCATTACTACGAAAGTAACACATCTAGTGAACATTACCAATGATATTATCATTGGTAATGTCGACAACTAGTATATTAAGATTTATTTTAATAGGATTTTCCAATTATAACAGAGGCAAAAGACAATCAATGATGTAGGTTTGGAACATAAAAAAAGCCACTGATACGTTTTTTAATTTTGTATATAGTGTTCAAAAGGAAAAAAAAGCTTAGAAAAACTAGATAAACAATGGATAAAAATAAAATTTGAGTTGACGATAATTAATTTACCATGTAGCACATTACACTAACAGCCTTATTTACAAAAATACTGCTGACTCATACATAGAATAACTGAATAGCTTTTAATCAACGATTAATCTCTGACCATCAGCCCACCGCGCCGTTTCTACTTCAAGTAACACTCAACTAGTCGGTAACCAACACTTCGCCATATTTTTTATATTTGAGACTGACTTAGAATTACGGCCGCGTTTCTCTGAAATCATTAATTGCGTAAATATGTATCAACATAAATCCTAACCATAACTAATATTATAAATGCAAACGTGAGTTTGTTTGTTAGTTTATTTGCTTGTTACGCTTTCACGCCTAAAGGCTCGACTGATTATCATGCAATTTCGCATTGACGTTGTCAGGGGAACAGACAAGGACATAGGTTACCTTTCATCGAGAACAAAGAACTGTTCCCAAACGCTAGTTAATAATAATTCACTGCGGTTATTTTTTTCATTTTAGAGTGTTTTCGAGGTCAAAGATATGTCAATATCACTGGACTGCGTAAAAGATGTGATGAGCCATGATTTCTGTGGGCAGTACCATATTCAACTATCTTTTATGAACTTAAATGAGAAGCTGTCCTGTCACACCATAGAGATCTGTATTGTTGAAGAAGAGGTCCAAGAATAATGAAAAAATAAAGTAATACAAAGTTTACTACATTATTTTTTATTTTTACTGAATAGAATTGAACCGAAATATTTTAGAAAGAAAGAAACATTTTGTTTTTATATAGTGACTCTATATTTCTTTATAGACTAATTAGTCGTATCCTTTCCCGTGCGATAAAACGCATACGCTTGTGCAATAGTAAGGTGCCAGTTTCGATAGTGGGTAAAGTATTACTGGGTTTTTTGTATGACCTTTCTTAGGAGCAACACAATGTCTGGAAATGTGAACTGCGGAGATAAAAGGTTATTGTAATTTATGTTCGATTGTAATAATAAGGTTATAAATCGCGCCTCATCGACCCTAAAGAAAGGGAGTTAAATATAGTACAAAAGGAAAGATATGAAATTAGGAAAACCTAATAACAGTAACCTAATAACCTAATAATAGTTTTACTCATACGCCGGTTTTCTGTAAGAGTACTTTTCCGAAAAACCAGCTTATTTATATCGTCACCAAATAATAGACGAGAGCTGTATTAAAAATGACAACTTCTGCACTAGGAAACGTTCCTGTATCCCCGGGACTTTACAAACATTTAAACAACGGTCACAAAGAGCACCTAGACTCGGCAAAAGCATTTGTGGATCACATAGTTTTTCGTCCCGTGTGGATACATAAGACAATAAACACACTGTGTACCCATTGATGGGACAAGTCAATGGGTATTTGCGGCATAACCTTAACCATAACATCACATATAAAACTTTGTAAACATGTTCAGATGTTTGTTACTTATTCATTCGTAAGTCGTTTAACGTATCGTCCACGCTCAAGACGAACGTAACGCAGTTTGCGTGGTGCTGGTAAAGCAACATTATACGTATACCGGCTACGGTATCTGGCTACTATCAGGCCAGTTCTATAACGAGGCTATTCATCGCATTATCTTATCGTCACATATATTCACGTTTGTTGCCCGAGTGTGTGCACAGAGACAATGGATTGATACTTGCTTCGAGCCTGGTATCTCTTGCTTCATCCATTCGTATTACAATCCTTGTGGACGCTTGTTACCTTAACCTAACTTGGCGTTTTCCTATAATATTTTGAATGTTTATATGAAATGGTTGGGTAAGTATTATCTTTGATGGAAGTAGCACACTCTTTTTGACATTAGGTATAACCTAAGGATTGAAGGATTGACTTTTGGCTATGTAGGTATATGTTTGACCGACGAATAATTATTTCAAATCAGATTATTTTATTTATGTATCAGTGTTTATGAGACTATAAGAAAAATAATAAAACTAAAAGCTTTAAGTAAGTACGCTTGGTAATGAAACCTAGTTATATCATTTAGACTGCTTTCTCACATTTCATTTGTGAAATGATGTTTTACTATGTCTATTTGGGCGAAAACTGGGCATTATTTTCGTATTTCATAACTTCTAGTACTATAACGTGAAAGACAATTCAAGCAATTTTTTAAGTAAATGATTTTAATGGAGCACTTTCTTATAAAATGCAATTTTTATTTGAACTACGTGATATTGGATCGATTTTCTCGATTTATTACCCGTAGTACAGTTCAGTTGTCCGGTCAACCGGACTATGGAAAATCTCAAAAGAATATCCAACGTAAGAACGTGACAGTTCAATTTATAGTTTACATATATAGCTTTCATTTACACCTGTTATTTCTCAAAGGGCTACGGGTATAATAGTCCCAGTTATGTTTCCAGAACCATATAATAGAATGTAAAATTATGTTTTTCCAGGTCGGTCAAAATGTTATTGTGCTTGCAAGAAAATGTCATTAGTAGCACGGAATCTGGCAATGTGCCCGGTTGAAGGCAGACTCTTACTCACTTTATAATAATCAGCCCTGTATTAAACTGTCCCACTACTGAGCACGGGCCTCTTCTCAGTGTGAGAAGGGTTAGGCCATAGTCTACCACGCTGGCCCAGTGCGGGTTAGCAGACTTCACATATTTGCAAGAACATTACAGAGAACTCTCGGACATGCGGGTTTCCTCACGATGTTTTCCTTCACTATTAAAACGAGCGTTAAATGTTAATTAAATACCTACAAAGTACCTACCGAGCCGGCAGTAGTATTAATTGTCTAAGCGATTGTGTTGTACCAAATAATTAGAAAAATAAAGTAAGGGTGAGTGCAGACGAATAAATTTATAATTGCTGGGGGCGGCCAACTTCAGGCATTATTAACTTTTTCCAACGTCCGTCGCGCCGAATGCCTCTCGTCCTTTGGTCAGACCAAAAACTGTTCCACCCTCATTAATTTTATGAACTGCTGTGGAATGCTGTATATTTTCAACTGGATGGTAAAAAGTCAGTGTGATAAGGTTCCTTGTATAGTTTGTGTAAGATAACGTTATTGGTATGACTATGTAGTGATACAGTAGTGATGCGCTTTAGTGCATTCGAACGAAATTCGAAAAATTTAAGCAATACTTACTTCGCATATAGAGTTGTTGATATATTTGAATTTGCACATGGCTAATGTCTATGCTTTTTATGATTGACGTCACACTGACGTAAATCCAGTGACGTAATTACGTGCGTACGGGCTAGAGCTGATCCTTAAGTATCAGGCCCTATTGCCTGGGTAGTTTAATTGTTATTAGACGTACTTATTACGACAATTTGCTGTAGTGGTATTGCTAAGTTAGGAATAGGGCTCGATAGTTGTTAATAGCTTATATTATTTTGGGTCCTAAAATCAGCTTCATAATATGGCTTTAACAATTTTTTGTCATAATCGAGTGGGTTAAAATATTTAAGAAGCGTAAAGCAGCGGAAATAAATGAAAGTGCTGTGGATAAGGTCTCTGGTTCGATTGTCGGGCCGAGAAAATATTATTGGGATTTCCATCAAGGAATCCGCAGTAACAGTTTAATGTTTGGAACTGCACCCGGTAGACTGCTATAGGCTTGCCTCTCATGATGTGGAATAAAAAAATCCTAACTGGCAAAATTAGGGTATATACACCTCTGCCTGTATACCTATACGAGATATAGATATACCTTAAGTATGTTATTAAAAAAAATTTAATAACGCAACCTCCTGGTTTCTTTATTAATTTTTTTTAAATGAATTAATAAATAAAGATATATTTCGATTAATTACAAAATGGTCTTTTATTTTACTATAATATAATCCATACTTCCTTACTAATATTATAAATTTGAAAGTAATTCTGTTTGTCTGTCTGTCTGTTACCTTTTCACGGCTAAACCTCTCAACCGATGTCGATTAACATAACCTACTTTTTATTGATGTACATAGGTACCACGCGGCCGGCGCCTCGCGCAAAAGCTAGTATTTTTTATAATGCCTGTATCGCAGGTGTCGAAAAATTCAAACGACGGATACGGATATTTTGTCTCGTGTGAGATTTGAACCTTGTGTAAAGTAGTGGCAAGACGAGTAATGAATACAGATCGATAAATATGCCAAATGCCGTAATTAACTATGGTCGTGAAGTTCCAAAATTATCGTATCTCACGTTGAATTGTCCCGCCGTCTATTTCTATTCAATATTTGTGGTAAATCAGTATGCCATGTTAAATCACTAGATAAACTATTTTATTCAAACTTCAGTACCATATATTCAGATTTAGATGTTTATCATTCACTAAAAAGAAAATTCAGCTATAAGAATTCAACGTGGCGATGCGCATATCAGTCTGAGACGAGCTTACCCATAACGCTAATCTTACAAAAACGAACATTATTCAAAACTAAAAGATTTAGCTCGAGTATTCGCTGTAAATTTTCCCTCTAACGTTCATAAAGTTAGAAAAACATACGTGAAAACTGCATTATGAAGAGTTGCGGGTCACTAGCTAGTCAAAATGTGGCCATTAAACCAGCGGTATACTATTTTTATATTTGATAAGACAGATATAGTATTAGAGATTAATCTCTTCGAATTGACAGAGGTAGGATGATCATTGGACTAAAATAAAAAATCTACCAACATTTATTCTTCTAATAGTCAGCCAGTTCAATGTCTGTAGCTCCGCCACTTTATTTCCATGGAAACGTATTACCAGGAGAAAACCTAAAACATGGTCTATCTTCGTGCCAAGTTCCACTCAAATCTGTTCAGTGTTTTTTCTATTATAATATTAATATATGTTAGAAAAGTAGGATTAATTATTATAACTTTTATTTTGGTACTGTTCCTAGAATTTAAGGTTTAGCAATTCCTTTTGCTGAGCTTATAACATGATGCTATGCAAAATATGGCAGGCTATGTAAAACCACGATCTGTACTTAAAATATTACAGAACCTCAATTGAGTTGGCGTTGAAAATGAGATCAGCCACCTAAGAAACAAATACATGTAGGTATAATAAAGGCCCATGTTTATTATCTCTCATACATATAAATCAATGATTTACTAAGTAAAGATATCAGCCAATCGCTCAAATGCCAGAGATATTTAAAAAGAAATTGTATCCGGCAGCCGGTGGACTGGCAGCTTAAGAAGTTAATTTTATGTAGAATATCAAATAGGTATACACCTTACAATTATAGAAGGTTATAATAAACCTGACAAAACAAAGATAAAAATATATTCCAGATCCACATGGTGGTGGCGGTGGTGTGTGCAGTCGCTTGTTTAGTGACCCAATCCTATCCATATGCAAATGTGGGCCCCGCCTCAGTCGACGTTTCAGCGATTCCAAATTGTAATATTATTCAAATAACACATTTATACGTCATACAGATTTATGTACAGACGGTATTAAGAATTTAATTATGAGCGAAGTTATGATATTACTTATTTCATTTTTTATCAGACATTATTCACGTATCTTAGCATTTTTCTCAAATATACTTGTGATTACTATTAGCTGTGTAATTTAAGTCGACTTTAATTTTAGTCTGGAGTTCGTTTTAACAAACTGTTTACAATATTTTCTTTGTTAGATAATTTGAAGAATTTTATTTGAAACGAAACTATTTTGCGAGTTTTGAGTTGAAATCAAGGTTCAGACTGGATTTAAATTAGTTTACAGGAGACGCAGAGTTCAAAGGGTTTGACAATCAACTGATCTTGTCATATCTGAATGGAGACCTGTAAATTGAAATTGTATGAGTTTTCTTTTATGTCGTGCTCACGAATAATGCACACCGGAGATGAAAATTCAACATCTGTTCAGTCTTTTGATTACGAGACGTAGAAATATTTAAAATGTGGCTAGATGTAAAGGTGTAGATTTTGAGATAGATACGTAAGGATTTCAATAAATTTTTACTATGCTATTGATAAGGTATTTCATATATTCTTTTTATTTAGAAGCTTTTAAATTTATTCATTTTCGAATTCTGTGTAGTATTTAATAAAATTTTAAGATGATGCATAAGAGTTGACAGAAAGATGTAAAGCATGAAGGCAATCATTGTGCTGTCATAGAATAATGTTGATGACATCTAAAGAAGTGTCGAAAGGAAATGCCTTAATTTACGAAACGATTGCGAGCGTGGGATTATTTCTGAACTTTGGGCTGTTGTTTGGGAGGCGTCGTTTATTAATAATTGTTTTAAAGTTTGGCATATCATCGCCTAATATTATTGTGAATGTGTTTAATTTATGTTCTGTAGACTTGATTAATGCAAAACCAGCAGTATACTAATAGAAGCGGCGGTGGCACAATGCGTAAGGAATCTATATAATTGTGGAGGACGTGGGTGATCCGATTCCCGAACATTCAGTTATCGATGTGAAACACCTCTTAAAATAAGCGTATTAGTTTAGTACTTTAAGAACCAAAGTTACAAATCTTAAAAAATATCTCAATATATAAAACATGAGTTATTGTAACTTTTGAGGCATTTCGACGCATATAATGCTCGACAAGTTCAGCCATCCGATTTCTAAAATTGCTGCTAGCGGTAACTTCATTGAACCAATCTAAATGTATGATACGTCAATAATCAATCGTATCAAGATGCATTCCCTTTGGTCTCGGTTTGTCTCGACTTAAATCCTACCAGGTGGCTTCCTCTCAGCCTACTGCTAAAAACACGAGATACTCGGGTTTGACAAACAAATAAATTTGAATTGGTTTTGATATTAGCTTCGAATCTAAATGTTTTGTCAATTTCTCTATGATTGATTCATCATACTAATGTAGTCGCTTACCGCATGCTATCTCACCACACTGTTCAATAATTTGGATAATTGAACTATTTGATTTGTAATTCTAATTGAAGTTAAAATAGTAAAAGCCTAACATTACCTGTCAATTATTGAATAATGATATTGCCGCCGGTATGTTACTGCAGCTCAATATTAAAGTAAAATAGATAATAAAGAAAGTTATTAATTATAGAAAATGAAAACCTAGAGAGCTTTTCAAACAATTAACCAAGTAATTTATTTATACTAATAAATTAATTAAATTTCGAATAATAATGTTCGGACATCAAGATTCCGTCTGCTTGTTCTAACTCTTGAACAAGTTTTGCGAATAAAGTACCTGTAAGACATTCAACGCGTTTGTCGTCAAAGAGCCGTGTTTGAGAACTATTTACTAAATTGAAAAAGCGTGTCCGCACTGGCCCTCGAAATTGTCGAAAAAGGAAAAATCAAAGCGGCCACTTGAGAAGTAAGTTGTTCCTTCGGGCGGATTCGTGGAGACACGTGTCAAGTGTGTGTGTAGGAAGCCGGCGCTAGTAATTGTAAACCTTCATAGAGTGAGGTTTGCAATTGAGTGGAGACATTTCTAATAATGTTTTTATATAATCTCTACTACTAGTTTTAAATCGGCACTAAAGCATAGTCTGTATGCTGTGGATATAATATTAGTGTAGTCTATACCTATGGAGCCGAATAAATATGCCTAAGTACACCCATGTATTTTTAAATAAACATAATTTTGAATGTACTATTAACCTTTTATTCATATTTTTGGGTGAATTTACACTTAGCATTATAATCTTAGTTAATTTTAAGTTTAAAAAGTTAACAAAGTAAGTTAAACCTGGACTAGTTATCTTTAAAACAATAAAAGTTGTCTCAATAGCATTATAATACCACTGTTAATATTATAAAATTAATTATATCTATTAAAATTAAAACCGTTGTCTTTTGGCGATATAAAAAAAGAAATAAATATATCATAAAAAGCAACTAAAAAATATTTTAATTGAAGTTTAGACAGGACGACGTCTTTATCTGTGTGCCTTTGACATCAAGCGTGTTCTTGTCATACTCAAAAAACCTGACAAAATAAGGCGCTCAATTAGATACATCTCTTGACACCAAAAACTTCGAAAAGGGACTCCAATATGTAAGTAAATACGGTAAAAAGAGCGGCTTGAGTGGGTCGGCAGGCGCGTGCACATCAAAAAAACCTGATAACTAGCGAGGAGGGAAGTGTTAAGGGCTCTCAAAGTACCTCACACTCTTTCAATAATACGCCGCGACGTCTGCAATAAAATTGTCAAGCCGAGATCTGATGACGACGCATTATCAGATACCCGTTTAAGAGCCCCAAATTGTGTTAAACATTGAGTTATGAGTTCCAACGGGAGAGATTATCTATCTTTTCATCATTTTTGGTTCTATTTTCATTATGAGTTATTACTTTGTACAGTATAAGAGACGTTTACACAAGAGTCTACATTTTAAAATATTTTACTTTGATTGTTGATACTGGGTCGTATTCTAACAACATAATGACAGGTCCATGTTTGTATGTTTAATGATGAAATCTGAAAGACAAGGATGCTCTTGTGAAGTTCCACTTCGGCAACAGGCTCGTGTGAGTCTATCGCTACATAATATTACACGTAGCTCGTTTAGTTTAGTAAAGGGTTCTATTGTATGCATCTAAAAACAGCTGGCAAAAATTTGGGTGGAATACATTTTCATCTACTGACGACAACATGAGCGTAAAGCTTTGCGTGAGGCTATGTGTAATGTATGTGTAGTGCTGTGGCATATGTACAAGCATGCCGTACGGTCTGACTGGGTAGCATTAGGTTGAGCCTAATGGTAATAGATTATAGACGCATACAAGCGATAGCCTAGTGGGAGAACGTTAGACTGCCACACAGCGGTCTAGAGTTAGATCCCGAAGGCACGCATTTCTGACTTTTCGAAGTTATATGCTTATTAAATTTTTAATTATCGCTCATTTCAACGGTGAAGGAAATTATTGTAATGAAACCTGCATATCTGAGAGTTCTCCATAATGTTCTTAAAGATATGTGAAGTCTGCCAACCGGCACTGGGCCACTGGAGAAGAGGCCCGTGCCCAGCAGTGGGAAAATTTTAATACAGGGCTGATATTATTATATATACATGCATGGGGTACCATTCGCGTGTCATCAAAAATAGTTACTGCTGTGCTAATGCAAGGGAATTACACTTATAACATGTAGCCTAGGAGCTTTCGAAATATTTATCTTATTTATTTACATGTAAGTTAACAAAATAAAAAGTTTGCTTTACGTTTGTGTGCGATCGTAAGATATATTTGTTTTATACAACTAAGGTGGCAAACAAGAATACGGCTTACCTGATGGTAAGTGGTCACCGTAGCCTATGGATTACTGCAATCTCTCGTGGTAGATACCCGAGTCAAGCAATGTTAATGGGGATTTTCTGTCCAGAAATTCTTATTTCTTCCATGTATAAATACGACAATAGGCTGTCTTGTAGGATCTAATAATAAGGCTAGTAATATGAAAGTGTAATATACCTTTACCATGGCCTTTGGGTATATACAAACGTGAGTCTAGGTTATGTTATAACTTTAAATTTACATGCGCCGTTTTTAGAAACGTATATATGTAATTGGAAGCTACTTATTTTAAAATATGAACCAGTCGTAAATTAGTCCTCGCGATAATGAATGTGTTAATTAGCACGTTGTATTCAAATTATTATTCGAATGTATTGTCAACATTATACATAAGTGTTGCGTTCTTGATCATGCAAAGGAGGTTTTCCGCCATGTAGTACTGTATTCGAAGACTATTCGAATTCAACGAAGCGCGTCATTAGTATGCATACAGATATAAAGGCATTGAAATGTCACCTTTAATTTATATATAGAGTATTTTTATTCTTCAAAGAGAGACCCAGAAACGTCCAAACTAATTTGAATTTGAACAATAAAATGTCCAATTACATTTTATATGCGTAACCCCATACGACACAGACATTTAGGAAAAAAGTTAATGGTGCTTAAAGCTTGGACGCTGTCCTGTAATTACGAATTAAAAAGTTCGTCCGGTGGACCCCAGTTTTTTCACATTTATTTGGATGTGAAGAAGATAATATTGCACCCCAAATCTATCGAAGTATCAACCAAATTTGTATCTTATCACCTTAACTTTAAAGTTTAAAGTCCATTAACGTAACACCTAATTACTTTTAATGTTATCTTCTCATACGAAGCATTTGTATGTATGCATGTATTTATAAAGAGACAGAAAATTAACTTTTACGAGTACGTACTCGGAAATTCTGGTCTTTCATAATGTAAAATGCTATTGGTTAATCTAATGGTTTTCACTTTTGATTAAAGATTGGAAGAAAAGTCAACTCTAAATGGAATTGCATTTTTAAAAGGATACTGTTTAATTTAATGTACGTAACTAATTTGAAAGTTGAACTTTCCAAATATGCGTGCATAGCCAAATCCGAAACTGAAAGAAATAGCGAAAATTCTGAAACCAGTCTCGGGATTATGATCAAAGCATAAACGTTATCACTCATCTTAAACAAATTTTACTAGCTAGAAATCGAATCCGTGGCATATGGGAATCATTACACGCTCTGTAACTGTTGCACCGATTTGGTTTCATAGAGTCGCTTATAGGGATAAAATTCTAGGCGAAAATAACATAAGGCAAACTAAAGAAAATAATTTTATATATTCATTACCCTCTATATAGTTTACTAGTTTTTGCCCGCGGCTTCGCTCACGTAAAAGTAGGCCCCCCGAGTGGGACGGTATGCATCAGGAGCATTTCCCCCCTCAAAAAAAAAAAAAAAAAAAAAAAAGGTTAGGTTAGATTACTTCAGGAATATTAAAAAAAAATATAGCCTTTGTTACTCGGTGGTAATATAGCTTTCTAATGGTCCGTGATAGGTTTAGTCGGTATTACCGGGATGTCGCTCATCATCTTTCCCCGGTGAGTCCGACAGAACCTCTCCGTCGTACTGCGGAGAGGTAAGCGTCGGGATCCCTCCTTTTCGCATAATGTTTTTTGTCCTAATATACTTCGGCATAACGATTTTGGCACAATTTGTTTTGGCATAATAATACTTTGGCATACTTTGGCATACTTTTCGCCTGCTCCTCAGCCCGCGGGCTGAGGAGCAGGCGGCTGCGAGCGAGCCGCCGCGGCTGAGGCTGGCCGGCGAAGCCGGCCAACAAGCCGAAGCTGCGGTGGTGAGCGAAAGCCGTCTGCGACGATTAGCACGCGTGGGGCCGCCGGAGGCCCGCAGCGCCGGAGCCGTGACAGAAACTCATTCAACACATCATCAATTTATGCTTTAGGATATTATGCTTAAAAAAGTTATGGTTTAGAACTTTATGCTTAATAAATTTATGCTTTACAATATTATGCTTAATCATTATTATGGTTAGAGAAATTATGCTTAAAAAATTATGCGTAAGCTGTTATGCGTAATTATATTATGCGAAAATATAATTATGCCAAACAACATTATGCTAAGTTATATTAGGTCTTAAAATTTTATGCTAATGGATAGGGAACCGTAAGCGTCAATGCATTGCCCGATGTAAAATAAAAAATCTTTACATACAAAGAAAACTCAAATCTTTCCTCTTTATAATATGAGTATAGATAAAATTAGCAAATTTTGAGTGCTCTTAGATATATCTATTGATATTAACTAAGGCTAACTAGCTGGGCTAGCAAAACATTTTGCATTTACAATTTTTTATATTATAAGGCTTTGAACAGGTACATAACACACAAATAAGTATACTAGTCAAAAATGTCAAGAAATTATATGGGCTTAGAAAAAAATCAAACATTCCCTACGGGAACTCTGTGATAATGAAATCAATGTCGGTCATTGCGTCTTCTAAATTTAGTTGATTAAGAGACTGATTTGTTACACTTTTTAATTTATTATAGTCGTCGGCAATATTTTAGATTTGACGTACACTGTGTACGTCAATGTTACACCCACAATCTAATGATTATTTAAATAGTGGGGTTAATTAAACCCTCTGGCCTCACCACGGTATATTTTGGACCAGTTGACGACAGTAAATATCACCGAGTCACCAATTGGCCCACCAGCCACGTTCAGAGTGGATCAGATGACGCTCTAGCTCGTCACCGAGTCGTCATCTCGCCCGCAGTCTAGATTTTTAGAAGGCCAGGTGGCAACTTAGATCAAGTTAGATCATACCTTGGGTACCAGTGTTCAATAATTAATGTATTTGTGTTTAGTAAATTTCATTAATAAATTTCATTTCAAATAAATTTCATTTCAACTACGCCAATTGATTTTGCTAGCCGCAATACAATTTCTTATTTTTTATTTGTCACCGCTATATGGGACTTTGTCGCAAGGAGACTACAGAGCGAAATTTGGGCATCTTATACAGCGTATCGCGTCGTAGCAATGATTTGAAAGAAGAGAAATTCCGTTAGTCAAATATAACAAAACAGAACCCCAAAACTATAAAATAAGTCGAATAACGAAAGTAATATTACGTGCGTCGCCATTTCATTTTCATTTAGCGATAAAACAACCTCATGTAGTTATATAAAAATGATTCACAATTGTATAATAAAAGTGTCTCATTGTGAGCAATCCGTCGCGCGGAGATTACAGGGTGCTCCCATTATTGTAACAGTATTATTTTGTTGGTTTACGACAGGAAAATAATAAGCACCGCCATTTATGACAGGACAATAAAACTCGTATTAGAAAGGGACGCGATTGTTTGTGCTCTATGGAAAAAATGTGGTCGGTTTTTACGAATCTTATCTGGTCGTAAACGACTAAAAAGATCAGTAGATTGGTGATGTTATGATGAGGGGTTTCATATCAGTAGTCATTATTATGTTAAAGATATAGTGTCACCTTAACCACGTCATAAGATGTAGGCTGAACATAAATCTCCTCCAGATATATTTATAGCGACAAATGTATAAGTGATGTACAAAATTAGATTCGAATAATATTTGAATGTTGCGATATCAAGAATTGCTTACGAATTATTTTTGAATGTATGTCAACTGTACATAAGTAAGTGCACTGCGTACTTAACATGTCGAAGTAGATATCGCGTTCTGCACAACTGTATTTGAATGTCACTCACAGCTATGTGCATCGTTAGCTTGCATTAACTGGCTTTATCGCTTTGACTAGGTCGTCTGTCTATCATAGTCATATCGGTTACTGTGGTTGTTCTTTGAATTTACTGTTTCTAGTCTCATTGTTTATATTTGTAACTCATTTTTATGAATTATTTATCAAAAATTGAAATCTAATAATGTAAATAGTACGTAGACTATTAAGCTTATAATTGATATTTTATGACTTAATAGAGTTTTCCCGCGGCTTTGCTCCCGTTAATCTAGATTTTGTCAACATTCCTATGCCCCGGGATCAGTATTTTTCCTGGATGAAACTATGTCCTTTTCTGTACCCCTGACAATGTATATGCGAAATTTCATGATGATCGGTCAAGTAGTTAAGGCGTGAAAGCGTATCAACAAACAAACTTACATTCGTATTTATAATATTAGGATATGAATAACAGATAAATTGAATCGTAGTCAAAAATTTTGTGGTTAATTGAATAGTCTGCCTGCCTGATTAACAAAGTGCTATTGGGTTTTTATTTAATAATTATGAGCAGCAATACAGTCTCTGGAAAAGTGCCCAGTAAAGTGCCAAATAGGCTCGCCGCCCTACGTGGCACCTAGAAACATGTTTGGTTATCTGCGTGTAATATACCTCTACTACCCTTTCAGGGATATTGGCGTGAGACTATGTAATTTGATATATGACGTCACCATTAATGCAACCAATTACTATAATGCACTGGACGATCCTTGGCTGATAAACAGTTGTATGTTTACATGTGGTGCTTTATTTAGACACTTTCTTTCAAGTGATCTTTGAAAACTTTCGAATTCCATGAACTCTCTAAAATATCCAGACGATTTTGCAAACATCTGGATACTTCTGAAGATATTCAATCACTTTGAAGTCTAATAAACAAATAACAAACAGACAAATTCGTACAGCTAAAATTTAAATACGCTAGCTTGCTTCTCAAAGCAAATGGTTAGTTATAGATATATCAATATAAAAATTATCTTCGGTGTTGTTGAACTCAAAGAACTTTTCGCAACTCCTTTAGTCTTGATTGATTGATGGTCTGGCTGCAAAAAGCATTTATTTTTGCCTTTAAAAGTACCTTAGATATTTAACGATGAGAAGGCATTCCTGACAAATATTGAGTGTGGCTGACGTCGAAACGGATGAATGATATTGATTTAAAAATAATAAACTTAGAAGCACTATTCATTTGACAGGCGGATACGTGATGTTTTTAAGAGTACATTTAATATTAGTTTGGATTTATAAAACTGGAAAGTCTAACTTAAACTGCAACGTTCCAAAATGATTTAAAGTATGTATAGACGTATGTTGTTCAGCCTGTAGCTTTGCAAGCGTGGTATACATTTAATATGATTATAAAAAACGTAACGCCATTTGCATTTGTTTTCTGTATAATTTATAAAAGTATAGTAAAATATTATGGAAAGAGTATAATAATAAAGTTAAAATAGTTAATTCGTCTACTTTATACAATAAAGTCAGTTCTTTGTTTGTCATCAACTTGAAACAATGACATTTTTTCAAAAGTCACTGCATTTTGTAGAAACGTTTAGGTTTATACACCTAGGGTTCGTGGTTAAGTGACTGATAAATAATGCCGTAAAAAATGTTTATATCATACAAGCACATATTCGTATGAGCCGATTATACGAAACATTATGCCGAAGGACACATAAAACTCAATCAAGATGTAAACATACGGCAAAAAATTATCAGAATTTCCAGTCGGCTTGTAATTTTGTTGGGAACAAAGGGGGCAGTCGTGCTATTTGAGAGATCAATGGGTGGCCGAAGGCTTGCCGCCGATGTATTTACGGCTTACTGCGCTGTAAATTCGCCGATATCTCGCAACGCCTAGGGCAGCGTGCTCATACACCGTGTCTGATGTCATATTGCAGGGAACCTGGTAGAACCACTATGTCCAATAACGTAGGGTAAAAAAGCAAATAAAACGTTGAAAGTTGTCAGTTTGACTGTGTGTGTGTGGTTTTTAGGTTAATAGCGTATCTTGGCTGAGTTTGACGGTTTGTTTTAGTAAATTTGTCTGATTACCTTTTATTTGTTGTGGTGGTTGTACTTACCGTTGTGGATGTTTCATGAGAAAGCATTTTAAGTAAGTCACCTAATGTAACCTGGGACAAAATGTTGCATATGTTGATTTACATAGTTAACTGAAGAGTTTAAAAAGGAGTTGGCAGGAGTGTATTACACCTATATTGCACCAGCTGCATGTTAGATGCTCTTATAAGGCGCCAGCGCTTTTTGGTCAATTGCACGCGTTTATAATATTTAATTAGGGCTTTTATATAGACGACAACCGCACTAGATATGATATGTCACAGTTGTCTCTATATACGAGCGTATTAAGGACATTAAAACAACCGACATCCATATTCGAAACAACCATTTTGGTATTATGCAATTTTTATAAACGACGTGACTACTTAAATCATCAGTGAGACATACTTTTTAACGCGCTTAGTGCTGTGGGTATACTACATGGAATAATTATTTGTTAAATCAACGTAATATATATATATATATATATACTTTTTTTGTTATAGACAACTACTGCTGTAGATATTTAGCTCTGTATGGCCATTACAAATATACAACGTATAGACAACTTCTACTTATATTAAAACAAATTCAGAACAATGATTTACAGAACACACTAAAAACAGCGATGAGGCGACCACTTCTTTACTATACTATCTGTGTAATTAGTAACCTATAAATAATAAAACTTTGCAAATAGGGCAATATTTGCAAAATAAAACGGGGGCCTCGATGGCGTAGTGGTTAGTGTAAACGACTGCCACGCCTGAGGTCGCGGGTTCGATTCTCGCACAAAACAAATATTTGTGTGCATGAACATGGATGTTTGTCTTTGTCTGGGTGTTTCCATGTATAAAAAAAAAAAAGTATATATGTATGTTTATCCATTGTCTAGTACCCATAGTACAAACTCTGCTTAGTTTGGGCTAGATAGTGTTGTGTGTATGTGGTAGAATATTATTATTATTATACAGGGTGTCCAAGAACCTGGCGTCCAACTGGATTCCCACGATGCCCCAAGTTCTAACAGTACTCAGAAAAATATTTTAAAAAATCCACCCCATGTACTTACAGAATTATACTGATTTCAAAAAAAAAGGGGAAATGAGCACCCTGTGACATACTTTTGAATGCTGTGACTGCTAATGCTGATAATTTCGATATTTCTTGGAGGTTTTGTAATCTAGGGTATTGCTGTGTCTAAATAGAATGTAAAAATAAAGTACTTATTGTACCATTTTAAAATAAAATATTATTTTAACTAAAGGTGATATGGAAAACTATTGAATTTCGCAACTTTGACCGACTGTAGTGTAAAAAAAATGTACCAAAATAGTATGGCAAGTGACGTCAAATTTTGACGCGTTTATTCCTCTTTTTAAAAAGGTATAATACTTACACATTAATTTGAAAAAAAAAATTTTGATAATATTTTTACTCAACAACCCAATTTTTACGAAGTGCCTACCTACTAACGGTAACTGTCGGACCCTTTCTTATCTTAGAAACTGTTATGTTACTACTATTATTTACTTCGGTTCCAAGAGTGAGCAAGAAGGAAATACACACAGGTAGATGGGTTCCCAGTAGAATAAAAGCAAAGAATGTTAGTTTAAAGATATTTTATTACAATAAATGTTCAAAATGTTGACCACCCGCGGCAATACAAGCTCTCACTCTCCTTAAAAAGGACCGCTTTATGTTTCGCGAGTAACTTTTTTGACGTATCACCTGCACTGCTTGTGTTATCTTCTCACGAAGGTCAGCGATGTCATTAATGGGCTTCGCATAAACGAGCTCCTTCATAGTTCCCCAGAAAAAAAAATCCAGCGGATTTAAGTCAGGTGAGCGGGCTGGCCACGGGATTGTTCCTGATCGCCCAATCCACCTGTTCGGGTATTGCTCGTCCAAAAACTCTCTAACGGATACGCGAAAATGTGCTGGACAGCCGTCGTGTTGGAACCACATATCTGGTGGGGTCTCTTCTAGTAAGTTTGGCAAATCATTTTGAAGAAAATTTAAATATGATTCGCCAGTCAAATTCTCGGGCATCTCAAATGGACCAATAATATTCCCACAGAGAATACCGGTCCACATTTTCACTTTGAACCGGTACTGGGATCTATCTTCTCGCATCAAGTGCGGATTTTCCACATGCCACTCGTGCAAGTTGTGTAGGTTCATGTAGCCATCCTTCTTAAATGTAGATTCATCTGACCACAAAATTTTGTCGATAAAGTTTTCGTCTTCTCGATGTTTTTGCAGGATTGTTTCACAAAACGCGACTCGGCTCGGATAGTCTCGAGGTAAAAGACTTTGCACTCGCTGTACGTGGTACGGATGATATTCTTCTTTTTGGAGAATACTGTGTGCTGTGCTCTTCGGTATCCCCGTATCAGCTTCTATTCCTCGCACAGAGATGCTTGGATTTGCCGACACCGCCTCTAAAACTTCATCGCGTATGAAGTCATTTACGGGTCGTCCTTCACCAGCTACTTGATTGGGGAACCGCCCGTCACATAGTGATCTGTGCACATTAATGAAAACTCGATGGTCGGGATATCGCGTAGCCCTCGGATACCTTTCTCTGTAAAGTCTCGCTGCAGCTCGTCCATTACCTCTACATTCTCCATAAATGTAGTGCATATTTGCGTATTCTTGCGGAGTGTAGGTCGCCATGGTAGCACACACAAAACACAAACTGTCCAAACACAGGCAAAGGTCGTCGTAAAGAGTTCGTTTCAAAGTCCAGAGCACAAAGAGTAATCGAGTCCAATAAACAAAGCTTTAAATCGTAGTACGTGATCAATGGTAACAATAAGAGAGAGGTGCGTAGTAACGGCAGGAGGCAGTGACGCGTACTGACCGTACTGTTATCCTAAATAGCACGATCCCAGATAGCGTCACTATCTATCTCACTCGCACCTCTAATCTTTTTCTCCCTCACTCTTACCTGAATAATGGGGTACCATAAAGAAGAACCAGCAAATCGCAAAGATAGTTTCTGTCTTGCTCCCTCCTGTTGTAATAACGAATCACTATGGTGAGATGCATGCACATACCGTCCCTTACGGTCTAACCTGTTTTTTGAGAGGCCTGTTGTTATTTTTATGAGCATACAACAGTAATTCTTTAGAGGTTAGATTCAATTCGTCGTAAATTTTTCTTTCTAAGAATTCTGTAAGACATCGTAAAAATTGGGTTGTTGAGTAAAAATATTATCAAAATTTTTTTTTTACAATTAATGTGTAAGTATTATACCTTTTTAAAAAGAGGAATAAACGCGTCAAAATTTGACGTCACTTGCCATACTATTTTGGTACATTTTTTTTACACTACAGTCGGTCAAAGTTGCGAAATTCAATAGTTTTCCATATCACCTTTAGTTAAAATAATATTTTATTTTAAAATGGTACAATAAGTACTTTATTTTTACATTCTATTTAGACACAGCAATACCCTAGATTACAAAACCTCCAAGAAATATCGAAATTATCAGCATTAGCAGTCACAGCATTCAAAAGTATGTCACAGGGTGCTCATTTCCCCTTTTTTTTTGAAATCAGTATAATTCTGTAAGTACATGGGGTGGATTTTTTAAAATATTTTTCTGAGTACTGTTAGAACTTGGGGCATCGTGGGAATCCAGTTGGACGCCAGGTTCTTGGACACCCTGTATATTATTATAATACTATAACGTACTCATTGCGACTTGGTCACTCTAGTTAGCAGTACGGTCTAGTCTACAAAGTGGTTTAGCAACAGCGCTGATGGGGTGTTACTACTGGACTGAACCGCACGTCTGGCTTTTGGAATTGTTATAAGTAAAAGAAAATGTAGGGATTTGTACTTCTGTTAATATTTCTTTACATGCCAGCTTAGCATATGCACTCGGGTTACATGTTTCAAATCCTTATAACATCCTTTATAATACCCATTGTGTTTGATCATGTGTTACATTGTTTTAGTAACATATATGTATGTTTGCTTTTAGAATGCTTTCTGACTTTGTTTGGTTCTATATTTATATTGATTCATATTTCTTTAATGTGGATGTGTTGCATTTTACATTGCAAGACATAGATTCACGCCTATATATATCTTCAGAAGCGTAGGCTGAGGTGTTTTGCCAGCTATGTTTAAGTACCAGGTAATACGACGGGCACATAGTTTCGCGCTAGAATAGAACTCTAGGGCTGCGTGGCATTTCAACTCACATTGGAGCCGTATCTATGAAGCATATACCCAAAAATCCTAAATGGAAGAGGAAAAGGATTACTTATATTTACAAATATGTATATTTTTAACTAATTAAAGTGTTTATGATACTTATTCTTTTCATAAGTTAATTAATGCTTAAGGATCAGAACATAATAAATAGCTTCAGTTCCTGTTGATACCTTGCAACGATCTCCCACTAGGCTATCTCATATATATGTATAAGTAGATTAAACAACACCAAATCAATATGAAACCAAATCAAAAATACTCTCCAAAAATATGAATGTCATTACGTAAGAATACATTTAAAACAAGCGCCTTGTCTTGTTAGTCTAGACAAAGAAGCTTGTAAGGTTTGCTGCCAATTGTACCACAGAGACTTCTATTTAAATATTTCCTTACAATTAATTTAATTTAGTTAACAAAGGAGAACGGTGGCGAGTGTTCTTATTCACAATTAGTGAGACATCGCTGCAATCCCAACAGCGAAGAAACGCTGAACAAAGTATTTTAAGGTTGCAACTCGCAATTTGTTCCGTTGTGTTGCCTTTGTTTTTAGAATTAATAGATCTGTTACTGTTTAATCTTAGCGCCTCTGTTTCGTGTAGAGGAAGTGTTTGGGAAAATTTTACGTGTTAAATAACTTAATAAACTGAAGTTACGATGTTGCTGGGTTAATAGTAAAGTACTTAAAACTTTTAATAATTCCCAAGGAAGAGTTAGAATTCGTTTTGCTTAGTTTGAAATAACGTTGCATTGCGACTGCAACTCTGCAGCGCCTCTGAGATTCGTTATTTTGTTCATCTGTGGAGCAAGGCTGTGTAGTTTACTAGACTATCCAAGCTTGCGTGAACTGTTATTAACTACATACTATTAATAAACAGTGAAGGTGAAAGCCCTGTCTAAGCTGTTAGGCTAAATTAAGCTATCATATTTAACTTCCAAACAAACTAAAATATACAAACTTAATCTTCGCAACAATCTAATCGCTGACGCAGTTTGTGCGCCTACACCTGCTAGTTATTAGAGACTACACACTAATGCAGGGTTGGTCAAATGTTTAATGATGACTATATTTTTTTTTTATGTGTAAATCTCATATATATTGAGAATGATTTTACTTGACAAGGAGAAAGGTATAATAGAAAGTGGAAATGCCTACCCTGCAATATTTAACCTAAAAAAACAACTGCGAAACACAAAGGAAGAGTTAAAGTCAACCATGAAGATAGACTTTTAACTCTTCCTTTCTAATTAATTGATTTGTTTGAAATGAACCTCGAGAAAATCACAGTAATCATTTATGATTCAGTTAGCATATTTGTACGAAAAGTACGTCGTTAATTTATTATTTGTGTAACCAGATTTTGGCATGCCACTTATGATATATATGTATGTGCATGCCTTAATTAATCGTCATTTAATATTTTAATTGGAGGGGTAATTAAAAGCTAGATATTAAAAACTGTAATAACAGTTTAGAATTTAACGTGATATCCTGTACATACTTAACAAATAAATAGTAATAGGCTTAGACAGATTAGGATATATATATTTATACAATTTAGCTTAGCGTAACCTATTGAGTCGCAGCGACATGTTTGCGGCCAGAGACAATAGGTTTTTAAATATGTCTGGCATTCCAACAATAGACGGGCTAAATTTGTATACTGTCTCAGCTTCGTGTTGTGTATAAATGAACATCGGTCACCTTAGTACATGGATGCAGCTGAAGACTAAAAAATGTTAGCTAGAAAACACTTGGACTGAGCGCAAATCAGTTTTGTTATCTGGCTACGCTAATACATGTAATTTAATAAAAAGCTTCACAAAGGTGTTCTGGAGTGGACATTTAGTTTCTCTTGTCATGGCAACGAAAAATGGCGTGTGCTTTTAATCATGGTATAGCGTGCGGTAGCTTTTAGTCTGTGTTGATAGAATGGTCGATTTCGATTGAATTAGCCACCCCTGCACTAAAGCTCTCATAATAGACTCTGTTCGTATAGGTATAGAGTACCTAAGTTACCAACTCCATAAAGGCCAATTATTAGTCCCGTACTAAGTTGCCGTCGGATCGAATCTGCTCGGATTGCGTCCACTATTAATAGATTAAAGTGGTTTTCAACGTTATGTCTGCAGAATTTTATAACGATCAGCATTGTGCAGATTTTCGATAAAGAAATATCCTTCGATATTTGCTACAAAAAAGGCTATGTAATGGATTGTTTATTGAATTTTCTGTAAGAATAGATAAGAGGTTTTGTACAGAGATAGCTGCTAAGTTTCTTTGTTAGGTAGATCTTGATGATATCGTCTAAGGAACATAGCACATTCTTATGATATTTTTAGCATTGGCGATCAACTGTTAGGTTTGCTTTTCGGAAGTTTAATACAGCTACTGAATGTTAGTATCGATTGCCAGACAATCTACCAAATTAATAAATATTATAAAAGATTTTGAACGTTTAATTTTTAATTTGTCGTCGATTACGAAAGTAACTTTTCATTACCGGCGATGATTCTTCTTAAAACGGAAAAGTAAGGCATCAAAGGTGTGTATATATGTTCTACTCAAAAGAACTATATTTACCAATCGATAAATATTTTTATTGCACATCAAATAAACAAATAATTAACATAATATATACACAAATTATTTACAAGAAATATTAACTGAAGAGAATAATAATGTTTTACTCGTTATTTGTTGTTTGTTTAAAATACCTAATTATTTTTTAAATCGCTATCATATGGTTTTGTGTTGGGGTTGGCAACCCGTAAGTTATGAACTGGGTGTCTTAATACTTGCACTTGATACCTTAACACCTTTGTGTAAGCTTGTGGTGTAAGAAAATCAAAATTAGGCAAGTCTGAAATTTATTTACAGTTAAATATTTAAATCATATTAATTTCAAAGTGTATAAGTTACATAAATAAGATGTCTAAGTAAATATTTCAATATTATACTATCATTGTCTCTGGTGAAACTTAGAATCAATCATCTTTACTTAAGATATTAATGGAGTGTTTAATATCAGATCAGACATATAAGACTAAAACGTATTAGAGTTACCAAGTACTTAACTGCGATGAATATTAAATGTAACATTAATATAATAAGATTATCTCTTATCTGTTTGAGACTTAGTAACTCTCATATGTTGACCTCAGTGACACTTGAAAGACAGCATTGTAACTATTATACTGTTAAAACATAATTAAGATTATAGTGCTTATCTATCCATATAATCAAATTGCAACTGGTCAGTGTCTGTACATATAATAACATCAGCGCTGTATTAAATTGTCCAACACTGGGCACGGGCTTCTTCTCAGTGTGAGAGGGGTAAGGACACAGTCCATCACGCTGGCCCAATGGTTGGTAGACTTCTCATATCCTCGAGAATATTATGAAAAACTCTCAGAAATGCAGATTTTCTCACGATGTTTTCCTTCACCGTTTTAAATGTCTATGTTAATGATAATGTCTGTACATAAGAGATATTGAAAAATATCTATGTTTCTTTATAAGAGCTATAGAAGTCAAAACAATTAGATTTTTTACTGTCTGTCTGTATGTTTGTACTTGGAGCATGCAAAGTATTACACATAATTGAATGCGGTTTTCAGAGGTTTAATTTAGGAGGTTTAATTTAAAATCTAAAGCATGTTTCATCTTCATATGATACCTACCTATAAGTTGGCTATAAACAAATTAACTACTTCCAAATTCAACGCGTATAAAGTCAAAGGCAAAAGGTACTAAAATATGATTTTTTGTTTTAAGAAAGTAGTGTTTACTTGTCCGCGGCGCTATGGTGACCTAAGAGTCCTAAGACACTACTTTCTGTTTAGAGTTTTATGGTACGGTAAATGCATTTAAATAAAAAATGTAATTTGCGAGTAATTACGTAATATAATTAACACAAGATTTCAATAACTATTAACAAAAGTCACGTAAACTAAAATTATGCTAATTGAACAAAATATACTTGACTAATACTATAAATTAGTAAAATAAATGGTAAATGGTATAAATGGTTAATGGTTTTGGTTTGAGCACGCGGTGTCTCAACGAGAATCGATCGCGAACTGGTTAAAAGATTTAACTAAAACGCTAATGAGCATAATTGCTAGCGATGCATTTATGCGCATTAGCTGAGTGTTCGATTTTAACTCGAACATATTCCCTACAGCAAGATGAGATGCGTGAGGATGAGTGTGCGTGATATGAAATATCATATATATTATATGCACTTATAAGTGCATACAAAAACAAACATATTAAAGACATAAAAAAAGTGAAAAATACAATGTTTTATAATAAAAATATTAGAAGAAAAGATTATTATAACTATGGTAAGCAGCTGTCTCTAACGCATTACACAATGGTATCTTCAACATTCAATCCGTTATTATCAACACCCGTGTCCGTATTTTTGTTTCGTTTGATGGAACTATACTTAGCACTAGGCCAGCGTTTGGCATAAGAGTGTAAACAAATATCTGAGTCATCTTTCTCACATAAATCACCCGCACTAAGCACTACACTATTCACTGGCCCACTGTTTAGCCTCGGCTTTGGCACTGTTGGTTCTTTCCGACATGTGCTCTCGCAACAACGTTGAGTTCTCTGAGGCGGCGGGGTCGGCGCAGATTCCTGTCGGCACCGACCCTCGCCGCGGCGCACGCCAGCAGGTTCGCGGCGCGCGCGACATTGACCGCTCCTCCACACGTACGCTACAACTGCGCACACTACGCTTGCTATCAATGCATATATGATAACGTAGTGATGAATATCATGAGGCGATATGGTATTGACTTCCGTGTTTTCCATCTTTAATTCCCTTATGTGTTCTTCCAGACTGGTCATGGATGCGTTTAAGTTTTCCACTTCGCTAGATTGCCTTTCGTCGGGAAATGTTATGTTGACGATGTGATTTATTTGGTCAAATTCAGGCACATAAACGGTTGGAAGAAAATCGATTTGGTTTGACTCGTGACGTACTGAATATAATGAAAAGTCCTTGCCCTTGATTACACATTCTTGACTAATAGCAATGACCCCTGCTTGGCTCAGCTTACGTACGGTAACTTGATCGCCGCATATGATTTTTATTGTGTATGTATCACAACAAAAGTAAATGTGCTGCGCTGTTATGTGTAATTCTACCCAGTTATTAGCACAGGTGGATTGTTCAAATAAACATTTATTAGTTACTAAGTCTAATTTACAGAAACCTTCATCATTTTTGAGATTTAAGATTGGTTTGAGCAATTGACACATGTACGTTGGTCCACGGTGCAAACATGTCGCTAGTTCGTTTGTACTCATGCTGAAGTAAGAGTCTTTCCTGAGATTAACGGCAACATAATCCGATATTGGTATTATTCTGGTCATATTAATTTTTACTTGGTGTGGGATTGGTATCAGGTTGTAGAGTTGGAAGCTCTCTCTTGATATGAGCGGGAACGTAACTTCAATCAGGACATATTTCTTCATTGCTCTAGCCTTGACCTTCATCAATTTATAGATATATTGAAGATCAGTGTTTATATCACTGATTGGTAGTGTCAGTTCGCTAGGAATGTGGCCGTATATGGTTTGAAGCTCACGTTTAAGTTGAGTTGGCGTCAACAAATGAGTACTTATTTGGCCACGATAAATATCCGTAATTGTTTCAAGCAATGTATCTTGAAGTCGCCTTAAACTGTGCAACAAGTTGTTACCAGCTATTGCCGTTAGAGTAAAGTCTTGGATATAAGTTATATTTTGAACTTCGCGCCTGAGGGTGCTTATATTGTCTTGCAAGTCAAATAGGTTCTTGTTGATAATTTTGTGTTGTCTATCGATTGTGGATTCCATTTTTTTTATAAGATTGAATTCCGCTTCGATTATGGAGGTTTGATTTTTCCATAAATTAGACAGGTGTTTCTCGTTGCTTTGTAAGACTTCGATATCCTTGACATATTGTTCTGCAAAACGTGAATCCAACACTCCGAACAGGTCATTGGCAAGATATCCAACACCGTTGATAAGCCCGCGTCGGCGTCTTACTGTCTGTGACGTATTACGACGTCGCCGTCTAGCGTGAACGTCAAAATGCTGTGTTAACAAAAGTTGGTTGTAGTATTGCAATTCTTGGTAATCGTGCTGGCCTTGTTGTACGATCGTATTACAATGATATTGTCTTTCAATGGCTACACAAAGTTTATTTAAATAGTTTGATATCTTGTTATATGTATTTATACCGGTCCAGTACGGCCCCATGTCGTAATACACTATCAAAGACCATTTGTCTCTAATTAATTGTAATTTTGATATAGGATCGAAATACAAAGTCTGGTTGCTTGGTAGTGGTTTGATGTCATACATGCCGTATATTGGTAAAAGAAATGTCATTAAAATAAAGAAAATGGTAGCCATTGTATTCATCTTTGATCTAGGTTTTCTTCTCCGAACTGACGATCTAGTCGTATGTTCTATTTTGTCTGGTTTCGGTGCTGGTTTGTTCTCTTGGTTAATAGGCAACAGGGAAATTTTTACTATAGGGCGTTTCATTACCCCATTTTTGGTTTTTAATGACACTGCTCTGGTTAAGCCATCATTTCCCGGGTAGGTATCGATTACACGCCCAAGAGCCCATTTTCCTGGGGGTGAATTGTCGTCGTGAATTACGACTAAATCGCCAATACTAATATTATTTTGTACCTTTGACCACTTTTGTCTGGATGAAAGTTGTACCAAATATTCAGACTTCCATCTTCCCCACAGATCTTGAAATAATTTTGATGTGAGGTGCCATCTGGTTCTGGCATCTTGCTCAGTTTCTATTATGGTTGCTCCTGGTCTTCCTGTTAGGAAATGGGCTGGCGTCAGGAAATCAAGGTCATCAGGATCTTCTTTTAGAGCGCAGAGAGGACGTGAGTTGAGGCATGCTTCTAGTTTAGCCAGCAATGTAGAATACTCTTCAAAGGTTAGTTTTTGCTGACCAATAACTCTCTTTAGGTGATGTTTAAGACTGCGCACTGCTCTTTCCCATAATCCACCAGCATTGGGCCAGCTTGGTATGTTAAAATGCCATTTAATACCCATTTCAGTAACTTCTTTCATGAAGCTCTCGTTATAAACTTGCTGGAGCTGGTTATATTCATCCTGCAACATCCTGTTCGCTCCTACGAAGTTGGTTCCATTGTCACTGTACATGTGACGCGGAGCTCCTCGACGTGCAGCCATTCTGCTAAGAGCAGCTAAAAATGCTGAACTGCTCAAGTCTGACACGAGCTCTAGGTGAACAGCTTTCGTAGCCATGCACACGAAAATTGCTATATAGCCCTTCATGGTTTTAATACCTCGTCCTTTATTCGCTTTCACTTCGACGAATCCTGTGTAATCGACGCCGCAGTGATGGAATGCGTTTTCAGGATTGACTCTTGGTTCCGGTAGGTCTCCCATGAGTTGGTAGTGCTTACTAGGATCTTGCCTTCTACATGTAACGCATTTCCTTACGAACTTTTTCGTGGCCATGTAACCGCCGATAATCCAATATTGTTGCCGAAGATTCGCTAAGGTAAGACGTACTCCACCGTGAAATGTTAGTTTATGGGCTTGGTCAATCAATAACGTGGTAAGCCTATGCTCGTGAGGCAATATAATAGGATGTTTCATGTCGTGACTTATGTGAGCGTTCCTCAGTCTTCCTCCAACTCGTAAGATTCCATATTCATCTATGGTAGGATTTAAATTTAAAATCTTACTTTTAGAGTGCACATTTCCGTGTTTATTTATATAATCTAGATCGCATGCAAATTCTGTTTGTTGCACGTATTTAATAATCAGCAGTTTTGCGCGACGAAGCTCGTGTATTTCAAGGTATTGTTGATACAATTGTTTTTTAGATGTGACTAATCGCATAATTCTAGCAAAAATACGAACGACTTTTGTTATTGTGCTGTTTTCGTGTAGTAAGCGTTTTATAATATCGGTTACTAGGACATGACCTTTGGTTTGTTTATAAATAACAACGTTCGATTGTTTCGAATCGGATGATTTTTCCTCTAATTGTGTTTTATATACGATAGCATGTGGTTTTTCTGGTTTGTATGATGGGAGCCATGAAGGCCCTCGCCACCATAATTTATGGTTAATAAGTTGCTGGACGGTTAAACCACGACTTGCACAATCTGCTGGGTTATCCATGGTATTAACATATTGCCAATGTTTAGATGGTAATATTCGGTTTATTGCCGTAACTCGATTTGATACGAACGGTTTCCACCGGGCTGGGTCACCCTGTATCCAGCCTAATACTGCAGTTGAATCGGTCCAACAATATACGTCCTTAGGGTAATCATGCAAGCATTCTAATACCTTTTGCATTAGCTGTGATAGTAGTAGTGCTCCCATCAACTCTAATCTAGGAATAGTCATGACCTTGTTAAGGGGCCCTAATCTAGCTTTCCCAGCAACTAATGTTATGGTTGTTTGCCCATTTTTTACGGTCTTGCAATAGATTACGCAAGCGTAGGCTTTGTTCGACGCGTCGCAGAACCCGTGCAACTCTATATTTTGGTTTTCACCCATTCCTAGCCACCTGGTAACTTCTATGTTTTTCAAATATGTGAATTCAGATTTCAATTTAGCCCATCCCGCGTTTATTTCCTCTGGTAGTTTATCGTCCCATTCTATCTTTGACATCCAAACATTCTGAAATAATATCTTCATGGAAGTGCTGAGGGGAGTTAACCACCCTAATGGATCGAATAGCCTTGAGATATCCGATAGTAAAGACCTTTTGGTTGCGATAAGAGGTGATTCAACATTAAATTTCATATTAAATATAAAATTATCGCTTTGTGGTTTCCAACCTAGACCCAACGTTTTTGTCGAATCAGTTTGTTTGAATTCGTAGGTCGCTTCATTGCACTGTGCTCTCTCTAAGTCGGTTAAAAGCTCTGGTTTGTTCGAGGTCCATTTCCTGAGATTAAATCCTCCTAATTGCAGTAGCTGTATGAGATCAGATTTCAGCTTGCGCGCTTTATCAATGGAATGACTGCCTCCACAATAATCATCCATGTAGAAGTTTTCCTCTAACTCCTTTGCTGCCTTAGGAAATTTATGCCTTTCATCGACCGCCAGCTGTTTTAGGCACATCATTGCGAGAAATCCTGCTGGTTTAGTACCGTAAGTGAGAGTGACGAGCTGAAACGATTGAATAGTTTGGTTTTTTGAATCCCTCCAAAGTATTTTTTGGTAAACTTGATCGTCCTTGTGAACAAGTATCATTCTGTACATTTTTTCGATATCAGAAGTGTAAACAAATTGGTACTGTCTCCACTTCAGAATAAGGTCTTGTAAATCTTTCTGTATATTTGGGCCTCTATACAGTATATCGTTAAGACTGTACCGTGACGACGACTTTGCTGACGCGTTGAAAACTACCCTCAGCTTCGTAGTGGTTGATTCCGCTCGGGTTACTGCGTGGTGGGGTAAGTAACACTCAGGCGAGTGGTTGTTGGTTGATATTATCATATGGTTCAAGTTATAATATTCTTTCATAAATGTTTGGTAATCTTCCTTCAACTGACTGTTTTTCTCAAACTTATTCTCCAAGTTTCTAAACTGAGCTAAAGCTTGCGGTTTCGTAGCACCCAATTTTTCCTTAAGCGATGTGTTAAATGGTAATCGAACTTCGTACTTGCCGTTTCCTAGTCTAGTGGTGGTTTTTGAAAAATGTTCAAGACACTCGTAGTCGTCGTTAGACATTTCGATATTTTGGTGTATGTCTTCATTTTCCCAAAACTTAAGCAAGTCCTTAATGTTATTAAGAACGACATTGCATTGGTATTGTGGTTTCATGGATCCACAGAGCAGCCAACCTAACTGCGTTTGTTGGGCGATAGGTTCGTCTTCGTTTCCTTTTAATATACCGCCTAACATTATTTTACTGTAGACGTCTGCGCCTAGCAGCAAATCCACTCTTTTGTTTACATTAAATTCGGGGTCAGCCAAACTAATTCCTTTTATGTGTTTCCATGACGATGGTGTGGCAAACGTCTTATTGGGCAGGCTTTTGATTAAACTATTCATAATAACAACATTCGTCTTCAAGGAATAATCACTGTGAATTGATTGTATGGTTAATTCAATCATTCCTTTGCAGTTGTTTGATTTAATGCCTACTCCGAAAACTTGACCTTTGAACTGTGTCCTTTTCAATCCTAAAATCTGAGCTGCATTCTCGCTGATTAAGGATAGTTGCGATCCTTGGTCAATCAATGCTCTCACGCTATGCTGAGTACCATCTGTACTTGTAACCTTGACTACAGCGGTTGCTAAGAGCACATCTGACATGTCGTCATAGGAAGTGTGTGTTGACCTAGATGAATTCTCTCTGTTTGCTATGTCATTCGGTTTTGTCGACGTAGGTACACTTTGATTTACAAATGATTCGTGTAATAAAGTGTTATGAGCACCTAAGCACTTCCGGCATCGTTTTGTTGACACGCACGGTTTTTTGAAGTGACTGCATAAACAGTTGACACAAAAGTTTAATTGTTTAATTTTATGCAATTTTTGTTCGTGAGTCATCTGTAAGAATTCAGGGCACTGCCATAAACCGTGTTCATTATTGCATAACGCGCAGCTAGTTGAACGCGATACATGAAATGCACCCGTATTCGCTTTCCAATTTTCCTTGTTGGTTTGGCTATTGCGTTGAAAATTTTTCTTTTGATAGCTTTGGTTGTTATGGTCTGATTTTGGTGCGGTTTTTTGATTTATAGGCTCCTGTTTGCGACGAGACGCTTCCATTGCAGTGAATTTCATCTCTAAGTACTCTAAGAACTCCTGTAAAGAGGGAAGCTCTCTGGGCTTTTTGATGGATTCTGTATAATCGGTAAATGTCTCGTTGTCTAATTTTTGCGCTAATAGATGTACTAAAAGCGGATCCCACGTTGAAATATCCACACTCAGATTCTGGATAGCGTGTAAGGACTCCTTCGTGACGTCGTGCAGTTTCTTAATCATATTAGATGATTGCTGTTGTATGTTGGGAAGGCTAAGCAGTGTGGTGATATGGGATGTGAAAATCAATTTTTTGTTGTCATATCGATGGTTAAGTATTTCCCAGCATACCTTGTAATTCTCAGAGCTGATCTGTAAATGGTGTATCAGACGTTCCGCTTCACCAGAAACTTTGCTCTTTAGAAACTGCATTTTCTGAGCATTGGACATCGACGGGTTTTTATCAATCGCTTCGCTAAACAAATCTTTGAACGGCACCCACTGGTTGTAACTTCCGTGAAATACGGGAATGCTCATTTGAGGTGTTGACTTTTCCCGATGCTTAACTGCCCACATTTTTGTATTGATATTTTCAGTCAACTCTCCATAAATTTCTTCGTGCTTTGTGAACTCTTCTTGGTAATCAGAATTTTCAGCTCCATTCTCACCTTCGATTTCCCAATGCAGCTTATCGATCTCACCCCAGCGGCTATCTAATGATTTTAATGCGTTTTCAAACTGCCATTTGTTCTCAAACTTGTCAACTTGAATTTTACTTACAGTTCTCATAAGTGCCTTGAAGTTGATATACTGCTTCTTTACTAACTCGCTCATTCTGTTGGACCCTCTCGATGCGTAGGAAGAGTGTTCATAATGAGATGTCATACCTGGTTGTGACTGCTTAGCCTCTTGGGCTGCACTTTGGTCAGCACCGATTTGTCGCCTAGCTTGAGTACCTGGTGACGGGTTCGATACCTCCCCTTCTGGTCCACGGGGGCTCACGCCAAGCTGCTGTTTCTTGGTTAACTGGCTCATGGTTTTGTCGATTATTTCTTTGATATCTAAATAAACTTCCTGAGCGGTATCAAAACAGTTCTTTTTAAAATATACATGGTCGAATTCAGCTAACTCACACATGTTTCTATGGTTGTCTTGGTAATCCTGCCAATAAGCTTCCAACATATCAGCCTTCCGCTTATAGTTATCGACAGTTTTTCTCTCGGAGCCATCCTTCTTAATGTTAATTAAAAACTTTTTAAGAATTTCATAAAGCTCAGTTTGGTTCATAAACAGAGTTGCGGAATCCATATTTGGTATTGGCAATAAAAATGTTTGGTGCGATTAAGAAAATGGTTTGATCTGACCTTATTTGCTCCAACCGACAGCCTCTGCAGCCAAACTTACTCGCTGCACCTTTCTAATAACTCGTGGCACTGTTTCACTTGATTAGCACTGGTTCGTATTTCGAAGGACCATGAAGAAAGTAGTGTTTACTTGTCCGCGGCGCTATGGTGACCTAAGAGTCCTAAGACACTACTTTCTGTTTAGAGTTTTATGGTACGGTAAATGCATTTAAATAAAAAATGTAATTTGCGAGTAATTACGTAATATAATTAACACAAGATTTCAATAACTATTAACAAAAGTCACGTAAACTAAAATTATGCTAATTGAACAAAATATACTTGACTAATACTATAAATTAGTAAAATAAATGGTAAATGGTATAAATGGTTAATGGTTTTGGTTTGAGCACGCGGTGTCTCAACGAGAATCGATCGCGAACTGGTTAAAAGATTTAACTAAAACGCTAATGAGCATAATTGCTAGCGATGCATTTATGCGCATTAGCTGAGTGTTCGATTTTAACTCGAACAGAATTTATATATAAATAATTGTGGTATAAAAGGACCGTATTCGAAAATTTACTCTCAATAAAAACCATTGATATTATAACTTTAAGCCCTTAGTAAAATTTCCGACTTCAAAGGTTAGATTAAAGGTTGGCACGATGATACTGAAATAAAACTGAATAAAATGTAATATGAGTAAATAATGATCGATCATCGCGACGATTCCCAACAAAACAAAACAATTTTCACTTTGAAATAAAAGGCAAGGTCATCGAACTTCACCTTAAAATAAAAATGACCACGACGAACAAAAGCGCTGTGATTAGGCAGTCTGCTATCTGATTGCACCTGGAGTGCCCTGGACAAATTTTGTCTCCACCTGTACCTCTACAACTTTTACAGCCAGGACTGTATGCGAATACAAATTGTTCAATGTTTGGCTTGAATCGTAAAATGCTAACACGGTACCTACCCATTTGTTCGTAGTAAATAAATATTGCTTTAGTTAAGTTTTCGTTTTGTGAAAGACGAAACAATTTCGGTGGTTGTGGTGGAGTTAGTTCTAAAACGTGCGGAGGATTTATTGAGCTGATCTTATGCTAATCTTAATAAAAGTCAGCAAGACTACGTTGGCGTTACCGAATTGCTGACTAGCAATCGAATTGATACATAAAATACTAAGAACTACGAGTCATTATTGGATCAATGACATAACAAAAGTATTGTAGAACAAACAACATGTTTATACTGGATAAAAAAAAAGCGAGAGATCGAAAGAGGGTAAGTAACGCATGTTTAAAAAGCAGGTGCCGTTAAAAAGCTTCTATACATATTATAGTGCATATTCTTTATTTAAAACACGCTTTACTAGAGATATTTGTCTACCAATATTAAATAGATTTCGTTATACTGTGTAAAAAGGCACATCCTATGGGCGGCTACACGATATAATATTTATAAATTGTACAATGCTGACAGAATATCTAAGTCCGCACAAAACATGCGACTCCTATGCAGACAGAATCACAAGCTTTCACTATTTAAAACTTTATAATAAACTAAAAAACCTGATCTTAAAGAAATGCGAAGACTCGCAATATAAAACGGAGGAAATAAACTAAAAGTTAGTGAAAACTTTTTAAATTACTTTAAAGAAATGATTTATACATTTAAACTTTGATACAACCAAACATAAATAATCACAAGAGCTTCGTTACGAGTCTCTGGTTTCACTCGTTCTTATTTTATACTGTGACACTATAAGCTATAACTCAGCAACAGTTTACGTAAGTAAGATAAATATAACTGTGAGTCACCATGAAATTAAGTAAGCCGTAAGTAGGATTGTTTTATGCGAGCGTTAAATAACACCCAAGCGAAGAGAGAAGCCTCATAAAAGTAGCTCAGATGGTATTGTGATTAAAATGTACTGTATTGTAACTTATTCAAAAGTGATAGTAGTTAAACAAATCTCAATGGTTTTAAAAGGTATTGAAACTGGGATGATGAAGATATATGAATATTGGATCAATCTATTATTATATTATTGTATTCGTGGTTGTTAATCAAATTTCACTATGGTCGACTTTTCATAGCTTACAGAGTAGTTCAAAGGCTTCTGATTGGTACCGCGCGTGTCAACGTAATCCTGTCGGGGGCGAAGCGGCGAAAAAATCACTCTACTATTACTCTTTTGAGAGCGTTCCGGTGTATTTTCGTTGAGCTGAAAACTTTCGCAATACCAGCGAACGGCTCAAGTTTAGACTCCCGCGGAAAGAGGGGATTCAACGATCATCTGGTCCCGTCTAATAAAAGGCCCGACGTTTCTGAAATATGTTGTCACTGCATAAACTTTATGACTTTAGTTTCGTCTAGCGACGCGACAACTTTCGCCTTCGCCGTGATGAAGCTGTTTTTGAGCATACCTTTTGTCATGCGTCAACTGCGCGAGCAAATAAAAGAGAAGGGAAAAAATAATTTACAATAACGTATACAGCACTCGCACGATAACCTCATAAAGCCCGTAATTATATGAATTTATTTCCAATTGGACGATGTTAAGCAAATTTTATCGAAAGCAATTTTGATAGTGCAGTGTAATGTGACTTAAGCGAGATAAAATACGAACAAAAGCTATAATTTCTCGATTCTTGAATGGAATTTCCATAATTCGGCTTATATTTGCTTAGTCGTTTGTCAATAGCAGTCGGCTACGCCCCCGCACACGAACCGATATATTATTTCAAGTTTATTTAATGGCGGGCCTTTTCAATTTATTTACATATTATGATTTAGCGTGTAGCAATAACAGCGCATGCAAATGTGTGTGTAACTATAATATTTGCGAAGCGGCTGAAACAGTTCTATCGTCTTTATTACAGCCAAGCATTTAAATAAATTGCATTGTATAATATTATATGGTTATGTGAATCATTCATGCTGCTTTCATATATAATGTTTAATTATTTATTTCAAAAAATTATTATTAGTTTTTACACAATAATTACTTACTGAGCGAAGTTAACTATTTATATTTATGAAATATCATATTGACAAACTTCGATGGCTATTTGGTCTCATAAAAAAAGGTTTACAGGGCAGGTCAAAATGTCAAAGGGCTTTTAATAAATTACTGGTCAATATGATAAACGCAAATATCAAATGATGTGAAAACCTACTTGTGAAAACTAAAGATATCAAAGAGTAGTTTATTTATGATATTATTTATATTTATTATGATATAAATATTAATATTTAAGTTAATTCTCCTAACTCTCCCTTGAGGGACATCCAGGCGTATGAGGTATATTATCATATCCACATATCATACAGCTGTATAATAGGTTCTACGTGAGTCCTATTGCATGAGGTGAGTTGTTCACTGGGCATATAACCCGACACGTGCTGCTATTAAGACCTATTTAACAAAAAATTCGACAGCAGTTTATTTAGAATAGAGCGAGAAACGTTGGCCAACATAAATAAAAGCTATTTCCAAAAATTAAATTTCAAACTCTGCATTCAAAATTAAACTAAACTTTTGTTTTATTGTTCGTATAAAGTATCTTTGTATAAAGATTCGTAACCTTGGCTTTATTGCTTGTCGTTATTGTGTAGCAATGTAAGTGTAAGTGCTCGAGCAATAGCCGGTCGTAAGGTTATTAGATTCAAAAGATAACATTACAAAACTTACTAAATTAACTTATACGGGAACTTATACGGGTAGATACAAATTTGATTTTAATTGAAGCGTAAAGGGTGACGAATAGTAATTATAATTTTCAATCAAAATTACGGCGCAACACATTTATACCGGAATAGAAAACCGTAACACGATTTGTATCCTTATTTCAAAATACGTAATTTACCGTCTCAATACGAATTCCAATTTCGCATCAATAGCGGTGATTTAAGTATTTCTCGTATCATTTGTTTCTTTCCAATTCCAATATAGCATTTTTTATTTTGTTAAATTGCTTTCCTTTGTAGGCTATCCCCCTCCATATAAGGTGAAGTACGTGTGTGCGTCGGTGCTTCTAACACAGATTTGTTTTTAAGGATTGACGTTTATTTGTTCTTAGCTCAAGGCGAAATTGATCATTTTTTTCGTTTACTACGCATCTTATTTTGATGCTTGTTATGAATATCTTTTTCTTGGATATAAATTGAATGTCTGACTCAGATTCTCGATGTGACAGTCATTGGTTTAGTTATGGGGAGATGTACCGTCGATTTATGTAAAATATAGATATACTATCTAGGTGAAATTATTATTTTTAATATACATATAAAGACAGCCATATTATATTATATTGTTTATACTGTGGCTGTATTTGTCAATGTTTGGTAGAACTATAACAATTATTAAGCAATTTTCAGTTTAATCAAATTATATTGGCACTCGTGAGGACGTATATTTTGTAATATAATCATAACATAACTGGACAGTGGACTATCTACTAGGTAATTCATCGAAGTAGTAAATGAATAGTTTAAGATAAAAAATTAAATGAATAATTAATGATAAGTCATTTTTTTTCTTCTCCCTAACCTTTACTATTCCCAAGTCACTTGGGGTCAGCTTTTCTAGTCTAACCGGATTTGACTGGATATCAGTTTTTACACGGAGCGGCTGCCACCTAACCTCCGCAACGCGAAGGCTATCTACTAATACCCTAAGGCTAGACCAGTGTCAGTATATTATAGGGGCACTGACTGCCCAATAACGACTGCCATAGATGTTCATGGCAGACGGGACCGACAGCTTAACGTGCTCTCCGAGGCACGGAGCAGAAGATAATTGTCAATCAATATATATCAATAACTTCCGAAAGTCAGAGGTGCGCGACGTGGGTTCGAACCCGAGACCCTCTGCATTGCAGTCTGTTGATGATATAATTAACGATAAGTCATTAATGTGTTAAATAATGTCATTAATGTCATTATATATTGCATTTACGATTCTGGAGTTTAACTATTAGTTTAGCGTTGTCTTCCAATTTTCGTATCGACAACACTGTCTATAATGAATAATAATGTTTAGACTGAGTGGTGACCGCATTGACCGCAGCTACGGTGGCGTTCAACAAATTGTTAAGAGTGCAGTCATGGATACTTGACCAGATGGAACATGGTTTGGTCCAGAGCACTACTACTACTACTCACACTGGGTAATAGATATACAGGGTGTCCGGTAATTAATGGATAACCTGGAAATGTCTCATAGTGGAACTGACGTCCGTTCAGAAAAAATATGAAAAAAAATCTATGCTAAGTACTACCTGAGATATTTTTTTTTTTTTTAATTACCATGTATAACTTTCTTGTATACTACGACCATAAATGAATGAAATCCATCGGTTTTTTGTTCTTTTATTATGCTAATAGATAGACAGTCAAAAGTATGCTATGCTTATATAGCTTGCACTTTTTAATATGTCTTTTTTTTAAATTTTTTTCTGAACGGCCTTCAGTTCTACTATAAGACATTTCAAGGTCATCCATTAATTACCGGACACCCTGTATACTTACTTACTTACCTATACCTTCGCGCATATTGTGTTAGCCGTGGCCTACTTGAGTACGAAGATGCAGTGATAGTTGTCAACTGGTTACTAACCAGATGATAAGTTTAGCCGGTTTCATTCTCCTACGGGAGTACAATCTTTTGTCTAATCTTCTCAATCTTGATGATATTGTATCAACTGTTTTTATGTTTTGTAAAAATTAGTCAGGTAATTTATAAATACTCTTTATTTTGTCTTCTGTGTGGTTAATGAGCTAATGGAATTTATTTGCCTATCTCCTCCAATATCCACCTTAGTCAATATGTACCGAAAAGTTTATCTTTTGTCGCTATATCATGAGAACTACTTCTTGATATTATTATCTAGTGACAAGTATTTTTTTGAACTAATGCCTGTATCCTCTATCACAGACAGCATTAATAATTTAACAAACAGTTTGCCTGCAAACATTTTGTTAGTTGTAAAAACATGGTAGGTATAATACTTTAGCATATTTGCACTGAAGGTTTTTATTAAAGAAAACTCTATGATTTTAATAATATTGTGGTCTAACATTGACTACAATATTATTAAATCTAAAGAGTGTATAATAAGTTTCTTGTTACGTATACATAACACCATAAAAATAAACACTTACTATATATGTATGTATACATAATGTTATACCTGTTGTTAATGCAACCGCAGTAAACAAAACATAAAACAATTACACAATACCTCTTTTATCAAACTCAATAAATCCCCAAAAAAATCTCTTAATGCAAACTCATGTTTGATTGCTCACTCACATGAAAAGCGATGTCATTGCCGGGGTGCTCTTTTAACAAGTACGAAACACTCGGTTTGCCAGCCATGCAAAACATCATTCATTACTCGCCGGTTGACAATAAATAGATTATATTATGAAGAAAAAATGCACAACACGGGGTTTCGGTGCCCTCGTTTCGTAATACAATAATCAAAGGAATATGGGGGATCAGCGGAATCAAACGTCTACATATGAAGCGATAAAAGTAACTTGAAGATCGGGGTCGCAGTAGGGTTGCGCCTTTTAATTTTGGTTCTTGTATTTAAATAATACCGGGCACGCCACGATCGTGGCGGTAAGTCCCGTGTTTGAGGAGTGGCTGGAGAGGCGGCATGGCGCCCTCACCTTCCGGCTGACACAGGTTCTGACTGGCCATGGATGTTTTGGCCGGTTCCTGTGTCGTATACGCCGGCAAGAGACGCCCGGTTGTCACCACTGCGGCGACTGCCGCGACGTTATTGAGGACACGGCGCTGCACACTTTGGCGGTTTGCCCCGCCTGGGCATCGCAGCGTCGTGATTTGATCGCGGCAGTCGGATCGGTTGCCCTCTCGCTCCCGGCCGTAGTTCAGTCTATGGTCCGGAGTGAGAGGTCGTGGAACGCCGTCGCCTCCTTTTGCGAGGAAGTGATTTCCATCAAGGAGGCGGCGGAGCGGGAGAGGGAGCGTTTAAACCCTCTCCCCAACCGCAGAGCCGGGCGCCGGAGGGCGCGAGATGACCTCCAGCCACCCTGAGGTTTGACCTGGGGGTGGCGGGCTTTGTGGGCCTGCCCGCCATCCGTTCAGCACCAGGTCCGAGAGGCGGCGTGCGTGTTCCCACGCGCGCCTCTGTGTCGAGTCCGTCTTCCCTCTAGGGGGGAGACAGTAGGGTTTTATTTGAAGTAGTGCCTATTTTGGGTAGGTCTTTCGTGTAGTGGCCTGCCGTTTCATACGGCGGGCCGTAACCTCGGCGGGGTCGCGACCGCATGCGAAAGCGATTCGCGCGGCCCCGTCGGTAGTGGTTGTGTCGAGGAACACCGTGGTAGGTTTAGTCGGTATTCCGGGAGGTACATTATCTTTTTTTTTTTTAACATCTTTATTTTACCCCGGCGAGTCCGACATAATCCCTCCGCCCGCCCCCGCGGAGGGATATGCGCCATTGCATTCCCCCACGTAAAAAAAAAAAAAAAAAAAAAAAAAAAATTTAAATAATACAGGAAATAAAACTGTTTGTACTCGTATTATTCACGTAGTTGTGAAAAAAGTGCAAAATCGTTTGAGTATGTTGGTTTTTCCAAGGTAAGTTGTAGTCAATATAACATTTTATATAATTGTTAAATTATATATTGCCATACATAAACTTATGTCTGTATATACTAAAAGAGGTAGGCAAAGATGAATTACATTTAGATTTCAATGACTATGTGTTAGATCCCACGTAATAGAGACCAAGTCTGTCTATCGACACATATCCAGTGCAATTTCTTAATAGTCTTTCTTAAGAAATCCGGTGACATTTTGCAAGCTAGGAAATCAAGTCACTATTGCACGCAAACATAAGTTTACCAATTTATGAGACAGCGTCTACAATGCAGTTGTATATTCAGCTTATGTTTTAGAAACGCATCGTTTTGTATCTCTGGCCAAGCCGTGGGCTACAAACTAATTCATTTTATAAAATAAAGTTTAATTTGTTGCGCGCAAAGTTATCCAAAAGTAACTGGCAATTTTGTTGAGACATGTCATACCTAATAAGATGTACAAAGTTCGATTGGATGTTGAAGTAAATTGAATTACTTGATTTGATTTAGCTCACAAAGTTTAAAGAGTAACAAGCACTTTAAACGGATTAACACTTAGTTGGGTAAGCCTTTAGAGGTTCAATAACCGTAGGTTTCAACATAACTAAATTAACTAATGATAATTCAATTTTAAATAATAATAAGATACATGTCATTATGATTACTCATCAGTATGTTAATAACATAAAATATTTGCAAGCAATAAAACATATTCTCGAATATAACCTCAGCACCATACCTGAATATGCGTTGTTTAAGTACCAGGGCCGCAGAGAGCCGAGCAGCTGTCACGCGTGAGATAATCTACAGAGAAGCGGAAAGCCTGCCCTCAGCGAATTGTGACTCCGCGACGATCCCCCGTCGCCTACCAGGCACACATGATAATGCGAAAAGTAATTTTTATATTAAACCTTTGCCAAAACATAAAAGAGAGATTTCCTCAAGCATCTTACTCGGGCTACAGCGAATGCGCCGCATAAATTAGTTTTACCGGAGATTGTTTGCTCAGTCGATGCTTTTTTATTTATTTTACCTTAACATTTATGAGTTTTTCATCGTCGGAGTCACTGTTTAACATTCGTGTTGCTTACATTTTAATAGTGGAAAAACTAACAACCACGTGGAAGAGAGGTCCTTCACCCAGGAATTGTTTAAAATGTTTAATTACAGCGTTCGGTTCGTGTGTTTATTTACTTTTTTTGTGGGCAACGTAAAATGTAAATTGAATAAAAAAGACGATGAGTTTGTTCATATGCCGTTGAAACTTCCCGGTATCTGGTCGGTAATTAATTAAAAGCTTAGGTGATGCCATTATGGGTTTTATGCTAATAGGCGGCGGCTAATATGGGAGCCTTCAAAGGGTCTGTACACGGGCGAAACATTAAATTTCAGCGGAGCGTGCGGCACAAAGCATCGCCGGCCGGCTGTATTGCGTTATGCTCGTAGATTAGATTAGCGACCGTGTTTTGTAATGCGAAATTTATATCCACCTCCTTCACATATCTGATATTTTGGTATCAGAAATTTATAAACTATTCCAAAATGAAGTTGCTTCCAAAAAATTTATAATATATTTTGTTTTACGGTCAATGTATTTATATTTGAACAATGCACTAATTACTCATAAATATAGATAATAGTAGACTAAATTCTTTTAAAAATGATCTCTTAATTTCGAGAGAGTTTATTATTAATAAGCTTAAATCATTCACGAATTGAATACATTTAAATATTCTAAGCTCTGCTTAATTCAGTTTTATAAGTTTAAGCGAATAAATAATTGGAGTTAAACTTACATGTTTTCTATCTAATTTCAAGTTGATATTTTCTAACTCGCCGAATTAGTGTTTAAGTGAGTGTAATAATGAAGTGTCGCATCTTCGTGGTTGTTCATTGCGTGCATATACACAATATGCACGGCGGCGGCGGGCGGCGCGGCGGGCGGGCGCGGGGTGCGGGCGCGGGGCGGGGTACAGTTAAATTGAGCACCGCTACGCCCAGACTCTCATTTCCTCCATCCACCATTGTGCGCCACTCACAATACAAAACATTTTTTACGAATTTCGACAAAAAGTGCTTTGAATTTTTTCCAATCTTCGCCTCTATTCAGCTCGTAAAAACTTATTGTCTCGCCGCAAAAGAGAGGAGGCGTGGCCTTCGGGAACGTTGGCCTGCATCGCATTAAACTGCAATAATAACATTTCATACTGTTCTAAAAGTATAATTTAGTGCTGCGACATTAAACTCGGAGTTTCGTAATTTTATCGCCGCGATAATTAGGAGGATGATAACTCTTTAAGAAGAGACATAATTCATTCAGAACTTATGGAGGTTTGCGTTTGAAATTGCCGTATTATACATAATTAATTGTCTTAAGAGCGCTTAATGGGCGTTATATGTCTGGCGATTTGTATAAGCTGTCACTTAAAACAAGAATATTAATATAGCTTGAACAAGAGCATAAGTAAGCAGATTTATTACTCAAATAAGTATATAGAGAAACGAAACACAAGTACTAAACAAAAGCTATCCATTCAGTTTGGGTTTCGTAATAATAATTGTTCGCCTGATGCTATTTATAAACTTGTATGAGATTTTCAGGCCCACAGTTTGCCTTTGCACCTGAACGTAGGTGGCAGAGCTCATTCTATTTTTCAGAAGTCCTATACATATTCTTTATGTTTTGAGCGGGGACAGTTCATACAATACTATGTATCTTCGTGAGCCTAGATATGGAACAAAATATAAAATTCCAACAGAATACGGCAACAGGTAAATGTAAGTTCATAGTATAGTTTAGTAAGTGTAACCTTGACGTTCATAAGTGTTACTTTGTGACCTAAAGAATAAAGATATTTTGATTTTATGGAATATTTATTCTACGCATATTTGTTCAGTTACTTACTTAATTTGATACTTTAATTTTTAGAATGGGACAGTATTATAAGAAAATATTCCAAATGACAAACAAATATTCTTCTTGTGTGTTTTTAATCCTAACTAATAATAATATTATAATAAATGCAATTGTGAGTTTGTTTGTTACGCTTTTGACGCCTTAACTACTGAAACGATCATCATAAAATGTTGCATGCACGTTTTCAGGGCTACAGATAAAGACATAGCGTACTTATCATCCAAAAAAGTACTGTTTCCGAGTGAAGCCACAGGCAAAAACAAGTATTATTAAATAAACAAATAAGTACGACCGTATGATTCACTTAATAAACGATATGCTGTACTGGATGTCCTTTTTGCAACTGGGTCATTTTTAAGGTTTGATTGAAGGAAATTCAATTTGACCGGCACTGTTACAGGTCTTCTTGCTTATGTTTACAATTCACGCGGGGTAATGTTGTAGCTGGGCACCACATTTATAGCATACTATAAGAAAATATGTCTAATAAAAACTTAACATAGACTTGTATTATATAATGGAAAATTGTATTACTGAGGCAATTGAATCAAATCAAATCAAAATAAATTTATTCAAATTAGGTTACAAGGTAACACTTATGAATGTCAAAGTTACACGTAAATTTTTTCCTGTGAATTTACATTTACTGCCACGTTCAGCAAAGCTAGGGTGTGTAGGGTCATGAAAAGAACGGGCAAGAAACTCTTGATTGAATGGAGCTTAGACACCAGTTTCTTACCCGACCTTGTATGATTTTTAATAGTGTAACTGGCTTTTCAGTAACGGTACCTTTTAATTTTGATAATATTATTTTGAAATGCGGCAATGTATTAGTATACGATCATACTAGGCTGGAAAAATAACGCATGGTACTATAAATTCGTCATTAATTTTTGGCATAATTAGAAAGAAAATGTTTTCTACTCTTTAATATCTTAGATTGAAAGCTAGCCACAATTTATTTATGTACATAACCCACAGTTCTTAAATATTACAAATTTGCTGATAAAGTAACCTTATATATTATAGCCAATTACGGATTTACAATTTATTTTAATTACAATAATTTGGCTTTAATGCCAAATAATAGTGCTTACAGTTACAGCACATAGTGAACAATAGTGTATTAGAAGCATTGATAAGAAGTATACCGATTGGCCTATGTTGAAATGGTTTGCCTATTGCAATATATCTGCGCATAGTAAATCATTAAGTTAACTACTAATGCCTTCCACATGTGTTTGGTATTAAAGATATTATCACTTAAAACGCGTCAGACCAAACGCTTTACAGATATCTATTTCTAGTGCGGCTACACTTAGATATTAAAAGTAAAAAACGAAGTTAAACTTAGACACGAGGCGGGGCACATAACTCTTACGAATTTATAGTGATTGCAATGGCGGCTAACAAAAATGGCACCGGTTTTGATATACGAGCAAATCTTCGTGAGATTAATTGTGGCCCGATGGATAACGGACTATAAATCTTCTGGCCCTGTATTATAAAGCTGAACACATACGGCATTGTCTTTTCCGTTGGTGAATAGTTGTTTGTCCTGACATTAAACGAGTTACGCCCCAGGAGAATGCGCGAGGAGCATGGAGATAAAACAGTAGTCTTGTTTATATTATTTTTAATTTATGGGTTTGGGTAGAATTTGTTGTCTGCTATGTAAATAGCGAAAAGTCAGCATGACAAACTGTTACTATTATTAAAAAGTTAGTTATATCGAGTTCACCTTCAAAGCAGCGCATATCAGACTTTTTTTTTAAATATTCTACCACATACACACAACACTATCTAGCCCAAACTAAGCAGAGCTTGTACTATGGGTACTAGACGATGGATAAACATACATATATACTTTTTTTTTGTAAATACATACATATTATACATAGAAACACCCAGACCAAGACAAACATCCATGTTCATGTACACAAATATTTGTCTTATGCGTGAATCGAACCCGCGACCTCAGGCGTGGCAGTCGGTTACACTAACTACTACGCCATCGAGGCATTCGTTCAACAACAAAGAGAAATATATTATATACATATATATATTATTTCCCTTACTTTTGGGCTGTTATATGCCAAACGCCATTCGCACATAGGTACGCATGACTGACTATGATCTCAATCCTGTAATTTTTCTATTTCAAGAAGTTTAAATTGTCAAAATTATGTTAGAGATGGAAAAAATACTAACATTTTTATTAAATATATTATGATTTTTCGGACGGTTTAGGCAAAGAGAAGGGTAGGCAAATGTCTCTTGCTTAATGTACTGTCAAAACATTCTTAATGCACGTCCTTTAGGTTAGGTTATTCTTAACTTGGCCTTAAAAGGACGTGTCTGATCTGGTCTGAGAACGTTCACAATCATCAAAAGAAGATTTTCAAAACAGTAAGTCGTAGCAAATATAAAAAGTCCAATCAAAAAAGTCAATCTTCTGTTATTTACCTGTCGTATAAAAGCCACCGCTCGCGAGCTGTATAACTTTTGATAGAAAGAAGTCGTACGTGGAGCCTCCTTAGTGAATGGCAAGTGCAGGTGTGCGGTTCGAATAAATCAAAACCGTCGATAAGGTTATCGACACTCCGCCTTAGGACATGTATGTAAAGTTCAATGAAATGTGAGAGTGAATAATGTTATGTAGTGTTTCATTTGTATGTGAATATGAAAGGTTATACTAAAGAATTGAATAAGTGTAATATGATTGATTTGAACGAGACGAGAAATGAGTGAGACGCGAAAGCAGCCGTCAATTAATACTGTAATTGCAGTCATTGTATTCAATGACTGCACGGGTAGTACAGTGATTTAAATAGTCGCCTCGACACTGCACTGAGTGTTACGAGTTCGATCCCACACAGAGCAAAAATTGGAGTCAACAAATATTTGTTTTGGAACTGAGTTTGTTGTGTGTATCCGTTGTTTAAATTATAGTAATCCGACGGTTAAATGTTTGTACTGTGTCACAAGGGACCTGGGGCGGTTTTTTATAGAAAGATATTGTTACATCTTATCCATTGTTAAGATGGTGTTATTGTATTTTTTCTCAAAAAAGGGAAAGCCAATTCAGATTATTATGTTACTTTGATATGGTTTGGTTTCGTATTATTATTTGCGCTAATTCGATTCACAGTCTTTCTGTGTGTTGCTTTTGAGACTTCACTGGACGGAAAACATTATTATCTTTGCTCAAACGGCATTCGAAACAAAGATACATGCCAAATAATGACCCGTACTTTTGCAAAGTTACACTCATGCGCACAGTATATTACGTCACAGACAGTACAGAAATTACAACAACGTTTGAATGTATCTTTGTGGGTCTTTTCAAATTGAGGCTCCGTGATCCGTCAAGTGATGCTAGCTAGAGATATTCGTGTCTTTGTGAGTACTATATAAGCTTGTATGAATCATGTAGAAAATAGTGTGAATACGGATTTAAATTTTTATCACTCTACCGCTACACCGCTACAAATTAAAATATTTATGGTAAGTTGTGGTCTAGCGGCGTTCTTTGGAATTCCTACGTCTATAAGTAATAATACACGGCTAGCAGTACACCTGGCAGTAAGTAGTATTTACGTAGTACCAGATGTACAGCTAGCTCATAAGCTACCATGAGTAAAAAAATTCAGCTGTGAAGCTGTTAACGCTGACAGTATCTAATTTTACGGTATAACTTTGCACGATACAAATTCTGTGGTTGGCGCGATCGCAGCTATTTAGTATAAGTACCTATAAAGGGACGATTTCAATAATTTTACTTATGATACCATTTATCGCAGTCTCTTCTATTATAATAATAAAATATAGCATACGAGCGAAGCCATTTTAATACCCGAGTCGCAGATAAAGTTAAATTTTAGTGCTTAATTCTCAGTGAAATTTAATAAACGCGAGTGGAGTTAAAGTTTTTGGTCACGTCGCTTGCCCATTCAAATAATACTACGTATAATATCGTAAACCAATAGTTTATGGTCTTCGCTGGATGAAAACTCATATTTTATAGGTGATCCCCTAGAATTGTTAAAAGGAAATGTTTTTATGCGTTTGCTACGTGAATGGGTGAGACCTTAAATTTTAACTCAGAATGTTTTAAAGTGAATCTTCGGTGAAGTAAAATACGATATAGTGTATGATAGAAAAAGTGGTCATTTTAATTATAAATGCGAACGTGAGTTTGATTATTTATTTGTTTGTTACACTTCCACGCCTTAACTAACCTCGGCCGATCGTCATGAAATTTCGCATACACGTTGTTACGGGTACAGAAAAAGATATTATAGAGTACAGTTGTTTTCATCCAGAAAGTGGTACTGTGCCGGACCGGAGCTGCCGGCAAAAGCTATTATTAAAATTGTCAATTGTAAAATCTCATACTCTCAAAGAATTAGAAAGTTAAATAATATATACATATATCTCTCTTTCAAGGGACTGTCTCTATATCGGCGCGACTTTACATACATATATTCAAACATCGGACACTAAGATCACCTAGGCTTTTACTATTAACAATTTATTATTTATTTATATTATTGACCAGCTGCCGTTCGCGACCTCGCTCGTTCATGCAAGGCTTTTTTACTTAGGTATAATGTAATTTTGTATAAGTAAAATACTTTTCAAATCGATTGTCTGACGATGACACTACGTCAGAGACTACATGCTCTATAATATTCTACTACATAATATTCTACTACATACACACACCACTATCTAGCCCAAACTAAGCAGAGCTTGTACTATGGGTACTAGACAATGGATAAACATACATATATACTTTTTTTTTTGTAAATACATTGTTATTATACATAGAAACACCCAGACCAAGACAAACATCCATGTTCATGCACACAAATATTTGTCTTGTGCGGGAATCGAACCCGCGACCTCAGGCGTGGCAGTCGGTAACACTAACCACTACGCCGTCGAAAAAAAAAACATAAAAAAAAGGAAACCAGTGTATTATTTCATAAAAATAGTATAGACTAAGTCACGAGTCGACTAACGTTTGTTTTGGCTGTTTAATCTTTGGCGTCGCAACATTAGCCAATTAAAAAGCGTAGCTGGGATACATCACAATGAAAGCAAAGAGGTGTTATACTAAATGTAGGATTAATAGGTTTATTGGGGGGTCAGTCTACAGTCCCTCATCAGCCTAATCTACTCTATGGTTCACAATTAGGGATGTCTCGGTTTTTGTTTACCTACTTGCTAAACTACCTCACCATACATATTCAAGCTTTACATAAATAATAAATTCAGTTATGCAAAAGTATGAAAGTTACGAATTTACTGCACACAAATTCAATATCATTATATATCTTATTATATTCTAGTCCACATCTCATTCATACTAAAATACTTTTAAAAACAAGTTTTCTAGTAATATTCTTGCTAAGACGAAGAAATAAAAATACAACGCTGTCGCAAAAAACACTCAATTTACTTGCAAAAAATCTGAATTAACTTTATAAAGTTGAGATTCAACTGAAACTTTTCAAATTTTTATTCTCAGAATTATTGAAGACTATAAAACATTGTGTTTCGAAGCAGCGTAATAAACTTCATCTATTTTCGAAGCATCGTAATAAAGTTCTATTTTTGAAAGTCAAAGCTCAATTAGCACTTTGTAAAGTTGAAACTTTTAACCATAATGAAAGGTTTGTTATCTCTGAACGTTAGAGCAATTTGGTTAATTGCTGGCGATAGGAAGCTATTTCAACTCTTTACGACATTGGACGCCATGATAACGTTACTAATTGTCAAATAAAAAAGGATTACAGCTAATCCTTGTTTAATAAAAATGTTAATGATGAGATTTGGCGTCGCAATATGCAAATTTGATAGTACCCACCCGTTCGTGATTGGCCGTAATATGGTAATATCGGAGTATATCGTGACACTGTTTAAACGAGCGCCACTCTATACGAAAACATTGAACGTAATGAACGTTTTTTGGTTGCTTTTAAACACTAAATTTGGAGTGATATATTTTGGCATAATTTATGTTGCTTACGGTTTAATTTTAGTCTTTATTTATTAAAGTTAATAATTTTTACTTGGATATGTGCCTCGTTTTGTTTTGCGCTTGTTGATTTACGTACGTAGCTTTCGTAAATTAATTAAATTGTGTATTAACATATAGCTAAGTGATTTTAAAGTCATCTTTATGTCAACTAAGATAATGGTTCACATGGCTTATGCATAAAATCATAACAAATTGTTTCTGTAATAAGCGTAGCAGTATGTGCAACGCACGAGTGATTCACTTAGAGATTTAGGCTGGCAAGCAGTAATCTCCAGGCTACTACATAAACAAGAAAGAGAAAGCAGGAAAATATATACCTACCTTTTTCTTCAAGAATTAGATCTTTAAAATATTATATATAATTTCCAGACAATACTTTATATAAGATCACTTTGTCAAGACGCATATTTTCGAGTTAACCACCGTTCTATAAAGCATGTGTAACAACGCTTCCAAATTATAGCCTACACATTTAAAGTAACAAGCAGCACACTTGTCTAATAAATTCGAACTAAAGTACAAGACTCAGCAATTTCACGACATCACATAGATAAAACGAACGGGTTGAAAAATAGCACCAAACAAAACAAACAAAAGCAATATTTTTCCAAAACCTTAATTATAAATACCCTGAATTGGGTTCCGTAAGTAAAGATAAAACAAATATCCATACGAATGGGCGTATCATTACTGGGAGAAGTCTTGGGGATTATAAAAAGGGCTCCGTGTAGCACGAATCTAATTTTTAAAGCGCGGTTTTACGATCTGCATACGTAGGTAACACTAGTGACGTACGTAACTGTTAGGTTATTATCGATATTTGACTTTTGCTGAATCGTATTTGGTCTAAACAAAATAAACGTAGATGATCACGAATCAAGTCCCATGGGTGTCGTAAGGAGCAAAAGGGATACATTAACAGTAGTTATTTGTTGCTTTACACAGAAGAACGATAGACAATAATTTCACAAGAAACGATTGGTTTTGTTCATCAACGGTGGAGAATGCTGAACAGATATTCTGCCAAAAAATATTTTGCCAGTGTGGGTGTAATTTCGATTGTTATAATGTCAAATTATGACAAGAAGATAATTTGAGACCAAAATATTGACATGGGATCGTATGTTAATTAATGTCGTTCGAGGTTAAGGCAGTAGCAATTCGTTTCTTAAACGGAATTAATACGAAAATAAGTATCGATAATTCAACTAACAACACATCCCTATCAGTACACGTCTGAAAACGAAATTTATTCTAACAATTCATGCGGAGCTCTCCCACAAGTCGGATTATTGTAAATAAGTATCACGAGCGACGCCCGTATTAATCCTCGCCTTTTAACGAATCGCGAAAAAGTTAGTTAACAAACTTTTTTACCCGCGTCTACTTTACAAAAACCTCCGGTGGAATATAGTCCTTCCCGACACAAAATTATTTGTATCAATAGAATGTTTTTGCTTGTGCAAATATACGGCGTGGTACCCCGGGGGCCTAGTTTAAAAAGGTGTATTTGACTTCACTAATAAGGACGCGGGTGTACGGATACCACAAATATCTTCAACTTTTATGCATACATTGAGCAATTTACAACCAAATACCTATCGAAAACGTAAATTATTTCATTCTGTTCAACCAACCGCAAATCCCTTTTAATAATTTACGTATTTTCAACAAACAAATTCAGTTTGTTTGTTACGTGCCAGTGAACACATCGCGACCTATATTTATACGTAGCAAAAGCTATCTCGTTAATTGACTGTTGGAATAATTTAAATATACTGCGGCCAACGGCTATATATCAACGGGATATTATAAATCAAAGGATTAGGAGCAACGAAACCGGGTAAATGGATGCTGGCAATATAGATAATACATGTTTTATTCTGCATACGTTATAGGGCGATAACGACAATATAATCGCATCGGGGCCGGGGCCGGTTGGGCGCGGCGGGGGGTCGCGGACAAAAAGTACTAAGTACGAGTTAAATACCCTTTGTGTCGCATGCTCTCCTGGTCGCCATTCATCGACTTACACCGAGGGTCCTCTCATTATTCAGCCGAAATTCGATTATTTTCCCATTTCGTAAAATATCCATATCGTCCCCAGCTTTCACTCTAATTGAAAATGGAGCGATGGCCGTCATCGTACTGATCGCTTTTAATTTATTTACATTCGTATTCCGGCTACTTTCGCGACGCAACTTCATTACGAACACAATATGATTTAGGTACGCTATTCGGTGTAACAGGGTGTGTATTCTCAAGGCGAATCCTTTTAATAAGAGCAGGGCAGTTGTCGTATATCAGGAGAACAGACGGAAGTAAATATCCTGTCCGAAAATGATTACACGGCACGCGCAGTTAACCGACGTTACGAGCGGCTTATTCCCCATTCCGGGGGTATTAGTCTCGTGGCCACCAATTTCTGTAATTTATTAAGAGTTTCGCTTATATTTTGACCGGTCTTTGGTGGCTTCTCCTTTCTCGCTTGAGGCTGGAAAGAAATATAAGCAGTTAGCAACCTGTGATCAAAGGCTTTCGTAGGGCGGACTGATCCCTAATATTTCACTCATAATTGGTTTATTCTAAGCTTGCAGCGTTTCCGTATGTGGTCCTTTGATCCGTCCAGTGTATTAAGTTGTAGCCAGAGATGTATGGCTCACATTATTCGTTCGGATCTGAAGATTTACTCAATGGCGTCATTTGCTATTTGAAAGCGAAGGTATTGGGGCGCTTAAGGGATTTCTCGTGGTCGTTACTGTAATAATATTTTTAATCAAAACAGCTGTGTACCGCACTTTTCTCTAAATTAAGAGGCAATAAAATATATGAAAATTCGGTTGAGATGAGCTTCAGAATAAGCTGGCTTTTTTCTTAAAAGGGGAATATTGGCTGTACCAAAAAAGTTGAAAATTAATATAACTTGCCCGGTCAACTTTACTGTCTGTAAATTGAAACAAATTATTTACTACTTTTGGATTTAAAATATGTTGCAGGGATGGTGTAATAATTTGAATGTGATCACTTTTAATGTTTGAACTGTTATATAATTTCGTCAGCTACAAGTAAAATGTTATCTATATTTTTTGGCTCCAAAAATGACCAACGCCGACCACATAGATAAACACTTACAAGAAATGATACCACTGCGCAGAGAACACGTTAAACAGTTGGTTTCTGTCACGAACATCCATTATAGTCACTATAACTCTCAAATAAAACTATTGTTACTATCTGCAATGGTGAGGTTAAATGATAGCCGCACCGTCAGTAACAAAGAAATCACTGAGTAATCAAATTTCTGTCAGTGCCCAAATGGTTGCCTGTAAGATATCGCTAACATGTATTGGCACTATCATGATTTACGTACGTTAATTTCCTTTCAATAAGGCTGTTTACGAGATTGTTTTTACTTAGTTGTCGCAGTATGTCGACCCTCCGGGCCGGAAGCTGTCTGCCCTTGTCCCTTCCATTTCCGGCCACAAGCCGTCAAAGCCTCGGTGAAGTTTTATGTTATCATATTTGTACAATACGTTTTCTCCTTTGTTCCTGTGTATGAAATATGTATTGATGTAAAGAACATATATTCCTTTTAAAAAATGCTATTCATATAACTCATAGAGGTAAATGATTGGTAATTTTAAATGTTTTGTTAGTTTGGTTTAATAAAATCTGTTTGTTTGATATAAACCACTGATTGTCAATTTTTGATTTGATGTACTAATTACATTATAAAAAGTATTATATGTTATAAAAAAAGTATTATAACTCTGAGCTATCTATACTAATATTATAAGTTTGTTTGTTTGCTTGACCGCGCTAAACTCAGGAACTACTGGTTCGAATTGAAAAATCATTTTAGTGTTGGATAGCCTATTTATCGAGGAAGGCTATAAAAAAGGCTATATAACATCAGGCTCCCACCCACGGGACCGGCGCAGTAACTATAAACGCGGGTGAAACCGCGGGCACATCTAGTAAATTATAATACTATACTCACAAGATTCTTTAAGAATTATGCCAAAGTCATCGATAAAATTGCGATTTTGTCCAAACCTACTCTGGTTCCTTGTTTGATGAGTACCACCACCCTGGTCAAGATCATAGCCAAACTAATTTTATATATTAGCTACAACTAAATGAACATCGTTTTTATACTAGTCATATCAAACATATAATGGCATCATTGTATACATAAGATCAACCAATAAAATCAATATAAACTTATTTTATATTTATAAGAAATGAAATAATATGACTGGATATGGTGAAATCTATTTAAGCAAATTAACAAAGGTTGAAAAATGTTTTATATGTAACTAGTAGACCACACCTTCTGCCCGAACGTTGGCGATCGCAGAGCCACCTACCGGGTTCAATTGTGAATCTAATACCATTTAGGGACCCATACAAAATGTCATTAAAATCTGTACAGCCGTTTAAAAGAATTACAGTGACATACACGCACAAAGGAAATATATAGAGACGACGGTATTATTTTAAATGGCGTAACCATCAGCCTACCAACTTTATTTTTCTATTTGACCACACGTGTTTTCAAAGTTTACCATGCTGGTGAAGTCAAAGTTAGTAGATAAACAGAAATATAAATTTTAAAGTCATGGCGGCGCATTCTACTTATCGCAAATATGTACAATGCACATATATGATATTGTTGTCTTCTCACTATTGACAAGTTTTCTACAACGAAACATAAAGCAAATATATTCACAGTTAACACAAACTAGAGCCAAAAGCTCACAAGTTTAATAAGTTAATCTCAAATGTAATTATAGCAGCTCAATTACAAGAAGATTAAAAGGTACTATGAATAGGTTCTCAAAACGTCGGCTAGACTATAGATAGGGGGGTATATTGCTTCTCTAAAGCGTTAATAGCGTCTGCAGTCGATTTAACGATAATAGATTAATACAGGGGTAGTCCAGCGATAGTTTTCATTAAGGCTCTTTCTTATTTGGTATTTTATCCGCCGCTATTGTTAGAAATGAAAGGCCACTGGCTGATTGGAAGCATTTGTGAAAAGCACGAGTTTTCCACTCAGTGAAAGGTCTATTTATTGCGCTGATTAATGTTTGCCTGTACCAGGGTAGCAGAAGTTTCGAAGAGGCAATCTCTAATGACGGACGGATAACTTTTTAGACGGCTAAATTAATTATGAGTTTTAAATATATGTATAAATATTTTGAATATTTGTGCTTAATTGGTTCTAATTACTGTTAAAGTAATGTGATTATGGTTTTGGATTTTTGCAAGCAAACGTTACGTCTACACTACAATAAATTCTAGCAAAATTCAATATGTAAAATGTTTTTGTAAGAAGTGATTAGAATGTCACCACGTTTTAAAGTTAGCTATTATTTTGTTGAGCAGTAACTACGTCTTTATTTTATTTGCACTAATACTCGATAGAAACTTATTTAATGAATCTGCAATGCTTTATTTCTACCAAAGTTAATTATACGTGCAATGCCAGATATAATTGAAAACCTATTGTGTTCGGTGCCGGTGTACCGCTGCGACTCAATAGATAGATCAGATATAATAAAAGCAGAAGGTTTTTGTTAGTTTGTATTTTTCTTTTCTTTTCACGCACCAATAAAGCAGCAGAATTACGTTATTTTTGCATAGAGATAATTTATGGGCCTGAAAGTATTTATTTCGAAACGATACACGATTCCTTAAGGATAGATCCTTGGGAACTAATTAAAAGCAAGTATGAATACACAAAACAACGAATTTCATAAGTAAACTAATTAAACATATCCTGGTCATCCTTCAAACTCCCGTCCGTACTCTGAGTCTACGAACAGTTTACGCATCTCCAAAATTGTCAACAACACATCTCTATCTCTCCATGTCATCTATATCTTGGTGGAAATAATTACTTGTTCGTAAGTAATTGGGGCAAAAACCCTTGTTTAAATCGTCCCCTGGATCTGTTGGGGACACCATTGTCCCGCCCCATGGTTTCGCTCGCCAACTGACCGGGAACATTTGAAATTGTACGTAATAAGCTAGTTGATTTGCCCTATTGTTGTATACTTGAGATTTTGGAAGGGATCGCGATAAATTAAAGTATTCAATGTTAAATGACGTGACTATTCATAGAGTAATTTTGCCGTGCTAGATTCAATTAAATCAATGTTGGTAATAAACCTTATTTTTCTTTTTTAAAAGAGGCAAGTCTTCCGTTGGGCTAAATGCCTGTATTGCGGTGGATTTTACAAATAATTAAATAGCAGGCACAAAACCACCCGGACTCAAGCAGTTATTTGTAAATCACAACAGTTTTCGCCCCGTGTGGCAGAGGACATTCCACGACGAATAGTTTCACTCAGAAAGTCAGAATGCAAAGGGTATTAGACCACTTTAAAAAGTGCAAATTAACAGATTTCATACATGTTCAATAGCAAAACCCTTAAGTACAAACGTAGTATAGGTCGCTTTACTATGTTAGCTTTCACCTTTTATTAAGCGAGCAGAAATTGCAATCACCTCACACTCCTGAAGCAATGATTATAATAGAAAAGGATTGACATTATTAAACTCTTGGTCGATGGACCATGCCTTCAGTATTGTTGTCGTTATGCCCAATATGTTTATAAAAACATGCAGCATTTAACTTAGCTATCTTGCTATATTAACCATTTTTACTAAGTACGCATAATAAATCTTATCAAACGCAAATGAACAAATTATTTATTAAAAATATTAATCAATATTTTTGTATAAGATGTTTAAATCCTAATTTGGAATAAAACCGATCAATTGTAAAATAATGATTTAGAAGATATCACACAGCAGGAATATTTTAGCTATTAATATATAAATTATTTTCGCCATGCAACGCCCATTTTTTAAAACTTAGTGAGTTACTATTTCTTATATTTATTTATTATTAGCGAATTAAACATACTTTTATTGTGGGAACTTCGGAATAAACGGATATAATCAAAAATATTGAAATGCAACGTTGTGTTAAAATGCAATTCAATCCTTCGACTACTTTCAAGTTTTGAAAACACAAACATACCGACGCTAAAATTATATATTAAAAGGATTATCTACAACCACTTACAACATTTTTGTTTTTCAAACATTTCCTTGTAATATCAGCCAGTCTTTTGACACCGCTGCAAAGACTTAGACCTTCTGTTTCCGTACTTAATCATCTATCCCTATAGTAATGGACGACCGATACGTAACAGAATTGTGATTTAATTGTACCAATTTATACTGTACTCAAGTTACTTGTTTTATGTAGGTATATTAGCCCTGATGGAATCAAACCGACACTGTCTGACAGAGGGCAGACGACCCAGTAATTCACTCAATTTGAGCCGTAAATCTCATATTGCAAAATGGACGCGCCCTGTAATTGTGTTTGTTAAACAATATGGGTAAGTTTAGGTTGCTTTGTATGGGGTATTGCGTAGGTAGTCAATGTACGCAAATTGTACTACCAATATATTATATAAAACGTGTAATAGTTTGTTCGAAAATTAATAATAGCATCGGGTAAAATATTTTTAGGAGGCATTATCTTTAGGAAAAGAATAGATAATACTGTCATAAAAATGTAATAAGCTGAAAAACAATTTCACTTTATAAAAAGAGGTAGAAATCAATTCGTATAGTTGCGATAAATAAGTATGTATCTAAAGTTAAAGTATCGAACAAAATAAAAAGTTATCCTCATAGTAATTTCAAAAATATTTACTTGGAATAGATTTGCTGGCATGCTGTCATGTTATACTTATATAATAACTTTTATGGTATGTTTTTACGTTTCTTGTAACAGAGAGCATGTCTACCGAAAACAGTTACAGACTCTATACCGCTTCTGAGAATATTCTAACATAAAATTCTTTGGCGGATGAGGAAACCGAACATATGCGATAACTTATACCACGAGATCCGATATAAATTAAATAGTGAATCTAGAACTAAAATATAATTTTCGCTAGTGAATATTACTACCTATGTTATTTACAACGACTCACTAATAGGTGAATACTACCCACTGTAATAGCCGAATTGCAAAATGAACATCGAGTGTCCATTAGAGGCTCGCCTCTCCTGGCTTATTGCTGTAATAATTATATTGGTGCAGAACAAAGGTTACTTTGTATACAATTAATGCCTCTTCCTGCCTATGTTGTTCTGGTACATTATTTAATGGTTGTCCGATGTTACAGGGATAATAAGTTTATTTTATGGGAATAATTTTGTGATTTACTGGATGTTATTAAGGTGAGGTAGATGTTGAGTGTTCTAAAGGATTTTTTCCTTTTATGTTGAGACAAGACCTTAAGACCAAGCGTACAAGAAAATTAATAAACTGTATTTATTTTATTAATGTATTAAATGGATGACACTTTTTACATTTACCTGTTATAATAGCCTTTACTTTATACTATTATGATGTTTAAGTTAATAAAATAACTATGATATAGTTGCCTACTATTGTGATTAATTTAATTAGTTGCATTTCATCATGCGGTGTTGATGCACTTTGAATTATTTGTACCTGTGTAGTTATGTTCAGCGGTAGTAGTGGAAATACCGAGATTTGACACTCGTAAAAGTATAACTACGTAAGTATCCGGCATTTTAATTAGAAGTACTTATAAAATTTTAAAGCGGTACCCAACAACTGAAACTGTTAGATCACGACCCCGAAACGATTATATACTTATATATTCCTTTCTAGTTTTCCTTGAAAATCAAACAAACGCGTTATAAAACCATTCCCTTACTGCTGTCAGACTATTCTTTTTGTAATAAATATACATATATGACAAAAAAAAGACAATATAAATATACAGATGTCTATATATTGTCTTTAGCTACCAGTTCGCCATATTTGTTTACTTGTTTACTAGTAAAACAAGTTAAAAAATGTAGACTTAATTAAATACTTTCTCATTACCCCGCCTTGTAGCCAAGTACAGTAATAAACGTAACACAATACATTCTCCCCATACGGATAAAATAAATAATAAGAGCATTGTGCATTACATTTGTGACGTCATATTAAATACAGGAGAAAGGAACATTGTTATTATTATTTTCCGCGCGATTGTCCACACATGACCGTGATATGCCGTAATAAGTATCGTGTTACTATTATGTCCACGAATATAATAATAAAAGTAGGGAACGTTATATGATGATTGGTTCCATAAATGTATGGTAGAGTTGTATGTCATTTAATGAATTATTACGGTGTTATTATGGTAATGTTCACGTAATATCCTTTAGCAAACCTGAATCTTGTCTCCGACAAATCTGGTTCAGCTATTTGAGATTGATTATTCGCTTCAAGACTGAGAAGTTAAAAAGTATCTGTGTACCAATTTCATTTCATTATTCAATGCTACTGGCATTGTATTTTGTAGTTTTTTTTAAATTTCTACTTATACCTTTAAGCATTAATTAGCAAATATAAATATACTTTTGCACCTTTCGAGGCCCGTAATGTGACGCGGTAGAAAAAAGCTTAGACTAAAATCTATGTATTCAAAATAAAATGCTTTTTTCTCTTTATTGAAATTTAGAGGCTTAAAATCTAGAAATCATAATAGCCCCCCATCATAGCCTAAATAAGATAGAAGCGGCAAAGAAAGATAAATATTAATTAAGAGCTTAGTTCTTTTCAAATTACTAATAAATTTATAAATTTTAATAGCCTCTTTGCTGTAAGGTCTCGACAGGATTCTTTGAAAATACCTAACCCTAAAAAGTGGATATTTAATTCCGTAATTAAATTTTCTCTTTTTTCACTGTACTAAAAACACATTCCATCATCAACAAATGGTAAACATCTTCTACAATTCCACAACTATCACAATTAGGGCAATTAAACTGCTTATTCTACCAAATTATTTTAAGCTGTAATAATCACAATATTTTTATTCTTATTCATGAAACTGGTCAGAAATATTATTATGAGTTAATAATACCTACAAACATTTTAAATCTTTAAGTCGCCACTACCAGCTATTGGAAATTGAATCTTGTTTGCCTATATTCAATTAAAACAGTAAATTGACACGTACTTGAATACAGTTCTGATCTAAATATAGTTCTGTTAGAATGGGTATTGTCGAGGGGCACAAGAGAGGGTAGTGTCCATCGCATGTCATATCACCCCTCGATTTAGACTTGGCTCTTGTCTTAAATATTCATTTGGAAACCTATTACGGACTCCTGCCTTTTAATATTACAACTAGCCATTTTAGATATTGATTTTAATTACAGACTTGTAAGTATTGTGCCATGCAGTCGCACGTATGGCACGTAATACAATTTTACTTTAGAAATTTTTATATTAGTTTATTTAGAGACATCTTCAATATATTATACACTAGATGTGCCCACGGTTTCATCCGCGTTTATGATTACCGCGCCGCCACCGTGGGTCGTAACGTAATGTTATGTAACCTTCCTCGGTAAATAGGCTGTCTAACACTAAAATATTTTTTTTAATCGGACCAGTTGTTCCTGAGATTAGCGCGTTCAACCAAACAAACAAACTTCTTCAGCTTTATAATATTAGTATAAGTAGATTATTCATTATAACACCAATTAATCTAATATATTTTCATCTGTTGTGTTTAGGGTATTTGAGAACAATAAGTTATCTGCAGTATGTCTTTAGAATTAGAATGTATATTTGCAAGAATATGGTACAAAGAGTGATAAATAACATACCTATATTAGATACAGAATAATCTACCAAATATGACGCGCAAATACTAATACTATAATAAAATATATATTATGAAAAACTAAATACCAAAATATGGCTATAAGGTAATAGAATTGCATTCGAACGTTGATATGAGAATTAGATTGGAAGATTATCTTTACCGTGCAAAAGATCCTCGTTTCGATTCCCGGCTTCGGCAAAGAGTTATTATATTCTGTCAAGTACCTACAACGGGGTAAGCGTAAATTTATATCTAAATTGTTTAATAATTTAAATAGTTTAAATAGTTGTCAAGTTTTATAATAGTAGTATAATAGTTTCAACATTATGTTATAATAGAATATAATGTAGTTTATTTACAATGTATAACATTTGCGTAAACGTAATACAATATTATGTATCAGTACGACGGCTGAAATCCCGGTAGTACCAATTAGTACCTAGGCGTCCCACTATTAGATAGGATTTAAAACGATAGTTCTGCTTACACCCATTTGGGAATATAGATAGTTCATGTTTACATACATTGCTTCATTAAAGGTTAACCAATAAAGGTTGTTTCATCTATATACTTAGTTTGTTAGTTTGTTTCGTTCTGCGTGAAATCCTTACTAATATTATAATTGCGAATGTGAGTTTGTTTTTTACGCTTTTACGCCTTAACTACTCGACCGATCATCATGAAATATTGTAAACACGTTGTCAGGGGAATAGAAAAAGACAGAGTATCTTTTACCCAGAAAAAACACTGTTACTAACCTAACCTATATTTACGTGAGTGAAACTGCGGGCAAAATCTAGTCTATACTAATATAAATTATAAAGAGAAAGGATTTGCCTTTTTGTTGGTTTGTTTGTAAGAGTGTAATTCAAAAATTACTCAATCGATATTACAAATTCTTTTACTATTAGAAAGCTATATTATTCCCGAGTAAAATAGTAGCGTTACTAACATAACCTAACCTACTTTTACGCAAGCGAAGCCGCGGGCAGAATCTAGTATATAATAAAATGAAGCAATGTAAGTTAACATGTTTATTTTTATACTAGATGTGCCCGCGGTTTTACCCGCGTTTATAGTTGCTGCCTCACTCCTGTGGGTCATAGCGTAATGTTATGTAGCCTTTAGCCTTCCTCGAAAAATAGGCATTCAATCACTAAAATAATTTTTCAATTTGGACCTGTAGTTCCTGAGATTAGCGTGTTCAACCAAACAAACAAACAAACTCTACAGCTTTATTTATTTATTTATTTAAAAAAAAAAGTACTACCGCATCACAAACATTTATCATTGAAAATAACTTATACTATTTAATTTATGGCCTGATGCATGTGACAATAATGGCGTACATAACATTGGCAATTCATCGGCTCGAAGATGGAATACAATAATTAATTTAAAAAGATTTTAAAAATTTATAATATTGGTATAGACTTATTAGATCGATGGATACATGTATTGACATATCTTCGAACCCTATCGAAGCATAAGTAATCAAGTCCCCAAAATGCAACGTCAAACACAGAATAAGTAAGTCCTTCTCATTTTTGAAGCCCATTACAATACCCACTTGAAAGGGCTCACAAAAAAATGAGGCTTATCAAATAATTGTGTCAATTTACCGAATAGCTCCCGATAAACATTCGAGAGTATTACCGTTACGTTGACTTAACAATGGCAATCAATGAAACATAAAATCCTTCTAAACAGATGCGATGATTCTTTGTCATGGTCCAAATACTAGCTGTAACATGCCATCTGATATTCGACTCTAACGTTTTAGTACGAAGGTTGGGTTTCCAATGTGGTATGCAAAGGTTATAATCTTACTCGCAGTCTTTGCTTGTATTGTTAAAGCAGAGCCGGGCAATCAGTTCCATCACCTCTTGAGAAACCAATGAACCGTGGCTAATGCAGTGCGCGGGGGTTAAGTCTACGCGTTTGGTTTTGTCATTTTATCAATATAGGCTTCATCTGTTGCGCTTGGGGTATTCAAGACCAAAACGTTGTCTGAAGTATGTATAGATTGTTTGGCTGAATAAGCTTTGTAATGTCAATATGTCAGTTAGTATTGTGAATTTGCTTGATAATGATTTCAGCTGCTTTTGAAGTAAGATCTGATTACGTCAAGATTAGAGAAAATTCGCTTTGAAATTGTTTATGTTATAAATATTGTTTCTGTAAAAACAATTTACACAAAAATTCCAACTAATATTTTAAATGCTTTGAGTATTTACTTAAATTTATGTCTGTTTGTTACGCTTTCACGAATTAATTAATCGACCGATCATTATGAAATGCCGCATACACCTTGTCAGGGATACAGGAAAGGGGACAGGGTGTTACATTTCATGCTGAAAACATACTGTTCGCAAGCGACTGAAGTCGCGGGTAAAGAATAAATTTTACTTAATTTTATACCCGATAAAAATAAAGTTTTATAACTGTACTAGATTTTGCATGAGTACTGTGGTTCTATACCCGGTTCAGAAAAATGTTATTGGTTTCCTGTATATCATTTATTACGGACTCTTGAACTGTACCTGGTAAAGGGTAATAGGCTCGCTCATTATTATGTTAGACCTAAAACCGAAGCTAGTGAAATATGGGTGAAATACATACATCTGCGTACACGTTCGGAGATAGAGGCGTTTGTATGTATGTATACAGGTAGTCCGGTAATTAATGGATAACCTTGAAATGTCTTATAGAAGAACTGATGGCTGGTCAGAAAAAAATTAAAAGATAAATACAAAAATTAAAAAAAGTGCTATATCTCATCATACTTTTGACTGTCTATCTATTAGCATAATTTGTGTTTAATAAAAACAACAAAATACCAATGGAATTCATTAATTTATGGTCGTAGTGTACAAGAAAGTTAAATATGTTAATTAAAAAAATCTATATCTCAGGTTAGTAGTTAGGATAGAGTTTTCTTGAACGGCCCTCAGTTCTACTATGAGACATTTCAAGGTTATTCATTAATTACCGGACTACCTGTATATAGTTGAAAGTTATTATTGTAATAGGTACGTATTCTTATTAATTTTATTTATGGTCTAGTTTTCCTTAGCGGTTGCACCAATGTTTCTAATTACTATTTCACTCCCGTGCCTAGCAGCGTGATGTTATATTGGTAACCTGAACCTATAACCTTACTCGGGAATTGGGCTATCAAAAGCAACAATAACTTTCAATTCCGACTGGCAGATCCAAAGATCAGCGCGTTCAAACAAAAAAACCAAACGAATTCTTTATCTTTATTATATGTATTAATATAGATGGATTATTAGCTACTGTAGAATATGGTCGAGTCTATAAGGGATCATATTGTGATAATATCTGTACTAATATTATAAAGCTGAAGAGTTTGTTTGTTTGTTTGGTTGAACGACGAACTAACCTCAGGAACTACCGGTCGATTTGAAAAAATATTTTTGTGTTGGATAGCCTTTATCCAGGAAGGCTATAAGCTATATAACATCAAGCTACGACCAATAGGAGTGGCGCATCAATAGAAAAAGTTGCAAAACCAGGGAAAATTCTTTTATGTGAAGCAGACGAAGTTGCACGGGTCAGCTAGTGGCATTATATAAATAATGACATATCATCTGAATATGTCGTACCTTGGAAACTTAAAGGGTTTAAGCAAATATATTCCACTATTCTGATCAAAGGATTATTCATACATATTTATATTGGAAACACGCTTGTAACGAGATCTTAATAAGCCATGGTACAACGACTTGAAGAGAGCTATCGACCTTTAAAGATTATTATGCTAAATAGATGATTAAGGTTGATTGATTTTACAAGGTGATATTGTTAAGATGTTAAAGTATCGTCGCTTCTTCTATTGTAGATTTTAGCATACAACCCCAGCTGTAATTCTTACTTAATATTATAAAAGCTAATGTCAGTTTGTTTGCTTGTTACGCTTTCAAGCTTCAAATTATCATCCGATCATAATGAAATTTTTCATACAAGTTGTCAGGGGTATAAAGAAGGACGTAGAGTACCATCCAGAAAAAAAAGGCCACTGTTCCCGAGATTGACGCGAGCGAAGCGGCGGGAAAAATCCAGTAATCAATATATTATAAGAGGTATCATTTGCGAGGTCCCTAGAAGGATGGATATAAAGATTGAATAATAGAAAGAAATGAATGAATGATTCTAGAACTCTTACGAACTGAAACACAGTGATTTTGTAACTGTAAATATTCGGCAAGCTTGAGCCTACTATTACATCTACGTCAGATTAAAATAAAAACCTAATAATTTAAAAAACTTAGTTTGGTCCTTTATCTGTAAAGATTTATTATGATCGGTTCAACGGTTCTGAAGAATAGCCTGTACATCTATAGATAGTCGAAATCTAAAACAGTATTTTATGTTTGAAATTTATATAAATAGTCGTATGGGATTGATAAATATCTAGTCATCTCGATGATACTTCTTTTTGATTTATATAAAAATAATGTTTGCTAGACCAAAATTCTTTCATGGCGGACGCCAATCGGCCAATCGTAGCTAGCCATCTGCGTGGAAGATATTATAGTGCACTAGTATACATATGCAATCATTGATTACTTACTGTCGATAGGACAGTAATTTGACAGGATTGGAGAGAGATCAGGCCTATGCTCAACGTGTTGCAAAGCCGCTAACTTCTTAACTGTGGGCTGTTGAGAATATTTTCATAGAATGACCAATACCATTATTGTTGACCCGAACCGTGAATCAACACCGGAGACCTCGCAACAAACAGTATGGCTTAAATAATAATTCAAATGACTCGTAACTAAAATTCACGGTTACGTATTACCAGGGTAGCATGAGTAAGCACTAGTGTTAAGTGACGTCACCGGAATTCCAAGCAACCGATGTGTCACCCCGTCTACGAATCTTGCCAAACATTGTGGGTCAGCAAAAAGAATAAAACATATAGCTGCACTGCTCTTTACATTCGGCTGTATGAGAATGCGATTGTTGTTATGCACAATAATCGCATTCCCTCGAGGTTTTGGGTTCAATTGCCAAGTCCGACTTACTGCATATTTCTGTTAAGCAATTCGCAGGCACCCTATTATGTGGGCCATAAAATACTACTACTACCCCTACTTGGATAGAAGCGTGAGACGGTGTGTGTGTGTGTGTGTGTATGATAAATAATGCATTATTAATATGGAGTATAATAGCTATTGAAATTGATAAGTATATTACACTCACAAATGACAGTTATATTTTAAATCGTAATTTATGAAAAAGAACTGATGCCATTCATATTTACATACATACAAATGTAGATTCACGCCTGTTTCCCAGAGGGGTAGGCAGAGACTACGGATTTCCATTTGCTACGATCCTGACACACTTCATTCCTTCACTTTCATATTCCTCATACACGCTCGCCGGTTTAAGTTGCTTTTAGAATAAAATAGAATAGAATTTAATAGTTTATTTGCAAAATATGTAGATAATACATAATAGGAGTTAAATACATTTTTAACCCGGCCTTTTTCCAGAACGTCTCTGATCTGATCAAGAAGCGTTCGCCTAGGTCTGCCTCTTGCGACTGTTCCATTCACACTAGCCTTATAAACTTTCTTAGTCAGTCTTTTCTTGTCCATTCTTTCTATATGCCCAAACCAGCCTAACATCGGTACCCTTTTCTATTCTTGTCACTATATCCACTTTCATGCCGCATCTCTCTCTAATCACACTATTTCTTATCCTATCTTTTAGCGTCACATCACATATGTCTCTCAGCGCTCTCATTTCTACAGCATTTATTCTGCTCTCATGCTTCTTTTGCCATACCCAACATTCCCTTCATTCATAGGCCTCGATGGCGTAGTGGTTAGTGTAACCGACTACCACGCCTGAGGTCGCGGGTTCGATTCCCGCACAAGTCAAACATTTGTGTGCATGAACATGGATGTTTGTCTTGGTCTGGGTGTTTCTATGTATAATATGTATGTATTTACAAAAAAAAAGTATATATGTATGTTTATCTATTGTCTAGTACCCATAATATAAGCTCTGCTTAGTTTGGGCTAGATGGTGTTGTGTGTATGTGACAGAATATTATTATATTATTATTATATTTAGGTGCGATAAAACTCGAAATCTTTCTGAAATTTCTTTACGTGTCACAAGATACATATGCTTTATTACTTTAGTTCTGACAGAAAATGTAACAATGCTGCCCGAACCAGATAATCCAACCTGTAACTCACGATCATCGAACATAAGCACAACATTATGTCAAGAAACAACAAAGCAGTCAGCTTTTGGATATTTAACGGTATAATTTCGGGTTGTACATTATATATACTAGGTACGTTTGTAGTTATTGGGGCATACCTTAAAGCGGGGGCAATTATCTATAGTGGGATTACTTTAGTGGTTCGTTGCTTAGTGACGTCATGGGCCCAATGAACGTAATCCGATTAAGATAATTGCCCAAAATCTTATCGAACAAAAGCTTAGGGATGTGTGTGGAAGGCGAATATGTTCGTATATGTTAAGCATTTCACATGGCTTGTGATAAGAAGAAATATACATACACACATAATAATGATAATTTATTTACCAAAAAATTTACAATTACACTTACAAATAGTATTGGTGAAACAATAATATTTTATAAACAACAAAGTAAGTAAGTGTTTTTGTTGAACTCTGGTACCCAATATAAGATCTAACTTGTGTTAAGGGTACCAGGCGCTCTTCAGTAACACGTCATACATGGTATATTACAATATTAAAGGTATGTGAGTGTGCATATTTCTGTGTGTGTGTATGTGTGAACATAGATAGTTCTTTATTTTAGACGGGGTAAGCAGAGGTATTACACACAGACTAGTAATTTGAATCCCATATTACGAGTCGGGCTCGATTCCCGAGTCGCTATATGTTATTATATATAATATCAGCCCTGTATTAAACTCTTCCAGTGCTGGCAAAAGCTCTCAGTAGGATAAGGCCATAATCCACCATGCTAGCCCAGTGCGGGTTGGCATATTTCACATATCTTCGAAAACATTATGGAGAACGCCCAGACATGCGGGTTTCCTCACAATGTTTTCCTTCATCGTTAAAGCAAGCAATAATTTATTATTAAATACATACATAACTTCGAAATGACTGAGATGGGCTTTGGGATCAGACTCGAGCCCTTTGCATAGAATTCCAACGATGCCCCAATAGATTATCGTTTACTTTTTAGAAATTTTCAGTAGTAGCACGGAGTCTGGCAAATCCAATACAGTAATAGGCTAGTCCTCCTTATTATTATATCTTATGCGGGCACTAAAACTATACCCGGCAAAGTGTAGTGTATCTACTATAGCCATGCGTAATCTTTGGGTATATATGTATTACATGTGAATTATTACGAGAATTTTACTGCCATACTACTGAGTTTATTTATTTATTTATTTATTTAGGTTTGTTAACAGTTGTTACATTTTACTTACGCTAAATATAATTACATTTGAATTTCGTATCTTAATGTACAACCATATAAAAGCAAACACCACATGCAAGTTGAGTTTGACTCCGCAATAGCGGTGAATTTATCAACTCAAGCGAAAGTGCAGAAGCACCTAAATTAATTACGAACGCGTAGACACACCATTACGCAATTACAGCTACGATTTGGTGCTACGAATTAAGCAAGACGTGCTACGTAAAATGATGAGTGTAGTAAAAGTGTTTTCTTTTATATAATAAAGGCTCTGAATCCGACCAAGTCACGTATTCTTTTTAGCTTAATTAATTTAATTAACAACACGTGAAATCGGCATCGGCTCTAATACACATAGCATGTAACCAAATCACGCGCGCTTCCTACGGCGTATAGCATCTATACGCGGCAAGCAAGTCCCATTCTCTGTGATCCAAGACAACTACGATTCCCATATATACTTTTATCCCACCATCCCTAAACCCTTTCAAGTCTAAAACTTAAACAAAAACACAAGTCCAGACTTCTACATAAAAATAAGATCTGTTTATTTAAACATTTCGTATCACCTTTTCTGCAAACGCTCAATCTTAATCCCCGATAAATTGAGTTCTTTGTAATGTCACTTTCAAATGGAAAAGTAAAAAAAAACTGTCTAGTTTTCCATTGGAGAGCTGTGTTTAGTAAATGCTGATAGGGCATTAGACAAAGAGGATTGTGAGCACCTGGACAGGCTGTCTAATTGGCAATCAGACGGTTGGTTACCCCTGGTGAGATCACGGGCGGTTGAGTAGCTACGAGCTCTAGTGATATTGATTGATTCGTGTTTAGATTTGTTAGATGGTACAGGTTTAGTTATTTAGATCCTCGCACGTCGAGCAAGGATTATATGTATTATAATTTATTGAAATGAATACCACGTATCGGATTTCTTTTTATAGCTTTTAATGAGAAATCTATTTTTGTTATAATCTCCTTTGTCTGCGTTAATCTTAAGGTACGCATATCGAGATAAAATGGTTTCTATGTGATAAGATAAGATATTTTAATTAATAAATCATGCAAGTTATGTGACCCGTATGCATGATGTTAAAGCAACACAATAAGTAGTTAAATATTGTGCCATTTATTGACATTCAACAATTTTGGGTAGGCCATAGTAGACTATGTGTTACTTCAGCAAAATAAAACTATATCAACTCTGAAGGTAAAATTTCATAGTAAATATTTGGTTCAATAACTAGGTATTTTTTTTATACCTTAGGGATCGAACTTTATATGCTAAATAGCGGCTGCTCATAGTATAGATAGACGAATGGATAAACGAATATTGGGTAAACTTGGTATATACTATACCAAGTTTTGGACCGTTAAAAGTCCTACGCCTATCTGTGTAACAAAAACCTTTGCAAATTTTTATATTCATCATATAAGTAGATTTTTTAAATTGTGCCATTTGCAAGGTTAAGTAGCACAGCCCGTGCCCCGTGCGCCATTATGATTAAATAAATATCACAACTTTAGTATTTGATTTATTTCAAACGTTAATATATTATTTTCAAATAACAGCTCTGAATTATTTTTACTGCTATTTCCATATTTTCAGGCTAAGAAAAGCATTTAATAAAAATCCTTAACACGTTGAACGCACGGTGGGCCTAGTGCACTACTCATTCGAGCGAAGCCAAAATCAGGAAACCGATTTTTTTTATTAAGTTGAGATTTTGATTCCTAAGTGTATAAAATGCGGTTATTCGAACAGAAAATGAAAATTAGCGACTTCTACCGTTTAGTTTTAGCAATGTAGCAAAAGGCGCGTGGCTTCTTACAAAGGACTACAGAATTTCCGTCGCCGGCGGCCGGGGAGTCACGCTACGGCTCACTCCGTGTGCGTGTTGCGGCCTCAGCGATTTGTACGACCGGTCGATATCGCACGCAGCATCAACAAGTGAGGACAATTTGTTAGGATTATCACAAAAAAATGGCATTTCAAAAAATTTTGAGTCCCAAGAGGAATTAACACAGTAAGAAAACATTAAAATTAATCTTCAAAACCGTTGTTTCCAAATAGATTCAGAAGAAGACGTTCAGCCAACGAAAAGAAGATGCCGCCGAATTATATTCTCAGAAAGTTACGATCATTTTTGTTTTTGTATTAGCCTGTTTGCTGCCCATGATTGGTACATTTTTTGCGTAACATTTACGACATATTCTTTTGACTTTTCTAGCCGCACCCTCTTTTTCTTCAAGGTGTGTTTTACTATTTTCGGTCTTTCTATAACCGCATTTTGTGGGACTTCACAAAATTTAATCGATACAATCCTTCGGAAATCTACCATTTGTATGTTTTATTTAGTCACTGACTTATATAAAGTCAGGGCATTTACCATCATAGTATTGAAAAATAAATAAATAGTCAGATTTTTGTACCAATTTACTGATTTTCTCAACTGGGATGAGTATGCGGTGACTGCGCCTTTGGCTTTGTTGTAGTCAATTTTGATTGTGGTTTTAAAACTACATTGCCATGGCGCTTTTTTATTTTTACAAATTGGTTTGTGTGTTTGGTTGTCCAAACCAACACTTCTCTTTTGTGTCTCCGTTTCATTGCAGTAATACCATCTCGATTTTCTCTTTCAATAAATTCTCCTTTCTTGAGTACACCGAAAAAACCGATAACTTATATACAAGCACCTAATCAGCCAGGACTCTGCTAAATAATGAAATCTATTTGGTGTGAATAATCCGACAGAACTGGAGGCGCGTGCCCTAAATAGTCATATGTCCTAAACTCAAGAAAGGAGAATTTCATATTTTTTGTATAAAGACCGAAATGAATAAAACACATCTTGGGGGAAAAAATACGGTTTGGCTAGAAAAGTCAGAAGAACATGTCGTCAATGTTACGCAGAAAACGTACAAATGATGGACAGCAAACAGGCTAAAACAAAAAAAGAACTACTTATTGTGGAAGCTGCCCAACTAAACCTTACCTTTGTTTGCCTTGTTTTAACAAGATTCATCGTTGATTTTTATTATTTTTAAGTTTCTTTTAATTATTATTATTGTTAATAAATCATTAATGTGATATTATGAACAAGTGCCAAAGTTAAATTGTGATTATTAGACTTCACAAATTATATTGATGAACAGTTTGTTACAATGTTGAAAACGATATTTTTATTTGGTGATGAAGAAAATATCATGTTCCAGTAATTTAATAAATATTTTATTAAGTATATATATTTTATTGGTAATACTAAGATAATTTAAGCAAAACAATAATGTCGACTGTAATCTTTAAGAATAATCCTAGCGTCATTACATATCTTGAAAATCCTATAAGTTTTTATTGAATTTGAAAACCACGCCGTCTGGTTGGACTACACGGCCACGTGGCTCACTTCTATGTGCGTTTCGTTTGATAGCTGCAAGCCACACGCTTGTGGGAACATTTTTCAACGAACCTCACACCCGGCTTACGGGTGACTCCCATGGCTTGAACGGTTTAGTGGGAGAAGGCTCACCGGTGAGCCCCGTGGCCTGTATGGAAATACTCGATTTTTCACATGCCATTCAACTTGTTAAATATATTATGTGGACCATTTTAACTTACGTCTTATCGCTGGTATATTCATAATCTTCATGCCTGCTCGTCCGTTTAGTATTCTCTTAACTGGATATTTCTCCAGAATGTATGCGATCTGGAAAAAAAGATAACTTTATTAAAAAAAAACGCTATCGATTTCGCGGGTATCACCTAGTGTAAAATATATTCAATAAGCTTACGTAACTAAAACGCGTACTATGTCGTGCGTAAAAGCTCGTCCTAACTAATATTATAAAGGTGAATGTGAGTTTGTTTTTTACGCTTTCAGACCATAACTACTTGACCGATCATCATGAAATTGGGAATATCTACACGTTATCGGGATTACAGGACCTTTCCTGGGTACCTGTCATCCAGAAAAAGTATTATACCCGAGGGATACAAATTTATTAATAAAATCCACATTTATGCGAGCGAAGCCGCAGGCAAAATCTAGTTTAATATAAATAAGATATTTATTAGGTACTGATATTTAGCGAAGTATATTATCTTGGAGCAGTAATCTCGATAATTTGTATGTTATTTATAATTGAAGAGCAGATGGTACCTAAAATATAATTGAAAACATTTAATTAAGTTTGTAAACGTTACCTCAGCCTTGTTCGCCGATATTGCTCGCAAATAATTTAAAGGTAAATAAACTAAGGTAACCTGTCGTTGAAGACATGTGGCGGTGCACTGTGAAATCTGACAGTTTTGAAATAGTTTTATGCAGTATAAATTAATATTGGTCTACATATACACTTTTTCTTAGCTCTCGGGAGCAGTACTTTTTCTTGAGGAAAGGTACTCTATGTCCTTGTCTGTACCCCTAACAACAAAATTTCATGATAATCGATTGAGTAGTTAAGGCGTAAAAGCGTGACTAACAAAAAACTTACATTCGCATTTCAATATTAGTTAAGATTGTATAAATCTGGAAATATTATTTTTCAATTTAGTTATTTATATGCGAAATTTTATGTTATTCTAAAATTATTTAACCTTAAATAATAATTTGTGTTGGCTCGCAAGATACAATCTAATTGGCAATAATTGGTAATAAAAATCTTAATATCTACCTATCCCCGCCTTGGCGCAATGGTTAAAATTGTTGTTACTCGCAACACCACCGCGTTAGATTCTGGATATATTCTTGTTGTGTATGCAAGAATTCTCTTTTTAAATAAATAATATTCTACTTATTTATTTATCCATGAAGTAGAATTTACAAAGTGTCAGGTTTTATATATAACTGCGACACGAGGCTCGCTTCGATTAGCACGTCTTGTTTGAACTTAATTAAGAGCACACGTTCGTTACAAAATGAACGTCGACTTAAGATCAAAGAGCCCAATGTGAATATTTGCTAACGTGTATTGAAAGAAGTCATTGACACTGAGACACACACATACATATTATATGTGAATAGACACCCACATATAGAAACAACGTTACTTCCACCATCGTATATCACGAAACGATTGTATACGGATAGCATAGTAAGAGGTAAATGCAATGACGAGCTCATCATAAGCTAAGTATTGTCTTTCAAGTCAAATTAAGATCATGACGGCCTTTCTTAACGAGGGCCGGTGATCTGCGCAGGAGATATTATAATGCACAAGAGTCTGCGTGACCGCATGCTCTACTCTCTAACTTTCATAATCCGATGGGACGACAATCCGACACGACCGGAGTCAGGTCAGACGGTAGGACCATTGGCTTCACATGCTATTCAAGGCACAGGGTTCAACGCCCAACTTTTTAACTCTATGCTGCTATTAATAATTTATTGATAGATGAACCCAATAACGTTTTCTGAATCCTCATCCACAGCAATCGCATTCATAACTGCGACACCGAAGTAGTCAAAAGCCACGTAATAACGACCTCGATAGAGAGGGTTTATGAAAGACTGAGAGGTCAGCGCTGATTCAAATGGTATTCACTAAGATATTTATGCTCCTCCACGAACACAAGATGCCTATCGCGGTATGTGAGACGAATTATTTGAGCAATAATTTTTCTTTCGGGTTTCCTTGTCTGATAGTTTTATAGAACACAATAATTATTATAGAGCTCTGTTTATATATTGTACTAAACTTAAATATGTATGGAGAAATGTGACTCACAGTTGTCACAGGCTAAAGCGCTGGTATAGCATGTATAAAAATAGTGAAGGCGTGTGTAAAGTAATCTAAGCATTCGTCGCTGCGACAGCGCTGTAAGAAAAGCTAGATTAGCCCTACCGGTAAATTCATAACAGAACAAATATGCCTGTTCAATCTGGATATAGAAACCGAGACTTTACAGGCAGGTGCACTTACGCTGACGTTATTGGACCAAAGACAAGAACAGTTGATTAGTCATATTATACTATAGTTATATGATATAAATTATGAGTACTAAATTGACATAAAACTCGTATAAAATAGGAACATAACACACAAATTGAAATTGGTTGTTTGAATAATTTTTAATTTATTTTTGAATGGCAATGGAATCCTTTAAAAATACAACTTTGGCTTCGAAATTTAAATGAGTTTTATAGAAGCATCCAATATCGGATCGCTGAAATAAATAATTGTTGGCGGTTTTCAGTTGGCATTTTTCGCGAATTTTGTAGCTTCATTTGATAGTTTGAAATTGGAATTACTTTAGTATTTTATTTCAGTGAAGTGTTTATTTTTATTCTTCAAATTCTAATTGACTACCTCTTTGGTACGATGGCATAAGATTGCCTTTATTTTTTCGTGTAATAGTGACGCTCCGGGTTCAGTTTCTGGGTAAGACAACGTGTCAGAATATTTTCCGTTCTAAAAACATACTTAATAGCAGTACGGAGTCTGGCAATGTGTTCGATGGACGATAATAGCTTCACCACTTATTAAGAGAGACCTAATAACTTAACCTCTTGGGTCGTTGAGTCTTAATGAAATTATTGCTATACATACATGCATTTCTTTTACGTCTAACAAGGTGACTCTACCAAGGCAAGAGGCACCAAATAATTCAAAAAATTATTAGGCATTTTATTCGTTTATCATGGTTTGATTTTAAGAGTAACTCGAAGATGTTCAATAAATCAATTTAAGAGCCTTGCTCGTGTCAGTGAAGTCTTCCATGACTCTTATTCTCTGCCATTACTTTGACTTCTTGAACGAAATGACTTCTTCTCGGCTTCGCTCGCGTTAATCTAGATGTTTTTAATAAATTGCTAGGAAACATTGATATTTTTTCTGGATGAAAGTTACCCTATGTCCTTTTTTGTACCCAACGCCGATATGTATGTAAAATTGCATGATGATCAGCCGAGTAGTTACGGTCTGAAGGCGTAACAAACAAAAAAGTAAACTCACATTTGAATTTATAATATTAAATAAATAATTAGGCATTTTATCTCTACTGAGTTATACCTTATTTCTACAAATTCGTGAACAAGTTTGTATACGAGTAGTTCCATGTATCTGTTTGATGTGAACGTCACGGAATCCATTCTAGATAGTAAGCATACTAAAGTTGACGCGTGCCGACGACGAAATCACATCCTGTATTATATTGACTTAGAGCGCCTTACCATTTGTCCGGAAATTTGAACTGTTAGATTGTCTTTCGAGTTTCTTTAATGATGTACGCTAATGTATGTATGAATAAAAAAATATTTTAAAATGGAGTTGGAGTTTGTAGTCATTATGCGGATAGTCATAACGGTCATTGACCTAATAGTCAAGAGCTAGACAAGAGCAATAGTCGATTACCACCTTATGAGGGTAATTTTAGGCAAATGGATCAAGAGTTTGATGAAAAAGGCCAGTCCTTTTAGGCACGGCACGTAGTGATGGATTGCGTGTTTAAAACCCTAACCACCAGCAGTTTAAACCCTATATTAGATGCTGGTAGACATATCCATAATTATTATATTTTTGTATGTATTTAGAATTTTTGCAAATAATATAATGATTATTTTTTTAAAGCAATGGCCGTTAAGTAAGTTTCCAAGATTTACATTTATACTAAACATCTTATGCAGTTGGTGGAAATGAATAGAGAAATACCCTATAAAAGACCGCAGTCAAACAGCCATGTCTTACATAGATACGAATATACATATTTGTAAGCTTCTTCTAATTTTCGAAGGGGTAGGCGTAGGTAAAACATTACTAGTTACCTTAAAGAAAAACATATTATATCACTTTGTTCGACTCGTAAATCGCATTCGAAGTCTTATGCACGGCAGTCGCATTTACTCTCACTGCGTCACGTAGTCTACTTATAATATATCTAGTAATACTCCTGCACTATTATAGTGTCGTTCTATAAAATGTAGCTCAACAAAGCACTGTTCAATATAAATTACGTGAAGAAGCGTCGCGAACAAGATGAGAAACGACAGTACGTAATATGATGTCAAGTTTCAAAATCTTGCAATAAAGCGCTGAGACGATCCCATACAGCCGGCGGCCACAAGTTTCCAATAAGTAATTAAAATCCGGAGACGCGGGAGATTACGGACTCCTATGTCTCTAGTGTTTGTTCCCGACCACTCCAAATCTCTCATGATTTCCTGGTATTTCCAATATTGTTAGCCGTCAGCAAATACATTTAAGGGAAAATGGTGTTCAGGGTATAAAAATGGCGGGGCAAAATAGAATGACAGTTTTATTTATAAAATAATGGAAAACATATTAATTTTACAATAGATTAATTTACGCCTGTATATTTACAAAGACAGACGTCTGTAATACTGACGTCCAGATTATTAAAAGTTACTTAGATGCGTATTCATTATCGATGCAAGTCGATCGGAACTTCGGTAACATTAGGTTTTTCACAAACAATGCAAGTCGATCAAAACTTCGGGGAACATATTATAGGTAACCACTGACATATGTACGTCCTTTAAATATTTATCAACGTGTTTAAGATCTGTTGTAAATTATTGTAAAGAAAGAAAGAAATATTTATATGAAAATATAGTGTATTAAAAAGTTTGATTATTAAATACCAACGTGGTCAGTGTGATCACATATATATTGGCTGCCAGTACCCGTAAGAAAACTGCCCAAAAATTAAATAGCAGTGTTTTATTCCGCGTCTACATTGTCGCAGATATTATTTACACCTACATATTTCGTCGCAGCACAATTTAATAGAACACACAAAGGATATTTTACCAAACCCATTCTACTAAATGCATCTAGCATACGTGAATGAGGGAGTGGTAAAGTGACCAATTAAATCTGTGCATCATGCGTAAAGTCAATAAAACGGCCACATTTCTAAAATGTTTTAATTAACCGACCAAATTTAGGGACGCCATATTGTATTTTTACAAAGGAGTAAGAGATATCGGTATGTATGTATACCTATTTGTATTTACTTTTTCATTATAATTTACCAGGCGATCTGTTGTAAGCACGATGTCTCGTTGCACATTATTTATAATGTGAATAAAGCATTTATATTGTGTCATGCTGCTTTTTTGTGGTTGAAACCACGGCGCGCATCTCTCCGACTTTTCGAAGTTATATTTGCATTAAATAAATTATAATTATTTGTCGCTTTAATAATGACGGAGAATATCGTGTGGTAATCGTATGTCTTACAGTTTTAGATAGTGTTCTTGAAGATGTGTAAAGTGTGCTAATTCGCACTGGATCAGTGTAGACCGTGGGCTAACCCTTTTGATACTGAGAAGAAACCCTTGTCCAGCAATGTGACTGTTTATACACAAGATTGATGTTAATAATATTAATGTTTGTATTACTTTTATAAATGTGCATCTGCATGGATGGTAGGATGGCAAGGTACAAGGCACTGTTTATATTTTAGTAAGGTAAGACGGTTACCTGTGAATGTGTACTTAAACCACTAATCGATTTTTTATTTTACGCCTGTCTGTACTTCTTAAACACTAAATGGATCGTAATAAAGTTTCGCACCAAACTATTTGTAGTGATCAGGCTACTGAGTTTCTTTAATTGGTCAAACCTTTAATATTAATCTTAATGCAGACGAACACACGGTCGACAATTAGCTTTAACCATAAATACTGGAACATTAAAATCGTTACATGTGACGATATTCTAAATTTAGATGGTCCGACTGCCGCCACCATTTCAACGAGGTTTCTATCTATATCTAGAATATTATTCACATAAAAGTAATTTTCAAACAATTGCGATTTAAATATATCGTACGAATCTGTAACGGCAACTTCATTTACAAATAATGCATAACTTTAGATACTTTCAATTATAAATTAGATTGTTAACTACAACATTTGGCGGTCACGCAGCGATTGTTTTAAAAACTTTTACACGTAAAAAGTGTCTAACTATACACCAATTATTAAACAAAACAATGTAGAATGTACCAAACAAAAATTCCAATTAATTACTCTCTGACAAACCACAGAAAGGATTACGGGAGATAACATCGTAAAATCCACGGAATGTTATTAAAGGTTTCCCTTGTTTAACGTTCCACTGTTCGGGCCATTTTTATGAAGAACAGTGCAAATAGTCGTTCACAAACATTAATCTGCTTTGAACAACAAGATGTAAAGGGACCGGCGCAGTGTCAATATTGTGTTAGGGGACAAGACTCCGCTTTCTGCTATCTCTTGGCGACAATTAGAGCGTGATATCATTTTTATGTAAACTTAATTTACTTGATTCTGTTTTTGGTTTCTTAGGGGACGGTATTATTCTGCCGGCCATTTTATTTTGTACTGACGCGCGGTTCACAAATTTGATGAGAATAAATGTAGCAAGCAAGAAGCAAGGATCGCACCAAGTGCAAATTCGTATTTTTTAGTTACATTATAATACAAGGATCGCCGTAATCAAAATTCATCAATATATAGACATGTTTTATGCGTACCTATTAAAGACGCATAAAATATGTATACCTACTGAGTCCGTGATATTCGGTACATTGATAGTTAGGTTGCACCCATCCAGTAAATTTCAAATTAAATCTAATTATTCGCTAGGAACCCTATCCATTAGCATAAAATTTTAAGACCTGATATAACTTAGCATAATTTTGTTTGGTATAATTATATTTTCGCATAATATAATTACGCATAATAGCTTACGCATAATTTTTTAAGCATAATTTCTCTTACCATAATAATGATTAAGTATAATATTCATGCAGCATGCAAGCAAGCATGCAGCAGGCAGAGTTTCTGTCACGGCTCCGGCGCTGCGGGCCTCCGGCGGCCCCACGCTTCTACACGATTTTAAATTACACTCTAGGGGTAGGACAATCAAGACTACGTAGAGTCGGTTTTGCAGCAATTCGGTTCCGTCACTAACTTTTGTGCGAATATCGCGTTATTTATGCGAATCAAATTTATGCCAAACAAATTAGTCTTTAAGATGATTATGCCAACATAAAATGTATGCCTAAAAAAATTATGCCGAAGTATTATTAGGCCAAAACAAATTGTGCCAAAATCGTTATGCCGAAGTATATTAGGACAAAGAACATTATGCGAAAAGAAGGGATCCCTATTCGCTAATGATTTATACAAAATAAATTTTATGCTAACAAGCATTATTATATTGTTTCAAAATAAGTTCCATCGCAAACCTTAGTTTAAATTTAGAACGTATCTCGAACGACTAAGCAGTATAAATGTACACACATAATATATCATTTCCAATATCCATTTGAGACGTTGGCGTTGTATCTTTATGCTCTCGTGGAATGTCGTAGACTGTTTTTACACAAGTAAAGCAGAAACAGTCTGCTTGCCTACCCTTTGATACACTTCAGTCACTAATATGTTGCGAAAATATTAATTAATCTGAATATCGCTTTCGACATTTTATTTTACATAATAACTTCAAATAGGCAATATGCACTAGTCTGTTTTTCGTAGAGATACGCCATTTTAATTTATAAAAGGAAAATATTCAAGTATTAATATTTTATTTTATATATATGGAAAAAGCATATTTAAATATATTTTTTTTAAATAAAGCCTCTTCGCGCACTTTCCTTTGTCGAAGAGGACTTTACAAACATTCAAATAATTGACGCAAAGCACATTTGGACTCGGTGCGACTATTTGTGAATCTCACAATATTTTGTCCTGGGTGGAGATCGAAGTCACAACACTCGGCGGAGAGGCAATTGCAAGACGACCTCTTAAACCACTATATCATCCGTGCACTCATAGTGATTATATACAAAAACCTTGCTAATCATAATTGATAGCGCTCCGATTCATTAGCAAGCCATTAGCCTCGATGGCGTAGCTACTTAGTGTAACCGACTGCCACGCCTGTGGTCGCGGGTTCGATTTCCGCACAATTCAAACATTTATTATTATTATTTGTGTGCATGAACATTGATTTTTGTCTTGGTCTGGGTGTTTCTATGTATAATATGTATGTATTTACAAAAAATAAGTATATATGTATGTTTATCCATTGTACCCATAGCACAAGCTCTGCTTAGTTTGGGCTAGATGGTATTGTGTGTATGTGATAGAATATTATATTATTATTATTATTATACTATTAGTAATTTTCCAAAATTAATACCTAAGTAAGGTATTTTATTGTAATAAAACTTTTCATATTTATATACTAGCGGAGCTGACATGTTTCGTCTAGGTTAAATATTAAGGTTTAATATATACCCAAATTTTCGAATATTTGCATTTATTATTACGCTATACACCCAGTCAGATATTATGTTACATTGACATTATCGATACTTAAGGAAAATATGAAACAAATTAGAAGAATTTATTTAAGTTTATACTTTTTCTGTTTTGTTAAATATATTCCCAGTGTGTAGCTTATTTAAGCCAGTAAGCAAATCAAGCAGTCAAACAATAAATTATCTTTTGCGTCTTCGATAAACTACATAATATGTATTTTCCAAATACTTTATTACACATCACATTGTTACCTTTTTTTTTTTTTTTTTTTTTACCTTGTGGAATGCTATAACGCATATCCCTCCGCGAGGGCGGGCGGAGGGATTATGTCGGAGTCGCCGGGGTAAACGAAAGATGGAAAAGAAATAATGTACCTCCCGGAATACCGACTAAACCTACCACGGTGTTCCTCGACAAAACCACTATCGACGGGGCCGCGCGAATCACTTTCGCATGCGGTCGCGACCCCGCCGAGGTTACGGCCCGCCGTATGAAACGGCAGGCCCCTACGCAATAAGACCTACCCAAGATAGGCACTACTCAAAATAAAGGCCCTACTGTCTCCCTCTTAAGGGGGAGACGGACTCGACACAGAGGCGCGCGTGGGAACACGCACGCCGCCTCTCGGACCTGGTGCTGAATGGATGGCGGGCAGGCCCACAAAGCCCGCCACCCCCAGGTCAAACCTCAGGGTGGCTGGAGGTCATCTCGCGCCCTCCGGCGCCCGGTTCTGCGGTTGGGGAGAGGGTTTAAACGCTCCCTCTCCCGCTCCGCCACCTCCTTGATGGAAATGACTTCCTCACAGAAGGAGGCGACGGCGTTCCACGACCTCTCACTCCGGACCATAGACTTAACTACGGCCGGGAGCGAGAGGTTAACCGATCCGACTGCCGCGATCAATTCACGGCGCTGCAATGCCCAGGCGGGGCAAATCGCCAAAGTGTGCAGTGCCGTGTCCTCAACTACGTCGCGGCAGTCGCCGCAGTGGTGACAACCGGGCGTCTCTTGCCGGCGTATACGACACAGGAACTGGCCAAATCAACCGTGGCCAGTCAGAACCTGTGTCAGCCGGAAGGTGAGGGCGCCATGCCGCCTCTCCAGCCACTCCTCAAACACGAGACTTACCACCACGATCGTGGCGTGCCCGATCACATTGTTACCTATAACAACGAAAGCAGTATTTATCAATAACTAAATACATAAAATGTCTAAGCCATAACTAACCCAAAACACTATCCAAAATGTATTCTAAATTGAAATACCAGCCAACAACAATATAAATCATAAATTGCCAACTTACGTTAACTAAATCTTTCAACCCTTTAATGCTGTCACAACGCGAAGCAATTCAATTAGACATGTAGTTAAACAATCGATGCGTGTCTTCATTATTAAATTCTGTTATAGTTTAAAATGTGGTTCTCATAACTGTAATTTATAACCGACGTTCGCGGCTTGATTTATAAGCTCCATGTCAAGGGGTAAGTTATGGTGACTCTTGCGTTTTGTAATTCCTTTAACTTGTGTTTTCTTCGGTTTATAGAGGCTGTTTGTTGAATCCTATTCTCATTAACCAAGTAACATTATATTTTAGTTATAGTTATGAATAAAAAATATTTTTACTTAAAATACATAAAAATACTGGTGAAATAATTATGTAAATGTGTTTCTAGCATTTTCTTTTTAAATTACGCTACGTAATAGTGTTATTTTATTTTTTATTGATGTAATCCCATAAGTATTTTGTTCTTTATAAAACTATATTGACATGCCATTAAAATGTTTTAAGAAAAGTATTTTCTACATTTAAATTATGTTAATACATTCTAAATTTGAAATCAGATCAGAACACCAGATTTAAAAATGTGTGCTTATTCAACATTTACTAGAGGTGCAGCTTAAAAATACGAGAATGATATTTTAACGGATTCTAGCTTTCTAATTGAAAAGTTACTCATACATTAAAAATGCAACGTTGAAAGTAACAATTATATTAAATTTCTTTTCAGAATGCCCTGTGGGTAAATCAAATGCGTGTAGAAAATTAATTCTGTTAACTCTTAGATGTAAACACCCCGTAGAAAAGATTTGCGGGGCTTCCACACTGGAGGAGGTTTGGAGAGTTTGAATTTAAATTAATTTAGCGGATTATTAATTTTGAATAATGAACTTAGTTCTTACCTTTTATCACGCATCGATGAATAAAATTCTGTAAAAGTAAATGACCTGCCCATAATTCATTAATCTTAGATACTGCATTTAGTTTAAATACTTCGAAATTAAAATGCAGATATAACGTATAAAGTTTGATTTATATTTTAATTTATTATTCGCAAAGTTAGTGCAATGATTTTTAATTTGTAAAATAATAGCACAGCTTAAGTTCTGGCTGTAAAGATTATATTTAAAAAGAAAATGATTGTGCTTGCGTGCAATGTTCAAGCGACTAATATAAAAGGCATCAGAGCATTTAATTTTTTTTTAACTTACTATTTAGTACTTATACAGAAGTAGTACTATATATTGATTAGTAACAGTAACAGCCATCTATAAAAAGATACGTCAATATACGAGGTTTACTACATTGGTTCACAGATCTGGAGCAGCAAGTCTGGAAAAAGCTATCATAGTCTTATACCTGTTTCTCGGCAGGGTGCCCGTAGGATTACGTAATTACAATTGACACGATCTTGGTATATTTGTAATACTTCCTTGTTTCGTAATACGTTCTAAATAAATGCTCGTTGTTTTAGCGTACTCTTAGATATTATAGAACGTTCATTTAAAGTACGTGCACTATAAAAACATTTTAACTATTAAATTAAGTCTTGTTTACCTATAGAAGATGTATTCTTTGAGACTTATAGAGACCAAAGGCTTTAAATGTATGAATGGCCTTTGCTTTTTATTTTTTATTTATTTATTTTTTCATTCGCGAATATGGGTATACATTTGCAGATCTTATTAGCTAACAATTTAACATAAGGCATGCAAAAAAAAAGGGAAAAGACATTGTAATTAATATTAAAAATAATACTACATATTTAAACTAAAAAAAATAAGTTTATTTATTCATCTTGATATTATTTGATTTCAGATTAGTCTTACAAAACAAGAATATGAAAAAAAGATCATCACTGTCTTCATAGGCCAATCTGAAATCAATTTGATTTGTAAATCAGTAATAACAAATTAAACAACATTCTAATGTGGAATCATACAAGTTTTAATAAAAGTTGAAAAAATTTAATTAAGTGAATATTCGAATTTCTATTTTCGTAGCAGCCATCGCTATAACGGAACCGTATGAAAAAGATAAAGCCGGACGGAAATAAAAGATATAATTCCACTGCGGTTTAAAGCTGAACAGTGTACATCCATTTGCGTATTTAAATTATAAACGCCCAGTTTGCGAGATTACCGGGACTTTGGCAACTAAGGCTAATTGCAGTTGTTGGAGTTAGCACGGATCCCGGCAGATCTGTTAAAGCCCCGAATGAGTGTTAAAAGATTTATATCAGTGGATAACGGCGATTCAAGATCTTAATCTGCCAGTTCGCAGGAGGAAATTAAGACATTTAAGAGATCTTACCGCCTTTGCAGTTCTAACGTAAACTCGTAGGAAAATATGAAACAGTGCGCATTCGTATTTTTGAGGAGATATTTAATTTCGCTTTGCCATTATAAAATATCCGCTTTGGAAGCGAGGATTGCCTCGGTGGGTGTGCTGTAGTCAATGTTACAGTGAGCACAGGTGTAGTTTATGTGATTGCTGTTGAAATGTCTGAGGTTTTGGGATCAGTCTGCACGGATTCTGGAACTACAGATTCTAAGCAGTGTGATATCAACTTTAAGCACAATTAAATTATTTTTCTACCAACTCCAAAGGTCTAGGTATCACTGTTGTCCTTCAAAAACAAATTACTGCGGGTGCAAGGAATATTGAATCCGAAGACCTTGCTGAACGATTGCGAATACGATCGGAATGTTTAATGTTGGAGAGAGAATACTGTTGAGCTGTATTTCTTAGAAAAAGCTTCATGTTATAAAAGTTTATTTTACATTGATTTATGCGAGAAAACAAATGATTATTATGCAATAGAGAGTTGATCTATCTTTGCTTTGATAAGTTTAATTTTAGGTACTAATTTCTGAGCAAATATTGTTAGTATTAATATGGTTTATTGTATCTATTTTAATTGCCTCGCAAAGCTATAAAATACCCCTATTTGTATTCAGAGTAACACTTTTATTATAAAAGTAATTAATTAAAATATTGCCATCTTGCAATATTTCATTTTATTTGAAAAGCTTACATAGCGTATTTGACGAGATTAATATTTTTTATGAAAACGGGCTATAAAAATATCGTTGAAACAATAATGAGAAAACATCGAACATAGTCATATCAGCAACTATTAGTATAATAAAATTTATAAATAATACAATAAAGAACAAAATATATGAAATACATAATAAAGAGATGATGACGAGACAGATAGGTGTTATACCTGTCTATCTCATCATCATCCTAGTTTGATGTTATACGCATTTATTGTAGCATTTTTATTAAACTAAGGTTCTATACAAGCTTACTGTCCGTGGTAAGCAGATACTGTATGTAGTTTATGGTCTTTTGTAATATCAGGGTACCTAGTATACCTAGTGCTTTGCTAATCCAGGGTGACAGGAATTGGAGATGGCATAGAAATATTCTTTTTATTTGTCAGTAAAATATAGGCGACAATTATTGGATAGAAAAACAGAACATTGTGTAAACATAATAAGGTACTGTAAACTGATCCCCAAACTAAGCGAGAGCTTGTATTTTGGAATAAGAAGGAGAAAAAAGGAAGAAAGAAAGGTACAGGTACAGCATTTTTACTCAAAGGGTGAAAAGCAGTAATATGTACTTTTTTGTCACATCTCTCTCATTATTTCCGTGTAACATGGTGACACTATGACGCGCGTGCCAGCTCATTCATAATGACACGAGGAAAGCTGCAATAGTGGGCTTTTCTACTCCTAAAATACAATTATATAGGTAACAGGTGCGATTAAGACATAAATCTCTAATGATGTTATTAATAATGAGTGCGTGAGAATGAATAATACATCTAGTTCACACTTAGTTATTGAAATTGCGCCTAAATATATATTCGATAATACTTTATCGGATATGATTTAAAGCTTCATCGCTAAGGAAGATTTCCTGACTGTGATATCCAATAAAACTTTGTATATTTCAAAGCCTACCTTAGGGTTGAGAGTTACGCAAGATCTCTTGCCTACGTCACAGGGCCAAAACAGTAATATAAAATTTATCAACTGAATATTTTTATTTGAAAATAAAATAATATGAAATTTTATCAAATTTTCAGCAATTTATCGGTGACTGCGTCACTTAACCCTAATGTCAAAGTTGGGAATATTTTTAGTATTCTCTCATAATAATGTAAAGTAAAAGTTTGGACCACCTAGAATTTTATTCGAAAAGCAATTTTGATTTACTTACTGTGAGAAATTTGTAGAGCTAACAGACTGTTGAAAATTGAATGTTTTTATTCTACACCTACAGTTTGAATGTGTATGTTTAAAACTAATATTTTGCGTGCTTATGTGTTATTTATAATGAGTGCGTAAAAGTGAATAATACGTTTAGTTCGCACTTAGTCATAGAAATTGTAGCTAAGTGCAAATTAAGATACATTGCTTTCATCACTAGGAAAACACTTCAGTTGGTTTGATTGTTTTTTTAACAGCATAGTGTTTTTTGTTTTAAAACTGAAGGCGATTTGCTTGTTTAAATACAAGAGTGCTATTATTTATTTACTCTAATTTTAATTGCCTTACATTTTTAATTTATAATGATAGTATGTATAATATTACTTTAAGTTTACGCTAACGATATACATTAAAATTGACCGACTTTATAGACATGAACGAAAGAAGCTATAAATGTCGATCACATTTCGCTAGGTATGCTTTAAGTCTCGCGTAAGAGTATGCAAGGCAATTGTCGTCCACCTAACACACTTCCAGTGTCTGTATAGCTACTAAAAATCACCCAACGTAAAATCCAACACTAACTGACCTGGGAATTGAACGCGAGATCTCGAGCGGCCGCAAACATAAGCGTAAACTTATACGGCCGCGATGAGTCAATCTTAGACAATATACATATACAAAACATTCAACATAACTTTATTAAAACCAAGCACTCTGAATCGATAATCCTTTATTACTATCTTGCACACATTAATTTAACCCTTCACATGCACAAGTACACCTATGTATCATGTATATAACCCTCCACCGTCTGAGAGAAAACCGCTAAAGCGAAACGCTGATTCGATTTCACGATGAACGCTCATAGTTATCTCACTAAATCTCTAGGTGATGTGATTTACTTTAATTTAATTTTGTATCAGCAAGCCCGTATAAACGCACCTTAATTATGTTTTGGGTAGATTTATAGCTAAGTGCTTATGTGTGCAGTATTGGGCTTCAATGAACTTGGTATTAATATGTACATAATATATTATTTTGTATTAGCTTTTGACCGTGATTTTGTTCGTGTGATCTGCAGATCGCCCGTGAAGTGACTTATATGTACAATGCGTTATTAAAAAAAATATTGGTTCCTAAAAAAGATAACTAGCAATCGTCACGGGAAAAAAAACATTAAAAAAATGTACACAAAGAAATCCAAGACTCGGAACAACCATTTACGGATCACTCTTTTTTTGTTCCGTGAAGAGTTTAAACCCGCAACACGCGCAGTGACAGTGACGAGGCAACTACTTAACCCGTTGCGCCATCCGTGCAGTCAGATGTGGATTATAAAGAAGAGGTCTACTCAACAGAATTATTTGAATTATGACTTAGAATTAAACACATGCTGTGAAACCGCATTTAAATCTGCTCAGTGAATTTTAACTTTTACGTCATGTCGAAAAAAGTAGAGAAAGAAACAAACATTCTTATTTTTTACTAGCTATCCTTTGGAAACAGTATTTTTTTTCTATCTAAAAGGTATGTCCTTTTTCTGTACCGCTCAAAACGTGTATAATATGTACTTTTGAAATGGTTAATTACACGGGAATTCCATAATCCATGTTGAACATGTCAACTAATGGTGAAATAATTATAGACGCTCGCAATAGTATAATATTTTACGGTAACACGCCTATAATTTACCGATGTTAAACTAAGAAAAAACTGTTTTTCTTGTTGATCTACGTTTCTGTAAAAGTTTAATTATTAGTAAATTTAAAATGTAAAATATCGAAATAACCAGTGTAAAATGTCCAGTTTAAGTAGAGCTCTTAATGCAAAAAGATGTGCCTGTGATAGGAGATCAGATAAATTGATATTTAAATTACTGCTTATTTGCGTTACATGCTAGTGGTATTCTTATAAAGCTATCCAGCTAAGTTAGAATGTATGTTTTTTTGCATTATTATTAACTCAATATTAAATACTAACACTACACAGGCTGTACCAAAATATAGTTACATAGTATAATGTTTTGTATGTTTTGTGTTTCTTTATTTAAATATAAAAATGCTTCTAACATCGCAATGCTTATATTACGAGATTGACACACATTAAAAATAAAGGTAGACACAATCAGTTTCGGCATAATTTTGTAAATACATATAATATTTGTTGTTTTAGTTATTCATCAAAAATAAGAAGGCATGCTATATTTCCTTAAAGCCGTTTTCATCTAGCAACTTTTCAGAATTATTTCAGAAGGCTAATTCTCGCGATAAAAGCTGTTCGAAATGAAGTTCCGAGCTAGAATAATAAACGTCAAATGTGAATATAAATGCAGGTTACTAGCTGTTGACGGCGACGCTGAAGAATTTTTCGATGCCTAAACCATTTTTGTAAATATGTATTATTATAATTATTTGTGTTTTTGTAATTATGTTATCTTTTTAATACGTTTGTAAATATATATTAGATTAATTCGTTTAAAAATGATTAATGTAAATGCAGGAAATGTTCATATTTGACTTATATTTAAATGACAAAGAATACGATTTTTTACATTTACGACACTGAGACTAGATCGGAACTCTATTTTGAACAATTTTTATTACGAGATTTGGTCTTATGAGCAATTGTTTGCTTTAAATATCTGTTTATACTACAATAAGAAAATATAAACCCTGTACTGAGAAAATATTTTTGTTGATAGCGTAACATTTTAAATACATCTGACATTTACCAAGCTTGTCCATTGTTGAGCGAATTCTCAGTATAGAAGCTCAGTAACCGATGAAACCCTTATCGTTTAATAAAACAGTGTAAAATCGGTTGTTCGTCGAATCCAATCGATTTTACATCAAGCAAATACAAATGTCAGCTCCTTATGAGTATTTCATTTATCTCGAAATTCAAGCTATGCATGCTTATAGGTAACTGTTTTAAACGCTAAGTGGAAATGTGGTTTAGTGAAGAATCTTTACATATAAAATTAATCTTCCGCGTGTTTGTGTTCGCAAAACTCGAAAAGTACTTGTTGAATTGACTATTAATTCCTACCCAACGTGGCATTTTTATGTAAGAGAATTTTTTTTTCTTAAGTTCCAACTTGAATGGGAAGTAGAATACTTTTATTTACTTCCCTAATAATTTTATGAACATTAGACAGCCACAGTGATGCATGGCCGGGTTTAGCTAGTGATTTGTATAAATGCTTTAAATAACCTGTTAATTTAGACTATGTTTGGATTTATAGTTTATGGTAATCGTAATCGGATCTAATAAAAAATGCTATAGGTCAATCCTATTTATCTACCGCCATCTGTTAAACTTTTGATACCATTCCAACCTTATTTAAATAACAAACAACAGATCATATTCTTGTAATCAGCTTTAAGCAGCTGCTGCGCGTGAATCATCCTTGTAAACTGATCACGTCACACACAGCACTGTCAAAAAACACACCGAGGGTCCTGATAATTACACAGGGGGATCGGATTAGTTCTCTCAGTGCGGTATAATTACACACTTGGACATTGGTAGTGCACTAGGGGATTATAGGGAGCAGGGTACATGTTTTGGTCTAGAATGGTTACGTTTCAAGTTTCCTTGATGGTCCGTTTTAATAAGCGTGATTTACATAAACACGCTTATTATTATGCGGTAAACATTTCAAAATCGAGATGATTTGTATTGCAGTAGCACGGCATTTAATGACGTAACCCGTTGTAATGAGAATGTATAAACCAAGCATAATATATACGGATAGCAACAGGGATTTCATCGTCACTGCCTATCCTTCTGAAGAACAAGCGTGTGCACGCAAATATTAAAGCTTCTTTAAATCACGTGCTTTAAACAGAGATTTATTTTTCATCATACTTAGATCGCACAAAAAAGTGATCATATAAAGAAGAAGCTCAAATATGACAATATGAGTGAGCGTGATAAACACTTACCTCTTGAGTTACAGGCTCAGCTAGTTCAAAAGGTACGGTACAACTCGGACATTGCTAAAAATAGCCTAAGTTACTATATAGAAACAATTTTAGTAGATACACCATAGTTTTAAGCTTATAATGTACATATGTACATGCAAACTCTTTGTCTTATTTCATTAGATTTATTTTGGTGAATGAACAATTTAGATTTCAGTTTGAATTTAGTTGCCATGCTGCTATCGTGTGTCAATTGGCAAGTCAATGCCCAGAAAGATAACCATATTTAAACGTAGTAAGGCATTCATGATAAAATCGTTTGATTTAAAAACATTACACTAGTTGTAATTAAGATATAGTGTCGAGTTTTAATTTATTTACGTTTTATTAAACACTAGTAAGTAGTAAAGGATATTTCTAATGTTTATATCACCAATCAGTTAACAACCTTTTATTAACCCGTCTACGCCATACGAGCTTGTCAAATTATTGAATTAAGAGGTGTACCAGCGACGAAATTAAACGCAAAGCGTCTACAAATCAACGCCATTTTAGGGATAAACATTAAATATTAACAAAGTTTCTTAAACATGTGTTCTTGACTCACACGCAGTGATTTCGCAACGCACGTAGTTTGTGGTCACAGTACCGGCGGTATTGTACATTTGGGAGTTATTACTTAATCTCAATATAATTATACATGTATGCCTTATAATAATAGATGGTTTTTAACGTATAAGTGTATGTATAGTATGAAATTGAAGCTTAAAGCTGGGGTATATGTTATCGTAGCTAAACAACCTTGTTTAGTATCTCTATGTAAGAAGGAATTTGTGGCTCTTTAAGGAGGTACTGAGCAGCACTCGTTGCTGCGTTAGAATAACTTTGTTCTTTGCGATGGCAACACAACGATTTCAATTTTGAAAGTAACGTGCGTGCTGCGCCGTTTGCATAATGTATGATTATGCTTCAATACAAATATTCAACTTTTGGATACTTGTATTGGAGCATAAGCATACAAACCGCCTTCTCGTCTACCACGTTTTTTAAACTATAAACGTTGGAACTCAGCAGTAATTATAATACGGGAAGGCCTACTTCGTTCTAACTAAAGCTTTCAAGATCATATTCAACAAACTAACACGAAACAAAACGAAAAAGCTAGCGGTATAATTATGTGTACTGTACTGTGGCAAATCGCTTCTCGCTCCCACTCCACACGAACCTCATCAAATCCCACCCACCGTATATCCCTAATTACTAATCGTGATTACACACGCGTCGCGTTACCGTGTTTACCTAGACTATAATTAAAGCGAGTTAATCTAAAATGTTCCCGGCTCATACAAAATGCAGTTGCCTTCACTGGAAAGACTCAAAGTAGCGCCTTAAGGGGGTGGCTCACTGAATAATAATATTGCGATCGAATTCAGTTTGATGGAGGACCATGCTTTACAATATCGCTTGTTTAGTTTTCTAGTAAATTATTCATAAAATATACTAAAATAACACCCGGTTTATGAAACGCTAATCAACAAAATCATACTCATGACAAGTGATTTAATTATCCGTCGCCAACTCCGTCAGCCAATCTCAGCAGTTGACTTGCGTGCATTCTTGCGTTGTATTCGATGTCATGTCACGATGATATGTCACGGGCAATAACAATTGTATTATGAACATGACAGCTAATTTATCTATTTTCATGAACAGTGTAAGTGTTGCATTTTCTGCCAAATTTTCAAATATGGCTGTATAGATGTTATAATGTTATGTTATATTATACTTAATTAATTTTATTAATATATTTTAATGACATGTGTAAAATTTCTCATTAGAGACTGTATAATTTATTAAAATATACATATCTAGTGTTAGTGTTAAAGCTTAAGCTAATGAAATTAAAATTTTTAAACAAGTTAGGTAGCGGTCAAACTCTATTTCATATTTATTTAAGAATATATTATACAGGTAAGTAGAAGACGCATTTTACAGTTATACAATAGACATCTATATATAATTCATATTTGTATATAATTTTGATATACAAACACATCTTGTTTGTGTAGCAAAATTATATATAAATATTTGGGCTTTTTATAATAATAGAAAACTTAAAGAGCCGTGATATCTTTAATTTTTAATCTTATATATTTAATTTAAATTAATGTTATGTTTTTAAGCACTAACTTTTATTATGTGAATCATCTATTAGGTATGTGTTATGTGAATTATCTCATATTTAGTTTATTTAAAAATCGGCGATTTATACGAATAAATAATAAAGCCATAGTCATTACCCTGCCCAAAAGCTTAAGGAATTAAAAATAATTTAGTTTAATATTTAAAAATGTGCACTTAGATTCCCGGATCAAGCAAATTATAATTAGATGTTCAAATTAGTTCAAATGTGCCTAGTAACCGGCAATGCATTTGTTGTGTTTAACATGGGACCCTTAACTAATACCTAGTGTAATACACCTCTGCCACAGATAATATAATACTATACTAGTACCCCTGCCTAATCCTATAAACATACGTGAAGATTCACGTATGTTTATTTTTATCGTGTTCATAGAACAGTCTCATGTGCTGACAGCTCTGCTAGCTAATATAACACGAAACGAGCGGAAACATTAAGAACGTGAGATAAAAACGTTTTTACGAACTTACTGCTCATCGGATCACCCCTTTTACGAGTTTAGCAGCCACTTAGGAAAGCGTCTTATGAGAGCCAAGTTTTTATTTGAAGGAAAATTGTGTAAGACGACGAGACTATTGTTTTTGTTTCGCTCAAGGGTGTTTAGCAAGAGTCGTTGATGTAAGATGAATAATTTCTAAGTGTTGCTTTGAGAAAAACGCATTTAAAATTTAGTATCGTGCTCGAAGTTTTTTGAATGCATCTCACCGGTTTCTATACCAGTACTTTTCCTTATTATTTTTGTATTTTCTTCGTAGTACTTTTGTAAAGGGAGTACTTTGTATGTTTTTTTAAAATGTTTCACATATTCAAGAGCTTCCCGAATACGTATTTAAAACGAATAAATTTTAAAACCAAGCGTTTAAGAAACATTGTATCAAAATTTTCTGCCCAGTTTAGATCAGTATTAGAAATATACTAATTATTATACACATGATCGATGATTATACATTTAGAGTGGCAAATTAAGATGCAGTCCCATGATGCTAAATATTTACCAACCCTGGCATAACTCGCGTATTGTCTAAGCATAATAAAAATTGATACTTTGCCAATAGGGGCAACAATAAAATAAAAATTACGTATTTTGCTCTTTGTGCTCGACACACTGGTCATCTTGACTAACAGCATAGCGCCTGCTACGACTGCCTTGACACCCATTTCACCAGGCTGCTCCGATATTCTATAAGATGATAGTATGTGTATCCTACATAATACTGCAGCCAGACTATCTGAGAAAACAGACAAGTATTGAAAAATAAAATATTTTTCAATCGAATATAATAGCAAAATGTATATATTTAGTTCCAGAGCATAGCATATGCAAAGATCAAACATTATACGTATGTTTAACCGTGTGTGCTTAAATCTCAGGACATCTCATCAGGCTCTTTGTAGCAAAAGCTTTCGTGATGTAAACAACTGTTCAAAATGTTGGTACAATAATAAACAACAATCTATATCCACTACACAACTTAAATAATGAAAAGTCATAAAGGGTTACATAGAGAGGGGAACCGAATTCAAGGTCAGAATGTACTATAGACTTTATAGAGGTATATCGCAGCGAACCCCAGCCAAATATATTTAAAATACAATATAATATGATTATCAGGCTGTCCCCCTAACACAGACAAAATCAATAGCGTCTGCATGAGCGTATATGCAAAATATCGCGATACAACAGCGCATTGCGGAAAACTCGCTGTAATGTATGTGCTCGTGAATACGTATCGCAAGTTTAGTGTTCAAGAATGAGTTGGAATTCAAAAGATAATGTTTTTATTTGTCGCGTTTTAATAGAAAAAGTTGTGTGTGATAGATTGTGTTTGAATGGCAGAAAATTAATAAATGTTGTTGTTTAGCGTAGTTATTATGATGGTGATGTATTGTGTGTTATTAAAAGAAAAGAATAATGACGTAAATAGTAAGAGACAAAGATATATTGAAAGTTAATTTATGATCAAAACTAATATTCAATCTTTTCATAAGATTGAAACATGTTCTGATGACGTATAGGTACATTGTTAATTACGAAAGCTAGCATTAGTTTAAATCGTATATTAATTTCGACTGGGATTTTTCGAATGCTAGGAAGCAAGCGTATTTAGAAATTTACCGTATTTTATAAAATTCCTGGCTGTTGAACGTATATTTGAATATGGATTTAGTTTCTTAAGCAAACGAAATAAAAAGATGTTGAATTAGATATCTGACTGGACTGTTATTTATTTTTTTACTTTGTTCCGTTTTTAAAAGAGGAGACAGTTAACAGTCTCAAAGAGTTTATTTATGTCTTGGATAATACGAAGTTTCATTCGCTCAAACTACTATCACAGACATCTATGATATACCTACAGTTCCTAACAGCTTAACATTTCAAAGATTTGTTGAGTAAACAAATCGTTCGAAGATTATACACCGATACATTGAAGTAACATCACACTGGCCAGTATTTTACCAACTCAAATTGATTCTAAATAAGCTGCGGCCCGCAGTTTCACCCGCATAAGTCTAGAAGCCGTAGGAATATCGGGATAAAAAGTAATTCAAGTCTTCCGCTATCTATATACCGAATTTCATCATAATCGGTTTTGTAGTTTTTGCGTGAAAGAGTAACAAACATCCATCTATCCATCCATCCATCCATCCTCAAAATCTTTCACTTTATAATATTAGTAGGATATAATTTCATCTAAAAACGTTCTCGAATCGTTCCATATACTTAGGCATCAGACCTACAGATGTACCTGTTTGTATATAGCGATACAGAGAGTATTTACAGTGATTGCTCCGTAATATTTATGCGGGGCGACGTGGAGCGTGACCGGCCCGGAACGACGCGTTTGTTCAAAGCCGGTTTTAAACTTTGTTGTACTACAGTGGCTGGAAGTTACAAAAACCAATGTAGATTTTTAAATAAACTACTTTTACGAGTTTCGTCTTGTATTATTTTGTTTTAGAATTATTGTATTTACGATTTTTTGTTTTTACGCATATATAGAGACGAATCTGTACGTCACCAAAATGGTAGGCAGAGGTACCACCCATAAATATTTTTTTAAAGAACTTTCTCGCTCTCGGTCACGGTGTTTACAAACAACGAACACATAGAATATCCAAATTGTTTAAAAATTATAATTGTGCCGAGTCCACAAATATTTGTGAAACATATTTTTTTTTGTCCCGTGTGGGAATCGAACCCACAAGACTCAGTGCAGTTACGGCGGCGAGGAGACCATTAATACCAATACGCCGTTGGTTTCCTCAACTATGTATTTAGCAATCACATAATAGGAGGCTGTCTGTCCGTTCTATCTGTCCCTGTGTGGGCACGGTAGACGGTAATAGTGTTCCAAAATAATCTAGACTGAATTGAATTCAAGACCTCACAAAGACGCAAACAGGAGCGTAAGATTGTGTTGAGATATATATACATAGTCATGCTCATTTTCCCGATAATATGGCAAAGGAGTATTACATACATATTTGGCTAGCTATGGTTTTAAGTCTTTCATAATAAGAAGCGAGACTACTGCCGTTAGCTGGAAACCTTTCCAGACACTGTACTGCTACTGATTATTTCTGGACAGAAAAATCCAAAAACGAAAGATTTATTCGTTTGTTCGTATTATAAAAACTCTGATACATTTAAACCGATTTTAATGATTTTTTTATACCATTAGAACACAGGCTAAATAGCATTACACTATAAGTCACGGGAGCAACGCAGTAATCATAAACAAAGGTCAAACCAAAGGATATATGTAATACTAAATATTGCTCGTAGCTTCGCTTGTATTAATGAAGATTTTGTCAATAATAATAATAATAATAATAATAATATTCTACCACAAACACATAACACTATCTAGCCCAAACTAAGCAGAGCTTGTACTATGGGTACTAGACAATGGATAAACATACATATATACTTTTTTTTTTTTCGTAAATACATACATATTATACATAGAAACACCCAGACCAAGACAAACATCCATGTTCATGCACACAAATATTTGTCTTGTGCGGGAATTGAAATAAATAAATTTGTATCCCTTGAGAACAGGACTTTTTCTTGATGAATGTCCTCAGTATGTCCTTTTCTGTACTACTGTCAGCGTGTAAGCGAATTTTAATGATGATAAGTCGAGTAGTTAATGCATAAAAGCATAACAAACAAATTCTCATTCGCATTTATAATATTAGAAAGTTACTATATCGAAATATAGCAAAAAATAACCAATACTAACAGGGATCAGAATTTGTTATTTATTGCTATATTTCGAAAAATAATATAATAATATAATAATAATTTTTATTTGTTTCTCTCTCACACAGAATGATTACAAAATCAGGTCTTAAATTAGGTTGTACATGATCGAGTAAGTGTAACTACGATGATTGATATTAATAACATTTAAAAGGTGAGATCTGTGTGAGAGACTGGTATCCGTACTAGGTGGGAAACCTGTATGACAGATGACCAGCCTCTCCTACCTCTAAACATGTAGTTGTTAATGTAGTTTGTATTCAATAATTATGTTGTGATATTATTTTAATTTGTGAGATGAGGAAGTATATCATTATTTGTGGTGTGTGTGTGTGTGTGTGTGTGTGCGTGTGTGTGTGTGTGTTATGTGTGTGTGTGTGTGAGTATGTGAAGGTAGTGTGTGTGCAAGTATGAGTTTGAGGGTATATGTAAAGGCGTCTATATATGTGTATGTAGAAATAGAAAATGAATAAAGCTAACAGATTTGTCTATTTAATTGGTAGTGCTAAATTAATTGTGACCTTGAATATGAAATAACTATGATGGGATAAATAGTAGGTTTTCGGTTTCGTCATAATTAAGAGATTTTAGCCAATTTGAAATATTCTGTTTGCATTGATACTTAGTTAGGGAGTAAATATGTAATTTTTGATTTAGTTTATTATATAAGTACCGTCCGCGAAAACTGAAGAATTTGCGTGCAAATTCTGTGTGCCAACGATTGTCAGTTGAAGGACAAACCCTATACTTGAGACGTTTTTTAGTGGTGGAAGAGTCGTATGGAAGAAGAGAATGTTGTTTTAAAACAATATTTAAAATATATAGCTGGCGCACTGTAAGAACATCCGAGAGTTTATAAAGGTCAGTAGTAGGGTGTAAGAAAGGCAAAGAGTGGCTAACCTTCAATACTGCTCTTTGAGCTCTTTCAACTTTTATTAAATTAGTCTTACAGGTGCCACCCCATACTGAAATACAGTAGGATATGATGGGTTGGCATAACGAGGTATAGACCATTTTAATGATCTTCTTATCAGCTATGTGGCGCAAATTTTTAAAGATAAATATGAGTTTGCGAATTCTGGCTGAAAGAAGATCTATATGGTAGTTGAAACTTAAGGAACTATCCAATACTACACCGAGATATTTAATGTGGGTTGTACTTTTTAGGTGGTTACAAGCACAGGAGTGATACTCTAGGCAGGTATGGGCCACAATTACGTCATCATTAGGTAGGTTTGTTTGAGTATTTTTAATTGCGAAACAAATGTATTTGGTTTTGTCTACATTTAGCGTTAGTCCATTATTTCTGAGCCATAATGAGACTACATTGAAACCCAACTGTGCATAAGAAAAGGTATCACTCCAAGTATCTCCGTGAAATACTAGTGCAGTGTCGTCAGCGAAGGTTACGATTTTGCCATTTTTTAGCTGTAAGTCACATAAATCATTTACGTACGTAAGAAAAAGCGTAGGGCCGAGTACGCTGCCCTGAGGCACTCCAAAAGCAATTCGCAGATCATTACTAGAGATATCACCGACTCTTACTCTTTGGTATCGATCACTTAGGTAGTCTGCGAACAATTTGTGTTGCACATCACGGATGCCCAGCTTTTCCAGTTTTTTCAATAGGAGTGGGACAGAGACTGTGTCAAATGCTTTAGCTAGGTCAAGAAATATTGCTATTACTTTTTTCTTATTATCTAGATTGCACACAATATGATGAGTTAATTCATGCACAGCATCATTCGTTGAGGTACCTGCTCTGAAGCCAAATTGAGATCTAGATAAAAGGTTTTTGGTCTCGAGATAATCTATCAAACGTTTATTTAAAAGTTTTTCTACTAATTTAGAGAGGGTTGAGAGAATAGATATAGGTCTGTAGTTGTTGACACAGCCTCTGTCCCCACTCTTATATATAGGAATCACTTCGGCGAGTTTGAGTTCTTTCGGAAAAACTCCTGTATCAAACATAAGATTAAAGATATATGTTAGATGGGGCACTAATATTTGGTGATATCGCTTCAGAAAGGCTCCCGAGATATTGTCCCGTCCAGTGGAGTTTACCTTTTTAAGATCGAATATGTAGTTTCGAACCTCTGCTTCGGTAGTCGGAGTTAAGACAAAAGAAAAGGGACACTGGTTTATGGTCGACGCTTCAGGTACGAAGGAGGGGATTTTATCGGCTAAATTTTTACCAACCGATGCGAAAAAACTATTAATGTTGTTAATTGAAGATACTGGATTATTAGGTGTTATTAAATCTGTAGCTGAATATGATTTTGTGTTGTAGTGTGTAACGGTTTTTATAGTGTCCCACAAGGCCTTACTATTAGTTTTAGCTGAATTTTTTAGTTGCTCTTTTTCATAGTTTATTTTAATCTTTTTAAGTAGCGAATTACAAAAATTTCTGTATCTGCGGTAAGTCGTTTTTATTGTGTCGTTGTTAGGATTTTTCTTAGATTTAATATGCAATTTATCCCGATTTTTTATGCACCTTAAAAGACCAGTAGTCATCCAAGGCTTTTTAACACGCCTGCGATTTGGGACTCTATTCATATGCGTGTTAGATTTGATTACGGAGTTAAGGATAGATATTAAAAGTAGATAAAAAAAGATAGATAAATAAAAAAAGCTATGAAGACATAGGGATGTTTTCAGGGTTCAGGTTAATGAGATAATAGCCTTCAAACAGAGACAAAGAACCACTTAAACTTCTTTACTTTCAAATACCTACATTGATAGCTTAAAAATATATATGATAGTGAACCTAAAACGTGGTTTAGCTATAAAACATCCCCAGACGACAGTTTGTTGGAAGAAATCGTGCACTTGAGATAAACTCCTTTGTAACTACGAAGTACTTCTTAATTTGCTCTCAAAGGCTAATTTAAATAAAATGCTCATTTGTGTATTTGCTTTACAGATATTCGTTTCCAAGTGCCCGAGCAGTATTTTTTAATTTAAACGAGATGTTTTCTTGACGGTTAATTAGACTTGAGTTTAAGTTATCTTTTAACTGAATGTTATATTGTCTTAATCTACTGCTTTATGTATGTATTTATTTATTAATATTGTGCATGGAAGCCTTGCAACCAAAAATTCATTTAAAGGAGTCTGCCCACTACGCCGTCTCATACCATGACCGTGCTAGGAACGTATAAGACATGAAAAGCAACACGATACGCCCTGCTATAAGAACTGCTGGTCGGTGACGGAACGGTCTAGTGGGCATAGTCTTATATATTTCCTTACAAAGAATGTTTTTTTGCCTGACACGTTCCTAGCACGGTCATGGTATGAGACGGGGTAGTGAGCAGACTCCTTTAATAATTAAATATCATCATTTAGTAGCAACTTCTGCTTTAGGAATAATGATTGTATCGTGGAGGACTTTAAAAACATTCAAACAGTCCGGAAGCAACTATTTTTGGATCTCATAATTTTTTATCCTGCGTGAGAATCGAACCCATAACACTCGGAGTAGTGGCAATGGTAGCAACTTAAGCCGTAAAAAGAGTTGTAAAAAAATACTTTTATATTAATCTCGCTCACAGTAGGTTTAACGTATTGCTCTCCTAATACATTAATTCACCGCAATGCTCCCTCTTATACAAAAGCAGCAAAACCGATTTCGAGAAAATTTGTTGACTAAACAAAATTAGTACGCGGGAAAGAACATTGGGCATCTAGTTTAAAAAGGCGAATAAATTATAATAACAACTAATTAAAAGTTAAAGTCCATCGATAATAAAACAGCGTCATTTATAAGCTGGCCATCATTATAATATGCTCAATATTGACAATATCAAAATTCACACAACTATCCCAATCATAACAATAAATCAAAATAATGTATTTCAGCTTTTACATTAGTGAAACAGCACAAAACACATTTATTGTGTTACCTACGGCATCAAATTAATATTGGCCAACATATTAATAATTTGGTTTATTTAATGATTTATACGAATATTATGATATTAATGATATTTACTACAATAAACATTACAAACGTGAACCAATAATAATACAATATAAGGTGTGTGGACCATGGAAGGCCATGCTCCTTCGAAGGCTAATTATTAAAAAGTAACAAATAATAAAAAAAAGTGACATAAGGCATCTACTAACACCGGTTCTGTGGTCATGATATGACCACAGAACAGGTGTGAGTAGATAGCATTTGTCACTACACGGCAATAACTACGACTTTTTAATAATTGGCCTTCGAAGGAGTATGGCCTTCCATGGTCCACCCACCTTATATGCGTAGTCTTCCTGAATGGTAGGCAGATATGTAGATATTACACCGATATATTGGTAGCATGATTTTGAGGTTCCACGTAATAGGGGATGATGACAGTGTCAGGCAAGCCAATGACACTTAGCCCGAGCATCGAACCCGACACCTTATACACAGACGTCACATATGCTATAACAGTGCTACCGAGGCAGTAATTTTAACTAATATAAATGCGAATGCAGTTCGTTTGTCACGCTTTCACGCCATAACTAGTCGACCGATCATTATGAAATGTCGCATACACGTTGTCTGGAATATAGAATAGGACTTAGGACCGGTACCTACTTTAGGCTTTCATCCAGAAAAAGTACTGTTTCCAAGGGATCTAAATTGACATAACTTTACCGTATCATAACATTTACGCAAATATCGCCGCGCAAAATTAGTATTGGTAATTAGAACTGCAGTGGCGGGTAAGCGGACACGTAGGCGGTGGCGCCGTATCGAGTATTTTAAAATTTTGTCCAATATTTTACATTTGGACAAAGTTTTACATTTGTTCCCAACCTGACTCAAAGTATACTCTGAATCAGCTGCCACCGCGCCGTGCCGATTGTTTTGGGTTCGAACTAAGAGACAATATACAATTTGTTGTGTGACGAGATGTGGGATTCGAACTCAAAATTTTCGGCAATCGATCACCTCAAACGCCGTACCGAAAGTTCGAAATCCACCCGTGCAAGCCTAATTATTACTTTAAATTCAAACCATTTATTTGCAAACTAAGTGTACATAACTACGAGGGTGCGTTTTTAAGTTCGCGGAATGGAATAGAAGGGGATGAAATAATATTACAAAATTATTTTTCCTTTTCAATATATTCACCTGAAATCCTAATACATTTCTCAGATCTATGAATTAACTTATGAATACCTTCATAAAAAATGTTTTGTCTTTCTCTGAAAAATACGCCGAAACTGCATCCTTCACTACTTCATCGGTTGAAAATTTCTTTCCTCGAAGCTCTTTTTTCAGATTTGGAAAGAGATAATAGTCGCTGGGAGCCAAGTCTGGGCTATAAGGTGGGTGATCAATGATATCGAAGCCCACCTTGTGCAAAGCAGCCAACGCAACTCGACTCTTGTGAACAGGAGCATTGTCGTGCAAGAGCAGGACACCTTTGGTCAATTTTCCTCTTCTTTTTTCTCTGATTGCCTCTTTTAACTGCTCTAAAATTGAAGCGTAGTGTTCTCCGGTTATGAAAACACCTTTTTCTTTGTAATCAACCAACAAAATTCCTTCTGTGTCCCAAAAAACTGTCGCCATGAGCTTACCCGCCGATTGCGACACCTTGAATTTCTTAGGCGGTGGTGTACCCTTTTTATGCCACTGCATGGAATCTTGTTTAGACTCAGGTTCATAGTGATGAACCCAAGTTTCATCCCCAGTAACAATTCGCTCCAAAAAACCATCCTTGTCTTCATTACACTGGCTCAAAAACGCACGCGAACACTCGACGCGCTTCTGTTTTTGAGGCGGTGTGAGCATTCTAGGCACCCATCTTGCACTGACTTTTGTCATGCCGAGATGATCATGGAGAACCTTGAAAATGGTCGTTTCAGATACTCCAACCATCTCTGCGATTTGTTTTTTCTTCAAACGTGCATCCTCCAATATTAATTTTTCGATTTTTTCGATAAGATCTGGAGTGGTGACCTCAACAGACCGCCCAGGCCGGGAATCGTCTTCAATTGATTCCCTGCCTTGCTTAAAGAGGTTGTGCCACTTGTATACCATGGTTTTTCCTGGACAAGAGTCCCCGTATACAGATGACATCTCTTCCAAAATGGTTTGAACATTTTTTCCTTGCTTGGTAAGGAACTTTATAACGGCGCGGAACTCGATTTTCTCCATACTTCACAATTTCTTCCAGATTGAGTTGCTTGAGGGACGATAGTTCAAAGACTAATGACCTCATTATGATAATACTCGGTATATATACTAATTATTAGTTGCTAAACACGTTAGTGACTAAACAAGCACCCCCACCACCTTCCATACCCTCCATTCCGCGAACTTAAAAACGCACCCTCGTATATTAGGTCTTGAAAATTAGCATTTAGCATTTAATATGTATAAATCGGTTATAAAATGGGATTTAAACCCGAAATACTCGATACGGCGCCACCCCCGAGGTGACCGCTTACCCGCTACTGCAGTTTTAATTATTACTTCATAGTTCAATGTGTAGTGTGTGTGTGTGTATGTGTGTGTGTGTGTTTGAGTTATAAAATGTGTAAATCCAGTGCTGATTAAATTTATGTCCACACAGCGTAGTATCCACAGACCCTCCTTACGTATGCATCACGTGACCTATTGTAATACAAAATACAGTTTGATATGCAAAATAAATTGTTTGCCTTTCAAGTGTTGCTTTAGTTTTAAATTCCAAACAAACTTGCAATTTATTTACTTAAATAGTAAATTAAATGTGTACTGTTTTAGACTATTTTAGTTGGGTGAATAATGAAGAAGTCTATGTTAGTGTTTGTAGCTGTCTAGCCTAAAAATAGACCACTTTGATACTGTTAACGGTCAGTCTGTCTATCGCAGAGACTACAATAACTATATTGACATGAAACATTTGGCTTTGGCATTCGAGTTTTCTTGTTGAGAGTGTTGACTGAAAATAAAATTGGTAAGTACAATGTAACAACCCATGTGGATTGTTGATTTTACGATGATTCTAAAATAGACTAGATGTTTTCATTGCCCTAGAATATCAAAAAAATTAGATGAAGTTCAAGTGCAAGCAGATTCATTTCTAGACGTGGTTACGTGTGATTAAAATGGTTATATCATGTTCTTTTAAAGTTTTTATTACTTGTTGATCACGCGACAAAAATTTGCGCTTATGCTAACGTACGGTTCTGAGGTATTGGGTTAAATTCTTAGGTAACGTAGTGTTAATGGGTTCTTTTTTAGGGAATGCTCAGTGATATCACAGCTTCAGGAGATACATCTGGTTGACGACAAAGAGCTCGCTTTTTATTATGTCGGGACTGAAGGATATAGATAACTTTTCACTCAAAACACTCTTCATTCATTCATTCCAAAAACATTTTCAATCGAGAGGAACTACAGAGTTGCTTAAAACTTAAGTTTGTTAGTTAGGGATAAAACTAAGTTATAATGGATTCCGTTTCAACATCAAGAACTGCTAAATTAAATGAACGTTTAAAAGCAACTTATTATATTTCTTCATAGAGTATTTTACCCTGGTCGGGTTCGTTGAGGTCATATATTTAGGTCAGTTAACTGCGCGATATGTTCAACGTAGAAGGTGAGTTAATGTTATCATTATTTTGAGGCTTGTTTTGGGTTTGGGAATAAGATTGTTTATATAAAAATGTCGCCTTGTTAGTTCAGTGGAGTACGCACGCAAAAATGTGGTTTGGTTACTAGATTGTTTTTTTAAAGAAATATGCCCTGATTATTTCGCAATACTTCGTAATACATAACAAAATTATTGAATACCTAGCTTACAAACTTATTAAAAATGAAAAAGACGTTAAAATAAATATCGTATTGTACAATTTGTAGTAATTAATGTATTTTTATATTTAGGATTTTTAATACTTAAATTAGGATTAAAACAACATATATGCATATTTTCAAGAAAAAAAAAAATAACATGTTAACATGTTTTAGACCTGTATATTGTCTCCAAATGAAAGATACAGAAAACTCGCTTCTCATAAGCTTTTTAAAATGTAGACAACAGAATAGATTACAGGCACACTAGTTTTTTTGGGTAGGATCTAGAATAGAGTGACATTTGCAGACGGGTTGTCCCAGATTAAATAAAATAGATTATGTGTCGCTCAAACGACAAAACAAAAATAGACTAACAATAAGTCAATTTATTTATTATCTGGATGAACATAACATACGTACAAGTATGTAATATCTATATAAACAGACCATCCATTCAAACACCCAACTATCAGATTTATATAGCCTTTTAATAGCGTTCCAAAGGACAATAAAGATAGATCCATTATGCGAAATTGGCGCCGCAGTACGTGGCCATAACACATCGTCCCTATAGCGTTTTAAGACAGGTATAAGCCATTAGGGAATAATAAAATACCGTTATCGAACCATTAGATGCTCGTAAAATAACAGTTAGTCATAATATAATAATGTGATGGATGTTAATATCCGTGTTTTTCCTACGAGATTGCTGTAGACGCTGTCGTAGCACGTCTACGGAGACGTGCCACCTCTACGGAGTTCGTAGACGATTATTGTAAAGTTTTCGCTTGAGAGCTACGAAATTGAGTGGAGTGATTTTCTGAATTTTACGTTGGAAACATTCGTCTGTTACAAAGTATGGATTGTTGTTTCGGCTTTTATTGCATTTTGCTACGCTTATGCAAGAACTAAAATTTATGAAGAAAATCTCGAAACTGTACTTCTCTTTACAGTTTTACTTTTCCTTACATAAATATGAGCTTGTTTGTTCCTGGTACTCAGTTTAAAATGAAACATCTTACACTTTATGTGTAATAACTGTGTCTAGGGAATTTTTATAATTATGAAGCTTTGAAATAATCCAATAAATGACGCAATATTATATTCGGAGCAGGAAAATTTTAAGTGGTTTCGATAGCGGCAGTTCATAGTTCCTTGTAGATCAAAGGTTATAAGATCATGTGAATATGTAGTCATATTTTATTAAATATGTGTTAATCCCATACGATAGATAACATCCCGAATGACAGATAATGCTTATTTCATTTCTTGGAACTAGGCTAATGATTAAACTTTTCACAGCTAAACTTAAAGATACACCCAATTTTAAAATCCAGTGTCACATTGCACGATCTACAGTTGGCGGCCATATTATAAATGACTAATAATAATGACAAAATTTAATTTAAATTATATTGATTTTATTTAAATAGATATAATGCTTGCTTATAATGTTTCGTGAGGTCCTAGGTTCAGTTCTCGGGTTAAGCAAAGTAAGTGTTTTTATTATTCTTTTTTTTATTATATGTTTCATGTAGTTAATTTACGTGTGCAAGAACATTTTTATGGAATTAAATACTTTGACTATGTTTTACTATTAAGAAATTACTGCTGTGCATGACCTCATGCACAGCAGTAATTAACGATCGACGACGAATTAGCGACCTCGCTGGTACGATTCCCAAGTCGGGCTAAGCGTTGCTTTTTTTCTTTCAAGCAACTTTTGGTAGCAGCTCGAAATTGAAACTGTACTGGGTAAACGACAATAAACACTCTTTATAATATAAGACCTTAAACGTAGCAGATAAAATGTTAGTGCCTATCTGTTCAGGGATACAGGCGTAATTCTAACTAAATTAGTGACTTATATAACCAAAACTGACCTTTTATAACATAGGTTTATTAGATTTATTCGTATCTGAAATTATTCAGATGGAAAACTGCGAGCCCTTAAAAGAACCCTAAGCCTTTGTCAATGTATTTACCGAGATATTTATTAGAAAATATAACACACCTTATGTTCGTTGTCCTTTATTAGGCCTTGGCCCTAAGACTGTATATTTCGAGGACAAAATTGATTTGTCTTTTTATATAAGCTGCTTTTGTATAAATAAATGTAATGTAAAACCGCGTAATATTATTTTAACTTATACAAAATATTGGAATTTCGTTCTTTCTTCTCTATTATATTTTGGTATTACCAAAACGAAATGCCGTTTTATGCGTGCAAAAGTATCCACTTTTGTTCTTATTATTTTATTTTTGTTTTGTCCTTGTATACACGTTGTCAATGGTACAAAAGAGGACTTAAAGGCTGCCATATGACCTTTTGTGTAACCCTGACAACATATTATTCATCAAGAAAATGTACTGTTTCCGAGCAAAGGCGTGGGCTAGAGTTAATTAAATTCAATTTAATATATGAACAAAGTTTACAAAAATTCAAGCAGTAGTCGAATCCGTATCATCTTCTGCTGCTACATACACTCACGGAGGATAACACCCAGAAGGCTACTCTGAGTGATATCCTTCGTAGTGTACGTACATACATCATACTGAAGCGTCAATAAAACATTTTATATGAAATTTTGATATTTTGGCCTCATACTCATTATAGACGTCAACCTACGGACACAACCTGCGGACACATAATTTTCAGCATATTTAAAGATTATTATCAAGTATTCTGTGCAGCTCAAGAAAACAATTTAACGGTACGGTGTATTCAGATTGTAAACTCCACAGCATTTTCCCATTTTAACAGTGACAATCTTGACTCGACGCATTCACTATGAAAATAACTAACATCAATCACAATGTCACCTGAATCCGAAATAGTTATTTACCCCTTCCATTTGCAACTTTCGCTTATTTCCCCCCCTACCCGTCAGATTTGAGCGAAATCAGGCATGTGATGCAGGGAAAACATACATCAAACGCACAATGCGCCAGTAATAGACTGCGATAGGGATTTTAATATGGAAATTCATCCGTTACCAACGCTTCCCGTATGTAATAACATTGGCGATCGATAAAAGAGTTTCGTTTGTATTTTTTGGAAGTTTGTGCAGACTGGCTGGTGAAAGTTTGTTTTTGTTGACAACCAATATTGCATGCTTGTGATTATCTGTGTATAGTCAGGTATAAATTTGGTAAATAGATGTTGGTGTGGGTCTACGGTGTGAACAGGTGATGATATCATAAAGAAAGCTAAGTGCAATTGTAACTGATCACAAATTTTTATGTTGATTGATTCGTTTTTACCGATTATTATTCGAATCATTTGTGACCATCACGCGTAAATAGATTGTTGTTTTATTTTATAATACCAAGTTTCATACAATCATAGGACCTATCTGATGGTAAGTGGTAACCACCAGATCGTAAGCGGTTGGCATCCGAAGGTAATTTGTTACCGCACTGCGTACGGCGATAAGCAGTCACGTAGACTTGTTATCGGTTTACGGCATATATTAGTTTGTGGTCGCCTCGCCACTGCTACTGTGCCGAGTGTTGTGGGTTTGAATCCCACACGGGACAAATATTTGTGTGATCCACAAATGGTTGTACTGAGTCAGGGTGTTCTTTGAGTCCGTTGCTTGAATGTTTGTAAAGTTCCTCGCAACACAGGATTTATTACCAGTGCGTGAGTTATCTTTTTAAAATAAATAAATAATTATAACAAATTTTCCAAAATGAATTACTTAGAACATCTGATGATTTGAAATTATTATCGATAATCGTACATCTACTGTTGACCCCTGTAACACAGGATTCTCCTAGCATAGGGGTAATTGATCACATACGTGTACAATTATGTTTATAATAATTAAAACAAGAAATTTGTTAATGTTGCACTCTTTGTACATTTATGTTTTTATGAATAAATTATTATTATTATTACTGTTAAGCCATTTTATGCAAGTTTAAGCACAACAGTGATTAGGTACAATATACGAATACAATAATATATGTTATAGTAAAGATAATGATGATAAGTACATAGATATTTTTTTAATGTGCCTAACATGCAACACTTAGGCATTTCAAATTGTTGCTTTAAGATTAACAATATGAAAACATTAGTACGAATGACTTTCAACCATTGTTGAGCCTTTGACCCTCGCGGGATTATTGAAGAACTTTAAATATCTAGTTATGGAACAAATTAGATTCTAACTTGTCGTAGATTTAACCTTTGAGTCAGAATTAATCAGGCCGGTTAAGCTGAGACCTCTAACTTGGCTAATTAGTTTTACTGCGTTACAATAGTTTGATAAATAAGTTAAGGACTATTTCGTTGTGATAGGCTTTAGCGTATATAACATACTAGCTTTTGCCCGCGGCTTCGCTCGCGTAAAAGGTCAAGCACCTAACCTACCTCAGGTTAGGTTAGACCTGGGGATGAGGAGTTTCGTGGGCCTGCCCACCACCCGATCAGCACCAGGACCGAGAGGCAGCGTGTATTCTCACGCGTAGGGTATTTAAAAATAAGTAGATGCAGGTGTCATGTATGACTAAATCAATAAAACATACTACAACATACCTGGGAAGGGTAAGATGCCTTATCTTACCCTTACCGGGTAATTACATGAAGGCATTACATGATTACACCTACATTTCGACAGAGATGGTTCTTGATATTACATATAATACAAACACATACAGACATACATTGTCTTATGTTTACGCGAATGTTATTCATTGAAATTAAACTGCTTTATACTGATTTTATTGCGTTAAATAAACAATGCGATAAAATTCGTATAAAGTGTAATTTTAATTCTATTGCTATTGCAAATTTTTTGACGGGAAAACCGAGCTTCACTTTGTTCGATCCAGAAATGAAACCTTAAAATTCATCAGGCGCATCTAGTACCACTGAGGCAGTATCAATAAATGTTTTTGCTTTTCAATTTGTATGCATTCTATTTGATTAGATTCTGCATCATACAAGGCATTAAATCAATGCCGTGGTAGTCGTATATTCCTATATTCCATTTAGCTATATATTATTTTTTTCATGGAATCCTTCATTCAATTCACATTTCCATTGAAAAGATCCAAGCCGACATAAATAAACCGATACTCGATAATATCTCCTCATTAGCAATAATATCGATATAACTTATAAAATTTCTGTCAATAACAAATTTATTTGAATATTCATGAATCATAATAAATAACCAATTTCGTATCGAATGCATTTTCCAAGTTGTTAGCAATAACGTAGAGTAAAAAATTCAATTACTTGGCAATACCGTGGCGTCTGATTTATTCATATTGTTTATTTTGATCTGCATAATGTATTGAAATCAATCGGGTATATATCAGAAAATGAGATTTTAACGGATAATTGATTATGTTAAAAGTTTCACATTTGTAAATTGTGAATGAGAATAGTTTGAACCTGTTTGAGAGTAAGTAAGTTATGCCGAAGAATCTATCTAATCTATACTAATATTATAAAGCTGAAGAGTTTGTTTGTTTGAACGCGCTAATCGCTGGAACTCTTAAGCAGATTTGAAATATGTTTTTTTATCATCATGAAGCTTATTTATTGTGGAAGAAAGGTTATCAATCTAACATGACACTAGGACTCCTAGAAGGTGAAATGTATTATAAAATTGTTACGAGAAACGCAACGAAAATGGTAATTTTGAAAATTAATTGAATTTATTAGGAAAAGTGGACATTTTAGAACATTTGTCTGTTTTTTTGTGGCTGGCTGCCACCGACAACAGTACAAAGATCAAGCTAATAAAAATATTAAAAACTAATATTTTTAGGTGTGGAACCATCCGCTGGATGTGTTTACGTAGTTCTTAATATAAATAACCTATATATCCTAAAGGGTATGCAATGATATGTATGGTATATGTAGGTATGATATGAACTGAAAAATTATGTTCTGTGGGTGTAGTCATCTACAGATGACTACACCCACAGAACATAAACGTACACGCCGTAGCTGATGAATTGTGGATATAATACACCTGTGTGTATTATATCGACACCAACGTAACTGAGGGCAGGCCTATAAATTGCCATCTACTGGGCTGAGCTCCATACTTTTACTGAGAATAGTTACTTACGTTACAGAAAATACCAATAACACTTTATCTGGCCTGGGAATTCAACCTGAGACATCATGCATTGCTATGCATGCAGTCTGCTGTACAATTGACAAACGCTACGCCAAAGAGCCAATCAATAAAACCTGCCAGAATATATACGCTAAAAAAGCCCGTTTAAATAAAAAGCTGAAATAAAAGCCAAGAGCAAAATGTTGTCGGCAGATACTATGCTACAATTTATTACTGTGGGTAGCGTGAAAAATTCAAGCGACTTTACCTTAGGTCACAGGTATACTTGCTAATTGGGTTCCAGAGGTCGGACGTTCGCTTCACTTCGCGTAAGTACTGGCAATTAGTCACATTAAGGTACTAGCAGTCAACCAGTATGTATGTACCGCCAAAAAGGTAGCGACGAAAACTTAATGTGAAACTTTATAATAAAGGTAAGGTTTATATGTTGTCGTCGGTTATTTATCTTTGAGTTAATTCAGTATACTAGCGATCGCCAAGTGGTCGTAATTCAGCCATAATTGATTTAAATTTTAAGTTTGATCGTTATTTTATTGTCTATAACTATACCCTTATAATCACATTTCATTTAGTCACCTACTCCACATACATATGTAACCATAGTTACGAAGAATTAGAATATAATATATATAATAATATAATATAATATAATATAATATAATATAATATAATATAATATAAGCCCCCTAAAATCCAACCATACGTCCGAGTCGAACAACTGACTCACGTGGGGGGCGGACACGCGACTCATTACTGGCGCGGCTAACATGGCAAAGGTAACCCATAAAACATGGAGAAAAATTCGAATGGAAAACGTATAGGGCCGCTGCCCGGGGGCGATCGCTGGGGCACGTTCGTTGCTGGTGTCGGACATGGCAGAATGCTAGCCAGCGACTCTCGACGCACCGGCTGGTCGGGAGTCGGGGACAGGGGGCTTAGGAAGTCTCCAGATGCTACAGCCGATGAAACTACCGGTGTTACTTTGCGGAGTAGGGAGGTGTCTCCCGCAAGCTCTGCCGGTACACTGACGTCGACCACAAGTTCAATTAAAGATGATGCGAGGAGAACGTGGTCACAAGCAGAACTGGAAGAACTGATGTTCTGTTATTACCGGGCTAGACTCGGAGGGTCAGGTTACATAAAACGACTCGAGAAAATTTTCAAAGACAGGAACACACACAACCCAAAAGCTAGGAAATTCACTGGTAATACACTTTCCAATCAGGTGCGCAGTATACTATCACGCAGATGTATTTCTACAGAGATACTGGAAGATATTAAAAGACGAGCTGAACGATCACACTCAACTCCGGCCATATCCGAATCACGCGCTCAATTAGATACGAATCAACACACAGATACTAACACAACAGACATACTTCCACTACTAACTACTCAATTATCTGACACACAACAACATGATATCACATTGCAACCTGACACCCCGACACAACACACATACGAAAACACCCAGCAAACTTTCACACTCGTGCAATCGGAAGCAAACACACAACAGACAAACAGCACATTAGAGAATGGAACAGTTCAAGAAATTGAAGTCAATGAAGATCAAGATCCTGTTATACTCGAATTTTTGCAAAAACTATCGGAAATCAGGCAAACACCAATACAAGACAGACAATTTTTACCCAAACCAAACTTTAACAAACACTTCATACGTAACCTAAATACAATAAATAAATACCTACCAAACCTTCTAACCACACACGAATCACTACGTGAAGTTAATGACATAATTTATGCAACTGCTAAAACACTAATAACATTAAACCAACAGACCCCATACACGCCACCAAACGTACATAAACCTAGACTAGATCCACCTTGGAAAAGAAGACTAAAACAAAGAATAGAAGACATTAGGAAAGAACTAGGAAGACTAGTAGAAATTAAAAGCGGTGCTAATAGTAGAAGAATGGTAAATATTAAACAAAAGCTATACGAAAAACACAATATTACGAACCAAGAAGAACTAAACAATACCATTGAAATTTTAAAACAGAAGGTAAAAGCTCTAGCAGGTAGACTCCGTAGGTATGATGAAATAAATGAAAGGAAGATACAAAACAAACTATTCGCGTCAAATCAACATAAATTTTACAAATCCCTTAGTAATACACAGAATACCCCGATCCAAATCCCGGCAAAAGAAGACGTACAAAGCTTCTGGACTACGATCTTATCAAATCCCATCTCTTACAATAAAAATGCTACATGGATATCAGAAATAGAAGGAAATGCACAAAATATTGAACAACACCCGTTTGATGAAATAGATGTAGACAAAGTTAAAGAAGCAATCAGGAAAACTCAAAACTGGAAAACACCAGGCACAGACAAAATACAAAACTACTATCTAAAATACCTAACAAGCACACACACATATATAGCCAAACTATTTGATAGAATAATAAAAGGACTCGAACCCGTTGACAGTTGGTTTACGACAGGACAAGTCATTTTAATACCTAAAAATGAAAACACACAGGACCCGAAGAACTGGCGCCCTATAGCTTGTCTACCAACTATGTATAAAATATTAACTTCCATAATAGCTAACGAACTTTATATACACTGCGACAAAAATGACATCTTAGCTCCAGAACAAAGGGGATGCAGACGCAAAGTACGGGGTTGCAAAGATCATCTCATGATTAATAAAGCCATACTCGAAGACGCACACAGATGCCAAAAAAATCTAAGTATGAGCTGGGTAGACTATCGGAAAGCCTTTGATAGCATGTCGCATGAGTGGCTACTCAGAATATTAGACCTTTATAAATGTCCACCCGTTATCCGAAGCTTTCTAGAGATGGTCATGCCTACATGGAATGTGGTCATGACGGCTCGCGGTACGAATGCATCAGTCACAACCGATCCTATATACATCCGCAGAGGCATCTTCCAAGGTGATTCACTTTCCCCCCTTCTATTTTGTTTAGGCATCAATCCCATTTCCCAAATTCTTAATAAATACGAGTTCAAAGGATACCGACTAAAAGATAAAACAATAGTCAACCACTTATTATACATGGACGATCTAAAGATTTACGCAAACACTAAAACTAACCTGAAAGTTTTGATAGATAGCACAGAAACATTCACTAGGGACATCGGGATGGAATTTGGACTTAACAAATGCAACGTCCTACATTTCGTAGCTGGCAGAAGAAAAGAACTTCAAGGAGAAGGACATGTATTACTTAGTGGAGAAGAGTTCAAGCATTTACAAATAGATGAAAAATATAAATATCTAGGTATCAGCGAAGCAGGAAAAATAGATCATGGTGAAGTTAGACAACAGATACAAAAAGAATATTTCCGTCGAGTAAAAAACCTTGTAACGTCACACCTTAATTCACGAAATCTTCTGAAAGCAATCAATATCTATGCAGTCCCGGTATTATTGTACACATTCGGTATTATAAACTATAAAACAATAGATTTAAAGAAAATAGACATTAAAACCAGAAAACTGTTAGCAATGAACAAAGCACACCAACAGAAAGCAGATGTAGAGAGATTATACCTACCAATAGATGAAGGAGGAAGAGGCTTAATTAATTTAGAAACACTGTACAAAACACAAATAATTAAATATAAAACATATTTAGAAACACGGAAAGATTATATACTCAATGCAATAGTAGAACATGATAGGACTAAAGATAAATACTCAATATTCAAGGACACACAAACAAATTTAACAGAAATAGGTTTACGTCCAAATACAAAACACACATATAGAGATATTAAACAAGCAGTAATAAAAACTAGAATAGACAAAATAAAAGCAAAACCTTTACACGGACAATTTTACAAGGCAGTGTTAGAGAAAGAAAATATAGATAAAGTACAATCATTCCAGTGGCTTAAGAAACAACCGGTATCGCCATCGCTAGAGTCATCCATATTTGCAATTCAAGATCAAGCAGTAGTAACCAAACAACATGAAAGGGATATTTTAAAACGAGCAGTTGATGGCAAGTGTCGACTATGCCTAGTAAAAGACGAGACCACGCAACATATTATATCCGGATGTGAAAAGCTGGCCGGCACTTACTACACCAAAAGACACAACAATATAGTGCAATACATCTTCTGGATCCTAGCTAAAAAGCACAAGTTCCCGGTCGCTGACCTGTGGTGGCTAGAGCACCTGACGCAACCGCAGGTCAAAGAGAATGAGAGTGCAAAAATAATGTGGGAGATACCGGTACAAACAGACATTACCATAGTACACAATAGACCAGACATAATATACATAAATAAAAGAGAAAATAGAACATACCTGATAGACATTACAGTACCATCTGATTACAACATAGGAGCAAAGGAAATAGAAAAGCTTAGTAAATACCATGCACTAAAGAAAGAAATAACTAGGCTATGGAAAACACCCACAGAAATAATACCCATAGTAGTAGGAGCCACCGGAGTAATAGCCAAAAACCTAAACAGATATTGTAGCAAATTAGATTCAAACATAAACATTCCGATAATTCAAAAACAGGCAGCAATACACACATCAACAATAGTCAGCAAAGTTTTAGGAGATACAGTTTTTGTTAGCGGGGGCACTGAGCCACCTTTTCCCTGAGAGTCTCAGGGCGGGTACTCAGTATACCGAGCCAAAGCTCGAGAAGAGAAAACACTCTAAACAACAATAATATAATATAATATATAGCCACCTTTTCCCTGAGAGTCTCAGGGCGGGTACTCAGTATACCGAGCCAAAGCTCGAGAAGAGAAAACACTCTAAACAACTATAATATATAATATAAATATGAGTTCAAAGGATACCGACTAAAAGATAAAACAATAGTCAACCACTTATTATACATGGACGATCTAAAGATTTACGCAAACACTAAAACTAACCTGAAAGTTTTGATAGATAGCACAGAAACATTCACTAGGGACATCGGGATGGAATTTGGACTTAACAAATGCAACGTCCTACATTTAGTAGCTGGCAGAAGAAAAGAACTTCAAGGAGAAGGACATGTATTACTTAGTGGAGAAGAGTTCAAGCATTTACAAATAGATGAAAAATATAAATATCTAGGTATCAGCGAAGCAGGAAAAATAGATCATGGTGAAGTTAGACAACAGATACAAAAAGAATATTTCCGTCGAGTAAAAAACCTTGTAACGTCACACCTTAATTCACGAAATCTTCTGAAAGCAATCAATATCTATGCAGTCCCGGTATTATTGTACACATTCGGTATTATAAACTATAAAACAATAGATTTAAAGAAAATAGACATTAAAACCAGAAAAATGTTAGCAATGAACAAAGCACACCAACAGAAAGCAGATGTAGAGAGATTATACCTACCAATAGATGAAGGAGGAAGAGGCTTAATTAATTTAGAAACACTGTACAAAACAACAATAATTAAATATAAAACATATTTAGAAACACGGAAAGATTATATACTCAATGCAATAGTAGAACATGATAGGACTAAAGATAAATACTCAATATTCAAGGACACACAAACAAATTTAACAGAAATAGGTTTACGTCCAAATACAAAACACACATATAGAGATATTAAACAAGCAGTAATAAAAACTAGAATAGACAAAATAAAAGCAAAACCTTTACACGGACAATTTTACAAGGCAGTGTTAGAGAAAGAAAATATAGATAAAGTACAATCATTCCAGTGGCTTAAGAAACAACCGGTATCGCCATCGCTAGAGTCATCCATATTTGCAATTCAAGATCAAGCAGTAGTAACCAAACAACATGAAAGGGATATTTTAAAACGAGCAGTTGATGGCAAGTGTCGACTATGCCTAGTAAAAGACGAGACCACGCAACATATTATATCCGGATGTGAAAAGCTGGCCGGCACTTACTACACCAAAAGACACAACAATATAGTGCAATACATCTTCTGGATCCTAGCTAAAAAGCACAAGTTCCCGGTCGCTGACCTGTGGTGGCTAGAGCACCTGACGCAACCGCAGGTCAAAGAGAATGAGAGTGCAAAAATAATGTGGGAGATACCGGTACAAACAGACATTACCATAGTACACAATAGACCAGACATAATATACATAAATAAAATAGAAAATAGAACATACCTGATAGACATTACAGTACCATCTGATTACAACATAGGAGCAAAAGAAATAGAAAAGCTTAGTAAATACCATGCACTAAAGAAAGAAATAACTAGGCTATGGAAAACACCCACAGAAATAATACCCATAGTAGTAGGAGCCACCGGAGTAATAGCCAAAAACCTAAACAGATATTGTAGCAAATTAGATTCCAACATAAACATTCCGATAATTCAAAAACAGGCAGCAATACACACATCAACAATAGTCAGCAAAGTTTTAGGAGATACAGTTTTTGTTAGCGGGGGCACTGAGCCACCTTTTCCCTGAGAGTCTCAGGGCGGGTACTCAGTATACCGAGCCAAAGCTCGAGAAGAGAAAACACTCTTAACAACAAGTATAATATAATATAATATAATATAATATAATATAAAATAATATAATATGCCCCCTAAAATCCAACCATACGTCCGAGTCGAACAACTGACTCACGTGGGGGGCGGACACGCGACTCATTACTGGCGCGGCTAACATGGCAAAGGTAACCCATAAAACATGGAGAAAAAATCGAATGGAAAACGTATAGGGCCGCTGCCCGGGGGCGATCGCTGGGGCACGTTCGTTGCTGGTGTCGGACGTGGCAGAATGCTAGCCAGCGACTCTCGACGCACCGGCTGGTCGGGAGTCGGGGACAGGGGGGTTAGGAAGTCTCCAGATGCTACAGCCGATGAAACTACCGGTGTTACTTTGCGGAGTAGGGAGGTGTCTCCCGCAAGCTCTGCCGGTACACTGACGTCGACCACAAGTTCAATTAAAGATGATGCGAGGAGAACGTGGTCACAAGCAGAACTGGAAGAACTGATGTTCTGTTATTACCGGGCTAGACTCGGAGGGTCAGGTTACATAAAACGACTGGAGAAAATTTTCAAAGACAGGAACACACACAACCCAAAAGCTAGGAAATTCACTGGTAATACACTTTCCAATCAGGTGCGCAGTATACTATCACGCAGATGTATTTCTACAGAGATACTGGAAGATATTAAAAGACGAGCTGAACGATCACACTCAACTCCGGACATATCCGAATCACGCGCTCAATTAGATACGAATCAACACACAGATACTAACACAACAGACATACTTCCACTACTAACTACTCAATTATCTGACACACAACAACATGATATCACATTGCAACCTGACACCCCGACACAACACACATACGAAAACACCCAGCAAACTTTCACACTCGTGCAATCGGAAGCAAACACACAACAGACAAACAGCACATTAGAGAATGAAACAGTTCAAGAAATTGAAGTCAATGAAGATCAAGATCCTGTTATACTCGAATTTTTGCAAAAACTATCGGAAATCAGGCAAACACCAATACAAGACAGACAATTTTTACCCAAACCAAACTTTAACAAACACTTCATACGTAACCTAAATACAATAAATAAATACCTACCAAACCTTCTAACCACACACGAATCACTACGTGAAGTTAATGACATAATTTATGCAACTGCTAAAACACTAATAACATTAAACCAACAGACCCCATACACGCCACCAAACGTACATAAACCTAGACTAGATCCACCTTGGAAAAGAAGACTAAAACAGAGAATAGAAGACATTAGGAAAGAACTAGGAAGACTAGTAGAAATTAAAAGCGGCGCTAATAGTAGAAGAATGGTAAATATTAAACAAAAGCTATACGAAAAACACAAGATTACGAACCAAGAAGAACTAAACAATACCATTGAAATTTTAAAACAGAAGGTAAAAGCTCTAGCAGGTAGACTCCGTAGGTATGATGAAATAAATAAAAGGAAGATACAAAACAAACTATTCGCGTCAAATCAACATAAATTTTACAAATCCTTTAGTAATACACAGAATACCCCGATCCAAATCCCGGCAAAAGAAGACGTACAAAGCTTCTGGACTACGATCTTATCAAATCCCATCTCTTACAATAAAAATGCTACATGGATATCAGAAATAGAAGGAAATGCACAAAATATTGAACAACACCCGTTTGATGAAATAGATGTAGACAAAGTTAAAGAAGCAATCAGGAAAACTCAAAACTGGAAAACACCAGGCACAGACAAAATACAAAACTACTATCTAAAATACCTAACAAGCACACACACATATATAGCCAAACTATTTGATAGAATAATAAAAGGACTCGAACCCGTTGACAGTTGGTTTACGACAGGACAAGTCATTTTAATACCTAAAAATGAAAACACACAGGATCCGAAGAACTGGCGCCCTATAGCTTGTCTACCAACTATGTATAAAATATTAACTTCCATAATAGCTAACGAACTTTATATACACTGCGACAAAAATGACATCTTAGCTCCAGAACAAAGGGGATGCAGACGCAAAGTACGGGGTTGCAAAGATCATCTCATGATTAATAAAGCCATACTCGAAGACGCACACAGATGCCAAAAAAATCTAAGTATGAGCTGGGTAGACTATCGGAAAGCCTTTGATAGCATGTCGCATGAGTGGCTACTCAGAATATTAGACCTTTATAAATGTCCACCTGTTATCCGAAGCTTTCTAGAGATGGTCATGCCTACATGGAATGTGGTCATGACGGCTCGCGGTACGAATGCGTCAGTCACAACCGATCCTATATACATCCGCAGAGGCATCTTCCAAGGTGATTCACTTTCCCCCCTTCTATTTTGTTTAGGCATCAATCCCATTTCCCAAATTCTTAATAAATACGAGTTCAAAGGATACCGATTAAAAGATAAAACAATAGTCAACCACTTATTATACATGGACGATCTAAAGATTTACGCAAACACTAAAACTAACCTGAAAGTTTTGATAGATAGCACAGAAACATTCACTAGGGACATCGGGATGGAATTTGGACTTAACAAATGCAACGTCCTACATTTAGTAGCTGGCAGAAGAAAAGAACTTCAAGGAGAAGGACATGTATTACTTAGTGGAGAAGAGTTCACGCATTTACAAATAGATGAAAAATATAAATATCTAGGTATCAGCGAAGCAGGAAAAATAGATCATGGTGAAGTTAGACAACAGATACAAAAAGAATATTTCCGTCGAGTAAAAAACCTTGTAACGTCACACCTTAATTTACGAAATCTTCTGAAAGCAATCAATAACTATGCAGTCCCGGTATTATTGTACACATTCGGTATTATAAACTATAAAACAATAGATTTAAAGAAAATAGACATTAAAACCAGAAAAATGTTAGCAATGAACAAAGCACACCAACAGAAAGCAGATGTAGAGAGATTATACCTACCAATAGATGAAGGAGGAAGAGGCTTAATTAATTTAGAAACACTGTACAAAACACAAATAATTAAATATAAAACATATTTAGAAACACGGAAAGATTATATACTCAATGCAATAGTAGAACACGATAGGACTAAAGATAAATACTCAATATTCAAGGACACACAAACAAATTTAACAGAAATAGGTTTACGTCCAAATAAAAAACACACATATAGAGATATTAAACAAGCAGTAATAAAAACTAGAATAGACAAAATAAAAGCAAAACCTTTACACGGACAATTTTACAAGGCAGTGTTAGAGAAAGAAAATATAGATAAAGTACAATCATTCCAGTGGCTTAAGAAACAACCGGTATCGCCATCGCTAGAGTCATCCATATTTGCAATTCAAGATCAAGCAGTAGTAACCAAACAACATGAAAGGGATATTTTAAAACGAGCAGTTGATGGCAAGTGTCGACTATGCCTAGTAAAAGACGAGACCACGCAACATATTATATCCGGATGTGAAAAGCTGGCCGGCACTTACTACACCAAAAGACACAACAATATAGTGCAATACATCTTCTGGATCCTAGCTAAAAAGCACAAGTTCCCGGTCGCTGACCTGTGGTGGCTAGAGCACCTGACGCAACCGCAGGTCAAAGAGAATGAGAGTGCAAAAATAATGTGGGAGATACCGGTACAAACAGACATTACCATAGTACACAATAGACCAGACATAATATACATAAATAAAATAGAAAATAGAACATACCTGATAGACATTACAGTACCATCTGATTACAACATAGGAGCAAAAGAAATAGAAAAGCTTAGTAAATACCATGCACTAAAGAAAGAAATAACTAGGCTATGGAAAACACCCACAGAAATAATACCCATAGTAGTAGGAGCCACCGGAGTAATAGCCAAAAACCTAAACAGATATTGTAGCAAATTAGATTCCAACATAAACATTCCGATAATTCAAAAACAGGCAGCAATACACACATCAACAATAGTCAGCAAAGTTTTAGGAGATACAGTTTTTGTTAGCGGGGGCACTGAGCCACCTTTTCCCTGAGAGTCTCAGGGCGGGTACTCAGTATACCGAGCCAAAGCTCGAGAAGAGAAAACACTCTAAACAACAATAATATAATATAATATAATATAATATACATAATATGCCCCCTAAAATCCAACCATACGTCCGAGTCGAACAACTGACTCACGTGGGGGGCGGACACGCGAATTACTGGCGCGGCTAACATGGCAAAGGTAACCCATAAAACATGGAGAAAAATTCGAATGAAAAACGTATAGGGCCGCTGCCCGGGGGCGATCGCTGGGGCACGTTCGTTGCTGGTGTCGGACGTGGCAGAGTGCTAGCCAGCGACTCTCGACGCACCGGCTGGTCGGGAGTCGGGGACAGGGGGGTTAGGGAGTCTCCAGATGCTACAGCCGATGAAACTACCGGTGTTACTTTGCGGAGTAGGGAGGTGTCTCCCGCAAGCTCTGCCGGTACACTGACGTCGACCACAAGTTCAATTAAAGATGATGCGAGGAGAACGTGGTCACAAGCAGAACTGGAAGAACTGATGTTCTGTTATTACCGGGCTAGACTCGGAGGGTCAGGTTACATAAAACGACTCGAGAAAATTTTCAAAGACAGGAACACACACAATCCAAAAGCTAGGAAATTCACTGGTAACACACTTTCCAATCAGGTGCGCAGTATACTATCACGCAGATGTATTTCTACAGAGATACTAGAAGATATTAAAAGACGAGCTGAACAATCACACTCAACTCCGGACATATCCGAATCACGCGCTCAATTAGATACGAATAAACACACGAATACTAACACAACAGGCATACTTCCACTACCAACTCCTCAATTATCTGACACACAACAACATGATATCACATTGCAACCTGACACCCCGACACAACACACATACGAAAACACCCAGCAAACTTTCACACTCGTGCAATCGGAAGCAAACACACAACAGACAAACAGCACATTAGAGAATGAAACAGTTCAAGAAATTGAAGTCAATGAAGATCAAGATCCTGTTATACTCGAATTTTTGCAAAAACTGTCGGAAATCAGGCAAACACCAATACAAGATAGACAATTTTTACCCAAACCAAACTTTAACAAACACTTCATACGTAACCTAAATACAATAAATAAATACCTACCAAACCTTCTAACCACACACGAATCACTACGTGAAGTTAATGACATAATTTATGCAACTGCTAAAACACTAATAACATTAAACCAACAAACCCCATACACGCCACCAAACGTACATAAACCTAGACTAGATCCACCTTGGAAAAGAAGACTAAAACAAAGAATAGAAGACATTAGGAAAGAACTAGGAAGACTAGTAGAAATTAAAAGCGGCGCTAATAGTAGAAGAATGGTAAATATTAAACAAAAGCTATACGAAAAACACAAGATTACGAACCAAGAAGAACTAAACAATACCATTGAAATTTTAAAACAGAAGGTAAAAGCTCTAGCAGGTAGACTCCGTAGGTATGATGAAATAAATGAAAGGAAGATACAAAACAAACTATTCGCGTCAAATCAACATAAATTTTACAAATCCCTTAGTAATACACAGAATACCCCGATCCAAATCCCGGCAAAAGAAGACGTACAAAGCTTCTGGACTACGATCTTATCAAATCCCATCTCTTACAATAAGAATGCTACATGAAATAGAAGAAAATGCACAAAATATTGAACAACACCCGTTTGATGAAATAGATGTAGACAAAGTTAAAGAAGCAATCAGGAAAACTCAAAACTGGAAAACACCAGGCACAGACAAAATACAAAACTACTATCTAAAATACCTAACAAGCACACACACATATATAGCCAAACTATTTGATAGAATAATAAAAGGACTCGAACCCGTTGACAGTTGGTTTACGACAGGACAAGTCATTTTAATACCTAAAAATGAAAACACACAGGACCCGAAGAACTGGCGCCCTATAGCTTGTCTACCAACTATGTATAAAATATTAACTTCCAAAATAGCTAACGAACTTTATATACACTGCGACAAAAACGACATCTTAGCTCCAGAACAAAGGGGATGCAGACGCAAAGTACGGGGTTGCAAAGATCATCTCATGATTAATAAAGCCATACTCGAAGACGCACACAGATGCCAAAAAAATCTAAGTATGAGCTGGGTAGACTATCGGAAAGCCTTTGATAGCATGTCGCATGAGTGGCTACTCAGAATATTAGACCTTTATAAATGTCCACCTGTTATCCGAAGCTTTCTAGAGATGGTCATGCCTACATGGAATGTGGTCATGACGGCTCGCGGTACGAATGCGTCAGTCACAACCGATCCTATATACATCCGCAGAGGCATCTTCCAAGGTGATTCACTTTCCCCCCTTCTATTTTGTTTAGGCATCAATCCCATTTCCCAAATTCTTAATAAATACGAGTTCAAAGGATACCAACTAAAAGATAAAACAATAGTCAACCACTTATTATACATGGACGATCTAAAGATTTACGCAAACACTAAAACTAACCTGAAAGTTTTGATAGATAGCACAGAAACATTCACTAGGGACATCGGGATGGAATTTGGACTTAACAAATGCAACGTCCTACATTTAGTAGCTGGCAGAAGAAAAGAACTTCAAGGAGAAGGACATGTATTACTTAGTGGAGAAGAGTTCAAGCATTTACAAATAGATGAAAAATATAAATATCTAGGTATCAGCGAAGCAGGAAAAATAGATCATGGTGAAGTTAGACAACAGATACAAAAAGAATATTTCCGTCGAGTAAAAAACCTTGTAACGTCACACCTTAATTCACGAAATCTTCTGAAAGCAATCAATATCTATGCAGTCCCGGTATTATTGTACACATTCGGTATTATAAACTATAAAACAATAGATTTAAAGAAAATAGACATTAAAACCAGAAAAATGTTAGCAATGAACAAAGCACACCAACAGAAAGCAGATGTAGAGAGATTATACCTACCAATAGATGAAGGAGGAAGAGGCTTAATTAATTTAGAAACACTGTACAAAACAACAATAATTAAATATAAAACATATTTAGAAACACGGAAAGATTATATACTCAATGCAATAGTAGAACATGATAGGACTAAAGATAAATACTCAATATTCAAGGACACACAAACAAATTTAACAGAAATAGGTTTACGTCCAAATACAAAACACACATATAGAGATATTAAACAAGCAGTAATAAAAACTAGAATAGACAAAATAAAAGCAAAACCTTTACACGGACAATTTTACAAGGCAGTGTTAGAGAAAGAAAATATAGATAAAGTACAATCATTCCAGTGGCTTAAGAAACAACCGGTATCGCCATCGCTAGAGTCATCCATATTTGCAATTCAAGATCAAGCAGTAGTAACCAAACAACATGAAAGGGATATTTTAAAACGAGCAGTTGATGGCAAGTGTCGACTATGCCTAGTAAAAGACGAGACCACGCAACATATTATATCCGGATGTGAAAAGCTGGCCGGCACTTACTACACCAAAAGACACAACAATATAGTGCAATACATCTTCTGGATCCTAGCTAAAAAGCACAAGTTCCCGGTCGCTGACCTGTGGTGGCTAGAGCACCTGACGCAACCGCAGGTCAAAGAGAATGAGAGTGCAAAAATAATGTGGGAGATACCGGTACAAACAGACATTACCATAGTACACAATAGACCAGACATAATATACATAAATAAAATAGAAAATAGAACATACCTGATAGACATTACAGTACCATCTGATTACAACATAGGAGCAAAAGAAATAGAAAAGCTTAGTAAATACCATGCACTAAAGAAAGAAATAACTAGGCTATGGAAAACACCCACAGAAATAATACCCATAGTAGTAGGAGCCACCGGAGTAATAGCCAAAAACCTAAACAGATATTGTAGCAAATTAGATTCCAACATAAACATTCCGATAATTCAAAAACAGGCAGCAATACACACATCAACAATAGTCAGCAAAGTTTTAGGAGATACAGTTTTTGTTAGCGGGGGCACTGAGCCACCTTTTCCCTGAGAGTCTCAGGGCGGGTACTCAGTATACCGAGCCAAAGCTCGAGAAGAGAAAACACTCTAAACAATATAATATAATATAGAGCCACCTTTTCCCTGAGAGTCTCAGGGCGGGTACTCAGTATACCGAGCCAAAGCTCGAGAAGAGAAAACACTCTTAACAACAAGTATAATATAATATAATATAATATAATATAATATAAAATAATATAATATGCCCCCTAAAATCCAACCATACGTCCGAGTCGAACAACTGACTCACGCGGGGGGCGGACACGCGACTCATTACTGGCGCGGCTAACATGGCAAAGGTAACCCATAAAACATGGAGAAAAAATCGAATGGAAAACGTATAGGGCCGCTGCCCGGGGGCGATCGCTGGGGCACGTTCGTTGCTGGTGTCGGACGTGGCAGAATGCTAGCCAGCGACTCTCGACGCACCGGCTGGTCGGGAGTCGGGGACAGGGGGGTTAGGAAGTCTCCAGATGCTACAGCCGATGAAACTACCGGTGTTACTTTGCGGAGTAGGGAGGTGTCTCCCGCAAGCTCTGCCGGTACACTGACGTCGACCACAAGTTCAATTAAAGATGATGCGAGGAGAACGTGGTCACAAGCAGAACTGGAAGAACTGATGTTCTGTTATTACCGGGCTAGACTCGGAGGGTCAGGTTACATAAAACGACTGGAGAAAATTTTCAAAGACAGGAACACACACAACCCAAAAGCTAGGAAATTCACTGGTAATACACTTTCCAATCAGGTGCGCAGTATACTATCACGCAGATGTATTTCTACAGAGATACTGGAAGATATTAAAAGACGAGCTGAACGATCACACTCAACTCCGGACATATCCGAATCACGCGCTCAATTAGATACGAATCAACACACAGATACTAACACAACAGACATACTTCCACTACTAACTACTCAATTATCTGACACACAACAACATGATATCACATTGCAACCTGACACCCCGACACAACACACATACGAAAACACCCAGCAAACTTTCACACTCGTGCAATCGGAAGCAAACACACAACAGACAAACAGCACATTAGAGAATGAAACAGTTCAAGAAATTGAAGTCAATGAAGATCAAGATCCTGTTATACTCGAATTTTTGCAAAAACTATCGGAAATCAGGCAAACACCAATACAAGACAGACAATTTTTACCCAAACCAAACTTTAACAAACACTTCATACGTAACCTAAATACAATAAATAAATACCTACCAAACCTTCTAACCACACACGAATCACTACGTGAAGTTAATGACATAATTTATGCAACTGCTAAAACACTAATAACATTAAACCAACAGACCCCATACACGCCACCAAACGTACATAAACCTAGACTAGATCCACCTTGGAAAAGAAGACTAAAACAGAGAATAGAAGACATTAGGAAAGAACTAGGAAGACTAGTAGAAATTAAAAGCGGCGCTAATAGTAGAAGAATGGTAAATATTAAACAAAAGCTATACGAAAAACACAAGATTACGAACCAAGAAGAACTAAACAATACCATTGAAATTTTAAAACAGAAGGTAAAAGCTCTAGCAGGTAGACTCCGTAGGTATGATGAAATAAATAAAAGGAAGATACAAAACAAACTATTCGCGTCAAATCAACATAAATTTTACAAATCCTTTAGTAATACACAGAATACCCCGATCCAAATCCCGGCAAAAGAAGACGTACAAAGCTTCTGGACTACGATCTTATCAAATCCCATCTCTTACAATAAAAATGCTACATGGATATCAGAAATAGAAGGAAATGCACAAAATATTGAACAACACCCGTTTGATGAAATAGATGTAGACAAAGTTAAAGAAGCAATCAGGAAAACTCAAAACTGGAAAACACCAGGCACAGACAAAATACAAAACTACTATCTAAAATACCTAACAAGCACACACACATATATAGCCAAACTATTTGATAGAATAATAAAAGGACTCGAACCCGTTGACAGTTGGTTTACGACAGGACAAGTCATTTTAATACCTAAAAATGAAAACACACAGGATCCGAAGAACTGGCGCCCTATAGCTTGTCTACCAACTATGTATAAAATATTAACTTCCATAATAGCTAACGAACTTTATATACACTGCGACAAAAATGACATCTTAGCTCCAGAACAAAGGGGATGCAGACGCAAAGTACGGGGTTGCAAAGATCATCTCATGATTAATAAAGCCATACTCGAAGACGCACACAGATGCCAAAAAAATCTAAGTATGAGCTGGGTAGACTATCGGAAAGCCTTTGATAGCATGTCGCATGAGTGGCTACTCAGAATATTAGACCTTTATAAATGTCCACCTGTTATCCGAAGCTTTCTAGAGATGGTCATGCCTACATGGAATGTGGTCATGACGGCTCGCGGTACGAATGCGTCAGTCACAACCGATCCTATATACATCCGCAGAGGCATCTTCCAAGGTGATTCACTTTCCCCCCTTCTATTTTGTTTAGGCATCAATCCCATTTCCCAAATTCTTAATAAATACGAGTTCAAAGGATACCGACTAAAAGATAAAACAATAGTCAACCACTTATTATACATGGACGATCTAAAGATTTACGCAAACACTAAAACTAACCTGAAAGTTTTGATAGATAGCACAGAAACATTCACTAGGGACATCGGGATGGAATTTGGACTTAACAAATGCAACGTCCTACATTTAGTAGCTGGCAGAAGAAAAGAACTTCAAGGAGAAGGACATGTATTACTTAGTGGAGAAGAGTTCACGCATTTACAAATAGATGAAAAATATAAATATCTAGGTATCAGCGAAGCAGGAAAAATAGATCATGGTGAAGTTAGACAACAGATACAAAAAGAATATTTCCGTCGAGTAAAAAACCTTGTAACGTCACACCTTAATTCACGAAATCTTCTGAAAGCAATCAATAACTATGCAGTCCCGGTATTATTGTACACATTCGGTATTATAAACTATAAAACAATAGATTTAAAGAAAATAGACATTAAAACCAGAAAAATGTTAGCAATGAACAAAGCACACCAACAGAAAGCAGATGTAGAGAGATTATACCTACCAATAGATGAAGGAGGAAGAGGCTTAATTAATTTAGAAACACTGTACAAAACACAAATAATTAAATATAAAACATATTTAGAAACACGGAAAGATTATATACTCAATGCAATAGTAGAACACGATAGGACTAAAGATAAATACTCAATATTCAAGGACACACAAACAAATTTAACAGAAATAGGTTTACGTCCAAATAAAAAACACACATATAGAGATATTAAACAAGCAGTAATAAAAACTAGAATAGACAAAATAAAAGCAAAACCTTTACACGGACAATTTTACAAGGCAGTGTTAGAGAAAGAAAATATAGATAAAGTACAATCATTCCAGTGGCTTAAGAAACAACCGGTATCGCCATCGCTAGAGTCATCCATATTTGCAATTCAAGATCAAGCAGTAGTAACCAAACAACATGAAAGGGATATTTTAAAACGAGCAGTTGATGGCAAGTGTCGACTATGCCTAGTAAAAGACGAGACCACGCAACATATTATATCCGGATGTGAAAAGCTGGCCGGCACTTACTACACCAAAAGACACAACAATATAGTGCAATACATCTTCTGGATCCTAGCTAAAAAGCACAAGTTCCCGGTCGCTGACCTGTGGTGGCTAGAGCACCTGACGCAACCGCAGGTCAAAGAGACAGAGAGTGCAAAAATAATGTGGGAGATACCGGTACAAACAGACATTACCATAGTACACAATAGACCAGACATAATATACATAAATAAAATAGAAAATAGAACATACCTGATAGACATTACAGTACCATCTGATTACAACATAGGAGCAAAAGAAATAGAAAAGCTTAGTAAATACCATGCACTAAAGAAAGAAATAACTAGGCTATGGAAAACACCCACAGAAATAATACCCATAGTAGTAGGAGCCACCGGAGTAATAGCCAAAAACCTAAACAGATATTGTAGCAAATTAGATTCCAACATAAACATTCCGATAATTCAAAAACAGGCAGCAATACACACATCAACAATAGTCAGCAAAGTTTTAGGAGATACAGTTTTTGTTAGCGGGGGCACTGAGCCACCTTTTCCCTGAGAGTCTCAGGGCGGGTACTCAGTATACCGAGCCAAAGCTCGAGAAGAGAAAACACTCTAAACAACAATAATATAATATAATATAATATAATATACATAATATGCCCCCTAAAATCCAACCATACGTCCGAGTCGAACAACTGACTCACGTGGGGGGCGGACACGCGAATTACTGGCGCGGCTAACATGGCAAAGGTAACCCATAAAACATGGAGAAAAATTCGAATGAAAAACGTATAGGGCCGCTGCCCGGGGGCGATCGCTGGGGCACGTTCGTTGCTGGTGTCGGACGTGGCAGAGTGCTAGCCAGCGACTCTCGACGCACCGGCTGGTCGGGAGTCGGGGACAGGGGGGTTAGGGAGTCTCCAGATGCTACAGCCGATGAAACTACCGGTGTTACTTTGCGGAGTAGGGAGGTGTCTCCCGCAAGCTCTGCCGGTACACTGACGTCGACCACAAGTTCAATTAAAGATGATGCGAGGAGAACGTGGTCACAAGCAGAACTGGAAGAACTGATGTTCTGTTATTACCGGGCTAGACTCGGAGGGTCAGGTTACATAAAACGACTCGAGAAAATTTTCAAAGACAGGAACACACAATCCAAAAGCTAGGAAATTCACTGGTAACACGCTTTCCAATCAGGTGCGCAGTATACTATCACGCAGATGTATTTCTACAGAGATACTGGAAGATATTAAAAGACGAGCTGAACCATCACACTCAACTCCGGACATATCCGAATCACGCGCTCAATTAGATACGAATCAACACACGAATACTAACACAACAGACATACTTCCACTACCAACTCCTCAATTATCTGACACACAACAACATGATATCACATTGCAACCTGACACCCCGACACAACACACATACGAAAACACCCAGCAAACTTTCACACTCGTGCAATCGGAAGCAAACACACAACAGACAAACAACACATTAGAGAATGGAACAGTTCAAGAAATTGAAGTCAATGAAGATCAAGATCCTGTTATACTCGAATTTTTGCAAAAACTATCGGAAGTCAAGCAAACACCAATACAAGACAGACAATTTTTACCCAAACCAAACTTTAACAAACACTTCATACGTAACCTAAATACAATAAATAAATACCTACCAAACCTTCTAACCACACACGAATCACTACGTGAAGTTAATGACATAATTTATGCAACTGCTAAAACACTAATAACATTAAACCAACAAACCCCATACACGCCACCAAACGTACATAAACCTAAACTAGATCCACCTTGGAAAAGAAGACTAAAACAAAGAATAGAAGACATTAGGAAAGAACTAGGAAGACTAGTAGAAATTAAAAGCGGTGCTAATAGTAGAAGAATGGTAAATATTAAACAAAAGCTATACGAAAAACACAAGATTACGAACCAAGAAGAACTAAACAATACCATTGAAATTTTAAAACAGAAGGTAAAAGCTTTAGCAGGTAGACTCCGTCGGTATGATGAAGTAAATGAAAGGAAGATACAAAACAAACTATTCGCGTCAAATCAACATAAATTTTACAAATCCCTTAGTAATACACAGAATACCCCGATCCAAATCCCGGCAAAAGAAGACGTACAAAGCTTCTGGACTACGATCTTATCAAATCCCATCTCTTACAATAAGAATGCTACATGAAATAGAAGAAAATGCACAAAATATTGAACAACACCCGTTTGATGAAATAGATGTAGACAAAGTTAAAGAAGCAATCAGGAAAACTCAAAACTGGAAAACACCAGGCACAGACAAAATACAAAACTACTATCTAAAATACCTAACAAGCACACACACATATATAGCCAAACTATTTGATAGAATAATAAAAGGACTCGAACCCGTTGACAGTTGGTTTACGACAGGACAAGTCATTTTAATACCTAAAAATGAAAACACACAGGACCCGAAGAACTGGCGCCCTATAGCTTGTCTACCAACTATGTATAAAATATTAACTTCCATAATAGCTAACGAACTTTATATACACTGCGACAAAAACGACATCTTAGCTCCAGAACAAAGGGGATGCAGACGCAAAGTACGGGGTTGCAAAGATCATCTCATGATTAATAAAGCCATACTCGAAGACGCACACAGATGCCAAAAAAATCTAAGTATGAGCTGGGTAGACTATCGGAAAGCCTTTGATAGCATGTCGCATGAGTGGCTACTCAGAATATTAGACCTTTATAAATGTCCACCTGTTATCCGAAGCTTTCTAGAGATGGTCATGCCTACATGGAATGTGGTCATGACGGCTCGCGGTACGAATGCGTCAGTCACAACCGATCCTATATACATCCGCAGAGGCATCTTCCAAGGTGATTCACTTTCCCCCCTTCTATTTTGTTTAGGCATCAATCCCATTTCCCAAATTCTTAATAAATACGAGTTCAAAGGATACCGACTAAAAGATAAAACAATAGTCAACCACTTATTATACATGGACGATCTAAAGATTTACGCAAACACTAAAACTAACCTGAAAGTTTTGATAGATAGCACAGAAACATTCACTAGGGACATCGGGATGGAATTTGGACTTAACAAATGCAACGTCCTACATTTCGTAGCTGGCAGAAGAAAAGAACTTCAAGGAGAAGGACATGTATTACTTAGTGGAGAAGAGTTCAAGCATTTACAAATAGATGAAAAATATAAATATCTAGGTATCAGCGAAGCAGGAAAAATAGATCATGGTGAAGTTAGACAACAGATACAAAAAGAATATTTCCGTCGAGTAAAAAACCTTGTAACGTCACACCTTAATTCACGAAATCTTCTGAAAGCAATCAATATCTATGCAGTCCCGGTATTATTGTACACATTCGGTATTATAAACTATAAAACAATAGATTTAAAGAAAATAGACATTAAAACCAGAAAACTGTTAGCAATGAACAAAGCACACCAACAGAAAGCAGATGTAGAGAGATTATACCTACCAATAGATGAAGGAGGAAGAGGCTTAATTAATTTAGAAACACTGTACAAAACACAAATAATTAAATATAAAACATATTTAGAAACACGGAAAGATTATATACTCAATGCAATAGTAGAACATGATAGGACTAAAGATAAATACTCAATATTCAAGGACACACAAACAAATTTAACAGAAATAGGTTTACGTCCAAATACAAAACACACATATAAAGATATTAAACAAGCAGTAATAAAAACTAGAATAGACAAAATAAAAGCAAAACCTTTACACGGACAATTTTACAAGGCAGTGTTAGAGAAAGAAAATATAGATAAAGTACAATCATTCCAGTGGCTTAAGAAACAAACGGTATCGCCATCGCTAGAGTCATCCATATTTGCAATTCAAGATCAAGCAATAGTAACCAAACAACATGAAAGGGATATTTTAAAACGAGCAGTTGATGGCAAGTGTCGACTATGCCTAGTAAAAGACGAGACCACGCAACATATTATATCCGGATGTGAAAAGCTGGCCGGCACTTACTACACCAAAAGACACAACAATATAGTGCAATACATCTTCTGGATCCTAGCTAAAAAGCACAAGTTCCCGGTCGCTGACCTGTGGTGGCTAGAGCACCTGACGCAACCGCAGGTCAAAGAGAATGAGAGTGCAAAAATAATGTGGGAGATACCGGTACAAACAGACATTACCATAGTACACAATAGACCAGACATAATATACATAAATAAAATAGAAAATAGAACATACCTGATAGACATTACAGTACCATCTGATTACAACATAGGAGCAAAAGAAATAGAAAAGCTTAGTAAATACCATGCACTAAAGAAAGAAATAACTAGGCTATGGAAAACACCCACAGAAATAATACCCATAGTAGTAGGAGCCACCGGAGTAATAGCCAAAAACCTAAACAGATATTGTAGCAAATTAGATTCAAACATAAACATTCCGATAATTCAAAAACAGGCAGCAATACACACATCAACAATAGTCAGCAAAGTTTTAGGAGATACAGTTTTTGTTAGCGGGGGCACTGAGCCACCTTTTCCCTGAGAGTCTCAGGGCGGGTACTCAGTATACCGAGCCAAAGCTCGAGAAGAGAAAACACTCTAAACAACAATAATATAATATAATATACATAATATGCCCCCTAAAATCCAACCATACGTCCGAGTCGAACAACTGACTCACGTGGGGGGCGGACACGCGAATTACTGGCGCGGCTAACATGGCAAAGGTAACCCATAAAACATGGAGAAAAATTCGAATGAAAAACGTATAGGGCCGCTGCCCGGGGGCGATCGCTGGGGCACGTTCGTTGCTGGTGTCGGACGTGGCAGAGTGCTAGCCAGCGACTCTCGACGCACCGGCTGGTCGGGAGTCGGGGACAGGGGGGTTAGGGAGTCTCCAGATGCTACAGCCGATGAAACTACCGGTGTTACTTTGCGGAGTAGGGAGGTGTCTCCCGCAAGCTCTGCCGGTACACTGACGTCGACCACAAGTTCAATTAAAGATGATGCGAGGAGAACGTGGTCACAAGCAGAACTGGAAGAACTGATGTTCTGTTATTACCGGGCTAGACTCGGAGGGTCAGGTTACATAAAACGACTCGAGAAAATTTTCAAAGACAGGAACACACACAATCCAAAAGCTAGGAAATTCACTGGTAACACACTTTCCAATCAGGTGCGCAGTATACTATCACGCAGATGTATTTCTACAGAGATACTAGAAGATATTAAAAGACGAGCTGAACAATCACACTCAACTCCGGACATATCCGAATCACGCGCTCAATTAGATACGAATAAACACACGAATACTAACACAACAGGCATACTTCCACTACCAACTCCTCAATTATCTGACACACAACAACATGATATCACATTGCAACCTGACACCCCGACACAACACACATACGAAAACACCCAGCAAACTTTCACACTCGTGCAATCGGAAGCAAACACACAACAGACAAACAGCACATTAGAGAATGAAACAGTTCAAGAAATTGAAGTCAATGAAGATCAAGATCCTGTTATACTCGAATTTTTGCAAAAACTGTCGGAAATCAGGCAAACACCAATACAAGATAGACAATTTTTACCCAAACCAAACTTTAACAAACACTTCATACGTAACCTAAATACAATAAATAAATACCTACCAAACCTTCTAACCACACACGAATCACTACGTGAAGTTAATGACATAATTTATGCAACTGCTAAAACACTAATAACATTAAACCAACAAACCCCATACACGCCACCAAACGTACATAAACCTAAACTAGATCCACCTTGGAAAAGAAGACTAAAACAAAGAATAGAAGACATTAGGAAAGAACTAGGAAGACTAGTAGAAATTAAAAGCGGTGCTAATAGTAGAAGAATGGTAAATATTAAACAAAAGCTATACGAAAAACACAAGATTACGAACCAAGAAGAACTAAACAATACCATTGAAATTTTAAAACAGAAGGTAAAAGCTTTAGCAGGTAGACTCCGTCGGTATGATGAAGTAAATGAAAGGAAGATACAAAACAAACTATTCGCGTCAAATCAACATAAATTTTACAAATCCCTTAGTAATACACAGAATACCCCGATCCAAATCCCGGCAAAAGAAGACGTACAAAGCTTCTGGACTACGATCTTATCAAATCCCATCTCTTACAATAAGAATGCTACATGAAATAGAAGAAAATGCACAAAATATTGAACAACACCCGTTTGATGAAATAGATGTAGACAAAGTTAAAGAAGCAATCAGGAAAACTCAAAACTGGAAAACACCAGGCACAGACAAAATACAAAACTACTATCTAAAATACCTAACAAGCACACACACATATATAGCCAAACTATTTGATAGAATAATAAAAGGACTCGAACCCGTTGACAGTTGGTTTACGACAGGACAAGTCATTTTAATACCTAAAAATGAAAACACACAGGACCCGAAGAACTGGCGCCCTATAGCTTGTCTACCAACTATGTATAAAATATTAACTTCCATAATAGCTAACGAACTTTATATACACTGCGACAAAAACGACATCTTAGCTCCAGAACAAAGGGGATGCAGACGCAAAGTACGGGGTTGCAAAGATCATCTCATGATTAATAAAGCCATACTCGAAGACGCACACAGATGCCAAAAAAATCTAAGTATGAGCTGGGTAGACTATCGGAAAGCCTTTGATAGCATGTCGCATGAGTGGCTACTCAGAATATTAGACCTTTATAAATGTCCACCTGTTATCCGAAGCTTTCTAGAGATGGTCATGCCTACATGGAATGTGGTCATGACGGCTCGCGGTACGAATGCGTCAGTCACAACCGATCCTATATACATCCGCAGAGGCATCTTCCAAGGTGATTCACTTTCCCCCTTCTATTTTGTTTAGGCATCAATCCCATTTCCCAAATTCTTAATAAATACGAGTTCAAAGGATACCGACTAAAAGATAAAACAATAGTCAACCACTTATTATACATGGACGATCTAAAGATTTACGCAAACACTAAAACTAACCTGAAAGTTTTGATAGATAGCACAGAAACATTCACTAGGGACATCGGGATGGAATTCTGACTTAACAAATGCAACGTCCTACATTTCGTAGCTGGCAGAAGAAAAGAACTTCAAGGAGAAGGACATGTATTACTTAGTGGAGAAGAGTTCAAGCATTTACAAATAGATGAAAAATATAAATATCTAGGTATCAGCGAAGCAGGAAAAATAGATCATGGTGAAGTTAGACAACAGATACAAAAAGAATATTTCCGTCGAGTAAAAAACCTTGTAACGTCACACCTTAATTCACGAAATCTTCTGAAAGCAATCAATATCTATGCAGTCCCGGTATTATTGTACACATTCGGTATTATAAACTATAAAACAATAGATTTAAAGAAAATAGACATTAAAACCAGAAAACTGTTAGCAATGAACAAAGCACACCAACAGAAAGCAGATGTAGAGAGATTATACCTACCAATAGATGAAGGAGGAAGAGGCTTAATTAATTTAGAAACACTGTACAAAACACAAATAATTAAATATAAAACATATTTAGAAACACGGGAAGATTATATACTCAATGCAATAGTAGAACATGATAGGACTAAAGATAAATACTCAATATTCAAGGACACACAAACAAATTTAACAGAAATAGGTTTACGTCCAAATACAAAACACACATATAAAGATATTAAACAAGCAGTAATAAAAACTAGAATAGACAAAATAAAAGCAAAACCTTTACACGGACAATTTTACAAGGCAGTGTTAGAGAAAGAAAATATAGATAAAGTACAATCATTCCAGTGGCTTAAGAAACAAACGGTATCGCCATCGCTAGAGTCATCCATATTTGCAATTCAAGATCAAGCAATAGTAACCAAACAACATGAAAGGGATATTTTAAAACGAGCAGTTGATGGCAAGTGTCGACTATGCCTAGTAAAAGACGAGACCACGCAACATATTATATCCGGATGTGAAAAGCTGGCCGGCACTTACTACACCAAAAGACACAACAATATAGTGCAATACATCTTCTGGATCCTAGCTAAAAAGCACAAGTTCCCGGTCGCTGACCTGTGGTGGCTAGAGCACCTGACGCAACCGCAGGTCAAAGAGAATGAGAGTGCAAAAATAATGTGGGAGATACCGGTACAAACAGACATTACCATAGTACACAATAGACCAGACATAATATACATAAATAAAATAGAAAATAGAACATACCTGATAGACATTACAGTACCATCTGATTACAACATAGGAGCAAAAGAAATAGAAAAGCTTAGTAAATACCATGCACTAAAGAAAGAAATAACTAGGCTATGGAAAACACCCACAGAAATAATACCCATAGTAGTAGGAGCCACCGGAGTAATAGCCAAAAACCTAAACAGATATTGTAGCAAATTAGATTCAAACATAAACATTCCGATAATTCAAAAACAGGCAGCAATACACACATCAACAATAGTCAGCAAAGTTTTAGGAGATACAGTTTTTGTTAGCGGGGGCACTGAGCCACCTTTTCCCTGAGAGTCTCAGGGCGGGTACTCAGTATACCGAGCCAAAGCTCGAGAAGAGAAAACACTCTAAACAACAATAATATAATATAATATACATAATATGCCCCCTAAAATCCAACCATACGTCCGAGTCGAACAACTGACTCACGTGGGGGGCGGACACGCGAATTACTGGCGCGGCTAACATGGCAAAGGTAACCCATAAAACATGGAGAAAAATTCGAATGAAAAACGTATAGGGCCGCTGCCCGGGGGCGATCGCTGGGGCACGTTCGTTGCTGGTGTCGGACGTGGCAGAGTGCTAGCCAGCGACTCTCGACGCACCGGCTGGTCGGGAGTCGGGGACAGGGGGGTTAGGGAGTCTCCAGATGCTACAGCCGATGAAACTACCGGTGTTACTTTGCGGAGTAGGGAGGTGTCTCCCGCAAGCTCTGCCGGTACACTGACGTCGACCACAAGTTCAATTAAAGATGATGCGAGGAGAACGTGGTCACAAGCAGAACTGGAAGAACTGATGTTCTGTTATTACCGGGCTAGACTCGGAGGGTCAGGTTACATAAAACGACTCGAGAAAATTTTCAAAGACAGGAACACACACAATCCAAAAGCTAGGAAATTCACTGGTAACACACTTTCCAATCAGGTGCGCAGTATACTATCACGCAGATGTATTTCTACAGAGATACTAGAAGATATTAAAAGACGAGCTGAACAATCACACTCAACTCCGGACATATCCGAATCACGCGCTCAATTAGATACGAATAAACACACGAATACTAACACAACAGGCATACTTCCACTACCAACTCCTCAATTATCTGACACACAACAACATGATATCACATTGCAACCTGACACCCCGACACAACACACATACGAAAACACCCAGCAAACTTTCACACTCGTGCAATCGGAAGCAAACACACAACAGACAAACAGCACATTAGAGAATGAAACAGTTCAAGAAATTGAAGTCAATGAAGATCAAGATCCTGTTATACTCGAATTTTTGCAAAAACTGTCGGAAATCAGGCAAACACCAATACAAGATAGACAATTTTTACCCAAACCAAACTTTAACAAACACTTCATACGTAACCTAAATACAATAAATAAATACCTACCAAACCTTCTAACCACACACGAATCACTACGTGAAGTTAATGACATAATTTATGCAACTGCTAAAACACTAATAACATTAAACCAACAAACCCCATACACGCCACCAAACGTACATAAACCTAGACTAGATCCACCTTGGAAAAGAAGACTAAAACAAAGAATAGAAGACATTAGGAAAGAACTAGGAAGACTAGTAGAAATTAAAAGCGGCGCTAATAGTAGAAGAATGGTAAATATTAAACAAAAGCTATACGAAAAACACAAGATTACGAACCAAGAAGAACTAAACAATACCATTGAAATTTTAAAACAGAAGGTAAAAGCTCTAGCAGGTAGACTCCGTAGGTATGATGAAATAAATGAAAGGAAGATACAAAACAAACTATTCGCGTCAAATCAACATAAATTTTACAAATCCCTTAGTAATACACAGAATACCCCGATCCAAATCCCGGCAAAAGAAGACGTACAAAGCTTCTGGACTACGATCTTATCAAATCCCATCTCTTACAATAAGAATGCTACATGAAATAGAAGAAAATGCACAAAATATTGAACAACACCCGTTTGATGAAATAGATGTAGACAAAGTTAAAGAAGCAATCAGGAAAACTCAAAACTGGAAAACACCAGGCACAGACAAAATACAAAACTACTATCTAAAATACCTAACAAGCACACACACATATATAGCCAAACTATTTGATAGAATAATAAAAGGACTCGAACCCGTTGACAGTTGGTTTACGACAGGACAAGTCATTTTAATACCTAAAAATGAAAACACACAGGACCCGAAGAACTGGCGCCCTATAGCTTGTCTACCAACTATGTATAAAATATTAACTTCCATAATAGCTAACGAACTTTATATACACTGCGACAAAAACGACATCTTAGCTCCAGAACAAAGGGGATGCAGACGCAAAGTACGGGGTTGCAAAGATCATCTCATGATTAATAAAGCCATACTCGAAGACGCACACAGATGCCAAAAAAATCTAAGTATGAGCTGGGTAGACTATCGGAAAGCCTTTGATAGCATGTCGCATGAGTGGCTACTCAGAATATTAGACCTTTATAAATGTCCACCTGTTATCCGAAGCTTTCTAGAGATGGTCATGCCTACATGGAATGTGGTCATGACGGCTCGCGGTACGAATGCGTCAGTCACAACCGATCCTATATACATCCGCAGAGGCATCTTCCAAGGTGATTCACTTTCCCCCCTTCTATTTTGTTTAGGCATCAATCCCATTTCCCAAATTCTTAATAAATACGAGTTCAAAGGATACCGACTAAAAGATAAAACAATAGTCAACCACTTATTATACATGGACGATCTAAAGATTTACGCAAACACTAAAACTAACCTGAAAGTTTTGATAGATAGCACAGAAACATTCACTAGGGACATCGGGATGGAATTTGGACTTAACAAATGCAACGTCCTACATTTAGTAGCTGGCAGAAGAAAAGAACTTCAAGGAGAAGGACATGTATTACTTAGTGGAGAAGAGTTCAAGCATTTACAAATAGATGAAAAATATAAATATCTAGGTATCAGCGAAGCAGGAAAAATAGATCATGGTGAAGTTAGACAACAGATACAAAAAGAATATTTCCGTCGAGTAAAAAACCTTGTAACGTCACACCTTAATTCACGAAATCTTCTGAAAGCAATCAATATCTATGCAGTCCCGGTATTATTGTACACATTCGGTATTATAAACTATAAAACAATAGATTTAAAGAAAATAGACATTAAAACCAGAAAAATGTTAGCAATGAACAAAGCACACCAACAGAAAGCAGATGTAGAGAGATTATACCTACCAATAGATGAAGGAGGAAGAGGCTTAATTAATTTAGAAACACTGTACAAAACAACAATAATTAAATATAAAACATATTTAGAAACACGGAAAGATTATATACTCAATGCAATAGTAGAACATGATAGGACTAAAGATAAATACTCAATATTCAAGGACACACAAACAAATTTAACAGAAATAGGTTTACGTCCAAATACAAAACACACATATAGAGATATTAAACAAGCAGTAATAAAAACTAGAATAGACAAAATAAAAGCAAAACCTTTACACGGACAATTTTACAAGGCAGTGTTAGAGAAAGAAAATATAGATAAAGTACAATCATTCCAGTGGCTTAAGAAACAACCGGTATCGCCATCGCTAGAGTCATCCATATTTGCAATTCAAGATCAAGCAGTAGTAACCAAACAACATGAAAGGGATATTTTAAAACGAGCAGTTGATGGCAAGTGTCGACTATGCCTAGTAAAAGACGAGACCACGCAACATATTATATCCGGATGTGAAAAGCTGGCCGGCACTTACTACACCAAAAGACACAACAATATAGTGCAATACATCTTCTGGATCCTAGCTAAAAAGCACAAGTTCCCGGTCGCTGACCTGTGGTGGCTAGAGCACCTGACGCAACCGCAGGTCAAAGAGAATGAGAGTGCAAAAATAATGTGGGAGATACCGGTACAAACAGACATTACCATAGTACACAATAGACCAGACATAATATACATAAATAAAATAGAAAATAGAACATACCTGATAGACATTACAGTACCATCTGATTACAACATAGGAGCAAAAGAAATAGAAAAGCTTAGTAAATACCATGCACTAAAGAAAGAAATAACTAGGCTATGGAAAACACCCACAGAAATAATACCCATAGTAGTAGGAGCCACCGGAGTAATAGCCAAAAACCTAAACAGATATTGTAGCAAATTAGATTCCAACATAAACATTCCGATAATTCAAAAACAGGCAGCAATACACACATCAACAATAGTCAGCAAAGTTTTAGGAGATACAGTTTTTGTTAGCGGGGGCACTGAGCCACCTTTTCCCTGAGAGTCTCAGGGCGGGTACTCAGTATACCGAGCCAAAGCTCGAGAAGAGAAAACACTCTAAACAACAATAATATAATATAATATAATATAATATACATAATATGCCCCCTAAAATCCAACCATACGTCCGAGTCGAACAACTGACTCACGTGGGGGGCGGACACGCGAATTACTGGCGCGGCTAACATGGCAAAGGTAACCCATAAAACATGGAGAAAAATTCGAATGAAAAACGTATAGGGCCGCTGCCCGGGGGCGATCGCTGGGGCACGTTCGTTGCTGGTGTCGGACGTGGCAGAGTGCTAGCCAGCGACTCTCGACGCACCGGCTGGTCGGGAGTCGGGGACAGGGGGGTTAGGGAGTCTCCAGATGCTACAGCCGATGAAACTACCGGTGTTACTTTGCGGAGTAGGGAGGTGTCTCCCGCAAGCTCTGCCGGTACACTGACGTCGACCACAAGTTCAATTAAAGATGATGCGAGGAGAACGTGGTCACAAGCAGAACTGGAAGAACTGATGTTCTGTTATTACCGGGCTAGACTCGGAGGGTCAGGTTACATAAAACGACTCGAGAAAATTTTCAAAGACAGGAACACACAATCCAAAAGCTAGGAAATTCACTGGTAACACGCTTTCCAATCAGGTGCGCAGTATACTATCACGCAGATGTATTTCTACAGAGATACTGGAAGATATTAAAAGACGAGCTGAACCATCACACTCAACTCCGGACATATCCGAATCACGCGCTCAATTAGATACGAATCAACACACGAATACTAACACAACAGACATACTTCCACTACCAACTCCTCAATTATCTGACACACAACAACATGATATCACATTGCAACCTGACACCCCGACACAACACACATACGAAAACACCCAGCAAACTTTCACACTCGTGCAATCGGAAGCAAACACACAACAGACAAACAACACATTAGAGAATGGAACAGTTCAAGAAATTGAAGTCAATGAAGATCAAGATCCTGTTATACTCGAATTTTTGCAAAAACTATCGGAAGTCAAGCAAACACCAATACAAGACAGACAATTTTTACCCAAACCAAACTTTAACAAACACTTCATACGTAACCTAAATACAATAAATAAATACCTACCAAACCTTCTAACCACACACGAATCACTACGTGAAGTTAATGACATAATTTATGCAACTGCTAAAACACTAATAACATTAAACCAACAAACCCCATACACGCCACCAAACGTACATAAACCTAAACTAGATCCACCTTGGAAAAGAAGACTAAAACAAAGAATAGAAGACATTAGGAAAGAACTAGGAAGACTAGTAGAAATTAAAAGCGGTGCTAATAGTAGAAGAATGGTAAATATTAAACAAAAGCTATACGAAAAACACAAGATTACGAACCAAGAAGAACTAAACAATACCATTGAAATTTTAAAACAGAAGGTAAAAGCTTTAGCAGGTAGACTCCGTCGGTATGATGAAGTAAATGAAAGGAAGATACAAAACAAACTATTCGCGTCAAATCAACATAAATTTTACAAATCCCTTAGTAATACACAGAATACCCCGATCCAAATCCCGGCAAAAGAAGACGTACAAAGCTTCTGGACTACGATCTTATCAAATCCCATCTCTTACAATAAGAATGCTACATGAAATAGAAGAAAATGCACAAAATATTGAACAACACCCGTTTGATGAAATAGATGTAGACAAAGTTAAAGAAGCAATCAGGAAAACTCAAAACTGGAAAACACCAGGCACAGACAAAATACAAAACTACTATCTAAAATACCTAACAAGCACACACACACATATATAGCCAAACTATTTGATAGAATAATAAAAGGACTCGAACCCGTTGACAGTTGGTTTACGACAGGACAAGTCATTTTAATACCTAAAAATGAAAACACACAGGACCCGAAGAACTGGCGCCCTATAGCTTGTCTACCAACTATGTATAAAATATTAACTTCCATAATAGCTAACGAACTTTATATACACTGCGACAAAAACGACATCTTAGCTCCAGAACAAAGGGGATGCAGACGCAAAGTACGGGGTTGCAAAGATCATCTCATGATTAATAAAGCCATACTCGAAGACGCACACAGATGCCAAAAAAATCTAAGTATGAGCTGGGTAGACTATCGGAAAGCCTTTGATAGCATGTCGCATGAGTGGCTACTCAGAATATTAGACCTTTATAAATGTCCACCTGTTATCCGAAGCTTTCTAGAGATGGTCATGCCTACATGGAATGTGGTCATGACGGCTCGCGGTACGAATGCGTCAGTCACAACCGATCCTATATACATCCGCAGAGGCATCTTCCAAGGTGATTCACTTTCCCCCCTTCTATTTTGTTTAGGCATCAATCCCATTTCCCAAATTCTTAATAAATACGAGTTCAAAGGATACCGACTAAAAGATAAAACAATAGTCAACCACTTATTATACATGGACGATCTAAAGATTTACGCAAACACTAAAACTAACCTGAAAGTTTTGATAGATAGCACAGAAACATTCACTAGGGACATCGGGATGGAATTTGGACTTAACAAATGCAACGTCCTACATTTCGTAGCTGGCAGAAGAAAAGAACTTCAAGGAGAAGGACATGTATTACTTAGTGGAGAAGAGTTCAAGCATTTACAAATAGATGAAAAATATAAATATCTAGGTATCAGCGAAGCAGGAAAAATAGATCATGGTGAAGTTAGACAACAGATACAAAAAGAATATTTCCGTCGAGTAAAAAACCTTGTAACGTCACACCTTAATTCACGAAATCTTCTGAAAGCAATCAATATCTATGCAGTCCCGGTATTATTGTACACATTCGGTATTATAAACTATAAAACAATAGATTTAAAGAAAATAGACATTAAAACCAGAAAACTGTTAGCAATGAACAAAGCACACCAACAGAAAGCAGATGTAGAGAGATTATACCTACCAATAGATGAAGGAGGAAGAGGCTTAATTAATTTAGAAACACTGTACAAAACACAAATAATTAAATATAAAACATATTTAGAAACACGGAAAGATTATATACTCAATGCAATAGTAGAACATGATAGGACTAAAGATAAATACTCAATATTCAAGGACACACAAACAAATTTAACAGAAATAGGTTTACGTCCAAATACAAAACACACATATAAAGATATTAAACAAGCAGTAATAAAAACTAGAATAGACAAAATAAAAGCAAAACCTTTACACGGACAATTTTACAAGGCAGTGTTAGAGAAAGAAAATATAGATAAAGTACAATCATTCCAGTGGCTTAAGAAACAAACGGTATCGCCATCGCTAGAGTCATCCATATTTGCAATTCAAGATCAAGCAATAGTAACCAAACAACATGAAAGGGATATTTTAAAACGAGCAGTTGATGGCAAGTGTCGACTATGCCTAGTAAAAGACGAGACCACGCAACATATTATATCCGGATGTGAAAAGCTGGCCGGCACTTACTACACCAAAAGACACAACAATATAGTGCAATACATCTTCTGGATCCTAGCTAAAAAGCACAAGTTCCCGGTCGCTGACCTGTGGTGGCTAGAGCACCTGACGCAACCGCAGGTCAAAGAGAATGAGAGTGCAAAAATAATGTGGGAGATACCGGTACAAACAGACATTACCATAGTACACAATAGACCAGACATAATATACATAAATAAAATAGAAAATAGAACATACCTGATAGACATTACAGTACCATCTGATTACAACATAGGAGCAAAAGAAATAGAAAAGCTTAGTAAATACCATGCACTAAAGAAAGAAATAACTAGGCTATGGAAAACACCCACAGAAATAATACCCATAGTAGTAGGAGCCACCGGAGTAATAGCCAAAAACCTAAACAGATATTGTAGCAAATTAGATTCAAACATAAACATTCCGATAATTCAAAAACAGGCAGCAATACACACATCAACAATAGTCAGCAAAGTTTTAGGAGATACAGTTTTTGTTAGCGGGGGCACTGAGCCACCTTTTCCCTGAGAGTCTCAGGGCGGGTACTCAGTATACCGAGCCAAAGCTCGAGAAGAGAAAACACTCTAAACAACAATAATATAATATAATATAATATAATATACATAATATGCCCCCTAAAATCCAACCATACGTCCGAGTCGAACAACTGACTCACGTGGGGGGCGGACACGCGAATTACTGGCGCGGCTAACATGGCAAAGGTAACCCATAAAACATGGAGAAAAATTCGAATGAAAAACGTATAGGGCCGCTGCCCGGGGGCGATCGCTGGGGCACATTCGTTGCTGGTGTCGGACGTGGCAGAGTGCTAGCCAGCGACTCTCGACGCACCGGCTGGTCGGGAGTCGGGGACAGGGGGGTTAGGGAGTCTCCAGATGCTACAGCCGATGAAACTACCGGTGTTACTTTGCGGAGTAGGGAGGTGTCTCCCGCAAGCTCTGCCGGTACACTGACGTCGACCACAAGTTCAATTAAAGATGATGCGAGGAGAACGTGGTCACAAGCAGAACTGGAAGAACTGATGTTCTGTTATTACCGGGCTAGACTCGGAGGGTCAGGTTACATAAAACGACTCGAGAAAATTTTCAAAGACAGGAACACACACAATCCAAAAGCTAGGAAATTCACTGGTAACACACTTTCCAATCAGGTGCGCAGTATACTATCACGCAGATGTATTTCTACAGAGATACTAGAAGATATTAAAAGACGAGCTGAACAATCACACTCAACTCCGGACATATCCGAATCACGCGCTCAATTAGATACGAATAAACACACGAATACTAACACAACAGGCATACTTCCACTACCAACTCCTCAATTATCTGACACACAACAACATGATATCACATTGCAACCTGACACCCCGACACAACACACATACGAAAACACCCAGCAAACTTTCACACTCGTGCAATCGGAAGCAAACACACAACAGACAAACAGCACATTAGAGAATGAAACAGTTCAAGAAATTGAAGTCAATGAAGATCAAGATCCTGTTATACTCGAATTTTTGCAAAAACTGTCGGAAATCAGGCAAACACCAATACAAGATAGACAATTTTTACCCAAACCAAACTTTAACAAACACTTCATACGTAACCTAAATACAATAAATAAATACCTACCAAACCTTCTAACCACACACGAATCACTACGTGAAGTTAATGACATAATTTATGCAACTGCTAAAACACTAATAACATTAAACCAACAAACCCCATACACGCCACCAAACGTACATAAACCTAGACTAGATCCACCTTGGAAAAGAAGACTAAAACAAAGAATAGAAGACATTAGGAAAGAACTAGGAAGACTAGTAGAAATTAAAAGCGGCGCTAATAGTAGAAGAATGGTAAATATTAAACAAAAGCTATACGAAAAACACAAGATTACGAACCAAGAAGAACTAAACAATACCATTGAAATTTTAAAACAGAAGGTAAAAGCTCTAGCAGGTAGACTCCGTAGGTATGATGAAATAAATGAAAGGAAGATACAAAACAAACTATTCGCGTCAAATCAACATAAATTTTACAAATCCCTTAGTAATACACAGAATACCCCGATCCAAATCCCGGCAAAAGAAGACGTACAAAGCTTCTGGACTACGATCTTATCAAATCCCATCTCTTACAATAAGAATGCTACATGAAATAGAAGAAAATGCACAAAATATTGAACAACACCCGTTTGATGAAATAGATGTAGACAAAGTTAAAGAAGCAATCAGGAAAACTCAAAACTGGAAAACACCAGGCACAGACAAAATACAAAACTACTATCTAAAATACCTAACAAGCACACACACATATATAGCCAAACTATTTGATAGAATAATAAAAGGACTCGAACCCGTTGACAGTTGGTTTACGACAGGACAAGTCATTTTAATACCTAAAAATGAAAACACACAGGACCCGAAGAACTGGCGCCCTATAGCTTGTCTACCAACTATGTATAAAATATTAACTTCCAAAATAGCTAACGAACTTTATATACACTGCGACAAAAACGACATCTTAGCTCCAGAACAAAGGGGATGCAGACGCAAAGTACGGGGTTGCAAAGATCATCTCATGATTAATAAAGCCATACTCGAAGACGCACACAGATGCCAAAAAAATCTAAGTATGAGCTGGGTAGACTATCGGAAAGCCTTTGATAGCATGTCGCATGAGTGGCTACTCAGAATATTAGACCTTTATAAATGTCCACCTGTTATCCGAAGCTTTCTAGAGATGGTCATGCCTACATGGAATGTGGTCATGACGGCTCGCGGTACGAATGCGTCAGTCACAACCGATCCTATATACATCCGCAGAGGCATCTTCCAAGGTGATTCACTTTCCCCCCTTCTATTTTGTTTAGGCATCAATCCCATTTCCCAAATTCTTAATAAATACGAGTTCAAAGGATACCAACTAAAAGATAAAACAATAGTCAACCACTTATTATACATGGACGATCTAAAGATTTACGCAAACACTAAAACTAACCTGAAAGTTTTGATAGATAGCACAGAAACATTCACTAGGGACATCGGGATGGAATTTGGACTTAACAAATGCAACGTCCTACATTTCGTAGCTGGCAGAAGAAAAGAACTTCAAGGAGAAGGACATGTATTACTTAGTGGAGAAGAGTTCAAGCATTTACAAATAGATGAAAAATATAAATATCTAGGTATCAGCGAAGCAGGAAAAATAGATCATGGTGAAGTTAGACAACAGATACAAAAAGAATATTTCCGTCGAGTAAAAAACCTTGTAACGTCACACCTTAATTCACGAAATCTTCTGAAAGCAATCAATATCTATGCAGTCCCGGTATTATTGTACACATTCGGTATTATAAACTATAAAACAATAGATTTAAAGAAAATAGACATTAAAACCAGAAAAATGTTAGCAATGAACAAAGCACACCAACAGAAAGCAGATGTAGAGAGATTATACCTACCAATAGATGAAGGAGGAAGAGGCTTAATTAATTTAGAAACACTGTACAAAACAACAATAATTAAATATAAAACATATTTAGAAACACGGAAAGATTATATACTCAATGCAATAGTAGAACATGATAGGACTAAAGATAAATACTCAATATTCAAGGACACACAAACAAATTTAACAGAAATAGGTTTACGTCCAAATACAAAACACACATATAGAGATATTAAACAAGCAGTAATAAAAACTAGAATAGACAAAATAAAAGCAAAACCTTTACACGGACAATTTTACAAGGCAGTGTTAGAGAAAGAAAATATAGATAAAGTACAATCATTCCAGTGGCTTAAGAAACAACCGGTATCGCCATCGCTAGAGTCATCCATATTTGCAATTCAAGATCAAGCAGTAGTAACCAAACAACATGAAAGGGATATTTTAAAACGAGCAGTTGATGGCAAGTGTCGACTATGCCTAGTAAAAGACGAGACCACGCAACATATTATATCCGGATGTGAAAAGCTGGCCGGCACTTACTACACCAAAAGACACAACAATATAGTGCAATACATCTTCTGGATCCTAGCTAAAAAGCACAAGTTCCCGGTCGCTGACCTGTGGTGGCTAGAGCACCTGACGCAACCGCAGGTCAAAGAGAATGAGAGTGCAAAAATAATGTGGGAGATACCGGTACAAACAGACATTACCATAGTACACAATAGACCAGACATAATATACATAAATAAAATAGAAAATAGAACATACCTGATAGACATTACAGTACCATCTGATTACAACATAGGAGCAAAAGAAATAGAAAAGCTTAGTAAATACCATGCACTAAAGAAAGAAATAACTAGGCTATGGAAAACACCCACAGAAATAATACCCATAGTAGTAGGAGCCACCGGAGTAATAGCCAAAAACCTAAACAGATATTGTAGCAAATTAGATTCCAACATAAACATTCCGATAATTCAAAAACAGGCAGCAATACACACATCAACAATAGTCAGCAAAGTTTTAGGAGATACAGTTTTTGTTAGCGGGGGCACTGAGCCACCTTTTCCCTGAGAGTCTCAGGGCGGGTACTCAGTATACCGAGCCAAAGCTCGAGAAGAGAAAACACTCTAAACAATATAATATAATATAGAGCCACCTTTTCCCTGAGAGTCTCAGGGCGGGTACTCAGTATACCGAGCCAAAGCTCGAGAAGAGAAAACACTCTTAACAACAAGTATAATATAATATAATATAATATAATATAATATAAAATAATATAATATGCCCCCTAAAATCCAACCATACGTCCGAGTCGAACAACTGACTCACGTGGGGGGCGGACACGCGACTCATTACTGGCGCGGCTAACATGGCAAAGGTAACCCATAAAACATGGAGAAAAAATCGAATGGAAAACGTATAGGGCCGCTGCCCGGGGGCGATCGCTGGGGCACGTTCGTTGCTGGTGTCGGACGTGGCAGAATGCTAGCCAGCGACTCTCGACGCACCGGCTGGTCGGGAGTCGGGGACAGGGGGGTTAGGAAGTCTCCAGATGCTACAGCCGATGAAACTACCGGTGTTACTTTGCGGAGTAGGGAGGTGTCTCCCGCAAGCTCTGCCGGTACACTGACGTCGACCACAAGTTCAATTAAAGATGATGCGAGGAGAACGTGGTCACAAGCAGAACTGGAAGAACTGATGTTCTGTTATTACCGGGCTAGACTCGGAGGGTCAGGTTACATAAAACGACTGGAGAAAATTTTCAAAGACAGGAACACACACAACCCAAAAGCTAGGAAATTCACTGGTAATACACTTTCCAATCAGGTGCGCAGTATACTATCACGCAGATGTATTTCTACAGAGATACTGGAAGATATTAAAAGACGAGCTGAACGATCACACTCAACTCCGGACATATCCGAATCACGCGCTCAATTAGATACGAATCAACACACAGATACTAACACAACAGACATACTTCCACTACTAACTACTCAATTATCTGACACACAACAACATGATATCACATTGCAACCTGACACCCCGACACAACACACATACGAAAACACCCAGCAAACTTTCACACTCGTGCAATCGGAAGCAAACACACAACAGACAAACAGCACATTAGAGAATGAAACAGTTCAAGAAATTGAAGTCAATGAAGATCAAGATCCTGTTATACTCGAATTTTTGCAAAAACTATCGGAAATCAGGCAAACACCAATACAAGACAGACAATTTTTACCCAAACCAAACTTTAACAAACACTTCATACGTAACCTAAATACAATAAATAAATACCTACCAAACCTTCTAACCACACACGAATCACTACGTGAAGTTAATGACATAATTTATGCAACTGCTAAAACACTAATAACATTAAACCAACAGACCCCATACACGCCACCAAACGTACATAAACCTAGACTAGATCCACCTTGGAAAAGAAGACTAAAACAGAGAATAGAAGACATTAGGAAAGAACTAGGAAGACTAGTAGAAATTAAAAGCGGCGCTAATAGTAGAAGAATGGTAAATATTAAACAAAAGCTATACGAAAAACACAAGATTACGAACCAAGAAGAACTAAACAATACCATTGAAATTTTAAAACAGAAGGTAAAAGCTCTAGCAGGTAGACTCCGTAGGTATGATGAAATAAATAAAAGGAAGATACAAAACAAACTATTCGCGTCAAATCAACATAAATTTTACAAATCCTTTAGTAATACACAGAATACCCCGATCCAAATCCCGGCAAAAGAAGACGTACAAAGCTTCTGGACTACGATCTTATCAAATCCCATCTCTTACAATAAAAATGCTACATGGATATCAGAAATAGAAGGAAATGCACAAAATATTGAACAACACCCGTTTGATGAAATAGATGTAGACAAAGTTAAAGAAGCAATCAGGAAAACTCAAAACTGGAAAACACCAGGCACAGACAAAATACAAAACTACTATCTAAAATACCTAACAAGCACACACACATATATAGCCAAACTATTTGATAGAATAATAAAAGGACTCGAACCCGTTGACAGTTGGTTTACGACAGGACAAGTCATTTTAATACCTAAAAATGAAAACACACAGGACCCGAAGAACTGGCGCCCTATAGCTTGTCTACCAACTATGTATAAAATATTAACTTCCAAAATAGCTAACGAACTTTATATACACTGCGACAAAAACGACATCTTAGCTCCAGAACAAAGGGGATGCAGACGCAAAGTACGGGGTTGCAAAGATCATCTCATGATTAATAAAGCCATACTCGAAGACGCACACAGATGCCAAAAAAATCTAAGTATGAGCTGGGTAGACTATCGGAAAGCCTTTGATAGCATGTCGCATGAGTGGCTACTCAGAATATTAGACCTTTATAAATGTCCACCTGTTATCCGAAGCTTTCTAGAGATGGTCATGCCTACATGGAATGTGGTCATGACGGCTCGCGGTACGAATGCGTCAGTCACAACCGATCCTATATACATCCGCAGAGGCATCTTCCAAGGTGATTCACTTTCCCCCCTTCTATTTTGTTTAGGCATCAATCCCATTTCCCAAATTCTTAATAAATACGAGTTCAAAGGATACCAACTAAAAGATAAAACAATAGTCAACCACTTATTATACATGGACGATCTAAAGATTTACGCAAACACTAAAACTAACCTGAAAGTTTTGATAGATAGCACAGAAACATTCACTAGGGACATCGGGATGGAATTTGGACTTAACAAATGCAACGTCCTACATTTCGTAGCTGGCAGAAGAAAAGAACTTCAAGGAGAAGGACATGTATTACTTAGTGGAGAAGAGTTCAAGCATTTACAAATAGATGAAAAATATAAATATCTAGGTATCAGCGAAGCAGGAAAAATAGATCATGGTGAAGTTAGACAACAGATACAAAAAGAATATTTCCGTCGAGTAAAAAACCTTGTAACGTCACACCTTAATTCACGAAATCTTCTGAAAGCAATCAATATCTATGCAGTCCCGGTATTATTGTACACATTCGGTATTATAAACTATAAAACAATAGATTTAAAGAAAATAGACATTAAAACCAGAAAAATGTTAGCAATGAACAAAGCACACCAACAGAAAGCAGATGTAGAGAGATTATACCTACCAATAGATGAAGGAGGAAGAGGCTTAATTAATTTAGAAACACTGTACAAAACAACAATAATTAAATATAAAACATATTTAGAAACACGGAAAGATTATATACTCAATGCAATAGTAGAACATGATAGGACTAAAGATAAATACTCAATATTCAAGGACACACAAACAAATTTAACAGAAATAGGTTTACGTCCAAATACAAAACACACATATAGAGATATTAAACAAGCAGTAATAAAAACTAGAATAGACAAAATAAAAGCAAAACCTTTACACGGACAATTTTACAAGGCAGTGTTAGAGAAAGAAAATATAGATAAAGTACAATCATTCCAGTGGCTTAAGAAACAACCGGTATCGCCATCGCTAGAGTCATCCATATTTGCAATTCAAGATCAAGCAGTAGTAACCAAACAACATGAAAGGGATATTTTAAAACGAGCAGTTGATGGCAAGTGTCGACTATGCCTAGTAAAAGACGAGACCACGCAACATATTATATCCGGATGTGAAAAGCTGGCCGGCACTTACTACACCAAAAGACACAACAATATAGTGCAATACATCTTCTGGATCCTAGCTAAAAAGCACAAGTTCCCGGTCGCTGACCTGTGGTGGCTAGAGCACCTGACGCAACCGCAGGTCAAAGAGAATGAGAGTGCAAAAATAATGTGGGAGATACCGGTACAAACAGACATTACCATAGTACACAATAGACCAGACATAATATACATAAATAAAATAGAAAATAGAACATACCTGATAGACATTACAGTACCATCTGATTACAACATAGGAGCAAAAGAAATAGAAAAGCTTAGTAAATACCATGCACTAAAGAAAGAAATAACTAGGCTATGGAAAACACCCACAGAAATAATACCCATAGTAGTAGGAGCCACCGGAGTAATAGCCAAAAACCTAAACAGATATTGTAGCAAATTAGATTCCAACATAAACATTCCGATAATTCAAAAACAGGCAGCAATACACACATCAACAATAGTCAGCAAAGTTTTAGGAGATACAGTTTTTGTTAGCGGGGGCACTGAGCCACCTTTTCCCTGAGAGTCTCAGGGCGGGTACTCAGTATACCGAGCCAAAGCTCGAGAAGAGAAAACACTCTAAACAATATAATATAATATAGAGCCACCTTTTCCCTGAGAGTCTCAGGGCGGGTACTCAGTATACCGAGCCAAAGCTCGAGAAGAGAAAACACTCTTAACAACAAGTATAATATAATATAATATAATATAATATAATATAAAATAATATAATATGCCCCCTAAAATCCAACCATACGTCCGAGTCGAACAACTGACTCACGTGGGGGGCGGACACGCGACTCATTACTGGCGCGGCTAACATGGCAAAGGTAACCCATAAAACATGGAGAAAAAATCGAATGGAAAACGTATAGGGCCGCTGCCCGGGGGCGATCGCTGGGGCACGTTCGTTGCTGGTGTCGGACGTGGCAGAATGCTAGCCAGCGACTCTCGACGCACCGGCTGGTCGGGAGTCGGGGACAGGGGGGTTAGGAAGTCTCCAGATGCTACAGCCGATGAAACTACCGGTGTTACTTTGCGGAGTAGGGAGGTGTCTCCCGCAAGCTCTGCCGGTACACTGACGTCGACCACAAGTTCAATTAAAGATGATGCGAGGAGAACGTGGTCACAAGCAGAACTGGAAGAACTGATGTTCTGTTATTACCGGGCTAGACTCGGAGGGTCAGGTTACATAAAACGACTGGAGAAAATTTTCAAAGACAGGAACACACACAACCCAAAAGCTAGGAAATTCACTGGTAATACACTTTCCAATCAGGTGCGCAGTATACTATCACGCAGATGTATTTCTACAGAGATACTGGAAGATATTAAAAGACGAGCTGAACGATCACACTCAACTCCGGACATATCCGAATCACGCGCTCAATTAGATACGAATCAACACACAGATACTAACACAACAGACATACTTCCACTACTAACTACTCAATTATCTGACACACAACAACATGATATCACATTGCAACCTGACACCCCGACACAACACACATACGAAAACACCCAGCAAACTTTCACACTCGTGCAATCGGAAGCAAACACACAACAGACAAACAGCACATTAGAGAATGAAACAGTTCAAGAAATTGAAGTCAATGAAGATCAAGATCCTGTTATACTCGAATTTTTGCAAAAACTATCGGAAATCAGGCAAACACCAATACAAGACAGACAATTTTTACCCAAACCAAACTTTAACAAACACTTCATACGTAACCTAAATACAATAAATAAATACCTACCAAACCTTCTAACCACACACGAATCACTACGTGAAGTTAATGACATAATTTATGCAACTGCTAAAACACTAATAACATTAAACCAACAGACCCCATACACGCCACCAAACGTACATAAACCTAGACTAGATCCACCTTGGAAAAGAAGACTAAAACAGAGAATAGAAGACATTAGGAAAGAACTAGGAAGACTAGTAGAAATTAAAAGCGGCGCTAATAGTAGAAGAATGGTAAATATTAAACAAAAGCTATACGAAAAACACAAGATTACGAACCAAGAAGAACTAAACAATACCATTGAAATTTTAAAACAGAAGGTAAAAGCTCTAGCAGGTAGACTCCGTAGGTATGATGAAATAAATAAAAGGAAGATACAAAACAAACTATTCGCGTCAAATCAACATAAATTTTACAAATCCTTTAGTAATACACAGAATACCCCGATCCAAATCCCGGCAAAAGAAGACGTACAAAGCTTCTGGACTACGATCTTATCAAATCCCATCTCTTACAATAAAAATGCTACATGGATATCAGAAATAGAAGGAAATGCACAAAATATTGAACAACACCCGTTTGATGAAATAGATGTAGACAAAGTTAAAGAAGCAATCAGGAAAACTCAAAACTGGAAAACACCAGGCACAGACAAAATACAAAACTACTATCTAAAATACCTAACAAGCACACACACATATATAGCCAAACTATTTGATAGAATAATAAAAGGACTCGAACCCGTTGACAGTTGGTTTACGACAGGACAAGTCATTTTAATACCTAAAAATGAAAACACACAGGATCCGAAGAACTGGCGCCCTATAGCTTGTCTACCAACTATGTATAAAATATTAACTTCCATAATAGCTAACGAACTTTATATACACTGCGACAAAAATGACATCTTAGCTCCAGAACAAAGGGGATGCAGACGCAAAGTACGGGGTTGCAAAGATCATCTCATGATTAATAAAGCCATACTCGAAGACGCACACAGATGCCAAAAAAATCTAAGTATGAGCTGGGTAGACTATCGGAAAGCCTTTGATAGCATGTCGCATGAGTGGCTACTCAGAATATTAGACCTTTATAAATGTCCACCTGTTATCCGAAGCTTTCTAGAGATGGTCATGCCTACATGGAATGTGGTCATGACGGCTCGCGGTACGAATGCGTCAGTCACAACCGATCCTATATACATCCGCAGAGGCATCTTCCAAGGTGATTCACTTTCCCCCCTTCTATTTTGTTTAGGCATCAATCCCATTTCCCAAATTCTTAATAAATACGAGTTCAAAGGATACCGACTAAAAGATAAAACAATAGTCAACCACTTATTATACATGGACGATCTAAAGATTTACGCAAACACTAAAACTAACCTGAAAGTTTTGATAGATAGCACAGAAACATTCACTAGGGACATCGGGATGGAATTTGGACTTAACAAATGCAACGTCCTACATTTAGTAGCTGGCAGAAGAAAAGAACTTCAAGGAGAAGGACATGTATTACTTAGTGGAGAAGAGTTCACGCATTTACAAATAGATGAAAAATATAAATATCTAGGTATCAGCGAAGCAGGAAAAATAGATCATGGTGAAGTTAGACAACAGATACAAAAAGAATATTTCCGTCGAGTAAAAAACCTTGTAACGTCACACCTTAATTCACGAAATCTTCTGAAAGCAATCAATAACTATGCAGTCCCGGTATTATTGTACACATTCGGTATTATAAACTATAAAACAATAGATTTAAAGAAAATAGACATTAAAACCAGAAAAATGTTAGCAATGAACAAAGCACACCAACAGAAAGCAGATGTAGAGAGATTATACCTACCAATAGATGAAGGAGGAAGAGGCTTAATTAATTTAGAAACACTGTACAAAACAACAATAATTAAATATAAAACATATTTAGAAACACGGAAAGATTATATACTCAATGCAATAGTAGAACATGATAGGACTAAAGATAAATACTCAATATTCAAGGACACACAAACAAATTTAACAGAAATAGGTTTACGTCCAAATACAAAACACACATATAGAGATATTAAACAAGCAGTAATAAAAACTAGAATAGACAAAATAAAAGCAAAACCTTTACACGGACAATTTTACAAGGCAGTGTTAGAGAAAGAAAATATAGATAAAGTACAATCATTCCAGTGGCTTAAGAAACAACCGGTATCGCCATCGCTAGAGTCATCCATATTTGCAATTCAAGATCAAGCAGTAGTAACCAAACAACATGAAAGGGATATTTTAAAACGAGCAGTTGATGGCAAGTGTCGACTATGCCTAGTAAAAGACGAGACCACGCAACATATTATATCCGGATGTGAAAAGCTGGCCGGCACTTACTACACCAAAAGACACAACAATATAGTGCAATACATCTTCTGGATCCTAGCTAAAAAGCACAAGTTCCCGGTCGCTGACCTGTGGTGGCTAGAGCACCTGACGCAACCGCAGGTCAAAGAGAATGAGAGTGCAAAAATAATGTGGGAGATACCGGTACAAACAGACATTACCATAGTACACAATAGACCAGACATAATATACATAAATAAAATAGAAAATAGAACATACCTGATAGACATTACAGTACCATCTGATTACAACATAGGAGCAAAAGAAATAGAAAAGCTTAGTAAATACCATGCACTAAAGAAAGAAATAACTAGGCTATGGAAAACACCCACAGAAATAATACCCATAGTAGTAGGAGCCACCGGAGTAATAGCCAAAAACCTAAACAGATATTGTAGCAAATTAGATTCCAACATAAACATTCCGATAATTCAAAAACAGGCAGCAATACACACATCAACAATAGTCAGCAAAGTTTTAGGAGATACAGTTTTTGTTAGCGGGGGCACTGAGCCACCTTTTCCCTGAGAGTCTCAGGGCGGGTACTCAGTATACCGAGCCAAAGCTCGAGAAGAGAAAACACTCTAAACAACAATAATATAATATAATATAATATAATATACATAATATGCCCCCTAAAATCCAACCATACGTCCGAGTCGAACAACTGACTCACGTGGGGGGCGGACACGCGAATTACTGGCGCGGCTAACATGGCAAAGGTAACCCATAAAACATGGAGAAAAATTCGAATGAAAAACGTATAGGGCCGCTGCCCGGGGGCGATCGCTGGGGCACGTTCGTTGCTGGTGTCGGACGTGGCAGAGTGCTAGCCAGCGACTCTCGACGCACCGGCTGGTCGGGAGTCGGGGACAGGGGGGTTAGGGAGTCTCCAGATGCTACAGCCGATGAAACTACCGGTGTTACTTTGCGGAGTAGGGAGGTGTCTCCCGCAAGCTCTGCCGGTACACTGACGTCGACCACAAGTTCAATTAAAGATGATGCGAGGAGAACGTGGTCACAAGCAGAACTGGAAGAACTGATGTTCTGTTATTACCGGGCTAGACTCGGAGGGTCAGGTTACATAAAACGACTCGAGAAAATTTTCAAAGACAGGAACACACAATCCAAAAGCTAGGAAATTCACTGGTAACACGCTTTCCAATCAGGTGCGCAGTATACTATCACGCAGATGTATTTCTACAGAGATACTGGAAGATATTAAAAGACGAGCTGAACCATCACACTCAACTCCGGACATATCCGAATCACGCGCTCAATTAGATACGAATCAACACACGAATACTAACACAACAGACATACTTCCACTACCAACTCCTCAATTATCTGACACACAACAACATGATATCACATTGCAACCTGACACCCCGACACAACACACATACGAAAACACCCAGCAAACTTTCACACTCGTGCAATCGGAAGCAAACACACAACAGACAAACAACACATTAGAGAATGGAACAGTTCAAGAAATTGAAGTCAATGAAGATCAAGATCCTGTTATACTCGAATTTTTGCAAAAACTATCGGAAGTCAAGCAAACACCAATACAAGACAGACAATTTTTACCCAAACCAAACTTTAACAAACACTTCATACGTAACCTAAATACAATAAATAAATACCTACCAAACCTTCTAACCACACACGAATCACTACGTGAAGTTAATGACATAATTTATGCAACTGCTAAAACACTAATAACATTAAACCAACAAACCCCATACACGCCACCAAACGTACATAAACCTAAACTAGATCCACCTTGGAAAAGAAGACTAAAACAAAGAATAGAAGACATTAGGAAAGAACTAGGAAGACTAGTAGAAATTAAAAGCGGTGCTAATAGTAGAAGAATGGTAAATATTAAACAAAAGCTATACGAAAAACACAAGATTACGAACCAAGAAGAACTAAACAATACCATTGAAATTTTAAAACAGAAGGTAAAAGCTTTAGCAGGTAGACTCCGTCGGTATGATGAAGTAAATGAAAGGAAGATACAAAACAAACTATTCGCGTCAAATCAACATAAATTTTACAAATCCCTTAGTAATACACAGAATACCCCGATCCAAATCCCGGCAAAAGAAGACGTACAAAGCTTCTGGACTACGATCTTATCAAATCCCATCTCTTACAATAAGAATGCTACATGAAATAGAAGAAAATGCACAAAATATTGAACAACACCCGTTTGATGAAATAGATGTAGACAAAGTTAAAGAAGCAATCAGGAAAACTCAAAACTGGAAAACACCAGGCACAGACAAAATACAAAACTACTATCTAAAATACCTAACAAGCACACACACATATATAGCCAAACTATTTGATAGAATAATAAAAGGACTCGAACCCGTTGACAGTTGGTTTACGACAGGACAAGTCATTTTAATACCTAAAAATGAAAACACACAGGACCCGAAGAACTGGCGCCCTATAGCTTGTCTACCAACTATGTATAAAATATTAACTTCCATAATAGCTAACGAACTTTATATACACTGCGACAAAAACGACATCTTAGCTCCAGAACAAAGGGGATGCAGACGCAAAGTACGGGGTTGCAAAGATCATCTCATGATTAATAAAGCCATACTCGAAGACGCACACAGATGCCAAAAAAATCTAAGTATGAGCTGGGTAGACTATCGGAAAGCCTTTGATAGCATGTCGCATGAGTGGCTACTCAGAATATTAGACCTTTATAAATGTCCACCTGTTATCCGAAGCTTTCTAGAGATGGTCATGCCTACATGGAATGTGGTCATGACGGCTCGCGGTACGAATGCGTCAGTCACAACCGATCCTATATACATCCGCAGAGGCATCTTCCAAGGTGATTCACTTTCCCCCCTTCTATTTTGTTTAGGCATCAATCCCATTTCCCAAATTCTTAATAAATACGAGTTCAAAGGATACCGACTAAAAGATAAAACAATAGTCAACCACTTATTATACATGGACGATCTAAAGATTTACGCAAACACTAAAACTAACCTGAAAGTTTTGATAGATAGCACAGAAACATTCACTAGGGACATCGGGATGGAATTTGGACTTAACAAATGCAACGTCCTACATTTCGTAGCTGGCAGAAGAAAAGAACTTCAAGGAGAAGGACATGTATTACTTAGTGGAGAAGAGTTCAAGCATTTACAAATAGATGAAAAATATAAATATCTAGGTATCAGCGAAGCAGGAAAAATAGATCATGGTGAAGTTAGACAACAGATACAAAAAGAATATTTCCGTCGAGTAAAAAACCTTGTAACGTCACACCTTAATTCACGAAATCTTCTGAAAGCAATCAATATCTATGCAGTCCCGGTATTATTGTACACATTCGGTATTATAAACTATAAAACAATAGATTTAAAGAAAATAGACATTAAAACCAGAAAACTGTTAGCAATGAACAAAGCACACCAACAGAAAGCAGATGTAGAGAGATTATACCTACCAATAGATGAAGGAGGAAGAGGCTTAATTAATTTAGAAACACTGTACAAAACACAAATAATTAAATATAAAACATATTTAGAAACACGGAAAGATTATATACTCAATGCAATAGTAGAACATGATAGGACTAAAGATAAATACTCAATATTCAAGGACACACAAACAAATTTAACAGAAATAGGTTTACGTCCAAATACAAAACACACATATAAAGATATTAAACAAGCAGTAATAAAAACTAGAATAGACAAAATAAAAGCAAAACCTTTACACGGACAATTTTACAAGGCAGTGTTAGAGAAAGAAAATATAGATAAAGTACAATCATTCCAGTGGCTTAAGAAACAAACGGTATCGCCATCGCTAGAGTCATCCATATTTGCAATTCAAGATCAAGCAATAGTAACCAAACAACATGAAAGGGATATTTTAAAACGAGCAGTTGATGGCAAGTGTCGACTATGCCTAGTAAAAGACGAGACCACGCAACATATTATATCCGGATGTGAAAAGCTGGCCGGCACTTACTACACCAAAAGACACAACAATATAGTGCAATACATCTTCTGGATCCTAGCTAAAAAGCACAAGTTCCCGGTCGCTGACCTGTGGTGGCTAGAGCACCTGACGCAACCGCAGGTCAAAGAGAATGAGAGTGCAAAAATAATGTGGGAGATACCGGTACAAACAGACATTACCATAGTACACAATAGACCAGACATAATATACATAAATAAAATAGAAAATAGAACATACCTGATAGACATTACAGTACCATCTGATTACAACATAGGAGCAAAAGAAATAGAAAAGCTTAGTAAATACCATGCACTAAAGAAAGAAATAACTAGGCTATGGAAAACACCCACAGAAATAATACCCATAGTAGTAGGAGCCACCGGAGTAATAGCCAAAAACCTAAACAGATATTGTAGCAAATTAGATTCAAACATAAACATTCCGATAATTCAAAAACAGGCAGCAATACACACATCAACAATAGTCAGCAAAGTTTTAGGAGATACAGTTTTTGTTAGCGGGGGCACTGAGCCACCTTTTCCCTGAGAGTCTCAGGGCGGGTACTCAGTATACCGAGCCAAAGCTCGAGAAGAGAAAACACTCTAAACAACAATAATATAATATAATATACATAATATGCCCCCTAAAATCCAACCATACGTCCGAGTCGAACAACTGACTCACGTGGGGGGCGGACACGCGAATTACTGGCGCGGCTAACATGGCAAAGGTAACCCATAAAACATGGAGAAAAATTCGAATGAAAAACGTATAGGGCCGCTGCCCGGGGGCGATCGCTGGGGCACGTTCGTTGCTGGTGTCGGACGTGGCAGAGTGCTAGCCAGCGACTCTCGACGCACCGGCTGGTCGGGAGTCGGGGACAGGGGGGTTAGGGAGTCTCCAGATGCTACAGCCGATGAAACTACCGGTGTTACTTTGCGGAGTAGGGAGGTGTCTCCCGCAAGCTCTGCCGGTACACTGACGTCGACCACAAGTTCAATTAAAGATGATGCGAGGAGAACGTGGTCACAAGCAGAACTGGAAGAACTGATGTTCTGTTATTACCGGGCTAGACTCGGAGGGTCAGGTTACATAAAACGACTCGAGAAAATTTTCAAAGACAGGAACACACACAATCCAAAAGCTAGGAAATTCACTGGTAACACACTTTCCAATCAGGTGCGCAGTATACTATCACGCAGATGTATTTCTACAGAGATACTAGAAGATATTAAAAGACGAGCTGAACAATCACACTCAACTCCGGACATATCCGAATCACGCGCTCAATTAGATACGAATAAACACACGAATACTAACACAACAGGCATACTTCCACTACCAACTCCTCAATTATCTGACACACAACAACATGATATCACATTGCAACCTGACACCCCGACACAACACACATACGAAAACACCCAGCAAACTTTCACACTCGTGCAATCGGAAGCAAACACACAACAGACAAACAGCACATTAGAGAATGAAACAGTTCAAGAAATTGAAGTCAATGAAGATCAAGATCCTGTTATACTCGAATTTTTGCAAAAACTGTCGGAAATCAGGCAAACACCAATACAAGATAGACAATTTTTACCCAAACCAAACTTTAACAAACACTTCATACGTAACCTAAATACAATAAATAAATACCTACCAAACCTTCTAACCACACACGAATCACTACGTGAAGTTAATGACATAATTTATGCAACTGCTAAAACACTAATAACATTAAACCAACAAACCCCATACACGCCACCAAACGTACATAAACCTAGACTAGATCCACCTTGGAAAAGAAGACTAAAACAAAGAATAGAAGACATTAGGAAAGAACTAGGAAGACTAGTAGAAATTAAAAGCGGCGCTAATAGTAGAAGAATGGTAAATATTAAACAAAAGCTATACGAAAAACACAAGATTACGAACCAAGAAGAACTAAACAATACCATTGAAATTTTAAAACAGAAGGTAAAAGCTCTAGCAGGTAGACTCCGTAGGTATGATGAAATAAATGAAAGGAAGATACAAAACAAACTATTCGCGTCAAATCAACATAAATTTTACAAATCCCTTAGTAATACACAGAATACCCCGATCCAAATCCCGGCAAAAGAAGACGTACAAAGCTTCTGGACTACGATCTTATCAAATCCCATCTCTTACAATAAGAATGCTACATGAAATAGAAGAAAATGCACAAAATATTGAACAACACCCGTTTGATGAAATAGATGTAGACAAAGTTAAAGAAGCAATCAGGAAAACTCAAAACTGGAAAACACCAGGCACAGACAAAATACAAAACTACTATCTAAAATACCTAACAAGCACACACACATATATAGCCAAACTATTTGATAGAATAATAAAAGGACTCGAACCCGTTGACAGTTGGTTTACGACAGGACAAGTCATTTTAATACCTAAAAATGAAAACACACAGGACCCGAAGAACTGGCGCCCTATAGCTTGTCTACCAACTATGTATAAAATATTAACTTCCATAATAGCTAACGAACTTTATATACACTGCGACAAAAACGACATCTTAGCTCCAGAACAAAGGGGATGCAGACGCAAAGTACGGGGTTGCAAAGATCATCTCATGATTAATAAAGCCATACTCGAAGACGCACACAGATGCCAAAAAAATCTAAGTATGAGCTGGGTAGACTATCGGAAAGCCTTTGATAGCATGTCGCATGAGTGGCTACTCAGAATATTAGACCTTTATAAATGTCCACCTGTTATCCGAAGCTTTCTAGAGATGGTCATGCCTACATGGAATGTGGTCATGACGGCTCGCGGTACGAATGCGTCAGTCACAACCGATCCTATATACATCCGCAGAGGCATCTTCCAAGGTGATTCACTTTCCCCCCTTCTATTTTGTTTAGGCATCAATCCCATTTCCCAAATTCTTAATAAATACGAGTTCAAAGGATACCGACTAAAAGATAAAACAATAGTCAACCACTTATTATACATGGACGATCTAAAGATTTACGCAAACACTAAAACTAACCTGAAAGTTTTGATAGATAGCACAGAAACATTCACTAGGGACATCGGGATGGAATTTGGACTTAACAAATGCAACGTCCTACATTTAGTAGCTGGCAGAAGAAAAGAACTTCAAGGAGAAGGACATGTATTACTTAGTGGAGAAGAGTTCAAGCATTTACAAATAGATGAAAAATATAAATATCTAGGTATCAGCGAAGCAGGAAAAATAGATCATGGTGAAGTTAGACAACAGATACAAAAAGAATATTTCCGTCGAGTAAAAAACCTTGTAACGTCACACCTTAATTCACGAAATCTTCTGAAAGCAATCAATATCTATGCAGTCCCGGTATTATTGTACACATTCGGTATTATAAACTATAAAACAATAGATTTAAAGAAAATAGACATTAAAACCAGAAAAATGTTAGCAATGAACAAAGCACACCAACAGAAAGCAGATGTAGAGAGATTATACCTACCAATAGATGAAGGAGGAAGAGGCTTAATTAATTTAGAAACACTGTACAAAACAACAATAATTAAATATAAAACATATTTAGAAACACGGAAAGATTATATACTCAATGCAATAGTAGAACATGATAGGACTAAAGATAAATACTCAATATTCAAGGACACACAAACAAATTTAACAGAAATAGGTTTACGTCCAAATACAAAACACACATATAGAGATATTAAACAAGCAGTAATAAAAACTAGAATAGACAAAATAAAAGCAAAACCTTTACACGGACAATTTTACAAGGCAGTGTTAGAGAAAGAAAATATAGATAAAGTACAATCATTCCAGTGGCTTAAGAAACAACCGGTATCGCCATCGCTAGAGTCATCCATATTTGCAATTCAAGATCAAGCAGTAGTAACCAAACAACATGAAAGGGATATTTTAAAACGAGCAGTTGATGGCAAGTGTCGACTATGCCTAGTAAAAGACGAGACCACGCAACATATTATATCCGGATGTGAAAAGCTGGCCGGCACTTACTACACCAAAAGACACAACAATATAGTGCAATACATCTTCTGGATCCTAGCTAAAAAGCACAAGTTCCCGGTCGCTGACCTGTGGTGGCTAGAGCACCTGACGCAACCGCAGGTCAAAGAGAATGAGAGTGCAAAAATAATGTGGGAGATACCGGTACAAACAGACATTACCATAGTACACAATAGACCAGACATAATATACATAAATAAAATAGAAAATAGAACATACCTGATAGACATTACAGTACCATCTGATTACAACATAGGAGCAAAAGAAATAGAAAAGCTTAGTAAATACCATGCACTAAAGAAAGAAATAACTAGGCTATGGAAAACACCCACAGAAATAATACCCATAGTAGTAGGAGCCACCGGAGTAATAGCCAAAAACCTAAACAGATATTGTAGCAAATTAGATTCCAACATAAACATTCCGATAATTCAAAAACAGGCAGCAATACACACATCAACAATAGTCAGCAAAGTTTTAGGAGATACAGTTTTTGTTAGCGGGGGCACTGAGCCACCTTTTCCCTGAGAGTCTCAGGGCGGGTACTCAGTATACCGAGCCAAAGCTCGAGAAGAGAAAACACTCTAAACAATATAATATAATATAGAGCCACCTTTTCCCTGAGAGTCTCAGGGCGGGTACTCAGTATACCGAGCCAAAGCTCGAGAAGAGAAAACACTCTTAACAACAAGTATAATATAATATAATATAATATAATATAATATAAAATAATATAATATGCCCCCTAAAATCCAACCATACGTCCGAGTCGAACAACTGACTCACGTGGGGGGCGGACACGCGACTCATTACTGGCGCGGCTAACATGGCAAAGGTAACCCATAAAACATGGAGAAAAAATCGAATGGAAAACGTATAGGGCCGCTGCCCGGGGGCGATCGCTGGGGCACGTTCGTTGCTGGTGTCGGACGTGGCAGAATGCTAGCCAGCGACTCTCGACGCACCGGCTGGTCGGGAGTCGGGGACAGGGGGGTTAGGAAGTCTCCAGATGCTACAGCCGATGAAACTACCGGTGTTACTTTGCGGAGTAGGGAGGTGTCTCCCGCAAGCTCTGCCGGTACACTGACGTCGACCACAAGTTCAATTAAAGATGATGCGAGGAGAACGTGGTCACAAGCAGAACTGGAAGAACTGATGTTCTGTTATTACCGGGCTAGACTCGGAGGGTCAGGTTACATAAAACGACTGGAGAAAATTTTCAAAGACAGGAACACACACAACCCAAAAGCTAGGAAATTCACTGGTAATACACTTTCCAATCAGGTGCGCAGTATACTATCACGCAGATGTATTTCTACAGAGATACTGGAAGATATTAAAAGACGAGCTGAACGATCACACTCAACTCCGGACATATCCGAATCACGCGCTCAATTAGATACGAATCAACACACAGATACTAACACAACAGACATACTTCCACTACTAACTACTCAATTATCTGACACACAACAACATGATATCACATTGCAACCTGACACCCCGACACAACACACATACGAAAACACCCAGCAAACTTTCACACTCGTGCAATCGGAAGCAAACACACAACAGACAAACAGCACATTAGAGAATGAAACAGTTCAAGAAATTGAAGTCAATGAAGATCAAGATCCTGTTATACTCGAATTTTTGCAAAAACTATCGGAAATCAGGCAAACACCAATACAAGACAGACAATTTTTACCCAAACCAAACTTTAACAAACACTTCATACGTAACCTAAATACAATAAATAAATACCTACCAAACCTTCTAACCACACACGAATCACTACGTGAAGTTAATGACATAATTTATGCAACTGCTAAAACACTAATAACATTAAACCAACAGACCCCATACACGCCACCAAACGTACATAAACCTAGACTAGATCCACCTTGGAAAAGAAGACTAAAACAGAGAATAGAAGACATTAGGAAAGAACTAGGAAGACTAGTAGAAATTAAAAGCGGCGCTAATAGTAGAAGAATGGTAAATATTAAACAAAAGCTATACGAAAAACACAAGATTACGAACCAAGAAGAACTAAACAATACCATTGAAATTTTAAAACAGAAGGTAAAAGCTCTAGCAGGTAGACTCCGTAGGTATGATGAAATAAATAAAAGGAAGATACAAAACAAACTATTCGCGTCAAATCAACATAAATTTTACAAATCCTTTAGTAATACACAGAATACCCCGATCCAAATCCCGGCAAAAGAAGACGTACAAAGCTTCTGGACTACGATCTTATCAAATCCCATCTCTTACAATAAAAATGCTACATGGATATCAGAAATAGAAGGAAATGCACAAAATATTGAACAACACCCGTTTGATGAAATAGATGTAGACAAAGTTAAAGAAGCAATCAGGAAAACTCAAAACTGGAAAACACCAGGCACAGACAAAATACAAAACTACTATCTAAAATACCTAACAAGCACACACACATATATAGCCAAACTATTTGATAGAATAATAAAAGGACTCGAACCCGTTGACAGTTGGTTTACGACAGGACAAGTCATTTTAATACCTAAAAATGAAAACACACAGGATCCGAAGAACTGGCGCCCTATAGCTTGTCTACCAACTATGTATAAAATATTAACTTCCATAATAGCTAACGAACTTTATATACACTGCGACAAAAATGACATCTTAGCTCCAGAACAAAGGGGATGCAGACGCAAAGTACGGGGTTGCAAAGATCATCTCATGATTAATAAAGCCATACTCGAAGACGCACACAGATGCCAAAAAAATCTAAGTATGAGCTGGGTAGACTATCGGAAAGCCTTTGATAGCATGTCGCATGAGTGGCTACTCAGAATATTAGACCTTTATAAATGTCCACCTGTTATCCGAAGCTTTCTAGAGATGGTCATGCCTACATGGAATGTGGTCATGACGGCTCGCGGTACGAATGCGTCAGTCACAACCGATCCTATATACATCCGCAGAGGCATCTTCCAAGGTGATTCACTTTCCCCCCTTCTATTTTGTTTAGGCATCAATCCCATTTCCCAAATTCTTAATAAATACGAGTTCAAAGGATACCGACTAAAAGATAAAACAATAGTCAACCACTTATTATACATGGACGATCTAAAGATTTACGCAAACACTAAAACTAACCTGAAAGTTTTGATAGATAGCACAGAAACATTCACTAGGGACATCGGGATGGAATTTGGACTTAACAAATGCAACGTCCTACATTTAGTAGCTGGCAGAAGAAAAGAACTTCAAGGAGAAGGACATGTATTACTTAGTGGAGAAGAGTTCACGCATTTACAAATAGATGAAAAATATAAATATCTAGGTATCAGCGAAGCAGGAAAAATAGATCATGGTGAAGTTAGACAACAGATACAAAAAGAATATTTCCGTCGAGTAAAAAACCTTGTAACGTCACACCTTAATTCACGAAATCTTCTGAAAGCAATCAATAACTATGCAGTCCCGGTATTATTGTACACATTCGGTATTATAAACTATAAAACAATAGATTTAAAGAAAATAGACATTAAAACCAGAAAAATGTTAGCAATGAACAAAGCACACCAACAGAAAGCAGATGTAGAGAGATTATACCTACCAATAGATGAAGGAGGAAGAGGCTTAATTAATTTAGAAACACTGTACAAAACAACAATAATTAAATATAAAACATATTTAGAAACACGGAAAGATTATATACTCAATGCAATAGTAGAACATGATAGGACTAAAGATAAATACTCAATATTCAAGGACACACAAACAAATTTAACAGAAATAGGTTTACGTCCAAATACAAAACACACATATAGAGATATTAAACAAGCAGTAATAAAAACTAGAATAGACAAAATAAAAGCAAAACCTTTACACGGACAATTTTACAAGGCAGTGTTAGAGAAAGAAAATATAGATAAAGTACAATCATTCCAGTGGCTTAAGAAACAACCGGTATCGCCATCGCTAGAGTCATCCATATTTGCAATTCAAGATCAAGCAGTAGTAACCAAACAACATGAAAGGGATATTTTAAAACGAGCAGTTGATGGCAAGTGTCGACTATGCCTAGTAAAAGACGAGACCACGCAACATATTATATCCGGATGTGAAAAGCTGGCCGGCACTTACTACACCAAAAGACACAACAATATAGTGCAATACATCTTCTGGATCCTAGCTAAAAAGCACAAGTTCCCGGTCGCTGACCTGTGGTGGCTAGAGCACCTGACGCAACCGCAGGTCAAAGAGAATGAGAGTGCAAAAATAATGTGGGAGATACCGGTACAAACAGACATTACCATAGTACACAATAGACCAGACATAATATACATAAATAAAATAGAAAATAGAACATACCTGATAGACATTACAGTACCATCTGATTACAACATAGGAGCAAAAGAAATAGAAAAGCTTAGTAAATACCATGCACTAAAGAAAGAAATAACTAGGCTATGGAAAACACCCACAGAAATAATACCCATAGTAGTAGGAGCCACCGGAGTAATAGCCAAAAACCTAAACAGATATTGTAGCAAATTAGATTCCAACATAAACATTCCGATAATTCAAAAACAGGCAGCAATACACACATCAACAATAGTCAGCAAAGTTTTAGGAGATACAGTTTTTGTTAGCGGGGGCACTGAGCCACCTTTTCCCTGAGAGTCTCAGGGCGGGTACTCAGTATACCGAGCCAAAGCTCGAGAAGAGAAAACACTCTAAACAACAATAATATAATATAATATAATATAATATACATAATATGCCCCCTAAAATCCAACCATACGTCCGAGTCGAACAACTGACTCACGTGGGGGGCGGACACGCGAATTACTGGCGCGGCTAACATGGCAAAGGTAACCCATAAAACATGGAGAAAAATTCGAATGAAAAACGTATAGGGCCGCTGCCCGGGGGCGATCGCTGGGGCACGTTCGTTGCTGGTGTCGGACGTGGCAGAGTGCTAGCCAGCGACTCTCGACGCACCGGCTGGTCGGGAGTCGGGGACAGGGGGGTTAGGGAGTCTCCAGATGCTACAGCCGATGAAACTACCGGTGTTACTTTGCGGAGTAGGGAGGTGTCTCCCGCAAGCTCTGCCGGTACACTGACGTCGACCACAAGTTCAATTAAAGATGATGCGAGGAGAACGTGGTCACAAGCAGAACTGGAAGAACTGATGTTCTGTTATTACCGGGCTAGACTCGGAGGGTCAGGTTACATAAAACGACTCGAGAAAATTTTCAAAGACAGGAACACACAATCCAAAAGCTAGGAAATTCACTGGTAACACGCTTTCCAATCAGGTGCGCAGTATACTATCACGCAGATGTATTTCTACAGAGATACTGGAAGATATTAAAAGACGAGCTGAACCATCACACTCAACTCCGGACATATCCGAATCACGCGCTCAATTAGATACGAATCAACACACGAATACTAACACAACAGACATACTTCCACTACCAACTCCTCAATTATCTGACACACAACAACATGATATCACATTGCAACCTGACACCCCGACACAACACACATACGAAAACACCCAGCAAACTTTCACACTCGTGCAATCGGAAGCAAACACACAACAGACAAACAACACATTAGAGAATGGAACAGTTCAAGAAATTGAAGTCAATGAAGATCAAGATCCTGTTATACTCGAATTTTTGCAAAAACTATCGGAAGTCAAGCAAACACCAATACAAGACAGACAATTTTTACCCAAACCAAACTTTAACAAACACTTCATACGTAACCTAAATACAATAAATAAATACCTACCAAACCTTCTAACCACACACGAATCACTACGTGAAGTTAATGACATAATTTATGCAACTGCTAAAACACTAATAACATTAAACCAACAAACCCCATACACGCCACCAAACGTACATAAACCTAAACTAGATCCACCTTGGAAAAGAAGACTAAAACAAAGAATAGAAGACATTAGGAAAGAACTAGGAAGACTAGTAGAAATTAAAAGCGGTGCTAATAGTAGAAGAATGGTAAATATTAAACAAAAGCTATACGAAAAACACAAGATTACGAACCAAGAAGAACTAAACAATACCATTGAAATTTTAAAACAGAAGGTAAAAGCTTTAGCAGGTAGACTCCGTCGGTATGATGAAGTAAATGAAAGGAAGATACAAAACAAACTATTCGCGTCAAATCAACATAAATTTTACAAATCCCTTAGTAATACACAGAATACCCCGATCCAAATCCCGGCAAAAGAAGACGTACAAAGCTTCTGGACTACGATCTTATCAAATCCCATCTCTTACAATAAGAATGCTACATGAAATAGAAGAAAATGCACAAAATATTGAACAACACCCGTTTGATGAAATAGATGTAGACAAAGTTAAAGAAGCAATCAGGAAAACTCAAAACTGGAAAACACCAGGCACAGACAAAATACAAAACTACTATCTAAAATACCTAACAAGCACACACACATATATAGCCAAACTATTTGATAGAATAATAAAAGGACTCGAACCCGTTGACAGTTGGTTTACGACAGGACAAGTCATTTTAATACCTAAAAATGAAAACACACAGGACCCGAAGAACTGGCGCCCTATAGCTTGTCTACCAACTATGTATAAAATATTAACTTCCATAATAGCTAACGAACTTTATATACACTGCGACAAAAACGACATCTTAGCTCCAGAACAAAGGGGATGCAGACGCAAAGTACGGGGTTGCAAAGATCATCTCATGATTAATAAAGCCATACTCGAAGACGCACACAGATGCCAAAAAAATCTAAGTATGAGCTGGGTAGACTATCGGAAAGCCTTTGATAGCATGTCGCATGAGTGGCTACTCAGAATATTAGACCTTTATAAATGTCCACCTGTTATCCGAAGCTTTCTAGAGATGGTCATGCCTACATGGAATGTGGTCATGACGGCTCGCGGTACGAATGCGTCAGTCACAACCGATCCTATATACATCCGCAGAGGCATCTTCCAAGGTGATTCACTTTCCCCCCTTCTATTTTGTTTAGGCATCAATCCCATTTCCCAAATTCTTAATAAATACGAGTTCAAAGGATACCGACTAAAAGATAAAACAATAGTCAACCACTTATTATACATGGACGATCTAAAGATTTACGCAAACACTAAAACTAACCTGAAAGTTTTGATAGATAGCACAGAAACATTCACTAGGGACATCGGGATGGAATTTGGACTTAACAAATGCAACGTCCTACATTTCGTAGCTGGCAGAAGAAAAGAACTTCAAGGAGAAGGACATGTATTACTTAGTGGAGAAGAGTTCAAGCATTTACAAATAGATGAAAAATATAAATATCTAGGTATCAGCGAAGCAGGAAAAATAGATCATGGTGAAGTTAGACAACAGATACAAAAAGAATATTTCCGTCGAGTAAAAAACCTTGTAACGTCACACCTTAATTCACGAAATCTTCTGAAAGCAATCAATATCTATGCAGTCCCGGTATTATTGTACACATTCGGTATTATAAACTATAAAACAATAGATTTAAAGAAAATAGACATTAAAACCAGAAAACTGTTAGCAATGAACAAAGCACACCAACAGAAAGCAGATGTAGAGAGATTATACCTACCAATAGATGAAGGAGGAAGAGGCTTAATTAATTTAGAAACACTGTACAAAACACAAATAATTAAATATAAAACATATTTAGAAACACGGAAAGATTATATACTCAATGCAATAGTAGAACATGATAGGACTAAAGATAAATACTCAATATTCAAGGACACACAAACAAATTTAACAGAAATAGGTTTACGTCCAAATACAAAACACACATATAAAGATATTAAACAAGCAGTAATAAAAACTAGAATAGACAAAATAAAAGCAAAACCTTTACACGGACAATTTTACAAGGCAGTGTTAGAGAAAGAAAATATAGATAAAGTACAATCATTCCAGTGGCTTAAGAAACAAACGGTATCGCCATCGCTAGAGTCATCCATATTTGCAATTCAAGATCAAGCAATAGTAACCAAACAACATGAAAGGGATATTTTAAAACGAGCAGTTGATGGCAAGTGTCGACTATGCCTAGTAAAAGACGAGACCACGCAACATATTATATCCGGATGTGAAAAGCTGGCCGGCACTTACTACACCAAAAGACACAACAATATAGTGCAATACATCTTCTGGATCCTAGCTAAAAAGCACAAGTTCCCGGTCGCTGACCTGTGGTGGCTAGAGCACCTGACGCAACCGCAGGTCAAAGAGAATGAGAGTGCAAAAATAATGTGGGAGATACCGGTACAAACAGACATTACCATAGTACACAATAGACCAGACATAATATACATAAATAAAATAGAAAATAGAACATACCTGATAGACATTACAGTACCATCTGATTACAACATAGGAGCAAAAGAAATAGAAAAGCTTAGTAAATACCATGCACTAAAGAAAGAAATAACTAGGCTATGGAAAACACCCACAGAAATAATACCCATAGTAGTAGGAGCCACCGGAGTAATAGCCAAAAACCTAAACAGATATTGTAGCAAATTAGATTCAAACATAAACATTCCGATAATTCAAAAACAGGCAGCAATACACACATCAACAATAGTCAGCAAAGTTTTAGGAGATACAGTTTTTGTTAGCGGGGGCACTGAGCCACCTTTTCCCTGAGAGTCTCAGGGCGGGTACTCAGTATACCGAGCCAAAGCTCGAGAAGAGAAAACACTCTAAACAACAATAATATAATATAATATACATAATATGCCCCCTAAAATCCAACCATACGTCCGAGTCGAACAACTGACTCACGTGGGGGGCGGACACGCGAATTACTGGCGCGGCTAACATGGCAAAGGTAACCCATAAAACATGGAGAAAAATTCGAATGAAAAACGTATAGGGCCGCTGCCCGGGGGCGATCGCTGGGGCACGTTCGTTGCTGGTGTCGGACGTGGCAGAGTGCTAGCCAGCGACTCTCGACGCACCGGCTGGTCGGGAGTCGGGGACAGGGGGGTTAGGGAGTCTCCAGATGCTACAGCCGATGAAACTACCGGTGTTACTTTGCGGAGTAGGGAGGTGTCTCCCGCAAGCTCTGCCGGTACACTGACGTCGACCACAAGTTCAATTAAAGATGATGCGAGGAGAACGTGGTCACAAGCAGAACTGGAAGAACTGATGTTCTGTTATTACCGGGCTAGACTCGGAGGGTCAGGTTACATAAAACGACTCGAGAAAATTTTCAAAGACAGGAACACACACAATCCAAAAGCTAGGAAATTCACTGGTAACACACTTTCCAATCAGGTGCGCAGTATACTATCACGCAGATGTATTTCTACAGAGATACTAGAAGATATTAAAAGACGAGCTGAACAATCACACTCAACTCCGGACATATCCGAATCACGCGCTCAATTAGATACGAATAAACACACGAATACTAACACAACAGGCATACTTCCACTACCAACTCCTCAATTATCTGACACACAACAACATGATATCACATTGCAACCTGACACCCCGACACAACACACATACGAAAACACCCAGCAAACTTTCACACTCGTGCAATCGGAAGCAAACACACAACAGACAAACAGCACATTAGAGAATGAAACAGTTCAAGAAATTGAAGTCAATGAAGATCAAGATCCTGTTATACTCGAATTTTTGCAAAAACTGTCGGAAATCAGGCAAACACCAATACAAGATAGACAATTTTTACCCAAACCAAACTTTAACAAACACTTCATACGTAACCTAAATACAATAAATAAATACCTACCAAACCTTCTAACCACACACGAATCACTACGTGAAGTTAATGACATAATTTATGCAACTGCTAAAACACTAATAACATTAAACCAACAAACCCCATACACGCCACCAAACGTACATAAACCTAGACTAGATCCACCTTGGAAAAGAAGACTAAAACAAAGAATAGAAGACATTAGGAAAGAACTAGGAAGACTAGTAGAAATTAAAAGCGGCGCTAATAGTAGAAGAATGGTAAATATTAAACAAAAGCTATACGAAAAACACAAGATTACGAACCAAGAAGAACTAAACAATACCATTGAAATTTTAAAACAGAAGGTAAAAGCTCTAGCAGGTAGACTCCGTAGGTATGATGAAATAAATGAAAGGAAGATACAAAACAAACTATTCGCGTCAAATCAACATAAATTTTACAAATCCCTTAGTAATACACAGAATACCCCGATCCAAATCCCGGCAAAAGAAGACGTACAAAGCTTCTGGACTACGATCTTATCAAATCCCATCTCTTACAATAAGAATGCTACATGAAATAGAAGAAAATGCACAAAATATTGAACAACACCCGTTTGATGAAATAGATGTAGACAAAGTTAAAGAAGCAATCAGGAAAACTCAAAACTGGAAAACACCAGGCACAGACAAAATACAAAACTACTATCTAAAATACCTAACAAGCACACACACATATATAGCCAAACTATTTGATAGAATAATAAAAGGACTCGAACCCGTTGACAGTTGGTTTACGACAGGACAAGTCATTTTAATACCTAAAAATGAAAACACACAGGACCCGAAGAACTGGCGCCCTATAGCTTGTCTACCAACTATGTATAAAATATTAACTTCCATAATAGCTAACGAACTTTATATACACTGCGACAAAAACGACATCTTAGCTCCAGAACAAAGGGGATGCAGACGCAAAGTACGGGGTTGCAAAGATCATCTCATGATTAATAAAGCCATACTCGAAGACGCACACAGATGCCAAAAAAATCTAAGTATGAGCTGGGTAGACTATCGGAAAGCCTTTGATAGCATGTCGCATGAGTGGCTACTCAGAATATTAGACCTTTATAAATGTCCACCTGTTATCCGAAGCTTTCTAGAGATGGTCATGCCTACATGGAATGTGGTCATGACGGCTCGCGGTACGAATGCGTCAGTCACAACCGATCCTATATACATCCGCAGAGGCATCTTCCAAGGTGATTCACTTTCCCCCTTCTATTTTGTTTAGGCATCAATCCCATTTCCCAAATTCTTAATAAATACGAGTTCAAAGGATACCGACTAAAAGATAAAACAATAGTCAACCACTTATTATACATGGACGATCTAAAGATTTACGCAAACACTAAAACTAACCTGAAAGTTTTGATAGATAGCACAGAAACATTCACTAGGGACATCGGGATGGAATTTGGACTTAACAAATGCAACGTCCTACATTTCGTAGCTGGCAGAAGAAAAGAACTTCAAGGAGAAGGACATGTATTACTTAGTGGAGAAGAGTTCAAGCATTTACAAATAGATGAAAAATATAAATATCTAGGTATCAGCGAAGCAGGAAAAATAGATCATGGTGAAGTTAGACAACAGATACAAAAAGAATATTTCCGTCGAGTAAAAAACCTTGTAACGTCACACCTTAATTCACGAAATCTTCTGAAAGCAATCAATATCTATGCAGTCCCGGTATTATTGTACACATTCGGTATTATAAACTATAAAACAATAGATTTAAAGAAAATAGACATTAAAACCAGAAAACTGTTAGCAATGAACAAAGCACACCAACAGAAAGCAGATGTAGAGAGATTATACCTACCAATAGATGAAGGAGGAAGAGGCTTAATTAATTTAGAAACACTGTACAAAATACAAATAATTAAATATAAAACATATTTAGAAACACGGAAAGATTATATACTCAATGCAATAGTAGAACATGATAGGACTAAAGATAAATACTCAATATTCAAGGACACACAAACAAATTTAACAGAAATAGGTTTACGTCCAAATACAAAACACACATATAAAGATATTAAACAAGCAGTAATAAAAACTAGAATAGACAAAATAAAAGCAAAACCTTTACACGGACAATTTTACAAGGCAGTGTTAGAGAAAGAAAATATAGATAAAGTACAATCATTCCAGTGGCTTAAGAAACAAACGGTATCGCCATCGCTAGAGTCATCCATATTTGCAATTCAAGATCAAGCAATAGTAACCAAACAACATGAAAGGGATATTTTAAAACGAGCAGTTGATGGCAAGTGTCGACTATGCCTAGTAAAAGACGAGACCACGCAACATATTATATCCGGATGTGAAAAGCTGGCCGGCACTTACTACACCAAAAGACACAACAATATAGTGCAATACATCTTCTGGATCCTAGCTAAAAAGCACAAGTTCCCGGTCGCTGACCTGTGGTGGCTAGAGCACCTGACGCAACCGCAGGTCAAAGAGAATGAGAGTGCAAAAATAATGTGGGAGATACCGGTACAAACAGACATTACCATAGTACACAATAGACCAGACATAATATACATAAATAAAATAGAAAATAGAACATACCTGATAGACATTACAGTACCATCTGATTACAACATAGGAGCAAAAGAAATAGAAAAGCTTAGTAAATACCATGCACTAAAGAAAGAAATAACTAGGCTATGGAAAACACCCACAGAAATAATACCCATAGTAGTAGGAGCCACCGGAGTAATAGCCAAAAACCTAAACAGATATTGTAGCAAATTAGATTCAAACATAAACATTCCGATAATTCAAAAACAGGCAGCAATACACACATCAACAATAGTCAGCAAAGTTTTAGGAGATACAGTTTTTGTTAGCGGGGGCACTGAGCCACCTTTTCCCTGAGAGTCTCAGGGCGGGTACTCAGTATACCGAGCCAAAGCTCGAGAAGAGAAAACACTCTAAACAACAATAATATAATATAATATACATAATATGCCCCCTAAAATCCAACCATACGTCCGAGTCGAACAACTGACTCACGTGGGGGGCGGACACGCGAATTACTGGCGCGGCTAACATGGCAAAGGTAACCCATAAAACATGGAGAAAAATTCGAATGAAAAACGTATAGGGCCGCTGCCCGGGGGCGATCGCTGGGGCACGTTCGTTGCTGGTGTCGGACGTGGCAGAGTGCTAGCCAGCGACTCTCGACGCACCGGCTGGTCGGGAGTCGGGGACAGGGGGGTTAGGGAGTCTCCAGATGCTACAGCCGATGAAACTACCGGTGTTACTTTGCGGAGTAGGGAGGTGTCTCCCGCAAGCTCTGCCGGTACACTGACGTCGACCACAAGTTCAATTAAAGATGATGCGAGGAGAACGTGGTCACAAGCAGAACTGGAAGAACTGATGTTCTGTTATTACCGGGCTAGACTCGGAGGGTCAGGTTACATAAAACGACTCGAGAAAATTTTCAAAGACAGGAACACACACAATCCAAAAGCTAGGAAATTCACTGGTAACACACTTTCCAATCAGGTGCGCAGTATACTATCACGCAGATGTATTTCTACAGAGATACTAGAAGATATTAAAAGACGAGCTGAACAATCACACTCAACTCCGGACATATCCGAATCACGCGCTCAATTAGATACGAATAAACACACGAATACTAACACAACAGGCATACTTCCACTACCAACTCCTCAATTATCTGACACACAACAACATGATATCACATTGCAACCTGACACCCCGACACAACACACATACGAAAACACCCAGCAAACTTTCACACTCGTGCAATCGGAAGCAAACACACAACAGACAAACAGCACATTAGAGAATGAAACAGTTCAAGAAATTGAAGTCAATGAAGATCAAGATCCTGTTATACTCGAATTTTTGCAAAAACTGTCGGAAATCAGGCAAACACCAATACAAGATAGACAATTTTTACCCAAACCAAACTTTAACAAACACTTCATACGTAACCTAAATACAATAAATAAATACCTACCAAACCTTCTAACCACACACGAATCACTACGTGAAGTTAATGACATAATTTATGCAACTGCTAAAACACTAATAACATTAAACCAACAAACCCCATACACGCCACCAAACGTACATAAACCTAGACTAGATCCACCTTGGAAAAGAAGACTAAAACAAAGAATAGAAGACATTAGGAAAGAACTAGGAAGACTAGTAGAAATTAAAAGCGGCGCTAATAGTAGAAGAATGGTAAATATTAAACAAAAGCTATACGAAAAACACAAGATTACGAACCAAGAAGAACTAAACAATACCATTGAAATTTTAAAACAGAAGGTAAAAGCTCTAGCAGGTAGACTCCGTAGGTATGATGAAATAAATGAAAGGAAGATACAAAACAAACTATTCGCGTCAAATCAACATAAATTTTACAAATCCCTTAGTAATACACAGAATACCCCGATCCAAATCCCGGCAAAAGAAGACGTACAAAGCTTCTGGACTACGATCTTATCAAATCCCATCTCTTACAATAAGAATGCTACATGAAATAGAAGAAAATGCACAAAATATTGAACAACACCCGTTTGATGAAATAGATGTAGACAAAGTTAAAGAAGCAATCAGGAAAACTCAAAACTGGAAAACACCAGGCACAGACAAAATACAAAACTACTATCTAAAATACCTAACAAGCACACACACATATATAGCCAAACTATTTGATAGAATAATAAAAGGACTCGAACCCGTTGACAGTTGGTTTACGACAGGACAAGTCATTTTAATACCTAAAAATGAAAACACACAGGACCCGAAGAACTGGCGCCCTATAGCTTGTCTACCAACTATGTATAAAATATTAACTTCCATAATAGCTAACGAACTTTATATACACTGCGACAAAAACGACATCTTAGCTCCAGAACAAAGGGGATGCAGACGCAAAGTACGGGGTTGCAAAGATCATCTCATGATTAATAAAGCCATACTCGAAGACGCACACAGATGCCAAAAAAATCTAAGTATGAGCTGGGTAGACTATCGGAAAGCCTTTGATAGCATGTCGCATGAGTGGCTACTCAGAATATTAGACCTTTATAAATGTCCACCTGTTATCCGAAGCTTTCTAGAGATGGTCATGCCTACATGGAATGTGGTCATGACGGCTCGCGGTACGAATGCGTCAGTCACAACCGATCCTATATACATCCGCAGAGGCATCTTCCAAGGTGATTCACTTTCCCCCCTTCTATTTTGTTTAGGCATCAATCCCATTTCCCAAATTCTTAATAAATACGAGTTCAAAGGATACCGACTAAAAGATAAAACAATAGTCAACCACTTATTATACATGGACGATCTAAAGATTTACGCAAACACTAAAACTAACCTGAAAGTTTTGATAGATAGCACAGAAACATTCACTAGGGACATCGGGATGGAATTTGGACTTAACAAATGCAACGTCCTACATTTAGTAGCTGGCAGAAGAAAAGAACTTCAAGGAGAAGGACATGTATTACTTAGTGGAGAAGAGTTCAAGCATTTACAAATAGATGAAAAATATAAATATCTAGGTATCAGCGAAGCAGGAAAAATAGATCATGGTGAAGTTAGACAACAGATACAAAAAGAATATTTCCGTCGAGTAAAAAACCTTGTAACGTCACACCTTAATTCACGAAATCTTCTGAAAGCAATCAATATCTATGCAGTCCCGGTATTATTGTACACATTCGGTATTATAAACTATAAAACAATAGATTTAAAGAAAATAGACATTAAAACCAGAAAAATGTTAGCAATGAACAAAGCACACCAACAGAAAGCAGATGTAGAGAGATTATACCTACCAATAGATGAAGGAGGAAGAGGCTTAATTAATTTAGAAACACTGTACAAAACAACAATAATTAAATATAAAACATATTTAGAAACACGGAAAGATTATATACTCAATGCAATAGTAGAACATGATAGGACTAAAGATAAATACTCAATATTCAAGGACACACAAACAAATTTAACAGAAATAGGTTTACGTCCAAATACAAAACACACATATAGAGATATTAAACAAGCAGTAATAAAAACTAGAATAGACAAAATAAAAGCAAAACCTTTACACGGACAATTTTACAAGGCAGTGTTAGAGAAAGAAAATATAGATAAAGTACAATCATTCCAGTGGCTTAAGAAACAACCGGTATCGCCATCGCTAGAGTCATCCATATTTGCAATTCAAGATCAAGCAGTAGTAACCAAACAACATGAAAGGGATATTTTAAAACGAGCAGTTGATGGCAAGTGTCGACTATGCCTAGTAAAAGACGAGACCACGCAACATATTATATCCGGATGTGAAAAGCTGGCCGGCACTTACTACACCAAAAGACACAACAATATAGTGCAATACATCTTCTGGATCCTAGCTAAAAAGCACAAGTTCCCGGTCGCTGACCTGTGGTGGCTAGAGCACCTGACGCAACCGCAGGTCAAAGAGAATGAGAGTGCAAAAATAATGTGGGAGATACCGGTACAAACAGACATTACCATAGTACACAATAGACCAGACATAATATACATAAATAAAATAGAAAATAGAACATACCTGATAGACATTACAGTACCATCTGATTACAACATAGGAGCAAAAGAAATAGAAAAGCTTAGTAAATACCATGCACTAAAGAAAGAAATAACTAGGCTATGGAAAACACCCACAGAAATAATACCCATAGTAGTAGGAGCCACCGGAGTAATAGCCAAAAACCTAAACAGATATTGTAGCAAATTAGATTCCAACATAAACATTCCGATAATTCAAAAACAGGCAGCAATACACACATCAACAATAGTCAGCAAAGTTTTAGGAGATACAGTTTTTGTTAGCGGGGGCACTGAGCCACCTTTTCCCTGAGAGTCTCAGGGCGGGTACTCAGTATACCGAGCCAAAGCTCGAGAAGAGAAAACACTCTAAACAACAATAATATAATATAATATAATATAATATACATAATATGCCCCCTAAAATCCAACCATACGTCCGAGTCGAACAACTGACTCACGTGGGGGGCGGACACGCGAATTACTGGCGCGGCTAACATGGCAAAGGTAACCCATAAAACATGGAGAAAAATTCGAATGAAAAACGTATAGGGCCGCTGCCCGGGGGCGATCGCTGGGGCACGTTCGTTGCTGGTGTCGGACGTGGCAGAGTGCTAGCCAGCGACTCTCGACGCACCGGCTGGTCGGGAGTCGGGGACAGGGGGGTTAGGGAGTCTCCAGATGCTACAGCCGATGAAACTACCGGTGTTACTTTGCGGAGTAGGGAGGTGTCTCCCGCAAGCTCTGCCGGTACACTGACGTCGACCACAAGTTCAATTAAAGATGATGCGAGGAGAACGTGGTCACAAGCAGAACTGGAAGAACTGATGTTCTGTTATTACCGGGCTAGACTCGGAGGGTCAGGTTACATAAAACGACTCGAGAAAATTTTCAAAGACAGGAACACACAATCCAAAAGCTAGGAAATTCACTGGTAACACGCTTTCCAATCAGGTGCGCAGTATACTATCACGCAGATGTATTTCTACAGAGATACTGGAAGATATTAAAAGACGAGCTGAACCATCACACTCAACTCCGGACATATCCGAATCACGCGCTCAATTAGATACGAATCAACACACGAATACTAACACAACAGACATACTTCCACTACCAACTCCTCAATTATCTGACACACAACAACATGATATCACATTGCAACCTGACACCCCGACACAACACACATACGAAAACACCCAGCAAACTTTCACACTCGTGCAATCGGAAGCAAACACACAACAGACAAACAACACATTAGAGAATGGAACAGTTCAAGAAATTGAAGTCAATGAAGATCAAGATCCTGTTATACTCGAATTTTTGCAAAAACTATCGGAAGTCAAGCAAACACCAATACAAGACAGACAATTTTTACCCAAACCAAACTTTAACAAACACTTCATACGTAACCTAAATACAATAAATAAATACCTACCAAACCTTCTAACCACACACGAATCACTACGTGAAGTTAATGACATAATTTATGCAACTGCTAAAACACTAATAACATTAAACCAACAAACCCCATACACGCCACCAAACGTACATAAACCTAAACTAGATCCACCTTGGAAAAGAAGACTAAAACAAAGAATAGAAGACATTAGGAAAGAACTAGGAAGACTAGTAGAAATTAAAAGCGGTGCTAATAGTAGAAGAATGGTAAATATTAAACAAAAGCTATACGAAAAACACAAGATTACGAACCAAGAAGAACTAAACAATACCATTGAAATTTTAAAACAGAAGGTAAAAGCTTTAGCAGGTAGACTCCGTCGGTATGATGAAGTAAATGAAAGGAAGATACAAAACAAACTATTCGCGTCAAATCAACATAAATTTTACAAATCCCTTAGTAATACACAGAATACCCCGATCCAAATCCCGGCAAAAGAAGACGTACAAAGCTTCTGGACTACGATCTTATCAAATCCCATCTCTTACAATAAGAATGCTACATGAAATAGAAGAAAATGCACAAAATATTGAACAACACCCGTTTGATGAAATAGATGTAGACAAAGTTAAAGAAGCAATCAGGAAAACTCAAAACTGGAAAACACCAGGCACAGACAAAATACAAAACTACTATCTAAAATACCTAACAAGCACACACACACATATATAGCCAAACTATTTGATAGAATAATAAAAGGACTCGAACCCGTTGACAGTTGGTTTACGACAGGACAAGTCATTTTAATACCTAAAAATGAAAACACACAGGACCCGAAGAACTGGCGCCCTATAGCTTGTCTACCAACTATGTATAAAATATTAACTTCCATAATAGCTAACGAACTTTATATACACTGCGACAAAAACGACATCTTAGCTCCAGAACAAAGGGGATGCAGACGCAAAGTACGGGGTTGCAAAGATCATCTCATGATTAATAAAGCCATACTCGAAGACGCACACAGATGCCAAAAAAATCTAAGTATGAGCTGGGTAGACTATCGGAAAGCCTTTGATAGCATGTCGCATGAGTGGCTACTCAGAATATTAGACCTTTATAAATGTCCACCTGTTATCCGAAGCTTTCTAGAGATGGTCATGCCTACATGGAATGTGGTCATGACGGCTCGCGGTACGAATGCGTCAGTCACAACCGATCCTATATACATCCGCAGAGGCATCTTCCAAGGTGATTCACTTTCCCCCCTTCTATTTTGTTTAGGCATCAATCCCATTTCCCAAATTCTTAATAAATACGAGTTCAAAGGATACCGACTAAAAGATAAAACAATAGTCAACCACTTATTATACATGGACGATCTAAAGATTTACGCAAACACTAAAACTAACCTGAAAGTTTTGATAGATAGCACAGAAACATTCACTAGGGACATCGGGATGGAATTTGGACTTAACAAATGCAACGTCCTACATTTCGTAGCTGGCAGAAGAAAAGAACTTCAAGGAGAAGGACATGTATTACTTAGTGGAGAAGAGTTCAAGCATTTACAAATAGATGAAAAATATAAATATCTAGGTATCAGCGAAGCAGGAAAAATAGATCATGGTGAAGTTAGACAACAGATACAAAAAGAATATTTCCGTCGAGTAAAAAACCTTGTAACGTCACACCTTAATTCACGAAATCTTCTGAAAGCAATCAATATCTATGCAGTCCCGGTATTATTGTACACATTCGGTATTATAAACTATAAAACAATAGATTTAAAGAAAATAGACATTAAAACCAGAAAACTGTTAGCAATGAACAAAGCACACCAACAGAAAGCAGATGTAGAGAGATTATACCTACCAATAGATGAAGGAGGAAGAGGCTTAATTAATTTAGAAACACTGTACAAAACACAAATAATTAAATATAAAACATATTTAGAAACACGGAAAGATTATATACTCAATGCAATAGTAGAACATGATAGGACTAAAGATAAATACTCAATATTCAAGGACACACAAACAAATTTAACAGAAATAGGTTTACGTCCAAATACAAAACACACATATAAAGATATTAAACAAGCAGTAATAAAAACTAGAATAGACAAAATAAAAGCAAAACCTTTACACGGACAATTTTACAAGGCAGTGTTAGAGAAAGAAAATATAGATAAAGTACAATCATTCCAGTGGCTTAAGAAACAAACGGTATCGCCATCGCTAGAGTCATCCATATTTGCAATTCAAGATCAAGCAATAGTAACCAAACAACATGAAAGGGATATTTTAAAACGAGCAGTTGATGGCAAGTGTCGACTATGCCTAGTAAAAGACGAGACCACGCAACATATTATATCCGGATGTGAAAAGCTGGCCGGCACTTACTACACCAAAAGACACAACAATATAGTGCAATACATCTTCTGGATCCTAGCTAAAAAGCACAAGTTCCCGGTCGCTGACCTGTGGTGGCTAGAGCACCTGACGCAACCGCAGGTCAAAGAGAATGAGAGTGCAAAAATAATGTGGGAGATACCGGTACAAACAGACATTACCATAGTACACAATAGACCAGACATAATATACATAAATAAAATAGAAAATAGAACATACCTGATAGACATTACAGTACCATCTGATTACAACATAGGAGCAAAAGAAATAGAAAAGCTTAGTAAATACCATGCACTAAAGAAAGAAATAACTAGGCTATGGAAAACACCCACAGAAATAATACCCATAGTAGTAGGAGCCACCGGAGTAATAGCCAAAAACCTAAACAGATATTGTAGCAAATTAGATTCAAACATAAACATTCCGATAATTCAAAAACAGGCAGCAATACACACATCAACAATAGTCAGCAAAGTTTTAGGAGATACAGTTTTTGTTAGCGGGGGCACTGAGCCACCTTTTCCCTGAGAGTCTCAGGGCGGGTACTCAGTATACCGAGCCAAAGCTCGAGAAGAGAAAACACTCTAAACAACAATAATATAATATAATATAATATAATATACATAATATGCCCCCTAAAATCCAACCATACGTCCGAGTCGAACAACTGACTCACGTGGGGGGCGGACACGCGAATTACTGGCGCGGCTAACATGGCAAAGGTAACCCATAAAACATGGAGAAAAATTCGAATGAAAAACGTATAGGGCCGCTGCCCGGGGGCGATCGCTGGGGCACGTTCGTTGCTGGTGTCGGACGTGGCAGAGTGCTAGCCAGCGACTCTCGACGCACCGGCTGGTCGGGAGTCGGGGACAGGGGGGTTAGGGAGTCTCCAGATGCTACAGCCGATGAAACTACCGGTGTTACTTTGCGGAGTAGGGAGGTGTCTCCCGCAAGCTCTGCCGGTACACTGACGTCGACCACAAGTTCAATTAAAGATGATGCGAGGAGAACGTGGTCACAAGCAGAACTGGAAGAACTGATGTTCTGTTATTACCGGGCTAGACTCGGAGGGTCAGGTTACATAAAACGACTCGAGAAAATTTTCAAAGACAGGAACACACACAATCCAAAAGCTAGGAAATTCACTGGTAACACACTTTCCAATCAGGTGCGCAGTATACTATCACGCAGATGTATTTCTACAGAGATACTAGAAGATATTAAAAGACGAGCTGAACAATCACACTCAACTCCGGACATATCCGAATCACGCGCTCAATTAGATACGAATAAACACACGAATACTAACACAACAGGCATACTTCCACTACCAACTCCTCAATTATCTGACACACAACAACATGATATCACATTGCAACCTGACACCCCGACACAACACACATACGAAAACACCCAGCAAACTTTCACACTCGTGCAATCGGAAGCAAACACACAACAGACAAACAGCACATTAGAGAATGAAACAGTTCAAGAAATTGAAGTCAATGAAGATCAAGATCCTGTTATACTCGAATTTTTGCAAAAACTGTCGGAAATCAGGCAAACACCAATACAAGATAGACAATTTTTACCCAAACCAAACTTTAACAAACACTTCATACGTAACCTAAATACAATAAATAAATACCTACCAAACCTTCTAACCACACACGAATCACTACGTGAAGTTAATGACATAATTTATGCAACTGCTAAAACACTAATAACATTAAACCAACAAACCCCATACACGCCACCAAACGTACATAAACCTAGACTAGATCCACCTTGGAAAAGAAGACTAAAACAAAGAATAGAAGACATTAGGAAAGAACTAGGAAGACTAGTAGAAATTAAAAGCGGCGCTAATAGTAGAAGAATGGTAAATATTAAACAAAAGCTATACGAAAAACACAAGATTACGAACCAAGAAGAACTAAACAATACCATTGAAATTTTAAAACAGAAGGTAAAAGCTCTAGCAGGTAGACTCCGTAGGTATGATGAAATAAATGAAAGGAAGATACAAAACAAACTATTCGCGTCAAATCAACATAAATTTTACAAATCCCTTAGTAATACACAGAATACCCCGATCCAAATCCCGGCAAAAGAAGACGTACAAAGCTTCTGGACTACGATCTTATCAAATCCCATCTCTTACAATAAGAATGCTACATGAAATAGAAGAAAATGCACAAAATATTGAACAACACCCGTTTGATGAAATAGATGTAGACAAAGTTAAAGAAGCAATCAGGAAAACTCAAAACTGGAAAACACCAGGCACAGACAAAATACAAAACTACTATCTAAAATACCTAACAAGCACACACACATATATAGCCAAACTATTTGATAGAATAATAAAAGGACTCGAACCCGTTGACAGTTGGTTTACGACAGGACAAGTCATTTTAATACCTAAAAATGAAAACACACAGGACCCGAAGAACTGGCGCCCTATAGCTTGTCTACCAACTATGTATAAAATATTAACTTCCAAAATAGCTAACGAACTTTATATACACTGCGACAAAAACGACATCTTAGCTCCAGAACAAAGGGGATGCAGACGCAAAGTACGGGGTTGCAAAGATCATCTCATGATTAATAAAGCCATACTCGAAGACGCACACAGATGCCAAAAAAATCTAAGTATGAGCTGGGTAGACTATCGGAAAGCCTTTGATAGCATGTCGCATGAGTGGCTACTCAGAATATTAGACCTTTATAAATGTCCACCTGTTATCCGAAGCTTTCTAGAGATGGTCATGCCTACATGGAATGTGGTCATGACGGCTCGCGGTACGAATGCGTCAGTCACAACCGATCCTATATACATCCGCAGAGGCATCTTCCAAGGTGATTCACTTTCCCCCCTTCTATTTTGTTTAGGCATCAATCCCATTTCCCAAATTCTTAATAAATACGAGTTCAAAGGATACCAACTAAAAGATAAAACAATAGTCAACCACTTATTATACATGGACGATCTAAAGATTTACGCAAACACTAAAACTAACCTGAAAGTTTTGATAGATAGCACAGAAACATTCACTAGGGACATCGGGATGGAATTTGGACTTAACAAATGCAACGTCCTACATTTCGTAGCTGGCAGAAGAAAAGAACTTCAAGGAGAAGGACATGTATTACTTAGTGGAGAAGAGTTCAAGCATTTACAAATAGATGAAAAATATAAATATCTAGGTATCAGCGAAGCAGGAAAAATAGATCATGGTGAAGTTAGACAACAGATACAAAAAGAATATTTCCGTCGAGTAAAAAACCTTGTAACGTCACACCTTAATTCACGAAATCTTCTGAAAGCAATCAATATCTATGCAGTCCCGGTATTATTGTACACATTCGGTATTATAAACTATAAAACAATAGATTTAAAGAAAATAGACATTAAAACCAGAAAAATGTTAGCAATGAACAAAGCACACCAACAGAAAGCAGATGTAGAGAGATTATACCTACCAATAGATGAAGGAGGAAGAGGCTTAATTAATTTAGAAACACTGTACAAAACAACAATAATTAAATATAAAACATATTTAGAAACACGGAAAGATTATATACTCAATGCAATAGTAGAACATGATAGGACTAAAGATAAATACTCAATATTCAAGGACACACAAACAAATTTAACAGAAATAGGTTTACGTCCAAATACAAAACACACATATAGAGATATTAAACAAGCAGTAATAAAAACTAGAATAGACAAAATAAAAGCAAAACCTTTACACGGACAATTTTACAAGGCAGTGTTAGAGAAAGAAAATATAGATAAAGTACAATCATTCCAGTGGCTTAAGAAACAACCGGTATCGCCATCGCTAGAGTCATCCATATTTGCAATTCAAGATCAAGCAGTAGTAACCAAACAACATGAAAGGGATATTTTAAAACGAGCAGTTGATGGCAAGTGTCGACTATGCCTAGTAAAAGACGAGACCACGCAACATATTATATCCGGATGTGAAAAGCTGGCCGGCACTTACTACACCAAAAGACACAACAATATAGTGCAATACATCTTCTGGATCCTAGCTAAAAAGCACAAGTTCCCGGTCGCTGACCTGTGGTGGCTAGAGCACCTGACGCAACCGCAGGTCAAAGAGAATGAGAGTGCAAAAATAATGTGGGAGATACCGGTACAAACAGACATTACCATAGTACACAATAGACCAGACATAATATACATAAATAAAATAGAAAATAGAACATACCTGATAGACATTACAGTACCATCTGATTACAACATAGGAGCAAAAGAAATAGAAAAGCTTAGTAAATACCATGCACTAAAGAAAGAAATAACTAGGCTATGGAAAACACCCACAGAAATAATACCCATAGTAGTAGGAGCCACCGGAGTAATAGCCAAAAACCTAAACAGATATTGTAGCAAATTAGATTCCAACATAAACATTCCGATAATTCAAAAACAGGCAGCAATACACACATCAACAATAGTCAGCAAAGTTTTAGGAGATACAGTTTTTGTTAGCGGGGGCACTGAGCCACCTTTTCCCTGAGAGTCTCAGGGCGGGTACTCAGTATACCGAGCCAAAGCTCGAGAAGAGAAAACACTCTAAACAATATAATATAATATAGAGCCACCTTTTCCCTGAGAGTCTCAGGGCGGGTACTCAGTATACCGAGCCAAAGCTCGAGAAGAGAAAACACTCTTAACAACAAGTATAATATAATATAATATAATATAATATAATATAAAATAATATAATATGCCCCCTAAAATCCAACCATACGTCCGAGTCGAACAACTGACTCACGTGGGGGGCGGACACGCGACTCATTACTGGCGCGGCTAACATGGCAAAGGTAACCCATAAAACATGGAGAAAAAATCGAATGGAAAACGTATAGGGCCGCTGCCCGGGGGCGATCGCTGGGGCACGTTCGTTGCTGGTGTCGGACGTGGCAGAATGCTAGCCAGCGACTCTCGACGCACCGGCTGGTCGGGAGTCGGGGACAGGGGGGTTAGGAAGTCTCCAGATGCTACAGCCGATGAAACTACCGGTGTTACTTTGCGGAGTAGGGAGGTGTCTCCCGCAAGCTCTGCCGGTACACTGACGTCGACCACAAGTTCAATTAAAGATGATGCGAGGAGAACGTGGTCACAAGCAGAACTGGAAGAACTGATGTTCTGTTATTACCGGGCTAGACTCGGAGGGTCAGGTTACATAAAACGACTGGAGAAAATTTTCAAAGACAGGAACACACACAACCCAAAAGCTAGGAAATTCACTGGTAATACACTTTCCAATCAGGTGCGCAGTATACTATCACGCAGATGTATTTCTACAGAGATACTGGAAGATATTAAAAGACGAGCTGAACGATCACACTCAACTCCGGACATATCCGAATCACGCGCTCAATTAGATACGAATCAACACACAGATACTAACACAACAGACATACTTCCACTACTAACTACTCAATTATCTGACACACAACAACATGATATCACATTGCAACCTGACACCCCGACACAACACACATACGAAAACACCCAGCAAACTTTCACACTCGTGCAATCGGAAGCAAACACACAACAGACAAACAGCACATTAGAGAATGAAACAGTTCAAGAAATTGAAGTCAATGAAGATCAAGATCCTGTTATACTCGAATTTTTGCAAAAACTATCGGAAATCAGGCAAACACCAATACAAGACAGACAATTTTTACCCAAACCAAACTTTAACAAACACTTCATACGTAACCTAAATACAATAAATAAATACCTACCAAACCTTCTAACCACACACGAATCACTACGTGAAGTTAATGACATAATTTATGCAACTGCTAAAACACTAATAACATTAAACCAACAGACCCCATACACGCCACCAAACGTACATAAACCTAGACTAGATCCACCTTGGAAAAGAAGACTAAAACAGAGAATAGAAGACATTAGGAAAGAACTAGGAAGACTAGTAGAAATTAAAAGCGGCGCTAATAGTAGAAGAATGGTAAATATTAAACAAAAGCTATACGAAAAACACAAGATTACGAACCAAGAAGAACTAAACAATACCATTGAAATTTTAAAACAGAAGGTAAAAGCTCTAGCAGGTAGACTCCGTAGGTATGATGAAATAAATAAAAGGAAGATACAAAACAAACTATTCGCGTCAAATCAACATAAATTTTACAAATCCTTTAGTAATACACAGAATACCCCGATCCAAATCCCGGCAAAAGAAGACGTACAAAGCTTCTGGACTACGATCTTATCAAATCCCATCTCTTACAATAAAAATGCTACATGGATATCAGAAATAGAAGGAAATGCACAAAATATTGAACAACACCCGTTTGATGAAATAGATGTAGACAAAGTTAAAGAAGCAATCAGGAAAACTCAAAACTGGAAAACACCAGGCACAGACAAAATACAAAACTACTATCTAAAATACCTAACAAGCACACACACATATATAGCCAAACTATTTGATAGAATAATAAAAGGACTCGAACCCGTTGACAGTTGGTTTACGACAGGACAAGTCATTTTAATACCTAAAAATGAAAACACACAGGATCCGAAGAACTGGCGCCCTATAGCTTGTCTACCAACTATGTATAAAATATTAACTTCCATAATAGCTAACGAACTTTATATACACTGCGACAAAAATGACATCTTAGCTCCAGAACAAAGGGGATGCAGACGCAAAGTACGGGGTTGCAAAGATCATCTCATGATTAATAAAGCCATACTCGAAGACGCACACAGATGCCAAAAAAATCTAAGTATGAGCTGGGTAGACTATCGGAAAGCCTTTGATAGCATGTCGCATGAGTGGCTACTCAGAATATTAGACCTTTATAAATGTCCACCTGTTATCCGAAGCTTTCTAGAGATGGTCATGCCTACATGGAATGTGGTCATGACGGCTCGCGGTACGAATGCGTCAGTCACAACCGATCCTATATACATCCGCAGAGGCATCTTCCAAGGTGATTCACTTTCCCCCCTTCTATTTTGTTTAGGCATCAATCCCATTTCCCAAATTCTTAATAAATACGAGTTCAAAGGATACCGACTAAAAGATAAAACAATAGTCAACCACTTATTATACATGGACGATCTAAAGATTTACGCAAACACTAAAACTAACCTGAAAGTTTTGATAGATAGCACAGAAACATTCACTAGGGACATCGGGATGGAATTTGGACTTAACAAATGCAACGTCCTACATTTAGTAGCTGGCAGAAGAAAAGAACTTCAAGGAGAAGGACATGTATTACTTAGTGGAGAAGAGTTCAAGCATTTACAAATAGATGAAAAATATAAATATCTAGGTATCAGCGAAGCAGGAAAAATAGATCATGGTGAAGTTAGACAACAGATACAAAAAGAATATTTCCGTCGAGTAAAAAACCTTGTAACGTCACACCTTAATTCACGAAATCTTCTGAAAGCAATCAATATCTATGCAGTCCCGGTATTATTGTACACATTCGGTATTATAAACTATAAAACAATAGATTTAAAGAAAATAGACATTAAAACCAGAAAAATGTTAGCAATGAACAAAGCACACCAACAGAAAGCAGATGTAGAGAGATTATACCTACCAATAGATGAAGGAGGAAGAGGCTTAATTAATTTAGAAACACTGTACAAAACAACAATAATTAAATATAAAACATATTTAGAAACACGGAAAGATTATATACTCAATGCAATAGTAGAACATGATAGGACTAAAGATAAATACTCAATATTCAAGGACACACAAACAAATTTAACAGAAATAGGTTTACGTCCAAATACAAAACACACATATAGAGATATTAAACAAGCAGTAATAAAAACTAGAATAGACAAAATAAAAGCAAAACCTTTACACGGACAATTTTACAAGGCAGTGTTAGAGAAAGAAAATATAGATAAAGTACAATCATTCCAGTGGCTTAAGAAACAACCGGTATCGCCATCGCTAGAGTCATCCATATTTGCAATTCAAGATCAAGCAGTAGTAACCAAACAACATGAAAGGGATATTTTAAAACGAGCAGTTGATGGCAAGTGTCGACTATGCCTAGTAAAAGACGAGACCACGCAACATATTATATCCGGATGTGAAAAGCTGGCCGGCACTTACTACACCAAAAGACACAACAATATAGTGCAATACATCTTCTGGATCCTAGCTAAAAAGCACAAGTTCCCGGTCGCTGACCTGTGGTGGCTAGAGCACCTGACGCAACCGCAGGTCAAAGAGAATGAGAGTGCAAAAATAATGTGGGAGATACCGGTACAAACAGACATTACCATAGTACACAATAGACCAGACATAATATACATAAATAAAATAGAAAATAGAACATACCTGATAGACATTACAGTACCATCTGATTACAACATAGGAGCAAAAGAAATAGAAAAGCTTAGTAAATACCATGCACTAAAGAAAGAAATAACTAGGCTATGGAAAACACCCACAGAAATAATACCCATAGTAGTAGGAGCCACCGGAGTAATAGCCAAAAACCTAAACAGATATTGTAGCAAATTAGATTCCAACATAAACATTCCGATAATTCAAAAACAGGCAGCAATACACACATCAACAATAGTCAGCAAAGTTTTAGGAGATACAGTTTTTGTTAGCGGGGGCACTGAGCCACCTTTTCCCTGAGAGTCTCAGGGCGGGTACTCAGTATACCGAGCCAAAGCTCGAGAAGAGAAAACACTCTAAACAACAATAATATAATATAATATAATATAATATACATAATATGCCCCCTAAAATCCAACCATACGTCCGAGTCGAACAACTGACTCACGTGGGGGGCGGACACGCGAATTACTGGCGCGGCTAACATGGCAAAGGTAACCCATAAAACATGGAGAAAAATTCGAATGAAAAACGTATAGGGCCGCTGCCCGGGGGCGATCGCTGGGGCACGTTCGTTGCTGGTGTCGGACGTGGCAGAGTGCTAGCCAGCGACTCTCGACGCACCGGCTGGTCGGGAGTCGGGGACAGGGGGGTTAGGGAGTCTCCAGATGCTACAGCCGATGAAACTACCGGTGTTACTTTGCGGAGTAGGGAGGTGTCTCCCGCAAGCTCTGCCGGTACACTGACGTCGACCACAAGTTCAATTAAAGATGATGCGAGGAGAACGTGGTCACAAGCAGAACTGGAAGAACTGATGTTCTGTTATTACCGGGCTAGACTCGGAGGGTCAGGTTACATAAAACGACTCGAGAAAATTTTCAAAGACAGGAACACACAATCCAAAAGCTAGGAAATTCACTGGTAACACGCTTTCCAATCAGGTGCGCAGTATACTATCACGCAGATGTATTTCTACAGAGATACTGGAAGATATTAAAAGACGAGCTGAACCATCACACTCAACTCCGGACATATCCGAATCACGCGCTCAATTAGATACGAATCAACACACGAATACTAACACAACAGACATACTTCCACTACCAACTCCTCAATTATCTGACACACAACAACATGATATCACATTGCAACCTGACACCCCGACACAACACACATACGAAAACACCCAGCAAACTTTCACACTCGTGCAATCGGAAGCAAACACACAACAGACAAACAACACATTAGAGAATGGAACAGTTCAAGAAATTGAAGTCAATGAAGATCAAGATCCTGTTATACTCGAATTTTTGCAAAAACTATCGGAAGTCAAGCAAACACCAATACAAGACAGACAATTTTTACCCAAACCAAACTTTAACAAACACTTCATACGTAACCTAAATACAATAAATAAATACCTACCAAACCTTCTAACCACACACGAATCACTACGTGAAGTTAATGACATAATTTATGCAACTGCTAAAACACTAATAACATTAAACCAACAAACCCCATACACGCCACCAAACGTACATAAACCTAAACTAGATCCACCTTGGAAAAGAAGACTAAAACAAAGAATAGAAGACATTAGGAAAGAACTAGGAAGACTAGTAGAAATTAAAAGCGGTGCTAATAGTAGAAGAATGGTAAATATTAAACAAAAGCTATACGAAAAACACAAGATTACGAACCAAGAAGAACTAAACAATACCATTGAAATTTTAAAACAGAAGGTAAAAGCTTTAGCAGGTAGACTCCGTCGGTATGATGAAGTAAATGAAAGGAAGATACAAAACAAACTATTCGCGTCAAATCAACATAAATTTTACAAATCCCTTAGTAATACACAGAATACCCCGATCCAAATCCCGGCAAAAGAAGACGTACAAAGCTTCTGGACTACGATCTTATCAAATCCCATCTCTTACAATAAGAATGCTACATGAAATAGAAGAAAATGCACAAAATATTGAACAACACCCGTTTGATGAAATAGATGTAGACAAAGTTAAAGAAGCAATCAGGAAAACTCAAAACTGGAAAACACCAGGCACAGACAAAATACAAAACTACTATCTAAAATACCTAACAAGCACACACACATATATAGCCAAACTATTTGATAGAATAATAAAAGGACTCGAACCCGTTGACAGTTGGTTTACGACAGGACAAGTCATTTTAATACCTAAAAATGAAAACACACAGGACCCGAAGAACTGGCGCCCTATAGCTTGTCTACCAACTATGTATAAAATATTAACTTCCATAATAGCTAACGAACTTTATATACACTGCGACAAAAACGACATCTTAGCTCCAGAACAAAGGGGATGCAGACGCAAAGTACGGGGTTGCAAAGATCATCTCATGATTAATAAAGCCATACTCGAAGACGCACACAGATGCCAAAAAAATCTAAGTATGAGCTGGGTAGACTATCGGAAAGCCTTTGATAGCATGTCGCATGAGTGGCTACTCAGAATATTAGACCTTTATAAATGTCCACCTGTTATCCGAAGCTTTCTAGAGATGGTCATGCCTACATGGAATGTGGTCATGACGGCTCGCGGTACGAATGCGTCAGTCACAACCGATCCTATATACATCCGCAGAGGCATCTTCCAAGGTGATTCACTTTCCCCCCTTCTATTTTGTTTAGGCATCAATCCCATTTCCCAAATTCTTAATAAATACGAGTTCAAAGGATACCGACTAAAAGATAAAACAATAGTCAACCACTTATTATACATGGACGATCTAAAGATTTACGCAAACACTAAAACTAACCTGAAAGTTTTGATAGATAGCACAGAAACATTCACTAGGGACATCGGGATGGAATTTGGACTTAACAAATGCAACGTCCTACATTTCGTAGCTGGCAGAAGAAAAGAACTTCAAGGAGAAGGACATGTATTACTTAGTGGAGAAGAGTTCAAGCATTTACAAATAGATGAAAAATATAAATATCTAGGTATCAGCGAAGCAGGAAAAATAGATCATGGTGAAGTTAGACAACAGATACAAAAAGAATATTTCCGTCGAGTAAAAAACCTTGTAACGTCACACCTTAATTCACGAAATCTTCTGAAAGCAATCAATATCTATGCAGTCCCGGTATTATTGTACACATTCGGTATTATAAACTATAAAACAATAGATTTAAAGAAAATAGACATTAAAACCAGAAAACTGTTAGCAATGAACAAAGCACACCAACAGAAAGCAGATGTAGAGAGATTATACCTACCAATAGATGAAGGAGGAAGAGGCTTAATTAATTTAGAAACACTGTACAAAACACAAATAATTAAATATAAAACATATTTAGAAACACGGAAAGATTATATACTCAATGCAATAGTAGAACATGATAGGACTAAAGATAAATACTCAATATTCAAGGACACACAAACAAATTTAACAGAAATAGGTTTACGTCCAAATACAAAACACACATATAAAGATATTAAACAAGCAGTAATAAAAACTAGAATAGACAAAATAAAAGCAAAACCTTTACACGGACAATTTTACAAGGCAGTGTTAGAGAAAGAAAATATAGATAAAGTACAATCATTCCAGTGGCTTAAGAAACAAACGGTATCGCCATCGCTAGAGTCATCCATATTTGCAATTCAAGATCAAGCAATAGTAACCAAACAACATGAAAGGGATATTTTAAAACGAGCAGTTGATGGCAAGTGTCGACTATGCCTAGTAAAAGACGAGACCACGCAACATATTATATCCGGATGTGAAAAGCTGGCCGGCACTTACTACACCAAAAGACACAACAATATAGTGCAATACATCTTCTGGATCCTAGCTAAAAAGCACAAGTTCCCGGTCGCTGACCTGTGGTGGCTAGAGCACCTGACGCAACCGCAGGTCAAAGAGAATGAGAGTGCAAAAATAATGTGGGAGATACCGGTACAAACAGACATTACCATAGTACACAATAGACCAGACATAATATACATAAATAAAATAGAAAATAGAACATACCTGATAGACATTACAGTACCATCTGATTACAACATAGGAGCAAAAGAAATAGAAAAGCTTAGTAAATACCATGCACTAAAGAAAGAAATAACTAGGCTATGGAAAACACCCACAGAAATAATACCCATAGTAGTAGGAGCCACCGGAGTAATAGCCAAAAACCTAAACAGATATTGTAGCAAATTAGATTCAAACATAAACATTCCGATAATTCAAAAACAGGCAGCAATACACACATCAACAATAGTCAGCAAAGTTTTAGGAGATACAGTTTTTGTTAGCGGGGGCACTGAGCCACCTTTTCCCTGAGAGTCTCAGGGCGGGTACTCAGTATACCGAGCCAAAGCTCGAGAAGAGAAAACACTCTAAACAACAATAATATAATATAATATACATAATATGCCCCCTAAAATCCAACCATACGTCCGAGTCGAACAACTGACTCACGTGGGGGGCGGACACGCGAATTACTGGCGCGGCTAACATGGCAAAGGTAACCCATAAAACATGGAGAAAAATTCGAATGAAAAACGTATAGGGCCGCTGCCCGGGGGCGATCGCTGGGGCACGTTCGTTGCTGGTGTCGGACGTGGCAGAGTGCTAGCCAGCGACTCTCGACGCACCGGCTGGTCGGGAGTCGGGGACAGGGGGGTTAGGGAGTCTCCAGATGCTACAGCCGATGAAACTACCGGTGTTACTTTGCGGAGTAGGGAGGTGTCTCCCGCAAGCTCTGCCGGTACACTGACGTCGACCACAAGTTCAATTAAAGATGATGCGAGGAGAACGTGGTCACAAGCAGAACTGGAAGAACTGATGTTCTGTTATTACCGGGCTAGACTCGGAGGGTCAGGTTACATAAAACGACTCGAGAAAATTTTCAAAGACAGGAACACACACAATCCAAAAGCTAGGAAATTCACTGGTAACACACTTTCCAATCAGGTGCGCAGTATACTATCACGCAGATGTATTTCTACAGAGATACTAGAAGATATTAAAAGACGAGCTGAACAATCACACTCAACTCCGGACATATCCGAATCACGCGCTCAATTAGATACGAATAAACACACGAATACTAACACAACAGGCATACTTCCACTACCAACTCCTCAATTATCTGACACACAACAACATGATATCACATTGCAACCTGACACCCCGACACAACACACATACGAAAACACCCAGCAAACTTTCACACTCGTGCAATCGGAAGCAAACACACAACAGACAAACAGCACATTAGAGAATGAAACAGTTCAAGAAATTGAAGTCAATGAAGATCAAGATCCTGTTATACTCGAATTTTTGCAAAAACTGTCGGAAATCAGGCAAACACCAATACAAGATAGACAATTTTTACCCAAACCAAACTTTAACAAACACTTCATACGTAACCTAAATACAATAAATAAATACCTACCAAACCTTCTAACCACACACGAATCACTACGTGAAGTTAATGACATAATTTATGCAACTGCTAAAACACTAATAACATTAAACCAACAAACCCCATACACGCCACCAAACGTACATAAACCTAGACTAGATCCACCTTGGAAAAGAAGACTAAAACAAAGAATAGAAGACATTAGGAAAGAACTAGGAAGACTAGTAGAAATTAAAAGCGGCGCTAATAGTAGAAGAATGGTAAATATTAAACAAAAGCTATACGAAAAACACAAGATTACGAACCAAGAAGAACTAAACAATACCATTGAAATTTTAAAACAGAAGGTAAAAGCTCTAGCAGGTAGACTCCGTAGGTATGATGAAATAAATGAAAGGAAGATACAAAACAAACTATTCGCGTCAAATCAACATAAATTTTACAAATCCCTTAGTAATACACAGAATACCCCGATCCAAATCCCGGCAAAAGAAGACGTACAAAGCTTCTGGACTACGATCTTATCAAATCCCATCTCTTACAATAAGAATGCTACATGAAATAGAAGAAAATGCACAAAATATTGAACAACACCCGTTTGATGAAATAGATGTAGACAAAGTTAAAGAAGCAATCAGGAAAACTCAAAACTGGAAAACACCAGGCACAGACAAAATACAAAACTACTATCTAAAATACCTAACAAGCACACACACATATATAGCCAAACTATTTGATAGAATAATAAAAGGACTCGAACCCGTTGACAGTTGGTTTACGACAGGACAAGTCATTTTAATACCTAAAAATGAAAACACACAGGACCCGAAGAACTGGCGCCCTATAGCTTGTCTACCAACTATGTATAAAATATTAACTTCCATAATAGCTAACGAACTTTATATACACTGCGACAAAAACGACATCTTAGCTCCAGAACAAAGGGGATGCAGACGCAAAGTACGGGGTTGCAAAGATCATCTCATGATTAATAAAGCCATACTCGAAGACGCACACAGATGCCAAAAAAATCTAAGTATGAGCTGGGTAGACTATCGGAAAGCCTTTGATAGCATGTCGCATGAGTGGCTACTCAGAATATTAGACCTTTATAAATGTCCACCTGTTATCCGAAGCTTTCTAGAGATGGTCATGCCTACATGGAATGTGGTCATGACGGCTCGCGGTACGAATGCGTCAGTCACAACCGATCCTATATACATCCGCAGAGGCATCTTCCAAGGTGATTCACTTTCCCCCCTTCTATTTTGTTTAGGCATCAATCCCATTTCCCAAATTCTTAATAAATACGAGTTCAAAGGATACCGACTAAAAGATAAAACAATAGTCAACCACTTATTATACATGGACGATCTAAAGATTTACGCAAACACTAAAACTAACCTGAAAGTTTTGATAGATAGCACAGAAACATTCACTAGGGACATCGGGATGGAATTTGGACTTAACAAATGCAACGTCCTACATTTAGTAGCTGGCAGAAGAAAAGAACTTCAAGGAGAAGGACATGTATTACTTAGTGGAGAAGAGTTCAAGCATTTACAAATAGATGAAAAATATAAATATCTAGGTATCAGCGAAGCAGGAAAAATAGATCATGGTGAAGTTAGACAACAGATACAAAAAGAATATTTCCGTCGAGTAAAAAACCTTGTAACGTCACACCTTAATTCACGAAATCTTCTGAAAGCAATCAATATCTATGCAGTCCCGGTATTATTGTACACATTCGGTATTATAAACTATAAAACAATAGATTTAAAGAAAATAGACATTAAAACCAGAAAAATGTTAGCAATGAACAAAGCACACCAACAGAAAGCAGATGTAGAGAGATTATACCTACCAATAGATGAAGGAGGAAGAGGCTTAATTAATTTAGAAACACTGTACAAAACAACAATAATTAAATATAAAACATATTTAGAAACACGGAAAGATTATATACTCAATGCAATAGTAGAACATGATAGGACTAAAGATAAATACTCAATATTCAAGGACACACAAACAAATTTAACAGAAATAGGTTTACGTCCAAATACAAAACACACATATAGAGATATTAAACAAGCAGTAATAAAAACTAGAATAGACAAAATAAAAGCAAAACCTTTACACGGACAATTTTACAAGGCAGTGTTAGAGAAAGAAAATATAGATAAAGTACAATCATTCCAGTGGCTTAAGAAACAACCGGTATCGCCATCGCTAGAGTCATCCATATTTGCAATTCAAGATCAAGCAGTAGTAACCAAACAACATGAAAGGGATATTTTAAAACGAGCAGTTGATGGCAAGTGTCGACTATGCCTAGTAAAAGACGAGACCACGCAACATATTATATCCGGATGTGAAAAGCTGGCCGGCACTTACTACACCAAAAGACACAACAATATAGTGCAATACATCTTCTGGATCCTAGCTAAAAAGCACAAGTTCCCGGTCGCTGACCTGTGGTGGCTAGAGCACCTGACGCAACCGCAGGTCAAAGAGAATGAGAGTGCAAAAATAATGTGGGAGATACCGGTACAAACAGACATTACCATAGTACACAATAGACCAGACATAATATACATAAATAAAATAGAAAATAGAACATACCTGATAGACATTACAGTACCATCTGATTACAACATAGGAGCAAAAGAAATAGAAAAGCTTAGTAAATACCATGCACTAAAGAAAGAAATAACTAGGCTATGGAAAACACCCACAGAAATAATACCCATAGTAGTAGGAGCCACCGGAGTAATAGCCAAAAACCTAAACAGATATTGTAGCAAATTAGATTCCAACATAAACATTCCGATAATTCAAAAACAGGCAGCAATACACACATCAACAATAGTCAGCAAAGTTTTAGGAGATACAGTTTTTGTTAGCGGGGGCACTGAGCCACCTTTTCCCTGAGAGTCTCAGGGCGGGTACTCAGTATACCGAGCCAAAGCTCGAGAAGAGAAAACACTCTAAACAATATAATATAATATAGAGCCACCTTTTCCCTGAGAGTCTCAGGGCGGGTACTCAGTATACCGAGCCAAAGCTCGAGAAGAGAAAACACTCTTAACAACAAGTATAATATAATATAATATAATATAATATAATATAAAATAATATAATATGCCCCCTAAAATCCAACCATACGTCCGAGTCGAACAACTGACTCACGTGGGGGGCGGACACGCGACTCATTACTGGCGCGGCTAACATGGCAAAGGTAACCCATAAAACATGGAGAAAAAATCGAATGGAAAACGTATAGGGCCGCTGCCCGGGGGCGATCGCTGGGGCACGTTCGTTGCTGGTGTCGGACGTGGCAGAATGCTAGCCAGCGACTCTCGACGCACCGGCTGGTCGGGAGTCGGGGACAGGGGGGTTAGGAAGTCTCCAGATGCTACAGCCGATGAAACTACCGGTGTTACTTTGCGGAGTAGGGAGGTGTCTCCCGCAAGCTCTGCCGGTACACTGACGTCGACCACAAGTTCAATTAAAGATGATGCGAGGAGAACGTGGTCACAAGCAGAACTGGAAGAACTGATGTTCTGTTATTACCGGGCTAGACTCGGAGGGTCAGGTTACATAAAACGACTGGAGAAAATTTTCAAAGACAGGAACACACACAACCCAAAAGCTAGGAAATTCACTGGTAATACACTTTCCAATCAGGTGCGCAGTATACTATCACGCAGATGTATTTCTACAGAGATACTGGAAGATATTAAAAGACGAGCTGAACGATCACACTCAACTCCGGACATATCCGAATCACGCGCTCAATTAGATACGAATCAACACACAGATACTAACACAACAGACATACTTCCACTACTAACTACTCAATTATCTGACACACAACAACATGATATCACATTGCAACCTGACACCCCGACACAACACACATACGAAAACACCCAGCAAACTTTCACACTCGTGCAATCGGAAGCAAACACACAACAGACAAACAGCACATTAGAGAATGAAACAGTTCAAGAAATTGAAGTCAATGAAGATCAAGATCCTGTTATACTCGAATTTTTGCAAAAACTATCGGAAATCAGGCAAACACCAATACAAGACAGACAATTTTTACCCAAACCAAACTTTAACAAACACTTCATACGTAACCTAAATACAATAAATAAATACCTACCAAACCTTCTAACCACACACGAATCACTACGTGAAGTTAATGACATAATTTATGCAACTGCTAAAACACTAATAACATTAAACCAACAGACCCCATACACGCCACCAAACGTACATAAACCTAGACTAGATCCACCTTGGAAAAGAAGACTAAAACAGAGAATAGAAGACATTAGGAAAGAACTAGGAAGACTAGTAGAAATTAAAAGCGGCGCTAATAGTAGAAGAATGGTAAATATTAAACAAAAGCTATACGAAAAACACAAGATTACGAACCAAGAAGAACTAAACAATACCATTGAAATTTTAAAACAGAAGGTAAAAGCTCTAGCAGGTAGACTCCGTAGGTATGATGAAATAAATAAAAGGAAGATACAAAACAAACTATTCGCGTCAAATCAACATAAATTTTACAAATCCTTTAGTAATACACAGAATACCCCGATCCAAATCCCGGCAAAAGAAGACGTACAAAGCTTCTGGACTACGATCTTATCAAATCCCATCTCTTACAATAAAAATGCTACATGGATATCAGAAATAGAAGGAAATGCACAAAATATTGAACAACACCCGTTTGATGAAATAGATGTAGACAAAGTTAAAGAAGCAATCAGGAAAACTCAAAACTGGAAAACACCAGGCACAGACAAAATACAAAACTACTATCTAAAATACCTAACAAGCACACACACATATATAGCCAAACTATTTGATAGAATAATAAAAGGACTCGAACCCGTTGACAGTTGGTTTACGACAGGACAAGTCATTTTAATACCTAAAAATGAAAACACACAGGATCCGAAGAACTGGCGCCCTATAGCTTGTCTACCAACTATGTATAAAATATTAACTTCCATAATAGCTAACGAACTTTATATACACTGCGACAAAAATGACATCTTAGCTCCAGAACAAAGGGGATGCAGACGCAAAGTACGGGGTTGCAAAGATCATCTCATGATTAATAAAGCCATACTCGAAGACGCACACAGATGCCAAAAAAATCTAAGTATGAGCTGGGTAGACTATCGGAAAGCCTTTGATAGCATGTCGCATGAGTGGCTACTCAGAATATTAGACCTTTATAAATGTCCACCTGTTATCCGAAGCTTTCTAGAGATGGTCATGCCTACATGGAATGTGGTCATGACGGCTCGCGGTACGAATGCGTCAGTCACAACCGATCCTATATACATCCGCAGAGGCATCTTCCAAGGTGATTCACTTTCCCCCCTTCTATTTTGTTTAGGCATCAATCCCATTTCCCAAATTCTTAATAAATACGAGTTCAAAGGATACCGACTAAAAGATAAAACAATAGTCAACCACTTATTATACATGGACGATCTAAAGATTTACGCAAACACTAAAACTAACCTGAAAGTTTTGATAGATAGCACAGAAACATTCACTAGGGACATCGGGATGGAATTTGGACTTAACAAATGCAACGTCCTACATTTAGTAGCTGGCAGAAGAAAAGAACTTCAAGGAGAAGGACATGTATTACTTAGTGGAGAAGAGTTCACGCATTTACAAATAGATGAAAAATATAAATATCTAGGTATCAGCGAAGCAGGAAAAATAGATCATGGTGAAGTTAGACAACAGATACAAAAAGAATATTTCCGTCGAGTAAAAAACCTTGTAACGTCACACCTTAATTCACGAAATCTTCTGAAAGCAATCAATAACTATGCAGTCCCGGTATTATTGTACACATTCGGTATTATAAACTATAAAACAATAGATTTAAAGAAAATAGACATTAAAACCAGAAAAATGTTAGCAATGAACAAAGCACACCAACAGAAAGCAGATGTAGAGAGATTATACCTACCAATAGATGAAGGAGGAAGAGGCTTAATTAATTTAGAAACACTGTACAAAACACAAATAATTAAATATAAAACATATTTAGAAACACGGAAAGATTATATACTCAATGCAATAGTAGAACACGATAGGACTAAAGATAAATACTCAATATTCAAGGACACACAAACAAATTTAACAGAAATAGGTTTACGTCCAAATAAAAAACACACATATAGAGATATTAAACAAGCAGTAATAAAAACTAGAATAGACAAAATAAAAGCAAAACCTTTACACGGACAATTTTACAAGGCAGTGTTAGAGAAAGAAAATATAGATAAAGTACAATCATTCCAGTGGCTTAAGAAACAACCGGTATCGCCATCGCTAGAGTCATCCATATTTGCAATTCAAGATCAAGCAGTAGTAACCAAACAACATGAAAGGGATATTTTAAAACGAGCAGTTGATGGCAAGTGTCGACTATGCCTAGTAAAAGACGAGACCACGCAACATATTATATCCGGATGTGAAAAGCTGGCCGGCACTTACTACACCAAAAGACACAACAATATAGTGCAATACATCTTCTGGATCCTAGCTAAAAAGCACAAGTTCCCGGTCGCTGACCTGTGGTGGCTAGAGCACCTGACGCAACCGCAGGTCAAAGAGAATGAGAGTGCAAAAATAATGTGGGAGATACCGGTACAAACAGACATTACCATAGTACACAATAGACCAGACATAATATACATAAATAAAATAGAAAATAGAACATACCTGATAGACATTACAGTACCATCTGATTACAACATAGGAGCAAAAGAAATAGAAAAGCTTAGTAAATACCATGCACTAAAGAAAGAAATAACTAGGCTATGGAAAACACCCACAGAAATAATACCCATAGTAGTAGGAGCCACCGGAGTAATAGCCAAAAACCTAAACAGATATTGTAGCAAATTAGATTCCAACATAAACATTCCGATAATTCAAAAACAGGCAGCAATACACACATCAACAATAGTCAGCAAAGTTTTAGGAGATACAGTTTTTGTTAGCGGGGGCACTGAGCCACCTTTTCCCTGAGAGTCTCAGGGCGGGTACTCAGTATACCGAGCCAAAGCTCGAGAAGAGAAAACACTCTAAACAACAATAATATAATATAATATAATATAATATACATAATATGCCCCCTAAAATCCAACCATACGTCCGAGTCGAACAACTGACTCACGTGGGGGGCGGACACGCGAATTACTGGCGCGGCTAACATGGCAAAGGTAACCCATAAAACATGGAGAAAAATTCGAATGAAAAACGTATAGGGCCGCTGCCCGGGGGCGATCGCTGGGGCACGTTCGTTGCTGGTGTCGGACGTGGCAGAGTGCTAGCCAGCGACTCTCGACGCACCGGCTGGTCGGGAGTCGGGGACAGGGGGGTTAGGGAGTCTCCAGATGCTACAGCCGATGAAACTACCGGTGTTACTTTGCGGAGTAGGGAGGTGTCTCCCGCAAGCTCTGCCGGTACACTGACGTCGACCACAAGTTCAATTAAAGATGATGCGAGGAGAACGTGGTCACAAGCAGAACTGGAAGAACTGATGTTCTGTTATTACCGGGCTAGACTCGGAGGGTCAGGTTACATAAAACGACTCGAGAAAATTTTCAAAGACAGGAACACACAATCCAAAAGCTAGGAAATTCACTGGTAACACGCTTTCCAATCAGGTGCGCAGTATACTATCACGCAGATGTATTTCTACAGAGATACTGGAAGATATTAAAAGACGAGCTGAACCATCACACTCAACTCCGGACATATCCGAATCACGCGCTCAATTAGATACGAATCAACACACGAATACTAACACAACAGACATACTTCCACTACCAACTCCTCAATTATCTGACACACAACAACATGATATCACATTGCAACCTGACACCCCGACACAACACACATACGAAAACACCCAGCAAACTTTCACACTCGTGCAATCGGAAGCAAACACACAACAGACAAACAACACATTAGAGAATGGAACAGTTCAAGAAATTGAAGTCAATGAAGATCAAGATCCTGTTATACTCGAATTTTTGCAAAAACTATCGGAAGTCAAGCAAACACCAATACAAGACAGACAATTTTTACCCAAACCAAACTTTAACAAACACTTCATACGTAACCTAAATACAATAAATAAATACCTACCAAACCTTCTAACCACACACGAATCACTACGTGAAGTTAATGACATAATTTATGCAACTGCTAAAACACTAATAACATTAAACCAACAAACCCCATACACGCCACCAAACGTACATAAACCTAAACTAGATCCACCTTGGAAAAGAAGACTAAAACAAAGAATAGAAGACATTAGGAAAGAACTAGGAAGACTAGTAGAAATTAAAAGCGGTGCTAATAGTAGAAGAATGGTAAATATTAAACAAAAGCTATACGAAAAACACAAGATTACGAACCAAGAAGAACTAAACAATACCATTGAAATTTTAAAACAGAAGGTAAAAGCTTTAGCAGGTAGACTCCGTCGGTATGATGAAGTAAATGAAAGGAAGATACAAAACAAACTATTCGCGTCAAATCAACATAAATTTTACAAATCCCTTAGTAATACACAGAATACCCCGATCCAAATCCCGGCAAAAGAAGACGTACAAAGCTTCTGGACTACGATCTTATCAAATCCCATCTCTTACAATAAGAATGCTACATGAAATAGAAGAAAATGCACAAAATATTGAACAACACCCGTTTGATGAAATAGATGTAGACAAAGTTAAAGAAGCAATCAGGAAAACTCAAAACTGGAAAACACCAGGCACAGACAAAATACAAAACTACTATCTAAAATACCTAACAAGCACACACACATATATAGCCAAACTATTTGATAGAATAATAAAAGGACTCGAACCCGTTGACAGTTGGTTTACGACAGGACAAGTCATTTTAATACCTAAAAATGAAAACACACAGGACCCGAAGAACTGGCGCCCTATAGCTTGTCTACCAACTATGTATAAAATATTAACTTCCATAATAGCTAACGAACTTTATATACACTGCGACAAAAACGACATCTTAGCTCCAGAACAAAGGGGATGCAGACGCAAAGTACGGGGTTGCAAAGATCATCTCATGATTAATAAAGCCATACTCGAAGACGCACACAGATGCCAAAAAAATCTAAGTATGAGCTGGGTAGACTATCGGAAAGCCTTTGATAGCATGTCGCATGAGTGGCTACTCAGAATATTAGACCTTTATAAATGTCCACCTGTTATCCGAAGCTTTCTAGAGATGGTCATGCCTACATGGAATGTGGTCATGACGGCTCGCGGTACGAATGCGTCAGTCACAACCGATCCTATATACATCCGCAGAGGCATCTTCCAAGGTGATTCACTTTCCCCCCTTCTATTTTGTTTAGGCATCAATCCCATTTCCCAAATTCTTAATAAATACGAGTTCAAAGGATACCGACTAAAAGATAAAACAATAGTCAACCACTTATTATACATGGACGATCTAAAGATTTACGCAAACACTAAAACTAACCTGAAAGTTTTGATAGATAGCACAGAAACATTCACTAGGGACATCGGGATGGAATTTGGACTTAACAAATGCAACGTCCTACATTTCGTAGCTGGCAGAAGAAAAGAACTTCAAGGAGAAGGACATGTATTACTTAGTGGAGAAGAGTTCAAGCATTTACAAATAGATGAAAAATATAAATATCTAGGTATCAGCGAAGCAGGAAAAATAGATCATGGTGAAGTTAGACAACAGATACAAAAAGAATATTTCCGTCGAGTAAAAAACCTTGTAACGTCACACCTTAATTCACGAAATCTTCTGAAAGCAATCAATATCTATGCAGTCCCGGTATTATTGTACACATTCGGTATTATAAACTATAAAACAATAGATTTAAAGAAAATAGACATTAAAACCAGAAAACTGTTAGCAATGAACAAAGCACACCAACAGAAAGCAGATGTAGAGAGATTATACCTACCAATAGATGAAGGAGGAAGAGGCTTAATTAATTTAGAAACACTGTACAAAACACAAATAATTAAATATAAAACATATTTAGAAACACGGAAAGATTATATACTCAATGCAATAGTAGAACATGATAGGACTAAAGATAAATACTCAATATTCAAGGACACACAAACAAATTTAACAGAAATAGGTTTACGTCCAAATACAAAACACACATATAAAGATATTAAACAAGCAGTAATAAAAACTAGAATAGACAAAATAAAAGCAAAACCTTTACACGGACAATTTTACAAGGCAGTGTTAGAGAAAGAAAATATAGATAAAGTACAATCATTCCAGTGGCTTAAGAAACAAACGGTATCGCCATCGCTAGAGTCATCCATATTTGCAATTCAAGATCAAGCAATAGTAACCAAACAACATGAAAGGGATATTTTAAAACGAGCAGTTGATGGCAAGTGTCGACTATGCCTAGTAAAAGACGAGACCACGCAACATATTATATCCGGATGTGAAAAGCTGGCCGGCACTTACTACACCAAAAGACACAACAATATAGTGCAATACATCTTCTGGATCCTAGCTAAAAAGCACAAGTTCCCGGTCGCTGACCTGTGGTGGCTAGAGCACCTGACGCAACCGCAGGTCAAAGAGAATGAGAGTGCAAAAATAATGTGGGAGATACCGGTACAAACAGACATTACCATAGTACACAATAGACCAGACATAATATACATAAATAAAATAGAAAATAGAACATACCTGATAGACATTACAGTACCATCTGATTACAACATAGGAGCAAAAGAAATAGAAAAGCTTAGTAAATACCATGCACTAAAGAAAGAAATAACTAGGCTATGGAAAACACCCACAGAAATAATACCCATAGTAGTAGGAGCCACCGGAGTAATAGCCAAAAACCTAAACAGATATTGTAGCAAATTAGATTCAAACATAAACATTCCGATAATTCAAAAACAGGCAGCAATACACACATCAACAATAGTCAGCAAAGTTTTAGGAGATACAGTTTTTGTTAGCGGGGGCACTGAGCCACCTTTTCCCTGAGAGTCTCAGGGCGGGTACTCAGTATACCGAGCCAAAGCTCGAGAAGAGAAAACACTCTAAACAACAATAATATAATATAATATACATAATATGCCCCCTAAAATCCAACCATACGTCCGAGTCGAACAACTGACTCACGTGGGGGGCGGACACGCGAATTACTGGCGCGGCTAACATGGCAAAGGTAACCCATAAAACATGGAGAAAAATTCGAATGAAAAACGTATAGGGCCGCTGCCCGGGGGCGATCGCTGGGGCACGTTCGTTGCTGGTGTCGGACGTGGCAGAGTGCTAGCCAGCGACTCTCGACGCACCGGCTGGTCGGGAGTCGGGGACAGGGGGGTTAGGGAGTCTCCAGATGCTACAGCCGATGAAACTACCGGTGTTACTTTGCGGAGTAGGGAGGTGTCTCCCGCAAGCTCTGCCGGTACACTGACGTCGACCACAAGTTCAATTAAAGATGATGCGAGGAGAACGTGGTCACAAGCAGAACTGGAAGAACTGATGTTCTGTTATTACCGGGCTAGACTCGGAGGGTCAGGTTACATAAAACGACTCGAGAAAATTTTCAAAGACAGGAACACACACAATCCAAAAGCTAGGAAATTCACTGGTAACACACTTTCCAATCAGGTGCGCAGTATACTATCACGCAGATGTATTTCTACAGAGATACTAGAAGATATTAAAAGACGAGCTGAACAATCACACTCAACTCCGGACATATCCGAATCACGCGCTCAATTAGATACGAATAAACACACGAATACTAACACAACAGGCATACTTCCACTACCAACTCCTCAATTATCTGACACACAACAACATGATATCACATTGCAACCTGACACCCCGACACAACACACATACGAAAACACCCAGCAAACTTTCACACTCGTGCAATCGGAAGCAAACACACAACAGACAAACAGCACATTAGAGAATGAAACAGTTCAAGAAATTGAAGTCAATGAAGATCAAGATCCTGTTATACTCGAATTTTTGCAAAAACTGTCGGAAATCAGGCAAACACCAATACAAGATAGACAATTTTTACCCAAACCAAACTTTAACAAACACTTCATACGTAACCTAAATACAATAAATAAATACCTACCAAACCTTCTAACCACACACGAATCACTACGTGAAGTTAATGACATAATTTATGCAACTGCTAAAACACTAATAACATTAAACCAACAAACCCCATACACGCCACCAAACGTACATAAACCTAAACTAGATCCACCTTGGAAAAGAAGACTAAAACAAAGAATAGAAGACATTAGGAAAGAACTAGGAAGACTAGTAGAAATTAAAAGCGGTGCTAATAGTAGAAGAATGGTAAATATTAAACAAAAGCTATACGAAAAACACAAGATTACGAACCAAGAAGAACTAAACAATACCATTGAAATTTTAAAACAGAAGGTAAAAGCTTTAGCAGGTAGACTCCGTCGGTATGATGAAGTAAATGAAAGGAAGATACAAAACAAACTATTCGCGTCAAATCAACATAAATTTTACAAATCCCTTAGTAATACACAGAATACCCCGATCCAAATCCCGGCAAAAGAAGACGTACAAAGCTTCTGGACTACGATCTTATCAAATCCCATCTCTTACAATAAGAATGCTACATGAAATAGAAGAAAATGCACAAAATATTGAACAACACCCGTTTGATGAAATAGATGTAGACAAAGTTAAAGAAGCAATCAGGAAAACTCAAAACTGGAAAACACCAGGCACAGACAAAATACAAAACTACTATCTAAAATACCTAACAAGCACACACACATATATAGCCAAACTATTTGATAGAATAATAAAAGGACTCGAACCCGTTGACAGTTGGTTTACGACAGGACAAGTCATTTTAATACCTAAAAATGAAAACACACAGGACCCGAAGAACTGGCGCCCTATAGCTTGTCTACCAACTATGTATAAAATATTAACTTCCATAATAGCTAACGAACTTTATATACACTGCGACAAAAACGACATCTTAGCTCCAGAACAAAGGGGATGCAGACGCAAAGTACGGGGTTGCAAAGATCATCTCATGATTAATAAAGCCATACTCGAAGACGCACACAGATGCCAAAAAAATCTAAGTATGAGCTGGGTAGACTATCGGAAAGCCTTTGATAGCATGTCGCATGAGTGGCTACTCAGAATATTAGACCTTTATAAATGTCCACCTGTTATCCGAAGCTTTCTAGAGATGGTCATGCCTACATGGAATGTGGTCATGACGGCTCGCGGTACGAATGCGTCAGTCACAACCGATCCTATATACATCCGCAGAGGCATCTTCCAAGGTGATTCACTTTCCCCCCTTCTATTTTGTTTAGGCATCAATCCCATTTCCCAAATTCTTAATAAATACGAGTTCAAAGGATACCGACTAAAAGATAAAACAATAGTCAACCACTTATTATACATGGACGATCTAAAGATTTACGCAAACACTAAAACTAACCTGAAAGTTTTGATAGATAGCACAGAAACATTCACTAGGGACATCGGGATGGAATTTGGACTTAACAAATGCAACGTCCTACATTTAGTAGCTGGCAGAAGAAAAGAACTTCAAGGAGAAGGACATGTATTACTTAGTGGAGAAGAGTTCAAGCATTTACAAATAGATGAAAAATATAAATATCTAGGTATCAGCGAAGCAGGAAAAATAGATCATGGTGAAGTTAGACAACAGATACAAAAAGAATATTTCCGTCGAGTAAAAAACCTTGTAACGTCACACCTTAATTCACGAAATCTTCTGAAAGCAATCAATATCTATGCAGTCCCGGTATTATTGTACACATTCGGTATTATAAACTATAAAACAATAGATTTAAAGAAAATAGACATTAAAACCAGAAAACTGTTAGCAATGAACAAAGCACACCAACAGAAAGCAGATGTAGAGAGATTATACCTACCAATAGATGAAGGAGGAAGAGGCTTAATTAATTTAGAAACACTGTACAAAACACAAATAATTAAATATAAAACATATTTAGAAACACGGAAAGATTATATACTCAATGCAATAGTAGAACATGATAGGACTAAAGATAAATACTCAATATTCAAGGACACACAAACAAATTTAACAGAAATAGGTTTACGTCCAAATACAAAACACACATATAAAGATATTAAACAAGCAGTAATAAAAACTAGAATAGACAAAATAAAAGCAAAACCTTTACACGGACAATTTTACAAGGCAGTGTTAGAGAAAGAAAATATAGATAAAGTACAATCATTCCAGTGGCTTAAGAAACAACCGGTATCGCCATCGCTAGAGTCATCCATATTTGCAATTCAAGATCAAGCAGTAGTAACCAAACAACATGAAAGGGATATTTTAAAACGAGCAGTTGATGGCAAGTGTCGACTATGCCTAGTAAAAGACGAGACCACGCAACATATTATACCCGGATGTGAAAAGCTGGCCGGCACTTACTACACCAAAAGACACAACAATATAGTGCAATACATCTTCTGGATCCTAGCTAAAAAGCACAAGTTCCCGGTCGCTGACCTGTGGTGGCTAGAGCACCTGACGCAACCGCAGGTCAAAGAGAATGAGAGTGCAAAAATAATGTGGGAGATACCGGTACAAACAGACATTACCATAGTACACAATAGACCAGACATAATATACATAAATAAAATAGAAAATAGAACATACCTGATAGACATTACAGTACCATCTGATTACAACATAGGAGCAAAAGAAATAGAAAAGCTTAGTAAATACCATGCACTAAAGAAAGAAATAACTAGGCTATGGAAAACACCCACAGAAATAATACCCATAGTAGTAGGAGCCACCGGAGTAATAGCCAAAAACCTAAACAGATATTGTAGCAAATTAGATACCAACATAAACATTCCGATAATTCAAAAACAGGCAGCAATACACACATCAACAATAGTCAGCAAAGTTTTAGGAGATACAGGTTTTGTTAGCGGGCCTGAGCCACCTTTTCCCTGAGAGTCTCAGGGCGGGTACTCAGTATACCGAGCCAAAGCTCGAGAAGAGAAAACACTCTAAACAACAATATATAATATAATAATATATTCTACCACATACACACAACACCATCTAGCCCAAACTAAGCAGAGCTTGTACTATGGGTACTAGACAATGGATAAACATACATATATACTTTTTTTTTGTAAATGCTTACATATTATACATAGAAACACCCAGACCAAGACAAACATCCATGTTCATGCACACAAATGTTTGACTTGTGCGGGAATCGAACCCGCGACCTCAGTCATGGCAGTCGGTTACACTAACCACTACGCTATCGAGCCGAATAATGTAACAAAATACCACGAATCCAATTCGACTACGTGTGTCAAATGCATGGTTGTGTGCGTGTAGTGTTTTTCCAATAATTTAATATATTTCTAATGCATATTTTATAAAAACTTTAGGATTCGCCACTCCTTCTCCATATAAACTTTAACTGTGGTAAATCTCATACTGCTCCGTACGCGCAATTTTCGTAAAAAGGGTACAAAGTTTTTGCTTCACGTATTCATATATATAGATACCGTTTATGAGGTATTTTATTCGAATGATATTCAAATAAGGGTGCCTAGTGCGAGTTTTTTTACGTTAACGCGATGGAAACTTTCGAACTCTCTGATTGGTTAAGAGCTTGAAGCGGGCCAATCGGAGCGCCGGACGTCATAAGTGTGTTGATCGCGTTAACGTAAAACAAACTCGCACTATGCACTCATGTTTACAACGCGATAACTACATTGCATAGTCAAGGCCGTAGCGCATGTACTTATGTTATTATACCTAATATATTCTACCACATACACACAACACCATCTAGCATAAACTAAGCAGAGCTTGTACTATGGGTACTAGACAATGGATTAACATACACATATATTTATATTTTTTTGTAAATACATACATATTATACATAGGAACACCCAGACCAAGACAAACATCCATGTTCATGCACACAAATGTTTGACTTGTGCGGGAATCGAACCCGCGACCTCAGGCGTGGCAGTTGGTTACACTAAACACTACGCCATCGAGGCCGACCAATGTTATGTTGCTACTGTTCAACACACAATTAGGCTCCAAAGGGTAGTTAACTCACATACTTTTCGTTATTCAAGTCAAATACTTACGTTACCCAAACTCCAAAAATCTGCCCAATAATAAATATAGAGCATTTACAATAAAGTAGAGTAAACATTTAATTACTTACAATATATACAAGCATTCCAAATATATAATAATAATAGCGAGATGTCTCCACTATTGCCCATTTTATCTTAAATTAAAATATTTATTACTTTCTTATTTTGTAACCGATTTTGATTTTGTGTATGCACAAAAAGATTGCCTGCTATCTATTGGCTATTGTGTGTAAAATAGTATACAAAATCATTTATAGATACTCTATTGTGTACTTTTAAGTACATCATTAGGCTTGGGAAGTGACCTCTGTGAATTTCTAGTCTCTAATAACAGAAAGTATAACAAAAGCTAAATAATAATTATTGTATAAGTATTTTATTAATTTATTTGTGTTAAAAAGTTGAAACCCATGTTTGGAATAAATCGCATTGAAATAATCGCGCAATGAACTTTACAAACATTCGAACAATGGACAAAGAACACCCACACCTGGAACAACTATTTGTCCCGTGTGGGGATCGAAGCTATAGAGCACTACATACCTAGGAACTGCCCACCGCAATTTTTATTAGAGAAAAGGCATTGATAATACTCGCAGCCAAGTGACGCACGGCTCCCAAGAAGTATCTCCGTCAGTTAAATAAATATCATATTTGTAGTTTACACTTATATGTTTGGATTGTGTAGAATTTATTTGAATAGCAACATAATTTGATAATGTAATTTAGATCTCATTTTATAATAATTTCTTTAACACATTTAATTAACTAATTATAATGTAATGTAATGTATACACGCCATAATTGGTAGAATATGAACGTAGAACTGTTAAAAATTTTCTAACATCTTATGTATACCATATTGGAGCAAATAAAATATTTAATTTGATATGATTTGATTCAAACAGATAGTACAAAGATCTGAGATGCTCTGTAAATTAAACCAGTCTGAACTGGCATTCATCATAGTAGTCTTTATCATATTTGTTACTCCCAAGTAGATAAGATTTTATGTTATGAGTCTTAACTTGCGACTTACAAGAATGAATATTAGATGCAAAAGATTTTTATTAATTTATTTATTGTATTTATTGGATGCTTGCTATATATAGGGTTTTGAGTTCGATCCACGTGTAGAAATAACTGTTATTGGATTTGTCTGTCTAGAAATTCTCATTATTCTGCAACTGTGCCCGGTAAACGGCGGCTCGTCCTTTATTACGTGATAAAACCATACAAAACTTAAAAAAATCCATTCTGCGATTTAAGCGGCATATTTCGTTGTAAATATAAAAGCGGTAATGTAATCAAAACGTAACTCAGCTTATCATAACTCTCTAAACATTCATTTTTTAGGATCACACCTACAAAGTGTCAGTGAAATAAATTATTCATATATCAGTCAACCCTTCGTCTTCCGAGATAATATCCTATGATTTATGTTAGCACCTCACCTTAAGTGCTGCGTCTAAGAACCTTGTTTAGACTTGCTCGCGACATATCTACGTGGACGAATTTATAAGACAGCAATAAAAATAGCAACTGAAGTTTGCATGAAAATTTTCTAAAAATGCTGAATGATAAGCTTAACTCAAGTAGACATAATAATAACGTATTTTTAGAGTCGTTGGAAATATTTTCCAGAATCCTTCAGAATAATAGTGTGTGAAAAATTGTGTGTTATTTTTATTTTGCTGTATTCACGCGAAGTTAAATTAGCATGACTAAGTGTATAACATTATTTTTATTGAGTTTTAGAACGAGGGAGTAAATATACAGTAGAGAATTGTTCAGCGCGCTTATAATGACGTAAATTAACATTATTATCCAACAATGGCATAGTTATGTAGCACGCGTAGTTAATGATAGAAAATTTCTAGCAATTAAGTTCAACCGTATATGCGCTTTGAGTTAGCTTGTACGAAGCCATAGCCATTTTGTTTTATCGAGATTTATAACTAAAACCAAATACGATCGATTTTATATTCAATCGTCTGCACGCCGTTTAAAGTCTTACGGGTAAGAGAAAAATTTAACTGGTCAAGATTAAATTAAATTTATATTTCTGATGTACTATGCATCGCTTCTGTCCTATCAAAGCCTAAACATGGAAAAAAGAGGACAGAAGAGTTATATTCTCTTCTGTTCTCTTTTTATCCAAGATATTATAAAAATCGATTACAATGTTTGATTCATCAGCCTCTATTGTGATAAATTTTTGCCATCATCATTTAGGCTATAAAGGCTCGGTGAATTTTAATACACAGCCAGTTTCATAACATTCACTTTGATATTGGAAATGATGAAGGGTACTATTTACTATTTCTTTCGTTGATACGCTCTGTAAATTCACTTGATATTCACCAACCTGTCCAAGCTACAAAACGTGACAAAGAAAGACTTACGTACAATCACCCGGAAAACATTTCCCGCCTTCTGCCAAATAAGGGTAAGAAGAAAAGATAAAACATTTACGGCGTAACTAAACGAGAACGATGAACATCGTCACAGTGTAAAAAATGCAATGCTAATAAACTAAACGGCACTATAGCTCGTCTCTTTAAAAACAAAATCCTACAAATTACGTCGTAAAAAAGGGCCCCGTTTCAAAGAGCCACATTATTGAGTGATAACATCGGTGCGGCCACAAAGGCTTTTCAAATGAGGTATTACGTGTTGTATGAATGAGGCTTTACCGCAGTTTGTATTCAAGTTGAGTGCCTCAGTGCCTGCCCTTCGGCATGCTCATAATGGATATTGGCGAACGGTTACGTTGCTAACCAATATTTTTTACACGGGTGCGGTTACGGAGGATGAACCGTTGATTTTATCCATTTAGATATTAAAATGTACGTTTTTTATTATTATTATGCAGCATGATAAGGCCAATTTTACTAATTGGTGTGTAGCCGGCGGCGGGGCAAATAGAGATAGATAATGGTTTTTCATATCTGTTGAAGAAACAATGTAATATAATCGGTGATGAGTGATGACACAATGTCTGATCTACACTAGGTGCGTTAGCTCATGCCACTTAAATTTTGTTACTTTTACATTGATTTTTTTTAAAAAGGCAATCACAGCAACTAACGTATACTTGAAACGTTTTAAATCGGGATAAGTATTTTATTTGTGGTTCACACGACTTTTTGTCCCGTGTGGTGAATTAAAAATATAACAGTTAACGTATTGGCTGTGGTGAGACGTTCGTATACGGTATGGGTATACCCAATGAATAATTGTCGCAATCAGTTTCATTATTGTAACCGTTGTACATAATTATAATTAATTTATTAATTACAACTGAGTCTTGTGAGTGACTGTTAGTGAAATTATGTTTCTTAATGTCCAAGATCTCAAACTTGCCTCTCCTACGCCATTTTAGCACAACTGATATTTATGAAAAATAATAGGGGTTATAGTATGAAGTTGCCGTTGTATAGTAATAGATACTTTGAATTGACATAAAACCTTCATGGTGTGAGATTTTGGAGTGAAACTTTTTTCACATGATACCTATGAGATTCGTCTTTTAAAAAATGTGCAACATTCGATTCTCTCAATTGTTTTTTTTATTGAGCTTAGACGGGCAAGATGGATACTTCGAAAACACGAGTCATTTTTGAATATGAGTTCCAATGCGGAACTAACGCGGCAGAAACGGCTCGCAATATCAGCGCTGCATTTGGAGAGGAGACTGAGGAGACTTGCTCATGAACGCACCGTGCGTTTCCATTACGCTTTCGTAATGGAAACTTCGACTTGAAGAATGAACTACGTGGAAGACCACCCAAACAGGTGAATAACGCTGAATTGAAGGAGATGCTGGAAACCGATCCGAATCAAAGTACCCAGGAGTTAGCGGCATGGTTTAATGTTACCCTACCTACAATATTAGCTTATTTGCTTCAAATCAATAAGATAAAAAAATATGAAAAATAGGTGCCTCATAATTTGACTGATCTGCAGAAAGAAATGCGTGTTGAAACTTGTGATGCCTTGTTGAATCGGTATAGAAATTAAGGAATATTGGATCGAATTGTGATATGTGACGAAAAGTGGATTCTTTACGATAACCGTTAGCGAAAAATGCAATGGCTTACCCCAGGTTAAACGCCACAACAGTGCCCTAAAGCAAAGTTTACTAATTAAAAGGTAATGGTAACTGTTTGGTGGTCCCTTAATGGTGTTATTCACTTTGGCTTTCTCAGGTCTGGTCAAGCAATAACAGCAGATGTTTACTGTGCCGAACTTTGAACAAACTGACAGTGAAACAGACCCGACTCGTGAATCGATCTTCACCATTATTGCTTCATGATAAGTCAAGACCTCACACTGCACGAGAAACCTTTGTAACTCTACAGGAGCCGTACTTAGAAACCGTACATTATCCGTACTCGCCAGACCTTACTCCAACGGACTATAATTTTCCGCGATTTGGACAATTTTCTAAGTGAAAAAATTTTTCTTCCCTGGAGGTTGTACAAAATGCTTTCACACAGTTTGTCGAATCTAGATCCCCGGTGTTCTATCGTAAAGGCATAAATGAAGATCCATTTAGTAATAATAATAATGTCCGCCAGACCGAATTTCAGCCACGGCGGCCAGTCTTAACTGACTGGCCATCTGCGCAGGAGTTATTATAGTGCACAAGTGTGTGCGCAAACACAAGTTTACTCTCTGTTCCCTAACTCTCTTGTTCCGATGGGACGGTAATATGACACGACCGGAGAGAGATCGGGCGCAGGACTAAAGGCTTTACGTGCTTGCCGAGACACGGGGGTGTCTAACAACGCCAACTTCCTAACTCCGGGCTGTTATTGAGATTTCTTATCAGAAAAACCCAATAACTTTTTGTTGGCCTGACCCGGGATTCGAATCCGAGATGCACAGCAGTTGCATTCACTACCGCTGCCCCACGGAGGCAGTTCCATTTAGATGGCAGCAATGTATAGATAATGAAGGTAAATGTTTCGATCAAATAAATATGGTACATCTTAGAAAAACGAGTTTAAATTTTGCAGTACAAATCGGCAATTTCATACCTATATGACGTATGCACACTCGCTAGTTTAAAAGTAGGGGTCATGTTCACAACTAGGCTTAAAAAAGTCACCTTAGCGCAGGCTATGACGCCTATGACATAAAACAAGTATTTTTATTAATTTTTTCTTTCTTACTATTCGACGAATAATACGTTTGTGTTAACCAATTGTTTAACTAAGTGCAATAAATAGGGAATAATAATTCGGCCTTGTAACACACCATTAAAAGGTATTTGAAATAACATTTTTCTAAAACATACCCGAATATCATATTACTACCGTTTTGAGAATCCACATTTTATTTTCCTTTACCAAATGCTGAACATATTGGTACTATAAAGTGAAAAACCGAATCCATTTGCGGACCATGATTTACCGAACGCTCAGAATCCCTCTATCATATCCATAAGCTAATATGATTTAAAATCCGAACATACGAATAACGATATTTGTTTATTTTATACATTTTATTGCTACCGATGGGCATAAAGCCGGGATAAAATTTCAATTGGCAACACTGCAGACAGCGGTGTGTCTCTCCAGTTTATTTATTGTGTTGGACCCCAAGTACTGGTGTTAACTGGACGCTATGTCACTGGATGCGACAACAAGTCATTGTTTTATATTTTCTTTTGAATTTTTACCAAATGGACTAAGATTTTAAGTAACTAAGTATATTACGTAGTATCTCTGTTATTGGAATGTGGATCTTTGAAAAGGAAAGCAGCCATGCAGTATGCTCAGGAAATGCGTCGGCGGCACAGCGGTAACGTGACTGTGGTGCATGTCTTAGGTTCGATCCCGGGCTGGGCAAAGGGTTATTGCGTTTTTCTTTTTTTAGATATGCTTAGTAGCGCGAGGTATGGATCTGTGTCTGACGGCAATCGGCTCGGGTCCTATTACATGGGATTTAAAATCATAGTTACGAAAATGTAAATGATAAGGCTAGCTTTAAATGTTCTAAAACTATAAGAGCATAAGTCCAGGAAAACGCGATAAACGGCAAAATTGCAAGTTGGAAAAAGGTTTATGATTCAAGAATTTGTCTTGTGTAAATAATCTTATAGTTTTTTTTATCACATTCACACAACACCGTCTAACCCAAACTAAGCAGAGCTTGTACTACGAGTATAGGTACTAGACAATGGATAAACATACATACATACGTCTTTTTTTTGTAAATACATTCATAGAATCGAACCCGCGACTTCAGGCATGGCAGTCGGGTACACTAACCACTACGCCATCGAGGCCGACAAATTAAAATATTATGATGAATACTGAATTTATTAAAATTTTCGGTTAGACTAGAATAATTAATTAGGCTTTGTTTAACTAATCAATCTATTTTACAAAAATAAAATATTAACATGCTGCATGATTTTTTAACTTTTATCAACGTTGGATATTTCGATCCTGATCGATCGATCGATAATCATGAAGTCCTAAAGTTGGATTTCAAAAGAAGGAGGATACAATCTCTGTGTTTTACTATAATTTCAAATAACAGCACGATACTCCTGTGCTAGGTAGATAATAGTAAGAATACCCCGCAAAAAGTTATAGCTAAACGTAACATAGGTACAAACAGACTGATAGATAGATAGAATAAACTGCACAATTGGCGCAGCAGACAAGAGATAACCTCACTGTAGGTGTCACCCTGATTGTTGTAGTTTCGAATCTCATACGGGACAATTAGTTTTGTTATTCTCAAATGATTATTCTCAGTCTAAGTTTACTCTGTGTTCATTAATTGTATATTTGTAAAGACCGTAATGATATAAGGCTGGCTAACAAGTATGAGAGTTGACTTGAAAAAGCAAATATTCTAAATTTGAAAAGGATACACATCTGGATAACCCTTAGAGGTCTTAAATAATATATAGGCATCTATACCAGCGGACCAGATAGATGTTATTCTGCCCAAACATACCGATCGTAGTGCCACCTACCTGGTCTAATTATGAATCTAACCCAATCAGGTACCCACTCAAACACACAAAAATTTCATCAAACTCGGTTCAGCCATTCAGAAGGAGTTCAGTGATATACACACGTACAGAAGAATTATATTTCTCTATATAAATAGGCAGGAAAAATAGTTGTGTAATTTTTACTTCTCTGTTTGTCAAGCGCTTTAGTATAATACTAATTTAGTATTATACAATAATGAGTTTCATGAAACCAATTAGAAGTTCTTTTAGATGTAGATATTTTCATATATGATTGCATTTTGACCATTGTTCGATTATTAGTGAAAGATAAATATATTAACAGGTCACTTCCAGTCAACCTTATTCCAAGTTTGGGTAAGCCCTGTCGCTTCCACTCGAAAAAATTCAATCGTACCTAGCCGCAGACTGTAAGGCCGCAATGAAAATCCCTAGAAAACGTGAAAATGCTCCCAAACCTTCAGCTCAAATAAGATATATTTTATTTTCGACTGTAATTAATCGCGAGAGCTGTGAACCCTTTGGGAATCTCGAAAGATTTTTCTTTAGGCTATACATTTTGTAATATTAACTAGAATTTGTAAAGCAAAGTGGCTGATCAACGTTTTAGTTGGAGTAATCCTGTACAATTAAACAAAGCATGTTACACTGAAATTCTTGTTAGTGACGTGTATGCAACACTAAGAAAATTTCTTTGTTATACCACTATTATGATAAATATGTATAAGGCCTCCTGATGGTACATGCCAACCAACACTTCTGGATGTTTGCAAAACCAAGGTTATCATTCGATTGTAGCCGACCTCGTATACACTTTTGTAAACCTTTTTTGAAAAACGCATACCTACTGTACTTTTATAAATCATATGGATTTTGTTCCACAATCTCACCGTTTGTAGAAGAAATTTTCTTTAACTACTTGATACGCTAAGATCGATAAGGCCCAATTCTTTTAAAACCAATGCGGCAATTGAAACTTTTAATATAACAGTTCATTTTCGAGCTATTCCGAAATCGATGCGACATGGTCGATGACAATATGTATTTAGTTTTTAGTATTTAGTATTAGTTGACAAGACTTACTTTGCCAATAATCGGCAAATAGAACTTCAAAACAAAAATGTATGGTACATAAAGTAGTATTGTATGACAGTTATTTATTGCTAACGCTCCAACACACATACATATATTAACCTCATAACTGTCTACTAACCTACGAATGTCCATCAATTGAAAACAACACAAAGGACACGCGCTACTATTGGCCAGGGATTTCTGCGTAAGCACTAAAAGAGCGAATAAATATATTGATTCATACTAAACCAAAACGAACATTGTAACTAATCGCTACGATCAACAAAACGCCTGTTAAATCCAAATAAAGGTATAACTACATGCACAAAAGATAAATATGCCGAGCGATACAATTTTATCAGACTGTCGGTGTTCATAAATTTAAGCTTACAAGCTAAAATCGCTGTTGGAGCCAGCGAACGGGCATTGAGATAAATCTCGAGGCAACATTATATTTTTTTATTTAGAGGGTCAATTATCGTGATGTTGGGTTGCTAAAAATGACATGTATGGAATAATGGGGTGTGTGGTATTGGGAGGGAGAGTCAAATGATATGGCTGATACGATATTTAGGCCAATGTTAATAAGACTGCATGGGTGACGCTATGGTTTAACGTCATCTCGCGTTTGCCGCGACGAGTACAAGTTCATTCCCCATACGGGGCCAAATAATTGTTGTGTTGAGACTTACAAATAGATGTTCCGAGTATATTTATAAAGTGCCTGCGACATACGGATTCTCCATAAATGGTGCAGTCATTTAAAGAGAAAACTAAAAGCTTAGAGAGTAATAAATTTGTAAATTAAATTCTAATGAAATGCTAAAATGATATTGTAATACCAACATATATTAAAATAAAGATTTGGCGATTTTAATCACATAAAAACATTTTTTAAATGCTGGCACAGTAACAATATGAAAACCGACTCAGTTTGTTTAATAAGTACCTAAGTAGAGATGAAAAACAGATTTTATATAAAAGTTACAAAGAAGCCATTAAAAATGTAGTCAAACACATTTAGAAAACGTTTGCCAACATAATCGCATATCATTTTGAAGCTAGCTCCTTTTAACATGATTATTCTTCAACTACAATTATAATTCTACTAAAAGACACGAATGCAAGAAAAACAGTAATAAAAGATTAATGAGTACCATCCCGAACGTACAATATACTTATCTAATTGTATTTTGTTGTTTTCTACGAAACCAATTTGGATTATATCCAAATAGGATTTATATGTAATACAAAATAAATAAAATTACATTTTCCACTTATAGCTGACATTTGAAATGGAAGGTAATTGTAATGAAATATTAGGTTCATGACCTCTCTGTTTCTCTTCATATATGTATATATGTAATACATTGCTTAATACTATATCTCAATTACGTACACCATGGATAATCTGCAATACATACTACATACATAGATTCACGCCTGTTTCCCAGACGGGTAGACAGAGACTACGGATTTCTATTTGCTACGATCCTGACACACTTCTCTGGCTTCATTCACTTTTATCACATTCCTCATACACGCTCGCCGGTTTAAGGTGCTCTTAACCTGACCTTTGTCCAGAACGTCTCCGATCTGATCAAGAAACGTTCGCCTAGGTCTTCCCCTTGTGACTGTTCCATTCACACTAGCCTTTCTGCAATATTTAATAATCTGCAAATAAATAATATGCAATATTTTCATTTATATACATACATATATAGTCTATAGCCTAATTCCCTGAAAGGGTAGGCAGAGGTGTCACACCACGTACCACGTAATAGAGGGTGATTCTGCTTATTGCTATTTTCATCCATACCTACTATAATAAAAGTGTAATTGGGACTTGTCCGTATATTAAATATATTGGAAAACTAACTTACAACTAACTAAGGTCAGAATCCAAACCGGTGTTCTTTTTCTCTTCATGTCTATTTCAAAATTACTTTACTATTTTACTTTACTTAACTATTTTATACGGATTTTGCCACGTTGTTTATTTTAGAACACTTTTATTAGATAATTTTAAACTATAACACTATACTATTATTGAACTCTACTACAATTTAAGCTATTTAAATTAAATAAAACTATTTATATTTAATTATTATATACTTTTCCCCGAAATTTTGGTTGCTTTATAGCACCCATGGTCACGGGGAGACTCAGACCATGGGTGCTGTGGTTGTTACGTTTACTCATTAATTTCTCAACTGAACATAATACAATTTTCGCATACACGTTGCCGGTATAGAAAGGATATGGGAACATGAAAAATAAAACATCCAGAAAAAAGTCTGTCCGAGCGAGCGAAGCCGCGGGCAAAAGCTAGTTGTAAAATAAAATACAATCTTCGTTCATGATTATCCCAACATCACCATGAGTTATTACAGTAGCATCGTCACAAATGTTCTAATCATATTCAAATCCTCCATCTATGCATGTCAAAAACAGCATCTAAGTTTTTTACAAACTAAAATATACAATTCAAAGCGATAAGTACAGTATAAATTATTCATGTACATATCAAAAGATGGGAGACGTATACTAGGATAATCTCCGGTGATTTACGATGCGATGCACAGCTATAGTGTTAGCTGTTATATGAAATCTACTTAAATTTACTTATAGTGCAGAAATGCTGGTGTAAAATGTAGCTGTTTTGAGAACAACGTGGACTTGTCCTTATTGTACATACATAAGTGACAACGCAAGGCCCGAAAGATTTGACAGAGAACGAATTGTCAGAGATTGACATAAATGACATGTCGAATTACAAGCGAAATAAATTCTATGCTGAATTATATTTTCTTTAAAAGGTATCTGTCGCACTCGGAGTATTTCCTGTGTCGTAAGAATTATACTAAACATCAAACATCGGGTACAAAGAACACCTCGACTCTGAACAACTACATATTTTTAGATCACAAGAAGTTTGTCCTGTGGTTGGATTGAATATACAAAACTTGGTGCAGTAGCAGTGGCGAGGCGAAATTAAACTATTACGGCATTCGTGCATTCAAATATATAATAATAATAATAATAATATATTTATTTCAGACTTTATATGCATATATATGCAGGTACTATCAATGTGAAAGTCTTGCTTGTTGTCAAACATCGGCTGGCAGAGGCTTACACATCGAATGCAAAGCCCAAAACTGTTGCCGTCAGCGAAACATATCGCTGGGATTTCGTTGAAATTACTCATTGCAGTGGGCACCGTAGTTCCAGAAAAAGGCTAGGTTAAACGTAGCTTGAACTCACAAGCATGCATGAAGGATGCAATAAAAGTAAATGAAGCAAGGAAGATATGCCTGAGCGTAACAGGTCCGAAGACCCAAGCGGTTTCACCTGTTTTCTTCAAAGATATAAAAACTTGAGGAATGATAGAAAGAAATGGAAATATAAAACCAACCACATCAACAACAAATTCAATTTTAAAAATTAACGATTTTCATGTATAATTAAGTAAACAAGCGGTCGCCTAATGGTCGAAATTCGACCATAATTGATTTACATTTTAAGTTCGATCGTTATTAAGATGTTATTGTCTATATCTATACCCTTATAATGACATTTCATTTAGATCACACCAAGGCTATACAGGTTAATTTACCTACATTTTTCAAACAAATTATTAATTAATAATAATATTCTACCACATACACACAACACTATCTAGCCCAAACTAAGCAGAGCTTGTACTATGGGTACTAGACAATGGATAAACATATATATATACTTTTCTTTTTGTAAATACATACATATTATACATAGAAACACCCAGACCAAGACAAACATCCATGTTCATGCACACAAATATTTGTCTTGTACGGGAATCGAACCCGCGACCTCAGGCGTGGCAGTCGGTTACACTAACCACTACGCCATCGAGGCCGACTTTAATTAATAATTATTATACTTAACTACCTATACTGTTTAATTAACGATATACCTATACTTGCTACTTTGTTTTCTTTTTTCTTTATTACATATAAATACGTAAATATATTATAATATAAATAGTATATATCATTCCAATCCACCTAAAGGTTGCCTGTAAGATATTGCTGATTTATGTAACCATAGCTACGAAGAATAGTAGGCACTACATCAGCCGAACAATGCCGAAATACCACGAACGCGATTCGACTACGTGTGTCAAGTGCATGGTTGTGTGCGTGTAGTGTTTTTTCAATAATTTAATATATTTCTAATGCATATTTTATAAAAATATTAGGATTCGCTACTCCTTCTCCATATAAACTACTGTGCTGTGCTAAATTTCATACTCCTCCGACCGCGCAATTTTCGTAAAAAGGGGTAAAAAGTTTTGCTTTACGTATTAATATACAGATATTTTAGATTTATTTATTAAATTTCATAAGTTAGTGTCGGTCATAAGAATGGTAGCATGTTTTATTCGATTTTACTAACTGCTTAACGACTGAAGAGGAAACATTTGACAGTCGAATATTTAACATTGGAGTACATAATCGTTACATTGACATTATTATTCGACGTTTATAAAAAAAATCAGTCAATCAATTCTACTTAGACTAAGTCTTTATAACATTATTAACAATATTAAACTCTAACAACTTATTATACCTAAGACATATGCGAATAACATGCACAAATGAACACTGTGAACCTAATTAAATACTAGAGAATATCCCTACCATTTTATTCAAACGTGTAGTTATTTAATTTCAAGTTAATTAGGAACCAGACGACAGAGATGGAGCACTATGAGTCCCAGAGGGAAGTTCACAATCGAGATAATTATTGTCTACAAAGACTCTTGGTACAAGTATTTAATGACGTTTGCTATAATAAAAAGGAAATAGTTTTTACTCGGTGCGCCATTGGCTGGCTATGAAAGGAGTCATTAGTTACAGTGGTTGTAAAGGTAATATGCTACGTTTGACTTGTACAATTATATTATAATGAATGTGTAACTTCGATGTGTGTTTGTATTTTCAATGCAATAAACCGTATGATAAAAATTATGCAGTAGCAGACTAAAGTGTGCTAAGTTAACTTTTTAAGTGTTTGATGATTGATTTTGTTGTTTGTAATCGATTAACTTTGAATCTACTGAACTGACTCTATAATTTTGCAACGTTACAAAGCACTTTATTAAAAAGTAACATATGCTATACATAACATTATACTACAAGCCACGGCAAGTAAGTAGTAATAATAAAAGTGGATGAAACCGCGAGAGTTAATTAGCATATAACAAACATATTCCATACCAACAAAGATTATGGTAAAAGAAACAATTTTATCAGAACTTACACTTTTTTTTTTTTTTTTACGTGGGGGAATGCTATGACGCATATCCCTCCGCGGAGGCGGCCGGAGGGATTATGTCGGACTCGCCGGGGTAAAATAAGATGTTAAAAAGATAATGTACCTAAACCACTATCGACGGGGCCGCGCGAATCACTTTCGCATACGGTCGCGACCCCGCCGAGGTTCCGGCCCGCCGTATGAAACGGCAGGCCCCTACGCAATAAGACCTACCCAAGATAGGTACTTACTCAAAAATAAAAGCCCTACTGTCTCCCCCTAAAGGGGGAGACGGACACTAAACAGAGGCGCGCGTGGGAACACGCACGCCGCCTCTCGGACCTGGTGCTGAACGGATGGCGGGCAGGCCCACAAAGCCCGCCACCCCCAGGTCAAACCTCAGGGTGGCTGGAGGTCATCTCGCGCCCTCCGGCGCCCGGTTCTGCGGTTGGGGAGAAGGTTTAAACGCTCCCTCTCCCGCTCCGCCGCCTCCTTGATGGAAATCACTTCCTCGCAAAAGGAGGCGACGGCGTTCCACGACCTCTCACTCCGGACCATAGACTGAACTACGGCCGGGAGCGAGAGGGCAACCGATCCGACTGCCGCGATCAAATCACGGCGCTGCGATGACCAGGCGGGGCAAACCGCCAAAGTGTGCAGCGCCGTGTCCTCAATAACCTCGCGGCAGTCGCCGCAGTGGTGACAACCGGGCGTCTCTTGCCGGCGTATACGACACAGGAACCGGCCAAAACATCCGTGGCCAGTCAGAACCTGTGTCAGCCGGAAGGTGAGGGCGCCATGCCGCCTCTCCAGCCACTCCTCAAACACAAGACTTACCGCCACGATCGTGGCGTGCCCGATCAGAACTTACACTATGTCAACCATACGTAATTAAAATGACGTATAGCGCTCCGTAGACTCGTTTCCTAGGTACACTGAACAGTCATCTGTACCTTTATATGCGTTTTATATTTACAAGTTTCAAAAGACAAATATTTTCGTAAATAGTACTCTGATTGAAAAAATATATAACATTCTCGACATGTTTTTATTTTATCAAAAACTCAATATATCAAATATTAAAAGTACACAGCAGGTACTCACAAAATTGAATTCTAAACTTAACGTTTTACTAACGGTACCTCCAACAGCCTATAAGTCCACAATTACTTTCTCAATCTCTGCACGACGCGCACCCAAGATGGAAAATAAACATTATTACTGGATAATCCGGTGAGGGGTTGAACCAATCTAACGGCTCGGATTTCTTACATTTCACACCGTCTAATAACACACGGTGACAAAAGGGTTAACCCTTCTGAGACTCTGAATAAGGACGTGCCAGTTCCTAAAGCTTGCAGGTGAATGGGTTTGGGGGGAGTGCCGGCGGAATAAAAATTATACGTAGGTTAATCTGATTTAAAATTTTACTGCGTCATTCGTCTCATAAATTTGCAAAATGACCCCGTTACATAAAGATTTTTGTTGGTTTTATGTTTGCTTACAATCATGAGATCTCGACAATATGAAAATTCTCAATAGCAGCTTAGCTCCGTGGACAAGTGTCACATGAACGCACAAAGGAGTTTTTTTTTTGTGTATTAGGAAGCAAACGAGCAGACTGATCGCCTAATGGTAAGCGATTACCGCAGCCCATGGACATCCGCAACACCAAAGGAGTGACAAGTAAGTTGCTAGACTTTTTGCCACCCTCCCGGGAGGGGGGAAGGTTGGGCCTTCGGTACCCTCACTCACTCGACGAAACACAACGCAAGCGCTATTTCACGCCGGTTTTTGTGAGGCCGTGGTATCATTTCGGTCGAGCCGGCCCATTCGTGTTTCGTGTTCAACACAAATTGTATGTATGTTAGTCTATGAGGTATTTATCTATGCGTCTATGCCACGCGAAATAAAATCGTTATTATTATGTTATAAGTTTTTTATTGTTTCTCGTTCACGAGTATTTTCCTAATGCGTTAGGAAAAACCCGGCCCTTTGGGAGACTTACATGGGACATGAGTCCAACATGCAGAGGCCCTTCGAGAATTTTAACTTAGAGTGAGATGTGATACTTACCGAGGCACTAGCCGCGCCAAGTGTGGGAGACTATTGCTACTTATGGAACCTAATAAGTCTGGGCTATAGGGATGGGTGTTTGATGAGCTGATGTAATGAAAACTATGGATAGCCAAACGGCGTCCCGGTATACTGTTTTAGTACAAAGTCGGAATGGCAGACGGTGACTCGCCAACTCACTAGATAGGCCCCCTGAATAGCCACCATAGGCAGCCTTAAAGGTAGCAGAAGGCAAAACTGGTGTAAGCGGCTAGGGGTGTCGAGCGGTGCGGTGTCGATTTCACCATCACGGGTCTCGTAACAACGGAATCCCGAATAGGGTTTCCCCGTAGTTATGCCCTTGAAAATGACACTTCCACCCCCAAGCATATAGCTCTAACGGCCCCCCTCTGACCAGCCAACCAAGGCAAGCCAGAGTTGAGAGTTATACGGGTGCTCTTGAAGTTCCACCCCAGCCAACCAGTGAAGCAAGCCGGGGATGAGGCCCTAACCAACTCTCTGAGGCATTCAGGCTGCAATGTCACCACTCATATTCAGCTCGCCATAAGCTGTCCTGCGGTTTGTGCGCTATAAGTAAACCCGGTGATACATTTTTTGTTCATATCACAAAGTGTAGGTGATACTTTAAAGCTAAAGTACTATGCCCTTCGGAATTGCCTTCGTGTCATGATGAGATAACGACTGCCCTAATAACCCCTCTGTTATTATTATTATTAGTATCTGGAAGTATACCTGATAGATGTGAAAGAGCGCAAGTCTAGTGCGGGTAATTTTTAAAACGTCATTTAGTAAATTGGCATCTTAAACATAACTGGCAAAAGACTATGATTAAGAAGTTTTTAGAGAAGGTTTTCTCTATGGCGTTATATACCAGTGGGTCATAATTATTTGTCAATCATATACTATACATATATAATAATATATTCATGCATTAATATAATAATAGAATATTTTTCACAACAGATACGTACTTTTCAGACTAAGATAGGTATCTTATTCTGAAAAGTACGTATCTAGCAGTAGAAGAGATCATAAACAGGATAAAACATTATGTTATATATAAACAGTTCGTAATTAGTATATATTAAATAGTGCTTAATTTTATGGTGTGGAGTATTGACAGCGAGTTTAGTTTCTACTGAATGCTATATTGGCATGTAGATATTTAAAAGTCGAACGAGTTTCTCAAACAATATAGCCATTGTTTCAGATATTACTAAACAAAATAATTATTATAAATTATTTAAGTATACTTTACATTTAATTGCAGCGGTATGTTTTAGGTAATCGATTTAAAAGTACTTTGATTCATTAACTTTGACCGAAAATCAAAAGGTGAATTAGGAATGAGTGTGTGAATCTATATTTCAAATCGCCGGCTTCTGTGGCTAAACTTTTAAGAGGTGGTCCTATGCTTCCCCCTATTTCTTTCTGGGCATGCCCTAATTCTTTTATTTGTCTTCCACTTTCTTCACCGGTTTGCCTTGCCGGCTAAGAGATACATATAATAGGATAAATAGAGGGGAGATTTTGCATCAGGGTGAGTCAAAACTTGATCATTACGTTACATTACATTACATCTAAAGAATTTTAAAAGGGTTCATAACAAAAAACATATTGTATCTTATAACATTACTAGATTTAGTCCGCTCGCGTAAAGGTTAGATTAAGTTACGTTTGTAACAGTACTTTTTTCTGAATGAAAGTATTCAATATCCTATTCTGTACCTCGAACAACGTGTATGCGAAATTTCATGTCGATCGGTCGAGTAGTTAAGGCGTGAAAGCGTAACAAACAAACTCACATTCGCATTTAGAATTTCACACAGAACGAAACAAACTAACTTTGGCAGTTACCACAATATTTGTTTGCATGAACATGGATTTTTGTCTTGGTCTGGGTGTTTCTATGTATAATATGTATGCATTTACAAAAAAAAACGTATATATGTATGTTTATCCATTGTCTAGTACAAATAGTACAAGCTCTGCTTAGTTTGGGCTAGATGGTGTTGTGTGTATGTAATAGAATATTATTAATTCTTCAAATACCTACTTATTTCACCTCTTTGGAACGCTTGACCTAACGCCAGTAGCATGATCGCTTGATAGCCTTTCATATTAATACTTAAATCACACAACGAGAAAATATAAAACTTATTATGTATTATTGGTATTCTGTAACTTGAATATACATATATCATTCAGAACTGGTTACTGCATAACTAACAAGCATATGCATCGATGTAAATACTTTTTGAAGTGAATACTTCTTTAGGTGCGTTGAGCACACTGAGAATAAAAATCATGGAACTCACGTCATCATTACCGAACGCTTTCCATGAGCTATATGTATACTGTGTATATATGTGCAGTTTTTGGGTGAACAAAAAGCGTACCGCACGCTAGTTACTTAGTTTTCACTTCTATCGGCAGTCCCCAAAGACTGCCCCGCATGTTCTTTTTTATTTGAAAAATGATCAATGAGGTGTGTAATTGCTAAAATTGTAATTAAAATGTAAACTAATAGTTATTTTGTTTGAACAAATCGATATTAGTCAGTAAACCTTAAGTTCTAATTTTTAACTTTAGCATAAGAAGTATTTGCAATCAATTTACGCGATTGACTATATGGAATAACTACCTCGATCACTTCGGATCACCCTTGGTTTCTTTAACTCGTTTCTTGATTATTCACCACTTAATTTGGTAGGGATAGTTTAAATTTTAGCATAATATTACAAATTTAAAAATCTCAACGTTTCCGCTATCGTTGATACCGCGCCTTACATCAAGCACTATTCTAATCTTTTTGCACTTTTCATTGGACTCGACACACCGTATCGTATTTACGCCTCAAAGAAATTTCTAGAAGATTGTGTGTCGGCAAGCGAAACGATCCGATAAGAGTAACAAGTTTTCAAAGAGAAAAATGTTACCGTTCGTGTGTGTTTCTGTTGCTGTTTGGGCACTGAATTTTGTAGAAAGATTGATGAGAGTGCATCACGTATCACGTCAGCTTTAAGTGTAAGAAGTTGGAATTACAAATTGTTTATTTAAGACATATTTATGTTTTATAGCTATGCTTTTCATACTAGGTATTAGAGTATTTCTTTCGTTGTACATGACGTCACATTAAAATAAATAAGAAATCGTGAAATACTAGAAATGCAATGGAGAGCCTTCTGCTCTTCATATGAAAACATAAATTGATGTCCTAAAAATCATGTTCCTTTTCGAATTGTGCCTAGGTATATTTGTAAAAAATTGTTACATTGTATTGAGAGCATTAGTTACCATTAAACAATGAAAGATCATTATTTAAAATCCCAGATGTGATAATGATAACAAAGCACTCGTTCCACCTGTAGTGTTGAAACTGAAAATGTTTCACGCCTTCATCACTTCACTTCACAAAACATTCCCTTTCATCACAATATATATTTCTACGCACTTTTACACTAAACCAAACTAGTAATCCATGTAATCCTATTGAGTCCACACACATATTGATTTTACGTTCGATTTTCGCGGATTTAAAAATGGAATCGCGCGCGAACTTTTGTTCCAATTTCGCTTTTATTTTAATCGTGTTGATTCTGGAAAAAGGAGGATAATGCCAGTGTTATGGATCGACGTTAGCTGCAATAGGCTGCAACGAGTGAACTATGCTGCAGTGTTCCAGTGGCCTAGTGCAGCCGCGCGCAACTGACCCCGAACGAAGGCGAAAGTGAATCAATACACGCTCTTCTTGGTTGTCACCTCTCGACTTCCTAGGAATAATTAACTCCAAATTGGGCTGGAATTTCTTTAGCTTTGCATGGAAAGAAAGAAAATAAAAGTTCGAGTGAAAAAATGCGTATACTAGTATACCAATTTCGATGTTTTCTGTGGTTTTTGATAGATAGTTGACACCGTAGTACAGATATTTGACTATATAGATAATAGTAAGAGCATGGCTGCTCCTTTTTTTTGGGAAAAGTAGTTACATAAGTTAAGGATACGAAATGACGATGGTGGTGTAACCGTGGGTACATAACATATAGTTTATGTCAGTGTTATTGCATCTATGGTTTATAGCATCATATTCATCTTTACGTAATTTATAACTATGGCAATGATGACCATGGTAAATGCTAAAATTTGTAGCCCAATGTCTACATCAATTTGTGTGTATATTTTTATTGATGAACTCTCATGATATCAATGGAATTGTTTTTAAAAGAGAAACACGGTATGCAAAAGTAGTTAAAGTGATTAATACAATTTATACATCTAAATAAAACAATAATTATCGACTTAAATACGCTCAACTGAGATTTATTAAATGCAAGAATTCATTTTTGTTTTTGAATTACACTAGATGTATAAACAGGTATCGTACATTTAATAAAATAGTATGGCATCAAATCAAGATCTCAAACCTAGATCAGGTCAGCATAATAGGTACTTGCACAAAATTATTGGAACACTTATTTTCGTGTAGACTAATCAGATTATTAAATATTCCATCATAATGAAGACATTTACTGACATCAAATAAATTCTGCAAACTAATTACAGTTAAGGGGATTCGAAATCGAAATAATATATATTTAAAAGCACTTTATCAGCGACAGCAAGTAACGGACAGAACAACAGACCAAGCGATTAGACCACGAGCACAAAGTACAGCTTGATTCGAAAAACTATCCGTAGATCGCCTGAAAGTTATATTTCCAAAGGGGATCATATCTATAAAACGGAGCATTCAGCTAAACTTGCTTTGGTATTGTGTTTATGTAGGAAGTACAATCGAACCTACAACCTCACAATCGAAGTCGAATACATCATCCAGAGAAAGAAGTTAAATTATTATCTAGAACCTAGCTACCATGCTTCTAAATAAGTTTACTTTTATATATTTAATTACCTGATTCATCTTAGGGTCCCAACTGTTTATTTAAAATCAGTATTGACTTCCCCCGCGTACATAGCTGGCTGAAATTCTCTGTTAATTTCCAAATAGTATTTGTCTTGTACATTCAATATCTTCTATTATTAGACATCAGACATTTTGAATATATAATCCAACCGTGCACTGTATTTGTTGTTAAACTTTAACTAGCTTTATTTTATGCGAAGCAGTTTGAGGTAAATATTGGTAGATAGTTTGAAACTTTTTAATTGAACACTATTTTATTTTTGGAATAAGAATGGGATTTAAATTTAGAAAAGTTTGGCTATAGTTCGTGTAGTATCTTTTAAGTTTTAGTACTCTCCGCTCAAGGTTATTAATTGTAAAAAAAATAAGATTGACTACTTGGCAGTATCGTGTGACTACTTGAGCTTTATAAAAAAAAACTTCATGTAACAAGGTATATATTTTATATCAAATACAGATTATAATAAAATTATTGTTTATACTCACATGTGTTCCATGTTCAAATTTTATAATAGATTGTGATTAAATTACTGTATATCTTTTGAGTGTCAATAAAATTATAAACAAGAATATGATAGAAGATAGTATCCATGAACCCGCGACTTCGACAAATCGTGTCTTCGCTTTACAAACTACTCTGAAGGTCGGTAAGAAACGAATCGTTTGAGCTACGGACTGTTAATTTTGACATACCCTAAACATACCCTAAACGTATTTTGGATAAAATATGTTTATGTATATATTAATATATATAAACTGTCTGTAGGTAAAACGACTCGTTACTTGAATATAGAAATGGGCCTTACTTGGCATGTTCTAAATAATCTTATTAAATATTGGCTCTGAATACACTATCGCGGTGTTGACATTACCACGATAGTTTTAAAATGTTTATAGAAAATAAAATACAGTGGCAGTAACTCGACAGCTTTAATTTGCGGTTTACCTACTTTAAAAATATTCTGGTTTCTAGGAAATCCTCCATCGCAATCGTTTGCATCATAAATACGATTCCAATCCTAGCATTTATAATAGTTGGAGCGGTAAACAATATCATATAATTATTAATTTCACTATACTCATATTGGATGCATATATTTATTAACAATTTAAATATAATAATCCACATGGCTAATAAAAAAAAAACAATAATCTTCATTCTTTACATTTGAAATTTTAATTCAAATTTTATTTAGGGATGCTTAAATACCAGCTCAATTAAAACGCCGTGAGATAATCCTGTTATCGCCAGATCCTTAATTATCAACAATAAAATTCTTGGCATAACGAAATAACTGGAGTGTGACGGATTATAAGGGTGAACTGGTTCACTACTCCCAACTCTCCCCATTCCCATTCTTGCCCATTCTACCCCATTCTCAATCTTCCAAATACACAATGGGGAATTATAGATATTAAATATCTATTGTTGTCGCTTCATGATACAAAATTGTAGACGTGTAAACTATTATTGGGTTATCTATAAAAATAAGCTCGGATTTATCGGATGGTTGCTCTGTTCTTAACTCGTCAATAGTTGGAATGCCACATATACTTGAAAGCCTAATGTGTCTGGCCGCGGGTGTGTCATTTAATTGGTTAATGTGCGTATGTATATTTACGCACAGATTAGTATTTGTATTCAATGATATCTATCCTATTTTAAAACTGCAGTGGTAAAGAATGCAACAGCTGTGAGTGAGGTCGGAGGTTCGATTCTCGGGTCAAGCAAAATTTTACAGGATTTTTAGTCAAGAAATTTTCATGTGCATCACGGTGCTTACAACTGTACCCGATAAAAGGCTCGCTCCCTAACATGTCCTAAATGCATAGCTGACGAAATGTGTAATACACTAACTATCTCTGCCGGAATAGAAACCTGTATTGAGGCTGTCTATACTTTGAAGATATTTAAAAGAAAACTATTTATAGAAGTGATTAATTATAAGAGTCTGAATTACCGTTGAAAATTTAAGCAATTAATGTTCAGCTAATCAAAGTAAGACTAGTTTTCCAACTCATTGCTAATCTGAATTCAAAACAATAGTTCTTATTGCCTGTGTTCTTTTTTCAAAGCTGGATATTCATAGGTCATATTAATTCAGGCCTAAATGAATCAAAAAATTAAAAAGCTTCAAACTATCTGCCGCGACACAGGACTTATTCATAGTGCAATTTTTTTTTAATAAACAATATGTCTTGTGACTAAATAAAAAAACTAAAAAAATACTATATAGCATATTGCACTACTCGCAAGCCTCATTCTCATGAGTATCGCAATTAGGTGCTCCGCCGTAATGAGGATTAGTCGTAACCGAGTCATGCCTGTGATTTTGAACCTTAGGCATGAGAAGAACCTTTGAATAGCAATTTGCTAATTACCACTGATATCGTTAGCTGTTGTAACATCTCGCTTGCTGCCCTGAATAGGTAGGTAGAGCCGTCATTTAGACTTGTTTACCAGTACTGTGCGTTACTCTCTAATCACGTTTCCGAATGGTTGCAGTACTTTGATTTATATATCATTTAGAATATCATCTTTAATATACTGTCTCGTGGTCTCTTGGCAGAAGATTGCACTTGTGTTTGTAGTTAAACGTGGCTTCGATTTTCTGGTCACATTTAGTGTTAAATTTATTTTATGTCGTATGAGCAGGTTAGTTCTATACTTAAGCGAAGAACGTAATGAGGGTGACTGGTGTTAGGACCTTAGCAAGCAGAAATCCGTAGTACTGAACAGGTGATTCTGTGTTTCCAATAGCATATAGGATACTTTCATCACAGATAATACACACCCACGCGAAATTGCGTTCGTAACCACGTTTGTAACCATACATATCTACCTACTAACATATCTTTTGCAGACGAAAGTTATGCAAACGCGTATATATAAACCAGGACTTTATGATTTCACATCCAGAACAATAGAATATATGCAATTGTGTTCCGTATAGCATTTTAATAAAGGTTATTATTGCGTAAACAGAGTCACAATATGCATGGTCCGAATCGCCCCGCACAGATCGAATTTGTCTGCAAAGTTTGAATGTTTCTGTATACAGGTTGGAGTTTAAAACGGCTGTATATGGCCGTTGCGAGGGGAGTTATTGACGCAGCCTGTATATGCAGTAAGGTACAGCCAGTTAAAGTAGCCATTGTTGTAATTTAAATTCTAATTTATACATAATCTGTGCAGATGATGTTTAAATTTGAATTTATATTGTGATTTTGATGTCAAAAAGTTGGCTTATTACGGCTTGAGGCTTGACACCTTAGTACGATGAACATAGTTTGAATTAGAAGGACATGGCAGACATAAAATAAACTTTTTAGGTATAATTATTGAAGGTTTGCAATTTATATTGTGAAAAATAATTATGGTAGTATAATTTTTATTTATTTAAAAGTTTACACACAAGCCTGCAAAAAGAAACATCGTACGTTTTAAAAATACGGGGGAATTCGAAATTGCGAATACATGAATGCAAATCAAATAAATGATTACTTTGTTTTTAAAAAACGCTTATTTATAAAGAGCTTAATCAATAATCTCGTAAATTCTTAATACAAATTAACAATTAACAGAGAGAGCGCGGCGTGAAATTAGTCGAGGCGCGTCTAACGCTCGTCGAAGCGCGTGCTATTGGCATCGTCTTAAAGAGCCCTTTGTAAATACCTTGATTATTGGATTATATTAATAAATATATATTTTAAGGTAAACGACTGCTTGTTGTTCTATAGGCATAAGAAAGCGCGATTGTCATTTGTAAAGTTCCATGTTTGCTAGGAATAAATAACAAATTCTAACTTAATATTATATATGTGAATGTGAGTTTGTTTTTTATGCTTTTACGTCTTAATCACTCAACCGATCATCATGAAATTTTGCATACACAGTGTCAGGTGTATAGAAATGGGCATAGGGTACCTATTATCAAGTAAAATAATAATATAAATAATTGTTCCCGAGAGATTAAAATTGATTGACAAAATCTACAATATCGCGAGCGAAGCCGTGGTCAAAATCTATTTGAGTTTCTACTCAACAACTCTACTGAGCCTCGGTGATTTCAGCATGAATGCCGGCTTAACCGAGGAAGGACTACACTCTCACAGAATATCGACGTGAAATAGCAGTATTCCTACTGTTGTGTTTCGTTCGGTGAGTGAGAGTGCCGGAGGCCCAATCACCGCCTTTCCCGCTTCCCGTTGCTTCTCCTTCCCACTTTCTTTCCTAAAGGGTCGGTAACGCGCAAAAGATGCCTCATGTGTTGCAGGCGTCCATAGGCTACGGTGATCACTTACCATCAGGTATGTCAGTCAGTATGCTTGTTTGTCACATTATTTGTATAAAAAAAAACGGTAAGTACTGTTTTAAATATACGTACAGGGACACCTTTCCGTATCACAGTGGCAGTGAAGGCGAATACTATGCTGTGATGCCTTAGGTTAAATTACCGAGTCGGGCTTAGTATCATTGAGATTTTCTGTCAAGAAATTCTCATATGCAGCACGGAGACCAATAGACGGCAATTACGCACCAGCTATTATGTGGGACACGAAACCGTAGCTAGTGAAACGTGAGTATAATATTATATACCTGTCTCTTCGAAGATATAGGGTTGAGACTATGCACCGAACACCAAGAACGTTACCAGACTCTATGCTGCCCCTAAGAATTTCCAAACCGTATAGCCAATAACAATTTACCTGATCCAGAAACCGAACTGAGGATCACAAGATCGTTGGCAAACATATTCGACGGAACCAGTAAAGCCGTCTCTCAACTTTGGTAACTCGCTATGCATGTATCTTATACATAGGTGAATTATATGACAACCTTATCTCATAATACAAATGGCACACATAAGCCTTATGCGTCGGTTACATCGCTGTTATCAGTGAAGTTGAGTACTCACTTACCCGTGATAAGCTATCTCAGCAACTGTTGAGTCATAATGTCGTTGGCGGTACTCAATATACATAGCTAAGGAACATTGCTTGGGCGATCGAGAAGAAAACGTTAACAGTATTCCTTTTAAAGTGTCTCACGCTCTAAGGATCAAAGCCCTGTGTCGCAGGATACTAACAAAAATACAGTAGATATAAAATACAACCAGGCTCACAATTATAACTTGTAGATCATAGAAATAATTGTCCAACCAAACTATTTTATTTTCTAAGCGACATTTACAATGTATTAAGTATACATTATTAATTAGAACTACATAATACAGGGTGATTTTGAAATCGTGTAATTCCTTTTAACCACGCATTCTACTGGTGATATAGAATAACCCTGACCATATTTTTATTTAATTAAATAGATTTATTTTTTTTGAAAAATTATTATTCCGTTTTTTTCGTGAAATGGTGTCAGATAGTCATATGTTAACCAACCGAGGCAATTTTAATTTTTTACTAATTAAAATAAAAAAACATATTAATAATGAATGTCGTAAATAATAACGGGCGGTCCTTTTTATTGCCCCTTATTATTTACGACATCAGTTATTGTTATGTTATTATTTTTAAATTAGTAAAATATTAAGATTGTGTCAGGTGGTTAAAATATGACTATTTGAAATCATTTCATGAAAAAAATCTGTACTCAAATTTTGCCGAAACCATTATTCTAATTAAGAAAAAATATGGTCAGGGTTATTCTATATCACCAGTAGAATGCGTGGTTAAAAGGAACTACACGATTTCAAAATCACCCTGTATATATATTCACACACGTATTAATCAAGACAAACTTATTATACAAACAATAATAATCTTAATATTAAATATTTATACAACTGGTTAAAGCGTCGTAGAATTTGTCAACATCGCTGTATCCTCTACTAAAAAAATACTACAATCTAATAATTGTCTTCTGTTTACGCGAATGTTATTCATTGAAATTAAGAGTCTACCCGTGACCATGGCTGCTGAAAAGCAACCGAAACGTCGGGGAAAGTGTAAACTTAAATATAAATAGTTTTAATAATTTAATTAGCTTAAAATTAGTAATGTTTAATAGTAGTATAGTAGTGTAACAGTTTCTAAATTATGTAATAAAGTGTTAAATAAACAACGCGATAAAATCCGTATATACTACAATCTACTTAAGGAGTCCGAAATGTATACTCACGGTTCGAACTCATTATACATCGGCTCGTTACCATGAGTGTGACAATTGTCTATTAAAAATAATAAAAAATAAAATATGTGCTCAGCTTTTACCTGGCACGATGACATTGAACCTTAAAAAGATTCAAACAAAAGTACCGACACAAACAAACAAAGAAAATTATTACCTTTCCCACCATTAATAATACCTTAAACCCCTTGTTTGACACATTACTATAATGGAGCTGTCATCTGAACATATTTCGCGACTTCATGTTGCGGAGGCGGAGCCGACGGCCATTTAAGCGAGACCCTCAATTCGAGCACCGTTTTGTTTTACTCAGAGCATTATTATCGAGACGGGAGCTCTTATTAAAGTGGTCCAGACAGGGTAGAAATGTAGCCGTCAGTCGCAGGTGATAACTGGATCGAGTAATTAGAAACTGACATGGCAGTTAATAACTGAGGATAAGTTTGACGCGCATGCAACTAGACACCTCGCCGTCAGCGCGGAATTGACAGAAAACTCGCGAGTCCTAGTAATATTGTAAATGGGAAAGATGTTTGGATGTTTATTACTCAATCACGATTAAACTGTTGAACGGATTTGAATGAAACTTAGTATGAAGATACATTATATTCTGGCCAAACAGATTAAGATACGGAATTGTTGCTGCCGGGCGCGAATTCTAATATATAACGATGTATTAATTAAGTAGGCTTCAGTAATTAGGCAATTAACTATTTGAAAATTCACTTTTTACATACGCCACGGCTAGGCAGAGGTAATAATAATATATTATATATTATTATTACCGTATCACAGAAACAGATTTATTTTATTTTAAATAATGTCCTAATCGAGGACAATTAGTATAGATATTGCTTAAGTTCAGTCACAGAATACCATTATATTGTTATATTTATATAATTATTATTATATTATATTATGTTATATTTATTATTTTATATTTGCCATTCTCTACAGTATCAAAATTAATAAAATAACTTCGCCGCCGATTACTTGTATACAAACTACGTGTACAATAACTAATCACAACATATTTATTCAGTTCAATAGATGAAATACCCACGTCTTTAAAACTTGAACCACAGCAAACACATTGTAACTAACAACTAATAAGAATTTCCTTCATTTAAACACACGATTACGTGCTCCAAACATTTGTTTGTACTACAAAGTGAACGCCCGTTCGACAACAAATGAGTTACTACCAAACTAAGCTCATGTTACTATTCAGACGGTCATTAATTCCAAGTACGGGGTGAACTTCGGTCTCAAATTAGTGTGGGGTCCAACAAAATCATTTATATCAATTCTGTTACGTTGGACGTTGGAAATTATTAAAACCGCAAGCGGACCGTGGCTCGCAAAGGCTTCTAATTAACTTTGGTCCACGTACGGAAAGCTGAGCAGCTGTTGCTGGATAATGCCTTCTTGGTCATATGCTCGCCTGGTACTTGCAGTGCAACAACGTGTATGTATGTATACGTGACAAAACTTCGAAGATTGGTTGAATAAATTAAATGGTGCTTATTAATTTAGAAATATACTATGGATGGTTTTATGGATGGTTATATACCTATTATTATTTACATTATTATCTTCGACAGTAAAAAAAAAAGAATGTATAGAATTTGGCAATTAAAAAGATACCTTGTAATCAAAGACATTAAAACGATCAAGAGCGGTCAAAGTTATTCATATTTTAAAGTCTAAGATAATTTAGACAAAGCGTTATTAAAATTGAGAGCGTCTATAAAAATTCAGCGTGTCATATCGATTATTTTGTTTGAAAATCTATTTTATAATTAAAATTAAACTACTATATACGGATTTTATCGCGTTGTTTATTTATCACTGTATTACAAAATTTTGAAAATATTACACTACTACTACTATTGATTTTAATTTACTAATTTATAAGCTAATAAAATTATTTAATCTATGTCTCCCCGTGACCATGGCTGCTGAAAAGCAACCGAAACGTCGGGGAAAGTGTAAGCCAAAAATAAATAGATTTAATAGTTTAAATAATTTTATTAGCTTATAAATTAGTAAAATAAAATCAATAGTAGTAGTAGTGTAATATTTTCAAAATTTTGTAATACAGTGATAAATAAACAACGCGATAAAATCCGTATATAGTAGTTTAATTTCAATGAATAACATTCGCGTAAACAGAAGACAATATTATCTATTTTATGATTTTTATTTTAAATGGAATTTCTGTTTGTTACTAAAAGTTTGTGATCTTTTGTCTTATTATTAATTTTTATGTATGTATGTTATTTTATGTACCTATTTATATAATTTTCATTTAAATGTAATTATTTCACCATAAGATCTAAATAAAATAGATCTTATGGTGAAATAAATACATTTAACTAAAAATTTTGCAAGAAATGTGCGTTTTTATTTTTATATGTTATATTAATTTTTAAATTCCAAATTATTTTATTTCGTTTTAACAATAAATATCCTTAAGTTAGTTTGTGGAGTCTCCTTTTAAGCATTTAATGCTTGTGTTAGGAGGCTCCGCTCTTCCATACCGTAATTATAAATTATAATTTATTATTTATTGTTACCACGAATAATGTGTAAAAATATAGCATTTATATCATTTATTCACTACGTCTTTTCTAATTACTGTTTCACAAGTATTTATGCATTCTTGCCTATTTAATGAAATGTTAGAATTTCAACTTATTTTGACTTTCAAACGAATTTATGCGCTTCTTCATTTCAATATAAGGTCATTTTTATGTAACCTGCAATATCAAAATAATAAAAGCGGCACCACTCCACAGTATTGCTTTAAATAAACTGAAACTAAATGAAACTCTTTCAATATTCAAACAATGCGTGGATAGATTAAAAATAAAAAGCCAGCCCTTGATTCTCGTCATTCGATCTTCCTTTGTTATCGCTAGCAATTAAAGAGGAATAAAAATGTTGAATTTTAAAAGCTTCAACATGCATTTCGAAACGTTTTGTCAAGTCCCCATAGACATATTATTTTGGAGAAATGTACTGTAAAGAGAGAAGAAGTCTTTAAAATTGTAAATAGTAGGTTATAAGGATAGTAGAAAATATTTTACAGGTAATAATGACCATTTTAAATACATATATTGTTTGTGAGCGTGTCCTCGACTTTTTGTCGTAGATTCAAATCGTAAAGCAGTAGTAGTTTGTGTGTATGTTATTGGACATAAAAATTACTTCATTTCTGAAGTAATTACTTCAGAAAGGTTACATCTAAAAATCATGTAAACTTTCATAAGTAATCTGATATACCTTTTGTTAAACATATATTGTACGTGTGTTTTCAATGTCAGACCCGGGTGCACCATGTAATTTTTAAGATTCATTTACTTACAAATGCAATAGCTTTATAGCTTAAGTTAAGTTTTAATGATGTGAGGTGTGATACCAACATGCATAAACTGAATTCAGATAATATTGTTCTAATATTTAGGTAGTTGATTAAAAATATAAAATACTACACGGTTTCGCTTTTAACGTTCTATGGAAAGCTTTCCTATAGCCCCTGTACTTTTTTTGGCATAAAATGCTGTCAATATCCACTCTCCGGCCCTTTGACTATCTGCAAAAAAGTTCGTCAATCCGTTGCTCTGTTACGCATGGGCTAGTGCTACGTACTTTTAAAAGCTGTAGTAACTTCGTAGCGTATAACGTGTTACGCATTCTACATACAAAAGAAATCATACATAGTGTTTACGATTTATTTAGCTGATCACTGCAGCTAAACCAATGGTAAGCACTATGTATCGCAATATCAAAATATACTTTACTAGATTTTGGCCGTAACTTCGCTTGAATACGGTTTTTTTGGATGAAGTATCCTTCATCCAGAAAAAATACTGTACTGTATGTACCTCTGACAAAGTGTATGCAAAATTGCATGATGGTCCGTCGAATAGTTAAGGCCTGAAAGCCTAAAAAACAAACAAACTCATTTTTCTGAATTAGGTTTCTATAAAACAAGTACATTTATACCTAGTGCAATTGATAATATGGACATACAATGGAATGTTCGCCTACTGAGCAATACTTTCTGTCATCGTTATAAAATAGTCTTATGTTAGACATATATGGATAAAAAGATGCTGACGAATTCTACCACGCCTAAACTATTTTTATAAATATTTAGTATTTTTATTATTACTTTGTCTTTGTTAATACGTTTGTGAATATATATTAGATTAATTAGTGTAATAAATAATGTATAATATAACCTTACAGAGTATTTATAGATAAAATGAATAATTCTAAATATATACATATAGGTGAAATAGATACCATCCCTATTTTGCTGTTTTGATATCTCGACTAAATAAAAGAATATTGTTTATTAAATCGTGTATAAAAAAGAATGAAAGCATCCAAATAAAATAAAATCGCAGATAAGATTAAATTTCAATTGCATCCAAAATTATGCTGTCGAAAAATAAACCGTAGCGAACTCTAGTTCGGCACTAGTCGTCAGAGGAGGCTCTTGAAATTCGGCGCTCGGCCGCCCGGTCCTTAGCCGAAGCCCAAATTATACGTTGCGACTAAATTGTCTCCGTTGGCCTATCTGCCTGCTTTTGAGACGTCTGCCTACCGTCGGCATAAATGTAAAACCATTTTAGCTGTTTTAAAAACGATAAAAGTATACATTTATTGTTTGGATCCTAGAAAACTGCAAAGATGACTGTTGTGGTTAGACAATACGGTTACTTGTGAATATAGTGAAAGCTACAAACTGCGACATGAAATACAATATAATTTGTTATTCGCATCTTTATTTCTTTCAAAACTAGCAACTATACATATATTATTTTGACATATCAATAAATAAGCAAACGGGGTATTAAATAGCTTAGATTTGGTTGCAGTTTAAATTAATGTCCCATAAAAGATAGGCACATAGCTTTGTGTGACGTGTCTGAAGGTGAAGTAGCGGTATACTAGGAATGCGACCAAATTAGTCTCTAACGATGGCAGAACCGCGACTTTTTTATACAGGATTGGCAATGTGTGAGTAACGTTATCGCAGCAGACGTTACAAAAATCAAAAAAGGTAGACCGCTCCTTAGCGTTTTAAAAATCAACTCAGATTAATATCTCATAAATATGTTGAAAGTAAATATGGCATGATGTTGACTAGTAGGCTCAAATATACATAATGACAGTCTTTAGACTTCATAAAGATCACAAGTGGGTTAAAAAATTCGTAACGACTAAGTTTTCAGATTTGATGTTTAGAAAATGACAAGGTTGTTAGGCGTGTATACTCGAAGAAAAGCCCGCTTTTATTCCCAACGGTACGTTGGTACGAAGTGCACTCCAAAAGTTAATAATTCGAAACCCGTTCTGTACTTGTCTGATTCCCCATTCATATTCATATTTATTTCGTTTCACCTATTCGCCCCGGGACGCTTCACAAATTTAAATTTAAATCCTTAATTTTAACAAGACACGCGGCGGTACAGAACTCGCTTTAGACATATTGCTCGGCGGGCCGGAACCAATCTTCATTGTAAAGCGATTCCGAATGAACGGTGTTTAAGTATGATTATTCGCGAAAATCTCATATTTATGTAAATTAGACATCAAATGAATGCGATTGTTGTTCTTTGTTCGGTCTCGGGGCGCTTGCTTACAATTTTATTAAGATTCTAAATAAGAATAGCTATGCATATTTCCCGTTTTGTATTTGTTTATGAGAACTACTGTATTGTAGCAACAGTCTGGAGTAAAAGATGGTAGAGCCAAATAATGAAATTTGACTTTAAAATATTATGGTTGATTTAGCTAAGCATCGGCTTAAGGAGGACGATAGATTATGTGGTGGTCATCAGCCTATTGGGTCAACGGAATAAGGAAACTGGCAGGATATATATTATAGGTCATGAAAACGATTGGCAAAAGCGACTTAAACAATGCGAGGTTAAATATCGTAGTAAACAAAGTAAGATCATCTGAGAATGATGGTTGTTCAAAGTCTGATTGTTCCTTATGGGCGTTGTTAAATAATGCATTGCCTCTTTTAACGGTGATGAAGATATTTTCTATAATATAGAAGTATTTGCAAACTAAAGTGCTAAGTATCAGAGCTCAAATTATATTGACAATCGGTTTATTATCTCAGATAAGACGTTATTGATAAAACCTTCTTCCAATTTATTAGTAACATACATTGCGCAAAGAAATAATCGCATGCAATTAATTAGCTAATCGTCATACGATTCTTATTAAAGAGGTCGTCAGCAAAAGCCGGTTTATGCGCAATTTTTTATTGACCGATACATATTTCGTTTTAGTAATAAAAGAGTTGTTCCGAAATAAACAACCACAGGAAAAAATACATCACCTGTGATTCCGGTTCGAAGCAAATATTTTAGTGGTCGATATGTGAATCATATTTGTTTCAAGGATGTTTGTCTGTAATTTATTTGTAACTACTTTTAGCCCCCAGATTTGACAACAGGTCTTTCAAATTAAACAAAACTATCCAATATGACTCTACCGCCGAAACTTTGGAAACTATATATAAAACATATGCGTTGAATATACAATCTCCTCTTTTCAGAACTCGGTTAATAATTATGATTTCTGTCAACATTGTATGACAAGTATCCATATTTTTTTGATATGACTGTACTTTTACCAACTTCGAAATCCTTGGAACAAAGTGTGCCGTTGCCTAATTTCGAATCCACTTAAAATTTGTTTTCCTATTGTCAACAAAACCTCTGAAACCTCATTAATTAATTAAGAACTGTTTACTTCAACGGCATTCGGCAAAGGAATAAGCTGTCATCTTAAAGTCTCACTAATTTATGAAGTCAAATAACTATGGAGACCGCAAGTAAGGAATGCAATCACCATTGGGTTAATTAATAATTCTAGACCGGTCTGAGGACATAAAGTCTGCGGTTGGAGGGTCCTCCTCCCCCTCCTATTAGTACTCCGTTTTAATACTGCCCACATTCAGCGAGAACCACTCTCTACATATTAATTTTACGAGAATACCTCTTATACGGGATCTCGACAATTTCGCTATTCACAATTGCGGTGCGCCGTGGCTAGACGTCCAAGGACTAGCGGATATATGTGTATAAACCGTATTTATTTATTATTTATTAACTCTGTATAGACTTCGCTTCGTGGAAGTTTATTTTCTGAGGGCCTTTGAAGGTATTAGAGAATCATTTATTTTTAGAGAATGAGTTTATGAAGCATGTTTATGTTAAATTTACTTATGAGAATATAGTTCTTGTGAGGCTGGTATGTAACATGTGAAAGTCGAGACAATTGCATTGATTGTTTGGGTCGTGTAAACGATTCGCGCATGTAGTCCGCGCTCATATTTTGCGTACATAGGTTGCGCGAGTGGCTTTCACATGTAGCCTACGGCTGTTACTTGCATTGTGGCTCGTATCTTGCTTATTATGTACAGTGCAAAAGTAGCTTCCGTATGTAGCCTTAGCCTGTTACTTGCATTATAGCGAGTATCTTGTTTATTATGTAGACTGCGTGTCTTGTACATGTACCATCTACTTGCGTTTGCTCAAGCACCATAAAATATTAGATCATACCGTTACAGCATATGCTCATGCAGCTTTCTAAGGTAAACGATTTTAGTTCACGTAACAACGGTTGGTCAATGTTGAAGGAGTTTGATTGTTGTTCTCTTTACTCGTTATTCTGATATAGTTATTGTTCTATAGGTACTGAATATGGTATGGCTACAACATAGCTTGCGAAATGCTACTGCTCACTGCACGGATGACGTTGGGGTTTAAGCGGTTGTCTCGCCACTGCCATTGCGCCGAATGTTTTGGGTTCGAATCCCACACGGGACAAAATGTTGTGTGATCCACAAATTGTTGTTCCGAGTCTGGGTGTTCTTTGTGTCCGTTGTTGAATGTTTGTAAAGTCCTCCGCGACATAGGAATTATTACTAGTGTGGGAGTTAAAAAAAACTGTTTGTAAAATACAATTCTCTACCACTGCGATGATATGCAAGCGCGATGTCTATGTTCGTATGTATTTCAAAAAGTATAAATAAAATGTCTCTTGGTAGTTAAAATAATCACAAAAAGCTCGCCAGTATTATTTATGTTGATTACACTGAGGCGTGGCAAAAAGAGAAGTGTTACAATGTGCTATTTATCAACGGTCTGCTTTGGAGCACTTTACTGTGTAATTACACAACATTTGTAATATTCCTTATAATTTACATTATATTCTGGTTATAATATTACAGTCTGTGTGGTAGCATAATGTATGTATAATGCTCGTTAGTGTTGCCAAGGCTCTTGCCATGTCGAGTAAAAAATTGCCTGATTTATCAACTACGAGACGAAACAGCTATTTCTCGCAAGAGCTGTATTTTTGTATCCCTAGTTTTAAATATTAGTAAAAGTATCCCAAAACTAATCAGCCTATCATAGTCTACTGCTAGACATAAGCCTCTTTAATTAGAGCCATAATACCAGCTCATCATGTACTTTCGTCTTAGATCTAACAATAATTGCTGGATTGCCAAGTGATGCCATACATAACAAATACATAACAACAAATGGGTATTCTACAAATAGTTGTTCCAAGACTGCGTGTTCTTTGTGCCCATTAAATATTTTTAATTTTCAATTCCTCTGCGGCACAGAAATAACTACTAGTGCGGGCATTCTGACCTTTTTATAAAATGAGTAAAACACTTGTTTTTGCTCGTAGCTTCATTTAGGAACACTTCAAACAAAAAACAAACAAACATTTGCATTCGTTTTATAGCTTGTTGAATTTAAGTTATGTGGCATTTATTAGTATTAACGTTCACCACTGAATATCTTAAGAATATTGTAAGATGCATTATTACCTTAAGAATACTCACATAATAATTTGTAGAATAATTATATATTAACGACATCGGTCTCTAGACGACTTTACCATGAAATAATATCGCAACTACTTTTAATAAACGAGTCGCACTTTAATTAAGGTTTATGAAGTATACTGAGCGTCACAATTTTATTAAATATCAGAACATTTTAATAAAAAGTGTCGTCGGGTCTTTATGAGCTTTAAAAAGAATATTACTTTTGAATTTTACATATTACTGTACGCTGTCTATATTTGCCGTATGATATTTGATTAGGTGTAACCTTTTTTATTTTCTTATAGGGCTGTTAAAATAAAGAGGAGAATGTGAGAGCGGTACCTCTTAGTCAACTTAAAACAGACTAATTAGGTTCGGAGAGTACCTCTGCTTTAAATAAAGGCGCAGCTATGTAAACAAGCAATTTTCTTGCAAGCGATATACCTAGAGCATTATAACGATAATTCTTCGACTTTCTTTTGCAAAGACAGCGACTATAAATAATTATTGTGTCGCAGATTTCCCTATACGTCTTTTTATATGTATTTAACTAGGGTCCAACGGCATAAAATAAAAATAAAGGCCTAGAGCCCGATCGCAGTGTCACTGGGTCCAAATGTGAATTTCAAGCAATCATTCTTGCGTCCAATTATTTTGCGTGTGTTGGGTGGGTACCGGGTACTAAGCACACAAAAAAAACATCAAAATCGGACCAGCCATTTAGAACGAGTTCAGTGACATACACACATACAGAAGAATTATACACAACGTGTAACATATTAAACGCACTTCCTGAAAGTACTTTGTTCAGAATCGGCTACTGAATCCATTTCTGACATTTTAATATAGGTATTTTTTTTTGTCCTACAATAATTAAAACAACGTAAATTATAGTCATCCTTTTCTTTGAACAGTCGAAATAAACGAAAATGTATTATAATTCCAGGTAATAAGGTTTTTGATGCAATAAATGCAATAATGTTAGACTTATTGTAATATTCCCCATACTCTCCGCGCACAATAAGGAGAACTAATTCGTTAAATTAAAATATTTAGGTACATAAAAGTAACATTTTAATATGATTATATTCTTATGATTTAATAATCTTATTGGGGTGTTTGAGGTTGTGCGTTATATCTGTGACACGTTGTACATATATATAAAGATATTCAATTATTTAAAGAAACTAATTGCTTTCCAAACCTTTATTAAATTGGCTTTACTATAAGTACAACAATTTCTGCAAGCTCATTCAGACAAGAACATTCAGGTAACATAATACCTGCGATGAAATTTCTAAAAGGTAAAGTTAGGAGGTACATCCAGAAACCTTTATAATTATTATCTAGATGGAGGTTGGATGTCTCGCCAGACATTTTCCTAAGGCTTTAATGAAACCACATAATAACGTATCGTGTTATGTTATTATGGCGCGGAATTTGTGCTCGCCAACGTTGCTACGACGTACGTAGACGAGTTGCTACTTGCATTATTATATTTTAAGTTTTGGTAACAGCTGGATTGTTAAATACCTGTATATTCTACATCTTCCTACTTTAAGTTTATATTTTATTCTGTTTTTTGTTATGTTTATTTCTACTTAACTTGTTTTCGAACTGTACATTTTGTTATAGTTATTGTTTGCGTGTTCTTTGTGTCCGTTATCTGTTTGTAAAGTCAAAAGATACCTGTGTTCGATTTTACGTATGTTAAGGTATCACTTAAAAATGTTGTATTACTTAAGTAATCATTTTTCATAATGTGTATATGTTTTTTGTGTTTATTGTATTATACTATTTAAGTAATCATTTGTATATGACAGCAGTAATAATGTAAGAACTACCGATTGTCCAAATAAGTAAGTAAAATGATGTGGATAACGACTAGGATATGGTCAAAGCAATAATTAAGAGTACCTAGCAGATCGCAATTTCCAAAGACAAGATTTATTTAGTGTTAATAATTGCTATAATTGCCAAGTACGTTATATGTATTAGCATAGAAGTTTATATAAATAATATATCATCGCAGATTCACATTTTTTATTTAAGGAGATTACAGCAAAATTTCGAGACCAGAAAAAATTTTAGTTGATAACAGACATTTTTAGATTCTGTGTCGCATCTGAGAATTTTCTTACAGAAACATCTAAGAACATTGTCTGCGACGAAAATTGAACCTTGGACCTGCGATCCGCCTAAGCACAGACTTATGCTATGAAACTATCAAGTCATACATTTCGACAATACTTTTCCATTTCATTTTCAACCTGTGCTTTGTGTACAATTCACACAATGCAATTTTTGCATAAAAACAAATACAACGCAGTAAATTTTCGGGTGACAATACTGCCCACTGGATATGCCAATACTCCGATAGTTCATGGTTGTGTGTCTGAGAGTTACATTTATAGCGTTGGATAATAACCGTCTGATATACGAGTAATAATGATGGTATATTTTGTAACAATACGGCCGGCTATTGTCACATACATAATAATTGAAAGAAAATTTCGGACGTTAAATGGCTTTTATTAAAGCTTTTTATATTCCAGTATGAGCTTTGTAAATTTTTCTTTAATCTATTACCATTTTATGCAAGACAACTGCGGCGAGACCTTTGTTTAATTTTATAGGATTGAAGATTGACGGTCAAAAGTGTCTTCAAGTTGATTCCACGATGTTTTCAAAGTTGTCGCGTACGTATTAGCTTATTATTGCTTGCTTTAACGGTGAAGGCAAACATCTTGACGAAAGCTGCAGACATCAGGGGTAAAATGTTTTAAAGATGTGTGAAGTCTGCCACCCCGCACTGGGTTTGCGAGGTGGACTAACTTAAAACTAAACTAAACTAAAAACTTAAGCCTTCTTATTTTGAAACTATACACGTCGTATAGGTAGGTATAGCAGGCCCACTGCTGCCAATGAGTGTTAACTATTGTTGTTATGTCATAAAACGTTAATCCGAAGAAGAAAATTATTTGATGAAATATCCGATCAGATTACACGGAAAGTGCTGTTAGTATCTCGCTCGGGGTTTAAAAATATGGGATCGTATCATATATTTTATACGCAAGCATTTTAGTTCGACTGTTCGTTTATTTATTTTTTATGATTATTTATTTGTTTACTTGATATAATACTAGGTAACGAGTCTACCTCGCGATAAAGTATTTTAACGGTGATGAATACCTATTGATTGCACGATGTTTCAACCGATTTGCGCGTTTATTTATTGGTGGTTGCAGTGTATAAAAGTTTACTTTTAATAATAAATGAACAAATAAGTTACACTAAGTATAAAGCATTAATATTTTACATACCTATCACATTAAACTTATATTTATCGTATCCATATTAATTCGAGCTATTTCCCACATATGCAATTGATTTGGTGACTGGATACCAAAACAACAATATCAAAAGGATTACATCGATAAATTGTTGCGAGAATTTAATTTATTGTTAGAATGTTTTATATTAAAGTTGGTGGTTTCATCAGACAATCGAAAATAGTTTTAATCCAATCTTAAAGTTAGGTTTTGTTTGGTTTGGTATTATTCTAAATTCAATAAATATAGGTATGTGTCTGTGCATATGTAACCGCAGTAAGAGATTATCAGGGTATATAATGTTAACTACTAATAAAATCTATTATTTAACAGCTTCGATGGCGTAGTGGTTAGTGTAACCGACAGCTACACCTGAGGTCGCGGGTTCGATTCCCGCACAAGTCAAACATTTGTGTGCATGAACATGGATGTTTGTCTTGGTCTGGGTGTTTCTATGTATAATATGTATGTATTTACAAAAAAAAAGTATATATGTATGTTTATCCATTGTCTAGTACCCATAGTACAAGCTCTGCTTAGTTTGGGCTGGATGGTGTTGTGTGTATGTGATAGAATGTTTGTTTATTTATCGTACAATACGATAAGTACTGGTAAGTATGGGTCTAAATCATAGATTATCACTGTACTTAGATTGACCGAAAAAGTGTCCCAAGCTATAAAGAGTGAGCTCTCACATTACATTTACAAGATAGATATTATTATCATTATCATTATAGAGAACGATAGTGAAGTAACTTTCATTATGAATGAGCGTGATAATATTATATTTGAAACGACAGTACTCCAATAGATAAGGTATTGGACTTGCGACCGCGATTGGATTGGTCAAGGGTTCGAATCCCATACATTGCACTGCTGACGTGAATCCATTCCTAATACAAGCATTCTAGCTTAGCTTGATGCTAATAAGAATACTAGTATTTGGAAACCCAAATTGCTAGTTTACGTTACGCACGTTATATATCATATGCACCGCATCGGTGCTTAAGCGCCAAGAGCACGCTCTAACATTTTTGACGTGGCGGTCAAAGGGTTAAAAAAGAAAAAGCTAAAAAATATAATTCCGATGTTGTATTGGCATTGTGTGTCAGATATGACAACATAACTTCTAAAAAGATGACCATATTTAAACGTAGTAAAGCGTATCTATGATATAAATCCTTACTCGCAAGGCTGTTTCGCATGGTCATGCATTTCGGCTGCGATAACTATGCTGCCCGCATTCAACGCTTCTCTCGGGCATTTTGAGTAGAGCGTCCAGATATTATCTTTTAGGGGCGCCACCACTCAATAATATTTCTCAATACGTGTCCTACTATAAAATATTTGGTACTGCACAACAAAGTCTTCATAAGTTACTGACTACCTAATTAGGTTTACTTATTTTAATAATTTTACACGGTCTATAATTTGTCAGTTTTTGAAGAAGACAATTCACGCTCTAGTAGTAATTTGTGTATCGTGGGCAACTTTACAAACATTCAAGCAACGGACACAAAGAACATCTGAGTATTCTTCGACTCTGGACACGGAATAACTATTTGAAGATCACACAAATTTTTGTCCCGTGTAGGGATCGAACCCACAACACTCAGCGCAGGCGAGGCGATCACGCCATCTGTACTGCACAGATGCCCATATATTACTTGAAATATTTAGCGTAATACTGATGGTACATTCCAGAGTTTCAATACGAAAAACAGCTTTTGAACAAAGCTTTTATTTAGCAATATCTGTGACGCCTATGTAAATATACGTTTATATACAAAATAGTTGAGTTTCTTTATTCAAAATCGTGCAGAAAGCCTAAAGGAATAAGCAACACATAATATGAAAATTTGATTTGGCGAAATGGAAATCTTATTTCGGTTGTATTCATATGTGACAGGTTGAATGAAAAATCTCTGTACGTATCAGGTTCGATAATCTCAATTTCGTTGGCTGAACTCATATTGTATATAGTGACGATACATATAGTTATTACATGTGACAGCTCATACGTGGTATGTAAATGCGGGCAATAGGTTTATTTTCATACATCTCCTATTAAGGCTGTAAAGCAAACATTTGTGTACTGCCGTGGTAAATATATAGGTGGAAATAGGATCCAGAATCAAACGTTATATACTAATTAAAAATTTTGGAAGCAAAACATAGGCCATATTTTAATAACCTCGACATGTCTACAAATATACCACACACCAAATCCGCATCGGAAATGGTTTTAAAAAAATAAAAGCTTTCTTTTTTGTTTTATTAATATTGAGTACTTTGGATTCTTTTTTGTCAATTTTATTTGTGTATTTATGATTCTTCATGAAATACCCTATTAATTATTATGATAGTGATTAATGATCAGTCATTAAATATGTTTGAATTAAATATATGAAATAGAAAACATGGCATAGAAAGGCGGATTAGCTGGAATTTCTTCTAACAATAAGACGCAATTAAAAGTAAAACTGAAGAAAGAGAGAAAGAAAGAAATCTTTATGACATTTCCATTTTGAATATCATGCATAGCAGTCGTATACGCTACGTATATAGGCATGAAACTATTATACATAATAGTTTCATGCCATGAAAAGTGTAAATAATAATATGTTAGATCATGAAATATAAGAAGATACTTACATAACATTATTTACTTTTCAGATACCTTTTGAGAACCTGTATTATACAGATTCCTATAAGATATCTTGCCCACCAAGTTGCAGGCAAACAAGCATAAATATACACATACATAAATACATAAATTCACGCCTGTTTCCCAGAGGGGTAGGCAGAGACTACGGATTTCCATTTGCTACGATCCTGACACACTTCTCTGGCTTCATTCACTTTCATACCATTCCTTTCATATCATTCACGCTCGCCGGTTTAAGGTGCTCTTAACCTGGCCTTTATCCAGAACGTCTCCGATCTGATCAGGAAACGTTCGCCTAGGTCTTCCCCTTGCAACTGTTTCATTCACACTAGCCTTATAAACTTTTTTAGTCAGTCTGTTCTCGTCCATTCTTTCTACATGCCCAAACCAACTTAACATACCCTAAATATCCAAGCTTCAAAAATAAAAAATAAAGTAGTTTCCTCGAAAGATTTTTATTAAATATCCTGAATATATGTAATGGATCTGTAGTCACACCAATACGTTTGATCGTGTTGCTACGGAAACATTAATATCCTCTATGCGATAAACGACGCCGCTATAACGTTACCAATAAACAGAGTTATACATAATATACTTATAGAAATATTTAGTTTATCTGAAAACTATTCGATACTAGCTTTTGCCCGCAACTTCGCTCGTCGTAGAAGCAGATTAGGTTATGTTAGTAAATGCACTTTTTTTACCGACTAAAGTGACTAAACCTACACAGTGTTCCTCTGGTTATGTCGAGGAACACCGTGGTAGTCGGAAAAAAGCACTGTTTCAAATAAAAATTATGTTGGCTATGTTATTCGGTGATAATTTAGCTTTCCAATAGTGAATGGTGGTTATAAGATTTTTTAAAACCGGTCATGTATTTTTTGAGTTCAATCCTTACAAACAAACAAAAAATCAGACTACAATATAACAAACTAGTTTTTTTGTTTTTATGTGCACACAAATATCATGTATGGACCATTTTTAGGATTCCATCCCCGATATTACATACTATGTGTCCTGTCAATCCGTTTGTCTGTCTGTCAGTGGATTGTACCTTATGAACCGTTATAAGTAGAGAGTTGAAATTTTCATAGTGTGTACTTATATTGCTGTTACAACAACAAATGATAAAAAAACATCTCCCCGTGTCAAAAGTCTCTCCGTGACTATGGCTGCTGGAAAGCAACCGAAACGTCGGGGAGAGTGTGAACTTAAATACAAATAGTTTTAATAATTTAATAAGCTTAAAATTTAGTAAAGTTTAATAGTAGTAGGTAGTAGTGTAACAGTTTTCAAAATAATAATGTAGTTTTTTTTTGCTCGTCAAGCCGCTCACCACTCGCAACTTAGGGAGTTGCTAACAAGAACCTCACTGAAGCCGACGGAGAAGCCACCTCCCATATCTCCAGTATGGTACCGGAGCTGTGTAAGGCACACTCAAGGCGACGTACATCCGTACGCCTACCCAAATAGGCCTACAAGCCGGGTGTGGCCCGAGTCACTACAGCTATGACTCTTACTTGCTGAGCAGGCAAGCGCCCGAGATGCGTTGCGGCAGTGAAACCACACTGCCACTTCGCTAAAGGTAACTCCGTGCCTCGCGCGACCGACTGGTTCGCACTGGCCGCACCTGAGTCCGACGCTCGAACGCAACGTGCTTGCCGAGCAAACGAACATGTCGTCCTCAGCGGCCAACCACATACCCCTGCGAGTCCAACACCAATGTCAGGCACCGCGCACTCTAGTCAGCGGTCGATAGAACACGCCTTTCGAGGCGCAGTGGGCTTCCTGACCCCGCAGTACCCTGGTCCAAAGGGGGAGACCCGTAGTTCTCCCCCCGAAACCCTATCTACTCGGGTCCTGGAGATAGGAATATCTATCAGGAACAGTAGTTTTTCCTAGATAAAAGGTAACCTACCGTTTGTTCTTTTCTGTACTCCTGCCAACATGCATGTAATATTTCGTGATGTTCGGCTGAGTCTTTAAAGCGAGAAAACGTAACAAACTCACACTCACATTTATAATATTAGTTAGTAATCAATATAAGTATATAACCAAAACTTTAATTACAAGTGAGCCAGTAAGGAATTACTAGCTTAATTGTAATTATGCAATTATTTTACTTTTAAGTTCTTTATCCAACAATATTACATTGTTTACAACTTATATTAAGAATCCAACATGGAGTAACATAAGCATGAAGTCACGTTACTTAATTAAAACTTTGAACGTCTATTACATATGGAGGTTCTAACTTTTATCTATAACTTATCCTACTGTCACGGTACGTAGGGTATTAGAAAACTTGAAGAAAAATGTCTCAGTACCTTTATAAATACATATATAGGCTCGTATGTGTTCGCCAGGGGGGTAGGCAGAGACTACGGTTTCTACGTGTTTGTTATAGATTTCTACAGTCATTTACATTGCACGGATGGCATAGCGGTTTAAGTAGTCACCTCGCTACTGCCACCGCGCCGTGAGTATTTTGAAGTTGAGGATTCGATCCCCACACGCGACCAAAATTGTTTAACCTAAAAATGCTTGTTCCGAATCTTTCTGTTGTCTTTATGAGTGTTTTTATATACAGGGTTCTAATAGCAGACAGAGATACTCAAATAATAATTGGCAAATTACATAAACTTACCATTTAATCCACTGCGTCATCCGTGCAGTCAATATTACTGTGTTGTGAATTATTTCTCATAATCGGCTGTCGGAAATATTTGTCAACACATTTTTATGAAGGTCCACCGCATCGTTTTAAAAATTTATATTGCATTAAATATTGACTGTATGGAGAACTGGGATATAAAAATATGTAAACCACAGATAGTTTTGCGGAGTCTAAGTGTACTTTGGTCCTGTTATTTTCCTTTTATTTTAAAGTCTATTATATGGAGTAATTCAGGGATAATGCCTATTGCTTAAGTGTAAGAGATTATATTAGGGAAAAACACATTTCTAAGTATGCAGCGGTAAATATACAAAGAATGAGGCTATTGAATCAAGCTATCGAAGAACTTGATTAAAGAATGTAACACTGTTAAAAAATTGAAAATCTTTACTAAATAAAGATTTTGAATAAATAAATAAACTAAAAAGCAGACTACAATTTATAACCTGAGCCCTAAATAAAATTTTAGCCGTCGAGATATCTCGAACTGATTGAAAAATTACACTCCAAATTATATACCTTTAATCTTTAGAGCAATAAAAAGCTGCATACAAAAACCGCAACAACATGACGAATGGAAGACATTACAATTAGCATCGGGTGCTAAATGAGTTGAAAAGAAACAAGATGAAGAAAGAAACAAAATACATCGTCTGCGGAAAGTTCGTTCATAAACGCAAGAAAATACTTGCCTCGATTCATGTTAAAAAGTTTCGCTGAGAAACAGCGCTTTGTTCCTTGAGTGAGTGCCGCATAAAGTATTAAACTGAGTTTTTCCTTTAAACAATACAAAATATAGAATACAATTTTATAGTTAAAAGGTTGTTCAATGAGTTAGACAATATATGAAAATATTCTACTAAGATTATAAGAGTGAAAGTTTGTGAAGTTGTTTCTGACTGAATCAAGTCTAAACTGAGGACTAGACTATGTCCTTGATTATCACATAGGACACAGGATGTTAATTGTCTTCACGGATGGCGCGTGGCACAATGGATTATGTGGTGTGATCGCCTTGCTATTGTGGGTGCATCTAATGTTGTGCGTTCGATGTCGTCATGGGACAAAAATTGAGTGGTCCACAAATAGGCCATATATACACCTATTTGAGTCTGGTTGTTATTTGTGTCCATTGTTTGAATGTTTGTAAAGTCCTCCGTGACATAGGGATTATGCCTACTGCAACAATTTTGGTGCTGAGTGCCCGCGAGCTCACTCAAATTTTAACAATAGCTTTGTAGTAACAATAATATTAGCTCCGCTTTAATCTGTTCCAATACTTGTCACGGATCTCTTTTTAGTATGAGAAGGGCCATCCAAATAGAAACAAAAGCTATGCGAATACTATAAAAAAATAGATGCACAATCACGTTGTAGAAGTTGTTATGTTAGGCTAAATAAAGTTAAAATGAATTTCATAACTGGACCAAAGATTAAACGATATAAAGGAGCGAGAAAGCACGCGCGATGACCGCTTATAGAGTACTAAATATGAATGAATATTAATTAGCAATGTTAGGTAAAACTGCTGATACGTTGGTATTGTAGTTGGTGTATGGTTTCACCGTACATGCTCCCGGGCCAAAAAGATACAAAAGATTACACACACGTCATTCCTTTCTTACTTTGTGGCAAATGTCATATGCCACCAGATATGATGGGAATTGCTTTGTGATTTTTTTATGCGGCGTTGGCCACCAAAGTTCTTTGTGTAAGCCTATACAAAGTCACTCATAGGTCCACTTTGCACACAAGGTATTCGTACACTATTGCGTGGTGTGCTACATTTGATCCGTTCGATTCGATCGGTCAGTGCAACCTGTACTGAACTCTATCGTGATTTTACGTATTTGATCATCAAGTGGCGAATCCTAATATTTTTATAAAATATGAAAAATGAAATGAAATGAAATGAAAAAAGTTTATTTACCAACATAAACATACAGTACACAAACAATTAAATTATTTAAATAGAGGTGGTAAAATAGGCATCTGCGTCAGCTATTGTTGCAGTTTAACTGCAACGCTGGTATTCTCGCAGGCCTAACATAAAATAAAAGCCTTAAGATTAAAATTTCTTAAAATTATATGATTACATTATAAATTATATATAAATATACCTAATAATATTATAATTTTAAATATAATATAACAACAACATGCAAATACAGAATAAATAATAATAATATATAGATAATAATTATAAATATTTATTACCGCATCTTGTAAAACGAGGTTTACGAACGCAGCATACATGCCAGACTGACATCTGTCAATGTCAACAACGTCAACAGTTACCACGATAGACATAATAATTAAAATTATCAACATTGCACGCGGCTTGGGTTATAAATGACCTAATAGTACACAATTACAGAGTAAAGAATATACTAATACGATACAAAAGTACACATGGTTCCTTACAAAATTGAGAAAGATGCGCATGCGCAAATTAAAACTAAATAATATCGAAATAATACAACAACAAATAGTGGCGTATTGCACTTCATGTAAGTACATATTAAATTTATGGAACAGATTTTTGTTTATTTATTAAATATTGTTTTAAATTGTTACGAAATGAACGCAATGATTTTAGATCTCGTATTGGCGGCGGAAGGTTATTCCAACATTGCGTCGCTGCGTATTTGAAACTACCCCTGAAAGCCGTGGTTCTGTGACTTGCAGTGACCAAGAGATGAGACGCCGCCCGTGTGCTGTAGTGATTAATATCACGTGACCACTTTAGCTTATCATAGAGGTAAACTGGTTTTCTGTATTCATTAGAAATACATTAAATTAATGACAAAACACCGCACGCACACTACTATGCATTTGACACACGCAGTCGAATCGCGTTCGTAGTATTTCGGTATGGTTCGGCTAATGTCGTATAATTCTTCGTAACTATGGTTACATACCTTAAGTAACTATTGCAATTTCGCGCAATTTTTATACATAACAACGATCAAACCTAAAATTTAAATCAATTATGGTTGAATTTCGACCACTTGGCGACCGCTAGTTTTTGTAATTGGACAAAAATTAAAAGTCTTCTCTGGCATTTTGTTTCAAGCCAAGGAGAATTCTACAACCACACAATTAATTAACAAAGTACCCGTACCCACTCTCAGACACAGAACAGTTATTTGTAGATCACACGGCGGCAGTAGCAAGGTCACTTGCCACTACGCCATCCATATAATATATATAATAAATACATATATGTACTTTTTAGTGCACATTATTGCACTGATGACGCAGTGGTTTAACTTGTTACCTTTCCCACTGCCGTGCCGCTGTAAGGTTTTGAGAATTCGAAACCCCACATAAAAATAATTGTGTGATACACTAAATTAAATGGTTTTATTGAATGGTTGACAATCTGGTTGTTTGCAACTATTCATTATATTCTGGTGGGTATAAAGACACACACTAAATACGATTCTTTGCATCTCACAATTGTTAAGATGCAAAAATTCGTATTTAGAGAGTGGGAGATCTCTATTTAAAAAAATGTATATGATTGCATTTCCTTAAAATTTATGTATACCTAGTATATTCTACAGCAAGTGAAAGAGTTTGAATATTTGGGTACTTTGTTTACAAGGGATGGTACATATGAGGGAGATATTGAAAGGAGAACTATAAATAATAAAGGCAATAAAGCTCTACGCGCTTTTATGATTAGTCGAAATGTATCCGAAAAGGCACGTTTGGTTGTTCAAAGAGGACTATTAGGGCCTACACTTATGCATGGAAGTGAAAGTTGGGTATGACAAAAGAAGCATGAGAGCAGAATAACGCTGTAGAAATGAGAGCGCTGAGAAATAGGTATATGTGGTGTGACTCTGAAAGATAGAATAAGGAATTGTGTGATGAGAGAGAGATGCGGCATAAAAGTGGATATAGTGACGAGAATAGAAAAGGGTATGTTAAGCTGGTTTGGGTATGTAGAAAGAATGGACGAGAAAAGACTGACTAAGAAAGTTTATAAGGCTAGTGTGAATAGAACAGTCGCAAGGGAAATACCTAGGCGAACGTTTCTTGTTCAGATCGGAGACGTTCTGGATAAAGGCCAGGTTAAAAGCACCTTAAACCAGCGAGCGTGTATGGGGAATGTTATGAAAGTGAATGAAGCTAGAGAATTGTGTCAGGATCGTAGCAAATGGAAATCCGTAGTATCTGCCTACCCCTCTGGGAAACAGGCGTGAATCTATGTATGTATGTATATTCCACAACCGATCGAGATCATCTTTAAATATATTATTTATACCTAACACTAGAACATAAATATTCATAAAACGAATTAATAGCACCATAAACATTTCAATTATTAATTCGCAGACTACAACAAACTACCAAGCATACCGAATAGCTGCTCGATCTTACCATCAAATGCAAATTAAAACTTTAATTCGCATGCTTTACGATCGGGAGCAACGCCTTAAAACTCATAAATCGCCACAGGGGACAGCAGGACATTATTAAAATACCACATCACAGTACTGACACGTTCCTAATTAAATTTCACACTAGAGAGAGAGCGGTCGTAAAATTTTAACAACCCCTTAGAGTTTCGTCGGTTTATTGATGTGAGGTTGTTAATGTTTAAAGAACTTGAATATAACGTTTAAGTATCGTAACGTGATAGGTCATCTATTATTACTATAGAATATAAAGTATCTAAGTCGTTTGAAAGTTACAATTATTTAATCTGTTGGCGAAGCAAAAACAGCAATTTACGTAGAAGCAAAGTATATGTTTAAAAAGGTAAAAACAGTAACAGTAATACAAATGATGCGTCATTTAAAAGCGAATTTAAGCGAAGCTTAAGGAATATCAAAGTAATAGCAATCGCGAAGCATGATCAACTATAAACGATATCTACTGATATTAGATAGGCAAAAGATAAATAGCAATGGCTACGTACTAAGTAAGTATCGACAATATTGCTATTTCGCAGATACATTGCATTTGTTTATTCTTCACTGTTTCTAACGCTTTACGGCAATTTGATGCGTTTGCATCGCATTATTCGATTATTATGATAGTCATTATACATATTATTTGTTTCTTTGTATTCTTTTTATTATTGAGAGCACAGCTAAGATACATATTATTTATGTAAATATTAAAAAACTGAATACTAAACAATTTCTACTTAATATATACAGCTCAATAGAATGTATATTTAAGATATATAAGGCAACACTGCGTCCACCTTACTCATCCAGTGATCAATTGTCAGCATTAACTCAACTATTGATTAGGAAGACCCGGGTTCGATGCTCATTACGCTAACTTTCAACATAGTTGGCGAGAATTGTATACAATCTTTTGAGTGGGCTTTAGGCGTTGTTGCGTTATATTAATTTAATGCACTATAAGAATCTATGCACACAAAAAGTGCGGGCGCTGTGTTTTAAGATTAAAAAGAGAACTCGTGCCCTAGGAACAATCCCTATTACGCGTGGACTGACAAATGGAATATAATCAAAATATAAATTGGTTATGAAATCAAATACATTGCGTACACACACTATATGTATAAGTATGTGTTATATATATTACACTAAGATAAATAGATAATATAAATACGAAACAAAACATCGTTATCCAAGTATTAGTATAATCTAATACAATACTAACACATTTCCAACACGGTACGATGAACGTGCGATGGCACAAGTAATGAATACTCAAGAGAATAATAAGCTAACAAAAGAAATCGTTATTTGTTTTCCGCTTTCTTCCCCAGGCGGATCACGGTATTATTCTATAGATCGAGGTGCTTTATTCTTTTTGGGATTCCGTGTGCCATCAGGAACCTGAAATGAGTCTTATCAAGTGATCGAAGATATTATAACATTAGGAATGTTTATTAATAGAGTACATTTAACCAAACTAGCAATAACGTCTGTATCAAACATTAATCATAGTCTAAAATAATGTTAATGTTCATTTATGACAATACTTATTATTATATAGTAGTCGTTTCTGCAGTTTTGCTTGTGTGAATTTGATGGAAACGCATACCGGCATAAAAATACATTGATCATGTATTATTTGTATGTCAAGTTACATCCAAATTCGTTCATCGGTGTACGTGTGGGTTAATAACAAACATTAAAACATCTTCACAAACTTTCACATATACATATTATTATGTCCTTCCCCTGGACTTAAACCTTCGCTGTACCAAATTTCATTCCATATCGGTTGAGTAGTTTAAGCGTGAAGAGGTAACAGACACACAGTTTTAATTTGGATTAGTTGGATTTAGGTATCTAAATTTAGGTAATATAGGAAAATATGTATCAGTAGCCCTGTCATTATAAAGATATCTGATGTAGCTATACAACTCCAAGCTAAACGATTATAAATAATCTATTTTTCAGACTTATAGAGATTTAAAAGAATTGCCTCTGTACAGAATTACGAACGATTGATTATTGTACAGGCCCCACAAATTTTCAATCTATTCATCCCTATTCCATTTTTTGTAACGTTCACCGCCGTGTAGTAATTAAAGATAAATATAATATAAAGCGATTCACTTCTCGATGATCGTGTCTCGTTTAGCTTTTGTCTTCTAAACGGAGTCTTGTTGACAGATTGTCAGCCATTGTTTATTTTATCTCCACGTATAATAAATGATTTATAAGTTGCTGGTATTACGAACAATACGGCAAATCGTAGCAAAGTAAATATTACGTTGGTAATGAAGCTTTCTCTTGTACCTACAATTAAAAATACAATGGCGGTACCCTGTAAAAGGTTGCTTTTTACGTTTTGTAATTTACTTTAGTTGTGGATGGTTTATGTCTTTAAAGAGCCTGCGCTTTTAGCTTTTAAAGTAGTTTATATTGCTACTTTATAGAATGTAATGTCTAGAAAAATCCATTATTCAATGAAGAACTGGCTTAGCTTAACGGCTTAGACACGTGTAGACTATGTCTACAAAAACTTAGAATAAAGTACGGATAAAAATACAATATATATTTTTATGTCAATGATTTTTGTTATACACACACGGCGATAGCCTATTGGAAGACCGTTGGATGGCCATGCAAAGGTCTCGAATTCGGTCACAAGGCGGACCACGGATCACGAACTTTTTGAAGTTATGTGTATATTTATTAGTTAATTATCGTTTCAAAGGTTAAGGAAAGCATCGTAAGGAAACCTGCATGCCTGCCTTCTCTATAATGTGCCTGAAGATATGTAAAGTCTGCTAACCCACACTTGGCCAGCGTGGTGAAATATGTCCTAAATCTTCTTACACTGAGAAGAGACCCATGTCCAGCAGTGAGGCAGTTTATATACAAGGCTGATATTATTATTTTTGTTAAAGTAAGCACCTAAAATTCCACATATCAATTCTATTTGGAGAAGTATTATATCGCATTAGTACAAAAATAAGATAACGCTACACGCATCAGAAAACTTATAACTCTTATAAGTGATCTCAAAGGAAACTCACACCTGTTTGTTTCCCACAAAAGAAAAGACAACGTCGAGCTTTCAAAATTTTCTTGACATTCACAGAAACTCTTTTGTTGTGGCAATTTTACTTAGTTTCATCATTAATATTCAACGTTTTGCTGCAATTTATAGTTCTCAGTTAAACTTTAGTTTTAACTCATGTTTTCGTTTTAGTTTTAGTGTTTTGATAATTTATTATACCTACTTTTATTTTTCTAACCTTATGATAAATAGTCATTGTGTAATCTGATAATACAACACAAAATTTTATTGTAAAAGTGTGTTCTTGACAACTTTAATAAAGTCTTTAGAAAGTAAAAACATGCAGAAGAAGTTTAAATTCGAGCCATTTGCATTTCATTACTAGCACGTTTTAATATTACTTCAACTTATATGTTCTAAGACGTTAGTTAAGTACAACTGAATGGCGTTTATTCGAATGATGAATGAGATGGTGAAAGATGTAGACGCAGTACGATGGAGCAGTACAGCTTAGATAGACTAATTGAGCGTCGCGATTGGTGCACGTTGTCACGACAACATGTGGTCAATCTACTCGTTTCTTCAAATGTTGTTAGTATGTCTGAGTAGCTTAATAGTTGCGCTGAGCAAGATTGTGCTATAGCTACCGACTGGATTGGAATGTTGTGGTTACGTACTGATATGGACCTATTAAAACTTACTATGGACACAGAAAGAAGAAGACTATAAGATATGCAATCCATTGTAGTTGTATCCCACTTTTAGGTTAAAAACTAATCAATGTTAAAAAAACTATGCACAAATATGTAATTTATTTTTAATGTATATAAATAATTATTTATGTAACATATCATTTATTTTATACAGTAGTTACGTGGTGACAGATATTTTCTTATATACCAATTACTACGCATATACCTCTATAATAATATAGTGTTGAGTAGGACATGAATTTGAAATGAGTTTGAAAGAGTTGCCTTTTCAGTACAATGTCTTAGTGCTAGTACAATATCCCACTTCAAATGAGGCAAGGCGTCTTGAAGCATAGTAAATTTGAAGGTACGAATAATTAAGTCATCGAGTGTTGCTGTGTTTATATGCACCTTATAAAGTGTGATTGACGTAATACTAACCACAAAAAATAAGATGCGATTGAGATAGGATAATTGATAATATTTTCGTAACATTAATGACAATTCGAATGTTACAAGTTTGTGCAAAGCAACTAAAAGTTCTGTCTCACTCACTCTCACGCTCATGTCATACACTCTTACATTATATCTTGTACGGGGCAAATGTCATGCCTCATGTAAGTCCTACTCAACACTGTCTCTATAAGAATATAACAATATAAATGAAGGTGAGGTAAGAGCGAAGCCAGAACAGACAAAAGCACAGCTGTTAAATGAAAGAAGACGAAAGTATAAAAAGCATCGCTTTACTGTTTTCACAGGTTCAACATTTATACATCATAATATCTGGTTCTGAGACGTTTCTCAACATTTCAGATCGTCATAAAATTGTTTATTTTCTAACGTATAATAAGAGAGACGAAACAACCCGTCACTTGGACGTAAAATAAGCAATTTCCTTTTGTATCAACTAAGGTGTTTGCTGTTTATGACCTTGCCTTTACGGTTTGTTTGTGTGAGCACCGCGGAGTGCTTTTAAAATCGAATTTCTAAAGTAGTTTCAATAAACTCGAGCGTAATAAAATCTAATGCTTTATTAAAATAAGTTACTGGTTCTGTCTGGTGACGTTTATGTCGACTGTGATCTTGTTAGTGACTGTATTACTTACAAAAAGCAAATATTTACCAAACATTATTGTAGACACGGCCATAATTTATTAATTCTATTCGGAAAAACACTAACCTCTATGTGGGAATTAAAAACAAAGCTAACAAATTGTGGAAACCTCTGCATATCTCTTTGGCAATAAATATGCGCGGCTAATATAATTTTGGTGTTAATACAGATATCTGTATTAACACCAAAATTGTATTATTATTAGAATCATACTGATCAAAGTATGTACTTAAATTATAAAAACGATCACATATAGTGTTGCTACTGTACATTGCGCCGGGGTATGCACATTACACACATAAACACAACAATATTTTGCCCAAGTAAGGAATTGAACCCGTGTAGCACAAATAGGGTAGTTGCGTATGTACACATACTAATACCACTAAAACTCCAAGATAAAAAAGAACATATTACCTATGTATCCAAAATGTATGTATTTATTATATTCAATTTCGACAGATTCCCTAAAACAAAATAGTTACTTTAAATACACAAACAACTTTGCTATGCAAATACAAGATAACATAGTTTTCAATTTTCCAGCAGTACTATCTCGCCAACCTTAGTTATGTAAGTAGTTCCTAAAATACTCACTACATTGACATTCCATTCAGTTCCGATAAAAGACATGGGCCAATACAATAGAAGAATCAAAACACCGCCGATGTCGGTAGAAAACACTGTAATTTCAGTCAGGGCACATTCCGGTCCCCGTTAAAAAAGAAAATGCGGACGTGAGAAGAATAGAGCAGGCTAGATGGACGAATGGACAAGGAATATATTAGACAGTGGCTGATACGAGACTGTCGAAGTTTTAAGAGTCCTATTGCAGGTATTCTCTATACCTCACATTAAGAAAATATCGCTGTAGTCAACAAAATTAAACAACATTATATGAATTTTATTGCGGCTAAAAGATGAAATATTTATACTTACACACGCATACCCATTATATTATAAAAAGCAGCGATAGCTCAGTGGGGAGACCAACAGACTGCAATGCAGAGGGTCTCGGGTTCGAACCCACGTCGCGCACCTCTGACTTTGGGAAGTTATATGACTTTTCGAAATTATGTGCGTATTCATTGACAATTATCGCCTGCTCCGCGCCTCGGAGAGCACGTTAAGCCGTCGGTCCTGGCTGACACTGGTCTAGCCTTAGGGTATCGTTAGCCTTCGGGTTGCGGAGGTCAGGTGGCAGCCGCTCCGAGTAAAAACTGATATCCAGTCAAATCCGGTTAGACCAGAAAAGCCGTCCCCAAGTGACTTGGGAATAATAAAAGCTAGGGAGAAGAAGACATGCATACCCATTAAGCTATGGTTTTAAAATAATTTGATAAGTAATAAAAAAATAAATTTGTTTTTGCTGCAATTGAATAAATATAAGCAGCTCTAAAATAATTATGACAAAACGGGTAGGAAAACAATTGCAGTATATTTTCGCCAAGAAAATTACTCAAATGCGAATCTATTTCTCTTCAAATTCCAAAGTCAACTAAACAAATGTTCAGTTTATTTATATTACTAAAATCAACATTAACATAACTCTCGCAACTGTTTGATTCTTTTTTGATAAAATATCTTGTAACTTCTATACTAGAATTTCCTTTCTAACCGACTTCGATCTATATATATAGCGAGAATATGATACTTAGGCTTCTGGGAAGCACGTAACGACTGCCATAATATTTGCATGATAACTGTGCCCGACGGCTTGGCGTGCTCAATGCTCAATAGCTTAACGTCCTTACCGAGTGTATCGATATGCAGACGGGTATTCATCTACGGATTGGCTGTATGGGGCTTTGTTTCACTACAGGGATTAATCTGCTCAAGAGTAGACGCGCTGAATAATAGTTATAATACTAGTCGTGTTTGGATAAGCTGGTCGGCTCTCAGAATGACGGATTAGACTGCAGTCGGACAAGTTGACTGAATGCTGGTTAGCTGACCTCACACATCTTTCTGACATTATAGACATGACGGTTTTTATTAAACTCACGTAACGAATATTTATACATAAGTCCACTGTTGGGCTGTGGAATTGATTCTCATGCGTGGAAAAAAATGTGTGATGTACAAATGGTTAAAGAACACGTAGACGTTGTTTGGATGCTTCTGAAGTAAGCACATAATATACTAGCTATATTCTCTACAACAGTGTCGCGTCTTCTTAAGGTTCCTGGAAAACAGATACCCTTCAGGAACTTAACATAAAGTATCAACTACACAACACAACATCTTTCTCAGTTTCATCAAAATTATAGGTGTAAGCGTAGATCTCGCATAAACTGTTCACGTGTGAAGAACGAAAACTTAAATACGTAGTTCAAAGTTTCATGGTAATTTCATCGTTGTTTAAGACATAACAATTAACTTTTTAAAACCGGTATCATTACAGGAAGCCAAGAGGTGCATGCTGCGGATTCGAATGTTAAACTAATATAAGCTGATGTTATAACTTGTGGCGTTTATAAGACTTTAAAAGACTGAAAAATATAATACAAGGGGCACCTTATATTTATACTTTATTCTCCTGGCAAGGAGAGAGGTATTACGTAAACAGTGCCGAACTGCGTGCTACTAAGCAGAATTTCTTGTCAGAGAAACCCAGTAATACTTTACTCGAAGAACTAAAAATCACAACTGCAATTGCATCTTTTATGAAGACACGAGATAGGATAGATTGACTCTTTTAACACTACATTGATTTTCTATATAAGTCTTTTCTTTATACTATTTATTTCGAATTGCCCACGGGATCGGGCAATACAAAATACCAGACTGCACCACAGCGAAGTGTGGCCGGGTTTAGCTAGTTGTGGATAAAATTATTATGTGAGCACAGTACATAAACGCATACATAGTGAAACAGGCATAAAATCCGTTAACGGTTTGATTATCTGTAATAATATTAATTTACATATAATGTGTATGTGTACCTTGAATATCAGTTATAAATAATTATAATACTTGACAAAGTTTTGTCATGTCAAACAATTCAATTGACATCTTCGCTATGAAATTTTAACCATACAGGTATTTTCTCTTATAATTGGGACGCAGGTTTTGTTTTGTTTAACTAATAATAATAATATTTTATCATATACACACAACACCACTTAGCCCAAACTAAACAGAGCTTGTACTATGGGTACTAGACAATGGTTAAACATACATAATACGAGGGTGCGTTTTTAAGTTCGCGGAATGGAGGGTATGGAAGGTGGTGGGGGTGCTTATTTAGTCACTAACGTGTTTAGCAACTAATAATTAGTATATATACCGAGTATTATCATAATGAGGTCATTAGTCTTTGAACTATCGTCCCTCAAGCAACTCAATCTGGAAGAAATTGTGAAGTATGGAGAAAATCGAGTTCCGCGCCGTTATAAAGTTCCTTACCAAGCAAGGAAAAAATGTTCAAACCATTTTGGAAGAGATGTCATCTGTATACGGGGACTCTTGTCCAGGAAAAACCATGGTATACAAGTGGCACAACCTCTTTAAGCAAGGCAGGGAATCAATTGAAGACGATTCCCGGCCTGGGCGGTCTGTTGAGGTCACCACTCCAGATCTTATCGAAAAAATCGAAAAATTAATATTGGAGGATGCACGTTTGAAGAAAAAACAAATCGCAGAGATGGTTGGAGTATCTGAAACGACCATTTTCAAGGTTCTCCATGATTATCTCGGCATGACAAAAGTCAGTGCAAGATGGGTGCCTAGAATGCTCACACCGCCTCAAAAACAGAAGCGCGTCGAGTGTTCGCGTGCGTTTTTGAGCCAGTGTAATGAAGACAAGGATGGTTTTTTGGAGCGAATTGTTACTGGGGATGAAACTTGGGTTCATCACTATGAACCTGAGTCTAAACAAGATTCCATGCAGTGGCATAAAAAGGGTACACCACGGCCTAAGAAATTCAAGGTGTCGCAATCGGCGGGTAAGCTCATGGCGACAGTTTTTTGGGACACAGAAGGAATTTTGTTGGTTGATTACAAAGAAAAAGGTGTTTCCATAACCGGAGAACACTACGCTTCAATTTTAGAGCAGTTAAAAGAGGCAATCAGAGAAAAAAGAAGAGGAAAATTGACCAAAGGTGTCCTGCTCTTGCACGACAATGCTCCTGTTCACAAGAGTCGAGTTGCGTTGGCTGCTTTGCACAAGGTGGGCTTCGATATCATTAATCACCCACCTTATAGCCCAGACTTGGCTCCCAGCGACTATTATCTCTTTCCAAATCTGAAAAAAGAGCTTCGAGGAAAGAAATTTTCAACCGATGAAGAAGTTAAGGATGCAGTTTCGGCGTATTTTTCAGAGAAAGACAAAACATTTTTTTATGAAGGTATTCATAAGTTAATTCATAGATCTGAGAAATGTATTAGGGTTTCAGGTGAATATATTGAAAAGGAAAAATAATTTTGTAATATTATTTCATCCCCTTCTATTCCATTCCGCGAACTTAAAAACGCACCCTCGTATATACTTATTTTTTGTAAATACATATTATACATAGAAACACCCAGACCAAGACAAACATCCATGTCCATGCACACAAATGCTTGAATTGTGTGGGAATTGATCCCAAGACCTCAGGCGTGGCAGTCGGTTATACTAACCACTACGCCATCGAGACCGCCAATTAATTAATTCATTTATGTTTAATTTTAACTGTTTATGGTTTTTCTACCATTGCATTATTGCATAAATTTTTATAAGCTTGTATTTAGTATTGCATGCATATCTTTTAACCAAAATTCTTGCCCAACACATGTTTTACGTGACGAAATCTATAGCATAGTTATAGTAACAAAGCAAATTCTTTGAGCAGACATTTTTGACAATATCTCTTTCATTATTCCCCGTCTACGGGGTATATTATTGAAAAGAAGTTGTGTTCGTTCGTGCGACCGTAGCGTGTGTGTGAGACTCGGATGTCTTTTGTGATATATTGAGAGGCTTGCCAGCCTTCGCGGTACATTTACCCTATGAAATAAGATTTCGATTAACGTTCTGGCCGATTTAAAACACCAATGTGTTATAAATTCGATGGGCAATGGATTTTATTTTTAGTGCATTATGTTTATAAAGGAACTTTATCGAATTTTATTTATTATTTATATTTGTTTTACTGAGAATGTATGTTTAAGTTCTTCTACGTAAGTCTATATAATATGTACATATAAGAAAAAAAAATGAAAATATCACAACCACGTTTCGCCAACTGTATTTTAGGTAATCGCGTCGTTTCGTAGGAGTAAATCCAATAATAATTTGCCCAACCTGAAACTTTTGAAATTTTGTGAATGTTTTCAGTTCTAAGATAAGTTTTAACATAATACCGTGCATGCGGTAACGGGTTCAATTCCTGGATCGGGAAAATTTGTCGATGAAATGTTAGTAGCAACTCGGCTTCGGAAAATGTGCCCGGTAAAGGGTAATAGGCTCTATCAGGGTGGATCTAAAATCTTAGCTAGCAAAATGTGGGTATAATGCACCTTTTTCTACCAGTTTGCGAATATAGGCATGAGATAAGCTATCCAATTATTAAGTTTGAACAAATGAACTACATTATTAAACATCTCTGATGGCGGTAGTTAGTTTTTACTATCACACATCGTTTTTACGGTCCGTCGGACCAAATTGAATGTCGAAAAAGGGCAATAATCAATAGGGCGCTTAGTATTCATAGTGAGGGATAGCCCTTTAGGGCATTTTGACGCAGATGTGAGGGTAGCCGATGTCACGCCCATACATACAGCAGTTATAATATGTCAACAGAGCGAATGGAGTAATTTAGTTAGTGAAGACAGACTTATCTCGTATTTATAAAATATATTTATGAATAGGTATCATATATAAAACTGAAACACACTCTAAGTTTAATTTCCCGCTAATCATAAACATCGTGATATTTTTGAGACAGGCAGGCGAAACACGATTTTACTTACTTTTCTTAGATAAATGTAACCTTATTTTTGTCTCGGTTCAGTCCATAAACTATCTAATTGCAAAGTGTGTCATTGCTTCGTTACTACGCGAAAGAAGAACTAAAGAAATAATTTCGCATTTAAAAAAATTATCAATTGACAAGTTTATGTTATCTTAATATTAAGGAAGTAAGGTTAAAAATAATTTCAACTGCAGCGTCATTTTTTTATCATAATACTGCATTTATTAGGTATTCTCGTTAAAATAAATATTATAATAATTTCATTATTACTATAATAATGATTTTTCCAACAATAATATAATGTCATAACGTCTATCATCTTCGGTAAAACAATATTACTAGGAAATAAAGCAATATTGACATAAAAAGAAAAATATTGTAATAAATAATAAATACCTAGTAGATATGGGTATTTTAATTTTAGATGCTTTTTACATGTCACGGAACATAAAAAGGATAATTTAATTTGAATATTACTAGTCTATTTGTATATAGAAAAGCTATGGCGTGCCAGTCCGTTTCTATTACACATAATACAAAAGCTTTCTTTACATAATTCAAGAAACGAAATATAATACGAACACAGACCAAATAATGCGATTAGGAACTGAATAAAACTCAACTAGTTTTCTTATTTCGCAAACAAAAGGAGAAATAAATTGTTGGATCCGTCTGTCTAATCTAATTTAATCTTAAAAGAATTGACTTTTGTATCGGATATTGAAAGCACTCCCGAAGGTAAGAGAACTATAAAATGGAAACTATAAATTTTATTTTGTCTTCTAGTAAAGACGTAGGTAATGTACTATGTCGAGTTCAAGTATCTGCAGTACTTTTCCATTGCTTTGAACTATTATACTGACAAAACGTTTTAAATTTATAGTATACAAGATTTTGGCTTCCGTCGCATTAATGCATTTTTGTTAATAAATTCATATCCCTTGGGAGTAATAAATTTTACTTGATAAAAGGTATCTATGTCCTTTTTTGTAATCCTATCAACAAGTATGCGAAATTTCATGATGATCGCTCGAGTAGATAGGGCGTGAAGAAGTAATAAACAAACAAACTTACCTTGGCATTTATAATATTAGTTAGAACACTATTTTCTGCACGCGGCTTCACATGCAAGAATCTCATAGGAATGATCCAGGATGTGGTCTCCTTGTGTGTATGTGTATGTGTGTGTTTACGCGTGGCTAAGTAACAACTAACTAAACATCACAAACTTATTTAACACCAACTTTTTACAAAATATACTATTAGTAGAATTATAGATTTTTTAGCACATTATCTTGCCTTTTCTTTTCGTCATAAGCCGACTTCAAAAAACAATTAAATAATATACCATTTATTATGTAATATCTACTGATCTGATTGAAATGAGTGCCAAGCCAACGTCGATGATGGTTGTCTCGAATGTTGCGATATGATGATGTATAGCGCTGTTGGAAAATTTAATTTTGTATATAAACTGACATTATTATTTTAGGTGTGATCATTAACAAATTATTTAGGTATTTTGTTAGAATTATATTCTGTTATTAATTAAATTAAATTGTTTATATATATATCACTAAGTTTTATCGTGAAGCGCTTGGAAGCGACTTCAATCAGATGAGTAGGTACCACATAATAAAAAGTATATTATTTAATTGATTTTTGAAGACGGCATATTTTTTTTAAAAGCGAATCTATTTTTCCATTTTTAGTACTAGTAATGGTCTAAGTGTATTTATTAGTTGTAAGTTTGCCAAAAAAAGAATTTATTTTCTTATTTTGACAGCTATTTAATAGCTATCAAAAGCTATATCAAAAATTTCATATTTTTTGTTAGCATCATGGGTCATGACCAACTGAAGGTGCTGCCCGTATGAAGGCAAACAGGAACAGGAAAACTGTTACAAGAACTAAGGAACGTTTATCTAAGTATCTATTCTCAGCGAAATGCTGTATAACCAAGCAGAATTGCCAAGAATCGACACTGACTCGCCAAACCAGATTATCTCAGATGAGATATTACATACGTTCCAAGTTATCACAAACAAATTAATTTATATTTACCATGTTTAGTGGTACCTGGTATCCCACCAAATATTATTTTAAAATTTTAGTTTTATTTGTACCAAGCCGATTGCTTCTTTATCTAAAATTATTTCAATTTTTTTTTATTGTTTTCTTAGTTTATGTAGGAAATACGGGCAGGCCTAGTAAACGCACTATTAAATGAGACTGCGCGGTATGAAAGAAAACGATCAAGTCATCAAAAAAAATATTTTCGTAACCGGACTGCAATTGCTGAGAAAATTAATGAACATACATAATAAAATAAGGCATACAGCCGAATGTAGAACAACCTCCTCCTTTTTTGAAGTCGGTTAATAATTATACTACCACAATAATTGTTTTTTTACACTTATCTACTTTTCTTAGGGTTAAGATAAACACATTCATTAATGGAAAACAATATGCCATACCTAATAGACTGGTTGCCCGTTACTATTTATTTTTGAGTCAAATCCCATACGTAGTTATGTGTGAAAAAGTATGCAAGTTATGTTTAGGTCTGCAATTTCTAATTATTTGATTTGTCACGTAAACATAAATTTTCAACATAATATATTTTTTATTAAATAATCTAAAAATGCCACGTACTTATAAAATCTTTTATTTCTATTTTAAAATCGTGACGTCGTAGTTGTGGTTTAAACATTAGGTTGAGCATAAAGGAGGCTTCTATGTCTTATTACCTACACATTACAGTTTTCTCTCTAATCACTATCGAATGTATCACATCAGTACTCAATCATTTAATATGATAATAATGACAGAATTATGAAACGAATGAAATGCTATAATGCTTCATAAGATTAATAAGGCAAATAATATTCGAATATGAAAAGTAGATAGAATCGCAAAATCAGATACATTTTGATACATTGTGTCCCGCTTAAAAGTCAATGTATACGAGTTAACACTCGGTACTTTAAAGAATTAATGGCTGAAGCGCAACATGTTCCGAAATACTAACACTCATCTATTTATACTTATATTGTATGTCACGGGTGTAATTTGTTCAAATCCAAGTAATTTTTTTCCCTGTGCAGTGTCACCGAATTATTTACGAGGGGACCGTTGTGTTTTAATACCTTTTCATTAACAATTTTAAGGTTCACTTTATTGTAGTCGTAAATAACTCGTACAATTGCCCAACTGTTGGAGAAGTAATTTAGAAAAAAAGACATGATTAAATTCGTCCGTCGAATTCTTGATTGCTTCCTTTTAATTATGAAAAATCGATTCTTTCTTGTAGGTACACACTTCACACAATACAAAGGTAAAATACATTATGAAACATTGCATGTACTAAGGCAATTTAATACTAAGTTATCTGCCAGCATTCCTTTGAGTTCTGTTAATATGAACAATAATAAAAGTACAAGCAAAGAAAGAGAATGCATATTTTCCACCTTTGATGCGATAATAAGGACTTGAATACGCCGTCGTATAAAGAGTACTGTTATGCATAAATTTAACGTTTACTACATTAATCTGTCAGGTCTTAGATTACCAAAAAAAGAAAAAACTAGAGTGTGTGACCACCGGTGTGCCGCTGCGAATCAATAGGCTAATATAGTCACATTGTAAGTATGGGAGTTGAATACAAGACACGTACGAAATTGACCTAGTTTGACTGCATGCAATAGGGGAGATCGAAGACACATAATGGAGTAAATCATTGTACACGTGCCCTTCTTTCATCAAATCTATTGACTGTCATAAAACCGGACGAATCGGCAATATCACATAACGTCGTGCAAATTAAAAGTATTTTACAGAAGGTAAAACAATTTCCATCCAATCAACGCAGTTTGGTCGGATACAATATGAATAGAATATGATAGTAGGCCTCCAATTTGAAAGTTTAACAAGCCAGTACCAACAACTACGCAATTCAATCGCAGTTGGATTTTTAAAATTAAATTGTCACCTCGATTCCATTAGCCGGCCGAACTATATCTGGTACGGTTTGCATGTCTTTAAATTATTAATTAACCCGCCAACGGCGCATAGGGATTTATTGGATTGCGAGGGAGATGGAAAAAAATAAATCACATAATGAAATCAGAGCCACCCCGCGGTCTCCACTCGAACACAAACGGTTGCCATTCCCGATCGTACTCGGCCATGCGCAAAATCGTCATTAATATCGTACGTACGCGTATAAATACTAAACAATAGCTTCTGGTGCGCTGCTGAGATGTTTACGCGGATTTATCAATGCACTAACTTCATTAAAGTGTGATCTCATTGTTTTACATTTAATTTCTACTACATATTTGTTATAGGGAAGCTATCAATATATCTAGTAACATTGTTAATAAGCAAGATTAGCGAAAATTGTTTTTCAATAGTCTTGCTTATTAACACACTTTATGAACAGCAGAACATTTGGTTTTGTAAACTAGCATAGTGATATTTTATTTAATGAAATCAACTAATATTATAAATGCGAATGTAAATTTGTTTGTTAGGCTTGCATACTTAACTACTGGATCGATAATCATGCAAATTCGCATACACGTTGTAAGGGGTATAGAAAAGGATAAAACTTACCCATCAAGAAAAATAATGCGTATTATATTAGAAAATCAAACTAAAATTAAAAAATAATCTTCAATAAGTCTAGAATATAAATAGAGTGAATAGCAAAGTAATTAATTTTATTGTGAAAGCGTGTGCGCGAATTAAAAAAGAAGGGAAATCAAAAATAAATAATTGTATATTTTTTTAGTAGTAGCCGCCTGTATGTCGATTTAGTTAGGGTAGTTGAATTAACGTCTGTATTGGCCTTCATTACATAACGTGCGATGGAGAATATCAATGACTGGTTATATTTATGTTATAGGTTCAAATATACATGTATATACGTCACGTATAGATTTTGAGAATGCATAGCAGAATGTGTATATTTAGGATGCATAGGGAATTAAAGTTTATTTAGCAAGAACATTACTAGAGCAAAATCTAGCCTGAGTATGAGGCAACAGGTACAAAGTTATAATAAATTAAGTAAACCAATAAAGCGATCAACAGCGGCTACCAACCACAAACAATTTAAACAAAAAATGTCACACTAATTACTTTGTGTTGTAAATAAGACCACGTTGGTAATGAGGAAGTATTTTGATTTGTTCTTTAAGGTCTTTTGAGGAATAAATAAAAATACTTGCCATGCCATTGATTGATTGATCTTCTTGATTATCCTAGATTTTCAGATCGTGGATTCAAAGGAAATACAAAAAGGCTACAGACATCTTTCGATTAAATAAAAATGCCATGTGCATTTTGAATCAATATAATATAAATATAATAATATTCTACCACATACACACAACACTATCTACTAGCTAGCTTGTACTATGGGTACTAGACAATGGATAAACTTACATATAGATATTTTTTTTTTTTATATACATACATATTAAACATAGAAACACCCAGACCAAGACAAACATCCATGTTCATGCACACAAATATTTGTCTTGTGCGGGAATCGAACCCGCGACCTCAGGCGTGGCAGTCGGTTACACTAACCACTACACCATCGAGGCCGACATTCATCCGTTGATAGTTGGCAAATCATCTTTTTAGTTGAACCAAATATGCAGTTAAGTAATTACAACTAAGTAGCAAAATTATTTCAAGTTCGCTGCTTGACAGCGGTGAGGCTCATATTTTCTTACTTTCTTATGTAGCAAACTAATAACCTCAATATAAACCATTAAGTTACTTCTTTCAGACAATATTCGATTTGTAAGAAATAAAGAAGTAAGACAATTAATAGAGCTAGAACTTTACGAATTGTCTTTAGCTTGCCATTTTTGTTTACTAAATGAGATTAGAATGAAAAAGTCTATTAAACATCGAAAACTAGAGCAAAACCTACATATTGTGTGCCGTTGCAACTCAATACGTTAAATAAATCATCAGCATATTTTTACGTTTTTCACGACTGTTGTAAAGCAACCTAAACTTCAGCAACAGTCTAAATATAAATAGATCTAAGCCATCAACATAAATAGAAATAAAATCTATATAAAACGGTTTAATTTTAAAACAAGCTACTCATTTACTGTCAGAACTATAACTTAATCAATCGAACAAAGGTCATAACCGCACAAACCGCAGCGCATTTATTTAAAAGCTTTCTCATTTATTTATGCCTTTGGCTTATCTACTCCCAGCTGACTTCACTAACGCGTGGTTAAATTTCACTAGAAAATATCGAGAATTTGATGCAACATTCACATTTGGCGTATCAAACGTCTCTCTGACACAAGAGACCAATATCTAATGCAGACTTCATGTACAAAATATAAATAAGAGGAGAATTTTAAATGTATCGAATTTATTGCACAGACTTACTTTGGTTTACAATGAATACTTTTATTTACAGTGATTTTAATACGAGTATATAGGTACATAAATAAAATGAATGCAAGTTTCACGGCTATTTCCGTGAGGGGTAGGCAGTGATTATGGAGGTTCACTTGTTTCAAATCTAGTATTATTTTTAGTGATTTATCACGTTCATCTAATTCTTAATGTGTGCTTGTAGATCTCGAGTACTTGTCTCTTTTAGCTCGCTATAATTATTTATTCTTAGATTTTTAATCAATAAATCACGTTTCTAATAAAGCGTGTTATGGTCACATTTTCATCATCATCACATTTTACTATACGTAATTGTACTTGGAATAACTTATGATTCAATTATATAAAAATTCAATAACTCGCAAATTTTAGCCTCGCAAAAGATCCTGTGTCACGGGGGATAAACATTTAAACAACGGACACAAAGAATACTTAGACTCGGAAGAACTAACTGTGGATCACACAAATGTTGGTCCCGTGTCCCCACAACACTCGGCGTGTTGGCAATATTGAGGCCACTGCTTAAACTACACTACGCCATCCTTGCCGTCAATTTATTCTAATGATCTGTTTTAAAACATCTTACCTTATATTGCAAATGAAAAGGTATCTAATTATTTTCCATTCCTTATTTATATCGCATTTTTATCACCGTTGTGTAACTTAAGCATATCTCGTCTATTTAAAATACATAATAGCATTTATTGAAGATAAATGTACTTATTATAGTAACACACCATAGGTTGTCGAGTGGCACAGGATTTACAACTAGAGGATTTCAATTAGCACGGCTTACACCTCTTAGTTTTTGAAATCATGTGCATAATAAAGAAATGGGTGCTTAATTATTAATCATTTTATAGACGAGGGTGTTTGATGATTGACAAGGTGTACAAACGAGTTCTTTAGAATATTTCCGATGGTACATAAAATCGATAGATTCGGGTAAAAATTACGTCAATAATTTCCTTTGTAATAATTAGCTCGCTTCAAATATAAGTAATATTACTATACATTTTAAGTTCTCAGGTAAGCGACTAATACTGTTAGTAAGAAATTCTAATATCTTAGCTTTTCAACTTATAACTACAAGACTACAGATTTAACAAAATATCTAAACATTTACACGGCCTATTTAAATTAATAGAAACCTACGACTCTTAAAAAACAAAACTATCATTACATCCCTCAATTAAAATGGCGTCCAATATCGCTATAATTAAAACGAAAATTCGACCAAATAAAAAGCCCTAGCCCAGGGACTTCAAAGGTACAAATATTTGTCCCAATAACACGAGCGGAAAATGAATCGATTGCAAAGTACATGCTCCCCTCGTAATAATTCGATATGCCTATACGTATGCATATATAGTTTGACCTTGGGTAGTCTGGTAACCTAGCAACGCCAGCTTTATGCGATCCCCTACCCGTCTAATCTGCAGATAATCATACCTATAGGGTTCCTATATGAATGACGTGAAGCTAGAATTTTTTGGGGTGCAATCTGAGCTCAATTTTAATCCGCCATTTTATTATGAGCACATTGTGTTTATAATTTGTGCTTTTGCTTTGTATAGAGTTCTTGCATTACACGTTGCCTTTGTTACAAAATACAGTATTAAAAGTTTCCCTGCACATTGAAGCAAAATAGCCGCCCTAAATGTAGCTTTGCATTCGTGATTCAATACAAAATTATGGCATATGATTTTGATAATATTGTCTTCTGTTTACGCGAATGTTATTCATTGAAATTAAACTACTATATACGGATTTTATCGCGTTGTTTATTTATCACTGTATTACAAAATTTTGAAAATATTACTCTACTACTACTATTGATTTTATTTGACTAATTTATAAGCTAATAAAATTATTTAAACTATTAAATCTATTTATTTTTGGTTTACACTTTCCCCGACGTTTCGGGTGCTTTTCAGCAGCCATGGTCACGGGGAGGTTTCAAAATTTTGTAATACAGTGATAAATAAACAACGCGATAAAATCCGTATATAGTAGTTTAATATGATTTTGAGTTTTAACACGGCATGTGTACATACGTAAAACTGTTTTTTTTATTAAATAGGTAGTGTCAGGAAACCTTATGTGAGTCACTCAAGACTTAAAAATAACCTTTTATGTCCACAGACGTCATGTCCATCGACATTTAGGTATTCCCTGTGCAATGCGTCAGCCGGCCCCCGCTTGGCAACAGCGTTGCGTCATCCCCCGACCCCAGCACACAATCAAACTGATGAATACTTTCAACACTATATCAACCTGTACCGATGTGGAAGCGCCTGATGGAATTGTGATGGCAAAATGCAAAGATAATCTTGTTGGAAAATATTCGTGACGAGAAAAATAAGTTTTAAATAAATAACATTGATAAAAGTTTTAGGTTTATGTAATATGTAGGTTGACATGCAATGCAAATTTCATGCTAAAATTTAATATTTCAAAGCTGTGTTTTTAGGTTTTGTGTGGTTTGTTTTACTAAAAGGTTGACATAATAATTATAGCGAAGTATTTATTAATTTAGCGAATTCAATTCGTTTTTAGAGTTTAGGTTTATATTAAGGTGTCACATTACATTATATTCGATGCAATGTTTAACTACTTTCATTTATTTTAGGTCTATATTGCCTCTGAATGAATTAAGCTTTATGTAAATATAATAAATACTTAGTGCTATTTTATAGATGCACAGGACAGTTTTGTAATTATTTATATTTTATGTTAATTCAATCAGCTTAACCTTGTCTCATCATAAACGCAAATGCCGAAAAGTATCATGAAACTTATATTTATACTTAATAGGCATAACGCCCCGTTTATTCTGCGCTTACAATATGCGAGTGTTATGTCATTTATTTTAATACGATTTTGCGATGTCATGAATATTTTAAAGCACCGCGGCCATGTGAAGTCTATCATGTTTATAACTTTTTACCAAATCTGTTAAAATATTAAATATTTTAACAGATTTGATGAGAAGTCATAAAAAGTTATACCGCTATAAAAGTATGATTTTAATGTATACTATTCGCATTAAAGTAAGTAGTTATTCATAAGTATTTGATTTAACATAGATATCAAGTAAATTGTGCAGTTTTTCATGTAGACCGTTATTAAAATATGCACAATGTACATTGCCATGAAACATGCAAAGCACAATATTTTACTAATGAGTATTCACACACACGCGCTGACAAAACCATTTGCACAATGTCCCGCAGTTCCGTGTACGCGCAAAATTTTATAGTTGACTCCACGTGCGTCCGACGTCGACCCCCCGAAAAGAACACATAGACATATTTAAAGTTATACAAAACATCTTCAAAAGATCAGCAGTGACACAGTGAACTGATGCGTGGCGACACACTTACCTTCAATGCAGTCAGCCCTCACATTTTTGTCCTTACAACACAGTCTCCCTGTGACACACTTGATGTTTCTCCCCAGTAATTACTTCCCCTTTCCCTCGCCCCATCCCCAAACCATAATGCCTAGGCTGCAACCGAACCTAGATATATCTACATTTGGGTGCTCGACGGGATTTGCGAGGGGAATGCTAAAAGGGTGCGGGCGTCGTGTGATATAAATTCGTATCAAAGTTATAGTGCACATATACATGTCGGTGCGGGGGAGAACGCGATACACCGTGTCTACCGCTCGGTTTAAACAAATACTTTACATGAAATACACGATATCCGATATTTCACGAGTACGGGATTAAATTTGTTTTCCTTTTCAGATATACCTTCTGCGTATCAAAGAGATGTTTTGTCAAAGAATTTTGCTCCTTCGTTAAAAGGATATCAAGTCAATGCCCATTTTAATGAATATTCCAGTCAAGCAAATAAATTGGAAGTCACCTAAAAGAGTGTCCATTAAAAGGAATCTAACATCCAGCCTCAAATTAACTTCGGGAAAGTTTACCCTCAAAATAATTAAGGATTCACCACAATTATCACCGCAAAATCAAACTTCCCTTTGATCGTTATTTAGAAAAATTATCGGATCGGATATTTACTTTACCTGGTGTGGAATACGGTCCAAATTTGTACAAGCTTGAGTGTTTAGGTGATTTTGTGTAGAGAAAATTTTAATAACCGGGCGGGCGTAACCAAAAGTTTTACACTTTGCCTTTTTGTGGAATCACCAAAGGGCGCCACAGTGATAATTATAATTATTTACCAATTGTGAATAAAGTTGGGAGTAGGTCCTCCGTAATTGCGTGCCGCTTAAAGTATCATTTAATGAATAATGTTCTGATTTCAATAGGGACTTGGTTCGAGTCGCCGCTGTCGCGAGTGGGCAGAATTATCGAGGAGGAGACGGGACGTATTTTAATTTGCCCAAAGAAGTCTCGTTGTGAAGTTAAATTATTTCGCATGGGGAAATTCTTTAGAGCTTTACAATTTGCAACTGAATGTATTTGATACTAATGCGATGTTATGAAAATCGGATTTAATAAGGTTGTATCTTGTTCGGCCAGACATTCCGCCGGAGCGAGCTCATCCAATGAGATCTGAACCTTTGTCATTTGTTTCCACTTAAGCGTTTAATTTAATCTTGCATATAATCTCATTAGGTGGATAGATTACGAACTTTGTTTCTGAGATGCAATATTAACTTTTAACGCTAAGTATAGTGTTGAAACTTAATTTTGCGATTACCTACTTAAAAACTTAAGCATTAAAGTAAGTGTTCAACAGAGATTATATTTTAAAAATCTTATTAATAATTCGATAAGAACATATTTTAAAGAGCTTAAATACTGTGCGAAAATGTGGGCTTATTTGAACGCCCTTGAAGTTTATTTTTATATCACAAAATCTTTTATCTTGTCAGGGAATAGGAATAGCTTCGCAGGCGATATCTTTTACGTCAATATGGTTTCTGCTTTCCGCAATGACAGAATAAAAAACGATGGTTCTATAGCTACACAAGGGACTCTTGTAGCATTAAGTCAACTTGATAAGTACAGTCCTAAAATGTATGCAAAAGGTAATCTAGTGGGCATTGGATGAATTATATGTTGATATGGTTGCGTTGGATAGTGGTGTTAATTGGCGGTGTCTACCGGCTGCAATAGGCTAATTGATTTAGATAAATGATGGTCAAGCTTGAGGGCTTCAAAATGAACGTGGTGTTAAATGTGAACAATTTATTCTATTTATACTTACAGATTCCTCAGGCAAAATACGCATAATATTAAATAGTAAATAAGTTTTTTTTCATTTCCTTACGAGATAGTTTACTTCAATTATTGAGGTATTAATTTTAAGTAAGAAAAATACTTGTGACAAGAGGCCCCGCTCACGTTACAGGAAAATTATGAAAGCACTATATGAATAATGGTTGGGTTGAATCGTCGGCAGGTGTGATAAACCCTTTTTTTTACGTGGGGGAATGCGTCAATATGCATACCCCTCCGCGGGGGCGGGCGGAGAGGTTATGTCGGACTCACCGGGATAAAAGAAAGATGTTGAAACGATGTAAATGGACCTCCCGGAATACCGACTAAACCTACCACGGTGTTCCTTGACAAAACCGCTATCGACGGGGCCGCTCGAATCATATTCGCATACGGTCTCGACCCCGCCGAGGTTTCGGCCCGCCGTATGAAACGGCAGGCCACTACACGAAGAGACCTACCCAAAGACACTCACTCACTAATAAACCCTACTGTCTGTTTAGATGGACTCGACACAGAGGCACGCGTGGGAACACGCACGCTGCCTTTTGGACCTGGTGCTGAACGGATGGCGTGCAGGCCCACAAAGCCCGCCACCCCCAGGTCAAACCTCAGGGTGGCTGGAGGTCATCTCGCGCCCTCCGGCGCCCGGCTCTGCGGTTGGGGAGAGGGTTTAAGAGCTCCCTCTCCCACTCCGCCGCCTCCTTAATGGAAATCACTTCCTCACAAAAGGAGGCGACGGCGTTCCACGACCTCTTACTCCGGACCATAGACTGAACTACGGCCGGGAGCGAGAGGGCAACCGATCCGACTGCTGCGATCAACTCACGGCGCTGCGATGCCCAGGCGGAGCAAACGTGTGCAGCGCCGTGTCCTCAACAACGTTGCGGCAGTCGCCGCAGTGGTGACAACCGGACGTCTCTTGCCGGCGTATACGACACAGAAACTGGCCAAAACAACTATGGCCAGTCATCACCTGTGTCAGCCGGAAGGTGAGGATGCCATGCCGCCTCTCCAGCCTCTCTCAGTCCTCCACGGGACTTACCGCCACGATCGTAACGTGCCCGAGGTGTGATAATCCCTGCCTTTTATAAAGTTAATTATTTATATATCTATAAATTATAATTAATAATAATTAAATATAAAATTAAATATAAAAATATTTTAGTTAGCTACAGTTGTTATTCATTAACATGTTATGTTCAACTATGTAATTACTTTTTTAATTCGCAAAATCATTGTCCAACTAATCCGGATGGTCAATATACCTACTATCAGGGTTCTAAACTGATAGTTGCTTGTATTATTTTTATTACAAGATCAGTAAATTGTCAAAACTATGGTAAATTAAAGTATTTTTTTTTTATTTAGGACAGATTATCAGCATTCACCTGCTTTTTTAAAATATTTTAATAGTTTAATTATATTGTATGTAAGCTGCCCCCGTGGCGCAGCGGTAGTGAATGCAGCTGCTGTGCATGAGGTCTCAGGTTCGAATCTGGGGTTGGGCCAATAAAAAGTTATTGAGTTTTCTCTTAAGAAATCTTAATAACAGCCCGGCGTTAGGAAGTTGGCGGTGTTGGACTTCCCCGGGCCTCGGAAAGCACGTAAAGCCGTTGGTCCTGTGCCTGATCTCTCTCCGGTCGTGTTAGATTACCGTCCCATCGGATCATGAGAGTTAGGGCACAGAGAGTGCACTTGTGTTTGCGCACACGCTTGTGCACTATAATATCTCCTGCGCAGATTGCCAGTCTCCGTTAAGATTGGCCGCCGTTACCGAAATCGGTCTGGAGGACATTATTATTATATTGTATTTACGTGATACCTAATTTAATTAAGATTTAATGGGACTTTCTCGTCACAGTTCAAAGTTATTATCATATATATTACTATCTTTTACCCGCAGCTTCGCTCGATCGATAACAGTACTTATTCTAGATGAAGGTCCTTTTTTGTACCCTGACAACGTGTATGCAAAATTTCATGATAATCGATCGAGTAGTTAAGGCATACAAGCGTAAAAAACAAACTCAATTTAGCCTTTATAATATTAGTTAGGTTATTTATATCTTTTACAATGTATACAGCACACTTTAGAAAAAGATATAAATGCTTTCGTTTTGAACTTCGCCATGTCGTATATTGCGACCAAAAGTAGCATAGTGTCATCTAGCGGCAGTAGTGAGTACTAATTTATAATATTTTATTTTATGATTGATGATGTTATGATTTGGCGGGTTCAAATATATATTTTATGTTAATCCAGGTTATACTGTATGTCTGCGTGAAACTGTTATCAAAATTTATTCAGCAGCGGTTCGGTCATGATTGAATAGTGAACAATACAAGCATTACCTAAAATTAAAATTCTAACTAATATTATAAATGCGAATGTGAGTTTGTTTGTTTGTTACGATTTCACGCCTGAACTACTTAAACGATCATCATGAAATTTCGCATACACGTTGTCAGGGGTACAGAATAGCTTTAATAACTATTCATCCATAAAAAATACTGTTAATCTTATCTAACTTCACCTATATTGATGCGAGCGATGCAGTCAGCAAAATCTGGGTTTTAATATTAGTGGAAAATTACTGACATAAGCATAAATAAATAACGTCGGTATTTATTCAAAACAAGTGAGAATACTTTGTTATAGTACTTCACCCTGTTTCAAAGCACTTTACTATAACCCTTAACAGCTCAATTGGGTACATCCATCCATCATACATTATCAGTTGGTTATCGCGCATGGCTTTATTTAGTAAAAGGCATGAAATGAAGATGTCAAAGGGGGTTCGATGGGTCTATCAATCAAACTTCGTGGTTTAGAAGCTTGTCAAATCTTATCTGTCTATTCGCTCAACGGAGCGAGTAATAGCTATTTACCTGGAACCCCGTGGTTGGATTATCTCATCTCTTGATACTTTTTTATTTTATGTTATGTATTTGGAATTGCTGTATTTGAAATGTTTTGACAAGCCTTATCGTCAGCTTGTTAGAATAATAACCTCCAGCTATTTATTTCGAATTTGTTTTTGAGTTGTAATGGTGCCGTAGGTTTGACGAGGTTAAGTGGTTTTGCCACGATGATTTTTTAGATGAGTGGCATATAACAATTATAAAAAATCAGGTTATGGTGTAGCGATGAGCATTTAGAATAAATAGTATAGTTTATTTTACTAAATCAATATTGTCAATTTTTCTCTTAATCTTCATTTAGATATATATGTACACATAACAATGATTCTTTAATCTTAGATAAATGCGTTGACGACTGTACGAGTGTAAACTGTGTCATAGTCGCCAGCGTCTTCCACCCTAGATGGATACAAATTAGAACATTGTTTCTTTGTTTTCAACATTTTTGAAAAGAGTAAATGACAAAATAACAAAACTAGCGAGAAAGTGATTGGTACAATAATATTACAAAACAACAGCAACCAACGGTGTTCTTTTGCGAGTATCTGTGGTTTGTCAAATCACAGATAGTCGTTGGCCCGGTTTGCACTTGTTTACACGTCACGCCAAACATCGGGGAAAGTGTAAAATTAAACCTAAATATTTTTTTTAAATTTAAATAGCTTAAATATAAATAAACATTACAGTTCTAAAACATGACCACACCTTTCTGTTACATGCTGTATATGTCTATATATAATATATTATGTTTGTCTGACATCCACCGCAAAAGATTTGTGAATTGTTTCATTTATCTGTTTAGTATCGACGGTGCTCAGAATTATAAGTGAACCACGTCTTATTTATTTTCCATCGGCAGCTGGGTTCTGCAATGTTATTTTATTTTACTGAATATACAGCATTGGATTCATCATTTGTATTGCAAGTCAAGCCGATTTGTTAGTACGTCATCTATATATATATATATATATATATATATATATATATATATATATATATATATATATATATATACATATATATAAATCTCTGTTTACCTTGGTCACGCCATAACTTTAGAACGACATTACAGATATCATTATTTTTTTAAGTTTTCTAATATTTTGTAGAAGGTTATTACAGAAAGAAAGGTTAAGAAAATTGCGCAGGAAATTGAATAATTTTATAAAACTTAACGAATATCTTAATTAATTTTGTTTTGTCAACTAGTGCGTAACATAAATAGTGATAACAAACTTTTCATGAACAACACATTGAGAATACTAGTGAATTTAATTAGTTGCCTCGCCACTGCCAGTGTGCCGAGTGCTATGGATTCGATTCATGGATCAAAGAATGTAAATAAAATGAATGCGTTACAAATTATTTACCGTGCCAGTGTAGTCTTTTAAAAAGGTCTTCGTATCTTTAATATTTATTTTTATAAATATTTAAATATAAATAAATGAGCTTATCTGCCTGTAAAAAACTAAAACTTGGACAATATTGTGCTATTAAAAACATCAAACAATAACATTGAAAATCAAATATAATAATAATAATAATAATATGTACTGGGATCGATCTATCGTCACTGATAGCACCGTCGTGGTTAACAAGTCAGATATAGTGGTGATAGACCGATTAGAGCGCCTTACAATGATCATCGATGTCACCATCCCTCATGACGAGAATCTCATGAAAGCTGAAAAAGATAAACAAATTAAATATCTGGAGTTGGCTCGCGAGGTTGTCGACATGTGGGATGTGGGCTCGGCGATCATTGTACCGATAGTCGTTTCGGTAAACGGGTTAATTGCCAAGAGCCTCGACCACCATCTTAAGAGGCTCGCGTTGAATGGCTGGGTCAAGTCCTCGATTCAGAATGTAATAAGTATTGCTCGACACGGCGCGCACAGTGCAGAGGTTCCTTTCTCTGGAGCCCTAACCACCAATAACTTGGTTTCTGCACCCGATACCGGTGAGTTTTCGTGGTCCTATTTTATATTTTTTATATATAATGTAAAATATAATTGCGAGGAAATATTAGAATAAATGGAATAGTAGTAATAAATATAAATACGGCCACAAAAGGCTCAGCATTATACAACCATTGCAAGCTCTAATTCAAATTCAAGATTCGAAAATACATTTACAAATGTCAACAAAATTAACAACACTTTCACGATTGCTTAAAACCAACACATCCGTGGGGATTAAAAATCCCGATTACTCGACGACGATCAAAATTTTACCGTAACATTTTCGTGAACAGTGTGCGTGTTTAATTATTTGCTGCCCGCTAATTGCAAACACATTAAATATGCCGACATATCGCATGCATCAGGGACACCATTATCCCTACGGAACATGTTCTGATTAACACTAATTCTCGCCCCGGAATAAAATACAACGGTGTAAAGTTATCAACAAGACTGGGACCTCACAAATAAGCGGACCTCTAATGGGTCACAAGGGACCTCTTCTTTAATGGCTACTCGTAAATTGAACGAAAATAATTAAAATCGCGCGTCCGCACAGTCGCAGACCAAAACATGGCCATTAGGCGAGTGGTTCGTATGGCACAAAAGGGTTTTCCATCCGATAAATAAAGAGCTCGGTTTGTAGAACGTACAAGGGACGACGACGTACAATCTATTAATTCACTATTCAGTGGAGTGTAAGATAACCTCAGTAAATATTAAGCAAAGCAATAAAAGAAATAATCAGGATTGAAATATAATATGTTGAATGTTGCGAACATTTGAGGTAGGTGGGCATTTACAAGCTGTAACGATGAATTATTTTATTTTTTTAACAGCTTTCGGCAGCACAATAAAATTCAATTTTATATAGATGTTTCGTATACATAAAAGAATTTAAGAATTATGACAGGCCAATTTCGCCTGTCATAATTCTTAAATTCTTTCTTAACGTATGTATTTGATTTCGTTTTAATAAAATGCAACGCACCACCTACAGGCCGGCAATCAAACGTGTTGAAATGCATTTAGAGCAATTTAAACTGTTGATTGATTCTGTATAATATAAGTAAGCATTTAATTATTAAAAAAATGTTTAAGTTATATTAATTACTAACTTTGAACCTGTAGCTTCTCACCCGTATTTATAAAAAGCAAGTATCCCAAAAGAAATGTGAGTTGTTTCAGTATCAAAATCTATGTCACTTTCCGATCCATATGCAAAAATCATGTTTATCCATTGCGCTGTTACTACGTGAAAGACAAACTAACAAACTTATCTACCTTCACATGTAAAATATAAGCTCCCAAATATCTACTATTCTAAATTGCACTGGCTAAATAAACCAAGTAAACTACTATTACAATGTAACAAGTAACTAAAACTTTTAAAATATACAATATAAACATTTTCCTTCTAGAATTTATTAGTCTACCGTCTCGCCGTCATAATTTTACTAACAAAGAATATAAATGTTACGAGCCAGCTGTTACAAAAATGACCACTAATTTGAACGAAATCAGCACCTCTGTCACATTGTTGTAAAAGGGGTATAACCCGAAAATGGGCTGTTCCGGTCTCCGGGACCGATACTAAATATTTCAGTGTGAAGTACGACGGTTTCACGACACAGTCACTCCCGCACTCAGTTAGATTAAATTTGAATGTAGTTTTAAAAGAACTATGGCCGTTATACTGATTAGATTGTCCGTTAAAAATTCTGTCGCAAAAATTTCTGGGATTAATCTCTAGTGCTTAGTTTTTGTGTGAGGAACTTGTTATGTATGAGGCGCAGTTAGAATTTACTAGTTTGCCAGTTTTGTTAATGAGTGATACATCATTCTATTTTAAGTGAAATGTGAAACTGTCTTGCTGGGTCCGTGGGATTAGTTTACACGTTTACTTATGACCTATTGTGATGTATATGGTTCGGTTTTCTGGTGTACTTGGGATATTCAGTTAGCACAAAAACTAAAAATGTGGCTCGCCTTCTATAATGCAGGGCATAAAAAATAGTATGTACTCGTAGTATAGTAAAGTGTGTAATCTATATGTTAAAAAGTGAAGCAAAAACTTTGTTCGTCTTTTTACGAAAATTGCGCGGGCGGAGGAGTATGAAATTTGGCACAGTTAAAGTTTATATGAAGAAGGAGTGGCGAATTCTAATATTTTTATAAAATATGCATTAAAATACATTAAATACATGAAATAACGCAGACAACCATGCATTTGACACACGCAGTCGAATCGCGTTCGTAGTATTTAGGCATTGTTCGGCTGATGTCGTAGAATTCTTCGTCACTATGGTTACATACCTTATTTTATTTTATTTATTTTACTTTACTTTATTAGAGAAAAAAAACCTTATTTCATTGCATAAACTTAAATAGTACATTTTCCATGTTAGTAATAAATGCAATAACCACAACACCACAAGCATTTTCCACAGATTCGTCACAAACATTGCTGTGTTAAGAACATGTCAAGTTAAGTACTTAAGTACCTTTTTCAATATCGCGATATTGTCCATTAAATTTATAAGTTTATATGTACGAATAAGTTACTTACTTTGCTTTATAAAAACAGAGCACCATATTTGGTTGGTTCTAAGTTACATTCATAGTTTTAATAATAATTTGTGAAATACAGCTTGCTCGATAAACATAGTATTGTAAAAAGATAATTGTGGAGCAGTACTCTGAATTGTCTTACAATACCATATAGGTACAACAATATATTTATTATTACTTTTTATGATCCTTTGTATATACATCTTCATAACAAAAAAAAGAATTATCAAAATAATATATGACTATATAGACTATATTTTATATTATAATATATTTATGTATGTATTTAAATGTGATTATAAGGGTATAAATGTAGACAATAAAACCTTAATAACTATCACACTTAAAATTTAATTCAATGATGGTCGAAATTCGACCATTTGGTGACCGCTAGTATTAGTAAATGAAACAATATAATATTTCACATAATTATTTGCTTCTTGATCTAAATGAATAAATGTATTTTATAGGTGTAATAATTTGAGAGCACAATAGTTGCAATATCGAAATATGGCACGAGTAACAACTGGTGAACGAATTAATTACAATTTAAATAATATTTGAACTATTCAATTTTGCCGCGTAATAATTGCGTATATATGTATATATATCACATTTATCATATTTTAAAAGACGCAGATTTTCCGTTGGCGCTCTTCAAATAAATAAATAGTGATTATGACTTATTGTAGCCTCACTGATTATATTTTTTATCAACACGGTTTTTTGTTTTCCATTCCGTCAGTCAAAGTGATATTTTAAGCCTATTGTATTCTACATATTAAAAAAATATTAGAATTTAAATGTGTTTGTTTGTTTATTTGTTTGTTAGTTACGCTTTCACAGCTTACCTACTCGACTGATCATTATAATATGTCGCATACACTTTGTTATGGGAAAGTTGAAGAATAAGACATAGGGTGCCTTTTATCTAGAAAAAATACTGTTACTGACCAACCGACCGCGAGCGAAACCGCAGGAAATATCTATACGTGCTAGTGAAATTATTAACATTATCTTTATATTATCTTACATCCAAAATACATGTTACTAATAAAAAAGTAAAATATAATTTATCAGCTGGCTCAGAAATCACGTATACGCAAGGTACACTGATGGAACATTCTCGAATGGAATGGACAAAATAGATGTAAAAAAGAATCTAAAATACAAACTGAATGGAAGTACCTACAATGAAAATTCTACCAATAAAATTCGGAGAGCTTTATTCAAGTCAGGCGTCACGTCACTCAGTCAGCCGGATTTGTTATGTTTTTTATTATTTTGATTCTGTATGGCCAGTGAAAAAAAGGAAAGTTAGGATTTTAATAAAACTGGCTGAGCAGTGAAAATGTTTTCAAATTTGGAGTCGATGTTAATTAAAACCAAAGAGATGTTTGTCGCCATGGTCCAGTAGTATAAATACGATGTACGGACGTTTACAGCTTATGACGAGATTATAGCCAATCGACGATAGAACTTGCAACATTTCGTGAGACGAAAAAAATTAAAGAGATTTCGGCCATCGTTTAATCCATACAAGCGTAACCTCTGTTTTCTACTTGAATAATGACACTCAAATAATAATATAATAATAATAATAATAATAATATCAGCCCTGTATTAAACTGTCCCACTGCTGGGCACGGGCCTCTTCTCAGTGTGAGAAGGTTTACGCTGGCCTAGTGCGAGTTGGCAGACTTTACATATCTTCAAGAACATTATGGAGAACTCTCAGATATGCAGGTTTCCTCACGATGTTTTCCTTCACCGTTAAAGCAAGCGATAATCATTATTTAATACGCATATAACTTCGAAAAGTCAGAGATGCGCGCCTTGGGTTCGAACCCGAGACCTCTGCGTGGCAGTCCAACGGTTTCCGACTAGGCTATCGCTGCTCTTAATAATTACACTCGAGCAAAATAAATACAGATGTAATCGATATCGACTACGGCCATGTTCCTGTGTTTGGAGTTTTAAAAATGGTTTTGTATAAGCTGAACAGTAGGCCAATTCACGTTTACTTGCAGTGCAGTTGCAGTTAAGTTTCGATCAAAACAGCTCTTTTCGTATTCACGTAATTTTGACAGCTGATGTTTCAGATACAAAATCCGAAGTAAAACTTAACTGCGACTGCATACGAACTGCATCGAAACTCGATCGGTGCGTCGAGATATTACGTGAATTGGCCTACTGATATGAAGACAGCAAACAAATTTAAAGGATAGCCAATATCTTTCGCTTATCTATCTGTTTAAAACGTCTATTCCCAGTTGTTACCACTGGCTTTGTTAAAATGGGAAAAATAATCCCAACTATCGCCACTGGGAACGTATAACACATACTTTCCCAGTTGTAGCAACTGGCTTTGTCACCAGTGGTGACAAAGGAGAAAAACATCCCAACTATTACCAGTACGTCACAAATATCGTCTACCAAGCATGACATTTACAAAATAAATGTCGAGTGATCAATTTTACTTTAAATGATAACGTATATAATTCGCAAAGAGTATTAACGCGATCATGCATATGGTTTACCTTCAGATGCTTGACGTTTCGACCAGGTTACATTGCTCGTCGTCACAAGTTGACTGGTTCGGCTATGTAATGGCTCTTCACAAAGAAAAAACAAGAATCTTCATCCACCCTAATTTTATACTGGGTGTAAGGGACGGCGTCACGAAAAATTTACTAACACGTCATTCTATAGGTACTTATCTCGACGAAAACTTCTATTAATAAAAAACGCAAGATGAAAGATTTTATATTGATTAATATAATTACGCGGTACACAATGGATTGCTACTGATACAACGCAACGCTCATGCTTTAAATCACGTCAATTTAATTACATTGCTGTATTTTAGTAGAATGTGGTATCAATTGATTTTTATTTAATAAAATGTTATGATATACAGTCAAAAAATAAAAAAAATCAGATATAAATTGGGATTTTTCTGACGAAAATTCCAACTATACTCAGAACAATGGTCTGAATCTACTATTTCAGTTTTCGGTACACCGTCCCTTAAAATATATACTGGGTGAGTATATATTTTCAATGATCCATGTACCGTTACACTGGTTACGAGATACGGTTATTATTCAAATGTTTTAATGCCCGCCATCAGTGCATTCACAGTGAAAAAAGTATATGGTGTAAAAAATAATAATGAAGGCAGATTTTCCATCTACGTAAAATGAATATAAAACGAAACTAATAGAATATTATTCTGAATAGAACGCCGTTTAAAATCATATTTGTGTTTCCTTTATGTTATTGCAATATGAAAGGACGCATGGAAAATATTCAGCTGTAAATTCGTTCGTGGCTCTTTTAGCTTTTTAAATTATTAAAAACGATTTTTGATTAGTCCTTGCCTTTCATAACTTAAAAAGTACGACTACATACGAATTTTCTGTTAAATTGGTACTCATCAAATAGTTTTGATAAATTTTAAACAAATATGGCTGAGAATTTATTAGTTATTTGCGGCTAGTTGGTTTCCAGACCAGGTGAAATGAATTCGATTTTTTGTTGGCTAGGAAATTTTCGGTAGATTTGTACAAACTTTAAAATTTCCATTAGACGCCAATAGTCTATACAGCTTAATAGTATAGTTTCTTCAAAATATATTGTTTTCTTTATAGTGGTAGTTCAAAATATATATTTGTAGAAGACACTATATATTTGTGTCAAAATGTAAGTCTAAAAAACCTCTGCAATGCATTGCATTGGTTTATATGTATGATATTAATAATTTTATTACATATAGTTGAAATAATAATAATAATTTTTATTTATTTCTCTCTTCACAAAGAATATTAGTATAATAAATTGGTTAAAGCAGTGTATGTAAAAGCTAATTTATTTGTGAGACACTGGAGGGGAGAGACTAGGGATAACCCTGTGTAACAGATCTCCAGGCCCCCAACCAGAATATTCAATATTAGGATAAAGAGATACATGCAGCCACAAAATGTGTAGTTGTGTTTTTATAAAACAGGATTGTCTTTCAACTCCTTGCAAATGTACGACGAAATTGCATAATCATAATATTCAAGTTAATATAGTGATCTCACATATAAAGTTGGCGGATTGTAACAGTTCTTATTTTACGACTTTTAAACTAAGTTATAAAAATGGGAATCTATTTTTAAAATCTTCTTTTTTACTAGTCCTTACACAAATTGAACGAGAATTACGAGTCGGTGGAGCGTAATACATTTTATAATCTTCTCTAAAATGATATACAAGGGTTGTTGTCTTAATATACGCCTCGGCTTTTGGCCATTAGTGTCTGCTAAGAACTAAGTGAAACTTGAATTATATGCGTTTGTCTAGACGACCCATTGTAAGAAAAACAAATTAATTTCCCTTTCTATTGCACGCCCCGAAAAGTGCCGTGCGAAAAATTTATGTTCTCTATTGAATTATAGTGTTCCCAAAAATGAAAGTAAATTAACAAACGAATTTTTGGAACAAAAGCAACCGTGTTACTTACACTTAGTTATTGTTAGATTAAAATATATTTGTTAGTTTCTGTTAAAATGTAGATTTAATGGAGCAGCTCAACTTGACCTTTAAAGTTGTAGATTGATGTTGTATATTTCGAGTAAGACATTACATTTTACAACTTGGGTTGAAACAGATTTGGATTCTAGTGAATAGGTGGTTTTAGTGCCGCAGACCGCTGTTTTAGGTGTAATAATTCTACGTAAATTTGTGTCTACGATAACATGAATACTAACTGATATAATGCATTTAATTCGTCGTTATTCAGCAAAAATATTTTGTAAAATTATATAAAACTAGCTTTTGCTCGCGGCTTCGCACGTGTAAGAGTATGTTAGGCCATATTAGTATAACGCTATGTTTTAAATGAGTAACAGTAGGTACTTTTTTTTAATCACGTAATGCCTATGATACTCGGTGATAATATAGCTTTTTGATGGTGAAAAGTTTTTAAAATCGGTTAAGTCATTTTTGAGTTAAATCCTTACAAACAAACATAAAATCAGGTCTTTCCTCTTTATAATATTAGTATAGCTAAAAAGTTGGCTAAATGTGACTTAGATTTACGCACCAAAAGTTTCTCACCAATAAACAAATGTGCAACATATACATACATACCTATATAGATACACGCCTGTTTCTCAGAGGTGTAGGCAGACACTACGGATTTGCCTTTCCTACGATCCTGACACACTTCTCTGGCTTCATTCACTTTCATCACAATCCTCATAAAAGCTCGCCGGTTTAAAGTGCTCTTAACCTGGCCTTTGTCCAGAACGTCTCCGATCTGACCGAAAAACGTTCGTCTAGGTCTTCTCCTTTCGACTGTTTCATTCACACTAACCTTATAAACTTTCTTAGTCAGTTTTTCTCGTCCATTCTTTCTAAATGCACAAACCAGCTTAACATGCCCTTTTCTATTCTTATCACTATATCCACTTTCAATCGGCATCACTCTCTAATCATACTATTCCTTATTCTATCTTTGCATATTTGGTTTGCTTATTTTTATGTTTTGTTGCAAATTAGTGCTTACACTGTAATCATTCCATATGTGAGCTTGCTGCTTTTATGACTGAGTTCAAGCAAAAACCACCCGTATTTTTCAGTATTAGGACAGTGACGCATAATACATATTCTGTTAAGAAACATAAACGGTACGCGGTTCTGAAGCTTTTTAAAAGTAAGACAACCAAAAACCTTCTATTATCCTGTTTTTAGTTACTGTCTTAAGATGCCTGAATAACAACAAAACAAGTAATACAACAGAGGGAGAGAAAATATTAGCACAAAACAATTGTCGAGATATACTTCAAAGTAAAATAATACAGTACATTTTTTTCATTACAGACCACATTCTTGCTTACACAGAACACACAATTGTCATAATTAAATATTTTGTTGCCATCATTACAATTTAATCCGAAGACATTTGGCTGAATATTTAATTCAACAAGTATTATACTTTTGAAAAGCTATCATTTTCTAGGTGTGTTAATATTACGATTAAACATTGAATGCTATGTTGCAGTGTTCGCTCGCACCACCCTGTGCGATTTGCTGCCATAATACAATTATTTTCGGTGTTTAGATGCACGCAATGCGATACCTTTTGTGGTAGAAATCAAGGTAACAGAATCAGTATGCAGTCTATAAATAAGTGGAGCTACATAATATTGTCTTCTGTTTACGCGAATGTTATTAATTGTAATTAAACTACTATACACGAATTTTATCACATTGTTTATTTATCACTATATTACATCATTTTAAAACTGTTGCATTACTACTACTATTTTTTGCAGCAGCCATGGTCACTCCCCGTGAAAAGCAACCGAAACGTCGGGGAAAGTGTAAACCTAAATATAAATAGTTTTAATAGTTTAAATAATTTTATTAGCTTATAAATTAGTAAAATTCAATAGAACTAGTAGTGCAACAGTTTGAAAATTATGTAGTACAGTGATAAATAAACAACGCGATAAAATCCGTATATAGTAGTTTAATTTTAATAAGTGGAACTACAATAATAATAAGCGAAACCTTTTTTAAATGTTTTAATACGATTTGTACAAAACAGTAAGGATTCCAAACTGGTATTCAAGATAATTGATCATAGCACAAAAGCACAAAAATGATTTTATGCTTTTTAATTATATTGTCAATGTATGTGTTAATAATAAGCTTTGAATCGAGGGTAAAACCTTTGTCTCTAACCTTGTTAAATCTAGTTACTTATAGTTACATTTGTAATCATATTAAATAGAGTTCAATTTGGAAGTAAAAGTTGCTGTATATATACTTTCGACAGTTTTAAATCTAAGCAATTTATGAAAGAGTAATCCTAAAACTTATTAAGATTATGTTTTTACCAGCATCCTTGTTGTCCTTATCTGACTTAAGGTTTTCAAATCGTCAGCAAACAATAGAATAAGAAAATATTAAAAAGCAATGGACCCAAGCAGAGCTTTGCAGAATGCCTGAAGGCACATAGGTCCAGAAATATAACCATTGAGTACAACAGTTTGATATATTTTTCCTACATAATCGTATGTAGGAAAAATATATCTAACACCGCGTAAATAAACGTGACTTCTTCCTGTAGAATGTCAGATAAGCTTACAAATCCTTGGCAGATGAACAACACTCGTCACGTAAGTCACTCATGAGTTAGCGTCACACATCCATTAGCACTCCGCCACCCAAACATTGTTGTGTTACTACAATATCTGTCCCGACTCCATACTAAATAACTTGCTTCAAACAGTTCACTATTTTAATACTTTCAATAATCCCGTCTCTGTTAAGCAAATAATATCATACGAAATGACACAAATATTCCGATAAAAGATTGAAGTTTTTTACGCAATACCGTTATCTTGAATAATATAACTGACTAATATTTTGATATAAATATAAAAGTGAGTAGATTTGTTGATAAGTTATACGATGAAGGATGTACGAAATATGTAAAAAATTATACGAATTAATTTGATAAGCCGTGTGGTACTATTTATAACTAACATTCCTAATTCTAACTAATATTATCAATGCAAATGTGAGTTTGTTGTTTCTTTGTTACCCTGTCATGCATTAACTACTCGTAATCATGCAATTTCACATACACGTTGTCAGGGGTACATACGACTTAGGGACACCTTTCATCCAGAAAAAGTACTGTTTCTGGGAGATAAAAATTACATAACCTACATATAAGCGAGCGAAAATCGGGTAATGTCTAGTAGTATAATAATGGTCAAAACCAAGTGATGAGCACATAAAAGAATAGCGGCGAATCTCAGCGTATAAAAATTGCTTGCCTACGTTATTGCTTAGTAGTAGTGTAGTGAATACAAAGCAAAATACAAATACAAGTATAATATAATAATAATAATAATTTATTTATTAACATAAAATTGTTTACACATTTCCTATGAAGTCCTGATTCCTGTGCGCCTACGCCTACGATACCTAACGCCTATGTAACATTTTTCTTTCAAGAACTTATAAATTATGTTCTATTCCGATATGACGTATCGATAAAATTCCATTTTTCTTTATATGTCTCTTACAGCCAACGACCCAGGTGCATAAAAAGGGATCCCTTCTTTTCGCATAATGTTCTTTGTCCTAGTATACTTCGGCATAACGATTTTGGCACAATTTGTTTTGGCATAATAATACTTCGGCATAATTTTTTTAGGCATACATTTTATGTTGGCATAATCATCTTAAAGACTAATTTGTTTTGGCATAAATTTGATTCGCATAACGTTAGTAGGCCTAATGACTATTAGCATAACGTTAGTAGTAAAAATTTAATATGCTGTGCAACAAAAGTTAGTGACAGAACCGAATTGCTGCAAAACCGACTCTACGTAGTCTTGTTTGTCCTACCCCTAGAGTGTAATTTAAAATCGTGTAGAAGCGTGGGGCCGCTGGAGGCCCGCAGCACCGGAGCCGTGACAGAAACTCTGCCTGCTGTATGCTTGCTTGCATGCTGCATGCTTGCAGTTATGCTTTAGAATATTATGCTTAATCATTATTATGGTTAGAGAAATTATGCTTAAAAAATTATGCGTAAGCTGTTATGCGTAATTATATTATGCGAAAATATAATTATGCCAAACAAAATTATGCTAAGTTATATTAGGTCTTAAAATTTTATGCTAATGGATAGGGATACGCATAAAAAAGGCACGAGCTTTTTTTAAATAAATCCAAAACTCGATATCGAATAAAGAACGATCTTTAGCAAGACTTTTGGTTTTATTTAACTTTTAACTACAAGTTATAATCTCAATATACTTTCATACCCCGTAAGAGACATACCTATCATATATAATTTTTCCAGCAGATTTGAATTTAGTCACACAACCCGAAGAAATTGTGTGGAGGCCGGTACATGCATTTTATGTAAGGAAATTCATTTAAAACAATTCGTGGGCGTCTCTGACACTACGTTGGTGTTTACGTTACATTTTAAAAAAATCGCCAATTACACGTTTTGTTAGTATTTTTAATAAATAGATATAATAGAATCAATACCAATGATAACTCACATAATTTTTAAGTAGGAGAGTGGTTATGCTCAGTAATAGTGTGATTCCGTAGGTATCATTTTTAGAAAAATTATGTCTCTTTGGATTCGAAGGCATATATTAGAGACATGTTTTATTATGAAGCAAAATAGACATGGTACTGATGCCCAGTGTGCCAGAACTTAAAAAATCAAACTCAATATATATTTATTTAGGTCACAAAGTAACACTAATATAAATTAACATTTACATTTACCTGTGGCCACGTTCAGCAGAGCAAGGGCGTAGAACCAATGAGAAGAACGGGTAAGAAACTCACAGCCACTCTTTTTAATCGTTAATTTCACAAGGAGCTGCAACCAATCCGTACTAAATTATAAATTCGAAATTAACTTTGTCTGTCTGTTACCTTTTCCCGGATAAACCACTCCACCGATTTTGTTGAAATTTGGTACAGATATAGTTTAAACCTGGGGAAGGTCATTATTTATTGATGTAGGTAAAACGCGGGCGGAGCCGCGCTTAAAAGTATACCATAAAGAACAAGATGATTAGAATACTTACAGTATTTTACAGCAGTGCCATTATTATTTTTACAGTGTTACTTCTAATTTGCTGATATGAAATATTTCTATTTAATTTCCAGTAACTTGGCTGATTATGTTTAAGTTACAAGATACACTAAGGTTGATTAAGATTTTGACTCAAGTTTTAAGAAATTAGAAGCAATTTTGGATATCAAGTAATTTCTTTAACATAACGTTAATTGCAGTTTAATTGTCTCAAAATAAGTCTTAATTACATTAAAATTTATATCGAAAGTAAATTTATTTTCGTAATAAAATTCCTTTATCATTTAAATCTTTGAAGCATCTTGTTTCTTGAAATTAGTCATACAAGGCCTGCCTAGCCTCCATGTCAGTACTTACGTAAAAACAAAATCTCATCAGCACCTTTAGGTTACCAGCTTTTTGTTTTATGTGACAAATGGTCATTGACATAAATAATTCTACCAGAATGTAGTCTCAATTTACTTGCTTTTATCATGAATTTATGTATTTTACCTAGCCGAATAGTAAATTACCACCAACAGGACTCTTAGCTACTATTAAGACTTCATTGACGGAAAACGCCAAAAACTACATGCTGGTCCGAACCGGAATCGAACTCGAGACATCATGGACAACACTTCACTACCTCTGCGCCATTAAGGCGGTATCAACACCTCAGTGAGCACTGTTATTTACGACAAAAATATACATAAAGTATATAACAAGTCCACAGAGCGTTTTCTAACAAAGTCTGCATCGCATCGCAACGTCGGATTCTAATGTTTATCTGTAACGGTTCGTTGATTTTACTGCTGAAGTTAGCGAGACCTTTTTACTGAGGGCGACACAAAAACTACCATTTTATATTCTATTTATAAACACTGCAGCTACTGTCTTTGATCTTTAAATATAGTGTCTGTGTTGCATAAATGCTGTGTTGAACGGAATCTATTTCGAACTTAAGCGTTGGTATCTTTATTATGGCTATCGATTGACTATAAATGAGTTCATTATTTTGGATTTTAATTTATACTAGACTTACTTAGACTCCGTTTTTAGCGACAACTGTATTATTGTAAAGTATTGTAGTACGTCTAAAGTGTCTAATTATCCGGCTATAGCAAAACCAAAGGTAAGGAAATTTTTTTTTGTTCGACTGTAGCGCCTTAACTACTTAGCTGATTTTGATGAATGAAGAGTTAATTGATTCGTCATGATAGTCTGGGTGACATACATTTTCGGGCACGCCACAATAGTGGCGGTAAGACCCGTTTTTGAGGAGTGGCTGGAGAGACGGCATGGCGCCGTCACCTTACGGCTGACACAGGTAATGACTGGCCACGGGACAGTAGGGATTTAAAAAGTAGTGCTGACCAAAGGGTAGTGTAGTGGCCTGCCGTTTCATACGGTGGGCCGAAACCTCAGCGGGGTCGCGATTGCATGTGAAAATGATTCGCGCGGCCCCGCCGATTGCGGTTTTGTCGAGGAACACCGTGGTAGGTTTAGTCGGTATTACCGGGAGGTCCATTCTTCATCATTACCATCTTTCTTTACCCCGATGAGTCTGACATAGCCCCTCCGCTCGCCCCCGTGGAGGAGAATGCGTCAAGGCATACCCAAAGTAAAAAATAAAAGTGTGACATACATTTTGTACAAACTAAATTAATATTACAACCAAAAAATATGGATTACTGATATTTTTTGTTAATATCGAGTGAGCTGTCAAATGAAAGAGGAGACAATTCTGAGTTCTAAAATATACATATAGTACTAATTTTAAAATATACCAGTCAACAGAATAATAATATTATTATATTTCAGCGTTTATGAATACTACTAGCGCTATCTACCGGCAGTTCCGAATATCAGTGGTGTAACTGGCGTGAGTAATGGATACTGAAATATGAAGTATCAGTTAATTAAGTATCTGCAATGTTATCGCCGCGGTCGTTCATAGCAAACATTCTAATCCGATAGTCATGTAAAACCAATGGAGATGCCGTCAATCAAGGATTAAATATACGTGACATAATAATATAATAATAATAATATTCTATCACATACACACAACACCATCTAGCCCAAACGAAGCAGAGCTTGTACTATGGGTACTAGACAATGGATATACATAAATATATACTTTTTTTTGTAAATTTATACATATTATATATATATGTATACAGAAACACCCAGACCAAGAAAAACAGCCATGTTCATGCACACAAATGTTTGACTTGTGCGGGAATCGAATCCACAACCTCAGGCCTGGCAGTCGGTTACACTAACCACTACGCCATCGAGGCCGACATCCCAAATAATTTATTTTATAATTCGATTTAAAGAGCATGCTACTTACCTCGCTTAGCCAATTATTACAGCGATACGTTTGAGTGCAAAATTTTATTATTTAAAACATACCATCATATGTATTATGTTACTTATTTAATATTTATGAGTTAGACAACAAAAGACTTGCTCCCTATTTCATGAGACCTAAAAATTTAGCAGGTGAAATTCCCTCTGCCCACTCCTTCGGAAATATGACAGGCGTCATTCCAGGCCCAAGTAAAGAATTCTAATTAATAAAACCAGACGGCTCTGTTAACATGTAATGAAACCATTACAATAAAGCGATTTAATAACACTGCAAAAATATATTGTGGCGCCTATAATCATTAATATTCGTCGTTAAAACTACAGCTTATGGCACTTTTAAGTCTTATTAAAGGGTTGTAAAATTTTATGTTGCTTGCCAACTTGGCCGGGTTTTAATTAAAAACGTTCTCTGAATAAAGATGGTTTAATATGTTGAGCGATTATTTATGTCGTGTGATATTAAATGATCTTTTGTATTCGTAATGCATATTTTTCTTGTTTATCATTTTATTCTATGCAATTAATTTACGTAAAAACGTATAAATATATATGTAACGCATGGTTGACGAGTTAGGTAAACAATTTGTGACATATTATAAACCCAGTAATTCAGTTTTTGATACAAAGCAGTATGACGATTCATTTATTTGTAGTAGACAATTAATTAGGGTAAATCTATACCGATATTATAAAGCTGAAGATTTTGTTTGTTTGAACGCTATAATCTCAGAAACTACTGGTTTGAATTAAAAAATGTTTTAAGTGTTGGATAGCCTATTTATCGAGAAAGGCTATAGGCTATATAACATCACGCTACAACCCACGGGGGCGGTGCAGTAACCATGAACGCGGTAGTATCCGCGGGCACAGCTAGTGCTTTATATATTAACAATTTAGGAGCGCTTAATGCTACGTCTAGTGTAGGCTATTTATAACTCATAAACTACTAAATCGATTTTAGTAACACTTTTACCATGAGAAATCTGCCTTATCCACATGAGCGAAGCAGTAATAATAAACGTAGATGGAACAGCGGGATACAGCTACTGTCATATATTGCTATAATCAAATTCAAATCTTATTCACTTATGCACTGTACTATCATAGTTCTGATACGAGAGTTAGCTTCTAAGTGACGTTGGGGGTCATTTTTGTTTTCATTGCTAGTCAATTCAGCTTACGATTCTCTACCTGCCGGTCATGAAAATACTTTTCTATCTACTTCCAAAAAAGGCATTACATGTCACTTCACGGCCTTGTTTCGTATCAAAATAGTATAATAAACGTTTTGCTTGTAACACTGATTACATTCACACGGTTATATAAAATCTATCAGCTTGATACGAAACTGTAATTGTGGCGGCGTTTGAATGTCAATATCGAATAAACATTTCAATATCAATCTCATAACAAGATATCAGTGAAAAAATCTCACCTAAGGAATATATAAAATCTAAGGTAAGTCTCATGTAAAACGCGACTTGGTTGTCTAGTGTTAGGCATCGTTCACACAGGGGGCGATAAAATAACGTAAACGAATCTTATCTTACTGCAGAATTTCTCTTTTTTCATTCAGCTGTATTTAATCTCTTGTTTTGTGTGTAGGTCAATTTCAAGCCCGGGAAAGATTTTATTAGGTAAAAATCAGATTTTTTTATTAGCAACTTTTCTTCTCATAGGCTCATCGCTTTGCCTGAACCTAGCAACACTCACACCTATATATTTTCTCGTTCATAAGTGTTTGTCTGTGACCTAAATGAATAAATGATTTTTGTCAAAGTCAAACATTTTGACTTTGCAACACGATGTCTGGAATTGTTCCCGGTAGAGTGCAATAGGGTCTTCTGTTACGTGAGATCTAAAGTCATAATTGGTAAAATGTGAGTGTAATATAGGCGAGAGACTAGGGATGTACGTATTAATTGAATTATCTTCTTTTTTTGTGTATTCAATGGTTATTTGCAAGTTTTTAGCCAAAATTTATTGTTAACTACATTTTGCCCACGTCTTCGCTCGCGTAGATGTAGATTAGGTTAGTATCATTGCTTTTTTCTGGATGGATAGTATCCTTTTCTGTTTCACTGACAACGTGTATGCGAAATTACATGATGATCGGTCGAGTAGTTAAGGCGCAAAGGCATAACAAACAAACAATCAAACAAACAAACTTACATTCGCATTTATAATATCAGTAAGGATTAGTAAGGATAACACTATAAAATAAGGCACTTACCTTTAGGTGAACCACTAGAATGTGTTCCAATACGAAAGGCGATTATCACGCATTAGTTACGCTTTCACGCCTAACTACTCGACCGATCATCATAAAACGTCTATTTGACGTTTTGTGTAGCTTAGGTATAAAAAGTATAGCATCCTTCGCTTACTGGATAAGGTACTTAAACAATATACGTATCAGCTTACGTGATAGTTTGTCGAATATGTGTTCAGAAGTGTTATTATGTAAACAACACGCGTGTGTGTCATATCAATTATTCATTTTCTTACAAAACTGAGTTTATTCATGGAGCTTGTAAACACAAATTTATAATAAAACAGCTATAAGCGTGGATTTATTGTTATATTTCATAAAGGATATTAAACAAATTGGATTATTATCTCAAATGGCAATTCACTGATCGTTATCCTAACTTAATATTACAAATATGAATGTGAGTTTGTTTGTTACGCTTTCACGCCTAACTACTCGACCGATCATCATGAAATTTGGCATACACATTGTCAGGGGTATAGAAAAGGACATAAGGTACCTTTTATCTAGAAAATAATACTGTTACTTATTTAACCTAACCTACATCTATGTTAGCGAAGCGGCGAGTAAAATCTGGTATCAAATAAAAATGTATATATTAGAGATTTTATCATTATCTATCTACAATCAATACACATTATATATGTATATTCTCCATCCCACTTCCTTTCCTAAAGGGTCGGCAACGCGCAAGTGATGCCTCTGGTGTTGTAGGCGTCCATAGGCTACGGTGACCACTTACCATCAGGAGAGCCGTATGCTTGACTGCCAATTTAGTAGCATAAAAAAAATGATTTTTTCACCCCACCCCGTCTGCCTGTCGGTCTGTTCGCGATAAACTCAAAAATTATTGAACGGATTTTCATGCGGTTTTCACCAATAGACAGAGTGATTCATGAGGAAGGCTTAGGTGTATAATTTGTCAAGGTTACCAGTGTGTAGCCGAGGCGGGTCGCTTGTACCATTATAAAGAGAAAATATTGGGATTTCCGTAATGAATAAGATCTCATCGCAGCTCGTTGTATAAAACTGTACCCGGTAGACGGTAATAAAACAGTTAGGTGCGTAAAAGTAAAAATTATACTTGACAAAATGCGGGTGCAATTTATCTCTGTCTACTACCCTTTTTTATCCCGCTATGCGCTGATGCAGACGAAACCACGAACAGAAACTTGTATAAAATAAAAACCAAACATTCGTAAAATGAATTAATAAAACAACTCTAATTTGCACTCATCGTTAATTAAACAATAAAATCTTAAAGGCTGCTTGAAGGCCAGTCACTTAGTAAAAAGGTTTGTCTAAAGCGTTTGTATGGTTTAAAGTGAGATGAAAAGAGTTGTTCATTAACACTAAACACTCGTTCGCGGCTTAAGCACGTACAAGAGAGATTTTAGAACATCTGTGCCCTTACAAATGAAAAGAAAATATGCTTCGTTAGTTTTCTTTAAAATATCTTTGTATTATAATAACAAATTTTATTCTAAAATTAAAATCTATGCCGTCTGGATTTTATGCATTTTATTCGCGATTCAAAATTGTCTTATTTAAATTTTGTGATAATAATTTATACTTAGGCGAACGTTATGCAGGTCTCGAGTTAGATCCCAAAGCGCGCATCTTTGACTTTTCGAAGTTATGTGCGCATTAAATAGTTAATTATCGCTTGCTTGAACGATGAATGCAAATATCGTGAGGAAACCTGCATGTCTGAGAATTTTCCATATTTTCTCGAAGATATGTGAAGTCTGCCAATCCGCAGTGAGCCAGCGTGGTTGAATATGGCCTAACCTTTCTTACCTTGAGAATAGGCCCGTTTCCAGCAGTGGGAAAATTAAATACAGGGCTGATATATTATATGTTATGGAACACTATGCAGATGGTTTATGTATTTCTATCATTCTGGAGAAAAAGCAGGTTCGCTCTAGACTAATGAGAATGTAATGAGACTGATTGATCTTGGAATTGTTATTGAAACGTAGTGGGTCACAAATCACAATGAAGTATTAAGCCTATTGAGCCGCGGAGGCACACCGGCGGGTAAAACACGATAAGTTTTTTATTATGTCTAATACTCCAAGACTTGACAGGTCAACTTGGGTTGGATTCACATCCATTGTACTATCGTCATCGCTATGAACAATTTTAACAAAAGTTTGAACTTATTGTTGATTAAAGCATTTCGTGTAAATTAAAACCAGTATTCTTAGGTTTTAGTAAAATAAAACAATTTGGCAAGCATTTTATACGCACATGGTGATAATTTCTTAATAAAAATCCTAAAAACACGTCCTCGAATAGAACCGTCGTCGGGGAATAGAACCCGAATCCCCATACATACAAGTGACATTAACTATCACTGCGCTACCAAGGCATATTTTAAATCTAATCTGTAAACTGCTGAGTGATTTATCAAATAGCCGACGCTCATAAAACAGAGAACACTTGAATCAACAAGAAAAAACCTTTCAAATTAAACTGAAACCCATCCAACGAGTCCGAAATGTCCAAAATTACGACTCAACTAGAACTACCGGATGCCATCTCACAAAGTATCGTTTGATGGTCGTAAAAGCATCCCTTAATGGTCGTCCGATCTCACTCGCCCTTAACCCCGCCCTCCTAGTGTACCACCAGCTTTATACGCTGTTCCATCTTAACCCCAATAATAAAATGTGGGTTGTAAATAGATAATAAGGGTGAATTCGCGGCAGAAACCATTAAAGGCGCCATCACTGTAGTTTAACTGTCGCTATCTGCGCTCACTAATCGACATCGTGTACTATTTTAATAACGTTTTTATTGCCGATATGTATCACTCTGTTGCTCCAAGTTTTGTATTTTACAAGCTGTTTGGTTGGTTTATACGAATTTTGCGCAAAATAAAGCAGAGTACGGTTGGTTGTATGAGAAAGTTCACGAATTTTATTATGCCAATATTCCTAGTATATTTTTATATTCGCTGCTACATCTGCAGGCATCTAGGCAAATTTAGTTAACCCAACTAAAAAACGTAGCTTTACTTATTCAAAATATCTGGCACAAAATAATTCTGAAAGAAAAATAAAACATTGGCGTGGTCCAGATATTTTAAATATAGAATTTACATATGCAACATAAAAAAGAAACATTTTCAATTGTAAAATTACTGCAAGTTATGGTTAGGCCTAAATTATGAACACGCTGCAACTTTTTATATTAATAAACATTAAAGATAAAGAAACCAGACTGGGTAAACCATTATTGAAAAATATAATATAGTGACTTAAAAGTATACTGCAGACAATTCTTGGTTAATTTATTGTAAAAGATCATAATTACAACTTTACTGCTATGTTTGTAAGAACGAATTATGAGGTATTAACTTTAAGCCAAACATCAGTTCGGCTATTATCAAATAACAGCACATTTAGCATGTAATGAAATAAAGACTTTACAATTAATGTCAAAGCATATATGAACACTAAGTTTATCAATTAAATAGAATTTAATTTATTAACTTGATGTGGTACGTTTATAAAGTAAATTACTAACTATTTAATACTAACTATTTAATTTACCTACTAACCATAGCGTGAACTAGGCAAATAATTTAAATTCAGAAGGTTTTTATAAATTAAATATTTTTCTTCTAGAGCCGATGTCACTCGTTCGACTTTTAAAATAATCGCTTAATCATAATTGCGAAATGAAAAAGAAATAAAATAGAATGGCGAATTCAATCACGTTCTCATTTTAATATTTTGTAATCAGGCACAGGCGACGTTCTAAAACTGAATTGAAACATTGTTTTTATTTTTAAATTGTCTAGGTTACTGCAGTAAATTCTCTGACAGTCATTCGTCTGTTTTGCATGGCTAACATCAATTTAAGATGTTATTTATTGATATTAAATGCGGTAAGTTTGTTATTTCTATGATTTATGATTAGATACATATCTATTTTGTCTTTTTTTTCAATGTACATACAATTATCAATGATTTAGATTAACATAAATTTACGTTTTTGGTCATACGTTTTATGGTTTTATTATTATATTTAAGAATGTCTTCGATATAAAGTCCGCCTACTTATTGTCCACTTCTATTGTAGGTATTATATACATAGAGCCGAGAGATGTATCATTCTGCCTGACCAGACGGACGTGGATATTTCACAGTTACACTTTAAAGGCCATGTAGCAGAGCGCGAGTCTATAATTGTCGATTACCGAGTGTATTTCTAGACACCCAGTTGGCTACTGAGAATTTATTCACTCACGTATATCCCGATACAAGAACCAAACCTGAGACCTAACGATTAGCTTTTGTATAATCTCTACTAATATTATAAAGTTTATTTGTTTGATTGTTTGTTTGTTTGGTTGAACGCGCTAATCTCAAGAACTACTGGTTCGAATTGAAAAATTATTTTAGTGTTAGATAGGCCAGTTATCGAGGTAGGCTATAGGCTATATAGCATCACGCTATGACCAATGGGAGCGGAGCATCAATGAAAAATGTTGCAAAAACGGGGCAATTTCTCTAAAAAGCAGAGGAAGTTGCGCGGGTTAGCTAGTGTAAACATAAAAATATACAGATACTATAATATAAACAGAACTTATTTCTTATACAGTATGCCTTTTATTTAATTAAAGGACTTCACTAACTCATACAAGTACTATTACAATAAATAAACAAACTAATGCGATGCCTAATTCAGTTAATACCACATTTGAGTAACACTGGGCAACATCATCTAATAATGTGGAAAAAATAGTGTCTGTGCGATTACAATGCGAGACTCGTGGAAAGTAATCTAGTTAGTGCGGTCGCCCGGCGCCGCTCATTACTGTACCGTGCGCGATCACGTACGGACACACGGATGTAAAATGTTAATGGATGTCCTTTATAATAATACAATATTATCTATACTTCTATAATATTAAGAGGAAAGATATGACTTGTAGTTTTTTAGTCAGTTTGTTTGCAAGGATTTCAATCAAAAACTACTAACCGATTTTAAACAAGTGAGAAACGGCAATGAGTTGCCGTAAATCTTAGAGTTCGAAAAAATGGTTCAAGTGATATACGAAGGTCACGTGATACCACGTGACCGTGAGGTCAGAGGACAAAGACAAGACAAGACTATGCTGAGTGGAATGGCGTTGACCGCTAGTCTTTAGCTCTAGCGGTTCTTGAGTTCAAAGTTGTATAACAGACAGACGGACAAAATTTATGTATAAGAGTCTTTTCGAACTCTAAAAATCTTTCACCATTAGTAAGCTATATTATTACCAATTAACATAGGCTATATTCTATTTAAAAATACTGTTGCACCTAACTTAACCTACTCTTATGCGAGTGAAGTCGCGAGCAAGGTAGTTATTAATATAGAAGATAGATAGTAAGGATCAATCTCTATGCGGCCACTGTAAAAAAGCTATTAAGATGGCTAGCAATAATAAATAATATATAATTTTTTAATAATGTCCGAAACAAAGTCAAAAATTATTTATTTACTAGATTTGCATAGCGGCTTCGCTTGCTTAAATGTAGGTTACCTATGTCTATTTTCTATTCTTCGGGGACAGTACTTATTTCTGGATGAAAGCTACTCTTTGTCGTTTTTTGTACCTCTGACAACGTGTATGCGTAATCTCACGATTATCGTTCGAGTAGTTAAGGCGTAACGGGGAACAAACAAACTCACATTCGCATTTCTCAAATTAGTTACGAGTAAATTGCTTTTACGTTACTTTAGCATCGCAATTATTCATTTAATTTGTATTATGTTTTTAACTAGCGACCCAACCCTGCTTCGCACGGGTAGTACAGTACCTTAACAAATTATACACCTAAACCTTCCTAATGAATCACTCTGTGTATTAGTGAAAACCGCATGAAAATCCGTTCAGTAGTTTTTGAGTTTATCGCGAACACAAACAGACGGGGCGGAGGTCTATGTTTTATAATATGTAGTGTATGTGACATATTTTGTACGTTCTACCTACATCGTACATTTTTAACTATAAACCAAATGTCTTTTAGATTTATTTCAAAATACTAGGTAGTTTTATTATTAAAGATGACGGTATTACGTAAAAAACTACAATGTTTTATCGGAGAGTTTGTGTCAATTCGTATGAAAGTTACTTCGTGTGGACAGAATATCTGTCTGTATAGATAATAGTAATACTAAACAATCTTTGGGTGGTAGTGTGCTGACAGATGTGTGACGCGAACTTATAAGTGACTTTCGTAATGAGTGAAGTTCGTCGGCCGAGGATTTGTGAGCTTCTCTGACATTCTACAGGAAGAGGCCGCGGGTATTTATCTGGTGTATATTTGTAACTAAAATCATAGTGACTCCCAAGCAGATCAATTGACAATTTTTTTTATTATTGTGTCCAAGCTTGGCAGCTGACTAAGCTCTATGAGACTACTGGTCTTCCCAATTAGTATGTCCAGAGCGCTCCAAAAATGAACCCATGTTATTGTAATACATGACGAGGCAGATGCAATTCCTCGTACACGTTGAAACGTTTCTACCATTTCCAGTATAATATTAAATGTTCGTGTGGGGACGTCTTCATACTGCGTCAGCAGTTTCCACGAATGCGAGATAATTCCGATCGCCTTCGAAACGGTTCGCCCGTGTAAACTTGTTATCCAACATGATATGGATTTTTCACTTAATTTACCATTTGCGGTATTTTTATGTAAATAATATTTTTATTATATAGAGAAAATATCCATCGCTTGTTAGAAAATTATACTGAGATAACTAACTAATTTTAGATCAGACTTATCGCTAATAATATTGTTAACTGGTATAATTTGGCGTTAGTAAACAAATGCTATACACATAAGTTTCATCTTTTGTATATATTGTTTTATATGCAGTGTAAATTGAGTTTTAAAGAGTATTAGATTATATAATTATAGAGAATTCAAAAATGAAACAATACTCAAAACGCTCCAAAATGTTATAACTTTATCCTTATAAGCAAAAAGTATTAGGTTTATACTAGTGGGAGATTCGCAAATATGTCTTGTGAGAATATGGTGATAGTAAGATCTAACTTGTATTATAATTTAATAATAATAACTAGATATTAATTAAATTAAAATACAATAAGTAAGGGAAACGGGTATTCATTAGTAGAAAAGATTTCACCCTTAATTTCTTCTTACTTCTTTATTTATCGCAAGGAGTAACCCAAAAAGAAAGTGTAATGCTTTAGAAAATATTTAAATCAAAATATTAGATTACTTTTGTAAGCCGATCACACTTTTCTTTATATACGACAAAACACATAGTATATTATACTAATAGTTTGAGGAATGACCAGCGACAGCTCAAATGATAAATTAGCAACACTGTCAAAACGCATATCCATTATAATAGCATTTCCCGATGCTGTCGGAAACAAATAAATCTGCACTATAACATGACGTCAGAGGAATAAATGTAACGTCAATCCACGACCATTTGTTGTTGTTAAATCTTTCGATCTGACACACTGCCAGTTTATTTGCGAAACATAAACAATTTTAGCGCATTGCTTTTTAAACATAAACTACGTTGCGAACAACTGTGCATAAAACATAACTAACTCAAAGAGCTCGTTCAGCGGCAAAATTTATAATAAAATGTGACTTATTGAGAGTTATGGACAAAAGCAACTACAAAATGTAGAATACATTAAAAAAAATACCTAGTGTCCTAGTCTGGTGATAATGTGGTTAGTAGCACTGGATGGAACGTAGGACAAAAATAGTTCGGCATAAGATAGTTTATAGCGGCTATTGAAACTACTATTTGTATAATAAGTACTCATTGTTACGAATAATAGCTGTACGAGGACTTGATTTCTAAGAGTGCTATCGAAAGTAATACTAGGAAATGTAAAACGTTTTCTAAGATATCTATCGGCAAGACTAACAAGTACTTACCATTTAGTGTAACATATTACATAAAGTGCCTGTCCTTCTAATCAGGCCAAGAAGAAGTGTAATACCAAGTACAGAAACAAATATGACTTTAGAAGAAATGTATATTTGTTTATTTTCAACAAGGTAACAATATATTTTCCTCGGTTATCTGAACTTTAAATAAATTAATAATTAAATGAAATTGAATCTTAAATTTAATTACATTCCTTAATAGTTCATCCTTTTATATATTTATTATTTAATATTGTTGCTTGCACCAAGTGACCGTATTTCTCTGAGCCATAAGCCGAACATCCAAAGTGTAAGAAGGGGAAAGACAAAAACTTAATGACAAGTGGACAATGAAGGAGATTCGGAACGCTTGTCGCCGCGAGATTGTCAGGAAGCGTTCAGTCGAGGGCTCCCTCTAACTTTATATAATCCTTAATAGAAATGTACCACTGTTTTCCTTTTTACCAACAAAGAGAAAAATAAAAGGGATTGTTTTCATAACAATTGTTTTTTGTGATAATAGTTTTTGAAGGCGATGCTTTTGTTCTGGTATTTAGAGAATGGTTTCTGTTTTTTATTCGAATTTAATTACTGTCTAGCTTTACGTTTTTTATTGCCGAGCGAGACAGCAATTAACGTTCATTTTCGGAAGTAGTATAAAGTCTACTTTTATTTGAATAGTAGAGACACAACTTTTTTGAAGAATGCCGTTTATTAAGCGAGCCTTATTATATTTTTCACAGTATGTTTTAAATCATCTCAAGAGAAAGCCTATTCAAAATTATATTCCTAAAGAAATTAGCAGATAATATTGTCTTCTGCTTACGCGAATGTTATTCATTGAAATTAAACTACTATATACGGATTTTATCGCGTTGTTTATTTATCACTGTATTACATAATTTTAAAACTATTACACTACTACTACTATTGAATTTTACTAATTTATAAGCTAATAAAATTATTTAAACTATTAAAACTAATTATATTTAGGTTTACACTTTCCCCGACGTTTCAGTTGCTTTTCAACAGCCATGGTCACGGGAAGACTAAGATGGTAGTTGTCTCAATGTTCCAGTGTAGTTATTTCAAAGTACCTACCCGAACATAATTTAGTCATTGGTGTTTCTATTTAAGTAGAATGAGCTCAAAGTATCATGAAGTCTAGCTGTGGTTTGTTTTTTCTTGGGTTTGACTATTTGAAGTACTGGATCCCAAGCTGGTGGTACATTCCAACCATCTTCTCTATTGAAATAAGGATGTTTTTTGATTTCAATAGCCTCGCGAAGCATCCTTGGTAGGAATCCGTGTTCTTTAGCGAGAATCTGTGGTTTGTCAAATCTCAGGAAGTGGTTGGTCCCCTGTTGTACATGTTCACACACAGCAGACTTCAACGAGCGTTTATGTTTACATCAGCTATGTGTTCTTTTATGCCTATGCTTCTCTTGGTTTGACCAATGTATGAGAGTCCGCAGTCACAAACTATTTTATAGACCCCTGCATCTTGTAACGGTAATTGGCACTTTACGGATGGTAAAAATTCACTTATCTTCGTTGGCGGTTTGAAGTATGTGTTGATTGAAGCTCGCTTCATGATGTAGCCAATCTTGTCAGTGACACCCTTTACAAAAGGCGGTATAGCAGGCTGGCGCTTGACTGTGGCTGGCTTTTCTCGGGATCTGTGACAGCGGCGCGGCTGTTGGAGCTTGTTGTCTTGCAGTACTTGCTTGACATGTTGAAGCTCGGTGTCCAGGTGTTTCTTGTCACAGATCCCGTGGGCTCTCTATAACAAAGATATTCCCACGGTAGCTAACTATTTAGGATGGTGGTGAAATGCACCGTTCAAGTACCTATTTTTATGGGTCTTTTTCCTATACACAGTGTGGCTCAAAGTATGATCAGGATTCCTGATGACAAGTACATCTAAGAATGCTAATGAATTATTTGCCTCTAATTCCATAGTAAATTTGATGTTGTTATTAAAAGAATTAAAACGTTCTAGGAATACACTAACACTATCTGTTGGTAATATTGTAAAATTATCATCTACAAACCTCTTATAAATCCTGGGTGTGATGGGGGCAGTCGGTAAAGCTCGAGCCTCGAAGTCCTCCATATATATGTCGGAGATATGTATGAAGAGCCCATTGCCACACCATTGACTTGTATGTAGAATTTATTGTCCCACAACAGATGGCCAGTTGTTAAGCAATGTTTAAGTAGTTCTGCATATTATGTAATACAGTAATAAATAAACAACGTGATAAAATCCGTATATAGTAGTTTAATTTCAATGAAATTAGTAGATTTTAATAACGGCATTTCTGTAATTTGAATACTACCTAAAGGCTGTAATTTATACTAGTGTTTGTCTGATATAGTATCAGACATCATGTTACTCTACATTTCACAATAAGAAAAATCACTTTATCACGCCGCAGTAGCCTGATCAGGCAACAAAACGTGAAAAGAATTCACGTCATAAGAAGCCAACCGACATTGTCATACTATATTGATATCGCATTCATATAAACTATGCATTTTGATAGTTATAACAATCATGCTAGAATAACAACTTCTCAAAACAATAACCGTGTAAGTACACATCTAAAATGACTTTATTTTTATTATCAATATGTACCTAATTTTTCACAGCCAAATATATATATACTTTTATAAATAGAATACAAGATCGAATGTATAAAATTAGTTCCAACTTAAATTCCCCTAACTTAAGTACATGTTGCTACACGAAATAAACAGGCCGGGATCGATATTAAAACCCAAACATCCACTACACAAAAACCCAATCGAACTCTTAAAAAGGTAACCGCACACTCCATGCGAGAAGCGGATTATTTTAGACAATCTATTTGTACGGGAACCTAAGAGGCGACCCTCAAGAAAATCAAATCAGACAATCAAGTGGAAAAATCTATGTCCGGTGTGCAAACAATCACGTCTAGTTACTGAGTGCCGAGTGACGTAGGGTCCTCACCTAGCCCATTTATTTGATCTCCACTCGTCTCCTGGGAACAGCATATTTGTTTTAAAGCTTTATTACTAAGTAATGTGTACATAGGTCAACCCTCTAAAAATTTCATTGATATTGACCAATGTATTTAACGTTGGCGTTTTCGTTTCGTATTTCGGGTTTGATACGGTAGGGATATTTGCATGTTGGAGGTTAAATTGAAGTAATGGAAAATGTTTGCTGAAAATAAATTAAGTGTTTCTTATACAGTCGCTGTATTAATAATGTTATTGCTTTTCTTTCTATATTTGATGGCTTCTAGATAATACTGGTGCCCTTAATTTATTGAAAATGTCCAAAAATGTTATTTTATTATAGGTTTGGGTTTATAACTACGCTAGTGATAGTGTACATAGCTTTTCTACATTTAAGTGAGACGTTACACAATCTATAGCTACATATCCTTAGAACTTAAACAGAAAGGCGGTAATTTAATTTATTTTTGCGTACATTATGGACTCCATTCAGCATTGCACAATGCATTCTTTATATAGAAAGACCTTAGATATATACACATATGACTTAAAAATGTGACACAATTGTAAGTTTCGAGTCCGTAATTGAATCATAGAATCTGTCAGATACTCGAGCTTACTTAGGGTGATGCCTCATTAGTGCGTTGCGTTGCGTCGTCGCAGCATCGACGCTGCGTCGTTTTCCATATATTTTTTTTGACATGCCACATTAATGCGTTGCTTTGTCGCACGCGATGTTTTAACGAATCGGACGAGAAACGAAGCGGGCAGGGTACTACGCTGCGCTATCGGAGCTCCGGTGCGACGACGGACAATGTTCCGATCCATTGTGGAATGAAGACTGAAATCAGTGCGTTGCGCTGCGACGTCGTGCGTCGTCGCAGCTTAGATGTGGCATACAATGCGTTGACCCGTTGCGACGACGCAACGCAACGCACTAATAAGGCACCTCCCTTAGCTTCTATTTAAATTGTTCAAATTCCACAGAAGTATGCATAATAATATTCTTAGTTTAACATTTCATAGATTGAAAGAAGATGAACCTAAGAACAGTATGAAAGTTAGCACATGTCCGGGATAGATAAATTATATTTGATTGATACATACTTAGACTCCCGTCCACATCGTCCGATCTTTAATTGCTAAGATTATAAAATATCTCTCTTGATTAATTCAATTGCATCGCATTTATTATCTCTTTTCAGTTTAAGATTTAAACTCTTAAAAAAATATAGCATAAAGTGTATTGATTTAGTCATATTTAATGTGTAACTATACATTGAATCATATATTATTGATATTATAATGCTATCAATAAATATACCATTCCAATATTTCATTAATGTTGCCTATAAATTAAATTCGGTCGTAAAGCGAAAAATCCCATTGTGTCTGTCCAGTAATTTATTCACCGGGACAAATACAAAAAACTTGTCTGTTAGACGAGGGTGGTAACCCCGGGTAAAAAGGTGTCAATTTTTGAAAGATTGTACCGCGTCATGAATATTATATCAACGAATTGAGTTGAGGGTATTTTGCGATAATGTTCGACGTTCACGGATGCTGTCAGCCTATGTCATTTCATACGGATTTGCCCTTTGTTAAAAGTAACACGTAGTGTGTCGAAGGGATCATATCACGTGGAAAATTTGCCTTCCAAAAGTCGAGCCATGTTTACATAATCGTGTGAGGGTTATGTCCTCGTTTGTATCGAGATTGTTATTCGATTATGTATGATAAGTATACTTCAATATTAGTCCTACATGAATTTAAAACAACGAACAATTAGCGAAAGAGACTGATACACTGATTTAGTTGTAAGGCTATTTTTAATTTGTAGCCTACTATCTACTGCTGTAGTAAAAGAAAATACTGAGTTATAGAGGACTTTACATAATCAATTTTAGATAACGTCTCTAAATGTAGTAAAATTATTTAAAACTTTAATTTCAAAAATACTTGAAAGCAGCAAAACGCTGACCAGCCGGTGAAACCATATTTATTTTCTTGCTAGGCCTTTAGGGTACTTAATATATTTAACCATATGTAATAACGTTACATATGGTTACATATAACAAATTATTTCATTTGGACACCCACAACATACTTCTAGCTACCCCCTACAACATTATTTGTCTTTTAACTTTTGAGTTTGGTAGAAACACCCAGACTAATAAACATGTGACTGTTTATTGACAAGTTAATATTTAGATTTATACCGATCATCGAATTGGAATGTTATTTATTCTGCATTGGTAATGGGGAGTTTGCGTCATTCGTGCGAATTATTATCACAGTCACAAAGTTCAGGTTTCTCGTCAACATTTCAGACGCCCACATCAGTGTCAACGATGACTGCACATCCTTGGTATGTGACTTTAACGTATTCTTACTGATGATTGGCGACAGACTGGTGAGTTTGTCATTCATATTTCAAATCCGTCGTTAGTCAAATCTAAGTAACGAATACTTTAATATCATAAATAAATGCGTCATCCGACCATTGCCGGTTTACACGATCTATTTGATATTATTTCAGTCTGAAATGACATCATAGCGAAGTGATACCCTCCGCCTGACATTTTAAAAAGTCTACGTTAATCACATAACAATTATGTATGTTAAATTTATACCTATGCTCATATAACGATCAATTATTTATTGGAATTTACGGACCTTTATTTGATGTAACCTAATTAATTAATTAATTAGCACATATACTTTCTTCATATATTCTTGTATGTCCTCCTACTTCTCCTTTCCTCTTCATCATTCTTCTCCATAATAAACTGGAGGACCGTAATAAATTATTTTTATTATCATAATCAGCTGAAGTATATTGATATAATTTAGGATACTTATTTTTCTTAACCGAGAAATTCCATAGAATTTTCGATCAACCAGTTAGGCTGGACCAAATGGATGATCATTTTTCATAGCATTTAAGGGACCATATTTTGTCGAGAAAGCATATAAAGCTCTTACGTCATCATATATCAGAAATTTATAAAAAAGTTACAACAAATCCAATAAATAATATATTTTACGCGCTAACAGTTCGATAGCAGATAATATAGTGAACGGAAATCGTAAAATAAGTTTTTCTGCGTCGCCGCCGCCCCGTCGCGTACGACAAATCTACTATGTAATATATTACCGTAGCATTTTCTTTTTGTGTACCTGAATGTATGCACTGGTATGGCATCATGAGATTGCAAGCTGGTGGAAATTTCTCTTCTTGCTGTAATAAATACCCGTCAAAGCTTTACTACGTCTAGTTACGTTGCGCGAAGCAAGCAAAGCCTTCAAGATTAAATTAATATAAGTATATAAGCGTTTAAGAATGTTATATTTATATTTACCAAATTTTTCGCTTACATTTGTTAGATTTTTGTTATAAGATTCTCGCGATTTTAGTTTCTAGGGTTTCTTCATATTTATTATTTCAAATACGAAGCAACGGACGTATAGAACTATCAGTGCAAGACTCAAATTTATTTCTAATTGCAAAATCAAATCTTCTGTAGTTTAGGTAACAAGGTGTTAGGTGGCTTCAATTTTAAGTTGACATAATCATTGAAATTAAACTACTATATACGGTTTAATTTCAATGAATAACATTCGCGTAAACAGAAGACAATATTATGTTGACCTAATCAATCAAACTTTAAATGCTATTTTTAAATTTTTTTAGCAGTTTTATATATGATACCGAAAAAAATAGTCTAGATAGATATGAAAATTATAGTATTTATTTTTAAGACAGACTACTCCCGCACTAGAAGGACCTCCTGTACCGCATGGGACTGTACAAACATTCAAACAACGAACACAAATAACGTCTAGACTCGGAACAACCGTTAGTGGATCAAACATTTTTTTGTCCTGTGCGGGATTCGAACCCACAACACTCGGCGCAGTATCAGTGGCGAGGCGATCACTTAAATCACTACGCCATCCGTACAGTCAAATTGTTCTTGGTAGTCGATCCCAATATGGTTTTCAAGACATCTGAAATCTATTGACTGCTGTATAATATTAACACGTTCCGGGACACTCAAATATCACTATATGACACTACAAAATCCCATACATTTTATCATACCTTCTATAACCGTACTACCATATTACATATATTTTTAATTGTTTGATATGACAATTACGTCTACAGGCGTTAACTCCTAGGGGCGGAAATGGTTCAGTCTACACCTTACGGCGCGCGGCGGTGTGAATGTTTTGTTTTAGTGCATAAACACTGCGTATGTGTGTGTTGAAAAATGACTAGAAAAAGTTTACTGTGTCAACTACGAACGAATGAAGCCGCGTGATGCGACACGAGATCACGTGCTTCCTAGAAATGTTATGGAAAAGCTACGGCTATCGACGGTTTGCCAAATTACATGAAATAAAGTTCTTCACCCGTAGCCGTACTGTCACGTAACTATATACCGAGATAACGCCGAATGGCGGTCTGTCCCCGAAAGTGTTGTGGTATTATATCCTTAGCCACTACAGCAGGTAAGTATTTTGCATTGAATTTAAACTTTTAATCTCAATTCTGTAAATTATGTCGATTTATCGAAAATCTTTATAGTAAAGCATAAACATTTTAATAAATTATTTTTAGTTATGATTTGTCATTGGTTTGTAAATTTCTTTAGTAACACATATTTTATAAATAAGATTGCAATGCAATTATTAATATTATCGGACAAATCCATCAGTTAATTCAAAATAAACGAAGACTGAGGAATTATTGGTACACTCTGTAATTTTCACAGCAAACAATAATTAGGAATATTATTTAAATATTTCGTGTTCATTTCAGAACGAATCTCCTTTGTCTCTAAAATTTTATTTTCATCGTAATATCTTGAATGGTTAATGTTAACGAACTCCAGAAATTAAGTTTTCAGACACAGATATCAGATTCCTCTTTAATTACATTTGTATGAAAATTAAATTTATTAAGCGCCTATTATTTGATAAAAATAAAAATGCGCGCGAAAGCAAAGGTTGCAGTTAATATATTTTTTTGTGTTGGTAGCAGCAAATATTGTTCGGTTTTTAAATATACTTTATTTTTAGTTAAAGGACAAAAATAGTGTATATCGACATGCCTGCTACTTAGGTATCTACCAATTATACATTTGAAGATGTGAAAGAATAGTGTATGTAGAGTTGCAAAATGCATGTGACCAACGTAGTATTTCATTAAGGCGTTTAATGTAGGTATACGTACCTTTCTCAAACACTTGTCTGCTTGTGACCCCAAATACCCAGTACTATCTGGCTCAAATATCAAGCTTCAAGAAATGAAGCAAATATCTAGCATGATCGACTTTCGAAAAGAACAATTCCCACTCTTTTAGTAATTTCTGTCTTTACGAACATTCAAATAACGGATATAAAGAGCTATTCATCATCTCAGCCGAAAGACCCGTCTACTGCTGGATATAGGCCTCCACCAGGGTCCTCCACACAGACCGGTCTTGAGCCATCCGCATCCAACCGCTTCCCCAAAAGGTCACCTTTACCAGGTCGTCTGTTCACCTTGTAGAAGGCCTACCTGTGCTGCGTCTTACGGTGCGGGGCTGACACTCCAAAACCTTTCTGCCCCAACGGCCATCGGTTCTGCGCGCTATGTGCCCTGCCCACTGCCACTTCAGCTTGGCTATCCGGAGAGCTATGTCGGCTACTTTAGTTTTCCTGCGGATCTCCTCATTTCTGATTCGATCCCGCAGGTACACCCCGAGCATAGCTCTCTCTATCACCCTCTGAGTGACTTTGAGCCTTTATTAGAATAAAGCCCATAGTGAGCGACCGCGTCTCGGATCCGTATGTCAACACTGGCAACACACACTGGTCAAAGAGTTTTTTGTCTTGAGACAATGCGGTATATTGGATGCGAAGATATGTCTTAGCTTCCCGAACGCTGCCCAGTCGAGTTGAATTCGACGATTGACCTCTTTCTCGAAGTTGGATCTACCAAACTGGATCATTTGTACCAGGTATACATACTTGTCGACAACTTCGAGAGTAGAGTTCCCAACAATAAGAGTAGGTATAGCATGGACGTTGGACATGATTTTCGTCTTGTCCATGTTCATTTTAAGACCTACTTGTCGGGAGACTACAGAGGCCATCGAGCATAATGCTGAGGTCCTCCATGGTCTCAACCATGACTACGATATCGTCAGAAAATCGAAGGTGAGTGATGTACTCGCCGTTGATGTTAATGCTGAGTCCTTTCCAGTCCAAGAGCTTGAAAACATCTTCCAGCGCGGCGGTGAATAGTTTCGGAGATATGGCATCTCCCTGTCTCGACCCTCGCTGTAGTTGTATAGGTTTCGAGCTCTTGTCTTGGAGACGGACTGACATGATGGCGTTTTCATACAAACACTTCAGCACTTCGACATACCGATAGTCAATCTGGCACCTTTGGAGACACTGCAGCACCGCCCAGGTTTCAATCGAATCAAAGGCTTTCTCATAGTCCACAAACGCCACGCATAAAGGCCGGTTATACTCTACCGATTTTTGTAAAACCTGCCGCAGCGTATGTATGTAGTCTATGGTACTGTAGCCTTTACGGAATCAAGACGATTCGTGATGACCCTTGAAAACAGCTTGCAGACGTGGCTTAGAAGTGAGATGGGTCTGTAGTTCTTTAAGAGGGTTTTATCACCCTTCTTAAAGAAAAGAATTTTATTTGTAGATCATACATTTTTTTGTCCCGTGTAGTAGTATTGCAGTAGCAGTAGCCACTGGTTAGGTGACTTTAGCCACTACGTCATTCGTATTGGTACGAAAATTCCTATATCCATGCACACATATTAAAATGATATATGCAAAAGTATGTCTCGATTTGCTAGTTGCATTTTTGAGTCTGAACTACAAAAGCGTTTTAAATGAGGACATGAAGAAAGCTTGAAATTCAAAGCAGTTTATCAATCATCATTTATAAATCAAAAACCATTATTTTGGGTAACAGTTAGATTTCTTTAAATTTTGTTAACTAGTATATTTACTTTTTTTAAATTGTCAATGGCTACCATTAGACACAATGAAATCTTTTTGGTAGGTTGTATACAATAAATTAATTAATGACAAGAAGATGAAGTACTAGTCCCTTTTCAATGATGAACCATTAATATATAAATATATATAAACATAAAATTTACCAATGCAAAATGACGAAAAATAATATAATAACAAAATACTTTACGAATCCAATCGGCGACACTCTTCAAATTCACTTTCCAAATTTTTTATTAGCCATCACTCGCAACAAAGTCAATTTCAACTTGTTTTCGTAAACGTTTTCGAACGTATAACGCTCGTGTCAAACACAATGTTGGCGGCAACAATGATGGCTGAATCAAATGTCACGACGGCGACGGTGCAACATACTTGACTGTAATATTGCTGTGTATTTGTTGATATAAACTTCAGGGATAGCAGTTGATTGTTGATTTTGTATTTTCGATTTATATACTATTTGAGTCTGCTACAGATTTTATATTTGGTAATACTATACATATATAGATACAAAGATCTAATGACGCAGATGGCGGTGGATGGTTATAAGTTATAAACTTATAACTTTAGAAGAAATATAATACTTATTGCCACCTGAAAATTTTAATTAATTTATTGATTCTGACTGCGTAGTAAGAAACATATAATATTCATAATTTATACTTCTAGTACTATATTAAGTCAGGCGTTGATTTATTTTCTGCCGTAAACAGCTTTGATGATAATGTGTGTATGTATTTGTATAAAAATATTTATACTGTCCAACTATGTCATTTGATTTAAAGATCTTATCAATTCTAAAGCGTTTGCTGTTCTTAATTATTTTATTTTTGTTAATGTTAACAAATGCAGGTTGTTAAAATCGAATTAATTTTAAACTCGCATAGGTCGCAGGACAATCTAAAATGTTAAAAGATTTAATTATTTTATTCATTAATCACGCAAGAGGTTAAGAATAACGCTCGTTTACCGCGAGTGTATGAATAAAATAACACGTTTATTTTATCATTCAGTTCCAAATATCGACACGTTGACAAACCCCAAATGAATTCCCTTTCATCCCGTTAAAGGCAACAGGAGTGAAATGGGAAATCATATTACTACGTCGTTCCCACTTGAAATTCATTAAAACCTGTTCTTAGTCAAATGTAATAATTTATTTAAGCAACAAAAATCCCCAAAAGTAATATCCATTGAAGCGTATTTAACGCTGAAACGGAGATGTGGAAAAGTGATGGGTTGACGCGATAAATTATTGTCGATATTTTATTCTAAAGATTGATGATAGCTCGAAAAGCTTTGTGTAATGTGATTAATTGTAACAAATACTGTTTTGAGATAGCATTTTAAATGTGAAATTATTGTTCAATATTTAGTATACTAAGAAAGTAACGTTTTGTATTGCTTTACAATACTATTATTATAAATAATTACCGTGTAGGAATACTTCTACACGGTAATTATTTACCATATACCATAAATAGATAATATATCGAAATTTAAAAATAAACTTGCATGCTGATTTTCATTCTTTTTTGGCTTGATACCCGACCACTAAGTACTATTTTACACGCATAAGTTTATTTGATCTAAAATGGTGGAAAAACCGCTACCTGCCAAAATTTAAACAGAAATGCCTGATAGATCACACAGAGACATAAACGATAGACCGCCTTAGAAATCAGACTATCGACATACACAGCCACGTGCAGAAGCTAAATATATTTTAAAATTAATTAGGTCGACTTGTATGCCCTTCCCTACGGAGCGCAGGCTCACGGTATCGTATTAGCGCATAAATAATTCAGCATATCTTTCTGCGCATTATCTCATTTACGGTGTTACCTTTTAGACGAGTATTTACACAAAAGAAGAGAGAATCAAAAATGATAATTATATGCAAATCTCTGGTTCGTTTGAGGGCCTCTCACCAAATGTCTGGCTCTATTTGATGTTAAGGAAGCTTTTTTAAAGGTGGTTGGAAGATCATCTGTATTTATTATTAAAGTATTTTAAGTGCGCATTTACGTATTTAAATACTTCCAGCTCTTATAAGTTATAACAGATGTTTCTCAAAACGTAATTAATATATATCTTACATCAATGGGTATGTTATATAATATAGGTATGTAGATTAATTTTATTTTATTATAGTCAATATTTTTAAGATACCAAAAAGACTCATTGTATTTATGAACTGCAGTAGTATGTTAAAGCATATTTTGATTGTTAAGCAGGATATTGCGACAAAACGTTCAAAACGTTCGTAAAGATATGTGTAGTCCACCAACTCCTATATATATTGCGAAATTTTAATATGCTTGTAGTCTGTAAAGTCTTTGAATACCCATAAAACATAATTAAAAAGGTATTGTGTTTGGCTATCAGTGAGCCGTTTTGACTTAGTACGTTAATATTTGAACCAGAATAACGAGCTGCTTGTTATAAAAGTTTAAAGTAAAATATTACTGGCCAATTATAATAAAATATTATGTGTGTGTGATATTCAGAGAAAAAGAAAACAAGCCACTACATTCGATATTCAAACATTGTTACCTACCAAGATTTCCATTGAAGCGCATCTTGGGTCCAAAAAACAAACTGAAAATTCGACTTGACATCAAGTATTCGAAAAACGAACGCTCTTCGTTAGGGCTGTCCCATACCTGCGCTGCATATGTTACTATGCAGTGAAGTTTTCAAACTAAAATCCCATTCGCATTGTTTATTTGTTACAAGTTGACGTACGACGGAGAAAATCAAATTTTCTTTGATTCGAGATAGAGTTTGCAAGGAAAACAAAGAACTTTAGCAAATAAAATGAAAGTACCTATATATACGGACTTCAGATAATATTTCATAAATAGTTTTGTGTAATGATTGTCTGATTCATTCAGTTATGTAACAGACAATTCATAAAGTAATTTTGTTATGAAATCTTGATAAACAAAGCTTATAAATTAGTAAAATTTAATAGCAGTAGTAGTGTAATAGTTTTAAAATTTTGTAAACAGTGATAAATAAAAAACGCGGTAAAATCCGTTTATAGTAGTTTAATTTCAATGAATAACATTCGCGTAAACAGAAGATTATATTACTAAATATAAGTTTTATTTACATATGTTTATAATTGTAGCTTTTTGTGTACGTTTTATTGCCGACATTGTGCGATGTCTGAATATTTTGCTTTTTCGATAAGGAAATCTGCAATAGCAGTATGAACTCAAGTACAGTGTGGCCAATAGATGTAATTAGACCTGACTACTATTACCTGGTACAATATCGTGGCTCTGCCTGAACATTCGTATGTATGACGTATGATGGTATAGACGTTTGTATGTTCGCCTGGCCACGGCCACTGTGGCGAGTGTTGTGGGTTTAATCCTCAGACGGCCAAATTTGTGTGATCTACAAATACTTATTTCAAGACTGTGTTCTTCGTTTCAATGTTTTTAAGTACCTATGTGTAATACTAGGAGAGTTGTGGTCACCCACGACATTTGAAGTAGGTATTCCTAGTGTGGGAGCAGTTTTTATAAATATGGAATCGGGAATTTAAATATGAACATATTAAACGTTTTCGATGTAACATTAAACAATCTATTGTTATATACCTTATATATGTGATTTTTTGACAGAAAACCTGTTAAGGTAAGAAAATACATTTCACTGCTTTGTTTTTTTTTTTTGTGACGTATTGTCACATATTTTTAGGGCTCCGTACCTCAAAAGGAAGAAACGGAACCCTTATAGGATCACTTTGTTGTCCGTCCGTTCGTCTGTCTATCTGTCAAGACCCTTTATCTCGGGAACGCGTAGAGGTATCGAGTTGAAATTAAAACTATCTACTCAGTCTATAATCTTTTGAAGTTGTGAAAAAATCAAATTTGTAAGTTAACGTAAAAAAAGATGCGGCCGTTTATGCCGCAAAAAACGTATATTTCGAAACTCAAGAACTTCAAAATTTATAGGGTATTTTCCGTTGACCTAGAACTATGAAATTTGGCAAGTAATACCGTCTTATACTACAAGTACAAGGAAATATCTGAAAACTATACATTTGTTATTATATCATAAAAAACAGAGTCTTTATGCAAGGACTATTTTTTTTTGTAATGTTTACCTATACGGAACTCTCAGTGGGCAAGTCCGACTCGCATTTGTCCGGTTTTTGTTTAATTTCAATCTTGATTTTATGTTCTGTATTGATATATCATAATATCTTATTTTATTGTAGATACTATATTTATCCTAATTAATCTGGGGGCACGGTAGTACCACGCCAAGATGAGCCAAGCGAAGTACAAGGGCACTACCTACCTTCTCTCGAAGCGCTTTGTCGTATTTTTGAACCCTTATAACTTGGGTTTGGATTATACCAGATAAACAAAATTCTCGGGATATGCTGTCAATATGATATAATATGATTTATTAAACATATAAATATACTTTAGATTTTATTGATATCTAAAAAACCCTGATTTCGTCACTCACTCACTGATGATCATCAAAATTCTTAGGATATTTCCTAATGTCCTAGAAAGCTGAAATTTGGTATGTTATTATAAACGCGAATGTGAGTTAATTTGTTTGTTACGCTTTTACGCCTTAACTATTCGACCGATCAACATAAAATTTTGCATACACGTTCTCAGGGGTACAGAAAAGGATTTACCTTTCATCCAGAAAAAAATATATTCCCGAAGAAAAGAAATGTATCGACAAAATCTACATTAACGCAAGTGAAGCCGCGGGCAATATTTAGTAACAAATATAAATGAGGTTGGAACTCTAGACACAATATTTGCTTTACTAAGAATATGTAGAGCTTGTATGGATTCTCAAAATTATAACTCCGACCATAATAATTCCAGGTGCCTTCCAAAAGCTTCATAAATATCTTGAAACGTCTTAATGTATTAAGGTCGGAGATAATGTGTATATTATCTCAAGATCAAGACAAAGGAGATAATATAACGCAAGCAACCCTTCTGAGTAATGTATTTCATTAAGATAATTGCTTAGACCACAGGGATTGACCTCTTCAACGACGGGAATTGCTTCTCCTTGAGAATAATTAATATAATTATAATATTAATACTTATTAAGATTAAGTTTCAATAATGGAATCGCTTTTAATTATAATTATAATAGAAAGTTCTGATTTCTCTTTGTTAGAGTGTTTGCTGTTGAGTTTGAATGCTATTTGACTACTAGGCTGGCTTTGCGTGTATGGTTAGTCTAAGTAGGTCTCTGAATACTATAGATATGTTAGCTAATAGGAGCTCAAATGAATTGTCATTGTTTTAGTTTAATTTTATCAAATCCTTGTAGCGCATTTGCGACGCCTTTTTGGTTAGGTGTGATTTTCGAACATTTTATTGTTTTCTTAAGAAAATTCCCAGCAACCTCGCGGTATCTGGGCATACATATATATGTATGTAGGTGTCTACAATACGGTGATTGTTTCGTTTTTTATCACTTGGGACCCAAAACAGCTAGCAACATGTGGGCAATGTATTTCACCACTTTATAACGATAATTTATGCAAACAGCCTAACGCAGCAGTAATATAATACTAGTTAATTATCTGTATACCTACATACATAGATAATGTTACGCTTATATACCTTAAAGAGTAAATAGAGATGAATTGCCCACATTTTTCCAGCTATTGAGTTTTAGCCCAACGTGACGGAGGCGCGACCTATTGACGTCTATCGGACACAGATCTATTCTCCATGCCACTAAGAACTTCTGGACAAAAAAAGCCAATATCATTTTGCCTAACTCGAGAATGGAACCCAAGTCATCATGCCCACTAATCCTATTTACTACCGCTGCACCGCTGAAAGATATAAGGCTACTAAACACAGTGAATTAACTGCAAGGCAAGTGATATTTCGTTCATTAACGCTGCATCGTAAAACTAAAAAAGGAAGGCTAACTCTGTGCCTCCTGTGATAAGTGATATTTTCTTTATTTGTTACATGCGTGTTGTTACATACAGAAGCATGCACGTTGTGGTTATATTTGATGAATTAATATGTCCAGTCATGTTTAGCCTCATGCTGTGGCGTACAAATATGTGACATTAAATAAGAAGTAAAGTATTATTTCAATTACATCACATACAATGTCAATGAAAATAAATTAAGTAATGTCAAATGTATCCTTTTTGTAATTTTTACATAGAAATAATCAGAAAAAAATTGGATTTTTTTAACTAACTCACTTTCTACCATCTTAAAATTCAAATTATCTACGAAACTATGGTATAGTTTCGTAGATAATTTTGTGCAAAGTGATATAACCGGCAGGATTTTTGCAAAAATTTCGTGTATATAGATATAAACTGACGAACTCACAAACTGCATCAATGTTCAAGACGCCTTTGAAATAAACATTTTAACCAAGTATTCAAACTTTTTATACAAATTTAAATTGAAACCTATAGTTTGGTTCGTTAACTTCATTACAGCGTAGTATCATATCCTTAAGTGTATGTTTGTATACTGGAAAGGACCATTCAATTTATTTGAACAAAAACGATAATTGTAACTAAAATTGGTTTTGGTTGGTTTATTGAAAATTGATTTATACAATAAAAAGAAAAGTTGAAGCACAGGTTTTTCTTCTTTTAATAAGGTGTATTGCCTCCACGTGCCCTTATTACAGATTCCTATCGGTACCGCATAGATCTAATTAGGGTTATTAAACGGTCTTGCGGAATATTGTTCCATTCTTGTGAAATCGCTGTTCTTAGTGCTGCCACTGTTCGCATATACAGTTATTTTTTAAACTGTCCCTGACATGCTCAATGCGATTAAGATTCGGGCTGCTTTCTGGTCAATTCATGGTACGTATCCCAACCTCTTTGCAATATTGTCGAACTTGTACAGGGCGTAGGGTCGGACATTATCTTGCATTAGAGTTAAATTTTCGCCTTTTAATCCCATGTAAGGTACCACGTGATCTTCTAAAACCTCTGTTATATAGCGTTGTGCCGTCAAACCAACTTTTCTACCGTTTTGACGAACCATGCCGATGAACACAAGTTCCGTTCGCTCGCTCATAGAAATGCCACCCCACACCATACACGAACCACCTCCAAAAGGAACACGCTCCTCAATGCAACTTTGAGCATATCTCTCCTCACGTCAACGATAGACTCTTCTGCGACCGTCTGCACCATTTAAACATGTCCTACACTCGTCGGTGAACAATATGGAGGCCCATTGCTCTTCAGTCCAATTAAGATGTTCACGCGCAAATCTTAAACGAGCTTGTCTGTGAGTTGCAGACAGCTTTGGACCATTTGCTGGTCTAAAAGGGGTGATTGCCGCTTCTTTAAGCCTCCTTATTATTGTTCGTCATTCGGGTGGTTGCTCGAGTTCTGCCGGTACCGGGTCTTCTTTTGTAAAAACCTGTCTCTACAAACCTTCGGTATACTGTAGAAATCGTAGACTGGTTTAAATTTAAATTTCTAGCAATCGTTCGTTGATCCAAGCCTTCCCGTACCAATGCCACAATTTGAGCGGCTTGTTCGGAAGAAGTATTCATATTTATGTTTACGAAACTTTTTTTGAGTTTAAAAGACTAATAATAATACTATTGGTAACAATAATTTAAATCGCAAATGAAAAAAACTACAAAAATAATTAATTTCAAACTTTACTTAAATAACACACAAATTTGAGACTATGCATAAATTTTATTTAATGTCTTAATTTTATGTTTTCTGCAGTTCTATTTTTCAATTTTGTTTTTTTTTATGATTAATGGACAGTCTCGACATTTTCATTTAGTTTAATCTAAAAAGTTTGCATACTTATCAAAAATATGAATTCGAAAGTAATCCTGAACTTTGATGCAGTTTATGAATCCGTCAGTGTATTTCAAGTTGTAACCTCTATAAGTAATTGCTGCACACATTGTTTTTCGTGTTTCATGGTATAAGTGTGATATATATTTATATGCACATTTAATTTTTCATCTTACACGATGACAACTTATAAGTGCAATATAATTTAACTTTAGTTGTATCATTTATCACGTCATTTTAGCATGTATTAGAAATTAAAAAAAAACAACCTACAGGTTTTTTTTTAAGAATTAGTTACTTTAAACCTATAATATTGACCACAAAAATGTAAATGAACAGTGAAAGTGAATGTTTTTATCTATAAAAAAGTACTCAAGTTAAACCTAGCCCACTTAGAACGCGAACTAGTTTTTTTTTAATCTTGATTTTTTCTTTTCTTTAACGTGTTGATTTTTGACTTGTATCTTTTTACAGGCGGCACATAACTATACTGCAATGACACTTATCTATTATGTACAATACTTCAAGAAATATCGCAGATGGTAAGCTGCTTATCTGTTGGAAGGAATTTCGATCTCAGTCGTCGCTTTACGTTACGGCAGACAGTCCTAGGCATGCTTCGATGAACTGATTCCGATCAGTCCTACCGATGCTGTCGAAGTGTTTCTATACTGATCTATTTACACTATGAAATAGTATACGTCACTAAAAATGAGTAGTGACTAGTAAAGATGGTAGCATTTAACATTATTTATCAATAATATTGAATTATGTTTATTGTTTACGGATTTCATTCCAGTTTATTTAAATTACAACGTTTCCAAATTTTTATATTATTTTAATTAAACGAGTATTTATAATTACACTTTTACCACCTTAGTTTCCCCACCATGGCTGCTGAAAAGCAGTCTAAACGTCGAGTAAAGCATAGACATAAATAGTTTCTAAGACAATTTATGAATATTATGGCTTTTTTTTACACACCAGCATTTTGCCCACGGAAGAACTCCATTTTTCTCTATGTCAGCGCGAATTCAGAGAAAAGCGACTATATTGAACAAGCCATATTTGTTTGTTAAGATTTTAATTAATGAATCAATGAGTTAATATTGCATTTGTATATGTAGAGCGATAACCAAATTTAAAAATTTTAACATTCAAGACATTAAAGAACTTGCCGTTGATCTGGTTTCTATACGAAAAATCGGCAGGTGAGCCGCAGAAATCGAACTCGAGACCTTAAGCTCAGAAGTCGTATTAGATATCATATACCGCGCCACCGACATAATCGTTTCATTTATTTGAGAATTTAGCATATTATTTGTCATTCTAATGTAAAAACTTAAATACGATATTAAGTACTTAAAGTCTGTTCGAACAACTGCTTTAATCGAAGTTTATGCTGTTTTTGCACTACCATTAATCGATGATTTAATGGTACTATTAATACTAAATGCCTACATAAAACATATCTACTTAACAAATAGTTCATTGCTGTCAGCTTCTAAAATATTTATGGCACTATTTATTCTAATATATTATATATTATAGTCGTATTTATTGTTTCATTGCGGTAATTTATCAATGTGTGGATATTAAAGCAAGGATTGTGATTCAAAGTAGGCTTGATGACCCAAACTTTATTGCGCTGTATTACGCTCACGATCTTGAGTATCTACTCGTGTTTGCTTTCAGATAAGATTAATAATAATAATAAATAATAAGTATATCTTGTGTCGTGGGGGACTTTACAAAACATTCGAACAATGGACACAAAGAACATCCAGACTTGGAACAACTATTTGTGGGTCACACAAATTTTATTTATTTATTTTGGGAAAACAAACAGATACATACAGTTCTTAATTAAATAATATACAGAAAAGATGGTGGTAAGTATGTAACTCACAACGTTATCCACATGTTAGTACAATAATTATTTCAAACTTAATTGCATGCGAGCATAATTATATAACTAATCAAAATTACAAGAAATCAATGTCAGTAAAAAGAAAAAATAATAGTATGAAATAAAGATATTGAATGAAAGAAGAAAATTAATAACAAATCAAATTAATCAAATATTACATTTATATAAATACAAAGCTAATATCAGAATTCCAAACAATTAAAAATAACAAATAATAGCATCATTCAATAATAATGAAAAAAATTGCAATCATATCTACCTACAAAGATCATAGAGAAGAGTGGCTTCTAGAAAGAGACGTCTACATTTCAGATCCACCAGCACATTAATTGGCTCACGATCACTAGTATTTGTATTACTAGTATTTATTTTTGTCTCGTTTGCGATTTGAACTCACAACACATGACGCAGTAGTAGCGGCGAGTAGATCACACAAGCCACTTCGCCATCCACGCAGTCGTAGTGGATGTGTAGGTTTTTGAATTCATCAGCAACAACTATCATTTAAAAAAATCTAAAGTCCTATCCCGTAATAAAATATGTTCAAAATCGATTTCCAATCTTATCAATAAATGTGAATGTTAACTGAAATAGAATTTAAGTTTACGTTTGATATTTATTTCAATTAAGGATATATTTGTGATATTTATGATAGGTACTGAGACTAGCTCAGAACTTAACTCAACCATTTATATCATACAATTGGTTCTCTGTATTCCACCCATTGATTTATTACCTTATATTAGAAGATACCCAATAAGAAAATAACAGGCGCAAGACCAACGGCTTTACGTGCTTTCCGAGGCACGGGGTTGTCTTACAACGCCAACTTCCTAAAATTTTTTATTTCTCAACAGAACAACCTAATTACTGTTTGTTGGTCAGACCCGGGATTCGAACCCGAGGTCTTGTGCATAGCAGTCGCATTTACTACCGCTGCGCCACGGAGCTTAAACACGCCATGGAACTTAAATAGACTCGCAGCTACAAAATGAGAAAGTTATGCAATCCCGTCGAAAATAAACCGTCATGTCATATGAACTATCCTTTTCGTTGGTCTAATGGCATAAGTTTTGATCCCAGGTTCCACCCTGGGTCGATCTATAAGGAAATTCTCAATTTTAACTCGGCGTTTAGAAATATGCGCGGTAGACGACAATAAAATCATGTCCTTTTACGTAAAGCCTAAAAAACAGCCAGCAAAATGTGCGTGTACCGTTGCCTGTCTTCTTGGAGATATAAAGGCATGAAGTTATTTTATGTAATTAAATGTCATATTAGCATGATCAAAAGACTTATGTCAATGATTTATGATTAGCTTTCGTTACTCTCTATTGAGTATACCTAATAAATCTTTTCATAAATCTTTACAACGATAACATTAAGTTCAAGTAATTTAGGTACAACATTTTTTCTGCTACGTGAAAGAAATTTTCAAGTTTCACAGAAAAGTTAAGATATTTTAAAATTAAAAGTCAATTTACTGCTGAACAAGGTTTAAATTTATTCAAAATATAATTTCAATACCAATTTTAATAATTTAAACTTTGGTACAACTTTTCTATAGCGTATAAAAAGAAGCTTAGTCTGTAGCCCATGACTAACTTTGTTCAAACTGCAAGACTTTGGATAAATAAAGACCTGAATAAGCAGTGTAAGCACTTAATCAAATCTTCATATTATGTTAATACTAACAAAGCCATCGATACATTACCAAATTCAATGAGAAATAAATTTTTAATAACCCGTCTAGACTAAACATTTACAGAAACCGATCTCAGCTTCGCCAATCCCAAGTTTTCCACTTAAGAAGCCAACATTGAACCGTTTTATTGGCGGTTTGTTCTCCGTTCACTCAGCATTCATTCATTCGTTCCTCTTTAGACTCAATCACATCGAACATAATAAAACGGAAAATAAAAACTATAATGAACCAACTTCATCTTGTAAATATTTGCTTGTCTTGGTACAGAAATAATGATCAACAACTTGCACGGACTAACTTCGTTGAATCAGAATTTTGCTGTAGCAGCTACTTTATATGTACCTAGTGGTTTTATTGTTATTTATATTATTACGGCACTGAGCATTTTACAACTATGAATGGAATAAATCAACTTGAAAATATTACATCGAAGTTTTATCATAAGCTGGATGTCGGTTTATATATTAGTAATATTTATGTAAGAATAATATACATACACACAAATACTGAGATGTTCACAAAAGGATATATAGGATTTAACCAGTATTATTTTAGACGCCACGTAAAGCTAGCAAGCCAATTATTGTGTTGTACTTGTTACTTTTGCAGTCTTCATGCTGCTACTCAATGTATCAGTAGTAAACCAAATAATACTGTCCGAGCCAGGAATCGTTCCTGAATATTCGAATACGATTCATTACGCACATTGATAATTTCGATTTGTTAGGACTGATCGCGACAATGATCTTTTTTTATATAATTAATCAGGATTAATCCGTAATTATTCGAATTATTAGAATGAATAATAATCGATTATTGTAAATCGATATATTAAACCCTCTCTATGCTATATTTTACTTTAACATTAAAGTTTTTAGGCCGATACTGGTAGATTCTAACTATGCCTCTAACTAATTTTTTACGCACCTTGCTTTATATATATACTTTAACGACTTCAGCTTGCAGTATACCGCTTCAAACAAACACAACATACGACTCCTTTATTTGTGACATAATTATATGTGGTTTATTAAAACCCATATAGCGTTGGCCTTTCCATGTTTATGATAATATTGTGAAGCATAAATAGCTCTTAAAGTTTAGTTAAGCAGCGTAGAATGCTATATGTATTATGTTTCCTTAAGCAGTTATAAATGATAACGTATTGTTTTCACTGCAGAGCGTTGCGGTTTCGACTCATACTGACGAACGATTATTCACTTTAGGTAGACTAGCTATGTACTTATCAAATAAGTTGTTTGCTGAAACTAAATCTCAACTGTTCAGAAGTTTGAAATAAACAAGTTCTAAAGAGAATATTGAATTACTCTGGACTCTTCTTCAAAAGTTAGGTTTATTAGAAGACGTTAAACGAAATCTCTGCATATTTTTGCATTATTTTTTATATAAAACTTTTGCGTGGCAATTTTGTTATCGAAGCGTAATTGTAGTTTTTACTGAAATCATACTACAGTATGCCGTTTCACAGGCCATAGTAATGAGCATATATATAAATATTAAGGCAACAAACAACATACAGAGCACATCATTATACAAAATATATAGGTATATGCTTTTTTTACAAAGATACTTCTTGCAAAATACAATATTAAATTACCTATGTACATTCAAAACATTGCTGTGTTGATTTAATTTCAACATTAACCCCGTGACAATAATTTGAGTTTGAGATAATAACAATTGATAAAATTATATGAATTATGATTTCATGACATAACAACGGTCATGTTGACGATCTTTCTTTGGCTCATTACTTTAGGGTTCGTTTCAATATTCAACTAACAACGAAATTATTAACAATAATTTAAATCGAGTCACAAGCATATTCGAAAAGTTTTAATTTTATCCCAAATCACTCAGCAAACCTATGTTTAGTTTGTCTTCACTGAACATCACTTTTCTTCAAGCCGATTGAAGCAAGACTTAACGTAGATATATACCACAATTAATCTATCAAAGCTTAGTAAGTAAGTACTTATAGATACATCATAACCGTCCCTTACGCAAATACCACTATGCAAACTTCGTACAACGCAATATTGACTTAAGTTCGTAGTCTTGTTCCCATCAATCTGCTCAAATGGGCGGCGCATTACAAAGTTGGTCCCCCAAAGCCCAAGAGGTCACTTCCTCTCATAGTTAATTATAATAATTGGTAAAAGGGACCACCACGTGCTTTATATTGAATAGCCACTTTGTGGACCCTAACTAACTGTCAAGACAATTTATGTTTTGTAAAATACATATTTGTTTGTATATGAAGCACGTGTTCGCTCTTTTTAACGGGAGTGAATTCTTTTCCGAATTTTGTATGAGACTCAATACTTTAGCCCTACATAACAACTTCTAATAATAACTCCTGTTTGTGGGAACGTAACAAATATATAAGAAAAAGTAGACAAGGACGCAGAATCGGAACATTTATTTATGGATCTCATAGGCTTTTTTGTATCTTCTCCCACTTCCACTCGCACTCGGGCAGTGGAAGGCGATTAAAAACCAATGTGGCATCCGAGTAAAATGGCTTTATTAGAGTAGGTCAAATGCTTCGGTTAAATCGTTAAAACAAATATGTTGCTGACCCATTTACTACATATGTGTATAACAAAGACATATCTATATATTAATACGTGAAGCAAAAACTTTGTTCCCCTTTTAACGAAAATTGCGTTGACGGAGAAGTATAAAATTTGGCACAGTTAAAGTTTATATGAAGAAGGAGGGGCGAATCCTAATATTTTTATAAAATATGCATTAGAAATAAATTAAATTAATGAAAAAATACTACATGCACTCAACCATGCAATTGACACACGCAGTCGAATCGCGTTCGTAGTATTTTGGCATTGTTTGTCTGACGTCGTACAATACTTTGTAGCTATGGTTACCTATACCTTATTTATGTATATGTAATAATGAAAAAAGAATACAAAGTAGCAAGCTTAGGAATTGTGGTCAAATTTTGACCACTAGGCGACCGCTAGTTATAGGAGTCGCGTTAGCTTAGCCTACGTATTCAGGAATAATCGTCATTGAAATTAAACTGCTTTATACTGACCTTATCACTTTGTTTATTATAAAACGTTATTATTACGTGTTGTTTCACATATAAGAATAAAGGACGCAATAAAATCCGTATAAAGTTTATTTTAATGTACCTATAACATTTGCGTAAACGTAAGACAGAATTAAATAATCGTCATAGTCATACAATGATTAATTGGGGCTTTTTGCTACTAATTAACCATAATGAAACTTAAGCACTATCTACACAATACTTCTGAATATAAAAACAACAGTTGTCATAAAAATAGAAGACTAGGAAGAATGGTAACAAAAAATGCAGCTCGCAAAATGTTGATACAGATCCATCTGTAATCCTTTGGGAATATGCAGGTGTGAAGTGTATGTATGGGGCTTAAACAAAAATATATTGTGCAATAGTATATAAATCGTATTCACAATAGTATAGTTTTATGGGTAGGTACTACGAGTAATACGAGACATCCTTTTTGCAGTTGTGTCAATTTTGTCTTTAAATACATGTGCCAAAACATCGAATCAAAACCGTAGTAACACAATTAAACAATAGATTTTAATATTTCACCTTACTTATTTATATGAAAAATCTGTAGACACTCGTATAATATCATTTTGCGCATGCATAAAAATATACCTATTTTATTTTTAATAACCTTTCAATATTGTTAGAATGCCAGACATAATTGAAAACCTATTGTGACTTTTTATTGGCTGGCTACTGCCACCTTATAGGTTAAGGGATTTAATAATGATCATTTTTAATACAATATGATCGTAGCAAAAGCATATTATATGCGTTTTCCCGGTCCACGGCTAGTTACTTGCAACTATAAAAACAATATATTTGATAACTGCATTTTAATCACAAACAGAAAAACTAGCTAGCATATGCAATTTCCATTTCCACCGTACAATGAGGGGGCTCAATTGACGCATAAACTAATTACCTGTTCTAGATAGCATGAGGCCCTTCATTTATGCTGCGTAACTTAATTACTTACACTGACAGACGAGCACCGTACACCGGCCGCAAAGACCAGTGTAAATTCACCCATATAACCAGTATAATATTTCCCCCAACAACGTGTTACACAAACATTACAACCGTGCCGTAGCTCATTTTATTTGGTTAGCTTATTGCGTACTGCTGTTATGGTGTATTTCAAAATGTAGATTAGCAATTGCCTCTTATAGTACAACAGAGAGGCAAGTCAATTAAATACTTGAACATAGTTGGAATATGTGTAAGTTGAAGAGCTATTGTGCCGTTATGGAAACTAATAAATTCACGAAATTGCCAATATGATAGCGTCTTTGACGTGAAATCGAATTTTCGAGGGTTTTAAACGTTGGAAATTTTGATAGGGCGTTGACATTATATGTAATATTTCAATATGAAATGTAAATATATTGGATCTAACTGTAAGGTGTGGTTAAAATTTAATATTACAGTGGACCTGGCTAACATTAATTATTTATAACTGTGTAAAATCATAATTTAATACAGCAATACTGTTTCGAAATAAGAAGAATATATACAGTGTCATGTCCTATGGTATATTATTGTGGGGCAAGGCAGCTGATATCGAGACAATTTTTATTCTTCAAAAGCGTGCAGTACGTAGCATTTATAATTTAGGACCACGAGTTTCCCTGAAAGATCGATTTAAAGAAATAGGCATACTTACTGTTGCGTCGCAATATATATTTGCTAACATTATGTTTATTAAACATAATATTCACTTATATAATAAGAATAGTGATATCCATAACGTAAATACTAGAAATAAGCATAAGTTAGTAGGCCCATATCATCGTTTACATAAAGTTCACAATACATTTGCGGGACTCGGTATACGTTTTTTTAATAAACTACCTATTAATATAATAAATTTACCATTACTTAAATTTAAAAGCGCCGTTAAAATACAACTTATTCGGAAGGGTTATTATTCAGTCAACGACTACTTAAATGACAAAAACTCATGGAACTAGTTGCTTGTTGCATACAGGATTTAAAGATCTGTATTACTTTTAAGTCAATTTAGTAATGTAGAGGTACCTCGTGATTATTTGTGAAGTTAACAAGTAACTTGTTTCTTAATTTGATTATTATTGAAGAATATAAATGCATAACCGCATTTAGTCACGGACTGCCTTTGCATTGTCACAAAGTGTAAGTGTATGCGCCATCATGCCATCTTACTGCCTATTTTAGATTTATATTAAAACATATACCTTAGCCCAAATTATTTAATCTCTATAATATTATTAAGTTATTACTGTTTTTATCTCTAGTTTTTTTATAGTCTGTAGTATATGGCATAATGGCTGCAACACCTTGTTAATCTGAGTTGTAAAATACTGAAATTATATTTAATTGGCGATTTAAAAGAGTGGCCGTGAGTTTCTTGCAGGTTTCTTCTCATAGGCTCAACCCTTTGCCTGAACCTAGCAACTAACCTAAATGTAGCTTCAGTAACTTAGTAAACTCACTAACCCATATATTTTGACGTTCATAAGTGTTACTTTGTGACCTAAATGAATAAATGATTTTTGACTTTGACTTTGACTTTGACTATAGATTAAACAAAATGTTAATAGTAAAGAGATTAAGCAACTTAATTACTGATATCATATGCAACTCTGTTAAGAATGATGTATCTTAAAATAAATACCGATTAAAGTTGACTATAGAATTGCCTGTAGATGTAAGACGGCCAGCGGGTATAATAAAAGCCTCACTTTCAAATATTTTGGTATGTAGTAGTTGTAATGTTGGATATTCAAAAATAAAAACTTTATATTATATTTATGTAATATAATATTCTATAATACATATAATATTCTATCACATACACACAACACCATCTAGCCCAAACTAAGCAGAGCTTGTACTATGGGTACTAGACAATGGATAAACATACATATATACTTCTTTTTTTGTAAATACATACATATTATACATAGAAACACCCAGACCAAGACAAACATCCATGTTCATGCACACAAATGTTTGACTGGTGCGGGAATCGAACCCGTGACCTCAGGCGTGGCAGTCGTGATTGTATCAGTGCTCAGAGTAATGTCATCATTTCTGAGTTGGTCACCAAAAGAAATGCCAAGACAGGCGTAGATAAGCGTTACAGTGAGTTTGCACTTTTCAGCATATTAAGTTATAGGTAGAACGCGCATGGGTATGTTTTATAGTGTTCACATAATTATGTTTGCTATTTCTTTTAATTATATTTGATATTACCTACCTTCGAATAATATAAATAAGTAATGAAAGTATAAATACATCCAATATATAAAAGAATTTGCACAGATATGTAGGTACTTATTATCAAGTGATAGTAACAATGAGAAAGATGCTTAGAGGAGACTGAAGGCAGGAAACAGAGTTAATAGGTCTATATACGCTTTTGTAAGTACCCAAATCGTTTTACATGAAAGCGCAATTGGCTGTTCATAAAGAAGTATTGTCGCTATTCTGATAAAATATTGAGTCGCAGCACATCGGCGGAAAACCACAACGGTTTTCAATTATCTCTGGTATTTCAATAATCGACAGTATAAAGCAAATTTGAATGAGACAAACGCAGTGGAAAGATCTCAATAAACGTTCTTGGACTATCTCCAGAATATCTCCAATGTGAAAATATTCTGGAGAAAGATTAACTTAAGAATACTTTAAAGTGCCATGAATAATAAAAAAATGCGAATGATGCAAGAGAAGTGTGTCAGGATCGTACCAAGTCAAAATCTGTATCTCTGCCTACCTTACCGGTAAGTAGGAGTAAGTCGTACGTATGTATATTAAACAAAACACAACACACCAGTCATAATATACAATAACAGTTATTAACAAAAGTTTTTTTGATATACAACAAGCAGTTTCATTTAAAATGGTAAACTCTAGAATATCCTTTTCCCTACAACTAGCAATATGTTTATATTTTGCCGGTAAACTTTTAATGTATGCCCGTTTTGCCAGTGAATGGGGGTAGGTGGGTGGTGGGGTAGAAACTTGCTCCGTCGATTCCAGAAGCTTGAAGAACTAATTTAACTGCGTCCCCTAACTGCCACTTCAATAAATTCTAAACTAGATATATATTTTTACTAAGTTTCAATCTTTGAAAATTTACAACGGCCTTCTAATGGAAGCTTACCGTTTTAGCTAAATTTAGTATCTGCTTTTTTAGACTTTGGGATCTAAGTTCAATCGTGGAACGGGTCTTGAATGGAGAAAAGGCTAATTAATGACTCGTTTATAATATATGGTCGCCAGTCTTAAGATCGCGCTCATTTTTGTGGAAGGGCTCATCATGAGAAAGAGTGTTGGGTGCGATTCCTTAGTTGGGTAAAGTGTACAAAGTGTTATTGTGTTCAAAAACAATAACATTTGCCCGATAAACGGTAATAGTCTGATACGTTGTATAATATAATTTATTGATGTATTTAAATCTATAGTAACTATATTATTATAAATATGAATTGAGGCTTCTTAATTCCGTGGTTAAAGATATATTTGACATCCCAGGCTCCCTTCTCGACTCAAGCAAAATGTTCATGGATTTTCTGTTTTGAAATTCTTAATAGCGAACGGAGCATTAAGCCCATTAAACGATAATAGCTTTGCCGCTCCTATTGTTTCTTATTATTGTCATTTCAAAACGAGGTGTTTAAAACATATACCAATAATAGATCCCTGCTCACACCTTCAGCGATAAACTGGCACTAGTCTGTATCAATATTAGTTATACATTTTTTGTTCTTATCTTGTTAGTTTAAGCTTTTACAATAAGCTTTATACATAGTAAAGAAATCTAGATAATGCACCTTACATATAGCGTGGTAGCTACACATCAAAATATGCAGAAATTTACACATTAAAGGGCTTGAGTTAAATATGAAGATGACAAGAATATCGTCACATGTAAGACTATTAAGCGCTGTTCATAACATTTATAATATTAATTTATAACATGCACATACATGTACGGTATGTAATACTCGCTTTCGCCCACATAAATCCCACGATAACGCATAATAGGATAACAGTATTCTGTTTAATAATCCAAGACATGATCTATATGTGTACTAAGTGTCATCCAGACCAGTTCGGCGGTTTACGCTTGTTTGAGTAAGAAAAATCCTTACCATTGTTCTAATCTTCCACATGTATGATATACACGATTTTGCCCGCGGCTTCGCTCGAATTGATTTTGTCCATAAATTTCTAAACCTTGGGAACAGTAAATTTTCTGGATAAAAGCTATATATACCCTATTTTCTGTACTCCTGACAACGTGTATGCGAAATTTCATGCTGATCGGTCATGTAGTTTAGGCGTGAACGCGTAACAAACAAACTCACATTCGCATTTATAATATCAAGGTATGATATACCTACCTATAATATTTTTCGGGCGATGTGTTTTATCGCCCGAAAGATAACCACATAAAGATGCTCAGAGCGCAACGCTCTGAGCATCTTCATGTACCTATAACAATAATAATTTCCCCAGTAAATAGTAAAATACTTGCATATTGTGTAGGATAATGGTATTAGTATTATCAAATACATTAAATAAAACAACCACTATAATGCAACAGGAACGTAAGCTGTTAGGTACATAGATAATGATTATAATAATATTTTAGTAGACTGCTTCTTATCTATCTTCTTTTTGTATCGGGTTAGATTCCTAGGTTAACTAAAGTTTTATTAGGTTTTCTATTGGTAAGTATGGTCTTTTATTATATAACATATAAAACGAAAGTAAGAACATGGTAATGACATATTTTTGTAACAAAATGTAATAATCATGTTACAGCAAAAGTTCGATTGTCAAACGATAGAAAATTATAGTATCCGCTCGCAGCGCCACCTACCGCGTCAAATTGTTAATCTAAACCAAACAGGGACTCACTAGAACACACACAAATATTTTATCAAAATTTCTACCTCCAATGGCTAGACCAGCAATTTAGGAGGCGCTCAGTGACATAGACATAATTATACAGAACAATAGTAATATGTAATAGTAATGTACATACAGATATTAAACAATTTATTAAAAAGCAAATCCTTTAAATAAATTGTTTGAAAAGTTTATGTTTCACCAAGCGTACGCTATGCTCCCTTAATAATGACACAATACTATAAAACTGTATGATTATTAAAATAATATATTCTACGAAACAAAAACCTTTAAATAACACGATCAGCCTAAACATACAATATGGTTCTCATTCAGCGAGCTAAATAAACAGGCTTAAATAAGCAAAGATATCTCAAATAACGTTCCTAGTCAGATTATGTTATATCTGTGAAATAACACTGTACGACATAAACACTCTCTCAAAGTGCTAATAACTAGAAATTTTCATAGCAATTTAGCAAAATGATATCTGCAGTCCTTGTCAAAGTAGTTCTCCTAATTAGACGGCCGACTTCGCGCTATGCATGTTAACGACTGACATTTGCATTCAGATCTCTCGGTTCATGCCTGTTAAGGTGCAGTCTCAATGTGCGAGCACTTGTAGAAGACTTCAAAGTTGTTGGACTAAAACTTACGCTACGATTGAGTTATTGCGATAGTGTGGAAGATGTAGCCAACTTGCAAGTCATTTAAATACACGGTGTATTTAAATGATTTGCAAGTTGGCAACATCTAGTTAAATCTTGTCAAGCTTTAAGTGTCGATTTTCTTACGTGAATTTTTATATCTATATATTAATACGAGAAGCAAAAAAATTTACCTTTTTAATTAAATTGCGCAGACGGAGGAGTATGGAATTTGGCACAGTTAAAGTTTATATGAAGAAGGAGAGGTGAATCCTAATATTATTATAAAATATGCGTTAGAAATACATTAAATTAATAAAAAAACACTACATGCACACAACCATGCATTTGACACACGCAGTCGAATCGCGTTCGTAGTATTTCGGCGTTGTTCGTCTGATGTCGTACAATTCTTTGTAACTATGGTTACCTATACCTTATTTATATGTAATAGAGAAAAATAGAAAACAAAGTAGCACGCTTAGGAATTTTGGTCGAATTTTGACCACTAGGCGACCGCTAGTAATAATAAACACGCATATGTGTTCCAAATAAAGTATGTGTAGTCGTCCGACACATAGATAATATAATCCAGGGATGTCTTAAAAAAGGAAAAATAAGACAATTTCGCTTTGATTTTGGTTCCTAAATATGTTTTGAACCTACTTATATTATATATCATAGCATACCCATTGAAACATGTACACAACAAACATTACAATAATATATTCTAAACAATATTATACATAGGTACATATAATTCTGTTTTTTTAGATATAAATGATTACGCAATATTGCTATTTGTCTTAAACTTGGCATCATTTAGCACTAATCCAACCTATACAAAAGTACTATCTATGTCCACGATCTATACAAAAACACTGCTTTACTATAGAACAAACCTTGTAAATTCTTAAATGGCTACTGATCGTTCGTGTCCCTGAGATCACAGTGTAAATGGCGATGGGCGGCAAAGCCGGGGCGGCGCAACTGTCAAAATCACCACGTGATCATTACACCGGGGAATGAGTCGGAAAATGAGCGCTCACGTATAATTGGCGTCCCGGAATGAATTTGTGATTCAGTAATGTGATATTTTGATGAGGTGCGAATGACATTGTTTTGTATAAATATATTACATTGTTGTGACGTCTAATACATACATAAATATAAAATGTTATGTATTGTACATATCACAGTATATAATAGTAACTCAACTTCATACAATCTGTCGATTGGACGCACCTGCACAGACGGAGCCTAGAAACTAATTTTACAATGCAGTCAACTGCGATTGCCGTACGATATTAGGGACTGCGTTTTAGATTTATGAAACTTTTAATGATGTTTACGAATACTAATATATTGCGTTGTTAAAATGTATGTGCTACTAACGATGCAAATTATTAAGAAATATCTCGTGACTGAAATAAAGGGAAGCATTGATTTAAAATCTATATGTAAAGGTTTTGCGGTTATCGAAATAAACTGTTGTCAAAATTAAAAATGTAACCAGAACCAAAGAGGGTTAGAAGATTCGGCGGTTATCGAAAATAAATTGTTGTGAAAATTTTAAATGTAACCATAGTGGTCTGAATTGTCATAGTCCTGTTACACTTGCAAAGATAGGATGTTATTCCAATATAGTATCATTGATGCATGAGTAGTTGCTATGAATAATCGCATGTATGAGTGTCATTCGCTTTGCTGTCGCCGCGTATATACCACGCCGCCACGAATCCGTTTAAAAGTCAACTTTTTGGCAAGTCCATCTTAATTTATTTGCATTATATTTGATACTCGAAGATATCAGAGCATTTCTATAGTCATGAGTAATAATATGAATAAGGCAGTCAGTTGATTTAAAATGATAAATACCTGTGAATTATGATTAATTGGAATACAAAATATACCGCGAAGTTATCATTAATCACCTTAATGATAGCTTATAGTAAATGAAAAGGTATATCTAGATTTACTTTCTTCATATTTTCTTATATATCACAAAAATAATAAGTGCCATCCCCAGGTCTCTTATCGAGCGTACGTTTAAAAATAGCTGGCTTGATATACAGGTTTATTGTTAAATGTACTTTTTATTTGTATATGTTATGCAGTTAGATAGTTAACTAACATAATAGTAAATAGGAATACTACCGGTGGCATAGAGTATGGCGGTCTAATCGGTGTTTGAGGCAAAGGTTAACGCTCTTTGGAAAATACTGGCGATAATTTATATTAGGAAAACCCTTAATTACGGTTTTCTTTTATGTCCTGCACGTAATATTTGTAAAAGTTTAGACTAAGAAAATATATGTAGTAAATGTTTTGATTATTTTGTTTTTAAAAAAGATAACTCCCGCACTAGGAATAATTTCCTGCGTCGCGGAGGACTCTATAAACAAAGTTTTGTCCCGTGTAGGATTCGAACCCACAACACTCGCCGCAATGGCAGTAGCGAGGCGACCACTTAACGCTTCCGGCTTGTGTTAACTTTTTCTGTTTTAGACTTCGCCCGCTTCAGGACTTTTATTTAAGTTTCAGTTGCTCTGGCAAACATTGTAGCAATTAATATAAATTACACTCAAAATAATAACAATTTTTATTAACTTTATATTTGCCCCGGAGGTTTGTTTATACGTGGCAAGGCGCGATACATGGCTTGGGCCATGCGTCGTCGCGACGTCTGCGCTGCAAATACGTTCAACATCAATGTAAAGGAGCCCGTAATCTAAAAGCTTGTGAAATTATTTAATTTATACTCATTTGTAGAACATATGTGATACTTTTTATCACGGTATGCAATCCAGTAGGCATATATTATCAAACATATATAGAAAAACAACGTAAAGGTTTGTAATCATATCCGTAATATTGTATTAAATATATAATTATAAAATGGTTTTCTTTATACGAACAATTCTTATTTCCTTATACTTATACATACTAATATTATAAAAGCGATCATGTGTTTACTGGTTTGTTTTTCTAACGATAAGACGATAAGACTTTAAACGATAAGAAATTACCATGATTGTGTTATTATAAAGCATTTATTGTAACACAAATCTCTGATCTAGTCCAGTCCTATACCATGTAGAAATCAGTGTTCATAAACAAGTATTTTTGTGTCCAATATTTAAATTGTAAGTATTTTTCTTTTAGATTAAATATAGTTTGAATTTGAATTTAATACAATAAGTATTCTGTAATGTGTTTTGTAACGACGTATATATTGTATTTAATAAAATTTATTATTATAATATACTAGCTGTCCAGACTGACATTGTCTCGTACAGGCGAAAAAAAAAAATTAAAAAAAAAACATGCCAACAAACTAAGCCATCCTCGAATCCACTTGAACACACACAAAAAAATACATTCAAATCGGTCCAGCCGGTTAGGAGGAGTTTAATTACAACGAAAAGTGGCATTGATTTGTGTAAGATTATTGTTTAAAATCTTGCAAATGTTTATCGATTTATTTTGCTGACTGTACCCATAATATTATGATCAGGAAATACATATATTGAAACACTTATTTCCTTTTGTAACCTTGATAATTTAAGAATTGGATTTTCCATATTGCAGTTACATCACAAAACCTACAACCACAAATCTAGTCCGAGAATTCCCATTATGAAGCCTTAGTAGGTAATTAAATTGGGTAAATTAAAATGGCGCAATTAACTGTACCATTATCGTAATCTTAACTGATATTATAAATGCGAATGTGAGTGTGTTTATTTGTTAAACTTCCACGCCTTAACTACTTGACCGATCATCATGAAATTTCACATGAACATTGTCAGGGGAACAGTAAAGGACATAAGGTATCTTTATTTAGAAAAAGTACTGATGATATTTTTTTTTTTCCACCTGATGCATACTCTCTCTCTCCACAAGGGGAGGCGAGAGGGTATGCATCAGGTGCATTTCATTTCATTCATTACTAATGCTAACCTAACCTAACATCCATTTATGCGAGCAAACCCGTGGTCAAAATATATGTAGTACCTAATTCAGTAATATACGCCTACTCACATCTAAACATTTTCAGCAGCCGTAGATGTGACTGATGTCTCGGGTTCGAATCCCGGGTCTAGCAAACAAAAAGATATTGAGATTATCGGTAAAGAAATTCTCAATAATTAGTAAACCAGAGTTAGGAAGTTTAGCATACCCACGTGCTTCAGAAAATATGTATAGCCGTTGGTCCGCTATATATCCTCGATTAATGGTCATTATGCAAAGTATGTACATTTTGAGAGTTTGCAATGATGTGTAAAATCTGCCCATCCGTTAGTGTGGTGGCATATCTATGGCATAACCCTTTTTCCAGAGAATCCAGCGGTGGGATAGTTTATACACATAACAACATAAATTATAATAATATGATTTCTATTACATATGCTATAATAAAATAAAGATGAGTGACGTAGAAAAACCAGCGCCTATTTTCCTCAACGGCAAACTTGGTCGTGTAGGTTTTACTCTGACATTCTAATGACTATTTAAGATTTATAGTATTTTTTTCTGTAGCTAGGTAATTTTCTTGGGCACAACGAGTATAAATGGTAAAATCTTCATTCCTCATCATTATCTACAATAAAAGTAAGATATGAATACTAAGAATTTATTATATAATTATGAAATGTCGTTGTAAATTATTAACTCGTGGCATTTGAGAAGAAGAAGAGGAAATTTTTATGTACTACAAGTACATAATACTAGAAATTTTACTCGATACATTCTCAATTTCACTTACAATTAAATTATCATTAAAAAATATATTAATTACGAGTTGTATCGTGCTTTATTTAATTATATACAATTTTAATCCACAGTTAAAGTCGTAATATAGAGTATAATTTAAATGTGTAACATTTACGTAAGCATAACACAAAATATTGTAATTATTAGTTCATGTAAGTCACAAGGTAATATTGTGAATAATATAAACTGGATAGAATTAAACCCTAAATGGGATATTTTAAATAATCAAAGTCGCAAGCTAATGTACTGCCCGCCTGATGGCAAGCGATGACGGTAGCTTAGAATTGCTGTTAATACATTAAAAGGGATACTAGCGCGTTACCTCAAAATTACTACACAATTGCGGCTTTATAAGATTATTTGGCAACTGGAACATAACTATCTTACTTACCTCAGCTCAAATTCCACTACGGATACCCATCCAATTACATGACCACATCAAATATTGCTTAACATTATCGTGATAAAACTAGCAATGAGCGCTTCGAAAGAACGGATTGAATAAAAATCACGTACAAATAAAGCTAGAAGCTCGTAAGGGCTAAAGAAACGGCTACATTGAAGCTATTGCAAGCTAACATTAAATTGTTATGGCGCTATTTACAGTAAACTATTATAAGTGGTGTCTGGAGCTGTACTGAGCACTATGCTTTACGATTAGGGTGAACGCACCACTTATTGGCCTTTAAAATATTTTTATACGCAATTAACGTCTCTCATAAATTAAACGACTATCATTCTTGAAATTCAAATTAAAATGTAAAAGTGCACTTTTAATTAAAAAGTAGGTTCTTTATCTCAATATATTAGTTAAGCTCTTACTACTGGCTCCATGATTAGCAATTAAAAAGTTTTGATAGTTTACCTTCGGTAAATTGTCTTCCAAATTTTCTTGAAGTAAATTCTAAGGACTTAAATAATTTATAGGATTTTTCTTGAATAATTTATAATAAGTTATGGTAAAAATATTTTATACTTTTTATTTCTTTTCGATTATCTAAATAATATAAGAACTTTTAGATTTTCGAAGAGAAATATATTCAGAATTTATTTTATACGTATATAAAATGTATAATTCCTGTTTTAAATATCAGCCAATCCTTTTTAATTTTCCATAGGACGACGAAAGAAAGATATAATTTTAAAAATAGCAACTGATATCCAAATGTGAAACAGCTAAATAGTTGTTCAAAAGACATAATTATAGATATATAGATAGTGTCTACACTGCCAACAAAATGTTATCTTGTATAATATAACCTTTTTAATTTATTTCTATATTTTCGGGGACGATTATACCAGATATACCTAAGATTAACCAATCGTCTACTAGTAACCACTAGTTATCTAATCTGTAAAAAGGGAGCTATCATCACAAAAGACCAAGATTACAGATTATACATATGTCACCTTATTCTCTTTAAGTGCCCCATTCGAAGCAAGATCAGGACGTGGAGGTATTTTCTTAGCATTTAAGCAGGTATTATGCAACCTCATCTTTTGTCTTCTCTATTTTGTTGGACAACCAAAATAATGAATATAAAAGTTTGTTAAGATTTTTGGACATTTGTTCCTTAATCACTCATAAACCATCAAACGGAGTAAGATAACCCAGACACATAAGTACACCATACCCTGTATTAACATTTGATATATTTTATCCCAGTATGCGATCCCATGAGAATCATATGGACCTAGCCGCGAGCATTACCTAGTAAAGTATAAAAATGAGTTTTAAACATCACTCTACTGACATTTTCGTTTTTTCCACCTACCGTCAACTAGCTGTTTCACCCTACCTGTTTATAATATTTTTGCTAGTATACTTGATAGTTGTGAAATTGCAGCACATTCCCGTGGGATATTAACCTCGCTTCCTGGCTATGTAAAGCGAAGGTTCCTGTTTACTCCTTTATATCGAAGTACTGTAGACTTGATGCTATTACCTTGTATTTATGTTTTGTTTACATTGGATTTTAGTTCCCGAAGGATCAACGAATATTTCGTAGATATATCGGCGCGATTGGATTGAGCGGACGAATGTAATTTGGATCTTAAAAGCAAGGAAAACGAGTACGTTATTCTGTGACGTAATCGAATATATTAAAATTAATGCCTACGTGTCATCGTTTCAAGGAGTTTTTTTTTATATTTTTTTATTTTACTCCTCAAAATTATCACTCTCCGCCTAATGGTAAGCAGTCGTGTGGTCTAAGAGCAGTGGCCTCCACATGTTGATGCGATGTTGAGGTCTCTACTTTGACGGCCTGAGAAGATGCTTTTTCACGCCCCGCTTAAAGGACCCAGGATTGAAGGAAGAAGGAAACACGTGCCTTCTGATGATGATGATCAAAGTGTTATTAATGACTTATGTATCTTGCTACAAACATTGATCACAACTTGTCGTTTAACACGTAATACTCGTTTCTATATAACATCTTAATGTTATATTATGGGATTAGCTAAATTATTTTCTGAATTACTTATATGTATGCATATTGAAAGCTGGTCTAAGTACCATATTGTTTTATTGAGTCAGAGGTCTCCAATAGGATGGAGTATTTACACTCTAGATATTCTGCTAAACGAAAGCAGGACATATAAATACCGAACTAAGTATACCTATAGGTACATTTTTCTACGGTGGAAAAATTGTTTTCAACATAATTTCATTATCATACGATCATCACTAAAAAACATCATCAGATTAAAAACACGTATTAATATTGTAAGCCCTGTATATAAATGACCACACTGCTGCTGGCCACAGGCCTCTCCTCAGTGTGAGAAGGCCTTAGTCCACGACGGTGGCTCATTGCAGCTTAGCAGACCATACTTTGTAATTAATACTTACGTAACTTCTAAAAGTCTATGCGTGATATGGGGCTTGAACTCGAGACTACTGAGTGGCAGTCCAGCGGTTACTAACTATGCTACCGCTACATACTGTAGTTTAAATAATATTTTAGTACATCTATCTATAAAGAAATACATCTGCAAATGATCCATAGGTCTAAGTCTTAGATATTGCGAAAGGAACATTTTTCACCGTCACTTAACAGACGCACGATGTTTTATAATATTACTAGATAATTATCGGCTATTGCAATTAATGGGTAAGTATACACGTAACTTAACATTAAACATAATCGGCCTCTGACTAATGAACAGACTCGTGAATTACCAAAACACTATTTGTCAACATTAGTCGAACACTAATGTTCAACACACAAGTAAACAAAAACATATTTTGCAAATTCCGTGGCCAGCGTGAATATGTTGACATATCCAAAATAGCGATTTTACAGAGTAGCAATTTTAAAAATTGACATATCGATTATATATATATATATAATCGAGGGTAAGTGTTACACTTGCATGTCTGAATTGATTTAAGGATAAATTTGTGTGATCTTTCGAATAATAATAAGAAATACGCTTAAATTATAACAGCTTTTTTATTATCAGTATTATCAATTTGTGCACCAACTAGTTATCAATATATTCACCAATTTTGTAAAAAACATACCAAATAAAGGGTATTTAATTAATGATGTAAGGATTATTTTGATAATTTTTGATCTCCCCTATTGTGTATTTTTTGTGTTGGTGTCTTACATGGGTTAGAGGAGCTAGGTACATCGGGCACACCAATCGTAGCAGTGAGTCCCGTTTTTAAGGAGTTGCTAGAGAGGCGGCATGGCGCCCTCACTTGCCGGCTGACACAGGTAATGACTGGCCACGTTTGTTTTGGCCAGTTCCTGCGTCGCATAGGTCGGCAAGAGACGCCCGGTTGTCAACACTGCGGCGACAACTGCCGCGATGTTTTTGTAGACACGACGCTGCACACGTTGGCGGATTGCCCCGGCTAGGCTTCACAGCGCCGTACGTTGGTCACGGCAGTTGAAATGGTTGCCCTTTCGTCCCCGGCTGACCGCCCCCGTGTGTGTTAGAACGCCGTCATCGCCTTCTATGTCCTCTTTAATAGTTATTTCTATTAAGGTGGTGGCAGAGTGGGAGAGGTTGCGCTCAAACTCCCTCCCCAACCGCAGAACCGGTAACTGGAGGGCATGGGATGACCTATAGCCACCATTTTACCTGGGACGACCCCCGGCTTCGTGGGCCTGCCTGCCACCCGATCAGCTCCAGGACCGAGAGGCGGCATGCGTGTTCCTACGTGCATCTCTCAATTGTGTGTTCTTCGTCTACAGTTATGTAGACAAGTAGGGATAAAATATATCTCCAAATAGGATAGGCAGATAGAGGTGCGGTCCCGTCGATTGCGGTTATGTCGAGGAACACCGTGGTAATGAAATATTTAGATCGAAGGAAATTTTCAAGGACTGCCACTGCCAATTAATGCCGAAAGAAAAATTATTTAATGGATTTTCTGGCGTCAATTGGTTGCCAGAGAAATCTTTGATCGGATGCATCTTTCTTTTTTATAGAAAATGGCCCTCCCTTGGATTTTATTTCTGAAAATTCGGAAAAATCTTTCAATAAAAATATCAAATATAAATTTATTCAAGTTAGGTTACAAGGTAACACTTATGAATGTCAAAGTTACACAATTTTTTTTCTGTGAATTTACCTTTCAGTCACTTCGTCAACATTAAAGTGATTTTTTGTTTTACATATCCTCATTAACTGCAACCTATCATTCAAATGATTAATCTTCATTTGCGTTCCTTTTTTCGCTTTTTCTGTAATTGCGTGGTCTGAGTCACACTCCATGTGAGCATGTCCACTTTTGAGAAATATGTGATTATTGCAAATTAGGGTGGTTATTAAGCGAAAATATAAACATTATGGTCACGATGCTATTTTTATTTTGTCCTACACATGTTTCGGAGTAGAAAATATCTCCTTCACATCGGGTCACATCTTTAGCAAAATTGAAATAAACATTATGCAATTTGATTCGCTTCTTGGCCTCCTATGGTCTCAACCCACATATAACATGTTGTGGAGTTGTTTCTTAGGTCATAAATGGTTAAGTTAAATGAACAAATATGTCGTTTGTAAGAGAGACCGAAGTTTTTAAATAATGTGTTGGCAGGAATTGCTGGATGTCTCATGCAAATGCTCTATTTGAAGAATCTTTTTTTATAACGTCTTTATCAATTTTTTTCATTATAGGCTTTTAAAGCTTGACTTTGATGGTCAGCTAATTCCGCTTTTAAGAAATTTTTGCAATCTCCATCTGCTACTTTAATTTTAATATGGTAAACGTCGCATGCAAAAGAGAGTGGTCATGGAATTATTTGGCATATTATTTCAGAGAAACAGTTTTGACGATGAAATGACATTACATCTCTCATTTGCCGCGCTATTTTATTTTGGCAGGATCGCACCACGGATTGTTCCATAAACCATTGAGTATAAAACTCCTTTCATAAATAATACTAATATCATAAAATTAGGTGTGAACAACAACTAAACATCTTTGAATTTGTTTACGAAGTTTTGGTGACAGCTTTGTTTATACTAGATTCTAATAGATTAAATTTAATAACTAAAGATATTCCACTCTGAACGCAATACTTACATAATTATATCATAGTTAATATAATCAATACTAGGCGACCATAACTGGATAACTCAATATATACGATTATGTGTATTTCAATTTGTGTTGGAATTCCTATAATACTAAATGGTTTACCGATGCATGCGGATTTGAAATCGCCACAGAAAATGTATATTACAAAAACAATATATCTAGGAGATAATTATGGCTTTGTTTTACACATCAATTTCAAACATTTATTTGTAGGATATTAATGAATTCACAGCACAGCCTCTATAATAAATATTTCACGCTTTGTTATAGAAATTTAAATGAGGTTCACAAACTTTATTATTACCAAAGTGCTAGTATTATAGCAAATACAATTATAATCATAAGTAATGCGTTTCATCCTTGGCATATAATTATAACGTAACATAATATTTAAAAATATCAACATATAATTTACTGAAACAGTAATTTACAAATTGTACAATTTGAGATATCTTGTTTCGTATTTGTTTTGTTAGCGAGGATAAATTGATAAACCAACATATCAATATATTGGCAGCAGTATTTCTTATTTTTATGAGCAAACATAAGTTAATATGTCGATGTATAAATCTGTTAACAGAATTTATTGTGGTATGTTAATTTGATATGTCTTTATGTTATATAATGTACCTTTAATACCATGATATCCAGGTATTACCGAATGTAATAACTCATCAACTAAATTTGATTTTTCCCCGAAAAGAACACGGGCTAAAGAAGCACTTAAACGGATAAAAAAAAATCATGTATGTTGACATATCAACGTATTCACGTCAGGCACGGAATTATACTTACGCACACAAGCAAGCCTAAAACTTGTACATATATATGCGTTTAAACAACCTAATACAGATAAGCGTACCCAAAATAATCATATAAGCAACCTAATACAGACAAGCGTACCCAAAATAATTACTCAGCATACAGGTACTCGTATTTATTAAGAACAGCGGGGGTTATACAGCACATGCCTGCCGAAAGTATTATAAAAAGCCTTTTGTAAGTCTACCCTTTCAGTGCACGAACGTTTCGCTATGAAATGCTCTTTTATTCGTCAAGAGACGAACGCATAATGGCGTCGAAAACACGCAGCCCCTACAGAAACAGATACTCTCTTAAACAATACACGTTTTGATAATATAACGCTTTTTGATGAGGGTTTCCAATGAAAGCCAAGAGGTTCCGCACAATTGCTACTGTTGAGTACTTTTTCGATGCTGTTTTTCGGTTGCTGCGTCAATGCAGGGTTATGTCATGTGTATTTTCTTGATCGAGCATTGAAAATTAATATGCCTATGGTTCTTATTTTGTGAAATATATATATATATATATAAGCGATCTCACTGCAGCAGTGCTAGTGGGATTCTTGTCAGGAAGAATAAATTGAGCCAACGTGTTCAGTGCAGATTGGCAAATTTTACATATAGTCGATGACATTACGGAGAAACTTCATGTATAAAAGTTTGATCAGAATGTGTTCTTTCACCATTAAAGCGAACGATAGTACTTAATTACACATGCACGAGAAGTATGTGTACACGACGTATACCCTCGAATTTCATGCACTTGATGTTTTTTAGGTTCCAAGCAATATTTACATGATAGTCTTGGGCTTATAACCCTGGAGCGGTGTAGGTATAACACCCACATTTGTCCAACTATGATAATAGGAACAACATCATAAGCGGTCAGCATATTGCTGTCTACTGGAGAGAGCTCCTGAGTCCGTGTCTGCTACAGAGCACTTTGGCCGACCCGGGATTCAAAAACCGAGACAAGACACAGCAGTCGCATTTACTACCGATATAACATCGATTCAGATCAGATCCACAATCTATTAAGTTATTTTATTATCTTCTTCTCTTTTTTTTCTTTGATTTTACCGCTTTGTTTATTATTGTCATTTGTCATTGTTTAATAGTTTAAATAATTTTGTAAATAAAACAATATTATAATCAACATCTAAAAACATCCCATAACATCGACTTTTATGAAAAACAGTTTTAAGATATCGTTGTATGAAGCTTTCTCATAGTGCGACGTTTCGGTTGCTTTTCAGCAGCCATGTTCAAGGTGCCAGGTGGTTGTCTTAATGTTCTAGAATGTAATACATTGAGACAACCACCATTTTAGTCTCCCCGTGAACATGGCTTCTGAAAAGCAACCGAAACGACTCGGAGAAAGTATAAAATTAAATCTAAATAGTTTTATAATTTAAATAACTTAAATAGAAGTAAACAGTAACTAGTAAAAGTGTTTAACAATAGTAGTTTAAAGTTTCAAAATTATGTATTAACAGTGTTTTATATAAAATAAAAAACGTAATGAAATCCGCATAATTTTTTTAAATATTAATATAGAACATTCGCGTAAACGTAAGACAATATTGAGCTTATTATCTCTTTAACACATTCTATATTACTCCTAAGAATTTTACTAACAGTAAACCCCAATAAAATTATAGCCGCTTTTGAAATCTAGGCGCGCACCAATTTTCCTCTTTACTTCTGTCTACCCCTTTGGGATATACAATTATGAGTATGTTTCTTCTTCGAATGGGATCGTCATCGTTACTAGATGTGAATGTTACACTAGTATATATGTATATATAAATCTAGCAGTCTAGGATTATGTGCGGTAGCCGGCATGAGCGTAGCTTTTGCGGCACCTAAAGCCATTGGTAGCGAAACGTGGATGTAATTCACCTCTGCCTATTCCTTTGTGAATAACGCCTTGAGACATTACAGATTTTATTTTATTATTATATATATTATGTATATATGAACCTTTTCACGAATGCAATTAGCTTTCAGACCTAGTTGCTGTGAGGCGACTGCATACACAATACACTTTTATTAATATACAAATATTACCATATGACCAAACTTTGTTATACATAGTATATACGATGGAAATTAAATACATAAAATGTGGCGTAACTCTATTTAATTGACACTACTAACAATACTAACCAGAAAATTTGTCGCGGGTTTTCGATTTCACCCCACATAATACTGACTAACGTAGACGTGCCCCATGAGACTTCTATTGACACGACCCACCATGATGGCACTTGGTAACAAACACGATTTTAATCAATACATCAAACAAAACTTAGCCACTACCAATAATAATTAAAACCGAATGATTATATGGAATATTTGTAAAGGACCAAAGGGGACGTTTGGCCGCGGGCTAGACGGCTATTGCATAAGTAAGACATCGTTGTAGGGTTGTCTCTTTGTTGATTTAGACGTCGTAGTGAATTTAGTACATGACTAAGATAGAAAGACTTTGGACAACTTTTTTGATTTAAGAAGTTATGGTACAATGAGTAAGGTTAAGTTTAAATTTAGTTTTATGCACCTGCATAATAATAAGCAGTATTTTCTTATACATGTAGGTAAGTGATAACTGTATAATGTTCCTGCTTATAAATGAGATAGAAAAGTACCAACGTCTAGTTATTTTTTGGGTCACGTGATTTTAAATGCATAGGCACGTCCAGCTTTTGTTAAACTTTTGATCTATTTCGTTGAAAAGCACTAATCCTGGTACATATTCAATTATACTTCAAAATCTTAAAGAAGCAAGAATGCAATAACAAATGCGTGACTAAATCTCTATAGCCATCTCATATGTTAAATATTAGCCCTAGCCAATCTCCTTAAAATCTTTGTTGAATGTAATTCTTAATTAAGCAGTTTAAATTCCTTAGCAAAAGACTGTTTCTTAGAAGAATATACACGCTTTGTTAGACTTGAAATCTTACAATCGACAGTTGCCTATAGACCAGTAAGAACATCAATAAGATATTTAATCAGCATTTCACATGATCTCAAAACAAAAGTGCGTTCAAAACTAGCAAGTACCAACCCTGGTTCATAATCCTACGCCCTCATGTAATCCTGGTCCGCAAGATGATGATTGCGTCCCATTTTAGTTTACAAAAGGTAATCCTTTAAGAGAAACTATTGGGGAATTTTGATAGCAGTTAGTGTTTACGATGTAAATTCAACAGTAATATTATAAACCTGTTTGATTGGTGCCGTAGAACTTTGAAAGGGATGAAGAGAGAATTCTGAAGATTATTACGCAGTTGTAACTTTAAGCATAATAATGGCACAACTATTTTGAAGTATACATCTTATCTAAAGGAGATATGGAAAATATGTTTAAGTCCCCTAATTGGAAATGAGACGTTTGAGGCTTTTAAATCGCTGAAACAATTAATTGCATTGTTGTAAATAAGTTCAGTCGCTGTCGTTAGAGTTCTAGTGTTGACTTTATAGTAATAGTGAACTACTTACTTACATTAGAGTTTTTAGAGGAAGGAAAAGGCTTTGCATCTCATCAGCTAAACAGATGCCCGCGAGCCGGCGTTTGTTTAGCTATAAGCTGGTGCTATATTTCTGCAGTACGTAAGATTTCAAGGCTACTTAAGCACGGACTGATTTGTCAGCAGGGGCCTACTAATCTCTATCTGGTGCGCTTTTAGCGAGGCGAAGGTTTCCTTGATGTGTAAAAAATTTTCGAGGAACCGGCAATGTTCCTTATTGCCATAGACTATGGTAACCGCTTAACATTACGCAGCCACCATAAAATCCGCAAATTTTAAATATTCTTCTAAAAGTATTTTAATCTTTATTTATTTCGAAATTTCATCTATAGGGTAAAGTCAATTTCATTATAATTTATCATTAAAATTAATCAACCTTAATATATATTATAAGAGACAGTTTTTCATAAGCAGTATCAATTTTAAAACTAAATAAGCAATAATTATCTACATACATACATACCACTTTCAGCTCACGGTTTTGCTCGCAGAAATCCTATGGGATAAAAGTCTTAATCCTATTAGTAAATCCAGGATGTGGTCTATGTATGTACGTGTAATTGAGTAACAAACATCCAAATATCTTCACACACGTTCATATTCATATAATATTAGTAAGAATAAAAAGACGAGAAATAGAAAATACCATTAAACTTTGTTATCAACACTGTATCATGGCTCGGCAATAAATACGTACGATCGTTACACTGAAAATATCATATACGGGACATAAACACATTGCAGCAACATTGTCACTAAACGACTAGACTTTACGACCACATAAACATAAAAAACTCATCGGCAAAAATATGAAAATACACCTAGCATGTGTGGGAATAAAAGTTTTTCCATCTAGTTGGTATATTTCCCTACAGAAGTCATAAACATTTTTGTTAGCGGACAGCCTCCCTTGTCTAACCCCCGACTAAAGTTCAATTTTATTTCACTCTTTGGTCGTCTAGGCGAGAGAAAAATGTTGAGCTTTCCTGTCCATTAACTGGTTTAAATTAGACTATAAATTTTTAAGACGAAATTATCATTTACGTAGATCCGGCTTTAGATATATTTAGGTTTTCGACAATGAGTAAAGTTGGCAAATTAAGGAGTTTTGCGGTTTGCTGGTTATGTTTAATATGCGTTTTTATTATTACCTGTTTATCTATATTTATCAGAGTTTTACTTGCTTTGACCGTTTATCAGCTAAGTACTTCGGACTGCTAAGAATTGTAATAATTGTGACTAATGTCTGCATTATGTTAGTAACTACTAAAGGTCCACTTGATACAGTGTTCGTTTCTATAATATGGAGGTAACTATTAACAAGAAGTTTAACCCACATAATATTCAAAATGAAAATCAACAGTTAAAGTATTACATAGAGACCAAATATTTATGGCAGTCAATTTTAAAATGATGATATAGCTCTAAACAAAAGACTCCTACCTAATTGATTTGCAGAGGATATTAAGTTCGTAAACGTAATTGCGTTTTTCGATATTTCGATGTAAATGAGCACAGGAACAAAAATAATACCGTCTTTGTAATATTAGTTAGGGTACCGTTTGAACAGTATTAAAAGGCTCTACGCCGTAGCACTCAATATTATCCTATAACTTAATTCCAAAAGCGCAGGTAGATAATACCACCCATTAACATGGAACACCGCAATAAAAATAAACGCAACAAGATTTGCAAAACAAAATAGCATCACTTTGAAAAATATATTCTAATAAAAACCATTTCCCTATACACAAAAGCAATTTTTAATAATTACGTTACTTTGAGGCAGTCTATCAGTAGTCGTGCCGTTACGGGTATGAAGAGGCTTCGTACAAAGCCGCCAGAGCAAATAAAGTTATTTTCAAAACGCAGGGTAATGAGAGTTCATTGGATTACTGAGGCTTACATAAGCCCCAATAATAATAACCCAAAAACGCACGTGGACTCTCAGTATTAAATAACTGACTCAATAATGTCTAATTTGGCTTCGCAGACCCGCGCGAATTCTTGCCCGGGGGTGGGGTTGTGGTTCAATGTTTATGGTTATCTTCATTACATTAAACGTTTGAGTCTCTCGTGTTTATTTTTAAACATTATTCGCATCAGGTTTACGAGTAAATAGCTATCTAAATTATTTAGGTAATGGATGTCGCAATAACAGATTATGTTTTTGTTGATTGAAGCTTTATTTGTGCCGTTATTTTTTCCTTGGTCCACTTATTTCACTGGTGTATAAGTAATTTAAATTTACAATAAAGTGATCTATAAAATGTTGTGTTGTTAGTGTGATAAACTCGCCTGCCAGTACGCCGTGTGTTGTGTATCTAATCCTCACACGCTATAAACAATTGTTTCATATACAATCTGTTGTTTCGAGTCTAGACTCGGTGTACCACCCAACCAACACCTAGGTGTTGGTTGTATCTGCTGTTTGCATGTACCCTACCGGCCAAAAGTTTGAGACCACAAGTTAAAATATTGTTTCACAATAAAATTTGTTAAAAATACATATGATAAACAATTAATTTGAACACCTGCATATACAATGGATATTTAACTATTTTTCGAAGTCATTATTTCTATTTATTTTTATGTAATCATCGTACAAAGGTCTTTTGTCTAGAAACATCAATGGGCGCCGCGTGCGGACCGCGCGCTAAAGTCATTGTAATATTATTGTTACCTGACTATTATTCATTATTTGGGCTTTGTTTTGTGTTAACAGAATTTTAGGAAATTTTAACTTCCTAAAACACTGTGAACACCTGAGTTTCCATGGAGTAAATATTTCTTAATCTTGGTTAGTCCGAGCTCGTCGTTCTTACAGTGAAGACATCTCATTATGGGAAAAGTACGCCAAATTAGCGGTGAAACTCGTGCTGTCATCATTGCTTTACACAACGAAAGCAAATCTGAACGTGCGATTGCTACTCAGCTCAAGTTGTCGAAGACTTGTGTTCATAACACAATAACCCGATACAAGGAGACTGGCAATAATCAAGATCGTTCGCGGTCGGGAAGGCCGAGAGCTACCACTTCTAGCGAGGATAAGTTCATCGTGGTAACAAGCAAGCGGAATAGACGCCTGGCAGCACCAGAAATCCGCGCTGAAGTGAACAAATCCCGGTCTACACCTGTGTCATTGACCACAGTGAAAAGAAGACTAAGAGACGCTAAGTTATTTGGTCGCGTAGCAGTGCGAAAACCTCTTTTAAGGCCACAAAACAAAAAGAAGAGAATGCAGTGGGCCCTTACCCATCGAGACTGGAGTGAAGAAGACTTCAAAAGAGTTCTTTGGACAGATGAGTCCAAATTTGAAGTGTTTGGGAGCAAAAGACGTGTTTTTGTTCGGCGGAGTGCCGAGGAAAAGATGATGCCAGACTGTGTCCTGCCCACAGTGAAGCATGGCGGTGGTTCCGTTATGGTTTGGGGTTGTTTCTCGAGCCGTGGAACTGGAGATTTGGTACGAGTCGAAGGAATTATGAAAAAGGAGCAGTACAAAGCAATATTGGAGTGTAATGCTGTACCATCGGGACTTCGGCTAGTTGGAGATGGCTTTATTTTCCAACAAGACAACGACCCTAAACACAGCTCCAAATTATGCCGGGGTTATTTAGATACAAAAGAAGCAGAAGGGGTGTTAAAAAACATGGTGTGGCCCGCTCAGAGCCCCGACCTTAACCCTATAGAACTTTTGTGGGAAGAGCTGGACAGAAACGTGCGCAGTTGTTGTCCCAGCTCACAAGAAGATTTGTGGAGAGCATTGCAAGAAAGCTGGAACAATATTTCACAAGAAACAATCGACAAATTGATTGCCCGCATGCCAAGACTTGTCAACAAAGTGATTCAATGCAAGGGAGGGTTTTTTGATGAAAAAGCTGTTTAGCTTGTCAACATATATTTTAAGTTAAATTGTCGAAATATTTAATATTTTTTATTTATATTTAATTGCATTTGCCATACTTAATAAATATCACAATAAATCCTTTCATGTTTAGCTTTTGATTTTGAGTTTTACATCCATGTGCAACTTTGATGTAGGTGGTCTCAAACTTTTGACCGGCAGTGTATGTCAAGTCCCCTGCAATACAAGGCCTGCTTGATACCGCAGTGGTCTTTTAAAAAGGTATTTTATTTTGTACACCTTTGTGTTGGATTTATAAAAACGATGAATTGGCAATATATTGACTATTTTGATAGACTGTATCAACATTAATTCTTAATCTTCATAACTACACTAAAATACCTGCTTATCCGATCGCAATGTGTTTCGGAAAATTATTAACACTGTATTAAAACCAACTTAGCAAGTAATATAATATACAGTTTGCTGAATCATAAAACACTAAGCGGGAACGCTTAGTATATAATCCATAGTCCATAAAGGTTATTCAAGCGAAGACTTCCGTACTTGCTAAATCTCTCCGATGCAATTTAGAAGGAAAATAGACAATGCAAGGGGCTGAACGATCATTTATTTATAAAGCTACGAGTATAGTAGTCGCCGATGTCGTAGACATGCGCGGCTAGTGAGGGACAATGCACCGATATTACTTTTAGTCACTGTTACTTTATAATATATCTGATATTGCCTAATATTATATCAGTTTTTTATGCCTCGGTGACAACAGACGTGTAAGTTAATGCTGTACATGAGTACTCGAATTCGTTTTTATAGTCGGTCTAAGGGTTATGGGTTTTCTTTCAATAAATTCTAAGTAGTAATACGGAGTTTAGTAACAGTGCCAGACTCCGTGCTGCCACTGAGAAAATTGGGGTTTATACCTGGTCATAATATTATACTATTTACTTAAATAGACATGTTTATCTAAACATTTATTTTTATGAAACTGACAATACCAATATAATTATAAATATAGTATAATATAAAATACATCAAATTATATTTAAAAAAAAATTAACTCTTAATAATTTTGGCCTCAACAACTTTAATCTCCTTCTAAAATCAAAGTGAACGTTTCAAGTTAAGAAATTAAAGCCACTCAGGGGCCACAACTGCGCTTTTCGTCGTGTAAACTGGACGGATAGCCTTTCATGACATTGCTCTAATTTACATAACAGTTACAGTACATAGTAGCGATTACATCCCATCACTATCGCACAGGTGTCGTGTCGGAACAATTTGGCGTCACTCGTCACGCGCCGGCGGCGACGCAATAATGTACCGCGTTCCATTTACACTTACTTACATAGACATTTTTGCATTATTTTATATGAATATTTATTTTTAATTTTATAACTAACTACTAATATAAAAAGACGGTATAAAAGTTTTAAAAATTTAGCTCTTAATTATTTTAGTGTGTTCAACTAAGCGTTTCATGTTAAGAAAATACAACATTTGAACAAAAAAAAATAACTTCAGTAATAAAACTATTACGGCGCTTTCCGTCGTGTAAACTGGACAGATAGCCTTTCGTGACATTGCTCTAATTTACATAACAGTTACTCTACACAGTAGCGCTTACACCCCATCACTATCGCACAGGTGTCGTGTCGGAACAATTTGGCGTCACTCGTCACGCGCCGGCGGCGACGCAATAATGTACCGCGTTCCATTTACACTTACTTACATAGACATTTTTGCATTATTTTATATGAATATTTATTTTTAATTTTATAACTAACTACTAATATAAAAAGACAGTATAAAAGTTTAAAAAATTTAGCTCTTAATTATTTTAGTGTGTTCAACTAAGCGTTTCATGTTAAGAAAATACAACATTTGAACAAAAAAAAATAACTTCAGTAATAAAACTATTACGGCGCTTTCCGTCGTGTAAACTGGACAGATAGCCTTTCGTGACATTGCTCTAATTTACATAACAGTTACTCTACACAGTAGCGGTTACACCCCATCACTATCGCACAGGTGTCGTATCGGAACAATTTGGCGTCACTCGTCCCGCGCCGGCGACGCAATAATGTACCGCGCTCCATTTACACTTGCAGCAATTTGTTTTAGATTCACGTGCATTTTTAGTATTTTCACCGTTTCTAGCATCGCGTAGTTATCTTTTAAAACCCACAGCACTTTAAAATATATTTAAATTATGTTTCTGTTTGTATTTTGGTTTTGCTGGTAAGAATTTTTTATTAACAATATGCTTGTTTTGTTTCTAATGTTATTTGTCATGATCACTCAAGTCAAATTATTATATTAATATTATTGAGGTATCTAGTCTTCTCGTGTGTATTTGTCACAGCGGGAATGCAGGGCTAATAGTAGTAGTACCTAACTGCTCCAAAACTTTATGATAAGCTATGGGGAGTCCTCTACAACACCTATCAAATAGAATATAATTTCTTATTAAATTGCGTTAAACTACAACTTTAATTGCCACACCCAGCATATAATTCTAAATAACAACAAATACATATTCGTATTTAAATCACAAAGAAATTGGTAGTTATTAGTAAATATATAATTTTTATTTATAAATCAATTTAAAAAGTGTAAGATTCGCACTGCCAATACAAAACAGAACTAAAATTATTGCTGATATAAACACAATTGATAGCATACTTAAGAATTTACAAGCCTATTTCCACATCAAAACAGCTTTATACCAGGCGAACGCAAAACAAACGAAACTGAAATGCCGATTCAAAACATTGGCAACATTAATATAGAAAGAGATATTCGGAACCACGTCGTTGCTTTATATCTTTTGTTTCCGTTTTGTAAAATTTCACCCCATAACATTATGTTGATGGCGGCAATAACGTTTGAAATATTTACGAATATTGTAACAAACGAGGCGGGTGTTGATAAATAGCCGATGCCGTGTCGGATTGACCGTGCTAGAATAAAGATTAGCTCAGGACCACGAACATTTTTCACACGACAACAATTTGTTCAAGACTCGTCGTTCTGTGAAATAAAAGGTCCGTTTTATCGTACATGGCTGTTTTCTTTGAACAATGAATCATTTCTTTTTGTTTGTGTTGATAGTTTGTTCTGTAGTTTGTTTTGGATTGTCATCATCTTATGTTATACCTATATTACTTACATATTTCGAAGGTTTATTTCAGGGGTTAATTCTTAAACAATTGTGATAGGTTTCATTTGATACAAGATCATTAGACGGCTTAGATTGCGTTGGGGTTTAAGTGGTCACCTCTACCGCATCGCCAAAAATTGTTGGTTTGACACGGGACAAAAGTTTGTGTAATATAAAAATCCTTATTCCGAGTTTGAGCGTCATGTGTTTGAAAATTCCGGAACAGGCGTTGTCTTTACACAAAGATAAGAAAATTTACAACTTACTAAATCTCTAGTTATTTAATCGATAACCATTCTAAAACTACCGCATGTGAAATGAAGAACATTGATATTTATTTTTCCGTCAATATATTTTCTTCACTGCAGGTATAGAATCGCATAGGCTTATTTTATTTTATACGCTAAGTTGACTTCTAAATGCAATATTAAATACACACAACTTAATGGTAACTGGCTTATTACCTGACTCATTAAATTACAAATAAAATCTTACGTAAAATATTTATAAACATTCATATTTATTTAATTGTTTACAACAGAATGACTCAAGTGTACTCATTAAGTTTTACGACGTCCGATTAATCGTACAACATGACATAACAGAGTACTGTCAACCGTCCAAAGTATAAAATCCATCTGCGTTCTTATCTGCCCTAGTTTTATTTCCATGGAACCAATTACTCACCACAAAAGGAGCGATAGCCTAGTGGGAGACCGTTGGACTGCCACGCAAAGATCTTGAGTTCAATCCAAAGGCGCGCATATCATCATTATGACTTTTCAAATCTATATGCGCATTAAATCGTTAATTATCGCTCGCATTAATTGTGAAGGAAAACATCGAGAGGCAACCTGTATGTCTGAAGGTTATCCATAATGTACTTAAAGATATGTGAAATCTGCCGACTCGCACTGGCCCGGAATGGTAGTCTATGGCCTAACCCTTCTCACACTAAGAATGCGTGCCCAGCAGTGGGACAGTTTAATACAGGGCTGATATTATCAGAACTATATTTATTAATGACCGTAGCAAATGAGCCGAAGAGCCCTAGTCTCTCCTATGTTCTAGAAGAGATAGGCACAGGTATATTACAGCCAATTTTCACCAGCTAAACTTTAAGGTATGTGATAGGGAATGACAGGCTCATTCCCTATCACATGGGACCTTTACTAAGTGCATTTGAAACTGAATGCTGCAACTAAGAATTACTTAGATTATCGAGATTGATGATTTATCGACCTCATGCATAGCAGTCGTTAACATCCCCTCTGTGCTGAGACATATACCTGTATAAATAAACTAAGTTCTATATTATAAAGTATAAAAATTGTACTTACATTGTATTGTATTTAGTATACATAGATAGAATGAGTCACGACAGTATTTTTGAGGGAATAGGTAGGCGAATTTCAACCAAATTTTGCCAAAGTTGTAAGAGCCTTTTGCCACCTCCACGTCATATTATAATATAACTAGATTTTGCCCGCGGCTTCGCTCTCCTAAATGTAGGTTAGGTTAGGTTAGTAACAGTACTTTTTACTGGATGGAAGGTACCCTATGTCCTATTTTGTTCCCCTGACAACGTATATGCGAAATTTTATTATTATCGGTCAAGTAGTTAAGGCGAGAAAGCGTAACAAAACAACAATCGGTTACGTACCCGTTGGACCTCAAGTTTGGACCTCATTGACTAATATGATCCTTAATCCAAACGGCACAAAGAGGTCCAACGGGTACGTAGCCCAACAATCAATCTCACATTCGCATTTATAATATTACTAGTTTTCACCGCGGTTTCACCCGCGTAAGTCCCGTTCCCGTGTGAAAACAGGGATAAAATGTAGCCTATGTGTGAATCCAGGTCTCCAGCTATCTACATACCAGTTTCATCGCAATCGGTCCAGTAGTTTTTGTGTGAAAGAGTAACAAACATCCATACAAACTTTCGCGTTTATAATATTAGTATTATAATATTAAATAAGGATGTATGTATATTTATATGCACAGTGGTTGTAGCGTCGTAAGTGCCAAATATTGTTTCATATCGTTAAAGCCCTCTGTTGTCACAGAAATGACTCCATGTACGATTAATTGCTTTTGAGGAAAACAATAATTAAATCATATTTTATTGTTCTAATTAATATCCTTAAAGTCGTACGTATAGTGTTGTACTGCTTACTCGAGGTAAATCGGCACTATTAAGAAAATAGCACTCACTAAATAGCGAAATCATTTGAAAGACCGCATACAGCTTAGTCTTTGTGAATCATTCGCCATGAAGTCACACGTAATTTTAATTACGATAATAACTCAAATTAAATTAAATTATGCTTTTTATGACCAGTTTGTGTTCGACCGATTTGGTTTAAAAGAATATGTGTTAGATTTATCGAGTGTAGATATTAGTACAAAATGTGATCATAGAAAAGAAAAGTGTATTTTCAAGTGCTGTCCTGAGGGACAAATCTTTGAACGATTTAAATCGTGCGTACCTTCGAAAAAAGGTTTTTCTAATATGACTGTGTATGATAAACAGCTTATTGGTACTAATAAGTCATTGGAAAGTGTCTTCAGACTTATACCTGGGCTCATGAAGGATGATAAATTTGCAAGGAATTCGCTTTGGTGGTACAAAAAAGTTTACTTGAGGGTGGTGAGTCTTTCACATTTTATATTTATTTATATAAGAGGATTAGTTGGGGAGGCGTTATTTTGTTTGTAATATGATAGTATATTGTAAAGTCAGCGACATAAGTAGCTGAGCATTAACTTAATTTCTAACACAAGTTTATGAATTACAACTTTTGAATTATTAGTGTTCTCGAAGGTATGTGAATTCTGCCAACCCGCACTGGGCCAGCCGTGCCCAGCAGTGGGACAGTTTAATACAAGGCTGATGTATTATTATTTATTACACCGTATTTATTAACTATCTTTTAACTATAACTGTTGTACACACGTGAGAACGATGGTTACTTTGAATTATAGAGGAAATCAAAATCTTATGTCGCCGACTGTACATATATTTTATATGTATGTACTCCGAAAGGAGTACAATCACATTATATTGTGATTATTCGACAAGCAACAACAACATATCATCTAACTAATAAAATAGCGTCAGAACAATTTTAAGCGGAGCCCGTTAAATAAAAATTGAAAGGCGATATTTTGTTTGCTGTCCTAGGCTTATTAAAAAGTAATGGTTTTATCCGGTCACTTTTAACGTAGATATTATTTTAAAATATCTACGTTAAAACGAGAGTTACTCTTTAACGAGAGAAGCTATGCTAGCTTATACTTTAATTATCCAGGTAGTGCTAAGGTTTCCATAATGCTATATAGTACATGTTTTGATGGATTTCCTCATAAACTATTTAATGCTCTACTGTTAAATGTATTGCTTTGACTCATCCAGTCATGGATCCTGTGCTATTGGACTTCGACTTCGTGGTCTGTCAAATACAGTCAATCAGTTTATTTTCCATAAAAAAATTTTTGCTCTCGGTATCAAGTCCTTTATCTATTTGGGGTTTTAACAAACTTAGAGTAATAGTTGATATCAATCTAGAATCATTTCTGAATAGCCACAAGTAGTTGTGTCGATCCATTATACGTAGCGCTAGCAACGAGAAGACTGCTTGTCCTTTGCTCCAATCAGTTAAGGCAATTTAATAGTGTCAAAAAGATGTGCTAAATAATTTCACTCCAAGAACCTTCCCATCGTTTCTTGCATCACCTAATTATTGAAATTAAACTCTTTATACGGATTTTGTCGGGTTGTTTATTTTACTTTATAACACTGTTATTACATAATTTTGAAAAAAAACTCTAACACTACTATTATTGAACTTTACTACTATTTAAGCTATATATTTTTAATTAAAACTATTTATATTTGAGTTTACACTTTGCTCCGACGTTTCGGTTGCTTTACAGCAGCCATGTTCACGGGGAGACCTAATTATACAATAATAATATCAGCCCTGTATTAAACTGTCCAACTGCTGGGCACGGGCCTCTTCTCAGTGTGAGAAGGGTTAGGCCTTAAGTCCACTACGCTGGCCCAGTGCGAGTCCGCAGAAATCACATATCTTTGAGAACGTTAACTCTCAGATATGAAGGTTCAACACGATGTTTTCCTTCACCGTTAAAGCGATCGATAATTAACTATTTAATACGCACATAACTTCGAAAATTCAGAGATGCATGCTTTAGGATCGAACTCGAAACCTCTGCGTGGCGGCAGTCCTACGATATTGTTGCCTAATTTTATAGCTTTTTAATTTCAGGATGGCAAGCTTCTTATGAATATCCCCAATGTTTACGATAGGTGGAAAACTATTGAAACCAATCACTTCTGTGTGGAAATGACGATGAGAAATAAAAAAATTCAACCAGTTTTTATGGTAGAATATCCAATTCAGCGATTTCGGAAACCTAGCGTATACAAAAAATGGGGTAAATATGATTTTTAGCTACAACTTGCTATCAAAAATAACCCGTATCTACTTGAAATACATATTACATGAAAGAATGTATTTTAATTTAGCAATAACTGCCAATTACTGCCGATTACTGCCGTTACTCAACGCACCAAAAATGTTTTTATTTTCATATATACTTATATATTTTAATGCATTAAAATTAATTTTATTACTTAAATAGTAAACTTTATTGCATTGGTTATAAAGAACCTATAATAAATAATTATTATAAATTGGTATTTATAATTATTATTTAACTTAGATCTAATGTTTGTCATAAAATGATTGCATAGCATATCAGAACTGGTCCATATATATAAATCCGATATACTTCCTAAAGGGCCCACTACCCCCAAAGCGCCTATATATTAACGGTGCTAAGATAATAATAATAATAATTGCGGCTAGTGCCGCTGTCGGTAGGCCTCTTCATGTTGGACCCATGTCTCCGTGTAAGCCTCCCAAAAGGCCAGGTATTTTTCTAATACAATATGTTAGAAAATACCTGTGATAAGAGAAACCTAATAATAACGTTTATTGTACATTTAACACAAGTTATATGTTAATAATTAGAAATACAAAGGCAAAAGTTGTACAAACAATTATGTGAAAACAAATTGACAGTTGACTCCTAAACTAAGTGAAAAATACTTGTATTTTAGGAGCCATACCTCTTCTAATAGGTAATCATGATAACTGCTTATATAAATTAAATAACTTATACACACAGATAAGCCAACTTGGCCGAGTTGTGAAACCTTTGGCAATGTAGCTGATTTGCTACTAGCAATGTACAAGTTCTTGTCAACATAGACAAGTACCTATGTATATGTATGCTATCCACAGATTGTGGTGGTGTGTGTGTTTTTTTAATGATACAAAGCCAAACTAATAATAATTATTGTACTATAAATATTTGCAGCTCTGATCGTGTGCGCTGTTAGCCTGATCGTAACTTTGTCGGTATACGCCATAGTTCCACAACTAAAGGAACTGAACGGCATCTTACTGATGATACACTTGGGCTGTCTAACCGTCGCTACTATCGCACATGCTTGTCTAGAGAGCTATAATACGATGAAATTACGAATATCAGGCATCTTGGTTATATGTAAGTCACATACGTATCTTTTTATTTTGAGAATACAAGTCTTCCTTTGAATGAATGTTATGATACATATTTTACTTACTTTTTGATCTAATGGCAAAAGCATTACACATGTTATTTTAAACAAAATTATTATTATATTCTAATATTTTCAGCGTTCTTCTATTACTTCTTCATGATGTCGAGTTTATGTTGGATAAATGTAATATTTTACAGGCTGCTAAAATCAAGGTAAATATATATTTTATGATAACGTACATATGTTGTATAATATCTGTTAATTATCAATTTTCGAAATATATATTAAGAACGACTAAGAACGACGAATAGAATTTATTTGATTTGAAATTTTATCTTTTTCGATATCCATGTAAAGTATATAATTATATATATGTAGTCAAGATCTATCATAGAATCTACTAAACCGATGTTACAGCTTAGTAGATTATATTTAATTAAGCTTTACCTCGTTCAGTACGAGCTGCGACACTTATCGTAGTTCGTAATATGTTTACGCATAATATGTAATGAAATTCGAATAATTGAAAAAACAATACTCATTGATACTATAAATAAGTATCACTTTTAAATGCGTAAAATATGGTAAAACCAGCAGTCAAGCAACTACACAAGAAGTACTGATGGTGCTGTGGTCGTTTCAATTAAAGGCCAGTTAGTCTTTAAAATATTATAATATACAATCTACTCTCACTATCACTCTAATTAGGAACTCTTTAGAATATAATTTAGGAACAATGTTTTCGGCACTACGGACAATGAAACGACTTATTATAAAATTCAGAACAACGAACTTTGTCTTTTTTGGTCGTGTAAACATTTTTTGCTTTACCTGTTTTTACTTACTTATAGTAATAGTAGTCTTTCTAATAATTTCAATTTAGAATCGTGTTAGGCAATTATCGAAAACGAAATACAATAAATCGTTTACGAACTTATAGGAATGGAACATACTTTATTTTCAATATATCTATTAATCAGGTATCGCTATATTCAGGAGCAATCAAAATAAGATAAACCATTCATTTACTTGATTTTTTGCAGAGAAACTATAGACGCTTCAGTATCGATTAGAAAGGAGGTGATAAAATATAGCGCCTACGCAGTCATTATACCGTTTTTCATGACGATAGCCGTCGCAACCATTGAACTGAGTGACATGACAGACATGCCCTCATTCGTTACACCACAGATGAAAGAAAAAGGCAATTTCAGCTTTAAAGGTAAGACATTAGCGTATCTATTTGGTTAAAGCAGTTTTCTTGCATTATCCATATCGATTTATGTAACTCTTGCTTTAATATAAATTTATGTACTTCGTCTTTGTTTCAATGATCAAATTGGGCAAAATTTATTAAATTAAAATTCGAAAAAGCAACACTTTGAAATACACTGGACCACAAAGAAAAAGTGTCGGTTGGAAAATCTTTAATATCTTCAAAAGTACCTTTTTTTTTTATTTTTTTTTACGTGGGGGAATGCAATGACGCATATCCCTCCGCGGGGGCGGGCGGAGGGATTATGTCGGACTCGCCGGGGTAAAAGAAGATGGAAAAGAAATAATGTACCTCCCGGAATACCGACTAAACCTACCACGGTGTTCCTCGACAAAACCACTATCGGCGGGGCCGCGCGAATCGCTTTCGCATGCGGTCGCGACCCCGCCGAGGTTTCGGCCCACCGTATGAAACGGCGGGCCACTACCCAAAGAGACCTACCCAAAGGACTCCGTCAAAAAATGATTCCCTACTGTCTCCCCCCTAAGGGGGAGACGGACTCGACACAGAGGCGCGCGTGGGAACACGCACGCCGCCTCTCGGACCTGGTGCTGAACGGATGGCGGGCAGGCCCACAAAGCCAGCCACCCCCAGGTCAAACCTCAAGGTGGCTGGAGGTCATCGCGCGCCCTCCGGCGCCCGGCTCTGCGGTTGGGGAGAGGGTTTAAACGCTCCCTCTCCCGCTCCGCCGCCTCCTTGATGGAAATCACTTCCTCGCAAAAGGAGGCGACGGCGTTCCACGACCTCTCACTCCGGACCATAGACTGAACTACGGCCGGGAGCGAGAGGGCAACCGATCCGACTGCCGCGGTCAACTCACGGCGCTGCGATGCCCAGGCGGGGCAAACCGCCAAAGTGTGCAGCGCCGTGTCCTCTACAACGTCGCGGCAGTCGCCGCAGTGGTGACAACCGGGCGTCTCTTGTCGGCGTATACGACACAGGAACTGGCCAAAACAACCGTGGCCAGTCAGAACCTGTGTCAGCCGGAAGGTGAGGGCGCCATGCCACCTCTCCAGCCACTCCTGAAACACGGGACTTACCGCCACGATCGTGGCGTGCCCGGCACTGGGGTGCACAAGTCGCTCCTTCCAATTCGCCATAAGGACCTGGCGGAGCTCGGACCTCGCCGCCTTGATAGCGGGAGGATCCGGTCCTTCGCCCCGAGCTAGCGCCTCCTGGCGCCAACGATAGAGCGACGCCAGGAGCGCCGCTTCCAGGTCCCATGGCATCGATCCGGCGAGGAGCCTCGAACGAGATCGTGCGGTATCCCCTAATCAACCTGACGGCCATGGCGCGCTGTGGTGCACGAAGCGCCGGGATATTGCGGGCCGTCAGGTTGTCTGCCCAAACTGGGGCCCCATATAGGGCCATGGACCGCACGACCCCCTCGTAGAGCCTCCGGCAGGAGGTGTTTGGCCCCCCAAGGTTGGGCAGCAGGCGCGAGAGCGCGCCTGCAGCGCCCCGAAGAATGGGGGCCAAACGACGAAAATGGGCTATAAAGTCCCATCGGCTGTCGAGCAAGAGACCTAAATACTTTAGGGTTGACTCGACGCCGATGCGGACCCCTCCTACCATAATATGGGCCCCTGGAGGTGGCCGTTTCCGAGGGCCGTAGAAACAAACGGCCTCGGACTTGGACAGGGCCACCTCGAGGCCCAATCGCCGGATACGACCAACGACTTGTGCGACCCCAGCGGTCGCCAGTATGGCCGCCGCCCGGTGCGACTTACCCCTCGCTGTGACAAGGGTGTCGTCGGCGTAACAAATGACGCCGACGCCATGAAGGAGCGCACCTCGCAGCACCCAGTCGTAACCGATGTTCCACAGGAGCGGACCCAGAACCGATCCCTGTGGAACACCGCACGACATCTCTCGCCGACTCCAACCGTCGTGACCCGGGTAGACGACTACCCTCTCTGACAGATATGCCCCGACTATGCGGCGGAGGTAGGTCGGCACTCGATGGAAAATGAGTGCCTCCCTAATACAACTCCAGGGCAAGGTATTAAAGGCATTCGCGATGTCCAAAGACACCGCGAAGACGACCTCACCCCGGGACACCGCGTCCTCCGCCAGGCTCCTCACACGCTGGACAGCGTCAATAGTGGAGCGCCCGCGGCGGAAACCATATTGGTTTTCCGCCAGATCCGGGCCCACTGAAGATAGACGCTGGACGAGGCGCTCCGCAATAATAAACTCGAAGAGTTTAGCCACCTCGTCCAGCAACACAATGGGCCGGTAGGCGGACGGAGAGTCCGCCGGGCGCCCCTCCTTCCTGATCAGGACCAGCCTCCCCACCTTCCACTGGCGCGGAAACTGGCCCTGCACAAGACAATCGCTGAGGAGCCCCCTAAGTCGAGGCGCGAGCTCCTCGAGGACCAGGGCCAAGGCAAGACCTGGAATGCCGTCGGGCCCTGGGGCGGTGTTTTTCGAGCGAAGTCTCGACACCGCCGCTCGCAACTCTACCTGGGTCACTTCAGGAACCACGTCGTCGTCAAAGTCCGCGCTGGACGCCATGGAAGGCGGAACCATCGACGGAGGAGTGTGCTCCGCCCGTGAAGGGAACAGAGCGGCCACCACCTCCTCCACCAACTGTGGCCGGAGACTCTGGGACAAGGGGGGCGCCCAGGGGCGAAGCTTGCCCCTTACCATAAGGTATGGACGCCCCCAGGGATTACGGTCCAGAGTCCCCAGCAGCTCTTGGTGGGCCAGATCCTTGGCCCGCTTGATGGCTATTTTGAGGGCCTTCTTGGCCGCTCTGTATACCTCGTACAATTCCGCCTCCCTGGCGTCATCTTCAAAAGTACCTGACGTAGCTTTATAAAATAAAAACTAAATTAAAGAATATTTAATGCCACATAAAAAATATATATAAAATCTTTTTATTTATTTTTGATAATTGTATAAAAATCTGAAAATGTAAAATAATAGTCCTTTTTGAATTTAGTACCAAAAATTCAAATCAATTGTATCGCTTTTGTTTTAGTTTTGCAATAAAAAGGGTATAAATATGGTGTCTGTGCCTTATAAATTTTATTATTCTGAAGTTATTACGTCGTTAACCTCTAAAGAATGTACCAGGATCCTGACAATGCCTGACAAAGATGGGCACAGTCAGCAAAATACAGCGAGAACTGTTGGTGTGACTCTTTCTACAGTTCAGTGAGTGCTCCAGCGTTTCCTAGCGTTTCCATGAAACTGGATCCAATCTTCGAAGACTAGGAATAGGCCGAACAAGGTGCACGATAGTGCGGGAGGATCGCTATATGGTGTCAACAATTTTGAGAAATCGCTTTCTTACGGCTGTTGAAGTAAAGAATCACTAGAAAGATACCACAGAAAGTCGAGGTTGAGTTATGGTTGAGAACACGAGCATTGGACTCTGAATGATTGGTCAAGAGTTATGTTTTCAGACGAGTCTAGATTCTGTTTATACAAGCACGACGGGAGGCAAAGAGAGTACAGAAGACCGGGAGAGCGCTATAACCAAGCCTGTATAGAAGAAAAAGAAAAGTACACTAAGGCGGTGGCTCTGTTCACGTGTGGGCTGGAACTTCTTCCGAAAGCTGCAATGAGCTAGTGGTGATAGAAAATGGAACTTTAACTGCAGAAAGATATATATGTAACTAAAATTCTGAATGACTACCTTGGTCCATTTTTAGTGGACATGGGCGAGAATGCCGTTTTTATGCAAGACAATGCCTGCCCGCAAACAGCTCAGATAGTGTTTGCCTATTTTCAAGAAGTCAATACTACACACATGGAGTGGCTAGCACGCAGCTCCGACTTAAACCCCATTGAGCATGCATGGGACGAACTGGGACGACGTGTACGTTAGCGGAATCCGCCGGCAATCACGCTATGTGAAATGAAAGAAGATTTAATAGAGGAATGGCAGAATATTCCCCAGCATCGCCTCAAAAACCTAGTAGAAAGTATAACAAATCGCATAACAGCAGTATTGTGAGCTCACGGATTCAACACAAAGTACTAAAATGCGTAAAAACGGCACATCTGTAACCAATCTACATTTACGAAAATACTGGTAAAACTACGCATTTTTATTTATTTTACATTTATTAAAATAAAAGTTTGAAATCATTTTTTAAAATTTTTATTTAAGCCCTTTAAAATATTCTTTAATTTAGTCTTTATTTCATAAAGCTAGGTCAGGTACTATTGAAGATATTGAAGATTTTCTAACCGACCCTTTTTCTTTGCGGTCCAGTATAGTTACATAACAATAAAAACATAGCATTGTGACGTATACATACGCTCCTAAATTTGAACACACTTATCCTTCACGTAACTTCTCGTCGAGCGGATTAAAACATAATAAAAAACCCCTGTGTCTTGTATACTACATATGGTCTGGCATACGAATGCTTTGATAGTCAATATTTATGCATTGCTATTTTCTAAAACCTAATATGTATCCCTAGTCAGCCTCGATGGCGTAGTGGTTAGTGTAACCGACTGCCACGGCTTAGGTCGCGGGTTCGATTCCCGCACAAGTCAAACATTTGTGTGCGTGAACATAGATGTTTGTCTTGGTCTAGGTGTTTCTATGTATAATATGTATGTACGTATCTACAAAAAAAATATGTTTATCCATTTTCTAGTACCCACAGTACAAGCTCTGCTTAGTTTGGGCTAGATTATGTTGTGTGTATGTGATAGAATATTATATATTATATCCCAACTTAATATTATAAATGCAAATTACTACTTAACTACTCGACCGATTATCGTGAAATTTTGCATACTCGTTTTCAGAGGAACAGAAAAGGACATAAGGTACCTTTCATCCCGAAAAAGCTTTTTATTTTTACATGGGGTAATGCATTGAAGCATACACCTAAAAAAAATTACTGTTACTAATTTAACTTAACCTAATTTACATTTACACGAATGAAGGCGCGGGCAAAATCTTGATTGAAATATAATAATTATATGCATTGTGGTTTAATTGACCACAATACATATAATTATTATATTATAATAAAAAAAACTTTTGTTGTTTGCAGAACTCGAATCTTTATATTATTTCTACATTCCAATGTTTATAATTCTTTCGTTCAATTGGATCGTCTGCTTCGTAAAAGTGATTGAATTTTGCAAGACATCCAGACAATTTGCGGTGGTCTCGACGGACGATGAGGCTAAGGCTGCAGAAAATTCCTTTAACAGGTATTTAATTTATATTTATTTAATTTATATTTATTTGTTTACGAAATCAAAACTGACTTTAGGCTAAACCAATGTGACAAAATAGTTAAATGTATACGGTAGACAAAGAAATAATATTTAGTACACAAAAAATATAGTTCTACTGTCTTTCTGGAATCTGCTAAAGTAATTTGACTTAAAGTTTCAACATTATGTAAAGGAAGTGATTTTCTTTTAAAAATTCAAGGATATATTTAAAATACGTAAGAATACACAGATGATTAATGTTTCGTCGTATGGAAACACGATCATAATTAAATTAATACTAGTATCCATTATAATTTAGTAACAACATGAATGATGATGGTTTTATTAGTCATGACACGAAATACGACTCATTGATTTTAACGCTACACGCTGCAATACATCAAATATTTTTATTATGCCTATATAGTGGTGTTGCGTATTGGCAATTATGTGTTGACGCAAATTGGGAAGAGCCTTTATCCTGCAGAGCACTGTAAAATATAGATACATAGAGCTTATTAACGATATAGGGTCACCTTGAGTAAAGGTTCAATGAAAAGAAATGAGCATGCAGAAGATATGAATTATTTTAAATTAATCTTCCGCAGTAAAAAATAATCCAGTGTAATGTGGGTTTTACAAATATTGAAACAGCAGGCGAAACCACAACAACTCTTTGTAACTATACAAATGTGTATATCTTAAAGTTTAGTTTTTACCTAGAAGATTTGAGTCCACAAATGGTGGTTTATATGGTTGTCTCGCCATTGCCACCGTGTGTGAGTGTGGTGGGTTTGATCCTCACACGGGAGAAAATGGTCTGAGCCACAAATGGTTATTCTGAATTTGGATTTTCATTTTGTCCGTTGTTTGAATGTTTGCAAAGTAACTTGTGACACAAGTATTATAAAGCGGAGTTAACTATTAAAAGATATATGTATATAACGTTACTGTGACATTAATATTGCTTTATTTTAACTCTGTATAAAAAACTTCTTTTTCATTTTCAGACCGATGCAATTCGTGAAACTATTAGCTGTACTCACCTTATCTGCCTTGCTGGATTTATTGACTCTATATCCAAAAGGCACGTGTGACATGTTCGCGTTATATACCATATGTATTGGACCAATTATAATGATCATATTTGTATGGAAAAGTAATGTACGAAGATTATTTGTTCAACGGCTACAAGAATGGAGATCGGAATCCTTAGCAGATTCTTATAGGCTAGCTGCGATATTCCAGAAAAAGTAGTTTACCTGATTGTACATTATGTGTTTTAATATTTAAAGCGTGTAAAATATATTTTTAAGTTTAAAGAATGTCAATAGTATTATATAAATAGACTGATTTCGGTTATTTAATAAATAAGTTAGAAATACCTAATTTTAAAGTGTGTTTGTATTGTCATTAAATGTATACTAGCATATAAGTTGTTTATTGGAACGATTTATTTGTAATGCCTGCTATTGTAAGCTTGTTGAGATCTTAAGCTTTAGAATCAAAGCTGTCTAAATTTAAGACAAATAAGAAAACTACATGCGCGAGAATGACACAAGGCCATACACTCAATAACGCGCTGTCTGACTTTCTCGCATACAATGACTACGACAAGATTTTTTTTAAATATTTGCTTCTGATACGCGAATGTAATGATTATTGTCATTGAAATTAAACTACTATATACGGATTTTATCGCGTTGTTTATTTGACACTTTATTACATCATTTAGAAACTGTTACACTACATACTACTACTATTAAACTTAACTAATTTTTAAGCAAATTAAATTATTAGGGATATTCATTATAGGGACTTGCTAAATGTATGTTTGCAGGATAAAACCAACAAACACATTAATCATTTATTATATTAGTAAAGACATGGATACCTGCAAAAAAAAGATAGCCGGTTACCAAAATAAAATGTTTTTATTAATTTAGTAGAAGATCATATTAGGAGTGAAGGAACCAATATGGTTGTACTTTTTTCGCTTGCGTACCTAAGGAAATAAAAATGTAGGCATGAACGTAATAATATCACGTACACTTCACGCAACAATTTCCGTTACTACTCAATACATATTACTTAGATATTTTTATAATTAAAGTAGAAAAGTCCTCGAAACTTTGGCATTTATAATATTATATGGCTTTGTTTTTCTTTAATACAAATATTTTTTTATAAAGTTTCTCATTTCAATTATGGTACTATTGGTAATAGAGTTAGGGTAACAGGCTACACTAAAACATGTAACCAAATGACCGACAAGTGTAAATCTTACCGGTTTAGATTTAACAAGTGCTACAAGGAAACTACTTACAAGATATTACATTCAACGTCATTACCCACATATTAGTTTATTTATATTTGTATAACCTGCTAACTCAATTAGGGATTGCACATTTTCTGCCTACGAGCTTCTTTTAGTTACTTAAAGGCACTGCTGAAATGACAAATGCTTTTATTAGGTTTCACAGACAGTGTTTACAAGTTAGTCCGTCTTTGACCACAATGAACAAACGAAGGTTCTCGTTAAAAACTTTCGCTTTATTACAGAAATATCTATTTTTTTATACAATTAAAGTGGCAAACAAGCACACGGCCTCCCTGGTGGTAAGTATTCACCGTAGCCTATGGACGCCTGCAACACCAGAGGCATCACTTGCGCGTTGCCGATTCTTTAGGAAAGGAAGGAGAAAGAGCGGATAGGGGGAGAGAGGGTGATTGGGCCTCCGGCACTCTCACTCACCGAATGAAACACAACAGTAGGAATACTGCTATTTTACGTCGATATTCTGTGAGAGGGTAGTCCTTCCCCGGTCAAGCCGGCCCATTTATGCTGAAATCAGCGAGGCTCTACTACTCTTAAATAGTCAGGTCTATAAGTAGTCAGGCTACTTCTAGATATTTCTGTAATAACATATCACTGATCTGTAGATGGAATATATTATACATACCTTCATTATGTAGACGACACGGGTGGCGTAGAGGTTCAGGTGATGGCCTCGCCACTACTACTAGTTCGGATGTAATAGCTTCGAATCCCAAGCGGGACAAGTTTTGTGTTATCCACAAGTGTTTGCTCTGAATCTGAGTGTTCTTTGTGTCCGTTGTTTGAATGTATAGTTATCTTATCTTATCTTATCTTATCTTATCTTGTGTGTGGGGACCAGTCAGTACAGACTGGCGACACTTCGACCCAGTGGGATCTTTTGTGTCGACTTCCCCAATAACGACTGCCATAGATGTTCATGGCAGCCGGGACCGACGGTTTAACGTGCTCTCCGAGGCACGGAGCAGGCGATAATTGACAATCAATACGCACATAATTTCGAAAAGTCATAAGAATTCCGAAAGTCAGAGGTGCGCGACGTGAGTTCAAACCCGAGACCCTCTGCATTGCAGTCTGTTGGTCTCCTCACTGAGCTATCGCTGCTCTGAATGTGTAGTTCCCCGCGATATAATTTTTTTTCCTAGTGCAGCAGTTGTCTTTAAACACATATATAACTAGTTCGTTACTTTAACGTTTGCTTCTAAAAGTGACAAGTGTAACCAGATTCCTTTATCTTTTTCTTGTAACCTGCGTCATAAAGAAAAAGATTTAACAAAGCAGGAAGGAAAACCATACGTAATTACGTCTTGCTAACATTTTGCAATCTAAAATGATTGAGGTTTATTGCAATATATGTTTGCATTTCCTTGTGTTGAATATGGATATTCCACATTGTATAATACACAATGTATCAATCTCAGAAATACCCGTTATGATACATCAATACTGTTTCAAATTGTTTTATTTATTTATGCTCTTAATATTATGTATATCACAGTTCACCAGCAACATCGTCTACGTTTATCATGCCATGTTCCATAGCTATGGTTGAAGAGAGCAGTAATACTATTAAGATTATAAATTCAAACACAAGCTATGAAACTGCTAAAGCCGCATCAAAATTCGTTCGTGGACCTGGTGTCAAGCGTCAAAAAACCACTACATATGTATGATAAAAAAATTGATTTCAATTGATTTGATCGTAAAGGAGATGTAGATTAATTAGGTTGAGATATTTCTTTAAAATATATTTATTATTTTTATTTTATAGACTCAAATATTATACAGTTTTATAAACGATAGTTTGATCTACAAGTAGCTAAATTTGTAACATTATATCATCATCGACGGCCCCAATTCATTAACAATGGATTTGACGGCGGCTGGCGTGAAGACCCTTCATCTCAGATTATATCAGGACTCAGGTTTAAATCCCTGACGTAACAATACCGAGACCACGTTCCCGCCGATGTCCATTTTGCAATTTGTCTAATACATACGGCGTTATTGTACGGAGAATGTAATTTGCAGTAGTAAACTCTTATAATAACCACCACATATTACCTTATTTAAAAGGTAGGTGTTTCAAATTCTTAGCTGTATATACATACATAAGGTTCACAACTGATCTAAGTTTCTCCTTGTGAAGATAATGAAACAAGTGGAAGATGAGAATTATATGGAATAGGTATAAGCCAGCTCACCGAGGGAAGTGTACTACCTTAGAGACGTCGGCGTAGAAGTAAAAATATGTTACTACTTTTTCAGATGAGAAAGAGTTCTGGATTCTAACATGTGATCCTACCAATACCATTCCTTTTGATCTTTAGATCCTTTTACCTTTAGTCGCAAAGTGTTCGTAGTAATCTTGCAGTTGTAAGCTATCATAGATATATCGGTAATCTGACAGGCAGTGAAAAACAAAGAAATAGGAAATGACACTATAGTTACCTAAGAACCAAAACCATTAATTGCACTGGAATTTGGTCTTTATCTTTTTCAGTTTATCAAAACAAGCGAATACCTCAAAATCGTGATCTAAAATTGATGTAGAAAAACATTGTAATTCAGATATTATTCTCGAAAAGTTAATCGTCATTGATCATCACAATACCACTAACAAGCCCTTAAATGCCAAGCCAGACACAGTGTTTTTTAATTGTTTCTCGTTTCTGGCTGATTGATGAGGTAACACAATAAATGTGATCTAACAGCCAATTGTTAATTCTAAAAAAGACAGTACTTGAATTATCAATTACTGTCTTTTTTAGAATGAACAATTGGCTGAATCAATAATAGACTATATTATAAAGTACTGAAGATCTAATCTGATAAACGTCAAATATGAACTAGATCATAACTCTATTTTGAACAGCTTTTAGTATAAACAGCTTTTAGTATAAACAGCTTTTATTATGAGTACAGTATAAGTCACATAAAGTATAAAAAAATAAAGAACTGTTGGCCAGTTTAACGGGCCGTGTGTACCAATGGTCAGTTACAATAAAGTCGCGTCAATATCAACCCTTAATTAGGCTGGACCACCCCTAACAAGACACCCAATTAAAATATACATTTTGAGTAGTTACACTAATTGGCGGATCGCTCTTTTCAAAGACTTACTCGTTGTATGTCAGATTATATTATGGAGAGGTACTACACGGTCTGTTATTACTCATATTAGTATGAGTCATTTTAGGGTTCAATAGTACTTTGCAAATCCAATAGGGTTGAACATAAGTATAGGCATCAATACTAAGTAAAATATCGGATTCAGAATAGTAGATTTACTTAAAACAAATTACTATGAGCGAAGGGAATAAGCTAAAATTATGAAACAAGAGTATGTATTATATTATCCATACTTATGTTTACAGCTAATCATAAGATTCCGGGCTTGATTTCTCGATCGGAAAAGCGAAAAATAAATAATCCTCATCACGGTGTGTGAAAATGTGACCTTAATTACTCATTTCCACCTTTGTAGGTTTTAAGCTTTTAAGATGGTATACCACCTTTCTTTTTTAAACACACGGCTGAGTCTATAAGTATTCCTCTTACTATCTTGTTCAATCGTAGCCTAAGCGAGGGCGTTGTACCTAGTCAATGGAAAACTGCTAATGTGACACCTGTCTATAAAAGTGGCTCTAAAAGCGAAGTTGCTAATTATCGTCCTATATCCTTGTTATCTACCTTGCCGAAGATATTGGAACGGTTGGTTCATAATGCTATATATCCCATCTTACATAGTATTGTGATCCCTGAGCAGCATGGCTTTGTCGTAGGTCGTTCGACAGTTACCAACTTAGTGTTATACACTAATTTTCTGTTCGAAAATATGGATAACCGTCTTCAAGTTGACTGTGTTTACACAGATTTCTGTAAAGCCTTTGACAAGGTGGATCACTCTATACTGCTCAATAAAATTGAATTTAATGGCATACGTGGGAATCTGTTACGATGGTTTACCTCCTATGTTAAAAATAGGTCTCAACGGGTTGTGATCAATGGCTTCACTTCGGAGACAATCAATCTTACATCGGGAGTCCCGCAAGGTTCCATTTTAGGACCTTTGCTGTTTATTTTATTTATAAATGACATTGGTTCATGTTTTAAGAATACACGTTTTCTTTTGTATGCAGACGACCTTAAAATTTTTCGCTGTGTAAGTACCAGCAATGACTACGATAGAGTGCAACAAGATTTACACCGTTTATCAGACTACTGCAAAAACAATAAATTACAGTTAAGCTTGTCAAAATGTAAATCTATCTCATTTACAAAAAATAATCGCACTTTGAAGCACACCTACATTCTTTGTAATACCCCATTAGAAAATGTCAGCACAATAAAGGATTTAGGTATATTTTTTGACACAAAGCTACACTTTGATGTCCACATCGATTACATAACTAATAGAGGATTTAAACTTTATGGCTTTGTTAAGAGAACTTGCGAACAATTTAAAAACCCTACCACTCATCTATTATTATATAAATCACTCATTAGATCACAGTTGGAATACGCTACACCTGTGTGGAACCCATTTTATAATAAATATAGTGATCAATTAGAGACGGTTCAACGCAAATTTACAAAATTCGTTAATTACAATTGTTTTCGTACTTGGGCATCATATAATAAATTGTTGGACAAGTTCTCAATAACTACACTCAGATCGCGTAGATTTTACCACGATCAAATGTTTCTGTATAAGATCTGTCACAGTAATTTTGATTGTAATGAGTTAATGAATCAAATCTACATTCGCATACCTAGTAGCTCCATAAGAATTCGAAATATGTATAAGCATAAATTATTTGTCCCTAAACCTAGCAGAACTAATGCTGGAGAACGGGCTCCACTTAAGAGAATTATGAACTCATATAATGACAATTTCACAGACGTCGATATATTTCACTTATCATTTTCAAAATTCAAAAACGCTATTATTCAAATTCAAATATCAACTTAGAGTCTAATTCTCATATCAAGTTTAGCAAGTAAGGCATTCTAGTTTAAAGTTATCGTGTATATTTTTTTGTTTACTCTAGTAACTTCTCTTCTTTGCTATGCATTGTATTTCACTTTTACTAAAATTATGCTACCTTGTCTTTGTAATATTACTATGTGGATAACGGTGCTGGTTGTGTAATTAGTAAAGAAAATATGTTAACTTTAAGGATAATATTGTAACTTTCATTACGCAATTGTTTGTTGTCCCAAATAAAATAAAATAAATAAAATAAAATAAAATAAATAAAATAAGCGCCGTTCTCGGCGGCTGCATACAGGTTTGAATATATATATATATTATGTACCGGCGATTACCTACTGGTTAAAGCATCAGATTTGCAATCTAGAAATTGTGGGTTTCATTCTTGAATCATCACATAAACTAACTCTTAATACAAGTAATTAAACTTAGGTGGAGAGAAAAGAAGAAAACAAAAATAAGAATTGCGTGCAATCGAATTGCTTACAACAACAAAAAATATAATTTTAGTGTTATATACAGAGTGACTAATAACTATGCGGTATATGTCTTAGGTTTACGCAAATATTACATGATGAAAGCTAAAAATTACCTGTCAAGACATCGAAACAAACACCACTATAGTCGCAGTGTCCGTAGGTGTTAAAAAGTAATAGGGATCTCTAAACAACATAAAAATAAATCGCAATAAGATTCGTACAAAGTAGTTTAATTTAAACTATGCAGTATTCAAACTTATCTCATAAAACGGCACAAGTCTCGACAAATTCGTATTAAACATAGTTTCACATTGAACTGACCAATAGAAGATCCAAAGACACTGATTACTGTCCGACCGCACTATGAATAAAACAATTCTTGGTCAACCACCTTTGATTATATATTCACAACCTTTGTTACTTAATAAGTAAATCAAGATACCGAGCTTATCTTGCCTAATTCATGCGACGTCACGCCGTCTATTCAACCCGATACGATTTCCCTATGGACGTCGACAAGATGAAGACATCTAATTACGAATTCGATGCGTCCAATAAATATTCCGATCGATTCAAATTTACATAACAAGATGTATACAATATCGATACCGAATATACTTGAAACAAAATTGACATTTTATCTGATCACAAACATAAACAGTTGTGCGTCAAACAAAGCAGAAAGAAAATCAAACAGGACAATAGTATGCAGACGACATCAAAGACTACAAAGCTTAGACTCAATTACAATTTCGAATTGATAGTTCCAGAAAACCCTTATTAGGTAGACCACGAAATAAGGCAATTTCGTGGACAAAAGGCTGCCCCTTCATTGTACTATGGACGCTGACGGCGATTCAAAAGTTTCCAACTGACGAGTAGCGATGGGGCCACCCTAGCTGTCCCAAATTATTGAATTTTATCCAGTGGAGACTGACCACACGTATATTGTTCTCTCGGAACATTGATTAGGGTGGCATAGCGTGGCAGGTATATCGAATATGTATGATTTAATGATGTTGGGGCTAGTCCTCGTAAGGAGAGCACCTATTTTATCTAATTGAAACATTGATGGACAGCAAAGGGAAATCTGCCTTTGTAAATTGTTCACAAAGTTATAATATGAAATATCTTCAAGTGGAAAGGAAAGCTTGCCCAATTATTAGACAAATTTATCATTATTGGTATTCAACTGGTGGTCAAACAACCACGTGTTGTTGACTATAGATAGTATGTTTTGTATATTAGAATAAGACGTTCTTTCTTTGTAGAAATACATAGGTAACTTTTCCATAAACTTTTAATTGGATTGGTTTACAATGGTTGTAAGATGAGGTAAATATACAGGTATTTAATAGGTTGCATAAAAAATTATAGTAACGAAGGCATAAGCTGCATCTGGGCTTTGATCAAGATCAGTTTTCATTTTCCTTTCACGATTCCAACCAAAACCTCAACACTGATAATATATTAAAATATATTTCATATCGAAATTTCGAGCGCACTTAATTTTGTCCAAAAGCACAATGCATAATGTATTTTCCATTGATTGTTATTTATTTCATACACAGCTAACGCTGATATTTTCGTCATTCCGTATTCCGTGCCATAAATTTACCGTGGCTATACTATTATACTTTAGTGAAAAGCAATGTATAATACCTCTACCTATTTAAAAACAATAGTTCAAAGAATGGCGACATTTCAATACTTCCTTTCGATTAAGAGAAAAGACAAACATTGAAATAAATTTTGGCATGTAAAACTAAATTTTAAATTTCAAAACTTGTTTGCTTCTGAATTTTATTAATATTTGAAATATATTTACTTTCTACACAGTACACATAGAGAAAAACCTTTAGGTATGTATTATAATAATTGCAGTACATTAAAAGGAACATGTAGGTACTATGTTTAATCCATACACACACATCCACAGTGAGCATCAAGGGACAAGTTATTTGTATAATATTCACGCTCGTATCTCAACAATATAATAACTATAGTAAACACTGCGGCCCTGAGTAGTAGTCACAGCTCGTCGCCCGGACAACGGTACAATTTGTCCCGGACGGGGGTGCTTTTCAATAATAATTCCACCATAAATTCTGTCAGAGACCGCGGTCCAAGGGATAGTGGTCGACCAATTAATTATTATATTGCCTTTTTGACTGCAAGCTCCGAATAGTTTCTTTATTGAGTTGCGGCTGTTATTTAGTTGGTATTTCGTTGTGATTTGATACGTCGATATTGTGAAATATATAGGTGTTTTAGTATTGGAAATATTGGGAACATTGTTTTGTGCTACTGCTAGGAATAATAAAATATTTCTATTATCTAATATATCTATGCTAGAAAAAAAATTTGATAATTGATTGTAAAATCTTTCAGCTGATTTTCAAATAGCGTGTACTACTGGCTTTACCAAAAAAATGTTGTTGGCGTGTAAAATGAGACGATGGAATAAAACGGCATTAATACTTGTGGTAACAGCTATTATTTGTTCTGAAATAACTGTATTAGATACACAGAATCTATACTAATATTATAAATCTGAAGAGTTTGTTTGTTTGTTTGCTTGAACGCGCTAATCTCAGGAACTACTGGTGCGAATTTAAAAAAACTCTTTTAGTTTTGGATAGCCCATTTATCGAGGAAGGTTAAGCTATATAACATCATGCTTACAACCAGTAGGAGCGCAGCATAAATGAAAAATGTTGCAAAACGGGAGAAAATTCTCTTATGTGAAGCAGACGAAGTTGCGCGGATCAACTAGTTCAAAGTATAAAAACAGTTCAACTTTTAAATATTTTTGTCAATGGTTCCGTAAGAATACATACTAAACATAACAGACTGTTTTATATAGGTATTTAGGTTATATTTATAATATTTTTTAATTTCATATATTGTCTTCTATGGCGTAGTGGTTCGTGTAACCGACTGCCACGCGGTTCGATTCCCGCACAAGTCATACATTTGTGTGCATAAACATGGATGTTTGTCTAGGTCTGGGTATTTCTATGTGTAATATGTATAGATTTACAAAAAAGAAGTATGTATGTATGTTTATCCATTGTCTAGTACCCATAGTACAAGTTCTGCTTTATTTGGGCAAGATAGTGGTGTGTGTATGTGATAGAATATTATTATATATTTAATTTACATTACATTAGTTATTTTAGGATTTCCAAAGTGATTTAAGTGTAATATTTTAATAACTTTGCCTCTAACAAAATAATTTGAAAAAGTTTGGATAGAACAGGATTACCTGTTCTATCCAAACGTTTTCAAATTATTTACTTATTTCCATTTCAGATGAGATAGCCGGCAATCAATAAAACAAAATTTAAAATTAGGGTATTTTCGAATTCGTACACGATTTTCTTATGAAAAACCATAGATTTGAATGTGACTTTCACGGCAAATGTTATTAAAGATAACAAAATCAGACCACACTTTAACAATGTAAATGTACATTTAACTAGTTAAACAAGTAACAACAAAATCATCATTATTATCCAACGATATTGTTCCAAGTTCATCCACCTTCTACGCCAATGTCTGGGGCAATTTGTTACTATAATGTTAGCCATCTGTCGCTCAGCAACCAACATAACTCAAGCAACTTATACCCAGGCGGTTATAACCACAGTGATGCGGTATAATGGCTGTTTTCTTAGCCCGCTTATTGTTATTGCATTGACTGAAGCCGCAATCGTGATGGAAGTAATAGATTACCGCTATCAATTTCGTCGAGTTTATATCTTGTAATGTTTAGTGGAAAAAGTTAAGTAAATTGATTGAGTTAAATTTGTAGCGTCTTGTTTTTACAAATTGTAGACGAATTGCACTGATGTCGTAGTGATTTTAATGGTCGCTTCGTTACTGCCACTGCGCCAAGTGTAGGGGGTTCAAATCCTACGCGAGATAGATATTTGTATGATCTACATATGTATGTTTCGTGTCGTTTCTTTCTTAGGTGTTCTTTGTGTCCGTTGTTTGAATGTGTGGTAAGTCCGCTGCCATACAAGAATTACTCCTTTAGTGAGAATTATCTCTAATACATAATCAGCACTGTAGCTAAAGTGGTCACCATTTACTATTACACCGAGTATTACGTGTTCGATAACTGAACTGCACAAAAATATGATCTTATATGTAAGTACACTATAAACGAGTATCCGTTCGTTTAAAGTTATCGTCTACCTTGTGTTAATTTGTAGGTATATCCTTTTCCACCTCTGTATCTGTTTAAGGTATTTTTTTGGAGTAATCCCAACCGCCCCATTGTAAAATCTGTGTAGCCACGTTGAGAAGTAGTGACTATAGAAATATCGAGTACCTATTGACGCTGGTGAAGTCCCAGGGAAGGCAAGGCTGTCTTGGAACCCGCAACAAATGTAATCAGAAGAGTATAGGAAACGTTGGCAATTAATTTCATTCTATATGGCATACTACGAGTGATGAGCTGTTTTATAAACAATTAAAAAATCTCAGCCGGTGTGAAACAGGGCTGTCTCCTGTCACCACTTCTGTTTGTCATCTTGATCGACGATATAATGAGGGAAGTCACACAGACACCAAAATGATCTCGCCGTCGCTACCTCAACTCCAAAGCAAGCTTGAAGAACTGAAGAATAATATTGTCTTCTGTTTACGCGAATGTTATTCATTGAAATTAAACTACTATATACGGATTTTATCGCGTTGTTTATTTAACACTCTATTACATAATTTAGAAACTGTTACACTACTATACTGTACTATTAAACTTTACTAATTTTAAGCTAATTAAATTATTAAAACTATCAAATCTATTTGTTTTTAAGTTTAAACTTTTCCCGACGTTTCGGTTGCTTTTCAGCAGCCATGACCATCCCCGATCTCCCCGTGACCATGGCTGCTGAAAAGCAACCGAAACGTCGGGAAAAGTGTAAACTTAAAAACAAATAGATTTGATAGTTTTAATAATTTAATTAGCTTAAAATTAGTAAAGTTTAATAGTACAGTATAGTAGTGTAACAGTTTCTAAATTATGTAATAGAGTGTTAAATAAACAACGCGATAACATCCGTATATAGTAGTTTAATTTCAAAGAACTGAAGAATGCTGCATTAAAGCGTGGGCTTCGAGTCAACACTCGTAAAACGGTTGATATGCGGATACTCCCTAGTGACAACACGACCCCATTGAAGTTAGACGACCAGCCTTTGACCACTGTCACCAATTTCACTTACTTCGGAAGCACCATGACAAGCTCAGGAGGCTCAGATGAGGACATTGAAGCTCGTATTAAAAAAGCCAAAGCAGCGTATGCCCAACTCAGACCAGTGTGGCAATCCAATGTTCTCACCAGGCGCATTAAACTCTCCCTTTTCGAGTCCATCGTAAAGTCGGTGCTTCTCTATGGTTGTGAAACCTGGAGAGTTACGAAAGGCTTAACGAGTAAGCTACAGGTCTTCGTGAATAAGTCACTTCGATCCATCCTTCATATCTTCTGGCCTAAAACCATCTCGAATAAAGAGTTGTGGTCTATATGCCATCAAACTCCAATTTTGCAAGAAATTGCCCAGCGGAAATGGAAGTGGATTGGCCACACTCTCCGTAGGGAAGATGGTAATGCTGCTGAAATCGCCTTTGAGTGGCAACCGGAGGGTAGGCGAAGACGCGGACGGCCAGTACACACGTGGAGGAGATCGGTGGACAAGAAGCTCAGGAAGGAAGAACTCAAATGGGAAGACGCTCGAAGAATCGCGCGAGACCGGCCGGCTTGGAGAAAACTTGTTGGGGCCCTCTGCACCAGCGGGGTGCCTTAGGACCACAACAACAATAACAAAACATACATACCCGAATAAAGAATAGAAATTATTATTAATTACACTAATACTTTGATAATTACGTTTAGAAGCATATAATACAAAGTAATTTATTTACGACTTCCTGTTGGTTTGATAATCATCGCTGGCAGAATGACTGAAAATACAAATATTATTTATCTTTAATGCCTTCCAATTTGATCAAAATTTACTTATTAATCTATTGAGTCGCAGAGGCACACTGATGGCCAGACACAATAGGAATAGAATATATATATCTGGCATTCCAACAATTGAACGATTAATTGTTACTGGTTTGATGCAGTTGGTAAAAGGACAAAAGTAAATCATAATAAACATGAGATTGCCGTCTAGATTTGAGTATTTATAACTTTTAAACGTTTTAACGCAATCATACATATTCTTTACCTTATTATTGCTTGACGTTCCGACCAGATTGCAGCAGCCGCGGTCACAAGCTGACTGGTTCGGCTATATCGGTCATAGCTCCATTTGTGAGGCGAAACAATCTTCATCTACCCTCACGTTGTTCACATTTTAATTATCTATGCACCATCACACACTACTTTCTACATTCTCTATATACTCTGTATTCTGTGATTTACCAGACTAGCGACTGCGCAAATGAGTAATATTGGCTAATATATATCACTGGATTCCACGACGCGGTTTGTTTAAAACCATTTATTTATTTATTAAAACTGTTGATATTCTCGTGTTATTTATTATATTTTGAATTATGTCTGTTAATCTTACACTTGACAGATTAATGTCAAAATTACATCTACGAAGTTTTAGTTAAGGCTTCACATTGTTAAAAAACAGCTATAGCATCCTGGCATGAAGATAAAGATACATAATTAAAAAATAATTAGGTAGAAACTACAAAACTAACTACTCTTCTTCCTAGCCTTTATTATTCACAAGTCACTTGGGGTCGGCTTTCATGGTCCAACCGGATTTGACTAGATATCAGTTTTTACACGGAGCAGCTGCCACCTGACCTCCGCAACCCGAAGGCTAACGATACCCTAAGGCTAGGCCAGTGTCAGAATATTATAGGGCACTGACTTCCCAATAACGACTGACATAGATGTTCATGGCAGCCGGGACCGACGGCTTAACGTGCTCTTCGAAGCACGGAGCAGGCGATAATTGTCAATCAATACGCACATAATTTTGAAAAATCATATAACTTCCGAAAGTCAGTGGTGCGCGACGTGGGTTCGAATCCGAGACCGTCTGCATTGCAGTCTGTTGGTCTGACTACTAAACACAGGAAATACATATATTAAATTACAACTGAGTACATTTACGATATACAACAAACTCAGCCCTAATACAAAAAAATTAAAAAGAAGAATTATGTATTCACTACCACTAACATATTACAATCACCAATGCAATTTTTTTACGATTTGGTTAGAAACACATATATTCATACCCTTTTACTTAATATGTCAAATAGTATTTAGTCTCGGAGGCACAGCGGTAATAAATGTGACTGTGATGAATCTGAAGGTCTCAGGTACAATTTCCAGATCGAACAAAGTGTTAGGTATTGTTTTTCTGTTTGGACATTCCCAGTAGCAACACCGAGTCTAGAACTATGTCTGGTTAGCGGCAATAAGATCTGGCTCTATTATGTAAAACCTAAAACTATGACAGGCGAAATAAGAGTACCTTTTTTATGGTATAGGTGGCAAACTAGCAGACGGATCGCCTGATGATAAGCGATCACCGCCGCCTATGTACACCCGCATCATCAGAGGAGTCACAAGTGCGATGCCAGCCTTTTAAATTTGCCCTTCCCCCGGAAGGGGGAGGGAGGGGTTGGGCCTCCGAAACCCTCACTCACTCGACGAAACTCAACGCAAGCGCTATTTCATGGCGGTTTTCTGTGAGGCCGTGGTACCACTTCGGTCGAGCCGACCCATTCGTGCCGAAGCGTGGCTCTCCCACGGTAAAAATAGGTACGGTTTATCTATATCTGGACATGGACTTGTATATGATACACCTCTTTCTACCATTACGGGAACGACTTGTGACTTTGTATGTATGTATATTTACCCTCAATACATATTCCATTCACATAACCCACCATAAACTTAATAACCAATCCAAACCAACCACACATATGAGGGAGTAACAAACTGCTTAATTCGCGGCTCGTTCCGCCAATATATCTGAGAGGCAAACTAAGGGAAAATTGTAAAATTGCCATCGTTACTCATATAGTGCACAAGGACCTTATTAAAGTTTAAAGGTCCCGCACATTATTCATGTGCAGGATACGCTCTCAGTTGACTCCCCACACGGCGGCTATAAATTCGACGAACTTTATTGGCTATTAAAATAAGTAATGAAACAGTTTTGTGCTCGGTTTTGCTATAGTTACTCTATAATTGTTTGTTTGGTAAATAATAGAGCTATTACCACGCTTATGATTGTTGCTTCACTCCCGTGGCTCGTAGCGTGTTGTTATAATATAGCCTACGTAAAATCGATTAAATCGTTTTAATATCGAATTTAATTGACTGAACGGATGACGTAGTGGTTGCCGGTGGTCGCCTCGCAGCTACCACTGTGCCAAGTGTGTTTGTGGGTTCGAAATGGTTATTCCAAGTCTGGGTGTTTTTCATGTCCGTTGTTTGAATGTTTGTAAAGTCTCCCGCGACACACGAAATATACATAGTGCGGAAGTGGTTAATAAAAAATTAAGAAAATAATTTGATTTTGAGTTTATCGTTTAAAGAGAAACAAAAACCTTTCTTTTTTTAATATTAGTATAGATAACAAGGTTAACTGAACAAAAAAAATAACACCGTCATAATATTCTACCGCGTCGCTGTCAATCGGCAAAGTGCCTCACAGTATTACCACGTGGAGTAAGAGCTGGTGGTATTTAGGTGTGATACAGCTCTACTACTGCCTAGCCCTTTAGGGGTATAGGTTGAGACCATGCATGTATATAATTCAGTTACTAAGATTGACTCGTTGGTCCCGTAGCATAAGTTTGCGTAAACGCAACCTTATGATCAAATGACGTCCTGAACGCCAGGTCTCGTCCTTGGCATACAGGCCTTGAGCCTAGTTTAGGTACCAGTCTCCCACATTATAATAAGCAACTAAAGGTCAAAAAGTTATATATTGTTTAATTGCATGCTAGTCCTGTCTCAGATCAGCTATCTATAATAATAATAATAATAAGTTCAGGGCATTTATCGGCAAGCTTATCTGTTTCAGGGAGGGTAATACACGACCGAGAGTGATGCGTAATGTGATTCGGGCGTTCGCAAGGACTGACGTATGTCCCCAAGATTATGTCGCCCGGGTTAAAGAACGCATCGACTTCCTGAAACAGAGAATTTGTGCGTGGGCAAGCCGAGTGAGACGCTCCAAAAAAGAGCTGATCGATATTCCCAAAATCGTGCGTTCCAGAGAGATGAAAGGTGGGTGTATAGAAGGTGGGAGCAACCTGATTCTAGTGGGGATGGTTGTCTATCAGATACAGAAGCCACGACTGCTTTTTGGTGTAGTATCTGGTCGACGCCCATCGACCACGAAGAGGGAGATTGGTTTAGGGATGTTAGGCGGGCATGTGACACTATACCACAAATGGAGCCAATTAACATACAACCAAAAGATGTTTCTTGTGCGGTTCGTTCGTTACTAAACTGGAAAGCAGCGGGACCGGACGGACTGCACAGCTTCTGGTTGAAATAATTCCGCAGTGCGCAGGTATGCTTGGCATCCCTATTCTAGTCATCTTTGGAATCAGGATTGCTGTCTGACTTTTTGACCACTGGCACCACCCATCTGCTCTACAAATCAGGTAGTATCACGGACCCAAAAAATTATAAACCGATAACATGCTTACCGACGGTCTATAAACTTCTTACATCCATTTTGAGATCTAAACTTTCACTACGTATTACAGCAGACAACATCATGTTTGTATCTCAAAATGGATGTAGAAGTGGGGCCCGTGGTACTAAAGAGCTACTCTTGATTGACATGACCATCAGTCAACAAGTACACTGCCTTAGGAAAGATCTTGCGACATGCTGGATAGATTATAAGAAAGCCTATGACTCTGTGCCACATGCATGGCTCTTGAGGGTGCTGGAGTTGTATAAAGTTAATGCAACTCTTTGCACTTTCTTGAAGTCATGTATGAGGAGGAGTCAGTGGAGAACAGTTTTACGCTATCCAGGATGTCGCCAGATCGGGGAAAGCGGTGTATCTCTCATGATCAAGCGAGGTATATTGTAGGGAGACATAGGGATATCTAGGTAAGTCACAGGCATTAGGTATCACTGAGGACGGTATGAAATGGGTGATGTAGAAGCGCTTTATTGTCCACTTGAAAAAAATACTAGAAAGTCTTTTGTAAGGCGGCAACAGTGTGCGCGCCTGTAACGGTTGAGCCATGTCGATCATTATGTACTTCTTTGGCATACTCAGATGGACGCAAATGGAATTAGATGCCCTGGATAGAAAGGTCCGTACACTGCTGTCTGCCGAATATAAGAAGATAGAAAGGTCCGTACACTGCTGTCTGTCTACCGAATGCACCACCCGCGCTCCTCGGTAATGAGATTGTACATCCCGCGGAAGTGTGTGGTTTTTTAAATGGCATTTGAAAATCCGTGAGGTATGCAATCTCAGAGAATATTTTCTCCGAACCGATGTGGGCGTGCATCGCGATGTAGTCGCAGTGCAGTGGATACGGGCTTTACCCTGCTTGCTCTGGCTAAAGAGAACTGGCGCAAACCTGTTATACTTGGAACTGATGAGCGCAGGGATGTATGGAAAAGAAAAAAACTGCATGGGCGCTATTTCCGGGCCCTGAATGGGCCCGACATAGATTTTCAGTCATCGGTTACGATTCCGCGATCTGTTCGCTGAGACCGAAGGTTTTATCTGTGCAATTATGGACAAAGTTGTTATGATGAACAACTACTGGAGATATATCCTGAAGAATGAGACGGTTGGCATAATATGTCGGGCATGTCACCAGCCCGGAGAATCTCTCAGACATATTATCTCCGGTTGTTCTCGTCTTGCCAATGGAGAGTATTTGCATAGACGCAACCAAGTTGCCAGGATTGTCCATCAGCAACTTGCCTTGCAGTATGACCTTGTGGAATCTGAAGTGCCGTATTACAGGTATGTGCCCGATCCAGTTCTCGAAAATGGTCGTGCTACTTTGTACTGGGATCGGTCTATCATTACTGATAGGACAATTGTGGTGAACAAGCCAGATATTGTGCTGATAGGACAATTGTAGCGAACAAGCCAGATATTGTGCTGATAGACCGATTGGAGCGCCGAGCAATGATCATCGATGTCACCATTCCGCATGACGGGAATCTTGGGAAAGCTGAAAAAGAAAAAGAGTAGAAATACTTGGACCTAGTTCACGAGATTGTCGACATGTTGGCATGTGGACTCGGCAATCATTGTGCCGATAGTCATTATAGTCAAGTGTTTAATGCCTAAGAGCCTCGACCACCACCTGCAGAGACTCGCGTTAGATGGCTGGATCAAGTTCTTGATCCAAAAGGCAGTACTACTCCTCACAGCGCGTATTGTGAGGAGATTCCTCTCTCTGGGGCCCTAACCACTGGCAGCTTGGACCCTGTTCCCGATGTCGGTCCCTGTTCCTGATGATCAGTTTTTATATTTTTAAATATGTATAATTTTATATTTATATTTAAATGTAATCATTAGAAAAAAAATAGAAATAAAGAGAATAATAATAATAATAAAGTTAAAATTGAAGCAGAAAGTTTATGCGTGGGCAAACCGTTTGCGCAGATACAAAAAACGCGTGGACCGGTATACCGTGAATTGCACATTTCAAAGAGACCAGAGATGTGTTTATAGAATCTGGGAACGACCGGATCAATGTGTGATTGGTGGGCGGCTGCCGGATGCTGATACCACAAACGCCTTTTGGCGTAGCATCTGGTCGGTGCCCATGGGCCACACAGAGGGCGATTGGATCCGTGATGTCGAGCGAGCGACTGAACGAATTCCAGAGATGGAAGACGTAGTCATTAAAGACCAGGATGTTACCAGTGCAGTCCGTTCGTTATCAAATTGGAAGTCTCCAGGTCCGGACGGGCTGCATAACTTCTGGCTGAAGTGGCTACGTAGTTCGCATGCTTGCTTGGCATCGCAGTTTCAATCATCCGTAGAATCTGGGTCGTTGCCAGATTTTATGACCACAGGAGTTACGCACCTGCTCTACAAAGCAGGTAGTACTCACGAGCCTGGAAATTATAGACCGATCACTTGTTTACCATCGGTCTATAAGCTTCTTACTTCTATTCTGAGAGCCAAAATTTCGAAACATATTGAAATCAATTCTATTATGTCGGCCTCTCAGAATGGTTGTAGGAAGGGGGCTCGTGGTACGAAGGAACTCCTCCTCATTGATATGGCCATTAGCCAACAGGTTCGCCGTAATCGCAGGAGTCTGGCGACATGTTGGATAGATTACAAGAAAGCGTTTGATTCAGTGCCGCATACATGGCTCTTGAGGGTGCTGGAGCTGTATAAAGTAAATACAACTCTATGCACCTTCTTGAAGTTGTGTATGGGGCAATGGAAAACGGCTCTTTACTATCCAGGGTGTCGACAGACCCAGGCGACCAACGACCTAATACAGATTAAGCGAGGTATATTTCAGGGTGACAGTCTGAGTCCTCTTTGGTTTTGCCTAGCGTTGAACCCTCTCAGTACGTTACTAGAGGGTTCAGGGCTAGGTTACAGGTTAAAGAGAGGCGGTCAGGTCGTATCACACTTGCTATACATGGATGATTTAAAGCTGTTTGCCCGCACTGATTCACATTTGATAGACTTACTACGAGTAACTGATTGCTTTAGTAAATCTATCAACATGGAGTTTGGTGTGGATAAATGTGCAGTCATGCATGTAAAGCAAGGAAGGATGGTGGAATCTGAGAGCATTGAACTTTCAGATTCCATTAACCTAAGATCGCTTCTCATTACTGATACCTACAAATACTTGGGTATGTCACAAGCCTTAGGTATAAATGAAGCGGACATGAAACAATCGTTGAAGGAGCGCTTCTTTGGTCGCCTGAGAAAAGTACTTAACAGTCTTTTATCAGGCGGCAACAAGGTGCGCGCTTTTAACGGTTGGGTCATGCCGCTTCTTTTATACTCCTTTGGCATACTTAAGTGGACTCAGACTGAGTTAGATGCCCTGGACAGGAAGGTCCGTACACTGTTGACGGCATACCGAATGCATCATCCTCGTTCGTCTGTGATGAGGTTGTACATCCCGCGGAAATGTGGGGGTCGAGGTTTTCTTAATGCCAAAACCCTCCATAACCGTGAGGTGTGCAACCTTAGAGAATATTTCCTTCAAACGAACGTGGATATGCATCGTGATGTTGTCGCAGTGGATAACGGACTCACCCCGCTTAATCTGGCTAAAGAGAACTGGCGCATCCCTGTAGTACTGAGCATTGACGACCGCAAGAGTGTATGGCAGAGCAAGGAGCTTCACGGTAGGTTCTACAAGGCCCTATGTGGACCTGATGTAGACCTTCTCGCCTCCGTGAACTGGCTACGCTTCGGTGACCTCTTTGGGGAAACCGAAGGGTTTGTCTGTGCAATTATGGACGAAGTTATCAAGACGAATAACTACCGGAAATACATCCTGAGGGATGGTACGATTGACATATGTCGGGCGTGCCACCAACCCGGTGAATCCCTCAGGCATATAGTTTCCGGTTGTTCTCGTCTTGCTAACGGCGAGTACTTGCACAGACATAACCAAGTAGCCAGAATTATCCATCAGCAACTTGCTCTGAAGTACAAACTTGTAGAGGTCGAGGTGCCTTACTACAGGTATGTAGCGGAACCAGTTCTCGAAAAGGACCATATCACTCTGTATTGGGATCGATCTATTATTACAGACAGGACTGTTGTTGCCAACAAGCCTGATATTGTGGTAATAGATCGATCAGAGCGCCGTGCAATGATTGTCGATATTACCATCCCTCATGATGGCAACCTCGTGAAAGCTGAGAAGGAAAAAGAACTAAAATACCTGGACTTAGCACACGAGGTCGTCGATATGTGGGATGTGGACTCGGCAATCATTGTACCGATAGTCGTTACGGTAAACGGTCTAATAGCCAAGAGCCTCGACCAACATCTTAAGAGGCTCGCGTTAGGTGCTTGGGTCAAGGGTCAGATGCAGAAGGCGGTCCTCCTCGATACGGCACGCATAGTGAGGAGATTCCTCTCTCTGGACCCCTAACCACCGACAGCTTGGACCTTGTCTCGATGTCGGTGGGCATCCATAATTTTTATATTTTTAAATGTGTTTTTTTTACAATTATATATTTAAAAATGTAATTTTTATTGATAAATAGTAAATAAATGTAAATAATAAAGTTAAAATAATAATAAGAACAAGGTCCAAGCTGCCGGTGTTTAGAGCCCCAGAGAGAGGAATCTCCTCACAATACGCGCCGTGTCGAGTACTACTGCCTTTTGGATCAAGGACTTGATCCAGCCATCTAACGCGAGCCTCTGCAGGTGGTGGTCGAAGCTCTTAGGTATTAAACCATTGACTGTAATGACTATCGGCACAATGGTCGCCGAGTCCACACGCCACATGTCGACAATCTCGTGAGCTAAGTCCAGGTTTTTCAACTCTTTTTCTTTTTCAGCTTTCACAATATTCCCGTCATGCGGAATGGTGACATCGATGATCATTGCTCGGCGCTCCAATCGGTCTATCAGCACAATATCTGGCTTGTTCGCCACAATTGTCCTATCAGTGATGATAGACCGATCCCAGTACAAAGTAGCACGACCATTTTCGAGAATTGAATCGGGCACATACCTGTAATACGGCACTTCAGATTCCACAAGTTCATACTTCAAGGCAAGTTGCTGATGGACAAGCCTGACTACTTGGTTGTGTCTATGCAAATACTCTCCATTGGCAAGACGAGAACAACCGGAGATATTATGTCTGATAGATTCTCCGGGCTAGTGACATGCCCGATATATGTCAACCGTCCCATCCTTCAGGATATATCTCCGGTAGTTGTTCGTCATAACAATTTCGTCCATAATTGCACAGACAGAACCTTCGGTCTCAGCGAAGAGATCACCAAATCGTAGCCAGGACACCGATGACTGAAAATCTGTCGGGCCCATTCAAGGCCCGGAAAAGCGTCCATGCAGCTCTTTTCCTTTCCATACATCCCTGCGCTCATCGGTTCCAAGTATAACAGGTTTGCGCCAGTTCTCCATAGCCAGAGCAAGCGGGGTAAAGCCCGTATCCACTGCGACTACATCGCGATGCATGCCCACATCGGTTCGAAGAAAATATTCTCTGAGTTTGCACACCTCACGGTTGTGGAGGGCCTAGGCATTTAAAAAACTGCGACCCCCACACTTTCGCGGGATGTACAATCTCATTACCGAGGACCGCGGGTGGTGCATTCGGTATGCAGTCAACAGTGTACGGACCTTTCTATCCAGGACATCCAATTCCCTTTGTGTCCATCTGAGTATGCCAAAGGATTACATAAGGATCGGCATGGCCCAACCGTTACAGGCGCGCACCCTGTTGCCGCCTGATAAAAGATTTTTCAGTATTTTTCCAAGCGTCTAAAGAAGCGCTCCTGCAACACCCGTTTCATACCATTCTGAGTGATACCTAATGCCTGTGACATACCCAGATATTTATAGGTTTCGTTTGCACAGAGAGATCTAAGTCTAGTGAAATCTGAAAGTTTAATGTCATCAGATTCCAAAATCCTGCCTCGCTTTACATACATAACTGCACATTTGTCAACACCAAACTCCATTCTGATGGACTTACTGAAGGTTTAAGTTCCCTTAAGTAACTCTGTCAGTTGGGATCTGGTGGAGGCAAATAGTTTTAAGTCATCCATGTAAAGAAGGTGGGATATAACTTGACCATCTCTCCGCAATCGATAGCCTAGCCCTGAACTCGCCAGTAAAGTACTAAGAGGATACAGTGCTAGACAGAACCATTAGAGACTCAAACTGTCGCCCTGGAATATACCTCGCTTGATCATGAAAGATACACCGCTTTCCCCCATCTGGTGACATCCTGGCTAGCATAAAACCGTTCTCCACTGCCTCATACATGACTTCAAGAAAGTGCAAAGAGTTGCATCAACTTTATACAACTCCAGCACTCTCAAGAGCCATGCATGTGGTACAGAGTCATAGGCCTTCTTATAATCTATCCAGCGTGTCGCAAGATCTTTTCTAAGGCGGTGTACTTGTTGACTGATAGTCATGTCAATCAGGAGTACCTCTTTAGTACCACGGGCCCCACATCTACATCCATTTTGAGATACAGACATTATGTTGTTTGCTGTAATATGTAGTGAAAGTTTAGATCTCAAAATGGATGTAAGAAGTTTATAGACCGTCGGAAGGCATGTTATGGGTCTATAATTTTTTGGATCCGTGACACTACCTGATTTGTAGAGCAGATGGGATGTGGCCGGTGCCAGTGGTCAAAAAGTCAGGCAGCGATCCTGCTTCCAAAGATGACTGGAATAGGGACGCCAAGCATGCATGTGCACTGCGGAACCATTTCAACCAGAAGTCAGTGCAGTCCGTCCGGTCCCGCTGCTTTCCAATTTGGTAACGAACGAACCGCACAAGAAACATCTTCTGGTTGTATGTTGATTGGCTCGATTTGTGGTATAGTGTCACATGTCCGCCAAATATCCCCAATTCAATCCCCCTCTTCATGATCGACGGGTGTCGACCAGATACTACGCCAAAAAGCAGTCGTGGCTTCTGTATCTGGTAGACAAACATCCCCACTAGAATCAAGTTGCTCCCACCTTCTGTATACCCACCTTTCATCTCTCTGGAATTCACGATTTTAAAATATCGGTCAGGTCTTTTTTTGTAGCGTCTCACTCGACTTGCCCACGCACAAATTTTCTGTTTCAGGAAGTCGATGCGTTCTGTAACTCGGGTGACATAATCTTGGGGACATACGTCAGTCCCTGCGAACGCCCGAGTCACATAACGCATAACTCTCGGTCGTGTATTACCCGCCCTGAAACAGATAAGCTTGCCGATGAGTGCCCTGGACTCAGCGATACGACGCTGAATCCTGCACTGCCACGCTGGCATAGTATTTCTGGGTTGAGCAGCTGTCATTATGTCTGGACTTTTAATACCAGACACTCGGCATGCCGCAGCAGCCGCACAGTACAAGATTGAGTGTGTATCGCTAAGACTTTCACTGTCCACTAAATAAGCTGGCAGTAATGAGTCCATTACAGTTATTATTATTATTATTATACAGCTGGTAAAATAATCACAGGAAAAACCTTCAAGGCCTATTTCTTAATAAAACATGTTTGATGGTACATAGTTATTATTATTTCTTGTTTAAAAATATCACAATTAATTGCATACGTTTTCCAATCCCATGAATGAACTGTCTCAAACTGTTACGTGTAATTAGATATCTACCTTTATCATATATAAAGGTAGATATCTAATTACACATCATACATTCGAAGTGAAATCTTGTTAAGGTACAGAGTAATTTGGGGGTAGATTTATTTACCCTAAGTGCTGCTGAATCACAGGATATCTACAAGAACGAACACTACGTTGAGTCCCCTGTAATATATTTTGCAAATCTTCTTGAAGTAGCTCATCTGCTTTATTTTCTCTTCATATAGTAACGGCGACAGCAAATCCTGCTATATCCTTGAAGTCACGTCGATGTTATAAGAACATCCTGAATTTTCGTATCGGCCTATGAGCTCTTTGACGCTTAAAATAGTCAAGATAGGCCATAGTTAGACGTACCTAACTTTGTATGTTCTCATACATCTAAAATAGTACAGCATAAAAAGTTCAAGAAATAAATATTATAATGTTGGAAACCATTATAATAGGTATAATTATAAACATGAACTATATAATTAATAGGTATAATTATAAGTATTGTAAGATTATCGCCCAATCTCCAATAAAATATAAAACTTAATAAAGACTGATATTTAATATTCCCGACAAAATTGTTTAGTAAACAAACATCACTTTTAGACGTAATTCAGTCTAGGTAAAAACAAACCACCTTACATTATAACATTTTATTTCGAACGAGATCAGAAGGCAGACAGTCGCCTGCAGAAATAACGGGCTCATTAAATATGAAGAAATCTTTTGCTCAAAAAAAATATTCAAGTACCCTCTTTGGAACAGCTAATTTGCAAGTTTATTTAGTGTAAAACTGCAGTATTATGTGTAATGCCTCCCTAGTACTTGGTACAGACTATTTTAATTAGCACAATGTGCATAGTTATCGTTCGGTGAAGCCTTAAATAAGTGCTTGTGTTTGAAGCGCTTACTCCGGTAAGAGTTCTTTGTTTACATTTTGTCCAACTGTTATGTTCGTGTAAAATGAAACTGACTCTTGTGTTTGTTGTGTTAAGAACTAGTTCATGAGCTTATGAATAAACTGTAATTGTTGGTATTATTTATAACGTTTTGTTGTTACACAGCCATTGCATATTGATATTAAGTAATTTCACGTCTTGTCCGAAATTAGTATTTAAACACTCGTGCTTTATGGAATCTGCATTATTTTCAGCGGTTTATAGTGTCAGATTTAGCCATTTAGACACAGCTGAAATTTAACATTAGGTTACTTATGCGGAAATGGTTGAATCAGACACAATAGGAAATAGCTGCAGAATTCAAATTGACTTAATTATAAATTGAATTGATTGAAACTTAGACGATATTAAAATGGTACACAATATATTTTACCAAATAAATTTTCTTAGGCAGGTATCAAAACCGATGATTTAGCGGAAAAGACTACTCGACGTCTACTAGACGTATTTTATAGCACCATCAGTTAGCTTAGCTAAAAAAGATTCGAATTATGTTGAGTAGGGCAAACTAGATGCCTCTACCGACTGCCGCCTAACTCACCTACAACTACGCCATGTTCTAAACATTATAGAGTATGGGGTGCGGCGTGGGCATAGTTTCTAACAACGCATAAAATCCAATCGAAAATTCATTTTCTTCGTAACCCAGGACCGTAATCAAGTGAATCGCAATTAAATCAAACATCCATTCACTAAGTTCGCTTTGACTTCACGGCTCTAAGATACGGATTTCCATTAAATTAAACACCGTCTTTACACAACTATTTATAAAGATTCCGTGGTAAGGGGTGAACTCTATTCAGGATGTGAAATTTGACGTGTGAGGCCTTAACGGTTCAAATAAAGCGTGCCCAGAGCGCCCATTGTGTACCATTGAAAGGTGGAACATATCTATCTCATAACCATCGCTATGCCTTATTATTCCTTGTGATTTCTTCATTTTGATGAAAAACGTTGGATTTATATGGAGTTGTGAATACATAGCTTTTTCCTATTTATAATACCAAGTGCATGTTACATGTTGGCAGATGTCACAGATGTCAGTGATAACATTAAAAAAGCATTAATTATAACTTATGATCAATCGGACGCCTTGTTGTATAAAATTGAGATATTTTGAAGGGAAGTTCTTGTCAAATGATATTACGTTTGCTTAAATACATATTATCATATTGATTGTAATTGTTTTGTAGTAACTGTATAAATGTTTTTTGGGTAATAATTAACCAAAATTATTTTATCTGTTAAGCCAAAGTAGGTAAGTCTAATGCCTAAGTAAGGTTATTATCAAAACAATAAACATTTAAAGTTGAGATACAAATTAGAAGAATATTCTTCTGATTTGTGTCTCAACTTTAAATTTAAAAACTATAATAATAATGAAATTGCTATCTAATAAAACTTAACCTATCACAAAAGAATAGCGTGTTTTACAAAACAAAGTATTATCATATATACAAAACAATATATTATATAATTTGATGCCATACTATAAAATAAAATAAAAGCTACGTACAAACAGAAAAGTAGCTTTCATTAGAACTACAATAATTGATAAATATTAAAATCTAGTCTGAACTCCTTAAATACAGGTACAGGTATATAATGACACAGTTACTCTAAAGTGGCAAAAGCTGGTCAATATTAAACCAAAAAGCCATTCGTGATAAATCTTGAAGAAAGCAGAGCTATAAGATGTACTTAGTGTTTGTAATTGGTGAATGCCTCGTTTGCATGCGATCATTAGATCGCGATTTTAATTTCCGAGTCGGACAAAGTAATATTTGCGTTAGGAAATTTGCTGTGCATTACCCGGTCGTCAGCAATAGAGTAGTCTCTACAAACTTATGTGTAATAGGGCGTGAGTTGTTAAACTAAAGCTGGCGATATATAAGTACCATACGTGCCTGCCTGCGGTATATACAGGCCATATACATTATATTATATGTATTTTTCGTCACTACTACAGTAAAATTAACGCCCTCAGGGTTGTATAAAACCGCAGTTTACCTCTAGTATTTAAGTAGATAAATGTCTTGATTTCTTCAATTTATACTAGGTGATCCGAAATCTGATCCAGAAAACTTGAACTGGTGGTATTATCCACACTTCTAATATATTCATCTCCGATATGAAAACGTATCCCATTGCGTGTGAATAAGAATACACGAAAAGGGCTCGAATACGGCTCACGTGTATAACACGACCAATATCTTACGACCCGCTTAACATTATTTGAATCGCCATCTTTTTAGCATTCTTTCAGAGGATAGTGAGGCGACGGAGATCTGAATAAACTGGCTGTCTTTGAAGATGATCGCGGAGCGTGTAAGTTCGCATTTATATAGATTCCGAACGCATTCCACAAATGAACACAATTTAAAGACGAATGAGTCTTTGAATTTGAAATTTGAATGAACACGCGGCTCGATTCGACCGTAATGACGTCATATTTCGTTATTCCTGCACGAGGAACAGACACAAAGGCATGGTAATGTTATCTAACAGTATTTTATCTTCATACAAACGGTCGGAACGTGACTTATACCTACGGGCCTCGAGGTTGGTATACACTAAGCTCAGTAGACAACTAGTCGCGAATGCGCCGCAGTAACGAACGGACGGTGTGATGGTTTTGTCAGTAGTAAGCAAGTGATTTATGTATATTTGATGGAAAAAAGGACAAGTACTTACATAATAATTATCGCAAAGTGCAATTTCAAACAAAAGTATTATAATTAAACATTTTATCTGAATGCGGATTTTTTTATACTATTAAATTTAACAATAAAGATTTTTGTTCGTCTCAGTCGAGGCGCAAATATTTTTCAGTCTCAAATATATAAGGTTGTTTTTTATTAAATCTACTAATCAAAAAACATAACATGATTTTTATTGAATACTCATTATTTAACACTTCATATTTTATTCAAAAAGAAATTTTTTTTTTGTTATTTACAAAAATTAAATTTGTTGATGTTGAATGATAGAAATCATCGTGTTCAATACAATTAATAAACTGGGCAGAAACTAAGTAGGTAGATAAAATTAAAATACAGTAGGTTTAAAACCCTCTCGCGTGTTTTCGTGCCGCACGGCTGTAGGTAATTATTTCAAGGACAGAGCCGAGTTACAATACTGTTAGATAACATTACCGCGACAAATGGGATGTTAAGCGGTTTATTTTGATAGAACATGTTCGATATGTAAATAAAAGCTGATACGATTTTGTGACGTAATGATAAACGTAACAACTTTATAACATATCAGGGTATTAATTATCCTACCTATCGTAAGTAGTAAGTACGTCCTTTTTTTAAAATTCACATCTTACCTCTTTTAAACTGTCTCATCTTCAAATGCCCACAGTTGGATGATAATAGCTGTTTACATTTGACTTAATTTTTTTTTTGGAAACAAAGTGTCACTTGTTGCTATATCGGAGGCATAAGAAGGTACTATAATTTTCACCGATCCGCAGTATTGATAGGCCGTTGTTTTGATCGCCGCCGGATTGAATGCGCGAACGTGTAGTACAGACTGTGCAGTACGCTACAACTATACACATCACGTGAAGATGCTAGTGTAGAATCATATGTTCACTTTTTAAACTAATCAGCAATATATACTGAAATTATTGTTCGTATTTACATAGGTACTTACTCCCAAAAAATAAATGAAATTTCTGTTGTCAAACAGCCATCCAATTCTGTGTATTGCTAACAAAGTTATAAATAAATTGCGCTTAAATACGCTAAACCACTGGTTAATAGTCAGTCGCTGTTGTTTCGAAATCTATGAAATTATTCTTGTTTAAATGTCAACATTACTTTATTTTATCACAAAATATCATGCAGTGACTCACTTAGTTAAATTATAATTATTAATTATATCCTTATCTACTAAATAATATAATTTTACATGGAAAAGCCTGTTAATACTGTTAAAATATCTTGAGAACTTATTCATAATTTCAAACTTTATTCAATGTACAATACTGACATTATAAATCCTTTCTCTCGAGAGGCGGCGTGCGTGTTCCCACGCGCGCCTCTATGTCGAGTCCGTCTCCCCTCTAGGGGGGAGACAGTAGGGTTTTTATAATGTCGGAAGTGCCTAGTTTGGGTAGGTATTTTGTGTAGTGGCCTGCCGTTTCATACGGCGGGCCGAAACCTCGGCGGGGTCGCGACCGCATGCGAAAGCGATTCGCGCGGCCCCGCCGATAGTGGTTTTGTTGAGGAACACCGTGGTAGGTTTAGTCGGTATTCCGGGAGGTACATTATTTCTTTTCCATCTTCTTTTACCCCGGCGAGTCCGACATAATCCCTCCGCCCGCCCCCGCGGAGGGATATGCGTCATTGCATTCCCCCACGAAAAAAAAAAAAAAAAAAAAAAAAAAAAATCCTTTCTCTGTCCCCTGATAGACAATAGAATATCTATTGTTATGTGTTATATGTGATTCATCGGGTATGAAACATACATCCTAATATTATACATGCGAATCTGAGTTTGTTTGTTTGTAACGCTTTCACGCCTTAACTACAAGATAAATAATTAAATTTCGCATATACGTTGCCAGTGGAACAGAAAAGGACGTAGGCTATCTTTCATCCAGGAAAAAGTTATGTTATTAATCAAATCTGCATACATTTACACGACCAAAGGCGCGGGCGATACCTTATTATCTTCTTCTCCCTAGCCTTTATTATAATATTTTATTTATTTTACTCAATACAACTGTCATTACAGGACTAGCCTAATACAATAGTGTAGCTATCTTATATATAAGTAAGTACGATTATATTTGTGAATATCATTATACCTATACCTACTAATTACTTATTATAACAAATTACAAACAATACTATCTTTGTGAATTCACTCAGAGCACGACAGAATATGTCTGTTTCCTTAGCTATAAGGTTTAGAGTGTGAACGGCGCGCGTCAGTGGCGCCTCTCCCATTTGGATTTGATTGGTACGCCCTCGCGGTTCGACCAGTAGGGTCGGTTTTCGGCGTCGCCACACATACCTATCTGGTACACACAAACCCAGCAATTTTAGTATATCTGCGTTATATACTTTCCCTCTAAACACTTCAAATAAGTATTTAGTCAATGCTAAACTTCTCCTAACCTGAAGTTCAGTATATCCTACCTTTCCTAAAATAAATAAGGTTGGGTACCTTAGCGGATAAAATGGGTACACCCCATACTGACGCAAATAAAGATACCTTACAAATGTGTTCTGTACTCTCTCCAACATGAGCCTATATTTAGTTTCATGTGGAGACCAGATGACTGCGTCACACTCAAGTTGCCTCCTAACCAAAGTATTATATAATGCTATAATTGCCTTAAGATTAGTAAACCCACGAGCCATACGAAGGATAAAGCCTAAGTTCCTATAGGCTTTTCTACATAAATTTAACTATGTACTCCTGAAATGTTAATCTTGTGTTAAGAGTCACTCCTAAATCCTTAATTTCTGTGACACGAGCTAGTGGTAGTCTGTCAATATTATAATTGTGCAGTATAGGAGTGTGCGCCCTAGAGAAAGACATAATCGCGCACTTTGAGGTGTTGAACTGCAACAGATTTAATGTGCTCCAGGCCACGACTCTGTCTATATCCCTCTGTAGCTTCATACAGCCCTCCACGGTTTTTATAGCAAAACACAGCTTAAGATATATATGTATACCCCAGTCACTTGAGGTCGGCTTTTCTGGTCTAAACGGATTTGACTGGATATCAGTTTTTACACGGAGCGGCTGCCTGACCTCCGCAACCCAAAGGCTAACGATACTCTAAGGCTAGACCAGTGTCAGGATATTATAGGGCACTGACTTCCCAATAACGACTGCCATAGATGTTCATGGCAGCCGATACCAACGGCTTAACGTGCTCTCCGAGGCACGGAGAAGGCGATAATTGTTTTTCAATTCCACTAATAACAAATAGCACATTACTCGAGTGCTCATCAAATCTCAATATTTTGTTCCGCAAATAACCTGAGGGAATTGAAAAGCCGTAGAAAGCCATACTCCTGCGGCATTAGCTTGGAGTGTATGACATACTCGGCTTAATCCCCATTATACATGCATCAAAGACTCGGGAACAGTGTGGAGTACCCCTGTGATTTGGCGAACAATACGAACGCCACGTTTGAAAGCTCCTTGACCCATTTATGTGAGTATCGGATTACACGATCAGTTTTACGGCATTTTGAACTTTAAACTGTCGGAATAAAATTGGAAATTGTCTGTCCGAAATGTAAATTAAAATCAAATTAGATCGTATTGGTAGTATTGTTTAACATACGAATGTTAGAATTAAACTTTGTTGGATGAGTCTTAATGTTTGGCATTATGTTGTCTCAGAATATACATTATTATAATATTTATATAAATTGGAATGTTTGCCGACCAATGATTTGATCTAACATAAGTAATTTTACAGACAAAATTAAAATCTAGATGTATCGTTTTATAGCACTTTCGGTAACAAATTAAAGACTACATTTGTAACAAGCGTAATAAAAGATATTACTATTGTATAAGATGCTAGTTAAGGCACATGCGCGATTTTTATGCTTCGTATAAAGGAGTAGCTGTTGTAATTATACATTACTGTGCCGCTCCCGTCACTCGTAGCGTGATTTATATAGCCTATATACTCGTACTACTTGTGGATAAAATAGTTTTGCAATGGTGAATTATTCAAATCGGTCCAGTATGTAGCGTCAGTATTTATCGAACATAATATAAAAATCTATTCGCTTTATAGTACATATTAGTATAGACTAATGCGAGATAACCACGATAATGATTAACTAGCGCATATAGCACGCGCCATGTACTTGCATCGTGTACAAGAACCTATATAATTATATTATTATACATTCGTGTCGTCGACTAGATATATTTACAAAAAATGTAAGCAGTCTTTATAAAAGCCATAGAAATATTGAAAGTCAAAAAATATTTTTGAATATGATCTGATTGTACCGGCATTATAAAAAAAAACTGCCTCACGAAATTGAATGCAGTTTTCACAGTTGTATTGCTGGTAATACTCTTGATGCACGTTTAAAAAATGTAGATAGTTATCGACTTCCAAATTTCGCGCGTGCAAAGTCGCAAGCAAAAACCAGTAAACGATAAAGTTATGTCTGTATTACAACTTTTTAATAGTTCTTATATATTTTTTATACCTTAATTAGGTATTTTATACAACGAAAGTCATGGTTGAGTTATAAACATAATAACTATTTCATGATCACGAAGTCAATTAATTACCGAGACATTATTACTAAATTAATGTGGCGATTGACTGCCGTTTGAGTGCGTGACAGACGTTACTCGACTATTTAGACTTTCTGGGGTCGATTTTTAGGTCGAGTGGAGTTGAATACAAATTGTTTCTTATAGGATATCATAACTCAAAGTCAACGTCGAGGCGGCGCGCGACGCCCCAAAAGCGCCGTAAAAAGGATCCCGCACTTTGACCAGAAATATTAGTGTTGTAGAGGATAGATATCCTTCACAATATTTACCGACTAATATTTATGCACAGACGTGGTTCAATATTATAGCAATGAACACCTAGAACTAAAACAACCATTTATAGACTACACATTTTTCTGTCTCGTACCGGCATCGAACTTACAAAGCTTCAGCGCATTGGCAAATGGCCAATACACCAAAGCTTAAATACCATCCATGCAGTCAATAGGTCAGCCTTCATTGATTATACCAAGAAGTATTCGATTAGAATTCAACTACTTTGTGATCATTTTTTAATCAGAGTAATCCATTTTATAGGCAATCATTACTAAACTACTCATTAAGCTTAAAGCCAAGTTGACATAAAAATGCTGCCTTTGATCAAGAAGACAACCAATCATTTGTAAGAAACTGATTGATATTAAGCTTCTTTATACGATACGATTTCCAAATGATTGCTTTTATTTTTTTTTATTAATGTATACGATCCGCCAATTGGTATTTTTTTACAGTATCCTATGATTGTTTGTTATGCCAGAGTCATCGTGCATCGCAGATCCTGGAAAATGCATTAAAGTTGAAAGAAAAGTAATGGGAGAAGTGTGATCCTCCAGGACTTTCACTCGCTATTAGCGAAGCGCAGTACCAGTATTATTAGGTACTCCTACGCCTGCTTTATACAAGAGGGTGTTTCTTAAGTTGCTCTTGATTATGAACTAATACCACAAAGAAGAAAGAACATTGGCGATCCTACTAAGACGTCTTAGCAGAACTTTACTAAGACATCGGTTAACACTAAACGCATGTTAGGTAGCGTCGTCTATAGAACATTTTATCATTTGATGGATAAAGGCTCTTGTATGTGTTAAAAGTTATGCAGACTTGTATGAGACTTTAATTTTGTCGGCAAGTATTTAAGAGTCAGTAAAAGGCAGTGATAACTTACGAAATAACTTTACTTTTATTACAGAAATACGTAAAATATAAAGTGGATTCAGATTTTCTCGGTCAAAATCTGTTTTCGCTTGGAATAAATATTAGTGAATATAGTTTAAAAACTACATAAACACAATTAGTGACTTGCGTAGTTATAATAAAACCATTTTTCTCGTTCCACCTTCTAGATTCTAGTATTAAATAGTCTTAAAATTGTCGTAATCGAAACTAAATTTGCTAAAACTTTGATTATTCGATAATCGTATAGTGTAAACTGATTCTGTATGTTTGCTTAAGTTATTGATTTTTTCGCACAATGCATTTCGATTACACTAACTAACACAGACGGTCGCCTCAAAATGGCTTATATTAACAAAAGCTACAACTCTCTGAAAAACGACTTTATATATGAAATGGATTACATTGCTAATATAGGGAGCAAGATGTTTATCTTTCCATTCATCGGTCTCTCAAAATTTACAGTGTATTGTTACCATTTTACTTATGGCCTGGTATTTCTTACATCGACGCAGTTATTCGTCACTCTTTGTTTGACGGGATTCAGCGACTGGTTCGAGATCATTAATATTGCTCCTAACCTTGGCGTTTGCCTTATGATATTGATAAAGTACGGCAAAATTCACGACAACAAAGAATTGTACGATAGCATTACTCAACATTTTCGAGACAACTTTTGGGAAGCGGTATGTGATTCTAGAGAACATAAAAGGATTTTGTACCGTTATACGAAAACTACAAGAATTATAATCAGATTTGAATTCTACTATACAATAGCTTTGGCTGTCATCGTCGATGTGTCGCCCAGGCTCATCATGATATATGAAACTGACGTTGTGGGTAAAGAGAAGCAGCACTTGTATCCTTTTGACGGCTGGTACCCGTTTGACAAAGTACAGTGGTATTACGTGGCCTACATCTGGGAAAGTTTTATGACCACTGTCGTTATTTTCCTTTACGTATTTGTCAATATGTTACACATTTCTATCACCAGGTATATTTGTACAGAACTAAAGATACTCGGCAATTTAACGAAAGAACTCATTACTAAAGATGATGTGGCTAATATTACCCAAAAGATGAACGTTGATAAAACTCATTTCAATATAAGGCAAAAGTTGAAATTTATAATTCGTAAACATCAGTTTCTTACCAAGTAAGTAAGAAAATTTTATATTTAGGTTTTACGTAATCCACTTTATATTTTACGTATTTATAATGATAGCGCAGTTTTTAAACTGTCATATCGGTGGGTACGAGCCTTTTCTTCGCATCAGAAGGGCCATAGTCCACCACGCTGGTGAACAATGAGGAGAATTCTTAGACATGCAGGTTTTCTAATGATGTTTGCTTTTATCCTTAAAGCGGTACTAAATTTTCTTTTATGTATTTATAATTCTTCAATAGCTACGTGTGTAATATGTCACTGAACGGTCCTCCTAAACGGTTGGACAGATTTTGAGGAAATATTTTATGTGTTTGCAGTTTGAGTGAGTTCCTGGAAAGCTTAGATTTACAATTGGACTATTGGGGTCAGGCTTGTTGCCGGTCCACTTAAAAAAATATTATAAGTATTAATGCGAAAACTTATTTATTTAAACAACACACTTAATAATATATTTCTTTGTTTCAGAATAACTTCCGAATTGGATACAGTTCTGGGTGACGCAATGCTACTGACTTATTTATTTGGATCTATATTCATTTGCCTCACAGCATTCACATCTACTGTAAATCCTTCTACCAGATATTATATTTCTAAAATATATTATACGTTAATTTAGAAGTTTTAATTATTATTTGTATCTTGTAGGTTGTCGAAGATTCATACAAATCTCTACGTTATTTTTCTTTCTTCTGCTCTTTACTGGTTGACACGTTTTTCCAATGCATTATGGGACAACTTCTTATTGATCATGTATGTACGATATTATCTTTCATTATTCTTAGTAGTACAAGACCTTTTATAGTAATTACCTTCTTTTATATTTTTAGAGTGAGAAATTAGAAAGAGCCATACACTTCGCCGATTGGGTATATGCTGACCATGACACAAAGAAAATGTTGTTTATATTCTTGATGCGTGTGCAAAAGCCTTTCATTTTTACCGCTAAGGGTTATTTAACTATGAATTTAGATACTTTCAGTGGTGTAAGTATGAAAATCCTCCAATATAATGAGCTTATTCAATATTATATGCGAATATAACATTCGTCCAAATGGATTGAACGTCATAATAGATTGATGACGTGCCATCGTTTCTACGAGAGTGGCGTCGCCCACAGTCCAGGGTACATGCCAGCAATATTGATACCTTTATTGCGTACACCATACATAGACTCGTACAAGAATCCCCAAGGAGGTAGGCAAAGATGTACATATGTATGACACTTATATTTTGCCAGCTATATTTTCAGTCCCACTAGGGTCAAGGCAATTGTTGTATACGGGCACATTTGCAAATGCCATGATATTGGGCATTTCATAACAGAAAAGTTCCATATTTTTTTCATCCGAGAATCAAACACAAGACCTTACCATACCATGCAAATACAAAAGCATACGAGTAAACTGGTAGGCAATATACTCGCCCCCTATTACGTAAAGCCAAGATTGATAGCTAGCAACATTTGAGTGCAATACACCTATGCCTATTCCTTCGGAGATATAAGCATGACTTTATGTACATTTATTTTCTGATTTCAGATTTGCAGTCAGTCCTACCAGTTTTTCAACTTGCTGCGTACTGCGTATTCAGAATAAGATTTTATCATTGACTTATACTTCAATTTCGCTTTTAACTTGAAATATTATTAATTGCAGCAATTCGTTTTTCTTCGTTAATTTATTTTTATATACGTCTTTGACATGTGATGTAAAGTTAGAATCTATTATTAAACGTCACGTTATTAGTACACAAAAAATATTTTATTTATGTCTGTTGGTATGAGCTATTGCCGAAATGGCTGAACCGATCGAAACGAAAGATTACATACAGAAAAAGTATCAGCAAGAAGTAAATAAACTTATACGTCACCTAATTATTTTAACCTGCTTGCATATTTTGCACCCGCCCCTAACTCGTGTCCACCAGGACACGAGTTAGGGGCGGGTCGTCTAAATGGGCATCATTTTACTGCAATATATGGCTGCCGTGTACTGGCCAGCTATAATAACCATAATGTATTATACACGTCTATATTTTGCATATGGCTATCAAAAGATTTATGTTTGGAATGGCCGACGCATTCAAATATTTTTGTGCTCACTAGGCTATAGTTGAAAACATTGCATCTAAATATTTCAATAAAATGACTACTCGTTTGAAAGGCCCTTTTATTGAAATAAATAAAATTTTAACGCTTGTAATCTATTTAATAAATATATAGTTGGTCAACTACGTAGTTTTATTTTACAGTTGTAAAACTATTCTTGTTCAGAGGTCTCGAGCTCGAGCCTAAGTCACGCACCATTGATTGAACGTGGTTTTATGCGTATTAAATATATATCAGTGGGAAGACCAAAAAGTCTACAATGCAGAGGGTCTGAGGTTCGATCGAACGTCGCGCACACTGACTTTGGAAAGTTACATGACTTTTCGAAATTATGTGCTTATTGATTGACAATTATTGTCATTGCCGTGTGCCTCGGACAGCACGTTAAGACGTCGGTCCTGGCTGCTATGAACATCTATGGCAGTCGTTATTGGGAAATCAGTGCCCTATCCTGACACTGGTCTAGCCTTAGGGTATCGTTAGCCTTCTGGTTGCGGAGGTTAGGTGGCAGCCGCTCCGTGTAAAAACTGATATCCAGTCAAATCCGGTTAGACTAGAAAAGCCGATCCCAAGTGACGTGGGAATAATAAAGGCTAGGGAGAAGAAATATATAATTGTCGATCGCTTTAACAGTAAATGAAAACATCAGTTCTCTATAATGTTCTCGAAGATGCCTGAAGTCTGGCAACCCGCACTGGGCTATCGTAGTATATCGATTATAGCCTAACCATTCTCACACTAAAAATAGTGCCCGGCAGTGGGATAGTTTATATACAGAGCAGATATTATCTATACTAATATTATAAAGCTGAAGAGTTTGTTTGTTTGTTGGATTGAACGCGCTAATCTCAGAAACTACTGGTCGGAATCGAAAAAAATTGTAGTGTTGGCTAGCCTATTTATCGAGTAAGGTTATAGGCTATACAACATCACGCTATAACCCACGGGAGCGGCGCAGTAATCATAAACGCGAGTGAAACCGCGGGCACATCTAGTATTATGATAAAACAATTATTGTTTAAATAAAAATTTTATACTAGCAGATATATAGTGATACCAGAATTATGACGCCTAAAATGTAATACACGTAAATGACTATACTTAGCTCACCAAGGCGTGAACAAATAATTTAAAGAGTAGATTTCTTTGTCAACGTTCACCGATACAAAATTAAAAGCATCATGAATATTTGTGAAGGGATATAATGGTATGCACACGATGGCGAAAACGTGGAAACCTGAGCAGACAATAGCTCTGTATATTGAAATTGGCCCGTGCTAGCAGTCGTAAAGGCAAGATGTCTACCCTCATATCGAAAGTCTACGTGAAAAATAGGCATATTGATACAATATTGTCTCTCTACCATTTTCACCCTATATTGAATAGCTTTATTTTGGCAATAGAGGCTTAATATCTCCATTTAGGTGAATTATAACCATTTATAACTTGAAACATACATAAGTATTATAAGTATGTAACAAAGAACATACATAGATAAATTAAAAAAGAAACTTATAAAAATGTTTAGTATATATACATAGGTATATATTGTTTAATTATTTTCAAATACCCCTGTATCGGTATCTTTGCTGCGTCGCGGAGGATTTTTCGATTACCTTGTCAGACAAAGTGTTATTTATCTGTCAAGAAATTCTCGGTAGCAACACTAAATCTGGCATTGTATCCGGTAAACTCTCTGCGAGAATGTAGGTGTAAGACTAACTATGTATGTAGGATCCTGATGTTCTAATATATGTTCCAGATTTTTTGTCAGATAGATTGAATTCGTAACGATATATTTAAAATATATATAATCCTAACTAAAACAAGAATGGAAAAAATCAAACAATGATGAATTTTAAAATTAGTTGTTCTGTTCATGACTAAGGACAAAAGGACGCATGCAAAAAATCCTTCATACTAATATAGACTGTTTAATTTCATACCTTTGTCTGCTGCCATCGTTCATAAAAATATAAAAGTATATTTCATTCAGTTCACTAACTAAAACTAACATTATCTAGCTAACTAAAATAATTGCGCGTGATATTTTCAACCGATATGCATTATAATAGTAATAATTATTACATAAAATCTATTTATCAACAATCACGATCATTATAAAAATGTATTGTTAGCTAAGTTATTAATTTTTCATTATTATTGCTAACAGCAATATAATTTTAATAGCTTTTCACCTTTAAAAACCTGGCTTTGGCTCTAGAAATCTTGAGTGTGAGAATTGGTCGAAAATGGTTAGCATACACGGAGCTATCCTTGTGATTCTCTTCACCTTACCTCTTAGTCTTAAAGCAGATACCGGTAAGTACATTATTTGATTTATAATTTTCTCGAAATAGGCTTTTCCACATAATCGATCGGTTTCGTGCGAGTGGCTATTTGGTTATGGCAATTTGGTGATGTAAGTGGTACGCAATCGATACCGCTGCCTATTGATATTGCTCAATAAGATAGGTAGGATGACATCATAGAACAACGATCGTGACAGACTTTTACCATGCAAATATATATATATATATATATATATATATATATATATATATATATATATTTTTTATTCCTTAGGCTTTTTGTTACGTCCCACTGCTGGGCAAAAGCCTCTTCCTTCGACTTCCAAACAACAGATTGCTGTTCGAAGAGATTCTCTGCCAGTCCTTTTCGAAGACTTCCAAGTCTTCTCACCATCTCCGTTTAGGTCTGCCCCATCGCCGTCGACTGTCTTTTGGTACCCAATTGGTCACAATTTGTGCCCACCTCTCTAGGTGCATACGGCAGACGTGTCCGAGGCAGTCCCACTTTAGTCTGGCGGATTTCATACCTAGGTCAATTATGCGTGTTATGGAGGGCAGAGTAGTGTTTCGGACGTGGTCCGTCCTTTTGAGACTGCTACGCTCCTTAAATCTCTGGCAGATTTTCAATGAATAATACGCATCAAAAATGTTCGACCCATATTTTACATAGTAAAATAACTACATATATATTATATTCTATCTATGATAAACTATCTTCTCTAATCTTAGTCTTTAGAATGTATAAAAACATTTTAAAATAAAATCTGTATCAATTAATTACATTTCTTTGTATATTCTTTCTACAATTTTCGACATTTTAATTTTAATGTAGATTTTCGGGCATTCTAATTTTCAGCATTTGCTCTCATTATCAATATAATAATATGCCTCTTTTAACTGTGGAATATAATAAAATGTTTGGTATAATTTACTACAATTGCATGTTAATAATAAGGATTTATATTTGCACGCTTGTAATGGCAGAATATGCTGTACAATATTTACTTTAAGAACCTGTGTATCACTATATACTTGAATATAAAGTTATTATTATTTAATAACCTCAAAGTATAACATTTATTTGTGATGGTGCCACTCGATACAAGGCGCATGGCGTAAGCTCTATTTAGTGTAACAGCGACGCACGATCGTCTTTATTGATTAAGACATTTAATAGATTGGACAAGACGATCAAGGCTGATCGATGACATGAAGAAGCACCTCAACTATACTTCTTTGACGATGGTCGTGAAATATTAATTTTGTATATATTTAAAACATAATTACTTTATTTTAATTTGCATTGCCATCCTTTATTTATAAACAAAGAAACAAGGAGTATGTTTCCCTTTGGTATCAAGTTCTAAATATACTTTTTTGAATTTAGTTTATTTTAATTAGAGGTTATGATTTATGACAAACAGTAAATCTATTGAAAATACTTAAATCTAAATTTAGATATATTCAAATTTAAAATATAACTCTTAATTCTGTTCTTCAATATGCATCAGCATTAGAATCTAAAATAATAATAATAAATTGTCACCTCTAAATTCCAATTTAGAATTACTGTAACTCCATTTTTTCAACAGTTTAAATTACGAGAATTGCTCTATATACTGGTAAATTATATGTTTTACATAAATCATTTCCACGTTTGAAAAGTTTAGGCCACATCAGCGCTTTAGTTTTACAAATAATCAAAAAGATTTTATTATTATTATTCCAATGACTTATTTAATATATATTACAGGAACATGTGCTGGAAGCGCGTCAGGCGCTCAAGCAGGTAATTATTTGTAATATTATACATATCGACCTTTTCGCTATTCCACATGTTTTTTGTATCAAAATTCAAAAGTACTAATAGCCCGGCAGCTTTCTATAATGCACACCGTACTAAGACAATACGTTACAGACGTACGTAAACGTACTTTTGCTTACGACGCGGACCTTACTAACACTAAGCGACGGAAAGATATCGTTTGTACTACACAGTTTCAATCTAATTATATTTCTTACCAATCGGTTTTCCGCTTTTTTATGTCCATTTCTCTATAATAAAATAAACAAAACTATTACGATTTATGACAAAAATTATGCTAACACTTAGCAATTAGTTCAACAATATTTACAAACCTTTAACTACGATAAAACTAAAAACTTGATGACTGTTATTTAATAAGTGTTACGCAATAAACTAGCCGTTTACGTTGTCATAGTAATATTCATAAGGTAATGTATATAAATAATCATGTTTTATAAGTATTGTTTTGGAATTTATATGTATATATATATATATATTTGGAATACATATATATTTTTTCTTATTTTTTCTGAACGCCCTGATGGCCGATTCTACATACTATAAGATATTTCAAGGTTATCCATTAAATACCGGACATCCTGTATATTATCTTTACGCTATGACCTAAACTCTGATGGATTCAGTTTGTGAAAGGCGCGATATTTCTTCAAGTGAAGATGAAGACACACCAAAAATGGTACAGCTAACACTATACTCAAAAATAAATTGCTATTTTACCTCAAATAAAATTAGGGACTATGTAAATGAAAATCTACATAAATGGTAAAGCATTCATCGAGAAGAATTGAAAATATTATCAAGAATAGCACCCAGATTTGTTGTAATGCCATTACCAGCCAGTGTTCGTAGTAAACAGTCGTTTAGTAGTGCATGTAGATATCATGAATCTTTGCAAAAGAGGACTGATTGAATTTTTTGTCCCATGTGAGATTCGAACCCACAACACTCGGTGCCGTATAGCAGCGAGGCGACCACTTAAGCCACTACGCCATCCACGTAATCAAATATATATATTTTATAATTTCGTAACAACTTCGACTATTTTTCCCTGGGAGTGTTTCAACATGCTATAAAATCTGTAATTGGATTTGCGCTATGTTACAAGAATAAAACTTAGGGACTGTTAGTATGATAAACATTACAATGAATCAGTACATCGGTCTTATTATATATTTATAAAGATAGTACAAAATGCTCTCGAGTGACTCCCGCAACTCGTAACTATGTAGATAACAGGTAGTCTTTATTTTGGGTACGCGGAACGGAAGACTGCCCTCTACGCGGCGATAGTGGACACGGATCCAAGTAGAACAATATCGATAGATAGCTTAATTTTACGATTTTGAAAATATTAGGATGTTGTTTGCGAACTTCAGCTATCCATCGATACATGTTAATTAATGTGATAAACCAAATATGTTATCTTCAGTAAGATTAGTGAAGAATATTGTAAATCAACCGTCTAAATTTACATATTATTTTCAAAACATTTTCTTTAAATTACTATTTAATGAAATAATAAATTATATGAATACGAATAAATTTATATGAATTATATTATTTATATTACTTAATTGTTATATTAGTAAAAACAGATCAACATATAACAATGTAGCCTATACTTTTATATTAAATTATGCATGACATTATTATTATACTAGATGAAAACCCGGCTTCGCTCGGGTGAAATTTGACTCATAATACACATGTAGGTACAAAATGTAGGTAGATTTTTTTGTAGTAATCGGTTCTCAAGGAATATTAAAGGCAAATCAAGGCACAGATTCGTATAGCATCATTCATTGTGTTTAATAAATATAGTAAATTAAAACTACAAAAGTTTTTATACAAATACTTTTAATTTTAAATCAACTTTCAAAAATAACAAAACAAATAGCTTTTAAGGTTTATTCTCTGTAAACCTTTCTGTTTTAAGCACTCAGTCTTTTTATTTACTTTGGTAGGTAGGTAAGTACTTACTTTTGAATATAAAAATGAAAATGTTGTTCTTTATACAAATTGGCTAAATCAAAAATAATATTGAGAAGCCAAGTAAACCAATTGCAATTTCAAAAATCAAGTTGTTCAGTTTGATAGAATGAGTACTCACCCGAGAAGTTGGCAAAGGTACTTAGAAATACGGGCACGCCACGATCGTGGCGGTAAGTCCCGTGTTTCAGGACTGGCTGGAGAGGCGGCATGGCGCCCTCACCTTCCGGCTGACACAGGTTCTGACTGGCCACGGTTGTTTTGGCCGGTTCCTGTGTCGCATACGCCGGCAAGAGACGCCCGGTTGTCACCACTGTGGCGACTGCCGCGACGTTATTGAGGACACGGCGCTGCACACTTTGGCGGTTTGCCCCGCCTAGGCATCGCAGCGCCATGAGTTGATCGCGGCAGTCGGATCGGTTGCCCTCTCGCTCCCGGCCGTAGTTCAGTCTATGGTCCGGAGTGAGAGGTCGTGGAACGCCGTCGCCTCCTTCTGCGAGGAAGTAATTTCCATCAAGGAGGCGGCGGAGCGGGAGAGGGAGCGTTTAAACCCTCTCCCCAACCGCAGAGCCGGGCGCCGGAGGGCGCGAGATGACCTCCAGCCACCCTGAGGTTTGACCTGGGGGTGGCGGGCTTTGTGGGCCTGCCCGCCATCCGTTCAGCACCAGGTCCGAGAAGCGGCGTGCGTGTTCCCACGCGCGCCTCTATATATTATATATAGAATATAGTAGGGTATATTATAGAAGTGAGTCCTTTGAGTAGGTCTCTTCGCGTAGTGGCCTGCCGTTTTACACGGCGGGCCGTAACCTCGGCGGGGTCGCGACCGCATGCGAAAGCGATTCGCGCGGCCCCGTCGATAGTGGTTTTGTCGAGGAACACCGTGGTAGGTTTAGTCGGTATTCCGGGAGGTACATTATCTTTTCAACATCTTTCTTTTACCCCGGCGAGGCCGACATAATCCCTCCGCCCGCCCCCGCGGAGGGATATGCGTCACTGCATTCCCCCACGTAGTAAAAAAAAAAAAAAATTAGGTACTTAGAAATAAACATATATATTCTTTATTATACATCACAGGTTGATTATCATAAAGTTTCTCTATATATATACAACATTTTTCGTTAAATATTTATCACCTTTTTCAAATCAAATCAAATCAAATCATTTATTTGAAAAATATTGATTAAGCGGATTAATACAGGGTATCACCATACTCAGCTTTTAAGGATGCAAAATTTAATTTTTAACATTACAAACTTTTTCTTTCTTATGTCCCAAATAATTAATGTAAATTTTGCCTAATTTATTTATTCTATTTCTGAATGTCATAAAATTTGTTTTATCTAGATTAATTTTCAAGTAATTTAGTGTCAACCAAATAATTATACAATGTAAAGTATTGTCAAAGTCCTGTTTTAATAATGTTGTATGATTTTTGCCTGTAAATATAATTGTACTATCGTCTGCGAATAAAATAGTTTTATTGTTTGTCAATTTTGGTAAATCATTAATATAATATAATAAATAATAATGGACCCAATACACTTCCTTGTGGAACAGATTGTCTTTTTACCTTCAGATAAATAATTAATTACTTTTTAGTTCTTGGACATAACCTAGTAATTTGCGTTAGTTGTATTCTGTCACTAATGTATGATTTTATGAGATCCAGGACATTGTCTCTAATGCCGTATGCGTACAATTTATTTATTAATATTTCATGATTTACCTGGTCGAAAGCTTTTGTAAGGTCCATGAACAGTGCACAGGACTGACAACCTTTGTTCATGTTATAAAAAAATGTATAGAGAAGGTCATAAATAGCTATATCTATGCACTTATTTTTTCTGAATCCGACTTGTTCTTCGCAAAATAACTGATTAATTTCAAAGAAATTGTAGACACTATCATAGATAACATAAATATTTTAGAATGTACAGGTACTAGTGCAATGAGACGGTAGCAACTCATGTCTTTTCTGTCTTTTTTTTTTATAATTTGTTTATTAATATAATCTTAAGTTTGTCAGAAGAAACTCCATACTCAATACATATATTTATTATATAGCTTAATATGTATGATATTTTACCAGATACATGTTTTACTATATTGGTAACTATATCATCATAGCCAGAACTATGAGTGTTATTCAAATTGAGTATTATTTTATTTACGTCATATGGAGTTGTTGGTTGCATAAATATGGATTTATGATAATTCGTTATTATATCGGGTAATGCTTTGGAGCCAGTTTGGTAATTTCATCAATGGAAAAATTATTAAAATAACTTGCTTTTTGTTGCGGTTCGCTAATTATATGACCATTTACATTTTTTGATCAATGTTATCTTTCGGTAGTACTGTATTATTATTATTGATAACATTCCAAGTCGCTTTACTTTTATTTCTTGTATTATTTATATAGTTCATATTTTGAGACTTCTGCGTCAGTTTAATTATTTTATTAAGTCTACATGATTGGGCGGTAAAGCGTGACTTATTTTCGTCACTTCGCTTTTTCCTATATTCCCACTACAGTTTCTTTTTCCGTTTGCAGTATTCTGCGATTCCTTTAGTAATCAATTTTGGTCTCATTTTTGGAGATATTCTGAAAGTTATATTTGGAAAACATAGGTTATGTAATAAACAAAACATTTCATAAAAATGGTTGAATGCTATATTCGGATCGTAATTATTAAAAACATCCGAGAAACTAAGGGAGTTTAAGTAGTTTGAGAATTTCTTTATATTGTCATCCCCGTAATCACGTTTTTTAGTGTACCAGTGTGTTAATGTACAACTGCGTTTTACAGGACATGTTAATATTTGAGCAGTGTGATCAGATAGTGCTAATTCTATTATTTCCGCTTTACATCCTCTCATATTATATGCAAAATTATCTATACACGTTCCACTTGATAAGTAGTTTAGGATTTCTTATACCCAATTTAACATTGTAACTTTGCATTATATGTATAAATTCGCAAGTTTCGTAGGTTTTATTTAACATATTAATATTAAAATCGCCACATAGAATTATTTTCTTTTTATTATAGTATGAACTTGTAAGTAACTGGTCAGGCATAATGAAGAATTGATTTATTGTTTCCACTGTTTGTTTGGGAGGTCTGTATATACAAACAATATATATTTGACTGTCAACTAATTCTATTCCAGAGCATTCTATTATATTTACAATTGTAAATTTACCGATATTATGAATAATATTAAAGCATATCGAATTATGCACTGAAATACAGGATCTGCCATGTCGGCTTTTCCTAGTAAATACGGGTGTAAGGTTGTAATTTAAACCTTTAGGAGTTTTATGTCTGTGTCTATCAAATTATGTTCCGTTATGCAAAATACACTAATGTCCCCCTGTTCATTGCTAATAGATTCAAGACTAAGCGTTAACAGATTGGATTTAGAAATGACTCCATTTATATTTTGGTGTAGCACATTAATTTGTTTGCAAGAGAAAATCTTGTTACATTGGTGGTATGATTGATCTGCCTCTTTAAATAAAGATTTCGTCAGTGAGTTAGTGTTTAAGTTTGTATTTATGTTAATTTGTTCAAATGTGTATATGTCAATTAATATCTTGTCCATAATGCGGATATATATATTTCATATTACATGTTTATTAATTTTTTAAATTAAATAAGAAAACATTTCAAGGGTTTTTCAAGGGCTACATTACTGTCAAACAGATATGCATAGTAATTTTTTATAGGTCCATACAAAGAAGATTATTAAACATATATCGACTTTAAAATTGTAAATTGGTGCACATGTGATGTAGTTAGGTGTACAAATAATTTTATTGGTGTTTGTTACTGTTTTTAAAGATTCTTTTATAATGTTTATGATCATTTTATAATCCCTTTCTTTTTTATATCCATGTCCTTTCAAGCCTTGTTCAGTGGTATTGATAATTTGGATTTTTACATAATCGAATCTTCGAACTCGAGAGAAGGCAACATAGAGCTGGCCATGGGTGAACACAGGATTAGGTAAAAATAGACCGATTTTGTCGAAAGTTTGTTCCTGACTTTTATTTATTGTCATAGCGAATGCTATGCGGATGGGAAACTGAAGCCGACTAAATTTAAAAGGCAGTTGATTGTTAGATGGCTGGAGACGAATTTGAGGAATAAAAACTCTGGTTTCCACATGGCTACCACAAATAATTTCGGCATAAATGACACGTGAAGCTAACGCTCTAATAATAAGACGGGTTCCGTTGCACAACCCAACAGTCGGGTTAAATTTCTTTAAAGCATTACTATACAACCAACTTTTAATTTTAGAGTGTGTGGTGGTAGTCGTGCAGGTGTTATAGAACTTAAAATTCTACAAATTAGTTTAAAACATCATTATGATCGTCCTCAACTATAACGTCAGAATTCTCGTAAATTTTAAACACGCCGGGGATTTTCTCAACAACTTGGTCGTTCAATTGAAAACAATCATCGTTTTTAGGGGTAAGTATAGTTTTCATTGAATAACTTTTATAATCATTTGTGTCAAGGAACACACCAAAAATATGATCTACAATTGAATTATCTACAATGCATCGCAGAGACAGTTCAATATGGTCGTCACCATCTTCATTAGCTGATCCATCATATGTAAAATAGTTGTAAATACAAAAGTTTTTCAGTTCCTCCTGGGCCGTCAAGGTAAAACAGCTTTCTCTCTGTGGGATTATTTACAGCGTTTAGCATTCTATCGACCACACATTTTTGTACCGCAATCAATTTTAGTAATTTTTCATAGCCATTTGTTTTTTCATGTTCACAGTCATAAACAGAATCAGATAAGAAAACATAATTTTCACTAATATCGGGCTCTGGAAGGCCAAAATATCTTAGTCTCTTTCCGTGGAGTTTTAATGTTTCATCAATTTCTTGTAAAGCCTAAACTGTTTGGATAATATTTCAGGGCGTGATCTTGTAAAGTCTTCCATAAAATATGATGCAAACTTTTCCCAAAGAGCATTAGGATCAGTTGGTTCACAAAATACACAAATTAACGCAAACAGCTGTCGTAATTGCCGAGGAAGTATAAAACCAATTGCTTCATCCAAACATCTTTCCCATTCTTGATCGTCAAGAAGGAGTCCCTTTGCTTGAGCAGCTTCTCGAAATGAGTTGTAAATAATATTTTCATAAGTTCTAACATCTCTTAAGCAAGTCGGCCTTTTGACGTGAAGAAGTAATAGCCGGAGATAATATTGTTCTCGATCAGAAAAGGAATAATTATATATTCTTACAATTACTTTATCTGCCGCTGATTGAGATATTCGTGGTTGCCACTGTCTATGGATAAATCTGAAATGTGTCGAAATTTCAGTGTAAAAATATTGTCAAGCACTTTCGTTGGTATTGTTTAATTAAAAAAATGCTAATAATGTTGATTTTGCTGCTGATCTAGCTGCTGCTTCATGAACATTTTGATCTGTAAATACGACTGTTTGTTGGTTATCCAAATGAACACCTAAATATATAATTGTGTGACTCATTTTGTGCCTTGAAAATTCAAATATTCGCCAAACTGCTTCGGGAGCCGAAATATACTTGGTATCAATATAAGCTTTAATTTCGTCACGGTGTTCGTTGCTTGATATTGATTGATCACTGGACTCTTGTAGCGCTACCGTGATTTGTACCTTTGCTCGGTCATGACCTTTATAAATATATTTATTTATATATTTCACACTTTTGACAGTTGAACAAACTTTCACATTTATGTGAGCATTAAATTTTTTACACAGATATGGATTGTAGGGCACCACCTATCTATTATCACACTCGAAATCTTTCTTTTTTATTGTTCTTCCGTCGTCTCTTCTTCTTATTATAGCATAATTTTGGGTACCATCTCTAGTTTTGCCGCATAATGTCTTTGGGTAGTTTATAGAACATTTAGAGCCAGTTCCATAATTTTTTAAGCAGGGTAAATTCAAATATCTAGGTCCACATGGCCCATGGATCATGTTTTTTGACACAGTCTGAAAAAGTTCCTGGTCTTTATCTGGCTCAGGTATTTCTGCACATACAAATTTATCATAATCTTCTGTTGATCTTGGTTTATCCTCATTTCTTAGAATAATAAGCATATGAACATGTGGAAGCCCACGTTTCTGAAGTTCAATAGTGTACAACCACGCACTCGGTATTCCAAAAATATGTTTCTTTATAATATCATCTAAAAGTTCCTCCAATTTAAGTTTAAAAATTCTGGCAATCAAATCGGGTCTATGTTCTTTTTTTGTATTGTCTTGAAAATTATCTAAGATTTCCTGCCAATTCGGATTGCATGTAAATGTTATAAATAAGTCTGGTTTACCATACTTGCATACAATTTTGATGGAATCCTGGTAGTTTTGCATCATGTGTCGGGGACTTCCCACATAAGTTGATGGCAATATTATCATTTTATCAATGCCTTCACCCGATTCGCTATCATTATTGTACAAGCTATCTATTAAATTGTTATAATTTTCGGCTCTTAGCTGTGTTTGATTCATTCGAAGAAACAATAATCTTTGAGATTCAACTCTAACATAGGCTAGACACAATATTCATAAAAAAGTTTTTCGGCGTAAAACAATGGGCTAAAATTTTTACGAACAGCAAGTCTATACTGATAAAATAGTAGCATTGTAAGGCGGCTTCGAGCAGTTCGCCTCTCTTCTCTGTGTTGAAGATTTTCATGCCATCCGAGTTCTCCATTAGGAAAAAGTAAAGAAAAGGCTAAAGGGTCAATATTGGGACTGGTTAATTTTAGTGTAGGTAAATGTTGAGAATATTCTTGTACAGAAAAGTCTATATTTAATGGAGGTTCGCCGTTTTCTCCTACAAAGATGACCGCTACCTCATTATTTGATGGAGTGTTATACCGATGCAAATCAAGAGATTTATGTTTGTAAAACTTCATTGATACCGAATGTTTGGGTCAATTTTCTGAGGCTGCTTTTAATTTCTCTTCAGCTAAAATTGCAGCCGTCCTTTTGTATTTTTTGACAAAAGGATTGGATACATTGAGCATTGTTTGTAAGGACCTCATTGTATTGCTTCTACATATATTATTTCTAGAATCAGATAATCGTTCATATAATGCTGCTTCATCTTCAATTATGTACAATTGGTTGTATTGTGGTTTATGACCTTGCAACGGAAACAAAGATCCAGTTTTTGTATAATCGTATATTAGCCTTAAAATGATTAGCATCAGACGTATTGCCTCCTTTGTATAAATCTAATATTATATCTGGAATTGGCTTTAATGCTCTATCTGCGTCTATATACGCCTTCCCATTATGAGTACAATTTTTAAAATGATTTTTAGTTTTTCCACCTAAAAATCCGGGATCAGCGCTGAACGCGGAGCAGGTGACCATACTGGACGGTGGCGCGGGTCGGAATACTCGGAATGAAAGTCGCGCTTTGAACGCCCCGCTCTTTTATATGTTTCGCCGAGGCCGCGTCGTGCGTTATACACAAACCAACCGTATAGCATACGGTATTGTACGTTGACTTGAAATTTTATTTCATGTATATCTTCTGTGTTTCTATGATTCTACAATTCTTTTTTTATTAGATAGGTATTAAAGTCTACTTTTTGACCATGAGAGTATTATAAATATACATCTAGATTTAATATGATGTCTTTGATATTTTCTTTACATTTTGAACAAATACCTCGATTTCTAATGATTTTTCCTGCCCAGGAATAAGAACTTTTAATGTACCAAGTTTGATTAAAATCCCTTCAGTGGTTTTTGATCCATGCGTGCACATACAGACAGACAAAAAGACAGACAAAAATATCTGTTTGCATTTTTGGCATCAGAATCGATTACCATCCCTTAACAGTTATTTTGAAAATATATTTAATGTATAGAATTTACCTCTCTACAATTTTATTATAAGTATAGATTATGTATGATATCATTGTTATACATACATACATACATAAATTCACGCCTGTTTCCCAGAGGGGTAGGCAGAGACTACGGATTTCCATTTGCTACGATCCTGACACACTTGTTATCATTGTTATATAGATCGATATTTATGTTTCGATCCTTTGTTTCAAAAATCTAATAAATAGTTACATTTATTTATTAGCTTTTATGCGGATATATAGATTATGCGGATTTCTACCTTCTTGGGTACAAAATTGTTTCAAATCATTTCAAATCATTTATATCGGGCTGCATAGGTCCTGGATAAATACCATAACCTAGATTTACATATTATAAAATTTTATAATACATACACACAACACCATCTAGCCCAAACTAAGCAGAGCTTGTCCAACACCTTGTGCAGGTAACAGTCAGGTATACGCACGACAAACGCTTTAAAGTTGACGTTGCGGCGCGACTCCAGCAACTGCACTCTCGGCACGTACTTCAGCTTTTGGCACACGTACTTCGCGATGTCCTACCTATATACCGGCGTGTTCGCGGCGCTTCCTCTGTTGCACCGTCAAGAAACCATCCTCGGTAGCCCGGTTCGTTGCTTTTGTAGGCAAGGGCTTATCAGGGGCGCTCGCGGAGACCATGGGGTCAGCTGTTCTTACAATTCGCGCAGCACAGCGGGGAAGAGCTGCGGGTGCGGGAGAGGGGCTGCGTGACGCGCTTGCTATATATCTATGTACAGTGAGCTGCAAAAATTCATACCCATGTCGAAACTAAAATGGTATAAGCCGGTAAGTGACGCCATCTAACGGAAATCGATCCAAGAATTTTTAAGTAGTTTTCTTATATCGTAATAGATGGCGGTGCACTACTATAAAATAAAAAAGTAGATTTCCTAATAACTCAAATTTGTTAAATTTACTTTCAATTTTTTTTTAAATCTATTCATTAAATTTTAATATAATAAATAACACATTTTTACATTAATGAAACTGAGGGTAAATCTTATATAGCTGTAATTTATAAAACAGCGCCATTTACTTACTGCTAATACCTATTTTCTGGTTCAAAGGTTGTAATTAAAACATTGCACAGCTCTGACCATGTGGCGGTAGATACAATCCAATTGTCAACATAAAACTCGCGCGACCCTTGAGTAAACTACCGGCTTTCATTCCTACGTCATGGTCGCGAAAGTTATAAGTTTCCATGGCTGTGGTGACAAGCTGACACCAATCCCTAACCCTAAGATTCGAATCAGGATCGTATGACGGCAAAAAGAAAACATCACTGATTTTTATTTTAGAATCGGACGGTACCTTTCGATTTGATGCTTCATTACTTGCAACATCCGTGTAAAAAAAATACTCTGCCAGGAGAGTATATTTTCACCGCTACCAGAAGCATTACTTTCATTGTTAGAATCAGATGGACGGACAGAAGTGGGGGTGAATCCCACTTCTGATAACGGAGCATAAGGTCTAGCAGGGTTTTGAAAGACTGTGACGTCAGCAGAGCTGACTTCACTATTCTTAATTATTTTTCAAAATTCCCTCATTGCAAATAATGAAAGTAATGAAACACGCTTTCGATAATAAACACTAATAATTCTTAAGCACAATCTTAATCTTAACTACGTAAAGCAACACAATAAAATCAATATTAAATTTAGTACTCACAAGATTACAATTAGTGAAGAGCTCTTGCCTCCGTGAGAAGTCGTAATAGAATGCTTGACTTTACAACGCCAAACGCGCTCAAGATGGCGGGCGTTGGGAGGTCAATACACAATCACAATATTTAGAACATTTTAATTTCAGTTCTAATCTTTTAATAACCGACTGTTTGACTCTTCAATTTAATCTTGAACTTGAAAGTATTCGAATTATTTTGAACTCAACAAAAATATCTAGTAATTCGTTATTCCTTAAAAATCAAGTTATGAATTTAGCAATTGTTTAATTACTCGAACAACAACAAACCATTACAACTCTTATTTTAAACAATAACTGGTAAGACTCGCATAAACAATATGGTAATCATGAAATAATCTTAGTAAATAAATAGAGACCTGATTATAAGACAATTAGCAGTAAATTGATGCATTAAAATAATTGGTTATATGGACTTGCGGCGACATATATAATATTTTTACGTAAGCCACATTACGCAACTACTACCTTCTTGGGTGTTTACCCAAAAATACAACATACATACACACTGCCATTGTATAGTGGCTCTGTGTATGTATACCTACTGTATATTTTTATTCAATAATAAGACTGATAGGCAACTACCATCTTAGTCTTCCCGTGACCATGGCTGCTGAAATGCAACCGAAACGTCGGGGAAAGTGTAAACTTAAATACAAATAGTATTAATAATTTATTTAGCTTAAAATTAGTAAAGTTTAATAGTAGTATAGTAGTGTAACAGTTTCAAAATTATGTAATAGAGTGTTAAATACTGATAGACATGTTTTATTTAGTTGGTTGCGGAAATGGCGCCGCATCTCAATCTATGTCCGAGTCTCAAGCCGCAAGTGGTAAGCCATACATAATTATATAGGTATACTAAATACTATTTAAACTTGGGGTGCTTAGGGGTCCCACCAACACCTTCGGGGCCCAAGCCAACCTCACCTACGAGCGGTGCACCTGTCGGACAACGGACGAGGCTCTGGCGCAGGCTTTCCCTTTTTAGGGTTGGGAGGTCAGACGGCAGTCGCTTCCGTAATAGCCAAATTACCCAAACAAATATAGAAAGTTTAAGAAGAGACTCTGCCACAGATCGGGCGCCGGCGCAAAACGGCGCGCAGGAGCCCCGCCTGACTCCTGTGGCAAGTGGGCTAGGGCTATCTTGTCAGGGGCGGACACGGCTAAAGACATGGAACATTGGCACGCTAACCGGACGCGCGGGAGAACTGGCCAAAACACTCCACAGGCGGAGGGTGGCCGTGGCGTTCCTGCAGGAGACTCAGTGGAACGGCAGCAGATCCCGGTCTATTGGGAATGGCTACAATCTGATCTGTACGGGTGCACCTAGCGGAAAGAACGGGGTGGCCGTGGTGCTGTCTGGCGAGTTGCAGGACGATGTCTTGGAGGTGAACCGCGTTAGCGACCGGCTAATGTCAGTGCGGGTGCTAATCAATGGGGTTATAACCCACCTGATAAGTGCCTACGCCCCACAGACCGGTTGTAGTGACGCCGAAAAGACGTCGTTCTGGGATCGGCTTGATGGACTGCTTCACGGTATCCCGTTGTCACAGGAAGTCGTTTTGGGTGGCGATTTGAACGGTCACGTGGGTGAAGGGAGTGACGGGTTTGAATGTGTTCACGGTGGCTTTGGGTACGTCAGACGCAACGAAGAAGGGGAGAATATCCTAAGAACGTGTGCGGCTGCCGACCTTGCGATCGTGAACACTTACTTCAAAAAGAAACCGGAGCACCTCATCACCTACCGAAGCGGTCGATGCGCTACCCAGATCGATTACCTGCTCACTAGGAGATACCACATCGGCAAGGTAGCCAACTGTAAGGTCATACCCGGTGAGAGTCTCACTGCGCAACACTGTCTCCTTATCATGGACCACTGCGTAAAGTCCCGAAGTAGACGTGTGGAGCATTGCCGGCGTCAAATCCGGTGGTGGTTGCTTGACAAAGACAAATCCAAGGAGTTCGCCTCGGTTATTGGCGACAGGTGCGCTGGTACCGATGGCGAACCAGCCCAAGACCAATGGAACAGAATTCAGGCAACCATCACTGGCATGGCGCGGGTGGTGCTGGCAGCCGCAAATATGACAAAGAGACATGGTGGTGGAACGACACAGTCCAGAGGGAGATAAAGGTGAAGAAAGCCCTCTACAAAACGTGGCAAGCGACCAGATCTCCTGAAGATCGCGATCACACAAGAAAAGATTCAAGAAACGGTTGCGTCGTACATGTGAGTGGTCTGACGTGAAAAGAAAATGCCTAAAAAATATTGGTCAAAAATATGTTACAAAAAAAGGAAAGGTAGTCGATGATAACTTATATAACTTTAGGTGCTCCGAGTCAATGCAGAAATCGGTGTTTTGAAAAAATTTCGCACCATCAACGATACAATTGTTTTACAATATGATGATACAAAAATTTCTGGCGTTTGGGAAACCGAGAAAAGCAGTGGGCTTTTGTAGGTAAGTACACCAAAAAACAAAAAAAAAATAGGTGCTTAAATCGCGAAGTACCCAATAATCGAAAATTTACGTATAAATATTTCTTACCAGTTCCACCTAATTCAGAGCAAGGCCATAGTGACACAGTTAGTAGTCTTTCGGTTAGTGGTAAAATTATCAAAACGTCTTGGGAAAAATACGATGGCTGCTCTATTATAGAAGAAGACAAAAGAGGACGTCATGCAAATCACAATCAGATAATAAAACCTGATACAGTCAAAAGTGTATATGACCATGTGCGATCCTTTGTTCCCGTGGAATCACACTATATTCGCAAAAGTTCGACGAAACTGTACCTGGATGGCAGTTTAAGCATTTCAAGAATATTTCATCATTACAAGGATTGGTTTGATAGCTCTATTTATTCTAGCAAAGCTGTCACCGAACGCCAGTACCAGGATATAGTAAATAAAAATTTTAATTTAGGATTTTTTATTCCTAAGAAAGACCAGTGTGATATTTATCATATTTTTCGTAATAAGGCTGATCACACTGCTCAAGAAAAAGAAATGTATAATACACATTTCATCCAATAAAAGCGAAGCTCGTAAATTTATAAATATTGACAAACGTGACGCTATTGAATCTAATGGTCTAATCTTAACAGCTGTTTTCGATTTTCAAAAAGTACTATCATGTCCTTATGGTCAGGTCAGTCTATTTTATTATAAGCGTAAGTTATCCTGCTTAGATTTTACCATTTTTGATATGGGAGGAAAAAAGGCCTATTGTTATATGTGGGATGAAACGGTGGCAAAGCGAGGTGCAAATGAGGTAGGTAGTTGCTTATTGGACTTCATAGAGCAAAATGTTCGAAATGGTGTTAAAGAATTTCGCTTTTGGTCGGATAATTGCGCCGGGCAAAATCGAAACCGTTTCGTATTCTCTCTTTATACTTACTGTGCTAAAAAATTTAACGTGTCAATAAAGCATAGGTTTCTGGATAAGGGCCATACACAAAACGATGGGGACAGTGTGCACGGCAAAAATCTAAACTCCGGACGAATGGCGTTTACTTGTTCGATGGGCTAAATGTACAGGAGACCTTTACGAAGTCCGAAACATGACAACGAATAAGTTTTTTGATTTAAAAGCCCATGTGAATAACAAAGTTTGGTGCAAAAATTCAGAAGGGGTTAAAGTGTTTTGGAATTGTGTTCGGGAAGTATTTGTGGATAAATCAGAACCTAACAAGCTATTCTATAAATGTAGCCATACCGACATTGAGTATAAAACTGTGTCAATATCTTCAAATACCCGCCGCGATGCCGTATCTTCTTTACCAACTTTGGAAGAAGCTTATAAAACACCACTTAATCGAAAGACAAACATAAGGATCTCATTAGTTTAGTCAATTTGGGAATTATACCTTCTCAATATGCGGATTTTTTTAGATCCTTACCTTGGAACAATAATGAAAATAATAATATTAGTAGCGATAGCGAATAATAACAACAAAGATGTTTGTGATATTTCCTTTTGCTAAAAGAAATGTTTAATGTTGAAACTCTTTTATTACTTACCTGTAACTAAAGTTTGATTGGTCAAAGTGAAATGAAACTTATTTTATTTGTTTTGAAATTATTAATGTCATAATTCTCATGGTTCGGGCAGGTACAGCATGTTCGGGCACGCCACGATCGTGGCGGTAAGTCCCGTGTTTGAGGAGTGGCTGGATAGGCGGCATGGCGCCCTCACCTTCCGGCTGACACAGGTTCTGACTGGCCACGGTTGTTTTGGCCAGTTCCTGTGTCGTATACGCCGGCGAGAGACGCCCGGTTGTCACCACTGCGGCGACTGCCGCGACGTTGTTGAGGACACGGCGCTGCACACTTTGGCGATTTGCCCCGCCTGGGCATCGCAGCGCCGTGAATTGATCGCGGCAGTCGGATCGGTTAACCTCTCGCTCCCAGCCGTAGTTGAGTCTATGGTCCGGAATGAGAGGTCGTGGAACGCCGTCGCCTCCTTCTGTGAGGAAGTGATTTCCATCAAGGAGGTGGCGAAGCGGGAGAGAGAGCGTTTAAACCCTCTCCCCAACCGCAGAACCGGGCGCCGGAGGGCGCGAGATGACCTCCAGCCACCCTGAGGTTTGACCTGGGGGTGGCGGGCTTTGTGGGCCTGCCCGCCATCCATTCAGCACCAGGTCCGAGAGGCGGCGTGCGTGTTCCCATGCGCGCCTCTGTGTCGAGTCCGTCTCCCCTCTAGGGGGGAGACAGTAGGTGAAGTAGTGCCTATTTTGGGTAGGTCTTTCGTGTAGTGGCCTGCCGTTTCATACGGCGGGCCGAAACCGAGGGATACGCGTCATTGCATTCCCGCACGTAAAAAAAAAAAGAAAAGGTACAGCATGTTAAAATTACTTTTTTAATTGATTTGTTTCTGTTAAGTCAACTTGCAATTTTAAAGTTCCTTTATGTAGTAAATTTAGCATGTTTTGTTTGTCAATTACGTACATACCTATAAAACTTAAGTATATATTTTTTTAAAGATAAACCCAATAACATTTTTTAACTATAAAAAGTTGAGAAGACAATTGTTAGTTTTTTTATGGTTTCTATTTTATTATCAATGATTCTTAATCTACAATGTAAAATTTAAACTCTAATTACAATTATTCCATTGTTAATTATTCGTAAGATTAATATTATATAATTTAATATACTTTTGTTGTTGATTTTTTTCTAGACTACTAAAACAGGTATCTTATTGATAAGAAGAAAAAATAATATGTCACATAGGTACTGACTGACTGATTATTACTAATAAACGTTGATTAACAATTTTGTTTTATATAATGTTACATGCACCTAATATCAGATAAAACCTTTTAACATAATGTATTTACGTAAAATAAAGTTATACGTACACATGATACTAACACTTTTACGAAGAAAAGAGTTATACATGTAAATACGCCGCAGATATTTCCATAAAAAATCGTCACATATACACATAAAGTCCCTTAAATTTTAAAATATAGGTTTTACATAGGGTGTTTTTATAGGTACGGATGCACAATAATGTTTAATATGTTCAGGAAATTATTCAACTCTCTAGAATTATTAAGCAAAATGCTATAACAAATTTTGTAGTTGACCAATTTCAAATTGCTTTCTTTTAAAGTAAAGATTACGCAGAAGTAACTTTATTCTACGAATAGGTTGAATTGTATTTTCATTATGTTATAAGTTTGTTGTGGGTTCGATCCCCACACGAACCAAAAACTTGTTCTTGCCACACACAGGTTTTCCAGCCTGGGTGTTATTTGTGTCTTTGTAAAGTCCCCCACGATGGAGAAAATATTCCTAAAAGGACTGGTCCTTTTAAAAAAACATAAAATTAAATTTAGGCCGTAAGGATAGATAGTATAACATGCCTTGTTATGGCAATAATACTAACCAACAAATATGTACAAAATGTAGCGTAAGGTTAACTTAACATATCGCTACAAACTTCTAAATTAGTACAACAGCTGTTTTGATTATTATAGCACACACACGAACAGACAAATAGTGTCTACGATTTAATTATTATGAACAGATTGATACAGGTTTGTCGCTACTAAATAATAAATTTAATAAATTAAAAATATTCTGTAGTATTATTTATGACAATAATAATCCTCAAATTATCAAAACTATGTTTCATTATAATATTCTTCGACTTGTTTGATTTAAGTGTTATCTACACTAATATTATAAAGCTGAAGAGTTTGTTTATTTTGTTGAAAACGCTAATCAGAGGAACTACAAGTTCGAATCAAAAAATTATTTTAGTGTCGGATATACCATTTATCGACGAAGACTATAGGCTATATGACATCACGCAATGACTAAAAGGAGCGGAGCATCAATAATTTTTTTTGCAAAATCTGGTAAACTTCTCATATGTGAAGCAGACGAAGCTGCGCGGGTCTGCTAGTATTTTTATATTTGTAAACAACATTACGCAACTTCTGCCTTCTTGTAAATATGTTGTAATTTATTTTATTTAGTAATTTGACTGATATATATTTTTTATTTAGTTACTAAAGGAAATGGCGGCCGAACAGAAACTATGTCCCAGTCTCAAGCCGGAAGTGGTAAGCCACATATGTATATATTTAATAATTTGTTATAAGACCGCCTCCCTGACAGTGTTTTAATGTGCTAAAGGTAAAGTTTAATTGTATTGTCACTATGTTATAAGTTTGTTGTGGGTTCGATCCCCACACGAACGAAAAATTTGTTCTTTCCACACACAGGTTTTTCCGGCCTGAGTGTTATTTGTGTCTTTGTAAAGTCCCCCACGATGGAAAAAATATTCCTAGAAGGACTGGTTTTTTAAAAAAAACACAAAATTAAATTTAGGCCGTAAGGATAGATAATATAACATGCCTTGTTATGGCAATAATACTAACCAACAAATATGTACAAAATGTAGCGTAAGGTTAACTTAACATATCGCTACAAACTTCTAAATTAGTACAACAGCTGTTTTGATTATTATAGCACACACACGAACAGACAAATAGTGTTTACGATTTAATTATTATGAACAGATTGATACAGGTTTGTCGCTACTAAATAATAAATTTAATAAATTAAAAATATTCTGTAGTATTATTTATGACAATAATAATCCTCAAATTATCAAAACTATGTTTCATTATAATATTCTTCGACTTGTTTGATTTAAGTGTTATCTACACTAATATTATAAAGCTGAAGAGTTTGTTTATTTTGTTGAAAACGCTAATCAGAGGAACTACAAGTTCGAATCAAAAAATTATTTTAGTGTCGGATATACCATTTATCGACGAAGACTATAGGCTATATGACATCACGCAACGACTAAAAGGAGCGGAGCATCAATAATTTTTTTTGCAAAATCTGGTAAACTTCTCATATGTGAAGCAGACGAAGCTGCGCGGGTCTGCTAGTATTTTTATATTTGTAAACAACATTACGCAACTTCTGCCTTCTTGTAAATATGTTGTAATTTATTTTATTTAGTAATTTGACTGATATATATTTTTATTTAGTTACTGAAGGAAATGGCGGCCGAACACAAACTATGTCCGCGTCTCGAGCCGGAAGTGGTAAGTCACATATATGTATATATTTCATAATTTGTTACAAGACCGCCTCCCTGACAGTGTTTTAATGTGCTATAGGTAAGTTTAATTGTATTTTCACTATGTTATAAGTTTGTTGTGGGTTCGATTCCCACACGAACAAAAAAATTGTGCATTCCACACACAGGTTTTTCCAGCCTGGGTGTTATTTGTGTCTTTGTAAAGTCCCCCACGATGGAGAAATGTTCCTAGAAGGAAAGGTCTTTTTAAAAAAAACACAAAATTAAATTTAGGCCGTAAGGATAGATAATATAACATGCCTTGTTATGGCAATAATACTAACCAACAAATATGTACAAAATGTAGCGTAAGGTTAACTTAACATATCGCTACAAACTTCTAAATTAGTACAACAGCTGTTTTGATTATTATAGCACACACACGAACAGACAAATAGTGTTTACGATTTAATTATTATGAACAGATTGATACAGGTTTGTCACTACTAAATATTAATTTAATTAATTTAATAAATAAAAATATTCAGTAGTACTATTTATGACAATAATAATCGTCAAATTATCAAAACAATGTTTTATTATATTATTCTTCGACTTGTTTGATTTAAGTGTTATCTATACTAAGATTATAAAGCTGAAGGTTTTGTTTGTTTGGTTGAAAACGCTTATCAGAGGAACTACAAGTTCTAATAAAAAAATACTTTAGTGTCGGATACTCCATATATCTAGGAAGACTATAGGCTATATGACATTACGCTACGACTAAAAGGAACAGAGCCTCAATAAGAAATGATGCAAGAACAGGAAAGCTTCTCTTATGTGAAGCAGACGAAGCTGCGCGGGTCTGCTAGTATTTTTATATTTGTAAACAACATTACGCAACTTCTGCCTTCTTGTAAATTTGTTGTAATTTATTTTATTCAGTAATTTGACGGATATATATTTTTTATTTAGTTACTGAAGGAAATGGTGGCCGAGCACAAACTATGTCCGCGTCTCGAGCCGGAAGTGGTAAGCCACATATATGTATATATTTAATAATTTGTTACAAGACCGCCTCCCTGACAGTATTTTAATGTGCTATAAGTAAAGTTTAATTGTATTTTCACTATGTTATAAGTTTGTTGTGGGTTCGATCCCCACACGAACGAAAAATTTGTTCTTTCCACACACAGGTTTTTCCGGCCTGGGTGTTATTTGTGTCTTTGTAAAGTCCCCCACGATGGAGAAAATATTCCTAGAAGGAAAGGTCTTTTTAAAAAAAACACAAAATTAAATTTAGGCCGTAAGGATAGATAATATAACATGCCTTGTTATGGCAATAATACTTACCAACAAATATGTACAAAATGTAGCGTAAGGTTAACTTAACATATCGCTACAAACTTCTAAATTAGTACAACAGCTGTTTTGATTATTATAGCACACACACGAACAGACAAATAGTGTCTACGATTTAATTATTATGAACAGATTGATACAGGTTTGTCGCTACTAAATAATAAATTTAATAAATTAAAAATATTCTGTAGTATTATTTATGACAATAATAATCCTCAAATTATCAAAACTATGTTTCATTATAATATTCTTCGACTTGTTTGATTTAAGTGTTATCTACACTAATATTATAAAGCTGAAGAGTTTGTTTATTTTGTTGAAAACGCTAATCAGAGGAACTACAAGTTCGAATCAAAAAATTATTTTAGTGTCGGATATACCATTTATCGACGAAGACTATAGGCTATATGACATCACGCAATGACTAAAAGGAGCGGAGCATCAATAATTTTTTTTGCAAAATCTGGTAAACTTCTCATATGTGAAGCAGACGAAGCTGCGCGGGTCTGCTAGTATTTTTATATTTGTAAACAACATTACGCAACTTCTGCCTTCTTGTAAATATGTTGTTATTTATTTTATTTAGTAATTTGACTGATATATATTTTTTATTTAGTTACTAAAGGAAATGGCGGCCGAACAGAAACTATGTCCCAGTCTCAAGCCGGAAGTGGTAAGCCACATATGTATATATTTAATAATTTGTTATAAGACCGCCTCCCTGACAGTGTTTTAATGTGCTAAAGGTAAAGTTTAATTGTATTGTCACTATGTTATAAGTTTGTTGTGGGTTCGATCCCCACACGAACGAAAAATTTGTTCTTTCCACACACAGGTTTTTCCGGCCTGAGTGTTATTTGTGTCTTTGTAAAGTCCCCCACGATGGAAAAAATATTCCTAGAAGGACTGGTTTTTTAAAAAAAACACAAAATTAAATTTAGGCCGTAAGGATAGATAATATAACATGCCTTGTTATGGCAATAATACTAACCAACAAATATGTACAAAATGTAGCGTAAGGTTAACTTAACATATCGCTACAAACTTCTAAATTAGTACAACAGCTGTTTTGATTATTATAGCACACACACGAACAGACAAATAGTGTTTACGATTTAATTATTATGAACAGATTGATACAGGTTTGTCGCTACTAAATAATAAATTTAATAAATTAAAAATATTCTGTAGTATTATTTATGACAATAATAATCCTCAAATTATCAAAACTATGTTTCATTATAATATTCTTCGACTTGTTTGATTTAAGTGTTATCTACACTAATATTATAAAGCTGAAGAGTTTGTTTATTTTGTTGAAAACGCTAATCAGAGGAACTACAAGTTCGAATCAAAAAATTATTTTAGTGTCGGATATACCATTTATCGACGAAGACTATAGGCTATATGACATCACGCAATGACTTAAAGGAGCGGAGCATCAATAATTTTTTTTGCAAAATCTGGTAAACTTCTCATATGTGAAGCAGACGAAGCTGCGCGGGTCTGCTAGTATTTTTATATTTGTAAACAACATTACGCAACTTCTGCCTTCTTGTAAATATGTTGTAATTTATTTTATTTAGTAATTTGACTGATATATATTTTTATTTAGTTACTGAAGGAAATGGCGGCCGAACACAAACTATGTCCGCGTCTCGAGCCGGAAGTGGTAAGTCACATATATGTATATATTTCATAATTTGTTACAAGACCGCCTCCCTGACAGTGTTTTAATGTGCTATAGGTAAGTTTAATTGTATTTTCACTATGTTATAAGTTTGTTGTGGGTTCGATTCCCACACGAACAAAAAAATTGTGCATTCCACACACAGGTTTTTCCAGCCTGGGTGTTATTTGTGTCTTTGTAAAGTCCCCCACGATGGAGAAATGTTCCTAGAAGGAAAGGTCTTTTTAAAAAAAACACAAAATTAAATTTAGGCCGTAAGGATAGATAATATAACATGCCTTGTTATGGCAATAATACTAACCAACAAATATGTACAAAATGTAGCGTAAGGTTAACTTAACATATCGCTACAAACTTCTAAATTAGTATAACAGCTGTTTTGATTATTATAGCACACACACGAACAGACAAATAGTGTCTACGATTTAATTATTATGAACAGATTGATACAGGTTTGTCGCTACTAAATAATAAATTTAATAAATAAAAATATTCTGTAGTATTATTTATGACAATAATAATCCTCAAATTATCAAAACTATGTTTCATTATAATATTCTTCGACTTGTTTGATTTAAGTGTTATCTACACTAATATTATAAAGCTGAAGAGTTTGTTCATTTTGTTGAAAACGCTAATCAGAGGAACTACAAGTTCGAATCAAAAAAATATTTTAGTGTCGGATATACCATTTATCGAGGAAGACTATAGGCTATATGACATCACGCAACGACTAAAAGGAGCGGAGAATCAATAATTTTTTTTGCAAAATCTGATAAACTTCTCATATGTGAAGCAGACGAAGCTGCGCGGGTCAGCTAGTATTTTTATATTTGTAAACAATATTATGCAACTACTGCCTTCTTGTAAATATCTTGTAATTTATTTTATTCAGTAATTTGACTGATATATATTTTTTATTTAGTTACTAAAGGAAATGGCGGCCGAACAGAAACTATGTCCCAGTCTCAAGCCGGAAGTGGTAAGCCACATATGTATATATTTAATAATTTGTTATAAGACCGCCTCCCTGACAGTGTTTTAATGTGCTATAGGTAAAGTTTAATTGTATTGTCACTATGTTATAAGTTTGTTGTGGGTTCGATCCCCACACGAACGAAAAATTTGTTCTTTCCACACACAGGTTTTTCCGGCCTGAGTGTTATTTGTGTCTTTGTAAAGTCCCCCACGATGGAAAAAATATTCCTAAAAGGACTGGTTTTTAAAAAAAAACACAAAATTAAATTTAGGCCGTAAGGATAGATAGTATAACATGCCTTGTTATGGCAATAATACTAACCAACAAATATGTACAAAATGTAGCGTAAGGTTAACTTAACATATCGCTACAAACTTCTAAATTAGTACAACAGCTGTTTTGATTATTATAGCACACACACGAACAGACAAATAGTGTTTACGATTTAATTATTATGAACAGATTGATACAGGTTTGTCGCTACTACCTCCGCCGCATAGTCGGGGCATATTTATCCGAGAGGGTAGTCGTCTACCCGGGTCACGACGGTTGGAGTCGGCGAGAGATGTCGTGCGGTGTTCCACAGGGATCGGTTCTGGGTCCGCTCCTGTGGAACATCGGTTACGACTGGGTGCTGCGAGGTGCGCTCCTCCGTGGCGTCGGCGTCATTTGTTACGCCGACGACACGCTTGTCACGGCGAGGGGTAAGTCGCACCGGGCGGCGGCCATACTGGTGACCGCTGGGGTCGCACAAGTCGTTGGTCGTATCCGGCGGTTGGGCCTCGAGGTGGCCCTGTCTAAATCCGAGGCTGTATGTTTTCACGGCCCTCGGAATCGGCCACCTCCAGGGGCCCATATCATGGTAGGAGGGGTCCGCATCGGCGTTGAGTCAACCCTAAGGTATTTAGGTCTCTTGCTCGATAGCCGATGGGACTTTACAGCCCATTTTCGTCGTTTGGCTCCCATTCTTCGGGGCGCTGCAGGCGCGCTCTCGCGCCTGCTGCCCAACCTTGGGGGGCCAAGCACCTCCTACCGGAGGCTCTACGAGGGGGTCGTGCGGTCCATGGCCCTATATGGGGCCCCAGTGTGGGCAAACAACCTGACGGCCCGTAACATCACGGCGCTTCGTGCTCCACAGCGCGCCATGGCCGTCAGGTTGATTAGAGGTTACCGCACGATCTCGTTCGAGGCTGCGAGCCTCCTCGCCGGATCGATGCCATGGGACCTGGAAGCGGCGCTCCTGGCGTCACTCTATCGTTGGCGCCAAGAGGCGCTAGCTCGGGGCGAGGGACCGGGTCTTGCCGCAATCAAGGCGGCAAGGTACGAGCTCCGCCAGGTCCTAGTGGCTAATTGGAAGGAGCGACTTGTGCACCCCAGTGCCGGGCACGCCACGATCGTGGCGGTAAGTCCCGTTTTGAGGAGTGGCTGGAGAGGCGGCATGGCGCCCACACCTTCCGGCTGACACAGGTTCTGACTGGCCACGGTTGTTTTGGCCAGTTCCTGTGTCGTATACGCCGGCAAGAGACGCCCGGTTGTCACCACTGCGGCGACTGCCGCGACGTTGTTGAGGACACGGCGCTGCACACTTTGGCGGTTTGCCCCGCCTGGGCATCGCAGCGCCGTGAGTTGATCGCGGCAGTCGGATCGATTGCCCTCTCGCTCCCGGCCGTAGTTCAGTCTATGGTCCGGAGTGAGAGGTCGTGGAACGCCGTCGCCTCCTTTTGTGAGGAAGTAATTTCCATCAAGGAGGCGGCGGAGCGGGAGAGGGAGCGTTTAAACCCTCTCCCCAACCGCAGAGCCGGGCGCCGGAGGGCGCGCGATGACCTCCAGCCACCCTGAGGTTTGACCTGGGGGTGGCAGGCTTTGTGGGCCTGCCCGCCATCCGTTCAGCACCAGGTCCGAGAGGCGGCGTGCGTGTTCCCACGCGCGCCTCTGTTTCGAGTCCGTCTCCCCCCTAGGGGGGAGACAGTAGGGAAATTTTTATGAAGTGAGTCCTTTGGGTAGGTCTCTTGTGTAGTGGCCTGCCGTTTCATACGGCGGGCCGTAACCTCGGCGGGGTCGCGACCGCATGCGAAAGCGATTCGCGCGGCCCCGTCGATAGTGGTTTTGTCGAGGAACACCGTGGTAGGTTTAGTCGGTATTCCGGGAGGTACATTATCTTTTAACATCTTTCTTTTACCCCGGCGAGTCCGACATAATCCCTCCGCCCGCCCCCGCGGAGGGGTATGCGTCATTGCATTCCCGCAAGTAAAAAAAAAAAAATTGGTTTGTCGCTACTAAATAATAAATTTAATAAATTAAAAATATTCTGTAGTATTATTTATGACAATAATAATCCTCAAATTATCAAAACTATGTTTCATTATAATATTCTTCGACTTGTTTGATTTAAGTGTTATCTACACTAATATTATAAAGCTGAAGAGTTTGTTTATTTTGTTGAAAACGCTAATCAGAGGAACTACAAGTTCGAATCAAAAAATTATTTTAGTGTCGGATATACCATTTATCGACGAAGACTATAGGCTATATGACATCACGCAATGACTAAAAGGAGCGGAGCATCAATAATTTTTTTTGCAAAATCTGGTAAACTTCTCATATGTGAAGCAGACGAAGCTGCGCGGGTCTGCTAGTATTTTTATATTTGTAAACAACATTACGCAACTTCTGCCTTCTTGTAAATATGCTGTAATTTATTTTATTTAGTAATTTGACTGATATATATTTTTATTTAGTTACTGAAGGAAATGGCGGCCGAACACAAACTATGTCCGCGTCTCGAGCCGGAAGTGGTAAGTCACATATATGTATATATTTCATAATTTGTTACAAGACCGCCTCCCTGACAGTGTTTTAATGTGCTATAGGTAAGTTTAATTGTATTTTCACTATGTTACAAGTTTGTTGTGGGTTCGATTCCCACACGAACAAAAAAATTGTGCATTCCACACACAGGTTTTTCCAGCCTGGGTGTTATTTGTGTCTTTGTAAAGTCCCCCACGATGGAGAAATGTTCCTAGAAGGAAAGGTCTTTTTAAAAAAAACACAAAATTAAATTTAGGCCGTAAGGATAGATAATATAACATGCCTTGTTATGGCAATAATACTAACCAACAAATATGTACAAAATGTAGCGTAAGGTTAACTTAACATATCGCTACAAACTTCTAAATTAGTATAACAGCTGTTTTGATTATTATAGCACACACACGAACAGACAAATAGTGTCTACGATTTAATTATTATGAACAGATTGATACAGGTTTGTCGCTACTAAATAATAAATTTAATAAATAAAAATATTCTGTAGTATTATTTATGACAATAATAATCCTCAAATTATCAAAACTATGTTTCATTATAATATTCTTCGACTTGTTTGATTTAAGTGTTATCTACACTAATATTATAAAGCTGAAGAGTTTGTTCATTTTGTTGAAAACGCTAATCAGAGGAACTACAAGTTCGAATCAAAAAATTATTTTAGTGTCGGATATACCATTTATCGAGGAAGACTATAGGCTATATGACATCACGCAACGACTAAAAGGAGCGGAGCATCAATAATTTTTTTTGCAAAATCTGATAAACTTCTCATATGTGAAGCAGACGAAGCTGCGCGGGTCAGCTAGTATTTTTATATTTGTAAACAATATTATGCAACTACTGCCTTCTTGTAAATATGTTGTAATTTATTTTATTCAGTAATTTGACTGATATATATTTTTTATTTAGTTACTAAAGGAAATGGCGGCCGAACAGAAACTATGTCCCAGTCTCAAGCCGGAAGTGGTAAGCCACATATGTATATATTTAATAATTTGTTATAAGACCGCCTCCCTGACAGTGTTTTAATGTGCTATAGGTAAAGTTTAATTGTATTGTCACTATGTTATAAGTTTGTTGTGGGTTCGATCCCCACACGAACGAAAAATTTGTTCTTTCCACACACAGGTTTTTCCGGCCTGAGTGTTATTTGTGTCTTTGTAAAGTCCCCCACGATGGAAAAAATATTCCTAGAAGGACTGGTTTTTTAAAAAAAACACAAAATTAAATTTAGGCCGTAAGGATAGATAGTATAACATGCCTTGTTATGGCAATAATACTAACCAACAAATATGTACAAAATGTAGCGTAAGGTTAACTTAACATATCGCTACAAACTTCTAAATTAGTACAACAGCTGTTTTGATTATTATAGCACACACACGAACAGACAAATAGTGTTTACGATTTAATTATTATGAACAGATTGATACAGGTTTGTCGCTACTACCTCCGCCGCATAGTCGGGGCATATTTATCCGAGAGGGTAGTCGTCTACCCGGGTCACGACGGTTGGAGTCGGCGAGAGATGTCGTGCGGTGTTCCACAGGGATCGGTTCTGGGTCCGCTCCTGTGGAACATCGGTTACGACTGGGTGCTGCGAGGTGCGCTCCTCCGTGGCGTCGGCGTCATTTGTTACACCGACGACACGCTTGTCACGGCGAGGGGTAAGTCGCACCGGGCGGCGGCCATACTGGCGACCGCTGGGGTCGCACAAGTCGTTGGTCGTATCCGGCGGTTGGGGCTCGAGGTGGCCCTGTCTAAATCCGAGGCTGTATGTTTTCACGGCCCTCGGAATCGGCCACCTCCAGGGGCCCATATCATGGTAGGAGGGGTCCGCATCGGCGTTGAGTCAACCCTAAGGTATTTAGGTCTCTTGCTCGATAGCCGATGGGACTTTACAGCCCATTTTCGTCGTTTAGCCCCCATTCTTCGGGACGCTGCAGGCGCGCTCTCGCGCCTGCTGCCCAACCTTGGGGGGCCAAGCACCTCCTGCCGGAGGCTCTACGAGGGGGTCGTGCGGTCCATGGCCCTATATGGGGCCCCAGTGTGGGCAAACAACCTGACGGCCCGTAACATCACGGCGCTTCGTGCTCCACAGCGCGCCATAGCCGTCAGGTTGATTAGAGGTTACCGCACGATCTCGTTCGAGGCTGCGAGCCTCCTCGCCGGATCGATGCCATGGGACCTAGAAGCGGCGCTTCTGGCGTCGCTCTATCGTTGGCGCCAGGAGGCGCTAGCTCGGGGCGAGGGACCGGGTCTTGCCGCAATCAAGGCGGCAAGGTACGAGCTCCGCCAGGTCCTAGTGGCTAATTGGAAGGAGCGACTTGTGCACCCCAGTGCCGGGCACGCCACGATCGTGGCGGTAAGTCCCGTTTTGAGGAGTGGCTGGAGAGGCGGCATGGTGCCCTCACCTTCCGGCTGACACAGGTTCTGACTGGCCACGGTTGTTTTGGCCAGTTCCTGTGTCGTATACGCCGGCAAGAGACGCCCGGTTGTCACCACTGCGGCGACTGCCGCGACGTTGAGGACACGGCGCTGCACACTTTGGCGGTTTGCCCCGCCTGGGCATCGCAGCGCCGTGAGTTGATCGCGGCAGTCGGATCGATTGCCCTCTCGCTCCCGGCCGTAGTTCAGTCTATGGTCCGGAGTGAGAGGTCGTGGAACGCCGTCGCCTCTTTTTGTGAGGAAGTAATTTCCATTATAGGCTATATGACATCACATCACGCAACGACTAAAAGGAGCGGAGCATCAATAATTTTTTTTGCAAAATCTGGTAAACTTCTCATATGTGAAGCAGACGAAGCTGCGCGGGTCTGCTAGTATTTTTATATTTGTAAACAACATTACGCAACTTCTGCCTTCTTGTAAATATGTTGTAATTTATTTTATTTAGTAATTTGACTGATATATATTTTTATTTAGTTACTGAAGGAAATGGCGGCCGAACACAAACTATGTCCGCGTCTCGAGCCGGAAGTGGTAAGTCACATATATGTATATATTTCATAATTTGTTACAAGACCGCCTCCCTGACAGTGTTTTAATGTGCTATAGGTAAGTTTAATTGTATTTTCACTATGTTATAAGTTTGTTGTGGGTTCGATTCCCACACGAACAAAAAAATTGTGCATTCCACACACAGGTTTTTCCAGCCTGGGTGTTATTTGTGTCTTTGTAAAGTCCCCCACGATGGAGAAATGTTCCTAGAAGGAAAGGTCTTTTTAAAAAAAACACAAAATTAAATTTAGGCCGTAAGGATAGATAATATAACATGCCTTGTTATGGCAATAATACTAACCAACAAATATGTACAAAATGTAGCGTAAGGTTAACTTAACATATCGCTACAAACTTCTAAATTAGTACAACAGCTGTTTTGATTATTATAGCACACACACGAACAGACAAATAGTGTCTACGATTTAATTATTATGAACAGATTGATACAGGTTTGTCGCTACTAAATAATAAATTTAATAAATAAAAATATTCTGTAGAATTATTTATGACAATAATAATCCTCAAATTATCAAAACTATGTTTCATTATAATATTCTTCGACTTGTTTGATTTAAGTGTTATCTACACTAATATTATAAAGCTGAAGAGTTTGTTCATTTTGTTGAAAACGCTAATCAGAGGAACTACAAGTTCGAATCAAAAAATTATTTTAGTGTCGGATATACCATTTATCGAGGAAGACTATAGGCTATATGACATCACGCAACGACTAAAAGGAGCGGAGCATCAATAATTTTTTTTGCAAAATCTTGTAAACTTCTCATATGTGAAGCAGACGAAGCTGCGCGGGTCTGCTAGTATTTTTATATTTGGAAACAACATTACGCAACTTCTGCCTTCTTGTAAATATGTTGTAATTTATTTTGTTCAGTAATTTGACGGATATATTATATTTTTTATTTAGTTACTGAAGGAAATTGCGGCCGAACAGAAACTATGTCCCAGTCTCAAGCCGGAAGTGGTAAGCCAGATATGTATATATTTAATAATTTGTTATAAGACCGCCTCCCTGACAGTGTTTTAATGTGCTATAGGTAAAATTTAATTGTATTTTCACTATGTTATAAGTTTGTTGTGGGTTCAATTCCCACACGAACAAAAAAATTGTGCATTCCACACACAGGTTTTTTAGCCTGGGTGTTATTTGTGTCTTTGTAAAGTCCCCCACGATGGAGAAAATATTCCTAGAAGAACTGGTCCTTTTAAAAAAACACAAAATTATATTTAGGCCGTAAGGATAGATAGTATAACATGCCTTGTTATGGCAATAATACTAACCAACAAATATGTACAAAATGTAGCGTAAGGTTAACTTAACATATCGCTACAAACTTCTAAATTAGTACAACAGCTGTTTTGATTATTATAGCACACACACGAACAGACAAATAGTGTTTACGATTTAATTATTATGAACAGATTGATACAGGTTTGTCGCTACTAAATAATAAATTTAATAAATAAAAATATTCAGTAGTATTATTTATGACAATAATATTCTTCGACTTGTTTGATTAAAGTGTTATCTATACTAATATTATAAAGCTGAAGGGTTTGTTTGTTTGGTTGAAAACGCTAATCAGAGGAACTACAAGTTCTTATCAAAAAAATACTTTTGTGTCGGATACTCCATTTATCGAGGAAGACTATAGGCTATATGACATCACGCTACGACTAAAAAGAGCAGTGTTCGGGGTTGGGGTGAGATAAAGATAAACTAAGATGAAAGATAATAAAATGGCAAGGCGTCAAACTGTATCCCACATAAGGTACGTAATATTATATATAACTCCCTGATTAAGTCACACCGAATACCTTATCGAAATATGGGGCTCAGCAGCACCAACCAATTTAATTCCACTCCAAAGAACACAAAACAAAATTATTAAAATACTTTTCCACTATCACTACCTAACTCCAACAAAATTATTATATAAAAAACTAACCTAATGAACATCACACAACTTTATATATATACTACATGCATTCTTGTCAAAAAATAACAAGTAACTCAATCCGATCAAACCTAGAATTACGTAAAAAGACTTTTACACACAACTTAAGAAATAAAAACAAGTTACAATTACCGACCGCAAGGACAAACTATGGAAAAAAAACTGTATTGTTTGAGGGCGCACAGATGTTCAACAAATTACCTAACGAGATAAAAGATTGCGATAACATAAATACCTTTAAAAATTTGCTAACAAAATATGTATTAACACTATAACAGCAACAATGCGCTAGAGACTTATACTAATGACTTTTATAACATTGTATAATTATTACTCAATCTCATTGTAAATGAACAAAAATTGTTTTATGAGAAATAAATTTCTTTAAACCTAAATTGCTATATTTAAAGTCCACAATAAAATAATAAAGATCAAATTAATTAAAGAATGAGGATGAGTAAATATAATGAAAGGTAAGAGATTTGAGTCACGCGCGCGATATGACGACTAACGATGAACTAGTTAATTATTGCTGCGTAAAGTGCAATAAAATAAATGATTTATAATATACACGTGTTGTCCGGTTATTGACCCGTACATGCTCCCGGGGGCAAAAAATGTGGCTAGTTAGTTAGATGAACGGATGGCGAGTAACAAGGTGAAACAATTTGTAACTAAAAATAATAAATGATTGAAAGGGTTAGTGCCTACATAATTAAATGATTAATAATAAAAACTATATAAGCAGAACACACGCGTGTCATGTGACATGAGAGACATGACTCATAAGTTGTCATAAGTTTGTAAATCGGGAAGAGAAAAAACGCGATATATGGGTGAGGAGGCTCTGTCCTGTGTTTGTAAATGATCATGAGATTTAGATAGGCCCTTGTTATCACTTTTCACTGGTAGAGATAATTGCCCTTTTTCCCTAAGATCACAACACTCACTCACTGCACTTTTTTGTTTAACTACAGATTGCCTTTTTCCCCTAGCCTCACAACACGCACTTAAAACACTTTTGCCGGGTGTCATCGGCATGTCCGGGGCCGACGCATGCGCCCCTCCCATAGGTGTCGAGGACGAACGATGCGCTCTCAGTGTTCGCCGCCGCCAATAGATTATAACAGTGGCTATCAGGATTCCAAAGATAAGAATATATATAACAGCATAGTGATATACATCGTGGTAGGATAACTTATCACTCAAAGGATCACTATGCTTCAGGATCTCAATATTTTTATTTATAGCCTCAAATTGACGCAGTATTTTTGAGTTATTGGGATCGATCTCGGAGGTCTCAGGGATAGAAATGTTTAAGATGTGATTTATCGGTGAAATTATAGGCGCATCAATCTTTGTGCTTGTACTAATTCTGCTAGACAGCACTTTGCTTGAATGTACAATAAAATTTTCAGTTTTTATCATACAGCCTTCCTCTACGTTCAATAAACCGGCATTTGTCAATTTTGCGGCGGTAATTAGACCTTCACAAATAAATTTAATGAGGCATTCATGACAACAAAAATAGTAATACTTATGTGGAGATGTTAGTTCTTCCCATACATTTTTGCAAGGAGTTCTTATGGTTTTACAGGTTCATGTGGTTGAAATCGTCTCACACAAGCTGTGATCGTCTTTCAAATGATAAATGGGATTTCTGATGTGGCATAAGATCATCATAGGATTTTGTTTTATACAAGTCTGGAGGTCGGCCGGGGAGATGGTTATATAAGAGTCCTTTCTGATGTTAATAGCTGCGTATTTTGATATTGTCTTTACACTTATCATGTCGTTGTTCAAGGATTTTGGGATTAAAGGTATTCTCATTTCAATGATCAGGTACTTATTGCAGTATTTTGCTCTCACTTTAAGCAAATTGTAAAGATCTTTTACATGCAAGTTGTCTACAGGAATCGCTAAATCTTTAGGTATTTGAGCAGATATCGAACTTAACTCGGCTCTCAGCTGTTTCGGAGATATTAAATGAAAATCTAACTTTCCATTGTAAATGTTAGTCACCGTGTCTAAAATGGAATCCTGTATTCTTCTTAAATTATACAATAAGTTATTTGCTGAAAATGCGGCAGTTAAGAACTCTGAAAAAATCGTGACTTTTTGTACATGACGTTGAAGATCTTGAATAGAATCTTGGAGGGAATTAATTTCCTGATTTATGGATTTGTGGTGTTTGTTAATCGTACTCTCCATTCTCTTCATAACATTGAACTCGGCTTCCACAACGGAGGTTTGATTTTGCCAGAGGTTATACAAATGATTGTCATTTTCTTTCAAAAGGTTAATTTCTTTCGTATACTGCTCAGCAAACCGTTGATCCAACACACCAAACAAGCTATTTGCTACGTAGCCCACTCCGTCTACCAAGCCACGGCGCCGGCGCCGCCTTTCGTATCCAGTTACATTTTTAGTTTTAAGAGTGACGGCTCTCACATGTCCATCACTTCCGGGATGAAGCTCTACTACCCTGCCTAAAGCCCACTTTCCAGGCGATAGGTTTTCGTCCTTGATGATGACCATATCGTTGAGACATAGATCCTTTTGAGGTTGCTTCCATTTAGTCCTAATAGATAACTGTGAAAGGTATTCGTTTTTCCACTAAACCCAAATATCTTTATAAATCTTTTGCACCAAGTACCATCTAGTTCTTAGATCATTTTCAGTTTCTTAGATCGTTAAATTGGGCCCACTAGCTAAGAAGTGAGCTTGGGTCAAGAAATCTATATCCTCGGGATCTTCCGTCAACGGACAAAAAGGTCGTGAATTTAAACAAGCTTCAAGTTGAGATAAGAGCGTGTTATACTCTTCATACGTGAGTTTTTGCACCCCGACAACACGCTTTAGATGATGTTTTAAACTCTTTACTGCGGCTTCCCAAAGTCCACCTGCAGATGGCCATGACGGAGCATTAAAATGCCACTCAATGTTCATTTCTGAGATGTTAGAGATGTTCTCTTGGCTTGTTAGGATTTCCGAGATTATATCAAGTTCTTGTTTCAGGATTTTGTTGGCCCCTATAAAATTTGTGCCCTGGTCGCTGTAGATGTGGCCGGGGATTCCTCTTCTGGCTGACATGCGTCTGAGCGCGGCAATAAATGCAGAAGCTGTGAGATCTAATACGATTTCTAAGTGTATGGCTTTTGTTACCATACACACGAATACTGCGACATAGCCTTTAATGGTTTTAATACCGCGACCTTTGCTTGCTTTTACCGCAACATATCCAGTATAGTCGATTCCAGTGTGATAAAAGGGCCGACTAGGATTTAACCTGGATGAACGTAAGTCACCCATAAGTTGGTGTTATGTTATGGGATCGTTTCTTCTGCATTTTATACACATTCTTAGTCGTTTTTTTTTGTAACTTTGGTTCCACTAAGAATCCAGTACTTTTGCCTTATAAAACCTGTTGTCATTTTTACTCCACCGTGAAATACTAATTTATGTGGCTCATCGATTATGAGATCTGAAAATGTTGATTTATTCGGGATTATAATGGGATGCTTCATTTCGGAATAAATGCTCGAATTTTTAAGGCGACCGCCAACGCGGAGTATTCCATGGGCGTCTAAAGTGGGGTTGAGATTCAAAATAGTGCTTTTCTTACTCAAGGGTAAACCTATTTCAAGGTGAGATATTTCCTTGGAAAAGTGTTCTCTCTGCACATGCTTTATTACCATTTTATGTGATTCTTTCAAATCGTTTAGGTTAAGATAGTTCTCATGTTTTTTCTTCAAAACATAAATGTCTATAAATTTGTTAACGTAGGCTAGGATTCGAATTACTTTTTTGAAAAGAATTGTCGTTAGTCACGGCGTTTACAAAATTATTCTTTTTGAGATCTTCAGTTGTAAAATAGGATGTCTTTTCAGGATAATTTTCGGGGTTATACGTTGGCAACCAATTTGGTCCTTGCCACCAAAGTGAGTGGTCAGCCAACTGAGATGCGGTTAAACTACGGCTCGCGCAATCTGCGGGGTTTTCTTTAGATTTAACATATCTCCACCTATCTTTCGAGATAATGTCGCATATCATTTGCACGCGGTTGCCTACAAAGGGTTTTCATTTGTGTGGTTCTCCATTTATCCATTCTAGCACTGCCATAGAATCGACCTATCCATAAACTTGAACCTTAAAGTCCGGTAGATATGAGATTATTTTTTGTATCAGTTTTGTTAATAAAACAGCGCCGCAAAGCTCCAAACGGAGGTATCGATTGAGGTTTTTTCAGGGGTATTACTTTAGACTTTCCGGCTACCAAAGATACTTGAGTAGTAGAGCCTCTATGGATTTTACAATAGACGACACATGCGTAGGCTTTGGTGCTAGCGTCACAAAAACCATGGAACTCACTGACATCATTTTCTCTAGTTTTAATCCAACGGGGTATTTTAAATTTTGATATATGGGGTAGATCGGTTTTTATTTTATTCCATTCCAGGGCAAGCTCTTGTGAAACAGGTTGAACCCAACGCAATTCTGTTTTCCACGTTTCTTGAAATAGCATTTTAAGTTTTATGGTGACTGGAGATATCCATCCTAAGGGGTCAAAGATTTTGGAAATATCAGATAGAAATTGGCGTTTTGTAGAAATGCATTCCCAGGTGATTTCGATGGGGTGAAAGATAAATAAATCGTCTTTAGGGTTCCATCGAAGACATAAAGCCTTTGTACACTCTGGCTGCCTAAAATGGAATTCTTCCTCCTTCTAAGAAGCACTATGGTCATCTGATATTTCAGGTAAGTTCGAACGCCATTTTCTGAGATTTAATCCACCTGACTTAAGAAGATTTGTCATCTCTATCTTGAGCTGTTTAGCGGCACTCCTAGTGTGAGCCCCATGCATAAGATCATCCATATAAAATGAGTTTTCTAATACACTAGGAGCGCTGCTGTTGGGATAATTTAGTTTTTCATCGAAGGCAAGTTGTTTGAGAGTCATCATGGCCAGAAATGGTGCGGCCTTTGTGCCATAGGTTACGGTTGCCAGCTGATATTTTTGTAATGGTTGGGATTGATGATTTCTCCAGATAATTTTTGGTGATCAGGGTGTAGCCAAATATTGCGGAACATTTTTTCAATATCAGCTGTAAATGCATATCTAAATTGCCTCCATTTAAGAATAAGACTTAGAAGGTGTTGTTGCAGATTTGGCCCGCTGCACATAAGATCATCGAGGCTGTAACCTGTAGAAGTTTTGGCCGATGCATTAAAAACAACTCTAAGTTTTGTAGTTGATGATTCCGCGCGTTGAACACAATAATGCGATAGATAGCAACCTGTATTCACGTCAGTGTTTATTGCTAAAGGTGTCATATATCCAACTCAATGTACTCATTTATAAACAACTTGTAGTCACTTGCTAAGTCAGGCTGTTCATTCAATTTATTTTCCATTCAAAAGAATTGTGCTACTGACTTTGTTTTTGACTCGCCTAATTTTTCCTCGAAATTTTCCTTGAATGGTATTTTCAAGACGTAACTGCCATCATCTCGTCTTGAGGTTGAATACTAATAAAAATCGATACATTTTTGGTCTTCTTCGGATATAGTTAAGGGTTCATGAATATCCTCCAATTCCCAAAACTGTTGAATATCAGATATGTAGTTAAGGATTACATTACATTGAAAGGTTGTACAATTACCGCTCAATATCCATCCTAACTGTGTTTGTTGAGCTATTGGTAATATACTTTCTGATCGACAAATACCATCCAAAAGGATCAGGGACTAGATATCCACGCCAAACAGAATGTCGACTTGCCTACTTTTGTAAAATTCGGAATCTGCGAGAGTTATTTGATTTAAGTCTGGCCAGTTTGGTTTTGTAAAGGTATGATTTGGTAAATGACTTGATGTAATGAATGATTAACTAGTCGTTTCATTATAAATACGTCCGTTTCAAATGTAAAGTCATTAATTAATGAAATGCATTTAATAGAGATCGTGCCTTTGCAAGGGTTTTCATTATTACCAACTCCTGAGATGTAGCCGTTACATTTTTGTCGAGGCAGCTTTAACAACTGAACGGCTCTCTCGGTTATGATATTTGAGAGATGTTTGAGATCCTTGATCTAAAAATACTCTCATCCTTTGGTAAGACCCGTCAACTGCATTTACCTTAACTATTGCTGTCGCAAGTAGTATTTCTGCGGAATTATTTTGCGTAGAAACAAGTACATTCATATCATGTTGCTGAGTTGCTGATTTTGCAGTTGTGGCCGCGTTCGATCTAGACTATGACGCATTCGGTGTCGTAATTCTTGACGTAAAAGATTCATGAAGAATAGTATTGTGATCTTTATGGCATTCTTTACACCTTAACTCCGAAAGACATTTTTTACCTTCGTGGTAGTGTAAGCAGTTTATACAAAGATTTAAATCACTAATTACATTTCGCCGCACAGAATGTTGCATTTTCAATAACTTTGGACAATAGTGTATGCGATGATCGCTTGCGCTGCAAATTACACAAGGTTTACGACCTCAGTTTTTTGCAATTGGACTTTGCCGATTGCGAAATTACTTGATTTGCATAAGTGTTGTTAGGATAATTATAACTTTATTTCTTAAGTATAAAACCCTTTGAAGATGATTGATGGTTATAATGGTAGCCCCTAGATGGCGAAAAAGGTGTTTGATTGTAGTTGTAGATACAGATGACTTTTGAAAGTGTTCTTGCCTTTTTCGGGAAGTTTCAAGCGACATAAACTTGTTTTCCAAAAATTGGAGAAACTCTTCTAACACAGGTAATTGTCTCGGAGCTTTCAAAGATTCGATATAGTCATCATTAGTTTCTGAATCTAATTTTTCAGCTAAAATACATACAAGGAAAGGATCTCAAGTAGAAACGTCAACACCGAGATTCTTTATAGCATTCACGCTCTCGTATGTTGTATCGTGGATGCGTTTAAGATGATTTACTGATTTTTGTTCAGAAGGAGGGATGTTTAGGATGTTCTTGAGGTGAGATAAAAAGATACGTCACTTATTTTCGTAACGGTGATTAAGGATATTCCGGTAAATAGGATAATTAGTGCAACTTATTTGAAGATGTTGAATCAATTTCTCGGGCTCGCTTTAATTTTACTTTTAAGGAATTGCATTTTCTGCACGTTCGAGAGAGAGAGAGGGATTATTGTACACAGTTTCAGTAAAGAGGTCCTTGAATAAAACCCATTGAGTGTAATTTCCTTTAAAAGTCGCGATTTCCAACTTGGGAGTTGATTTCTCAATATGTGCCACAGACCACATTTTCATATTAATTTCTTTTTTAAGATTTTTCTAATGTTTCTCATAGGTTGTAAATTGCTCCTCATACTGACTGTTTGAGCCGTTGAGCTCGTTGTCTAGCTCCCAGTGCACAGAATCAATTGCAGTCCAGCGGGTTTTTAAGGTTTTAAGGACGTCTTCAAAGTCCCACTTTTCAGTGATAAGATTAAGATCGATATCCGCAGCATCTCTTGAAAAAGCTCGGAAATTCGTAGCTTGTTTCCTTAAGAGCTCTTCAGTCTTGCTCGAATGTGAGCTATCTTTAAGAAGATGAGAGACGGAGATGCTTGGGAAGAAGATGGTTGAAATGTTGGAGGTTTTAGTACAGGGGTCTGAGGTCTGTCAGTGAGAGGTGTATAGTTCTGAATGGCTGTTTTAATGTTATTATATTTCATTTTCATTTGATCGTATTGATTTGAAGTAAAATATATATGAGATCGATCACCAAAAGATATTAAGGTCATATGATTATTATGAAATTCAGTCCAATATTGTTCCAAGCTCTCTAATCGTCGACGTACGTAGTCGTGAGTTTTTCTCTCAGCTCCATCTTTTTTGAAGTTGGTGTAGAGTTTATCTACTCCTTCGGTGATTTGCTGCTGTGTAGTTAGCTAGATTAGTTAGATGTCTTCCATTGTGGACATATTCGTAATAGAATAAAAATACCTTACTTGTATTGGCTTCTTTGGGGTCGAAGGTAAATCAGCACCGAAGTCCGAAAGCTGTGCGGTACAAACCGAAGACTGATAGGTTCCTTTGCGTCTGCTTAGGCACTAATCTCACAGGATCAATAGCTGGTTAAAGGGGTGCCTTTTAGGCACCGGGGTCATACAGGATCAACGAGATGAGATGAAGTACGTAGGGGCGCACTGTACTCCAAAGTCTAGTTATTTCGTTGTTTCGCGAGACACGTTCACAGTACACTATATAAAGCACACGCGTAATGGTCACGGATCTAGCTCGCTGGACCAATGTTCGGGATTGGGGTGAGATAAAGATAAACTAAGATAAAAGATAATAAAATTGCTATATTTAAAGTCCACAATAAAATAATAAAGATCAAATTAATTAAAGAATGAGGATGAGTGAAAATAATGAAAGGTAAGAGATTTGAGTTACGCGCGCGATATGACGACTAACGATGAACTAGTTAAATTTGCTGCGTAAAGTGCAATAAAATAAATTATTTATAATATACACGTGTTGTACGGTTATTGACCCGTACAAGCAGAGCCTTAATAAAAAATTATGCAAAAACAGGAAAGCTTCTCTTATATATTCTCTTATATAAGCTGCGCGGCTTAGCTAGTATTTTTATATTTGTAAACAACATTACGCAACTTCTGCCTTCTTGTAGATATGTTTTAATTTATTTTATTCAGTAATTTGACGTATATATATTTTTTATTTAGTTACTAAAGGAAATGGCGGCCAAACACAAACTATGTCCATGTCTCGAGCCGGAAGTGGTAAGCCACATATATGTATATATTTAATAATTTGTTATAAGACCGCCTTCCTGACAGTGTTTTAATGTGCTAAAGGTAAAGTTTAATTGTATTTTCACTATGTTATAAGTTTGATGTGGGTTCGATCCCCACACGGACCAAAACTTTGTGCATTCCACACACAGGTTAGTCCAGCTATATTTTTTTTTTTTTGCGTTTGCGTTTGCATTGACGCCTACTCCTCCGCGGGGGCGGGCGGAGGGATTATGTCGGACTCTCCGGGGTAAAAAAAAGATGGAATAAGAATAATGTACCTCCCGGAATACCGACTAAACCTATCACGGTGTTCCTCGACAAAACCACTATCGGCGGGGCCGCTCGAATCACTTTCGTATGCGGTCGCGACCACGCTGCGGTTTCGGCCCGCGCCGTATGAAACGGTAGGCCACTACACAACAAAACCTACCCAAAATAGGCACCTTCTTTACACTATAAAACCCTACTGTCTACCCCCCTAGAGGGGAGACGGACTCGAAACAGAGGCGCGCGTGGGAACACGCACGCCGCCTCTCGGACCTGGTGCTGAACGGATTGCGGGCAGGCCCACAAAGCCCGCTACCCCCAGGTCAAACCTCAGGGTGGCTGGAGGTAATCTCGCGCCCTCCGGCGCTCGGCTCTGCGGTTGGGGAGAAGGTTTAAGCGCTCCCTGTCCCGCTCCGCCGCCTCCTTGATGGAAATCACTTCCTCACAGAAGGAGGCGACGGCGTTCCACGACCTCTCACTCCGGACCATAGACTGAACTACGTCCGGGAGCGAGAGGGCGAGGGAGCGAGAGGCAAAAATTTCATTTTTTTTTTTATTGTGTCAGATGTGTTCAATATTTAACAACGTATGTTGCTGACTCTACAACGTATTAAATTCCCTTTAATGAAGCTGGCAGTACGCGAGTAATATAAGTATTACTCGGGTACGTGTGATAAGTGACACGTACATAGGCAACGGTAACCTCTAATAATCTCAATGTACGGATGGCGTAGTGGTTAAAATGGTCGCCTTGCCTACACAATGAGTTTTGTGTGATCCACAAATGATTGTTCCGAGTCTGGACGTTCTTTATGTCCGTTGTTTGAATGTTAGTAAAGTCTCCCGCGATACAGGCATTATACCTAGTGCGTCTTTAAAAAAGAACAGCCGTGTGCCTATTTCATACCCCTCTACTACAAAAATGAGCAAATATATCTTGAAAATTGAAGACATGATAAAATATGATAAACAAAGACTAGTGATGCGCATTGTAATGATATTCGAATATAGTAAGATCTCTAGACCTCGTACTCTATAGCCACTTCAACAGTAACCATAGAAACTGACAATGATCACCGCCAAATACACACAGCAGCTGTAACAGGATTGACAGGACCTTACTCGCTAGTGGCACTCACTGGTAAGCACAGAAACGGTAGTCTCCATTGCGCACAATATCATGTTTACTCCTCATGGTCAAGGAAGTAAATAATGCGGATGGCGTAGTGGCTTAAGTTGTCGCCGAGCCACTGCCTCTGCGCCGAGTGTTGTAGGTTCGAATTCCACACGGGACAAAAATTTGTGTGATCCAAAAATGTTTGTCCTCTTGTGAATATTTGTAAAGTCCCCCGCGATACAGGAGTTTCCTAGTGCGAAAGTTGTCTTTTTAACAAAAAATAGGAAGAGCATGTTCTTATTTACAGCCGTCCGTCGTGTTGTCTATAAATTGGTATATTTATTCGAAAATAATTGTGCAGTTAGCGACTAATATTTTTCAGTGAACTTGTTATTTTAGAATTTAATTTATTAATGCTATTTTATCTTCACAGTGGCTGGTGGTACGGCTGCCGAGTCGGAATCAGATGCTTTCAGTGAGTAACTTAAATACGATTGGCTTCTGCAATCCAATTTACAATTGCACATAGTTTGTTTGTTTGGAAATTTTCAGCTTAAATAGATCTTTAATTTAATAGAAATCTCAATTTGGTATGTATGGAATTAGCTTTTATGGAATCAGTTACATAGCATGTTTCATTCGATATCTTAGGTGTAAGCTATAAACGTTTATCAACTAACATTTCAAATTATTCGAATGCCTAAGCATTTAAAAATATAAGAAACATTTTAAATATCAAATATATAGCTTTAATTTTGATAAATAAATTGATTGTGACACTTACATAGATATGAATACCTCTATTTTATAATAATTCGATATGAAGAGTTGTAGTGGAATAATTCGAAGAATATTAGTGGAAGTCCTAAGCAAAAAAAATGGTCATCATTATCGTACGAGCCCATATTACGAAACAACGTATCGCGATTACGATCATAGATCATAGATTGTGTCATGTTATCAAATCACGTTTCGAATATTCAATTATCATTCAAATCGTAATTACTTCGGTGACGATATATAGGTCAACATTTGTATGAGGGATCATATAAGTTCGAGTATACAAACTTATTTTTTCATAGCAATTATACATAGATAAGTGTCCTTAACGGTCGCCAACTAATAAAGTCAAATGTTTGATTTTATGTATATAAAGACAGACGGAATGAAAAAATATTATTCTCACATATATTATAAATGATAATATTAGCACCGTTCATGCACTGTCCCACTGAACACGGGTCTCTTCCCAATGTGAGGGGTTAGGCAATTGTTTACCATGCTGGACCAGTGTGTGTTGGCAGACTTCATATATCTTGAAGAACATAATGCAGAACTCTCATATGCAGGTTTCCTAATGATGATTTCCTTCACCGTTAAAGCGAGCAATAATTAAGTAACAATACGCGCATCACTTCGAAAGGGCTTAAAAAATCTCTAAAGCTTTTTACTTTGTTCATAATATTTACTCATTTCTTACAGGCGGTGCAGGAGCAGGATATATGTTCGGTAAGCAAAACAATTGTGAATAAAATATGTACTCTCGATTTCAAAGAGTGAAAACAATAGTTTTTTAAACAAGAAGCCCCCGCTTATCGCTCAAAGTGCAGAAACTAAGCGACCTAATACATCAAAGTTCCCAACTAAAATACCTGTTCATATACTGCAGGATAATTAAATTAAAATTAAATTAAATTCATCCTTAATTATCAATATAATTAAAATACAGTTCTGACGTTTTCTATAAAATATGGTCAAATTGGGATAAGGATAATAATTAGGATTAAACCCTCTCCCCAACCGCAGAGCCGGGCGCCGGAGGGCGCGAGATGACCTCCAGCCACCCTGAGGTTTGACCTGGGGGTGGTGGGCTTTGTGGGCCTGCCCGCCATCCGTTCAGCACCAGGTCCGAGAGGCGGCGTGCGTGTTCCCACGCGCGCCTCTGTTTCGAGTCCGTCTCCCCTCTAGGGGGGGGACATCCCCTTCCTCTACGACTATCCCAGTTTATGATATAGCGTTCCCCCACACCAACCGTTAGGTTATAATAGAGGAGTCGCTGTACCTTCCAGTGCCCGAGAGCACCTTCTGGGACCAGTTATGGACAGGTCTTGTCCCCAAATCCCGACTCTCCACCCTAACCTCAGAGATCCGGTTCTCGTAAGCGAGCTACCTCGTGCCCAAGTGACACTACCTATTCTCCAGATAGGTACCGGAGCAATAAAGCCGCTCACTACTCGCAACTCAAAGGAGTTGCTAACGATAACCTCGCTGAAGCCGACGGAGAAGCCGCCTCCCATATCTCCAGTATGGTACCGGAGCTGTGTAAGGCACGCTCACTTCCCGACATACATCCGTATGCCTACCCAAATAGGCCTACAAGCCGGGTGTGGCCCGAGTCACTCCAGCTATGACTCTTACTTGCTGAGCAGGCAAGCTCCCGAGATGCGTTGCGGCAGTGAAACCACACTGCAACTTCGCTAAAGGCAACTCCGTGCCTCATGCGACCGACTGGTTCGCACTGGCCGCGTCTGAGTCCGACGCTCGAACGCAACGTGCTTGCCAAGCAAACGAACATGTCGTCCTCAGCGGCCAGCCACATACCCCTGCGAGTCCAACTCCAATGTCAGGCACCGCGCACTTTAGTCAGCGGTCGATAGAACGCGCCTTTCGAGGCGCAGTGGGCTTCCTGACCCCGCAGTACCCTGGTCCAAAGGGGGAGACCCGTAGTTCTCCCCCGAACCCTATCTACTCGGGTCCTGAAGATAGGGACATCCTGAAGATAGGGATATATATATAGAAGTGAGTCCTTTGGGTAGGTCTCTTCGCGTAGTGGCCTGCCGTTTTACATGGCGGGCCGTAACCTCGGCGGGGTCGCGACCGCATGCGAAAGCGATTCGCGCGGCCCCGTCGATAGTGGTTTTGTCGAGGAACACCGTGGTAGGTTTAGTCGGTATTCCGGGAGGTACATTATCTTTTCAACATCTTTCTTTTACCCCGGCGAGTCCGACATAATCCCTCCGCCCGCCCCCGCGGAGGGATATGCGTCACTGCATTCCCCCACGTAAAAAAAAAAAAAAAAAGGATAATAATTAGGATAAGCCTACAACTCCTTCAGAATTACATAATTATGATAAATAGGCAATCTGAACTTTAATTATTCTAACCCTTTTGTAATATTTGGCCTTTAACTATGAAATTGCCGTTTATGTCCTCCATCTAACGTTGTTTCAATTTTCTATAATTACAAAATGGTTGATGTTTCTGCTAATTTAACAAAAACCATAGTGGCCTAGATAAAAACAAATACTATACATTTAAAAAACGACACAATTCAAATTGGTCATTACAAAAATATTTATAAAATAGTATCAAAAAGTCAACGTAGCAATTTTCTTCATACAATTCATACAATGCGGCGTAATGGTCGTTTCGCACAAATCTGTTCGCCCGAATTGTGCGAAATGTCACTTTTTATTAATAATAATTTTCGTGCGAAGTGACTATTATGCCTACAATGCAAATTCATGTACAAGGCAACTTCATTTTAAAACCCCTATTGTTAAGTCCTGCATAGACGGGTTTTTGTGCCATAATACAACGTAAAATTCTAATATTGCACTTTTACTCTTGTAGGAGATTTGTCGGGATGTGGAGGAGGTTTTAGTAAGTCAATATATGTATTTATTTTTTTATTTAGAATGAAATATGTCGGAGTTCACATAAATGTTGATGTCATGTGTTTTGTGTTTAATTTGTAAGCTCGAAAATAAAATAAATTTTATGTAAATCATATTTATTTGTTTTAACAGGTAACTCTGGATTTGGATTAGATAGCTTTTCACCTTCCACAGGTGAATAAATAAATTGTTCGTTACGAACAAATAAAAGAAAATTTTACTATTGCCTACAGCCTTTCGAGAATGTCATCCAAACGTTATTTTCTATGTACTAGTTACCACTGATAAGTAACCTCACCAAACACTGCTTTGATTGTTCTGTACCATATAATTTGACTTTCCAAATACAGCAGGCACAACATAATAAACCATGAATTTTCTAACGATTGTGCACATAAAGCTTGTATTACTATGAATCAATATGTTTTGTTTACACCGTGCCAGATGAGACACCCGAAACGCCTTCTGAGACCGGTAATGAGAAAATCTTACTATTGCCTCTTGCCTTTCGAGAATATCATCCAAACGTTATTTTCTATATATTAGTTACCACTGATAAGTAATCTCACCAAACATTGCTTTGATTGTACTGTACTATATAATTTGACTTTCCAAATACAGCACGCAAAACATAATAAACCATGAATTTTCTAACGATTGTGCACATAAAGCTTGTATTACTATGAATAAATTTTTTGTTTACACCGTTTCAGAAGAGACACCCGAAACGCCTTCAGAGAGTGGTAATGAGAAAATTTTACTATTGCCAACTGCCTTTCGAGAATGTCACCCAAACAATATTTTCTATATATTAGTTACCACTGATAAGTAACCTCATCAAACATTGCTTTGATTGTACTGTACCATATAATTTGACTTTCCAAAAACATCACGCACAACATAATAAACCATGAATTTTCTAACGATTGTGCAAATAAAGCTTGTATTACTATGAATCAATGTTTTGGTTACACAGTTCCAGAAGAGACACCCGAAACGCCTTCAGAGAGTGGTAATGAGAAAATCTTACTATTGCCTCTTGCCTTTCGAGAATGTCATCCAAACGATATTTTCTGTATAGTAGTTACCACTGATAAGTAACCTCACTAAACATTGCTTTGATTGTACTGTACCATATAATTTGACTTTCCAAAGACAGCAGGCTCAATATATTAAACCATGAATTTTCTAACAATAGTGCAGATAGCCTTTTATTAACATGAATCAATGTTTTGTTTACACAGTTCCAGAAGAGTCACCCGAAACGCCTTCAGCTTGTGGTAATGAGAATTTTTCTATTGCCTACTTCCTTTCGAGAATGCCATCCAAACGTTATTTTCTATATATCAGTTACCACTGATAAGTAACCTCACCAAACATTGCTTTGATTGTTCTGTACCATATAATTTAACTTGCCAAATACAGCAGGCACAACATAATAAACCATGAATTTTCTAACGATTGTGCACATAAAGCTTGTATTACTATGAATCAATGTTTTGTTTACACCGTTTCAGAAGAGACACCCGAAACGCCTTCAGAGAGTGGTAATGAGAAAATCTTACTATTGCCTCTTGCCTTTCGAGAATGTCATCCAAACGATATTTTCTGTATACTAGTTACCACTGATAAGTAACATCACTAAACATTGCTTTGATTGTACTGTACCATATAATTTGACTTGCCAAATACAGCAGGCACAATATAATAAACCATGAATTTTCTAACGATTGTGCACATAAAGCTTGTATTACTATGAATCAATGTTTTGTTTACACCGTTTCAGAAGAGACACCCGAAACGCCTTCAGAGAGTGGTAATGAGAAAATCTTACTATTGCCTCTTGCCTTTCGAGAATGTCATCCAAACGATATTTTCTGTATACTAGTTACCACTGATAAGTAACATCACTAAACATTGCTTTGATTGTACTGTACCATATAATTTGACTTGCCAAATACAGCAGGCACAACATAATAAACCATGAATTTTCTAACAATAGTGCAGATAGCCTTTTATTAACATGAATCAATGTTTTGTTTACACAGTTCCAGAAGAGTCACCCGAAACGCCTTCAGCTTGTGGTAATGAGAATTTTTTTCAATTGCCTACTTCCATTCGAGAATGCCATACAAACGTTATTTTCTATATATTAGTTACCACTGATAAGTAACCTCACCAAACATTGCTTTGATTATACTGTACCATATAATTTGAGTTTCCAAATACAGCAGGCACAGCATAATAAACCATGAATTTTCTAACGATTGTGCACATAAAGCTTGTATTAATATGAATCAATGTTTTGTTTATACCGTTTCAGAAGAGACACCCGAAACGCCTTCAGAGAGTGGTAATGCGAAAATCTTACTATTGCCTCTTGCCTTTCGAGAATGTCATCCAAACGTTATTTTCTATATACTAGTTACCACTGATAAGTAACATCACTAAACATTGCTTTGATTGTACTGTACCATATAATTTGACTTGCCAAATACAGCAGGCACAACATAATAAACCATGAATTTTCTAACGATTGTGCACATAAAGCTTGTATTACTATGAATCAATGTTTTGTTTATACCGTTTCAGAAGAGACACCCGAAACGCCTTCAGAGAGTGGTAATGAGAAAATCTTACTATTGCCAACTGCCTTTCGAGAATGTCATCCAAACAATATTTTCTATATATTAGTTACAACTGATAAATAACCTCACCAAACATTGCTTTGATTGTACTGCACCATATAATTTGACTTTCCAAATATATCACGCACAACATAATAAACCATGAATTTTCTAACGATTGTGCAAATAAAGCTTGTATTACTATGAATTAATGTTTTGTTTACACAGTTCCAGAAGAGACACCCGAAACGCCTTCAGAGAGTGGTAATGAGAAAATCTTACTATTGCTTCTTGCCTTTCGAGAATGTCATCCAAACGATATTTTCTGTATACTAGTTACCACTGATAAGTTACCTCACTAAACATTGCTTTGATTGTACTGTACCATATAATTTGACTTTCCAAAGACAGCAGGCACAATATATTAAACCATGAATTTTCTAACAATAGTGCAGATAGCCTTTTATTAACATGAATCAATATTTTGTTTACACAGTTCCAGAAGAGTCACCCGAAACGCCTTCAGCTTGTGGTAATGAGAATTTTTCTATTGCCTACTTCCTTTCGAGAATGCCATCCAAACGTTATTTTCTATATATCAGTTACCACTGATAAGTAACCTCACCAAACATTGCTTTGATTATACTGTACCATATAATTTGAGTTTCCAAATACAGCAGGCGCAGCATAATAAACCATGAATTTTCCAACGATTGTGCACATAAAGCTTGTATTACTATGAATAAATTTTTTGTTTACACCGTTTCAGAAGAGACACCCGAAACGCCTTCAGAGAGTGGTAATGAGAAAATTTTACTATTGCCAACTGCCTTTCGAGAATGTCATCCAAACAATATTTTCTATATATTAGTTTAACTGATAAATAACCTCACCAAACATTGCTTTGAATGTACTGCACCATATAATTTGACTTTCCAAATACATCACGCACAACATAATAAACCATGAATTTTCTAACGATTGTGCAAATAAAGCTTGTATTACTATGAATTAATGTTTTGTTTACACAGTTCCAGAAGAGACACCCGAAACGCCTTCAGAGAGTGGTAATGAGAAAATCTTACTATTGCCTCTTGCCTTTCGAGAATGTCATCCAAATGAAATTTTCTGTATACTAGTTACCACTGATAAGTAACCTCACTAAACATTGCTTTGATTGTACTGTACCATATAATTTGACTTTCCAAAGACAGCAGGTACAATATATTAAACCATGAATTTTCTAACAACAGTGCAGAAAGCCTTTTATTAACATGAATCAATGTTTTGTTTACACAGTTCCAGAAGAGACACCCGAAACGCCTTCAGAGAGTGGTAATGAGAAAATTTTACTATTGACAACTGCCTTTCGAGAATGTCATCCAAACATTATTTTCTATATATTAGTTACCACTGATAAGTAACCTCACCAAACATTGCTTTAATTGTTTTGTACCATATAATTTGACTTGCCAAATACAGCACGCACAACATAATAAACCATGAATTTTCTAACGATTGTGCACATAAAGCTTGTATTACTATGAATCAATTTTTTGTTTACACCGTTTCAGAAGAGACACCCGAAACGCCTTCAGAGAGTGGTAATGAGAAAATTTTACTATTGCCAACTGCCTTTCGAGAATGTCATCCAAACAATATTTTCTATATATTAGTTACCACTGATAAATAACCTCACCAAACATTGCTTTGATTGTACTGTACCATATAATTTGACTTTCCAAATACATCACGCACAACATAATAAACCATGAATTTTCTAACAATAGTGCAGATGGCCTTTTATTAACATGAATCAATGTTTTGTTTACACAGTTCCAGAAGAGTCACCCGAAACGCCTTCAGCTTGTGGTAATGAGAATTTTTCTATTGCCTACTTCCTTTCGAGAATGCCATCCAAACGTTATTTTCTATATATCAGTTACCACTGATAAGTAACCTCACCAAACATTTCTTTGATTGTTCTGAACCATATAATTTGACTTGCCAAATACAGCAGGCACAACATAATAAACCATGAAATTTCTAACGATTGTGCACATAAAGCTTGTATTACTATGAATCAATGTTTTGTTTACACCGTTTCAGAAGAGACCCCCGAAACGCCTTCAGCTTGTGGTAATGAGAATTTTTTTCTATTGCCTACTTCCATTCGAGAATGTCATAGAAACGTTATTTTCTATATATTAGTTACCACTGATAAGTAACCTCACCAAACATTGCTTTGATTATACTGTACCATATAATTTGAGTTTCCAAATACAGCAGGCGCAGCATAATAAACCATGAATTTTCTAACGATTGTGCACATAAAGCTTGTATTACTATGAATCAATGTTTTGTTTATACCGTTTCAGAAGAGACACCCGAAACGCCTTCAGAGAGTGGTAATGAGAAAATCTTACTATTGCCTCTTGCCTTTCGAGAATGTCATCCAAATTATATTTTCTGTATACTAGTTACCACTGATAAGTAACCTCACTAAACATTGCTTTGATTGTACTGTACCATATAATTTGAGTTTCCAAATACAGCAGGCGCAGCATAATAAACCATGAATTTTCTAACGATTGTGCACATAAAGCTTGTATTACTATGAATCAATGTTTTGTTTATACCGTTTCAGAAGAGACACCCGAAACGCCTTCAGAGAGTGGTAATGAGAAAATCTTACTATTGCCTCTTGCCTTTCGAGAATGTCATCCAAATGATATTTTCTGTATACTAGTTACCACTGATAAGTAACCTCACTAAACATTGCTTTGATTGTACTGTACCATATAATTTGACTTTCCAAAGACAGCAGGCACAATATATTAAACCATGAATTTTCTAACAACAGTGCAGAAAGCCTTTTATTAACATGAATCAATGTTTTGTTTACACAGTTCCAGAAGAGACACCCGAAACGCCTTCAGAGAGTGGTAATGAGAAAATTTTACTATTGACAACTGCCTTTCGAGAATGTCATCCAAACATTATTTTCTATATATTAGTTACCACTGATAAGTAACCTCACCAAACATTGCTTTAATTGTTTTGTACCATATAATTTGACTTGCCAAATACAGCACGCACAACATAATAAACCATGAATTTTCTAACGATTGTGCACATAAAGCTTGTATTACTATGAATAAATTTTTTGTTTACACCGTTTCAGAAGAGACACCCGAAACGCCTTCAGAGAGTGGTAATGAGAAAATTTTACTATTGCCAACTGCCTTTCGAGAATGTCATCCAAACAATATTTTCTAAATACTAGTTACCACTGATAAATAACCTCACCAAACATTGCTTTGATTGTACTGTACCATATAATTTGACTTTCCAAATACATCACGCACAACATAATAAACCATGAATTTTCTAACAATAGTGCAGATAGCCTTTTATTAACATGAATCAATGTTTTGTTTACACAGTTCCAGAAGAGTCACCCGAAACGCCTTCAGCTTGTGGTAATGAGAATTTTTCTATTGCCTACTTCCTTTCGAGAATGCCATCCAAACGTTATTTTCTATATATCAGTTACCACTGATAAGTAACCTCACCAAACATTGCTTTGATTGTTCTGTACCATATAATTTGACTTGCCAAATACAGCAGGCACAACATAATAAACCATGAATTTTCTAACGATTGTGCACATAAAGCTTGTATTACTATGAATCAATGTTTTGTTAACACCGTTTCAGAAGAGACACCCGAAACGCCTTCAGAGAGTGGTAATGAGAAAATCTTACTATTGCCTCTTGCCTTTCGAGAATGTCATCCAAACGTTATTTTCTATATACTAGTTACCACTGATAAGTAACCTCACTAAACATTGCTTTGATTGTACTGTACCATATTATTTGACTTTCCAAAGACAGCAGGCACAATATATTAAACCATGAATTTTCTAACAACAGTGCAGAAAGCCTTTTATTAATATGAATCAATGTTTTGTTTACACAGTTCCAGAAGAGACACCCGAAACGCCTTCAGAGAGTGGTAATGAGAAAATTTTACTATTGACAACTGCCTTTCGAGAATGTCATCCAAACATTATTTTCTATATATTAGTTACCACTGATAAGTAACCTCACCAAACATTGCTTTAATTGTTTTGTACCATATAATTTGACATGCCAAATACAGCACGCACAACATAATAAACCATGAATTTTCTAACGATTGTGCACATAAAGCTTGTATTACTATGAATCAATTTTTTGTTTACACCGTTTCAGAAGAGACACCCGAAACGCCTTCAGAGAGTGGTAATGAGAAAATCTTACTATTGCCAACTGCCTTTCGAGAATGTCATCCAAACAATATTTTCTATATATTAGTTACCACTGATAAGTAACCTCACCAAACATTGCTTTGATTCTACTGTACCATATAATTTGACTTTCCAAATACATCACGCACAACATAATAAACCATGAATTTTCTAACAATAGTGCAGATAGCCTTTTATTAACATGAATCAAGGTTTTGTTAACACAGTTCCAGAAGAGTCACCCGAAACGCCTTCAGCTTGTGGTAATGAGAATTTTTCTATTGCCTACTTCCTTTCGAGAATGCCATCCAAACGTTATTTTCTATATACTAGTTACCACTGATAAGAAACCTCACTAACCATTGCTTTGATTGAACTGTACCATATAATTTAACTTTCCAAATACAGCACGCACAATATATAAAACCATGAATTTTCTAACCATAGTGCAGATAGCCTTTTATTAACATGAATCAATGTTTTGTTTACACAGTTCCAGAAGAGACCCCCGAAACGCCTTCAGCTTGTGGTAATGAGAATTTTTTTCTATTGCCTACTTCCATTCGAGAATGTCATCCTAATGATATTTTCTATATCTTAGTTACCACTGATAAGTAACCTCACCAAACATTGCTTTGATTATACTGTACCATATAATTTGAGTTTCCAAATACAGCAGGCGCAGCATAATAAACCATGAATTTTCTAACGATTGTGCACATAAAGCTTGTATTACTATGAATCAATGTTTTGTTTATACCGTTTCAGAAGAGACACCCGAAACGCCTTCAGAGAGTGGTAATGAGAAAATTTTACTAGTGACAACTGCCTTTCGAGAATGTCATCCAAACATTATTTTCTATATATTAGTTACCACGGTTAAAGATCGTTTATTTCTCAAAAGAATTTATACAAAATTCACTTACAGAGAAATCATTCACTTATAAAAGAATAAAACTAAAAACTAAGCATACAGAGTAAAGTATACCTTAGTACAAGCTGTAAGTTAAATTAACAATTTACTTATATTATTAGTGAGTAACTTAATATAATACTTTATAAAGACGGGTATGTGACAAAACAGTTTGTTGCGGAGTAGACAAAACACGGATGTAAGAAATTAATAGAAACACATGGATGTGGCTGTGGCATTCATGGCAATAAATATCAGTAACAAGTTTTATTTGGATATATGTGTTGGATGTTTTTTTCCTTAGGTGTTTGCGGTTATGTATTCTTTAACCATTTTTTTAAATGCTATCATATTTTTAGCTTCTTTGATGTTAGTTGGAAGTTTATTATATAGTTTTACACCTTCGAACTCTATGTTTTTTTTACCATAATTAGTTCTAGGTATTTTTGTTATCAGGTAATTAGCACTACGTAATTTCATTTCCTGTCTATTATGTTTTTTCAAAAAAGATATACTAGTATGGATATCCTTGTTAACTATTTTACGTACCAATATACATGTATAATATATATATGTTTGCATTATTGTCATTAGTTTAGTATCTTCATATATTTTTTTTGTCGGTGACCGAAATTTATAGTTGAATAATACTTTAATTAATTTATTTTGACTTTTTTGTATCGGTTCGATGTTGGATTTAGCCGCAGTACCCCATATTTCTACTAGGTAATCGATGTGTGGTTTAACTAGTGAATTATAAATGATATACCGGACTTTACGTGATAGGCACTTAGTTATGCTGAAAAGACGTCCTGTTAGTGATACTAATTTTGACTTAATTGTTTCTAAATGTGGTTTCCAACTTAAGTGATTATCTAAAATAAGACCTAAATATTTTTCATTTGTTTTCCTATTAATATTTTCATTATTTATTGTTAGTTGAATGTTGTCAGTAATTATTTTATTTTTTGATGCAAATATAACATAGTTTGTTTTAGTTGTATTTATAGTAAGTAAGTTAAATTGAAACCAGTCGTTAATTAGATTAAGATCATTTTGTACAATAGGTATCATGGCTTCAATTGAATGTCCGAAATAGAAGAGACTTGTGTCGTCTGCATACAATGAGATGTCACCTTTAAGGCCAATTTGAGATATATTATTGATATAGATTAGGAATAGAAGAGGGCCTAAAATTGATCCTTGGGGAACACCATACGTCGTGAGTTGAGGGGAACTTTGGTATTGACCTATTTTAACTATTTGTTTGCGATTATGAAAATATGATTTAAAAAGTTCGAGTGGTTTGCCAGTTATACCAGTAGACGCTAATTTCTGAATTAATATGTTGGGACTAATTGTATCAAAAGCTTTTTTAAGATCGATAAAAACACCTAGAGCTATTTGTTTCTGGTCAATTTTGTTTTTTATTTTTGTTACTAGATCAATTGTTGCCGAAAGAGTATTTGATTGGGGTCGAAAACCATATTGCTTACGATATAAAAAGTTTTTAGAGTTTAGAAAAGTTTCCAAGCGGTTGTAAATTACTTTTTCGAAAATTTTTGATACGACTGGAAGGACAGATATTGGGCGGTAGTTACAAGGATCACACCGATTACCAGCTTTGTATATAGGTACAACTTTCGCTATTTTTAAATTGTCAGGGAAAATGCCTTGTTCTAAACATGAGTTGATACATGAAGTAAGTTCAGTGACAATTAGATCTTTTACACATTTTATAGTTTTGGTACTAATGCCATCGATGCCTGAGCTTGTGTTTGGGTCTAAATTAGTAATAATTTTGGATATTTCGTCCGTAGTTGTTGGTACAAAATTATTGAGTTCTATTACGTCAACTGTCGTAGAGGTTTGTTCAGGAGAATAGTTGTTATGTTGACCAAGGAACGCATTTGCTAAAGAAGAGCCAATAGTCGAAAAGTAAGAATTGAAATGTTCACAAATCTCTTTTTCGTCTGTAATAGCTAGTGAGCCAATTTCTAATTTGTCTGGTCCAGTCTTATCCTTAATTTTATTGTTAGCAAGATTGTTGATTAATTTCCACATTTTTTGAGGTTTGGCCATATGGTTATTGAAGCACTTCAAATAATAAGCTCGTTTAGTGTTTTGTATGTTTTTAGCAACTGTTGCTTTCGCTTTTTCAAATGATATTTTTAGGCTTGTATTGGATGGATTTGTTTTATAGTTTTGCCAAAGTATGTTTCTCTCATTTATTTCCGATATGATTCGTTTGTTAATCCAGTCTTGCTGTGGACGATTCAATATTTTTGTTTTTGTGATCTTACTCTTTGATAGCGACGCTAATAACTTTTCTTCCAGTTTGTCATATGTAGCTTCATCTTCAATGGTAGGAAAATCTTGTATATATTTGTAAAATTTGGAATAGTCTGTGGCAGTATATTTTATTTTCTTGATAGGGTCCGGTTGATATTGTTTAATTTCTAAAAGTATCTGTTTGTGGTCAGACATCGCTGAGTCAATCACAGTAAAGTTGAAGTTATTGTCTTTTAAGTTAGAACACACGTGATCTAATATGGTTGTAGTGCGTGTCGTTTGCCGAGTACAATATTTCTTGTTTATTTTATTGAGTATCTTGAAGTTATTTTCTTTAAGCATATGTTTATAATTATTTGTTACTCTGTCTGGGTTAAGAAGATCGAGGTTAAAGTCTCCAAATACAACAGCTCTCTTTCTATTATTTAGTTGATGCGAATATATCTCTAGAAAATCTTCCATTTTTGACTGATTAGGTTTGTATATAACTCCGATATCCAATGACAATTTTTTCACGTGAACCCATAGGTAATGAGCATCATTGATGCAATGTTCTTCGATAAGATAGTGCTGCAGGTTATTATGTACAAAAAGAGATACTCCACCTCCTTTCTTATTTTGTCTATAATTATAGTAGTGCGTGTAACAGGGGATTTGAAATCTTTTAGCCTCATCTTCTGTTTTGATCCATGTCTCTGAGTTACCACTGATAAGTAACCTCACCAAACATTGCTTTAATTGTTTTGTACCATAAAATTTGACTTGCCAAATACATCACGCACAACATAATAAACCATGAATTTTCTAACAATAGTGCAGATAGCCTTTTATTAACATGAATCAATGTTTTGTTTACACAGTTCCAGAAGAGTCACCCGAAACGCCTTCAGAGAGTGGTAATGAGAATTTTTCTATTGCCTACTTCCTTTCGAGAATGCCATCCAAACGTTATTTTCTATATATCAGTTACCACTGATAAGTAACCTCACCAAACATTGCTTTGATTGTTCTGTACCATATAATTTGACTTGCCAAATACAGCAGGCACAACATAATAAACCATGAATTTTCTAACGATTGTGCACATAAAGCTTGTATTACTATGAATCAATGTTTTGTTAACACCGTTTCAGAAGAGACACCCGAAACGCCTTCAGAGAGTGGTAATGAGAAAATCTTACTATTGCCTCTTGCCTTTCGAGAATGTCATCCAAACGTTATTTTCTATATACTAGTTACCACTGATAAGTAACCTCACTAAACATTGCTTTGATTGTACTGTACCATATTATTTGACTTTCCAAAGACAGCAGGCACAATATATTAAACCATGAATTTTCTAACAACAGTGCAGAAAGCCTTTTATTAATATGAATCAATGTTTTGTTTACACAGTTCCAGAAGAGACACCCGAAACGCCTTCAGAGAGTGGTAATGAGAAAATTTTACTATTGACAACTGCCTTTCGAGAATGTCATCCAAACATTATTTTCTATATATTAGTTACCACTGATAAGTAACCTCACCAAACATTGCTTTAATTGTTTTGTACCATATAATTTGACTTGCCAAATACAGCACGCACAACATAATAAACCATGAATTTTCTAACGATTGTGCACATAAAGCTTGTATTACTATGAATAAATTTTTTGTTTACACCGTTTCAGAAGAGACACCCGAAACGCCTTCAGAGAGTGGTAATGAGAAAATCTTACTATTGCCAACTGCCTTTCGAGAATGTCATCCAAACAATATTTTCTATATATTAGTTACCACTGATAAGTAACCTCACCAAACATTGCTTTGATTCTACTGTACCATATAATTTGACTTTCCAAATACATCACGCACAACATAATAAACCATGAATTTTCTAACAATAGTGCAGATAGCCTTTTATTAACATGAATCAAGGTTTTGTTAACACAGTTCCAGAAGAGTCACCCGAAACGCCTTCAGCTTGTGGTAATGAGAATTTTTCTATTGCCTACTTCCTTTCGAGAATGCCATCCAAACGTTATTTTCTATATACTAGTTACCACTGATAAGAAACCTCACTAACCATTGCTTTGATTGAACTGTACCATATAATTTAACTTTCCAAATACAGCACGCACAATATATAAAACCATGAATTTTCTAACAATAGTGCAGATAGCCTTTTATTAACATGAATCAATGTTTTGTTTACACAGTTCCAGAAGAGACCCCCGAAACGCCTTCAGCTTGTGGTAATGAGAATTTTTTTCTATTGCCTACTTCCATTCGAGAATGTCATCCTAATGATATTTTCTATATATTAGTTACCACTGATAAGTAACCTCACCAAACATTGCTTTGATTATACTGTACCATATAATTTGAGTTTCCAAATACAGCAGGCGCAGCATAATAAACCATGAATTTTCTAACGATTGTGCACATAAAGCTTGTATTACTATGAATCAATTTTTGTTTATACCGTTTCAGAAGAGACACCCGAAACGCCTTCAGAGAGTGGTAATGAGAAAATCTTACTATTGCCTCTTGCCTTTCGAGAATGTCATCCAAACGTTATTTTCTAAATACTAGTTACCACTGATAAGGAACCTCACCAAACATTGCTTTGATTGAACTGTACCATATAATTTAACTTACCAAATACAGCACGCACAATATATTAAACCATGAATTTTCTAACAATAGTGCATATAGCCTTTTATTAACATGAATCAATGTTTTGTTTACACAGTTCCAGAAGAGACACCCGAAACGCCTTCAGAGAGTGGTAATGAGAAAATTTTACTATTGCCTCTTGCCTTTCAAGAATGTCATCCAAACGTTATTTTCTAAATACTAGTTACCACTGATAAGGAACCTCACCAAACATTGCTTTGATTGAACTGTACCATATAATTTAACTTTCTAAATACAGCACGCACAATATATTAAACCATGAATTTTCTAACAATAGTGCAGATAGCCTTTTATTAACATGAATCAATGTTTTGTTTACACAGTTCCAGAAGAGTCACCCGAAACGCCTTCAGCTTGTGGTAATGAGAATTTTTTTCTATTGCCTACTTCCATTCGAGAATGTCATACAAACGTAATTTTCTATATATTAGTTACCACTGATAAGTAACCTCACCAAACATTGCTTTGATTATACTGTACCATATAATTTGAGTTTCCAAATACAGCAGGCGCAGCATAATAAACCATGAATTTTCTAACGATTGTGCACATAAAGCTTGTATTACTATGAATCAATGTTTTGTTTATACCGTTTCAGAAGGGACACCCGAAACGCCTTCAGAAGGTGGTAATGAGAAAATCTTACTATTGCCTCTTGCCTTTCGAGAATGTCATCCTAATGATATTTTCTGTATACTAGTTACCACTGATAAGTAACCTCACTAAACATTGCTTTGATTGTACTGTACCATATGATTTGACTTTCCAAAGACAGCAGGCACAATATATTAAACCATGAATTTTCTAACAACAGTGCAGAAAGCCTTTTATTAACATGAATCAATGTTTTGTTTACACAGTTCCAGAAGAGACACCCGAAACGCCTTCAGAGAGTGGTAATGAGAAAATTTTACTATTGACAACTGCTTTTCGAGAATGTCATCCAAACATTATTTTCTATATATTAGTTACCACTGATAAGTAACCTCACCAAACATTGCTTTAATTGTTTTGTACCATATAATTTGACTTGCCAAATACAGCACGCACAACATAATAAACCATGAATTTTCTAACGATTGTGCACATAAAGCTTGTATTACTATGAATAAATTTTTTGTTTACACCGTTTCAGAAGAGACACCCGAAACGCCTTCAGAGTGTGGTAATGAGAAAATTTTACTATTGCCAACTGCCTTTCGAGAATGTCATCCAAACAATATTTTCTATATATTAGTTACCACTGATAAATAACCTCACCACACATTGCTTTGATTGTACTGTACCATATAATTTGACTTTCCAAATACATCACGCACAACATAATAAACCATGAATTTTCTAACGATTGTGCAAATAAAGCTTGTATTACTATGAATTAATGTTTTGTTTACACAGTTCCAGAAGAGACACCCAAAACGCCTTCAGAGAGTGGTAATGAGAAAATCCTACTATTGCCTCTTGCCTTTCGAGAATGTCATCCAAACGATATTTTCTGTATACTAGTTACCACTGATAAGTAACCTCACTAAACATTGCTTTGATTGTACTGTACCATATAATTTGACTTTCCAAAGACAGCAGGCACAATATTTTAAACCATGAATTTTCTAACAATAGTGCAGATAGCCTTTTATTAACATGAATCAATGTTTTGTTTACACAGTTCCAGAAGAGTCACCCGAAACGCCTTCAGCTTGTGGTAATGATAATTTTTCTATTGCCTACTTCCTTTCGAGAATGCCATCCAAACAATATTTTCTATATATCAGTTACCACTGATAAGTAACCTCACCAAACTTTGCTTTGATTGTTCTGTACCATATAATTTGACTTTCCAAATACAGCAGGCACAACATAATAAACCATGAATTTTCTAACGATTGTGCACATAAAGCTTGTATTACTATGAATCAATGTTTTGTTTACACCGTTTCAGAAGAGACACCCGAAACGCCTTCAGAGAGTGGTAATGAGAAAATCTTACTATTGCCTCTTGCCTTTCGAGAATGTCATCCAAACGTTATTTTCTAAATACTAGTTACCACTGATAAGGAACCTCACCAAACATTGCTTTGATTGAACTGTACCATATAATTTAACTTTCCAAATACAGCACGCACAATATATTAAACCATGAATTTTCTAACAATAGTGCAGATAGCCTTTTATTAACATGAATCAATGTTTTGTTTACACAGTTCCAGAAGAGACACCCGAAATGCCTTCAGAGAGTGGTAATGAGAAAATTTTACTATAGCCTCTTGCCTTTCGAGAATGTCATCCAAACGTTATTTTCTAAATACTAATTACCACTGATAAGAAACCTCACCAAACATTGCTTTGATTGAACTGTACCATATAATTTAACTTTCCAAATACAGCACGCACAATATATTAAACCATGAATTTTCTAACAATAGTGCAGATAGCCTTTTATTAACATGAATCAATGTTTTGTTGACACAGTTCCAGAAGAGTCACCCGAAACGCCTTCAGCTTGTGGTAATGAGAATTTTTTTCTATTGCCTACTTCCATTCGAGAATGTCATACAAACGTTATTTTCTATATATTAGTTACCACTGATAAGTAACCTTACCAAACATTGCTTTAATTGTTTTGTACCATATAATTTGACTTGCCAAATACAGCACGCACAACATAATAAACCATGAATTTTCTAACGATTGTGCACATAAAGCTTGTATTACTATGAATCAATTTTTTGTTTTCACCGTTTCAGAAGAGACACCCGAAACGCCTTCAGAGAGTGGTAATGAGAAAATTTTACTATTGCCAACTGCCTTTCGAGAATATCATCCAAACAATATTTTCTATATATTAGTTACCACTGATAAATAACCTCACCAAACATTGCTTTGATTGTACTGTACCATATAATTTGACTTTCCAAATACATCACGCACAACATAATAAACCATGAATTTTCTAACAATAGTGCAGATAGCCTTTTGTTAACATGAATCAATGTTTTGTTTACACAGTTCCAGAAGAGTCACCCGAAACGCCTTCAGCTTGTGGTAATGAGAATTTTTCTATTGCCTACTTCCTTTCGAGAATGCCATCCAAACGTTATTTTCTATATATCAGTTACCACTGATAAGTAACCTCACCAAACATTTCTTTGATTGTTCTGAACCATATAATTTGACTTGCCAAATACAGCAGGCACAACATAATAAACCATGAAATTTCTAACGATTGTGCACATAAAGCTTGTATTACTATGAATCAATGTTTTGTTTACACCGTTTCAGAAGAGACACCCGAAACGCCTTCAGAGAGTGGTAATGAGAAAATCTTACTATTGCCTCTTGCCTTTCGAGAATGTCATCCAAACGATATTTTCTGTATACTAGTTACCACTGATAAGTAACCTCACTAAACATTGCTTTGATTGTACTGTACCATATAATTTGACTTTCCAAAGACAGCACGCACAATATATTAAACCATGAATTTCCTAACAATAGTGCAGATAGCCTTTTATTAACATGAATCAATGTTTTGTTTACACAGTTCCAGAAGAGTCACCCGAAACGCCTTCAGCTTGTGGTAATGAGAATTTTTTTCTATTGCCTACTTCCATTCGAGAATGTCATACAAACGTTATTTTCTGTATACTAGTTACCACTGATAAGTAACCTCACTAAACATTGCTTTGATTGTACTGTACCATATAATTTGACTTTCCAAAGACAGCAGGCACAATATATTAAACCATGAATTTTCTAACAACAGTGCAGAAAGCCTTTTATTAACATGAATCAATGTTTTGTTTACACAGTTCCAGAAGAGACACCCGAAACGCCTTCAGAGAGTGGTAATGAGAAAATCCTACTATTGCCTCTTGCCTTTCGAGAATGTCATCCAAACGATATTTTCTGTATACTAGTTACCACTGATAAGTAACCTCACTAAACATTGCTTTGATTGTACTGTACCATATAATTTGACTTTCCAAAGACAGCAGGCACAATATTTTAAACCATGAATTTTCTAACAATAGTGCAGATAGCCTTTTATTAACATGAATCAATGTTTTGTTTACACAGTTCCAGAAGAGTCACCCGAAACGCCTTCAGCTTGTGGTAATGATAATTTTTCTATTGCCTACTTCCTTTCGAGAATGCCATCCAAACAATATTTTCTATATATCAGTTACCACTGATAAGTAACCTCACCAAACTTTGCTTTGATTGTTCTGTACCATATAATTTGACTTTCCAAATACAGCAGGCACAACATAATAAACCATGAATTTTCTAACGATTGTGCACATAAAGCTTGTATTACTATGAATCAATGTTTTGTTTACACCGTTTCAGAAGAGACACCCGAAACGCCTTCAGAGAGTGGTAATGAGAAAATCTTACTATTGCCTCTTGCCTTTCGAGAATGTCATCCAAACGTTATTTTCTAAATACTAGTTACCACTGATAAGGAACCTCACCAAACATTGCTTTGATTGAACTGTACCATATAATTTAACTTTCCAAATACAGCACGCACAATATATTAAACCATGAATTTTCTAACAATAGTGCAGATAGCCTTTTATTAACATGAATCAATGTTTTGTTTACACAGTTCCAGAAGAGTCACCCGAAACGCCTTCAGCTTGTGGTAATGAGAATTTTTCTATTGCCTACTTCCTTTCGAGTATGCCATCCAAACGTTATTTTCTATATATCAGTTACCACTGATAAGTAACCTCACCAAACATTGCTTTGATTGTTCTGTACCATATAATTTGACTTGCCAAATACAGCAGGCACAACATAATAAACCATGAATTTTCTAACGATTGTGCACATAAAGCTTGTATTACTATGAATCAATGTTTTGTTTACACAGTTCCAGAAGAGACACCCGAAACGCCTTCAGAGAGTGGTAATGAGAAAATTTTACTATTGACAACTGCCTTTCGAGAATGCCATCCAAATGATATTTTCTGTATACTAGTTACCACTGATAAGTAACCTCACTAAACATTGCTTTGATTGAACTGTACCATATAATTTAACTTTCCAAATACAGCACGCACAATATATTAAACCATGAATTTTCTAACAACAGTGCAGAAAGCCTTTTATTAACATGAATCAATGTTTTGTTTACACAGTTCCAGAAGAGTCACCCGAAACGCCTTCAGCTTGTGGTAATGAGAATTTTTTTCTATTGCCTACTTCCATTCGAGAATGCCATCCAAACAATATTTTCTATATATCAGTTACCACTGATAAGTAACCTCACCAAACATTGCTTTGATTGTTCTGTACCATATAATTTGACTTTCCAAATACAGCAGGCACAACATAATAAACCATGAATTTTCTAACGATTGTGCACATAAAGCTTGTATTACTATGAATCAATGTTTTGTTTACACAGTTCCAGAAGAGACACCCGAAACGCCTTCAGAGAGTGGTAATGAGAAAATTTTACTATTGACAACTGCCTTTCGAGAATGCCATCCAAATGATATTTTCTGTATACTAGTTACCACTGATAAGTAACCTCACTAAACATTGCTTTTATTGTACTGTACCATATAATTTGACTTTCCAAAGACAGCAGGCACAATATATTAAACCATGAATTTTCTAACAACAGTCCAGAAAGCGTTTTATTAACATGAATCAATGTTTTGTTTACACAGTTCCAGAAGAGACACCCGAAACGCCTACAGAGAGTGGTAATGAGAAAATCTTACTATTGCCTCTTGCCTTTCGAGAATGTCATCCAAACCTTATTTTCTAAATACTAGTTACCACTAATAAGTTACCTCACTAAACATTGCTTTGATTGTACTGTACCATATAATTTGACTTTCCAAAGACAGCAGGCACAATATATTAAACCATGAATTTTCTAACAACAGTGCAGAAAGCCTTTTATTAACATGAATCAATGTTTTGTTTACACAGTTCCAGAAGAGACACCCGAAACGCCTTCAGAGAGTGGTAATGAGAAAATTTTACTATTGACAACTGCCTTTCGAGAATGTCATCCAAACGTTATTTTCTATATATCAGTTACCACTGATAAGTAACCTCACCAAACATTGCTTTGATTGTTCTGTACCATATAATTTGACTTGCCAAATACAGCAGGCACAACATAATAAACCATGAATTTTCTAACGATTGTGCACATAAAGCTTGTATTACTATGAATCAATGTTTTGTTTACACAGTTCCAGAAGAGACACCCGAAACGCCTTCAGAGAGTGGTAATGAGAAAATTTTACTATTGCCAACTGCCTTTCGAGAATGCCATCCAAATGATATTTTCTGTATACTAGTTACCACTGATAAGTAACCTCACTAAACATTGCTTTGATTGTACTGTACCATATAATTTGACTTTCCAAAGACAGCAGGCACAATATATTAAACCATGAATTTTCTAACAACAGTCCAGAAAGCCTTTTATTAACATGAATCAATGTTTTGTTTACACAGTTCCAGAAGAGACACCCGAAACGCCTTCAGAGAGTGGTAATGAGAAAATTTTACTATTGACAACTGCCTTTCGAGAATGTCATCCAAACATTATTTTCTATATATTAGTTACCACTGATAAGTAACCTCACCAAACATTGCTTTAATTTTTTTGTACCATATAATTTGACTTGCCAAATACAGCACGCACAACATAATAAACCATGAAATTTCTAACGATTGTGCACATAAAGCTTGTATTACTATGAATTAATGTTTTGTTTACACAGTTCCAGAAGAGACACCCGAAACGCCTTCAGAGAGTGGTAATGAGAAAATCTTACTATTGCCTCTCGCCTTTCGAGAATGTCATCCAAACGTTATTTTCTAAATACTAGTTACCACTGATAAGGAACCTCACCAAACATTGCTTTGATTGAACTGTACCATATAATTTAACTTTCCAAATACAGCAGGCACAATATATTAAACCATGAATTTTCTAACAACAGTCCAGAAAGCCTTTTATTAACATGAATCAATGTTTTGTTTACACAGTTCCAGAAGAGACACCCGAAACGCCTTCAGCTTGTGGTAATGAGAATTTTTTTCTATTGCCTACTTCCATTCGAGAATGTCATACAAACGTTATTTTCTAAATACTAGTTACCACTGATAAGGAACCTCACCAAACATTGCTTTGATTATACTGTACCATATAATTTGAGTTTCCAAATACAGCAGGCGCAGCAAAATAAACCATGAATTTTCTAACGATTGTGCACATAAAGCTTGTATTACTATGAATCAATGTTTTGTTTATACCGTTTCAGAAGAGACACCCGAAACGCCTTCAGAGAGTGGTAATGAGAAAATGTTACTATTGCCTCTTGCCTTTCGAGAATGTCATCCAAACGTTATTTTCTAAATACTAGTTACCACTGATAAGGAACCTCACCAAACATTGCTTTGATTGAACTGTACCATATAATTTAACTTTCCAAATACAGCACGCACAATATATTAAACCATGAATTTTCTAACAACAGTGCAGAAAGCCTTTTATTAACATGAATCAATGTTTTGTTTACACAGTTCCAGAAGAGTCACCCGAAACGCCTTCAGCTTGTGGTAATGAGAATTTTTTTCTATTGCCTACTTCCATTCGAGAATGCCATCCAAACAATATTTTCTATATATCAGTTACCACTGATAAGTAACCTCACCAAACATTGCTTTGATTGTTCTGTACCATATAATTTGACTTTCCAAATACAGCAGGCACAACATAATAAACCATGAATTTTCTAACGATTGTGCACATAAAGCTTGTATTACTATGAATCAATGTTTTGTTTACACAGTTCCAGAAGAGACACCCGAAACGCCTTCAGAGAGTGGTAATGAGAAAATTTTACTATTGACAACTGCCTTTCGAGAATGCCATCCAAATGATATTTTCTGTATACTAGTTACCACTGATAAGTAACCTCACTAAACATTGCTTTGATTGTACTGTACCATATAATTTGACTTTCCAAAGACAGCAGGCACAATATATTAAACCATGAATTTTCTAACAACAGTCCAGAAAGCCTTTTATTAACATGAATCAATGTTTTGTTTACACAGTTCCAGAAGAGACACCCGAAACGCCTTCAGAGAGTGGTAATGAGAAAATTTTACTATTGACAACTGCCTTTCGAGAATGTCATCCAAACATTATTTTCTATATATTAGTTACCACTGATAAGTAACCTCACCAAACATTGCTTTAATTTTTTTGTACCATATAATTTGACTTGCCAAATACAGCACGCACAACATAATAAACCATGAAATTTCTAACGATTGTGCACATAAAGCTTGTATTACTATGAATTAATGTTTTGTTTACACAGTTCCAGAAGAGACACCCGAAACGCCTTCAGAGAGTGGTAATGAGAAAATCTTACTATTGCCTCTCGCCTTTCGAGAATGTCATCCAAACGTTATTTTCTAAATACTAGTTACCACTGATAAGGAACCTCACCAAACATTGCTTTGATTGAACTGTACCATATAATTTGACTTTCCAAAGACAGCAGGCACAATATATTAAACCATGAATTTTCTAACAACAGTCCAGAAAGCCTTTTATTAACATGAATCAATGTTTTGTTTACACAGTTCCAGAAGAGACACCCGAAACGCCTTCAGCTTGTGGTAATGAGAATGTTTTTCTATTGCCTACTTCCATTCGAGAATGCCATCCAAACAATATTTTCTATATATCAGTTACCACTGATAAGTAACCTCACCAAACATTGCTTTGATTGTTCTGTACCATATAATTTGACTTTCCAAATAAAGCAGGCACAACATAATAAACCATGAATTTTCTAACGATTGTGCACATAAAGCTTGTATTACTATGAATCAATGTTTTGTTTACACCGTTTCAGAAGAGACACCCGAAACGCCTTCAGAGAGTGGTAATGAGAAAATCTTACTATTGCCTCTTGCCTTTCGAGAATGTCATCCAAACGGTTTTTTCTAAATACTAGTTACCACTGATAAGGAACCTCACCAAACATTGCTTTGATTGAACTGTACCATATAATTTAACTTTCCAAATACAGCACGCACAATATATTAAACCATGAATTTTGTGACAATAGTGCAGATAGCCTTTTATTAACATGAATCAATGTTTTGTTTACACAGTTCCAGAAGAGACACCCGAAACGCCTTCAGCTTGTGGTAATGAGAATTTTTCTATTGCCTACTTCCTTTCGAGAATGTCATCCAAACGTTATTTTCTATATATCAGTTACCACTGATAAGTAACCTCACCAAACATTGCTTTGATTGTTCTGTACCATATAATTTGACTTTCCAAATACAGCACACACAACATAATAAACCACGAATTTTCTAACGATTGTGCACATAAAGCTTCTATTACTATGAATCAATGTTTTGTTTACACAGTTCCAGAAGAGACGCCCGAAACGCCTTCAGAGAGTGGTAATGAGAAAATCTTACCATTGCCTCTTGCCTTTCGAGAATGTCATCCAAATGATATTTTCTGTATACTAGTTACCACTGATAAGTAACCTCACTAAACATTGCTTTGATTGTACTGTACCATATAATTTGACTTTCCAAAGACAGCAGGCACAATATATTAAACCATGAATTTTCTAACAACAGTGCAGAAAGCCTTTTATTAACATGAATCAATGTTTTGTTTACACAGTTCCAGAAGAGTCACCCGAAACGCCTTCAGCTTGTGGTAATGAGAAATTTTCTATTTCTTACTTCTTTTCGAGAATGCCATCCAAACGTTATTTTCTATATATCAGTTACCACTGATAAGTAACCTCACCAAACATTGCTTTGATTGTTCTGTACCATATAATTTGACTTTCCAAATACAGCAAGCACAACATAATAAACCATGAATTTTCTAACGATTGTGCACATAAAGCTTGTTTTACTATAAATCAATGTTTTGTTTACACCGTTTCAGAAGAGTCACCCGAAACGCCTTCAGAGAGTGGTAATGAGAAAATCTTACTATTGCCTCTTGCCTTTCGAGAATGTCATCCAAACGATATTTTCTGTATACTAGTTACCACTGATAAGAAACCTCACCAAACATTGTTTTGATTGAACTGTACCATATAATTTGACTTGCCAAATACAGCAGGCCCAACATTATAAACCATGAATTTTCTAACGATTGTGCACATAAAGCTTGTATTACTATGAATCAATGTTTTATTTACACCGTTTCAGAAGAGACACCCGAAACGCCTTCAGAGAGTGGTAATGAGAAAATCTTACTATTGCCTCTTGCCTTTCGAGAATGTCATCCAAACGATATTTTCTGTATACTAGTTACCACTAATAAGAAACCTCACTAACCATTGCTTTGATTGTACTGTACCATATAATTTGACTTTCCAAATACAGCACGCACAACATAATAAACCACGAATTTTCTAACGATTGTGCACATAAAGCTTCTATTACTATGAATCAATGTTTTGTTTACACCGTTTCAGAAGAGACACCCGAAACGCCTTCAGAGTGTCGTAATGAGAAAATCTTACAATTGCCTCTTGCCTTTCGAGAATGTCATCCAAACGTTATTTTCCATGTACTAGTTATCACTGATAAGTAACCTCACCAAATATTGCTTTGATTGTACTGTACCATATAATTTGACTTTGCAAAGTCAGCACGCATACCATAATAAAACATGAATTTTCTAAAGATTGTGCACATAAAGCTTGTTTTAGTATAAATCAATGTTTTGTTTACACCGTTTCAGAAGAGTCACCCGAAACGCCTTCAGAGAGTGGTAATGAGAAAATTTTACTATTGCCTACTGCCTTTCGAGAATATCATCCACGCGTTATTTTCTATGTACCAGTTACCACTGATAAGTAATCTCACCAAACATTGCTTTGATTGTACTGTACCATGTAATTTGACTTTCTAAAGTCAGCAGGCATAACATAATAAAACATGAATTTTCTAACGATTGTGCACATAAAGCTTGTATTACTATGAATCAATGTTTTGTTTACACCGTTTCAGAAGAGTCACCCGAAACGCCTTCAGAGAGTGGTAATGAGAAAATTTTACTATTGCCTCTTGCCTTTCGAGAATGTCATCCAAACGATATTTTTTGTATACTAGTTACCACTGATAAGAAACCTCACTAACCATTGCTTTGATTGTACTGTACCATATAATTTGACTTTCCAAATACAGCACGCACAACATAATAAACCAAGAATTTTCTAACGATTGTGCACATAAAGCTTGTTTTACTATGAATCAATGTTTTGTTTACACCGTTTCAGAAGAGACACCCGAAACGCCTTCAGAGAGTGGTAATGAGAAAATCTAACTATTGCCTCTTGCCTTTCGAGAATGTCATCCAAACGATGTTTTGTGTATACTAGTTACCACTGATAAGTAACCTCACTAAACATTGCTTTGATTGTACTGTACCATATAATTTGACTTTGCAAAGTCAGCAGGCATACCATAATAAAACATGAATTTTCTAACAATTGTGCACATAAAGCTTGTTTTACTATACATCAATGTTTTCTTTACACCGTTTCAGAAGAGTCACCCGAAACGCCTTCAGAGAGTGGTAATGAGAAAATTATACTATTGCCTCTTGCCTTTCGAGAATGTCATCCAAACGTTATTTTCTATGTACTAGTTACCACTGATAAAAAACCTTACCAAACATTGCTTTGATTGTACTGTACCATATAATTTGACTTGCCAAATACAGCAGGCACAACATAATTAACCATGAATTTTCTAACGATTGTTTACATAAAGCTTGTTTTACTATAAATCAATGTTTTGTTTACACCGTTTCAGAAGAGTCACCCGAAACGCCTTCAGAGAGTGGTAATGAGAAAATCTTACTATTGCCTCTTGCCTTTCGAGAATGTCATCCAAAAGATATTTTCTGTATACTAGTTACCACTGATAAGAAACCTCACTAACCATTGCTTTGATTGTACTGTACCATATAATTTGACTTGCCAAATACAGCAGGCACAACATAATAAACCATGAATTTTCTAACGATTGTGCACATAAAGCTTGTATTACTATGAATCAATGTTTTGTTTACACTGTTTCAGAAGAGACACCCGAAACGCCTTCAGAGAGTGGTAATGAGAAAATCTTACTATTGCCTCTTGCCTTTCGAGATCGTCATCCAAACGTTATTTTCTATATAATAGTTACCACTGAAAAGGAACCTCACCAAACATTGTTTTTATTGAACTTTACCATATAATTTGACTTGCCAAATACAGCAGGCCCGACATAATAAACCATGAATTTTCTAACGATTGTGCACATAAAGCTTGTATTACTATGAATCAATGTTTTGTTTACACCGTTTCAGAAGAGACACCCGAAACGCCTTCAGAGAGTGGTATTGAGAAAATCTTACTATTGCCTCTTGCCTTTCGAGAATGTCATCCAAAAGATATTTTCTGTATACTAGTTACCACTGATAAGAAACCTCACTAACCATTGCTTTGATTGTACTGTACCATATAATTTGACTTTCCAAATACAGCACACACAACATAATAAACCACGAATTTTCTAACGATTGTGCACATAAAGCTTCTATTACTATGAATCAATGTTTTGTTTACACCGTTTCAGAAGAGTCACCCGAAACGCCTTCAGAGAGTGGTAATGAGAAAATTTTACTATTGCCTCTTGCCTTTCGAGAATGTCACCCAAACGTTATTTTCCATGTACTAGTTATCACTGATAAGTAACCTAACCAAACATTGCTTTGATTGTACTGTACCATATAATTTGACTTAGCAAAGTCAGCAGGCATACCATAATAAAACATGAATTTACTAACGATTGTGCACATAAAGCTTGTTTTACTATAAATCAATGTTTTGTTTACACCGTTTCAGAAGAGTCACCCGAAACGCCTTCAGAGAGTGGTAATGAGAAAATTTTACTATTGCCTACTGCCTTTCGAGAATGTCATCCAAACGTTACTTTCCATGTACTAGTTATCACTGATAAGTAACCTCACCAAACATGGCTTTGATTGTACTGTACCATATAATTTGACTTTGCAAAGTCAGCACGCATACCATAATAAAACATGAATTTTCTAAAGATTGTGCACATAAAGCTTGTTTTACTATAAATCAATGTTTTGTTTACACCGTTCCAGAAGAGTCACCCGAAACGCCTTCAGAGAGTGGTAATGAGAAAATTTTACTATTGCCTACTGCCTTTCGAGAATATCATCCACGCGTTATTTTCTATGTACTAGTTACCACTGATAAGTAACCTCACCAAACATTGCTTTGATTGTACTCTACCATATAATTTGACTTTCTAAAGTCAGCAGGCGCAACATAATTAACCATGAATGTTCGAACGATTGTGCACATAAAGCTTGTTTTACTATAAATAATGTTTTGTTTACACCGTTTCAGAAGAGTCACCCGAAACGCCTTCAGAGAGTGGTAATGCGAAAATTTTACTATTGCCTCTTGCCTTTCGAGAATGTCATCCAAACGATATTTTCTGTATACTAAATACCACTGATAAGAAACCTCACTAACCATTGCTTTGATTGTACTGTACCATATAATTTGACTTTCCAAATACAGCACGCACAACATAATAAACCAAGAATTTTCTAACGATTGTGCACATAAAGCTTGTTTTACTATGAATCAATGTTTTGTTTACACCGCTTCAGAAGAGACACCCGAAACGCCTTCAGAGAGTGGTAATGAGAATTTTTCTATTGCCTACTTCTTTTCGAGAATGCCATCCAAACGTTATTTTCTATATATCAGTTACCACTGATAAGTAACCTCACTAAACATTGCTTTGATTGTACTGTACCATATAATTTGACTTTGCAATGTCAGCAGGCATACCATAATAAAACATGAATTTTCTAACAATTGTGCACATAAAGCTTGTTTTACTATACATCAATGTTTTCTTTACACCGTTTCAGAAGAGTCACCCGAAACGCCTTCAGAGAGTGGTAATGAGAAAATTATACTATTGCCTCTTGCCTTTCGAGAATGTCATCCAAACGTTATTTTCTATGTACTAGTTACCACTGATAAATAACCTAACCAAACATTGCTTTGATTGTACTGTACCATATAATTTGACTTGCCAAATACAGCAGGCACAACATAATTAACCATGAATTTTCTAACGATTGTTTACATAAAGCTTGTTTTACTATAAATCAATGTTTTGTTTACACCGTTTCAGAAGAGTCACCCGAAACGCCTTCAGAGAGTGGTAATGAGAAAATCTTACTATTGCCTCTTGCCTTTCGAGAATGTCATCCAAACGTTATTTTCTATGTACTAGTTACCACTGATAAATAACCTAACCAAACATTGCTTTGATTGTACTATACCATTTAATTTGTACTATACCATATAATTTGACTTGCCAAATACAGCAGGCACAAAATAATAAACCATGAATTTTCTAACGATTGTGCACATAAAGCTTGTTTTACTATAAATCAATGTTTTGTTTACACCGTTTCAGAAGAGTCACCCGAAACGCCTTCAGAGAGTGGTAATGAGAAAATTATACTATTGCCTCTTGCCTTTCGAGAATGTCATCCAAACGTTATTTTCTATGTACTAGTTACCACTGATAAATAACCTAACCAAACATTGCTTTGATTGTACTGTACCATATAATTTGACTTGCCAAATACAGCAGGCCCAACATAATAAACCATGAATTTTCTAACGATTGTGCACATAAAGCTTGTATTACTATGAATCAATGTTTTGTTTACACCGTTTCAGAAGAGACACCCGAAACGCCTTCAGAGAGTGGTATTGAGAAAATCTTACTATTGCCTCTTGCCTTTCGAGAATGTCATCCAAAAGATATTTTCTGTATACTAGTTACCACTGATAAGAAACCTCACTAACCATTGCTTTGATTGTACTGTACCATATAATTTGACTTTCCAAATACAGCACACACAACATAATAAACCACGAATTTTCTAACGATTGTGCACATAAAGCTTCTATTACTATGAATCAATGTTTTGTTTACACCGTTTCAGAAAAGACACCCGAAACGCCTTCAGAGTGCCGTAATGAGAAAATCTTACTATTGCCTCTTGCCTTTCGAGAATGTCATCCAAACGTTATTTTCTATATACTAGTTACCACTGATAAATAACCTAACCAAACATTGCTTTGATTGTACTGTACCATATAATTTGACTTGCCAAATACAGCAGGCACAAAATAATAAACCATGAATTTTCTAACGATTGTGCACATAAAGCTTGTTTTACTATAAATCAATGTTTTGTTTACACCGTTTCAGAAGAGTCACCCGAAACGCCTTCAGAGAGTGGTAATGAGAAAATTTTACTATTGCCTCTTGCCTTTCGAGAATGTCACCCAAACGTTATTTTCCATGTACTAGTTATCACTGATAAGTAACCTAACCAAACATTGCTTTGATTGTACTGTACCATATAATTTGACTTAGCAAAGTCAGCAGGCATACCATAATAAAACATGAATTTACTAACGATTGTGCACATAAAGCTTGTTTTACTATAAATCAATGTTTTGTTTACACCGTTTCAGAAGAGTCACCCGAAACGCCTTCAGAGAGTGGTAATGAGAAAATTTTACTATTGCCTACTGCCTTTCGAGAATGTCATCCAAACGTTACTTTCCATGTACTAGTTATCACTGATAAGTAACCTCACCAAACATGGCTTTGATTGTACTGTACCATATAATTTGACTTTGCAAAGTCAGCAGGCGCAACATAATTAACCATGAATGTTCGAACGATTGTGCACATAAAGCTTGTTTTACTATAAATAATGTTTTGTTTACACCGTTTCAGAAGAGTCACCCGAAACGCCTTCAGAGAGTGGTAATGCGAAAATTTTACTATTGCCTCTTGCCTTTCGAGAATGTCATCCAAACGATATTTTCTGTATACTAAATACCACTGATAAGAAACCTCACTAACCATTGCTTTGATTGTACTGTACAATATAATTTGACTTTCCAAATACAGCACGCACAACATAATAAACCAAGAATTTTCTAACGATTGTGCACATAAAGCTTGTTTTACTATGAATCAATGTTTTGTTTACACCGCTTCAGAAGAGACACCCGAAACGCCTTCAGAGAGTGGTAATGAGAATTTTTCTATTGCCTACTTCTTTTCGAGAATGCCATCCAAATGTTATTTTCTATATATCAGTTACCACTGATAAGTAACCTCACTAAACATTGCTTTGATTGTACTGTACCATATAATTTGACTTTGCAATGTCAGCAGGCATACCATAATAAAACATGAATTTTCTAACAATTGTGCACATAAAGCTTGTTTTACTATACATCAATGTTTTCTTTACACCGTTTCAGAAGAGTCACCCGAAACGCCTTCAGAGAGTGGTAATGAGAAAATTATACTATTGCCTCTTGCCTTTCGAGAATGTCATCCAAACGTTATTTTCTATGTACTAGTTACCACTGATAAATAACCTAACCAAACATTGCTTTGATTGTACTGTACCATATAATTTGACTTGCCAAATACAGCAGGCACAACATAATTAACCATGAATTTTCTAACGATTGTTTACATAAAGCTTGTTTTACTATAAATCAATGTTTTGTTTACACCGTTTCAGAAGAGTCACCCGAAACGCCTTCAGAGAGTGGTAATGAGAAAATCTTACTATTGCCTCTTGCCTTTCGAGAATGTCATCCAAACGTTATTTTCTATGTACTAGTTACCACTGATAAATAACCTAACCAAACATTGCTTTGATTGTACTATACCATTTAATTTGTACTATACCATATAATTTGACTTGCCAAATACAGCAGGCACAAAATAATAAACCATGAATTTTCTAACGATTGTGCACATAAAGCTTGTTTTACTATAAATCAATGTTTTGTTTACACCGTTTCAGAAGAGTCACCCGAAACGCCTTCAGAGAGTGGTAATGAGAAAATTATACTATTGCCTCTTGCCTTTCGAGAATGTCATCCAAACGTTATTTTTCATGTACTAGCTATAAGTAACCTCACCAAACATTGCTTTGATTGTACTGTACCATATAATTTGACTTTGCAAAGTCAGCAGGCATACCATAATAAAACATGAATTTTTCAACGGTTGTGCATATAAAGCTTGTTTTACTATAAATCAATGTTTTGTTTACACCATTTCAGAAGAGTCACCCGAAACGCCTTCAGAGAGTGGTAACGAGAAAATTATACTATTGCCTCTTGCCTTTCGAGAATGTCATCCAAACGTTATTTTCTATGTACTAGTTACCACTGATAAATAACCTAACCAAACATTTCTTTGATTGTACTGTACCATATAATTTGACTTGCCAAATACAGCAAGCACAACATAATAAACCATGAATTTTCTAACGATTGTTCACATAAAGCTTGTAATACTATGAAAAAGTGTTTTGTTTACACCGTTTCAGAAGAGTCACCCGAAACGCCTTCAGAGAGTGGTAATGAGAAAATCTTACTATTGCCTCTTGCCTTTCGAGAATGTCATTTAAACGTTATTTTCTATGTACTAGTTACCACTGATAAATAACCTAACCAATCATTGCTTTGATTGTACTATACCATATAATTTGACTTGCCAAATACAGCAGGCACAAAATAATAATCCATGAATTTTCTAACGATTGTGCACATAAAGCTTGTTTTACTATAAATCAATGTTTTGTTTACACCGTTTCAGAAGAGTCACCCGAAACGCCTTCAGAGAGTGGTAATGAGAAAATTATACTATTGCCTCTTGCCTTTCGAGAATGTCATCCAAACGTTATTTTCCATGTACTAGTTATCACTGATAAGTAACCTCACCAAACATTGCTTTGATTGTACTGTACCATATAATTTGACTTGCCAAATACAGCAGGCACAAAATAATTAACCATGAATTTTCTAACGATTGTGCACATATAGCTTGTTTTACTATAAATCAATGTTTTGTTTACACCGTTTCAGAAGAGTCACCCGAAACGCCTTCAGAGAGTGGTAATGAGAAAATCTTACTATTGCCTCTTGCCTTTCGAGAATGTCATCCAAACGTTATTTTCTATGTACTAGTTACCACTGATAAATAACCTCACCAAACATTGCTTTGATTGTACTGTACCATATAATTTGACTTTCCAAATACAGCACGCACAACATAATAAACCATGAATTTACTAACGATTGTGCAAATAGAGTTTGTTTTACTATGAATCAATGTTTTATTTACACCGTTTCAGAAGAGACACCCGAAACGCCTTCAGAGAGTGGTAATGAGAAAATATTACTATTGCCTCTTGACTTTCGAGAATGTCATCCAAACTTCATTTTCTATATACTAGTTACCACTGATAAGTAACCTCACCAAACATTGCTTTGATTGAACTGTACCATATAATTTGACTTTCCAAATACAGCAGGCACAATATATTAAACCATGAATTGTCTAACAATAGTGCAGATAGCCTTTGATTAACATGAATCAATGTTTTGTTTACACAGTTCCAGAAGAGTCACCCGAAACGCCTTCAGCTTGTGGTAATGAGAATTTTTTTCTATTGCCTACTTCCATTCGAGAATGTCATCCAAACGTTATTTTCTATATTTTAGTTACTACTGATAAGTAACCTCACCAAACATTGCTTTGATTGTACTGTACCATATAATTTGACTTTCCAAATAACGCACGCACAACATAATAAACCATGAATTTACTAACGATTGTGCAAATAAAGTTTGTACTACTATGAATCAATGTTTTCTTTACACTGTTTCAGAAGAGACACCCGAAACACCTTCAGAGAGTGGTAATGAGAAAATCTTACTATTGCCTCTTGCCTTCGAGAATGTCATCCAAACGATATTTTCTGTATACTAATTACCACTGATAAGCTCACTAAAAGTAACCTCACTAAACATTGCTTTGATTGTTTTGTACGATATAATTTGACTTTCCACAGACAGCAGGCACAATATAATAAACCATGAATTTTCTAACAATAGTATAGATAGCCTTTTATTAACATGAATCAATGTTTTGTTTACACAGTTCCAGAAGAGACACCCGAAACGCCTTCAGAGAGTGGTAATAAAAAAATCTTACTATTGCCTCTTGCCTTTCGAGAATGTCATCCAAACGATATTTTCTTTATACTAGTTACCACTGATAAGTAACTTCACTAAACATTGCTTTGATTGTACTGTACCATATAATTTGACTTTCCAAAGACAGCACGCACAATATATTAAACCATGAATTTTCTAACAATAGTGCAGATAGCCTTTTATTAACATGAATCAATGTTTTGTTTACACAGTTCCAGAAGAGTCACCCGAAACGCCTTCAGAGAGTGGTAATAAGAAAATCTTACTATTGCCTCTTGCCTTTCGAGAATGTCATCCAAATGATATTTTCTGTATTCTAGTTACCACTGATAAATTACCTAACCAAACACTGCTTTGATTGTACTAGACCATATAATTTGACTTGCCAAATACAGCAGGAACAACATAATTAACCATGAATTTTCTAACGATTGTGCACATAAAGCTTGTATTACTATGAATCAATGTTTTGTTTACACCGTTTCAGAAGAGACACCCGAAACGCCTTCAGAGTGTGGTAATGAGAAAATCTTACTATTGCCTCTTGCCTTTCGAGAATGTCATCCAAACGTTATTTTCTATGTACTAGTTACCACTGATAAATAACCTAACCAAACATTGCTTTGATTGTACTGTACCATATAATTTGACTTGCCAAATACAGCAGGCACAAAATAATAAACCATGAATTTTCTAACGATTGTGCACATAAAGCTTGTTTTACTATAAATCAATGTTTTGTTTACACCGTTTCAGAAGAGTCACCCGAAACGCCTTCAGAGAGTGGTAATGAGAAAATTTTACTATTGCCTCTTGCCTTTCGAGAATGTCACCCAAACGTTATTTTCCATGTACTAGTTATCACTGATAAGTAACCTCACCAAACATTGCTTTGATTGTACTGTACCATATAATTTGACTTGCCAAATACAGCAGGCCCAACATAATAAACCATGAATTTTCTAACGATTGTGCACATAAAGCTTGAATTACTATGAATCAATGTTTTGTTTACACCGTTTCAGAAGAGACACCCGAAACGCCTTCAGCTTGTGGTAATGAGAATTTTTCTATTGCCTACTTCCTTTCGAGAATGCCATCCAAACGTTATTTTCTATATATCAGTTACCACTGATAAGTAACCTCACTAACCATTGCTTTGATTGTACTGTACCATATAATTTGACTTGCCAAATACAGCAGGCACAAAATAATAAACCATGAATTTTCTAACGATTGTGCACATAAAGCTTGTTTTACTATAAATCAATGTTTTGTTTACACCGTTTCAGAAGAGTCACCCGAAACGCCTTCAGAGAGTGGTAATGAGAAAATTTTACTATTGCCTCTTGCCTTTGGAGAATGTCACCCAAACGTTATTTTCCATGTACTAGTTATCACTGATAAGTAACCTCACCAAACATTGCTTTGATTGTACTGTACCATATAATTTGACTTGCCAAATACAGCAGGCACAAAATAATAAACCATGAATTTTCTAACGATTGTGCACATAAACCTTGTTTTACTATAAATCAATGTTTTGTTTACACCGTTTCAGAAGAGTCACCCGAAACGCCTTCAGAGAGTGGTAATGAGAAAATTTTACTATTGCCTCTTGCCTTTCGAGAATGTCATCCAAACGATATTTTCTGTATACTAGTTACCACTGATAAGAAACCTCACTAACCATTGCTTTGATTGTACTGTACCATATAATTTGACTTTCCAAATACAGCACGCACAACATAATAAACCACGAATTTTCTAACGATTGTGCACATAAAGCTTCTATTACTATGAATCAATGTTTTGTTTACACCGTCTCAGAAGAGACACCCGAAACGCCTTCAGAGTGTCGTAATGAGAAAATCTTATTATTGCCTCTTGCCTTTCGAGAATGTCATCCAAACGTTATTTTCTATGTACTAGTTACCACTGATAAATAACCTAACCAAACATTGCTTTGATTGTACTGTACCATATAATTTGACATGCCAAATACAGCAGGCACAAAATATTAAACCATGAGTTTTCTAACGATTGTGCACATAAAGCTTTTTTTACTATAAATCAATGTTTTGTTTACACCGTTTCAGAAGAGTCACCCGAAACGCCTTCAGAGAGTGGTAATGAGAAAATTTTACTATTGCCTCTTGCCTTTCGAGAATGTCACCCAAACTTTATTTTCCATGTACTAGTTATCACTGATAAGTAACCTCACCAAACATTGCTTTGATTGTACTGTACCATATAATTTGACTTAGCAAAGTCAGCAGGCATACCATAATAAAACATGAATTTTCTAACGATTGTGCACATAAAGCTTGTTTTACTATAAATCAATGTTTTGTTTACACCGTTTCGGAAGAGTCACCCGAAACGTCTTCAGAGAGTGGTAATGAGAAAATTTTACTATTGCCTACTGCCTTTCGAGAATGTCATCCAAACGTTATTTTCCATGTACTAGTTATCACTGATAAGTAACGTCACCAAACATTGCTTTGATTGTACTGTACCATATAATTTGACTTGCCAAATACAGCAGGCACAAAATAATAAACCATGAATTTTCTAACGATTGTGCACATAAAGCTTGTTTTACTATAAATCAATGTTTTGTTTACACCGTTTCAGAAGAGTCACCCGAAACGCCTTCAGAGAGTGGTAATGAGAAAATTTTACTATTGCCTCTTGCCTTTGGAGAATGTCACCCAAACGTTATTTTCCATGTACTAGTTATCACTGATAAGTAACCTCACCAAACATTGCTTTGATTGTACTGTACCATATAATTTGACTTGCCAAATACAGCAGGCACAAAATAATAAACCATGAATTTTCTAACGATTGTGCACATAAAGCTTGTTTTACTATAAATCAATGTTTTGTTTACACCGTTTCAGAAGAGTCACCCGAAACGCCTTCAGAGAGTGGTAATGAGAAAATTTTACTATTGCCTCTTGCCTTTCGAGAATGTCATCCAAACGATATTTTCTGTATACTAGTTACCACTGATAAGAAACCTCACTAACCATTGCTTTGATTGTACTGTACCATATAATTTGACTTTCCAAATACAGCACGCACAACATAAATAACCACGAATTTTCTAACGATTGTGCACATAAAGCTTCTATTACTATGAATCAATGTTTTGTTTACACCGTCTCAGAAGAGACACCCGAAACGCCTTCAGAGTGTCGTAATGAGAAAATCTTACTATTGCCTCTTGCCTTTCGAGAATGTCATCCAAACGTTATTTTCTATGTACTAGTTACCACTGATAAATAACCTAACCAAACATTGCTTTGATTGTACTGTACCATATAATTTGACATGCCAAATACAGCAGGCACAAAATATTAAACCATGAATTTTCTAACGATTGTGCACATAAAGCTTTTTTTACCATAAATCAATGTTTTGTTTACACCGTTTCAGAAGAGTCACCCGAAACGCCTTCAGAGAGTGGTAATGAGAAAATTATACTATTGCCTCTTGCCTTTCGAGAATGTCATCCAAACGTTATTTTCTATGTACTAGTTACCACTGATAAATAACCTAACCAAACATTGCTTTGATTGTACTGTACCATATAATTTGACTTGCCAAATACAGCAGGCACAAAATAATTAACCATGAATTTTCTAACGATTGTGCACATATAGCTTGTTTTACTATAAATCAATGTTTTGTTTACACCGTTTCAGAAGAGTCACCCGAAACGCCTTCAGAGAGTGGTAATGAGAAAATCTTACTATTGCCTCTTGCCTTTCGAGAATGTCATCCAAACGTTATTTTCTATGTACTAGTTACCACTGATAAATAACCTCACCAAACATTGCTTTGATTGTACTGTACCATATAATTTGACTTTCCAAATACAGCACGCACAACATAATAAACCATGAATTTACTAACGATTGTGCAAATAGAGTTTGTTTTACTATGAATCAATGTTTTATTTACACCGTTTCAGAAGAGACACCCGAAACGCCTTCAGAGAGTGGTGATGAGAAAATATTACTATTGCCTCTTGACTTTCGAGAATGTCATCCAAACGTCATTTTCTATATACTAGTTACCACTGATAAGTAACCTCACCAAACATTGCTTTGATTGAACTGTACCATATAATTTGACTTTCCAAATACAGCAGGCACAATATATTAAACCATGAATTGTCTAACAATAGTGCAGATAGCCTTTGATTAACATGAATCAATGTTTTGTTTACACAGTTCCAGAAGAGTCACCCGAAACGCCTTCAGCTTGTGGTAATGAGAATTTTTTTCTATTGCCTACTTCCATTCGAGAATGTCATCCAAACGTTATTTTCTATATTTTAGTTACTACTGATAAGTAACCTCACCAAACATTGCTTTGATTGTACTGTACCATATAATTTGACTTTCCAAATAACGCACGCACAACATAATAAACCATGAATTTACTAACGATTGTGCAAATAAAGTTTGTACTACTATGAATCAATGTTTTCTTTACACTGTTTCAGAAGAGACACCCGAAACACCTTCAGAGAGTGGTAATGAGAAAATCTTACTATTGCCTCTTGCCTTCGAGAATGTCATCCAAACGATATTTTCTGTATACTAATTACCACTGATAAGCTCACTAAAAGTAACCTCACTAAACATTGCTTTGATTGTTTTGTACGATATAATTTGACTTTCCACAGACAGCAGGCACAATATAATAAACCATGAATTTTCTAACAATAGTATAGATAGCCTTTTATTAACATGAATCAATGTTTTGTTTACACAGTTCCAGAAGAGACACCCGAAACGCCTTCAGAGAGTGGTAATAAAAAAATCTTACTATTGCCTCTTGCCTTTCGAGAATGTCATCCAAACGATATTTTCTTTATACTAGTTACCACTGATAAGTAACTTCACTAAACATTGCTTTGATTGTACTGTACCATATAATTTGACTTTCCAAAGACAGCACGCACAATATATTAAACCATGAATTTTCTAACAATAGTGCAGATAGCCTTTTATTAACATGAATCAATGTTTTGTTTACACAGTTCCAGAAGAGTCACCCGAAACGCCTTCAGAGAGTGGTAATGAGAAAATCTTACTATTGCCTCTTGCCTTTCGAGAATGTCATCCAAATGATATTTTCTGTATTCTAGTTACCACTGATAAATTACCTAACCAAACACTGCTTTGATTGTACTAGACCATATAATTTGACTTGCCAAATACAGCAGGAACAACATAATTAACCATGAATTTTCTAACGATTGTGCACATAAAGCTTGTATTACTATGAATCAATGTTTTGTTTACACCGTTTCAGAAGAGACACCCGAAACGCCTTCAGAGTGTGGTAATGAGAAAATCTTACTATTGCCTCTTGCCTTTCCAGAATGTCATCCAAACTTTATTTTCTATGTACTAGTTACCACTGATAAATAACCTAACCAAACATTGCTTTGATTGTACTGTACCATATAATTTGACTTGCCAAATACAGCAGGCCCAACATAATAAACCATGAATTTTCTAACGATTGTGCACATAAAGCTTGTTTTACTATAAATCAATGTTTTGTTTACACCGTTTCAGAAGAGTCACCCGAAACGCCTTCAGAGAGTGGTAATGAGAAAATTTTACTATTGCCTCTTGCCTTTGGAGAATGTCACCCAAACGTTATTTTCCATGTACTAGTTATCACTGATAAGTAACCTCACCAAACATTGCTTTGATTGTACTGTACCATATAATTTGACTTGCCAAATACAGCAGGCACAAAATAATAAACCATGAATTTTCTAACGATTGTGCACATAAAGCTTGTTTTACTATAAATCAATGTTTTGTTTACACCGTTTCAGAAGAGTCACCCGAAACGCCTTCAGAGAGTGGTAATGAGAAAATTTTACTATTGCCTCTTGCCTTTCGAGAATGTCATCCAAACGATATTTTCTGTATACTAGTTACCACTGATAAGAAACCTCACTAACCATTGCTTTGATTGTACTGTACCATATAATTTGACTTTCCAAATACAGCACGCACAACATAATAAACCACGAATTTTCTAACGATTGTGCACATAAAGCTTCTATTACTATGAATCAATGTTTTGTTTACACCGTCTCAGAAGAGACACCCGAAACGCCTTCAGAGTGTCGTAATGAGAAAATCTTACTATTGCCTCTTGCCTTTCGAGAATGTCATCCAAACGTTATTTTCTATGTACTAGTTACCACTGATAAATAACCTAACCAAACATTGCTTTGATTGTACTGTACCATATAATTTGACATGCCAAATACAGCAGGCACAAAATATTAAACCATGAATTTTCTAACGATTGTGCTAATAAAGCTTTTTTTACTATAAATCAATGTTTTGTTTACACCGTTTCAGAAGAGTCACCCGAAACGCCTTCAGAGAGTGGTAATGAGAAAATTTTACTATTGCCTCTTGCCTTTCGAGAATGTCACCCAAACGTTATTTTCCATGTACTAGTTATCACTGATAAGTAACCTCACCAAACATTGCTTTGATTGTACTGTACCATATAATTTGACTTAGCAAAGTCAGCAGGCATACCATAATAAAACATGAATTTTCTAACGATTGTGCACATAAAGCTTGTTTTACTATAAATCAATGTTTTGTTTACACCGTTTCGGAAGAGTCACCCGAAACGTCTTCAGAGAGTGGTAATGAGAAAATTTTACTATTGCCTACTGCCTTTCGAGAATGTCATCCAAACGTTATTTTCCATGTACTAGTTATCACTGATAAGTAACCTCACCAAACATTGCTTTGATTGTACTGTACCATATAATTTGACTTTGCAAAGTCAGCACGCATACCATAATAAAACATGAATTTTCTAATGCACATAAAGCTTGTTTTACTATAAATCAATGTTTTGTTTACACCGTTTCAGAAGAGTCACCCGAAACGCCTTCAGAGAGTGGTAATGAGAAAATCTTACTATTGCCTCTTGCCTTTCGAGAATGTCATCCAAACCTTATTTTCTATGTACTAGTTACCACTGATAAATAACCTCACCAAACATTGCTTTGATTGTACTGTACCATATAATTTGACTTTCCAAATACAGCACGCACAACATAATAAACCATGAATTTCCTAACGATTGTGCAAATAGAGTTTGGATTACTATGAATCAATGTTTTATTTACACCGTTTCAGAAGAGACACCCGAAACGCCTTCAGAGAGTGGTAATGAGATATTATTACTATTGCCTCTTGACTTTCGAGAATGTCATCCAAACGTCATTTTCTATATACTAGTTACCACTGATAAGTAACCTCACCAAACATCGCTTTGATTGAACTGTACCATATAATTTGACTTTCCAAATACAGCAGGCACAATATATTAAACCATGAATTTTCTAACAATAGTGCAGATAGCCTTTGATTAACATGAATCAATGTTTTGTTTACACAGTTCCAGAAGAGTCACCCGAAACGCCTTCAGCTTGTGGTAATGAGAATTTTTTTCTATTGCCCACTTCCATTCGAGAATGTCATCCAAACGTTATTTTCTATATTTTAGTTACTACTGATAAGTAACCTCACCAAACATTGCTTTGATTGTACTATACCATATAATTTGACTTTCCAAATACAGCACGCACAACATAATAAACCATGAATTTAATAACGGTTGTGCAAATAAAGTTTGTACTACTGTGAATCAATGTTTTCTTTACACTGTTTCAGAAGAGACACCCGAAACACCTTCAGAGAGTGGTAATGAGAAAATCTTACTATTGCCTCTTACCTTCGAGAATGTCATCCAAACGATATTTTCTATATACTAATTACCACTGATAAGTAACCTCACTAAACATTGCTTTGATTGTTTTGTACGATATAATTTGACTTTCCACAGACAGCAGGCACAATATAATAAACCATGAATTTTCTAACAATAGTGTAGATAGCCTTTTATTAACATGAATCAATGTTTTGTTTACACAGTTCCAGAAGAGACACCCGAAACGCCTTCAGAGAGTGGTAATAAAAAAATCTTACTATTGCTTCTTGCCTTTCGAGAATGTCATCCAAGCGATATTTTCTTTATACTAGTTACCACTGATAAGTAACTGCACTAAACATTGCTTTGATTGTACTGTACCATATAATTTGACTTTCCAAAGACAGCACGCACAATATATTAAACCATGAATTTTCTAACAATAGTGCAGATAGCCTTTTATTAACATGAATCAATGTTTTGTTTACACAGTTCCAGAAGAGTCACCCGAAACGCCTTCAGAGAGTGGTAATGAGATAATCTTACTATTGCCTCTTGCCTTTCGAGAATGTCATCCAAACGTTATTTTCTATGTACTAGTTACCACTGATAAATAACCTAACCAAACATTGCTTTGATTGTACTGTACCATATAATTTGACTTGCCAAATACAGCAGGCACAACATAATTAACCATGAATTTTCTAACGATTGTGCACATAAAGCTTGTTTTACTATAAATCAATGTTTTGTTTACACCGTTTCAGAAGAGTCACCCGAAACGCCTTCAGAGAGTGGTAATGAGAAAATATTACTATTGCCTCTTGCCTTTCGAGAATGTCATCCAAACGTTATTTTCTATGTACTAGTTACCACTGATAAATAACCTCACCAAACATTGCTTTGATTGTACTGTACCATATAATTTGACTTTCCAAATACAGCACGCACAACATAATAAACCATGAATTTACTAACGATTTTGCAAATAGAGTTTGTATTACTAAGAATCAATGTTTTATTTACACCGTTTCAGAAGAGACACCCGAAACGCCTTCAGAGAGTTGTAATGAGAAAATATTACTATTGCCTCTTGACTTTCGAGAATGTCATCCAAACGTCATTTTCTATATACTAGTTACCACTGATAAGTAACCTCACCAAACATTGCTTTGATTGAACTGTACCATATAATTTGACTTTCCAAATACAGCAGGCACAATATATTAAACCATGAATTTTCTAACAATAGTGCAGATAGCCTTTGATTAACATGAATCAATGTTTTGTTTACACAGTTCCAGAAGAGTCACCCGAAACGCCTTCAGCTTGTGGTAATGAGAAATTTTTTCTATTGCCTACTTCCATTCGAGAATGTCATCCAAACGTTATTTTCTATATTTTAGTTACTACTGATATGTAACCTCACCAAACATTGCTTTGATTGTACTGTACCATATAATTTGACTTTCCAAATACAGCACGCACAACATAATAAACCATGAATTTAATAACGGTTGTGCAAATAAAGTTTGTACTACTGTGAATCAATGTTTTCTTTACACTGTTTCAGAAGAGACACCCGAAACACCTTCAGAGAGTGGTAATGAGAAAATCTTACTTTTGCCTCTTACCTTCGAGAATGTCATCCAAACGATATTTTCTATATACTAATTACCACTGATAAGTAACCTCACTAAACATTGCTTTGATTGTTTTGTACGATATAATTTGACTTTCCACAGACAGCTGGCACAATATAATAAACCATGAATTTTCTAACAATAGTGTAGATAGCCTTTTATTAACATGAATCAATGTTTTGTTTACACAGTTCCAGAAGAGACACCCGAAACGCCTTCAGAGAGTGGTAATAAAAAAATCTTACTATTGCCTCTTGCCTTTCGAGAATGTCATCCAAACGATATTTTCTTTATACTAGTTACCACTGATAAGTAACTTCACTAAACATTGCTTTGATGGTACTGTACCATATAATTTGACTTTCCAAAGACAGCACGCACAATATATTAAACCATGAATTTTCTAACAATAGTGCAGATAGCCTTTTATTAACATGAATCAATGTTTTGTTTACACAGTTCCAGAAGAGTCACCCGAAACGCCTTCAGAGAGTGGTAATGAGAAAATCTTACTATTGCCTCTTGCCTTTCGAGAATGTCATCCAAACGATATTTTCTGTATACTAGTTACCACTGATAAATTACCTAACCAAACACTGCTTTGATTGTACTGTACCATATAATTTGACTTTCCAAATACAGCACGCATAACATAATAAACCATGAATTTAATAACGGTTGTGCAAATAAAGTTTGTACTACTGTGAATCAATGTTTTCTTTACACTGTTTCAGAAGAGACACCCGAAACACCTTCAGAGAGTGGTAATGAGAAAATCTTACTTTTGCCTCTTACCTTCGAGAATGTCATCCAAACGATATTTTCTATATACTAATTACCACTGATAAGTAACCTCACTAAACATTGCTTTGATTGTTTTGTACGATATAATTTGACTTTCCACAGACAGCAGGCACAATATAATAAACCATGAATTTTCTAACAATAGTGTAGATAGCCTTTTATTAACATGAATCAATGTTTTGTTTACACAGTTCCAGAAGAGTCACCCGAAACGCCTTCAGAGAGTGGTAATAAAAAAATCTTACTATTGCCTCTTGCCTTTCGAGAATGTCATCCAAACGATATTTTCTTTATACTAGTTACCACTGATAAGTAACTTCACTAAACATTGCTTTGATGGTACTGTACCATATAATTTGACTTTCCAAAGACAGCACGCACAATATATTAAACCATGAATTTTCTAACAATAGTGCAGATAGCCTTTTATTCACATGAATCAATGTTTTGTTTACACAGTTCCAGAAGAGTCACCCGAAACGCCTTCAGAGAGTGGTAATGAGAAAATCTTACTATTGCCTCTTGCCTTTCGAGAATGTCATCCAAACGATATTTTCTGTATACTAGTTACCACTGATAAATTACCTAACCAAACACTGCTTTGATTGTACTGTACCATATAATTTGACTTTCCAAATACAGCACGCACAACATAATAAACCATGAATTTAATAACGGTTGTGCAAATAAAGTTTGTACTACTGTGAATCAATGTTTTCTTTACACTGTTTCAGAAGAGACACCCGAAACACCTTCAGAGAGTGGTAATGAGAAAATCTTACTATTGCCTCTTACCTTCGAGAATGTCATCCAAACGATATTTTCTATATACTAATTACCACTGATAAGTAACCTCACTAAACATTGCTTTGATTGTTTTGTACGATATAATTTGACTTTCCACAGACAGCAGGCACAATATAATAAACCATGAATTTTCTAACAATAGTGTAGATAGCCTTTTATTAACATGAATCAATGTTTTGTTTACACAGTTCCAGAAGAGTCACCCGAAACGCCTTCAGAGAGTGGTAATAAAAAAATCTTACTATTGCCTCTTGCCTTTCGAGAATGTCATCCAAACGATATTTTCTTTATACTAGTTACCACTGATAAGTAACTTCACTAAACATTGCTTTGATGGTACTGTACCATATAATTTGACTTTCCAAAGACAGCACGCACAATATATTAAACCATGAATTTTCTAACAATAGTGCAGATAGCCTTTTATTCACATGAATCAATGTTTTGTTTACACAGTTCCAGAAGAGTCACCCGAAACGCCTTCAGAGAGTGGTAATGAGAAAATCTTACTATTGCCTCTTGCCTTTCGAGAATGTCATCCAAACGATATTTTCTGTATACTAGTTACCACTGATAAATTACCTAACCAAACACTGCTTTGATTGTACTGTACCATATAATTTGACTTTCCAAATACAGCACGCACAACATAATAAACCATGAATTTAATAACGGTTGTGCAAATAAAGTTTGTACTACTGTGAATCAATGTTTTCTTTACACTGTTTCAGAAGAGACACCCGAAACACCTTCAGAGAGTGGTAATGAGAAAATCTTACTATTACCTCTTACCTTCGAGAATGTCATCCAAACGATATTTTCTATATACTAATTACCACTGATAAGTAACCTCACTAAACATTGCTTTGATTGTTTTGTACGATATAATTTGACTTTCCACAGACAGCAGGCACAATATAATAAACCATGAATTTTCTAACAATAGTGTAGATAGCCTTTTATTAACATGAATCAATGTTTTGTTTACACAGTTCCAGAAGAGTCACCCGAAACGCCTTCAGAGAGTGGTAATGAGAAAATCTTACTATTGCCTCTTGCCTTTCGAGAATGTCATCCAAACGATATTTTCTTTATACTAGTTACCACTGATAAGTAACTTCACTAAACATTGCTTTGATTGTACTGTACCATATAATTTGACTTTCCAAAGACAGCACGCACAATATATTAAACCATGAATTTTCTAACAATAGTGCAGATAGCCTTTTATTAACATGAATCAATGTTTTGTTTACACAGTTCCAGAAGAGTCACCCGAAACGCCTTCAGAGAGTGGTAATGAGAAAATCTTACTATTGCCTCTTGCCTTTCGAAAATGTCATCCAAACGATATTTCTTGTATACTAGTTACCACTGATAAATTACCTAACCAAACACTGCTTTGATTGTACTGTACCATATAATTTGACTTGCCAAATACAGCAGGAACAACATAATTAACCATGAATTTTCTAACGATTGTGCACATAAAGCTTGTATTACTATGAATCAATGTTTTGTTTACATCGTTTCAGAAGAGACACCCGAAACGCCTTCAGAGAGTGGTAATGAGAAAATCTTACTATTTTCTCTTGCCTTTCGAGAATGTCATCCAAACGTTATTTTCTATGTACTAGTTACCACTGATAAATAACCTAACCAAACATTGCTTTGATTGTACTGTACCATATAATTTGACTTGCCAAATACAGCAGGCACAAAATAATAAACCATGAATTTTCTAACGATTGTGCACATAAAGCTTGTTTTACTATAAATCAATGTTTTGTTTACACCGTTTCAGAAGAGTCACCCGAAACGCCTTCAGAGTGTGGTAATGAGAAAATTATACTATTGCCTCTTGCCTTTCGAGAATGTCATCCAAACGTTATTATTCATGTACTAGCTATCACTGATAAGTAACCTCACCAAACATTGCTTTGATTGTACTGTACCATATAATTTGACTTTGCAAAGTCAGCAGGCATACCATAATAAAACATGAATTTTTCAACGATTGTGCATATAAAGCTTGTTTTACTATATATCAATGTTTTGTTTACACCGTTTCAGAAGAGTCACCCGAAACGCCTTCAGAGAGTGGTAATGAGAAAATTATACTATTGCCTCTTGCCTTTCGAGAATGTCATCCAAACGTTATTTTCTATGTACTAGTTACCACTGATAAGTAACCTCACCAAACATTGCTTTGATTGAACTGTACCATATAATTTGACTTTCCAAATACAGCAGGCACAATATATTAAACCATTAATTTTCTAACAATAGTGCAGATAGCCTTTGATTAACATGAATCAATGTTTTGTTTACACAGTTCCAGAAGAGTCACCCGAAACGCCTTCAGCTTGTGGTGATGAGAATTTTTTTCTATTGCCTACTTCCATTCGAGAATGTCATCCAAACGTTATTTTCTATATTTTAGTTACTACTGATAAGTAACCTCACCAAACATTGCTTTGATTGTACTGTACCATATAATTTGACTTTCCAAATACAGCACGCACAACATAATAAACCATGAATTTAATAACGGTTGTGCAAATAAAGTTTGTACTACTGTGAATCAATGTTTTCTTTACACTGTTTCAGAAGAGACACCCGAAACACCTTCAGAGAGTGGTAATGAGAAAATCTTACTATTGCCTCTTACCTTCGAGAATGTCATCCAAACGATATTTTCTATATACTAATTACCACTGATAAGTAACCTCACTAAACATTGCTTTGATTGTTTTGTACGATATAATTTGACTTTCCACAGACAGCAGGCACAATATAATAAACCATGAATTTTCTAACAATAGTGTAGATAGCCTTTTATTAACATGAATCAATGTTTTGTTTACACAGTTCCAGAAGAGACACCCGAAACGCCTTCAGAGAGTGGTAATAAAAAAATCTTACTATTGCCTCTTGCCTTTTGTGAATGTCATCCAAACGATATTTTCTTTATACTAGTTACCACTGATAAGTAACTTCACTAAACATTGCTTTGATTGTACTGTACCATATAATTTGACTTTCCAAAGACAGCACGCACAATATATTAAACCATGAATTTTCTAACAATAGTGCAGATAGCCTTTTATTAACATGAATCAATGTTTTGTTTACACAGTTCCAGAAGAGTCACCCGAAACGCCTTCAGAGAGTGGTAATGAGAAAATCTTACTATTGCCTCTTGCCTTTCGAGAATGTCATCCAAACGATATTTTCTGTATACTAGTTACCACTGATAAATTACCTAACCAAACACTGCTTTGATTGTACTGTACCATATAATTTGACTTTCCAAATACAGCACGCACAACATAATAAACCATGAATTTAATAACGGTTGTGCAAATAAAGTTTGTACTACTGTGAATCAATGTTTTCTTTACACTGTTTCAGAAGAGACACCCGAAACACCTTCAGAGAGTGGTAATGAGAAAATCTTACTATTGCCTCTTACCTTCGAGAATGTCATCCAAACGATATTTTCTATATACTAATTACCACTGATAAGTAACCTCACTAAACATTGCTTTGATTGTTTTGTACGATATAATTTGACTTTCCACAGACAGCAGGCACAATATAATAAACCATGAATTTTCTAACAATAGTGTAGATAGCCTTTTATTAACATGAATCAATGTTTTGTTTACACAGTTCCAGAAGAGTCACCCGAAACGCCTTCAGAGAGTGGTAATAAAAAAATCTTACTATTGCCTCTTGCCTTTCGAGAATATCATCCAAACGATATTTTCTTTATACTAGTTACCACTGATAAGTAACTTCACTAAACATTGCTTTGATGGTACTGTACCATATAATTTGACTTTCCAAAGACAGCACGCACAATATATTAAACCATGAATTTTCTAACAATAGTGCAGATAGCCTTTTATTCACATGAATCAATGTTTTGTTTACACAGTTCCAGAAGAGTCACCCGAAACGCCTTCAGAGAGTGGTAATGAGAAAATCTTACTATTGCCTCTTGCCTTTCGAGAATGTCATCCAAACGATATTTTCTGTATACTAGTTACCACTGATAAATTACCTAACCAAACACTGCTTTGATTGTACTGTACCATATAATTTGACTTTCCAAAGACAGCACGCACAATATATTAAACCATGAATTTTCTAACAATAGTGCAGATAGCCTTTTATTCACATGAATCAATGTTTTGTTTACACAGTTCCAGAAGAGTCACCCGAAACGCCTTCAGAGAGTGGTAATAAAAAAATCTTACTATTGCCTCTTGCCTTTCGAGAATGTCATCCAAACGATATTTTCTTTATACTAGTTACCACTGATAAGTAACTTCACTAAACATTGCTTTGATGGTACTGTACCATATAATTTGACTTTCCAAAGACAGCACGCACAATATATTAAACCATGAATTTTCTAACAATAGTGCAGATAGCCTTTTATTCACATGAATCAATGTTTTGTTTACACAGTTCCAGAAGAGTCACCCGAAACGCCTTCAGAGAGTGGTAATGAGAAAATCTTACTATTGCCTCTTGCCTTTCGAGAATGTCATCCAAACGATATTTTCTATATACTAATTACCACTGATAAGTAACCTCACTAAACATTGCTTTGATTGTTTTGTACGATATAATTTGACTTTCCACAGACAGCAGGCACAATATAATAAACCATGAATTTTCTAACAATAGTGTAGATAGCCTTTTATTAACATGAATCAATGTTTTCTTTACACTGTTTCAGAAGAGACACCCGAAACACCTTCAGAGAGTGGTAATGAGAAAATCTTACTATTGCCTCTTACCTTTGAGAATGTCATCCAAACGATATTTTCTATATACTAATTACCACTGATAAGTAACCTCACTAAACATTGCTTTGATTGTTTTGTACGATATAATTTGACTTTCCACAGACAGCAGGCACAATATAATAAACCATGAATTTTCTAACAATAGTGTAGATAGCCTTTTATTAACATGAATCAATGTTTTGTTTACACAGTTCCAGAAGAGTCACCCGAAACGCCTTCAGAGAGTGGTAATGAGAAAATCTTACTATTGCCTCTTGCCTTTCGAGAATGTCATCCAAACGATATTTTCTTTATACTAGTTACCACTGATAAGTAACTTCACTAAACATTGCTTTGATTGTACTGTACCATATAATTTGACTTTCCAAAGACAGCACGCACAATATATTAAACCATGAATTTTCTAACAATAGTGCAGATAGCCTTTTATTAACATGAATCAATGTTTTGTTTACACAGTTCCAGAAGAGTCACCCGAAACGCCTTCAGAGAGTGGTAATGAGAAAATCTTACTATTGCCTCTTGCCTTTCGAAAATGTCATCCAAACGATATTTCTTGTATACTAGTTACCACTGATAAATTACCTAACCAAACACTGCTTTGATTGTACTGTACCATATAATTTGACTTGCCAAATACAGCAGGAACAACATAATTAACCATGAATTTTCCAACGATTGTGCACATAAAGCTTGTATTACTATGAATCAATGTTTTGTTTACATCGTTTCAGAAGAGACACCCGAAACGCCTTCAGAGAGTGGTAATGAGAAAATCTTACTATTGCCTCTTGCCTTTCGAGAATGTCATCCAAACGTTATTTTCTATGTACTAGTTACCACTGATAAATAACCTAACCAAACATTGCTTTGATTGTACTGTACCATATAATTTGACTTGCCAAATACAGCAGGCACAAAATAATAAACCATGAATTTTCTAACGATTGTGCACATAAAGCTTGTTTTACTATAAATCAATGTTTTGTTTACACCGTTTCAGAAGAGTCACCCGAAACGCCTTCAGAGTGTGGTAATGAGAAAATTATACTATTGCCTCTTGCCTTTCGAGAATGTCATCCAAACGTTATTATTCATGTACTAGCTATCACTGATAAGTAACCTCACCAAACATTGCTTTGATTGTACTGTACCATATAATTTGACTTTGCAAAGTCAGCAGGCATACCATAATAAAACATGAATTTTTCAACGATTGTGCATATAAAGCTTGTTTTACTATATATCAATGTTTTGTTTACACCGTTTCAGAAGAGTCACCCGAAACGCCTTCAGAGAGTGGTAATGAGAAAATTATACTATTGCCTCTTGCCTTTCGAGAATGTCATCCAAACGTTATTTTCTATGTACTAGTTACCACTGATAAGTAACCTCACCAAACATTGCTTTGATTGAACTGTACCATATAATTTGACTTTCCAAATACAGCACGCACAATATATTAAACCATTAATTTTCTAACAATAGTGCAGATAGCCTTTGATTAACATGAATCAATGTTTTGTTTACACAGTTCCAGAAGAGTCACCCGAAACGCCTTCAGCTTGTGGTAATGAGAATTTTTTTCTATTGCCTACTTCCATTCGAGAATGTCATCCAAACGTTATTTTCTATATTTTAGTTACTACTGATAAGTAACCTCACCAAACATTGCTTTGATTGTACTGTACCATATAATTTGACTTTCCAAATACAGCACGCACAACATAATAAACCATGAATTTAATAACGGTTGTGCAAATAAAGTTTGTACTACTGTGAATCAATGTTTTCTTTACACTGTTTCAGAAGAGACACCCGAAACACCTTCAGAGAGTGGTAATGAGAAAATCTTACTATTGCCTCTTACCTTCGAGAATGTCATCCAAACGATATTTTCTATATACTAATTACCACTGATAAGTAACCTCACTAAACATTGCTTTGATTGTTTTGTACGATATAATTTGACTTTCCACAGACAGCAGGCACAATATAATAAACCATGAATTTTCTAACAATAGTGTAGATAGCCTTTTATTAACATGAATCAATGTTTTGTTTACACAGTTCCAGAAGAGACACCCGAAACGCCTTCAGAGAGTGGTAATAAAAAAATCTTACTATTGCCTCTTGCCTTTTGTGAATGTCATCTAAACGATATTTTCTTTATACTAGTTACCACTGATAAGTAACTTCACTAAACATTGCTTTGATTGTACTGTACCATATAATTTGACTTTCCAAAGACAGCACGCACAATATATTAAACCATGAATTTTCTAACAATAGTGCAGATAGCCTTTTATTAACATGAATCAATGTTTTGTTTACACAGTTCCAGAAGAGTCACCCGAAACGCCTTCAGAGAGTGGTAATGAGAAAATCTTACTATTGCCTCTTGCCTTTCGAGAATGTCATCCAAACGATATTTTCTGTATACTAGTTACCACTGATAAATTACCTAACCAAACACTGCTTTGATTGTACTGTACCATATAATTTGACTTGCCAAATACAGCAGGAACAACATAATTAACCATGAATTTTCTAACGATTGTGCACATAAAGCTTGTATTACTATGAATCAATGTTTTGTTTACATCGTTTCAGAAGAGACACCCGAAACGCCTTCAGAGTGTGGTAATGAGAAAATCTTACTATTGCCTCTTGCCTTTCGAGAATGTCATCCAAACGTTATTTTCTATGTACTAGTTACCACTGATAAATAACCTAACCAAACATTGCTTTGATTGTACTGTACCATATAATTTGACTTGCCAAATACAGCAGGCACAAAATAATAAACCATGAATTTTCTAACGATTGTGCACATAAAGCTTGTTTTACTATAAATCAATGTTTTGTTTACACCGTTTCAGAAGAGTCACCCGAAACGCCTTCAGAGTGTGGTAATGAGAAAATTATACTATTGCCTCTTGCCTTTCGAGAATGTCATCCAAACGTTATTATTCATGTACTAGCTATCACTGATAAGTAACCTCACCAAACATTGCTTTGATTGTACTGTACCATATAATTTGACTTTGCAAAGTCAGCAGGCATACCATAATAAAACATGAATTTTTCAACGATTGTGCATATAAAGCTTGTTTTACTATATATCAATGTTTTGTTTACACCGTTTCAGAAGAGTCACCCGAAACGCCTTCAGAGAGTGGTAATGAGAAAATTATACTATTGACAACTGCCTTTCGAGAATGTCATCCAAACCTTATTTTCTATGTACTAGTTACCACTGATAAATAACCTAACCAAACATTGCTTTGATTGTACTGTACCATATAATTTGACTTGCCAAATACAGCAGGCACAACATAATTAACCATGAATTTTCTAACGATTGTGCACATAAAGCTTGTTTTACTATAAATCAATGTTTTGTTTACACCGTTTCAGAAGAGTCACCCGAAACGCCTTCAGAGAGTGGTAATGAGAAAATATTACTATTGCCTCTTGACTTTCGAGAATGTCATCCAAACGTCATTTTCTATATACTAGTTACCACTGATAAGTAACCTCACCAAACCATGCTTTGATTGAACTGTACCATATAATTTGACTTTCCAAATACAGCAGGCACAATATATTAAACCATGAATTTTCTAACAATAGTGCAGATAGCCTTTGATTAACATGAATCAATGTTTTGTTTACACAGTTCCAGAAGAGTCACCCGAAACGCCTTCAGCTTGTGGTAATGAGAATTTTTTTCTATTGCCTACTTCCATTCGAGAATGTCATCCAAACGTTATTTTCTATATTTTAGTTTCTACTGATAAGTAACCTCACCAAACATTGCTTTGATTGTACTGTACCATATAATTTGACTTTCCAAATACAGCACGCACAACATAATTAACCATGAATTTACTAACGATTGTGCAAATAAAGTTTGTACTACTATGAATCAATGTTTTCTTTACACTGTTTCAGAAGAGACACCCGAAACGCCTTCAGAGAGTGGTAATGAGAAAATCTTACTATTGCCTCTTGCCTTCGAGAATGTCATCCAAACGATATTTTCTGTATACTAATTACCACTGATAAGTAACCTCACTAAACATTGCTTTGATTGTTTTGTACGATATAATTTGACTTTCCACAGACAGCAGGCACAATATAATAAACCATGAATTTTCTAACAATAGTGTAGATAGCCTTTTATTAACATGAATCAATGTTGTGTTTACACAGTTCCAGAAGAGACACCCGAAGCGCCTTCAGAGAGTGGTAATAATAAAATCTTACTATTGCCTCTTGCCTTTCGAGAATGTCATCCAAACGATATTTTCTTTATACTAGTTACCACTGATAAGTAACTTCACTAAACATTGCTTTGATTGTACTGTACCATATAATTTGACTTTCCAAAGACAGCACGCACAATATATTAAACCATGAATTTTCTAACAATAGTGCAGATAGCCTTTTATTAACATGAATCAATGTTTTGTTTACACAGTTCCAGAAGAGTCACCCGAAACGCCTTCAGAGAGTGGTAATGAGAAAATCTTACTATTGCCTCTTGCCTTTCGAGAATGTCATCCAAATGATATTTTCTGTATACTAGTTACCACTGATAAATTACCTAACCAAACACTGCTTTGATTGTACTGTACCATATAATTTGACTTGCCAAATACAGCAGGAACAACATAATTAACCATGAATTTTCTAACGATTGTGCACATAAAGCTTGTATTACTATGAATCAATGTTTTGTTTACACCGTTTCAGAAGAGACACCCGAAACGCCTTCAGAGTGTGGTAATGAGAAAATCTTACTATTGCCTCTTGCCTTTCGAGAATGTCATCCAAACGATATTTTCTGTATACTAGTTACCACTGATAAGAAACCTCACTAACCATTGCTTTGATTGTACTGTACCATATAATTTGACTTTTCAAATACAGCACGCACAACATAATAAACCACGAATTTTCTAACGATTGTGCAAATAAAGCTTGTATTACTATGAATCAATGTTTTGTTTACACCGTTTCAGAAGAGACACCCGAAACGCCTTCAGAGAGTGGTAATGAGAAAATCTAACTATTGCCTCTTGCCTTTCGAGAATGTCACCCAAACGTTATTTTCCATGTACTAGTTATCACTGATAAGTAACCTCACCAAACATTGCTTTGATTGTACTGTACCATATAATTTGACTTAGCAAAGTCAGCAGGCATACCATAATAAAACATGAATTTTCTAACGATTGTGCACATAAAGCTTGTTTTACTATAAATCAATGTTTTGTTTACACCGTTTCAGAAGAGTCACCCGAAACGCCTTCAGAGAGTGGTAATGAGAAAATTTTACTATTGCCTCTTGCCTTTCGAGAATGTCATCCAAACTTTATTTTCTATGTACTAGTTATCACTGATAAGTAACCTCACCAAACATTGCTTTGATTGTACTGTACCATATAATTTGATTTTCCAAAGACAATAGGCACAACATAATAAACCATGAAATTTCTTACGATTGTGCACATAAAGCTTGTATTACTATGAATCAATGTTTTGTTTAAACCGTTTCAGAAGAGTCACCCGAAACGCCTTCAGAGTGTGGTAATGAGAAAATCTTACTATTGCCTCTTGCCTTTCGAGAATGTCATCCAAACGTTATTTTCTATGTACTAGTTACCACTGATAAATATACTTATCGAACATTACTTTGATTGTACTGTACCATATAATTTGACTTTCCAAAGACAGCAGGCACAATATATTAAACCATGAATTTTCTAACGATTGTGCACATAAAGCTTGTATTACTATGAATCAATGTTTTGTTTACACCGTTTCAGAAGAGACACCCGAAACGCCTTCAGAGAGTGGTAATGAGAAAATTTTACTATTGCCTCTTGCCTTTCGAGAATGTCATCCAAACGATATTTTCTTTATACTAGTTACCACTGATAAGTAACTTCACTAAACATTGCTTTGATTGTACTGTACCATATAATTTGACTTTCCAAAGACAGCACGCACAATATATTAAACCATGAATTTTCTAACAATAGTGCAGATAGCCTTTTATTAACATGAATCAATGTTTTGTTTACACAGTTCCAGAAGAGTCACCCGAAACGCCTTCAGAGAGTGGTAATGAGAAAATCTTACTATTGCCTCTTGCCTTTCGAGAATGTCATCCAAATGATATTTTCTGTATACTAGTTACCACTGATAAATTACCTAACCAAACACTGCTTTGATTGTACTGTACCATATAATTTGACTTGCCAAATACAGCAGGAACAACATAATTAACCATGAATTTTCTAACGATTGTGCACATAAAGCTTGTATTACTATGAATCAATGTTTTGTTTACACCGTTTCAGAAGAGACACCCGAAACGCCTTCAGAGTGTGGTAATGAGAAAATCTTACTATTGCCTCTTGCCTTTCGAGAATGTCATCCAAACGATATTTTCTGTATACTAGTTACCACTGATAAGAAACCTCACTAACCATTGCTTTGATTGTACTGTACCATATAATTTGACTTTTCAAATACAGCACGCACAACATAATAAACCACGAATTTTCTAACGATTGTGCAAATAAAGCTTGTATTACTATGAATCAATGTTTTGTTTACACCGTTTCAGAAGAGACACCCGAAACGCCTTCAGAGAGTGGTAATGAGAAAATCTAACTATTGCCTCTTGCCTTTCGAGAATGTCACCCAAACGTTATTTTCCATGTACTAGTTATCACTGATAAGTAACCTCACCAAACATTGCTTTGATTGTACTGTACCATATAATTTGACTTAGCAAAGTCAGCAGGCATACCATAATAAAACATGAATTTTCTAACGATTGTGCACATAAAGCTTGTTTTACTATAAATCAATGTTTTGTTTACACCGTTTCAGAAGAGTCACCCGAAACGCCTTCAGAGAGTGGTAATGAGAAAATTTTACTATTGCCTCTTGCCTTTCGAGAATGTCATCCAAACTTTATTTTCTATGTACTAGTTATCACTGATAAGTAACCTCACCAAACATTGCTTTGATTGTACTGTACCATATAATTTGATTTTCCAAAGACAATAGGCACAACATAATAAACCATGAAATTTCTTACGATTGTGCACATAAAGCTTGTATTACTATGAATCAATGTTTTGTTTAAACCGTTTCAGAAGAGTCACCCGAAACGCCTTCAGAGTGTGGTAATGAGAAAATCTTACTATTGCCTCTTGCCTTTCGAGAATGTCATCCAAACGTTATTTTCTATGTACTAGTTACCACTGATAAATATACTTATCGAACATTACTTTGATTGTACTGTACCATATAATTTGACTTTCCAAAGACAGCAGGCACAATATATTAAACCATGAATTTTCTAACGATTGTGCACATAAAGCTTGTATTACTATGAATCAATGTTTTGTTTACACCGTTTCAGAAGAGACACCCGAAACGCCTTCAGAGAGTGGTAATGAGAAAATTTTACTATTGCCTACTGCCTTTCGAGAATGTCATCCAAACATTATTTTCTACATACTAGTTACCACTGACAAGTAACCTCACCAAACATTGCTGTGATTGTACTGTACCATATAATTTGACTTTCCAAAGACAGCAGGCACAATATATTAAACCATGAATTATCTAACCATTGTGCAGATAGCCTTTTATTAACATGAATTAATGATTTGTTTACACAGTTCCAGAAGAGTCACCCGAAACGCCTTCAGCTTGTGGTAATGAGATTTTTTTCTATTGTCTACTTCCTTTCGAGAATGTCATCCAAACGTTATTTTCTATATATTTGTTACCACTGATTAATAAACTCACCAAACATTGCTTTGATTGTACTGTACCATATAATTTGGCTTTCCAAATACAGCAGGCACAACATAATAAACCATGAATTTCCTAACAATTGTGCACATAAAGCTTGTATTACTATGAATCAATATTTTGTTTACACCGTTTCAGAAGAGACACCCGAAATGCCTTCAGAGAGTGGTAATGAGAAACTTTTACTATTGCCTACTGTCTTTCGAGAATATCATCCACACGTTATTTTCTATGTTCCAGTTACCACTGATAAATAACCTCACCAAACATTGCTTTGATTGTACTGTACCATATAATTTGACTTTCCAAAGACAGCAGGCACAATATATTAAACCATGAATTTTCTGCAATAGTGCAGATAGCATTTTATTAACATGAATTAATGATTTGTTTACACAGTTCCAGAAGAGTCACCCGAAACGCCTTCAGCTTGTGGTAATGAGATTTTTTTCTATTGTCTACTTCCTTTCGAGAATATCATCCACACGTTATTTTCTATGTTCCAGTTACCACTGATAAATAACCTCACCAAACATTGCTTTGATTGTACTGTACCATATAATTTGACTTGCCAAATACAGCAGGCGCAACATAATTAACCATGAATGTTCGAACGATTGTGCACATAAAGCTTGTTTTACTATAAATAATGTTTTGTTTACACCGTTTCAGAAGAGTCACCCGAAACGCCTTCAGAGAGTGGTAATGAGAAAATTTTACTATTGCCTACTGCCTTTCGAGAATGTCATCCAAACGTTATTTTCTGTATACTAGTTACCACTGATAAGTAACCTCACCAAACATTACTGTGATTGTACTGTACCATATAATTTGACTTTCCAAAGACAGCAGGCACAATATATTAAACCATTAATTTTCTGCAATAGTGCAGATAGCATTTTATTAACATGAATTAATGATTTGTTTACACAGTTCCAGAAGAGTCACCCGAAACGCCTTCAGCTTGTGGTAATGAGATTTTTTTCTATTGTCTACTTCCTTTCGAGAATATCATCCACACGTTATTTTCTATGTTCCAGTTACCACTGATAAATAACCTCACCAAACATTGCTTTGATTGTACTGTACCATATAATTTGACTTGCCAAATACAGCACGCACAACATAATTAACCATGAATTTACTAACGATTGTGCAAATAAAGTTTGTACTACTATGAATCAATGTTTTCTTTACACTGTTTCAGAAGAGACACCCGAAACGCCTTCAGAGAGTGGTAATGAGAAAATCTTACTATTGCCTCTTGCCTTCGAGAATGTCATCCAAACGATATTTTCTGTATACTAATTACCACTGATAAGTAACCTCACTAAACATTGCTTTGATTGTTTTGTACGATATAATTTGACTTTCCACAGACAGCAGGCACAATATAATAAACCATGAATTTTCTAACAATAGTGTAGATAGCCTTTTATTAACATGAATCAATGTTGTGTTTACACAGTTCCAGAAGAGACACCCGAAGCGCCTTCAGAGAGTGGTAATAATAAAATCTTACTATTGCCTCTTGCCTTTCGAGAATGTCATCCAAACGATATTTTCTTTATACTAGTTACCACTGATAAGTAACTTCACTAAACATTGCTTTGATTGTACTGTACCATATAATTTGACTTTCCAAAGACAGCACGCACAATATATTAAACCATGAATTTTCTAACAATAGTGCAGATAGCCTTTTATTAACATGAATCAATGTTTTGTTTACACAGTTCCAGAAGAGTCACCCGAAACGCCTTCAGAGAGTGGTAATGAGAAAATCTTACTATTGCCTCTTGCCTTTCGAGAATGTCATCCAAATGATATTTTCTGTATACTAGTTACCACTGATAAATTACCTAACCAAACACTGCTTTGATTGTACTGTACCATATAATTTGACTTGCCAAATACAGCAGGAACAACATAATTAACCATGAATTTTCTAACGATTGTGCACATAAAGCTTGTATTACTATGAATCAATGTTTTGTTTACACCGTTTCAGAAGAGACACCCGAAACGCCTTCAGAGTGTGGTAATGAGAAAATCTTACTATTGCCTCTTGCCTTTCGAGAATGTCATCCAAACGATATTTTCTGTATACTAGTTACCACTGATAAGAAACCTCACTAACCATTGCTTTGATTGTACTGTACCATATAATTTGACTTTTCAAATACAGCACGCACAACATAATAAACCACGAATTTTCTAACGATTGTGCAAATAAAGCTTGTATTACTATGAATCAATGTTTTGTTTACACCGTTTCAGAAGAGACACCCGAAACGCCTTCAGAGAGTGGTAATGAGAAAATCTAACTATTGCCTCTTGCCTTTCGAGAATGTCACCCAAACGTTATTTTCCATGTACTAGTTATCACTGATAAGTAACCTCACCAAACATTGCTTTGATTGTACTGTACCATATAATTTGACTTAGCAAAGTCAGCAGGCATACCATAATAAAACATGAATTTTCTAACGATTGTGCACATAAAGCTTGTTTTACTATAAATCAATGTTTTGTTTACACCGTTTCAGAAGAGTCACCCGAAACGCCTTCAGAGAGTGGTAATGAGAAAATTTTACTATTGCCTCTTGCCTTTCGAGAATGTCATCCAAACTTTATTTTCTATGTACTAGTTATCACTGATAAGTAACCTCACCAAACATTGCTTTGATTGTACTGTACCATATAATTTGATTTTCCAAAGACAATAGGCACAACATAATAAACCATGAAATTTCTTACGATTGTGCACATAAAGCTTGTATTACTATGAATCAATGTTTTGTTTAAACCGTTTCAGAAGAGTCACCCGAAACGCCTTCAGAGTGTGGTAATGAGAAAATCTTACTATTGCCTCTTGCCTTTCGAGAATGTCATCCAAACGTTATTTTCTATGTACTAGTTATCACTGATAAATATACTTATCGAACATTACTTTGATTGTACTGTACCATATAATTTGACTTTCCAAAGACAGCAGGCACAATATATTAAACCATGAATTTTCTAACGATTGTGCACATAAAGCTTGTATTACTATGAATCAATGTTTTGTTTACACCGTTTCAGAAGAGACACCCGAAACGCCTTCAGAGAGTGGTAATGAGAAAATTTTACTATTGCCTCTTGCCTTTCGAGAATGTCATCCAAACGATATTTTCTTTATACTAGTTACCACTGATAAGTAACTTCACTAAACATTGCTTTGATTGTACTGTACCATATAATTTGACTTTCCAAAGACAGCACGCACAATATATTAAACCATGAATTTTCTAACAATAGTGCAGATAGCCTTTTATTAACATGAATCAATGTTTTGTTTACACAGTTCCAGAAGAGTCACCCGAAACGCCTTCAGAGAGTGGTAATGAGAAAATCTTACTATTGCCTCTTGCCTTTCGAGAATGTCATCCAAATGATATTTTCTGTATACTAGTTACCACTGATAAATTACCTAACCAAACACTGCTTTGATTGTACTGTACCATATAATTTGACTTGCCAAATACAGCAGGAACAACATAATTAACCATGAATTTTCTAACGATTGTGCACATAAAGCTTGTATTACTATGAATCAATGTTTTGTTTACACCGTTTCAGAAGAGACACCCGAAACGCCTTCAGAGTGTGGTAATGAGAAAATCTTACTATTGCCTCTTGCCTTTCGAGAATGTCATCCAAACGATATTTTCTGTATACTAGTTACCACTGATAAGAAACCTCACTAACCATTGCTTTGATTGTACTGTACCATATAATTTGACTTTTCAAATACAGCACGCACAACATAATAAACCACGAATTTTCTAACGATTGTGCAAATAAAGCTTGTATTACTATGAATCAATGTTTTGTTTACACCGTTTCAGAAGAGACACCCGAAACGCCTTCAGAGAGTGGTAATGAGAAAATCTAACTATTGCCTCTTGCCTTTCGAGAATGTCACCCAAACGTTATTTTCCATGTACTAGTTATCACTGATAAGTAACCTCACCAAACATTGCTTTGATTGTACTGTACCATATAATTTGACTTAGCAAAGTCAGCAGGCATACCATAATAAAACATGAATTTTCTAACGATTGTGCACATAAAGCTTGTATTACTATGAATCAATGTTTTGTTTACACCGTTTCAGAAGAGACACCCGAAACGCCTTCAGAGAGTGGTAATGAGAAAATTTTACTATTGCCTACTGCCTTTCGAGAATGTCATCCAAACATTATTTTCTACATACTAGTTACCACTGACAAGTAACCTCACCAAACATTGCTGTGATTGTACTGTACCATATAATTTGACTTTCCAAAGACAGCAGGCACAATATATTAAACCATGAATTATCTAACCATTGTGCAGATAGCCTTTTATTAACATGAATTAATGATTTGTTTACACAGTTCCAGAAGAGTCACCCGAAACGCCTTCAGCTTGTGGTAATGAGATTTTTTTCTATTGTCTACTTCCTTTCGAGAATGTCATCCAAACGTTATTTTCTATATATTTGTTACCACTGATTAATAAACTCACCAAACATTGCTTTGATTGTACTGTACCATATAATTTGGCTTTCCAAATACAGCAGGCACAACATAATAAACCATGAATTTCCTAACAATTGTGCACATAAAGCTTGTATTACTATGAATCAATATTTTGTTTACACCGTTTCAGAAGAGACACCCGAAATGCCTTCAGAGAGTGGTAATGAGAAACTTTTACTATTGCCTACTGCCTTTCGAGAATATCATCCACACGTTATTTTCTATGTTCCAGTTACCACTGATAAATAACCTCACCAAACATTGCTTTGATTGTACTGTACCATATAATTTGACTTTCCAAAGACAGCAGGCACAATATATTAAACCATGAATTTTCTGCAATAGTGCAGATAGCATTTTATTAACATGAATTAATGATTTGTTTACACAGTTCCAGAAGAGTCACCCGAAACGCCTTCAGCTTGTGGTAATGAGATTTTTTTCTATTGTCTACTTCCTTTCGAGAATATCATCCACACGTTATTTTCTATGTTCCAGTTACCACTGATAAATAACCTCACCAAACATTGCTTTGATTGTACTGTACCATATAATTTGACTTGCCAAATACAGCAGGCGCAACATAATTAACCATGAATGTTCGAACGATTGTGCACATAAAGCTTGTTTTACTATAAATAATGTTTTGTTTACACCGTTTCAGAAGAGTCACCCGAAACGCCTTCAGAGAGTGGTAATGAGAAAATTTTACTATTGCCTACTGCCTTTCGAGAATGTCATCCAAACGTTATTTTCTGTATACTAGTTACCACTGATAAGTAACCTCACCAAACATTACTGTGATTGTACTGTACCATATAATTTGACTTTCCAAAGACAGCAGGCACAATATATTAAACCATTAATTTTCTGCAATAGTGCAGATAGCATTTTATTAACATGAATTAATGATTTGTTTACACAGTTCCAGAAGAGTCACCCGAAACGCCTTCAGCTTGTGGTAATGAGATTTTTTTCTATTGTCTACTTCCTTTCGAGAATATCATCCACACGTTATTTTCTATGTTCCAGTTACCACTGATAAATAACCTCACCAAACATTGCTTTGATTGTACTGTACCATATAATTTGACTTGCCAAATACAGCAGGCGCAACATAATTAACCATGAATTTTCGAACGATTGTGCACATAAAGCTTGTTTTACTATAAATAATGTTTTGTTTACACCGTTTCAGAAGAGTCACCCGAAACGCCTTCAGAGAGTGGTAATGAGAAAATTTTACTATTGCCTACTGCCTTTCGAGAATGTCATCCAAACGTTATTTTCTATATACTAGTTACCACTGATAAGTAACCTCACCAAACATTACTGTGATTGTACTGTACCATATAATTTGACTTTCCAAAGACAGCAGGCACAATATATTAAACCATGAATTTTCTGCAATAGTGCAGATAGCATTTTATTAACATGAATTAATGATTTGTTTACACAGTTCCAGAAGAGTCACCTGAAACGCCTTCAGCTTGTGGTAATGAGAAAATCTTACTATTGCCTCTTGCCTTTTGAGAATGTCATCCAAACGATATTTTCTGTATACTAGTTACCACTGATAAGAAACCTCACTAACCATTGCTTTGATTGTACTGTACCATATAATTTGACTTTCCAAATACAGCACGCACAACATAATAAACCAAGAATTTTCTAACGATTGTGCACATAAAGCTTGTTTTACTATGAATCAATGTTTTGTTTACACCGTTTCAGAAGAGACACCCGAAACGCCTTCAGAGAGTGGTAATGAGAAAATTTTACTATTGCCTACTGCCTTTCGAGAATGTCATCCAAAGGTTATTTTCTATATACTAGTTACCACTGATAAGTAACCTCACCAAACATTGCTGTGATTGTACTGTACCATATAATTTGACTTTCCAAAGACAGCAGGCACAATATATTAAACCATGAATTTTTTAACGATTGTGCAGATAGCCTTTTATTAACATGAATTAATGATTTGTTTACACAGTTCCAGAAGAGTCACCTGAAACGCCTTCAGCTTGTGGTAATGAGATTTTTTTCTATTGTCTACCTCCTTTCGAGAATGTCATCCAAACGTTTTTTTTTTTTAATATTCTTTTTATTTAAGGATCATCCAAACGTTATTTTCTATATATTTGTTACCACTGATTAATAACCTCACCAAACATTGCTTTGATTGTACTGTACCATATAATTTGACTTTCCAAAGACAGCAGGCACAATATATTAAACCATGAATTTTTTAACGATTGTGCAGATAGCCTTTTATTAACATGAATTAATGATTTGTTTACACAGTTCCAGAAGAGTCACCTGAAACGCCTTCAGCTTGTGGTAATGAGATTTTTTTCTATTGTCTACCTCCTTTCGAGAATGTCATCCAAACGTTTTTTTTTTATATTCTTTTTATTTAAGGATCATCCAAACGTTATTTTCTATATATTTGTTACCACTGATTAATAACCTCACCAAACATTGCTTTGATTGTACTGTACCATATAATTTGACTTTTCAAATACAGCAGGCACAACATAATAAACCATGAATTTTCTAACGATTGTGCACATAAGGCTTGTATTACTATGAATCAATGTTTTGTTTACACCGGTTCAGAAGAGACACCCGAAACGCCTTCAGGTTGTTGTAAGCAGATATTTTTTCTACTGCCTACTTCTTTTTGAGAATGTCATCCAAATTTTATTTTCTGTATATTAGTTACCACTGATAAATAACCTCACCAAACATTGCTTTGGTTGTACTTACTGTTCTGTAATATTTGGCTGCCCAAAATCAGCAAGCCTAAAATAATAAACCATGAATGTTTAACAAAAGCGCACATAAAACTTGTATTAACATGAATGAATGTTTTGTTTACACAATTTTAGAAGATTCAACCGAAAATCCTTAGGTCACAAAGTTACTGACATCTGAACATCAAAAACAGTACATATTATAAAACAAAGTCCTCCGCCGCGTCTCTGTCGTCTGTTCGCGATAAACTCAAAAACTACTGAAAGGATTTCATGCAGTTTTCACTAATAGATAGAGTGATTCTGGAGGAAGGTTAGGTGTATAATTTGTTACGGTCGTACGATCCGTGCGAAGCCGGGGCGGATCGCTAGTATATGTTGGTAAATTTACTAAGTTACTACATTTAGGTTAGGTTCAGGCAAAAGATTGAGCCTGTAAGAAGAATCCTGCCAAAAACTCACTTTCTGTAAAAGTGAAAGCTTGTTATTGATCCATACAATTTTGATATTAGTAACAGTACTTGTGTTGAGAATTTGATATATAAGTTGCGCAATAGATAACACATAAGCTTACGTGAAAAAATTGCTATTATATGACTGTTTTCATTGTCATAATCGACCTAATTAGTTTGTTTCTCAGTCTTCACTTTTCGTGTGCTAATAAAATGTCTGCTTATTTTCTTTACACTATATCATCGTTTAGTAATGTATAAGATAACTGAAATGTTTCCAAATACACACAAATGAGTTATTTTTGCATCTTCCTGTACGAAAGTTGCTAGGAGTCAGGGACTAAGTTATGACGTGACACATAATATAAAGTATTTTATTAAGGATAGGAAGGATCATAAAATGGGTAACAGAGTTATAGCAAACACGTACGTATGATTGACGTTATATTCTTCTTTATACCACGAGCGCTAAAATAATTGATAAAGCTTCAGTGAATCTCCATTACAAACAAATTTGTGAATATGTCAGCGTTCCCAGTATTCGCCTATAAGAGTGTAGATGTGATAGAAATAACTATAATCATCCACCATTCACTTATATCTACATATGTAATTTAATTAATATTGTAATTATAAACATAAGATATAGAGGTCTCGACTTCGATCCCAAAGCGCACATCTCTGATCTTACGAAGTTATGTGCATATTAAATAGTTAATTATATCTCGCTTTAACGATGAAAGAAAACATCGTGAGGAAACCTGCATGTCTGTCACTTAAACCGCATCCGTGCAAAATGTAGTAATAGATTGTATATCATCCCATGCTATTTGCAGGTTCAGGACAAAATGGTGGAGTGGCGGCCGCGTATGCAGGTTCAGCCGCTTATGGTAAACACATAATAATTCTTAGACACGATTGTGGCGCAGCGGTAGTGAATGGACAAGAAAAAGTTACTGGGTTTTTCTGTTAAGAAATCTCAATAGGAGAACGATGTTAGGAAGTTGACGGTGTAAGACACGTGCTTTCCGAGGCACGGGGTGCCTCGGAAAGCACGTAAAGCCGTTGGTCCTGCGCCTTATCTCTCTCCGGTTGTGTCGGATTACCGTCCCATCGGATCATGAGAGTTAAGGAACAGAGAGTGCAATTGTGTTTGCGCACACATTTGTGCACTATAATATCTTTTTCCCAGATGACGCCGTGACCGAAATTCGGTCTGGAGGACATTATTATATATTTTTCATTATATAAAAATATTTTTATGTCAATCCAATGATGTGAGAAGTCACTACTGATAGAAAACTATAGGCACCGCATCTTTTATAGAGTCAAACATAATTGACTGGCATTATTGTATACATGACATGGTGTACATTCATCACCTTAGTAAAAACGGACTGCATGCGCAAAATTATAATGACAAGAACCTAAGGCACCTTATAGTACGTACAGCCCTATCAGCTCTAATGCCCTAAGGCCCTAGCCTACCATATACTATGTGATAAATAAATAAATAGATAGATAAATTCGCGATTTCTGCACCATGCGTCCTAAGGTAACAGGCGGAAAGTAGACGGGATGTCCAGGATGAGGAAAGATAACTTACGGCCATTCGACCAGACTCAAACGAGTGATTAAATATGGCTAAAGGTTTCTTGGCTACAGGTTGATAAGGTATTAGTTTGCAAGTAAAGTTTTTGCTTGACTTACAATCTTAGGTTAGCTGTGAAAGGTCTAATTTGGATTGATTCTATTTACAAATAAAGAGGAGCAGCGCCAAGCACTGCGGCTGGCGCCTGTAAGGATATAAACATTCTAACGTAAATATCTATGAGAGCCAATATGAGAAGTACCCACAAATATCTTGACATCCCAACTTTAAAACGTAGTTATAATTTTAGACTGCGGCGTTTAAAATGATAGTAAGTAGTTGTAATAAAACTAATGTATATAGATTTTATCGCATTATTTATTTGAAAACAACACTTACTAAAACAACACATAATTTTTACTTTAGTACTATTTTAAGCTATTTATATTAATAAACTATTTAGATTAAATTTTCCCCGACGTTCCGGTAGCTTTTCAGCAGCCGTGATCACGGGGAAACTGACCATGATCTGCAACACTTTTCGATATATAATATTCGCGTAAATATATGACAATATTAAGTAATTTGTCAGTCCGTTGATTTGACAAATTTGCTTTGACTATAAAATATACTTGAGAACAATAATGGGACAAAATACGTAATGGTTTCGTTAATCGGAATAAGGTCGGAATTTGGTAAGGCTTGTATCAAATTAAATACAACTGAGTCGCAATTAAGTAAATGCTTTGTTTACAGCATCTGATGGAGGATCGGCAGCAAGCTATGCTTCGTCAGCTGCTAGAGGTACATATTAAAAAGTCCATACCCTTATCAATTGTTGGAAGGCCAGACATAGTTAAAAACCCATTGTGTCTGGCCGCCGCTGTGCCGCTGCGACTAAATAGGTTAATGACAATAACTTGATACGTCTTAATGATCTATTAATATGTATCTTGCAGTGGGTTACAATTATTTAATATTTGTTCATAGTAATAATTACAGATTTGCATCGATGGTGTAGTGGTTTAGGTGGGCGCTTCGCTACTACCATTGCGCTGAGTGTTGTGGGTTCGATCCCCACACGAAACCAAAATTTGTGTAATCCACAATTAGCTGTTCAGTGTCTGGGTGTTTGTAACCGTTGTCTAAATGTTCGTAAACTCTCCCGTGATCCAGATATCATTCCTAGTGTGGAAGTTGATTTTTTATTTTATTAATGTGTCTGATATCATTATGGCGGTAAGGGGCTTATTAGACCCCGTAACGTTTAAGAAACTAAAAGCATTTTTTTGGCTAAATGAAAAAACATATACTTAGTAATTTTTGGTACATTAATAATAATTGATAATATCAATTATGAATTGATTGACCTGAATCTTAACATCGGAGGGTTAGTTTATTTAGAATATGTAGGTAAAAGAATATGAGGGGTATTATAGACCTCGTACCGCACTCAATATGGGAAGTTTTATAAAGATTATAGTGGGAAGCAAAAATATCGGTGAATGTTTTTACTACATTTTTATTTTACTAATTACAAATGTTTTCCGTTAAATCAATTTAAACATTAAAATGTTTGACATTGAACACATTGCTTGACGATCTTTTTAACTTTTTTGTCCACCTCACGACTATTTAATTCTTTTCGCAATTTGGCGTAGCATTCGACATATTTTCTTCTCTTCGAACACTTTTCGAGATAAAAAATAATAATTTGGTTTTTTGATGCTATTTCTGAAAAGACAAAAATTATGATCACTGGGTAAATTATATAAAACAATGATTTTTGTCTGTCTGAACCCGATAAACTCAAAAAGTACGAAACGGATTTTCATACGGATTTCACCAAAAAACGGGGTGATTCAATAGTAAGGTTTATATATTTTTAAAGATCTATGTATATATTAATACGTGAGACGAAAACTTTGTACCCTTTTTTAAGAAAATTGTGCAAATAGATGAACGTGGAAATTGACACAGTTATATGGAGAAGAAGTGCTTAAATAAGCAATATATTAGAATACCATTCAACAAATTATATATACGTACTCACAATCCGACAAATATTTGAACTAACTCTTTATGTTAGCTAAGAATAGAACAATGATTAGGTACTAACAAGTATCCTAAAAAACACAACAATTTATCTTATCATTTTAAAGTTATGAAATTATAAAGAAGCTCGGTGTCAAATTACAAATGGCACAGGGCGCGCTCGACTTTTATAACAATAAAAATAATGTTTATCGACGACTTACTTGTAATTGTAGACTTTTCACCTTATCTTCTTTGGTTTCGAACACAATTTTTTTTTGACAACATCTCGACGTTATTTCTATATGCTGTTAAAACTTAGCACGTGTGGCCTGCGCTTGCACAACACTGGTCGCGTATGAATAGTGCAGGATGCGGTACGGGGTCGGCAGGATACGGGATCTATTAAGACCCGATTCGCACTGTGATAAAATTTTATTTCTTCAGTGCAGTACGAGGTCAAAGTGACCCCGTATTAAAGTAGATTGACCACTGCATTCTGTTTTAATAAGGCATCTTAGATATATATCCATCTCTTCCTAAACTAAATCAAATTGAATTTACAGCCTCCGCACGGCAGAGAAGTCTATATTTTTCTTAGCCGCAACGCAAGGAAGTCACGTACGAGGCCTATTAAACCTCGTTCCGCACTGAACGTGTTAAATCGATCCATTCTTTTTTGATTTTATTCATTACAAACAAAAGTACAAATCTTTACTCTTTATAATATTAGCATAGAAGAGTAGATAATAATCAGTTTAACATATTAATAATTGTAGTTTTTAGTGTCATGTAAAATATGTTCTATATTTGCTTTTTCAAAAGATATTAAACATTGAGATTAGCACTTACATCTCCGAGTACCTTCTCAGGATATAGTAAGACTATGTATATAGTTATGTTTAAAGCAGAAAAATTCAGCTGTAATGTATTATTCTAATACTAGTTCGTTGTTTACAGGTGGCAGCCCCACGAGGCCTTACGGCCGTAGATCAAGCGGATGCTAAAACCATCAACGACAATCAAGGTAAAAACAACCACTATATAATAATATATTTATCTTAAAATACTGTTCTGAGTTTTACATTTTCACAGCTATAATTGGAATTTAAAAAATATATCACGCTGTTTGGGATGGCAAACTCTGCTAATCCTCGCAATATATAAATTATAATTGAAATTGATATACCTAAACAAATTAAAACATTGCCTATCGCGATACCTCCAATAGCAACACTGAATCTGAAACAGCACCTTGTAAAAGAAGGCAATAGATGTACTGTGCAAATAACCTTACGTCACGTATGATCTATATCCGTAGCTGACGAAATGTAGGTGTAATCTCTATCTATTCCTTTAGGGATAAGAAAGACTATGCACGTTCCTTCCCCTCCCTTCTCTGAAGAACACTCCACTGGTGATACGTGACAGCCTCTCCATCTTAGGTATGGATATTTGCCGCTCCCTTAATCCCAAAACCTACATCGAGAGCGTCATTAGGCAAGCTTCGCGAAAACTCGGAGTTCTGAACAGGGTGAGGCGGTTCTTCGCGCCTGGGCAGCTGTGCCTATTATATAAGGCACAAGTGCGCCCTTGCGTGGAGTACTGTTCTCATCTTTGGGATGGCTCCGCGCAGTACTTGCTGGACGCTCTTGACAGGTTACAGCGGCGGGCTGTCCGTATCATCGGATATCCAGAGGTCACGAGTTCACTGGAACCTCTGCAACTCCGTAGGGATATTGCCTCTTTGGCATGTTTCTACAGAATATACCACGGGGAGTGCTCTGAAGAGTTATTCCACCTTATCCCGCCCTCCACTTTCCTATCCAGAACAACGCGTGCTGGGCTCAGATGCCATCCTTATACGGTGGAGTCGACTAGAGTGTGTACCAACAAGTTTGGGTCCTCATACCTCTGCCAAACGATCAAGGCATGGAATTCTCTGCCAAGGCACGTGTTTCCTTCTTCCTTCAATCCTGGGTCCTTTAAGCGGGGCGTGAAAAAGCACCTTCTCAGGCCGTCAAAGTAGAGACCTCAACATCGCCTCGGCTGCTATGAGGACGATGTGGAGGCCACTGCTCTTAGACCACACGACTGCTTGCCATGAGGCGGAGTGTGGTCATTTAGATGAGAAAAAAAAATACATATAAATGTGTTTGTCAAATTATTATTGTATTGTTTCATGTACTCGTAGAAGAAAAGAAGAATCTATCCTATTATGACAACGGACGGCGGCTATCACAATGGATATCGAGTTATGTTTTTAATCCCAATCATTACACTATATTTAGTAATGAGTATATAATCATAATATAAGCAAGCATCAGAAAATGTATATATTGTTTCATTTTAATCCTTTCCAAACCCAAAAGTCTTATGTTGCCGTGGCACAGCTTTGCGCTTGCTTGCCTAACGCGATAAGCTAGCGCTAAACTATCTCGGGTTAAACTCTCTGGTTGGGCCATTAAAATCTTATTGTGATTGTATATCAAGAAATTCTTAATAGTAACGTAATCCGGTGTTAGTTATAATTAATGGTGTATCGAGAATTACTTATAGCTTTGCCTTTGTTGATGAGTTTAGCACTACTGGCCAAGGCGTCTTCTCAATGTGACAACGGTTAGGTCATAGTCCACCACACTGGCCCAGTGCAGGTTGGCAGACTTCACATATCTTCGAGAACATTATGGAGAACTCTCAGAAATGCAGGGTTTCTCACGATGCGATGTTTTCCTTCACCGCAAATGCGAGCGACAATGGAGTATTAAATAAGCGCATAACTTCGAAAAGTCATATGTAGATGTTCGCCTTGAAATAGAACTCGAGACCACTGCATGGCAATCCCACTAAGACATCAACGCTAGAATATTATCTAATAAAAATTAATAATAAATAATTATTTGTGGACAAAGTGGACACAAAAATCCTGTATGCGACTGGAACGCACAACAATAAGCTTCGCTCCTGCGGCATAGTGACCGCTTGTCTACTGTGCCATCCTTGCAGTCGTTTTTTTGGTAACCCTAAAGTCTTTGTATGTTATCAGGATTATTTATTTTTAAATTAGATTTAGTTTCGGATGCGGCCGTCGTTTTCTGCTTTGTATCCAACACGCCGATACGAGGTACGGTGGAATTTTTCAGAAGAGTCTTTGATATTCAAATCATGGGCAGATTATCCATTTACCGTGAATAAAGCAATATTAGATATGTGGATGGAATATCTTATAGACATTATTGGGTTACATATAAACTGTTACAGTGTATTGTTTTTCTTGTTTCATGTATTTGCCGTGTGTAGATTTAAATTCAAATTTCAGTTGTCATAAACGTATTATTCTTGATTATATCGATATGCCTATAGGATGACACTCCAGTAAAAAAGGTTGGTTTATATTACCAGTCTGAGATTGTTCCTAAAAAATCGAATTATTCGAATGACCTTTCGATTCTGCTACAATCTTATCGATTGTTGTATCGTGTGCGGCAGGATGGAAAATCTCAGTTCAGAAAGTTGATTAGGCCATTGTTGTTTTTGAATTATTTTATGCTGTCGACTCGTAACATTGGCAATCGATTTTTGTAGAGATTGAAATACGCTCTGGTCACAGAGCAACCTTGGTTTCAGGGTCATCTTTGCAGTGTAATCTAAGATAAATTTATGAGATATATGCATCCGATTCTAAGTGCTCTTCATAGCGCTGTTTGAATGTTTGGTGATATTTTGTAAATCCTGACTTGCCCACGAGTTCCGAAAAAATAAATGTCGGAAGAAATAAATGAGGAAGGTATCCTTAAATATTTGTCTTCAAAACAATTCTCATTCAGAAAACTATAGCGTAACTATTTTTCGTTTATAACATCCTTTGTACCTACGAATTTCGTTTAAGAGGTGAAATAAGCCATGCAAGTAGATGAAAGTGGCTCTTCACTACATCTGCGAAAGCAAATCTCATTTACCTTTGGTATATATTTCCAATAATACTTTAAGGCACGAAAACCTTTGCTTATGTAGATAATTCGAATCCGAAATTGATATTTACATGTCAAATGTGTGTATAAACTTCGGCATGACAAAGATTTATTATTTGATTAATTTATAATTACGTATAGTGCAGTAAAATTAATGTTAGATCTTTGCTAGCAAACAATTTAGTTAAAAATATAAGTCTATCGAAACGATAATTGACACATTGATCGTTATTGTCGTGAATTCTAAGTCTCGGGGTTAGAATTCAAATTCCGGCCAAGTGTGATACAGTTTTGTGTTACGACTATCTTAGTATAATATGATAAGAAAATTCAGATTCTGTACTTGAATAATTGCACTGTAGAAGGAGCGAATTAATTAATTAATTTATTTATTTACTTATTTGCTAGAAGCATGGTACAAAGATGTTACATATAATTTTAGTCCATCATGTTTCACCGACACAGCGGCATGCAAATGTATTATAATATAATTATATTTATTAAAATTAACATTATTCATAAATTAATTAACAAAAACGAAAGAACATATTATATTCTAAATTAAATTTGATATCAAATGAACACGATTATAACAGGCAGGTACAAAAAATAATTAACATTCAGCCCCAATCTAAACGTATGAAAAAAGTATTAAAGACTTTCTACTATTACTAAAGTTAAATAAAATACCTAAACAATCAATTATAAATGTTATTGCACATGTTGTTATTATTTATGTCTGTACTTTAATGCAAGATCATGCGTATAAAATTTACATGGATATTTCACAAAATACTCATAAATAGAATAGAAACATTCTTGCACCAGTCACCTTTTTAATAGAAAGCAAATTTTTTTAAAGGCCATTTAGTAATTGACTTCGGTAGAGCATTATAAATCAAAGGGGCCATATAAACACAACTCTTCCGAAATAGTTCTAATTTGGGTATAGGTATTTCAAAGTCCACATGAGTCCCTTTTCTCTTATTTCTATTATCTTTCGGCTTAAAAAGTAGAGGATAAGATCTCAAAAACCTAGCTAACTCGTAAATATATAGAGAAGGTACTGTTAAAAGTTTGTGTGATTTGAATACAAGCCTACACGAGTCAGACCACTCCATATTGAACATTGCACGGATACACCTTTTTTGAGCAATAAAGATTTTCTCAATTTCGGTAGAGTTTCCCCGTACGACTATGCCGTACCGAATTATCGAGCAGATGTAGAAGCCTACATCTGCTCGATAATTCGTATACCATCAAAGAGGTATGCCTAGTCCTGACATCTTTAACCTTTCTTATAGCAAATATAAATTGGTTGATTTTCTTACAAATCATTTCAACATGGTTTTTTCAAGTAAGATGCTCATCAAGTACTATACCTAAAAACATTGCATTATGTATGGTCTAAAGCGTCGATTTATTTGTGAAAGTTAGTTAAGGATGAGTTGACACAAAACCACGGATTTATTAATAGTCCACGTTTATTAATACGTTATAGTTTAGTAGAACAGTTTTTGGTTTAGATGCTAATCCGCGGCGATCGATTAGTCAACTGCACGTTAATTAATATAAAGAAAGCAATAACTTATAACTAGGTCACCGAGTTGCAACGAGGGAAAAGTGGGATGAGCATCTATTACAAAAGTAGTAAATATAATGTTAGTAAAGAAAGTAAAAAATAGAAAAAAGTAATTAAATATGTAAATAAAGAACTCAATACGAAATTACATTAAAAATTGAATCTGTTCTTCGATTTCGCTTCGCTGTAGACCGGTTCAGAGGACGTCATCTCTCTCATCTCTATTTCTACTGCAGCATTGTCCTGTCCACCCGAATGATGTTGCCTTACGGTATCAGATGAGTCTATTGTCTTAAAAAGCGTTTTTTGATAACTCTATAGAGAGCGAACGTCGCTATTCCTCCCAACAGCAAAGAAGTCACCGAATACAGGTATATGTCGTGACTAGATATATATGACGTCACAGGTAAATTCTCGTGCTCCTTTTGATGCTGCTACTCTATTGTTAGGAAGTCATGAGACATAGTTGTGGTTATCTCCGTTATATTCAATAGCGCATTTTTCCAACCAAGGTCAAAAATGTTATTAATGGTGGAATTTATAGTTGGAACCATAATATCTGCTTCCATGTAATAATTACTTCCTAACTGATTGTGAGTAAATATTGTGGCATCCTTTTTCTGGAGTAAGCATTTCTGTTTCAAAGTAATGACTCCAGTCCCGTCAATGACCGCGGGCGTAACTTGATCGCCACACGTGACGCGCATCAGCTGTCTGTCGCACAATGTAAACAGCCACAGGTTAGGTTTGTGTAGTTTGTACCAGGTTTCCTTGCAGATTACATCATCGATGACGCATGTCAGTGACGTCTGTTGGCTGAAGACTTTTGCCTCACAGGGTGCCTTTGCATCATGTAAGCTGTATATAGGCTGTTGCGATATACATGTGTATTTGTCTTTTCCATAGGAATTACAATGATGTAAATCCTGCTCTGTCATTGTAATGTAAACGTTTTTGATAAGGTTGATGGCCAGAAAGTTTGAATGATGCTTCATCATTTTCAACCGTCCTTCTCTTAGGAACGGAATAGGTATTACACGACATATTTTATAATCATCGTGACTGAGTAATGGAACGTGTAACTCGAACAGCAGGTAATTATGTGTTAGTCGAGCTTTTACATAAATCAGTTCGTAAATATCTTTAAAATCCTGCTGAACATCTTGAACAGGTAAAGACAACCCCTGTGGAAGTTTTCGGGATATAATGTTAAGCTGCTCAATCAGTTGCGATGCTGGGAAAAGATGTGTGTCCAAATATCCTCTATAGATGTTTACAAGAGCATTCATGAGCATGTCTTGTATTCGATTTAAGTTGTTTAAAATCAAAGTAGCGGTCACTGCAGCGGAATTGATATCATTAATTGTATACAACATTTAAACTAAGTTATCAATTCTAGTTATTTGTTTGCAAGTCTGATTCATGTAGGCATGTATAGTGTCAAATTGCCTATTCGTAAACTCCGTGTTGCTTTTAATTATGTTATTCTCTGATTCGATTATGAGTGTTTGATTTTTTATTAATTCAAGTAAATAATTGTCGTTCGTTTGTAAGTTTTAAATGTCCTTTTCATATTTCAATGCAAATTCTTGGTCTAGGACACCGAAGAGGGTGCTCGCTAAATTGCCGACACCATCAAAATGGCCTCGTTTCTTTCTAGAGTTCTGTGAAAATAACATAGTGTTATATTCAGCCAAATGCCGTAACTCGTTCCGCAAGTTGTGGATTATTGTTTCGCAAGGTGTATACTCGTGAGATATTTGCTTACAAAGTATATCCATTTGATTTATATACACGCTTATTTTATTAGTTGCTTGCCAGTATGATGTTAAGTTGTAGTAGATCAAAAGGGTCCATTCGTCATGAATCAATTGTAATGTTCCAGCTTCATCAAAGTAAATTGGATGGTCATTTTCTATACGTGTCAATATGTAGTTGTTGTTGTTGTTATTAGTGATAGGTGATGATTGTACACCAATTATTCCCATAGCCATTACCATCGCAATCAGTACAAGAGAAAGTAGACTCTGCTTTTTTGTTCTTACATATCTATTCTTACTTCGTTCTGTAGACTCTGGTTTGGCTATATTTTTCTCCATCAGGTTGTCACATGTTTGTTCTGTAGTTTGTAAGTCAGTGTTCAGCGGTAAGGGTGCTAGTTTTATGATGGGTCGTTTTAGTTGCCCATTCTTAGTTTTTGTAGTGACGACCCGAACTCTTCCATCGGCGCCCAGATGTAGTTCGGTTACTCTTCCGAGAGACCACCTTCCTGCTGGTAAGTTTTCATCTTTTATCAACACTAGGCTCCCTTCTTTCAGGTTTTCTTTCGGCTGTTGCCACTTACTTCTGACTTGCAATTGATGTAAATATTCACTCGACCAACGCTTCCAAAAGTGCAAGTTCATTTGTTCTATGAGTCTCCATCTGTTTCTCAAATCATACTGGGCAAAGTCTTCTTCTTGTTGTGGTAGTGATAGTAGAAGACCCCCGATGAGAAAATGACCGGGAGTTAAATATTCCAAATCATCCACGTCTTCTGATAGTGGACACAGTGGCCGTTAGTTCATGCAAGCCTCGATTTGAGTAAGTAGAGTGATAAATTGTTCAAAAGTGAGTTTTTGTTCGCCCAGGACCCGTTTCAAATGATATTTCATTGACCTTACTGAGGCCTCCCACAGACCGCCGGCTGTCGGCCATTGGGCTGCGTTGAAATACCAATTTACTTGAAGGTTACTCATCTCATCATAGAATTCTGTATTCTGAAAAGTTTGATATCGTTCAAAGTCTTGTTGTAGCAGTTTTGCAGCTCCCACAAAGTTCGTGCCGTTGTCAGAGAACATATTCTTTGGAGTACCTCGGCGAGCACACATCCTTTTGAAAGCCGCGAGAAAGGTGAGTGTGGTAAGGTCGGATACCAATTCCAGATGCACGGCTTTGGTGACCATGCAAATAAATATAGCAATGTATGCTTTGCAAGTTTTCACTCCTCTGCCCTTATTGATCTTCACATCCACATGTCCCGTGAAGTCTACTCCAGTGTTCGTGAATGGTCTCGTCGGCGTCACTCGTTCCTTCGGTAGATCGCCCATTAACTGGTTATTTCTATGTGGCTTGTAGCGATGACATTTTACACATTGGCGTAATTCTTTCTTGACCGTTCTGTTACCCCCAATAATCCAGAACTTAAGACGTAGGTGGGCTAAAGTAAGTCTTGCCCCGCCGTGGAGAGTAGTACGATGCGCTTCTTGAATTATAAGTTCTGTTAGACGACCTGTAGCGGGCAAAATTACAGGATGCTTTGTTTCGGGCGGTAATATTGAATTGATGAGACGTCCTTTCACCCGAAGTAATCCATTTTCGTCGAGAAAGGGAGTTAATTTAAGTAAGTTGCTTCTGGACGAAATTGGTTTATTCTTCTGCAAACAGTCTATTTCTTCTCTAAAAGATTCCTTTTAAATATTTCTAATAACAAAGTCAGTGGCTTTTGTTATTTCTTTCGCTAATAAACACATGACTGTCTTATTTTCTTCGCAATCGGTTAAGTGAGTGGAGTTCATTAGCTTCTTTCTGTTTATTATTCGTAAAACCCAAGCAAGTACTCGTGTTACACGTTTGAAACTGCTATATTTATTTAATAATGATGATATAATTTCGCACCTGTTGTTAATAGCTACGCAGCATTTTGTTTGTTTTATGTCATTGTTTGTAATATAGGTCAAGTTATTGTGTTGTTTTGCTGTGAAGTTATAAGTTTTCAACCATTGAGGACCTTACCACCAAAGTTTAAAAGTTAAAAGTTGTGTAGGTGATAGTCCGCGAGTTGCGCAGTCAGCAGGGTTGTCTCCCGACTTCACATAGTTCCATCTATTTGCGGGAATAGTATTGTTTATCTCTGTCACTCTGTTAGCAACGTATCTTTCCCATCTGTTTACGTCGCCTTGTAACCATGCCAGAACAACCTTCGAGTCACTTCAACAATGTATTTGCAACCGTTTAGTGGCGAGACTACTTTCGATCTTCTTGATAAGTTTGGCGAGTAACAAAGCTCCACAGAGTTCCATGCGCGGCAGAGATATCCTTTTGCTAAGTGGAGCAACTTTCGTCTTGGCGCTTATAATAGTTGTTATGTAACCATTGTTCTCTGTTTTCACTCTACTATAAACTACACAAGCAAACGCCTTTTCGCTCGCGTCACAGAAGCCATGTATCTCAATAGTATAACCTGTACATTGCAGCCATCGCGGTATACGTAGTTGGTTTATAGAAGGGAGATCGCTTCTTAGCGTTTCCCATTCATTACATACATCAACAGGGAGGCTTTCATCCCAGTTAATTTTACTGATCCATAGTTTTTGGAAAAGTAGTTTGCCTTTATAGTTGTAGGCGATAGAAAACCAAGAGGATCATACAGTTTACTAATTTCGGCCAATAAAACTCGTTTTGTTAAATTGTTTTTCTCGAGTAAGTTCCAGTGATAGACAAAGTTATCTCCTGTTTGATTCCAGCTCATGCCCAGTGTTTTATTCGTTTGTTTTAAGTTTGATGGTTTTTCAGTATCGAAGCTTATATTTGATTTTTGATGTTTTTGTTTATCTTGCAAGCTTTCCAGGATACTATTATCGTTGCTTGTCCATTTTCTTAAGTTAAAACCGCCTTTTTTCAGTAGCTCGATCATTTCTAAAACTAGTTTTTCGCTGACTCTGCGCTGTCTTGCCCATATACCAAGTCATCCATATAAAAATGGTTTTCTAAAACATACGCAGTGACAGGGTAGTTATCCTTTTCATCTTTTGCAAGTTGAAGTAGAGTACGCATCGCAAGATAGAGTGCACTCTTCATGCCATAAGTTACTGTGCATAGTTGCCATTCTTGCAAGGGCTCAGTATGGGAGGACCTCCAGATGATAGTTTGTAAAGTTTGTTGTTCTTCCTGCAGCCAGATCTGACGATACATCTTTTCTATATCTGCAGTGAAAACGTATTTATAAATTCGCCAGTTTATAAGCAAGGTCATTATGTCCTTTTGTAGGTTAGGACCAGCGTACATCATGTCATTGAGGCTTCTACTAGTTTTTGTTTTGTAAGATGCATTAAGACTACTCTCAGCCTGGTCGTTGTGGACTCTACTCTTAACACACCGTGATGTGGCAAGTAAACTTGACCCTTATTCCTGAATTCAGTTACAGGTTTCATATGGCCCATAGAGATGTAATCGTTCATGAAACGTTTGTATTCGTCGTTAAGTTCGCTATTTCTCAGCATCTTTCGTTCAAGTTGTAAGAACTGGGCTTGGGCTTGTAGTTTCGTTGCGCCTAAGTTTTCGCTAACAGCTTGTATTATGGGTAAATTCACCACATATTTGCCATCTGCTAATCTTGTAGTTGTTGAGTTGTATAATTCTTCACAGTACTGTTCCTCGTTAGTTGAGTGTGCTGTATTGTGGATTTCCTCACTTCCCAGAAACGTGACATATTCTCGATATCATTTAGTGTCACGAAACAGTTCAATGTTTTTACATAGTTTATATTTATACATTGTATATTTATACATCTTAGTCTCCCCGTGAACATGGCTGCTGTAAAGCAACCGAAACGTCGGGGCAAAGTGTAAACTTAAATACAAATAGTTTTAATTAGAAATAATATATAGCTTAAATAGTAGTAAAATTCAATAATAGTAGTGTTAGTGTTTTCAAAATTATGTAATAACAGTGTTTAAAGTAAAATAAACAACGCGATAAAATCCGTATAAAGTGTTTAATTTCAATGGTTGTAAGTTGAAGTTATAATCAGAATGAATTGATCTAAATTCCAAGTTAATTGACCCTCTGCTGTTACCAGAAAGTGAACCAATACCCGACACCACAGCGTTAAGTTTCTTCCGTGGTAATCTAAGACGCTGGGCTGCATCTTCCGATATGAGGCTCACCTGGGATCCTTGGTCTAATAAACCTCTTAAGTTAATGTAATCCCCATCTATTGTTTTGACCTTTATAAGTACAGTCATCAACAAAACTTCTTTCATTTCATTGGTAATATTGTTAACCGCGTGGGCAGTTACGGATGACGATAGGGTATTAGTAGTCGCTGTAGAACGATGGTTGCTGGTTTGTTCAGTTTCAGTGTCATGCATAAGTGTATGATGTGCTTTATGACATAACTTACATCTCTTTTGCGACATGCATCGTTGTTCTCCGTGACTGTACAAACAATTTTTGCACACTCGTAAGTTACGAACTGTGTCATGACGTGCTTTTATAGTCATATTCAAGAATTTGTCGCATTGCATTAACACGTGTTCAGTTTTGCAGATCGGACAATTTTTTGTTGTAGTAAAGAAGGTCTTCTGCGATAATTGTGGCTTGTTAAAGTACGATGACCTCGACGTATTATTCAATTTATAATTATTATTACGACTTGACGATATATTGTTAGAATTTTTGTACGGCGTTATGTTCTTATTTACGTACGAAGTTTTTTGGTGGCTATTGCTTTGTAAAACCTCTAATGACATAAATTTACACTCAAGAAATTTCGTAAATCCTTTCAAATCTGGAAATCCTCTAGGCTCCTTCAGATCCTTAATATATTTATTATACGAAACGCTATCTAGTTTCTGCGCTAAAAGGTGAACAATTATTGGATCCCAGTTAGATATATCCAGCCCTATGTTCATAAATCCGTTAAGGCATTCTAACATGACGTCATGTAGTTTTTTTATACTAATGGCACTAGCTTGTTGGATCGCAGCGTGATTCAGTAAGGTATTCAAATAAGATGTAAAAAGAAGCCTTTTGTTATCATATCGATGCGTAATGATCTCCCAACAGGAAGCATAATTATCAGCACTGATACCCAGATGTTGTACAAGTTTGTCAGCTTCACCCTTGAGTTTAATTTTCAGATGCTGCATCTTTTGAGCCTTTGAGAGAGACGGATTGTTATGAACACTCTCAATGTACAAATCTTTGAACGTTAGCCACATGTTGTAGTTGCCGTAAAAGTCAGGAATCACAATCTTAGGTGTAGCCTTTTCATAATGCGCGTTATCCCAAATTTTATGCTGGAGCTTCTTACGCAACATGTCATAGACGTTCTCTATTGCCTCAAATGTCTGTTTGTAGGTAGTATTATCCGCCGGCAATATGTAGTCCAATTCCCAATTAGTTTTCTCTATATGTTCCCATTTATTCTTCAAAACATTCAGGCTATCTTCTAATTCCCATTTTTCCATCGCTGAATCGAAGTTTACCTTATCCACGGTACGTTCAAATGCTTTAAAGTTGCAATATTGTTGTCGTAACAGATCCTGTTGCTTTTCAGATGTCTCTTTAGATTCGCGAGGAGGCACGTGGAAGTTAATGTCCTCGAAAGTAAATCTAGATACTTCACTCTCTGTGCCTTTCTTAGGTGTTGCAGGCAATGAATCCTTGCTAGTTGAAGCGCAGGGCAATTCTGCTTTCCTTTTCAACATATCTTGCAATACATCCTCGTACAACTTCTTTGTGCCATCGAACACGTTCTCCGTAAAATATGCAATGTTTGTTATGCCAGAATCTTCTAAAAGTTGATGGTTATAAACAAACTTCTCCCATATATTATTTAAGCGAGTCAGACGTTCTTCCAAGTACGTCAAGGTCTTCCTGTCAGGACTGTCTTTCTTATAGTTAATGCATAGTTGTTTCAAGTTATTGAAAATAGTTTCTTGTTGGTTAATGAGCTCTTCGACGCCTTTTCCCATTGTTACGTTAAAGTTGAAGTTATCAGTAATTATATTTACTGTAAATACCGTAGAGCTGTATTGCCGCAGGTACTAGTTCAGGTAGCTTCTGTAGCTGCCAATAAGTGTCTCAATGCACTTACCTCTAGTCACGCCTTTTACCTTCTCAAGATGTTTAGGGCAATCCTATAGTGGAACGATCACCGTAATAAGCTTGAAGCGTCACTAGACACAAAGCACTGCACTTTTGTTCTCGAAGGACCAAAATGTTACTAACACTCTCAATCCAGCTCGAAGGACCAAAATGTATGGTCTAAAGCGTCGATTTATTTGTGAAAGTTAGTTAAGGATGAGTTGACACAAAACCACGGATTTATTAATAGTCCACGTTTATTAATACGTTATAGTTTAGTAGAACAGTTTTTGGTTTAGATGCTAATCCGCGGCGATCGATTAGTCAACTGCACGTTAATTAATATCAAGAAAGCAATAACTTATAACTAGGTCGCCGAGTTGCAACGCTAGCTAAACAACTGTCTGTACGCCGTACACATTATATACCTTTTTTTTTACGTAGGGCAATTCTTTGACGCATCCTCCTCTGCGGGTGCGGGCGGAGGGATTATGTCGGACTCGCCGGGGTAAAAGACAGATGTTGAAAAGATAATGTACCTCCCGGAATACCGACTAAACCTACCACGGTGTTCCTCGACAAAACCACTATCGACGGGGCCGCGCGAATCACTTTCGCATGCGGTCGCGACACCGCCGAGGTTTCGGCCCGCCGTATGAAACGGCAGGCCACTACACGAAGAGACCTACCCAAAGGCACTCACTTCACATATAAACCCTACTGTCTTCAGGACCCGAGTAGATAGGGTTTCGGGGAGAGAACTACGGGTCTCCCCCTTTGGACCAGGGTACTGCGGGGTCAGGAAGTCTACTGCGCCTCGAAAGGCGTGTTCTATCGACCGCTGACTAGAGTGCGCGGTGCCTGACATTGGTGATGGACTCGCAGGGGTATGTGGTTGGCCGCTGAGGACGACATGTTCGTTTGCTCGGCAAGCACGTTGCGTTCGAGCGTCGGACTCAGGCGCGGCCAGTGCGAACCAGTCGGTCGCATGAGGCACGGAGTTGCCTTTAGCGAAGTGGCAGTGTGGTTTCACTGCCGCAACGCATCTCGGGTGCTTGCCTGCTCAGCAAGTAAGAGTCATAGCTGGAGTGACTCGGGCCACACCCGGCTTGTAGGCCTATTTGGGTAGGCGTACGGATGTATGTCGGGAAGTGAGCGTGCCTTACACAGCTCCGGTACCATACTGGAGATATGGGAGGCGGCTTCAGCGAGGTTATCGTTAGTAAGTCCTTGAGTTGCGAGTAGTGAGCGGCTTTATTGCTGCGGTACCTATCTGGATATCCCCCCCCCCCCTAGAGGGGAGACGGACTCGAAACAGAGGCGCGCGTGGAATCACGCACGCTGCCTCTCGGACCTGGTGCTGAACGGATGGCGGGCAGGCCCACAAAGCCCACCACCCCCAGGTCAAACCTAGGGTGGCTGGAGGTTATCTCGCGCCCTCCGGCGCCCGGATCTGCGGTTGGGGAGAGGGTTTAAGCGCTCCCTCTCCCACTCCGCCACCTCCTTGATGGAAATCACTTCCTCGCAGAAGGAGGCGACGGCGTTCCACGACCTCTCATTCCGGACCATAGACTGAACTACGGCCGGGAGCGAGAGGGCAACCGATCCGACTGCCGCGATCAAATTACGGCACTGCGATGCCCAGGCGGGGCAAACCGCCAAAGTGTGCAGCACCGTGTGCTCTAGAACGTCGCGGCAGTCGCCGCAGTGGTGACAACCGGGCGTCTCTTGCCGGCGTATACGACACAGAAACCGGCCAAAACAACCGTGGCCAGTCAGTACCTGTGTCAGCCGGAAGATGAGGGCGCCATGCCGCCTCTCCAGCCACTCCTCAAACACGGGACTTACCGCCACGATCGTGGCGTGCCCGGCACTTGGGTGCACAAGTCGCTCCTTCCAATTTGCCACTAGAACCTGGCGGAGCTCGGACCTTGCCGCTTTGATAGCGGGAAGATCCGGTGCTTCGCCCCGAGCTACCGCCTCCTGTTGGCAACGATAGAGCGACGCCAGGAGCGCCGCTTCCAGGACCCATGGCATCGATCCGGCATTGCATTATGTACCTGATTTATATTAATATTATTATATCCAACGTTAAATTGTACAGTTTTAATTTTCCAAGTTTTATAATGAAGCACGTTAGTTTTCAAAATATTGATTTTTAATTTATTAATGTCTAGCCATTTTATTACATCATTTAGCGTTTGAATTATTTCGGTGTCATAGGTTTGTCGATTTTTACATTTGATTAGTATCGTAGTGTCATCGGCAAATAGAACACATTGATGCTTTATTGACTGTGGTAGGTCGTTGATATAGAGAAGAAATAATAATGGTCCGAAAATGCTACCTTGCGGTACACCACAATTATTAATTCTCGGTTTAGAATCGTATTGTTCTAAAGTCTTTCAAATGCTTTTGAAAGTATTGGAGCTATTGGTCTGTAGTTATCGACATTAGATTTTGAACCTTTTTTATGAATTGGCTTTATCAATGAATATTTTAATTGGTCAGGAAAACAACCTTGTTCGATAGACAAGTTAACAATATACGCTAAAGGCGGTGAAATATATTCAGATATACTTTTAAGAAGATCAATTCTGATATTATCGTAGCTGATTTTGAGTTTTTAATGACATTATCATGCGATTGATTTCTGAACCATTAGTAGGTTCTATAAATATACTATTATTGTGTGTTTCTATATTATGCATGTCAATTGTATTATTCATGGAATTGGAATTATTTTGATTAGCTATGTCAATGAAATCATTATTAAACTTATTCGCAATGTCAGATCCAGAGATCATAATGCTATTGTCTACAATTTTACTGATAAATTCTCTATCTGTTTTATTACCAATGTTGCGCCTTACAAGATCTCAGGTATCTTTAACTTTATTTTGTGATAAAGTAATGTGTCTTTGATTACACAAGAATTGTAAGTTATTCATACATTTTCTTAAAAGTTTTGAATATGCTTTATATTTATTTTTACTTTCACTATTTTTGTTTAAGTAGTATTTATGCTTTAACAATCGTTTAGTATTACAGCTATTTCTGATTCCTTTTGTTATCCATTTATGTTTATTTGTATTATATTTCTTTTTAATTCTAATACATGGGAAACATAACTTACAATAGTATCAGAAGCTCATGAATTCTATCAAAAGCTTTATTTGCACCCGTCATGTCATAAGTCTCTTTAAAACTTAAACAGATTATGGAATTAACAAAGCTGCGAACATTATTTTTACTTAAATCATTGATAAATGTGAAATAATGACTGGTTAAGGTTTAATATTACTTCAATAGTAAGATTTTGTGCTATATTATGATCAGATAAATGAAAGTATATCAGACTCGTACCAACTAAAAGCACACTGGATTCCTTCTCCTATCCTCACACTCCTGTATTCCTTCATTTCAGGGCCGCGGCAATCCTTACAGATTACCCTGCAACCCCAGCAGACACTAGCCTGCTATGCACACCGTCAGAGCCCACTGATATGCTGAAGAGGCTCACATAACAACCAATGCCATTCCTCTTCTTTCACCCCATCTTTAATACCATGTCCCTTGTATTAACCCCGGAATTGCATACTTATATGTGATGATAGGCTACAGTGACCATTTATTATCTGGCTGACAGCAAGTTCTTTTGTCACATTATAAGAATGTAAAATTACAGGAAAAGGCCCATTTAAATCTTCCAAATGTGGACGACCATAACCGAGACACTGTGTTCTACCGAACATCGTAGCCAAATAATAATAATAATACAGCTTATTTTCATCACAGTGTAACAAAACTTGTACATAATTATTCTATATTTACGAGTATACAGATATGATGACATAATAAATAAAATTGTATTACTGGCACACATTAAGTGGTGACCGACTCTTTTGCTAAGTGTTAAACAACTTGTATTAAAGAAGCCAAGCCCATAATCTGTATATTTTTTTTTTTTTTTTTTTTTTTACGTGGGGGAATGCTATGACGCATATCCCTCCGCGGGGGCGGGCGGAGGGATTATGTCGGACTCGCCGGGGTAAAAGAAAGATGTTAAAAGACAATGTACCTCCCGGAATACCGACTAAACCTACCACGGTGTTCCTCGACAAAACCACTATCGACGGGGCCGCGCGAATCGCTTTCGCATGCGGTCGCGACCCCGCCGAGGTTACGGCCCGCCGTATGAAACGGCAGGCCACTACGCAACAAGACCTACCCAAGATAGGCACTACACAATAAAAAAAGCCCTACTGTCTCCCCCTAAAGGGGAGACGGACACGACACAGAGGCGCGCGTGGGAACACGCACGCCGCCTCTCGGACCTGGTGCTGAACGGATGGCGGGCAGGCCCACAAAGCCCGCCACCCCCAGGTCAAACCTCAGGGTGGCTGGAGGTCATCGCGCGCCCTCCGGCGCCCGGCTCTGCGGTTGGGGAGAGGGTTCAAACGCTCCCTCTCCCGCTCCGCCGCCTCCTTGGTGGAGATTACTTCCTCGCAGAAGGAGGCGACGGCGTTCCACGACCTCTCACTCCGGACCATAGACTGAACTACGGCCGGGAGCGAGAGGGCAACCGATCCGACTGCCGCGATCAACTCACGGCGCTGCGATGCCCAGGCGGGGCAAACCGCCAAAGTGTGCAGCGCCGTGTCCTCTACAACGTCGCGGCAGTCGCCGCAGTGGTGACAACCGGGCGTCTCTTGCCGGCGTATACGACACAGGAACTGGCCAAAACAACCGTGGCCAGTTAGAACCTGTGTCAGCCGGAAGGTGAGGGCGCCATGCCGCCTCTCCAGCCACTCCTCAAACACGGGTCTTACCGCCACAATCGTGGCGTGCCCGATAATCTGTATATTTGTCTTGTGTTCTGTTAAGTAGAATAACTAAGGATCACATTAAGGCGCGTTGCTTTAGCCTAACAATAGTTAAAAATAATAAAAATAATAATAATCTTTATTTTATATTCTCTTCATATTCTGCCACATGTGGCGTGCAAAATTTAAGTAATTACATTAATACAATTTTAAATAAATACATGCAAATTATTGAAATTACATATTGACATGAATTAATTAGTAGTATATAATTCAGAAAAAAAGATAATAAAATGTATATACAGCACATTAAAACGTTCATTTAAAATATTAAGTCAAAAAAATGTTAACAAACATGTCTTAATCTTGAATTGTCTATATTTTAATAACAGTAATGTATTTATAATTATATTATTAATGTCTTCTAGATTATGGATCTATCATTAAAATATTCAGTTACTAAATAATATATTTTATCAAGTAATAAATTAAATAATTTACGCTTAAACAATGTTGTATTTGTCTACTGTATTACCGAATATACTTTCTGTAACACGCACTCAGTAGGTACTCAACGTATTGTAAGAAACCATTTCTCATCAGGCGCTTACCCTACACGCAGAATCTTAGAACAACTCACTATTGCTGGCTACATGTACTTCACCTGTTCCCAAACCGTCAATTGGCTCGTTTTCTAGTGCATGGGACTTAAATCATACTTGGTGCAATGGGAGTGTAATACTCTTTTGTCTACCAATTCGGCGATACATTGAATACTAGATTTTACCTGCGGCTTCTCTCCCGTAAATGTAGTGTGTCTACTTTTTTCTGGATGAAAGATAACATATTATGTCCTTTTCTGTTCCCCTGACAATGTTTTTACGAAATTGCATAATAATCAGCAGAGTTGTTAAGATGTGAAAGCGTTACAAACAAACACACTCACATTTGCACTAGTTAGGATTAGAATATACGTAATAAAAACATGTTCTACAAACAAATTTATTTTATTTACATAGATTTTCTATAAAATTCGCATTGTTCATACAAAATTATAATACAACATTCGACACATACATACATATGGTAACAGAGATATTATACATCATTCGTTCACGTTACTATTTTATATATTGTTATCACAGTTTTTCGTAATCTTGTTGTATTTACATGAGCTACGTGAAATATAAGGCTTGTTCTAACATTTTCTTTTTAATAACAGAACTATATGCTAAGCATTTTTATCAATTAATATGCAGTTACAATACTTTATACGCGAGCGTTTATGAAAAAGTAATAATAACATATTAGACTTCTTATAAATACCTAATGTGAACAAAACTAACAAAATGTTTAAAAAAGATTAGAAAATACTACACAAACAATTAGACAAAAACTACGCTACTGGCTAATGACGTCATAAGCTTGTAACGTTGTATATATTTTTGATAATATAGAAAATGAAATCAATTTGTATACACAAATGAATTTCATTCCACGAAACGAAACGTCCAATCCTTACTCCATAAACAATATCATAGAGTTTTTCTAACCGCTGGTTATTAACAGAAATGTAACGCCGAATGTTCTTTTAAGATTGGTGAATATGATAAAAAGGAAGAAAATTTTAAACGAGGGGACTACTTATAGTACTTTGTATATTATATTGTTAATGGGCTTCTAAACGGGCAATACTTTTACAATAGTCCCGCCATTTCAACAACATACTTGCCCCTCAATCAAACTAGCCCTTACTTACCGATGTACTTTAATTCCTCCATAAACATACAAAATGTGTGTGTCCACGCTAACGATAATACTGTTATATATTCCACAGTATGGGTATTATTACTGAAGACGTTTGCAGCTACATATTTCCGAAAAATAATGCTCGTTCAGAAACTCCTTTACCAATAAAGAACGTCACTTTATATATATGCCACTCGATGCCAATTTACAAGTAATATGTCAGCAATATACCATGTGGCATTTCTGTGTCTCTATTAGCAAAACAAAACACAATACCAACAAAAGTTTAACATATGATAACGTTTAAATTTTAAATAAATTGAAGCGTATTATATACCATCGTTTCGTTAATTAATTGGTAATATTTGCCATAATTTGCCATGGCTGTAAAAGCCCGCTAAGTTTTAAGTAACTATTATAAAATATTTAAGACCTTATGTAGGTATATACACTTAGTTTGGAAATAAATGATTTAAATTTAAATAATAAATTCAATGATACTTTAAATTAAAAAATAATATCTTTGTACCCCTTTTTAATCCTTTATAAATATATGCCTAAACAATTATAAGATAAATCTAAAATAATTACCACAAGCTGACAAATTACTTCACGAATGTTAAAACTCGTTGTTTTCTATGGTCACCACTGATGTTTATACAGGTGTTAAAGTGATGAGAGTGCGAATGGTACTGATCCCGAAAAACAGTTGTCATATTAGTCATTTTGCTTATCTTTAATAGCATAGATATTTAGTGATCATTTTTATCTGTGAAATTAATATTGCATGTTTTTGTCATATTTGTTAGACAGTTTACTATGTTAGGCTGTAATTTGTCAACTCCCAGAATAATGGTCAATTGTTTTTATTTATTAAGGTTAAATTTAATAAGTTATTAAAAGCCAATTCTTGTGATTCAAATCTTTCAAAATAAAATGTATTCAAAAAAGAGTTCTGGTCAAGTATAATAATAGTCAATATGTACTAAAATGTTATTTTAGTTATAGAGAATACCATTTGTTATATTTATTACACTGATACTAGTATTCTATTTTGAGAATTTTGAATACGAGTATTGGCCTTTAGTGATCTTCATGTATTATTTTACACATTTTGCCCTATACTTAAATGAATCAAGAAAATGAGTAACAAAAAGAAATGTAGACAAGCCTTATTAAATGTAACATCCACTCTACACACATTTCACATTCAAATAAAATTTATTCAAGAAAAGGTACTCAGGTAATCATTAAATAGTTATTTGTACAAATACATGTAGACACCATTTCGTGGTTTATTTTAACTAAATTGTTCTACCTTCTTAAATAGAGACGCCTTCTGTAGTAAAACCGGGGTATCGCAGGGCCTGAAACAAGAAAATATAATTTACCTAAATTTAAATTTACTTACATTTACGCGAAACATTGTAGTTAAAAGCTTTCTAGAGATTTTATTGAGCCTTATTTTATTAACAATATTTGACTACTCTTCTACAAAAACTTTATTACCTACTATTTATTTTTTTATAAGCTTCATATACACATTGTAAGTAGGCGGGCTTAATGCCATAGGCATTTTCTGCCTGTCGAAATACAGTAGGTGCATAAAATTTTATATAAATATTATATTGAGAAATAAATACAGTGCAAGGATGCATTTCTGCAACAGTCATAATTTACTTTAGACACTACATTTTTAAAACCTTCTATATATTAACTACAACGATATAGATAGCGTGAGGCTTTTGCTATAATGCTTATAGAAGGCGCTTGGCAGTTTATAACAGTCTATTTATTTTTATAGAGTATATATAAAGGCTCGCGCTTATTTCCAGAAAGAGAAGGCAGAGGCGACAGATATCTATTGATTTACTACGAGCCCAGCATATCTTCCCATCGTCATGTGATTTTTATGCAAATGTAATGTTAAAAATATATTTCACCTTAGTACAGACACAGCCGCATTATACTTAGTTATTATAGTATAGATAGATTATAAACACATGTCAGAATTTACTTAGAATACAAATCAATACCTTAAGAGCTAACTAAATAAATGAACGAAGATTTCAATTTAACAAAACGGTTATTGTCACTTAGATAGTCGTTTTTATTCGGAAGCAAAAAGGTCTTGATTACATTTGTTTTTTAAATGTAATCTGCATTGTTTCGCTCGATAACCACGCCAACCCAGAATAGCAACGATTGCTGTACTGATGAAAGTTATGTGATCATCATTGCATCACGCAAACCTTTACTAATTAAGTTTAACTTAACTTAACTACTTCCATTGAAATTAAACTACTATATACGGATTTTATCTTTGTTATATATCACTTATCACTGTATTATATATTATTTATCACTGTATTACAAAATTTTGAAAATATTACACTACTACTACTATTGATTTTATTTTACTACGTTATAAGCTAATAAAATTATTTAAACTATTAAATCTATTTATTTTTGGTTTACACTTCCCCCGACGTTTCGGTTGCTTTTCAGCAGCCATGGTCACGGGGAGACTAAGATGGTAGTTGTCTCAATGTTCCAGTGTAGTTATTTCAAAGTACCCGAACATAATTTAATCTTTGGTGTTTCTATTTACGCAGAATGAGCTCAAAGTATCATGAAGTCTAACTATGGTTTGCTTCTTCTTGGGTTTCACTATTTGAATTACTGGATCCCAAGCTGGTGGTACATTCCAACCATCTTCTCTATTGAAATTGGATTTTTTTTTGATTTCAATAGCCTCGCGAAGCATCCTGGTTAGGAATCTGAGTTCTTTAGCGAGAATCTGTGGTTTGTCAAATCTCAGGTAGTGGTTGGTCCCCTGTTATACATGTTCATACACAGCTGTTTAATTTCAATGAATAACATTCGCGTAAACAGAAGACAATATTATAAAATAATATATTAATAGATTACCCATGGCAACACCAACAACTTATTAATCATAATACCTAGATGTCACTAAAGTTCATAAAGGTTCACCGATGCCGCGCCCCGCGACGCCGCGCCTACCTACCTACGCCTTAAAAAATGCCGCCGAAAGTATACCACGCTCCGCGTCCTTGTCAAGTTTAGTGGAGTGTTGCTAGACTGACCCATATTTCAGTAATTTAAGGGTAAAAATGCTGATCAATACTGTACTTAAAAATATTATGAAGACGTTTTACGATGATATAGATTTTTTTGTTATTTTTCTTAGCATGTTTGATAAGAGAGAAACAAGCCATTTATGGATCGGACAGGGTTTATTATACACACTGTATATAATATAACTTTTGCTTCCTTGGACCTAACCTATACAATAAAATTAACAAAGCTATCAATATCTATTCACTTAATAAATTCAGTTGCAAAAAGAGATTACAGGACTATCTAATGGGCCTCCCATATGATGAAACTGAGGCAATAATCAGTATTCCAGAGTAATTTAATTATTATAGTTGTTGAACAGGACATACATGATCCACACGCACGCACACACACACGCACACACACACGCGCACACACACACACACACACTCTCACACACACATACATACACACACACACACACACACACACTTCGACCTTAAGACACGTACATCCGACTTTTTAAATTTACCGCTGCTTTAACCGTGAAGGAAAATATAGTGAGAAAGATTATGTTAAGTCTGCCAACCGGTACTGAGCCACCGTGGTAGACTGTCGCCTATCCCTTCTCATACTGAGTAGTGGCTCGTACTCAGCAGTAGACTAGTTGATATATAAGGTTGATATATTTAGTATTATTATTTATATATGAAGGTACCACTACACAGGAGCGCTACCCTCCATATTCAGCTAAGAATTACCTGACCTTGCTAGTTTACACGATCAGTGACCACAATAGGTTTCAAGCAAAACAAACGTAACATTAACTCACGTTTCTGTTGAAGTTCAACACTTTCGAATGACTTAACGACAAAAACTAACGTATATTTGATTGATTTGCAATATTTACCGAACGGTACAAGGTCAATTATTACCAAATAAAAGACTCAATTACAATAGTTATTATTATTTCGGTCAGTCTATTCAATTCTATTGTTTCATTCGGTTATGTATTGTATTTAATTATTATTCGATTTGCATAACTTATCGGTCGGGTATTTCAAGTCTGTTTCAATTTAGAATTAATTTTATTTCTAAAATAGGTCGTTGTATTTAATTTTTTGTTCTACTAAAGCAGCAATCGGTACCCACTCTTTATATTTTATCAAAATTTATTTAATAATATTAACAAATTTATTTACAATTCTAAGACTGCCTCAAGTTCGCAACGGTAGTGTAAGCGGCTGTTGTGCATGAAGTCTTGGGTTCGTTACCCGAGTTGAGCAAATTGTTACTGGGTTTTCTGTTAAGAAATTCTCAGTAGTAGCAAGAAGTCGTGCACGGTAAATGACAAGAGGCTAGCCCTTATAACGTGGGATATACGAACATATATGACGGAATGTAGGTGTTATACCTGCACCTCTGCCTACCAAGGATAAAAGCGTGTGATTGCATATATTACCCATTTACAAACGTATTTTGTAGTACTAATGTCTCAATAAAGCATACGGTCCACCGCATGGCACAGAAAACACATTAGTCCTAATGGCATACGATTATCCAAGCCTATGGATGCTTACAACTCTAACCCGAGTGCCATGAAACATACGCTCGAAACGCTTGGAACGGCAAGGATGAGTGTCAAGCGTTAGACAAATACAAATGTATAACGTTGCGCGGCGAGCATATTGTGAGTGTGTATATTTTTGATCCTCGGATTACAGAAACGATTGCCGACATTACTAAACAATATTGTACAGCATACAGGATGGAGACCATCACCCTCCCTACTAACAGCACAATGACTTTATAGAAGTCTCAAATCCCTACTCTCTCCTAGTGCTTGGTGATATTGCATCCAGAGCTTGGCGCGGCAAGGATGAGTGCCAACCATCAGATAAGTACGAATGTATGATGCAACACAATACGCTGCGCATAATATGTGCATATGAGTAGTATTGTATACGAGCTAATGTATAGAGTACCTATCATTCGTACGTTTTCGACACTAACAAAAATAACTCATCATGTTATATAGCCCTTTGGTCCCCCTACTAGTAGCACAGTGCCTTTTTAGAACCCGAACTCTCTACGAGAGACTCAGTGCTTAAAGTAACAAGGATGAGCGCCGAGGATCAGATAAGTACAAATCTATGATACTGCGCTTCGAACTTATTGGCTTGGAGCGTATGCTTAGTGCACGGTTTCATTCGCAAGTTGCCAACATTGTGAAGAATATTGTACTATTGCACAAGGGATTGAGATCATAAGGACCATAAGTCTCCAAACTAACAGCAAAATGCCTTTATAAAGCTCACAAATCTCTGCTCTCTCCCAGCGCTTGGAGCGGCAAGGATGAGTGCCGAGCATCCGATAAGTACAAATATATGATGTAACGTAACGCGCTAAGTTTAATCGCTTGGAATGTATATTTCATAGACGATATGTGCGACCTGACGACACTGCCAAAAATATTGTACTGTAATAGGAATAAGGACGATCAGTACTACGCGTATTGACTTCATCTTTTGAACCTCTACTCATCGCAGTAATATAAGATTCGGGTATTTGGTAACGATCCTCTGTAGAGACCTTCCCAGTCAGACAGCTCTAGATCTGACTGAAGATACTACCGCAACGTATTTCTTTAACGAAGGGTTTACGGAGTATTCTAAACATAGATAAACGTAACCTTATATAGAAGATTATCCCGACAAGGCCACTAATTATTAGAATTTATTAATGTTGACGTCGTAGATAAATTTCAACCACAATCTAGAAAAATATTGGCTATATACTACACGTTTATCATCTGATTCCATACCTATGTATGTACCATATTTGACTTTAGGTCCTACACAATAGGCGGCGAGCCAATTGCCGTTCACGGCACATATCCAAATTCTCCGCTCAACACTTAAGCTGCATCACCGAGACTGTCAGTACCTACTAATTAGCATATATATATGTATATCCCAATGTTTTTGAAACATAATCTAATAACATTTTATTATTTTCATTGTTACGCCAAAAGCAGACACTCTCACTGTTTATCCGCGCTAACAATTTAATACAAAACGTTACAAACACATTCAATATAACCAAGAATAATCACTCAAGTAAAGTTATATCAGTATTGGAGAGTGCTTGAAACCGGGACACATGCTACTTTAGCGTTTAAATCATCTATTGTTAAGGTTGAAATTTGGGTGTGTCATTTTGTGTCGGATTTCACGCTCGTCGGCTCGGAAATGCACAAAGTTTCCTTTTGTGGCGTTTCTCATAACTTGATTTGTGACGGCGCAACCCTTCAGCCCGGTTCCGGCGTGGCGCCGCAGCGGCGAGACGCGTCACTTCCGGCACATGGCCAAACCATAGACAAGAGAGCAAGCGATGTTGACGTTGTTTTGACAATTAAATTTTTTAATTTAGTTTATAGAATCGACTGAAATGTTTCTTTTGCTACTAAGGGTATTTATCTTTGCTTTGCGCTAGATTGCTAGTTATATTATTTAAGGTAAAGAAGAAAATAGTTTTTAATAATGAAAATTACAATTTATTTACTACGCTTGAGACTTGCCGTTACGTATTGTTGTTATAATGCAAGTCGCAACAGTTTCAAAACATGGTTACTAAGTTGTATCATTAATTTATTGTATACCTCATACCGTAGAGTTCTGATACAATACAACAATTCTAAACAAAGAAAATTGCCTTCAACAATCGGGTAAAAATAAAATCGAAGTTTTAACTAGACTTGATTTTAAAATGGCTAATGTACCTATACAATAATATTTTTATTTGTAGTACATAATATTTATTATTTACTACAAATAAAAATTATTAGTAGAGGTAGCCCTAGTATTTACTACGCTAATCTCTTCAGTCTCTTTTGTAAAAATACAAAACCATAGGCCACACCCATCGCCTTATCGTTCATACTTAACGACTTGATTCAATTACTCAGTAGCTATAACTCATATGGCAACTAAACTTCATGTCCATTTACGCACTCGATTGATTTATAGACCAGACTAGACGAGCTAACTTTTATAAGCTGAAGGGACTTCCGCGGTATGTCCGCATTTTTTTGCAGCCATCCAACATTATACATATATTTGAAAGTTTGTTTGGATGTTTGTTTCACAACTACGCGTTAAACCTTTGAACGGATTTTTAATAAAATTGGAACACATATAAACCAAGTCCTGTCTTAATACATAGGAAACTTTTTACTTTAGTATACATTTCCATGGGCATGCGAGCGAAGCCGCAGGATCTAATAAAAATAAACGAATGAGTCCAGAAGCAGTAATTAATTAAATCACCGGACAACTTTTGAACAGAATTAATTACTGATAACTTAATTGGCAATGCCGCATTATACGTCTAGTGGTAAGATAGGGTTACTTTGGCAAGTTTTGTTGTTTAAAACTGCTGTTCATAAGGTGGTTCAAAAGCGCTCAAAGCTTATCGAGTTATAAGTACCAAAAGTCAGTACAGAGTAAATATCAATACATACGGACTATCATAATCGTATTTATAGTAATACACTTCTGACTATCTCTTTGGAAATAAAAAGGCTCTCGGATATTTTTTATCAAAGCAAATCATTTTGTTTCTTATTTTTCATAAAACTGCTCCTGCTCTAAAATTAGTGAGACCTCCTGTGGCGTAGAAGACTTTACAAAAACATACTATTTGTAGATCACAAAATGTTTGTCCCGACAGGGCATCGAACCTACACTTGACACTGGGGTATTGACGCACCGTCAATAGCAAGGCGGAAAAACCACATACGTTTTTCTTGTTCCTCCAATTTTTGTTTTTTTCCATTCACTCAGTAAACGCTTTAGCAAATGCTTAACGCTATGCCCATGAGTAACACCTAGTTCTTATATAGAACAAGCGTTGCTCGTATTACAGACGTGCAAAGTTTTAAGTCAGACAAGAACCCGTGTTCATTAAGAACAAACCTAGAATTTAATTCGTGTTAAATTTTAAACAGGCTAATGCACGTACACTATTTAGTATTGTTTGCTTGAACTTATATAACACTGCGAGATAAAACAAACACGAGGTTGGTCTGGGTTTAAACATTTTTTTATTGCCTTTGTTGGCAGACAAGCTAGTGGCCCACCTGATGGAAAGTGGTAACCGCTGCTCATGGACTTCAGCAATGTCAGGACACAGCAAAGCCGCTGCCTACCGTGAAAGAAGAACTCTCTTTAAACCTCGTTTGAAGAAAGACATATCATAGCGCTCGGGAAACACTGAAGCAGGCAGTTCGTTCCAGAGCTTGCACGTACGTGGGAGAAATGATCGCTGAAAGCGTACCATCCTGAATTTGAACGCTTCTAGGTGATATGGATGAAAACTGCTTCGTTGTCGAGTGGTACGGTGATAGAAAGGGGCCGCTGGTACCAAATCAAACAGTTTTTCAGAGCACTCACCGTGAATGAGTCGGTAGAACACGCAGAAAGACCCAAAGTCTCTCCGTTGCTCCAATGACTCCAATCTATCCGTGAGATTGGGATTCGAACTGCCTGTCTTTGTAGGGAGTCAAGTGGGTCGAGCTGGTATTTAGGGGCCCCTGCTCAGAGATGTGAGCAGTACTCCATGTGCGGTCGGACCTGTGCTTTGTAAAGCACATGACGTTGACCTGGTGTGAAGTACCACCTCGCCCTGTTCAGTACACCCATCTTTTTGCTCGCTAATTTAGCTTTGTCCTCCAAGTGACTCCCAAACTGGACTTTATTCGAAATCTCCACGCCGAGGATCCCAATACTTTCGCAGATACGGAGAGTAACTCCTTGGAACTGTGGCGCCATGATAAAAGGGTTCTTTTTGGCAGTAAATGCGCACACTTAGGATGATAACATCTGCCTTGTATATAAACTGTCATAGTACTAGGACCTCTTTACAGTAGGAAAAGGTTTAGACATACATGGTTCCCGCCGCGCCGGTCCAGTGTCGATTAACTATTGTTAAAAAAATCTTTAAGATGTTGTATGCATTTTTTGTAATGTATTCTATACATCTACTGATTTACTCTGTATATATGGTTGACTTGTAGAAAATAAGAAGGACTACAGGCCTTAGAAAATAAAGTCATTTTTGGACATACATAAAATTTTGATAAATAATCATTTGTTTAAGGGTTTTTTTGTAAAAGACTATCTGTCATCCGCACTCGAGATCAAGATATGAGTCGCGGGAGATTTGAAATCATATAATTTACTGATATGAAGTACACTCAGATTCATGACAATCATTTGTGGATCCCACAAATAATATTGATATGTGTGTTTCGGCCCACATATTTTAAATAAGCAACTAATATTGTGAGTTGTATATTATTACTTGTACTCTGAAACTATGACCTCGGTGGCGCAGTGGTAGTAAATGCGACTGCCGTGCATGAAGTATCGGGTTCGATTCAATGTCAGACTTGGGTTCTGCTGTCAAGAAATTCCATTAACAACGTGAAATCTGGAGCAGCAACCAGTAGACGGCAATAGATTCGCGACCTATTTATGATGCATCTGATACCATAGATTGCGAAATGTGGATGAAACAACTCTGCTTGCCCCTTCAGGTTATAATTTTGAGAATATGTACGTATGTATATACAGGATGTCCGGTAATTAATGGATAACCTGACAATTTCTTATAGTGGAAATGATGGCCGTTCTATCCTAACTACCTGAGATATGTGTTTTTTAAATTAATAAATTGTATGTTTATAAACCACGCTATTACTGGGTAAGGGCTTCTTTATAATTTTAGAAGAATACCACATTTTAGATTATAATATTCTTACTAACCCTTGCCACCAAAATTCAAGTGTTTACGTAACTACATACTACTGTAATATAAACGAATGTTTTTTTTTTGGGTTTGGGTAGTAAAATACGAGCTAATCCGAGAACTATTTTATTAATAATATTCAGCTTACACTGTCAGTCCCAAATAAATGACCACCCATCTAAAAACTTGACCATGTCAAGAGATCAATTTATTAACCTCTAACTCAGTTTACCATAACCGCAAAAGCCGAGAAGAATTTAAGTAAAGTAATTTTGAAGGACAATCTATCAAACTAACTACTTCCTTGTCCACCAAATAAAAACTTCGCAAACACAGTACAGTTAAAAAGTTTATAATACTATATCATAACTAAACGTACTTCGGCAACAAATCTTATAAGTGCGGTATATGTTCAGAACAATCACGAAGCAAAACAAACAATTTCTTCATAAAAGAAAATACATGTCTAAGCTGTCACAGCAAAAAAGCTTATGAAACTGTCTCGAGCTGCCGACTCCGGGGGAAGTTTCAAGACATATCCGTTTTTCTATCCCTCGTTTAAAACAATCGCTATCTTACAAGACACGCTTAAAAACTATTTGGAGGTATGCGAAAACTCTTTTAGCAGATTAAAAATAAAAATGAAATGACATTCTGTATATTCTATATTCAAAAACATAAAACTAAAAGGGTTCTAAATGTGAATTAATTCGGCAAACACACACGACAACTCCCTCGTATTTTTGTGTGAGCAAACATATAAATATGCATTAGATAAACATCATGAGAACTCGGGCTAGAAATGGCAGAGGCGGGGTTTGAGGTTCAATTAATTTCGTAAATCTCAACTCTTTTATTAAATCATAAAATATGTGCGCCACTGCTCACTGCCCGTCCATGGACTTGTGATATGTCAATTTCATAATTAAAATGCGTTTGACCGTAGTCCGAAGGGCCCGCGAGATTAAGAGTGGACGCAAATTGAATATTCCGACAAACGACGGGTTGAAACCGAACCCTGAAAATATAAATGAAGTCATCGAGAAATTTCCTCAAACACAATTAAAAAGGTCCGCTATGAATAATTTAATCTCGTATTGTTTGGTGTTATTAATTTGATGAAAATTCTTAATTTGCAACCAACCGAAATTCTAACGAAGCTTTAGATTTTAATTAAATCTATTTTTCAGAGTAAAAAGGTAGCTATTAAAATTATTATCTAGGCTGCAGCAGGTTTTCAAGTCAAAGTAATTATGTTTAAATAGTAGTATAATTATTGTTATTAGCTGAGCTGAACTTTGTATTCATCTAACTATCGAGAGAAAATGATTCGTATGTCCTTGAAGGCCTAATCAGAGGTGAATTACATTTCGCCATTTATATTTTAAGAGCAACATAATACGGTGCGAGCTGAATATAACACACACACACTCCTGCTACTGTTACTAAGTTTCCTAATAGAAAAGCCGATAGACCTAACGATTAGCGGCACAGATAAGCGTGAATAAACACGGGATCAACGAGATAACCTTAGATAAACCAATATAATATTGTCAACATAGTTTCCGCCCGTAATTTCACCCGCATGCATCCCAAGGGAATGCATACAGGGTAAAAAAAATCCTTTGTGTCAGGACATATTTTATGTATGTTCCAAATGTCATCCGAATCTGTTCAACTTTTATGTGTGATTGAGTAAACCTTAAATTTTTATAATTTTAGTAGGTTGCATCTTATTCCATTACACTTCTACGTAACTAGGTACGAGCTTTGAATAGCTCTCTTACTTCATTCACTACATCCTTTATGCACGTTCGTCATGGTTTTAAAGTTATCAACTTAACCTTTCGAAAGGTCTTCGATTTGATGAGATTACGTTCACCTAGGTATTTTCTTCTAACAGTTCCATAATCGTCTACCCTATATACTTTCTTGGGCAAACTTTAGTCATACCTACCACCACATATAAACTACGCTACCACTAAGACACAAAACATATATTTTAAAGTCTAATTGAACTAACTCTAACTAAATTACGTCATATTAATACACTTCCATAACGTTACACAATATCCCGTTGCCGGCTGTATTGCGACCGTCTATAATTCTTACGATACAATTCCTATTAGACAGACATTGATAGCCTTCAAGATATTTTCACCTCACAGATAGCATATTTGCACAGGTGTATTTCAGATATATTTCACATTTTTTATAGTGCAGGAAAGTTCAATGCGATAAATATTAAGCTGTGGTCAAATATGAGGGTCGGTTATTGAACACCATGAAAAAGGTAAATCCAATGGATGTAACACGTAAAACATTTTACAGATCGATAATATGGATTAAATTTAAGCCCACACCATTAAATCAGTTCGGTATCAAATCGGCCTCGATGGCGTAGTGGTTAGTGTAACCGACTGCCACGCCTGAGGTCGCGGGTTCGATTCCCGCACAAGACAAATATTTGTGTGCATGAACATGGATGTTTGTCTTGGTCTGGGTGTTTCTATGTATAATATGTATGTATTTACAAAAAAAAAGTATACATATATGTATGTTTATCCATTGTCTAGTATCCATAGTACAAGCTCTGCTTAGTTTGGGCTAGATAGTGTTGTGTGTATGTGGTAGAATATTATTATATTATTATTATTATAGTTTATACATAATTGATTTGAATTGCCCATATTAGTAACAACTATCAAGGAAGGCAGGAGATGTCCAGATTCAACAAAGATCCTTCGTAAATAATAAAAGAAAAATACAGCATCTACTATAATGGTTAAAGGTTTTGTTTATTCTACCTGTATAATAATCTTATTATTACGAAACAAACATTTCCAAACACCACTCATACTTTAACATTAATTCTTCTTTTTAGGCTCCTGAATCTTCCCACCGTAAGCACAGTCACACGGTCTCTGAATATGTCCTCACTATTTTTACTTTCTGAATATATAAAATAGTCTAATGTTGCATACTACTTTACATACAAATACGAAGACAATGACACGAATGACTCAACACCTAGTCAGCCAGACTTTAAATTGCTGCCGGCATTTCCTACTCTAAATCATTGCAGTCCAACTCATGTTTAATTGATCGACTATAATTTGACGTGTTTAAATGCTATGCCCTCAGGTCAAGTCCACTGTTACTAATCAATAAGGCCTGCCATATCGCTCCAATCAGCTGACCGTGGGCTTACGTGCCTCAGTTGTTATGCTGTAGGTATACTAACTATAAATGCGAAAATGTGTCGATTGTTTGATATTTCATTATGTCATGATCACAACGTCGTGGTTTCATTATGAAAAGAAAACGATACAACGTGATTTTTTTAACGGTGATTCACTAAGGAACATCGCCTCAGAAGAATATCGCAATATGCAGGCAAATAAATTATAGAGTAACATTTTTGATATACTGTTTAAATAAATGATAAGTCCAAAAGTGTTTACCATCTTTGGTATTTTATAATTACCCATTTTAGAGTTCGAGAGAACTCTAAGATTTACGGCAAATCATTGCCGTTTCTCACTGTTTTTGTGTCGATAAAAGTTAGAAAATTATTCGATTGTCGTATTTTATTAAAATTAAGCGTGTCAGAAACAACAGACTGCACGGATGGCGTAATTGTTTAATTGGTCGCCACTGCCACCGCACCGAATGCTGTGGTTTCGATCCCCACACAGGACATTTTATGTGATCCACAAATGGTTGTTCCGAGTCTGGCTGTTCTTTGTGTCCGTGGTTTGAATGTTTGTAAAGTCCCCTGCGACACAAGAATTATTACTAGTGCGGATCAAATAAAGAAAAAACTATACAAGTCATACAAATATGACACTTATCATTGATATCGTTTGCGCTCGGCGCCAACGTCTTTCACTTGACACGAATATTATTATTACTTTTGTCTTAAGTTAAAGCGCGGCGTCCAGTGCCTACTCGTATTCTGTGCTCTGATAACTCCCCTTTATGTCGGAAAATATTTAAACATTACACATACATTGTTAATTCACAATGTATGTTTAATTTTTGTAATACTAAGCTAGTTCAGTCACATGTGACAGACGGTACTCATAAATTTATATCCTGTTTCGTTACGAATTCTGTCGAGAAAATTTCGATATAAAATTCACTACAGTGTCTTTTATATAAATTTTATCAACCTTTCCAGTCTATCTTAATTATTGGGTTTTACAGCCTCACTTTTAATTAATTCTATTTAAACCAAATATTTATTTAAGAAATCTAACAGCAAGATATACCTAATATATTTTATCGAAATTAATAATTCCAAATATTAAAATGTATTATTTGATGCAATTATTTTATAGCTAACATTATTTAAAGTAGTTGTTTAATAATTTAGTACCGACACGTGTATCCTGCGTTTCTTAAAAAATATATAGATATGCAACATAATGGTCTATATTGCTAAATGCGTTGAACAAATCAATTTCTGCCTTGCTATCGACCATTGTCTCTGTAGACGTTGCATAGACCAGCCTCTGGATTTCAAGCCTCTTAACTATCAATCTAGCTGGGGTCCATAGTAGAAATTAAGATAAAACAACTAAGGTGTCAATACATATTCTAAAGGACATATTATTATCTGCCTGTGCAAAAGACCTAAACAACTCATGATCAGTCATTCCGCCAATTCGTTACGTGCGGGAATGAATGACCTTGGTAATACCGGATTAGAAAGCAAAGCTCTGGTTTCCCTGTTAAATTTATTTATAATTATTTTCTTTTGTCAGCCATTGTTCAATCAATCACGACTTTCGATATGGAATGATTGTCGCAAATCACTTCTCTAGAGCAATATGTCTGTAATTATTTCTGGGTATCTGACCTAGATGTATTGGGTATTGACACACTTCGTATTTGAACGTAAGTGACTGTGTACCTTTCCAACCGAGTCGTAAAAATAATAAATTTGATTATTAGTAATCAATCAATCGATAGAACGTGATGGTCATAGTAACGATTATGATTAAGCCCTTTATTTAACACATTGCAATTATTATTACATTTCTAAATATTCTTATTGTATAAAACACATTTCATATTATTAAATTTATAGAGACCCAACGGTATCGGTATCATAGATATTATGCAAATCATTATATGTATATACAACTATGACAATCATATGACAAAAACATATAACGCGTTCCGAAGACAACAGGCTAAACAAATATACCGCATTGTAACAAATATGGAATCCTAAACAACAACGCACCCGCAGGCTCCGCCGCTGACCGTCGCCTGCAGAACGCCTTATGAGCTCAAACTTCCCTACTAAACTTATTTACCAATTATATTCAATTTAAAACTAGCAAGCCTTCAGTACACACTGAAGGCTTGCTAGTTTTAAAAACTAGAACACTTATGAACTCATCTACGACATACAAGGCATGCATTGCAGAAACAAGTGGGCGAATATAGATTTTACTTCACTTACTGTTTAACTGATATATCGGGGATGAGCACTGACATTGATGAATGAATGAAACATACAGGAATGGATGACATGGTCGTTTTTGAAAGAGACTGGCAGGGTATATCTCCGAAGAGAATAATTCGAAAGTCGTAGACTTCTCTCTAATGATAAAATCAAACAAAAAGCAATGGAATAAAAGAGACCGACATCCAGTTACACGTACTATCTAGATTATATATATTATATACATTACAAATATAACACAGCACATACGACTAATATAGATTAATCCAAGAACTACCTGCAACCTCTACACCTTGATAACCCTTGACCTTTATTTCTATAATACGATATGTGCTCCAGACAAGTCTTTGCATTAATGCTTACTCGAACCTTTAACGCATGATACTTTACGCAACTTACCGTTACGGATCCCTAAATCCATGCTGCTTAAAAACGGAGTTTATCAGAAATATTTATCAAAACAGTAGTATAATATAACAGAATTTAATTATCACTTATATACTGTAATCGCTAGGTATCTTCAGTCAACGCCTCTGAGGACCATTGTCCGTGAACAATAGGCCGACATGTTGCAACATAATATTAACCTACAAAGACTTCCTGCTACAGCGTGATTCTATTAAATCTTTACTATATACAGGCTGCTTAAAAAATAATAATAAATTTTTAATTATCCCATATAATATTATAAATGAGCATGTGAATTTGTTAGAATGTTGATTTGTTTGTTTGTTATGCTTTCACGCCCTAACTATCTAATAACTCGACCGATCATCATGATATTTCGCATCCACGTTATCATGGGTACGAAAAAAAAAGTACCTACTGTTGCCGAGAGATATAAATTTATTGACAAAATCTAGATAACGCGAGCGAAGCCGCGGGCAAAATCTAGTGAAAATATTTGTGTAGTGACAACCAGAAGGAATAACCAAGGAGCTACCAATTTTCTAATACATCATACTTGGCCATGAGCTATTATTATTAAAATGCCAATAATAATTAAAATGTAATATGAGTCCAACATGCACAAGTATATTCATAACCAACTAAACAATAACATTGCAGTATAATTACAAAAGCTATGCTATGACTTGCGCTAATTATAATTATTATTATAATTACATGGGTATTAGTAGATTTCTATCTACTTTATAAACGGGCAGTGCATACATGCATATTATTGTGCAACGCAGGTAATAAATAAAACAGATACAAGTTTATTATATTTATTTATAATTTATAAACAACATGGGCACTATTCACAGCTACATTCACAACACAATGTATACAAATACAATACAAAATATACAACACAATTTTGTATCATAACAACAATATACGTCATTGCATTTTTTTAAACAACACACTATACCATTTTCCCTCTACTGGCATATTGCCTAAATCCAATATTCCCACGGGGAAAATAGTCAGTTGGGAATAACTCATGCAACAACTACCCATGCAATTAAATTTTACTACAGCAATATTTAACAAAAATAATTTACAATCAATATGCTATTCTCCAATTAATAGTTTTTGGTAGAATAACATATTAAAATAGTTACAGTTAACCACACAAAGTAGTAACAAGAGTTTGTTTAAAAAGTAAATAAAAGGATTTCTTCTAACGTAGCTTGACCTTTAACGTTGGAGACAGGCAGCCTACTATGACGTCAGATATACTATACAATCTCTTATCTAATTTATATTTCCTTATACAATTTTAGTTTCTAATACATCACTATATCTTTTCACCCGTTGTTAGTACTTTTTTTTCCGACAAACATAAAAATCTTAACCCTAGAATATATATACAGGTACTTGATTGCCGAGTTGGCAATATATATTATTTACACGTATTTCCTAAGGTCATAACGTCATGTTACACTTTGTGTGGGGTATATTAGTGCTAACTACATATTGACTAGGGCATTCATCGGCGGTAGGGTTTACCTTGCAAGCCGGGAGGCACGAAGCCGTAGCCAGAGGCTCCGACGACGACACCGCTAGTCTGGCCGGGGTCACCGCTGGGAGAAGGAGGGAATAGCACTGGACCTGGAAACGATAGGCAATAATACGTTAGTCTTAGAACAAGTATTCTTAAGCAATCTGGAATATACTTCCAGTATATATATATTATATATTCGGTGAGTGTGGACTATCCCAAAAATAGTGAAAGAAAGTGCTTTATTTTCATAAAGGCATCAACTTTAAATTGTGTATGCAACGGCATTTAACAACAATCAATCAAACAATCATGTGGTCAAGATGATATTTTACATGAATATTGTTTTAGCCTATCTTTATTTTATAATATCACACAGTAAACCGCCCACATGAAATCACTCACTGGTGTTCCAAAACAAATACAAAAATAGAATACACTGTCTTTAGCCTATTTATACAGCCTATTTGAGTAAGTCGTATATTTTCTATAACCTCTACTCAGAAAACTTCATACACCTATTAAATCCCTCACACTATTACAAATCCAATGAGCAAACCTTATTAAGCCATATCCAGTACTATTAGGAATAATAATGCTAGGATGAAGAAGACCAGAACAGCGAATAAAAAAGACACCTAAGAAAAAGAAAAAGATGCAAGATGGTTCCATTTTGCACCTTATCTTTTTCTTAGAGTTACTTTATTTCAAACGAGGCTTGAAGAGAATATTTATCACGGTAAGCAGCAACTTGGATGTCTATATATACCTGATATTGCTAAAGTTAATTTGCGGCAAGTTTACGAGTACGAGTCTTTGTATCATAAATATCTTATATTGTAATCTATTTAATTAAAATGAACGTCTAATTATTAATGTAAACAAAAAATTTATTTCAGTTCTCGTTTGACATCTACACTGGAACCACACTATTTATTTTACATTTATTAAAAATAAAAAGCTAGAACTATCTTTTTTTTTTTATTTTCATTTAAGTACGTTGAAATATTCTTTAATTTAGTCTATTTCATAAAGCTAGGTCAGGTACTTTTGAAGATATTGAATATTTTCTAACCGACCCTTTTTCTTTGCGGTACTGTGTATATCGGAACTGTGTTTTGAAAGTTTTTATTACAAGAATTGGGCCTGGACTGACATAGTCAAAATGGCTCTAAGTCCCTTAAATAAAAAGAATATAAAAAAAAAAAAAGAATTGGGCCTCAGTTTTTTGGCCACTAAATATCATAAAAAACATATTATCATATTATCTAATAACCTGATGTATGTATCAGGATATACGACAGTATGTTGGGTTCACTGATCCTTGAGTTCTATAGACATATGTAAATTATTAATCCTATTCAAATTTTAATAAGACACCTTAAACTTTTCCGCGTGTAGATTTAATCAATCTAAACGTACACTCTCAATCATGACTTTCAATCGTGATTCTAAAAAACCACAGCTTGAAACGGAAAGCGAACAAAGGTATGCCTATTTTTATCATACCAGACAATGAGATTATAATCTGTGCTGTCAGTTCATAGAGCAACTAACGACTATAATAAAATTTGTCAGCAGATCTGACAAAAGTGAATTCATAAACCGTTAATCAATTGTCAAGATGTTATCAACTAGGTAAACGTATTTGACATTGAAAAAATATTAGAACATTTGCACTTTGTTCATCGATAATTTGATGACAATGACCTTTGGTCAAAATAGAAAGGAGGGAACAATAGACGATAGTAGACACGCAAATTCTTCGTAATTCTAGTTTCTATTCACATGTTTGCACACATGTTTCGATTACTATAGATGTAATTAAATATAAACATGTACCTATATGTAAATATAAAATGAACATTATTTTTATTTTTATCCATGAAGATCTGCCATTTTGGTCCAATAGTATAAATTTGAATGTAAAATCCCGAAATCAATTTCTAGACTCGACAATGTCATTGGATTAAGAAAGATTCACATTCTCCTGTATTAGGTACATTTGCAGATCCCGTACAAATGTACCTAGCAGATGGGCACGGCTTGTACTACTTAAGCCCGAGTAGATAGCGAGCGAAATGTGATTATAATACAACTTTGGATGGTCATTCAAGACGAAACAATCATTAGTATACTATACTTATACATGCAAGAATAATATGCTGGTGAAGGTTGGTCTTAGTGGAAAGTTGACAGTCTCCCAATTACCGTGATCAAGATCGGGAAATCAAAGATATTTTACCTTAATCTTTAACGCAATTTAAACCAGTTATCAGTAATTATTGTAACATAAATAACGTAATATGCAGTTAAGCAGACTCTAAAGGAAAATTGGCCATATACAGAAATGTACCCCCTTAAGTAATGTATAGCATTTTATGATGATATTTTCAAATACTAACAGACACCGCCAAACGTAACACAGAATTAAAATAAATGATGAAATCGTAAGTTTCCACGTCCTCAATACAAGATCATACAACTATTCGATCCAAATATATTATCGATTAAAGTACAAACCAAATCAGGTATAATTAATTTATACAAAGTGAAACATTATTTATATTTGACGTAATAATGAAGATATGTTGGTAATAGTTTTGTTAGTAATTGAGGCATTATGCAATTAAGTTGGATTATGTAAACGCTCGGGAAGTAAGTTGTATTGAAATAGTATCAGTGACGAGATTTTCTTGACTTTCGGGAAAAATATTTAAGATATAGCTTCGTACATACAGTGGGTGGACCATGGAAGGAAACAAATCGTAGAAAAAGTCGTAGTATAACAAATGCCTTCTACTCACACTAACACCCATCGAACTAATGTGTTAGCATGAATAGAAGGCATTTGTCATCACATGGCAAGAACTACGACTTTTCGATAATTGGCATTCGAAGGAGCATGGCCTGCCATGGTCCACCATGTTCTTTATATCTTGAATTGTTAGCTACATTGTATATTAAATTTGTTAATATTTATATTTATTATTAAATGTGTAGAGCTGCACTCTATGAAATTATTAGCAATTGCGTACTAGAATTCTATGGACATCCATTTTGCCGAAAATAGATTTAAAGATTTTGAAATCTGTTGAGCATTTTTTTACTATTTTAGTCGATATCTGAAGTCAAGATTCAGAGTTAGCGATGTGCGAGCTATAAAATCGATGTTAAAAGCCACATTCTAAAACCGCTTATTATAATGAGACGTAAATTTAAATCTCAGTAAATGCAAAACTATGTTGATATGCAACACCTTAATGTATAATTAGATCTATCTAGTCAAACATATCAACAAACAAACGTTAAAATACCTCCAGAAAAATTTCAAATTTTAGTGAATGTAGCACGCTTTAGCGCTCACATCAATAACAATTGAATACGAAACTTCTAAGAATTATACATTATAATAATATATGTACATGTCTACTCATAATTAATTTAATAAGACGTACAAATACGTCGGCTACACAATTATTCATGCGCCTCCACAAATTGTCCATGATCTTCGTAAATAACTACGTATGTAGGGCAAGGCTTTTAAAATAAGAATAGTGTTACAAACCTGTAGTTCTATTCATAATTTATATTACTATACACTTTATCAACCATAAAAACACACAATCCTTGAAAATTATTACTCGCAACTATAAACATATCTTAAAGGCGTCATGATAAACAAAAAACAAAACATAGCATAAATTTGTTTGAGTGATTTCGTCACATTACCACTTATTTCAAGCCATCCTCTCTATAATTATGGTCTTCATATCATTTTAGATAATTGGTATAACACTTATCGCCTATAAAATATCCGACATATTATTATATCTTCTATCAATATTTATAAACTAAAAGGTTAGATAGAGGACTTCAAATCTGGTCTTCGGAGTCAAGCCAACTAGAAAATAGTATCACTAAATATACCTTATGCTAAATTCTAGATTATAGAGCAATTTAAGCCACTTACACAAACACTTGATCATTTTTGGTTACTAAATTTCACGGCGTTTTATTCATTATACCGAGAATTACCGACATCAAATAGTCTAAGAATTATAAATATATTAGGTTTACATCACATTTTATAAAAAGCCCTATTACGATAAGTACCTTTAAACTCTCGTGATAGTTTAGTACAATCATTAATTATCGAAGCGAGTTTTTTCACCTTTTTAGAATGAGTTAATGCCATTAACTCACGGTGAATAAAACCCACAAATTAATATCTATTTTCATCAGTCTGCATTTTTTAATGAAGTGCCGAAGTAGTCATTAAAACGTCAAATATGAGCTAAAATATACATGACTCTGATTTGAATTTAAAATAATACAATTTGTGATATTTATGACACCGAGATCAGAACTCTTTTTCGAACAGATATATATCGAGTATCGATCTGTAGCGTTCAACTAAGAAACTCTACGGGATATTACATTATAATATACAAAGCCAAATCTATGTTATCGTCAACTAGAATAACCAAAATGTAGCACATTTGTACACCGCAAATACTTGCTCTCTAAACTAGAAGAAGAAGAAGAAGAGGAAGTTACGAATCAAAGACTGAACATAATACATATAAAATACTCTAATAAACTGTAACAAAATCAAATAAGTTATTAATTTATTTCACTTTCCATGCATGACATACACGTGTCTACATAGCACGTTAAAATAATTCTACTTAATTAATAATTTGCAAATTATTTACATTAATTATATCTAAAAGATTAATAACTGTTTCATATTAATGGCCTGTATATATAAAAAAACAATACGCTTTATTTTTTGCACTCATATTAAATTAACAATATAAATGCAAATATAATGTCTTAATTATGTATTTTAAAGTGCAATATTTGTGGTTGTTGACAAATTAATAAAATATGGCGCATTGTTGCATATATAATTACATTATTTATTTTTATTATATTGTTTGGCCAAAAGTTATTTTATATTTTACTCGTAATTTTAGTCATTTTTTTAAGTTCTGTGTTCGTTATCCTCACGCCCTATCAGCTAGCCTAGACCCACACCTACTTGCAGGACAACATAACAACATATTTTAAGGTGCCAAATAAAATCATAACTTTAGAGATACTGACCATTACCATTGGCATTTTAAAGCTAAATTAAAGTTCGACACCGAAAAAATAGACTTCTACCCCAAATCAATTTGGTAAATCACTTTTTAAGATATAAGAACCCTTCTGGTTCTTATTTTCTGGTTTCTTTGAGTTCTTAGTATTCTTTATTTGTTTTAAAATTATCTTTTCGGCTAGTTATCATTACAAATGCATATAATGTGCGCAATAGATAATATTGTCTCTATTTACATAACTTATGTATTAAGTACCTGTACCATAATATTTAAGATATATAATAACTATAGCAATTACCAAACCAAACCATTACCATTTCTTGTGTATATCTAGACTATTATGCGTGATTATCGCAAAGAGACACTCTATTAACTCGTCACATAAATCGAATTACATTATGAATCCAAAAGTATCCTTTAGTAAATAGAAACGACGTTTTAATTTTAAGTCCTTGTAGATTGAACATATTACACATTTGGCCAATCATATTTTACGGAAACCCAAACATCAAAATCACACCCAAAGTAATGCAACTAACAAAGAAGTTCACATATGGTACCTATATTGGACACTATTAGAATATTTGTTTACCACAACATTCAAAAGATCCAAATCGATTCCTGCCGATTCAATTCAATAGGCTATGAATGACAATGATTATAGATGACGACGAGTGAGTATTGACATAATTCTATACAATGTACAATACAATTCACTGTAGATGGATTCATCTCAACAGTGAATTGTATTGTACATTGTAATAAATGAGTAATAGCTATAGCTATTACTCATTTATTGTGTTATGATTATCTGTAACACGCTTTTATTAGTCTAATATCCTTTAGCGCCGAAAAAGAACGAACTCAGTCATTCATAAAAATATTTAAAAAGATTAGATAAAAGCGTGAACTACTTTCGGAATCACGTTTATGTCTAAAGGCTTAGACTATTAGAACAATTGCAAAAAATATGAATAGCCTTTTACTTGATGTAAATGCCAACTCAGTAGATCTAGATCTGCTAACTGCAATATCCCGTATGTCACTGTCAACTCTTTGAAACACCATATTTTGTAAATTTAACAAAAAACTATGTCTTTAATAACGTGGTGTTACAACAGTGACGGGAAATGACAGGCCTATTAGCGAGCACGACCATGTAATAATGCTTAATTATTATATCAAATATCAACGATCATTTAAAACAAGAACGATTGTCCCTGTGTCCATTAATAAGCCTTTCCAAATATACTAACGTGCAATTATTACCCAATCAATTTACAAACATAAAATAGCAACAAGACAATGTGCTTTCGTCAACCTAGAAGTAACTGCTAATTATAAAAACCAAATTATAACGTTATAACAACTGTCAATTATTAAAACAAAATTATAACGTTATAAATTATAGAGTTATGTATGTCTATGACAAATAAGATGTTGAGGCATAAAGTAATGGGTCTTCAAAGTGGACAATTACGCCATAATATGCCAAGTCAAGGATAATTTTAATAGTTTAAACTACTATAACGTTCTTGTGTGTCGATTGTTTTTTGCAAAAACGATTGCGTAAATTAAAAAAAGAAACTTGTGTAGGCGTAAATCTGTTAACATTAATATGTTTTGTTGAACCGTTTAAACATTTAATTTGTATATTTGTTTTGTCTATTTAATCTTTTTTGTTTACACCGAGCATATAAACTAATGAATTGTAATTAATAATACCCAACGTAAACTAAACGGACTGACGTCCCGAAGACTGATATTACTTTTAATAAATTACTAACAATATATTCTGCGATTTTTAAGGCACTATTTTAACAATAGGTTTTAAAATAGATTTGAAATGACAAATTAACGCAATGGTAGTTTTTCGCCAGCACCCAAATTTCCTTTCCATCTACCTTCTATTGCCTGTCCAGTACCGTGGTTTCCTGGGTATTTATTTTTGATCCATGTCGACACAAAGAATTAATCTTGATTTAAATGAAAGTAAAGTCTTATTACTTATTGATTAAAAATCAAGCATTCATATGGCATTCTATTTTTGTAGCTACAACAATAAAAGCTTGCCAGTTCTAAAAACCTAAACAGACAATTCTTGGCGTTTATTATTTAAAAAAAAAGTATGTTACTGTTTTCTGTCTTGATATTATGTCGTCGACCACGAGCCAGTTTACCTAACATCGTATCTGGTATGTGCCACGCTTCAACGGATCTCAAAGTAAAACAGTAAATTGTGGTCGTATAAAATAATCATCTAGAATAAAGTGTGCTTCTCGAGAATAATAAAGTAGAATACGAAATCATTAGAATCCTTACAATTTTAGAATAAAAGCCATTTACAGATCCGTCATATAAAGTTGTGACTATAAGGAGACATTTGAAAATGTATAAAATGATGCCATAGTGACATGATGGAACCAATGGTATAGCTATTATATATATTTGAACGAAAAAGAATATTCAATCACAATGAATTAATTAATTAGATATCGCAAAATAAATAATAATTTTATTTGTCTGTTCTTGAATGAACATTGCTCGCACACTTAGGACATATACCTACCATATTAGCTTAGGATACCTTTCCATATTATAATGATCAAACCGCGCGTGGTATAATGCACGACTTAAACAAATAACAGCGATTTCAAAACTTTTTGCTCGCTAAACCTAATTAGTCTTTGTTGATAATGTTTACGCATATTTCATCTTATGTTAGTATTACGTAACTTCAAATACAGCCTTAAAAAGCCTCCGTGATTACCTCCTGAGGCTATTTCAGTAGCGAAAATATATTTGCGCAACAAAAGCGCAATGTACACAATACATTAGCATTGTAATGAGGACAAAATTACTCGTTGTGCCGACATAATTAAAATATTATTGTACTTACTCAAAAATGCGGCGTTGAATGTAGGTATCAAATGCATCGCTGCAGATGTCAATCGTCATTTCATACAAAAATAATTAAATAACTACTACATGTACTCGCATTAAAACGTTTGTGTCACTTGTAAAAGTAAATTCGAAACTTTTGATTTCTACCAAATTCGAATAACATACCAATACCGCCCGATCTGCAAATTTAACGCGGAGAATAAAACATAACATGTGATGAAAAAAGAAATATTTATAACTCAATACAAAAAGCACATCAAACTAAACTTGAAACATTCCACACCATTATTACTAACTGTCAGAGTTCAAAATAAAGATCTTTTTAATTAAGCTTATATACACATACACTGCATAATATTATACATTTTATACCAAAAGTTATCAAATTATATGGTACCTAGAATCTAAAGTATGCAAAAAATTCTCATAACTACGCAAAATAAACATAATTATACCTAATAGTAGAAACGGAAATATTTCCTAAAAAATAACTATGGTAAAATGTTAAAGCTGATTTAATTTGATACACCACGTTGTTATTAAACACCTAGGTAATTACTTAAATAGTTAACACTCACATTGAACTGAATTAAGGTCAATGAAATTTAATATGCATACGAAATTCTTCACTTCGCCGCTTTTCAAATCTGATATCTGCAAATATTACAACAAGATCCTATAATATAATCCTTAGTTTCCTTTCATTTATTGCTCAACTATGCAATGTGATTAGAATAGGACCGAGGAAGGTGTCATACACAGTACTGCTGGTGCAATAACAGACATACTCGAGACATTTGCGAGTTTATTCGTGGTATAGTTAAAAAACAGATAGATTTACGTATTGTACGTTAATGAGAAACGCGAAATTGCGATGTGTCGCACTAAGACAATTTGACAAGTCGTTACTTTGCATAATAGGTAGGTAAGTTGTCACGTAATACTATTTTTGAGGTACATACGCGTACGCGGTGCGTTTACTTTTGTAGTTTTAGTTATTAAGTATAGAAGCGTCACTCAAAAAATTATCATTATATCGTATATCATCGGTCATGCTTGAATACGCATGCAATAATATATATTTTTAATATTAACCTAGGTGTACTAGACTCGTTAACTTTGACAACGCAAATAAGGTTATGTTTGTCGTGTTGACGTACTTGACAATTGCAGCATAAAAAAGCTTATATTTTTTATAAATGGAGGACGCAGCCCGGATCATACTGGAAGCAGTGAAACTGTCCTCTATCTTGCAAAACTTCGTAGCCAATCGACCTTGAATGCTAATATGATCGTGCTCAAAAGTCGGTTAGAAGTTCTTAAAGACCAGTCATATTAACTCTTGCTTCAGCAGAACAAAGATCTTGTTCGGCTACCTTACCATCAGACAAAACGTTTGCTTCTACGACATCTAAGCGCGATCAAAGAAATATTTTGTAACAAATTCAGACAGAAGATGACGCACAACATGAATTAACGATAAATAAATATTAACGTTGTTCATTAAACAATAAACTTCCGAGACTATCACTATCATTAGTTACTCTGTCACGATTACCTACGACACGCGATTGTAGCTAACCATTGTATGATGCGATGCAAATATATATTGCTAAATGAAGTCTTAGATCAGCTGATATAACAGTAAGTATGAAGAATCTACTGCTTCTGTAGAGCGCATAATGTCTTTGTATAGTACGTCGATTTCAATTTAACTAAGTAAACTTACTGTTCCCTTAATAACATACATAATTTGAATGTTTACTACAATAAGTACTTAATCTACAACTAGTTTTAACACAAAGGTATTCTCCAGTCTATTCGGATGAGGTGCCCAGTGAAAGTGGATATACGACTTCAGGGTGATTTTAGTATTGAAAACGTAAGTGAAACCTTATGATGCGCTTATAGAACACCGTGAGTGATTTCGGTTTTAGGTGCAGTTACAAAATCCTATATGCATACCCACATGCACATACTCATGCCTGATGTGCAATTCTGTAAAATCTCACTACTAAACTCACAGTCGCCAGCTGTTATTATTTCAGGTTTTCTAGAGCAACCATGTGAATAACAGTTGGTTACTATGGTTACTGGCAAAGTGACATTAAAGTTCGTGATGAGGTTTTTGCAGAATAGCATGGCCAATACACCCTTACCAGATGTCAATTATCCATAGACCAAATGTTTCTTGCAGAAGTGCTGTGAGAAATAACACACACACATGCAATATTTAAAATATAATTATTCTAAAAACCTTTTCTTATCTGATCACGCATAAAGCTATAAAGACAAAAGAACGCAACACAATGCTCTAATTACTGGATGAAGAATCGCCATGACATTGGAACAACGAAACAGAGCGAGCGAACATTGGCAAACACATAGCTCGTGACTTCAACGCGAAACAATTAAATCAACTGATTTAGGCCTGGTCCACATTATAGTGCTCACACAATACGCTCTTACTTCAAACTAATCATTTAGAACGAAATACGGACTTGATAGCAAAGGGACTATGATTTTAATTTTTTTTTAAATGTATCGTTTTCTCTAGGAAGTACTCATTTAGGAAGGTAGGATTAGTTACGATAACTTCACGGATGGCGTAGTGGTTTAAATGGTCACCGCACCGCTGCCAATGCGCCAAGTTTTGTGGCTTTGATTTCCACGCGGGACAAAACCAAATACTTGTTTAGAGACTGGGTGTTCTTTGTGAAAAATTGTGTCAATTAAAATAAATTTGGATAGCACATTTCATTCGTTTGAAGTGAGCATCGAACTGATAAACTTATTATTTTGTAGCGGTAAACATTTAAGCTACAGATCTTATCAGAATTTTAGAGGTTGAAACCGAATTGTAACCACCGCAGCACGAGCACTATAGTGTGGCGCTAGCCTAAGTCATACACATTCACTTACACGATATAATCTATTATTTTTAATAGTAAGGTAATTAAAATTCTAGACTATGAACCACGTTTCAGTTGTCATTGGTTCGATACGATTTTATCGTCTTAATGAATGAGAATATGAGTTTTATCTGCCGTCAAAAGGAATTAAAAGGTTTGACCAATATAATTAATATTATAGATCAGCGACATTTATTAAAATGCTGTTATAGATTAGAAGCAGGCTGGAGAAATAGCGAAGCATTTTTTTATGTTACTGTCTCCGTCACTTTATTTAATAAATCCCATACCGCGCCGAGAATTATGTTTCATGCATATTAAAATATTTAAATCAAACAATACCTGTTCCTTTTTACCGCAATGTGAAAAGGACATGCAACAAAACAAAATAATTGTTCAAACTAAAAGAAATACTAAAACCACATAGATACGATACGGTTACTTTTATTAGGACTATGATAATCAAAAAACGTCATTAATTTGAAACCAGTATTAATGAATGAGTCAGTGAAAATGTCAATGAATTCAATTAGAGTATATAAAGTGATATAAATGCAAAATCTATGAGCAAAATATATATTTACTTGATAACTTTGAGATCATAGACGCTTGTAAAATGTACAGTTTGTGTTTGTCGAGGCCATACGTCGATACAAACCGGTCATTATTATATTTGATTTATTAATAAATGTATAATATTGAATTTAAAAAGAACTCAATATTTTTCATTTATCTGTATTATATAGACAGCTACTTACTATACTATACTATATAAACAGATACTTTGAAGAAAACATCGTGCGGAGATCCGCATACCTAAGAATGTCTTCTAGTAGGTGTGCAACCAAACCGCACTAAATCCATAATTTATATAAACTACTATTTTAATCTAATATTGTCTTATGTTAACGCAAATGTTATACATTGAAATCCGTATAAATTTTTTGTCAATACTATTTTTATCGTGCATAAAGTTTCTACTGCAGGGCTTGACCCCAAGAACACTGATTTTTTAAATAATAAAAGCTATTTCAAACTGGCCGACTATTCTGCCATGACATTGAGAATAAATAAATCCTAACCGATACATAATTAATTCATGTTAAAATTAATAATTACTCGTAATATGTAAAGTAATATCTTTTAAGCCTACATAACAAAAATACCACCGCCTAGACGCAAATTATATAATCAACATCATATAATTAAACATAGTCTGCAAAAGAAAAATCTTTTAACAATCTCAATTACGCTATAATATTAAAACATAAAAACAACTACATTCGAAATGCAAATTTTATTTACTGATGTGTCATGTGGCCAGCCCTAATTAATTTATTCTGATTGAGGGATGCGTTTGTCAAACGCTAACACTTGCGCTGCTTGCGTCATGTCCTCGGTTTTTGCTCGGCCGAGCATGATTTTGTCATTAGCAGACCCTTCTAAGACTGTGTCATACTGCGGTTACGCGTGTTACGAACAATATTAAACGGAAAATATGCCATGGCTAGTTGACCAAGCTGTCTATATGACTTAATTTGTAGCGGAATTTCATATTATAACTAATATTTTAGGTCGTTTCAAATTGTTAGCTATATATTAAAGCGATTGAGACTTAGAATAAAACCAGACTGCTTAAAGATAATCACTTAAGTGGCCACAAAACGTACCTAATATAAAAAGGTTGTTATATAGAAATAGTACAATGCCGAGTTTTGACATTTGTTCTTGCTCATGGTTTTGTCCGTGTGCTACGATCTGTCACAGCACCGTCTACTTCTACTCGTAAAATAATTATAATTTCGCTAAGGGCTGCAAGTAGCTTCTATTACATTGAGTTACTTCAACCATTTACATAATCACGACATTCCATTGATCCTTTTAAAGTTGCAAATATGATAAGAAAATACAGTTTAATATGTTCTTTTAAACGACATTGCAGTAGTCATTTCAAGCATCCAAATAATATGCACGGTACTAAATTACACTATTTTATTATTTCGATAGGAATTGGTTTGAGATAGACCAGACAAAAATGCGATACTGTATTCTCTATATTGCCAAATAAACCTAAGAAACACAGTATCCACATAATGTTTTATATTTGCTAACGTCTGAGCCACTCTTTTGTTTGTGCGACAAAGTTGAACAACAAACATTTGTGTCGGCGGTATGCGTCGCTTCTAACACAAACAAGTTAAATCATGTATTACACGGATCAAGGCCCCAAGTCTCTGTCATTTACTGCCATTTGAAAGAAAGAAAGAAAGAAAAATGATTTATTTTGGTACCCAAAAAGGACACATTAAACAAAAAATAAAAATAAAAATGAAGAAATACAAAATAAAAGCAGAACAATAAACAAGGAAAAACAAAAATAAATAAAACTAGATTTGCATAACTTCCACTAGAAACACTTTTTAGAAACATTCGTGCGCCGACGTAAGTAGTGTTAAGTACATAATAACCATAAAACTAAACTAATGTCAGCGTAAAATATCACAGTAATGTCAGAATTGTGATTAACTTACAAATCTTGTGGCACTAAATCACATACAAAAAAAACAATGCATATGTTACGAAGCTAGGTTATTAAACTTTTAATTAGCGAATGCCCGCGCAAATTATTCACACAGATAATGAAATATCACAGATAAACAATAAACATAATCTTTTTGAAACAATTTTTAAATGCAAGCAGGCACAATGGTTTTTGGATTATGAGATTGTTAATTAATTAAATTAATAATCTTAATAATTCATCAGAATTTCGAAATGCTTTGCGATATACATAAACAGATGTTATAAATGCAATAGTTTGTATTTGTTTGTCTTTCTTTACGCCGAAAAAGACGATAAAATTACACGCCTAATTTGATAACGGTGACTAAATTTACGTCAAACGTCGTCTATAATGAATTACTATACATCATAAGATACACTGACAAAGGCATATGAGGAAGTAATAGATGAATAATAATATAAGCCGTCATTAAATATTAATGATTAGTAAAACATATTACAGTGTATTAATAACAAGGTTACTTCATACCCTTGCGAAATGAAGATTTATTATAATATAGACGTCATACATCAACAAGTATCGAAGACTTGGTCACCTTATAGATATTAAAGAACAAGAAAATTTGTACGAAGTCTTCATTAGAAAGGCTTGCTGTTAATTAGCAAAAAGTGCAGCCAAAATTCTAAGATATATATTTTACAACGAAATATTAGATATTCATAATTATATCCTTTATTTTAAGGCATTGAACGTGTTGATTGTATAAATTAAATTTATGCTTGCAATTTGCGAATCATAAATTCTATAATAATATTTGCGTCATTATTTCAAAGACAACTTCGTAAGATCAATATTGAATTCAAACGAACGATCCTTGTCGATATACTTTGTAATTAAAACGCGTCTGTTTACATAATCACTTCTGCATGTAAATCGTCAATGAAAAATGCCTGGCACTTATGATGGAATGTTTTATTCTAAAACAGGTGTGCCAACGTAAGATCCTATCATTTAAGTTCGTAATGTCAATTGTAGTTTAATACGGATGAGGCTTAAAATTGTCTAGGCGTCTTGATTGATGTATTCTAAATGCGCGATGACAGAAGTTTAAAGTCTGTTCGTAATTAAACTATGATTAATATCACAGGCTTTAGAATTTAATTTGTAGTTACACTATTGTGATGATAGCCTTATTATACTACTATTGACCTTTAACTTGTTAAGATAACAGTCGGTGGAACATTTCAATAAATTTATTCCGGATATTTCTGCACATACTTAACCCTCTCGCTTTAATTCAATCTGGACCCCTTGCTGATGTCTTACATTAAACAAAATTGAGATTGCTTACATAACAATATGCAAATAGGCGACTTGCGGTTTGTTCAAACGTAGAAAAGGACAGAGCCAGTTAATTATGTTTAATTTCCATACAGCCGTGCCTTGTATCAATCTATCAACATTCCGTAACAAAACTTTGTTCTCGTATTCCAATTTATTTATTGCATACAAGCTTTACCAATACTCGTTACGATATTTAAAATAGGAACGAATAAAAAGAACAATGATTTATGAACTACTTGCCGGCCTGATACAACCTAATACTGTTTTTTATTTCGTGCGGTAACAACTAAACATATTGATAATGGCTTCACATACCGGAATTTATGTACATATCCATTAATCAACACTATATTAAAATTAATGGATAAATAATGATAAGTGATAGCCTTAAAATCGAAACATGTTGATTTTATTGCACACCTCATACTTCCTAGTATAAGTTCTGATATGTCGAAATGTGTAAGGTCTATTTTATCAATTTGTATTTAGAATATACTCGTATTATATCTGTTTCAATTTATTACCAACCATTACGAATTTACCGTAGACTTTTATCACGGATTTGCTAATGGCGCCGACGACAAACGATATGAAAACAAAACGTACTCCACAGGGGGTTTATCAAACGACAGAACATTAGCCGTCGCGAGTAAAAGGGCCAGACTTTGTTCTGGTAATAACAAAAGCATTTACCAACAAACCATTGTATCAGTAACATGCAATTAATTATAGTGCAGTCGTACGCGGTTTTACTTCCTTAATTTTAGTATTGGATAAGCGACCGCACCTTGACTAATTATTTTAGTATTAAAAAGTATGCTAGTTTTTAAACAAGTTTAGTGCAAGATTTTGTTTTTCTGTCCATAATACGCTGTCATAAACGAAAAAAAATCGTATACAGAAATTGTTTTGCCAAATAAATGAGATATATTGCACACGGCACATATTATCGCACTTTTAATATACCATTTAACGTACTATAAGGAAAGCAAGCTTGCTTGTGGTAGAAAATATCGTGCTACGATGACCCCGACCGGTATATCGCACTTCTGTAAAATCACGCGCGATTTAATACCCATTGTAACATTATTATACCTAATACTAGATATATCAAATGTTGAGTTAAAGGTGAATTTAGTTTCATGGTTAAAAACACTGGCAAAAGTTAGGTCCCGTAGAAAAATCGACTGTCCAATTGAAGGGACGGAAGATTGCGTTGCCGCTGTTCCAGACGTTTAGACAGCACTCTCCGGTCTGATCACATTCCGGGGCATTATGCTCCGTTTCTAAAAATCCATGGAATACACAAGCCGTTGAACTTTGGACTACAATAGCGGCGACTGTTCATTGAAAAATGCCTTAGTATAACTAAAAATAGCATTTAGGACATAGGTATATTTAATCTGTCTTCTTCTGTATTTTTATTAGTGTAACGGTTCAATTTGCAAGCCTTTTATTGGACTAATTGATCTAAGTCGACCAGAATCCTCACGATATTTGGTCGAAAACTATTAACTCCTTATATTGAGAATCATAAGTGTTCATAGCTGCCAGAATTAATGACTTTATGTGCTATCCAAAAAGTAGTTTGGAGGCTACCAGTCTTATAAACTCATTACTTAACATCTTAATAGAAATTTTCAATAGTTTGGACCGACGGACGTATGGGTCGAATACAAAACCTTAACATCAGAGGTTGCATAAGTCTAACGCTTGTGCGCCACTTGACCAATGAGTCAGTCATATTCAAACTACGACAATGAACAATTCAACATACCATAGACCACCAAATTCCGTACAAGCAAGGAGTTTTCGTAACATTCAAATGCGAGGATATACATCTACGCGAGCAAGCCACTTATCAACCGTGTGTCCGTTTTTGACTAGCATTGTGAAATGTTTTGACTGAATATTTGATTGAATTAATCGCAAAATAGATAACATTACTGTTAGGTACTGGTTGCGATACTGCAATAATTAATATTCTATAACACGACAACGAATTTGAATACAGGCATAAAAATCGGAAATCTAGATTTTCTTTTTTATTTCACAAGGAGGAGGAACAATCGCAATTATCTGCTTATCCAAGACTAAAAAATTATCATTTTTTTTAGAACAGCACTCAATATTCAAATCATTTGCACTGGCCAGTACTCACAATATTTTCAAAAATATTTATTCATTGTTTTATTTCATTTGGAGCATCTTCACGTTGTGTTCAAGTGCATGAAGCAATTAAACTACTATATACGGATTTTATCGCGTTGTTTATTTATCACTGTATTACAAAATTCTGAAACTATTACACTACTACTACTATTGAATTTTACTAATTTATAAGCTAATAAAATTATTTAAACTATTAAATCTATTTATATTTAGGTTTACACTTTCCTCGACGTTTCGGTTGCTTTTCAGCAGCCATGGTCACGGGGAGATTTAATTTCAATTATTAACATTCGCGTAAACAGAAGACAATATTATGCATGAAGCAAATCAATAATCGAAGCTCTCTTTTTATCTGTAACTGTGTAATGGCTGCAATAATATATAAAATCTAGGCTGTATTTTCTGAATAATTAAATTTCTTTCTACTTTCAAATAAATTAAACTCTTTATAATTTAAACGACGCTGACATTTTACAAAATGTCGGTTTTAGTGTGACAATTGCAAGACAGTGGCGTGAGCTAGCGTTTTGCAACATTCTGATAAGCATCGGCCAACAATTATTGTTCTTCTCATGACCTTGAGACCGTGGTATTTGTTTCTTAATACGCAATTACACATTAAGGCGACCGTTACGTATGACATTGTAATATACGAGAATACGTTGACATTACTAAAATGACTTTAAACATTACTTAGGTGCTTAGAAAGATAAACTAAACCTTTTGTTTTAGAACACATTAAGATATTGTTAGTCTAATGTCATTACAAAAAGTGATATCATGTCTACTCAGGCAGGAATTGTAGTCACGATTTTGTAAACTAATCGTAGCTAATCGCTTTGTAAACTATTGCTTATTATGTGATAAAATTAAATTTGGCCCCGACTCGATTAAGCTCGTACTTAAATACGGTATCCTGTGTTTGTAGGCTAACGCATTTGTATAGTATGTAAATTGTTCTTGTTTGTTTCGTATTGTTTTTGTAGTAGTAACCTATTTTTGTTTGCACTATAGAATTCTGAACGAGTAGGTACATATCGTATTTTATTTGGCCTCATTACACCAAATCTTATTTTTCAAAGCCAAATTATCACGGTGCTTCTACATTCGCGCTAAATAAGGTTTTCGGGTAGATATTCCTTTTTTGAATTACTAACCGGTGTTCGCTCTAGGATCTCTGGCGCCTGCGGCTGATAAGCTGTTATAGCTGGGAGCCCCGAAGCTTGCGCCGAACGCCGAATAGTCTATGCCGTAGTGGCCGAACTGTGCCGCCGTAAGCGCTAAGCACGCGCACAACACTATCGCCTGTAAACAAGAGAAAATAACATTAAAATAAAAAGTTACGAGTAAATACAAAAAGTAACACCTATTCCATTTTTAAATATTTGCTTAACTTGACAGTGACCATAGTGCAGAATTCTGTATATTAGTACATATTGAAGGTTTAATACTGAATTGCTGATATGTCTAGGTATGTCTGTATAAGTATGTATCACAATACAGCGTGTATCTTTGCCCGTCAAGTGTCAATATGTCTATACAATAGAATCCACGTGGGCTCTCTAGCTCCACTCTATACATAAAAAAGGAACAAAGTGGTATACGAAAAGCCCGTACACTTTGATTAATCGATAGCTCTGTCAAAGGTTAAACAAGCGAACAAATGGTTTAATTAGAATGTCTATTTATTGACATTACAATGCGGCTACTGACGAAAAGACTGGCTCTTGCCACAATAACTGCGTTGCGATACTTTAGATGACAGATAAGAAAATAAATTAGAAATAGTATTAAATACTAAAATTGACAGAACCAGTGTTCAAAATAACAAATATTGGACAAATAGCGTGAATGACTTTTTCCCTGGTATGTCATTAAACGGAGATTTTGCCTATGGCAGCGGTCCGGCGGTGACCAGTCACAATAGATTTTCAATTATGTCTCGTATTCTGAGCCTTGACAGGTTAACAACGATCAAAGTCATTTCAATTTGTTTAATATACAAAAGTAATATTTTATCTAGATTTCTGCAGAAATAGCTACTAACCGAGACTTAGCATGAAATCAGTTAAGTATAACTTAACCGATTGCCGATCTCTAACTTATTAAGTCTTATAAGAAACCTATTTGAATCTAGGATATTCCCACATTAATCTGCATTACAAATTAACTATTAATATTTACTTTGTAAAATATACAATTACCTAGTGCAAACGAAACTAGTCTTTAGCTTTGTGAGATAATACTGGCAAGAAACAAATTGGATATTAAAAAATAAATTTAAATTTGAATTCTCATTCATCTTGAGATATTATGCCATATTTTAACACAAACATCAATAGTATTTTTAATAAGTCTTAGACCTTTAAACTTGACCAATCACGATTAATTAAAGGTCATAATTGTGATATTTGCCGTTACATATAATTTAAGATTCTTTTATCGATTAAACTACACCTACTCACGTATCGATACATCGAAACATATCGCAATATAACTAACATTCAGCAAAAATCAAATCGATATATTCAGATTATATCGATACTTGTGCTTGAAATATGTATAAGAATTATTTGATACATATGACACAACTTCATAATATTTATCAATCGAACAATGAGCCTTTTAATCGCGTTACATATTGTAACAATTAAGTAACATGTAACATATCATTTATTTAATCACCTCAATCTATCAATCGCTTTATTGTATCGCGGTAGGTCTTCTGTTGTACACTTTCGAAAACTATTTGTATGTATGTGCAATTATAAAGTTAGGCCACACCCGATCTATGTGTGCAACCCATGGCGATGTCAGCTTTCCTCATTAATAATTAATAATGTTATTGCCAAAGAAAAATAACCATTTATAAAATTAAATAGAAGTTCTTTGCAACTATTCGTAGGCATGTTCATGGTATTTTGTTTCAAATTTTAGGTTATCCTTCTGTAGACGACCTCCAGCCACCCTGAGGTTTGACCTGGGGGTGGCGGGCTTTGTGGGCCTGCCCGCCATCCGTTCAGCACCAGGTCCGAGAGGCGGCGTGCGTGTTCCCACGCGCGCCTCTGTGTCGTGTCCGTCTCCCCTTTAGTGGGGAGACAGTAGGGTATTTTTTATGAAGTGAGTCCTTTGGGTAGGTCTCTCGTGTAGTGGCCTGCCGTTTCATACGGCGGGCCGAAACCTCGGCGGGGTCGCGACCGTATGCGAAAGTGATTCGCGCGACCCCGTCGATAGTGGTTTTGTCGAGGAACACCGTGGTAGGTTTAGTCGGTATTCCGGGAGGTACATTATCTTTTAACATCTTTCTTTTACCCCGGCGAGTCCGACATAATCCCTCCGCCCGCCCCCGCGGAGGGATATGCGTCATAGCATTCCCCCACGTAAAAAAAAAAAAAAAAAAAAAAAAGGTTATCCTTCTGTCCCTATTATATATTAATTTATAGAAGACAAAACGTTGTATTTGGTAAATTACGATACCATATTTAATATGTCATAATTTAATATAAATTGCTTACTATTGGCTATGTTATTCATATGAGGCATAGCGCTATAGAAGCGCATACTGACTGGCACTAGCAATTTCTATCAAAGCGAGAAGAGTGCTATATGCATAAATAAAATAGAACATAAATTGAGGCTTCAAACAAAACTGCTCTACTCACTGTATAGAGTATTTATACGTTAATTACCTGAACTTAATGTTTTGGCTTTAAAAGCCTCGTTTCTCACTTCAGACAAACACAGCGGAATAATTAATATAATTAATAGTTCCACCAATAACTACATTAACTCGAAACGATACCTCAAACAGAGAGGTCTAATAGAGGTAGTTTGGTACATTAACATGGCTACTATAAAGCAGAGCATATTTAGAGTACTCTGAAGCAAATGTGTCTTAGCAATATAGTTGTTCACAGTTAAAGCAAGTATTATACTAAGTCTTACTAGATTTTTCCCGAGGCTTCGCTCACTTAAATGTAGGTTAAGTTAGGTTAGTAACACTACTTTTTTTCTGGATAAAAGGTACCCAATGTCCTTTTCTGTTCCTCTGACAACGCGTATGTACATTTTCATAATGTTCGGTCGAGTAGTTAAGGTGTAAGAACGTAACAAACAAACAAACTCATATTCGCATTTATAATATTATAGTTTGGATTACTTTAACGTCAGATGAATGATTTGGAGTGAGAGGCAGATTCGTTTACCACTTTATCTGCCTAATAAACTAGCCAGCGTGTGTTACAGAAACGCTCTATAGTCAGCAAACAATTTCTTAACAAAACAGCTTTTGGTTACGATAGTAGAAGTATAGTACGGAAACGTAACTTAAATCGTTACGTAAGCAATGCGTACAGTCATACAGTAACAGGTTTAGATACAAAACAGGTATGTGAACTTGATATGTGACCTCAGTGAGGCGGGTGTGCATGAACTCTGCACAGCTGATATGTGTGCACGTGTGCGAGGGAACAGACCGGCGATGGAAACGCTACTTTCGATTTCTATCATTTCATTTTTATACACATATGAATATGACCGATATTGTAATCCATAAAAAAGTAATGCTGTTCGAAATTTAAATATATTGCTTCATGACATCTTCAGTAAATTATTTGCTATATAGGAGTTAGTTATATGATAATATCAGTCCTGTATTAAACTGTCCCACTACTGGGCATGGGCTTCTTCTCAGTAGGGCTAGACCATAGTCCACCATACCTAGTTGGCAGACTTAAGAGTTAGTTCATTACTCGTATATGTATAAAGAGGTGATAGGTACTGCATTTTTTAATATATCAGTATATTATATGGCTGTTAAAATGTATGATATTCTTCTATCTAAACAAACATATTACAAAAATAAATACATTTATTGTTTTAGTGTTTTATTTTATAAAGACTAAGCCAAAGATAATTTACTGTTTTAAAATTGATTCAAATCTATGCCAGCTTTACTTTATTTTAGTGAACTCGCAAGCTTAACTACTGCAGGCCTAAAACAAATCACATTTAGCATATTAAATTGAATTACACAAGACCAATGAGAATTTAGTTCGATTCTAAAACCATGATTGCAAAATTGAATTTCAATTTCATATTTAAACGACGTAGCTGTATTAATAGTAAGCCTATAAACAAGTAATTAAAAAACTAGAAACATAAAATATTAATTTAAATAACTTAATTATTATAAAGAAAATGTATAATGAATGCTTCCGTATCTTAAAACAATTTATCTAGACCGAAAGAGCTTTCGCAACTGGCTTGTGGGCAAGTAGCAATCGCCCGTCTGCATAGTCCTACGCAATGTGCCTATTACCATTTAAGGATAGGCCGTAAATGCTTTCTGAATCCAATATGGTAATTAGTTCAATACACTTTGCTTACAACACTTTGACAAATTTGGCTTTTAGCTAGTTGCCTTAACGATAAATATTTATCGCTTAGGGACACAGTGTTGTCATCGGATTAGGGCAGTATTTAAAACTTCCGCATAACGATTTGAACATCTAGTTAAACTGGAATACGACCTCAATATCGCAACAAAACTTACAATGTCGGTTACACACGTACGTTCTTTGTTAGTTATTATCGGACCTATCTCGGGAAAGTTAACTCTTGTGTACAGGTCTTAAGGTTCATAAACAATAAGAATTTGTTCTCACCTTCAATTTTTCTTTTTAAGGAGATTGCAATTACGTTTCTTTTTAAGATGGAAAATATTAAAAATGTATATATATTATTTAAGAAATATAAGTTGCTTTCTATATATTTCATCGGAGACAGATCGTCATAACACCTTGAAACCATGGCCATTTCCCACAAAAACTATACAAAACTAATTACATTAACTATTGCGTGGTGTCACCCAATTTCCCATAACCCAGTTTGAAAGCCATAAACCTTTTTCTATAACAATTAATTATACACTTTTTGATGAAATCACTTGTATTGCCCTAAATTGCCGCCTATTACTTTTTCTATGGATAACACTTATCTGTAGTGCACGATTTCTTTATCAATGATTTTATTAAGCTTTAACATTTTATTACACGAATCGCTTTATTACAATTTGTACACCGAATACCTAACTTAATACTGTTTTATGTAGCGTAAATAGTACATAGATAGAAACACACAAAATACTTCCATTGTTAAATCGTCACATCAGTTGAAATACGTTTATTACATTTTAATAAAAACTGCACGGAATTCGACATGTTACTGGCCGAAAAAATATACTCATTTGAATATGGTAACCGGACAGCAGAGTAAAAACAATTAAATGTATATTTGGATTCCATTTTGGTGCAGAGGCAAAATAGTATACAAACCTTTGGCAATTTCATAGTGAATAATAAAATTAACTTATAAATTAATAACTTTATTCGACTTTATTTCTTTTGCATAAAATGTTACCTACTTTGGGATATAGCAGCATTATTAGTCAAAAAAAATCACACGTACTATATCTCTTTATATTATTACTATTATTAGTCTAGATAAAGTAAATAGGGTTTAAATATTCCAAGTAGTGTATGAAGTAATGGCCAGTTTAAATGCGGTATAGGAAGTGTAGCAAGCAGGAGCTGGTATTGATGAAACAGCTCGCGATAAATCTATAGCGATAATTATATAGCTACGTTATACAACGCTATTCACTGTTAGAAAGTCTAAAGGGGAAGATTGTCTGAAAGCCTAATTAGATGTGCTAGAAATTGTACGAAGAATTGTACTTACGAACGAGAAAATCTTTTTGATGAAGAATGAAATATTGTTTATCAGTTTTAGCATAGAGAGTACCTTAAAAGCTACCCTGACTTCCTTTCAATGTTAAAAATTATACGTATAAACATAACTTCTATTTCAAACTTAAATACATTTATTTTGACATAAAATAATTTATAGCCAAGAAGTTATATTCTGATGATGGACTTAAAATGTCAGTAAGCAGTTGGAACAGATGGACCTGTGCCTCGGGTAATAATGGTGACGATAAAATCGTATAATATATTATTGCTGTCATGTCTATACAGCAATACTGATTTTATTTATCCTAAAAATAATTTCATAGTTTTATAAAATATTCTATATATTAGAAAATAATATACAAAATTATTTAAAATGTGTGCCATCAAAATGTTATTTAGGTGTTTGACGCAAATCGTGCAACAAATAAATATGCAGATATCATTTATTCAAAACTATAGACCATTAGCATTTTCTCTCATAATAATCAATCTTGTTTTGGTATTAACTTAAATTAACATTTGCAAATTGAGTAATAAACTGTATACTACCTTTATTTGTAATTATTTAGGTAAAACATTCTATACTTAAAAGGATTATGTCTTGATCATGCTGATATGAAATGTTACACGCCAAAATAAGTAAACTCTATAAGGTTTACACAATGCTTTATTTTATATTATATGATATTTATCATATTATCATTCCATAATCAAAGTTATAATAAATAACTTAAAATAAAAAAGACTTTAAATCATGTGTCTCCCGCGCTAGGTCAAAATCATAATTGTGTAATGTATGATGTTACAGAAAATTATGAGATAAAATTATTTTCAGACGTACACAATGTACTTTTTGTGGTTGGTCGTTTACACTTCGTGATGAGCTGCAATGTTTTCATAATTTTTTCGAAAGCAACCTCTTATTGAGATCATAGGTACAAAGTGCAACAAGTTACCTAGAATCTTTAGGTTACTTGTTATCATATGCTATGCTATGCATATCATATGTTATCATATGTTATCGTGTGCTCTTATTAGAGTTCCAAATGTCGAAAATTGCAAATCACTTTGCTTTACATATTAGTCCAAATTTAACCAACCAATAAACGGATCCGCAACCTCGTACCTGCTATGCAACTGTAAAATCAATTGCCACCTAATTTAACGCAGATATCATGTTGGTATCTCAGAGGTACTTGTACAGTTTCAATTACAAGAAGTACCTTACAGCGATTGTTGTCGCTGCTAACAGCCTTTCCACCGCTATATTGATGTCTGTCGCAATATTTATTATTATCAATAAAAGTGTTATTACACAAACAATTGGAACTACAGCGAAGTTTCTAAAATGTACGTTTTGGTATGATGCTCAAGGTGACACGTGCTAAAGGTAAAAGAAAACATGAGCAATGTCGCTTAATTCACGAACTAGCTTTTCTTTATGAAAGACAATAGGTATTTAAAGGACGTATATAGTTTTATCTTAAGCGGGCATATGGCTCCGAGCTTTGCTAGCATTCCAGCTTTTATCTTAAAGGCGTTCCCACCAAAACCAATTATTTACTTAGTGAATATTGAAAAGGAAAAAGGCCTTTAAATTAATCAATTGAAAACAAGTTAAGCTAGCTCACAGGTTTTGTGTGGGTTTACTAAATACATGTTGGTTAAACCTGCGCGTACTATTTAAAGGATCGAAAATAAAATAGATATATTCATAGACTTGCTATAGATTAGCAACTTTAAATATGAGGTGCACTATGAGTGAAGAATAAAAAGGGAAAATACAACATATGGAATTGAAACTGCAATGTCTGAAAAGAAAAGCTTAGTTTGAAGATACTCATTATGAATATACTACAATCAACAATCAGTAACGATATATTATTCTAGTTATATATGCCTGTTAGATTTTAAAACGTAATAAAGTCCATATAATGACAACTAACTAGGCCTTTACCTAAATCAAATTAACAGCGTAATAAAAAATAGAACGGTTAAACCAAGCTTACTCTAACAGAATCAAGGTTTATTACCTAATTATTTCGAGACCAAGCTGATTAATTCTCATCGCAAAATCACACTAGTTCCCAACAAGGTCCCTTACTACAATCTACGTGCGTAGGCTACGTTCGCCAGTCATGTGATCCAAATAACCTTCTCTGTCTTAGCACCGTTTTGGAAAATAATCGACTGTAAGCACTTATCCATTTGTTAAAGTCACACGAACTCATGCGCATGCTCTCAAAGCACGGAATACTACACGCCGCGCTTTTGGTAGAGTCGAAAATAATTATAATATTCATGCAGACTGGTGGAAGTCAGCAAAGCGCAAGCAGCAGATTTTTTTTTTTTTAATTTCTTTTAAAATGACAATTCTCACACTAGGAATAAATCCTGCGTCGCGGATGACTTCACATATATATTCTTGCATGTAACTACTATTTGTAGATCACCCAATTTTTTGTTTCGCGTGGGTATCGAACACTTGGGAGCATTGGCAATGGTGAGCCAACCACTTATCCCTCTACGCCATCCGTGCAGACACATATTGCATGTGTAGCTTTTAAAAACACGCCTAGGTTGTATTGAATATGGCAAGCGGAGCCTCCAAAGTGAAATTAACGGATCCCATCCTCTGTGTCATGCTTCGATAATGACACACATTTGTTAATATATCGAGAAACATTCGTTGCAATTTTATATAGGTCATGCTATTGAGATAGCTTACCTAAAGCTTACTTATACTGTCTACTAACGATCACACACAAAATCGTGCTAGGAAGGTGCCGACTAACTTCACGAGTTGGTACTTTCTGTCAACTGTCAGTGATTGTCGACTATTGTTAATCAACTGTATTGATTGGATAGACTGTGCTATTGTCTATCAACGTATTGTTAACGCTTTTATCGCCGTTAATTTTCTTAAAAGCGTTTTATGTATGTATAACATTTCCATCACGTTTCAAAGGTTTTTCAGCAGTCTACGAGAGATAGTCTCTCCGCAACCACGCTTCTTAAATTAGTTTAATAGAAATATGAGTGATACAAGGCTTTGAACTAGTTAATTGTTCCGTTGCCGCGGTATAAATACTGTGAAATGTTTTGTAAAGATGCATTTCCATTGTGACAAATAGCAGAAATTGGTATACAAGATCACCTCGACATGAAATGCTATAGCTAATAACTTTCTCGTGTGTCATAAATCTGCGTGTTTATTATAGTATACCTAGGTGGTCTTCGCATGTTTGTTTAGCCAACCATGATAAACAAATTATCCCTAACATGGAATTTGACATACAGAACGTTTATGCTCGCAAAAATAATAGCATTCGTGAATTAATAAATTATACGTTAATGTAGCATAATCATTTCTGGTTTAGCATTCGAGCTTAATAATATAGTTAGTTGTTCTATCTCTGCACCGTTTCAAGGTAGACTGGTAGAAAATATATAACTGAATTCCGCTTGTGTATATTTATTGATATACATTTAAGGCATACTTGGTATTGATTGTCAATTGTTGTTATACCAGACATAATTAAAACCTATTGTGTCAGGCCACCGGTGTGCCGTTGCCACTCAATAGGTACAAACTATATACGCTATTCTTAATTTCCCTTTTCCGTGCGACTTTTGAAATTAGAAGACTACTAATCTACTTTTCGACTTTCATCATATATGCTGTTTTCGATACGATATTCATATAAAAATATCATGGAACATAAATATAGTACAGCAAACTTATATGAACAAGGCGGCGCTTACATAATATTCATATGTAATAAAAAAGCTATGTAATACCTTACCATTAAAACAATAGTATAAACTAATGATCTACTTGAATACGGTATGTAGCTAATAAAAACTAAATCATTAAGTATAAGAACATAAATACGTTATGCGTTAGAACAACCAAGGATCTTCCTTGATTATTTTTAATTATATGAACATCTAACAACTCCTTGTGTGTGAAAAAAATCAAATCAACTCATATTGTTTTATTAATTAACGTACTAAATACCTTCATACTACATATATGCTTCAAATACTACGGATTCTTTGCACACACATTATTTACGCCCCAAAAGTACAAGCTAGCTAAACAAAATAGTATCCTATGTACACGTAATAAGGTTTATAATTCAAACACAATGTGTAACAAGCACATGCCTGCGGTAATGTAAGGACTTGGTCAGACAAATAAGTTGCGATAAAAAGGCAAATTTTGTTCATTCTCTTATGATCTAGACCTAGGCTTAAAAACCGCTGTGGAATGTGCTTTTGTGTCAACAGTATTACAAAATTACATACAACAATATTTTGGAAACATGTGGTGCTAAATATTTGTAGGCATAATTATGTAACGGTATCAGACAAATATTTTCGTATCACTGTTTTCAAAATATTATTCAGGTATTTCATAAAGCTTAAGGATATTATACAACCATCGCTTTCACATTACTTAAATTTTTCAGAATTTCTTACAATTCATACTTAAAGAAAGTTTTCAAACTGTGCAAACTCTTTATGAAAAAAATATACTAGTTTTCTTAAAAGATAAACCGTTTTTTTCTTTCGTTAGTCATTATAGTCCTTAGATAATAAATAGTATTATCAAATTTGAGGGAAAACTTTAAACTGATTTGACTGGTTAGTTATTTATACAATAATACAATATACTATAATTTAATGTTGAACATGTCAATAAATACTAAAGGATCATTAAATAATTAACCACGCCTTATTACTTCGTATAATTGAATTACTCATCTATAATTGATTTGAAGATATCCGCTCAGTTCGTGTTCTATTTGGAATATAGTCATACAATGTTTTAACTCTTAATTACATGTAGTTATTAAGTTTGAATTGCGCAATAATGTGCAATTTTTCGCAACACGCAACTAATCATCATTTGCTATGTATATCTAAAATAATGCGTTAATTTATCACTGTTGTCACCAAACATTATTATTTAAAAAAACTGTAAAATCCCATTAACCTTGACGAATATGGAGTTGATTATATATTACATAACAAGGTCATTTAGGGATATGTATACTGGGCAATAAGATTACATGATGGAACATGCAGCGAATGGCCACTATGAAAAAGGCTCTAAATTGAATATAGAATGATGTGACGAGATCATTTTTATTTCTCTTTTGTTTTAATTCCTAAACATATCATACAAAGGTAGGCAGGAGTATACATATTGCATCAAATACTTCGCACTATTATAAAACCTATATAATAACTTATTTCAGTCTACCGGACATTGCCAGATTAGCAGCCGTCACTAAAAGGCAAAATCATTTTAAGAACTGATTTCAAGCGATTTGATTGGTTGTTGCCAATTTAGTCAACCAATCACAGCAATTAACTTGCGTTTATCCGTCTGTTAACTAATTCTTGTGTTAATCTACCTACCAGAAACCGGGAGTAAATCCTTCTACAGAGAATTACCTGGCAACAAATCAAATTAAACCCGCAAATCGAATTGAGCACACCATTATTAGAATTTGCGTAAGCTCAAACGTGATTTGTGTCATATTATAAAAACAATCAATGTCACTAGGCCCATTAGAACGAAGCCTACGCATCAAGTATGTACACTACAATTCACAGATCGGGCGCATGCGTGCGGTGAAAATGAATCAAGTGTGAACGCACTTGGTTGCTAAGAGTTGCGGCATAGTGACGCAACTACGTCCAGCTATTGTGAGACACTGTTGTAAGGCTATATTTAGCATTATACGTCTAATGGCTGACAATACGCCACTTTAGAATCTCTCTCTTGAGAGGTAAATGGGATTTCAATGCTCATTTCCTCGGTTATATCATATGAGTATGGTTCATTTGTTCGTTACACATACCCTTTGTTATTGTTCAATAATGTTTACTGCCTATATATTTTATTTTACAGACCCGACTAGTCCCTCTTTATCCGCGAAGGAATATAATAATATAATAATAATTCTTTATTTGTAACAGTAAGGTGAATACAAAACATTATGCAGCCCTGATTCCCAAACTAGCGTGAGCTGTATGTTGGGAGTCAGTTCCTTCCCAAAGACAATTTAAATCGAAATAGTTACAAGCTGTTTAGTAGATACAATTTGTAATATGTAAAAATTGATTACACCCACATTAACCAACTACTTTTTAAAGTTCCGTGTATAAGGAGCGTAACTCTTTTGCCGTCTAACGATAACGTTTTCGACTCTGCGCTGCTACAAAGAATTTTTATACAAACAATATCTATAACGCTTTGCCCGTCCAGGGTATCGAACCGAAGATTTAATACACAGCTGTCGTATTTACTTCCGCTGTACCATCGGGCCACAATATCATAACATTGTTGTTAATTATCGTTTATTATAACTTGAGCATACTAGAGAATATGAGAGATTATTCCATCTGAAAAAAAATATGTGACGAAACGTTTTCAGAACAAAGATCGTGTTTTACATATTACCAATAAAGTTACAGTATCAGTCTTTTAAATAATGTAATTGGATAAAATGTTGGTTACGAAGTTACATTTACATTGCACAAGTGACTTTGGACAAGAGCTAGTTACGACTGTAGGCAGCCTCAAGTTGGCAGAGTCGTGTTTAGAATGTAGTTTGTTAAACCACATATTATTTACTTTTTCACATAAAAATATATATTTCTAATATTTTAATATCCTAGGAACAATTCTTGTATAGCAGGGGACTAACTAATTTAAAACACTAAAACTCTGAACAACTATTTATGAATAACACTATACGTCTTTTTATTGAGACCACAACACTCGATGTTGTTTCAGTAGGGCAAACTTGAACGAATAAGCAGTGCATCTAAAGCATAGGTTATCGTGTACATAGTGATGTACAAAATAACAGTATTATTAGTAAACGGATCTGCTCCGAATACACACACATAAATAATACTCACGACGCTAATACATCTTGTCAGTTGTGTGGCATCAGACTACAATAATTCAAACCTCTTACTTTGAGGACTATCGCGTCACAAGCTACTGGAATTCGTTCAAATATGGACTTTAATCTGTCCATCGGTGTACGGACGCTGGCGTCCAGACACTACTACGATATCGTTACGCCGCGCTGACAGGTTACAACCAAAAGAGACTAATAGGCATTTGTTTAGATGTATCTGTGACAACATGAATAGGCACCGGGACGTCTGCCACCATTAACAATAAAATAAACTTGCTTGTGCTGACATGCTACATTGGTCGAGAACTATTAGGTTTTTTTGCTAGGAAATTGTCAGTATCAGCATTGAGTTACATACGTGGAATCTAAGTCAAATGTAGCTCTTCAAGTATATACGTACCTGTATGCTTCTATGTATGTATTAAAAGTTCAGTTTATTAAGCTCTACGAGCCTGATAAAAGGCCTATATGTAAAGAAGAAATCTTAGATCCATCAACATGGCTGAAATTTTGCTCGTTCTTATTTTAAACAATTCGGTCCCAACTGTCGCAAAACCTTATATCTGAAGCTTTCTACAAAGTTAAATGATAGAATCAACTATTTAATATAAAGGCTTCAACACTTAACATTACCAGTATTTCCACTAGTTGGATCGTGAAGGTCAGATGACGGTCGCTATAAATAAATAATTTATAATCAATAACATTGTATAATGTAGTGCTATGCCTTACACGGTTTCAACTATACCACCTTCTCCAATTTCATAAAAAGGAAGAGAAAGAAGGAATCAAACAAAAGCAATAACATAATTTTATAAACATATAACCATATGGTTAGTCAAACTATAGGGACAACAATGAAACAGCCGCAAAACCAAAACTTTTGCCATTATAGAATTTGTCTAAGGTTAGACAAATTCTAGGTCATCAGTGACATCTAAACGTAGAATAATTACAGATATGTAATGGATCCTTAATTAATTACTGCATTTACTACTTCTTAAGTAACTATTTAAAATATTTGCATGATACAGAATAAAATCATTATCATAAACGAAAATAATTACTCGTGGAAACAATAAATTTAATACATCCTCTGCCGTCGTGAATACTTGGGACGACGATTTAGTTTAGTGGCTTTATAAATGGAATTAAATTTAATTGCTAAGGGTGTTTTCACATAACGCGAACATTATATAGCAAACTAGATTTTATTCGTGGCTTTGCGTGTTAATGTAGATTTCGTGAATAAATTCCCTCGGGACCAGTAGGTACTATTTTCCTGGATAAAAAGTACCCTATGATCTTTACTCTACCCTCCGACAACGTTCAAATGCCAATTTCGGTGGGTAGCAACATATGTAGTTATTCACAAATGTAGTTCAATAGCCAGATATTTTACCAAGAGACCGTTGTTTGCTGATTTGTTGCTTTACTTTCATTGCCTTGGCCTTAGCCTTCATTATAGTTGGTCACTAACGCATATACATACATATAACGGCTAAGTAACTATACATTTAGTTAGCTATGGCGTGTTGCGAATTAGCGGCAAACAATCAACCGCATACAATTCGCTCAGTTTGCACGCAATTATAATCATATAATTGGTCATAATTTTTATTTACGCCGAAGATGTTTCAGTGTTCAGATAATTATTCAGTTTGAGCTAACAGATGATTTTTATCACGAATACCGGATGCCGATCACGGTCAAATGTTAGAATAAAATAAAGCGTTCATCTATCATCAGTTTCACCAATTAATAAATGATAATTGATTCGTATCAAAGCCGTCTGAGGTCATGAATACTGTATTTGTATTATACAAAATGGGATAAACTGCATGATACATAGTATCGTGATTTATAAGGCAATTGTGAGCTTATTATGTTCAAAGCAACGTTTATTATTGTCAGAAATAATGTATTATGTATTTCCCCCGTACGGCTGACTGATATATGGGCGAAATTAATAATAAATCATATTCAAATTGTTTTATGGAAGATATTATATTTGTATTGCAATGCTTTTATTCAGACCTGTGGCGTAAGCGTGAGTGAATGAGCGACCACCAATTTTGTGATTGCAGACTCAACGCCCAGATCGAATACAAAATATTAGCGTTTACCTTACAAACCTCTTGATCTTGAAATCTTAAAGTCCTTGAGTATTTTTGTATATAACGTGCTGCACGTTATGAAGCAATAACCTAAACATTTATGATATAACCCCAACAAGAATAATGAAAACAATGTTTTGCACAAAATGGATAGTGGTTTAAGATCGCCTTGCAACGCGTCAAGTATTATGGTTTCAATCCCTAGATAGGATTTTGCGATCCACAAGTTTTTCCGAGTAGGTGTCCATTGTTCAAACGTTAGTAAAGTCCCTCGCGACAAAGAGTTTAATCCGCAAGTGGGAGATTATTATTAGAAAATACATGAGATTTTCTTAAATGTTTTCTGCGAGACCATTCCTAAAACGCTCGTAGCACTACTAGAAGCTAGGTTACCTTTTAAACCACTGAACCGTCACATACATATAGTCTACCAAACAATTGAAAATAGTCTTTGTATGAACTCAAACAACCTTCTAAAGCTAATTCGAGCCAATATTCTTTTCGAAGTTTTATGACAATCATTATTGGCAATCACGAGATTAATAAAACAGCTATAACAAGAATTCAAGAACTGCCTATATAATCGTATATATTACATAGAGCTCACATTACCAGACAGGCACACTAACAAACACTATATACGCCGTCCTTTTCTGACATTAAAAAAATAAAAAGACAAGGCCGTTTCCGCTGAACATGACATTAAAGAAATTATACGTTTGCAGGTTAACATTCTTTGTTTGTAAAGTGCTGTAGTGTAGGTACACTTGAAATAATGGATAATAATTATCTTATCTTAAAAAAGCAAATGTTGTATTACGGGTATTTCTGTGTCACGTGTGGTTTCTTCTTAAAAGAATCGATAGAAATGTATTACAACCAAATTTTACAGTCGTTGTTAAGCAATATATTAAGCCAACAGTTTATCGCATTCTATACATATATGCATAAAGTAATATGTTTCCCAAAAAAGACTTGTCTACACTAGGAACTTAGAACACTTAGAACCCTGAAACTCACATTCAGCCCTCATAGAGCCATTGAAGCAATGAGACAATAATCCGAACGAATCAATTCTAAAATAAAAACCGCTAGCTACTCATCACCGTAAACTACCAAAAAAATAAGGTTGTTTATAACAAACAAAAAACGTAACAAAAACAAATTGTTTTAACATCTCCAGATACGCAACGTTGCTAATCGTCATTCTGAATATCGCCTACAAAAGCAAGGCTAGATGGTAAGTACGTCACTAGTTCTCGACACAACATTATTATGCCACACCTTTCAACCATGGCTGTTTACCCGTTACACTTTACTTGTTACATTCGATTATAAAACTGACAATCGAAAGCGCCAATCAGAGAAGGTCGCAACGACCCCGAATTTTCGCATAATGTAAACAATTTCGGCGTTTATTTTTATATAAAAACCTACATTATATATCCATGAAGGACGTCTATAATCTATTTTCTCGAAACCTTAGTTTCACTTTTTTGTTTGAGTTACACAATTTCTAGTCTTCTTAGATATCTAGTTAACGGATTAAGGGAGATGCTTAATTCTAAAATAATATTTATAATAACTTATTCGATTTCAATTCATCATTATTTAGTGCCGGCTCTTGTTTTATTGTAGTTGGTAGTTTGTTTAGAGTCAGACATTTTCAAGTATTTCACTGTCACCTAACTCGAATTATTGGTCGTCATTGTAATTTGGAGTAATTAATTTCCGATAATAACTGTCATGGGCATCAGTTTATCACACGGACCGAGTGATGGACAGAGGTACTAAAAGGCTATACCATATATCAAGTATATGTAGGTATTCACGATAGCCAGGACCGACATCTTAACGTGTTTCTCAAGACATTTGTTTCTTGCTAGCCTTCGTTCCAAAATGTTCTCAGATAAAAACATTTTACCCGATTCTAAATCGAACCATGGGCTGCAGGATCGTCGGCATACACCATCAAACCGAGACAGACAAAATACTAATTACTATTTAAGAATGAGTCTAAGAGACTCTACAATACAATAAAATAGATTTATCAACTAAAATGTCAGTATCATCGATTTGCTATATTTACATATTAAACCGTATGTCTACACAATAATTTATGACTATAATATCGTCAAGGCATATTGACTGGTCGACGTGGTCACCTAACAAAGAGATATTAATCAACGTTCGCCTGACAACTTCTAACGACCAACACTAGTCTGAGATTAGCTGAATTATGATACATTAAATTAATGATTTACCAAAGACATTAGGATAGTAAAAGGTTATTATCATTATTTACGAATAGCTTCTACGGTGGTCGCTGTACGTTGTAAATGATATCTTTGGATGACGTTAAATGACATTTATACAGAATAATTAATAAAGATTATGTATAATTATGGCGATAGCCTAGTGGGAGACCGTTGGACTATCATATAGAGGTCTTCAATTCGATCCCACGACAGGATCCTCTGACTTTTCGATATATACATACATACGTTAAATATAAATAGTTAATTATTTCCTTGGTTTTCGGTTAAGAAAACACTGCAATGAAACCTACATCTGAGATTACTCTTTATAGTTTTCAAATGTATGTGGAGTCAGCCACCCGCGAAAGGCGTGTGTGTTTAACTACGGTCTAAGAAGACGTTATGCTATCAATAGAGGCCTGATATAGTGTTTTCTTATCTGAACAACGCGGGTGTAAATCTGAAGTTGCATGCGCCCAAAGGTCTAGCAGCTGTGGAATGTTATTCTATTACAATGAGGCAGAGTACAAAATGCTGATTCTTAGCTTGGAAGCAAATAAATTGTTTCAAGTGCGTCTTTACTAGCAGAAACCCTTTTGCGTGATTTACATGCGTGTCAACTTTGTGCTAAAAACCAGTCGACCAATACGAACCCAATCCAACCTAATAAACTTCGCAGACATGTCAAAACTGTCTGAAACATTCTCAAGCTTAGTGCAAGTGGTATAATTCACGAATATTTATTACACACAGTTCCGCATTCCGAAAGACAAGCCTACACAAAACCTGTGCGGTCTACCGATCCGGGCGGATTTCATACATTCTCGTATTTCTCTGCATTATTCTATTACGGATGTGTTTTTTATTTCTCCGTATGTGAATAAGGATACCTCTAATAGCTAAGATCCGTGATAAAAGATAAACATCATTAAAAAGCCATGAGTGCAATTTGTGGTTAACATTCTTATCCATAAAACGTCAAGCAATGTTCTTTTTTATTCAAACTATTTATTATATTCATGGAAGGCTCATAATATAGTTATAGTTAAACCAAGAAGAGAGATTAAGCTTCTGTCACAAGTTCAGCACATAATCTTTATATAAGTATATAATTCTTCTGTACGTGTATTGACAGTGAACTCCTCCTAAACGGCTGGACCGATTTGAATTAATTTTTTTGTGTGTGTGTTCAAGTGGATTCGAGGATGGTTTAGATTTGTTTTTTTTTGTCTATTTGTCTACAGGACAACCGTCTGTCGGGACAGCTAGTTTTAATATAAAACTTAAACAAATAGAAGAAAAGAATAATAAACTACATATGTATATCAAAAGTTAAATTCTGTCTTACAACAACGACAATAAATATTTGCACCATCGTGACAATTACAAATGAATAGAACTTTGATCACGCTGGGATATCCGCAAATAGTTTGATGAAGATGATTTGTACCTTAGTTTTCATTAACAAACTTAAAATTCTCTTATAATAGAGCATGGCTTGCTATAAGGGGCAAGTCTGTTACCATCTTAAGGAAGAGTTGTAGTCTCCGTCAGACTTAGATACTGACAGACTAAGAAGTTCCTGATAGAAGAACTGAATAACACATAGTCCGACTCAGGAAATGTACACGGAACCTAATACCGCATTTACGTAACTGGACCAACGAGCCGGGCCGCAAAATGCATCTTTATATAAAATATACATATACTAGTATTTCATAAATAAACATTCCGAATTACCATTCGCAATGCTCCGCGAACCAGCGATGTCAGTAATTCATTACGATTCTTTATGTATATCTGTTTAACATTTTTATAATGTAACGTTTTCCAATTTTCTTGTCAAACTGGCTATCATTATTAAAATTAAGTAATCATAATGTTAAACGTTTTCGTCATGCAGTCCAAACTAGGTTATGTCCGACAAACATCTCTTTAAACAGTCATTAGGTACGGTTTAAGTTGACATTTCATTTATGCAAATATCATCCAATTAAATATTAGGAAGTACTCTACGTAAATGAGAGAAACACTGATGACGATATAATATACAGGTATAATTTATCCATAAAATCACGATATTCAAATGTATCATTGAACGCATGTCATTTTATTTGATAATGTATTATATAAAAGCGATTAAAATCACTTCTGAATTTAAAACCCAAACTGTTTACAGCAAAATATTACTTCAAACATCGAACTCGTAAATTAACCTCAACACGTCTAGCTTTCCAAAGCGAAACACACAGATAAAAAATTAAAAACGAATATAGAATAAGTTGACAAACCAGTAGATTATATAATGTGCGGTAAAAAGCCTGCTCGAGCCATGAATGGACTGCATACGTCACATAGCGGGAAGCTCGGTGCGCGGGCGCAGACATATTATGCTCACATGACCGGCGCAAGCGCGTGCGCCGGACCGGTCCTACAACTTCCGCCTTCCGGCTACCGCCATATAAATATATATATCGATTATATATATATTGTTTGTTTATTTTTAGTTCCTTTTATATACATCTAATCAGATATGACCTTATATCCCCGGAAAAGTGTTGTTAATCTTGATTTTGTTTACGAGTGCAGCGTAGCGATTGGTTATTGATACGTATCGGTACTAAAACAATACCAGTTTTTTATAAAGTATTATACAGTTCTATTCGCACTTTAAGCTTTATTGCTATAATTAGTTAATAATTGGTCACGATACTCAAATATAGTAAGTAGACCACAAAATAAATATTCATGTCTAAGTCAAAGTGATTGAATTTAACGAAACTGTTATTAATCATAAGTACATCGATTCTTGTTTGATTTATAAATCGAACATATCGGCAATAATTATTTAGCCTTCAGTATTCAATTTTATTGCCGAAAATATGGGGACGTCTGACGCAAAGTATATAATTTATGTTACAGCTAGTGGGATAAGCAGTGGTACACATACAATGCGGCAATTACCACTAGCAGAGTCCGTGTCGTCATACGCCACTCTCTTCATTACATCAGTAAAGAAAACTACAAAAATTACTCATCAGCTGCGTAGTATTGCGAAAATCATTACAAACTTAAAACTTGACTCGATTAATTGACAAATGATCTATTACGTATATATTCACATAATTCTGATATTAAACACATTATTCAATATAATAGGCATAAATGTTGACACTCGAATAGTTTTTATTGCATATCTTAATTTTCTTGAATGTATAATTAGACGTGATCTGAATTTCGTTTGTTCCAGTTTGGCATTACTTACTAGACGCCTTGCTGTAGCAATTATATTAATAATCATTAATATATTATTAATTATCAACCTTTTGATCGTTGACCTACTGGAGATTGAAATTAGAAAAACGCTCCATATAATTATAGCTAATACCGATCTCCGGTAAACCAAACAATTCAATAAGAGGTTATAAATACTACACATAGGTATGTCTTTCAACAACCATGACCCAAAAAGTTAGCATAAATAAAAAAAAACCGTAAACCAAATAGAATGCGAGTATCTAAGTACTTTATATAACAGAAACATTATATAACACAAAACAAAACAATGTTATTGGAAGATGTCAATTACTACAACAACGAGGTCGCCATTTATGTAAACAAAGGTCTTAGTAGGCATTAAAGCGGTACGACATATTTAAATTCGCCTTGACATAAGGCCAGAACACTTGGATATAGAAAAAGGAAGTGGACAGATGCTTCTATAGAAAATTCGTCTATTCACGATTATAGTGTCATTACTTGAAGGCCGTCGCCATTGGCTGGCATTGACATCGCGTTCACGACTATGGTATTAAAACGTCGTTAACATCTCTTTCGTCGTCTTATGTGTTATCAAAAATAAATTGTCTGTTATTTAATTGTTACAAATGTTTTTATTTGACATCTGTTTTTATATAAGATCGTCACTAAAGGTCTTAGTACAAGTCGCAAGTAGCTGGCGCGGAATATATGCGCAAGCTGATTAGCATGTGGCATGCGTAATTACGCATGCTACACGCGCAAGTTAATCATATGGGCTAATAGTGATCTAATAATTTGCAATTAATTAGGCAGAATATTACAGTTCTTAAAAAAGTGAATATATCCTTGGCTTTGTATATGGATATAATTATGCCTGGAATTTGAATATTGGTATAATTATTTAAATTTTAAGTTTGCACAGTCCAATAATAGCCTTCCGAGTTACGGTAGTTAAAGTTAATGATCTCAAAAAGGTGTAATGTAATAAGCGCTATTTTTTTAGTTATCTAAGATACTACAACTTATTATTTGCACGAAGGTTCGTAACTTAAATCTAATCTTTATTTGTATTATTTTATGTATATATGAATATTACACGTACACGTCGTGGCATTAATGACAGTTGGTAACCATTTTAAATATTAAAAACAAATAATTTAATATGATTTTCGATATATAATACGATCCTGTATATATGTGACCTCGCCTTTTTGTTAATAGCTATTTAGTTACTATAATTAAATACCGTTATATATAAGTACTCCAATACAACATAGTTAAATAGCAGCTGCCAATAATGTCAGAAAATTATAGGCAAACTATTAGGCAACTATTAGAAACCATAACTGCATACAAACATTAATATTTTCGCTATTATACAATACACTAAGTCTTGCATACAATGCAAGTTAACACGTGGCCAACTTTGCCGTTTAAATTCCCATACGAAGTGAACAGAAGCCAAAACAAGCATTGTAACGGTGCACTCGCAATTTCGCTTTCTACCTACATTTTACGAATGAGCTTTCTGTGTTACACAATTCTTACAACATTGGTCTCTACTCTGCTAACCCTATCATTAAAGACCTATTATTTTGGTCACATATTAGGTTTCACAATACAATTTCATTGTCTAACAACATCTCGTTATTTTCCAAGTTATCCGATTGTTCGTCTACGCAAGTATTTATTATTGTCCCCAACACACTTCAATAACTCTACAATATAAAAAATATAATGACGCATAATGTCATTACCTTTTCGCACAATTAACGGAACAGAAAAACGGCGGACTAAACTCAAAATAGGTCATTCACCCACTATCCGTGAGTCGTGAAGGTCGTTTTTACATAGTAAGTCGGACACGAGACGCCTGATGATCACCTAGCGATCATGGTTTTTAAATATGTGCGAATAAAACATAAAAAATACAGCAATTATTATGAGAACCATTGTTTTACGCAACGTCACCCTTGGCCGTAATTAATCAAATACTTTTGTTTGATTAATGCAGGCGTGTAAGTATATGTTATTGTGCACGTAACCGACTTATCTCAGAACATGGAAGCTGTAATCATCGGGTTTCGTATTAATTAATTGTCTGAATACGATGTTCTAGTATTGCTTAATGAGGAAACATGTACGCCAGCCGCGAGGTGATGCAACAAAACATACATACTTAATAAAAGCGGTTAAGTGATTAACGCCTATTGAAAAATGATATACCACTGATGTAGTTCCTATTCATAACATTACAATCATTTGTCATTAGCTGACGAGTATTGAAATTAAAAAGGTTTCTTAGACTGTACACAAACTCAGCCTAATATCTGAATTAAACTTTTCTGCCGGACGTCAGCCAACCAGGAATAGGCATCAAGGTTATACAAATAGAATGTAAATTAGGTAGTCTATCTATTATATTAAATAAATGTCAGATGCCTAAAACAACGTCACAAATTACAATACAGCCTTTATATTGAAAAAAAGACATAAAAAATAACCATAATATATGATTTTATAAAGCCTATTTAGAATATTAAAATATAGGCACAGCTTGTTAATATCATATAAATAAAACACAATAGGTGTTAAATGTGTATATAAGTCATAGGTCAGTGTTACCATGTATCAAAATTTAACACTCCCATAAAGCAATTGTGTGATAATTTTTATTGATAACATGAATTGAGATGTGATTTATCGTAACGATTTGTTCGACAGCCAGATAGATTCTAGGAAAAAGATACAATGATAAAATAAAAAATGTATCACGATTGATCAGAGGTCATTCGTGCATAATTTTATCGTTCTTATCATGGGTCCTACTTATTTTTCTGCGTTTTAAGATTTTAATTACTGCAATTTTATCTTACAAATATAACATATTAAATTGAAAAATACACAACTAGACCCGGTAATTTAATGTAGGGTATTTATATATTTAGTCCTATATTTAGTATCTTTTCTTTAGGTGCCCGCAGAAGAACTTGCTTGGTCAGAACATGTAATTACTAAAGCTATTTTTTTGTGTAAGTACTCAAAATAACGATATGGTAAAAGTATTGTTTGAGAATGCATGCAATAAGTATGGATCAAACCATGTAAATTACTCAAAATAAAACAAAAGGGGTTGGTACATAATGCCTGTCAGCATAAAGATTCATAAATAAAATACAATAGAACATACCGCACTTTTCTTTAACAGTTAGCAATTCTAAAGAATTGTTGTTGTGGTTATTCTTTAGATACTATAATTATATCTTTAGGATCTGTTTGAATTTAAATTCAGTAATCTTCAAGATATAATTGTAAATGATGAAAAATGCCGAATATTAACTGTACGTCTGTTCAACCTTAAAAATAGCAACAACAAGAATATAAAACAAAAATTCAATCCGATTTCTAAATCTTTTTGTATGATTTTGAACTAGAAGGCGGTCTATATGCCTTTTATAACACTTCCTTTAAACATATATTTTTGATACGGCAAATGTAGCAAATTTGTAATTCCGAATAAATCTTTGCATTTGTAAATAGTGTAATTTAAACCAAGCCACAATTCAAACTTAGGCTCACTGTAGTGTCTATTACGTAGCGTTTTCTGTACTTTATAAGCTTTGAAATCTAATGGGCAGTTGTTATCGAACGCGATCTCAGCGAACAAGTCTATCGAATCTATCTAAGTGTCAGTAAGTATCGATATGAATTGTGAAACAATTATTCGGATAGTAGTTTAATATCAAGCGATTTTACTTGTAAGATATAGGCTACTTTATAGAGTTAAGTTTAGACGCACTGTATACCTATTTAATCTATAATATAAGTAGATAATTGAAGTATAAACTAAGGGGTCCATAACGTAGTTTGTAATTTCTTAGCATTTAACATAGAAGGCTTGGTAACTTCAGCAAATAAGATACCACTTTTTTAAACAGCTTATCGTGATTTCCAGATCGAACACATTTATAATGTTTTTTCTGTCTCGTAAATCTCTACAACATTACAAGGCCTCTAAGTGTTCTTGATAGACCGCAACAGGCTCATTTCCTATTGCCTAAACGAGGCGAACGAAATGAAAAAGGTACTTTTGTATTATATTAATTAAAAATAACACAGATGCTTTTAACGCTTAATAAAGACTTTACCTTTGTTCTACGTAAAGTAAATAAATAAAGACGTTTTTATTTATATAACATATCGACAACTCTGACCTTAATATAAAAACGTTTGAAATTAGAAACATTATTTATTTTACGTTTACTTTCATTCTCTCGTTTATATTACTGAGGTTTTAAATCCGGTTATTTTAAGATCAACTTCACTTTTAAGAGTTCATCAGTGATATTAATAACATATATTCCTTATAAAATGGCCAGGCATGACACAGCCATAATGGTACTGCCGCTAAAAATTCTAGGCAGATATTGTAATGAAAACTTTACCCTACTCGTGAATAACCCACAAAATAAAACGCTTATTATACTAAAAGAAATTCACGACAAACACACTTCAAGTTAAGTATTGGTACAAAAGCGAAGAACTCTGCTATCTACATTAAAAATCTCGATCATATTTTGTTTGTTTTCGTTTCATAATACACGTAACAATACAAACAAAAGGATGACAATCTAAAAATAAGAGGAACTAATTTACGTAACCAAACATTACTCGTAATGTTAACTAAGCAGAATTCTTTACATAGTTAGCTTACTTAATATCCGTTTGAAAGATGAATTGACGTTGTGTCAAAAATATGGCAGTGTCAAAGTTGATTTTACCGAACAGGCTTTCTCGCTTGACCCTTCCACCTCTTTACTCTACTATTATGTATAGAAATGTGTCTGAATGTATAGAATGAAAATACCACAAATATATATATATATATATATATATATATATATATATTATGCATATTTGTAGTATTTTCATTGCAGCCCAATGAAGAATCATGGCTGAATTTACCGGTTAATAGCGATTTTACTGTCTGCCTATAAATCCATTTATAGAATTATTCTTAGTTTCTTATTTTTCCACTAGAACGTTGGCACGTGGTTTCTGTCAAGTTCATGATGACTATTCCGCTTCTATGGCTCATAGCTACATATTATACTGGATAAAGTAGCATTCTAATGGTGAAAGAATTATTAAAATCGGTAAGTATATACTACATATATTTAACCGACAACTTGTTATTCAACAATATGTGTTGCTAACTTTCGTGATCTTTGATTAACAAAAGTTTGCAGCCAGACTAACAAACTCACGACATTACGAATATTTTCCATGACTAACTTTTCCTTTTGACAAACATGTTATTTAGAGTAATAAAATAACAAATTCAGACATTATTTTATCCGAGTGATTGTAGCACATACAAATTATTTTAATTATTCAAATCGATAAGGCATAAACTAATACGATAGTAAGTGAACGAATTCGTTTATTTTAATGGATAACAATTAATATTGCCGCCAATCTAATGTCTTAAGTAATTGAACTGCATTGGTTTCCTTCAGCCAGATTAACAATCAATTATTGTAAGTATTGTCTTACATTTATGCAAATATTACTCGTAGAAATTATACTGCTTTTTACAGGATATATTAAAATTAATTTTGTGCAAATTATCTAAACATCTTCTGACGCTATATTTAATATTCATAATTAGAATAAAAACATGCAAATATGCGTAAAAATATATTTATTAATATCAAATATATCCTTGATTACATTTTTACGCAGTTGAAGGTCGTTTCACCGAAGTGCTGTGTCTTTATAATTAGTCTAACGTGATAATTATGCAAAATGCTACCGTGATCTGTCAGCTGTCATGCCAACGTATGTTCTATTAACTGACTATATGGCCAGGAGAGCATATCAAGTACCTATACAGATAATAAATCAACAAATTGGTAACAACATTATCACGGAAATCCGTGTGTTAAGTTATCGATAGAGTGATTTATATCTCCTGTGTTGGCTGAGTCACAGAACAAAGACAGGGGCCGCTTAAATAGAAACATTATACTTTTACCTAACCATATAATACTCTAGTTCACGAAAATTATACTCAAAGATCTTATCTGCTAAATTATATGATATGTAATTTTCATTTTCATTAATATTCGCTATCTATTGTTTTATCTAAATAAATTATAATTAATTATAATAACGAATTAATTATATACATTGTCTATACTGATACTAATCAAATAGAAAACGTCAAATATGGTTCATCTTTTAGACATTTTAAATAGCAAGCCTAGAATCACCGATGTCTGCACTTAGACCAATTAAGCCACATATCTATCAACATTGTAGCCTCATCGCACCGTATCAGATCAAATTATGCTGATCTGACCTTCTTGTTCATTACATTATTTCCTCGGTTGTCATAAAATTTAATCTCTCGAATTACATCATACGCAGTAATAAATATATTTGCGTTAAAAGTAGCTCTTCATATTATCCTTGTCATCGTAACTGGTTCTTATGTAAGTTGAGAAAACGAAGCTTAGCCTCATAAGTAAGCCGCTTAATCAGCTTTTTAAAAATGTCACATTAAATAGGTATGAAATACCTACGAGCGTAAACAGCGACTATGTAACCATTACTTCCTACTCGACACTACTATCTACTCAGTGCCAACCTTACTTATTTATTTAGTTTAATATAGCAAGTATGTCTAAAAAATAATGTTTAAGTTTAGGACGGTCAAAACCTTCTAAATTTAAACCTGTATGCATGAATTGGTGACAGAAATTACCTTCCTCTTTGTCATGAAATTTTAATTAATAATATTTACGTGAAGTTTATAATCGTATCTATTTAAGTTTACAATTGTTTACGTACATATTGAATTATTGACCTTATGACCAATGCAATTACACTATTTAACTGCTCTTAATAATTATAAAATCGAATGTTGTCGACATTATTAATTATTTTTTATTCATTTTCAATAATAAGTGCCATTAATATAATTAATATAACGAAAACACTAATTATTATAACAATTAGTATGTGCATTTTATTATATTAATTAAATTAAATATTAAATTATTTCAACGCTCACACATTAAATTACAATTCTTACTATGATATTACCCAAATGGTTAGTGTTCGTAAACTACAAACGGCTGTTTCGTCATTGTTATTCGTGAACATCATACAAAGTGTTTTTTTATTAACGCGTGTTAAAGAACTTGACACAATTGTACGAAATCTGGATCATTGACACTATAACACTTACGATTTCGCGTGATAAATCAAAATAACGATATATTGTTGTTATAGGTAACACTCGATAACATGTATCGATATAATATTATTTAATAACTGTCCTCGTCACGTTAGCATTGAAGTTCAAAACTTGGTTTGTTTAGTTTGAAAATGGCTTAAATGTTACAAATACTGAACTGTACGTCACTAATCAATCAATTCACTCTTTTAGAAGTCAATCAATCAATGTGTACTCACGATTTTCACGGTGTGGTTCATGATGAATGAGGTTTATCGGTGTGTCACTGTCACAGAGTCACTGTGGTTGCGCGCACTATGTCCGAGTGGCGGATGCTTTCGACTGACGGTGGCGCGGGCGCAGAACTGCAGGACAGGCCGCTCCCGCTGCAAGCAAAGCGGTGGTGGGTCCACAATTACCAACACTATAACCGGTAACTGTTTCTATTAGATCACGAGCCGTATAAAAATGTGTTAAAATAGTTTCACGTAGGACGAAGTCCTTCAAAATTGGGTCAGACCAAAATTGGAGCGTAAAAAAATCGTTCGTATTACGTACAGTATAGTGTTTTGTTGCGGGTGGATGTTGGCGGCGTGCGCGTGAGTCGGGTAGTAAGCGCTGGGGCAACGTGTTCACATTATATAGAACGGTACGACCTCCGACATGCGCGGGAAGTGCGCCGGCGCTGCACCACGTGTTTGTACTGCCGTGACAACTGCTACTACACCGCTGGGGTAAAACAAAAAAAAGATTTTTGTTTATAACAATAATCGGTATTACTTAAGTGTACCTTTTAAAATAAGAGTATCGCTTCGTTTCATGTTAATATTTAAATAATTTCCTATAATTTTATAGGAAATTCCGACAAGCTATTTAGCTTGTCGAAGTAAAAATAAATTAGATTTTATATCGTCGTTCTGAATCCCACACAAATAATAATAAAATATTTAGAGTATAAAAAGTATATTATATTTCCTTCTTAGTTGTTTAAGAAGGTTGGATCACCGAGCAATACTAGGCAAAAACCACACCGTAATAAAAAAGGTCTTAATAGACTCTAGAATACTACGACCGACCAAATATGTAGATATATATATCATTATATATATATCTACATATGGGTTCGATTCCCGCACAAGACAAATATTTGTGTGCATGAACATGGATGTTTGTCTTGGTCTGGGTGTTTCTATGTATAATATGTATGTATTTACAAAAAAAAAAAGTATATATGTATGTTTATCCATTGTCTAGTACCCATAGTACAAGCTCTGCTTAGTTTGGGCTAGATGGTGTTGTGTGTATGTGGTAGAATATTATATTATATTATTATATATTATTATTATATATTATTAATCTTTCGTTCAAACATATTATTAGTCTTAATACTTAATATATAACTACAAAAAAGTCTCAACGCTTCCATATTTAAATACGAGTAGCAGTATATTAAAACCAATGACTAGATAAATCCAAATCTGTTTAGTACAAAAATAAACTAAATTTTTGTTTTCTGCTAACACGAATAGGAAGCAAAAAGTACAAATCTTTTTGCATGTTTAAATAAATTTGATAGGTATTTATTAAAAAGGAACCCGGTCACAATTATATATCAAGAAATAAACAAGAAAAAATAATCTGCTAAAAAAAGTAAATAATGTTCTTAGCCAGCATGAAAATTGTTTAAAACGTAGTTAATATTAATGCTTTTACAATAAACCGCTATTAATCCGTACATAGTAGGTTCATTTCAATATATAACATTTGCGCAGAATGTTTATAGTAGGTACACATGAATGCTAAAAGACTAGTATTCAAAGAGGGTCTAGTATTTCAATGATTTACTCGAAGATTATTCTTCCATCTCTCTCTCTCTATTATACTAATCTTGGTTTTAGTAGGTATTTAAAGACAAATTAAAATTTTTGTCAGTATTCTACACCTCAAAGCAATTGTTGAAAATAGAATTCCGATCTCGTCTCAGTAGCAAAAATATCATAAAAGTATTCTCCTAATTAAAAGTTAAATGTGAACATAAATATCATTTTAGTTCACGTTTGACGTTTATTAGATCGGAACTCTAATTTGAATATATTATATTACGAAAATTGACCTTCTGAACAAATTATAACAGTAGGTACCTGCTAATTGAAAGAAGAAAATACACCAACGAGAATCACCATTATAAAATCGTTTAATATTTAACAGCTGTTACTAGGGTATGAAAATGTCAACACAACATTTAAGACTGCACCCTTGCAGTCTCCTAGAACCATGAAACTGTTTTTATGGTTCTAGGAGCCAATCTTAGATGGTAATGGTAGAGCATTTAAAAAATCTATGCAGATTTTTAAATTCACAGGTCTTAGGTCTTGGGTGCATCACCACTGTCAGATCATTAAATATTATGGATGTGATCCCCAGAAGGGTCTAATAAGTACTAACTACACGCAATAATAGCGGGCTCAATGCGATTGTTTCTTATATCCGTTGCTTGAATATTTGTAAACTCCACCCCAAACAGGAATTATTTTTAACACAGGAGCATTGAACAAAATCTTTTGCATTCAGATCCAATCAATAATATTCTAAATACAGGTACGAATTAGTCTAACAAACGTCAAATGTGAACTGATATGCAATTAATGTTTACATTTAACGATAATTTTAATATAGGAAGGATTCTCCTATACGGATCGTTCGTTTGTGATATTTATGACATAGACATTATATCGCAAACTCTACTTTAAACAGAATTTATTTCGAGAATTGATCCGCAATTATTCAATTTTCTATCAACGTCCTTAACCGGTAAAACTGCTGGCTGGAAGGACTATAAAACTAGTTATCATCGAAAAAAGAAGAAATATATCGATCACGACCTCATTCGCGTAAATGGTCACACAATGTCAGGGCAGACACATGTGCCGATGTGATACTTTCGCTGTATATAAATAAAGTTGCAACTGAACTTGCCCTTGTTGATGTTGAAATGACACAATAAAAAACGATAAGATAACTGCCGTGCAAGCTTCCGTATGCGACTGGAAGGTGATTGCCCGTAGGCTGCATACAGGGCAATGTCAGAGAGTGGCACGAAAAATCCTTCTCCACATAATTTTTTTATTTCGATACTTTGTGGGTGCATGATGTAATGTGTATTAACAGTTTTGTAATTTGGTAGGCAATTAATATTTATACTAATATTATAAAGAGGAAAGATTTGATTTGTTGTTATTTGTAAGAATGAAACTACACAACTGATTTTAAAAATTATTTCACCATTAGCTATATTATCACCGAGAAACATAGGCACCAATTTATTTAAAAAAAATAGTTTTATTAACGTAACCCAGCCTATTTCTACACCTTCGAAGCCGCGAGCAAAAGCAAATCATAAATAAATTAACTTGTTCCGATGAAAGTGACATTATACGCGAGGAAAATGTTTTGAAGCAAATATAAAGAATCTTTTTACCGCTATATAGGTATTTTAGTGGTAAGCAGTTACCGTCAGCCAGGCAGCCACATACTACCAGGGTATATGTTTAATTGCCACCTCAGGTATAAAATACTCATATTTTTATCTGTATCATTATCTTTAATGAGTCGTTGTTATCTTGGGTTTCAATTGTATAATTATAAAATAATAAAAAATAATTATAGTATTGAGTAACTTTTCTAGTTACCACAAAGACAAATAATGTAGACTTATTTTAATATAAAGCAAGCAGATTAAAGAGTTTCATTGAAATAAAAACCATCGCTTAAAAAAGTAGCTGTCTTTTATACTTACGTTTTTTATCTGAGAGTTTGCCATAATGTTCTCAAAGATATGTGAAGTCTCTCAACCCGCACTGGGCCAGCGTGGTAGACTAAAGCCTAAATCTTCTCCCACTGGAAAGAGGCCCGTGCTCACCAATGGGATGGTTCATACACAGGGATGATATTATTATAATATTATTTTATACTTACTCTTACGCCTATAAAGGATTAAGTTATAATGTAAACACTGCTAGCGAACTACTGTAATATACCTCCGGTAACACACTCATATTTCGCCAGTTGTGGTTTTACATACATACATAGATTCACGACTGTTTCCCAGAGGGGTAGGCAGAGACTACGGATTTCCATTTGCTGCGATCCTGATACACTTCTCTGGCTTCCTTCACTTTCATCACATTCCTCATACGCACTCGCCGGTTTAAGGTGCTCTTAACCTTTGTCTAGAACGTCTCCAATCTGATCGAGAAACGTTCACCTAGGCCTTTGCAACTGTTCCATTCACACTAACCTTATAAACTTTCTTTGTCAGTCTTTTCTCGTCCATTCTTTCTACATGCCCAATCTAGCTTAACATACCCTTTTCTATTCTTGTCACTATATCCACTTTCATACCGTATCTCTCTCTAATCACACCATTCCTTATTTTGCCTTTTAGTTGTGGTTTTAGGTACCATCTAATAAGATTGAGCCCATTGCCTTAAACCGAAGACAGTTCCAGATTCCGTACCGCCACTTTTCACAGAATTGCCTAACAGAAAACACCATTACCGCACTGCCCGAGCCGGGAAGCCAAACCTCATCCGCAGCAGTCGCATTCACTGCCACCGAGGCAATACAAAAAAAACAATGACTCTAATATAAATCAAGCATACTGCAAGGCCTAGGTTAGTAAGTAAATAAATTATTCTACAACATAATAATTCACATAAAAAACAAAATAGACCGGCGTACAATTTATTTCTAAACCTAGCAGCTAAATATTAATGACTAAACTGAAAATGTCGTAACTTTTAAACGGAAATCTTGCTGTAAAATGTTTCAATTAATGTCATCGACCTGAGTTTCGGTCATGGCTAATGTTGCAGATAAAGGGTCGGCAAACGTTTCATGAAACAAGTAAGGAAAACAATCAGATTCGCAAGTAATACTGTATGACAACTTCAATGAGTCAAGCCGCTTTGAGGTATTCATAACTAACCTCTTAACTGTTCCAATATAGAGTTTGACCTTTGAATGTACTTAAAGTGACGTCACGTGTTTTAGGGTTAATAGTCTAAAGTATTGATCAACTAAGTATTCTCATTATTAAAAGCAAATGACTCAGTAACTATAGTCATAAAGAAAAGTGAACAAATAAGATTTTAATTGCTGTCTCATCACTATGTCCCTAAAAAGTAGGTATTATACACATATTTTGTCAATTATCGCTTTAGATCCCACCTATTAAGGGCGAAATGTAAATTTATTTATAATTTCTTGAGTGAAAAACCTAATAAAACTTTGCTCGACCTAGGTCTGGAACTTAAGGCCTCGTACTGTATAATAGTCGCAATCACTATTGCTGCGCCGCTAACGCTGTCAAATTATCTTTTGAAATATTCTACTTTATGATACTAATCTTATAATATATTGTGCTTCTTGTTTTCTTTTAGGTAAAGCTAAGCTCCTGTCAATAAAAAAATCACACGTACCACGCTCCAGAAAATGTGAGAGTTGTATTATCTCTGCTTCGTGATATAATACACACTCTCACATTTTCTATTTCTTAAATTGAACTATTATATCCCTAACACTTTATATATTTAAGACCGCCTGGTGGTACCTTGGCATTCGTCTAAATTTACTTTTACAGCCAATCATCATATTGTCTAGTTGGCTTTCTGTTTATTGATAGGACATTTTCGATAGCAACAAAGAGTTTCGCAATAATGGGATTTGGAGACTGCAATAAAATCTCTTTATACTAATGAAGTCTGCCAGAGCGAACTTCGGTTAGACCGGTGGCCATCGACGCAGGAGATATTATTGAGCACAAGTGTGTGCCTCAATAAAAGTGCCTTCACTATTCTCTTACTCTCATATTCTGATAGAGCGATAATCGGACACGACCAAAAAGAAATCTTCTGTTGGCCCAACCCGGGATTCGAAACGTCGTTTACAACAGTTGAATGCACTATCACTGCTAATGCAGATCGTTCGGGGCGAGATGTTTAGATATAGCATCTTGCCTACCCGTTCATAGAAATACAAACTAGAATAAGTCGTTGTCTATATGTATATGTACTTATATTGTAAAAAGGATTTTTGTTATATATAAGGTCATGACATACTGGACCGATTTGAAAAATATACCATTAGAAAGCTACTTTAGCAAGAAGTCACATAGGCTTACATCACGCTGCGAGCCACGGGAGCAAAGCAGTTATCATAAACGTTTGCGAAACCGCGAAGGACAGTTAGTTTACAATAAAACCTGCCAAAGTTAAAGACTAGTAGAATAACACATCTACAATTACCAAAGGCCAATGTCCGTACTCGACTATGACGTAGTAATGAATGAATGAAGAGGAAAATCACCCTCATTACTCAAGTTAGTAAAAAATATATGCGTTTTTCCTTTGTCCAACAGCTAAAGGGAAACAATTGGATTAATTTATCTCTTTTTGCTACATAATGTATGGTTTGTATTTAAATGATTAGATAATTGAATGACGTTAGCTGACGTACAAAGGGTAATAAACTGACATGCAAGGTGTCAGTCATTACACTCATTAGCTGGCTGTCATAACATTCGCATTAGGACAAAGTAGGACCTACAGATACACTGTAATGGCAGGGTAAAAAATGCTACTCTATATTCATAGTAGATACGTACATACTACATAATAATGTCCTTCAGACCGAATTTCGGTCACGCCGGCTAATCTTGACGGAGACTGGCCATCTGCGCAGGAGATATTATAGTGTGTGCGCAAACACTCTCTGTTCCCTAATTTTTGTGATTCGGTAATCCGACATGACCGAAGAGAGATCAGACGCAGGACCAACAGCTTTACGTGCTTTCCGAAGCACGGGAGTGTCTAACACCACCAACTTCCTAATTCCGGGCTGCTATCGAGATTTCTTAACAGAAAAACCCAATTACTTTTTTGTTGCCCGACCCGGGACTCGAACCCGAGACCTCATGCACAGCAGTCGCATTCACTATCGCTGCGCCACGGAGGCAGTTAACTCACGCCTACATAACTTACACTCAACTTGCCCCGCTATGCTTTTTAATCTCACGCAATAGCGAACAAACCTATTGCAGCCAAACACCCCGTGCCGCTGCTGAAAATTCTCTAATAGAAAATCCAATAGCACTTTGCCTGGCCCAAGAATTAAAACTGGTACCTCACGGTGATTCGTAAATATAAGCGAATTTATGCCGCTTTGTTTTATAAAAGTACCTCAGCAAATTACATACATATATTTAGATAATAAGGAATAAGGCGAGCAGAGATCTCACTGCAAAACCGCGCTCAAACGTAATGATTAAGGCAGCGCCATCATCTGTTAAACCTTCTGACGGTTAGTGCACGCAGCTATATAACCTTATGTTATGCTTGCAGTAAACTTAGCTTCTAGACATCTAGATAAATACGGGGAAATTGAATCAGTAAGTGTGTTTATTTATTTACTCGTATATGTGTTAGCAATGATACAAAGTGTAGCTGTAAAGTGACCGTTCCGGGCATCGAGGCCGAGAACTTATGCACAGCAGTCGAGTTCAATACCACTGAGACAATATATTTTGTATTTGTCTGATAAGCACCGCGTTTTGAGCCTATATGTACTAAGATTTTGATAGTCGTCAAAATATTAACAAAATCACTCCTACCACAAATGCACCTTACAAAAGATTATTTTATTCTCATATACTCAAACTAAATGATTAATGTATAGCTGTCTCAAGAGATACCAGTTTTGACCTGGAGTAGTAGTCTTATTAAAGAAGTATTTCTAGCCTGCAGTAGATTAACACTTAGTATAATATAGCTCCCTGTTTTGCTCTGGAGTTCTTTATGGACCACACGGAACAGTTAGAGATAGTATCTAGGTGTTAGAAGGAGCACCAGTGTTGTTTCGTCTCTTGAGCTTTTAGCCTAGCGACATAATTTTAGAGATGAGATGAGAGATTCTCTAAAGATACAAATGGTCATATACAATATGTTGTATGTATGTATGTTTGTAACGTATCGTCATTGACTCAGCGACAAAAGTATAAGCTCACGTGAGACTACCCATTCTGAAGTATGGGTTCGATCTCTTTATAAATAGTCGCGGCACAGACAAACAAGTCGTGAATTTATATAACACCATTGCAAGAATCTGCAAAGGACATTTTTTGCTGACGAGGACAGTTGACTAACCTTTAAATAAACACTTTTTGTTAAGGTACATTAAGAACATAGTCAAAACATGCAATAAACAATGCAGTCGTTGAGGTCTAGTGATTGATATCTATATATCTTTTTTTATGCGAGCGTGTTGGCAAATGAGCATATATATCATCAATGTACGCTTACAACACCTATAGGTATGACTCACGCATTCCCAATCCTTGAAACAAGAATTGTTATATTGCCAAGTCAAGGGTTATAGATTACTGGTTTCCTTCTGACAGCACAGTGCTTATTTTAAGAACCTAATAACACTATTCACCAAAGGAACAGGACATAAGGTTTTTGGTTGCGATCTTCAGTCAGTTGGTCTTACATCTCTAGTTGGGCTACTCAAGGTTAATCAAAGGTTAAACAATCATACCATTTTGTTCTACTTAAGGTTCATTTACATGACATCTCTTTTAAATTCGTTTATCTGTCAGCTTAACTATATCATAAAAGGACTCTCTCCGGCCGCCGATGGATAAAGTAAATTAAATGGCAACAGTGGCCTTTTTGTGGCGAATAAATCTATTTCTTTCTTTTTTCTTCTTCTAAATACGTATTCCATATTCGCCTACCACAGCTTACTTCTTGGTAGTAATAAAGAAAAACAAAACCGAACTAAAAATAAAGTTTAATAACAGTTAGTAATCGCATCCGGACCGAAGAAAATATTTGAATGCCATCAAATTATAGATGATGTAACACATGATATAATAATCGTTTCACATAAGTTACGATGCTTGAACCGCTGACACCAGCATGACGGACATATTATACATAAAGAGGTGATTTGCCAATCCATCAACTGCCATCAAGCGATCATTATAATACAGAGTTGGATTATGATAAAAAAAACATATGAGAGGCCTGTAATCAAAATTATTGATTGTAATGTTATGTGCAGATAGATGAATGTTTGCATTCAAATATCATATTGCTTCCAAATCCTCTTCGAAAGTTTGTCAAGATTTGTTTTGTATTCTAGACTAACTGAATACTTAACTATTATCCAGGAATCAAACTTACCATCCCTTCAAACCATAAGACTTAGAAAATAAAGCGCTCTTATCCTTGCGCCCACACTTGTGCAATACACATAATAAATCTCCTACGCATAATTTTCACAATAATCTCAACCGCAGTATGATATTTAATGTAAAACATTTCGACATTTAAAATATGCACCATTATAAATATCAATGTACACTATTTGGTATAAGTTTACGATGGCTGCACATCGAAATTCAAATATCATTTTACGTTTAATTCTGTCTACAAGCCTTAAGACCTAGGCTATCCTTATCTAGAACAATGTTTCTATGAAGGTTGTATGTGACGATTCATGTATGTATGTACGTAATAGCAAGGACATCCTCGCTCTTAAATTGGCTAAAATACGTATTACATTAATAAATGTCAACGGCTATTTAAAATTTGAGAAATAAATTATTTGATTTTATAAATAGGTACAATCAATAACACAAGTCAATACACACTTTTGAGTTTTAATTTGCTCTACATTTCGTAATCATCACAAACTAGAGCTAGCCCACACTTTTACTCGCGTTATTCTAGATTTTGTTAATCAATTTCTATCCCTCGAAAACATAACTTTATTCTGGATGAAAGATACCCACCGTATGACCTTTTCTGTACCCCTTACAACGTGTATGAAAATTTCATGCTAATCGGTAGAGTAATTAAGGCGTGAAAGCATAACAAATAAACAAACTCACATTCGCATTTATAATATTAGGCAAGATGTTAGTTTTTATAAAAGTAAATGTTACAAAAATTATGATTTAATCACAGTTCAAAAGCACAGAATAGTTAGGATTTATTATTCATAAAAGCCTTTAACATTTTGTAAAATTTTTAGCTACTTATGTTGCTGACTGTACCGAAAAGTAATATTCTACTTAGTGACGTCCAAATATGTTTCCTCATAGAGCAACATTAAACATATTTTACATATGGAATAATAGTATAAAAATTATAAGAGCATTCGAAAATTTTATTAGTTTTCAAAAATAATAATAAGGTTTTGTACCGTGTATCGATCAATATTATCTACTATTATAGTTTTTCCTAATGTTTTTATACGAAGAAGGTGGTAACAAGCGTTGGCATGCCTGATGATAAACGATGACCGTATCTTGTGATCGCTTGCAATACAAGAGGCATTACTAGCACCATACCGACCTAAAGGAAGATATTATATAATATATAAGTATATTACTAGCGCGATGCTGACTCAAATGAAATAGAATAAAAGATGGCATGAAAGTCAAATGCCAAAAATTCTTTACCTGTCTATGATAGGAAAATATTTTATTATTTTATAAGTCTCGCTGGCTGGGCTAGTATGCGTTTCGGCTGCTGAGTTTCGTCCGATATGGTCGAAACGGAATTTTATTATTTTAAATACTATTGAGTGGTGTATCGGACTATCCTTTTTTTAAGCAGATTTTGTTCAGTCAGAATGAAAAGCCTTAGATAGGGTTATATTATTTAAGGGTAGTATTTAACTGCACAGCATAGAAATACTAATTGCACAGCAAAATATATTTAAAGAGATCAAACTAAGTCGACGAAGCCCAGCTTCGCAGGGCTCCTGTTTTTGGGTGGGTTTAAAAAGTAAACTAACTTAAGCTAACCCTTCCGAGACGGAATGCAGTGATTTGGGGCGTATAGGTGCGCAATTAGTATTTTAGGATATTCAATCCCAAAGTAAAATAGGTATGATTTAATTATGTTCCTGACGTTACTTTGTCTTTAACAAAAGATTGATCCGAAACACCACTCAAGAATATTAATAATAATGAAATTCCTGTTTCGACCGGATCGGAATAACTCAGCGGCCAAAAAGCCTACTGAGCCGCTGGCTGACTACTTCGGAATGATCGCGAGTCAGGCAATATTATGTTTTTCTGTTTTGACATATTCTCAGCAGCACCACGGAATCAAAAACTTTATTCTATTACAAATCACCTCAGGTCATAGCAATGTTTATAAACTGTACCTCTGTTGAGCATGGACCGCTCCTCAGTGAGAGAAGAGTTAGGCCAAAATCCACCACTCTGGCCCATTGCCGGTTGGCAGACTTCACATACATAGGTATATTCGAGTACATTATGAAGAACTCATAACATAGGTTTCCTCAAGATACTTGCCTTCACAGTCAAAGTAAGAGACAATTAACTAATCATAACTTCGTAAAGTCAGATGTGCATATATTGGACAAACTCGAGACCACTGCGTGGCAGTCGGTTTACCAGCGAGGCTGTCGTTGCCTGAAACTATATACAACAAAAACTCGATTACATATATTCGTATAGAGAGTCCGTGTCAAGTGACTGGATTTTCCAACCTTCAATTACCAAAACGATTATATAATTTAATAAAATATTTTTTACGCTTACAACATTGAACTTGGATAAAAATAGTTCGACTTCGACCCAATTAATATACATGGTTCAACGAGTCCCAATGATTTACATTGTTACTATAATGCTTCACTTACTTTTTATTATTATAATTAATAAGAAAATATAGTAGCAGCCCTGTAAATTCAGTAGCGTAAAAGATGACCCATGAGGACTTGATTGAAGTCGCCCTTAGCTTTACACTAAGGAGAACTTGCAATCAAGTCCTCGTGGGTTTGATTTCCATCTTTTACACTACTGACATGAACCCACTCTTAACACAATGATTGAGATTGAAAATAAATCTCTATACTAATATTATAAAGCTGAAGAGTTTGTTTGTTTGCTTGGTTGGTTGTACGCGCTAATCTCAGGAACTACTGGTACGAATTAAAAAAAATATTTTAGTGTTGGATAGCTCATTTATTGAGGAAGGCTCTATAACATCACGCTACGACCAATAGGAGCGGTGCAGCAATGAAAAATGCTGCAAAAACGGGGTAAATTCTCTTATCTTATATGAAGCAGACAAAGTTGCGTGGGTCAGCTAGTTATTTTATTCGATGACATTTCCGTAAACGTAAGACAAATTATTACGATATTAAGATATTACGTAAACAAAGATTAAACATATCCCAAAGAGTAACTTAAATAGCAAGTTAACTTTTTTTTGAGTCGAATTCCTCGTGTAAGTAGCAGCCCTTACTTGACTGCTAAGTAAGAGTCCATCCACATACCCTAAAACACACCCATTCTTAACTCACGTTTGCCAATACTTCCATTACTCCCATATTTAATGTAAGTGATATCCCTTTTTCACCCAGACTCCGTGCTGCTGTAGAGTTTGTACTAACAGAAAAGCCCAATAACAGTTATCCCGACCCAGGCATTTATGCACAGCAGCTGCGCATTCACTACCACTGAGCCGCTGCTTCTAGTTATCAACAATTACACTCCTTTAACTATGATCCTGCTAACAACATCATTACTAAAACTATTAGTACTATGTAAAACCCAATGTCATGCTAATACTCAGGACCCAGGGTAAATATAATAGTTTTAATATCGAAATAAACTGTAACCTTAGACACTATACGTTCTTTAAAGATCCTATGTCGGTCTTCAGTGATCAAGTCATCATCTTCAGTCTCTCTCTTTATGCGGCAATTCATGAAAACCAGTACAGCAGTTTAACCATTAAAACAAAACAAACAGATACTTTCCCATTGGTAATATTACTTAGATAGTTCCAGGCCTACATTTTCGAAGGGGTATTACACCTATACTTCGCTAGCCACGATTTTAGATCCAACGTAATAGAGAGCAATATTAATGTAGATGTAAAAATGTATCCTAATTAAAATATTATAAAAGCGAAAAGTGAGATGGTTTGCTTGTTACGGTTTCAAGCCATAGCTACTCGGCCGATTATCATGAAACGCATACACATTATCATGTGTACAGAATAGTACATAGTCTACTTTTCATCCAGAAAAGTACTGTTCCCGAGGGATAGGAGACTGATATAACCTACATTTATGCAAATGAAGCTGCAAGCAAAATCGAGTTACTGATAATTAAAGTAAAATACATACACAGTACCACGCGTGATGCCCGGAGGGATAGGCAGAGACTACGGATTTCCACTTGCTACTATTCGGGCATACTCTCTTGCTTTCATTATATTCTTCAAGCACATTCGACGGCTTAGAGTACTCTTAACTCTCAAACGCCAACAGAATGAATCAAACATCTCAACGTTTAAGATACAGCCGTCTAATATTTGGTATTGACCACATATTATTATGTGTAATAAATATGTATTTATTTTTATGTCTTCCTATTTATTGACACTTAGCTCATAAATGAAGATCCTCGTGACTGCTAAGGCCAAGATCATTCTTTTATTGCTAATTCTAGGTCGAGCCGATTAATGCTAGACCACATATTGAAGAAGAGGGGGCTATAATAATAAATATACGAGTAAATAGCTAAAAGTAATAATTAAAAACACACCGCAATAAAATCCGATTGTAAACTAATAGTCTAAATTAAATTCAAACATGGCTTTATTTATTTTATTTCAACATATCTATGTATATCTAGAATTAAACTACTTTATACAGATTTTATCAAGTTTTTTAATAATTTTAGAATACTTTTATTACAATAATTTTGAAACTCACTCTCCCCGTAAACATGGCTGCTGAAAAGCAACCAAAACGTCAAGGAAAGTATAAAATTAAATTTAAATAGATTTTATAATTTAAATACCTTAAACATCTCAAATATAAATCAGTAACTATGTAGTAACAATGTTAAACAATAAAAGTTTAAAGTTTAAAAATATGTTATAATAGTACCTATAATAGACGTGATAATAGTAAACTTCGCCTACATAATTCAAAAACTGCTATAATGAATAACAGCATATTATTTTGCATGGGCCCAAAAATAGATAATAAATTGCCGAAACTCTGGAAAGAATATAATAGTAATATTTTTAAAAAGAAATTGGATGATTTCCTTGTAAATGAGGCCTACTATAATATAAAGAATTTTCTGGATGACAACATTGACTACTAACTGCTATCACACTTAATATTGACATATAAATAAATTATTATATGCTGTGTTATGTACTGCTAATTAAGCATAATAAAATGGAATTCATAAAATAATGTAATGAGGATATAGTATAATTAAATGGTAAATAATGTAATGTTAAATAAGTATAGTATATAGGTAGACTTTATTCCTTATTGATTATTTTTTCTACGAGTATAATAATGTATATTGAATAATTTATTAATACAAATCTGTAATTTTAAAACTAATTATTATTGTTAAAAGTTTTTGTTATATATTTGTACGCCGCAGAGGGTAAACATGACTGGCATTGACATTTCATTTAACAACTTGCATGCAATATGTATGTATACACATTACGATCAGGTTTGTAATAAGGCTAACTGCATGTTATCTTTTGTACTCCGAAATTCAAAACCCTTTAGACAATCCAGTTCACTGATAACCAGGCGCGTGCGCTTCATACAAGCAAATAAGCACTACATACCCTAGTCCGCTGGCCTATGTAAATCTATATAATCGAAATCTATTTATTAAATACTACAAGCTGATAAATACACTATAAAATTATGAGATACAATAAGAGCTTGTGCCACTGCCATCTATTGGTCCTTGAGCGAACTACTAAACAAATAGAATATATAATAGAGAGGTGTCTGGAAGCAAAAAGAATCGTGCTTATTAGCAGTACATTTAAACGTCAATCGATTACGCTGTCTACGAGACAAATATTTTGCTTGTGTGTGTAAAATGCACGTGTGTGCTCGCCGACTGAAGGCACTGCCTACAACGAAAATCCAACCAGTTTAAATAGTTGTCAAAAAGATCATAATTGTTGTAGGCCTATTATTTGAGCAATATAGCATCGTACGCCATTAATAATTATTTCACAGAGCTGTCGCTTTTGAGCGCTTTGTAATTGATAACTAAATAATTAGTGAAATTACCGGAATTACTGTAAATTATAGAAAATTATACTTGTGAAATATGTGTTGGTGATGTGTGTTTAAATAAATTAAAAACTGGTGTTTTCTCAACGTTGTCTTTTGATGACAAAAATAAAATAATTTCTCTTGGACGCTGTGTTCGCGATTTAGATCTAAAACAACAGAAAGGTAATACGACACGTTCTTTTAATAAAAAGTATTATGATATTTATAGCTGGCTAGCGGGCTGTGTACACACAAATGAACTATTTTGTTTGTTAACCATATTGCGATCGACCGAAAAGAAAACGAGGTGTTGACAATGTTCAACAATATTACAGGCGCGTGTTTAACGAGATTTTTGACAATGTCTTGAACGAGTGTCGTAGTCGTTATAAAAACTTAAAAGACCTTAAGTTTTTCAATCTACTTTCGTATGAATATTATACTTTGTATTGTAATAATTTTCCAGGGCAATCGAACTCATTAATTCGCATGAACATTCCTTTAACGCGGATCACCTTAGGAATGAGCTCCGATGCATTTATAAATCAGACGAACTAATAACGTTAGGAATATTTGATCTTATTTAATATTTACATACAAACAATTTAACAGCCATATTTCCCGAAGTTTACAAATTAGCAAAATTAATAGGTAGTTACGATTTCAGTTAGTAGCGCACCGACTGAACGATCATTTTCTTGCTTAAAAAGAATCCATACATATCTACGAAACACAAAAGCCAAAGCAGACTCACTGATTTGTCTATGATTTCAATTGAAAAAGAACTTTTAATGATTTTAAAACGATTTTGTAATTTTTACGACAACGTTTTACAGAATTAATTTAAAAAAGATAGGCGCGTTGATTTGATTTATAAAAATTAAAATAATACCTACATTCAAGTATGTTAGTAATTTCGTTCATTTATTTTTGTTCATTTGCGCATAAAACACTCTTAACATCTCACGGCCTTGTAATACCTACAAGGCCACAATGGATATCATTTAGGTGACTTGTTCTCACCATCAGTCACTTATTTGGATATTCATGGTGGCCACACACACAATCATCAATGGTGCCATGTCGAAAAGTCGAATCTGAATTGAATTTGGTAAGACATTTTTGTCATATACACACAAAAACATTTATAAATGAAATGTAGTGCCCTCGCAGAGGTTTCAGGTAGGTCGTGCATACCTTACTAGAAATCTTTATGCACGCCCCTGCTGATAACTCTATACTATGCTTTAGTTAGAAGTATTATTGAGTACTGCGCATCCGTGTGGGCTCCGATATATAAAATTCATATAGACCGTATAGAGTCTATACAGAGACGGTTTGCCAGAGCTTTATGCACGAAATGCGGCTTTAGGCGTAAAATACCTGAATACGAAGCTCGACTTCGTTACTTTAACATGGTTGGATTGGATAAAAGGAGATGGATGAGCGACATGTCCACTTTATATAAAATCTCGAAGGGCTCATTTAATAGTACTCTCCTAAGCCAGTTACACTTCAAGGTACCTACTCGATCTGTGCGTACTCCGCAGCTGTTTCGAATACCAACGTGCAACAATAATGTGTCCCAAAATAATCCACTGTTTCGAATGTGTAGACAGTATAATGATATTTGCGCTCATATTGATATATTTGTGGATAGTCACAGCAGATTCATAGAATTCTTACGCAAATTAAATGCACCTTAACCTAATGTATATTCCACTCCTAGTTTTAACTATATTATTTGTAACTTCTTTTTTATTATAACGTTCACCTACATATTTGAAGCTGTATAAATGTTGAATGCTGTGTACAGTAGTAATTGGAGTGCAGATTTAGAAATGTTTTCATGTAAAATTAATCCTAATCACTACTTGGTCTGTATTCTGTAACTGTACCTTTTATAAATAAATAAATACTCATGTTATAACAAATAAAATGATCTTCATCTTTATTTTTATCTTTTGTGTTTAAAAAGTAGTTTGTAGAAGTAGTAAGACATTTATTTATTAGACAAAAATGTGTACTTCGTGATAATCGACCTCCAGGCAATTGTTTTAAAGCTAAGGTGATTCGATAACTGCGAACCACCATCTTATACAGCAGAATCATTAGTGAGAGTAACACAGGATTACACACTCTGTCTCTCAACTTAACATTACGCCTGCTTGTACCCGAGAGGGTGGTCCTGTCTGTCTTTATTATACCCACATTCCGCCAGGTACGTTTTAGCCTCTTGCCATTTACCGGACATATCTTACATATACTCTGTGCAGCTACTTATTTTTAAGAAAATAACATAATAGCACCTGCCCGACTTGGGATTCAAACCCGAGGCCTCACGGTCGTTCTCAAACAATAGCGTTAACTGATGCCGCGAGACCAACTAAATACGTGTCAATCAGGCTGCTTAGACATTTCTTCATGCGTGTTTGCTTCGAATATCTAAGTGTGGTTTTAATAGATAAATATTTATAATATTTCTTGATTAATTTATAGTTTATTAAAATAATGTATAATTTAATAAAATTAATTAACTTAAAATATAATTCATACCGGTATGGTATGGAAGATGACCTTACATACTTAATAATAATGCGTAAGAGTAAAATATAATACGCAGGCAATATCTTTTAAAGCTTTGATTTATATAACAGGCGACTACGACCCGGTATGTACTGTAAGCCTAGATTACCCATAAGTATGCATGCCACGATCGTGGCGGTAAGTCCCGTTTTTTAAGGAGTGGCTGGAGAGGCGGCATGGTGGCCTCACCTTCCGGCTGACACAGGTAATGACTGGCCACGGTTGCTTCGGCCAGTTCCTGTGTCGCTTAGGCCGGCAGGAGATGCCCGGTTGTAACCAATGCGGCGACTGCCGTGATGTTGTTGTAGACACGGCGCTGTACACGTTGGCGGATTGCCCTGCCTGGGCTTCGCCGCGCCGTGAGTTGGTCGCGGCAGTCGGAATTATTGTCCTCTCGCTCCCTGCCTTGGTTCAGTCTATGGTCCGGAGTAAGAGGTCGTGGAACGCTGCCGCCTCTTTCAGTAAGGAAGTTATTTCTATCAAGGAGGCGGCGGAGCGGGAGAGGAATCGCTTGAACCTTCTCCCCAACCGCAGAACCGAGCGCCGAAGGGTGCGAGACGAGTATAACTAAAATATCAAGAGTCAAAAGAAAGCGATGCATGCGTTGGGACCTGATATTCTCCTCCAAACGCTCCACGCTTAAATAAACATACCGCCTGGCTCTTCGCAGTGCTTATATAATAGTCAGCTGGCACTTACAAATTTTACCGCTACAAATGAGTGCGTAAAAATCCATAGATTCACGCACAGTGAGAAGGCTTCTAATATAGAAGTGATACCGGTAAGTTGAAAGATCCGTGCCTTGAATTTTCTCAAGCTCTAGGCTATTACGTCTCATCCATATACATCATAATATTTTAATCTGTGCCACCGCCCATGATATTATGGCCGTTCCCAGCAAACCTTATAAATATTCGCTTGAATGAAAAGGTGGTATAATGTTAAATAATGATTGAGCTGTAGTCACGAACTTATTGATTCGAAACTTTTTTGCTGACTATGATTAAGGTAACTAGCGATAAATAATTTCATAAGAATATTTTATTGACCCAGGTTGCTTAAGTTTATGTCATAATTTCCCATTATTAAGCAAATTAGTGATAATTTATTGCTTAAATTAAGAAATATTGGGATTTTCCACATAGAACAATGATTAGAACTTCACAACTGAAGGATCATACTACGCTTGTCCTTAGCGGGGTTAGACAAAGACTACGGAGCACCATTCGCTACCATCCTGGCATAACTCTCTTACTTTATATATTTAAATTTTTCTCTAGTATGTCTCCAAAGTGGCAACAAAAGTTTCACATGGTCTCTATTTGCCATATTGGAATATCCATACTAATATAATAAAGCTGAAGAGTTTGTTTGTTTGCTTGAACGCGCTGATCTCAGGAACTACTGACCCGAATTGAAAAATTCTTTTAGTGTTGGATAGCTCATTTATCGAGGAAGGCTATAGGCTATATATAGCGTGATGCTACAACCCACGGGGGTGGCGCAGAATCATAAATGCGGGTGAAACCGCGGCAACATCTAGTAACTACATATGTATCTACATCAACTATGGGGATATAACTATTACCTGGTCTAAAGGTTTTGTAAAATATAAAACAGTACTGTATCAGATCAACGGTGCTCATGACTGTGAAGACTAACGGACAGACTAAAAGAACAAGCAGCGATATGTGTGTCTCCCATTGCAGACTACACTTTATTAACATCACTTAAAAACTAATCGATGGATGCCACTGTGGCTTCGTCACTGACCCATCTCTGCAATGGTCAACAAACATCTCAAATATATACTTTTTTTAATTTCTGATTTGCCTTATATTTGGCCTCGATGTCACATGATAATAAGCGACGATATGGTCGTCGATGGAGTACGCTTTCCTAGAAGAAGACCTATTTACTCGCGACTTGAAGACATTCACAGTTCACATCAAGAAAAACAGGCATAGGTAACCCTGAGTTTCTAGACCATTTCTCAACGCGACAAAACTACAAACTACGAGTCATGATGACTTTATTACTCAATACGTACTACCTACCTACTACTACTATCTATACCTATCGGCCACGAGTGCTTCGGCAAATTCATCAGAAAATACTTCAAATTTACATTGAAACTTAATGTAGGCCCAATAAACGTGAAAACCGACATCTTATTAATAATTCTATCCTTATATTCCGTCTAATCCGGACGATATTCCGTTACGTTTACCTAACTGCAGTCCTAAGAATCTTATGATTTGAATAACCAATAAATTTCCTCGACTTGTCTTTTATATGAATCATATAATTGTCATAGTTTTACGAAATCATAAAGTGACTCACATCCCTAAATTACTTTAATAGTACTTGTCAGTTTTAAACATAACCTTTTAAGTCCTAAATTTTATTTGAATTGATTAGTTTATTCTATAACTATCTGCTCCGCAGTTTCACCCAGGGTTATGATTATTGCTACGTTCCTGTGGCTCTTAGTGTGACGTTATATACTCTATATTACTTCTGGATAAAGTAGCTTTCTAATGGCAAAAAAATATTCAGATTTTATCGATTACAAACAATCAAATCCGTTTATCCGTTTGAGTGCGATACAAAAAGAACTGCGTTACCCTTTGGCACTTTAGCGAATAGATAAAGAAGTCAAACAACCTTACTTTTGTATGTAATTATTAGATACAAATACGAAGACACGTTAGAAGGGAAGCCGAAGCCTTCCTTTCTTGCCGATGATGTTAATTTTATAATTTAGAAAAAAGACTTAGTCCTTATATATCTATAAATTACTATCTAGACAATTTGATCTATAATAATCCTTATACATATATAAATTCATGGCCTATATATATAAACCTTCATATAATAAATATAATCGATCGCAATAGGTTTTGACCTTCAATTATATAACAATCATCTAATTATCAATATTAACAAAAATTAACCAATACAATTAGAGATTTAATAAGTTTCATTAGTGTTAATTTTTATTTATATAAAAATCAGGGCAGTTATTTCAACGTTATCAGTACTTGTTTGGGCAGACAAGTAAATGAATAAAACTAAAAATACTTCAGGCAAATGACAACCAAAGCTAAAAAACTTGAGTCACAATATTACAAATACTACTTCGATTTCATTAACGTGTAGTTTTATAGATCGTGTATACAAACGAAATAATGTTACGCAATAGAAAGAATCCTCACTAATACCAAAAACGATGTTTACATTTTTATTATTCTGGATGCCTTCTTCCGCACTAGAAATTAATTATGTATCGCGGGAGACTTTACAAACATTCAAATATCGGACACAACGAACACCGAGTCTCGTTACAACTATATGTAAATTTGTGTACTGTGTGGGGATCGAACCCACAACACTGTAGCGGCGGCGGTGGCGAGGCGACCCCTTGAACCTTACGCCATGCATGCAGTATCAACAGTAACTATATGCCAATCTATAACAGTTCAATTTGCTAACAAATCTTCCAGTGATTGATACATATAAAAAGGTAAACTTACTCCACAAACCTTCACCTTGCAGATCACCTAGCCAAGCGTGACATGATCTAAAAAACAGTTATTACTTAATGACAGTATTTTTGTGCCAAGTTCATAGCTAACGTCAATTGTTTAAAATAAGTTCGACAACAATGTCGATTGTGGACGAAATAATGTCGTTTCGTGTGATTTTTCCATTCAATAGGTATGCACGTTCGGTTTGATTGTTAATTGTTGCTGTTTAACGATTGATACGTATGCAAATTATTCGAAGTGTGTTTCAGCTTTAATCGAAGTTAAGCCAACATGCCATGTACCAGTATACTTAATCCGAGACGACATTTGACTCTTCAATGATAGTCTAGTAAGGAAAGATTAGACTGACACGCAAAAGTCTCCCGTGGGTATAAAATAGTTGATAATTCTCTGTTTATCGTTAAAGGAAAAGTTTGTGATGAAACTTGCCTATGAGTTTAACTGATTTCGATTATGTGTGGAGTCTGCCTCAGCACTGTATGAGCGTGTTCGATCATGACTTGTTCTGAGATTATCACCTAGTCGTTGTCATACCGGCAAGAGGTACACAGTAAAGTTATAGTTTATAAATCAGGGTTTATAATTTAACACATGAAAGCTAAAGAACATTTTATAGTAATTCATTTACCGATTGTATTCTATAAATTAAAAATATCCTTAGTAGTATCCCAATTAATCTGCCGGTATAGGACAGCGAGTGTAAGCGCTATACCTCTTGGTATTAATAACAGCCCAAAATCAGGAAGTACAACATTTCTAATTTTGTACTGAACTGCGGGTTCGCCAATTTGTTCGAATTACAAATAGTTGCTTTGAGTCTGTTTGTTCTTTGTATCCATTGTTTGTAAAATCCGCGAAGACAAAGGAATTAACCAAAGAACGGGATTTATTTAAAAAAATATATTGCTTGACAACAAGCTCGCTCTTCGGCGTGTACACTTAATATGATACCATCAAAACTGTTTATTCTATTTGGACTTCCCATACAAATTAATGTGTAATTGCTTTATTATTTTAACTAGCAATTATCAGCTTAATAAACATGAAAAAAGTTGTATAAAAATAACCAAACTGAACAATTGCCTTAGTTACATCAAACAAAAATGTATTTATAGATATTCTATTAGAAGTAAAATTTTCCATTGTTTATTTTTTGTGTTGTGCTTGTTCATTGCTCATCATTATTTTTAGGCTTAGCTCCTTATCTCCTTGACGACTGGCCTTGTAAATGTATCTTACATCTAAGGCACCATAAAGAGATAAACTAATTACATGATCAGCGGACTTCTCCGAATTTCCGGTTGCTGCCATCACGGAAGTAAGACAACGTCGAGCGGCCCTAATACCTACAGAAAAATTCATAAATATATGTGAATAGATTAATTATATGTAAATATTGTAATTATAAAGACCTCTAAATATTTGTTTGAAGTAGTTACTACCTATCAATCAATCACCGTAACTAGTAATTATTTTCTGATCGCAGCATCAATCAGCCGATTAACATGTATAGAACAATGTTCAGATAGGCAAGCGTCTGGATTTAATAGCCATGGACGGCTTTACTTGACGGCCAAGGTGACCTTATGCCGTAGTCATAACGTGATATACGTATTGCGTCAGGTGAAATTCTTTATGTTGCATTGCTAAGCTTACCACCAAAATTACTTGATTATGACATCATACTTACATACGACTTAGCCTGCTCAAAAGATTAGCAGAAGTGGGGGAAGGTATTACAGCCACCACTTGATAGTCATATTATAGATCCCATGTACGTACGTACATCGGAACGTAATCATAGATGTGCCCTTACCATACTTAGATTAAAAAGGAGCTCACATTATAATATTGATATGATAGAAACCGATGGTAATTTTTAATATGAATGAGCGTGATAGTACTATATTTATAATTCAGATAACAGGTTGCATTGTACGTCATGAAAAGTCTCATCTAGCGTCCAGCATTTTTATGGCAACACAACTGTGTTGTTAGAAAAATCGACGGAGCTCTGTTCTTTTTACGTTCCGCGTAGACCATCATATAGGAGCTTCGACTTCGGCAGAGACATTATTCAAAGATATTTGACTGTGATTATTTATATAGGGTATTTCCCTAGCCAGGATTAGCCTGGTATGATAGAGATGAGCGTACCTCTTGTAGAATAATTATTCTTAAGTGATTTGTTAAATGTATGTAAAATATCTAAGGGCTAAAATTTTTAATTGAGTCCATTCATAAGAACATATGCAGATGAAATAGGCATAATTTAAAAAAATACAAGTGTCAATTATATTCTTTTTCATTAAAGTTTCTTTGAAGTTGGCGAACTTAATTTAGAAACCTTCGCTAAAAAAAGTGTTCTTAATGCAACGGCTGTGATTGTGCAAATAATATTAAATGAATTTCTTTGTAATGTAAAATACAAAGAAAGTTAATAAATATTATTTAGGTAAGAAGTATATAAGTCAACCTTGAGGCTTCAAACTGAAGGTTCCATATCACCTGCGTAGCAATTAGTGGCTTTTAGTAGCCCTTTTAGCCCTTTGGGAAAGTTTGGAGGCTTTCACGAAGACATGAGTCCAACGTAAAGAGGCTCTACGAGAGTTTTAATCTAAAGTGGGATGGAACGTCCATGTTGCTTCGTATGGACTCTAATATACCTGGGCTATGGGGAGAGCTGTTTAATAGATCGGTATATTGGTAACTATGGAAGAAAAATGGCGTCTATCCTGAATAGAGAAACATAATAGTCATAAAGAATACATAATTATGTTAGTGTAACTTAAAGTAATTAAAAGTAAATTAAATTAAATTAATTAAAAGAATTCTAACACGACGAACAGCCATACTCGAGACTTCAACATGGAGTCCCCAAAGTGCGTTTGGTCTGTCAACCTAAACAAGACTTACATAAAAGATTATGAAATAATCCAGTGATTAATCAGGGCTGATTAGTCCGCGACCACCACCGGTGTTTTTAGGATTCTGTACCTCACATGAAAAAAGGAAACCTTATAGGAAGACGTCTAGAATAACAGACATGACAGACAAACAACCGTCTTTATGTCAAAACCCTTGTTCTAAGAAACGCATTGAAGTACCAAGTTGAAACTAATATTAAATACTCAAGTCCCCAGTCCCTTGGAGCTGTGAAATAAATCTAAACTTCTAAGTCAACGCAATCAAAAGACACAATATAACACTCGTAAGGAAATCAAACCTATAGGGCTCTTCTCGTTGACCTAGAATCATGAAAATTGGCAATGAGCACTGGCTTACAGCACAAATAACGAGCAAATTGCGAAATCCGTCAATTTCAAGACTATATTTTGCCCGCGGCTTCGCTCGCATTAGTGTAGGTTTTGTCTGCTCCGCTCCTATTGGTCCTAGCGTGATGTTATATAGCCTATAGCCTTCATCAATAAATGGGCTATTCAACGCTACAAGAATTTTTACGAACCAGTAATTCCTGAGATTAGCGCGTTCAACCAAACAAACAAACAAACTCTTCAGCTTCATAATATTAAAGTATAGATTAGGTATATTAATACACATTAAAATTGACAAACATTACTACGCAGTGGACACTTGAAGGTTAACATCGTCGAGATGGGAAAATATTGGCTTTCTGGAGGACGGTTTGACTTAAGCATTGGAAAGAGTACCAAGAAATAAAAAGTTCAGACTAAGTTCACGGTCAATGTCACAACCACAATGTTTGATACCTATTTAGGAAGCCTGTTGTCTGACAGTTCTACATAATGTTCTCTGATGATATGTGAAGTCTGCCAACTTTCACTGGGCCAGCGTGGTGGACTAAGGCGTTACCCTTTTCACACTGATAAGAGTTGAATACAGAGCTGATATTATCGTTTGGTATGGACATTTTGGACAAGTTCGCTAGTTCCATCTCCAGTACTCTGAAGGCTTTCACTAGAAGAACATTATCAAATAGCTATTTAACGTCATTTAGTATTTCTAAACAGTCAATCGTAGTAGATATTAGCAATCTATACTAATATTATCAAGCTGAAGATTTGTTTGTTTGTTTGGTTGAACGCGCTAATCTCAGGAACTAGTGGACCGAATTGAAATTTATTTTAGTGTTGGATAGCTCATTTATCGAGGAAGGCTATAGGCTATATAACATCATGCTACGACCCACGGGGGCGACGCAGTAGTCATAAACGCGAGTAAAACCGCGGGCATATCTAGTATACAATAAATACGCGCTCTATTACGATACATTGTAGCATGTGGTTCGGCAATAATACCGATAACATCACAGTGTTGTCATTATTCAAGGTATACTTGTAAGGAAATAATACATTTTAAACAGGACTGAAATAGAATAAATTTATACATACCGATAGACTGGTAAGTATAACATACGCCAGTTATATGCCCTTGCTACAACTTTGAAATCAAATCGGTCAAATAAGTGATAATTAAATACACAAAAATATTCAAATTGCACGCAAGCACGAAGTAATTAAATTACAAATCGAACTTAAAATAAAGGTATTGTAATTACTTTTGTTGCGGCATACGGCTTTATTAAATTAGGTGAATGCCACAGTTGTAAGTAGTAAAAGTATCTATATTATTTTAAAAACATTTTAGTTAACTGAAGTATTTAGAATAACTTGCTACATATCTACTTGAATATTATATGTGGTGACGTTTACGCGGCGAAGCGTAAGGCCTCGTGAGCTTTATTAGACCTAGATTTCGCCAATTATGATTTAGGCCATATTTAAAATCATAGTTGACATCAAGCCTATTGGCGTCTACCAGCCACAGACTCCTTGATTCTACTGAGAATTTCTTGACAATCGAACTCGAGACCTAATGTTTGTTACCTAAATTGCATTTACTAAGCTTCGAGCTTTCTTTCTTTTTTTCTACTACCGCAATGACATATGCCTCTAAAAGAACTTAAAAATCAGCACAGGGTAACTATGCTATAATCTTCTTAAGAGCTTAGATAGTTTCCTAATTTCGATGACCCAGTTTGAGTGAAAGCGAAAGGGTTAAGTAAATTCCGATGTCCTATCGCTTATGACTTCATTGTATTAAAAGCAAAATGAAACCTGGAAGCCCGCTTCTACTGAAAAATTCTTTGACTACCAATATTTATTTTAATTGCCTATCTTTTATTAGGCAAATGTTCCCCAGCTTTTAAACTGATCTCTAGGTCCTATCATATAACATCCAAAATATATATCTTACACCATACACCATATAGCTTATAAACTGTGTATATATTACACCTCTGACTGTCCCTTCGAGTATAAATAGGCGTGAGTCTATATATGTATATGCTATTTAGAATACGGTAATTATGAAACCGGAAGGAAGGATGCCGGTGACATAGACCTTGATCCAACTTCCTCTGTCGCAATCGGAACTAGTTCAGATAACAACAACCTCCATACGGCGCCTAATGAAATGTATAAGTTACCTGTTAAATTCTTAATAAACACAATGTCAACTCATTACTGTGGAAAATGCTGTTTTTAAACTAGTTTTACTTGAAAATGCGACATTATGCAGGCTTGTCCCTTAGGCACGCAAGGTGCGCGTCTAAATGTTAATTTCATTTTTCATATTCGTCATGTCTTGAAGCTGCTATTAATATTGTATCGAGAACATAATTGTTGATTTCCAACTAGTATTTATAATATATAGATAAGGACAGCGAGTTTATCAGAATAATGGGTGCAGTTTAAATTGAGGACAATCAATTTTCTTTTACCTTGATAGCATAGAGTTAAGTGGGAATTGTAACTAGTAAGCTTTTGCAGACTTATAATGGAATGCCTGGCTTACGACATTGGCCCTGTCGCATTTATTGACGTCTACAACTGTTCCGATGACATGCCGAATTCCAGGCCAGGTAATTATGGGAATGCTCAATAGTTGTACGAAGTAAGAAAATATTTTTAAAGCAAAAAACACCTCTGTTTATAAATCATAATTAAGTTACAATAATTACTATATCAGTGACCTACGGCGCTTAATATTTTCAAAATTATTATCTTGTTAATATTATTAGTGGCGACTGAATAAGTATAAAGTGAGCTAGCATTTAGGATATAAATTGTTCAAGTATACATTTTATGTAGAACATTAATTAGTGTTTTTGTAGAGGTCATAATTATAAAGTTTATGCTACAAATGACCTTGACGGTGTTAATGTAAGTGACAGACATGAAGGGCTGATTTAGAAATATTTTGGAGGCTAACGGTTACCTGGATTTGTTTACATAACATTGGTTAGGTAGAGTCCAGTGTGATACCTATGTTAACTGGACTGGAATGCAAATCTCGAGTTCGATCCCAAGGCTCTCTGACTTTTCGATGTTATGTGTGTATTAAATAGTTAATTATCGTTAGCTTTAACGATTTAGGAAAACATGGTGAGGAAACCCACATGTTGAAAGTTCTCAAAGATGTGCTGCCAAGCTACGCTTGGCCAGCAGCGTGGTGGCCTTCTCCTACTGATAAGAAACCCACGCCCAGCACTGTGAAATTTATAAACAGGGTTGAGATATTATTATTTAGACATTATACTCTAAATACTTCTCTAAACAAGTTACGATCACGTAACTTGTTTTGTGAGCCAAATAAATTAGCAATGTTTTACCTCGTGAGTAAGTGTTACGGAAACTCACGTACCTAGTCCCTTCTATTTCTTTCATTCATCATCTAATTAGGTCGGTAATTCGCCAGGGATATTCCTTGTAACCATAGGTTACTTATGCAAATGCTATTCTTATTTGCTACTTTAGTTAGAATCAATAAACTTAAAGGGCTACAGTAATGTTTATCAATTATGGTAATTTAATACTCATTCTTTTTTTGTTGGCCGGCAACCGTTTCTTAGGTAAAACTATCTTGTATTTTGTGCTTTCTAGTGACAATTTTTGAGCTTAAGATGAATCTATGCATATCTAAACACTAAGTAACGACATTGTAGTTTTGATCACCGCCTACGAGCCTGCTATGAAGACAAATATTTAACTTAGCTAGAAGAGTTAGAGTTAGCTAGAATTAGTTGAAATAAAGGTATATTTCTTTCTCTATAACTACTTAATAGTTATAGAAAAAGAAATGTACCTTTTTTACACTTGAAATGCAATCAAGGTTACGATAAGTAGAACTAAAGATTATACAGCCAGAGAAATAAATGTATATTAATGAAAATTACGTGCAATAAATTATTTAATGTGAAGAAGGATAATGCAAAGAATTTGCAAATATTATTGCGATTTACTGTTAGAAAATTCTTAGTAGCAGTATGAAATCTAGAAATATGTCAGATAGAAGGCATTAGGCTTACTACATTTCTTTTCTTTTTTTTTTTTTTTTACGTGGTGGATTGCTATGACGCATATCCCTCCGCGGGGGCGGGCGGAGGGATTATGTCGGACTCGCCGGGGTAAAAGAAAGATGGAAATAATAGTAAAGTACCTCCCGGAATACCGACTAAACCTACCACGGTGTTCCTCGACAAAACCACTATCGACGGGGCCGCGCGAATCGCTTTCGTATGCGGTCGCGACCCCGCCGCGGTTACGGCCCGCCGTATGAAACGGCAGGCCACTACACGAAAGACCTACCCAAAATAGGCACTACGTCGCATAAAACCCTACTGTCTCCCCTAGAGGGGAGACGGACTCGACACAGAGGCGCGCGTGGGAACACGCACGCCGCCTCTCGGACCTGGTGCTGAACGGATGGCGGGCAGGCCCACAAAGCCCGCCACCCCCAGGTCAAACCTCAGGGTGGCTGGAGGTCGTCTCGCGCCCTCCGGCGCCCGGCTCTGCGGTTGGGGAGAGGGTTTAAACGCTCCCTCTCCCGCTCCGCCGCCTCCTTGATGGAAATTACTTCCTCACAGAAGGAGGCGACGGCGTTCCACGACCTCTCACTCCGGACCATAGACTGAACTACGGCCGGTAGCGAGAGGGCAACCGATCCGACTGCCGCGATCAAATCACGGCGCTGCGATGCCCAGGCGGGGCAAACCGCCAAAGTGTGCAGCGCCGTGTCCTCAACAACGTCGTGGCAGTCGCCGCAGTGGTGACAACCGGGCGTCTCTTGCCGGCGTATACGACACAGGAACTGGCCAAAACAACCGTGGCCAGTTAGAACCTGTGCCAGCCGGAAGGTGAGGGCGCCATGCCGCCTCTCCAGCCACTCCTCAAAAACGGCTTACTACATTTAGCTTATGAAATGTAAGTATAATACAAGTCTGCCTACTTCTTCAAGGATATACAATAAGCGTTGCCAGGCGTCAGGAATAAAGCCGGACACAGTCAGGCTTTTTGGTTGCGTGTGCGGTCTAATTAGATGGTGTCCGGTCTCTGTCCGGCTTTTGCTAGGCTTTTTAATATAGACCATATTTTTTCAATTTCTCGTGTTGTTTTCCGTTTCGCCCGACCCACCTTGTATGGCTAACGTCCTCCCCTAAAAATTCCCGTGTTAATACTAAAACTAAAAAATTAAGTGAGCTCCAACCTTTTACACAAATGTCCGGGTAAACTGGTTGGTCTGTCCGGCTTTTCGGTTTTAAGACCTGGCATCCCTATTATACAATGCGTCTACGCATGCAAAGATGTTAATCATAGATGCGCCCTACTTACTACGTTTAAATTTTAGACGTTAAGATGTCACACAATGCCAATATGACATCTGAATTATAAACATAATTTTATAGCCCCCACTTAAAATATAAATAATATAACATTTTTACACTATCATATAAATGTAATGTGTGAGCTCACTCTTCTTTTAAATATGGTAAGGGGATATCTATATTTTAAATCTTTTGATGTATGCATGATTCCTGTAAATATTTCACGAATATCCCAAGATCACAAGGACAGTTAACCCGCGCGAATGTATTTAGTCAGACATGCTTACGTGACCACTTGCACGATTATACAACCAACGTACTTTTGCTGTTATTTGAACCTTGATACAACAAAATACGTGTTATACTCGAGCGTTAAGAAATATACTCTCTTATCAATAAATAGACCATTTTTTCATTAAACAGTATCTAGATGTCATTGATATTTTAAAGTATTACATATTATAAAAACGGTGTTAAGCAAGCGAGCAAGGTTAGGTATAAGTATTAAAATACCAAAGCAGGTAAGTATGCAATTTTATGCCTTCGTTACCATGTTACGATAAGGAGTACAAAGCTATGTTAATGTTTTGTAAAGTTAGCAGGATTTCCCTATTCTCTTCTTTCTGTTGAATGCAGAATAAATGTGCTGAACCCACGACATATTTTGAAGGAATACTACATTACGTCTTGATTTGATAAAATTGTCATTTTGCATAAAGAAAATCGTTGACGTTGTCATTTTCATACAAACGATGTTATCAATAGGAGTACATGGATGGCGCAGTGTTTTAAGTGATTACCTAGGTACTGCCGCCGTCCAGAGAGTTATGGATTCAATCCTCACATGGGACAAAATGTGTGTTCTACATCTCTGTAAAGCTTCCCACGACACAGCGAAAGGTGACTTTTTAAAAGAAAAAGCAAGTACCTATTTGATAATATTTTACATGTATAGTTGCTCAACTTTAGGTCAAATATAGGTACAGCACTTATCATGTAGTTGCTGCGAAATGAAGCAACCGGAAAGACTGGTGTCTTTCGGTTTCGGTTTCATTGCTTCAACTCGCTGTCTAAACGGCCTAATCTTGATACTATTTATAGTAGATGTCTTATTTATAGTAAATAATCTAATTGACAGATTGAGAAAGACTATTGAGTCACAGCGACACATCGGCGGCCTGCATCAAAAGGTTTTCCATGATATTTGGCATTCCAACAATTGACAAGTTAATAATACATGTCATTATTAATATATAGGTACAGGCTTATCTCTAAATAAAAAAAAGTTCAATACAACCATTATATTCTGCGCAAAAATCACGAAATAAGTTGTAGTATACTAAAGCTATAATAATAATAATAATATTCTATCACATACACACAACACCATCTAGCCCAAACTAAGCAGAGCTTGTACTATGGGTACTAGGTGAAGACCTAGTTTCTATGAACTAGGAATATCTACCAAAACTTAAAAACTTGGGATGGCGACCCTATGGTCACAATCCTAAGGTTTAAAACTTAAAGTTTTGGTAGCGATTGGATAAACTAAAAACAACTCGAACATTACAAACCTACCATAGAATAGAAAAATAGAGTCTATGTTCCGTAAAGCTATTAACATTTTATTAGGATAAAGCTGATTTTATACGTTTATGTTTTACTAGCTTTCCGCGACTTCACTCGCTTGGGAACAGTAGTAATAGCATCTCAGTATACTGAACTGACCGTTCACTTGCCCAGTGACGATAGCAGGATAGATAAATGGTTGTAAACAATAAAAATCACATGTACAGGCTCATTTACGCCAGTATATCACTGGCAGCGTAGAGAGAGACGTATTACATATACATATCATTATCAACTACAGTTTTAGGACCTAGGCCCGCCTCTTGTCATCTATCGGGCATATTTTCAGTCTTCGAGTGAATACTACATTTGTTTTTAAATAAAATTTCAGTAACACTATTCCCACTTCGAGAGTCCATGCTGTAAATCTATTGAAAACGCGATGACCACTAAGAGCCCATTTCTTATACACACCCATGTGTTAAACCGTAAGGTATTCTGGAATCATAATAGCGTTTCCGCATTTCTTTAACGTGTATCTGGCATACACGATTATAGCTATACACAAATACGCTGTCAAACAAAATACATACAAAAGTACGCTGCAAAGTCGACATGCGAACGTAGCGTCTGCGCTGGTCAAGTATCAAAAGGACGCCTGTCAAACGCCTTAGCCTTAACGCCTAGAATTTAATTAACACTCTAAACACGACATTCAAGAGGTTAAGGTAAACCTTATGCCAAAGAACCAGAAGCAATATCAACGGAATCTCTAAAAACTAATTTTAATAAAGCCAGCTGCTAATGCTGAGATATCGCGTGCTTCAGCCAATACTCATTAACCAGCCCCACACGCTTAACCGAAAGACTATTACATAACAGATTAGATTTTAAAATTACCATGTAAACCGTTGTATATAATTGTGTATAGTTAAACGCAATATTATTTGCATTTGAACATGCAACAGTGTCTCGTGCGGCCTCTGGTAGTGTATTGAGTAATTAACATGCGGTCTATGCAGAGACGATGTTGAGGCCGAACTAAATAGAACAGAACCATCGCAAATTGTTTCATAGTAATGGTTACTCACGTGTTAATTTAGTATTTAAGTGCTATATAATTGTGTAAAGAAGTGTCAAGTTGTTGGGTGAAGCGATTGAAGTAACAGTTTTAAAAAACTGACGAAGTCCGTGTCGCAAAGAAGTGTTGAGATCACACACTGAAGTTGCCGTACCTACTACCACACAAATGCCGATTCATTCTTCGCCAGTTATTATTTTGTAATATTTATGTTTTGAGAATATATAACAATATCTGCCCTGTAGGTATATGAACTGTCCCATTGCTGTGCACGGGCGTCATCTCAGTGTAAGAAGGTAGATAGTATAGTCCACCACATTGGCTAAGTGCAGGTTGGCAGACTTCACTTATCTTCAAGAACATTATGTAGAACTCTCAGACATGCAGGTTTCCTCACGACGAAGTTTTCCTACACCGTTAAAGCACGCAATAATTATCTAATTAATACGTACATAACTTCGATATGACGTAGGTGTGTGTGATTTGAGAAAATACGTTCTGGTTCTATGACATACTTAATCTTTAAAATATACAATTTTCTAATGAAAACCTACTTAATATTTTTTTTGGCTTTTTTATTATGATGACTGCACGGAGCTTGTGTTTGAGTGGGTTAGCTATCGCCGCGCCAATGTAAACTACTGTCATAGCAAAAACAAATCTTTCTTTGTTTAACAAGCTCATACACGGTTTGATGAAAGTTTGCATACAGAAGACAACTGTATATTACGTATATATTTGAACGCATGATCTTTGACACGGCAATTAACGGTCTTACTGAATGTAGCTACTTTCAAGCTACTATTTAAATAACCATCTCAATGATATTTTAGAGTATATTTTAGTTTTGATATGTGCAGCTGATTGAGGGATCCCGACTACCATACTCAACAAGGCAAGGTATTTAGCGGCAAATGACAATAGATACCTACTCGCCCCTACTGTGTAGAATCTAAAACATAGACGGTGAAGCAATACGCCACTGCCTCCTCCATAAGCAATACGCCACTGCCTCCTCCATAAGCAATATACGGGTATAAGTCTATGTACTATATAAAGTGTTTACGGTATAAACTAAAATTATTCAAAAATTAATTTAAATTGTATTTGGTCGTCCATAATTCGATATGATAATACCTACGAATTAAAATGCACGATGACGTTTCGTACTGTAGTTCACTTAAAGGAGAGATCTTAACGAAGTTCTTTACATTTTGCTTAACTACATTACAAGATCCTCTAATAGATAGCTGGCGATATTTACTATGCACCTACATTTCGCCAACTAACTTTTAGGTCTTATAATAGGCACGAGTCTCTATTCCACGAGCACAGTTCCAGATTACCTACATACTGCGAATTTTATAATATAAAGCCTAATAATTGTTTTACGACACTCTTTTATGAAACTATCTATTAATGGTATAAGGCCTAATAGTATAATGAAAGTTACTTTTATTGCAAAATTTAAAAATGTGCGCAACAATTACAGAAGCTGGGCAACTAATTATCTATAACATATAAATTATTATTTTATATACATTGTGATCTATATTAATTATTATTATATGAATGACCTATATAAATAAGATTTTTTATTTTGATTTAACAGATAGCGTGTATTTTATTAAATTTATACTTATAACATTGTATTTGTAACTTCAATGTGTCTATTCCAATGTAGTTAAGTCAATCTTGTTAAGGTTGTACGATACATGAATGCACTGCGTGTGTGAACACATTAAATTGTCTATTATATCATATTGCAGATTTCCTTTTTTATGATTTATGATTGAGATAACAGATTACTCCATTGTAAGTTGTACAATTCTATTTATTCTTTCTAATCACTCCAACGATGCTAGGTACATGCACGACCATTTGAGAAGGTTCAAGTCAATATGTTCAAGTGAATATTGGTACATAAACGCAGTATGACTTCCATATTTTATATTTAGCGGAGTATAATTAAGTTAAATATTTTCTTGAAATTAAACAATTTATACGGATTTTGTCGCGTTGTTTATTTTATTTTAAAACACTGTTATTACATATGTAATTTTGAAAACTCTTACACTACTATTATTGAACTTTACTACTATTTAAGCTATATATTTTTAATTAAAACTATTTATATTTAAGTTGACACTTTGCCCCGACGTTTCGGTTGCTTTACAGCAGCCATGTTCACGGGAAGACTGACGTGCCATGTTCGGGTACTTTGAAATAACTAGGTACACTTCAGAACATTGGGACAACTATCATCTTAGTCTCCGTATAAAGTGTTTTAATCCGTATAGTGTTTAATTTCAATGTATAACATTCGCGTAAACATAAGACAATATTATTAAAATTTATCTATATATTAATACTGTATAAAAAACTTAGGACTTGATTTACACACTGACTAACTGTACTGATATGGATAGAGAAAACACGGGTTCCCTCTTTACGATTTAAACAAGGCCACACGCATGACGTAGGGATATAAGTGGTCGCCTCAACTCAGCCACTACGCCGAGTAATGCAGGTTCGATCAATACACGAGACAATAATTTGTATGATTCACAAATGATGATCCAAGTCTGGGTGTACTTTGTGTCCGTTGTTTGAATGTTTGTGAAGTACCCACGACACAGGAATTATTCCAAGCGCTGATGTTGTATTTTTAAAAGCAAATAAATAAAAGAAACATGGCCTATCGGTTTACGAAATGTCCACGGGATAAGAACGAATAATTTTATGCGGCTACTAAAATACAAATCCGTCATATTTTGTTTCTGTTATTTTAATTTTACTGTAGTAACACAGGTATTTTTTATTGCTGTTGTAACAACTTTCAAGTTCAGTAGTAAGATGGGTAATTAAATTACCGTTGTTACCTACTACTAGTAGTAAGATTGGTAGATAGTAACACGGGCAATAAAGGCTCTAAAAACAGTCTCGTACATATGGTATGGTTATTTCCTTTGCTTCAGACTTTTAACAGATAATTGATCGAAACACACACTCTTGAGCCAACACCAGCGTCGACTATGGTCCTAACAAAGAAACAATTTTAACATGTGCCTAAAAATAATTTGATGTGCATAGTAATCGTGTAATTTGATACCAGTAACATAAAATGTACACATACAAATTTCAATTATACCTAGAAGTAATTTATATCAACAAATTACAAGTATAATAAACCAAAACTGCCTGTATTATGATATCACTGTCAAAATTAAATTACATTAGATTCTAATTATAATTATTCTATTAAAGGAGCAAATTAAATTTAAATTATGCCTTCATAAATACGATTAGTGTAGACTGCCAGTATCTAAATACATACCTACCTCTATAATAGAATGGCATCTTACTTTCGTCAGATCCGTGTCTCTTGATATGATACTGCGTAAGCGCTTGCTCCACACAGCGCGTGCGTAGAATTTGTAGCGTTCCACATTCGTATATTTTTGAAATTAGAATGCATCTCGCGGATAAGGTTAGGATATAGCTAACTGTAGAGAAAATGTTTTAAAACTTGGAAGTTCTTGGAATGGCAGACATAATTGATAACCTAAAGTACCTGGCCACCAGTGTGCCGCTGTTCAATAGGTTACCAGGTAAAAACAAGAGAAATTTATAAACGCAGTTTGTAAGGGGGAATGTGATAAAGTAGCAGTCCCTTGCGGTTTTATTCACGTTTATGATCACTGCTCTGCTCCCGTTGCTCGTTGCGTGATGTTATATCGTCTAACCTTTCTCAAGAATGGGCTATTATATGTTTTTAATTCGGCTGGTAGTTCGATAGATTGGCGTGTTCGAACCAAAAAACAAACAATCTGCTCAGCTTTATCTTTATATATATAAAATTCTTTTATACATGTGTAGGTATGTCACTAATCTATGCCTAAATAGATTAACCGATTGTGATAAATTATTTGTGCCTGTTTATGTGGGCCCCTGGATAGTTTAGATTCACAATTAGACTTGGTTGGTAGCGCTGCGATCAGGTTGCAAGCTAACGTTCAGACAGGATAACGTATGACAGACCCGTTAATCCTTACTAATATTATAAACGCGAAAGTTTGTATGGATGTTTTTTACTCTTTCACGCAAAAACTACTGGACCGATTGCGATGAAACTTGTTATGTAGATAAAGACCTGGATTCACACATAGGCTTTTTATTCCGATATTCCCACGGAAACGGGACTTACGCGGGTGAAACCGCGGGGGAAAACTAGTATTAGTAGGAAAATTAGTATATGTTGTTAATATGCTAGGAACGGAATCGGACCTCTGCTCAGTATGAGAAGGGTTGGCCATGGCATAATATTGATATTACCTACTGCAGCATGTAGATAGCTTTATAATCATACTAGTTTCTGCCCACGGCTTTGCACGCATATATGCCACGGAGTCATATACCAGGATAAAAGTTAGCCTATATTCTTCCTCAGGCTACAATGTATCTCTTTGCCAAATTACATCAAAATTAGTTCAGTGGTTTAGTCGTGAAAGTGTAAGAGACAGACAAAACTACTTTTGCATTTATAATATACGGCTTTTTGCAGATTTGATCTCGCACATGAAACAATTGCATCAAATGTTTTGGTTTTGTTAGTAGAGTAGGTATTGCAGTCTGGAGTGAGCGACTAACCTATACTTGGTACCTTCTATTTAAGTCTTCTCAGTCACATATTTTTTTTAATAATAATATTATTTGGCAGAAGATTTTTAACCTAGTATTAACATCAAGATTTCTCATTAATTTTAAATAAAATATAATTTAAAGTGCCAATGATTGGTTATTTGTTTAATTAGGTACTGGATATAATTGTTCACCGACGATTCTGGTTTAGACTGTTCGTCGACATTACAGTTTAAATACCAGCTCTGTATACCTATAAACTGTCCCACTACTGAGTACGGGCCTTATTTTAATGTGAGAAGGGATAGGCCATAGTCCACCACGCTGACCCAATGCGAGTTAGCAGACTTCACATATCTTCGAGAAAATGATGGAGAACTTTCCGACGTGCAGGGATATTTATAAGGCCTGTTCCGTACCTGGAATATTTCCTGTATAGCGGAGGACTTTACAAACATTCAAACAACGGACACAAAGAACATCCACTCGAAACAACCATTTGTGGATCACACAAATTTTTGTCCCATGTGGGATTCGAACCCACAACACTCTGCGCAGCGGCAGTGCCGAGACGACCAACTAAAACCGTCGTTTGAATGTTTATAAAGACCTCCGTACACGTAACACGTATTATTTTAGAAGCGTGTTGCCTTTTTCCAAATTTAGTTGTCTGCCAATAGACATCAATCCTATATACTTATATAATCCAATCATATCAAGTAAATAAAAGACCATTTTTTCTTAGGTTATATTTAGACAGAATGTTACAGTATACAATATCAATACGAATTACATTGTTATTGCAAACACAACACGAAAAGGAGGGAAGCAACAACCCTGTATACAAATCCTTTTCAACATAATTTAGATTTTAGGAACAAAAATCTTACCTTTCTTTTCAGTCGGCAAATAAAAATACATACATACGCTTCCCTATTCTAATACACAAAGTGCAAAACTTCAAAATAGATGAGACTCTTTGTGCTTTGGCATAATTATATTATACATAGTTACCCAACCACCGCGTGTCATGACGGTAAACTATCCATATACGGGGGTATACACGCTTACAATATTTTCATACCCGCACTGACATGAAACATAGGCGGCATCACGAGGCTAAGTGGACAAAAAATGCCGACACATTTTAAAACATTTATTCGAAATAGCTGTTTTTATCTACACTGGACATTAAATAATCTGGGCCACCCGCTATCTAGGAACACTGATTCGATTTTCTCAAAAAGTATAAAACTTACAACTATCAAAGTTATACCTTCAGAAAGTGCGTTTTATGATGATTAAAATGACTATAAATTTATTGTAAAATACCGTCAACTCATATTGTAATCAAGTTACAAACACAATGCTAACGATTTGCTTTTTTCTACAATGAGGGTAGTCGGATATTTCTTATCATTTCTTTAGTTTTTGTCAATCGTTTGCTCAGACGCGTGTATTTTCGCAACTGTTTTCGATCAAAAATGGATACGACACCTCACGGAAGTAGCTCAAACTGTAGCACTACTTCAAGCAGGCTTTGCGCAACGTGAGGCAGCTCGAAGACTTTGAATCAGCAGATCTTCGGTGCAACGAGACGATACCTAGAGACTAGAGCATTCGATTGCCTTCCAGATACGGGCTGACCTAGGGCTACATCAGCAGCAGATAATCGTTATATCCAACTTACTGTTCTGCGAAATCGCCGCCTTTCAATTCTAACAAAGTCTGCGAGACGAACGCCAAGTGGTCAAAAGTTCAGGTACCATCAGAAAGAGACTTGCTGAACGGAATCTGACTCCAAAGAGAGCTGCAACAGGCCCAGCGTTAACGGTAGCTCACCGTCGAGCATGACTTGAATTTGCTCGAGACCATAGGGATTGGACGTTAAAGCAATGGGTTTATGTACTCTTCACTGATCAGACCAGGGTGAGTCTAAATAGAAGTGATCGACGTCAGAGAGTATATCGTCGCCCTGAAAAACGTTATTCCCAATGTTACATCGAAAAAACTGTTGCTTATGGAGAGAATCTGTAATGGTCTGGGACGATATTTCGTTAACCGCACATACAGCGTTGATGTTATCGAACCGATGCACTATGGGACAGAACCGTGCGTACCGTCTCAAAAACAGGTTTTGGGAATGTTCGATATTGAATATTTTGTTAATGCACATATCTGGCTGAATGTCTAATACATATTATATAGTATTTAAAATAGATTATTTCGCTTTTTATTAAATAAAACTTGTCTTGCAAGTTGACGCACAAAATAATGTCGATTACGTAGCACTGAATTCCATCCACCAGTTTACATAGTCATATTTTGATTATTTTCAATGCAAAACTATAAATGTGATATATGGTTAAAATGGTTATTAAGTACTCTATTTAAAAAGTATTTAAGTGGACTTTTATGTAAAAACTGGAGGTATACAATGTTTTTACAATATCTCATATTATTCCAATATCCCTTATTAGAAACTTTAAATAGACTTTTGACAGTTAGCGATTTCTGCCGATGTCGTAATATTCATAGCATCACATAAAACAGTTCATATAGAAGACATTTTAGACATTCAGGAAAAATGCAAAATATTTTAAAATTTATTTTAAGATTTGATTCAGAAGATTTTTGGGAAACAAGATTATTTTTGACATTTTATTGTTAAATAATATTATTTTTGACATTTTATTGTTAAATAATATTATTTTAAATAACTAAATTAATGTTTAGGTAAGGTGGAAATACTGGGTAATGTATTAATTTTATTTTTATCATTCCGCCGGATGTGGTAAATGTTTGTTATTACTGCGTTAATTAAATAATTCTCATATAACCTTTCAATCCAAAAATGGGCTGTCAGAACACCAGAAGTGAAAAAAGTAAAGAAGATAAGAAGAAACTTGTACAAAGTTGGTAAACCCCGGCAAAGAAGTGGAAATAGCAATGACGCCAATACAGCTCGAACTACTATTGCTCTTCAGAAATAGGTTATTACACCCATTTTTGAAGTGTCTCAATTAGATTCCATAGCGCTAATGAAGCACTAAAAATTCACAAAATTTTTATTTAATCGATAAGTGCCATAAAAATGAATTTAAATTTTGCATTTTCAACTTTCGCGCGTAATTTGAAGAAAACGCTGGACGCCTTAATGCTCTGTGGTCATGACGTCAGTTGGCTGCGTAAACAAATGCAATGATATTTTGTATGTTATGTTAATTGTTTATATTTTAAAATGAGTTATTATTCTACTTTGGTGTGCTGTTCATGAAAGCAAAAATAAAAATAATAAAAATCCTATAGAGATTAACGGTACGCTGATCAGTTGACACTGTTGACAGTTGACATTTCTTAGTTTACACTTAATAACATGGCGACTACTATACCTACTGATGTTATGAAACAGATTAAAAAAGCTGAAATCTTTGTATTGAATTTTAAAATTTATTTTTCTATTTTGTGAACTAAAACTAACGTTATCCGACTGCTTTTTACCTAAGCTATCTCAATAATATATTTTTAGATTTTTCTCATATAGAGTAAAATACCCTATTATAGGAGTTGATGAGGATCTTATTAAAAAGATTCTATATAATTCTTCAGACATTGGCATCCGGCTTTGCTGCAAATCCAAAAAAAATTATGTATATACTCGCGTTACTGCACAATTGCACGTTACAAAATGTATATGGTATAACATGCCTTCTGCAGTACATAAGATCTTAATACCCATGTATAATAAGACATTTTGCTGTTCTGCCTATTGGTAATTTATCTGAGGGGCATCCTCAGGTAAATTACAAGAATCTCGTAATAAAGATTACAAAAATATCAGATTACATCCCGCTAGAAAGTGCCCTAGGTCCGCAACGAATGAAGACGTATTTCATGGTTTTCTATTTACATCAGATCCATATATGTAGGTATATCAAGTATCAGAAAACCACCAGTCACTGTTTCCAAGGAATTATTAGACGAAGCCAAGAAACTATTTGATATTTATATTGAAGTATGTATATCGATCTTTTCCCTATTTTATTTAGTGGATTAATAGATGTTTGTCATTTATTATATATTATTTTCATATATAATATTAAGAAAAATAAGAAATAATAGATAGTTTAATATCATAAAACTTTATAATTATCGTTCAATATGTTAAGTAAACTATGTTTTTGTATGAAAGTGTCATTTTCATTTTTGTTTTTTTATATATTATAGGTAAATAAAAATTAACAAGGAATGTAACATTATTTGATAGTAATATACATTATAGATACTGCTTCCCAAATTTCAGCTAATTACTTCAATTATTAACAACACAGTTACAGATTTTTGATACGGTACGCACGGTTTTATCCCATAGTGCGACGGGCCGTACACGTGGATTGACTTCTCATCGCTACATTACTGAAATCCACGCAGGATATATCGCGCAGAATATGCAGTTGATGCATGATAATGCACGGCCTCATGTTGCTCATGTAACTATGCGTAACTATGCCCACTATCTATGCGAAGTCGGCATTCGTACAATGGACTGGTCAGCTCGAAGCCTGGATTTGAATCCGATAGAATACCTAATGGGATGGGCTGAAACGTCGGGTTCGAGCCCGGGTACCTGCTCCAACAAGGCTTGTAGAGCTGCGAATCGCAATTGAAGAGTGGAGTGCAATTCCTCAAGATTTCAACGCCAGGCTCGTGAGGTCGATGAATACAAGGATACTGGCAGTTATCCGAGCAAGGGGAGGGAATACTAAATACTTAACAACACCTTTTTTTTAAATTTTCTTTTTCCGGCTTTAATTTTTTGTTTTCATTTTATTATTACTGACAATTAATACATCTGGAAAACGACTCTTCTTTGTACAATCCTTAATAAACACTTAATAAATTGATTGATCCCAATGAGTTTCCATTCGATTTAATCATCATAAAGCGCACTTTCTGTAGGTATAACTTTCATAGTTGTAAGTTTTATACTTTTTGAGAAAATCTAATTAGAGTTCCAAGGTAGCGGATGGGCCGATTTATTTGCTGTTAAGTGTAAATGCGTAAGCGGACTACTATAAAAATATCAGTGCTATAAAATACTCGACCAACAACAATTTGTTGTACCCTTATAGGACTTTCGTCACTGTGACTTAGTCACTCTTCGCAAGTCTAAGCTAACCATACCTTTCTGTTTGGCCAATAGATTACATTTGAGTGACGGGCGCTTTCCTATACCCTGTCCTTGAGGATCAAGTCTATCTGCAGCGCGCCATCTATTAGTGAATCTCAGACGATGCGCTACGGATGCTATAAAATAATGGCTAACATATGCTTTAACGCCACTTCGACCAGTGTCATTTAACCCTAATTCACTTTAAAAGCGCGGGCATTCCAAAATGCGTTGAACAAGAATGATCATATCTAATCAGTATATCATCGAATTGATGTTTAAATCGGACGCATATGTTTGCGCATATACGCAAAAATGCGTACGAGCTGAGATCGTGAATGATTGCATAAACATCTCGTCAATTCATTCGTTTTGTAGAAAGGAGATCCATTATTTAATATCATTAACGCTACATTAAAATATGATACATAAATAAACAGTTAAAATCGGTTATCATATGAATATTGCATAGACAATACAGAAATGTATGTGTTACATAGAACTTGTCTTTTATATGTTACACATCTAAGTGAGAGATATTGAATAAAATTATCTTTGCTATTTCTTTATATTCCAAAAGAGGCCATATTATTAAGTTTTATCTTTGAATTGATTTAACTTACAATTAAGTGTAGAAAATATTAGGCAAGATAAACAAAACTTTTAAATAATATAATAATAATATAATAATAATATAATATCTACCTAATAAAATCATATTAAAATTTATTTTAAAAAACATGAATCTTAAACTGAATTAGGTATACAAAACAGCAAACAAATCGTAGCAGCTAAAAATATTATTTTTGTATTTTTATATTTTACATGTATTTTTGATATTTTCGGATATATTTTGAATGACTTATTTTTAATCTGTTTATAATAAATATGATTCATGAATACTAAATAAAATTAAGGTGTCGCGGAGTGATCAAGGCTATTGTCAATAATACTTCAATGTGTGATGAGAGACATATTAACCCATTGCATGGCAGCAACACACCTGCGCCAGACAAGAAGTTTTCAATTATGTCTAGCATTCTAACATTCATAAACCTGCCTCCCATAACATAATCGTGTCTCTTTCAGTGGTATATTCCTAGTACAATAGGGAAATACCCAGGTTGCGAGGCGTACGAGGGGACATAGGGCCAACGTGCAGAGGCCCTTCGAGAACTTTAAAAAAATAATGATTATATATAACTACACATCTCCTAACCCAATAGCAATAAACTAAACAAACATAATAATTTATTTTGATTTATTTATTAAGTAGTTCGCTAAGCAAATTCAATCGGGCGGTATTCTGTGCCTCAAATAAAAGTTGCTATCCTAAAAAGACGTTACAGCGACCCTCATAATCAACAACGTCCAAAGAGCGATTTTTAAAATATCGTACTGGGTTATGATTTTACAACCGCGTACAGACTACTACTGCTGCTTCTGTATAAAAAAGCAGGAGATTTTGTTATGATTATTGAAAAGCTATAGAAGAATAAAATATTTTGATTATAGGTACTTTATTTCCGTTCTGTGTGGGACGTCGCGATATAAATAAATAAAAAAGATATACTAATTATCATCATCATCATAAAAATGATATACACATAATTTTTTATATTACTATTATTATTTTACCGATGCACTCATTGGGTTTTGTAAAGTAAAAATGTCATTGATCACCTTGCGAGACCTTATGAACATAAAAACGGAATACTTATACAAAGAACATGCGACTGTATTGTAGCATCTTGTCAAGAACGTGTAAACGCTCCGGTTTCTTCTCCAACTCTTTGTTGTTGAACTTCTGGCCACTGAAAACAAAAATAAAACATTTAGTTCTAAGTCTATGATGATAAGTACTTACTTCACATATCTATGTTACACAGAAAATTATGATTCACTAGTTTTTGCCCGCGGCTTCGCTTGCTTTTATGTAGATTTGTACTTGTATCGGGTGACCAACTAAAAACCAGCGCTGGTGCACTCAATTTGGGTGCCCAGCTAATGCTGAGTTGGTGACCCTTTTCGGCGAGGGCATACACATTTTTGTTTTATTATGTATAATATGTTTTTGTTTATTTTGTTTTAATTAATTGTGTGTGCTCTGTACAAAATAAACATGATTTCTTTCTTTCTTTCTTTCTTTTGTCTATCAATTTCTGTCCCTCGGCAACAGTACTTGTTTTCTGGATGAAAGATACCCTATGTCCTTTTCTGTACTCCTGACAACTAGTATGCAAAATTATAAGATGATCGGTTGAATAGTTAAGGCGTGGAGCGAAACAAATAAACTCACATTCACGGGTATGATATTAGTTAGTATTACGCAGATATCATACGCAGATATGTTACACTAACATTTTACCACATTACGTTTCTCCAGTTCCGCGTTTTAGGAGGTGTGCGTACCAAGAATTTCCTAGTAGAAAAAGCTAATAAGACTACCCGACTTACGGGTTCAAACTCACAATCGATCAAAATATAAACGCAACCTTATTTCATGGGACCCATGAGGCAAAGAATAAGAATGCAAACAACGTATTACAATTAATAGTTAATCATCGTCACATGAAATGACAAATGATTAAAGAAAGATCATAGATGTGATGAGTTCATAGTGATAACTCTTTTTTTTTTTTTTTACGTGGGGGAATGCTATGACGCATATCCCTCCGCGGGGGCGGGCGGAGGGATTATGTCGGACTCGCCGGGGTAAAGAAAGATGTTGAGAATATAATGTACCTCCCGGGATACCGACTAAACCTACCACGGTGTTCCTCGACACAACCACTATCGACGGGGCCGCGCGAATCGCTTTCGCATGCGGTCGCGACCCCGCCAAGGTTACGGCCCGCCGTATGAAACGGCAAGCCACTACACGAAAGACCTACCCAAAATAGGCACTACGTCATATAAAACCCTACTGTCTCCCCTAGAGGGGAGACGGACTCGACACAGAGGCGCGCGTGGGAACACGCACGCCGCCTCTCGGACCTGGTGCTGAACGGATGGCGGGCAGGCCCACAAAGCCCGCCACCCCCAGGTCAAACCTCAGGGTGGCTGGAGGTCATCGCGCGCCCTCCGGCGCCCGGCTCTGCGGTTGGGGAGAGGGTTTAAACGCTCCCTCTCCCGCTCCGCCGCCTCCTTGATGGAAATCACTTCCTCGCAAAAGGAGGCGACGGCGTTCCATGACCTCTCACTCCGGACCATAGACTGAACTACGGCCGGGAGCGAGAGGGCAACCGATCCGACTGCCGCGATCAAATCACGGCGCTGCGATGCCCAGGCGGGGCAAACCGCCAAAGTGTGCAGCGCCGTGTCCTCAACAACGTCGCGGCAGTCGCCGCAGTGGTGACAACCGGGCGTCTCTTGCCGGCGTATACGACACAGGAACTGGCCAAAACAACCGTGGCCAGTTAGAACCTGTGTCAGCCGAAAGGTGAGGGCGCCATGCCGCCTCTCCAGCCACTCCTCAAAAACGGGACTTACCGCCACGATCGTGGCGTGCCCGATAGTGATAACTCTACTACATCCTGAACGAACTAATTTAACACGCTTTTTTTTCAATGCAATATTATTATTTACTTCTATTTTTTTTTTATTAATAAAATAACTAATTGACTGTTCCAAGGATTGTTTGCACATTTTTATAGAAATAAAGATTAGGGACTTGACTTAATCCGCCTTTTTTTAATATACGAAAATGTCTACTCCATAAGAATAAGCCCCTGGCGAATGACTTGCACTGTATAGCTTCAACTATGAGGTTATAAAGGTACTTAGTGTGATGTTCCTCCAACATAAAGGGACGGTTCCGCCGACTATGCTAGGTGATCGTACCTGGCGGATCACAATAACAATTATTAAGGGAAGATTCTCCGACCACCAGGCACGAGCCGCGAACTAACGTTGTTATCTGAAACTTGTTTATATAGAAGCATGCAGAGTAAACTTCGCTTGCGCGTTTCAAAAAATTTATAGCGAAATGTGTAATTGTGTACAGCGCCATCTCTTGTCATGTTACGTAGCATCTTCGTCAGTGTTGAGTCACTGCAAGATTTCATAGAAGGATGATGCCATTAGGAGCACTTTTAGAAATTGGCTATGGAATTATCTAGAAGAAAATGTGTCGTGGTACGTCAAGAACAGTGGACAATCATTGTAAAGCATTACCAGCGTGCTGAAAAAAAATCTCTGATGTGTTCCTATGGTGCATACGATGTACAGAATTAATTAAGCGCTGCAGAACTGTTACTTACTGACAGTATTGTACTGGAAAATTCTGACATTGCTTACAGGGCTTACCTGCTAGTAGTTTATGTTATTATCACAGCAGCTACTTCTCTTTTACTGGATCGATCGATATATAGCATGAGTTATAGTCCTAATATAAGTACATACGAGATTGCAGGTGGTACCGTTAATACGTGAGCTGTTCCAACTCATCATCAACAGCCAGTATGTGTACGGTATATTTTATACAGATTTAATTCGGCAGACTGTTAAATAGGTACTTATTACTGCTTTACATTTATTATTGGTCGTTGCTATTAATTAAGTACTGCTTGTTAATATAGCATGACAAACATGTAGAACTGCATCTTGATTTTGAGTCTTGAGTCTATTACCTGATATAAGTAATGATAATAATAATGTCCTCCAGACTGAATGTCGGTCACGGCGGCCAATTTTAACGGAGACTGGCCATTTGCGCAGGAGATATTATAGTGCATAAGCGTGTGCGCATACTCAAGTGCACTCTCTGTTCCCTTTCTCTCATGATCCGATAGGATGGTAATCCGACACGACCGGAGAGAGATCAGGCGCAGAACCGACGACTTCACGTGCTTTCTGAGGCACGGGGGTGTCTAACTCCGCCAATTTCCTAACTCCGAGCTGAGAGAAGGCTATTGAGATTTCTAAACAGAAAAACCCAATAACTTTTTGTTGGCCCGACCCGGGATTCGAGCCCGAGACCTCATGCAAAGCAATCGCATTCATTACCGCTGCGCCACGGAGGCAGTTAAAGTAAGTAAGGTACGGTACGTACTGCGTGAGCGAGCGCGCACGCACACAGGCCAAGTGCGCGTAGTAGGTGGGCGTGGGGTAGGACACGGAGCGCATGCACCGCGAGTACAGGTGACACAGGTAGTAGGTCAGCTGTTCCACTTCGTCGTCCGGGATGCGGCCGTCGTTGCACACGGCGTGGTAGCGCGTGGGCCTCGCCGTGCCTTTCAGCGCCTGGTGCGATACCTGCCGGGCACAATACATACTTCAGTAACACATGTCTCTAGTTGTAAACTGCATCTTTCATACACGTAGAATATTTTCGCTAGGCTGGAAAGATCAAATAATTGTAATAGCGTGTCCGCGGGTCATGAATACATCACAAAAGTAGAAACGTGGCGCTCACGCTGTCAAGGTATCACTTTTATCTCAATACTAGCTTTTGCCCGCGGCTTCGCTCGCATAAAAGTAGGTTAGGTTAAGTTATGTTAGTAACAGTACTTTCTTTTTTAATATAAAAAATAGCATTTGTTATTTAGTACTAATATAGCATTCTAATGGTGAAAGATTTTTTAAAATCGGTTGCGTAGTTTTTGCGTTAAATCCTTACAAACAAACGAAGAAAAATCTAATCTTTCCACTTTATAATATTATTAGTATAGATGGCTCCAGTTTCAATGGAATTTCGGATATTACAACCACAGAAGTAGAACTGAGGCCGCTCGCGCACTTAAACCATTCACTTTCACCTGAATATGGATCCAGTTTCCGTTGAGATTTGGATTTTGCAACAACAGAAATATAAATGTGGCCGGTCGCGTTCCTAGGACGTAGACTAATTTCAACGTAAGTGAGGTGAAAAAGTACTGTAATGTGTTATTTTGAATAGTAACTAGACTCGCTTTAAGCATACTGTTATAATAATGTGTGTATATGTGAAATCAAAATATTGAAACCATAATAAATATTCAAGTTAGGTTAAAAGGTAACACTTATGAATGTCAAAGTTACAATTTTTTGTTTCTGTTAATTTACATTACTGCCACGTTCAGCAAAGCAAGGGTGTAGGGCTCATGAGAAGAACGGGCAAAAAACTCATGGTGTGTATTGTTAAGAGGCCTATCACAAAATTTGTATGCTCTAGTTTAGGTAAATAATCTGCAGCGTTGGGTGTATGTGAGTAGTTAGCGCTAAGCTACGCACACATATACAAATGGCGCCTACGTTGTGACGGACTGAATAATTTTGAGCTATGATTATCGTAGTGCTAAGTTGGGGTATATGTTTATCGATATTTTGTAGAATAATAAATAAAATAGTAAATATCAATTTAGTTCATAAATTTAATGGATACTATTACTACTAGTACTAGTGTTTGTATGCTTAGATCTTTTAAACTACGTAACGGATTTTAATGCGGTTTTCAGCAATAGATAGAGTGATTCATATAACTACCGGGAGCGATGTCGCAGGCAGCAACTATTATATAATATAATTATTATCGTAAGTAAGGTTTTATCTTCAACACCAGCTAAAAAGTACATGGCATCGAGTCAGCTACATCTCACGAAGCACAAGACATACTTTACTCTAATTGGTGAGTCAAGCTTATAAACATTGTACCTGAAATTATGGTAATTATAAAACAAAACGAGATATATATGTATCAAAAACAATTTATTTGTAAAGACAAAGAACTCTTATAAAAATATTTGTCTCAGGGGCATAGACCTGGCTTTTCGAGAATCTATGATTTCTGGGAGGATACATGTATCATAAAAATGTGTTAATTTTGGTAACATTTGATTTTCCCAAAAATGCTTGTCCCGATGAACCCTAACTACTTTTAGTGCATAATTCGAACCAGTCCACACTCCAAATAAGCATACATTTCTATTTGCAATATGCAACTGGCCCTGTATTTGGTAATACCAATCGTGTTTCGAATTCATGGTTAGTTCACCGGAATTGCCCAATTTGAAGCAATTAATTTTTTTTCTTTGAACGGCTTCTTCTGGATCTATGCCAAATGCTGAAGAAGGACATTTAATTTCTATTAGTCCTTCTTCGCAGATACCATCAGGAGAAGCACCCAAAAAGTAATATTGCTGGTCAATAAACAGTCCACATTTGTTTATTACAATTTTTTCTTGCACACTCATTTGTTCCAACGCCCTGGCTTCATTTTCTTTTCCATGTCTAATGGCAGGCACATGGCCTATGTTGTAGCTGTACAAAATAGTTTTCACCAAAGGGGCTGAATTTTGGTTAGCGCGTCTTTTGCAAACTTTACCAAAATTTGATGCCGTCAAAATACATCGACGTAGTTCGACCCATAACGAACTTTCAGCTTGCAATATGGTACTACGCTCGATTTCAAAACGGTTCAACGTTTGTTGTTTTAGATTATTTAAAAATAAATCTTTAGCGTTACTGTAATCGGCTTGGTCCATATCTGGTCGTTGACATTCACTGCCATAGTGTCCGTCAGTCTTATTAAAATGCAGTTTGGTCTTACTGCGCTTTGGTCGAGTCGTATTGTTTGCGCGTCGTTTTAGCTCTAAGTCTTTAATAGCTTTGCCTGGGCTCTTGCCCCACAGTGTTTTGTACAATGTGTACTGAGGCTTTCCGCTATTGAAAGCCACTACTGCTGCGTAGCAGCGTGCTTCGTAGGATCTTTTTAAAGAGTAATTAACTCTCTTGCCACCTACTGCTTTTGCCACTATACTATTAAATTGTTCGGCGCGATTGTTTGTAAAATTTTGTAAAAGGCTCCTAGAATGAAATGCCAACACAGATGCGTTCCTTTGTAATTTCAGTATCAGAGTTGGTATCATGGGTACCATATTTTGTTCTTTTTTTCTTTCCAATGTGCAGTAGTAATCTTCACAATGTGCGTGGTCACCGAAAATATGGCGTGTACTATTTAATATGTCTTTTTGTAAATTATGAATTTTAGTCTCAGTAGAATTATTTTCTTTATTTCGGAATGTACTTGCTGAGCGGATCGCAGTACGTAACCTAGTCAGACGATCACCAGTTAAATGTCTACGTTCTATAAGAGGAATGGTCGTATCTTTTAGCAATTGCATGTTTTTGCCATTGTAGTTGCGCAATAAATGGTTGGTGCACTCTATTTTCTGTACAGGTACGTCAGGATAAGGTCTGCTTTCTAGAATGCTCTTGTAGGTGCTCGAGTCACCGTCAGCTATTAAAATATTATAAATAAGTTTTCTTTTCTGAATTGAGCAATTAAAACCATCAACCAGAATTGCTTGTTCCATGCTGGTGGATGACCCAAAATGATTTTTTGTGCAGTTATGCTTTCGTGGAGGGACACTTTTTGTATAAGCGCGAGCGCAGATAACGCAATATTTATTACGGACTCCAATGTGTAGAACTTTTCCAGTGTGTTCTCCAATTATTGCTGCGCAACCGGATAAAGCTGAATAATTTGTCTTATAGGATCGTTTGCTCCAACATGCATCAGCTTCTACTGCCACCATTGCTATTCCCGTATTATTTACATGACCACGTGCTATTGCAGCTTCTTGCTCTTGTTTCGCTGCTTCTTGCATTGACGCTTCGGCAGTTATTCGCCATATTTCAGCAACATCGTCATGTATAGTGTTATGTAATCGGAAGGGTATAGGTGGTAAATCCATGGATGCGTTGATTTCATTTATATTTGACAAGCCGATTCCTATCAGCATAGCTCCTGAAACGGCTCCAGCATTTACATCTAATTGCAGAGCACTTTCGTTGCATGTTTTTAATTGAAAGGATGTGCCGCACATACGACATTTAAAACTAAATTTGGATATAAGCCCATTTTGCTTTTCTTGCAGTAATTTCAGATTACTAAGTTTGCAACCAAATTTTTCACCATGTTTTTCAATATCAAATAATTGATCCATAAAGAACTGGAAATCAATTATTCTCCTTCCTTGAACCACTTGATCGACTTCCTGAAACAAGTATTATACTCATACGATGGATAATATACAATGCGAGTGGCAATTGGCACAACTCAGTAAACTTAGCGTAGGGCACCCTAAGCAGAAAGATGATATGGAAAGTGACTTGAAGCGATTGGATTGGAATACTCAGGATCGTGCCAAATGACGTACGCTCAAAGAGTTCTTTATTCTATAGAGCACTGCGATAGTTTCAGAATGATGACACACAACACAAATGAACTTAGAATATATAATTATCAATGTAATGATTCTTACGTTATTATCCTGTAAATCCCTTTCAATGGTCATACTCATATTATCTATCTCATCAAGAGAGACTAGCTGGTAATTTGGTATTATATTTAAATTCTTCATAAATGATGATGGAATTTCGCTATTAGGTATCTAAAACAGAAATAATACATGCTACTTGACAACTTTCGACTATACAATAGTAAGTTCTTAGACAAAACCTTACCATAATAAAGTATTTAAAATAGTCAAATCGAAATACCAGATAGCACCTAGAAAGTTAGTAAAAAATATAATTACTGTTTCCACTTGAGATGAACTTGACGCTTGAATAATATCGACGTTGTGCTTATCCTTTACATTGATACTGTTTTCCAAGTTGTAATGCTTTAAACATTTTCTGAAAAATAAGTAAATTTTAAATACTGCTGAAACGTTATAAACAGTTCTACAAATATATATAATATATAATAGTTCCATTTTGTGAGCAATATTACCTTGCTTCGTTTGCATTTTTTAAATTAGCTGCATACCTTTTCTTCCTAATACATCTGTAAACAGTGCCTTTTCTACCCATGCTAAAAAAAATATCTTTTTAGTGAATTAATGATGTACCTACTAATAAAATGAGTATATAGAAATAATTGTACATTATACACACACAATCGTGAATTTTGTTTACCTTACAAGTGCAACCCAGCTGAAACGCCAATCAATAAGGTAAACAAAATGCATAAGCAACAAGCAACGTGAAATTACTAGTATTTAACATTTTAAATTAAGTATAGTAAGAACACATTAAATGAATATCAACAAATATTCAAAATATTGATAAAAAATAATTATATTTATTGTGAGTTGCAAATAATACTTACTCGATCAAGACTTGGTAGCCGCACTATAATTTACAAACGATATGCGACGCGCGAAATTTGAAAATGCTCAAAAATTCGACACGCGTCCTACCTCGACAAGCGCTCGCGCGGCACTAAATGATGCATTCGTGCACAATCAAATTTGTACAAATTCTTTTTAGTTATTGTAATTGGTTTTTTAATAAATTACATAGATATTTTTACTGTTTTCGTTTGGGGAAAGCGTGATCTTTAACATGGTATAAGTATTATTTAATAAACATTTTTTATTTCTTAGAAAATAGACATAGCTTAAGGGCCATTTTGTTGGAATTATGTGGATACAAAAGTTAGTTATACTTAAATATATCGTTAAAAAACGGAAAAGTGAAGCCGTAGTGTACATTAAGAATACATAACAGACCTAACACTATTTTTAAATATCAGATAACATTCAAATTATTTAAGTTATGAGAGCTCAAAATTACCCTTCCGAGCGTTTTAAGGTAAACGCCTCTCAGAAATCGGCTGAAATTTAATAGTAATATTGGATAAATTTAAAATATAAAGCCGCTATGTACAATGACAGGAAACGGTCTATGTGAAGGTATAGTTGAATTTTTTTAGAAAATATTTATTGCCTCTGCATTACAACGTCAAAGTTCCATATTTATTGTAGTTCTGAACAAAATATGTCAACGGCCTCTTAATGTAGTTTAAAATAAATAAATAGTGGTAATTCTAAAGTGTAACGCTCAGGCAGTAGTGTATATTTTTGTCGTACAATTACAGTAATTAATTACATTGATTAGGGAATGGCATATACTTATAAAGAACTATTGATAATTATTATTTATCGATTTAAAGTGAGTTATGACAACATAACATAACATATTACTCTCACACATTAGCAAAATTCTTTTTAATAAATTTCTCCTATTATTGTTAATGCCATAATAGTAATTAGAGATCGGTGCGGCTACAACTTGATACCTGGATCCAAGGTGCGGTATGGCACGGGTAGAAAACATTAGTTACTTAGTTTCAAAGACAGAGTTAATTAATAACATATTTAAATACGTCAATCTAGACTCTCTGCTGGTTTAAGCTATTTTTTATTTGTTTATTATATGAATAAAAGTTAAAGGGTGTATATGATCGATGTTACACGTCCCTATTTCTAAGCCTATAAAATCAATGACCGACCAAACACAATGTCGCGGGGCATAAACATCGAAACGACGGATATATAAAACACATACTTAAAATGAATCCTGACATCGGTCTTATGAAAGGTGAATCAACGACGTGTCAAAATTAAACTCATATCACGTAATTTGATTTGCTTTTAAAGCTGATGAAGTCATCCAATTATGTGTTGATCGGCCTTTCAGAAACCAGGTTTCATATTAGCCACAAGTGTTCAAACATACGAATACTTCTGCTTTATAATTATGGTCTATAGTTTAAGTGAACATTTACTTACCAGATAGAAATCCAATTCTGATGAATGCACAATATCAGTATCGACAACTGTACCTGGTTCCACATTGTATTGACTGCTTTCACCTTTGTTGAAGAATCTAAAATAAATTCATATAAATATAAAGAATATTGTAAAGTTATTTAACAATTAACAAAACTTTATATATTTTATCAGCTAACCATACCGAACAATAAACAAGAACTTAATTACATATTTTGCCTATCCATGTTTAAAGTCCTATATAAAATTAGCTATGAATCCATTGGAGTCTTTTAAATACATTTATAGATACCGGGCTACTGGTAGTTACGTGGTAGTAAAACTCAAAATTAAACTTTAGTATTAGAAAAATTACAATTACAATCAATATATTTTCTCAACATCATCATCAGTTGAAAATATCGAGCGATACCAATGCATTCCAATTATTAATTAATCGATAATCGCACATCACTAAGCACACTAACTAACTCATATTTTTCAGGAATTGAGTATACGACACTGACTGTGTCTACCCTACTCTTGTAAACTACTAAGCAATATTATTAACTAGATGTGCCCGCGGTTTCACTCGCATTTATGATTACTGCGCCGCGCCCGTGGGTTATAGCGTGATGTTATATAGCCTATAACCTTCCTCGATAAATAGGCTAGCCAACACTAAAATAATTTTTCAATTCGGACCAGTAGTTCCTGAGATTAGCGCGTTCAAGCAAACAAACAAACAAACTCTTCAGTTTTATAATATTAGTATAGATTATTTCATACCTCGTATGATGTCTTTTTTGCACAAGTAAAAACAGGACCTCTGGCTTCCTTGAAGCGCCCGCCATACTCGCGTAAGCGCGGTGCACGGCCGCCAGCTCGCTGTTCATCACCTAGCACATATAACACTATTCAGTTACGATACTCATTATTAAGTACTAGATTTCACTCGTTATTGTAGATTTTATCAATAAGTTTCTATCCTTCGGGTACAGTGCCTTTTTTTTCTAGATGAAAGGTAAGCTATGTCGTTTTCTGCATCCCTGACAACGTGTATGCATTTTATAATGATCGGTCGAGTAGTTAAGGCGTGAAAGATATTAGTTAATAAGGCTGTTACATCGGCAGGAAGTCCAGTGACCTCTTCAGCACACCTTTTCATCAGACTTGTCAACGCGCAAAAAGTCGCTGTCGTTGTTACCATCCATGATAATAGTTAAAACTTATAAGAGGCCCATATGCTTGTTTGCCACGAAAATAGTTCAAATCTATCTGCCTTTTTATCACATTTCACAACGCAGCAACAACTAAGCAACAAAAGAGCATATCTCGGGCAACCCAACGAGAGTCATTCAGTCGGTCGCCCAAGGTACCGCTGGAAAGATGAAACAGATAAAGACCTGAAAGAGATGAATGTGCCCGATTGGTCAGACTTGGCACAAAATAGGAAGGAATGGCGTACTTAAATGTGGGAGGCCAAGATCCACTTTGGGTCGCTGAGCCAGCGAAATAAGTATGCAACATAAGTACCTGAACAAATTGTCCTTCAGACACACCATCACGGAACACGAATATCTTCCTAGGCAACTGGTTCATATTTCGCTCCTTGTACACCTTCAAGTGATCGTACATCATTTCTTCGAATTGAACAATCATCTCTTTCTGTAAAAATAAAAATACTACATCATAGAAAAAGTAGTTATGAATTTTATTTTCGCGAAATCATGTTATACCGCAGAATTTAATAATGATTAATTTAATTTATATACAAATGTTACAACGAAACCGGGGTGGTTTCTGTATTGAGAAAAGTAGCAAATCTCAACTGGGTATACTTAAACATTAGTTGAGAGAAATTTGGAATAAAAGCAAATAAAATGTTTAAGGATACTTAAGTAGAGTTTGAGACGTTCTAAACATGAAACGCTCAATTCAGAAACTGGGGGTTAGTCGTTATAAAACTTTACGAGTATATGATTGATACTTTAATCTATCCTGTCGACATACCGGCGGCCAGGCACATTAGGTTTTTAATTATGTCTGGCATTCCAAGCATTGACATCTGAAGTTCTATGACAGTTACTCGTAAAATAAGATAACTGGCCTAGGCCACACAGGCCACAATGTTCACAAGTGGCTAACACTTGTGACGTCGACAAGCATTCGGTAGAAATTATTTATAATTGATTATTATACTATGTTTTAGGTATGCGTATGGCTTAAGCTACATGGTCAAAGCATGACTTAAGGAACGTTATTTAGATTGTAAGTATTGATATATTATTGATAAGATTGAAAGTAATAGTAATTACTTGTCTTAGTGAAAGTAAGCTATTTTACACACAGCAACAAATGTTCGGTTAACTTCAAACAAAGATTAATCCTTTGAACCTATACTGGCTTTACCTGAAGTACTTACTTTACCTTTACTGAAGTTAACCAACATAAATAGCAATCAATAGAAATCTTTTTGTCCAAACTGTATCAAAATTAGTTTCAAAATAAGGGAGGAATCAATATTTTAAATTTAGTTATAAGGCAAGTTAGGGTGTAGTATCACGCTATCTTCCTAGGACAGCTGCATTTAAATAGCAGTTACGTTGTAGTTTGTACCTTATCCATTTTCTGCCACTTGACAATTGCTCCTTCTTCTTCGTGTCAATGGTTCTAATGTTAACTATATATTAATCGCATAATATTCGGGCATTCTAATTGCATTAGGAGTGGCCGTACAAAGCTCTAATATTGTGCAAGTGCTCGGGCAAGAAGAGCATACCAACAAATGTACCATAGTCTGCTCCAGCTCACCACAAATACTACTACTACCAGATTTGAAACACTTGTATCTAATTTATTTATAAATAGGTTTTATGAATTCTTTGTATTACAAAGTTTGGGTAATGTCACTATTCGACATAAATGTTAAAAGATTGTAAGTCATCTGCCCTATTGTAATCGAATATTCGAAACTCGTTTTGATTATTATACGATTGTTGTGTCGTGTGGTCGTTAATGATGACCTTTTTTCTTTTAGCTCTTCCTCCAAAGAAAGCTAGTACGTAATAAAATAATTTGTCAAATAAGAATCTTTCGAATAATTTAAATTTTATCGATAAGCGCACATCACTTACCAATACTTTATCTCGAATAATTTAATTATGTTGCAGGACACTTACCTTTGGTGTTTGTACACTCAGCTCAATATTGTACATGTAACATTTCGGGTCAATCGAAGCTGTGACGGCTGCAATGCTGGGTACATTACTCTGCAACAAAAGAAACATAATATAATAGCATAGTTGCAGATATATGGCTCCGTGATATCTAGGCGCATAAATTAATTAATTGGATACAAAACCCTTTAATAAACTGCTTTTAAGACAAAAATAAAATTACGGATTACCGAAATTCAATAGTCGAGTCACGTTTTGTCGAATCATTATTAACAATTGTATTTTATATCGAATAAACTACTGATCCATTCACAACTTGTCGAAGTACCATCAGTAGGCTTATGCTCGTGACGGGATAACGTGTCAGATGTGGCTGAGCGACTGAGCGCAAAACCTTAAAAATGCCCACAAGATTTTTTTGTGAAACTAGAGGCGAAAAATGCTATGTAGGCAAAATTACCTAGATCAAGTATTACAGTTAAAGAAACAGCACGAACAACTGGTGTCTCAAAACTTACAGTAACCGCTTACTATCCATCGGATTGTATACTAGTTTACCAACTTACTGGTATAAATAACTCACCTGATCGGGCGATGGATGAGTCACGTCGGCACCGACGATCATCACTCCGCCGTCCTTCAAGCATCGCGGCATAGTCTTGTCTCCCAACGCTTGGTTGATGCCCATGAGTTTGGAATTCACCTGGTAAAAGTATTATAACTTGACATCTACATTAAATATAGAGCTTGTAACAGAAAGGTGTGGTCATATAGCCCCTGTGCAATGGAAAACCGCGAAAAGTAATTCGTATACATTATGTTCACTGAGATATCGCTTTTGTTTATCGACTTATCAATATCAGCACATCCTAGTTGATACTTAAACAATACTAACAGCCGACTTGGCGACCTATGTGAACGCGAAAATGATCAGGCGAAATTTTGATAGTGATGTACCGATGTTTAAGTAATAAATAAATAAAATGTTTAAAATTGTCATCAAATTTAAAATAATTTATTTTGATCTGGGGATAGGGCACATAAGTTATTTTTCAGATATACAATACTAAATATGACCACACCTTTTACATGCTATATATACAAACTCATTTTTGTATATCCCCGAAATGGTAGGCAGTGGTCTAATATAAAGTACCCACACATATACAGGGTGATTTTGAAATCGTATATTTCCTTTTAACCACGCATTCTACTGGTGATATAGAATAACCCTGACCATATTTTTATTTAATTAGAATTATATTTTTTGAAAAATTATTGTTTCGTTTTTTTCGTGAAATGGTGTCAGATAGTCATATGTTAACCAACCGAGGCAATTTTAATTTTTTACTAATTAAAATAAAAAAACATATTAATAATTAATGTCGTAAATAATAACGGGCGGTCCTTTTTATTGCCCCTTATTATTTACGACATCAGTTATTGTTATGTTATTATTTTTAAATTAGTAAAATATAAAAATTGTGTCAGGTGGTTAAAATATGACTATTTGAAATCATTTCATGAAAAAAATCTGTACTCTAATTTTGCCGAAACCATTATTCTAATGCAGAAAAATATTGTCAGGGTTATGCTATATCACCAGTAGAATGTGTGGTTAAAAGGAATTACACGATTTCAAAATCACCCTGTATATTAGAGCACTGGCTACCCTATATATATATTAACAATATACCCTACTTGGTCAGTTGTGCTTTTAAGTCTCATTAATTGGAGGCGTAATATTGTTATCTACCGGGCAAAGGGACAGTTTCATGTTGGTACTAGGAATTTTTTGATAGAAAATCCCAATAACAATTTACAGGACCCGAGTATCGATCCAAGACCTCATGCAAATCAACTGCGTACATTACCGATCCGCCATCGAAGCATATATAACATAGTGATGCGACTTGAATCCAATTTGACCGCTTGAGTAACTGGGAGCCATTTTACAATATTACTTCGGTGCCAGTTGAATTCGAGTCGAAATTTACTGACTCGATTACTCTTTTTACCGTAGTAGCTCGAAGCACTCGAATAAATTTGGAATCGACTCGCATCACTAATATAACATTTAAATATTAAAACGATATTTGGATATGTACCTTTAGTAGAATATTCTTCGCTGTCATCATGTTCATACGACGCGCTGTGGCCTCCTTCACGCACTGTGTAAGCATGCCTACCTCACGCTCTGCCATCTGCTTAACCTGTAAAACACAGAATTATCATTGTTGAAACCCCATCGCATATCATATAGAATAATAGGGTAGTTGCCTATGTTTGATTTGTACTTTATTTTACTCACAAGAGCAAATAGCAATCAAAAGAATTCTTTTTGTGCAAACAGTATCAAAATTGTTTGCAAAATATCTAATATTCGAGCAGTTATTGTGATAAAAGTTTTTTAAAACCAGTGGTAAATTAGTGACAACAATAGGGGATGATCAAGAATATGAGTACAAACCTACAACACACATTTCTGGCCTTTTCAAATTGTGTAAGCTCTTTGGTTATACTATAGTTGGTCTTTGTACAAACGGTTGAACAAAAACGATAAAACTACGTGTGTAATATTTTTTTATATTTCAACTAGCTGATCTGGCAAACGTTGTTCTGTCATATAAATTCATTCGGTAGGGACACCCTAATCTAGCGGTATGAAATATACTTTACAACCTATTCTCATATCTACCAAATACACACAAAGAAGATCATAAATCGGTCGAGCCGTTTCGGAGGAGTGTGACCACAAAAACAGTGACACGAGACTTTTATGTATAGACTAGCTGTCCTGACAGACGTTGTCATGTACACACGAAAAAATAAAAATACACTTGAACACACACAAAAAACTTCATCAAAATCGGTCCAGCTGTTTAGGAGTTTAATTACAAACACACGCACAGAAGATTTATATATATAAAGATTTGCTCATTACTACTATTATGGCCAGGGCTTTACTCCTACATTTATATAAATATAATAATAAAATATTCATTTACCAAAAACTTTTGTTTTTTTTTATTGTAGCCAGTCAAAATAACTACACTTTAACCAATAGTAAGCAGTTGGGTAATCCACAAACAGAGCCCTCCACACCACGTCTTCATTACAGCTGAAGTATGTCCGCATCCAGTAGTAGATGGGCAGGGAACATTATTCTAACTAATATTACAAATGCGAATTTGTTTGTTTGTTACGCTTCCACGACTAAACTACTCGACCGATCATCGTGCAATTTCGCATACACGTTGTCAGGGGTAGGAAAAGGACATAGCGTCATCCAGAAAAGTACTGCTGTGTGTTGTGTAGTGTTACCGAGGGATAAAAAATTTACATAACCTACGTTTACGAGAGCGAAGCCGCGGGCAATATCTAGCAAAAGTTTTTTATTTTAACTTTATATTTTTATTACATGATGTTACTATTGTGTGTACCTTATGATAATGATCGCGTCCCCTCGCAGAGACGACAACGAACATAAACTTAATGCCATTGTCGATAGCGTGGCGCAATACGTTGTGTAATGACGTCAGAACCACGTCATACTTCTTGATCAGTGGGTTTGGAACAGTCATACCCATATGTTTTCCTGTACTAATAAGCTGAAATAAAAAAATACTGGTAATTTACGGTTTAGGTTATTTGTTTCTTATATTTACATCAAAATGACTAAATATATAATTAATAAGTTCTTAGTACAAATATTTTTAATAGTACTGTAGTTCAGAACTGTATATACTTAACAATATTATATAACGCATTTTTAATATTGCACTTTTGTTTATAATTTCACTTATTTACAAAATCATTGTTTATTAAAAAGGTCAAATATTAAACATACCATTTGTATAACGCTATCATAGTCATTATTAGGGCTCGTCTCGATAGCAATAAAGCCCCATCCCGGAAGTGTCTCTGGCTTCAGTAGGTGATTAGCAGACCACATTCCCTTCCTGAAAAGTTAAATTGCAAATCACCTTTTTTTCTATGATTATGATGTTGCCGTTCAAAGAGCAATAAAAGATGCCAAGATAAGAGTCTAGACGATGGCAGGTATACATGTGTTATTTAGTATGTTACTACTGGTATTAAACTACTTTGTACGGATTTTATCACATTGTTCATTTAAAAAATATCATTATTAGATTATTTAGAAGGTATTAAACCAGTACTGTTAAACATTACTTCTATTACTTTTACACTTTCCCCGTGTCCCCTATTTTGATAGTCTCCCCATTATCATGGTTGCAACTTAAAGGTTAGGCGGAGGTAAATTTCACGCACAATGCATCTCTTATATTTAAGTCCCACTAATTAAAGGATGAGCCTATCACTGCCAACCAGTCCATAGGCTACAACATAAAAAATCGTAACACGAAAACAAAAACGGTTTTGCCCTTTGCGTGACTTATGATTTGTTGTCGATAAAGTACAAACATTATCCTAAAATCGCATACAATATCTCAATATCAAATATGAAATACCTGGGTACGGTGTTTCCATGGCCAATATCCAATGTTGGTGGTGCCAAAATTCTGGCATTCACTTGATAGAACTTATCTGAAATCTCCAGACCAAACTTTTTGAAATCCGGATTCGTAGAATATTTCATCTGTAATATAATAACATACTGTCAAACGTCTTCAATGCATTTCGCACATAGTAGCTACATATACTTTAATTTTCCTTTTTTGAAGACTTCTCCTACACTAGATATGTATACATCCTATGTCGTACCTGAATGTTTATGTTCCCCACATTCCAAACATTCAATTAACGGACACAAAGAACACTCAACATCGATCTCACAAATAAATGCCTCGTGTGGGATCAAACCCACAACTCTCGGAATGCAGTGACACTGGCGAGGCGACCACATCAACCATATATATGTAACGTCAATATCATATATTATCTTGAAAAATATATCATATGCACTGCAGATATTCCCTGTAGGACCTGGATATACTAACAACTGTAATAAAAAAAACATACTCGAAACAACTAGTATTGATTTATGTATATATGTGGGGATTGATTTATGAATTTATGTATATGTGTGGTCGCCTACTAGCAGTAGCGAGTAGATCATTAAACCACTGTAGTTGGCAAAATCCATCAATAACATGTCTGGATCTAATCATGATCCTAACTAAACTTGCTAATAGTATAATTAATAAACCCTAGAAAACGAAAAAGTGCTTATTATAACATTTTGTACCAAATAACTAACTAACATAATAAAACTGACTTGCACAATGACTCACGAAATACCTTCAGCAGGTAACAGATTTAAATCATCGTGCCATCTTAGTCATCTTCAAACGGATGTTAAATGATGAAGTTAGGCACTAAACATATTCATTTCGTAACTTGTAGTGCAATTGATCTTAGATTTCTTGTTATACAATCTCTGCTTAAAACCTGATAAATCAACTAAACTTAACTTAAGTTCAGTTAGCTGCTCAGCTTGGGAAGTATTTACATCCTACAGAAGATCAGCACCTAATTAAACCTGTGCTATAGTTCTACAAAAAATATTTTTATGAGAGTGTGCTTCTTCTTCATGTTTATGGGTTTCCTCGTGTTACAATAATGGTAAACAACACGTTTCATGCCACTACTCAACCTATCACCATAAAATTTCGCATACACCTTGTTAGGGGAACAGAAAAGGAAATAGGGTACCTTGCATCAAAAAAAAAGGAATGTTGCTCATCTAACCTAACCTACATTTACACGAGGGTACTGCGGGCAAATTGTAGTAGAATATAAATACAATAGTAACTATAGTATATGTAGTAAGTGTTGGTAGACGTCATAACTGTCTATATAATTGGCTTGAGTGGAATATTCTACTCAAATACAAATTTGAAAATAACAACTTACGCTAGAAATTACTTCAGTGATCTTCTTCAGACGCTTGTCGGGCGGCGTAGCGGCTTCTCTCACCATCTTCGATACTTGACCCTCATTGAGCTGCCTGGCCAGGGGCTACAAAATGTACAATATTAGGCGTTTTATATTTATTCTAAATATTGTCTTACGTTTATGTGAATATTATACATTAAAGTTAAACTACTTTACACGGATTTTATCGCATTGTTTATTTTAAAATCATTTGTTTTTAAGGCAATACCGAATGTTTAGTACTTTTAGTAACAAACTTAAAGGGGATGTATTACACCCATTCTGTTAGAATTTAAGGTCTAACGCAGTGGTCGGTAACCCTGTCGACCAAACGAGCCAAATATAGATAACACACAATTGAAATCTATTCAAAGAGCCATTTCTTTTAACTTAAGCTTTGCTTTAGCAAAAGATATAATTACGGCAATAATTAGGATTAAAAAAACACTTTTGTCGTTTGTCAAATAAGTCTTAGTTTAACTAATAGTAAATTAAATATAATATGGTATCATACTTATAAAGCAAATAATAGACAATATTCCGTGGCTGCACTAAACATTTGGTGGAAGAGCCGCATGCGACTCGCGAGTCCCAGGTTGCCGGCCACTGGTCTAACGTAATAGGGGGAGACTCTATTGCCATCCATTAGATTTTAGTTTCATATTCTGTACTGTTGCTAAGAATAACTTGACAGAAAAGCTAACAACACTTTGCCTAACCCAGGAATTGTCAATTTTAAAGAAATGAATCTAAAGACAACCTCTGGTTTGTATATCTGACAAAGGATAGACAGAGTAGTATGTATTACGTTTTAAAGTCTGCGTACTAGCATAATATTGTCTTTTAACGTATCCACTTAGAGGTATTACTATGTTCTTAACAGATAAACTCTATTACACTGTTCCACCCGGAAAAATACTCTGGGTCCTGTCTTAAGCTCTGCGTGTCAGATAATTGCATAAAGGCCTGCTTATAATAGTTGTTATAACAAAAATATTTTGATGTTGACAAATAAAATTACCTGTCCGTAAGCAATGTCCAATAGTTCCAATGGAAAGTAAATGCTCTTCTCTTTGGGGCCAACCCACATACAATTCAAGTTGGGGTATTTGATCCTGAAATACACACGAGATATCTATATTAATAATATAATAACGCTGAAGAGTTTGTTTGTCTCTATGTACACATACTAATCTGTAGGTCTGCTATAAAAATGCCTATCCGAAATTTCGGGCCGGACGAGAAAACTTCCAATACAATGTCTTCGGCTTTCTTTCAAACTGACATGCTTCCATTGTTAGTATGAACTTCTTCATGAAAGGGCATGAGATAATCAAGATGATCTCTTGATTATCGTACGGAAATTCAGAACGAATTTTGGAATAAATGAGTTTTACTGTACGAAAAATCGGCCTGAAACTTCGGCCTTTACGGTTCATGGTTGGCCTGCTAGATCTACCAGTCGGGTTTAAAAATTAGCCCAATTCGTAAAAGCTCATAGACTATATAATATATTATAACTCTGCGAGCCACGAGAGCTAAGAAGTTATCATAAAAGTGGGTGAAACCGCGGGGTCCAGCTAGTTAATCTATATACTATTCGTAGTACTTATACATACGACGTCACAAGATGTCAAAATTCCACCTCTTAGAAGTTCAGTTGTTTATATAGTGTTAAATGATGATTGTAATGATTATCCATATTTTTTTTATTGAATAAGCACACCAACAGTATAATTACACAAATTTTAGTAAAGGCTTTCTTATTTCTAAATACATTGTAATTAATTACACAGGTAATAGGTATGCGTAGCATTGTACACATTTTCTTATTTAAGAGAGATTACTTGCATGCAATACTAAATACAAACTCATTGAAAATAACACAAAAATATAAACAACTAAAATTAAACACAAAATACAATAAATAGAATAATAAAATTAACAAAACTTGTGTCACTATTGCAAAAGTAAATGCCTATAAGTTTTAAATTTCAACTGGCAACTCTCTCATCATATAACCGAGCCATACCGTACCTGATACCAACCGTAGCTGATATTCAAGGTGCACATGGGTACTTCAAATAAACGTGGATGTCACATTACTCGTTGGTTAATTTTGAATTTAAAGCTGTTAATAAGCGGTGCGTCTATAGAGCCGTTGATTATGCATTGATTATGCAGCATCAACAAGTCCGAAATGTCACGCCTTTCTTTTAGACTTGTCATTTTATAATGAAACAATCTATCTTTATAATCAGGAATAAGATTTCGAACCCCATTTCTGACAGTTAAATGTCTAACGAAACGAGCCTGAACAGATTCTATAGATTTAACGTAAGTGGAATAGAAAGGCGACCATATATTAGAACAGTATTCTAGAATACTCCTCACCAAAGCGTTATATAATAAAATGATGCTGTTGTTGTTGCGAAATGGTTTTGCCATACGAATTATAAAGCCTAGTGTTTTATTAGCTTTATTTACTGACTGTTCTATGTGATGGCGGAATGTCAATGATGTATCAAAAGTAACCCCTAAATCGCGAATGACTGAGACATTTTCCAGGTTTGTGTCATCTATTATGTAGTTAAACTTAATGTACTTAACCTTTTTGGTGAAAGTTCTAAACTTAAATTTTTTTACATTAAGTGTCATTCTATTATCCAAACACCATTGTTGGAGAATATTTAAATCATCCTGAAGAGCAATGCAGTCACTTAATGGAAGTACTCTGCGATATAACTTTAAATCGTCAGCATAAGCCTGACAGTTGCTCTTTATTAAATCTAGATCATTAATAAATATAAGAAATAATAAAGGACCTAATTTGGATTCCTGTGAAACGCCTGAAGTAGGTATAAACGGTCTAGATTCATAGCCGGCTAATGCTACAAGTTGTGAACGATTTTGTAAATAGCTATCAAACCACCGCAACAGACATCCATGAATTCCGACATGATTCAACTTCATAGAAAGTATTAAGTGGTCCACACGATCAAAAGCTTTCGCAAAATCTGACTTGACCCCTACCCTGTAATGTGTCAGTAATGTAAGTAGTATAAACTAACAAATTTGAAACAGTCGATCGGTTGGACATAAAACCATGCTGTCGCAAATTTAAAGTATGGTGAAGATGATAATAGACTACTTTGTAAATAAGACCTTCAAAGATTTTAGCAAATTGAGAAATTATCGATATCGGTCTATAATTGGTCACGTCATTTAAACTACCCGATTTATGTATTGGGATAATGTGAGCTATTTTCCATAAGTCGGGGAATATGCCACTGTTTAAAGATTTATTAAATATAATATGTAGAGGTTCAATCAGCACATCCATACAGAGACGAATAAATATAGGAGGCAAGCCGTCGGGGCCCACACTTTTATTAAGATTTAATGTTTTGATACTATATTTTATGTCTTTCTCAGAAATATATATGGAAGAAAGATAATAATTAGATGGAAAACATGATCCAGAGACATTATTATTATTGCAATTGATTGTTAGCATATGTAGACGCAAAATACACTGCAAATAGATCAACGACACAGCCACCGCCCTCACCTATTCGATCACCATAAACAACCTGATAGGGAATATTTTTAAATGTTTTTTTTTATTTAGTATACCTCCAAAACGACTTAATATTAGTTTTAAGATCTTGTTCAATATTTGCTATATAAAGCTTAAAACAATTTTCTAGTGCTTTTCTAGTTCTTTTACGTAATGTGTCGAAAATATCATAATCTCTAGGATTGTTGAACTTTTTAAACTTAATTCGATAGTTTTGTTTTTCTTTAAGAATTTTAATTAATGATGACGAAATTATTTATCCGCGTCTTCTTTACATCATATTTAACTGAACTTTTGTTCTACCACATTCAATTTCGTACAGTAGTTTTTGCGTGATGCGCGAATAAACATACAGACAGACTAAAATTCTTAAAATAATTGTTTTGGCTTCTATAGCTCCTATAGCTAGCATAATTTTTTTGTATGGTGTTTGGGGCAAACAAGCATACAGATCGCCTGATGGTAAGCGATTACCGCCGCCTATGGACACCCGCAACACCAGAGGAGTTACAAGTGCGTTGCTCACCTTTTAAGAAGAAGTACGCTGTTTTCTTGAAAGTTTGTAGGTCGTATTGGTCCGGAAATACCGCCAGCGACAGTTCATCCCAGTATAGTTATGCGAGGTAAAAAAAACTAGAAAAACGCACAGTAGTGAACTGCCCACCATCTAAATGATGGGGATGGAAATTCTTTCGCGTAGGACGATAGCGAAAAGAGGCGGCAGGGATCAGTCCGAACAGTATAATAAAAGTATATAATGATGTATCTCTACGTACGGACATTGACCGGTTAATTTATTTTTATTGATTAAGTTTCCCCGCGGCTTCGCTCGTGAGAATAGAGATTTAGTCAATATATTTCTTTCTCTCAGGAACAGCACTTTTTCCTGAATGAAGGTCCTGTATGTTCTTTTCTGTAGCCCTAACAACGTGGATGCGACATGATGATCGGTCAAGTAGTTAAGGAGTGAAGCTTAACAACAAACAAATAATTTCACATCCGCAATTGAAATATTAGTTAGGATTAGTATTAATAGGATACTTACGTATATTTCTTCTCCTTAGCAAAGTATTCAGCAACAGTTATCGAGCGTTGTTTGCCGTCTGGTTCGTTCAGTAAGAATGACATCCCAAACGGCGGTTTCACTAGAGCGTTGCAAATGTATTCGCGTTTTTGTCCAGCACTTGGCGAACTACCCACTAAAGTCGCCACCACCTAAAACAACAAAATAAATTGTATCAATATGATAAGTTTGTCAATATTTCGCAGTGATTCGGTATCCATGAGTTTCACACACTGAGTCAGAGTTCACAACATGCGTACGCGACGTCTGCTCATAAGTCCGAGTAAGTACAGTCCGAGGAATGTGTGGCAAACCATTCTTGCGATGTCTTCACACAACTTAACTAAAATATTGATCACATCCAAGTTACAATCCTTATATTTTCGTCTATCCGTCTTACTTTTCTGTTACACACTTCATATAAGAATCCTAAACTAAAAGTTATCCGAAAATAAATCGCATGCTGTCTCACTCTTGTTAGGTTAAAGAAGATGGCGAGACTATTACATTATAGATAAATGCTATTTGGATGTTGTGGGATAGGCACTAAATATGTATAAATTATGTAATAAATATACATACATAGATTCACGCCTGTTTCCCAGAGGGATAGGCAGAGATTACGGATTTCCATTTGCTACGATCCTGATACACTTCTCTGGCTTCCTTCACTTTCATCACATTCCTCATACACACTCGCCGGTTTAAGGTGCTCTTAATCTGGCCTTTGTCCAGAACGTCTCCGATCTGATCTAGAAACGTTCGCCTAGGTCTGCCTCTTGCGACTGTTCCATTCAGCCTTATAAACTTTTCTTGTATTTTCTCGTCCATTCTTTCTACATGCCCAAACCAGCTTAACATACCCTTTTCTATTCTTGTCACTATATCCATTTTCAAGCCCTATCTCTCTTTAATCGCACTATTTCTTATTTTATCTTTTAAGGCAGAAACATACTTACGTGTCGTGGCGTGTCGTGGTGCGTACTGTCGTGTCGGTGAGTGTGCACACTAATGTGTCGTGTCATGGCGTGCTCTGGCGTTATTTCTGAACTGTACTTATCGAACCTTTGCAGCGTTTAAATGTACATAATGTTTTCTTCTGTTTCGGATAGTGATTTTGATGAAAACCTTCAATTTTTTAGTAAGCAATTAAACTTCTAGGGGGCAAAAAAAGGTACTGGGTTCACCCTATAAACAGAGGGAGATAGAGCAAATAAAAAAAATATATATATTAAATAAATAAATAATAAAAGGTGACTTTCATGGTCTCGTTAAAGAATTAGAGAGTGATAAAGAGAAATTTCATCAGTACTTTACAATGAACAAAGCACAATATGAGCAATACCTTGGGTCACATAAAACTTTTCGATGACGTACAAGTTCAATAAGTACGACAGTCATTTTCCAGAAATATGCTGGTAATATAATAAGTTTAAATGTGTCCGCTAAATGTTCGCGCCACGAATCACGCGCCCGGTATATAAACACATTTGCCTGTAGTGTAGTGTCGCGTTATAACCCCACCACCGCTCTGGCGCAATCGGTGGCGAGCAGTCGACGCCACGACAGAACGCGTCGCGACACGACACGACATGCAAATATGTCCCTAACCATATTAAATGTATGAAACCGATATGCTTCTGGCGCGTCACGACACGACACGACTCGTAAGTATGTTTCCGCCATCAGTGTCACATGTCATGTCTCTCAGCACTCTCATTTCTACAGCATTTATTCTGCTCTCATGCTTCTTTTGCCATACCCAACTTTCACTTCCATGCATAAGTGTAGGCACTAATAGTTCTCTATGAACAGCCAAACGTGCCTTTTTAGATACATTTCGATATACCTTCAAACCGCTGAAGAAGTTCGAAAAAGTTGTGGAATAGGCCCTAAATATGTATAAATTAAATAATAAATATATGTATGTATAATACGTACCTTCAAACCCTTGATGAAGTTCGAAAAACTTTCAAAGTCCATTGGTCTTTGTTTCTCTACCGGCATAGCAGTTGACAGGTTGAAATCATTTACCAGCGCACTGACCACACTTTGGTTTTTAGGAAAACCTTTGTGAGCGACTGTAAACAGAAAGAAATGCAAGTTACTAATAATACTACCTACTAATAAACCAATTTATGCATTGTATATCTATATTAATATTATAAAGAGGAAAGATTTGATTTCTTGTTTGTTTGTTTGTAAGGTTTTAATTCAAAACACCCAAAAAAGTACGGTTACTAACATAACCTTTTTTTTATGTGGGGGAATGCATTGACGCATACTTCGCCGCGGCGCGACAGAGTGGTTATGTCGAACTCACCGGAGGAAAGATGGTGAGCGACATCTCGGTAAAAAAAACTAATAAAACACGTTTTATTTAAGAAACCAAACTAAAAAGTAGAAAATAATTTAATATTTTTAATGTAAAAAGCGTGGGATGGTTATCAAAATATCTTAGAAAGAACCCCACGCGTTTTTACTAATTACTATTTTTATTTTTAAACTATTTTTATTTTTCATTTTCTAAATTATTGTATTGTCATCGGTCCTTAATAAGGGTGCAAAGTTTTAAATCAATCCGTCGGTTTGAAATGGGTGAAAATCACGTTCACAGATTCCGTTACATAGATACATACAAACCAATCTAATAAAAGCGTGTTAATAAAACACACCACGATGTCCCTCGACATAACCGCAGTCGGCGGGGCTGTGCAAATCACGTTCACATACAATCGCGACCCCGCCGAGATTTCGGCCCGCCGCGTTAAACGGCTGCTACACAAATATACCTACTCTTTTTTGTTACTCTTATTTTAACGCTTCTATCCCCTTGAGGGGGGAGGGGATCGGTGGAGGAGTTACATAACCTAACCTACTTATACGCAAGCGAAGCGGCTGGCCCAAGCTAGTTAATCATAAAAATATTTTATGGAATTAGCTGTATCTAAACGAATACACTAGTCCAGTATGTAGAAATAACGAAAATTTATTTACGTCAGCTAAAACAATACAGATCCTCATACCACCATGACATTTTATTTTTGGACATTATCAATATAATAATATGACTCTGTCTATAATAATATATTTTAACTGTGGAATATAATAAACAATTAGGTATAATTTACTGCAATTGCATGTTAATAAGAAGAATCTATATTTGCACGCCTGTAATGGCAGAATATGCTGTACAATATTTAATTTAAGAACCTGTTTAACACCGTATTCTTGGAAATAAAGTTATTATTATTATTACACACTTGTATCCTTTTAGAACGGCACTTTATAAAGAAGTACAAAAATGGCACCTTTTAAATCTTTAGTTCTCAAAGTGGTCCAGGTGGACCCCTAGGGGTCCACGGGAGACTCGACAAGGGTCTACGTTAGCGTGACAAAAAAATGGGTGTTCACAATTCGTAAACGGAGATCCACGAAAATTTATTTGCTTTCGATAGTGAAAAACTAAAATGTTGGCTTGACTTCAGCTATTAATGTAGGTAGATAATATTTTAAGCAGCTCAGCGACTGTTACTTGTTTAATCGTCGGTCGACGAATATTTAGAGGAATACCACTCACTGAAGAACCGAGAATTTCTAAAAAAGAACATCAGCCCATAGAGATTTGATATTTTTTTTTTAATTTAACTTTTTTTCCCGAATATACCGATTTTACTTGGCAGATTAAATTTCTAGCTGCAGTGAGTCCACCAGAACCAGCTAAATTTTGAAAGTGGTCTATGACAAAAAAGTCTGGGCACCTCTGTTTTAAATGAATAAACAAAATATATTTAATTCAGACATGAACATGAATAGTCCATAGGTTGTTTAGTGAAGGGTTAGTAACAGAATGTATGTACCTATGGTGTATATTAGTATTGTTAGTAAGCCCGTCCTCGAGGCACCGTGTGGTAGCACTATAGTACATCTAACGCTTCTGCCTAACTCACATCTCGAAATAACTGGCAGGATGTTGTGTGATGAGATTATCTATCTAAGTGTACCTATAGATATTTTCATCCAGAGTCGTTGTATAGGACAGTCTGGCCCGTTATCAATTATTTTCAGGACGCCGTTGCGAATGTTAGGCAAGCGCTGTAGCAAGGAAGCCGCTTTTGTGCTTTTTGCGCATGATAGCGTAAAAACTAACTATGCGAATTTCGGCAAACATGCCCGATGCACTACAACGCCGAGGCAGCCGCAAAAACATCCTTGTAACGGCGTTGTTATATTGTACGTGCAGGACATTGTAGGCTCGGCTTGTAAGTAACACCCATAGGCCGCACAAATAGAAGGACTGACAAAACGCTTTAAATAAGCTTTTGTGTATAATAAATTACCTAATAGTTTTAAAAGGCAAACAATTTTCTTATACTTTCATGTTTTTTATTCTGTATCTGATTTCGTAGATACACAGTTATTATAATTAAGCGTTATAAACAGGTTGTACACGTTTTAATCGTAAGACCATATTGTAATACCTAGCTTATAGCCAATTATAAGCATAAAATGGTTGCATATTAGAAAATCAAAACTTTTCTGAGCAAATTTCAAAAGAACAACGTACAAATCAACAAAGTTTAAAATAACGATGGTCATTTGATCAAAAGTTTTGTTGACCAAAGTCTGGAATATCAATGTTTATATTATTTATTACACTTGACCAAATCGCTTAAAGGTCAAAATGGATTACTGGATAAATTATTAATATATAAAATTAAAAGAACTAACGTGAAATAACCTACGTTCACCACTTCCACTTGTTCTATTCCTCAGTTCTATGGTAGAACTAATGGGAGTTTTGGACGGAGCCCCGCGAAGCGGGACTCCTATTTCCTATTTATTAAAAGAGAACCTAACACAACCTACCGCTTCCATCCGTACGATTCCTACTCGGAAGCGGTATTATAAAATTTGATTAGTTTTGATTATAAAATTTCATTAGCTTTGATTTGATATTTTAAAATTACATCCAGCTACTTTTGATCAGTCGTTCATTTGATGTCACATACATTGGGATTCTAAAATTTTTCTAAATAAAACATTTGGTCATTTAATTTTTATTATTTCATTTATTGTTCTTTTGAAATTTGCTCGAGAAAGTTTTGATTTTTTAATATGCAACCCATAAAATGTATTATTCCTGGCTAATAGTAATGTCCGTCATACCGAATTTCGGTCACGGCGGCCAATCTTAACGAGACTGGCCATCTGCGCAGGAGATAATTATTATAGTGCACAAGTGTGTGCGAAAACACAAGTGCACTCTTTGTTCCCTAGCTCTCATGATCCGCTGGGACTGCAATCCGACAAGGCCCGAGAGAGATCAGGCACAGGACCAACAGCTTTACGTGCTTTTCGAAGCACCGGGTTGTTATGATTTTTTTACAGTAAAACTCAATAACTTTTTATTGGCCCGACCCGGAATTCAAACCCGACCTCATGCACAGTAGTCCCTACTAGATTCACTACCGCTGCGCCACGGAGGCAGCCCGGTTAAGCCAAGTGTTCAAAACTCTGTCAACATTGTAATACTACCTATCCGCCAACTAAAAAGCCGATTATGAGAAGTCATATAACATAGCGGCCTTTTAGTCAGCGGACAGCAGTATAATGCATTTAAATGCTACATTAACGAACAAATAATTGGTATAACTTTAAACGGATTCTATTAACTCACCGTCAGGGCTAATAGAAACACACAAGGGCAAATTTGAAAACTAGTCAAAGAATTTAGCATTGGGTTACGTACCATCAATGTTGATAAACGCTTTGCTGGTGAATATAGCAGACTGGAAAAGGCCTGTCCACATTTCGTAACCCTGACCCAAGTCAACGGGATTTAAGGGTCGTTTGAAAAACTGTCGGCCAGCCTGAAAGTAAAGCATAGTGGGTATAAATACTTATATAATATCAGCCCTATTTATAAACTGTACTACTGCTGGCATGAACCTCTTTTCAGTATGAGATCTTTTCAGGTCATAGTCCACCATGCTGGCCCAGTGCGGATTAGCAGATGTCACATATCTTTAATGTGTTGTAGATCTCTCAGACAAGTAGGTTTCCTAACGATGTTTTTCTACACAGAAAGAACATCCATACTCGAAACAACTATTAGTGCATCCTGTGCATCACACAATTTTCGTCCCGTGTGGGGATTGAATCCACAACACTCGGCGCAGTAACAGTAGTGGGATCACGACTACACATCCAGTGCAGCTATATAATCATTTTTACATACTGCAAATAAAATGGGTCACATACCTTAACATATGACTCCAAAGTGCCCTGCCGTAATATGACATCGATACACTGCACCTCCTCAGTTGGATGCAAGACGGAAGCCCCGCGTTCATTCATATATCTAAAATGTTACAATCAAACATAACATTGTGGTTGATAGTAATAATAACGTACTGAAATACGATACGATTCTAGATTGAAGCACTTCGGAATTCACTCTTTAGCAAATCGTAGAAGTATTTATGACGCAATGTTTGCTGTTAAAATCCTTACGTAGCAAATAGACTGCCCTCAGTTGATGGCTCTTTTTAAGTATCGCGTTTCTGCTAGACTGCCATGCAAATCAATCACACCACTCAGTCCACCGTTAAGACTGCGCCGAGCGAAATGCTGTGACTAAGTTAATAAAATCAACACTTTTTATTTAATACAAATATAAAATATACATTTACCATAACAATGAATGTGTTTACAATTACTCCGTGTAACTTAAAATAATTAATATTTTCGCCTACAAAACTACGAAAATTTGCAAAATCGTAAGCTCGTGTTACGTGATTTTTAGATTAGGTATAACGGTAGAAATCTATCCTATTTTATAGCTTAAACGAAACCTAAATAGTTATATTACAATTTGTCCGTCCCAAATATTTAAGTTATTGGTTGAAAATAAAGATACATATTCATCAAAAAAGCTCTTCAAATCCTCCATACAATTTTACTATGGCGGCCGCGCGCCGATTTGAATATCGAGCTCTGTCATTCAGTCCAACCGCGCTTTCGCTCGGCACAGTCTTAAGAAGAACAGTTCGTGGTGTTAATTCTCCTTACGCAAGAATGTGTAAGGTGTCGAATGGTTTGAGCGACCTTATAGATCTGCATTATTTTAGTATTAGGAAAATAAAGTCCATATTTCTTAAAACAACGGATTTAGAAACACAATAAATATAAATATATTATGTAAGCAGTATATGTACAACGACGAGTAAGATTAAATTATAAGTTTCAAACACTTTCTTGTACCTATGCTCAAGCGGTGTTTACGTATAAGTGATTGTTGCATTGTCGCTTGTATTTTAGACTAGTTTAAATTTTAAGTACTAATGTTAACAATTGTTAGTGAAAAATAATAAATAAATTAAAAATAAAAGTAAATAAATAGTATACATTAAATAAGTTTGAAGTTGGAAGCCTAGGTCTACGAAAACGTATCTGTCGCCTTCCACGAGATATTACATACAGATGCCAGTGCCACCAGATATTCGTAATTTAAACACCATTTTTTTATCAGTTAATGTTTTTTTTATTGTGTTGGTATCCAATGTATGCATAATCGTCAGTTTGAAAGAGTGGTCAATCCTTACTACTATAATAAATTCGAAAGTAACTTGTTTAAGAAAATAAAAATATAAGAAACTAGCTGTTGCACGCGGCTTCGCCCGTGATACCTACATCAATAAATAGTAGCCTATGTCCTTCCCCAGGTTTTAAACTATATCTGTACCAAATTTCATCTAAATCGATTAAGTGGTTTAGCCGTGAGACAAAGGTCTGTCTGTCTGTTACCTTTTCAAAAAGTCATCCAAATACTAAAGGATTGTTGATAGACATGTTTGCTAATACATAAGTAAACTATAGAACTCCTCCTATACGTACATATATGTACTTCTGATTAAATTTGCTGCGGATTCTAAGACAGTCTAGCTTTCCCCGGTGCTACTGTACACACGTATAAAATTACAGTGGTTATAAGTCCCAATAAAAAAATATTGGTGCTGTAAAACTGTGATATATCTGAATCTAGCCTTAAAATAATTAGTGCCTATAAGACATGGGTCTAAACGGGTATATAGTGTCAAAAACTAAATTTCGCAACAAAATAAAGTGAAAATATTTCGAACCGAGCGTAGGCACCTTTAATGAGGTTGCTTTATTTATAAAAGGACGTGCGAGATCGATAATAAATGTCAACTAAATCAAAATATTGATTCGAATGCAGTAACAGTTGATGTTTATGATTTTTGTTAACGTATTCGACTTACGTAAAATATCATACAGACCGAATTTCGTTCACTGCGGCTAATCTTAACTGAGACTGGCCATCTGCGCAGGAGATATTATAATGCACAAGTATGTGCGGAAGTATGTGCTATTCTCTAACTCTCATAGGTAATGCAATGAGACAACAATCCGACACGACCAGAGTGAGCAGGTCTTGAACCAACGGTTTTAAGTGCTGTTCGAGGCAGAGGCATTTGGAAAACCGCATATTTCTTCCCGCCTGGCTACTTTATAAAATTTCTTGACGGAGCAACCCTTATTGGGGTGGGCGTTTCGTTGGACAAACCCAGGGCCCGAGCTAGAATGCACAGCAGTCGCATTTACTACCACTGCGCTAGTCAGATCTGCTAAGTATATACTGCCAGGTCGTTGATTTAACGTGCTACTAGGTTTCAGATCGAGAAATATTAGCACGTAGATCACCGTCATAAACTAAGTACCAGAAAGGCGTCAGCGCGATCGATCACGACTTCTAGAGTTTGAGTATTCGATTTCGATTCGAATAATAATATTAGGACGCGAGAATTAAAAAAATTAACATTCGAATGTTTTTTGTAGCTATTTGACATCGCTTCTTTATCAGGATTGGATACATTTTTTACTTTTAATACATCTTTCTTAAAATGTACGCTTTCTTGTTTAATTTAATTTCAGTGAAACAAGGTGCTTACCGCTTAATTTTGCCCAATTCTACAACGCCTGTAGCTTTGAGGGAGACTTCGAACTTCATCAGCCTCCCATTGGTATCTTCCAACTCAATCTGAAAGCAAAAATGTTATTTATATATGTATAATGATCATCTTATCATCTTACATTAAACTAATTAAACAATATTTTTGGTTCTCTAGCCGACTTTAATAAAGGCAGAGGTTCTCAATTTGAATGAAGGTAGGTATATATATTTTTATGTTTTCGGGCATAAAGTTTTTGTTTATATTGGTATACAACCGCAATCTATTGCAAAACCATCGGGGCAGTCTACAAATGCCAACGTGAGTTTGTTTGTTTGTTTGTTACGCTTTCACGCCTTAACTACTGGACCAACCATCATCAAATTTCGCATACACTTTGTCAGGGGTACAGAAAATGACATAGGGTACCTTTTATCCAGAAAATAAATACTGTTTCCGAAGGTTACAAAAAAATAACTTTTTGACGGTCTGCCGCTATAACGACTCGGTCTACTGATATGAATGAATTACAACGTGACGCTTGGAGTACAGAAAAAGGAATGTACTGTATCCCGGTAGAAATCTGATATCATAAATAAAAATCCAGTACCCAGAAAACTGGCAGCATTGACACGTTAAATGGCAATGCTTACCTAACTTTAATAATATTTAGATTGCAATGTTCATATTTACAGTAGTGTGTATTATTCAAACGCTTTAGACGACATCACTACTTTATATGCAGATTCATTATCTTCTATATTTTATTAACTTTAAGCAAAGCGATATTTGCATTTGAGTATAATTAATTTTATTTGAGGGTTAGGGCGTTATCTGGCGGATGGAATGCATTGACGCACACCTCTCCGCGGGACGAGGGAGAAGTTATATCGGGCTCACCTGGCGAAAGATGGCGACATCCCGATCATACCGACTAAACCTACCACGTTGTTCCTCAACATAACCAGAGACCGCGGAGCTGGGCGAATCACTTTCGCATACCATCGTGACTTTGGCTCGCCATAATGAAACATCAGGCCACTACACAATACTACCTATCCTTATTAGGAGATAAATTTCAACTCTACGGCTTAAGACTACACAACTAAGAGGCGCGCGTGGGAACACGCACGCCGCCTCTCGGACTTGCAACTGATCGGGTGGTAGGCAGGCCCACGAAGCGCACCACCCCCAGGTCAAACCTCAGGGAAGCTGGAGGTCATCACGCGCCCTCTGGCGCCTGGTTCTGCGGTTGGGGAGAGGGTTTAAGAGCTCCCTCTCTCGCTCCGCCGCCTCCTTGATGGAAATCACTACCTCACAGAAGGAGGCGACGGCGTTCCACGACCTCTCACTCCGGACCATAGACTGAACTACGGCCGGGAGTGAGAAGGCATCCAATCCGACTGCCTCAATCAACTCGTGAGTTGATTGTGGCAGTCGGATTGGATGCCCAGGCGGGGCAATCCGCCAGAATGTGCAGCGCCGTGTCCTCAACAACGTCGCGGGAGTTGCCGCAGTAGTGACAACCGGGCGTCTCTTGCCGGCCTATGTGACACAGGAACTGGCCAAAACAACCGTGGCCAGTCATTACCTGTGAGCCGGAAGGTGAGAGCGCCATGCCGCCTCTCCAACCACTCCTCAATCACGGGACTTGCCGCCACGATCGTGGCGTACCCGTGCCCGAACAAAACATAACTTAACCTAACCTACTTTTACGCGGGCGAAGCCGCAGGTAAAAGCTAGTGAAAATAAAACAGTTTTGGTTCAGCTACTTACCAAAGTATTGAAGCGCTCATTTGACGGAACATTTGCCAAAGGCCGAAGGGAATAGCAATTCTTCGTTTGATCAAATGCCAATAATTCCTTTGGATAGAACTTTTGCTTCAACTTCTTAAACACTTCCGGTATCATTTTCTTCGGCCTGTCGGGTGTAAAGGACACGTCATACCGCGACTATAACAGAACAAAATCAAAATTAATATTATACAATTAGTACAATTTACCTTATAAGTAACTAGCGGAACAGACCAATGCTGTACAGACCGAACGAATCGATCGCAGCGCCATCTACTAAATACAATTGTTAATCTAAACCATCCATCCCACTTAAACAAACACAAAAAAATCTTCAAAATCTGTTCATCCGTTTAAGAGGAGTTCAAACACATACACGCGTACAGAATAATTATATCTACCTATTATTGAAACAGGTTAAGGAAAACCTTATTAGATTTAAAGAAAAGTTCTCTATTTTGAATTAGAAATTGGTCTAAGGCACTCTAATCTACAATCTAGGTAGGTACGTGTTAAATCTTGGCGATAGGAACTCGCATTGAGCATTATTCCTGTGACGCGATAGTCTTTACAACCACTCAAACAACGGACACAAGAGCACACCAGACTCGTAACAACTATTAAAACAACTTTTTGTGCTATGTGGGGATCGCACTCTCAACATTCGGCGTAGTGGCTATGGCAAGGTTACCACTTAAACCACATCACCACTCGTGCAATCAGTAAATAGAAATAGAGGATATATGAAAAACAATAAGACACCTATAACAAAGATCTGGGAAACGAACACGAGGCTAAGCGAAAAGCGATTGCATATGGGATCACATTTACGCCAAATAGTTAAATACTCTTGTATAAAAATATTTCATAAAAATAATAAGAAAATTTTACTTACTATATTATACGGCTTGAAGGTCATTTCCAAATAATTTGTCAGTAAGGTCAGTGGTCTACTCCCGACAGTCTTTCCGGGGACCTTTAAAGGTATTTTGTATTTGCACATAATATTTTCATGTGAAAATTGGCTTGACGGCTTTTGAGAAGTCCGACTAATCTGTGGTGTCGGAGTTTCCTTTGGAAGGACCGGCTGCGGCTCATCCGTCGCCACAGGGGCGATTTGTGGAGCTGGTACGGGAAATGTTGGTTGCGGATAGTAAGCACCTAGCGGTGGTTGTCCCCTACCTCTACCTCTTCCCCAACCACTTGTTGAGGGAGTCGATTCTGCTGGCGCAGAGCGAGGTGGTGGCATAAAACCAGGTGGTGGGAAAGAGGATGAAGTTGGCATTTGCGTAGCCGAATGAGACGGTGTTGCAAATGCCGGAGCAGGAAAAGCTGATGCTGAAAACGCTGGCGCAGGAGCGACTGAAGGAGAAGCAACCGCTGGCGGGGAAGCCACGGTTGCCGGCGCAGCTTGTGCTGCATCACCACTAGCATCAGTTTTCTTCTTTTTTGGTCTCTTTTTCTTTGGCCCTCCTAAGCCCAAACCCTCAAGTTCTTCAGTAACTTCTTCAATTTTGGATTCAACGGGCTTAATCTCCTCTTGGGGAGGTTCAGATTGTTCTCTAGATGCAGTTGAGCTTCTTTCTGACGATACTTTAGCTTGCCTCGCCATATCCTGCATTTGCTGTTTCTTTTCTTTCTTTTGCTTTCGTTTATTACCGCCCAGACCGAGACCAAGCCCTACCTCTTCGTCTACTTCCATTTCTTGAGGGGGCTGCTGAGGTTCCTCTCTTGGAGGAGGCTCGGGCTTGTGACCCTTCTTTTTTCCTATAAAAACATTTTTCCATCATATTTACAGTAAGATCTGCATTAAAAAAGTTGTCTATATAATAAGATTATTTAAGGCAAGCTTTAAAGCTACAGCTTTAACTAGATATAGTCTGTAAAATCATAACCTGCCTACAACTTATAAAAAAAAGGTAAGGTGAATGGTATAACAGGTACATTTTCCTGGCCAATAGTGAATGGTATATATATCCTCTAACATTGTATTAATGATGACATGATGGTTATTATTCATAAACTAATTCATATACTATTTTTATTTATAATGTAAATTTTGTGTTTGCATTTAATAAAATACTTTTCTTATATAAAATAAACATGTTGGTGTCTTAGCCGCCGCACCCTTACCTATTGTTACACTATGGTACCCAAATTATATATGCCTTGTAACTTTATGTCAATCAAAATTAGGGCAAAAAGCTAATGCTTTTTGCCCTAATTTTGGCATAAATGTAATTTAGGCTAATGCCTAAATTACATTTATGCCTACAGAAACAGAACGCCAAAAAAATAAAGTAATGCCAAATTAAATTAGGACAAAAAAAAATTGTCGAAATAAAGGGTCCCTTATCTTCTTATTCAATTCATTGTAAATAGGTAAAAGTGCGTAAATGTCCTTTCAATTGACAGAATTGCTGGAATGCAAGGCATTATCTACCGCTATTATTATTTACTATCTAAATACAACAAGAAATGCGTATTATATAAATATAGAGCCGTAAAGTACATATAGACGAGAATGCAATCTACATGCTGTATAGACCCAAAAACAGTATCCTTATTCTGCGATGCAGTTAAGTAAAAATGGCTAACTGAACAAAGGATGAATTATCCCAGACCTACGGCTTAAGTGCTTGCGGAGGCACGGGGTGTGTAGCACCGGCAACTTCCTAACTCCTGCTATTGACAATTTAGAACCCGAGACCTCATGAACTGCAGTCGCATACACTAGCGCTGCTAGAGCTATATTGTCTATCTAAACCCGACCTTGCTTACCTGTGAATTAGTCTATATTTTATATGCCATTACTTGTGGGCACTTCGAAAAAAATATACAGATACATCTTATATAGAAATGCAATGTTGTATATAAATTTCAAGTTAATCCATCAACTCCTTTTCATGTGTTACGGGACACAAACATACGAAACCTCGCGATCCGCCCCGCTTCGCACGGGTAATACAGAACCTTAAAAAATTATACACCTATACCATCCTCGTGAATCACTCTACCTATTAGTGAAAACCGCATGAAAATCCGTTCAGTAGTTTTTGATTTTATTGCGAACAGACAGAAAGGCGCGGCGGGGAACTTTGTTTTATAATAATTATAGTGATAGCACAGATAATATAATACTATACTAGTACAGATAGTCAATCCCATACAAAAATCTTGGACACGCCTAACTCTGGCTTATACTTGCTATTTTGGTACCTATCTTTTTACACTAGATGACAGCACAAAACTAGCGCCACTGCTGCCATCTACCCATAACAAGTACACAAGTCCCGAATCCTATTTGATAACAGCTCATAAGAGATGGCATTGTGACAGTAAAATAGCTACTTGACTGTTTACCACGGATAGAACATATTATTTAAACGAGCCGATGCAAAATGTGCGCATCCTTGAAAATAAAAGTTATCTACCTATAGTGTTATGTGCCGAAATGCGTACGATCACACTTTGGTGATTCTCATTTACTCGGTCGGATTTTCGTGAGTATACCATGTTGCTGTCAAAATTTGACCTTGTATATATTTTTTTCATATAATTTTAATGAATGTGTTTTAAAAAGTATTAAGAGCCATTTCACAAAATTACGCAAGTGAAGTTTAGGTAAATTCCGACTCGCCGAGCGATCGAGACGGTGCGATGCGTCTAGGAGCGTCGTGGTATAGTGCGACCGTGTCTATACTTACGTTTTGATACTTTTCTTGATACCTATTGCTTGAATTATATTAAACGTAATTTTGCATTACGTAAGTTTTCAAAACAAATAACGTATTTGTATTAATTATAGATAAATATATTTTTTTTTGTGTAAAAAGACAATTCCCGTATAACGACTAAATCCTGTGTCGCGGGAGACTTTACAAACATACAACTAACGGACACAATGAACACCCAGACTCGAAACAACAATTTATGAATCACATAAAATGTTGTCTCGTGTGGGTATCGAACCCACAACACTCGGCGCAGTGTCAAGCGGCGAGGCGGCCGCCTAAACCACTACGCCAACCGTGCAGTCAGCTTCAATTTCTTGTTTGGCAGCATTTGTCATTGTTTCTACGGCGGCAGTCTTCCACATATTAGAAATAACATTGTGTGTTTTACTATACAGCCGAAAGGGCATTATCGGCAAATCCATATATGCAGTGATATCATTTTAATTTGAAAGCCCAATGCCTGTCATTATCGCACCAGATACAGCACCAGCATTAACGTCGAGTCCTGATTATATGTCCATATTCGAAGTTTTGATGTCAAAACTAGAGCCGCACATCTTGCACTTCAATATGAACTTAGATATGAGACCAACCTGTTTCTCTTTTTCAATTTTTACGCAATCCAATCTGAAGCCGAATTTATAGCTATGTTCACTTATATGTATTAATTGGTTCCAAAAGTATTGAAAGTCAACAATTCGCCTACCTTCAACAATGTAATCCTTCTAAAACAAAAGAAACAAATATAACTGTAATTTCAATAACTTACAATTGGATAATATAAAAATAATTATGTGTAACATATTATGTTGTACATAATAATTTGACATTATACAATTGTAAAAACTAAAATTATAGTTACAATTGAATCAGGCTGTTCCTTTGATTTATCCAGTTCCATAGATTCGTCAAATTCAGTGCCTAAAGTAAGAGATTCATTCTCAGATTCCCCAAATACAGTAGCTAAAGTAACGGGTTCTTTCTCTGATTCACCCATTTCAGTGTCTACAACATGGGATATGTCTCCTATAAAATTAAAAAATATAAAATTATTAACATGTACTAAGTACATTTAACTTTTGACTTCTTGAAATAAAATATAGCTTACAGTTTCTTTTACCGAATCTGATTGCTTATTAGATGTACTCAACACGGCATCGTATCCAGAAGTACTTTGCTCCTCGTCACATTTTACTATCTCAGCGTGTAATTTAAATGGCCGCTTTTCCTTTGAATTTAAATCAAATAATTATATAAATTTTATATCATTTGAATGAACTATGACTGAGGTATAATAAAACTGTTACGTTTACATAAACTCACATTTTCTGTTACCGATTTTATTACAGTCTCTGAGCGAGTAATCTTACTTCTCTATCTAAAATTAAAAGTAACTGGACAATCCACATAAAAATGTTCAGTAAAATCAATGCAGCCTAAGAAATATACAAAGTTATTTTATCTTTAGTGCAAAGCTTTTAGGGGGTAACTTTTGTTATGGGATTTTGGAAAAGTCACGAAAATATAATCACCTTTTCTATATAAAATTGAACTATGACCCCGACAAAATGTATGAAAAAACTGATAGGTATTTATTTCGCGATTTCGGCAAAGTCTTAGGACTAAAGTAGTCCATAATGATGGGTACAGTTAAAGAAAAATAAAGTATCATTTATACAGGGCTGTTTTGTAGGTGATCGAACGAATTTTCATGTTAGATTATAGATACAAAGTAATAAAATCATAAAGCCTTAATTTTTGAAAATAATATATACTGAACGCGCGCAGGAAACAGTTCAAATAACTAGTCGAAAACAAAGCGCCCGCAAACCCGGGCAACAACCCCTTGCTTTTGTATTGTTAGAGTCACTCTAACAATACAAAAGACACGCGTTACGTAACTTGCCACGAAACCTACGTTTTTAGGGTTTCGTAATAAACCACAAGAAACACTTATAGTTTTCGCCATGTCCGTCCGTCCGTCTGTCCGTCAGCGGCTTAACGCAAAAACTATAATCACTAGAGAGCTGACACATGGTTATACATTGTAACCACGCGGACAAAACTGGAGAACACAATTTGAAAAAAAGTGATATAATCTAGTAGCTCTAATACATCTAAATAGGAAAGTGATCTTTTTGATTTTTCTACAACATTGTATGGGTTATCGTTAGACAGGTATTTTAAATACACTAGTGTATAGGGTTTATTTTAACTGCTTTTTTATTTAGGGATCCGTTTGCGAAATATCTGTGTATATACAATTCTTGCGTTACTGACTGACAGACAACGCAGAGCCAAAACTATTAGGCGCAAGAAGCTCAAATTTGACATGTATGTTCCATGGGTACTGTAGGGGTGCACTAAGAAGGGATTTCCCGAAATTCCCATGGGATTGGGCAGAAATGGATAAATTAAAAAACATGTGCGGTCGTAGCTGCGTGCATCCTCTAGTTCAAAATAAAAAAGGAAAACCCACCCCCAGTCTATCTTCTAAACTGCAATAATTCTATAATATTGCAGTATTTAGGTATGTATTAAACTATGCTAAATAGTGACATATATTATACCTAATGAATTTTTAATGAAAATTATAACGGCTCATTAGACTTTACTAATTAACGGGTAATAGACAACTAACTTAAACTTCTACTTGCAAACGATAAAATGCATATTGTGCTTGAGTCCTACTATCCTTAGGTCACTGGGTAAGGGGTACTACGGAACCCTAAATTGTGCGTGCGCGACATGCACTTGACCGGTTTTTTATCTTATTTATGAGTTTATATGTGTAATTTTAATATTTAATTTTATTTAATCAAGGAGTCAGGGACTGACGTTAGTCGAAATGCGTCCGATGACCATTAATGCGTTCTGTATAATTAAAATTAATAAACCCAAAATACCTAACTCGCTTTTAATGCCTTCTTTATATTTTCAAAACTACGTTTCTTTTTTTAATAAGAATAAGAATAAGACATTGGTAACCAGAAGTTTTACGCCCCATTACTAACAACAATAAAAATAAATAATAAATCACTAAACCACACTGCACGTTATAGTAAAACTACTAGTTATAATGATTTTACACAGAAAAATGACGGTTGCTTATTTCAATATATTAGATCGATCAAGTCGTTGCAGTCGTAGTATATTATTGTGTTCGCGGCTCGAAAGCACGTAAATCGGGATGCGCAAAAAAGTGACACAGGTCCTGCTTCGATAGGCGCTCGCGCCGCACTGAGGAACTCTCGCGCGCATAGTAATTTATCCTAATTTAGAGGATTGGTAAATTTTTACTGTGACTAATTAAACGAACGGATTGTCAATACAACTATTGAACTAAATTCATGGATAAACAGAGCTTCTTTTGGTATATATATTATTACATTATTTTTAATTTATTGAAACCAAAACGAGGTGGTAAAACTGGGACAAAGCGTTAAAATTGCGCCAAGATCATCTTTTTTTTACAATTAACTCACTAGTTAAATGGCTTTTCTAATAAACACAAATAGGTACAAGAAGGGTATTAGCCCTGACATTAAATATTATTTTTGTAGTAAATATATAAAATTTAGTGATAGATTTCAGGCTTCAAAGTCAGCTCTGCGCGGTTTTTCGTAAAAACTAGTAGCAGGGAATCGGTAAATACTAAACATACAAGTTAGTATTTGAAAATATTATAAACAAAAATATTAGATCAAGATGATATATTATTTACATGTGTTCAATTCCATCAATATATTATCTAAGATTGTCAATTTAACGACTGAAATATTAGTTTCTTGCCCAAAAATGTGAAATGGCTCTTAATAAAACAATATATGTATTTCATTATGTATGCGATTGCGATTGATGTTCGGGTACTTTGAAAATAACTCATTGGCGTATAGAATTCTACTTTGGCAGTTAGTTATAAATATAAAATAACATAAAATAATGCGCTCAGATTTTTGAAAACAACTGTTTTGCTTTACGCTTCTTATTCATGGCTCGTAATCTTTTAACTATGTCATAATTATTGACATTGTATTATTTTACTTTTATATCCATATTAATTATTGATTTTGTAGGGAAATCAATAATTAATATGTAATAATAGTTTAAAGTCAAATAACAAAACAATAGATAAGTACCCACTTAATGAATAGTGTGGTACTTATGTAAATAAAGATCACATTAACATACCATGATAAATGCGATGTTACTTATCCTAAAAGACTATTCATGCTTTGGTATGATTTATTTAAATATTCGTTTTAAATAATAATTATAAGGATATATGGGATGACGACGTCCAAGAAATATTTATCTCATGTAATATTACTATTACATTACATCCGAATATTTATTACCATGTAAACCAAACCAGATATGAACACATTAATAGTAACTAGATAAAAAATTATGAGTGTGATGTGATGAGTGAGTGATGTGAGTAAAATAGTAAATGATAATATTCGAAACGAAATGTGATGTCATAATATCGTCACGTGACGTCGACAACAGAAAGAAGCAAACCGCAACCAATTTTTAAAATATTGCTCAAAATTTATATTTTTCGAAGTAAAACAAATAGTAAACATCGTTTCATACATGGCCTTCTAGCGCGGGGGTGGGCGGATCTTCCCTGCGCACCCCCGCGCCCGCACCAGCGCGTGCTATGAGTGCGATCCTGTCCCAAAAGATTTCGTTTTGTTATTATAGGAGACCCCGATTGTACATAAACTAAGACATTATCTGACACTCAGACTATTATGAACTACTTAATATAATGCTAGTTAACTTGCCTTACTCGCAATCACGTATTTAAAAAGTAATAAATACCTACACTGATTGCCCGACGTTTCGACCGACCTGCAAGGATCGTGGTCACGGGTTGATTGAAAAAAAACGTTTGTTACGAACTACCTTCCTTTACGATAGTTAGCACGATTTACTTGATCGTCGCGTATTTCATCAAGGGACATGAAATTCACAAGCACAACTAGGGATGCCAACCGTACTTTATAGTAAAGTATTGTACGTTATTTTAGGTTTTTATTTAATTGTTAACTTAAAGCAACGCTATAAGGATTAACTAAATTGAAAAAAAAAATTGTTTATCTACCTTAATATAGACATATTTTGTGAAAACGATTTTCTTTTGACGGTTACGACTTTGATAATAAATATTTGTTAAATTTAACACTAGCATCAACAAAATTATGGTTACCAAAAGACAGGTTAAATAATTTTCAGATCAAATCTGTACTTTTTTACCTAAGATAGTAAACATACTCTATTTGTTCAAAATAAAGCTGGCAACCCTAATCACAATTGTGCCTAATTAACTTTTAGGGCCTTTTAAACAGATTTAGTCAAGTTGCGTCTAGTAACCAAATAATGCCAGAAATTGCGTGAAAACCAAATTAACAAAGCGGTATAAACAAATAACAGGATTTAATTTTATAGAATAATAATTATTATGTTATTACTTAATATTTACCTAACTATTTTTAGTAAAATGTTGCTATGATTTATTAAAACTCCATTTCTATCGGCATGTCTATCTTAAGTTTGTAATTCACTTCAAAATAAGTAGGTAGCACAGAGATAATGATAATATAACGCCGACGACTGCATTATACCTGCCGCACAAGTAAATGAAATTTGACAATAGAAGTTACGAGAACCGACCAGGTGTTTGAAAATAATGCTATGTAGTACAACAAAACGTTTTGTTTAATACATTAACATTTGTTAAGCATACATATTTTTCATATTATAAGTAATTTCTTATTATTTAGTATCAGTATTAAACAAATATTGAAGTAAACCAAAAGAAGGGTATGAAATGAAAACATGCAAGTATTTTGTAGACTTGTATAAACACATAAAAGAGCTATCTAGTGCCCTATATGTAAAATAAAATGGTAGATCGACATTTTATACATCACACAGGTTCGTGTCTGATGTAAAAAATGCTGGTTTAATGATATCTTTAAATCATAAAATAAATGCGTTTACCTTGATGTCCGTTAATTAAATATGTAAAATGTTTATTTATAATAACATTTTATGGTCATTTCTTTTCAATAAAGCATTTTAATTATTCCTCATTTTCACATTGGAACTCATAGTGCCATCTGTGATCTATTTTTGGAACTGTTTACTTTTTGTTCTTATTGGTACCCCATGGTGATAGCACAGCCTATGAACTTAAGCCCGTCACAGACGTAGCTATAATATATATCATAATCATAGCAAGGCATATTACGGCATATTTTCTATATAAATTTTCGAGTGACCACACACGCAGCTATAATATATATTTCTATGACGTCACCAAAATATGTCGAAATATATATCTTGGTATATTGCTATATATTTTGGGATATTAATATATATTTTGATATATTTTGAGGAGAGGGGTGTTCCATTTGAACGCCTGCCCGACGTCTGTGCACGATGCGCACGAGCTTAAATTACGTACTTTATTTAATTAAAATACAAGTGTTGATTGTTGCTTTGTTAAATATAATTATGTAATAATAAAGTGTTGCAATTATAATAAATGATTGAAATATGACTTTTTTTACTTCTTTCCTCAAACATACTGCAAGACGTTCTTCAGAACTAATGCTTTTGCGCATAACCGTATCGCATTTTATTAAATCATTTTTTATCAATTCATGAAGCTCGATAAATGCCGATCTTGAACTTTTAAAATACTGTGCAAATTTATTCGATGATAAATTTTAATCATGATACTTCTAATTAAATTCGTCACGAGTTCTCTTTTGTTTTATATGCGACTCAACCCAGATGGTTCTATTTTTCGTTCCTGATAAGGCAACATGCATATCAAATTCAGCATCGGAATCATCCTCTGAAGTACTTTCAATTAGATCTAAAAGTAGTGCTCTTGTCGAATTCATTTCAAAATTTGAACATTCTGTATAGAAAATAAGCTTTAAAATCGTGCGCTTGCAAGGACGACTGCAGACCGAGTGAGGGCAAAATATATATTATAGTATAGCTCCCGTGTGTGATAGCTTGCTATACTATAATATATATCTCGATATATTAATATATATTATAGCTACGTCTGTGACGGGCTTTACAGTCGGCCAACGGACACGTCTAGACAGAGCAATCATGCGGGGTTTGCGGGGTGAGAGAGGGGCGGTAGCGATCCCAAGCTGCCATACACTCGCTTGGGACACGTCAGCCGGGGTTGACGCTTTTTAATGTGATTGTTTTAAGTGTTTCACTTGAGTTGTACTTATTTATAATGGTTCATACTACATGTGCTGTAAGAGACTGCATATCATCTTCTCGTATAAATAAGAACTTGAAATTTCATCAGTTTCCACACACTGAAGAAAGGTAAGTCCATTATTATTTTGTTACGTTGCTAGATTGTGTTTAAATGTTTTTGATGTAATCTATTATAAGTAAAAACCCATCTCGAAAATATAAATTATATTAGCACAGCGATATTAGGTTAATTATGCATATTGTTTACTAGATTTTTGTAGAATGGTTGTCGGGCGTGCTGATTACGAATATCATATAATATATTTCAAAATTCAAGATGGCGGACGCGAATTTTTAAATAAAATAAATCTGGGTATAGTTTTCATGGTTTTCGGGGGTGCCGATTACGAATATGACATGTATTTCGAGATTCAAGATGGCGGACGCGCATTATTAAATAAAATCAATATGGGTATCGTTTTCATGGTTTTCGGGAGTGCCGATTATTATTATGGAGTAGGGATATATCTGCACGACCTGATTCAACTAAAAACTATTATTAGTATTTTAACATTACATAAATATATTTCAGATGTAAGATTTGGATTGAAGCATGTGGGAGACTCGATTTAGTTGGAAAAACTTCTGATAGCCTGAAGAACACACACATTTGCAGTTTGCATTTTGAAGAACATATGTATGGCAAGAAGTCACTGAAGAAAACAGCGATCCCAGTACTACTTTTGCCGATCAAAGGCACACGTTCAATTCATACACAAACGGACACCAAAATTAGTATTTTAAATGATGTAGTTCTGTATTTTACTCATAAACGTACACCAAAACGAGTAAAACATTCAAAAGACAATGCAATCACTCCATCAAAAATATCAAGAGTGATCGAAACAAAAAAAAGTGTAAATGATAGTTCTCAGACTAATGCCAAATTAACCGACCACACTCCCCGAAAAAGAATACTGAGAAAAAGACTTTTTAAAGCTAGCAAGAAATTAAAATTATCTGACGAGAAATATAAAGACATAACTGAAAAACAATTTTTGACAGGATGTGATAAATTTTTATCTCCTCAGTTAGGTGCTATAGTAAAGGCTCAGTTGCATTTGAAACCACATTGTAAAAATAATAGATACACCAGAGAGTTCAAATTATTTTGTTTAAATTTATATTATACAAGCCCGCTTTCGTACAGATTTTTATCAAAAACTATTTGTATGCCTTCAAAATCTACTCTGGCTAACATGTATATACATAGGTATACTACCGAAATTATTAAATTAACGACCAAATGTGGGCAGTTTTAACTGCGTCTGTGAAAGGAATGTCGCCCGCTGATAGACATTGTATTATTTGTATGGACGAAATGGGTCTTAAATGTTCATTGTTTTATGATAGCAAACAGGATAGAATTGTAGGTTTGCATGAAATTAATAATGAACAACGTCCCTATGCTGCCGGATATGCTTTCACTATAATGTTACGGGGCATAATTTCAAACTGGAAGCAACCTATTGGTTTTGCTTTCCTATCATCCAGTAAAATCAAAGAACAATTACACAATTGGATTGTTAATACAGTCAAGAAACTGTTTAGTTTGGGATTCAATGTGCGGGCTTTCGTATCTGACCTAGGTTCTGATTTTTTACATTTCTCAAAATCATTGGGAATTACTAAAGAAATATGTAGCTTTCAAATTGATGATAAGAAGCTGTATTATATCTTTGATGTTCCTCATTTAATTAAATGTGTTCGGAACAATTTGTTAAATAATAACTACGAATTTGAAAACAAGACAGTTAAATGGGATGATATTCAAAATCTGTATGATTTAGATAAAACTAAAGACATGCGATGTGCACATAGACTGACAGATGCTCACATAATGCCCAATGCATTTCAAAAACAGAAAGTCCGATTCGCATCTCAAGTGTTCAGTAACTCGGTAAAAGCAGCACTAAAAACTTACGTTGCTTCTGGTTCTTTGCATGTAGCTGATGGAACGATTTACTTTATTACGTTCATAAATAATCTATGCGATTTATTAAATTCGTGCTATGTTTTTTCCCCAAAACCATTTAAAATGGCATACAAAGGCGATGGTAATCAAACAGATCTACTGAATAGAGCCCGTAATATATTTAATAATTTATCTGTTAAAAATAAAACAACTGGTCGTGATGTCACGAAAAATATAAAATTTTTGGATGCATTCCTAGTGACATTGAATTCAATTAGCCATTTACTAGCAGACATGAAATGCGAAAAAATTGAGTACCTTCTTACAAGAAGATTCAATAATGACTGTCTAGAAAACTTTTTCGGCATTATAAGGCAAGCAGGTGGCAATTGCCGCGAGTCTACTTGCATACAATTTACAAAAGCCTTTCGTAAAACATGTTTATGGGAACTTATGAAACTATCCAATGAAACAAATTGTACTGAAGATTTTGATAGTATTTTAATTAAATATCATTCTTTTTTTAAAAATAACCCTGTATTCGCAACTTAAACAACTGTCGTGTCCCACGAAATACTTCGGAATGTGCGTCATAATTACGATTTGCCTGAGGAAAACGCATTCTTGTACATATGTGGATACGTTTTGAGAAGATGTGTTGAATCGCACAAATGTATTGAAATGATAAAGTACGCTTCTTCATACGATGTCCAATCCACATCCAAAAAATTATACATACGTCGAAAAGCATATAGCACAAAAAATTATCCGTTCGATGGGCTACAAGTTCCTCCAGACGATTTCATAGAGTACTGCCAAAAATTAGAAGACACTTTACAGGCAACTTTTGCATCGTTTGTTGGAAATAATATTGGAAGTCAATTATATCAGCAGTTAAAGAACATTAATTTTATTACAAAACCATGCGCCTGCTTCCGGTCTAAATTTTTATTAAAATTATTTCTACGTATGAGAATTTACTACATCGTCAAATTCAACAATCGCAATCTGAAAACTAGTAAATCAAAATGTCGAAAATACCTTTCAGTTTCGCATTTGTAGATTTTAAAAGAATCAGTATCTCAGTATTTTTTTATTTTGGTATCCTTATCATATTCTTAAAATGTCATCTACAATAATAATTATGTTAGGTATTAGTTGTACTAACCTAGCTAATTTGTATTTGTTTTAATAAAACTCGTAATATATACTTCTATATTTCTCATTTTATTCCTGGTACTCTACATACACATACTACGAGTACACAAATGCAGAACAGATTATATAAAAAAATATATATATAAATTGTGACAACCCTGCGGCAATGACGAATGCCTACACAAAAGCGGCATATCGCGTGACTTCAAACGCGATGGCCCACTGTCCTTTTTTTTCGCTGTGGTGATAGTGACAAACTTTAGAAAACAATATTGCAGGTACAACCCAATGCAAACTTAATGGCGGCTCTGAACATTGTACGAGTCATTGCGCAGAACCCAATATTATGTATCAGCGGAACGTAGCGGCACGGGGCGGTAGGGCACCTCCCCGCGCGCCCTTTCTTTCACCCGCACTCGCCCTTCGCGTCTTGTAATTAGTGTGTGCTCATATCCGTCGAATGTACCTGCGCACACTTGCACTCGCAGCTAACTTCCGAGCCGCCATTAAGTTTGCATTTAACTATGAACATTGTGTGAATTACGTCACCACATATGTATATTATGATTAATTGCTTAGTATATAAACGTCAGATAAGTCTTTTATTAAACCAACAATAGCCGGCGTAGTCAGACATTATCTGGATATTGAAATCATGGAACGTCTTTGTACATTTTTGCTTGTCCCTAAATGAGCTAGCACACTGCAGTGTTTGTCTTTGTCTCGTTCATGTGCATGCAATAACAACGCCTGAAGTGGTGAAGGCACACCCTTGGGGCGGTTGCTTCGCCGCTACTACGATCGATAGCCACATTTCTACTGATCTATTATTGAAACACCATCCTTGGTCACCTTCAAGAGCGGATTGCCATTAAACTGGTTAAATATTTTTCTTTTCTTTCTCACAAAGTGTTCCTTGTGTCCGTCGTTCCAGACTCATATAAACCATTTGTGGAACACACAAAATCTTGTCCCTCGCGGGATTCGAACCCACAACACTCGACGCAGTGGCAGTGGCGAGGCGACTACTTAAACCATTACTCAATCCGTGAACACAAGCAGATTTCGTAAATAACAAATTTGTTAGTAATCATTTTACCAGACAAAAGTAAAAAGTTACTAGTACGCTCGATACGATTTTCTGTTTCTATATTTATACCGGTCGTTCAGGTATTACGTAAGCACTAATGGAGTGTGGGGAGTCCATGGGCCACACAAGGTGGGGATGGTTTGAATGGCGATTACGACAGCAATATTAAGTAATTTAGGTTTAGTATATCTTTTGTAAAATTTATACTATTGTGAATTGAAGATACACGATTATGTGGCAACCCTACTAGTCTTCCTAGTCTTTGCTCGGAAGCAAAACTGATGTCAGGGGATTCCCCGAAATTATACGAATGCTTACGTAAGCATAGGGGATAATAGCTTCGCTTACTTTTGCTGACAAGGACGTTAGGAATTACTAAAACCTGCTTACGTAATACAAGAACGGCCGCATCATGTCATGGTCATGAGGATTGCTAAGCATTCGCTTACGGTTAGCTCGTGTTTAACCCTTTGGGTTGTTGGCTTATACATATGCACATTTAATCTAGATTTACAATAACTATTTAATTACCTAAATAGCCTGTAACATACTTATCCAGAAATATTCATTTTAATTCCTAAGTCTACGTTCGGACGCCGGTATTCAGCCCAATTCGGTTTTATTTTGTTTAGATAGAGATAGGTATAATGGTTGACTCATTATATTGTTTAGTTATTCGAATTAACCTATATTCATAGATGGATAAACATAATGTCGTCTGCTTAATTCTGTTAAGTATAGGTAACAATATACCTTGCCATAATAATATATTCTTTAATTTTGCGTCGCTCTCTATTTTATAAACGAAGTCTTTTTTATTTACTTTTTATACTAAAATACATATATGTAGGATTTGGCAGCGTTTTATTCAGTCAACTACTTCACACTAAGAGCACTTATCACTACGAAACGCGAGACAGTTTTTACGAGGTGTGTACTGGTCGACGGTAACACTTAGACCGAGCTCTGTTCGCCCCTCGCGCCGCCTCGTAGACTCCGTCTCCGTCTGGCGTTCCGCCTTAATGCCTTTCTGTGTCACTAGATGGCGCTAGTGTACCAATTAACAGTATTGCCGTTCCGACATAATTATAAATGTTTTGGTAAGCCTGGGTATAATAGGTAATATAATATAGAGTCTACATTTAATATTTAAAGAAAATTAATAATAACGTACGTACGAAAAGTATAAAAATTGCCTTAGCTTAGCATAAAATGTATTTATACAGGGTGTCCCAGAAGTCGACGTCAAGCCGGAACAGGATGTTAGACAAAGTCATAGTAGTTATCAGAAAAATATAAAAAAAATCTATCTCATGTATTTTCAAAATTATAGCCATTTAAAAAAAAACAAGGACATCAACACCCCTTGATGGTCTTTTAATTCTCGTTGCTATAAATCTGCATGTATTTTTAATTTTACTTTTATTATGTAATCCTTAATGATGCTTCCGTAAATTGTTTCCTAAAAATTAAAGCCAACTGCTCCAGCTTGGTAGAAAATGTCACGTGTACGCCAAATTTGCCAACTAAGTATTCAAAATTAATACTTTGCCAAATTTAAACTGGCTGTACTGAAAAAAAAAAAGTACTACACTAGTTTGGCAAGTAGCTTTAAAAGTTGGCGCATTTCATAAGGATTCCAAAATGGTATGAAACTTGCTAGAAAATTGGCCATTTAGACTTAGACAATTTTTTATTTTGTAAAGAACTTTATGTTTCAATTTAATTTTATTAAGTATGTTGAAATGACTCATAGCTTTGCTCAAGACCGTTACTTCAAGATTCTAGTTAGAGTGAGATGGAAAAGTGTAAGCAAGACAGAAACTGTATTTCCAGATAGTCTAAGGGTCCTACGACCCTTGGTTTACCTGGAAAAACTCAATGACTTATTAGTTTTTTGCTAAGTTAAGGTTTGTTTTTCTAGAGACGTTTTAATTGAAACATTTTGTTTGATTCTAAAAATTACATTTACTACAACAAATGTTCAAACTGCCTTTCTTCAGACGCAACACAAGCTTGACATCTTCTTAAAAAAGATCGCGTTATCAGACGGGCGAACCTTCGATTATTTACAAATTGCTACAACTGCTTCTGTTATTCTTTGTCGTAGTTCAGTTACGTTTTCGATTGGCTTACAGTAAACTTTTTCTTTCACCGCGCCCCAGTAAAAAATATCCAGTGGATTTAAATCAGGTGAACGGGCTGGCCACGAGATAGTACCAGACCGCCCTATCCATCTGCCTGGATATTCCTGATTGAGGTCACACACACGATCAACAATAGTCCAGGGGAAAGCCAAGGTCGTCAAAACTAAACAGTCCAAATCCAAATCACAAGCAATCAAGTCCAATAAACAAAGCAAGTGTGTACGAAATCAACGAGTACGGAAAGATGCGCAGTAAACGAAGGAGCGTAACGTACTGACTGATGACTGACCTGTATTGTGTGCGTCAATGAAGTTGGACAATAGCAGCTATAGTCTCGCTCGCTCTAGTCAAATTGCGTATCCATCCATCTCACGCGTTAGTAAAAGTGGCGTCACTACCTGTTTTGCTTACATTTCGGAAATGAATATCTCCGTCTCTTTAAGTCATTCATTCATTTATTCTAACACATTAGTAAAGATGGCGTTACTATCCGTCTCTCTCACACTGCGTAAAATGACTCTCTCCGTCTCACCCGAACTGAAATCTTGAAGTAACAGCTTTGAAGAAAACCTTAGGTACACTAGAATGATTTTAATTTATAATAAAAAACAATACGGAAAACCAGGTTTCTTTACAAAAAAAAAATTATAATCTAAATAGCCAATTGTCAAGCAAGTGTCATACCATTTTGGAATCCTTATGAAACGTGCCAACTTTTAAAGCTACTTGCCAAACTAGCGTAGTACGTTTTTTTTTCAGTACAGCCAGTTTAAATTGGGCGAAGTATTAAATTAATTTTACTAAACTGGAGCAGTTGGCTTTAATTTTAGGCAACAATTTACGAAAGCATCATCAAGTAATACAATAATAAAATAAAATTTAAAATAAATGCAGAATTGTAGTAACGAGAGTTAAAAGACCATCACAGGGTGTAGATTTTCTTGTTTTTATTAAATGTCTATTATTTTGAAAATACATGAGATAGATTTTTTTTTTATTTTTCTGATAACTACTATGACTTTGTCTACCACCCAGTTCTGGCTTGACGTCGACTTCTGGGACACCCTGTATATAGTCTAAAAAATACTAAATAAAGTTTTAATCAACTAGATGAGTCGTATGATGTGATGATGACGATGTGGAACAAATTGGGAGTGGCCTATGTCCAGCAATTAACTAATTAAAAAGACGCCAAGGAATACATGGCATGAAATCTGATGATATTCTGATATGAAAAAGAAAACAACCCTCGTCTTAGGAATTTACGAACACGATATCGTTAACAACGTTTTGACGTACAGTTAAAATGGGTGCCTGGGTGTGTTTAAGTCAATAAACTATTCCAGTAATAATACTTTACGTATTTTCGTGACGTAAACACTCAATGACTGACTTTTTTCCGTAATTAATGCATTATTAAGTAAGTTGTTTCTGATAACGTTGGCTTTTCGGCCGATTGTAGTAGTGCGAGTGTGTTTGTACCATGGAATAGAAAAACAAATGCACAAAGTATGTACAAACGACAAGACCGAATTAAGAGAGGACAATTTTCTACTTTTCCTTGTTTGGGATGAAGTCTGTGAATTCCCATTTGACTTTCTTTGTTTTTTATGTCTTTTCTATATTCAAATATCAATTTCAAGACATGCCGATGATCAAATACGTATATCGTAGTATGTCGAAAACTATTGTCGCGCTAAAACATGAACCTGCCCATTTATCTCTACATTAATGCATGCTGGTTGAGCCATATTTATAAAATACTAGCGGTCGCCATGTGGTCGAAATTCGACCATAATTGATTTAAATTTTATGTTTGATCGTTATTATAATTATATGCCGCGAAATTGCAATAGGTACTTAAAATTATATTAGATAGCAAATATAGAAGATATTGGAAAAGGTTTTGTACACCCTTAAATTTTATAAGAATTCCTAAATTTATATCAATTGTCATGAAATAACTTACTTACTTATTAATTCCTTTTTTTTTTTATTTACGTGGGGAAATGCGCCTGATGCATACCCTCTCGCCACAAGGGGAGGCGAGAGGGTTATGTCCGGCTCTCCCGTACGGGCCTACGGACCAAAACCCCACGGTGTGCACGCTCGCTGCCTTGTATAGTGGATGGGCCGCTGGCAACAATTACTACCTCAGCGACCCATCCAGCAGTCTACAGCTCCTCGGCGACGCCCCGGCACTACATAGGGCGTCGGACCGACTCAATCGCTGGCGGACGGGAGATCCCCGTTCTCCCGCCCGCGGCCTTCATTATGGTGGCATAAGGCGCGCGTAAGCGCGCCTGCCCCGCCCGGTTCGCCGGCGACGGCTCGGATCCGCAAGGATACTTTCTTTACGGATCCGCTCCACCGCCTCCTTCTGCGAGATGACGTCCTCGCAGAAGGACGCGACCGCTGCCCACTTCCTCTCGCTGTGGACCATGGCTTTGATCACGGCCGGCAGCGAGAGATCTTCCCCCACAACCTCAATGAATTCACGGCGCTGCACCGCCCAAGCAGGACATTGCTCGAGCGTCTGCTGCGCCGTGTCCTCCTCACAGTCGCAGTGGTGGCAGACGAGACTCGGTTCCCTCCTAGCGACCGTGTGCAGGTATTTGCCAAAGCAACCGTGCCCTGACAACACCTGCACTAGCCGGAAGGAAAGGGTCCCATGTTGCCGCCCTGCCCACCGCTCCAATACCGGCTGGAGGGCCCCAACGGTTCTGAAACCGGCCAGGGGCGCCTCCATCCGCGCCTTCCACTTTAAAATCATGCCCTGGTGGGCTCGATTGCGCGTGCACTCAATAACTGTCGGGAGGGGACGACAACCCGTCTCCTCCCGCACCGCCTCACTCACTGCAAACACTTCGGCGAGCACTTCAGCCTCCAAATCCCAAGGGGGTGCTCCGGCTAACGCGCAAGCTGCGTCGGCCGACACCGTGCGGTATCCACGTATTACCCTGACCGCTATGACTCTCTGCGGTCTCCGCAAGAGTCCTGCACTGAGCGGTCAGGGAGTTCGCCCACACCGGTGCGCCGTAAAGCGCCATCGACCTGATAACCCCCGTGTAGAGTCGCCGGCAACCAGCACTGGGCCCGCCCAAATTTGGCAATAACCGCCCAAGGGCGGACACAGTGCCGAGAAGTTTCGGGGCGAGCTGCCGGAAATGCTCGCCGAAGTGTCACCTTCCGTCCAGCACCAAGCCCAGATATTTCATGTGGGCCTGGACGGGAACGCGCGTCGAGCCCACCATTATCGAGGCGCCGCGGGGAAGACTGCGACGAGGCCCATGAAAGACCAGGGCCTCCGTTTTGTTAATAGCCACCCGTAAACCCAGCGCCTCGATACGCCCGACCACCTGGGAAACGCCCACGGTAGCCAAACGGACCACCTCCTCGAAGGTACCCAGGCTGTGACGAGGGTGTCGTCAGCGTAACTGATGACGCTCAGCCCGGGGGATAGGACAGCACGTAGGATCCAGTCGTACCCCATGTCCCACAGGAGCGGACCAAGAACCGATCCCTGCGGGACACCGCACGACATGGGCCGCCGCCAAACCTCGCCTCGAACTTCGAGGAAGACACTCCTGTCTCTCAGATAGTCTGCCACCAGCCGCTCCAGGCAAAAAGGTACCCCGTGATATCGGAGCGCCTCTTGGACAGAGCTGTATGGCAGACTAAGAAACGCGTTGGCGATGTCTAAAGACACCGCCAACAGAACACCGCCGCCGGCTACCGCCTCCTCGGCCGCGGCCCTCAGGCGCATAATGGCCCCGATCGTCGAACGTCCTTCCCGGAATCCGAACTGAGCGTCCGACAGGTCGGGACCGACCGTGCTCAGGTGCCGGACGATGCGGGTGGCGAGAATTTTCTCAAGCATCTTCCCCGCCTCGTCCAGCAGCGCTATGGGCCTGTACGCCGCGGCCAACTCTGGAGGCCGTCCCGGCTTGGCCAGCAACACCAACTTCCCCTCCTTCCAGCACTCAGGGAATCGTCCCGACACCAGGCTCGCGTCGAAAAGTTCCCTGAGGCGGACATCCAGGTGATCAAGGGCCAGCGCGAGAGCTCACGCCGGCACACCGTCAGGTCCAGGGGTGGTCGTCTTGGAGCGGATCCGCAAGACAGCCGCCCCCATCTCCGCATCTGTAACCGGGGCAGCACTGAGGTCCGCCTCCCGTACTTATTAATTCCTAGTCTAACTTATACTGAGAGTGGTTTGTCAAAAATATTCGAGAGATAGCCAAGAACTATTATTTATCCAGTAGTCAGTAAAAATCACCTATATACAATACTCAATGTTGAGTGTTGGTTGAAAAATAGGCTAATAAAAGTAGTGAGTTGTTGATCAAAGTGTTATAATTGATCATGGACTTGAGAGCTATTTAGTTGAGAGGAAACTGAGTATTAGTTAGCAATCATTTTATAAGTAAAGCTGTCCATGATTATAGTTGCATGTATCATGAGCTCGACTTAAAGAAATAGCAATACTGCTATTATTTTTTTAAGTTCGTACATGAACAATTTAATATATAATATAGGTAACTAAAAATCAACTTCTGAAAATAATAATCTATAACTAATTTGACAATGTCTAATAGCCAATTATTCTAATATTCAATATCTAAATAGAACTAAATTGTTAAAACTATGATAGATTGCTGTTTTTAAAATAATAACTGCTAATATTTCTGGTCATAATTATTAAAGTAATAATAATGACTCTGATGCAGAAGGCCGTTTTGCTCGACATGGCACTCATCGTGAGGAGGTTTCTCTAGCTGGAGCCCTAACCACCGGTAACTTCAACCAAGTGCCCAATGCCGGTGGGTCTTCATAGTTTTATATTTTTAATATAATTATTTAAAAATATAATTATTATTGAAAAATAAGTCAATAAGGAGAATAATAAATATTACTAATTAAAAAACAAAATAATTTACTAAATAATGACTTTCCAATAAAACCATACTGATAATTTGATTAATTAATATAAATTCATTTCAAAACCTACACATTCATGGTATATTCTCCTTTTAAAGAAACAATATCCATGAGAAATCTGGTTATTTACACAGTTGATAACTTCTATGCTTTGAAATATTTGTGAGCTGTTTTAATTGGTTTATTAATGTTGTCATACCATAAACCTGTTGGGTCTCCAAAATATTATGCATATTGACCAAACATATGACAAAAAAAGTGGCAGTGTTCCGAAGAACCGTAACATAGACAACCAAAGGTTATCCAGCTTAAGGGAAATCCCCTATATATCAAGCTAGATAATATTGGCAAATTAACTATGTTTATTATTTTTTTTATGACTTTATGTTTTATTAAAATACTTTATTACAATATTCAATGAATATGAATATTTGTATGCTTTGATTCATTAATTTTATATTATAGTAAATATAAATATTGCAAATATGTTATTCTTCATAATACTTACTTAACATTACACAATATTCAGTCTTTGCATAACTTTATTTCAAGACTAGCTATATTACTAAAAGCAAATCAACATGAATAGTGTGTTAAGCTCTTTATAGAGATTTCATGTTACAAAATGTGTTAACATTAACCAACATGTTTTAGCATAATTATTAGCATTAAATAAAATGTTGCTTATGCAGCTTAGCAGTAATATAGTGTTTATAATACTAATGCTGATATATTTACATTAAAATTTAAAACTTACTATTTGTATAGCACATACGCAATACCTTAATCCCTCATAGGTATGAATCTTGGAAATTAAAATAGAACATGCTTAGTGTTATATTAATTGCAGATATCAGAAAATGTATAAATATATATTTTATTAATTATTAAATATTAAAAATTCACAACTAGTGAACCACCAATGTGAATTAATTAATAAAAGATAAATCTTACTGCAAACTGCAAGCAGATAACAAAGCAACTGCAGTTTTATTGTCTTTATGTAGCTTGTATGTCTATGCAAGATGGAGTATGAAATGTACTCAGTGCCCACACACTATAAGAAAGTATACTTCTATGGTAGCCTCATCATTAGAACAAAATGAAGTTCAAAAAGATTGAGCACACTTTGAAATAATATATACACCAAATTGAGCAAAAGGACAAGCTTACAGCCATAATCTATAGCTTGCTTCAGAGCTTGAATGGCAATAAGTCTTCTAATTCTATTTATGAGCACTTGGGCAATAATAAAGTTCATTACTGACTGAATGACTAACTATAGAATATTCTAGAGATATGCTCTACATTATGACAATCTGTAATAGTAAATATTTTCAATGTGAACAGAGAGTTATTTAATGAATTGCAAATATTAAAAGTCAATCTAATCTGACACACTTTCATAAAATGTGAATACATAACTTCTGTTACTTGTTCAAAATAAGAGATACCTTCAACATTGTGAAAGTTTAGCATACAAATTTAGAAGTAGATAGAGAGAATAAAATAAATATATTATCTAGAGAATAAGAAACAAATTCACCTTTTCTATTTATCTTAGTTCTTGTAATGTTTTTATGGTAGTCATAATTAAAAATAATTAAGACTTTAAAACCAAAATAGGACATAGAACCCATAATTTTTTTTTTAAGTATTTTTATCAGATATTCTCAAGTTAATTGTATCAAGTCAGTGCCAATACTTTGAAATTAAACTACTATATACGGATTTTATCGCGTTGTTTATTTATCACTGTATTACAAAATTTTGAAAATATTACACTACTACTACTATTGATTTTATTTTACTAATTTATAAGCTAATAAAATTATTTAAACTATTAAATCTATTTATTTTTGGTTTACACTTTCCCCGATAAAATCCGTATATAGTAGTTTAATTTCAATGAATAACATTCGCGTAAACAGAAGACAATATTATGTAAATCAGTGCCAATACTCTCAATTTTTCTCTAATTTCGGATGAATATGCATTCCCAATACAAAACACTGAAGAAAACATTTAAATCAGTTTCCTCGAGACACCATATACCTACTTCTCATAAATATAAAGTTATTTCATGAAAACAAACATGGCCATTTCTATTAATGATTGTTGTAGATCCTAGTTTACTGAATTTACTACTTAGTATCGATGGTTATTCACACAAATTATGTACTTTACGTTATAAAACATAGCAAATATTGAGCAATAACACTTACCACCACCTTTAGGCATTTTTCAGTTTTCAATATTCACTTCACTCTTCACTACTGTAAAACAATAAGCAAATAATGTATACTAAAATCACAAATAGTAATTAACTCTAAATATATCAAGAATACTTTTATATGTCTCGTGAATAGCAGGGACTAGTAATTTCAATTAAACTCTAAAACACACTGAAAAGTGAAAATATATCAACAAGCACCTGTGCAAACTGCAAACTGCAAAGTTGTTTCTTTCGGTGAATTAATGTTTTATTAAGGATGTACTATATAACTAGTTGAATGTCGATATCGAAGCGTCAAAAATCAATAATATTCTATCGATAAAAATATCTGTAACGAATGCGTTCCGAATATACATTTAGAAAATAATAAAAGTTTCGAGTAAGAGTTTACTTTTCAGCTTGTCTTTATTTGATTGAAGAATTTACTGTATGAAGGCGAGATTAAAACAAAGTTTACTAAGTTAATTACACAAATATACTAATTATTATTACAAGAGTTATGCAGAGAAACAATAATTGATATAGTAGATAACTATAGTGCCTGGACCAGAATTTTCTGGTCAACCCCAGAATTATGTATTTCAACACAAAATTCTAGGGCAATATGCAGGCCAACCCTGTTTAAGGGCCGAGACGCTTTAGACGGCTCGCGAAGCACTATTATTTATTATTATTTATCTTCACTGTCCCGCTGACCAAGGGCCTCCCATTTTTTTCATGTCTCTCTATCTAGACCCAATAAGTATCAATAACTATCAAACTGAAACAGTTTAGTTCATTGGACAATCTTCGTCAGGATCAGCTAGGATGTAAGATATAGCATAGCTGTTTTTCTGTGATTTATGTCATCAGTCATTTTTGTGCTGCAACGTGGAAAATATTTCATCTAAGCTATTACAATTAGCCAAACAGCTAATTGTATGGCTAAAGAAGATCAAGAAGGTCTTCTGCAGATAATGGTAACATACAACAAGAGATGTAATGTTTCTACCTATATTAGACCTAATAATTTTAACCTACTATTATTCTGCATGTAAGGGAGCGTTAGCTGCGCTAGCAGTGCGTTGTATTGGTAGCAATTTATTACGTACCATGTAATAATGTTAATAAATATAAAATATTAATCTTGCGTTTTTATGATTGATAGAAGTTTGTGTCGAGATAAGTACCTATAGAAGGACGTCTTGCTAAAGTTTTCGGTACTCCGCTGCCCTTACACCCAGTATAAGCGTAGTTGCATGTTAGCCAAACATTGTGCTGATACCACTTATCTAACTATCAGTTTTGTCAAGAAGAGAGCCGTAATCTACAAAATAATTAGATTCACAAGTAGTTTATTCGAATTTACTCGACTAGCTTCGAAAGTAATCAGATTTCTTTCTTCTTTTTTTGGGATCCTATTTTTGTGTAAATGCAATTCTAAGCACTGCAATGATTATGACGGTTGTATGTCTTGCAAAACCCGCTTGTTTTAAATTGTCTTACACATTCTCATTGCATTTTAGTCTAGGATGCATGCTGGTCAATTCACAAATTGAAATGATAGGCACTATTTTAGCGTCTAAAATATCTATTTTATTGTGTTGAAACCAGGGCAAGCACCGCTCTATCTGAGACATGTCGATTAACACAAGTTCTACTCGGCTTCCATCACTAAACTTTACGCGACCCAATTACTTAAGAATCATGCTCCCAAATCCAACATTGAACGTTTAGCAACCAATATCGAAAAATACCCTTTTGTTGCAAAAGGGTCATCAAACATTCATCAAACCTTGGGTACTAATTATAGTGTTAACTGTTTTTTTAATGTCAATAAAGATTTTATTTATTGATTTTATTTTTATCGATCATTAGTATACATCTCTATAGAACAAAATTCTAGAATCTGACGTAGTGAAATTAAAAAGTCCCCTAAAATGTATTGCCAGTAATAATTGACTAAATAGGGTAAGCCACGTACGCGTACATAGAATTAGAATATTTACGCTACGCGACATTATAACACACGTTTAGTAATTCATGAAATTCGTGATATAGCAAACGTTAAATGCGATAAATTCATACAAATAAATAAAAATAAAGCTTATATGGCACAAATAAAGAAATTAAAAAGTTGGTAAGCATTTTATAAGTGGCGCTGCACATTCCCTGAAAGGCGTGACACCATAAAGCTTTGCCATAAAGCAAAGATTAGTGTTAAAATCTCAATGTTCTATATTGTTTATTTTAGTGTTCGTAAAGATTAATCTACATTGGAATACTGTAAATATTTGTTTATAATAGATAAACTCTGAAACTACTAAAATGTTTATAACGCCGCGCTAGTAATATAAGTAAGTCAATGGTTTTTAATCATTCTTGCATCATGTTTTATTTATTTTTAAATATAGAAATCCACGTTACCCAGAACAGCTAGTAAGATACATAAATATGAATATCTGTTTATTTTATAGCTTTTAAATATTTTCTTTAGTAAACAAATGTGTTTATCATCGTGTCAATCCCAACTAATAACAATAATATAAAAGCAAATGTGAGTTTGTTTGTTACGCTTTCACGCCTTAACTACTTGATCGATCATTATGAAATTTCGCCTACACCTTGTTAGGAGAATAAAAGTGACATAAGGTACCTTTCAACCAGAAAAAAGTACTGATACTAAACATAATTTTTCTAACGTGGAAAAATGCATTGACGCGTATCTCTCCGCGAAAAAGGGGAGCGAAGTGGTTTTACTCACCACCACTCACCACGCGAAGTGGTTTGGTTCGGACTCACCCGGGAAAATATGGAACGACCCGGCTACTACCGAACTGCTACTAACCTAAACCACCACAAAACCAATTTGATTTTGTGCACTTGGTACCTGGAATTATTTTAGCATAACGAGTACAATAAAAATAAATAGTTACAGGTCACTTAGATCTAGGTACAACAGGACTCGATTGCAACGATGAACATAATTATTCACGACTGTTAAATTATGGTAATAAACTAACTAACCGATTACCTACTACACAGTCCATGGATTACTAAAACCACAAACCCTACATAGCACGATAAATATCATCCCCAAGTAATAAATTTGTATATTTTACGTGTGTCGTACGGTGAATACTAAATACTAACGCATTGTCAGCTTGCGGATGCGGCTGCAGATAATATATTTCTTAATATTGTCATAGTAAGGGTTAGCATGCCAATTTTGTTAGTTATTGATTGATACCATAGCTCATACCATACCATACCTCGGAGATCACTATAAGCCGTCGGTCCCGGCTGCCATGAACATCTATGGCAGTCGTTATTGGGAAGTCAGAGCCCTCTAATATCCTGACACTAGTCTAGCCTTAGGGTATCGTTAGTCTTCAGGTTGTGGAGGTCAGATGGCAGTCGCTCCGTATAAAAACTAATATCCTGTCAAATCCAGTTAGACTAGAAAGCCGACCCTAAGTGACTTCGGAATAATAAAAGCTAGGGAGAACATTGATTGATACCATAGCCTTTTTATTGAACTCCACTGTTTATCACTAGGAGTAGTATCATTTGGCAAATACAAATGACAAGAAACCTCCAACTAAACTGAAACTGAAAAACAGGAAAATGAGTTATTATAATGTGATGTGATGCAATATTATAATGTGATGCGATCACAGCACAAAAGCGAAATTTAAATCTACATTTTAGTTGAACTTGGCCAGTTGATAGTTTAGTTTGAATTATACCGGATATCTATTCTGTTAGCTAACCTTTCCACGTGGCATATTAGAGTGAGATCTTTAGAATAATAATTTCTTATGCTATTGTTTTAGGATGAGGACCATATATACGTATACAGGGTGTCCGGTAATTAATGGATAACCTTGAAATGTCTTATAGTAGAACTGAAGGCCGCTCAGAAAAAATGGAAAAAAGAAAAATAATAATATCAACAAGTGCAAGCTATATTAGCATAGCATACTTTTGACTGTCTATCTATTAGCATAATTAGTGTTTAATAATAAAACAACAAAAATCGATGGATTTCAATCATTTATGGTCGTAGTATACAAGAAAGTTATACATGGTAATTAAAAAAAACACATATCTCAGGTAGTAGTTAGGATAGATTTTTTCTGAACGGCCATCAGTTCCACTATAAGACATTTCCAGGTTATCCATTAATTACCGGACACCCTGTATAGCTAATAATAGCTTTAATCTTATATGGCAAAATATTTGGGTACAGTTTTGTTATACCGGTGAAGTAATGTAACAGCCGAAGACAAAACCCATTAGACATAATTTCTTAGCGGACAGTTCCCACACACTAAGAATATTTCTTAATCCTATGTACAATACCGCCGGTCCATGCAAAAGCATATTATTATGTATAAGCAGTATGGTGGATATCTACATCAATATGAAACAAATAAAAAATTAAAAGAAATAAAAAGACAGACCGGCCAAAGGTTGACTAAAAACTGAGAATTTAATTTTATTTTCGTCTGTCTACGCAATAGAGGACTTAACCAGTAACTTCTATTGCGTCTATGGTACTTGGTTAACTGTTACTTTTTACTTTTGTTGTTAAACGCAATGAAGTTCTGTATACTCTGTGTCTGTAATTGTGTTTTTGTGTTCATTTCATTATTAGTGAGTACTGGTGTAAACTAAACGGAATAAATTATGGATCAGGTTCGCTTTATTTGTTGTGAAACTAAATCATAAAATATTTCTAAGACTTAAATATATATTAGTAGTAATTAGAGTGATAGACATTTCGATCTGTGCTTAAAATATTTAGTGCAGTTTTAGTCATGTTTATTGAAGTGTTTACTGCTACGATATTCGGCAGTTTATCGTCTCTTCATTTGAAATATGGCTTATTACAATGCCGACAATGTTGGTAATGTAATCAACTCATCTGGATTTACCGATGATACTAATATAACAGACGATCTTACTATAATACCTTTAGAAAAAGATAGTTTTGGTAAGTGCCGCCGTCGTGATAATACGAAATGTCGGTAAACTATCGATCAGTTTATTTACCAATTTTATTAAATTACAGCGATATGTGAGTTATGCGGTCGCGTTGGTCGCCGGGGTCAGTTTTATACAAGAAACAATAAATTTTGTTCACTCCGATGCTATTACAGTAATTCTAGAAGACGTCATTGTAATTGGAGATTCAAATTGATGGAGGGTGCAGAACACATGGCGGGTATGATACCGCTGGAGCCACTGCCTCAGTTGCAGCACTGGCAGGCCACATTAAACGACTTGCAGGTATAAAATTTCTCACAGTCACATATCTATCATTATAGAATTTATTCAGTATTCTTATCACAACAATGTTTCCATTATCTTTTAAACCTTTTTTATAATGGTTATCACTAGTAAATCTTGTTTATATTGTGTTTTATTTTCTGTCAAGCATTTATATTTATCATTAAAAGTCTTTACAGGCTGGGCCTATAAAGCAATCCGCAGCGCTAGTTGCCAATAGTTATGAATGGAAGGATGAACTATTTGGATGTGATTTTCTTGCCGCACCTGTAAGCTTATTTAAACATGCTCCACTTCATGAAATGTGGGACAATACATTTGAAGGTATGAAGGTGGAAGTCAAAAATACTGATTGTGACAATTATTCAGAAAAATTTAGTGACTACTTCTGGGTGGGCACTGTGCTAAAGGTAAGGCACTCCAATTTTAAAATGATGATTTATCTGTAAATTTAGCATTCTATTTGAGCATAAGTATATAAAATGACTATGATGGACTATTTCTAAACAACAGCAACATGTCAACTGACTTTAAAGCTTTTCACTATTAATCTATAGTATCATAGTTCATATTCTCATAATACCCTATTTTTATTAATCTATTGTTTTTAAGGGATTTTAGTACACAGAAGTGACTAAGCCAATCCCATCGTTCATGTACAAAATATCTTACTCCTAAATACTATATCAACTAATTTATTTACCTAATAAAAAAGAATATAAAACTTTAGCATCATCACAAAATTGGCTAAAATGCCATGAAATAGACCTACACTATATGCAGATATATTTGTGGCATCTATAAGTTGTGCCCTTAAAACATTATAGCTTACACATTCTTCCAAAACATGTTGAACATCCTCAACAGCACCACATGTTACACAGTTAGGTTGATTTAAACTGGATTCGTTACAAGTGACTAGTAGTAGAAGTAGATAAAGCTAAACGCCGTTCTGCAATAATTTTTGAAAGAGATTCATTCCAATACACTTTTGGTCTAAATTTACTATTTGGATTATTACCAAGTTTTGAACTTGGTGGCTCATATCCGAGCTGTTGGTAAATAGAGGTACACAATTGTAGCAGCTTGTATGCGAGCCATTGCCAAAGAACAGGTTAAGAGTAGTAGCCTGTTCCGAATCACAATGTTGTATATAAGTGCCATTATGTGGTTTTTAAATGTAATCAATATATTTCGGCTTTATATTCAAAATGTTTTTAATACTCTCTATAGACTAAGGTAAAATTTTATTATAGAATATAATTATTTTTGTAGGCTACTATGTAAATATCTTAAAATTTGCCAAGCATATCAAAGTAAAAGACAAAATCAGAAAACATTTATTTGTGTAGGTCAGAAAGTAACACTTATAAACAACAAAATATATAAGCTAGTGAGATTGCTCACTCTTAAATTTGTGCCCTTAAAACCAAGCTGATATTGGGTAAAAATCCTGTAGCTTGTAAAGAGTGCTCTCTTTATGTTTGAATGTACACAAAAACTCATGCGGAAGACTCGTTTTTAATAAACTAATCAACATCAATATGATGATGTCCTGAAACACAGGTTTATCCTAGTTCAGACAGGCTTAAATATATCTTTTTTTAACTTGATTTATTTTGTAAACACTATTAATTTACATAGCTTTCAGAATTAATTTGAATTTAGGCTTGAAATATTTAAGGCAGTGCAGTGGAATGCTTAAACACTTTTGATGTTTGATGTAGTGTAAGGATGTATCATTTTTCTGTCAAGAAATAAAGATTTTTATTATTATACCATAATTAACATTATAACAAAAGTGCATTATATGAATTAAAAAAACTGCAATATAGTACTACTCAGTATTCAAATCTTTATTGAACAACAAGCTTCAAATGCCGAGATTTTCTTAAGCTTCAAGTGATTTGTAAGACTCAAGTCACTGTTAAGTGATTTATGCTCGTCATGGTGCCAGACATCAGGCCTATTTAGCAACTTGAGTCTTGCATAGTTGAATCAAGTGTGAAAAATTATGACTTTAGGACTCAAGTCCTTTGCAAAAACAATTATTATAATTTATGTTGTCATAATATTATAATGTTATTGCATGTGCAGGATTGAGACAAAGCCATACGTTTTGCAACACAGTGTTGTTCTTATACCTCCTGTTTGTGATGGTTTTTATTATATTTTCTTTCTTAAGTCTAAATATTTTTTTAAAAATCTAACACAATTATTTTACTAATACATTATATATGTAGTTCACAAAATCGTTTGGACCCCTATTAAGTCGATCCAAAGGTTGCTGCGAAAATCGTGTTGTCATCCGCTTTTGATCGACATTCAGCAAATGCCCATCTTTCACAGAGCTTTCGCATCCCAAATTCGGAGCACATTTTCTTTTATCCTCACAGCCTCAGCTGATAGCTGAGGCTGTGAGATATCACTCAGCTATATCATTCAACACGATCTCGTGAACATTTCCGATGTTTAGAGGTTAAACCATCCAAAGTAAAAAAAATGTGATCGCACAATATTTAGAGTGTACTATGCCACATCGAAAGCCAAATAATCGAATATCAATTGACCACAATAATTCGAATGTCTAAATACTCCAACGTTCACAATATCGAATCTATACTTCTATACTAATATTATAAAGCTAAAGCGTTTGTTTGTTTGTTTGGTTGAACGCGCTAATCTCAGGAATTACTGGTTCGAATTCAAAAAATCTATTAGTGTTGGATAAACCATTTATCGAGGAAGGCTATAGGCTATATAACATCACGCTACGACCAATAGGAGAGGAGCATCAATGAAAAATGTTGCAAAAACGGTGCAAATTCTCTTATGTGAAGCAGATATCGTACATTCAATACATCGAGTGTTCAAAATATCGGGTGTATAACCACGAAGGCTAAGGCAGGAGCGGAGGTCACGCCTTAGCCTTCTAACCTAACCTATCCGAGTCAGATTGCTCACTATTTTGAACACTAGATGTATTGAGTGTACGATATATTAAATGTTTGATTTATTATCCATTCGATATTATGAAGTTATGAACGTTCGAGTATTTAGACGTTCCACTTATAGTGGTCGATCAATTGATATTCGATTATTTGGCTTTCGATTTGGCATAGTACACCGCGATATTCAAGTATATAAATTTTAACAAAAATCACGGAAGACTTCTACTTAAAAAAATCCTGTAAACTAGTTAGTTTACAGGATTTTTTTAAGTAGAAGTGTTGTGCAATACAAGTTTCAACTTGTTCTCTCAAGTAGTTACTTGAGAGAACAAGTTGAAACTTGTCATATGAATTAATAAGAGGTGCACCCAGGCGTCATATATAATATTTTGCCAATTGTAACGCCATTTCAGCGTCGGAGCGAGAACTTTTCACCTTACCCTAGTAAATATAACTGCATTCATCATCTCAGCCGAAAAACGTCCTAGACATAGGCCTCCCCCAAGGTTTTCCACACAGACTGGTCATGGGCCACCCGCATCCAACCGCTTCCCGCGACCCTTACCAGGTCGTCGGTCTACCTTGTGACGGGCCTACCCCTGCTGCGTGTTTCGGTGCGTGGTTGCCACTCCAGAACCTTTTTGCCCCAACGGCCATCGGTTCTGCGTGCTATGTGCCCTGCCCACTGCCACTTCATCTTGGCCATCCGGAGAGCTATGTCGGCAACTTTAGTTTGCCTGCGGATCTCCTCTTTTCTGATTCGATCCCGCAGTAAAACCCCGAACATCGCTCTCTTCATCGCCCTTTGTGTAACCTTGAGCTTTCTGATAAGGTGAGCGGCATAGTTAGCGACCACGTCTCTGAGCCGTAAGTCATCACTGGCAACACACACTGGTCAAAGACTTTCGTCTTGACACACTGCGGTATATTGGACGAGAAGATATGTTGTAGCTTTCCGAGCACTGCCCAGCCAAGTTGGATTCCACGATTGACTTCCTTGTCGAAATTGGACCTATCTAAGTGGATCGTTTGTCCCAGGTTAAATACTTGTCGACAACTTCGAGAGTAGAGTTCCCAAATTTAATAGGAGCAGGTGTGACATGGACGTTGGACATGATTTTCGTCTTGTCCATGTTCATTATCATAATCATAATCATAATCATAATCATTTATTCAACTTAAATTGGTACAAAAAAGGATACAGAGCTTAGGTTACATCGTAAAGGTATAATATAAGGGGTGCCTGTACTAGGGTAAACCTGTGCCACAGGCATTAAGGGCACATACTGTATAATATAGATATAAATTCTAAAACAATACTTATGAAAACATTATTATTTGTATATAAAAACTTACGAATTACATTATAAACTAAGTGATTACTATGACTACTTAAAGAGTTATTTTATTGCGCAACATTATTGAACAACAGTCATCAAATTTTCAGTTTGATCGTAGTTCAAGGTTTGTAAATATTGTTGAACTAATTGCTTAGTGTTAGCATAATTTTTGTCATAAATCGCAGTTATTTTGTTTATATTATTATAAAGAAATGGACCTAAAAATGCGAAAAACCTATTGGTAAAAATATACTTAGATTGAGGCTGAGTAGTACAAACGATATCTTTCCGTCGCTTAGTGTTAGTTAGTTCCGGGTTATATTCAAGAGTAGTATGTTGTTTTAGTACGGTGTGCATAATAAAAAGCTGCCTGACTGTTAGTACTTTAGAATTTTGATACAAAAGGCATGTGGGATAGCGAAAAGGTCGATGTGTAGCTACTTTTAGGAGTGCTCTTTGTGCTCTTTCAATTGGAAGAATAACCGACTTGGCGATGCCTCCCCATGAGGTAACACAGTATTGAATAATGGATTGGCACAGTGTCTTGTAGATTTGTATAATAAGATTATTGTCTACTATATAACGCAGTTTTTTAAAAACGAATATTAATTTACGTAGTCTGCTTGACAAAGTGGCTACATGTTGTTTAAATGAAAGAGTGTGATCTATTATAACCCCCAGATATTTAATGCTAGTTGTACTATGGATTGCAGAACATATGCAATCGTCATTCATGGTGTTGTTACAATGGTGTGCATATAGTCGAATCTTACTTAAATGATCTTGTTGATTGCGCATGTTAAACTTAATGAATTTAGTTTTATCAGTATTTAGTGTAAGCAAGTTATTTCTAAGCCATTTATTAACCACATCGAACCCACGCTGGGCATTTTTAAAGACTGCCTCATTTGTGTCAGCGGAGAAGAGAAGGGCGGTGTCATCTGCGTATGAAACGATTTTGCCGCTAGGAAAGCTTAAGTTACAAAGATCGTTAATGTACACCAAAAATAGAGTACTTCCAAGGACACTGCCTTGTGGAATACCGAATTGTGGCACTTGTAAGTCGGCACTGATGATATTATCTATTTTTACGCACTGATACCTATTTTGTAGATAGTCTGTTAGCAGCTTAAGCTGAGTGCCTCGTATTCCTAAAGCATCTAATTTTTTTAATAGGATAGGTACAGATACAGTGTCAAAAGCTTTTGCGAGGTCGAGGAAGATTCCAATTACTTGTTTTCTTTTTCCAAGTTCCTCTGAGATAAAAGCTGTCAAGTTGTGTACTGCATCTGCTGTTGACAACTTAGGTCTGAAGCCGAATTGCATTGGGGAAAATAGGGAATTTTGTTCAAGAAATGATACTAATTTATTATTAATTAATTTCTCTAGTACTTTTGAGAAAGTAGGTAATAGCGAGATTGGTCGATAATTTGTTACGAGGTCTTTCGTACCAGACTTATGAATGGGAATCACTATTGCTTTTTTAAGGCATAGAGGGAAGACTCCGATGGAGAGACAAATTCGATAAATGTGGGTTAATGGAGGCACCAGGATATGCTTAAAGGTCTTTAATATTTTACAGCTTATATTGTCCCACCCAGGTGCACAATTATTTTTTAACGAGTGAATAACCCGCTCTATTTCTTGTTCATCCGGATCCAACATAACAAAAGATTTTCCGCTTTTAAGATATGTTGAAACCGGAGGAGAACTGTTATTTGTGCTGCACTGACTTTCTATTTTTTTTGCCAAAGTTGTGCCAATATTTACAAAAATCCTATTGACGTTGTTGACAGAGGAAAGCAGAGAGGAATGTGTTTGCAATAAACTTCTATCAGATTTATGTTGCTTTGAAGTAAACGTGACTTTCTTCACAATTTTCCAAAGTTGCTTTGTGTCTTTTTTAGCTCCTTGTAATTGTGACCTGTCGTACTCTATTTTTACATTCTTCAAAAGATTATTGCAAAAATTCCGATACCTTTTATATGATAAATTTAGAGTAGAATTTTCGGGGCATTGCTTAGCTTTCTTGTGTAGTTTATCGCGGTTTCTAATACATCGGACTAAGCCGGGAGTTATCCATGGCTTAATTTTACTATATTTTTTACTTAATTTTATTATTTTTGTATTGTGCATGATAACCTCTTGTACTTTATTAATAACAAATGGCATAGAGATGTTAACGTCGGCAGTTTGATAAACTGGGGTAAAGTCAATATTGCACAAATCACGTTCTAGGTGAATCATATTTATAATTGACCTTTGTTGCGGGCGAATAATATTCTTAGTTTGCTTTAATTCAAGTATTAGTAAAACAGCAGAGTGGTCAGTTATTGACGAGTTAGTAACAAGTGTTAAACACGGAAGCCTAGTTTTGAGCATGACGTGGTCTAAGCATGACCCACTTTGATGTGTGGGAAAAGTGTGGCTAGGCAAAATACCATGGTATGCACAGAGATTTAGGTAATCTTGGGTAGATGCGTCATGATTCCTACAATTTATATTTATGTTTATATCTCCTGTTATAATAATATTTTTAAAAGTTGATAAGCTTTGTAAAATTTGGTTTAAATTGTTTGTAAACGTCTCTAAGTTTCTGAAAGAAGGAGGTCTATATACAGCAATGATCGCGGTATCAGTGCCTATTTTTATAACAAGACAGTTGCAGTCTTGGACCGTTAGCTCTTCGACGGAGACGAGTAAAGAACTTTTCACATATATTACTAAGCCATCATTTTGGTTGAGAGATGTTGTACTATTGTAATTATTGTATCCCTGCAAAGTTGGTATATTGTTCCGTCTGTTTGAGAGCCAACATTCTGTTAGAATAATCACGTCACACTCAAAATTAAGCCTGTGTAAAAAGACATTCAAACTATCTACGTTCTTACATATGCTACGAATGTTTTGGGTTAATATTGTTAGCGGCTTACTATATTGAGAAAGATAAAGTTTGCAGCTCTCAGTATCACACATTTCCGAAAGATATTTATAATTATTATGTAAGTCATTAATTACTTGATCAGCCATAAATACTTTTAAAATTAAGGTAAATTCAAACAAAAATATAAATAAAAAAAGGGTCTTAAAGAAACTGAGTAAGGTAGCGCTCTTAGGCGCCTTCATGATAATCTATAGAATTAATGTACCTTGTTTCAGCCATTTTCTTCGCTGGACATTCGAGATCACCTGTCTTATGGTTGCATGGTTTCTTAAAACGGAAGCATGTTGCACATTTTGGTGTTTCGGCTTTCTTTGTAAATGTTGTGTCATTTAACTCCATTAGGCTAATTATAGAATGGCTAAAAAAGAATAACCTTAAAATTAATTTGGATAAAACGAAGGTATTAAATTTTAAGCAAAGACATAAAAATACTGACTTACATTTAGATATTAATTTTAACAATTATAAATTTGAAGAAAATGATACTACAAAGTTCTTAGGATTAGAAATAGATCATAAGTTAAATTGGAAAGCTCATATTGAAAAAGTTTGTACTAAAGTAAGTCAATACGCATATGGCTTATAACGTAGCGAATGTATCGACATTGATAACAGCATATCATGGCGTTGTTTCATCTACATTACGATACGGCATCATATTTTGGGGGAACTCCACTGACTGGCCTTTAGCATTTAAAGTTCAAAAACGGTGCATCAGAACAATATTTAATATAAAAATTCCAGACAGCTGTAAACCATATTTAATCAAGTATAATTTAATGACGTTACCGTGTATTTATATCTATGAGTGTGCCATGTTTATAAAACAAAACATTGATCTATTTAAAAAAAGGTCGAGAATTCGCCACGCTGATAAAATGTGTGTGGTAGAAAGTAAAACCGCTCTAATGCACAAAAGCTTTTTCTGCATTTCGACGCATATATATAATAAACTGCCGAGGTATATAGTTAATACTAAAGGTAATTCGATATTTAAAAGGCGTCTTCAAAAACTACTCATCTCTAAATGCTATTATTCGCTGAAGGAGTTTTTAGAGGATAAGAATATTGAAAATTTATGAACTCAATTTAATGTCAATCAATTAATTTTGAAAATAACATTTATTATTATTTGACATATTTACATAGTTGTTTGACATTTCAATATTATTCTTTGACATATTTACGTATATTATGACATGTTATTATTTCATAGAATTAGATGACAGCCAAATTTGCATGCCCTATGGCTGGATATGGTCTAAGAACGATTAATTGTACTAGCATTAAGATCTGCACAGAAATGTATACCCATATTCGCAAGAAATAAATGAATTATGAATTATGAATTTTAAGACCTGCTTATCGGGAAACTCTACAGACGCCATCGAGCATAATGCCGAGGTCTTCCATGGTCTCAGCCATGACCACGATATCGTCGGCAAATCGAAGGTGAGTGATGTACTCGCCGTTGATGTTGATGCCGAGTCCTTTCCAATCCAAAAGCCGGCTTGTTCGGTTCTTGTTCAGATGGAAGTCGTCTAGCCTAATCTTGAGACGATTCGTTATTACCTTTGAAAACAGCTTTTAGACGTGACTCAGAAGTGAGATGGGTCTATAGTTCTATAAAAGGGTTTTATCGCCCTTCTTAAAGAAAAGCACCAACACACCTGTGCCATGACTGTGGCGTTTTACCCTCGAGTATGAGGTGGACAGTGAAACGAGATCGACTTCATCATGTCGACGAAGAGGCAAATATTCAATGACGTCTCCGTAATCAATTCGGTGAAAGCTGGAAGTGATCACCGAATTGATGAAGTCGATCTTGTTTCTGGTCGTACCGTCGGGACTAATAAAAGTCCACTTGCGGCATTCTCGCTCTTTGAAGAAGGACTTCATCATGTAGAGTCCGTCCTTCTCCATGAAGCTAGCCAGAAAGTGGCCTCGCGAGTTACGATGTCCATATGCAAATTGCTCCTCTCTCTGATCATCACCGCCTCGTTTGCCCAGTTTCGCGTTGAAATCTCCCATGACAACGGTGTAATGGATCTTGGTGTTATGTATAGCCCAAGATATGTCCTCGAACATAGCTTCCACCTCTTCATCGGGGTGCGCCGAGGTTGGGGCGTAAACCTGTATGACCTTCAACGAATACCGTTTAGATATTCTGAGTATAAGGTACGCTATCCTGCTCGACACACTCGCGATATTTTCCAAGTTGTTCACAAGAGATATGTGGACGATGAACCCGACACCACCTTGGGACTATTGGTCGCCCTCCCGGTAGAAGAGCAAGTTACCGGATTTGAGGATTATTAAGTCCTCCCCCTGTCTTCGGACTTCCAATAAGCCTATAATATCCCATCTTAACTTGTTCAATTCTTCAGCTCGATAATCTTCTCGTCGGACCGCAGTGTGCGCGTGTTAAATATTGCCAGGGACTATTGTCGTCGGTAGTGGTAGCACGATATCTTCCGGAGATTCTTAGCACCCCTTGCTCCGCCGCAGTGGCGTGCACAGGATTTTAATACAGGGTAGGCAGAAAATTTTAATAGGTCACTTACCAAAAATTTTCACTGCATTTTGGTGTAGGTTCGTCGTCGTATCGAATAAATTATGATGTGTGTGATTTACCACCTCAAATATACATAAATGACTGAATTTATGAACATGTCAATTTGCGGATATTCGAAGTGGCCTTTCGGCGCATTTGTCTGATGTTCTGTATTTGCAAAATAAGTAATATCTAACAAAAAAAAGTCGGTCGTATGTTGTGCGTGTACGGAACTATAAAGATTATACTTTTTAATTTTTATTTATAAATTAAATCTACACGTCTCTCTTTCAGTAAGAATTTTTGCAATACGGAATCGTAAAAGTTAGGAACGCGTTTTATTGTAGTAAGAAGGTTCTTTTCTATTGATATCATGGAAAGATCTGTAAGTCGTTCCTGGCCTTGTGTATTCCTTAAATACCTATGTATACGTTTTAGCGACGAAAAGGACCTTTCGGTTGAAGCACTGCTCGCGGGACCGTAACAATTAATTTTGCCAAACGCAGTACTTCGGGAAAGACTGTATTTAAGTTATTTTCGTAAAAATGTTCTATAATTTTATAAATACTAAGGCTTTTGAATTCGGCGGTTTTATAAACACATTTGAGCTCATTGATAAGGCGGTCTAAGTTAAAGTTGAATGATTTATAAACATCTACGAATTGCGTTACTAATTCAACTGGAAAATTGACATTATAATTATTGAAATTTTCGCACGACAGTAATTCAAAAATCTTTAATTTTTTTAGGTTTTTATAACTGTCGCGACATTCGTTAGATATATTGTCTACAATTTCAAGGAAAATCCGCTTGAAATAAATTTTGGCGTCTACAACATTACGTTTCGGTTTTGGCGGTCCTGTTATACTTTTTACGCGTTCAAAAATTATTTCAAACTTAGATCTGAATGTATCCAAAAACAATTCAAATTCTTTAATTTTTTTCACGCAATAAATTACATCCGTAGTCTTTTTTTGCATAATTTCGTAAAGGATATCAGTTTCCGCGAATATTTCATTAAACACATGGAGTAAAAATTGGAATACAAAGTCTTTTAAATTGTATAACAATAACGAAGCCTGACTTAAAGTCTCGCCATCCCAGGCGCCTACATTTTCCACGATATCCTCAAATAACTCAATTAAATTAGTAAAAGAATTGAAAAACACATTTACAGTACGCGAATTGTAAGTCCACCGAGTGGCAGCAACGCGAGGTAATTTTTTTATATCAGCCATTTTTTTGTATTGGTTTTGCCATTTAGTACTATTATTAAAGAAATTGGATAATGTTTTTATGTGATGGAAAAATTTTAGTTTCTGGAATACGTTCGCACGATTTCGAAAGTACTAAATTGAGGACATGGGCGGAACACCAAACGTATGAAGCAAGAGGACATTGCTGGCGAACCAACGACTGAACGCCGTTAAGTTCAGATGACAGCACAGCAGCACCGTCGTATGTCTGAGCTATTAATTTCGAGAAACAGTTAAATTCAGATAAAATGTCCAGTATGATGGTACTTAAAATTTGCGCGGTGCGATTGGAACTTACGTCAATATATTTAAAACGATCGTACACTTCTGACTCATTAAAATACCTTAATATGACTACTAGTTGCTCTTTACCGCTTACGTCTGGTGTTTCATCGACCATTACAGCAACGAAATTAGTGGCAGCGATTTGTTCTTTTATTGTTTCAATCATTAAGACGCTACGCTAGAGATAAGGTCATTTTGAATCCGATTTGATAAACCCGTAAATGAACTAGTACAATTTTGCAAATGATTTTCCAAAATTCCGTCGTATTTCGCGAGCAAGTTAACTATTTCTAAATAATTACCCTTATTAGATGACGAAGTAGATTCGTCATGTCCTCGAAAAGCGATTCCTTGGTTCCCCAAAAAGCAAACGATGTCAATTAGTCGTTGAAAAATATTTCGGTTCTGATCGACTTTTGCGTTATGTCTATCAATATCGATTTGAATTTGAGAATTTAAACGCGTCTCAATGCGATTTTTTCAAAGGTGTGATATTTAAGGGAAGCCTCTAAATGTTTTTCAGATTGCTCGTGTTTTTTTGCCGCAGTAAGGAAATTATGTATATCGTTATAACCGGCTTCGTTTCAGACGGTTTTATTGTTTGAAAATAATAAACAATGAAAGCAGAATAACCGATTACTATGTATGCAACCCGTGAGCCAATTAAATGAAGCATATTGTTTTATATTAAATTTACGATTGACTTTACCTTTCGTTTGTATTAATTGCAAATCTGGTGTACTACGGTCTTTCGCAATAACTTGCTTTTTATCACTCAATGATAGTTTTAAAAACGCGTCACTTTTTATTTCCTGTATACACACACCATCTGAACAACTTTCACAGTGAAGAATTTCCATTTTCACTCTATAAAAACGTTAAAATGTTAAATGAACTGCGTTACCACAAAACAAACAGAACAAATATTAACTTAACAATGGCGACTTCTTAGAACTCACATGAAATTAAACAAAATAACTACGATAAAAAATAATAGTCTTATAAATAATGCTAATCAAATAAATCATGCTACTTTTTAAATCGGTTGCATAACATTCGTCATACTTCGGCAATTCTCGTGAATTTTCGTCATGTGCGAAGGCCACTGAACACGTCATATACCTAATAAAGACTCTGTCTTTTTTTTGCGTTTGTGTGCGTAAATTTAAAACATTATGTGACAAATATTTATAGGAACGCACATAGATATTTTTGTGTCCGTCTCGATGCACACATGCAAAGAATTAGACAATTTTAGTTCATGTCTGTTCCGTTGAATTAGGAGCATTCCAACGCAGCGCTAGTGCAGCCGGTGCGCGACAGTTGGCGCTGATATTATGATATAGGTTTTAGGAAATTTTGTTTATGGAAATTAATTATTCGTCGATAAATATAAATATTGGACTTCAAAATAAAATAATATAATATAATAAATATTTATCTGAGTTAGAAAGGAGTAGAAGGAGTTAGGGTAGGCAGTGTCTTTTTGTCTTTATGAACCGCACGCCACTGCTCCGCCGTTACTATAGCCGCTACCTGAGGGACTAGTGGGGCCGCCGGACCTAGGGCCCGGTTTTTATAGGTGTGGCTCATCTGGGGGAGTTTTGCCATAATCGCAATTTGTCGATCGCAGTGGCGGAAGTCTTCGACACTAAACGCTGCTGCCCTTATAACATCTTTGTTTTTCCTTCCGCCTATTTTAGGATGGTTTGACCGCCATCTAACGGCTGACTAGCTGCACTGGTGGAGATGATCCTCCAGTGGGCAGTGGGATCGTCACGTCCCGACTCCACGCTGCAATTGTAAATGCAACTGTCTTCACTTTAAATACATTTGTATTATATTTGCATGGCATCAACATTTGAATATGATAATTAATAAAATGTATTGATTAATATTGGTTTTACAATTTTATACTTAACTTCTGCCCATGATATTATTGCTTACATTAAGTCTATATGTACATATGTCAGCATAAAATACATCTTAATCTGGGATATAGTATATGTAGTTCCAAGTGTTCATGCATTGCCAAATGCATTCATTGATTTTCTACTTGTATTTGAGTAACAAACATCCAAACTTCTTCATCAGCTATAACATTTATAAGCAGATTTAGATTTATTCTGTTTGACTTACATGTTGGGGCGAAACATTGCCTCGTCACTTGTCTCGCGTCTAGTGCTGTGGGTTCGATCCCTCATGGGCCAAAAATTTGTTTGGACAAATATTCGCCCAGAATTAGGGTGTTTTGTGTCCGTTTTTAAATTGTTTGTAAAATCCCTCGCAAAACAGAATTTAATCCCAGTATAGGAGTTGCCTTTTTAGAAAGATTTTGGTATTTGAAAGAGTTATTATATTTTCAGGTGAAAGGTTACATGGGGTTATTACGATATGAAGGTTTTGGCAGTGATAGTTCTAAGGATTTCTGGGTCAATCTTTGTTGTTCAGAAGTACACCCTGTGGGATGGTGTGCTACACGAGGCAAGCCTCTTATACCACCACGAAGTATTGAAGACAAATATACAGATTGGAAGAAGTAAGTTTCCTGCCTGCAATGGACATAACCAACTTGCCAAGTGCAAGTTCACAATGAGCATCAGAGCTTGTGGCCTGCTACATGGTTATTTTTTTAAGAATGCTATATTATTTTTTATCATTATTAGTGTATATATGTGACAGCGAGATAACCTAGACTCCTTTGACTATAAAAATTGGATGGTCCAATATTTTTAGCATTGGACAGGGTGAGATGGATGGAAAATGGGGAGGCCTTTGCCCTGCAGTAAAACATAATGGGCTAATAAAACAAAACGGTGTTTGTACTACTGATGAAGTGAAGAAGGTTGTACTACTAATAAAGGATCAACCCCTGGTTTTTAAAAGGCAGATCAGTACAAAAATTTATTATGTAGTCGTCAAGTGCATGTCAACTGCTGTGATTTGCTGCTAAAATATTGATATTGTAGCAACAGCCAATAAAATCACTTGGAACTAGTTTGGTTTTAATAAGTCAATAATTAGTCTTTCGAAATCACCTTCGGACCAGCCCTAAACATGCCCAAAGTTATCTACATATGTCATAACTCCTATTATATAATAATATAGTTCTGATATATATTTTTCAGATTTCTTGTAAAGCAGCTGACTGGTGCGCGTACGTTGCCTGCAAATTTCTACACCAAATTAAACGACAGCCTGGTGTCAAGATTTTCTATTGGTTCTGTCATGGAGGTGGTTGATAAAAATAGGATATCACAAGTTAAGGTATTTATAACCCAGATTATTCCTTTGACATAGTTAATATAGGACGCGACATTGTCAAGTCTGCTAATAATATGTGCGATTATTCTGAAAAGTACAAAATATCTTCTAGAACCTCTTATTTACCATCAAAGAATGCATATAAAATGTTGATAATTTTCTGTTTTACTTGTCTTTATGGTAAATGGTTACTTAATCATATTATTTTATTCAGAACAAGATGTTTTTTTTCTATCTGTGTATTTTAAATTACTGCCAAAAACAATTATGGCAGTAATTAAGACATAATATTTTCATATCGTTAAGCTTAAGAACGATGCGACTAACGTAATGAAAGTATTATGTCGGGATTCCGACGATACGCCGATCGACGAATCATAATAAAATAAACAAGAACAACAATGAACAAGATTGGTTAATGCTATCGTTATCTTTCTCAATAGATAATTTCTTTTATTACAACGTCTTTTTTAATTGTGGACCAACCAGGACTAAAATGGAATTTCATGAAACAATAAAATAGATCGCTATCACCTGTGTAAAGTCATCATACCCAAAACGAAGAATATTTAAACAATATGATTTACAATAATTATGTCCTTTTATTTATAGGTAGCTACAGTATGTGAAATTGTTGGAAAACGTTTACATGTGAAATACTATGATAGTGTCCCGGAAGATAACGGCTTTTGGTGTCATGAGGATTCTCCACTTATCCATCCAGTTGGATGGGCGTTCAGGATTGCCCATCCCTTAGCCGCGCCACAAAGTTATTGCCAAAGGGTGGCTGCTGGCAGACTAATACCAAATGACACAACACCGGACATGTTTTATAAGTACCCAAGCAATGAACCACCATTGTTCTCGGAAGGAATGAAGTTAGAAGCAATAGATCCACTGAATCTTTCAGCTGTGTGTGCAGCAACTGTAATGCAGATATTGAATGAAGGGTATATGATGATAAGGATAGATTGCTATCCAGCAGATACTTCTGGTGGAGATTGGTTTTGTTACCATCAGAGATCGCCGTGCATATTCCCAGTTGGGTTTGCAGCAGCTAATAATATTCCACTTGTACCACCTGCAGGGTAAGTTGGTTTACTTTGCTATGTTCATTTCTTTTGTATGATGATCTCTGATGATATTTTACGCGGCCGAACGATTATGTGTACTTTACCCGAATCGGGCGATGTGTTGGGTTTATCTGTTAGGAAATTCTTAGTAACAGCCATGTATATAGAAATGAGGTTAGTGTATGTATATATACACTTAACACATAATCCACATAATTCACGACCCTATAGGGTTGCCCTCTATTATGTGGGACTTAAAAGTATACCTGGTATAATGTGGTTGTTATAGTGATGTCTAATTGCTACGAATACATAAATTAGAATATTTGATACCTCTATACTCCGTAAAATATAGCTTGGCTCCTGTATAATTTGGAAGATTCCGCATCCAACTGCTTTTGAGTAATATTTTCACTGATTATGAATTAGAAACACTATCAAATATTCGTAACTTGATTTGATGATGGTCTGCATAATGGAAAAAGGCACATGCTTGTTTGATATTATAATTATATGTATGTTTGTCAGGTTTTCAGTAGAAGAGTTTAATTGGGAGCAGTACTTGAGTATGAGTGGCGGGCTGGCGGCAGACCGCACGTTGTTCGCGGCGCGCGGGCATGTCGTGTCGCACGGGTTCGTGGCCGGCATGCGACTCGAGTGCGCCGACCTCATGGACCCGCGGCTCGTGTGCGTCGCCACTGTCGCCAGGGTCGTCTCGGACCTGCTTAAGGTTTGTTACCGATTATATTATGCTATTTAAATGAAATACTACCTTGGACGTTCAACGGTAGTGCATGCGAGGGCTATGAGTTCTCTTACACATTCTGTAATTATAAATATCTTCTAAATTGTAGTGTTTCTTAAATAAGAATTTATTGCATGTCTGGCAGGTGCACTTCGACGGGTGGGGCACGGAGTACGATCAGTGGCTGTGGGCACACAGCACGGACGTGTACCCAGTGGGCTGGTGCCGCGGCGTGGGGCACCGTCTAGAGGGCCCACTGCAGCCGCCGCCGCGTGCGCCGCGCAAGCACCCGCCCAAGCACCCGCGCCGCCGGAGGAAGCAAGGTACTACTCTCTATGTACCCGGGGGGCTGGTGCCGCCGCGTGCGCCGCGCAAGCACCCGCCCAAGCACCCGCGCCGCCGGAGGAAGCAAGGTACTACTCTCTATGTACCCGGGGGTCTGGTGCCGCCGCGTGCGCCGCGCAAGCACCCGCCCAAGCACCCGCGCCGCCGGAGGAAGCAAGGTACTACTCTCTATGTACCCGGGGGGCTGGTGCCGCCGCGTGCGCCGCGCAAGCACCCGCCCAAGCACCCGCGCCGCCGGAGGAAGCAAGGTACTACTCTCTATGTACCCGGGGGTCTGGTGCCGCCGCGTGCGCCGCGCAAGCACCCGCCCAAGCACCCGCGCCGCCGGAGGAAGCAAGGTACTACTCTCTATGTACCCGGGGGTCTGGTGCCGCCGCGTGCGCCGCGCAAGCACCCGCCCAAGCACCCGCGCCGCCGGAGGAAGCAAGGTACTACTCTCTATGTACCCGGGGGTCTGGTGCCGCCGCGTGCGCCGCGCAAGCACCCGCCCAAGCACCCGCGCCGCCGGAGGAAGCAAGGTACTACTCTCTATGTACCCGGGGGTCTGGTGCCGCCGCGTGCGCCGCGCAAGCACCCGCCCAAGCACCCGCGCCGCCGGAGGAAGCAAGGTACTACTCTCTATGTACCCGGGGGTCTGGTGCCGCCGCGTGCGCCGCGCAAGCACCCGCCCAAGCACCCGCGCCGCCGGAGGAAGCAAGGTACTACTCTCTATGTACCCGGGGGTCTGGTGCCGCCGCGTGCGCCGCGCAAGCACCCGCCCAAGCACCCGCGCCGCCGGAGGAAGCAAGGTACTACTCTCTATGTACCCGGGGGTCTGGTGCCGCCGCGTGCGCCGCGCAAGCACCCGCCCAAGCACCCGCGCCGCCGGAGGAAGCAAGGTACTACTCTCTATGTACCCGGGGGTCTGGTGCCGCCGCGTGCGCCGCGCAAGCACCCGCCCAAGCACCCGCGCCGCCGGAGGAAGCAAGGTACTACTCTCTATGTACCCGGGGGTCTGGTGCCGCCGCGTGCGCCGCGCAAGCACCCGCCCAAGCACCCGCGCCGCCGGAGGAAGCAAGGTACTACTCTCTATGTACCCGGGGGTCTGGTGCCGCCGCGTGCGCCGCGCAAGCACCCGCCCAAGCACCCGCGCCGCCGGAGGAAGCAAGGTACTACTCTCTATGTACCCGGGGGTCTGGTGCCGCCGCGTGCGCCGCGCAAGCACCCGCCCAAGCACCCGCGCCGCCGGAGGAAGCAAGGTACTACTCTCTATGTACCCGGGGGTCTGGTGCCGCCGCGTGCGCCGCGCAAGCACCCGCCCAAGCACCCGCGCCGCCGGAGGAAGCAAGGTACTACTCTCTATGTACCCGGGGGTCTGGTGCCGCCGCGTGCGCCGCGCAAGCACCCGCCCAAGCACCCGCGCCGCCGGAGGAAGCAAGGTACTACTCTCTATGTACCCGGGGGTCTGGTGCCGCCGCGTGCGCCGCGCAAGCACCCGCCCAAGCACCCGCGCCGCCGGAGGAAGCAAGGTACTACTCTCTATGTACCCGGGGGTCTGGTGCCGCCGCGTGCGCCGCGCAAGCACCCGCCCAAGCACCCGCGCCGCCGGAGGAAGCAAGGTACTACTCTCTATGTACCCGGGGGTCTGGTGCCGCCGCGTGCGCCGCGCAAGCACCCGCCCAAGCACCCGCGCCGCCGGAGGAAGCAAGGTACTACTCTCTATGTACCCGGGGGTCTGGTGCCGCCGCGTGCGCCGCGCAAGCACCCGCCCAAGCACCCGCGCCGCCGGAGGAAGCAAGGTACTACTCTCTATGTACCCGGGGGTCTGGTGCCGCCGCGTGCGCCGCGCAAGCACCCGCCCAAGCACCCGCGCCGCCGGAGGAAGCAAGGTACTACTCTCTATGTACCCGGGGGTCTGGTGCCGCCGCGTGCGCCGCGCAAGCACCCGCCCAAGCACCCGCGCCGCCGGAGGAAGCAAGGTACTACTCTCTATGTACCCGGGGGTCTGGTGCCGCCGCGTGCGCCGCGCAAGCACCCGCCCAAGCACCCGCGCCGCCGGAGGAAGCAAGGTACTACTCTCTATGTACCCGGGGGTCTGGTGCCGCCGCGTGCGCCGCGCAAGCACCCGCCCAAGCACCCGCGCCGCCGGAGGAAGCAAGGTACTACTCTCTATGTACCCGGGGGTCTGGTGCCGCCGCGTGCGCCGCGCAAGCACCCGCCCAAGCACCCGCGCCGCCGGAGGAAGCAAGGTACTACTCTCTATGTACCCGGGGGTCTGGTGCCGCCGCGTGCGCCGCGCAAGCACCCGCCCAAGCACCCGCGCCGCCGGAGGAAGCAAGGTACTACTCTCTATGTACCCGGGGGTCTGGTGCCGCCGCGTGCGCCGCGCAAGCACCCGCCCAAGCACCCGCGCCGCCGGAGGAAGCAAGGTACTACTCTCTATGTACCCGGGGGTCTGGTGCCGCCGCGTGCGCCGCGCAAGCACCCGCCCAAGCACCCGCGCCGCCGGAGGAAGCAAGGTACTACTCTCTATGTACCCGGGGGTCTGGTGCCGCCGCGTGCGCCGCGCAAGCACCCGCCCAAGCACCCGCGCCGCCGGAGGAAGCAAGGTACTACTCTCTATGTACCCGGGGGTCTGGTGCCGCCGCGTGCGCCGCGCAAGCACCCGCCCAAGCACCCGCGCCGCCGGAGGAAGCAAGGTACTACTCTCTATGTACCCGGGGGTCTGGTGCCGCCGCGTGCGCCGCGCAAGCACCCGCCCAAGCACCCGCGCCGCCGGAGGAAGCAAGGTACTACTCTCTATGTACCCGGGGGTCTGGTGCCGCCGCGTGCGCCGCGCAAGCACCCGCCCAAGCACCCGCGCCGCCGGAGGAAGCAAGGTACTACTCTCTATGTACCCGGGGGTCTGGTGCCGCCGCGTGCGCCGCGCAAGCACCCGCCCAAGCACCCGCGCCGCCGGAGGAAGCAAGGTACTACTCTCTATGTACCCGGGGGTCTGGTGCCGCCGCGTGCGCCGCGCAAGCACCCGCCCAAGCACCCGCGCCGCCGGAGGAAGCAAGGTACTACTCTCTATGTACCCGGGGGTCTGGTGCCGCCGCGTGCGCCGCGCAAGCACCCGCCCAAGCACCCGCGCCGCCGGAGGAAGCAAGGTACTACTCTCTATGTACCCGGGGGTCTGGTGCCGCCGCGTGCGCCGCGCAAGCACCCGCCCAAGCACCCGCGCCGCCGGAGGAAGCAAGGTACTACTCTCTATGTACCCGGGGGTCTGGTGCCGCCGCGTGCGCCGCGCAAGCACCCGCCCAAGCACCCGCGCCGCCGGAGGAAGCAAGGTACTACTCTCTATGTACCCGGGGGTCTGGTGCCGCCGCGTGCGCCGCGCAAGCACCCGCCCAAGCACCCGCGCCGCCGGAGGAAGCAAGGTACTACTCTCTATGTACCCGGGGGTCTGGTGCCGCCGCGTGCGCCGCGCAAGCACCCGCCCAAGCACCCGCGCCGCCGGAGGAAGCAAGGTACTACTCTCTATGTACCCGGGGGTCTGGTGCCGCCGCGTGCGCCGCGCAAGCACCCGCCCAAGCACCCGCGCCGCCGGAGGAAGCAAGGTACTACTCTCTATGTACCCGGGGGTCTGGTGCCGCCGCGTGCGCCGCGCAAGCACCCGCCCAAGCACCCGCGCCGCCGGAGGAAGCAAGGTACTACTCTCTATGTACCCGGGGGTCTGGTGCCGCCGCGTGCGCCGCGCAAGCACCCGCCCAAGCACCCGCGCCGCCGGAGGAAGCAAGGTACTACTCTCTATGTACCCGGGGGTCTGGTGCCGCCGCGTGCGCCGCGCAAGCACCCGCCCAAGCACCCGCGCCGCCGGAGGAAGCAAGGTACTACTCTCTATGTACCCGGGGGTCTGGTGCCGCCGCGTGCGCCGCGCAAGCACCCGCCCAAGCACCCGCGCCGCCGGAGGAAGCAAGGTACTACTCTCTATGTACCCGGGGGTCTGGTGCCGCCGCGTGCGCCGCGCAAGCACCCGCCCAAGCACCCGCGCCGCCGGAGGAAGCAAGGTACTACTCTCTATGTACCCGGGGGTCTGGTGCCGCCGCGTGCGCCGCGCAAGCACCCGCCCAAGCACCCGCGCCGCCGGAGGAAGCAAGGTACTACTCTCTATGTACCCGGGGGTCTGGTGCCGCCGCGTGCGCCGCGCAAGCACCCGCCCAAGCACCCGCGCCGCCGGAGGAAGCAAGGTACTACTCTCTATGTACCCGGGGGTCTGGTGCCGCCGCGTGCGCCGCGCAAGCACCCGCCCAAGCACCCGCGCCGCCGGAGGAAGCAAGGTACTACTCTCTATGTACCCGGGGGTCTGGTGCCGCCGCGTGCGCCGCGCAAGCACCCGCCCAAGCACCCGCGCCGCCGGAGGAAGCAAGGTACTACTCTCTATGTACCCGGGGGTCTGGTGCCGCCGCGTGCGCCGCGCAAGCACCCGCCCAAGCACCCGCGCCGCCGGAGGAAGCAAGGTACTACTCTCTATGTACCCGGGGGTCTGGTGCCGCCGCGTGCGCCGCGCAAGCACCCGCCCAAGCACCCGCGCCGCCGGAGGAAGCAAGGTACTACTCTCTATGTACCCGGGGGTCTGGTGCCGCCGCGTGCGCCGCGCAAGCACCCGCCCAAGCACCCGCGCCGCCGGAGGAAGCAAGGTACTACTCTCTATGTACCCGGGGGTCTGGTGCCGCCGCGTGCGCCGCGCAAGCACCCGCCCAAGCACCCGCGCCGCCGGAGGAAGCAAGGTACTACTCTCTATGTACCCGGGGGTCTGGTGCCGCCGCGTGCGCCGCGCAAGCACCCGCCCAAGCACCCGCGCCGCCGGAGGAAGCAAGGTACTACTCTCTATGTACCCGGGGGTCTGGTGCCGCCGCGTGCGCCGCGCAAGCACCCGCCCAAGCACCCGCGCCGCCGGAGGAAGCAAGGTACTACTCTCTATGTACCCGGGGGTCTGGTGCCGCCGCGTGCGCCGCGCAAGCACCCGCCCAAGCACCCGCGCCGCCGGAGGAAGCAAGGTACTACTCTCTATGTACCCGGGGGTCTGGTGCCGCCGCGTGCGCCGCGCAAGCACCCGCCCAAGCACCCGCGCCGCCGGAGGAAGCAAGGTACTACTCTCTATGTACCCGGGGGTCTGGTGCCGCCGCGTGCGCCGCGCAAGCACCCGCCCAAGCACCCGCGCCGCCGGAGGAAGCAAGGTACTACTCTCTATGTACCCGGGGGTCTGGTGCCGCCGCGTGCGCCGCGCAAGCACCCGCCCAAGCACCCGCGCCGCCGGAGGAAGCAAGGTACTACTCTCTATGTACCCGGGGGTCTGGTGCCGCCGCGTGCGCCGCGCAAGCACCCGCCCAAGCACCCGCGCCGCCGGAGGAAGCAAGGTACTACTCTCTATGTACCCGGGGGTCTGGTGCCGCCGCGTGCGCCGCGCAAGCACCCGCCCAAGCACCCGCGCCGCCGGAGGAAGCAAGGTACTACTCTCTATGTACCCGGGGGTCTGGTGCCGCCGCGTGCGCCGCGCAAGCACCCGCCCAAGCACCCGCGCCGCCGGAGGAAGCAAGGTACTACTCTCTATGTACCCGGGGGTCTGGTGCCGCCGCGTGCGCCGCGCAAGCACCCGCCCAAGCACCCGCGCCGCCGGAGGAAGCAAGGTACTACTCTCTATGTACCCGGGGGTCTGGTGCCGCCGCGTGCGCCGCGCAAGCACCCGCCCAAGCACCCGCGCCGCCGGAGGAAGCAAGGTACTACTCTCTATGTACCCGGGGGTCTGGTGCCGCCGCGTGCGCCGCGCAAGCACCCGCCCAAGCACCCGCGCCGCCGGAGGAAGCAAGGTACTACTCTCTATGTACCCGGGGGTCTGGTGCCGCCGCGTGCGCCGCGCAAGCACCCGCCCAAGCACCCGCGCCGCCGGAGGAAGCAAGGTACTACTCTCTATGTACCCGGGGGTCTGGTGCCGCCGCGTGCGCCGCGCAAGCACCCGCCCAAGCACCCGCGCCGCCGGAGGAAGCAAGGTACTACTCTCTATGTACCCGGGGGTCTGGTGCCGCCGCGTGCGCCGCGCAAGCACCCGCCCAAGCACCCGCGCCGCCGGAGGAAGCAAGGTACTACTCTCTATGTACCCGGGGGTCTGGTGCCGCCGCGTGCGCCGCGCAAGCACCCGCCCAAGCACCCGCGCCGCCGGAGGAAGCAAGGTACTACTCTCTATGTACCCGGGGGTCTGGTGCCGCCGCGTGCGCCGCGCAAGCACCCGCCCAAGCACCCGCGCCGCCGGAGGAAGCAAGGTACTACTCTCTATGTACCCGGGGGTCTGGTGCCGCCGCGTGCGCCGCGCAAGCACCCGCCCAAGCACCCGCGCCGCCGGAGGAAGCAAGGTACTACTCTCTATGTACCCGGGGGTCTGGTGCCGCCGCGTGCGCCGCGCAAGCACCCGCCCAAGCACCCGCGCCGCCGGAGGAAGCAAGGTACTACTCTCTATGTACCCGGGGGTCTGGTGCCGCCGCGTGCGCCGCGCAAGCACCCGCCCAAGCACCCGCGCCGCCGGAGGAAGCAAGGTACTACTCTCTATGTACCCGGGGGTCTGGTGCCGCCGCGTGCGCCGCGCAAGCACCCGCCCAAGCACCCGCGCCGCCGGAGGAAGCAAGGTACTACTCTCTATGTACCCGGGGGTCTGGTGCCGCCGCGTGCGCCGCGCAAGCACCCGCCCAAGCACCCGCGCCGCCGGAGGAAGCAAGGTACTACTCTCTATGTACCCGGGGGTCTGGTGCCGCCGCGTGCGCCGCGCAAGCACCCGCCCAAGCACCCGCGCCGCCGGAGGAAGCAAGGTACTACTCTCTATGTACCCGGGGGTCTGGTGCCGCCGCGTGCGCCGCGCAAGCACCCGCCCAAGCACCCGCGCCGCCGGAGGAAGCAAGGTACTACTCTCTATGTACCCGGGGGTCTGGTGCCGCCGCGTGCGCCGCGCAAGCACCCGCCCAAGCACCCGCGCCGCCGGAGGAAGCAAGGTACTACTCTCTATGTACCCGGGGGTCTGGTGCCGCCGCGTGCGCCGCGCAAGCACCCGCCCAAGCACCCGCGCCGCCGGAGGAAGCAAGGTACTACTCTCTATGTACCCGGGGGTCTGGTGCCGCCGCGTGCGCCGCGCAAGCACCCGCCCAAGCACCCGCGCCGCCGGAGGAAGCAAGGTACTACTCTCTATGTACCCGGGGGTCTGGTGCCGCCGCGTGCGCCGCGCAAGCACCCGCCCAAGCACCCGCGCCGCCGGAGGAAGCAAGGTACTACTCTCTATGTACCCGGGGGTCTGGTGCCGCCGCGTGCGCCGCGCAAGCACCCGCCCAAGCACCCGCGCCGCCGGAGGAAGCAAGGTACTACTCTCTATGTACCCGGGGGTCTGGTGCCGCCGCGTGCGCCGCGCAAGCACCCGCCCAAGCACCCGCGCCGCCGGAGGAAGCAAGGTACTACTCTCTATGTACCCGGGGGTCTGGTGCCGCCGCGTGCGCCGCGCAAGCACCCGCCCAAGCACCCGCGCCGCCGGAGGAAGCAAGGTACTACTCTCTATGTACCCGGGGGTCTGGTGCCGCCGCGTGCGCCGCGCAAGCACCCGCCCAAGCACCCGCGCCGCCGGAGGAAGCAAGGTACTACTCTCTATGTACCCGGGGGTCTGGTGCCGCCGCGTGCGCCGCGCAAGCACCCGCCCAAGCACCCGCGCCGCCGGAGGAAGCAAGGTACTACTCTCTATGTACCCGGGGGTCTGGTGCCGCCGCGTGCGCCGCGCAAGCACCCGCCCAAGCACCCGCGCCGCCGGAGGAAGCAAGGTACTACTCTCTATGTACCCGGGGGTCTGGTGCCGCCGCGTGCGCCGCGCAAGCACCCGCCCAAGCACCCGCGCCGCCGGAGGAAGCAAGGTACTACTCTCTATGTACCCGGGGGTCTGGTGCCGCCGCGTGCGCCGCGCAAGCACCCGCCCAAGCACCCGCGCCGCCGGAGGAAGCAAGGTACTACTCTCTATGTACCCGGGGGTCTGGTGCCGCCGCGTGCGCCGCGCAAGCACCCGCCCAAGCACCCGCGCCGCCGGAGGAAGCAAGGTACTACTCTCTATGTACCCGGGGGGCTGGTGCCGCCGCGTGCGCCGCGCAAGCACCCGCCCAAGCACCCGCGCCGCCGGAGGAAGCAAGGTACTACTCTCTATGTACCCGGGGGTCTGGTGCCGCCGCGTGCGCCGCGCAAGCACCCGCCCAAGCACCCGCGCCGCCGGAGGAAGCAAGGTACTACTCTCTATGTACCCGGGGGTCTGGTGCCGCCGCGTGCGCCGCGCAAGCACCCGCCCAAGCACCCGCGCCGCCGGAGGAAGCAAGGTACTACTCTCTATGTACCCGGGGGTCTGGTGCCGCCGCGTGCGCCGCGCAAGCACCCGCCCAAGCACCCGCGCCGCCGGAGGAAGCAAGGTACTACTCTCTATGTACCCGGGGGTCTGGTGCCGCCGCGTGCGCCGCGCAAGCACCCGCCCAAGCACCCGCGCCGCCGGAGGAAGCAAGGTACTACTCTCTATGTACCCGGGGGTCTGGTGCCGCCGCGTGCGCCGCGCAAGCACCCGCCCAAGCACCCGCGCCGCCGGAGGAAGCAAGGTACTACTCTCTATGTACCCGGGGGTCTGGTGCCGCGGCGTGCGCCGCGCAAGCACCCGCCCAAGCACCCGCGCCGCCGGAGGAAGCAAGGTACTACTCTCTATGTACCCGGGGGTCTGGTGCCGCCGCGTGCGCCGCGCAAGCACCCGCCCAAGCACCCGCGCCGCCGGAGGAAGCAAGGTACTACTCTCTATGTACCCGGGGGTCTGGTGCCGCCGCGTGCGCCGCGCAAGCACCCGCCCAAGCACCCGCGCTGCCGGAGGAAGCAAGGTACTACTCTCTATGTACCCGGGGGTCTGGTGCCGCCGCGTGCGCCGCGCAAGCACCCGCCCAAGCACCCGCGCCGCCGGAGGAAGCAAGGTACTACTCTCTATGTACCCGGGGGTCTGGTGCCGCCGCGTGCGCCGCGCAAGCACCCGCCCAAGCACCCGCGCCGCCGGAGGAAGCAAGGTACTACTCTCTATGTACCCGGGGGTCTGGTGCCGCCGCGTGCGCCGCGCAAGCACCCGCCCAAGCACCCGCGCCGCCGGAGGAAGCAAGGTACTACTCTCTATGTACCCGGGGGTCTGGTGCCGCCGCGTGCGCCGCGCAAGCACCCGCCCAAGCACCCGCGCCGCCGGAGGAAGCAAGGTACTACTCTCTATGTACCCGGGGGGCTGGTGCCGCGGCGTGGGGCACCGCCTGGAGGAGCCAAGCACCCGCGCCGCCGGAGGAAGCAAGGTACTACTCTCTATGTACCCGGGGGGCTGGTGCCGCGGCGTGGGGCACCGCCTGGAGGAGCCAAGCACCCGCGCCGCCGGAGGAAGCAAGGTACTACTCTCTATGTACCCGGGGGGCTGGTGCCGCGGCGTGGGGCACCGCCTGGAGGAGCCAAGCACCCGCGCCGCCGGAGGAAGCAAGGTACTACTCTCTATGTACCCGGGGGTCTGGTGCCGCCGCGTGCGCCGCGCAAGCACCCGCCCAAGCACCCGCGCCGCCGGAGGAAGCAAGGTACTACTCTCTATGTACCCGGGGGTCTGGTGCCGCCGCGTGCGCCGCGCAAGCACCCGCCCAAGCACCCGCGCCGCCGGAGGAAGCAAGGTACTACTCTCTATGTACCCGGGGGGCTGGTGCCGCGGCGTGGGGCACCGCCTGGAGGAGCCAAGCACCCGCGCCGCCGGAGGAAGCAAGGTACTACTCTCTATGTACCCGGGGGGCTGGTGCCGCGGCGTGGGGCACCGCCTGGAGGAGCCAAGCACCCGCGCCGCCGGAGGAAGCAAGGTACTACTCTCTATGTACCCGGGGGGCTGGTGCCGCGGCGTGGGGCACCGCCTGGAGGAGCCAAGCACCCGCGCCGCCGGAGGAAGCAAGGTACTACTCTCTATGTACCCGGGGGTCTGGTGCCGCCGCGTGCGCCGCGCAAGCACCCGCCCAAGCACCCGCGCCGCCGGAGGAAGCAAGGTACTACTCTCTATGTACCCGGGGGGCTGGTGCCGCGGCGTGGGGCACCGCCTGGAGGGCCGAGTACACACTAGTAGCTCTTTCAGTTACTCCAGGCAGCCTGGCAGGGTTCACTTTGTACACTTACACCTCCATCTCTAGAGGCTTACCAGGGTCTTACATGTCTCAACTGTTCCAACAGGAGAAGCTGCATTTCCTTGTTTAGGACCTCGAGAGTAAAATCATCAATATTATCTGCTGTATCTTTATATAATATATAATTCTTCCGTACGTCACTGAACTCGTCATAAACGACAGTATCGATTTAGACAAAATTTATTGTATGTGTTTAAATACGTCCCTTGATGTTTAGATTCACAATTGGACCCGGTGGGTGGCAATGCAGTTGCGTCCAGAAATTTATTTTTCGTAAGAACATGACAAGTTGTTTACCGCTAGTAATATACAATTTTATGTTTTTACAGGATCTAAATTATCATCACAACCACCAAATACAACAGAGGATAGTTCACAGAACTCAGACATGGGTGACACAAAAAGTGATACGAAGAGTCTGTCCCCTCCAACGAGTGTGTCAGAGATGTCGGCTGATGCGGAACCGCGGCCGGAGCCAGAGCCAGAACCAGAAGCGGAACCGGAAGCGGAGCCGGACATGGAAGCTAACTCGGTTAAAATGGAAATCGATCAGATCGACCCTGAGACCAAAGACAGCACTGAACCAAGTGAAGAACGTCTCGCAGATATTAGTGAGTCTTCACTAATGTCTGCGAGTAATATCCCGGTAAGTTCACGGAATAAGCGTCGTTTGCGCAGCGGTAGTTTATGTGACAAATGTTTTTGGATTTTTATCTTACGAAATTCTCACGGTGTCTGGAACAGTGCCCCGGTAAAAGGTCCGCCTTTATAACGTAGGACTTAAAGCCTAGCTGGCGAAATGAGGGTGTAATACACCTCTGCTTACTTTTTGGGATATAGGTAAGCGACTATGGATGTACAATTTAGGGTGTCCCAAAAAAATTAAATTTATTTGTTTTTAACGCAATCTCTTAATTTTTTTGAATGATGTTGAATCAATTGTAAACCAAATTTGATGGTAGGGATAGGATCACGAAATCCCGTGCCGACTTGCATCGGAACTGGTCAATACTTGCTAACTACGGCCAATGCGCTCGAACGATCGATGTGCTTGTTATAATTTGTCTTTCTTTTACACTAAACACATTGTTTTTGTTCGGTCAACATGTCAGTGAATTTAGGCAGTTCTAAAAAGGATATATTTTTAATAGGTGACGCAAAACATCAAATAACGGGTTCAAAACTTCCTACTAATAAACAAGTTTCAGCAGTGTTATTTTACAACATTCGTATTCGAAGCAAAAATCAGTCAAGTAAAAACAAGCTCGGATATTGCGCTTTTTAGAAAGTTCCGAGATAACTGGAAGAGTGTTGATCCGAATGAAATACAGTGCTATAAGATAAACTGAATTGGCATCTGACTATTTCCGTAATAGAAAACATGATCAATTTTTACCAATCTGGATTGACCAAAAAATATAGTCCGAGATGACTATCGAGAACTAATTGAGCTCTCAGTGATATTTTTAGGCGGAGATAAAGATCGAAAGTTTAAAATTCGCCCTCCAGGTGTCATGCACCTAGCCAGGTGGGTGGCGAGGGCGATTCATGCACTGAAAATAGCACTTCTTAGCGCTCAACTGAAAATGACGAACAAGGATAAGGCGACACTGTTTGATGTTTGCTTGTTTATCGTTACATCCTACGTTAAGCTGTGGCTCCAATGTGTTTTGGCTGTAAAAGCACCTTATCAGGATTAGTGCTTTTTGAAGTCGATGTAGGCTTATTAAAAAATCGATTCAAACGTTTCGAAACCAGCTTTACAGAAATTAAGCCAGCATCTATGGTATTTAACCGATGAAATAGCTGCCTTATAATTATTTGACGACGATGTGGTCCAAAAAAATAAAATAAAAATCGTTGAAAATTTAACCAAAGAGAATCCATCAACCCATGGTAAACGCTACATCCCATCCAAAGAAGAACTCTGTGGTTCATTGTATGGTAAGTTTCATTAGTAAATATTGTGTCTTTTATAAGCCATTTTATTTAAATTTACCAATTATTTTCAGTTTTTATTTTAGACAAAAACATCTACGGCTTCGTATCAGTCAAAAGTAAAGCGTTGTTCACCCGGCTTCAAATTGATGACAGTTTTCTAAACGAAGTACTGTCTTTATGGCTAAATAACGCTTATTTTCAAGATGCCAAGAAAAAGGATTCAGTGCTGAGGGCAGTAAACGATACAGCTGAAAGAGCGGTCAAGATGATGCAAGAATTTCATGGTTTAATTACAGTTGAAGAGGAACAAAAGGAATTTTTATTACGCTGCGTACAAGAACACTGGAAGATTTATCCAGACTGTAAAACACAAACCTTAAAAGGAAAATTTGTGGAATAATGTATTTTTATGTTAAATATTACTTAAATAGCTAATGATTTGGGTATATTAGTGTTTTATTTACTAAACAAACTCGAACTTATAGAAATCTTCTATACTAACCTGGACCAAACATTTTTATTTTATGTTTGTTATCAAGTTGGCACGGGTTGTCATGATCCAATCGCAATAATCTTTATTATTTAAGTTAATAAGGCCATTTAGAAAAAAAATAGAGGGTATGCGGAATTATTTCCGAGAAAAAAATCCAACCTTTTCTCTTGGGACACCCTTGTCATATACCTCATAGAGCACTCGTGTGCATTACATATTATTACGTGTATCACATCTACATTTGGCCAGCCAGTATATTAAAATCTACGTTATGGGGACGAGTCTACTTCTGTCTTACCATATACAGCGTGTAACACAAAATTCTGGTCATATTTTAGGGTCCTAGTGTATATCTGATAAATTACATATTCAGGATGGGGGAAAAATTTTACGATGTCAAACATCTATATATTAATACGTGAAGCAAAAACTTTGTACACCTTTTTACGAAAATTGCGCGGGCGGAGGAGTATGTAATTTGGCACAGTTATAATGTTATATGGAGAATATAAGTTTATAAGTTAAGTTATAAGAAATATAAGTTTATATGGAGAAGGAGTGGCGAATACTAATATTTTTATAAAATATGCATCGGAAGTACATATTAATGAAAAAACACTACACGCACACAACTATGCATTTGAAACAAGCAGTCGAATCGCGTTCGTAGTATTTCGGCATTGTTCGGCTGATGTAAAATTCTTCGTAACTATGGTTACGTATGTGGAGTAGGTGACTAAATTAAATGTTATTATAAGGGTATAGTTATAGACAATTAAACCTTAATAACGATGAAACATAAAATTTAAATTAATAATTATGGTCGAATTTCGACCACTTGGCGACCGCTAGTTTAATTCATTTATTATTAAAACATCGAAACAAGCGCATCACTATCAAAATTGCGTCTGGTTATTTTCGGGTTCACGGAGACCACCCAAGTCAGATGTTAGTGTTGTTTAACCTTTTCGACGTCCATGCCTATAATACGCAATGTCTCGCCCAGCGCCACGCTATAACTGTATAACTAAATACAGCTAAAATGTAGGTATGGGATGCTTTTCTATCGATAAAAATAATAACATGTTTAAATTGAAGTTTAATCGTCAATTTGCGAAGACAAATAAAAACTGATATGGTATTTTCATAATTTGTTTTATTTTATAATAAAATAGTAACAATACTTAAAATGTATTGTCAGTAATAAAGGAAAATAATCACTCTCCTCAGATTCATTGTCCTGTTTCGACATCAAATTCTGATTAAGAATCCACGCCTTGTAATATTCGCAATAATTCGTCAGTACTATAATATTCGCCACTCATTTTGCACTGTGAGGACACGTGCGTCTACGTACGATCACAACGCTGCACTACACTAAGTAACTTTGACCTTGAAACCCGCTTGCTTGTGACGTCACAGATTTACTTGTATACAAGCTCGTGGCGCTGACGGCACTAACAATTCGCCATTTTGTGGGGATGGGTGTTTCAAACGTTTCATTATCGAAAATAGTTAAGTGAGATAAAACGTACTCAGAAGTTTTGATTTCGAGAGAAAATCTAGTTAAATTTTGCAGTTTACCTATTATATGAATGTTATTTATTGACCTAATTTTTTTCAATAATAGCATTTATAAATATTTCGAAGAGATCAATCATAACGTGGTAACTGTTGTGTGAATTGTGTCCCATCACTAGCCTACTTTATATCAAGTGCGTGGGGCTAGGGGTATTAAAAAATTGTGAGGCGATATTGTTTTCGTTAATATAAAAAAACTAGAGCTTGTTTAGTGTGAAAAATTTAAAAATACGGCTGGAGACAGGGAGATCTCTTAAATAAACAAACAAAGAAACCTTTAAATATATCGTAAATTTATTTTATTACAGTACCTAGTTACTTCTAATAAAGTCGTGGCGCTGAGGGCACAACATTTTCTTACTTCTATACAAGTCGTTGGCTTTGAAAAGGTTAAGTATCGACTAGACTGTATGATATTAATGAGTCGATAAAAAAGAAAATGCTATATCGTAGTGAAAATGATGCCTACGGATTTACTTATCGCGGTTTGTCCTTTGTATAGGGACTATATTATGTGACACTTAAATATGATCACACCTTTCTGTTACACGCTGTTTATATCCAGACACCAAGCTACTATTTAAGGTTTAGTAAAATACACATATTTATTGATGTTTTAAACTTTAGTTATTGCAACAATACACCGAACAAGGTTATTTAGCTGCGGTATGTAAGTCCGTAAGCTTTGCGAACTGCTCTCGGGAGTCTAGCTAGATATATGAGTTAGTTTGATTTTGCACCACAAAAAAAAACCTAGTAAGTAGACGTTACTTCGCCACATAGAAATCTCGATCATAATCATATAATTTGGACATAGATTAGAATACAGTTCTTACGGCTATGTTATAAGTAGGGGAGACCGATGAGGGTTGTGACAATTTTTACTTAAATGAATATATCTTATTAAAAAAACATACCACGATTATAAACTCTTTGCCTCAATGTAGCTCGATCCTTACTCTTTTGAAAGCAGTCATCAGAGTCATTGAATGTTATAAGGTTTCTGAGAAAATCCACGAAAACTGAAACTACTCCCTTTGTCACAACTCTCCTAACACCGAGGTAAGTTGTGACAGGTACCAAGGTAAGTTGTGACAGCTGTATATCTAGACTATATTTGAAAGATAAAATATTTTTACAGGCATTATAAACAAAATACACGATTTTTTTTGTGTAAAAGTACTTTAGTTATCATTTGGCATAATTGTAGGAGCTAAAATAACATGAAACATTAACATAACAAGTATTAAAACTTTTGTAAGTAATTATGGCATCATTACAAGATCAGTCGTTTTAAAGTCAGTCAAAAATCATAATCTAATCTGATAAACAATTATGACAGACGTTGCAGCTCGCCCCCAGTGCAATCTTCGTGAGCCAGCCTTTGCATCCCAGGCACTGAATCCACTTCTCATTTGATCTGCTATTGACTTAGGATTCAAGGCAGCACAAGCAAAAACAATCATTTTCTGCATCTTCTTCGGCACTTTTCTTGTTAGTCTTCTTCTTGGCCTTGGCCTTTTAAGGTTTATTCTATTCTTCGCTTAGAACACGCTCTTTCACACTTTTTAACTTTCTACTGGCTTCTATGGCAGCTATTTCATCCTTGGTAGTTGTGTCGGTTAGCACAGCTGATTTAATCTTGCGTCTATTAGGTTGGTTCTTTTTTCTTGGTGAAGCTTTTGGCAACAGCCTTACTGATTCTGGCGAGAACACATCAGAAGTAGTGGCAAGAGGAATACGATCTGTAGACTTGGAGGCAACGGGTTCATTTGCGTTATTGCTTGCAAAGATGGATTGCTAGAAGATGTCGTGGTTTGGTCTGTGGATGTACATACATAGATACATAGATTCACGTCTGTTGCCCAGACTTGCTCCACTTGTTCTCCATCAATCATAATATTGCACATCGTCATGCACTCCTCCTTTTTAAATACCATGTTCTTGTCTCATCATTTTCAACTGGTCCGATAGTTGAATTTGGCGTAACAACTCTTGCTTCATTGCTTTCTACTGTACCAATTGTAGGATTTGAAATATGGGATCTGTTCCCTACATTGGCCGTAGTTTCTTGAATACTTGACGATCTCTCTGGTTCTGGATTGGGCAAAATAAACCTAAATAGGAGAGTTGTGACAGCGTGTCACAACTCTCCTAGGTGCCAAAAATCACGACCTGGTCGGAATAATAATTCGTAATTTCGAAACAAGATGCAAATACAGCAAGACAATGCCACGCTTTGAAACTTCAAAAACCACACAGTCTAAGCAAAAATAGAATAACCACGTGAATGTAATATGTCACGATATAAATACAATCAAAATTTTGATAAAATACTTACTTTTCGTTTTTTTTTTCATGCAGACGTTGTACTCACACAACCACTTGTCGTGCGCCTCTGGCGCGTACTACGTCAAGTAGCGCGTCTCTAAAGAAACAATCGTGCGCTGGTGCCAGCTCGCCAACGGTCATAGGTTCCGAGAAATCGTCTTTGTCACAACTCTCCTCTGTCACAACTTGCCTCGGTCTCCCCTACGCTATGTCCTATCACATAAAATGGTGTACAAATTATAATATAATTTACAGGTATCGAGTTCGTAACCATGGCATGTAATTCGAAGTTATGTGTGTATTACATAGTTAATCATTGCTCGGTTTAACAATGAAGGAGAGGTCTTAAGGAAACCAAGTTTGAGAGTTTCTCATGTATGGACCCTGCTAATCAGACTATAGCTTTCTCATACTGACAAGCCCAGCAGTGAAACAGTTAATAAGCAGGACTGATATTATATATTATTTATGTTGATTTTTCAGAGTTTACCCACACCTGCTGACATATTAGGCAACGATTCAAGTCAGAGCGTCGCGCAGCTGTCTCCAGATTTACCAGACGAAGACGAGGATTCGGACAAGGTGATACCCAGACTAGTCAATACCTCGGTACCCTTAGACGTCCTCAACTCAGTCGATCCAGAGAATTGGACGACTGCAGACGTAGCCAAATTCCTTACCGTCAATGACTGTCAACCATATTGTATCAATTTCAGTAATATAACAGGCCCAATGATGCTACAGCTGTCTAAAGACGAAATCATTGAATTATTAGAAATGAAAGTCGGACCCTCACTGAAAATTTTCGATCTAATACAACAGTTAAAATGTAAAATAAAACAACCACAGTGTAGAATGATTAATTTTAAGTAGCTGCTTTCCTAAGGCCAGTTAAATAAGGTATGAGTCACTTAGCAAATTATAATTTAAAATGAAATATCTACAAATCTGATACTATTTGTCTGTACGTATTTCAGCGCTATGTGAACATTTTTTGTGACGAATGTCTCGATTGGCCTGATAAGCTACTTCCCTTCACGTCTGTGAAACTATTGAATTTGAAAAAGGTTTTGCTTAACTGGCTGTAAGTTCACATGAGGACATTTTTAAGCTGGTTCTTTTTACTAGTTAGTGGTGGATACGTCTACTAAGGAGACCGGACACATTCGTTAAGGCAAATTAGGTAATATATACGATCTCGTATAGGTATATCGGTGTCGGCAAATATCCACTGTGCGAACGAGTGCCGTAACACCAAGGGAATTGATTAGTCTATAAACTGTGGCCTTTGAATCGATGAGGAACATTCAAATTGTGAATGCACTAAACGTGCAGTGAAGCAGCTTATTTATCGTACTAAGTAATTTAAATAAAATATTATCATATTCTACTCCCGCCTATATTTTCGTATCGCATAATAGCTAAACGTTATATTATAAATATGAATGTTTTTTGGCAGTCTGTGTTGTGTTAGAGATCAGATGTGTGTGTAATACAATGTGCTCTTTGTATTATTGCCATTATTGTTTTATATTTATTAAGGTGTGGCTTTGTGATTACTGAACCGATCTAGTTAACTGTTTAGACTAGAGTATGCCTTGGTATTATTGCAAAGGTTAGAATTTTGAATTATTTATGACTATGCAAATTGATAGTTCTCAGAATATGCTGTTACATATTTACATTAAAATAGTATTAATAAGAAATTCCTTTTAGATGAAGTGGTTTTCTCTAGCAGTAATAGCATGTCAGTAAATATTATGTCATAACCAAAGGTCAGATTTTAAAATTATTATCTACTCTTGTAACTTCACATCTCAATGTCACTCTTAACTAAATGTTCCTATCTTTGGCAAGCAATGAAAGGCTGTATCTTATTTTAATTATAATTTATATTTTGACTATCGTCAACTAGAAATTGTAGTTCGCGTTGCATCGCCACCAGATGCATGTAGCGTTGACTATCATCCGGTCAGACCGTTTAGTCATCTGTTCCCTTCGCCGTTTGATGGCTTGTCAATCATGGTTGATTTTAGCTTAGACACCCCGCCTCCATCGTGCCCATCTTTTATGGGTATCCAATTTTGCGTCCGCCGTGTTGTAACAGGATCGAGGTGGTAATGTCATTCTCGGTTTGCGGAAGTATTCTAGACAAACCTTTACCAGCGCATGGTTCGTCACGCTGATTGACAGTATATAGAGGTCAGGGTTTGAGGCCGCATCGGTCAAAACGGATCCTCCTCTGGAGTTTTGGTGCTCCCTTCGGAATTCACTCTTAGGCCGTGTTATCGATTATCCAGATTTGGATAGTAAGAGGTTGGGTTTAGTGGTCTAATAAGTCCGAAGATAAGATTAAGATTTAAGAGAAGAAGATTAAGAAGATAAGATTGTCCGAATCGGCTCAAGAAGTGTGAGACTTATAAGGATGTGATGGTCCTACGCATTCTGGAATCACAACAGCTTGAGAACTAGGCTGATTGCCCCGCAGTCCTGAGCGATGAGTCGTTTAGATATGCTGGTTAAAAAACAACCATATTGAGAAAATATAACCAGGAATTAGTAAAACAGTTAATTATACTAATGTCTTTGTATCCGCTGGGCCGAAAACATCTGTGTATGTTGTTTTCGTGACTGGAAAGGGTCGGGATTGTGGTGGTGTCGATTTCCTCGGGTAGTCAGACCACGCGTTTTGGTTTGTTCTCAGCACAAGCAGGGGGCGTTTGAGTGTAAACTTGGCACTTATACGACGCATAATTGTTGAGTCATTGCCTGTTTTATAAATCCAAGATGGCAGCCGCGCGGGTTTAGGCCTAAAATCCTAATAAATTTACATAATTGTTCTTCTTCAGATATTTTTAATTACAGTCAATGAATACATGTAATATTATATACGTACATGTATTCATTGACTGTTATTAAATAAAATATAATATTTCTTGTTACAGTTTTAAACTCAGTGTCGGTGATCCCTGTCGTAGATCCAGCGTATAGTTATACAGTATTTGATGTTAAATGTCTATTTGTATAGGTTACCATAACTGTAAATGAATAGGCGGCGATTTTTATAGCGAATGCTACATGCTCGGTATTTATCATAATATAGATTGTGATCCTTCATTACAATATTATACAGCGTGTAACAGAAACGTGAGGTCATATTTGAGTATGACATTATATAGCCCCTGTACTATGGAAAACTGTGCCAATGATTTGATTGACAGCCCATCAAATCCATATGCATTTTTTACTAAGTACAGCATTTTCTTTTTATTGACTTATAAATATCATATATTCTAGTCGATACTTAAACAACACAAACAGCCGACTGGGGTGATCTCTGTAAACCCAAAAATTACCACGCTCTATTTAGATAGGGATATAATACGATGACAAGTTTCGATGTTTCAATTAAAAATAAATTAAATGTTTGAAATTGTCATAAAATGTAAAATAGGTTTTTTGATCCAGGTAGGTATAGGTCACATAGGTTATTTATCAGATTAAATTTTACTACACCTTTCTGTTACACGCTGTATACTCGCAGAATTTGTATCGGATACATCAATACCACCATCCATATTAATAAATAAAAATACTGAACATATAGAATTCGGCATACTAAGCTCTATTTTACCGCCCTGCTTGCCACTGTTAGCATTTTCGTCTTTATATATAACAATAGATAAGTCACTGTCTTTATCATGTTAAGTGATACTGCCACCCGCATGTCAATAGTTTTGTTGAAGCCTCCATGTATTCGAGTTAAACTTAAACAAGTGAAAATAAATCATATTTGTTTAGACAAGATGAAATAAGTAGTCATTCTGTGGTAATTTACTTTAAATAAAATGGAGGATGAGGTGAATCGGTTAAAAGTCAAACTTATTTTTGTATGGTAATTTGTAATGTGTGCCTCATATTTTGAACACAATTTAATTTTACATACTATTTAATAGGTATGTATTTGAATAATATTATCTTTTTTCATATTACGTTTTTGTTGATAATCATAGCAAAATAACTACCATTTTTTAAGCTAGTTAGCTATAATGATCTGTTGAAGCTAGATGACCTACAATGCATTGTAAAAGTCATCCTCTCTTTAATTAGTTTTGACGCGCCTAACTATAATACGTGATTAACAAATAATGCTGAGAGGTGCAGTTTGCGTTCTGCATTTAAATCTTAGTAAAGGTGCTTAAAATGCAGATATATTATTTATAATCTAATGCTGTAATCTTTATTATATGATATCAAAAAATACCACCTAATGATGAGTCATGAATCGAGAAATAACACTTAATGATGAATCATGAAGTCTTAGAAATTCTAACGCCTTAAACGGCAATTTGACGGGTAGGGTTCATAAAGTATAAACATTTTTTTTCTATTTCAGACGTTTCACTTTTAAATATTTGTAATGGAGTTTAATATAGACGTGCAATGTTGTTTGAAACTTAATTTACCGTTTGTTAATTAGCGCATCTGTAGTGTGCGCTGCGTTGCTAGTAAAATATATACCACAAGTTGTCTATGTATTTCATCTTGTTTTGTTAGTAATGTTATAAAACAGTAAAATAGTAAAGGTACAGAATAATAAATTATTCTATTTTATGTTACAATCATGAATTTTGAACAAAACTCGACTCGATTTACTATGCATTGAAAACTTTATATCAATACAAAATCATGCCATTAATAAAACATCACATATTTGTGGATTATGAAAATTAATTTGTAATTGATTTTTCTAGGCAATGTTTAAGTTAGAAATTGTATCAATTAAAAGTATTTTGAACAGATTTACGCTTAGATACAAAATATATCCAGTGATAAATATGCCTTTGTTAGTGACTTACATAAATCTATAAATATCAATTAGAACCATCAGGCATATTATGTGTAATAGTATGAATGTTCTAAAATTAAAAGAAAAAGTATATTGAAGCATTTTTATTTATAATACTGTGCGAAGTCAAAGTAAAGGTATCAGTTGGTTTACGCGTCATACGGTGCGTTAAACGAATTGCAATGTCCTCTTATATATTATTACATATATTTTGCAATTTATGCGCTTTGGTTTTTGCGTTGAACGTAGCGTGAAACTCGTGTTATCTTAAACGACACAGACGCAGAAAACGGAGTGCGTTTGTCGCGTTTGCGTTTTGTGTCTAACGCACCGTATGACACTCATAAATGAAAGCGCTTTATAATTACAATACTGATTGCCTAATACATTTTATTCCATGATACCTGTGTAAAGCATAATACATTGTCGAGTTTTCTTAAGTTCCTAAGGCGTACATGCTTCTTTCTCTCATCCCTTTTCCCGTAGATTCGGCAAAACTTGAGTGCTATCCTTGCTTGAAAATTCGATTCCAAAGCAGACACTACTGACTTTTCGACGTTATGTGTGTATTAACTAGCTAATTAACTCTCGCTTTGATGCAGAAGAAAACATCGTGAGGAATCAGGAATAATGTTTTCAAATATATGTGAAGTTTGCTAACCCGCACAAATCCGGCACGGTGGACTATAGCCAAACCCTTTCATACTGAGAAGAGGCCTGTGCTCAGCAATGGGTCAGTTTATATGGAGGGCTGATATTATATTTATTGAAAGTGATCAAAGGTGACAGTACTACCGTCAGACAGGCTATGTGCTTATTTACCATCCAGATAGTATAAAACTATTCAAAATCATCAATCATCAAAATTTACAATTAATTTGAAATTTGATTTCATAAAATATTTCATGTTCCTAGCACAGCTAATATAGTCTAACAAATCATAGTATATAATTCTATATTTCATACTCGTACTCTAAATACGAGTCAGAATATGTCTAGATTTATCACGTTATTGATTTTATATTTTGTATAGTATAAAAACAATTGTCTTATAAATAATTCATAATGTTTACATTATTGATGCTTGACGTTTCGACGTTTTGTAATAGCTGACTGCGGCGCCGCAACATGTGTTAAGAATTATATATATAATATATATATATATATTATGTAACGAGAAAGATTATAAGTTATGTAAAGGGTTGTATTACTAAATGTTATACCTTTAGTATATCGACGTGGCAACGGTAACGAATTAGGAGTACTGGTAAGTTTTCACGACGTACAATTAATTTTCACACTCATTTGAGTGCAAACATATGACCCGGCTGATTTGCCGAATTTGAAGATTAATTTTTATTTCTTCTTATAATATTTATACCTATTTTACTAATCTGGATGCTTCCTTAAATAAATCAATATACATAATTCATAAAAAAATACATATAATTCTGTCATGTATTGCCGTAATATTCTGTCTTAGAAGAACCACATTGTTTCACTCCCAGCAATCCTAACGACAGCACACTTACAGCGTCAGTATCTACAATACCATTAAGGCAGAGATGTAATTATAGAAAGTTACCCCGCAGATATTCGCTACAGCGGTCGACGTCTATGCGCTAAAGGCGTAGGTACTCCCAAAAATCTTTATTTACAACCATCATCAAAATGGCGACATTTTATGACGTCAATTCTTCCACTTTTGATAAGTCCAACAGTCAGGCGATCCGATGCTAAATTAAGGCATAAGGTTACTGTAACACAACCATATTGTTCTTAATCCAGCCAACTTCTTAGTATGTGTCACCAGTATACATCTTTATTCGAGTTCAGGTCTTGTATTATTTGGCTCGTAATTAATCTAAAATAAAAAAAACTCGTAAATTGCTTTGGTATGTAACGACTGCATAAATATATCAATAGGAAAAATAAAATACCTATATTACAAAAGTCACGAGTTCGATAATGGGATATGAATTTGTGGCGACTCCTGACTTTATTTGTATGATAAAACTAAATAATATTAACATAAATATAACTTTTACTTGAGACAAATAATTTGACTGAACGCGGACTTGACAAAATAATAATATATTCTCGTTTTAAGATAAATATACGCTATCAACTGTTTCTGAATGGCTAATCGGCGACATATCAAAAACTAAGTCTTGTCGGTGATTTCACTAGCTGAAAAGACTAATCAAAACAAAAAAAAAAGAAATTGACTTAGGCCCAAATCACATGCCATTGCTGTAATTGGCACTTAAACTGAATTAAAAACATCTAATCAAATCAGTGGACATGAATTTGATTCTGACATGTTGCTTAATTAGGCTTTCAGAAATTGGCGCTTAGCTAATTACAGCTTTCGACATGTGCTTTAACTGTATAATAACAAATGTGTTTTGATCCACCTTCAAAGGATTGTTCCGGATTCACCCAATGACATTTCATCTTACGCTGTTTTTTTCATAACTCTACCTATTTACTTTCCTTACTCAACCGACAGCAATTATTTAAATTTTAATTCTTGATTCATCCCATAAGTATTCCTAGTTCAACCGATTACGAAATCACCTAAAAACCCTAAGTTTTGTTTGACGGTCTGAACAAACAATACTGCTTTCGTAATCTATACATAAAAATTAATAAAATTGAAGTGTCTGTTTGTAATGTCAAAATAAGATCTTTTTACTAAGTGCATATGACAGTTCATACGGTACTTATATAAAAACTGGTAGTATTTAACGGCACATCAAAAAATACTAATTGCACAACAAAATATGTATATTTAAAGAGATCAAACTAAGTCGACGGAGCCCCGCTGGCGAGGCTAACATCACCTAATATTGAGTGTACATGTGAAGCAAATATTTTATTTATACAAATAGGAAAATAACTATTCTTTATACAATATTCTAATAAAATATTAAAGATTGTATCCATACTATTTTCGGTAATATTTGCCACAGGTAGAGTAAGGAACATTTCGGTTGAACAAAAAAACTTTATTAAAATATTGTAATCGGACCATCCTCTCTCTACGACTAGTCCAGTTTATGATATAGCGTTCCCCTACACCAACCATTAAGGTATATAATAAGGTGGAGCCGCTGTACCTTCCAGTGCCCGAGAGCACCTTCCGGGACCAGTTATAGACAGGTCTTGTCCCCAAATCTCGACTTCGTCACCCTAACCTCAGAGATCCGGTTCTCGTAAGCGAGCTACCTCGTGCCCAAGTGACACTACCTATTCTCCAGATAGGTACCGAAGCAATAAAGCCGCTCACCACCCGCAACTCTGGGAGTTGCTAACGAAAACCTCGCTGAAGCCGACGGAGAAGCCACCTCCCATATCCCCAGTATGGTACCGGAGCTGTGTAAGGCACGCTCACTTCCCGACGTACATCCATACGCCGTCGCCGTCCCCAGATATGCCTACAAGCCGGGTGTGGCCCGAGTCACTCCAGCTATGACTCTTACTTGCTGAGCAGGCAAGCGCCCGAGATGCGTTGCGGCAGTAAAACCACACTGCCACTTCGCTAAAGGCAACTCCGTGCGTCGCGCGACCGACTGGTTCGCACTGGCCGCGCCTGAGTCCGACGCTCGAACGTTGTGGCAGGTGTCACGCCGCCACTTCGCTAAAGGCAACTCCGTGCGTCGCGCGACCGACTGGTTCGCACTGGCCGCGCCTGAGTCCGACGCTCGAACGTTGTGGCAGGTGTCACGCCGCCACTTCGCTAAAGGCAACTCCGTGCGTCGCGCGACCGACTGGTTCGCACTGGCCGCGCCTGAGTCCGACGCTCGAACGTTGTGGCAGGTGTCACGCCGCCACTTCGCTAAAGGCAACTCCGTGCGTCGCGCGACCGACTGGTTCGCACTGGCCGCGCCTGAGTCCGACGCTCGAACGTTGTGGCAGGTGTCACGCCGCCACTTCGCTAAAGGCAACTCCGTGCCTCGCGCGACCGACTGGTTCGCACTGGCCGCGCCTGAGTCCGACGCTCGAACGTTGTGGCAGGTGTCACGCCGCCACTTCGCTAAAGGCAACTCCGTGCCTCGCGCGACCGACTGGTTCGCACTGGCCGCGCCTGAGTCCGACGCTCGAACGTTGTGGCAGGTGTCACGCCGCCACTTCGCTAAAGGCAACTCCGTGCCTCGCGCGACCGACTGGTTCGCACTGGCCGCGCCTGAGTCCGACGCTCGAACGTTGTGGCAGGTGTCACGCCGCCACTTCGCTAAAGGCAACTCCGTGCCTCGCGCGACCGACTGGTTCGCACTGGCCGCGCCTGAGTCCGACGCTCGAACGTTGTGGCAGGTGTCACGCCGCCACTTCGCTAAAGGCAACTCCGTGCGTCGCGCGACCGACTGGTTCGCACTGGCCGCGCCTGAGTCCGACGCTCGAACGTTGTGGCAGGTGTCACGCCGCCACTTCGCTAAAGGCAACTCCGTGCCTCGCGCGACCGACTGGTTCGCACTGGCCGCGCCTGAGTCCGACGCTCGAACGTTGTGGCAGGTGTCACGCCGCCACTTCGCTAAAGGCAACTCCGTGCCTCGCGCGACCGACTGGTTCGCACTGGCCGCGCCTGAGTCCGACGCTCGAACGTTGTGGCAGGTGTCACGCCGCCACTTCGCTAAAGGCAACTCCGTGGCTCGCGCGACCGACTGGTTCGCACTGGCCGCGCCTGAGTCCGACGCTCGAACGTTGTGGCAGGTGTCACGCCGCCACTTCGCTAAAGGCAACTCCGTGGCTTGCGCGACCGACTGGTTCGCACTGGCCGCGCCTGAGTCCGACGCTCGAACGTTGTGGCAGGTGTCACGCCGCCCAATGGTGGTCTGTGCACGGTGGTGGTGCACTGCCCCATCGCGGCGGCGAAGAAGGTGGCGGCCGGCCGTTTGCTGGTCGGGATGGTCTCGGCTCAGGTGAATCTCCTAGCGCCGAGGCCTAGGCGGTGCTACCGCTGCCTCGAACCGGGGCACGTGAGGCAGCAATGCACCGCCGAAACTGACCGCAGCGATCTCTGCTATCGCTGCGGTCAGCCCGGCCACAAGGCCGCCGCCTGCTCCGCCGCAAAACCTTCCTGCAGCCTCTGTTCTGCTGCAGGAAAGCCGGCGGAGCACCGGATGGGGAGCAAATCTTGCTCCCCACCGAAACGACGTAGGGCCAGAGGGGCGGTCGCCGGGACTCCGGCCGCCCCGGCCCCGTCCCAAGCAGGGAGCAGTACGGAGGCGATGGACACATAATTAATTATGGCCCATCGCCTCCTACAGGTGAATATTAACCACTCCGCCAGGGCGCAGGATATCTTGCTGCAGCACATGGCGGAGTGGTCAATAGACATCGCCGTGGTCGCCGAGCCTTACTGCGTCCCCAGCCGACACAACTGGTTTGGGGACCTCGGAGGCTCGGCGGCCATTGTTTCGTCCGGACCCTCGCTCCTGGTGATGACAGACAGGGGCGAGGGTTATATATGTGTTGATTGGGAGGGAACCGTCCTGATCGGGGTGTACTTTTCTCCGAACCGGCGCCTCGCCGAGTTTGAGCAATTTTTGGGCGCGGTGGGGGCCGTTATTAACCGGTACCCATCGCGTCCGATCGTGGTGGCGGGGGACTTCAATGCCAAATCAACGGCTTGGGGATCCCCTGTCACCGACGCTCGCGGCGACGCGCTGGAGGAGTGGGCGATTGCGACCGGTCTCGTGGTCCTTAACCGGGGATCGGTCGCCACGTGCGTGCGCTGGCAGGGCGAGTCCATTGTGGACATTTCGTTCGCAAGCCCTGCCGTAGCGCGCCGCGTCCGGGACTGGCAAGTGCTGGTCGAGGCGGAGTCACTGTCGGACCACCGTTACGTGCGGTTCGACATCTCCGCCTCGCCGGCGATCCCGGACGATCGCCCGAGGAGAGTGCACACCCCGTCGTCCCCACGATGGGCGTTGAAACGTCTCAACGTAGACGTGCTGGTGGAAGCCTCCATCGTCCAGGCCTGGACCCCAATGGGCGAAGGGCCTGTGGAGGTTGAGCTAGAGGCGGAGTGGTTCCGGGGCGCGATGACGCGGATTTGCGACGCGTCGATGCCCCGGGCCAGTGCTCGACCTCCTAGGCGTCAGGTGTACTGGTGGTCTGACGACATTAGTCAGAAACGCGCCGCTTGCATTGCGGCGCGTCGCCAGTACACTAGGTACCGCCGACGCAGGCGGTACCGTGACCCGACCGTGGAGGCACGGCTGCGGGGCGAATACGTACAGCGGAAGTACGCCCTGCAGTCCGCCATCAGCGAGGCCAAAGCCCAAAGATGGGAAGAGTTCCTGGGGACTCTCGAGGCAGACCCGTGGGGCCGTCCGTACAAGGCGGTCAGGGGCAAGTTGCGCCCCTGGGCCCCACCGGTCACCGAGAGTCTCCAGCCCCGGCAATTAGAGGAGGTGGTCTCCGCTCTCTTTCCTTCGAGAGCGGAGCACACGCCTCCCGAAATGGCGCCGCCCGATATTGAGGAGGGCGGTGCCGATGCCGGGGCGCCAGAGGTAACAATGGCGGAGCTCGGCGCGGCAATGGTTCGGCTCCGGGGCAAAAACACCGCCCCGGGGCCGGACGGAATTCCTGGCCGCGCCTGGGTTTTGGCCTACGACGCCCTAGGGGACCGGCTCCTCAGGCTGTTTAGCGCCTGTTTGGAGTCGGGACGGTTCCCTGCCACGTGGAAGACGGGTAAGCTGGTCCTCCTGAGAAAGGAGGGCCGCCCCGCGGACTCTCCCTCCGCATACCGCCCCATAGTGCTGTTGGATGAGGTGGGCAAGCTCTTTGAGCGTGTAGTGGTTGCCCGCCTCTCCAGGCACCTGGTGCGGGTGGGCCCCGACTTGTCCGAACTGCAGTTCGGATTCCGAGAGGGTCGATCGACGATTGACGCGATCAGTCGTGTCAAGGCCCTCTCGGATGAGGCGGTCGCCTCGCGCGGGGTGGTGTTGGCGGTGTCCTTGGACATCGCCAACGCGTTCAACACCCTGCCGTGGGCGACTATTAGGGAGGCGCTCCGATTTCATGGGGTGCCTCCCTATCTGCGCCGAATAGTCGGGGACTACCTGCACCAGAGGAGTGTGTTCTGTGTGGGGCGGAACGGAGAGACGTTCCGGAGGGAGGTGTCGTGCGGTGTTCCGCAGGGTTCCGTTCTTGGACCGATCCTGTGGAACATCGGCTACGACTGGGTGCTGCGGGGCGCCCTACCCCCGGGCGTCGGCGTAACTTGTTACGCCGACGACACGCTGGTCACGGCCCGGGGAGAGGATTACGGGGCAGCTGCCCGTCTTGCCACGGCAGGGGTGGCCCTGGTTGTCGGTAGAATTAGGATGTTGGGACTGGAGGTGGCGCTGGAAAAGTCCGAGGCCCTGTTATTTCATGGGCCTCGGCGGGCGCCGCCACCAGATGCCCACATCATAGTTGGAGGGGTCCGCATCGGGGTGGAGCCGAGTATGAAATACTTGGGGCTCCACCTCGACGGCCGCTGGAACTTTCGCGTCCATTTTAGCCGCCTGGCCCCCCGGCTGATGTCGGCGGCGGGAGCGCTTAGCTCTCTGCTGCCGAATATCGGGGGGCCGAGTGTCGTCTGCCGCCGCCTCTATTTGGGGGTGGTGCGGTCGATGGCCCTTTACGGTTCGCCCATTTGGGCCGGCGCCCTCGATCGCCGAAACATCGCCCTCTTGAGGAAACCTCAGAGGGCGATGGCGATCAGGGTGTCGCGGGCGTACCGCACCGTCTCCTTTGAGGCGGCGTGCGTCCTGGCGGCATCGCCGCCCTGGGATTTGGAGGCGGAGGTCCAAGCGTCGGTGTATCACTGGCGCGTGGAACTCCGGCTCCATGGTGAGGAACCCACTCACGGGGCGGTGGAGACGCGAAGGTCCCAGGCTCGACTGGTCCTCGAGGCCAAGTGGCAGGAGCGACTGGCCCAGCCCCGCTATGGGGTGAGGACAGTCGAGGCTGTCCGTCCGGTGCTAAGGCAATGGACGGACAGACGGCGCGGACCGCTCACCTACCGGCTTACTCAGGTGCTCTCCGGACACGGCTGTTTCGGAGAGTACCTGTGCAAGATAGCCGGTAGGGAGCCGACAACCAGGTGTCACCACTGCGAGGAGTGCGACCGGGACACGGCGCAGCACACGCTGGAGGAGTGTCCGGCGTGGGCCGAGGAGCGCTGTGCCCTGGTCGCCGTGATTGGCCCCGACCTCTCGTTGCCGACCGTCGTATCCATGATGGTCGGCGACGACAGGTGCTGGGGTGCAATGAGGTCCTTCTGCGAGGCTGTCATCTCGCAGAAGGAGGCGGCGGAGCGGGGGCGTGAGGAAGATCCTTACGCCCCGGACATCCGCCGCCGGAGGAGGGGGCGCAGGAGACGCGCTTATGTCGCTCTCCTGCCCCCCACCTAAGGGTTCTGGGTGGCAAGGCCTCAGGGGACCCTGCCACCCGTGAGTAAGAACCCACAGAGGGCGCGCGCGGTGTTCCCGCGCGCCTTCTAACGTCGAAAGGGGAGAGCGGTAAAATGCTCTCCCCCGGGGACGAGAGGAGGTCGGGTCCCATTGACCCGGCCGGCACCCACACGGGGGGGCCTGCTATGGATGAATCTTTTTAGACTCCCAACAGGCCCCCCCCCATTGGGTGAGAGAGGGAACACCCCAGGTTTTTTTAGTGGGTATACCAGCAATAGGCTGGTGAGTCCCACACGCCCCGCCGGTGCCGTCCCCTAGCCGGCGGGTAGTGCATCAAGCATTTTTTCCTGGGTATCAAAAAAAAAAAAAAAAAGGTGTCACGCCGCCACTTCGCTAAAGGCAACTCCGTGCCTCGCGCGACCGACTGGTTCGCACTGGCCGCGCCTGAGTCCGACGCTCGAACGTTGTGGCAGGTGTCACGCCGCCACTTCGCTAAAGGCAACTCCGTGCCTCGCGCGACCGACTGGTTCGCACTGGCCGCGCCTGAGTCCGACGCTCGAACGTTGTGGCAGGTGTCACGCCGCCACTTCGCTAAAGGCAACTCCGTGCGTCGCGCGACCGACTGGTTCGCACTGGCCGCGCCTGAGTCCGACGCTCGAACGTTGTGGCAGGTGTCACGCCGCCACTTCGCTAAAGGCAACTCCGTGCGTCGCGCGACCGACTGGTTCGCACTGGCCGCGCCTGAGTCCGACGCTCGAACGTTGTGGCAGGTGTCACGCCGCCACTTCGCTAAAGGCATCTCCGTGCGTCGCGCGACCGACTGGTTCGCACTGGCCGCGCCTGAGTCCGACGCTCGAACGTTGTGGCAGGTGTCACGCCGCCACTTCGCTAAAGGCAACTCCGTGCGTCGCGCGACCGACTGGTTCGCACTGGCCGCGCCTGAGTCCGACGCTCGAACGTTGTGGCAGGTGTCACGCCGCCACTTCGCTAAAGGCAACTCCGTGCGTCGCGCGACCGACTGGTTCGCACTGGCCGCGCCTGAGTCCGACGCTCGAACGTTGTGGCAGGTGTCACGCCGCCACTTCGCTAAAGGCAACTCCGTGCCTCGCGCGACCGACTGGTTCGCACTGGCCGCGCCTGAGTCCGACGCTCGAACGTTGTGGCAGGTGTCACGCCGCCACTTCGCTAAAGGCAACTCCGTGCCTCGCGCGACCGACTGGTTCGCACTGGCCGCGCCTGAGTCCGACGCTCGAACGTTGTGGCAGGTGTCACGCCGCCACTTCGCTAAAGGCAACTCTGTGCCTCGCGCGACCGACTGGTTCGCACTGGCCGCGCCTGAGTCCGACGCTCGAACGTTGTGGCAGGTGTCACGCCGCCACTTCGCTAAAGGCAACTCCGTGCCTCGCGCGACCGACTGGTTCGCACTGGCCGCGCCTGAGTCCGACGCTCGAACGTTGTGGCAGGTGTCACGCCGCCACTTCGCTAAAGGCAACTCCGTGCCTCGCGCGACCGACTGGTTCGCACTGGCCGCGCCTGAGTCCGACGCTCGAACGTTGTGGCAGGTGTCACGCCGCCACTTCGCTAAAGGCAACTCCGTGCCTCGCGCGACCGACTGGTTCGCACTGGCCGCGCCTGAGTCCGACGCTCGAACGTTGTGGCAGGTGTCACGCCGCCACTTCGCTAAAGGCAACTCCGTGCCTCGCGCGACCGACTGGTTCGCACTGGCCGCGCCTGAGTCCGACGCTCGAACGTTGTGGCAGGTGTCACGCCGCCACTTCGCTAAAGGCAACTCCGTGCCTCGCGCGACCGACTGGTTCGCACTGGCCGCGCCTGAGTCCGACGCTCGAACGTTGTGGCAGGTGTCACGCCGCCACTTCGCTAAAGGCAACTCCGTGCCTCGCGCGACCGACTGGTTCGCACTGGCCGCGCCTGAGTCCGACGCTCGAACGTTGTGGCAGGTGTCACGCCGCCACTTCGCTAAAGGCAACTCCGTGCCTCGCGCGACCGACTGGTTCGCACTGGCCGCGCCTGAGTCCGACGCTCGAACGTTGTGGCAGGTGTCACGCCGCCACTTCGCTAAAGGCAACTCCGTGGCTCGCGCGACCGACTGGTTCGCACTGGCCGCGCCTGAGTCCGACGCTCGAACGTTGTGGCAGGTGTCACGCCGCCACTTCGCTAAAGGCAACTCCGTGGCTCGCGCGACCGACTGGTTCGCACTGGCCGCGCCTGAGTCCGACGCTCGAACGTTGTGGCAGGTGTCACGCCGCCACTTCGCTAAAGGCAACTCCGTGCCTCGCGCGACCGACTGGTTCGCACTGGCCGCGCCTGAGTCCGACGCTCGAACGTTGTGGCAGGTGTCACGCCGCCACTTCGCTAAAGGCAACTCCGTGCCTCGCGCGACCGACTGGTTCGCACTGGCCGCGCCTGAGTCCGACGCTCGAACGTTGTGGCAGGTGTCACGCCGCCACTTCGCTAAAGGCAACTCCGTGCCTCGCGCGACCGACTGGTTCGCACTGGCCGCGCCTGAGTCCGACGCTCGAACGTTGTGGCAGGTGTCACGCCGCCACTTCGCTAAAGGCAACTCCGTGCGTCGCGCGACCGACTGGTTCGCACTGGCCGCGCCTGAGTCCGACGCTCGAACGTTGTGGCAGGTGTCACGCCGCCACTTCGCTAAAGGCAACTCCGTGCGTCGCGCGACCGACTGGTTCGCACTGGCCGCGCCTGAGTCCGACGCTCGAACGTTGTGGCAGGTGTCACGCCGCCACTTCGCTAAAGGCAACTCCGTGCGTCGCGCGACCGACTGGTTCGCACTGGCCGCGCCTGAGTCCGACGCTCGAACGTTGTGGCAGGTGTCACGCCGCCACTTCGCTAAAGGCAACTCCGTGCGTCGCGCGACCGACTGGTTCGCACTGGCCGCGCCTGAGTCCGACGCTCGAACGTTGTGGCAGGTGTCACGCCGCCACTTCGCTAAAGGCAACTCCGTGCGTCGCGCGACCGACTGGTTCGCACTGGCCGCGCCTGAGTCCGACGCTCGAACGTTGTGGCAGGTGTCACGCCGCCACTTCGCTAAAGGCAACTCCGTGCCTCGCGCGACCGACTGGTTCGCACTGGCCGCGCCTGAGTCCGACGCTCGAACGTTGTGGCAGGTGTCACGCCGCCACTTCGCTAAAGGCAACTCCGTGCCTCGCGCGACCGACTGGTTCGCACTGGCCGCGCCTGAGTCCGACGCTCGAACGTTGTGGCAGGTGTCACGCCGCCACTTCGCTAAAGGCAACTCCGTGCCTCGCGCGACCGACTGGTTCGCACTGGCCGCGCCTGAGTCCGACGCTCGAACGTTGTGGCAGGTGTCACGCCGCCACTTCGCTAAAGGCAACTCCGTGGCTCGCGCGACCGACTGGTTCGCACTGGCCGCGCCTGAGTCCGACGCTCGAACGTTGTGGCAGGTGTCACGCCGCCACTTCGCTAAAGGCAACTCCGTGGCTCGCGCGACCGACTGGTTCGCACTGGCCGCGCCTGAGTCCGACGCTCGAACGTTGTGGCAGGTGTCACGCCGCCACTTCGCTAAAGGCAACTCCGTGCCTCGCGCGACCGACTGGTTCGCACTGGCCGCGCCTGAGTCCGACGCTCGAACGTTGTGGCAGGTGTCACGCCGCCACTTCGCTAAAGGCAACTCCGTGCCTCGCGCGACCGACTGGTTCGCACTGGCCGCGCCTGAGTCCGACGCTCGAACGTTGTGGCAGGTGTCACGCCGCCACTTCGCTAAAGGCAACTCCGTGCGTCGCGCGACCGACTGGTTCGCACTGGCCGCGCCTGAGTCCGACGCTCGAACGTTGTGGCAGGTGTCACGCCGCCACTTCGCTAAAGGCAACTCCGTGCGTCGCGCGACCGACTGGTTCGCACTGGCCGCGCCTGAGTCCGACGCTCGAACGTTGTGGCAGGTGTCACGCCGCCACTTCGCTAAAGGCAACTCCGTGCGTCGCGCGACCGACTGGTTCGCACTGGCCGCGCCTGAGTCCGACGCTCGAACGTTGTGGCAGGTGTCACGCCGCCACTTCGCTAAAGGCAACTCCGTGCGTCGCGCGACCGACTGGTTCGCACTGGCCGCGCCTGAGTCCGACGCTCGAACGTTGTGGCAGGTGTCACGCCGCCACTTCGCTAAAGGCAACTCCGTGCGTCGCGCGACCGACTGGTTCGCACTGGCCGCGCCTGAGTCCGACGCTCGAACGTTGTGGCAGGTGTCACGCCGCCACTTCGCTAAAGGCAACTCCGTGCCTCGCGCGACCGACTGGTTCGCACTGGCCGCGCCTGAGTCCGACGCTCGAACGTTGTGGCAGGTGTCACGCCGCCACTTCGCTAAAGGCAACTCCGTGCGTCGCGCGACCGACTGGTTCGCACTGGCCGCGCCTGAGTCCGACGCTCGAACGTTGTGGCAGGTGTCACGCCGCCACTTCGCTAAAGGCAACTCCGTGCCTCGCGCGACCGACTGGTTCGCACTGGCCGCGCCTGAGTCCGACGCTCGAACGTTGTGGCAGGTGTCACGCCGCCACTTCGCTAAAGGCAACTCCGTGCCTCGCGCGACCGACTGGTTCGCACTGGCCGCGCCTGAGTCCGACGCTCGAACGTTGTGGCAGGTGTCACGCCGCCACTTCGCTAAAGGCAACTCCGTGCCTCGCGCGACCGACTGGTTCGCACTGGCCGCGCCTGAGTCCGACGCTCGAACGTTGTGGCAGGTGTCACGCCGCCACTTCGCTAAAGGCAACTCCGTGCCTCGCGCGACCGACTGGTTCGCACTGGCCGCGCCTGAGTCCGACGCTCGAACGTTGTGGCAGGTGTCACGCCGCCACTTCGCTAAAGGCAACTCCGTGCCTCGCGCGACCGACTGGTTCGCACTGGCCGCGCCTGAGTCCGACGCTCGAACGTTGTGGCAGGTGTCACGCCGCCACTTCGCTAAAGGCAACTCCGTGCCTCGCGCGACCGACTGGTTCGCACTGGCCGCGCCTGAGTCCGACGCTCGAACGTTGTGGCAGGTGTCACGCCGCCACTTCGCTAAAGGCAACTCCGTGGCTCGCGCGACCGACTGGTTCGCACTGGCCGCGCCTGAGTCCGACGCTCGAACGTTGTGGCAGGTGTCACGCCGCCACTTCGCTAAAGGCAACTCCGTGGCTCGCGCGACCGACTGGTTCGCACTGGCCGCGCCTGAGTCCGACGCTCGAACGTTGTGGCAGGTGTCACGCCGCCCAATGGTGGTCTGTGCACGGTGGTGGTGCACTGCCCCATCGCGGCGGCGAAGAAGGTGGCGGCCGGCCGTTTGCTGGTCGGGATGGTCTCGGCTCAGGTGAATCTCCTAGCGCCGAGGCCTAGGCGGTGCTACCGCTGCCTCGAACCGGGGCACGTGAGGCAGCAATGCACCGCCGAAACTGACCGCAGCGATCTCTGCTATCGCTGCGGTCAGCCCGGCCACAAGGCCGCCGCCTGCTCCGCCGCAAAACCTTCCTGCAGCCTCTGTTCTGCTGCAGGAAAGCCGGCGGAGCACCGGATGGGGAGCAAATCTTGCTCCCCACCGAAACGACGTAGGGCCAGAGGGGCGGTCGCCGGGACTCCGGCCGCCCCGGCCCCGTCCCAAGCAGGGAGCAGTACGGAGGCGATGGACACATAATTAATTATGGCCCATCGCCTCCTACAGGTGAATATTAACCACTCCGCCAGGGCGCAGGATATCTTGCTGCAGCACATGGCGGAGTGGTCAATAGACATCGCCGTGGTCGCCGAGCCTTACTGCGTCCCCAGCCGACACAACTGGTTTGGGGACCTCGGAGGCTCGGCGGCCATTGTTTCGTCCGGACCCTCGCTCCTGGTGATGACAGACAGGGGCGAGGGTTATATATGTGTTGATTGGGAGGGAACCGTCCTGATCGGGGTGTACTTTTCTCCGAACCGGCGCCTCGCCGAGTTTGAGCAATTTTTGGGCGCGGTGGGGGCCGTTATTAACCGGTACCCATCGCGTCCGATCGTGGTGGCGGGGGACTTCAATGCCAAATCAACGGCTTGGGGATCCCCTGTCACCGACGCTCGCGGCGACGCGCTGGAGGAGTGGGCGATTGCGACCGGTCTCGTGGTCCTTAACCGGGGATCGGTCGCCACGTGCGTGCGCTGGCAGGGCGAGTCCATTGTGGACATTTCGTTCGCAAGCCCTGCCGTAGCGCGCCGCGTCCGGGACTGGCAAGTGCTGGTCGAGGCGGAGTCACTGTCGGACCACCGTTACGTGCGGTTCGACATCTCCGCCTCGCCGGCGATCCCGGACGATCGCCCGAGGAGAGTGCACACCCCGTCGTCCCCACGATGGGCGTTGAAACGTCTCAACGTAGACGTGCTGGTGGAAGCCTCCATCGTCCAGGCCTGGACCCCAATGGGCGAAGGGCCTGTGGAGGTTGAGCTAGAGGCGGAGTGGTTCCGGGGCGCGATGACGCGGATTTGCGACGCGTCGATGCCCCGGGCCAGTGCTCGACCTCCTAGGCGTCAGGTGTACTGGTGGTCTGACGACATTAGTCAGAAACGCGCCGCTTGCATTGCGGCGCGTCGCCAGTACACTAGGTACCGCCGACGCAGGCGGTACCGTGACCCGACCGTGGAGGCACGGCTGCGGGGCGAATACGTACAGCGGAAGTACGCCCTGCAGTCCGCCATCAGCGAGGCCAAAGCCCAAAGATGGGAAGAGTTCCTGGGGACTCTCGAGGCAGACCCGTGGGGCCGTCCGTACAAGGCGGTCAGGGGCAAGTTGCGCCCCTGGGCCCCACCGGTCACCGAGAGTCTCCAGCCCCGGCAATTAGAGGAGGTGGTCTCCGCTCTCTTTCCTTCGAGAGCGGAGCACACGCCTCCCGAAATGGCGCCGCCCGATATTGAGGAGGGCGGTGCCGATGCCGGGGCGCCAGAGGTAACAATGGCGGAGCTCGGCGCGGCAATGGTTCGGCTCCGGGGCAAAAACACCGCCCCGGGGCCGGACGGAATTCCTGGCCGCGCCTGGGTTTTGGCCTACGACGCCCTAGGGGACCGGCTCCTCAGGCTGTTTAGCGCCTGTTTGGAGTCGGGACGGTTCCCTGCCACGTGGAAGACGGGTAAGCTGGTCCTCCTGAGAAAGGAGGGCCGCCCCGCGGACTCTCCCTCCGCATACCGCCCCATAGTGCTGTTGGATGAGGTGGGCAAGCTCTTTGAGCGTGTAGTGGTTGCCCGCCTCTCCAGGCACCTGGTGCGGGTGGGCCCCGACTTGTCCGAACTGCAGTTCGGATTCCGAGAGGGTCGATCGACGATTGACGCGATCAGTCGTGTCAAGGCCCTCTCGGATGAGGCGGTCGCCTCGCGCGGGGTGGTGTTGGCGGTGTCCTTGGACATCGCCAACGCGTTCAACACCCTGCCGTGGGCGACTATTAGGGAGGCGCTCCGATTTCATGGAGTGCCTCCCTACCTGCGCCGAATAGTCGGGGACTACCTGCACCAGAGAAGCGTATTCTGTGTGGGGCGGAACGGAGAGACGTTCCGGAGGGAGGTGTCGTGCGGTGTTCCGCAGGGTTCCGTTCTTGGACCGATCCTGTGGAACATCGGCTACGACTGGGTTCTGCGGGGCGCCCTGCCCCCGGGCGTCGGCGTAACTTGTTACGCCGACGACACGCTGGTCACGGCCCGGGGAGAGGATTACGGGGCAGCTGCCCGTCTTGCCACGGCAGGGGTGGCCCTGGTTGTCGGTAGAATTAGGATGTTGGGACTGGAGGTGGCGCTGGAAAAGTCCGAGGCCCTGTTATTTCATGGGCCTCGGCGGGCGCCGCCACCAGATGCCCACATCATAGTTGGAGGGGTCCGCATCGGGGTGGAGCCGAGTATGAAATACTTGGGGCTCCACCTCGACGGCCGCTGGAACTTTCGCGTCCATTTTAGCCGCCTGGCCCCCCGGTTGATGTCGGCGGCGGGAGCGCTTAGCTCTCTGCTGCCGAATATCGGGGGGCCGAGTGTCGTCTGCCGCCGCCTCTATTTGGGGGTGGTGCGGTCGATGGCCCTCTACGGGTCGCCCATTTGGGCCGGCGCCCTCGATCGCCGAAACATCGCCCTCCTGAGGAAACCTCAGAGGGCGATGGCGATCAGGGTGTCGCGGGCGTACCGCACCGTCTCCTTTGAGGCGGCGTGCGTCCTGGCGGCATCGCCGCCCTGGGATTTGGAGGCGGAGGTCCAAGCGTCGGTGTATCACTGGCGCGTGGACCTCCGGCTCCATGGTGAGGAACCTACTCACGGGGCGGTGGAGACGCGAAGGTCCCAGGCTCGACTGGTCCTCGAGGCCAAGTGGCAGGTGCGACTGGCCCAGCCCCGCTATGGGGTGAGGACAGTCGAGGCTGTCCGTCCCGTGTTAAGGGAGTGGACGGACAGACGGCGCGGACCGCTCACCTACCGGCTTACTCAGGTGCTCTCCGGACACGGCTGTTTCGGAGAGTACCTGTGCAAGATAGCCGGTAGGGAGCCGACAACCAGGTGTCACCACTGCGAGGAGTGCGACCGGGACACGGCGCAGCACACGCTGGAGGAGTGTCCGGCGTGGGCCGAGGAGCGCTGTGCCCTGGTCGCCGTGATTGGCCCCGACCTCTCGTTGCCGACCGTCGTATCCATGATGGTCGGTGACGACAGGTGCTGGGGCGCAATGAGGTCCTTCTGCGAGGCTGTCATCTCGCAGAAGGAGGCGGCGGAGCGGGGGCGTGAGGAAGATCCTTACGCCCCGGACATCCGCCGCCGGAGGAGGGGGCGCAGGAGACGCGCTTATGTCGCTCTCCTGCCCCCCACCTAAGGGTTCTGGGTGGCAAGGCCTCAGGGGACCCTGCCACCCGTGAGTAAGAACCCATAGAGGGCGCGCGCGGTGTTCCCGCGCGCCTTCAAACGTCGAAAGGGGAGAGCGGTGAAATGCTCTCCCCCGGGGACGAGAGGAGGTCGGGTCCCATTGACCCGGCCGGCACCCACACGGGGGGGCCTGCTATGGATGAATCTTTTTAGACTCCCAACAGGCCCCCCCCACTGGGTGAGAGAGGGAACACCCCAGGTTTTTTTAGTGGGTATCCCAGCACTAGGCTGGTGAGTCCCACACGCCCCGCCGGTGCCGTCCCCTAGCCGGCGGGTAGTGCATCAAGCATTTTTTCCTGGGCAACAAAAAAAAAAAAAAAAAAAAAGGTGTCACGCCGCCACTTCGCTAAAGGCAACTCCGTGCCTCGCGCGACCGACTGGTTCGCACTGGCCGCGCCTGAGTCCGACGCTCGAACGTTGTGGCAGGTGTCACGCCGCCACTTCGCTAAAGGCAACTCCGTGCCTCGCGCGACCGACTGGTTCGCACTGGCCGCGCCTGAGTCCGACGCTCGAACGTTGTGGCAGGTGTCACGCCGCCACTTCGCTAAAGGCAACTCCGTGCCTCGCGCGACCGACTGGTTCGCACTGGCCGCGCCTGAGTCCGACGCTCGAACGTTGTGGCAGGTGTCACGCCGCCACTTCGCTAAAGGCAACTCCGTGCCTCGCGCGACCGACTGGTTCGCACTGGCCGCGCCTGAGTCCGACGCTCGAACGTTGTGGCAGGTGTCACGCCGCCACTTCGCTAAAGGCAACTCCGTGCGTCGCGCGACCGACTGGTTCGCACTGGCCGCGCCTGAGTCCGACGCTCGAACGTTGTGGCAGGTGTCACGCCGCCACTTCGCTAAAGGCAACTCCGTGCCTCGCGCGACCGACTGGTTCGCACTAGCCGCGCCTGAGTCCGACGCTCGATAGCCATGTGCTTGCCGAGCAACGAACATGTCGTCCTCAGTAGCTAACCACATACCCCTGCGAGTCCCACACCAATGTCAGGCACCGCCGCACCGCGCACTCTAATCAGCGCGGTCGATAGAACACGCCTTTCGAGGCGCAGTGGGCTTCATGACCCCGCAATACCCTGGTCCAAAGGGGGAGACCCGTAGTTCTTCCCCCGAAACCCTATCTACTCTGGTCCTGAAGATAGGGGATACCAGTGAGGAATACTAATTTAGGATGAGTAAAGAAATAGGATGAGACGTCATAGGATGAATATGGAACAACCCCTTCAAAAATCAGCGCTGAAAGACGCTATTATAGTTTTATATTAATTATTATCCTAACTTATAAATGCGAATGTGAATTGTTTGTTACGCTTTCATGCCTAACTACTACACCGATCATCATACAATTTCGTATGCGTATTGTCAGGAGTACAAATAAGGACATATGGTACCATTCATCCAGGAAAAAGTACTGTGTATAAGATTAACATAAAGTACATTGATGCAAGTGGAGTCGCAAAATCTAGTACAGTCGGCCAAGAAAGTGGTCTACCAGTTTTGACAAGTTTCTGTGAGATTTAGTATGACTAATGTTGACTTTTCAAACTTGACACATGGCATGACGTCAATATAATATATAATAAAAAGAGCAATGGTTACAGTCATAATATTATTGTAAAGGAAAATCCTTGTTCTTTGATGACGTTCACAGGAAACTCAATCGTAGGGTGATAGGCCACATTTTTGGCCCACTATACCTACGTTTATATCTCATCTTTTACCCGTAGTTGATTGTATATCAGACGTATTGAGATCTGTCACAAAGCAAGCTATTTATACAATGTAAAGTTTATATAGGTACCTGATTGTATGCATTTGCACCGATGAAGTATATAGCGCGCAACACAATATGTTACCGGAACGTTGAGCATGACATTTGTGGTACTCAGAACACCAATATGTTTCATTCATACATGGTAGGGATTCAGTATTTTCTGTAATGTGAAATGATATACTTATTATGATTAAACAATAATAAACTCTTAGGGCTCTATCTCACTGAGAAGTCATGGTTACGTCGCTGGCTACGTAGGCATGGTTACCCTTGGCTACTTTCGGTAGCCAGGAGTAGCCAGTGGCTACCATCTGCCAGTCAGTTCTCTCAGTTTTCTCACAAAAACACTTGTACGGCGTCTGTCTTGGCGGCCGGTTGGACACTGACTGAGTGAGACGCAGCTTGCTAGTGTACATTTGATTGGCGACGTCGCCAGCGCACCTGAATATCCAGACTCCAAATAGAGACTCTTTGGTCGTGGCTAAGTTGCCAAATTGGCGACGTCATCAAGTGAGTTAACTGCCGTACGTTCCAAGATTAATTGAAAGATACGTAGCCGGCGACATCGGCATGGCATCTCAGTGAGGTAGGGCCCTTATTAACGAAATAAATTACACTATAGGCACGATAGTTTGGGAAACCAATAGTTGGGTGAAGATAGTAGGTATATTAACGCGCAAATGCTCATTTGTTTAAGCACTCAACTATTCTTATGGGAACTACGGGAGGAGTCTAGCATCGTTATGTTAGAGTCCTCCCGTAGCTCCAGGTTTGTAGTCATATCTATTTATAGTGAAGTCCGATTTTATTGCTGAAGTATTTTGAAGCAGACAACACCTTTTATAGCGAGTATTCATCGTGTTTATATAATTTTCAGACGTTGAGTGGCTGAACACAAATTTGTTGGCTTTTTTCGCCAACAATTAACGGGCTATACATATCACGTTTTAATCCTGTAAGAAATAGGCAGAAGTGTATTACATCCTCATTTTGCCAGTTATGGTTCTAGGTCTTACGTAATAGGGGGCATGCCTATTGCCGTCTACCGAACACAATTCCAGACTCTGCTTCTGGAGTTTTATTGACAGAAAAACAAAATAACACTACCCGACCCAGAAAAGGAACCTGATGCCTCATGCGTAGCAGTCGCAGGGGTAGTGCCCCTGCGCTATCGTGGCAGGCTAGGTATAGTTCTACTTACCTTCACAGTTAGCATCTTTATATTTTAATTCCGGTGCCAATTCCCTAGCAGAAGTGACGTAAAACGTTCGCAGAATATCCAATCGGTGTGCGCCTGACATTCCACGGCCTTTTGTGTTCGATGCGTGCAAGTGACGCGAGAACACACCTCGTCGCTTATTTATGTTCACTATAAGTATTCTGAAATGTATATGAGCTATTGTAATTAATTTCGATTATAGACATAAGTACTGAGAAACTGACGGCCATTGTAAATGTTCAAACAGTTAAATATTTCGCCAATAGCCACGTTTTGCTTAAATCCTAGCAGTGACGATCTTATTGCTGTATATAATAATAATGCCAGTCTTTGTTGTAATATTGACAGAAAGTAAATTGTTCGAGCATCAAACCTTAACGATCGGCTCAACCCTGGTATTGATCTGTCCCACTGTTGGGCATAAGCCTCTTCTCAGTGTAGGTAAGTAGGCTAAGCCCATAGTCCATGCTTATCTAGCGCAGGTTGGCATACTTCACACATTTACATTTTACAAGAACATTATGTAGTACTAATAGACGTACAGTTTTTGTCACGATGCGTTCCTTTACCGTTAAAGCAAGAAATACCATTATTTTAAGTATAGCATACTAGCTTTTATCCGCGGCTTCACTCGCTTGGGAACAATTCTTCTTACTGGGTGAAAGGTACTTAATGTCCTTTTCTATAGCCCTGACAACGTGTATGCCAAATTTCGTGATGATATAGGTCCAGTAGTTAGGGCGTGAATGCGTAACAAACATACGCACATTTACATTTTATAATATTGTAAAGATGATTTGCCCTTCATAATGTATATTAAGTAGGATATAAGTACGTTACATACCCTAAGACACAAGGTTCAAACGTCATACTCATTGGGAAATTCCTTGGATGTCCTAGTTTAGCTTCTTTTATTAATGGAGCGTATCCTTCCCAGCATTGTAGGACAATTTCGTCTATTTGTGATAATGCTGGCGTTGCTCCACACACAACTAGAATGTAAACGTCTGCGAGTAGTTTACATGTTACTGCTCTGAATGCGACCTGTAAAATAACTTGTAGGTAAATGTTTGAAATAATATGTTTTTAGGCTATGAGGAAAGGTTAGGTTAGACGGTTCTCCCCAAGTCAGTCCCAGTTTAAAACTTGAAAACAGAAGTATCACTTTCAGGTTCAAGATATTTTTCGTTTTAATGTTGGCATTCTATCCCGGTTTTCTTTATGGTAGGTAAAGCCATTTACTACCGAAAATTATTTAAATTTGCCTTAGCTTAAAGTAGTTTCGCACCCAGCCCTGATGTGTTAAGTTCGATTAGGAGCTTAGTTAAGATCAAGGATGTATATTTTCGTTGCTCGTCAATGTTTGTAAGAACAGATTAATACTACGTAAAACTTACTATTTATACAAGTGAGAAACGGCAATGAATTGCCGTAAATCTTAAGAGTTCGAAAATATGGTATCACGTGACCAGAGGTCAAATGTCATAGTTATTTCGGAGTATATCGACTATGCTGAGTCGAATGGCGTTGACCGCGAGTCTCTAGCTCTTACAGTTCTTGAGTTGAAAGTTGTATAACAGACAGACGGACAAAGCTGTTGTAGGTATAAGAGATTTTTCGAACTCTAAAATTGCGATTATTTTTGTTTTCAAAATGAATACTCGCTAGAAAACTAGAAATAATTTATCGCGAGGACTTTACAAATATTCAAACAATGTACACGCAGACACGGAATAACCATTTGTGGTAGTGTGGAATTCGAACCCAACACTCATCGCAGTGTGCGGCGGCGTAGTAAACCAATACGTAATAGTTGAAATGGTAAATAATAAGAACTATGTACATTAGGACTCATTTGCGGCAAATATACTGGGGTGTCTCGTAGCGGGGCGCCATCTTGCGCAGCGGCCAGTAACAGCATTAGCCGGGCTTCGCGCGGGTCTAGCTCACAGAAATCAGAACTTGTTGCTACCAAGTGTCCATGTATTATAAGACAAGCCCATCTGCCAGTCACACTCTCTGCATAGTGATCTAAAGCTTGCTGAAATATGAAATATTTGATGATAAATTTTTGCACACAAGCCAATGTCATAACAGTGGAAATCATCAAGATAAATTAGAAGCGGCGTTAGCGGATAAGGTCTTGAATTTGCAATGAAAAGGAGAAAGTGAGGTTTCGAATACCACCGGCGCTCTAACGATGTAAATCTAATCCTAACACAAGCTTTCTAACTTAGCTGGAGAGGTTAACAAGGTTAATAGTAATTTGCATTGCAAGCCAAATTGCTAGTAAACTTAACTATTGAGATTTTTATATAACATCTCCCACACTATGAATTAATCCTGTGTCGCAGGGGACTTAACATCGAAGACAAAGAATACCCAGACTCGGAACAATTATTTGTAGCATTCACAAATTTTTGTTCCTTGTGGGAATAGAAACAAACTCGATGCAGTGGCAGTGGCAGTAGCAAGGCGACCACTTAACCCACTACGCTATTTAAGCTGTCGTAATTATCTTGCGTAAGTATATGAGAAAGTTCTTAATCTATAACTCACTGTTATTATTGTTAGATTTATATTTTGTGTTAAACTTATGTAATGATACAAACAAAAGTTGGCATATCCTTGAGGATAAAACTCCCAATTAATTAAAAAAGAATAATAAAAAAATAGTATATGGGTACCGGATTTCAACAATTCTAATATAATATTATAGGTAGATCAAAATTGGATTTGCAAAGTAGATAATTCAAATAAAAACCTGTAATTGTTGCGCTTGTGGACACAAAATACTCTGAATTAAATCCAGCACTAATGTTGGCAGTGGGCTCGACAATGCATTAGGATCTAAAGACTCCAACAAGTAATCCAATATAGAGTAGCATTGCCTTAGATCTCTTTTTACTTGATCTATGTTTTTCAAGTTCTCTAATTCTTTTTTACCAATACTGAATACCATGGCATCATGAACATAGGACAGAAGTAGTTCTAAATCACACTCCAGTCCTCCTGTTGTTATTCCAATCAATGTAACACTGTAAAAAATATTATAGATATTGTTAAAAAGCACAACAAATAATTTTTAACTAAAGATCAAAAGTAAGTACGGTCAGGTTCAAAAGTCGAGTAGGAATGTTACAAAGCGATAGCATCACAACAACTTCTACTTACGACCTTTTCCAATAAAATCATCGCACACATACACATAAACCCGCGTCACTTATTCTATCGCCTGTTCTTATTATGATTGTCACTATTAATTTCAAGTTAATACGCAAGTGATGTTATAGCTACTATTGGTAATAATGCGATCTTAATCTGAACGCTTGTTGGTTCGATCCCCAGCAGAAGTGAATAATCCTTTTGTATATTTTTTTAATATTGGAAATATCGATGACTTGTTTTTTGCTTTAAACCGTAGCGATAGCTCAGTGGGGAGACTAACAGACTGCAATGCAGAGGGTCTCGAGTTTGAACCTACGTCGCGCACCTCTGACTTTCGGAAGTTGTATGACTTTTCGAAATTATGTGCGTATTGATTGACAATTATCGTCTGCTCCGTGCCTCGGAGAGCACGTTAAGCCGTCGGTCCCGGCTGCCATGAACATCTATAGCAGTCGTTATTGGGAAGTCAGTGCCCTATAATATCCTGACACTGGTCTAGCCTTAGGGTACCTATCGTTAACCTTCGGGTTGCGGAGGTCAGGTGGCAGCCGCTCCGTGTAAAAACTGATATCCAGTCAAATCCGGTTAGACTAGAAAAGCCGACCCCAAGTGACTTGGGAATAATAAAGGCTAGGGAGAAGAAAGTTATTTAAAAGATGTAGGTGGATTTGAAAAATATTAATTTCTCACTTGAATTGAATTACTTATGTGATGTTGTTGATTGGTGACCTTTGTTACGAGTGTTTGTGTCATTATTATTGCAATCAGTTTTCTTTTAATATTTTGTTTGAAAGTCTACATTTCAAATGCATTATCGTATTGCATAATAATACGAGCTTCATATATCTCAAATTATTGCTGACGAAACTGGACTAAGTGTAAGTTATTTTTTAAATATTATGTTACGGTATAATGATTTATGATTTGGTTGATATGGAATTGTTATCTACGATTTTGTCATAAGATTTTTAATTATATTTCAGAGAAATACTGTGACTCGTTGAGTAAAACGATTTGAAGAAGAAGATAGCTTAGAAGGTCGGGCGAGAAGTGGAAGACCGCTTATTATTAACCAAACTCAGCGAAGATTAATCGCGAATGCTTATGAATCAAATGATTTCATACCAACGAGTAGTGTTGAGTAGGACTTACAAGAGGCATGACATTTGTCCCGTACAAGACGTACTAATGTAAGAGTGGCTCAAAATGTTTTCATGTACCACTTCAAATTTTATGTCGCGTTCGACGTGTATGACATGAGCGTAGAGTGAGTGAGAGAGAACACGTCACATGCTTCACTTTAATAGTGCATCTTTTATCTTCCATAAACATCACCGAGTGAGACAACGATATACCTAACGCTTTTGTTCATTTTCTTCGACTTTGTTATGCTTAGAAAAGTTTATTTGATTACATATATTTTATGGTTTTAAAGCATTTAATTTGTATTAATAGAGTTTTGTTACAGTTGTTTATTATTTTTTATGGCTAGGTATGCATAGTAGCTACTTTTATGCCTTCGGAGGTTCGCAAATATTACTTATACAATTTAACATTATTTCATTTTTAAATAAATCGTACTTTCTTTAAAATCAACTTGTGTTATTGCCTATTTAGTAAAATAAAATATTTAATCGAATAATCAAAATGACAGGTGCTTTTATTTGCTTTGCACAAACAAGTTACATTCGACACGTTGTTTAAAATGTTACGAAAATATTATTATTATTGTCCTAAGACATTCGCTTCTTATACTTTGTGGTTAGTTTTACGTTAATCACACTTTGTAAGATTGTAGATGATATAAATACTCATAACTTCAAATGTAGCGCTGTGCTTCAAGACGCGCCTCGCCTCATTTTGTAAGGTACATATCAACACAGCAACACTAGATGACAAAATTACTCATCAACTTCAAATGTACCGCTGTGCTTCAAGACGTGCCTCGCCTCATTTTGTAAGGTACAATCAACACAGCAACACTAGATGACAAAATTACTCATAACTTCAAATGTACCGCTGTGCTTCAAGACGCCTCGCCTCATTTGAAGTGGGACATTGTACTGGCTCAGTACAAAAAAGAGGCAACTCTTACAAACTCATTTCAAATTCATGTCCTACTCAACACTACCAACGAGACACTTTGCGAACCAATACTTCGTTGGTCACTGTTTGGGAATTGCAAATATGGGATGCGCGAGATGGGCGGTGTCGTAATCAAGTTTACGCGGCACAGATATATGCGCTTATATTGTGACCTCCACGCGTAAACGTCTCTTGAGCTGTATTGAGAACATTGAAGGTCACCCTAAATATTAAAAAACTTGTTTCAAATAGGGAACGTGCTGGTTGACGATGTTAGAATTGAGGTTAAGTTTCAATCCTCTTTTCCTTGTGAAAAAGAATAATTAAGCTATAACCTCAATTGTCAATAAAATTATTGTAAAATATGATTTGTAAGTAGGTAAAATGAATGTTTTTTATTATATACTTAGTATTGAAATATTTACTGAAAATTAAATAAAAGTTCATTTTCAGTAATTATATTTTGTAATTGTTTTTTTATAGTGAAATATTATTGTTTTAAATTACTTAAATAAAATGTTGTTTATTGGAATTATAATTTGCATTATTTATTTATGAATTTAATTAAAACATAACGTGATGTTAATAATCAAAATAATTTTGATAAATTATAATTATAATAATTAAATAATTTAATTTTTAGTTTAATTCCTAAAAAACTTTCTTGTGTTTTTTATACTCTAAATTTGGGTAATAAGTAGACAAAAATAATGTCAGTGATAAAAAAACAAAAAGTGAAAGAAGAGGACCCCAGGATTTGAAGAACCACCCTTATTATATTTTAGTGATAATGTGATTAGACTCATTATCCGCTTCGGCTATCGAAACTTGCAATACATATAACAAATTTAAGCATTAATTGGCAATATGGACACTGTTGTTAAATATACGAGATAGTAGTTGTTATAGTTATATATACAAGAACTCGTTTCTGTCTCACCTTGCACACATGCGCATGACGAACTTCACCTACTATCATTTACATTGAATAATGTTTTATTGTTTGCGTTGAAACATCACACACACAACGATATTTACTCGTAACTGTATGAGATTCTTTACTTTATGATGTTACTCGACTTTTGTCTTTGACCATACATTGGTTCAAAAGTAAATTAGCCAATTTACCATAGTCACAGCCTCACATTTATTGTAGAGATGATACTTATATTTTGCCAGGTATGGTTTTAGCTCCCACATAATTGAGGGTGAGCCTTATGCTATTTAGCAGGCACAGTTTCAGACTCTTTACTGTAAATTTTTTGGCAGAAGTTCTATATCAATTGCCTAACCTGGGTATTGAACTAGTCCTCATGCATAGTTTCACACTCACTAATCTTTAGCCATCTAAGAGTAAGTTTTTAAATAAACCATAACTAAAGGAAAAATTTCGCATATTGACTGATTTTCACAAATACAAGTGGGCTATTACAAAGTCTGCCCTGAGACAGAGGCAGCACTGGTATAGTTATGGCAACAACTTGGTAACAAACTCATATAATCATATTGTGGCAATAATTTCACTGATGGATAAGATAATTATATGTATATTCTTGTTCTGCTTCACCATAGGCATACCAGTATTTGTGGTCACAGTGTTAGTATAAAAACCCTGCCCATTTTATAAGCATTTTACCTTTTACAGTATTCTTTCCACAGTATGGCTCCATTATCAACAGCCGTCTCAATCATAGACAAATTGTGGCATTTACTGAACATGTTGATGCCATGTAAAGAGGCAATAGTTGAAAATTGAATCTGAAATACATACAATTTAAATTTTTTATTTAGTTGCAGCGGTACACCAGTGGCCAGACACAAGAGGTTTTTAATTATGTCTGATATTTTAAGACTTGACAGATTAGCAATCTTTATTTTGTGTTACTTTCTGTTATTACTATCTATAGGTGATTGTTAAACCCCAGGTATTAATACCTTCATTTTTCTGTCTGGATATGATTAATGCAACAGGGTTGTTGGAACTGTGCTCATGGCAATAGGCTCACCCTATATTACTACTTAGGACTAGGACTTATGTATTATTAAAATTGCAAATATAGGTATATAGAATGTTAAGTATTTAATTTAATAATAGCTGATATGAATTGTGTATAGAATAGGCTTAAATAGACAAAACATGTCTTAAATATAATTTAACAAGTGAAGATATGTATTAATTTATCTCTTTTATTATATAAAAGTTATGATTTTAATAAATAAAATATTTTTGAATAACATTCAATAAACATTGCTTACGTTTTCATTATTGCCTCGTTTTCTTGAAAATATTGGCACACCACTCTCTGTAGCCACCGCAATAACAATTACAGACATTCTGCTGTTAAGTCAGATAACATTAAAGTAAACTTCACTTCTTAACATCAAATTGATGGAACTTAAAAAGTTTTCGAAGTCCGATTAAAATTATAAAAACTTTTAAAAGTTTCTTGAACTTTATTGTATTTGTATCAACTGTCAATAGTGTCAATTCTCACTTGTCAGTTTGAACTTTGAAACAGGAATGAGCAAAATTCATCGATATTCTTGTTTCATTGTGGCACGGTGCCATACATTTTTGACTTTTGATATATGTTGCACATCGATAATGATTATATGATATTTATTGACTTTTTTTCGGGTTCCGTACCAAAATAGTAAAAATGGAACTCTTAAGGCGTCTCTTTGTCAAACTACTTATTTCAGCACCTACTATTGGTATTGACTTGCAATTTAGAATAGTTATAGAAAATACTTGTCTCAATGTATTGAAATAAAATACGTTTCTTAAAATCAAACGCTATATTAGAATTGAAATATTTATTTTACATTATAGAAAATACACAGATCATATAAATATAAGATGTCTCAGATCTTTATATATTATACTACAATATTAGGTCTGTAGTTGTCCCTGCTCGAGGAGATACTAACTTGATTAAGTACACATAATATCACATTGCAAATAAGATATACATTTAATCATTTATAGATGCGCAGTTTGTCCACTTTCTACTTCTGCGACGGGTGGGTTACCTGAAACAATTGTTACATACATAAATTGACTTACAAACAAAAAGTTATACAGCTTGTGTTTGTATGTTTGTCCCCTCTTAACGCTGATAAAGACAAGTGGAGATAAATTACAAGAGCTAGTCAGTTACTAATGTTTTTTATAAGAACATTATATAAACATAATTTAAAACGATACTTTACTCTTTATTAATCTCTATAAATTAATAACCACAGGCATCGCCTAAGGTCGAACTTAGGGCTATAGTTTTATTGTTAGAAAGTTTTTAATAGTACGACATGTGGCAATGTGTTAAGTAGATGACAACATGGTCGCTCCCTATTATGCTAGAATGTGGCAGTGCGCTTCAGCCTACTGGGATATACCGGAGTGAGGTTATGTATAAACCTATTTGTTTTTTTAAGTATTTAACTCGTCTTAAACTCTCTCTCTCTTTAACTCATTTATCGGTCTATAATTTCAATAAGTTATTCTCGATACTAACTGTCACTTTTGGTAAGAAGTCTTGGCCCCGTTAAAGCGATCAATAAAGCGCCTAAAGGAGCTGATATGACAACACTTAGTACACTGACAGCTAAAATAGCTTTAGCGTAACTTTCATCTTCTTCTTTGCTGGCACCGGTTGTTTGTCCATTAGTCACTAAATCCAAGGCAGCCGGTCCAAGCGCTGCCTAAAAATAAACCAAATCTTAACATGTGTATAATCACAAAAGTGTAATTCTGATTAGCAAATATAATTTAAGTACCTGTACTGTAGCCTTCGCCGTCCAAGTAAGACCAATGAACAGTTTCTCTTTACTATTAAGTCCGCAACCAAAACTAACAAAAAATGTCGCTATTGCTCGAATAACGAGACATGACATTAAGCATATTGCTGCCATTTTTATGACTTGAGGGTCTAAGGCACTGATCTGTAAAGAAAATTACGAGTATTAGACTACTAAGCTATTTTAGTTTGACTCCAACAAAATGTGGGTTTACAAGTGTTTCAAATGCGACATGTATTAGACACAATAAAAAGCAATGGTCAGTAGCCTCATAGTCATGACGCGCTTGAAGACAACATGCAATGAGGTAGTGATAACACATTTCGCTTTCAAGCGAAATCAGGCGTGAGTATAAAATTTATATTTACCGTAATTTGGGCCCCAGTGAATGCAAATAATATCGGTTCGAAGAAAATCCACAAAATTCTAAAAATGTTGCTCACTGGATTTTTATTTACTTGCCAGCCTTGTTTCTCCCAAAAGAATGCTGCAACAAATCCCATCGATACAATAGCTAGAGGTCCTGAAAACGAACACCAATGATTACCATATGCATTACGAAGACTAAATTACCAAATTAACCGAAATTTTATATTTTATTACCTGCTCCACTCCATCCAATCATGCTTGATATGAAGTACGAAAAAAGTCCTCCAAGAAAAAGTGCTAGAAACCTCAAAGGCACAACGTAAGAATCTCCTCTTTCAGGTATAAATGCTACCATAGATCCCCATAGGGAGCCGAGAACTACTCCAGCTATAATGGATAAAGGACCCTAAAATAAGTGAATTTTTGTATTAATACTACCGCCGTGTTTTCTTCATCGAATGTTGGATTTTATAAAGTTTAGTCTGAATATTAATACCTTAATTATATTGAAAGTAGCGGATCCTGTTGAAAACATAGCATTCAAGATTATTGCGAATATAGCGACACTAATAGAGTCATCAATGGCTGCTGCAGCGACTACAATTGTTGGAATACCCTTGGCAACTCCATATCCAACGTCACGTAGTCTAAATAAACATGGCACTACTACTGCTGGTGAAACTGATGCTATCATTGAGCCTAGGAGGAATGCTGCAAAGGAATTAATGATTTAAACAATACGGCAGAAGCAAGTATGATTAGTATTTCATTGGTAGCTATAAGTATATACTCAAGGTAGTAAAGGTATATTCTGGTCGACGATCAAAGCAATGAATTAAAATGATAATTATGCATTCAAATACATATATTTTAATGATGTTTTTTTGGGTTACATGTCTAGAGCTAAACTTATATCTATCATACATACCCCAAATCCAAGGTAAGTGCAACAGGTAAAACGTGCTGACGGCTATGAGTATGCATTCCACTAGCCAGGGTAACAGGCCCAGCTGTAGGACGGCTGCGTAATGTTTTTTTAACACGCCTGCATCTAGGCCCAGGCCTGCTCGGGTTAAAATGATTACTAATGCTATTTTTCTGTAAAAGTTTAAGATTATTAAGTATTTTTTATATGTTATTAGAAATTTGCGTCGGTTGCCCAGTGGTGAGAAATAAGTGCGACAGCAGGTTTGTGACAGCTTTTAAATATGCTAAGTTTTAATGCATCTGGCGTCATCAGTGATCACCTACAGCCTTGTTGTCAATTTAGAGTTATTTTAATATCTAAAGAAAATAAGGGTAATTTAGAAATTGTCTAACCTTAAATCCTGATTTAGTTTTTTATACTCGTTTGTCATATGGACTAGTTGTAAATTCTGGAACAGTATTCCGGTAAGTAACATGCCTATTAGTGCGGGCAGTGTGGTTATCTTCAGCCAAATCCAACCGATTAAGTACGCAGATATGACTAGCAGTGTCATACTAAGAAGTTCTCCTCTCAAGCCAATTGCCTCTCCAAGCTCAGCGTACAGTATACCCCATGTGAGAAGAACTTTAGAGAAAAGTAAAACACTGGTATATTAGAAAAGATAATACTTATCAACTAAAAAGAAAAAGAAAATATATTCAAGTCTATTGAAACACTTGAATATATTATATATATACTAAACTATATATTTATTTATATGTGGTAGTTTAGTATATATATAAAATATTTAAGTGTTTCAATAGACTTGAATATATTTTCTTTTTCTTTTTAGTTGATAAGTATATATATATATTTATGCTATCTGTACCGGTGTCCCTGTCCTATCAACGGGATACATAGAAATCAAACGAATAAGGATAGTGTCGATAGCGTATAGCTACCACATATCAAAAATAAAACATGACCTTGGCAATTGTAAACTGTAACTACATCAATGAGTAAATATGTATACGCGTAAGTAAGCATTGCCTGACCGTTAGTGTGACTAACTAAGACAAACATTGTATACTAATTTGTTCAATAACGGTAAGCCTTGTACATAATACATATGTATCGACCCTCCACAAAGAGCAATGTATAGCATAATACATAAGGACGATCTTATGTGCTGATAAGAAAATTTACTTGATATTAGTTAGCACGTTATCGTTATTATATATATTTTGGCTCATGTTTAACGATCCGACGATTTATCCAATACAAAGGGTGAAAATTCGACATGCAGTGGCAAAGTGACACCAACTTCAGTAGTTAGCAAACAATTGCAAATGAAGAACGCATGTAAACACGTCTACTGTGCTTGCATCATGTAGGCCATATTGTGACCAATTAATACGCGCGTGGACTACATGCGGGCCATGATTCTATATAAATAAAAGTCTTGTCGAAGTAAGCATGCCTCAATTATTACAATTTTTATTGACATACACATATGATCAATGAATTTAAAAATACTAAAAGTGTTTGCACAAAAGGGGCTATTTTTAAATTTATAGCTGCACTGTTATCATGGTAATTTCTACCAATACATCTTCTGATTGATATCAGAAGATGTTTTGGTAGGAAATGTTATGGGGTTAATAAACTAAACTGATTTTGAATACTGATGAAAGATACTTACAGAACATAATAATGCATACTTGTTGCGCTGACTGTCTGTATGTGGAAAATAAAGGGAACGGAAAGAATTTCGACCACCAGGAGGGCTCCCATGAAGGCGAAGTATCTTCTTGATGACATCGTAAGCAAAATTTCTCCCACCAACTAAAAACACATTGATAAATTAGCCGAATGTCAGCTCAGAACAGAGCCATCGCTTTATACTTATTGGTTGGTACATGTTTTGTTTTGCAAAGGATTTAAAACCACTTAAACATTCGAGATCCAAAACAATCAGACTTGACATAAATATAAAAATAATCAGAACCCTTGGGTCATGCAGTTGCAGTCGGAGATCTAATCTAAAAAATCATCCAAAAAATCACTTACATACCTGTAACTGTGTTTTCGATGTTTTGCATCGTTATCATCTGTAGGAAGCAAAATAATTTAAATGTTAATTAAATTGTATTGACGTTTCTAATTATCGTGCAAATACCGAGGCATGCAATCGGATATAACTAATGAAACGAAAGGTAGCAGCAAAACTGTTTTTCAAACCATGCCGATAGTTACTACAAATCCGTTTTTTGATCGTTGAAAAATAGTTTTGGCAAGAAGTTACTTTGCAATGTTCACACTTTTACGGTTTCTAATCGGTTTAGCCGACAAAGCATGGACTTTAATCATGCCTTCTTCTTACAGCGTAGCAACTAGAGAGCGGTGCGCGGTAATTTATACTTTTTTGTTTGGCCGCATATGGCAAAACAATAGTTATTTAACTTAGCCAGGAGGACAGCTTTTCACTTCTTGGTCTGGGTGTATGTGTGTATATGTATGTATTACAAAAAAAAAAGTATAATTATATGTATGTTTATCAATTGTCTAGTACCCATAGTAGTGGCTCTGCTTAATTTGGGTTACATGGTGTTGTGTATATGTGTTAGAATATTATTATTATTATCTTATTATTCACTTAGTTGGTACTAAAGCCTAATCGGATATTTTCTTGTGCTACAATCTCTTTGATTAATAATTGAGACCGTTATTCATATTTTAGTTTTAGAACTTAGTGTGCTGCAGCATTAGCTAGCTAGCTACTGAAAACTGTATCTGCAAGCCGATTCGTAAAACCATTTAAGCGTGAACGAGCTGTAAGTACAGCATTAAGGAAGACAAAGTTGTGTAAGCGACGAGTGAGTGCAAAATTTGTAATGGCTGCCGTACTACCTCTTTATTTGCTTATGAGCCTTTTATCTTTTAGCATCGCGCAAACTAATCAGGTATGTATTTTTTTTAAGTACGGAGGCCTAGCGTTTTCCCGTCTATCGTAATATTAGCCAGGTATAAACGCGATGATAGCGAAAAGCGCTTTTTATCAATGTATCAATGAGAACAAATCACGCACGTCTACCAAAGACGTGCGTGATTTGTTCTGATTGATACATTGTTAGACATATGTATTTCTCTTTACATTACTAGTATATGTATACAAATTCATAGATAACCACGTGTGCATTAATTCCAATGCAAATGCATTAAATGAAGTATAGCAATTATATAAAGATAGATATGAGACACTTAAAATAAAAATTAAATTATTGTTAACAAAATTGGATTACCTACGAACGTATAGACCCGAACACCTATAAACATATGAATTAATGAGACTGGATGGCATATGTGTATTATAACATAAACAGTTAGTAAACAAAACAAATAAAAAAGAAACAATTCTGACCTCTTGTGCTTTGATTCTGTTCCATGTCTAAGTCTATATAACCAAGGCGTTTTACTGAAATCATTTTGAATAAAATAATCAAACAAATATGTAAGAAAACTTAGTTAGTCTCGTGCGTGTGATTGAATCGCGATAGGTATGAATTAGTTCCCTGATATGATAAGACTATTGTGTAATGACTAATGAGTAGCGACGTGCGAATATCGATAAAAACATTCAAATTATTCGAATGTTCAATTGATTTGAATGTAATCGAATATTAAGATTAGTTAGTTAATTGATAATGTATAAATTAAACGTATGCTAAAGTAGAGGCAAAAACAAGTTAAGATATATCCACGAGTAGAAAATCTACATACAGCATAATAACAAAAAAGAAGCTAATGAGTAATCTAAGAAGTATTCAATTTAGTTTGTGTATCATTATTAGCGTGAATATAATATTCGATCGTAATTCTTTCAATTCTTTTTCAAACGTGACTATGACTACCACAAAGTATGGAATTTTAGGTATCACCATCACACTGCCTTTCTTTCAGATATCTAATCATGGTATTGGATACCTATTTTCTACAACTTTTAGATAGTTTTAGATTTGGTCATTTATTACTTATATTTACTGAATAACTATATCAAGTAGACATTACAATTTATCTCAGTTAAAAATGTTTTATAGAATAATCTAATTGATGATTAACTTGTTGTGACGTTCTAAAGCGCACTGTGTTTTGGTTTTGTGCATTGCCAACGCAAAATTCTAATGCGGATTAGGACATTTTTCGAATCTATCGAGTATTTTTAAGACAATCGCGCATTACTAGCAGGTGCTAAGTATGTCGGTAATTAGCGCAGTTGGGCTACATTTTATGATATCGAATATTAATGCATTGAAGAATCCAAAGGAATCGAAGAGGCGAAATGGTTGGGTTTGACATAAGATATTTCTACAATAAAGAGCATCTCTGCAATTAAAGGAATCTTGGCGATATGGGAATTATTGCTATAATAACAAAATTAGTGATAATTGAATGCCTGTTTGCCGCTAACTATTATACTTTTAATTTGATTGTCTATCAAAGACATAGTCTTACATTATAACCCCAACAAATAGGCAGAGGTATATTACATCCACATATTGTTAGCTATGGTTTTAGGTCCTATGTAATACAGGTATTGAACAAGAGACTTCATGCGTAGCAATCATATTTACTACCACCGCACTTTTAAGGCACCTATGATACCTTGTAATGGCAAATGAGACACGTAAAAAGCAAAATAAATATTTTTTAATTCTTGCGCCCTTTTAGTCAGTGTAGAAAATGTTGTCGTTGGAAAACCGTCGCTGCTGGTACTTAGTCTACAGTCTAATTATACTGAATGAGTACCTAGGTACATAAACTTATTTCTCTATCTATATTTCTGCGGGGACAGGCAGAGTTTGTATACAAATATATTTCGCCACCTATAATAATTTAAAACCTCACGTAATAAGAGTCGATCTTATTGTCGTTTACCAGAAATATTTCTGGGCTCCTTGCTGCTTCTGAGTATATCCATATAATTCAGAAAATCTCATTAATACTTTTCCCATCCGGTGTTAAAACCGGGACCTCATGATCATTAGTAAACATAAATGCAAACTAATCCCACAGGGATAGATATTTTTATATAAGGTGGAAGTACAAGGTCGCCTTAGATAATGAACAAGAAAGTCGGCCAAATATCAATTTATATTTTTGCGTTATTTGATATTTTATAAATTTATAAAATAACTTTTACTATTGTTTTTATTTCATTTTCATTAAATGCACTATGACTTGTAAAAATTTAATATAATTATTTTATTGCTTTGAATGATAGGAAGATTATACATCTGTATATCGTTATGTTTTATGTGTAAAGTTGTTAACTTAGAACAATGTTCCATTCAAAGTAGTGTACTGAATGTCAATTTGAAATTAGAACTCTATTTATGAAGGATATATGATAATACTTTTTTTAAACCCGTGTTCTACAATTCCATACTACACGATTACATATCTCTAATATAATAAACTCACCTCAATTTGAAACTATATTAATAGATATTATATTTTATCACAATTTTAAATAAACACATTACAAAACCTATACAATAATAATACCGATCGATTGATTGATACTAAATATTGTATACAGTTAGAGTGTATTGTTTCAGTGTTGTTTTCATACTGGCCATAAACATGAACTACATCTGTAAAAATGTGCGTAAGAAGGCCGGCTAGAGTCAAAAGTCAACAAGATAAATGAATATGTACACAACTGAGCGGGGCACCGGGCACGTGATTATATTTGTTCTGGTAACACTCGTAAATACACAGCCACACAGATTAGCATTCTTAAATTCGATTTACTTTCTAGGGGCTCTACCACGGTTGTAAAATGTTGCTATTGGATGCGCCAATACGAGACAGCGCGTTATAAACTGTCAAACTGTATGCCTTTGTCGCGTTCTCACCATAGATTACAAGTTCTCACGTATACAATAACAAAGATTCATGTGATGATGATAGAATTGTCAATTTGTCAATAATATTCAGAAACCAATTAAATTTAAAACTTTAAATGCCTTGTTGTACTAACGCCATGTTATCGTCGTCGCGCAAATTAAAGTTTTATTTTCGTCTCGGTGAAATGATTATGTATATTTAACGTGAAACGCTTTTATTGTACCAGATAAAGATAGTTTGCCATGTTTAGGCCCCATGCAGTGGATGATAATGGTGCGTTAATGCGTTTACTTAATCAATATAGCATCACTTCAGTGACACTGGGAAGATTTACTAGAATGATTGTTCTGTTGGTAATTAAAGGTTATAAAATACATAACAAGCTAACTCAGAAATCCTGGGATACCTAGTGAAGTCTAAGCGTCTAAACTTCTACATTTAATTTAATTCAGCCTACAACTATCACAGTTACGAAATTTAATCGCTGTATTCCGAACTATTAGTTAAGTCAGCCACCAAGAACGAAACATAACTGTACACTGTCTCGCGCTGTTTCATTCTCGCGCATGCAACAACAATGCTTTTAGAGATGGTGGTCAGGCTCATAGATAAGAATAAGTACTAAAGTAGTCAGACTCCTAAACTGCTGGTTTCGTTTTATATACCGTTTCATATAGCAGGTATAGATAATATTTTGTTAAATACCAACCTTGATAGATTTTTTTTTCTTCTGTTCCACAGTAGGTAGTATATAATTACATGTATAGAAAGTGAAGCGTCTTTCTTTTTAATTTGTAGCTGGATTTCGATCAGACAGATCTTCAAAACCGGCTTTTAGACTGACTATAAACATAGAACGTGGTGCCTTATATTGGGGCTAGGTTGAGGACGTCATATTTTTCTAAATAATAGTAAACAGTGACTCATACTATGACTCAATATAAAGCAATGTTTACATTAATTGTGTAATAGTAATGTTTTCCGAGTCTGTTTTAACGGAGGTTCCCGGTAAGTGATGCCGACGTTGGCCAATCAATTGATTAATTAAAGAAGCACATGATCTTACACTAATCACTAATATTCAGTTTCTGAAAGGCAGATCGACACAGTAATTTGTAAACTGACGGTTAACTCCTTGTCAACTGCTGTAGTCAAAGTCAAAGCCAAAAATCATTTATTCATTTAGGTTACAAAGTAATACTTATGAACGTCAAAATATATAGGTTAGTGAGTTCTAAGTTACTGAAGCTACATTTAGGTTAGTTGCTAGGTTCAGACAAAGGGTTGAGCCTATGAAAAGAAAATTGCAAGAAACACAGCCACTCTTTTAAAGTGCCAATTTAAATATAATTTTAGTATTTTACACAGCCATGTACTACTGACTATAAAAAACTAAAGATAATAACAATAATAACTTAATTATATTATAGAGATGAAATAATTTGGGCTGAGGTATGTTTTAATATAAATCTAAAATAGGCAGTGGGATGGCATGATGGCACATACACTTACACTTTGTGACTATGCAAAGGCAGTCCGTGACTAAATGCGGTTGTGGATTTATATTCTTCAATAATAATCAAATTATGAAACAAGATACTTGTTAAAATCACAAATAATCACGAGGTATCTCTAGATTACTAAATTGACTTAAAATAAGTAATACAGATCTTTGAATGTAACAAGCAACCAGTTCCATGAGTTTTAAAACTGTAGATTGAAATACAGTAATAATTTCATCATTTAATTTTATATTCACGTTACGATTCTTTACATTTGGCAATGTAAACTTGATACATTTAGTTTTTTACAGTTTAGTAGTAAATTATTCGTCGTAAACAAGTCCAGGTCTTGCGCGAGTGAATCATTAACAGCACGTAAATTTGGTGCTTTTCGGTCTACTTTAAAAATAAGAGATGTGTCATCCATCAATAAAACAATGTCACACAAATCCTGTACAAAGACAAATCATTTACGTACACTAAAGACTGAAACGGTCCGAAAATTGAGCCCTTAGGCATGCCCATTGTGACTGGAAATCCAGAAGATCTACTGCCGTTGATATCAACGTGTTGTAGTCTATCGCTTAGGTAGAAATCAAGTAAGGCAAGTGCAGTATCTCGGATGCCATAATGCCTGAGTTTTCGCAACAGTGTATGATGGTCAACGCACTCAAAGGCTTTAGAGAGATCACAGAATATGCCAATGACATCTTGCGAATTTTCCCAGCCACTGAATATATGTTTTAAAAGCGTAACACCTGCATCTATCGTAGAACGCCCCTCCTAAAACCATATTGATCTGCATGAAATAAATTGTTTACACTGAAGTGGCTCTCTAATTGCTGTAATATAATATCAAATATTTTACTAATAGCAAACTAAATAGTATCTTGCACTCTGCCACGTTGCTCCTAACTAAGTATTCTGCTCGAGCTGGGCAAGACCTAAGGATACTAGTTGTGTTTAAAGGTATTTTTGCGAAGTAGTTATTGAATGTATCGGCTACTTCCAAATTATTTGAAATTACGTTGTTATATTCAGTTCAAATTTATTATCACTCACCTTGCTGCGACCTGTTTCATTGTAAATAATGTTCCATGTAGCTTTAATTTTATTACTAGATTTTAGATTTTTAGTTTTTAGGTAAAGGACAACTTGGCAGTGGCACAAGTCTTTTTAAATAGTTTTGAATAACTTTTAACATATTGAATAAAATTTGGATCGAAATTGTATTGTTTCATACCATATAATTCATATAGCTTTGCTCTACTTTTATATATCCCAGATGTTGCCTAATCAGTTCACAAAACTTAATCTTATGATTCTGACTAAAGGTCTTACATTTGAAAATATTATTATATTCTAAAGTAATTATGTTAAGTAAAGATTCATATAGTTTGTCTGGATTATCCAGAGAAAGGTCCATATTGACAACTTTGGCACTTATGTTATCAAAATAAATTCCTATAAGCGATTAAATGTCATCGGTCTACATGTGACCTTATTCTCTTTATGAATTGTACTCACAGGAAATACTACCTTTTGCCCACAGTGGTCAGATGTAAGTTCACTCAATAATAAAAAATAATATTTAGAAATTGGCACTCGCAAAATACATTATCTAAGCGGGTAGCACATTGTGAAGGGGTCCTAGTGGGTTCAGAAAATAAATGCTGTAAATTAAATGATCTAAATAAATAAATAAGTCTTAAAGAGAGAGCTGAATGCTCAAGTAAATTATCATTAAAATCACCACACAGTACTATATGCTTATTATTAAAACTCAAGCGTTTTAAAATATCCTCTTTTACGGTACGGTTTCAAATACACTAAAGCCACTTTGCGGTGGTTGGTATACACAAACTATGACATGTTGCTCTAATTCCACACAGGATAATTCAATAGTGCGTTCGATAGAAAGATTTACTATATCTTTACGTTCTTCACATTTTAGATTGTTACATACAATCGCACTTACAATTGAATAATATTCGTTATTAAATATTAATTGATTAGTTCTTAACTAATGTTAAACCGTTATGCAACATATTTGAATAATAAGTTGTTTAAAAAATAAGTCTAATTCTAACTCCTTGCCGAATAGACCCTGAATATTCTGATGAATTAGTCTAATACTGTGGGTATGCCTATCTTTTGTCTCATCTAACAGTTTAAACTACTAGAAGTGGCAATATGAGAATTTGTAGTTGAAATACTACAATGTCCTAAAACCTTAATTACCCTACTGCAATACCTGAGTCCCTACATAATATATTAAATGCTAATAATTTAGCAAGTTGCTTTTTATAAAAAAAAGACAGAAACATTGTATGTTTAGTCAATAAAAAAAATATTTTTATTGACTAAAGATACAATCTTTAGTCAATAAAAATTTACTAACAAACTTATTAGTGTCAAAGAATAAACTATAATTGTTGTAACATATACTGTTATAAAAAAGTAAATTAAGTATTTCAATGTTCCTATTTTGTTCATTTGTTAGTACATGACAAAGGTAATGCACAAAGAACAAAGTTACACCCTACTTTATAATGTAATGATTCTATTACCTCTGTCAAATAGATTGCCTCTTTTTTAGTGACAGATAAGCTGTCACCATAAAGAAATATTACTGTATTTAATTTTGTAGTTTTTAACTTATCAATTAAAGAACTTAATCTAGCCCCATGGGAACAAACATTTATGCAAGGCGACTCTGTATGAGAATTAATTAGTCTACTAGTAAAACTGAATTAGCAACATCCAACGAAATCTACTGTATCATTGGAAGGTTGTTGGTACTTCTGGCACAGGTTTTACCTATTTTAAGTACCGGCCGCAAACAACTTGTATCTTTTTTTTTTTTTTTAACTTGGTGTTATGTCGGGAAAAGATGGCGAAATCCCGGTCCTACCGACTAAACCTACCACGGTGTTCCTACTCGCAATCTGTGGTCGAGGCGGAGGGATCACTCGCGCATTCATCCTGCAGTAAACAATTTGTACCTAACATTGCTGACAAAGAGTATAACAATTACTGATATGCTCACATTTAAAATTGTATCTAATGTAGGTATGCTATGATCAGTGAAACAATAAATTCATTCATTCATCCAAATTATTTGTCATTAGCTGTACTCCACGACTTCGTTCGCGTGGAATTTAACAGTTTTACTGTTTCTTTTGCGGAAGCCTATTTTTTGTCTAAATTAAAAGTAGCTTAATTTCCTCCATGTAACATCAGCTATCTGCCAGTCCCGTCAAAATCGATCCAATCGTTTCATAGTTTAGCTGGAACAGTTTGTTTGTTCCAGCTACAGACCAAAAATATAAAAAAATATATTTTGATATGAGTATCGTATAAATGCCTACTTTCATATGCATTTAGTAAAAAGCTGTTATTTTGATATTACAAACACACAATTTTATTTATTTGTATAGTTAAGGTTGATTTTTCACTTTGTTGATTAGCTTTTCAAAGACCGGGTAAGGGAGGGGATTGTTTATTATACAAGCTTTTGCCCGATGATCATTCGCGTGACTCATACTGGCACGCATACCAGAATTAAAAATCTCAGTGTTAGCCCAGAACATGGTCTATGCCAAGTTTTATCTAAATCCATGCAACGGTTTAAGCGAGATTGAGTAAAAAAACATCCAACATTAACTTTCCATCTAAAGGTAAAAATACAAAAGATTCCTAGTTACTACTGAACTCTGTGCTTTAGGGTTGCCACCTTTATTTTGAACAAATAGTGTACATTTACTATCTGAGGTAAAAAAATAAAATACGGGTCTGTAAATAAAGTACCTATTATTTATTTAAGGTAACTTACATAAGGTAAGGACTACGGAAGGACCCGCGGCCGCGGCCGATTGTAAGTTTCCGGTTTTACTGCCCGGGACGGGCTAAGTGTTTTATGTTAGAAATTCTCTCAGTTACAGCACGGTGTTAGGGAACATGTTCCGTAGACGGCAATAAGCTCGCTCCCCATTACGTATCGTATGATCTTATAACATAATGTAATAAATAAGTAGGTAGCTTTATCAGCGTGGTACTTTGGATTTATCTATGATAAGTAGTTTCCTTAAAACCTAAATATAATTTATGGTTATACTATGTATTACAGTTATGCTACTGTACCTAATAGTATCTTTATAACTTAGAACTGTATCCTAGATCCCGACAAGAATGGTAGGTATTTCTACATCGAAATAAAAGTAAGTACCTACTTACCTTTATTTGTGATTATACCTATTTAAATTGTAAATAATCTCATATACAAATTAGGTATATTGTAGCCAAGTATCTATATATTGATTTGTAGGCAGCTATTATTTACTGTAAGTAGGTACTTACTTATTTTTATGAGTAATTCTTTTAATAATAATATCAATGTTAAAAATCAACACACAATTAACTTATTAATTCGCATGAAACATGTGAAAACACCTCACACACACCTCTAACATAAATAGACAAACATTAGCGAAACATGAGTTCACGTCATGACATAAATATGAACATAACCTCAAAATTTGATGCAAAATATTTGAATAGGTACCTATTGAAAGCTAGAAAATTGACACCATAAATTTAGGTAATGAGAAGGCAACAAGATTGTATGCTAAGGCAATAGAGTTTATTTTCCCTAAGTCTATCATAATGTAAGTATGTACGTAATAAGACTCAAATTCGTACCTACCTATAGGTAATAAGAAGGTATATTAATAATCACTTTAAATAGCGTACATGTTTCACACACCTAATAATATAAATTAGGTAAAAGCTACATAATTTTATAAGCAAATTATCAATAATAATTGTGTAACTGAAGCGTTTGTTTTGACACTTATGGTTTTTGTGTTTTAGGTTCGTAATGAAGAGACGAGTGAAAGGAAAAAGTTTGGTTGTTTGTCACAAGATGTCACTTTCATAAATGTAATTTATTTAGATTAACGAAGCGCTATCGTAACCGAAAAAAGTTTTAATGTATAACTTATTTAGACGATAAGATAAGGTAGAAAAACAAAAAAAAAGGAGAAGGTTATCATGGAAGAAACAAGACCGTTACCACCATACAACAATAATTTAGGTCTAATAAGATTTTAGTATTTATATTATGTAGAACCTATTAGAGAAACCACTTGTAACGTTTATCATAGTCAAATAATAAAAAAAATATGTTGCAGCTGTCTAATATTACCTACAATACTAAAAATAGTAAGAATCGTCTTCAACTGTATGGAACGTAAATGTATTAAAGAGAAATTGCTAAAGATTGATCGAATGTCTGAAGCGTAATTAACGTCAACATTTATTAACCACATTAATTATTTATAAGTTAATCAATTACCTATGTCACGATATTTTTATTGCCTCAATGATTATAAGTTAACATCGATTGTTTTAAAATTGACAATCGTATTACCTAAATACCTAGGTAGGTAGGTACATTATACAAATACCAATTACATACGTAGGTGTTAAACAAGATTGATATTGGGATGTATTACTATCATAATATATATATAACTAGATGTGCCCGCGGTTTCACCCACGTTTATGATTACTGCGCTTCCCCCGTGGGCCGTAGCGTGATGTTATATAGCCTATAGCCTTCCTCGATAAATGAGCTACCTATCCAATCCAATTCGGACCAGTAGTTCCTGAGACTAGCGCGTTCAACCAAACAAACAAACTCTTCAGCTTTATAATATTAGTATAGATATAAATATTATCTAATTTTATTAATTTATATTTAATTATCAATTCTTAAGATTGTTTGTTTTCAAAGTTTTCAATATACGTATATAATATAGATAGGTAGAACCTATATCTAACTACTTAACTATTTGTGCACTAATTTCCCATACCTAGTCCTACTAGTCTAACACTAAGACATCTAAGTTTTAATTTCAATAATTTCGGTACCTACCTAATATTTGACCTGAGTTGTATATTAGTAAATTGAAATACTTGTTTAAATCTGTATATTGATATAAAATCCGGCATTCTATTTAATTTTAAAGGCAGCTCTCGCACTAGGAATTTTGTGGCGAGGCTTTACAAATCAAATCAAATCAACACAATTATTAAACCGGCTGAACTACAACTCCCGCTAACAAACTTGTGAATTTTACTTTTCCCTGGCCGTGGGTTTCGCATTGTCACTAAAACGGCGTCAGCGTGTAGACTGCATGTAGGCAGGCTGCTGAACAGCGAACATTGCCGGGCGTCATTAAAAAATAATTATGATTTAAATAAAGAAGTGTATTAACTTTCTCTACAAGGACTGTTTTTTTTTTCATTTTCATTTACGAGTGTTCTGTGATAATGTGTGCGATGGAAACTAGATTAATATTGTTTTCGATATTGTTACCAACACTTTTAGGTAAGTATTCGCTTAGTTATTATAATATTTAATATATAAGTAAAAACAAAATTGGTAAGTAAATTAAATTTATCAATTCTAATTTAATTTTACTTATTAAAATATTTCAACAGCTTGTGGAAGGCATGATCGCCAATTACCCGGTTATTACTACCTTAGGGAGATGAGTAGAAAATATGTGAACTTAAATCTGATATGTAATTTTATCTACGTGCAGTAGATCTATACAAGTTGTAAACGGAAGTAATTAATAAATAATACTGATGCTTATCTATGTAAATTGTTTTAACATTTCCCGTTTTAAGTTACGGTAATGAACAATTCATTGATAATCGTTTTAAAATTCTCATACATATGATTATCAATGAATAATAGACATATTTATTAGCTGGATATAATACATAACTCGTACGGTTTATTTTGTGTTGATCACGCGATCATCAAATTATTAATATCATTATAATTTACAACACTTGCTTTATACATTGTTAGGTATTTTCAACAGCTTGAATTGATTTGAGACAGAAATGGAAGCATTTATAATTCGTCTGTATTTGATACATACTTAAAACTTAGTTTATTTATTATTCTTGAATATAAAAGGCACAAATAAAGCAATATAGATACGTATTCTTAGAAAGTAATCGCCGCTGGGTTCAAAATTAAACCGTCTCATGTTTTAATGAACATCATTAGAATACAAATTGATATCCGACATTTTACGTTTTGCCGTTGAAACGGTATTAAATTTTATAGAAAGCCGTATAAATATGCTAGTGAGACAAAGTAGTTGCTTTGATACGCTAAACAATTATCTATGGATAAAAATATTTTTTACTGTAAACGGTGATCGAATATCTATTCTTGGATTACCGAACGTACGGAAGGTTTTACGGCCCGAAGTAACTAGTGAGGGTAATATCAAAGTGATACCGATAATTATTTTATGAATTTTAGATGTAAAACAAAACAAAATCAAGCAGGTAGGTGAACGGAGGTAAATAATCTTGTAGTTTCAATATCAAATTTATTATGAAAGTTAGAGATTCAGGCAGTACTCAGTCGAGCAAACATAATCGTACCTCCTTCACTGGAAACAAAGCAACTAAGTAACTACTAAATAAATAAGAGTGATGGAGAGTATTTTATCATATGGATAAATATAACTCGATGATCGTCAGATAGGGCCTTTAGTCTATAAAACAGATGATCCTTACTAATATTATAAACGCGAAAGTTTGTATGGATGTATGGATGTTTGTTACTTTTTTACGCAATAACTACTAAACCGATTGCGATGATACTTGGTATGTAGATAGCTGGAGATCTGGATTCACACATAGGCTACTTTTTATCCCGATATTACCACGGTAACGAGCCTTACGCGGGTGAAACCGCGGGACAAAACTAGTATATTATAAAAGTTATAAATAGTTATATCTGTGAATGTTTTAGTTATAGCACTAAAAGTAAAAGTGACAGTGATTACAGTTTCTAACGAAACATTAATACATATTCACTCCTCATTTTTTATACACGTATATATATAACTATAGAAAGTAAAATGTTCGTTCCAGTATTAAATAAATTAGGGCACTGTTCGTCGCAGTGGTTTTAGTTTTCGCCTCGCTACAGCCATTGCGACGAGTGCTGTGGGTTCGATCATCATCAAAAAATTCTATGAAATATAATTAATAAAACATCACGAACTAACGATTTTTGGAAGACATGTTTAGGAATACTGTCAATTTTAAAGAAGCGTTAATTTACTTAATAGCAATATACTACAACTTCCATGATAATATAAAAAAGACGTAAAAGAGGGTTTACATATCTATTATAATTATTATACACTCCAATAAAATCAAATATAAGTGACGGACGCCACAAATGGATAGACTAAACCGTTAGTCGTAAAACCATTAATTTTGATAACTGACATAAATAACGACCGAAAATAGATTTTATATCACATCGCTTAAAGGGTTTCATTTAATTTCATTTATTAATCCAAAAACAATTTTACATTGTGTGTGAATTGTGTAAAAGTTTCTACCTACTGATTACAATTAATTATAATATTATTCAATTAATTACATATTCACAAATACATGCTAATATAATTAATTATGTAAGTCATTACAATTAAATAAAAAATAAAAAATCAAACAGTAAATAAAATATTAAATAATCAAATTGGTGAACACAATAAATTCATTGATACATAATAAATACTATAATAATTTATGTCAAAAAGTGTCAGAATAATGTATATGTCAATAGTTATTAATATTGGATACTTTGCAAGTCGTCAATTGAATACAAGCACTGTTTTAACAAGAACTGCTTGAGATTACTTTGGAAATCTTTCTTGTAAATGGCCGCTTTAAATTCTACGGGCAGTTTGTTAAATATTTTAATTGACCTATAGTAAGAACTGTGCTTTATTACGTCCAGATGAGGGGTATGTTTGGTCTGTAGGTCTTTTCTCCTAGTGCTCTCTCTTACTTGCCTTTCTTCATCAGTCTCATATTCATGAACATATTTACGCAAGTGAGTAAGTAATACAGACACATATAAGCTTGGAACTGTCAGTATATTTAACTCCTTAAAATATGGTCTACAGGATTCTTCTTGTCTAATTCTGACCATGGTTCTGAGCGCTCTTTTTTGAAGTACAAAGGCCTTGTAATTATTATAAGCATAGCTGCCTCCCCAGAATAGGATGCTGTATCTTAATTTTGATTCTACCAAGGCAAAATATACCATTTTTAAGTGATCAGTACTTATTTCATTTCTGAGACTTCTGAGAACATAGCACGCCGAACTAATGGATTTTTCTATATGTGTCAATTCTTCCTTCCAATTTAACTGATCATCGATATATACACCTAAAAACTTAGCAACTGGAGTTTGATTCACAGTTTGGCCATTAATTTTACAAGATAATTTATCTTTATTTTTAGAAGTTGAACGGAACAGTATGGCATTGGTTTTACTAGCATTAACTGTGAGGCTATTTACACTAAACCAGTTATAAAAGGTGTCTATAGTATTATTTAGTGTATCATTAAGACTATTTATGTCCTCCGCAGACACAACTGCATTTGTATCATCGGCGAACACTACCAACTGAATGCAGCCCTTAACAGTTTCGATTACATACTGTATGAGATCGTTTATGAAGGTTATGAAGAATAGTGGACCAAGTATGGAACCTTGCGGAACACCAGCATGAATTTGTGTCATTTTAGACCTGTACGTTTCTTCATGAAGTATATTTTTATGTGTAGACTTATGCGTTTTAGATAGAGCTTGGATCTCCACAAACATTTTCCTATTTTTTAAATATGATGAAAGAAGTTCCAAGGGTTTTCCCCTGACACCATAGTACTCAAGTTTTCCTAACAGCAAATTGTGATCTACTGTGTCAAATGCTGAACTTAGGTCTAGGAAGAGGCCAGCCACTTTTTGTTTGTTATTCATTCTGCTTGTTACGTCTTTTATGAGTGTGTAAATCGCATCTTGTGTCCCTACTTTTTTTTGGTATCCGAATTGTCTACTATTTAAAACCCTATTCAGATTAAGATGTCTTAGTAATCTATTCTTTATCAATTTTTCAAAGATCTTTGAAGTTGTGGGCAACAGCGAGATAGGCCTATACATCTTTGGATCTGCTCTCGATCCTTTTTTGTGCACTGGTATTATTTTTGCTATCTAAATTGGTATGTCATCATAACCACTAGATTTTTTAGATTTTATGTTATTCATTATTTTATGTATCTCTTTTGGAGTAGCATGGTCCAACACAAGATCTTTTTCTATTTTTTTTGTACATTTGTGTAGAATATCCATAGCTGGTTTCATATCTATACAAGTTTTGTTTGAGTATGAACTAAATTGCTCAAGAAAAACCTCAACAATTTCCGACGGCTCTGATGTGATTTTGTCGTCAATTTTTAGAATTAATTTCGGTTTGTTATATATTCTTTTATTCCTATGTTCATTTATTATTTTCCAAACTTCTTTAGATATGTTTTTAGAATTTGCTATTCTGGACTGTGTTTCTAACTTTTTAGAAATTGTAATTATTCTTCTATACAGGGTTAAATATTTTTTCCTGTATTTTATTACAGACTCACATTGTATGCTACTTTTGCCTGTACACAGAAAGCGCTTCATTTTGCTGGACGTTTTTATTCCTTTCGATACCCATCGCAAAGGTGTAGTTCGTGTCCTGTTTGTTTTGTATGTCCTTTTTTAAAGCTGTCAGTGAAGATTCTGTTCAAAGTCTTCAGAAATGAATTTATGCCCAAATTATACCAATTTTGTTGTAGCAAAGAATTCCTAAATGAGCATTTGTTTTTTACTGTAAATGTCCTTTTTGAGACTTGTATGATTGTATTATTGTTGAATGTATTTGTTGTATTACTTTTTGTTACTTTAAGCGAAGGTTAAGCGATGTGATATAAAATCTATTTTCAAAAGGGCTTGTATGGAAAATTTTGATACATAGTCATATTTGTTTAAAACTTTGTAAGTAAGTATACATATTTCTTGATGAAAATAATGAGAAGTAAAATACAGGATTGTAAAGTTTATAGTGAGAACGTGTATCCCTTTTTTTTCCTTTGCCGAGTTAACCTCAAACTTGCTATAAATATTCACTAAAACAAGTAAACACCTGTCTCTCAGAAATTTTAATTTATCCTATACAGCGATCGACGGCAATATTTTAGACAAAGTTAACATATTTTATTCACTTACTCATTTACAACATTGAAGAGACAAATACTTGACCATTTACCAAGTAAGCGTTTAGAGATATTGAAGCTAGATCATCGACTACAAAGGGAAGGCATGTGTAAAAATACGTTTTGATGTCATCCACTTAGATAATTGAGCCTTCACTCTATAAGCCTACATTACACTTATTACATAGAAATTCACGTGAGCATCGTTGCGGGGTATAGCTAGAATCATATTATTATATTTACAATAATACTTACAGAGATTAGTGACGCCTCACCAAAAACATTTACTACGACTGATGAATGATTGCTCCCAGCCTCGTATCTCTTGCCGTTAAATATTATAATTTGACTTAGTAGCAAATCAGTTAATCATATTACTTTCGATTCTCCATTCAAAAAACTCTTCGAAAGTTGTCTGTTTTAAACATTTAACACAAATTACTATGAATAATATGTATCGAAATTAATTTTCTTTAACCAAGTTACTTTAAAATATTTAAGAGCTAACTTGGTCATCAGATGTATTATGACGATACGATGATACCTACCGTATTTAGCTACAAGTGTTATTAATGTATTCTGATTTTAAGGTAAGAGATGCGAGACTAGGCTTACGATTTATACAGAAAATGTTTTTGTTGGGATCAATTTGACATATCGTGTCAACACGCTATCACTCCGTTTTATTTCGTAGATTAATATTTATACTGGTAGTCTTACAACAAAAAAAGTTTTATCAAGGAGGATAGACGATACTGAGAGTTTTATCATATTCTTGAGATTTTATAAAAGAAAAACATATTTCAGCCGATACTATTTAGTGCTACGTTCTTGCACTGATTTTATATCGTTTCCATAACCTATCATAAGCCTTCTTGGTTAGGAGCAAGATCGTCGAAATACGAGTTGAAGCCAGAAATTTAACGAATGCTATATATATAACTCTCAGATATATACATAGGTACCTATGTCACTTCGTATTCAATGACTATTTAAAAAAGAAGTTCTTATAGGTATTTTGGCCAAGATCTTCCGTTGTGTTAATGTACTTCCATAGTCACATTGTTTTAGCCGTGATCCGTTTCATTTATTAAAACTTGATAGCGCAGCGGTAGTAATCGCGACTTCAGTACATGAGGTCTCACGTTCGATTATGTATGTAATAAAGTATAAATGTAATAAAGATTGGCATAAGTTATTATACATAGTACTACTAGCGTACCCGCCAGACGTTGTCCTGCACACAAGAAAAAAAGGTACCTACCAAATTTAAACTATTCTCGAATCCACTTAAACACACAAAAATTTCATCAAAATTAGCCAGCCGTTTAGGAGGAGTTTAATTACAAACACACGCAGAGACGATTTATATATATATATATATTTAGAGATATTTTAACAGGTCATCCGCCAATGACTAAACAACGCAACGATTTAACCAAGATAGAAGCAGACGAGATTGAATTCGAATAGAATTTGAACAAGTTTTAGCCACAGGCATACATATTATTATGTCTGTGGCTAAAACTTGTTCAAATTCTTAGCCTGAAGTTATTTTATTTCATGAGTGGTCATGGTACATTGACTTGATGTTCGCATGATAATAAAAGTCATTCCTGAATAATGATGATGTAATGACGGTTACGTTGAATCTATTATGTACGTAAGAATGTTTAACATAACATGGTATGTTAATCAACAGTTCAATGCTTCTGTTCACATGGATACTGGGTACTCTAATTCTTAGATTTGTTTGCAATAATTTTTAGGCATATTGCAATGCTTCAGAAGAAGCAGTTTAATAATACGTACATTACAAACAAAACCAATATGCTAAAATTCTAACTATAATATTATAAATGCGAATGTGAGTTTGTTAGTTAGTTTGTTACGTTTTCATGCCTTACCTTCTTGACCGATCATCATGAAATTTCGCATACACGTTGTCAGGTGCAGAAAAGGACATAGGCTTTTCATCTAGAAAAAAGGTACTCTGCCCGAGCGAGCCGCAAAGCCGCAAAATCTAGATAAAAACAAATTTGATACTATATTTGTAGCCCGCTTAACTAAGCGTTCTTTTATGCGTTTAATGTGATCTTTACAACGGAGAAGTTGTTAAACTCTTTTATAGACTGTTCGTTTCATTTTTATATGTGTCCGAGATGGCAAAGAGGCTTATGACCCGCATTACTGAAAAGCTGTAGCGACCGCTCACAGTACCAGGACCATCTCGCTCGCTCTCCTACGAGTCCTGAAACTGTAACATATTTATACTAGAACTAGATTTGCCCGCGGTTTTACCTGCGTTTATCGTTATTGCGCCGTCCCCGTGGATTGTAGCGTGATGTTATATAGCATATAGCCTTCCTCGATAAATGAGCTAACCAAAACTAAAAGAATTTTTCAATTCGGACCAGTAGTTCCTGAGATTAGTGCGTTCAACCAAACAAACAAACAAACTCTTTAGCTTTATAAAATTAGTATAGATTTACTGACTTCTCGACAGATTTTTCATAATGTAAAATTATTATTTATCATTTTGTTCGTATAACTATATGGGTAAAAATTATTATGTTTTGGGGTTTCTTTTCCTTATTCTTCTGTGCGCATGCTTAAAAGGAGACACAAGGTTTGTCTCTTACTTCTAGGTATATTATAAATCTTCAATACTATATGTTTTTTTGTACTATCGCTTAATTGAAGTTTTGTGAGTTAAGAAATGTTTTATTTATCTTTAATTTTAAGGTATGTGCTGAAATTATGGAACTATAAGATTGGGTTATTGTCCTTTGCTGACACAGCGTCGGCGACAGCTTAAGTTTTAAATTTATTACCTACACTAATGGTTTTTTAAGTTGCTACTGTTGATGTCGCACGCCTACAAGACCAAGAAGCTTAATCACTGACAAAATAACACTGAAAGTAAACGTATTGTGAAAGTAAATTTGATATTTCTCGACAGTGAGACGATGGTGTTACGTGAGAGCAAACACTCTAGTTTTTCTAACGTATTCATTGTTTACAATGATCATACATAAAATATGTCACACATGCGTTAAGTACGTCGATTATACAGTTAGTTATTGAAACAAGAAGTCGGAAATGCTTTTTTTGGAATTCATTTAGTAGATGATGTCTTCCTTCTTCCTTTGCGGTAGGTAGCAGATTAGTTAGATTTATTTGGCATTGTTTCTGCAATGGCAATAAATAGAGCCGTGTGTTTGGGCGAACGGTTACCACTCACTTCTTAGGTGGCCGTTTACTCGTCTGGCCATTGCTATTTGACAACAATAAATGTACTTAATCGGCATTATAATATATTCTCATGACTCCAACGATTGTAACTTAGAAACATTTGCAATATCGAACTGCTGTTGGTTATGTCAATGACTTATGGCTAAAATATAAAGCTGGAATATAAACGATACAAAATTGTCGCAAATGTTTAATTCAGAGGCAACAACCCTATTGTCTCTAATTTAAACATTTGCACTCATTCACTCACATTCGACTATGCAGTTATCATTATTATTTATCGGCAATAGAAATAATTTGATATCTTGAACCCCGGAGCTTAGACATAGTTTTTTTATGTCTGGTATCTGGCTAATTGATGAATACAATTTTGAATGCAGTGTAATAGTCGATAATGTAGAATAGAGACAGTCATAGTTGTATTCGATAAATATCAAATACATTAATAGATATGTTTTTGAGAGGTACCTGAACCTTCCATAAAGCTTAAAAAATTAAATAATAATGTTATTTTGCAACTTTGTTATTGACAATTTAAACCAGAAATATGGCCTCAACAGTTACTATTTAAAAAAATCAAAAAACATTTATTAGGTACTAGTAGGAAGCTCGACTATGCACACATACTATTTATTACCATCGAAAGACCACTCTTTGCGTGTCCTTACCACTATATTATATAGTGCTTATATCATTAACCAAACGGGTTTGCAGTCACTTCGTGTGCAAATAACTGCGACTGCAGTTGTTATCAAGCTAGTCAAGCAAGTCAACTCGCATCCAGTTGTTATCAAGACCGGTCAAGTGCATACCTGATGATGCATAAAAAGTAGAACAACTTTCAAAGAAATCAAAATAAACGCCCGCAACGATCACAAAAATACTTGACCAGTTTTACCGTTGGATCTAAATAGCTTGAGGTTGGCGAAGATTTTTTAAAGATATATGTAGCATTGACCTTTTAGCAAGTGAAAGTAGTGATTTTAACTTTCGCTACTGATATATAGATTAAAATTCGCAGCTGTTCTCGCCAACAGGTTATTCTGTAAAAATAAATTAGAAGTCAGAAAGCTGCGGGCGTGAATTTTAATAAATTAATTATTATAGGGCAGTCGCTGTTTTGGCTGTTAATGAATAAATTTGTTCAACGCTGTCAATGGAAAGATTTTAAAGTGAATGCCATATACGGTTGGTGCTATTAAATCCGCGGGCGCTGCGTGAGTAGGCTCCGACATTATAGGTAATAATGGCTTCTATGATCTGAAAGTAGGATCTATTAATGCGGTAGTACCTACGTGTAGTAGGTTTAATATTTTTAAATGTTCTCGCGTTCCTTATATGGATAATAGGACATATAAAAAAAGTTTGATCTGTCTGTAGTGCCCGGTGGAGAGCGATCTATATAAAGAGATATCGGGTTAGGAAGGTTGCCTTAAAGCACGCGGTTGATGAGCTTTGTGTTATATCAACGCCATAGATTAAAAACATTTTGTAGTAAAAAATTACGTTTAAAAGGAATTTGACGGTCGAATAACTAAAATTCTATTAAACGAGCGGTATCTACATTCCATGTTTTATTAAGTTTTTAGATTCTATCCGCGGTTCCGGGCACTTAAAGCTCACGACAACGCATACTGTAATAAAAACTCTGAAGAAAGCATCCTTTGTGTTATCATTATCAAGGACAAGGTCTTTCTGTTTACCAAATTTTATCTCAAACAGCTCTACAGTTCACGCGCGATAAACAATCTACCAAACATACAATCATCTTCATTAGCTTTCACATTTAATAAATACATAGTACCTATATAGATAATAGGCGTTAGAGGTAAATACATAATAGATACATTTAATATTTTTCAAGTATCTATTACGTTCACAAAAATGTTTATTAATATTTGTGCCGGCATCCGATATAATTTATGCAAATTTTACTACTCACTAAATTACCTAAAGCCGTTGAAGATTTAATAAGCATAGGAAATTCATCATAAGTTTATTTATTACGTTGTTTAAGGCAGAGATGACGATGACGATGTATAATAACGTAGAAAGTTTGGAAAGTGGATTATATTATAATAAAATCTAGATAGCTCAGTAAGTAGCTTATACACGTGAAGATCTTGCAATCGCCTGATTATTTTATTGCCAATAAAATATCATTATCAATAGTTAAAAGTACAACTCCCGCACAAGAAATAATACTTATATCGCGGTGAACTTTACCAGTGTTCTAAAAACTGACACAAAGAACACCCAGACTCGAAATAACTACCTATTTTTGGATTCCGTTTGGCGAACAAACCCACAACACTCGGCGTAGTGGCAGTGGCGATGCGTCTGCTTAAACACGTCACTACTTCTAATAGGGGTTAAAGTATGAAGTTGCCGTTGTATAGTAATAGATACTTTGAATTGTCATAAAACCTTCATGGTGTGAGATTGTCGAGTGAAACTTTTTTCACATGATACTCAAAAGATTCTTCTTTTAAAAAATGTGCAGCATTCGATTTTCGACTTTCAATTGTTTTTTTTATTCAGCTTAGACGGAAAAGATGGATACTTCAAAAATCCGAGTCATTTTTGAATACGAGTGCCGACGCGGTACTAACGCAGCAGAAACAGCTCGCAATATCAACGTTGCGTTTGGAGAGTTTCGTTTATGTATTCACCGTCCACAATGCAATATGCAGTAACTTTTGTATCTGTGTTAGTTAGTTAGTGCTATAGTATCTGTGAGACAAAAAAAATGTTCAGTAGGTGCTTATTATTCTTGGTCTAGTGATCTTATTCTAACGGTTATTGTAATTGCCTGTTATTTTTATACTAGTCAGCGATTACTACGACCTCGTCTATAGCTAAAGATATGTTGAGGTATCGAGTGAAAATATAGATAGTGATTTGCCTGCGATTTCATTGAAGGGGAACACACTATGCACTAGTTCTAAAAATAATAATAATATCAGTCCTGTATTAAACTGTCCCACTGCTGGGCATGGGCCACGGGCCTAAGCCATAGTGCACCACGCTGACCCAGTGCGGGTTGGCAGACTGCACATATCTTCGAGAACAATTTGGAGAACTCTCAGACATGCGGATTTCCTCGCGATGTTTTCCTTCACCGTTTAAGCAAGCGATAATTAACTAATTAATACGGACATAACTTCGAAAAGTCAGAGATGCGCACCTTGGAATCGAACTCGAGACCTCTGCGTTGCAGTCTAACGGTCTCCCACTAGGCAATCGCTGCTAGTTCTACTAAACGTATTTTGATGATAGCTTGGCTTTTAACTTAAGACTCCAAACTGCTATATTCTAAAGAATGTATCAAATACGTTATGTGACTTTTGCGTGATGTTGGAAGAAATAAAAAAACAAAATATGTAAATTCCATTTATATTCAGACGTCTCTAAAAATTTCAAACAAATTACATTCAAAGTCTTTAATGACCAGAATCAGGCTCATTAGATATAGTGTTATAATAGAGGTATATAATAGAGTTAGCAGATAGGTTATAGTATACCTGTTATAAGCTGGCCAGTCTGCAGTGAAAGCGGTCGTGGAAGCTTGTGCACCTTCCTCCTTTTCCCAGTAAAAGTAATTTTAGAATAGTGTGTTATTGTTTTATGATATTCGTATTCAAACCTTTTAAAGAAAGTTTGCCATATTATAATACGTAATTGTTACACTTTTAATGTTTATTTATATTTTCTATTATACTGTAACAAATATGGCACAGAATACAAATTACTAAAAATTTCAGCTGTGTTTATGTTTACACTGACTCGTTAGCATTATTAGCGCTTATGTTTTCGTGCTATCGTGACGTCACGATTTCAATGTCTGGATCCAGTGTATAATGTCATTCAATTTTGTTAACTCAGGGGCAAGCTCGTAGGTCATTTTATCACCTTGGCTCTAGTATAACAAAAATATTGCACTAGTACGTATTTTCTCAGTCAAGCATTTAAGATTCTATCTACAAAAATGCATATTATTGCTTGCGACCGACTGTGACTAAGTATGATGAAAATATCAAGTTGTGTAAAAATATCAAGTGCAAATCCATCGCTTACGTTTGGTATTACAGACATAAACATACGGACGCTGCATTTGTGTATATAATAATTAATTATACTTATGGACTAAGGACTGGCATTTTCGTGAGCAGCACGTTTCACCACAACATCGTTTCTGAAGAACTAATCAACGACGTGTCAAAATCAAACTTTTGCCAAGTGATTTGATTGGCTGTTGCCAATTCAATCGGCCAATCTCAGTAGTTGCTATGCGTTTGACTGTTTACACAAAAACTGGCGATTAATGATGCAATTTGTTATAAGGCTTGTCTATATTTGATTATACGCTCTAATATCTATACTTCTATACTAATATTATAAATGTAAAAGTTTGTGAGGATGTATGGATGTTTTTTACTCTTTCACGTAAAATCTACTGACTCGATTGCGATGAAACTTGGTATATAGATTAAGAGACCTGGATTCACACATAGGCTACTTTTTATCCCGATATTCACACAGCAACGGGACTTACGCTGGTGAAACCGCGGGCAAAATGTAGTAATCAATAAGTTCAATTCATATCAATATATTTCTAGTGCTGCAACTTTTACAGACAACATCATTAAGTTCATATCCTTGTATACCGGTGGCAGACCTTTGTGAAATAATAATAATATCAGTATAAACTGTCCCACTGCCTGGCATGGGCCTTTTCTCAGTGTGAGAAGGACTGGGCCATATCTGGCCTGTGTGGGTTGGCAAACTGCACATATTTTCGAGAACACATACCTTTCAGAAGCCGGTGATAAATGTATCAATTTGTTTTTACAGTGTCTGAAGCAGATGGCGACCTGATGTCGATGTTGGATTTCCGTTACTTTCGATGTGTTATGAAACGAGAATGGAAGTGCCCCGACAGTGAAATTAACTTTTTTATGTACACGCCGTAAGTAAAATGCATTTAGATGGCTTCTTACTATAGATTAGCTATTTGATATTCAACACATGTGGGTTGCGTAGAAATGGACAGTTTACGTGGGTTGGCAACCGGTAATCTTATTATAGATACCTATGTCTGCCAATGGTTTTCTGGGGCCGAAACCCATATTGGACAAATATGTATAACGGTCCTGCATTTCTGGTCTTGGAATCGAACTCGAGACCTTATGCACTGTATTCGCATTCACTGTCGCCTCGCCACGAAGGCAGTCTTTATTATACCTACATATTAAGTAGGTATCCCGTTAATTTTGTAGTTAATTTGTTATATCACAGATGTTATAAAGGCATCGCTTAAGTGCCACTGCACCTGCAGAATTAGGGCCGAACGATCTAATCGGAGTTCAACATTCATTAAAGTTTCCCTAGATATCATTGCTAAAGGCTCGCTTGGCAAGGATGCTAAGAAAATTTTATGGCAGACCTCATAGCCACCATTATTAAAACTTGATGGTAATTTTGTCCATAGTGGGAGAAATCGGAAATACTTACCTTACATTTATCTTCTTATAGAATTTTTATTATAAGAATCATTTACTTATAAGAGACATGTTAGAGAATTTGTTTATAGATGGACGTTGATTAATTACCGATGTTTATCTTGTATAGTATAGCAATTTCCTTTTTTATTTTTGCATTATCTGCTTTTCACAATGCAGAAAAATCAAAGAAGTTTAATCTCTCTTGAGAAATACGTTTACCTTATGTATCCTGATAAGGTACATAAGTTCCATACATATAGGTGTCGTAAAAGTAGTTCATATGTTAAAAATATCCGTTATTCGTATAAATAGGTCCGTTTAACAATAAGTAACATGACTTTTAAATGGTTTCCAGAGAATATCCACACAAGCATTACATAGACCCGCGGTACCCAAAACTGCTCCATGATTTTGGATGGAAATCGACGAGAAAAAACGTCCTCATAATACATGGCTTCAACGGCACACATTCTAAAACACCGATGTCTTATATTCGGGACGGTGAGTTTGACTGTTTGATTTATTACAGATTACCATTTTAAATTCATAGATAGTCTCACGACCATATACCCCGAATGGGTACGCAGAGGAATACATCTGGGTAGGTACCTGGTGCAATATGTGTGCACATTACACCATTACAGGTATAGTTTTAGACCGATGCATTAGGTGGCAAGCCTATAGTGGGGCATAGTTCTAGATACCGTGATATTATTAAGAATTTCTTGACAAAAAATCTCAATAGTCCGACCTGAGAATTGAATGGAAACAGCAGTCGCATACATTTTAACCAAGATCAATCTATGAGTATACTTAAACACTACTAACCGAATTTAAGCAAGATGTTATATTAAAAAAGAACTTGGTTTGCAATAAAGCAGCGATAGCCCAAAGGATATGGCATCGCACTTTTCATTGACAGTTTGTTGTTTCCAACCCCATTGCACTACGACGTAAACGCAATTCTTAAACAAGCACGTTAGCTTATCTAGCGGGTTAAACAAGAATACCAGTGATATGTAATATCAAAAAAATATAACATACTTACCCCCGCTAATGTTTAGGCAGAGGTCTCATATTTCGCCAGCTATGTTAGATAATAATAATTTGTATTATAACATGTATGTCAAAACTTAATAGGTAGCATGAACACAGTGTATATCATGATTATTATATAAAGGAGACCGACCACCTTGTATGGGAACTAGGCCTGGGCGTGAACAATTTTATATTGTAATAACAATATTAATTTTCAGTACCCTAAACTAAGTAAAAAACATTATTCTATGAAGTTTAGTATCAAGTTCATTAAATAATAAAATATAACACAAAATAGCAAACACGAAATTGCGTCCATATCCACTATACGAGCGAACAAATTCAAAGCGAATGACGGAAACAGAATTGACAGATAAGTCAAGATATGAAAATAAATTACACAACACACTTTAAAATTTTGTTATATTTTATCAAATATCATTTCATTTTTACATTAATAATTATTGTCGAATTAAAAATATGAATATAGTAAATAATGAAAAAAATATCAACGTATTTTCATATTTCGTTAATATTTCTAAATATGATTTTTTTAAACACTGTTCCAATTTTTGTCCACTGTTTTTTAGTAGGCAACACAAACAATCCATTTGAATTGTCCATTTCAGTTAGACATTTTCAACCAAATGAAAAATTTTAGAACTCAATTTTATTATACGTCGGATAGTAACCAATATTTATTATATATTTAAAATTCAAAACTTTTAATATTTTACTTTTTTTATAAGACGATTGTCCACGTTCAAGCCGAATATGAACGGTCTCCTTTCCACCTAATAGAGAACATGCTTATTGCCTTCTGTAGGTAAATGGTAATGGTCTTTAAATGGCAACAGAATGTCTACCTACTGCTATAAAAAGCCTTATTGAAAAATACCAACACCACTTTACACTTCTTCCCGGGACCATACTATCTACCTCAAACTGATTGGTAATTGCAGTCTGTGGTCAGACTGCAGACAAAATAATGCAATCGCAAGTAATAAACGTAATTACAAAGCAGTTTCTTCGTCGGCAGCCTTCATCATTGTTCGGCTTACAATGTTGTAAATAATTGCAACGAGAAAGTCACATAATACACTTTGTGTTGCAGCCTACCTATCACGCAAAGATTACAACGTATTTATGGTGGACTGGTCGGTGCTCACAAGGTTCCCGTGTTATCTCTCAGCTCTCTCTAATATGAAGTAAGTGGATATATATATATATAGTTATTAAAGGAATCATCGAAAGTAATAATAAAACGCTGAAGGCGTCAATATCTTAAAACACCGTAACTTTAGAATATACCGCTCCGATTAGATACTCTTATAGGCAAAATAGACAGAGAAAGTATTTTTTTTATTAGAAAAGAAAATTAATGAATGAAGAAAAATAATTAAATTGAATGAATGTGTATGTAGGAAAGGGGAATATAAAAACAAAAAATAAGACGGAACAGGCAGAACTTGCAGGTCATATGAGAATAGCTGTTGCTTGCGTTTATCATTACTGTTGTGACCCCGTGGCTCGTAGCGTAATGTTATAAATCCTGTGAAAGAATTATAAAATTGGGTTCAGTAGTTTTATCGTTTAAGATCACAAACAATCAAATAAATCTTTCCTCTTTGTAATATTAGTACATATTACGCTACGATTCAAAGGAACACAGTAGTATGCACAAGGTCAGGTTTACGCTCGAGCTAATTTTTGTATCATCCCTGTAATAATGGCTTTAGGCCTGGCCTTTCAACTGAGAGTGCTATCCTCTGTCTCAAGCAAACTGTTCAGTACTACACAGACAGGAATACGCCTGTATATGCTTGCTACTTAGATCTGTCAAAAGCATTCGATACAGTCAATTATGACAAGTTATGGCGTAAGTAGCGATGCGAGACGAAGTTGTCACATGACATTATAGCACTATTTGAATATTGGTATAGTCACCAGCAAAATAGTGTCAGATGGGCAGGATCGCATTCGGACGTATATGGGTTGGACTGTGGGGTGAGGCAGGGGGAAATAACCTCCCCACGTCTCTTCAACCTGTATATGAATCAATTGATCGAGGAGCTCAGCAGCACTAAGGTCGGTTGTTCCGTTGATGGGGTATGTATAAACAACTTAAGTTACGCGGATGATATGGTGTTGCTGAGCCCGTCTCTTTCTGCGATGCGCAGGCTTTTGAATATTTGTGAGACCTACGCGGAGGCCCATGGGCTCAGATATAACCCAAAGAAGAGTGAATACACGATCTTCAAAGCTGGTACTAAAAGCTACTTAACTGGACCACCTGTCACTCTTTGCGGGTCACATTTGAACAGAGTAGATCGATTCAAGTATCTGGGTCACTGGGTCTCTGATGATCTGTCTGACAATGCGGAAATCGAGAGGGAGCGAAGGGCGTTGTCTGTCCGGTGCAACATGCTGGCTCGCAGGTTTGCACGTTGTTCTTCACAGGTTAAAATAACCTTATTCAAGGCATATTGCCAGACCTTTTACACGTGCAGCCTGTGGACCAACTTCACTCTGCGGGCGTACAACGCTCTTCGTGTCCAGTACAACAACGCGTTCAGGATTCTGTTGGGGCGGCCCCGGTATTGTAGCGCATCGGCGATGTTCGCTGATGCTGCTACCGATGACTTCTACGGAATAATCCGGAAAAGGAGTGCATCGCTTCTGCGACGCTGTAGGGGTGGCTCGAATGGGATCCTGAGCGTGTTGTCCGAGCGGTGGGATTCTCCTTTCTTGCGGAGATGGCTGCAGCTGCATGCCAGCGCGTGCAAATATATATATCTTTAACTTTAGGATTAAATTTTAACATATTTTGACATTTTTATTTTCAATTTTATCTTTGACATTTTGTGACATTTTGTTCTCATATTTTGTATCATTTTTTAATTTATTTTTTGACATTTTCATTATATTTTGTATTTTATTTATAATTCTAAATTTAATTTTAATTTCTGTTATAATTTTGTATGTTTTATTAATTGTAATAGTATGTAAAAATTTTTGTGCAAGAATGGATAATTCTAAAATAATTCTTTTTTAATTTTTTAATTTTATATTTGTTAAAGACCTGAAATAAATGAATTTAATTTAATTTAATAATGCTCTCAAATAAATAAACAATAGCATTTGCGAAAAATGAGAGCCGTGCAATAATTCGTGTATTGTGTCTTACATGGCCTACATGCCTCTTGATGCCAAATACTTGCTACACACTATAAAGAGTTACAATACACTTGGTAACAATACCACATCAACATCTACATCTTCTGGCAACGCGCAAACTACAAAGCTTGCGCGTTGCCAGAAGATGTAGATTGCATGATCTACATCAACCGCAGCAAGATCAACTACATAATCTACATCAACCGCAGCAACATCAACTAGGTCTTCGTGCTGTATGTTTAGCATCTTATCTAGCATCTTAAATATTTACAACCGACAATCACTTTAATTGAAAATATGGTAAACTAGTCACTTAAGGTTACCTTAAGTGTAGTCGTTTTGAACACAGTGCCAGACTCTGACATTCTAAATTAATAAATTTCTCGACTGATAATCTCAATAATACCTTGGTCAAACCAAATCGCGAAACAAAGCTTAGACCTTATGCAGTTGCGTTCACTAACTGAGCCCCCGTGCTGACACGTGTTCAATGCAGAAAAAATATTTCAACCCAATAGTCTATAAGTTTACACAATGCCTTGATAGATGGCGTTGTTAGGTACGGCTGAATCGCGCTATGGTTTCGTTACCGGTCAAGGTATATAATATACATAGATCGAGAAAGTTAATGAATAAATGTTGACGTTTACTGAGTTCGCGGTATAAGTATTTATTTAAATATCCAATCTCAAAGTACAGTTAGTGTGAGCAGTGTTGCCAACTTTATTTTTACGAACCTACCAAATGTGGCCTCGTGATCCACCAGAAAACCACTAAACTTAGCAGTCTCTCAAACCACCAGAAAACCACTAATCCAAAGAAATAAAACAACAATAGTTATTGTAATTTCTTATTAAGAAATAATAACTAAAAATAAACAATTAAATTAAAGATATTCATCCTCAGAAGAATCGTCTTCATCTAGTTCTCGGTTGTCGGCTGTTTGTGAAAAATATATTTCTTTGGTTCCAATTTTATGGATTACTCTATTTGATATAACTATTACAGCACTTTCCTTCCCGTGCTACGCCTTTTTTTTTTTTTTTGATGCCCAGGAAAAAATGCTTGATGCACTACCCGCCGGCTAGGGGACGGCACCGGCGGGGCGTGTGGGACTCACCAGCCTAGTACTGGTATACCCACTAAAAAAACCTGGGGTGTTCCCTCTCTCACCCAATGGGGGGGGGGGGCAGTTGGGAGTTTAAAAAGATTCATCCATAGCAGGCCCCCCCGTGTGGGTGCCGGCCGGGTCAATCGGACCCGACCTCTTCTCGTCCCCGGGGGAGAGCATTTCACTGCTCTCCCCTTTCGACGTTAGAAGGCGCGCGGGAACACCGCGCGCGCCCTCTATGGGTTCTTACTCACGGGTGGCAGGGTCCCCTGAGGCCTTGCCACCCAGAACCCTTAGGTGGGGGGCAGGAGAGCGACATAAGCGCGTCTCCTGCGCCCCCTCCTCCGGCGGCGGATGTCCGGGGCGTAAGGATCTTCCTCACGCCCCCGCTCCGCCGCCTCCTTCTGCGAGATGACAGCCTCGCAGAAGGACCTCATTGCACCCCAGCACCTGTCGTCGCCGACCATCATGGATACGACCGTCGGCAACGAGAGGTCGGGGCCAACCACGGCGACCAGGGCACAGCGCTCCTCGGCCCACGCCGGACACTCCTCCAGCGTGTGCTGCGCCGTGTCCCGGTCTAACTCCTCGCAGTGGTGACACCTGGTTGTCGGCTCCCTACCGGCTATCTTGCACAGGTACTCTCCGAAACAGCCGTGTCCGGAGAGCACCTGAGTAAGCCGGTAGGTGAGCGGTCCGCGCCGTCTGTCCGTCCACTGCCTTAGCACCGGACGGACAGCCTCGACTGTCCTCACCCCGTAGCGGGGCTGGGCCAGTCGCTCCTCCCACTTGGCCTCGAGGACCAGTCGAGCCTGGGAACCCCGTGCTAAGCCTGCACGAACCGTAAGAATTGAAGATAGGAGCTGTAACTTCATTCGGTTTCTGTGTTTTGTTTTGATAACGTTCATCATGCTGAATAATCGCTCTACATCAGCATTCGAGTGCGGTAAAACTAATAAAGAAATAACAAATACCGCTAACTCCTGGAACCTGATTTCTCCAGCCATATCTCTGAAATCCATTACCTCGTACCAAAATTCCTTTGTATTTTTTGTATTTTTCCATTTGAGTAGATGAATTTGGCGCCACTGATCGTCAACTTTCGCAACATCTTCTTGCTTTTTATTAAAATACAACATCAGGTCAGTAATGGGTTCTTTATTATGTGACAGTGCGTGTTCTACACTGATTCTTTGAATACTTTTCATGAGTTTCAAGTTTTCGGGTAATCTGTTTTTCAGTTCATGAATCAAATGTACAATGAACTGGATGCATCTGTTACGGATTATTTCTTCTTCATTCGGTGGAAGTCCTTTCTCTTTCATCGTTAACAAATGAGATTCGAATCTGTACCCCAAATAACACTTCAATATAAATATAAATCATACAACTCTTGAATATTTTGCGTATAAATATCAACCTTCTGAGTAGGCTTATCTATTATTATATAGGCTAATCTTGGCAACAAGTGTATCGATTAAATTTGTCAATTCGTAATAGAGTTTTGAATGATCTGCATCTTCTGACTCAAATAATTTATTAAGTCTGTTGACGTCTGTGAGAATTGGATACATAAATGAAATGTATGCATAATTTACATCATCTGAGTACATTCCATGCAGCAATTCTGCTGTGTAACATCTTTCTTTTAATTTGGCCAAATTAATATGTGTTTTCAGTTCCAACGATTGTGTGTAAATACGTGCAAAGCCACCTAGTTTGGTAAGATTGGACAATTTTTAAAGGTTCATGATCATCGTTGATAATTTTGAATTGTTCTTTGTAGGTAGCTTGTCTCGACGAAGAACGGCTGAACCAATCGTATGTTTCTTTAATAATGAATTCAAGATTTCTGGGTAAAACTGCTTTGTAACTGCTGAAACTGCCAATTGCAAAGAATGATGCAGTTCTTTTTTCAATTTGACATGTACCCCGTTATTAACTCCAGTCATAACTGAAGCATTGTCTGTACCGATGCCCATTAAATTTTGTAGTGGTATATCGAATCGAGTGAGTGTCGTTTTTATGGTCGCAACAATCCCGTCTGCATCACACTCAAAGAGCATTGGCAGATCTAAGTATGTAAATATGATTTTTTGTGAGTGCAGCTGTAATAAATAATAATAATTCCCAAATATTTATGGACTGCAATATTGCGGTTGATTCATCTATTAATAAACTATAGGGTTGATCTTTCAAATCTTCTTTAAGGTTCTCTGAAAAATGGGGTGCTAGAACATTTTTAATGATTTGTGAACACTTTGTCCTATGTAAGTGGATTATCTCATCCTCCTTATGCATGTGATTAACCACTTCTCCCATATGATCCACTACACGTATGCTACTATGTGCCGCGGTAAATAATGCTAGCGTAGCTTCTTCTTTCTTTTTTCCCATGCTATCTGGTTTGAAGGGCAACTTTGGTTGTGTAGCTACAATCTGTGAAAGAAGGAGAATCTGAATAAACGTAAAAGTAAATAGAAAATACTTAATGATAACTTTATCAAAAATTGCATTTTTGTTATTCCGACCTGTTAACTAATTTCTGTACAGGTTTTGCCTACGTATTGTACTAGCTAACAAACAGACAGACAGACAAAAAAATAATTGACTTTTTTGTTGTAAGTATCGTATATACTATCATATGCATTTAGAAAAACCTGTTATTTTGATATTACAAACAGAGAGACACAGACACTTCAATTTTATTTATTTGTATAGATGAAATACTATTACTACTTAGTTAAAACAAAATTGTTGTTAAACTTATGTACCTACCTTTGCATTTTGCATGTGCTTTTTAGATGATACATGATTTTTCAAATCTCCGTAATGATTCCTTAATATTGAACCACACAATTTGCACTTAGCTACTGGACCATCAGTGCTTTCCACAACTTGCAACCAGTCCTTTAAATCTGGCTCACGTAACCAACAATCCTGAAACTTCTGGGTGTATTGTGGTTTAGGCATAATTAATAATTCGATTTTCCAAACGCTCCGAATGCTCCCTATATCAAAGTTTCGAACTGAACCGTGCGTGTTCTTTGTATTCATTTGTACACGCAATAGTAATAAACATAGACAAACCTTTTGAAACAAATCAAACTTGACCCAGTAATCATGCCAATAGAGTCCATTATCAAAATTATTCAAACACATGACAAATAATTTACGGGGAATCCCCGAAACCTACTATCATAGTTCTATTGTGTTGCCTACATAACTAAAAATGCACTTGTTTCAAACGTTCTTTCCTAACTAAAGTATTTATATAAATCGTTCTAGTGGTTTAATGTCGTACTTTACCACTAACTGAAGCAAACTAAACCATTAAAAAAATCCACCAGCCACTAAAGACCAAATTTCGCCACTAAACTGGGAGTTGAAAAAAAAAGTTTTAGTGGCAATTCCACTAAGTTGGCAACACTGAGTGTGAGAAACATCAAGAATATTTTTTACTCTTAGTTTGAACAAGAATTGATAAATATAACCAAAGTTGCCACTAGAGGCGCTTTTAGGAAATGTATAAAAATACATCCCGATAATCAAATGTGACAAGGTGCTTCGAGAGTCTTAAATCTCATAGTAAAATCTCAGGATTATTAAAGAACATACAGTTTAACACGATTTTTCTAGAAAGGCTGCACAATGCACTGCACAGCTGTACTCCAGCATCACACAAGCGGGCGCGCTGGCCAAGATGACCACCTGCGTCGGACACTCACTGGGCGCGCACATCTGCGGCATGATATCCAACCACCTCACAGAAAAGCAGTACAAAATTGTTGGTAAGTCTTTTCCTTTCTTTATTGTACTTGTCATCTGCTTTCTGCAAGTAAGTAATAGCAACCATGGACTTAATGCAAGTAAGTACAAATATATTCTATGAGAGCACGCCTATGTAGTAAGCGCAATACATTATGCGATTATAAAGAAACAGAAAACCACACTCAAGTCATAGATCGCAAAATTCTCATCAATTATAGTCCGTAAAACCCCGTATGCATCAGAATAGTTTCATTAAATATGAAATTGGCAATTAATTATCCTAATGTGTCAATAGGAAAGCGAGAGACAATTCTTTTTGAGATTTGAATCTGCGAGTGATCCTCTTCCCAAAACAATCGTGGATAAGTCCACGATTGCCCTACATCGTAGAGTCGCTACTCGACATTTGATGACGGGCACTTGTAAACTTCGCTTGCGTGATTTAGCTGATAGTATAAGCCATATGGAGTAGTGTGAATTGTGTAAGATGTCATCTATTATCATTAGTTGTAACTTCTACGTGGGAAGTCTGCCACAAGTTCAAATTGTCCTGACAGCTGGCTTACACGCAAACCCAAAATAAAATTAATGAACAAGCTTATATTTTGTGCCTTATATTTATGTATATTAGGTCAATTTGAATATAACTTGCGATCATAAATCAACAAGCTACTAAATGAATCTTGGTTTTTTTTTTAAGGTACCAACAAAGACATGATACATTTGGTTCATATTAGGTTTTGCCAGCGGCTTCGCTCGCATAAATGTAGGTTAGGTTCGTAACATTATTTTTTGCTGGATAAAAGGTACCCTATATCCTATTCTAGAGAATAGGACATAGGGTACCTTTTATCCAGCATGGGTACACCTCTGGCAAGGTGTTTGTGAAATTTCATGATGATCGGTCCAGTAGTTTAGGTGTGAAAGCGTAACAGATAAACAAAGAAACTCACTTTCGCATTTGTAATATTAGATAGGATTTATGAACCACAAGTCACTTTTTTATACCTTTTGGAAAGTAGTATACAGATTACAAAAATACACATAAGTTAGAAATAAAACAGCAACTAGATTAAAAAAACATTCATACTTTTACTATAGAGTTATACTCGTACATTATAAAACATACATAGTATGGAATATCTTAGTACCTACAAAATGAGCAATAGCTCTTTTTGGATGGCATCAATAACATTGGTTTGGTTAACGCATAGGAGTACGGTTGTTACAGCTGGGGTTGCTTGGGCAGCGCCATGGTGATTACCTTGGTTTCCACATAGGCTTTGATTCCGTCTTCACCCCTGGAAAGAAAATACGTTAGAATAAAGACACTTAATATAAATGTCAAATGTGAAATGAGAATAGATTTGGGACAACGAAGTAATATTGATATTCAAGGGAAATTTTACGTCATCAAAAATTTTGAGGAAATGGCGACTCTTGAATTATCCTTGTGGAGGACTTTACAAACAAATAAGAATGGCGGCAGTGGCGAGGTGACCGTCTGCCCGCTATCTTATTTGTGTAGTCATTAAATATGAATGGAACAGTTGACAGGAGTGAATCCAGGCGAATGTTCTCCGATCAGGTAGAGCGATTCACAACATCATAACAATTTAGTTGCTATTTCTGGATCAGAGTATCTAATTGAATAGACCGTCATCTTACTGTATGATTAGGTATATGAAAGTGAAAGACATAGTGTTAAAAATGTGTACTTACAGTTCTCTGCCAAGACCAGAGTTCTTGAAACCTCCAAACGGAGTTTGAGCAGCTACGTGATCGTATGTGTTAACCCTGAAAATATTAGTTAGTTGATAACAAAGAACGATTTTTTTAGTAAACAACAATTACAACAAAACTGGTAATACATATTACAGATGCCACGAGAGATATGTATAATATAAAATGATTGGCCTTGCTTTAGGCAGAACCGCCGAATATAAAAAAAAAAAAACATCCAATCAGTAGCAATTTGAATTACATTGTCCGTCATTAAGTTATTTGAAAACTTATGCCTAATTTATCATCAAAAAATCGAATCTGTGAATAATTAATTTAGAAGTTTCCAATATGTACTGCATTAATTAAATATGAATAAATATAAATTCGTGTGTTTGTAATATTCGTATAGTTATCCATAATTAATATATAATCGGGCGAGAAACATTCATGAATCTGCCAAATAAAAATACCAGATATCAGTCAAATATACGTCACTGTTTAACACCTTATTGCCCAAAGTGGTCCAGGTCGACCCCCAGGGGTCCAAGGGAGACTCAACGCGTTGGCGTGACAAAAAAATGGGGGTTCACAATTAGTAAGCGGGAAAAACGAAAAAATAAAGGGTCAGGCTCTAGAGATTTGATCAAATTTTCAAAACATTTTCGTCCGCATATACCGATTTTACTTGCGGATTAAATTTCTAGCTGCAGGAGGTTCACCGGAACCAGCTAGGATACAGAAACGTTAAAATAGAAATCGAACATTACCATACGGAGCCAGCACGGACTTGCTTGGCGAAGCTAAGCGCCATAGTGATGTCATTGGTGATCACGCCGGCTGCAAGACCGTAGTTGGTGTCGTTTGCGCGGTCTACTACCTCCTCAAACGATTCGAACTTCAGGATGCTTTGGACGGGGCCGAAGATCTGTAACATTGCAATATTTTTTAACTGAAGATATCTCTTATAAGAGAATTTGTAGAGAAAACCAAGTATGTTTTTTTAAGTTTCCTCGTAACAGGGTACGAGACTGCCGTTTACCGGGCACCAATTCCAGTCTCCGTGCTGCTGCTAAGAATTTCTTGAAAAAAACCCTTCATAGCACTTTGCCCGACCTGAGTACCGTACTCGAGATCTCATTCATAGCAGTCGCATACTCTTCCGTTGAGCCACCGAGTCAGTCAGTCGAGACAGGCAGAATAATTTCACGACTATACAAAAATACAATTATAAAGCGTTTCTTTACCTCTTCCCTGGCAATCTTCATATTGTCAGTGACGTCAGCGAATACTGTAGGCTTGACATAGTATCCCTTGTCTCCTGCCTTGTCACCTCCAGCAACGCACCTGGCGCCACCCTCCTTACCAGCTGAGATGTATCCCAGCACTTTGGTGAACATGTCCTTGTCAATCTGTCAAAACCAACAAGATGGTTTAGGTTAAGTGGGTTGTCAGCCAAAATTAAAAGCGTAGTCTTTGTATTAATTATTACTCTACTAATAATAGGTTCCAAATCTGTGTAAATAGTATAAAACTAAAGAGACTGTTTGAACGCGCAGCTCTGGAAATCTGTTCGATTTGGTTTAAAATTGTAATTTAAACAACGCATAAAATTTAGTCTGCTGTCTATATTATAGTAGGCTGATTTATTTAAGTAGAAAATTTTAAATATTCTTATTTTATAACTTAGCCTACGTTAGAGTTGCATGCCTGAATTTTATAAATGTTAGGGTGACTATTCTCTACCTTATTCGGAAGCGAGTAATCATCCGAAACACTTATCCGATATAAAAAACAAAGTAGTTACTAAAAACTGACTAACTAGTTAGTATGCATGCGAAGAAATAAAATATATAATTATTATGCATTATTTTGGCACATTTGAACTAGACATTTTAATGGAACTTTGTTTCGTATACATATTTTTGAGGGTGACTATAATATTACTTACATGGCTAACAATATTGTACAGAAATGTGTCTCATACCTGGGGTCCTTGTTGAACGTCATCGAAGGGGTTACCGACGGTCCTCTTCTGGGCGATCTCAGCAGCCTTCTTAACGAACTGGTCATAGATGCCAGACTGCACGTAAGTCCTGGTACCCGCGCAACAACATTGTCCACCGTTAACGAATGCCGCAGCATGGGCAATTTGAGCGGCTTTCTCAACTGCAGAAATATTTGGTTAGTTACGATTAAGAATATAAATGGTATAGTATCATTAAGTTTTGTAAATAGAAATGCAGCTAAATAAAAATTGCCATAACAACTGCCATGGTGACTGTTTACGACCATCTGGTTCTTAGCGAGCGAGGACGGAGGATAAATAATACACTCTACATATTTCACAAAGTTATATTAATTTATAACTCCACTAAAGGTGGCGCCTTATGACTACACACACCTTAGTTCCGCGGTCTTGAATAAGAAAGACAAATAATCACAAAAAATCTTGCCCTTATATACTCCGTTGTGAACGAAACCATAGCGCGATTCAGCCGTATGGGACAACGCCATCTATCGAGCTTATGAATCAACTTTGACGCTACTATGGTTTCGTTCCTCAACATTTTACAAAATAAAAAATGTTATATTTAGACATACCGCCCACCAAGGACATCCATCTCAAAATGTCCTTTACTACCGCCCACCATTCAGGTACCAGGCCAGCAATCCAACAATTTAACAATGATAATGTCTCCAGTGGGAGCATTATCTACATACACTTAAAAATTTCTTAATAGCTAACCCTTTGAACGCCACCGCCATGAACAGATGACAATTTTATGGTGACCATGGCGATCAAAGGCCCAAACACAATAGCACAAAAATACACGATATAAAGTTTTAATCGCTGACCCCCTGAAAGCTACCGCCCTGCGTGGATGGCAAATTTAGGGAGACAACCAAACTGACATGTACGCACGACCATGGCCATCAAAGGCTCAACACAACAATATAAAAAAAAGAAAAACACGAGCATAAACAATAGATTAAACATACACTTGTTTAAAAATAACAACTTAATTTGCCACAGGCAATATACATACTTTACTAGTAGGTCTCTTTATAAGAGTGTTGTTAGTGCGCAATGTAACGACACGAGTAATTCCGTCTGGACCCGGATGTTTACTCTCAATTCTGCCTAACAACCACTTGCCTGGCGGCAAATCATCCTCTTTCACCAGCACAACATTACCAACCGATGGTTCAGGGATTTGGTGAGCCCACTTATGTCTCTGCAAAAATTGATGAAGATAATCCTGCGACCACCGTCGCCAAAAATCCTGCAACATTCGCTGATGAAGTTGCCATCTCCGTAAGCAAGATATATTACGTTTTTCATAATTTTCATCTGGAACAACTACCAGTGGTTCCCCAACCAAAAAATGACCCGGCGTTAAGATTGTTAAATTGTCCTGATCTGTCACAGAAGACAATGGTCTTGAATTGAGACAAGACTCAATTTGGGACAAAACCGTAGTCATCTCTTCAAACGTTAACGTAGAGTTGCCAATAACTCGTTTGAGGTGCTATTTTGTCGATTTTATTCCTGCCTCCCAGAGACCACCAAAGTTAGGTGTATGAGGAGGGATAAAATTCCATTGGGTGCAGTTATTAGAAAGATATTCAGCTAGCTCGTCATTGACACTAGTTCTTTCTTTATTATATAAATAGAGCAATTCTCGGGCTGCGCCCACAAAATTTCTACCATTATCGCTATATATTTTGGCTACTCGACCTCGCCTGGCAACGAACCGCTTAAAGGCAGCTAGAAAACCCCTTGTACTTAAATCACTAACTAATTCTATGTGCACTGCTCTAGTGGACATACATATAAACAAAGCAATATACCCTTTATAAGACTTGTTACCACGACCTTTTGACAATCGTATATTTATAGGACCTGCATAGTCTACACCGCTAAATAGAAAGGGCTTATTCGGCGTGACTCTAACCGACGGCAATTGCCCCATAAGTTGTGTCCTGACCTTAGCGGCATAACGAGTACATTTGACACAATTTCTGACATATTTTTTAACTAATAACTTAATTCCTATAATCCAATATTTTGATCTTAAATACGTGGTCATTAGTTGTGGACCCCCATGTAGAGTTTTTTCGTGCGCGTCCGCTACAAGCAAAGCCGTTAAGAATGACACTTTAGGAATCAGAATAGGATGTTTGCGATCATAACTTAGCTGTGACATCTCTAATCTACCTCCTATTCTTATAATGCCGTGGCTATCAAGAAATATATTCAAAGATTTTAAACTACTGTTTTTGTTAATAAAATTGTTATTTCTATGTAATTCCTTTAACTCGTCTGCAAACTCCTCTTCTTGGCATTTTTTGATACATGTACACAATGACTTTTCTAACTCATCTTTACTCAACTGTTTACTGGAATCCTTAACTGTTCTATCCTTTTTAAACTTCAAAAATTTGCGACAATACGCTATTACCCGAATTAACCTAGACAACGATGAAAATCTATTCCAAAATGAAACATCTAGTGTAGAAGTATGGACCTTAACTTCCTCCAAGTGGGTAATATTATTTTTCAACCTTTTATATTCAATTGTTTCCTTTCTCAGAAATTCGGGACCATCCCACCAAATAGATGTTATGTTTAGTTCAGCAGGTGAAATACCGCGAGAAGCGCAGTCTGCTGGATTTTGTTTGGATGGTACATGACACCATTGTTGAGAATCTGAGATGGTCAAAACATGAGAAACTCTATTGGCAATAAACGTTTTCCAGCGACTCGGATGACCACTGAGCCAAGCTAGAACCACCTCACTGTCGGTCCACATATGCCAGTTTACTTTTGGTATGTCCATGATTCTACCTACTTCTGCAATTAGATTTGTTAGAAGAACAGCTCCACAAAGCTCTAATCTAGGGATGGATACCTGTTTAATAGGAGCTACCTTCGTTTTTGATGTCACTAACGACACATGAACATCACCCTTGTCATCTATCACCCTAATATAAACTACCGCTGCATATGCTATTTTTGAAGCATCCGAAAACCCATGCAGCTCAGTCTTTACATTATTTGAACGAGTTTGCAGCCATCGAGGGATTTTTACATTCACCAAAGAATTTAAATCATTACGGTAAGTAATCCATTCCTTTAATAAATTTGTTGGAATTTCTATATCCCATTCTAAACCTGCTAACCATAACCTTTGTATGAATGCCTTTGCTACAATAATACTTGGTGCAAGCCAACCTAACGGGTCATACAAACGCGCAATGTCAGAAATCACTTTTCTTTTTGTCACCGGTGCTATCATTGGTTGAACCTTTACCGAATACTGAAAGGAGTCAGCGTGGGAATTCCAGGTAAGTCCTAGAATCTTTGTAATATTGTCCATTTCTATCTTTAACTCCTTATTCCTAATCCTTTCAGTTTCCTTTATCTTATCTAACAATTCCTTACTATTACTAATCCATTTTTGTAATTTAAAACCACACTTCGATAGGACTGTATTTATTTTGGTATATACATGAAACCCCTTTTCTATAGTTTCAGCCCCAGACATTAAATCATCCATGTAAAAATTATCATGAATAATTTTAGCTACTTCTGGATCGTCCTGACATTCATCCTCACCTGCCTGATGCAAGGCCCGAACGGCTAAATACGGTGCCGAGGCTGTACCAAACGTAACGGTAAGTAATTCATATTCATCTATCTCCATTTCAGGACTATCTCTCCAGAGAATTCGCTGAAATATAGTCTCCTTTCTGTCTACCCAAACCTGGCGGTACATTTTCTCTATATCCGCGACTAAACATATGGGATGTTTTCGCCAACGCATGATAATGTGACGTAGCTCAGCCTGCAAAGTTGGCCTTACTAATAAATGGTCATTTAATGACATCCCGTTGCTTCCCTTGCAGGATGCATCAAACACGACACGAACTTTAGTCGTGGTCTTATCTGCTCTAACGACAGCGTGATGGGGTAAGTATATAGCTGCTTTATTGTTCTTATCATAACTAGGTACCTTTTTCATGTGATTTAAATGTTGGTATTCCTGTATAACCTTGATGTAATCTTTCTTTAAGTTAATATTCCGGTTAAGTTTTAATTCTAAACTATTTAATCTTTTTACAGCTATAGTTCTGGACTCACCGTGTCTTCTAAGAGAATCCCCATCTCGAAATGGTAAACGTACTATGTATCGACCGCTGTCATCTCGTCGTGTTGTTTCACTAAATATTTTTTCACATCGTTTCTCATTGTCTGTGAGCATCCTCTTCACTTCAGATGGTTCACTTTCTAATTCCCAAAACCTTTTTAGCATATTATCCATTTGAAGGGAAGCATGCATCACAGTCAAATGAGAACAAACATTGGATGCATTGTCTATCTCAGAAACACCTGACAATATCCAACCTAGGGAGGTGTCCTGAGCTACTAGAGTACCGCTTGCATTCCTTTTTATGCCCGCCTGGATGACTTGGCTGTACACCTCAGCACCTAATAAAACGTCAATTTTATTAGGCCTGTAGTACTCTGGATCAGCCAAGTCATCCTCGGTCAGATCCACCCATTCTACCCTTTCTACTTTCGTAGGCGGCAGAAGAGCTGTGACTGACTTAAGGACGTAAGCATTGACTCCAATTCGTAAATCATAATTCCTTCTAGACCTTACAGTTATCGAGACTGTATATTTAGACAACACCCCGTTGTCCCCTCCTATACCTAATATGGTATTTTTTGTCGCAACCTTTTTTAGACCTAAGTACTGAACCATTGATTCAGTTATAAATGAACCCTGCAACCCTTGGTCTAACAAAGCTCTAACCACCTGATAGGTCCCATCTCTCGACTCAGCCTCAACCAGGGCTGTTGTTAATAAAACCGTTCTCCTATAATTACCTGTCGAAAGACACGAGACCAATGGTTTGCTTGATTCCTCCACCTGAGTGGTTTCCTTTCCAGTATATTCCTGCCTCATATTACATGAAGCGGCCCCTGTATTTGTCATGGCCTCACCAACAGACCCAGAAACATCTGTTGGGTGTAACATTGAATGATGACGACGTTTACACACTTTGCATCTATTCCATGCTTTACAAGTTTTGGCAGTGTGATTGTCACGCAGACAGATAAAACACAAATCATGTTCCCTAACGAATGCACGTCGACGTTCGTTACACTGCGCACTAAACTTTGTACAATTGGATATTTTATGATCGTTGGATAAACAATAAGCACAATTTATAATTCGGGAATTCTTAATAGTATGGAAAGAGTGGTGAGTTTTATAATTCCTCTCTTTTTTCTTCAGCCCATCGGGCTGACCTTCATTTAAACATTCAAGTCCACGATACCGACTTGTCAAATAGTCATTAAATTCAATTAATGTGGGTAGCTTATCATTACATTCTGCTGATATCTTTAGCTCCCAGGCTTTCCGGGTTTCTTTATCTAATTTCTCACTAACAATATAAATTATAAGAATATCCCATGATGAAACATCTACACCTAAATTCTTAATAGTTTCCAAACAATCAGTTGTGTTTAAAATTGACTTGACCTCAGAAGCAGACTCATTTAATAACTTTCTTTGATTTAATAACCTTTTCAATATATTGTTGGCTAAATATCTTTTGTTATTGTAAGTATTATTTAACTTTTCCCAAGCTAATTTATAGTTATCAGATGTTATACTTATGTGTTTTAATAATTGTTCTGCTTCTCCGGTCAAGTGGCCCTTTAAATAGTAGCACTTTTGACAGTCATCTAAGTTATTGTTTTCGTGTACTAAGCCAATATACAAGTCTCTGAAGGTGTTCCATTCAGAATATTTTCCTGAAAAGGATGTAATTTTAATTTCTGGTAACTTGACCTTAGTGGTAACTTTACTTTCTGAACTATTTGAGTTACACTTATTCCCTGAATTATTAATCTGAAGTAGCATATCCTTTAATTCCGTTTTATATTCTATATATAATTCTTCTACTTCCTCATACATGGAGTTTTTATAATAGTCTGAGCTATAGAGCTCGGCTTTCTTGACTTCACGAGTTAATTTTATATCATTGGCACTAAACACTGACCACTGCTTGTCCAAATTTTCTAACCTAGTTTCTAGATATGATATTGTGATACGGTCTTTAGGAGACTTTTTAAAGTTAATTCTGGCCTTTGATATTTTATCTTTGATATTATCTTGAACAGCTTCATATGATTCCATTTTAATTGAATATTAAACTATTACAATAGTCTAAGAAAACAATAAATAATTTATGGTTTGTCAATAATTCTTCAGCAACACAGTTCAAATATGCATCCCAAGTGTGGATTTTATAGAACAAGATTACACACAATATGACAGTTTGGTAATAAATAGAAAGAGCCACCAAGTGCCAAATCCTTAAAATTTTCTAAGTGTTTGACTACCTTGCACATTAAATTCTATCAGAAATCGGGCATAGGTTCCCCGTGTAAACCACTTTTTGCTTAAAACTATGACAAGTCCTAAACTACTTTAAATTTAACACAAGTTAATTTACTCTTGACTTTAAAGTTCAAATTGCACTACTATTAATGTTTGAGCTGAATTTTTTGCAAGTTCAATGCTTCTAAGAAATAAGGTCCAAAGTACTTACAGTTTTTCCTTGCACTGTTGACACTTAACCAAACCGCACGCACACACAGATTTTGCACTATTACCATATAACGCGCACTCTCACTGATGCCGATTGCGCACACGCGAGTGTTGTTGTCGCAGCAGCGCCCTCTGGCGCGCAGCTCAGCTCCTCTGTTCGTTGAAATCCTTGGTCGTCACAGCGCCCTCTAGTGCTCAACGCTGCTTAGCTCCATCTCGCCCTCTAGTGCTCAGACGCTGCTTAGCTCCACCTCGCCCTCTAGTGCTTTCTATTGAAAGCTATGCCTCGCGCCCTCTGTCCGCCAACTTCTTGATTAAGCGCCTCCCGTCCGTTCAGCAAGCTTGCCGCTCCCCCACCAAGTGGCCTGCTCCCAGGCGCCCCACACTTGTGGAGTATTGCTCTGACCGTCAATCCGCCGGTCAGTCGTAACGTGACGGGTGATAATCCGGTATCACCACCGCAGACTACCAAATTAGTAGTGTTCCAATCCGCTATATTAAGATAGCACGCTACGGACTAGAAACTATATTTTTTTAGCGCGCTATTTTACACGCTATGTTATAGCGCGCTGCTTAGGCACGCTAGTAGCGTCACAAAATATGGTAGCGTGGAGCCTTGGAGAATATAACCTTGAAATGCGCTACGTTAACTGTGCAGCGTATTTTGTAAAAATATTTAATCTAATAAGTAATAGGCAAAATAAATTCAATGAACTCGTCTTCATACTTTTGAGACTTAGGACTGTCTATAATTTATTGACTGTGACTACTGAATAATAATAATGATATGATCGATAATAATAAAGCAATTATAGGCGATTTAAAAGTTCATTAATACATAAATCATATGAGCCGGCCGCAATACACAGTATATAGTACAGTAACGTAAACAAAGATAATACATCATACAGCGAGCGGTAGCATGCGGGGACTAAATACTTAAATAGCGTAGCGTATCTAGCGCGCTAGACGCTAGACGTCGCTTTCCGCTCGCGCTGGCGAGTCATCGCGCAGCGCGCTTGTCGTTTTACCACGCTATGCATAACAGACTAGGCATTTATAGCGCGACGCTATTTCTAGCGCCGAGATTGAAACGATTTAGCGCGCGCTATGCGTTGAGGAAATATAGCGTGCTACGTTATGACGCTACGTGCTATATTAACCACCACTATACCAAATATACCGCTGAATCCGGCTCGAAGGACCAATGTTTACGACCATCTGGTTCTTAGCGAGCGAGGACGGAGGATAAATAATACACTCTGCATATTTCACAAAGTTATATTAATTTATAACTCCACTAAAGGTGGCGCCTTATGACTACACACACCTTAGTTCCGCGGTCTTGAATAAGAAAGACAAATAATCACAAAAAATCTTGCCCTTATATACTCCGTTGTGAACGAAACCATAGCGCGATTCAGCCGTATGGGACAACGCCATCTATCGAGCTTATGAATCAACTTTGACGCTACTATGGTTTCGTTCCTCAACATTTTACAAAATAAAAAATGTTATATTTAGACAGTGACCGCACAGCAAAAGCAGTAATAAATGCGAGTATTAAGCATGCTCATGTAATTCGAGCCTCGGGGTCGGGCAAAGTATTTTCGGGTCTTTCTGTTTCTCTTTTCTATTACACATCCACATTTTGCTATATATGGTTTTATGTTACATTGCTGGCGAAATGTAGATACACTTTTTATCCCTTAGAAGGATATTCGCGATTGCCTCAAGCCTATATTTATTTATTTATTTATATAATCATCACTTACAACTATTATTAAAGGCAAACCCAATGCAATAGTGAAGCAAAACTAATATGTAATAACAACTTATTTTCTAAAACTTATTATATATAATGTTATCCTTGTGAATTCACTCAGTGTACAAGCAAAAATGTCCATCTCCTCTGCTACAAGGTTAAGAGTGCGAAGCGCTCGCGTCAGGATCGCCTCATTCAACAGATTAGTGCGGCCACGAGGTACAGCCAGCAGCTGAGGCCGACGTCGCCGCCACACATATCTGTCCGGCACACTCAAATAAACTAACTCTTATATGTTGGCGTTATGTATCTTGCCTCTAATTAATTTAAATAAATATGAAACGAGTGCGAACTCACGCCTAACTCTCAGCTCGTTGTATCCAACCATGCCTAATATAAACAATGTTGGATACATAAGCGGGTAAAAAGGGTATACTCCATAGAGCCTAAAAATCTAACAAATTTATTTCGTATTTGCTCCAACATGAGACTATATTTAGTCTCATGTGGAGCCCAGATGACTGCATTATATTCTAATTGGCTTCTCACCAAAGTGTTATATAAAGCGATAATCGCCGTAATATTTGTGAAACCACGAATGGTACGTATCATGAACCCTAAATTTCTGTAGGCCTTTTTACAGCACTTGACTATATGATTATGAAACTTAGCCCTGCGTTAAGACTAACTCCTCAAGTCCCTAACCTCTGTGACCCTGATCATCGGTATCCCATCAATGTTGTAATTATGAACAACAGGACTATGTGCACGCGAGAAAGTGATGGTGACACATTTTTGGGCATTGAATTGTAGAAGGTTTTCCTTGATCCAAGTAACTACGCTATCTATGGCCTTCTATAAGCGTTCACAGTCATCATCACCCCTCACTACCAGGGATAACAGACGATCTTCATCTGCAAATAATAAACAATTTGTCTCTTTAACGACTTTGGGCAAATCGTTTATCATAATTATAAATTGCAGAGGTCCGAGGTTACTCCCTTGGCTCACACCAGACCACGTAAAGTACGACTCTGACTTATGTCCCTCGTACTCCACCTATTGCTGCCTATTCCTCATGTAACTGGTGAAGAAATGAAGTAGGTGCGGAGTGAAACCAACAGCTGCTAACTTCTTGAGCAACATGTCATTATCGATTAGGTCGAATGCTTTTTTGAAGTCGAAGTAAGCAGCATCAGCTTGCCCCCCCACTGTCTACAATCGGCAGCACATGAGACATGTAACTCAGTAAGTTACTGGTGGTACTCCTCATTGGTTGAAACCCGTGCTGTGCATCTGAGAGTTGCGTTCTCACTTGCATAAAAATGTTGCTATGAATAGCACACTCCAACACCATAGCCGGTGATGACAGTACTGCAATAGGTCTGTACCCAGTAACATTGTCGTTGTTTATACCTCCTTTAGGTACCGGCACGACACGAGTGGTTTTCCATCTCTCTGGAAACACGGCTGCCTTCAGACACTTATTGAATATATGGAGCAATGGTCCAGCCAGCACAGATCTACAGTCTCTGAATATGTAAGGCGGTAAACCATCCGGTCTCGCGGATCTTTTCGGCTTAAGTTGTTCAAGCGCACTTCTCACATCCTTCAACTGCAATTCCTGCAAGTGAATCCGCGCTGCTCCATTTTCACCACCCGCCCCTTCTATTGCCGCGTCAACATTCAATTCAGCCTGCCTCGCGTTATAAACCGAGTGAAAGTAATGAGCAAACTCTTTCACACATTGCTCACCAGTCAAGACCTCCCCGTTTTTGAAAATCGTTTGTAGATTTCGACTACCCCTTTTGGACTTTACATAGTTCCAAAATGATTTTGGGTCTTTTTGTAGTTGATTTTGAACCCTGTTGTTCTTGTGCTAATTTAATCAACTTTTTAACTTTAGCCCTACACAGAGCAAACGTCTCGTACTCATCCTGGTTCTTACTTATCTTGTACCGTTTGTGGTGAATAGCCTTATAACGTATGTTGCGAATTATTTCAACAGTGTGAAACTCGGGGTAAACATACTTCGAGCTTACACGACTTCGCTGTTTTCTGGGAACACAGTCATCTATTATCGCATTAATTGTCTCATAAAAATAATCTAAACTCATTTCTAAATCAAGGTTGTAGATATTACTCCAATCTATCGTCGCTATTGATGAGTACAATGATAAAAAATCAGCTTTATTAAAATTCCAACCTGTGTTGGTACAGTACTTGACTCGCACGAGAATGTCAAAGTCAAAGTCAAAGTCAAAGTCAAAAATCATTTATTCATTTAGGTCACAAAGTAACACTTATGAACGTCAAAATATATGGGTTAGTGAGTTTACTAAGTTACTGAAGCTACATTTAGGTTAGTTGCTAGGTTCAGGCAAAGGGTTGAGCCTATGAGAAGAAACCTGCAAGAAACTCACGGCCACTCTTTTAAATCGCCAATTAAATATAATTTCAGTATTTTACAACTTAGATTAACAACGTGTTGCAGCCATTATGCGATATACTACAGACTATAAAAAAACTAAAGATAAAAACAGTAATAACTTAATAATATTATAGAGATTAAATAATTTGGGCTAAGGTAGGTATATGTTTTAATATAAATCTAAAATAGGCAGTAAGATGGCATGATGGCGCATACACTTACACTTTGTGACAATGCAAAAGCAGTCCGTGACTAAATGCGGTTATGCATTTATATTCTTTAATAATAATCAAATTAAGAAACAAGTTACTTGTTAACTTCACAAATAATAACGAGGTACCTCTACATTACTAAATTGACTTAAAAGTAATACAGATCTTTAAATCCTGTATGCAACAAGCAACTAGTTCCATGAGTTTTTGTCATTTAAGTAGTCGTTGACTGAATAATAACCCTTCCGAATAAGTTGTATTTTAACGGCGCTTTTAAATTTAAGTAATGGTAAATTTATTATATTAATAGGTAGTTTATTAAAAAAACGTATACCGAGTCCCGCAAATGTATTGTGAACTTTATGTAAACGATGATATGGGCCTACTAACTTATGCTTATTTCTAGTGTTTACGTTATGGATATCACTATTCTTATTATATAAGTGAATATTATGTTTAATAAACATAATGTTAGCAAATATATATTGCGACGCAACAGTAAGTATGCCTATTTCTTTAAATCGATTTTCAGGGAAACTCGTGGTCCTAAATTATAAATGCTACGTACTGCACGCTTTTGAAGAATAAAAATTGTCTCGATATCAGCTGCCTTGCCCCACAATAATATACCATAGGACATGATACTGTGAAAGTAACTGAAGTATACCTACTAGTCTCGCGGTATCTACATCAGTAAGCTGTCTTACTTTCCGAATTGCATATGCGGCTGAGCTAAGTTTTCCTGCAAGACACGATATATGAGCGCCCCACTGAACTTTATGATCTAAAGTCAAACCTAGAAAAACTGTTGATTGTACGAAAGCAATAATTTCATTATTAAAATTTATATTTATGTTAGGATTCTTTACATTTGGCAATGTAAACTTGATACATTTTGAATGAACCCGCACCCCGGCGCGGCCGCAATTCAATCAACACATCGAGCGGCGGATGGTACGCGTCTACAAGCACGAGGGGCGCCTCCGCCCCACGCACACTCACACTCTCTCCCTTCGGAAGCGTACTTAACACTCCATTACAATTAACCATCGTGTTGTACTGAGTAAATCCACAATATGATAAAAATTACCTATTCAAAGTAATTACAAACGTTTATTAAATGAAATGAAATGAAATTAAAAATTAGTTTATTTCCACCAAACAATAATTTTACAATTTCGCACAATGTGATATTTCAACTATACCTACTCCATTTGGCGACGCACCCAACCAAAGGTAAGCAATCCCGATGCGTCTTCCTACCCAAAAACCTAGTTTAAAAATAAATTGCTGCTAAAGATCAATGTAAATATAACAATAACGATTACTAAATCAATTGAACCGTTAGTTTAAGCAGTAGCTTATTTGTTTAACATGTGTCTGCACAAAAAGCCACATCAAGACCGCTCACCCCCAGCCAAGCCCCTAACCAAACGGAGCATAGGTAGCAAAGTAAATATAACAAGTAGCGTATTATGAGGGGTGGACAGGAGCCTAAACTAGGGAAACCCTGTATTTCAGGTCTCCTGGACACTAACCCGTGGCGTTGTGAGTGTTTGTTCTACTGCATAAGTTTTATGAGATCTGTGCAAGCGTGTGTCAGTAAGTGTGAGCGTGTCCGTGGGTATGTGTGTATGTGTGTGTGTGTGTGTGTGTGTGTGTGGGTGTGTGATTGTATGAGTTTATGTGTGAGTATTTGTCATACGGCCTGTTGTTATTTTATTAATAGTAATTTATTTCACTATAGATATTAAGGCTTCTGTGTTGGCGTAGTTTAAATTCAGTAAATAATTTCTAACAACATTTTTACATTCGCGTGTAGTTTTAGGATACATATTTAACAAAGCGTTGAGTTTATTATAGAGATAATTTTCTAGAAAACATAGATGTCGTCTGAAGAAAACAATATGGTATCTTATAGGATCACATATCCTATTTTTTCTTCGTCCAAGTGCTGCCATAATTGGGTCATATGTTAGGGCTTTGTGTTTCCGAAGTGTGGTGTGCAAGACAAATAATTGTCTAACCGTCAGCACTTCACTATCTTTGTAGAGAGCTGCAGCGGGATAGCGGTAAGGCTTTTTATAGAGTACCTTTAATAAAGATCGTTGTGCACGCTCAACAACTACTATTTTTGTCTTGCACGCCCCTCCCCACGCCGGCACACAATAAGTTAAGACCGACCTAGCCAAAGCAAAGTAGACAGTCTTTAATTGGGAAGGTTTAAGGATGTTTCTTAGTTTTTTAAAGATTCATATTAACTTTCTTGTTCTTGCTGCTAAAAGATCTAGTTGCAAATGTCATGACAAAGCTTGGTCCAGTTGGACACCTAGATATCTGACGTTATCTGTTCTTTCTAGTGGCAAACAGGAGCATGGTATAGAACAAATATTGTTACCTGTATGAACTTTGAGATTTATATCGTCACGAGCCGTCGTTTATCGAACAGGAATGCATATTGAAGTCACCAATCACGACGATATCATTATATTTACATATACATATATAAGTACATGTTAGCCTGTTATATTTGTTATTATAATCATTTTTTTAACTTAATATCGCAATATTTTTATATCGTTGATGACAAAGCATTTTTACTCCATTCTGTCAAAAACAACAGACAAGAGGTTAAATCAATTAGTTTAATAAGAACCTCCATGATAGGTATAAATTAAATAAGTATGATAATATATTGGTAGAATATTTTAAATTATAATGTATGATTACCATCAGCATCATTGAAGATGACCAGGGGACTCTTGCCGCCGAGCTCCAAAGTGACACGTTTCAGGTTTACGGCACCCGCAGCACCCAAAATAATGCGGCCTACCTGAAATATGCATATGATGAATCCATGAAATATCATAATGACTACACAAGATAATTAGGTTTTGGTTTTTACTTGCAATCACTGAATGCTTTGACGCATACCTCTCCGCGGGGCGACGGAGAGGTTATGTCGGACTCACCGGGGAAAGATGGTGAGTGACATCCCGGTAATACCGACTAAACCTACCACGGTGTTCCTCGACATAACCGCAATCGGCAGAGCCGCGCGAATTGCTTTCACATGCAATCGCGACCCCGCCGAGGTTTCGGCCCGCCGTAAACGGCAGGCCACTATTCAAATAGACAACCACTAATTTTACTGTCCCCCTGAGGGCGAGACGGACACGATACAGAGGCATACGCATGCCGCCTCTCGGACCTGGTGCTGATCCACCACCCACAGGTCAAACCTCAGGGTGGCTAGAGGTCATCTCGCGTCCTCCGGCGCCCGGCTCTGCGGTTGGGGAGAGGGTTTAATACCGACTACCACAGTGTTCATCAACATAACTAGAGTCGGCGGGACCGCGCGAATATGAATGTCATGTGAAAGTAATAAATATTATTATATACATATTATTATTACTTCCACACGACAACGCGACCCCTCAAGATTTGGTTTATTCCGACTTTACTCAACTAAAAATAGTTGAGTAAAGTCGGAATACTAGTCGGAGTACTTAATTAGATTTTTATTATGGTAACCACTTTAGAATTTTTTTTGTTTATTGTTTTTGCTCTTATTCAAGAACTCCGTGTGTAATATACGGATATAAAAGTGAAGATACAGATGTGAGTGATGTCTATGATGTAGCACCTCCTTATCACCAACCGTTAGGTTATATGTCTAGGCGGCCACGGTACTGACCCAGACTCGAAAGACTCAAAGGCTAACTCGTGTTAAGTTTAACAAGAGCTAAGATTACGGGCAACAACTACTTTCTACAGGTTTAGGAAGAGCCAGAGAAAAGACAAGGCATAGCTTATAGAAGTTACATATTTATTAAAAAAGATACATATATTTGTTTTACCTCAGTAGATCCAGTGAAAGCAACCTTGTCGATATCAGGGTGAGCTGTAATAGCTGCACCAGCAGTAGGTCCGTACCCTGGAATTACATTGACAACTCCGGGAGGAAATCCAGCGTCTTTGATCAGGGCCGCCACGGCCAGTGCTGTGAGGGGAGTCTGCTCAGCTGGCTTGAGAACTATTGTGCAACCTAAATAACAATGACTAGAATTAGTTTTTCGCCCTGGGAACCTGATTATACATAATTTAGAATATATATGTTTTAGACTCATTATAAAAGAAATCTATTCGACGTACATTTATATTTTAAACAAAGATTTATGTTTATATTGAAGGCTAATTTTAATTATTTTAAGATCAATAAGATCTATTTGTAAATTGAGTAAGGTCTAGGATCAACAGTAGCAACATAGTAACACAGAAGATACAATTTGTAGCAGATTAAAGTATTATTGGCAGGAAATATTTTATTATATTGCAATGCAGTTCGTGATAATTGAGACATCCTGGAAATCGCCCTGAATAATTTTTCGTATTGTTTACACGTACAATTCAGTATATTCCAGTATTTCATACATTTCCATAATAATTTATTAGTTGACATTATTTAATAAAATACATTTGATTGCACAAATGTGAATATTTTAAATTGAAGAACACGTAAGATTCCTATTTCGTCAGTCAGTTGTGCAAGCAAATATGGTGTAGATTGTTTACCTTCTTAATATAAATAAATTGTGATGCTTTAAGTAATTGATGTCGATAATTAGATAGAATCGCAACTGTTGTGTAAAAATATAACCATTGATGTAACTACGAAACATATTGCATACCACTCTCTTTTTCCAATTTCCAGAAATTTCGATCTAGAGTAAATCATGCCAACATTATAAGTCATCAACATGGGCTACAATATATTTTTATTATTTTTCCTTTGAGCTGTAAACATTATTTGTTCCTATTATTTACTGTCATGTACAAAGCTTACCTGCGGCTAAAGCTGGAGCAATTTTCCAGGCCATCATGGGGATCGGGTAGTTCCATGGTATGATCTGACCGACCACACCAACGGGCTCTTTCAGCGTGAGGGACAATACTTCACCATCTGTAAACAATTTAAATATACAAAATAAGTTTTATTTTCGATTTGATATGCAGAAAGTTATTTTTTATGTATTAAATATATTTATAATAGTATTTTCATCGCAATTGGATGAATCTAAAGTAGATAAGAGTTGGTTATAGTAAAATAAAAATCTTTAAAACATTATATTCATTTCTTAATGACACACCTACAGCCTCAAAAACGTCGTAACATTCGCTATCACCACCTCATATTCACACTCTCATTTACACTCATTTGTAATTATTTTCATTTGTTCTGTTTTATTTTATTTCTACATTTCGTAGTTTACATTTTTACTTTTATTCAAAGTTAAGTTAATATTGAATTTTAATTTTAGCTTTTCTATTTTGGGGTCAATTCAACTTTGTATTGACATTTTCTTTAAATAAATAAAAACATTTTAATGTTGAATAGTCATTGAATTTTCATTAACTATAGCAGTTATAACGTAACATTAGATTTAGCCCTAGCTTCAAGTTGTACTACGGCGATTCCTACAATTCTATTAATAGTAGGTACCAGGGGCTTGCACAAAGATTTCTGGTAGGGTATGCACGCCCTACCCGAAACCTCTGCGAGGGCACTACATTTCATTTATAAATGTTTGTGTGTATATATATCTGTATACAATAAATAAATAAAATATCTTACCAAATTCAATTCAGCGACTTTTCGACATGGCACCATTGATGATTGTGTGTGTGGCCACCATGAATATCCAAATAAGTGACTGATGGTGAGAACAAGTCACCTAAATGATATCCATTGTGGCCCTGTAGGTATTACAAGGCCGTGAGATGTTAAGAGTGGTTTTTGCGCAAATGAACAAAAATAAATGAACGAAATTACTAACATACTTGACTGTAGGTATTATTTTAAATACGTCAATCAACCGTTTAAAAATATTTCTATTCCTTTAAACTTTTGCGTTGTGCCTTTCAATGTCTAATTTGAACTGTGTATTAAAATTAGGCTCTATTTTACCTTTTCCAAACATTTGGAACTTTAAACAAGAATCTATATGTTTTTCCGACGAATTGTGTTTAGAAGCAGCTCTGTGAAAATTATTTAAATCCGAATATCCATTATAGGTCCAAACATTATTTTTATCTTGTTTTGAAAATAATATACACGGATAACAAAATAGTTTATTTGTGTGTAAACAGCCCGCTAGCCAACTATGAATATCATAATACTTTTTATTAAAAGAACGTGTCGTATTACCTTTCTGTTGTTTTAGATCTAAATTGCGAACACAGCGTCCAAGAGAAATTATTTTATTTTTGTCATTTGTCATCATGTCTCATGTCAAAAGACAACGTCGAGAAAACACCAGTTTTTAATTTATTTAAACACACGTCACCAACACAGATCTCACAGGTATAATTTTTTATGTAAAATTAATGTCTCTAATTATTTAGTTATCAATTACAAAACGCTCAAAATCCCCTCGACAGCTCTGTGAAATAATTAATAATGGCCTACGATGCTATTTTGCTAAAATAATAGGCCTTTAATAAACATCAATTATGATGTTTTTGACAACTATTTAAACTAGTTGGATTATTGTTGTGTGTATGTGGTAGAATATTATAGAATATTATTATATTATTATTTGTAGGCAGCGCCTTCAGTTGGCGAGCACACACGTGCATTTTACACACACAAGCAAAATATTTGTCTTATAGACAGCGTAATCGATTGACGTTTAAATGTATTGCCAATAAGCACGATTATTTCTGCTTCCAGACACCTCAGTCAGTGGTGCGGCGATAGCTACTCATTACTATTTGTTTAGTAGTTCCCTCAAGGACCAATAGATGGCAGTGGCACAAGCTATTTGTTTAGTAGTTCGCTCACGGACCAATAGATGGCAGTGACACAAGCTCTTATTGTATCTGATAATTTTATAGTGTACTAGCTGACCTGGCAAACGTTGTTTTGCCATAAAAAAATGTTTTGACGAAAAGATTAAAAAAATATGTTAGAGGTGGATAACCCTTATCACTAAGGGGTATGAAAAATAGATAGTAGCCGATTCTCAGACCTACTAAATATGCATATAAAATTTCATAAAAATCGGTCAAGCCGTTTCGGAGGACTATGGTAACTAACATTGTGACACGAGAATTTTATATATAAGAATTATTATTATTCAGCTTGTAGTATTTAATAAATAGATTTCGATTATATAGATTTACATAGGCCAGCGGACTAGGGTATGCAGTGCTTATTTGCTTGTATGAAGCGCATGCGCCTGGTAGGTAGTACAGATAATGTTATCAGTCGAAGGATCGCGAAACATTACAGTGTTAAGTATTTAATTAAGTGTTTTAAAGCTATCATAGCTAGCTTGTTTATACTGCTGTTATATTATCAAGTATTGTTAACTTTATCATATCTTATTAATTATTTAACAAGTATTGTTTTTTAAATGAAATTGTCTAACCATTTTATATTTCCTAGGTTGTTATCACTTTGTCGTTAAAAATTCGTATCGGTATGGATGCAGACCACTACCGCAAACTTATTTCTTATAACGCTTTAGAAAAATACTGATCAATGCAAATAAATACTAGTCAATCCCTGGCCTATGTCCTTCAGTATAGCCAATGGCAGCCGAGCAACAAATAGTATAATAGCGAATATGCTAAAGTTTTCGTCTGCTAATATAATATTTATGTATTAAACCACCACTACTTTTAATTAAAACAGCAATAAGTATACTGTTTTATTGGCCTGCGTATAATTGTATAACAAAAAAATAGCTTACGTCATTGTAAGCACAAGTGACATGTCGTTTGTGTCCATTTATAAAAAATCCAAAATGGCTTTTTTTAATCAGCAGAGTTAGGTATGTTTAACAGTCACACACAAACACATGCACAGTGCATACAACAATGGCACACAAATTAAATAATATGTAGGTAGATACATATTTCACAATAACAGTAAGCTGTAATCGGATGGTAAAGGTCATAGCACACATATCAACTCGGAAACGGATCGGCACCGTATCAACTCGAGCCGTGCAGAATTCTTTGTATTAAACTCCCTACTGCAACGCACACTAATCGGAATCGTAACGTAATCGCCTCGCCTCGGTACAAGCTTGCAGTCCTCTCACTTATGGCTCGTTGTCCCCGCGCTTACGGCTCGTCCTCCCCATGCTTACGTCTCTCCGTGCACAACTGTTGCCGAACGTGCTATCATTCACAAGATAACAAACAGTCGTAGTGCGCGCGTATTTTATTGAATTTGTAGATTAGATTTCAAACAAAAATAGTGAAAAGAGATCATCAAAGAAGTGGGAAAATATCCATATTAATACATATGATTTAAGTGAGCGCGGCGTCGCCTAGCCGTAGCCGATTCGACGTACTGGAGCTGTTGATCCGCTTTGGTTACGTTAGGTTGACGTCTGTTTGACGGCGAGGCGAAAGGCGATACGGTGAAGATCCCTTTCCGAGTTGATATGTGTGCTATGACCTTAATGTGATTGATTTACGGTCACTCCTACCACTAACAAGTAAAAGTTATCCGAAAGATAACTCGCATGCTGTCTCACTCATGTTAGGTTAAAGAAGAGAGATGGCGAGACTTTTATCTTATAGATAAATTTTATCTGGAGGTGGTAATGCAATTTTTTTAAGTTTAAGGGCTTGTAAAGTACAATCCCTTAAACTTACAAAAAATTAGAGACTTATTAGCGGCACGGAGCCCAACATCGTCCAAAGTGATTTTTGGATAAATATAAAAAGAAAATGCTATTTATGCCAAATACTTGACCACCCTAAACATGACTACATTTTACTGTTTCACGTTGTATACCTTATTATTCCAAGCTTACAAAAAGCCAAGTATAACTTTCTTATTAACTACAAAATATGATAATAATATAGAAAATAATTCATACTTTACAATACCACATAATGAGTATAAGTTCTCAATAAATCACGTTGGTGGTGGTAATATCGTGATAATATACGTCATTAGTGATCTCCACGTCTAGCGCTCGACCTGATATCAGCAAGACAAATAAACAGCAATATATCTTGTGTTTGATATCTGGATTAGGGTGATTGTCTGGATTTATTTTCAAGGCGCTGTATTTTTCCAATGGCTCTAAACTTTACTGTCATTCACACTTTCGTAAGTATAAAAAAGAGATTTAACAAATGAGTAGACATCATTTGTTTACTAACATGAAACCTATTGAGTGACAGCAATACCCCGGCGGCCAGGCACACTAGATTTTCCATTGTATGGCATTCCAACAATTGCCAGATTAATAAAAAATATCAATATACTGCAAAGTGAAACTATTAATAACGGGCTTTCCTACTTTTAAAATTTTACAGTACATTATTACGGGTAGTTCAACATTCTCAACGATTCGGTTGCTTTTCAGCTGCCATGTAAGCTGGGATACTAAGATGGTGTCAAGATGACATTGTAAGCTGTAGAGACAAAAATCACCTTAGTTTACTTTATATAGTGTGTATACGGGACGCTACACGCTATTTATTTACTTATTTCTTAACATACATTCCTTGATATATTTGATGCTTTATCTAACCGCCCAATAGCTAAAATATCATATATTTTAATATGTAATATATGATACACTAGTTTCAGACCGTCGCGCGTCGCTTAGCGTAAATGAATCCCACGTGAATGCACACCATACATACTCATATTTATGAAATGCCTGTAATCTAGGACAAAGCAGGTGCTATTGATTACAGTTACGATTCTAACATACTTACCTGTTTTCATTCATTCTCTCCCATTAGATAAGATCGATCTAATACGCCCCACGCAATAATTTAATATAGTATTCATTAAATTGTGAGTCTGACCTTTTGAAATTATGTGCTTATTATATTAATAAGTTTATCTCTTTTGTTTTATCGATCAAGGATTTTACTTAAGGGTGGGTTATTCATAATATTCTTAAGGGTGTTCGAAGTCTGTCAACATACACTTGGCCGAGAGGGATTATACTACAAGCCACCAATTAGATAGTTTAGAAGATTCAAACGTGAGTTTTTGAAGAAAGGCCAGCACAATATGAGTTTCCTCAGAACATTTTTGATTTTATTCTTTCGCATTGTACGTTCTTTTGTGTTCTTGGTTTTAAATTATCCGTGACATCATACCTAGCTATGAATATAACGTAACATCGCTTATTTGCACAGTTGTTTATATCGCCGAATACGGACACACAGGCTAGCATACCTACAGAATACAGATACATCACGCTATTTACAATAAGTTCAGGGTGTGTCGGTAGATAGAAAAATAAAATGGACAAATGTGAGGGTGGATGAAGATTCTCCTGACTCACAAATTGAGCTATGACATCGCAGAACCAGACCCCTTGTGAAGTTGAGACCATAAAATGCATGATCGATCTGTTTTTCTCGCTAGGAGTAATGTTCATCTTCCATTCCCAAATATAACAATTATGCAGCGTCCGATCGGCTGTTACTAATATTATAAAATCTTAAAAGTTTAATAGAAAAGTTTCTCATACCAGAGAAGAGGCTTTTTTAATCATTTAAATATTAATTTTGGGAATTGCCATTTGCCATGGGAATATCGGGATAAAAAGTAGCCTATGTGTTAATCCAGGTCTCCAGTTACATACAAAGTTTCATCGCAATTGCAGATTCATTAATTTTTTGCGTGAAAGGGTAACAAACATCCATCTATCCAATCATCCTCACAAACTTTCCTCACATTTATAATATTAGTAGGACTAGCTATTGGATGCGACCACGATGGCTTTTCTTTAAAATGTAACTTATGTTTTCTCAGCTTTAAATTCGTACTAATTTACCGACCATCTCCTTAGCCAGATTTTTCTTTATCTTGTTTTATTTCCTTGTATTTATAATAAATGTATGATAAATGATAATCTAAACGTAACAACCGAAATAAGTTAGATGTCGACCATGCTTTACTGATCGGAGCACTCTGGCGCATTCACAAAAATGTAAATAACTCCCAAACACGAGCCGAGCATTTCTATATAGTCGAAGTTTCTGTGCGCTTGCCGAGCCTTGGCAACCTAGAATAATATTTTAAATCAATACCATTTAAGTTTATTTTTTCAAATATACAAATTAAAACATTTTGTAAATTATTATTATAATATATTTTTGTGATTAAACACTATGTTCATTAATCTATCAAGTTTTAGAATATTAGACATAATTAAAAACCTATAGCGACGGGCCACCGGTGTGCCAGTGCGACTTTTTACGTTAATTTAAAATTTTACATATTAAGTATAAGAAAGAGGTTTATGATAAAAGACAAATAAAAACCATACCTGCAGGAATAGTGTCGCCACAGATTTTGTCAGCTTTGCCGGCGTAATATCTCAGAACCGAAGCAGAAAAGTACACCTCTGCTTCGGCATTTTTGACTGGTTTCCCGCAGTCGAGTGTTTCTAGCTCTGCTAGGTATCTTGCTTGGGAATCTAAGAGTTCAGCTAACTTGAGCATGAGAAGGCCGCGTTTAGACGCGTCCATTGTGCGCCATGGTGAGTAGCGGTGGAAAGCCTTTTTGGCTGCGGCTACTGCCAAATCGATGTCGGCCTGAATGCAAAATTACTCCATTTAACATAACATTTACGCCTACTATATTATGCAATAATGCACTTCACTCATATTTCATAGTGTGAGATGGATCCTACGAAATAAGGGATTAATATTATCTATTGGTCGCAATTCCAGGATACATTACTAGAAATTAACTGACAATAAAGTTTTAAGCAGTAGCATAAACATAAAGCATCTGTTTACAGTTGATTAAACAATGAGTCATGTTAATGCCACTTATACCCGGTTTCTAAAAGATATAGAATATATATAATATAGAAAATAGAAGTTATACTCTCATCAAATAACTTGAATAATATTGCAATTATTATGCGGCCAAATAGTGCAATTCTTCTTTAACTATGCGCTATTTAGCAATAATAACATCTGTACCCATTGATCTTTATAGGGATTTAGAAACACAGTTATTGTTTGTATCAGTTTGCAATAAGTGACAAAAGAGACTCACTTTATCGCCTTCAGCCACTCGTGTGATGACGGACTCATCTTGAGGGTTGATGGTGGGGAAGGTCTTCTTGCTCACAGCGTCCACCCACTCATTGTTGATGAACAACTACAAAAACAAAACAACACTTTTAAAACTAACTAAAGACATATATTATTACTCTAGTTTCTTTTCGATTTGTACTGTCGGCTCAGCAATATTGAGACATTATGATAAAAGCATAGTGTGTGGACGCCGACGCGACGTCCGAAAACCTAAATATAAAACAATATAATCCTGTGTTTGTTATATTGCAACGATTGCGTCTCTTAAAATATATAATTAGGTTACTCAGCCTAGCCCTTCAGTTTAAAATAAATGAAAATCATGAACACGTCATGAAATAATTGATTAAACTATCTCTTGCACTAGGAATGAGTACTTTGTTTTGTCTACACAATGAACAACCAGATAAGTATAATTAAAACTATGTAGTACTAATTATTATACTTACGACCAAGACTCGATAACAATACTATTTATGTGTCAAACAATATTTATCTTAGGTAGAAATCTAACTCATATTACGCGGTCGGTGGGGCGTGAGGCGACTAATTAAACCACTGTGCCATCTGTATAGCGAAAAACTAAGTAGTACTAGTCATTTATTATACTTACGACCAAGACTTATTACTAGGTATTTATTTGATTATGTCTCTCCAACGACTTATTCACGATAAATGAGCGCTTATAATTATTATATCAGTGTATACCGTAGTAGACTTGTAAAAATAATACATTTTGTACGTATAACGGCGATGTTCGTGTGGACGCTATTGGCCGAGCGCAAACCAACGCCTTTGATTTGTGTAGAAAAACCGACACTGCTCCGATGTGAGACAAGTGGTCGCGAGTGACTGCGAGTTGTTACAAGCTACGCAAATCAAGCTCTATACGCGTTGGCGCTTGCCTTCACTCGGCCAACCAGGCGAGTGATACCAAGCACTGGCAAGCTAAAGCAAATTCACCCTCTATACGTTGGCATTGGCTGTCACTCGGCGACGTTGGGCCAACGTGTAATGGGGGCTTAAGAGATTTTTCCCCATTTTTGCAATATTTTTCATTGCTGCTCCCTTCCTATTGGACGTAGTGTGATGTTATATAGCCTATAGTCTATAAATGGGCTACCCAACACTAAAATAATTTTTCAATTCGAATCAGTGGTTCCTGAGATTAGCGTGTTCAACCAAACGAACAAACTCTTCAGCTTTATAATCTTATACATAAAATTCGCGTCTTATATATAGAATTCTCGTGTCACAATGTTAGTTACCCATACTCTTCCGAAACGGCTTGACCAATTTTTATGAAATTTTATATGTATATTTAGTTGGTTTGAGAATCGGCTACTATCTATTTTTCATACCCCTTAGTGATAAGGGTTGTCCAAAACTAAAAATTTTTTTTAATCTTTTGTTCAAAACATTTTTTTATGGCAAAACAACGTTTTCCGGGTCAGCTAGTATTAGTAAAGATAGAAAGAAGAAGTTTCATTAAAATCCGTTTACTAGTTTTTAAGGTTCCACACGTCTCTTAGCTCGTATTGAAAGAAAATACAATAGTTTAGACCAATATTTTTGCTGTAAATACTTTGACATTGTTTACAACATTTTATTGTTTACAGTTCAAACCAACAATTATTTAAAATTACGATTGTTTTTATATTTTTGCATTGAAAGCATCTTTTCGAGAAAACCTATTTGTTCCATTTACATTTAGTGAAAAAAACAATATTATTACATGCCGGGTGATTGGGAAACAGTATTTTCCGGTAGATAAGCATGCGTCAAATATAATTTAGGTTTTTATATGTTAATCTGTTCTTAGAATACCAGAGATGATTAAAAATCTATTGTGTCTAGCCACCAGTGTGCCGTTGCGACTCAATAACCTATTGAGTCGCAATTAAATTTGCCGAATTTGCGACAATTTTTGCTCCAAAAAACATTTTGCTTATTTCTAATTAGTTATATAAAATGGTAGGCCAGTATAGTTTTGTTCGCTGCTTCAAAGTTCTTTAAATACAAAAATACACTACCACAACATTTTTCTAGAACATTTTAAAGCAATGATCGTCTACCCCACGCTATAATTTTCTCAGAGTCCGTAGATAAGTACATCAACACCATAAATATTGTTTCTGTGTGTGGCAAATAGTCATAGCTGACTATTTTAAAATGTGTTGACGTTGTAAATAATTATTATTATATCATAAAATTTATCATCGTGGGTTATATTTATCGCTGTCATCAAGAGCGGTTTGTTTTTTTTCATTGATAGCCGTGAATGCCCAGGGTGTTATGGAACGATAACGACTTTTACTCGGAGTTATACATACAATAATATATATAGTTATACATATAATTTAAATTAATATTAAAAAGAATATCATTGTAGATATACATCATAAATCCATACTAATATTATAAAAGCGCGTAGCTCTGTTCGTGCCAAACTGGCAAACCGTTAAATATATTTTGGTTAAATTTGGAAGAGAAATAATATAGCTACCTTAAGATACGCAAGTGAAGACGTGGGTAACAGCTAGATAGTTTTGATATCGTCATTACGATACTAAGATATCAAATCACGTATTATGTAGCTAGATCAGCTAGATAAATAAATTTGTATAATGTAAATACTTACAAGTTTATAATCATCTTTTAGAAATAAACCACGATTTAACGTAAGATGAGACATGTCGCCACTAATGACGGTATACATTTTGTTTTTGAAAAGTCGTCTATGTTAATAGATAAATACATAAAACGGTTGTTGAATTTAAAATAAGGTTTGTCTACTGATATGGCTCCGGCAAACAACACATGCTTCTAAAAATACGCTATTTAGAATCTACTCCACATATATTACAATTCTAAAATATTATACTGAATATTTAAGCGTGTTAATGGTCAAATACATAATAATTATAATATATTACTTACTTTTGTGTATTTAACGTCAACTTTCACCATTTTGTGGCTTATGTATCAGATTCTATCAAAGCAACACAGTTCCAACGGGCGAACTCAAAGCCGGCTTCGAGCAAACTGAATTAATAGACCGAGTGTTGCCACTTGTATGTTTTAATCTCCAACAGATAATCTTCAAAATAATATAGATCATATAAGTGATGTTTGAATACACCTACATGCTTGAACAGTAATGATAATTATACAGATGAGTCATCAATGCCATTTGTAGAGAATGAAACAGGCATTTTGTCTGAACGCTAGCATTTGGTCGTCAACTCAGTAATTCATTATCAATTGCTACATATACATAATTTGAGCTAATCTTTATCATTTACTATTTTATGTCGGCTAGTATAGTGCAAACTAAAATGTGGGCTGTTTTGAATCTTAGGATTTCTGTCTAGACATTTATCCTAATTAGGATTGAAATAAAGAAGACTATATGTATGTCTATGGCCCAGATAAGTCACAAAATTGCCTGACTCCGTAAACACCTAGTAATCTTTGCCCGACTCGAGAATTGAAAGATCGTACACAAAAATAAGCGTTCTCAATCATCTGCTGCGGCACTAAATTTTACATAAAGCACTGGATATTAATTATTCAATTAAACTTTAAAACTAATGTTTAGAAGTTTAATTGTCATTGTTTAATTGTGATTGTAAATCTCTGAATTTTAAGCAAAACAATTTGGTCATACAGGATAACCAATAAAGTGGTAATTGCTGCAGTATGGCAACATTACTCTTGGACTTGAACTTGTGCGTTAAGATAAAACTGCTGTCGTCAATCTAAAATAATCCTTAACATAATCCAATAAGATTTCGTTTATAATGATCATATTGTCTTATTAAGTCATATCAGAATAAAGTGACTACAGTGACGAATATATTCAATTCATTTCATTAACACTAATGTGCAAAGTAAGATTATGATTTTAGATAAACTATTTTTGTGTCTCAATATAATAATTAATATAATTTCCTTCGGATCGAATTTTCGTCACGCCGACTAATCTTATCTGAGACTAGCTATATGTGCGGCAGATATTATAGTGCACAAGTGTGTGTGCAAAGTCGCAAACATAGGTGTCACACACACTATCTATTCCCTCACTCTCAGTCCAATGGGATGGTAATCGCATATGAACGCAAAACTTCATTTAACTAGCTGATTAGTAATTATTTTGATTGTTATTTGGTACTTTTAGATTTTAATAGTTAGTAGTACATGATACCTTATGTAATGGCTGCAACACCTTGTTGATATGAGTTGTAAAATACTGAAATTATATTTCATTGGTGATTTAAGAGTGGCTGTGAGTTTCTTGCAGGTTTCTTCTCATATTCTTCTTATATCAAACCTTTGACTCAACCTAGCAAGTAAGCTGAATAAACTTCAGAATTTAGTAAACTTACTATCCAATATATTTTGTCGTTCATAAGTGTTACTTTGTGACCTAAATGAATAACCGAATTTTGAATATGACTTTGTTTATCTGTATAATATGGTCTTGTAAATATACTAATACTGTGAATAATGCCGGATAGTCAGGCGAGTTCCGTCGGCAGCCACACAGAAGATAGGAAATATAGTAATTATGCAAATTATATACATCATAGTACTGTAAACAATTGTCTTATTATGTTGTTCAGCGGCGTATACTGAGCTGATAAGTGTTTATAGCGAATCACGTTAGGCTTTTCAGAGACATCAGATTGGCCCGTATCGAATGATGTGTGTAGTGACCACACGTACATATTAAATAAATGTTTTTTTTATTGCTACTTCTGTGTAATTGTTTATAATGTATGTATACTGAACTGCTGATTGACAAGTATAGGTTTCTGTTCCAAGGTCGGATAATGTGATTTTAGAGAGCCAGAAAGGAGGCGTTCCATTTATGTTTTGCCTTTAAAAACAAATAATTATGTAAAACCTATGACTGTTGCTTTTATGGAGATAAGGTAGCCTTTTAGTAGCGATACACACTATTGCACTCGAATCACTTTCGAAACTATTTTTTTTTTTTACCTGGGGGAATGCCTCGATGCATATCCCTCCGCGGGGGCGGGCAGAGGGATTATGTCGGACTCGCCGGGGTAAAGATAGATGTTGAAATGAAAATGGACCTCCCGGAATACCGACTAAACCTGCCACGGTGTTCCTCGACAAAACCACTATCAACGGGGCCGCGCGAGTCACTTTGGCATGCGGTCGCGACCCCGCCGAGGTTACACAAGAGACCTACCCAAAGGCCTCACTCGAAAAATTCGCTACTGTCTCTCCCCTAGAAGGGAGACGGACTCGACACAGAGGCGCGCGTGGGAACACGCACGCCGCCTCTCGGACCTGGTGCTGAACGGATGGCGGGCAGGCCCACAAAGCCCGCTACCCCCAGGTCAAACCTCAGGGTGGCTGGAGGTCATCGCGCGCCCTCCGGCGCCCGGCTCTGCGGTTGGGGAGAGGGTTTAAACGCTCCCTCTCCCGCGCCGCCGCCTCCTTGATGGAAATCACTTCCTCGCAGAAGGTGGCGACGGCGTTCCATGATCTCTCACTCCGGACCATAGACTGAACTACGGCCGGGAGCGAGAGGGCAACCGATCCGACTGCCGCGATCAAATCACGACGATGCGATGCCCAGGCGGGGCAAACTGCCAAAGTGTGCAGCGCCGTGTCCTCTACAACGTCGCGGCAGTCGCTGCAGTGGTGACAACCGGGCGTCTCTTGCCGGCGTATACAACACAGGAACCGGCCAAAACAACCGTGGCCAGTCAAAACCTGTGTCAGCCGGAAGGTGAGGGCGGCATGCCGCCTCTCCAGATTTAGCACACGGCTCTGGCGTAAACTTTTTTATTCTCTGTCAAACATTTTAATAACAGCATACGGTTTGGATGCGTGACCGTAATACTCGTAAACCTATTGTAGATCAAAAGTGTTTAGTCTCAATTTATTGTCAATTGATTGTTTTAAAGTAGTCGAGACACATCCGTCCACTAGTTTCGTCAATTGGCTTTCAACAATAGATTAAATGACTCAATGTTGTATTTAGCTGCATAAAACGCTAAAAGGATAGGACATTGGAGCTGACCGACTAAACCAACTACATTAGTTATTTATTATTTTTGATAAAGGAAGAATTCACACCAACTTTGCCGAATAGTAAATTCACATTTGATGTTTATGGTATTAATAGGACGGGTGTAAATACACCCGTTAAAAAACGCTGTGTTCCTTTGCCCCGCTTTTATGTCTATGGATGGATCATCAGATAGTCATACATTCAGACAAAATATAAATCTTCTTCGCTTCAAATTCTCAGAGTGTGGTTACATCATAAAGATTTCGTTCATCGTAAAAGAATGAAATTAATTACTATACACACGTACAGTCAAATGAGAGCTGCGCTCTTTTTTAAACAATAGTTTTTTTTTTATGTCTTTCTCGGTACAACAAAATGGTTGAAAGGATTACTAGAAATGTTGATTGGCAACTAGTATCCTTCATTACAAAAGGATTAAACCGTCTCCAGCTAAGATCAGTAGCAGGCTTAGGACGATGCCATTGGATACTATACCACCGCTAACACAAATTTGAACACAGAAACTCTGACTTTGCAGTTCAATGTGCACTACCATAAAACTATTTTATTACCAATAATCTTAACATATAAATTTATATTAACAGTTAAGAAAGCAACTCAGATCGCTCACGACGCTTGTTTTAAAAATGGTAGTCAGTGCTGCTCGCCTGGAACAAGAACCTACGTACAATCAGGCTTTTCTACGACAAGTTCATCGCCAAAGCCGCTGATATCGCCAAGAAAAGGACCGTTGAAAACCCTTTCGAAGATGTCCTGCAAGGACCTCAGTTAACATGATATTACAACTGTTTACCAACGTTTTGATATATTGTATGTAGGTATTTGTATTATTGCAGCGGTAATAAATTCGATGTTCTTAGGATCAATTGCTTGGTCCGACGTTCTACAAAAAAATTTGCATCGCTGCACGGAGTCTAAAACTATTCCCGGTAAACGCCAAAAGATTTGCCTTGAGTTGTGAGTTCAAATCCCACACTCAAAACTTTTTTGTATGCTCCATTAGTGATTCTTTTGAGTCTGGATGTAGTTTGCGTCCATTAATAATATGATTGTAAAGTCTTTCACAACACAGAGCTTGAAACCTTGTGCGGGAGTTATGTTGTAAACAAATTAAAAAAACCCCCGACACATATTGAGGAAGTTGCGGAAAAAAAATGTAATTCGCCATTTTATGGTGGCGGCCATCTTGGATTTGCAATTTATAATAGTGTATAGTATTCTACTAGTCAAGCCCTTTAATTTGATACCCATATTGAGGGAGTTGTGAAAAAATATGTAATCCGCCATTTTGTGGCGGCGGCCATCTTGGACCGATTTTCATCAAACATAACTAAGAACACTCTCGATTAATTCACCTTTCAAATAAAAAAAACCAAAATAAAAATCGGTTCATCCGTTCGTGAGCTACGATGCCACAGACAGACACACACACACACACACACACACACACACACACACACACACACACACACACACACACACACACACACACACACACACACACACACACACACACACAGACACGTCAAACTTATAACACCCCGTCGTTTTTGCGTCGGGGGTTAAAAACTGTAAATTATTGAAATCTGCATGCCCATCGGTATATTAATAACTATGTGATGTCTGGTAACAAGTAGGTTGAAGTATAATTATATTTTTGTTATCGCTGCAGCTGGTCAATAAACTCAACAATAAAATAACTTTGATGCAAAAGTTAGCAGTCTCGCATAGCCGCATTGCACCAGCTACATAAATAGTAACGTTTACGTCATCACTACAATCTTTATAGACTGGAAAATTAGTTAGTTAGTTTACTATTTTATGATAGAGGCTTCTAAACGGACAATACTTTTAATGTATAGTATACTTTCAATATGTGGCTGCAATGTTTTTCCAGCACAACAACAACACTTTAATGTTGACAGACATAATTGTCTGACTATATAGACGTGCCATACGCAAAATATTGCCATATATTGTACAGTATTAGATGGGATTGCTAGCAACGTTGCCGGATCCTATGTTGCTGTCACACATTGCAATCAAATGAATGCCAATTTAGAAGTCCCTTCAAGTAAATAAATACATACCTTAGAGTATTTGATGTCAACTTTAGCCATTATGCAGTCGGTTTGTCTGATACGTGCGTCGCCACCCGAGCTCTTCCAAAAGTGATAACTTCTCCTACTGTTCTCGTCAGCATATTAATATATACCTACATATGTTATTACATTTTATGATAAGCTAAGGACAATAAAGTTAAATTAAAAATAAGTACCAGAAATTCTTAGTACCGGCTCGAGTCTTGAAATGTATACGCTGAATGGCAATACCATATTACGTATAACCTAAACGTAGCCAGCAATGAGTTTTTTTTGTTTGTTTCAGCGTATGCCTTTACCTGTGCCATGTGGTTGTGTTATACCATGCTTTGAAGGCATGCTATTACAAGGCAGTAAATTAAATTCTCACTGGGACGAATACGTTTTTAGATTGTAAAAAGAACCCCTGTCTAGTCCTTGTAAAGGCTTACTATAAAAGGCATATCCCTGGTAATTTAGTTTCATTTGGTTAAGTATGTATTTAAACGGTAAATACATTAACTAGACTGCCACACAAAGGCTTCCATTTCAATTCTAAGGCAAGAGGTATGAATTTCCAAAGCTATATTTAATAATGACTTATCGCTAGCTGAAACGGTGGAAAGCATCAAATGCACCATAATGTTTTCGAAAATGTGCATAATCACACTGAATCCATACTCGGCCAGTAAGTTATGACTATGGGCTAATACTTCTTATAATGAGAGGAGGCGAATACCTTATAAAACAAGGTTGACATTATAAATAAAGTTTTAAAAATACAAGTTGTAAACATACTACATTAAATTCACTATGAACAGCCTTATCTATTCAATAATAACTTTAATTAATAAACCATGCCTTTCGTTTATCTTTTATATGCATTCACTGTGTCCCTACTTTTGTCTTTAATAAGAATATGTGAATGCACAATGAATAAAACAATGCACGGTTATAGCTTGTTATGAAAGCTATGCCTGTACTTGAAATAATCTAGGAAATTCTAAGTAGTTCTACAGTTTCATTTGAATTATTTATTCGAATATGTTGACAGTACGTCGTCAGTATGTGGGCTATAACGTAGACGACACTAGGTTAGAACTTTAAGTTACAGCATCGAAAAAACGTTTTAGGTTACCGAGTTTCTTTTTTTTCTACAGATAACGCGTAATTTTAATGTAAACACTTTTATTCGAATATTATTCGAATGGAACTATGCACTTTATTGATTCTAAGTAGCATTATATAAGCTGGATACTGAATTACTTAAAGGTGTATTTTTCCTTTACTGACTACCGAGTCAGTAAGGGAAAAATACACCTTTAACTAATTTATCAAACATATTATACATGCATGATTAAATCTATTTAGAAATTACTTTATGTACTTGCAATAATTTAGGTTTGCCTATTACTGAGTCATTATATTACCACCGATTTTGTTTTTTTTTTTTTTTTTTTTTTACGTTGGGGAATGCTATGACGCATATCCCTCCGCGGGGGCGGGCGGAGGGATTATGTCGGACTCGCCGGGGTAAAAGAAAGATGTTAAAAGACAATGTACCTCCCGGAATACCGACTAAACCTACCACGGTGTTCCTCGACAAAACCACTATCGACGGGGCCGCGCGAATCGCTTTCGCATGCGGTCGCGACCCCGCCGAGGTTACGGCCCGCCGTATGAAACGGCAGGCCACTACGCAACAAGACCTACCCAAGATAGGCACTACACAATATAAAAGCTCTACTGTCTCCCCCTAAAGGGGAGACGGACACGACACAGAGGCGCGCGTGGGAACACGCACGCCGCCTCTCGGACCTGGTGCTGAACGGATGGCGGGCAGGCCCACAAAGCCCGCCACCCCCAGGTCAAACCTCAGGGTGGCTGGAGGTCATCGCGCGCCCTCCGGCGCCCGGCTCTGCGGTTGGGGAGAGGGTTCAAACGCTCCCTCTCCCGCTCCGCCGCCTCCTTGGTGGAGATTACTTCCTCGCAGAAGGAGGCGACGGCGTTCCACGACCTCTCACTCCGGACCATAGACTGAACTACGGCCGGGAGCGAGAGGGCAACCGATCCGACTGCCGCGATCAACTCACGGCGCTGCGATGCCCAGGCGGGGCAAACCGCCAAAGTGTGCAGCGCCGTGTCCTCTACAACGTCGCGGCAGTCGCCGCAGTGGTGACAACCGGGCGTCTCTTGCCGGCGTATACGACACAGGAACTGGCCAAAACAACCGTGGCCAGTTAGAACCTGTGTCAGCCGGAAGGTGAGGGCGCCATGCCGCCTCTCCAGCCACTCCTCAAACACGGGTCTTACCGCCACAATCGTGGCGTGCCCGATATTACCACCGATTTACCGTAACTAGAATAATCCACAGTGTGCTGGAAACCGCAAGGATCGAATTACTTCAAAACCTTATACAAACTACGTTTTTTTTTTAAAGTAGTGGTCGTTTTAATTCTTTAGTATTAAAGTTTAATTAAATACAACTTGCTCAAGAAATATATAAGGTATTCTTAAAAGATTTAACTGTACATTTTATTATGTTTTAATCCCATTTTACTTGAAAGTCTCATCACTAGGTCTCCGAAGAGGTAGGCAGTGTTGCAGGCTCCGTGCCGCTGCTGGGAATATCTTAACAGAAAACCCAATAATACTGTGCCCGATTCGGGAATTGAACCGGCGACCTTATGCACAACAGTCGCACTACTGCTATGCTATATATACATATATATGTCATAGTAATTAACATAATTTGTTCACAGGTTTAGATCCAGGTAGACCTTTAGTATCAGCCTATGGCTCTAAGCAGTTCCGTTTGACTCGGGACGACGCTCACGTGGTACAAGTTATACATACAAATGCTGGTTTCCTAGGCGAGAGCGGACAGATCGGCCACACTGATTTTTGTATAAATGGAGGGAAAACACAACCTGGTTGCAAAGGACACGCTATGCGTAAGTAGCACTATTTTTTGGTAAATTTGTTGTTAACTTGCATTTAGTTTAATTATGTAGGGGTAATACATTCTGCTTTTATTAAAGGATGTCTCTGTGATTATGCGAATTATATGTGCCATTATGACTTATAGTGTTTCTGTACACTTAGTATTATAGTAATCTTATCTGAGTGTCATAAATTTAACATGGTATGTTCCTAAATAAAAATAAAGATTAATTGAAAACAAAAATTACATTTGTCGTTTATGAGACTAGACCAGAAATCTATTTTAAATAGTTTAATTACGAGAATAACGCATTTGAGCATTGCTATAAACATTTTAAGATTCTGCAGAAAAGAAAAAAGCCATTGCAATGGACAAACCACTAAGTCCTTCTGTTGATAGTAGAAATACCACATTTTTTAGGTTCCTTAGAAAGCTAGCTTACGGGTGGAAAAAAATTGTTTAATTGCGATCTTCTGTTTAGTGTAGAGCATGACACTGTAACCTGTTTCTTACGAAATTAAAAGATTACAGTTGTAAACACCTCAAATAAAGCGTGGCTGGGAGAATGAGCAATGTTTTTTTGTTGATTACTAGCTACTAATTCAGTGGTAGTAGCATAAAATATTTTTACTAGTACCACTGAGTTAGTAAACAAGCACACGGTCCTAAATAATGTTGACCGTCTGATCTGAGCACTTACTTACAGTACAATTTCAAATTACTCATCTTCAAAAAAGTGCTGTTAACAAAGTTTCCCTTTAAGGAGCCTGGTATCCCTTACCACTGCAAGACTACAACACAAGTTTGTTTGTGATAATATCAATGGTTGAGGCACGTTCCCAGTCTGCAAGTCGCCTGTGTTGTTTGTCTCATTATTCAAGTATAGCTGAATTCACTTAAAAGTTGATTTTGCTTATTCCAATGTTTCCAGGTATTGCACGATGCAGCCATTTCATGAGTGCGTGTTACTTCGCAACAAGCATAAGTAGAAGAAAACGTCTCGTGGGCATACCTTGTGATAGTAGGTGTCCTAAGGAGGGAGGACCGTGGGGTATCAAGCCAGATAGACGAGCCGTCGTTCTAGGCGAGGACGTACCAGACGGGTAAGCATCTTTTATATTTATTATTACACTATGCACTATGGAGCAGTGATAGTCTAGTGGGATATAGTTGTTCTGCTACGCTTAGTGCTCATATGCGACCCAAATCTCACCTCTGAATTTGCAAAGTTATGTGTTAGATAGTAAATTATCGCTCGCTTTAACGGTGAAAGAAAACATCGTACGGAAACCTGCAGATCCGCAAATTCTTCATAATGTTTTTGATATTGGTGAAATCTGCCATCCTGGGTTAGCGTCGTGCGTCGCACCTTACCTTTCTTAAATTGAAAAGAGGCTCGTTCCCAATAGGTAGTAAGATAGTTTATATACGGGGCTGACATTATCCATCATATGATCTGTCAAAGTCAAAGTCAAAAATCTTTATTTCCATAAAAATGTGCTAACAATTCTTGGACACGTCAATTCACTATTATATTAATAAAAAATAATACTAAAAATTAATAGAAGGAAATAAAAATTTAGCATTGATAAAAGACTGTTCGAGGAGTAGAGCTTTCATGAGAAGAAGCAGGCAAGAAACTCATGGCCACTCTTTTCAATCGCCAAATGTTTAGATATCAAAACAATTATTTTCCTTATATGAGCTGCTGTGTGTAGTTGTTAGTTATTTATTTCAATAAGATTTAAAAGTAAAAATTCGTTAATCTAGGATATATTTTAATAACACATGAAATAATAGTCACAGCAACTCATATTACAGTTAGCTTAATAATATGATTAGAAATAACCTGTGTGTGGAAGCAACTCAATCCCAAGCATTGTTATCTTCTATATATTCAGTGACTGAGTAATAACCTTTCGAATATATATCTGTATATCTTGGAATGGTTTCCCGTGCCAAGAAAACTCATTTTGCTAGATCCAGGATTAAACCACGCTTAGCGGTCTAGCTAGAATTGTTCCACTTAGCGCTACATTTATACTGCTGGACAAGTTATATTCAGAATTCCATTTTTTTGTAATAAAATAAATTCGAATTACCGTCACGAACGGACTAGAATTCTAAAGCAGTAAACATACATACATATAATAATAATAATGTCCTCCAGACCGATTTTCGGTCACGGCGGTCAATCTTAACGGAGACTGGCCATCTGCGCAGGAGATATTATAGTGCAAAAGTATGTGCGCAAACACAAGTGCACTCTCTGTTCCCTTACCCTCATGATCCGATGGGACGGATATCCGACACGACCGGAGAGAGATCAGGCGCAGGACCAACGGCTTTACGTGCATTCCGAGGCACGGGGGTGTCTAACACCGCCAACTTCCTAACTCCGGGCTCGTATTGAGATTCGAACCCGAGACCTCATGCACAACAGTCGCATTCACTACCGCTGCGCCACATACATATATACATACATCAACTAAGTCAAATATGAACTTAAATGCAATTTATGTTTACATTTGACTCTTAATTTTATTTTGAAGAATTTCATTAATTTTGATTTTTATGACTATACTAGATCTGAAATTTGGAACTCTATGTAAAACAGACGGCCCTCTGATATAAATTAGACATACATGATTGGATAATATTATTTAGTGTATAGAATGGTTAATTAATTCTTTAATTTATTTCATCATTTATTTATCATCACGTTTTATTTTTACCTCTTTTCCTTTTCAGATCACGAGGAATGTACTGCATCAGTTTCGAACTTCACGCAGATTGTCCGTTTGACTGACACTTGTTAAACATTTATTTTTATCATAGCTGTAGTGATACAATCCAAACTGAGAACTGTTTGTGTTTTAGTGATATTGTGTGACCTAAGGTTCACTTCTCCAAAGCAAATATCTTTTAAGTAATTTATTGCTTTATCTAAGTTTGTTGTAAAGATAATTTATTTGTTGTTTTAATATACATAACAATAGTCTGCTATTTTATCATGCCATCGAAAGCTGAAGCATTAACTTTACCAAGTTCATACTTATACTCTCATAAATGTATCCATTCATTATTTATTATATTTGAAAATATTTTAAGGAGAATATAATTTATGGAGCAATACTTTGCCAGCCTCCAAATTTGATGTCGGCACAAACATCAGGCTCTGTTGCAGCTATAAAAATGGGTAGACTATATTTATAATTATAAATTAAAATTTAATTTATGACATTTGTCTTCTCTTAATTTTCGTAATATTGTTTTACTATTTGCAGCTCAAAATAATGATGGTTCATATTCGTAAGTTGCATAAGTTTGATTGTTTAATATTTGAAGCCGTCCATATATGTTAACTGCCAAATGAAGAAAATAATTACATTTTCTCTGATTATTAAATAATGAAAATCAACCTTCAGCACCTATTGCGTGACAATGACTTATGTAGGACTCAAGTAAATTCAGTTTATAAAACTTTAGTGAATCAATCTGACCTTGAGCACCAATAATCACAAATAATTCCAAACTGAGGACAAGCACTTACTGTTTGTCTTCCAAGTATATGTATTGCCGGTGACCATCTGGAATTTTAATTAGCTGTTGAACCTGTGCATTGGTATTCCTTACATTATTGTTATGCTTGTTATTTATTCTTTAGGTTACAAAGAACACAATTGATTAGTCTGTCTAAGGCCTATGTGTTCCCCCTTTTGTTTGTATAAGAACGACCGATACCTGTGTAAATAAATAAATGTTTTATGTTTTAATATTTTATTTTTCTTACTATTCCTTATTCTCAAACAAGATGGTATTAATGAAAGAACAATAGAAGTTGCATTCATCATTACGAGTATACAACACAGATTTAAATGTCCAGTTGCCATATAAAAAGGCTTATGCCCAATAGTTCTGAGCAATTTTCTGTACGTCCACGTCCGCAGTAAACTCGTGTCCCTAAAATTAACAAAACAGACTTTTTACTTTAACTTATTAAGAGGTGTGCGTATTAAATAATGAATAATCGGTCGCTTTAACACTAAAGAAAATCACATGAGAAAAGCTACATGATTAAGAGTTCTTCTTTAAGATATGTGAAGTCTGCCAACTCGCACTGGGCCAGCTTGGTGGACAGTGGCCTAACTGTTCTCACACTGAAAAGAGCCACATGTCCAGTAGTGGGACAGTTTATCCACAGAGCTGCTATTATTATATCAAGAGGCATAGGGGGTTTTTGGAGGTGTACAGTACGTACAAGATTCCATAGATTTTTGAAACTTGGCGCAATTGGGTTTGTTTGATGAAAGTCTTTGATTGACTGTATGGCGTAATGACTGATGCATGATGTCTCACTACTGCCAGGATGCCGAGTTTTAAGAGTTCGGCACCAATACGGCATAAAATTAAAAGTCCACCGCGATATCTACATCGACATACCTACTTAATATTTTTATTGTTTCTATTGGCAGAGTGGCCAACCTGGTGGTAAGTAGTAACTATCTACAGACTTCATCAAACTCAAAAGTTTAATAAATCTAAGTCGCTGCCTACCGTGATATGTAATAATACTCTCTGTAAGCCGCATTTAAAGGAGAACAAACCTAGGCAGATAGTGTATTTCAGAAATTGAACGTACCTACGTAAAGGAAATGAGTATTGAAAGCGTAAAGTGCTTGATGGAAATGTTTTGTTGTCAAGTGTAAATGAATATATCTGTTCCACATGTAACCTTTGTGAAGAGAAAAAAAACAATAATTAAATTTGAAATGTCCTGGATCTCATACAATCATACATTAGTGACAGAATACAACTAACGCAAATTACAAGGTTATGTCCAAAAACTAAAAAAGTCATTAATTATTTATCAAAAAATAAAAAGACAGTTATTTTTGTTCCACAAGAAAGTGTCCATTATTATTTATTATATACATATATTAATGATTTACCGAAATTGACAAAAATAAAACTGTTTTATTCGCAGACAATGGTACAATTATATTTACAGGCAAAAATGATACAATATTATTAAAACAGGGCATTGATAATACTTTACATTGTATAATTAATTGGTTGACACTAAATAACTTGAAAATTAATCTAGATAAGACACATTTTATGACATTTAGAAATATAATTAATAAATTGGGCAAATAAAAAAAATTAAATTAATTATTTGGGATATAAAATTTAAGTAGCCGAAACTAAATTTTTAGGACTTAATATTGACTCTTTTTTATTTAATTATTTTTGTTTGAATTGGACATCACGTGTGGAACTTTTGTGTGCGAATATAAATAAATTCGCATATGCCTCGTATGCACTATCAAAAACTGTAGATATATCAACCGTGTTAATAGCTGATCATGGTCATGTATCACCTATTCTAACATACGGAATTATATTTTGGGGAACCTCCACAAATTGGGAAGCGGCATTTAAGGCACAAAAGAAATGCATAAGGTCCATTTGTAAATTATAAATTATTGATAGCTGCAAACCTTATTTTTTACAATTAAAGCTACTAACGCTACCTAGTATCTATACATACATATATTCTCGAAATTGTCTCGTTTGTATGGAAAAATCTATATATTAATACGTGAAGCAAAAACTTTGAATCCCTTTTTACGAAAATTGCGCGGACGGAATTTGGCACAGCTAAAGGTTATATGGAGAAGGAGTGACGAATCCTAATATTTATATAAAATATGCATTGGAAATACATTAAATTAATGAAAAAACACTACACGCACACAACCATGCATTTGACCCACGCAGTCGAAGCGCGTAACTATGGTTACATATATCAATTAGAATGACATATATCAGCAATATCTTACAGGCAAACTTTGGTCGAATTTCGAGTACTAGGCGACCGCTAGTATAAATAAATTCGAGAAACTTAACAGTCCAAGACACAATATGATAAAACACTGCACAAATGAACAAAAGTATATTATGTATGGCCCTATGCATTTATAATCACTTACCAAACGAATTGTTAAATATTACGTTATTTTTTTTATATTTAAGCGTTGTGTAAAAGTTACTGCTTGCCAAAGCAATTCTATCAAGGAATATCTAACAGATAAATGTCTATAAAAATATGACTGTGACATTATTTAAATTGTATGACATGTTGGATTTGCTGTTACTTTATAATTGTCTGTTTGATTCTGACATCCTTTGTAATTATTTAATATTTATTCATAAGTTATATAATAAGTGCTGACATACTTGTGTCTCATAATGTTTAAAATTAAATACTTTGTAATGTTAAAAATGTAATTTTGCATGCTTAAAAGCTGTTTATGGTGATACCCTGTATTAATTTAAGATCCGCTTAACCCTCGCCATAGCCGTCAGGTTGATAAGAGGTTACCGCACGATCTCGTTCGAGGCTGCGAGCCTCCTCGCCGGATCGATGCCATGGGACCTGGAAGCGGTGCTCCTGGTGTCGCTCTATCGTTGGCGCCAGGAGGCGCTAGCTTGGGGCGAAGGACCGTATCTTCCTGCTATCAAGGCGGCAAGGTCCAAGCTCCGCCAAGTCCTAGTGGCGAATTGGAAGGAGCGACTTGTGCACCGCAGTGCCGGGCACGCCACGATCGTGGCGCTAAGTCCCGTGTTTGAGGAGTGGCTGGAGAGGCGGCATGGCGCCCTCACCTTTCGGCTGAAGGTAATGACTGGCCACGGTTGTTTTGGCCAGTTCCTGTGTTGTATACACCGGCAAGAGACGCTTTGTTGTCACCACTGCGGCGACTGCCGCGACGTTGTTGAGGACACGGCGCTGCACACTTTGGCGGTTTGCCCCACCTGGGCATCGCAGCGCCGTGATTTGATCGCGGCAGTCGGATCGGTTGCCCTTCTATGAGGAAGTGATTTCCATCATGGAGGCGGCGGAGCGGGAGAGGGAGCGCTTAAACGCAAACCCTCTCCCCAACCGCAGAGCTGGGCGCTGGAGGGCGCGAGATGACCTCCAGCCACCCTGAGGTTTTACCTGGGGGTGGTGGGCTTTGTGGGCCTGCCCGCCATCCGTTCAGCACCAGGTCCGAGAGGCGGCGTGCGTGTTACCACGCGCGTCTCTGTGTCGTGTCCGTCTCCCCTTTAGAGGGGGAGACAGTAGGGCTTTTAAATGAGTAGTGCCTATATTGGGTAGGTCTTATTGTGTAGTGGCCTGCCGTTTCACACGGCGCGGCGGGCTGAAACCTCGGCGGGGTCACGACCGCATGCGAAAGTGATTCGCGCGGCCCCGTCGATAGTGATTTTGTCGAAGAACACCGTGGTAGGATTAGTCGGTATTCCGGGAGGTACCTTATTCTTATTCCATCTTTCTTTTACCTCGACGAGTCCGACATAACCCCTCCGCCTACCTCCGCGGAGGGGTATACGTCAAAGCATACTCCAAGTAAAAAAAAAAAGATCCGCTTAACCCATATTTCACAAATAATTGATTTGATTTGATTTGATAATTTTTCCGTATTTTGCCTTTTCGTATATAACTTGAGACACCGCAGTAGAATTCCCTCTGCCGCTGTTTTCCTGTGATTCCCTGTGCTATTTATCTAATTTCTTATGCCGTCGGTAAAATATAGTTCATCTTTTATGTTCCACTAGTTCCACTGTTCGCCGCGAGAGGCCTTATTTTAGAAAAGCTGTTTTTTTTCAGTATATTTTTAAATAATCAATAACGTATGCATACTGGTTGGCATTATTTTAATTCAGTTTAATAGATAACGCATGATTGAGTAAAAAATATTCAAAACTCCGAACATCCTTACAGAAATTTATTTTACGATTTAAAAAATAACATGGAATAAAAATATAATATCTACTATAATTTACATAGCCATTCCATAGAAAATATATAATTCAATGTTTCATCAGTGTTCTTTATGTACCTAGAGGAAATAATATAACTTCAATGACAGAACAATAGAAATTGCATTCATCGCTGTAGAATATAGATTTGAACGTCCAGTTGCCAAATATTGATTTAATGTTGGTAAAATGGAATAAATTATTCATATTCACAAGGAAATTGGAAAATTAATCAAGCAATCTTTGCTGGTGACTTAGAGTAAATGAAATTATCTAAATATTTAAGGTAGAGCTGGTGATTTTGGTTAGACTGATGATACATTCATCTTCAAAGACTAAGAATAGTCTTTAAAAATGGATGTAACATCTATCTTCTGTTTGCAGTAACGAAGTATTATCATTAATTTCGTGCTGCCGTAGCCACCAGGCGGATGACAGAATAATATAATTATGTCCCAAGTCATTATGAATGTGTTGTGTTGTATGAGTTATTTAATTATTTGATAAAGTAAGCTTACAAAACAATGCATTAGTCAGTCGAATTTTATATAGATATTGTGATACTTGTTTTTCTCTTTTCAGTTCATTACTTTTAAGCAGTCGGGTTTTTTGTTTTTATAATAACAATTTTATTTCAGACATTTTGTTTTATTTTTATATATAACTAAGTACAGGCAATGTCATTCCTGACTTAAATACATTCTTGCTAGAAAATGATACTTCGGGCGTCCTGATAAAGGTATAATTGTTACGCTTTTTGACAATTTGTGTTAAAACAGTAATATAAACGTGATACGATACATATATTTTTGAAATGCTGTTTGCACGATCTTTCATTTGATACCCATATTGCTAAGGTAAGAAAAAAACAAACGCTCTCCCCGTTTTTTTTCATTTGCGGACGCCATTTTGAAAATTTATCTAGCCTATGTCACTACCACAATTCTGATGAATTTAACGACACCTCATATGTCAAAAACCGTCCAGCCGTTTGGGCTGTAGGGCGTGCCAAAGAAATGGACATACCTACATAGGTACATACATACGCTCGAAAAACATTACACTCCTTCTGACGCAGTCGGGTAATAACATCCATACAGTTGTTTGAATGTAAGCTTTTGATGCTTCTGCCAAAAAAAGGAAATATCGTGGAGCCCTTTTTATATACTAAAAAGACAGAAAAGATAATATTTTAAAATACCGGTAACTTTTATATGCTAATGCAATGTTATTGGTTTTCTTTTATAATTTTGTAGTTTCTATTATTGTTATTAATTAATAACTTACATAATTTTTTGAGGCATCCGAAGTAGTGACAATTCTAATAGAACACACGGCATACATTACGATAACTGCTAAATATTTCGCCAACATTTTGTGCATGATATCTTGGCTTCGACCTGAATAATATAAACAGTGATAAATATATCATAAAAGCTTGCAATTAGTAAGTATTATTATGCTCAGTGACACGGTTTGATGGACAGCAAAATTGTTAAGCAGAATACTGTACTGCAATTGTGTGTTATTAATTTACTTAAAGTACAGATCGTTTATTGATAAAAGTCATAAGATTATAATAATAGCCCGGTCAAGGTCGGTTAGACATGCAAAGGTACAAAAATTCGCATGGAGCTAAAAATTGGTAGGAATGTCCCCATCGATCTGGGGAAAAATGTATTGAAGGTCAAAGGTCCCAAAACGGGTGTTTCGCTTTTTTTTTAGCAAAATGGTAAGTTTTATTAAAAATTACTTCAGACAAAAATTATAGATCATAAAATTATCTATGAAATATATCTGAATACTTTTTTCCTAAGAGCTACCGTTTCTGAGATAAAACGGTTACAACAGTTGAAAATGTTGTATTTTTCATAATATGCCATTCCACGCCATCTGTGAGGTAATCTACTTAGCGTGTTTTTTTTAATAGGGTTGCCCTGGTAGGCCTATTCCATGGTCTATTGTGATGCTGTTTAATTGAAAAATATTGAATAGTAAAACACTATATTTTATAATATAAAAAATGATGAAAGCGATGTAACTTTTAAAAAACTGGAGAATATTATTCGTCAGTTCATAATTGTCTAATACTGCTCCTTTCTCTTCTTCTTCTGCTTCTTCTGCTTCATCCGGTCCCTGTTCTTCTCCTTCTTCTTCTTCTTGCTGGTTGCAAGTAAATTGCCTTAATAGCGATGCACCACGTTTCCTCATTGATATCATTCGAATCGTGTGCTGTTGGTGATTTAACATTGAAGCACGACTGGCTTTGACATCTAGTACATGCTAGAGAACAAAATAATCTAACTTTTTTGCAGTCGCATTTAGGACTCCAACCCTTTTTTACAAGTGCAAAAATTGTATTTGGGAGTTCCTCCGGCTCCGGTGGGGTATAAAGTCTGGACTGGTTCCAATGTATTGTCGATCAACTTCCAGCCCCAGTCTTTTGGGTCTAGTTGATAACCAAGCCACAATTGAACTTGATAATATACCCGAAATAGACATTAATGAGCGGAAGCAGAGGTGGGAGGAAGACAAGCTAATTGCACTCGTTTTTTATTACAAGTGGTTTTAATAAAGCATGCGTATTGAAATTAAACTACTATATACGGATTTTATCGCGTTGTTTATTTAGCACTGTATTACAAAATTTTGAAAATATTACACTACTACTACTATTGATTTTATTTTACTAATTTATAAGCTAATAAAATTATTTAAACTATTAAATCTATTTATTTTTGGTTTACACTTTCCCCGACGTTTCGGTTGCTTTCCAGACAACAGAAAGCAACCGAAACGTCGACGAAACCGAAAAACGAAAAATCCGTATATAGTAGTTTAATTTCAATGAATAACATTCGCGTAAACAGAAGACAATATTATATAAAGCATGCGTATCGAAGCTTATCTAAACAGGTAGTTTTTTTAGGAGCTCCGTACATAGAAAGAAGAAAACGAATTCCGTTGATCATAACTTCTATCGCAGTTGAGTTACTCTTTCTAAAAACTTTACCACATTGAACTAAATCTTGTTTTTCAAACATATCAAGAACTATTGTTTACCTCTCCCTCCTGAAAAATGCAGATGTTGTATCGGAGCCAGTTATTGCGTGTAAAAATAATACATTATTTTAACATTTTGCAGAAGCTGATAAACTTTCAGATGAATACATTGCCGACTGATTTCATTTATTAGGCATTTAATTTTAAGAGAAAGCATATATATGGATCCTTGCCATGCAGACAATTGAATAGGAGACAGACGTTGCTGAAGGCTACACTGGCGTATATAATGAAGTACTGAGTTTCTTTTGACCTAATATTCTCGTAACTATACTATTTTGTATATCTAAATTACACTGACCGATAGAAAAATATTTTTCCCTTGTCTAACCGCTTCAGTGTTGTATATACGTGGCGTACTTATTTTATTTTTTTTTATTTTTTGTTATTGGGAAAAACAAACAACTGTACATTGTGTCTTACTGGCTAGATACATAACAAAATAAATTAATATACAATCCACGGCGTTTCCACATATTACTTTCAGAAGTACAGTTAAACCTAATTGAAGCTTAGAGCTAGTATCTACTTAAATCTAAGTGTATGTGTTTACACAAATGTTCACAAATGTTTATACTATTGTAGCTGACGAAGCGTATGTATTATATTATTTTTAAACAGATTGCGAGTATAGGCAAAAATATCTATATTAACAATACAATTGCACGCTCCCTCGCATTCGTACGACTAACAGTCGTAGCAAATAGCGGGTAGGTGCGCGTCTCTCGTCTAATTACAGATCTGGGCACAATATAACATAAAGCGTTAATAAGTTCGGTACAATCATACTTATTGCTAATAAGGTCATAGAGCACCATAGCCTGAAGTAACAGTCGTCTCGAATGTAGTGTAAGCAAAGTAAATTTTTGTAGAGACTCTTTGTATGTGGAACGCCCTAGACGACATTTAAACTGAGTTGCTCGCAGAAGAAATACTTATGCATGTTATGAAAAATACAACTTTTCAACTGTTTGAACCGCCATCTATATAATATCTCAGAAACCACCGTTTACATATCTGAATACTTTTTTCCTAAGAGACACCGCTCTTAGGAAAAAAAGTATTCAGATATGTTTAATAGATAAATTTATGATGAAAAATTTTTGTCAGAGCTAATTTTTTGATAAAACTTACTATTTTGTTGAATATCCCATTTTTGTGACCTATGGAATATATGTACCTTGGATAAATTTTCCGGGTAAGGTCGATAGGGACTTTTCAGATTTCACATATAGTTAATGGTGCTTCGTGGCTTCACGGTCGACAATTTACATTTCTCTACATAAACTATTATTTTCTCTTTTCTGTAATTAAGGGAAGGAAAAAAAGCCTTTATGCTAATGGTGTGACTTTTTTGCAACACTCGCGGAAACGTGTCCACCTGCTATTACTATGGACAATAGGTATTTTTTGCCTTTGGTGGTTGACGATCCATTGCCTACGATGGTTAACGGTAACCATCATTGGTGACAGCGTGGTAGGGCTTCATTGCAGAAGCAATACAGACAAAGACCATCTCGATGCAAACCGAACTGTCGAAAAAAAACTAGCCAGCGCATAAATTGCTACTGTTAAATTATAACATTTAACGTGTATATAACATATTATTAATTTAAAAGGATTAAAATAATATATTCTATTTTTCGAATGCCATTGTGTACCTACACATCTAACTTGGAGAATGTCACTCAATCAACAATTTTTGTGATGGTTGATCTGAGTGCAACAAATCCGGTTAGAGTATCACATATACATAATTTATCTGTTAAATCAAAATCAAAATAAATTTATTCAAGTTAGGTTACAAGGTAACACTTATGAATTATGAATGTCAAAGTTACACTAATTTTTCCTCTGAATTTACATTTACTGCCACTGAAGATAAACGGAACTGTATATAATATATATCTACTATACTATCTATACTATCTATAAGCGGACACACTAATGATTTCAAGGTTTGTCAAGTATTGTTCGTAGATACGATCTGAGCCTGTAATTTCACTGATGCTTAAGACTAGTTACGTCGCGTTATTGTCAGACTTGTGAATTATTAACGGGAGCGATGTTTGCCATCTTCAATCAGAAAGGAAAAATCCCGTTATTAATTAATTTATTTATTTTATTGGTAGCATATGTTACATGTCACAAATATTCATTATATAACCCAGAACTTACCTATATCACACAAATGGCAGCTTCTTAAACTTATTGGTATGACTATAGAATTTTATGCACACCTACCATGTTTTGATTCTGGTTTTAAAAGTAATGCTGGAGGGTGACGCCGCTGATGAAGAATGGAAATCTGTAATGCAAATGTATACACGCGCCACACAAGTATATAAGCTTTACTTTTCACACCTTTAGCTTTACTTTACTAACACCATCTGAGTCTCGTTATACTTAATGCCAAAACATAGGCAAAGTGGTTACCCCGACGACGCACTGTGGGCTGAAAATCGACCTCCATAGACATAGAAATGAAAGTTGCTAGATGTTCGTGTTGTTGACAGATATGGCTTCTATTAGCTATTATACACATAACAATGTCGTCTGAGCTAACTCCGCACAGAAATGAATTTATTATAAGGTTTTTTCGAAAAAAATGTATGGAGCTAGCATGAAAAATCTGAATATCTCTGAACTTGCAAGGAAAACCGTAATATCCTCAGAGATGGTTATAGGACTAATTATTTGTGATTTTTTGACATACTTCATATAACGGTACCTGCTGCAGAATTTTTTATAAAAATCATCTAATTTTTAATTAATTTTTTTTAACTATAAACGATTTGTTTTATTGTAAAAGTAAAGAAACAACACGTTATATGCATATAATACTAAATCTTCGCCAGTTATTTGTTAAAATATCAAGAAAATTATTTTTGCCTTACATAGTATATATGTTTTAAAACAGGTAATTGGATACCATTACTAAACTTTGCATACAGGTAAACCACTGAATATTAAATTAGCCTTCTAATGAGTTCTGAATAAGAGATTAAGTGATTTGCAATATAGCACAATGGTAACTACGGAGTACACTAATTAAATTCTTACAGGTAAGTACATAAGTAACTTAAATAGTTAATTAGACATGTTACGAGTTCTAAGAAATATTTTCGACAACTGTCTAATTATTTTATTATTATGTCTAAATGAAGGTATTTTTTTAAATCATTAAATTCTACTAATGTCAAAGTAAAGATCAATCGATAAGTTAGTTATTTTATTAACGCTAATAATAGGCATTAAATAAAAAGAAAAATAAATTAAAAAGGTATTTTTTAACAGTTGATAAAATTTATATAAAACAAAACATAGGTACAAAAGTATGCAAAAATATAAATAGGTACAAGAATAGTAATATAAAATATTTAAAAATAAATCAATTGCAAAACATAGTTACGTACCAAAGCTAAATAACGAAAGATCATGAAAAAATTACATTGAATAGAATTATAATTAAAAGCACAAAAAGTTTCTAGTTTTCCTTATCACTCTCGTCGATTTCTGAATCAGAATCTAGATTGCCTAGAAACTCAAAGTCAGTTTCTTGAAACTGAATTAAATTGAGGGTTTCAGGAAATAAATCCTCCTTTTTCTTGGCATCTAACTTGGGCCTTTGTACATTTATAAAAGGATCCGAAGAAACAACTAACATATTAAGGATATCATGATTCGAATCTTGCCTGCTCTTTTTCTGCGAATGATGTTCCCGAAACCTCCTAAAATCTTTATTGCGAGACTCGGATGCTTCTTCCGAGAGACTTCCTATGGGTACAACATCATTCTTCTCGATTATGTCTGCCCCGTGTATAAGTAATTTGTGGACGGTTGATGACATATAGTACCAGTCATATAATTCCACGTACCTCTCTGCTGTTTTGAAGGCATAATCTTTAAATTTAATTATATCTACTTTTTCCCCGGAAGTTATTGCCTGTAAAATCACAGCAAATCTTCTTATTAGTTCTTCGTCCAACCCAGTAATGGCTGCAGTTTTATGGGGAAATTTGAAAAACTTTCTTGCAGTGTTGCCGTCATTAGTAGTTCCGGAACCTTGTTTAACAATGTCAATCAATAGATTTAATTCGTCTTTTTTGTCTTGAATAATCTTTTTTCTCTTACTTAGCATTTCTTTGTGCTCGTTACCTCTCGCAGCCCACTCTTTAAAATCTAGTCTATACGAAATATGTAGTAAACATTCCATACAATTTATACGGGCGTGTAGAGATGACAATCCAAACTCGTATATATCAGAAGATACGGTCTTTGCTGTTACTACACTCAAACGGTTCATTTCTGTCGGTTTTGCCAGACACAAATAGCATGATGAACTTGATCTGGCTTGAGACAAATACGTGCAGACTTTACCATCGATCATTGTCATCATTAGGTGATGATTCACCCTGTTTCTATTATTGCACTCTGTAGGAATGAGAGCCTTAATTTCTTCATCCATTCGTCGTTTGTGTTCGATGACTACTGCTTCGCTTTCCTTCACAAAAGTAAATTGAACTGGACGACAATACATTGCTGAGCATGGTTTTGGGTTCATCCACAAAGTATTGTCTCCATCAGTCAGTTTTAGTGGCACCAAGGAAGTCATGAAAATACTTGAATCGTCTTGATCGCTATCCATTTTCTGCTTGTATCGGCTTTGGTTTGACGCACCATCGAAACCCCATTTAGATATCAATTTTAAATCCTTATTTTGCACATCATCGTTAGGAAAACTTTGGAGGATTCTTTTGACCGTAATGTCGAGTAAAGCTTGAAGGGTTATTCTTGCCGATGAATCGGTCACTAACACTGATTGCTTCGGAGGATAGCATGCCAGCTTGGTTTGTTGCACTTTATAGTAGGATGGATAAATATCCTTTCTACCTTCCCGAATAGCTGACTCTCGTAAAGTGATGTATTGCCACTTTGATAATTTTAATGAAAGGAGTAATCCAAGTGCTTTTCCTGGTGTAAATAAGATAGTTTTCACCGGTTGCTTAAGCGTTTCCTTAATTTTAGAGGCTGCTTCAGGATGTTTCAGCATATATTCGATTACAGATGCGATATCCTCACAACCTTCTTCCTTAAAACGCGCTGCTGCTGTATATGCCAATTCACTGGGATTGTCAGTTTTATGCTCATCAGATCTTCTCTTCTTCTGTTTGCTTTCCAGATCTTCGAATGGTTTTCGTGACCTCTTTGTCATTGTACCAACAGAGTATGATGTTGAGGGTTCTGGAGAGATTGATCTTGATCCCTCAGCAACAGTTGGTTCTTGAGCGACTAAATTTATACAACTTGGCCAATCGATAGTTGCTTGCAGCCAAATTTCGTATTGTTTTCTAAAAGTATCAAGAATTCAGTGAGATTTTTGCCACCTTTGTGATGCAGCTCGTACAAATCTCCGACAAAATTCTTTTAGAGTCACTTGATCTTCAACGGAAAGACAAACGTCTAGGCGGGATATAACTTCACTAAACAATACCTCATGATCAAATGAAGTACTCTTACATTTTAGAAGAACGAATAGGTCTAAATTGGTATTTAAACTTTCCATTATAAAATTTCACAGTGATATGTTAGGGGTAACAAAGCTTAGAATAAACTAAATTATGATGCAAAATGTTAACCATTTTATATTTCAGTCCAACATTAGTTAACGACCTCATTAGACAGTTGTCGAAAATATTTCTTAGAACTCGTAACATATCTAATTAACTATTTAAGTTACTTATGTACTTACCTGTAAGATTTTAATTAGTGTAATCCGTAGTTACCATTGTGCGACATTGCAAATCACTTAATCTCTTATTCAGAACTCATTAGAAGGCTAATTTATTATTCAGTAGTTTACCTGTATGCAAAGTTCAGTAATGGTATCCAATTAACTGTTTTAAAACATATATACTATGTTAGGCAAAAATAATTTTCTTGATATTTTAACAAATAACTGGCGAAGATTTAGTATTATATGCATATAACGTGTTGTTTCTTTACTTATACACCAAAACAAATCGTTTAATGTTGAAAAAAAATAATTAAAAAGAAGATGATTTTTAAAAAAAATTCTGCAGCAGGTACCGTTATATGAAGTATGTCAAAAAATCACAAATAATTAGTCCTATAACCATCTCTGAGGATATTACGGTTTTCCTTGCAAGTTCAGAGATATTCAGATTTTTCATGCTAGCTCCATACATTTTTTTCGAAAAATCCTTATAATAAATTCATTTTTGTGCGGAGTTAGCTCAGATGACATTGTTATGTGTATAATAGCTAATAGAAGTCATATCCGTCAACAAAACGAACATCTAGCAACTTTCATTTCTATGTCTATGGAGGTCGATTTTCAGCCCACAGTGCGACGCTACGATTCTGGCTCTATAAGTGGACTTCGCAACAAGAAAATAAGCAACACGAACCAACCAACTTGCAAATCAAGCTACGGCCATCAAGAAACATTGGAAGTAGCGGCTGGTACCACCATCTTATCCCACATTCCGGAGTTTTGGAGGGATCAACCTAAATTATGGTTTACACAACTGGAAGCCATATTAGCACCACAAAAACAAGGCGACGATTATAAATATTTTACGGTTATAGCAAAGCTGTCTAAGGAAGAAATACTACAGGTTAGTGACCTCATTACGTCTCCACCATCCACAGAAAAGTATAAGGCCATCAAGGAGCGCTTAATTAATTGCTATGAGGAGTCGGAACAGCGCCAATTTTAAAAATTATTGACTGAAATGGATCTCGGCGATCAAAAACCATCACAACTTTTACGCAAGATGCAAGTTCTTGGAAAAGGAAAAATGGGTGACGAAACTATCAAGCTGCTATGGTTGCGACTTTTACCACCATCGGTCACTACAGTCCTAGCAGTTACAGAAGACATGGATATCGACAAGATGAGCCAGATCGCTGACAAAATTATAACAAACTCAAAACTTACCGAGGTATCAGTTGTAAACGAAAACATAGACAAAACTGATTAAGAGGCAATGGCATGCGTATTAACACAGTTAGCAAAAATACAATTTGAGTTAAGTGCAATTCAGCGTGATCACAAAGACCATCGACGCAGCACTCAAAGATATTTTAATCGTCAGCATTTCCCATTGAGGTCAAGTTCAAGAGCAAACAGTCGGGAAAGAAACACTATTGTTTTTATCACTATAAATACGGAAAATATGCAAGAAATTGTATTGAACCATGTGATTGGCAACAAAAATTTAACTCAAGAGACCAGGGAAACTAAGCAAAGCGCAGACTACGGCGGATCTTTGTGCTATTCACCCGTCCAACCGCCTCACTGTTACCGACCGAAAAAGTGGTATGAGATTTTTGATTTACACGGGAGCAAATATTTCAGTTATCGGCAAAACACACAGACATTCATTTACACATAATGAACAATATACACTTTATGCTGCTAATGGTACAAAAATCAACACTGGTGAATGGAGACCATGTGGCGATTATAGAATGTTCAACAAAGCGACCGTGCCTGATAAATATCCACTTCCACGATTAACCGATTTTACTTATAAATTAGAAAAAAAATACGTATTCAGCAAGATTGATATCCGGAAGGCTTACCACTGTATTCCAGTTAAAGATGTGGAAAAACCGCTATTATTACTCCTTTTGGATTTTTCGAATATTTGAGAATGCCTTTTGGTCTACGCAATGCAGCGCAAACATTCCAACGATTCATGGACTCCCTATTCACAGATTTAGATTTTGTTTTCGTCTTTGTCGACGATTGCCTAATTGCCTCGGCAAATGAGATTCTACATTATCAGCACTTAGATACAGTTTTCAAACGCTTACAGGAGAATGGAATAACTATTAACCTCGAAAAATGCGAGTTCCTCAAAAGCGAGATAGATTTCTTAGATTATCATATAACGAGCCAAGGAATACACCCGACTGAGGAAAATTACAAAGCAATTGCAGAATTTCCTAAACCAAAGACAATCAAAGAATTAGGATTTTTAGGCATTCTTAATTTTTATAGAAATAACCTTCCGCACGCCGCCAAATATCAGATTATTTTAAACGACTATCTGTGCAATTCGAAAAAGAATGATAACTCTCTTATTATTTGGTCAACAGAAGCTGAAAATGCCTTTGATAAATGCAAGGAAAACATCATGAACGCAATATTAACAATGCGTCCCTCACGCACTGTCCCACTGGCACTTATGACAGATGCTAGTTCTACCTGTGTTGGCGCGGTTCTACAACAAAAATCCGGACCTAACTAAAACGGAACCATTAGGATTTTCTCAAAAAAATTAAGTGATGCTCAACAAAAATACTCAACATTTGATAGCGAATTACTTGGAGTATACATGGTAGTCAAGCATTTTCAAAGGTTTATTGAAGGAAGAGAATTCTCAATTTTCACAGATCATCGACCTTTGACATACGCATTCTCCCAAAAACCATCATCAAACGATACGCCACGGCGAATTCGGCAATTGGACTTTATTTCACAATATAGCACTAACATTCAACATATAAGCGGACGTGATAATATTGCTGCAGATGCACTGTCACGTATTGAGCAAATTGATATGCCATCACCGATAAATTATGCCGAATTAGCAAGATGCCAATCTAATGACCAAGAATTGATAAGACTCCGTGACAATAGGAATTTGAAAATTAAAAACATAATGCTTCCATGTTCCACAAAAAGCATCAGCTGCGACACATCGACTGGGAAGAATCGTCCTTATTTACCAGAGAAATTTCGAAGACAGGTTTTCGACGTCATTCATGGACCAAGTCATCCGGGCAAGCGAACTACTAGAAAAATGATAACTCAAAGGTATTTATGGTCAGGTATGAACAAAGATATTAATAGCTGGTGTAAGTCATGCATAGCTTGTCAGAAGTCAAAAGTACAGCGCCACACCATATAATCGGTAGGAAGTTTTATGCCATCGCAGCGTTTTGAGCATTTACACATCGACATTGTTAGACCATTACCTGTTGTAATTCCGGTTGAAGATATCACAGCCGAAACAATATCTCGTGCACTAAATGAGGTGATGATTTCTAAAGAAGATCAATAAAATGACATCAGTACCAAAACGCAAGAAACACAACCGAACAATTTTCATTCATCCTGAACTTAAAGAATGTTCACACGTATTTGTAAGATGCGACAGAGTAAAAAGAAGTCTGACACCACCCTATGAAGGGCCATTCCCAGTGATAAGAAGAATGGATAAAACATATGTCATTAAGGTCATGGATAAAGAAACAGTAATATCAATAGATAGATTTAAACCAGCATTTGCCATCAACAACGAAGATATAAACGTGACGATTTCAGAAAACACACAGACACAGCTATTCAAACACGTACATCACCAAGTCAGGACGGACAGTTAAGCCCACAGTACGGTTCTGTATTCCGTGACGCAAGCATTCAATCCATATAAATACTCGCGAGCGTCAGCACATATTTTTACTCGACTATTTTTCGGAATCAGCAATGTATTATGTCATTAAGCATACGATTGTATCTATAAATAGAAATTGTAATAGTTAAGTAGGAATTGTAATAATTATTTTTATTTTTAAAGGAGGGTGTACATGTAGCGACTACATTATTACACGTATTCCGATAGAGCACATCTTAAGATAAGTTAAAATGCACACGCATGCAAATGTATACACGCGCCACACTAGTATTTAAGTTTTACTGAAATGAAACAGACTATAACACCATCTGAGTCTCGTTATACTTATTGCCAAAATATAGGCAAAACTGCTTGACTGTTGCGCAAACGATCTCTGTGCCTTATTAGGTAGTGATGTAAGATACCTAAAAATAGGAACAAAGCCCTGTTTTCCCTGACGGACGGCAGTGTCCTAATACACTTGTGGGTGGCATGGAATGTTTGGAGACCTCTTCGTGGCAGTCTAACGGTCAGTAGGCAATCGCTGCTAGTTCTAAACGTATTTTGATGATAGCTTGACTCCAAACTGCTATATTGTAAAGAATGTATCAAATGCGTTATTTGACTTTTGCGTGATGTTGGAAGAAATAAAAAAACAAAATATATAAATACCATTTATATTAAGACGTCTCTAAAATTTAAACAAATTACTATTTAAGTCTTTAATGACCAGACTCAGGCTCATTAGATATAGTGTTATAATAGAGGTATATAATAGAGTTAGCAGATAGGTTATAGTATACCTGTTATAAGCTGGCCAGTCTGCAGTGAAAGCGGTCGTGGAAGCTTGTGCACCTTCCTCCTTTTCCCAATAAAGTAATTTTAGAATAGTGTGTTATTCATTTATGATATTCGTATTCAAACTTTTTAAAGAAAGTTTGCCATATTATAATTCGTAATTGTTACACTTTTAATGTTTATTTATATTTTCTATTATACTGTAACAAATATGGCACAGAATACAAATTACTAAAAATTTCAGCTGTGTTTATAAATGTTTACATTGACTCGTTAGCATTATTAGCGCTTATGTTTTCGTGCTATTGTGACGTCCCGATGTCAATGTCTGGATCCAGTGTATAATGTTATTCAATTTTGTTAACTCAGGGGCAAGCTCGTACGTCATTTTACCACCTTGACTCTAGTATAACAAAAATATTGCACTAGAACGTATTTTCTCAGTCAAGCATTTAAGATTCTATCTACAAAAATGCATATAATTGCTTGCGACCGACTGTGACTAAGTATGATGAAAAAATATCAAGTTGTGTAAAAATATCAAGTGCAAATCGATCACTTACGTTTGGTGTTACAGACAAACATACGGACGCTGCATTTGTGTATATAACAATTAATTATACAGGAATAGCATTGTCGTGAGCAGTACGTTTCACGAATCAGTCAGCCAATCTCAGTAGTTGCCATGCGTTTGACTGTTAACACAAAAACTGGCGGTTAATGACGCAATTTTTTTTAAGGCTTGTCTACATTTGATTACTCACTCTAATATACCTAATCAATAAGTTCAATTCATATCAATACATTTCTAGTGCTGTAACTTTCACAGACAACATCATTAAGTTCATATCCTTATGTACCGGTGGCAGACCTTTGAGAAATAATAGTAATATCAGTATAAACTGTCCCACTGCCTGGCATGGGCCTTTTCACAGTGTGAGAAGGACTAGGCCATAGCCCACTACGCTGGGCCAGTGTGGATTGGCAAACTGCAAATATTTTCGAGAACACATACCTTTCAGAAGCCGGTGATAAATGTATCAATTTGTTTTTACAGTGTCTGAAGCAGACGGCGACCTGATGTTGATGTTAGATTTCCGTTACTTTTGATGTGTTATGAAACGAGAATGGAAGTGCCCCGACAGTGAAATTAACTTTTTTATGTACACGCCGTAAGTAAAATGCATTTAGATGGCTTCTTACTATAGATTAGCTATTTGATATTCAACACATGTGGGTTGCGTAGAAATGCACAGTTTACGTGGGTTGGCAACCGGTAATCTTATTATAGATAAATAATAATAATATACTGACTTTCGCATTTATAATATTAGATACCTTTTGGAAAGTAGTTTGTAATCTGTATGATTACAAAAAGACACACAAGTTAGGAATAAAACAGCAACTAGATTGAAAAAACATTCATACTTTTACTATAGAGTTATAATCGTACATTATAAAACATAGTATGGAATATCTTAATACCTACAAAATGAGCAAAAGCTCTTTTTGGATGGCATCAATAACATTGGTTTGGTTAACGCATAGGAGTACGGTTGTTACAGCTGGGGTTGCTTGGGCAGCGCCGTGGTGATTACCTTGGTTTCCACATAGGCGTTGATTCCGTCTTCACCCCTGGAAAGAAAATACGTTAGAGTAAAGACATTTAATATAAATGTCAAATGTGAAACGAGAATAGACTCGAGACAACGAAGTAATATTGACACTCAAGGGCAATTGTACGTCATCATATTAGATATATTCGCAAACATTTTGAGGAAATGACGATTCTTGAATTATCCTTGCGGAGGACTTTACAAACAAACAAGAATGGCGGCAGTGGTGAGGTGACCGTCTGCCCGCTATCTTATTTGTGTAGTCATTAAATATGAATGGAACAGTTGACAGGTGTAAATCACCTTACTGTATGATTAGGTATATGAAAGTGAAAGACATAGTGTTAATAATGTGTACTTACAGTTCTCTGCCGAGACCAGAGTTCTTGAAACCTCCAAATGGAGTTTGAGCAGTGATGTGACTGTATGTGTTAACCCTGAAAATATTAGTTAGTTGATAACAAAGAGCTATTTTTTTAGTAATCAACAATTACAACAAAACGGGTAATACATATTACAGATGCCACGAGAGATATGTATAATAGTACGTATAATATAGAATGTTCGGCTTTGCTTTAGGCAGAACCGCCGAATATTCGCCAACAGTTGATGTGTGTATTTCGAACATAAAATCCATCCAATTAGTAGCAATTTGAATTACATTGTCCGTCATTAAGTTATTTGAAAACTTATGCCTAATTTATCATCAAAGATATCGAAATATGCCACCAACGCCTATTTGTGAATAATTAATTTAGAAGTTTCCAATATGAACTGCATTTAATTAAATATGAATAAATATAAATTCGTGTGTTTGTAATATTCGTATAGTTATCCATAATTAATATATAATCGGGCGAGAAACATTCATGAATCTGCCAAATAAAAATACCAGATAACAGCCAAATATACGTCACTGTTTAACACCTTATTGCCCAAAGTGGTCCAGGTGGACCCCCAGGGGTCCATGGAAGACTCACCCAGGGGTCCATGGGAGACTCAAACAATTAGTAAGCGAAAGTCCACGAAAAAAGAAACGGTTCAGGCCGTAGAGATTTGATCAAATTTTTTAAAACCATTTCGTCCGAATTTACCGATTTTGCTTGGCGGATTAAATTTCTAGCTGCAGGAGGTCCACCGGAACCAGCTAGGATACAGAAACGTTAAAATAGGAATCGAACATTACCATACGGAGCCAGCACGGACTTGCTTGGCGAAGCTAAGCGCCGTAGTGATGTCATTGGTGATCACGCCGGCTGCAAGACCGTAGCTGGTGTCGTTCGCGCGGTCTACTACCTCTTCAAACGATTCGAACTTCAGGATGCTTTGGACGGGACCGAAGATCTGTAACATTGCAATATTTTTTAACTGAAGATATCTATTTTAAGAGAATTTGTAGAGAAAACCAAGTATGTTTTTTTAAGTTTCCTCGTAACAGGGTACTACAGTACAGACTGCCGTTTACCGGGCACCAATTTTAGATAATTCCAGTCTCCGTGCTGCTGCTAAGAATTTCTTGACAAAAACCCTTCATAGCACTTTGCCCGACCTGAGTACCGTACTCGAGATCTCATTCATAGCAGTCGCATACTCTTCCGTTGAGCCACCGAGTCAGTCAATCGAGACAGGCAGAATAATTTCACGACTATACAAAAATACAATTATAAAGCGTTTCTTTACCTCCTCCCTGGCAATCTTCATACTGTCAGTGACGTCAGCGAATACTGTAGGCTTGACATAGTATCCCTTGATTCCTGCCTTGTCACCTCCAGCAACGCACCTGGCGCCACCCTCCTTACCAGCTGAGATGTATCCCATCACTTTGGTGAACATGTCCTTGTCAATCTGTCAAAACCAACAAGATGGTTTAGGTTAAGTGGGACGTCAGCCAAAAGAAGAAGCGTAGTCTTTGTATTAATTATTACTCTACTAATAATAGGTTCCTAATCTGTGTAAATAGTATAAAACTAAAGAGACTGTTTGAACGCGCAGCTCTGGAAATCTGTTCGATTTGATTTTAAACAACGCATACAATTTAGTCTGCTGTCTATATTATAGTAGGCTGATTTATTTAAGTAGAATATTTTAAATATTCTTATTTTATAACTTAGCCTACGTTAGAGTTGCATGCCTGAATTTTATAAATATTGTTAGGGTGACTATTTTAACCTTATTCGGAAGCGAGTAATCATTCCGAAACACTTATCAGATATAAAAAAAACAAAGTAGTTATTAAAAACTGACCTAGTAAGTATGCATGCGAAGTAAATAAAATATATAATTATTATGCATTATTTTGGCACATTTGAACTAGACATTTTAATGGAACTTTGTTTCGTATACATATTTTTGAGGTTGACCATAATATTACTTACATGGCTAACAATATTGTACAGAAATGTGTCTCATACCTGGGGTCCTTGTTGAACGTCATCGAAAGGGTTACCGACGGTCCTCTTCTGGGCGATCTCAGCAGCCTTCTTAACGAACTGGTCGTAGATGCCAGACTGCACGTAAGTCCTGGTACCCGCGCAGCAAACTTGTCCACCGTTAACGAATGCCGCAGCATGGGCAATTTGAGCGGCTTTCTCAACTGCAGAAATATTTGGTTAGTTACGATTAAGAATATAAATGGTATAGTATCATTAAATTTTGTAAATAGAAATGCGGCTAAATAAAAATTGCCATAACAACTGCCATAGTGACGCACAGCAACAGCAGTAATTAATGCGAGTATTGGGCATGTTCATGTAATTCGAGCCTTGGGGTCGGGCAAAGTATTTTCGGTTTTATCTGTTTTTTCTTTTCCATTACACATCTACATTTTGCTGTATATGGTTTTATGTAACATTGCTGGCAAAATGTAGATACACTTTTTATCCCTTAGAAGGATATTCGCGATTGCCTCAAGCCTATATTTATTTATTTATAAAATCATCACTTACAACTATTATTAAAAGCAAACCCAATGCAATAGTGAAGCAAAACTAATATGTAATAACAACTTATTTTCTAAAACTTATTATATATAATGTTATCCTTGTGAATTCACTCAGTGTACAAGCAAAAATGTCCATCTCCTCTGCTACAAGGTTAAGAGTGCGAAGCGCTCGCGTCAGGGGCGCCTAATTCAACAGATTAGTGCGGCCACGAGGTACAGCCAGCAGCTGAGGCCGACGTCGACGCCACACATATCTGTCCGGCAAACTCAAATACACTAACTCTTATATGTTGGCGTTATGTATCTTGCCTCTTAATTTAAATAAATATGAAACGAGTGCGAACTCACGCCTAACTCTCAGCTCGTTGTATCCAACCATGCCTAATATAAACGAGGTTGGATACATAAGCGGGTAAAAAGGATATACTCCATAAAGCCTAAAATATAAAAATCTAACAAATTTATTTTGTATTTGCTCCAACATGAGACTATATTTAGTCTCATGTGGAGTCCAGATGACTGCATTATATTCTAATTGGTTTTTCACCAAAGTGTTATATAAAGCGATAATCGCCGTAATATTTGTGAAACCACGAACGGTACGTACAGTACTTGACTTGCACGAGAATGAACCCGCACCCCGGTGCGGCCGCAGTTCGATGAACACATCGAGTGGCGGATGGTACGCGTCCACAGGCACGAGGGGCGCCTCCGCCCCGCGCACATTCACACTCTCTCCTTTCGGAAGCGTACTTAACACTAAATCTGAACATCGATCATTACAATTAACGATCGTGTTGTACTGAGTAAATCCATAATATGATAAAAAGTATTCAAAATAATTACATACGTTTATCGAACAGGAATGCATATTGAAGTCACCAATTACGACGATATCACTATATTTACTTAAACTTAAGTAAGTACATGTTAGCTTGTTACCTATCACGGAGGTTCTTATCAATCTAGTTGATTTAACCTCTTGTCTGTTGTTTTTGACAGAATGGAGTAAAAATGCTTTGTCATCGACGAGATAAAAATATTGCGATATTAAGGTATAAAAATTATTATAATAACAAATATAACTTAATATCGCAATATTTTTATCTCGTCGATGACAAAGCATTTTTACTCCATTCTGTCAAAAACAACAGACAAGAGGTTAAATCAATTAGATTGATAAGAACTTCCGTGATAGATATTAATTAAATAAGTATAATAATATATTGGTGGCATATTTTAAATTATAATGTATGATTACCATCGGCATCATTGAAGATGACCAGGGGACTCTTGCCACCGAGCTCCAAAGTGACACGTTTCAGGTTTACGGCACCCGCAGCACCCAAAATAATGCGGCCAACCTGAAATATGCATATGATGAATCCATGAAATATCGTAATGACTACACAAGATAATTAGGTTTTTATTTTACTTGCAATGACTGAATGCATTGACGCATATCTATCCGCGGGGCGACGAAGAGATTATGTCCGACTCCTCGGTAATACCGACTAGACCTACCACAGTGTTCATCAACATAACCAGAGTCGGCGGGGCCGCGCGAATATGAAAGTCATGTGAAAGTAATAAATATTATTATATACATATTATTATTACTTCCACACGACAACGCGACCCCTCAAGATTTGGTTTATTCCGACTTTACTCAACTATTTTTGTACTTAATTAGATTTTTTTTATGGTAACCACTTTAGAATATTTTTATTCGTTTATTATGTTTGCTCTTATTCAAGAACTCCGAGTGTAATATACGGATATAAAAGTGAAGATACAGATGTGAGTGATGTCTATGATGTAGCGCCTCCTTATCACCAACCGTTAGGTTATATGTCTAGACGGCCACGGTACTGACCCAGACTCGAAAGACTCAAAGGCTAACTCCTGTTAAGTTTAACACGAGCTAAGATTACGGGCAACAACTACTTTCTACAGGTTAAGGAAGAGCCAAAGAAAAGACAAGGCATAGTTATAGAAGTTACATACTTATTAAAAAAGATACATATTGTCGGCCTCGATGGCGTAGTGGTTAGTGTAACCGACTGCCACGCCTGAGGTCGCGGGTTCGATACCCGCACAAGACAAATATTTGTGTGCATGAACATGGATGTTTGTCTTGGTCTGGGTGTTTCTATGTATAATGAGTATGTATTTACAAAAAAAAAAGTATATATGTATGTTTATCCATTGTCTAGTACCCATAGTACAAGCTCTGCTTAGTTTGGGCTAGATGGTGTTGTGTGTATGTGGTAGAATATTATATTATATTATATATGTATTTGTTTTCACCTCAGTAGATCCAGTGAAAGCAACCTTGTCGATATCAGGGTGAGCTATAATAGCTGCACCAGCAGTAGGTCCGTATCCTGGAATAACATTGACAACTCCGGGAGGAAATCCAGCGTCCTTGACCAGGGCCGCCACGGCCAGTGCTGTGAGGGAAGTCTGCTCAGCTGGCTTGAGAACTATTGTGCAACCTAAATAACAATGACTAGAATTAGTTTTTCGCCCTGGGAACCTGATTATACATACTTTAGAATATATATGTTTTAGACTCATTATAAAAGGAATCTATTCGACGTACATTTATATTTTAAACCAAGATTCATATTTATATTGAAGGCTAATTTTAATTATTTTAAGATCAATAAGATCTATTTGTAAATTGAGTAAGATCTAGGGTCAACAGTAGCAACAAAGTAACACAGACGATACAATTTGTAGCAGATTAAAGTATTACTGGCAGGAAATATTTTATTATTTTGCAATGCAGTTCGTGATAATTGAAACATCCTGGCGATCGCCTTGATATTATTTTTCGTATTGTTTACACACACAATTCAATCTAATCCAGTATTCAATACCTTTCCAAAATAATTTATTAGATGAAATTATTTAATAAAATACATTTGATTGCACAAATGTGAATGTTTTAAATTGAAGAACACGTAAGATTCCTATTTCGTCAGTCAGTTGTGCAAGCAAATATGGTGTAGATTGTTTACCTTCTTAATATAAATAAATTGCAATGCTTTAAGTAATTGATGTCGATAATTAGATAGAAACGCAACTGTTGTGTAAAAATATAACCATTAATGTAACTACGAATCATATTGCATACCACTATCTTTTTCCAATTGCCAGGAATTTCGATCTAGAGTAAATCATGCCAACATTATTAGATATAAGTCATCAACATGGGCTACGATACTTTTTTTAATTTTTTCCCTTGAGCTGTAAACATTATTTGTTTCTATAATTTACTGTCATGTACAAAGCTTACCTGCGGCTAAAGCTGGAGCAATTTTCCACGCCATCATGGGGATCGGGTAGTTCCATGGTATAATCTGACCGACCACACCAACGGGCTCTTTCAACGTGAGGGACAATACTTCACCATCTGTAAACAATTTTAATATACAAATATAAGTTTTATTTTCGATTTGAAATGCAGAAAGTTATTTTATAGTATTAAATATATTTATAATAGTATTTTCATCGCAATTGGACGAATCTAAAGTAGATAAGAGTTGGTTATAGTAAAGAAAAATCTTTATAACTTATATTAATTTCTTAATGACACACCTACAGCCTCAAAAACGTCGTAACATTCGCTATCACCACCTCATATTCACACTCTCATCCACACACATTTGTAATTATTTTCATTTGTTTTGTTTTATTTTATTTCTACATTTCATAGTTTACGTTTTTAATTTTATTAAGGATTAAGTTAATATTGAATTTCAATTTTAGCTTTTCTATTTTGGGGTCAATTAAACTCTGTATTGACATATTCTTTAAATAAATAAAAACATTTTAATGTTGAATAGTCATTGAATTTTCATTAACTCTAGCAGTTATAACGTAACATTAGATTTAGCCCTAGCTTCAAGTTGTACTACGGCGATTCCTAGAATTCTCTTAATAGTAGGTACATATAATGTTATCAGTCGAAGGATCGCGAAACATTACAAAGTGTTAAGTATTTAATTAAGCGTTTTAAAGCTATCATAGCTATCTTGTTTATACTGCTGTTATATTATCAAGTATTGTTAACTTTATCATATCTTATTAATTATTTAACAAGTATTGTTTTTTAAATGAAAATTATCTAACCATTTAATATTTCCTATTGTTTAATTCCTAGGTTGTTATCACTTTGTCGTTGAAAATTCGTATCGGTATGGATGCACACCACTACCGCATACTTATTTCTTATAACGCTTTAGAAAAATACTGATTAATGTTAATAAATACTAGTCAATCCCTGGCCTATGTCCCTCAGTATAGCCAATGGCAGCCAAGCAACAAATAGTATAATAGCGAATTTGCTAAAGTTTTTGTCTGCTTATATAATATTTATGTATTAAACCACCATTACTTTTAATTAAAACAGCAATAAGTACATTGTTTTATTGGCCTGCGTATAATAGTATAACAAAAAATAGCTTACGTCATTGTAAGCACAAGCGACATGTCGTTTGTGTCCATTTATAAAAGTAAGCAATCCAAAATGGCTTTATTTAATCGGTAGGTTTAGGTATGTTTAACAGTCACACACACATGCACAGTGCATACAACAATGTCACACAAATTAAATAATATGTAGGTAGATACATATTTCACAATAACAGTAAGCTGTAATGGGATGGTAAAGGTCATAGCACATATATCAACTCGGAATCGGATTGGCACCGTATCAACTCGAGCCGTGCAGTATTCTTTGTGTTAAACTCCCTACTGCAACGCACACTAATCGGAATCGTAACGTAATCGCCTCGCCTCGGGACAAGCTTGCAGTCCTCTCACTTATGGCGCGTCGTCCCCGCATTTACGGCTCGTCCTCCCCATGCTTACGTCTCTCCGTGCACTACTGTTGCCGAACGTGCTATCATTCACAAGATAACACACAGTCGTAGTGCGCGCGTATTTTACTGAATTTGTAGGTTAGTTTTCAAACAAAAATAATGATGAAAAAGGATCATCGAAGAAGTGAGAAAATATCCATATTAATACATATGATTTAAGTGAGCGTGGCGTCGCCTAGCCGTAGCCGATTCGACGTACTAGAGCTGTTGATCCGCTTCGGTTACGTTAGGTTGACGCCTGTTTGACGGCGAGGCGAAAGGCGATACGGTGACGATCCCTTTCCGAGATGATATGTGTGCTATGACCTTAATGTGATTGATTTACGGTCACTCCTACTACTAACTAGTAAAAGTTATCCGAAAGATAACTCGCATGCTGTCTCACTCATGTTAGGTTAAAGAAGAGAGATGGCGAGACTTTTATCTTATAGATAAATTCTATCTGGAGGTGGTAATGCAAATTTTTGTAAGTTTAAGGGCTTGTAAAGTATAAACCCTTAAACTTACTAAAAAATAGAGACTCTTATTAGCGGCACGGAGCACAACATCGTCTAAAGTGATTTTTGCATAAATATAAAAAGCAAATGCTATTTATGCCAAATACTTGACCACCCTAGACATGACAACATTTTACTGTTTCACGTTGTATACTTTATTATTCCAAGCTTGCAACAAGCCAAGTACAACTTTCCTATTAATTACAGAATATAATAATAATATAGAAATAATTCATACGTTACAATACCACATAATGAGTATAAGTTATCAATTAATCACGTTAAATAGTGTCGGAAATATCGTGACAATAGACGTCATTAGTGATCTCCACGTCTAGCGCTCGACCTGATATCAGCAAGACAAATAAACAGCAATATATCTTGTGTTTGATATCTGGATTAGGGTGACTGTCTGGATTTATTTTCAAGGCGCTGTATTTTTCCAATGGCTTTAAACTTTACTGTCATTTACACTTTCGTAAGTATAAAAAAGAGATTTAACAAATGAGTAGACATCATTTGTTTACTAACATGAAACCTATTGAGTGACAGCAACACCCCGGCGGCCAGGCACACTAGATTTTCCATTGTATGGCATTCCAACAATTGCCAGGTTAATAAAAAATATCAATATACTGCAAAGTGAAACTATTGACTAACTGCCATGTAAGCTGGGATACTAAGATGGTGTCAAGATGACATTGTAAGCTGTAGAGACAAAAATCACCTTAGTTTACTTTATATAGTGTGTATACGGGACGCTACACGCTATTTATTTACTTATTTCTTAACATACATTCCTTGATATATTTGATGCTTTATCTAACCGCCCAATAGCTAAAATATCATATATTTTAATATGTAATATATGATACACTAGTTTCAGACCGTCGCGCGTCGCTTAGCGTAAATGAATCCCACGCACACCATACATAATCATATTTATTAAATGCCTGTAATCTAGGACAAAGCAGGTGCTATTGATTGCAGTTACAATTCTAACATACTTACCTGTTTTCATTTATTCTCTACCATTAGATAAGATCGATCTAATACGCCCCACGCAGTAATTTATTATCGTATTCATTATATATTAATAAGTTTATCTCTTTTGTTTTATCGATCAAGGAAAACTTTATGACGAAACCTGTCTGGGCGGTATTCATAATATTCTTAAGGTTGTTCGAAGTCTGTCAACATACACTTGGCCGAGAGGGATTATACTACAAGCCACCAATTAGATAGTTTAGAAGATTCAAACGTGAGTTTTTGAAGAAAGGCCAGCACAATATGAGTTTCCTCAGAACATTTTTGATTTTATTCTTTCGCATTGTACGTTCTTTTGTGGTCTTGGTTTTAAATTATCCGTGACATCATACCTAGCTATGAATATAACGTAACATCGCTTATTTGTACAGTTGTTTAAATCGCCGAATACGGACACACAGGCTAGCATACCTACAGAATACAGATACATCACGCTATTTACAATAAGTTCAGGGTGTGTCGGTAGATAGAAAAATAAAATAGACAAATGTGAGGGTGGATGAAGATTCTTCTGACTCACAAATTGAGCTATGACATCGCAGAACCAGAAACCTTGTGAAGTTGAGACCATAAAATGCATGATCGATCTGTTTTTCTCGCTAGGAGTAATGTTCATCTTCCATTCCCAAATATAACAATTATGCAGCGTCTGATCGGCTGTTACTAATATTATAAAATCTTACATAATTTTTATACTTGATAACGGAATATACATTTATCGTTTAGACAAAGAAGTGTCATCGCTTTGAGATCTCTTCTCATACCAGAGAAGAGGCTTTTTTTAATAATTTAAATATTAATTTACGATGCCATGGGAATATCGGGATAAAAAGTAGCCTATGTGTTAATCCAGGTCTTCAGTTACATACAAAGTTTCATCGCAATTGCAGGTTCATTAATTTTTTGCGTGAAAGAGTAACAAACATCCATCTATCCATTCATCCTCACAAACTTTCCTCACATTTATAATATAAGTAGGACTACCTATTGGATGCGACCACGATGGCTTTTCTTTAAAATGTAACTTATGTTTTCTCAGCTTTAAATCCGTACTAATTTATCGACCATCTCCTTAGCCAGATTTTCTTTTTCTTGTTTTATTTCCTTGTATTTATCATAAATGTATGATAAATGATAATCTAAACGTAACAACCGAAATAAGTTAGATGTCGACCATGCTTTACTGATCGGAGCACTCTGGCGCATTCACAAGTATGTAACTAAAGTATGCTATACGAGCATTTCTATATAGTCGGAGTTTCTGTGCGCTTGCCGAGCCTTGACAACCTAGCATAATATTTTAAATCAGTACCATTTAAGTAGATAGATTTGTTTTTTCAAATATACAAATATAAACATTTTGTAAATTATTATTATAATATATTTTTGTGATTAAACACTATGTTCTTTAATCTATCAAGTTTTAGAATACTAGACATAATTAAAAACCTATTGCGTCGGGCCACCGGTATGCCGGTGCGACTTATTACGTTAATTTAAAATTCTACATATAAGTATAAGTAAGAGGTTTATGATAAAAGACAAATAAAAACCGTACCTGCAGGAATAGTGTCGCCACAGATTTTGTCAGCTTTGCCAGCGTAATATCTCAGAACCGAAGCAGAAAAGTACACCTCTGCTTCGGCATTTTTGACTGGTTTTCCGCAGTCGAGTGTTTCTAGCTCTGCTAGGTATCTCGCTTGGGAGTCTAAGAGTTCAGCTAACTTGAGCATGAGAAGGCCGCGTTTGGACGCGTCCATTGTGCGCCATGGTGAGTAGCGGTGGAAAGCCTTTTTGGCTGCGGCTACTGCCAAATCGATGTCGGCCTGAATGCAAAATTACTCCATTTGACATAACATTCACGCCTACTATATTATGCAATAATGCACTCATATTTCATAGTGTGAGATGGGTCCTACGAAATAAGGGATTAATATTATCTATTGTTCGCAATTCCAGGATACATTACTAGAAATTAACTGACAATAAAGTTTTAAGCAGTAGCATAAACATAAAGCATCTGTTTACAGTTGATTAAACAATGAGTCATGTTAATGCCACTTATACCCGGTTTCTAAAAGACTTATTAGAAACGTGTCAATAGCAAACATATGTCAAGTCGTTTGGCGAATTAATGGGCAATCAAATAGAAGTTATACTCTTATCAAATAACTTGAATAATATTGCAATTATTATGCGGCCAAATAGTGCAATTTTTCTTTAACTATGCGCTATTTAGCAATAGTAACATCCTGTACCTATTGATCTTTATAGGGATTTAGAAACATAGTTATTGTTTGTATCAGTTTGCAATAAGTGACCAAATTTCAAGAGAAATGTCAATAACGAGGCAGATTCTTTACCATAGAGCGTTATTATATCATATCACGAAAGATATTCGAAATCCGTATTACGAAGAAAAGTCGAGATGTTTAAAAGACTCACTTTATCGCCTTCAGCCACTCGTGTGATGACGGACTCATCTTGAGGGTTGATGGTGGGGAAGGTCTTCTTGCTCACAGCGTCCACCCACTCATTGTTGATGAACAACTACAAAAACAAAACAACACTTTTAAAACTAACTAAAGACATATATTATTACTTTAGTTTCTTTTGGATTTGTACTGTCTTAGGTAGAAATCTAACGCACATTACGCGCTCGGTTGGGATTAGTGACTCGACTAATTAAACCACTGTGCCATCTGTATAGCCGTATTTTATGTTCTGTTTATCGTGCAAAATATTTTTGCATATTGTATAGCGATTATAACAACATACAAAAATGGTCTCGTTCTGGAGCCATTAACGATACTAGATTTTTATTCTGAGCTTATATAGCTCTTTCCATTATTACTGTCATGGAGCCGCAATGTGGTTCGGAAACGTGAATAACTTGTTATCCCCATACACTTTTCATTGATATTATTTAAGATCAGATTTTGCTCGCGGCTTCGCTTCGCTCGTGTTAATGTAGATTTATGTTAAGATAGTTTTTTTAGTAGCCTATAATATATTATTCTAATGTTTAGATAACTAGCTAACCCGCGCAACTTCGTCTGTTTCGTATAAAGCCTGCAATACATTTTAGCCAAGCGTAGGCCAACGCGAGTGAAGGCAAACTGAAGGCAAGTTCTACCGTCTAGACGCTCGGCAAGTTTGAAGAAAACCAATGCAAACGGCCAATGTAGACGAGCTTTGTGGAGCTGTCCACACGTTTGGCGCTGTCAGTCTATATTGAGCATTGAAGCAATATAGACGTTGTAAAAGTTATTGCACCTGCTGGTATTTATTTAATTATGGCACTCGAACGACGTATTCGCGATTAATGAGCGCATTTAATTATTATATCAGTGTATCGTAGTAGATTTGTAAAAATAATACATTTTGTAAGCATATCAGCGATGTTCGCCAAGCGTGAAATGGCAGCCGGACGAACATGTGGACGCTATTGGCCGACCGCAAACCAACGCCTTTGATTTGTGTAGAAAAACCGACACTGCTCCGAAGTGAGACAAGTGGTCAAGAGCGACTGCGAGTTGTTACAAGCTACGCAAATCAAGCTCTATACACGTTGGCGCTTGCCTTCACTTAGTCAACTAGGCGAGTGTTTTTGCAACATTTTTCATTGCTGCTCCCTTCCTATTGGACGTAGCGTGATGTTATATAGCCTATAGTCTATAAATGGGCTACCCAACGTTAAATAATTTTTCAATTCGAATCAACAGTTCGAGAAATTAGCATGTTCAACCAAACAAACAAACTGTTCAGCTTTATAATATTAGTAGTAGTTTCATTAAAATCCGTTTACTAGTTTTTTAAGATGGTACGCGTCTCTTAGCTCGTATTGAAAGAAAATACAATAGATTAGACCAATATTTTTGTTGTAAATACTTTGGCGTTGTTTAGAACATTTTATTGTTTACAGTTTAAACCAACAATTATTTAAAATTACGATTGTTTTTATATTTTTGCATTGAAAGCATCTTTTCGAGAAAACCTATTTGTTACATTTACATTTATGATATAATAATAATTATTTACAACGTCAACACATTTTAAAATAGTCAGCTATGACAATTTGCCACACACAGAAACAATATTTACGGTAATGATGTACTTATCTACGGACTCTTTGAGAAAATTATAGCGTGAGGCTTTAAAATGTTCTAGAAAAATGTACCATTTTATATCTAATTAGAAATAAGCAAAAAGTTTTTTGGAGCAAAAATATCCGCAAATTATGCAAATTTAATTGCGACTCAATAGGTTATTGAGTCAATTAAGTAATACTGTTTCCCAATCACCCGGCATGTAATAATATTGTTTTTTCACTTATCATCGTGGGTTATATTTATCGCTGTCATCAAGAGCGGTTTATTTTTTTCATGGATAGCCGTGAATGCCCAGGGTGTTATGGACCGATAACGACTTTTACTCGGAGTTATACATACAATAATATTTAATTAATATTAAAAAGAATATCATTGTAGATATACATTATAAATCCATACTAATATTATAAAAGCGCGTAGCTCTGTTCGTGCCAAACTGACAAACCGTTAAATATATTTTGGTTAAATTTGGAAGATAAATAATATAGCTACCTTACGATACGCAAGTGAAGACGTGGGTAACAGCTAGATAGTTTTGATATCGTCATTACGATACTAAGATATCAAATCACGTATTATGTAGCTAGATCAGCTAGATAAATAAATTTGTATAATGTAAATACTTACAAGTTTATAATCATCTTTTAGAATTAAAAACCACGATTTAACGTAAGATTAGACATGTCACCGCTAATGACGGTACACCTTTTGTTTTTGAAAAGTCGTCTATAATAGTAGATGAATACATAAAACGGTTGTTGAATTTAAAATAAGGTTTGTCTACTGATATGGCTCCGGCAAACAACACATGCTTCTAAAATTATGCCATTTAGAATCTACTCCACATATTTTACAATTTTAAAATATTATACTGAATTTTTAATCGCGTTACTGATCAAATACATTATAATTATAATATGTTACTTACTTTTGTGTATTTAATGTCAACTTTCACCATTTTGTGGCTTATATATCAGATTCTATCGAAGCAACACAGTTCCAACGGGCGAACTCAAAGCCGGCTAACAGTATTGTAATCTATGAAGCCGGCTTCGAGCAAACTTGTAATCTATGGAGCAAACTGAATTATTAGACCGAGTGTTGCCACTTGTATGTTTTAATCTCCAACAGATAATGTTTAAAATAATCTAGATCATTTGTGTGTGATGTTTGAATACACCTATATGCTTGAACAGTAATGCTAATTATACAGTTGAGTCATTCATACCATTTGTAGAGAATGAAACGCATTTGGTCGACAACTCAGTAATTCATTATCAATTGCTACATATACATAATTCGAGCTGATCTTTATCATTTACCATTTTATGTCAGCACTATACTGCAAACTAAAATGTGGGCTGTTCTGAATCTTAGGATTTTTGTCTAGACATTTATCCTAATCAGGATTGAAATAAAGAAAACTATATGCATGTCTACGGCCCAGATAACAAGTCACAAAATTGCCTGACTCCGTAAACACCTAATAAATCTTTGCCCGACTCGAAATTGAAAGATCGTACACAAAAATAAGCGTGCTCAATCATCTGCTGCGGCACTAAATTTTAAATAAAGCACTGGATATTAATTATTCAATTAAACTTTTAAACATTAATCTTATCACTGAATTTTGAGCAAAACAATTTGGTCATACAGGATAACCAATAAAGTGGTAATTGCTGCAGTATGGCAACATTACTCTTGGACTTGAACTTGTGCGTTAAGATAAAACTGCTGTCGTCAATCTAAAATAATCCTTAACATAACCCAATAAGATTTTGTTTATAATGATCATATTGTCTTATTAAGTCATATCAGAATAAAGTGACTACAGTGACGAATATATTTAATTCATTTCATCAACATTAATGTGCAAAGTAAGATTACGATTTTTAGATAAACTTTTTTTGCGTCTCATTATATTGCGAAGGAAATTATATTAATTAGTATATTAATTAATATAATTTCCTTCGGATCGAATTTTCGTCACGCTGACTAATCTTGTCTGAGACTAGCAATATGTGCGGCAGATATTATAGTGCACAAGTGTGTGTGTAACACAGATTACAGAGAGTCTATACAGACAGATGACAATCTGCGAAGTAGAAATTTCGACCTTCTGAACCTCAAGAATTGATTTTGACAGAACAGATTATACAGAAATCTTTAGTGAAGATTTGAGTTTGGGTACGAGTCTTTTAAGCATGTATAAATAAATATAGGGATGTTTTTTTATTACGCACTTATGTATTTATATTGTTAGGAAAGGTATAACCAAATAAAAAACGAGTGATATTTATTATTTTTATTTTTCAATTTAGTTTTAAATATAATAATGCTTTATTTTGCATAGGAGGCAATTCTGAAGGCAATGGGAAAATATCAGTACCTTTTAATATTCTATTTATACTTTTACACCAATTGTGTACTGATAACTATAATGTGTAATCCAGAAAATTTTCAGCCACATTATTGTGTGTAGCACAAATAAGGAAATCTATAGGATATTTAGATTTGATTAACATTTTTATATGCCACAATAGTTTATGTTGTTCAGGTTAATTTCTAAGTATTCTATAGATTCCTTAGTAATATATTTAAATAGCCTTACTGCGCGTGTAGACGGGTAGGTCAGTTTATTTTGTATCGATTTATACTCTTACTGAGATCTACTTGTGAACCGATTCTATTTCCTTAGATGTCAAATTCGATTCACAAGTGGAGCATTGTATATTTTTTAATATTTTCTAATGACCCACCCTGTAGTATAGGCTTGTGAGTGCACACTCAATCTTTCTTGAGTGGCCGTTATCTGATTAAAACTGCGATTATAAGAGGATTCGGCAACTTTATTTTCTGTGGTACTTCCGGTAAAGAATGATTTTAATTTTAATAATTGTTTAGCCGAATCCTCGTCACAATTAAATGTATTTGAATGAAATTTTATAAACCTTGTTATCAGTAAAGATTTAAAAGTGTTTTTAAAAGTATGGCAGTCCGGATTATTATTTCTGTAATTATACGCCCGCATTTGCCCAAAGAAATTTTCAATGGGATCAGAATGGAAATAGCATGGATGCATCATTTTAAATCCCTTGTCTGCTAAAAACTGCCATAATCTTTGCAAACTTTTTAAAGTTACAATCCAATTGGCCTATGAGGGTACCGATTTTTCTTTACCTGTACTATCAACAAATAGCAAATTTGTAATTTTCTTAATTGCCTCAGACCAGAATTGGTGGTGTTGTGACTTCTGGGTGACAGCACTTCTCAACGGTTTGCCCTTTTGCATGGCAGCAAAACTTGCTCTGTTAACAATGTCAAAGAGGTTGTCGAAGAATGTTGTAATCTCCCACGTATTTTTAATGTAGGGCTGACAGCTGTTCCATCCGAGTAGTTAGCTATAACACAAAAAAACTATTATGTTCATAATATACTAAATTAATTAACATAATTATATCATGTCGTTTGTGTTCATAGTACCCTCAAATAACCTGAACACAGGTTTACAGTAAACCAGATGGCAACTATAAATTTATAAGTAATGATGTCATCTTATAAAATAAAATTGACTGAATATATTATATTCTATGTACTCGTAAAAAAAAAAGAAAGTGATGTCAGTATATTAGAATATAATCTTACCCATAGGAGTAGTAGTAGACCTTCTTTTACTGTAATTAAGCTCATTGCATACATATTTGCAATAAGAATGATCAATATTAGTGTTCAAGTTTTCTGAAACAATGTAGAGTTAATTATTTAATTAATATTAATATAGTTGTCATTTAACAATAGATATCAGTAGTGAGAAGCATTCAATTCATCAATACCTAGCTAAAATGTAAATATTACTTAAATGAGTGTATGTTAAATGGTAAAGCAAACAAATTATCTGTGAAATGAAGTTTATGCTCTCCATTGTTATGCAAAATAATATTGACATAAAAAGTTTTGCTATAAAGAGTGCACCCATAATTTACAACAAAATTTTACAGATATTAATGAAACAAATGACCATGAAAAGCTCTATTAGCAATTCAAGCTTAAGATTCTCATTAAAAATGTATATTTTATGTATATATCTCAGGGATAGTAAGTGATTCGTATGTTAAGTAATATTTTGTTTAGCACAATTAGGGTAACTAATACTTATATGAAATTAGATAGGTAGGCAAAATATCTACTTACTAGTGTCTTTATCTAGCGTTTCTGGCACTCCAGATGCAATTTCACTAGCCGTAAAAAGCGTTGGGTAACCTCCAAGACGAACTCTTGATTTGGCAGTAAAAAATCGCTTTTCAAAATGCTTTACGCAGACGTATAGTTTGCGAAGATCACTGAAACTTTTTTGTTCACTGCTAGATACGCACTTTGACCACTTGTGGACTCCTATCTCAGTTTTTGGCAATTGAATCAGTTTGACGTCTACTGTTGCAACCCGCGACACAGCAATTGTTAAACATGGTAGAAACGCTTGCGCAATAGTACTGCTAAGATAGCTTGAGAGGATGTTACGGAAATTAATCAACGCAAAACTCACTCGATCAAAACTATAACGGTAATGACAAATTGTCAAATTTGAAAGTACACCAAAACAAACAATATGGCGGGATTGGCGGGCTTGAAGGAGGCGTGGGGGAGGGTGAAGAGTTGTCAAAATCAATTCTTGACCATAGACCATGCCATAGACATAACGTTGTAAAATTTCCTTCAGAGATTACCACCCGTGGTGTGTAAAGTCGCAAACAGGTGTCACACACACTATATATTCCCTCACTCTCAGTCTAATGGGATGGTAGTCGCATATGAACGCAAAACTTCATTTAACTTCTTTCTGCACCCTCGTCATTGTGCTCGTAGCTGATTAGTAATTATTTTGATTGTTATTTGGTACTTTTAGATTTTAATAGTTAGTAATACATGATACCTAATGTAATGGCTGCAACACCTTGTTGATATGAGTTGTAAAATACTGAAATTATATTTAATTGGCGATTTAAGAGTGGCTGTGAGTTTCTTGCAGGTTTCTTCTCATATTCTTCTTATATCAAACCTTTGACTAAACCTAGCAAGTAAGCTAAATAAACTTCAGAACTTAGTAAACTTACTATCCAATATATTTTGTCGTTCATAAGAGTTACTTCGTGACCTAAATGAATAACCGAATTTTGAATTTGACTTTGTTTATCTGTATAATAATAATAATATAATAATAATAATATCAGCCCTGTATTAAACTGTCCCACTGCTGGGCACGGGCCTCTTCTCACTGTGAGAAGGGTTAGGCCATAGTCCACCACGCTGGCCAAGTGCGGGTTGGCAGATTTCACATATTTTCAAGAACATTATGGAGAACTCTCAGACATGCAGGTTTCCTCACGATGTTTTCCTTCACCGTTAAACCCAGCGATAATTAACTTTTAATACGCATATAACTTCGAAAAGTCAGAGATGCGCGCCTTGGGTTCGAAATCGAGGCCTCTGCGTGGCAGTCCAACGGTTTCCCACTAGGCTATCGCTGTATAATATGGTCTTGTAAATATACTAATACTGTGAATAATGCCGGATAGTCAGGCGAGTTCCGTCGGCAGCCACACAGAAGATAGGAAATATAGTAATTATGCAAATTATATACATCATAGTACTGTAAACAATTGTCTTATTATGTTGTTCAGCGGCGTATACTGAGCTAATAAGTGTTTATAGCGAATCACGTTAGGTTTTTCAGAGACATCAGATTGGCCCGTATCGAATGATGTGTGTAGTGACCACACGTACATATTAAATAAATGTTTTTTTTATTGCTACTTCTGTATAATTGTTTATAATGTATGTATACTGAACTGCTGATTGTCGAGTATAGGTTTCTGTTCCAAGGTCGGGTAATGTGATTTTAGAGAGCCAGAAAGGAGGCGTTCCATTTATGTTTTGCCTTTAAAAACAAATAATAATGTGAAACCTATGACTGTTGCTTTTATGGAGATAAGGTAGCCTTTTAGTAGCGATACACACTATTGCACTCGAATCACTTTCGAATCTATACACAAGTGTGCATTCTGCAAAATAGGTATCATGTGTGATGCGCAACTTCATTCGAATATCATCGAAATAAGCAATTATGCGCATACGTAAATAGAAAATAACAAGAGATATTAATTAATTTACTAAGTATAATTTATATTAGTTTTTGTTAATAAGAGTTTTTATAAACAATCAAATCGCCTATGCCTAGTACGCTTAAATTACCTACTATATTGAATTACCTTAAAGTTTTCTAACTACTAGTCCAGTTCAGACTGATAGCTTGAAACATGACGCCAAATTATCTATTAAAAAACAATAGGATCAAGGGTCAAGAATGTTGGTACTACTTACTCGTTACTCACTCGTGAGCACCGACCTTTAATTAATTGAATCTCATGAAGCAGGCTCCCCTTATTCTACGAAAACTAGTTTTTGAATAATGTCAAGGCAGTTTCATTGATCTTTTGGAGATTTTTTTGTCGTGAGCATGTTGGGCCGATGTATAAGTAAAGTAGCTGGTATACTGTGCCCTGAGCTGGTGTCTGACGTCAGTCGAGATCAGTGTGTTAGCGCAAGCTCGTTTGCATGACCCGGTTCAGCTGAAGTCAAATACCACCAAGCAAATAATTATTCATATACTGACGTCACTAAGAATAGCTTTTACTGTATACTTTTTTATACAACTGCAATCAATTACGTATATTACCTGTTAATGTAGAAATCGTACAAACATTGAGGCAAGCCAAGAATGCGCAGTTCCGAACATTGTGTTTGTAGCAGCTTGTAGTCTGAAAATTAACTGTTGACGGCAATAGCCGTAGTATGGCGTAGGATTTTAATAAATATACTTTAGGTGTATTACGTTCATAATTCGCCAGCTGTAGATGGCTGCCATCTTAGCTTTACTCTTTGGAGATATAAAGGAAATGTGTATGTGAGATGTGCATTAAATATCGAATTTATGATTAGGAAATCAGAAATTATGATTCTTGTCTATAATAATATTTGAAATAATATTTTATTATCACTGTTTTTGAATTCTAGAATTATTGAGGGTATGCATATTTAGTGGTCATATTTGATATAAGCAAGAGCACTTGACCCGATAGAACCGTATAACGCTTGGCTTTGACGATTGCCAATAATCCACTCATACCAGCGATAGAAATTAAAATTATTTGTATGGAAACCATATTAAGTTTCTATATCTAGTATCTACGGCAGATCACAGATAGCTTATTAATAACCACTCTTAACATACACTGGTGACCACTTATTTTACTATCCCCATTAGTAGGTACTAATGACAGTTATAAATCAATCAGCTATGTATGTAATATCGTTGAAGTAGATTAGTAGGTACTCTTGCTAGTACACATAAAGTGGCATATAAGAAAGCAAACAAGTTCATAAATAATATTTCGTTTCGTAGGTATAATATGTTTTACAAAATTATGTATTTTGATTTAAGAAGATATAAAAAGGTTATGGCTATGGTTATGGCGATATAAATTTAATTTATAAAGCAATGTGTTTCGTCTTCCGTGCATGCTTGGTTTACAACTCAGGTTGCTTCGGCAGGCTAATGGTCACAGTCTTGTTCTCCAAGTATTGCAAGATGCCGTCGCCACCCCTGAAGAGAACATTTTATGCATAGGTATTAAAATATATCAGCCATGTATATAAACTGTCCCATTGCTGGGCACGGGGCACTTCACAGTGTGAGAAAAGTTAAGCCATACTTCACCACGCTGGCCCAGTGTAGGTTGGCAGAATTCCAAATATCTTCAAGAACATTTTGGCGAACTCTCAGATATGCAGGTTTCCTAACGATGCGATTTTTTCCTTTCCCGTTAAAGCTAATAGTCATCTTATTCTTATGCATGTGAGGTGTTATAAAGAAAAACTACTCTTTATATAGCTAAAATTAAAAGAATATGGCCATAAAATATTACTAGTATCTCTGTCAATTATCTTCTTAAAGGTAAAGTGCTCTTTAGACTTTACAGAAAACTTTCTCTCATATAGCAGAGCGAAAACCAAAAACATCTCAATAAGACAGTATGTTGCTATTAATAAGCATCTCATTAGTTGTGTATTATTTATACCACATTCAGTGCATTTCAACTGGGGAAATAAAGTCCACTCTATAGAAAATAACAGCGAAATCAACTCGTTGCCTTTCTGCAGTGCAAACGAATTCCAAGTATTCTTATGACTTGAGACTACTTATAGAGAACCTGATCGCAGGATCGCAATCACGGACGCCGACAATAAACGTGACGAGATATAAAAAAATATCACGACAGAATTTCTACTTACAGTTCTCGTCCAAAACCAGAGTCCTTAAATCCACCGAAAGGTGTTTGCGCGGGCAGATGGTTATATGTTGACCCTGAACAAAATAAAAGACATCTTGTGGATTTTTGAGTTCAGTCTGAAAATGTGGTTTCATGATACATTTAGTAAGTACTGTCGTAATCTTCTACTTTGCTATACAGTTTGTTGAAATTAAAACCAATTTGATTTAGTCTTTTACTCTCTTAAGAAGTATTTTACATGGCAGAAGCAAATGCAAGTTTTGAAATTAAATGCAAATTGTATTCATCCAGTGATTTAGTTTTACTTTTATAATAAACTAGATGTGCCTGCGGTTTCACTCGCGTTTATGGTTACTGCGCCGCCCCCGTGGGTCGTAGCGTGATGTTATATAGCCTATAGCTGTCCTCGATAAATAGGCTATCCAACACTAAAATAATGATTCAATTCGAATCAGTAGTTCCTGAGATTAGCGCGTTCAACCAAACAAAAACAAACAAACAAACTCTTCAGCTTTATAATATTAGTATAGATTAATTACAGTTCATCTAGATATACATATTTCTTTTATATAGTCGTTCGACTGCTAAGTTTCATGATCCCAGTGTGTTTATAAACAATTTATCCATATATTATATTATTAAAGGGAAAACATAAATGTAAATTGATTATAAGTAACAGGATGGTAGGATATTTTTTTAATTAACATATTCCTACCTCACGATCGAAGACACGACATTATTTCGAACTTAAGTCTCGAACGAAGTCTCGTGTTGTCGCACAGTGTGTGCAGTAGACAATAAAGTAAATATAGCTAGCAATTACTGGGTGTTATGGATCGACGCTTTAAGTCGATGCACATATGTGCGTTTATATATACGAGCTTATTATACGAAACCAGTCCTTTAAGTATGTTAACTCACTCCGATAAAATTACAAAATACAATAACGATTCTGTTATGACACGGATGACTAGATAGGCAAATACCTACATGGCATAAGGATTGCTTAACGTTAAATGCAATAATCGCGTTCTAACTCGTACACCGGTATGGTGATGTATCCTGGTCAAGCGGCTTTGGTACAGGCGAGCTCTATTTCTCAAAAGCTCTCAAAAGAACTAAATGTTTATAGACTAGAAAATTAGTGAGTTAGTTTAATATTTTATGATAGGGGATTCTAAACGGACAATACTATTAATGTGTAGTAGACTTTCAATATGTGGCTGCAATGTTTTCTCAGCACAACAACAACACTTTAATGTTGACAGACATAATTGTTTGACTATATAGACGAGCCATACGCAAAATATTGCCATATATTGTACAGTATTAGATGGAATTGCAAGCAACGTTGCCGGCTCCTATGTTACAGTCACACCTTGCAGTCAAATGATTGCCCATTTAGAAGTCCCTTCGAGTAAATAAATACATACCTTAGTGTATTTGATGTCAACTTTAGCCATTATGCAGTCGGTTTATCTGATACGTGCGTCGCCACCCGAGCTCTCCCAAAAGTGATTATATTATAACATGCTTTGAAGGCATGCTATTACAAGGCAGTAAATGAAATTCTCACTGGGACGAATACGTTTTTAGATTGTAAAAAGAACCTCTGTCTAGTCCTTGTAGAGGCTCCCTCGAATCGCTCGTAATCGATTAGAATTATATCTCAAATCAATAAATTTCCTTTATCCTAAACAATACGGATTCAGACCACGTTCAAATACTCTCTCGGCAGCCATTGACCTTATAACCAAAATTAAAAACAAAATTGATCAAAAACCAGTCACTGTAGGTATTTTCATAGACCTCAAGAAAGCCTTCGACACAGTTAGCTAAGATATATTAATTCGAAAGTTATCTCACATAGGTATCACAGGTAAGGCACTCGACATTTTTAAATCATATCTGCATAATCGAAAGCAAATTGTAAGAATAGGTAATCATCAGAGTTGTCCCCGCCTTGTCACATTTGGTTTGCCACAGGGATCAATTTGTGGACCACGTTTGTTCCTTATCTACATCAATAACATATATCAAATAAACCTAACAGAAGATATTTCACTTTAAGCCGATGATACTACTATTTTCTATTTCGGCAGGTCAGTTGATGATATGATACAAAACGTTCAGAAAGACTTAGACTCGTAAAATAAATGGTTCCAAACAAATTTATTAACTATTAATACTACTAAAACAAATTATGTAATATTGGCTCCAGAAAACAAAGAAGATAACCGATAGTATTCAACTTAAAATAAATAATCAAATTATTCAAAGGAAAAACAAAGAAAAATATCTAGGTATTATTTTCGATGATTACCTAACTTGGAAACCACATATTGAGAAAAATAGAGCCAAATTAATATCTCTTACAGGAGCTCTCCACAGTATTACAAAATGTATTCCTCGAAAAGTTCGTTACTCATTAATTACATTGACTATTTAATTGAAATATGGGGGACTGCAGCAAAATCCAACTTAGAATTAATACAAAAGGCCCAAAATAAACTTGTTAAAATATTATTTAATTATAAATAGAACTTCAACTCAAAAAATATATGATGAAACTAACATAATGAACATCACACAATCATATGTATACTATACGTGCATACTTATAAGGAAAATACTAAACAAAACCATTCACACGACTCTAAGTCTTACTAAAAAGCAACAGTCACAAAAGATAAAATTACGCAACGGAAATTACTTAGTAGCGCGTCGACCTAAAACGAATTACGGGAAACGGAATATAGAATACGAGGGTGTTAAAATATATAATAAACTATCGGCTGAAGTTAAAGAAGCGACAAGTAGGTACAGTTTTAAAAACATGCTCAGGACACATATATCTATCGCATATAATTAGTAGTATCACATTAAATTAAAAAAATTAAAAAGAATATAAAAAATAAAACTTAAAAAAGTTGAACATATCTTAGAATATTATATATATGTACATACATATGTTATATTATATTGCATACTAGCGCTCTGACTGAACTATAAATAAAATATATATATATATATACATATTATATTTATTTATACGATTCAAGAGATAAATTCATACCTCACAGACTTATTCATTCCTCGTCTTGCCCGCCTTGGTATAATAAATGTCTTAAAAAAATTCTTAAAGAAAAACACAAGTATCATAAAAAATTTCGTACTTATGGCAACTCGGATGACTATATCGCATTTAGCTTACTTCAGAAAAGGGCTAAGCGCGTTGACGAAGAATGCTATCGCGCGTATATTAAAAATGTAGAAGATTCAATAATTAAAACACCTAAACTATTCTAGAGTTACATTAAATTTAATAAAAAAGGTGGTAATACTCTTCCTTCCAATATGACATACGAAGATAGATCGGCGAATTCAAATGGTGATATGTGTAATCTATTTGCTATGTACTTCCAGTCGCAATTCCTACCCGCGTCTACTCATCACAACTCTTATGTCTCTAACAGTAACCATGTAAACTCGAACTGTACTCAAACAATATGCGACATTGAAATATGTCCTGTTAAGTTGTGCAAGTTACTCAAATCTATAGACCTCACTAAAGGTGCTGGTCCAGACCACATAGCACCAAGATTGATTGTAAGCTGTGCTGATCAACTGGCTGGACCGCTTACTATTTTATTTCGGCGTTCAATATCGGAAGGAATTGTACCCAATATTTGGAAGTCGGCCTTAATCACGCCTGTTCATAAAAGTGGTGACAGAGGAGATGTAACTAACTATAGACCTATATCTAAATTATGTATATTTGCAAAACTACTCGAGCGGCTGGTTTATAGTCAGGTTTATAATACACTATCGAACACAATAATACCCGAACAACACGGTTTTCTAAAAAATAAATCTACGACAACTAACTTGTTGTCATTTATCGATTTTACTACAACTAATATGGTTTCAGGTGGACAAGTAGACTCTATATTTACTGACTACAGTAAGGCATTTGATAGGATCGATCATAAAATACTTTTTCAGAAGCTATTACGTGCGGGAATACATGGCAATTTATTTAGATGGTTTACTTCCTATATTGAGAACAGGTCTCAAGCGGTCGCAGTGAACGGTGCTATATCTACATGGAATAGCATCCCTTCTGGCATTCCACAAGGTTCCTTAATTGGCTCCTTTATTATTTAATTTATTTATTAATGATATTAGTTCTTGTTTCATAAACTCACAATTTTTAATGTATGCAGATGATATGAAAATTTTTAAGAAAATTGAAACCGTTAATGACTGTCTCTTATTACAACAAGATCTTGCCAGATTTGAAAAATATTCTCGTGAGAATAATTTATTTATAAATACTGCAAAATGTTTCTTAATATCTTTTAGTCGAAAACCCAAAATTCTAAATTATAAATATACTCTTAAAGCCACGTTACTTAATAGAGTAAATGAAATACGAGACCTAGGTGTTATACATGACACAAAACTCACTTATGAAAAGCACGTAGATAGCATCGTCAAAAAAGCCAACAATACCTTAGGTTTCATTATGAGATCATGTTATAAATTTAAAAATTATTAAAATACTTTATTGTTCTTATGTTCGTAGTATCCTCGAGTACTGTTCCCAAATCTGGAATCCACAGTATGATGTTTATATAAATAGATTAGAATATATACAGCGCAAATTCACAAGATTTCTTCAATACAAATGCCTGAAATATGACAATAACTATCAGGGGCGGTGTAAAAGACACCACTTACTACCACTATATGAGAGGAGAAAAGTTGCAGATATCACATTATTGGTAAAAATTGCCCAATCTAAAATAGATTCGCCCTACCTCCTTTCTATGTTACACCTCAGAGTGCCCACCAGATCGGTTAGAACACCTATTCTCCTCAATGTTCCTCACGGTACGACTAACTATAGAGACAACTCATTTTTTGTAAGATCAGCAAATCTTATCAACACACTGGTTGACTGCCCCGAGCTTGATTTATTTAACACACGTCCATCTAAATATATCGACACGCTCTCCAATCAATGGTTTCAATCGGTGCCTTAGACTTCTCAATTGTAATACATTTTCCTTACATCAGCATTGTAATTGTTTAATTGTTTAGAAATTTTATATAAATGTTAATTTTGTAGCACTATAAGTAAAATCTATCAAGCCTTAGATAATCATATGCGAAAACATATAAATGGTTTATAGATAATTTATAAGATTAGTAAAATAGTAATAGTAACTGTTTGTTGTCCGAATAAAATAAAATAAAAATAAAATAAAATATCTATACCTCCTGCCTTCATTGCCATGATAGCAACATCTAGTTGTATTTGTTTTTTGTTACTTTAGATCCGTGTTTGCTTGGTTGGTGATGTTGACAGTGATACGTTTAACATAAAATTATAAGTTTGCCCACTTTATTGTTTATATAACATTTTATTTTCGTCTATTTTCTGTACGCTCATTTATTGTAAATATGGATTCTCAGTAAGTGAATTATTGTAATTCTTATGAAAATAAAGTTCTTCTTAAACCACAAATAAAATAAGCTACTGAAAATTGTATCTTATTCAAGAAATAAAAATCAATTTTAGTGGTGCTTATTTCCAGAAAGGATCCTATTATATTGCAAGATAAATTAAAATTCAAGCTAACTAATATATGCGGTGAAACGGCCAAATTTAAAAAAATATACTCACAAAGTTCAATAAACAATATATATTTCATCATTAATATAGCTTAAGAAACAGCGTCGCTGGTAAGAGGTGCCTTTGATAAACTAGAGTTTATTTGTGATACACACTGATGAGGTTATTTTAAATAAAAAATCTATTTAATTACATCATCATAAACTTTTAAATGGATGTTAAATAAAAAAATGGACGCCTGGAAAAATATTGATACTTATCAATTTATTTAGCTCAATAACAAACATCGACAACAATTTCAGGGTTTAGGACATTTTTGGGTTTAATAGTAGGTACTGTAAGTGCGTATAAAATAATTTGATATACATAATTGTTGCTTTGTTAAATATAATTATTTCACATAAATAGGTCGTCAATTATCCTAATAATACCGAAAACCTCGCTATGTAATTATACATAATATACCCAATTATATTTGTTATTTATATTGAAAACAATAAAGGATAAACGATAGCCAGAATTGTTTATCCTTTATATAAGGTAAATAAATTTAGCGTAGTGGTTTCAGTGCTCGCCTCGCCACTGTTACTGCGCCGAGGGTTGTGGGTTCGAATCTCAAACGGGACAAAAAATTGTGTGATCCACAAATGGTTGTTCCGAGTCTGGATGTTCTTTGTGTCTGTTGTTTGAATAGTAAAGCCTCCCGCGACACACAATTTATACTTAGACCAGGAATCTTATCTAAAACAAAGCATATACCTCTTAAATAATTTCCGCTATTTCTACTTAAAACACAAGTTTTACTTAAGGTATAAATAAGAATACAATTTTATTGATTCGTAACCAATACTGTTAAAAAGCTTTAAACAAGAAATGTTGTATACATTAAGCACACAAACAAGCGCCTGACAAGAGTAAAGACTCATTAACTAGAACTTACCATAGGTAAGCTTTCATAGCTCATGACGCATTTTAGGTCTTTTAATTACCGAAATGGCTATATGCTTATTTTATTATATATATTTATTATATACTTATTTAAAAAGCAAATGTCGACATACTTAATATTTTTATTGCCTCTATTGGCAGAGTGGCCAACCTGGTGGTAAGTAGTAACTATCTAGAGACTTCATCAGACTCAAAAGTCTAAAATCCTAAGTCGCTGCCTACCGTGATATGTAATAATACTCTCTGTAAGCCGCATTTAAAGGAGAACAAACCAAGGCAGATAGTGTGTTCCAGAAATTGAACGTACGGGAAGGAAATGAGTATTGAAAGCGTATAGTGCTGGATGGAAATGTTTTGTTGTCAAGTGTAAATGAATATATCTGTTCCACCTGAAAACATACTTGTATTATGAAATTTGTATGTAACCTTTGTGAAGAGTAAAAATTCAATGATTAAGTTTGAAATGTCCAGGATCTCATAAAATCATACATTAGTGACAGAATACAACTAACGCAAATTACTATGTTATGTCCAAAAACTAAAAAGTCATTAATTATTGATCAAAAAATTAAAGGACAATATTTTTTGTTCCACAAGGAAGTGTGTTGGGTCCATTATTATTTATTATATATATTAATGATTTACCGAAATTACCAAAAAATTAAACCGTTTTAATCGCACACAATAGTACAATTATATTTACTGGCAAAAATTATACAACATTATTAAAACAGGGCATTGATAATATTTTACATTGTATAATTAATTGGTTGACACTAAATAACTTGAAAATTAATCTACATAAGACAAATTTTATGACATTTAGAAATAGAATAAATAAATTAGGCAAAATTGAGATTAATTATTTGGGACATAAAATTGAAGTAGACGAAAATAAATTTTAGGGCTTAATATTTACTCTTTTGAATTGGAATTATTTTTGTTTGAATTGGACATCACGTGTGGAACTTTTGTCTGCGAATATAAATAAATTCGCATATGCCTCGTATGCACTATCAAAAATTGTAGATATATCAACCGTGTTAATAGCTGATCGTGGTCATGTATCACCTATTCTAACATACGGAATTATATTTTGGGGAAACTCCACAAATTGGGAAGCGGCACAAAAGAAATGCATAAGGTCCATTTGTAAATTAAAAATTATTGATAGCTGCAAACCTTATTTTTACAATTAAACCTACTAACGCTACCTAGTATCTATACATATATTCTCGAAATTGTTTTGTTTGTAAGGAAAAATATAAATAAATTCGAGAAACTTAACAGTCGAAGACACAATATGAAAATACACATCCCTGCTAACAACACTGCACAAATGAACAAAAGCATATTATGTATGGCCCCATGCATTTGTAATCACTTACCAAACAAATTGTTAAATATTACGAAGTTTTTTTATATTTAATAGTTGTGTAAAAAATTACTGCTTGCCGAAGCAATTCTATCAAGGAATATCTAACAGATAAATGTCTATAAAAATATGACTGTGACATTATTTAAATTGTATGACATGTTGGATTTGCTTTTACTTTATAATTTTCTGTTTGATTCTGACATCCTTTGTAATTATTTAATATTTATTCATAAGTTATATAATAAGTTCTGACATGCTTGTGTCTCATAATGTTTAAAATTAAATACTTTGTAATGTTAAAAATGAAATTTTGCAAGCTTAAAAGCTGAGTATGGTGATACCCTGTATTAATTTAAGATCCGCTTAACCCACATTACGCAAATAAATGATTTGATTTGATTTAATTATTATTTTCGTAATAAATTGCCTTGTCGTATATAACTTGAGACACCGCAATGGAATTCACTCTGCCACAGTGCCATTTATCTAATTTCTTTTGCCGTCGGTAAAATACAGTTCATCTTTTATGTTCCACTAGTTCCACTGTTCGCCGCTAGAGGAACCTTATTTTAGAAAAGCTGATGTTTTTACAGTATATTTTTAAATAATCAGTAACGTATGCATACTGGTTGGCATTATTTTAATTCAGTTTAATAGATAACGCATGATTGAGTAAAAAATTTTCAAAACTCCGAACATCCTTACAGAAATTTATATTTTTATATTGGTACGATTTAAAAATAACATGGAATAAAAATACAGTGTCTACTTTAATTTACATAGCTATTCCATAGAAAAATATATAATTCAATGTTTCATCAGTGTTCTTTATGTACCTAGAGGTAATAACATAACTTCAATGACAGAACAGGAGAAATTGCATTCATCGCTGTAGAATATAGATTTGAACGTCCAGTTGCCAAATAAAAATGTTCCGCCGAAATATTGTTTTGCTACCGCCTGAATGTCGATCATAAATTGGTAGTGTCCCTGCAAATATTGATTTAATGTTGGTAAAATGGAATAAATTATTCATATTCACAAGGAAATTGGAAAATTAATCAAGCAATCTTTGCTGGTGACTTAGAGTAAATGAAATTATCTAAATATTTTCGGTTGAGCTGGTGATTTTGGTTAGACTGATGATACATTCATCTTCAAAGACTAAGAATAGTCTTTAAAAATGGATGTGACATCTATCTTCTGTTTGCAGTAACGAAGTATTATCATTAATTTCGTGCTGACGTAGCCAACAGGCGGATGACAGCATAATATAATTATGTCCCAAGTAATTATGAATGTAGCATTCCTTTTTTCAAATTATCGCAATTTTTCAGCCATTGCCATAAAGCTTATATAGCCGCTTTATAGATCATGAATATCAATATTGCCATAGCCACCTCTTGAGCTGCATTACTATATGTTATTGAAATTAAACTACTATAAACGGATTTTATCGCGTTGTTTGTTTTCACTGTATTACAAAATTTTGAAAATATTACACTACTACTACTATTGATTTTATTTTACTAATTTATAAGCTAATAAAATTATTTAAACTATTAAATCTATTTATTTTTGGTTTACACTTTCCCCGACGTTTCGGTTGCTTTACTGCTTTACTTACCTTTACAACAATGCAGTCATTGGTCACATTCATGAGTGCTCCGAACAGAGGTCTCAGAAATAAATGCTCGCATGTTTTCTTCACCTAGAGTCTAAGAAATTCTTTCCCATTGGAGATTGTGATTATATTACCCTGCCAATACGACATAAATAGGTAATGTTTAGCGGAAAAGCTTTGCTAAACAATTACTATGATCTACAGTGAAAAATATTCAAAGTTACTTGACAGATGCTTAATATATGTATCCAGGAAAATATACAAAGACTTTGATTATAATACCTACATGTACAATGAAACTAATTAAGTATGGTTTACAAAAAGATATACAAATCCAAAAATACGCTTACGTTTGATGGCGAAATACTTCTTAGTACAGTTATTTCATATAAGATCGAATTGTAGCTATTGATACTTGCGGAGGAAGACGCACATTCTTTCTGCTTTGGTCCTTTGCATACATTGAACTGAGTTATTGAAAGATTGAATGCACCCTGCTAACGAGGAAATTATAGCATTTATACATATAGGCGGGGCTCACTGGATAGTATATTCTTACTGAAAATTTAAATGATATTCACAACACAAGTTACACAGTGAAGTCAGCGGCATCGGTTCAACTTAGGGCCAACTCTTGTAATTAAATATTATTAACGTTAAATGTAAACTAAAATGTTTAACCGCTCAAACCCCGTTGACATTTAAATATGACTAATGTTAATGTAACAAAATACCCGACTGCTTAAAAGTATATAATGAACTGAAAAGAGAAAAACAAGTATCACAATATCTACATAAAATTCGACTGACTAATGCATTGCTTTGTAAGCTTACTTTATTAAATTAATCAATAACTAAATATGTTTATTCAAGTTAGTTAAACTAAATAATTTTTTGGTGCCGCATGCGGTGACAGTGTAGATCTTTCTTTGCCCGTAGGTAACAGAGTATTGTTTGTCCCCGCCTGCAGCGCCATAAAGTATTTAGTTTAACTAATTTAAATATTTATATTAATTAGTTATTTGATTATTTGCTTAATTATAAGCTTACAAAACAATTTCAGTCGAATTTTATATAGATATTGTGATACTTGTTTTTCTCTTTTCAGTTCATTACTTTTGAGCAGTCGGGTTTTTTGTTTTTAAAATAATAATTTTATTTCAGACTTTTTAAGTTTTATTTTTATATATAACTAAGTACAGGCAATGTCATTCCTGACTTAAATACATTCTTGCTAGAAAATGATACATCGGGCGTCCCGATATAGGTATAATTGGTACGCTTTTTGACAATTTATGTTAAAACAGTAATATAAACGTGATACGATACATATATTTTTGAAATGCTGATCTTTCTTTTGATACCCATATTGGTCAGGTAAGAAAAAAACAAACGTTCTCCTCGTTTTATTTCATTTGCGAACGCCATTTTGAAAATTTATCTAGCCTATGTCACTTCCACAATTCTGATAATTTTAACGACACCTCATATGTTAAAAACCGTCCAGCCGTTTGGGCTGTAGGGCGTGCCAAAGAAATGGACATACATACACACATACATACATACGCTCGAAATACATTACCCTCCTTCTGACGCAGTCGGGTAATAACATCCATACAGTTGTTTGAATGTAAGCTTTTGATGCTTCTGTAAAAAAAAGGAAATAAAAAAAAGAAAATATCGTGGAGCCCTTTTTATATACTAAGACAAAGACAGAAAAGGTAATGTTTTAAAATACCGGTAACTTTTATATGCTAATGCTTAAATAATGTTATTGGTTTTCTTTGATAGCTGCAAAACACTGTTTTTTATTTGCCTTAGTTGCAATATTTAGTAGCATTTTATAATTTTGTAGTTTCTATTATTGCTATTAATTAATAACTTACATAATTTTTTGAGGCATCTGAAGTAGTGACAATTCTAATAGAACACACGGCATACATTACGATAACTGCTAAATATTTCGCCAACATTTTGTGCATGATATCTTGGCTTCGACCTGAATAATATAAACAGTGATAAATAAATGATAAAAGCTTGCAATTAGTAAGTGTTATTATGCTCAGTGACACGGTTTGATGGACAGCAAAATTGTTAAGCAGAATACTGTAATGCAATTGTGTGTTATTAATGTACGTAAAGTACAGATCGTTTATTGATAAAAGTCATAAGATTATAATAATAGTCCGGTCAAGGTCGGTTAGACATGCAAAGGTACAAAAATTCGCATAGAGCTAAAAATTGGTAGGAATTTCCCCATCGATCTGGGGAAAAATGTATTGAAGGTCAAAGGTCCCAAAACGGGTGTTTCGCATTTTTTTTAGCAAAATGGTAAGTTTTATTAAAAATTACTTCAGGCAAAAGTTATAGATCATAAAATTATCTATGAAATATATCTGAATACTTTTTTCCTAAGAGCTACCGTTTCTGAGATAAAACGGTTACAACAGGTGAAAATGTTGTATTTTTCATAATATGCACACGTTTCCACGCCATCTGTGAGGTAATCTACTTAGAGCGTTTTTTTTAATATGGTTGCCCTGGTAGGCCTATTCCATGGTCTATTGTGATGCTGTTTAATTGAAAAATATTGAATAGTAAAACACTATATTTTATAATATAAAAAATGATGAAAGCGATGTAACTTTTAAAAACTGGAGAATATTATTCGTCAGTTCATAATTGTCTAATACTGCTCCTTTCTCTTCTTCTTCTGCTTCTTCTTCTTCATCCGGTCCCTGTTCTTCTCCTTCTTCTTCTTCTTGCTGGTTGCAAGTAAATTGCCTTAATAGCGATGCACCACGTTTCCTCGTTGATATCATTCGAATCGTGTGCTGTTGGTGATTTAACATTGAAGCACGACTGGCTTTGACATCTAGTACATGCTAGAGAACAAAACAATCCAACTTTTTTGCAGTCGCATTTAGGACTACATCCCTTTTTTACAGGTGCAAAAATTGTTTTTAGGAGTTCCTCCGGCTCCGGTGGGGTATAAAGTCTGGACTGGTTCCAATGTATTGTCGATCAACTTCCAGCCCCAGTCTTTTGGGTCTAGTTGATAACCAAGCCACAATTGAACTTGATAATATACCCGAAATAGACATTAATGAGCGGAAGCAGAGGTGGGAGGAAGACAAGCTAATTGCACTCGTTTTTTATTACAAGTGGTTTTAATAAAGCATGCGTATTGAAATTAAACTACTATATACAGATTTTATCGCGTTGTTTATTTAGCACTGTATTACAAAATTTTGAAAATATTACACTTCTACTACTATTGATTTTATTTTACTAATTTAATTATTTAAACTATTAAATCTATTTATTTTTGGTTTACACTTTCCCCGACGTTTCGGTTGCTTTCCAGACAACAGAAAGCAACCGAAACGTCGACGAAACTGAAAAACGAAAAATCCGTATATAGTAGTTTAATTTCAATGAATAACATTCGCGTAAACAGAAGACAATATTATATAAAGCATGCTTATCGAAGCTTATCTAAACAGGTAGTTTTTTTAGGAGCTCCGTACATAGAAAGAAGAAAACGAATTCTGTTGATCATAACTTCTATCGCAGTTGAGTTACTCTTTTTAAAAACTTTACCACATTGAACTAAATCTTGTTTTTCAAACATATCAAGAACTGTTGTTTACCTCTCCCTCCTGAAAAATGCAGATGTTGTATCGGAGCCAGTTATTGCGTGTAAAAATAATACATTATTTTAACATTTTGCAGAAGCTGATAAACTTTCAGATGAATACATTGCCGACTGATTTCATTTATTAGGCATTTAATTTTAAGAGAAAGCATATATGTATATGGATCCTTGCCATGCAGACAATTGAATAGGAGACAGACGTTGCTGAAGGCTACACTGGCGTATATAATGAAGTACTGAGTTTCTTTTGACCTAATATTCTCGTAACTATACTATTTTGTATATCTAAATTACACTGACCGATAGAAAAATATTTTTCCCTTGTCTAACCGCTTCAGTGTTGTATATACGTGGCGTACTTATGCATGTTATGAAAAATACAACTTTTCAACTGTTTGAACCGCATCTATATAATATCTCAGAAACCACCGTTTACATATCTGAATACTTTTTTTCCTAAGAGCCACCGCTCTTAGGAAAAAAAGTATTCAGATATGTTTAATAGATAAATTTATGATGAAAATTTTTTGTCAGAGCTAATTTTTTGATAAAACTTACTATTTTGTTGAATATCCCATTTTTGTGACCTATGGAATATATGTACCTTGGATAAATTTTCCAGGTAAGGTCGATAGGGACTTTTCAGATTTCACATATAGTTAATGGTGCTTCGTGGCTTCACGGTCGACAATTTACATTTCTCTACATAAACTATTATTTTCTTTTTTCTGTAATTAAGGAAAGGAAAAAAAGCCTTTATGCTAATGGTGTGACTTTTTGCAAAACACGCGCGGAAACGTGTCCACCTGCTATTACTATGGACAATAGGTATTTTTGCCTTTGGTGGTTGACGATCCATTGCCTACGATGGTTAACGGTAACCATCATTGGTGACAGCGTGGTAGGGCTTCATTGCAGAAGCAATACAGACAAAGACCATCTCGATGCAAACCGAACTGTCGAAAAAAAACTAGCCAGCGCATAAATTGCTACTGTTAAATTATAACATTTAACGTGTATATAACATATTATTAATTTAAAAGGATTAAAATAATATATTCTATTTTTCGAATGCCATTGTGTACCTACACATCTAACTTGGAGAATGTCACTCAATCAACAATTTTTGTGATGGTTGATCTGAGTGCAACAAATCCGGTTAGAGTATCACATATACATAATTTATCTGTTAAATCAAAATCAAAATAAATTTATTCAAGTAAGGTTACAAGGTAACACTTATGAATGTCAAAGTTACACTATTTTTTCCTCTGAATTTACATTTACTGCCACTGAAGATAAACGGAACTGTATATAATATATATCTACTATACTATCTATACTATCTATAAGCGGACACACTAATGATTTCAAGGTTTGTCAAGTATTGTTCGTAGATACGATCTGAGCCTGTAATTTCACTGATGCTTAAGACTAGTTACGTCGCGTTATTGTCAGACTAGTGAATTATTAACGGGAGCGATGTTTGCCATCTTCAATCAGAAAGGAAAAATCCCGTTATTAATTATTTTATTTATTTTATTGGTAGCATATGTTACATGTCACAAATATTCATTATATAACCCAGAACTTACCTATATACTCACACAAATGGCAGCTTCTTAAATTTATTGGTATGACTATAGAATTTATGCACACCTGCCATGTTTTGATTCTGGTTTTAAACGTAATGGTGGCAGGTGACGCCGCTGATGAAGAATGGAAATCTGTAATGCAAATGTATACACGCGCCACACAAGTATATAAGCTTTACTTTTCACACCTTTAGCTTTACTTTACTAACACCATCTGAGTCTCGTTATACTTATTGCCAAAACATAGGCAAAGTGGTTACCCCGACGACGCTACGATTCTGGCTCTACAAGTGGACTTCGCAACAAGAAAATAAGCAACACGAACCAACCAACTTGCAAATCAAGCTACGGCCATCAAGAAACATTGGAAGTAGCGGCTGGTACCACCATCTTATCCCACATTCCGGAGTTTTGGAGGGATCAACCTAAATTATGGTTTACACAAATGGAAGCCATATTAGCACCACAAAAACAAGGCGACGATTATAAATATTTTACGGTTATAGCAAAGCTGTCTAAGGAAGAAATACTACAGGTTAGTGACCTCATTACCTCTCCACCATCCACAGAAAAGTATAAGGCCATCAAGGAGCGCTTAATTAATTGCTATGAGGAGTCGGAACAGCGCCAATTTTAAAAATTATTGACTGAAATGGACCTCGGCGATCAAAAACCATCACAACTTTTACGCAAGATGCAAGTTCTTGGAAAAGGAAAAATGGGTGACGAAACCATCAAGCTGCTATGGTTGCGACTTTTACCACCATCGGTCACTACAGTCCTAGCAGTTACAGAAGACATGGATATCGACAAGATGAGCCAGATCGCTGACAAAATTATAACAAACTCAAAACTTACCGAGGTATCAGTTGTAAACGAAAACATAGACAAAACTGATTAAGAGGCAATGGCATGCGTATTAACACAGTTAGCAAAAATACAATTTGAGTTAAGTGCAATTCAGCGTGATCACAAAGACCATCGACGCAGCACTCAAAGATATTTTAATCGTCAGCATTTCCCATTGAGGTCAAGTTCAAGAGCAAACAGTCGGGAAAGAAACACTATTGTTTTTATCACTATAAATACGGAAAATATGCCAGAAATTGTATTGAACCATGTGATTGGTAACAAAAATTTAACTCAAGAGACCAGGGAAACTAAGCAAAGCGCAGACTACGGCGGATCTTTGTGCTATTCACCCGTCCAACCGCCTCACTGTTACCGACCGAAAAAGTGGTATGAGATTTTTGATTGACACGGGAGCAAATATTTCAGTTATCGGCAAAACACAGACATTCATTTACACATAATGAACAATATACACTATATGCTGCTAATGGTACAAAAATCAATACTGGTGAATGGAGACCATGTGGCGATTATAGAATGCTCAACAAAGCGACTGTGCCTGATAAATATCCACTTCCACGATTATCCGATTTTACTTATATATTAGAAAAAAAATACGTATTCAGCAAGATTGATATCCGGAAGGCTTACCACTGTATTCCAGTTAAAGATGTGGAAAAACCGCTATTATTACTCCTTTTGGATTTTTCGAATATTTGAGAATGCCTTTTGGTCTACGCAAAGCAGCGCAAACATTCCAACGATTCATGGACTCCCTATTCACAGATTTAGATTTTGTTTTCGTCTTTGTCGACGATTGCCTAATTGCCTCGGCAAATGAGATTCTACATTATCAGCACTTAGATACAGTTTTCAAACGCTTACAGGAGAATGGAATAACTATTAACCTCGAAAAATGCGAGTTCCTCAAAAGCGAGATAGATTTCTTAGATTATCATATAACGAGCCAAGGAATACACCCGACTGAGGAAAATTACAAAGCAATTGCAGAATTTCCTAAACCAAAGACAATCAAAGAATTAGGATTTTTAGGCATTCTTAATTTTTATAGAAATAACCTTCCGCACGCCGCCAAATATCAGATTATTTTAAACGACTATCTGTGCAATTCGAAAAAGAATGATAACTCTCTTATTATTTGGTCAACAGAAGCTGAAAATGCCTTTGATAAATGCAAGGAAAACATCATGAACGCAATATTAACAATGCGTCCCTCACGCACTGTCCCACTGGCACTTATGACAGATGCTAGTTCTACCTGTGTTGGCGCGGTTCTACAACAAAAATCCGGACCTAACTGGGAACCATTAGAATTTTCTCAAAAAAATTAAGTGATGCTCAACAAAAATACTCAACATTTGATAGCGAATTACTTGGAGTATACATGGTAGTCAAGCATTTTCAAAGGTTTATTGAAGGAAGAGAATTCTCAATTTTCACAGATCATCGACCTTTGACATACGCATTCTCCCAAAAACCATCATCAAACGATACGCCACGTCGAATTCGGCAATTGGACTTTATTTCACAATATAGCACTAACATTCAACATATAAGCGGACGTGATAATATTGCTGCAGATGCACTGTCACGTATTGAACAAATTGATATGCCATCACCGATAAATTATGCCGAATTAGCAAGATGCCAATCTAATGACCAAGAATTGATAAGACTCCGTGACAATAGGAATTTGAAAATTAAAAACATAATGCTTCCGTGTTCCACAAAAAGCATCAGCTGCGACACATCGTCTGGGAAGAATCGTCCTTATTTACCAGAGAAATTTCGAAGACAGGTTTTCGACGTCATTCATGGACCAAGTCATCCGGGCAAGCGAACTACTAGAAAAATGATAACTCAAAGGTATTTATGGTCAGGTATGAACAAAGATATTAATAGCTGGTGTAAGTCATGCATAGCTTGTCAGAAGTCAAAAGTACAGCGCCACACCATATAATCGGTAGGAAGTTTTATGCCATCGCAGCGTTTTGAGCATTTACACATCGACATTGTTAGACCATTACCTGTTTCTCAAGGAAAAAGATATTTAATCACAATCATAGATCGCTGTACGTCATGGCCTGAGGTAATTCCGGTTGAAGATATCACAGCCGAAACAATATCTCGTGCACTAAATGAGGTGATGATTTCTAAAGAATATCAATAAAATGACATCAGTACCAAAACGCAAGAAACACAACCGAACAATTTTCATTCATCCTGAACTTAAAGAATGTTCACACGTATTTGTAAGATGCGACAGAGTAAAAAGAAGTCTGACACCACCCTATGAAGGGCCATTTCCAGTGATAAGAAGAATGGATAAAACATATGTCATTAAGGTCAAGGATACAGAAACAGTAATATCAATAGATAGATTTAAACCAGCATTTGCCATCAACAACGAAGATATGAACGTGACGAATTCAGAAACAGACACAGCTATTCAAACACGTACATCACCAAGTCAGGACGGACAGTTAAGCCCACAGTACGGTTCTGTATTCCGTGACGCAAGCATTCAATCGATATAAATACTCGCGAGCGTCAGCACATATTTTTACTCGACTATTTTTCGGAATCAGCAATGTATTATGTCATTAAGCATACGATTGTATCTATAAATAGAAATTGTAATAGTTAAGTAGGAATTGTAATAATTATTTTTATTTTTAAAGGAGGGTGTACATGTAGCGACTACATTATTACACGTATTCCGATAAAGCACATCTTAAGATAAGTTAAAATGCACACGCATGCAAATGTATACACGCGCCACACTAGTATTTAAGTTTTACTTTTACTGAAATGAAACAGACTATAACACCATCTGAGTCTCGTTATACTTATTGCCAAAACATAGGCAAAACTGCTTGACTGTTGCGCAAACGATCTCTGTGCCTTATTAGGTAGTGATGTAAGATACCTAAAAATAGGAACAAAGCCCTATTTTCCCTGACGGACGGCAGTGTCCTAATACACTTGTGGGTGGCATGGAATGTTTGGAGACCTCTTCGTGGCAGTCTAACGCTCACTAGGCAATCGCTGCTAGTTCTACTAAACGTATTTTGATGATAGCTTGACTCCAAACTGCTATATTGTAAAGAATGTATCAAATTCGTTATTTGACTTTTGCGTGATGTTGGAAGAAATAAATAAACAAAATATATAAATACCATTTATATTAAGACGTCTCTAAAATTTAAACAAATTACTATTTAAGTCTTTAATGACCAGACTCAGGCTCATTAGATATAGTGTTATAATAGAGGTATATAATAGAGTTAGCAGATAGGTTATAGTATACCTGTTATAAGCTGGCCAGTCTGCAGTGAAAGCGGTCGTGGAAGCTTGTGCACCTTCCTCCTTTTCCCAATAAAGTAATTTTAGAATAGTGTGTTATTCATTTATGATATTCGTATTCAAACTTTTTAAAGAAAGTTTGCCATATTATAATTCGTAATTGTTACACTTTTAATGTTTATTTATATTTTCTATTATACTGTAACAAATATGGCACAGAATACAAATTACTAAAAATGTCAGCTGTGTTTATAAATGTTTACATTGACTCGTTAGCATTATTAGCGCTTATGTTTTCGTGCTATTGTGACGTCCCGATGTCAATGTCTGGATCCAGTGTATAATGTTATTCAATTTTGTTAACTCAGGGGCAAGCTCGTACGTCATTTTACCACCTTGGCTCTAGTATAACAAAAATATTGCACTAGAACGTATTTTCTCAGTCAAGCATTTAAGATTCTATCTACAAAAATGCATATAATTGCTTGCGACCGACTGTGACTAAGTATGATGAAAAAATATCAAGTTGTGTAAAAATATCAAGTGCAAATCGATCACTTACGTTTGGTGTTACAGACATAAACATACGGACGCTGCATTTGTGTATATAACAATTAATTATACAGGACTAGCATTGTCGTGAGCAGCACGTTTCACGAATCAGTCAGCCAATCTCAGTAGTTGCCATGCGTTTGACTGTTAACACAAAAACTGGCGGTTAATGACGCAATTTTTTTTAAGGCTTGTCTACATTTGATTACTCACTCTAATATACCTAATCAATAAGTTCAATTCATATCAATACATTTCTAGTGCTGTAACTAACTTACTTTTACAGACAACATCATTCAGTTCATATCCTTATGTACCGGTGGCAGACCTTTGAGAAATAATAGTAATATCAGTATAAACTGTCCCACTGCCTGGCATGGGCCTTTTCACAGTGTGAGAAGGACTAGGCCATAGCCCACTACGCTGGGCCAGTGTGGATTGGCAAACTGCACATATTTTCGAGAACACATACCTTTCAGAAGCCGGTGATAAATGTATCAATTTGTTTTTACAGTGTCTGAAGCAGATGGCGACCTGATGTCGATGTTGGATTTCCGTTACTTTTGATGTGTTATGAAACGAGAATGGAAGTGCCCCGACAGTGAAATTAACTTTTTTATGTACACGCCGTAAGTAAAATGCATTTAGATGGCTTCTTACTATAGATTAGCTATTTGATATTCAACACATGTGGGTTGCGTAGAAATGGACAGTTTACGTGGGTTGGCAACCGGTAATCTTATTATAGAAAATAATAATAATATACTGACTTTCGCATTTATAATATTAGATACCTTTTGGAAAGTAGTTTGTAATCTGTATGATTACAAAAAGACACACAAGTTAGGAATAAAACAGCAACTAGATTGAAAAAACATTCATATTTTTACTATAGAGTTATACTCGTACATAGTATGGAATATCTTAATACCTACAAAATGAGCAATAGCTCTTTTTGGATGGCATCAATAACATTGGTTTGGTTAACGCATAGGAGTACGGTTGTTACAGCTGGGGTTGCTTGGGCAGCGCCGTGGTGATTACCTTGGTTTCCACATAGGCGTTGATTCCGTCTTCACCCCTGGAAAGAAAATACGTTAGAGTAAAGACATTTAATATAAATGTCAAATGTGAAACGAGAATAGACTCGAGACAACGAAGTAATATTGACACTCAAGGGAAATTGTACGTCATCATATTAGATATATTCGCAAACATTTTGAGGAAATGACGATTCTTGAATTATCCTTGCGGAGGACTTTACAAACAAACAAGAATGGCGGCAGTGGCGAGATGACCGTCTGCCCGCTATTTTATTTGTGTAGTCATTAAATATGAATGGCACAGTTGACAGGTGTAAATCACCTTACTGTATGATTAGGTATATGAAAGTGAAAGACATAGTGTTAATAATGTGTACTTACAGTTCTCTGCCGAGACCAGAGTTCTTGAAACCTCCAAATGGAGTTTGAGCAGTTATGTGACTGTATGTGTTAACCCTGAAAATATTAGTTAGTTGATAACAAAGAGCTATTTTTTTAGTAATCAACAATTACAACAAAACGGGTAATACATATTACAGATGCCACGAGAGATATGTATAATAGTACGTATAATATAGAATGTTCGGCTTTGCTTTAGGCAGAACCGCCGAATATTCGCCAACAGTTGATGTGTGTATTTCGAACATAAAATCCATCCAATTAGTAGCAATTTGAATTACATTGTCCGTCATTAAGTTATTTGAAAACTTATGCCTAATTTATCATCAAAGATATCGAAATATGCCACCAACGCTCATTTGTGAATAATTAATTTAGAAGTTTCCAATATGTACTGCATTAATTAAATATGAATAAATATAAATTCGTGTGTTTGTAATATTCGTATAGTTATCCATAATTAATATATAATCGGGCGAGAAACATTCATGAATCTGCCAAATAAAAATACCAGATAACAGCCAAATATACGTCACTGTTTAACACCTTATTGCCCAAAGTGGTCCAGGTGGACCCCCAGGGGTCCATGGAAGACTCACCCAGGGGTCCATGGGAGACTCAAACAATTAGTAAGCGAAAGTCCACGAAAAAAAAACGGTTCAGGCCGTAGAGATTTGATAAAAAAATTTAAAACCATTTCTTCCGAATTTACCGATTTTACTTGGCGGATTAAATTTCTAGCTGCAGGAGGTCCACCGGAACCAGCTAGGATACAGAAACGTTAAAATAGGAATCGAACATTACCATACGGAGCCAGCACGGACTTGCTTGGCGAAGCTAAGCGCCGTAGTGATGTCATTGGTGATCACGCCGGCTGCAAGACCGTAGCTAGTGTCGTTCGCGCGGTCTACTACCTCCTCAAACGATTCGAACTTCAGGATGCTTTGGACGGGGCCGAAGATCTGTAACATTGCAATATTTTTTAACTGAAGATATCTATTTTAAGAGAATTTTTAGAGAAAACCAAGTATGTTTTTTAAGTTTCCTCGTAACAGGGTACTACAGTACAGACTGCCGTTTACCGGGCACCAATTTTAGATAATTCCAGTCTCCGTGCTGCTGCAAAGAATTTCTTGACAAAAACCCTTCATAGCACTTTGCCCGACCTGAGTACCGTACTCGAGATCTCATTCATAGCAGTCGCATACTCTTCCGTTGAGCCACCGAGTCAGTCAATCGAGACAGGCAGAATAATTTCACGACTATACAAAAATACAATTATAAAGCGTTTCTTTACCTCCTCCCTGGCAATCTTCATACTGTCAGTGACGTCAGCGAATACTGTAGGCTTGACATAGTATCCCTTGATTCCTGCCTTGTCACCTCCAGCAACGCACCTGGCGCCACCCTCCTTACCAGCTGAGATGTATCCCAGCACTTTGGTGAACATGTCCTTGTCAATCTGTCAAAACCAACAAGATGGTTTAGGTTAAGTGGGTTGTCAGCCAAAAGAAGAAGCGTAGTCTTTGTATTAATTATTACTCTACTAATAATAGGTTCCTAATCTGTGTAAATAGTATAAAACTAAAGAGACTGTTTGAACGCGCAGCTCTGGAAATCTGTACGATTTGATTTTAAACAACGCATAAAATTTAGTCTGCTGTCTATATTATATGTAGTAAATATTCTTATTTTATAACTTAGCCTACGTTAGAGTTGCATGCCTGAATTTTATAAATATTGTTAGGGTGACTATTTTAACCTTATTCGGAAGCGAGTAATCATTCCGAAACACTTATCAGATATAAAAAAATACAAAGTAGTTATTAAAAACTGACCTAGTAAGTATGCATGCGAAGTAAATAAAATATATAATTATTATGTATTATTTTGGCACATTTGAACTAGACATTTTAATGGAACTTTGTTTCGTATACATATTTTTGAGGTTGACCATAATATTACTTACATGGCTAACAATATTGTACAGAAATATGTCTCATACCTGGGGTCCTTGTTGAACGTCATCGAAGGGGTTACCGACGGTCCTCTTCTGGGCGATCTCAGCAGCCTTCTTAACGAACTGGTCGTAGATGCCAGACTGCACGTAAGTCCTGGTACCCGCGCAGCAAACTTGTCCACCGTTAACGAATGCCGCAGCATGGGCAATTTGAGCGGCTTTCTCAACTGCAGAAATATTTGGTTAGTTACGATTAAGAATGTAAATGGTATAGTATCATTAAGTTTTGTAAATAGAAATGCAGCTAAATAAAAATTGCCATAACAACTGCCATAGTGACGCACAGCAACAGCAGTAATGAATGCGAGTATTGGGCATGTTCATGTAATTCGAGCCTTGGGGTCGGGCAAAGTATTTTCGGTTTTATCTGTTTTTCTTTTCCATTACACATCTACATTTTGCTGTATATGGTTTTATGTAACATTGCTGGCAAAATGTAGATACACTTTTTATCCATTAGAAGGATATTCGCGATTGCCTCAAGCCTATATTTATTTATTTATATAATCATCACTTACAACTATTATTAAAGGCAAACCCAATGCAATAGTGAAGCAAAACTAATATGTAATAACAACTTATTTTCTAAAACTTATTATATATAATGTTATCCTTGTGAATTCACTCAGTGTACAAGCAAAAATGTCCATCTCCTCTGCTACAAGGTTAAGAGTGCGAAGCGCTCGCGTCAGGGGCGCCTCATTCAACAGATTAGTGCGGCCACGAGGTACAGCCAGCAGCTGAGGCCGACGTCGCCGCCACACATATGTCCGGCAAACTCAAATACACTAACTCTTATATGTTGGCGTTATGTATCTTGCCTCTTAATTTAAATAAATATGAAACGAGTGCGAACTCACGCCTAACTCTCAGCTCGTTGTATCCAACCATGCCTAATATAAACGAGGTTGGATACATAAGCGGGTAAAAAGGATATACTCCATAAAGCCTAAAATATAAAAATCTAACAAATTTATTTTGTATTTGCTCCAACATGAGACTATATTTAGTCTCATGTGGAGTCCAGATGACTGCATTATATTCTAATTGGTTTTTCACCAAAGTGTTATATAAAGCGATAATCGCCGTAATATTTGTGAAACCACGAACGGTACGTACAGTACTTGACTTGCACGAGAATGAACCCGCACCCCGGTGCGGCCGCAGTTCGATGAACACATCGAGTGGCGGATGGTACGCGTCCACAGGCACGAGGGGCGCCTCCGCCCCGCGCACATTCACACTCTCTCCTTTCGGAAGCGTACTTAACATTAAATCTGAACATCGATCATTACAATTAACGATCGTGTTGTACTGAGTAAATCCACAATATGATAAAAAGTATTCAAAATAATTACATACGTTTATCGAACAGGAATGCATATTGAAGTCACCAATTACGACGATATCACTATATTTACATATACATATATAAGTACATGTTAGCTTGTTATCTATCACCGAGGTTCTTATCAATCTATTGATTTAACCTCTTGTCTGTTGTTTTTGACAGAATGGAGTAAAAATGCTTTGTCATCGACGAGATAAAAATATTGCGATATTAAGGTATAAAAATTATTATAATAACAAATATAACTTAATATCGCAATATTTTTATCTCGTCGATGACAAAGCATTTTTACTCCATTCCGTCAAAAACAACAGACAAGAGGTTAAATCAATTAGATTGATAAGAACTTCGGTGATAGATATTAATTAAATAAGTATAATAATATATTGGTGGCATATTTTAAATTATAATGTATGATTACCATCGGCATCATTGAAGATGACCAGGGGACTCTTGCCGCCGAGCTCCAAAGTGACACGTTTCAGGTTTACGGCACCCGCAGCACCCAAAATAATGCGGCCAACCTGAAATATGCATATGATGAATCCATGAAATATCGTAATGACTACACAAGATAATTAGGTTTTTATTTTACTTGCAATGACTGAATGCATTGACGCATATCTATCCGCGGGGCGACGAAGAGATTATGTCGGACTCCTCGGTAATACCGACTAGACCTACCGCAGTGTTCATCAACATAACCAGAGTCGCCGGGGCCGCACGAATATGAATGTCATGTGAAAGTAATAAATATTATTATGTACATATTATTATTACTTCCACACGACAACGCGACCCCTCAAGATTTGGTTTATTCCGACTTTACTCAACTATTTTTGTACTTAATTAGATTTTTATTATGGTAACCACTTTAGAATATTTTATTGTTTTTGCTCTTATTCAAGAACTCCGTGTGTAATATACGGATATAAAAGTGAAGATACAGATGTGAGTGAAGTCTATGATGTAGCGCTTCCTTATCACCAACCGTTAGGTTATATGTCTAGACGGCCACGGTACTGACCCAGACTCGAAAGACTCAAAGGCTAACTCCTGTTAAGTTTAACACGAGCTAAGATTACGGGCAACAACTACTTTCTACAGGTTAAGGAAGAGCCAGAAAAAAGACAAGGCATAGCTTATAGAAGTTACATACTTATTAAAAAAGATACATATATGTATTTGTTTTCACCTCAGTAGATCCAGTGAAAGCAACCTTGTCGATATCAGGGTGAGCTATAATAGCTGCACCAGCAGTAGGTCCGTATCCTGGAATAACATTGACAACTCCGGGAGGAAATCCAGCGTCCTTGATCAGGGCCGCCACGGCCAGTGCTGTGAGGGAAGTCTGCTCAGCTGGCTTGAGAACTATTGTGCAACCTAAATAACAATGACTAGAATTAGTTTTTCGCCCTGGGAACCTGATTATACGAAAACGGTATCCCTGATCCACAGGGTGCGTGGTAGCCGCAATGAAATCCTGAAGACGATAGCAAACAGGTTCTCATCCTCCATGTGGAGATCTTTAGTTAAGAGGGTGATTTAATGTTCTTTCATTGTAAAAATATGGACTATAAGGTTGTCTGAAATAAACAATATTTTATTTTTTTATTTTATTATTATTTTTATTTATTATTTATACATACTTTAGAATATATATATATGTTTTAGACTCATTATAAAAGGAATCTATTCGACGTACATTTATATTTTAAACCAAGATTCATATTTATATTGAAGGCTAATTTTAATTATTTTAAGATCAATGAGATCTATTTGTAAATTGAGTAAGATCTAGGGTCAACAGTAGCAACAAAGTAACACAGACGATACAATTTGTAGCAGATTAAAGTATTACTGGCAGGAAATATTTTATTATTTTGCAATGCAGTTCGTGATAATTGAAACATCCTGGCGATCGCCTTGATATTATTTTTCGTATTGTTTACACACACAATTCAATCTAATCCAGTATTCAATACCTTTCCAAAATAATTTATTAGATGAAATTATTTAATAAAATACATTTGATTGCACAAATGTGAATATTTTAAATCGAAGAACACGTAAGATTCCTATTTCGTCAGTCAGTTGTGCAAGCAAATATGGTGTAGATTGTTTACCTTCTAAATATAAATAAATTGTGATGCTTTAAGTAATTGATGTCGATAATTAGATAGAATCGCAAGTGTTGTGTAAAAATATAACCATTGATGTAACTACGAAACATATTGCATACCACTATCTTTTTCCAATTTCCAGGAATTTCGATCTAGAGTAAATCATGCCAACATTATTAGATATAAGTCATCAACATGGGCTACGATACTATTTTTAATTTTTTCCTTTGAGCTGTAAACATTATTTGTTCCTATTATTTACTGTCATGTACAAAGCTTACCTGCGGCTAAAGCTGGAGCAATTTTCCACGCCATCATGGGGATCGGGTAGTTCCATGGTATGATCTGACCTACCACACCAACAGGCTCTTTCAACGTGAGGGACAATACTTCACCATCTGTAAACAATTTTAATATACAAAATAAGTTTTATTTTCGATTTGAAATGCAGAAAGTTATTTTGTAGTATTAAATATATTTATAATAGTATTTTCATCGCAATTGGACGAATCTAAAGTAGATAAGAGTTGGTTATAGTAAAGAAAAATCTTTATAACACAACATATATTCATTTCTTAATGACACACCTACAGGCTCAAAAACTTCGTAACATTCGCTATCACCACCTCATATTCACACTCTCATCCACACACATTTGTAATTATTTTCATTTGTTTTGTTTTATTTTATTTCTACATTTCGTAGTTTACGTTTTTACTATTATTTAGGGTTAAGATAATATTGAGTTTTAATTTTAGCTCTTCTATTTTGGGGTCATTTAAACTCTGTATTGACATTTTTTAAAATAAATAAAACCATTTTAATATTGAATGGTCATTGAATTTTCATTAACTCTAGCAGTTATAACGTAACATTAGATTTAGCCCTAGCTTCAAGTTGTACTACGGCGATTCCTAGAATTCTCTTAATAGTAGGTACAGATAATGTTATCAGTCGAAGGATCGCGAAATATAAACATTACAAAGTGTTAAGTATTTAATTAAGCGTTTTAAAGCTATCATAGCTATTTTGTTTATACTTTTTTTTTTTTTTTTTTTTTTTTTACGTGGGGAATGCTATGACGCATATCCCTCCGCGGGGGCGGGCGGAGGGATTATGTCGGACTCGCCGGGGTAAAGAAAGATGTTGAAAATATAATGTACCTCCCGGGATACCGACTAAACCTACCACGGTGTTCCTCGACACAACCACTATCGACGGGGCCGCGCGAATCGCTTTCGCATGCGGTCGCGACCCCGCCAAGGTTACGAAAGACCTACCCAAAATAGGCACTACGTCATATATATAAAACCCTACTGTCTCCCCTAGAGGGGAGACGGACTCGACACAGAGGCGCGCGTGGGAACACGCACGCCGCCTCTCGGACCTGGTGCTGAACGGATGGCGGGCAGGCCCACAAAGCCCGCCACCCCCAGGTCAAACCTCAGGGTGGCTGGAGGTCATCGCGCGCCCTCCGGCGCCCGGCTCTGCGGTTGGGGAGAGGGTTTAAACGCTCCCTCTCCCGCTCCGCCGCCTCCTTGATGGAAATTACTTCCTCACAAAAGGAGGCGACGGCGTTCCACGACCTCTCACTCCGGACCATAGACTGAACTACGGCCGGGAGCGAGAGGGCAACCGATCCGACTGCCGCGATCAAATCACGGCGCTGCGATGCCCAGGCGGGGCAAACCGCCAAAGTGTGCAGCGCCGTGTCCTCAACAACGTCGCGGCAGTCGCCGCAGTGGTGACAACCGGGCGTCTCTTGCCGGCGTATACGACACAGGAACCGGCCAAAACATCCGTGGCCAGTCAGAACCTGTGTCAGCCGGAAGGTGAGGGCGCCATGCCGCCTCTCCAGCCACTCCTCAAATACGGGCCTTACCGCCACAATCGTGGCGTGCCCGATTTTGTTTATACTGCTGTTATATTATCAAGTATTGTTAACTTTATCATATCTTATTAATTATTTAACAAGTATTGTTTTGTAAATGAAAATTATCTAACCATTTTATATTTCCTATTGTTTAAATTCCTAGGTTGTTATCACTTTGTCGTTGAAAATTCGTATCGGTATGGATGCATACCACTACCGCAAACTTATTTCTTATAACGCTTTAGAAAAATACTGATCAATGTTAATAAATACTAGTCAATCCCTGGCCTGTGTCCCTCAGTATAGCCAATGGCAGCCAAGCAACAAATAGTACCTATAATAGCGAATTTGCTAAAGTTTTCGTCTGCTGATATAATATTTATGTATTAAACCACCACTACTTTTAATTAAAACAGCAATAAGTATATTGTTTCGTTGGCCTGCGTATAATAGTATAACAAAAAATAGCTTACGTCATTGTAAGCACAAGTGACATGTCGTTTGTGTCCATTTATAAAAGTAAGCAATCCAAAATGGCTTTTTTTAATCAGCAGAGTTAGGTATGTTTAACAGTCACACACACACATGCACAGTGCATACAACAATGGCACACAAATTAAATAATATGTAGGTAGATACATATTTCACAATAACAGTAAGCTGTAATCGGATGGTAAAGGTCATAGCACACATATCAACTCGGAAACGGATCGGCACCGTATCAACTCGAGCCGTGCAGAATTCTTTGTATTAAACTCCCTACTGCAACGCACACTAATCGGAATCGTAATGTAATCGCCTCGCCTCGGTACAAGCTTGCAGTCCTCTCGCTTATGGCTCGTTGTCCCCGCGCTTACGGCTCGTCCTCCCCATGCTTACGTCTCTCCGTGCACTACTGTTGCCGAACGTGCTATCATTCACAAGATAACACACAAATGTAGTGCGCGCGTATTTTATTGAATTTGTAGGTTAGTTTTCAAACAAAAATAATGACGAAAAGAGATAATCGAAGAAGTGAGAAAATATCCATATTAATACATATGATTTAAGTGAGCGTGGCGTCGCCTAGCCGTAGCCGATTCGACGTACTGGAGCTGTTGATCCGCTTTGGTTACGTTAGGTTGAGGCCTGTTTGACGGCGAGGCGAAAGGCGATACGGTGACGATCCCTTTCCGAGTTGATATGTGTGCTATGACCTTAATGTGATTGATTTACGGTCACTCCTACTACTAACTAGTAAAAGTTATCCGAAATATAACTCGCATGCTGTCTCACTCATGTTAGGTTAAAGAAGAGAGATGGCGAGACTTTTATCTTATAGATAAATTCTATCTGGAGGTGGTAATGCAAATTTTTGTAAGTTTAAGGGCTTGTAAAGTACAATCCCTTAAACTTACAAAAAATTAGAGACTCTTATTAGCGGCAAGGAGCCCAACATCGTCCAAAGTGATTTTTGCATAAATATAAAAAGAAAATGCTAGTTATGCCAAATGTTTGACCACCCTAAACATGACTACATTTTACTGTTTCACGTTGTATACTTTATTATTCCAAGCTTGCAACAAGCCAAGTACAACTTTCCTATTAATTACAGAATATAATAATAATATAGAAAATAACACACTAGATGTTCCATTGTATGGCATTCCAACAATTGCCAGGTTAATAAAAAATGTCAATATACTGGAAAGTGAAACTATTCATAACGGGCTTACCTACCTACTTTTAAAATTTTACAGTAAATTATTACGGATAGGTCAACGTTCTCAACGATTCGGTTGCTTTTCAGCTGCCATGTAAGCTGGGATACTAAGATGGTGTCAAGATGACATTGTAAGCTGTAGAGACAAAAATCACCTTAGTTTACTTTATATAGTGTGTATACGGGACGCTACACGCTATTTATTTACTTATTTCTTAACATACATTCCTTGATATATTTGATGCTTTATCTGACTGCCCAATAGTTAAAATATCATATATTTTAATATGTAATATATGATACACTAGTTTCAGACCGTCGCGCGTCGCTTAGCGTAAATGAATCCCACGCGAATGCACACCAGTACAAAACGTACTCTATGTTAATTCAGTACATTGTCTATTAACGTGCCACGTTTCATCCAATCCTTTAACAGCTTACGGTGTTTAAGTAACAAACATAAACATCATCAGAAGTTTTCACATTTATAATAAAATTAATATGTGAAAGTACTAACAATATTTCATCAATGTTGTGAGATATGAATAAGGTATAATTTTTAACAGTTAGATAATACATGAAATCCATGTATAAATCAGAAAAACATTGATTAGATTATATATTTTTCATTGACCGATCTGTTTTGTTATGATAATAAATTATGTTAATTGTAACATCATCAAGTATTTCTATAACGTATATAATCCCAATATCGATATCTCTGTTGGGTGGTTTCAAATCCCACGTAATAGTGTGCGACCCTATTGCTGTTGTTCAGGCATAGTTGCAGATTCCATGTTATTGTGAATTTATTAATAGAAAAATCTCAATAAAACTTTGCTCTACTCAAGAATCGGACCCAAGATATCATGCACAGCAGTCAAAGTCACCAATCCTCCACTACTACAGCAAACACCAAGGTAGTCAAACATACATACTCATATTTATTACATGCCTGTAATCTAGGACAAAGCAGGTGCTATTGATTGCAGTTACGATTCTAACATACTTACCTGTTTTCATTCATTCTCTCCCATTAGATAAGATCGATCTAATACGCCCCACGCAATAATTTAATATAGTATTCATTAAATTGTCAGTCTGACCTTTTGGAATGATGTGTTTATTATATTAATAAGTTTATGTGTTTATTATATTAATAAGTTTTTTGTTTTATCGATCAAGGAAAACGTTATGACGAAACCTGTCTGGGTGGTATTCATAATATTCTTAAGGTTGTTCGAAGTCTGTCAACATACACTTGGCCGAGAGGGATTATACTACAAGCCACCAATTAGATAGTTTAGAAGATTCAAACGTGAGTTTTTGAACAAAGGCCAGCACGATATGAGTTCCCTCAGAACATTTTTGATTTTATTCTTTCGCATTGTACGTTCTTTTGTGTTCTTGGTATTAAATTATCCGTGACATCATACCTAGCTATGAATATAACGTAACATCGCTTATTTGTACAGTTGTTTATATCGCCGAATACGGATACACAGGCTATCATACTTACGGAATTCAGAAACATCACGCTATTTACAATAAGTACAGTGTGTGTCGGTAGATAGAAAAATAAAATAGACAAATGTGAGGGTGGATGAAGATTCTTCTGACTCACAAATTGAGCTATGACATCGCAGAACCAGAAACCTTGTGAAGTTGAGACCATAAAATGCATGATCGATCTGTTTTTCTCGCTAGGAGTAATGTTCATCTTCCATTACCAAATATAACAATTATGCAGCGTCTGAGCGACTGTTACTAATATTATGAAATCTTACATAATTTTATACTTGATAACGGAATATACATTTATCGTTTAGACAAAGAAGTGTCATCGCTTTGAGATCTCTTCTCATACCAGAGAAGAGGCTTTTTTTAATCATTTAAATATTAATTTTCGATGCCATGGGAATATCGGGATAAAAAGTAGCCTATGTGTTAATCCAGGTCTCCACTTACATACAAAGTTTCATCGCAATTGCAGGTTCATTAATTTTTTGCGTGAAAGAGTAACAATCATCCATCTATCCATTCATCCTCACAAACTTTCCTCACATTTATAATATAAGTAGGACTAGCTATTGGATGTGACCACGATGGCTTTTCTTTAAAATGTAACTTATGTTTTCTCAGCTTTAAATCCGTACTAATTTATCGACCATCTCCTTAGCCAGATTTTCTTTTTCTTGTTTTATTTCCTTGTATTTATCATAAATGTATGATAAATAATAATCTAAATGTAACACCCCAAATAAGTTAGATGTCGATCATGCTTTACTGATCGGAGCACTCTGGCGCATTCACAAGTATGTTACTAAAGTAGTGTGCTCGGCTCGCGTTTGGGAGTTCCCAAACGCGAGCCGAGCATTTCTATATAGTCGGAGTTTCTGTGCGCTTGCCGAGCCTTGACAACGTAGCATAATATTTTAAATCAGTACCATTTAAGTAAATAGATTTCTTTTTTCAATTATACAAATTTAAACATTTTGTAAATTATTTTTATAATATATTTTTGTGATTAAACACTATGTTCTTTATTCTATCAAGTTTTAGAATACTAGACATAATTAAAAACCTATTGCGTCGGGCCACCGATGTGCCGGTGCGACTTATTACGTTAATTTAAAATTCTACATATAAGTATAAGAAAGAGGTTTATGATAAAAGACAAATAAAAACCGTACCTGCAGGAATAGTGTCGCCACAGATTTTGTCAGCTTTGCCGGCGTAATATCTCAGAACCGAAGCAGAAAAGTACACCTCTGCTTCGGCATTTTTGACTGGTTTCCCGCAGTCGAGTGTTTCTAGCTCTGCTAGATATCTCGCTTGGGAGTCTAAGAGTTCAGCTAACTTGAGCATGAGAAGGCCGCGTTGGGACGCGTCCATTGTGCGCCATGGTGAGTAGCGGTGGAAAGCCTTTTTGGCTGCGGCTACTGCCAAATCGATGTCGGCCTGAATGCAAAATTACTCCATTTAACATAACATTCACGCCTACTATATTATGCAATAATGCACTCATATTTCATAGTGTGAGATGGATCCTACGAAATAAGGGATTAATATTATCTATTGGTCGCAATTCCAGGATACATTACTAGAAATTAACTGACAATAAAGTTTTAAGCAGTAGCATAAACATAAAGCATCTGTTTACAGTTGATTAAACAATGAGTCATCTTAATGCCACTTATACCCGGTTTCTACAAGACTTATTAACGACGTGTCAATATCAAACATATGTCAAGTCATTTGGCGATCTAATGGGCAATCAAATAGAGGTTATACTCTTATCAAATAACTTGAATAATATTGCAATTATTATGCGGCCAAATAGTGCAATTCTTCTTTAACTATGCGCTATTTAGCAATAATAACATCCTGTACCCATTGATCTTTATAGGGATTTAGAAACACAGTTATTGTTTGTATCAGTTTACAATAAGTGACAAAATTTCAAGAGAAATGTCAATAACGAGGTAGATTATTTAACATAGAGCGTTATTATATCATATCACGAAAGATATTCGAAATCCGTATTACGAAGAAAAGTCGAGATGTTTAAAAGACTCACTTTATCGCCTTCAGCCACTCGTGTGATGACGGACTCATCTTGAGGGTTGATGGTGGGGAAGGTCTTCTTGCTCACAGCGTCCACCCACTCATTGTTGATGAACAACTACAAAAACAAAATGTCACTTTTAAAACTAACTAAATACAAATATACTCAAGTTTCTTTTCGATTTGTACTATCAGCTTAGCAACATTGAGACATTATGATAAAAGCAGAGCGTGTGGACTCCGACGCGACGTCCGAAAACCTACATTTAAAACAATATAATCGTGTGTGTCTCAGCCTAGCCCTTCAGTTTAAAATAAATGAAAATCATGAACACGTCATGAAATAATTGATTAAACTATCTCTTGCACTAGGAATGAGTACTTTGTTTTGTCTACACAATGATGTGTCATTTATGTGTCAAACAGTTTTTATCTTAGGTAGAAATCTAACGCACATTACGCGCTCGGTGGGGATTAGTGAGGCGACTAATTAAAACACTGTGCATCTGTATAGCCGTATTTTATGATCTGTTTATCGTGCAAAATATTTTTGCATATTGTATAGCGATTATAACAACATACAAAAATGGTCTCGTTCTGGAGCCATTAACGATACTAGATTTTTACTCTGAGCTTATATAGCTCTTTCCCTTATTACTGTCATGGGGCCGCAATGTGGTTCGGAAACGTAAATAACTTGTTATCCCCATACACTTTTCATTGATATTATTTAAGATCAGATTTTGCTCGCGGCTTCGCTTCGCTCGTGTTAATTTAGTTTCTTTTAGTAGCCTATAATATATTATTTGAATGTATAAATAACTAGCTGACCCGTGCAACTTCGTCTGCTTCATATAAAACCTGCAAAACATTTTGGCCAAGCGTAGGCCAACGCGAGTGAAGGCAAACTGAAGGCAAGTACCTACTACCGTCTAGACGCTCGGCAAGTTTGAAGAAAACCAATGCAAACGGCCAATGTAGACGAGCTTTGTGGAGCTGTCCACACATTGGGCGCTGTCAGTCTTTATTGAGCATTGAAGCAACATAGATGTTGTAAAGGTTATTGCAGCTGCTGGTATTTATTTAATTATGGCACTCGAACTCACGATTAATGAGCGCATTTAATTATTATATCAGTGTACCGTAGTAGATTTGTAAAAATAATACATTTTGTAAGCGCGTAATGGCAGCGGGACCAATATGTGGAAGCTATTGGCCGAGCGCAAACCAACGCCTTTGATTTGTGTAGAAAAACCGACACTGCTCTGAAGTGAGACAAGTGGTCACGAGCGACTGCGAGTTGTTACAAGCTACGCAAATCAAGCTCTATACACGTTGGCGCTTGCCTTCACTCGGCCAACTAGGCGAGTGATACCAAGCACTGGCAAGCTAAAGCAAATTCACCCTCTATACGTTGGCATTGGCTGTCACTCGGCAACGTTGGGCCAACTTGTATTGCCGGCTTAAGAGATTTTCCCCGTTTTTGCAACATTTTTCATTGCTGCTCCCTTCCTATTGGACGTAGCGTGATGTTAAATGGCCTATTGTCCATAAATGGGCTACCCAACACTAAAATAATTTTTCAATTCGAATCAGTAGTTCCTAAGATTAGCGTGTTCAACCAAACAAACAAACTCTTCAGCTTTATAATATTAGTATATATAGAAAGAAGTCTCATGAAAATCCGTTTACTAGTTATTTAAGATGGCACGCGTCTCTTAGCTCGTATTGAAAGAAAATACAATAGATTAGACCAATATTTTTGTTGTAAATACTTTGGCGTTGTTTAGAACATTTTATTGTTTACAGTTTAAACAAACAATTATTTAAAATTACAATTGCTTTTATATTATTGCATTGAAAGCATCTTTTTGAGAAAAGCTATTTGTTACATTTACATTTATGATATAATAATAATTATTATTTACAACGTCAACACATTTTAAAATAGTCAGCTATGACAATTTGCCACACACAGAAACAATATTTACGGTAATGATGTACTTATCTACGGACTCTGAGAAAATTATAGCGTGGGGTAGATGATAATTGCTTTAAAATGTTCTAGAAAAATGTTGTGGTAGTGTATTTTCGTATTTAAAGGACTTTGAAACAGCGAACAAAACTATACCTATACAGGGTGATTTTGAAATCGTGTAATTCCTTTTAACCACGCATTCTACTGGTGATATAGAATAACCCTGACCATATTTTTATTTCATTAGAATTATTTTTTTGAAAAATTTATGTTCCGTTTTTTTCGTGAAATGGTGTCAGATAGTCATATGTTAACCAACCGAGGCAATTTTAATTTTTTACTATTTAAAATAAAAAAACATATTAATAATTAATGTCGTAAATAATAACGGGCGGTCCTTTTTATTGCCCCCTATTATTTACGACATCAGTTATTGTTATGTTATTATTTTTAAATTAGCAAAATCTTAAGATTGTGTCAGGTGGTTAAAATATGACTATTTGAAATCATTTCATGAAAAAAATCTGTACTCTAATTTTGCCGAAACCATTATTCTAATTAAGAAAAAATATGGTCAGGGGTTATTCTATATCACCAGTAGAATGCGTGGTTAAAAGGAATTACACGATTTCAAAATCACCCTGTATATTACTGGCCTACCATTTTATAACTAATTAGAAATAAGCATATTGTTTTTTGAAGCAAAAATTTCCGCAAGTTATGCAAATTTAATTGCGATTCAATAGGTTATTGAGTCGCAACGGCACACTGGTGGCTAGACACAATAGATTTTTAATCATCTCTGGTATTTTAAGAACAGATTAACATGTAAAAACCTAAATTATATTTGACCCATGCTTATCTACCGAGAAATACTGTTTCCCAATCACGCGGCATGTAATAATATTGTTTTTTTCACTTATCATCGTGGGTTATATTGATCACTGTCATCAAGAGCGGCTTGTTTTTTTTCATTGATAGTCGTACATGCCCATGGTCTTATGGAACGATAACGACTTTTACCTCGGAGTTATACATACAATAATATTAAATTAATATTAAAAAGAATATCATTGTAGTACATCATAAATCCATACTGATATTATAAAAGCGCGTAGTTCTGTTCGTGATAAACTGGCAAACCGTTAAATATATTTTGGTTAAATTTGGAAGAGAAATAATATAGCTACCTTAAGATACGCAAGTGAAGACGTGGGTAACAGCTAGATAGTTTTGATATCGTCATTACGATACTAAGATATCAAATCACGTATTATGTAGCTAGATCAGCTAGATAAATTCCATATCTCTGTATTTGTATAATGTAAATACTTAAAGTTTATAATCATCTTTTAAAATTAAACCATGATTTAACGTAAGATTAGACATGTCACGGTACACCTTTTGTTTTTGAAAAGTCGTCTATGATAATAGATGAATACATAAAACGGTTGTTGAATTTAAAATAAGGTTTGTCTACTGATATGGCTCCGTCAAACAACACATGCTTCTAAAAATATGCCATTTAGAATCTACTCAACATATTTTACAATTTTAAAATATTATACTGAATTTTTAAACGCGTTACTGATCAAATACATAATAATTATAATATGTTACTTACTTTTGTGTATTTAATGTCAACTTTCACCATTTTGTGGCTTATATATCAGATTCTATCGAAGCAACACAGTTCCAACGGGCGAACTCAAAGCCGGCTAACAGTACTGTAATCTATGAAGCCAGCTTCGAGCAAACTTGTAATATATGGAGCAAACTGAATTATTAGACCGAGTGTTGCCACTTGTATGTTTTAATCTCCAACAGATAATCTTCAAAATATGCATGTCTACGGCCCAGATAAGTCACAAAATTGCCTGACTCCGTAAACACCTAATAAATCTTTGCCCGACTCGAAATTGAAAGATCGTACACAAAAATAAGCGTTCTCAATCATTTGCTGCGGCACTAAATTTTAAATAAAGCACTGGATATTAATTATACAATTAAACTTTTAAACATTAATCTTATCACTGAATTTTGAGCAAAACAATTTGGTCATACAGGATAACCAATAAAGTGGTAATTGCTGCAGTATGGCAACAGTACTCTTGGACTTGAACTTATGCGTTAAGATATAACTGCTGTCGTCAATCTAAAATAATCCTTAACATAATTCAATAAGATTTTGTTTATAATAATCATATTGTCTTATTAAGTCATATCAGAATAAAGTGACTACAGTGACAAATATATTCAATTCATTTCATCATCATTAATGTGCAAAGTAAGATTACGATTTTTAGATAAACTTTTTTTGCGTCTCATTATATTGCGAAGGAAATTATATTAATCAATATAATTTCCTTGGGATCGAATTTTTCTCACGCCGACTAATCCTATCTGAGACTAGCCATATGTGCGGCAGATATTATAGTGCACAAGTGTGTGTGCAAAGTCGCCAACAGGTGTCACACACACTATCTATTCCCTCATTCTCAGTCCAGTGCGACTACCATCCTAGTCGCATATGAACGCCAAACTTCATTTAACTTCTTTCTGCACACTCATCATTGTGCTCGTAGCTGATTAGTAATTATTTTGATTGTTATTTGGTACTTTTAGATTTTAATAGTTAGTAATACATGATACCTAATGTAGTGGCTGCAACACCTTGTTGATATGAGTTGTAAAATACTGAAATTATATTTAATTGGTGATTTAAGAATGGCTGTGAGTTTCTTGCAGGTTTCTTTTCATATTCTTCGCATATCAAACCTTTGACTAAACCTAGCAAGTAAGCTAAATAAACTTCAGAACTCAGTAAACTTACTATCCAATATATTTTGTCATTCATAATTGTTATGAATAACCGAATTTTGAATTTGACTTTGTTTATCTGTACAATATGGTCTTGTAAATATACTAATACTGTGAATAATTCCGGATAGTCAGGCGAGTTCCGTCGGCAGCCACACAGAAGATAGGAAACATAGTAATTATGCAAATTATATTGTCTTCTGTTTACGCGAATGTTATTCATTGAAATTAAACTACTATATACGGATTTTATCGCGTTGTTTATTTAGCACTGTATTACAAAATTTTGAAAATATTACACTACTACTACTATTGATTTTATTTTACTAGTTTATAAGCTAATAAAATTATTTAAACTATTAAATCTATTTATTTTTGGTTTACATTTTCCCCGACGCTTCGGTTGCTTTTCAGCAGCCATGATCACGGGGAGACTAAGATGGTAGTTGTCTCAATGTTCCAGTGTAGTTATTTCAAAGTACCCGAACATAATTTAATTATTGGTGTTTCTATTTACGCAGAATGAGCTCAAAGTATCATGAAGTCTAGCTGTGGTTTGTTTCTTCTTGGGTTTGACTATTTGAAGTACTGGATCCCAAGCTGGTACATTCCAACCATCTTCTCTATTGAAATTGGGATGTTTTTTGATTTCAATAACCTCGCGAAGCATTCTTGGTAGGAATCGGTGTTCTTTAGCGAGAATCTGTGGTTTGTCAAATCTCAGCTAGTGGTTGGTCCTCTGTTGTACATGTTCACACACAGCAGACTTCAACGAGCGTTTGTGTTTTACGTCAGCTATGTGTTCTTTTATGCGGGTGCCTATGCTTCTCTTGGCTTGACCAATGTATGAGAGTCCGCAGTCACAATCTATTTTATAGAACCCTGCATCTTGTAAAGGTAATTGGCACTTGACGGATGATAAAAATTGACTTATCTTCGTTAGCGGCTTGAAGTATGTGTTGATTGAAGCTCGCTTCAAGATGTAGCCAATCTTGTCAGTGACACCCCTTACATAAGGCAGTATAGCAGGCTGGCGCTCGACTGTGGCTGGCTTTTCTCGGGATCTGTGACAGTGGCGCGGCTGTTGGAGCTTGTTGTCTTGCAGTACTGGCTTGACATGTGGAAGCTCGGCGTCCAGGTGTTTCTTGTCACAGATCCCGTGGGCTCTCTGAAATAAAGACATTCCCACGGTAGCTAACTGTTTAGGATGGTGGTGAGATTCACCGTTCAAGTACCTATTTGTATGGGTATTTTTCCTATACACAGTGTGGAATCAGGATTCCTGATGACAAGTACATCTAAGAATGCTAATGAATTATTTGCCTCTAATTCCATAGTAAATTGGATGTTGTTATTAATGGAATTAAGATGTTCTAGGAATACACTAACACTATCTGTTGGTAATATTGTAAAAGTATCATCTACAAACCTCTTATAAATCCTGGGTGTGATAGGGGCAGTCTGTAAAGCTCGAGCCTCGAAGTCCTCCATATATATGTCGGCAACAACAGGCGATACTGGGGAGCCCATTGCCACACTATCGACTTGTATGTAGAATTTATTGTCCCACAACAGATAGCCAGTTGTTAAGCAATGCTTAAGTAGTTCTGCATATTCCTCAGGCATATTGTACTTTATTAGCTTCCTTTTAGTTATTTCAATACAGTCATGTTCAGGTATGCATGTAAATAATGACTGTACATCATTTGATTGTACTGGATCCCAAGCTGGTGAAAAGCAAACGAAACGTCGGGGAAAGTGTAAACCAAATATAAATAGATTTAATAGTTTAAATAATTTTATTAGCTTATAAATTAGTAAAATAGAATCAATAGTAGTAGTAGTGTAATATTTTCAAAATTTTGTTATACAGTGATAAATAAACAACGCGATAAAATCCGTATATAGTAGTTTAATTTCAATGAATAACATTCGCGTAAATAGAAGACAATATTATAGTACATATATGTTATTTTATTAAATTGCAAAGAAGCAGAAGTATTGAAGATTACATCTTCAAAAGAATGTAATCAGCACTCTGGCTAACTTCGGAGAAGAAACACCAGTTTTCAAAGTGTTTTGCTTCTAATAAAGTCGGTCGCATTAAAATATAGCATAGTTACTTACCTTTACAACAATGCAGTCGTTGGTCACATTCATGAGTGCTCTGAACAGAGGTCTCAGAAATAAATGCTCGCATGTTTTCTTCACCTAGAGTCTAAGAAATTCTTTCCCATTGGAGATTGTGATTATATTACCCTGCCAATACGACATAAATAGATAATGTTTAGCGGAAAAGCTTTGCTAAACAATTACTATGATCTACAGTGAAAAATATTCAAAGTTACTTGACAGATGCTTAATATATGTATCCAGGAAAATATACAAAGACTTTGATTATAATACCTACATGTACAATGAAACTAATTAAGTATGGTTTACAAAAAGATATACAAATCCAAAAATACGCTTACGTTTGATGGCGAAATGCTTCTTAGTACAGTTATTTCATATAAGATCGAATTGTAGCTATTGATACTTGCGGAGGAAGACGCACAATCTTTCTGCTTTGGTCCTTTGCATACATTGAACTGAGTTATTGAAAGATTGAATGCACCCTGCCAACGAGGAAATTATAGCATTTATACATTTAGGCGGGGCTTACTGGACAGTATATTCTTACTGAAAATTTAAATGATATTCACAACACAAGTTACACAATGAAGTCAGCGGCATCGGTTCAACTTAGGGCCAACTCTTGTAATTAAATATTATTAACGTTAAATGTAAACTAAAATGTTTAATACATTTAAATATGACTAATGTTAATGTTGAAATTAAACTACTATTATGGAGCAGGATTGAAATAGGTCTTTTAAAAAATAGAAATCAAACACTTGTAACCGACGATTAAGAACTTTATGCCAAACTTAAACGATACACTTTTTACAATTTTAGAAATATAAATCTAGGTAGGTAATTGAACAAAGACTGCACCCTAAGTTACTACAGCCCTAATACACGTCCGCAACGTTTAGAAGCCGAACACCCAGAGAGCGAGCCCGCCGCTTTCCAACTGTTATATAGGATCAGGGCAGCCATCTTGTGTCGTCAGGTTCGGTGTTGTCACTTCATTGTCGATTGTTTCCAACACGGCCTCTCCTGATCGCGAGGCGCCCTCGACCGCTTGATTTGAGGTGGACGCATCCCCATTATCTGAGGAACCGACATCAAGTTCATTTTCTGAAACAGGACACCTATGTTAGAAAGCTGTAAAAAGACAAGATGTTTCAGGGTAGGTATGGCAATTCAACATTACGATAACAAGCGTGCACACAAGCCATCGCAATGCGAAGTATCAGACTACTAAGAGATTCAATAATGTTTATCGAACCACAAACGACAGGCTCCGGATCCCCGTCGCTGTACCGCATAGCGAAAGCAGTAGGTCTATGAATGCAATCGCTATGCCCCGCAGCACGAAGCACCAAGTTCGCTTGCTGCGTAATATTCCTGACCATAGCCTAGGCACCAAGTTCGCATGCTATGGCCACTACTCGCATAACTAAAGCATCTGGTCTGTAAATGCAATTGCTATGCCCCGCGACACGAAGCACCAAGTTCGCTTGTCGCGCCACCAAGTAATCATAACATAGGCACCAAGTTCGCGTATTATGATCACACCTGATATACCACATCATGTGAGCACATCATGAATTGCCAAAAAGACAAGTGCGACGTCGGCTTACCAGTCTCAAAAAAAACTGAACAGGCGTCGGGCGTCCATTCACCATGCCACCGAACCATATGTTCAGCTGCTGCCTGAGTCCGTTTGCCGTATGAGCCAGCTAAAAGCTCCAGCTCATAGCGATGATGAGGAAGACCTCGAGTGACTTTGTAAGGGCCTCTCATGCTCGAGTCCAGCTTGCCAGAGGTCTGCGAGCCCTTGCTGACGAACACGAGGTCGCCCACCGCGTAGGCGCGAGGCTCCTTGCGATTCTCGTTCACTCGTTGGTCTTGCCGCTGCCGATTTGCTTCCAATAACTGTGAAGCTCGTTGTCGGCGCAGCGTTGTCATCGCTTGACGGTTTGGATTGCTGCTATGCAGAGCTACATCCCTGATGAGAGACCTTAAAACAGGTGTAGACCCTTCAATGCCTGTCAACAGATGCAAGGGTGAAGTTTGGGTGGTACACTGCTTAGTTATGTTAAGCGTTAATTGAATTTTCCAAAGGACATTGGACCAACTATTGCCTTTAGCGTTGACCTCGATCCGTAACATATTTAAAACGGTACGGCAGTATCGCTCAACTTGACCGTTCTCACGGTGCATTCCCGGTGTAATACGATGTGTAACACATCCCATGTCACTTACCCAGTTTTGAAAGCCGGTAGCTTCGAACATTCTACCTTGGTCAGTTATAATAAGGGATGGAGTACCAAAAAGAGATATGGCATTGGTGAATACTCGTTTCAGTTCATCGGTGTCTTGCCTATAGAGTGCATATAAGAGACAAAACTTTGAAAATGCGTCTACTACAAGCAAAATATACTTAAAGCCATTAGACTCAATCAGTGGCCCAAGTACATCCAGATGAACATTATGAAAGGGTACATTGGGCTTAGTCCACGATTGGATGGGCTGATGCGGTGCACGAGGAACTTTCTTATGGGAAAGACAAACAACGCAATGTGTAATGTATTTTCTCACAAATTGCCTCAGACCGGGGAACCAAAAATGACGTAGTACCATGTCGGTAGTCTTGTCAATACCTATATGGTCATGATCGTCATGAAAGACGCGTAAAAGACTTAGTCTATGTCCCTTAGGGATAAAACACAATAAGCGTGATTCCTCACCGGTTGGGTTGTACTTATAGTAAAGAAGATTGTTTTTCACAACGTAACGGGAGGAATCTAGCTGGCCATCTCCCAATTGCTGTATAAGCTCTTGAGTTTCGTTATCAGCAGTTTGCGCGATTTGAGCCCAATTATTCGGTCTACGAATATATGAAACCTGAGCGGGATTACGACTTAAGAAATCTGCGTGTTGCATTAGGGAACCCTTTCTATATTCCGTTGTGAAGCGGAAATCCTGGAAGTATACCCACCAACGAGCTACGCGGGGAACCAGGTCTTTCTTTCGCTCAGTTAATTTAATCGAGTTGCAATCGGTTACTATCTTAAACTCGATACCAATAAGGTAATGACGAAAATGTTGAAGAGCCTTTACTATAGCTAAAGTTTCAAGCTCGTAACTGTGATATCGAGCCTCCGCACCGTGGGTTGCCCTGCTAAAATAACCTACCACTCTTTTACGTCTGACCTCATGTTCTTGTAAAAGGATCGCACCTAAGCCAACAGCGCTGGCGTCGGTATGCAGCTCAGTAGGTAATTTAGGATCAAATATTGAGAGCACGGGCTCTTGTGACAGACAGTCAATTATGTGTTTGTGAGCTACGTCCTGTTCCTTTCCCCAAACAAAAGGCTGTCCCTTTTTAGTCAGTTTCGCAATACAAGCGGTTTTAACAGCGTAGCTAGCAATGTAACGCCTAAAATAGCCAGCGAGACCTAAAAATTGGCGCACTTGCCTTACGTTACTCGGCTTGGGTGAGCGAATCAAGGCATCTACCTTGCGAGGGCTCGGCCTCACCTGACCTTGACTAATTAGCCTACCTAAGTATTCTACTTCAGTCTTTAGAAAGGAACATTTTTTCAAATTTATTGAAAACCCTGATTTAGCTAGAACTTCTAAGACTTGCCAGAGAATAGAGAATCCTTCCTGAACCGAGTCCGACATAATCAAAACGTCATCGATGTACGTCAAAACCTTACCAGTATCTATCAGTGGCTTAAGAGTCTTAGAAATGATCCTCTGATATACTACTGGTGCATTTGTAAGGCCATAGGGCATTTTAAGGTACTCATATTGACCCTCCGGTGTTACAAATGCAGTCTTACTAATGGACTCGTCGTCCTTTAAGGGTAGTTGGTGGAAGCCCGTGGCCATATCAAGACTAGTAAAGAACTTACTAGTTCCTAACTTATCGATATGGTCATCAATAAGTGGTAAGGGAAACCTTTCCTTTATAGTAATAGCGTTCAGGGCCCTATAGTCCACGCACATCCTATCAGACCCGTCTTTCTTTTTGACCAGTATGATAGGACTTGCGTATTCAGACTGGGATTCGCGGATAATGCCCTTGCTTAAGAGATCTGCAATAATTTCGCGAACGCGTAACTTTTCGTCAGCCGATAGCTTATAGGGACGATAGTGTACTGGCGTGGTATTATCCTTCAACTTTATCTCCATACTACCCGTGTTAACAGTAGTGGTCGCGGTCCCAGTAACGAATGAATCTTTAAATTCATTTATAAGAGATAGAAGCCTATTCCTGTCTTCACCTACTAAGGGAGTATTAACCGTATTGTTGCCTGCGTTCTCCAAACAACATACGCGTGGTGGATCCTTAGCCCCAAAAAGCCGTTGCGTATCGCTATTTCTTATGTACGTTACACCCTTGCGATTTAAAACATCCGTCCCAATCAAAATAGGTGTGGTAATACAACTCGAGGGAACAACAAACATATCAACCTCTATAGCTATCTCTGGGAACTCTACGATCGCGGTTATATAGGAAGTAGACTCGATTTCCTGACTGCCTATTCCGCGCATTAACCGATAAGTAGGTATCTTATTGCAATTAATATGTTTGATGACCGAATCAGAAATGAGCGAGATATCTGAACCACTATCGATTAACACATCTACCGGTACCTTATTTATAACTGCAGTCATCACATTATTTTGATTACAGTTACGTAACTTTTGGCAAAAATTTACTTCACTCGTGTTCTTGGAATTAGTTTCAACACGCTGTTTCACAAAGCAAAAGTCTATTGAATGACCCTGCTTTTTGCAGTACGTACAAGTCATAGAAGATTTACCCGACTTGGAGGAACTAACTGACGCCCCGTCTAATTTAGAAGTCGGATTTTTGTTTCTTTGTACAAGCATGCCCCTTATGACCCTCAATACCGCATACATAACATTTGCCCCGTATATCCGTGTTTGTTGCCTCACGTTTGCGACGATAAGGACCCTTTACATGGTTTGACGAACGGACAAGATTGTGAGTAGTACGAGAATCGAGTTTAGGCTTAGTATAAACAGACAAAAATTCCACTAATTGGCAGGGTTGTAGCTTCGCATCGGATGCGGCAGCTTTTACCTGGGGGTCTGCTATACCGCGGACCACAATAGCCGTTTTTAAGTCTTCCGATAGACCTCCAACAACATTTAAACGCAAAAGTGATTTGCGAGCGTATTCGGCGTATGTACTAAATTTACTCGAGTTGGTACACATAACATCGTAAAGAATATTCGCGACGTCGACGTTTTGCGGACAGAGTGATCTAAATTCTAACTTGAAATTGGACCAGGTCCGATCGTTCGTTACCCATTCGCTCAACCACGTGCGGGCTTCGCCCTTTAGGCTGTTACCAATACGCGATAGGCACTCCCGATCATCCCAACGATTCGCTAATCGACCACGATCAACTTCTGCACACCAAACGTCGAAGTTATGTATAGACGGATCAAAGTTAGACACATAGTAATGGTTGGATCTTACTTGTATCAAAGATGTCAGCGCGCTCACAAGCTTGTCCGTAGCGTCACCAGCAACACCTTCCTTAGGCCCCTGCTCTGACATATCAGAGCCTACCGGTACTGCCGTAGACTTGGCTGCGGTGGAACCAGAGTTCTCCCCGTGGATAGGCGCCGGCAAGGGTGGTGTTTGGCATTCTCGCGGCGGACGCGATAATACGGAATCTGACGATTTCGATGGTACAGAAAGCATATTCTCGATAGCATTTAGCCTACTTACAATAGCATCTAATGCTAAAATATTACGGCTATCGAGGGTGCTCTGTAATGTGTCACGACTACGCCCACGCGATCTATTACGACGGCGTGATCTGTCGCGGCTCCTCCTTTTAGAATTCCGCCCAGCCATTTGAGTAGCAAAATACTGACGTACGAAATCACTAATTATTACACGCGAACACAAATATGGCTTTTACAATTTAACAAAACGCGATTGTACTAAAGTATTTCAATCCTACCCACAAAGTAAAATAATTATCAGAATGCCTTTTGCGAACAGTGTCGTGATGATCTCACTTCTGATATTATGGAGCAGGATTGAAATAGGTCTTTTAAAAAATAGAAATCAAACACTTGTAACCGACGATTAAGAACTTTATGCCAAACTTAAACGATACACTTTTTACAATTTTAGAAATATAAATCTAGGTAGGTAATTGAACAAAGACTGCACCCTAAGTTACTACAGCCCTAATACACGTCCGCAACGTTTAGAAGCCGAACACCCAGAGAGCGAGCCCGCCGCTTTCCAACTGTTATATAGGATCAGGGCAGCCATCTTGTGTCGTCAGGTTCGGTGTTGTCACTTCATTGTCGATTGTTTCCAACACTACTATATACGGATTTTATCGCGTTGTTTATTTAACACTCTATTACATAATTTAGAAACTATTACACTACTATACTATACTATACTATTAAACTTTACTAATTTTAAGCTAATTAAATTATTAAAACGATCAAATCTATTTGTTTTTAAGTTTACACTTTCCCCGACGTTTCGGTTGCTTTTCAGCAGCCATGGTCACAGAGTCTCCCCGTGTAATACGTGTATCCTGTTTAGGTACATAAGTTGCATACATATCGTCGGTCCAGTGGTAAAGTAGCCAATCTGCCATTTTGGCGATTTTGAGTTAAATATGTCAATATTAATGTCTTTTTTTAATACATATTGTGGCAAAATATGGTAAACGTAGCATTAAAATTGTACGAGATTTTGACAATCTTCCTGTTGCCAAAGTGCAGAACCATACAATGTGTGCAATAGTAAACAGTCCTATGTGACGATAGGTTAGTTGACCAAGTCGTGCAATTTTCATTTTTCATAAATATAACAATGCTCGACTAGCCGAAATGGCAGATTGAATACTTTACCTTGGTACAAATTTATTGTAATGCTAAACTTCACAGTGATCAACTAGCCTAACTGGCAGATTGAATACTTTACCTTGGTACAAATTTATTGTAATGCTAAACTTCACAGTGATCAACTAGCCTAACTGGCAGATTGAATACTTTACCTTGGTACAAATTTATTGTAATGCTAAACTTCACAGTGATCAACTAGCCTAACTGGCAGATTGAATACTTTACCTTGGTACAAATTTATTGTAATGCTAAACTTCACAGTGATCAACTAGCCTAACTGGCAGATTGAATACTTTACCTTGGTACAAATTTATTGTAATGCTAAACTTAACAGTGATCAACTAGCCTAACTGGCAGATTGAATACTTTACCTTGGTACAAATTTATTGTAATGCTAAACTTCACAGTGATCAACTAGCCTAACTGGCAGATTGAATACTTTACCTTGGTACAAATTTATTGTAATGCTAAACTTCACAGTGATCAACTAGCCTAACTGGCAGATTGAATACTTTACCTTGGTACAAATTTATTGTAATGCTAAACTTCACAGTGATCAACTAGCCTAACTGGCAGATTGAATACTTTACCTTGGTACAAATTTATTGTAATGCTAAACTTCACAGTGATCAACTAGCCTAACTGGTAGATTGAATACTTTACCTTGGTACAAATTTATTGTAATGCTAAACTTCACAGTGATCAACTAGCCTAACTGGCAGATTGAATACTTTACCTTGGTACAAATTTATTGTAATGCTAAACTTCACAGTGATCAACTAGCCTAACTGGCAGATTGAATACTTTACCTTGGTACAAATTTATTGTAATGTTAAACTTCATAGTGATCAACTAGCCTAACTGGCAGATTGAATAATTTACCTTTGTTCTTTAAACAGTTGGTAATTTTTCCTCACTATAGTCTAGTAACATAACTGAAGCATTAAATACTTTGTATGGTAAAATAAATCATAATACTAAACATTACGTTGTTATATTATGCTAATTGTTATATTATACCTTAATACATAGTATTTTGACTCAAAAATAGTAAAAAAATATATATATCGTAGTTGTATCTACTTTTTATCCATGTGGTTTTTTTAAATTAATTAATAATTACGCCTGGTCAAGAGAATATCATCAGGTACTTTGTAAACTCTTGATTTTACAAGTAATATAACGTAAATATAACAAACATACAAAGAAAAACCTTATACAAATATAAAATTTAACTAAATCGTTAAACTTGTTACCGAGATACATGACCTTTAAAATTATCATAAGCTATCAACTGAAAATACTATCTTTTTGTCGATTTTAATCTATTAGGCTAGGACATCTCTACGTTACTACAATTTACTCCATGGTTACTATACACTGTCACATGCTGAATACGCGCGATTTGCTCAGCAACGTTGAGAAGTTTTGCACGCCTAATTATTTTGCTTTCCAGTTCAATCTTTCAAGTGAATTAAAATAAGATGAAGCGATGATACTCACGTGTGCATCAAATTCTTAAAAATGCTGGTGTAATTGATAGATCAAATGAAAGTGATGATTCAGGTAAGCTAAAAAAAATTATAGCCTAAAAATTATTATATGTTATGTTAATTTTGATTCTAAAGTTTCGACAATCAAAATTAACATCACAACAAAATCATCCTAAATGTTATATTTTTCTTTATCCTAAGGAATTTAGCTATAATATAATATTATAACGATAGTAATTCTTCTAAGTGACGCTGGTAAGTTTTTATACTGGGTTCATGATTAAGTACGCATGTATAACCCAATAAATACGGATAAAAATGGGTATGCACGGCATGCTTTATTGATTAATTATGCACTATATTAGCAATTGGTGGTGGTAGTTTTATTTTACGATAACTCGTTAAAATATTGTATGATAATCTTGTTTTTGAAGGACTTGATAAATTTGTTTGTTTTATAAATGCTGCAAGCCTAACCTGGATATTCGTAGCTCAAACTCGGATAAGTCGTTGCATTACAGCTTCTGCTTACTTGCATTACAGATATAATAGAAAATACACCAGTTGTAAACATACAAGCCTTCTTCTTTTAACAGCTCATTTGAAGTGTGATAGTAAGGAAATCGAAAATTATACAACTTTGACGAATAAATACGCAAGTAATGAAGCAAGTGATTGTAATGCAATTAGTACAACAATGACATGTGAACAGGTTTATGAGGTTGGTGAAATAAGTATCGAAGCACCTGCATTTTCACCTTTGACACCTAAACTAATACACCATACAGAAGGAACACCCAATGATATTGAACCCTATTTACACATTGTTCATAAAGAAGCTTTTGAAGTAGGTGAAACAACTCTTGAAGCCCCAGCTAATTCACAATTATCCCCTAAACAAGCATCTCAGTCAGTAATAGCCGAAAGGAGTATTGAAGGATCCGATTTTTCATCTCTGCCACCTGAAAACTTTTATGTTACTGAAAACAGTACTGACAACGAACATGCTTCTCCATTATCGTCCCCTATGCCTGATATGTCTCCTGCAACTACTAAAATATTTAACATTTTAATTGAAACAGAGCAAGATAGCGACGATTCCGTAGTTGATCCCAATTATGAAACGGATTCTGATAATAGTACTACTGATGATGACTCAGATGCGCGTGAAAATAGCCAAATTAGTAAATTCAATCAACCTGCTATTAAAAATAAATGTACCAATTCTTCGTCAATATTAACTGAAATTTCTGGCAACTTGACCACGAAAAACAAAGATATTCCGGTTTTAGTGCCATCGGTTAATTTGGCAGAATCAAACGTTAATTTAAAAAAAGGAAAAACAGAGATCCTGGCACATGAAAAATTAATATCGAAAAACGAAAGCGATTGAGAGGTGAACAGTATATGACTAAAAAAGGTAAAGTGATGCAAGCCAGACCCCTTAAACCAGCTAAGTGTTTAGTTCTACATAAACATAAATGCATATCTTTAGTTCCCGAAGATGAGAGACTTAAAATTTACACTGAATTTCGAAACTTATCAAGTCTACAAGAACAACGACATTTTGTCGTAAATCACGTAACAAAGAGAACAAAAAATCGAGAAACGACCCAAACACGTTCACGGAGAGAATTTACACTCATTTACTCGCTAACTGTTGCCAACGAAAATAAAATTGTATGCCGAGAGTTCTTCTTAGACACTTTAAATATTACAGGTGCATTCATTTAAGATGCTCTAAAAAAAATTAATTCTCAAGGTCTTTTACTACCAGAAAATAGAGGCAAAAAAGCTCCCCCTAATAAATTAATGGCGTCTGAAGAACAATTCATTTATGACCAGATTCAGTCTTTCCCAGCCGTTGAGTCTCACTATTGTCGTCGTGATAGTGCTGTAAGATATTTAGATCCATCTCTTAATATAACAATAATTCATAGAGAATACCAAAAGCTATGTGCTGCTAAATCAATTAAAGCGGTATCTTTTGAGAAATATCGCTCAATCTTTAAAACTTATAAATTAAGTTTTCACAAACCCAAGAAAGACCTATGCAAACAGTGTTTAGCGTTTAAGGAAATGAATAACGATGAAAAGAGCAAACATCAAGATACTCATACATTACATTTAGGTCGGAAAAGTGAGGCGAGACAATGTAGAGATGAAGATAAAGATATAGCTCAAAGTAATGATAAAATACTCTCCTTTAATTTTGATTTGGAAGCTGTTCTCAATACCCCCAAAGGAGCAGCTGGGCCTTTTTTTTATGTGCGTAAGTTAGCAGTGTACAATTTGACTGTCTACAACTTGGGAAATCAAGACGTGAAATGTTATATGTGGGATGAGACGGAAGGGAAGCGCGGTAGTATAGAAATATCAACCTGCATTCATACGTACATTATGGCACATCATACCATTAAACACGTTAGAATGATGTCGGATGGCTGTGGAGGTCAGCAAAAAAATTATCACTTTAGCTCCATGTGTTTATTAACTCTTCAAGAACATGCTAGTTTGCAGGTTATCGATCACAAGTTTTTTGAAAGTGGCCATACGCACATGGAATGTGACTCCATCCACTCCAAAATTGAAAAGAAATCAAAAAATATACCTGTGTATACTCCAGATGGTTGGACTCAGATAGTTCGGCTAGCTAGAACTAACCCACGACCTTTTTCCGTTACGTCATTACAGCACGACGATTTTAAGGATTTTGGAATGACAAACCAATTCCATAGCAAACCCTCAACCTCACAACAAAAATATGGAATAAATAATGCTGTTTGGTTACAATACAGAAAAGAAGTGCCTGATACGATTTTTATGAAAACAAGTTTCGATAAAAATGAATCTTATAAAGAAATTAATTTGAAAACAAGAAGAGGTAAAGTGATTCCCTATCCGGTACCTGCGTATTCAGAAAGATTTAAGATCTCTTCAAAAAAGAAACAAGATTTCATGAAGTTATGCACGGATTTACAAACACCGAAGATGTACCATAGCTTTTATGCTAATCTTCCTTATTCGAAAACTACAAGAGACGCTCTTTCAGAGCCTGATGCTGCAGAGGACAGTGAATAACCCTGTTTTAGTTATAAGATTCAGTCAGAATACAATGTATGTTACTTTATATAATTCTTCATTACGTTTTTCAATAAAAATATATCGAAGAACATTTTATTTGTAATTTTTCTCAAATTCATATTAAACTGAAAGAATAAATATTTTTTCACAAATGTTTATGTTTTATTTTCTGTGTCATACAACAAATACTTACTTTCCTAAAATACCTAACCTAAATATCTACAATTTCCTGCAAATATTATCACGAATATTGTTACTGTTGTAGTGCAGTTTGGCCACTTACCATCATCCAGCTCGTTTTATATAGTAAATAGTATCCATGGTAAACTAGACTAATTACCACATAGGCTACTTTAAAACATAAGAATAGGTTACTCAAATCTAAAGTGACCACGGTAAAGTCACCAATCTGCTTTATTTACATAAATAATAATAAATTAATTTTTTTTATAACATGTACATTAAGACATTTATTTTTTAATACTAAATCTAAAATTTCAGAAAGATACGTTAAGATTCTGATTTACAGGACAAATTTCAATCTTCTTTTTGCTCTCCTGAAAATGGCTACTTGACCACTGGACCGACGATATAGGCGTTGTAAAAGTGGTTCATATGTTTAAAATACCCGTTATCCGTATAAATAGGTCCGTTTAACAATAAGTAACATGACTTTTAAATGGTTTCTAGAGAATATCCACACAAGCATTACATAGACCCGCGGTACCCAAAACTGTTACATGATTTTGGATGGAAATCGACGAGAAAAACGTCCTCCTAATACATGGCTTCAACGACACATATTCTAAAACACCGATGACTTATATTCGGGATGGTGAGTTTGACTGTTTGATTTATTACAGATTACTATTTTAAATTCATAGATAGTCTCACGACCATATACCCCGAATGGGTACCCAGAGGAATACCTCTAGGTAACTATACCTGGTGCAATGTAGATATGTAATATATTACATACCCACATTACACCATTACAGGTATAGTTTTAGACCGATGCATTAGGTGGCAAGCCTATTGTGGGGCACAGTTCTAGATAACGCGATGTTATTAAAAATTACTTGACAAAAAATCTCAATAGTCCGACCTGAGAATTGAAACCGAGATAGACGCACAGCAGTCGCAAACATTTTAACCAAGGTCAATCTATGAGTATACTAAAACACTACTAGCCAAATTTAAGCAGGATGTTATATTAAAAAAGAACTTGGCTTGCAATAAAGCAGCGGTAGCCCAAAGGATATGGCATCGCACTTTTCATTGACAGTTTGTTGTTTCCAATCCCATTGCACTACGACGTCAACCCAATCCTTAAACAAGCACGTTAACTTATCTAGCGGGTTAAACAAGAATACCAGTGACAAGTAATATCAAAAAAATATAACATACAACTCCCGCTAATGTTTAGGCAGAGGTCTCATATTTCGCCAGCTATGTTAGATAATAATAATTTATAATATAACATCATGTACATATTTCTGAAAAATTATCAAGTAGCATCAACTCAGTACATAATTTATCATGATTATTATATAAACCACCTAATAGAGAACGTGCTTATTATCTTCTGTAGGTAAACGGTAATGGTCTTTAATGGCAACAGAAAGTCTAAATACTGCTTTAAAAAAGCCTTATTGAAAAATACCAACACCACTTTACACTTCCCGGGGACCATACAATCTACCTCGTACTGATTGGTAATTGAAGTATGTGGTCAGACTGCACACAAAATAATGCAATCGAAAGTAATAAACGTAATTACAAAGCAGTTTCTTCGTGGGCAGCCTTCGTCATTGTTCGGCTTACAATGTTGTAAATAATTGCAACGAGAAAGTCACATAATACATATTGTTTTGCAGCCTACCTGTCACGCAAAGATTACAACGTATTTATGGCGGACTGATCACTGCTCTGTACTCAAAAGGTTTCAGTGTTATCTCTCAGCTCTGTCTAATATGAAGTAAGTGGATATACATACAATATTTAAGGAATTATTCAAGCTAATAATAAAACGCTGAAGGCATCATATCTTAAAACACCGTAACTTTAGAATATACTGCTCCGATTAGATACTCTTAAAGGCAAAATTTACAGGAGCAAGTATTTTTTTATTAGAAAAGTAATTATTAAATCGAATGAATGTGTATGTAGGAAAGACATAAACTCCAGAACTACCAGACTAATATAAAAACAAAAAATAAGACGGAACAGGCAGAAGTTGCAGGTCATATGAGAATAGCTTTTCCTTGCGTTTATCATTAGGTACTGTTGCGATCCCGTGGCTCGAAGCGTAATGTTATAAATCATGTGAAAGAATTATGAAATTAGGTTCAGTAGTTTCATAGTTTAAGATCACAAACAATCAGAATTACGCTCGAGCTAATTTTTGTATCATTAGGGCCTGTAATAATGCTCTCAATAATTCGTGTATTGTGTCTTACATGGCCTACAGGCCTCTTGATGCCAAATACTTGCTACACCCTATGGAGAATTATAATACACTTGGTAACAATACCACATCAACATATACATCTTCCGACAACGCGCAAGCTACAAAGCTTGCGCGTTTTTGCATAATCTACATCAACCGCAGCAAGATCAACTAGGTCTTCGTGCTGTATGTTTAGCACTTTATCTAGCATCTTAAATATTTACAAGTGACAATCACTTTATCTGTAGATTGATTTGATCACTGTAGATTATGCATCTTAAATATTTACAACCGACAATCACTTTAACTGCAGATTGATTTGATCACTATAGATTATGCCTCTTAAATATTTACAACCGACAATCACTTTAACTGTAGATTGATTTGATCACTGTAGATTATGCATCTTAAATATTTACAACCGACAATCACTTTAACTGCAGATTGATTTGATCACTATAGATTATGCATCTTAAATATTTACAACCGACAATCACTTTAACTGCAGATTGATTTGATCACTATAGATTATGCCTCTTAAATATTTACAACCGACAATCACTTTAACTGTAGATTGATTTGATCACTGTAGATTATGCATCTTAAATATTTACAACCGACAATCACTTTAACTGTAGATTGATTTGATCACTGTAGATTATGCATCTTAAATATTTACAACCGACAATCACTTTAATTGAAAATATGGTGAACTAGTTACTTAAGGTACCCAACTTATGTGACTAGTTATCTAAAATAGGAGGCGAACCTATTGTCGTTTTTGAACGCAGTGCCAGACTCTGATATTCTAAATTACTGAATTTCTCGACTGAAAATCTCATAAATACCTTCTTCGAACCAAATCGGGCAACAAAGCTGAGACCTTATACAGTTGCGTTCACTAACTGAGCCCCCGTGCTGACACGTGTTCAATGCAGAAAAAATATTTTAACTCAATAGTCAATAAGTTTACACAATGCCTTGATAGATGGGGTTGTTAGGTACGGCTGAATCGCGCTATGGTTTCGTTACCGGTCGAGTTATATAATATACATAGATCGAAAAAGTTAATGAATAAATGTCGACGTTGACTGAGTTCGTGGTGTAGGTATTTATTTAAATATCCAATTTCAAAGTATACTTAGTGGGAGAAACATCAAGAATATTTTTTTACTCTTAGTTTGTAAGTAGAATTGATAAATATAACCAAAGTTGCCACTAGAGGCGCTTTTAGGAAACGTAAATAATACATCCCGATAACCAAATGTGACAAGGTGCTTCGAGAGTCTTAGATCTCATAGTAAAATCTCAGGATTATTAAAGAACATACAGTTTGACACGACTTTTCTAGAAAGGCTGCACAATGCACGGCACAGCTGTACTCCAGCATCACACAAGCGGGCGCGCTGGCCAAGATGTCCACCTGCGTCGGATACTCACTGGGCGCGCACATCTGCGGCATGATATCCAACCACCTCACAGAAAAGCAGTACAAAATTGTTGGTAAGTCTTTTCCTTCCTTTATTGGTCGGGATGATGGATACGTATAAGTCGAAACATAAATAAATGAGAATGAAATTAGAACTTCGTTGGCTAAGTAATAACGAATGCCAAAATTATTTGTCGCCCTAATTATAGTTTTATTTATTAAGTGCGTACTTGTCATCTGCTTTCTGCAAGTAAGTAATAGCAACCATGGACTTAATGCATGTAAGTACAAATATATTCTATGAGAGCACGCCGATGTAGTGAGCCCAACACATTATGCGATTATAAAGAAACAGAAAATCACGCTTAAGTCATAGATCGCAAAATTCTCATCAATTATATTCCGTAAAACCCCGTATGCATCAGAATAGTTTCATTAAATATGAAATTAGCAATTAATTATCCTATTGTGTCAGTAGGAAAGTGAGAGACAATTCTTTAAGAGAGCTTTGAATCTGCGAGTGATCCTCTTCCCAAAATAATTGTGAACTTAAAATAGCCCCACATCGTAGAGTCGCTACTCGATGTTTGATGACGGGCACTTGTAAACTTCGCTTGCGTGATTTAGCTGATAGTATAAGCCGTATGGAGTAGTGTGAATTGTGTAAGATGCCATCTATTATGATTAGTTGTAACTTCTACGTGGGAAGTCAGCCACAAGTTCAAATTGTCTTGACAACTGGCGTACACGCAAACCCAAAATAAAATTAATGAACAAGCTTATATTTTGCCTTATATTTATGTATAATAGGTCAATTTGAATATAAGTTGTGATCATAAATTAACAAGCAACTAAATGAATCTTGTGATTGTTGGAGATACCAAAAAAAACAAGATACATTTGGTTTTTTACCTACTAGGTTTTGCCCGCGGCTTCGCTCGCGTAAACGTAGGGATTCGTAACATTCCTTTTTGCTGGATAAAAGGTATTCTGTAGAATAGGACATGTAGGTATTATAAGAAAATTCATGATAATCGGTCGAGTAGTTTAGGTGTGATAGCGTAACAGATAAACAAAGAAACTAACATTCGCATTTATAATATTAGATACCTTTAGGAAAGTAGTTTGTTATATATATGATTACAAAAAGACACACAAGTTAGAAATAAAACAGCAACTAGATTGAAAAACATTCATACTTTTACTATAGAGTTATACTCGTACATTATAAAACATAGTATGGAATATCTTAGTACGTACAAAATGAGCAATAGCTCCTTTTGGATGGCATCAATAACATTGGTTTGGTTAACGCATAGGAGTACGGTTGTTACAGCTGGGGTTGCTTGGGCAATGCCGTGGTGATTACCTTGGTTTCCACATAGGCGTTGATTCCGTCTACACCCCTGGAAAGAAAATACATTAGAATAAAGACATTTAATATTAATGTCAAATGTGAAACGAGAATAGACTTGGGACAACGAAGTAATATTGACACTCAAGGGAAATTGTACGTCATCATATTAGATATATTCGCAAAAATTTTGAGGAAATGACGATTCTTAAATTATCCTTTTGGAGGACTTTACAAACAAACAAGAGTGGCGGCAGTGGCGAGGTGACCGTTTGCCCGCTATCTTATTTGTGTAGTCATTAAATATGAATGAAACAGTTGACAGGTGTGAATACAGGCGAATGTTCTCCGATCAGGTAGAGCGATTCACAACATCATAACAATTTAGTTGCTATTTCTGGATCAGAGTATCTAATTGAATAGATCGTCCTCTTACCATATGATTAGGTATATGAAAGACATAGTGTTAAAAATGTGTACTTACAGTTCTCTGCCGAGACCAGAGTTCTTGAAACCTCCAAATGGAGTTTGAGCAGTTATGTGATCGTATGTGTTAACCCTGAAAATATTAGTTAGTTGATAACAAAGAACAATTTTTTTAGTAATCAACAATTACAACAAAACGGGTAATACATAGAACAGATGTCACGAGAAATTTGTATAATATAGAATGTTCGGCCTTGCTTTAGGCAGAACCGCCGAATATTCGCCAACAGTTGATGTGTGTATTTCGAACATAAAATCCATCCATCTTATGCCTAATTTATCATCAAAAATATCGAAAAATGTCACTAACGCCTATTTGTGAATAATTAATTTAGAAGTTTCCAATATGTACTGCATTAATTAAATATGAATAAATATAAATTCGTGTGTTTGTAATATTCGTATAGTTATCCATAATTAGTATATAATCGGGCGAGGAACACTCATGAATCTGCCAAATAAAAGAACCAGATATCAGCCAAGTATACGTCACTGTTTAACACCTTATTGCCCAAAGTGGTCCAGGTGGACCCCCAGGGGTCCACGGAAGACTCAACGCGTTGGCGTGACAAAAAATGGGGGTACACAATAAGTAAGCGGGAGTCCACGAAAAAAAATACCGGGTCAGGCCGCAGAGATTTGATCAAATTTGTTAAAACTTTTTTCCCAATTTACCGATTTTACTTGGCGGATTAAATTTGTAGCTGCAGGAGATCCACTGGAACCAGCTAGGATACAGAAACGTTGAAATAGGAATCGAACATTACCAAACGGAGCCAGCACGGACTTGCTTGGCGAAGCTAAGCGCTGTAGTGATGTCATTGGTGATCACGCCGGCTGCAAGACCGTAGTTGGTGTCGTTCGCGCGGTCTACTACCTCCTCAAACGATTCGAACTTCAGGATGCTTTGGACGGGGCCGAAGATCTGTAACATTGCAATATTTTTTAACTGAAGATATCTCTTTTAAGAGAATTTGTAACAGGGTACGAGACTGCCGTTTACCGGGCACCAATTTTAGATAATTCCAGTCTCCGTGCTGCTGCTAAGAATTTCTTGACAAAAACCCTTCATAGCACTTTGCTTGACCTGAGTACCGTACTCGAGATCTCATTCATAGCAGTCGCATACTCTTCCGTTGAGCCACCGAGTCAGTCAGTCGAGACAGGCAGAATAATTTCACGACTATACAAAAATACAATTATAAAGCGTTTCTTTACCTCTTCCCTGGCAATCTTCATATTGTCAGTGACGTCAGCGAATACTGTAGGCTTGACATAGTATCCCTTGTCTCCTGCCTTGTCACCTCCAGCAACGCACCTGGCGCCACCCTCCTTACCAGCTGAGATGTATCCCAGCACTTTGGTGAACATGTCCTTGTCAATCTGTCAAAACCATCAAGATGGTTTAGGTTAAGTGGGTCGTCAGCCAAAAGAAGAAGCGTAGTCTTTGTATTAATTATTACTCTACTAATAATAGGTTCCTAATCTGTGTAAATAGTATAAAATTAAAGAGACTGTTTGAACGCGCAGCTCTGGAACTACTAGTTAGATTTCGAAAAATTCATATGCTTCTCATAGCCTATTTTAGTTGATAGGATTTTGGATCAATCTATTCGATTTGGTTTAAATAACGTATAAAATTTTGTCGGCTTACTATATTATAGTAGGCTGATTTATTTATGTAAAATTTTTAATATTCTTATTTTATAACTTAGTCTACGTTAGATGCAACTCTATGCCTGAATATTGTAAATATTGTTAGAGTTACTACATATTTTAACCTTATTCGGAAGCGAGTAATCAATCCGAAACACAACACAATCAGATAGTCAGTTTTTAGTAACTACTTTGTTTTTTTTTATATCTTTGTTTCGTATGCATATTTTTGAGGGTGACTATAATATTACTTATATGGCTAACAATATTGTACAGAAATGTGTCTCATGCCTGGGGTCCTTGTTGAACGTCATCGAAGGGGTTACCGACTGTCCTCTTCTGGGCGATCTCAGCAGCCTTCTTAACGAACTGGTCGTAGATGCCAGACTGCACGTAAGTCCTGGTACCCGCGCAGCAAATTTGTCCACCATTAACGAATGCCGCAAAATGGGCAATTTGAGCGGCTTTCTCAACTGCAGAAATATTTGGTTAGTTACGATTAAGAATATAAATGGTATAGTATCATTAAGTTTTGTAAATAGAAATGCAGCTAAATGAAAATTGCCATAACAACTGCCATGGTGGCGCACAGCAACAGTAGTAATAAATGCGAGTATTGGGCATGTTCATGTAATTCGAGCCTCGGGATCGGGCAAAGTATTTTCGGGTCTTTCTGTTTCTCTTTTTCATTACACATCCACATTTTGCTATATATAGTTTTATGTAATATTGTTGCCAAAATGTAGATACACTTTTTATCTCTTAGAAGGATATTCGCGATTGCCTCAAGCCTATATTTATTTATTTATTTATATAATCATCACTTACAACTATTATTACAGGCAAACCCAATGCAATAGTGAAGCAATCCCAGTATGTAATATCAAATTATTGTCTAAAACTTATTATATATAATGTTATCCTTGTGAATTCACTCAGTTTACAAGAAAAAATGTCCATCTCCTCTGCTACAAAGTTAAGAGTGCGAAGCGCTCGCGTCAGGGGCACCTTATTCAACAAATTAGCGCGGCCACGAGGTACAGCCAGCAGCTGAGGCCGACGTCGCCACCACACATATCTGTCCGGCACACTCAAATAAACTAACTCTAATATTTTGGCGTTATGTATCTTGCCTCTAATTAATTTAAATAAATATGAAACGAGTGCGAACTCACGCCTAATTCTCAGCTCGTTGTATCCAACCATGCTTAATATAAACAAGGTTGGATACATAAGCGGGTAATAAGGATATACTCCATAGAGCCTAAAATATAAAAATCTAACAAATTTATTTTGTATTTTCTCCAACTTATGACTATATTCTAATTGGCTTCTCACCAAAGTGTTATATGAAGTGATTATCGCCGTAATATTTGTGAAACCACGAACAGTACGTATCATAAACCTCAAAATTACTGTAGGCCTTTTTACAGCACTTGACTATATGTTCACGAAACGTTAGCCCTGCGTTAAAACTAACTTCTATGTTCCTAACCTCTGTGACCTTGATCATCGGTATCCCATCAATGTTGTAATCGTGTACAATAGGACTATTTGCACGCGAGAAAGTGATGGTGACACATTTTTGGGCATTGAATTGTAGAAGGGAACAGTCGCAAGAAGAAGACCTAGGCGAACGTTTATTGATCAGATTGGAGACTTTCTGGATAAAGGCCAGGTTAAGAGCCCCTTAAACCGGCTAGCATGTATGAGGAATGTTATGAAAGTGAATGAAGCCAGAGAAGTGTGTCAGGATCGTAGCAAATGGAAATCCGCAGTCTCTGCTTACCCCTCTGGGAAACAGGCGTGAATCTATGTAAATATGTATGTATATATGAATTATAGAAGGTTTTCCTTGCTCCAAGTAACTACACTATCTATGGCCTTCTGTAAGCGTTTACAGTTATCATCACCCCTCACTGCCAGGGATAACTTAAGATCGTTTGCAAATAATAAACAATTTACCTCTTTAACGACTTTGGGCAAATCGTTTATCATAATTATAAATTGCAGAGGTCCGAGGTTACTCCCTTGTCTCACACCAGACCACTTTAAGTACGGCTCTGACTTGTGTCCCTCGTACTCCACGTATTGCTGCCTATTCCTCATGTAACTGGCGAGGAAATGAAGTAGGTGCGGAGTGAAACCAACAGCTGCTAACTTCTTGAGCAACACGTCATTATCGACTAGGTCGAATGCTTTTTTGAAGTCGAAGTAAGCAGCATCAGCTTGCCCCCCACTGTCTACAATCGGCAGCACATGAGACATGTAACTTAGTAAGTTATTGGTGGTACTCTTCATTGGTCGAAACCCGTGATGTGCATCTGAGAGTTGCATTGTCACTTGCATAAAAATGATGCTATGAATAGCACACTCCAACACCTTAGCCGGTGATGACAGTACTGCAATAGGTCTGTACCCACTAACATTGTCGTTGCTTATACCTCCTCTCGGTACCGGCATGACACGAGTGGTTTTCCATCTCTCTGGAAACACGGCTGCCTTCAGACACTTATTAAATATATGGAGCAACGGTTCAGCCAGCACAGATCTACAGTCTCTAAATATGTAAGGCGGTATACCATCCGGTCCCACGGATCTCTTCGGCTTAAGTTGTTCAAGCGCACTTCTCACATCCTTCAACTGCAATTCCTGCAAGTGAATCCGCGCGGCTCCATTTTCACCACCCGCCCCTTCGATTGACGCGGCAAGATTAAATTCGGCCTGTCTCGCGCTATTAACCGAGTGAAAGTAATGAGCAAACTCTTTCACATATTGCTCACCAGACAAGACCTCCCCGTTTTTTAAAATACTTTGTGGATTTCGACTACCCCTCTTTTCGACTTTACATAGTTCCGTAATGATTTTGGGTCTTTTTGTAGTTGATTTTGAACCCTGTTGCTATGTTGTTCTTGTGCTAATTTAATCAACTTTTAACTAAGCCCTACACAGAGCAAACGCCTCGTACTCATTCTGGTTCTTACTTACCTTGTACCGTTTGTGGTGAATAGCCTTATAACGTATGTTGCGAATTATTTCAACAGTGTAAAACTCGGGGTAAACATACTTCGAGCTTACACAACTTCGCTGTTTTCTGGGAACACAGTAATCTATTATCGCATTAATTGTCTCATAAAAATAATCTAAACTCATTTCTAAATCAAGGTTGTAGATATTACTCCAATCTATCGTTGCTATTGATGAGTACAATGTTAAAAAATCAGCTTTATTAAAATTCCAACTTGACTCGCACGAGAATGAACCCGCACTCCGGCGCGGCCGCAGTTCGATAAACACATCGAGCGGCGGATGGTACGCGTCCACAGGCACGAGGGGCGCCTCCGCCCCGCACACACTCACACTTTCTCCCTTCGGAAGCGTACTTAACACTTCATTACAATTAACGATCGTGTTGTACTGAGTAAATCCACAATATGATAAAAAGTATTCAAAATAATGACATTCGTTTATCGAACAGGAATGCATATTGAAGTCACCAATTACGACGATATCACTATATTTACATATACATATAAGTACATGTTAGCTTGTTATCTATCACGGAGGTTCTTATCAATCTAATTGATTTAACCTCTTGTCTGTTGTTTTTGACAGAATGGAGTAAAAATGCTTTGTCATCGACGAGATAAAAATATTGCGATATAAAGGTATAAACATTATTATAATAACAAATATAACTTAATATCGCAATATTTTTATCTCGTCGATGACAAAGCATTTTACTCCATTCTGTCAAAAACAACAGACAAGAGGTTAAATCAATTAGATTGATAAGAACCTCCGTGATAGTTATTAATTAAATAAGTATGATAATATATTGGTGGAATATTTAAAATTATAATGTATGATTACCATCGGCATCATTGAAGATGACCAGGGGACTCTTGCCGCCGAGCTCCAAAGTGACACGTTTCAGGTTAACGGCACCCGCAGCACCCAAAATAATGCGGCCAACCTGAAATATGCATATGATGAATCCATAAAATATCATAATGACTACACAAGATAATTAGGTTTTTATTTTACTTGCAATGACTGAATACATTGACGCATATCTATCCGCGGGGCGACGAAGAGATTATGTCGGACTCCTCGGTAATACCGACTAGACCTACCACAGTGTTCATCAACATAACCAGAGTCGGTGGGGCCGCGCGAATATGAATGTCATGTGAAAGTAATAAATATTATTATATAGATATTATTATTACTTCCACACGACAACGCGACCCCTCAATATTTGGTTTATTCCGACTTCACTGAACTATTTTTGTAATTAATTAGATTTTTATTATAGTAACCACTTTAGAATATTTTTTCGTTTATTATTGTTGCTCTTATTCAAGAACTCCGTGTGTAATATACGGATATAAAAGTGAAGATACAGATGGGAGTGAAGTCTATGATGTAGCGCCTCCTTATCACCAACCGTTAGGTTATATGTCTAGGCGGCCACGGTACTGACCCAGACTTGAAAGACTCAAATCTTAACTCCTGTTAACAACAACTACTTTCTACAGGTTTCGGAAGAGCCAGAGAAAAGACAAGGCATAGCTTATAGAAGTTACATACTTATTAAAAAAGATACATATATGTATTTGTTTTCACCTCAGTAGATCCAGTGAAAGCAACCTTGTCGATATCAGGGTGAGCTATAATAGCTGCACCAGCAGTAGGTCCGTATCCTGGAATAACATTGACAACTCCGGGAGGAAATCCAGCGTCCTTGATCAGGGCCGCCACGGCCAGTGCTGTGAGGGGAGTCTGCTCAGCTGGCTTGAGAACTATTGTGCAACCTAAATAACAATGACTAGAATTAGTTCTTCGCCCTGAGAACCTGATTATACATACTTTAGAATATATATGTTTTAGACTCATTATAAAAGGAATCTATTCGACGTACATTTATATTTCAAACGAAGATTTATATTTATATTGAAGGCTAATTTTAATTATTTTAAGATCAATAAGATCTATTTGTAAATTGAGTAAGGTCTAGGGTCAACAGTGGCAACATAGTCACAGACGATATAATTTGTAGCAGATTAAAGTATTACTGGCAGGAAATATTTTATTATTTTGCAATGCAGATCGTGATAACTGAGACATCCTGGAAATCACCTTGATATTATTTTTCGTATCGTTTACACATACAATTCAATCTAATCCAGTATTTCATACCTTTCCAAAATAATTTATTAGTTGATATTATTTAATAAAATACATTAGATTGCACAAATGTGACTGTTTTAAATTGAAGAACACGTAAGATTCCTATTTCGTCAGTCAGTTGAGTTGTGCGCTCTACGCGCTTTTATGAACAGTCGAAATGTATCCGAAAAGGCACGTTTGGCTGTTCATAGAGGACTATTAGTACCTACACTTATGCATGGTAGTGAAAGTTGGGTATGGCAAAAGAAGCATGAGAGCAGAATAAATGCTGTAAAAATGAGAGCGCTGAGAAATATATGTGGTGTGACTCTGAAAGATAGAATAAGGAATAGTGTGATTAGAGAGAGATGCGGCATAAAAGTGGATATAGTGACGAGAATAGAAAAGGGTATGTTAAGTTGGTTTGGGCATGTAGAAAGAATGGATGAGAACAGACTGACTAAAAAGTTTATAAGGTTAGTGTGAATGGAACAGTCGCAAGGCGAAGACCTCGGCGAACGTTTCTTGATCAGATCGGAGACGTTCTGGATAAAGGCCAGGTTAAGAGCACCTTAAACTGGCGAGCGTGTATGAGGAATGTTATGAAAGTGAATGAAGCCAGAGAAGTGTGTCAGGATCGTAGCAAATGGAAATCCATAGTCTCTGCCTACCCCTCTGGGAAACAGGCGTGAATTTATGTATGTATGTATGTATGTTGTGCAAGCAAATATGGTGTAGATTGTTTACCTTCTTAATATGAATAAATTGCGATGCTTTAAGTAATTAACATAATTAATATAATTTAACATTGATGTCGATAATTAGGTAGATAGAATCGCAACTGTTGTGTAAAAATATAACCATTGACGTAACTACGAAACGTATTCAATTCTTTTTCCAATTTCCAGGAATTTCGATCTAGAGTAAATCATGCCAACATTATAAGTCATCAACATGGGCTACGATACATTTTTTAAATTTTTCCTTTGAGCTGTAATCATTATTTGTTCTTATTATTTACTGTTATGTACAAAGCTTACCTGCGGCTAAAGCTGGCGCAATTTTCCAAGCCATCATGGGGATCGGATAGTTCCATGGTATGATCTGACCGACCACACCAACGGGCTCTTTCAGCGTGAGGGACAATACTTCACCATCTGTAAACAATTTTTATATACAAAATAAGTTTTATTTTCGATTTGATATGCAGAAGGTTATTATGTAGTATTAAATATATATATAATAGTAGTTATAGTAAAGAAAAATCTTTATAACATAAATTCACTTCTTAATGACACCTACAGCCTCAAAAACGTCGTAACATTCGCTATCACCACCTCATTTCACACTCTCATTTACACACATTTGTAATTATTTTCATTTGTTTTGTTTTATTTTATTTCTACATTTTGTAGTTTTCATTTTTACTTTTATTAAGGGTTAAGTTAATATTAAATTTTAATTTTAGCTTTTCTATTTTGGTGTCAATTTAACTCTGTATTGACATTTTCTTTAAATAAATAAAATCATTTTAATGTTGAATAGTCATTGAATTTTCATTAACTCTAGCAGTTATAACGTAACATTAGATTTAGCCATAGCTTCAAGTTGTACTACGGCGATTCCTAGAATTCTCATAATAGTAGGTACAGATAATGTTATCAGTCGAAGGATCGCGAAACATTACAAAGTGGTAAGTATTTAATTAAGTGTTTTAAAGCTATGATAGCTATCTTGGTTATACTTTTTTTTTTACATGTGGGAATGCTTTGACGCATATTCCTCCTCGGGGGCGGGTGGAGGGATTATGTCGGACTCGCCGGGGTAAAAGAAAGATGGAATAAGAATAATGTATCTCCCGGAATACCGACTAAACCTATCACGGTGTTCCTCGACAAAACCACTATCGACGGGGCCGCGCGTATCGCTTTCGCATGCAGTCGCGACCCCGCCGACGTTGCGGCCCGCCGTATGAAACGGCAGGCCACTACACAAAAAGACCTACCCAAAGGCACTCACTCAAATATATTCCCTACTGTCTCCCCGCTAGAGGAGAGACGGACTCGACACAGAGGCGCGCGTGGGATCACGCACGCCACCTCTCGGACCTGGTGCTGAACGGATGGCGGGCAGGCCTACGAAGCCCGCAACCCCCAGGTCAAACCTCAGGGTGGCTGGAGGTCGTCCCGCGCCCTCCGGCACCCGGCTCTGCGGTTGGGGAGAGGGTTTAAACGATCCGTCTCCCGCTCCGCCGCCTTCTTAATGGAAATCACTTCTTCACAGAAGGAGGCGACGGCGTTCCACGACCTCTCACTCCGGACCATAGACTGAACTACGGCCGGGAGCGAGAGGGCAACCGATCCGATTGCCGCGATCAACTCACGGCGCTGCGATGCCCAGGCGGGGCAAACCGCCAAAGTGTGCAGCGCAGTGTCCTCAACAACGTGGCGGCAGTCGCCGCAGTGGTGACAACCAGGCGTCTCTTGCCGGCGTATCCGACACAGGAGCTGACCAAAACAACCGTGGCCAGTCAATACCTGTGTCAGCCGGAAGGTGAGGGCGCCATGCCGCCTCTCCAGCCACTCCTCAAACACGGGACTTACCGCCACGATCGTGGCCTGCCCGATCTTGTTTATACTGCTATTATATTATCAAGTATTGTTAACTTTATCATATCTTATTAATTATTTAACAAGTATTGTTTTATGAAAATTATATAACCATTTTATATTTCGTATTGTTTAAATTCCTAGGTTGTTATCACTTTGCCGTTGAAAATTCGTATCGGTATGGATGCATACCACTACTGCAAACTTATTTCTTTAGAAAAATATTGATCAATGTTGATAAATACTAGTCAATCCCTGGCCTGTATCCCTCAGTATAGCCAATGGCAGCCAAGAAACAAATAGTATAGCGAATTTGCTAAAGTTTTGTCTGCTAATATAATATTTGTGTATTAAACCACCACTACTTTTAATTAAAACAGCAATAAGTATATTGTTTTATTGGCCTGCGTATAATTGTATAACAAAAAAATTGCTTACGTCATTGTAAGCACAAGCGACATGTCGTTTGTGTCCATTTATAAAAGTAAGCAATCCAAAATGGCTTTATTTAATCGGCAGGTTTAGGTATGTTTAACAGTCACACACACATGCACAGTACATACAACAATGTCACATAAAGTAAATAATATGTAGGTAGATACATATTTCACAATAACAGTAAGCTGTAATCGGATGGTAAAGGTCATAGCACACATATCAATTCGGAAACTGATCGTCGTATCAACTCGAGCCGTGCAGTATACTTTGTATAAAAGTCCCTACTGCAACGCACACTAATCGGAATCGTAACGTAATCGCCTCGCCTCGGGACAAGCTTGCAGTCCTCTCGCTTATGGCGCGTCGTCCCCGCGCCTACGGCTCGTCGTCCCCATGCTTAAGTCTCTCCGTGCACTACTGTTGCCAAACGTGCTATCATTCACAAGATTACAAACAGTCATAGTGCGCGCGTATTTTATTGAATTTGTAGGTTAGATTTCAAACAAAAATAATGATGAAAATATCATCAAAGATGTGAGAAAATATCCATATTAATACATATGATTTAAGTGAGCGCGGCGTCATCTAGCCGTAGCCGATTCGACGTACTTGAGCTGTTGATCCGGTTTGGTTACGTTAGGTTGAGGCCTGTTTCACCGTCGGCTCGGTCTTCGTACCGGTTCAGGCCCAGATGAGATATCTGGGCCTGGTGTTGGATGGACGATGGCTCTTCGACGAGCACTTCCGTCAGCTCGAGCCCAAGCTGGACGGCGCGGCGTCCGCCCTGGGGCGATTATTGCCCAACCTGGGCGGACCCAGTTTGGCGTGCCGGAGGCTCTACACGGGGGTAGTCCGGTCGATGGCGCTGTACGGCGCACCGGTGTGGGCGGGGTCCCTGACCGCCCAGAACCGCGCGCGGTTAAGCCGACCGCAGCGCACTTTGGCGGTCAGGGCAATACGCGGTTACCGCACCGTGTCCGCAGACGCGGCATGCGCCCTGGCCGGTACTCCCCCGTGGGATCTGGAGGCGGAAGTGCTCGCCGACGTTTACCGTCGAGCGGCCGAATTTCGAGCAGGCGGAGGCGGTCGCCCTCTGCTCGAGCAGGTGCGCGAGTGGCGCGAGGCCGCTCGACGAGCCATCGTGGCCCGATGGTCAGTCCGGCTGGAGGCTCCACGTGCGGGTTTTCGCACGGTGGAGGCGCTCCGGCCGGTCCTTTCGTTGTGGGTGTGGCGACAGCACGGGACCCTTTCCTTCCGGCTGGTGCAGGTATTATCCGGGCACGGGTGCTTCGGATACTACCTGCACAAGGTCGCGAGGAGGGAATCGAGTCCCGCCTGTCACCACTGTGATTGTGACGAGGACACGGCGCAGCATACGCTGGAGTTCTGCCCGGCGTGGGCGCAGCAGCGTCGTGCCCTCGTCGAGACCATCGGTGCGGATCTCTCGCTATCGGCCATAATCCGCTCCATGGCCGATAGCGACAGGAATTGGAATGCAGTCGCCTCCTTCTGCGAGAACGTCATCTCGCAGAAGGAGGCGGCGGAGCGGGCCAGGGAGGAGAGTCTCCTCGCTGACCCGATCCGTCGCCGGCGAACTGGGCGGCGTCGGCGCGCCGATGCGCGCCTGATGCCACCCTGAGTGGGGCTGAGGGTGGGAGATCGGGGTATTTACTCTCCCACCCTCACCCTTCTGCGTAGTGGCGGCGTCTCTGGTGCACCCAGACGCCGCCGCCAGTGTTGGTGCCCGCGGGGCGCGGGCAGTCACTGGGTGGGTCGTTGATGTCGTATCAGGTTCCAACGGCCCACCCGTCAAGGTGAGGTGACGGTGCACAGGGGGGTTTTAGTCGGTATGCCGGTCGTGTCATCTTGACCGGTGAGCCCGACATAACCGTCCCACTGCCCCCCGAGTGGGACGGTATGCATCAGGAGCATTTCCCCCCTCAAAAAAAAAAAAAAAAAGGTTGAGGCCTGTTTGACGGCGAGGCGAAAGGCGATACGGTGACGATCCCGTCACTCCTACTACTAATTAGTATAAGTTATCCGAAAGATAACTCGCATGCTGTCTCACTCATGTTAGGTTAAAGAAGAGAGACGTCGAGACTTTTATCTTATAGATAAATTCTATCTGGAGGTGGTAATACAAATATTTTTAAGTTTAAGGGCTTGTAAGGTACAAGCCCTTAAACTTGCAAAAAAAGAGACTCTTATTAGCGGCACGCAGCTCAACATCGTCCAAAGTGATTTTTGCATAAATATTAAAAGAAAATGCTATTTATGCTAAATACTTGACCACCCTAAACATGATTACATTTTACTGTTTCACGTTGTATACCTTATTATTCCAAGCTTGCAACAAGCCAAGTATAACTTTTCTATTAACTACAAAATATGATAATAATATAAATGTCGGAACGGCAATACTGTTAGTTGGGACCCTAGCGCCATCTAGTGACACAGAAAGGCATTAAGGAGGAATGCCAGCGCCATCTAGCGGCGCTAGACGGAGTCTACGAGGCGGCGCGAGGGACGGACGGAGCTCAGTCTACGTCATGGTGTTAAAACTTAGAAGAAAACAGTTGAATTATAACGTAATCAAATTACATAGGTTACCATGTTGGCTTTCTATAAGATAACTAAGTGATATTCAATTTAGTTCTATTATACTCTGAAAGTTGCATGTGACAACCGCTAGATGACGGGGAAATCAGTTTCTGAGAATTTCACTTTATTACCAATTTTTTAATTATCGTAACAATTTTAGCTTTTAATACATAAAACTATTATCAAACAATAATTTTGTTCTTAAAAAGGAAGTTCTAAAGTTATCGCTTACCATATTTGATTAATGTTATTTATTTTCGAACGATTCGGACCTGTCACATAGATAAAGCTGTTGTCAAATTTGACATTTTATCATTCCGTTATTCTCTCTTGAATAATAAACTCAATTCCTTGTTTTATTTTTTACAATGCCATACTTGCCCTGATCTTGGTTTTCATTTTTAAGTGAATGTACAACTTGCGATTTTTATAGTTAAGTATACACATTCTTAAATATAAACTTCGCTAGTCTGAAAATTCATTAATCACTACATCATTATAATAGATATATTATATACCCACACATATGTATGTATTTGAAAAAGTTGCTCGAACCGAACGCCAGTTAGCGCTGGTATCGCCAATGCATTGAGTGACGTCCCTATATTCCTATAAACAAATGTACTCTGTGGTCTACGTGTTACCTTCGACCAGTGCACACCTCGTAGGAACTGTCTCGCGTTTCATAGTGATAAGTGCTCTTAGTGTGAAGTAGTTGTTAGTTGAATTCGAATACAAGTTGTCTGACTACCTACGTGTTTTCTATTGATTGAAACCAACTTTTCCCACTGCACGCCTAGGTGCTTTGATCCTATAAAATGGCTGATAAGGACGGGATAAACGCTGCCACTCCGACATCAGAAGTAGGATCAGAACTCCATTCTCACTGGTTTTGGCGAGAGCTCAACAAGCGAGCGCCGTGTGGACAGCTGCGAGATGGTTGATGTGCGGTTAGTTACAACAATCAGGTGGGTCGCTTTCATTTTATTTCAATGTCGGGGCCGAATGTTCTCTTGTGTAATTAATTGTAGCTGACATATTTAAACGCACTCACTATAATAATTTTGTTCAAATAACTGGTATTGGTAATTCCGCTATTTGTTGTACCGACGAACTCTGATTAAGGTTATTTTAAATGAGAATAATCTTGCAATTGTGTTTCATATTCTATCTGACTATGCTATAAAATATACCGCAATATTTTAAAATAAGGATTCACAATTATAATAACTTAGTTACTATTTCTGAAGTACCTTCAGTAATTAGTTTTCATAATGTTAATTTCGAGGTCTACTTGGACAATATGCAAAAGATAATGTTGTTTTTGCTTAGCTATTTAAATTTCTTTGTAAATGGTTCACGAAAAATTCGTGTGATTATTTGGCTAATCAATCCAGATGTTATCGTTCAACGTCGTCCATACCGATTACGTTTATATGACAGGCAGGTTGTACGTACTAAAATTAATGAATAATAGTTGTTACAAGCTAGAAGTATTTGTCGTAGTTGTTAGACTTTTGCGAGTCTATTAGTCAATAAGCGCAACGGTAGTGATCGTATAAGCGTGGACTATCGCGTACTAAATAGAAATACTGTGCCAGATGGTTTTCGTTTACCTTTCAGGACTATCAAGGCCCTTAAGGCTTACAGGCATACAGGACTAGTAAGGCCCTTAAGGCGGAGGCTTCTTTTAGGTACTCAGTTGCGTATAGTCGCTGACAATGGTTTTGCCAGCAAACATTTTACATTTTTGTGAGTCCAACTGTATTAACTTTCATTTGATTGCTACTTGTTAAAATGGTAGCACAGGTTAATTTAAAGGTAATACTATCGTCTGTAAAAACGATGTGATAATCGTTGCAGGATGCTTTTAGAGCTAAAGCGGGCGAAGTTTGGAGCTTGCATACGTTGGACGTGTACCGCGTGACAAGTGATAGTCACCACGAACTTAATAAGATGTGTAGCGTGACCTCTGAACCTTTTATTAATTAACGATACTAAAGTAGAAGTAGATGTTTAGAAAATGAGAGAACAAGCGGCGAGGTACTTGGTTTGACTGTAATATAGCTAAACTAATAAAATTCCCGAATGGTGATCTAGTTCTGACTGTTGAATCCTGAGTATGAAATGCCAGTTAACATTATGAAATTGCTTGATGGAGACCGTTACTTACTTACCTACTTATTACTTACTGGCAACTGAACTTACAAGTACGCTTGCTTTCGTATAAGAAATATGCCTTGAAGTGAAGTTCTTTCCGAATTAAACTTGTGTGATTGGGAATCCGATGTTGAGGACGATTGGCAAAGGTACCATTGGGAGTACGTAGACACATACCATGGCTATTTGGTCGCACTGTACGCACTTGTCTGTATTCGTAACTGAAACTCGGATGAGTTGTTCAGGGGGCGATGGGCAGCTGGTTACGCAGCGGGGACCTGGGTCTCGAAGGAGACTATCGTTGATGGTTGTATCGCGAGAAGCGATAGTAGTATGGGTTTCTGGTAGTCACTGTCTGTTGAGAAAGCCGAGCCATGTCATTGTATGTGATCGAGATAGGTTAAATTTTGATCGTTGGTTTAGTTGGTTTTGTGAACGATCTTTGCAAACCGTTGCAAATCAATGTGCGATTTGATGGCATCAAGGTAGTTCGGTTTTCTTACGGTGACTATGTTTCATTTTAAAACGAAGAATATAACCAAACAAAGTTAGACCACAAGTACAAATGACCATTTAGAGTCATAGAGGTGTAAGAGGGGAATCGTTATACGTTGAAGGCATTAAAATCTAATCGTTTATACAAGTACGCACACGATAGGCTAAGACCTATGCTAGTAAGTCATGTACCATTGGATGTTGAAGTTAATGATGATAACTGGAATGATAATGATGTAGCTTAAATGATGACGGGCAGTCAAGTAAGTAACCTATCAGCCGTACTAAGTTCGACTATACCAGTAGCTATTCCGTAGTCGCAGCTCGAAAATATCACGACTGCCTGGGCTTGCTCAGGTTGTCCGCGAGTGTGCAATACACGGTTAGCTTTGGCGGAGGTCGTGGTCTGTAGAGACCATATCGTACAGTCTAAGGGGACTGGCACGTGCGATCCACGAGGTGGATGCGTGTATGATTGGAGCAATGGAGTTATTGCTGTTCGGTTCGGTGAAACCGTGGCGATAGAGGACTTACTTTGACGTAAAGTGATGTTTATTACTGGTTGTTGATTCCGATTATGATGGCACATGGCTGGTTGGTTTATTTCAACTAAGATTGATTAAAACTTTTCTGTTTACATTGTGTAAATATTGTGTTGTATTTACCTATTATGAGTGATGAGATTTTAAAGATTTCTATGTACGTAGTCCTAAAAAAGTTTTATTTAGAATATAAAGCAGTAGAACTTTGTGAAGGTTCCTTTATTTCAAAAGTATTGGTGCGGAGTAGGTCAGGAAGGCCGAGTTTGAAGAAATACTCTCGTTGGTCGTTGTTTACAGGGTAAACACACGAGGACGTGTGTCAGCAGGATGGCCGCGTCGGAACGCCAATGTTGTTAGTTGGGACACTAGCGCCATCTAGTGACACAAAGGCATTAAGGCGGAACGCTAGCGCCATCTAGCGCTGCTAGACGGAGTCTACGAGGTGGCGCGGGGCGGACAGAGCTCATGACGTGATAAGTGCACTTAGTGTGAAGTAGTTGTTAGTTGAATTCGAATACAAGTTATCTGACTACCTACGTGTTTTCTATTGATTGAAACCAACATTTCCCACTGCACGCCAGGGTGCTTTGATCCTATAAAATGGCTGCTAAGGACGGAATAAACGCTGCCACTCTGACATAGAAAATAATTCATACGTTACAATACCACATAATGAGTATAAGTTATCAATAAATCACGTTAAATAGTGTCGTAAAATATCGTGACAATAGACGCCATTAGTGATCACCACGTCTAGCGCTCGACCTGATATCAGCAAGACAAATAAAAAGCAATATATCTTGTGTTTGATATCTGGATTAGGGTTACTGTGTGGATTTATTTTCAAGGCCATGTTCACGGGGAGACTATCTCCCCGTGAACATGGCTGCTGTAAAGCAACCGAAACGTCGGGGCAAAGTGTAAACTTAAATACAAATAGTTTTAATTAGAAATAATATATAGCTTAAATAGTAGTAAAATTCAATAATAGTAGTGTTAGAGTTTTCAAAATGATGTAATAACAGTGTTTAAAGTAAAATAAGCAACGCGATAAAATCCGTATAAAGTGTTTAATTTCAATGTATAACATTCGCGTAAACATAAGACAATATTATGTACTTACCTGTTTTCATTCATTCTCTCCCATTAGATACGATCGATCTAATACGCCCCACGCAATAATTTAATATAGGATTCATTAAATTGTCAGTCTGACCTTTTGAAATGATGTGCTTATTATATTAATAAGTTTATCTCTTTTGTTTTATCAATCAAGGAAAACGTTATGACGAAACCTGTCTGGGCGGTATTCATAATATTCTTAAGGGTGTTCGAAGTCTGTCAACATACACTTGGCCGAGGGGGATTATACTACAAGCCACCAATTAAATAGTTTAGAAGATTCAAACGAGAGTTTTTGAAGAAAGTCCAGCACGATATGAGTTTCCTCAGATTATTTTTGATTTTATTCTTTCGCATTGTACGTTCTTTTGTGTTCTTGGTTTTAAATTATCCGTGACATCATACCTAGCTATGAATATAACGTAACATCGCTTATTTGCACAGTTGTTTAAATCGCCGAATACCGACACACAGGCTAGCATACCTACGGAATATAGATACATCACGCTATTTCAGTGTGCGTCGGTAGATAGAAAAATATAATAGACAAATGTGAGGGTGGATGAAGATTCTTCTGACTCACAAATTGAGCTATGACATTGCAGAACCAGAAACCTTGTGAAGCTGAGACCATAAAATGCATGATCAATCTGTTTTTCTCGCTAGGAATAATGTTCATCTTCCATTCCCAAATATAACAATTATGCAGCGTCTGATCGGCTGTTACTAATATTATAAAATCTTACATAATTTTTATACTTGATAACGGAATATACATTTATCGTTTAGACAAAGAAAGTGTCATCGCTTTGAGATTGGCGGCAACGGAGATCAGAACATTTAATAGAAAAGTTTGTCATACCAGAGAAGAGGCTTTTCTAATAATTTAAATACTAATTTTCGATGCCATGGGAATATCGGGATAAAAAGTAGCCTATGTGTTAATCCAGGTCTCCAGTTACATACAAAGTTTCATCGCAATTGCAGATTCATTAATTTTTTGCGTGAAAGAGTAACAAACATCCATCTATCCATTCATCCTCACAAACTTTCCTCACATTTATAATATAAGTAGGACTAGCTATTGGATGCGACCACGATGGCTTTTCTTTAAAATGTAACATATGTTTTCTCAGCTTTAAATCCGTACTAATTTATCGACCATCTCCTTAACCAGATTTTTCTTTTTCTTGTTATATTTCCTTGTATTTATAATAAATGTATGATAAATAATAATCTAAACGTAACAACCGAAATAAGTTAAATTCGACCATGCTTTACTGATCGGAGCACTCTGGCGCATTCACAAGTATGTAAATAACTCCCAAACGCGAGCCGAGCATTTCTATATAGTCGGAGCCTTGGCAACCTAGCATAATATTTAAATCAATACCTACCATTTAAGTAGATAGATTTGTTTTTTCAAATATACAAATTTAAATATTATTATAATATATTTTTGTGATTAAACACTATGTTCATTAATCTATCAAGTTTTAGAATACTAGACATAATTAAAAACCTATTGCGTCGGGCCACCGGTGTGCCGGTGCGACTTATTACGTTAATTTAAAATTCTACATATAAGTATAAGAAAGAGGTTTATGATGAAAGACAAATAAAAACCATACCTGCAGGAATAGTGTCGCCACAGATTTTGTCAGCTTTGCCGGCGTAATATCTCAGAACCGAAGCAGAAGAGTGCACCTCTGCTTCGGCATTTTTGACTGGTTTCCCACAGTCGAGTGTTTCTAGCTCTGCTAGGTATCTTGCTTGGGAGTCTAAGAGTTCAGCTAACTTGAGCATGAGAAGGCCGCGTTGGGACGCGTCCATTGTGCGCCATGATGAGTAGCGGTGGAAAGCCTTTTTAGCTGCGGCTACTGCCAAATCGATGTCGGCCTGAATGCAAAATTACTCCATTTAACATAACATTCACGCCTACTATATTATGCAATAATGCGCTCATATTTCATAGTGTGAGATGGATCCTACGAAATAAGGGATTAATATTTTCTATTGGTCGCAATTCCAGGATACATTACTAGAAATTAACTGACAATAAAGTTTTAAGCAGTAGCATAAACATAAAGCATCTGTTTACAGTTGATTAAACAATGAGTCATGTTAATGCGGCTTATACCCGGTTTCTAAAAGACTTATTAACGACGTGTCATTATCAAACATATGTCAAGTTGTTTGGCGATCTAATGGGCAATCAAATAGAAGTTATACTCTCATCAAATAACTTGAATAATATTGCAATTATTATGCGGCCAAATAGTGCAATTCTTCTTTAACTATGCGCTATTTACAAATAATAACATCCTGTACCCATTGATCTTTATAGGGATTAAGATACATAGTTATTGTTTGTATCAGTTTGCAATAAGTGACAAAATTGAGAGAACAAGAGAAATGTCAATAACGAGGTAGATTCTTTACCATAGAGCGTTATTATATCATATCACGAAAGATATTCGAAATCCGTATTGCGAAGAAAAGTCGAGATGTTTAAAAGACTCACTTTATCGCCTTCAGCCACTCGTGTGATGACGGACTCATCTTGAGGGTTGATGGTGGGGAAGGTCTTCTTGCTCACAGCGTCCACCCACTCATTGTTGATGAACAACTACAAAAACAAAACAACACTTTTAAAACTAACTAAAGACATATATTATTACTCTAGTTTCTTTTCGATTTGTACTGACGGTTTAGCAATATTGAGACATTATGATAAAAGCATAGTGTGTGGACGCCGACGCGACGTCCGAAAACCTAAATATAAAACAATATAATCGTGTGTGTCTCAGCCTACCCCTTCAGTTTAAAATAAATGAAAATCATGAACACGTCATGAAATAATTGATTAAACTATCTCTTGCACTAGGAATGAGTACTTTGTTTTGTCTACACAATGAACAACCAGATAAGTATAATTAACACTATATATTATTAGTCATTTATTATACTTACGACCAAGACTCGATAACAATACTATTTATGTGTCAAACAATATTTATCTTAGGTAGAAATCTAACTCATAGTACGCGCTCGGTAGGGATTAGTGAGGCGACTAATTAAACCACTGTGCCATCTGTATAGCCGTATTTTATGTTCTGTTTATCGTGCAAAATATTTTTGCATATTGTATAGCCATTATAACAACATACAAAAATGGTTTCATTCTGGGGCCATAAACGATACTAGTTTATTACTGTCATGGGGCCGCAATGTGGTTCGGAAACGTGAATAACTTGTTATCCCCATACACTTTTCATTGATATTATTTAAGATCAGATTTTTCTCGCAGCTTCGCTTCACTCGTATTAATGTAGATTTACGTTAAGATAGTTTTTTTTAGTAGCCTATAATATTTTATTCTATTCTATGTATAGATAACTAGCTGACCCGCGTAACTTTGTCTGTTTCGTATGAAGCCTGCAATACATTTTGGCCAAGCGTAGGCCAACGCGAGTGAAGACAAACTGAAGGCAAGTACTACCGTCTAGACGCTTGGCAAGTTTGAAGAAAACCAATGCAAACGGCCAATGTAGACGAGCTTTGTGGAGCTGTCCACACGTTGGGCGCTGTCAGTCTTTATTGAGCATTGAAGCAATATAGACGTTGTAAAGGTTATTGCAGCTGCTGGTATTTATTTAATTATGGCACTCGAACTCACGATTAATGAGCGCGTTTAATTATTATATCAGTGTATACCGTAGTAGATTTGTAAAAATAATACATTTTGTACGTATATCAACGATGATCGCCAAGCGCGAAATGGCAGCCGGACCAACATGTGGACGCTATTGGCCGAGCGCAAACCAACGCCTTTGATTTGTGTAGAAAAACCGACACTGCTCCGAAGTGGTCACGAGCGACTGCGAGTTGTTACAAGCTACGCAAATCAAGCTCTATACACGTTGGCACTTGCCTTCACTCGGACAACTAGGCGAGTGATACCAAGCACTGGCAAGCTAAAGCAAATTCACCCTCTATACGTTGGCATTGGCTGTCACTCGGCAACGTTGGGCCAACTTGTATTGTGTTTTTGCAACATTTTTCATTGCTGCTCCCTTCCTATTGGACGTAGCGTATTGTCTATAAATGGGCTACCCAACACTAAAATAATTTTTCAATTCGAATCAGTAGTTCCTAAGATTAGCGTGTTCAACCAAACAAACAAACTCTTCAGCTTTATAATATTAGTATAGATAGAAAGAAGTCTCATGAAAATCCGTTTACTAGTTATTTAAGATGGCACGCGTCTCTTAGCTCGTATTGAAAGAAAATACAATAGATTAGACAATATTTTTGTTGTAAATACTTTGGCGTTGTTTAGAACATTTTATTGTTTATAGTTTAAACCAACAATTATTTCAAATTACGATTGTTTTTATATTTTTGCATTGAAAGCATCTTTTCGAGAAAACCTATTTGTTACATTTACATTTATGATATAATAATAATTATTTACAACGTCAACACATTTTAAAATAGTCAGCTATGACAATTTGCCACACACAGAAACAATATTTACGGTAATGGTGTACTTATCTACGGACTCTTTGAGAAAATTATAGCGTGGGGTAGACGATCATTGCTTTAAAATGTTCTAGAAAAATGTACCATTTTATAACTAATTAGAAATAAGCAAAAAGTTTTTTGGAGCAAAAATATCCGCAAATTATGCAAATTTAATTGCGACTCAATAGGTTATTGAGTCAATTGAGTAATACTGTTTCCCAATCACCCGGCATGTAATAATATTGTTTTTTTCACTTATCATCGTGGGTTATATTTATCGCTGTCATCAAGAGCGGCTTGTTTTTTTCATTGATAGCCCTGAATGCCCAGGGTGGTATGGACCGAAAACGACTTTTACTCGGAGTTATACATACAATAATATTAAATTAATATTAAAAGAATATCATTGTAGGTATACATCATAAATCCATACTAATATTATAAAAGCGCGTAGCTCTGTTCGCGCCAAACTGACAAACCGTTAAATATACTTTGGTTAAATTTGGAAGAGAAATAATATAGCTACCATAAGATACGCAAGTGAAGACGTGGGTAACAGCTAGATAGTTTTGATATCGTCATTACGATACTAAGATATCAAATCACGTATTATGTAGCTAGATCAGCTAGATAAATAAATTTGTATAATGTAAATACTTACAAGTTTATAATCATCTTTTAGAATTAAACCACGATTTAACGTAAGATTAGATATGTCACCGCTAATGACGGTACACATTTTGTTTTTAAAAAGTCGTCTATAATAATAATAGATGAATACATAAAACGGTTGTTGAATTTAAAATAAGGTTTGTCTACTGATATGGCTCCGTCAAACAACACATGCTTCTAAAAATATGCCATTTAGAATCTACTCCTGATATTTTACAATTTTAAAATATTATACTGAATTTTTAAACGTGTTACTGATCAAATACATAATAATTATAATATATTACTTACTTTTGTGTATTTAATGTCAACTTTCACCATTTTGTGGCTTATATATCAGATTCTATCGAAGCAACACAGTTCCAACGGGCGAACTCAAAGCCGGCTAACAGTATTGTAATCTATGAAGCCGGCTTCGAGCAAACTTGTAATCTATGGAGCAAACTGAATTATTAGACCGAGTGTTGCCACTTGTATGTTTTAATCTCCAACAGATAATCTTCAAAATATGCATGTCTATGGCCCAGATAAGTCACAAAATTGCCTGACTCCGTAAACACCTAATAAATCTTTGCCCGACTCGAAATTGAAAGATCGTACACAAAAATAAGCGTTCTCAATTATCTGCTGCGGCACTAAATTTTAAATAAAGCACTGGATATTAATTATTCAATTAAACTTTTAAGCATTAATCTTATCACTGAATTTTGAGTAAAACAATTTGGTCATACAGGATAACCAATAAAGTGGTAATTGCTGCAGTATGGCAACATTACTCTTGGACTTGAACTTGTGCGTTAAGATAAAACTGCTGTCGTCAGTCTAAAATAATCCTTAACATAACCCAATAAGATTTTGTTTATAATGATCATATTGTCTTATTAAGTCATATCAGAATAAAGTGACTACAGTGACGAATATATCCAATTCATTTCATCAACATTAATGTGCAAAGTAAGATTACGATTTTTAGATAAACTTTTTTTGCGTCTCATTATATTGCGAAGGAAATTATATTAATTACTATATTAATTAATATAATTTCCTTCGGATCGAATTTTCGTCACGCTGACTAATCTTGTGCGAGACTAGCCATATGTGCGGCAGATATTATAGTGCACAAGTGTGTCTGCAAAGTCGCAAACATAGGTGTCACACACACTATCTATTCCCTCACTCTCAGTCCAATGAGATGGTAGTCGCATATGAACGCCAAACTTCATCTAAATTCTTTCTGCACGCTCATCATTGTGCTCGTAGCTGATTAGTAATTATTTTGATTGTTATTTGGTACTTTTAGATATTAATAGTTAGTAATACATGATACCTAATGTAATGGCTGCAACACCTTGTTGATATGAGTTGTAAAATACTGAAATTATATTTAATTGGTGATTTAAGAGTGACTGTGAGTTTCTTGCAGGTTTCTTCTCATATTCTTCTTATATCAAACCTTTGACTAAACCTAGCAAGTAAGCTAAATAAACTTCAGAACTTAGTAAACTTATTATCCAATATATTTTGTCGTTCATAAGTGTTACTTTGTGACCTAAATGAATAACCGAATTTTTAATTTGACTTTGTTTATCTGTATAATATGGTCTTGTAAATATACTAATACTGTGAATAATATATAGATAGTCAGGCGAGTTCCTTCGGCAGTCACACAGAAAATAGGAAATATAGTAATTATGCAAATTATATACATCATATTACTATAAACAATTGTCTTATTATGTAGTTCAGCGGCGTATACTGAGCTGATAAGTGTTTATAGCGAATCACGTTCGGTTTTTCAGAGACATCAGATTGGCCCGTATCGAATGATGTGTGTACATATTAAACACCACACGTACATATTAAATAAATGTGTTTTTTATTGCTACTTCTGTGTAATTGTTTATAATGTATGTATACTGAACTGCTGATTGTCGAGTATAGGTTTCTGTTCCAAGGTCGGATAATGTGATTTTAGAGAGCCAGAAAGGAGGCGTTCCATTTATGTTTTGCCTTTAAAAACAAATAATTATGTAAAACCTATGACTGTTGCTTTTATGGAGATAAGGTAGCCTTTTAGTAGCGATATACACTATTGCACTCGAATCACTTTCGAATCTATTGACAATACTATACGCAAGTGTGCATTCTGCAAAATAGGTCTCATGCAACTTCATTCGAATATCATCGAAATAAGCAATTATGCTCATAGGTAAATAGAAAATAACAAGAGATATAAATTAATTTACCAAGTATAATTTATTTAGTTTTTGTTAATAAAAGTTTTTGAGCTGTGTAGGGAATATTCCTATAAACAATCAAATCGCCTATGCCTAGTACGCTTAAATTACTACATTGAATTACCTTAAAGTTTTCTAACTACTAGTCCAGTTCAGACTGATAGCTTGAAACATGACGCTAAATTATCTATTAAAACACAATAGGATCAAGGGTCAAGAATGTTGGTACTACTTACTCGTTACTCACTCGTGAGCACCGACCTTTATTTAATTGAATCTCATGAAGCAGTCTCCCCTTATTCTACGAAAACTGGTTTCTGAATGATGTCAAATCAGTTTCATTGATCTTTTGGAGATTTTTTTGTCGTGTGCATGTTGGGCCGATGTATAAGTAAAGTAGCTGGTATGCTGTGCCCTGAACTGTTGTCTGACGTCAGTGGAGATCGGTGTGTTAGCACAAGCTCGTTAGCATGACCCGGTTCAGCTGAAGTCAAATACCACCGAGCAATTAATTATTCATATACTGACGTCACTAAGAATAGCTTTTACTGTTTACTTTTTATACAACTGCAATCAATTACGTATATTTCCTGTTAATGTAGAAATCGTACAAACATTGAGACAAGCCAAGAATGCGCAGTTACCGAACATTGTGTTTGTAGCAGCTTGTAGTCTGAAAATTAACTGTTGACGGCAATAGCTGTAGTATGGCGTAGGATTTTAATAAAAATACATTATATACATAACTGACTGCCACGCCTGAGGTCGCGGGTTCGATTCCCGCACAAGACAAATATTTGTGTGCATGAACATGAATGTTTGTCTTGGTCTGGGTGTTTCTACGTATAATATGTATGTATTTACAAAAATAAAGTATATATGTATGTTTATCCATCGTCTAGTACCCATAGTACAAGCTCTGCTTAGTTTGGGCTAGATAGTGTTGTGTGTATGTGATAGATTATTATTATTATTATTTATAGATGGTTGCCATCTTAGCTTTACTCTTTGGAGATATAAATAAAATGTGTATGTGAGATGTGCATTAAATATCGAATTTATGATTAGGAAATCAGAAATTATGTCTCTTGTCTATAATAATATTGGAAATAATATTTTATCACTGTTTTTGGATTCTAGAATTATTGAGGGTATGCATATTTAGTGGTCATATTTGATATAAGCAAGTGCACTTGACCCGATAGAACCGTATAGCGCTTGGCTTTCACGATTACCCATAATCTAATAATTCTAATAATTCTATCGCTGGTATGAGTATACCAACGATAGAAATTAAAATTATTTGTATGGAAACCATATTAAGTTTCTATATCTAGTATCTACGGCAGATCACAGATAGCTTATTAATAACCACTCTAAACATACACTGGTGACCACTTATACCTTGCCCCATTAGTAGGTACTAATGGCAGTTAAAAATAATCAGCTATGTATGTAATATCGTTGAAGTAGATTAGTAGGTACTCTTGCTAGTACACATAAAGTGGCATATAAGAAAGCAAACAAGTTCATAAATAATATTTCGTTTCGTAGGTATAATATGTTCTACAAAATTACATATTTTTATTTAAGAAGATATAAAAAGGTTATGGCGATATACATTTAATTTGTAAAGCAATGTGTTTCGTATTCCGTGCATGCTTGGTTTACAACTAAGGTTGCTTCGGCAGGCTAATGGTCACAGTCTTGTTCTCCAAGTATTACAAGATGCCGTCGCCACCCCTGAAGAGAAAATTTTATGCATAGGTATTAAAATATATCAGCCATGTATATAAACTGTCCCATTGCTGGGCACGGGGCACTTCACAGTGTGAGAAAAGTTAAGCCATACTTCACCACGCTGGCCCAGCGTAGGTTGGCAGAATTCCAAATATCTTCAAGAACATTTTGGCGAACTCTCAGATATGCAGGTTTCCTAACGATGCGATTTTTTCCTTTCCCGTTAAAGCTAATAGTCATCTTATTCTTATGCATGTGAGGTGTTATAAAGAAAACTACTCTTTATATAGCTAAAATTAAAAGAATATGGCCATAAAATATTACTAGTATCTCTGTCAATTATCTTCTTAAAGGTAATGTGCTCTAATGAGCAGCAAGACTTTACAGAAAACTTGATCTCATGTAGCAGAGCGAAAACCAAAAACATCTCAATAAGACAATATGTTGCTATTAATAAGCATCTCATTAGTTGTGTATTGGTAACCACATTCATTGCATTTCAACTGGGGAAATAAAGTCCACTCTTTAGAAAATAACAGCGAAATAAACTCGTTGCCTTTCTGCAGTGCAAACGAATTCCAAGTCTTCTTATGACTTGAGACCACTTATAGAGAACCTGATCGCAGGATCGCAATCACTTGATTTGAGACACTTTAATGATATTTTACTTGACATTATATAATTTTTTGATTTTTATGTCGATTGTATTTATATGAATTATTGACATTGCATTCTAATCTTATTTTGACATGATTTTAAAATGTATGCTTAGTATTAGGACCTACATATCACCTGAAAATTATTGATTTTAAATATACATATATTGCTACTTAAAACTATTATAAATTCTTTGCATGTCGGGTAAACCGGTGAAATATGTAAACATTTTTTATCATGTACATTTGAACAACTTACTACCATGTTTCATGCAAATAAATAATCATTTCATTTCCACGGACGCCGACAATAAACGTGACGAGATAGTGCCGATAATATAAAATCACGACAGAATTTCTACTTACAATTCTCGTCCAAAACCAGAGTCCTTAAATCCACCGAAAGGTGTTTGCGCGGGCAGATGGTTATATGTGTTGAACTTTAACAAAATAAACGACATCTTGTAGATTTTTGAGTTCAGTCTGAAAATGTGTTTTCATGATACATTTAGTAGGTACTGTCGTAATCTTTTACTTTGCTATACAGTTTGTTGAAATTAAAACCAATTTGATTTAGTCTTATACTCTCTTAAGAAGTATTTTACATGGCAGAAGCAAATTAAAGTTTTTAAATTAATTGCAAATTGTATTCATCCAGTGATTTAGTTTTACATTTATAATAAACTAGATGTGCCTGCAGTTTCACTGGCGTTTATGGTTACTGCGCCGCCCCCGTGGGTCGTAGCGTGATGTTATATAGCCTATAGCCTTCCTCGATAAATAGGCTATCCAACTAAAAAACTAAACTAGACTAAAATAATGATTCAATTCGAATCAGTAGTTCCTGAGATTAGCGCGTTCAACCACACAAAAAACAAACAAACAAACTCTTCAGCTTTATAATATTAGTATAGATTAATTACAGTTCATCTAGATATACATATTTCTTTTATATAGTCGTTCGACTGCTAAGTTTCATGATCCCAGTTTGTTTATAAACAATTTATCCATATATTATATTATTAAAGGGAAAACATAAATGTAAATTGATTATAAGTAACAGGATGGTAGGATATTTTTTTTATTAACATATTCCTACCTCACGATCAAAGACACGACATTATTTCGAACATAAATTTATTTTTTCATGACCGATATAATTATTATTTCGTCGTGGAATGCTCAAAATTTTGCTAAATCATGGAATCGTGGTAAAGACGACCAATATACTCCGCGTTAGCCAATGTAACCACGAATCGTGGTGAATGTCTGGCTATAATTATTGGCACGATCTATCACTTCTTCCAATGTCTCAAATTTTAGAATGCTCTGCACCGGACAAAATATCTAGTGAAAGAATTTACATGAATACTACTTAAATAATACAGTTTAAATATTATAATGCTGATATCATAGATTAAGTAAATTATTACGATTAACATCCATCCATCCATCCATCCATCCATCTAAAACTTAAGTGCTTGGCACTTGTCGGTGTAGCAATCTCCATCTTTCTCTTTCCAATGCCATCTCTCTCACTTCCTTATAAGTTTCAACTTTCACAACTTCTTTCAGTTGATCGGTGTACCTTCTTCTTGGTCTTCCCCTCTTCCTTCTTGCTTCTATCTTCCCTTCCATTATATTTGTGATAAAATTATCATGTCGAATTAGGTGTCCTATCATTTTACCCCTTCTGTTCTCTACGTGTTTCAAAATTTCACGTTTTTCATTTACTCTTGTCAATATTTCTGTGTTAATAACTTTTTCTGTCCAGGCACTTTCTCCATTCGACGCCAGCACCAAATTTCAAAAGCTTTCAACCTTTTCCGGTCTCTCTTTCTTAAGGTCCATGTTTCGCAAGCTTATAGGGCAATGCTCCAGATATAAGACTTAATTAGTTTTTTCCCGATATCTTTACTAATTTTTGAAGTGAATAGATGTTTCTTTTTGTGGAAGGTCTGTTTTGCAATCGCTATTCTAATTTTTATGTCGGCTGATGGTCTTGTATCTTCTGTTAATACATTACCTAGATATTTACATTCATTTACTTGTTCTATTGGATTATGGAAAATTTTGATGGGTTGTATTATTTCATGCGGAAATTTAGATGCCATGAGGACTTTAGTTTTATTAATGTTTATTTTCATAAGAAAATTAGAAAAACTGTATTCATTTTGTTAAGCAGGTTTTTGAGGTCGTCTTTATTATTTGCAAGTGCTGCAATATCATCCGCAAATCTTACAAAAACTATACGTTTGCCATTTATGCTGATGCTTTCGTGGGTGTCTTCCAATATATTTTGCACAGCTGCTTCAATAAAAATATTAAATATAAGTGGAGACAAAGAGCATCCTTGTCTTACACCTTGTTTTATTTTTGCAAATTCTTTGTGATCATTTATTTCTATAACTGTTTCTTGATTTCATATATTAATCTCCTATCTTTAAAATCAATATCAATGTGTTTCAATAGCTCCATCATTCTTTTCCACTTCACTTTATCGAATGCCTTCTCTAGATCTATAAAGGCTATATAGGTATCAATATCCAGATCAACTCTTCTTTCTAGGATCGTCCGTAAAGCATAAATCCCTTCTCTTGTTCCTTTATTCCTTCTAAAACCGAATTGATCATTACCTAACTGAAATTCTGTTTTTTGTCTAATTCTATTTTGTATAATCTTTAGGATAATTTTTGATGCCTGAGATACAAGACTTAATGTTCTATGTTCTTCACACTTTGTGGTATTGTGTTTCTTAGGTAGAGTTATGGTTTTAGTGATTTTTAAGTCAGAAGGCAGTTCAGGTGAACTGGTAAAAATTTTAATATTACTAAAATTATATATGACACACCTGTGTCATATATAATTTTAGTTATATTACAAATTTTGTTCTTGATCTCATTATTAGCTTCCTTTATTAACTCTATGAACATATGATCGTTTCCTGCTGCTTTCCCGAGTTGAAGTTCCTGCAAAGCTTTGTCAAATTCGGATCTAATTATTTCGGGCCCTAATCTATCTAAGTGTACTTCTGCTTCATTTTCTACATAATTTTGATCCAAACCTTCCCCATCATATAATTTTTCTATGTACGTTTTCCATCTATTTACAATACTTTTATTGTCTATAAGAATTTTACGATTTTCATCTTGTGTCACAGTACTTTTTCTTTTTATTGATTTATCTAAGCCATTAATGAGACTGTACGCTATATCTATCCGTCCTTTACTTATAAAATGTTATATATCTTGGCATATTTTATTAATGTAAATTTCTTTATTTTTCTTGCATGCCAGGGTTATTTGTTAGTTAACAATCTATATTTATTTATACTGTTTTCATCTGTTTTATTTCTTAAAATTCTTCTTTCTAGCATTAAATCAATTGTATCTTCATTCAACCACTTTTTCTTGGTACGATTTTTTGTTTTCCTACACTTTGTTCAGCACTAGAACTAATTATATCTTTTATGTAGCACCATCTATCTTCTATATCTACTGTATTATTTTTGATGTTATATTGATTACTATTTTTAACTTATATTCTAACTTACTTCTATATTGCACTTGTGTTTCCTTACTTTTAAGTTTTTTTAAGATCAATATTTTTGGTTCTATTTCTTTCTCCTGTTTTTTTATAATATATATCAATTTTACACACTAATAAATTATGGTCAGTACAAACATCTGCATATATTGCTTACATGATCTTATTTTTAAAACTGCTATTAGTCATGATATAGTCAAGCTCATATCTTGCAGTATCACCTGGTTTTTTCAATGTATAAAGTTTTCTTTTTGGAAGTTGATACAGAGTATTCGCAATAATTAATTCATGTTCTTGACAAAATTGAATAAGCCTATCTCTTCTTTTGTTTCTGTTTCCTAGTCCAAAATTTCCTGTGATCTTATCCGTCTTTTTATCACCAACCACTGCGTTGAAATCACCGATAACACTAATTCATCTTTTGTATTTATAGAGTCAATAATAGTGTCTATATCTTCGTACATTTGTTCTATCTCTTCGTCTGAGTGACTCGTAGTTGGCATATATACCTGAAGTACGGCAAGATTATTACTGCTAGTGGTTTTTAAACGATTCACATATTACGATAAAATCATAGACACATTGTTTATGTTTATTGCAGATATTATAGTGAGCAAAGGCCAGTTAATCTTTGCAATGAAAGACTAAAAAATTTGATGAGGTTTTTAGTAACGTATAAGGCTAGACTTACATTTAGTAATAATATATTTTTATTGCTTCAATCGGCTGCTATTAAAAAGTAAATCTAGATAGAGTGTAGACCATTCAAAGTGTACCTAAGTAGTAGCAGTAAGTAAGTAAAGTCCAATTCCTAAGAATGTTAATTGACGCATACTTATCTTGAAAGGCAAATAACATTATAAAATATAATAGCAATATCTATGCTTATAAAAATTAAATTATATTTGCATCAAAAAAAATCTCGTATCAATTACTTGGTGCTCTAGAATGCATATTAACGAGTAGGTATGAATGCACCAGTGTCCTTTAAATAAGATGTAACCCGAGGGTCATAATTATATGAATAATGTTTTAAGGAAATATTGTTTTCTCTTCGGCTATTGGTTTGTCCAACTACTGGGTAAAGCCCTCTCTTTTGAATATTCCTGTTACGACTCCCTTTCGAAGTTTGTTTAAGCTATCATTTTAGTAAATGGTCTTATGTAAAAAAAAGTATAATTGTATACTATCGCTTTTATATCTATGTGTGCGACATGTAAATCATATAAATGTATATTTTGTATGGCACAAACATTCTAACCATGATAATTATGATAATGCAATTAGAATAGCTACAGCTACTTACTAATAAACGTACGACAACATTATTTGTAACTCTCATATTTTTTATTAGAAATACTAATATTCTTATACTATTATACAAAAATCTATCTATTGTAATTTGTTAAATTTTGTTTGGGTAAGACTTGTAAGGCTTGGCCTGCATTTATCCAATGGGATTGCATACCGGGATATAAAGTATCCTATTACACTAGGTTGCTTCTGTAAACACTAAATAACATCTCTACCACCGTAGTAGGTACTTATATATGTACTCGTATATGCAAACATGTGTTTGTTGATTTGTACTTCTTTCACGCATTAATAAAGGAACGGATTGACGCGATTATCAGCATACAGTACATAGTTTATGGTCCAAAGACTGACGTAGGCTACTTATAAATCGAAAAATTACCCACTTCTTTTGGTATATAAGCCGCCGATTAAAAACTAGAAGAATATTAAGCGATGTTGAATAAAATATATCCGATCATATTATAAAAAATATACAACTCATGTTAGTGGTTATCTTATATACCTAAGCATGAATTTGTGTAAGTATATAAAAAGTATATCGTTGAGATAACCAAACTAGTATTAAAACGCATTATTATAGTACACAGTCATATTGCGTTGCGTAATGTGAATTATGTTAAGATGGTGTATTTGCTGCAAATGTACACATATTATGAGTGACGATTTTTATACTTAAAGAAAGTGAGATTTCTATAGATTCATATGACATCGAACGTAAATGTTAGATCGTATATTTAAAACAAATTATTCGTTAATATCCGCATAAGGTAGTTTGATTTCAAATAATTTATTTGTAGCATTCGCGTAAACGAACGAAATTTTATGGAGAAATCATGTTAGCTCCTCCTATTAGTCCTATTACTGTCTACTTTTCCTTTTTGTCACGTTTCTGTTAGGATAAGAACAAAAACAACACGCGCACAATCAAAACAATACATTGATCACCGTTTAAACAATGACAATAGTTACTTAACAGAAATAAAGAAAATAATTATTGCTTGCAACAGTGGTTACCTTAGATCTGACCAATCTAAAAGTCTAGAACTAGTATGTAATGAAATATTTTGGAGTTATTGATTTCTTACCTCTTCTTTTGCTATCTTCATATTATCATTGACGTCAGCAAAGACGGTCGGTTGGATGAAGTAACCTTTATTGCCATGACGATCACCACCGGCTATACAATCTGCGTCTATATATACCTTGCTGAACATTTCTGAGTCCATCTGAGAAGCATGTGAATTGTCTGATTTTTGTACCATTACATACAAATAGCGGAGTATCAGAGCCTAAAGCTAGTTTTAAAGATTATATCAGGGCCTGAAGATAGCACGAGATCAAATATGTGAACCCCTGTTTTATGTATTGGGTAACCTATCAAATTGCACATGCAGAAAAATACAAAATTATATAGTGATGTTGAAAATATTAATTTAGATTTTCAGAAAAGACTATATTTATTACTAACATTACGGCTTTGCATGGTATTGTAAGAGGCGATAGGCAAAATCATATAATTCTTGTTGCGATTTGTTCACTGTCTTGTAAAGTATTTATTTACATCATATCGTGTAGTAAAAAACAAATTAAATTTACATTAAATATTTAAAGTAAGAAACAAAACAAAATATTACTAAACGTTTATTTCATTAGTAATCCAATAAGTATATGATTTAAACGCAGTAGAGGCGTTTACATCATGGCCATTAATTTCGTCAACCTTTACGTAACACAGGGTGTGTTACGCAAAGGCTGATGAAATTATAGTGCCAAATATTTTTAGCAACTTATCCCGCTATCACAGATGAACGAGATGAGCTAGAATCTAGATTTAATAACAACTTGGCGAGGGCCAAGTATATTAAAGTATATATGTTTAGTATAGTTTTATCATTAGACTATATTAGGTACCTACACAACTATGCAGGTGCGTCGGGCGATTATTTGCCCCATTTATTAATGGACAATTAGTCATGTTATATGGATATGGGCATGGGTACTATAGCTTTTGTATATTATGCCAATAGAGTGTCTTAACTAGCATTATGACCGCCAAGGGAGCGTCGTTAGCAAGTTTTAATAGCTCTTATCGTTGATGTGACAAACAAGTGAAGTCGCTAGAAATAAGGACAGTAAGCAATCAACTATATATAGGATATTAGTATATGAAGAGGAAACTATTTAAGTATTTTGCGCGCATGTAGAAGTATGAGATATAGTTAAAGTTTGTATGGAGTGTTAGCAATTATAGGTAGAATATAATTATTATATAGAAATATTTAGTTAAATGTAGCGATGTAGAAGCATTATTTGAATATGTTTAAATGTATCCGTTATTTTCTGTTGGCAACACTGATTTTTCTCGACTGCCCCACTATGCTTGATAATATAAAACTAACGCGCGGAACTATAACGGGCAGTCGTGCGTTGTGTAGCGATCGGATAAGTTTGTGAAGTAAAAGTATATTAAGTGGCGGATATTGCATTGAAATAAATCAGGTATGCATATTGTGTAACTATGTAAACTATTAATATAAAATATGATTGTTACAATAATATTAAAGGAAATAAATACTTGAGTTTTCCTTACAATTCAGAAGTGGGATAGACGGGTCATTTTTTTCAAAAGGCACTCGTTTATCCCAGCCCACGTGCAAATTTAACTTTTATGAACAAATAAAAGAAAATATATACATTTCGTTCAGAATTGGTTCTCAACATTTGACTTGTCACGCATTGTATGGGGTATTGCAATATAGTCGATTTCAATACAACAAAATCAAAAGGTATACAAACGGTTCATTGACATGACCATAGACATTTTAGTGATGTCCAAGTGTAGCATCAATTGTAAAACAATTAACTACTTATTTGAATTTAAAAAAGTTGATATCCGCTTTTGACCAAACAGAATATAGTAGATCGATACATACAGTAAAAAAAAAATGCAAGGTAGGTACATAATTATACATTGTTAAAGAATAACCTAAGGGATAGGATTAGTAATTATTACTGACAGATTAATTTAAATTCCTACAAATTATAGATATTTTGGCATCTGACAAATAACCTCACTTTTCGTCTAAGATTTTTTAAATCAAACAATTATTTATTAATCGAACGCCAAATGCTTTAAAAAATATTAAGGTATCGTGTGAAAACGTTGAAAATATGGATAATTGTTATTTATTCCATGTAGTGAGTAATTGTGATAAATTTAACAGATTTAACATCAATTTGGTTTGTTTATATTTCCGTCCTGATGGGTTGAAGTCAACTACGACACTCGTGTTTCTATGTTTTTTCGTCTCGATTATGAGACTTACAGATAAGTGTGTTGGATGCTAGGTGGACTCGTTGTGTCGGCGTCGTAGTTTGGCTTGGCCAAGGCACTCCCTGGTAGCTAACTATTGGCAAGCGACGTATTTACTTGATGATGTACTGTATACTTATGGATATGTAGCATTATTGCGGTTGATGAGGTTGAATTTGGCTGGGGCACTCCTCGGTATTTCTCCTCTCGGCACTGTTTATATCCAGCCAGAGCTACTCTCTGGGGATGTGTTATCAGGTGCAATCTGCTATATGTCCATCAAAAATGGTATTAGGAAGAGGAATGACTTGTTAATGCTTTTGCCCATATTGGTGCGCTATGTTTATATGCACTATACTGACATACAGATTGAAGGTATCATTATTAATATATTATTACTTTTATTTTCAATCGATACCTACAATATTAAAACACAATGAAACTATATACTATCTTAAAGATTAAAGCTTTCATGGATGAGCTGATTTCATGGTCAAAGTCAATATCATTTATTCATTTAGTTCACAAAGATAAGATAAGATAAGATAAAACTTTATTCATAGATAAAGTTAGCCTAGGTTTACAATGTTGTTCTGTTTTAATATATGTTCTAAATATGTGTGCACAGCATGTTTAAAACAGATACAATATAGTACAGTTAAACATATTTACACTATTAATCATATTTGACTATATTAACTTAGAACATTAGCAAATTAATGTATAAATAAGAAGAAAAATATTCTGTTTAACTTCAACATATAAAATTGGCGGTAATCCGATAAAAATTCTTTAGCTCCCGTGCTAGTCAAATTGTGTTACGGTGAGGTAAGGATTCTCACTCTAGAACCCGAGTAGATAGGGTTTCGGGGGGAGAACTACGGGTCTCCCCCTTTGGACCAGGGTACTGCGGGGTCAGGAAGCCCACTGCGCCTCGAAAGGCGTGTTCTATCGACCGCTGACTAGAGTGCGCGGTGCCTGACATTGGAGTTGGACTCGCAGGAGTATGTGGTTGGCCGCTGAGGACGACATGTTCGTTTGCTCGGCAAGCACGTTGCGTTCGAGCGTTGGACTCAGACGCGGCCAGTGCGAACCAGTCGGTCGCATGAGGCACGGAGTTGCCTTTAGCGAAGTGGCAGTGTGGTTTCACTGCCGCAACGCATCTCGGGAGCTTGCCTGCTCAGCAAGTAAGAGTCATAGCTGGAGTGACTCGGGCCACACCCGGCTTGTAGGCCTATTTGGGTAGGCATACGGATGTATGTCGGGAAGCGAGCGTGCCTTACACAGCTCCGGTACCATACTGGAGATATGGGAGGCGGCTTCTCCGTCGGCTTCAGCGAGGTTATCGTTAGCAACTCCTTTGAGTTGCGAGTAGTGAGCGGCTTTATTGCTCCGGTACCTATCTGGTGAATAGGTAGTGTCACTTGGGCACGAGGTAGCTCGCCTACGAGAACCGGATCTCTGAGGTTAGGATGGAGAGTCGGGATTTGGGGACAAGACCTGTCTATAACTGGTCCCGGAAGGTGCTCTCGGGCACTGGAAGGTACAGCGGCTCCTCTATTATAACCTAACGGTTGGTGTAGGGGAACGCTATATCATAAACTGGGATAGTCGTAGAGGAAGGGGATGTAAGTTATTTGAGTAAGGACAGTTTTGTAATATTGATTGTAATATTTAAGCGAACAAAAACATGCACGATATCTACTAATGAGTTTGGTGTAAACAGGTTGTATATATACAAATAACAGATAATTTTGAAGAACGATTGTTAAGCATAGTTAAACTATTTTAAAATAATGTAATTGATAAAATATAAAGTTTATGTCAATACAGACATGATTTGGTATTTATATGAATTTTGTTTATGGTAATATATAATGTATTATATAAAAAATAAGCATTATATAAGTAAACTATAATAAATTTGAATAGCTTTAATAGTTTTAATAATTTTACTAGCTTAAAATTAGTAAAGGTCAATAAAATTACTGAGGCTACATATAGGTTACTTGCTAGGTTCAGGCAAAGGGTTGGCCTTATGAGAAGAAACCTGCAAGACACGATTTGAGCGCCTCACTTAACTTTATCATCTAAAGTTTTTAAATTTATATTTACGTTAGGACTCTTTACATTTGGCAGTGTAAAGTTTAGTAGTAAATTATTCGTCGTAAACTAGTCTAGGACTTGCGCGAGTAAATCGTTAACAGCACATAAATTCGGTGCTTTTCAGTCTACTTTAAAAATAAGGGATTTGTCATCCACGAATAAAACAATTTCACACAAATCCTGAAACCATATTGATTTGTATGAAATAAATCATTTACACTAAAGTGGCTCTTTAATTGCTGTAATATAATCTTCCCAAATACTTTACTGATTGAAATTGGCCTAAAATTATTGGGGTCGCTTTGGTATCCAATTTTAAATTAAGGTAGTATTTTACTACATTTAATTAAGTTAAGAAAAATGCCCATATTCATTAAAATGCCCCGTTGATTATAGCAGCTAGGTGTGGCGCTATATTGACAATAATATTTTCAACAAATTTTACAGAGATAGGAACCCCTGAATTTAGCAGATATTTTTTAATTAAGTTACTTAAATACGTTTATTATATGATATGGGTGTACACGTTCAAAACTGAATAGTATCTTACTCTTCCACGTTGTCGATAACCAAGTATTCTGCTCGAGCTGGGCAAGACCTTAGGGTACTAGTTGTATTTAAAGTTATTTTTGCGAAGTAGTTATTAAAGGTGTCGGCTATTTCCAAATTATTTGAAATTATGTTATTATTTTTCACAATACAAATTATTAATTATATACATAATATAAACACAAATCTATAAAACTAACTTATACCTAAAATATTATAAAACAGAAATAAAAAAGAAGAAAACTAAAACCCTCTAATAGGCGTCATAGAATTCCTATTGTTATTTGTATTAAGTTCAAAGGTATTATCACGCACCTTGCTGCGTCCTGTTTCATTGTTATTAATATTCCAAGTAGTTTTGATTTTATTACTAGAATTTCGTATTTTAGTTTTTAGATAAAGGGACTTGGCAGTGGCACAAATCATTTTAAATAATTTTTAACATATTGAATAAAATTAGGATCAAAATTGAATATTTTTCATATCATATAATTCATATAATTTAGATCACAAAACATAATCTTATTATTCTTAGTAAAGGTCTTACATTTAATAATATTTTTATATTCTAAAGTAATTATGTTAAGTAAAGACTCATATACTTCGTCTGAGAAAGGATATCCTTCCATATTGAGAACCTTGACACTTCCTTTATTATTAAATTTCTTTAAGCGATTAGAGGTCGGTTCACTTAATATGGCCCGGCCGTATTTAGAAATTGAGCCACAAAATACATTATCTAAGCAGATAGCAGAATGTGAAATAATCCTGGTTGGTTCCAAAAATAGATACTTTAATTAAATGACTCTAATGAACTAATTAGTTTCACAGAAAGAACTGACTGCTCAAGGAAATTAATATTAAAATCACCACATACTACTATATTCCTATTACTAAAACTCAAACGATTTAAAATATCCTGTACTACTGTTTCGAATACACTAAAGTCACTCTGCGGTGGACAGTACACACAAACTATGGTATGTTGCTCTTGTTCCACACAGGATAATTCATCAGTACGATAGAAAGATTTACTATATCTTTAAGTTCTTTACGTTTTACATCATTACATAAATATATTAGAGAGCCACCATATATAAAATTCTCTTAAAAATGCACTTACAATTGAATAATACTCATTATAAATTTTAATTGAATACTTTTAACCAATGTTCAGTTATGCAACATACTTGAATATTATGTTTAAAAATAAATCTAATTCTAACTCCTTGCCGGATACACCCTGAATATTTTAATGAATTAGTTTAATACTGTGTATGCCTGTCCTTTGTCTCGTTTAACAGTTTAAACTTCTAGATGTATCACTAAGATTTGTAGTAATAATACTACTATGTTCTATAATCTTCACTACTCTACTAGTAACTGGGTCCCTGCATAATATATTAAATGCTAATAGTTTAGCAAGTTGCTTTTTATAAAAATAAGGTAGAAACAATGTATCTTTAGTCAATAAAAATCTACTTATAAACTTGTTAGTGTCGAAGAATGAAATAAAATTGTTATAACATATACAACTGCATTTAAAGAAGTAAATTAAGTTTTTCAATATTCCTATATTTGTTCTTTTGTTAATACATAGGACTACGGTAATGCACACAGAATAAAGTTACACCCTACCTTATAATGTAATGATTATATTGGCCTTTGCGTCTATTTCAGACGATTTATGGCGTTATATCTGAGAGACATCGTCTCTGGTGGCTAAATAAACCGATGCGAGAACGACATTCTCTACCACAGGTCTGGCATGAGGAGTTTGTGGTGGTTGGTGCCGAGCGACCTTGATGGCGTTTCTGTCTTTTGTCAGCAAGAGCTCCGAACCAGGCCTCATCGCAAAATTTGCGACCCTCCAAAACACGTTTTCGCCAATCCGTCCGCTTTTCAGCGAGCTTCTCCCAATCGCGGTGGTCAATTTTAAAAGCGGCCATGTCTCGCTTGGCGCAGTCCTTAAAGCGAAGCAACGGTCTCCCAACGTCTCTTTTTGCATTCACTACTGCAACGAGCATAACACGTCGTGGTAGTCGGGAGGGTTCCATTCTGTGCACGTGCCCTAACCAACGCAGTCGCCTCTGTTTGAGAAGCGCGGTCAAGCTAGGCAGCTGTGCGATTTCTAGGACCCTCTCGTTGGTGACCCTGTCTTGCCATGATATATCTAAAATCTTGCGGAGGCAACGCATATAGAAAGAATTGATACGACGTTCTTGTTTTGCATACGACGTCCAGGTCTCAGCTCCGTACAAGAGTATACTTAAGATGGAAGCCTGAAAGACGATCATCTTGGTCTTTCTTGTCAATTTATTATTATACCATACTCTTGCACTAAGCTTCCCGAACATGGTCGCCGCTCTGCCGATACGAACGTCGATCTCTGCGTAAGGGTCCGTTCACACAGACCGGCTCGGAGAGGAGAGCAGATTTTTATCACGTTGGAAACATAGTTGTGAGTAATTGTAGTAAGGTTTATTTTTGCATGTGCACTTCTTTTATCATTAAGAATGCTTGAACGCGCTTTGTGTGAAATAATAAGAGGAGCCGACCGGCGCCGATTGCGTGCTCTTTCTCGCTTGCGCAGCCGATCGGCTCTCATGGATCTCTTCCAGCCGGTCTATGTGAAATAGTTGGCGGCTCCGCTGCCGCCAATTCCAAGCGTATACGATCCGGTCTGTGTGAAAAGAAAAAAGCGGGCCGATGCTCTCCGAGCCGGTCTGTGTGAAAGGACCCTTAAGCGAGAGATTATTCGACACGGTCGACCCTAGGTAGCAAAACCTGTCAACTACCTCCAACAGCGTGCCATTTAGAGTTATTGATGGAGCCACAGTTGTGCCTTGTGCCAGCACAACTGTCTTTTTTGTATTAATAGACATGGCAAACAGGGAACATGCCTGAGAAAATTTGTCCACCATTGATTGAAGCTCTATTGCGGAATTAGCTACAAAGGCTGCGTCATCGGCAAAAAGGAGACTGTCGACGAAAAGGTCCTCTCGGTTTCTCTTAGATTTGAGGAGGGAGATGTTGAATAACTTTCCATCTGTTCTCGTATATAAGTGAATACCCTGTTTGGCGTTACCAAAAGCTGTGCGCAGTATAAGAGAGAAGAATATTCCAAACAGGGTAGGAGCCAAAACGCAACCTTGGCGTACTCCTCTGCAAACGTCAAACGGCTCAGATGTGCTACCGTTGTACACTACCGCACCTTTCATATCCTCGTGAAATGATTTGACGAGGCTCAGGACTTTAGGAGGGCATCCAATGCTCTCCAGTGCCGAGTACAGACCCTCCCTGCTGACCGTGTCGAAGGCCTTGTTAAGGTCAACAAACGCCACAAGCAGAGGAGTCTTTTGCTCTCTACACTTCTCTTGTAACTGACGAAGCGTAAAAATCATATCCACTGTGGACCGCTGGGAACGGAATCCACACTGTGCCTCAGGATATACGCGATCTGCAAGTTTTTGGAGTCTAGACAGAACGACTCGGCCGAAAAGCTTGCCAACTATACTCAAAAGAAAAATGCCACGGTAACAGTTACAATCGCCGCGATCTCCTTTCCCTTTGTATAATGTGACGATGTTAGCATCACGCATGTCCTGTGGCACTTCTCCCGCTTCCCAGCACTTACAAAGTAGATTATGCAGTATCGGTCTCATGCACTGGAGCTTTATTATTTCGGCTTGGGTGCCATTACCGCCGGGACTCTTGCCGCGTTTAAGCTGTTTAACAGCCTTGATGAATTCCTCTACAGACGGTGGGTCATCTAGCTCACTCAATACATCCAGTTTGGGCATGCATTGAGCAGCCTCTGGTTGTAGGTATATAGGACGTGAGTAGAGACCTGTGTAGTGCTCGACCCAACGATCAAGCTGTTTTTGGCTATCTGTGATGATAGCACCGTTTGCGTCCTTTAGAGGGGCCGTCTTCTTAATAACAGGTCCTAGAGCCCGTTTGATACCCTCGTAAACGCCACTAATGTCTCCTCTGTCTGCACACATTTGAATTGCATTACCGAGACTCGACCAGTATAAGTTCGCAAAATATCGGGCACTTCGTTGTAGAGCTGCTTTGCTCGCTCGAAGAGCCTTGTCGGTCTCTAGACAGGGAGAGATGCGGTGCCTTAGAGCAGCATTACGCTTTGAGTCCAGCAAAGGTTGTAGGTGTTCAGCATTTTCTGCGAACCAGTCCTGTGACTTTGTTTTCAGTTGACCGAAAACGTCACTGGCGCAATCAGTCAGTAGTTTTTTGACGTTGTTCCACTCGACGCTTATAGATGTATTAGCGTCCCAGGCATCAAGTTCTGCGGTAGCCATACGCTCAAATTTTCGGACTTTCTCGTCGTTCCTGATATTAGAAAGGTTTATCTTTCTTCTACCTGGCATTTTGGGCGAATAAATCTTCTTGTGAGTGATAGCCACGCGCGCTGCCACAAGAGAGTGGTCGGTGTCGCAATCGGCGCTATGGAAGGTACGTGTATGAAGAATTTCACGGAGATCCTTAGTTCTGGAAAGTACTACATCTAGTTGATGCCAATGGCCGGATCGCGGGTGTTTCCAGGAAACTTTACGGGTCATTTTGCCCTTGAAATATGTATTGGTTACACATAACCCGTGCTCCGAGCAAAACTCTAGTAAGCGTTGGCCGTTGTCGTTCATGTTGCCAACTCCATGGTAATCAATACAACTTGGCCAAGTGGAATGATCCCGACCGACACGAGCGTTGAAGTCACCTAAAATATAGAGGTGATCGCCACTGCTGACATTTTTAACTGTCTCGGCTAGTTGAATGTAAAAACGATCTTTAGACTCGTCCGAAGATGTTAGAGTCGGAGCGTAGGCAGAGATAAGGGAAACAAACCCACAACTGCTATTGAGCCTTAAGACCATTATGCGCTCTGGCGGATAAAATGTCGTTTCGGACCGCAAAACCAACTCCATGCTCGCGAACATCAGTAGAGTCTTTTCCTTTCCAGAAAAATGTGTATAGGGACTCGCGCAGTGAACCTTCGTCGGGTAGTCTGGTTTCTTGCAAGGCACAAACCGAGATGTTTAATTTATTTAATTCTACACGGATTACAGCAGTTTTGCGCAGGTCTTGCGTGCTGCATACTTGTGAGCCTCCACAGGTATTCGGGAGGCCTGTCCTCATAGTACGGACATTCCATGTTGCAATGCGCATGGATTGGGGGCGCGAAGTTTTGCACTGCTTTCTTTTATCAGTAGGTGTTATAAATAACGGTACCAGCCATCTAGCCAAAAGCTAGTGCTCCATACACCCTAAAGGAGCAGACCAGCGCCGGGACGGAACGATACCTTACTGACCAGGGGCTGCCCGGCTTGAAGCGGGCGGTAACCGAACATTGGACCTTCGATGGGCCCTCCCACTGTCGAAAGTGACCCCTAGCGTCCACACTTACGCCCATATGTGTAGACTTATAACTGGTAACTGCCACTTTCCGTGTTGTTGACCACGCAGCAGAACTTACATGGGTGGAGTGACCTCTCCACAGACATAACACCGCCTGGGACGGGGTTAAGGAAACGCAGTGTTGCCCAGGACCTGCATTACCCTCTCGGCCTTGCTGGCTGATCCCACAGGAAAGGCAAGCCAATACATGTGGAGCCAGGTTGGCTGCAGGGGTCTGCCGCTAATTTCGAGTTGAACTCTACTTGCGCCTATCGGAGACTCCATTCCGGGTTGAATTTCGGAGTTTTCCTTCTCCTAGATGGGTTGCAAACCGATGCTTAGAGGCCCATCTCCCCTGTAAGAGCGTAAGGTCGAAAATTTACGCCCATGGACTTCAGTCGACTCTTACGACACCTCTGTCCTTTGGTAGGGGGTGGTACTTCTGTTAAATAGATTGCATCTTTTTTAGTGACAGATAGGCTGTCACCATAAAGAAATGACTGTTGACTGAGCGTTTAATGTAGTCGTTTTTAACTTCTACTGAAACCTACAGGTGTGGGTTACAAAGATGTATTCATGTTTTCAGGCCAAATAGGTGTTTGGTCTCAAAGCATGAATGTGTTTTTGTTATTGTTATCAACCAAATAAGACAGGCATAACTTCATGATCAGGGGAGGAGATGGTATCACTGTTGACTGACTCCAAATCACAAACAGCTGACAGGTTTCAGCGTTAATATTAAAGTTTACCTATTGAGTCCCAGTGACATACTGGTGGCATGACTCGATATTTTTTATTACGTCTGGTATACCTGACAGATTAACTGTGATAAATATTTAATTAATGAATTTAAACTGCCGATCATTCCTTAATTTTCAGACTAATGGATGAGTCTGATGATAAGTAACCGCGATAATGAAAGCGGAAAAGGGTAGACTTCAAAACAAATACAGAGTGAGGGAGTGGAAGGGAGCCGGCGAGAGAGGCAAATCCACAAACACTCTTTTAATCGTAAGTCACAAAGTCCGAGGAGGGAGGTGTTGCGACAACGTGGATAACACGGGGAGTCGTAACATCAAAACTCGGCACAATCGTAAAAGTCCGAGGAGGGAGGTGTCGCGACAACGTGGATAACACGGGAAGTCGCGACATCAAAACTCGGCACCGTTTAAATAAACTAAGTAAATTAATTAATAACCGCGTCTCGACAGTTTTAGATGTATTAAGTAATGTTAAAGGCGCATCGACCTCGCTATGAGAATATTGTATCAATAGATAAACTAAAACCATGTTTGGTATACGATAGAAATCATGATTCTAGTTAAGTAAATTCAGAGAAAGAATGTGATGATATTTCTAAAATAATGAATTGATAACATAATAGTTGTAACAATGATTCTCACTGGTTGTTTTCAATAATTATATAATATTTCAGTGATTTAAAATAAATGTATGAATGCCATACATATTATGTAAAACAATTATAATAGCATTTTCTCCATGGCACCCAAAATATACAATAAAGTACCAAATAAATTTAAGGACCTTAATGTTGACGTATTTAAACGTAATTTAAGAAATTTATTATTTATTGCATAAATGCTACTATAATATTAATGATCTCATATGTAATAATGTTATATAATTTGTTTTCTTTGTTTTAATAATCGTCTATCATGATCTAATTTAATTTGGCATGTTCTTAATTATTGACTTATCTATTACTATTCTATTATTGGAAATGAATTATTAATTAATTAATTTTTATATTTATTGTACGGATTTGAACTAACCTATTTATAATATATCTCACTTCATTGTTAAGAGACGCTTAATTGATATGTTAACTATAATATTAGATCCAGCATAATTTTAAAATTCTTATTAAGCATATACATTTGCATGTCTGACAAGACAGAGCATGTTGAGACAAAAAATACCTATCTGTAACACCTGATCGTACACATGTTGAGTGAAATAAATTTATCTTTAATAAGAAGTTATAAATATGTACATTCACATTGATAAAAATAAGCATTGTCTCTATGTAACAGGATATACATAATCATTTCTTAAGAAGTACATAAATAAAATACATTAAATTATACTTATTACGAATATAAACGAAGGTACTTCAAGCGATTCATGGCCACAATTTTGTGCACGAATCGCTTGACCTGTTGTTGTTAAACATAATCTAAAGCGAAGGGTCTCGCTTTAACATCAGGATGGCCGAGCTGTTAGCAATTATAGGCAGAATATAATTATTATATAGAAATATTTAGTTAAATGTAGCGATGTAGAAGCATTATTTGAATATGTTTAAATGTATCTGTTATTTTCTGTTGGCAACACTGATTTTTCTCGACTGCCCCACTATGCTTGATAGTATAAAACTAACGCGCGGAACTATAACGGGCAGTCGTGCGTTGTGTGGCGATCGGATAAGTTTGTGAAGTAAAAGTATATTAAGTGGCGGATATTGCATTGAAATAAATCAGGTATGCATATTGTGTAACTATGTAAACTATTAATATAAAATATGATTATGTTACAATAATATTAAAGGAAATAAATACTTGAGTTTTCCTTACAGGAGAGGGTAGCAGAAAGCAAAAATTAAACGGGAAACAAATATGTTTTTATAATATATTGAATTGCGATCCAGTTTTAATAACTGGGCGACCACTATAGGTAATTATTAAAGATAAATGAGTATAATTAGTACTGATGTTTTAAATGGGTAATTTGTATGTTTCTTTAGCGAGAAAGTTGATAGCCTGTCGCTTTTCATTGGCAGTAGCACATCTTCTACGTTGGCTTACTATTAGGTCAGACCTAATAGCAGGCAAGCTTAAAAATTTACTCATAATGTAATGCCAGTATAAGTATTGCCAAATCCTCCAATTGAACTGTGAACAAGATTGTAGTGATGACGTAAACGTTACTATTTATGTAGCTGGTGCATTGCGGCTATGCGAGACTGTTAACTTTTGCATCTCACAGTTATTTTATTGTTGAGTTTATTGACCAGCTGCAGCGATAACAAAAATATAATTATACTTCAACCTACTTGTTACCAGAGTTACATCACATAGTTATTAATATACCGATGTGCATACGTATTTCAATAATTGACAGTTTTTAAATTTGTTTAAAATATAACTCCCGCACAAGGTTTCAAGCCCTGTGTTGTGAAAGACTTTACAAACATATTAGATCTTTACCTATGAAATTGCAGTTTTTCATGAAATAAATTATTGTTTTCTATATTTTTACTTCTATTAATCAAAGTAATCACCCATGCAATGAATGCATCTTTGCGAACGCATTGGTAGCTTATTGATGGCCCTTCTTGAAGAAATCAGCTGGACGGAAGGCAACAAATTCTTCAAAGGCATTTTGTACTGCCTCTCGGGTATTGCATTTTTTTCCCGCCAAATTCTGGAAAATGTAGAACTCTGTAGGCGCAAGGTCTGGTGAGTACGGTGGATGACGGAAAACTTCCAACCCCAGCTCTTGTAGCTTGGAAACCGTCTGCTGTGCAGTATGAGGTCGCGCGTTGTTGTGCAGGAGCAGTGGAACCGAACGATTAATCAAAGCTGGGTGGAGACGTGCGAGCTTCTCCATCATTGTGTTCAGTTCTTCACAGTACACATCTGCAGTAATGCTCGTCCCGTTTGATAAGAAGCTGTGTTGAATTACACCGGCGTTAGACTACCAAACAGTGACCATCACTTTTCTTGGGGTAAGTTTTCGTTTAGGGCATTGTTTGGGTGCTGAACCAGGGTCCAACCAACTTCCTGAGCGCTTACAATTGTCGAACAGGATCCATTTCTCGTCACAAGTAACAAAGTGGTTCAAAATTCCTTCATTTGTATGCCTGTTGAGCAGTGCAAGTCACGTCTCGACGCGTACTTCGCGCTGGCGATTATTGAGTTCGTGGGGTACCCATTTGTCAAGCTTTTTTACCTTGCCAATTTGGCGCAAATGGACCAATATTGTTTTGATGCTAACGTCGAAAGCTGCTGCTAATTCAGCCGTAGATTGAGTATCATCGGCTTCCACAATCGCCTTTAATTCGTCATTGACGACCAAAGTTTTCGGACGACCACGGGGTTCATTTTTCAGGTCAAAATTTCCAGAACGGAAGCGTGCAAACCAATAACGGATGGTGCGTTCGTTTCTAGTGTGCGCTTCGTAAACGTCGTTGATGTTGCGTGCCGCTTGTGCCGCTTTGCTGTCACGATGGTACTCATACTCCATAATTACTCGAATTTTTAACGTATCCATAATGACGAAAAATGGTCGAATGCGATGAAAACAAAACACTAACTATTAAACAAATGACGATTTTAGAAAAAAGAATTCCATGTTTTTAAAATAAAATCAATTTGAAATTAGAAACATCAGCCAATATAAAAATATTTTGATTTGAAATGGCCAGTACGGCAGAACGGCAATTTCATAGGTAAAGATCTATTATTATTAATGGACGGAAACTATATCCAGACTCAAAATAATCACTAATGGAGCATACAAAAACGTTTTAAGTGTAGGATTTGAACTCACCACTCAAGGCGAATCTTTTGCCGTTTACCGGGAATAGGTTTGGACTCCGTGCAGCGATACAAAATTTTTTGTACAACTTCGGACCAAGCAAGTGATCCTAAGAACATCGTATTTATTACCGCTGCAATAATACAAATACATACTATATTTATCAAAACGCATTTTCTATTTACAAATACAAATTATAGCTTAATATAAATGTGTTAAACAGTTGTAATATCATGTTACCTGAGGTCCTTGCAAGACATCTTCGAAAGGGTTTCCAACGGTCCTTTTCTTGGCGATCTCGGCGGCTTTGGCGATGAACTTGTTGTAGATGCCTGACTGTAGTAGTCTCGGGTTTAATCCTAAGGCATCTCTGACTTTTCCAAGGTACGGCGTTAATTAGCACTCGGTTTAACGCTAAAGGAAAACATTGTAAATAAACTTTTATGCCTGATTCTTAGAGAGTTAGAGGTTCTCCATAATGTTCTCGAAGATATGTAAAATCTGTAAGCCCGCATGAGGCTAGCGTGGTGGACCATGGCTTCCGCCCAACTATGGGAGATTTATGTATATACCTATGCTGATATGAAAATTATTATTAAAAACAGGTGATTGGAAAATGAACCTTGTTCTGTTGATAGGTTGCAACACGCCGAAAGTCCGTGTTTAACAAAAAGTAAATTTAAGGCTGCAAGGTTGTATCAGTTATAACATATATCTATAAACCTTGTAGTTCAGGATTATCGTCTAATAGTATTATGCTTGTGTTTTTGTAATATAATATGGCAGTAGTCAATTCATTTCCTAACAAGTATTATAGACGTTTGGTATTAGCGCCATCTAGGACTCTTTATTTAAACTAAATTAATAAGCTTAATTCTAATCGATTAAAAGTGGCACGACAATGTGTAATATGTATATGCGATGTTTAGCTTAGACTAGACATTAAAAGTGTTACTATTACCAGACAGATGGCGTGTTCAATCTATCTTCTAGAGTAAATTTTAGGTAACATCATGTTGAAACAATGCTCAGAATAATGTGTTAAAAACGCCTGCCAGGTTTAACCAGGCAATGGCTACACCCATAGAAGTCCCTTTAAGTCTCGTGTTGTCGCACAGTGATTTTTTTTTAGTGTTCCTTATCGCGTAATAACTTAATTGTTTATAACATCATAACGGAGGTAGCAAATTGTACTGAGCAAATTTTATGTAATTTACGGATTATCGCATTCCTTTTTTTGTTCGTTTCAAACTTGACCGGACGATTGTCGTAAAATATTACGAGGAAATGATTGGACGCGACAATTTAAAATTTGTAGCGGGTTTTCAGTTTATTTAGCTTATTCGATAAATATAATTTTGCTTTTTTCAAAACCAATGAACGTTGATACGTGTAATGTATTTTCATCTTAAATCTTAATAGTATTGCAATATTGCTATTAATAGTTTTAGTTGCGGTACTGAGTGATTCTCGAGTTATTATATTAAGGCCTTACGCTGCACTCGGGTAAACGTGGATGATTTAAAAATTAGGCTACATGACCCGAACCGTACTGTCTACAGTCCATCTACTAGTCTTAGCCTTAATGCAAATCGTACAAAGTATACTAAAGGAATTTCTAGTTTCAGATATTAACCGTTCTAGTCAATTCTGTTAAAAAAAGCGAGATGGTACGGATGTCATGGTGATATATTATCGCGAACCTACTTGAACACTAACCCCGCTCTTAGCCGATCAGATGTCACAACAATCAAAGGCAGATTATTGCATTTGTCTATGTGCTAGTGGCTATAATCAAATTTCTATTTTAGAACCCGATTGTATCAAACTCAAGGCTTTATTAAGCCCAACAGGCAGTTGTAGCAACTAAGGGATGCAGAATTTTAGTCCTCGGTTATACACAAATCTGATTTCAGTTATGTACCTATAGTACCACAAGCCTTTCGGTGGTCTGTCATTAACTATGTTCACAAGCTAGTAATGCATCTTGGGTAGGAAAAGTCTGTGACTACTATTGTTTTAGTCACATAATAAATTATTTCCTTTTTTGTTTGCCTTTCTATGGGCTATTAAGGCCTACAGGCATACAGGACTAATAAGGTCCTTAAAGCGAACGTTTCTTTTTGGTACTCAGTTGCGTATAGTCGCTGACTAAGGCCTATGTTCTGCCAGCAGACATTTTAGAATTTTGTGAGTCCAGCTGTATTAACTTTCATTTGAATGCTACTGGTTAAAATGGTAACGCACAGGTTAGTTTAAAGGTAATACTATCTTATATAGAAACGGCGTGATAAATAGTAGCAGGATGCGTTTAGAGCTTAAGCAGGCGAAGTTAAGAGCTAGCATAAGCTGGACGTGTACCGCGTGACAAGAGATAGTCAACTTGAATTTTTAATAAGACATGTAACGCGACTTCTGAACCTTTCAATAATTAACGATATTAAAGTAGCAGTAGCTATTTAGAAAACGAGGACAAGTGGAAAGGAAACTAGGTTTGACTGTAATATAGCTAAACTAATTAAATTCCCGAATGGTGACCTAGTTGTGACTCAAAATAAAAAATAAAGAAAAACCTATTCAAACTCTGTTGAATCCTGAGTATGAAATGCCATTTAACATTTTGAAATTGCTTGATGGAGATCGTTATCTTTTGAAGTCCCTTACTGGCAATTGAACTTAAAAGTACGCTCGCTTTCGTTTAAGAAATACTCCTTGCAAATAGTGAAGTTCCTTCCAAATTAAACTGGTGTGATTGGGAATCCGATGTTGAGAATATTAGCGAAGGTACCATTGCGAGTACGTAGACACATACCATGGCTATTTGGTGGCACTGTACGCACTTGTCTGTGGTCGTAACTTAAACTCAGATGTGAGTTGTTTAGGGGGCAATAGGCAACTGGTGGTGCAGCGATTACCTGGCTCTCGGAGGAGAATTTTGTTGGTGGTTGTATCGCAAGAGGCGATAGCGGTGTGGGTTACTGCTGGTGACTAGCTGATGAAAAGGCCATGTCATGTCATTGTATGTGATCGAGATAGATTAACTTTTGATTGTTGGTTCATTTGATTTTGCGAACGATCTTCACTGAGAGGATAAGACATTTAACTGTTGCAAATAAATAAAGAAGTTTCCTTAACACAATTTGATCAGGTAGGCTGAGGTTAATAGTTTACTCAGAGATGATTTTTATTCACAGATACACAAGAGGACGTTGCAGATCAATGTGTGATTTGATGGCATCAAGGCTCAAAGATATCGGGCTCCAGAAGAAGCCACCACTGGCTAACTAATACTGCAACGAAAAATGCCGCATCGCAACGCACTGCCCGAAAAAGGAAGTCTATGCAAGTTTAGAGCATGTAGACCGTCGAGTAGATGTTTGCACAATGCAGCCAGTTATGGATCACGTTTTATAAAGCCCGGTGAGAAGTTTTCTTATTGTTTCGATACAAGCGCAGCCCAAAAGTGTAGCTAACTGATTCGTAGGCAAATGGCAAGAAACTAGATTTACTTTGATAGCTATAGACGTTTGTTTAAAATAATTAATAATCGGAGTCTTTGTGTGTGTGTGGCGAATAAAGTATTTTTATAAGATATCCTAGCAACTTGGTAGTTGTTAAGGTTTAGTTAAGCTTTGTGAAAGGCGAGGTGGCCACTGAACGCTAGGTGCCCATTAAAACGTGAAATCAGTAGGCGAGGAGGCTACTGATGGCGAGGAGGCCCATAAAAAGTGAAATCAGTAGGCGAGGAGGCCACTGATGGTGAGGAGGCCATAAAAAATTAGTGAAATCAGTAGGCGAGGAGGCCACTGCAGGCGAGGAGGCCACTGAGGGTGAGGTGGCCATTGAAAAGTGAAATCAATAGAATAAGAGGCGAGGTGGCTTGATGTAGTATGTAGTATGGAGTCTATTAGGAATCAGATTCGATAGCGAAAGACTTAATATTTAATGATAGAATTATATTTAATGAAAATATCTAAAATTAAGTTGTTGCACAAAAGATAAGATGTACATGATCTCCTTCAGTAGGTCAGGTGTATGTCAGGAGTGGCCAAACTATACACAAGTATCTCTTTCTTTTCTGCAGATAACGATGATGTGTGGCCTTCAACATCACACGAGGGCGTGCGATACGTCAGGATGGCCGTGTCGGAGGAAGCTGAGTCGGATTGATTGTTGTTTGCACGTATAATTCACAATATAAATTGTCTACATTTTAATTACTTTTAAAATTCTTAATATATATTTATTTGATTTATTAAATTATTTTATAGCTCAAAAACCTTATTAATCTAATAAAAGTTATGAATATTGTAATTCACGTAACGATCAATCAGAGCAGAGCGTGTGCTTGAGTGGGGTCGAGGTGCCATCTTTACTTTAGGAAGGTCGACAGTTATTGTTGTAATATTGTTTATTCTAAATAAAAATAGTGTAAAACCGGCATCGTTGTTTTGTCCTCGCATATTACCTAGATGACCCCCACTAAACCCGCAACCACTAATGGCGTTGTCATAGAGAACAATACTTCTCAGACATCAGAACTGGGATCTGAACTCCATTCTCACTGGCCTTGGCAATAGTTCAACAAGCGAGCGCCGCGTGGACAGCTGCGAGATGGTTGCTGTGCGGATAGTTACAACAATCAGGTGGGTCGCTTTCATTTTATTTCGTTTCCGGGGCTGAATGTTCTCTTGTGTAATTACTAATTAATGGTAGCTGACATATTTAAATGCACTCGTTATGATAATTATGTTCAAATAACTGGTAGGTATTGATAATTCCATTATTTGTTGTACCTACTGTGATGAAATTAAACACTCCATTGGATAGATTCAATAAAACGTTTATTCTCCTTTAACACTTTTCCACTATTCCAAACGATCCTTACAATGCTAGCTCACCAACGAGAATGCCGTTTTGCAAGTCAACATCATTATTTTTATTCTATTTGCCGGAAATACGTTTTATTTCACAATTCAAATTATTATCATTTTATTGACTTACAAAATGTCAGCCTCGTAACATATCGAACTGCTAAATTGTAAATAATACATTATAATTTATTTCAAAAATAATAGTTAAGTATACAGAAAATATTTTACACAAAACAGCATGAAATAGATTTATTAAATAAATACATCAGAATAATTATGTAGTCATAACCACAACTAAATGCAGTAACCTAATTTTAATCATACATTAATAATAAATAAATACAAAATCATTACATTCGGCCATCCGACTACGTGCAAGCTCCTGATGCACATATTAAATTATCAAAAACGGATCAACCCATCTCTATACAAATCACATAAGTAGGCAATTTTAATTAACAATAATAATCATTACATTTGGCCTTTATTTAGACGATTGGTGTTCTGAAGACTCATCGTCGCTCTTATTATCTTCATTATTAGATGAACTATTACTATCGGACATCGGGTTTTTATCAACATTTGTGTCAGATGCATTAATATTAATCCATGGTCGAATACGGTCTACTGCTACTACACTATCAAATTTATTCTTACGCTTACTGAAACACGGCATTTCAACTATTTTATACCTATCGTTGCCTAAAACTTTTGCTATTTTGAACGGTCCTATAAATTTAGACATAAGTTTAGTGCTATTGCCTTTATTATGATAATTAGTCCTGGTTATTTTAATCAAGTCACCCTTCCTATAACGTGGCACCGGGACTCTATCTTGGTCATAGTTTTGTTTTTGTTTACGTTGACTAGATTTAATATTTGCAGCTACGGTGTTCCTAACGTCTGATATTTCCGGATTGTTGTCGGTGTTAATTTCTAATTTGTTACTCAAACTATCTCTCATCCCGATTCCGAATAATGCCTCAGCGGCTGTTATTTGAGTGGTGGAGTTAGTGGCATTATTTACTCCCCACTGAATTTTGCCTATGTACATGTCCCAGTTCCGTTCGTCATCATCAGTATTATATTTTGCTAATGCATTTAAAATGGTTTGGTTGTACCTCTCGGCCTGACTATTGGCTCTGGGACATGCAACGGCATTCAGCACGTGTTTGATATCATGGTTCTCACAAAAATTCTTAAAGGTTGTCGAAGTAAATGAAGTACCTCGTTCCGATATTATTCGCGATGATAACCCAAAATCATAAAAAATATTTAATAGTATTTTAATTGTAGTTTTACTTTTCGTGTCTTTAACAGCCCTAATAAATAGATATTTAGTAAATCCATCGACTATGGTTAGAATATAGACATTGCCGTATTTACTTTTGACGAACGGACCTAAATGGTCTATATGAATCGTATGGAACGGAATATTTATTTTCTCTATGGGATATAATTGGCCACTTTTTTGTTGTGAAGTACAATCTTTATTATATGCGCATTGAATGCAAGATCTAACATACTTCTTTACAAATCTACGTAATTTAGAAAACCAGAACATTGACTGAATCTTTTCAGTAGTTTTGGTAATACCTAGGTGTCCGGCATCATCATGATATGACCTACATATTTGCCAACGAGCACTGCGAGGGACTACTTAACACAATTTATCACCAATATTTCTATATCTTTATATATCCTATTGTTTTTAATTACATAGTTTTTCCTAATATCTTTAGCTACTTCGTCAGTTTCTGGTTTCAGGATATTATTTATGCGAGAAATATCTGGGTCTGTTAATTGTAAACTTAATAACCAATTGTCAGTTTCAATATTATACACTGTAACGGCCGATTCATCTATCACTTCAGGTGGCAATTTCGTGTTACGGCTAAAGCGTCCACGTGAGTCATACGAGCATCCGGGCGATATTATATATTAAAAGTAAATTCGCTTATCAAAAGCCACCACCTGGCTATCCGTGGTATTAAGTCTCGTTTAGTTAGTGTAGTCCGGAGAGCGTTACAATCAGTAACAATTTTAAAATGCAGTCCTAACAAATAGACTCTAAATTTTTTTAATGAGCAAACTACTGCCAATGTCTCAAGCTCATAAGAATGTAAATAGCGCTCTTCAGGAATAGTTTGCCTACTAAAATAAGCCACCGGCTTGAGGAGTCGAGGACCTGGCTGCCATTGCATGAATATACCACCCACACCCAAAGAACTAGCGTTTGTATGCAACTCTGTCTCTAACTTAGGGTTATACAAGGCTAATATTGGTCGGTCAATTAGCTTTTCTTTCAATACTGAGAATGCATTAGACTCGTCGTTTGTCCATTTGAAAGAGTTGCCCTTTTTTAATAAATTTGTTAAAGGCCTAGCAATTTCTCCGAAGCTTTTGATGAATTTTCTAAAATACCCTGCTAAACCTTAAAATTGACGAACCTCGTGAACGTTCTGAGGAACAGAAAATTCTTTAACCGCTTAAACCTTATTTTCATTAGGGCGTATGCCGTCAGCAAAAATTTCGTATCCTAAGTAGTTGAGAGAATTATCAAAAAAACTACATTTCTAGAGTTTAAGAGTGAGGTTATTTTCTCGTAACAACTTCAGTCGTCTAAAACCTTCCTCCAGTGTAACCGATGGCAAAAGAATGTCATCTAAATAAACTAGAGCCGTCTCATATACATAGTTTGGATCCCAACATTGTATTCATAAACTTTTGAAACACGGCTGGAACGTTACCGAGTCCAAAAGGCATCCTTTTAAACTAGTAATGGCCATCGGGCGTCACGAACGTTTCTCCGTTAGTTACTTTATAGGCACCCCCATGCATATAAGATATATGACTACATTCCTCGTGATCTGAAAAGGAAAAGAGGTAAGAATAAAAACATGATGATAAATAAATGATTTAACTATTTTACACACTAAACAATATTATCCAATCATGTATTTCTGATTTATATCAGAGGGCCGTCTGTTTTACATAGAGTTCCAAATTTCAGATAGGTGTCATAAAAATCAAAATCATTTCTTTACTCCTGAATAGAGGTATCTGCTGTATAAGGCCCAAGTCCGTAGCAGTATGGAGTACTGTTCGCACCTTTGGAATGGTTCCGCTAAGTACTTACTCGATGCCTTAGATAAACTGCAGCGTCATGCCCTACGTATAATTGACAGCCAGGAGGTTACGAAGGACATCGAACCGCTACAACTTTGTAGAAACATTGCGTTCCTTAGCGTTTTCTATCGCCTCTATCATGGCGAATGCTCCGAAGAGTTATTTGACCTCATCCCACCTTCCCCTTCCTTTTGAGAACCACACGTGCCGGTCTTCGTAATCACCGATTGACGGTTAGCACAATCCCGCCTCGCACCAAAAGATTCAACAATTCCTTTTTATGCCGTACCATACAACTTTGGAACAGTCTTCCGGCTCATGTGTTCTCTCCCTTCTATGACATTGGGTCCTTCAAACGTGGTGTGAAGAATCATCTGGTCAGACCGGCTTGACACTGACGACGACTAGAAGACATCTATCTTCTCCTCTTCGTCACTGTCTCTGGACTGTAATTGGGCTTTCCATCAGGTCCGTTACAATCACATTGCCGCGTCACGATAAAAAAATAAAATTAAGAGTCAAATGTAAACATAAATTGCATTTAAGTTCACATTTGACTTAGTTACTGTTTCAGAATTCTAGTCCGTTCGTGACGGTAATTTGAATTTCTTTTATCACAAGAAAATGGGATTCTGAATATAACTTGAATTGGTTCAAAATAACTTTATTGGTCCAGCAGTATAAATGTAGCGCTAAGTGAAAAAATTGGAGGACCGCCAATCGTGGTTTAATCGTGGATCTAGCAAAATGAGTTTTCTTAGCACGGGAAACCATACCAAGATATATAAATCATATGATGGATAATGTCAGCCCAGTATATAAACTGTCCTACTACCTATTGGGAACGAGCCTCTTCTCAATTTAAGAAAGTTAAAGTGCGACGCACGACGCTAGCACAGTGCGGAATGGCAGATTTCACCAATATCGAAATCATTATGAAGAATTCGCGGACCTGCAGGTTTTCTTACGATGTTTTCTTCCCCCATTAAAGTGAGCGATAATTTATTTAATTCAGAGGTGAGATTTGGGTCGTATACGAGCACGTAAGTGTTGCTACATTTAGACTGCTGTCCAACTATCTCCCACTAGACTATCACTGCTCCATAGTGCATAGTGTAATAGTAAATATAAAAAATGCCTACCCGTCTGGTACGTCCTCGCCTAGAACGACGGATCGTCTATCTGGCTTGATACCCCACGGTCCTTAGGACACCTACTATCACAAGGTGCCACGTGCCCACGAAACGTTTTCTTCTACTTATGCTTGTTGCGAAATAACACGCACTCGTGAAATGGCTGCATCGTGCAATACCTGGAAACATCATTAGAATAAGCAAAATCAACTTTTAAGTGAATTCAGCTATACTTGAATAATGAGACAAACGACACAGGCGACTTGCAGACTGCGAACGTTATTTTTTTTTTACCTGGGGAAATGCGCCTGATTCATACCCTCTCGCCACAAGGGGAGGCGAGAGGGTTATGTCCGGCTCTCTCGTACTTCGGGCCTACGGACCAAAACCCCACGGTGTGCACGCTCGCTGCCTTGTATAGTTGATGGGCCGCTGGCAACAATTACTACCTCAGCGACCCATCCAGCAGTCTACAGCTCCTCGGCGACGCCCCGGCACTACATAGGGCGTCGGACCGACTCAATGGCTGGCGGACAGGAGATCCCCGTTCTCCCGCCCGCAGCCTTCATTATGGCGGCATAAAGCGCGCGTAAGCGCGCCTGCGCTGCCCGGTTCGCCGGCGACGGCTCGGATCCGCAAGAATACTTTCTTCACGGATCCGCTCCGCCGCCTCCTTCTGCGAGATGACGTCATCGCAGAAGGACGCGACCGCTGCCCACTTCCTCTCGCTGTCGACCATGGCTTTGATCACGGCCGGCAGCGAGAGATCTTCACCCACAACCTCAATGAGTTCACGGCGCTGCACCGCCCAAGCAGGACATTGCTAGACTGGGAACGTGCCTCAACCATTGATATTATCACAACCAAACAAACTTGTGTTGTAGTCTTGCAGTGGTAAGGGATACCTGGCTCCTTAAAGGGAAACTTTGTTAACAGCACTTTTTTGAAGATGAGTAATTTGAAATTGTACTGTAACTAAGTGCTCAGATTTGACGGTCAATATTATTTAGGACCGTGTGCTTGTTTACTAACTCAGTGGTACTAGTAAAAATATTTTATGCTACTACCACTGAGTTAGTAGCTAGTAATCAACAAAAAAACATTGCTCATTCTCCCAACCACACTTTATTTGAGGTGTAATCTTTTAATTTCGTAAGAAACAGGTCATAGTGTCATGCTCGTTGCAACTTGAACCTGCAGGCTACCCACATTCAACACTAAACAGAATTTCGCAATCAAATTAATATAAAATATAAATTGATATAAAAAGAAAAAATATATCTTTGGATATTCGGTTACTGTAATGTCTGTGTGTGAATGTTCAATGTTATAATGGTATAAGTATTGCTCTCAGGGTCTTGACGTCCGTGTCTATTAAGGAGACAGTTGAAAACCAGCGTCGGGCACATAAGCCCGGCAATATTGCTGAACTGGCCTCCTATTTTTGTACGGACGACGGGCGTGTACATTTATTATTAAGTAGTATAATTTTTTTTTTTTTTTACCTACATTGTTTATATCATGTCCTTCGTCTGTTATGAAATAAACGTCTTTATTATTATTATTATATTATTATTAAATAATTTGTGATATTATGTTCCACCTGTAAGCTAGCTTTCTAAGGAACCTAAAAAATGTGATATATTTACTGTCAATAGAAGGACTTAGTGGTTTGTCCATTGCAATGACTTTTTTCTTTTCTGCAGAATCTTAAGATGTTTATTGCAATGCTCAGATACATTGAAATTAAACACTTTATACGGATTTTATCGCGTTATTTATTTTACTTTAAACACTGGTATTACATAATTTTGAAAACTCTAACACTACTATTATTGAAATTTTACTACTATTTAATCTATATATTTTCTAATTAAAACAATTTATATTTGAGTTTACACTTTGCCCCGACGTTTCGGTTGCTTTACAGCAGCCATGTTCACGGGGAGACTAAGATGGTAGTTGTCCCAACATTCTGAAGTGTAGCTAGTTATTTCAAAGTACCCGAACATAATTTAATCTTTGGTGTTCCTATTTATGCAGAATGAACTCAAAGTATCATGAAGTCTAGCTGTGTTTTGCTTCTTCTTGGGTTTGACTATTTGAATGACTGGATCCCAAGTTGGTGGTACATTCCAACCATCCTCTCTATTGAAATTAGGATGTTTTTTAATTTCAATAGCCTCGCGAAGCATCCTTGGTAGGAATCGGTGTTCTTTTGCGAGTATATGTGGTTTGTCAAATCGTAGGTAGTGGTTGGTCCCCTGTTGCACATGTTCACACACAGCAGACTTCAACGAGCGTTGGTGTTTAACATCAGCTATATGTTCTTTTAAGCGGGTGCCTATGCTTCTCTTGGTTTGCCCAATATATGAGAGTCCACAGTCACAATCTATTTTATATACCCCTGCATCTTGTAAAGGTAATTGGCACTTGACGGATGGTAAAAATTGACTTATCTTCGTTGGCGGCTTGAAGTATGTGTTGATTGAAGCTCGCTTCAAGATGTAGCCAATCTTGTCAGTGACACCCCTTACATATGGTAGTATGGCAGGCTGGCGCTCGACTGTGGCTGGCTTTTCTCGGGATCTGTGACGGCGGCGCGGCTGTTGGAGCTTGTTGTCTTGCAGTACTTGCTTGACATGTTGAAGCTCGGCGTCCAGGTGTTTCTTGTCACAGATCCCGTGGGCTCTCTGAAACAAAGACATTCCCACGGTAGCTAACTGTTTAGGATGATGGTGAGATTCACCGTTTAGGTACCTGTTTGTATGGGTCTTTTTTCTATACACAGTATGGCTCAAAGTATGATCAGGATTCCTGATGACAAGTACATCTAAGAAAGCTAATGAATTATTTGCCTCTAATTCCATAGTGAATTGGATGTTATTATTAATGGAATTAAGATGTTTTAGGAATGCATTTACACTATCTGTTGGTAATATTGTGAAAGTATCGTCTACATACCTCTTATAAATCCTGGGTGTGATGGTGGTAGTCTGCAAAGCTCGAGCCTCGAAGTCCTCCATATATATGTCGGCAACAACAGGCGATACTGGGGAGCCCATTGCCACACCATCTACTTGTATGTAGAATTTATTGTCCCACAACAGATAGCCAGTTGTTAAGCAATGGTTTAGTATTTCTGCATATTCCTCAGGCATATTGTTCTCTATTAGCTTTCTTTTAGTTATATCAATACAGTCACGAACAGGTATGCATGTAAATAATGACTGCACATCAAAACTAACCATTGTTTCTTTGTCTGTGAGACGTAGGTGTTTAATCTCACTTACAAATTGGTATGAATCCTTCACATGTGCTCTCGAGCTGCCTCTGAGTGGTGAGAGTATCTTCGCTACGTGCTGAGCCAGTCTGTAAGTTGGTATTCATTAGCTTTCTTAGATGTACTTGTCATCAGGAATCCTGATCATACTTTGAGCCATACTGTGTATAGAAAAAAGACCCATACAAACAAGTACCTAAACGGTGAATCTCACCATCATCCTAAACAGTTAGCTACCGTGGGAATGTCTTTGTTTCAGAGAGCCCACGGGATCTGTGACAAGAAACACCTGGACGCCGAGCTTCAACATGTCAAGCAAGTACTGCAAGACAACAAGCTCCAACAGCCGCGCCGCCGTCACAGATCCCGAGAAAAGCCAGCCACAGTCGAGCGCCAGCCTGCCATACTACCATATGTAAGGGGTGTCACTGACAAGATTGGCTACATCTTGAAGCGAGCTTCAATCAACACATACTTCAAGCCGCCAACGAAGATAAGTCAATTTTTACCATCCGTCAAGTGCCAATTACCTTTACAAGATGCAGGGGTATATAAAATAGATTGTGACTGTGGACTCTCATATATTGGGCAAACCAAGAGAAGCATAGGCACCCGCTTAAAAGAACATATAGCTGATGTTAAACACCAACGCTCGTTGAAGTCTGCTGTGTGTGAACATGTGCAACAGGGGACCAACCACTACCTACGATTTGACAAACCACATATACTCGCAAAAGAACACCGATTTCTACCAAGGATGCTTCGCGAGGCTATTGAAATTAAAAAACATCCTAATTTCAATAGAGAGGATGGTTGGAATGTACCTCCCTCCAACTTGGGATCCAGTCATTCAAATAGTCAAACCCAAAAAGAAGCAAAACACAGCTAGACTTCATGATACTTTGAGTTCATTCTGCATAAATAGGAACACCAAAGATTAAATTATGTTCGGGTACTTTGAAATAACTAGCTACACTTCAGAACGTTGGGACAACTACCATCTTAGTCTCCCCGTGAACATGGCTGCTGTAAAGCAACCGAAACGTCGGGGCAAAGTGTAAACTCAAATATAAATTGTTTTAATTAGAAAATATATAGATTAAATAGTAGTAAAATTTCAATAATAGTAGTGTTAGAGTTTTCAAAATTATGTAATACCAGTGTTTAAAGTAAAATAAATAACGCGATAAAATCCGTATAAAGTGTTTAATTTCAATGTATAACATTCGCGTAAACATAAGACAATATTATGCTCAGATACCTTATTCTCGTAATTAAACTATTCAAAATAGATTTCTGGTCTAGTCTTATAAACGTCAAATCTAATTTTTGTTCTCAATTAATGTTTATTTTTATTTAGGAACATACCATGTTAAATTTATGACACTTAGATAAGATTACCATAATGCTAAGTGTAAAGAAACACTATAAGTCATAATGGCACATATAATTCGCATAATCACAGAGACATCCTTTAAGAAAAGCAGAATGTATTACCCCTACATAATTAATCTAAATGCAAGTTAACAACAAATTTACCAAAAAATAGTGCTACTTACGCGTAGCATGTCCTTTGCAACCAGGTTGTGTTTTCCCTCCATTTACCTATACAAAAATCTGTGTGGCCGATCTGTCCGCTCTCGCCCAGGAAACCAGCATTTGTATGTATAACTTGTACCACGTGAGCGTCGTCCCGGGTCAAATGGAACTGCTTAGAGCCATAGGCTGATACTAAAGGTATACCTGGATCTAAACCTGTGAACAAATTATGTTAATTACTATGACATATATATGTATATAAAGCATAGCAGTAGTGCGACTGTTGTGCATAAGGTCGCCGGTTTAATTCCCGAATCGGGCACAGTATTATTTGGTTTTCTGTTAAGAGATTCCCAGCAGCGGCACGGAGCCTGCCTCTGCCTACCTCTTCGGAGACATATTGGTAAGACTTTTAAGTAAAATGAGATTAAAACATAATAAAATGTACAGTTAAATCTTTTAAGAATATCTTATATATTTCTTGAGCAAGTTGTATTTAATTAAACTTTAATACTAAAGAATTAAGAAATTAAGATTAAAAAAATTAATTTAAAAAATCAGACGACTACTACGTAAATGAAAAAAAAACGTAGTTATACGGTTTTGAAGTAATTCGATCCCCGCGGTTTCCAGCACACTGGATCATTTTAGTTGCGGTAAATCGGTGGTAATGTAATGACCCAAAAATAGGCAAACCTAAATAATTGCAAGTACATATAAAGTCATTTCTAAATAGATTTAATCATGCACGTATAATATGTTTGATAAATTAGTTAAAGGTGTATTTTTCCTTCGCTGACTACCGATCCAACTTATATTATGCTACTTAGAATGAATAAAGTGCATAGTTCCATTCGAATAATATTCAAATAAAAGTGTTTACATTTAAATTACGCGACACCTGTAGAAAAAAAGGAAACTTAGTAACCTACAACGTTTTTTCGATGCTGTAACTTAAAGTTCTAACCTATGTGTTTACCATATTATGTAACGTGACTTAGATTTTAAGTTAAAGTTTAACATACTGAAAACCGTAAATGATCCGTTTAGTAGTTTAGGGTAATGACGAAATAAATAAACAAACATGTATTTGTGTTTAGTCCTGTCTAAATATATTTCTCTAATCTATATATCTCGTATCTCTAATTTTATAAATACAGCTTCGTTACAATTGTATACTAATATATATAAAGAAACTTTGGCGATTTACTGAGTCCCGCAAGCACGATACTGAAATGAAGTTAAAATTTTTTGTTTATTATATGCAGGAACGTACTGAATATATTGTACGCAACGTTGTATAACAAATAAGAAAATATACGACGACACAACCTCTTTCACTTTTTAAACTTGCGCAGGATAACAAACGTCATGTTTTTCCTCGTTCCTTTTTCAACTTGTCAAATGTGATGTGCCAGCATTTCTTAGGTTTATTTTTAAAAGGGTTTCAATGAAGTAAAGAGTGTCATGTTTTTTATTGCGAGACAACCTGTCATTTTCTATCATTTCTAGCAATAGCGAAAAAAATATATTGCTGGTTTGTCAATATGATTAAATGATTTCCTAGATACCTCATAGACTCGAAGAATATTAAATAGGAATGATCCTGTCTGAGAAGTGCCTATTGGACAAGCTTGAAAATATATTATAATGGTCTTAGATTATAGGGGCTGGTGTTTCAACGGACATAGGACCAGGTGATATGTAATAAAAGTGTTTACTATACCTACATCATAAATGTTGATTAAAACACAGATTTAAATAGATATAACAAATTATTGCCTTCGTGTAATCAGTATGGAAGAGAGAATCGAGAAATAAACAAAATTATCATGTGAAGTACAAATAACATTCATGTTCTTCAAATATGTATAAGTAGATGGCCCCGTATTTTAAGGACTGGCATTATTCTTGACAATGACTCTGAATAATTTAATGGTGATCGGTCAAGTAGTCAAGGCGTAAAAGCTTAACAAACAAACATTGACAATTTTAATATTTTATATTTATATTTAAAAAAGACAACACAAGGAAAAATGTTAGTAAGTATATAATATTGTCTTCTGTTTACGCGAATGTTATTCATTGAAATTAAACTACCATATACGGATTTTATCGCGTTGTTTATTTAACACTGTATCTATTACATAATTTTGAAAACTGTTACACTACTTTTACTATTGAATTTTACTAATTTTAAGCTAATAAAATTAATTATTAAAACTATTTATATTTAGGTTTACACTTTCCCCGACATTTCGGTTGCTTTTCAGCAGCCATGGTCACGGGGAGATATTTATATAATAATATATATATATTTATAATTAGTAAAATTAAACGGGAAGTGTGAAAATGTGCTCAAATATGATCATAGCATTATCGCGTTAATTGCCTTTTTCTTATCCATTAATCGTGCAAAGTATAAAAGTACTGATTACTTTTCAATTGCCTCAAATTTAATTCCTTATTTTATTTTTATAAATTATTATATACATAAAGTAAGTAAAGTAAGGGGCATAGCGGTATTGAATGTGAATTATGTACATAAGGTCTCAGGTTCGATTCCCGGTTTGCACCAAATGTTTTTTTTATCCAACTAAGGTGGCAAACAAGCATACGGCCCACCTGATGGTAAGTGGTCTACAACACCAGAGGCATCACCTGCGCGTTGCCGATCTTTTTGGAAAGGAAGTGGGAAGAAAAAGGAGCGGGAAGGGGGAAAGAGGGTAATTGGGCCTGCGGCACTTTCACTCACTGAACGAAACACAACAGTAGGAATACTGCTATTTCACGTTGATCAGTCCTTTCCCGGTCGAGCCGGGCCGGCTTCATTCATGCTGAAATCAGCGAGGCTCTACTACTATTAAAAGGATTTCTCTGTAAATACATTTTATTAAAGCTCTGTTTAGTTTGGGCTATATGGTGTTGTGTGTATGTGGTAGAATATTATTATGTTTCTCTTATCACAGATATTTTCTAACATATTATGTATTAGAAAATATCTGGCCCTTTGAGACGCTTACACGGAGATATGGGTCTAACCAAAAAGGCCCTTCGAGAGTTTTAATCAAAGGTGGGATGGAAACCGCGACAGGCGTAGGACTATTGCTACGTATGAATTCTAATATATGGGCTATGGATATGGGTGTTTCGTGGACCGGTATATTGATAACTATGGGTGAAAAACGACGTCTGCCCTGAATACTCTAATAGCATCAATGCAATGGGCAGACGGTGACTTGCCAACTCACTAGATGGGCCCCCTGAATAGCCACCATAAGCATACAAGACAGCAGCACACAATGGCAACACAGGTGCGAGTAGCTAGCGGTGTTAAGCGATGCAGCCGGCGTCGGTTTCACCATCACGGACCTCGTGACAACGGAGACCCGGAGCGGGTTTCCCCGTAGTTCCCCCCTTATTATTATTATTATAATTTTTTGTAGTAATTTATTTAAGATACCGCCACGAGTACTGACAGATGAATCCACACAAAGAACAAACACTTCGGGGATATACCATTATTTGTCCTGAGTTTAAGAGTTTTAAAATTCAGCCAAGAAGTGAAAGATTCTTATTCTATGTTTGTAAAGTCCCTGCAACACTGGGATTAGAAAGAAAGAAAGAAAGAAAGAAGAAGAAAGAAAGAAAGAAAGAAAGAGAAAGAAAGAAAAGAAAGAAAGAAAGAAAAAAAAAGAAAAGAAAGATCACTTAAACTTAAAAGGATTACTTAAACTTGTCTTTTCACAAAAGGAATAAGTCTCTGTGCCACTTCAATAAATCTGATATTAGTGCATTGAATCATCAATAATCGGATTTGAATCATGCGGATAACTAAATAACATAATGTTAATTAGCTGTTGTGCAAACATCCAATGTGGTCTACAGTGCAAAATTAAATGTAACTTACCTCTACTGAACGACAAAAACATTCAATTGATATTCCCAGGATTGACTGCGCCCCAAACTGCAAAGATTATTGTCTTGAAAATTTTCGTCATAGTGTTGTGTCCGCAGTAAACTTGTGCGGGACGATAAACTATAAACAAGAAAATTGTATTGCTATAAAAAAAACACATATAAAGATATACACATGCGTGTAAACTTCCACTGTCAGCCCTGGCTCGACCCAGTGCTAGCGACCGGCCTCTCCACGTCACAGCAGTTCCTGCTTAATTGGCGTCAAGCTGTTACTCTTACTGCAAAGCTTCGTGCTCTATAATGCGATTATTTACACTCCAGGAATTTATGACAACAGATAAATTTCGCTAATAAGGTATTAATTACCAAACTTTACACTCCATCGAATACCCATTAAAAGTTCTACAAATTATTGGCTTAATATTACCAGTAGGTATCGAGTTAATTATTAATACAGTGAACTTGAGAAATAAATCAGTAAGTCTACGTGGTTGGAACGATGACTTTGTCGTTGATGCGGAACATTGCTGAGCTAGCGAAACAACACCGATTAAACCTTTTTGCCGCGCAGTAATGGATTTTGTAATTACTTACTCAGTTGCGCATCGACAAGCTTAGAAGATGCTTATTAAGTTTAATCTCAAAACGTAGTATAACAACATCAATTTACAAAGCGTCGTGAACAACATGTGTTGCAAAATTGTCGTCGCATAGTACTTTTCTTGATATCACAAGTTAAATTACAAATTACCACGTTTATACGCCCACGGGCGTACGAATAGCGGGGTTATACAGGGACAAACAATTGTAATCAAACTTTTCTTTTTACGACAAAAAGGCGTGCGCTTTCATTCCTCTGTAAGCTTGTTTATTTGTTCACCTTTGTTACCATTTATCCACAAAATGGAATAAGCCAATCCTGACTACGCTAATTGGAACAATTCAATAACCGACACTCATTAACCTATTAAATATTAATCTACTTTTAATTATCATCTCGATTTTCAGTTTTGTGCCACAATCATTAGGTGTGTCATTCATTTTATTTGTGGTTTATTATTAGTTTATACAACCTCGTTAAAAGAAATATGTCTAGATAATATCCCGCTTATAAGTTAAATTACAACCTGTCACGAACAAGACAAGTCTGGCAGCTAAATGAAGCGGGTGAACGCGGCCAATGAGTTTTTTATCGCAGGAAGGATTGGTAATTTACATGGGAGGGCGTCCTGCACGCCACCATTACCGGATTGTCCACACCACTCGACTCTGACGGCCATGACCGGTGCCCATTGTGATCCGAATGCAATTCGAATCGGAATCAATCGAGCGCCAATGTCAAAAAACTCGGTAAAAACTGTGAGAGTCGTTCTAGTAGTGCTTGGGTGACAACACTGTAATCGAGTGTGCAATCGTCTCCCCCACCACTACATCCGGAGCTCCATACTTTGACAGTTATAATTTCCGCAACCAGAATCTGATATTCAAGTTTTTATCTGATTCTATACTTATATATCACAAATGAGATTTCATTCTATACGTATTTTGTTATCTGTTTGAAATTACGAACGCATACATAACCAAAATCCCCTTTAATACAACGTAGAAATCACACGCTTTAAGGTCTGTCACCGTGCCCATATTGTATGCAAAGAGAAAGTGAGTATTAATTTGAATTAAAGGATTAAGAATAGGCAGTCGCAGTATACAAATAATTCCACGTAACGCCTTTTGTTATAAGCACCGGTTCGCCCCACCTCAGATCTAGATAGCATAGGTAAAAAACCGACATGTTACAAAAAACTGACCCAAATTGACAGACACGTATTTAGAACAGATTTTACCTATCAAAGAGATATATTTTTTACAAATTTGCAATGTATTTTAAATTAAATTAGTTAATAAATTTTAGAAGTTGGCTGCGGATATTTTTCATAAATGTCATACTAGCACTTTGCCAGTATCTATTTAAGTGGTTAAACATGCCTTTGCTTTATATAACAGCTATCAAAATTTCAATGGTGGTTTCAATTTTACCAAAAATACCACCATTGAAATTTTGATATATAGAAACTTACATAGCCGAAGCTATCCATTTGCCAGACTTATTGCTATTATTTAAAATCCTTTCTATTATTATAAATATAAATATGCCATAACTATACGACCGATCATTATTAAATTTTGCATACACGTTGTCAGCGATACAAAAAATGACATAGAGTTTCATCGAGAAAAGGTACGGTTCCCGAGAGATAGAAATTTATTGACAAAATCTAAATTAACGCTAGCAAAAGCTATTCTAAACCAATGTAAAATACCAATACCACTTCATCCTAATTGAAAATCAAACATGTAGCCCCATGACTGGTCCTAAGACGAATGCAAACTCATGCCGCAGGACCAACAAGTCAGTCAATAAATGGTAATAATAATACTTTTAATGTGTAGTCTAAGCTAAACATCGCATATATTACACATTGTCGTCCCACTTTTAATCGATTAGGATTGTGCTTATTAATTTAGTTTAAATAAAGAGTCCTAGATGGCGCTAATACCAAACGTCTATAATACTTGTTAGGAAATGAATTGAATACTGCCATATTAATTACAAAAACACAAGCATAATACTATTAGACGGTAATCCTGAACTACAAGGTTTTTGTAAAATTACTTGTAACTTTATTATAAATTATAGATATATGTTATAACTAATACAACCTTGCAGTCTTAAATTTATTTTTTGTTAAACACGGACGGCTTGTTGCAACCTATCAACAGAATAAGGGTGCGCCAAAGTTCACCTAAAATTTTAACTCCGATAATTGGAAATCCGAAAATTTTCTTCCAAACATTTTTCATCCTAACAATCACAATTCCTAATTACTTTGTCTCTAATGTTAATAATTCCGGAGCATTCAATTTCATAATGTCAGTAGCAATAAACATCTATTATACTTTTATTTGTTTTCCTATATTTTCTCAACATAACCATCGTTCATACTATTATTCAGTCATATGTTTTTTGCTTAGATTTATTTTTATTCATAATAATCAATATTATATACATTAATTTTGCGTAACTTTGTTTTCACATAACATGTAGGTATAACATATAAGAATAATAGTACCATGGTACAAGTAGTTAAATACATGTTTTCATATATACATTTCAATTAAATAAGTTTAATATTAATCGAATCGGTCCTATTCCTAATTATTGGTATAGGTTAGGTTAGAACTGTGACCCCACGGGCACGCCACGATCGTGGCGGTAAGTCCCGTTTTTGAGGAGTGGCTGGAGAGGCGGCATGGCGCCCTCACCTTCCGGCTGACACAGGTTCTGACTGGCCACGGTTGTTTTGGCCAGTTCCTGTGTCGTATACGCCGGCAAGAGACGCCCGGTTGTCACCACTGCGGCGACTGCCGCGACGTTGTTGAGGACACGGCGCTGCACACTTTTGCGGTTTGCCCCGCCTGGGCATCGCAGCGCCGTGAGTTGATCGCGGCAGTCGGATCGATTGCCCTCTCGCTCCCGGCCGTAGTTCAGTCTATGGTCCGGAGTAAGAGGTCGTGGAACGCCGTCGCCTCCTTTTGTGAGGAAGTAATTTCCATCAAGGAGGCGGCGGAGCGGGAGAGGGAGCGTTTAAACCCTCTCCCCAACCGCAGAGCCGGGCGCCGGAGGGCGCGCGATGACCTCCAGCCACCCTGAGGTTTGACCTGGGGGTGGCGGGCTTTGTGGGCCTGCCCGCCATCCGTTCAGCACCAGGTCCGAGAGGCGGCGTGCGTGTTCCCACGCGCGCCTCTGTTTCGAGTCCGTCTCCCACCTAGGGGGGGAGACAGTAGGGAATCTTATGAAGTGAGTCCTTTGGGTAGGTCTCTTGTGTAGTGGCCTGCCGTTTCATACGGCGGGCCGTAACCTCGGCGGGGTCGCGACCGCATGCGAAAGCGATTCGCGCGGCCCCGTCGATAGTGGTTTTGTCGAGGAACACCGTGGTAGGTTTAGTCGGTTTTCCGGGAGGTACATTATCTTTTAACATCTTTCTTTTACCCCGGCGAGTCCGACATAATCCCTCCGCCCGCCCCCGCGGAGGGGTATGCGTCATAGCATTCCCCCACGTAAAAAAAAAAAAAAAAAAAAAAAAAAAAAAAAAAAAAAAAAAAAAAAGAACTGTGACCCCAACGCAAGAACCGAGCGAGCGTAGCGAGCGTGCCGCGGCAGCGGCCGGCGAAGTGCCAGAACCGAATTGGTCCTTTAGTTATTGGTTTAGTTACGGTTTCGGTAAACTCCCAGGCCATAAGCAATAACCGTAAACGAGTAGTGTTTTATGAATTTCATTCATTTAAGACTATAAATAATAATCATTAAAACTATAAATATCATCTTCTACCCACATATATTTTTTATTACACTTGGTAAATGTTTATTTCTGATTATGAGTGAAAATATTATGGTATACTCACCATTTAGTTTAGGGATAAAAGCGTTATGATAAAAAACAGTAGGAGTTTAAATATATTTACATTAATGATGTCATTAATTACAATTTTTAGAAACATCAGTGTTATGAGCATCGCCGGTAGCACTACAAATAGTATGAATGAAAACTTTAGGATGAAAATTTTTGGAAGAATGATCATTCGGATTACAAATAGTTAGGAAGAACAATTTCGGGTAGAGAACTTTAGGTGAGCCAATATGGACCCACAGAATAAGGTTTATTTTTAAATCACCTACTATTAATAATAATTTTCATATCAGCATAGGTATACAGGGTGTCCGGTAATTAATGAATAACCTGGAAATGTCTTATAGTGGAACTGACGGCCGTTCAGAAAAAAATATGAACAAAAATCTATCCTAACTACTACCGAGATATGTGTTTTTTTTTAATTACCATGTATTACTTTCTTGTATACTACGATCATAAATCAATGAAATCCATCGGTTTTTTGTTGTTTTATTATTAAACACTAATTATGCTAAAAGATAGACAGTCAAAAGTATGCTATACTAATATAGCTTGCACTTTTTAATATATATATATTTTTTTTTTTCATTTTTTCTGAACGGCCTTCAGTTCTACTATAAGACATTTAAAGGTTATCCATTAATTACCGGACACCCTGTATACATAAATCTCCCATAGTTGGGCGGAAGCCATGGTCCACCACGCTATCCTCATGCGGGCGTACAGATTTTAGATATCTTCGAGAACATTATGGAGAACCTCTAACTCTCTAAGAATCAGGCATAAAAGTTTATTTACAATGTTTTCCTTTAGCGTTAAACCGAGTGCTAATTAACGCCGTACCTTGGAAAAGTCAGAGATGCCTTAGGATTAAACTCAAGACTACTACAGTCAGGCATCTACAACAAGTTCATCGCCAAAGCCGCCGAGATCGCCAAGAAAAGGACCGTTGGAAACCCTTTCGAAGATGTCTTGCAAGGACCTCAGGTAACATGAAATTACAACTGTTTACCAAATTTATATTAAGCTATAATTTGTATTGGTAAATAGAAAATGCGTTTTGATAAAGATAGTATGTATTTGTATTACTCGTATTGCAGCTGTAACAAATGCGATGTTCTTAGGATCAATTGCTTGGTCCGACGTTAAACAAAAATGTTTGCATCGCTGCACGGAGTCTAAAACTGTGCCCGGTAAACGCCAAAAGATTCGCCTTGAGTGGTGAGTTCAAATCCCACACTCACAACTTTTTGTATGCTCCATTAGTAATTCTTTTAAGTCTAGATGTAGTTTGCGTCCATTAATAATAAATATTAATAGTGTTTCACAACACAGGGCTTGAAACCTTGTGCGGGAGTTATATTTTAAACAAATTTAAAAACTGTCAATTATTGAAATATGTATGCACATCGGTATATTAATAACTATGTGATGTAACTCTGGTAACAAGTAGGTTGAAGTATAATTATATTTTTACTTAACATAATGAAGTGAAGCGGTTGAAATTAAGAAATATCGCAACTTCAACCGGGAGGATGGATACCGTTTGTCTACATCTTGGAATCCAGTCATCAGCAAATGTAAACGTCGCCGTAGTGACTTAGGTAGCCAGTGTGTAGACGTCGTTAGTGTTGTGTGTCGAAATACCGACAGTGTGAATATAAATAATAGTGACCAAGTGAGGGTAGTTGCCGAAACCCGCACTTCACGAAGGCGCCGCTGAGCTCACATTAGTCAACCCGTGTCCACGATCGATGCAAGTCGGTCGAAACGTCGGGAAATTAATAGGTATTTATTACCTTTTAAATACTTTATCGCGAATAAGACCCGTTGTCTAACATTATGTTAAGTATGTGTACAAATCGCGATAGTCTAAAAACTTTTAATTATATTTTTGTTATCGCTGCAGCTGGTCAATAAACTCAACAATAAAAGAACTTTGACGCAAAGTTAGCAGTCTCGCATAGCCGCAATGCACCAGCTACATAAATAGTAACGTTTATGTCATCACTACAATCTTGTTGTACAATCTGTCGGCCTCGATGGCGTAGTGGTTAGTGTAACCGACTGCCACGCCTGAGGTCGCGGGTTCGATTCCCACACAAGTCAAACATTTGTGTGCATGAACATGGATGTTTGTCTTGATCTGGGTGTTTCTATGTATAATATGTATGTATTTACAAAAAAAAAAGGTATATATGTATGTTTATCCATTGTCTAGTACCCATAGTACAAGCTCTGCTTAGTTTGGGCTAGATGGTGTTGTGTGTATGTGGTAGAATATAGTGGTAGAATATTGTTCACAGTTCAATTGTAGGATTTGGCAATACTTATACTGGCATTACATTACGAGTAAATTCTTAAGCTTGCCTGCTATTAGGTCTGACCTAATAGTAACCCAACGTAGCAGATGTGCTACCGCAAAGGAAAAGCGACAGGCTATCAACTTTCTCGCTAAAGAACCATACAAATTACCCATTTAAAAAATCAGTACAAATTATACTCATTTATCTTTAATAATTACCTATAGTGGTCGCCCAGTCATTAAAACTGGATCGCAATTCAATACATTATAAAAACATATTTGTTTCCCGTTTAATTTTTGCTTTCTGCTACCCTCTCCATACAAACTCTAACTATATCTCATACTTCTACATGCGCGCAAAATACTTAAATAGTTTTCTCTTCATATACTAATATCCTATATATAGTTAATTGCTTACTGTCCTTATTTCTAGCGAGTTCACTTGTTTGTCACATCAACGATAAGAGTTATTAAAACTTGCTAACGACGCTCCCTTGGCGGTCAAAATGCTAGTTAAGACGCTATTGGCATAATATACATATATAGTTATAGTACCCATGCCCATATCCATATAACATGACTGATTGTTCAGTAATAAATGGGGCAAATAATCGCCCGACGCACCTGCATAGTTGTATAGGTACCTAATACAGTCTAATGATAAAACTATACAAACATATATACTATAATATACTTGGCCCTCGCCAAGTTGTTATTAAATCTAGATTCTAGCTCATCTCGTTCATCTGTGTTAGCGGGATAAGTTGCTAAAAATATTTGGCACTATAATTTCATCAACCTTTACGTAACACAGGGTACGATGAAATTAATGGCCATGATGTGAACGCCACTACTGCGTTTAAATAGTATACTCATTGGGTTACTTATAAAATAATCGTTGAATAATATTTTGTTTTGTTTCTTACTTTAGATATTTAATGTAAATTTGATTTGTTTTTTACTACACGATATGATGTAAATAAATACTTTACAAGACAAAGTGAACAAATCGCAACAAGTATTATATGTTTTTGCCTGTCGCCTCTTACAATACCATGCAAAGCCGTAATGTTAGTAATAAATATAGTCTTTTCTGAAAATCTAAATTAATATTTTCAACATCACTATATAATTTTGTATTTTTCTGCATGTGCAATTTGATAGGTTACCCAATACATGGAACAGGGGTTTACATATTTGATCTCGTGCTATCTTCAGGCCCTGATATAATCTTTAAAACTAGCTTTAGGCTCTGATACTCCGCTATTTGTATGTAACGGTACAAAAATCAGACAATTCATATGCTTCTCAGGTGGACTCAGAAATGTTCAGCAAGGTGTTGGGCTATATAGACGCGGGAAAAATAGCCGGCGCACATTGTATATCCGGTGGTGATCGTCATGGCAATAAAGGTTACTTCATCCAACCGTCCGTCTTTGCTGACGTCAATGATGATATGAAAATAGCAAAAGAAGAGGTAAGAAATCAATAACTCCAAAATATTTCATTACATACTAGTTCTAGACTTTTAGATTGGTCAGTTCTAAGGTAACCACTGTTGCAAGCAATAAATATTTTCTTTATTTCTGTTAAGTAACTATTGTCATTGTTTAAACGGTGATCAATGTATTGTTTTGATTGTGCGCGTGTTTTTTTTTTGTTCTTATCCTAACAGAAACGTGACAAAAAGGAAAAGTAGACAGTAATAGGACTAATAGGAGGAGCTAACATGATTTCTCCATAAAATTTCGTCCGTTTACGCGAATGCTACAAATAGATTATTTGAAATCAAACTACCTTATGCGGATATTAACGGATAATTTGTTTTAAATATACGATCTAACATTTACGTTTAATGTCATATGAATCTGTAGAAATCTCACTTTCTTTACGAATAAAAATCGTCACTCATAATATGTGTACATTTGCAGCAAATACACCAACTTAACATAATTCACATTACGTAACGCAATATGACTTTGTACTATAATAATGCGTTTTAATACTAGTTTGGTTATCTCAAGGATATACTTTTTATATACTTACCCAAATTCATGCTTAGGTATATAAGATAATCACTAACATGAGTTGTATATTTTTTATAATATGATCGGATATATTGTATTCAACATCGCTTAATATTCTCCTAGTTTTTAATCGACGGCTTATATACCAAAAGAAGTGGGTAATTTTTCGATTTATAAGTAGCCTACGTCAGTCTTTGGACCATAACCTACGTACTGTATGCTGATAATCGCGTTAATCCGTTCCTTTATTAATGCGTGAAAGAAGTACAAATCAATAAACACTTGTTTGCATATACATATATAAGTACCTACTACGGAGGTAGAGATGTTATTTAGTGTTTACAGAAGCAACCTAGTGTAATAGGATACTTTATATCCCGGTATGCAATCCCATTGGATAAATTCAGGCGAAGCCTTATAAGTCTTACCCAAACAAAATTTAACAAATTACAATCGATTTTTGTATTATAGTATAGGAATATTAGTATTTCTAATAAAAAATATGAGAGTTACAAAGAATGTTGCAGTACGTTTATTAGCGGTGTGCGTGTTCCCACGCGCACCTCTGTGTCGAGTCCGTGTGCCCTCTAGGGGGGAGACAGTAGGGAATTTTTCGAGTGAGTCCTTTGGGTAGGTCTCTTGTGTAGTGGCCTGCCGTTTCACACGGCGAGCCGTAACCTCGGCGGGGTCGCGACCGCATGCGAAAGCGCGGCCCCGTCGATAGTGGTTTTGTCGAGGAACACCGTGGTTAGTTTAGTCGGTATTCCGAGAGGTACATTTTCTTTTCAACATCTTTCTTTTACCTCGGCGAGTCCGACATAATCCCTCCGCCCGCCCCCGCAGAGGGATATGCGTCATGGCAATCCAATACGTAAAAAAAAAAAAAGATTCGAAAGGGATTCGAGTGCAATAGTGTGTATCGCTACTAAAGGCTACCTTATCTCCATAAAGCAACAGTCATAGGTTTTACATAATTATTTGTTTTTAAAGGCAAAACATAAATGGAACGCCTCCTTTCTGGCTCTCTAAAATCACATTATCCGACCTTGGAACAGAAACCTATACTTGACAATCAGCAGTTCAGTATACATACATTATAAACAATTACACAGAAGTAGCAATAAAAATAACATTTATTTAACATGTACCTGTGGTCACTACACACATCATTCGATACGGGCCAATCTGATGTCTCTGAAAAACCTAATGTGATTCGCTATAAACACTTATCAGCTCAGTATACGCCGCTGGACTACATAATAAGACAATTATTTATAGTACTATGATGTATATAATTTGCATAATTACTATATTACTTTCTTCTATGTGGCTGTCGACGGAACTCGCCCGACTATCCGGCATTATTCACAGTATTAGTATATTTACAAGACCATATTATATAAATAAACAAAGTCAAATTCAAAATTTGGTTATTCATTTAGGTCACAAAGTAATATTTATGAACGACAAAATATATTGGATAGTAAGTTTACTAAGTTCTGAAGTTTATTTAGCTTACTTGCTAGATTTAGTCAAAGGTTTGATATAAGAACAATATGAGAAGAAACCTGCAAGAAACTCACAGCCATTCTTAAATCGCCAATTAAATATAATTTCAGTATTTTACAACTCATATCAACAAGGTGTTGGAGCCATTACATTAGGTATCATGTATTACTAACTACTAAAATTTAAAAGTACCAAATAACAATCAAAATAATTACTAATCAGCTACGAGCACAATGACGAGCGTGCAGAAAGAAGTTAAATGAAGTTTGGCGTTCATATGCGACTACCATTCCATTGGACTGAGAGTGAGGGAATAGATAGTGTGTGTGACACCTGTTTGCGACTTTACACACACACTTGTGCACTATAATATCTGCCGCACATATGGCTAGTCTCAGATAAGATTAGTCGGCGTGACAAAAATTCCATCCCAAGGAAATTATATTAATTAATATAATTTCCTTCGCAATATAATAAGACACAAAAAAAATTTATTTAAAATCGTAATCTTATTTTGCACATTAATGTTGATGAAATGAATTGGATATTTTCGTCACTGTAGTCACTTTATTCTGATATGACTTAATAAGACAATATGATCATTATAAACAAAATCTTATTGGGTTATGTTAAGAATTATTTTAGATTGACGACAGCAGTTTTATCTTAACGCATAAGTTCAAGTCCAAGAGTAATGTTGCCATACTGCAGCAATTACCACTTTATTGGTTATCCTGTATGACCAAATTGTTTTGCTCAAAATTCAGTGATAAGATTAATGTTTAAAAGTTTAATTGAAAAATTAATATCCAGTGCTTTATTTAAAATTTAGTGCCGCAGCAGATGATTGAGAACGCTTATTTTTGTGTACGATCTTTCAATTTCGAGTCAGGCAAAGATTTATTAGGTGTTTACGGAGTCAGGCAATTTTATGACTTATTTGGGCCGTAGACATGCATATTTTGAAGATTATCTGTTGGAGATTAAAACATACAAGTGGCAACACTCGGTCTAATAATTCAGTTTGCTCCATAGATTTTAAGTTTGCTCGAAGCTGGCTTCATAGATTACAATACTTTTTTTTTTTTTTTTTTTTTACTTTGCTCGTCGAAATGACCACACTCCGCCTGATGGTAAGCAGTAGTGTGGTCTAAGAGCAGTGGCCTCCACATCGTCCTCATAGCAGCCGAGGCGATGTTGAGGTCTCTACTTTGACGGCCTGAGAAGGTGCTTTTTCACGCCCCGCTTAAAGGACCCAGGATTGAAGGAAGAAGGAAACACGTGCCTTGGCAGAGAATTCCATGCCTTGATCGTTCGGCAGAGGTATGAGGACCCAAACTTGTTGGTACGCACTCTAGTCGACTCCACCGTGTAAGGATGGCATCTGAGCCCAGCACGCGTTGTTCTGGATAGGAAAGTTAGTAGTTAGCCTGTTAGCCGGCTTTAAGTTCGCCCGTTGGAACTGTGTTGCTTCGATAGAATCTGATATATAAGCCACAAAATGGTGAAAGTTGACATTAAATACACAAAAGTAAGTAATATATTATAATTATTATGTATTTGATCAGTATCGCGTTTAAAAATTCAGTACTATATTTTAAAATTGTTAAATATGTGGAGTAGATTCTAATTCATATGATTCATAGATTACAATTTAACCAAAATATATTTAACGGTTTGCCAGTTTAGCACGAACAGAGCTACGCGCTTTTATAATATTAGTATGGATTTATGATGTATACCTACAATGATATTCTTTTTAATATTCATTTAATATATGTAAGGCTGGTGGTTATGATAGGACTACAGTCGAAATGCTGAGAGCTCGACAGGGTCTCATAGTAAATCAGTTGTGCCGTTGTTTACAAGGGATGGTACACATGATATTGAAAGAAGAACGATTGCTGGCAATAAAGTGAATGGCGCTCTACGCGCTTTTATGAACAGTCGAAATATATCCGAAAAGGCACGTTTGGCTGTTCATAGAGGACTATTAGTGCCTACACTAATGCATGGAAGTGAAAGTTGGGTATGACAAAAGAAGCATGAGAGCAGAATAAATGCTGTAGAAATGAGAGCGCTGAGAAATATTATGTGGTGTGACTCTGAAAGATAGAATAAGGAATAGTGTGATTAGAGAGAGATGCGGCATAAAAGTGGATATAGTGACGAGAATAGAAAAGGGTATGTTAAATTGGTTTGGGCATGTAGAAAGAATGGACGAGAACAGACTGACTAAGAAAGTTTATAAGGCTAGTGTGAATGGAACAGTCGCAAGGGGAAGACCTAGGCGAACGTTTCCTGATCAGATCGGAGACGTTCTGGATAAAGGCCAGGTTAAGAGCACCTTACACCGGCGAGCGTGTATGAATAATGTTATGAAAGTGAATGAAGCCAGAGAAGTGTGTCAAGATCGTAGCAAATGGAAATCCGTAGTCTCTGCCTAACCCTTCTGGGAAACAGGCGTGAATTTATGTATGTATGTATGTATGTATAACTCCGAGTAAAAGTCCTTATCGTTCCATAACACCCTGGGCATTCACGGCTATCAATGAAAAAAAAACAAGCCGCTCTTGATGACAACGATAAATATAACCCACGATGATAAGTGAAAAAAACAATATTATTACATGCCAGGTGATTGGGAAACAGTATTTCTCGGTAGATAAGCATGGGTCAAATATAATTAAGGTTTTTACAAGTTAATCTGTTCTTAGAATACCAGACATGATTAAAAATCTATTGTGTCTAGTGTAAATGCGGACGGTCAGGGTGGCGGCGGCAATGAAGACACAAGTTGTTCGGAAAAGAACTTATATTATCTTTTTAATGCACGTTTCAACGGTTAGAATATGAATGCCCTAAAATATTCTAACCGCCGGTATTTATACAAACATATGACCTAATTTAATACTAAAACATTGTTTATCTTAATTATTCTGATGATTATTTACATACAATTATTATTTAATAATACATAATTATGTAACATTAAGGATTTATTACACCGGAAGCAGAGGCGCCGGTGTGACAAAATTATGCCTAACCCAAAATCAGTAGGAATCTAATAGCTTCATCATTATATTATACATAGTAAACAAAATTATTATAGGTTTTATTATTCGACATAGTGTAAGAAAAAGTACAGAGATCAATAACAATACGTACTATTTATTAATCGCGCCGGAAGCTGACAAGGCGAAGGCGCCAAGCAAATAAATATAATTAAGTATAAAGAAATATGAGATAACTATTTAGATACTTGATTATAAAATTATAAAACGATAATTGGTTTTAATGTACATATAGTGGTTAAGATGTACCCGAACTAGTAGTATATGTGAGGCCGGAAGTGTTACTTGATAACACTAGCCACCAGTGTGCCCTAGCGATTAAATAACCTATTGAGTCGCAATTACACTTGCATAATATGCGGCAATTTTTGCTCCTAAAAATATTTTGCTTATTTCTAATCTTTATATATATAATTTTTCTGTACGTGTGTTGACAGTGAACTCCTCCTAAACGGCTGGACCGATTTAAATGAATTTAATGTGTGTGTTATACTCGTAGTGGATTCGAGGATAGTTTAGAATTGGTGTTTTTTTTGTTTTGTTTTTTTCTCCTGTACAGGACAACGTCTGTCGGGACAGCTAGTTAGTTATAAAATGGTAGGCCAGTAATATATAGGTATAGTTTTGTTCGCTGTTTCAAAGTTCTTTAAATACAAAAATACACTACCACAACATTTTTCTAGAACATTTTAAAGCAATTATTTTCTCAAGGAGTCCGTAGATAAGTACATCATTACCGTAAATATTGTTTCTGTGTGTGGCAAATTGTCATAGCTGACTATTTTAAAATGTGTTGACGTTGTAAATAATAATTATTATGTCATAAATGTAAATGTAACAAATAGGTTTTCTCGAAAAGATGCTTTCAATGCAAAAATATAAAAACAATCGTAATTTTAAATAATTGTTTGTTTAAACTGTAAACAATAAAATGTTCTAAACAACGCCAAAGTATTTACAACAAAAATATTGGTCTAATCTATTGTATTTTCTTTCAATACGAGCTAAGAGACGCGTGCCATCTTAAATAACTAGTAAACGGATTTTCATGAGACTTCTTTCTATATATACTAATATTATAAAGCTGAAGAGTTTGTTTGTTTGGTTGAACACGCTAATCTTAGGAACTACTGATTCGAATTGAAAATTATTTTAGTGTTGGGTAGCCCATTTATAGACAATAGGCCATATAACAACACGCTACGTCTAATAGGAAGGGAGCAGCAATGAAAAATGTTGCAAAAACGGGGAAAATCTCTTAAACCGGCAATACAAGTTGGCCCAACGTTGCCGAGTGACAGCCAATGCCAACGTATAGAGGGTGAATTTGTTTTAGCTTGCTAGTGCTTCGTATCACTCGCCTAGTTGTCCGAGTGAAGGCAAGCGCCAACGTGTATAGAGCTTGATTTGCGTAGGTTGTAACAAATCGCAGTCGCTCGTGATCACTTCGGAGCAGTGTCGGTTTTTCTACACAAATCAAAGGCGTTGGTTTACGCTCGGCCAATAGTGTCCACATGTTGTTCCGGCTGCCATTTCGCGCTTGGCGAACATCGTTGATATACGTACAAAATGTATTATTTTACAAAGCTACTACACACTGATATAATAATTAAATGCACTCATTAATCGTGAATAAGTCGTTCGAGTGCCATAATTAAATAAATACCAGCAGCTGCAATAACCTTTACAACGTCTATATTGCTTCAATGCTCAATAAAGACTGACAGCGCCCAACGTGAGGACAGCTCCACAAAGCTCGTCTACATTGGCCGTTTGCATTGGTTTTCTTCAAACTTGCCGAGCGTCTAGACGGTAGTACTTGCCTTCAGTTTGCCTTCACTCGCGTTGGCCTACGCTTGGCCAAAATGTATTGCAGGCTTTATACGAAACAGACAAAGTTGCGCGGGTCAGCTAGTTATCTATACATTAGAATAATATATTATAGGCTACTAAAAAAACTATCTTAACGTAAATCTACATTAATACGAGGGAAGCGAAGCCGCGAGCAAAATCTGATCTTAAATAATATCAATGAAAAGTGTACGGGGATAATAAGTTATTCACGTTTCCGAACCACATTGCAGCCCCATGACAGTAATAATGGAAAGAGCTATATAAGCTCAGAGTAAAAATCTAGTACCGTTAATGGCTCCAGAACGAGACCATTTTTGTATGTTGTTATAATCGCTATACAATATACAGAAATATTTTGCGCGATAAACAGAACATAAAATACGGCTATACAGATGGCACAGTGGTTTAATTAGTCGCCTTACTAATCCCCACTGAGCGCGTAATGTGTGTTAGATTTCTACCTAAGATAAATATGTACTACATAGTTTTAATTATACTTATCTGGTTGTTCATTGTGTAGACAAAACAAAGTACTCATTCCTAGTGCAAGAGATAGTTTAATCAATTATTTCATGACGTGTTCATGATTTTCATTTATTTTAAACTGAAGGGCTAGGCTGAGATACACACGATTATATTGTTTTATATTTAGGTTTTCGGACGTCGCGTCGGCGTCCACACACTATGCTTTTATCATAATGTCTCAATATTGCTAAGCCGTCAGTACAAATCGAAAAGAAACTAGAGTAATAATATATGTCTTTAGTTAGTTTTAAAAGTGTTGTTTTGTTTTTGTAGTTGTTCATCAACAATGAGTGGGTGGACGCTGTGAGCAAGAAGACCTTCCCCACCATCAACCCTCAAGATGAGTCCGTCATCACACGAGTGGCTGAAGGCGATAAAGTGAGTCTTTTAAACATCTCGACTTTTCTTCGCAATACGGATTTCGAATATCTTTCGTGATATGATATAATAACGCTCTATGGTAAAGAATCTTTCTCTTGAAATTTGGTCACTTATTGCAAACTGATACAAACAATAACTATGTTTCTAAATCCCTATAAAGATCAATAGGTACAGGATGTTACTATTGCTAAATAGCGCATAGTTAAAGAAGAATTGCACTATTATTTAAGTTATTTGATAAGAGTATCACTTCTATTTGATTGCCCATTAGATCGTCAAACGACTTGACATATGTTTAATATTGACACGTCGTTAATAAGTCTTGTAGAAACCGGGTATAAGTGGCATTAACATGATTGACACTCATTGTTTAATCAACTGTAAACAGATGTTTTATGTTTATGCTACTGCTTAAAACTTTATTGTCAGTTAATTTCTAGTAACGTATCCTGGAATTGCGACCAATAGATAATATTGATCCTTTATTTCGTAGGATCCATCTCACACTATGAAATATGAGTGCATTATTGCATAATATAGTAGGCGTGAATGTTATGTTAAATGGAGTAATTTTGCATTCAGGCCGACATCGATTTGGCAGTAGCCGCAGCCAAAAAGGCTTTCCACCGCTACTCATCATGGCGCACAATGGATGCGTCCCAACGCGGCCTTCTCATGCTCAAGTTAGCTGAACTCTTAGACTCCCAAGCGAGATACCTAGCAGAGCTAGAAACACTCGACTGTGGGAAACCAGTCAAAAATGCCGAAGCAGAGGTGCACTCTTCTGCTTCGGTTCTGAGATATTACGCCGGCAAAGCTGACAAAATCTGTGGTGACACTATTCCTGCAGGTATGGTTTTTATTTGTTTTTTATCATAAACCTCTTTCTTATACTTATATGTAGAATTTTAAATTAACGTAATAAGTCGCACCGGCACACCGGTGGCCCGACGCAATAGGTTTTTAATTATGTCTAGTATTCTAAAACTTGATAGATTAATGAACATAGTGTTTAATCACAAAAATATATTATAATAATAATTAACACAATGTTTAAATTTGTATATTTGCAAAAAGAAATGTATCTACTTAAATGGTAGGTATTGATTTAAAATATTATGCTAGGTTGCCAAGGCTCGGCAAGCACACAGAAACTCCGACTATATAGAAATGCTCGGCTCGCGTTTGGGAGTTATTTACATACTTGTGAATGCGCCAGAGTGCTCCGATCAGTAAAGCATGGTCGACATCTAACTTATTTCGGTTGTTACGTTTTGATTATCATTTATCATACATTTATTATAAATACAAGGAAATAAAACAAGAAAAAGAAAATCTGGCTAAGGAGATGGGCGACAAATTAGTACGGATTTAAAGATAAGAAAACATAAATAACATTTTAAAGAAAAGCCATCGTGGTCACATCCAATAGCTAGTCCTACTTATATTATAAATGTGAGGAAAGTTTGTGAGGATGAATGGATAGATGGATGTTTGTTACTCTTTCACGCAAAAAAATAATGAACCTGCAATTGCGATGAAGCTTTGTATGTAACTGGAGACCTAGATTAACACATAGGCTATTTTTTATCCCGATATTCCCATGGCATCGAAAATTAATATATAAATTATTAAAAAAACCTCTTCTCTGGTATGGCAAACTTTTCTATTAAATGTTCTGATCTCCGTTACCGCCAAGATCAAAGTTGACGATAGAGGTCAAAGATAGATTGATGAGAGTGATTTTAATTCTTGGTATTCCAATCTCAAAGCGATGACACTTTCTTTGTCTAAACGATAAATGTATATTCCGTTATCAAGTATAAAAATTATGTAATATTTTATAATATTAGTAACAGCCGATCGGACACTGCATAATTGTTATATTTGGGAATGGAAGATGAACATTACTCCTAGCGAGAAAAACAGATCGATCATGCATTTTATGGTCTCAACTTCACAAGTTTTCTGGTTCTGCGTTGTCATAGCTCAATTTGTGAGTCAGAAGAGTCTTCATCCACCCTCACATTTGTTTATTTTATTTTACTATCTACTGACACACACTGTACTTATTGTAAATAGCGTGATGTATCTGTATTCCGTAGGTATGCTAGCCTGTGTGTCCGTATTCAGCGATTTAGACAACTGTGCAAATAAGCGATGTTACGTTATATTCATAGCTAGGTATGATGTCACGGATAATTTAAAACCAAGAACACAAAAGAACGTACAATGCGAAAGAAAAAAATTAAAAATGTTCTGAGGAAACTCATTTTGTGCTGGCCTTTCTTCAAAAACTCACGTTTGAATCTTCTAAACTATCTAATTGGTGGCTTGTAGTATAATCCCTCTCGGCCAAGTGTATGTTGACAGACTTCGAACACCCTTAAGAATATTATGAATACCGCCCAGACAGGTTTCGTCATAACGTTTTCCTTGACCGATAAAACAAGAGAGATAATTTTATTAATATAATAAACACATCATTTCAAAAGGTCAGACTGACAATTTAATGAATACTATATTAAATTATTGCGTGGGGCGTATTAGATCGATCTTATCTAATGGGAGAGAATGAATGAAAACAGGTAAGTATGTTAGAATTGTAACTGCAATCAATAGCACCTGCTTTATCCTAGATTACAGGCATTTAATAAATATGAGTATGTATGTTTGACTACCTCAGTGTTTCCAGTAGTAGTGGAGGATTGGTGACTACGACTGCTGTGCATGATATCTTGGGTCCGAATCTTGAGTAGAGCAAAGTTTTATTGGGGCTTTTCTATTAATAAATTCACAATAACACGGAGTCTACAACTATGCCTGAACAACAGCAATAGGGTCGCACCCTATTAAGTGGGATTTAAAACCACCCAACAGAGATATCGATATGGGATTATATGCGTTATAGATATACTTGATGATATTACAATTAACGTTATTTATTATCACAACAAAACAGATCGGTCAATGAAAAATATATAATCTAATCAATGCTTTCCTGATTTATACATGGATTTCATGTATTATCTAACTGTTAAAAATTATACCTTATTCATATCTCACAACATTGATTAAATATTGTTAGTACTTTCACATATTAATTTTATTATAAATTTGAAAACTTCTGATGATGTTTATGTTTGTTACTTAAACACCGTAAGCTGTTAAAGGATCGAATGAAACTTGGCACGTTAATAGACAATGTACCGAATTAACACATAGAGTACGTTTTGTACTGGTGTGCATTCGCGTGGGATTCATTTACGCTAAGCGACGCGCGACGGTCTGAAACTAGTGTATCATATATTACATATTAAAATATAAGATATTTTAGCTATTGGGCGGTTAGATAAAGCATCAAATATATCAAGGAATGTATGTTAAGAAATAAGTAAATAAATAGCATGTAGCGTCCCGTATACACACTATATAAAGTAAACTAAGGTGATTTTTGTCTCTACAGCTTACAATGTCATCTTGACACCATCTTAGTATCCCAGCTTACATGGCAGCTGAAAAGCAACCGAATCGTTGAGAATGTTGTTTTTAAAAGTAGGTAGGTAAGCCTGTTATCAATAGTTTCACTTTGCAGTATATTGATATTTTTTGTTAACCTGGCAATTGTTGGAATGCCATACAATGAAAAATCTAGTGTGCCTGGCCGCCGGGGTGTTGCTGTCACTCAATAGGTTTCATGTTAGTAAACAAATGATGTCTACTCATTTGTTAAATCTCTTTTTTATACTTACGAAAGTGTAAATGACAGTAAAGTTTAAAGTCATTGGAAATATATAGCACCTTGAAAATTAATCCAGACAGTAACCCTAATCCAGATATCAAACACAAGATATATTGCTGTTTATTTGTCTTGCTGATATCAGGTCGAGTGCTAGACGTGGAGATCACTAATGACATCTATTGTCACGATATTTACGACACTATTTAACATGAATTATTGATAACTTATACTCATTATGTGGTATTGCAACGTATGAATTATTTTCTATGTCGGAGTGGCAACGTTTATCCCGTCCTTATTAGCCATTTTATAGGATCAAAGCACCTGGGCGTGCAGTGGGAAATGTTGGTTTCAATCAATAGAAAACACGTAGGCAGTCAGACAACTTGTATTCGAATTCAACTAACAACTATTTCACACTCAGAGCACTTATCACTAAGAAACGCGAGATAGTTCCTACGAGGTGTGCACTGGTCGAAGGTAACACGTAGACTGAGCTCTGTCCGCCCCTCGCGCCGCCTCATAGACTCCGTCTAATGCCGATAAATGGCACTAGCGTTCCACCTTAATGCCTTTCTGTGTCACTAGATGGCGCTAGTGTCCCAACTAACAGTATTGCCGTTCCGACATCTATAATATAGATGATTATTATCATATTTTGTAGTTAATAGGAAAGTTATACTTGGCTTGTTGCAAGCTTGGAATAATAAGGTATACAACGTGAAACAGTAAAATGTAGTCATGTTTCGGGTGGTCAAGTATTTGGCATAAATAGCATTATCTTCTTATATTTATGCAAAAATCACTTTGGACGATGTTGGGCACCGTGCCGCTAATAAGATTCTCTATTTTTTTGTTGTATAATTTGTCAATTTTTTGTAAGTTTAAGGGCTTGTACCTTACAAGCCCTTAAACTTACAAAAAATTGCATTACCACCTCCAGATAGAATTTATCTATAAGATAAAAGTCTCGCCATCTCTCTTTTTAACCTAACATGAGTGAGACAACATGCGATTTATCTTTCGGATAACTTTTACTAGTTAGTAGTAGGAGTGACCGTAAATCAATCACATTAAGGTCATAGCACACATATCAACTCGGAAAGGGATCGTCACCGTATCGACTAACTTTTACCATCCGATTACAGCTTACTGTTATTGTGAAATATGTATCTACCTACATATTATTTACTTTATGTGACATTGTTGTATGTACTGTGTATGTGTGTGTGACTGTTAAACATACCTAAACCTGCCGATTAAATAAAGCCATTTTGGATTGCTTACTTTTATAAATGGACACAAACGACATGTCGCTTGTGCTTACAATGACGTAAGCAATTTTTTTGTTATACTGTTATACGCAAGCCAATAAAACAATATACTTATTGCTGTTTTAATTAAAAGTAGTGGTAGTTTAATACATAAATATTATATTAGCAGACGAAAACTTTAGCAAATTCGCTATTATACTATTTGTTGCTTGGCTGCCATTGGCTATACTGAGGGACATAGGCCAGGGATTGACTAGTATTTATTTACATTGATCAATATTTTTCTAAAGCGTTATAATAAATAAGTTTGCGGTAGTGGTATGCATCCATACCAATACGAATTTTCAACGGCAAAGTGATAACAACCTAGGAATTTAAACAATAGGAAATATAAAATGGTTAGATAATTTTCATTTACAAAACAATACTTGTTAAATAATTAATAAGATATGATAAAGTTAACAATACTTGATTATATAACAGCAGTATAAACAAGATCGGGCAGGCCACGATCGTGGCGGTAAGTCCCGTGTTTGAGGAGTGGCTGGAGAGGCGGCATGGCGCCCTCACCTTCCGGCTGACACAGGTATTGACTGGCCACGGTTGTTTTGGCCAGCTCCTGTGTCGTATACGCTGGCAAGAGACGCCCGGTTGTCACCACTGCGCCGACTGCCGCGACGTTGTAGAGGATACGGCGCTGCACACTTTGGCGGTTTGCCCCGCCTGGGTATCGCAGCGCCGTGAGTTGATCGCGGCAGTCGGATCGGTTGCCCTCTCGCTCCCGGCCGTAGTTCAGTCTATGGTCCGGAGTGAGAGGTCGTGGAACGCCGTCGCCTCCTTCTGTGAGGAAGTGATTTCCGTCAAGGAGGCGGCGGAGCGGGAGCGAGAGCGTTTAAGCCCTCTCCCCAACCGCAGAGCCGGGAGCCGGAGGGCACGGGACGACCTCCAGCCACTCTGAGTTTTGACCTGGGGGTGGCGGGCTTCGTGGGCCTGCCCGCCATCCGTTCAGCACCAGGTCCGAGAGGCGGCGTGCGTGTTCCCACGCGCGCCTCTGTGTCGAGTCCGTCTCTCCTCTAGCGGGGAGACAGTAGGGAATATATTTGAGTGAGTGCCTTTGGGTAGGTCTCTTTGTGTAGTGGCCTGCCGTTTCATACGGCGGGCTGTAACCTCGGCGAGGTCGCGACTGCATGCGAAAGCTATTCGCGCCGCCCCGTCGATAGTGGTTTTGTCGAGGAACACCGTGGTAGATTTAGTCGGTATTCCGGGAGATACATTATTCTTATTCTATCTTTCTTCTACCCCGGCGAGTCCGACATAATCCTTCCGCCCGCCCCCGCGGAGGGATATGCGACAAAGCATTCCTCCAAGTAAAAAAATAAAAATAAAGTATAAACAAGATAGCTATGATAGCTTTAAAACACTTAATTAAATACTTAACACTTTGTAATTTTTCGCGATCCTTCGACTGATAACATTATCTGTACCTACTATTAATAGAATTCTAGGAATCGCCGTAGTACAACTTGAAGCTATGGCTAAATCTAATGTTACGTTATAACTGCTAGAGTTAATGAGCATTTAATGACTATTCAACATTAAAATGTTTATATTTATTTAAAGAAAATGTCAATACAGAGTTGAATTGCCACCAAAATAGAAAAGCTAAAATTAAAATTCAATATTAACTTAACCCTTAATAAAAGTAAAAAAGTAAACTACGAAATGTAGAAATAAAATAAAACAAAACAAATGAAAATAATTACAAATGTGTGTGGATGAGAATGTGAATATGAGGTGGTGATAGCGAATGTAACGACGTTTTTGAGGCTGTAGGTGTGTCATTATAAAATGAATATATGTTATAAAGATTTTTCTTTACTATAACCAACTCTTGTCTACTTTAGATTCGTCCAATTGCGATGAAAATACTATTATAAATATATTTAATACTACAAAATAACTTTCTGCATATCAAATCGAAAATAAAACTTATTTTGTATATTAAAATTGTTTACAGATGGTGAAGTATTGTCCCTCACGCTGAAAGAGCCGGTTGGTGTGGTCGGTCAGATCATACCATGGAACTACCCGATCCCCATGATGGCGTGGAAAATTGCTCCAGCTTTAGCCGCAGGTAAGCTTTGTACATAACAGTAAATATTAGGAACAAATAATGTTTACAGCTCAAAGGAAAAATTAAAAATAAAGTATCGTAGCCCATTTTGAAGAGTTATTGTATATATTATATATGTTGGCATGATTTACTCTAGATCGAAATTCCTGGAAATTGGAAAAAGAATTGAATATGTTTCGTAGTTACGTCAATGGTTATATTTTCACACAACAGTTGCGATTCTATCTAATTATCGACATCAATTACTTAAAGCATCACAATTTATTTATATTAAGAAGGTAAACATCCTACACCATATTTGCTTGCACAACTGACTGACGAAATAGGAATCTTACGTGTTCTTCAATTTAAAATATTCACATTTATGCAATCAAATGTATTTTATTAAATAATATCAACTAATAAATTATTTTGGAAAGTTATGAAATACTGGATTAAATTGAATTGTATGTGTAAACAATACGAAAAATAATATCAAGGCGATCGCCAGGATATCTCAATTATCACGAACTGCATTGCAAAATAATAAAATATTTCCTGCCAGTAATACTTTAATCTGCTACAAATTGTATCGTCTGTGTTACTATGTTACTACTGTTGACCCTAGACCTTACTCAATTTACAAATAGATCTTATTGATCTTAAAATAATTAAAATTAGCCCCTTCAATATAAATATAAATCTTCGTTTGAAATATAAATGTACGTCGAATAGATTCCTTTTATAATGAGTCTAAAACATAATTATATATTCTAAAGTATGTATAATCAGGTTTCCAGGGCGAAAAACTAATTCTAGTCATTGTTATTTAGGTTGCACAATAGTTCTCAAGCCAGCTGAGCAGACTTCCCTCACAGCACTGGCCGTGGCGGCCCTGATCAAGGACGCTGGATTTCCTCCCGGAGTTGTCAATGTTATTCCAGGATACGGACCTACTGCTGGTGTAGCTATTATAGCTCATCCTGATATCGACAAGGTTGCTTTCACTGGATCTACTGAGGTGAAAACAAATACATATACATCTGTATCTTCACTTTTATATCCGTATATTACACACGGAGTTCTTGAATAAGAGCAAAAATAATAAACGAAAAAAAATATTCTAAAGTGGTTACCATAATAAAAATCTAATTAAGTACAAAAATAGTTGAGTAAAGTCGGAATAAACCAAATCTTGAGGGGTCGCGTTGTCGTGTGGAAGTAATAATAATATGTACATAATAATATGTATTACTTTCACATGACATTCATATTCGTGCGGCCCCGCCGACTCTGGTTATGTTGATGAACACTGTGGTAGGTCTAGTCGGTATAACCGAGGAGTCCGACATAATCTCTTCGTCGCCCCGCGGATAGATATGCGTCAATGCATACAGTCATTGCAAGTAAAAAAACCTAATTATCTTGTGTAGTCATTATGATATTTCATGGATTCATCATATGCATATTTCAGGTTGGCCGCATTATTTTGGGTGCTGCGGGTGCCGTTAACCTGAAACGTGTCACTTTGGAGCTCGGCGGCAAGAGTCCCCTGGTCATCTTCAATGATGCCGATGGTAATCATACATTATAATTTTAAATATTCCACCAATATATTATCATACTTATTTAATTAATACCTATCACGGAGGTTCTTATCAATCTAATTGATTTAACTTCTTGTCTGTTGTTTTTGACAGAATGGAGTAATATGCTTTGTCATCGACGAGATAAAAATATTACGATATTAAGTTATATTTGTTATTATAATAATTTTTATACCTTTATATCGCAATATTTTTATATAGCAACAAGCTAACATGTACTTATATGTATATGTAAATATAGTGATATCGTCGTAATTGGTGACTTCAATATGCATTCCTGTTCGATAAACGTATGTAATTATTTTGAATACTTTTTATCATATTGTGGATTTACTCAGTACAACATGATCGTTAATTGTAATGAAGTGTTAAGTACGCTTCCGAAGGGAGAGAGTGTGAGTGTGTGCGGGGCGGAGGCGCCCTTCGTGCCTGTAGACCATCGATCAAATATACTATAGATGCACGATCGTCGCTCGAAAAACGGCTTCATCCAAACTGTGCATAAATCAGTTTTATGCACAGTTTCGCTCGCAGTCACTTTACGACCGCGCTAGCAGTGTGACGTTTCACGATGCCAAAGTGTGTAGTAAAAAATGCAAAAACTATACTCTAAAAGTGCAAAAAAAGGTTGGAGTGTCGTACATTCGGTAAGTATAGTTTTATTATGAAATATTTATTATATTTTGATGAATATATACACTTTAAATAATATATTTGAAAATATTTTCGTTTAAATTTCAATGGATGCATTACGCACCCGTCCCGCTCACTCTTGCGTGCGTTGCCCGTAAGCGAAATTATTAATATAATATTTGTATTAATTTATTTTAGCTTTCCACAACATGAAATTCGAAGGGAGAAATGGAGACGTATTATAAGCTCGAGATAAAGATGACGAATTTTACCAACCAAATACTTCTAGCGTAATTTGTTCAGAGTATTTTAATGAAGAAGATACATATATATGTAACTAAGAAAGGGTTTAATAAACTAAAAAATGTAGCCGTACAGAATATACAGGTAAAATATTTTGCCATTTAATTTTAAAATTATGTTAAATTTAGTTAATTTTATATACGATTGATTTATTAACTATTGTTTTCGTTATTTTTATAGCAAGAAGAGTCAATAGTGCAATTTGAAGTGAATGCAATAATACCCCATTTGACAGTAAACATAGGATCTACATCCACTTCGGGGAAAGCTACATTAAATTTAAATTTAGATAGAAATAATGAAACACCTAAAACTTCAAATACTGTTTAGGTACTAAGTAATGTTATAAGTAAATCATTTTTAAATTTTTCTGCATTTCTCAATTATTTTTACAATTTAACCATACCAATGTTTTCATTGGGATAGACGAACACTGCCAAGTACAATCACCGAATCTTGGTTATACGGTAACGTTAATAAGTTTTAATTGAAAAATATATTGACATACGTATTACGCGACAAAATTGAAAAATGCAGAAACAAAAGATCGGTCTAAGCGGCAATTGTTAAATAAGTTGATATTGTTTAAAGGTACATGAAAACATTATTTTAGTAAAGTTGTTCATTTTTTTACCTAGTTCCTTCCTTAACGATAGAACAGTTAAAATTTATATTTTTAGCATCTACACCAACAAAAGTATCCTGGTAAAATATATCTAGTTTTGTTAGCTAATTCGACCATCTACGAGTATATAGTTTTATTATTATTTATTGAAACTACATAGAAAACACACATACAAATATTTAAAATAGCATGTAATACAATGTACGAAGGTGAGCATAATTATTAGTACTGTAAATGATTGGCCTTCTTTAATATAAATGTATTATATGCTTGCTTTTTTTAAAGTTATATGACGTCTTCCTTACAGTTACCTACTATAATTTAATTATTAAAATTAAAGAATATAACAATAGCTTATTATCAAATTATTGTCATTCAATAACGTAAATTTAGTTACACGTCTAATCAAAGATTTAAAAAATATATTAAAATGAATAACGACTCTATCATTCCTTCTTTCTATGTTCTGAGCGGTAAGAATATCATATGCCTATAGTCAAAATAATAACACTCGTATAATTGTTGCGATGAGTTTACACTTAATTGTAATTACGATAAGGTTCATTTCAGAATGTTTTGTTTACATAATATAATATTTTTACCGTATCGAGAGAATGAAGAAAACATTTATGATACTTTGTCATAGGTATTACGACACTATCACTAAGTATTAAGGTTTATATTAAGTTAAATTTATATTCACTTTAGGACTATTTTTAAATATTCGAACGAGTAAACATAACTATAAGTACACATCGATTCGGAGTCATTATTTGGGTACGATTTAGTACAAGAACGTGCATCTATAGTATATTTGATCGATGCTGTAGACGCGTACTATCCGCCGCTCGATGTGTTCATCGAACTGCGGCCGCGCCGAGGTGCGGGTTCATTCTCGTGCGAGTCAAGTACTGTACCAACAGGTTGGAATTTTAATAAAGCTGATTTTTTAACATTGTACTCATCAATAGCGACGATAGATTGGAGTAATATCTACAACCTTGATTTAGAAATGAGTTTAGATTATTTTTATGAGACAATTAATGCGATAATAGATTACTGTGTTCCCAGATAACAGCGAAGTCGTGTAAGCTCGAAGTATGTTTGCCCCGAGTTTTACACTGTTGAAATAATTCGCAACATACGTTATAAGGCTATTCACCACAAACGGTACAAGGTAAGTAAGAACCAGGATGATTACGATTATTTTGCGTTTGCTCTGTGTAGGGCTAAAGTTAAGAGTTGATTAAATTAGCACAAGAGCAACGTAGCAACAGGGTTCAAAATCAACTACAAAAAGACCCAAAATCATTTTGGAACTATGTAAAGTTCAAAAGGGGGTAGTCGAAATCCACAAAGGATTTAAAAAAACGGGGTGGTCTTGTCTGGGAGCAATGTGTGAAAGAGTTTGCTCATTACTTTCACTCGGTTTATAGCGTGAGACAGGCCGAATTGAATCTTGCCGCGGCAATAGAAGGGGCGGGTGGTGAAAATGGAGCAGCGCGGATTCACTTGCAGGAATTGCAGTTGAACGATGTGAGAAGTGCGCTTGAACAACTTAAGTCGAATAGATCCGCGAGACCGGATGGTATACCGCCTTACATATTCAGAGACTGTAGATCTATGCTGGCTGAACCGTTGCTCCATATATTTAATAAGTGTCTGAAGGCAGCCGTGTTTCCAGAGAGATGGAAATCCACTCGTGTCATGCCGGTACCGAGAGAAGGTATAAACAACGACAATGTTTGTGGGTACAGACCTATTGCAGTACTGTCATCACCGGCTAAGGTGTTGGAGTGTACTATTCATAGCAACATTTTTATGCAAGTGAGAATGCAACTCTCAGATGCAAATCACGGGTTTCGACCAATGAGGAGTACCACCAGTAACTTACTGAGTTACATGTCTCATGTGCTCTCGATTGTAGTCAGTGGGGGGTAAGCTAATGCTGCTTACTTCGACTTCAAAAAAGCATTCGACCTAGTCAATAATGACGTGTTGCTCAAGAAGTTAGCAGCTGTTGGTTTTACTCCGCACCTACTTCATTTCCTCGCCAGTTACATGAGGAATAGGCCGCAATACGTGGAGTACGAGGGACACAACTCAAAGCCGTACTTTACGTGGTCTGGTGTGAGCCAAAGGAGTAACCTCGGACCTCTGCAATTTATAATTATGATAAACGATTTGCCCAAAGTTGTTAAATAGGCAAATTGTTTATTATTTGCAGACGATCTTAAGTTATCCCTGGCAGTGAGGGGTGATGATGACTGTGAACGCTTACAGAAGACCATAGATAGCATAGTTACTTGGAGTAAGGAAAACCTCCTATAATTCATACATACATACATATGTACATAGATTCACGCCTGTTTCCCAGAGGGGTAGGCAGAGACTGCAGATTTCCATTTGCTACGATCCTGACACACTTCTCTAGCTTCATTCACTTTCATAACATTCCTCATACATGCTCGCCGGTTTAAGGGGCTCTTAACCTAGCCTTTATCCAGAACGTCTCCGATCTGATCAATAAACGTTCGCCTAGGTCTTCCTCTTGCGACTGTTCCCTTCTACAATTCAATGTCCAAAAATTTGTCACCATCACTTTCTCGCGTGCATATAGTCCTGTTGTACATGATTACATCATTGATGGGATACCGATGATCAGGGTCACAGAGGTTAGGAATTTAGGAGTTAGTTTAAAGGCAGGGCTAACGTTTCGTGATCATATAGTCAAGTGCTGTAAAAAGGCCTACAGAAATTTTGAGGTTTATGATACGTACCGTTCGTGGATTCACAAATATTACGGCGATAATCGCTTTATATAACACTTTGGTGAAAACCCAATAAGAATATAATGCAGTCATCTGGGCTACACATGAGACCTAAATATAATCTCATAACGTTTCGTGATCATATAGTCAAGTGCTGTAAATAGGCCTACAGAAATTTTGAGGTTTGTGATACGTACCGTTCGTGGTTTCACAAATATTACGGTGATAATCGCTTAGAATATAACCAATTAGAATATAATGAAGTTATTTGGGCTCCACATGAGACTAAATATAGTCTTATGTTGGAGAGAATACAAAATTAATTTGTTAGATTTTTATATTTTAGGCTCTATGGGGTATATTCTTTTTACCCGCTTATGTATCCAACCTTGTTTATATTAGCTATGGTTGGATACAACGAGCTGAGAATTAGGCGTGAGTTCGCAATCGTTTCATATTTATTTAAATTAATTAGAGGCAAGATACATAACGCCAAAATATTAGAGTTAGTGTATTTGAGTTTGCCGGACAGATATGTGTGGCGGCGACGTCGGCCTCAGCTGCTGGCTGTACCTCGTGGCCGCACACTCTGTTGAATGAGGCGCCTCTGACGCGAGCGCTTCGCACTCTTAACCTTGTAGCAGAGGAGATGGACATTTTTGCTTGTACACTGAGTGAATTTACAATGATAACATTATATATAATAAGTTTTAGACAATAAGTTGTTATTACATATTAGGATTGCTTCACTATTGCATTGGGTTTGCCTGTAATAATAGTTGTAAGTGATGATTATATAAATAAATAAATATAGGCTTGAGGCAATCGCGAATATCCTTCTAAGAGATAAAAAGTGTATCTACATTTTACATAAAACCAGTTCCAGCAATATTACATAAAACTATATATAGCAAAATGTGGATGTGTAATGGAAAAGAGAAACAGAAAGACCCGAAAATACTTTGCCCGACCCCGAGGCTCCAATTACATGAACATACCCAATACTCGCATTTATTACTGCTGTTGCTGTGCGCCACCATGGCAGTTGTTATGGCAGTTTTTATTTAGCTGCATTTCTATTTACGAAACTTAATGATACTATACCATTTATATTCTTAATCGTAACTAACCAAATATTTCTGCAGTTGAGAAAGCCGCTCAAATTGCCCATGTTGCTGCATTCGTTAACGGTGGACAAATTTGCTGCGCGGGTACCAGGACTTACGTGCAGTCTGGCATCTACGACCAGTTCGTTAAGAAGGCTGCTGAGATCGCCAAGAAGAGGACAGTCGGTAACCCCTTCGATGACGTTCAACAAGGACCCCAGGTATGAGACACATTTCTGTACAATATTGTTAGCCATATAAGTAATATTATAGTCACCCTCAAAAATATGTATACGAAACAAATATATAAAAAACAACAAAGTAGTTATCAAAAACTGACTATCTGATAAGTGTTTCGGATTGATTACTCGCTTCCGAATAAGGTTAAAATAGTCACCCTAACAATATTTACAAAATTCAGGCATAGAGTAGACTAAGTTATAAAATAAGAATATTGAAAATTTTAAATAAATAAATCAGCCTACTATAATGTAGTTAGCAGACTAAATTTTATACGTTATTTAAATAACAATTTTAAACCAAATCGAATAGATTGATCCAAAATGCTATCAACTAAAATAGGCTATGAGAAGCATATGGATTTTTCGAAATCTAACTAATAGTTTCAGAGCTGCGCGTTCAAACAGTCTCTTTAATTTTATACTATTTACACAGATTGGGAACCTATTATTAGTAGAGTAATAATTAATACAAAGACTACGCTTCTTCTTTTGGCTGACGACCCACTTAACCTAAACCATCTTGTTGGTTTTGACAGATTGACAAGGACATGTTCACCAAAGTGCTGGGATACATCTCAGCTGGTAAGGAGGGTGGCGCCAGGTGCGTTGCTGGAGGTGAAAAGGCAGGAGACAAGGGATACTATATCAAGCCTACAGTATTCGCTGACGTCACTGACATTATGAAGATTGCCAGGGAAGAGGTAAAGAAACGCTTTATAATTGTATTTTTGTATAGTCGTGAAATTATTCTGCCTGTCTCGACTGACTGATTCGGTGGTTCAACGGAAGAGTATGCGACTGCTATGAATGAGATCTCGAGTACGGTACTCAGGTCGGGCAAAGTGCTATGAAGGGTTTTTGTCAAGAAATTCTTTGCAGCAGCATGGAGACTGGAATTATCTAAATTTGGTGCCCGGTAAACGGCAGTCTCGTACCCTGTTACGAGGAAACTTAAAAAAACATACTTGGTTTGCTCTAAAAATTCTCTTAAAAGAGATATCTTCTGTTAAAAAATATTGCAATTTTACAGATCTTCGGCCCCGTCCAAAGCATCCTGAAGTTCGAATCATTTGAGGAGGTAGTAGACCGCGTGAACGACACCAACTACGGTCTTGCAGCCGGCGTGATCACCAATGACATCACTACGGCGCTTAGCTTCGCCAAGCAAGTCCGTGCTGGCTCCGTATGGTAATGTTCGATTCCTATTTCAACGTTTCTGTATCCTAGCTGGTTCCGGTGGGCCTTCTGCAGCTAGAAATTTAATCCGCCAAGTAAAATCGGTATATTTGGACGAAAAAGTTTTAAAAAATTTGATCAAATCTCTACGGCCTGACCCTTTTTCTTTCGTGGACTCATTGCTTACGCTTACTAATTGTGAACCCCCATTTTTGTCACGCTAACGCGTTGAGTCTCCCGTGTACCCCTGGGGATCCACCTGGACCACTTTGGGCAATAAGGTGTTAAACAGTGACTTATACTTGGCTGATATCTGGTATTTTTATTTGGCAGATTTATGAGTGTTCGTCGCCCGATTATATACTAATTATGGATAACTATACGAATATTACAAACACACGAATTTATATTTATTCATATTTAATGAATGCAGTACATATTGGCAACTTCTAAATTAATTATTCAACAATAGGCGTTAGTGGCATTTTTCGATATTTTTGATGATAAATTAGGCATAAGATGGATGGATTTTATGTTCGAAATACACACATCAACTGTTGGCGAATATTCGGCGGTTCTGCCTAAAGCAAGGCCGAACATTTTATATTATACATATTTCTCGTGGCATCTGTTATATGTATTACCCGTTTTGTTGTAATTGTTGATTACTAAAAAAATAGTTCTTTGTTATCAACTAACTAATATTTTCAGGGTTAACACATACGATCACATAACTGCTCAAACTCCATTTGGAGGTTTCAAGAACTCTGGTCTCGGCAGAGAACTGTAAGTACACATTTTTAACACTATGTCTTTCACTTTCATATACCTAATCATACAGTAAGATGACGGTCTATTCAATTAGATACTCTGATCCAGAAATAGCAACTAAATTGTTATGATGTTGTGAATCGCTCTACCTGATCGGAGAACATTCGCCTGGATTCACACCTGTCAACTGTTCCATTCATATTTAATGACTACACAAATAAGATAGCGGGCAAAGGGTCACCTCGCCACTGCCGCCACTCTCAAAATTTTTGCGAAGATATCTAATATGATGACGTACAATTTCCCTTGAGTGTCAATATTACTTCGTTGTCCCAAGTCTATTCTCGTTTCACATTTGACATTTATATTAAATGTCTTTATTCTAATGTATTTTCTTTCCGGGGGTGAAGACGGAATCAACGCCTATGTGGAAACCAAGGTAATCACCACGGCGCTGCCCAAGCAACCCCAGCTGTAACAACCGTACTCCTATGCGTTAACCAAACCAATGTTCTTGATGCCATCCAAAAAGAGCTATTGCTCATTTTGTAGGTACTAAGATATTCCATACTATGTTTTATAATGTACGAGTATAACTCTATAGTAAAAGTATGAATGTTTTTTCAATCTAGTTGCTGTTTTATTTCTAACTTGTGTGTCTTTTTGTAATCATACTGATAACAAACTAATTTCCAAAAGGTATCTAATATTATAAATGCGAATGTGAGTTTTTTGTTTATCTGTTACGCTATCACACCTAAACTACTCGACCGATCATCATGAAATTTCACAAACACGTTGCCAGGGGTGTACCCCTGCTGGATAAAAGCCTATTACCTATTTGTCCTATTCTACAGAATACCTTTTATCCAGCAAAAAGGAATGTTACGAATCCCTACATTTACGCGAGCGAAGCCGCGGGCAAAACCTAGTAGGTAAAAAACCAAATGTATTTTGTTTTTTTTGGTATCTCCAACAAACACAAGATTCATTTAGTAGCTTGTTGATTTATGATCACAACTTATATTCAAATTGACCTATTATACATAAATATAAGGCACAAAATATAAGCTTGTTCATTAATTTTATTTTGGGTTTGCGTGTACGCCAGTTGTCAAGACAATTTGAACTTGTGGCTGACTTCCCACGTAAAAGTTACAACTATTGATAATAGATGGCATCTTACACAATTCACACTACTCCATATGGCTTATACTATCAGCTAAATCACGCAAGCGAAGTTTACAAGTGCCCGTCATCAAACATCGAGTAGCGCCTCTACGATGTGGGGCTATTATAAGTTCACAATTATTTTGGGAAGAGGATCTCTCACAGATTCAAATATCTCTTAAAGAATTGTCTCTCGCTTTCCTACTAACACAATAGAATAATTAATTGCTAATTTCATATTTAATGAAACTATTCTGATGCATACGGGGTTTTACGGAATATAATTGATGAGAATTTTGCGATTTATGACTTGAGCGTGATTTTCTGTTTCTTTATAATCGCATAATGTGTTGCGCTGACTACATCGGCGTGCTCTCATAGAATATATTTGTACTTACATGCATTAAGTCCATGGTTGCTATTACTTACTTGCAGAAAGCAGATGACAAGTACGCACTTAATAAATAAAACTATAATTAGGGCGACAAATAATTTTAGCATTCGTTATTACTCGGCCAACACGAAGTTCTAATTTCATTCTCATTTATTTACGTTTCGACCTATACTTATCCATCATCCCGACCAATAAAGGAAGGAAAAGACTTACCAACAATTTTGTACTGCTTTTCTGTGAGGTGGTTGGATATCATGCCGCAGATGTGCGCGCCCAGTGAGTATCCGACGCATGTGATGCTGGAGTACAGCTGTGCCGTGCATTGTGCAGCCTTTCTAGAAAAGTCGTGTCAAACTGTATGTTCTTTAATAATCCTGAGATTTTACTATGAGATATAAGACTCTCGAAGCACCTTGTCACATTTGGTTATCGGGATGTATTATTATACGTTTCCTAAAAGCGCCTCTAGTGGCAACTTTGGTTATATTTATCAATTCTACTTACAAACTAAGAGTAAAAAATATTCTTGATGTTTCTCACAATAAGTATACTATGAGATTGGATATTTAAATAAATACCTACACCACGAACTCAGTCATCGTCGACATTTATTCATTAACTTTCTCGATCTATGTTATATAACTCGACCGGTAACGAAACCATAGCGCGATTCAGCCGTACCTATCAACGCCATCTATTGACTATTGAGTTAAAATATTTTTTCTGCATTGAACACGTGTAAGCATGGGGGCTCAGTGAACGCAACTGTATAAGGTCTCAGCTTTGTTGCCCGATTTGGTTCGAACAAGGTATTTTTGAGATTTTCAGTCGAGAAACTCAGTAATTTAGAATGTCAGAGTCTGGCACTGTGTTCAAACACGACAATAGGTTCGCCTCCTATTTTAGATAACTAGTCATATAAGGTGGGACCTTAAGTAACTAGTTTACCATATTTTCAATTAAAGTGATTGTCGGTTGTAAATATTTAAGATGCATAATCTACAGTGATCAAATCAATCTACAGTTAAAGTGATTGTCGGTTGTAAATATTTAAGAAGCATAATCTACAGTGATCAAATCAATCTACAGATAAAGTGAATGTCGGTTGTAAATATTTAAGATGCTAGATAAACTGCTAAACATACAGCACGAAGACCTACTTGATCTTGCTGCGGTTGATGTTGATTACGCGGGCCCAGTGCTGGTTGCCGGCGACTCTACACGGGGGTTATCCGGTCGATGGCGCTTTACGGCGCACCGGTGTGGGCGGACTCCCTGACCGCTCAGTGCAGGACTCTCTTGCGGAGGCCGCAGAGAGTCATAGCGGTCAGGGTAATACGCGGATACCGCACGGTGTCGGCCGACGCAGCTCGTGCGTTGGCCGGAACACCCCCGTGGGATTTGGAGGCTGAAGTGCTCGCCGAAGTGTTTGCAATGAGTGAGGCGGTGCGGGAGGAGACGGGTTGTCGTCCCCTCCCGACACTGATTGAGTACGCGCGCAATCGAGCCCATCAGAGCGTGATTTTAAAGTGGCAGGCGCGGCTGGAGGTGCCCTTGGCCGGTTTCAGAACCGTTGGGGCCCTCCAGCCGGTATTGGAGCGGTGGGCAGGGAGGCAGCATGGGACCCTTTCCTTTCGGCTAGTGCAGGTGTTGTCAGAGCACGGTTACTTTGGCAAATACCTGCACACGGTTGCTAGGAGGGAACCGAGTCCCATCTGCCACCACTGTGATTGTGAGGAGGACACGGCGCAGCACACGCTCGAGCAATGTCCTGCTTGGGCGGTGCAGCGCCGTGAACTCATTGAGATTGTGGGTTAGGATCTATATAGGAAGTGGGCAGCAGTCGCGTCCTTCTGCGAGGACGTCATCTCGCAGAAGGAGGCGGCGGAGCGGATCCGTGAAGAAAGTATCCTTGCGGATCCGAGCCGTCGCCGGCGAACCGGGCGGCGCAGGCGCGCTTACGCGCACCTAATGCTGCCATAATGAAGGCCGCGGGCGGGAGAACGGGAATCTTCCGTCCGCCAGCCATTGAGTCGGTCTGACGCCCTATGTAGTGCCGGGGCGTCGCCGAGGAGTTGTAGACTGCTGGGTGGGTCGCTGAGGTAGTAATTTTGCCAGCGGCCCATGCAATCCGAGCGTGCACACCGTGGGGTTTTGGTCCGTAGGCCCGAAGTACGGGAGAGCCGGACATAACCCTCTCGCCTCCCCTTGTGGCGAGAGGGTATGCATCAGGCGCATTTCACCACGTAAAAAAAAAAAAGATTACGCAAAAACGCGCAAGCTTTGTAGCTTGCGCGTTGTCGGAAGATGTATATGTTGATGTGGTATTGTTACCAAGTGTATTGCAACTCTCCATAGGGTGTAGCAAGTATTTGGCATCAAGAGGCCTGTAGGCCTTGTAAGACACAATGCACGAATTATTGCACGGCTCTCAATTTTCGCAAATGCTATTGTTTATGTAATTGAGAGTGTTATTACAGAGCCCCTAATGATACAAAAATTAGCTCGAGCGTAATCCTGATTGTTTGTGATCTTAAACTATGAAACTACTGAACCTAATTTCATAATTCTTTCACAGGATTTATAACATCACGCTACGAGCCACGGGATCGCAACAGTAATGATAAACGCAAGGAAAAGCTATTCTCATATGACCTGCAACTTCTGCCTGTTCCGTCTTATTTTTTGTTTTTATATTAGCCTGGTAGTTCTGGAGTTTATGTCTTTCTTACATACACATTCATTTGATTTAATAATAACTTTTCTAATATAAAAATACTTTCTCCTGTAAATTTTGCCTTTAAGAGTATCTAATCGGAGCAGTATATTCTAAAGTTACGGTGTTTTAAGATATGACGCCTTCAGCGTTTTATTATTAGCTTGAATAATTCCTTAAATAACTGTATGTATATCCACTTACTTCATATTAGACAGAGCTGAGAGATAACACTGAAACCTTGTGAGCACAGAGCAGCGACCAGTCCGCCATAAATACGTTGTAATCTTTGCGTGACAGGTAGGCTGCATAACAAAGTGTATTATGTGACTTTCTCGTTGCAATTATTTACAACATTGTAAGCCGAACAATGACGAAGGCTGCCCACGAAGAAACTGCTTTGTAATTACGTTTATTACTTTCGATTGCATTATTTTGTTTGCAGTCTGACCACAGACTGCAATTACCAATCAGTTCGAGGTAGATAGTATGGTCCCCGGGAAGTGTAAAGTGGTGTTGGTATTTTTCAATAAGGCTTTTTTAAAGCAGTATTTAGACTTTCTGTTGCCATTAAAGACCATTACCGTTTACCTACAGAAGATAATAAGCACGTTCTCTATTAGGTGGTTTATATAATAATCATGATATATTATGTACTGAGTTGATGCTACTTGATAATTTTTCAGAAATATGTACATGTTTTATTATAAATTATTATTATCTAACATAGCTAGCGAAATATGAGACCTCTGCCTAAACAGTAGCGGGAGTTGTATGTTATTTTTTTTTTGATATTACTTATCACTAGTATTCTTGTTTAACCCGCTAGATAAGCTAATGTGCTTGTTTAATTAAGAATTAGGTTTACGTCGTAGTGCAATGGGGTTGGAAACAACAAACTGTCAATGAAAAGTGCGATGGCATATCCTTTGGGCTACCGCTGCTTTATTGCAAGCTAAGTTCTTTTTTAATATAACATCTTGCTTAAATTCGGCTAGTAGTGTTTAAGTATACTCATAGATTGACCTTGGTTAACATGTACGCGACTGCTGTGCGTCTATCTCGGTTTCAATTCTCAGGTCGGACAATTGAGATTTTTTGTTAAGTAATTCTTAATAACATCGCGGTATCTAGAACTGTGCCCCACAATAGGCTTGCCACCTAATTCATCGGTCTAAAACTATACCTGTAATGGTGTAATGTGGGTATGTAATATATTACATATCTACATTGCACCAGGTATAGGTACCCAGAAGAATACCTCTGGGTACCCATTCGGGGTATATAGTCGTGAGACTATCTATGAATTTAAAATGGTAATCTGTAATAAATCAAACAGTCAAACTCACCGTCCCGAATATAAGTCATCGGTGTTTTAGAATATGTGCCGTTGAAGCCATGTATTATGAGGACGTTTTTCCTCGTCGATTTCCATCCAAAATCATGGAACAGTTTTGGGTACCGCGGGTTTATGTAATGCTTGTGTGGATATTCTCTGGAAACCATTTAAAAGTCATGTTACTTATTTTTAAACGGACCTATTTATACCTTATGTACCTAAACAGGATACATAAGGTAAACGCATTACTCAAGAGCGATTAAACTTCTTTGATTTTTCTGCATTGTGAAAAGCAGATAATGCAGAAATAAGAAATTGCTATACTATACAAAATAAACATCGGTAATTGATCAACGTCCATCTATAAACAAATTCTCTAACATTTCTCTTTTAAGTAAGTTAAATGTTAGCGATTAATAAGAAGATAAATGTCAGGTAAGTATTTCCGATTTCTGTCACTATGGGCAAAATTAACATCACGTTTTCAAAATGGTGGCTATGAGATCTGCCATAAAATTTTCTTAGCATCCTTGCCAAGCGAGCATTTATCAATGATATCTAGGGAAACTTTTATGAATGTTGAACCCCGATTAGGTCGTTCGGCCCTAATTCTGCAGACGCAGTGGCATTTAAGCGATACCTTTATAATATCTGTGATATAACAAATTAACTACAAAATTAACGATATACCTACTTAATATGTAATTATAATAAATACTGCCTTGGTGGCGCAGCGACAGCGAATGCAGTGAATAAGGTCTCAAGTTCAATTCCAAGACCAGGCATGCAGGACTTTTAGACATACCTAATTGTCCAATATGGATTTCGGGCCCACAAAACCATTGGCGATAGCGATAAGACCTTATGCCCGCTTGCAGACATAGGTATCTATAATAAGATTAGCGGTTGCCAACCCACGTAAAGTCTCCATTTCTACGCAACCCACAAAAATGTGTTGAATATCAAATGGCTAATCTATAGTAAGAAGCCATCTAAATGCATTTTACTTACGCCGAGTACATAAAAAAGTTAATTTCACTGTCAGGGCAATTAAAAAAAATTCCGTCATTAACCGCCAGTTTTTGTGATAACAGTCAAAGGCATGGCAACTAATGAGATTGGCTGACTGATTCGTGAAACATGCTGCTCACGACAATGCTAGTCATATATAATTAATTGTTATACAGGGTGTCCGGTAATTAATGGATAACCTGGAAATGTGTTATAGCGAAATTGATGGCGGTTCAGAAAAAAAAATTAAAAAATCTATCCTAACTACTACATGAGACTTTTTTTTTAATTACCGTGTATAACGTTCTTGTATACTACGACCATATTATTAAACACTAATTATGCTAATAGATAGACAGTCAAAAGTACGCTATGCTTATATAGCTTGCACTTTTTAATATATTTTTTTAATATTTTTTCTTTTTTCTGAACGTCCTTCAGTTCTACTATAAGACATTTCAAGGTTATCCATTAATTACCGGACACCCTGTATACACAAATGCAGCGTCCGTATGTTTATGTCTGTAACACCAAACGTAAGCGATGGATTTGCACTTGATATTTTTTCATCATACTTAGTCACAGTCGGTCGCAAGCAATTATATGCATTTTTGTAGATAGAATAATTGCTTGACTGAGAAAATACGTACTAGTGCAATATTTTTGTTATACTAGAGTCAAGGTGGTAAAATGACGTACGAGCTTGCCCCTGAGTTAACAAAATTGAATAACATTATACACTGGATCCAGACATTGAAATCGGGACGTCACAATAGCACGAAAACATAAGCGCTAATAATGCTAACGAGTCAGTGTAAACATTTATAAACACAGCTGAAATATTTAGTAATTTGTATTCTGTGCCATATTTGTTACAGTATAATAGAAAATATAAATAAACATTAAAAGTGTAACAATTACGTATTATAATATGGCAAACTTTCTTTAAAAGATTTGAATACGAATATCATAAAACAATAACACACTATTCTAAAATTACTTTATTGGGAAAAGGAGGAAGGTGCACAAGCTTCCACGACCGCTTTCACTGCAGACTGGCCAGCTTATAACAGGTATACTATAACCTATCTGCTAACTCTATTATATACCTCTATTATAACACTATATCTAATGAGCCTGATTCTGGTCATTAAAGACATAAAATGTAATTTGTTTAAAATTTTTAGAGACGTCTTATTATAAATGGTATTTATATATTATGTTTTTTTATTTCTTCCAACATCACGCAAAAGTTACATAACGAATTTGATACATTCTTTACAATATAGCAGTTTGGAGTCAAGCTATCATCAAAATACGTTTAGTAGAACTAGCAGCGATAGCCTAGTGACTGTTAGACTGCCACGAAGAGGTCTCCAAAAATTCCATGCCACAAGTGTATTAGGACACTGCCGTCCGTCAAGAAAAACAGGGTTTTGTTCCTATTTTTAGGTATCTTACGTCACTACCTAATAAGGCACAGATATCGTTTGTGCAGCAGTCAAGCAGTCTATTACAGATTTCCATTCTTCATCAGCGGCGTCACCTTCCACCATTACGTTTAAAACCAGAATCAAAACATGGCAGGTATGCATAAAATTCTATAGTCATACCAATAAATTTAAGAAGCTGCCATTTGTGTGAGTATATAGAATATTTGTGACATGTAACATATGCTACCAATAAAATAAATAAAATAATTAATAACGGGATTTTTCCTTTCTGATTGAAGATGGCAAACATCGCGCCCGTTTACAATTCACAAGTCTGACAATAACGCGACGTAACTAGTCATAAGCATCAGTGAAATTACAGGCTCAAATCGTATCTACGAACAATACTTGACAAACCTTGAAATCATTAGTGTGTCCGATTATATACAGTAGATATATATTATATACAGTCCGCTTATCTTCAGTGGCAGTAAATGTAAATTCACAGGAAAAATTAGTATAACTTTGACATTCATAAGTGTTACCTTGTAACCTAACTTGAATAAATTTATTTTGATTTTGATTTTACAGATAAATTATGTGTATGTGATACTCTAACCGGATTTGTTGCACTCAGATCAACCATCACAAAAATTGTTGATTGAGTGACATTCTCCGAGTTAGTTGTGTAGGTACACAATGGCATTCGAAATATATTCGAATATATTGTCAACACTCCACATATTATGTACGTTCAAAGCGCTGACGCGTAAACCATAGTTAATCAAATGGCAAAACTTACCTAATTGTAGCATCTTTTAATCAGTTTGGCTGAAACAGGATGTCAAAAATAAATTAAATGCTATAATTTTTCGCAAGCTACTTCTTTTACTGGCGTAATTTCTGTGTCTTCTGACTTACAACATGCCTATGTTTTATATGCATACAAATAATGTATGTAAATTTTGTATGTATATATTAAATATGTTTTACTGTAGGCAGGTACATAAGTGGGATATGTTTATTTAGACATAGTATACAGGCCACTAGCTAAACCGGACACACTTAGCTATGGCCTAGTGATATAAATAAAATATCTCTAAGTTCGTCGACTACTTTTTATATTTTGCGCATACAAACATACAAGAGTTTATTTTTTATATATAAAGATAACTTGTTTTCTTCACGCGCAATTTAATATAGACGTAACATATAGATATGATATACAATATCATTGTTTACAATACCTTTAGCCCTCGTTGAGCCAATTATTGATTTAAAAATATCCTCGGTGAACAGTTTTATTGTAGGTAAATAGATAGTTATTTTTGGCCTGTATTTACAGTCCGGTCAATTTGGACCTATAAATAGTAGTGAAGCTACAAAAATTCGCATAGAGCTAAAAATTTGATAACATAACATTTAAATAACATGTGATAATTTGTTAAATTTATATGTATATTAAAAAACAGTAGGTTGCCGAGCAAAATAGAATATATTATTTTAATCCTTTTATATTTTTAATAATAATATAAAGAAAACTGACTGCTATTAATAATATGTTATATACACGTTAAATGTTATAATTTAACAGTAGCAATTCTAGGTTTTGCAACGAAGCCCTAGCACGCTGTCACCAATGACGGTTACCGTTTACCATCATAGGCAATGGAATGTCAACCACCAAAGGCAAAAAATACCTATTGTCCATAGTAATAGCAGATAGACACGTTTCCGCGATGGTTGAAAAAAAGTCACACCATTAGCATAAAGGCATTTTTTTACTACCTTCTTAATTCTTCTCTTAATTACAGAAAAGAGAAAATAATAGTTTATATAGAGAAATATAAATTGACGGCCGTGAATTCCTCTAAGCCACGAAGCACCATTAACTATATGTGACATCTGAAAAGTTCTCATCGACCGTAACTGGAAAAAATTATCCAAGGTCACAAAAATGGAATATTCAGCAAAATAGTAGGTTTTATCAAAAAATTAGCTAAGACAAAAACTGTACATCATAAATTTATCTATAAAACATATCTCAATACTTTTTTTCCTAAGAGCCACCGTTTCTGAGATATTATATAGATACTGTTCAAACAGTTGAAAAGTTGTATTTTTCATAATATGCATAGGTACGCCGCGTATATACATCACTGAAGCGGTTAGACAAGGGAAAAATATTTTTCTATCGGTCAGTGTAACTTAGATATACAAAATATTATTGTTACGAGAATATTAGGTCAAAAGAAACTCAGTACCTCATTATATACGCTAGTGTAGCCTTCAGCAACATCTGTCTCCTATTTAATTTCAATTTTCAATTTCAATGCTTTATTGCTCTCCATATGTATAAATGTTGTTACAAGAAAATACAAAAGATCAAATATGGACCCTGTCGGGCACGGCAAGCAGATAGAAGAAAGGAGGAAGCCACTGAGTTAATATTGTATCATTACTAATTAAAAATAAACAATTAATCAAGAAGTCTGAAATAACTATATTCTAAATTTGCAAATTGTTTTGTTTATTAATTATATACTTATGATATTAATTTATTATATGTTATATTAATTTATTAGATGTCGTATTAATTTATTAAATGCCATATTAATTTATTAGATGTCATATTAATTTATTAAAAGTCATATTAATTTATGAAATGTCATATTAATTTATTAAATGTCATATTAATTTATTATATGTTATATTGATTTACTAAATGTCATATTAATTTATTATATGTCATATTATTTTTGATGTCATATTAACTTTATTAGATGTCATATTAATTTATTAAATATCAAATTAATTTATTAAATGTCATATTAATTTATATTCAATTATTGATGTCAATTTATTTACAAGTCATTGGTGGATCCGTGAAATATATTTGTAGTTAAAATTGTCATTTAGGTATTCGTATAGTGTAATAGCTTTTGTTTATGAGGAATTGTCTTAATTTATTAAAAAAACTGTTGTATTTATTTATGTTCCTAATTTTATCGGGTAGTTTGTTGTATATTTTTATAGACATTACAAACGTGCTGGTCGAGTGCATATTTAGTCGTGAGCTAGGCAGATTAAGTCTGTTTTTGTGCCTTAATAGAATTTTTGTTTGTATGTCTTCCCTTTTAGTATAAATTTCAATTGTCTGCATGGCAAGGATCCGTATACCTGCTTTCTCTTAAAATAAAATGCCTAATAAATGAAATCAGTCGGAAATGTATTCATCTGAAAGTTTATCTGCTTCTGCAAAATGTTAAAATAATGTATTATTTTTACACGCAATAACTGGCTGCGATACAACATCTGCATTTTTCAGGAGGGGTAAGCAACAGTTTTTGATATGTTTGAAAAACAAGATTTAGTTCAATGTACTAAAGTTTTTAAAAAGAGTAACTGAACTCCGAGAGAAGTTATGATCATCGTAATTCGTTTTCTTCTTTCTATGTACGGAGCTCCTAAAAAAACTACCTGTTTAGATAAGTTTCGATACGCATGCTTTGTTAAAAACACTTGTAATAAAAAACTAATGCAATTAGCTTGTCTTCCTCTCACCTCTGCTTCTGCTCATTAATGTCTATTTCGGGTATATTATCAAGTTCAATTGTGGCTTGGTTATCAACTAGACCCAAAAGACTGGGGCTGGAAGTTGATCGACAATACATTTTAACCCGTCCAGACTTTACTCCCACCTGCGCCGGAGGAACTCCTCAAAACAATTTTTGCACCTGTAAAAAGGGATGTTGTCCTAATTGCGACTGCAAAAAAGTTGGATAGTTTTGTTCTCTAGCATGTACTAGATGTCAAAGCCAGTCGTGCTTCAATGTTGAATCACCAACAGCACATGATTCGAATGATATCAACGAGGAGACGTGGTGCATCGCTATTAATGCAATTTACTTACAACCAGCAAGAAGAAGAAGAAGAAGGAGAAGAACAGGGGCCGGATGAACAAGAAGAAGAGGAAGCAACAGTATTAGACGATTATGATACTGTTTTTTAAAAGTTACATCGCTTTCATTATTTTTAATATTATAAAATATAATTTCTTACTATTCAATATTTTTCAATTAAACAGCATCACAATAGACCGTGGAAAAGGCCTACCAGGGCAACCATATTAAAAAAAGCACTAAGTACATTACCTCACAGATGGCGTGGAAACGTGTGCATATTATGAAAAATACAATATTTTCAACTGTTTCAACCGTTTTATCTCAGAAACAGTAGTTCTTAGGAAAAAAGTATTAAGATATATTTCATAGATAATTTTATGATCTATAATTTTTGTCTGAAGTAATTTTTAATTAAACTTACCATTTTGCTAAAAAAATGCAAAAATCCCGTTTTGGAACCTTTGACCTTCAATACATTTTTTCCCAGTTCGATGGGGACATTCCTACCAATTTTTAGCTCTATGCGAATTTTCGTACCTTTGCATGTCTAACCGACCTTGACCGGACTATTATTATAATCTTATGACTACTATCAATAAACGATCTGTATTTTACGTAAATTAATAATACACAATTGCAGTACAGTATTATGCTTAACAATTTTGGTGTCCATCAAACCGTGTCACTGAGCATAATAACACTTATTAATTGCAAGCTTTCATCATATATTTATCACTGTTTATATTATTCAGGTCGAAGCCAGGATATCATGCACAAAATGTTAGCGCAAGTGTTGCCTCGAAAAATTATATACGTTAATTAATTAATAACAATAATAGAAACTACAAAATGATAAAATGCTACTAAATATTGCAACTAGGGCAAATAAAAAACAGTATTTTGCAGCTATCAAAGAAAACCAATAACATTGTTTAAGCATTAGCATATAAAAGTTACCGGTATTTTAAAATGTTATCTTTTCTGTCTTTTTAGTATATAAAAAGGCCTCCACGATATTTCCTTTTTTGGCAGAAGCATCAAAAGCTTACATTCAAACAACTGTATGGATGTTATTTTTATCCTTTGTTTAAAATGTATGTTGTTACACATATTGTTGTACCATGTGGGATTCGAACCAACAACATTCAATGAAGCGATCACTTAAACCACTACGCCATCCGTGCAGTCATATTTAAATGTCTTCTTCCTTCCTAGCCTTTATTATTCCCAAGTCACTAGGGGTCGGCTTTTCTGGTCTAACCGGATTTGAATGGATATCAGTATTCACACGGAGCGGCTGCCATCTGACCTCCACAACCCGAAGGCTAGACCAGTGTCAGAATATTATAGGACACTGACTTCCCCATAACGACTGCCACAGATGTTCATGGCAGCCGGGACCGACGGCTTAACGTGCTCTCCGAGGCACGGCAATAATTGTCAATCGATACGCACATAATTTCGAAAAGTCATATAACTTCCGAATGTCAGAGGTGCGGGACTAGGTATCACTGGCAAGACACTCGACATTTTTAAATCATATCTGCATAATCGAAAGCAAATTGTAAGAATAGGTTATCATCAGAGTGGTCCCCGCCCTGTCACGTTTGGTGTGCCACAGGGATCAATTTTAGGACCACTTTTGTTCCTTATCTACATCAATAACATATATTTCGGTAGGTCAGTTGATGGTATGATACAAAACGTTCAGAAAGACTTAGACTCGTTAAATAAATGGTTCCAAACAAATTTATTAACTATTATGTAATAAACAAATTATGTAATATTTGCTCCACAAAAACAAAAAGATAACCGATAGTATTCAACTTAAAATAAATAATCAAATTATTCAAAGGAAAAACAAAGAAAAATATCTAGGTATTATTTTGGATGATTACCTAACTTGGAAACAACATATTGAGAAAAATACAGCCAAATTATTATCTCTTACAGGAGCTCTCCACAGTATTACAAAATGTATTCCTCGAAAAGTTCGTTACATAAAATATAACTCCATAATTAAGCCCCACATTGACTATTTAATTGAAATATGGGGGACAGCAGCAAAATCCAACATAGAATTAATACAAAAGGCCCAAAATAAACTTGTTAAAATATTATTTAATTATAAATGTAGAACTTCAACTCAAAAAATATATGATGAAACTAACATAATGAACATTACACAATCATAAGTATACTATACGTGCATACTTAAAAGGAAACTACTAAACAAAACCATTCACACGACTCTAAGTTTTACTAAAAAGCAACAGACACAAAAGATAAAATTACGCAACGGAAATTACTTAGTAGCGCGTCGACCTAGAACGAATTACGAATTACGGGAAACGGAATATAGAATACGAGGGTGTTAAAATATATAATAAACTACCGGCCGAAGTTAAAGAAGCGACAAGTATGTACAGTTTTAAAAACATGCTCAGGACACATATATCTATCCGATCTCATATAATAATATTTATATATATATATATATATATATATATATGTCGGAGGAAGCTATGAGTCAGGTTGATTATTGTTTTCACGTATAATTAACAATATAAATTGTCTGCATTTTAATTACTTTTAAAATTCTTAATTTAATTTTATTTGATTTGTTAAATTATTCTATAGCTCAAAAACCTTATTAATCTATTAAAAGTTATGAATATTGTTATTTACGTAACGACCAATCAGAGCAGAGCGTGTGCTTGAGTGGGGTCGAGGCGCTATCTTTACTTTAGGAAGGCCGACAGTTATTGAGACACATTTGAGTGATAGCGACTGATCAAGTCGGAACGTTGAGTTGTAAGTTGTGTAAAGAAAGTAAGATCAGTGCCCTGAACCCACTGCTCAGTCTTAACTATTATTTTTCATTCGACATTATTGTGAAGTAAAAATATTGTTTATTCGAAATAAAAATAGTGTTGAGCCCGTCACAGACGTAGCTATAATATATATTAATATGAATCATAGTAAGGCATATTATGGCACATTTTCTGTATAAATTTTCGAGTGACCACACACGCAGCTATAATATATATTTCTATGACGTCACCAAAATATGTCGACATATATATCTTGGTATATTTTAATATATTAATATATATTTTGAAGATAAGGGTGTTCCATTTATTCACCGAATGCCTGCCCGACGTCCGTGCTCGACGCGCACGAGCTTAAATTATGTACTTTATTTAATTAAAATACAAGTGTTGCAACTATATATATAAATGATTGAAATATGATTCGTTTTTAATTCTTTCCTCAAGCATACTGCATGACGTTCTTCAGAACTAATGCTTTTGCGCATAACCGTATAGCGTTTTATTACCTAAATAATTTTAAACAATTCATAAAGCCCGATAAATGCTGATCTTGAACTTCTTAAATACTGTGCAAATTTATTCGATGATATGTTTTAATCATGTTACAAATTAAATTCGCCCCGAATTCTCTTTTGTTTTATATGCGACTCAACCCAGATGGTTCTATTTTTCGTTTCTGACAAGGCAACATGCGTATCAAATTTAGCATTGGAATCATCCTCTGAGGTACTTTTAATTAGATCTAAATGAAGTGCTCTTGTCGAATTCATTTAGATACCTAGATTGATTACAGTGTTATTTCAAAATTTGAACGTTCTGTACAGAAGATAAGCTTTAAAATCGTGCGCTTGCAAGGACAACCGCAGACCGAGTGAGGCCAAGATATATATTATAGTACGAGTATAGCGCCCGTGTGAATAGCTTGCTATACTATAATATATATCTCGATATATTAATATATATTATAGCTACGTCTGTGACGGGCTTAAAACCGGCATCGTTGTGTTTTGTGCTCGCATATTACCCAGATGACGCCCACTAAACCCGCAACCACTAATGACGTTGCCATAGAGAACAATTCTTCTCCGACATCAGAAGTGGGATCTGAACTCCATTCTCACTGGTCTTGGCGATAGCTCAACAAGCGAGCGCCGCGTGGACAGCTGCGAGATGGTTGCTGTGCGGATAGTTACAACAATCAGGTGGGTCGCTTTCATTTTATTTCGTTTCCGAGGCCGAATGTTCTCTTGTGTTATTACTAATTAATTATAGCTGACATATTTAAATGCACTCGTTACGATTATTCTGTTCAAATAACTGGTAGGTATTGATAATTCCATTATTTGTAGTACCGACGAACTCTGATTGAGTTTATTTTTAATGAGAATAATCTTGCAATTTTGTCCCATATTCTACCCGACTATAATAATAATAATAATAATAATATTCTACCACATACACACAACACTATCTAGCCCAAACTAAGCAGAACTTGTACTATGGATACTAGACAATGGATAAACATACATATATACTTTTTTTTTTTGTAAATACATACATATTATACATAGAAACACCCAGACCAAGACAAACATCCATGTTCATGCACACAAATGTTTGACTTGTGCGGGAATCGAACCCGCGACCTCAGGCGTGGCAGTCGGTTACACTAACTACTATGCCATAGAGGCCGACTATGCTATAAAACATGAGGTTATAATAGACCGTGATATTTTAAAATAAGGATTTACAATTACAATAACTTAGTTACTATTTGTGAAGTACCTTCAGTAATTAGATTTTATAATGTTGATTTCCAGGTCTACTCGGACAACGTGCTAAAGTTAATATTGTTTTTGCTTAGCTATTGAAATTTCATTGTAAATGGTTAACGAAAAATGCGTGTGAATATTTGGCTAATCAATCCAGATTTTATCGTTCAACATCGTCAATACCGACTAAGTTTAGATGACAGACAGGTTGTACGTACTAAAACTAACGAATAATAATTGTTACAAGCTAGAAGTATTTGTCCTAGTTGTTAGTCTTTTGCGAGTCCCGTTCTATTCTTTTTTCGCATTCGTATCGTTATCGCTGACAGACGTGTATCAATCAAAATATAGTAAATTTACATTATTATAAACATTGACCTAGTTCAGTGTGTTTGTGCGTGATATGCACATTAATGTTGAAGTGATAGTTTGTTTTGTTTTTATAATGGACAGTAAAATATCTTTATAAATATTTTAACATGGAGAGCAGTCCCTTCAATAGAAGTGGTGTAACGCGGCGTACCCTTCCACCAACGACGCTACAAAAACCAAGAGAAGATGAGACATTATAATAGTCTCAACGTCGGAGATTCAGGGATGGTTGAGTTCAATCGAGCACTGTTTGAACGAGGTATGCACTATTGCATCTGACAGCAAGTTAAACACGGAGCAAAGGATGAAAATAAGTACCCTTTGCCGTAAAGTAGGAAGTGGTGTTCCTCAAATGGCTATTCAGTATCAGTCACTAAAGCAGAACGCTTTTCAAAGTCACACTTCTCTACAAGCCCTGTCTGAAAAGCAAGATCTAGTGGAATACCTAATATATTACATCAAGGAAACCATTATGGAGACAAGTGCGAATACAATACCGGCAAGTCACACATCTTTTGCTGACATGGTCAAGAAAGGGTCCAGTAGCTTTGTTCGTCCTAGCACTCTTAGCTCGGTGGTGATTTATCCTAGCGATACCTCAAAATCCAGCGAGGATACAGAATATCATCAGCTCTGAAGAAATGAAACTCCAAGTTCGAGCAGTTCGCAAAATAAGAAACGGAGGTGTTATTATTAGCACTGAATCCAAAAAGGACATAGAGAGGCTCAAGCAGACAGTCCAACTTGCCACATCAAATCTTAAGGTCGAAGAACCATATAAGCGTAAACCGCGTATTATAATTATAGGAGTACCCGTTTCTATGGCCGAAAAGGAGATATATAAATGTATCTATGAACAGAACTTAGCTGACAAAATACCTTCCATGACACAAGATACATTTATGACCTCTATAAAACTTAGTCACAAGTCTGGTAAGAAAGATTCGGACATTATATTATTAAAGTACCAGCCGTGATACGAAAAGCCCTTATTACACAGAGCAGAATATTTATAAACTGGAGGTCCTGCCAGGTAAGAGATTTCACGCTGGTGACTAGATGCTTCAAGTGCCAGCAATACGGTCACGCAGCCAAGACATGCAGAACCGTGACTTCTACTTGTGGACACTGCGGTGAAGACGGTCACTCCATTCAAGATTGTATAAAGAGTACGGAATCTCCAAAATGCGCAACCTGCCTGCAGTTTAAAAAGCCCAGCAAACACAAGACGGGAGACCCTGAGTGCCCGGCGAGAAAGGCTGCCAAAAATAGGTATATTAATTCTATTGACTATGAAGGCGCCTAAGAGCGCCACATACTCTTTAGTATATTAGATCTTTTAAATAGTTTCATGTTATGGATATTAATTTAATAAGAGAGATAGATAATGTAACTGTGTCAGATTCCAAGTCATGTGCTGTAGAGGACTGCAGACAATATCTCTCCGGTGTAAATCATTCATTAACCATACTTACCCAAAACATACGTAGTATATATAAGAATATAGACAGTTTTAATATTTTCAACATAGACTTAACTTTGATTGTGATATAATAATTCTAACAGAGTGCTGGTTATTAAATCGGGGCGAGGTTCCATTAATGACAGGATACAATATATACCATAGCACAACAAATCTTAATCAGAATGATGGTTTGGTAGTGTACGCAAAGGAATAATAATAATAGAATAATATAATATTCTACCACATACACACAACACCATCTAGCCCAAACTAAGCAGAGCTTGTACTATGGGTACTAGACAATGGATATACATACATACATCCTTTTTTTTGGAAATACATACATATTATACATAGAAACACCCAGACCAAGACAAACATCCATGTTCATGCACTCAAATGTTTGACTTGTGCGGGAATCGAACCTGCAACCTCAGGCGTGGCAGTCGGTTATACTGACCACTACGCCATCGAGGCCGTTCGTTTTACAGGTTTCAATTGAAGAACCACCCTTACTAGATTGCAATTGCTAAGTTATCAAAATTGACACAAACACAGCGATTATCGCTATGTATAGATCTCCCTCCTTTAGAAACTTAGATTCCTTTCACACATCTCTTAATCAGACCTTACAAATACTAACCTCTTTTAGAAATATTATAGTAACAGGAACTCAAGATTATATAATATTGTCTTATGTTTACGCGAATGTTATACATTGAAATTAAACACTTTATACGGATTTTATCGCGTAGTTTATTTTACTTTAAACACTGTTATTACATAATTTTGAAATTCAAAACTAAAAAATAAATTCTAACACTACTACTATTAAATTTAAGCTATATATTTTCTAATTAAAACTATTTATATTTAAGTTTACACTTTGCCCCGACGTTTCGGTTGCTTTACAGCAGCCATGTTCACGGGGAGACTAAGATGGTAGTTGTCCCAACGTTCTGAAGTGTAGCTAGTTATTTCAAAGTACCCAAACATAATTCAATCTTTGGTGTTCCTATTTACGTAGAATGAGCTCAAAGTATCATGAAGTCTAGCTGTGTTTTGCTTCTTCTTGGGTTTGACTATTTAAATGACTGGATCCCAAGCTGGTGGTACATTCCAACCATCCTCTCAAGCCGCCAATGAAGATAAGTCAATTTTTACCATCCGTCAAGTGCCAATTACCATTACAAGATGCAGGGGTCTATAAAATAGATTGTGACTGCGGATTCTCATACATTGGTCAAACCAAGAGAAGCATAGGCACCCGCTTAAAAGAACATATAGCTGATGTAAAACACCAACGCTCGTTGAAGTCTGCTGTGTGTAAACATGTGCAACAGGGGACCAACCACTACCTACGATTTGACAAACCACATATACTCGCAAAAGAACACCGATTCCTACCAAGGATGCTTCGCGAGGCTATTGAAATTAAAAAACATCCTAATTTTAATATAATCCTTATTCGTCCCTGGACGCCCTTGTCCCAGAATCTCCGGCCACAGCTGGTAGAGGAAGTGGTGGCCGCTCTGTGTCCCTCACGGGCGCAGCACACTCCTCCGCCAATGGTTCCGCCTTCTATGGCGTCCAGCGCGGACTTAGACGACGACGTGGTTCCCGAAATGACCCAGGTAGAGTTGCGAGCGGCGGTGTCGAGACTTCACTCGAAAAACACCGCCCCAGGGCCTGATGGCATTCCAGGCCGTGCATTGGCCCTGGCCCTCGAAGAGCTCGCGCCCCGACTCAGAGGGCTCCTCAGCGAGTGTATGGAGCAGGGCCAGTTTCCGCGCCAATGATAGGTGGGGAAACTGGTTCTGATCAGGAAGGAAGGGCGCCCGGCGGACTCTCCGTCCGCCTACCGGCCCATCGTGTTGCTGAACGAGGTCGCTAAATTGTTCGAATTTTGACAACCGCTGTCAGATACGCTCGCGTCAAGTTCGCGTCACGCGAGCGCTTTAAAGTATTCTACTGCTGCGCGTGATACAGATCGCAACTTGATCGGTATTCACCTATTCATTTGACGTCTCAAATGACAGTTTAGTCCGATCAACGTGAAACGTTAAACGTGCGATTCCATGCGATTACTTAGTGAGTAAATTAATTGCCCTCATGTGGCCACACCGTGGGTAAATTTAACTGATGTAATGGAGCAAAAGCCTGAAGGCATGTCAAAAGTATTACATACGACTGACGTACAGTTGACGCGCAGCACACGCGCAGTTTACGTGCAGCTCACGCGCAGCTAAACAATTACAAAAATACCATTTTGCATTAAGACGTAAACGTAATTGCAACTGCACCGCAACTTGATCGGCGCGTCAAGAAAATACGTGAATTAGCCTACAGGTCCGAGAGGTGGCGTGCGTGTTCCCACGCGCGCCTCTGTATCGTGTGTCCGTCCCCCCATCAGGGGAGACAGTAGGGATAAAATTATTGGTAGTCTATTTGTATAGTGGCCTGCCGTTTCATGCGGCGGGCCGAAACCTCGGCGGGGTCGCGATTGCATGTGAAAGCGATTCGCGCGGCCCCGCCGATTGCGGTTATGTCGAGGAACACTGTGGTAGGTTTAGTCGGTATTACCGGGATGTCACTCACCATCTTTCCTCGGTGAGTCCGACGTAACCTCTCCGTCGCCCCGCGGAGAGGTATGCACCAAAGCATTCCCCCAGGTTAAAAAAAAAAATAGTTACAGTTTAGTCCTGGATAAAAAGCACACCTTGTCCTTTTCTGTTTCTCTGACATCGTGTATGTTTAGTGATAATCGGTTGTGTTGTTAAGGAGTGAAAGTGTAACAAACAACTCACATTCGCGTTTGTAATAAGTTGCGTATCGACATACCTAGCGTAATTAATGACTAGCATTTCTTTAGTGTTCCTTATCGCGTAATAACTTAATTGTTTATAACATCATAGCGGAGGTAGCAAATTGTACAGAGCAAATTTTATGTGATTTACGGATTATCGCATTCCTTTTTTTGTTCGTTTCAAACTTGACCGGACGATTGTCTAAAATATTACGAGGAAATGATTGGACGCGACAATTTAAAATTTGTAGCGTGTTTTCAGTTTATTCAGTTTATTCGATAAATATCATTTTGCTTTTTTCAAAACCAATGAACGTTGATACGTGTAATGTATTTTCTTCTTAAATCTTAATAGTATTCCAATATTGCATTTAATAGTTTTAGTTGCGGTACTGAGTGATTGTCGAATTATTATATCAAGGCCTTACGCCGCACTCGGGTAAACGTGGGTGATTTAAAAAAAATTAGGCTGTAAGACCCGAACCGTACTGCCTACCGTCCATCTAATAGGCTCAGCCTTAATGCAAATCGTACAAAGTATACTAAAGGAATTTCTAGCTTTAGATATTAACCGTTCCAGTCAATTCTGGTAAAAAAAGCGAGATATATTTCCATCCATTTTCTAGTACCCATAGTACAAGCTCTGCTTAGTTTGGGCTAGATGATGTTGTGTGTATGTGGTAGAATATTATTATTATTATATATTATCGCGAACCTACTTGAATACTAACCCCGCTCTAGCCGATCAGATGTCACAACAATCAAAGGCAGATTATTGCATTTGTCTATGTGCTAGTGGCTATAATCAAATTTCTATTTTAGAACCCGATTGAATCAAACTCAAGGCTTTATTAAGCCCGACAGGCAGTTGTAGCAACTAAGGGATGCAGAATTTTAGTCTTTGGTTATACACAAATCTGATTTCAGTTATGTACCTATAGTACCACAAGCCTTTCGGTGGTCTGTCATTAACTATGTTCACTAGCTAGTAATGCATCTTGGGTAGGAAAAGTCTGGGACTACTATTGTTTTAGTCACATAATAAATTATTTCCTTTGTTGTTTGCCTTTCAATGGGCTATTAAGGCCTACAGGCATACAGGACTAGTAAGGCCCTTAAGGCGAACGTTTCTTTTTGGTACCCAGTTGCGTATAGTCGCTAACTAAAGCCTATGTTCTGCCAGCAGACATTTTAGAATTCTGTGAGTCCAACTGTATTAACTTTCATTTGAATGCTACTGGTTAAAATGGTAACGCGCAGGTTAGTTTAAAGGTAATACTATCTTATGTACAAACGGCGTGATAAATAGTAGCAGGATGCGTTTAGGGCTTAAGCAGGCGAAGTTTAGAGCTAGTATAAGCTGGACGTGTACCGCGTGACAAGTGATAGTCAACTTGAACTTTTAATAAGACATGTAACGCGACTTCTGAACCTTTCAGTAATTAACGACATTAAAGTAGCAGTAGCTATTTAGAAAACGAGGACAAGCGGAAAGGAAACTAGGTTTGGCTGTAATATAGCTAAACTAATAAAATTCCCGAATGGTGACCTAGTTGTGACTCAAAATAAAAAATAAACAAAAAACCTATTCAAAATCGGTTGCATCCTGAGTATGAAATGCCATTTAACATTATGATATTGCTTGATGGAGACCGTTATCTTTTGAAGTCCCTTACTGGCAATTGAACTTAAAAGTACGCTCGCTTTCGTATAAGAAATATGCCTTCAAGTGAAGTTCCTTCCAAATTAAACTGTTGTGATTGGAAATCCGATGTTGAGAATGTTGGCGAAGGTACCATTGGGAGTACGTAGACACATACCATGGGGCTATTTGGTGGCACTGTACGCATTTGTCTGTAATCGTAACTTAAACTCAGATGTGAGTTGTTTAGCGGGCGATGGACAGCTGGTGTTGCAGCGATGACCTGGGTCTCGGCGGAGATTTTTGTTGGTGGTTGTATTGCGAGAGGCGATAGCGGTATGGGTGACTGCTGGTGACTAGCTGTTGAAAGCCAAGCAGGTCAAGACCACCAGCAGAAGGCCATGATGGGGCATTGAAATTCCATTTAATTTCCATTTTTAATACCTCTGATGATAATTCTTTGTTTTGCATGATATTTCTTTTTTAATATTATTTATTTATTTGCAGAATGTTAGGTCCATAGGATTATTGTTACAAAAGGAACTTATTAACTATTGTTAGTAAACATACATACAATAAATACAAATGACAATAAAACACAGATAAACACAAATCACGGGACACTCAGACATACATAACAAACAATAGTAATGGAGTGTGCAGTCTCACCCATCGGCCGAGCATCTGACAGTCCCACCGGTTTGTCAATGCTCTCAGCATGCTGTGGGAGCTGGCGCATGTTCTGTGTCGGAGCGAGGCGCATCGCTTCCGGATTATGGCATAGAAGTCGTCAACCCTCGCGTTGGCAAACATGCCTGATGCGCTACAAGATCGCGGCAGCCCCACAAGCATCCTGAAAGCATTGTTATACTGTACGCGCAGAGCGTTGTATGCCTTCTGTGTATATTTGACCCACAGACTGCAAGTGTAGAAATTTTGGAAGTAGGCTCGAAAGAGAGTCATTTTGACTTTGTGCGTCCATCGTGCAAATCTGCGGGCCAACATATTACTTCGGACACACAGCGCCCTGCGCTCCCTCTCTATATCTAGGTCGTCACATAGATCCTCGGTGACCCAGTGTCCCAGGTACTTAAATTTTGTGACCCGCTTCAGCGGTGTGTTTGCTAGTGAGACGTGCGGTACATTAAAGTGACTTTTGGCACCGACTTTAAAAACAAGCAACTCACTTTTACTCACGTTGTACCTGAGCCCATGAGCCACGGCGTAATCCTCACACAACTTCAACAGCCTTCTCACTGAACTGATTGATGGTCCCAGCAAGACCATGTCGTCCACATAGCTGATGTTGTTCATAGCAACACCACCAACATGACAGCCAACACCGACGTTGCTAAGCCCAACAATCAGCTAATTTATACACAGATTAAAGAGGCGAGGTGAGGTAATTCCCCCCTCCCTCGCCCCACATTTCAACCTGTATTACTCAGACATGGTACCTGCCCATCTAACGGTATTTATATGATTAGCGTACCAAAATAGTAATATACTTATTATGCCGGCGTCTCTACCTCACTCTCGTTTCTTAATTTCTTCCATAGAAGGTAATAAGACACAAGGCCTTAGAGAGGTCCAAGAAACACGCATTAACCGGAGTTTGATATTCTTGTTGCAATATTTTGTTAGCGCCTACAAAGTTCCGTCCATTATCGCTGTGGATTTCACTGGGCGTTCCTCTACGAGATGTCATCCTTTTCAATGCTGCAAGAAAAGCCGAGGTAGTTAGGTCACTGACGAGTTCGAGGTGAACTGCTTTCGTGACCTTTCCTTTGGTAGTTCTTATACCTCTACCTTTACTAGCTTTAACATAGATGAGGCCGGTAAAATCTACGCCTGTATGAGTAAAAGGTCGCGACGGATTGATCCTTGATTCGGGTAAATCTCCCATTATCTGAGGTTGAAAATACGGGTTTTGTTTTCTGCAGACTACACAACTTCTGATCTGCTTTTTTGTAGCAGTGTTACCCACCAAAATCCAGTACTTCTGGCGAATGAAACTCAGTGTTAATCGAGCTCCGGCGTGAAGCATTGTTTGGTGTGCATTTTCTATTACTAATTCTGTCAAGTGTGTGGAAGCATAATGGGATGCTGCTTGTCAATGCTCATGTTTGCTTTACTTAATCTGCCTTCAACTCTCAAGATATCTTGTTTATCTAGGAATGGGTTTAAGTTTAACAATTTGCTTTTAGAATTCAGTTTGCCATTTTGCTTTAATTCGCTTATATCTTTCCAAAACTCATCATACTGAACTTGCTTAATGATTTTTTGCTTTGCTTTATTAATTTCTGCTAATGTTAAATATTGCCCTTGCTTTCTTTCTTTATTTATAGAAATAAATCTTAAAATCCATCCTAGGATACGCAAAATCTTATTGATTGAATTGCATTTTTGTAATAAATTAATGATAATGCTTGATTCTTGTTTGATAATGGTATGCACTTGTTTGGGTATAATTTTGCTAGTTATCTGCTCTTCCGTTGTATATATCGTATGGTTTTCTTTCTTTGCGTCAAACGTCTGTAACCAGGCAGGGCCGTGCCACCACAGAGAGTGCTTTTTTAACTGGGATACTGTCAAGACCCTGCTCGCACAATCAGCGGGATTTTTTTTGCGACTTAACATACCGCCAGCATCGTGGTGGTATGACTTCAGTAATTTGCTTAGTTCTATTCACCACAAACAACATCCACCGGCTAGGCTCACCCTAAAGCCACCCCAGCACCGCAATGGAATCGCACCATCCAAATGTATCTATGTTGTAACCGGTTAAGCATTGTTTGACTTTTGCTATTAGTTTGCCAAGTAATAGCGCTCTACACAACTCCAATCGGGCCAACGATATTTGTTTGCTGGTCGGGACTAGTTTAGATTTCCCGGCAACTAAAGTGATTGATTTTTCTGAATTACTTACTCTGCAGTATATAACACAGGCATACGACTTTGTCGAGGCATCACAAAAACCATGCAGTTCGACATTACTTGTTGATAGTGTACCGTACCATCTTGGTATGTCAAACTGGTTGATGTTTTCTAGGTCAGCCTTGCGTTTGGTCCATTCCTTACTAATGTTTTCGGGCACTGGTTCGTCCCACTGAATCTTTAATAGCCATGTCTGTTGGAAGAGAATCTTTAATTTTGTAGTTACAGGTACAATCCATCCAAGTGGGTCAATTCCTGTCAAGTCATGTCAAACGCCTTTGACATATCGGACAATATAATCTGTTTGGTAATTTTGGAGTTTGATGATATGATTTGTTATAAAAATGTAAAGTTATCTTCGGTGGGATTCCAACGGAGACCTAAAGTTTTAGTTGTACCTAGTTGCTTAAAGTTCAAACCTTCCTGATTGTAATAGTTTTGTTCTTGTTGTTGCAGTAGTCGGCCTTCATTAGAGATCCACTTTCTCAGGTTAAAGCCTCCTAATTTGAGTTAATCGAATAAATCTTTTTGTAATTGTTTAGCTGATGCTAGAAAATGGCTACCGCGAACGAAATCGTCCATATAGAACGATTCCTCGATGACCTTGGCTGCTTCAGGAAACTTGTGTCCTTCCTCCATTGCTAATTGTCTCAAAGTCATCATTGCGAGGAATGGCGCGGCTTTTGTTCCGAACGACATAGTATTTGTTATTGTAATTGGATTCCCTTTTCCGCATTTGAACTCCAGGTTGGTCCATTATGCGTGAGAGTCGGCCGGTTATAGAGATAGCCAGCCCAACTCCGCCCAGAAGCTCAGATGTTTTTCTGGGGTCTTCGCAGGCTTCGCGGAGTGACCTCGGGTTGTTGAGGATTTCCTTACGTTGTGCTGTTACTCCCACACATTTCAGGACCACGTGGGCAGCAGATTCTTCTTCGGTCAGACACCCCCTACAGAGTGGGCTGTCTGTTGCTCCGATGTTGTACAGATGTTTGTTCAGGGCGCAATGTGCTGTTAGGGTCCCTACGATGGTCCGAAGATCCAATCTTTGTAGGTTGAGCAGGCGGTGTGTCAGACGTGGTGAGATGGCCGGCAGGGCTTCTCTCGACTGGCTGCAGTCCGTAGTCCGTGCCCAGCGTTCGTTGTGTTGGCACTGAGTGCGAAGCCGCATCCATGTTCTTAGTTGTGAGAATGGTAAAGGGAGGAAAGGGGGTGGACCTTCCCTGGTGGTTCCCGATCCTCTTCTAGCCAACTCATCTGCGGCATCGTTGCCCAGTGATTCACTGTGCTCCTTTATCCATTGTAAAGTCACAATGTTTTCCCTCGAAATCTTTCAAGGGCAAGGTGGCATTCGTAGACGAGCCTGGAGTTGCAGCTATTGCTCTCTAGTTCTCTAAGTATTGCTTTGCTGTCGGAGAGGATTCGTATCCTGTAGCCTGCAATCCGTCTCCTGTCGATCGCGGTAGCGGCCTCCTTGATGGCCACACATTCGTATTGGAAAATAGAACTGTGTGAGCCTAGTGTCATAGAGATGTTAATATTGAGATCCAGGGAGTGAACTCCAGCGCCCGTATCCTGTATGGTTTTTGAACCATCAGTGTAGACTCGGACCTCGTTGATTCCCGATTGATCTCTCTGTTCCTCATGGAGTTGTATATAGTAGTTTTTCTGAAATAGATGTTGTTTGGAGATCTTGTCACACGGGGCGGCGAGTAGTGGTTCGTGAGCTGTAGCTCGCTCTAAGATCAATGCATTTGGACTCCTGGTGGTTCCCCACAGGCCCTGGTGTTTCAGCCATATTGCGACTATAGTTGCTTCTTGCTGTATGTAAAGGTCTAAGGGGGCCAGCCCTTTTTTTTTTTTTTTTTGATTCCCAGGAAAAAATGCTTGGTGCACTACCCGCCGGCTAGGGGACGGCTCCGGCGGGGCGTGTGGGACTCACCAGCCTAGTGCTGGGATACCCACTAAAAAAACCTGGGGTGTTCCCTCTCCCACCCAATGGGGAGGGCCAGTTGGGAGTCTAAACAGATTCATCCATAGCAGGCCCCCCCGTGTGGGTGCCGGCCGGGTCAATCGGACCCGACCTCCTCTCGTCCCCGGGGGAGAGCATTTCACTGCTCTCCCCTTTCGACGTTAGAAGGCGCGCGGGAACACCGCGCGCGCCCTCTGTGGGTTCTTACTCACGGGTGGCAGGGTCCCCTGAGGCCTTGCCACCCAGAACCCTTAGGTGGGGGGCCCCCTCCTCCGGCGGCGGATGTCCGGGGCGTAAGGATCTTCCTCACGCCCCCGCTCCGCCGCCTCCTTCTGCGAGATGACAGCCTCGCAGAAGGACCTCATTGCACCCCAGCACCTGTCGTCGCCGACCATCATGGATACGACGGTCGGCAACGAGAGGTCGGGGCCAATCACGGCGACCAGGGCACAGCGCTCCTCGGCCCACGCCGGACACTCCTCCAGCGTGTGCTGCGCCGTGTCCCGGTCGCACTCCTCGCAGTGGTGACAAGGGGGCCAGCCCTAGGATGACTTCGAGGGCGGCTGTCGGTGTTGTTCTCATACACCCTGTTATTGCTGAGCATGCCATTCTTTCGAATCTCTACAGTCCTGGTCCACCACACGAGAGCACCGTATGTTATTGTTGGTCTAATTACGGTGGTATATAGCCACAATGTTATTTTTGGGGAGTGTCCCCGTGTTTTTCCGATCATTCTGCTACATTGGAAGAAGCATGCGCATGCTCGTTGTAGTTTGTAGTCAAGGTGCTTGTTCCACAGCAGTTTGCTGTCTAGTATGAACCCTAGGTACTTGACTTCGTTAGTAAGTTTTAATTCGGTGTTGAATAATTTCGGTAGTCTGAGGTTGTTTGAGTTTCTCTTGCGAGTAAACAATATGAGTTCAGTTTTTGCCGGGTTGACCGATAGACCATGGCTTATGCACCATTCTTTAATTATTCTGAAGGCAGATCTCATGAGGTCACATAGTGTGTCCTCGAAGCATCCGGTCGCAAGAATAGCAAGGTCATCTGCATATCCAACTGTGAAGAGCCTTTTGCCGTTCAGTTTTCGTATTAAGTCATCTACCACTATGTTTCATAGGAGTGGTGAAAGTACAAGTACCTTGTGGGCAGCCTCTGGCCACAATTCCCCTAGTTGTTGAGTTAACTGAGAGTTGTATCGCTTTGTATTTCAACATATTGTTTATCCATTCTGATAGCGTTGGAGTGACCCCATACGCTTCCAGTACTTTGGTTATGCTGTTAAAGTTGGTTTTGTCAAGGGCTCCTTCTATATCAATGAAGGCGCCCAGCGTTGGTTGTTTTGCAGTTAGTCCGTCTCCAATTCGCGATACAACGCTGTGGAGCGCCGATTCTGTAGATTTGCCTTGGTTGTAGGCGTGTTGGTGTGGATGTAGAGGTTTGTGAACTAGGGTGTTTCCTCTTATTTCTTTATCACATAGCCTCTCTAGTGTTTTGAGGAGGAACGACGTGAGACTTATTGGCTGAAAAGATTTCGCTAAAGTGTAATCGTTCCTGCCTAGTTTTGGAATGAATAACACTTTCACTTCCCTCCATTTCCGTGGTACGTATCGGTAAGCGACGCATGCTCTGAATATCTCAACAAGGTGGTCTGCCAAGAGATCGCCGCTCCATCTTAGTAGGCCGGGAAAAATTCAGTCTAGACCTCCGGATTTGAAGGGATTTGCATTTGAAGGAAACTGTTGATAGCCCATAACACTTTCTCTTTGTTGATGAGGTCCAGGGCTACGGTCCAGTCTTGACTACATGCTCGTTCAGTGTACGCTTCCCAGTTGTGAGTATCATTAATCTGGCACCCGGGAAAGTGTGTCTCCAGCAGTAGTGCACTGGTTTCAGCATCTGATTTAGTGTAGGTGTTGTCAGGTTTCTTCAGGCATCCTAGGATACTCTCAGGTGCACTTGATAGTATGCCCTTTACTCTGGTTGCCTGGCTGGTGCTTTCAATGTTGGTACAAAAACGCTTCCAGCATTCCAGTTTACGGAGTCGTATGCGCTTTTTGTAGGTTGATTTTATGGTTTTATAGGTTTCCCAGTTGTTTGGTCGTTGTGTGTTTATTGCTCTGTTGAACAGACGTCTTACTTTGCGACGTAAATTCTGCAGTTCAGGGCACCACCAGTGACGTTTGGGGCCTGCTTTGGGCGTCACGAGAGGGCAATTCTGTTTATAACTGTGTGTAATGATACAAGTGAGTGTATCAACATACTGTTCAATGTCTTCAACTTCTGTCATACACAGCGATGTGTTGGCAGTAGCGAGTGCTGATCTTACAGTTTTAACAAATTTTAACCTAGCCGTCTTACGCGGTACGCGTCTAGGTTGTGGTGTGGGTAAGGCTATACTAAGGTTAAAGCGTATCCATCTGTGGTCCGAGCATGACGCTTCCTTGGAGACGTGCCAGTCGGTAATGAAGTGGGATACATCGTCTGTTGATAGAGTAAGGTCTATAATAGTTTGTGCTTTTGAGTTTACAAGAGTCGGTTCTGATCCTTTATTGACTAAGAGGAGGTTAGTAGTGAAAAGATAGTTTACCAGTTCCTCTCCACGGACATATGACTTTTCGTTGCTCCACAAAATGTGATGTGCGTTGGAGTCAGTGCATATGATAAGTTCCAGCTTTTCTTTTGTGCAGTATTCTACCAGGGACATCAGTTCCGGCGATGGTATGTCCTTGTCGCTTGGCATGTAAGCGGACGCTAGGACTAGATCACAGGATTGATTATTGATTGCTGCAGGAAACCTAGCAGCTGTCAAGTCTCTAGAACAGAATTCGGTTATTAAGAGTGTTTTGACATGTTTGGGGGCATAGATACAGGTTCTGGGGTTACTTACGGTGGTGTTCACGAGGAGGTTTCCACCGATGTTGTTGAGACCACAGCCCTTTTGCCCTTCCTGATCCGCGGCTCCTGGATTAGGGCTATGGTCTTGGGGTTTTCCTCCAGCGTTCTGCGTAGGGAAACCGTCGCAGTGAGGCTATGCTGGAGGTTAGTTTGGAATAGTGGAGTGTAGCTACTCTCGAAACGGAGAGGAGTTGAGGCAGCTGTCGCTGGCCTCACTCCCCCCAACGTTGAGAAAGTACTCTTCTACTCCTGGGGTTGTCGGGGTGTCAGCCACAACCACATCCATCGCGTCCTGTTGTGGTCGTGGTACGTCACAGTAGTAAGTTGATATTCATTTAGTTCTTGATATGGATCGTCTCGCCACACTTTTTTTGTAGGAGTTGGTCTTCTGGATGGATCCAAATTTATCTGAACATCGTATCTATGTCTGCGGTAAAAGCATACCGATATTGCCTCCATTTTAAGATCAAAAATTGAAGATTATGCTGCAAGTTGGGTCCAGTATACATTAAATCATTCAATGTTTTATTAGTAGAAGTTTTTGATGATGCATTGTAAACAACAAGTAGGGCCGTAGTTGTAGAATCATTGTGTAATACGCAATGATGCGGTAAAAAGCATTCAAGAGTCTGATTACTCAATGCCGGTTTCATGTGACATAATTGTTTGTACTCGTCAATGAATGATTTATATTCGTAAAAGATACGTATGTTATTATGTAATATTTTCTCCAGCTGTAAGAATTGGGCTATGGCTTTATTCTTAGTACTGCCTAAATATTCTTGAAAATCTGGTTTCAACGGGAGTCTCAACTGGTATCTCCCGTCATTCAAACGTGTAGTTGTTGCCTTATATGACTGAATACATGCTATATCTTCAGACAATAATGTTTTATCGTCTGTGATATCTATCTCACAAAACTGCTGTATTTCATCAAGATCTATCTGAACGACATTACATGAGAGAGATTTCATGCCACCACATAATATCCAACCCAGACGAGTTTGTTGTACAATGGGAAGTGACTCGCTAAGTCTACACATCCCTCCTAAGATAATATTTGAATATACATCGGCACCCAGCAACATGTCTATAGGGCGACTGACGTTGTAATCGGGATCGGCTAATTCTAAATTGTCCAAAAATGGACATGCCATCTTAGGGAAGGTGTAAAATACTTACCATTTTGTGAGATTTGTCATGATATACACATCGATATTAAATGTGGTTCCCTTGCAAATGTTTTCGCTATGTCCTATACCCGTAATAATATTCTGACATCTATGCCGTAGCAAACCTAACAGCTGTGCACCGTTTTCTGTAATAAGGGATGTTTGAGACCCCTGATCAATAAGAGCTCGCATTGTTTGATAAGTTCCGTCTGCCTTTTGAACCTTTAAAAGTGCAGTTGATAATAGGATTTCAGATAACATGTGTTGTTGGGCCACGTGAGTGTTGCCTTTTTGCACACGGTCGGGATTCGTACGCATATTACCTTGCTGCGTGCTTATAGACGGTTTTGTAATATTATTCTGCTAATGATACGATTCGTGCAATAATGTATTGTGAAATTCATTGCATTGACGACAACGCGTTTTCGATAAACATGCCTTACCATTATGGTCATATAAGCAATTTTGACAGAAATTTAGGTTTGAAACATATTGTTTTTTCTTCATAGGTGTCATTTCCAAGAATTGTTTGCAAAAATACAAGGCATGTGTGTCATTGCAGACTGGGCAATTTTGAGTATCAAATTGCAATTACCTGTCGCTTCGCGGTTACGAAATATGTTTATTACCAGAGTATGTTTGTTTGAAATTATATGATTTTAAATGATTTGTATGGCTAATTCCCATTGATTTGCTGCCTGTAGGAATGGGTTTTTGATTGAAATTTTCTTGTTTTCGCCTGCTGACCTCCATCCTAGTGAATTTACCTTCTAAAAACATCAAAAAATTGTTCAGATCGGGTAATTCTCGGGGTTGTTTGATAGACGTATTATATTCAGTAAACGTCTCTGAATCTAATTTTTGACATAAGATGTGCACTACCAAAGGATCCCAGGATGTAACATCCACTCCTAAGTTTTTGATGGCGTTTAAGGTTTCCTGTGTGGTGTCATGTATACGTTTTATATGGTTGATGGATGCTTGCTGTGATATTGGAAGATTTAACAAAATATTAATATGAGCTGTAAAAATCATTCTTTTCTCTCTATGATTTAAAATATCCTAACTAATTATGTAATTGTCAGAGGTAATTGGTAATTGGTGTTGTATAAGACGTTCCGCTTCACCTTTGACTTTCGTCTTTAGGAACTGCATCTTTTGAGCGCCAGAGAGTTCTGTTTTGCGATCGGAGCCATCCTTCTTGAAATTGGTGTATATCTGCTCTATAGCACCGAATATTTGTTGCTGATTTGCTAAAATGTCTTCCATAGACGACATATTGTTAAAAAATAAATTAAAAACGATCTTGAATGTCCAAACGGAGAGCCTTGTTGCTCACCAACTGGGGATCCTTGTTGATCCTTGATGATTGATGCTGCTACAATCCTGTACTGCACGCTTGCTGGCAGTACAAACACCCACAGAGCTAGTTCAATTCACTTCACTCGCGAAACACAGTACAATATTTGACTAAAACACTGCACTTATGTCCCAAGTGAAGGCTCGAAGAACCAAAATGTACGGTTTCGTATGATAAAAGATAAACTGATAGAATAAAAATAATTATATTGAAATAAACAGATTTACAACGGATTTGATAATGATCGATACGCGGCGGAAGAGTAAATTGTGCGATAGATTGTTGATGTACTAATTTATATGTAATATGTGTTTCACTGCACGTCGATGTCAGCATAAAACTGTAACTATTAGTATGTACGGGTTTGCTCGTACATATTATATGAGAGCACGCCGATGTAGTAAGCGTAATACATTATGCGATTATAAAGAAACAGAAAACCACGGTCAAGTCATAGATCGCAAAATTCTCATCAATTATAGTCCGTAAAACCCCGTATGCAGCAAAATAGTTTAATTACATATGAAATTAGCAATTAATTATCATATTGTGTCAATAGGAAAGCAAGAGACAATTCTTTAAGAGAGATTTGAATCTGCGAGTGATCCTCTTCTCAAAATAATCGTGGACTTATAATAGCCCCACATCGTAGAGTCGCTAATCGACGTTTGATGACGGGCACTTGTAAACTTCGCTTGCGTGATTTAGCTGATAGTATAAGCCGTATGGAGTAGTGTGAATTGTGTAAGGTGCCATCTATTATCATTAGTTGTAACTTCTACGTGGGAAGTCAGCCACAAGTTCAAATTGTCTTGACAACTGGCATACACGCAAACCCAAAATAAAATTAATGAACAAGCTTATATTTTGCCTTATATTTATGTATAATAGGTAAATTTGAATATAAGTTGTGATCATAAATCAACGAGCTACTAAACGAATCTTGTTTTTTGTGGAGGTACCAAAAAAAACAAGAGACATTTGGTTCATACTAGGTTTTGCCCGCGGCTTCGCTCGCGTAAATGTAGGTTAGGTTCGTAACATTCCTTTTTGCTGGATAAAAGGTACCCTATGTCCTATTCTACAGAATAGGACATAAGGTACTTTTATCCAGCAAAAAGCAGTTTTGTTTCCGAAATTTCATGATGATCGATCGAGTAGTTTAGGTGTCAAAGCGTAAAAGATAAACAAAGAAACTCATTTTCGCATTTATAATAGATAGAATTTATGAAACTCACTTTATACCTTTAGGCAAGTATTATACAGGTTAAAAAGGACACACAAGTTAGAAATAAAACAGCAACTAGATTAAAAAGACATTCATACTTTTACTATAGAGTTATACGCGTACATTATAAAACATAGTATGGAAAATCTTAGTACCTACAAAATGAGCAATAGCTCTTTTTGGATGGCATCAATAACATTGATTTGGTTAACGCATAGGAGTAAGGTTGTTACAGCTGGGGTTGCTTGGGCAGCGCCATGGTGATTACCTTGGTTTCCAAATAGCCGTTGATTCCGTCTTCACCCCTGGAAAAAATACGTTAGATTAAAGATATTTAATATAAATGTCAAGTGTGAAACGAGAATAGACTTGGGACAACGAAGTAATATTGACACTTAAGGGAAATTTTACGTCGCCATATTCTTTAGATATAGTCGCAAAAATGTTGAGCAAATGAGGACTCTTGAATTATCCCTGTGTAGGACTTTACAAACAAACAAGAGTGGCGGCAGTGGCGAGGTGACCGTCTGCCCGCTATCTTATTTGTGTAGTCATTAAATATGAATGGAACAGTTGACAGGTGTGAATCCAGGCGAATGTTCTCCGATCAGGTAGAGCGATTCACAACATCATAACAATTTAGTTGCTATTTCTGGATCAGAGTATCTAATTGAATAGACCGTCATCTTACCGTATGATTAGGTATATGAAAGTGAAAGACATAGTGTTAAAAATGTGTACTTACAGTTCTCTGCCGAGACCAGAGTTCTTGAAACCTCCAAACGGAGTTTGAGCAGCTACGTGATCGTATGTGTTAACCCTGAAAATATTAGTTAGTTGATAACAAAGAACGATTTTTTTAGAAGTCAACAATTACAACAAAACGGGTAATACATATTACAGATGCCACGAGAGATATGTATAATATAGAATGTTCGGCCTTGCTTTAGGCAGAACCGCTGAATATTCGCCAACAGCTGATGTGTGTATTTCGAACATAAAAGCCATTCAATCAGTAGCAATTTGAATTACATTGTCCGTCATTAAGTTATTTGAAAACTTATGCCTAATTTATCATAAAAAAATATTGGAAAATGCCACTAACGCCTTTTTGTGAATGATTAATTTGAGAGTTTCCAATATGTAATGCATTAATCAAATATGAATTAATATAAATTTGTGTGTTTGTAATATACGTATAGTTATCCATAATTATTATATAATCGGGCGAGGAACACTCATGAATCTGCCAAATAAAAGAACCAGATATCAGCCAAATATACGTCACTGTTTAACATAAGCAATAACCTAGGATACAGAAACGTTGAAATAGGAATCGAACATTACCATACGGAGCCAGCACGGACTTGCTTGGCGAAGCTAAGCGCCGTAGTGATGTCATTGGTGATCACGCCGGCTGCAAGACCGTAGTTGGTGTCGTTCGCGCGGTCTACTACCTCGTCAAACGATTCGAACTTCAGGATGCTTTGGACGGGGCCGAAGATCTGTAACATTGCAATATTTTTTAACTGAAAGTTATCTCTTTTATAAGAACTTATAGAGAAAACCAAGTATGTTGTTTTAAGTTTCCTCGTAAGGATACGAGACTGCCGTTTACCGGGTACCAATTTAAGATAATTCCAGTCTCCGTGCTGCTGCTATGAATTTCTTGACAAAAACCCTTCATAGCACTTTGCCCGACCTGAGTACCGTAGTCGAGATCTCATTCATAGCAGTCGCATACTCTTCCGTTGAGCCACCGAGTCAGCCAGTCGAGACAGGTAGAATAAATTAACGACTATACAAAAATACAATTATAAAGCGTTTCTTCACCTCTTCCCTGGCAATCTTCATGTTGTCAGTGACGTCAGCGAATACTGTAGGCTTGACATAGTATCCCTTGTCTCCTGCCTTGTCACCTCCAGCAACGCACCTGGCGCCACTCTCCTTACCAGCTGAGATGTATCCCAGCACTTTGGTGAACATGTCCTTGTCAATCTGTCAAAACCAACAAGATGGTTTAGGTTAAGTGGGTCGTCAGCCAAAAGAAGAAGCGTAGTCTTTGTATTAATTATTACTCTACTAATAATAGGTTCCTAATCTGTGTAAATAGTACAAAACTAAAGAGACTGTTTGAACGCGCAGCTCTGGAACTACTAGTTGGATTTCGAAAAATCCATATGCCTCTCATAGCCTATTTTAGTTGATAGGATTTTGGATCAATCTATTCGATTTGGTTTAAAATTGTAATTTAAATAACGTATAAAATTTAGTCTGCTGACTATATTATAGTAGGCTGATTAATTTATGTAAAATTTTTAATATTCTTATTTTATAACTTAGTCTACGTTAGATGCAACTCTATGCCTGAATTTTGTAAATATTGTTAGGGTGACTATTTTAACCTTATTCGGAAGCGAGTAATCAAACCGAAACACTAATCAGATTTAAAAAAAACAAAATAGTTACTAAAAACTGACTTACTAGTAAGTATGCTACGAAGTAAATAAAATATATAATTATTATGCATTATTTTGCATTAACTAGATCTTTTAATGGAACTCTTGTTTCGTATACATATTTTTGAGGGTGACTATAATATTACTTACATGGCTAATAATATTGTACAGAAATGTGTCTCATACCTGGGGTCCTTGTTGAACGTCATCGAAGGGGTTACCGACTGTCCTCTTCAGGGCGATCTCAGCAGCCTTCTTAACGAACTGGTCGTAGATGCCAGACTGCACGTAAGTCCTGGTACCCGCGCAACAACATTGTCCACCGTTAGCGAATGCCGCAGCATGGGCAATTTGAGCGGCTTTCTCAACTGCAGAAATATTTGGTTAGTTACGATTGAGAATATAAATGGTATAGTAATATTAACAGATTTGTAAATAGAAATGCAGCTAAATAAAAATTGCCATAACAACTGCCATGGTGGCGCACAGCAACAGCAGTATTGAATGCGAGTATTCGGCATGTTCATGTAATTCGAGCCCCGGGGTCGGACAAAGTATTTTCGGGTCTTTCTGTTTCTCTTTTTCATTACACATCCGCATTTTGCTATATATGGTTTCATATAACATTGCTGGCGAAATGTAGATACACTTTTTATCCCTTAGAAGGATAATCGCGATTGACTCAAGCCTATATAACCAAGCGTACATATGTATGTACATGTTAGCCTGTATATTTGTTATTATAATCATTTTATTAACTTAATATCGCAATATTTTTATCTCATCGATGATGAGACACAGAACATTTTTACTCCATTCTGTCTAAAACAACAGACAAGAGATTAAATCAATTAGATTGATAAGAACCTCCGTGATTGGTATTAATTAAATAAGTATGATAATATATTGGTAGAATATTTTAAATTATAATGTATGATTACCATCGGCATCATTGAAGATGACCAGGGGACTCTTGCCGCCGAGCTCCAAAGTGACACGTTTCAGGTTAACGGCACCCGCAGCACCCAAAATAATGCGGCCGACCTGAAATATGCATATGATGAATCCATGAAATATCATAATGACTACACAAGATAATTAGGTTTTTTTTACTTGCAATGACTGAATGCATTGACGCATATCTATCTGCGGGGCGACAAAGAGATTATGTCGGACTCACTAGGGAAAAGAAGGTGACATGTTCATCAACATAACCAGAGTGGGCGGGGCCGCGCGAATATGAATGTTATGTGAAAGTAATAAATATTATTATATATTATTATCACTTTTCGATGAGCACCCACCCCTCAAGATAGGTTTTTTTTTTTTTTTACTTCGATGAATGCAATGACGCATGTCCCTCCGCGGGGGCGGGCGGAAGGATTATGTCGGACTCGCCGGGGTAAACGAAAGATGGAAAAGAAATAATGTACCTCCCGGAATACCGACTAAACCTATCACGGTGTTCCTCGACAAAACCACTATCGACGGGGCCGCGCGAATCACTTTCGCATGCGGTCGCGACACCGCCGAGGTTACGGCCCGCCGTATGAAACGGCAGACCACTACGCGCAGAGACCTACCCAAAGGACTCACTTCTATAAATACCCTACTGTCTCCCCCCTAGAGGGGAGACGGACTCGAAACAGAGGCGCGCGTGGGAACACGCACGCCGCCTCTCGGACCTGGTGCTGAACGGATGGCGGGCAGGCCCACAAAGCCCGCCATCCCCAGGTCAAACCTCAGGGTGGCTGGAGGTCATCGCGCGCCCTCTGGCGCTCGGCTCTGCGGTTGGGGAGAGGGTTTAAACGTTCCCTCTCCCGCTCTGCCACCTCCTTGATGGAAATCACTTCCTCGCAGAAGGAGGCGACGGCGTTCCACGACCTCTCACTCCAGACCATAGACTGAACTACGGCCGGGAGCGAGAGGGCAACCGATCCGACTGCCGCGATCAAATCATGGCACTGCGATGTCCAGGCGGGGCAAACCGCCAAAGTGCGCAGCGCCGTGTCCTCTACAATGTCACGGCAGTCGCCGCAGTGGTGACAACCGGGCATCTCGTGCCGGCGTATACGACACAGGAACCGGTCAAAACAACCGTGGCCAGTCAGTACCTGTGTCAGAGAGCGCTATGCTGCCTCTCCAGCCACTCCTCAAACACGGGACTTACCGCCACGATCGTGGCGTGCCCGAACATTTGGTTTACTCTGACTTTATTCAACTATTTTTGTAATTAGATTTTTAATATGGTAACCACTTTTGAAGTTTGTTTTCGTTTATTATTTTTTGCCGTATTTCAAGAACTCCGTGTGTAGTATAGAGATATAAAAGTGAAGATAAAGATGTGAGTGAAGTTTATGATGTAGCGCCTCCTTATCACCAACCGTTAGGTTATATGTCTAGACGGCCACGGTACTGACCCAGACTTGAAAGACTCAAAGGCTAACTCGTGTTAAGTTTAACATGAGCTAGCCTGTGTGTGCTTCACTAAGTTTGCTTACCCACTTATGGTGAGTTGGGAATGTTAGCAGACCATTAAGGGATCACTGACACCAGTGACACCAGATCTCTCTGTCCCTTAAGTTTACTGGCAACAACTACTTTCTACAGGTTTAGGCAGAGCTAGAGGAAAGACAAAGCATAGCTTATAGAATTTACATACTTATTAAAAATATATATATTTGTTTTTACCTCAGTAGATCCAGTGAAAGCAACCTTGTCGATATCAGGGTGAGCTGTAATAGCTGCACCAGCAGTAGGTCCGTATCCTGGAACTACATTGACAACTCCGGGAGGAAATCCAGCGTCCTTGATCAGGGCCGCCACGGCCAGTGCTGTGAGGGGAGTCTGCTCAGCTGGCTTGAGAACTATTGTGCAACCTAAATAACAATGACTAGAATTAGTTTTTCACCCTGGGAACCTGAATTATTTAGACTCATTATAAAAGAAATCTATCTATTCGACGTACATTTATATTTTAAACGAAGATTTATATTTAAATTGAAGGCTATTTTTAATTATTTTAAGATCAACAGTAGCAACATTTAGTAACACAGACGATACAATTTGTAGCAGATTAAAGTATTACTGGCAGAAAATATTTTATTATTTTGCAATGCAGTTCGTGATAATTAAGACATTCTGGCGATCGCCTTGATATTATTTTTCGTATTGTTTACACATACAATTCAAAATAATTTATTAGTTGACATTATTTAATAAAATACATTTGATTGCACAAATGTGAATATTTTAAATTGAAGAACACGTAAGATTCCTATTTCGTCAGTCAGTTGTGCAAGCAAATATGGTGTAGATTGTTTACCTTCTTAATATAAATAAATTGTGATGCTTTAAGTAATTGATGTCGATAATTAGATAGAATCGCAACTGTTGTGTAAAAATATAACCATTGATGTAACTACGAAACATATTGCATACCACTCTCTTTTTCCAATTTTCAGGAATTTCGATCTAGAGTAAATCATGCCAACATATATAATATATACAATAATTCATCAACATGGGCTACGATACTTTATTTTTAATTTTTCCTTTGAGCTGTAAACATTATTTGTTCCTAATATTTACTGTCATGTACAAAGCTTACCTGCGGCTAAAGCTGGAGCAATTTTCCACGCCATCATAGGGATCGGGTAGTTCCATGGTATGATCTGACCAACCACACCGACGGGCTCTTTCAGCGTCAGGGACAATACTTCACCATCTGTAAACAATTTTAATATACAAAATAAGTTTTATTTTCGATTTGATATGCAGACAGTTATTTTGTAGTATTAAATATATTTATAATAGTATTTTCATTACAATCGGATGAATCTAAAGTAGATAAGAGTTGGTTATAGTAAAGAAAAATCTTTATATATTCATTTCTTAATGACACACCTACAGCCTCAAAAACGTCGTAACATTCGCTATCACCTCATATTCACACTCTCATTCACACACATTTGTAATTATTTTCATTTGTTTTGTTTTATTTTATTTATACATTTTGTAGTTTACTATTTTACTTTTGTTAAGGGTTAAGTTATTATTGAATTTTAATTTCAGCTTGCCTATTTTGGGGTCAATTCAACTCTGTATTGACATTTTCTTTGAAAATAAATAAATAAAACATTTTAATGTTGAATAGTCATTAAATGTTCATTAACTCTAGCAGCTATAACGTAACATTAGATTTAGCCCTAGCTTCAAGTTGTACTACGGCGATTCCTAGAATTCTATTAATAGTAGGTACAGATAATGTTATCAGTCGAAGGATCGCGAAACATTACAAAGTGTTAAGTATTTAATTAAGCGTTTTAAAGCTATGATAGCTATCTTGTTTATACTGCTGTTATATTATCAAGTATTGTTAACTTTATCATATCTTATTAATTATTAAATAAGTACTTATTGTTTTGTAAATGAAAATTATCTAACCATTTTATATTTCCTATTGTTTAAATTCATAGGTTGTTATCACTTTTGTCGTTGAAAAGTCGTATCGTTATGGATGCATACCATTACCGCAAACTTATTTCTTATAACGATTTAGAAAAATACTGATCAATGTTAATAAATACTAGTTAATCCCTGGCCTGTGTCCCTCAGTATAGTCAATGGCAGCCAAGCAACAAATAGTATAATCGCGAATTTGCTAAAGTTTTCGTCTGCTAATATAATATTTATGTATTAAACCACCACTACTTTTAATTAAAACAGCAATAAGTATACCTACTGGTTTGTCGGCCTGCGTATAATAGTATAACAAAAAATAGCTTACGTCATTGTAAGCACAAGTGACATGTCATTTGTGTCCATTTATAAACCGCTTAAACCCTGGACGCCCCATATAGGGTCGGCAAGTTTGTACCCGTCAAACCCCGCTGACGCTATATGGGGTCAGCAAGAAATAGACGGTCGCGCGCTCTAATGTTTTCTTTTTTTGTATTGAAGGGTCTGTATTTAAAGTCTTGTTTTGTATATCAATGTATTCGGAATGAACTGAGCTTTTCGAATGAACCACTTATCAACTGAATAGTATTTAGATAATATTGTTTTTGTTGTGTCACGTGATTTCGCGCCAAACGTTCGTTCGTCGATGTTATTTGTTCCGCTGTTTTCTGTAGTTTTTTGTAGGGCAAGTATATAAGTGTAATACATTATTGAAAAGCTTATTCTTTCTATTTTTAGAGACAATAAAAACAATACCGACTTACGTTATTTTTGTATAACAAACTGAAGCCCAAAGTAACCTATTATCATTTATTAGTTTTCCCGTGCTTTTTTATATTTGTTGTTTTTTAGTACAGTATTATTTCGTATTTGTAAAAAAAAACAAAATTTACTTCTGCCGCGCTCTAAATGTACTCATCGCGCATGTCAGTGCTACTTTCAAATGTCAATATCGTAATTTTTTCTCACAGACATATATAAAAAAAAAAATTATCTATATAGAGCATATTTCTATTTTTAGACACAATAAAAACAATACTGACTAATGATAATTTTGTTTGTCAAACTGAAGACCAAAGTAACCTATTATCATTTATCAGTTTTCCCGCGCTTTTTTATATTTGTTGTTTTTTAGTACAGTATTATATCGTATTTCAGGTTTCAATCACTATAATAGTGTTATTTATTAGTGTTTCTATAGAAATATCTGAATACAACGCACAAGGTTACGACGAATATTTTTTAACAAAAATTTCAAAATTTACTTTTGCCGCGCTCTAAATGTACTCGTCACGCATGTCAGTGCTACTTTCAAATGCCAATATCTTAATTTTTCTCACAGACATATATAAATACTTCTTTTAATTATAAAGAGTATTTATCTAGGAAATAGAAAAAGTAAAAACTCTTTTTATTACATTTACATTTCTTTAGAAACAAATATTTTTAATAACGAGCAATTTGTACAGTTCGGCTTAGTTTATCCAGGCGTATAAACTAAAGTATACACGTCAATGAGATGATTCATTGTACTTATCGTAGCTTACAATGTTTATTTCTAAGAAACACAAGCGATGTTATCATAACTTAGAGCTCAGAAACATAAACATCGATAAGGCGTCTCAAGTACCGCTCAAGTATCGCGCGCGCGACAGGTGTCTAATTACCGGGGATTGTTTATTGTTTACATTAAGCGCGCGCGGGGTCTGAGAGGTAAAAGTAAGCAATCCGAAATGGCTTTATTTAATCGGCAGGTTTAGGTATGTTTAACAGTCACACACACATGCACAGTACATACAACAATGTCACACAAATTAACTAATATGTAGGTAGATACATATTTAACAATAACAGTAAGCTGTAATCGGATGGTAAAGGTCAACAAATATATCAACTCGGAAACGGATCGTCACCGTATCAACTCGAGCCATGCAGTATTCTTTGTATGAAACTCCCTACTGCAACGCATACTCATCGGAATCTGCTTACGGCTCGTCGTCCCCGAGCTTCCGGCTCGTCGTCCCCGTGCTTCCGGCTCGTCGTCCCCGTGCTTCCGGCTCGTCGTCCCCGAGCTTCCGGCTCGTCGTCCCCGTGCTTCCGGCTCGTCGTCCCCGTGCTTCCGGCTCGTCGTCTCCGCGCTTACGTCTCTCCGTGCACTACTGTTGCCGAACCCGCTATCATTCACAAGATAACTAACAATCGCGCGCGTATTTTATTGAATTTTTAGGTTAGATTTCAAAGAAAAATAATGATGATAAGGGATCATCGAAGAAGTGAGAAGATATCCATATAAATATGATTTAAGTGAGCGCGGCGTCGCCTAGCCGTAGCCGATTCGACATACCGGAGCTGTTGATCGGCTTTGGTTACGTTAGATTGACGCCTGTTTGACGGCGAGGCGAAAGGCGATACGGTGACGGTCTCTTTCCAAGTTGATATGTGTGCTATGACCTTAATGTGACTAATTTACGGTCTCTCCTACCACTAACAAGTAAAAGTTATCCGAAAGATAAATCGCACGCTGTCTCACTCGTGGTAGGTTAAAGAAGAGAGATGGCGAGACTTTTATCTTATAGAAAGTTTAAGGGCTTGTAAGGTAGAAGCCCTTAAACCTAAACATTACTACATTTTACTGTTTCACATTGTTTCACATCCCTATCTTCAGGTCCCCCTATCTTCAGATCCCCCTATCTTCAGGACCCGAGTAGATAGGGTTTCGGGGGGAGAACTACGGGTCTCCCCCTTTGGACCAGGGTACTGCGAGGTCAGGAAGCCCACTGCGCCTCGAAAGGCGTGTTCTATCGACCGCTGACTAGAGTGCGCGGTGCCTGACATTGAAGTTGGACTCGCAGGGGTATGTGGTTGGCCGCTGACGACGACATGTTCGTTTGCTCGGCAAGCACGTTGCGTTCGAGCGTCGGACTCAGACGCGGCCAGTGAGTTGCCTTTAGCGAAGTGGCAGTGTGGTTTCACTGCCGCAACGCATCTCGGGAGCTTGCCTGCTCAGCAAGTAAGAGTCATAGCTGGAGTGACTCGGGCCACACCCGGCTTGTAGGCCTATTTGGGTAGGCATACGGATGTATGTCGGGAAGTGAGCGTGCCTTACACAGCTCCGGTACCATACTGGAGATATGGGAGGCGGCTTCTCCGTGGCTTCAGCGAGGTTATCGTTAGCAACTCCTTTGAGTTGCGAGTAGTGAGCGGCTTTATTGCTCCGGTACCTATCTGAAGAATAGGTAGTGTCACTTGGGCACGAGGTAGCTCGCTTACGAGAACCGGATCTCTGAGGTTAGGGTGGAGAGTCGGGATTTGGGGACAAGACCTGTCTATAACTGGTCCCGGAAGGTGCTCTCGGGCACTGGAAGGTACAGCGGCTCCTCTATTATAACCTAATCGGTTGGTGTAGGGTATATCATATACTGGGATAGTCGTAGAGGAAGGGGATGTATACCTTATTATTCCAAGCTTGCATCAAGCCAAGTACAACTTTCCTATTAACTACAAAATATAATAATAATATAGAAATAATTCATACGTTACAATACCACATAATGAGTATAAGTTATCAATTAATCACGTTAAATAGTGTTGGAAATATCGTGACAATAGACGTCATTAGTGATCTCCACGTCTAGCGCTCGACCTGATATCAGCAAGACAAATAAACAACAATATATCGTGTGTTTGATATCTGGATTAAACGGGTTTCTGTCTGGATTTATTTTCAAAGCGCTGCATTTTTCCAATGGCTTTAATCTTTACTGTCATTTACACTTTCGTCGGTGTAAAAAAGAGATTTAACAAATGTGTAGACATTTGTTTACTAACATGAAACCTATTGAGTGACAGCAACACCCCGGCGGCCAGGCACATTCGATTTTCCATTGTATGGCATTCCAACAATTGTCAGGTTGATAAAAAATATCAGTATACTGCAATGTGAAACTATTTAAAACGAGATTACTTTTAAAAATTTTAGACTAAATTATTACGGATAGTTCAACATTCTTAACGATTCGGTTGCTTTTTAGCTGCCATGTAAGCTGGGATACTAAGATGGTGTCAAGATGTCATTGTAAGCTGTAGAGACAAAAATCACCTTAGTATACTTTAAATTTATAGTGTGTATACGAGACGCTACACGCTATTTATTTACTTATTACATAACATACATTCCTTGATATATTTGTTGCTTTAAATAGCCCAATACCTAAAAAAACATATATTTAAATATGTAATAGGTATATGATGCACTAGTTTCAGACCGTCGCGCGCCGCTTAGCGTAAGTGAATCCCACGTGAATGCACACCAGTACAAAACGTACTCTATGTGTTAATTCAGTAAATTGTCTATTAATGTGCCAAGTTTCATCCAATCCTTTAACAGCTTACGATGTTTGAGTAACAAACATAAACATCATCACAAGTTTTCATATTTATAATAAAATTAATATGTGAAAGAACTAACAATATTTCATCAATATTGTGAGATATAAATAATGTATAATTTTTATCAGTTCGATAATATATGAAATCTATGTATAAATCAGAAAAACATTGATTATATATTTTTCATTGACCAATCTGTTTTGTTATGATAATAAATTACGTTAATTGTTTCTATAACGTATAATATAATCTCATATTGATATCTCCGTTGGGTGGTTTCAAATCCCACGTAACAGGGTGCGACCCTATTGCTGTTGTTCAGGCATAGTTGCAAATTCCGTGTTACTGTGAATTTATTAATAGAAAAGCCCCAATAAAACTTTGCTCTACTCAAGAATCGGACCCGAGATATCATGCACAGCAGTCATAGTCACCAATCCTCCACTACTACTGCAAACACCGAGGTAGTCAAACATACATACTCATATTTATTAAATGCCTGTAATCTAGGACAAAGCAGGTGCTATTGATTGCAGTTACGATTCTAACATACTTACCTGTTTTCATTCATTCTCTCCCATTAGATAAGATCGATCTAATATGCCCCACGCAATAATTTAATACCTATAGTATTTATTAAATTGTCAGTCTGATCTTTTGATATGATGTGCTTATTATATTAATAAGTTTATTTTGTTTTATCGATCAAGGAAAACGTTATGACGAAACCTATCTGGGCGGTATTCATAATATTCTTAAGGGTGTTCGAAGTCTGTCAACATACACTTGGCCGAGAGGGATATACTACAAGCCACCAATTAGATAGTTTAGAAGATTCAAACGTGAGTTTTTGAAGAAAGGCCAGCACGATATGAGTTTCCTCAGAACATTTTTGATTTTATTCTTTTGCATTGTACGTTCTTATGTGTTCTTGATTTGAAATTATCCGTGACATCATACCGAGCTATAAATGTAACGTAACATCCCTTATTTGCACAGTTGTTTAAATCGCCGAATACGGACACACAGGCTAGCATACCTACGGAATACAGATACATCACGGTATTTACAATAAGTTCGGTGTGTGTCGGTAGATGGAAAAATAAAATAGACAAATGTGAGGGTGGATGAAGATTCTTCTGACTCACGAATTGAGCTATGACATTGCAGAACCAGAAAACTTGTGAAGTTGAGACTATAAAATGCATGATCGATCTGTTTTTCTCGCTAGGAGCAATGTTCATCTTCCATTCCCAAATATAACAATTATGCAGCGTCTGATCGGCTGTTACTAATATTATAAAAACTTACATAATTTTTATACTTGATAACGAAATATACATTTATCGTTTAGACAAAGAAAGCGATGACCGCTTTGAGATTGGAGTTCCAAGGATTAAAATCACTATAATTATATTGATCTTTGACCTCTATCGTCAACTTTGATCTTGGCGGAAACGGAGATCAAAACATTTAATAGAAAAGTTGCTCATACCAGAGAAGAGGCTTTTTTATAATAATTAAGATATTAATTATCGATGCCATGGGAATATCGGGATAAAAAGTAGCTTATTTGCTAATCCAGGTCTCCAATTACATACAAAGTTTCATCGCAATTGCAGGTTCAGTAATTTTTTGCGTGAAAGAGTAACAAACATCCATCTATCCATTCATCCTCACAAACTTTCCTCACATTTATAATATTAGTAGGACTAGCTATTGGATGCGAACACGATGGCTTTTCTTAGAATGTAACATATGTTGCCTCAGCTTTAAATCCGTACTAATTTATTGAACATCTCCTTAGACAGATATTCTTTTTCTTGTTTTATTTCCTTGTATTTATAATAAATATATGTTAAATGATAATCTAAACGTAACAACCGAAATAAGTTAGATGTTGACCATGCTTTACTGATTGGAGTACTCTGGTGCATTCACAAGTATGTAAAACGCGAGCCGAGCATTTCTATATAGTCGGAGTTTCTGGACGCTTGCCGAGCCTTGGCAACCTAGCATAATATTTTAAACCAATACCATTTAAGTAGGTAGATTTATTTTTCAAATATACAAATTTAAACATTTTGTAAACTAGTATATTTGAAAAAAATAAATGAACAAATTTACAAAATGTTTAATTTTGTATATTTGAAAAAAGGAAATCTACTACTATAATGGTATTGGTTTAAAATATTATGATATATTTTTGTGTTTAATCACATACCATTTACTAATACTATGTTCATTAATCTACCAAGTTTTAGAATACTAGACATAATTAAAAACCTATTGCGTCGGGCCACCAAGGTCGGTGCGACTTATTACGCTAATTTAAAATTCTACATATAAGTATAAGAAAGAGGTTTATGATAAAGGAAAAATAAAAACCATACCTGCAGGAATAGTGTCGCCACAGATTTTGTCAGCTTTGCCGGCGTAATATCTCAGAACCGAAGCAGAAAAGTACACCTCTTCTTCAGCATTTTTGACTGGTTTCCCACAGTCGAGTGTTTCCAGCTCTGCTAGGTATCTCGCTTGGGAGTCTAAGAGTTCAGCTAACTTGAGCATAAGAAGGCCGCGTTGGGACGCGTCCATTGTGCGCCATGGTGAGTAGCGGTGGAAAGCCTTTTTGGCTGCAGCTACTGCCAAATCGATGTCGGCCTGGATGCAAAATTACTCCATTTAACATAACATTCACGCCTACTATATTATGCAATAATGCACTCATATTTCATTGTATTAGATGGATCCTACGAAATAAGGGATTAATATTATCAATTGGTCGCAATCCCAGGATACGTTACTAGAAATTAACTGACAATAAAGTTTTAAGCAGTAGCATAAACATAAAGCATCTGTTTACAGTTGATTAAACAATGAGTCATGTTAATGCCACTTATACCCGGTTTCTAAAAGACTTATTAACGACGTGTGAATATGAAACATATGTCAAGTCGTTTGGCGATCTAATGGGCAATCAAATTGAAGTTATCTCTCATCAAATAAATTGAATAATATTGCAATTATTATACGGCAAAATAGTGCAATTCTACTTTAACTATGCGCTATTTATCAATAATAACATCCTGTTCTCATTGATCTATAAATAGATTTAGAAACACAATTATTGTGTGTATCAGTTTGCAATAAGTGAAAAAATTTCAAGAGAAATGTCAATAACGAGGCAGATTCTTTACCATAGAGCGTTATTATATCATATCACGAAAGATATTCGAAATCTGTATTACGAAGAAAACTCGAGATGTTTAAAATACTAACTTTATCGCCTTCAGCCACTTGTGTGATGACGGATTCATCTTGAGGGTTGATGGTGGGGAAGGTCTTCTTGCTTACAGCGTCCACCCATTCATTGTTGATGAACAACTACAAAAACAAAACAACACTTTTAAAACTAACTAAAGACATATATTATTACTCTAGTTTCTTTTCGATTTGTACTGTCGGCTTAGCAATATTGAGACATTATGATAAAAGCATAGTGTGTGGACGGCGACGCGACATCCGAAAACCTAAATATAAAACAATATAATCCTGTGTTTCTTATATTGCAACGATTGCGTCTCTTAATAAGATATCTTTACTTAAAATATATATGGTAACTCAGCCTAGCCCATAAAATAAATGAAAATCATGAACACGTCATGAAATAATTGATTAAACTATCTCTTGCACTAGGAATGAGTACTTTGTTTTGTCTACACAATGAACAACCAGATAAGTATAATTAACACTACTAGTCATTTATTATACTTAAGACCAAGACTCGATAACAATATTATTTATGTGTCAAACAATATTTATCTTAGGTAGAAATCTAACGCACATTACGCGCTCGGTGGGCATTAGTGAGGCGACTAATTAAACCACTGTGCCATCTGTATAGTTGTATTTTATGTTCTGTTTATCGTGCAAAATATTTTTGCATATTGTATAGCGATCATACAAAAGAAAAATGGTCTTATTCTGGGGCCATAAACGATACTAGATTTTACTCTGAGCATAAATAGCTCTTTCCATTATTACTGTCATGGGGCCGCAATGTGGTTCGGAAACGTGAATAACTTGTTATCCCCATACACTTTTTATTGATATTATTTAAGATTAGATTTCGTTCGCGGCTTCGCTTCGCTCGTGTTAATGTAGATTTATGTTAAGATAGTTTTTTTAGTGACCTATATATTATTCTAATGTATAGATAACTAGCTGACCCGCACAACTTCCTCTGCTTCATATAAGAGATTTTTCCCCGTTTTTGCAACATTTTTCATTGCTGCTCCCTTCCTATTGGACGTAGCGCGATGTTGTATAGCCTATAGTCTATAAATGGGCTAACCAACACTAAAATAATTTTTCAATTCGAATTAGTAGTTCCTGAGATAAGCGTGTTCAACCAAACAAACAAACTCTTCAGCTTTATAATATTAGTATAGATAGAAAAAAGAAGTTTCATTAAAATTCGATCACTAATTTTTTAAGATTACATACGTCTCTTAGCTCGAATTGAAATAAAATAAAATAGATTATACCAATATTTTTGTTGTAAATACTTTGGCGTTGTTTAAAACATTTTATTGTTTACAGTTTAAACCAATAATTATTTAAAATTACGATTGTTTTTATAATTTTGCATTTAATTGAAATTGCTTTTCGGGAAAACCTATTTGATACATTTGCATTTAACATAATAGTTATTGTTTACAATGTCAACGGCCTCGATGGCGTAGTGGTTAGTGTAACCGACTGCCACGTCTGAGGTTGCGGGTTCGATTCCCGCACAAGTCAAACATTTGTGTGCATGAACATGGATGTTTGTCTTGGTCTGGGTGTTTCTATGTATAATATGTATGTATTTACAAAAAAAAAGTATATATGTATGATTATCCATTGTCTAGTACCCATAGTACAAGCTCTGCTTAGTTTGGGCTAGACGGTGTTGTGTGTACGTGGTGGAATATTATTATTATGTTTCTCTTATCACAGGTACTTTCTAACATATTATATTAGAAAATACCTCGCCCTTTGGGAGGCTTACACGGAGACATGGGTCCAACGTGAAGAGGCCCTTCGAGAGTTTTAATCAAACGTGTTATGGAACACCTACAGTGGTACTAGCCGCAGCAGGCGTAGGACTATTGCTACGTATGGATTCTAATATATGGGCTATAGGTATGGGTGTTTGGTGGACCGGTATATTGCTAACTATGGATGAAAAACGAAAAGCGTCTGCCCTGAATACTCTAATAGCATCAATGCAATGGGCAGACGGTGACTCGCCAACTCACTAGATAGGCCCCCTGATAAGCCACTATATTATTATTTCTATTATTATTAACACATTTTAAAATAGTCAGCTATGACAATTTGCCACACACAGAAACAATATTTACGGTAATGATGTACTTATCTACGGATTCTTTGAGAAAATTATAGCGTGAGGTAAACGATCATTGCTTTAAAATGTTCTAGAAAAAGTTGTGGTACTGTATTTTGGTATTTAAAGAACTTTTAAACAACGAACAAAACTATATCTATACAGGGTGTCCGGTAATTAATGGATAACCTGGAAATGTCTTAAAGTGAAACTGATGGCCGTTCAGAAAAAATATGAATAAAAATCTATCCTAACTTAGTAGTTAAAACACATCTCAGGTAGTCCTGAGATGTGTTTTTTTTTAATTACTATGTATAACTTTCTTGTATACTACGCCCATAAATGAATGAAATCCATCGGTTTTTTGTTGTTTTATTATTAAACACTAATTATGCTAATAGATAGACAGTCAAAAGTATGCTATGCTAATATAGCTTGCACTTTCTAATATATATATTTTCTTTTTTTTCTCTTTTTCTGTACGGCCTTCAGTTCTACTATAAGACATTTCAGGGTTATCCATTAATGACCAGACACCTGTGTATTACTAGCCTATCATTTTATAACTAATTAGAAATAAGCAAAATGTTTTTTGGAGCAAAATTTGTGGCAAATTATGCAAATTTTATTGCGACTGAATAGGTTATTGAGTCGCAACGGCACACCGGTAGCTAGACACAATAGATTTTTAATCATGTCTGGTATTCTAAGACTTAACAGATTAACGTGTAAAAACTTAAATTATATTTGAACCATGGTTATCTATCGTTAAATACTGTTTCCCAATCATCCGGCATGTAATAATATTGTTTTTTTTTCACTTATCATAGTGGGTTATATTTATCGCTGTTACCAAGAGCGGCTTGTTTTCTTTCATTGATAGCCGTGAATGTCTAGGGTGTTATGGACCGATAACGACTTTTACTCTGAGTTATACATACAATAATATTAAAAAGAATATCATTGTAGGTATACATCATAAATGCATACTAATATTATAAAAGCGCGTAGCTCTGTTCGTGCCGAACTGGCAAACCGTTAAATATATTTTGGTTAAATTTGGAAGATAAATAATATAGCTACCTTAAGATAAGCAAGTGAAGACGTAGGTAACCTAAAGGCTAGATTTGTATAATGTAAATACTTACAAGTTTATAAATATCTTTTAGAATTAAACCACGTTTTAACGTAAGATGAGACATGTCACCACTAATGACGGTACACCTTTTGTTTTTGAAACGTCGTCTATGATAATAGATGAATACATAAAACGTTTGTTGAATTTAAAATAAGGTTTGTCTACTGATATGGCTCCGGCAAACAACACATGCTTCTAAAAATATGCCATTTAGAATCTACTCTACATATATTACAATTCTAAAATATTATACTGAATTTTTAAGCGCGTTACTAATCAAATACATAATAATTATAATATATTACTTACTTTTGTGTATTTAACGTCAACTTTCACCATTTTGTGACTTATATATCAGATTCTATCAAAGCAACACAGTTCCAACGGGCGAACTCAAAGCCGGCTTCGAGCAAACTGAATTAATAGACCGAGTGTTGCCACTCGTATGTTTTAATCTCCAACAGATAATCTTCAAAATAATCTAGATCATTTTAGTGATGTGTGAATATATCTACATGCTTGAACAGTAATGATAATTATACAGATGAGTCTTTGATACCATTTGTAGAGAATGAAAAAGGCATTTTGTCAGGACGCTAGCATTTGGTCGTCAACTCAGTAATTCATTATCAATTGCTATATATACATAGTTCGAGCTAATCTTTATCATTTACCATTTTATGTCAGCTAGTATAGTGCAAACTAAAATGTGGGCTGTTCTGAATCTCAGGATTACTGTCTAGACATTTATCCTAATCAGGATTGAAATAAAGAAAACTATATGTATGTCTACGGCCAAAATAAGTCACAAATTGCCTGACTCCGTAAACACCTAATAAATATTTGCTCGACTCGAGAATTGAAAGATCGTACACAAAAATAAGCGTGCTCAACCATCTGCTGCGGCACCAAATTTTAAATAAAGCACTGGATATTAATTATTCAATTATTATTAATTATTCACTTTTAAATATTAATCTTATCACTGAATTTTGAGCAAAACAATTTGGTCATACAGGATAACCAATAAAGTGGTAATTGCTGCAGTATGGCAACATTACTCTTGGACTTGAACTTGTGCGTTATGATAAAACTGCTGTCGTCAATCTAAAATAATCCTTAACATAATGCAATAAGATTTCGTTTATAATGATCATATTGTCTTATTAAGTCATATCAGAATAAAGTGTCTACAGTGACGAATACATTCAAAGATATATACTTTGCACACTAATGTCGGTGACATTAGTGTGCAAAGTAAGATTGCGATTTTTAGATAAACTTTTTTTGTGTCTCAATATAATAATTAATATAATTCCCTTCGCATTGAATTTTTGTCACGCCGACTAATCTTTAGCTGAAACTAACCATATGTGCGGTAGATATTATAGTGCACAAGTGTGTGTGTGTTTGCAAAGTCGCAAACATAGGTGTCACACCACACACACTATCTATTCCCTCACGCTCAGTCCAATGGGATGGTAGTCGCATATGAAGGCAAAACTTCATTTAACTTCTTTCTGCACGCTCGTCATTGTGCTCGTAGCTGATTAGTAATTATTTTGATTGTTATTTGGTACTTTTAGATTTTAATAGTTAGTAATACATGATACCTAATGTAATGGCTCCAACACCTTGTTGATATGAGTTGTAAAATACTGAAATTATATTTAATTGGTGATTTAAGAGTGACTGTGAGTTTCTTGCAGGTTTCTTCTCATATTCTTCTTATATCAAACCTTTGACTAAACCTAGCAAGTAAGCTAAATAAACTTCAGAACTTAGTAAACTTACTATCCAATATATTTTGTCGTTCATAAGTGTTATCTTGTGACCTAAATGAATAACCGAATTTTGAATTTGACTTTGTTTATCTGTATAATATGGTCTTGTAAATATACTAATACTGTGAATAATGCCGGATAGTCAGGCGAGTTCCGTCGGCAGTCACACAGAAGATAGGAAATATAGTAATTATGCAAATTATATACATCATAGTACTGTAAACAATTGTCTTATTGTGTAGTTCAGCGGCGTATACTGAGCTGATAAGTGTTTATAGCGAATCACATTAGGTTTTTTAGAGACATCAGATTGGCCCGTATCGAATGATGTGTGTAGTGACCACACGTACATGTTAAATATATTTTTTTTTTATTGCTTCTTCTGTGTAATTGTTTATAATGTATGTATACTGAACTGCTGATTGACAAGTATAGGTTTCTGTTCCAAGGTCGGATAATGTGATTTTAGAGAGCCAGAAAGGAGGCGTTCCATTTATGTTTTGCCTTTAAAAACAAATAATAATGTGAAACCTATGACTGTTGCTTTTATGGAGATAAGGTAGTCTTTTAATAGCGATACACACTATTGCACTCGAATCACTTTCGAATCTATTGACAATACTATACACAAGTGTGCATTCTGCAAAATAGGTCTCATGTGTGATGCGCAACTTGATTCGAATATCATCGAAATAAGCAATTATGCACATAGGTGTATAAAAAATAACAAAAGATATAAATTAATTTACTAAGTATAATTTATATTAGTTTTTGTTAATAAGAGTTTTTATAAACAATCAAATCGCCTATGCCTAGTACGCTTAAATTACTACATTGAATTACCTTAAAGTTTTCTAACTACTAGTCCAGTTCAGACTGATAGCTTGAAACATGACGCTAAATTATCTATTAAAACACAATAGGATCAAGGGTCAGGAATGTTGGTACTACTTACTCGTTACTCACTCGTGAGCACCGACCTTTAATTAATTGAATCTCATGAAGCAGGCTCCCCTTATTCTACGAAAACTAGTTTACTAGATAACTAGTTTTTGAATGGTGTCAAGGCAGTTTCATTGATCTTTTGGAGATTTTTTTGTCGTGAGCATGTTGGGCCGATGTATAAGTAAAGTAGCTGGTATGCTGTGCCCTGAGCTGGTGTCTGACGTCAGTCGAGATCGGTGTGTTAGCGCAAGCTCGTTAGCATGACCCGGTTCAGCTGAAGTCAAATACAACCGAGCAATTCATTATTCATATACTGACGTCACTAAGAATAGCTCTTACTGTTTACTTGTTTATACAACTGCAATCAATTACGTATATTTCCTGTTAATGTAGAAATCGTACAAACATTGAGACAAGCCAAGAATGCGCAGTTACCGAACATTGTGTTTGTAGCAGCTTGTAGTCTGAAAATTAACTGTTGACGGCAATAGCCGTAGTATGGCGTAGGATTTTAATAAATATACATTAGGTGTATTACGTTCATAATTCGCCAGATATAGACGGCTGCCATCTTAGCTTTACTCTTTGGAGATATAAAGGAAATGTGTACGTGAGATGTGCATTAAATATCGAATTTATGATTAGGAAATTAGAAATTATGATTCTTGTCTATAATAATATTTGAAATAATATTTTATTATCACTGTTTTTGGATTCTAGAATTATGTATGTATATTTAGTGGTCATATTTGATATAAGCAGTATTAAGTGCACTTGACCCGATAGAACCGTATAGCGCTTGGCTTTCACGATTAACAATTATCCATTCATATCAGCGATAGAAATTAAAATTATTTGTATGGAAACCATATTAAGTTTCTATATCTAGTATCTACGGCAAATCACAGATAGCTTATTAATAACCACTCTAAACATACACTGGTGACCACTTATACCTTGTCCCATTAGTAGGTACTAATGGCAGTTATAAATCAATCAGCTATGTAATATCGTTGAAGTAGGTTAGTAGGTACTCTTGCTAGTACACATAAAGTGGCATATAAGAAAGCAAACAAGTTCATCAATAATATTTCGTTCGTAGGTATAATATGTTCTACAAAATTACATATTTTTATTTAAGAAGATACAAAAAGGTTATGGCGGTATAAATTTAATTTGTAAAGCAATAATGTGTGTTTTGTCTTCCGTGCATGCTTGGTATACTACTCAGGTTGCTTCGGCAGGCTAATGGTCACAGTCTTATTCTCCAAGTATTGCAAGATGCCGTCGCCACCCCTGAAGAGAAAATTGTATGCATAGGTATTAAAATAATATATAAACTGTTCCATTGCTGGGCACGGGGCACTTCTCAGTGTGAGAAAGTTAAGTCATACTTCACGACGCTGACCTAGCGCAGGTTGGCAGAATTCCAAATATCTTCAAGAACATTTTGGCGAACTCTCAGATATGCTGGTTTCCTAACGATGTGACTATTTCCTTTCCCGTTAAGGCTAATACTCATCTAATTCTTATGTATGCGAGGTGTTATAAAGAAAACTACTCGTTCTATATGTTTATCCATTGTTTAGTACCCATAGTACAAGCTCTGCTTAGTTTGGGCTAGATGGTGTTGTGTGTATGTGGTATAATATTATTATTAATATAGCTAAAATTAAAAGAATATGTGTACAAAAACAATAAAATATTACTAGTATTTCTGTCAATTATCTTCTTAAAAGTAATGTACTCTTTAGACTTTACAGAAAACTTGCTCTCATATAGCAGAGCGAAAACCAAAAATATCTCAATAAGACAATATGTTGCTATTAATAAGCATCTCATTAGTTGTGTATTGGTAACCAGTTACATTCAGTGCATTTCAACTGGGGAAATAATCCACCTTATAGAAAATAACAGCGAAATAAACTCGTTGCCTTTCTGCAGTGCAAACGAATTCCAAGTCTTCTTATGACTTGAGACCACTTATAGAGAACCTGATCGCAGGATCGCAATCACGGATGCGGACAATAAACGTGACGAGATAGTGCCGATTATATAAAAAATGATCACGACAGAATTTCTACTTACAATTCTCGTCCAAAACCAGAGTCCTTAAATCCACCGAAAGGTGTTTGCGCGGGCAGATGGTTATATGTGTTGACCCTGAACAAAATAAAAGACATCTTATAGATTTTTGAGTTCAGTCTGAAAATGTGTTTTCATGATACATTTAGTAGGTACTGTCGTAATCTTTTACTTTGCTATACAGTTTGTTGAAATTAAAACCAATTTGATTTAGTCTTATACTCTCTTAAGAAGTATTTTATATGGCAGAAGCAAATGCAAGTTTTGAAATTAAATGCAAATTGTATTCATCGAGTGATTTAGTTTTATAATAAACTAGATGTGCCTGCGGTTTCATGACTGATATAATTATTATTTTGTCTTGGAATGCTCAGAGGTTTGATAAATCATGGGATCGTGGTAACGACGACCATTGTACTCCGCGTTAGCCAATGTAATCACGAATCCTGGTGAATGTCTGGCTTTAATTTTGGTGATGCCTGTTCATTTAGTGATTCATACGAAAAATAATATAGAAAATAACTTACCAAACAGAGCCGGTACGCACGTGTTTCGCGAAGGCTAGAGCCGTATTAATGTTGTTGGTGACTACACCAGAGGCCAATCCGTAGTTGGAATTATTGGCACGATCTATCATTTCTTCCAATGTCTCGAATTTTAGATTGCTCTGTACCGGACCGAATATCTAGTGAAAGAATTTACATGATATACTATTTAAGTAGTTAAATAATACAGTTTAAATATTATAATGCTGATATCATAGATTAAGTAAATTATTACGATTAACATATTACGATAAAATCATAGACACATAGTTTTTGTTTATTGCAGATATTATAGTGAGCAAAGGCCAGTTAATCTTTGCAATGAAAGACTAAAAAAAATAGATGAGGTTTTTAGTGACTAAGGCTAGACTTATATTTAGTAATAATATATTTTTATTGCTTCAATCGGCTCCTATTAAAAAATAAATCTAGATAGAGTCTAGACCATTCAAAGTGTACCTAAGTAGTAGCAGTAAGTAAGTAAAGTCCAATTCCTAAGAATGTTAATTGACGCATACTTATCTTGAAAGGCAAATAACATTTTAAATATAATAGCATTATCTATGCTTAAAAAATTAAATTACATTTGCTTTAAAATTCTCTTGTCAATTACTTGGTGCTTTAGAATGCATATTAACGAGTAGGTATGAATGCACCAGTGTCCTTTAAATAAGATGTAACCCGAGGGTCATAATTATATGAATAATGTTTTAAGGAAATATTGTTTTCTCTTCGGCTATTGGTTTGTCCCACTACTGGGTAAAGCCCTCTCTTTTGAATATTCCTGTTACGACTCCCTTTCGAAGTTTGTTTAAGCTATCATTTTAGTAAGTGGTCTTATGTAAAAGAAAATGTCATTATTTACTATCGCTTTTATATCTATGTGTGCGACATGTAAATCATATAAATGTATATTTTGTATGGCACAAAACATTCTAACCGTGTTAATTATGATAATACAATTAGAATACCTACAGCTACTAATAAACGTACGGCAACATTGTTTGTAACTCTCATATTTTTCATTAGAAATACTAATATTCCTATACTATTATACAAAAATCTATTGTAATTTGTTAAATTTAGTTTGGGTAAGACTTATAAGGCTTCGCCTGCATTTATCCAATGGGATTGCATACCGGGATATAAAGTATCCTATTACACTAGGTTGCTTCTGTAAACACTAAATAACATCTCTACCTCCGTAGTAGGTTAGGTTAGGTTAGGTTAGATTTCCCAGGCTCGACTGGTCCTCGAGGCCAAGTGGGAGGAGCGACTGGCCCAGCCCCGCTACGGGGTGAGGACAGTCGAGGCTGTCCGTCCGGTGCTAAGGCAATGGACGGACAGACGGCGCGGACCGCTCACCTACCGGCTTACTCAGGTGCTCTCCGGACACGGCTGTTTCGGAGAGTACCTGTGCAAGATAGCCGGTAGGGAGCCGACAACCAGGTGTCACCACTGCGAGGAGTGCGACCGGGACACGGCGCAGCACACGCTGGAGGAGTGTCCTGCGTGGGCCGAGGAGCGCTGTGCCCTGGTCGCCGTGATTGGCCCCGACCTCTCGTTGCCGACCGTCGTATCCATGATGGTCGGCGACGACAGGTGCTGGGGTGCAATGAGGTCCTTCTGCGAGGCTGTCATCTCGCAGAAGGAGGCGGCGGAGCGGGGGCGTGAGGAAGATCCTTACGCCCCGGACATCCGCCGCCGGAGGAGGGGGCGCAGGAGACGCGCTTATGTCGCTCTCCTGCCCCCCACCTAAGGGTTCTGGGTGGCAAGGCCTCAGGGGACCCTGCCACCCGTGAGTAAGAACCCATAGAGGGCGCGCGCGGTGTTCCCGCGCGCCTTCTAACGTCGAAAGGGGAGAGCGGTGAAATTGCTCTCCCCCGGGGACGAGAGGAGGTCGGGTCCTATTGACCCGGCCGGCACCCACACGGGGGGGCCTGCTATGGATGAATCTTTTTAGACTCCCAACAGGCCCCCCCCATTGGGTGAGAGAGGGAACACCCCAGGTTTTTTTAGTGGGTATACCAGCAGTAGGCTGGTGAGTCCCACACGCCCCGCCGGTGCCGTCCCCTAGCCGGCGGGTAGTGCATCAAGCATTTTTTCCTGGGTAACAAAAAAAAAAAAAAAAAAAAGGTTAGGTTAGATTCGGGCACGCCACGATCGTGGCGGTAAGTCCCGTTTTTGAGGAGTGGCTGGAGAGGCGGCATGGCGCCCTCACCTTCCGGCTGACACAGGTTCTGACTGGCCACGGTTGTTTTGGCCAGTTCCTGTGTCGTATACGCCGGCAAGAGACGCCCGGTTGTCACCACTGCGGCGACTGCCGCGACGTTGTTGAGGACACGGCGCTGCACACTTTGGCGGTTTGCCCCGCCTGGGCATCGCAGCGCCGTGAGTTGATCGCGGCAGTCGGATCGATTGCCCTCTCGCTCCCGGCCGTAGTTCAGTCTATGGTCCGGAGTGAGAGGTCGTGGAACGCCGTCGCCTCCTTTTGTGAGGAAGTAATTTCCATCAAGGAGGCGGCGGAGCGGGAGAGGGAGCGTTTAAACCCTCTCCCCAACCGCAGAGCCGGGCGCCGGAGGGCGCGCGATGACCTCCAGCCACCCTGAGGTTTGACCTGGGGGTGGCGGGCTTTGTGGGCCTGCCCGCCATCCGTTCAGCACCAGGTCCGAGAGGCGGCGTGCGTGTTCCCACGCGCGCCTCTGTTTCGAGTCCGTCTCCCACCTAGGGGGGGAGACAGTAGGGAATCTTATGAAGTGAGTCCTTTGGGTAGGTCTCTTGTGTAGTGGCCTGCCGTTTCATACGGCGGGCCGTAACCTCGGCGGGGTCGCGACCGCATGCGAAAGCGATTCGCGCGGCCCCGTCGATAGTGGTTTTGTCGAGGAACACCGTGGTAGGTTTAGTCGGTATTCCGGGAGGTACATTATCTTTTAACATCTTTCTTTTACCCCGGCGAGTCCGACATAATCCCTCCGCCCGCCCCCGCGGAGGGGTATGCGTCATAGCATTCCCCCACGTAAAAAAAAAAAAAAAAAAAAAAAAAAAAAAAAAAAAAAAAAAAAGGTTAGATTAAAAACTAGGAGAATATTAAGCGATGTTGAATAAAATATATCCGATCATATTATAAAAAATATACAACTCATGTTAGTGATTATCTTATATACATAAGCATGAATTTGGGTAAGTATATAAAAAGTATATCCTTGAGATAATCAAACTAGTATTAAAATGCATTATTATAGTACAAAGTCATATTGCGTTACGTAATGTGAATTATGTTAAGTTGGTGTATTTGCTGCAAATGTACACATATTATGAGTGACGATTTTTATTCGTAAAGAAAGTGAGATTTCTACAGATTCATATGACATTGAACGTAAATGTTAGATCGTATATTTAAAACAAATTATTCGATGATATCCGCATAAGGTAGTTTGATTTCAAATAATCTATTTGTAGCATTCGCGTAAACGGACGAAATTTTATGGAGAAATCATGTTAGCTCCTCCTATTAGTCCTATTACCTTCTACTTTTCCTTTTTGTCACATTTCTGTTAGGATAAGTAAAAAACAACACGCGCACAATCAAAACAATACATTGATAACCGTTTAAACAATGACAATAGTCACTTAACAGAAATAAAGAAAATAATTGCTTGCAACAGTGGTTACCTTAAATCTGACCAATCTAAAAGTCTAGAACTAGTATGTAATGAAATATTTTGGAGTTATTGATTTCTTACCTCTTCTTTTGCTATCTTCATGTTATCATTGACGTCAGCAAAGACGGTCGGTTGGATGAAGTAACCTTTATTGCCATGACGATCACCACCGGCTATACAATGTGCGCCGGCTTTCTTGCCCGCGTCTATATAGCCCAACACCTTGCTGAACATTTCTGAGTCCACCTGAGAAGCATGTGAATTGTTTGATTTTTGTACCATTACATACAAATAGCGGAGTATCAGAGCCTAAAGCTAGTTTTATAGATTATATCAGGGCCTGAAGATAGCACGAGATCAAATATGTCAACCCCTGTTCCATGTATTGGGTCACCTATCAAATTGCGGTTATTTCCTACATCTAATTTTGTGATTCTCATGCAGAAAAATACAAAATTAGGTAGTGATGTTGAAAATATAAATTTAGATTTTCAGAAAAGACTATATTTATTACTAACATTACGGCTTCGCCTGGTATTATAAGTGTTGATAGGCAAATACATATTATTCTTGTTGCGATTTGTTCTATTTGTCATGTAAAGTATTTATTTACATCATATCGTGTAGTAGAGAACAAATTAAATTTACATTAAATATCTAAAGTAAGAAAAAAACAAAATATTATTAAACGTTTATTTCATTAGTAACCCAATAAGTATACTATTTAAACGCAGTAGAGGCGTGTGTGTGTGTGACTATTTGAAGTACTGGATCCCAAGCTTGCAAATAGTCAAACCCAAGAAGAAACAAACCACAGCTAGACTTCATGATACTTTGAGCTCATTCTGCGTAAATAGAAACATCCATGATTAAATTATGTTCGGGTACTTTGAAATAACTACACTGGAACATTGAGACAACTACCATCTTAGTCTCCCCGTTACCATGGCTGCTGAAAAGCAACCGAAACGTCGGGGAAAGTGTAAACCAAAAATAAATAGATTTAATAGTTTAAATAATTTTATTAGCTTATAAATTAGTAAAATAAAATCAATAGTAGTAGAAGTGTAATATTTTCAAAATTTTGTAATACAGTGATAAATAAACAACGCGATAAAATCCGTATATAGTAGTTTAATTTCAACCAATAGAGTGTCTTAACTAGCATTATGACCGCCAAGGGAGCCTCGTTAGCAAGTTTTAATAGCTCTTATCGTTGATGTGACAAACAAGTGAACTCGTTAGAAATGAGGACAGTAAGCAATCAACTATATTTAAGATATTAGTATGTGAAGAGAAAAATATTTTAAGTATCTTGCGCGCATGTAAAAGTATGTGATATAGTTAAGAGTTTATATAGAGAGGGTAGCAGAAAGCAAAAATTAAACGAGAAACAAATATGTTTTTATAATGTATTGAATTGCGATCCAGTTTTAATAACTGGGCGACCACTATAGGTAATTATTAAAGATAAATGAGTATAATTTGTACTGATTTTTTAAATGGGTAATTTGTATGTTTCTTTAGCGAGAAAGTTGATAGCCTGTTGCATTTCATTGGCGGTAGCACATCTTCTACGTTGGCTTACTATTATGTCAGACCTAATAGCAGGCAAGCATAAGAATTTACTCATAATGTAATGCCAGTATAAGTATTGCCAAATCCTCCAATTAAACTGTGAACAAGATTGTAGTGATGACGTAAACGTTACTATTTATGTAGCTGGTGCATTGCGGCTATGCGAGACTGCTAACTTTTGCATCAAAGTTATTTTATTGTTGAGTTTATTGACCAGCTGCAGCGATAACAAAAATATAATTATACTTCAACCTACTTGTTACCAGAGTTACATCACATAGTTATTAATATACCGATGTGCAAACATATGTCAATAATTGTCAGTTTTTAAATTTGTTTAAAACATAACTCCCGCACAAGGTTTCAAGCTGTGTTGCGAAAGACTTTACAATCATATTATTAATGGACGCAAACTAAATCCAAACTCAAAAGAATCACTAATGGAGCATACAAAAAAGTTTTGAGTGTGGGATTTGAACTCACCACTCAAGGCAAATCTTTTGGCGTTTACCGCATAGTTTTAGACTTCGTAGAGCTATGCAAAATTTCTTGAAGTCAGTCGGACCAGGCAATTGATCCTAAGAACCTCACATTTATTACCGCTGCAATAATGCAAATACATACTATCTTTATCAAAAGGCATTTTCTATTTACCAATACAAATTATAGCTTAATATAAATTTGGTAAACAGTTGTAATATCATGTTACCTGAGGTCCTTGCAAGACATCTTCGAAGGGGTTTCCAACGGTCCTTTTCTTGGCGATCTCAGCGGCTTTGGCGATGAATTTGTCGTAGATGCCTGATTGTACGTAGGTTCTTGTACCAGCCGAGCAACACTGACCACCATTTTCAAAACAAGCGTCGGAAGCGACCTGAGCTGCTTTCTCAATTGTTAATATAAATTTATATATTAAGATTATTGGTTATAAAATAGTTTAATGGTAGTAAATATTTTCTGAGTTCAAATTTGTGTTAGCGGTGGTACAGTATCCAATGGCATCGTCCTAAGCCTGCTACTGATCTTAGCTGGAGACGGTTTAATCCTTTTGTAATGAAGGATACTAGTAGGTAATCAAAATTTCCAGTAATCCTTTCAACCCTTTTGTTATACCGTAATAGACACAAAAAAAAACTATTGTTTAAAAAAGAGCGCATCTCTCATTTGACTATTCAAGTGTGTAGTAATTAATTTCATTCTTTTACGATGAATGAATTTTTTGTGAAGCATTCACACTGAGAATTTGAAGCGAAGAAGATTTTTAATATTTTGTCTGAATGTATGTAACTTACTAACCGTATGCTGCTATTAACTTACTATAAGGTGCTGTGAATCCTTCCTTTATCAAAAATAACAAACAAATAAAGTAGGTAGTTGGTTTAGTCGGTCAGCTCCAATTTCCTATCCTGAGGTCTCAGATTTAGCACTCGGCTCTGGCGTAAACTTTTATATTTTCTGTCAAACATGTTCTCTGTTAATAGCAGCATACGGTTTGGACGCGTGACCGTAACACTCGTAAACATATTTTAGATCAAAAGTGTTTAGTCTCAATTTATTGTCAATTGATTGTTTTAAAGTAGTCGAGACACATCCAGCCACTAGTTTCGTCAATTGGCTTTCAATAATAGATTAAATGGCTCAATGTTGTGTTTAGCTGCAAAATACGCTCTTATTCAATGCTTTTAAAATAGGCTTATCCACGGAATAGCTGTTATAAACTTAATGAAAATTCAGTAACTTCAAACTCTAATACTCTTTGACGTTCATAAATTGTTACTTTGTAGCCTAAATTTAACGTAAAAATTATTTTTGATTTGACTTTGACTTCTTTAAACAGAATCCATGCATTGTAGATATGAGAGATCAATCGGTCTAAAACTAAATTGATTTGGTCTAATATAAATATTATACCTTAATAGTTGAATTCGTTCAATTAAATGTCAATGTTGAAGGTTACCATGCCAATAATACCGATTTGATGATGTGATATGTATTTACATTGCAGCGCTGCGCAGGACAGTGACTACGTACCTGGTATCTGAGAGATCATTTGTATATGTAGCAGTGGTACTTGTTAAGCATATCAAAGAAGAGACAAAGATCTTGAGTACCTATATGTCGCGAGCTATGCTAAGTTTCCATGTTAAATGGGGCGAACTCATTGTAATCTAGCGTGCATAGATTAGACAACCTGCTGCCCTGGTAAATATACTGATAAAACATAAATTACTTGACACGGGATTAAGCCAGCAACCTCATGAACTAATAAAAAATGATATATTCTAATTATATTCGAATGTATTGACGAAGTTATACATGAGTACGTACCCTTAGTCCTACTATGAGAAGTATAGATCATCGTTCCTTACTTGTCTTTTTAGCAAAACCAAAATTCATAAAAAATAATTTGGTTCTGCTTTCAGGCTATTTTCATTCTTCAATATAAGGATGAATAAAAAACTTATGACCATATTTAGGGATTAGTTTCTATGTATGTCTCTTCATATCAATTCGACATATTTGTTTACCAAATAATGCAACAAAAATGGCCTATAGATACCGCGATGTGCATAATTAATATATTCGAATATCAGCCGAATGCAATTATACGCATCATTAATGTACTTACTGTTTCTGACTACTAGAATTGTTTGTATACCTCACTGATATACTGATGCAGTCAAATCATTTACACAATTTTGGCCAATTCCATAAATCCATATAATTTCCGTAAAAACAAAGACATTTGCCATCAGCATCATCGAAAACAACCAAAGGGCTCTTGCCTCCGAGCTCGAGAGTAACCCGCTTGATATTGACCGCAGATGCAGCGCTCATTATAGATTTGCCCACCTACGAACACATGACTGAAATTAATGACGTACTTAGGTATTCTGTGCAAGTATTAACTATGCATTATAAATTCCATGCATACTCGTAATACCTACATACGGAGTGCATTACGACTGTCCATAAGCAGACAGTTTTTATAAAGTGCGGTCGTATTTACGGGGTGTAAATTATATACATGCAATTTTAAATTTCAAATTAAGCTAACAAGTAATATATGCAACAACATTGTTTTTTTTTTTTAAATTAATCTACTATATACGGATTTTACCGCGTTGTTTATTTATCACGGTATTACAAAATTTTGAAAATATTACACTACTACTACTATTGATTTTATTTTACTGATTTATAAGTTAATAAAATTATTTAAACTATTAAACCTATTTATTTTTGGTTTACACTTTCCCCGACGTTTCGGTTGCTTTTCAGCAGCCATGGTCACGGGGAGACTAAGGTGGTAGTTGTCTCAATGTTCCAGTGTAGTTATTTCAAAGCACCCGAACATAATTTAATCATTGGTGCTTCTATTTACGCAGAATGAGCTCAAAGTATCATGAAGTCTAGCTGTGGTTTGTTACTTCTTGTGTTTGGCTATTTGAAGTACTAGATCCTAAGCTGGTGGTACATTCCAACCATCTTTTCTATTGAAATTGGGATGTTTTTTGATTTCAATAGCCTCGTGAAGCATCCTTGGTAGGAATCGGTGTTCTTTAGCGAGAATCTGTGGTTTGTCAAATCTCAGGTAGTGGTTGGTCCCCTGTTGTACATGTTCACACATAGCAGACTTCATCGAGCGTTTGTGTTTTACGTCAGCTATGTGTTCTTTTATGCGGGTGCCTATGCTTCTCTTGGTTTGACCAATGTATGAGAGTCCGCAGTCACAATCTATATTATAGACCCTTGCATCTTGTAAAGGTAATTGGCACTTGACGGATGGTAAAAATTGACTTATCTTCGTTGGCGGCTTGAAGTATGTGTTGATTGAAGCTCGCTTCAAGATGTAGCCAATCTTGTCAGTGACTCCTCTTACATAAGGCAGTATAGCAGGCTGGCGCTCGACTGTGGCTGGCTTTTCTCGGGATCTGTGACAGCGGCGCGGCTGTTGGAGCTTGTTGTCTTGCAGTACTTGCTTGACATGTCGAAGCTCGGCGTCCAGGTGTTTCTTGTCACAGATCCCGTGGGCTCTCTGAAACAAAGACATTCCCACGGTAGCTAACTGTTTAGAATGGTGGTGAGATTCACCGTTCAAGTACCTATTTCTATGGGTATTTTTCCTATACACAGTGTGGCTCAAAGTATGATCAGGATTCCTGATGACAAGTACATCTAAGAATGCTAATGAATTATTTGCCTCTAATTCCATAGTAAATTGGATGTTGTTATTAATGGAATTAAGATGTTCTTGGAATACACTAACACTATCTGTTGGTAATATTGTAAAAGTATCATCTACAAACCTCTTATAAATCCTGGGTGTGATGGGGGCAGTCTGTAAAGCTCGAGCCTCGAAGTCCTCCATATATATGTCGGCAACAACAGGCGATACTGGAGAGTAGTGTATTATTTTCAAAATTTTGTAATACAGTGATAAATAAACAACGCGATAAAATCCATATATTGTAGTTTAATTTCGATGAATAACATTCGCGTAAACAGAAGACAATATAATATTGTTTTTTTTAATTTTTTTATTTATCGTGGTATCGTTAATTTTATTCTTCGGCTGCTTAATTAAATACTAGTTTCTGCCTGCGGCTCCGCCCGCTTACCTACCATGGAGTTACATAGTAATCAACCGATAAGATATAGGCCGTACCTAATTATTTCCTTGCGCTATTTCATTATGATGCATTTATCCATTCAGTGAAAAGGTAACAAACAAATGGAGTTACTTAAACATTTATATGTTTATTATTATTATGGATTTACAGATGTCCGATATTCGTGCATGGATTAGACAACGGATATAAAAATCCCATCTTAAAGATTCTCTAACACTAAGTGAATAAGAAAGAGTGGACTCTGTCGCGTGTTGCGTAAAAAATCTCGTTGAGTAGTAATTACATAATATACATTTTTTTTTTAAATTTTTTTTTTTTTTTTTTTTTTAAGGCAAACAAATTGTTTCGTTACAACGTCATTCAATTTGTTTATTGATTTAATCGCATCTGTATTTTATAATAATATAAGCTGGTTTTATTAAATTGCATTAAAAATTCTAAAAGTAAAAACGTATCTCACTTGGAACAACAACAATGTATATTGTACGATTGTGTAGCACTCAGTCATGCCCGAATTTTATGCCATTCATCTCCTAAATAGTCGAATCTAGGGACAACAATGAATAACGTTTTTGTGTACCGCTTTTGTATATAAATCTATTGCTAGTACTTATTTCCGTATCTGCTACATGACATCATACCATTTCATTAATTCAAGTACAGATAATTCGTTAATCATTCGATAATTATTATTTTATTTTTATTAATATATCTTATGTAGTTCATTGACGTATTGAAGAATTGTTTGCAAATTTTTATGGAAATAAAAATTTTTGCCTTTGACTTTGAATCTGGACAGATTGGATATGAAAATCATGGTTTAGTGCGCAAGTGTCAGAATCCGTGACTATTACATTTAACGATTCACATATAATTGATTGTGTTATTATTATTTGGTAACGTTTTATGTAATAAATTTTATGCAAACATTAATTAACTCATGATACAGTTAAATTCCTCTACAGGCGTTTAATAAATTATCGGAGGTTTTCAACGTTAAGATGAAGTAGGCTAATATGAGTAATTATCTTAAGAGGAAACACCACGGGCGAGAGAATTGAAAAATAGGTATTTGTAAAATCTATTGCTGTCGCGCAGTGCCCACAGAACGTGATAGAGACAACTGCAGCTTGGACCCAAAATACCTATTAAAAATACACAAAATCAACGTTTCGTAGTCCCCTAGTTCCTTCTCCAACACTTGACCGATTTAATAACTTTTTTCATTAAAAATTGAAGAAAGGCTTTGGCCGTGTTTCTATGTTTTCCTTTATTTATATAATCTACTCAAATTTGTTTGATGGATGTTTGAACACAGCGGAAAATCTGGCCACTTTTTGAGATTTTTGAATGCTCATGTCTCTTTTAATAATTAATAAATGAAAAAAAGGAAAACATAGGGACATGGCAATAGAGGCCATACATTTTTTGGGAAAATATTATTGCTCTACTGGCATTATCCAGGGAGGAAACAGGGGACTACTATTGTATGGGAAAACGGCCCTTGTGTTTCCTCTTAATAAGGCAGGTCTTTTAGGCGGCGCACGACAATCACTGCACTAAGTATCAGCGACAACCGACGTGTCCCAGTATAGTGATGAACCATAAGCTTGAGAAAAATAAATTATGTGTGTGAATATGACTTCAATCTCAATAAACAAGCACAGCTCAAATTTATGTAAAAGTTACCTGTTTGCCATTAAACAAAAGGTTGTTCATGTATATCGTTTCATACATACATTTCTAGTAAGTCGTAAAAAAATTGCACATTTCATGGTAATGGTCCTTTCACGAACACACATGTAGTTGGATAGAAGTAGTGTTCTATTTTAAAATTTACTTCTGTAGAGCCAGTAAAGGCGATTTTGTCGACATCCGTATGGTGGGCAAGCGCAGCTCCTGCAGTTAGCCCGTAACCAGTCACCACGTTCAATACACCAGCAGGGAAATCGGCTTCCTTAACCAGTGCGGCAATAGCTAAGGCAGTGAGGGGTGTCTGTTCAGCAGGCTTCATGACGAGAGTGCAACCTGAAAGAGATCAAATTTGTTAACGTTTTGTGTTATTAATTTAAATGTAGTTTATGTGAGGGTGAAAAGGCTAAGTGCGAAAGATTGAGAAAAAGAGAGAAAGGCACAGAAAAATTATATATTGCAAGAGCAGTGAAAACTCAAAGACAACAGAATTGAAATTAAAAGCATTTTGGAAAGTAAATTTGATGTTTCTGATGTATAATTTGCTACATTTAAGGCCCATCATTTAAAGAGCCTTCAATTGGGATAGATATAAAGACAAAAAAAGCCAGTTCAATAATATAACGCTTCGTGAAGTCTAGCCAGCCAACAACTGATCAAACTTAAATAATTCCTGCTGTAATTTAGAATAGCTATGAAATTATTTAGATCCGTTGTTTGCTATTTGGGATCTTAAGAAGTGGATAAGTCGGCGTGCAAAAATATTAGTTTTCACAGGTAGTTTCTGCTACATTCTAAAAGTATAACGATGTTTTTTAGTCACATTTACTTGGTGACATGGGTGCGAGCAGCGATAGCTCAGTGGGGAGACCAACAGACTGCAATGCAGAGGTTCTCGGGTTCGAACTCACGTCGTGCACCTCTGACTTTCGGAAGTTATATGACTTTTCGTAATTATGTGCGTATTGATTGACAATTATCGCCTGCTCCGTGCCTCGGAGAGCACATTAGCCGTTGGTCCCGGCTTAAACATCTATGGCAGTCGTTATTGGGAAGTCAGTGCCCTATAATATCCTGACACTGGTTTAGCCAAATCCGGTTAGACTAGAAAAGCCAAGCCCAAGTGACTTGGGAATAATAAAGGCTAGGAAGAAGAAGAAGACTTGGTGACATGGGAACATAACAAGATTCCATTGCCAACTAGCGTGTCTTTGCTGGTATGATTATTACTGATCTTATATCTTGATTTTGTATTGTAGTATAAGCTGTTGTTACAACGGGACTGCGAGTAGTGATACGAATAAAAGCCCCTACAAAGTAGATCGCTATAAATTAGCACATCATCGATTTATTAACTAACTGCAATGTGACAAAAATGTCGTTGATACGGAATATTATTCAAGATATCGATATATCGCAAATGATGTAGTATATTACGAGTATTATATGACACTACATATGTTAACATACACATTTGTAAAATAAACTAAAAACTATTTTAATAGATATGATATGAAGTCAATATGTGACTGATGCGTACCAGCAGCCAATGCAGGAGCGATTTTCCAAGTAAATAGGAGTATAGGGTAGTTCCATGGTACAATTCCGCCACACACTCCCACAGGCTCCTTTATAGTGAAACTCAAGACTTCTCCATCTGAAATACAATGCCTTTATTATTTATTATAAGTACCAATGGATAAATGACTGATGTCACTACATTTTACAAGGAAGGGATTGGGTTTGTTTTTGGCAGTTCTATAAGAACCTTGAAATAATTGCCAGGTGCCTCGCGCCGTTTCATATCGAAACTAAAATTCAAATAGTGCTTGAGTTACATGTCTGTTCCGTTTCAGTAAAGTAAATATATGACTTTATGTAAGTATGTAAAACAATAATGTAATTTATGTTTTGCGTGGTTTTTTTCTGTACAACACTTTAAATATTAAGTACGTTTGAAAATTTCAGCTAAAACTTATTTTAAATATGCAATATAATATTTAAACACTAAAATGTTAACTATGGTTACATCAAATCAGACGAAAATGTTTAAGTAATGGTATCAGCGTACTACTGATAGATGTTAAGAAGATAATGCATGATGACTTGACTGTTCTATTCCGTCCGTTCGATATACAAGTCGAGTCAAAACCTTTAATTGGTTGATCTAGCAAGTATTTCATTTTATTCGAAAAATATCTTCTTTAAAAAGAACTCTAAGATCTTTTAAAGATTTTAAACTCTTGAACAACCCAAATTGTCGAAATAAAATTCGATCAAAATAGAGTTTCAAACTTGTGTATGAAATCTCAAATGTGAACTGAAATGTAAGTTATGTTTACGTTTGGCTTTTATTTAAGAAAATACCATTTGAGATATAGACACTAAGGCTATATCGAAACTCTATTTTAAACAGTTTTTAGTACGAGAATTGGGCCATGGACCTCTAGACCCAGATACAATGAAACATGCATTGTTACCGGCTAGTAGATTGATTACCTAATATGTTTAGTAGTAGTTTTAGCATTATACGTAGAAATAGAACTGCACTAATAAGATAATATTGTCTTCTGTTTACGCGAATGTTATTCATTGAAATTAAACTACTATATACGGATTTTATCGCGTTGTTTATTTAACACTCTATTACATAATTTTGAAACTGTTACACTACTATACTATACTATTAAACTTTACTAATTTTAAGCTAATTAAATTATTAAAACTATCAAATCTATTTGTTTTTAAGTTTACACTTTCCCCATCTATTGGTGGTAGAATGCGTGGTTAAAAGGAATTACACGATTTCAAAATCACCCTGTATATTATTAGTCTGTTTTCTTTTCGATTAGTGTTCGATTAGTTTGTGTGGACACTCATTGTTGATGAACAACAAGATCGAAACGTACAAGTTGGTTTGTGAACATGTTTATTACTTAATAAAATACAAGTTCAAGCAGTAGTCTAATGGTTAATATATCTGCTGTACAATCAACACGTCATGAGGTCGAACACCACCCGTTACTATATCGACAAAAATTCTATTCTAACATAAGCATTAAAGCTTAGTACCTAAATATTATAAAAAATGTGTATTTAAAAAATATAAATAAAATAACAGTCAAATAAGCTGCGATAAAATAAAAAATACAAAGTAGCTTTATTTGAAATAAATCTACAAGAATACTATAATAGTAATTTGTAACCCAAATTGATAGCACTTAAAAAAGACATACTAAATCTGTTGAAGGAGTTTGGATGAAACTTCAATCAGTTGAATTGAGTCAAATCGTAGACTAATAAATATAATGCTTTCAATCCCGGCATTGCACTCCCGTGAACTTCACGGGCCAAGCCGCAGACAGGGGCTAGTCCATATTAAACAAGACGCTTAAGAATTTATGTCACTAGGCGTCATGAAAATTATATTATCCAGCTATTTGTAAAACAATAATGCATATTATGTAGATATGTGTCGTTGGTTCTTATTTCTCGTCTTTACTAAGTACAATAGTCCATACTTTAAATAAAAAGCCATTGCACAATGCGTAATATACTGTGAATCACCTATTGTGGTTTTATAAGTCAAATGTATTCATGTATTGGATTGTACACGAGTACTTGGTACGGAAGTCTGAAATTACAGCTCGTTGGTAACAACGACATGACGGTTTATTGAACTACCGATACCGCACATAAATGTGCTAGATAATTATTGAATGCTATTTTGTATATACCACATCTTTGTAATAACTCATAATTTTTGTTTCTTTTCCCATATACTACCACAAAAAAATATATCCGTCAAGTTTTACAATCCCAGACATAATAAAAATTTATTGTGTCCGGCCACCGGTGTACCGCTGCTGATCAAAAGTCAAGTTTCGACTAACCTTTACATTGTGAAAAAGCTAAAAACCTTAATTTTAAAAGGCCGGTGTTCCAATATTGAAATGAGTTGTATCCAAGGAGTAAATTAAATTTTTTGTACAAATCTGCCAATACGCTTAATTTATTTCTTTATTTAAGCTAAGGTATCTCGAGTTTAATCTTAAGGCATATCTGACTTTACCAAGGTACGGCGTTAATTAGCACTCGGTTTAACGTTAAAGGAAAACATTACAGAGAAACTTTTATGCCTGACTCTTAAAGAGTTAGAGGTTCTCCATAATGTTCTCGAAGATATGTAAAATTTGTAAGCCCGCATGAGGCCAACGTGGTAGACCATGGCTTCCGCCCAGCCGTGGGAGGTTTATGTATATATGCTGATATGAAAATTATTATTAAAACCAGGTGATTGGAAAATAAACCTTGTTCTGTTCATAGGTTGCAACACGCCGAAAGTCCGTGATTAATAAAAAGTAAATTTAAGGCTGCAAGGTTGTATTAGTTATAACATACATAATTTATAAAAAAGTTACAAGTATTTTTACAAAAGCCTTGTAGTTCAGAATTACTGTCTAATAGGATTATGCTTGTGTTTTTGTAATTAACATAGCAGTATTAACATAAATACATTCCCTAAGAAGTGTTACAGACATTTGATATTAGCGCCATCTAGAACTCTTTTTCTAAACTAAATTGATAAGCACAATCCTAATCGATTAAAAGTGTGACGACAATATGTAATATATGCGATGTTTAGCTTAGACTAGACATTAAAAGTATTACTATTACCAGACAGTTGGCGTGTTTAATCTATCTTCTAGAGTCAATTTTAGGTAACATCATGTTGAAACAATGCCCAGAATAAGGTGTTCAAAACACCCGCCAGGTTTAACCAGGCAATAGCTACACCCATAGAAGACCCAGTCCCTTTAAGTCTCGTGTTGTCGCACAGTGTGTGTGCAGTAGACAACAGACTAAACATAGCTAGCAAATACTGGATGTTATAAATCGACGCTTTTACACGATGCACATATGTGCGTCTATATAGACGAGCTTATACGTAACCAGCCCTATATGTAGGTTAACTCACCCCGATAAAATTACACAATAAAATAACGATTCTGTTATGACACAGATGACTAGATAGGCAAATACCTAAATAGCATAAGGATTGCTTAATATTAAATGCAAAATAATCGCGTTTTTACTCGTACGCCGGTATGGTGATGTATCCTGGTCTAGCGGCTTCGGTACAGGCGAGCTCTATTTCTCAAAAGCACTCAAAAGAACTAAGTGTTTATAGATTAGAAAATTAGTGAGTTAGTTTAATATTTTATGATAGGGGCTTCTAAACGGACAATACTCTTAATGTGTCGTATACTTTCAATATGTGGCTGCAATGTTTTCTCCGCACAACAACAACACTTAAATGTTGACAGACATAATTGTCTGACTATATAGACGAGCCGTACGCAAAATATGGCCATATATTGTACTGTATTAGATGGGATTGCTAGCAACGTTGTCGGCTCCTATGTTTCAGTCACACATTGCAGTCAGATGATTGCCCATTTAAAAGTCCCTTCAAGTAAACAAATACATACCTTAGTGTATTTGATGTCAACATTAGCCATTATGCAGTCGGTTTGTCTGATACGTGCGTCGCCACCCGAGCTCTCCCAAAAGTGATTACTTCTCCTACTGTTCTCGTCAGTATAATAATATGTACCTAAGTTAATACATTTTATGATAAGCTAAGGACAATAAAGTTAAATTGAGGAGATGAAAGAAATGATGTTAGGAGAGCTCTGAGTATGGAGGTGCAAGGATTCTCTAGTAGAGGAAGACCCAAGAAAAGATGGATGGATTGCATAAAAGATGATATGCCCAGGAAGGGTGTGCGTGCTGAGATGACGAGTAACAGAGATTTATGGAAGAGGAAGACATGTTGCGCCGACCCCAAATAGTTTAGGATAAGTGCAGGAGGATGATGATGATTTAAAAAAATGTTCTGGTGTCCGATTGATATTCGGTAAGCTATTACATGTTTTCATATCTTATCTTATTATCAATTTGGCCAAAAATATTCTTTTAGCTGTAATTAGGCGAACACATAGTGTGGCCAAAAATGAAAAAAAATCTAGGATGTAAGGCAATTGTACAGCCCGACTAGAAAGCTTAGATGGTGGCAAAACGCGGAACTACATATTTCCTATCCGGAAAGTCTGGCAATAGAGACCATGCATGATGACTTAAACGCCAACTAATGATAAAAATATTTACTAATCGGGGGAATCTATCAAGCTATTATATTATGTATTTATTATTTAGTAATTATTAATTAAATAAATTAAAATAATTAAAATCTAATGTCTTTTTAAAAAAAGTGTTGTTGCATCCATGGATGTACAAAACCCTCACGGCGGAAACGGAGATTTGATTTATCCCTGAAATTATATAGCTTTCCAGAGAGCACACTTGGTTATACACCAAGTGTAAGCGAATATATCAGCCTTTCGGAGCCCCCGTGACAAAACACTGGGCTAGGGGCCCCGTTTGCCCTTATGGTAAAGACGGTATAGCTATTACAAGGCAGTAAATGAAATTCTTTTTGGGACGAATACGTTTTTAGATTGTAAAAAGAAGCCCCTGTCTAGCCCTTGTAAAGGCTCACTTTAAAAGACATATCCCTGGTAATTTAGTTTCATTTGGTTATGTATGCAGTTAAACGGTAAAAACATTAACTAGACTGCCACACAAAGGCTTCAATTTCAATTCTAAGGCAAGCGTCATTGAATTTTCAAAACAATATTTAATCATGATTTATCGCTAGCTGACACGGTGAAAAAGCATCAAATGCACCATAATGTTTTCGAAAATGTGCAAAATCACACTGAATCCACACTCGGCAAGCAAGTTATGACTATGGCCCAATACTTCTTATAATGTGAGAAGGCGAATACCTTATAAAACAAGGTTGACATTATAAATAAAGTTTTAAAAATATAAGTTGTAAACACACTATATTAAATTCACTATCAAAAGTCTTATCTATTCAATAATAACTTTAATTAATAAACCATGCCTTTCATTTATCCTTTAAATGCATAAATATAAGAGGGTGCATTCACTGTGTACTATCTTTAATACAAGTAAAAATGTAAAGGCACAATGCAAAAAAAAATGCACGGTTATAGCTTGTTATGAAAGTTATGTCTGTATTTGGAATAATCTAGGGAATTCTAAGTAGTTCTACAGTTTCATTCGAATTATTTATTCGAATATGTTGACTGTACGTCATCAGTATGTGGGCTATATCGTAGATGACACTAGGTTAGAACGTTAAAGTACAGCATCTAAATAACGTTTTAGGTTACTGAGTTTCTTTTTTCTCCAGGTACCGCGTAATTTATATGTAAACAATTTTATTCGAATATTATTCGAATGGAACTATGCACTTTATTCATTCTAAGTAGCATTATATAAGCTGGGTCGGTAGACAGTAAAGGAAAAATACACCTTTACCTAATTTATCTATTTAGAAATTCCTTTACCTATATACTTGCAATTATTTAGGTTTGCCTATTACATTACCACCGATTTACCGCAACTAAAATTATCCACAGTGTGCTAGAAACCGCGGAGATCGTATTACTTCAAAACCTTATACTAAATACTTGTTTTTAGAAGTAGTAGTTGGCTTCATTCTTTAGTATTAAAGTTAAATTAAATATAACATTCTCAAGAAATATGTAAAGTAATTTTAAAAGATTTAACTGTACATTTTATTATGTTTTAGTCCCATTTTACTTAAAAGTATCACCATTATATATCCGAAGGGGTAGGCAGGAGTGAATTACACCCACATTTCCTTGTCTACATATATAACTTTAGGTTCCATGTATTGCCCACTCCCTATAAGCGAGTCACATTTTCAGGATCCCTGCCGCTACTGAGAAACTCATAACAGAAAACCTAAGTGTTGTACTTCGCCCAATCCCTGAATTAAATCCGCGATCTCATGCATATCAGTCGCATACACCACTGTTCTACCATATATGTTATAGTAATTAAACTTCTATTGTTCACAGGTTTCAGATCCAGGTAGACCTTTAATATCAGCCTACGGCTCTAAGCAGTTCCGTTTGACCAGGGACGACGCTCATGTGGTACAAGTTACACATAGAAATGCTGGTTTCCTAGGCAAGAGCGGACAGATCGACCATACAGATTTTTGTATAAATGGTGGGAAAACACAGCCTGGTTGCAAGGGACATCCTATGCGTAAGTAGTACTAATTAGTTTACTCGCAAATTCACCTTCAAAAAAGTGCTGTTAATAAACTTTACCTTTAAGGACCCTGGTATCCCTTACGTCTGACTACAACACCAGTTTGTTTGGTTGTGATAATATCGATGGTTGAGGCACGTTTTCAGTCTGTTAGTCGCCTGTGTTGTTTGTCTCACTGTTCAAATATAGCTGAATTCTATTAATAAGTTTATTTTGCTTATTCTTATCTTTACAGGTATTGCACGATGCAGCCATTTCATGAGTGCTTGTTATTTCGCAACAAGCATAAGTAGAAGAAAACGTCTCGTGGGTATACCTTGTGATAATACGTGTCCTAAAGAAGGGGGACCGTGGGATATCAAGCCAGATAGACGAGCCGTCGTTCTAGGCGAGGACGTACCAGACGGGTAAGCATCTTTTATATTTATTATTACACTATACACTATGGAGCAGTGATAGTCTAGTGGGAGATAGTTGGACTGCTACACTTAGGGCTCGTATAGGACACAAACCTCACCTCTGGATTTTTTTAAGTTATGTGCAAAAAATAAAATAATAATAAAGTACATTATCGCTCGCTATAACGGAGAAAGAAAACATCGTAAAGAAACCTGCAAGTCCGCGAATTCTTCATAATGTTTTCGATATTGATGAAATCTACCATCCCGCACTGGTCTAACGTCGTGCGTCGCGCCTTACTTTTCTTAAATTGAGAAGACGCTCTTTCCCAATAGTAAGACAGTTTATATACAGGGCTGACATTATCTATCATATGATCTATATATCTTGGAATGGTTTCCTGTCCTAAGAAAACTCATTTTGGGTTTGAACCACGATTGGCGGTCCAGCTAGAATTTGCCATTTAGCGCTACATTTATACTGCTGGACGAATAAAGTTATTTTGAACCTGCATTCAGGATATATTCAGAATCCCATTTTCTTGTAATAAAATAAATACGAATTACCGTCACGAACGGACAAGAATTATAAAACAGTAAACTATACCTCAACTAAGTCAAATGTGAATTTAAATATAATTTATACCTATTTACATTTGACTCCTAGATTTATTTAGAAGGATATTTGATAATAGGTCTTTACCTATGAAATTGCCGTTCTGCCGTACTGGCCATTTCAAATCAAAATATATTTTTTTGGCTGATGTTTCTAATTTCAAATTGATTTTATTTTAAAAACATGGAATTCTTTTTTCTAAAATCGTCATTTGTTTAATAGTTAGTGTTTTGTTTTCATCGCATTCAAACATTTTCCGTCATTATGGATACGTTAAAAATTCGAGTATAAGTACCGTCGTGGCAGCAAAGCGGCACAAGCGGCACGCAACATCAACGACGTTTACGGAGCGAACACTACAAACGAACGCACCAACCGTTATTGGTTTGCCCGCTTCTGTTCCGGAAATTTTGACCTGAAAAATGAACCCCGTGGTCGTCCGAAAACTTTGGTCGACAATGACGAATTAAAGGCGATTGTGGAAGCTGATGATACTCAATCTACGGCTGAATTAGCAGCAGCTTTCAACGTTAGCATCAAAACAATATTGGTCCATTTGCGTCAAATTGGCAAGGTAAAAAAGCTTGACAAATGGGTACCCCACGAACTCAATGATCGCCAGCGCAAAGTACGCGTCGAGACGTGCCTTGCACTGCTCAACAGGCATACAAATGAAGGAATTTTGAACCGCATTGTTACTTGTGACGAGAAATGAATCCTGTTCGACAATCGTAAGCGCTCAGCAAGTTGGTTGGACCCTGGTTCAGCACCCAAACAATGTCCTAAACGAAAACTTACCCCTAGAAGAGTGATGGTCATTGTTTGGTGGTCTAACGCCGGTGTAATTCATCACAACTTCTTACCAAACGGGACGAGCATTACTGCAGATGTGTACTGTGAAGAACTGAACACAATGATGGAGAAGCTCGCACGTTTCCAACCTGCTTTGGTCAATCGTTCGGCTCCACTGCTCCTGCACGACAACGCACGACCTCATACTGCACAGCAGACGGTCTCCAAGCTACAAGAGCTGGGGTTAGAAGTTTGCCGTCATCCGCCGTACTCACCAGACCTTGCGCCTACAGACTTCTACTTTTCCAGAATTTAGATAACTTCTTGGCAGGAAAAATATTCAATACCCGAGAGGCAGTACAAAATGCCTTTGAAGAATTTGTTGCCTCCCGTCCAGCTGATTTCTTCAAGAAGGGCATCAATAAGCTACCAATGCGTTGACAAAGATGCATTGATTGCATGGGTGATTACTTTGATTAATAGAAGTAAAAAATATAGAAAAATAATACGCTTAATTTATTTAATGAAAAACGGCAATTTCATAGGTAAAGACCTAATATTTATGACACCTAAACTAGATCTGAAATTTAGAACTCTATGTAAAACAGACATCTCTCTGATATAAATTAGAAATACATGATTGGATATTATTATTTAGTGTATAAAATGGTTAATTAATTATTTTATTTATTTCATAATTTATTTATCATCACGTTTTTATTCTTACCTCTTTTCCTTTTCAGATCACGAGGAATGTACTGCATCAGTTTCGAACTTCACGCAGATTGTCCGTTTGACTGACACTTATATATAACATTTATTTTTATCATAGCTGAGAACTGTTTGTGTTTTAGTGATATTGTGTGACCTAAGGTTCACTTCTCCAAAGCAAATTTCTTTTAAGTAATTTATTGCTTTATCTAAGTTTGTTGTAAAGATAATTTCTTAGTTGTTTTAATATACATAACGTTAGTCTGTTATCTATCATGTCATCGAACACTGGAATAATAACCTAGCACATTTATTATTATAATATAAAAATATTTTAACGGGAGTAGAATTTTTGGAGCAATACTTTGCCAGCCTTCAAATTTGAACTCGGCACAAACAATCAGGCGCTGTTTCAGCAATAAAAAAGAATTCGTAGACTATATTTATTATTATAAATTAAATTACTGACATTTATCTTCTTTTCATTTTCCTAATATTGTTTTACTATTTGTGGTTTGAAATAATGATGATTCATACTTGTTAGTCGCTTAAGTTTGATTGTTTAATATTTGAAGCTGTCCATATATGTTACCGGCCGGATGAAGACATAATTACATTTTTCTCTGATTATTAAATAGTGAAAATCGACCTTCAGTACCTATTGCTAATGACTATTGATAATGACTTATGTATAACTCAAGTAAATTCAGTTTGTAAAACTTTAGCGAATCAATCTGGCTTTGAGCACCAATAATCACAAATAAATCCAAACTGAGGACAAGCACTTACTGCTTGTTTTCCAAGTATATTGCCGGTGACCATCTGGAATTTTAATTAGCTGTCGAACCTGTGCAGTAGTATTCCTTACATTATTGTTATGTTTGTTATTTATTCTTTAGTTTACAAAGAACACAATTGATTAGTCTTCCTAAGGCCTATGTGTTCCCACTTTTGTTTGTATAAGAACGACCGATACCTGTGTAAATAAATAAACGTTTTATGTTTTAATATTTTATTTTTTGTTCTCAAACAAGATGACATTAATGGCAGAACAATAGAGGTTGCATTTATCATAGAACACAGATTTAAATGTCTAGTTGCCATATAAAAAGGCTCCTGCCCAATAGTTCTGAGCAATTTTCTGTACGTCCGCATTAAACTTGTAGTGTCCCTAAAATTAACAAAACATACCTTTTACCTTAACTTATTAAGAAGTGTGCGGCCGTATGCGTGTTACATAATGAATAATCGCTCGCTTTAACACTGAAGAAAATCATCATGAGAAAACCTGCATGATTAAAAGTTCTTCTGTAAGATATGTGAAGTTTGCCAACTTGCACTGGGCCAGCTCGGTGGACTGTGGCCTAATTCTTTTCACACTGAAAAGAGCCCCATATCCAGTAGTGGAACAGTTTATTCACAGGGCTGATATTATTATATAAAGAGGCCGAGGGGGTTTCAGGAGGTGTGTTGGGCACAGTACCTACGTAAAGGATTCCATAGAATTTTGAACCTTGGCGCAATTGGGCATATGTTTGATGAAAATCTTTGATTGACTGTATGGCGTAATGACTTATTTTATTTTATTTTATTTTGAATCTCCAACAAGAAATACACATTTATAACAAGATAGATTTACATTAAAATAGGACATGTGTTTCCTCAATAACAGGAGATCACAGCATGCAATATAAATAACATAATAATATATAACGAAAATACAACAATGTCAATTATAATAATTACAAGTATACATCAATAAATAGAAAATTAAATAAAACTTACAATACTGTGAAAGTCAATGACATAAATAAACTATGAAAGCAATGGATTAGACAATTAAAAATTACGTAGAAAAGAGGATTATAATAAAATACATTAAAAATTGAAATAATTGTAATGGTAAGTTATTTTAATGAAATTATTTCCATTTTACCGCTCTAATGCAAAGCCCTACGCTATATATCATCATTAGTAACTTTGTTTTATAATAAAAAGAAGTTACAAACGATCCAATAAAACATTTATTGCATTGTTTATTGATTTATTGTTTGTGTGGTGTGGTGTGGGTACCAAAAAGTTTGTTTTCTTGGGGAGGTTTTTGTGGCTTCTACTAATAGATAACTAAGTACCTATCTATTAAATTAAATCCTACAGCTACTCTTGCAAGCCTTGTAGCTATGCATCTAATATAATAATAGCCCACTAATTAAATTATTAGGTACCTACATATTTATCGGGCATTTCATGCTATTTCAACTGAACATTTCGATTTTCATTTCATTTGTAATTGGATCAAATTGATTGCCTTTTTCTATTCTGTGATATATGTATCTAATACCTCATGCCTGTACATATTTTTTATGTTAATTATACACAACGAAACGTCGAAACTGACAGTAACAGAACAGAAAATAGATTCAGTTCAGGTTGGTAATATGACTACCTATTACATAAGTCACAGCCCTAAAGCTAACCTAAATTTTACCTAACCTAAAATAAATTTAAAAAGACCACACTCACCTCCCTTCCACCAATTCTTAAGATTTTCGAAAAGCTGGCTTGTGCATGTTGTTTTAAATTTTGGCAGCATTATTTGTTTCATAGTATGATGAGGGTGTCAGTGTGGAGAAAAAGGGTGGTGGTGGTAGTACAAGTGGCTCTAAGCGGTCATAATACTGCTTCAAAACAAAAGATATTTTTTTTTTAATCCTACTTTTAATATTGAGGCTGGGGCATTGAGTACTGGTAGTGAAATTGATAGTCCTCCAGCTGAAGTGAATGATGATTTAGATATTGCTTCTTCTTCTGATCAGTCCACTGCGACAGCTTTAACAGCGTCATCATCATCAACTATAACTAGTGGCTTGTCATTAAACTCTGAATTTGCTTCAGACATCGGAAACTATATTTCTGCTAAAAAAAAACATGCATGAATTACCTGATGCAACTAAAGCTGTACTACTAGAAAAACATTGGGTGTCTCCACCTAACTATGATTTTACGCACCAAGTTTTGCAAAAACACAGAAAAACGTACAGAAAACATGACCAAAAATCAAATCTTACATCATATCATCATTATTATCTTATATCATAAATCTTACTTAAAGATCAGGGACTTTATTGCAAATATTGTGCCTTATTTATCACTCCATTTGACAGCTGTTTAGTTATGGCATCCGATGCAGAAAGTGCTGTTCAGGAACTCTCTAAAAAAGCCATTCATCCAAAACGTTGTCCTTGTAGCATCATGTCTTAAAAAACTCCTTGGCCAAAACATCAAACGTCGCTTCGTGTAGACAAACACAACTGGGACAATAAAAAAAATCGTAGCGTTTGCTAATGCTTCTGCAAAACGCCATAGAGTATTCTCAGAAGGACTTGATGGTACGGCAATTCAAAGTATATGCGTGACACGATGGATTGAAAGACACGACAGCCATTTACAATTCCAGGGTGATAATCTAGTTAAAATTTGTAACGCATTGGAGAGAATATCGATATGGCAAGATAATAAAACTTCAAGTGGCGATCACTGTCCCTTGGAAACACTACGTAGCTCTGATTTTATTATATTATCGATATGCCTAAGCGATATTCTTGGTAAGAAAACAAAACATTTCAAAACGATTTATATGAAAGATTTTTTTTTTAAGGAAAGCTTACTATACTATACCATTTTTTTTAAATATATATTAGGAACTACAGTTTCGTTGAGCCGATTCCTGCAAACTGCATCGGTTGACATCAAAAGAGCCACCGATGCAGTAAAGGATGTCATGTAAGTATTATGTCTAAAAATAGAAATATACTCTTTATAGTAAAAAAAAGTATTTATATATGTATGTGAGAAAAATTAAGATATTATTAGCATTTGAAAGTAGCACTGAAATGCGTGAAAAGTACATTTAGAGCGCAGCGAAAGTAAATTTTGTTTTTTTTTATATATTCGCCGTAACCTTGTGCTTTGTATTCAGATATTTTTATAGAAACACCAATAGATAACACTATTATAGTGATTGAAACCTAAAATACGATATAATACTGTACTAAAAAATTACAAATATCAAAAAGGACGGAACATCTGATAAATTATAATATGTTACTTTGGGCTTCAGTTTGTTATACAAAAATAACATTAGTCAGTATTGTTTTTATTGTGTCTAAAAATAGAAAGAATAAGCTTTCCAATAATGTATTACACTTATATACAAGAAACTACAGAAAACAGCGGAACAAATAACATCGACGAACGAACGTTTGGCGCGAAGTCACGTGACATAACAATAACAATATTATCTAAATATTATTCAGTTGGTAAGTGGTTCATTCGAAAAGCTCAGTTCATTCCGAGTACATTGATATACAATACAAGATTTTAAATACAGGCCTTTCAATAGAAAAACAGAAAACAATCGAGCGCGCGACCTTCGTCAGCGAGTTTTGCCGACCCCAGGTCGTTCGGGGTTTGAGAGGAAACAGCGTCGCTGGTAAGAGGTGCCTATGATAAACTAGAGTGTGATACACACTGACGACGTTGTTCTAAATAGAAAATCTATTTAATCACATCCTCATAAACTTTTAAAATGGATTGTTAAATAAAAAAATGGATGCCTGGAAAAAGATTGATACTTATCAATTTAATCAGCACAATAACAAACATCGGCAACAATTTCAGTGTTTAGGACATTGTTGGGTTTAATAGTAGGTATTGTAATTGCGTATAAAATACTTTGATATACATAAATAGGTCGTCAATTATTCTAATAATACCGAAAATCTCGCCATATAATTATACATAATATACCCAATTATATTTGTTATTTATATTGAAAATAATAAAGGATAAACGATAGCCAGAATTGTTTATCCTTTATATAAGGTAAATAAATTTAGCGTAGTGGTTTCAGTGCTCGCCTCGCCACTGCTACCACGCCGAAGGTTGTGGGTTCGAATCTCACACGGGGCAAAAATTTGTGTGATCCACAAATGGTTGTTCCGAGTCTGGATGTTCTTTGTGTCCGTTGTTTGAATAGTAAAGCCGAGCGACACATAATTTATACTTAGACCAGGAATTGTTTTTTGTAAAAAAAAAAATATACCTCTCATATAATTTTCGCTATTTCCACTCGAAACACAAGTTTAACTTAAAGTATAAATAAGAATACAATTTTATTGATTCATAACCAATATTGTTAAAAAGCTTGAAAAAAGAAATGTTGTAAGCATTAAGCGCACAAACAAGTGCTTGACAAGAGTAAAGACTCATTAACTAGAACTTACCATAGGTAAGCTTTTGTAGCTCTTGACGCATTTTAAGTCTTTTAATTATCGAAATGGCTTATTATACTTATTTAAAAAGGCAAATGTCGACATACTTAATATTTTTATTGCTTCTATTGGCAGGGTGGTCAACCTGGTGGTAAGATATAACCATCTACAGAGTTCATCAAACTCAAAAGTCTAAAAAACCTAAATCGCTGCCTACCGTGATATGTAATAATACTCTCCGTAAGCCGCATTTAAAGGAGAACAAAGCAAGGCAGATAGTGTATTCCAGAAATTGAACGTACGGGAAGGAAATGATTATTGAAAGCGTACAGTGCTGGATGGAAAGGTTTTGTTGTCAAGTGTAAATGAATATATCTGTTCCACCTGAAAACATACTTGTATTATGAAATTTGTATGTAACCTTTGTGAAGAGAAAACAATAATAATAATAATAATAATAATAATAATAATAATTTATTTCCATACCAGATAAGGCACAATGTACATAGATTCTTAAAAGGTACATACAGACTGGCAAATTAATAACAAAATGTTGAAAGCGCTGCCTCCCAAACTAGGTAATAACCTGTATTGTGGGAGTCAGTATTCCTCCGAAGCATACATTGCACTTAATATTTAGTTACAATACAGAATCTATACTAATTCAGTGTGTGTGTGTATGGTGTGTGTGTGTGTATAGTGTGTGAGTGTATGCGTGTGTGTGTGTATGATTAAATGTTACGGTATGTAGACGCACGTGTGTGTTTGTTTAATTTATGTAGGCCGAGTGATGTTAAAATGGGTCATTGTGTGCAAAACATACTATTTAGAAGTGTTTCAGTGCAGGCATAGTCAAGTGACATCAACCATTTTGTAACCTTAAATTTGACTTCCCTGTAAATCAGTGAGTGAATACCCAAGGTTTTATGAACCTTATTGTATAGGCGTGCATTCAAGACGTAGTATTGGTGGCTCGCGGCAGTCGTTCTGTGCTTTACTACTTTACAAACAGTATGACTTCTGCGTTTATCTTTTAATTGTTCCGGTCTATATGTCAACGTCTTATGCTTTCTTAATACAGAGCGAAGGATGTAAAGTTGCCGGACAGTAAGAACTTGGCATTCTTTGTAGAGGTCAGTAGTAGGGTATCGAAACGGTTTCGATGCCATAACCTTCAACACTGCCCTTTGGACTCTTTCAAGTTCTAGAAATACAGTCTTTGATGCTCCTCCCCATACCACAGTACAGTATGTTAGAAGAGATTGACATAGTGTAAGGTAGACCATCTTCAGCGTATGTTCATTTGCTGATTGACGCAATTTTTTAAAGATGTAGATTATTTTTCTTATTCTAGAAGCGAGTGATTTTATATGTGGTTGCCAAGTTAGACGGTGATCTATCTGCACCCCTAGATATTTAATTTCAGTAGTTCGGGACAATGTAACGCATGAGCAATCATTTTCAAGAGTAACAAAGTGACACGCATGTGCTTTTAGAACGAAATTTTGCGGTGGACTATGCGATGCCGAATTTGAAAAAGTTATAAACTTTGTTTTTTGTAGGTTAACTGTAAGAAGATTTCTGTAAAACCAATCCATTACCACTCTGAGCCCTGCTTCAGCATTACTTTTAGTTTCAGCCCAATCTTTACCAGATATTATTAAAGCGGTATCATCTGCATATGCAATCACCTCGCAGTTTGGCAGGTTTAGTTGACAGAGTTGGTTTAAATATATTTGAAAGAGAGTTGGACCTAAAATGCTGCCCTGTGGCACCCCATACAGGAGCGATTTATCTTCGCTGGTAAAACCACCTATCTTCACACATTGCGTGCGTCCAGTCAGGTAATCTTTAAAAATGTCCAAGGCTATACCTCTCACTCCAACTTTTTCTAGTTTTGATACAAGAATAGGCACAGAGACAGTGTCAAAAGCTTTTGATAGATCTAGGAATATCCCAACACATTTGCGCTTATTATCTATGTTTTTTACTATAGAGTCAGTAAGACTTATTATAGCATCATCCGTAGACACTCCCGCTCGAAAACCGAATTGGTTTGCCGAGATAATCCTATTTTGTTGTAGAAATTTGACTAATCTGTTATTTAGAACTCTTTCTAGAACTTTAGAAAGTGCAGGTAGTACCGATATTGGCCTGTAGTTATTTACACTGTCTCTATTTCCACTCTTGTATACGGGAGTTATAACAGCTTTTTTTAGAGCTGAAGGAAATATACCAGTATCTATGGACAGATTGCAGATGTATGTAATTACAGGTACTAAAGTGGCCAATGAGGATTTTAATACTTTAGAGGAGATGCCATCCCAACCCACTGCACAGTTTTCGCGTAGATTTATTAGAATGCTTTCTATTTCAGCTTCGTCAACGTGTAATATAACTAAAGAATTGACTGGCGATGAGCTGTCCTGTAATACCAAGGATCGACTATGAATATGACCTGATGATAAAATTCTATTAGCCAGGTCACTACCAATCCCAGCAAAATAAGAATTCACGTAATTTACCGATTGATTAGGGTTATTTTCGGTTTTAAGTAGTTCCAATGCTATACGTTTATCCTGCTTCGTATTTGTGATCTTACGGATAGTATCCCAAGTGGCTTTGGGGTTGCCTTCAGCTTTTGAAAATTCACGTTGCTCATACGCTACTTTGAGTCTACGTAGCAACCCATTACAAAAATTACGATACCGAACATAAGTAATTTTTAGAACTATATCGTCTGGCGACTTTCGAAGTTTAATATGCATCTGATCACGGTTACGAATACAACGCAATAGACCAACCGTAATCCACGGTTTTATAATACGACATTTAGATGAAACCTTTAAAACTCGGGTGTTAAGTTTTATTATTGACGAAAGAATGCGAATGAATACATTACATGCGCGATTTGCGTCCGTAGTGGATAGTACCTGCCCAAAGTCTGTTTTTTCAATGGCGTGTCTTATTTCTGCGTAATTCACAAACGTATTATAGGCGCTGGACTTATTGCGGACCTTTCCAAGATTCAGACACAACATCACTGGATAATGGTCTGTCACACTTGCTTCTACTACTATGGTAGTCGCCCTATTGTTAGTCTTAAGTAAGATATGGTCTAAGCAATTATCTAACCTAGTAGGAAACAAATGTGTGGGCATTAGACAATGAGTAGCGGCCAGAGTTAAGTATTCATTGGTTTGTCGTGTATTAATGTTGCCAGCATTAATATCAATGTTCATATCTCCTGCTAGAATTATATCTGCATAGGCTTTTATTGAAATGAGAACGCTATCAAGACTGTTTAAAAAATTGTCTATATTTTTATAGGATGGCGAGCGGTATATTCCCACAAACACTATGCTGTTATTGAGCTTACAAATAAGACAATTTCCGTCAATGAATACAGGTTCACTGACTGAGCACGTGATGTTATTGCTAACGTAAAGAACAAGTCCGTCATTCTGATTGTTTACTAATTTTGTGTAAAAGCTGCTATATCCCTTAAGAACCGGCAGTGGATAGCCCCGTTTTAACCAGCATTCGGATAGAAGCATAATATCGTAGTTTATTTTAATACTGGCTAAAAGTGCTTGAAAGCCGTTAAAATTCTTATTAATGCTGCGTATGTTTAAATGTATTATTTTTAAAGACTGCTTGTTTGTTGCGTCTAATATTTGTGCACATTTATCAGGTTGACAACTATATGAAGATGAGATATTGAACGAGTCAATATCTGAATTTAACTGATTTAGATTAACCATTATTAAAATATGAAATATTTAAAAACCAAAGGTGATATGATTGAACTGTATAATTATGGAATCAACTGCAGTTTTAACATGTGTTGAGGGCGAGTGTATATATTTGTGTATAAGGCATGTATACCTGAATGTACTGTATACTTGTGTATGAATGATATTGACCGTGTTAGTGTTTGATTGTGGGTTTAGAATAATGGAGTTTGTATTAATATATAGTGTGATGATAGTGTATAGAGATTTTTCAAAAATTACGGATACTAGAACATGCAAAATAAAGATAAAAAGTTTATAGAGACTTTCAGAACAATATAAGTATAAATCATGCAGAACAAAATACAGGTACAAATCTATTAGCATAATTACAAAATGTAGTCATTGTTGAAGTTTAAGTTCGGTGAAACATTTCTCAGAATTTATTAAACAATGTGGTTTACCAATTTCCTTACGTAAAAAGATTCTTCCTCCTTTATACCAGCAAAACTTGTATTCCTTTTCTTTGGCAAATGCACGTGCCTGATAAAAAAGCTTTTTGACGCTTGGTGGGAGATATTCAGCTACATAAATAGGAGATCGTTGACCAGCGAAACCAAGGTGTTCTGAGTGTAGTTTCTCCGAAACATTCTTATTTTTATTGAAATTTCGTGCTGCAGAAATGAGTGCGTCTTTGGTGTAAACGTTTGTGAATTCAGCCACAATTGTTTTATTACCGTTAGTTTTCCCACGTAGTCGGTAGATATCTCGCAAATCGGACGATTGAACGTCGGTATCTAAGACTTTTCCAACGCTCATAATTAAGTTTTGTAAATCTTTATGCGATTCGTTTACCTGTTCAGGAATATTTCGTAGCTCGATAGTTGCTGAACGTGGACCGTATTGAATATCATTAACTCGTTGTTCCAAATTATTGAAGCTATCTCTAAGATTGTTTCTTTCTTTTTCAATAACTTCTATTTTGTTTATCAGCTCGTCATATTTTTCACTAACAAATTGGATATTCTTCTCAATTTCTAGGTTGGTCTTCTGCACTTGTAAAAATTGCATTTTCATATCAGCTATATCAGAAACCAACTTTGATAATGTTGCATCTTGTTCACTCTTCCAAGATCGTAGCATTTGAGTAATTTCATCTTTAAACTGGTCGAAGCCACTGCCAGGGGAGAGGCATTCCCGTCTTCGCTTCATACGTTGCGATACGTTTGATCGTTCCGAGTCATCAGATTCGGCAGCCATCACAGACTGAGGTGGAGTACGTGAAACCTTTGGCATTATGTTGTACTTAGTTTCAAATTGCACACTATAAAAGGTCCACGCAGCTCCAGTAAGAATATAACAGCAAAATAGCACACTAAAAAAGGCCCACTGTAGTACTTCACAACTTCATACGGCAACAGCGATACTGCGAGCCCCTTCGAGTTGGCGAGAGAAAGGTCGTAAACGCCGTGCAACATAAGGCGCTTACGCGTTTTATCGCAATGCCTTGTTTAGTTACTACTGGCGGTAGCTTGGATAATTTTATGTTTAGAAAAGTTCCAATTTTGGTGAAATATGCACATTTAGTATTCGATTTCCACTATTGAGTTAATAAGATAGGATGTATTAATATTAATTTCACTTTAAACGACACTTTACTGACTTTAATATAGCAAATTTAAAATATTTTTACGAGTAACCACTATGATATGTTGAGTGTACGGTATACTTCGACGCAAAATCGAATGCGTTTTTCAATCAATTATTAAATTTGAAATGTCCAGGATCTCATAAAATCATACATTAGTGACAGGATTCAACTAACGCAAATTACTAGGTTATGTCCAAAATCTAAAAAGGTTATTAATTATTTATCAGAAAGTAAATAGACATTTTTTTTTCCACATGGAGGTGTGTTAGGTCTATTATTATTATTATTATATGTATTGATGATTTACCAAAATTGTCAAAAAATAAAACTGTTTTATTCGCAGACAATAGTACAATTATATTTACTGGGTAAAATGATACAACATTATTAAAATAAGACATTGACAATACTTTACATTGTATAATTAATTGGTTGACACTAAATAACTTAAAATTAATCTAAATAAGACAAATTTGATGACATTTAGAAATAGAATAAATAAATTAGGCTAAATTGAGATTAATTATTTGGGACATAAAATTGAAGTAGACGAAACTAAATTTTTAGGACTTAATATTGACTCTTTTGAATTGGAATTATTTTTGTTTGAATTGGACATCACATGTTGAACTTTTGTGTGCGAATATAAATAAATTCGCATATGCCTCGTATGCACTGTCAAAAACTGTAGATATATCAACCGTGTTAATAGCTGATCATGGTCATCTATCATCTATTCTAACATACGGAGTTATATTTTGGGGAAACTCCACAAATTGGGAAGCGGCATTTAAGGAACAAAAGAAATGCATTAGGTCCATTTGTAAATTAAAAATTATTGATAGCTGCAAACCTTATTTTTTACAATTAAACCTACTAACGCTACCTAGTATCTACATATATTCTCGAAATTGTCTTTTTTGTAAGGAAAAATATAAATAAATTCGAGAAACAGTCGAAGACACAATATGAAAATACACATCCCTGCTAACAACACTGCACAAATGAACAAAAGTATATTATGTATGGCCCCATGCATAATATCTTTTTTAATATTTTTGTGGTGTACAAATTACTGCTTGCCAAAGCTTATTATTCTATCAAGGAATATCTAACAGATAAATGTCTATAAAATATGACTGACATTATTAAAATTGTATGATGTTGGATTTACTTTTACTTTATAATTTTCTGTTTGATTCTGACATCCTTTGGAATTATTTAATATTTATTTATAACTTATATAATAAGTGCTGACATGCTTGGGTCTTATAATGTTTAAAAATTAAATACTTTGTAATGTTAGAAATGAAATTTTGCATCCTTAAAAGCTGTGTATTGTGATACCCTGTATTAATTTAAGATCCGCTTAATCCATATTTCGCAAATAAATGATTTGATTTACTTATTTATTTCTGTAAAAAATTGTCTTGTCGTATATAACTTGAGACACCGCAGTAGAATTCACTCTGCCGCAGTGCTATTTATCTAATTTCTTTTGCCGACGTCAAAATATAGTTCATCTTTTATGTGCCACTAGTTCTACTGTTCGCCGTGAGAGGAACCTTATTTTAGAAAAGCTGATTTTATACAGTATATTTTTAAATAATTAATAACGTATGCATACTGGTTGGCATTATTTTAATTCAGTTTAATAGATAACGCATGATTGAGTAAAAAATATTCAAAACTCCGAACATTCTTACAGAAATTTATATTTTTATATTAGTACGATTTAAAAAATAACATGGAATTAAAATATAGTATCTACTTTAATTTACATAGCCATTCCATAGAAAATATATAATTCAATGATTCATCAGTGTTCTTTATGTGCCTAGAGGTAATAACATAACTTGAATGACAGAACAGGAGAAATTGCATTCATCGCTGTAGAATATAGATTTGAACGTCCAGTTGCCAAATATAAATGTTCCACCGAAATATTGTTTTGCTACCGCATGAATGTCGACCGTAAATTGGTAGTGTCCCTGCAAACATTGATTTAATGTTGGTAAAATGGAATAAATTATTCATATTCACAAGGGAATTGGAAAATTTACAAGCAATCTTTGCTGGTGACTTAGAGTAAATGAAATTATCTATATATTTTCGGTAGAGCTGGTAATTTTGGTTAGACTGATGATACATTCATCTTCAAAGACTAAGAATAGTATTTAAAAATGGATGTATCATCTTGTGTTTGCAGTAACGAAAGTATTATCATTGATTTCGTGCTGCCGTAGCAAACAGGCAGATGACAGCATAATATAATTAATGTCCCAAGTTATTATGAATGAAGCATTCCTTTTTTCAAATTATCGCAATTTTTCAGTCATTGCCATAAAGCTTATATAGCCGCTTTATAGATCATGAATATCAATATTGCCATGGCCACCTCTTGAGCTGCATTACTATATGTTATTTTATTAAATTGCATAGAAGCAGAAGTATTGAAGATTATATCTTCAAAAGAATGTAATCAGCACTCTGGCTAACTTCGGAGAAGTAACACCAGTTTTCAAAATCTTCTGCTTCTAATAAAGTCGGATGCATAAAAATATAGCATAGTTACTTACTTTAACAACAATGCAGTTATTGGTCACATTCATAAGTGCTCCGAACAGAGGTCTCAGAAATAAATGCTCGCATGTTTTCTTCACCTGTAGTCTAAGAAATTCTTTCCCATTGGAGATTGCGATTATTTTACCCTGCCAATACGACATAAATAGGTAATGTTTAGTGGAAAAGCTTTGAAAATTAATTACTATGATCTACAGTGAAAAATAATTAAAGTTACTTGACAGATCCTTAAAATGTGTATCCAGGAAAAAATAGAAATACTCTGATTATAATACCTACTTGTACAACTGAAATTAATTGAGTATGATGTACGAGATTTATAAATCCAAAAAGACACTTACTTTTGATGGCGAAATACTTCTTAGTACAGTTATTTCATAAAATAACGAATTGTAGCTATTGATACTTGCGGAGGAAGATGCACAATCTTTCTGCTTTGGTCCTCTGCATACATCGAACTGAACTATTGAAAGATTGAACGCACCCTGCCAACGAGGAAATCATAGCATTTATACATATAGGCTGGGCTCACTAGACAGTATATTCTTACTGAAAATTTAAATGATATTCACAAGCAGCGGTTAAACAGTGAAGTCAACGACATCGGTTCAACTGAGGGCCAACTCTTATAATCAAATATTAACGTTAAATGTAAACTAAAATGTTTAATACATTTAAATATGACTGCAAGGATGAGGAAGTGGTTTAAATGATCGCCTTGTTGAATGTTGTTGGTTCGAATCCCACATGGTACAACAATTTGTGTAACATAAATTTTAAACAAAGGATAAAAATAACATCCATACAGTTCTTTGAATGTAAGCTTTTGACGCTTCTGCCAAAAAATAGCTGAAATAGCTACAAAACATTGTTTTTTATTTGCCCTAGTTGCAATATTTAGTAGCATTTTATAATTATGTAGTTTCTATTATTGTTATTATTAAATTAACTTACATATTTTTTTGAAGCATCCGAAGTAGTGACAATTCTAATAGAATACACAGCATAAATTACAAAAACTGCTAAATATTTCGGAAACATTTTGTGCATGATATATGTATTAGCTTCGACCTGAATAATATAAACAGTGATAAATATATGATAAAAGTTTGCAATTAATAAGTGTTATTATGCCCAGTGACACGGTTTGATGGACAACAAAATTGTTGATAAGAATACTGTACAGTAATTGTGTATTATTAATTTAGGTAAAGTACAGATCGTTTATTGATAATAATCTTCTTCTCCCTAGCCTTTATTATTCTCTAGTCACTTCGGATCGGCTTTTCTAGTCTAACCGGATTTGATTGGATATCAGTTTTTATACGGAGCTGCTGCCACCTAACCTCCGCAACCCGAAGGCTAACGATACCCTAAGGCTAGACCTGTGTCAGAATATTATAGGGCACTAACTTCCCAATAACGACTGCCATAGATGTTCATGGCTGCCTGGTCCGACGGCTTAACGTGCTCTCCGAGGTACGGTGCAGGCGATAATTGTCAATCAATACGCACATAATTTCGTAAAGTCATATATCTTCCGAAAGTAAGAGATGCGCGACGTGGGTTCGAACCCGAGACCCTCTGCAATCTACGTCGCTGTCGTGCCCGTGTATTCAAAGGTGCTCGCCAGGATCTCCTTGATCGTAATCTAAAGTGGTGTAAACAATTACGAAAGGTCTGAGTGCTAATATCCAGTTCAGTAGCAGCCCTAAGCTCTGATCTTAATTTCGTAGCGTTAATAATTATTGGACCACGGGCGGCAAGAAGTTTGATGTCGCGCCTCTGAACATCACTAAGGACCGCCGGGCGGCCACTACGAGGTTGATCAGCCAGGTTGCCCATGCTCCAGTACTTCTGCAGGGTAGTAATAACGCAGGTTTACGAAACGGAGGCATTGGCTGCGATTCGCCTTGTAGAATATTGTTTCCACGCAATAACACTATTCTTGCTCGCAAGACTTCAGCCAGTCCAACTGGCATTTTTAAAATGAACAATTTCAGAGAAATTGATTAAAACACCGTTAAGAAAAAGAAACAAGAAACAAAAATGAAAGAATTTATCATTCACCTCGTTTTTATATAATAAAACAAAAGAAGATTTTATGTTTTCTACATTTAAATTACGTGTTTTTAAATGTTTAAGCAATAAATAATGCATTCATTAATTGTATTTTGACACAAGAAAAGATATCTCAACTTTTCCAAGTGAACGCAGACTTTTTTAGATATGATATAGTGTATATACGTGGCGTACTTATGCATGTTATGACAAGTGAGAATCGGCAATGAATTGCCGCAAATCTTAAGCTGGCAATACATGTTGGCCCAACGTAGCCGAGTGATAGCCAATACAAACGTATAGACGGTGTATTTGCTTTACCTTGCCAGTGCTTGGTATCACTCGCATAGTTGGCCGAGTGAAGGCAAGCACCAACGTGTATAGAGCTTAATTTGCATAGCTTGTAACGACTCGCAGTTGCTCGCGACCACTCGTCTCACTTCGGAGCGGTACGGTGCAGTGTCGGTTTTTCTATATAAATCAAAGGCGTTGGTTTGCGCTTGGCCAATAACGTTCACATGTTGGTCCGGCTGCCATTTCGTGTTTAGCGCACATCGTCGTTATACGTACAAAATGTATTATTTTTACAGGTCTACTACGGTATACACTAATAATATAATAATTATATGCGCTCATTAATCGTGAATAAGTCGTTGGAGTGCCATAATTAAATAAATAGCTGCAATAACTTTTACAACGTCGATATTGTTTCAATGCTCAATAAAGACTGACAGCGCGGCGCTCAACGTGTGGACAGCTCCACAAAGCTCGTCTACATTGGCCGTTTGCATTGGTTTTCTTCAAACTTGCCGAACGTACAGACGGTAGTACTTGCCTTGTATCAGTTTGCCTTCGCTCGCGTTGGCCTACGCTTGGACAACATGTATTGCAGGCTTTAGAGTTCGAAAAAATGGTATCACGTGACCTTGAGGTCAGAGGTCAAAGGTCATAGTCATTTCGGGGTATATCGACTATCCTGAGTCGAATGGTGTTGACCACGAGTCTCTAGCTCTTACGGTTCTTGAATTGAAAGTTGTATAACAGTTGAAAGTTGTATAAGAGATTTTCGAACTCTAAAAATACAACTTTTCAAATGTTTGAACCGTATCTATATCTCAGGAACGGTGGCTCTTAGGAAAAAAAAGTATTGAGATATGTTTTATAGATAAATTTATGATCTACAATTTTTCTCAGGAAATTTTTATATAAATCTTTCTATTTTGCTGGAATACGCATAAGACCCATTTTTGTGGCCTTTGACCTTGAACACATTTTTCCAGGTACGAAACCGTTGGGGACTTCAGATTTCACTTAAAATGGTGCTTTGAATATTCGTACCAATTTTTAGCTCTATGCGAATTTTTGTAGCTTCACTATTATTTTTAGGTCTAAATTGACCGGACTATAAATACAGGCTAAAAATAACTATATATATATTTACCTATAGTATAACTGTTCACCGAGGATATTTTAAATCAATAATTGGCTCAACGAGAGCTAAAGCTATTTTAAAATATAAGTACTTATTAAACAGTGATATTGTATATCATATCTATATGTTCCGCCTATATTAAACGGCGCGTGAAGAAAACAGGTTATCTTAATATATAAAAAATAAGCTCCCGTATGTTTGTATGCGCAAAATATAAAAGTAATCGACGAATTTACTTGAATTTTTCTACAACGTTGCATTTATATATAAACTTGCTTTATTTATATCACTAGGCCATAGCTCAGTATGGCTGGTTTAGCTAGTGGCCTATAAAGGTACACTATTTCTAAATACCTATGTCCAGGTACATATAAATCTGCCTACAGTAAAACATATCTAATATACAGGTTGTCCGGTAATTAATGGATAACCTGGAAATGATAAATAAAATCTAGCCGGATTCATTACACAGTTTGTTATCGGCACTATTTCCAGGATAAGTAGGTACTTACAAATGAGACACACACATATTTAAGCGTACTTATTTTGATATTTCTTTGAATATTAGGCAAAATATTTCGATTAATCTATCACACGCATTAAGGGCCTTAAAATCGTTATAAATGAAACAACATTTCGTTAATCTTTCGTTATTAATCTTTATTGCTCAACTGTTGTTAGATTTCAGTGGTGTCAGTAATATGTGCAGGATGCCACAATGCATGTTGCAGTAGTCACTGTAAAATAATACCTTTGATGTCCAGTTGCCATACATAAACCTGCCACCATAGAATTTACGAGCCAATGCTTGTATGTCCACCGTAAATAAATATGTCCCCTGTAAAATAGCGGTTTAAAAAAGAAACGTTATTAGGAATAGGAAAGCTTTTAAAATGAATTTGATTTGTATGATCGATTATATTAAAGTTTTCTCAGACTTAATGTTAAGGACTATTTAAGCCGGTCATTAGACGTAGGAGCAGAAACGGAATGCTTTTGAAAGAGTTACGACTTGATTATAACCGCCTACCGTCAGTGCCGATTTGAAATTACCCCAATTCGGTATTCCTCAAGGAAGCGTCCTCGGAGGTACCCTCTTTCTGGTGTACATTAACGATATCTGTAATCTAAGTCTACATCATAGAGAAATTGTTTCATACGCAGATGATACTGCGCTCCTTATTTCCGCTGACACCATTGCGGAAGTCTATAAATATACACAGTTCGGTTTTAATATAGTAAACAAATGTCTTCAATATAATATGCTCACCTTAAATATTGAAAAATAAAATTTATTAAATTTTGTATTCGTAGACACCACCTCATTTAAGTCGCATTAATTTATATGCACATTACTGTAATAACATTACTGCTTGCACTTGTCCTGTTATCTCTAACACTAATAATATTAAATATTTAGGTGTTATATTAGACGACACACTCTCCTTTAAAGAACACATAACTGCTTTAACTAACAGAGTACGCAAATTACTATTTGTTTTGAAAAATTACGCCTTATTGCTGATCACAAACTCATCATACAAATCTATAAGGCATTGTGTCAGTCTTTAATACAATATTGCATTACTTCATAGGGCGGTAGCGCAAAATCCTTCATGTTAAATATTGAACGAGCACAAAGAGTGCTTTTAAAAGTAGCAACCCGCCGACCCTACCGCTTTTCCACACATCTTTTATATGAAAATTGTAATTTATGAACTGTCCGACAGCTTTTATAATGTACACCGTAGTTAAACAGCACGCAACGCTTACGTATAACATCAACCGTACTAACACTAAAAGACGGAAAGATATTGTCTGTACCACACTTTTTGAATCAAAGTTTGTTTTTACAAATAGATTTTAACAAGATAAATAAAAAAACAGCTATATATGACCTAAGTTATATAAGATCTAAGCGGATAGTCTATCGGTACTTACATACTTTAAATTATGAGGATACTGAAGATTTGTTGATTGTTGTTAAATAAGTAATAACAAGTTCCATGATAATAATTATAAAATTGTATATAATTTAGTTTCTAGTAGTACATTGTAAGTGCCCTTAACGCCTGTGGCACAGGTTTACCCTAGTACAGGCACCAATATTATATTACCTATATTAAGTACTTTATGGACTGTATTCATGTTTTACCACTGTAATCGATAAATAAATTATTATATTATTATTAACTATCGAGTATAAAAATATTATATGGAAATGACATTAAATTGTTTGAATGTTACATCTGTTACTGTATTTTTTCTGGATGAAAAGTTATGCCCTTTTCTGTTTCCTTGACAACGTATATACGAAACTTCATGATGATCGGTCGAGCAATTAAGGCGTGAAAACTTAACAAGCATTTGCATTCATAATATTAAGTAGGATTAGATTTTAAATTGTATTTTATAATTTGTTATTCACCTTAGGGAGGCCGCACTTGTCTGTGCGGAATAGGTTTTGCAATAAAGGTTTCAAGAAAACATTATCGCATATGTCCCTCACTTGCAATCGTAATAATTCCCTGTTGTTTAAGGTACCGATTATTTTACCCTGAAAATAGTAATAAAAATAAAGTGTAGTATACATATATACATGTTAATCTGTAGAAAAGCAGATTTCCTTAGATTATTGATACAATTATAAGCCGAAATATATTTGCAGGTGCGCTTTTCAAAACACATACGTATTCTATTTTATTATATTTCTACCTACCAGATGCCGTGGAGTTATAAGAGATGAAACAAGAACAGAACGTTGTATATATTATGAGTGGTAGTAAAGTATGATATAGAGTGCATACATTTTTAAGTATAATATTATATAAGTTTTGTTAATAAATTGTATCGGTGCTAGATACGGGCCTATTCTTAGGGTAAGAAGGATCTATCTGCCACGTCAGCCCAGTGGGACGGTAGACTTCACACATCCTCGAGAACATTATAGAGAACGCGAGCGGCTTCCCACAATAACTTTTTTATCATGTTTTTGGAGGCAAATGAACAGACGGATCGCCTGATGATAAGCGATTACCACCACCCATGGATACCCTCAACACCAGAGAAGTCACAAGTGCGTTGCCGGCCTTTTAAATTTGCACCCCCCCCCCCCTCCCCAGAACGTGGAGTGGGCCTCCAGCTTAACCTCAGTCACTCGACGAAACACAACGCAAGTGTTATTTCACGCCGCTTTTCTGTGAGGCCGTGGTATCACTCAGGTCGAGTCGGCCCATTCGTGCCTAAGCGTGGCTCTCCCACTGTAAAAACAATGCTTTCTCGTGCTTAACGGCGCGGGCTAAAGTAGCTTTTACCTGTCAATTGTTGGAATGCCAGACATAATTGAGATTTGATGTGTCTGGCCGCCGGTGTGATGCTGCGACTCAATACACACAACTTTGAATATATTATACCTACAGTTCATATAACTTGTCTTGCTTCATTCATGTTTATAAAAAAACAACTTTATCTATTTCTCTAATAGTTAGAAGTTCGTGCTTTGGGATCAAATTCAAGGCTTCTGCGTATCAGTCCAACAGACACTTATTAGGGTATCATCATTGCTAAATGCATATGGAGACTGAATATAAATAGCGTATACTGAATATAAAACAAATATTGTAATCATATAATTATACCAATAACCAAGCAAACAAGGGAAAGTATTGTGGGTAAATTGCTTATATATGGGTTGTCCATAATGTTTTCGACGATGTGTAAAATCTACCATCCTACTAGGTCAAAGTTATGGATTATGATCTTATATTTCTAACTCTAAGAAAGGGCCCGTACCAAGCACCGGTACAATTAAAAGAAAGAAAGAATTACCTCAGATCTGGTTCTTATATTAAACAAACGAGTTGTTTTACCTACGGACAGTAAATACACATGTAAAATATATCAAAATTTAACTGTCCGTAGCTAATACGAGTCGTTTAGAGTGTTCTCCTAAAACTTAACAAGGCCAACACTGAGTATGCTTACCTTAATAACTTGCATTGGTTCTGTAATAACGATATCGTAAGCAACGGAACTGTTGCCAACGATAGTTGTTGTTATATTCACACAATTTCTACGTTTAGGACCTTTGCAATGTTCGTAACCTTTCACCGATAAATCAAATTCACCCTGAAATGGCAATCCAAATGAATTAATAATTTTACTTATTACGATTCCAATAACGGTAAACTATTGCTGTTATTAACTGTTAAAATTACAGCAGATTTGATAACTGGAAAACAAGCAATGGACAGCTACACATAAGATGTTGTTAATTCCCCTGCGAGGTATTAAGAGTTATAATTGCGGTGGACGCTTTTGTAATTATTTTGTTTTTTCAAAAAAAAGATTTACTATATAGATAGTTATGACAGATGATCATGGTCGGTAAGACTATGAGTGGAATATGTTTCATATAAATGTTTGTACTAGTATCCAGAACGGACATGCATACATAGTCTGACGCCTTTATCCCCGAACTGGCCGGTAGAGGCGTATTACTACCACATTAATACACATATTAATTCATTATCATGAAAATAAATACATCCATGACATGAATTTATGTATGTATAATCTGACATGTCAATATAAGGACATTTTATGTTTTGATACTAATATATTTATTAGTAATTTTATTTTGATAAAGATAATATGTATCTTTCATTATATTATAAACGACAACTTGCTAAATTATTAGCATATAATATACAAAATGACACAGGTACCTGTAGGTTATCCATGAATTCAATTTCTGTAAATAGCTCTATTTCAATCAATTCTTCTATTATAAATAATGACAAAGTTGATTTAAACTTAAGGTTGGGACAAAGGATAGAGGTTATCAATTGAGTGTTGCTCACCAAAACATACAAGGACTATCCGGCAAAGATTTAGAGTTAAGTTTATTTCTAGAGACCCACAATGTTCAGGTTATGTGTATAACAGAACATTGGCTCAAAAGCTATGAAGTAAGTTTTTTAAATAGCATGAATTATATGTACATAGCACCTTTTCAAGAACACAAGCCATTCACGGTGGTTCTTTAATACTTGTTGCAAACACAATAACTTGCAGGTAACGTAAAGACATAACTTGTCTGTCTATAGAGCGTACCATAGAACTGTCCTGTGTTGAGCTTGAATGGTATATATTTATTTGTGTATATCGCCCCCCATTGAGTAACTTTAATCTGTTTGAATCAGTGATGGAAAATGTCATTTCTAAAATCAGAACTAGTAGGAAATACATATTAGTATGCGGTGATTTTAATATTAATATACTAGATGGCTCTTCCTTGGCTAATAGACTTATTAACTTATTTAAATCATTTAATTTAACGAATTTGTTTTTGGAACCAACAAGAATAACTGCCACGTCTTCCACTTGTTTAGATAACATTTTCAGTGACTGTAACGCTTCATACAAATTAGTTACCACTGACTTAACCTCAGATCACTGTGGACAATTAGCAATATTTCCAAACATTAATAATAATAATATTAAACAGAAGATACTTGTTAGGCCTTTAACAAATAATCGCTTCAAACATTTTAGAAATAAAATTTCATGTATTATGTACTCTAATATAAGGGTAGATAAATGTCCTAATAAGTATGACAGCTTTTTTGGTACTGTTAAGAAAGAATTTGATAATACGTTTAGGTTTAAAGTAAAAGTTATTAAAGCAACTAGGTCATTTAACGAATGGGCAACCGTAGGTATTTATTGGCAGAGTGAAAATGTATGAGTTATATAGTATGAAGAAATATAATTTTGATTCTACTTTTACTGAATATGTTAAGAATAACTCCAAAATTTTTAAAAAGGTATTCAACTTAGCTAAGTGCAAATTCGTCGTTCGTAACAAAATCGAACAGTCCTCTAATAAAGTTAAGGCTACCTGGCGAGCTATTAACGAAGCTAGTGGCAAGATAACTCAAAGAGACAATAGCATTAGTCTGATGGATAATAATAAAATGATCAAAAATAATGTCGATGTAGCATACGTGTTCAATAATTTCTTTGCTAGTCTACCGATTACCACCACGAGCGCATTAAATTCTTCATCTATAGACGCAGATAGGTTATTACATTCCAGCGTAACAAAATGTAGAGTATTATTTAGATTTGATTATGTTAACGCAACTGATATTATTAACGCTTTTCAATCTCTGGAATCTAAAAATACAGGGTCTCTGGGGTATCTCCGTTAAGGTCGTAAAAAGTATAATAGATATAGTTGCTCCTTATTTAAGTGGGTTATTTAATAGGTGTGTAGATTCGGGAACTTTTCCAGACTTGATGAAAAATAGTAAAATCATACCTTTATTTAAATCCGGTAGTAAAACTGATCCTAGTAATTTTGGGCCAATATCAATTCTACCAGCTTTTAGCAAAATATTTTAAAAATTAATACTCAAGCAATTACTAATACATTTTAATTTAAATAGCCTCTTTCACGACAACCAATATGGCTTTACTAAGGGTCGTTCAACAACGGATGCAGGAGTAGCTTTACTCAAACATATATATAGAGCGTGGGAAAACTCACAAAATGCTAAATATTGGTGTTTTTTGCGACCTCTCAAAAGCATTTGACTGCGTCTGTCATGACACGCTCATACGGAAACTAAGGCATTACGGTGTTCAGAGTAATGCACTGGATGTAATTACGTCGTATTTGAATAACGGGATTCAGTGTGTAGATGTTAATGGTTCAAAATCAAATAGCTTACCTGTAAAGCTAGGGGTGCCGCAAGGTTCGATTTTAGGCCCATTTTTATTTTTATTTATATAAACGATTTATCTTTTTATTTGTACAATATTTGTGACGTTGTCCTGTTTGCTGACGATACTTCTTTAATATTTAAAGTAAATAGGAATAGGGACCATTTTGACGAAGTAAACAGTGCATTGATTCAAGTAACAAAATGGTTTACTTTAAATAATTTAGTACTGAACCCCAAAAAAACAAAATGTGTTAAATTCATGCTGCCTAATGTAAAACATCTTGGTCCTAGCATAACATTGAACGGTGACGTACTGGAAGCAATCGAATCCACAGTGTTTTTGGGCATTACACTTAATTCAAAGTTACAGTGGGGTGCGCAAATATCTTGTCTCTCAGCGAAACTTAGTTCGGCCGCTTACTCCATTAGAAAAGTCCGTGGATTAACTGACGTTGATACAGCTAGATAAGTTTACTTTAGTTACTTTCACAACGTTATGTCATATGGAATATTATTATGGGGCAAAGCAGCTGATATACAAAGTATTTTTATATTGCAAAAAAGAGCTGTGCGTGCAATTTATCAATTAGGAACTAGAATCTCGCTCAGAGAAAAATTTTAGAATATAGGTATTTTAACAGTAGCATCACAATATATTTAATTTAATACCATGCATGTCCGTCAAAATATATATTTATACATATAAAAAGTGTCATACATAACATAAATACTAGAAATAAATATAAATTATGTGTTCCATTCTACCGTCTACATAAAGTTCATGGTTCCTTCATGGGTCTTGGTATACGTTTTTATAATAAAATCCCAAATAATATTCTAGAATTACCAGAGAATACATTTAAAGTTAAAATTAAAACTTGCTTAATTTTTAAAGCATATTATAATATAGATGAATATTTAAATGACAAACATCCATTTTTTTTTTTACGTGGGGAATGCTATGACGCATATCCCTCCGCGGGGGCGGGCGGAGGGATTATGTCGGACTCGCCGGGGTAAACAAAAGATGGAAAAGAAATAAAGTACCTCCCGGAATACCGACTAAACCTACCACGGTGTTCCTCGACAAAACCACTATCGACGGCGCCGCGCGACTCGCTTTCGCATGCGGTCACGACCCCGCCGAGGTTACGGCCCGCCGTATGAAACGGCAGGCCACTACACGAAAGACCTACCCAAAATAGGCACAGTACTACTTCACATAAAACCCTACTGTCTCCCCTAGAGGGGAGACGGACTCGACACAGAGGCGCGCGTGGGAACACGCACGCCGCCTCTCAGACCTGGTGCTGAACGGATGGCGGGCAGGTCCACAAAGCCCGCCACCCCCAGGTCAAATCTCAGGGTGGCTGGAGGTCATCGCGCGCCCTCCGGCGCCCGGCTCTGCGGTTGGGGAGAGGGTTTAAACGCTCCCGATCTCCAAATGACAAACATCCATGGCACTAATATTTGCATCAGATCACAAGATATTAAATGACAAATACTAACACTTATGTTTTTTTTAATATATGTATATATTTTTTTATTTTTTTTTGTGATTTTACACCTTGTTGAAGCTGGAATTTGCATTGTTGTTACATTCAGTCGTATATTAATCAAGAAGAATGTGCAATGAAGACAACTCGTGATTATGGACAGTTCCGTTAAGCTTTCTTTTGAGTCTTATTCTGAATTCTGGTTTCGTGGAATTCGATAATTTACCTACTACATTTTATTTAAACAATTAGATTAAACTACGGACTATAATCACGTCTTGTCTTGATTATTTATGTACATGTAAGTGGATGCTCCTATTAACCATACTGCCTGTTTAGAGGCTACCGTTAAATTTTATCAAATGCTTGAGTATGTTGAGTAGTAGTTCATGGAGAAATAGTTGCAGCACCTTACAGTTATGATTTATAAACGAAATATTATTGTACACTTGGCGATTAAAGAGTGGCTATGAGTTTCTTGCCCGTTCTTCTCATGAGCCCTACACCCTTGCTTTGCTGAACGTGGCAGTAAATGTAAATTCACAGAAAAAAATTACGTGTAACTTTGACATTCATAAGTGTTACCTTGTAACCTAATTTGAATAAATTTATTTTGATTTGATTTGATTTGATTGCTTCAGTATTTGCCATTATTTTACATTGTGTACAACTCGTATTAAAAAAAAAAGTTATAATATCATAATTATATAGTTTTGCAGGATGAATCAACATACACTATTGAAAAAATAAACAAAATATATTAGAGCAAACACAATAATCTTATTATTTAAGTTTACTAGCAATATGTGCCGCAATTTTGTTTTGTTATATCTTAGCTAAGTTAGAATGCTTGCGTTAAGAGTGGGTATGGTCGGGCACACCACGATCGTGGCGGTAAGTCCCGTGTTTGAGGAGTGGCTGGAGAGGCGGCATGGCGCCCTCACCTTCCGGCTGACACAGGTAATGACTGGCCACGGTTGTTTTGGACAGTTCCTGTGTCGTATACGCCGGCAAGAGACGCCCGGTTGTCACCACTGCGGCGACTGCCACGATGTTGTTGAGGACACGGCGCTGCACACTTTGGCGGTTTGCCCCGCCTGGGTATCGCAGCGCCGTGAGTTGATCGCGGCAGTCGGATCGGTTGCCCTCTCGCTCCCGGCTGTAGTTCAGTCTATGGTCTGGAGTGAGAGGTCGTGGAACGCCGTCGCCTCCTTCTGTGAGGAAGTGATTTCCATCAAGGAGGCGGCGGAGCGGGAGAGGGAGCGTTTAAACCCTCTCCCCAACCGCAGAGCCGGGCGCCGGAGGGCGCGAGATGACCTCCAGCCACCCTGAGGTTTGACCTGGGGGTGGCGGGCTTTGTGGGCCTGCCCGCCATCCGCTCAGCACCAGGTCCGAGAGGCGGCGTGCGTGTTCCCACGCACGCCTCTGTTTCGAGTCCGTCTCCCCTCTAGGAGGGGAGACAGTAGGGTTCTATAATGTGAGAAGTGCCTATTTTGGGTAGGTCTTATTGCGTAGTGGCCTGCCGTTTCGTACGGCGGGCTGTAACCTTGGCGGGGTCGCGACCGCATGCGAAAGCGATTCGCGCAGCCCCGTCGATAGTGGTTTTGTCGAGGAACACCGTGGTGGGTTTGGTCGGTATTCCGGGAGGTACTTTAGTATTATTCCATCTTTCTTTTACCCCGGCGAGTCCGACATAATCCCTCCGCCCGCCCCCGCGGAGGGATATGAGTCAAAGCATTCCCCACGTAAAAAAAAAAAGAGTGGTATGGTAATAGTTTCAACAATAGCTTGCACTACGAATTATCCCATATTATAGATATCACCATATTTATTCTAGGTAGATCTGTACTTACATAATCCGAGGTTAGATTAACTACTATTAAACAAAGTGAAATACAAACAATATATCTCAACATCACGAAATGTGTAGGAATGAATAGGATTTTGTTTTTATTCTTAAAACAGTTTACTTATAATTCACCCAGCCATTTTAATGGTTCACTGGGCATACGTTTTGTATCAAAGTACTTATCTACCGTGTATAATCTGGATCAATAATGTAAATGAAAATGTAATTATTGTGATTGACATTTTATTCAGTCAGATGACATCAGTAAAGATTTCATTAAATTATAGAAACATAATGAAATACCTCACAAAATTACTGACCTTTTGAATGACACTTGGTCTTTTACCTCGATAACTCTTATTGGATTTTATACTGATACTATTAGTAATGTACGAAGTTCGTAGCACAGCGATAGAGAATGCGACTGCTGTGCATAAGTTCTCGGGTTCAAGACCCCGGGTCTTGAATCTTGGTCGGGCCAACAAACAGTTATTGAGTATATCAGTTAAGAAATCATCAGCCCGGAGTTAGGAAATTGGCGGTGTAAGACAGTACCGTGCCTCGAAAAGCCGGAACGCACGTAAAGCCGTTGGTTCTGCGCCTGATTTCTCTCCGGTCATGTCGGATTACCGTCCCATCGGATCATGAGAGTTAAGGAACAGAGAGTGCACTTGTTGCACACACACATGTGCACTATAATATCACCTGCATAGTTGGCCAGTCTCCGTTATGACTGGCCGCCGTGGCCAAAATTCAGTCTGGAGGATATTATTATTAAAACTATTTAGTTTATATTAATGCTAATCTAGTCTAGCCTCAGACATAGCAATCAGACAATCAGAAAACTAACTTTCTTGTGTAATAATAATCTTAACACGCAGATCTATAAAGATGTATACTTCACCGCGTTAGCCGAGACGTTAACCTCTTAAATCTTACGTAACTTAAGCATATCAACATTTCGGGTGTAGTACCAGCTGAAGTGGCAGTGGGCCGGTCACATCTGTCGCAGAACCGATGAGCGTTGGAGCAGACGGGTTCTCGAGTGGAGACCACGACTCGGCAAGCGTAGTGTAGGACGCCCTCCGGCCAGATGGACCGACGACCTGAAAAAAGTGGCTGGTGGTGACTGGATGGCGAAAACGGGAGATCGGGCCTTGTGGCGCACCCTGGGGGAGGCTTATGTCCAGCAGTGGACTGCAATAGGCTGAAATGATGATGACCAGCTTTGCAATTCCGTAGGAGCTCTCTAACAAGTTATATGCATACACGCATGACATAGTGGTTTAAATTGTCACCGTGGTGATCATTTAAACCATTATACCGTCACCGTGTCACAACGCCGAGTGTTGTGGGTTCGATCCCACACGGGGCAAAAAATTGTGTGATTCACAAGTAGTTGTTCCGGGTCTAAAAGATCTTCATGCCCGTTGTTTGAATGTTTGTAAAGTCCCTCGGGATACAGAATCTAATACTAGGGGTTTCATTACAAAAAAATGGCAGTGGATGTTTACGTTATCTAACAGGCTACAATAGAGGTTATGATGGTTTTGCGCACACGAATGGAGCGTTTTTGTCTGATTGCCTTAGTTAAATCTCTTGGGTAGCGCTTATAAAAAAAGTGAATAGCGTAGCATAACGTCTATTATACTGCTGTGGCAATCGATAGGGCAGTAAGTCAGAAAAGGCAGTTTCAGAAAACAGCGCGCAAAGATTTTGTCACAATTTTAGCGTTTGTGATAAAACTATATACTCGATTTTTATGTTCTATATGTCAAAAGAAAGGGAAAAGATATGTTGTTTACAGAAGAAAAGCATTCGAAAACAGTAATTAAAAAAAACTACCATCATTGACTTACTGTCCTCTCGATAACCACGGCAGTTAAGAGACTATTAATTTATTACGTAAGACGATTTAGGGGGGTAGGACGGTCAACCATGTCTTATTTTTCTTACAAGAGAGTGGAAGGGAGTCTTAATAGTTCTTACGTAAGACCACAAATATACGCAAAGTTAAGATTTGAAAAAGCGCGGGCAATCGCGCGAGTGCCGGGTGCGCTCGGATGCGTATAGGTAAACTATTTCCATGGCAACGTACCCGCTCTACCCGCACTGTGCCTTCCTGGAACTTCCCGCTTGTGAACTAGACGTCACTTATTTGCGTAAACGTTAAAAAAAAGTAAAAGTTTCCAAAACCAAATATTGGACAAAATAAGAAAGTTGCGTGGGTTTTGAGCCCCTGGATTGAAAATATTATGTAGTGATTATATCCAAATGATTAAAATGATTGTAAGACATGACATCCAACATGATTGTAAGCGTTGCCTAAAAATTGTTTCTTTTAAAAATAAACATCATAACCAACCAAACGTATATTAATTTTTTCCTTTACATTCTTACCTAATAAATATTAAACAGAGGAGGAGGGGTCAGCCTATTCTTATTTTTCTTATTTAGGAGGTGGAGGGGGAGAGGGAATCAAAAGCTAGTAAAAATCATCTTACGTAATAAATGAATGGCTATATGGCATAGAAAGTCTGATATAGTGAGGAAGCTACTCTAAGTCTTCCGTGCTCTGTCGGGACAGTCTAATGTATATTGAGAGATGTATTGTGAATCAAACTGAAAGATTCTACTTCTTTGTGCCATCTCACCGCTTATTTATGTTACGCCTTGTAGGGGCTGGTGGCGGTTTTGCAAGCGTTTTCTTGATGAACTATGGATGAAAAGACCCATATTGCACATTTTTACAACATCTAGACAAGGCAGAATTTAGTAGTTAACGTATTGGACGTGGCGCCTCGCTGTGCTTTCTCAGCTTATACACAATAAAAAAATTCAAAGTAATTGTGCTCTGATTTAACTTCAGTCGAAGCAGTCTGCCATCACGACACTTAACGCTTATTGTAGTGGCGAATCTTTGAAACAAACAAATATTTGTGTTGATAATGCCAAACTGAATCGTGCCTATTACAGAACGGAATGAAATGAAATGTGGTTTGGATTCAAATTTGAACTCCAATATTTATTTTTGACAATCGCATCAAAATCTATCTGGTACTTTCTGTGGAAAGCACGTAAAATAGCTAATATACATTAATTCTCTAAATTAATTGGTATTGCTAGAAATTTGTAGAAGAAAAGGCAAAAGGAGATTGCAGGAGAAATAAAACAACACATCTTACTATCACAGTTTTTAAGATATTAATGATTTCTAATAAACTTAATCATGCGGTGGAATATGATCAATTTAATTATATAACTTTCTAAATGCATTTTCTTGTATGATACAAACGATAAAAACCCTTGGGGCGTAAGCCCGACTTGTAATAACTTTTTTCGACCTTTTTAATGGCAGCCAGATTTTTTAAATTAATTGGTTTTTCTGTTAAGAAATCTCAATAGCAGCCCGTAGTTAGGAAGTTGACCGTATTAAACACCCCCGTGCCTAGGAAAGCACGCGAAGCCGTTGGTGCTGCACCTGATCTTTGTCCGGTCGTGTCAGATTACCGTCTCATCACATCATGAGAGTTAGGGAACAGAGAGTGCACTTGTGTTTGCGCGTTTGCGTTTCACGCTTGTGCACTATAATATCTTTTGCATAGATGGCCAGTCTCCGTTAAGACTGGCCGCCGTGACCGAAATTCGGTCTGGATGACATTACTACTATATCTGTGGAGGGCTTAATAGTTTACTTCCAAGAAAAACAATTTGTTCTTTGTTATATTATAATAAAAAAATAATCTGCATAATGCTACATCTGCTTAGTTTTTACCATCGCTTAAATATTGTCTATTGTCTCTGCAAAGATATACCTTTACACAAATACAGAATATTACGTTAAGTTTTCTTTGGTACTATAGTTATATACACATATTCACAATGCAAATTACATGCGTCGTTATATAATATAGTATGGTACGTCCAGTTGCCATAAATAAAATTCTTCCCGTAGTACTTCTGAGAAACTTGTGGTACATTCACAGCAAACTTATAATGACCCTGAAAATATGATTGTTAATTATATTTAATAGTTAAATAATATTACTAATGAAGGAGTAGTGAATACGACCGCTCAGGTAAAGGTTTTTTTTTGACATGATGCCTCCCTTATTTGGATTACTTCCCGTATCGTGGGGGACTTTACAAGGAACACAAAGAACATTTAGACTCGGAACAACCATTTGTGGATCACACAAACTTTTGTCACGAGTAGGATTCGAACCCACAACACTCGCAGTAGCAGTGGCGAGGCGACCGCTTAAACCTCCACGTCATCCGTGTAGTGAAATGTATAACGTTATTTAGGACAGTAACTGTGCCCCCTATACGGCAATATCTTTGCCTGTTATTACCAGGGACTAATAACTATAGTTGGGAAAATGTGGAACACTTGAAGTGAACCCTCCGGTTTTTGCCTTCCGAGCTATAGGAGAGAGACTATGTTTGGATGTATATATTATGTTGTGAAAAAGGCTTTATTTCAGAAGAAAAACTCATGTTATATATTTTATTCGTTATAGGTTACAAATACAAATAGTATTTGTAACCTATAGCGGCGAACAGTTTTCGTGTTGCTAAGAGATGAACGATGAGATCTCCGTGTGGAGACAGATAGTCGTCACCATCCCATTTCGTCCCCAGGGTGCCGTCAGAGCCGACTAAGGGTATCACAAGCAGACAGCACTACCGCTAAGAGTAGGAAAACTTGGAAGAAACCCTATAATAACCCGTCTGGCCAGCGTGGTATAGTAAGCCAAAACCTCCCTTTGAGAGAGGCCATGATGATGGTCAGATGTCCAGCAATGGACTGAAATAGGATAAGGAGAAAGAGATGAACGCGTAACGTAATTTATAGCGTAGACGATTAAAGTTAGTATTTTAACCAAGTTCTGTAAAGTTTTAATTTTAATAACAGTATTTGTTAATAAATCTTACCTTATAAAAACCACAACGGCCTGTTTGATTGAAAAACGACATAAATAAGGGCTTCAAGAATATATGAGTGCATAGATTCTTAAATTGCATCCTGTGTAATTCTTTATTATTCAATGACCCTATTATTTTTCCCTGAAATTTATAAAATAAAAATTAGATGAGTAAAGAGGCACCTTCAGTTCCGAAGGGCTTTCAATGCAGTGACCCTAAAAATTCTAAATTCGTAAAGTATAGGTAACCACTTACAAAAAGTAGCATTTCAACGTGGTTTAGAGTGCATATCGCACGAAAAGTCGTCGGTGCCGGCTGTCATGACATTCTACGACAGTTGACATCGGGGTTCAGGATCACAAAATGTTGACATCAGAGGGCCAATTTTCATAATAAAGCTATCCAAAATAGAGTGCCAATCTCACTACATATTATAAAACAAAGTTTTCCACCGCGTCTGTCTGTCTGTTCGCGATAATCTCAAAACTACTGAATGGATTTTTATGGGGTTTTCACTAATAAACAGAGAGTGATGTATGAAGAAGATTTAGGTATAATTTGTTAAGGTTTTCTACTACCTGTGCGAAGCCGGGGTGGGACGCTAGCAGTCTAATAATCGTCATATGTGAACATTTGACGTTTATTAGTTAGGAGATTATCATTTTGGTTTATGCTTTTTTATTTATTTTTCTGTAAAATGACCACACCTGCTCTAGGAATAAATCCTGTGACACGGAGTACTTTACAAACATTCAAACAATGGACACAAAAGAACACCCAAACACGGAACAACTTTATGTGGATCACTTAGGATTATTTTAGTCCCGTGCGGGATTCGACTCCACAATACTCTGTGCAAGTCGTTGGGTGATATTTATAACACTGAGATCGGAACTCTATTTAGAACCGTACTAAAAGTTATCATAGAATAAACTAACGGGTGAAAGGACATTGTCCACTTTTAGCCATCCGTGGACACGATGTTATGAAAAATATGAAATCATGAATATTTTTTATTTATTTTTTGTTAATGTTATTTTAAAAATCTTTGTGTAAGTTAACACAACAAAAAACTTATCGATGGTTGGTGATGCGATGGTTCCTATACAATAGAATTGGGCAGAAATACTGCCAGCAACCTACTGGATGGTTTCGCCCTGCCTTTGGAAAATTGTAGATTATTGCGTGGTAGAATCCAAAGGCGTCATATAAGTAGGAAAATATATTTTGTTTATATTATTTATGAAGATAATTCTAAAGGGAGGGAAGCAATAAAGCATTATTATTGCAATTGCATAGTAGGCCGTAGAACAGTGGGTAGCTCCGTAGCTCACATAATGACCATAATATGGTTTTTAGGCTGGGCAAGGTATCAAGAGCACATTAATCCAGCTGCCCAGTTTCTTGATCATATACTACTTGCATATGAGTCTGATTAATAAAATATTCATGAAAAATATGTTCTTTTATTTGATTAATTACCCTTTTCAATAACATATAAAAACCTATCTAAATATAAATTCTGATACAAAACTAGGTTTATATTCTCCTTTTTACTGATGTGAAGCATTTAATTGATATCATATTATTTGCTAAATAACCTGTCCACGATTGGCCGAAGTGTTTATAGAAAGTGGGCAATCCTCTTTTTCATGAATAATACCAGTAATAACTGACTGTAAGATACCTACGTTTAAAAACAAAGGATAAATAGTATCTTACGTACTTTAACTACATGCATATCTTCATAAAAATGTGTATCAAATTTGAGTACAGCTTCATTTTCTAGCGTTATTATACTTTTTGTGCAGTTTCTACGTTTAGGTCCTTTACAAGTACGATGATGTTTCACCTTCATGTCAAATGAACCCTGAAACGAAAATGGGTATAAGTTTGACCCGTAACTGCTTCTATGTTTCTGAATGCATATTTTGCGGCATTTGCCGCATCAATGTAAATGCTGTATTGTAAACATCCGATGTCCTACAGAGACCTGCAAACTGGAACTTGTGACGTCTGCAACCAACAACGTCTAATACGCAAATTAAAAAATAAACAATATAAAATAACATGATTTATTAATTTTAATATTATTATTTCTGATTTCTTCCATTATTTTATCAATATTTATGAATTAATGGCGTAATTTGTAGAAAACAGTATTTAAAAAAAAATCCGTCGTCATCGGCAAATTTCTTGAATGTTTTTGAACCAGTTTTCTGACGCGGTTTACGACGAGTGTACTACCAAGGATTACTTTATATAAGTCTCCGTGTTTCGTTAGAAGGAACACCCATTATTTTTTATCTATGTACATTGTATAAGTATAGCTTAAACTTAGATAATTTACAAATAAATTTGAGTAAACTCGGCCCTACGTATTGCAAAATATTACAAATAGATAAATAATGAGTTTTGTTAGTCAACAGAAAAATACTTACATGATCAAACATACAATTGGCTACTATTAAGTAAATTGAAATATATAGCATATATTTAACCATCATTAAACGTTTTAACTCACTGACAACGCGATGAGAAATATGTTTGTTCTGCATATAATGTACTACCTATTTAGATAAATGGTACAGTAAAATGCTGTAAGCCGCATTTTTACTAAATAACGTGAAAATACATTAGACTCATTTTTTTGACCTTTGACCTTGAATTTTTTTTTTCCATACACGGGAATGATGGGGAACTTCTAGACATTGTTTATAATATTATGTTTTGAACAATTTCACTGAAATTCAGCTTGTTGGGACTTTATGTAACTTCACTCTCATTTTTTGGTCTAAATTGACCGGACTATTACAGGAAAATAAAAAAAGTTATTAGATTATCATCGTTTTAATATTAAGGATATCTTTTAGCACTTCGACATCTCTTATTCATTAATAAGGCATTCTGTTCCAGTCAACTGTAAATCTCTTGATAGTCGCTACATTAGACTACGGTGTGAAAAATAATTCGACACACCTTTTTTCTTTATTATTTTGAGGCGCTCTTAGGCCGTTGCACTCACTGATCGGTAAACGATTAGTGAGGTTAAGCAACGTTGGATGCGGTCAGCCTATAGATGGGTGACCACTTAGTGGTATTTCATCTGAGCGTCTCCGTGCTTCGAAGGGCACGTAAAAAGTCGGTTCCGGTTGTTGCCAAATTGACAGCAATCGTTAAGTCATGTCAGAGGCCTACGGGCGGCTTGAACAACTCTTGACAACATGATGGCCACTAACCACACGAAAAGAAGAAGACAGTTTTTTTTTAACTTAGTTCTGGCTTCACTATTATCTTTTACTATAACATGCCACACACAACTATTGAGACAGATGAGCCTATATAAAAATCTTGGTAAATTTATGAAAACATAGATTGTATGCAGTGTCTACGACTATGGGCCATTTTATTTAATGGTTCGGTGCACTGTAAAATTATAATATTTAATACTGACTGACCTTTAAAATTCTATTTGTATCGACAGCTTTTATTAAAAACTTTATTAGCGGATATAGAATACATGAAATTAAAACAATGCGTTTTAAATCTAATTAAACTAATTTTAATTTATAATTTGGCAAAGTTTATTGTTTTCAAAGGTCGCGCGCCAACAACAATTTTAAAAAGATACAATGATAGTTTTTGAGAGTATTATTTGTATCCTTTTTATTTATTTAGTAATACTCAATAATATATGGTATACTGGTATAACTTATAAGTTATAAAATACTGAAACTATCATGATGACTGCACTTTATAGCGTAGCCATGAGCTATTTGCAAATTAGGTTTAAACAAAAGATTAAATTTAATAAATTTGGTACTTTTGTAAATAAACTAATCGATAACCTTTGACGTTCATAAGTGTTACTTTGTGGCCCAAATGAATAAATTATTTTTCATTTCCGAATCGAGTTTTATTTATAGAACTGAACGAATTGTTGATCACTTTATTTTTATTCACATTTTTTTATTGTAACTAGCTTTTGCCATCTGCTTCGTCCCTGACGCCTGCAACGTAATTAACGTCAATGATGATTTTTTGATTTCGATTCTGGGGCCGAATCTTCTCTCGTGCAGTTCAGTGCAGTTTACATATTTTCACGCACACGTTATAATAATTCTGTTCACATAACTGGTATTGGTAATTCTGTTATTTGATGTACCTACCAACTTTGATTGAGGTTATTTTTCATGAGAATAATGTTGCCATTTAGTTTAATATTCTACCCGACTACGCTCTATTAGCTGCATTATTTTAAAATTAGAATATACAATAACTAAGTTACTGTTTGTGAAGTACCTTCAGTAATTAGTTTTCATAATATTGATTTCGATGTCTACTCGGACAACATGCAAAATGTTAATGTTGTTATTGCATAACTATTAAAATTTCATTGAAAATGCTTTACGAAAAATGTGTGTGATTATTCGGCTAATCAATCCAGATCTTATCGTTCAACATCGTTCATACCGATTAACTTTAGATGACAGGCAGGTTGTTCGTACATACTAACGAATAATAATTGTCACAAGCTAGAAGTATTTGTTCTATTTGTTAGATTTTTGCGAATCCAATCGAGCGATCGTATAATTGGACTATCGCGTACTTAATAGAAATATTATGCCAGATGGTTTTCCTTTGCCTTTAATTTTGGATTTGATTGCGAGACTGTTCGTAGCTTAGTTTCTTTAGGTGAATTACTGACTGTGTCATAAATGGCAGCAATGATTACATAATCGTTTTCATAGACGCTTCCACTAAGTTTGTTTTATTATTTCACTAGATTTTGCCTACGCCTTCGCTCGCATAAATGTAAGTTATGTTGGGTTACCTTATATTAGTAACAGTCCTGGTTAAGACACTCTACGACCTTTTGTGTTCTCCTGACAACGTCTATGCTAAATTTCGTGATGATCGGTTGAGTAGTTAAGGCGTGAAAGTGTAACAAACCATCAAACACATATTCGCGTTTGTAATATTGGTTAGGATACGTTGCGTAATGCCTACCTAAGGATAGGATAGGATACCTAGCGTAATTAATGCACTTAAGTCTAGTATTTCTGTTTTCAGTGTTACTTATCGCATTATAATTTAATTGATTTCGATATTATTTAAAAAATCTGTGTTGTTAAGTATGGTCCCCTCTGTATGGCAATCAGCATTCATATCTCCTATACATAAAAAAGGCTCCAAAACTAAAATAATTAATTACCGGCCTATATCTAAACTTTGCGTGATAGCTAAATTATTTGAAAGGATTATATACAAGCAGTTATATTCTGCTCTTGCTAACTCTTTTAGTTCTGCTCAACATGGTTTCCTAAAGGGTCGATCTACCGTTACTAATCTGATATTGTTAAATGACTTCATAACTGAGGCCATGGACAAAGGCGGTCAGGTCGATGTCGTTTACATAGACTATAGTAAATGTTTTGATCGAATAGATCATAATATTCTTTTATCAAAGCTCAGCAACATAGGTATTCGGGGAGACTTGCTGAGATGGTTCTCATCTTATATCGATAACCGATCGCAAGCTGTAGTACTGAATAATTACATGTCAAGTTGGGTTCATGTTCCTAGCGGAGTCCCCCAAGGATCTTTACTAGGTCCTTTATTATTTATCGTCTATGTGAACGACATCGACCAGTGCCTGCAATCTTCCAAACTTTTATGCTTCGCTGACGATATGAAAATCTATTCAAATATACTCTCGTCTCATGACGCGGATGCTGTGCAGGAAGATCTACAGCGACTAGAGGTATATTGTCAATGTAATAAATTGGATTTGAATCCGTCCAAATGCTCGGTAACTACATATTCACGTAAGCGTTCTACTATAACCACAAATTATACATTGGTGCCAATTCTGTTGTCACAAAATTCTCTTATCTTAGCTAAAAATCTCTAAAATTTAGTTTAGTCCTGTCACTTTTAGCAATTTCAGAATACAAAATGTCGTTTGACAGGACTAATCTAAATTTTAGAGATTTTTAGCTAAGATAAGAGAATTTTGTGACAACAGAATTGGCACCATTGTGTGGCCAAACCTTATCCAGATGCAACACTATTCGTGATTTAGTTGTCCATCATGATTCTAAACTGATATTCGACACTCATATAGATGCTGTTGTTATGCGTATCTCTAAATGCTTTACGGAAGTTAATACTCTTAAAATTTTATATTGTGCCTATGTGCGTGGCAATTTGGAATACGTTTCCCAAATTTGGAACCAATGTTATAAAAAAATATAGATCGAATAGAGTGCATACAGAGGCGCTTTATTAAATACTTATGCTTTCGTCAGGGGATGCAGTACGACTCTAATAATTACATTGAATACTGTAAAAAGTATCATCTGTTGCCACTACAGAATCGTAGAGAAATTGCCGACTATTTACTTTTATTAAAAATATTAAAGAATGATATAAATTGCTCCGACCTATTATACAACATTGGCCTTAACGTTCCTTGCAAATCATCTCGTTTTAATCCCCATATAAGTGTTCCACATGCTTCTACTAATTATAGGCAAAACACCTTTACTGTGCGAGCGAGTAGAACTTTTAATAAATTGTGTAAACAGCATAATCTTGATCCATTTGTAATTAGTATACCTGCAGCAAGAAGATGCTTGAGCCTTAACTTTTTTCTTGACTTAATTTCATATATAAGTAGTTTTATTTTAGATATAATTAATTGGTTTTGATAATGTTTAATTCTTTTATCACATTTTTAAACTGTACTGTACGGTAAACTTAAACCAGTCACACTTAATTATTAATCAACTTTATATAAGCGAAGACCTGTCATAGGCTTTCTGTCACTATTCTACTGTTAATCTGTTAATTTAGTTGTAAGTCTTCCATAGAACAAATAAATAAATAAATTGTTTTTCTAACGGAGATAGGTAGTGTTATGATAGATTGTACAGAACAAATGTTATGTGCCGTAGCGCGTAGGTATTAACGGATTATAGCATTCCTATATTGTTTCAAACTTGACCGGACGATTGTCTAAAATATTACGATGAAATAATTAGCCGCGAAATTTTAAATTTTATAGTGGTTTTACAGTTTATTCAGTTCATTTGATAAATAGCTTATTTAAAATACAATGTACGTTGATACGTTAAACATATTTTCATCGTAAATCTTAACAGTATTGCAATATTGCTATTGATAGTTTTTAGTTGCGGTACCGTGTGATTTTCGAGTTATTATAACAAAGCCTTACGCCGCACTCGGGTAAAAGTAGATGATTTAAAAATTAGGCTACATGACCCGAACCGTATTGTCTACAGTCCATCTAATAGGCTCAGCCCTAATATCTGACATTTTAGAATATTGTGAGTCCAACTGTATTATCTTTAATTTGATTGCTACTGGTTAAAATGGTAACGCGCAGGTTAGTTTAAAGGTAGGTAAATACTATATTAGTTTATAACGGCGTGATAAATAATAGCAGGATGTGTTTAGAGCTAAAGCAAGCGAAGTTTAAAGTTAGCGTGAGCTGGACATGTACCGCGTGGCAAGTGATAGTTATCTTGAACTTTTTATAGAATGTGTAGCGTGACCTCTGAACCTTTTACTAATTAACGATACTAAAGTAGAAGTAGATATTTAGGAAACGAGAGAACAAGCGGCAAGGAATGGTGATCTAGTTTTGACTCAAAATGAAAAACCAAGTCAAACTCGGTTGAATCCTGAAATTGAAATGCCATTTAACATTATGAAATTGCTTGATGGAGACCATTATCTTTTGAACTCCCTTACTGGAAACTGCAGTTACAAGTACGCTCGCAATCATATAAGAAATATGCCTTGAAGTTAAGTTCTAAATATGTGTGATTGGGAATCCGATGTTGGCGAAGGTACCCTTGGGAGTACGTAGACCTATACCATAGCTAGTTGGCCGCACTGTACGCACTTGTCTGTATTCGTAACTGAAATTCAGATGTGAGTTGTTCAGGGGGCGATGGGCAGCTAGTTGTGTAGCGGGGACCTGGGCCTCGAAGAAGACTATTGTTGTTGGTCGTATCGCGGGATGCGATAGAGGTATGGGTGACTGCTGGTCACTAGCTGTTGAGAAAGCTAAGTCATGTCATTGTATGTGATCGAGATAGGTTAACTTTTGATCGTTGGTTCATTTGATTTTGTGAACGATCTTCACTGAGAGGATAAGACATTAAACTGTTGCAAATAAATAAAGAATTTCCCTTAACACAATTTGGTCAGGCAGGCCGAGATTAATAGTTTACTCCAAGATGTTTTCATGTTTAAAGATACTTAAGAGGACGTTGTAGATCAAGGCGCGATTTGACAGCACCAAGACCCAATTACTTTAGCTTGCTATCTGTGGACACGATACACGACAGGCACTTGTGTGAAGCTATCTTTATATATGCCATCAGACGCCAGTTGAGGTTGTCTTGAAGTGTACTATCGGACGCCGGGTCAGTTGTCCTTGTCGTTGTTCGGACGCTGATACTGTTATACATGTGATTATCAAAATGCTGAGAGGTTGTCCATGGCTTGTTCGGACACCGGTTCGGCTATTAAGAGTGGTGATAGTAAACTTTGACTAAAAGAGAGCAGGTTATGAAAAGACGTAATTAATTTTAAAGGAGTTGTTACATTGCGAATTAATTAATTACTGTTAAACTGGGAGGTATTTCTTAATGTGAATAGTTTTGAGTCACAATGATTTGTGACTGCTTAATTTCCTATTGGCCAGGGTGGCCGAGCGAAATTGCATATATTGCAAAAGTTGTTGTTGTTTCTAGGTAATTCAAATGAGGACGTGTGAGGTGTCAAGATAGCCGTGTCGAAGCGTCAAGAAAATGATCACTGGAATAATAATAATAATAATAATAATATTTATTTATTTTCTCACCACAATATAACAAAATACATATATCATATTACATTATAAGAATCAGACAACATTTGAATATTGTGGGGGACTGGTGCCTAAACTAAGCTGAGGCTTGTATTTCAGGACACCAGGTCTCCGCCCTTTTACAAAGTGATACATTTTATTTTATTATGTACTTGTACACTGACAATCTAAAAGATAAATAAAGAAGAGAAAAAGCAACATCATGAGAACATAAGTGGCTCGAGTGAAATTAGCCATAAACATATTTTTTTTTTGTTTGTTAATTATGTAAATAGTTTGTGTGTGTGTATGTATGTGTGTGTAGGTGTGTGTGTGTTTGTGTGCGTGTGTGCGTGTGTGTTATATATTATTATGTGACTGTGTTGTCAACAAGGGCGGGGTTTTTGTAGTTAATACACTGTTTAAGGTTTACTTTAATTATGGTAAACTTATACATAACTTTGTGTTTGTGTTTTGTAAGGTTATTGTTACAGTTGCGATATTACACCATAGAGGTAAGTAAGTGCTCAGTATCTTCATAATTTAGTTGTTGTAGTAAGACAGTAACTTTTTTTTTGCACATGGTTTTAGTGAGATGAACTATAGGTGACATCCTGTTTATTTTGTTGTACAAGAAAGCACCGAGGTGGCAAAAAAACCGCTGTGAAAATTGGGTAGTAGAGTGGTGTGTGAGACGGCGATCTACGGGGTTGTACCGTCTTTTGCGTTGTGAAGACGTAGGTTGATAGGTCATCAATGAGTGCTGTTTTAATATAATGCTAAGGATAAATAGTTGACGCACTGTCAAAACTTCAGCCTCCTTGTATAGAAGCATTGTGGGATAGCGATAAGGCAGGAACATGGACACCTTTAAGATAGCTCTCTGGGCTTTCTCCAATTCAATAATTCTAGTTTTCGGAACACCTCCCCAGACAGAAATACAGTAGGTTAACAGTGACTGAGCGAGGGCGAAGTATACTGATTTCTTTAATTTATCTTCAGCTACTCGTCTCAAGGTTTTGAAGATGTATATTAGCTTGCGTAACCTGGTTTTAAGTGTATCAATATGTTCCTGGAATCCTAGGTTACTATCAATTATAACTCCCAAATACTTAACTTGTTTGGTGCTGCGAAGGTGAGTGCAGGTACACATATTGCTATCGTGTGGTTCTGAACAGGTATGTGCTAATATTGTGTAGGGCACTGAGGAATTTGGGACATCACTATTTGCTCTAAGAGAGAAGGTTATATAATTAGTTTTCTCCGCGTTAAAAAATATGCAATTTATTTCTGTAATTGGAGTTGAATAAAGCGCTATCTATTGTTTTGTTTCGGAACGTCAAGCTTAAACTTGAGTGAGGTCACCACAGAGTCTATGTGTCAGTTGGAGTGACAGTTATAACTGTCAGTGTCATATTGACGTTATTATAAGCGCCGGAGACGTATGCGCGGACACTACACAATTCGGTGATAAACTCCCTGCGTTACCGATTAAATCAGAGACAATCACGGTCAACCTTTATTGTTTTATTTCTTTCGTATTTGCCTATCATTAGTATATGTACGTACGAAGTATAATACCATGCCTATATTTTGTTGCTTTATCATGTCAAAACCGAGTTGCCGTCCAACTCTCCGACATATATTATACATATATATTACATATCTCTATCCTCTATCCCCGACGGCATAGTGGTTAGTATAACCGACTGCCACGCCTGAGGTCGCGGGTTCGGTTCCCGCATAAGTGAAACATTTGTGTGCATGAACATGGATGTTTGTCTGGGTGTTTCTATGTATAATACATACATACATACATAGATTCACGCCTGTTTCCCAGAGGGGTGGGCAGAGACTACGGATTTCCATTTGCTACGATCCTGACACACTTCTGGTTTTATTCACTTTCATTACATTCCTCATACACGCTCGCCGGTTTAAGGTGCTCTTAACCTGGCCTTTATCCAGAACATCTACGATCTGATCAAGAAACGTCCGCCTAGGTCTTCCCCTTGCGACTGTTCCATTCACACTAGCCTTATAAACTTTCATAGTCAGTCTTTTCTCGTCCATTCTTTCTACATGCCCAAACCAGCTTAACATACCCTTTTCTATTCTCGTCACTATATCCACTTTTATGCCGCATCTCTCTCTAATCACATTATTCCTTATTCTATGTTTCAGAGTCACACCGCATATATTTCTCAGCGCTCTCATTTCTACAGCATTTATTCTGCTCTCATGCTTCTTTTGCCATACCCAACTTTCACTTCCATGCATAAGTGGCACTAATAGTCCTCTATGAACAGCCAAACGTGCCTTTCCAGATACATTTCGACTATGAAAAATGAAAATAAAAAATCGTTTATTTTGTAACATAAGAAAGTTATAAAAGTGCTTAATAAAACATAAAGTTAGTGTAGCAGATCTTATCAGGTAAATATTTAACGCGGTCCCCACACTAGGCAAGCCTGTATCGTGTGGTCCCAGCCAAACGTAGTTACAATGACAGAGATTTAGAGCTCCTGCACTTCACAATTGTAATTACATAATTATAATAGAAACAAGTAAAACAGTGTTTATAACTATATAAGTTAAGACAACAAGACAATTTAACAAAATAAAAATATTAAAATACTTAAAACTAAGAGATCACGTTTATTTCTAATTATATTATATACTTATTAAACTATAAATATAACACATATAGGGAATACTATTATATATATTAGTAAAACATAGTTCTAAATATTATAAATAAGTAAATATGTTCTATGCTATCGTAGTTAACAACTGTTCTGTCTCTTCATAAGTGAGTTTACTTAACCATTTATAGGCTTTTATTTTTGTTTCTGATGCTGTATTCAGACGTATGTCACAGCATTTGGAAGCAATATTATAAATGTAAGCTGATAGGAACGGGTAAAAGCGTTGAGCAAATTTAGTGTGACATACAGGTACGGGTACTCTAAAGAGACGAAGGCTGATTAGATCGTTATATTCCGGCGATGAAATAACGGTTTTGTGCACAGGTAAAATAATAAAGTATATAAAAAGTTTCCGGACACTTAGGAGTTGACATTTCTCGTAGAGTTTAGTGGTTGGGTATAGTCTTGGCTTTTTGAGCATAGTTTTTAATAAAGCGCGATGTGCTCTCTCTAGTTGAATCATGTGTGATTTGGCTGCTCCACCCCAGCAGAGGATGCAGTAGATGAGCAGTGATTGACACAGTGCATAGTAAGTCATTTTAAGTGTTTCTGGAGAGGCGGCATATCTTAGTTGTCTCATTATCTTTATAGTTTTTCTTACTCTGTTCGAAAGGGAGATAATATGGATTTGGAAATTAAGTTTTTGGTCTATCATGACACCAAGGTATTTGGTTTCAGGAGTTCTATGGATGATGCTACAAGTGCATTTAGTGGAGGATGGATTGTGACATATGTGTAGCTTCAGTTTTGATGAAGTAAGACGGAGCAGAAGCGGCAGTTTTATGGAAGCACATGAATTTGGTTTTGTTTAAATTAAGCGTCAGAAGGTTGTTATTAAGCAAATTCGCTATTGTAGCCATGCCACTTTCTGCCCTGTCAAATGTTTCTTCCCAGTTTACACCCCTAAAGAGTATAACAGTGTCATCTGCGTAGCAAATCATTTCCGAATTGGGGAAAAATAGTTTGTGGATATCATCTATATATATTAAACAAACCAGGTCCTAACAAACTGCCTTGTGGCACACCATAATTAATATTTCTGGAGTCACTTAGTTGGCCAGAGACTCTTAGACACTGTCTCCGCGCCGTCAAATAACTTTTGAACCATTCTAAAGGAATACCTCTTATACCTTTGTTTTCCAGTTTCTTTAATAGTGTCGACACGGACAGTATCAAAGACTTTTGCCAGATCTAAGAAGACACCAATACAATTCTTAGACTTATCTAGATTAGAGACCACAATAGAAGTTAAACTAGTCACCGCATCATTAGTCGATCTACCCTGACGAAAGCCAAATTGATTTACTGAGAATAAACTTTTTCTTCAAGGTATTTAGTAAGCCTTTTGTTTATTATTTTCTCTAGAAGTTTTGAGAAGACTCCTAGAAGAGAGATTGAGCGGTAATTTTCTGGAAAGTCTGCACCACCGGCTTTAAAAATTGGGCAAACCACATCTGTTTTCCATACACTAGGAAACTATGTATAATATATATGTATGTACAAAAAAAAGTATATATGTATGTTTATCCATTGTCTAATGCCCATAGTACAAGCTGTACTTAGTTTGGGCTAGATGGTGTTGTGTGTATGTGATAAAATATTATTATTATTATTATATGTATTATACATATATAATACATATTGGTAATATTGCGCTCTTTCTGGTTAGTTTACGAGGAAATAGTGAGATATACGGGCGTGTACGTTTGTGTGCGAATTGTATACATGAAAGAGCATGTAAAATCAGTCGCACCTATGACCTCAAAAGTGCAGTCGCACTTTTGTCAAAACCTATCTGTTTTGCATGCTAAAGCTTTGTGAGATTGCTACTGGACTTATTAATAATTTTCACTGCTTTGTCTTGTTAGCCATATGGCAAATAATTTGTTTTAAAGCCTCGTATCCGCCAGACAGCAATTGACGCACAACACGTGACGCTCAACAAGATCGGCAAGGTGGCACAACAACGCGCCACGTTGCCAGCTGACGCGCAACATGACGCGTGGCTTGTTGTTTGTTTCCGTGCAACATACAGTTGAGCATCAAATGTTGTCAAGTGGAGACGTGACGCGCAAAAAATGTCCGTAGTGTGGCGTAATAAAGCCTCGTATCCACTAGGCAGTAATTGTGTTTGTCTTTTAGACAAGCATTTGTTTATTTCAGAAAATCTTGTTATTACATCTTTGACGGCAAGAAGAACAATATGATAAAAAAATAAGTTTCAACAGACTCAGACTGACTGTTTCGGTGACATTGTCAGGCCAATAATACTGCATTGAAAGTTACAGTAGTCATTATAAAACAAAGTATAAAAAGACCAGTTGCCATACAATTACTTGTATACTATTTCTGCCAAGTTGGCACTGACCGAGTAGAGGCAACTTTACGTTTTGAAATCTATCTAATTATATCTATATCTAATTGTCTTACGTATATGCGAACATTATACATTGAAATTGCTGCTGTAAAGCAACCGAAACGTCGAGGAAAGTGTAAACTTAAATATAAATAGTTTCAATTAATTTAAATAGCTTAAATTGTAGTAATGTTCAATAATAGTAGTGCTATAGTTCAAAATTATGTAATAAAATTGTTTTAAAATAAACAACGCCACAAAATCTATATAAAGTAGTTTAATTTCAATTGGAATACAGTGACAGTAGAACTGTTCTCCCTTGGGCAAACCAGCTTAAGCGTACAGTTTTCAAACAATTGGCTTTTAAATAAGTTACAAGAATAATTTTAAAATTACCTCAGTAATAGCACAGCGTTCATTTTGTTTAAAAAGCAATTATATTAAAGGTTTAAAGAATATTTGGTTACATGTGTTCGTCAATTGTACTTTAAATAATTTTTTGGCATTCAATGTTCCAATTATTTTGCCCTATAAGTAAAGATGTATTATTAGGTAGATAAAGTAGAGCTGGATTTATTTCTTACTAGTTTTTGCCCGTGATTTCGTCCGTTTGGAATAGTTACTTTTTGGGCTGCATTTTTAATTTCTTAGAATCTCATATTGTAAATACACATATTATTATATTTGCTGGCTTGCTATTACACTACTAAAACAAAGATTTTGTGGGATTGATTTTCGTGAGCACGCCACATAAAGTTGCCTATGGAAAACAGTTTTGTTTATCATTATTGTAAATGCTGTTTTTAGGTTTAGGGTAGGTAATCTGCACTCTTTTAAACTAAAACGGCAAATCGGTCGGAATTATCGGAATACGGTGAAATAAAACATTTTCTCCTTTGTTGCCGTGTACATAGCCTTAGTGCGTCAAGATTTCTCATTAACAGGACTAGTATACCAACTTTCAGCCTTAACTTATGGGCAGGCACTCCTGATAATTCTAAACAGTTAAGAAACTCTATAAGGTACGCTGTCACTTGTTCAGTGTCCATAACATTGTCTACTGAGAGGTACACGACAACATCTCCCTCAACATCTGACATAATTTGTTCATTTATCTGGCCTACTGTCTCACTTGTCGGCACCAAAATTGACCTGTCACACAACCATTCTCGATTGCCCATACTTATTTGTAGATCTGGGTCTACTGAGAGGTACACGACAAGATCTCCCTGAACCTCTGCGAACTGCAATTTTGCAGAATTTTGGAAAGAAACGAAAACACTAAATCTCAGAAGTATTATACCAGTAAATGTAGAAGATGAAAATAATAAGAAGAAAATCGCTAATTTATTTCGAACCCATTTTAGTGTGAATAGTGTAAGCAAGTTATGACGCATAGCTCTAAGGATGGTCGAGGCTCGGAGTCTCATCGCGTTACCATAACACCAAAAAATATTGAAGTTATTTTGAGGAATATGAAGCGCGGGAAGTCCCCGGGCCACGACGGCCTTAGCTTAAAACATTTATTATTTGCAGGCCGTAACATCTGTCATGTTCTAGCGAGGCTTTTCAATTTCTGCCTGAGGCATAGTTACCTACCGGTAGAGCTTGTGCGTACCTTAGCTGTATCCATACCTAAAAACAAAACGGGGGATATCTCGAGCGTGTCCAACTATAGGTTTATCTCTTTGGCGACGATTGTGGCCAAGGTGCTTGAACGTGTTATTCATTCCCACATTACCTCGGTCAACATATACGATGGCCAATTTAGTTTTCGTCCGCAGCTCTCGACCGACATGGCTGTTTTCTCTCTTAAAGAGATAGTCAAATATTATAATAGGAATAGTACAACAGTATATGTCTGTTTTTTAGACTTGAGTCGTGCATTTGATACGATTAACCACGACCTATTGTGGACAAAAATGCACAGCTCAGGAGTCGCTCCTGGGATTGTTTGTCTTTTAACGTACGATAATCAGAGCAATAGCGTCAGATGGAATTCCAAGCTCTCGGATAGTTACAGGCTGTCCAGCGGAATGAGGAAAGGTGGGGTCACTTCTCCCGATCTCTTTAATTACTATGTTAAGGATTTGATCGTGGAGCTGAGCGGTATCTCCGTCGGTCTCAGGTTAGATGGCAGATATATCAACAACCTGAGCTACGCTGACGATATAGTGCTGCTCAGTCCCACGATTAAAGGCTTGCGGAAATTTCTGGTTATATGTGAACAGTATACGAAAGAGCATGACCTAACCTACAATAGTAAGAAGACGGAAATGGTAATTTTTAGGTCGGGAAAAGGTACCCACTGTGTACCAGAATTGCGTTTGAATGAACAAATAATTAAAACGGCGAAGAGTTTCTGGTACCTTGGTCATATCGTGACGTCTAAGATGATTGATGATGACGACATAGAACGCCAGAGACGTGCTTTGTGCTTGGTGGGCAATATGATTGCCAGAAGATTTTTTAATGCGGCGCCTGACGTAAACTTTTTAGATTATTCTGCCAGACGTTCTACACATGCCAGCTTTGGATCGAATACACTGTTAAATCGCACAACTGCATCAGAGTGGCATACAATAACATATATAGGCAACTAATGGGGTTAAACGAAGCTGTAGCGCGTCCGAAATGTTTTTTGATGCGTGCGTTGATACTTTTAATGCAATTCAGCGTAAAAGAGTCTTTTATGTCCAGAGTTGCCATGTGTAAAAGTACTATCATTATGAGTCTGTCAGACCGCCTACTGCAGACTGTAACGTACCGATGATGGATGGCTATTGCCACTTAAATTGATTTTAACTCTAATCTATATATTAATACGTGAAGCAAAAACTTTGTACCGCTTTTTACGAAAATTGCGCGGTCGGAGGAGTTAAAGTTTATATGGAGAAGGATATCAATTTTTTTTATAAAATAAACACTACACGCACACAACCATGCATTTGACGCACGCAGTCGAATCGCGTTCGTAGTATTTCGACATTGTTCGTCTAACGTCGTACAATTCTTCGTAACTATGGTTACATATGTATGTTGAGTAGGTGACTAAATGAAATGTGATTATAAGGGTATAGTTATAGAGAGTAAAACCTTAATAACAATCAAACATAAAATTTAAATTATTTACGGACTAATTTCCACCACTTGGCAACCACTAGTTTTTAATTATTACTTAATTATATGTCGACCTTGTATATGGATCCCAGAGTCCGAAATAACGTATTATTATGTTTCTCTTATCACAGGTACTTTCTAACATATTATATTAGAAAATACCTGGCCCTTTGGGAGGCTTACACGGAGACATGGGTTCAACATGAAGAGACCCTTCGAGAGTTTTAATCAAAGGTGGGTGGGAACACCTACAGCCGCACTAGCCGCACCAGGCGTAGGAATATTGCTACGTATGGATTCTAATATATGGGCTATAGGTATGGGTGTTTAGTGGACCGGTTTATTGTTAACTATGGATGAAAAACGGCATCTGCCCTGAATACTGAATCTGTTCTTGAGTAGTAGAGCCTCGCTGATTTCAGCATTAATGAGCCAGCTCGACCGGGGAAGGACTATCCTCTCACAGAATATCGACGTGATATAGCAGTATTCCTACTGTTGTGTTTCGTTCGGTGAGTGAGAGTGCCGGAGGCCCAATCACCCTCTTTCCCCCTTCCCTTCTCCTTCTCCTTCCCACTTCCTTTCCTAAAGGGTCGGCAACGCACAAGTGATGCCTCTGGTATTGCAGGCATTCATAGGCTACGGTGACCACTTACCCGTATGCTTGTTTGCCAATTTCGACGTATAAAAAAAAAGCTCTAATAGCATGAATGCAATGGGCAGACGGTGACTCACCAACTCATTAGATGGGCCCCTGTGAAAAGCCACTATAGGCGTACAAGCCAGCAGTAGATGGGAATTATTGTTATTATTATTCACATTTATTTACTATTTATCAATAAAAATTACATTTTTGGAGATGGCGATGACATCAAATAGTTGTGCAATATACATGTCGCTTGAATTATTTTGTCAACCAGTTCAAGTTTACACTCAAATGGTCGACGGTAAGCTCGCCATCTACTGAACAATATGCCAAAGGCGTTCTCAACAACATTGCGTGCTCTACAGAGACGATAGTTAAAATGTCTTTATGCTCGATTTTCAATGGTAGTTGGTGTCGGATATGGCCGAAGCAAATTTTTACGTAGTGCAAAAGCTTGATCTCCTATAAATACATAAGGCACACTCGGCCCATTATCGTCTAAAGGTCGATCAATAGGTAAATCTAACTCATTTTTATACAATTTCCTACCAAATAGACTATCGCTGAGTATACCACCATCGCTAAAACGGCCCATGGATCCAACATCAATGACTATGAACTTTTTGTCAGCATCAACAACTGCTAATAACACGATGGAATAGAATTTTTTATAGTTAAAATAAGAACTTCCTGAATGGGGAGGACATTTGATCGAAACATGTTTACATAAAAATATCATATATTTTTGAAGTAAAACTTTCTATAGTATCTTGAAGGCATGAAGGTTTCACTTCTACCACATGTTTTTTATTATATAAAGGACAGCAATTCTTTTTAAACATAAATCATTTAATTTCTTCAGTTTTAGCAGATATGTCTTTTTCCCTTATGACGGCAGTATTAGTACTTAGTACTTTTATAAAAGCCTACAAGGCAAGTTTGCACGCAGATACCTACTCACTTTTTATTTAACAAAATTTTATTTGTTTTAGTCAAGACCGTAAAATCTGAGTAGCAGAAACTGCGAGACAATCACCGAGATAGCCTGAAAAAGCAAAAGAGTGGCAAAACAGGCAGCACCAGCGATAAATAATTGGAAATATATATATATATATATATATGTATATATATTATGAAAAATAGAAAAGTTCCCACAAATTTAAAAAACTCTCAATGCACGCAAGAGATCATCGATAAAAATTCCACCCAAGACTATAACAGTGAATTATGCACTCAACAGTCGACACAAGAAGTAGAAGAATCTATTATATTGATTCCATTGGCTAACAATAAAGGTCCGGAATGTACACAAGAAGCACAAACAACGCGAAAAAGAAAGAATGATGTTGATATCATAGATATTATCAAAGAGATAGAAGAATAACAGACGTCAGGAAGAAAGAGACAATATTAGAAAACAACAACAAGAAAACTTACCATGGATTAATTTTTCGAAAGTATGGCTCAAACAGCCAAAAATACGCCAATTTATTTCCAAAATAAAATTAAGAAAAAGGTTTTACAAATTGTGTGTGACACTGAAGAAGAAATGGAATCTTATAACACAGGTTATGGTTACTCTACCGCATCTACATCGTCAGTATCTGCACAATCGCCTCCGACGACGACTTATGAACAACTTCCTTAAAATAAACTGTTTTGATTTAAGAAAATGATACGTTTGATTAAAGAAAAGAATATCAACACATAGTATTAGTTGTAAGTTTCTTTCTGTTAATAAAGTCATAAAAAATAGGGGTTTTTATTTCTTACCTTAGAGTGATCGCAAGTTTTTCTCTTGGTGAAACAGCTTTTCTAAAGTTTGTATCTTGTTTTATAATATCTTCATTTATGAGTGATAAAAATTCTTCAAACTGTTTAACTAGAAAATAATTTTTGAAATATTCGTCTTGTAAATCGTAGAACATCCGCATCAATTCACCCTTGATAGGTCTCTCTCTAATATGGTCGCTTATCCAAAATCTTGGTTTGTTACGCTTCTTTTTTTCGTTATAATGGTAGAGTAGCAAGCATTTATTTATAGTATTTACGTAATCCTCTTCACTGGAATCGTCAGACATCGTTATCGCAAAATTTACCGCGCGACTTGCTTCCTCTGTGGATCGCCTGGCACTGAGATATTTCTGCGCCTCCTCACTCATCGCCCCTCGCCGCTGGCAATGGAAGGCAAACAACTCGCTCATCCGACCTCGCTCATTTCCTGCCTCACTCGCTCCGCAAAGCCCTCTGGCAGTGGAAGGCAAACTCTGAAACTCTTTCTTAGTGGAAGTGTACAACTATTTTTACTCCGGTCCGCTCAGATCATCAGTTCAGTTTCCGTTCATTACCCTTTTTTAGTGGAAGGCGGGCATAAATGTTGACACAGTTGAATGACACAGCAAATACTCCTAGTGCGGGCGTTGTGTTTCTATAAAAACATATAAAGGTGTACATAACGCCAATATCCGTCGTATGCGCGTTTTGTTGGCTCCTTTATCTCAGTTTGCTGGATGAATAAATCTGATTGACTTATAACTAGGATATCTTACTTTATTTGATGTCATATTTTCTGTAACATAACAATCAAATTTAAGAACGACACTGTCTTCTACTTTCTTTGTACTCCTTGAACAATTAGAACGTTTAGGTCCTTTACAATCTTTGTATGAGGTTATCTTAAGGTCAAATTCACGCGGAAACAAAAATAAACATAAATTACTCGCTTGTTGTCACAAATTATATTTCTTTATTTCTGTCAATTTTATTTTGCAAACTTTTAAACATCGGGCGCAAAGAACACGTAGACACGGAAATTTTTTGTGCCGTCTGGGGATCAAACCCAAAGCGCTCGACATAGTGGCAGCGGGGAGGCGACCATTAATACGACTACGCTATCCGTGCCCTTGGGTGAATTTTTGCCATTCAATTAAAGTTCACTAAATGAAGTAAATAAAAATATTTAAAATGTTGAAAATGAGTACATTATCAAATGTACTCATTTCATACAATAAAACTTTCTTAATGGGTGTCATCATTATCTGTCATCTCTCTGTTTTATTCCTTAATAGATAATGTAGGGTAGGTTACCTATTAGAACGAAGGTTACGTTTAAATAACGTTAATATAGTACTTGATGAAAAAATTAAGTTATTCTGCACATTATATAAAATATAACAAAACATGAACGTTTACGAAAGTAAATAAGATAGTATCACTACATAGTATCGATAATAAATATCAAAAGTGACCTTTAAAATATTGATTACATATTTGGTTGTTAATCTAATTTTTTTATAAGATGGCGAAATGTCTAAATACATTTTGATTAAATTTATCATAGAGCAGACTTATATTCTTAAGTAGCAAAAGGTACTTATAGTCAATTTGAACAGTACAGTTTAATTAAATTAAGATGTAGATACATTATGTTATTATTAATATAATTATATTAAACGATTAACGTAATCTAAGTTGAAACCATTCATAAAAGTGGGAGAGCACTAAACACCGATTGTTACGTAGAAATTTATATCGACATTCTACTAAACTGACTTTGTAATTTCATCGTAACATAGTAATCTAATTGTATTTTACAAGTATTTTAATGGACTGTTGCTCACAAAATGATAAAAACTTTAAAATAATGACGAATGAATATGCTTAGCTAAAATCAACAAATATCATATTGAATCTGGCCTCTGAAAACATCCTAATAACTTAAACAACATGACATTTACAAACATATACTTTATATTGATTCTTTATAATATACAGTGTGAGTCTTTATAAAGTGCACATATTAAAAAGGGTGAAAATATAAACAATTTTATCGACGGAAAAAATTATTAAAAAAATCTAAAGAAATTTTTAAATTTTTTATGGGCTTTTTATTTTTTTTACTCTTGTCTTGGTACCCCATGTAAACAAACTGTTACTACTTTTAAACTAAATGTGATATTAAAACAAAACAAAATTAATAATGATCTCTAATAATAGACCAAGCTAATAAAGCCATAATTTATTGAAAAATAAACCTCATAAATTAGTTATCAATGATTTTTTGAAGAAAATTTACCATTTGTCTACCAATTTTTGCAATAAATGTAAAATTTATCAAAAAAATGTCCCCTTTACCCTACTTTTTTCTTATTTTATGTTATTCTATATCGTATTAGCTAGTTTTTGGTAAAAATCCCATGGTTGTAGCTAAAACACAACATTTGCTATCAGAGGCTAAAAAAGAGGCTCACCGGGTGTGTTATTAATTCGAAAGGATAAATTACTTTCTTATGAAGGCTATGTGATTCATAAAACAAAGAAGCGTAGGTTAGGTTAATCAAAATCATTTATTATTTCACATGAAACTTAAAACTAATGCATTAATTGCTCAAAATGTTCGCCACGCTGTTGTAAACACAAAAACATACATTAATTGCAAAAATTTTCTTCAAAAAATCATTAATAACTAATTTATGAGGTTTATTTTTCAAAAAATTATGGCTTTATTAGCTCGGCCTATTATTCGAGATTATTATTAATTTTGTTTTGTTTTAATATCACATTTAGTTTAAAAGTAGTAACACTTTGTTTGCATGGGGTACCAAGACGAGAGTAAAAAAAATTAAAAGTACATAATTTTTTTTTAGATTTTTGTAAACATTTTTTCCGTCGTTAAAATTGTTTATATTTTCACCCTTTTTAATATGTGCACTTTATAAAGACTCACACTGTATATAAAAAATACTGTTTGTAATTGAATGGAATTTATGAGGCATAAAATTACACAATAATTGATATCTTTATATGTATGGTATACATTGTCTCCATATTATAAATATCTTCAGTACGTAAAGAAGGCTCTACATTGACTTCAATTACGCTGAAAGATCACACGCCTTAACCATGGTCTGTATAATAAATAACCAATGAAACCATTCCTAATAATAGCATCAGATAAGAACATAACAGAACTACATCTAATTTCATGTTTCTGAATGCTTTTCTATTAAATTGTTATTTAACTGCAAGCGAACGTCGCTATTACCCTTGCACGCCTGCATTAAAGTAGCGATTACGTCAAATAATATTTATGTATGTATGTATGTAAGTATCTTACGTCCAGTTCTCATTTTTATCATCATTTGGTAAATCACCTCTTATTCCTACGAAATTTGAAGGGTTCCTAACTTATATATTTTAGGGAAGATTTTTTTATAATCTGCGTAAGTATTCAAAATTTGAATAAGTAAAGTAAGTATTTATTTTCGAAACATAGGTATACGTTATTACAAATATTTTAATACACAGAAAAACTGAAAAGTACATATATGTATAATGAAAATGAGGTTACGACTCAGGATTATTGTTGGTTTGCAGCTTATACCTCAAACCAACCCTGACATTATTTGGTAACCCCAAGTGACACTATGACGTACATTAGCTACATACCCGTACTAATATTTTACATTCACAAAAATATATGTTAGATAAGATATACATATACATAACGTAGCATAAGATTATTAACGTACGATAATCATTCGCGCATTACAGACTGTAAAATCTTTTATAGGTACTTGGGGAACGAATTTTATATACGCTACACGATTGTGTCAAGTCAACATAAGCGTTTGGGAATCCACTCGATTCTTCAGAACACTGCCTTACACAACCGGTTGAAGACATGTAAGGAAGCTAAATCTCTTCTAAAAAGTACTACAATCCTCATGCTGTTTCGGTACTCAGGCCTTGTGATGATACAATACTACTTAAGGTCGAATTAGCAACATGTAATAACAGACATTGCTACACAGTAAACTACTCATTCGCTCGTAGCTTTTGATATGTTGGGTACCAGATGTTATAGATATCAATACCAAAACTTCTCATGATCTAGGATATAGTGAGAGTCTGGAGTCGTAGAGTTGGGGTTTTCATAACAATGAGTGTGCAATTTTGTGCCCTGACCAGGTATCGAAACGGACTATCTTCTGTTCTCCCGTGGCATGATTGCAGCATTTAATTCTTTACACAGGCTAGTGAAAAAGCTCTCAGTATGAAGATATTATGTAATCCAGGTTTAATCTGTGAGCATGCAGAGGTCAGCTTATTCACCATTTTCATTTTTACGCCTTTACCTCTCAAACTCCGCCGTTGAAAACATAAACCATACACAATCGAGTGTGCTCGACGCCCTATCGCGTCACCGGGGTTTGACGAGTACAAATCTGAAGACGTCGATCGGCGTCAACGGTAATTGTAATTGTAATTGGACTCCCTTTTCGCTTTTTTTTTAATTTCATTTATGCGTGAGGCGTCAACGGCATTTGAGAGGTTTACCAACCAACAGCGGTACGCTAACATTACTGATCTGTTTAATATACATATGCTGTGAACTGTTAAAATGGGAAAAGACAAGGACTGCAAAGTTTTTTGTATTCCTTAAGAAGACATCCCTACAAAATGACTTTTGTGATTAAATATTTAATGTTTGTCCATATATGATTATATGAACATTTATATTATGTTAATATATTATTATAGGTCAAATTTCATTTAATATAGTTACTTTATCTAAAGCACTTTGATACTTTAGCGTTGAATTATTTATATAATAGAAAACGGGTTAATGCGATCATGCTCAGTATTTATATACCTTTTTGGAAAGCTTGACATTTCGGCCATGTTGCACTTACCTTAACTTGTCTTACTTTTATTATTTATTCGTTGCAGTATTCTGCAAGGTGGAAGTACTTTTCCAGTTTGAAAAGGTTTGAGTAAGATGTTATACCTACCACCCTACACTACGTACGTAGATTCTTATAAAAGTTGGATTACCACACTACTGAGCCCTTCTAAAAATATACGATAAGGCTCAGACTATATTATAGTTAAAAAAAAAACCGCCAGGATGTTGAGTTATATTTTACAATAAATCTTAATAAGGCACATTAAATTAATAAAATAATATACTTACGAATTCCATCATTGAAATAGAAATCTAATATAGAAGATATATAAGAATATAAATATGTTTCCACTACCAATTAGCAATACCAATTTATTTTGTAAAATGTATTAAAAAAACTGATACACTTAAAATTATATGACAGGTTACTAAAACGAGCTGGTAGCCTTTAATGAATTTAAAATGTTCAAATAATTATTGTCGGTATAAAAGTATCTACAAATGCACATATTACTATGCCACAATGTAATTATAATGTAACCTTTTACTATCATCTATTCAATGTGTTTCCTCATACAGTCAGTATAATACAATCAACGTTCGCAATAAAGTTGTATCAGTACGAAGCGATAGGATTTATTCTGTCGCCTTAAAATAGTATATTAAAGATCCTTCCCTATTTACATAATTAGTGATATAGGTTATACATACTGAATAGTATATACAGAAGTACATAGTTTTTACTTATAATGTGTATCCATATTACGATATTACTTACTACTACTAAATAAAGACTTGCTTTATAAACCATTTCATTAGTTTATCAATGGTTCTACTAGCGACAGAAATAAAGTACTCTTGTATCTGGCTTGGTCAAGTTTTCTATATCAAAAGAGACTAAACCATAAAAAGCAAGCAAGCTAATTAAATATATTATAAGATATTGTAATTTATCTCGTTTCTGATATCCATAAAGCAACAAAATAGGTTTAAAAACGATATTACAATAAATGTAATATCGTTTTTAAACCGATTTTACCGAAATAAATAATTACAAAAATCCTTACCTATAAATTTTATATGTAAGGATTTTTGTAATTATTAATTAAAAAAAAATTCTATGAATATGCTTCAAAATATTGTAAGCCACTGTGTGATTGGTTAGCTGATATTATAAATTACATTCACGGTCTAGATAAAAAGATCGACTCCGTATGCCAATAATGAAATCGTAAATTTATTTAGTCGTTACTTGTATCTAAGTAGTTATTAATTCCATGGGTACACAATGCTTTATTGAATACTAGCGACTCGGCCCGGCTTCACACGGGTAGAAAAAAAATTTAATAACTTATATACCTAAACCTTCCTCTTTAATCACTCTGTCTATTGGTAAAAACCGCATGAAAATCCATTCCGTTAGTTTATCGCGAAAAGACAGACAGACAGACGCGGCGGGGGCCTTTGTTTTATAATATGTAGTGATAAGTGCAAAGGTAACAAACTGGAATGCGATCCGCTTTATAGCAAGCGTTTACCGAAGTCGAGATAAACAGAGTTATTTCTAGAATAGGAAAAAGGTTATCTACACTTATACAATAAAGGAAACAGATTTGTATTTTCTAAACCTGTTTGTAATTAATAAATTCAAAAACCACGCTTTCAAAAGTTTTTTTACTACTGTATCCAGAAGTAATATAGTAAATATAATATCGTGCTACGAGCCACGTGAGTGGAGCAGTAATACCTAATTAAGAAATAAAACGACAACATATCACAACACAAGATGCAAATAATTCATTTTTCTTACTTAACGTAAATAGGAACAAATTGGCGGTTTGGCAACCGCAATTCTGAATTGTAAGTGTGTTCCGTATAAGATATGTATAACGATCGGCGTTCTAAAGATACTTCACCAGGTAGCTGGAACATTTTCAGCAATCAGAATCTTCGGAATCTTCGTGAAGCACTTGCAATTTTTGTTACACGTGGTGATTTTTTTTAAACCATATTGTTATAAAGTATAGTAGCGCCTTTAACTAAACAGCCAAATTATATTAAATTTAATTTATTTTATCAATTACGAAGAGGTACCAGTCGTATTTCAGTCACCGTGCAAACAAAATTACATTCGTTATTATAGAATAATGATCTGAACTGCCATGCTCCATACAAATGTTTTCCACCGTAATATTTTCGCATCATATCTTGGAAATTTAAACGGATCTTGTAATTACCCTGTAAAATAAAAAGGTTAATACAGAAAATACTTTTATTAAACATATGTTTTAAACAATCATCTTAAGGTTTATGGACAGTGCCAGGTCAAGCTAGGTTGGTTTACTCGGTCATAATTGATGTATGTGACCACCAACGCGCGCAAAGCACGGCCCTTTAGGTCTTGGCGCCTGTAGCGGCCGCTACGTTCGCTCTATGGTAATGCCGTTTACCTATAGATAACTAGATTTTGCCCGCGGCTTAATCTAGTCTTAGGTACACTAAACGAACCTGAGTACCTTTTTCCGGATGAAACCCTTCGTCCTTTTCTGTACCTTTGACAAAGTGTATGCGAAAGTTCATGATTATTTGTTGTATAGTGTAGGGATGTAAGGATTACAAACAAACGAACTCACATTCGCATTTATAATATTAGTTAGGGTTGGACTCTGTAGTTCAGCTTTAAACATTCCATCAACAGATACAAATTAGCGTACTTGCGGGGCCATCAGATCGCGAGCTAAATACTAGTAGATAGTGTGCTAGTATGGTTTAGCGCATTGTGGTCAGATCAGTGAGTTTTTATATGAGGATAATATGGCTGTAAAGATATCGCATGAAGGTCAAATTAGGTGAGCTAAAATTAATGGATTGTGGTAGAACTATAAAGTATGCGTCTCTCCTCGTTCAACTACACTAGTTTGACAAGCTGAGCTGAAATTTCAAGTTTGTAATGTGATCTAAAAACTATTGAGATATTATATTGCCATTTCGATCTAACCTAGAAAATCAAATGGCAATTCTATTCTTCGTGAGCAATGAAATATTCACTAGCAAATCTTTTATAGTTTGCGGGTTGACCGCGCCATTACAAGCAATGAGCCTTCCCTGCATCACTTTCGGTTGTGCGCTGCAATGTAGCTATTATAACCTTTTATCAGATAGTTGATCATTATAGTGATGTAATAATACCTTTAGTATCTCACATTTGCTGTTGACATTAAATAAAGCCTGAAGTAATGGTTTAAGAAACAAATGGTCACAAGGTTTGTTTAGTAGCAGTCGCATCGTGTCTGGGTTACCAATGGAGGTTGCTATTACTTTACCCTGAAACGTCAACAATTTGTTTAAGTATCAGGTTATAAGGCGAAGCGTAAGGCAACTAATCTATGCATTTGAACGTTGACTAATATGTCTGGCAAAAGTCTATAAAAGAAAATAACGTTTCAGTAGGCGCAAATACTATTTATAGTTTATTTTTCTTACTTGTCTTATTTAGTAGGTACACAAGACTTCATATCTGGTGCTGTTTTTCTTTGTTGGTCATCTCAACGTAATAAAAAGTTTGGAAGTAAATGAAGTTAACTAACAGAAAATGCGCCCAGGAACTTGGTAGGTAATTTATATATTTTTCTAATAGTTTTAATTACAATCGATTACTAATAATAACCATTTAGAACTTACAGACATAAACATTATGTTGATAGAGCAATTCGCCAAGAAATTTCTCCTTCACTTTTGCTTTAGATCGTGAAAACACAGATAAACCTCAAAAAGTCTACCTAGATCGCTAACAATGTATTATGCATCACACAAATAATTGTAGTGTGTGGAATTCAAGCTCACAACAGTCTGCGCGGTAACAGCAGCGAGATGACCGTTTATTCGCTGCACCATTCGCACTGTCATTAATAACTTAAATAAATTAAAAATGGTCTTACTCTGCTTGGCATGACATTTTCACTGACGATAAGTTCAACAGATACACTTGTTTCATTAACTAACTTTATGGTGCCTGAGGTACAATTCTTAGTCTTCGGTCCTTTACAGAATTCAAGCCTTTTCAGAATTACATCGAAATTGCCCTGAAATAAAAATTTGCATAAAACATAATATGGTTAGGTAAAACTAGGTACTGTACGTGTTCATGCAGACGACCTTCTTTAAATATGTGGACGCTCGCATAGAGGGTCTCGGCGACCGGCTGCTGCCGTCGCCTAGCTATTGGTCGCGGCTGCAAGCCGCGCCTCCTGCGGCTACTGCTGTGGCCGTCTCTGTGGCCAAAAGTCCTGCCGGTGCCGCCGGCGCCGCCATTGGGGTCTGGTCACACGCTCCCAGTAGGCAGTAAGAAATCTGGCGGCAGACAGTCTGCCAACGACTTCCCGCCCCTTCCAGCACCCAGAGCTACTCCGCACCAGAGGTGAAGCGAGGAACCACTAGGCCCGCCCCCTTGCGCAAATAACTTCCGCGCCTGCCACCCCTCAGGGTGAGGGTTGGCAGACGGTGGGGAATATGGGCAAGGCTCGCCGCAAGAAGGCCAAGAAGGCCGCTGCGGCTGCTGCTGCTGCTGCCGGAACCATAGTAAGACCTGGCTCCGTGAACCAAGGTGGAGCCAAGAAAAAGAGGTGGCGGAGAAACAGACTCCGAGCGTCTACTCGTGGGCTGGAGCTCGGTCAGGATCCACATCCTGGCCGCTCGATCCATGAGATGATTTAGGTGTGGGGGAGCTGGACACGCTCGTATTAAGTGCCCTAGCCCCGAGGACCACAGCGGCGCCTGTTATCGCTGTGTGTTATAGCTGCGGCCAGACTGGGCACCTTGCTGGAGCGTGTTAGGCGACCCCAGACTGCCCGGCGTGCGCGGCAGCTGGTCGAGCAGCTGCCCACTTCCGTGGTGACAGGGAGAGCAAAACCCCGCCCGCAAAGCCAGTAGATGGAGGCAGCCTATCGGCCCCGGCTGCCCTCTCTTCCCTTGAGAGAAGACCGCCCTCAGCGGTGGATGAGGAGATGTCGAACTTGTCATGGACCAGGACCATGACTGTCTCCTCCACCAGGCTAATCTCAACCACTCCGCCCGAGCGCAGGATCTTTTTCTGCACTCTATGGCGGAGTGGTTGATCGGTGTAGCCGTAGCCGCGGAGCCATATTACGTTTCTCCCTGTCCCAATTGGGTTGTCCCTATATACAGGACCCGAGAAGATAGGGTTTCGGGGGAGAACTACGAGTCTCCCCCTTTGGACCAGGGTACTGTGGGGTCAGGAAGCTCACCGCGCCTCGAACGGCGTGTTCTATCGACCGCGCTAATTAGAGTGCGCGGTGCTTGACATTGGTGTTGGACTCGCAGGGGTATCTGGTTAGCCGCTGAGGACGACATGTTCGTTGCTCGGCAAGCACGTGGCGTTCGAGCGTCGGACTCATGCGTGGCTCGTGCAAACCAGTCGGTCGCGCGAGGCTTGGAGTTGTTTTTAGAGAAGTGGCGGCGTGGTTACTGCCACAACGCATCTCGGGCGCTTGCCTGCTCAGCAAGTAAGAGTCACAGCTGGAGTGACCCGGGCCACACCCTGCTTTTAGGTCTATTTAGGTAGTTATGGATGTACGTCGGGAAGTGAGCGTGCCTTATACAGCTCCGGTACCATACTGGAGATATTGGAGGCGGCTTCTCCGTCGGCTTCAGTGAGGTTCTCGTTAGCAACTCCCAGAGTTGCGAGTGGTGACCGGCTTTATTGCTCCGGTACCTATCTGGAGAATAGGTAGTGTCACTTGGGTACTAGATAGCTCGCTTATGAGAACCGGATCTCTGAGGGTGGAGAGTCGAGATTTGGGGACAAGACTTGTCTATAACTGGTCCCGGAAGGTGCTCTCGGGCACTGGAAGGTACAGTGGCTCCGACTATTATAACCTGACGGTTGGTATAGAGGAACGCTATATCATAAACTGGACTAGTCGTAGAGAGAGGGGATGTCCCAATTGGGTAGGTGACAGGGACAGCTCCGTAGCAGTCGTCGGCTCCACGGCGCCTCATTCCCCTCTCCTCTCAATCAAAGAGAGGGACCGGTCTACTGGTGGTCCCAGGAGCTGGCACGCCTCCATGCGGTCTGCATTAGTGCCCAGAGGCTGTACACACGCAGCCAAGGCTGTCGCCACCGCGATGAGCAAGAGGAGGGCCGACTGTATAATGCATATCGCGAAGCGAAAGCGTCTCTGCAGTCGGCCATCTGTCGCGCCAAGGAACGGGCGCTTGGGCGAAAAGTGAGATGTTGGATGGTCTTGGGCGCCAATATCGCGCGGCGCTAAACAAGCTCCGTGCGCGGGGCCCCCCCTTACGAAGACCCTCCAGGCCAACTCCCTCTCCGAGGTGGTCGACGAGTTATTTCCTGACCGGGCAGAGCACGTGCCCCCGACTATGGCATCAACGGGAGGCCGACATCGGGAGGCGGACCTCAGTGCTGCCCCGGTTAAAGATGCGGAAATAGGGATGGCTGTCTTGCGGATCCGCTCCAAGACGATCGCCCCTGTTTCCCAGGTTGTTGGGCGTATCGAGGCGCTTGGTTTACGGGTGGCTTTTAGCAAGACGAACCACCCCGCGACGCCTCGATAATGGTAGGCTCGATGCACGTTCCCGTCCAGGCCCACATGAAGTATCTGGGCTTGGTGCTGGACGGAAGGTGGCACTTCGACGAGTATTTCAGACAGCTCGCGGCGAGGCTTCTCGGCACTGCGGCCACCCTTGGGTGGCTATTGCCAAATTTGGGCAGAGCCAGTGCTGGTTGCCGGCGACTCTACACAGAGGTTATCGGGTCGATGGTGCTTTACGGCGCACCAATGTGGGCGGACTCCCTGACCGCTCAGTACAGTACTCTTTTGCGAAGACCACAGAGAGTCATAGCGGTCAGGGTAATACCTGGATACCGCACGGTTAGCCGACGCAGCTTGCGCGTTTGCCGGATCACCCCTGTGGGATTTGTAGGTTGAAGTGCTCGCCAAAGTGTTCACAGTGAGTGAGGCCGTGCGGGAGGAGACGGTTTGTCGTCTCCTCCCGGCAGTGTTTGAGTGCGCGCGAAATCGAGCCCACCAGGACATCATTTTAAAGTGGAAGGTACGGCTGGAGGTGCCCGCAGTCGGTTTCAGAACCGTTGGGGCCCTCCAGCCGGTATTGGAGCAGGGGCAGGTGGGCAGGGCGGCAGCATGGGACCCTTTCCTTCTGGCAAGTGCAGGTGTAGTCAGGGCACGTTTGCTTTGGCACCTACTTACATATCTGCACTCGGTTGCTAGGAGGAAATAATAATAATAATAATGTCCTCCAGACCGAATCTCGGTCACGGCGGCCGGTCATAACAGAGACTGGCCATCTGCGCAGGAGATATTATAGTGCACAAGTGTGTGCGTAAACACAAGTGCACTCTCTGTTCCCTAACTTTCATGATCCGATGGGACGGTAATCCGACACGACCGGAGAGAGATTAGGCGCAGGACCAACTGCTTTACGTGCTTTCCGAGGCACGAGGGTGTTTAACACCGCCAACTTCCTAACTCTGGGCTGCTATTGAGTTTTCTTAACAGGTAAACCTAATACCTTTTTGTTGGTTCGACCCGGGAGTCGAACCCGAGACCTCATGCACAGCAGTTGCATTCATTACCGCTGCGCCACGGAGGTAACACAGGAGTGAAGAGGACACGGTGCAGCACACGCTCGAGCAATGTCATGTAATGAGGAAGTGGACAGCGGTCACAATTTTTTGCGAGGCCGTCATCTCGCAGAAGGAGGCGGCGGAGCGAATCCGTGAGGAAAGTATTCTTGCGGATTCGGAGCCGTTGCCGGCGAACCGGAAGGCGCAAGCGCGCGTTCGCGCGCCTCATGCCGGCATAATAAAGGCCACAGGTGGGAGAATGGGGATCTCCCGCCCGTCAGCCATTGAGTCGGTCCAACGCCCTCTGTAGTGCCGGGGCGTCGCCCAGAAGTCGTAGTCTGCTGGGTGGGTCACTGATGTAGTCTCTTTTTTCAGCGGCCCATCTACTATACAAGGCAGCAAGTTGGCACACCGTGGGGTTTTTGTCCGTAGGCCCGAAGTACGGGAGAGTCGGACAAAACCCTCTCGCCTCCCCTTGTGGCGAGGGAAATGCATCAGGCGCATTTCCCCGTGTAAAAAGAAACGTACTATACGTGTTATCAAAAATCAAAGTACATAATGATATGGTCATGCATCGTTCTTTACTTTTTATTTTAAATAAAACGGCGTAACTTAATTGTGTTTTCTGTGTCGTGGGAGACCGCGGTCATGCATATTAATTTATCTTTAGTTGCTTATTTAGCCAAAGGCTAATGTTACAGCGCGCTATGTTACGTTCATTTCAGATATGAATTATAAATAGATGATTCTAGTTTAAAACCTCATTAATATTATGACGTATAACTAGATCGGATACAAATAAAAACAAATACTCGCTTACCACATAGTGGTCCCATAGCCAAATTGCCGAACGTAGAGTCGGTACATTCGGTATGAGTGCTCAATACTCGACGTGTGCAGTTCTATGATCTCAGGATTTAGAGTATTTTGAATAATTTTTAAGACTGTGTTTCGTTATTTTAGATTTGCCTCATCATAATAGAAAGCGACTTGGTTTTTTCGCATTAAGAAGTACTCTACTCCATTCTATTCCGTAAGATTATTGAGATTGAAAATTCACTCGCATTACGGAGTTTCGCTCTGTTACCCATGATGATAGTGTAATGGGCAATTGGCGATAGTCTTATTTAGTGAGGATAAGTCATAACGAAAGTTGGATGTGGTACTACCACTTAGAAGAGGCACTTATTGCAATTAAATATACAAAATGTACTTACATAATTCTTATCTGACTCTATATGTAAACACGTTGATAACAATATCATACAAAATGTATATAATTTTACCATGGCGAACGTGTATCTTAATAGGTATTACTATATATTTTTAATAATCAACATAAGTAAATGTTTCTAAAATATGATTTTGGTTAATAACAGCCATTATGGCGGCGACACATGAGATAATATATTGAAGCAGATAAACGGTTTGGTTATCCCAACAGCTGTTATTAAAGTCATGTAATTATGATGGCGCAATCAAATATCATTTAATTGCGACATCATATTAATTTCAGCGCGATTGTAATGTATTTGGTGACCCTTTCTATACCAAAAAGAAAACAAAAATAATTAACTACATGTTATTTTAATTATTTTAATAAAACAAATTAGACTAAAAACGGGGAGATGGTCCTCGTTAGCATTGGTTTGCAACCTGTCTAGGAGAAGGAAACGCCGAAGTCAAACCAAATGTCAGGTGCTCCCTGACATTTGGTGGTTTGCACACAAGACATATGTGGTGTGACTCTGAAAGATAGAATAAGGAATAGTGTGATTAGAGAGAGTGCGGCATCAAAGTAGATATAGTGACAAGAATAGAAAAGGGTATGTTGAGCTGGTTTGGACATGTAGAAAGAATGGTCGAGAAAAGACTGACTAAAAAAGTTTACAAGGCTAGTATGAATGGAACAGTCGTAAGAGGCAGACCTAGGCGAACGTTTCTTGACCAGATCTGAGACTTTTTGGAAAAAGGCCAGGTTAAGAGTACCTTAAACCGCGAGCGTGTATGAAGAATGTGAAGAGAGTGAATAAAGCCAGGGAAGTGAGTCAGAATCGTAGCAAATGGAAATTCGTAGTCTCTGTCTACCCCTCTGGGAAACAAGCGAGAATCTATGTATGTACTAAAAACCAACGAGCATAATTAATATAAAAATATTTTATTTATTTCTTAATTAATTAGATACCAATTAGATAATACTATGGACATAACAAGTTATTAATATCGTAGAGTTTTCTACAATTACAGTTTTTATTCGTCAGGTCTAGGTACGAATTGCATTTCAATGTCCGTACAAACAAAATTGCAATCATTACTATAAAACATCGATTTGAAGTGCCACGCTCCATAAAAATATTTTCCGCCATAGTATGTCTCCATCATATCTTGTAAGTTTAAAGTAAAATGATAGTCACCCTGTAATATAAATTAGTACATTATTATACACATCATACTCGTTTCACCTTATTGGAAAGGACTTGCAAATAATCATGACTAAAATATTATACTTTGTCCAATTCTCATAAACATAATGTCAATGGAACTCCTATGGCCAAATCAGAAAACTTCTTTTGAAAGGCCCGGTAAAGATTGCTTAATGCCTGATAGAATATTTTACTCCGTTGCAGAGCGGTATATTACCTTCTTGTATCATATGTTCAGTATAGGAAAGAGGCAACCTAAAAAAAGAGTTTCAAATGGCTCAAACAATACAACTTGCTATCTCTAGTAAATGCAAAAGTTGCCTGTAAGGATTACTTTAAACGATGAGGTTCTTTGTACGTTATAATATGCTGTACTTCTGTTGATATAAACTGCATTCAGTTTATGCGCAATAAAGATTATTATATTATAATTATTATATTTGCGATACGATACCTTAGATATTACACATTTGTTGTTAACATTAAAAAAAGCTTTAAGTAGTGGCTTCAGAAACAAATTGCCGCAAGGTTTATTTAGTGATAGTCGCATCGTATCTGAACTACCAGTGGAAGAGACCATCACTTTAGCCTGAAAAACCAAAATAATATAGGTAAGCGGCTCATTGATGTCTGGTATAGTGAAGGACTCTGTTTATATGTTGTTACAATTGTTGTCCTATATCTAGAGTTAGGTATATGAAACTGGCATCGGCCTCGATATAGCAGAACCACACGGTGTCTCTTTTCGGAGTTGTATGGGGCGCATGAAGACTGATGAACGCTGAGTTGTCACGCGCCCTAACATATGCGATGACTGGGACGCGGCCTGTTAAAATATACTCGTAGCGATGTCACGCAGGTCGATATTTATTGGCTAGTTCTGTCGACGAATATAAAGACGATAGATATAGATAGTACCAATTTAGCATCTATACACTTAAACAAAAGCTGGTAGACGACAAGGTATATATCAATGACAGGACAAATGATTATTGTTTTAAGAGAATTTTGGCAAACAAAATAATCAATCTCACAATAATCAATCTCACCTACATATCATAAGATATATATCGTAATAATATATCAAATAATTTACAAACTTTATCAGGTATGATATTTTCTTTGACGACAAAATCAACGGCCACACTAGTTTCATTGTTCATGTTTGTAACTCCTGAAGTACAATCCTTAGACTTCGGCCCTTTGCAAAATTCAAACTTTTTTAAAATCACACGGAATTTGCCCTGAAATAAAATATAAGTTAAATATATCATGCTGAATTTATCCTATTAGTAACTGAATTAAAAAAACTGGATAAGGATAGAATGCATACAAATCTTTCTTATGTTTACACGGTACCATTTAATTGGTAGATGTAGTATTTAAATACAATTTTGATTCAGGTGAGATGCGCTCACTTTTCTTAAATTCTTAAATATGTACCTATACATAAATAGCCTTACGCCTCTATGCTCGAAGGGGTCGTCACTAAGTCACAGGTGTACTACATTTACATTTTGCGAGCTATAATTTAGGGCTAAAGGTGGTGAAACCTATAGGTCTAATGTTATTGCCGTACCGAGCTTAATGCCAGATTCCGTGCTGTTGAGAATTGATTTACAGAATAACCCAATAATACTCCATTATCCGGAAATCAAATCTGAGCAGCTCACAGCAATCGTTTTAATTCCCATTCCACCACAAAGGCGCAGTACAACAATATTATATTATGGATATAATATTGTTGTACTGCGCCGATATGGGTGCAATACAACTAGAGTAGGCTCCTGCCCTTTAGGCATATAATATTTTCAAGCGTGCTGTTGTGTAGGAAGACTGTATAAATGACTGAGTTTTAAGTGATTGCCTTGCCACTGCTACTATGCCTAAGATTATTGGTTCACGCCCCAGACTTAACAACATTTGAGGTTCCAATTCTAGGTGTTCGTTGTGGCTATAATTATGACTACCGCAATACGGGAATTAATCCCAGTGTGGGAGTAGTAAATTAAAAAATAATATATAATTAATAATAAAATGTACTTACATACACCTTATCTGAATGTAAATATGCAAATATAGAAAAGAATATTACACAATATGTATATAACTTAACCATGATGAATGATAGATATACGACCTATCCTACAATGAAATATTATTTAAAACGATAGATGGTTAAGTAAATGTCTATAAAATATGAACTAGTAACAGTTAATGGATGTCATTATGCTGTCTATTGAGCAGATAAAACTTTCAGCTTTGTTTAGCGGAAAACTATTGTTATAAACCTGAAAATTGTTTAATCCATAATAGATAATAGGTTCAATTTATTTTTAACTATAATGTAAGGTGTTTAGCTATTTCTTTTTTTGGCTGTTTATTATTTGTATCTCTATACTATAAATAATATTATAAATATATATATTATATAATATTATAAAGCTGAAGAGTTTGTTTGTTTGTTTGCTTGAACGCGCTAATCTCAGGAACTACTGGTTTGAATTGAACATTTTTTTAGTGTTAGGTAGCCGATTTATAGAGGAAGGCTATAGGTTATATAACATCACGCTACGACCAATAGGAGCGGTGCAGCAATGGAAAATTTTGCAAGAACGGGAAAAATCTCTTATGTGAAGCGGACGAAATTGCGCGAGTCAGCTAGTGGTAAAATAAATCGAGAATAGGAAATTGAATTAGGATTGTGGTATGCAACATTGTAATACAACTAAACTAAAGACACCTAGACTTGATGCATTTAGATCCTATCTAAAATGCTTTACGAAAAGTGGGAGATTATAAACTTCCCGAAAGGATATTTTAACCCGAATAGGCGATGCGTAGAGCAATTTCTCGGTATAAATATGAATAATCAACTATATAATTTTAATTAATTAATTATCAGTAATAAAAATATAGCTATTAAATAGGCTACATGTTACACACTGAGTCTTGTATAATGATCAACAAAGATGGTGATCGGTTACTTAATAAAACTTTTTAAAGTAGTCGGCAATGTGTTAAAGTCATAGATAGTATTGTGATTCAAATTATTTAATACATATTTTTACGTCTGTATATTCCAAATGAAGCCAATAAGTAGTAAATACAAACGCCTTATTGGTCTAATTGATGGCTGCAGATCATAAGCTTAACCCTAACTCTGACTATCTTGTGAAAGCTTTGAGCTTTCTCAAGATAGTCATAGTTACAAGAAAACCGCCGAGCCACCAAAAAATCTATTAGGTTTTTCATTCAATAATTTTTCACGAGCAGTCCGGTAATAAGAACTTGCTGGTGTTTAACCATCGTACTTCGAAAATAAGTAAAGCTGTTGGGCTTGCGATTTATGCCCGATTTCTCTGGTTATGTCAGAATACAACCAGGAGCTGACCACTATGATAGTGAGAGAACAAAGAGTGCATTTGTGTTTGCGCATTATAATATCCAGATTGCTAGTCCACGTTAAGATCGACCTTTGCTATCGAAATTATAATGTATAATACTTGTATCTTATTTTTGTACTTAGGAATCATCCTAAATATCTAAAAATATGCATCAGCACAAGTGAACGGCATGCCTAATGTCCAAATGTAGCTTGGCTCATGTATACTTGATAGTCAGGTAACAAAGCCACTGACCAATTTATATAAATTGTTCAGTGTGCAGGGTGCAATTTAATCAAAAAGCCATAATTTATATAAATTGGTCAGCAATTTATAAAAAATATCTAAACACCTAACTGACTTTCAAAACTCTTTTAGAGAAAATCATTGCTATTTATCATCATTATTTTAATTGCACGTAACTTATACCATTTTGTAACGGATGCAAATGGGCAACATTGGATATAATTGTTGGTACAATTTAATATGTTCTAGTTACACCGACATTTTTATCGTCGTTCCATTGAATGCGTTTTACATTACATTTAATGCAAGATGCTTAGGATGTCCCAATCGAAGCTATACAATAAAGTTGCGTGTATAAGTATAAACAGCGACAAAGTAGTGATCTGACTACAACTTAGACTATACTTAAACTGCCTTCGTGGTGCAGCAGTACTGAATGCGACTGCTGTGCAATCAATAGGTCTCAGATTCGAATCCTGAGTCTAGCTAGCAAAAAGTTAATGGGTTTTTCTGTTTAGGAATCTCAATAGCAGCCCGGAAATAGGAAGTTGGCGGTGTTAGACACCCCTGTGCCCCGGATAGCATATATAGCCGTTGTACCTGCACCTGATCACTCTCCGGTCGTGTCGGTTTGCTGTTCCATTGGATCATGAGAATAAGGGAACATATATAAACTGCACTTGTTTTTGCGCACATGCTTGTGCACTATAACATATCCTGCGCAGATTGCCAATCTATGTTAAGATTGGCCGCCGTGACCGAAATTCGGTCCCGAAGTTTAAAGTTCTATGCTTGTAGTTTGCAAAAATATTATGTAAATGAAAAGATATTTAATCAAAATTTGTAACAACAGAACGGTTATAAGAAATTCGTTCACTGTTCGTCTACTTATATCGTAGATTGTATAGTCAGCAACGTAAGTAGCTAAACATTTTTGCAACCGTATTTTATGAATGAAAATTTACTTATAGATTTCCTAGTAATAAATTATGATTTTATCCTTTAACTGCAGTAAAATAAGAGATAGGTATTACTATTATAGTGTATGATAAAGCCAGCAAAATTTAGCAAATGTCTATCGATTTATGGCGTTGACTATATGGTGTTTACGGTGTAACCACTGTGTACAAATACTGAATACTGTTGGGATGCTAATTAACAATTTTATGAATGTCAAATTGTTTATTGCATACAGCATGAATGGACTGTTCTTATTTTAGTTTTTTATAAAGACTAGCAATAATTTCTGTGCCGCGGGGGATTTTACAAACATTTAACATTTAACAACGAATACTCAGATTCGGTACAACTATTTGTGGGTCACACAAATTCTTGTTACATGCGAGGACCGAACCCACAACACTCGGCGCAGTGGTGAAGCGATTTCTTAAAACACTTTGTCAATCGGGAAATCTGTTTAGTCAAAAAGTAGACTTAGCACATAACATATAACGAAATTGTAATTTGGCTTTGATCTTTACCATTTCTAAATCTTTTCGTTTAAATAATGTGCCAATTGTATAAACGTATGATATGCTGCCTGTATGCAGATGGGTAATCTGCATACAGGGAGCTAGACGTGGTTGATGTACATACCACGCCATTATGTGAATTTATTTTTACCACGGAACTGTTTTTACGCTGACAATATTACTAATTTAATGTTTTTTGAATTTCTTTTTAAACAAGTGCACTACAGCACTTGTTTAAAATAAAAATAAATTTATTGGGGTAGGACACTATCTGTCTGCTAGTTTAATATATAAAACACTAAATAATGAAACAATTCTATATTAAAGATATATAAGCTTTTACATTATTTGGTTTTCTTGGGATTAAAGACTACCTGAAAAATAGTACAGGTGAAATTGCATTCATCATTATAAAATATCGTTTTGTACGTCCAATTACCAAACATAAAGGTTGGTCCGTGATAGTTGCTGATTATTTCTGCTATATTCAAGGTAAATGTATATGCGTCCTGAAAGAAAAACAAGAACTTATGGTAAATAAAAGGTAAATGAAATGATCTACAAAATATGGTCAGTAAACACTGGTGTTAAGGAATGGACAATATTGCGAAAACTAAAATTGACCGGTAAATAATTCAAAACATACCATGTTCCTCGAATTAGACATTATTGTATCATAATGTCTAATTCGAGGAACATTGTTTAAACATCGTATAGATTCTACTATACCTGATTTTCAGTATGTTAAAAACTTCGCTTTATGACTTTAAACATGAAATTTAAGAATAATAATATCAGCTTTGTATTAAACTGTCCCACGGCTGGGCACGGGCCTCTACTGAGTGTGAGTTCGTTTAAGCCATAGTCCGCCGTGTGCAACATTACGCTCAGTGCAACATTACGGCGAAGTCTTATACATGCATGCAGGTTTCCTGACACAAAGCGAGCCATAATTAACTACCTATTTAATAGGGACATAACTTCGAAAAGTCAGAGATTCTTGCCTTAGAATCGAACTCGAGACCTTTACTCGGGGTATTAGAAGAAATTTACTCAGGGTGAATAAAAAGTAGATTTTAATTTTCTTCATATACTTACTTTTATAAGAACACAATTATTCTTGAACTTGAACATTGCCTGGAATAACGGCATAAAGAATATGTGATCACAAACTTTTGGTATTTGCATTTTTATTATCTCTTCATTGTTGAGGGTACCAGTTATTTTTCCCTTAAAAAAGATAAAATTATTTATTTACACAGTGGGTCAGGCAGATTGTACGTGGATATGCTGCTTGTAAAAGAAGAATGGTAGTATTTCAGTGGCTATTGTCAAGACTAATTACTGGGTACTGGTCAACAATAAGTCTACCGTGCAAATGTTTATCCGAAACTTCGGACCGATCGTAAAATACTTACAATAAAATTTCGTTACATTTTTTTTTATAAGTTTACTTCTTTGTTCAGACTGCTTCATGAAATGGTTTTAGACAATCATGAGGTTACGTACCGAAATTCAGAACAAATTTCGAAATGAATGTGGTACGAACAGTCGGACCGAAGCTTCGGCATTTCCGTTTCATAGTAGGCATACAGGAACTTGAGTAACTTTAGGATCTGAACTTCTTACTCTGATTGAAGGGAGATCTTGTCCTATCACAACATGACAGTTGATAGTAGCAATTCCTGTGAGAGTTATTGTGGTATTAGCACAATCTTTGCGTTTGGGACCTTTGCAACTTTTGCCACTAAGAAGGCGCATCTCAAATTGGCCCTGAAATTAAATTCATATTGTTAATTTTATTATACACTAGCTGTTATCCGCGACATCGCCCATGTGGATTTTATTTTACGCGGGACCCTAATTGTTTCCTAAAATAAAAGTAGCATATGTTACTTCTTATAACATCAGCTATCTGTCAGTGTAAGTCCCGTCAAAATTGGTCCAGCTGTTTCAGAAATTAGCCGGAGCAATCAGAAAGACAGACAAAAATTATAAAATTGATAGTTTGGTTGAAATAGCGTATATACTTTCATATGCATTTAGTAAAAAGCTGTTACTTTGACATTATAAACAGACACTTCAAATTTATTTATTTGTATAGATTACAACTATAATATGAAACTATTTTCATATTATAGTTTTAATCTTTACAAATATATCTATATATAGATATCAATTCGACCAATGTCACCTTTTATAGAGTGGGTTATTTTGTGATAGCTTTTAGGAATGCCAATATGAGACGGTTTAATTAATGCTTTTGTGATAAAAGATTTTTCTGTTTATCCATTGTAAGACACTGCATTGATAGTAAATCAATCGAATACCAGTCGCATTGGACTGATTCAAGTTGTCACGTAAAAGCAGGAACAGTAAGTATTGATATCAAATCCTGGCGAAACAAGCAAACAAAAACGTACGAGAATTTCACCAACTAACAATCTTTCGATATAATTTTTCGAATACATCGATCCTTAATTCGATTTGATTAATCCTAGATCGATATCCAATACTCGATTCTTATACCCAGCTGTACTAAATCATAACTTAACATTATAAATGCGAATGTGAGTTTGTTTGTAACGCTTTCACGTCATAATTACTTGACCGATCATAATGAAATTTCGCATACACAATTTCAGGGGAACAGAAAACGACATAGGCTACCCTTCATCTAGAAAAAGTATAGTAACTAACCTAACTTTCATTTACGCAAGCTAAACCGCAGGAATATTTTGTTTACTATAATTTCCATTACCCAATGGCAACGATTATATGTTAGAAAATTTTCCTATAAGCATTATATTATAAATAAATGAATGTATATAATACTCACATAATTATTAACAGAACTCGCTTCAGTATATAATATATAAAGCATAATTAATAACAACATTTGTATGGTACATATTGTCATTATTAATCAATACAAGTAAATAAAATGAAACTAAAATATGGTTCGAATACACCATTCTATTGGATGATTTTATGTGCTAGTAAAACACTTTAATATTTGTTGTCGGTTCAAATAGAAACAAAATATTTGGCGAAGGGCCCTTTGGATTATATGTTACAATTTAATATCAACCCTGTATTAAACTGTACCGCTGGGCACGGGCCTCTTCTCAGTATGAGAAGGGTTAGGCCATTAGTCTACCACGGGCCCAGTGCGGATGCGGCAGACTTCACAAATCTTCGAAAACGTCATGGAGAACTCTAAGACATGCAGGTTTCCTCACGATGTTTTCCTCACGATATTTCCTTCACTGTTAAAGCGAGCGATAATTAATTATTTAATACGCACATAACTTCGAAAGGTAGAGGTTTGCGCCATGGGATCGAACTTGAGACCTCTGCGTGGCAGTCTAACGGTCTCCCACTAGGCTATCGCTGTTTATATTTTAAAGTTATATTAATAAAAAAAACAGAAGACCTCTAGAACTACAAAACAGAAGAACACGCAGTTGCAAAAAAAGACAATAATGTTTCTTCATCTTGTTTAGGACAATTCCTGTACTGGGTTCTAATTCCTGTATCTCGGGAAACAGGAATTTGCAAACATTCGAACAATGGACACAAAGAACACCTACACTTAGAACAACTATATGTGATAACAAAATTTTTTGTCCCTGTAGGATGTGAGCCTTCATAGAGATTATTCAGTACTAAGAGGACAATAATCGTACTGATAAATGTGCCTATAGAGAATTTTATTATTATGCAACTTACGTTAAGTATTCAATTAATTACTAGAATACTAAAATAATAATTAATATGTGTGGTGCACTGGTGTCCAATACCATCCACCCAAATTGCTTTGATAAAACATACGTTATGCAAACTTAAATGTTTTGGTTGGATGAATATAAACAGAGCATGTTTAAATAATAGATTTTGTTAGTCCCATTCAATTTAGAAAGCAAATATGGCTAACAGACTATCGAAAGAAATTTTATTTATCGATACATGGGAATCGTGTAAAAATGTATGAAATCGCCTGAGTACCTAATAGATAAGATGTAAGTAATAAGAAATAATAAAATATTAATAAGATGCACAGATGGCAAAGTGGATAAAGTGGTCACCTTGCCACTGACACTACGTCGAGTGTTGTAAGTTCGATCCCCACATGGGCCAAAACTTTGTGTGATACATAAATGATTGTGCCGAGTCTGGATGTTCTTTGTTTGAATGTTTGTATGCTCCCCGGGACAGCGGAACTTTACAGTGCTTGTCTTTTAAAAAATGTTAATGATGTAACGAATATTAATAGTCGTTGAACGAGTATAAAACGAAACGTATGTTGTATTTGTTAATGCATGACATGGTCTATCTGCGTATCAAGTATTATCTGACTCCGTAGAACCGTTTACGCGTGACTGGATATGAAAAATCCAAACATCTTTACAATATTTCAAATTTTTACTGAAGATAGCATAAGGGCAGGCTTCCTTTATCTGTATATAATTGTAATATAATATCAGCCCTGTATTAAACCGTACCATTGCTAGGCACCGGCCTCTTTTCTGTGTGAGAAGGGTTGAGCTATAGTCCACTACGCTGGCACAGTGCGGGTTGGCAGACTTCACATATCTTCGAGAACATTATGGAGAACTCTTAGTCATGCCGGTTTACTCACGATGTTTTATCTTCATTCATAAAGTGAGCGATAATTAATTGTTTCATACGCACATAACTTCGGAAAGTCAGAGATACGAGCCTTGGTATCGAACTCAAGATTTCTGCGGCAGTCCAATGGTCTCCACTATCCTATCGCTGCTTTTTTTAATTTGTGCGAGGCGAAATAAGCCGCTGCCAGGCCGACATTTTAAAATGAGATTTTATTTATATTTTCTATGGTTTTAGTTTAAATATTTTGAACGCACCCAGGTTTAGTAATAGCGTTGTCAATCAAAATAACATAAACGTCAATTTAAAGAAATGGTTCTGTAAACCTTGGTCAAAATAGAGTGACAAATGATGTTTTAAGTGCAAATGATCTTATATATATCGGTGGTAATCATGGAATTATGCTGTTTAGGCTTGGTGATGACGGGAGGAGCGTTTTGGTCTGGATCGAGACTAGACGGTAGGCCAAAGTACCGAGATGAACAAACACTGCTTGGGGGCACAATATGGAGTCAAATAATAATACCCATAGGCTTACTAATATCGATAATCGTTGAAGAACCTCTTGATATGTTGGTGCATGGATATTTTTTAGTCACTGGCGCTTTACTTATGATTATAACTGCAATTTTTTTGGTTTGTAATTTTATTTAAAGATCCTTTTAGTAAATACTAAATAGCTTTATTTATTTTTAAAGTATTTTAAATAATATAATATTTTCATTGTCAATATTTAAGTGAAACTACCAGTGGAAAAATATATGTAAATTTATATTTACACTACAATTTACTATGTATATTTTCTCTTAGTTTTACTATTATCATCATTGTATAGAGACCGCCAGCGTAGCGAAAATATTCTAAGCCTATGAGTCCACCACAGATCACAGCCCTCTTTTCGACTTAATCAGCCTTCGAGTTCCTGCCGCATAAATATTTTATACTTGGAAATGTTGATTAATTGTCTATCAGCTAGTGGGAGACACATCATTTTTATAAATGGGGTCGTCGTAGGTGAAGGTTTTCTGCACATCCCTTGTTGGTTTACAGAACTATATGGCCAAACTCTATTTATTTAAAGTATTATGCGACAATCCATGTCCAATAAGCAACAAAACTTAGAATGATGATTGAAATTAAACTACTATATACGGATTTTATCGCGTTGTTTAGAGTCTCCCCGTGACAATGGCTGCTGAAAAGCAACCGAAACGTCGGGGAAAGTGTAAACCTAAATATAAATAGATTTAACAGTTTAAATAATTTTATTAGCTTATAAATTAGTAAAATTCAGTAGTAGTAGTAGTGTAATAGTTTCAAAATTTTGTAATACAGTGATAAATAAACAACGCGATAAAATCCGTATATAGTAAGTAGTTTAATTTCAATGAATAACATTCGCGTAAACAGAAGACAATATTAGAATGATGATATAACAATATTTTCTAAGTAATATGGTAAGGTATTGTTACCTAAAAAAGGTAACAAGACCTTAAAAGGATAAGAGGTTATGTTGACAAAATAAAAGCACCATAATATATTACAGATAATAAGTGAATGTAAAGCGATGAGAAGACGCGCTATCAGAGCAGCAGCAAGAGCAGGAAATGAACGACCAGCGACTAGAGCCGCAGTGCAAGAAAATGACAGGATTTACTTTGGAATAGGTATTTTGTTTTTGATAGCGTCAGTAATCAAGACAATAGAATTCTTGCTACTATTAATTTTTAAGAAAGGATGATTTTTCAAATTAGTGTATTAAGTGAAGATTACGGAATGACGCAGCTACGACTCTTTCAGTTGTTACTCCTTCAAAATCTTCTATTTGCTTCACATTTCGGTTTGGATCTAACTTTAGAACGTGATAATATTTAGACTTTGATGAATGATATTATTTTATTATTTACAATAAAGTTTTCTTTAAAAGCTACATTTTATTTAGTTTTATTGCCATAGGCTAACCTATCAGCGGCAAGTTAGCTATTAACATATTCATGTTAGTTTGAATATATAGAAGAAGCCGATAACTTTTTATTTTCTGAGCAAACTGTTATACGTTTTTGTCAGAAAACTTGAAAATGCTATGTTAAAAATTAACTTTTAACATAGGATTTTCACATGCAGTGTGTGCAGCACAGTGTTTGTAAAATTTGCACGAAATATATCGTAGGGCTTCTATGTTCTACGTGTATATAAACCTTATAACCAGAATAAATAAAAATACAGATAGTAAGTTATGATTAATAATAATTCTTATTCATAATTGTACACTTACGGTACCTTTATTTAAATTCAGTTATTTTTTATTTTTTTTTACTTGCAATTTATTTACTTGCAATATCCTGGCGTTATTTCAGTCTCAAGTACCATAACTAAACTATTAGTTTTACTGTTAGATACTTTTAGTAAATTATTATCACGCTAAAGTCCAAATATATTTTTATGATGATCTAATTTATTTAGATGTTGGTCTAGAAGTGCCTTTTCAAGCTCCTTCTACTAAAACATTACATTTTATTACTGATCTTTTTATGTTGCATTTCAATAGTTTATATTAAAATAAAGAAATAATCTAAACGAGGGTTTGCTTTATTGGTGCAGAGTTAAGAAATATCATGCTATAGTTGACCACGCTGGTCTAGTGCGAATTGACAGACTTCACACATGTTCGAGAACATTATGTGGAGTTCCACGTAATGTTACATATAATGGTACACATTAAAACCAACGATTTCCAAACCTGCATGTCTGAGAGTTCTCAGACATGCAGGTTTGGAAACCGTTGGATGGCATTGTCAGGTTTATAATGAATATGGCCCAGGGATTCTATGAATAAAAGTATCAATGTATAATAAGCACTATAACGAATTATCATGAAATAGAAGTTGGTAAGCTGCTAACAATATAGCGCGATATTTTACTTGCAGCATCATTACACAAGGATTTTGGGTACGATCTTCTGTGGGATAAGAATACTTTTCAAGTTTAGTTGCATGAGGTTTAAGTGAAACGGTAAGATCGGAATGCATTTTTAGAAATGACGTAAGAACTTGTATGTATTTAATGGTCATAATAATATAAGAAGCATTCACTCAATGACTGACAAAGAATACAATGTTTAACAATAAAAAATATAGTCTAAAATTTTTTTTGTTGTCTATACGCACACCTATTTTTCTGAGCGGATCGTTTTGCACTCAAATTACATGGATGTGTAACCTAAAAATATTATTTTTAAATGCGTGTTTCGCATTATTCTTGCGGACAGATTCGTGCGGAACGGCAATGATTAAGAGAATAAGCAATGTTCTAAGTAATTAGTCAATTGTGGAGCTCGTTTCTTACAGATTATTCAGATTATTCTTATTACAGAGAAAAGTATTCTCTCTGCCTATCAATACTATCTGCTTGATTGGTATAAGAAGAGGCTACCTTGCCACTATCAGCTGGCAGCTCATAGGTATTTATATTATTTTTTTGTAATTCAATATAAATATATACAGGATCTGCTAGAGCAGTTAATCCCAGATAGAGTTATCTGTACCTCGGCGCGATCAGCTGTCGGTCCTGGTTGTTAAGAACTTTTATGACCCTGTCCTCAGTGACTTCGTGCTAAAAACCTTATGAGGCAATCATTAGTGAATATCCTAACTAATATTTTATATGAGTTTGTTTGTTACTCGCCTTTACTACCCGATGAATCATCATGAAAATTGTCAGGGGTATAGAAAAGGACATATGATATCCTTCATCCAAAAAAGTACTGTTTTCGACGGATAGAAAATTGACATAACTTACAAATAACCTACGTTTACGCGAGCGAAGCCGCGAGCTAAAACTAGTCTATACTAATATTAGAAAGAGAAAAGATTAACGATTTAACTCAAAAACTACTTAACCGATTTCGAAAATTCTTTCACCATTAGAAAGCTACATTATCACCGAGTATATATCATAGAATAGGCTCTATTTTATTTATTAAAAGGACTTATACCTAACCTACTTTCACTAGAGCGAATCCGTGGGCAAAAACTAGTTTAAAATATAACGAAAACAATTTTGCGTGAAATTGGATACATTACTGTAGTAGTAGTAAGTGATATACTTAAAAATAACCGAACCTCTTCTCTTTTTATCAGTTTAGTAACTAAAATCCATATGAAATATTCACATGTATTACGATCGTACATAGTATGTTGCATAAAGTTGAAGCCGTTAGTCAATCTATATGTGACTATAGTACGATGGAACGTATTTACATTCACGAGGTGATTTTTCATACATCACAATTCGTGTTTATTCAACATTAGACGGGAAGTGTCGTTCTTGTTGCGTATTAGATGCTATAATATCTTGTATCGCTTGGAAGCATATTATGAGTGATCTTTTTATTATGTAATTTTTTTTATATCATTTGGCGCTTAAAGTGGTTTCAAATAAAAAGGTTCATCAATAATATAACTTTCTTTATGTATTGGCAAAAGAGACATCTCAAATTTCCAAGGAGAATATAAATTATATTTATCGTTAATCCAACACCACTGTACTACATTGGACCCACATTACCAATACTGCCTATTACTTCACTATTTGCCTTCTTCAATGTATGTGATTGTTGCCTGATTTTCTTGTAGCACCACGAGAGATCTAAAGGTTTTTGCTATAAAATTAAGTCGCTTTGATGCACCCTTATCCAGATGGTGTGGTTTCATCTCAGCCGTTCCACAAGGCGTTCTTCTCCTTCGTCATTTTCATGATTTATTAATTTTATATCTCTGAACCTTAAGGGTATTGTCTATCAGAATAGTGAGATCTGCAATATGTTACATATTAACCATTAGGCTTTAACATAGCATATCTTATAAACTATATAAATTACTACAAAACCGTACTTTTACATTCTTCGACGTCATTAACTTTCCACAGTGTCGCATACACTGAATTTGTGTAAACTAACATGCCTTGAACTTTGACAAGCATGTTTATTTCGGACCTATAGTAAATTATTTGATTTAAACAATTTAAAACACTGATTGTTGCACAAATTTGTACTAAAGATGGCGATAATGTTTGAAATGATGTTATGTTAATGCGATATCGCATAACACGTAATACTAAACGTAGTTTTATATAGTATCGCTTTGGTTTACAGTGTCACCTCATTGTGTGAAGAACTATATAAAGTATTCATTGTTGGTCTATTCACATTTTAGTCTTAGACTGTCATGTGTGAAGGTTTAACGTGTAGCTAGATAAAATAATAAAGATGCCTTTTGGATTGTAAGTATTGTCAAGTGTTTTTTAAATTTCTTGCTCGTGCTTTATCCTCACAGGAGGATAGTGCGATTTTAAGTTATTATTAATTTAATTATTGAGTGATCATAAATTATAATAATAATTTATTTTAAGTAAAGTATAAATTATTAGCCAGATGCCTCCATTAAATAATTAATTGATCATTAGCATATAGTGCTGTAAATTGAAATATTTCTAATTCAGATTTAGCAGTTAGGGTAGCACCGTGCAAAACAAATATATTTTTAAAAATAAACAACATAGTTAAAAATGTAAAACGTGATTAACACAAATATTGAGATGCTTTTAAATATCAAATAAATTATGTTTATATTACATTTAATAACACCACGAGATTAGGTTATGCTTCGTCTCACTCTCGTTGTTTATAATATTGAAAGATAGGAAGGATTAAAGTAATGTCTTTACAGGAAATTACAATGTCTTATAATAGGCATTGTAATAACTTATAAAGACATTACAATGATTATGACAATGCTTGCAAAGATACATATTATAATTAGCTACTATAATACCTACATTTCTTTAATTAACTTTTTATCTAAGCTCTAAATTATTTTTAAACCTTTTAAAAATGTATTAGGAAATTTATCCTATTGCCGATATGTTTTAGTTCGCCAGTTCGTTAAATAATTTATGAATTTATATGCAACTATATCTGGACTGAATTAAATAGTTCGCCAAATTTAAAAAAGAATATTATTTTACATGCCACTGTTTCTGGACTAAATCGAAACCTTCTCGGATTTACGCATAATGCGTTTGTTTACTTGTTTATTATATTGGCAAAAATAAAACTCTCTATCTCTGAATAAGACTAAAATAATAAACTGTGTTTACTATATTTTTATAGCTTTTTAATAATAAAATTGCAGCCTTATTTGTAATACTATATCATTCTAAAGGTGGCTTCCCACGGTACGTGTTAATACGGACGATACTACAAGTAGCCGACGACCACGGACTGCCACGCACTGCCCCGAGACTGTTCCGACGGTGCGTGTCCGTCTATGTGGGTGCGTGATTTGAAAATATTTTGTCATTTATATATTATATCAAGTTAAAGAAAAACTTGCACCCGTCTTGGTCTGACTCACAGCAGATGCAACGTACAGTTCTAACGCGTATGCCATACCACAGGCGTTCCTCTTTCAACTGCGGATCATTGTGAATTCGTGCGTAGTAATTCGTAAAAACACGTTTCGTGGAAAACATTATACTTTCCAACATAATATTTAAGGATAAAACAGTATCTCTAACACAAAGTAAAGAAAGAATTTATTTAGTATACATTTTTCCAATCATATATATTGCTTTTATATACTGAAACTGCAATATCTTTCCATACAAAATGTATGTAAAATAATGGTTGCAATTTACAGATGTCGTTACCGTCAAACGGGATTCATGACAGTATTTAATAGAATAATGAAAGGATTAAGATTATATAAATGTATATTGTTCAATTTTTTTTTTTGCTACCTGTTAGATATAAGTAATACTAGTTGGTCTCAGTGGTTTTACTCACATTTATGATTACTTCGCGCCCATGGCTCTTAGCGTGATATTATAAAGCATATTTTACTTCTGTAAAGTCGCTTTCTAATGGCGATATTAATTTTAAAATCGGTCAAGAACTTTTTAATTTCATCATTACAAAAAGATATTTCATTTTTATATTAGTAGTTGCTAATAGTGATGATATAAATAAGCTACCAACTGCAATTAATTTGAATTATAGTTGGCTGACTGCTGACTAATTATAAATTTGACATAACAATGAACTATTGTTGATTGTTGCACATGCTTTTTCAGTATTCTCATTACCGGCCTGTTGGCGTTCGGAGCGTACTGGACGACAAAATATTTGATGAACATGCCCGAGCCAACCTCCACGACCCAAATGCTGTCGACCTCAACACCATCGATGCCCGGATTTTAGACTCAATTAGCAAGCACAATTAATATTCAAGTGAAATAGCAATAAATATGTAGTTGGTTATTTTCCTAAAATAAGTTTGTTTTTATATTGAAATAAAATGTGATCAAAGTCATATATTTTATTTTGGACGGCGAAACATTTTAAAGTGATACAGCTTTGGTCCCGCGCTTCAAATGTAAAAAGCTTGGTATCACACAGGCACTGTGCATGTTTTCAGGAAAATGTCTTATTTAGGCCCAAGAAGTATATCGATGTTAAGAATCCTGGCCGTAGCTCTCTTGCCACGTGAAAGAAGACCAAACCAATGAACTCAATTTCACAATTATATAATAAAGTAAGGACTACAACACATGATATTTAAATAAGTTAGTGGAGGAAGCGTGGATTGCCAAACAAATGTGCCGGCTTTAGTATAATAGTAGAAACACTTTAATTCAGTTTAGTCTACGGAATAATAACTTCAGAGGCTTACATGAGTTGCCTTAAACCAAGTTTCTGAAAGGTAATCCACACTAGTAATATTACAGACGGTCAAACGCATGATGGGCTGACTGATTCAGCTTGTGCTAATTAAATGACTTTAGTTTGATTTGAACACGTCGTTGATTAGCCTTTGTGAAGTGTTTCTCATCGGACTAAACAATATGTTAGGTTAGGTTTAATTCTTTTTTGGTCCGCAATTCGCTTGTGCTACTCTTAGTATAAAATAATATCAGCTCTGTATTAAAACTGTCCCGATTCTGGGCACGGGCCTCTTCTCAGTGTGATAAGGGTTAGACTATAGTCTACAACGCTGGCCCAGTGCAGGTAGACAGAGTTCACAAGTCTTTGAGAATGCTATGAAGAAGTCTCAGACATGCAGGTTTCCTCACGATGTTTTCCTTCGTATGGCAACGATGATTATGCTACATAACTTTTCACCATAAGCGGGCCGTCTGATGTTTGTTGTATCAAAAATGGGTCGTCTCATAACATCAATCAGGTTTACCACTTCAATCAGGTTGACTTATGTACACCAAGATAGTAAACAAGATTGATTAAAAAAGCCTTTCACCTGGATATCGTATTGTGTAACTGTTTAATCAACATTTATCATTGTTCATTTCGTATAAATAAGGGTGCCTTCTGAGTAAGGATTTTGCCGCATTGATGCGGAGGAGAGCCAAAGAGCTATGAAATATTACTTTCAAGTTTGAAAAGGTATACGAATCTGATATAAATTTTTATTGGATTATTAATAGCTGAGCTGAGATGTCATGCCAGATTTTCTAGCTATATTTGTGCGAAGTAAAATAATATTATATCAATCCTATGTTTAAATATTTTTTTATAGTGCAGTTTTAGGGTATTTATCTGGAGAGAAATATCAGACATCCTCAAAAACAATTTAGAGTACTTTATGATAGGCATGTTTCTAAACACTGTTATCCTTCGTTAATAAAATGACACGCATATAATATTTAAAAGTTAAAAGAATCGGGTAAAGACTTGGATCACTATTACAGAATAAACAAAGATATTATATATACAGTAATATATATAAATTAAGCCGTTACCTTTGTCTGTCTAGACAGGTTTGTATCATGACAATATACAATCACAATATTTCGCCCTACCATACATCTGGTTTCCTACATTCTTTCTTCTTCGTGCAGTCCATTTTACTTTGGAATGCGCTCCCTCATGAAGTCGCAATGTCTAGAAACCAAAAAGTACGTACTCTCCTCCTTGACAGTTTATCAGATTCATGTCATCATTATATAACGTATATATATTATGTAATATATCATTACTATGATATTCTTTGGTATATGTACATGTGTGTTGCTAATGCTAATAAAATAACAGTATAGGAACTGCTATCACAACTGCTAGCAGTTTTTATATTCAACTATTTACAATTATCGGTTTTAGGAGCAGTAAAAACTTAGCCTTACTTTATGCAAGTACATATATTGCAAGCCACAGCACTAGTTCTTGCTTTCACATTGTAACAGAGTCTTAAGGAATATAGATAAAATTTGCTGAATTCAAAATGGTATATGCATAGTAAGATACTTTTGATATATTACTACTAGTAGTTGCCCGGGTCTTCATTTGCAGTTTTTGAGTTTAGTGTTGATTCAGAGTAGTCTGTGTTTTTCTATTATCGTTGGTGAAGTGGTATTGTATGCAACTGTTGTTCATGAGGTCGTGAGGGGTCCCGTGTTGAGCAAAGTGTTATACGATTTTCCTGTCACGAAATTCTTAGCAGCACAAAGTCTGGATCTAGGCCCTTTAGACCGCAAAAGACTCGCTGCTTTATTCCGTGGGATCTAAAACTGTTGCTGGTGAAATGTGTGTGATAATGTGTTATATACATACTTATGTAGAATACAGACTTTTCTTCAACAAGCTATATCCATATCAAAACTCATGAAAATTGATAAAGTAGTTTAGCCGTGTATAAAAATAAAAATATGCTTGGTTGTGTAGGTCACAAACACATATGAACATCAAAGCTTCACTGATTAATGTGAATTTACTAAATGTACATTCATATTAATAAGTGTAGCTTGCTTAGCTTGCCTGTTGCCATGTTCAGAAAAGTAAGGGCGTAGGACCATTAAGAGAACTGGCAAGAATCTCACGGTTACTTTTTTAATCACCAATTTAATATTTTACAAATCTTTTCCGTAAGGGCCTGCAACTATTAAGCCACTTACCACTAATAAAACACTCAAGCAATAAGTAATTTCAAAGTTAGCCTCTAATAGTATAACATTAAAAAAATATGGTATAAAAGGAGCATCCACGTACGAGTAAACAGAATAAAAATAACGCAATACCATATTGTAGACTTGTAGTCCGAGATGAACTCTAAAATGTTAAGAAAAGAGAACGAGATATTGCCAGAATCCATAAAACCAAGATCAACCAGCTACTACAAGTAGCACCCGTTTACGAGTATAATGCGTGGGCCAGCCATTATCCCCTTCGCCATATTAAAGGGAACAGGATGACCCGGTCCATGTCGCCACCACAAAATAACAGATATAGTTATAGTTATTTGAGTAAGAGATATAATACAGCTTTGAGTTATGTTACACGTGATTTTCTACGCCGCACAGATTATAGCTAAGGGGATTTTTAACGGATAATATTTTACCTATTCGCAGCGGCACATCGGCGGCCAGATACAATATGTTTTTAATTATATCTGATGTTCCAACATTTGCCAGGTTAAACTACAATATATGACTGCAATAGTTGCAACTATAGCTCGGCTATCACAAAATATTTAAATACTTCGACAATTCCGAACATAATACTTTGGATAGCCAAAAATTACGTGTATTCTATAATATTGCTGTTACTCCCAGGTAGATTGCAGCTGCATATTGCACTAAAAACAATGCTTCATTAGAAGCGCCTTTAAGAATACTTATTGCTATATGCTGCTATCATGATATTAATGAGTACTTAACCTTATTATTTCGATGTTTGTGATTAATAAATTGAATCGAAGTAAGCGTTACTTGGTGAAAGTCCATTTTAATAAAATTATTAGGATGAGAGTAACCCGCCACGCACCCTCGGATTGCTCAGCCCAACTACTGCAATAGAAATAGGTTGACAATACCGAACTCCTCTGAATAGTGACCGCCACGCCGTGGGACCCGGACGCACTCCAACTTGTAGTATTCCGCTTTGAGGAACGGTTAATTTAATTTTCCTTTGGAAATTATGACTCCTGGTATATAAATAAATCCATGTGGCAGGGATCTTTACAAACGTTCAATCAATAGACACAAAGAATACCTAGACTCGGAGGATTTATTCTGGATCACACAAACTTTTGTCCCGTGTGAGTATCGAACTAACGACACTCAGCGTAGCAATAGCGAGGCGACCAGGTTATCCGTACAATCAAGCTGAGTTTCTAACTTCTTACGGAATGAGATGGTCATGTACGGTCTAAATTTCTATTTATTTATTTCAGTTTATTAATTGCGGGTTTATTGCTGACTGCAGCTGGCTGGGTAACAAAGTATTATGTCTATAAACCACCAACAAAGCCTACAATGCCTGTTGAATGGTTTGTGCAGTTTACAACTACCAGAACCACAACTACTCAAACAACTACGACTAGAGGTAATAAATCGTTTCTGGAATTCTTTACTTTTTCAGCAACTGGTGCATTTCTGTATTCGATTTTTACAAGGTTTTATTCAACGTTATAAAAATAGCAGCGATAGCTTAGTGGACGACCGTCTGATTGATTCTCGAGTTATGAAGTTCGAAGATATGTGAAGACTTCACACATCTTCGAAAACATTAATCCGTACTGGGCTAGCGTGGTGGACTATGGCCTAACACTTCTACCGAGAAGAAGCCGGTGCCCAGCAGTGGGACAGTTGAATACAGAGCTGATATTATTATATGTAGCTTGCCTTATTGGTACGTATGTGGTTAAATCTTGCAAGTTTCAAGATGGTAGGCCCTTTAATTGAGTTGCAAGTTGCAACTCAATTAAAGGGCCTACCATGAAATGTAAATGCCAAAATTTCGAGCTGACTGTTCGTATCGTTAAACACATTTATTCCGTTATTGGTCCTGATTTTCGGTATGACAACTTTTAATTGTCCTAAGTCCTTTTATGAATCAGTCCGTAATGTTATTTAGAAAAAAATCCGATGCTGCTTTGTTTATTCCTTCGGTCCGAAGTTTCGGATTAACATCTTCATCCACTTAGGTCATTGTTGTTGTGGGCATTTAGTCTGTTGATGACTATGAGATTGCAATATACAGGTGCGAAGAGCAGAGAACAGATAATGCTTAAATAAAACAACATAAACATGTTTTTTATACATTTCCAGATCCATACTGGTATTTACACAGCTCTTCCCAGCTGCCGATGTCAACGCCAGAGTTCGGATCACCGCCGGATAGCGATTATTATGATTACGATGTAACGGGAAAAGATAAAGACACTTAGAAATATGCAAATAAATTGAAACTCGATCTTGAATTGCCAATATATATATATATATTTATATATATATAAAGAAAATATAATGTATGTATAAGCAAAGGCGACGGCCACCAGTCTTAAAAAAAGTTATTTAAAGGCCAATGTATACGTTTATACAATAAACTTACAAGCATTTAATAAATTCAAGTCAGTTTAAGTATCTACTGATTTAAATTAGTTAAAGTTTATGTGCTACATGGAACATAAGATTCTTGGGACTAACTACTCTCACCTAGAGGGTATTTATAAACGTGTCACAAAGTTAAATATGAATGTGAGTTGTTGTGACTTTTAGATAATACTGTAATCAATTGATTAATTCTAGAAATCTAGATTATAATATATTCTCAGCTAAATTTTTTTCTTTAATTTACTGTTTACTATTAATTTATTACCACACACCCCATCTCATACCTATTAGAAAATAAATGCGATATTAGAAAAGTTGTAAAACACATAACATTATAAGTAGATAGAAATGTTAAGTTTCCTTATTTCTTCCAAAAACTGCTGTCACCACTTATTGTGTTATGTGTGTCATAGCCGGTTCTGAGACGCATTTACAAAAAAAGCACAATAATATCTGTCTTGTTTATACTCTTTTTTTAAAATCTTTATATAAGGAGCTTTGTCACAATATGACTATGACATTCCATCATAGCCACCGTATGTATGATTACTAGACTTTTCATGATTTTATTATACATATAATATAGCCCAAGCTAAATATTTGAAAGAGGTTTACACTATTGCATCTACCAATATCACGCTGCAAATTATTAAATATATGTGTGTACTCTGTATCGTTCGCACCGGGCACATTCCTTTAGAATGTGTTGTACATCGTCTACTATTCTGCATACTTCACAGTTAGGTGTTGTAGACATAGACTTAACCTATTTTCGTTATGATATTAACAACATATGTATATTATATTGTGTCGTATCTCTTCCAATGAGGTCGAAGATTTGACAGTGCTAAACCAGAATCGATTCGAAAGATTTATAATAATATTTTTGCGTAGCGTCAATTGTGTCAGGTTTATAGTTCGTGTGGAATACAACCACGTGACTTACTTATCTGAAATATTTGATTTAATTTCTGCCGTGTGTATCGATGGTTCCAGTTTAACATGCCAGGATCTTTTTGTCGAGTGGACATAGAGCGCTTGCGCTCCCAGTGCAATTAGACCTCTCTGAATACTGATTGAGGGCAAAGTACACTAGCTTCTAAAATACATCCTTTGCTTAGGGATATAAACAAAAAATGTTTCACCAGGTTAAATAAAAGCGCACAAACCGCAGGGCAGCTTGTGGCGAGTTGAATGTGACTGACGACACTGCGGTCCTGAATGCCTCAGAGAGTCCTTGTCCCAGGCTTGCCGTTATTGGTTGGCTGGAGTGGAACTTCAAGAGCGCCCGTAGGTCTCTCAACTCTGGCTTGCCTTGGTTGGCCGGTCAGAGGGGTGGCGCTTAGGGGTGTAAGTGTCATTTTCAAGAGCATAACTAACATAACTTCGGGGTAACCCGCTCCGGGTCTCCATTGTCACGAGATCTGTGATGGTGAAACCGTCGCCGCACCACTCGACACCCCTAGCCGCTCATACCGGTGTTGGCCTCTGCTGCTGCCGTGTATGTCTATGGTGGCTATTCAGTGGGCTCATCTAGTGAGTTGGCGATTCATCGTCTGCTCATCCGATTGATGCTATTAGTGTATTCAGGGCAGGCGCCGTTTTTCATCCATAGTAATCAATAGACCGGTCCATTAAACATCCATCCCCAAGGCCCAGACTTATTAGAGTACATATGTAGCAATAGTCCTACGCCTCCTGCGGCTAGTGCCACGGTAGGTGTTCCATTCCACTTTAGATAAAAACTCTGAAAGGGCCTCTATACCTAGGACCCATGTCAACCAAACATACATTATAATAAATCTTAATTTCAGAAATTTGAATTTCATATTATTTTTTCAAAGAGAACAAGCTCATATAATTTTCAATGACATAAATTTAAATAACTTAAGCAGCTATTTGTAACCAATTTTTATACATGGAACTACTACACAATATTTCAGAAAGATCCTAAATTATCGTATACTACACGTACTCACGTACTACACGTACCGACCCGGGTCATGAACCCAGCGATTCAGCTTTTTTGGATGGCGTTAAACGTGTTCAGTCTTGCCTCTGTAAACATTCCCGAGGCGCTACAATATAGTGCTAAACCCATGAGGTATCTGTAGATGTTATTGTACTGAACACGATTATAATTAGTATGCTAGGATCCTAAATATAGTTGATCAGAATCAGAAACTAGAATTAATCGAGTTCTTCCTTAGTTTAGGTTGGGCCTTTACCAAAACATCAAACTTTTGTTAAAGATATTCGGTTTCAAATAACTTATGCACATTCACAAGTATAGATCCTAGGATAATTTTCAAAAGAGTATTGCTAATATTAGAAGTTACTTCAAAATGGTGGCTTTTTGGAATCTAATACATATTTTCGCAATAATGCGGTTTAATTTCAGTTTCTTTCGGATAATTAGAAATTTGAACGCTGATTGGCTGATCTTTTGAATTCATAAACACCTAAAATTATAAAATATAAATTCATAAGGCTATCAGCGCATCCGTCAATGCTTCATAGTCGTATCAACCTATTAGCGTGAGTTTAAATACTGTGTGTAAGTATGAATACTGTATCACATAAAATAAATCATATTTTTTTAATGATCCTGATAATAGCTCGCATGATTGTAAAAATTTAGATTCCAAAAATAGGGTATTTTACTATCGTCCTTTTAAATAAAATAAAAAGACTTTAATCATCATACTTCATCACAATTATTTTAGATTGATTATATTATTAGATTTTACCTATCCAAATCGTCGCAGTGTTATGATGTAATCGTGACACTACGGTGACCTTTTAATTCACACACTTTTGAGGACTATAATTTCCACCACATCTATTATTTTACTTGATTTTTCTGTCGTTCCCTACTTCCATAATCGTTATCACACAGCACCAAAAACGCTACTTCCTAATACTTGCTAATTGTTCTTATCTATACTAAGTAGCGGTCGCCTAGTGGTCGAAATTCAACCATAAATGATTTAAATTTTAAGTTTGATAGTTATTGAGGTTTTATTATCTAAGTATTACCTTTATAATCACATATCATTTAGATTTTGCCAAGGCTATACAGGCAGCTATACAATTTACCTGCCTTTTTCAAACAAACTATTATTTACTTAACTATACTCTTTCATTGACAATATTCCTCAGCTTGCTACTTTGTTTTCTTTTTTCTTTAGTACATATAAATACGTTTTTTTTTTTTTTTTTTTTTTTTTTTTTTTTTTTTTTTTTATTTTGCTCGTCAAAATGACCACACTCCGCCTGATGGTAAGCAGTCGTGTGGTCTAAGAGCAGTGGCCTCCACATCGTCCTCATAGCAGCCGAGGCGATGTTGAGGTCTCTACTTTGACGGCCTGAGAAGGTGCTTTTTCACGCCCCGCTTAAAGGACCCAGGATTGAAGGAAGAAGGAAACACGTGCCTTGGCAGAGAATTCCATGCCTTGATCGTTCGGCAGAGGTATGAGGACCCAAACTTGTTGGTACGCACTCTAGTCGACTCCACCGTGTAAGGTTGGCATCTGAGCCCAGCACGCGTTGTTCTGGATAGGAAAGGGGAGGGCGGGATAAGGTGGAATAACTCTTCAGAGCACTCCCCGTGGTATATTCTGTAGAAACATGCCAAAGAGGCAATATCCCTACGGAGTTGCAGAGGTTCCAGTGAACTCGTGACCTGTGGATCTCCGATGATACGGACAGCCCGCCGCTGTAACCTGTCAAGAGCGTCTAGCAAGTACTGCGCGGAGCCATCCCAAAGATGAGAACAGTACTCCACGCAAGGGCGCACTTGTGCCTTATACAATAGGCACAGCTGCCCAGGCGCGAAGAACCGCCTCACCCTGTTCAGAACTCCGAGTTTTCGTGAAGCTTGCCTAATGACGCTCTCGATGTAGGTTTTGGGATTAAGGGAGCGGCAAAGATCCATACCTAAGATGGAGAGGCTGTCACGTATCACCAGTGGAGTGTTCTTCAGAGAAGGGAGGGAAAGGAACGGAGACTTTTTTGTTGAGAACGCGCATGCCTGGGTCTTCTTGGCGTTGAACTGGACCAAGTTCTTGGCACCCCATTCAGAGATGCGGTTCAAGGTCTGGTCAAGTTCAACGACAAGATCCTGCCTTTTCCCCACAACCTCAGCCTGTTTGGCTCCAGGACGTCCGAGATATCGCCCATGCACGGTACTGTCGTCTGCATAACAATGTATGTTGCCGAGATTCAACATATCATTGATATGCAGAAGAAAGAGCGTAGGGGATAAGACGGACCCCTGAGGCACTCCTGCATTGACCTGCATAAATTTGGAAGCGCGACCGTCGCAAAGGACCCGAATACGACGCTTCTGCAGGAAATTTGCAATCCAGGTGCACAGTTGAGGGGGCAAGCCATAGGCCGGAAGCTTGGAAAGAAGAGACCGGTGCCAGACTCTATCGAAAGCTTTGGCTATGTCTAGGCTGACAGCCAAAGACTCGCCGTGCTTGTCCATAGCCTCACCCCAGAGGTGCGTGACGAACGCTAAAAGATCACCCGTTGATCGTTTAGCCCGAAAGCCGTATTGGCGATCATTGATCAACGAGTGATCCTCCAGGTAGCGGACAATTTGGGTGTTAATAATCCGCTCGAACACCTTGGAGAGCACTGAGGTGATAGCTATGGGTCGATAGTTGCCTGGCTCGGAACGGTCCCCCTTTTTGGGAATCGGTTGAACGCTCGCCTCCTTCCAAGCCTCAGGCACAATGCCTGCGGCGTAAGACGTCCGGTATAGGCGCGTAAGTGTGGGAGACAACTCCGCTGCACATTTTTTGAGGACCACAGCTGGGATGCCGTCAGGTCCACTGGCTTTCCGAACATCGAGAGACTGCAGTATCGCACGAACGTCACGTTGCCTGATACGTATATCAGGCATGGTGTAGCCGCAGTTGGCAATGTTAGGCGGCTGCGAACCGCAGTCATCGATTCGGGAGTTGGCCGCAAAGAGATTTGCAAGCAGATCTGCTTTCTCTTGCGGCCGATGAGCCAGTGATCCATTCGGATATCTCAGAGGGGGCAGTGAGGTCTGGCAGAAGTTGGACTGCACGGCTTTGGCCAGGCGCCAATAGCTACGACTGCCCGTAGGATGGGCCATGAGCTCCTGGCCGAACCGTGCGACGCGCTGGGCATCCGCTCTTAAGTATGCCCTCTTGCAGACCTTTGTGGCTTGGTTGAACGCTGCCTTCAGGTGATCCACGTTAGAGTCGTGGAGAGTGCGAGCCCTGGTCCAAGCGCGGTACGCTGTCTGTTTGCGTTCAACAGCATCAGCGCATTCACGACCAAACCAGGGCCTTTTCCTGCCACCGCTCGTGACATCACTGTATGGAATATAAAATTCCATACCCAGGATGATTTCACCAGCGACAGCAGTAGCGCTCTCTGAAGGATCCCTGTTCTCAAAGCAGCGTTGAGCCCAAGGGATGGATGCGAAGTACTCACGCATTCCATCCCAGTCTGCTGACGAGTAGTGCCACAGTCGTCGTCTTGCCTCCTCGGGTCGTGGGGGCGTAACAACAACAGCTGTGGCACAAACCAGACAGTGGTCTGAGGTGCCCAGAGGAGCACTAATCGACACACTGTACCGGTTCGGGTTACTTGTCAGCAGCAGATCGAGCAGAGAGGGCGCCTGACCTGCAATGTCCGGTATCCGGGTGGGCTGGAGTACCAGTTGAGACAGGTCATGCGTGAGAGCGAACGCATGGGCAATTCGTCCCGCGTGGTCTGTTTTGGGAGAACCCAACCAGGTCTCATGGTGGGCATTGAAATCTCCCAAGAACACCAACTCAGCATTCGGAAACTGCTCCTGCGCGTCGTCTGCCGCCTGACTCAGGTAATCAAAGAGTCGAGTTGTCTCAGCGTCTCCTGAATGGGATCGGTAGAGGCACATGTAGATTTGGCTGAAAGAGCCGTGATCTACGTGTACCCAAAGGACAGAGAAGGAAGGGTCCTCTAGGCAGTGTAGACGGCGACAACAAATATCCGCCCTAACAAACAAGCATACCCCGGCTTTCGCGAGGAAACACTCCTCTAGCACGTAGCCGGGATATTGCAGGTAGGTCGTGTCTGCTGGACGGCGTATTTGTGTCTCCGTTAGAAAAAGCATTGCCGGCCGAGCCGTCTCCAGGTGGTGATGGACAGCATTAAGGTTAGCGTGGAGTCCTCTGATGTTAATGAACTCCACGACACCGGAAGAGGAAGCAGCGGTGGGGTTACGGCGATTGGCTGCTGTTAAACGACAATGCTTTGTTCGTACTGCCATAGAGTGAATGGAAGGGAAAGCGTGAAAAAAAAAAAGAGGCGGCTATTCTCGCAACAAAGTGGGGCAAGGCGCAGAGCAAGTTTCGTCATATTACTGTGTGGTATGGCGATAGCCGATCCGACGGACGGAAGGACCCCCGTACCCTCCCGAAAGTGGTCGCCGGGACCCACCCTCCGGTCACCATCCGGCACGACGAGCCACCTCGAGATTATGCGCGGCATGATGAGGCAGCCAACCAAGTTGGTTAGACTCGGTTGGGCCTCTGGACTATACCGCGGGCGGCCAGCAGAGCACCGTTTCTACGGCTCTCCCTGGCCGCCGGGTCGACTCGCGCCACCCACACAATGACTCTACGGATACTCTGCAGGTCCCTCGTAAGCTGCGAGAATCGTCACCTCATGCTTAGGCCTCCGGCACTCTCATTCACCGAACGAAACACAGCAGTGAGACACTGCTATTTCACGTCGATTTTCTGTGAGAGGGTAGTACTTCCCCGGTCGAGCCGGCCCATTTATGCTGTAACCAGCTTGGCTCTACTACTAATACGTAAATGTATTACAATATAAATAGTATTGTATATCATCCCAATCCACTCAAAGGTTGCCTGTAAGACATTGCTAATACATGTAATTATATATTGATATATATTGTAGGAATTATCTACTTTGGATATGTAAATAAAAGATGGTATACAGTTTAATCAACGAAGTATATATTTTCACTTCACAATGGTTATACTTATGTTCTAATGATATACAGAGTACCGAATATTGCCGCGTCGGGGAGTGAACTGCTCCCCTGTCCCCACAGTCTGCACTACCGCATAATACATTCGCTGACAACGCTGTTTCCTACGCACACATTAACATACAGTGTCCCTACAATACAACTATAGTTACGAAAAATAGTACTGCATCAGCCGAACAATGCCGAAATACAACGAACGCGATTCGACTGCGTGTATCAAATGCATGGTTGTGTGCGTGTAGTTTTTTATCATTAATATTAAATTAATGTATTTCTAATGAATATTTTATATAAATATTAGGATTCGCCTCTCCTTCTCCATATAAACTTTAACAGTGCCAAACTTCATACGATCGATGATATCTACGCTCGTCGCTGCGCCCACGATAAGCACTGCGTTTTCCTATTGGCATGACGGCGATGCGGCGGTCATTGTATGATGACTGCTATTTGCTGCCAATCCGTCTATACCTTAAAAATATTTTCCATATATGTATATAGTACTAGTAGAAGATGTCTAGTAGAGTAAAATAAGTAGTATCATCAAGTATGAGTACATACATATACAGGGTGATTTTGAAATCGTGTAATTCCTTTTAACCACGCATTCTACTGGTGATATAGAATAACCCTGACCATATTTTTATTTAATTTGAATAATTATTTTTTAAAAATTATTGTACCGTTTTTTTGGTGAAATGGTGTCAGATAGTCATATGTTAACCAACCGAGGCAATTTTAATTTTTACTAATTAAAATAAAAAAACATATTAATAATTAATGTCGTAAATAATAACGGGCGGTCCTTTTTACTGCCCCTTATTATTTACGACATCAGTTATTGTTATGTTATTATTTTTAAATTAGTAAAATATTAAGATTGTGTCAGGTGGTTAAAATATGACTATTTGAAATCATTTCATGAAAAAAATCTGTACTCTAATTTTGCCGAAACCATTATTCTAATTAAGAAAAAATATGGTCAGGGTTATTCTATATCACCAGTAGAATGCGTGGTTAAAAGGAATTACACGATTTCAAAATCACCCTGTATAGTATCTTCCTATTTTTTTTTTAGTTGGTAAACAAACGGTCGTACTATGTCTAAATAATTTCTAATACTATAGATACAGACCATGAACACTTTTCGCATTATAAAACTGTAGGTGCCGGTGAGCTTAAACAACAACAAAAGAGATAATTAACGTTATGCGAGTAAAGTAAGTGTAAATATAAAAGTATAAATTTTGTTACATAATTCAGTCAAACCAGTCCCTTGATAACATCTGCCGAATTGTGTTAGGAGAAGTATTAAACAGATCACATTCAGGCAAGTCAATGCAATTTAACTGTTTTGCGGTTCTAATGAAGAAAGAGTTTAGAGACAGCGGGGAGTATGTAGATAATTTAAATTTAGGTGCCGATGGACTCTTGTTGGCACCGCAAGACTTATTCTGGACAGGAGGAGCTCTGGAGAATAAATTTGACACTGTGCTATTTTCATAAATGTAGATATATTTGGGATTCTACGCAGTTCGCTAAGAGGTTGCATATGTTGTCTTTTACATCTGAATTCATAATTGTCATCCATAGTCCTACACTTGTATTGCAAATGTCTTAAGAATCTTTTCTGAACTAATTCAAGTCTATTTATGTAAACCTCGTATTGTGGATTCCAAATTTGTGAACAATACTCAAGTATACTACGCACGTATGAGCAATATAAGATTTTTACTACTTTTATATTATGGAACTGAGAGCTGGACCTAATAAGAAATCCTAATGCTTTATTAGCTCTCGTAACAATATTATCTATATGGCTCTCATAAGTCAGTTTGGACAGTGTGAACTACGCCTAGGTCCCGTATCTCGTTTGATTTTCTAAGAATTCAAAGAATTTTTCGTTTAATAGTAGGTTTTAATTTACGGGTAAAGGTGATTGAATAACATTTGGCCACATTGATATCGAGTTTGTTAAGGTCGCAGTAGTTTTCGTATCTTATCAGATCTCGTTGTAACAGAAAGCAATTACTAGCACTAGTGATCTGCCTAAAAACTTTCATATCGTCTGCGTTTAGAACAAATTTTGAATGTAAGATAAGATGTATGTCTAATAAGATGATGTGACATCATTGATAAAATATTAAAAAGTAAGGGATCCAGGAGGGAGTCTTACGCCACACCTGAAGGCATTAAGTTCCATCTAGATGAGTAACCATTGAGCACCACGGTCTGCGGCCTGTTCTCAACGTAGGACGGGAACCACCTGTGTAAATTTCCATATATTCCAGCTTTGAGAAGTTTTTGCAATAGCAATGTATGATCAATACGATCAAAACATTTGCTGTAGCTTGTAAAAATTGCATAGACTTGGCCGCCTGAGTCCATATGAAAGGTTACACAACCTTTCATATGGACTCAGGCGGCCAAGTCAATGCAATTTTGTTCTGTCTATAAATGTTAGAAAATTAGATATAGTGGAGCGATTTCGAAGAAAGCGATGTTGTTTAGGAATTAATGTTACTAAGAGACTTGCGTAAAGCTGGGTATAAACGACTCGTTCAAATACTTTAGCAAATATGCATAATTTAGTTATGGGTCTGTAGTTTTTAACTTCGTTCCTTCCAACACTCTTATGAATCCCCAATTCATAAGAGTGTTGGAAGGAACACAAAAACTGACTTCCACAGTTTTGGAACAATCCCTTCATTTAAAGAATGTTTGAACAATATTGTTAAAGGTTTCGTTAAAGCCTCTGAACATTTTACGATAAAGAAAGTTGGTATACCGTCTGGTCCTGCTCCTTTTGGTAAGTCTAGTGAACGAAGTAATTTATTTATTGTATCATGGATAATTTCTATGTCACTTATAGTATTAGTATATTTATTCACGTAAAGTTGAAGAGTTGGATGGAAGAATAAAGGTTGAATAGAAATAAGTTGCGAAGAGGTTGCAAACATCCGTCCCTGTATTTGCTATTTGCCCTTCATACGTAACTGAGGCAGGAAGGGTGTTACTACTCTTTTTATTAGATTTTATAAACGACCAAAACATTTTAGGGTTTGTAATAAACGAAACTTCATACTTATTAAGATAATTAAGGTAGCATAAATGCGATTTTTTATAATATTTATATTTTCTTTGAGAACTTTCTTCAAAGATACCTACGCTGTATAAAGGTGAGAATGCAGACGCTTTAAACATATACTTATCTATAACATCATAATATAATTGTTTATAAAAAATATTTATTGCATCCTCTAATGAATTAGTACACAGATAATCATCCCAGTCTATATCGTTTAAGGTCTTTGAAATGTTGTAATAGTCTCCAGATTCATAAAAATAATTTTAGCCGGGGTTGACCTGCAGTGGTGCCTTTTTCCGGATAAATGGTTAGTATACCTATGTCCTATTCTGAACTTATCCCTGAAAAGCTGTATGCAAAATCACTATCACCACATATAATAAAACAAAGACCTTCGCCGCATCTGTCTGTCTGTTCACGATAAACTCAATAACTACTGACAGATTTTCATGCAGTTTTCATCAATAGACAGAGTGATTCATGAGGAAGGTTTAGGTATATAATTTGTTAAAGTTTTGTAATTCCCGTGCGAAGCCATGATAATTGATCTAGTAGTTAAGGAAAGTGAACGTGAATTATATTAGTTAGGATAAGGATATATAGAATATACTATAGTCTATCCAAATAGAATTTGAGAAAAATGTAAACAACTTTTAGTGACTTTTATCATAAAATATTTTTCTGTAAAATAAATTTATGGATATTTATCAAAAGAAGGATTATTATTAATTCATTATTGTATTCATTCACTACTTTTTAAAGAGAGTTTGAATTATGTAAATGACTTTATATTTAATTAGGCATGAAACGATTGTTTATATAAAATATTAATTCTATTGGTACAGAGTACATGTTTGTTCTAATTCATTCATTTACACCTCAACTAAGCGCCCCATCATAATATTACCTTAGGTTTACGCGAATTTTATATATTGAAATTAAACGCCACATCATAATAACATCTCGCATACACGTTATCAGGGGAACAGAAAGGGACATAGCCTTACATCCAGAAAAAGAGTACTTTTCCCTAGGGATATAAATTTATTGATAACATCTAGATTAACGCGTGCAAAGCCGCGGGCAAGATCTAGTTGATATTAAAAATATGCTTAAATAATAATATACCAAAACCGATGATTGACATGGCGGACATTGAAACGTCGTTTCTTGAATTGTGTTGTTTATTTATGAACTACATCCTATCCTTTAACAAATAAGGTACGTAAACATATAAAGAGGTAGGTATTTAAGCAATTGCAGGAATGAAGTATGGAAAAACAATTTCAGAAATTTGTTATTTCCTTTAAAATTATGTTTGTATAATCAGGTATATTCTGACATCATTTAATATCTCAAGGTATTTTAAAAACTTAGGTAGTATTTAAAATACCTTGAGACATTTAGAGTAAATTCAATATTATTATATATCAAGACAATAATCATCAATCAATGGCAAACCATAATTTTATAGAAGAATGTGTCATTATCTTCTCCCGAATAAGGTAAAAGTTCACATATACCATGAAAATATCCATCCGAAAGTTTTGACCGATCTAAAAATACTTATAAAGAAGTATCTTCAAAATGGCATGACCCTGTTGTTTGGACTACTTCATGAAATTATTAGGACAATGTAGAAGATAGGTATCACAATTCAGAACCAATTTCGGAATAAATGTGTTTCGCGGTACGCACAATTAGTCCGAAACTTCGGCATTTACGTTTCATGGAAAGCTTATATATAGGTCATAGCTTTCCCTTCAATATGGCGAAGGAGTTGATGCAGACTGCAGTTGCAAACAGACTGGTCCATGCGTTGTACTCGTAAACGGGTAAGACTTGTGGTCATAGAAAATGAATTAATTTAGACACGAAGGTGAAGTATAAATTAATATTGTGTTTGCCGACTGATATTGTATATACACCCATACCTTATTTGTCAAGCATCTATTACTTGTAAGAAATGTATAACAATTGTGGGTGAACCTATGAATATATATATACCTTGTTTTCTAAATTAACCGTATTGTAATCGAAGTCTACAATTTAATCGCGCAAAAAATAAATGCAACATTTATTATTTTTTGTTCAATACGTGTGCTATTAGTAACTTAATTAAAATGTTGGTGTTAAATATCTATTTTATTTGATATCAGTATTTTAAATGGTAAGTGGTGTAATATACACAATATGATTAGTAAAATAAGCAAAATTTATAAAGATGGCGTTTAATACGTTCTCCTATGCCTTTACATTGCTGATCGTGGCAACAGGTAGAAGTAAGCAAGTAACGCGGAATAAACCAATTTTCTGCAATTAACTACATTATGGTTCGTTTTTGTATTATCCATATTAACTGCCGCGGCCAGAGAATTTCTATAAATAATCTTTACTAAGTAGCCACTGAAGTAAACGTAAAACGTTTCTCAGAGCAATATTATACAAATAAATACTTAACTTAAACATACCATTCAAAAAATTAGAACAGATTGCTATATGTTCTTATTTTTTGAATGGTATGTGTATATAGCCTAGTGGTTTAAGTAGTCACCTCGTCACTGCCATTATTGCACCGAGTGTTGTGGGCTCGAATCCGACACGGATCAAAACTTTGTGTGATCCACAAATGGTTGTTCCGAGTCTGGGTTCTGGGCGGGTTCTTTGTGTCCTTTGTTTGGCTGTTTGTAAAGTCCCCCGCGACACACGAATTATTCCTACAGCGGGAGATGTCCCTTTTATTAAAAAAAGAAAGAAAATAGCTTAAATAAAAATAAGCTCATGTAAGTATTTAACTTTAATTTACTTATTAAAAGTTAAACATGTATTCTAAAATTCTTTATATTTTCTTAATATGCTTACTAGCAATAATATCAATATTAGCATAAGTAGTTAGTTGCCTACACACGAAACATAATACATTATGTCACTATTCCAGAATAACCATAGTAGATAATCCAAAATAACATTCTAATCTCAATATAGAGGTAGCTTGCCAGACATGAGCTTCAGGAGTTTATCTTCCTCTGAAATTAAAATACTTATATTAGTTAATTAAAAAATAATAAATATATATAACAATAGAAAAGAGGTATGTATAAAGGGGGCTATCGTGTTTGCATTCACCGCTTGTGCTAGTGGATAGTAAAATCTTTAGACTCCATCCTCTGCAATCACTTCAACAGTAACTATAAAAACCGTCAATTTTTACCGCCAAACACGGCTTTTGACAGCAGCTGTGATATGATTGACAGGACCTTACTCGCTAGTGGCGTCGAGTGGTGAGCACAAAAACGATAGCCTCGGTTAGATTAATCTATCACTTGAAAAATGGTCGCGATAAGACAGAATTATAGAGTACTAGCGCCTGGCCCCGGCTTCGCACCGGTAGTACAAAACCTTTACAAATTATACACCTAAACCTTCCTCATGGATTACTATGTCTATTGGTGAAAACCGAATGAAAATCCGTAGTTATTGAATTTATCGCGAACAGACAGAGAGACACGCGGCGCGGGTCTTTATTTTATAATATTTAGTGATGTAATGATTAATACTGTTTTTTTTTTATTAAATGCTGTATAATAACTTTTCCATTTAACCTTCTCATAAATATAATAATACATATACAAAAATGGTTTTCTTAAAAAAGCTTTATCCTAACTAATATTATTAATGTGAATATGTTTGTTTGTTTGTAACAAAGCTTTCACGCCTTAACTACTAAACCGATCATCAAGAAATTTCGCATACATGTTGTCAGGGGTGTCATGTTTTCATCCAGAAAAAAAGTACTGTTACTCCTTACATTTACACGAGGCAAGTCGCGGGCAAAATCTAGTAGAAAATAATGCTCTCTGTTTGTAGCTTTGTGTTTAATTGTAATAATATGGGATAAATAATAAATTATTATTAAATAAAATTATTAAATTGTTTAGCTCAACCAAGTCATATTGTTCAAAAGAGGTGCAGTTGTTAAAAGCAATTAACAAATTTCACGATGTAGTAGTAGAGGCGTAAAAGCGTAACAAAAAAATACACAAACAAACGAAACAAACACATTTAAAATATTAATTAGGATTTTTTTTCTGAATAGCATTGTATTTCAAGTAGTTCACTATTTTAAGTGTCAACGTAATTAATCGTAAAATGCATTAACCTATGCCAGTTAGATTTGAAACTGGAATGTCATTGTTACGCCGATCCAAGTCCAAAATATACTTGCCACCTAAGAATGCAGTTATCATTAGCGCAGCCATCATCAATGCTCTGAAAACATAAAAATCTTCAGCTAGAATATCTAATATCCTATAAAAGACTAAAACGGGACTAAAATGTTATCAGAATTTTTTATAACGTTTAGCTTCTTAGTGAGAAACCCTTAAAGCAGACCCAGCAAAACTTGAATGATCTGCAAATATAATAATGCGTGTGCTCAATCACTAGACTAAGAAGTCCAAACTCCCTAAAGACCAATAAAAAACTTACCTCAATGATGTAGGTAGTTGTTTCATATGCACATATCATAAAATCAATGCCACTCGTTGGACAGAAAGCCAGCGGGTCTACCGTGAAAATGTTTTTACGCAATGACGTGCCGAAACAAATTGCGAACGAAACGATAAGCATATCGTCCCCGTAGAGCGAAAAATCACTAACTAACACCTAAGTGATTTTGAGATACGAGGTGTTTTATGTCTTAAATGAAACAAAAAAATATAACTTTTTTCGAAGTTTAGTTATAGATGTATGAAAGGTTTATTTTTAAAGATATATTAATTAAGTATATGTTATATGTATTAAACCACGAAAATAGTATATAAATAATTAACTGTGAAGGATAATTTCTTTTACCCCAAGTTTTGTCTATTTATCTGTCACTTAGTTACTTTTCACATGCAGTTAGTTAGTTTTCGCATCAGCATTTAAATATTATACTAGTAACTAAAATCACTTAGTTATTTTAGGAGTAAAACATTTTTTACACAACTATGTCTAAATAAAATACCCAACTAAATAGACTTTGTTTATTTATTAATTTATTGCCTAATTTAAAACTAGTGTCCATATCAGTTGTAAGTTTAAAAGTAAAACAACATTCTTAGTTAATATTTATTGAAAAAAAAAACTGTCTCTAAATATACAAACCTAATTAAAACGCAATGAACAAGAATACATTACAAAATCATCAATAGAACAGCATTAATTATGTAGCCACATCACTTTCCTCTTCTTCCTCAAGCTCAGTGACGTCAGGCTCACATAGGCTATCCACCACATCGTTACTGACAGGTAAAGATTCATAGCAAGGATGAAGTTCTCTTGGTATGACACCTTTGACACAAAGATTTAACAAATCTTTCTTTTTTGCCATAGAGATTGCTAGAGGAGCTGAATATGACTTCGGTATCTCATAGAGTTTCAATTGTTGAATAAGGTTTTCCCTACTAACTTCATCGCCATTAACGGCCAAATCTTGATTTTCTTGGACCTTTTTACTGTCTCGCGTACGAGGAGTAGGTTTATATACTTTTTGAAATATATCGAATTCTGAATATGGTTCATCGTGAGAATATCGATACTTTACAATACCAGGGAACTCCTTTTCAACTCTTAGACATTTTATTTTCAGCCACATTATTTTATTGCCTTCCTTGTCTTTACTTACATTTTTGACGAAGTGTTCATGTAAGGCTCTGATGTCGATCATATCCTCAAACGTTAATTCATGGACAATATAAGGAGGAGCTGATTCCCGATGTCTGGTTGATCTGGCTCGCTGCATGATATTCTTCCAGTCTATCATGGAGTATACTGACGTGTGTCTCTGTTGCCTCTCAGTAGCACTGTGCATCGAATCGACCTCCATGTGCGTATGACCACTCTCTAAATATTTTTGCTCCAAAATTTCGATGAGAACATCAGGTCTCTGGATAGTGTAGACCAAAAATGCCGTTATGTACTGGTTCCTATTTTGGCCAGCGCATGTGTCACTATATATAGTGACTTCCTTTACGGTAGGAGGCACCTGGCTGAACTACCAATTCATTGCAGTAGCGATTTCTATGCTTCCCCGCTTTCCATTGACTTCATTCCACACTATGCAGTAAGCTTCATTTGGAGGTTTTGCAGTGTGGATTGTGTAATTTTGTACAGTAAGTTTGCATGAATAATATAAAATACCAGCGCCGCAAACTGGTATTTGCAAAGTCGACTGCATATCTGCCGTGACAACTAGATAGGTTGGGTCATTAATTGACCGCTGTTTGTCGGCTGTTTTTGCATCTTGAGCAGCATTTTTCCGAAAGATATGGGCTTCATATTCCGCTTTTAAATGTCCAGGACGACCTGCGTTATCATACCGAGTACAAGACATACATAAATCTTTTTTTGGAGAAAAAAAAGAGAGATTGAACTTAGTGCCGAATATCCGTTTGTACACAAAAATTGAAGCTGGGCGCCCACCCCCTGAATTAATTTGGTTTTTGTATAATTCGTACATCTTCGATATTGTTAAATTACTTTCTAGGTATTGTCGTTTAGACTTCTTTCTACAGTAATGTGATTCTTGTCGTGGAAAAGAATTTATGTGCTCGATAATTTGTTGCTCAGACTCAGGACTAGTTTTGTTAACTGGATCACGGGAGCCTCGCTTGTCTATTCCTGAATAATTTCCATATTCGTTCACGTCCATAAAAGCTTTATTGACAGGTCCATTTGAAATACACAATGTTTTTAGAAAGAAATCTTTGCATACTCGATGCTTATCTTGATTTTTGAAAAGTTAATATTCATAACTAGCTTTACGCCGTTTGTTGTCAGATACGCCAACTTTCATTCTTTTGATTGGAGTGGCAATTACGTGCTTGAGCAGAAATTGTTTTTTCGATACATAGTCCATGATTACCCAGTAGTTTTTACAAATAGCATATCTGGCATCATCGCTAAAATTATAAGAGCATTTAAAACGATAGTTATCAGTACATTTCACAGGCTTAGGTTTTTTTGCAGGCATAGTCTTGCCACTTTTGCTTTGGTAGGGTAAACAATTATTTCTATTGTCTCTCGTTTTGTTTTTCTTCCATTTACTTGGATCACTTTTCTTCCATCATTTAGGGCTACTTTGTTTATTTGACGATATTTGTGTATTGTCAGAGCAACCAGTTAAAGCCGAGTAATTAATCAATTGGAGTATACCAGTTGTGTTTTGCGAAGAATTTGATATTGATTCGTCGGACGGTGCAATAGTTACTGGGGGAGCTTTATGTTTCTTCTGACGGTGAGAATATTCATAATACTCACTATCATCGCTGTCTGTAGAAGAGCTGCCAATAAAAACCCTATTTCCTTGTTTGGTTCTTCTGTCTTCGTCACTCCCAGGAAACCAAGATACACTTGAATCTGAAAAATCGCGAACTGGTGAGCTACTGAATAATTGAACGCCACTAATTTCGGAACAAGGTCTGTTGAGTGCAATTCGCTCTTTATTGTCTTGGCAACATAGATCTTCAATGGTGATTAGATCATTGTTTGTATATTCTGTTGGCTGAGGTGCAGAATACGGTGCCTGAACGCTTGGTATATGGCATGCTGTACACAAGACAGAAGCTGGAGTCGACTCGCAGATATCTTTTTCAGGAAAGTCCTCAAAAGCATCTTCTTTATCTAATACTGGAATTACCTGAAATAAAATTATTTTACTTAGGAAAATGCAAAGCAGTATAATGTACGTATACGTACAATAGAGCGGTGCATTAAAAAAAACAGTGAAGGTGAGTACTTAGTTTTAAACTAGCAATAAAAACACATTTGCAATCATAAAGAATATGGTGATAACCAAGGTGTCAAAATTCATATTGTAAAGTGCAGCTGAGTTAAACCACCACGGTGGCTGCAGGCAATATCACTTACAATAATCCATTCATACAGAAGACAATATGTAGCACAACACACATGCATTTTTAAATGGATTAGTAGGTAAATAGGTTATTTAAAGCAGGATGCAATATAATAATGCTCACATACGACTGAACTGTCAATGCATCGAACCGCGACTTTGAGCTCGTGCACAATAACAGGTCACGACGTAGTAACGTACCATGTCACGTTACTACGATCCAACGTGCCACACATTGCGTCGTCGGTTACCACGTCGAGCAACTTAAAAAATCTGGTCATGAATTTTTACGATACGTTACGATTCGTGAGCTGCCACATCACGGCATGAGCCCTTTTACCCGGTGCGGCGAGTGCAACTAACAATCGAGAATAATAATAATGGATCGGCGGACGGTCCGCGAACTAAGGTCGTGGTTCTACTTATCATCGTCTTTTAACACTATTAATTAATAAATTAATAACCAAACCAACCCAAGACAATACAAAAATAATTAAGTACTTATCATTGTTTCACTTGAACTCCATTGATGAGTGGTAAACAAATGAAATCTATTAAATATATTGAAGTTATTATTACTGTGTAACAATAAGTACGTACGCTAATAACTTTACAAGAAGCAACTAGATAATACTTACAGCGGCTTTTTCATCACTGAGTTTTATTAAATCCACCATTAATTTAGCACGATTCATACTTTACAAGATCTTATAGGTACTGACAAATGAAACACAAATCAAAAATACGTAAGTGCGCTATGACGCTCTCGCAGCGAATGACTGCAATAATGCGCGGGCGCGGGGTGGTGCCCTAAGGTCAAAGGGCGTAATCTCACTAAGTAGCATCGTACCACGGGACATAGTCACCAACCTTTTATCTAGTAGTGTTTTTGCTGGGTGAAAAGTAGCCAAAACATTTTAATTATAATACTCTAATGTGTTATGTCATCTACAGTCAGGGAAAATATTAACCAGAACACTTTAGTTAGTTGTCGTTTTTCTTTTAAACGTCTGGTCGTAAATAATATAGCTCGAAAAATAATTAATGGTAGTTAGTTACTTTTCGCACAAAATATCAGATACAATAAAATTACTAAGTCATTTTAATGAGTTTTCGCATTACTATTTTTTGAGACATGCCTATATGGAGTAATGTGGAAAAAGTAAATAAGGAACTTTAATGCGTAAGTATCTTTTTCAACAAAGAAGAGAAAAAGTAATCAGGTGACTTAGTTACTTGTAGCTCATCAGTCATCAGTCACAGTAGTGTGTACTTAATTACGTCTCGCGATTTTTATTTTTCTAAATAATTACGTTATGAATGCGAGATTAAGACAGAAATATGGAGAAAAAATTGCTGGTTTTATTGATATTTATAAGTCGATTTTGAACATTTTGTTACTTAATTAATGACTTTTCGCTCTACGGGGACGATATACCTAACATGAAAACACGAAGGATTTTTTAAATTCATTCGTTAACCATAAAATAGCTTTGTGAATGAATGAAAGATTAGAAGTATGTTTTCGGTTACAAAAATATTATGTAAAAAATGAACTGCTATAATCTAAAAAAATATAAAAAATACATACATTTCTCCTAGACCAATGATAAAATATTGTACACTACTTAAATAAGTCGCATAAAATCCTTTTCTTTTTAGCGGTTCATTCATGATATTTGACAGGTTTATCAAAATATTGTATTTATTTTTATATTGTGAATTCTTATTATGTATTATTATTCAATGTAATAGTTATGTTCTAAATTATACAATAATTTATGATTAATTAATTATTTAAAATTATTATTGGCAACACTATGTTGCAAGTTTTATGTCAACACACATTCCAAACTTAACTATTTACCGCGAAAAACTTTTCGAGCTTTCCGTTTTAATATTACTTATTTACTAGGTAGTTAGGTAGGTATATCATAAATGTTGTGATTTATGGACTTTTGTGAGATCATTATAGTATATATTATCTGCTCGTAAGTCATTACAGTTTGTGTCAGTTTAGTAGGATTTCGTTTTACATAAAGTTATACCTATTGTATCTGCTGCGGTTCTGTGTACTGTAGAGAAAATGCACGAGACCATGGACTTTAGAACACATTTACTAAAAGTGGAGTGCCGCTGGATCAGTGCAGTGTAAATAGATAGTATTTATACCATGTTGCTGCGTGAACTGTCCTGTCTTCAAGCCAATCAAGCGAAGATTGTTATAAATATCTTTCTCATCTGGATCTTTAAGCCGTAAGTACTCAGATTATTTATTTTTTTGTCTATTTTATATTACTGATATGGACTATTATAGCCTATATTACATATTCTTGAAATAGATATAAAGATTAGTGGATGTAATCAATGTAGGAAGAAGTAACGTTTTATTTATATTGTACATTATTACCAATAACATAACTTTGATTGCAAATTTGGCGTTATTATTGTTGATAGCAACAATATTATTTAATAACTTGTATGGTCAATATGACATTAATTTAATAGCTGAATATTATAAACATAAATTAAGTCTTTAGAATGGTCACTAGAAATTATAAGAAAGATAGGTAATTAGTAAAAGATACATTATTGTAATTTATAAAAACATTAATTTAGTATTTATTGGGCTGCACTTGCTGCTAACCTGCAGCCCAGCACATCCTTAGATCCTTTAAAGTCATTTCCTACAGGAATACAATACAAGGTTGTTATTGTTATTTCATAGATCAATTCCACTTAAACAGTTATTAATATAATTATATCATAGGTCTTTAATCTATTGAGTCGCAGCGGTACACTAGTGGCCAGATAAAATAAGTTTTCAGTTACGTCTGCATTCCAACAATTAACAGGTTAATATATCTATACTATTTTATTTTTACCTACCTTCAGAGGAACTCTTTATCAAGAATGTTATTTAATCCAACTACAGACTCAGGTCAGCAATTGGAAAATGGTCCATAAGGACACCATCAAGTATTCTTTGTCTGTTGAACTTCTAAACTAAAGAGAACCCAATTGACTACAATATAATATTAACATGTATTTGAGTTATACATTACATAATATAACAAGTCAATATGGATATTTATATATGAATATATAAATGGATTTATTTGTATTTGTTTGAACTTGTCTATGTTAACCATTATTATATTATTAGTACAGTGAATACAATTAAATAATAATATATCTAATATTATGTTATTTACTATATGTATATTGCAATTTAATTTTATTTATTGAGAATGATTTTATGTCCTTTTGTCTGTAACAAAATAAACAAAATACATCCATAATAATGCAATATTTTAGATACTAGTCTATCAGTATTTTCAACATTTCAATTGTTTGACTGAAGATTTACCAAAGTCAGTAAATCTACTTTCTTTTTGTTAAATAAGTTATAGTAGATCAAACTACAGTATATTTCCTTAGTTTATTTATAACAGTTTTATTAAATCATTATTTTGATACATATTTATTACAATAAAAATAACCTAACCTTGTCTTATTTTAGTTTAACTTACTAGTAGTTCTTAATATCACCAGCACATGTTTACCCTAGTAGGCACTAGTATTTCAATAACAAATTAGTCTAAGTCCCCGAAAGGGTAAGCAAAGGCTTATAACACCCACGTTTTGCTATTGATATTTGTACTGGCTAAAGTGGTAGACTCGCCATTACTACTGCCCTGGGTGTTATGGGTTTCTTCCGAATGGGACTAAAGTATCTGAGTTGTTCCGGAGGTTCTTTGTGTTCATTGTTTAATTCTTTTAATTCTTCATTGTTCCCCGCGATATAGGACATCTGCCTAGTACGAGAGTTGTCTATTAAATTACAAAGACAGACATAATATATTGGATGTAATTTAGGGGCCCACCCTTTTATCGTCTACCGCGTACAGTTGTAGACTTCGTGCTACCGCTGATAACAGCTTGACAAAAAATCCCAAAAAATACTTGCCTGGGATTCGAACTCGAGTCTTCATGTGTAACAGTTGTATTCACAACTACCTATATTAATTAAATTTAAGAAATGTATTCATTTGTTACAACTGTATGTTTTTAATAAACTCTTATTAATATTCATGTTTAATACAGCCAGTGTGCTTTGCACTATAATGTAAGTAATTCAATTTTAATTTTCAGATGTAATGATTTAAGAAAATCATTTGATACTTTGGATTATAAGTTGCGGATGTCGAACACAATAATAAGAGGAAGATCGCTAGAAATTTTTTCATCACCAGACATTTTTCGTGCTCCTATTACTTCTAGATACTATTTAACCATTTTAAATTGTAAAGCTGGCTAAACGGAATTTTTAAATCCATTTGTTTACAAATGTGCATTAAAAGCCATTGTAATTTTGTTACTTTAATATAATATTTTGTGGAATAAAACTATTTCTCATTATAACTTAAGCATTTTTATTTTAGCACAAACTTATGCACTCTTGCTACACGGACATTGTATATCTATAATGCCGTGTAACATCAGTAGCATAATTTTGCGCATGTACCAGCCACTAAGGCTTGCTTTTGAATTCCCAGATAAGGCAGTGTTATTATTCAATAACACTAATCCACCAATAAAATGCTTACGCTTAGTGGCAGTACCGATCTTGGAAAGGTCCAAGATAGACAAACATAAACTCGATCTCTAGTACGTGGGACCTAGAGATGGCTAATAAATATACTTCATACGAACATAGGAACTAAGTATTTAAGATAACATGTTAATATAATAATAAATAAAACTTTATATTACAGTACATAGTTATTGTAATAACAATTTTCTATTACCTGCTAGGTTTTGTAATATGCACCGCAACTGAACGTCGTAGATAAAGATATTTTCCAAATGGGTAATACCTAGCTAGAAAGGTTTCTTCGTACTTATGACTCACGACTATATATCTCAGATGGGGTAGGCACATTGCCGGACTTCGTACTACTACTGAGAAGTTCCTAATAGAAGAATCAGAAGACTGCCCAACTCGGGAGACATTACGACCACTGAGGCAGAATTAGAATAATTAAGAATGTTGGACCTTGGAATTTGTCTTGTAGTCTTTTATATTTATTTAATAATGTTAGACTTTTTCCAGAATAAATTAATAATTTATTATGTTACAGAATTAAAGGCATATTTTAAAAAAAAACGTCCTTCTCTATTATACTGCGTGTGTGTTAGTTGTACCCGGCTTTTAGAGTCTCCTATAGCATTTCTTTCTGGACTCATTGATGTGTAGTCACCTAAAATAAATAAGAATGTTTTATTAGACCGGCAAATAAATTAACTTCTCTTTATTTCTCCTTTACTTATTTGCACATGTTGGTAAACCAGTAAAATTATTGTCTCACGTTGAAGGGTTTTCAGAGTCCCGTTGATATAGCGATGGAGACTGATAAAAATGAAAACATTGTTTCTAATCTTGCCACTGCAACTAAAATATCATACAAAATTACCTATGTTAAGGTGGAATGCTTGTATTAGAAAAGTATTGATTTAGCATAGTACCGAAAAGTTTCATTCCTAGCATATTTATACCTTTATAACGTCAACATGAGCACGATTAGGTAAATCAGTACCGGGTCCATTAAAGCACTATTATTTATAAAATTCGCAATTACGAAAGTAAAAAGTTACCTTAGGCTTTCGTGTATTTTGAGGTTGAAATCACGAAAAACGGGTTGTCAAAGTGACATTAGGACGTCTTTCGTAGCACTTCGCGTTCCTATTATACTTATATAATACTACTCTATGACTTCGCGGTAGGGTTTAGGACGTACAAACGTCATACGTCGATATATATAAGTGACGAATTTCGGAACGAATGATGTTTCATGGTAAGAATAAGCACGAACGAACGTACGCAATTGCGTATAACGCGTTTCACGGTAGGCCCCCTGGTTAATGTCAAATTATCTTATGTGGCTGTTAGCCAATTGTACAAAGGAAGAAAATAAAAACGTTTTTTTCTTCAATTAGACTGATCTATTATGTTTTACACTTTAATTTATTATGTAATTTTAGCAAACAAGAGATTTGTACTCACAATCCAGCCAGAACCATATTGCATCAGTTATTGAATTTGCAACGGTCACAGACGATGTTCCTCGGTCAAAGGTTTACAAACTAAAGGATGAGTAAATAAAACATTTGCTAAATGTTTTTGATAACTGATTCTTATGTTTATTTATTTACTTTCAGCATGCGTTCAGATTCGATTTAAGATTTCTTGAATACAACAAAATATCTGCTGTTATAGTCAGCGTTGAGCACAATTGTACTGACATGTAAGAAAAGTAGTTTACAAACATTTAAACAACGGACACAATAAACAACCAGACTTGGAACAATTATTTGTGAATCGCACAAATTTTTGTTCCGTGTGGGGATTGAACCCGCAACACTTGGTGCGGCGGTAGTGGCGAGGCGACAACATAAACCACTGCGTCACCCATGCAGTCAATTATTCAATATTGAGAAAAGTATACATTTTAACTCAATAACAACTATACATACATAGTATCCTTGACATGGTTTATAGTGAAAAGTTAATAACTACGGATAAGGACGGCTAAACAGAATTGTGCATGAGAATTTTCTTTAATGCTTAATTTAGTTTATAAGTCCTTAAATTAATATTATAAATGCAGTTTAAACATTTTTTTGTAAGAAAACACGTCTATTTTATACGAAATTGGGAATAAGTGAGCATTAAAATCAATCTGCTGGACATAGGTCTCCCCCCAGACGCACCTGCGTCAATAACTATGTGTATGGCACCAGTTTTTAGCTTATTCCTACCTGAAAAATAAATTGTACGTAAGTAGTAATAAGTTAATCTGAATGTCTCATAAAATAGTAACAAGTTCAAGTCCACAGGTAAAGCACTCCTAGTGACACCCGGAGAACTCCTAAGTATGTATGTAATTTTCGGATAAAAACTGTCATACTTAAAATTGCAGTACATAGGTATATGGGGATGATTTGGCAGTCCCTAGGGGTGCTTATACTTCTTACCTTTCTCTTAACACCATATTTTTTGGACAACCTTCATATACAAGGTCTATGATTATATGTAATCTGAATAGCGATAGTGAATCCGACTTTGTATGACTTGTATATAAGGATCGATATCTAGATAGGGTCTACACATTGTGTTTTATGTTAAAGCATTCTAGAAGTATATTCTGTCACGGGGGTCCTATCAAATATTCAAACAAAGGACACAAAGAACACCCATATTCGGACCCAGATTTGTGGATCATACAACATTTTGTTTCATGTAAAAATTGAACTCAGCGTCGTGGTCAGGGCCATGTCACAACTTAAACCAATACGTTACCGTGCGTTGGCAGCTTAATGGATACACATAAAGTAAAAATCAGGCTACGAATATTTACAATCAATTATTCAATTAGATTATTAGATAGTGATACGTACATTGCACTTTTCTCTGTAAGTATTGAGCTACACTATAATACACGCGGTTTATCTTCCTGCAGACGGAAGCCAGTCACTAAATTCAGGAACGAAGGTGGTTACCTCCAGCTTCTGTTCTTTCAAAATATATTTTGTGAGCCAGAATGCTGTAACTAACAGTAAACCGCCGGTTAATATGCTGGAAGAAATTAAATAAATTATATATTATACCTGCAGAGTTATAATATCTTTACTGGCTAGAATCTGCAGAAGGTAACCGATACAAATTCTAATGTAAAGACTGTCTTGGCAGCCCAGAATTACTGTCTTCAACTGCTGTGAAAGATGTTTCGAGTTCGATGCCCGGATTGTAAATTAACAGGTCTATAATAAATATAATAATAATCTTAATTTATTTATATTAAATGTTACTTTCATTAAGCAGATGCTTTCTTTAGTAGGTGTTATGTTCTAAAATAGTAAATATAGAATATTTACTTTATTTTTCAATAATTATGTGATTTATTTAAATAATAACATATATTAAATTATCAATACCTCTTACAAAAGTTTCTATAAAAATCATGTTTCTAATATAAGGCACGTTATTTCATTCATTATAATGCTAGGCTTCGTTATGAGATCATGCTCTCAGTTTTCAAATATAAAAGTCATTAAAATTCTTTATTGCTCATATGTTCGCAGCATCCTTGAATATTGTTCACAAGTTTGGAACCCACAGTACGACGTTCACATAAACCGATTAGAATCAATACAACAAAAATTTGCCAGATATCGGCAATACAAGTGCAAGAAATATGATGATACCTATGAGGCGAGATGTAAGAGACAACACCTACTACCATTATATGTAAGGAGGAAAACTTCAGATGTTTCTCTTTTAGTGAAAATAGCCCAATCCAAAATAGATTCCCCATACCTTCTTGACAAGATAAACTTAAGAGTTCCTACCAGATCAGTTAGAATACCCTATTCTTTACATGTTGCTCGTGGTACCACCAATTATAGAAACGGATCGTTTTTCGTAAGGTCTGCAAGTATTATCAACAAATTAGGCAACTCGCATGACTTAGACCTATTTAACACAAGTCCTTCTAGTTTTAAGCGTTTTATTGCCGACCAGTGGTTTGAATCGGTTCTCTAATTGCTCTAGTTTTTGATTATTTATACAGTCCGTGTTCTTATTGTGTAATTGTTATCAAGCACTAAATACTAAAATGTGAAAACGTCTAAATGGTTCAAAGATGTTTATATAGTTGTTAATTAGTTTTAAGATACTGTTTGTTTTCCAAATAAAATAAAATAAAATAATTGCCAAAAACAATCTCTCTCTCTCTCTCTCTCTCTCTATTTACAGACAAAGCTTATTTATTTCATTAAAATGTTGTAAATAAAATATCGCATTTTCCTCTTATAATTAAATTATTTTTATCTTATGAGCTAAAGTATAATTACAAGTAAATTTAAAACATACCAGCAACGGCACAGGTCAAACTGAATAAAAAAATAATGATTTACTTACTATCCATATACCATTTTGTCCTCAACAAATTGTACTTATGTATGGTTAAAAGGCTGCAATGTCAACTGAATACAAAAGAATGACCTGATGTCAGAATATATGCAGGGTATTAACGTAAGGCTTAGTTTAAGATGGTTCAAAGGCGGACAAATTCAAATATTGAGCTTAATATTGTCTTCTGTTTACGCGAATGTTATTTATTGAAATTAAACTACTATATACGGATTTTATCGCGTTGTTTATTTAGCACTATACTACAAAAAAATTAAAATATTACACTACTACTACTGTTGATTTTATTTTACTAACGGGGAGACTCTCCCCGTGACCAAATACAAATAATATAGATAAATTTAAACTAGACCTAACTACAGTAAATTGGAGTATAATATATTATTAGATATAGATATTAAATCTATTTATTATATTCGCTTTCCAGCAGCCATGGTCACGGGTCTCCCCGTGACCATGGCTGCTGAAAAGCAACCGAAACGTCGGGGAAAGTGTAAACCAAAAATAAATAGATTTAATAGTTTAAATAATTTTATTAGCTTATAAATTTGTAAAATAAAATCAATAGTAGTAGTAGAGTACCTAATATTTTCAAAATTTTGTAATATGGTGCTAAATAAACAACGCGATAAAATCCGTATATAGTAGTTTAATTTCAATCAAATATTGAGCATATGTTTTAAAGAAGTTCTAGTGTTTGTACTTTACGTATGCATTAGAGAATCATTTTGAAAAGAAAAAAACGGAAATAGTTATATTCCTCCTTCGCATAGCTCATTAATGAAAACGAACATATCGCAAAATTTAAAATATATTGTTTATAAAAGGTACTTTAAAATTGAATGCTAAAAAGGTAATTAAAATAAATAGTACCAAAGCCAGCCCGAAAAGTCAAGGTCTCTTTCGGTCAAGCTTCGGTACAAGATCGGAGAGTTGCAATGCTGACAATTACGACTATATTTTCCGAAATAGTTGGCTGACTTATTTAGCAGACCATACAGTTGAAGTCAGAACAGAGCTTGCATAGAACTATGACTAGTAAAAGTTTTAACTTATTCGGATACGAAAGCCTTGACGAAAGCAGTTAAAATAAATAGAGTGCCTAATTCAGTTTAACATTCAAACTACGGACACAAAGAATGCCCAGTCTCGGAACAGCTATTCGTGGATCACACAAATTTTTGTACCGTGTGGGGATCGAACTCATACAGCGCAGTTGCAGTGACGAGGCGACCACTTAAACCTAGTGGTTTAAGCCATCCAGTATCGTCATACATGCAGTCTTGGATTTGTCTAGTAATTACTACTTGTTTGTTTCGTTTGCTACTTGTTTTAGTAGCAATCGAGCCAACAGTCTACATATACGATAGTCAACGGTAACTACCTGCAGTAGAAGAAAGAGAAGAAGAGATTTATTTAAAAGGCTGTTTTACAAATCCTACACGCAGTTGCTCTGCCTAATGAATGTGTATACATTCTTCCATCTTAACTGTAGACTTGCCTTAACTTTTAAAGAAATGAACAATGACAAATGTTGATTCAACACTTAGAGCATGGGAACATTTTAATTGATTTACTATTACTAAACAATACTATTAGAAGTTTTATCAAACTTTGTGTTATACTTAAATAGTTGTCCCGAGCCTACTATCTACTATTATTGTGTTCGTTATTATTATATTTCAAAATGTAATCCTGCGGCATAAGGACTATCTCTAGAACGGGGTTGTCTTTTCAAATCAAATAAGTTTAAGATCATTTGATCTGCTGTTTACCATCGACAATAATCCACGCCTAACGTATGCACTTAGTTTATTCAAGAAGAATATTAGTAATATGCAAATTAAATGCAGAAATCCTAACTTATATTATAAATGCGAATGTGAGTTAGTTAGTTTGTTACGCTTTCACGCCTTAACTACTCAACAGATCATGAAATTTCACATACACGTTGTCAGGGCAACAGATAAGGACATGACTCTCGTCTTGCTAATGGTGAGTATATAGCATAGACACAATCAAGTACAATCTCGTGGACTTAGAAGTACCGTACTATAAGTATGTGCCCGATCTGGTTCTCGAAAATGGTCATGCAATGTTGTACACGGAACGGTCCATCATTACTGACAGGAATGTTCTAGCCAATAGTTCTGCCATTGTGGTGGTGAACCGACTCGAGCGCCACCCTTGAAAGAATTTCGAGGGAAAACATTGTGACTTTACAATGGATAAAGAGGCACAGTGAATCACTGGGCAACGATGCTGCAGATGAGTTGGCTAGAAGAGGATCGGGAACCACCAGGGAAAGTCCATCCCCTTTCCTCCCTTTACCAATCTCACAACTAAGAACATGGATGCGGCTTCGCACTCAGTGCCAACACAACGAACGCTGGGCACGGACAACGGACTGCAGATAGTCGAGAGAAGCCCTGCCGGCCATCTCACCACGTCTGACACACCGCCTGCTCAACCTACAAAGATTGGACCTTCGGACCATCGTGGGGACCCTAACAGGATATTGTCCCCTGAACAATCATCTGTACAACATCGGAGCAACAGACAGCCCACTGTAGGGGATGCCTGACCGAAGAAGAATCTGCTGCCCACGTGGTCCTGGAGTGTGTGGGAGTAACAGCACAACGTAAGGAAATCCTCAACAACCCGAGGTCACTCCGCGAAGCCTGCGAAGACCCCAGGAAACTTCTGAGCTTCTGGGCGGAGTTGGGCTGGCTATCTCTATAACCGGCCGACTCTCACGCATAATGGACCAACCTGGAGTTCAAATGCGGAAAAGGGAGTCCAATTACAATTACAATATCTCCTATAATATATTAATCAAAGAAGTAAATAGTACTAAATTCCTTGGCCTAATTATAGATAAAAAACTAAACTGGAAAGACCATATCGAATATCTTAGTGACAGATTAAGCAAAACTTCTTATGCCCTGTATAAACTATCGACAACGGTGAATATAGACACACTCCTTATTGCGTATCATGGCTTAGTGGCTTCGATTTTGAGGTATGGAATTATTTTTTGGGGCAACTCAACAGATAAAGCCATAATATTTAAACTCCAAAAGCGATGCATCCGTGCTATGTTTGGCTTGAGGGTGACTGACAGTTGTCAGCCATACTTTCGAAATCATGACATACTAACTTTACCGTCACTTTACATTTTTGAAACCTGTCTGTTCGTAAAAAAGAATCCGACACTATTTCCACTACTGTCTGATACTGTCCTACGCAATAGACGAGACAATCTTCGGCTACGCATGCACAGCGCCAAAACTACTCATTTGGGTAACAGCATATTTTGTATGGCACCAAAAATCTATAACAAGCTACCTCAAAATCTCAAAGCCTTAAACATTAATTTATTTAAAAGAAAAGCTAAGGACATGTTATCAAAAAAATGTTATTATAATATCAACGACTTTATGAATGACAAATTTTAATTACCTATTTAAATTGACATATAATTATTATTCTTTGACATTATCCTATAATCATTAACATTATTTTGACATACATAATACATGATGACATTTCTTTAGCCGTAACTCAATATTATGCTTTTATTTATAATTAATTCAATTTGATTTATGTTTTTGTTTTTAATTAATATATATTGTTTATAATATAAATATTTGATATAGATCATAATTATTTGTACATTAATTCTCATTAATATTTGCATGCCAACTGTGGTAAAACATGTTGACACACTGACTTTTATAACAACTGTTTACCTATTCTGTTAACTACACGTGTTTTAAGCAAATAAAATATCTTTATCTTTATCTTTATCTTTATCTTTATCTTTATGACATTTGGCTTGGACGTAAAATACTTAATCTCCTGGCTCTTAAGGAGTCCCAAGATTCTCTTTGATTGGGCTAGAATTAGTTGAAGTATATTGCGTTCTACCACTAATGGTATGCTTTTTTGTATTTCTGCTTTGCTACCTTATATAAAAATAATGTATATTATAGTTTAATAACTATGAATTATTAATGTTTCTGATCAATTGCCATACAAAGTCAGTGGAAAAGAAATACAGACTGCGAGGATCCGCTCGTATATGAGGTCAGCTGACTTGGATGTAATCTTACCAGATATTAAGCGACAATGTAGCCGATGATGGAGCACGCTTGCCTAGAAGGTACCTTGTCACTCGCGGCTTGAAGGCACCCAGATTATATTTAGGGGGTCAAACAAACATGTGTAATAAGTTCCACTCCTTTGCGATGCGCATTATAAAAGGAAAAGCAAAGCGTTTCATGGGTACAACTAAAATATTAACCTGGTATAAACCTACATGGTGGATACATCCGTGGCGCTGGTCATTTGTCTGGTCGTTCGATTATAAAATAAGGGAATTATATAATACCTCTGCACACTCTTTGACATGTAACCGATAGATAGAATATCTGATTACTATTGCTCTTTTTAGATTCCTATTGCTCTTTCTTAGGTTACTTATGATTGCGGCCGCTGCCTTTACAACGGTTTGGACAGTACTGTAATGGCGTCCGTATAATAATACTCGAACTTCTTCATGAGGCAAATTGTAATGAATATGAATGCTTATCTGGAAATTATCAAGGCAAACAAACCGAAGGGCTGAGCGATTTATGGAAATTTAAAGGCGGCAATTGAAATATATTTGTGCCCGTAGAATAACAAAATCTTTACCAATATTATCTAGGTAGTACCAGAGAAAGTCAATAAAACTTTTCTCGAATCGGTAATCAAAGCTTTCGCGTTCAAACTTAAATAAAATGCGAGCAAATTCGCGAATAACAGTAACTGAAGATTCTGTCTTAGTGCCTTTCTTTTTCTCCATCATCTATGTCCAGTCGGAGTAATTGTTTTGTTTTATGTTGTTGATTAAATTTATACTACTATCTACTACTATTTATATACTATATATCTATTTGGTCTTTATACAGTGTCCACAAAGCAAATAATTATTTACACTAATCGTTACTTCTTTCTCTTTACAGATATTTTGCAAAGTAATACATAACTAACAATCAGAAAAATTTGTGTGTCAGTGTTAAATTTATTGCATTTTAGCTCCTCTATCTATTATTGCCGGGAATACGTCGAGTTACCAGTGACCCTGTATATTTGATGAAGATTTGAACAAAAAATTATGATTATATCAATATAATTATAATGTTTTAGGTATAGGACGTATTTTAAGCTTATATTACGATCATATAATGTAGTCATAACAAGTTGTTATTTTGATTATAACGGTTTATTTAATTTAGTTAAGATTTAATGTATCGTTGATTTATATACAGTGTGTCCCGTCATGAACTAGCGATATTGTAAGTACCGATAAAACAACTATTTTAATACACAAATAAACTACAAAATCAAGTCCAAACTACTTATCAGCTATGTGGCAGCCATTTTGTTTTTTTTATTGACATATTTTCTACGTGGACACAAAAACCATCATATCTCTCAAAATTTTGGTCATACTGGAATAAAAATAGTCTTATTCGAAGGGCAATTCTATTGTCTATCATTTACAACTTGATCGAAGAGTTGTCACTATCAAATCTTTGAAAAATACCAAATTCCATCTAAAATATTTGAAAAAACTGACACGAATAAACAAATCAATGTACATTATTGCAAAAATAGCCCCGATGACCCATTTTGTTTTTCTGCGAGATTGACAGGGTATAATCTAAGCTACGATATAACATTCAATTTACAGCTGTATGACTATTGGTTTAGAAGTTATTGGTGTTTGAACATAGCCTATGCGCAAGCACAAAAGCCCATTGTAAAGATCCTATCTGGCGCTCACTGCGTTCCATGCGAGAGCAGGCCAGAAATACAGCTCGCTAATATTGTGAGTAAGCGAGATGGAAAATACAGATCTCTTACTTGGAAAAAATGCCACAGTTTTAAGGATTATTAGTTAGTTTAGTTGTCCCTCGCCCTGCGTTGTGATCACTACTTTCACATACTGCTCTGCTGTTTAAGTGTTTACGTGCTCTGTATTACTGTTAATTATTATTGTTAACAGTGTGATACTAACATGGAAAATCGTCAATATTCGTCCCATGATATTGCCGACATACATTTCGTGTATGGTTTTTGCAATGGAAGTGCAAATCGAGCTGTACAAGAATATCGACGGAGATACCCTAACCGGCCTACCCCGAGCCGCCAAACTTTTATCGAGGTGCACTCAAGGTTAGCGGAAAGAGGAATCCAAAGGTCTGTTAATGAACGCGCTCGTATAATAACGCCCGAAGATGAAGAGGAAGTGCTTATTAGACTGATAGCCAATGATCTCAGACTAAGTGTCAGACGCATTGCTGTGCAACTACAGCTATCTAAGTCGAGTGTATGGAGAATTTTGATACGAGAGGGATTACACTCATTTCATTTTCGCCGAGTCCAAGACATAATCGGAGTAGACTATGCATCCAGATCCGTGTTTTGTTCGTGGCTCAATAGAAGGACAAGACATGATCCTGATTTTCTGAAAAAGATACTGTGGACTGATGAGGCTAAATTCACTAGAGCTGGCATCACAAATCACCGAAATGATCATCTCTGGAGCTCTGCGAACCCAAAGGCAGTGCGCCAAAGTTCATTTCAACATGAGTTTTCGGTGAATGTATGGGCGGGCATAATCAACGATCGTTTGATTGGGACCTTGGAATTGCCTCCTACATTGAACGGCGCTAGATTCCTGGAGTTCCTGGAAACCCAATTTGCTGATAGTCTCTTGGAATTACCTCTGGCATATCGTCAGCAAATGTGGGTCCAGCTGGATGGTGCACCCGCCCACTATTCTCTAGCAGTAAGAAATTATTTAAATACAAATCATTCGCCGTGGATTGGTCGCAGCGGTGTAGTAGCTTGGCCACCCCGCTCACCCGATTTAACACCATTAGATTATTTTTTGTGGGGTCATATGAAGCAAAAGGTGTACGCTGCAGTTCCCAACTCAAGAGAACAACTCGTCGAGAAAATCATGGTAGTTGGCGAAGAAATCAGAGCTGATTTCGACATGATTAGGCGCGCATCAGGCCAGGTGGCACAGAGAGCTGTAGCTTGCCTACAAGCCGGAGGTGGCCACTTTGAACAATTAATGTGATGTGCGTTATTGTGATGTAAAACCTTTACACAAATAAATGTTAATGAGAATTTTGTGTTTTATTGATTTTCCTGTTTAGGATTCTGACCATGGTGCTTGCGCATAGGCTATGTTCAAACAACAATAACTTCTAAACCAATAGTCATACAGCTGTAAATTGAATGTTGTATCATAGCTTAGATTATACCCTGTCAATCTCGCAGAAAAACAAAATGGGTCATCGGGGCTATTTTTGCAATAATGTACATTGATTTGTTTATTCGTGTCAGTTTTTTCAAATATTTTAGATGGAATTTGGTATTTTTTCAAAGATTTGATAGTGACAACTCTTCGATCAAGTTGTAAATGATAGACAATAGTATTGCCCTTCGAATAAGACTATTTTTATTCCAGTATGACCTAAATTTTGAGAGATATGATGGTTTTTGTGTCCACGTAGAAAATATTTCAATAAAAAAAACAAAATGGCTGCCACATAGCTGATAAGTAGTTTGGACTTGATTTTGTAGTTTATTTGTGTATTAAAATAGTTGTTTTATCGGTACTTACAATATCGCTAGTTCATGACGGGACACACTGTATAATAAGTGTAAAATTATATTTGAATAAATATTACAAAACACAATAATTACGATCTTAAATAAACAGGATGACTAAGAACCAATAAATTGCCAGTTATGTGCGAGACGAAAAATGATCTGTTTAATATTATATTATCAAAAGCAGTGTTTAATACGAAGTATTTCTAGTTTAAATCTTATCAATAAAACTTATGTAAAAATAATACAAGTAAATGTTTAAAATATGTTGTGTTTCTTTTAGAATTGGATGGGACCCTTATTTTGCGCATAATATTTTTTCCTAATATACTTTGGCATATTTTTTTGGTATAATAATACTTTACCATTATTGTTTTTAGCGTACAGCAAATCTGGTGAGGTCCCCTTACCCGACCTTGCTTGCGAAGTTGCTTAGTGACAACTCGTCAAATAGGTTTGTTAACTAACCAACCGCAACATATCCTAAATAGTTGTGTTAATATACAATTTAAAAATTATGCGTGAGATGTTATGAGTAAATATTGTTATGCGTATACAGGGTGATTTTGAAATCGTGTAATTCCTTTTAACCACGCATTCTACTGGTGATATAGAATAACCCTTTTTTTTTTTTTTTTTTTACGTGGGGTAATGCAATGACGCATATCCCTCCGCGGGGGCGGGCGGAGGGATTATGTCGGACTCGCCGGGGTAAAATAAAGATGTTAAAAAAAAAAAGATAATGTACCTCCCGGAATACCGACTAAACCTACCACGGTGTTCCTCGACACAACCACTACCGACGGGGCCGCGCGAATCGCTTTCGCATGCGGTCGCGACCCCGCCGAGGTTACGGCCCGCCGTATGAAACGGCAGGCCACTACACGAAAGACCTACCCAAAATAGGCACTACTTCAAATAAAACCCTACTGTCTCCCCTAGAGGGGAGACGGACTCGACACAGAGGCGCGCGTGGGAACACGCACGCCGCCTCTCGGACCTGGTGCTGAATGGATGGCAGGCAGGCCCACAAAGCCCGCCACCCCCAGGTCAAATCTCAGGGTGGCTGGAGGTCATCTCGCGCCCTCCGGCGCCCGGTTCTGCGGTTGGGGAGAGGGTTTACACGCTCCCTCTCCCGCTCCGCCGCCTCCTTGATGGAAATCACTTCCTCGCAAAAGGAGGCGACGGTGTTCCACGACCTCTCACTCCGGACCATAGACTGAACTACGGCCGGGAGCGAGAGGGCAACCGATCCGACTGCCGCGATCAAATCACGACGCTGCGATGCCCAGGCGGGGCAATCCGCCAAAGTGTGCAGCGCCGTGTCCTCAATAACGTCGCGGCAGTCGCCGCAGTGGTGACAACCGGGCGTCTCTTGCCGGCGTATACGACACAGGAACCGGCCAAAACATCCATGGCCAGTCAGAACCTGTGTCAGCCGGAAGGTGAGGGCGCCATGCCGCCTCTCCAGCCACTCCTCAAACACGGGACTTACCGCCACGATCGTGGCGTGCCCGAGAATAACCCTGACCATATTTTTATTTAATTAGATTTATTTTTTTGAAAAATTATTATTCCGTTTTTTTCGTGAAATGGTGTCAGATAGTAGTTTTTTTTTTTTTTTTTTTTTACGTGGGGGAATGCAATGGCGCATATATATGGTCAGGGTTATTCTATATCACCAGTAGAATGCGTGGTTAAAAGGAATTACACGATTTCAAAATCACCCTGTATATATATGTACATAGGATACAAATATGCACTATAATATTATCTCTTAAAATTTCATGCAAATGGATAGGAAACCGTTTCTATCCGTGTAGTATATACTTACTTACGGTAGCTTTTGACTGTAACCGTGCAATCAATATACCTACATATTATCTGCACGGATGGTATAGTGTTTTAATTTGTCCTCGCCATTGCCGCCACGCTTAGTGTTGAGGGTTCGATTCCTACACAGCCCCATACTTTCTGTGATCCACCAATAGATGTATATCCCTTGGCATTATGGGCAGTTATGGTATCCTACGAGCGTTACGTATCTATTGAAATATTGAGTAGGCGATAGGTGCCTGTAAATTCTATATGTGAAGATTTACTTCGAAATTAGGTTATTTGACAAAGAACCTGTTACGAATTTAGCTTATAGAATAGGTGCTTAATTACATTATGAGCTATATTGAAAGATATTATAACCAGCCCATTGCTTAATTGTATGGGCTGGCCATATAAGTTAAAGGATCGATGGCCGTTGGAGTAAATAAGTCTTGTACTGAAGACTGCAATTTGTAACTTCCAGCCAGGTGAACTGACGACTTGGTGGTGTGTAGATAGGTGGCTGGGATAAGCTAGCTGTGGATGGCGGAAGATCAAATGCTGTGGCGTAGAATGGCTGAATCCAATGTGTAGTAGACTGTGGAAGACTGAATTAATAATTCATTGGAATTTATTGAGTGTGTAATATAATTACCATACCATTGAACTACCTAATAATATATCATGGGAAAGACTATTTAAAATTACCGTTATAATGATATTAAGCGAATTATTGGGCTTGCCATATGTACATTATTGTATATATTATATAATGTAAGCTGATTCATATGCTAATATGATTATCATATAGCAATATACTACGATTATTAGTTGGACAGTATTTTATAGATATTATCAACATTTCAACAATAAAATAAACATAGTGCATCCCATAAAGGATACTCATGAGTGACAAAAGAGAAGAACCGTACAATTTTTCAGATTTCACCAACGATAGGACAAAACTGTTCGTATCCTATTTCTACTGAAAATTTCTTTACAAAGATCGTTTCGAAATTGTCGTGTGTGGCTCGTTTTTTTAACATTAATCAACCATATAAGCTAATTCCCGCAGTTGATATGACATAAGTTGATGGGAAGATATACAGAAACGTTTTAAAGAATTTCATTTAATATGCTATGCTCTGAAAGTTCTTGGAGGCGCTTTCACTGTTCAGCGTAATAATATAGTGAGCATGCGTTAAACTACTCGTCCTATTAGAATTAAACATTCAAACAAAATGTTTTCTAAGGAATATATGTATATTGTACTATATCATTATATCTGAGATAAAAATATTTATTCTTATTTTAGGAAAAATATATGTATATATCTTTTACAAATATATAATTAAAATAAAATTAAAACATGCTTAACAATAAGTTTTTATTTTTACTAGATTATACGGATATTTCTAGATATTCGGACAGTTCCCAAGCAATTATTAAGTATGGATAGTGGCTAATTCGTTATTTCTTTAGTCTATTCTTTCAGTCTAAGTTTCTCGTCCTCTCTTATTCTTTCCCTGGTCGAATCGATATAATTTCATGCTTCTTCTATAAAAATATTAAATCCAAACATAACTTAATTAAGTAGTTTATATTCAACTATAACTCAAAGTAAAAGACATTAACTCTTCTAATGACTTTGCTCATCGTTATATCACACCTATGTATGTATCGACAGTCATGTTTAGTCGGTAAAAGTAGCAGCAGACAACATGAATCAATGTTGCTTTGTATTGTATAGTATTCTGATCAAAAATTTAATAACGTTTAATTTTTCCGGGTATACAAGCCTTCGTTTCTTAACATTTTAAAAGTTTTAAAGCAAAAGTATATTTTTATTAACATGTAAAACTGTCTTGCAATTTAGCGTCTTGAGCTACAGGGTCTGGCGGCCGCTTGACCTGACGGCGACGGAAGGTTTTGTTTTATGTCTGCCAATCCAACAATTGACAGATACAATCTTGCATAAGTAGAGCCACCACGAAACAACAAAAATAAATACAAAAGTCTTACTAAACAAAACAAGCAACTTTTCAAAATAATAACAATAATTACTCTTTAGTATTAATGAGATGAAATAATAAGATTTTAGTAGAATATTATATATTATACTAGACAGTAGGATGACATGATTTGCGTTTGCGTTGTTACATAGTGTAAGTGTTTACACTATGTAACAACGCAAAGGCAGTCCGTCATTAAATGCAGTTGTGCATTCATATTTTTGATTTTATTTTCAAAAATAATCGAAATTATATTAGATAACATCACACATAACCACGAGGTACCTTTGTCTTACTAAACTGTCTTATAAATAAAACAGAACCACAGATAATATAATACTATACTAGTACAGATACTCAATCCCATACAAAAATCTTGGACACGCCTAACTCTGGTCACAGATGATGGTAGGTTTAGTCGGTATTCCGGGAGATACATTATTCTTATTTCATCTTTCTTTTACCCCGGCGAGTCCACACCTCCGCCTGCCCCCGGTGTGTTAACGCATAAGGGCACGTAAAAAAAAAAGGCCTCTGTAGACTTAATACGTTTTTTTTAATAGCTTAGTAGTAAATTCTTCGCCGTAAATCAGTTTAGAATTTGCGTGAGTAAACGCACGCTTAGTAAAGAAGGTAATATTGTTTCTCACAAATTTACATATTTCTAGAATGTAGATGCATGGTAAGTATTTTATGTTTTTTAAAGTAGGGTTGGCATCTATCGGTTTGGTCTATGTTAGTTAGGATACGGATTAGTTTATTTGAAGAATGAAAGTGAAGGCGTGTCTTTGCTATTACCCCACAAGGTAATTCCGTAGCTAACTAAGCATATGCGTAGGCATAGTAAGTGGTTAATGCTATTTGAAAGTCAGTGGTGTTCTTAATTTCCCGGAGAGCATAGACGAATCTAGATATTTTTGATCGGATGTTTTTTACGTGAGACTTCCAGTTTAAATTCGTACCTATAGGTATTCCCAATAATGTGAAATCTTTGGCATTTTCTATTTTCATACCATTGGTTGAAAAATTTATTTCTAAGAAGGTCTTTTGATATGAATAGAAGGTCATTAATTTAGTTTTTCATAGTTAATTTCAAGATAATATTGTCTTCTATTTACGCGAATGTTATTCATTGAAATTAAACTACTATATACGGATTTTATCGCGTTGTTTATTTAGCACTGTATTACAAAATTTTGAAAATATTACACTACTACTACTATTGATTTTATTTTACTAATTTATAAGCTAATAAAATTATTTAAACTATTAAATCTATTTATTTTTGGTTTACACTTTCCCCGACGTTTCGGTTGCTTTCCAGCAGCCATGGTCACGGGGAGACCCGTGACCATGGCTGCTGGAAAGCGAATATAATAAATAGATTTAATATCTATATCTAATAATATATTATACTCCAATTTACTGTAGTTAGGTCTAGTTTAAATTTATCTATATTATTTGTATTATATAGGTGCTTTTTGATATACCAATTTATTTATGTTTGTTTCTGTGGTATGTTAAAGTTTAGTATAGTGCTGCAATGATCTGAGAAACCTATTTCATGTACAAGTGTGTGTAGATTTTTTGTGTTTAAGTTGGTGAATATCAAATCTAAGCAAGTGGATGTGGTTTGTGTTATGTGGGTAGGTTCTTTTACATGTTGTGTTAATTTATATTCAGACATAAGGTCAAGAAAGGTATTAGTTTTTAAGTCATTTTTAGTATATCTATATTTAAATCTCCTCCGAATATTATTTTAAATCTACAGTAATTTTTATTTATATAAGTTAATATTTTGTGATTTGATGGTAAACAATTTCTTCCTCTTTCCTATTCCAATAAATTGCTATTATTAATATATGTTCTCTTGGTATTTCACTCGCACAAGCTTCTAATATATAATCTATTGACATCTTTGATATTTCATTTCTTTCTATATGCTCTAAGTTTTCGTCTAGGAGGATGCAAACGCCACCTCCCTCTCGGCTCTGTCGGCAGAAGGACGCTACAATTTTGTATCCATTGAATTGTATCATTTGTAATTTATCTGGGGACAACCATGTTTCTGTCAGGCATATATGTAGGTCGGCATTTCGGATTTTGGTTAAGAAATGATTCCATTATGTGCTGTTTGTTATATAAATTCTGGATATTCTGAAATAGTATGCTAAAAGGTTGGTCTGCTTTTGCGAAATGTATGATTTTCTTGGTTGATTACAGGTGAAGTAGTAGCGTCGGCATCGCTTTTCCTGTTAATGTAAGCACTTTCTCTGTTCTCGTATTTACTTATTATGTTTGTGTATAGTCTCTTTTGTGAATCTCTCTTCTTTTATAAATAATTTATTGTTTCTAATCACTGATTGGAGACCTTGCTTACATACAGTAAGCATTTTTTCTCACATGTTGTTTCTCTCTTTCCGTTTTTCTTCATTCAGGAATTCTGCTGAAGTGCTTAGCCCAGTACCATAGAGATGTCGATTTTTATTAATTAAGTATTTGATCATTCTTTTACTTATTATTTCAATTACTAATGGTCAGGTTTTATTATGGTTTTAATTCTATAAGTATCCTCTATGTAGCCTAACAAGTCAATTTGTAAAGTGTCTCGGAACATGTTTATAATTCTATCGTGCAAATCATATTTAGATTCTCTTTGGTTTTCCATGAAGCCGTATAGTACAAATTTCTTGGTGCTACTTTCAGTAGAAGATGATCTACTTACTAGTTTTTTATTTCACATTGTAAGGAGTCTGTTTCTTTGTGCAATCTCTCTATCTGTTGATTAAGTGCTTCTATTTCCGCTTTTCTCTGGTCGTTTTGCTTGAACAGGTTACTAGTTTTTTGTTTTATGTCTTCTCTTTACTTCAAGCTTGCTTTGTTAATTTCTGATTGTATCATAGTTTGTATTTCCAGTATTATTAATTTATTATTTTCTTTTAATTTCAGAGTAATTAGTTCACTCAGATTGTGTAATGTTAGCTCTTTTCCTATACATGTTTCTATATTCATCTCCATTGTGTCTCCTAATATGCTTAGATCTTCTGAATTTATTATGTCGTTATAATATTTACTTTGACTTGGTTTATTTCTGAATGTAATGTTTGTTTCTGGTGTTATGGTATGGTTATTAGCTAAGGAATGCGGTCTAATAGGCGTATTGGAGTTATTTGTCTTAAGTCTTTTGCATTGACATTCTGGACATTCCCAGGTTAGTTTGCCATCTTTTGTTAAGTTCTTATGTTGCCTTTCCGTCACATTTGCGCATCCCAAATCATAATGTTCCTTGCAGGTCTGACAGGCAAGGTATCGAGAATTCTTGATCGTTTGTTTACAACCTGTACAAAGTATCATTCTATTTTGTTTACATACGGGTGGAGCCATCTGGTAATTTAGTGAAAACTACTTAGTTTCATTCAACGAAGTGCTCATTATTATAATGACAGGTGGTACATGTAGTAGTTCCTTAGTATTTTGATAAGTGTCGCTATATGTGCAATTTATGTTTGTCGATAAAGCAGTTTTCATACATGTATGTTTCTAGTTTATTTTGAAAAAGTTTTAACACTTTTTAGCACTGCTATTTTACCTCATTCACCTTTTTCTCTGTATTTTCACGTATGCTATAATTTTTCTTCGAAGTGTAGCCGGCTGTCTTCGTCATAAAAATAAGTTGTATTATATCGTTAAGTATTTGGTGTAACAACCTACATACAATAATAGACGTGGTTTTATTTATATTAATTGTCAGTGTACATAATTAACATCTTACGTCAGTTATGTGTTGTAATAAAGTAAACTTTAATAGAGGTAACATGTTTAGCATACTCTTACTCAACGTTCACCGTTGTAAAGTACGTCTTCTTTATAACCAAGTTTAAATTGGTATTTTGATCTAAATAAAATATATATTTTAACAAAATATTTATTCCTCAAAATATTCAAAATTAATTTCTTACCGTATTGTTATAATAAAATCACAGAACGGATATTATTTAAATATTTGTTTATTTTAATTAGTACTGGTAAATATTTATTAAGGGAGAGTTGTATGTTGTGTCAGAGTGCCCGTAATCATCCGCGTATTTCAATAAATCGCATACACTGTTATTTATGTATATAAAAGTCATTACTGGGGTGAGTTGGAGTCAGGCTTGCCACTTGTTTTGTCTAACATTTGATATATTATATTATATATCCCGAGGCTTGCGACATTTACTACTAGTACTACATAAAATAAGTGGTTCTACCCACAGCCACAACAACAAACTCATTCCTCAACATTTATCAACATTTTAATTATCATGATAATTAATAATTTGTTTATATCTACAATATTATATTAATTAATTTTAATTGTTTTGGCATATTACATGATTATATCGTAAAACCTGATGCCCAAATTAGGCTTAAAACTATATTTCAAAGATCATATTGAAACAGTATTGCTGAAATCGCTTGCGACATTAAAAACTTTTTGAAAATGTTTCTAATCGCCTGCAATGTAAGTACACAAGCCGTTTTGTCGACATTTTGAAACGATCAGCGGACCAAAATTCCTAAATTAAATTGGTATAAAATAAAGTTCGATCTAGTCTTATAAACGTCAAATGTTCATCATACAATTTCCGCATTTTCCTACTTAACAGCCCTTCACAGTGTCTCTGAAGTTGACTTACGTGAGCGAGTTTGTGTATCGCTGAGATCATCCCGTCATAAGCCTCTATTGTTCTACATGTAAGCACGTTAGTAAAATAAACAGAAGTTTTACTGTTACTTACGTAAGAATGCCTGCAATGATCTGTCGGATGAGTATCGAGCTAAATTCTTTAGTCGTAAGCGTGACGTACTAGACGTTACGCTGCACGTTGGGAGATTCGATCTATCTTCTAAGCGAGTCCAGTTCGTCTAAGCATTATTGAAGTATATAGTGCAATATTAATAGTAGTAGTAACGCGTAATATTGCAGATACTTACATGCCTTTTATGGTACTTAAATATTTTAAGTCGATAAAAATTAAAATTAATCATTAACGAGAAGGTGTTATTGGCGTTGGCAAGTTCGTGAAAGTGACACAATAAATTAAAAATATGGCGGTAGGACTGTAAGTAAAGATTATTTTTTCTAATAAGTAGATTTTAATACTCATAGAACGGCGGTTTAAATAGGATTTTAGGAAGGTAGACTTCTTCAACGTGTGATACGTACCTACTTGTGAAAAAATCTGCTATCTAAAAGGATATTGTCAGGTGTGTTGGCTTTTCAAAGCTAGTCATCCATGACTAGTTTAGTTTGCTAGATGAAAGCAGTCTCCAGAATGCTTTGATTTGGCAAACTAAGGTCTGAAAAATGTGAATGATGCCCAAGTGTCACAGGCATTCGTGGGGTATAAGAATACCATCAGGAGAGGCATCTCTTGCTTTTAACCTCAGTGATATAAAACAAAAGGAGAAAATCGCTCTAAAATGTTTTGTTTACGGATGCTATATTAATTAAATTCCGCTGTTAAAACAGAAAATAAGTGACTAGGTTTCACGACTCCGATTTAGCAAGCATCACGGACGTATGTCATCCTCAGAAATTGTATGTTGTGGTTCTCTATCGCCTCTACTATCACAAGTAGCAGGACCTGTATGAGACAGGATTCCCGTTTAATGTTAACCCCAAACGGTAGGTTCCAATATTTAGTCAATTTAAGTCGCCATATATGAACTAAAGAACAGCAAAACTGTCCTTATTTCTTTTGTCATTAAAGGTAATGCAAAAAAAATACAAATCTTTTCAGTCAGTATATTTACAGTGTTCAGTGATGTTTACATGTAGTATAATTACATAATGACGTAAGCGCAGATCCGAAGAGGAATTCCCTCTAAGGTTAGAGTTTAAGTAGTAGTTGGACGCTCGATAGAACTCCGAAATGACACGCGTAGGCTCAATTGAGTACAATCGCCACCCGTTCTGACTATATGTCCTAGCCATCACAGTCTAGCTACTTTAGTTTCCCCAATGATATTCGGCTTGGACTTTAAATATTCAATCTCCTGATTCTTAAGGAATCTCCAGATTCTCGTTGACTAGGCTAGAATTAGTGGCTAATATGGCTTTCTACTAATGCTTTATGCTCTTTCTATGCTGCTCTGTGTTTAGGCTTTGTAACCTTACATATGAATAAGGTTTATTATAATTTTATAACTACGAAAGTTCACATTTCTGGCCACTAGCCATATAAAGTTAGTGATGAATAAATATAGACTACGAAGGTTCGCTCCTGTGTGACGACTCGCTTTCTTAGATATGAGTAAAGACAACAACCGACAATGCGTGTTGTATGTGTGGGATCTGCTCAAGAAACATAATATTACGTTTATTTCTGCATTTGACCACAACCTCACCTGATGTGAAGCGACGAAGTGGTCGACGATGGAACTTGCTTGCTTGGGGGCCTTGGCACTCGCGGCTCAGGGGGTCAAACAAACATGTGTACTAAGTTCCACTCCTTTGCGGTGCGCATTAGAAAAGTAAAAGCAAATAGTTTCATGCATTTAAGTGAAATATCAAACTGGAATAAACTGGAATAACCTTCTTCTTTTCCTTAGCCTTAATTATTCCCAAGTCACTTGGGGTCGGCTTTTCTGGTCTAACCGGATTTGACTGGATATCAGTTTTTACACGGAGCGGCTGCCACCTGATCTCCGCAACCCAATGACTAACAATACCCTAAGGCTAGACCAGTGTCAGGATATTATAGGGCACTGACTTCCCAATAACGACTGACATAGATTATCATGGCAGCCAGAACCGACAGCTTGCGTGACGTGACGTGCGACGGCGTTGACGTGCTCTCCGAGGCACGGAGCAGGCGATAATTGTCAATCAATACGCACGTAATTTCGAAAAGTTATATAACTTCCGAAAGTCAGAGGTACGCGACGTGGGTTCGAACCCGAGACCCCCAGCATTACAGTCTGTTGGTCTCCCCACTGAGCTACCATTGCTATCAAACTGGAATAACCTAAATGGTAGATATTTCATTGGCGCTGGGCTATTTGGTCGTTCGATAGTTGAATGGGAAAGGAGGAATCAAATACCTAATGCAATATGCGTAGTCTACGACACGTAGCGAATATAACGTTATATCTGATTAATATTTCTCTTTTTCAGTTTACTCATGCTCGGGGCTGCTGCTTTTACAACGGTTTGGACAGTACTGTACTTGGGTGCAGTGAATAATACTGTAAAAGAGGAAACTAATTGTAATGATTATGAATGTATAGCTAAACATTATCAAAGCAAACAACCTGAGGGGATTAGTGATTTATGGAAATTTAAAGACGTAAGGCAATTCAAATATATTTGTACACCTAGAATAACTCAACCTTTACCAATATTATCCAGTTAGTACCAGAGAAAGCCAATTAAACTGCCCTAATCACTAATCAAATCTCATGCACAGCATTCGCATTCAAACTTAAATAAAATGCGAGCAAAGTCGCGGATAACAGTAACTGAAAATTTTGCCTTAGTGCCTTTCCTTTTCTCCTTCATCTTTGCCTCGACCTGACAGGTTTCCAAAACCTTTAAAAGAATTAGCGTGTATGTATGACCAGTTAGGTACAGTTAACGTAATTCTTTTGTTTGATGTTGTTGATTTATATGATACTATTTATAAAATATATATCTATTTGGCGTTTATTCCATGTCCATAAAGTAAATAATTATTTTCACTAATTGTATTTCCTTTTTTTACAGATATTTTCAATGGAATACATAAATAAAAATCCCAAAAACGGGTAACTAGTTTGTATATTTGAAGAAGATTTGAACAAGAAATTATGTTATAATAATATATAATGTTCTTAAGGATGTGTGAAGCTTGCTAATCCGAACTAGGCCTGCATAGATTTACTGAGATCAGACACTAACAAAGTTTATTCTTATGTTTCTATTATCACACGTGTTTTCTATCATATTTAATAAACATTAGAAAATACTCAGTTTTTAGGCAGTTTACACGGAGACATGTATCTAACGTAAAGAGACCCTTCGAGAGTTTTAATCTGAAGTGAGATGAACACCTGCAGTGGCACTAATCGCTGCAGGTGTAGGACTATTGTTACGTATTGACTGTTATATATCTGGGTTATGAGGATGGGTCGGAATATTGGTAACAATGGATAAAACGGCCCTGTATACTCTAGTAATATCAAGTCGTATGGGCAGACAGTGACTCGTCAACTCACTAGATGGGCCATCTGAATAGCCGCCATAGGCATACACGGCCTAAAACAAAGGGTAACACCGATGCGAGCGGCTAGGGGTGTTGAGCGTTGCGGCGCCGGCTTCACCGACATGGCCTCATGATTATTATTATTATTATCGTAGGTCGATTGTTATAACAATATGTTTCTCGACACGTATTATTTATGTTATTGTTTATACAGTAAGTTCTAAAGACCACTTGTGTTGTTCATGCCTTAAGTGTAGTTTTTATTAGATTATATTATTGACTTTTTCAATGCTATAAATATTTTTTGATACAAAAAGTTAATAGGATATATTTTCACGTATATTTTCTTCCTTATGCTTCATATTCACAAAATTTTAGTAGACAACATCCTATAACAAAACTTATTTTCAACAGTCAACAAATGGTAAAAATCAACGACATTTGTTACATGATGATGAGGAAATGTTAGAAAACATTCTGAAATGCATCTAAATTCACAAAACTCATAATTTATTATGCGAAAACATGCTGTTGCAATGATCACTTCTTTATCAGCCATTTTAAAGATACGTAACTTTTCTATAGGTAAGAGGTACACGTCTGATGCCTGCAGAAGATTGTAAATATGCTGTACAACTTGCTTGTAACTAAATGTTACTCTTTGTTATACTGTGTTAATATAATTATGTTTCTGGCAGTATGGATGGACGGAAAGAAACATTCAACATAAATAAACAAACAGTCGCAAATGTTAAAGAATGTTACCTAATGTTGTCATGCTGCATTATGTTTCTTCACAAAAAGTAATTGCGGTGTGGATGCACCATTATATAAAACATCTCATGCACTAGGAATAATTCCGTCGTCATGGATACTTGACAAATATTGAAACAACGGACAGAAATAAAAGAAAAATTAAATTTTAAACCTAAATATTTATGGTATACATTTTTGTTAAGGCTTCGGCTAAAGGGCTTCGAATACACTGCACTGGCAGTGGCGAGGACCAATTAGATTTTAAGATTAAATTATGGCCATAAATAATAATGTAGTCATAATATCAAGTTGTTATTTTTATTATATCGGATTAATATGTGTAGTCAGTACCTATGATAAGATTATGTTTGTACATATCTGTTATTAAAATTAATTAAGAATAAATGTATCGTAGATTTAAAATTAATTGTTTTAAAATTATATGTATGATTATAATTTGAATAAATTTGACTAAGCATAATAGTAGTATCTTAAATAAAAAAAATGTCAGTTAAGTACGAGTCGATAAATTATTTGTGAAATTTAATATTATAAGCAGTGTAACATAGCATATCGAAATATTATCAATAAAACAAATGAATAAATAAAACAAATAAATGATTAAAATAAATCGTGTTGTTATTCTACTAACGTAGCATATATATTTACAAATTATAGAGCTTTACTTATCAATATAGTTGGCTGTAAGTGCTTAGACACTTTATCTTTGGATAACTTTATATGAACTGCTATTAATATAGCTTATAGAATAGGCCCTTTGTTAATCTATAAGCTATTTTATCCAGCCTATGCCATAAAGATTAATTTGATGGCTTTTTCAATTAGAATGTAATCGATGGCTGTTGGAGTAAATAGGCTTTGGAGTAAAGACTGAAATGTAACGTCCAGCTAGGCTAAACTGATGACCTGATGGTGTCAATTTTGGTGGCTCGGATAAGCTAGTGTGGATGACGAAATAGAAGGCACGGCTAGAGGTGCCTTTAACCGGTTTCAGAACCGCTGGAGCCCTCCAGCCGATGATGAAGCGGTGGTCAGGGCGACAGCATGCGGCTCTTTCCTTCCAATTAGTGCAGGTATTGTCAGGGCTCAGTTGCTTTGGCAAGTATCTACATACAGACGTTAGGAGGAAACCGAATACCATCTGCCACTACTGCGGTTTTATTGGAGACACGGCGCAGCACACGCTCGAGGAATGGCCTGCCTATATGCCTGAATTTCATTAATAACAGAATCTCTAAGAATTTGGAGGCGCTGTCACCGTTCAGAATATAGAACAGTCTTGCATTTTAACGTCTTAAGCTGCTGGCGGCTAGACTCGACGGAGATGAAGGTTTTTGTATTATGTCTGGCAATCCAGTAATTGGTAGATTAATACATCTTACAATCTTGCATAATTGCAGTACGATGAAACAACAAAATACAAAAGACTTATTAAACAAAACAAGCATCTTTGTCCAATATTACTTATCTGCACTTGATATGTTTGTTACAAAGAAGCAGGTGCCTTACGTATGTATTTTTATAATAGACAATTGCAACGCAACCTAGTCTTGCATTTTTCTTCTTGCGCATGATATGAAAGGGTGCAGCATTACTCTCTGCACATAACTTTGACATATACAAGCAATTACAAGACAATATTATAATATAGCAACGATAGTCTAGTGGCAGATCGCTGGACTGCCAAGAAGAGGTTAGGAGTTGGATCGCGCGCAACTCTGACTTTTCGAAGTTATGTGCGTATTAAGTAGCTATTTTTTTTTAAATATCTCTTCTGAGTAATTAGGCATTAACCCTATGTCGCGGGGGGCTTAAAATATTCATACAACGGACACAAAGAACATCCAGACTCAGACTAACAACCATTTGTCAATCACACAATTTTTTGTCCCGTGTGGTATTCGAGCCCACAACACGCGGCGTAGTACCGCGACCACTTAAACTATTACGCCATATGTGCAGTCAATTAGTTACCTGTATATAGGTATAGTATGCTTTAAGGGTGAAGGAAAATAACTCAAAGCCTGCGATCATTTCAAAGAGCCTCGTAATAAAACTGTTCAAAATAGAGTTTATATATAGTAACAGTGTCAAATACATATATTATATCGTGAATGGAATAATCTCAAATTTGAAAAAAAAAAGATATTAGTCAGTCTAGATCAGAACTTTATTTTGTAACAATTTTATATCGAGATTCCATCCGCTGATCGATTCAAAGTGTCAACAAAATTACGGCTTGCCTTGCGTCGTCAGTTACTTTAGCAATACATTGCGGTTTTAATATGATCATCGTTATGGCAACAATTAAACATCACCCTGAAATACAGGTTTTCGCTTAGTTTGGGCATCGTGTTTGACGATATAATTATGTACTTTGCAAACACCATTATAATGTATTAATGTTATATTGTGACAAGATATAAATAAATTTATTAATTATCATGATATGTAGAGGAAGGAGTTTGCCGTTGCGGCTGTCTATGTGCCTGTTTAAAATAAGATGAGCAGCAGAAGTGTGAGTCGTACCTACTCACCCAAGCAACTTTGACGTGTTTCATACTTAGTTATTCTTAGTTTGGGTGTTCGTTAAGTCCGTCTTTTCAATATTTGTCAAGTATCGCATGTCACAAGTATTATGTGTTTCTAGTGCAGAAGTCTTTTTTTTTCAATTAATTGCTAACACAACAATGTATGCGATTCGTTGAACTACGCGGATAACACAGGCACTCATTTTTTAACGCGGCATTGTATCCGCCGGTCCGCGGAGAGGTTATGTCGGACTCACTCGGGCACGTCCCGCTCCTACCGACTAAACCTACCACGGTATTCCTCGACGTTACCAGAGAGGAAAAGCTACGCGAATCGTTTTCATATGCGAATCGCGATTCTGCCGAGGTTTCGGCCCGCCGCCGTCTGAAACAAAGAGCCTATACACGAAACTAACCTACTCAAAGAACATACTACTTTATATACTGCTCCCTCGTTGGGGGACCAATGCAATACGACTGGTGGGCAGGCCTACGAAGCCCATCATCCCCACGTACTTCTTCATGGTAGCTGGAGGTCGTCTCGCGCCCTTCGGTACCCGGTTCTGTGGTTGAGGAGAGGGTTCAAATAATTACGGTCACTCTGATACAACCCTCGCTTGATAAATATTTACCGGTACTAATTAAAATAAACAAGCATTGAAATAATTTCCGTATTGTTATTTTATCATAACAATAAGGTAAAAGTATTTGTTATTAATATTTTTGAAGAAACAGATATGTTTTTATTGCGATCAAAACGCCTATTCAAACCTGGTTATAAAGGGAACGCATTTCACAACGGTGAAAGTCGAGAAGGAGTTTCTAAATGATGTTGATTCCATTGTAAGTTTAATTTATAACAATATAATTAATCTCTGCAAAAGTAACATCTTAAAACTGTGGTTTAAAATTCATAAACTTCCTTTATTGTCAGTTTGTTGTACCAATGTGATTTAAATATCTTGTCAAATGAATAGTGTGTTTATGCGATTAGTTATTAAGAGACTTCTTTTGTTTAAATCTCCTTCTTCTTCTTTCTTCTTTATGAATTATTTATGTGTTCCAAAGACCTTTTATATATTTTACCTATTAGCAATACGTAAATAGGGATGTACCCAGATCGGCTTGCTTCGAATTACGGAACACAGAAACTAAAAATGTTTGCTAGGGGTATACAGCATCAGCACGATCGATCGGCAGCTTAACATGTCATCATGTCTTCATCAAATCGTACATCGAAATATTTACAAAGATTCCATTATGTGGTAATTGACCAAAATTTGGATGCAAAATGATGCAACTTTCCATTATTCGGTTTATCGCAACTAATGTACATCATTGTTATAAAGAGTATCGGCAGAATACATTTAAATTAATATTATTTAGATATCAATAAAGAAAACTAATTTGAAACCGAGTACTGATTAGGTATGACACAAAAGTAATTCAATTTTATAAATATATGTAATAAAAAAATTAGGTTAATTGATTGGCAGTGTTAGCACCCTTTAAAATAGGTATAAGAAACATAAAAATATAGTCATTATATAAAATATTTAAATTGAACTTTTTTGTTTCAGTTTTCTTCTGGTTGGCGCCGCAGCCTTTGCTGGGTTTTGGTCCTTTAAGTACATAACTGAAATAGCACATGATCACCATGATCATAACGTTACTAAGTTTAAACAGTTACGGGCAAATAATCATGTACATGTGGAGCCTAGCACTACGCTACGGACAAGTAAGATAGAATACATTGAATACAGGGAATAGCCTTTTCAATGCCTCGTAGTAATTATAATATTTTCATGTAAAGGCTGGCATGTTCAAATTAAACTACTTTATAAGGATTTTATCGTGTTGTTAATCTCTGCAAAAATATTAATAGCAAAGAAAACCGACTTCAACTATGCAACAACTAGATATGTAATAAAAGCCGAACATCATCAATATAGTCGAAGTCAACCAAATACGCATTATTAAAGATAACTCAAATACGACTGGTCAGATCTTGATCAAATATAAATAAACCAAACCAACTACAATCGACCACATGGAAAGCTCAACATTTGAAATAAATAAAGAATCATCAAAATCGGTTCACCTAGAAAAAAGTTCCGAGGTAACACATATAACAAAAAAGGACAGTTGAATTGAGAACCTCCTCCTTTTATGAAGTCAGTTAATAAAGTAGTATAATTCCAATGTATAAAATTCACGTAAACGTAATATAATATTATGGCTAGAATGTGTCAAAATTGTGTGCAGAGAATACAGTATGCTTAGAACAAGCAAGAGAAGACATATGCAAGATAAAAGTGCGTAAAAAGGAGTGATAGCATAGTGGGAGTCCATTGGATGCGTCTAAGGCGCACATCTCTGACTTTTCAAAGTTATTGGCATATTAAATATGTCGCTCGTCATCAAAGCTCATCTCTCGCTTCAACGGTAAAGGAAAACATCGTACTACTGCATGTCTGAGAGTTTTCAATAATGTTTTGCGAAGATGTGTGTAGTCTGCTAATCCACATTGGGCCAGCGTGTGGAACTATGGCCTAACCCTACTCAGTGAGGAGGCCCATGCCCAGCAGTGGGACAGTTTATATACAGTACTGATGAAATTGTCGATTATAAGAATACAAATTTGTAAGGTATTTATTTTTTGTAGGTTACTAATATATAGAGAACAGATAAGAAATATTAGACAAAGTTTTGTTTTATTTTTTGTGATACTGGCTGTAATTTTGCAAGATTGTTAAGGAATAATAATTTGCCAATTGCTGAAGTACCAGACATAATACAAAAATTATTGAGTCTGGCCGATGGTGTGCCGCTGCAACTCAATATCCATCCACCCATCCATCTATCCATCAGGTCTCGAGTTCGATCCCAAGATACGCACTGACTTTTCTAGCTATATACATATTAATTAGTTAATTCTCGCTTGCTCTTATGGTAAATGAATGAAACCTGCATGTCTTAGACTTCTTCATAATGTTCTCGAAATTATATAAACGCAGATGATAACTATGGCCTAGCCCTTCTCACACTGAGAACAGGCCCGTACCTAGCAGTGGGGCAGTTTAAATACAAAACTGATAGATTTATAGATAGATTATTATTATTGAGTATGATCACCGGCACCGGCGGGCCGATGCTACTCAAGACGTCAAGTTGCAAGACTACTACTTATACTTAAAACTTCAAAACCCTTAGATAGTGATTTCATCGTTTATCGAAACGAGTGCGCAGCTGTACAACATAAAGTCCTAAATATTACTCCCGGATAGGATACAATTTTATTAAGCTTTTCTTTTAAAAAATTATAGTGAAAGTAACATAATACGACCCTTTGAGGATGAAATATAGTAAAAGCCACAACACTACTTTCTATTAGACCCAAAATACAAAAAACTCAGTTTCACTTTTCTTTTTCTTTTTTTTGTTTTGATGAACATAGGTTTTTAAGCCTTTTATGTTCTATAATTACGGCATTATATACATATGTATTTTACAGCATTTGTGACAAGTTAAATTATTATATACACCATTATTTTAGAAATAAAAGTTTCACGCTGCGGTATTTACTGGGTAGTAAAATTATTTATTTGCGAATATTATCATTTTAAATACACAGGTCTATGCAGCTAGAAAAACTAGATATGGTTACATCAATAACGAATTTTTCCAAAATGGCTTTTACAACCATAGATTTAGAATATTTTCGCTACGCTATAACACTTCATCCTCGAAGGCTCGATATAATCTGGTTACGGTAGCTAAGTATGTGGCAAAAGCCCGCGACGAAAACTTAACTGTCGATATATGGGTAATACAACTTTTATTTAATAGCAATGTTTTGATTGAATATTTCTATTGCAGAAGGATTTTATATTATTGAAATCGACCATTGAAATAATAAGAATTCGAGGACGAGAAAGCTAGAGAAAAAGACATTTTCGACTCAGAAGAAAGAATAATGAATTTATTACTACCCAAACTTGATCATTGCTGGGGAAGGAAGTAAATAATAGCTATAACTGTCACAAGCAATAATATTTTCACTAAGAATATTTATAAATTATTATCTGTTTAAAGAAAGTTTATATTTTTTAAGATAAGAATACATATTTTAGCTATTAAAATAGCTTTCACTTGTTATATTACGCATAAACTGCCTTATATTAAACTCATAAATAAAAGAAAATAATAAAACTTATAGTAAAAATATTTTTAGAATAACGTAACTTTTACTATACAAAAGAAAATAAATGTCGATATTTTATTATAATAATTTTTATATCATTTTAATAGGTAACATTTGACAATTCAACAAAATTCAACAATGTAACCTTGTAACGGCGAGCATAAAATAATATATTTTTTCGTGTTTTTAGAACTGCACAATTGCTTAACTTTTTCAATTACGATTACATATTTATTGTAATAATGACCGATACGAGTAGTTTTACGATTTGATTTTACTAATAAACCATTCTAAACATAATAAACAATTTCTGATCTAAAGAACTGAACGTCGTTACAATGTTGCGTTAGTTAACCCTTTTTCTTTTACACTGTTACTCTAAAAATCGAAAGCTGATAAGTAGAATCGAATGCAATGATTACTTGTGAAGAAATATCACCATAAATTAATAACCACGTTGTGATTATAATAAAACATAATTAAAATTATTATTCTTTTATCTAACTATAAAAATACAAAAAATAACTAAATAGAAAAATCATTGATGTTAGGTACAATTTAGGTGGGATGTTGCTGGCAATACCAGTGCCTGTCGATGACGCCATGTCATGTCGCCATTACATGACACAGTCTTTTGCCGTTGTCGTTGTGCGAAGTGACTGTGCGTTTTTGGTGTGCTCTCTGTTATTTTCTTCTGACTCGGCTTTTTGATTGGACTGTTCTTACTGACTACGTTTACCTGGCTATAAATTGGACTCCGATTGCTTAACGATTAGTAAACAAACAAAAAGAAGGAGGCACAAGAAAATTGTTGGCGTTGATAATATTGGTGCTGCTGCAATTCGCAACCACATATGTTTTTTTTTTTGCTCGTCGAAATGACCGCACTCCGCCTGATTGTAAGCAGTCGTGTGGTCTAAGAGCTGTGGCCTCCACACCGTCCTCATAGCAGCCGAGGCGATGTTGAGGTCTCTACTTTGCGGGCTGAGAAGGTGCTTTTTCACGCCCCGCTTAAAGGACCCAGGATTGAAGGAAGGAGAAAACAGGTGCCTTGGCAGAGAATTCCATGCCTTGATCGTTGGGCAGAGGACCCAAACTTGTTGGTACGCACTCTAGTCGACTCCACCGTGTAAGGATGGCATTTGAGCCCAGCACGCGTTGTTCTGGATAGGAAAGGGGAGGGCGGGATAAGGTGGAATAACTCTTCAGAGCACTCCCCGTGGTATATTCTGTAGAAACATGCCAAAGAGGCAATATCCCTACGGAGTTGCATAGGTTCCAGTGAACTCGTGACCTCTGGATCTCCGATGATACGGACAGCCCGCCGCTGTGACCTGTCAAGAGCGTCTAACAAGTACTGCGTGGAGCCATCCCAAAGATGAGAACAGTACTCCACGCAAGGGCGCACTTGTGCCTTATACAATAGGCACAGCTGCCCAGGCGTGAAGAACCGCCTCACCCTGTTCAGAACTCCGAGTTTTCGCGAAGCTTGCTTAATGACGCTCTCGATGTAGGTTTTGGGATTAAGGGAGCGGCAAAGATCCATACCTAAGATGGAGAGGCTGTCACGTATCACCAGTGGAGTGTTCTTCAGAGAAGGGAGGGGAAGGAACGGAGATTTTTTTGTTGAGAACGCGCATGCCTGGGTCTTCTTGGCGTTGAACTGGACCAAGTTCTTGGCACCCCATTCAGAGATGCGGTTCAAGGTCTGGTCAAGTTCAACGATAAGATCCTGCCTTTTCCCTTCAACCTCAGCCTGTTTGGCCCCAGGACATCTGAGATATCGCACGGTACTGTCGTCCGCATAACAATGTATGTTGCCGAAATTCAACATATCATTGATATGCAGAAGAAAGAGTTTAGGGGATAAGACGGACCCCTGAGGCACTCCTGTATTGACCTGCATAAATTTGGAAGTGCGACCGTCGCAAAGGACCCGAATACAACGCTTTTGCAGGAAACTTGCAATCCAGGTGCACAGTTGGGGGGTCAAGCCATAGGCCGGAAGCTTGGAAAGAAGAGACCGGTGCCAGACTCTATCGAAAGCTTTGACTATGTCTAGGCTGACAGCCAAAGACACGCCGTGCTTGTTCATAGCTTCACCCCAGAGGTGCGTGACGAACGCTAGAAGACCACCCGTTGATCGTTTAGCCCGATAGTCTTATTGCCGATCATTGATCAACGAGTGATCCTCCAGGTAGCGGACAATTTGGATGTTTATAATCCGCTCGAACACCTTGGAGAGCATCGAGGTGATAGCTATGGGTCGATAGTTGCCTGGCTCGGAACGGTCCCCCTTTTTGGGAATCAGTTGAACGTTCGCCTCCTTCCAAGCCTCAGGCACAGTGCCTGCGGGGTAAGACGTCCGGTATAGACGCGTAAGTGTGGGAGACAACTCCACTGCACATTTTTGAGGACCATAGCTGGGATGCCGTCAGGTCCACTGGCTTTCCAAACATCGAGAGACTGCAGTATCGCACAAACGTCACATTGCCTGATACGTATATCAGGCATGGTGTAGCCGCAGTTGGCAATGTTAGGCGGCTGCGAACCGCAGTTGGCAATGTTAGGCGGCTGCGAACCGCAGTCATCGATTCGGGAGTTGGCCGCAAAGAGATTTGCAAACTGATCTGCTTTATCTTGCGGCCAATGAGCCAGTGATCCATTCGGATATCTCAGAGGGGGCAGCGAGGTCTGGCAGAAGTTGGACTGCACGGCTTTGGCCAGGCACCAATAGCTACGACTGCCCGTAGGATGCGCCATGAGCTCCTGGCCGAACCGTGTGATGCGCTGGGCATCCGCTCTTAAGTATGCCCTCTTGCAGACCTTTGTGGCTTGGTTGAACGCTGCGTTCAGGTGATCCACGTTAGAGTCGTGGAGAGCGCGAGCCCTGGTCCAAGCGCGGTACGCTGTCTGTTTGCGTTCAACAGCATCAGCGCATTCATGACCGAACCAGGGCCTTTTCCTGCCAGCGCTCGTGACATCACTGTATGGAATATAATATTCCATACCCAGGATGATTTCACCAGTGACAGCAGTAGCGCTCTCTGATGGATCCCTTTTCTCAAAGCAGCGTTGAGCCCAAGGGATGGATGCGAAGGACTTCCGCATTCCATCCCAGTCTGCTGACAAGTAGTGCCACACGCGTCGTCTTGCCTCCTCGGGTTGTGGGGGCGTAACAACAACAGCTGTGGCACAAACCAGACAGTGGTCTGAGGTGCCCAGAGGAGCACTAAACGACACACTGTACCGGTTCGGGTTACCTGTCAGCAGCAGATCGAGCAGAGAGGGCGCCTGACCTGCAATGTCCGGTATCCGGGTGGGCTGGAGTACCAGTTAAGACAGGTCATGCGTGAGAGCAAACGCATGGGCAATTCGTCCTGCGTGGTCTGTTTTGGGAGAACCCAACCAGGTCTCATGGTGGACATTGAAATATCCCAAGAACACCAACTCAGCGTTCAAAAACTGCTCCTGCGCGTCGTCTGCCGTCTGACTCAGGTAATCAAAGAGTCGAGTTGTCTCAGCATCTCCTGAATGGGATCGGTAGAGGCACATCTCGATTTGGCTGAACAAGCCATGATCTACGTGTACCCAAAGGAAAGAGAAGGAAGGGTCCTTTAGGCAGTGTAGATGGTGACAGCAAATATCCGCCCTAATAAACAAGCATACCCCGGCTTTCACGAGGAAACATTTCTCTAGCACGTAGTCGGGATATTGCAAGTAGCTCGTGTCTGCAGGACGGCGTATTTGTATCTCCGTTAGAAAAAGCATTGCCGGCCGAGCCGTCTCCAGGTGGTGATGGATGGCATTAAGGTTAGCGTGGAGTCCTCTGATGTTAATAAACTCCACGACACAGGAAGAGGAACCAGCGGTGGGGTTACGGCGATTGGCTGCTGTTGAACGACAATGCTTTGTTCGTACTGCCATAGAGTGAAAGGGAGGGAAAGCGTGAAAAAAAAGAAGAGAGGGCTATTCTCGCAGCAAAGTGGGGTAAGGCGCAGAACAAGTTTCGTCATATATTATATCATTATCATATATCATTCTGTGTGGTATGGCGATAGCCGATCCGACGGACGGAAGGACCCCCGTACTCTCCCGAAAGGCACCATCCGGCACGACGAGCCACCTGGAGATTATGCGCGGCATGATGAGGCAGCCAACCAAGTTGGTTAGATTCGGTTGGGCCTCTGGACTATACCGCGGGCGGCCAGCAGAGCACTGTTTCTACGGCTCTCCCTGGCCGCCGGGTCGACTCGCGCCACCCATACTATGACTCTACGGATACTCTGCAGGTCCCCCGTAAGCTGCGAGAATCGTCACCTCATGCTTAGGCCTCCGGCACTCTCATTCACCGAACGAAACAAAGCAGTGAACCACTGCTGTTTCACGTCGATTTTGTGAGAGGGTAGTACTTCCCTAGTCGAGCCGGCCCATTCTTGCTGTAACCAGCTTGGCTTTACTACCGAAAAAATATATTACTATATAATATTAATATATTACTCGAGAGAAGATATCCTACACGGGAAAAGCTAATGAGTTCGTCAAAAGACGCAGGCTTATTTTTTGCCGGTAAATCATCTCTATCAAAGGTTTTGAAATCGATTGGCTTTAGATTTAAAAAATCTGACGAGTGGAAAATCTCGCTAGAACGCTACGATATTATTTCGAAGAGAATAACATTCTTACGTCAAGTAAATAAAATTACAGATTGGGACAATATCGTGTTTATTGACGAAACATGGTTGAATGCAAACCATATGGTTTCGCGGACATGGACCGATGATACAGAGGCCTCCACCTCAAAAGTTCCATCGGGAAAAGGAGCCCGACTTATTATATGTCACGCGGGATCAGCTTCTCAAGGTTTTATTCCAGACTGCTTCCTCGCATTCGCCTCTAAAACTACAAGTGATTACCATGAGGAAATGAACTTTGAGGTTTTTAAAGAGTGGTTTGAGAAGCTACTAGTCAGCTTAGAAAATCCATCGAAAATTATAATGGACAATGCACTGTATCATTCTGTACAAGTTGATAAACCACCAACTCAAGCAAATAAAAAGCAAGAAATTGTCTCGTGGCTGGTAAGAAATGATGTGGATGCAAGTCCAACTTTATTAAAAGTTGAGTTGTTAAATCTGGTAAAAGCAACTACGCTGTCCAAGCTCCGCTATGTAATCGATGAACTAGCCCTAGAGCATGGACACGAAGTTATTAGATTGCCTCCCTACCATTGCCAGTATAACGCCATCGAGCTTATTTGGGCACAAATAAAGGGTCATGCAGCGCGGAACAATTACTGAACCACCCTTCAGTACTGCTAAAATGATGATTCTGCTACAAACTGCGTGTGCAGAAGTCACTACAGAAGACTGGAGAAAAGTCGTAGAGAAAACAAAGAAAATAATTTTACAAGATTTTGAACGAGATGTGAGAATAGACAAAATTATTGAAAATGAATTAATAATATATCTGAGTGCTGACAGCAGTGATGAAGATGACAATACTAATAACAGTTCTGATAGTTCAACTGAATAAATGCAATTTTTTTGTTAAAGTGAATGAATCGATACGTACTTGAAACATATGTGAATTTTAAAAGTCGTCGGGCGAATCCCTGTCCCATTATTATTTTTTCTTTCGTTAATTTAAGGAGTAAAATAAGACAAGTACATAATTTAATCGATGTTTTTAAGCAGGTCACCTCACTATGAAAATGAATCCATTTAGACCTTAATATGGATGTGGTATCTACCTCTTTTGTTGCTTTTAGAGCAAGATTGCGAAATTATCCAGGTGACATAGAAAACAAGTCTAATTTAAAGAAACACTTATTATAATTGTTTGTGAGACGTTGCAGCGGATCTCTTAGGACCGCGTTAGTTCGATATCTGGTTATAGCAAATAAGGGCTGAATACATGCAGCGCGCCTAAAAGTTGCCTTAGGAATTAAGTAACATACATACGAGTAATTATATGCATTATTACAAAGACTGTACGGATAATTATAGTGGTTTACGTAGTTGCCTCGCCATTGCCAACGGACAAAAATTTATGTGATCCATTAATAGTTATTCCTTGTCAAGGTGTTCTTTATGTCCATTGTTTGAACGTTTGTAAAAGTCCACTGTTACACAGGAATAATCCATAGTGCGGGAGTAGTCTTTACTTCAAAAAAATAAATATAGATATTACAAGAGCATAATAATAATAATTATTATAATCTGGTAACACTAAGTGACGTCTGTGTATTTTTAGAGACAAATATTTTATTTTCAGTTTTAAGTTTATTTTTTATATAAATCCATTTATTTTTAAACCATTTAAAAACAATAGGACGCTTTGCACAATAAATATAAAAATTACAGGCATAAAAGCAAATATTTATCAGAATTAAGTATCACAAATAATACGACAAAGTCAAAAAATGAAAATTTTCACAGACACAATTTAACTTTATTAAAAATACAAGATGTTAACAAGAGCCAGATCTAGAGCGTGCGGCTCTAGATCTGGCTATCACCGCTATCACCTCCGGGTTCGTCGCTTAGCTCCGCCTCACAGCCGTCGGTACATCGATCAGAATCGCCGGCCGCTGCAGTTGCGTCGAGCTCGAGCGATGAATATTTCACTCCGCCTTCGTCACCGTCACCTGCACGTCGGCGGGGAAGAGGCCGGCCACCGACCCGCTTGGGACCCCGAGGCCCATCGACCTCGAATCGGGCCCCCGCTGCCAGTGGTGATGTGCGCCGCATGCGATGGACTCAATCCATTAATGAAAATGTCATGCGGGCATATTTTGGGGCTACAGAGGGAGGAACTAACCTCAATGCGTATCGCAGCCGCGTGCTTGTTCTGTTTCAGGCCCTTGAACCAAGCGTCAACGTTTCAGCACAGCGATTATCGGATCAAGTGCGGGTTATCCAACGCAGTCGACAGTTGGATGAAACCGTGCTTGATAGGCTACGCTTAGAATACTTGCCTACGAGCCATGCCATTCGCATCCAACCTGCAGTTACGCAACTATCACCTGGTGCGACGCGGACGGGCAATAGTGCCGGCATGGAGGTGGATGACATGACAAATGATGTAAGTATTCAGTACAATGAGGAGGTAAAGGATGCTTTGGAAAGTGCGATTCAGGAATACCGATACATGCAATTTAAGATTCGGCCCCGTCTGCCTCGGTTACCTATGCATAGCAAAAATATAGCATTGGTGAGTGTCCTGGTCTCCCTATTATCTAGTTATTTAGATAATAGCGAGAATCTCGTCGATACTCATTCGATTCTGTACTGTGCTGCTGTGGCGACAAGTCGTATAGCGGGCATCAAGTTACTCACACATGTCCCTGCTATACGACAAAAATCTGTCGCCCCGGCCTGGCAGTGCAGGATTGAACGGCGTATTGCTGAGGCAAGGACACTCATCGGTAAGCTCATCTGCTTCAGGGCAGGGAACACACGGCCCAGGGTAATGCGCTATGTGAGCCGGGCTTTTCTGGGGATTGGTGTCAGTCCTCATGACTACGTGTCTCGGGCCACAGAGCGCATTGACTTCCTGAAGCAGAAAGTCTATGCATGGGCAAATCGACTGCGCAGATACAAAAAACGCGTGGACCGGTATGTCATCAACCGCACGTTTCAGAGTGACCAAAGGTGGGTTTATAGAATCTGGGAACGACCAGATCAATGCGTGGCTGATCTGGGGCTACCAGACGCTGATGCTACAAATACGTTTTGGAGGAACATCTGGTCGGTACCCGTCGGCCACACTGAGGGGGAATAGATGCGGGAGGTCAAGCGAGCAAGTGAGCAAATTCCAGAAATGGAAAACGTGGTCATTGATAGCCAGGATGTAATTAGTGCGGTCCGATCCTTATCAAATTGGAAATCGCCAGGACCGGACGGACTGCACAATTTCTGGCTGAAATGGCTGCGTAGCTCACCTGCTTGTTTGGCTGCTCAATTTTAATCTGCCCTAGAATCTGGATCGTTACCAGATTTTATGACCACGGGAATAACCCACCTACTCCATAAAACAGGTAGTACCACCGAGCCCGGCAATTATAGACCGATAACATGTTTGCCATCGATCTATAAGCTTCTTACATCTATTTTGAGAGCCAAAGTATCTAAACATATATGATACAAATTCAATAATGTCAGCTTCTCAGAATGGATGTAAGAGGGGGGCTCGTGGCACTAAGGAGCTCCTCCTCATTGATATGGCCATTAGCCAACAGGTTCGCCATAAACAAAGGGATCTGGCGGCATGTTGGATAGATTATAAGAAAGCGTATGATTCGGTGCCTCATACATGGCTTTTGAGGGTGTTAGAGTTGTATAAAGTAAATGCAACTCTACGCACCTTATTAAAGTCATGCATGGGGCAATGGAAAACGGTTCTTAGCTATCCAGGATGTCGACAGATCCCTGGAATGGCGAACTGATAAAAATTGAGCGGAGTATATTTCAGGGCGACAGCCTGAGTCCTCTTTGGTTCTGCTTAGCATTGAATCCTCTTAATACATTACTAGAGGGTTCAGGGCTAGGTTACAGGTTACATAGAGGTGGTGGAGTGATATCCCACTTGTTGTATATGGATGACTTAAAGTTGTTTACCCACACTGAATTACAGCTGATGGATTTACTTAAAGTAACTGAAACTTTTAGTAAGTCTATCAGCATGGATTTTGGTGTGGATAAATGTGCTGTCATCCATGTGAAGCAAGGAAGGATAGTGGAATCCGAAGGAACACAACTTTCAGATTCCATTAACCTACGATCACTTCTTGTAACCGATACTTACAAGTACTTGGGTATGTCACAGGCGTTAAGTATCAATGAGGCTGACATGAAGCAATCGTTGCAGGTGCGTTTCTTTGGTTGCCTGAAAAAAGTTTTAAATAGTCTTTTATCAGGTGGCAACAAGGTGCGCGCTTGTAACGGTTGGGTCATGCCGGTTCTCATGTACTCCTTTGGCATACTTAAGTGGACTCAGACTGAACTGGATGCCCTGGACCGGCGGGTCCGTACACTCTTGACGGCATACCGTATGCATCACCCACGTTCGTCTGTGATGAGACTGTATATCCCGCGGAAATGTGGAGGCCGAAGCTTTCTGAATGCCAAGGCCCTTCATAACCGCGAGGTATGCAACCTCAGAGAATACTTTCTCCTGGCAGACGTGGGCATGCATCGGGATGTAGTTGCTGTAGACATCGGACTCACCCCGCTTAGTTTCGCTAAAGAGAACTGGCGCAAGCCTGTAGTACTAAGCACTAATGATCGCAGGGATGTATGGCAGAGCAAGGAGCTTCACGGTAGGTTCTACAAGGATGTAGACCTGTTAGCCTCCGTTGGCTACGTTTCGGTGACCTCTTTGGGAAACCGAAGGTTTTGTCTGTGCTATTGCGGACGAAGTTATCAAGACGAATAACTACTGGACACTCAGAGATATTATTAATTAATTTTCAATAATATTGTCTATTCTCACATCTCGTTCAAAATCTTGTAAAATTATTTTCTTTGTTTTCTCTACGACTTTTCTCCAGTCTTCTGTAGTGACTTCTGCACACGCAGTTTGTAGCAGAGTCATCATTTTAGCAGTACTGAAGGGTGGTTCAGTATTGTTCCGTGCTGCATGACCCTTTATTTGTGCTCAAATAAGCTCGATGGCGTTATACTGGCAATGGTAGGGAGGCAATCGAATAACTTCGTGTCCATGCTCTAGGGCTAGTTCATCGATTACATAGCGGAGCTTGGACGGCTTAGTTGCTTTTACCAGATTTAACAACTCAACTTTTAATAAAGTTGGACTTGCATCCACATCATTTCTTACCAGCCACGAGACAATTTCTTGCTTTTTATTTGCTTGAGTTGGTGGTTTATCAACTTGTACAGAATGATACGGTGCATTGTCCATTATAATTTTCGTATTCGTATAATTTTCGTATTTAACAGTCTTTTATCAGGTGGCAACAAGGTGCGCGCTTTTAAGGGTTGAGTCATGCCGCTTTTTTTATACTCCTTTTGCATTCTTAAGTGGACTTAGACTGAGTTAGATGCTCTGGACAGGAAGGTCCGTACACTGTAGACGGCATACCGAATGCATCATCCTCGTTCGTCTGTGATGAGGTTGTACATTTACGCTACGCTTCGGTGACCTCTTTGGGGAAACCGAGGGTTTGATGGATGAAGTTATCAAGACGAATAACTACCGTAAATATATCCTGTGGGATGGTACGATTGACATATGTCGGGCGTGCCACTAACCCGGTGAAACCCTCAGGCATATAGTTTCCGGTTAATCTCGTCTTGCTAACGGCGAGTACTTGCACAGACATAACCAAGTAGCCAGAATTATCCATCAGCAACTTGCTCTGAAGTACAAACTTGTAGAGGTCGAGGTGCCTTACTACAGGTATGTAGCAGAACCAGTTCTCGAAAAGGACCATATCACACTGTACTGGGATCGATCTATTATCACAGACAGGACTGTTGTTGCCAACAAGTCTGATATTGTGGTAATAGATCGATCAGAGCGCCCTGCAATGATTGTCGATATCACCATCCCTCATGATGGCAACCTCGTGAAAGCTGAGAAGGAAAAATAATTAAAATACCTGGACTTAGCACACGAGGTCGTCGATATGTGGGATGTGGACTCGGCAATCATTGTACCAATAGTCGTTACGGTGAACGGTCTAATAGCCAAGAGCCTCGACCAACATCTTAAGAGGCTCGCGTTAGGTGCTTGGGTCAAGGGTCAGATGCAGAAGGCGGTCTTCCTCGATACGGCACGCATAGTGAGGAGATTCCTCTCTCTGGACCCCTAACCACCGACATCTTGGACCTTGTCTCGATGCCGGTGGGCCTCCATAATTTTTTATATTTTTAAATGTGTTTTTTTTATAATTATATATTCAAAAATGTAATTTTTATTGGTTAGTAGTTAATTAATGTGAAATAATAATAATAACATTCTATCACATACACATAACACCATCTAGCCCAAACTGAGCAGAACTTGTACTATGGGTACTAGACAATGGATAAACATACATAAATACTTCTTTTTTGTAAATACATACATATTATACATAGAAACACCCAGACCAAGACAAACATCCATGTTCATGCACACAAATGTTTGACTTGTGCGGGAATCGAACCCGCGACCATAGGCGCGGCAGTCGGTTACACTAACCACTACGCCATCGAGACCGACATAATGTTAAGATAATGAATTATATCACACTGTTTTTAATTTGGTTGTATAATTGACATTATGCAAAATGTTTAAATAATTTTTTATGCCAATGGACAAATATGACGATGAATCCCGCATTCTTAGGGAATAAAGATCATTTATTCCTAGTAACCCAAAATTTACCCAAGTTAGAGAATGATAGTTATCGCACACATAATATATGAATAAGTCTGCACTCCACCCGAAAGTAAGTGGTTATTGTAACCTATGATAGTTTGCAATAGGTCGAGTGATTAGTAAAACAAAGACAAGTTCGATTATTGCCTTCAAAGATATTTACTCTCACTCGGAACTCAAGTAAAGTAAACAGAGGAAAATCAAATGAAGCGGACATTTATTTTATAATAGCATAATAAATGAAAACAAGTATTGTTTAATAATTTAAACAAAACATTTTTCATTTAACTGTACATAAATGTTTTTTTGTTTAGATTGACATAACAATTGAATTATAGTCATAGAGCGTCGTTATTGCAATCGGTGAGCGTTGAGGAAAAGTGTGATACAGACGTTTGTAAACATGATAGTTCCACAGTAAGTGACATTTCAAGGTAACCCACGTCCCAATCCAATCTAATTATTAATAATTAGATTGGATTGGGACGTGGGTAAGTAGTTAACTACTCTACCGATCATCATAAAATTTCGGATAGACATTGTCAGGGTTACAGAACAAGGCATAGGTATCCTAACGTACATTTATGTGAGCGAAGACGTGGGCAAAATCTAGTAGACTTATTTTTAACACATACTTTTCTATACCATTGAGTCAATCGTAATTCAATTTTAGTTAGTTTGCCGAACTACGCCCGCGAAGGCTTAAAACAAAAAATCTGACTTGAATGACATCGCACGTACCTTATATTGATATTTAAATGTTCTTTTCACTTTTAGTCTTCTACTTGTTGGCGCTGCTGCTTTTGCAGGGTTTTGGTCAGTAAAGTTCATAAGTGAAAAGGATAGCAAGCGCAGTGCTCATGGGACTGAACCACCACTGTCATGGAAAAATATTCGGCAACTCGTGGTAAAGACTCAATATAATACGATGCTACCTGAACTTTAGATAGTGTATATTGAATATTTGTATGCGACTGCTGTGCATGAGGACTCTCTCGGATTCAATTCTCAGGTTAGACAAAGTGTTATTAGCATTGAAATTAAACAATTTATACGGATTTTGTCGCGTTATTTATTTTACTTTATTACACTGTTATTACATAATTTTGAAAACTCTAACACTACTATTATTGAACTTTACTACTATTGAAGCTATATATTTTAATAATTAAACTATTTATATTTAAGTTTACACTTAGCCCCGACGTTTCGTTGGATTTACAGCGGCTGCTGCAACATGGCTATTTTCCCAACGACAACTACCATCTTAGTCTCCACGTGAAAATAGCCATGTTGCAGCAGCCGCTGTAAATCCACCGAAACGTCGGGGCTAAGTGTAAACTTAAATATAAATAGTTTCAATTAAAAATATATAGCTTCAATAGTAGTAAAGTTCAATAATAGTAGTGTTAGAGTTTTCAAAATTACGTAATAACAGTGTTATAAAGTAAAATAAACAACGTGACAAAATCCGTATAAAGTGTTTAATTTAAAATGTATAACATTCACGTAAACATAAGACAATATAATGTAATTGGCATTTTCTGTAAAGAAATTCTCAAAACAAAAAGGTCAATGCACTGACCCCTTATTACTTGGATCCTTAAACCATAGCAAGCAAGCATAAAAATACACCTCTTGACAATGTGAGATCATTATGTATTTATGTTAATTATTTTTATGTAATGACTGAAGTTTAAAATCCGTCTGTTGTCAGCCATACGTGAAGAGAAAAGAAAGACAGGTATAAAGTAATACATGAATAACAATATTATATAATACTTTCTTTTAGTCATCCTTATTCAGCAATGAAATGATTGGATATTTTGTGTTTGTTAATTTCAGAAGGATTTCATATATATGATATCGATTTTCCCCGAGAAAAAACAAATGGACAAGAACCAGGTACAGGAAAGTATTAAGAAAAATGGGGTGAGAGAAGATCTATTTGAACAAGATTCCTATTAAATGACTACGACACACTAATCTTACATGTACAGGATGGCCAAAAAGGGTTTAATATTAGTCAAACATTGGCTATAAATGAAAATTAAATGAAACAAATAGTTTTAATATACTCGAACTACTATTTATTTAATATTATGGACATGTTATAATTATTTCTCTAGAAAAATAAGCAACACTTATTGATGAATGTCAAGAAATGATTATATAATTCGTCTAGAGAAGTGATTTGTTATTTTTAAATTTTCCTTATATTTATTATTCTTAAGGATTGGAGGAAGGCCGCCTGCTGCTGCTGAAGAGTACAATCGTATTATTCATATTTTTTTCATATAATTATTGAAGATGATAATACATTTTATTGGAAGTGTACAATTAATTACTTTATGAATCCGTACACTTATTATATTTTTCAATAATAATAATAAATCGTTTATATGCGGTAAATAAAGGGACAACATTATTCGATCCTTTAAAATCTTAAAGATATATTGAAAATGAGCACTTTTTAAAATAATAATGTTTGTTTTATGTTTAATCTTAATATTAATCATTTGGTGTATATTAATTGATTTACGGATAATATATAAATGAACTGCATTCAAGGTAACATGATAATTATATTCAAACATACTCAATTAATATTTGAGATACAAAAATATTATTTGATGTACTATAATAATTGAATCTTCCTAATTTTGCATAAAATGAAGTCATATGTTCTAAGTATTGTGTTATATAATGTGTATTATTGCGAATGTTCATTTATACTATAATTGTTAGTCCTAAAATATTTGCTAAAAATTAGGTTTTAGTGGCAGAAACGAATTACTGTAAATGCGACTCCACGCAGTGTTGTCTGCCCTACCCCTAGAGTGTAATTTAGAATCGCGTAGGCGCGTAGGGGCGAGGCGGCTCGCGGGCTGTAGAGCAAGAGGCTGCGAACGAGTCGCCGCGGCTGAGGCTGCGGTGGTGAGCGAAAGCCCTATTTGTGACGATTAGCACGCGTGGGACCGCCGGCGACCCGCAGCGCCATATTGCTTTTGCATCTTTACTATTTATAGGATACATTAAATAATTTGAATTTAGGACATAACTTTTTTTAAAACAGTTAATAATAGATTTATTACCCACCAAATAAGTAACAAATTAAAGTGAACTTCTGCCTCCTGGATTAGGTTGTAGCCTGTATCCCAGGAATCAGTACCTTCCCCACGACTTAAGTCTAATACATATATTTGGTCATTAAAGTCTTTTGCATCTTATTTATTGTAATATGAACATTTTTTGCGTAGTTCTAAACAGATTAAAACATCGATTGATTTGATTTATTTTATGTTACAGAGAAAGAGGATCAATCATTAAAAAAAATTACCGTTTAGATTATTTTGCTTGACATGCAAAATTAAAACGATCATTTAAATACACTCTGCAAATAAATACAAATTATGACGCGACTCGTTTTTCTATAATATCACATAAAATCATCGCCATATACTAGACAATTATCGTTTATTACGTTGCGTAGATCGTTGATGTATAACCGATAAAATAGGTCCAAAAGGGTACAAACAGGTTCCAATACGTGCCCTTGAGGTACGCCTGAGCTATTTAGTTTAAATTCTGATCTGAGTGAAGAATAATATTTAACAACATTACTGATTATTTCGACACATAACATAGATGGTGATTAACGAGATGGTTCTCGAGGCAATCTCTTGTTTTTTTCCTTGCCCGTATTTTCCAGATTTTATAGTAACACTTTATGATTTACAAAATCGAATGCCTTAGTCATGTGTTAGAATTTAGGCTAATTTTGTTGGTGCATAACAAGCTAAAGTTGTTAAGTATATTTCTAAAGCTATGTTGTTGGGGTTGCACTACCACGGATATTACTGCATATGACACACGTTGACCTCTTGCTATATCCAAATGACTACAAACAAAGCAAGGACAACGTTCCAAATATGAAATTACCTTTTTCTTATATCGCGGCTCAACATTATGATGCGTTGCCTGATGATAAGTAGTTGGTTGAGTTATAAAGCGGCCACTATTTCAATAATTGACAAAGGGAAAATAATGCGATAAATAAATAATAATTTAGAAAACTTAAAATTACGCTTTATTAAAAAAACCAAACTAAAAAGTAAAAAATAATTTTAATGAAAAAATCGTGGGTTGGGGTTTATCAAAATATTTTGGAAAGCACCCCACGCTTTTTATTTAAATTAATTTTTACTTTTAATTTGTTTGTTTAACAAAGCGTGTTTTTTTAACTATTATTTATTTTTATTGTTTTAGACTTCGAAAATCTCTTATACAACAGCTTTGTCCGTCCGTCTGTCTGTCTGTTATACAACTTTCAACTCAAGCACAGTAAGAGCTAGAGACTCGCGGTCATCGCCATTCGACTCAGCATATTTGACATCAGTGGCGTGCGGTTCATAAAGACAAAAAGACACTGCCTATCCTAACTCCTTCTACTCCTCTCTAACACAGATAAATATTTATTATATTTTATTTTGAAGTTCAATATTTATATTTATCAACGAATAATTAATTTCCATAAACAAAATTTCTTAAAACCTATATCATAATATCAGCGCCAACTGTTGCATACCGGCTGCACTAGCGCTGGCTGCAATGCGCCTAATTCGACGGAATAGACATTAACTAATATTGCATAATTCTTTGCATGTGTGCATCGAGACGGACACAAAAATATCTATGTGCATTCCTATAAATATTTGTCACACAATGCTAATGTCACACAATTAAAACTTACGCACACAAACGCAAAAAAAGACAGTCTTTATTAGGTATATGTCGTGTTCAGTGGCCTTCGTACATGAAGAAAGTTCACGAGAATTGCCGAAGTACGACAAATGCAACCGATTTGAAAAGTAGCATGGTTTATTTGATTAGCGTTATCTGAAGGACTATTATTTTTTGTCGTAGGTATTTTGTTTAATTTTACGTGAGTTCTAAGAAGTCGCCATTGTTAATATTTGTTCTGTTTGGCTTGTGTTGTCGCAGTTCATTTAACATTTTAACGTTTTTATAGAGTGAAAAATGGAAATTCTTCACTGTGAAAGTTGATCAGATGGTGTGTGTATACAGGAAATAAAAAGTGACACGTTTTTAAAACTATCTTTCAGTGATTAAAAACAAGTGATTCACTCGGTGGACTTAAAATTCACGTACTGTAAATGTGATTTTCAATTCTTTTACTAATTTAATTGAGTTATTTGAGGATATCGTAGAAAATGTAGGCACCTGGGATGGCGAGACTTTAAGTCAGGATTCGTTATTGTTATACAATTTAAAAGACTGTATTCCAATTTTTACTCCATCCATGTGTTTAATAAAATATTCGTGGAAACTGATATCCTTTACGAAGTTATGCAAAAAAAGAAGACGGATGTAATTCATTGCGTGAAAAAAATTAAAGAATATGAATTGTTTTTGGATACATTCAGATCTAAGTTTGAAATAATTTTTGAACGCGTACAAAGTATAACAGGACCGCCAAAACCGAAACGTAATGTTGTAGACGCCAAAATTTATTTTAAGCGGATGTTCATTGAAATTGAAGACAATATATCTAACGCATGTCGCGACCGTTATAAAAACCTAAAAAAATTAAAGTTTTTTGTATTACTATCGTGCGAAAATTTCAATAATTATAAAGTCAATTTTCCGGTTGAATTAGTAACGCAATTCGTAGATGTTTATAAATCATTCATTATAATTTATGTCGGCCTCGATGGCGTGGTGGTTAGTGTAACCGACTGTCACGCCTGAGGTCGCGGGTTCGATTCCCGCACAAGTCAAACATTTGTGTACATGGACATGGATGTTTGTCTTGGTCTGGGTGTTTCTATGTTTAATATGTAAGTATTTACAGAAAAAAAATGTATATATGTATGTATGTTTATCCATTGTCTAGTACCCATAGTACAAGCCTTGCTTAGTTTGGGCTAGATGGTGCTGTGTGTTTGTGGTAGAATATTATTATTATTATTCAACTTTAACTTAGATCGCCTTATCAAAGAGCTCAAATGTGTTTATAAAACCGTCGAATTCAAAAGCCGTTGTATTTATAAAATTATAAAACATTTTTACGAAAATAACTTAAATACAGTCTTTCCCGAAGCACTGCGTTTGGCAAAATTAATTGTTACGGTTCCCGCGAGCAGTGCTTCAACCAAAAAGTTCTTTTCGTCGCTAAAAGGTATATACACAAGGCCAGGAACGACTTACAGATCTTTCCATGATATCAATAGAAAAAAACCTTCGTACTACAATAAAACGCGTTCCTAACTTTTACGACTTTGTATTGCAAAAATTCTTACTGAAAGATAGACGTGTATAATTAATTTATAAATAAAATAATAATATATAAACTTTATAGTTCCGTACACGCACAACATACGACCGACTTTTTTTTTTGTTAGATATTATTTATTTTGCAAATACAGAACATCAGACGAATCGGGAGAGGGAGCGCTTAAACCCTCTTCCCAACCGCAGAGCCGGGCGCCGGAGGGCGCGAGATGACCTCCAGCCACCCTGAGGTTTGACCTGGGGGTGGCGGGCTTTGTGGGCCTGCCCGCCATCCGTTCAGCACCAGGTCCGAGAGGCGGCATGCGTGTTCCCACGCGCGCCTCTGTTTCGAGTCCGTCTCCCCTCTAGGGGGAGACAGTAGGGTTTAGGAGTGGAAAGTGCCTATATTTTGGGTAGGTCTTATCGTGTAGTGGCCTGCCCTTTCACATGGCAGGCCGAAACCTCGGCGGGGTCGCGACCGCATGCGAAAGTGATTCACGCGGCCCCGTCGACAGTGGTTTTTGTCGAGGAACACCTTTGGTAGGTTTTAGTCGGTATTCCGGGAGGTACATTATTTTTTTCAATATCTCTCTTTTACTCCGGTGAGTCCGACATAATCCCTCCACCCGCCCCCGCGGATGCGTCAATGCAAAAACCCACGTAAAAAAAAATAACATCAGACAAATGCGCCGCAAGGCTACTTCAAATATCCGCAAATTGATAGTCAAAGTCAAAGTCAAAGTCAAAAATAATTTATTCACTTAGGTCACAAAGTAACACTTATGAATGTCAAAGGGGTTAGTGGGTTTATTACATTTACTGAATTTACATTTATGTTAGTTGCAAGGTTCAGGCAGAGCCTATGAGAAGATACCTGCAAGAAACTCAAGGCCACTCTTTTAAATCGCCATCAACTTATTTAATTTCAGTATTTTACAACTCATTTATGTACCAGGTGTTGCAGTCACATATGGCATTATGTGACTGTCCGTATAAAACTAAATTCTAAAAATAAAGAAAAGTTGGCAATATTATGTAAGAAGCATTTGAGATTTGAAATAATATTTATCAGTAAGTAGCCATTTTTTTATTTTTTTTATTTTTTTATTTTGCTCGTCAAAATGACCACACTCCGCCTGATGGTAAGCAGTCTTGTGGTCTAAGAGCAGTGGCCTCCACATCGTCCTCATAGCAGCCGAGGCGATGTTGAGGTCTCTACTTTGACGGCCTGAGAAGGTGCTTTTTCACGCCCCGCTTAAAGGACCCAGGATTGAAGGAAGAAGGAAACACGTGCCTTGGCAGAGAATTCCATGCCTTGATCGTTCGGCAGAGGTATGAGGACCCAAACTTGTTGGTACGCACTCTAGTCGACTCCACCGTGTAAGGATGGCATCTGAGCCCAGCACGCGTTGTTCTGGATAGGAAAGGGGAGGGCGGGATAAGGTGGAATAACTCTTCAGAGCACTCCCCGTGGTATATTCTGTAGAAACATGCCAAAGAGGCAATATCCCTACGGAGTTGCAGAGGTTCCAGTGAACTCGTGACCTCTGGATCTCCGATGATACGGACAGCCCGCCGCTGTAACCTGTCAAGAGCGTCTAGCAAGTACTGCGCGGAGCCATCCCAAAGATGAGAACAGTACTCCACGCAAGGGCGCACTTGTGCCTTATACAATAGGCACAGCTGCCCAGGCGCGAAGAACCGCCTCACCCTGTTCAGAACTCCGAGTTTTCGCGAAGCTTGCCTAATGACGCTCTCGATGTAGGTTTTGGGATTAAGGGAGCGGCAAAGATCCATACCTAAGATGGAGAGGCTGCCACGTATCACCAGTGGAGTGTTCTTCAGAGAAGGGAGGGAAAGGAACGGAGACTTTTTTGTTGAGAACGCGCATGCCTGGGTCTTCTTGGCGTTGAACTGGACCAAGTTCATTCAGAGATGCGGTTCAAGGTCTGGTCAAGTTCAACGACAAGATCCTGCCTTTTCCCCACAACCTCAGCCTGTTTGGCTCCAGGACGTCCGAGATATCTCCCATGCACGGTACTGTCGTCTGCATAACAATGTATGTTGCCGAGATTCAACATATCATTGACATGCAGAAGAAAGAGCGTAGGGGATAAGACGGACCCCTGAGGCACTCCTGCATTGACCTGCATAAATTTGGAAGCGCGACCGTCGCAAAGGACCCGAATACGACGCTTCTGCAGGAAATTTGCAATCCAGGTGCACAGTTGAGGGGGCAAGCCATAGGCCGGAAGCTTGGAAAGAAGAGACCGGTGCCAGACTCTATCGAAAGCTTTGGCTATGTCTAGGCTGACAGCCAAAGACTCGCCGTGCTTGTCCATAGCCTCACCCCAGAGGTGCGTGACGAACGCTAAAAGATCACCCGTTGATCGTTTAGCCCGAAAGCCGTATTGGCGATCATTGATCAACGAGTGATCCTCCAGGTAGCGGACAATTTGGGTGTTAATAATCCTGATGATGATAGCTATGGGTCGATAGTTGCCTGGCTCGGAACGGTCCCCCTTTTTGGGAATCGGTTGAACGTTCGCCTCCTTCCAAGCCTCAGGCACAATGCCTGCGGCGTAAGACGTCCGGTATAGGCGCGTAAGTGTGGGAGACAACTCCGCTGCACATTTTTTGAGGACCACAGCTGGGATGCCGTCAGGTCCACTGGCTTTCCGAACATCGAGAGACTGCAGTATCGCACGAACGTCACGTTGCCTGATACGTATATCAGGCATGGTGTAGCCGCAGTTGGCAATGTTAGGCGGCTGCGAACCGCAGTCATCGATTCGGGAGTTGGCCGCAAAGAGATTTGCAAGCAGATCTGCTTTCTCTTGCGGCCGATGAGCCAGTGATCCATTCGGATATCTCAGAGGGGGCAGCGAGGTCTGGCAGAAGTTGGACTGCACGGCTTTGGCCAGGCGCCAATAGCTACGACTGCCCGTAGGATGGGCCATGAGCTCCTGGCCGAACCGTGCGACGCGCTGGGCATCCGCTCTTAAGTATGCCCTCTTGCAGACCTTTGTGGCTTGGTTGAACGCTGCCTTCAGGTGATCCACGTTAGAGTCGTGGAGAGTGCGAGCCCTGGTCCAAGCGCGGTACGCTGTCTGTTTGCGTTCAACAGCATCAGCGCATTCACGACCGAACCAGGGCCTTTTCCTGCCACCGCTCGTGACATCACTGTATGGAATATAATATTCCATACCCATTTCACCAGCGACAGCAGTAGCGCTCTCTGAAGGATCCCTGTTCTCAAAGCAGCGTTGAGCCCAAGGGATGGATGCGAAGTACTCCCGCATTCCATCCCAGTCTGCTGACGAGTAGTGCCACAGTCGTCGTCTTGCCTCCTCGGGTCGTGGGGGCGTAACAACAACAGCTGTGGCACAAACCAGACAGTGGTCTGAGGTGCCCAGAGGAGCACTAATCGACACACTGTACCGGTTCGGGTTACTTGTCAGCAGCAGATCGAGCAGAGAGGGCGCCTGACCTGCAATGTCCGGTATCCGGGTGGGCTGGAGTACCAGTTGAGACAGGTCATGCGTGAGAGCGAACGCATGGGCAATTCGTCCCGCGTGGTCTGTTTTGGGAGAACCCAACCAGGTCTCATGGTGGGCATTGAAATCTCCCAAGAACACCAACTCAGCATTCGGAAACTGCTCCTGCGCGTCGTCTGCCGCCTGACTCAGGTAATCAAAGAGTCGAGTTGTCTCAGCGTCTCCTGAATGGGATCGGTAGAGGCACATGTAGATTTGGCTGAAAGAGCCGTGATCTACGTGTACCCAAAGGACAGAGAAGGAAGGGTCCTCTAGGCAGTGTAGACGGCGACAACAAATATCCGCCCTAACAAACAAGCATACCCCGGCTTTCGCGAGGAAACACTCCTCTAGCACGTAGCCGGGATATTGCAGGTAGGTCGTGTCTGCAGGACGGCGTATTTGTGTCTCCGTTAGAAAAAGCATTGCCGGCCGAGCCGTCTCCAGGTGGTGATGGACAGCATTAAGGTTAGCGTGGAGTCCTCTGATGTTAATGAACTCCACGACACCGGAAGAGGAAGCAGCGGTGGGGTTACGGCGATTGGCTGCTGTTAAACGACAATGCTTTGTTCGTACTGCCATAGAGTGAATGGAAGGGAAAGCGTGAAAAAAAAAAGAGGCGGCTATTCTCGCAACAAAGTGGGGCAAGGCGCAGAGCAAGTTTCGTCATATTACTGTGTGGTATGGCGATAGCCGATCCGACGGACGGAAGGACCCCCGTACCCTCCCGAAAGTGGTCGCCGGGACCCACCCTCCGGTCACCATCCAGCACGATGAGCCACCTCGAGATTATGCGCGGCATGATGAGGCAGCCAACCAAGTTGGTTAGACTCGGTTGGGCCTCTGGACTATACCGCGGGCGGCCAGCAGAGCACCGTTTCTACGGCTCTCCCTGGCCGCCGGGTCGACTCGCGCCACCCACACAATGACTCTACGGATACTCTGCAGGTCCCTCGTAAGCTGCGAGAATCGTCACCTCATGCTTAGGCCTCCGGCACTCTCATTCACCGAACGAAACACAGCAGTGAGACACTGCTATTTCACGTCGATTTTCTGTGAGAGGGTAGTACTTCCCCGGTCGAGCCGGCCCATTTATGCTGTAACCAGCTTGGCTCTACTACTCTTAAAATAGTCAAGCCATTTATAATAGATAGTAGTATGGCATGAGGACGCATACACTTACACTTTGTGGCATGAAAAGGTAGTTCGTGACAAAATGTAGTTAAAACAAAATTTACGTTAATACTTATAAAGTTTGTTTAAGAGAAAAGAAAGATACTTTAACACCACAATATAAACACGAAGTACCTTCACATAACTAAATTGACTTATATAATACATACATTGTTTGAATCCTGTATGAAACAAGCAACTAGTTCCATGAGATTTTATCATTTAAGTAATCATTGATTGAATAATAGCCCTTCCGGATAAGCTGACTTTTAACAGCACTTTTAAATTTTAGTAAAGGTAAATTTATAATATCAATCTGTAGTTTATTAAAAAAGCGTCTGAGTACATACTGAGTCCCGCAAATGAATTGTGAACTTTATGTAAACGATGATACGGACCTACTAACTTATGCTTATTTCTAGTATTTAAGTTGTGAATATCACTATTCTTATTATACAGAATGGCGCAAAAGTAATGACCCTATAGAAATTCCTTATATTTTTTTTATGACGTCTCCTGTCATTTTGATATTGAAAATTTTGTAGTAATCAAATGTAAAATTCACTAAAAATAATCATGGATCGCTTTACTCCCCAAGAACGTGGAATAATCGTGTCAATGTTTTTACGGAATAATTCATCAGTGATAAAAACACAACGTGAATTTCGTCGACGATTTTCCCACAGTCCGGCACCGGTTGGTCGCAATATTTGACGCTTTACCACACGCCTCGAAGCAACTGGGTCAACATTGGATAGACGTAAGTCTGGCAGACCAAGAACAGGCCGTTCAGCCGAAAATATTGAGGCTGTGCGCGAAAATGTGAAAGTGTGTCCAGAAACATCAACGAGGCGACGTACCACGCAATTGGGGATCTCCAGGCGGACTCTGCAGCGTATTTTGGTCAAAGAATTGAAGATGTTTCCGTATAAAACTCAGATGACTCATCAGCTGCTGCCTACTGATCTGATACTGATAGAGTACAGCCAGCGCGTCATAAATCTCAACTTTGAAGAGGATAATTTTTCTTCAAAATTGATTATGCGTGACGAAGTGCATTTCCATCTCTCGGGGCATGTCAATAAGCAGAATACTCGCTTCTGGGGCACTGAAAATCTGCGCATTATTCAACAAACACCTTTACATCCACTAAAAGTTACTGTATGGTGTGGCGTCTGTGCAGAAAAAGTGATCGGATCCTATTTTTTTGAAGACGCTGCAGGCAATGCGGTAACTGTCACTGGTGAGCGCTACAGAACCATGTTACGTGAGTTCTTAATACCCAATTTGAATGAAATGGGGCTGGAGCACACCTGGTTTCAACAAGACGGTGCCACGGCACACACAACGCGTGATACTATGGACTTAATTAGGGATACTTTTCCAGGCCATGTTATCTCTCGTTTTGGCAATTTGCCTTGGCCTGCTAGATCACCCGATCTCACCTGTCCAGACTTCTTTCTTTGGGGTTATTTGAAATCTCGGGTGTATGTGAACAAACCACAGACTCTCGCAGCTTTAAAAGAAAACATACACCAAGAAATAAGAAACATATCGCAGGAAGTGTTACGGCTAGTTATGGAAAATGTCATAAATAGGGCTCAAATGTGCTTCAACTCTGAAGGTTAACATTTAATAGACATCATATTTAAATCATAATGCAACTAAATTTCATGGCACAAATATATATATTTAAAAAACTAATTCTAGTTTTCTAATTTAGAAACGAAGTTGTAGCTGAACCAAGTAGGGTCATTACTTTTGCGCCACCCAGTATAAGTGAATATTATGTTTTATAAACATAATATTCGTAAATATATATTGCGACGCAACAGTAAGTATACCAATTTCTTTAAAACGCTCTTTTAGGGAAACTCGTGGGCCTAAATACGTACTGCACGCTTATGAAGAATGAAAATTGTTTCAATATTAGCTGCACCACACCCCACAATAGTATGCCATAGGACATAACGCTGTGAAAATAACTAAAGTATACTAGTCTCGCAGTATCTATATCAGTAAGCTGTCTTACTTTCCTAACCACGAATGCGGCTGAACTAAGTCTCCCTGCAAGACACGATATTTGAGCGCCCCACTGAACTTTATCATCTAAAGTAATGCCTAAGAAAACTGTGGATTGTACAAATGTTACTGTTTCATTATTTAAATTAACGTTTATGCTACGATTCTTTACATTAGGCAATATAAACTTAATACATTTTGTTTTTTCAAATTAAGTAGTAAATTATTCGCCGTGAACCAGTCCAGGACTTGCGCGAGTGAAGAATTAACACCCTGTAAATTTGGTGCCTTACGGTCTACTTTCATAATAAGTGATGTGTCATCTGCAAATAATACAATGTCGCACAAATTCTGTACAAAGAACAGCAAATCATTCACGTACGCTAGAAACAGAAAGGGTCCTAAAATTGAGCCCTGTGGCACGCCCATTGCGACTGGTAATCCAGAAGATCTACTTACGTTGATTTCAACGTGTTGTAATCTATCGCTTAGGTAAGAACCAACGAGGTCGAGTGCAGCATTTCGAATTCCATAATGCCTGAGCTTTCGCAATAACGTTTGATGTTCAACGCAGTCAAAGGCTTTTGAGAGATCACAGAATACGCCAATAGCATCTTGCAAATTTTTCCAAGCAGCAAAAATATGTTTTAAAAGTGTTACACCTGCATCTATTGTAGATCGACCCTTTCTAAATTGTTGAAATTGTTCCATATTGTTGCGTATGAAATAAGTTGTTTACGTATATGTTCATAAATTCAGTTAATTTATGTAAGTATATTTGAGGTGGTAAATCACACGCATTATAATTTATTCGATACGACGACGAACCTAAACCAATAAACCAATATGCAGTGAAAAGGTTTGGTAAGTGACCTTTTAAAATTGTCTGCCTACCCTGTCTTAAAATCCTGTGCACGCCACTGTTTGACATACCCCGAAATGTCTATGATCTTTGACCTCTGACCTTAAGGTCACGTGATACCATTTTTTCGAACTCTAAGATTTACGACAATTCATTGTATTTCTCACATTTTTTTTCTAAATTATTTTATTGTCATCGGTCCTCGATGAGTCTACAACGTTTAAATAAAATCTGACCGTTTGAGGTGGGTCAAAATGAAGTCCAAAAGAGTCGGTTACGAACAAAGAACAAACAAACGTACAGGTGAAGCTAATAAAAGCGTGTTAAAACTGCTTTACATGAGATATTGGGTTGTTTTACCCGAACGGTCAAAGTGTTTTTGGGTTTGCTCGTCAATAAAGTCAGTAGCCGCACGGAGTCCGGCAATGTACCCTGTAGACGACAATAGGCTCTCCTTCTGTTACGTGGGACCTATAACTAAAGCTGGCGAACCACTCAATACTACAGCTGCTCGTGCCTGTGTTGCACTCTGCTGCTGACTTGCATACCTATGGTGGCTATTTAGAGGGCCCATCTAGTGAGGTGGCGAGTCACCTTCTGCCCATCCGACGCTATAAGAATATCCATATGCTATAAGAATATTCAGGGCAGACGTAGTGTTTTATCCATAGATACCATTATACCGGTCCATCAAACACCCATCCCCATAGCCCATTTATATTAGAATCCATACGTAGCAATAGTCTTACGCCTGCTGTTCTTGCTGCTGCTGTTCTAGCCCAATTTAGATTAAAACTCTAGAAGAGGCCGTTCACGTTAAACCTATGTCTCCGTGTCTCCCAAATAACCAGGATTTTTCTAATATAATATGTTAGAAAATACCTGTGATGAGAAAAACATAATAATAATATAAGCTCTGCTTATAAACTGTCCCACTGTTGGGCACGCGTCTCTTCTCAGTTTGAAAAGGGTTAAGGCCAACTACATCATGCTAGCGGAGTGCCGGTTGGTAGAGAACACATATTTTCCATATTGGAGATCTCTCTGACATCCAGGTCTCTTCGTGATGTTTTCCTTCACCGTTAAAACGAGTGATTATTACATTCGGACATAAATTTATATAATTATATAAGATCACAATCAATATGCGTAATATCTAAGATAAACAGAGATACGATTGCATTACGTAAGCTATTTCCAAAACTTACGTAATGTCATTGTATTCTTTCAATTAATGTATATTTTAAACATTTAAATTAAGCGGCATCTTTTTGTTTAATTGTAGTAATAAGAGAGACGTTATTAGTAGCGGCAGAAGCCGCTGCAGTAGTGTGATCAAATATTTTTAAATATGGCAATGTTACTGTAAGTGTATCTTTTTCTTTATTAAATTTATATTAGAATTGATATATTTAGCGTTTAAGAAAGAAACGAGGATTTCATATGCAAAAACTTTGAAATAAATGTTGAGTATTCTCCAAACTGTATTAATATAAACGTAGAAATCAAGACTGCGCCGAGCGAAATGTGCCAAAACAGGCGGTCACAGTTCAATTGATTTAATTAACACTTTTTGTTTAATACAAATATAAAATATACATTTACCATAACAATGAATGTGTTTACAATTATTCTAAGTAAAAAACTTAAAATAATTAGTATTTTCGCTTACAAAATTACGTAAATTTGCACGAAAAATGCAAAAACGTAAGCTCGTGTTAAGTGATTTTTAGATTATAACTGATTACAGTAGAAATCTATCCTATTTTACAGCTTTTAAATGAAACATAAATATTTGTATTACAATTTGTCCGTCCAGAATATTTAAGTTATTGTTTGACAATAAAGATACATATTTAACAAAAAACCACTTCAAATCCTCCATACAATTTTACTATGGCGGCCGCGCGCCGCCGCCGATTTGAATATCTGTCATTCAGTACAAACGCGTCTTACGCTCGGCGGTCTTACATATATTAGTTTATTTATGCCACTTTTTGATTTAAGTGTATTTGTCTGTACAAAAGGCGTTAATTATTTTTTGGATTTTCTAGATCTTTTAAGATAGTTATTGTTTGAAATTGATTAGTTCCGACTATCCGCCAATGTAAAGTGTGCCGTATGAAAATTGCTGTTCCCTATGCGTTTTTCTACCTCGATCACAATTAAATAATGGGTCGGCGCAGTAATCATCGCATTATCAACACCTTCTCCATTGATCCATTTCGTCGTCTCGTCTCGTCATCCATTTACATTAATTGTTGCATGCTAGATTATATTATCCAATTTTAGAACGCCTTTCTAAGAAAAAAGAAATGACAAATTAACGAATGATAGTTCGTTCAGAATTACCACGCCATATTGTACATGTACTCATTTCTACTTATTTTTTGCAGTATTCTCGTGTTTGGAGCTATAGCCTTTACAGGCTTTTGGACACTAAAGTTCATCAATGATCCAAAAACAGTGCTGATTGAAAAGAAACATTGCTTATCAGAAACGCCGCCATTCCTATATGATAAAATCAATTAGTGAATACATTTAATTTGAACACTGAGTTTTAGTGATGATGATGGTAATAAAAGACATTTTTGAACTCTACGCTGCTAGCATCGATTCATCAATAAGCGATTTTTTGTGCAATTCTGTTAAAATTGTTTTTCCATTTTAGACTCAGAGAAAGTTATTTAAGCTGCCTTATTCATGCTTCCGTCAAAAATGACAATGAACGATGTACAAAAGCCTTGGTATAATAAATATTTTCATATTTAACCACTTTAAAAACTGTGTTTTATTTTGATTAATTTATAAATGAATACAGAAAATATCGCAAGAATACCTTGGCCAGCGTGGTAGATCCTCACCTTATGTACTCTTCTCATACTTAGAAGAGGCCCGTGTCTAGCTATGGGACATTCTACATACTAGGCTGATATTATTGTAGAAAAACATGCAATTTTATAAATTATATTAATGTACATGGGGGCCAGTGTCAGTTAGAGCTCTCGATCGCTCTATACCAACAATACATAAATTTCAATACATTATTTATAAAGCAGTGATAAAGTGGGAAAATTGTTAAACTGCTATGCATCTCGCGATTAATTATGACTCACTCCAACAGTAGGAAAAATCGTGAGGAAACTTTAATGTCTTTATTTTTTGTTAAGAAAAGGTAACTCCCGCAGTAGAAATTATTACTGTGTCGCGTGGGGCTTTACAAACATTCAAACATCGGACACAAAGAACACCTAGACTTGGAACAACCATTTGTAGATCATACAAAATTTTGTCCCGTCTGGGGATCGAACCCACGATACTCGGCGCGGCGGCAGTGGCGAGGTGACCACTCAAACCACTACGCCATCCATTCAATCCGTCTGAGAGTTTAGAAGTCTCATAATGGTTTTGAAGATGTATGAAGTCTGCCTACCCGTGCTGGTCGAACGTGGTAATGTATAAATTAATCCTTAATCTTAAACTGAGAAAACGTCCGCCTCAGCAATGGAACAGCTTATAAACAGGACTAATATGATTATCAAATACGTCTTGTATAATATTTAAGCTGTATATTATGCCTTTATCAAATCCATAATAGCTATCATAAATATGTTTAGTCTAAGGACTTACTCCAAACATTTTTCTAAAACTTCATTTATATTTAAAACACCGTTCTATAGCTTGTTCGGTATAAAATAATTACGTTCACCTCAATGAGACATTTACGTATACAGGGTGTCCGGTAATTAATGGATAACCTGGAAATGCTGATGGTCGTTCAGAAAAAAATATGAAAAAACATCTATCCTAACTACTACCTAAGATATGTATTTTTTTTTTATTATGCTTTATATATATAAAGTTATACATGGGTATAACTTTCTTGTATACTACGACCATAAATGAATGAAATCCATCGGTTTTTTGTTGTTTTATTATTAAATACTGATTATGCTAATAGATAGACAGTCAAAAGTATGCTATGCTAATATAGCTTGCACTTTTAAAATATATTTTTTTTAATTTTTTATATTTTATTTTGTTTTTTTCTGCACGGCCTTCAGTTTTATTATAAGACATTTATTGTTTGGCAACAACTACAGCGTTGTTCACTGAGTCACGCGCAACAGTGAATATTATTTCGTAATCAAATTTAACTTAATGGCATGTTGTAGCGATTGTGTATGCAACTACTGTGCATGAGGTCTCAGGATCGATTCCCGAGTCAAGCAAAATTTAATTGGGCTGTACCAGTACAAGTATTTTAGTTTTAGCAGCATGGGGTTTGGAACGGTGCTCGGTAAACGGCAATAGTTTTGTCAGCTACAACTAGAGACGTAAAAACATAGCTGACAAAACAATCATGATGAGAATTACGGAGATGTACGTGTAAAATTTTGTATACTTCACTATGTTATCCAAGCAATGAGACAGGATTGTTTAAAAAGAACAAAATAATTTCACTTTAGGAAAATATCAAAGTCTATATCTCTATTTAGACTATGATATTTTAAACACAAAGTCATCAAAAATAAAAATATTGTTACCGCTAGTGGCATCTTACGGCACTGTAGGGAAGACTCGGCAGTTCCGTCTAATAATTTATTACAGCACCATCTATTGACATCTTACGGAACTATGTAGTTGTCGGTACGAGTAAAGTAGAGAGAACGCTGGCACAGTCTCGAATCTTTGTACTGTTACGTACCGTGTATGACTTTTTCTAGAAAACTCCGAAAACGCTTTAACCACATATAAAAGGGGAAGGCCAGCGCTCGCCGAGTCAGTTTACAATCGTAAATCGTAATCGTGTAGTATAGTGTTTGTTGTGTATTAAAGTTAATTGTGTGCTAATATAAAACGTGTTTTAGTCGGTAATATTGTTTTATATTCTTATCCGTCGAACCCAGCACGTAACAATATTGAAAAATAAAGTCGGAAGAGTAATCGAGAGATAACACAGCTAGTAAATTATTAAATCCTACGAAAATAGAGAAATAAGTGAATATTTCATTATTAATACATTTTATATGTGGCCGACTACTTATAATCATTTAAAATATTCCTTGATTTCGTGACGCTATAGTTGAAGTCCAATTTGGACATCATAAGAACCTTATTAGTTATTTATAAATAACTTAAGTTTGTAATACAAGGTGAAGGCTATTGGTTAACTAAATACAATAGAATTTGGAGGCATATAAAATTTAAACTAATAATACAGTTATGGAAAGCTAAATTTAAATGGATAAAGCGATAAATTATTGCTTTTTTTAAAGATAAAAAAAAGAAATAATATATCGCTTCTTGTAAATATTTCTCTTATAAACAGCAGCTCGTGAGTCGAAGATGTCAACGTTACTATTGTTGTTCCCCACTATTTCGTTATAAAGATGTAACATTCTACTGATAGGGTTATAGTAAGAAGTGTTGTTTTTGTATACGTTAAGTAAAAATATTTCAGCGATCGGGTATAAATAAAAAAAAAAAAATTTGCCATGTATTATAATTTCTTTTTTAGTGCTTCTTATCTTTTGTTTTTCTGTAATCACTCTACATATTGCCCTTTAATAATAATAATAATAATAAACCCTTCTGGAACAGTCGTTATCTCATCATGAGACTAACGCGATATCGGAGGGCACAGTACACTAGTTTTCAAACTATCACCTTCGCCTTGTGATATAAACAAAAAATGTTAGGTTAGGTTAAGGTTAAATAAAAGCGCAAAAACCGCAGGGCAGCTTGTGGCGAGTTGAATGTGCGTGGCGACACTGCGGTTCTGAATGCCTCAGAGAGTCGGTGAGAGCCTCGTCCCCGTCTTGCCGTTACTGGCTGGCTGGGGTGGAACTTCAAGAGCGCCCGTAGGACTCTCAACTCCGGCTTGCCTTGGTCGGCCACCTTTCCACCTTTCACCACATTTTTCCAGATCACCTTTGATTACAACTCTTGAAGGGCCTCTTCACGTTGGACCCATGTCTCTGTGTAAGTCTCCCAAAGGGCCAGGTATTTTTCTAATATAATATGTTAGAAAATACCTATGATAAGAGAAAGATAATAATAATAAATAGTTTATTTCAGAACAAACATCACCGTGTCTGGAAAAGCACGAATGAGCACAAATATTCGTTGGTCCTGCGTCTAATCTCTCTCTAGTTGGCTTGGACTGCCCTCATATCGGATTATGAGAATTAAGGAATAAAGAGTGCATTGGTGTTTGGACACACACTTGTGCACTGTAATATCTTTTACGCAAATTTCTAGTTTCTGTTAAGGTAGCTGAGTGACCGAAATTCGATCTGGAGGTTTTTATCTTATTTAAAGAGCTAAGAAGATTTAAAAAGAAGGCCAAAAATACCAAAAAACACAAATACAAAATCTTTATATATATATATATATGCGTGTGTTTCTAATTAAACTCATCTTAAACGGCTGGACCCATTTTGATGAAATTTTTTGTGTGTGTTCAAGTGGATTTGAGAATGGTTTAGACTTGTTTTTTATTTGTTTTTTTTTCGTGTGTTCAGGATAACCTCTCTCGGTTCTGCTAGTAATATATATATTTTTTATACATCTACAATGGCAAACAAGCATACGGCCCGGCCCACCTGATGGTAAGTTGTCACCGTAGCCTATGGACATATGCAACACCAGAGATATTACTAGCGTGTTGCCGAACCTGTAATAATCTTTTAACACGCTTTTTTAAGAACCCCATACTGTAGTCTTGTGCGTTTGCATACCACAACCTGAGCATACGCGAGAGAAATTTCGTATGGAACCGTTTGGTGCGGCACCAATTAGGTTGTAATGTGTGAGAATGAAATCCCTGCCGATGGCGAGCAGTGCCATGATAAAAAGTAGCTGAGGGCATCATCTCAAACAACTCCTCAGAACACAATCCATTATACGAATATAAGCAATAAAATAATAAATACTAGCATAAGTGGTGATATAACATACAAAGGGAGGCAAAGTCCCTTCTGAGACTTAGTGGCTCAATAGGTACGCCCTTTCTTCTCCTAAAATTGTTTGTCCGAAAATTATTATCCATAATACGCTTACTATAAACTTCAGTACCTAACCAAAAGGTTCAAAAATTCAAAATATTGTTTTACATAATTATTTTTCCACTCCAATGGCGGGATATAAGAGTTATTCCAATACCAAAGTCAGGTGATAATTTAAATAGCAAACCAAGACCTATATCGCTGATGTCATGTACTTGCAAAATTTTTCATGCTATGGTATCCAAAAGACTTGAGTGAGAGTAATCAGATTTTATCCCCATATGCAACGGGTTTCAGGAAAGGTCAATCAGCTCTTGATTGTCTGACACGTTTAGTGGCTCAAATTCAGATAGGCTATTCAAGGAACTGTCATACTCTTGCTTGCTTTATGGATATTAAAAGTGCATACAACAACATAATAATAGAAAAATTATTAACTATTCTTGATGGCTTAAATGTTGGTAAATGTATATGTCATTACTTATGGAATTTTCTCAGTGAACGACATCTCAGGGTTTCTAATGACCTTGCGGATGAAACTGATATGATAAGATATGTGGGAAAAGGCTTAGCCCAAGGTGATCCCCTTTCACCACTAGTTTTTAATGTAGCAACTTTAAAATTTTGTTGGGATATTGTCGATGTGTTTATATGCCAGTATGCTGACGGTTTCGTATTATTTACAACATAACAATATTCCAGAATGTAGGGCTAACATGCAAAATGCTTTAAATGTTTTAATAGCTTTATTGGATGACTTAGCGTTGGAATTATCAATTAATAAATTTAAATATTGTGTTTTCAACAGAGGATTTAAGCGACAAGAACTACAATTATTAATTAGAAATACTGAACTTGATTTACTTAGTTGATACTTACAAATATTTAGGTTTTTGGTTAGACAGGAAATTACGTTGGGGTAAGCATATTAGCGAAGTCGTCGGAAAAGTTCAAAGGCTTATAAATTTACTTAAAATTTTATCAAGTTCTTCCTGGTGTATACATCAGATACATTTACGTAGACTGTACATTACGTTAAGTAGAAGTAGATTAGACTATGGTTGCTATTTATACGATAACAGTGCAAAGTCAAATATTTATAAATTAGTTAAAGTTCAAAACCAGGTTTTAAGAGTAATAGGAAGCTTTATAAGAACAACTCCAATACATGTTATGGAATGCGAGCTCTGTGTTTATCCACTCCATTTAAGAAGAAAATGGTTGGCGTATAAATATTGTTTAAAATGTCGATCATTATCAGGCAATATAACAATTAAACTACTGTCAGAACTGAGCGATCTTTGACACACCACATATTTGTCCAATAAGAGACTGCCGCTACCTGTTAGTGTTTTTGAGGAAGTTAGTCAGGAAACTATTACATCGTCCCCCATTTTGGAAACTTTTACTTTGGAGACCTGGGTAACTAATATAAATATTCAAAATATGTATAATAAAATCTGACTTAGACTCAATTAAAAGATCCAAGGATACGTGTGATATGAACTTAATCAAGGATACTACATTGAGCGAAATACGTCTTTATCGTAATTATTATATAATTTATACTGATGGGTCTAAGAGTGTTAATGGCAGAGGCGCAGCCTACTATGATCCTTTGAATCTGAATAATTCTTCATACTCTTACTTTAAAATCGTTAATAATGTACATTAGAACTTTTTGCAATTTCAGAATCACTTACGTATGTATATCGAAAAGGCGGATAATAGAAAAATATTAATATGTGTAGACAGTAAAAGTGCCCTGCAACATATAGCTCGAAGCGCCTAATTAATAGGGGATTTGATCTGAAATTGCAATGCTGCCGTGCATAAACTATAATGCCGTTATCTGAAAAGTGAACATTTTGAGATATGAGCCGAAAACCAAAAAAAAATTGAAATGCATGCCACTTTATGTCTATTTCACTTATAAGAGATATTTTGATATGAAAAGATAGATATTTTAAAACTCTATCACATAGTATTTTAGACGAATTAATTGACATTATGTAATAATGTTGAAATTCGATTTTGGCGTTATAATTAAGTTATATTGTAATTTTATGCTATTGAGTAATACACTAAAATGCCGTTATGTGTGGTTTAGCGGCGTTTTTGACTTGTATGTCTTCATAACTATTACATTCTTTTTTTTCATTATAAATTTATCGATTATTACATAACTGAAATGCCGTTATAGCACATAATGGCTTTATAGTTTGGAATTGTTGCAATATTATTGCAATTAAGTCATGATTAAAAAAGGGTTGTGCTGCGTTTGCCACATTTTAGGCTATTATTTTAAGTATTTTAAATGAATGTTGCTTTTTTGATTGAAATAAGATTTACAATACATATCTAAAATGCAGTTATATAGAAAACCTTCACGGGTAACTGCGATATAGTGAAGTATTTGCGGCCCATAGTTTTAGGGGATACTAATAATAGGATGTTAAAGGTAAATTAAAATAACGAAAATACTATAAAAGTTGACATTTATTTAAAAATTTAAAAGTACTTACACTGTAACAATGTGTAATGCTTAGTAAAATAAGTAATGTAGCACTTATTTGCTACAAATAAAAAATAATAAATAAGTACTACCTACACTATATTTAAGAAAAATGAGATCACATGAACTTATACAACTATTTTGACTATAGCAGTACTATAATATCATTAGGCACAATTTAAATCTAAAGTTATGATTATTATCACATTTAAACATAATCTTCTTGCATCTAATCACATAATTGAGGTAGGTTTTAGTCGGTATCTTTTGAGTTACCTACATGAAACAGCCTACCGACCTTATAAGGACATTAAATACAAAATAAAAAATCAACATGATATTTAAATTAAACAGTCTGACATGTTAAATTATTATTTAAACACAGCCTTCAATCATGAAAAATAAAATAAATTTCCAAAAAAACAAGAATAAAAATTAAAAATCAATATCTCTAATTAACGTAGAAAATGGCACTTTCAGCAGTCTTATGTAATTTTTCGTCAGATTAATTTAACCGTTCATAACAGACAAGCTATGCCAAAATATAAGCTTATGTGGAGGAATTATATCAGATAGCTTGGCTATAAGATTAGCTTTTCTTTCTGGGTCTATACCTTTGGGAGAACTACGGAATGCAATAGTCAGAATGTTTGGGTTTTTCAGATATTTGTCGTTCATAAATCGCAAACTAATATATTCATCGTCAAAACTATTTTTATAGAAAAGGTCGTAACTCGTGCGCTTAAAACATACATGAGACTTATTTTAAAGATATATATTCATGGTTTTTATGTGCTGCCTGTATAATTCGTACGACACTTTTTGGTTGGGATAAGTTTCACAAAAATGTCTATGCATTTGTGCTATATTGATATCACTTTCTAAGTAGCGACGTAGAGGAGCATCTTCTCGTCTATAATGAGATTCTGAAGGGTTGAATGATTCAACGTGCTGGCTAAGTAAATTCCGATCAAAATCAGCTGTTTTTGGTGTTTCCCTCGCTTATCCTCTGTAGAATTTGTTGTATCGCTGTACAAGATCCTATCGTTTGTTTTTACATAGCCAAGGGTAGTCATAAAAAAAGTTTTGCATACCTTAATCCTAGTATCATCATGTTTTTTTAATGTTAATACTCTTCTTGGTTTTCTTTTGGGTTCGGCGGTACATTTTCTTTCAGGAACCGCAACTGATGTATTTGAGTTGACGAATGAATGCTGCTCTTGCCAGGTCATGTTCCAATACTTTTCATTAATGTGTTCTCGCTCTTCTTGGTTTAATTTAAAGTAGCATTTCTTAAGGCATTTATCACTGCATCCCATTTTAACAGTGTGTTCCAATCTTCTTTTATTATTAGCATTAATTTTTCGCTGGCGTAAAGGAGTGGCATATTTTTACGTTTTGATGGTGATTGCGACGATACAGGCTGCAATATATTTGTTTCTGGTTCATGGTCTATAAGGTGATTGACACTAATAGTAGTAGAGATTGTGTCAATGGTATTTCTTCGTCGACGGGAGAACAGAGATAAAGATATAACTTTCTGAGACTGCGTACTATTAAATGAGTTTCTTCGAAATACATAAGGAACAGTGCTAGTAAAATTTGGTATATTTTTAGTGGTAACTTGAGTTGACCTAACAATATGTGAACTGTTTTTCTTTGAATTTGCTTTTTTCTGTAAGACTTTGGGCTGTTGATTGCGTTTGGTAACAACATGAATATTATCTTCTCGAGAGTCGTCGCTTGACGCAGATGGGCAATAATTTTTATCTCGTACTGAATCGTCAGAATCAAAATCAATTGGAGAATCTAGCTCGGAAAATGTTCTTCTAAATGTGGTAACTGTTTCGTGTAAATTATGTGCCTGGTATGTGTTGTACGTAACTTGTGTTTCGCAAAATGTTTGAAACACAGGCAACATCAGGGAGTAGGGTCTTGTATATAGCTTGTTTATATAGTCTAACCCTAGATCAGGCCGATATGTGACCTGTTTTCTGGGTGAAATAGTTGTCGTTTCTTCCAGATCAGAACACGGTTCTTCTGGTACCATTTTTTTCACGCCACACGTCCGCCTTCGCTGATGTCACTCGGGGCACTAATTCGTTGGTCGACCGATGACACTCGTTAGCGGCGGGCGCGAGAGCAACTTCTCGGCATTTTAGTGTAGTAATGTGAGATAACCGCAATTTAGTATTGCACACTAGCTTAAATATTTGTGTCTCTATTTTGAAAACGCCGTTAACGTCGTATACATTATGTAAAGTCTCAAAAAATATATGCTAAAGAAAATGCTTAAATGCAGTTAAGTGATTTTAACTGCAATCATACGTAGTATTTTTATTTAACGGCTTTATAATGTTGGAGTACCTATATTCTAAATTACAGAATGCTAATCTACAAAAATATAAAAGTGTTTTAACGGCACTGTTGAGTACAAAAATCTGTTAACGACAATTTAGTTACGCAACTTGCAAAAAAAATATAGTGGAAAAGAAGAACTAAGGGGTCTTAGCCACTTTTTAGATTACAAAATATACTTAACTACGTTTTAGAGTTGTAAACATATGAATAAAAGTTTTTTAACGGCATATTAACCATATTTATCTCGAGAACTACAACAGTTAAAAATAAACCTTAAATACAGATCGATAGAGCTTGTTTTTCTTATTAAGGTGAGTTTAAAACCTAAAAATTTACCTGGGGTGGTGGGTGGATGCATGGCAGAATGGGTGCCCGCGCACATAGGCTTAAAAGGTAATGAGGAGGCTGACCGACTGGCAAAATTAGGTATTATTGAGGGTATAGAAAGAAATATTAAATCTAATTTTGCCTAAATATAAAAATAAATGTTACGAAATCTGGAAAAAAAAAATTCGAAAGCAAAGGGATATGGGATAAGACTATAGTCTTATCCCATAACATCGGAACCTCCTCATATACTATGGTTTTCGTACACTGAGCTCAACAGAAAGCTTATTGTAATCGCCCACAGGTTGAGGTCTGGACACATGCCGCTCAATAAGTTTGGATTTCTAATGAGAAAACTGAATTCACCAAACTGCGAGGTTTGTAGATCTTTAGAGGATGTGTCCCACTTGTTGACGGAATGTGTCAGATTTCAAACTGCCAGGAAAAATCTGCGAAATGAGTTACTTTTAAATATATATGATATCGGTATGTTTCATCATATTATATTGTCAGCGCCTAACTCAAAAGCCGTTTCTAGCATTTATAAGTTCGTGCCGTTGCGTTTTAACTAAATTATTGTATAACTTGTTATGAGGTACGATAGGATTGGCATATACAATTGTATAAAAGGCCCTTATAACAAATAAAGAGAAAAAAAAACTATTCGATCATAGTAATAATAATAATAATTGAATCTCCTAATCTTGCATGAAATAAAGTCATATGTCCTAAGTATTGTGTATTATTCCGAATGTTCATTTATAGTAAAATTGTTAGTCCTAAAACATTTGCTTAAAAGTAGGTTGTAGTGACATAAACGAATCGATGTAAATCCGACTCCACGCAGCCTTGTCTGCCCTTTTTTTTGCACTATTCGCCGGCTAGGGGACGGCACCGGCGGGGTGTGTGGGACTCCCAGCAAGACGTGCTGTTATACCCACTAAAAAACCTGGGGTGTTCCTTCTCTCACCCAATGGGGAGGCCAGTTGGGAGCTTAAAAGATTCATCCATAGCAGGTGACCCCCCCGTGTGGGTGCCAGCCGGGTCAATCGGACCCGACCACCTCTCGTCCCCAGGGGAGAGCCTGACCGCTCTCCCATTTCGACATCAGAAGGCGCGCGGGAACACCGCGTGCGCCCTCTCGGGGTTTTTAATTTACGGGTGGCAGGGTCCCCTGAGGCCCTGTCACCCGGAGCCCCTAGGTGAGGGGCTAGGGCGTCGTAGGCCAAAACCCAGGCGCGGCCAGGAATCTCGTCCGGCCCCCCGGGGCGCTGTTTTTGCTCCGGAGCCGCATCATTGCCGCGCCGAGCTCCGCCATTGTTAATTCTGGCGCCTCGACATCGGCACCGCCCTCCTCTTTCAGGCGGCGCCATTACGCCATTACATTGCTCCGCTCTCGAAGGAAATAGAGCGGAGACCACCCCCCTCCAATTGCCGGGGCTGGAGACTAACGAGAGTCTGAGACCAGCGGGGCCCAAGGACGCAACTTGCCCCTGACCGCCTTATACGGACGGCCCCACGGATCTGCCTCGAGAATCCACAGGAACTCTTCCCATCTTTGGGCTTTGGCCTCGCTGATGGCGGACTGCAGGGCTTCTATACTTCCGCTGTATGTATTTGCGGTTTGGCGGTACCATGATCCGATCGTGGAAGCACGGGTGCGGCCGTGCTTCCACGATCGGGTCATGGTACCACCTGCGTCGGCGGTAACTGGTGTACTGGCGACGCGCTGTAATGCACGCGGCGCGTTTCTGACTGATGTCGTCAGACCACCAGCATACCTGACGCCTCGGAGGTTAAGCACTGGCTCGGGGCATCGACGCGTCGCAAATCAGCGTCATCGCGTCCCGGAATAATTCCGCCTCAAGCTCAATCTCCACAGGCCCTTCGCCCATCGGGGTCCAGGCCTGGACGATGGAGGCTTCCACCAGCACATCTACATCGAGACGTTTCAACGCCCATCGTGGGGACGACGGGGTATGCACTCTCCTCGGGCGATCGTCCGTGATCGCCGGCGAGGTGGAGATGTGTAATCGCACGTAACGGTGGTCCGACGGTGACTCCGCCTCGACAAGCAGTTGCCAGTCTCGGACGCGGCGCGCTACGGCAGGGCTTGCGAACGATGGGCTCACCCTGCCAGCGCACACACGTGGAGACCGACCCCCGGTTAAGAACCACGAGGCCGATCGCAATCGCCCACTCCTCCAGCGCGTCGCCGCGAGCGTCGGTGACAGCTAACCGTAGAGTGTAATTTAGAATCGCGTAGGTGCGTAGGGGCGAGGCTGTGAGCGAGCTGAGGCTGGCTGGCATAGCCGGCCAGCAAGCCGAAGCTGCGGTGGTGAGCAAAAGCAGTCTGCAACGATTAGCACGCGTGGGACCGCCGGCGTCCCGCAGCGCCGGAGTCGTGACAAAAGCCATATTGCGTTTGCATCTAGCTTTGAAATACAAATTTGTTTTAAAACATTATTTAGGATAAATAAACATTATATAATTTGAATCTAGGACATATAACTTTTATTGAAAACGGTTATAAGTCTTTTGTATATTATTGATTGTAATATTTATGATAAACAAATTTAGGGCATAATGTATTTAGGGATTTCAATACTATGGCAGGTGATATTATATGCCATTAAGTTCGGGCAAGTTATCATTCGGACAAAAAAAATGGCACTTTAGATTATGGATAAAAAAGTTAGGGAACACAATAGAGTACCGGCTCAATATAGCCTATGACTTTGGGCTCATCGATAATACACAAGGCTCGTCTCTTTACCGCGTCAAAAGGATCAGGCGGGTATTTTGGGTGCTCCTACCCAGCGATGACTGCAGTACTCCATGTGAGGCCGGACTTGCAACTTATATAGAAGCAGTCTTTGCCCCGCAGTGAAGTACCGCTTAGCTCTTTTGAGCACACATAGCTTTTTGGAAGCTAGCTTGACCTTGCTCTATAAATGACTAAGGTACATCACTTGAGGTGCCAAGGCCAAGAATTTCAATATTCTTGGAGATAGTGAGAGACACGTTCTGGAGTTTTGGAGACACATTGAATGGGATTTTCTTAGCGATAAACGCGCAGACTTGTGTATTAGCTGGGTTAAACACGATTGAATTTAGTCTACCCCATTCTGATACTCTATCCAGGTTATTCCCGATTTCACACACAAGCCTTTCGCGGTTTTTTTCCACTGTGGACCGAGGGATATTAGCGTGGCCTGTGTAATAAGTATCATCCGCATAACAATGAATGCTGTCAATTAACAACATATCATTGACATGTAGCAGGAACAGCGTCGGGGACAACACAGAGCCTTTCGGGACGCCAGCATTGATGTTCATGCAGTTAGAGCAATCAACGTAAACCATAGTTTGGATGCATCTGCTGGACAAAAAGCGGGCAACCCATTCGCATAATCCTTTGGGCAGTCCGTACGATGGTAACTTCGATAGAAGACCTTTGTGCTAGAACCGATCAAAGGCCTTCGCCATGTCCAAGCTGACAGCCAATGGCTCACCTTGCCTCTCTATCGCTAGTGCCCATCATTTTCATCGATGTGAGAGATACACGAGAAGGTCACCGGTTGAGCGACAATGGCGGAAGCCGTATTGTCGCCCACGCAACAAATCGTGACCTTCATGTTACCTCAGGAGAGAACGGTGCTAGCGCAGGTTTACCAGGTTCGCCTGAAGTGAAACAAAACTGCTTCCACGGGTACGCTGCGTAGAACTCTCGTAGGCCGTCCCAATCTACTGACTTATAGTACCACACTCGACGCCACGTGGTGGGCCGGAGTGCATCTGCTTGCGCAAGTGGCACTCGCGCTCAAACGAAGTAGTGGTCAGAAGAATCAAGTGGTGCATCCATCTGGATGGAGTATCCATCCAAGCGCGTAGTCAGCAGAAGGTCCAATAAGGAGCAAGTGTGGGTCTTTACGTCTAGTATTCTGGCAGGACTATGTACCAGTTGAGAAAACCTATAGGCCAGAGCAAAGTTATGAGCAGACCTTCAGTAGACCGAGAACCAAGCCATTCTATGTGGTGGGCGTTAAAGTCTCCTAAGATCACTAGTTCTGCAGAAGGGAACTGCTCAAAAGCTTTATCAGTCGACGATTGCAGGTGCTCAATAAGACGAGTCGTGTCTGCGTCACCGCTATTAGACCTGTAAAGACACGCATAGATACAGATGTGGCCTCTGTAATCTACGCGTACTCACAAAGTCGACAGGTCTTTAAGGCCGTTAAGACGGCGACAGCAAATATCATCCCGGACATACGTTTGTGTATACATACAGATCCCAGCACGAGGCACGCAGTTGTGTTCTAGCTTGTAGCCAAATATAGGAGGTATGATATATCGGTCGGGAATAATATTTGCGTCTCCGTAAGTAAAAGCAAAGTCGGATTCGCTGGCTCTATGTGTTAATGGACAGCGTTGATGTTCGAGTCAAGTCCTCTTATGTTGCAGAAATCCAATTGTAATGTGGATGAGGATGCTGCTGAATAAATTCATCTCCTTTTCTTTTTGGCCACACCTATTTAAAAAAGGGGTATAAATGGTACGTTGCACATCTCTGACTACCCCTACAGGAATAAATAATATGTCCTCCAGACCGAATTTTCGATCACAGCGGCCAATTTTAACGAAGACTGGCCATCTGCGCAGGAAATATTATAGTGCACAAGCGTGTGCGCAAACACAAGTGCACTTTCCGTTCCCTTACTCTCATCATCCGATTGGACGGTAATCCGACACGACCGTAGGGAGATCAGGCGCAGGACCAACGGCTTTACGTGTTTTCCGTGGCTCAGGAATAAATAGGTCCGAGATATATAGTTATAAAGTACAGATTATTATATACATAAGTATATAGTTATATATAGAGGGATATATATTATAGTATAGATTAAGTAGTAAGTCAAGTGGTTATGACAGTCCTAATTGATACTCTGCCAAGCCAAAAATAGTATAGAGTTAATTAGTTAATAAACAATAATAATGTCAATGCATACATACATATTCTCACGTCTCTATCTCTAAAGAGGTATCCAGAAGTGTATCACACCCATATTTTGCCAGTCATGGTTTTAGAGCCGGTTTTAATAAGCGACGCTGTACTATCAGCTCTAGGGACAAAAACGTGTTTACTTCTCACTAGATCCTGGCACTAGAGCAATTTGCCGACGCGGCAGTTGGAAGGGCCCCCAGTCCCCTCCCGATACAGTAGTCGAGTCAACTACGGTCTTCTCCTCCGGCAACAACCACTGCATAGGGAACTTTATTCGGGCTGGCGGTTCAGCCTTCCAGGGCGGAGATTAAGTAATCTCCGGTTTCGGAAACTCGTTCAGCCTGCGGACGGCCAGCGGACAGTCGTTTCACCGAGTTACTGACAGTGTAGGGCCCCCTCAAGGAGCACTGGCACCCCTACTCACCGCAGGAATACTACACACGGTTATTTTGGCTGCGGTCTTCTGTAGGGTGGACGCACTTCACCAGACGGGCTGCTCCTGCGAGAGGTAATTAAATAATAATATTGAAGCAATTAAAAAAATAAAAAGTTGCTGGGTGCGTAGTGCGAGTTTGTTTTACGCGATCGATACGTTTTTGACGTTCGGCGTTCCGATTGGCTCACTCCAAACTCTTAACCAGTCAGAGAGCCAATCGCATTAAACGTTTTGAACGCGTTAACGTAAAAATAACTCGCACTAGGCACCCTGATCTGATGGATGAAAGATGGTGAAATACGGTTGAAGTTCGTAGAGCATAGTAAACGTAACGTGTAGTATATAAGCTTCAATACAACTTGAGAGACCTGCAGGGACACAATTAAACTTTCTTGTTCTTTTCCACTTTTGTACCACTTCTTAACAGTGCTACTTTTGTTATTTAAAGGGTTCTTGGGTAATGACCCCACAACCCTTTGAATTTTGTGTAACGTAAATTAATGAACTTACGTTATACAATAGTCGTACATTAAGTTAGGTCTATTGTGTTTATAGACATAGGATGATCCCAATTGTACTTAATCCGGTTGCTATTTGGGTGGCTCACGCGATTATATTTGAGTTTCTCTAACCTTATACGCTGTACACCTTATTATGTCGGGTTATTCGTGTCCAACTTTTCTTTATTTTCTATTCTGTTAACTTCAGTCAGCAAGCCAATTTGTTTTTAATGTTTGGGTTTCAAAAACAGTGGTTTCCTTTTTCTTTTACGGCATTCAGAAGGCTTTGCTCCTTTCATTGTTAGCATTATTCGTTAGTATTGCTACTGCAATGCTAAGGGACAGCAAGCGGGATTCAGTCATGTTCATGTGCTGGTGTTTGTCGCTAATCATTTTACCATAAAAATGGCTCGTTTGTCACCAAAGCAATTAAAACGGGTAATATTTACTTTCTACTTCAGTCAGTATTTCGGCCCTGAGGAAAGTAGGCATGATGCTTGTGAAATAAAAATATGTCGCTCAGTTTGCTAGTCTGCGTTGAACCTAACGCTCAAAAATAATCTTAGTGTTTTGTTAGGTAGGTATCTCAATGGAGTTATTATCGCACTTCTGCAGGAGAACAATAAAAAAATATTGATTTTGTAAGAATAAATTACGTAACCTGTTTATCGGTATGACAATTATTGTTTATGTTTTATTCATCCCTTGAGATTTTTTCTTATTTATTAAGCAGACATTATTGATCACGGTCACTGTTGGTCTGAAAATTAGATATATGATTAAATATGTCAGCCGAACTGTAAGTTTTAACAGTACATTTTCATTTAATTTATTAATTGTTCCTTTTATATTTTTGTGACAGGTGGAATGTTCCATGGAACTTATACTGCCTTACAGAAGATCGCAATGTGTCAATCACTTTCTGTCGAAAGATTGCGTCGTGTACGATGCAGAAGTTACTGAGAAAGAAACTGTGATCACTGGCAGTAGCAGACTCGATCCTCGCTCGGAACTATTTGTGCGGTACCCTAATTGTTTGCTAGTGAAGTCCACTGCGACATTACATCCTTAGTGCAAGCACAATCGTTTTTTATATATGTAAATGTATACTGACAGTTACCATCTTATGTAACGTTATAGTCATATTATCACACATCAGAAGACTATTAATCATTATATATTGGAAAAACACATTTTCTACATAAGAAGGAAACTTACGACGCTCATGTAAGCTACAATTAGGATATAAAATAACTAATTTGATAATTTTTTTTTTTCAGATATATGCTCGTAACCGCTTTGGCGTTTGGCTTTTATTTATTTATTGACGAATTAAGAAAACAATTAAGTCTTGATATTAATTTACCACCGTTCTATATTCCTAATGAACCAATGGATAAAACGGTTTCACCCAATTAATTGCATTAAAACCAGCATCGCTATTATATTTAATCAACGTTTTGATAGTGAAACTAAAATCAATATTGTACTAGTAAATATACCCAATAAATATATTGCAATCTTATTATGTAACTAAACTTGTTGGTTGTTGATATGTTTTGTATAAATGTACGTAGTTAGAATAAAAAATATTATACCTTCAATGCCTGTATAACACACGTATGTGTCGCCCGTCAATGTATTAATTAATAAAAAAAACAGTCAAGTATATTTATTAAATATAAAACTTTCTTTATTTAATTTCCTTAACTCCGCCAAAAATTCATATCCCTAAAGATTGTTCTGTGCTACCCACTATAAAATCTCAAATTTAACTTGTGAGTCCTATTCCAGAAGATTTTGGATTTAGTCTTAGTGTCTTCAATAAAATCGTATGCTCCTAAATTAAAATAGACGCTAAATGTAAACTTATATTGCATTACAGTTCACATTTGGCGTCAGTTAGACTAGATCGGACTATTTATATTTTGAATATACATATGTATTTTGTTAAAAGAATTGGCCGTCTGATACAGAATAATCTATTCGTCTTAATCTGACAATCACCTTTGCAGAAAAACATTTTACCTAGCTATCGCCTATGCGCTAGTTTACTACTGGCGCATATACCTACAATGCGAAATTGGGTTTTTACGGCCAAAGTGTTTAAAATATATAATTCTTAAAATGGTAAATTAGCACAACGATTGTATTCTTATTGGTTGAGAGAGAGCCTTAAGTTGTTATTGTAGCCTTTTTTGCGATCTCGATCGCGTATAAAAACGGCATATAACTGCTGCCCGAGCTTAATTGACATAAGTGGCATTGTGACATATACTAAATTTAGTCGTCTCCTACTTTTCTTTAAGCAATTAATGCTGAAAATATGTACAACCAACAAATGAATCTACAGATAACGTCATATTTTTAAAATTACTAAATTTTGTCGATACCTTGATGATAACCATGACATTTATAATTTGAACTAGTTTCTAAACAGGAGCTTTTTTATTTCAAATTAGTGTTTTTACAGTTTCTCTAAGCAGTGTAATCAATTTCCGAGGTAAAACGAAAAAGTAAAGAAGGAGAAACCAGAACAAATGGAAACAGAATGTCAGACAGTAAAAGAGAATTTATCTAAGAAAAGTTAAGGTAATTGAAATCAAAAAATTAAGATCTCCATGCCGACGTTATAAATTTTCCTGTTGTAATAAATTGACCAGAGATGCCCATCAGCGGACTTTCTTAGTTTATTTATATTTAAAACATAGTAGGTATGCTACTGGTTAAAAAATCGTGCTCAACCATGAACTCCTAATAGTTGGTTGGTTTTTGGGAACAAAATTATCAAAACAAAAGAATATGTAAAACCTTTTTAATAGCATATCCTTAGAATAGCACAAAGGACTTTAATAACAGTTATCGGAGCAATATATTCTGAGTCTGGAATAGCGCCAGTCAATCAAAGAGGCAAACATGGTAAACAAATGAATTTAGATCTAGAAGTATTGAAATTAGGTGGTCAACATATTAATTCAATCCCTAGAGCCGAGAGCCATTGCTTACGTGCTAACATTAGTCGTGAGGTAGATATGAAGACAAATAAATCAAATTCCGTATTAAAAAGAATCTAGGACTAAATGTATGGGGTCTTCTTTTCTTTTTTTTTTTTACGTGGGGTAATGCAATGACGCATATCCCTCCGCGGGGGCGGGCGGAGGGATTATGTCGGACTCGCTGTGGTGAAAGAAAGATGGAATAATAGTAAAGTACCTCCCGGAATACCGACTAAACCTACCACGGTTTTCCTCGACAAAACCACTATCGACAGGGCCGCGCGAATCGCTTTAGCATGCGGTCGCGACCCCGCCGAGGTTACGGCCCGCCGTATGAAACGGCAGGCCACTACACAAAGAGACCTACCCAAAGGCACTCACTTCTAATTAAACCCTACCCAACCCTCCCCCCTAGGGGGGAGACGGACTCGAAATAGAACGTGGGAACACGCACGCCGCCTCTCGGACCTGGTGCTGAACGGATGGCGGGCAGGCCCGTGGCTGGAGGTCATCGCGCGCTCTCTGGCGCCCGGCTCTGCGGTTGGGGAGAGGGTTTAAACGCTCCCTCTCCCGCTCCGCCGCCTCCTTGATGGAAATTACTTCCTCGCAGAAGGAGGCGACGGCGTTCCACCACCTCTCATTCCGGACCATAGACTGAACTACGGCCGGGAGCGAGAGGGCAACCGATCCGACTGCCGCGATCAAATCACGGCGCTGCGATGCCCAGGCGGGGCAAACCGCCAAAGTGTGCAGCGCCGTGTCCTCTACAACGTCGCGGCAGTCGCCGCAGGGGTGACAACCGGGCGTCTCTTGCCGGCGTATACGACACAGGAACCGGCCAAAACAACCGTGGCCAGTCAGTACCTGTGTCAGCCGGAAGGTGAGAGCGCCATGCCGCCTCTCCAGCCACTCCTCAAACACGGGACTTAGCGCCACGATCGTGGCGTGCCCGATGGGGTCTTCTGACACAAGTATTCAAACTTAAAAGAAGGCCTCTTCGACGTTTTATGTTAACCTGTTAATAACAAAATAAAGTATTTTATTATTATAAAATAGCCGCTTCTTTACTGACACTTTTACCACATTACGCTGGGGCACGCGATTTTAAGTACTATCGTTGTTTTATTGAAATTAGGTAACTATTTTTGTTTGATAAATGGGTATATTGCATTATATACCTTATTGTAAAACTATGATAATACAACAATAATTCCTTTTATTTTATTAAGTTACTAAACGATACGTTGTTGTTTCTAAATAATTGGGTGCCAAAACTGGGTGACATGATTACTACAAATTATAACTTTAATTTTCCATCAATGAGTTGGTTTATTTCTTGATTTTAACACAGTTTATTTTAAGCCTTTGGGAGCACATATGACATTTTTGGAAATTGTTCTAAGTAACTACGGTACATATGTATGACTTTCTCATTTTCGGTCTTAATAAACGACTGCTGCAAACCTAAAGTGGTTATTTTACCTCTAAGTATCTACTAAGATACATATATTCTACTAATCAAGCCTACACAAAAATTTTAAATAAAGCCATGAAATGATTTCCATCATTTGTGCAAACTTTAATCATCATTTCTGTAAAATGTGAAATATGACGATATGGCAATTTAACATGTTTTTATACTATGCAACTATTTTGATCTATATTAACTACATTGTCATTTTTACAACCAAAAATAAAATTCATGACGATTGATCGAGTATTCGGATGATTATGGTTTTCGGTTGATTTCGGTTATTACTTTGGCTGCACGGCTACCGTAGTGGTTTAAGCGGGTTCAAATCCCACCCGGGACAAAACTTTATGTGATCCACAAATGGTTGTTCCGAGTCTGAGTGTTCTTAGTCTCCGTTGTTTAAATGTTTGTAAAGTCCCCCGCGACACAGGTATTAATCCCAGTGCGGAAGTTGGCTTTAAAAAACAAAGAACCCTCCCTTCTCTGAATAACACTCCACTGGTGATACGTGACAGCCTCTCCATCTTAAGTATGGATCTTTGCCGCTCCCTTAATCCCAAAACCTACATCGAGAGCGTCATTAAGCAAGCTTCGCGAAAACTCGGAGTTCTGAACAGGGTGAGGTGGTTCTTCGCGCCTGGGCAGCTGTGCCTATTGTATAAGGCACAAGTGCACCCTTGCGTGGAGTACTGTTCTCATCTTTGGGATGGCTCCGCGCAGTACTTGCTAGACGCTCTTGACAGGTTACAGCGGCAGGCTGTCCGTATCATCGGAGATCCAGAGGTCACGAGTTCACTGGAACCTCTGCAACTCCGTAGAGACATTGCCTCATTGGCATGTTTCTATAGAATATACCACCAGTTATTTCACCTTATCCTACCCTCCCCTTTCCTATCCAGAACAACGCGTGCTGGGCTCAGATGCCATTCTTACACGGTGGAGTCGACTAGAGTGCGTACCAACAAGTTTGGGTCCTCATACCTCTGCCGAACGATCAAGGCATGGAATTCTCTGCGAAAGCACGTTACGTTGTTGAGGACACGGCGCTGCACACTTTGGCGGATTGCCTCGTCTGGACGTCGCAGCACCGTGAGTTGATCGCGGCAGTCGGTGTGGATGCCCTTTAGCTCTTGGCCGGGGTTCAATCTATGGTCCGCAGCGAGAGATCGTGGAACGCCGTCGCCTCCTTCTGTGATGCAGTCATGTCCATCAGGAAGGTGGCGAAGTGGGAGAGAGAGCGCTTAAACTCTCTCCCAAACCGCAGAACCGGGCGCTGGAGGGTGCGAGATGACCTCCAGCCACCCAGAGGTTTGACCTGGAGGTGGTGGGTTTCGTGAGCCCGCCTTCCACCCGCTCAGCACGAGGTCTGAGAGGTCACTCTGTGTCGTGTGTCCCCTCCCCCCTCAAAGAGGGACAGTAGGGCTTAAATGTAGTGGTGCCCAAAGGGTAGTCTTGTTGTGTAGTGGCCTGCCGTTTCATACCCGGCGGGCCGAAACCACGGCGGGGTCGCGACTGCATATGAACTGTTTGTTATAATTTTTTTTTATTATATCTTTTATAATATTAATTAGAATGTAGCTCAGGGATAGATTAGCTTTTTAAAATTGAAAGAGTTATTAGAATCGGTTCAGAAGTTCGTACATATAAACCAACAACAATGTTACCTCTTTATTTCTTAAATTAGTTAATTTATAAAAACATATTATACGTCTAAAAAGTACATGGCATTCTTTGTTTTTTCAATTTTGTATATAGATGCTATTTTATATTAGTATTTTTACAGTTGATGCACTGTATCATAGGCTTAAAATATAGATAAATCTATCTAAAACGATTGATTTTAAATATCCAAATCAACCAGTCGCGTTTCTCGCCATCATAAAATAAATATGATATCGAGTGTTGCTTGTATGATTTGATGTGAAATGAGTAAAAATCACATAAACAGATCTTGAGATTATAAATAACTTCCGTAACGTTTATATTCAAACAATTAATGTTTGTTTAATTTATCATCATGAGAATAAATCTTAGTCATTACGGAGACGTCGTTGGAAACGGTGAACATTATAATAAAGTGCTCAGGAAAAGATGGCAGCAGGATTGTAAGTTAACTTACTTTAATGTATTCTATTTTCTAATAGCGGTTTGGTCATAAATAATATCTATTGAAAGGTAATATATCAAAATTAGTTTGCGTAATGGACAAATGTATGAAACGTTCTAGATCTTTACATCGATTTGCTTAGCTATTTCTTTGTAGTGCTAGTACAATGTTTCCTAGAATGGAATAGTAGCATTTAGGAATGCGATCTCGAACTCGATAAATAGATTGTACTAGCTTAATTAATAGTAATAAAGTTTAGGAATAGTAGTTTTATAGTTTCAAATCTATGTATTGACTAGATTTTTCCTGCGGCTTCGCTCGCGTTCATGTATGTTAGATTAGTAGCACGAAAGACCAGGTCTTTCCGCTTTAGAGGCGGCATGGTTCGGACTCCGCCAGGTTCTAGTGGAAGAATGGAGAAATCGACTTGTGCACCCCAGTGCCGGGCACACCACGATCGTGGCGGTAAGTTCCGTTTTTGAGGAGTGGCTGGAGAGGCGGCATGTCGCCCTCACTTTCCGGCTGACACAGGTAATGTCTGACCACGGTTGTTTTAGCCAGTTCCTGTGTCGCATAGGCCGGCAGGCGACACCCGATGTCATCACTGCGGCGACTGCCGCAATGTTGTTTTGGACACGGTGCTACATACTTTGGCGGATTGCCCCGCCTGGGCATCGCAGCGCCGTGAGTTGATCGCGGCAGTTGGACTGATTGCCCTCTCACTTCCGGTTGTGGTTCAGTCTATGGTCCGGAGTGAAAGATCGTGGAACGCCGTCGCCTCCTATTGTGAGGAAGTAATTTCCACCAAGGAGGCGGCGGAGCGGTATAGCGCTGAAACCCTCTCCCAACCACAGAACCGGGCGCCGGAGGGCGCGAGATGACCTCCATCTACCCTGAGGTTTGACCTGAGGGTGGTGGGCTGCGTGGGCCTGCTCGCCATCCGATCAGCACCAGGTCCGAGAGGCGACGTGCTTGTTCATACGTGCGCCTCTGTGTCGTGTCTTTGTCCCCCCCAGGGGGATGGTGGAGGAAGTATTTTTTGTATAAGTGACCTGCCGTTAACCGTAAATCACGGCGGAGTCACGATTGCATGTGAAAGCGATTTGCGCGGCCTTGGTGTCTATGGTTATGTCGAGGAATACCGTGGCAGGTTTAGTCGGTATTACCGAGGTATCTTTTCCCCGGTGAGCCCGACATAACCTCTCCGTCACCCCGCCGAGAGGTATGCGTCAAAGCATTCCCACAAGTAGAAAAAAAAAAGTTGCCATACTTTTGGCTGGATGAAAGGTATCCGATGTCTTTTTCTGTTCCCCTGACAACGTGTATGCCAAATTTCCTGATGATCGGTCGAGTAGTTAAGCGAAACCGTAACTAACAAACAAATTCACATTCGCATTTATAATATTAGTAAGGAGTAGGATCTTCAGCACATAAAAGTTTAAAAAAGAAAGATCAATGAAGCGTTATCATTTTGTCGTTATATTGTCAAATAGGATAATATAGATTCAATTTTAAAACTGTTTATAATCTTCCTGGATCTTATTATTACAGTCTATGGACTCGACAAACAGACGTGGGTGTTATCTTAAGCTTCTTTGAGATCTATTTTTGCATCATCATCAAATTATTTTCTTAACTTATGTTAAGTTACATTCTTAATAAGGGTCAACAAGTAGAATCGTTCATAACTCTCCTGAATCACTATTTCTAATAAAAACATCTACGCCACTTTCTGTTTATCTTGCTTGTAGTGACATAAAATACATCGAAAGTGAAAGTGCATCGCGCTACATATTTAACAAGTCTTATAAATCGAACCTACATCGTTGGATGCCTTTGTGTTTGATCAAGCGCGTCTCGATCTATTATTAGCGATTTTATTTCGATAAACTTATAACAGGCGTATGTATTAAATATTAAGTTCAATTTAAATTGCTTCCTAATATTGCCTCTACACCAACCATCTGTGCCGACCGTTATGTTTCCTAGTTCAGTAGCACGTGTACCAATGGATAAATATAGCTTGTTAGAACTATTCGACACCTCGTTCCCTTGCATAAAACATCATAACAAAATGGTTACTTCTGTACGTGAATTTCGCTTTATTCATTATGAGATACGGAAAAAGACAATCATTGCTCAAATCTGGGGTAGGTCAATAAAATGAACAAGTATCTTCGTCATTTAATTGAGTGCAACCTCAGCTTGTATCTACGCAATAAGTACCTAGTTTCTACGCTACCTAAGGGCGCGCTGTGCTATCAGCAAGACGCCAGATTCTTTGGACTATAAGCTTGTTAAGTGGTTTGACGACATCTTAATTATATCTTTGGTTCTCCTCATGTCTGCTTATCTTTTACCGGAATAGTATGAAAATATGAAGGCCAATTTTTATAATGAAATCTTTTTTAAATAAAGTTCCGATGCAGGTTATTAAAAGTCAAATGTGAACTGCAATGCAATTAATGTCCGCATTTGACATTTATTCTGACTTAGGAGAAAGACATTTGTTGGTTAGTTGTTTGTATTTTAGACGTGGAGATTGGTTCATAAATCTATATCAAACAGTTTTATTGCGAGAATTGGTCCGTAGAAGCTTTTTCAAGCTGATTGTGATGATATCGTAATTGTAGTGGTTTAATAGAGGCCAGTAACAAGCGGCCTAAACAAAAACGTTCATGCGTTTTCTTAATCTTGATAAAATTGTTTTATTACACATTGACGTCCATATAGTTGTGGTTGCATTTGTAATATTAAATTGATTTGATGACGATTCATATTTTCAAATAATTATGACTGCATCTTTATAAATATACACGTGTTTACATGTATTGAATGAGTTTCAATGTAGTCATAATGTAATCACGTAAGTTCGGCTGTAGTAAAATTACGTGTTCTTCTGCCAAGCTTCTTTATCTGTCACAATTTGTAACACGGTAGTGTAGCACGTTTAGTTAGTACCTTATTGCATTGTTGTAGCTCACTTATTAGACTAGTGTAAGACTTTATGTTGTGAAGCTAAAAATTATGTAAATATGGTAGCATTACGTTCAAAGTGATTTAGCTATTGTATTAAAATATTTCGCGAATCTAAATATAACAACATCATTTGGATGAAGTGAAAAATGTACAGGTATTAATTTTATAACTTCTATTAAACTAGTAAAAGAAAGTAAATAAAGTTTATAACTGTGTAGTCTACACGTAAATATATTGCAAGATTTTTCATTAGTCTATTAAATGTGGTCTTGTAAACTGTGGGAATAATTAGGGTTGGTCCATCTCACATGAGCGGAATCAGACTAAAATACGAACTGTATTTTGTCCGTATTTTAGTCTGATTCCGATTTCCGATTCAATATGTCATCATAAAAGTAATAAACGACCTATTTTTTGGAAACTCGTCGGCCAATTATCGTAATAAAGACTGTTGAAAATAGAGTTCCATTTTAATAAGATACAAATGTAAACTTAAATTTTTGATCACATTTGGCGTTTATTTTAAGGACTAGATAGGAACTCTGTATTGAACAGTTTTCAGTTCTAGGATTGCCCTCTGTTAAAAGTTAATGATACCTAATTATGTTATTTTTTACATGTATTGTATCAAACTTGTGAGATTATGTATGCTTGGTACTATCTACACTACAATAGGATAGAATTTCTCTTATTTAATTTTCTTGCAGTGTACTATTATTTGGCGCCTTTGCTTTCACAATCTTCTGGACAACAAAATTTTTACGTGAAATTTACTCTTCTATGGACAATACCACTAGTTCTACAGAAATGCCTATTGAGTTAGGTAATTGGACGTCGCTAGCTGAGGAATTCGTAGAATACGTAGAATGAGCCTCCTAATGGTTTGTTTTTATTACAGTATTCTTATTAATTAATATAAATAATTTATTTTTTGATTAAATATGTGTTTAGTTGTGACTAACAATTCTGATTGTTTACTATTTACGTATAGGATAGATAGACTAGGATATCTTTTTATATCACAGTACTTACAGACTTAGCCTTTGAATATAGAAAGTAGTTTCTTTAAGTACCCACTCTCTGTACTCCCGTCATGATTCCAACTGTAAGACATATGTGATTGGCCCGATTCATTTAATAGTTGATTACAACTAGTTAAAATCATCGACTAATTCAAGCGTTTATTATGCAACTCCGTGACGGCCAAGGAGCCATACTTAATGCCCCTATTATGTTCTTTTAAGGTTAATTCGGACAAAATTGGTGTGTGTATTTACATATTGCACACATTTTATAACGGATTTGAAAACACTATTTATATTACGAGAATTAAAATTCAAATTGTAATGATGTACAGTCAGCGAATTCGACGGCGATAAATGTTATTTAAGTAATTTTAAATAATATTTTGCAAATTATTATTGTATAATGCCGAATTTCGATTAAATTGACTATTCTTTAAACAATTTAATTCATAATTTTTGATGTCAGTATTAGTACTGCCCTCGAAAATTATGAGTGGTTAGTATAACCGACTGCCACGCCTGAGGTTGCGGGTTCGATTCCCGCACAAGACAAATATTTGTGTGCATGAACATGGATGTTTGTCTTGGTCTGGGTGTAAATACATATTATACATAGAAATGTATAATATGTATGTATTTACAAAAAAAAATGTTTATATGTATGTTCATCCATTGTCTAGTACCCATAGTACAAGCTCTGCTTAGTTTGGTCTAGATAGTGTTGTGTGTATGTGGTAGAATATTATTATTATTATTTTGTATGATAAACCAATTAAATTTTTGATAATGTTTAACGTTTTATGGCGCTGACGCGTATAATAGAGAGAATATAATTATGTATATGTACTATAGCATATATTAACTATACTTATTGATATATTGGTGTTTACAGGTTTTTAGTAGTGGGCGTCTTGATGTACGGCTTATACTTAATTACCGAAAATTTCAAACAAAAATACAATTTGCATCAGTACATGTTGTCAGAAGACGAAGATCACCCATTGGCAAACATGGGATCGTTCGAACATTTAGCAAATTGGAGTGTGGACTTTAATGACACCGATGAACAGTGAACTTAAAATAAACATATAGGTAATATATTTAACTAGATTTTGACCGCGGGTTCGCTTGCTGCTTTAGGTTAGTAATAGTACTTTTTCTAGATGTAAGGAACTCTATGTCCTTTTTGTTCCCCTAACAATGTGCATGCAAAATTTAATGATGATCGGTCGAGTAGTTAAGGCTTGAAAACGTAACGAACAAAAAGTCACATTCGCATTTATAATATTATTTAGGATATATGGATATAACTTAAAACTGAAATAATGCAAAACGTTAAACACAGCTTATTTGCTCTGTTGATAAAATAGGAATTTGAATATGTATTTTTTGTTCTTCTGTACGTTAGGTTGATTTAAGTAGATGTATTCCTAGTGCCAAAATTCTAGTTCCTCTGAATTTACTTTGAATAGCATCGCAATGCTAAAAATAGGGGCTCAGCGTGAACGCAACCACAACGTGAAGCGTAGGTTATAGTGATTTTTTTACACTTCTTCTATTGTATTATTTAGTTATTTGTTTGTCAGTGTTGGCGATGTTAGACACATCCGTGCCTCAGAAAGCACGTAAAGCCGGTGGTCCTGGGCCTGATCTCCCTCGTCGTATCAGATTGTCGTCCTATCGGATCATGAGAGTGAGAGAACAAAGAGTGCACTTGTGCACTATAATATCCCCTGCGCAGATGGCCAGTCTCCATTAAGGTTGGCCGCCGTGACCGAAATTTGGTCTGGAGGACATTATTTGTTTGTCATATTATTAAACAAATATTTTGTTGATTTACGCGTGCTGTAAGTGTGAAATGCTAAGATGGCCATATAATAAGAAAGATATAAGCAAATAAGCGAATGAATTGAGAACATAACGGTTTCAATTAAGAACGTGTTAATCGAATCTGTCATCGAAATTGCACTACTAATTATTTAGGTGTTAATCTTCTAATCATAGATTTACATATAAATCTGTGATTAGAAGATTTACCACATATGTTATGTCGCACCTTGACACGTATGAATAGTTGCCATGTCTCAGTCTAAAGGAAATCTTACTCGGAGGATTACTTAGAGAAGGCTAGTAAATTAAGAAAACATGACAACGATCTAATGTGACGACGTTTATTTTTATGACTTGTCGTGGCAGACGAGCTGTCGGCTTAACTAGAGGTAGGAGGGAGGAGGTAACAACCGCTCAAGTACATGAGCAATGCATAGAGTATACACAGCTATGCTACTGCGTACTATGGTAGTACTTGCTTTGAAGAAGAACAAAAGTCATAGCGCTGAGGTAACACCGCGGCTGGTTGTTTATTCCAGAGCCTGCATATACACGAACTAGATGATTGCTGAAACCGCGCTTTGCTGGGTAGAAACGTTGCTAGCTGCTGCGGCGTTGAGTAGTATGAAAAATAAGAAATTATGATCGATCGTCAGAAATTGTGTTAAGGTTTGGCACAGTAGCCCTAGGGCGACTCGACCCAGGCTCAAAAACGTCATGAGTGCGGTGGAAGGCACACCCAGGATACCAGCAGTGCTGAAACCAGCCATGTTTGTAATATATCAGAAGGATCTAATAAAGTGAAAGCTTTTTTTGAAGTAATTTTAATTAAGTTTATCCCATCAAAAACATTTTCATGTAAAATGTTGCCAAGACGAGACCATATGACTCGCACTGTCAAAAAGTTATCAGATCTCATGCAGAACCAAGCTTCTAACTCTACACGCCCTATTTCTAGAAGGCCAAACTGCACAAACTCTACACCTTAGTCAAAATATGTGGCTTGGCCATTTGGCGTGTAGAGTTAGAAGCTTGGCTCTACATGAGATCTGATAACTTTTTGGTATTCTGTGAGAGGGGTTCACAGAATATCCACGTGAAATAGCAGTATTCCTACTGTTGTGTTTCGTTCGGTGAGTGAGAGTGCCGGAGGTCCAATCACCCTCTTTCCCCCTACCCGCTCCTTCTCATTTCATTTTCTAAAGGATCGGCAACGCGCAAGTGATGACTCTGGTGTTGCAGGCGTCCATAGGCTACGGTGACCACTTACCATCAGGTGGGCCGTATGCTTGTTTGCCAACTTAGGAGTATAAAAAAAAAAACTTTCACCCTCTAGTTGGGGTTGGGGGATAAAAGTAACAAGTTTTATAATTGTTTTGTTGTTTGTGTACTAATACTAACGTACAAACCAAATTTCAGCTTTCTAAAAAGGAAATTAGGAAATACCCTAAGAATTTTGATGATCATCAGTGAGCCAGTGACAAATCAGGGTTATTTAGATATCAATAAAATCTAAAGTAGTTAGTTAGTTAATAAGTCCGCTATTGAAAACATATCCCGAGAAGTTTGTTTATCTGGTATAATCCAAACCCAAGTTATAAGGGTTCAAAAGAACGACGAAGCGCTGTGAGAAACGGTAGACAGTGTCCTTGTGCTTCGCTTGGCTCGTCTTGGCGGGGGCACTACCGTGCTCCCAGATTTGTTAAAGATAATTTTATCAAACTATACTATTTACAAGGAATGTACAATGTAGGTACCAATGTAGGTACCTATGATTTTTAGTAGTTATAAAAAGTAAGTGTTTATTTGCTAGTATATAGCAAAAGCGTGAAATTTAAAATGTAAACCAGCAGCAGTAAAAATGTAAACGTAGGAACCAGCTACATTCACTTATGGATCAAAATACAATAATATTTGTGCTCATTTTTATTTTTATTTTTATCTATACAGCGTGTAATAAAAAGGTGTGGATAGTGTCTAGAGGTGTTATAATAATATCATATATAACGTCATGAACAATGGAATACCGCGACTTATCAATAATATTGTCTTACGTTTACGCGAATGTTATATATTGAAATGAAACAACTTTATACGGATTTTATCGCTTTATGTTGTGTGTTTGTGTGTTGTTTATTATTTATAAAACCTATTATTACATAATTTTGAAACTTTAAACTGCTATTGTTAAACACTTTTACTAGTAACTGTTTACTTCTATTTAAGCTATTTAAATTATAAAAACAATTTTGATTTAATTTTACTCTCTCACCGATGTTTCAGTTGCTTTTCAGCAGCCATGTTCACGGGAAGACTAAGATGGTGGTTGTCTCAATGTGCTAAAGTGTAGTTATTTCAAAGTACCCGTACATAATTTAATCATTGGTGTTTCTATTTACGCAGACTTATCAATGTCAACATAATCAATTCGATTCGAAAACAACACCTACAGTTGACTCGAATGGCCACCGTGAACCCGAAAATGAGCAGACACAATAATGATTGCGATGATTTTTAAATTTGAAATAGTCGTAAAGTCTAATAAGGCACTAGGTTTTATTCAAATGTACATTAAGACCCAAATACATGTGTACACCTTTCCGTTACACGCTGCATACGTAGAGAACACTTCAAACGTAAAATCCTGGGTGAAATTTTTACACTAAATATGAAAAGCTTTTCGTACATAATATATAGACTCACGCCTGGCTATTTTGGAAGTGGTAAGCAAATATGTAATGTAGTATTATACCTACATCTCAGCAGCTATGTTTTAGGTAACGTATTAGAAGGGACGCTTGTAGCCGTCTCCTCTGCGACACCGAATTCCGTGTCGCTACTTGAATTCATCTAACAAGAAAACCCAGTCAGTAAATGAACCCAAGATTTTATCATCGATCGCAAACATACATATGCGACTGGTACAATCGATTATTATTGTTTCGAGAAATTTTATTATTGTTTCAAATTAAAACAGATATGTTGCGGTAATTACTGAGAATGTATATCCATTTAAATATGTAAACAAATCGTATGTTTGAAAACTGTGTCAAGCTACACATATCGTATTGTTAGTTTCATAATAATAATATTAATCTATTATCGTTGTAATGGAAAACACTTCATATTTGGATAAAAGCAGCAAGATGTTTTTTTGTTGATACCAATTTTGTTTTAAAATTATAATACTTGACTAGGCTGGTAAAATATTTATACCGCTGTGTATTTGATTGCTATCAACTGAAAATGGTGTTATTATAAATTAATATGATGAATTAAAAGATAGTAGAATTTAAGTATTGATCGTTCAATAAGCTATAAGTTAAAATGTAATAAATGTATATAAAACAGCGCTTGTATACAATGCGGGCATCATGCGCAAAAGAAGGATTTTATTTTACGCATCTAGTATACGACCCTCGCGAAACAAGCATGGGCAATTACTCATGTATTCCGCGCGAGTTGCTTGCGCATGTTGCCCGCGCGGCTAGCTTGCGCATGTATGTAGCTCGTGCGAGTAGCATGCACATGTAGCTCGAGCGAGTAGCTTACGCATATAGCCCACGCGAGAAACTTGTGCACGTAGCCCGCTCGAGTAGCTTGCGCATGTAGCATGCGCATGTACCTGCACCAGCTATTTGCCACGTTAGAGCAAGAGATTACACTCTAATACGCAGGTGACTACAAAAGTCGAGGCAGTTCAATTGATGAGTCACTACGTTATCATTGCAAAATTGTTACCACGATAGTTATAACTTAAAAGTTAATTCAAGAGATTATTTTTAACATTATAGATATACGACAGCCAAAATGTGTTTATTTTTTACTTTCCTTTATAAGATCGTTACAGGTACAGGATACATGAATATACGTAACTCCCACGGATAATATTATCAAAATTCAATGGATCAGTACAATACTACAACATAAGTACTAGAAACTGCAGTTTTCCCCCTTTCATACAAATCTTAATACAATATCATCAAGCTTCTATCAACTTACAAGTAGGTACACTTGAGTACCACAGAACAATGATTTAAAATAGCCAGACTGGGGAGACAGTGTTTATAAACATTTTAAAAGCAACATATAAATCAAACAACAAATGGAGGAAGTGTCATGGTGTGGTATTGCATCCGGTAGATACTACATCGATTTGGATTCGTTAGGAAAACCTCCTATTGTTGGATAACATTGTTATACAACAATAAGTAATAAAGATTACGTATTAGCAGTCTCGCCTATTGCCGTCTCTTCGGCAGACTTCTAAGCTCCGTGTCCCTACTTGAACTCAACTAACAAGAAAACCCAGTCAGAAAATTTCAACTTTACCTTTAGTATATAGCCCAGGTTACGCCTATATGGCTGAAAGGGTTTATTATAATAAACCTTTTCAGCCATAGTATAGGCGTGACCGTCAGGTTTGGGTCACCACATTTCGTCAGCTATGGTTTTAGGGACCACGTAATACGCAGGCCTATTCAAGTTTATCCGACTTAGTTCCAGACTCCGTGATGCTGCTGAGAATTCCGTAACAGAAAAACACTTTGCCCGACCCGACAATACCTCATGCGAAGTAGTCGCATTGACTACTGCTGCGTTAATATAGGGATAAATTGTAAAACAAAGACTTTCTTTTACCTATATCCTTATATATAAAAATCTCGTGTCATGGTGTTTTTGGGCGCACTCCTCCGAAACGGCTCGACTGATGATAAATTTTGTATGTTTATTTGGTAGGTATGAAAATAGGTCGTAAAGTATATTTCAAACCGCTAAGAAATAATTTATATGGCAGAACAACGTTTGCCGGTTCAGCTAACAGTAGTATAATAGTAGCCCTTAGATAATGTTTGGCTAAATTGTTTGAGATCACTTGTAGGCCGGACAGATGTAAAGGAATTCTATCTAGTCTTTTAAACTAGCTAGTAAGCAACCGTCGCGTTGTTTACCTACATCCTAAAGAATATTATGAATCTAAGTTTGTTTGTTTCTTATGCAAATCTAATTTATGTATATAAGTAACAACTACACACATCAGCTCATATTACTAATAAACATTTATAACCTTACTTTTAAAAATATCTCTTATCTAAGAAGCTTTCTTAACCGTAATCAATGAATAACTTTTCTTCACTTATAAACCAATTTTAACGGTCTCTCAGCTAACACCTCGCACAAAGACGAATGATAATTTTATCTTTGCAACACTTAAGCAGTCACCATAGAGCATTGCCAAATTAATCTAAGAAAATAATGACGTTAAAAAAATTATCATGTTTAAGTCATTGATATATAAACTATAGATACGTTGCCTGCGCTCTGTAGTGGCAACATGAATGCAAGGTAATTACCAGAAGTCTATTTAGTCACGTACCAACCAGGGCCGCGGGTGTACGTGACATTAAAATAACTTGAGTAAATAACTTCCTCAAACAACAAAAAAAAGCCGTCCTGTGTTTTTAGGAAATGTAAAAATCATCATAATGAAAATAAATTAAATAATTACACAATATTAGATAAATTTATGGGTCAAATACTCTCTAACAGAATAGAAAGCAGCAAGTAATTCTTTCACATTATTCTTAAATATACTAAAACTAGTTATTTCGAGTATCCTGTTTGGCAAGTGGTTATATAGGCGAGGAGCCATGCAAAATACACTTTTATTAAGCAATGCAGTTTTGTTTGCTGGAAAACAATTTTTTTTATTATGCCTTCGACTTTTTAATTTTTCAAACATAGTTAAATTACTACGTGTAAACAGGATTACTTCAAGTATATAAATACATGGAAGTGTAAGCAGTTTAAATAGTTTAAATAAGAGCTTACAACTATCTGTCTGTTTCAGTTTGAAAATTGCTCTGATGCATCGCTTTTGGACTTTAAATACTGTTTCCTTATCACTAGAGTTGCCCCAGAACATAATACCATACCAAGAGAGGTGTAACATGACCGTGATAAGCTGTAATGATTGTTGGTGTATCGGCTGTTTTATTCAAATTATAAAGAGCATATGAAAATTGGTTTAGTTTGGAAACTAACGAGTTTATGTGCGAAGTCCAGGTCAAGTTACAGTCAATACCTAAAAATTTTGTTTCGTCGGCTTCTTCAATTTTATGGCCTAAATAACTAATGTCAATGTTTGTCAATTTATTTACACGATTTCGAAATGTCATAAAATTTTATTTCCTAAGATTAATCTCTAAATTATTTAATGTCAGCCATTGAATGATCTTCTGAGTCATTGATATAAATAATGAATAATATTGGTCCTAAAACACTTCCTTGCGGCACTCCATAAGTTACTTTATTGTATTCTGAGGTGTAATTGCTTACCTTTTTCTCGTATGGACATATTATATATATATATATAAATAGCGGTTTGACCACTTTGTACTTTAATTTATCTGGAAATATGCCATTTGAAGTTGATAAATTTATGAGATGACTCAGACCTACTGATAGTTTTCCCGATACTGATTTCAATATTTTTGTTGATATTTCATCATAACCAGTACTTTCTGTGTCTTTTAAGTTTAATTCTATTTAAGTCGCTAGGAATCGTTGGAAGCAAAAATAGTCTTGTGATATTTTTCAATTGGCGCAATGCGTTCAGATGTTCGTCTAGTTATCTGATTTGTAAAATAATTATTAAATTCATTCGCTATTTGTCTTGGGTTATAGATAATATTACCATTTACACATATTTGCATGATTTATGCCCTCATACTGTTTAATTTATTATTATTTATAACGTTCCAAGTCGCTTTACACTTGTTTGGGGCACTGCTTATGTAATTAGTGTTAAGAGACTTTTGTGTTAATTTAGTAAGTGCCTTGTACCGCTGTTTGTTGGGATTGCGATTTTTTTCTATATTTCCATAACAGTCGTCGCTTACGCTTACTGTATCTTTTAATTCCCTTCGTAATCCACTTTGGTCGAACGTTAGCGGACACTCTAATTTGTATTTTTTGAAAGCATAGATTATAGAATGGAGCAAAAGGTTCGAAAAACTCATTGAACGCTCTATTTGGGTTTTCGCATTTTAGAGCGTCATTAAAGCTAAGGGAATTTATACAGACTCTGAATTTGTCAATGTTTTCTTTACTATACTCTCGTTAAAGAATAGCTTGTTTTAACGGGGCAAGCCAATAATTGAGCTGTATGTTCAGAAAGTGCGAATTCATATAATTTGGTTTTACATCCTCTTATATTAAACGCGATATTGTGTATGCACGTTTTACTGGATAATCGCGTTGGTTCTTTGAAGCCTAATTTAAGATTGCAGCTCTGTAGAATTTGAATAAATTCAATCGTTTCCTTTGTTTTACTGAGAACATTAATGTTAAAATCCCCGAAAAAAAAAAAAGCAAAATTTGCTAAGCATTAAATTTAGATTCCAGAAAAACTGTTTAATATCATCAACTTTTGTCTTTGGTGGCCTATATACACATATTATGCACAACTTATGTTTGACTAATTCTATTCCTGAGCACTCTATAACGTTTTCAATAGAATATTAATTAATATAATTAAGCGGATTAAACTCAAGGGTATTATGCACCAGGATACACGAACCGCCATATCGACCCTTCCTACAGTAAATAGATGCAATATTGTAGTTTGGAATGTTCAATGTATATTTATCACCCACCACCATATTATGTTCCGTAATGCATAAAACACCAACAATTATTTGTATAGCTTTAAGCGATTCAATGTTTACTGTTAGTAGATCAGATTTAGAGATCAAGCCGTTGATATTTTGATGCAGTACATTAACTGTCCGGTAAACGAAAAAACCCATTTGATTCCTGAGGCGTAGGCAGATTAATGTCTTCCTCTAGATTTTCAGTATGTGTATATTTGTTAAGATAGGTCGGTGTGTTATGTTCTGGATTGTCATAGTTTTGTTTACAATAAAGTTCAAAATTTTGCTTATACTCAATATGTAGGATCCCTTTGAGCAGTGATCGATATTTGTGTAGAGCAAAGTATTTATATCTAGGCAAATATGAACTATAACTCATATCGACAAAACTTGCGTATTCAAATTTGGAACAGATAAATTTTAATTCATAATTTAACTTGTATTCATTTAGAAATCTGTTATATGGCACCTCAGAGACAATCACATTACAGTTATTTGTCAAAAATCGATAGGTATCGTGAAGCGGCATTATAGATTTTTTTCGTGTTATCTAAGCTGTAAAATATCGAATTATTTGATATCATTCGGCAAATCACACGGTACGGAGAAAACTGCGCTGATTTAATTTTCTTCGGAATAAGTTCATATAGACGATATACCACCTATTTCATTTTATATGAAATAATATTTTCGTAAACCATTGATATTAATGTCAAAACTGTCCCAACTGATCGGAAAGTCAACATTGCCTCTTAGCTATGTTTAAACAAGGGCCTGCTGGTTTTTAAATTATTTTTTAGCTTTAAGAGCTCTTAAAGCTAACTTACGTTTATAAGTAAGATTTTTCTAATGAGTCACTATATAATAGATAACTAATTGTCAAATATTTAAGATGGGTTTATAAGTAAGGTAGAAAAGACTGGCCATGAGTTTCTTAAAGATAAATTAAAGGGAATAAGAATTTAGCATTAAACAAGCCTGTTCGAGCAGTATAGCTTTCATGAGAAGAAGCACGTCAGGTTCAGATCAGGTTTTATTCCCTTTTATTTACTTTTTATTAATGTACCTATTAGTTAATTGTCATGTCCTAGAATTATGTACACATTTTTATAGAAATAAAGATTTTTACTCTGACTTTGACGCTTTTACGCCTAAACTGCTCGACCAATTGTCATAAAATTGCGCATACACGTTGTAAGGTGTAAAATAATATAATATTCTACCACATACACACAACACCATCTAGCCCAAACTAAGCAGAGCTTGTACTATGGGTACTAGACATTGGATAAACATACATATATACTTCTTTTTTGTAAATACATACATATTATACATAGAAACACCCAGCCCAAGACAAACATCCATGTTCATGCACACAAATGTTTGACTTGTGCGGGAATCGAACCCGTGACCTCAGGCGTGGCAGTCGGTTACACTAACCACTACGCCAACGAGGCCGACTAAAAGGAGGTAAGGTACCTCTCATCTATAAAATAGTATAACTGTTTCCAAGCAAAGCTAATATTGCGTATTTCCTGTAGAAATTGCCTAAGTTTCGTAAAATGACGTAGGTTTGGTGCCTCTAGGATGTCAGTATAGTTATTATTTTGAAAGAACACGTTGATGACAAATCATAGGAGTGAGACAATATGCTTTGTTTGTTTTACAATAATATAGTAATACAGGACATTCGAAATTAGTCCGCAAAGAGAGTGCGTCAACAAGAGTGATTGATGATATTGATTTGAATTATTATGGGGTGCTCATACTTGTAAATATTACTAACTATTTCTATAATTTGTGTTTTGACGATTAACATGCAGATGGCAGTTCCCCGGATAGTGTAGTGGTTTAAGTGATCGCCTCGCCATTGACACTGCGCTGAGTGTTGTGGGTTCGAATCCCAAACGGGACAAAACTTTGTGCCACCCACGAATGTTAGTTCCTAGTCTGGATGTTCTTTGTAACCGTTGTTTGAATGTTTGTAAATTCCCCTGCTACACACGATTTATTCCTATTGCGGGAGTTGTATGTTTTTAAAGAAATAAATTTTATTTCTATTTCGAATACTGTTTTGTCGAGTACGGGTCAATATACAACGCAATCGTTCATTTATAACGTTAGAAATAAAAACAAATTTGAACCCACTGCTTAATATGGAATAATTAAATGGTATTAACGTCCCTGCAGTGTCTTAAAAGCAATAGATTACTCGTGTGAGCCTTATATTATTATCGTAAGCGTTAAGATTTGTTCCATAAGTGATATTTAAGGAACCTTTATTTTGTGAATCATAAGTTGAGTGAAAATAACTTAGATATATATTGTTATTATTAATATTAAACAAACATTTATTGCAATTAGTGTGCTATTCATAATGATATAATAATTTGTATTTCAGGTTTTTTTTGACTGCAGTTACAATTTATGGCATACATTATGTGGTGAAGAATATAATAGAAGTCTTTAAACCAACCAATTCTACTCAATGATATACCTGGTTGTTTTCTTATTTAACATTTAAATTGTAAGGCTGTTCTGGCAGTTGAAACCAGGCAGTCCTACTTAATTGGTTGGTTTTTTTTTACTGTGTTGCGGCGTTAGATCTTATTTGTTCATTATAACTGTGGATGTTTCCTAAACAGTCAAAGATATGACCTACAACAGTACTTAGTTTACAATATCATCACATACACAATTGTAAGTGAAGCAACAAACACATGCATCACAACATTGAAAAATGTAACAAAATATAGTACAGAATTGACTCAGTTGATATTTTTCCATACCATAAAAGATATGTAATAGGTTATTTAAAAATATCTAATAATTTTTAATTTATTTATAATTTATAAACTAGTGAACAAAAATGTAAACAAAATCCTAATTTATTTAATAGCGATATGTTATTATTTGTTCACTTGTGGACATATTCTGGAGCGAAGTCACTGAAGGAGGATGACACCCTCCTTCAGTAGCTTCGACCGATGAGTGAGTCTTCCGGATGTTGACATACCTACCTCTACCATCCCTTTCTTTTTATACCATCATTAATCGATTTTCTTGGGTCACGATACTCCTGATATTAACCGTTTATAATCGGGCGAGCCGCATGATTGTTTACAACCTTAGTAATATTACAAATTATAAGTATTTATTTAAATTTATATTTCAACATTATTTTATAAAACCATTGCATGATACAATTTATTTTTGATTAAATATTTAGTAATCGTGGATGTTTGTCAAAATTATTATTATGTATTTGTATTTTCGTTCCTGTTGTTAGATGCATGTTGTATTTGACTAATTAATATTAAAGTTGTGCGATTGGATTAAGACTTTAAAATATTATAATGTAGTTTAAGTTTTATTGTAATTATTTCAGTAAATCAAATAAATGTAAATAAAAATTACCCTAATATATTTAGTTTTAACTTTGAGCGTCAAAAATTTTAAACTTATTAATTAAAGATTAAAAAGAAACCAGTATAAAATTTTAATACGAGTTTTTTCTATAGTATGTACTAACAGTTATACATAATTATTAGATATTGTTGCTGAAGGACTCTTTTGTATGGTTTGAATAGAGAGAAAACTTGGCGTCCAATTTGATATTTTGTGTCATTTGGATATGACTTTATATTAGGTAACTGAAACGTTGGTATATAATATTAAATATAATTTTTGGGATATCTATATATAAATTGGCAGTTCAGTATTTTTTTCTCACCTGTTTGTCAATAAATTTTCTTTTTACTTTTCTGTTTAGTAGTTATTGACAAACTTTAGGGTTATTCATAAATAATGGAATCAGTAAGGATTTTTATATAGCCTACCTATATAAAAAAAACACCAACTCCATTTTTTTAGAGACAGCAGTTCGATATCTTTTTCTACTCTGTTTGACGAGATTTAACATTAATATACATTTGGACCCAGTTAGTGATTACATATACATACAGATAAGTACGAAACAGTTCAGTATCTTTTACTCCCCTGATTGTCAACCGATTTCCGTTGCTTTTGTTCAGTAAACGAATGCCAAAGAGTAAAATAAAGAATAACAAATATAAATTCAAATAGGTATGTTTTCTCCAATTAATTTGGTCGAATTTTGACCAAAAGACGAACATTCGTTTTAAATAAATGTGCCTAATATAATGGTAATTAAATCTTCTGTTATTTTATTACTTGCGTAATATTTTCTCTTGAATATGAACTTTATATTTTCTGTAGTAAGTATAAAAGTGTGATGAGCGTAATACCTCTGGGTCCAGAATATTTTAAGCTAATCTCAGCAATGCTGACATGACAATGTAGTTAGTACGTTACAGTATTACGGTATAATTTATTCATTACTTTAGGCAACATAATCATGATATTATGAATTGAGTACATGGATGGCATCGTAGTGTAAATAGCCGCCTCGCTATTGCCTCTGCGCCAAGTGTTGTGGGTTTGATTGTCCCGCACACGGGACAAAACATTATGTGATCTAGAAATAGCTATTCTGAGATTGGGTAATATTTGTGTAAAAAAGAGTGCAAGATGACTCATTTACAGATAAAGATAAGCTAAAAGGAATATGGGAATAATTTATTTATAGCATGTTATAATATTCAAAGGCGTATTATGAGTATTTTCATATTTTAGATTGAGTGTTATTGACGGTTTGTATTAAAATAACATTTTTATCATCAGCTTTTGCACAAAAGACTATCCAAAAGGCAGCATTTTTCAGAATATTGATGTCAAAATTATTGCCTAATTAATAAATATATGGTGTTTAGAGTATTAGCTTCGTCAAATGATATGAGACGTCGCATCGTAGAATTGTATGACACGGCAGCATATCTTATGTAAATTAAAGCCAGCACCAAGTAAAAGTATTTTGTACTGGTCTTAACTGAACCAGTAATTTAAGTCAGTCATATATAGACCGATATTTTGTCTTATACATATTAGGTGCTAATTTAAAGCTCGTGTTACCCTGATCTTAAGGTTTTTAATTCTAAAATGCTATAAATGATTTTATAATTATTATAAAATTATACAAGAATGGGGACATTTAATCTCTCTCTTCCTGGATATTGAGCCCACATAATGGTGGGGTCAGTCATCTTTATTTTGTTCGTCCACTTCGCCCTGTCTTTGACGTCATCTTTAGAACCATTGCATGCCAACATGTGTCTGCGCAACATATCTGTCCTCCTGGTCTTGGGTCTGCCTCTAGCTCTTTTTCCGTGGCCGGTTAGTTCCAGTACCCGGTTGCCAACGTTTAAAAGTAAGGAAAAATAAATTGCTATTTTGCATTTTGGTAATAAAAACACATAACTCCAGATGCATTGGCTTGATTATGGGGTTCTCTACATCTCAAGTAGTAAAATAGTAGTTTTATACTATTAATATATTATATGACAAACATACGATTCGACTTTAAACGAAATATCACACTGATGACCGACTGATGGTAAGCATGTACAGAATAAAATAATATGTTGGTAACATCTCAACATCGACTGCACGATTGAAGTGGATATACATATTTTATGGACACGATGATATATTTTGTGTCCGTGTTTTGATTGTCTGTAGGGTCGCCGACGACACAAGTGTTATTCCAAAGGTAAATGTTAGCTATTTTAGTTATCAACTCTGAAAAACAAATCATTCCACTGTCGCTCCAACCATCCCATTGCTTTTTCTACCCATACACCTCTTAAGTAGCATCGCTTAAATCTTCTGGGCTGCAGCGGCAGATAGGCACAATAGGTTTTTAATTATCTCTGGCATCACAACAATTGATAGGTTAAAGAGCTTTGGAATCTATTCAGCGCGAAAACAACAATATTTTTTGCTGTGATCATTGTCACTGCAACATTCGATTTGCAGCAGGCGCTTATTGTGTCGATATGTGAACGGGTTTGAGATTTGTTGGCGACAGGCGATTTTGTATTTGTAATTAAATAAGCAGTTTCGTATTTAAGTACTACATCGTTTTTGCAGTATAATATGTATACTTTGACTTATCGATATATAAGAAAAGTTAGGCAGTACAGTCATACGAACATATTATTTTTATATTTATTAATATTTTTTTTATGCACTGACAGCAAAGTGTTTCATGTGGTCTCTTGGTCAACGTCACTGCATAGAGTGTTGAGGGTTCGGCATTTATCTCCACAAGGGGCAAACATTTGTATGAACACAGATATTTCTTCCGAGCATTGGTGTTTATTGTGTCCGTTGTTTGTATGTTTGTAAAGTACTTCGTGACACAGCAATTACAAAACAAAAACCGCTGTTATAGGCGTGATTATAATTCGTGAAGATAGTTTTTGTGCCGTGTTAGAGCTCATAATTGAACAAACAGTATGCGTTATTTTTTAAACCTGTAGCTGTTCTTGATTACAAACACCGCATTTACAATAACAACATTAGCACAGATTACGCAATACTAAAATATTTTCTTAGCACAAAGAGAATCACAATTGTTGTTTATACTAAAGTATTGATTACAGAAGTTGTAAGCAAATCGTTACTGTTAACGTTTATCATTATTTGTATAGTTTGCAATACATTTTCAAGGGAACTAAACGTTTATACAAATTAAACAATAATTTTGCGAGATTCTCCGATGGGATGCGTAACAGGGTACAATAATTTTAATAATTTTAGTTTATTTTGCTATTTTCTGTGTTTTATTTGATATATTTTGTAGTGTTAAACATTTGATGGTTGTATTGTGGATCTGTCTGTTGATCAATGTTCTATTGCCTTAATTACAAAAACTTGCATGTTCGTAATTTAAATACTTGGATTTGAAAATTATGTGAAAATATTGGTAAGATATTTTGCACTTCCTTTTATACACTTTGCATGAAACTGGATTTTTTAACATATATAACAGGAGTTCTTTTAAAAATAAATTTTAATAGAGTTTGGAACACAATTTAAACAATCTAGTCTAATGCGACAAATGTGAACTGAAATGCAATTTATGTTCATAATTTTCGTATGCTTTAACATACTACTATTTGTGATATTTAAGACACTACGGCAAGAACGAATTCTTTTTTGAACAGTTATTATTACGAGAATTGGACATTTATAATTCACTAATTATTTAAAATGAGGACTCATAAATCATTATTTATGAGTAAAATAAATAAATATATGATAAAAACACTAATAAATGAATATTGATCAATACGACACACAAGTGTTTTAGTGTACGGTACATGGCGTCAAACTCGTATTTATATACATCTGATGTGTTGTGTCATGTATGTCTGTGGTTATATTTCTAAAGTGCGTCTTATGCAAATAATACAATGATTGTTTATTCATAACCCATAAACAAACATAACATCAACTACAATCAGCTTTTTTGATTTGTTTTTATTTTATTTTTACTTTAGCCATTGCATTTTTGTTTCAGTGTATTGCTTGTTGGTGTAGTAAGCTACAGTTTATATTTGTTCTACGAGGATGTATCAAAACATGTAAACAATTACATAAATAATGGTACAATTCCCAGTATTTCTGTAAAATAAGTTCTGTTAGAAACTGCCTCCTAAACGATTGATAATAAAAACTATATTAGAAAAGTAAGAGAAGACCGAAGTTTAAGCCTTGGGAAAACCCCATTTAATTTTACATTAGCATCAACTTTTATGAATCCTATTTTAAAAATATGAGGTTAGAAGGTTCAGAGTTAATCTTTGGACATTTTTAACGAGGTATTATATATTATATTTTTGACGGAATACCGTCGAAAGTCTTAGACAAAACGCAGAAAAGGGAAGGAATTATATTTTCGGAGTTCATTCAGCTAAGCTATCAGTAGAAGGACAATGAGCAGTGTGCACAGACCCATTTTGTAATCAATGCGCCAGTGGTACCTCTGTGGTTGTAACATCCATCGATTACGGTAGCGGTACGGTTAGACTAGTATGTAGAAGTATATGTCTAACTGATGAAATTTAGTTAATTGTAATTTAAGAGACGCTGGGTATCAGCATCATAGAGAAAAGCAGATTCAAAATTGTTATATGATGTTTTCGAAGATATATCAATACGCGTTAAACAGCAATAGCAGACTGCGTGTTGGGTCACAGCTTAAGTTATCTATCTAGCAAGTGTGAATTCATCAAGTAGTAAAACAGCATAAAACATAAAATAGGTATTAGAAATAATAAAGGCTATATAATTTCAAAATTGAAAACGATCGGCATCTATTCCAATTTGATGTATAATTGTATGATTTTCTATGTTTGGACAAAGAAATTATGTTATAATAATAAGTATGCTTTAAAGAATACCATCTAAGTTCAATTTTATAAAATGTAAATAAATTATTGAAATTGTGTTGATAAGTTTTATTTCCTAACCTACTTTTATAAAATATTGTCTTCTGTTTACGCGAATGTTATTCATTGAAATTAAACTACTATATACGGATTTTATCGCGTTGTTTATTTAGCACTGTATTATAAAATTTTGAAAATATTACACTTCTACTACTATTGATTTTATTTTACTAATTTAAATATAAATATTCTACCACATACACACATCACCATCTAGCCCAAACTAAGCAGAGCTTGTACTATGGGTACTAGACAATGGATAAATATACATGTATACTTTTTTTTTGTAAATATATACATATTATACATAGAAACACCCAGACCAAGACAAACATCCATGTTCATGCACACAAATGTTTGACTTGTGCGGGAATCGAACCCGCGACCTAAGGCGTAGCAGTCGGTTACACTAACCACTACGCCATCGAGGCCGACTATTTTATAAGCTAATAAAATTATTTAAACTATTAAATCTATTTATTTTTGGTTTACACTTTCCCCGACGTTTCGGTTGCTTTTCAGCAGCCATGGTCACGGGGAGAAAAAGAAAAGCAACCGAAACGTCGGGGAAAGTGTAAACCAAAAATAAATAGATTTAATAGTTTAAATCATTTTATTAGCTTATAAATTAGTAAAATAAAATCAATAGTAGTAGAAGTGTAATATTTTCAAAATTTTGTAATACAGTGCTAAATAAACAACGTGATAAAATCCGTATATAGTAGTCTACTTTTATAAGTCGTAATTTAAAATTACCTAACATTTACACTATTTAATATAATATGTATATAATAAAAATAATAATAATAACGACTGTCTCTGGGATAGCCGCCAGTACCCAGGTACCAAGTACCCAGCTTGCCGTTACTGGTTGGCTGCGGTGGAACTTCAAGAGCGCCAGTAGGACTCTCAACTCTGGCTTGCCTTGGTTGGCTGGTCAGAGAGAGGCCACTAGAGCTATATGCTTGGGGGTGGAAGTGTCATTTTCAAGGGCATAACTACGGGGTAACCCGCTTCGGGTCTCCGTTGTCACGAGACCCGTGATGGTGAAACCGGCGCCGCACCGCTTGACACCCCTAGTCACTCGCACCGGTGTTGCCCTCTGCTGCTGGCTTGTATGCCTATGGTGGCTATTCAGGGGTCCCATCTTATGAGTTGGCGAGTCACCGTCTGCTCATTGCATTGATGCTATTAGAGTATTCAGGATAGACGCCGTTTTTCATCCATAGTTACCAATCAGTTTAGATGTATTTTTGGTTACAGCTTGTTATCGCTTTACTAATTACTTGTTGTTACTGCGCCACGTAACTGTGATACCATCTAGGTATTTATTTTATAATCAATGGCTAATCTTAAACAAATTGATAATGAATTAGACTCACTTAGTATAGCCACATCGTACAAATGTCTACCTGAAAGCTGTTCCCGGTACATCACAAATCCTACCAAAGGTTTAAAAATTCTGCACCTTAATATTCAAAGTATTTCTAAAAACTTCGACGAAATTTCGGTGCTCATGCGACTTTTAGGAGATTAAGATGCCCTAAGTCCTGGATTACACCTGATTTGCTGCGCTGCATTCGCCATTGTAACCGCTTGCACTTTAATTATAAGAACTCAATTAATAATGAAATCCTACGCGTTACATGTAACCGATATTGAAATTTCTGCAATTCATTGCTACGCATTTAACCGTGATTTAAACGTGATTTTCAAAAAGCGGAGTTTTCTAAAGCGAAGCATAATATCAAAGCAACTTAGGATGTAGTTAAAAAAGTTTCGGTCCTTCAAACTCATTGTTCTCCCCCAGTTGAGCTTCTACATCTTTCTGATTCTCCTATTTCCTCATTGAATTCTTGTATAAATTATTACTTTGCCGGTATTGGCGAAATCTAGCAAGTAATATCAGTCCCTTAAATTCGGGAAAGTCCTTCTTCCTGCTACAGAAATGGAGATTAAAAATATAGTTTTGAATCTCAAATCAAACTCAGCAACTGGTTGGGATGGCATTCCCATTAACATTATTAAGGCCACATATAAGTCTCTATTATAACTCACGTCTGTAAGCTTGCTATTTCTTGTGGTGTTTTCCCAATAGTTTTTATGAAGGCAATATTTCACCCAATTCATAAGAATGGGCGCAAAGACGACTTAAACAACTATAGACCTATCTCTGTTCTTTCTGTTCTTTCAAAGATTTTAGAATGTGTCTTGAATAAGAGCTTAGTTAGCTTCCCCAAAATTAATAATATTTTGTCGTCCTACCAGTTTGGTTTTCGGAAGGGAAGAAGTACTGAAGATGCTCTAATAACTTTATCTGAAAACGTAGTCAGGACTCTTGATAGTAGGCATAGGTGCTTGGGTGTTTTCCTTGATTTAAGTAAGGCTTTTGACACTGTATCGACGTCAACCTTACTTATGAAGATAGAGGGCTATTCGAGGTTCGAGGGTTCGAGGCGGTATTCGAGGAATAGTTTTGGACATAATCAGGGAATACTTGACGGATTGAACTCAAGTGACAAAAATAGGCCAATATGAGAGTACTGTACTTCCTATTACATACGGTGTACCGCAGGGCAGTATTCTAGGACCCACTCTTTTCGTTATTTACATTAATGAGCTCTGTAATATGTCTATTGAAAACTGTAAAATAATTATGTAGGCCGACGACACTTCCCTGCTAATTGAAGGAGTAGATTGGGTCGAATGCTATAAAAATGGCGAGGCGGCTTTAGCACGTGTAATGGAATGATTGAAAGAAAAATACTTTCGCTTAACCTCAGCAAAACAACTTATTTGTCATTTGCTATAAAGTCAAATTTATCTCCTTCACCTTCACTTAATATTAAAGCCCATGTATGTGACCGCACTTCTCTTTGTTACTTCAGTCCCATCACTAAGTCGAGCAGCGTTAAATATTTAGGTGTGTATATTAACCAACATCTGAACTGGCACAAACACCTGTATACACTTTGCAAAAGGACACGCAAGCTTACCTATATCTTCAAAAAATTACGATGATCTGCTGATATGGATACGTTAAAATTGGTATACTTTGCCAATCAATCTTAACGTATTGTATCCCCGCTTGGGGTGCAGCCGCTGAGTGCTATTTCATAAAACTTGAACGTGCGCAAAGAATAATCCTACGATACAGCTATATGCGGCATCGAATATGCTAACAGTTCGACAGCTTTATGTTCTTATATCCATCCTGCGCCAGCACTCAATTCGCCCCCTTTCGGAGCCAGCTGGCAGATTAAAACAAATAATCTTTTCTCAAGTTTCACCTAATATCTCATTCGCAAAGCGACACTACTACGTGGCAAGTATTAAACTTTATAATAATTTATATAAAAGACTAAAAATACACTCCAATACTAAATTAGCCGGCCTCGATGGCGTAATGGTTAGTGTAACCGACTACCACGCCTGAGGCCACGGGTTTGATTCCCGCACAAGTCAAACATTTGTGTGCATGAACATGGATGTTTGTCTTGGTCTGAGTGTTTCTATGTATAATATGAATGTATTTACAAAAAAAAGTATATATGTATGTTTATCCATTGTCTAGTACCAATAGTACAAGCTCTGCTTAGTTTGGGCTAGATGGTGTGGTTTGTATGTGGTAGAATATTATTATTAAAATTTCAACTTAAACTTGCAGTAAAGAATTTTTATTTTTAAACTTACCTTCCTTATTACCGAGGAACTCCTGTTGGGGAATTAACAGTTGGATAATACACATACACAGTTATTTAGAAAAATACTCTCACTCACTCATATTTCTTTATATATACACTCATACACATTCAAACATCCTTATATACACCCACCCACACATATACACACACACGTCACACAACAAATAATTATATATCTCACACTTTTATTTAAGCAGACACTTGCAGATTTTATATTATTACTATACAATAAAGTAAGATAGATTTCTATTCTATTTTCTTCTCCATTTTCACTTGCCCTTTTTTGTACTTAGTATTTTCTCACTATTTATGAGAATATCAATAATTGTAACCATTTGTGAGGCTTATATAAATGTAACTATCAGAAGAGCAGCGATAGCTCAGTGGAGAGACCAACAGACTGCAATGCAGAGGGTTTAGGGTTCGAACTCACGTCGCGCACCTCTGACTTTCGGAAGTTATATGACTTTCCGAAATTTTGTGCGTTTTGATTGACAATTATCGCTTGCTCCGTGCCTCGGAGAGCACCTTAAGCCGTCGGTTCCGACTGCCACGAACATCTATGGCGGTCGTTATTGGGGCACAAAAGAGTAGTCAACACAAAAGATCCCACTGGGTCGAAGTGTCGCCTGTCTGTACTGACTGGCCCCCACACAAGATAAGATAAAATAACTATCAGAAGGTAGCACTGGCTTCTAAGATACAGGTCCATACCTAGTTTAGAAGTCAGGGTCTCCAGTTTTTTATGTATTCCTTAAGTTCTAAATTTTGTACCTATATTAAGTGTTATTCAGAAGGAGTTATAAACTTTATTATTATTATTCCATTTATTCTAATATTTTCTCGCAATTATATTTTACATTATATATAAAAAAATATAAAATAGGACCAGGGAAACCCACCGGTATCGGGTGCAGGGACCAAGCTATCGGTGATTAAGGCTCCAGAGAAAGGAATCTCCGCACTATGCGCGCCGTGTCGAGCAATACTGCCTTCTAAATCGAGGACTTGACTCAGCCATTCAACGCGAGCCTCTTAAGATGGTGGTCGAGACTCTTGGCAATTAACTCGTTTACCGAAACGACTATCGGTACAATGATCACCGAGCCCACATCCCTCATGTCGACAACCTCGCGAGCCAAGTCCAGATATTTAATTTGTTTATCTTTTTCAGTTTTCGCGAGATTATCATCATGAGGGATGGTGACATCGATGATCATTGCAAGGATTGCAAGGCGCTCTAATCGGTCTGTCACCACTATATCTGGCTTGTTAGCCACGACGGTTCTATCGGTGATGATAGATCGATGCCAGTACATAGTGACATGACCATTCTCGATAACTGGATCGGGCACATATCTGTAGTACGGCATCTCTATATACACAAGATTGTACTTTAAGGCAAGTAGCTGATGGATGATCCTGGCCACTTGGTTGTGTCTGTGAGAACACCCAGAGACAATATGCCTGAGAGATTCACCGAGCTGGTGACACGCCTGACATATGTCGACCGTCCCATCTTTCAGGATATGCCACTGGTAGTTATTCGTCATAACAACTTCGTCCATTATTGCAAAAACAAAACTTTCTGTTTCGGCAAAAATATCGCCGTAACGTAGCCAAGCCACAGATGATATTAAATCAACATCGGGCCCGTGTAAGGCCCGATAGAAGCGTCCATGCAGCTCTTTACCCTTCAATACATCCCTGCGGTCATCAGTACTAAGTACCACAGGTTTGCACCAGTTCTCCTTAGCCAGAGCTAGCGGGGGAAGGCCATTGTCCACTGAGACCACAGCCCGATGCACACCCGAGCCGGTCTGGAGAAAATATTCTCTAAGACTGCACACCTCACGATTGTGGAGGGACTTGGCACTTAGGAAGCAACGACCCCCGCACTTCCGCGGGATGTTTATTATTAATATTATAATGTACCGGTCCACCAAACACCCATAGCCATCATATATTAGAATCCATACGTAGCAATAGTCCTACGCCTGCTGCGGCTAGTGTCGCTGTCGGTGTTCTATCCCACCTTTGATTAAAACTCTCGAAGGGCCACTTCACACTTCAACTTCAGAAACATAATAATAATATTTATTTATTGACAGAAAAATAAGATACATCGACATACATATAAGAAATGGTTGCAAGCATTTATATGGCAAAACATTTATGGAAACAGTAGATACTAATTTCAGTAGTGGTAACAACGTTTAAAATTGAAATTTATCTTCATCATAAAGCAAATGAATAAAGTTGTAAGTAATAAATGTACTAAACGATGAACGCTGTTCTCTCCAATCGCAGCGCCACCAATCAGGTCCGATTATAGATCTAATCGATTTTAAGACCCACTTAAATACACACAAACAATTTATCAAAATCGGTTCAGCCGTTTAGGAGCATTTCAGTCACACACATACAGTAGAATTATATGTATAAAATTCAACTTGTTTCCCACCTCAGGTGTACAAAAAATATATAAACTTTTACATATTCGGACACAATTTGGTTAACAAAAACAGGTTGCTTGTTGTTGGTTAACACATGATTATAAAAAAACGTCAAAATAGTTACAAATAATTTATTTTTTTAAAGTAAAAATATATCAGAATTAAAATAAAATTTCGGACAACAAGCCATTGGGTTGTCATCCAATAGAAAAATAATTGGCAGTTTGAGAAATATATTATTAACCTATTTGATACTCTGTAAGATAATGTGTAATCGAGGTTGCATCTTTAGTCTTTTAATGTGTAGTATTTCTTTACCGAGTCTTATTACCTGGAAACATATTGTCTATTTTTGCTTTTACTTCCTTATAAAATAAGAAGAAACTGTATGCTAGTATACTATACATCACAATCCTGGAAAAAAGAAATGTTTGTTAAACGATATTCTGTATAATAATTCTGTTTGACTACGAAAAACACAAAATGTTACATCACTGTAGGCCAACAAAATAGAATAATCCTAAAAAAAACGATACTATACATATCATAAATAACAACATTTTAGGTCTTGTTTAATGTTCTTTGATGATTTTGCTACTAAAGACCCTAATTAGAACTTAATATTATTATAATTGATTTAATGTAAATTTTTGCGTACTAGTTAGGTACATTTTCTTACGGCTGAGTAATGTTATTGTTCTTTTATGTGTGTGACACACGCACACGTACACACATATACCTACCCACATTCACACTTACACACACAAACATAAGTGCGACCTAACCATTTAAACTGGCTCTGAAAATTTACGGTAACATTCCTCTGTTACCTTTTACCCATAATATAAATTAAATACCTTTTCAAGGATCAGAAAATTTACAACAATATAAATCCAAAGTAAATAAGGAATAAAAACTGTACCCAAAATACGCGCACGCCATCTCGAAGTCGTGATCTACAGTTTATGATTCAGCTTACAATGTTCGATGGATCAGGATGATTATCTCAGACAGCATCATAATTTTTAATAAACAAACTATTCAATCTTGTACTGCTATTTATAAATAGTCGACAAATAAACAACCATTGTCAAACGTGAAACCTTAAAGTTTAAATTGTACACAAGTATCCATCTAGTTTTTTATATTTAAATTTACATATTACTATAATAATATTTTTATTGATTGTCTTTATATTAATACGTGAAGCAAAAACTTTGTTGTAACAAGTATGAAATTTGGCACAGTTGAGTGAAAGTGTACATGGAGAAGGAGTGGCGAATCCTAATATTTTTATAAAATATGCATTAAAAATACATTAAACTAATGAAAAAGCATTACACGCACACAACCATGCATTTGACACATGTAGTTGAATCGCATTCGTAGTATTTCGGCGTAGTTCGTCTGACGTCGTACAATCCTTTGTAACTATGGTTACCTATACCTTATTTATATGTAATAAAGAAAAATAAAACAAAACAGCAAGCTCAGAAATATCGTCAATGAAAGAGATAGTCAAGTAAATAATAATTTGTTTGAAAAAGATAGGTAAATTTAACCTGTATAGCTTTGGCGACATCTAAATGAAATGTGATTATAAGGGTAAAGTTATAGACAATAAAACATTAATAACGATCAAACTTAAAATTTAAATCAATTATGGTCGAATTTTGACCACTAGGCGGCCGCTATTTTAAATACTAGCATATTAGATAACGTAGTTTGGATCAGTTATTGCTTGCCGAAAATCTATGGTCATATATTGAGTAATATATATAGAGACACAGAATATTGAGTTGAATTTAATCTTCAGCTTCTTACTTGCTTAAAAAACCAAGAATTGCAAAAGAAAAAGAAATTGTTGCCATTTATTTAACTGAATATCTCTGTTGTTCCTTAAACCATTAAGATTTTATCCAAGTACATAAAATACATTAAATTTAGTATTTTGTTTGGTTTCGCAGTTGTTACGAAATCACGCAGTATTTTCCACTATTTGGCTTTGGAAGTTAGTCAGATTAAGAACATGTTTTATGTGTACCGACATAATAATTGATTAAGAAGCCAAGTCCTATGTGGATCCAAAATCAATCGTTCTAGTTCTAGTTACATTACTCATTAGGTTTATATTTACACCTCCGTGGCACAGTGGTGGTAATGCGACTATTATGCTTGATGTAACGGATTCGAATCGCAGGTCAGACCAGAAAAAAGTTATTGGATTTTTCTGCTAAGAAATCTGGAGTTAGGAAGTTGACGGTGCTACACGCCCAGAGCCTTGGAAAGTACGTAAAGTGAGCACGTAAAGGTCCTGCGCCTGATACCTTACCTGTCGTGTTGAATAACCGCCCATGAGTACATGAGAGTTAAGGAATAGAGGGTACACTTGTGTTTGTGCACATACTTGTGCACTATAATATCTTCTGCGAAGATGGCCAGTCTCAGTTCAGATAGGATTGTGAAATAATAATCTTCAAAATGTCTGTACATGTTTCTTTATGGGAAATACCTAAGGTATATAGGGATTATAAAATAAAACCAACAAATACATAACAGAGAAATTAACTTCATAGATTTAATAACAGGTGGACGTCATACAGATGTAATTTTAAAACCACTTGATGTAGTTAAACATGAATATTTTAATTACTTTAAATATACGTTACATTAAAATAACAAAGAAATATTCAACATTGTACACTTTATGCGTTTATACAAAACAATAATTGTTCCCTTAAGTACCAATTGAACACTAATAAATTATTAAAACTACATCCTATTGTGATCTAAATTTTTTACACAATTGGTTTCGATGTAAATTTTAAAAGGTTGTAGTTACGCTCTAGCTACTTCACAAGTCTCTGTTGCTATTTTGATAATAGCAAAATTCATGTTAGATTAAATACAAGGCCTTATCTATTAATCTAAAAATACAAAACTTGGAAATAATCTATCAATTACCCGACTGTAACACACTTATCTTACTAAATATTGTGCGTTACTACATTTACATCGACATTAGGCTCATTTTATTCTAACGTATTGATTCATTCAATATCTTATACAATCACAATTGTAGATTTTGTATCGAGCTCCAAAGGAATATGTATCATTCGGAAATATATCTAATATATCGGCATCTGGTAGGCAACTTGGAGCTTTACAGAAAATAATACCGGGTATAAGGAACAGTTTACCGAAAACTGAAATAGTAGTTTCAGATCGATAGATTTTTTCAGAAAATCCTATATATTTTTATAACATTACATTTTTCTTATTCTCAATTATAAAATGTATTAAATAAAAATTCAACACTATATCCAACTAATACAGTAATTTTATTGAATTGTCCGTGATGTAAACATGAAATTAGCTGTATTTTAGCAAGGTGTGTAGAAATCATGCGGTCTTAATTTTGCATTTATCCTAAATTGCAGTTTGCGTCTAGATTAGTAAGACGTCTTGTAAATTGTTTCGGTATGGAACCCCTTACACCTTATATTATAATATTATCGATGGATCCATAACAAAATACAATCGCATAGTCTTTGTAAGGTATATGTAGGTAAATACTTATATAATATAATAAATAGTAAGAGAATTTGATTGAATTGTCTTGAATATATCTGGTTTCTTATTCTACTACTGCCTGCTTAAAGCACTAATGAAATTATTATTAATAGAGTGATTGTGATCCTTTTACTTGACCCAACTACTGTATGGTAATACATTAATGTTAACAAAGTAGAATTGTCCGTACCTATTATTTGGTAAAATGATTCTAAGTAATGTTGGATACTACAGAAAATCTTTAATTTAAATACTTAGTCAACTATTACAATTCGTCTTTAAAAAAGGTTTTACTTTTATTGTTAAGATTTATTTTCTGCTCCTATTTCTGAATATAATGTAAGCTCTTCAATGTAATTGTTGATGTTATGTAATTCTGCAGGTAAATATTATGTTGACATAGAAAATAATATAAGAATATTGAACAGAGTTGTAATATAATTACATCCGTAAATGATGATATTTACTTCCCAATTTTGTGAGAGTTTTGTGAGATTTACGATATTTATTATTATATTATTTTGTCTGATAGATGATCTCCTCATAAGTTTTTTTTTTTTTTTTTATATTCTTTTTATTTAAGGGACTTAGAGCCATTTTGACTATGTCAGTCCCATCGGGCTTATAAATACTACAAACAACTTAAATTATCTAAGATTGCTAGCTACATAATTAAGTAGAAATTACTACTAAACAATAAATTGTCTGTTATCTAATTTATAAATAAGTTTATATAAAGCAACTGCTGCGTCTGATATAGGTTCAGACAAGATACTTAAAAATATTCCAACATCATTTACGTTAATATTAAAATTATCTTTTAGGTTATCTCTCAGATTATTAGTTTGGACACATTCTGTTAATAAATGGTAAATATCTTCAACAACATTACATGACAAGCAGTTTGGAGAGTCCGATTTCCTAACCAAAAATTTAAATTTATTCAAAGGTAAATGACCCGATCTTAATCTACAGGCAATTACAATGTACTTTCTGCACAATTTTACATTAGTAAACCATGGTATCTGAGAAGGTTTATTCTGGATTATTTTATACCATATGCCTTTGTTGGTTGAAATATCATTAAAATCCGATTGCCACATGTCATATATAACTCTCTTGTACTTTAATAAGATATCACTCATTTCAGAAAACATAAATGTCTCTACTCCATTTGATGCGGCTTCTTTAGCCAATTTGTCAACCTCTTCATTCCCATAAATACCAACATGAGCTGGAATCCATTGCAGTCTCAAGGTAAACCCCTTAGAAATCAAATCTTTAACTTTTCTTAGGACGGTGTAGGCTATCGAAGCACCTCTGCCATCAGAGGCGCATCGAGCCAGATGCTGCAGAGCACTTCTGCTATCAGTCAAAATGACTGACTTTTTAAAACCCCTGGACCCAACGTATGAAATTGCCTCTGAGACTGCAAATAATTCCACATACATGATAGACAAATTATTGTTATTACCAGTAGTCAAATTATACTTTTCTTTTATATTATATGTAGGGTCATAATAAGCTGCTCCTAAGCCAAACTCACATTTCGAACCATCCGTAAAGATTTCGTGCCAACCCTCATATTGATCATTCAAGTAATTTAAACTATTAAATTTTAGTATATTTGTATTGTTGTACTGACTTTTAGGTATCAACATGTCTGTTATACAACTTTTAATGAAATCTATGTTAAAATTAGACATCCAGGTATCGAAAGTATACATGACACTTTTTGTGTTTATATTTGCTTCCACCTTCATTTCAGAATACACTGATACTAATAAAGGCTTAACTTTATTAATCCAATACCTAGTTAGACATTGTTGTTCTAGTAATTTTAACGCTTGAACTGATAGATGATTATATGATAAAACTTTTAAGCAATATTTTGAAGCTAAATATCTACGTCTTAAGGACAAAGGTAGAATAGCTAATTCAGATTCCATTACGTGTATCGGCGTAGTTTTAATATACCCACCAATTACACGTAATGCAATGTTTTGGGTTCTGTCAAGCTTGGCTAAATGGGTTTTAGCGGCATTACCGTATAAATAGCAACCAAAATCTATTCGACTACGAACTAATGATAAATAAAGTCTCCTTACGTGTTTCGGATGTACTCCCCATGATTTCCCTGACAATATTTTGAGCAATTTTACCGACTTCAAACATGTTTCGTTGATTTCATTAATATGCTTGCCCCACAACAAGGATCTGTCTAACCAGATTCCTAGATATTTAATACATTCTACTCTCTCTATCCTAAAATTCCCAACTGACAAATTGATCAAAGCACTCCTCCTCCCTCTACTAAATAAACAAAACTTAGTTTTAGAAGGTGACATTGTTAATCCGATATTGTTTATATCCTGACCAAATATCGATAAAGAATATTGAATATCACTGACGCATTTATTTATATCTTTATGTTGAGTATAAATAACAAAATCGTCTGCATATTGTAACACGTTAACCTGTCCAAAATGACTGCATATATTTGAAGTAATGACATTAAATAATAGCGGTGACATTGGGTCACCCTGACATAATCCCTTATTTGTCCACCTAACATAACTACACGAACTATCAAAATGTTTAATTTTTAAATACCTCTTATTTAAAAAGAACCAAACATATTTACATATCTTAGAACCTACATTTAAATTATCAAGTTTACGCACTAAATGATCCACAGAAACATTATTGTAGGCACTCTCTATATCTACAAAACATGTTAAGGTAGGAACATTTTTTGAAAAGCCTATTTGAATATCTGTCACTAACCGAGCTACACAATCCAGACACGATAAACCCTTTCTAAAACCAGTAGTATTTGTTGACAGTATTTTGTTATGTTCTATATACCATTCAAGTCTCTTTAACACCATGCTATGGAAGACCTTACATACACAAGATATCAAAGATATTGGCCTTAGCTTTACTGTACTATTGTTGTTATTATTTAATTTAGGAATAGGTAAAATCTGTATGTGTTTCCACTGTTCTGGTATAATAGAATATTCAAAAACAAGGTTATAAATTTTAAGAAGATACTGTTTTCCAATTAACGGTAATTGATATAACATGGAGTATGTAATTTTATCCTCTCCCGGAGCTGTATCTTTTCTTTTTAAGCAACTGATCAATTCTACCATAGTAAATTCTTTTTCCAAATTATTGTTAACAAAGTCAAAATTAGGAGATAATTTTTCTACAAAGTCAGGCGTTAATGAATGTAATAATTCTATTGTACTCTCCTTGGAAGGCTGTGCACCACTGCTGCGAATACCTTTAACCCAACGCATTTTGCGCCACATATCTGAAGCATTATTAGTTTCATCAACTTCACTACAAAAGGTTGTCCAACTACAAAATTTAGCTCTACGTATAAGTCGGCGTGATTCCGTAATTTGTGCCTTCAATTTATCATAATTATTAGGGGTTGGATTACGGCGAAAATTTTTTAACGCCAAACGACGTTTAGCAACAGCATGGGATAACAAAGGACTCCAATACGACTTTGGCGTAAAAGATGGCCTAGCATTCAACGGTACCTTAGTCATTGGAATGCTTTTATCTGCAGCCTGGTTAATTGTGTCTATGAATATATCATAACATTTTTGTATATTAGTTCTGTCATCATTATCTATTAAGCTGTAAGAATTAATGCTTGTGGATACTATGTTACGATACTTTTTCCAATCTGCTAGCTTAAAATAACGACGCCTAATAAAGTTCAGATTGTCATGAAACTTTAAAGAAAATTTGATAAATAAATGGTCACTACCGAGATCTCCTCATAAGTTAGTACGTATAAAAATACTTTTTAATTCGATTGCAGATTTAAATTGTAGCATAGTAGTACTATCTCTTTTTATTTGTTTTATTTGGTACACGTACAAACTCATGAAACAATTTAGTGACAGTTTTTAGACTATATTCGTTCGATAATAAATATAGATGACAAAAATCTCTTTGTATTATTTCTAGCTACCAGTATACCATATTTGTTTATAAAATAATATAAGTGAGAAAAATAGACTTTCCATATAAACATGTAGCGGTAGCAATCAGATACATGCCATGGTATTTAGGCACTCCAAACAAGCCATAAATCACAGCGGCCCTCAAAGCCAAAATATGCTACCGGCTAATTTCAGACTGATTGATGCGCCAGAGTCATGGAAATTGGACATTTCGGATTCGTACCATCCAGAGACACAAGGAGGCAATCGGTTGCTCATGTGCCGCCAATGCATTAACTTTATTCTCGTTTGGCTTTATTTAAATATCTGTGACGTTATAAATAAAGTAAGGAATATTGTATTTTCTGTAATATAATAAAATTATGTGATATAGAATAAAATTAAATATATTATTATATAATATGATCGTTAATTTATAACATTTTCTATTAATAATATGTATTAATTAAATTAAATACGTATTAATTAAAAATATAAGATATTTTAAATTGTAAAGTTTTCAGGTACAATTACACCGACGAACATTTTACGAAATGTCATCGATGCTATGTTTCAACTTACAAAAATAATTGATAGACCTTTAGTTACATTACATTATACAGAAAATAATGTTTCACTTGCTATAAACTTGCATGAAATAAAATATGTTGTGATGAAAGAAACACAAGAATATTTAAATAAGCAGAATAAACAACAACATTGGCCTAAATTGTAAAGTAATTTAATTGTTAACAACAATTTTTTGACAAACCCCAGTTAAAATTTTGTGAACGAATATCATTAATATATCAATTAAATAAAATGAAATAAATAAAATAAAAAACATTTTAAGATTCCCAATAATCGTGATGCTTTTTAAAACCAATACATATTTGTATAGAAAATATATTGTTATATTTTATACCCAAAATCAACATAAAATAGGATATCACTTATAATGACGTCATGCTTCTAAAAGATTCAGAGTAAGTACAAAAAGTTACAATAAAATGTGATGTCTCATTATATACTGTATTTATTAAACCTATATATTTTTAAAACCTAATTATTACCTTAACCGCAGGTTTACTCGTTGTTGCAAAGTCCTGAGTTTCAGACACTCGTACAAGCATAATGTTATATAAAGGTTGTTCCAAAATTCACGTGAGAACTAATTTTCATAGGTAACACGGACTTTTTAATCAAATAGTAAGTAAGTGGAAACCTCAGAGTTTTCCATTACCGTTTTGCACACTGTTTACTGTAACAGCATAAATGGCGCTAAATTCATATCTCGCGTGAATTTTGAGAAATATTTATGCAGTTTTAGGTACAGTGACATACGCTTGAGGCACAAATATGACCGGCGGTATGTCTTTCCATACATTTTGATTTGATCATCGACGTTATCAGCGATGTTTACGACTTCGTCAAGAATAACATATTATGCTAGGCGCTGCTTTCTTGAGCACTTAAATTGGGTAGCGCTTTATGCACAAAAGTATTCGAATATCATTTGAAAAATACTTCTAGTAATAATGCGCGTGATTACCCGTATTATTTCTAAACGTATTTTAGAAAATGTATATAAAGATATGTCAATTAATCATATAAAAATGTATGATACTCAAGACACTATGGGTATTCGAACTAAAATATTTCTCTCTAAGTAACAAAAACGTACTTTGCGTGGATCCAAACAGATACAAGCTATTAATTTATCACGTAATACGGTTTACGAGAGCGTCCACACAAGTATTTTTTGTTTAAATTTCATCTACATTACAATCAAGTTCTAGGTAAAAGTAAAGATAACCCATGCCATGTCGAGACGATGGTATCTACACCTCAACTATTTTATTGATGTAAAAAGGTACTTGTGTTTTCACCACACTATCACTTCTTTTGGGAATTATTTTTTTTACTTTTCGGATACAAACCATCCATTCCTTTGCCGAAGGGTGTTTGTGAGTTTGTCGTTAGATAATATGATCCTTGTGCTCTGAAAATAAAAATAATAAATAAAAAGAAGATTCAAGAAACTCTGTTCAGCGCCTACTGCTTTATATATTTTATTTCATCCCTTATAATCAGCGCCTATATCATTGCCCAATAACTCTGTGTCTTACTGCCAGGGTCATCGTTCCTATAACGGACCACTAATACGTTTATGACAGAGCGCCCCCTTAGACCAACCGAAAGCGGTCATATTATAAGAACTGCTGTACCTACCTTCTAATCATGGAAGACAACTTCAGAGATCAGTTACAGATATATTTTATGCTCCGGTACTACAGTTCCCATAAATCCGCCCAAGCGCCGGACCAATTGACCGTAGCTATTCTCCAGATATGTATTGGTGTAATATAGCCGATTAACATTCACTTTAAGGGGTAGGTAATGTAAACTGTGTTGAATAAAAATGTCTCCTGTATTTGAGGTATGGTGCTGAAGCTGTAAAGCACCCTAACTTCTTAACTCAACTACACACATTTTACTACGTGCGACTGTGGTTAGCTACAGAGAACTACGGCTAACCACTGTACCCGATAATTTTTATGTAGACTATTTCTATAAGCTTCATGGAACTACAATGGAACCATTCTACGGAAATTTAAAAAAATAAAAACAAAATTTTAGTAGCCTCATTGGCGGTAGTGCAGAATAAACTAAATGATAAAACACCTAGGACAAATATACAGCAATTCATCGTCTACTTACTTATTATCACAGTTTAATCCCATATACACCATACCCGTTTCAGGTGTGGGATTTTCTCTAAATTTGCTGTAGGATTCCGCCGGTGACGCTGGAAATGCTTCAGGGTGTAATACTGACTCTGCGTAGAACCTCCACGACCGCCAATGGCTGCATAAGTCTGAAAATTACAAAAATAACATAAAATTATACTTAAATACTTATTGATTTGAGATGGTCATCAACTCTAAAAGCAATATGTTCCTCACTACGTTACTAACAGTTTAGCAAATTCTGCGAGTTAGAGGTATAATTGTTGACTCTTGTTGTAATAATTCAATAGGATTATTCTTAGTATGCACTACCTATTGCTTTGAAGACAGCTCATTTGAATAGTCTGTGAAGAAAATTTACTAAAGTTCCAAATAAAATATGGAAATAACTTCGAGGTATGTACAACGGTTGTCAATGCGGATTTAATCCCAGTTCGGGCTAACAAAATGTCTTTCTGTCAAGAAATTCTAAATAGCAGCTGGGTGTTAGAAAATCGGCGGTGTTGCACTTTCCCATGCCTTGGTAAGCACTTAAAGCCAGTGGTTTGCCTCTTGATCTCTCTCCAGTTTATCAAATCGGTTATCAAATCGCTGACTATGAACTTAGGGAATAGAGTGTATAATATCATCTACACAGATATTCTGTATCCGTTAAGAATGGCTGCTGTGATCGAAATTTAAACTGGAGGACCTTAGAATTAAAGTTTTAACTATAATTTAAAGAGTATACAATTGTAATAAATATGTGTTAACAAGATTATGTACAGCTGAAGGAAGGTGTTGTGTGCACTGAAAATTGAGTATATTTAAGGATGTTGTGGGATAATTAATACATTTGTCTCTTCCATATAGTCACAATTTGAATAGCCAACAGATCACATAATTACTTCTATATATCATTATGTTTCCTTTTCTCTTTCTTGTGTTAACTATATAATAAAGTGGAAGAATACTCACTATCATCCGATAAAGGAACTGGCGCAAACCTAGGACATCCAGGCTGGACACTTTTGCCACCATTCGGCCAGAAGTCCGCAGTTCCAGTACGTACAGGTGCGCCATAGCCGCCTGCGTCCGTGTGTATTACATCCACGAACTCTGCGTCCATCGCATTAACATGTTCCATGACTACGCCATCAGGGTAGAACGCTGGAAAAGCAGGATCGAGTGCTGTTAATCTGAAATATTGTTTACTTTGGATTAATATATAGAAATAATAATAATAATATTCTATCACATACACACAACACCATCTAGCTCAAACTAAATAGAGCTTGTATTTTACTATGGGTACTAGACAATGGATAAACATACATATATACTTTTTTTTTGTAAATACTTACATATTATACATAGAAACAACCAGACCAAGACAAACATCCATGTTCATGCACACAAATGTTTGACTTGTGCGGGAATGGAACCCGCAACCTCAGGCGTAGCAATCGGTTACACTAACCACTACGCCATCGAGGCTGACAAATATGCCAATCTATTGGAAAGGAATGTTGCTAAATGCTGCTTCTTCATTAAATTACATGTGTATACCATCCATCTATATTTCTCTACTTATAGGTTTCGATTCTATCTAATAGAGGGCGAGCCTATCACTGTATATTGGGTACAGTCTAATAGTTTCAGATACTGTGCTACTATTGATAATTTATTGACCAAAAACTCAAAATACTTTGCCCGTTCTGAAACCTAAATCTTCGCTATCAATAATAATCTGCGCTACTAAAGCAGCAAATTTTTAAATGCATGTTTTTATAGGCAATGTGCTAACAATTATTTATAAATAGTTTTTGAAAAAGAAAACTATAGGGTTAGGTTGGGTTATGTTAGTAAATCTTCTCCCCAACCGCAGAACCGAGCGCCGGAGGGCGCGAGATGACCTCCAGCCACCCTGAGGTTTGACCTGGGAGTGGTGGGCTGCATGAGCCTGCCTGCCTGCCTGAGCAGGCCGCCTCTCGGACCTCGTCCTGATCGCAGCACCAGGTCCGAGAGGCGGCGTGCATGTTTCCAAGTGCGCCTCTGTGTCGTGTGTTTGTCCCCCACAGAGGGACGGTGGAGGAAGTATTTTTGTGTAGTGGCCTGCCGTTTTACACTGCGCGCGGCGGCCCAAAACCACGGCGGGGTCGCAATTGCATGTGAAAGAGATTCGCGCGGCCTCGCCGTCTATGGTTATGTCGAGGAACACCGTGGTAGGTTTCGTCGGTATTACCGAGGGGGTATCTTTTCCCCGGTGAGCCCGACATAACCTATCCGTCGACCCGCGGAGAGGAATGCGTCAAAGCATTACCCCAGGTAAAAAAAATGTAATTAACAGTTTTCTTTTTAAATAAAATATTGCCTATGTTACTCAGTGATAATATAGATTTCTAATGGTGAAATAATTTTAAAATCAGTTCAGTCGTTATTGAGTTAAATCGTTACTAACTAACAAACATACAACAAATCAAATCTTTCCTCTTTATGATATTAGAATAGATATAGAAGTATAGATAATATACAAATAACAGTTATAAAAAATATAACATTATTTTTGTGACGAGACAGTCAACTTATTGGTATGTTAATAAGTCATTGTTGCATTTATACCTTTTAATTATCTTATTGTATTTGTTCTTCATTTCTCTCGCTGTGTAGCCGGCGACATGGCTGCCTAAGGAGTGGCCTATGATATGTAGCTTGTCCAGTGGAAGACCAGAATCCATTAGCCTGTTCAGTTGTTCTGCGGCTGCGGAGCCCACCTGAAAATTAAAGGAATATTGCTTATAATGACTATTAAATGCGAATGTTTTGTACGGTTGATACAATTATACGGCTCACTGGCTTGGATATAGATTGTATCTTGAGGAGAGACATGCACCTTTTATCCTGATATGTGTTGTTGATTCTTGCGGGCGAAGCTGAGGACGGTAACTGGTATGGTATGTGTTTAACATTTTGGAAACATGTTTGTTTATTATAGAAATGTAAAAAAGCATAAACAGATGGTTTTCTAGAATTTGAGTCACTGAATATGTTTAATGTTAAGTGCCTCCGAAGGTTAACAAGTTCGTAAAAGGTATGGACATTAATGTATTCTCACGTAGGACGTTCGAATGTTCTATCAGATACAATTAAAATGTCATCAGAAGGACAAGAGGCATGCAGTATTATAGTATTTATTAAAAAATATGGGAAATCCTTTGAATAGTTACATTACCTAGTTGGTTTAAGAACCCAAAAGATTGTTCAACAATTTCTATAAGTAAATTATTAGACAACGTTTTATTCGTGTTGGTAATTATTTAAAGTTAATAAATACCTATTTCTTTCCCGACGTTTCGATTGACTCGTATAGACAAAAGCTAAAAATATCCCTAATGAAGCATTACTAGAAATTATATCTGCTCGGATAAAGTTTATCTCCGTTGTTTAGATTTAAAAAGAGTACTAACAATTAGCTTTACACAAAGCAAACCGATATTTAATGATCTTATATTCTAGCTAATATTATAAATACGAATGTGAGTTTGTTTGTTATGTTTTCAAGTCTTAACTGCTCGACCAATCATCATGATATTTGCATACACGTTGTCAAGGACTCAAAAAAGGAAATAGGGTACCTGAAATAAAGTACCGTTCCCGTGGGATAGAAATTTACTATAAAAATTTACTTAACGTGAGCATAGTAGCCACGGGCAAAATCTAATACAAGTATGTTTTTAAAATATGTAGGCAATCATATTTATCAGTTGGTAGTATTTTATTTTATTTTATTTTATTTATTATGGAAAACAAACAGTGTACAACATCTAGATAAGCAACAAGTGTAAAAATCTATGCACCATTTACATGTTTTCACAAATATGTGTTTAGAAAGCTTATCATGTAAGAAAATAACAAAATACAATACAAAAACAAAGCACTAGTACAGTGTCTTATAAATTCAATAAGTTAAACAGTCTGAGAATCAAACCACGATTTTGTTAATGTCTTATTAAAAACATGTGGCTTTGAGCTGAACAAATCCAGTTCTGGAAATTTTGTTAATTTGTTAATTTCCCTTGCGGCACGCACGAAAAATGCGTTCGATCGGTAAACTGATGAACAATGAGGAGTGTCTAGAAATGTTTGATGTCTCTTTAACCTGTTTGGGACTTTAATGTTGACTTTAGATAATAAATACGGTGAGTCAATTATGCTTTGTGAGATTTTAGCAAGACACGCGATATCAGAACATTTGCGTCTTTCAAACAGAGGCAAGATGTGATGTCTTTTGCATCTTGCTTCGTAAGAAGAATCAAAGGTGTTAGACTTAAATTGTAAGTGTCTTAGGAATCTTTTTTGTATAGATTCTAGTCGATTAATGTATATACAGTAACACGGATTCCAAACTTGCGAACAATACTCGAGGATACTGCGAACCAAAGCGCAGTAAAGAAGTTTGATGACTTTCAAGTTTGTAAATTGAGTACATGATCTAATCACGAAACCTAATGCTTTGTTGGCTTTTTTCGCTATGTGATCTATGTGTTTTTCGTATGTTAATTTGGAGTCGTGAATAACACCGAGGTCTCGAATGGAATCTACTTTTTGCAACACCTGCCCTTTTATATAATACTGGAAATGAAATGGTTTTATTTTGCGAGTAAATGTGATAAATTGGCATTTTTTAACGTTTAATTCTAAGTGGTTAAGATGACAGTATTGTTCAAATCTATTTAAATCATTTTGAAGAAGTTGGCAGTCATTAATACAAGTAATGTTTTTAAATAATTTCATGTCGTCTGCATAAAGTAAAAATTTTGAGTGTTTGATATATGTGCCAATTTCGTTAATAAATATATTAAACAAAAGAGGCCCAAGCAACGAGCCTTGAGGAACACCGGAAGGGACGTTCCACCAGGTAGAACAGAAGCCATTCAGTGCTACAGCCTGAGATCGGTTCTCAATATATGAAACGAACCACCGGTAAAGGTTACCATGGATCCCCACCAGGATAAGCTTTTGTAATAGTATTCTGTGGTCAATTTTGTCAAATGCTTTGCTGTAGTCCGTAAAGATTGCGTCTACCTGACCACCAGCATCCATATGTGAAGTAGTATAGTCAGTGAATACGAGTAGGTTGGTCATTGTGGAACGATTCCGTAAAAAGCCATGTTGTTAACCACAAGTGCAATAGATTTTGTTATACCTACTTATAATTTAATGCATTTGATGTAAAATGCTATCGCCGTCGGCTGCGTTAGCTAATTAGATATCTACGCAGCACATACCTACGTTAAATATTAAAAGTTTAAATGGAAAAGTTGTTTACTTGTATCAGACCAGTGGTTCAGAAAGAGAGAAAACATTGCGTTTTAGAATATGACTAAAAGAGATAAGAATAAAATAGCAACAACATTCAAGATTAACATGGTCATTAATTATATAATGCAATAATAGAAATAGAAAATGTTGTATTTTATTAGCAAGGCCATGTATTTATGGAATTGAAATCTAATAATAATATTGCTGATTGACAACAAGAGACCATTAATTCAAAGTAAAATAAAAACAGAGCGAGTTAGTTCAAAAAGATTGCATATCTTGATAGTATAACTTTATGATGATAATATTACCTTTTTTGTGTTCCTTGCAGCATTGACTAAATAAGAACCATGTGCCATATTGGACCAATCCAATAATATTACGTTTGTGTCAGCTCTTGCTTCTAAATACGCATTCACCATGACCTGGAAACAAACAAGAAATTATCATTATTAATTATTCTCTTAGTACACAGCTAGTCATTTACCGATATTTTACGCAAACGTTTAATCTAGGAAAATGTCAGTTAACAGTGTATATCAAAAGTAAATAAATCATAGTTTATCATGGTATCTTATGGAAGCAAATTAATTTGCTTTCTTTAAGAATAAGTTGACCGACTCAAAATGGATAACTGCATGGATGGCGAAGTTAAGTAGTTGCCTCGCCACTGCCTCTAAGACTAGTAATGTGGGTTCGCATTATATACACTCAGGACAAATATTTGTGTAATCCAAAAAAGACTTTTTTTAAATAAAAAGTTTTAAGTGAGTCCAGAATCGAAAGTACAATAAATAATAGCTAACTTTCATATCTCATAGGCTAAGTAGTTGATAACGTGCATCATACATATTTTGACGGATGCCGGTGAGTAAGAAAGCGACCTGACTTAATACCCTATCTAAATTTTAAATATATTAATGACAGCTTAATTTTGCATCTAATTTTCATGTAGTAGTATGTGTTTTTTAATGATATTTCCTGTTGCTACCAGCTAACGACTGTATTGATGTAAAAGCCATGGTAAGCGCAGATTTTTGAACGACGGTAAAAAGGATGTTCAGATTTGAGTGGAAAAGTGTCACTCATAATTAACCCATAACTGTCTTACTGCGGAACACGGGACACCTCTCACAGTGTGAAGTGGGTTAAGAGCTCAATGGATTTTGGATTATACAAAAATATATGTGGGTGGTCAAACATACCATAAGTAAGATTATTTACCATTCAATTATATCCGCGTTTTTATCCGCCTGGACTAAAAACGTGAACGTTTGCTTATCACGTAATTTATGTGAATAACTCTAGTCTTACTAAATGGAATTTGGTAAAACTAATTTAGATATTAAGATAAACTCCAAGCTACTAAACTTTATAGTTTGGTAGCTTGGGGTTCCCAATAGATAAGGCTTTGGACAGGTCGCGGTTCGATCGCATCGACGTGCACCTAATCCCATCACAACCAATGAACCTTAGCTGGAGATGTTACTACTGTTAATAATATTGTTAATTTGTAATCGAAATTATAAGTGACCCATAAGAAGAACCTGTGAATATCGCATCAATATCTGTTTATACGTGATACATAGGTAAAAAGGCAGAAAATAATTAAAAATACAATGGATTTGGATATAGATCTCACGACACAAGGAATCCTAGTATCAAATTGCCATACTTGTAACCTTTTTTTGAACAATAAACACTTATTATTGTTATTTATTCTGATATTATCTGAATCGTCGATTTCTAATTCGTTTTCGAAAATACATATATAATTAATACATACACACTACCTTGTTACAGTTTTATGATAATTTAGATAATGATGAAGATATCCAAGGAATACAAATTGAATGATATTGAATATTTTCGTACTTTGTATGCTATCCTTAAAATACTGTTTTGCAAGGCAGGCCGAATGCTAAGTATATGAATCATCGGACACGAATGTAAAGTACTACACTGATGTGTTGGGTAATCGAATAAGCAATATCGGTTTATATCGGTCGAGTACGAATAAAATTAAGATTCGTTGTAAACTACTCTGCGTTTATTTTGATACTCTTTTTTATGCTTCACCACGTATTTGAAGGAAGTTTATTTTTTGTTAAACGGTTATTATTTTATAATTTGATTAACAGTTAGCAAGGCTAAGGTCAGATTAATCCGTTGCCGACCAATCGGTGATCAAACACTTCGAATAAAAACTCTTCCTTTTTCAAACCCGTTAAAAAAGCGAACTAGTAAGTACTTGTAAGTAGGAACAACATTGGTTTCTCCTTTTGTATAAGTATATCAAAGTGGTGTAACGCTGACCCAAATACTATGGTCATTCAATTAATTAAAGATAAGTATAGCGATATAAGCTTTCGTTAATGACGTCATAAGAACACAGTGTTTTTGGGGTGAGGCTGTACATTTGATGAGACCGATAAGTGTGATTAGGTGGTAATTAATGAGTATACTTTAATAATATTGAAGTGAGAGATCGTTGGACTGCCACGCAGAGATCTCGAATTGAAACGTCTGACTTTTCCAAATTATAAACGTATTTAATAATTAATCGCTCGCTGTAACAATGAAGGAAAACATTGTGATGGAATCTGCATGTCTAAGAATTCTCCATAATGTTCTCAAAAATATGTGAAGTCTGCCAATCCGCACTAGGCGTGGTGACCATAGCCTAACCCTTCTCACACTGAGGAGAGGCCTGTGCCCAGCAGTGGGATATTTTATATTCAGGGCTGATACTATTATAATAATATTGAAACTTGAAGTCATAGAAAATATACATACCTATATGTTTAACTGTAAATTTGACTTACATTTTCCATACTCAAACGTATCTTTCGTTCTAAGTTAATATATGTCAAGACTAATTGGGTCATACTTCATTCAGGCAAGTGAAATAATTTTTAAGTTGAACAAATAGTACAATTTGTCTCAATTTCTTTTGGTTTCAGTTTCTGTCAGAAATATGTTATCTTCGCATGAGAGCGCACAATAAACACACCAAAGTTTCGTCGCAATCGAATATATGGTTATAATCAAAAACGGACACAATTATTACTTACTAAAATCAATTTTATTTACTTTTAGTGGTAAGTGCAAATGAAATGAGTGAGCTTACAATTCAGTAAGGTGCGTTTTTTATTTCAATTACACACAAAAACAGGTGTTCCCACAGATTTGCGAACTACTGAATGCAAGTATTGCGAAATTTTGTAGTTTTGTTGCGAAATAGTGAGAAGAGAAGGCATTTGGCTCTATAATTTTATCGCTCTCCTATAGTGCAGAGAGAGCATATCCAAATAACATAATTCGTAGAATGTCACATACGTGTAACGCTAGAAATGCAACGACATACGTTTCAGAAGCTTTTAGAATGATCTGGCCAATATTATTTTGACTGAATTAAATTGTAATAGCGAGAATAATATTATTCGTTCACTTTTTTATTAGACGGTGTAGAGTAGGTACGGTACCAAATCAAAGTAAAATATAATACACGATACTAGTTCAAGGCTTAGAGATACTACTATATCAAGGCACTATATCATACACTATTTATTTCTCTATAAGGTACTATTTTAAGGCTAAAGTGCTAAGTTTAAAATTTGAGATTATTAGAAATTACCTGGATGCTTTCCTGTTGTGGCACTTCGATGAAACCATGAATGTAGAGAACTGTAGGGTTGTTCTTCTCAAACCCTTTGATATCGAATAGCCTACTCGCCTGGCTGAGTAGAATGTCGACATAGTCAGCTGCTGTAGAACTGCAAAGAGGCCAGTATTATTTTATTGTTTAAGAAACAACTCTCGCATTAGGAATAAAGCTTGTATCACAGGGATATCTGCAAACATACAAACAACGGACACAAAAAATCCCAGACACGGAAGAATTATTTGTGAATCACACAGATTGGTGTCCCGTGTGGGGAACTGACAACATTCGTCGTAGTGGCAATAGCGGGGTGATCACCACTATGCCTTCTAGTCATTATATTAAATATATTATAATTATAATATAAGGGTTCTAAGATTCGTCTTGGGTGAAATAAACCTGCATACCGATTAAAATTCTTGTTCTGAAAGAGATGATTCCTGCAAACAATAAAAATAAATCATAAATTCTTTTAGAATATTATTTGTCTGTTGTCTTTGTAGCTGTGTGAAGATTATGCACGCAATACTCGGTACATAGGATAACCTTAGACGCTAGGTACTACGGTTTATGCACATACTACATTTATTTATATATATGTAGGTAGATGTGGAATGTATCTATACTCTCAGATATATATACCATTATATTTTTATTAAAATGACTGCCCTGCCTTAGGGATTAAACATATATATTTAGGAGACGGACTTAAACTGAATATCTTGCCTCAAAACAATCATACAAATAATTCTCCTGTGATGTATTCGAACCCGCAACATTCAGCGCGGGGCAATAGCAAGGCAACCGCTTGCCCGATATGACATTCATGTGGTGGACGTAGGTATAAGTATATATGTAGGTACATATATTATGTTAAGTACATAGTCATATAACTATCCTCGAAACAGAAAACAGTGCCATTTGTCGTCTACCGGTCAGCTGTTCAGTTATGAAGATCCTGAGATTTTTTTAAGAGAATGACTTTTTATGTAATATCTTAGGTATCGAACCCGATATTCACGATCAACAAGGCACTTATGCTACAGGTAGCATAAGTGGATTTTAGTTTATGGCCATAGAAATTTCACCAAATAGTATTTCATGAAATGAATACTTATATGAACCGCGTGACAAACATCAATTTACAATATTTAAAAGCATTTCATTTATTATTATAGTCTTCATCCAAGGGAAAATTTTTGTGTGTGTTGCCCTAATAAGTGTATGGATATGATCTAGAAATATTGTTCAAAGTTTATACCTATCATACTGGGTTAAAGTAAATTTGTATATTGACGGCATCGTAACGGACCATAAATATTTTATTCAATACAACTTATCACAGTTCTCGGTTATTGATATGATAAATATTACTACAACACTATATAAAGAATAAGTGACTTGAATCTAGAACACCCCAGTTTTTTTAACAGTTGAAGTTTATCAAAATGACTTTTTTATTAAAAAGTTGTAAATTCTGTAAAAGCCCGCGTTTTTAATCATGTTTAGGCATAGATTATCATAATATGGTAAGTGCTACTACAACACTATTTACGACAATAGTGTCAAATTAAGATGGGAACCATTTAAATTTTTACTTACCCATTATAAAATCTTAAGTAAACATCTTCTATCCTATTTGTTCTATCCGGCAATATTCCTGTAACAAATATTTTAGGTATTAATAAGATATCACAAAAAATCGGATGTCCCTATTTTATTCCGTTACTTTATTTCATTTAACCTAGTTTCTCTGTATAAATGAAATCGTAACTTAGTTTGACCCATTTTGTTTTTATTGGATTTCCTTGTAAATTAATTTATAGGTATTGTCCCTAAATACAATTGATTTTGCGCGTTGTATCATCTCTATGTTGATATTTTATCGCTCTTTCTGTTATATAGATTAGTAAGTATTACTTTATTATTAATATTTACCACTTTTGTTTTATGTCTGACTAAAAATAGTTTTTATTTAAACTTGTAGTTATATACTTGTAGTATAATTGATATCCTACTTATATTATAAATATAAGAATTGTAGATGTTTGTTAGCCAATCACACATAAATCGTAAGAAAATGGATTTAGATAAACTCGGTACAGATGTAGCATAATCTGGATTAATTCAAATACAGCCTACTTGGTATCCCAATAGTTAGTATACAATAAAACCACAGCCACCTCGAAAACAAGACGTAGATATTAATGAAAATAAAATGGCTGACTGTAATTTATAGTATTATAATTGCAGTACATGTAATTAGTATTCAATACATCAGCATTGACGCATGAGCTACTTAATATCTGTTTATTGGTGAATTAATTATGCTGTTGAACGTTGTAGGATAATCTGCTTCAAAATGTCAATGCAATCTACATGTAAATGCCATCCCGGAGATAAACCCTTGATAACGTCTTTCACAGCCTCACATGCCTTCTTGACCTGCGCCAGGGCCACGAACTAACTAACTAACCTAACCTACATACATAAGACGGGGAGAGTTATAGAAAACATGTAAGCGGCGTCAACAGATTTATTGAAATAGAAATATAGTGTTCCTACGTCAATAAAAAGATTAGATGCTCGCGTGTCTGATCTAGTGTTTAACTGAAGGTTAATGCGTTTACTCAGCAACAAATCTTTCCGCTAACAATTTGCTGCAGCTTGTATGCTTACCAGCGCAGGCGTGCCTAACGTCAATTACTAATATTATTGTATAAGTTTAATTAGTAAGAAGAAAGAATTACCATCGCCGTCAATGAAGTTGAATACAGACAAAAAACTGTCGTGGCTTATTCCACAGCTAGCTATATTTAACACACTGGACCAGATTATAAATAAAAACACTTTATTCTCAGAAGACATAGTAACGTCTCAATTTAGATCCAAATATTTTTATTTCGTGAATATTGTTTCGAAGACTGCACTGTTTTAAGTAATCAAGATCACTCAAGACATATCATAATGGATTAAACTTCTGAGAATTTACATATATAGATAAGATTTTACTGAATACACAAACTATGAAATAACAAGAAAATTTACTAGTGTATTTAAAAACATATATAATCACAGATAAACGCAGTTACTACTTGTTTTTAAATTGCATTTACGAACTTTATCGTGCGATATTATGCCGCCGCTATTTATGTTGAAAAAGAAACTGATTTAGAGAAAAAGTAAAATTTCTGCGTTATAAACGATGCGATAGAATATGTAAAAGTAATTTAATTTTCAGAAAAAAATTGTAATATTTATTTACATTTTAAAGTTAAATATAAATGTTATCTTTTTAAATACACTTGTTTTACCAGCACTAAATCCTTAAAGAATAATGCGCCACTAAAACCAGTAAACTATAATGTAGTGGTCACTTTGACTGCTCCTACTAGACAACCTTTAGATATCTCAAGTCATGAATAAGTCGTATTAGGTTTATACTTATATAACTGATTATTATTTATCCGATCCGAGGGTCACGTGGATGGTACAACACGTGGGTGAACCGCAGGAAATTGCAATTCTAACAACATAATAGTTTTATCTCACGCTATATAAACATTATATTGTTTTGACAGATGCTTTTTGTTTAACAGATATTTCTTGACTTCATAGCAGATTGTTTATGCAAATCGAAGTGAAGGCATGAAATTAAACACGGCGTATCGAAATTTCGTCTGAAGGCTAATCTCGTCCTAAAACTTGATCAAAATAGAGTTCGATCTAGTCTTATGAACTTCAAATGTAGACTCAAACATGATTAATGTTTACCGTTGACATTTAATAATTGAAGAGTAATATCCACTACTACCAATAGACACTGAGTCTAGATCTGAACGTTATTTTTTAGTGTTTTCACGAGAATTGGACATCTAAAGCAAAAAACTAATTGATAATATATCACTAAAAGTAAACACACTTCACGTGTATGCAAACATATTTTGAAATTTGGACTTTTCATAAGGATTCCTTTCAAAATTTGAGAAATGAGTATTCTTTAGAGACCTCAATAAACTTTTTTTTTTATTCCTATGAGGCCAGAATATCGTCTCGTAGTATTTGTTAGAAGAGATCTAATACTAACTCTAGTACGTAATATTAAAATGTATTTTACATTTTATATATAAGTATACATTGTTGGTAATATGCAACGCGTATATACGCGGTACTCGTTAACTATAATATAAGCACACAGTACAAGTCACAGTCACTATACAAATTCAGTTAAATTTGAAACTGCCCATTTTCATTCTTTAGTTTTATATTATGGTGTAGTCCAAAAAATACGTATTATCAAATACGTATTTATTGGACTACTGATGAGTGTTTAAATTTTATGTGAGCATGACTTTTTTATATTTGTTGCAGAAGAACATTTTTATAGTATTCTATACAAGAGTTTGAAGAGTTTGACTAACGTTAAATTGACATATAAACCTAAGTTAAAATTATATTTTAAGTACGGTAACCACGTTTTGTCTCAGGTGTCAGTGTATTTAGTAAATCTGCTTGTATGAAGTTCACCAATATTTGTAATCTTATAGTGGCCAGAATATTATGTGGACAGTATTAAACAGTATTAATCAGAAACGTATGATGCTTAAGGTTTATATGATTTGTGAAATGTTAGACATATTACAGACTACCTTTAATGTTCTTCGTCGTTAAATTTTAAGCAACCTCTTCTGGTAACATGGTAGGTAAACTATACCCTATATCACCACGTGCGTTAAATCTAAATATAAAATATAAACCAGAAAATTATATTAATGAACGAATAAAAGAACGTGACTAGGATGTAAATATTTTTAGTATATTTCCGTTCAGCGTCGAATGCTACTGAAAATAATACATATTACAAAATAAATATTATTTATGGCACTTCTTAGTTTATTTATAATAACTTTCCTGAGCTCGATATTATAAATAACTGGGCGTTAGTGTGTATTAAATATGAAATCTGACTTCCTTGCATTTATTACAATGTAGGTACAAGAATATAACAATATAATAAAGAATATAAGTGGTCTTACTGAAGTAAATCATGTAATGTGGTTGAAGTGAAGTCAGTTCAGCCACATTCAGTTATTTACAAGGAACACTCTATGCAACGTTCCTCCGATTCTACTAAACGGAATTAAAGTAAGCGTGAATAAAATTTTAAGTTAATATGTTATGCACTCAATTGCATCAAAATGAGTACAGTGTTTTAGCACGAGGTTCGTTTTAACAAACAAACATTCATGAACCATAATTAGTTGACCAGTGTTACTTACATTACATATTTAAATGTTTATTAAGCTTTTGTAATTATATTTATAATATACATATTTACGTAGGAAGTTATAAAAACTGTGTTTTAATAAATTAAAGGTAAACTTCAACTATTACAGTTTCAAAAATAAACTATGTTTCTACAAACTATCAATCCTTAGAAAACATTAACAAAAACCAAACGAACAAATATGTACTTAAAACTATCTCCAGTTTAAGGTAGTAATCATAAAAAGGATCCGGTTTCACATTCCTCCCGTGACATGAGTACACTCAACAACTTAGATGACGTCGGCGTAGAGTGAGTAGTGACGTGACACGGTGGGCTGACCTGAGATACAAGGGCCCGGCTGACCCGGATTGTGGCGTTAAAAATTCATATAACCGCTCATTGATATATAGAACTATCACTGATACAATTATAGTGCTAACATATAATTATAACGGCCTATGTATCCATGAAGTGTAATTTGTAGTACTATTTACCGTTGTTTTCTAAATAATTGGGTCAAAAGTAATTAATTTCGAGCTAACTATTTTAATTGCTTTAGAGCTAATTAATTTTGATATGCATTTAAAGAGAAATGTATTGTAATAATATGCATGTAACTTTATGAAGAATTCCTTTTTAAATTATTCTGCGGTAGTAAAACAGAAACCTGTACTCAATACTGAAAAGGCAGTAACATTTTTAAGTACATAATTATATCTTAATATAATAAACAGTGTTTCACTTTTACAACCGGTATGGGAATGTATACAACTGACTAATAATCATATAATATCTATATCATATCATAACTTCGTCTTTAATAACAGAATTCTAAGTTAGAGTTAATAGATATATCGCTCAATTATTAAAACTGACGAGTTTTAGTTTATTTTGTATAGTTTAATAACTGGCCGTTCTTCCCACCTGCTTATTTTTGTTATTTTATCTTGAATACAATATTATGAAAAATACTGGCTGAAGATATTTACATGTCATTTTACCTAAGTAGTAGCCACGTAAAATTTTAGATAGATTTATTTATCACGTTCATATTTATCTTTATTCGAGTACTGGCTATTTATATAAAATGCAAAAGTATATAAAACTATATAAACACCTTGACATTACCACCGGTCAATAACCCTATGAGGAAATTACATACTTTATATTAAGTATGCACTAATAAAACATCGAATTTGTTAACAGTTTGTTGCAAGCGAAACACGCGTTTGATTATAATCGAAGCAGAATTTCAAACTAGTCACGGCTAGTTCACATAAATCTTTATATACGGCGTTGTTTACATTTTCTGCAATACCCGGCGCCGTTCTGGTGAGTCTTGTATGCTTTTGCGGTCATTAAAGCTTGTGTATGCAATAGCCCTAAGCAGTTTGACCGACTGAACTCTATATAAAGTATTCGCCAGCTCCGATACATAGATACACAAGTTTGTGAGAATTGAAACGTAAATATGCTCCAATTAGTTCCTAATGACTTTTTAAAACTGTTAGTATAAATTTTAGTTACTATGGTTACAACTTACGCTCAGTCAATTGCGTGATAATTTGATGGAGAGCGGTGTAGAATACCTATAGGTGTTTTATTTAAAGAATGCCAGAATACCTATAGGTGTTTTATTTAAATTACAAATATGTACTGTTATATATGTCGTTCCGCCTTTACATTAATTAGACTTTTCATTTACTGTAATAATGTACACAATTCCCAAATAAAATGAATGCTAGTTATTGACTATAATTACACATCTTATCTTATCTTGTGTGGGGGCCAGTCAGTACGGACCGGCGACACTTCGATCCAGTGGGATCTTTTGTGTCGACTTCCTCAATAACGACTGCCATAGATATTCATGGCAGTCGGGACCGACGTCTTAACGTGCTCTCCGAGGTACGGAGCAGGCGATAATTATCAATCAATACGCACATAATTTCGAAAAGTCATATAACTTCCGAAAGTCAGAGGTGCGCGACGTGGGTTCGAACCCGAGACCATCTGCATAGCAGTCTGTTGGTCTCCCCATTGAGCTATCGCTGCTCAATAATAATTACACATAAACACGTTTTGAATTAGACATTAGTATACATAAACATAAACATATCTTTATTTCTCTCACCACAATATAGAAGAAAGAAAGAAGAAAGAAAGAAAAATATTTATTTGGCACACAAGGGCACACGCAAAACACGAAGAAATCAAAAAATTAAAGAAACCAAGAACCCAAAAGTATACAAAATACGTGCGTGTGTGTTTGTTTGTATACATGTGTTTGCCAGTTTTATTCCAGAATTTTTATTAGGTTTTCGGTGTTTAAATAATTCAATGACATACGCCATTCAGTCACCGTTTCCTTACAAGCTAATTTTGTTAGCGGAAACATATTTATGGCTTTATTTATTTTATTATATATGTACCCTCCCATAAAGCAACAGAAACGATTGGAAAACTGAGTGCGGTAATGAGACTGGGTGCGATCGACAAGTTTGCGCTGTCTTTTTCCTTGGAGCGATGGTGGACTATGTGGACTTATGTTAACAACGAGTGCTATCTGAGTATTGTGTGTAAAATATACAGTTGGCGTACTGTTAAAACTTTGCTCTCCTTATACAGATCTTCCGTTGGGTAACGGAATGGCAGGAAAGATGGGACTTTGAGGATTGCCCTTTCTGCTCGCTCTAACTGTAGTAAGGTGGTTTTGTGTGCACCGCCCCAAGTTGTGACACAGTAAGTGAGCAAGGATTGGCAAAGAGTCTAGTAGACCATTTTCCATAGGCTTTTATCCGCCACGTGTCTTAAGTTTTTAAATATGTATATAAGTTTCTTTATTCTGCCAGTAACAGCTTCAATGTGTGGATGAAAACTCAAGGAAGAGTCAAGAATAGTGCCTAGATATTTGGTTTTGTTGGTTCTCCCTAGGAGTGGGCATGAACAGGCTGTATTGTATGGGTTATGACAGGAGTGGACGGTGATGGAATTTAAAGCTGCTGATTACGGGGGAGTTTGTAGAGAGAATAGTATATATTTTGTCTTTTCCGCGTTTAGCGACAGAATATTGGTACTCGGCCATTCTGACACTGTGTTTAGTCCCCTCTGGGCGGTCTCATATACGCTTTCCCATGTACTGGAGTGAAACAAAAGTGCCGTGTTGTCTGCGAAGGTGAAATTTTTACCTTTATGTAGATTGAGAGTACACAGATCGTTAATGTAAATCATATTACGCTGCCTTGAGCAACTCCATAAGTGGTGAAATGTTCATTACTTGTATGCTTTCTATTTTAACGCTCTGTGCACGACCTCTAAGGTAGTCTGCGAACAATTTAAGTTGAGTACCCCTTATTCCTACGCGTTCCATCTTCTCTTCAAGGATGGGGATAGAGACCGTGTCGAAAGCTTTTTTTATATCGAGAAAGATACCTAAAACTTTCTGGCTGTCGTCCAGTTTTTTGGCAATATGGTCGGTTAGGTCATGGACAGCATCACCTGTTGACATGCCAGCTCGGAAACCATACTGTGATACAGACAAGACGCCATTTTTTTCAAGATAAGTAATTATTCGATTATTCAATATGCGCTCAAATACTTTAGACATAGATGGCAATACTGCAATGGGTCTATAGTTTGTGATTTGGTCTCTATCTCCAACCTTAAATATAGGGTGTATTATGGATTTTTTGAAAGTGTTGGGGACTACACCAGTTTTTAGCGATAAATTACATATATGTCAGCGGTGGAACTAAAATATGTTTGTTTTGCTTTAGAATACTTGCAGCGATATTGTCCCACCCAACAGCACAATTACTGCGCAGAGACACAACCAATCTCATCACCTCTTTCTCGTCTGTTGGCAGTAATACCATTGAGTTGCAGAAGGCCTTTGTGGTAAAACAAGTTTGGCGTATATTAGGTTGGATATTTCTTGCTAGTATTCTGCCAGTATTAACATAAAAATCATTGATTGTGTTGACAGCTGGTCAGGCGCAGGTGCGAGAGAGAGAAGGCTAACGGAACTGGCTCTTGTTGTAGTCCTATTTGTAATCTTATCAATTGATTGCCGTAATGATTTCGTGTTGCCGGTAGCTGTTTTTAAATCGTTTTTGTAGAAGTCCCTTTTAAGATTTTAAGTAATTTACCACAAAAATTTCTATATCGTGTATATGACGTTGCAAGGTTGGTATCATTGGGTGTGGTTTTCAGTTTTTTGTGCATTTTTGCTTTACACAGCGAAGAAGACCTGGTGTGATCCATGACTTTAGTATTTTTTGCGATTGGGACGCTTGAGCACTTTGGTGTTAGCGTCTACTATCCGCTTAATGGAGCTAACCAGGAATTCTGCTGCATCATTTGCATCTTGCATATTATAGAGGACAGTAAAATTTAATTCGGATAGTTCAGTATTTATTTGTTCATAATTTATTTGGTAATAAGTGTGGGACGTTTTAAATTTTGGAGTAATTTTGAAGACATAGAGCAAGACGGTTTCATCGTCTGTAAGAGCTGAGTGGAGCCTTAGCCGGATAATTAGTCTTTAGCATTATGTGGTTCAAGCAACTATATAGTTAACCGTGTGGGCAAAGTATGTGCTGGTAGTAGTCCAAATAACGCCATTAATGTTAGTTAGTTGTTTTTGTTAGGGTACTGGGAGTTGTCACTTATATTAATATTCAAGTCCCCTGTAAGAATTACCGTATTCATGTGGCTGATTGTAACTAATGTCTGACCAAGTGAGTCAAGAAATGCTGTTCTGTCTCTTGCAGCTGGGGATCGGTATACGGCTAATATAGCTGTATTATTATTAACTTTTATTAGCAGACAGTTTGAGTCTAATAAGTGTGGTTCCTCTACAGTTGAGGTTTGGTTCTTATTTATATAGACAACAACGCCCACGTTTTGTGTTCTATTGTTTTTTGTTGTACTACATCCCACTTGACTCGGGTTCTTGCGAGTAAAGTCTCAAATTAATCTATATTTTTATTTATGCTACGTATATTTTGGATTAAGAGCTTACAATTTTTTCTCAAGTCCAAGCCGGGTGGAACACAGTCGCCCAGATCGCAGTGTGCGGAGTCGGCGACAGAAATGGTATCGATGCAATCAATATTTATACGTGCGTTGTCGAATGCTATGATAATTATGCTTAATTATTTCAGATATATTTGTAATAACTTTTAGGAGCAAGACGAGCTGTAGGCTGTATGGCAATAGCAACACAAGTACGCTAAAACTGGTTTAGTTTGGCAGTTTATGTATGCATGTATATGTTGTTTGTGTTATGTTTAGGTGTTGTGTAGCAGTGTGCGTGTTTTCCAGTGTGTAATAGTTTGTATTTTGGTATCGTGTATCAATATAATAACATTACATAAATTTAACATAAATAATCCATGCATAGTAATTAAATAATAACATAACATTAACATGAATAATTCAGGCATAGTAATTAAATAATAACAGTTTATATGATTTAGTATTGGCTTAAGCAAAATGGGTATTTAGTGCAAATAATGACTAGTTATAAGTCATTTCTTAATTTGTTTAGGTCGGATTCGGAGTTGATACGAATTGGACGGGCATTAATTTGCTTGCGTAGATACATCACGCCATGAGACGTCCAGCAAAATAGGTAGTCGTGAGTTTTTCTAAACAATCTAGCCAGGGAGAACAACCTTGGTGATTTTGGAGTTAATGTTTCGGATATATAAATAGGCTGAGCAGGTTGTTTGAAGCGAAGATGGGCCTGTCTTCCTTTGTGCTTGTTGAAGAAGTAAATCTATCCTTAACTAATACTGAGTTGAGGTCTACTATGACCGGATCGGTGTTATTTCTAGATTTTATTCTAAACACATCTCTTTTATTGTCTTATACATAATAATAATACATATAACCAGTTCTTTAGATAAACTACCCTACTGCAGTAGAGACCCATAGTCCACCACGACCCAGTTTGGGTTAGCAGACTTCGCACATCTTCGAGAAAATTACGGAAAACTCTGACATGCAGGTTTTCTCACGATGTTTTCCTTTATCATTAAAGCGAGCGATAATTAACTATTTAATACGCACATAACTTCGAAAAGTGAGAGGGGTGTGTACTTCGGGATCGAACTCGAGAACTCTGCGATGCAGTCTAACGGTCTCCCACTAGGCTATCGCTACGGTACAGAGAGTATAATTTATTTTAGATATTTATTTAAAATAGGACATCTCAACAATATAAACACACACGAATAACATTTCAGTGGTTTCAGACATCAATAATATGAGATAAAATACTTCTAAAATCTATTATGAAAACGAAGAAAGAGTTTGTCACACTAATAGTATATTCGAATGATATTCGAATACGCCTCCGATTCTGTGCAAATAAATCTGTCTTTCTTTCTTTCCGCGCAACGCAATACCTACTTTGCATGTACAAACAAGCAACTTACATACTAATCAGAATGTACGCTGCGCCGTTGTTCCTCAAGTAGTGAGGCTAACGCATTCGAATTAATTTCGAATGAATTTGTACCCATATGTAGGTATTGTACATGTACTCTACTGTGCTATTCGTAGTTTACGAATTAACATTAAACGTTGTTACGACTACGATATCAGTCAAAGCCATTGATTCAATTTGTCACAAGTTAAATGTGTTATCATATCTGTTTGTGTTCCATTATTTCGCTTTAAGCCTGGTTTCACACATTGTTCGGCATTCGATACGATTGTGAACGCTTCTGTTCTGTGATAATTACATAAGATAATACATTTGTAACAATGAATGCCGCAATCGAACCGTGACGATACACTTCGGTAACATCTAGGGCTGACAGGGAAAGAAAATTTTTACACAATATTTCAAAAACATGTATATATCGGTATTTTTATTGTCCTTATTGGCAGGCGAGTTCTCTTGCTAGTTGGAAAGACCCGTTTTAACTGGATCTCAATGTTTGCAACTAAACCGCTGCCTAGGATACGAACAGATATTGTATACGGACAGCGTAGCCACCGCCACAGCCACCACACTGAGTGTTGTGGGTTCCTCGAATGTAGGTGTTCCTTGCGTCCATTGTTTAAATGATTGTAAAGTTCTTTGCGACACAGGCATTATTCCTAGTGCGGAAGTAATATTTTAAGCATAGAAAATGAGACAAAAATCGTTAGCGAATTCATCCAACACATGGAAGTAAAAGTGATGAAACAATAGAGAAAAGGATTGATGTTAATTGATTTACTATTAAAAAACGTGGCGTGCTTGCCTTTGGTTCTGAAACTCTAGGCACGTTATTGCTGTATGATAGTAGAGCTATAGAATTAGTGACCTTACATTTATTTGTAATAAAAACTGCATCAATAAATAAATATTTTGTTACTTTATTCGAAAATAATAGAAGTATTTGGAAGTTACGATAACTTTTATCACAATGTGTTCATATTGTAACTATCTCGTGACCCTAGTCAAATGGTTTTTCCTTTGAAAGAAAGTTGATAATATCGCGTCTCCTTCCTTATAGATAAAGTGTATAAATAATAAATAAAATCGTGTTACTATATTGATCTGTATTTTATTATATCTACAGTTTAAAATACACATAACATTGGAATCGAGTTATAGTTAAGTATCTATCTATTTTTTTAGTAATAACAGTTCAGTTAGCCAAAAAACTTTAAATTATTTTCCATTACAAAATATTTCTTTGACCAGTAATGTCAACAACAATTGACAAAAAATTAATAAAATAATTTCATCATTATTATATGCCATTTTTTTTAACCAGATTACGCGTATTGGAGACATCGTCATAGTTATGAAGAAAATTTTCGGCACAATTACAAAACTATAATTACAAGCTATGTGCGATATCTATGATAATACTCTAAAACCTATCCCGCGCTTTCTTCGCCGCGTGCACTATACATACAATATCAAAAAGAATAAACATCTGTTGTGTCTCGCCACCGGTGTGCCGCTGAGGACCAATAGGTTAAATACACATCGTAGAAGTATAACGTAGTGCACTGTATTAATTTCCTTCAAGTCTTAGTAAATTGCGGTAGTACCTATATATACGAGAAATCTATTTCTACTTCCCAGAAACAAATAATGCGTCCGAGCAGTCAATACCAATCATTCTCACGTTTTATGATAATGAGTTGCTGCTGTTATTTATTAGTAATAACTGATTATATCTATAGTAAACTAAATTACTAGCTGCGTGAATAACATGAATAAATATTATTTTCCAGATAATTTAGGTTACGGAGTATTTTAAACTTTAACAGTAACCATATTACATAAAATTATAATGTTTTCGTGACAGATAAGGCCAGTCATTTTAGATAATGGTCTAAGTATAATAGCAATGTATTTTAGTATCTATTACTAAGATAAGATAATGAGATAACATACGACTTCCTTTAGATAATATTTTATGAATCTGAGGTTTACGATAATCTACAAGTATATTTGTGATAATCGATCTATGGTTTGTAATTATAGAGGATTAGCTCACCCGCGCAACTTTCTCTGCGTCACATAAGAGAATTTTACCCGTTTTTACATCATTTTTCATAATGATGATGTTATATAGCTTATAATCTTCCTCGATAAATGGGCTATCCAACACTAAAAAAAATTGTCAATTCGAACCAGTAGTTCCAGAGATTACCGCGTTCAACCAAACAAACATACTCTTCAGCTTTATAATATTAAGATTCAATGTGATCGTTAAATACAGCCATAACTTTTTGCTATGTTTACACATTACGTAAATAATGAATCGGAATTATTTTGAATATTCGTGATTATTTGCTACAAAGGTCGCAAACAAACAAATGGCCTAACTGATGCAATGTCTACGATCGCTTGCAATATCACTTGCGCGCCGCAGATCTTAGAGAAACTAGTAAACAACCTAAATACGTAATGAAAGGAATAGAAGAGAAAACGTGAGACACCATACTCACTCTTGCACAGGCTTTCTGTAAGACATTTACAATAATTTATTATAATAATAATTAAACAGTCTTAGAAAATAAATAATTAATACATTAAAACCACATTGCCATAAACACAGGTCTAACCTAGATCCTGCCTTCACACCACAATCGTGACGGTAAGACCCGTTTTGAGGAGTGGTTGGAGAGGCGACATGGCGCCCTCACCATCCGGCTGACACAGGTAATGACTGGCTACGATTGCTCTGGCCAGTTCCTGTGTCACATAGACCGGCAAGAGACGCCTGGTTGTCACCACTGCGGCAACTGCCGCAACGTTGTTGAGGACACGGCGCTGCACAATTTGGCGGACTGCCCCGCCTTTTTTTTTTTTTTTGATTCCCAGGAAAAAATGCTTGATGCACTACCCGCCGGCTAGGGGACGGCACCGGCGGGGCGTGTGGGACTCACCAGCCTAGTGCTGGGATACCCACTAAAAAAACCTGGGGTGTTCCCTCTCCCACCCAATGGGGGGGGCCAGTTGGGAGTCTAAACAGATTCATCCATAGCAGGCCCCCCCGTGTGGGTGCCGGCCGGGTCAATCGGACCCGACCTCCTCTCGTCCCCGGGGGAGAGCATTTCACTGCTCTCCCCTTTCGACGTTAGAAGGCGCGCGGGAACACCGCGCGCGCCCTCTGTGGGTTCTTACTCACGGGTGGCAGGGTCCCCTGAGGCCTTGCCACCCAGAACCCTTAGGTGGGGGGCAGGAGAGCGACATAAGCGCGTCTCCTGCGCCCCCTCCTCCGGCGGCGGATGTCCGGGGCGTAAGGATCTTCCTCACGCCCCCGCTCCGCCGCCTCCTTCTGCGAGATGACAGCCTCGCAGAAGGACCTCATTGGACTGCCCCGCCTGGGCCAGCCTCACATACCTCCAGCCGGGTGGCTGGAGGTATGTGAGGCTTGACCTGGAGGTGGTGGGCTTTATTGGCCTGCCCACCATTCAATCAGCACCAGGTCCGAGAGGCGGCGTTCGTGTTCCCACGCGCCCCTCTTTGTCGTGTCCGTCTCCCCTCTAGGGGGAGCGGACAGTAGGGACCTCTAGGAGGTAAGTGAGGAATGCCTAAAGGGTAGGTCTTTTCGTGTAATGGCTTGCCATTTCATACGGCAGGCCGAAATGGCGGGGACGCGACCGCGTGCGCAAGTGATTCGCGCGGCTCCACCGATTGCGGTTTTGTCGAGGAACACCGTGGTAGGTTTAGTCGGTATTCCGGGAGGTCCATTATTATCATCCTTATTCCATCTTTCTCTTTTATCCCGGTGAGTCTGAAATGACCCCTCCGGCCGCCCCCGCGCAGAGGTATGTATGTGTCAACACATTAAACCACGTAAAAAAATGGTAGCTTATAATACTTTAAAGATGTTATGATCCTTTCTTGCCATAACTATGATTATTTTTTTGGTAATAAGCTGGTCAACTTACAATTAAATCTTAGTATCTGACAATAACTCAATGCCCTAATAAGCATTGAGTTATTGTTAGATTTAATGTAAAGCTGAAAATGATTTATTATTATATATTATAAGCAATGAAAACTAGAAGTATAATTATAATTTGCAATTTAATTATAATTACAAGCAGTCTGCTTATAATGGCACTACATCAAGTCATGCGGGAAAGGCGGCGTTATATGGGTGAGGCATGTACCATATAAGGGCTGATGTTTTCTGACAGCTGTCAAGTTAGTTGACAATCGTAAATAGACTGTGTGCATTAGCATTAGGAAGGCCAAGGTATTATTAAAGTAAACAACTAAGTCGGCCACGCTTCGTTGAGGCTGAGTCTCATAATTTTAATTGCCTATTCCCGCAGGAATTTCGGGATACAAAGTATATGAAAACATTCTTAGACAGAAATTAATCGTTGTGTAAAAATTTCAAGTCGATTCATCGACTATTTTCGAGTTGCACGGACACATACATACAAAAGCTACATTTTTTTACAAAATGTTTACACGTAATATTTATATATTTAAGTTGGAAACAAACATACCCGCTTGTACGTTTGTTTCTATATTTTGTGTTTGTTTATTCTATATATACATATAACTATGGGTTTCCATAGTACCAGAAGTATCACTTGCGCGTTGCCAACCCTAAAAAAAAAAGAGTCATAATACTGCCAGAACAATGAATAAAGATCACAGACACGTACAGCCTTACAAGCCAGGAAACTCTATCTACATCAGAGATTGTTTACCCCAGGTAGTCGAACTAAATCCCAGGTTTAACAGTAAATGTCGCTACTACCGTCATATTTTTATGTCATTAATCGCATGTGATATAATGTTATACGTTATCATTGACTCATTCACGGTCGCCTATATTGAAAAAGAATACACAGAAATCACGTTTAAAATACACGTAGTCACTTTAATAACACGTTTTTGCTCGTAATTATAAACGCATAATGCTTCTATATAATGTATACGTAGTTGGATACTAATGAAGGTCATCGCAGTGATTAGATCTCGTTATCCACACTATTATTATTATGAGTTTCAAAGAGTATGTCACGTAGAGATCAGATACAAAGTACACGCGAACAAAGACTCTTCTACATTAGTATACCTAACTAAGAACAGTGTTATTGGATGCTAAGTTATCGATTTATGTGTATGATGTAGGATAATTATGATAAAATTAAATTACTAATAAGTCTCTAGCATAGATTAAATAATAAATAAAGTAACCTATTAGAACTGTGAATTATAATTATGGTTAGCATATAGATTGTTATAATTATTTAAAGATATTAAATATGAAATCTACTAATCTGAATGTAGCTTTAAAATATGTGAGCGTCAATCTATCAATTGCTGGTATTCCAGACACTCGTAAAAATAATTATTGCATCTGAATGTTAGTGAGCTGTTGCCGCTTAAGACCTTAATTAAATTAACGTTTAAATATTTTAAAATTATTGTATTATCGTAATAGTTATATGGTACACAAACATAATTAATAGAAATTACCCAAGTTTAAAACGTATCTACCTCAAAATATAATCACAAAAATACATAACACTGCTGTACACGTCATCCGACAGCGTAGGTAGATTAAGACAGTAATCTGCCGCGTCTACGATGTTTTCATAATCTATGAGATCGCTCACGTCGAAGATAACCGAGCGGAGCTGACATACCAATGACATTCTGATATTGCATTCTATGCAGTACGAGTATAACTCTGTCTAGTTTCTACGTGACGTATGAATTGAAAATAACCCGGTTGCATAATGATTTTTCTTCATCGTTTGAGATCTGACGCGGCTTTTTCTTGAGCGTTGAACGTTTTCGTGTTGTTTGAATATAGGTTAACAGTACTGTGAATCTAATTTTAGTGAAAGCTTTAGATTTTAGTGAAAATAATTTCTACTGCTTGATTATGTTGAAGGATTAACAAAGGGTCTAATAATGGTGTATTTGAACATTGGTTTGGTGGTATAAAAATTGTCTTTATACCCTTAGAATGTATTGTGAAGTAAAATAACAATTTATAAATCTGTTACCGTTTGTTGGTTATTATTATATTTATATATTTGTCATTAACCCGCCTTGGTGGCAGCGGTAGTGAATGTAACTGGATTTGATTTCCGGGCAAAGTGTTCTCAATGAAATTTTCAATAGCGGCATGGAGTCTGGAACCGTGTCATTAGGCCCTTAAGCCAGAGCTAGCAAAAAGTAGGTGCAGCACACCTTTGCCTACCTCTTCAGGTACATATATACGCCAATATAAGCGTGAGACTATGTATGTTACAATGATTACGAAACAGTGTTTGTGGATAACGTTACGTTTTATCCTTTGCGGGATCGGTCATGCAACACTCGGTACATTGCATTGTAACACCTACACCATTCCTGCAATGATTATATGGTGATTATTTCAGTGAAAGGAATGGTAAGCTTGTTGTAATAATAGAAGCAGAAGCATTTATCGATTCAATATACACATACACATTCACATTATACACATTCAACACTCGGTACATTGCATTGTAACACCTACACCATTCCTGCAATGATTATATGGTGATTATTTCAGTGAAAGGAATGGTAAGCTTGTTGTAATAATAGAAGCAGAAGCATTTATCGATTCAATATAATTATGTAACTGGCTTTACGATGTTATAGTATTCATGTGGTGTGGCAAAATACCAGAAAAATTAAGAAAAATAACTACATTTTGCCTGTAGCAGTCTACTGCTGGATATAAGCTTGTCCTGTTTTATGCCTCAATATATGAGTTTCCAATTAGGTATATTTAAAAAACATAATAGCTAGGATTGAGAAGAGTAATTTAAGATGGAGGATAAATTATACAGATCAAGACAGTTTGTCTATAAGCAAATGTGAATGGGACTATCAGATAAAAACCTAAGCGCGCATACCTCGGTAGACCAGAAGTGTTCTGGAGAAAGGCTAGGTTAAGAGTAGGTACATTCAATGACAAGCGTGCATTTTTAATTTGAAGAAAGTAATTAAAGCAAGACATGTTTGTTAAGATCATTGTGAATGGAAATCTATATATATTGTTATGCTTCTGAGTTTGCCTAGACATGCATAACAATCACTTACACGATCAAAAAAGCTTTGGTTTGAAAGATATAAATCTGTCGGTATTACTAATTCGTAGCCAAGGCGTTTATAAGTTTATGTACCTAGCGTAAAATTCTTTGATTCAGATCTATTTCTATTGCTATGATTAGTTTAGCTGTATTCACGTTATCTACAAGTAGATATCTATCAATTGAAGCACGCTTTAAAGCCAGTCTGATCATCTGATCAGACTGGCTTTAAAGCGTGCTTCAATTCTACAAATTTTTTTATCGATCCATATCAGAGTCATATAATTTGAGCAGTAAAAATTATAATACTTCTTACATATTAGCAGTTCAATGGGATCAGCTTATTTTTAACATCTACTTTATGATTGAAAAGATTTAAAATGGAAGATTCAATTAGCCGTTTTCATTAATTCTTGCAATAGCAATTATATTAATATTTAATATATTTACGGATTTGAGCAGTCCGAATATGCTGCACTAGTGCACAATGACGTGAGCTCAATTTACACTTGGCCAGCTTATAATACTTATTATTTATCTTTAGAATTGGTACGTAAAGACTAATCTCAAAAAATCTATTTCATGTCTATATTGGTTTAAATAATTCTAGCGCTACTTTAGCTTTCCGGAATGTTTCTTCTTTACTTCATCTTGTAGTTAGGTATTGCTTATGTACTGCTTATTCATTCCGCATACTACAGACTTATTAATATATAGTACTGCCCAAAAAAAATTTCTGGAATGCATCTGTCCGTCTTAGAGATACATTTTATGCATTTATGTATATTGCGGTCATCCATCTAAGGCCAATGCAAATGGGCAACAGACCCTGACTTCGCCGTTGTTTCTTATGTTTATTAATTGCTCGTTTGTCTTGTCTACTAAATGTGTGACTATTAGATATTTCTTTAGTATAGAACCTTTAGTTAAAGTCGTAATCCTATTAATATATCATCGCATCGCATACGCATCTACATTGAGAATCGTGTACTGTGCATATAGTTTAGTGGTTTAAGTTTTATTTCGCTGGGTGTTATGGGTTCAAACTCCATATGGGATAAAAGTGAAACACACTTTTATCCTACGTTCGGGGTCTGGGTTATTTGAGTTCAGTATTTGAATGTCTGTTAAGACCCCCGCGATTTACACCTCGAGCGGTCGCAAATGTTTTTTAGAGAAATTGTTCTCCCATTTTGACCTCACAGTGGCACTGCTTATTATGGCAGCAGTGTGGATATAAATTTTGAAACAAGCTTTAATGTGCCTGCGAAACAACCTCTAGGTTAACGAAACAGACTAAATACCAGAATCCTAAATAATTGTAACAATATCAGGCCTTCTTATAAACTGTGCCATTTACAATGTTTCCCTTCAATGCTTAAGCGAGCGATAATTAATTACTTAATATGCAATTAACATCAAAAAGTCAGATGTGCGTGCCTTGAGATCCCAAGGCACGCCTATCTGACTTTTCTCAGAGAGATCCCAATGTCTCGGTCTTCAATCGAACTTGAGACCTCTTCGTGGTAGTCCAATGGTTTCCCACTAGTTACCGGTATTGCTTTTCAATCCAACAATAATCGCAAATGCTGGGATTTTAATAATTGGTTATTCGTAGAGCTATAGATATGTGCATACTAGCTTATATAAAATTAAATATTTAATAGGCAATGTTATGGAACGGTTAAAAAGGCATTGAACAATAGACAGATAGACAGGTAACCAATAGGTTACCTGTCTTTCTGGATAGAGCTGAGGCTATAAATAATTGAATTTCGTCATGGCGATTACCTACGCACAATAGACTAAATGCTAGTTTTAGACAGAAAAATCACGGCCAAATATACAAAATAACTTAAGTTATTTAATCAATGATGTTATATACAAAAAAAAAGCAAATATGTTCTTTCTGTTTCCTATTGTTCTCAAACCGAAGTTACTTCAACAAAAACCCTAGCAAAACAGTCAAAGCAGAATTGTTTGAATGATAGTTAATTTCTTTACGTAAGCTCTTTTGCTACATATACATATACTTATTTATTAAATTTCAGAACAGTTAATAATAACAAAATTGTATGGTATGATTTTTGACGTCCATTACTATAAAAGTGACATATCTAATTTGAATTTAATACGATTTGTCAACAGCCATACCTTTTTGATAGAGATAAATTGTATATATCGTTGAATAAGATAGTTAGGTAAGAATGCAGCAAATTGATTCTCTCAATCTACGAGTGGCCGCAATCGATTTGATAGGAATGATTGCTCTTGTCAATTTGTTCGTCCCATAACTATGCATACGCAACTCGCGGTCTATTAATAACAGTCAAATGGTTGTTATTATTAGATTAGGAGGGCGTTGCATATTAGTTGTTACGTTTCGTAAACACAACTACTATGCTTGAGCTCTCGGGTTCGAATCCTTAGACAAAGAATTATTACGTTATTCTGTCAAAAAAACTAAGTAACAGCGTTTTGGAACTATGCCCTGTAAACGACAATAATGCCATAAACATAACCATATTCCTTTAATATTAATTAGCTGGCGTAATGTGGAAGTACCTACTACATTTCTACTTATAGGTGTATGAATATTCATACTCATGTATAGGTTTGTATATATGTTTTACAGAAGACGAATGACAATCGAATAAACAATATAATTCCATGACTATAATATACTCTACTAGCTCATTTCACAAACTTTATAAAACTAAGCAACCATATTTAGAACATCAATGTGTAGATCAAGTACATACGTACACTTTTGTCATGCGTAGTATTAGTTATTATATATTCTATCGACTGATAGTGAATGTGTAACTAATTACTGTTCCATTCATACAAAACTGGTATGACGTTGCGTGTGTATCATAGACTCATGCTATTTTATCGGAACGGTAGGCAGAGAATAAGTGTTTTTTGCAGTTTCTTTAGATATATCTTGCATGTATAAATGTGATATGAGTGCAGGAAGAAAGAGATTTTGGAAGTAATCTATTGATTTATGCACTTGCAATACAATTATTAATATATATTTGTTGATTTAGGTCACTCTACACTAGGATTTTGTTAGAACATCGTCGCCCTGATGGTATTCCCTATTGACTTTTTAATCTCCAGCCTGAATGTTCTATTCCACTACTGGGCACAGGTCTCTTACTCGTATGAGAATGTTGAGGCTATAGTCCACTAAGGGTTGCCTAAGAGCAGCGATAGCTCAGTGGGGAGACCAACAGACTGCAATGTAGAGGGTCTCGGGTTCGAACCCACGTCGCACACCTCTGACTTTCGGAAGTTATATGACTTTCCGAAATTATGTGCGTATTGATTGACAATTATCGCCTGCTCCGTGCCTCGGAGAGCACGTTAAGCCGTCGGTCCCGACTGCTATGAACATCTATGGCAGTCGTTATTGGGGAAGTCGACACAAAAGATCCCACTGGGTTGAAGTGTCGCCGGTCTGTACTGACTGGCCCCCATACAAGATAAGATAAGGGTTGCCTAATGTGGGTTGGCCTGATGTAGCAGACTTCTCACATACATTTTCAAGAGATATTTCGAAGTCGGCGTTATAATTAAATTTCAATAATTTTCATATAATCATATCACGAAAATAAATATTTCAAAAGTAAGTTAATATTTTTAATTATAGGTAAACTACACTATTGTTCCGGCACTGATTAACTTGACCTATTAGAGCACAATGCACAAGCCCCAGTACATCAACTGTTTGGTTTTAATCACGAGATTGCGTTCATAGTCTGCAATGACGTCAATGTTATATAACCAGAGTTTTATACATACCACGAATTCCTCAATGAAAGACATTTCGTTTAATACATTTGTTGAGAAATAAATTGATTATACCAATATTATCATTTGTATTAAACAGTCTACTCCCGGAAAAAGTGCGGGCTTCATACGTCTGCTATTTACCCGTGCTACATACAGGAGCTATTCACCCTATTACATGTGCAAGCTATTCACGCAGGTCACATGCACAAACACCGCGGGTCACGAGACAACGATAAATGGATTAACCGGCAGGTGGTTTGTGTTGAACGTATACATGATGCTATCGTAGTATCATAGATAACTCTTCAACTCGCAACATAGCACCTCCATGTCCGAAGGACAACAATAGATTACGGTAATCACTTACTATTAGCTGGACTGTATGTAGTATAATAATATCTAATACTTTTCAATACATAGAAAGCTTTTAAATACATAATTGATGTAGTTCCATTAACTAATATCTACCAATTATAACTTTTGGATCCAATATATTTCGCTAGTAAGAAGCTCTTTAATTAATGAATTCCATCAAAATAGTCTCCAAGGATTACTCATTGGTTTGATTGGTATCGACCGCCGAGAGCATAACAAGATGATTGATATTACAAATATTTACAATATCTGTCTGTTACAATCCAATAAATACATCGTTCAGATAAATTATTGATAGATGTACAATTTCAGACGTCGTATTGATATCTAATGTTATGAGTAATTACTAGATGGTTATAAGTTATAACAGACAGCTTTTTATGCAAATGAAAAACTTTTTAAAAAGTGTACATATGGAAACTGCTAGTGCACATGACTTTATTTTAAACTGTGTGTCACAGTTTAAATACAAATAAAATATCAACATTAATTTGTTTGATTACTGCCATGATTTGCTTTTACTTCTTTTAATATCTGTAGTGTATAAACTGGACTTTTAATGTTTCATTCGCAATCATGTGATTATGTACATAGTGGCTGGGCTAACCTCTTTCAATTAATACTCGGTTTCGAATCTAACTGCAATGGGCGAGATTCGAACCCAGGACTTTTGTTGCATTTGGTAGTACAATCACTACAGTACTAAGGTGAAACCACTCCTAAAACCAGCACTCTAGCTAAGGAGGAGAGTTTACCAACAATACTATGTACAATTACAATTACGTAAACCAAATTACAAATCTTCAAAAAAGAAGATGCCATTATCAAAATTTCATAAGTTTACAGAGTAATATTTATTTATCTTACAAAGTAGCAGTCAATGTCAATCTATGTATACTAATATTATAAAGCTGAAGAGTTTGTTTATTTGTTTGTTTGGTTGAACGCGCTAATCTCAGGAACTACTGGTTCGGATTGAAAAATTATTTTAGTGTTGGATAGTCTATTTATAATAATAATAATAATAATAAAATTGGCAACACCAGCATAAGTGACACTACAAAATTTTCAGCTCTCTTTATTTTCCATAAAATATATAATAATTTGGCCACAATTTCATAATTAAAAGCATAATTCATTGTAATAAGTCTTCATTTTAAAATAATTCATCCATAAAGAAAATATCGAGCATTATACAAACAAATAAAACGGACATAATATGACAACACATGTCAAAATGAAAATTATAAATGCATGAAAAATAATGTCACGCGAATGCTAGCAAGAGCCAGGGCACAAAGAAGACCTCCGGACTCGTCGCTCAGCTCCGCCTCGCAGCCGTCGGCACCTGCACCTGCGACTACGACGGGCAGTGAAGCGTCGAGCTCATCAAGCGACGAGAATTTCTCCCCGCCGACGTCGCCAACACCAGTACGTCGGCAGGGGAGACGCCGGCTACCGTCCTGCTTGGGACCCCGTGGCCCGTCGGCCTCGAACAGGGCCCCCACTGTCGGTGGTGATGTGCGCTGCATGAGATGGACGAAGTCGATAAATGAAAACGTCATGCGGGCATATTTTGTGGCTACAGAGGGAGGAAACACCTCAGTGCGTATCGTAATCGAATGCTGCCTTTGTTTCAGGCTCTTGAACCAGGCTTCAACGTCACGGCACAACGACTATCGGATCAAGTGCGAGTTATCCAGCGCAATCGGATGCTGGATGATAACGTACTTGTTAGGCTTCGCTCAGAGTGTTTACGTACGAGTCGTGCCATTCACGTCCAACCTGGTGTAACAACTGATAGGGTTACGTCATTGCCCCACAACATTACCAGTGAGGATGTGGATGACATGACTAATAATGTAAGCATCCAGTACAATGATGAGGTAAGGGTAGCTTTGGAATGTGCGATTCGGGAATATCGGTACACACCCCATACCATTAGGCCTCGACTGCCGCGGTTGCCTACGCATAGACGAAATATGGCATTGGTAGGTGCCCTTGACTCGCTATTACCTAGTTATTTAGATAATAGCGAGAATCTTAGTGATACCCATTCAATCCTGTATTGTGCTGCTGTAGCGGCATGTCGTACAGCAGGCGTTAAGTTCCCTCTGAACGACACTGCTGTATGGCTAAATGAAGAGTTGAACCCTCGCAGTACATTCCTAGAGGGTTCAGGGCTAGGTTACAGGTTAAAGAGAGGCGATCAGGTCGTATCACACTTGCTATACATGGATGATTTAAAGCTGTTTGCCCGCACTGATTCACATTTGATAGACTTACTAAGAGTAACTGATTGCTTTAGTAAATCTATCAACATGGAGTTTGGTGTGGATAAATGTGCAGTCATGCATGTAAAGCAAGGAAGGATGGTGGAATCTGAGAGCATTGAACTTTCAGATTCCATTAACCTAAGATCGCTTCTCATTACTGATACCTACAAATACTTGGGTATGTCACAAGCCTTAGGTATAAATGAAGCGGACATGAAACAATCGTTGAAGGAGCGCTTTTTTGGTCGCCTGAGAAAAGTACTTAAGTCTTTTATCAGGCGGCAACAAGGTGCGCGCTTTTAACGCTTGGGTCATGCCGCTTCTTTTATACTCCTTTGGCATACTTAAGTGGACTCAGACTGAGTTAGATGCCCTGGACAGGAAGGTCCGTACACTGTTGACGGCATACCGAATGCATCATCCTCGTTCGTCTGTGATGAGGTTGTACATCCCGCGGCAATGTGGGGGTCGAGGTTTTGTAAATGCCAAAACCCGCCATAACCGTGAGGTATGCAACCAGAGAATATTTCCTTCAAACGAACGTGGATATGCATCGTGATGTTGTCGCAGTGGATAACGGACTCACCCCGCTTAATCTGGCTAAAGAGAACTGGCGCATCCCTGTAGTACTGAGCATTGACGACCGCAAGAGCATATGGCAGAGCAAGGAGCTTCACGGTAGGTTCTACAAGGCCCTATGTGGACCTGATGTAGACCTTCTCGCCTCCGTCAACTGGCTACGCTTCGGTGACCTCTTTGGGGAAACCGAAGGGTTTGTCTGTGCAATTATGGACGAAGTTATCAAGACGAATAACTACCGAAAAAATAGCCTGAGGGATGGTACGATTGACATATGTCGGGCGTGCCACCAACCCGGTAAATCCCTCAGGCATATATTTTCCGGTTGTTCTCGTCTTGCTAACGGCGAGTACTTGCACAGACATAACCAAGTAGCCAGAATTATTTATCAGCAACTTGCTCTGAAGTACAAACTTGTAGAGGTCGAGGTGCTTTACTACAGGTATGAAGCGGAACCAGTTCTCGAAAAGGACCATATCACACTGTATTGGGATCGATCTATTATCACAGACAGGACTGTTGTTGCCAACAAGCCTGATATTGTGGTAATAAATCGATCAGAGCGCCATGCAATGATTGTCGATATTACCATCCCTCATGATGGCAACCTCGTGAAAGCTGAGAAGGAAAAAGAAGTAAAATATCTGGACTTAGCACACAAGGTCGTCGTTATGTAGGATGTGGACTCGGCAATCATTGTACCGATAGTCGTTACGGTAAACGGTCTAATAGCCAAGAGCCTCGACCAACATCTTAAGAGGCTCGCGTTAGGTGCTTGGGTCAAGGGTCAGATGCAGAAGGCGGTTCTCCTCGATACGGCACGCATAGTGAGGAGATTCCTCTCTCTGGACCCCTAACCACCGACAGCTTGGACCTTGTCTCGATGTCGGTGGGCATCCATAATTTTTATATTTTTAAATGTGTTTTTTTATAATTATATATTTAAAAATGTAATTTTTATTGATAAATAGTGAATAAATGTGTTTATTGTCACTATTACTATTATATTTATCGAGGAAGGCTATAGGCTATAAAACATCGCTATGACCCACGGGGGCGGCGCAGCAATCACAAACGTGGGTGAAACCGTGGGCACACATAGTTATGTATAAAGTCACATGAAGCAGTCATACTACCTTTCGTTAAGAAATACAGTATATTGTTATTATCTCGGTTGATTTTATAAATTTATTCCACTAGGTTCCGTATATTAGCTAAACGAATACAAGAAACGTTATATAACAATATCAGATTTTTCGGCTTTGCTCGCGTAAATGTAGGTTAGGTTAGGTTAGTAACAGAAACAGTCCTTTTCTGTACCCCTGACAACGTTTATGCGAAATTTCATGATGATCGGTCGAGTAGTTAAGGCGTGAAAGCATAACAAACAAACTCACATTCGCATTTGTATTATTAATTATCATCTATACGCATCTAAATTACTACATATATTTTACGGTATGGTAACATGTTGTTGGTAGTACTTGCTACCAACATGTCACCATAACCATTAAAAGTATTACGTTCTGCGGTTCAAACGATCAATTACATGGACGATATACAATGCTCGTTTTAACCACACGTTTTAACAGTCATTTCTCAGTAGTACATCAAGTGAAAACTATGTTTAAAGTAATGACCTAGTTGTTAAATGTCGCTCAACCGACGTGATCATGGTATATGTGTAGGGATATGGTTTGTATTGGTGTACTACTCATGTAAAGTAATGATGACAAATATAATGGAAGACATGTAATGAAAACGATAAAAACAATGATAAATGTCTTTTTACCGTAAAAGGAAAAAAAATATGTAAAATGTAACCTGTCTCTCATCAAAGATGGAGGCAAAGCATTTTCACATTATTGAGTTATAAAGTACTTCGTCCTAGTAAAGAAAAGCATCAGTACTCTAGTTTGAGGCCATTGGGCTGTCAATCAGAAGTTTTCAGTTCGATCCCAATGCACGGCAAGGCACCACTTTTCGAAGTAAGAGCGTATGAAATAGTTAATTTTCACTTGCTTTAACAGTAAAGGAAAACATCGTGAGGTAACCTGCATGTCTAAGAGTTCTCTAAGGTGTGTGAAGTCTATCAACACACGCTGACATCGCCAGCCTGATGGTCTATGGCCGAATGGTTCTCATAGTGAGAAGCGGCTCGTGCCCAGCAGTTTATTTATATACCCATTTAATTTATATACTACTTGTAAGATTGTACGTAGGAAACATGTCAGGTTTTTTTTGTAATACGAGTATAGTGCATTATCTCTTACTCTCTCTAAAACGTACTTGAGTTGTTTTGTTCAGAACATATTAACTCAATGTGTTACACCCACATTCCATAACTATATTTTTAGGTCACACGTAATAAGGCCGTCTACTACTACTGCATCATATACTCTTACGGACTTTGTACTGTTATTAAGAATTGCCTAATAGAAAAACACAATAACATTTTACACGATCTGAGTATGGCAGGGTCAAGGACCGCATAAAAGTCAAATATCAGCGAAGTTCGATCAGGCAGACTCTATATGGAATGTCAAATAGAAATTCTTTTTTTAAAGCATATATTTTCCAGTTTGATTTTCAAATTTAGAAACTCCATTTCTAAAACGTTATTGTTTGAAATTTTAGGTGAGAATAGATAATGATAATTTATTCAAATCACGAATTTCTCTTTTCACTTGTCTTTAAAACGATTGGTTTGGAAACTATGCCAGCAAAACTAGACCGTTGTTGCTTGGGCGTACGGTTTTACTTTTTAACACGCTTTTACAAACTTGATTCGTATGAGTTCATATGTAAACAAATCTAAGAATTTGATTTATATCTACTGGTAAATATCGCACGAACTTTTAATCTTTACAAATCTACCCAGTTTTAACCATAAATATTGCGTTTTATATGACAAAAAAGATAAAGAATATGGACAGTAGAGTCTAGAAATGGCTATGACGATATCCTCTATCTCTTTAATATGAGCGTATTGCTATATAGTTGGCAGATGTATAATACACCTATATTTCTTTAAGTATGCTTTTAGATGTCACGTATATATCGCTGCTCACCGTGCACAGTTCTAAAATACGTGCTGCTACTAAGAATTGATTGACTGGAAAACCTAATAACACTCTGCCCGACCCTGGAATCGAATTTAAGACAGCACAGCAGTCAGGTTAACTACCGCTGCGCCTCTAAGTCGATAATGTGAGTAGGATTGTATATATTAGAAGGAATTATCCTTAATCGTTTACGCGTGCGGCCTTATTAGAAACGTAAAATATGTCTTTGACTTTTATAATTAAATCAATACAGAGTGAATGACCCGCCTAAACGCAACACAATCTAACCTCGAAAGTTTTCGATCAGAAGATTATCATGAACTAGATTTTTGCCCGCGCCTTCGCTCGCGTAAATTTAGGTTAGGTTCAGTAAGTAGCAGTACTTTTTTTTTAAGAAAGGTATTCTATATATTTTTAAGACAACGTGTGTGCGATATTTTATGATGATCGATTAAGTAGTTAATGTGTGAAAGCGTAACAAACAAACTCACATCTGCATTCATAATATTAGTTAGGATATTATAGAAATTCTATGTATTATATCAAAACAAAATACTGTGAATAACCAAACCATAAACTGGTTTAGCAATTCATTGACGTAGATCAAACTAGACACGTTTTCTAATTCCATAAAAAAGAAACAAGTTGTTTATGGTATGTTTATTACCTTTTTTAAGAAGTATATAAACAAAGTTTCTCCATAACGCATAAGCTTGACCTCGGTCTCTCGGTTCTGTTTTCTTTGTACTATGGACTACTGAGTGTTGCAACCAGACCGGTTTATTAAACCAAATGAAACGACCGTTCAGACAGACTTGAGTGAATAATTATGTGCCGGGCAATCATAATAGATGTTATTACAAGTATGATATGGTAGAACGGAATGTTTATTCCAAATTTAAAATTTGGAATTAAATTTTTTATGTATGTGTAGATGCCACAGTTTTTTAGTTGCCAGTCTATAGTCTATGTAGAATGATTTCATCGATATCTAAGGCAACATTCTTATTGATTTCATATTTATAAGCTCGGTAAAAGAAGTATAGAAAACTTATATTTTGTTGGTAAATTGAGTCTGATAAGAAAATGTATGTGGATTTTGATATAAAGTAGAGAGTTCATTATTATATTCTCTATACCGATGGATGAATGCGCCTCGATAAAGAGAAAGCCGATACGTATCTAAATCTTAACTGCAGCGGATGGCTAAATAGTTTAAGGCCACTGCTACTACGTGGAGTATTATGGGTTCGATCCCTATACGTGACACAAATTTATGTGATCCTCAAATTGTTGTTTGGAGCCTGGATGTTCTTTATGCCCGTTGTTTTAATGTCTGTAAAGTCCCCCGGATACAGGAATATATTCCTAGAGCGGAAATTGTCATATTAAGAAAGAAAATCTAGTTTTCGACTTTGACCCTGTCATAATCACATACAGTTAGTTGTATGGTACAGTTAGGCTGAGTATAAGCTGAAATTTGGTCTTTAACCTCAATTATTTTGCCGATAATATTAAGTATATTAACTATATATATACAAGAACAGAAAAATTCCCTAGCAGAAATCTTTTTCATTATTAACATAATTTATAAATTCTACGATCACATTTCAATAGAGAGTGCTTTTTATTTTCACACTGGCATGCACCACCAATAACAAAGAAAAGTCATGTCTCTGTCATTTGAATACTTGTCACAACACATCATACAGTTCATTAGACGCCGCTAAAATGGTTGTTGGGTTTACAATTCTTAGAAATGATGGATGACAATTTAAACGTACGTACCGTTCTTTACTAGAGAACATTAAGACATGACAGGTTGTTTAAGGATGTCAATGTTATACATATGTAAATACTTTTTATATATTACGTAAAATTAATCATCCGTAATACGAGTGTGCTATAATGTTTTTTTTTTATTTTTTATAATTATATAATATGATAATAACATCAGCCCTGTTTATAAATTGACCCACTGCTGGATACGGGCTTCTTCCCAGTATGAGAAGAGTTAAGCCATAGTCCACCAAGTTGGCTTAGTGCGGGTTGGCATCAGCCCCGCTACGGGGTGAGGACAGTCGAGGCTGTCCGTCCGGTGCTAAGGCAATGGACGGACAGACGGCGCGGACCGCTCACCTACCGGCTTACTCAGGTGCTCTCCGGACACGGCTGTTTCGGAGAGTACCTGTGCAAGATAGCCGGTAGGGAGCCGACAACCAGGTGTCACCACTGCGAGGAGTGCGACCGGGACACGGCGCGGCACACGCTGGAGGAGTGTCCGGCGTGGGCCGAGGAGCGCTGTGCCCTGGTCGCCGTGATTGGCCCCGACCTCTCGTTGCCGACCGTCGTATCCATGATGGTCGGCGACGACAGGTGCTGGGGCGCAATGAGGTCCTTCTGCGAGGCTGTCATCTCGCAGAAGGAGGCGGCGGAGCGAGGGCGTGAGGAAGATCCTTACGCCCCGGACATCCGCCGCCGGAGGAGGGGGCGCAGGAGACGCGCTTATGTCGCTCTCCTGCCCCCCACCTAAGGGTTCTGGGTGGCAAGGCCTCAGGGGACCCTGCCACCCGTGAGTAAGAACCCATAGAGGGCGCGCGCAGTGTTCCCGCGCGCCTTCTAACGTCGAAAGGGGAGAGTAGTGAAATGCTCTCCCCCGGGGACGAGAGGAGGTCGGGTCCCATTGACCCGGCCGGCACCCACACGGGGGGGCCTGCTATGGATGAATCTTTTTAGACTCCCAACTGGCCCCCCCCATTGGGTGGGAGAGGGAACACCCCAGGTTTTTTTAGTGGGTATCCCAGCACTAAGCTGGTGAGTCCCACACGCCCCGCCGGTGCCGTCCCCTAGCCGGCGGGTAGTGCATCAAGCATTTTTTCCTGGGAATCAAAAAAAAAAAAAAAAAAAAGTGCGGGTTGGCATACCGGGCGCCGGAGGGTGTGAGATAACCAGCCACCCTGAGTTTTGACCTGGGGGTGGTGGGCTTCGTGGGCTTCGCCACTCGGTCAGCACCAGGTCAGAGAGGCGGCGTGCGTGTTCCCACGCGCGCCTCTGTGTCGTGTGTCCGTCCTCCCTCAAGGGGACAGTAGGGTTAAAATTTAGAAGTGACCATAGTGTAGGTCTTTTCGTGTAGTGGCCTGTCGTTTCATACGGCGGGCCTAAACCTCGGCGGGGTCGCGATTGCATGTGAAAGTGATTCGCGTGGCCCCGCCGGCGCCAATTGCGGTTATATCGAGGAACACCTTGGTGGGTTTAGTCGGTATTATCGGGATGTCGCTCACCATCTTTGCCCCGGTGAGTCCGACATAACTAATCCACCAAGTAAAAAGAAAAAGTGCGTATTGGCAGACTTCACATACTTATTATCTTTGAAAACATTATGAAAACCTTTTTATATTTACCTATATTTAGGTAATAAGAGGTTTTTATTATATGGTTATTAATATGTTAGCGCTATCATATTTTATTCTAAATTTGTCTACGTTTCTACTGGATATTGTCGCTGGAACAATCAGTACAATAAGTAGCTGAACATTGAAGATATTTGTAAAATAATTTTATGAATTAAACATCCCAGGTATTTCTGTACTCGGTTTTAAAAGTGGCTTCGCTCGCTCTGGTACTGTACATTTTCTGGATGAAAGGTACCCCATGTCCTATTCTGAAACCCTGACAACGTGTATACGAAATTTTGTGGAGAATGGTTAAGTGGTTAAGGCGTGAAAGTGTAACAAACAAACTAACATACGCATAAGTAAGGATTTTTGATCTGTGATTAAATGAATTAGCTTTTAACCATTACTTTTACAAAAACGAATATCTGTCATTATTTTTAAACATAGGAGTAATCGAAATCTCGCTAGTGTGAATCGTATAGTCTCGCAAATGTAGGGGACTTACGTTGCTGATTAAGTAAGTTAAGTAATAATGACGATTTGGAAAACAAAATAATTTTCGGGGTTATAAAATTGCACTCTATGTCGAGATATCAATTAAAGTTAAAACCACGAAAGAAAGTTTTATTTAAGGTATTTTAAATAGGTACGTTATGACAGAAGTTTAAACTGTCTTCGGGGTTAAACTAATATTGATATTACGGGGTTTAGTGTACTGTTATATCAGCTATATAATAGAGTTGATAACATGCTAGTATTATTTTACATCTCTATTTACCTTATCGTGGAAGATCTATACTCTGATGTCTTTGAATAGATTCTTGTGAAGCCTTCTCTTCTCTAGTAATCTTGTTCTTTTGTGTACGTTATAGATTAATCTATGTATATCTGGGCTATGTCTTTGTAGTCTATCGAGAACAAGGTACTCTATAATCATACTATTGAAGGGATCACAGGTAGAAGATTCTCAACGCGATAGATAGACAATATAAACAAAGGTAACATACAAATTCAGAATACGCCATCAAAAAGGTGACATAATTCCTTTAATAACAAATAATTAGATAGAATAAGATCACCATAATATTATTTGAAATTCATTTCTAAAAGAAAAGAAGAGCAAAACGTTGACGACGCATGGTAGTATTGTCCACTGTTCAACCTAGGTATGTTCAATAGTGGACAATAATTTGAACAACATTATCTCTTGTTCTTTTTTCAAAGACATCAATAACGATCAATATTGTCCCATCCGTATTCAAAGACTATGAATCACTTTGATCAGGTATCCATCCAACTAGTCGTAATGAGAAGACTATGAACTGACCGATAGACTTTTAAAATTGTATTAATATTTGAAGAATTGAAGTAGTTTCACCTACTTTTTATATGTATATCGCATCGGGCGGTAGAGGTCAGACAGTTGTTGCTTAATATTACATCCAATATTCATCGTTAACTACATATGTATGTCATATTATCAGTCGATTTAATCGTACTCGACAATAAGATGTTTAAAAAAAAGCCGCAAAAACGAACATTGTATTGACAGCACTTTTACCGAAAGTTAAAGGAAAACGTCAGTTTAGAAGGCTTTCATATAGAATGACATTTCCTCTTTCATATAACGTAGGTATAACAAGAGGACTGCCTCGGTGGCGCAACAGTATTGAATACGACTACTATGCATGAGGTCTGGGGTTCGAATCTCGGAACTTGCAAAGTGTTGTCGGACATTTTATCAAGAAATTGACAGCAACAATACGGAGTCGGCAACAGAGCCCAGTAGACGCCATAGGCTGACTCCCTAATATGTAGGACTTAAAATTATAACTGGCGAAATATGTATTAATACACCTCTGCCTACCCCTTTAGAGATATAAGTGTGAGACTATGTATTTATGTATACTATGTAATTGTAAATATAATAAATGCGAATATAACTTTGTTTGTTTTGTGTTTCGCCTTAACTACTCGACCGATCATCATGAATTTTGCATACACGTTGGGTTATAGGATACCCCTCGCCTAAAAGCACAGTTTCTGACCAAGCAAAGCCGCAGGCACTAGCTAGTAATAAGTTAAAAATAAAATAAATACACAATAATGTCTCCTATAAGAACTAAAGTTAGTTCTTATAGGAGACATTATTGTGTATTTATTTTACATATTTACATATTACTTAAGAGTTTATGTAAAATGTTAATAAGTAAATATGTATATTCAAAAATAATACATCTACTCGTCACATCATAGAATTGTACTCTCTAACTGCTGTGCTTGTGTATGAAGGTGCAAGTATTTTTCCACTTGCCTGTACTTTACCCAAGAATTGTAAAACCGAGCTTGTTAGTCATAATTTCCGTGTTTGTATATTTGATTACTAATAGAATAGGTACCTACTTGTATTTAGTTAGTTGTGCCTTCTGAACTCTGGTCAGCCGTTATTAGTTACTGTTGTGATATTTCAAATTAATTGATAAAATAGGCCAGTGGATGTCAGAAAAGATTTGCGAGTACGTTAGTTCGAATGAAATGGACTTTACTGGAGTAAACTCACTTCTTACGCAAGCATCTAAGGTGACAAGAATACTAGTGATATGTAACATAAATTTATTAAAAACTATTTTGCTATGAATATATGTCAAATAATCATATTTAGTGGTCAATTAATATACAAAATATAAATTAAAAACCAAAAACGCTAAAAACAATAATAAAATTAAAATAACGTAATTTAGAATATGATACTGTAGCCATGTAAACCATGCTTTACAGTAACATTATCTAACGAACCAAATCATTGTTTGTTCGCTAGTAATGTAAAAAATAAAAGTAGGTGCGCATCAAAACGAGTATTGTTACATTAACGAGTCAAGGATATCAACTTTAACTAGGTCTCATAAAGTTAATTGTGGAGTTATTAGAAGCAAAAACAGCTCTTTAAACTATCGTTGATTCAAACTATTGACGCTACAATCTTTACTAACATTATAAAGCTGAAAAGTTTGTTTGTTTGGTTGAATGCTAACCTCAGGAGCTACTGGTTTGAATTTAGAAAATCTTTTATTGTGGGATAGCCCATTTATCAAGGGAGGCTATAAGCTATATAACATCACGCTACGACCAATAGAAGTAGAGCATCAATGAAAAATGTTGCATATACGAGGAAAATTCTCTTACGTGACGCAGACGAAGTTGCGCGGATCAGCTAGTCAATTATAAAATCTCATGATATTATTACATACTAGATTCGCATTTATAAATAACTAAATTTTTCCCGCGTTAACGTTAATCTAACCTTTCTTTTGCGTGGGGAAATGCGCCTGATGCATACCCAACGCCACAAGGGGAGGCAAGAGGGTTATGTCCGGCTCTCCCGTACATCGGGCCTACGGACTAAAACACCACAGTGTGCCTACTCGCTGCCTTGTATAGTGGCATCTAACCTAGACGTAGTTTAAGTTAGATTTCGCACCCCGTGGCCGGACACTATAATTTTTTAATTGTGTCCGATATTCTTATACTTGGCAGATTAATAGAGTGTTGCATATCGTATGAAACATAAAAGTACAAGCAAATTAAATGAAAAGTATGCCAGGATTTTTTATAAGAATGCTATTAATCTAATATATAGGTACCTATAGCAGCGATAGCCTAGTGGGAAACTATTGGACTGCCACGCAGTGGCCTCGAGATCGATCCCAAGGCGCGCACCTCTGACTTTTCGAAATTATGTGCGTATTAAATAGTTAATTATCGCTTGCTTTAACGGTGACGGAAAACATCGTGAGGAAACCTGCATATATAAGAGTTCTTAATAATGTTCTCAAAGATATGTGAAGTCTGCCAACCCGCACTGGGCCAGCGTTGTGGACTATGGCCTAACCCTTCTCACACTGAGAAGAGGCCCGTGCCCAGCAGTGGGACAGTTAATACAGGGCTGATATTATATATATAGGTACCTATATTATCTTATGTATGCATTTGGCGAAGGGGCAGGTGTAGTCGTAATAAAGCCACATTTTACCGGATAGGTTTTAAGTTCTACCTCATAGTCGTGAGTGGAATGATTACTCAAGTTTACGCTAACTAAATGCTTAACAATAAAACTTCAATAATAAAACTTAATTGACCGTTAGTATAGGTACATGAGATGAAAAGAAGATGTAATTTAAAAAATATTAAACATTTACACAAATAGCAAGGTAAGAATTATTAAGTTTGTATTTGTGGCCTTGAATGTCTGTGATTTTATATTAATACCTCTTATCAGAATATTTTATGGTACAGTCTCCAAACTCGTACAACTGTTTTGTTCTTTGTTATTGAACTTAAAATACGTCATTTCACTTTATAAATAAAAGACGCTCTAACTCAAGCATATGAGCGGACGAACGAATAATTCAAGCATATGAGCGGACTTCACTTACATTCTAACAACGGATGTGGAAAACGCTTAGATTCAACAACTACATATTTGAGGATTATTCTTGTAGAGGTCTCTACTAGATGAGACCACCAGCTACGCCATCATAGGTAACAGTCGAAAATAATGGAACAATTCGCGCGTAATAAGACTCGACATTACAACCAAGCAATGCGTTATCTCTTACATACAATCCGAGTCAGAATACACATAAGCGTTTGTTTAAAACTATTAAATAGCTTAAAGTGGCTACTTTAATAGAAATAGCAAACAGGACAATAAATAAAACCTTTTTATTGCAGGTCTCCGTGCAGTTAAAGCATGTTTGAGAATATCTTAATTGTTCATGACGATAGAGGAATGTCCGGTGTGATTTTTAACCTATGACTGACCGCTCATAATCTAAGAGTAGTTAAAGCATATTAAAGTTATAAATATATAATAGTTATAATAATTTAATTGAAATTTATGTAAATATTAAAAGTAATTATAATTCGTTATAATTATATACCTAACTAATTATAATTTGCCAGAACTATTTTGTTGACCTCCAATTTCATTTTATTGTTCGGAAACTAGCATTGAACGTAGAAACAACACTAGTAGATTTTTATTAAAATTATAAGATGTACACGAATATAAACCTGTTCTATTCTTTTAAATTACTTAATACATTTAATATAAAATATCATTTTATAATCACTTTACGCGAAGTAATTAACAATGCCAGTTTTTTTTACAATCACCCATTATAATATTAATGATTTACGTAATTATATTTAATCGATAGAACATTACGAATCAATCGCAAGCTATTATTAAGCGGCGTGATTCATTGAACTGATAGTATTATTGACAAATAAAAGAACAGCGCTATCGCCCGAAAAACCGGAAAGCGAACTGTTATCGGTTTTGCAACACCTGTCAACACGGTCCCCTAACCACGTGCTCCGGAAACGCACGAACGCGTGCCGAAGTTGAACGAACGCAGACGCAAATAGTTTTGAACTTGTGTGGTATGATGTACTTCGCACCGGTTAGCACCCTTTTACACAACCAGACTTTTCTTTTTACAATGAACGTCAATGTCAAACGCGATAGTTATTGGAAACCAACCGCCGGAACAATAGCACATAAAAGCTAGTCGACAGAAAAAACAACAAGTGGACGCCTTCACTCGTCCGTTTACCCGTTAAGATTTCTTCGCAAATGTATACTGGGAAAAGTTGCACGTATTAAAAATACAAAAAAGACATCGATACACATTCTCCTTCTCACACAGTAATAGATAATTTGGTAGTTTATTGAGGAAGTCGTGATTGTTTGTTCCGTACCTGTTCCCCACCAATATCGCTTCCAGCCGTCTGTCACAGCGCGAAACATGGCGCTACGTGCGACGCCGACTACGCGTGGCGGCCAACTGACTGACATACCGACGGAACTCCGCCGAGAGTGTGTGAAAACGATCGAAATTCATAATTCAAATCGATTCTTTATTACCTCTACTTAGGAACCAATCTAACTACATTCATTTAGCTACAAACAAGGAGTTCTTTTCAGGGTCTACTGTGATGGAGTGGGCCTTTTATGTGAGTAACCGACTAAGGACTCTCCGTCGCTCCGTGATTCAATTAATCTCTAATTAACGTCGAGAGTGCTCTTAATGTTGAGTAGATACGGATTTGACATCGTAGCCTGTCACTAAAGTAAATGGAAATCTGACAGCAGATGGGTTTCAGCGTCCATATAACTGAATTGAGGTCAACTCAGGTGTCAATATTATGCACAGAAAAATGCCACTTTTTCTATGACTTTGAAAAGATTATATGCTTAGATACAAGTGTCAAAAACAAATGTTATTTCGGTATTAAATGAAGAAGAATTAAGTATTTATGTCTTACATAAAAAATAAACTAAGATTTAATTTTAATAAGAAATTAACCAAATCTTTTGTACGTCTAACGTTTTTCTTATATACAAAATCTAGGTATTACGAGTAATTTTAAAATTAATAAAATTTCGAACGTACCAATATTTTCCGCTAGGTCAGCTTCTAATAGGTATGTTGTCATATATATGACGTCTGATAAGTAGGCACAGTAGGTATTTGTAAAACAATTTTTGAGTTGATATAAATCTTTACTTTACCGAGATAACAAGATAAGATAATGTTATTGTAATAAAGTGAATCATTTGCGCATGAAGTTTGTGACTAAGATCTAGTTTCAAACAGCGACGGAATAATATAAACATGTAGTTTACACGTACACTTAAATTAATAATTTATAAAATAGATAAATATATTAAAGAATACGAAAAACAAACCACGCAGGTTAGATAGTATTATCCATCCAACGTGGATTGTGTAAGTTAAAAAAAACATACGCCCTTAATTTTTTTAACCATTTACCTTTTAAGTGATTAGCGTAGAGCTTTTTATCGAGGAAGACTTTACATACATTGAAATAAAAGTAACAATAGTATCAAGACTAGGTGTTCTTTACTCCAACTCTCAGAATAACCATTTGTGGACTACACATTTTTTTTGTCGTGGTGAAATCGAATCGATTACCCTTGGCACAAGGGTAGTGGCGACGCAACCACCGATACCACTGTGTTACCCGGGCATTCACACAGAATAAAAGAATATATTAAACCCGTCCATCCACAACTTTCTCGCATTACCATTCAGGAATATTCTTACTCCAAAATTTGTCTTACATAAACTGGCTTTACATAAGAAGTCCGAACAGAACAAATAATATCATATTATGCTACTGAAAATAAACTTAAAAAAATCAGAGGAACTCTTCCAAACAATTTTATTTTTAAGAAACAACTCCCGTTCTTGGACTAAATCCTGTGTCGCGGGAGACTTCAGAAGCATTCAAACAATGGACACAAAAACTATTCAAACTCGGAACAACTATTTGTGAATCACACAATTTTTTGTCTTGTGTGGGGATCGAACCTACAACACTCGGCATAGTAGCAGTGGCAAGGCGACCACTAAAATCACTTCGCCATCCGAGTAGTCAAAAAATTATAATATTATACAAGCGCACTCTTGTATATCGCTATTGTACCTCTGTTAACGAATAGGCATATACAGGGTGTCCGGTAATTAATGGATAACCTGGAAATGTCTTATAGTGGAACTGATGGCCGTTCAGAAAAAAATATGAAAAAAAATCTATCCTAACTACTACCTGAGATATGTGTTTTTTTTTAATCACCATGTGTAACTTTCTTGTATACTACGACCATAAATGAATGAAATCCATCGGTTTTTTGTTGTTTTATTATTAAACACTAATTTTGCTAATAGATAGTCAGTCAAAAGTATGCTATGCTATACAGAGTGATTTTGAAATCGTGTAATTCCTTTTAACCACGCATTCTACTGGTGATATGGAATAACCCTGACCATATTTTTTCTTAATTAGAATAATGGTTTCGGCAAAATTAGAGTACAGATTTTTTTCATGAAATGATTTCATATAGTCATATTTTAACCACCTGACACAATCTTAATATTTTTTTAATTTAAAAATAATAACATAACAATAACTGATGTCGTAAATAATAAGGGGCAATAAAAAGGACCGCCCGTTATTAGTTACGACATTAATTATTAATATGATTTTTTATTTTAATTAGTAAAAAATTAAAATTGCCTCGGTTGGTTAACATATGACTATCTGACACAATTTCACGAAAAAAATGGAATAATAATTTTTCAAAAAAAATAAATCTAATTAAATAAAAATATGGTCAGGGTTATTCTATATCATCAGTAGAATGCGTGGTTAAAAGGAATTACACGATTTCAAAATCACCCTGTATAGCTTGCACTTTTTAATATTTTTTTTTCTTTCTTTCGTTCTTCTGTCTATTGGCTTCTCATCTTTTTGGTGATTATAATACGAACTAAAATGCCAAAAAATAATTCAAGATGTTACTAAAGCGACAAGAATGCTATACTCTGCTATAATTCTTGACAGCCGTAGCCGTATGAGCTGACACGATTTTAAGCAAAATACTGATAGCTTTTATAGTTTATCGATCCATAAACATTTGAGGAAAAATTAGAAATAAAACACTAAATAGTACAAATATCCTTGTTTTAGTCTATGATTGTGTTCATAATTAATAGGTTACGACCTTACTGTATGTTTTATGTAACACGTTCTGTTACACAATTTATACTATTTGTCCTGGCTATAAAACTTGGACTTTAAAGTGACGATATTAATCGTGCTTGTATATGAAGCAAGAAGCGACATGCACAAGCTTAGGGATTTGCCTGGACTATATGCCTAAGCTACTCACATGGAATTTTAAATCCCAGGTCAGGCCAACAAAATGTTATTGGGATCTTTTGCTAAGAAATGTCAATAGCGGCACGGAGTTAGTGGCGCGCTGTGGACTGAAAATCGAGTTTCATAGACATTTAATTTCTTTTATACATATTTTTTGTTGCTTGTGTTAAGCTTCTCATGCCTTCAGCAGTCATATATATATATGTATTAAATACCATTTCATTGACAAACAAAATTATCAAGAGGAAAATTTTTTTTTTTTTTATGTAGCCAAAGTAGTAAATCCAGATATCTTCAAAACCGTTGCCTTAACCGTTACACATGGCTATTGTACAAATTATTTGACATTTTTTGGTGTATTTTATATAACCGTGTCACGGTTTTTTTATAAAAAAATATATGTTATATAAAAAATGGTTGAACTAAAATTTGTACTTACATTCGGACCAATGGATTTATAAACTTGAAATTTCGCAGAGAGGTGTCTGTATTTTAGAAAACCACTACTATATTAGCAAAATTACGATTTATTAAAGCAAATCATTACTGTTGTTTTTTTATTGCAAGTTAGGTGACTAATTAAAATATATATAGTTACCTATACATTTATGTAATAAGATATACATATTTGAGTTCTGTACTTTGTAATAAAAAATAAGAAAGATATTAATTCTTTGCACCTTCTCGCATGGCTGTTTCCCTCAAAGTTATATATTGCCATTTCGAAAGCTTTAAAGAAATAAGTAGACCCAGCCCTTTTTCGGGCGAAAACACAGGTTTAGATGGTTTTCTAATAATTTCCATAAATTTGTCAGCTGTTTCGGGATTCTTCAGCATATACTCAATTACAGCTGCAATACTTCCCTGACCTTGTTCTTTCAATTGAACTGCAGTTGCATACGCTAATTCAGTGCTACCGCGACCTCTCTGGTCCATTGTTCTTCTCTTTCTCTGCTGAGTACTTAGGTCTTCAAAAGGTTTTCGAGGTGTGGATTTTCTCTTTGTCATCGTGCCAACCGATAATGTTGTTGATATCGAAGGTTCAGGTTCAGGACAGCTTGTTTCAGAACTTTCAACTGTTAGTCGTATACAACTAGGCCAGTCGATGTTTGTTTCAAGCCAAGCTCAGTATTTTTTTTTAATTCATTAAATTCCTTTGGGATTTTCCCCATCTCATTATTGCAACTCTCGTGAATCTTTGGCAAAAGTCAAACTGTCTTCGTCAGAAAGACAACCTAGGCGAGTAAGACTAAATCAAATAATTTGTCACTATCATTCTTCTTATAAGATTTTTTTAATATGAAGAACAAATCTAAATTTGTGACAAGGCCCTCCATACTTTACACTTAAATATCAATTTGAATGATCGAAATGCTCAAAACGAACTAAGTAATAGAAAATACGGGGCATTCCACGTAAAGTGAACAGGTAAAAAAAAATATGTCTTTGTTTTAGTAATATTTGATTATGTTATACCTATATATGTCCTCAATACAGATACAAAATGTTTTTACAGTACAATGCCTAATTAAAGGGCTTTAAAAATCTGACTAACCGGTACGCATGGCTTACTTCGAAGCCCATTACCCAGTTTTAAAAAGATATAAATGAATAAATAAAGCTTTCGACTTTGTACTTAATTAAATGAGCTTTGACCATTGCTGCTGAAAAGCAACCGAAACGTCGGGGAAAGTGTAAATATAAATAGATTTAATAGTTCAAATAATTTTATTAGCTTATAAATTTGTAAAATTCAATAGTAGTAGTAGTGTAATAGTTTCAAAATTATGTAATACTGTGATTAATAAACAACGCGATAAAATCCGTATGTTGTAGTTTAATTTCAATGAATAACATTCGCGTAAACAGAAGACAATATGAAGGTTCATGTTATATTCCCGAGGAAAGTACGCCTACGAAATCGACACAGACAGACGATCTAAAATTCAACGATAACGAAATACTTTTGCAATTGAAAGAGAAGTTTAATGACCCTTCTACATATGTTTCTGTAAAAACTATGAACCTCACTTTAGCACCTATAACATGGAGTAAAAATAAGCTTGCTGAAGAATTTTGTAAGTCTAGAAGACAAGCAAGAAAAGCAAAGGAACTGCTGTGTGTCTAGCTTGCAGTCGGCGGCAAAAAAAGCCATCACAACACCTCAATGGTTGTATGAATGGGCTAAAACATCAATGGCTCAAACTAATATTTTTGTGCTTGGAATAAGGAATTTTAAGAAAACAGGTTTTTTCAAAAAGCAGATTCGGCGCCGCAGTGACAATACCAGGTACAAAAAAATACCATGCCTTCATTCCGACTGCTATTATGCTGGTATTATGTTAAAACGCACGAGTAACAGTGAAGATTATAAAATTGTTAAAATTTGTAAATAAACCTATAAGTTATGGAAACATAATGTCGTTGTTTTATTGTAGTTTAAGGTACTTACATCAAAATGCGATCAAGGTATTAAACAAAACTATGTTAGCAATACATTCGATTGAAAATTTCTGTAATCTTGCGTTAGCTGGCGGTAGGCTCGACCCGGGTGCGTGCCGCTACGCTTCGAAACTGTAACTGGTCTAGCTCCTAAATGACTTCTACGCTCATTATAAAACTTGGCAATGATTATCTATAAACTATAAGCTATTTTTAGAAATAAAAATAGATAAAAATTAAATGGCCGAACGTTGTGAAATTCAAGTTAAAAATATAAATATATGTTAAAAAATATTTTTTAAATTTCCATTAATTCATTTAAAGAGCTCAATAAATGAAGTATAAATTTGACTACTTTATTTCTTTAATTGTAACTTTTTAAAACTGGATAATGTGATTCTAAGTAGCGCATACCCACCGATTAGTAAAATTGTTAAAGCCCTCTATTTCGTTAACTAGTCCTTGTACCGTTAAATCATTTTGTATCGGGATACATAGGTATAACATAACCAAATATTACTAAAATCCGCTCCACTTGTCCGCTTTACGTGGAATGCTCCATACTGCAGTTCTATTCATGTATGCAATATTTAGCTTAACAACCCTAATGTCATAATCATCATTTTTCATCATTTCAGCCTATTGCAGTCCACTGCTGGACATAAGCCTCCCCCAGGGTGCGCCACAAGGCCCGATCTCCCATTTTCGCCATCCAGTCACCACCAGCCACTTTTTCAGGTCGTAGGTCCATCTGGCCGGAGGGCGTCCTACACTACGCTTGCCGAGTCGTGGTCTCCACTCGAGAACCCGTCTGCTCCAACGCTCATCGGTTCTGCGACAGATGTGACCGGCCCACTGCCACTTCAGCCTGCTACACTTCTGAACTACGTCAGTAGCTTTGGTTTTTTGTCGGATAATCTCGTTCCGGACTTTGTCCCTTAACGAGATTCCGAGCATACACCTTTCCATAGCTCGCTGAGTGACATGCAATCGGTGGGCTAGTTTCACTGTTAGGTTCCACGTCTCGGCTCCGTATGTCATGACCGGCAGGACGCATTGATTGAATACCTTGGTCTTCAGGCATTGTGGCAAGGGTGACTCGAAGATGTGACGCAACTTTCCAAACGCTGCCCAGCCAAGCTGCACTCTTCTGGTGATTTCACCCTCAAAGTTGTCTCTACCCAGCTGTAACTTTTGTCCTAGGTAGACGTACCCCTGGACAACTTCAAGGGCTACACCTTCGACGAAAACGGGCTCAGGGACGATGTGCTCGTTGAACATGACCTTAGTCTTGTCCAAGTTCATCCCGAGCCCAACGCGTCTCGAGGCAGCATTAAGACCGGACAGCATTGTCTGCAGGTCTTGCAGCGATTCTGCCATTACAACTATGTCGTCAGCAAAGCGGAGGTGCGTGAGATATTCACCATTGACATTGATGCCCATTCCATTCCACCGCAGGGTCTTGAAGACATCCTCCAGAGCATTGGTGAAGAGTTTCGGGGAAATAACGTCACCCTGTCTTACACCTCTGAGCAACTGGATGGGTCTTGTTTGGTGGTTCTGCACTTGGACGGACATCGTCGCCATTTGGTGGAGATTTCTCAGCACCTCCACGTACCGCCAGTCGACTTGGCATCGCTGCAAAGACTCCAGAACAGCCCAGGTTTCGATGGAGTCGAAGGCCTTCTCGTAGTCCACAAACGCCAGACACAGCGGTTGGTTATACTCTTCGGACTTCTGTATAACCTGCCGAACAGTAAGGATGTGATCTGCGGTGCTATAGCCTTTACGAAACCCAGCCTGTTCCGGTGGCTGAAAGGCGTCAAATCTTGATGCCAGACGATTCGTGACGACTCTCGAGAACAGCTTATAGACGTGGCTCAGAAGCGTGATCGGCCTATAGTTTTTAAGGAGCGTTTTGTCTCCTTTCTTGAAAAACAATGCCACTACACCTCTGTTCCACGCCTTCGGGGTAGCCCCATTGGTTATTACAGAGTTGAAGAGCCTCCTCAACTCCCCAAGAACAGGTTTACCCCCAGCCTTGAGGAGCTCAGAGGCTACTCCATCTTCACCGGGAGCCTTCCCATTACTAAGCTGTTTGAGAGCCGCCTCGATTTCGTCGACATCTACGTCTGGGAGATCGTCAGTGAAGTGGCGGGTAAGTGGGGCTCTAGGGTCTCTCGCGTCTGGTGGAGGCTTCGGTGCGTGCGAAGCATACAGAGTTCCGTAGAAGTCCTCAATTTCAGCGAGTATCCCCGGGACTGATGTGACGGTTTCACCATTCGAGGTAGCTAACTTTGTCAGATGACTCCTCCCCAGTATCTTGGTGAACACCTTCGACCCCCGATTTCGCTCGATCGCCTCGTGTACTAGGCAAGTGTTCCAGCTGCGAAGGTCGCGTCTTACCAAGTTCCTGATTTTCTTGTGGAGTGACTGGGGATCTGACAAAGATTCCTCTGGTGTCTCACGTCTAAATCGCATCAGATCCAGGGTCTCGCTAGAAAGTTTGGACTTCCTATCTGATCGCCTTTTCCGAAAGTGCCTCGTTCCCACTTCGCGTATCACCCCAATTATGCCGTCCAGGTCCTCGTCAACATTGGCCGGGGTCTCCAGTGCGGCGAATCTATTTTGCAATTCTCGTTGGAACGCATCATGTCCAGCTTGGGGCACACTTGGACGAAGAACAGACCTCACCATGCGACTACGTTCGAGCTTAAAATTGATATTTAGGGTGCCTCGTACAAGCCGGTGATCGAATACCAATAATAATTAGGTTCTAAATACTTAGTAACTTCTGTCATCAAAATTAAGGTAATTTTATAATTAGGGTAATTAGATAATTCCTAATAGGTTAACGATCATACAATAGTATTAAAAACGAGTTCTTAGAATGCATAATTAAATATTATGTAAATTCTTTTTTTCCTTGTCATTGTATATATTTCTTAATTTTGCTAATGTAGTGTTTTTCTGAAATACAGACACCTCTCTGTAAAATTTCAAGTTTATAAGCCCATTGGCCCGAATGTAAGTACAAATTTTAGTTTAACCATTTTTTATATAACATACACTTTTTTATAAAAAACCGCAGTTGTCACGTCACGGTTATATCAAATATACCAAAAAATTCAAATAATTTTTACAACAGCCATATGTAATGATATAACGGTTAAGACAGCAGTTTTGAAGATATCTGGATGTACTTTGGCTCCATACAAAGATATCATTTTTCTTTTGATAATTTTGTTTACCAATGAAATGATATTCCTTATATTATATATTCATGACTGCTGAAGGCACGAGAAGCTTATCACAAGCAAAAAAATAATATAAAAGAGAAAAAAACATTTAAATGCCTATGAAACACGATTTTCAGTCCACAGTGCGGCGTTAGAAACCCCGTGTCTTGGAAAGTATATAAAGCTGTTGGTACTGCACCTGATCTATCCGGTCATGTCGAGTGCACTTGTGCACTATAATATCTCCTGCGCAGATAGCCAGTTGCCGTTAAGATTGGTTGCCGTGACCGAAATTCAACTTGGAGGGTATAATATATTATTAATATCACGGGGAATTTGATATCAAAATATGCAACATTAATCTTTTATCTAGTAATCAGTATGGATTCAGGAATAACATGTCCACAGAGGATGCTGTTCTTAAATTGACAACACTGATTACTGATTCCCTGGATGTTGGAGAGTGCTGTGTTGGTGTATTTCTGGATCTCCAGAAAGCATTAGACACACTCTCAATCGGTTATCAAATACTTGGGGGTCTCGGTTGACGATAAACTTAACTGGAAGCACCATATGCACTCAGTTACGACTAGAGCGAGAAAACTTATACATGTTTTTAAGACGTTGAGACTTGCCGCAGATAAAGAAATGCTACTCAGAACGTATAAAGCTCTATGTCAATGTGTTTTAACATATTGTGTTAGTGTGTGGGGTGGCGCAGCTAAGACCCATTCTGGAGGTTGAAAGAGCACAGAGAGCCGTGCTTAAGGTTCTACTACATCTTCCATATCGATACCCCACCAAACTTACTTATAAAGAGGCTAATGTGCTCACAGTTCGAAAACTATTTAGGTTTCAATGTCTTAAGAGATATCATAAGCTACACATTCCATTATTACCGCGATCAACAAAAAGGGCACATAAATGTCCAATTCCCTATGTTAGAACCACTTTCGCTGGAAGGCATTTCAAACAAATTTCTCCACTCCTGTATAACAAATTGTTAAAAAAGAATAAGCACATTATCAATATGACTCTGCGACAATTTAAAAAGGAAGTGTTTGATTAGTTGGTAGGGCTTGCTTATGAAGAAACTGAGAGCCTGTTATGGATATAGTGTTGCGAGCTTTAATTCTTCAGTGCTTTAAATAATTAGTACGTGTAAGAATATACCAATTAACATGACACACATACACACACATGCCCACACACCCACGCACACGCACACTCACACACACGCATACACACACACATACACACACACGCACACACACACACACTTTTAATATTGTGTATTATTGCTATTTGTGGTTGATACTTAACACTTGTTTGTACTGAGCCTGTTTTCCACGACACAGGGAAACCTAATGTGGGAAACATTTTCATTTTCATTTTCATAATCTTATTTTTATGATTGATTTTTGTATTTCATATTCTCGCACCTACATATACAGTAGAATAGTATTACAACCAAATTTCGCCACCAATGGTTTTAGGTCACACGTAATAGAGAGCGAGCCTCATTTCGTCTATTAGACACAATACAATCACGAACATCATAAGCATATTACCTATGTACATCAATATATTGATATGATGCATAAAAATGAAATAAAATGTTACAAGTACCTTTTCAATAATTATTATTATTATAGTTTTAGTAGTAATTATGGTCTCGTAGCACCACTTCTGAGATTATGTGTACGTGCGATCGTGACGTCTTAGTTTGATCCCCGGGTCGGACAGTATTATTGGGATTTCTTGTTAGAAAATTACAGCTGAATATTATGACAGGCTCTTGCCCAATTACGTGGAACTTAAAATAGGTATAGCTATTAAAACCTGGGAACAATAATAATAAAAATGTATTACTGTATTACTCGACACGGTACGTTCGAAGGTTCCTGTCTCTGGAGCCCTAATCATCGGTGGCTTGGTCCTTGGTACCCGATGTCGATGGTGTCTTAAGCAGTTTTAAATTATTAAATATATTTTGTTTTATATTTAAACATGTAACATTATAGAGAGTAGTGTTTTAAATAAAAGAAATAACAATAAAACATTTATTTCGTTCGGAATCTACATATATAACATGAGCTAGTAACAATTTATTTACAAATTATCTTAGGGACGAGAATGTAAAAACATGTTTATAGTTTAGCCGCAACAATTCCCACCCAGTGTGCCTGTATGGCAAAATCATTGCGGGATGCAATCATGTTCAAAGATTACGCAGTAGTACACCGCGTAGTTTTTGAAAGTGAAGGAGACGTCGCTTTTTCTATTGTAGTACAAAAGCGAACGAATACATAGACCTCTACCTACTCATTCAGAGTGTACGGGCGTGAGCCTATGCTACCTTTAGTTAAACATGTAGTACACACGCCTTCACATCAAGTTAGACACCCTATATACGCATAACTACGCTACATACAAAATAGAGACTTTTCGGAAAGGGACAGTGCATAGTGGTGTCGATGTAATGGTAAGGACAGGGCATACCAAAAATATAGCGCACTCTCTCGCACGATTCGCAGCGTTCAACTTCTAATAGTTCAAAGTCCAAACAGTATAGGTTGATATGTCGCTGTGTGTACGTTCTACATACCAACCTTAACCGCATACATGGCATTCAATTCAACCACTTAGTTGCATTCCGTAATACATAATTACGTAGATGCCTGTATAAGATTGACCTTGTATATAGACTATACCACTGCTGGGCATGGACCTCTTCTCAGAGTAAGAAGGGACATTGTCTACCAAGCAGGTCAAGTAGCGGGTTATCAGACTTCACATATCTTCGAGAATATTATGGAAATCTCTCAGACATACAGGTTGCTTTACGATGCTTAACTTCACCGTTAAAATGAGCGACAATTCACTTTTAATACGCACATAACTTCGAAATAACAATAATAATAATATTCTATCACATACACACAACACCATCTAGCCCAAACTAAGCTGAACTTGTACTATGGGTACTAGACAATGGATAAACTTACATTATATACTTTTTTTTTGTAAATACTTTCATTACATAGAAACACCCAGACCAAGACAAACATCCATGTCCATGCACACAAATGTTCGACTTGTGCGGGAACACTAACCACTACACCATCGAGGCCGCGAAATAATATTATAACTTCGAAAAGTCAAAAAGCTGGCAAGAGGTGGCTTGGGATCGAACTTGAGAACTCTGCGTGTAAGTCCAGTGATCTTTCATAAGGCAATCGCTACATAATATATAAACATATATTACATTGTTTCCTATTCATACGTAATATATAGTTTTATAGGATAGAGGAAATGGGCACAAAATGTACACCAATAAGCTGGAAAAATACAATTGGATGTGTACCGTTCTAAGCATCGATCGGATTATGAAGAAAGTTTGTTGTTTTTTCTGACGTTTACGGATTATTTTTGCGCTATGTATCACGGTTTCTTTTCAAAATGCGCTACTTATCCTTAGATTAAACTATTTAAATTTACACTTTCTCCCTGTTTCTGTTGCTTATCAGCAGCCATTGTTATGAGGATATATCGAAACATCGGTGAAAGTGTAAATTTAAATAGTTTTATACTCTATTATATTAACCGAGTTAAAATTTGTATACCCTAAGTTTAATTTTAATAGTTGTATTAAATTTGTCAGAAAAATATTACATACAACAGCCAAATTCTAATTGATAAGTGAAATAATAAATGCCTCATTGCGATTTCAGAGACCAGAATTGAAATCAATAAGTATTCTAAGTTTCAATCTTAACTAATATAATATAAATGCGAATTTGAGTTTGTTAATTTGATACGCCTTCACTACTTAACTTCTTGACCGATCATTATGAAATTTAGCATACACGCTGTCAGAGGTATATAAAAAGAGCTATGGTACATTTCATCAAAAAAGAATTACTGTTCCCTAGAGATTCATGAGATATTGACAACATATACATACATTAACGCAAGTGAAGCCATGGGCAAAATCTATCATCTCTACTACATACTATCTATCTATTATCATCTTAAATACTAATTAATAATTGACGAGAGTTAAAGGAAAAACACAATGAAAATCTCGGTGACCTAGGTGGTTGTGAATTCAACTGGTTGCCATTCTCGCGTTAAATTGCCGCGTCAGGCAAAACTGTTACCTACTGGGGTTGTCTTCTTTTGCAGCAAGGCCTCGATAACTGTGACTGGTAGACCGCAGTAGGCAGTAGTTCGTAAGTGAGACCTAAAACATAGTTCATGAAATGTGGGCGTGATACATTTCTCATCTTCGGTGATATAAGCGTGAGACTACAAAATATATTTGTATGAAAAATACAAATATTGCTAGGTAAGTATAAGCCCATATGAAATTCCATGTCCGATATGTAGTAATTATAGGCAGCAATCTACTATTATATGTGTGCAATATAGTAATCATTGTACTTAGCACATAATTAAAAGTTCGCTACAATGTATCCATTTCCTACCGAGCCTATAATTATTTGATTATGTCCCAATAACACAAAGGAACATGCCCATTTCTGGGCCCACGTGTTATAGCCAAAATATTTACTGCAAAAATAGCGTCATTTCGTCACTAAACAAAATAATAAAAAATAAATTGAATTTACAATGGTTAATTGGAGAAATATCTAATCTTAATTTATAGTTAAAGTCATAAGCTACAATCAACATTTTTACCGTAAAGTGTTTGTTATTTTATCAATACACAAAATTACAAAGAACTATATTCAATTTACGATGATAAAATAATATTTTATGTTAATTAATTACACTGCATTAATTATATCCAACTAATAAGAGACGGTGTCAGATTTTAACTTCAAACTTCAAGTTTGATAATGACGTTTAACATCATAAAACCAAAGGTACATTCTTTCGAGTTTCGGTTGTGCTTGCGCCGGTGATGTGTTCTGTTGTATTATTCGCCTTTTCTGTGATTTTACCATTGGCAAATAATAAACAATAAACAAACAAACAAAAATAAACAATTATATTGACTAAGTATGATTTTGTTCTTGTGCACGCATATCGGTATTCTGTTTTAGGTTGAGCTTGCCCCTGGCACAGGGCGCTGAAATAAACAGTCCTCTGTTTCACAAGCATTCGATTGAACCGCGTTCGATAAGCGTAATATTATCGAAACAAAATGCTATTGATATTGACGATAATGGAACTGAACTGATCCATCCCTGTTCTATCCCAATATTGTAATAAAAGTTCTGTAAAAGGCTGTTCCCCCAATGTTTTACTTATCGAATGAAGTCCCTGTTCCGTCAACTTATAAGTATCTAAATCCAACAAAACATGAGGTAAGTATTGGTGCTATTTGGTCCGTGTTTAATTTCTTTATTACAAATAATAATAATATTCTATCACATACACACAACACCATCTAACCCAAACTAAGCAGAGCTTGTACTATGGGTATTAGACAATGGATAAACATACATATATACTTTATTTTTTGTAAATACATTCATATTATACATAGAAAAACCCAGACCAAGACAAACATCCATGTTGATGCACACAAATGTTTGACTCTCTCCAGCCACTCCTCAAACACAAGGCTTACCGCCACGATCGTGGCGTGCCCGATTCATTTCCTAACCTAACCTAACCTAGTTACACATTCGAATAAAAATATCTCATTATTGCAATTGCTAATTTTAATGAAATAAAGCAGAAGTATAATAATTTATGTATTTATCTAACAAACGCCATCAATTTTATGACTATAACAAGTGGGCCCAAAGATGTAGGAAAAATGGGGGATCTCCTTTATAAGCAAGTTGATTATAATTATAACAAGGATCTGTGTACAATATTGAAGGAAACAAGTTAGTTTGAATAGATATGGTATCGAAAACTTTATACTTACCGTAAAATTATTTGGGTTGCAATCCACTGCGGACTGTCTTGTAAATCAGCTCTTCATGGAAAAGTTTCCCCATTCTACAGAAGATAGGAATGAAATCCTCGTTTCCTTTTTTGCAAGGAATAGAGATTCTAAAGCTATATAAAGCATACAAATATTCTTTTTAAACTTATGCCTTAGCGTAAGAACGCTTACGCAAATCTTATGCATTTAAGTTTCACAATATTCTGCTAATTGTATCGCTATAATTACACCTTTTAAATATTTTTTATAAATAGTTATATTTTAGGGATAGCCCGACTTTTAGCTGTTTTTCAGTCGCCGTGATTGCGGGGAGACATGGGCTCTCCGTGATAATACTATGATGAATAGCATATACTTATAGCTTAATATGTATGTTCATCCCGAGACATTTTACATGGTGAATATATCTGTTTGTAAAAGTAGCTTTTAGTGTAACTAAAATAATTAAAGATGTACAACAATACTATTGATAAATATCATGTCGGGAGATATAATCTAGTTTTTAGAATCTACTCATTGACTTATAATAATAATATCATGATTAAAATATTTTATTATATGTAATATCCAGCCAAAGCGATTGTTCAATTAATAATAATATTATAAGCTTTTTATAACTAGATTGGATGCATTCTAGTGATAAATGCGCATACTTAAATTGGTTCAGGCGTAACCATTATAACGTAATAGTGTATTCCGATTACTATTCTCTATGAAATATCTTTGGAATTATCTTTAGGAAAATCCAATATTTACCTTTCTAGGATTGTGAATTATAACTTTATAATATGTAAAGTGTATATTTTATTAAATAAAAACAAAAATATCACACACTAGTAAAAATCTGCTACATAATTTAATCATACGTGATGTAAATAGTTCATGAAATCAGCGCGGTACGTAGAGCTCATTCTTGTGTATTATCATAAATTTAAGTTTGCGTTGAGATAAGTACCTATAGACGTATTGTAAAATTTTCAGCATTGTGTCCCTTACTCACACTGTTTTTGAAAGTATGTTAAAACTTCCGCGAGATCGAGACAACGATCTACAGAGTACAAAACTAAAGCCTGGTCTTTTGCGTAGCCCCAAATATTAGCAACTTTGATGGAACATAGATACACAAATATATGAATTCTTCATAATAAACACGCCTTTTTGGTCAGTACTGCAAAAATACTATACATGTTCCTCCAGACCTTATCGAATTATAAAACGTTTAACAGAGAGGTGTGGTCATAATATAGGCCTTGTATTATAGAAAACGGTGACAAATCAATGTGTATACATTTTTCACTAAGATATAGCATTATCATTTTATCAATTTATCAATAAATTCTAGTCGATTCGCTGTGTGTAGCTATTATATCATGCAGAACTATTGGTACTTTTGGTACCTACGGAATAAAATATATTTAAGCTATAGGGATATATTATGGACCAGTATATTAGTACATATGGAATAAAAATGGCGTGTATGCTAAATACCCTAGCATCAAGTCAGAAGGGCAGATAGTGACTCATCGACTGCCTAGGCCGACTCTCTGCATAGCCGCCATAGGCATACATACCATAAAGGCAGCAGAGCACTACACTGATATGGATAGGTTGAGTTTAAATGAAACCGGGGTGCCACATAGTTATACCATTAAAAATAACTTTTCCAGTTACAAATATATAGATTTGGTGGCAGTAATCCTTTGACCGTCCGAGAAAGGCACGCCAAAGCAGAGATCCATGCGCGCGCTTGGCTTTCTACTTTTGGAGAAGAGAACCACGCGGCTTTCGGAGTTCCACTTCAGCCAGCACATAAACGCAAGTCGGAGATGAGGACCTAGCCAACTGTCTGAGGCAATTGTGTGTATCGTTTGCTATTGAAATCGCTACTCTTTTGATTTATTTTTGTGTAGACATGTATTGTGATGTTATAAACGTATAATATATAGTTATCAGCAGAAATTAGGTTGCGCCACAATAATTTGCAATTTTATAGCAGAAAATCACTTCACAGTGTCGCGACATTTAAAATTTGAAGTGACAATAATAATCTCATTGTTAACCATCAACGGGATATTTATTGTTATTCTTGAAGTACACCATACCGAGAAACGCAGCTAAAAATGTATGCTAATCTTAGGATAATAATATTTTTTTCTAGTCCTTAAGTGTAATATAATAAAACATGGTTTTAAATAAATAATAATAATAATACATTTTATTTCCATAATCAATGCTACAAATATTGTGTAAAAGTAAACATATTAAAATTATAAGTACAAAATGATTAAACTAGTAGAATGGTCACTCATCCCTGTACTAGTTAAAAAACTGTATCACAGGTGACGGGGCCTTACAATACAACAAATTCAGTAAACTAACGCAAGACTTAAGATATAATCAAGTATAGTGCTATTTTATAAATATTAACATAGGTAAAAACTTAAATACTAAATTAAATTAAACACATCGCCGAAATAACAAATTTCGTAAATATAGGTAAGAATCTAGGTTATTATCTAATTGATTATTAAAAACATAGGTACATATTGCTCGTGTTGTAATAATAGTTGCAGGTGTGTATTTTTGTGTATTAGTGACATAAAACCGCGCATCAGCAAATCGCAATACTGGGTCATTGTCTGTTATGTAACAATCGTATTGAGTTTATAAATCATTATTTAATATAGAGTGCGGATCATTCACTAAGTAAAGCAGAAACAATATGATAATGAGACATTTAGGGTTAAGGGGAGATATACTAAAACCAAGATTTTCTTTATTTATCACAAATTCCCTAGACTTATCATTCATACATTTAGGAGTTATAGCCACTCTCACTCACACTCCACAAATATAAATTTTTTTTGCTGATGAAGAATCATTGTACACTTTGTCGTCAATCATCGTGATCAGTAATTCGTGTTTGACAGATATCTCTTTACCATATCTACATTACCTATTGTTGGTACCAATTGGTTTGTTTCCTCCAACATTTTATTGATTTCTGTTACAGTAAAATCTATAGTTTCTTTGGAGAAAATAAACTTAATCGGTCGACAATATATAGAAGAAGCTGGTCTAGAATTCCGCCAAACAACGTTACCACTATTTTCAGGTAATTAAAGCAGTACCAATGAGAATATAAACAAAAACTCATCTATGTCTTCACTGTTTGTGAATTTTTGTTTGTAAGTGTTAGGACTAGAACTTCCATCGCATCCCCACTTGCTTTAAGGGAGAATAATGAGCCAGGAGTTACAGATTTTAAAACTTCATGCTGTGCACAAATTAGACGTTCAGCTGTTTTATTTAAAACCGCCTGAAGTTTAATTTCTGCACGCGTTTCGTTTATAAAAATCTGTTCCTCGGGAGGGTAACATTCAATTTTTGCCTGCCTAACACTATAAAATTATGGAAATACCTGATGTCCTGTTCTGATGCTCCACTTCCTTGTTTGTTTATGGGAGTGGCTTGTAGATTTGACATCTACTTAATATGCCAAAGACTCCTCTTTTGACAAAAATCTCGGTTGTTCGCGTACACCCACACTTCTTTTCATTAATTGGCACTTTTCCGGACTATGGCTTGCTTCTTTAATCACAGAAGCCTAGTTCCGATGTCCGGACAATCACGCCGATAGTTCACCAGCTACTACTAACTGGTTTACGTTTCATTTTTACTAGCTTCTGTGAAATCCACTGATAGACTCCCAGTAATCGAAGCCTTACTGGATGGTGCTGCTGAGTGGTGGATGGATACTCTGAACGTAAAATTCCTAGACAACCACTCAGAATTCTTTGGCAGGAAGCTATCGCAGCGCTTCCCAGAACTTTCCCATTTTTCTGCGCAGTTGAATGACAATCTTGTAATTGTCATTTTGATTTCTATCGCAGATGCTTTCGTGATATTTGCAAGATCATGTTTCATCGATAGAAAATCATTTAGTAACGTTTACGTAATAATAGATTACGTTTCTCTTTAGGATGTTTCTGGCATTCATTAAAAAAACTAAATTTTTGAGACTGAGAATTCGTATTCTGAAAAACAGACAAAATTACAAAGTTTCACCAAAATCAGAGGGCTAAAATGACAAAAATTTAAATGCTGATGGATATGACTATGACCTTTACCATTTCTAGCCAGGGTAGATGAGGGCACAAGTACTTTCTGGTCCAATGAATTCAAAAAATCGTCAATAACTAACTTTCTTTTTAAACTCTTGGTTTTGTAAAAGGTGCAATTTAAGTATATCCATTTTCTTATTAGAATTAAAAAGAACATACCTTTAACTTGAAAATCTATCACTAACACTTTTCAAAAAACTTAAACTCACTGAACATGTTACTTCGGTAAGCGCACAAATGTAATTACTAAGTATAACCCTTTCTTTTTATACTGTCCTCATTACCTTGTTAGTAGTTGATACTAGTGCAAAACAGTTTTTTGAATTGGGACACGTTGGGATGTGGCTAGGGTTAATAAATTCCAGGTAATTCAACAGTGACTTTTCTAGCTAGCTTGTTCTAAAGTAAAACACCGTGCGTCGGAGACACTTTGAAGAAACGCCAAGTTAATAGTATCTTAACTGATAAGCCTGCAAGCACAATGTGATAATAATAATTGAAGGAAGAGAAATATGCTAGGATTGTAGCAAATAGAACGTCGTAGTTTCTATCTACCCATTTGGGTATCAAGCGTAATTCTATGTTTGCATGCCTGTCGTAAATGATAGGTTTTGTTAAGGATGCGAAGTCAGTCAGTCATAGAAAATTATTGAAAACTTTTATGATTAAATAAGCTGTTAATTAACAATAACTCTGATTTAATTGTTTTAAAAATGGCAAGCGCAACTACCTTCTTACCGAAGAATACCTATTAGCTTAGTTGGACGGGTCAGCAAGAATACTAGTAGTTAAAAATAATTACTAGTACTAACGGTCGCCTAGTAGTCAAAATTCGACCAAAATTCCTAAGCTTGCTACATTGTTTTCTGTTTTTCTTTATTAGATATAAATAAGGTATAGGTAACCATAGTTACAAAGAACACGAACAATGTCAAACGTAAATGGTTACGTAGCGTTGGTTTCGTAGGCGGCCGATGGGCAAAATACTACGAACGCGATTCGACTACGTGTGTCAATTATATGTATATAATAATATGCGCTTGCCAAGTGTTCATGGTACCTCCATAATAAATTTCATTGAAATAAAACACTTTATACGGATTTTGTCGCGTTGTTTATTTTACTTTAAACACTTTTATTACATAATTTTGAAAACTCTAACACTACTATTATTGAACTTTACTATGCTATTTAATTTAATTATACTATTTATGTTTAAGTTACACTTTGCCCCGACGTTTCGGTTGCTTTACAGCAGCCATGTTCACGGGGAGACTAAGATGGTAGTTGTCCCAATGTTCTGAAGTGTAGCTAGTTATTTCAAAGTACCCGAACATAATTTAATCTTTGGTGTTTCTATTCACGTAGAATGAGCTCAAAGTATCATGAAAAACACAGCTAGACTAGCTGTGTTTTGCTTCTTCTTGGGTTTGACTATTTCAATTACTGAATCCCAAGCTGGTGGTACATTCCAACCATCTTCTCTATTGAAATTAGGATGTTTTTAATTTCAATAACCTCGCGAAGCATCCTTGGAAGGAATCGGTGTTCTTTAGCGAGTATCTGTGGTTTGTCAAATCGTAGATAGTGGTTGGTCCCCTGTTGCACGTGTTCACACACAGCAGACTTCAATGAGCGTCGGTTTTTAACATCAGCTATAGGTTCTTTTATACGGGTGCCTATGTTTCTCTTGGTTTGACCAATGTATGAGAGTCCACAGTCACAATCTATTTTATAGACCTCTGCATCTTGTAAAGGTAATTGGCACTTGACGGATGGTAAAAATTGACTTATTTTCGTTGGCGGCTTGAAGTATGTGTTGATTCAAGCTCGCTTCAAGATGTAACCAATCTTGTCAGTGACACCACCAGGCAGTTAGCTACCGTAGGAATGTCTTTGTTTCAGAGAGCCCACGGGATCTGTGACAAGAAACACCTGGACGCCGAGCTTCAAGATGTCAATGTCACAAACCCTTACATATGGTAGTATGGCAGGCTGGCGCTCGACTGTGGCTGGCTTTTCTCGGGATCTGTGACGGCGGCGCGGCTGTTAGAGCTTGTTGTTTTGCAGTATTTGCTTGACATGTTGAAGCTCGGCGTCCAGGTGTCGACGTCCACATCGTCTAACCCTTTTTTATTTAATTGTTGTGCTATGTATCTTTTTATTTCTGGATACAGAAACCTTCTTCATATTTTCTATGTGTATTTATTCATAGATCAAAGTACTTGCTTTCTAGGTTAGAGATTTAACGATGACGACTATTTTGCTGGTCCCTTGGTATACGAGTCAATTATACTGTTATATACACATCGTGATATATACATATGAACCTGATTTTTCAGATAACGTTTTTAAATAGTCAATGTAATAAAAGCTATGCTATAAAGCTATAAATAAAAATTTCACAAGCCAAATTGTAGTTACATTTTTAAGTAGCACTTTTATAGCTATGCTTGCAATTTAAATCTTGTCTGCCAAAAAGCTTTTGTCGACACAAAAGACATTGAAGGACGCGGCTGCGTTTAATATTGCCTTTTTTTAAAATATTTTTATAGTCACGTCAAACGTCATTTATTAAATTTGGTCGCAAATTAATACTTATAACGTCAGAGTTTTATTGTAATAAGATCAAAAATAAGGTTTAATTGTTTAGTTACCCTCTTTATTAGTTTTTTTTATATGTTAGTTGTTTTTCCAACACAGGGTAGCAAAATGTCAGTAATTGTTTTGATGCCATTGTTTATTCTGTAATGATTTGTATATGTAAAATTTTCAATTTATTTCCTGTTTTAAAGAATTAATATGTACATACCTTTTCTATATATACAATGCAAAATGGTGCCTATTAATCAGTTTTTGTAAATAATTGGTAGTCACGCGCCAAGCAAACCACAATTAGCCTTCACGTTTCAGGTAAAAGTTAAAGTAAAATCATAGTAATAATTTAGGTATAAAAACCTAACTAATCATAGATGTATAGTAGGTCTATCTATACAGATAGACCAACTTTTGTGTTTATAATAGTACTGTTTAGCTAATGCTAAGCCGTAGTCTGTTATCGATTGTCAATTATCATTGATAGTTTTAGTATGATTGCTCCAATGCAATCGATAGCAGACTAAGATTAGCATATATTTACATACATATATTATAGTCTCAAGGATATATCAGCGAAAGGGGTAGGCAGATGAGTATTACACTCAGATTTTACTAGCAATACTCTTAGATCACACGCAATAGAGAGTGAGAATTTATTGATAGAAAAACCCAATTACACTGCCCACCCTAGCAATCCAACCCAAGACAGTGGCAGTCAGAATAGATTTGAAACAGATAACATTAATATATTTTAACTTATTATGATATCGGAAATATTCTATTGCGATATAAATTGCTTATCAATAAATATATAGAAAAATAGACAAAGTAGGACTATTTCGTACTTGCAAATATAGTTACAGGTAATACTATAATACTAAGATAATAAAAAAGAGTAAGAAAATAAAAAAATATTAACAAAATATAACTAAAAACAATGAGCATACATATTTATAAATAATTGCATATTGGAACACCGTTTTAAGTAAATTACCTATGTAACTTAGGAGAAATGCCTACATATTTACAAAACAACACATAAAACAATACATAAAAAACGCGCAGGCGCTTTGCATATTCTATGTACGGTTTAATGCGTTGCCTTTTTAAATATGTAGGCGTTTTTGATCTACATATACTTTTTAGGTAGTTAACTGCAATGAGTAAGTACTGTTGTTTTTACTAATGAAAATCAAGATTCTCTAAAATCAACTATGAATAGTAATAGATACAATATAATGGTTAAAGACTAATAACCGTGTTATAGGTAAATATGGATAAAACTAACATAATGGTATTTAGAAATCGCGTCAGAAAACTACGTATTGATCTTAGAATAGAATACTTGGACACCAAGATAAAAAAAGTACCTAAAGGTTAAACATTTTTTAGGATGCCGTGTATATTGCAATTTAAATTGGAGGGCACATATAGAGCATACATGCACAAAGCTAAAAAACATTTATATGCGTTATATGGGTTATCCAAGATTGTTCATATTTCTACAATCTTGTCTGCATACTATGCTCATGTGGAATCGGCACTAAGATATGGCGTGATATTTTGGAGCAATTCCACTGAGCGCAATAACAATGCGTAATGGCAATACTCAGACTTATAAAAAACAGATAGCTGCAAACCACACTTCAAGTCCTTAAGACTGCTTTATTTAATATTGTCTTATGTTTACGCAAATGTTGCTGAATGCTTCAACAGCCGCGCCGCCGTCACAGATCCCGAGGAAAGCCAGCCACAGTCGAGCGCCAGCCTGCCATACTACCATATGTAAGGGGTGTCACTGACAAGATTGGCTACATCTTGAAGCGAGCTTCAATCAACACATACTTCAAGCCGCCAACGAAGATAAGTCAATTTTTACCATCCGTCAAGTGCCAATTACCTTTACAAGATGCAGGGGTATATAAAGTAGATTGTGACTGTGGACTCTCATATATTGGGCAAACCAAGAGAAGCATAGGCACCCGCTTAAAAGAACATATAGCTGATGTTAAACACCAACGCTCGTTGTAGTCTGCTGTGTGTGAACATGTGCAACAGGGGACCAACCACTACCTACGATTTGACAAACCACATATACTCGCAAAAGAACACCGATTCCTACCAAGGATGCTTCGCGAGGCTATTGAAATTAAAAAACATCCTAATTTGAATAGAGAGGATGGTTGGAATGTACCACCAGCTTGGGATCCAGTCATTCAAATAGTCAAACCCAAGAAGAAGCAAAACACAGCTAGACTTCATGATACTTTAAGCTCATTCTGCATAAATAGGAACACCAAAGATTAAATTATGTTCGGGTACTTCGAAATAACTAGCTACACTTCAGAACGTTGGGACAAATACCATCTTAGTCTCCCCGTGAACATGGCTGCTGTAAAGCAACCGAAACGTCGGGGCAAAGTGTAAACTCAAATATAAATTGTTTTAATTAGAAAATATATAGCTTATATAAATAAATAGTAGTAAAATTTCAATAATAGTAGTGTTAGAGTTTTCAAAATTATGTAATACCAGTGTTTAAAGTAAAATAAACAACGCGATAAAATCCGTATAAAGTGTTTAATTTCACTGCTTTATTTAATAAATAGAAAGTAGTTAGCAGTAGCTGTTTTTATAAAAAAGATTAAACACCTATTCGAAACGTTGCATGTCAAACGACATCAATATAAAATCAAAACCATACCCGACAGAACAACCCTCTTGAATAAAAGGGTTTACTGTATCATATCAAAAATATATAAGAGATGCCAACTGAACTGTGCAAAATAGATACATATATGTAGATGATAAATGAACATAAACATGTAATTGACATGCATTAACTATTTATATTATCATAATTTAGATTTATTTCAGTTTCTTATAACATCACTAATTTGAATACGTCATTATGCTACTGTAATAATTTTAAGATACTGTAATAACTTATCATTGTAGGTATTAACATTTGCATACTTATAGGTGGAATATGGATATACTTATTCAAAATTGTAACACCTTTATATTATTGTACCCATGTTCGCAATAAATAAATTGATTGATCGAATGACATGAGGTAATATATTATTTTAAAGTAAAAGTGGTGTTCAGAATGTGTTCGATCCCAACGCCAAATAAAACTATTAATCGATACACACAATTTATTGCACTAGTTTAACCTACCGCTCGATAGATGGCGTTGGGATCGAATTAGATCGCGCTATGGTTTCGTTCCAAGGAGAGGTATATAAGCCAGCTGTGATTGATAAATAAATTGTCTCGCTCTGAGGTACATTGTTTTATTAGTATCATCACTGGGCTGTTAGGCACCTTGTACCGATATTGTACATGGTCCTTCGAGCCGGATAGCGTTTTTGGAAGCACACAAGTATAACGGCGTTAATTACAAAAGTTAACACAAGGTGACGCTAGTGGTATCAAGATTGAAAGCGGATATCTTTGAGGACATTGTCACCGTAGAAGACGGAATTGAATATTGCTGATAACTGAATACTGGACCGTTGGCGTGAGTAGTGAACATTAAAAAGCGGCAATATCCTGTGAGTACAATTTTATCTCTTAAATAGTGCCAAGTTTCGAGACTTAGAGCATTTCCAGTTAATGCATGGACTTAGAAAAATTACGGTGGTTACTGGACGGGACTTAGAATAGTTTCCATAAAAACGACGAGACGGGGAACCTATGCCCGATTTTGGAGCAATTACAAGTTATCGAAAACACTTATAAAATTTACTCTTCGCGGCACTTAGAAAAATTTACTCTATACGGCACTTAGAAAAACTTTGTCTTGTCGACACTTAAAAAAGTACTACTACACCACACTTGTAATATACGGACAAGGAAGACTTGGAATACAAAATGGAAAAGGAATTAAGGAAGTTAAAAGATATCAAAGGACAGATTGAGAAGGGATTAATCAATTTCAAGAAGTCTCCAAAGGAACGCATTTCTTATAACTACGTTGATACGCGGCTAGAAATATTAGAGAACCAATTGAATAATTTTACTGCCAAATACGAAGCAATAATTGGCGAGGGTGAGGGAGAAGAATTGTTCTACTACTTTAAGGAAGATAATTATGTATATGAAAAAGTTTACGAAGTTTATCTTACGTACAAAGTAGAACTTAAAAATGTGTTGTCTCAATTAAAACCTCATAATTCTAGTTCTAGCAAGGACACTTGTGATGTTTCATCTGACAATGTTGTAAGATTACCAAAAATAGTCTTGCCTACTTTTAGCGGCAAGTATACAGAATGGTCATCATTTCGGGATTTATTTATTTCTTTGGTGCACAACAATGGAAAGTTGGATGACGTACAACGTCTTCATTATCTTAAGACGCAATTGTCAGGTGAAGCAGAACAGTTAATAAGACATATTCCTATAACTGACACAAATTATAAAAAATGCTGGGAAATGTTAGAGCATAGATTTAACAATAAGAAATTTATGTCCAATTGTATTTTAAAAAGATTATTTAGTCAACGTAACATTGTTGTCGAATCTTCAAATGCACTAAAGGATCTTCTCGACGTAACAAGTGATTGTTTACATGAACTTACCAATCTCGGGATTGATGTAAGTTCATGGGATGTAATTGTTATTTACGTAGTAAGTTTGAAGTTGGACATTGAATCTAGAAAGCAGTGGGAACTGCATGTTCGTCAATCCTCCGATGATCTGCCTTCTTTTAAACAATTTCGCGAGTTTTTAGAGACACGTTTTCGAGCCTTAGAATTTGTCGAGCCTAAAGGTAAATCAAAGGTTAATGCTCTTAATTCCTCTCATCCCAAAGTAATGCATGGTGTAGTTAATGTTTCGTGTCCACATTGCAGCGACAATCACAAATTAGCTGCATGTAAGAAGTTTTCTAAGGAAAACAGTGATAAGCGCCGTAATATTGCCCAGTCGTTGGGCGTATGTTTTAACTGTTTGGGAAGTTATCATACTTCCAAAGTATGCCGTGTGCTTTCAAAATGTCGAATTTGCCAGCGGAAGCATCATACGTTGTTACACCCTAAAAGCCCCAGTGTAACTGGTGCGGTGGATAAACCATTAGGGCCTACCACCTCACATGAAAGTACCACAGAGCCTGAACATGGTATTAGTGCAAATATGGCAGCTCATTTGGTGAATGAACGAGTACAGGGTCAAGTACTGTTAGCCACGGCTTTAATTAGAGCCGAATCACCAGATGGGTCCTCTCAAATTTTGAGAGCATTGTTAGACCAAGGGTCCCAGGCCTCCTTTATAACGGAGTCAGCTGCGCAGTTGCTTAGATTAAAGAAAATTAGTTCTAAAACTTCTATTGCAGGGATAGGAGGACGTCATGGCGATATTGTCTCTAGACATGTTGTTAGTATTAATATCCAATCGTTGCATGATCCTTCTTTTACTCTAGAGGTAACAGCGCATGTGTTAAGTACGCTGACTTCAGTTATGCCGGATGCTAGGTTTGATATTGAGAATTGGCCAGAAATATATAATATCCATTTAGCAGATCCAAAATTCAATTTACCTAACAAAATCGACATTCTGTTAGGGGCGGAAACTTATTGCCGAATATTAAAGGTAGGATTGATGAAGAGCCCTACGGGTTCGCCTGTCGCACAAGACACTCATCTAGGCTGGATTGTGTCTGGCCAAGTTAGTAAAACAGGAACTTCTCTCAATTCACATAATACCATTATCGCATTGCATACTCAAATTGAAGAGAATGAAATGTTAAAAAGATTATGGGAACTTGATTGTGAACCTACCTTAACTAAAAAGCCTTTCACGCCTGAAGAACAAGCGTGTGAAGAAATTTATACAACCACGACCCGAAGGGATAGTGACGGACGATATGTCGTTAAACTACCTTTTCGATCCGAAGATCAGCCTTGTAAATATGGTCATTCTAAAAACATTGCTGTGAAAAGGTTATTAGGATTAGAAAGGAAGCTGGCTAGGGATGGTAAATTGAAACAACAATATTGTGATGTGTTGAAAGAGTATTTATTGCTTGGTCACTTAGAAAAAATCACTGATAAAGCGGATAGCAATAATAGTGAAGCAGTGTATCTGCCACACCACGCGGTGGTGAGACAAGATAAACTGACCACCAAAGTAAGAGTGGTGTATGACGCGTCGTGTAAGGGAACCAACGGGGTTTCCTTAAATGACACCTTAATGGTAGGACCCACTCTCCAGGTAGATTTGCGACACATTATCATGAGATGGCGACAGCATCCAATCTGTCTGGCGGCAGATATAGAAAAAATGTATCGCCAAATCAAAGTTACTCGGCCAGATACGGACTTCCAAAGGATTGTTTGGAGAGAGGATCCTAGCAAGGAAATTGAGGATTTCCGTCTTCTCACTGTAACTTTCGGCACGTCATGCGCCCCTTACTTGGCAGTCAAGTCATTGATCCAAGTTGCTTGTGACGAAGGAAATAATTATCCATTGGCTGCTGACAGGGTAAAGACAGACTTCTATATGGATGATCTGATGACCGGCTGCCTAACTGAAACAGAAGTAGCAAAAATCTATAGTGAAATGAATAGTTTATTGGCGAAAGGAGGATTTAAGCTACAAAAGTGGACATGCAATTGGATGGACTTATTGGAGCCATTGAAAGAAGATTCGGGTCAAAATTTAGCAATAAAAATGGACAAAGTAACAAAGGTTTTAGGACTTACTTGGAACAGGAACACTGATGAATTTGACTACTCTGTTAAATTGTCACCTCCCGCTGCATCTGAAACAAAAAGAACGGTTATATCAGAAATATTCAGGCTCTATGATCCTCTGGGTTGGATAGCACCGTGTATAATTACCGCAAAGGTTTTTATACAAAAGTTATGGATTTCTGGCATTGGCTGGGATAATGAGCTACCACCTGAACTGTTACAAGAATGGCAATATTACAGAGCAGAATTGGAAAAACTAGTTGATTTCCACATTCCTAGGTGGTTAGGCAAAGGGGAAGATAATGTTGCGATAGAGTTGCACGGATTTAGTAATGCGTCGAATAAAGCATACTCAGCTGTAGTTTATTGTCGTATTAGCAATTCGAACGGTGAAATTCAGTCACATCTTTTAACAGCTAAAACAAAGGTTGCGCCGATAAAGCAATTATCGATTCCTCGCTTAGAACTGTGCGGCGCTGTTTTAGTAGCAAAATTGTTGACAGAAGTAGCTGAAGTCATGAATATTACTAAAGCGAATGTTCACGCATGGACTGATTCATCAGTGGTCTTAGCATGGCTAAACGATTATCCAAGTCGCTGGAAAACGTATGTGGCCAATCGAACTTCGGAAGTTCTCAGTCTTCTAGACAATACACATTGGGCTCATGTGCAGTCGAAAGACAACCCAGCGGATATAGCCTCTCGGGGTGTATCTTCAACTCTTCTAATTAATAGTGATCTTTGGAAGCTAGGTCCTAGTTGGTTAAGGAGCGAATCAATACAATATACAAGACCTGATGCAATTCGCACCACTGAGGAGATGAAAACTGTTAAAGTATATATAGTCGATCTAGTGTCGGATTTTGATACTAACTGGGGATTAAAGTTTTCATCGTTAAGAAAGCTAGTTAAAATAATTGCATATTGTAAAAGGTTTTTGTACTTAACAAGACGTCGCAAAGCAAATATAAAAATAACACCTTACCTGTCTGTTACGGAAATTCGTGAAGCCTTAGATGAATGCATTAGGCAAAGTCAACAGCAATGGTTCCATGCAGAAATTGTAGAACTGAAAAATAATATATTAATTGATAAGAAAAGTTCGCTATATAAATTGAATATTTATATTGATGATAGCGCGTTGGTAGTAGACTTCGTCACTCTTCACTACCTCACGATACAAAACACCCAATTGTTATTTCTCATGAATCAAGTTTAGCCAAATTAATTGTGGCTGACGCACATGAAAGAACCTTTCATGGAGGACAACAATTGGTGCTTCATTTTATACGCACTAGGTATTGGATCAGCCGGGTCAAAAATATGGTTCGAGCTCATATACGCAGATGTGTGACCTGCATACGGTATGCTGCTACCACGAAACATCAATTAATGGGAGAGCTGCCATCTTGTAGAGTGACTCCAAGCAAACCATTTCTGAACTCTGGTGTCGACTACACGGGACCTATTAACATGAGAGTCTCTAAAGGTCGCGGGCAGCGTTCGTATAAGGTATATATTTGTTTATTTGTCTGTATGGCAACGCGTGCTGTGCATATTGAAGCCGTCTCAGATTGTACTACTGAGGGTTTTATGGCAGCATTTAAACGCTTTGTAGCAAGACGAGGTCATTGCCGCCATATCTGGAGTGACAACGGTACCAACTTTGTGGGCGCTGCCAAAGAACTGCAGGTACTTTTCGCACAAGAAAGCTCAATGTTTAAGGACATTGCAGCGGCTCTTGCTAGTTCTCAAACGGAATGGCACTTTATCCCTCCCCACGCTCCCAACTTTGGTGGACTGTGGGAAGCAGGGATAAAAAGTGTAAAACATCATCTGAAGCGTATTTTAGGCAACTCTACACTAACATTTGAGGAGATATCTACTGTGCTGTCACAAATAGAGGCATGCCTAAATTCTAGGCCCTTATCTCAAGGCAGTAGCGACCCCGAAGACTCTACACCTCTAACTCCCGGTCACTTTTTGGTTGGTCATCCATTGGTCGTACCACCGGATTATAATTATGAAAATGCTACTATGAGCACGTTAAGGCGTTGGCAATTGGTACAACGTATGGTGCAGCATTTTTGGCGCAAATGGAAACAAGAATATTTAACACAATTCTTCCAAAGACAGAAATGGGCTGTTCCAATTCCTGATTTTAAGATAGGCGATATAGTTTTAGTAATGGAAGACAACTTACCTCCAGCTAAATGGTTGTATGGCAAAATAATACAACTGCATCCGGGAAAGGATAATTTAACGCGTGTTGTCACTATTCGTTGCAAAGGCACTACGATCAAACGTCCAACTTCAAAGTTATGCTTGCTTCCCGTAACTGAATAACTTCTTAACATATTTGTTTAGTTCTAAGATGTAATAATTTGGTTTAATTTTCGGTTTTAATGTTTGTGTACGCCGACTTAGGTTGTAATATTAAGGTTGGTTTATTTTCATTATATCTGTTATATTTGTGCAAAGTTTAAATTAAGGTCTTTAATCTCAAACATAATATGTGGGAGCTTGCAGTTTCATTTAAGTAAGGTCAGTGTGTAATAATCTTGTTAAGTTGTTTATCTCGAGGTTTTATTTACTTTTGCATATTAAAAAAAAAATGTTTAAGTACAACGTCCACCATTTTATAGCTTTATACCAATTTATACAGTCCATTGTTCTTATTTTATATAATTGCTGATTTTGTTCATGGTGGGCGGTACTAAAGTGATATTAATCCCTTTGGTGTGCGGAATGTTCAGAATGTGTTCGATCCCAACGCAAAACAAAACTATCAATCGATACACATAATTTATTGCACTAGTTTAACCTACCGCTCGATAGATGGCGTTGGGATCGAATTAGATCGCGCTATGGTTTCGTTCCAAGGAGAGGTATATAAGCCAGCTGGGATTGATAAATAAATTGTCTCGCTCTGAGGTACATTGTTTTATTAGTATCATTACTGGGCTGTTAGGCACCTTGTACCGATATTGTACAAGTGGTTTGTTCCGCATTTGCCCCTATATTACGTCCTACATTCCAAAATGTTCCTCATTCGCCCCTCTTTTTAAATAAATCCCGTTTCGTCCTACATTTTTGAGCATATGGTTAGCAAAACAAAACAAGGTTAAACATTATTTTAAATCTTTTCGTTCTCGGGCTCGTGATGTCATGCAATCATAAGCCCAAAGTTTCACCGAGAGATCAACGAGGTATTTTAAAATATTTTTCGGTGGACGGTACAACATAAGCTTCCATACAAGAACAGAAACAACAACAAAAACAACAAGAAAAGAAAACAGGGACAGAAAAAGAACATAATTTGGGGCTAAATGGGAATTAAATTAAGAAATTAATATTACCCTAAATTTAGGGGCATATAAAGAACAATTTTTGGGACGAATACGTATTTTTACATTTGGGACGAAATATGAGGGAGTTTAGGCTTAGAACTATGGCTGCAAATTTCTTGAAGCTGTTTCATATCTGGAACGGTTCTGTTTCTTCGTAGTTCAAATTCTAAAAGTACAAAGAAATGTAAATAACTCTTTTCAGTCCAAGAAATCGTAATCATATGAATAAAACAGAATAGTTATAAATATATAAGTTGTAACTTACGTAGAATATTTTTAAATTGTCGTCATCAGAAGTTCTACAAATCGCGTTCTCTATACCCACTTGAACGGTATCATTCGTGATATTAGCGGTACTTGCGATACTCGTGCCACGGATATTTTTATGATCTCTGTAAAAAAAGAATCTTATGATAATTAACGTACGAAATATAAATTGGATGTATTTTAAAGAATAACATAACTTCTAATTGTCTTGCTTTTTCCAAGCTGTGTGTTAACTGTACGGAGACTCTTACGGTAATTTGCTCCAAAGATTTCATAGATTTTGGCATTCAAAATAAATAAATATATTAGAGTTACATAGTATATTTTTATCATATAAGATATACATATGATTATATTGTATTAGTCCTACTGACAATCATTCAAAATACACTGAGGGTTAGGTTAGTCCATCGAAACTTTCAACACTGGACGGTCTTAAGATCATAGCAAACAATAAAACCAACCCAAACCATATCTAGCTCTACTGGTTCATTAGTTCTATTAGCAGTGAACGAAACTTCGTTTACTTCGTTAACTAACCTTCAGGTCACTCTATTCAGTTCGGTGGTAAGATTTCATCATAACTAATAAATTGAGCCACAGAGAACATTTAGTAGTTCTACTCGGGTACCGAAGCACTCCCATGACCGGTATAAAAATCCCTAATTATGGGAAGCAAGTAAATATAAGAAACTGATTATAAAATATGTATTTGTGTATCGATCTTTTTCCACACAGGCTGCTACTTACGAGCGACAAGTGGTCCACTCACAACAGCTTTCTAGCGTAGACTAAAATTTCAATAGAAATGTTTTATTTTATAAATCAAAGTGTATATGCAAAATATGTGGAAAACGTCACAACATTTCTTGAAAACATCACCCCAAGAACATAAACAGCATCGCAGAAAAATATTCGTTTCACTGAAGTGTTGGATATTGGAATGAGATGCACAATTGAAACTCTGAATGTTAGTCTATAGGTTGAATTATTTCTCGTCATCACAAGTGCCCTGGTGTGTATGGACACGTATAACATAGGACCAACCATCATTGGATAATGTTCACTAGTTTCATCGGTATAGGTTGCATTGGACTAGAGATATTTCTATTCTTAATAGTAACTTAGTGAAACTAGTGAGACAAATATTTTTGATGATTCTCACTGGTTCCATCGTCGATTAATTCTATGGAATTAATGAAAACTGAATAAGGCTTAGTTTTATATCTGGAACCATACGAGATTTGAAAATTATTTTGCATTTCTTGAGGAAGTTCATAGTCTATATAACATTACGACGAAATAGTAATTATAAGTCCGGTCGCCTCGTCACTCCTGCGTCGAGAGTAGTGGGTTCAATCTCCGCACGGGACAACAATTTGTTCGATCCACAAAGAGTTGTCCCGAGTCTGGGTGTTCGTTGTATCCGTTATTTGAATGTTTGTATAAAGACAGGAATTATTCCAAAAGAATATTACACGTGTAGTTTACTAAAACCGTGTTCAATGCTGCTATAACATTCGAATAGTCATGTGAATCTACAGAGGTGTTTTATAGGGTGTATTGCCCTTTGGGCAAAATATATTTAGTCAAATTTTACTTCCCAAGAAACTTATCGCCCTAATTTTATTTACCAAATGAATATTTAGTTAATTTAAATTTCACAATTATATTTAATAATTTGGCACCATATTACTTTGTCAAGTTTAGCAAATATTAGATTAGATTAGAAGAAAAATAACCGCATTTTTTTTATAACCTTCTAGAAAAAGGGTCTTCGCCGAGATATGCTGTAGTCCGAACGCATGGTGGTGAGGTCTCGGCTCAGAAGGCCTATAAGATTTTTTTTGGCAAGTGTATGTTATGCTAAAATAAAACATAGTCAAGTAATTATTTGTTAATTAATTACTTGCCAAAAAAAAAATTTGCTAACTGAAAAATTGCGATAAGTTGTTTTGACAAATATTTCATTGCCAAATAAAAAATTGCGGAATATAGTTTGCGATGTGATATTTTGGAAAAAGATTTATGCCAATACATTAGTAATTCGTTTTGTAGTAACTACCTACTTTCGATAAAAGTACTGTCACGCTTATCATTAATATTTTTATGGAAGACTAGTTTTTCCCCGCGGTTTCACCCGCGTAAGTCCCGCTCTCGTGGGAATAAGCTAGATTGCTCGTGTTAGGAATGGTTTAACATCGATGAAGCAACGAGTAGTAACCCACGACGCGACGGAAATTACAAAGTCTTATCTATTGAGCTACCGCCTAATAGACATTTTTTATTTAACAATTTTAGTTAAGCTCACCTTAGCTCCATGAAACGTAATACTGATGCCGATTGACTGCCTGATGACGTAGTGGTTAAAGTGGTCGCCTCGCCACTGCCACTGCGCCGAGTGTTGTGGGTTCGAATCCCAAACGGGACAAAACTTTGAGTAATTCACAAATGGTTGTTCCGAGTCTGGGTGTCAGTTGCGGGGACTTCACAAAAATTCAAATAACGGACTCACCGTTGTTTGAATGTTTGTGAAGTCCCCCGCGCAATAGGATAGTATTATACTAGTGCGGAAGTTGTCTTTTTAGAAGAAAGAAAAGAAAACAAAGATGGTGCTAGTGAGAATGATCTAACATTTTGTTATTACTTCATTAGCAGGCTTTGAAAATATTTACATGTTTCAGAAAAAAACAACAATATAATAGTGCTAGTTTTCCCCGCGGTTTCACCCGCGGAAGTCCTGTTCCCGTAGGAATATCGAGATAGAAAGTATGTGTAAATCCAGGTCTCCAGCTATCTACATATCAAGTTTCATCGCAATCGGTCCAGTAGTTTTTGCGTGAAAGAGTAACAAACATCCACACATCCATACATCCATACATCCACACAAGTTTTCGCGTTTATAATATTAGTAAGGATTATTAATTAACTTGAGAATCTAACACAACTTGAAATAATTTAAAGATACTCACATTTTTAAGGTTTCTACACCTCAAACAGAAAAATGGATCTCTACATAGGACAAAATGTGTGATCCACACATAGTGGTTCCGAGCCCAAGTGCTCTTTGTGTCCGTTGTTTGAATGTTTGTAAAGTCTCTCGCGACACAAGATTTATTCCTAGTACGGAAGTTCTCTTTAAAATATGTTTATATTTACCTATTTACCTTGCTCCATCAGAAATTTAAAAAGTATTTTACTTAAAGTACTTTTAACGGTTAATGACCTAAAACCGCATATAATGTTTTTAAAACTTCATGTTGATTTTAATCACTATTCAAATTTGTGCAAATATAAGTATTTTTGGACGAAACGATTCTCAAGCTTATACAGTAAATAACAATACTATAATGGAAATATTATTTCCCGTGTATAATAATATACTTAGTCTGGACATAAATACTGTTACAATAAAAAAAAACATAATATTACATTTGAATTTGGAATCTGTCATTCTTATATGAATATTCATTGTGTTTTCTCATTTTCGCGCCAATCGGTGTTAAATATTTTTATGATATTAAAATGGGATGGGGTGATAAAGAGAACCGAATTGCTGTGATAGCATTACACAAAGTAGCTATGGAGCCGAATGCAATTGTTGAAACTCTCCATCCGCTTGATATTAGTCGAATGTTTGTGTACCGGGCTATTGATAGGTACAATGAAATCTCCTCTGATTGTGACAGAAAAAGATCTGGCCATCCACGTAGTATTCATACGAAAAAGGCGATCAAAGCAGTAAAGGAAAGAGTTCGAAGAAAGGCTGTCCGAAAGCAAAAGATTTTATCTCGGGAAATGAATATACCATCTATAACAACGTCACGTATTTTAAAAGATGACTTAGGACTTTCAGCCTGTAAGACAGGCACTGATCATTATTTAACTGATAATTTAAAAATGATTAGGGTCGTAAAATCAGTACAACCTCTTAAGCGGTACGCAAATACAGAAAAAAAAATACAGACGAGAGTTTTATTTCTGAACAATTTTTTAACCGGAAGACGCAGCAGGGGTAGACACAAGGTGGACCGATGACCTAGTAAGGGTCGCAGGAAGCAGTTGGTTGCGAGTGGCCTAAGACCGGTCTGTGTGAAAATCTTTGGGGGAGGCCTATGTCCAGCAGTGGACGTCTTTTGGCTGAGATGATGATATTGATGAATGTTTTAACAAGCAGAATGGCCGAGTTTATACTTATAGCTCTATAAAAGCTTCACAATTGGTTACCTGAGTACAACGTGGACATTATCCGATTTCAGTGATGCTTTGGTAGGGTGTTATCTATCAAGGAGTGACTGAGTAATTTTTTTGTGTAAAAGGTTTCAAAACATCGGCACAAGTATATCAAGATACGATCCTTGAGAAGGTGGTTAAGTCTCTTAACAACACCATGTTCCATAACCAAGAATGGTCATTTCAGCAAGTTTCAGCACCGCTTCATAAAGATCGATCATCGAATCGTGGTGGGAAACGAACAAACTTCTTCATCAAAGCTGAAGACTGGCCATCATCTAGTCTCGATAAAGATGTAAATACGCTCAAGTCGGCGCTAAAACGCTCGAATCAACGCTCGAGCAGTTTTGAAACGCTCAGGCGAGACTCGCGTCAGTTCTAATAAAAAAAATTGCTTTTTTATCTAAGCGCTCAAGCTTGCGCTCGAGCGTTTAGTTAAAAAAGCTCAATTTTAGCGCCGAACTCAATTTGAGCTTGAGCGCGCGTGTCTACAAAGTATGTGAAGAATAAATCAGTCTATTCATACCTACCTACTTATTGTATATGCTCTGCCAGCGTGGATTTTTTTTGTGACAGAAAGTTTTATCGCTTCTCTCGGGATCATTTCGCTTGGGGTTATTTAAAATCTATTTATATTATTGGTAGAAGAAACAGTTACTTTACCTAAGTAACTGTTTCTACTACCAATGGTATGGTATAAGTATGTGCGACTATATTTAGTTCATAGACAATAGAGTTTTATTCGTAAATTAAACTTTATTTTATGTCATGTTAAACAATATATTATTAATGATTTAACAAAACAAAAAGGAACTGATATTTTTATTGTATTTAGTTCCTTATCGAGTTTATAAACCGCGATGGTTTTAAAGTTAAACCATTTCCGACAGTTCCGACGTTTTCAACGCTTAGGTAAATCCGTCAATTCACCACTAACTTCCATGTTAACTCGTCTGTTCTCACTACCGCTAATTATATCGCTATCATTTTCAATTTAATGAGAAACACTCGACGTTATGAATGCAAAACAATAAGCAATATAATGATAATAATTGTAATTAAACTACTTTATACGAATTTTATCGCGTTGTTTATTTAACACTGTTGTTTATTATAAATAAGTGTAAAAAGTAGTTTAATTTCAATAAATAACATTTGCGTAAACGTAAGACAAAATTATAAAATAACAATAACTTTTAGGAAATGTGCAACCACATAAAAATGATTTCCGATTTGAGTCGAAGTGAATAGCCACGTCACGCGTAGTAATAAATAATGAATATACGCTAATTAAATTATCATTAATACACCCCCAGTAAAAATGGAAACGCTTCAATGCTTGAGCGCGCAACTTGAGCATCGAAACTCGAGTTTTCAACGCTCGCGAGTCTTAAAGGCTGGAGTATTTAACGCTCGAGTCTTGAACGCTCAAAAGCGTTGACTTAACGCTTAACGCTCGACGCTCAGTACTTATTTTTATAACACTTCGGATCTCAATCCGCTGGATTATGATTTATGGTCAGTTTTAGAGAGTATGACATGCTCTAAACCATGCCATGTTAATTTAAAGTCCCAATTTTGATTAAAACTCTCGAAGGGCCACTTCACGTTGGACTCATGTCTCCGTGTAAGCCTCCCAAAGGGCCAGGTATTTTTTTAATATAATATTTTAGAAAATATCATGATACCATATATCATAATAATAATATAATAATATTCTATCACATACACGCAACACTATCTAGCCCAAACTAAGCAGAGCTTGTACTATGGGTACTAGACAATGGATAAACATATGTATATTCAATGAACTTTTTTTTTGTAAATGCCTAGGATATTATTTATATTATAGGATAAACACCAAGACCAAGACAAACATCCATGTTTATGCACACAAATGTTTGACTTGTGCGGGAATCGAACCTGCGACCTCAGGCGTGGCAGTCGGTTATACTAACCATTACGCCATTGAGACCGCCATAAATGTATGAAGGTTATGTTATAGTTATTGCTAGGTTAGTAATAGTTATTTTTCTGTATGAACCCTATGTCCTTTTCTGTTCTTCCGACGTGTATGCAAAATTTCATGATGATCGGTCCAGAAGCCCGAGTGTAAATTTCGTGTTATTTGACGTAGTACGTAACGATCAAGTCAAGCGTGCTAACTATCGATCGAAAGTACTTCGAAATAGTCAGAGTGTGAAATAATGCAAACCAATCTATTCGCATCGCGTAATCTCACTTTGCCGAAAGTCAGCCGAACGTTAGGTAATTTTTTTTAAGTTGCCTACATTGCATTACGAGTTTCTCTATTTCGTTTTATGGAGCAGCGAGTAAAAGAGATGCTAAATGCTCTATGCGTCGCGTCATGTTTCAATACAAAAAGTCCTTTAAACGGTGATCTCAACCCAAATTATTTTTCTGTAATTCTACCAATATCTGCTGTATCGAAATACCAAATTACATAATTTTTCATGAATATAATATTATAGTGTATGGAAGTTATATTATAATATTCATTATGTATCATACAGTTTTTCCATTTCTATTTATATTAAACAAAGATTGAATATTTTCTTTTATCATATACCGATTTGGGTTAGAAACCTACCGACATTTCTGAATTACTTTAAATTTTGACGTTCGCCTTCAAAAGCTTAGCGGTTTATTGTGATTTTTTGAATTTATTGAAGTTATAATATTATAATTTGCGCAATTTAGACCACGCCATTCCAATTTGAAATTCTGGTAAAGTTTATGGAGCAGTAAGTAAATAAATACATATACAGTTATGCATGTTTACATATAAAAATAATCACTTTATAACGAAGTAACGATATAAAAATTAAACTGCTTTATACGGAATTTATCGTGTTTAAAGCAGATTAATTGTAAATTATATATAAATTTTAATAATAAATTATAGTTATTTTACATAATATTATACTTCGTTTACGCGAATGTCATACATTTTAATTTTACAGACACGGTGACATACATAAGCCCCGAATAATGTAAAAGGCAGAAATCAAGCAATACAAGATTAGAAAACTTGTAAAATTTATTAAATAATGATCCCACCGGGGCAATGAAAAATACGGAAAAGTGAAGAAAGGTATCTACCTCATCGATTACGATAAATACCTACTTAAATAATGCATTTAACTGATGAGAGTTAATTGTTTTCAGAGCCAAAATGACGATAATACTATTACTTTGTCACCAACATCGCCTATGCCTGCTAGAAGTCCTCAGGTTCTTGAAGCAGAAAGCATTCCTGTTATTGAGTTAAGTAGGTACATATACTGATTATAAAAATATTAATATTATAATTTGTAACATTGTAAGCCCAATTAAGGAACCGACAAGTGTTTCGAATTGTGAATGATAAATTGCTGTAATAGGTTTAATCACTTTGATACGTGACAGACATATAAGAATATAAATGTGTGTGCTTCATCTTGAATGAATTTTAATTGCTTTCTTTCTTAGCTGAATGCGATATATGGAATATGCCTGGACCATCACATCAGAGTCTCCATACTCTACATTCAAACAATACGCACGTACCACAACCGGCAGCCGATACATCAACAGGATTCCAACGTCGTCGACGTGGAAGAGCAACCTCAATAAAGTGTCACAGGCATATAAGAATATAAATGTGTGGCTTTCACACATTTATATTCTTATATCGATCGTTTGCCTGAAACTACGTAAATGTAGCTTCAGTAACTTAGTAAACTCACTAACCTATATATGTTGACGTTCATAAGTGTTACTTTGTGACCTAAATGAGTACATAGTTTTTGACTTTAATTTTAGATAAAGAAAATGAGAATGATTTCTATGTAACAGATGTTGCAGATGTTGTTAATTGATTAAAAGAGAAACATTATTTTTATGTTAATGCGCCTGTCTTCTTTAATTAAATAAATAAATTTGAATATGGTGTCAGTAGTGTTATTTACAAAGCCACATTGGCACAGTTTTTATATAGATTCTTAATAAAAACAAACATATTAAATCATATTCATGTAAGTAATTAATTTTGCCAAAAACATTATAAGAAAATGAGAATATGACTTATGAATATAACAGTGAGAAAAGCGCATGTAATGATTATTATACCAATTGAGATCAAAATATAAAAAAGAACCAGTGACTACGTCTAGCTATTTGATCATGCAGTGCTCTTCCTCGAATCAACTCGGTGATTGCTTGTTGCTCTTCCATATGCTGGACATGACCTATTGTAGCTTTATGATGTTCACTTAGATCTAAAATTAAAGGAGATTTGTTTTAGTAAATCCTTAATGTTCATACTGTCCATTTGAAATATAGATTCATCTTAATATTATGAACCATTCTTACCTAAATCATCTGGTTCAGATACTCTATAACCTAATGCAATATTATAGAGCACACTATTGTGCCTGAATAATTGTGGCCTGAATAATTTGTGCGTATTTTAGAGGCTTGTAATGCAATACTCTATCTTTGCAAAGGCAACGCCTACGATTGGTTGGTTGTAATTTGATAGTTCTTCTAATTGCATATTTCCTATACATAGAAACAGGAAGGCTTCCTTTGATAAGCAATATCTATTTCTAAATTCAATGTTACTGAGGTCTTCTACCGGATTAAATGAGGCACGAAAATCAGCTCTCTTTTTCTCAAGTAATTTATTTCATCTTGGTAATGAGTGGCCATCATCAGTTTTCACCAGAAAAAGCTACGAGCCGTCATTTTTACCCAAAAATAAACACAAAATTACACAGTTATTAATATCGTATTCAATGTCAACTACGTCTCACCAACCCAACAACAAGTGAGTTTACTGCACGACCGCGTTACCGTTTCGAGACGATTGTAAATGTCAAATTTTAGTTCACACTCGCATAATCTTTGAAAAACGTTTGCCGAAACTATCAATACCGCGTCCGACACGATAATTTTTACGTCACTTCTAGTGACACCGCTATTGTAGTAGTGCAAACGATTTCACACTCGCTCGTTTTTCTTACAATAGTCTCCGCCAGGGGCGCTTTGTAAGTTACCATACATTTGTTAGTCGATACGACAACTTTGTAGATTGAGTTAGCTTTATAAAAAATCCACACTTGGGCCTCAGTAGTTAAGGCGTGAAAGAGTAACAAAGAAAGTTCAACAAAAACAAAATAAGTCAAAAAGAAATTGTCAAAATAGTAGGATTTTTCAGACCAAAAGTATTATTTTTAACTGACTGGTGTGTTTGTACATAGAACATCGTTTTTATTAGGTATAGCTGGAACGCAAAGAACTGCGCCACAATAAGAAGCTTTGGACACCGAAGTGAACAAATCAAGGACACGAAACGCATAGATAATATATTACTGTCAATCAAGCCATCTTCGTGTGATTGGCAGCTGACAAAGAATTACTGATCGATAAATTGTTATAAGTACTATCACAGGACATATTAATTTAAATATGCACATTTTAATATCAGATCATGCGTGACTAAATCGATCGGCGTCTGTGCACCTCTTCGTCGTATCATTGATCATTACAATACTCGTTTTATAGATTTCGATATATTTAGTTTGTCGCATAGCAAATTTTGGCGTTTAGTATTACAAACATTAACTTAGGTACTAAAAGAGTAACACTATCTGTAAAATTTGAAACATTTGGATTGATTATCAATTTATTAACATAATACTGTAACCTTCAAGTCGCATTTACTCGGTTTTTCCAGTTCACAAATGGTATGAATATAGATAGATATAATATTTACAGCATTACACATTTATAATGTTAATACACTAAATTAAGTAAATTGTGTAACAGTTTGATTTTCATAATAAAATAAATAAATATCACGTAACTGTAAAATTGTTGTCCTTCATAGTTTGACAGCAGACAGCAGTGAAGTCAGTACCCAACGGGTAAAACGCCTAGGATCAACGAGGTGATGTCATGATTCTCTATTGGCTTCATATTTTTCTTTTGCCTTCATAAGTCAAAATAAGAAATGGAAAATATGCACAAATGTAAATAGAAGAAATAAAGAGCCAATAGAACAAAATATGATTCTACCAGCTTCTACAGGCACACAAGTTGTTTTTAGATGAATGCACTGAAAATCCAACAAAAGATTAGGAACTCTTTTGTGCGATGTATGTATGATGAATAAGTTATTTCTTCTGCTTTTCTTGATAGAAATTCTGTTTAATATTAGGTCTTTCGCTACTAAATTGCAGTTTATATCCTACATCTTATTTCGTGGTTTCTATACAAAAAGCAATTCTTATTTTCAAAAACTTACCGATATATCGAGAATAGACTATATTTTATTAATAATAAGTATTATTAATAATAAATATCAAAAATCTACTATAATCTCTGCAACTTCGTAGAGACATCGCCTCATTGGCATGCGTTATTCAAGAGTTATTCCACCTTATCCCGCTCTAAACAAATATATTTTCAAAAAAGAAATCAAATATATCGATATTTTTATTGGCTAATACCACAAGATGCGCAAAATGAGATATAAAACTAATACATTTATTATTATTTTAATGTTTGCGCACTAAGCGTGTGCGCTGTGTGGAATACTCTTGGTGCGCTTCGAACGATTGCGCTTCAAACTGGTGCGCAACAAAGCATGCCTTTCTGCCCGTATACGTAGTTTCAATTCGCCATAATTACATAATGGTTGATATTTTTGTTAATTGAACACAAACTATAGTAGCGTTAATACAATCTAACTATGCATGAAAAGTAAGACATAGAATTTGAATTGGCCATTCGAAATATATTAATGAAAAAGAAAAAGCACAGGCGATACCGACTTTCTTTTTGCAAAGCGGCAACTTCATTTATTTACATCCCTTTATTACAATTGTCTTCTGTCACCTCAAAATGTCTCCTTAAACTTTTAAGTAATTTTATATAAAACAGGTTTCTTAATAATGAACTAGTTGGTAAAACGAAAAAACCATCGAGGCTAGCATTATTATTGGCAAAAATTTTATTCCGTGTATAGTAATATCATATGAGTAAAAAGGCTTTACTTGCACGGAAAAAATGTTTTCTTAAGCAATTTATTGAGACCAATATAACGACTAAAGTAACAATTGCCGATGAGCTATCAAGTCGCAGCTGATAAATTAAATAAAATTTTATTAATTCACAGAATACAAGATTACCTACGCAATTTTTCACTCATGAAGATCGGGAACATTCTGCCCAATGACAGTGCCTCTCTACTCGTATTTGCATATAAAATTGCATTTTTGATGTGTATATTTCAGTCTGTGCTTTGTAACCCGTGCTTAAAAGAACGGAACCGCAGTTGAAGTTTGAGATTTTAATGACGTAAGACGTTCAACGAACTTAATAAATCAAGACTGCACATAAGATATCAGAATAAAAAAGTCGGTCGATGCGGATTGTTCTTTTCAAATAACTGGTTTGAAGTGAAATCTTTCTCGTGTGATAAAAATATTTAGTCTTTAACAGTATTTGGTAAGTACATTCTCGTTTTAAACGTAGATATAATATTTATTTAACTTAAATTTGGTTGCATTTGCAAATTTTAGGAATGTAATTTTTTGTGGGCCTGTATCGGACAGCTATTCCATTTATTAGTCTTTCCAGGCTTAATAAACATTTAAGAGGAAGGTATAGTGTGAATTTATTATTTTATATAAGGCCATCGTTGTTGTTATAGGTACTGTTACAATTACATCTTACGTCTACTAAGTTTCAAACATTATGGAGTTTTTATCGTTTAAGAAATGTCATAATGATTCTGTAGCATTACTTTGTGCCTACCACCATTACTCAGACATCACATCATAGAAGAGGCACCCATTTTCTTTTTAGAAATTAGAACTTAAATCGAACCTTGTACCAACATACTTTCCATAGAAGAAATGTACACTCGTGTAACCTACTATCTTGTAATCATATTTAATTAGTTTGTAATGCTTGTACAAGTAAGTGGTCTCACAATAAAATCATCACTTCGCTATCTGTGTTTAATTCGTCGTCAGATACATAGCACACCCTCTACACACTGAATACAAAGAATCCAGCACAACTTTGTTTTCTGTTTTTTTTAAGGCTCCTCCTGCTCTAGTAATAATTAATGTATCGCAGAGCACTTTATAAACATTGAAAAAACGGACACAAAGAACATCCAGACTCGGAACAACAATTTTTGGATCACACAAATTTTCGTCCTGTGCGGGATTCGAACCCGCAATACTCTGCTCGATGGCAGTGGTGACCACTTAAACCACTACAGCCATGCAGTCAAAATAAGTTACAGAATAACTATGGCATCACGGCGAACCTCTTTGCTTGACTCATCTATTACTTGGCAACTGCCTCCGTGGTGCAGCGGTAGTGAATACGACTGCTGTGCATGAAGTCTCGGGTTCGAATTGCAAGTCGGGTAAACAAAAAGTTATTGGAATTTTCTGTTATGAAATCTCAATAGCATCCTCGAGTTAGAAAGTTGGCGGTGTTAGACACCCCCGTGCTTCGGAAAGCACGTAAAGCGTTGGCCCTGCGCCTGGCCTCTGTCCGGTCGTGTCGGATTGCCATCCCATCGGATCATGAGAGTTAGGGAACAAAGCACTTTTGTTTGCGCACACGCTTATGCACTATAATATCTCCAGCGCAGATGGCCAGTCTCCGTTAAGATTGGCCGCCGTGACTGAAATTCGGTCTGGTGGAGAACATTATTATTACTCGGCAACCAGATACGTTGAATCAAATATTGTGGCTATGTAGTTGGCAAAGAGATTAACATTGCAACAATTCCAAGAGAACAATGCCAAGCTATCGTAAAATGTAGGCTACGAAAAATGTCCCTTTAGTTGGCACGCAAATTTGCTTGGCGACTGACATATACATATGTATGTAATTTTGGTACCAACCCAGTAGGTATCAGCATTATGTGCCAAAGTTGAATAAATACTGGACCATCAAAACTGCTAGAAAGGATTAATAGGCAAATACTGCGAATGGGACTAGATGTACACCTTGTTACTGCTATCGATGGCTTGAAAAGCCGAGGTCAAATCTGCAACTAAGTACAATTAAAAAAGACTATTAGACTAGTATATTTCTAAAATTACGATAGTTTTATAAATAAAGGTTGAAAGGCCCGGGATTAATTTATGAAAATTTTCTTTGTTTGATTTTATGTAATGACTTTATATTAAGTTTTTAACTCAATGTTAAAGCAATTAGTCGCATCTACGAGGACGTGCATTTAGCTCGTCACAGAGTGAAGTTTTGACGTGGTTGCAAATGTAATGTCTTTTTAATGTATGTTTAAAAAATAAGATTATCTTTACCTGCGAATTCTATTGTTTAATAAAGCGATATCATATATAATATATTATTGTTTATTTCGAAGCATGCACAATGTTTAAGACATTGACAAGAAAAAACCATTGCACAATTTTTAAACAATATAAACGGAAATATTGTTTCCAGCACAATGATGTTTAATTATAAGTATTTCTCATTTGTTAACTTTAAACCTTTAAAGGAATAATTATGGCTGCTAAAATAAAATTGCTTTATTACAAGTATGTTGATAATAATAAAATATTATCAACATACTTGTAATAAAAGATGATAAGATCTACGAAAAGAATGTAGTCAAATCGTGCTTTATTAAATTTTAGAATTTCGAATTATTATTAATAAAGGTAATCGAGTAATTCACGTAATGTCAGAAGGCCAATTCTAGAAACCAAATCTGATCAAAATGGAGTTTTAATCTAGTTTCAATGTCATGAATAGTATTTGTGTTATACAAATACTATTCTCCTAAATTAAAATAAACGTCGAGAGTGAATATAAATTGCATTAATACAAAAGTTCAAAAGTTGCGTTACGCCACGTTGCTATGACCTTATTTGACCGCCAGAACTCAAATAATTAAATCGTACCTACAGTGGTTTTAATCCAATAGGTTTGAAGAATTGATTCTTACGGTAACCTGTAAAATAACAATTAATAGATTACTAAAATACATAATATTATCGCTTAAATAAGTATGCACGTATTTATATTTCGTAACACAATGTTACATAATATAAATTACCAAAGAATTATGTTTTTTTTTTTAACTAGTGTCTCTATAGCTCGAACAAATCGAATGCATTTTTTAACGTGTTTCAAAATTTAATAGGTGTGTGTACCTATATTATACTGGATGTTTCTTAGTATAGTGAAACCTCTCAAAGGGTGATTATACATGTTATTGTGAACAACTTTTGTTCTGGGACATTGCCGAAATTGCGCAAAAAAACAGCTGTTCCTTACAGAATTGGACTTTAACCTCGACAAAATGTATGGAACAGCTGTTTTTATATGGTTTTATGAAAAATTTTCTCTTTACGGTTCCTAGCATAATGATTAACAATATCAATTTAAATCATTTAACTTATTATCGTGAACATCCGCATCAATAATTATATATATAAATTGTAATACATTATCAATTTATTAGCCCTGTTTATGAACTATTCCTGCCGGAGAGATATTTCCTTAGTACCTACTTCTACTGAGAGACTGTCTCTCCGGCAGGAATTTTATTCATAATCCAACGAGAATAACAAAAATCCAAGAAAATTATGTGGCATTCTTAGAGATGATTTCTTTATTGTTAAGACACTAGATAACTTAAATTCAAAATTCAAACCACAATTAAAATGTTTTACCGTCACATTTCCCATGATCTATTGCTCAATGAACTTAAAACATGAACTGAACAACTTATGCTTAATAAACTAGCTGACCCGACAGTCATAATCATTGTCCTATCAATCGATGCAAAATTACATTTCACGTAATTAAATTCAATATCAAAACGTCAATAATCTTATTTTACAAATACCATTTAAATTTTCGACACTTCCCGCGTATTTAACGTAAATTTTCTTTCATACATTTTCTTGTACTGGCAACTGTCGGTCGAGCCATTAAGTAATGCTCCGTTATACATACGGATATTGAAAGAATGTAGTAAGCCACAGAACAGATAGATAAGGTCTATGTTTTGTACGTAGGCAACATTAACAGCATCTACCGGTGAACTACAGCACCAGTTCATTCATTCCACCCTTAGCACGTATGATGCCGACATATTAAGGTTTGCGGTATGTTCACTCATGTGAGTGATCATAGATGGCGCTTCATACACGTTTAGATATAAATTAAACTGGTTATAAATTTAATGTTTATAACCCAGTAATTTACACAATCTTAATAATTATGTACCTACGTAGTTATATGTATATTGTTTCCATGACAATAATCATATATAAAGACAAGATCGACCGACGAAGGGTCACGGAAAGCGGTTAGATGCAGGTGGCCCAAGACTGGTCTGTATGGAAAACCTTGGAGGAAGCCCTATGTCCAGCAGTAGACGTCTTTCGGCTTTTATATGAAACGTTTTATGTCATTTTTATACATGATTTCAGGGTTCTTGTTCTTATAATTCCTAAATTTCGGCTAGTTAAGAACCTATGGCGTTAATTTCATACATTATTTTGTATTTAATCAATAATATATACGATAACCACTTAATATATTTTTGTAGAAGCCAAGTGTTACCTAGTTGTAAGTATCGTATTAATATTTAAAAAGATTTGCAACGTGGTATTGAGAAATGGTGATACAGTGAGTAGTCCATAAGAAGGCCAATAATTTTACGTAATATGTTCAAAAGAGAGTTATGTAACCTAATAAACCATAAATTAATAAATTATGTAAATAGAAATGCAAATTTATCTTGTTGACTGGAATTAATTGTCGTTGCTGATGTCATGTCCAAAATAATCCAAAAAAGGTTGGAGTCATTCTTAATTGTTAAGAAGTTACTTAACTAATTTAAAATGCAGAGATATAATACTGTGCCTAAAATTGTGTATAACCATGAAAAAAAAATGATGATGTACCGATTGCTATTTATCCTTAATATTTTATTACAGTTTCTTGCAGGTTTCTTCTTATAGGCTCAACCCTTTGCCTGAACTTAGCAACTGACCTAAATGTAGCTTCAGTAACTTAGTAAACTCACTAACCTATGTATATATTTTGACGTTCATAAGTGTTTCTTTATGACCTAAATGAATAAGTTATTATTGACTTTGATCCTAAAATATGACCATACATGTGTTATCTATACTAATATAATAAAGCTGAAGAGTTTGTTTGTTTGTTTGCTTGAACGTGCTAATCTCAGGAACTACTGATCCGAATTGAAAAATTATTTTAGTGTTGGATAACTCATTTATCGAGAAAGGCTATAGGCTAAATAACATCACGCTATGACTCACGGGGGCGGCGCAGTAATCATAAATGCGGGTGAAATCGCGGCCACATCTAGTATAAAAATATATGTCAAATCACAACGGCAAATTAATCGTAATTGCCTTTTAAATATATATTTTCCACTAAGATTATATTCTGTGTCATGGAGGCTTTATAAACATTCAAACAACGTACATAATTTACACCCAGACTCCAAACAACTATTTATAAATCATATACTTAATTTACTTAATATTGTCGTCTGTTTACGCGAATGTTATTCATTGAAATTAAACTCATTTATAAGGATTTTATCGCTAAATATAAATAGTTTTAATAGTTTTAGTAATTTTATTAGCTTAAAGATTAGTAACGTTAAATAATAGTAGTAGGGTAACGGTTTCAAAATTATGTAATACAGTGTTAAATAAACAACGTGATAAAATCCATATAAATGAGTTTAATTTCAATATAATTTACTGTTTTTGATCCCACACCAGTCAGCGCGACAGTAGCGGCAGGCGATCGCTTGTCTACTTTGCTTTTATCTCTTTTGCTTAGATTATTAATTACAAAGGTTTCTCTCATTAATATGTCTCATTAGACGTCAGTTTTTCTTATCAGCTTAGAACTTTAGACAAAAGTCTAGAATATCCGATCTTGTCTAAGAAATATTGGGGTCAATGTAACTCTGTCTGGGTCTTGAAAAAAAACTAACTCAATAAGACAAGCAAGCGTTTGAATAATAATCTTATGAGCACAATTAACATTAATTACTTAATCTAGTCAGTTTACGTTGCTAATACATCAGCAATCAAGCAATCATGGTGATGTTTAATGGAAATAATTATATAGATATAGTATATGCGCATTAAGTCCACTACATTATTCTAATTACACCAAATACAGACACGTACGGATAATTATTCGGTGTGATGAATGCATTGTTAGGTGACATGAATTTAGTATCCACTTGCATTGATTGCCCCGGTGGTGCAGCGGTAGTAGATGTGATTGATGTGCGTGAGGTCTCGGACTCTCGGATTCATTTTCGAATTAGGCAAATTGTAATTCGGTATGCGGTCAACAAATTTATCAGTAGTGGCATGGAATCGGGCCCGTGCCCGGTAGACGACAAAAACTGCTCTGCTCTCTCTCTGCTTACCCCTTTGGAGATATAGGCGTGAATTAATGTAACTCGACTCACAATAGTAGACAAGACCCATTACCAAAATATACCAAAATTAAATTATCATTTTGGCAATTTAGGGAAAAACAATATAATCGTTCTTTGAAACAGCGTAATTAAACCAAATTTATATAAGGGATTAAATATAATGACCACCAAAAATACAAATTGCACGGCAAAATATGCTAACTAAAATATATTATAACGAGCACCAATACGCTTCAAATCACTGCATTCCGTCTCGGAAGGGTTAATAGTCGGGGACTACCTGCATCAGTGTCATTTTGTGTGGGGTGGAACGGAGAGACGATCTGGAGGGAGGTGGCCTGCGATGTTACGCAGGGTTCAGTTCTCGGACCGATCCTGTGGAACATTGGCTATGACTGGGTGCTGCGGGGCGCCCTGCCCCCGGGCGTCGGCGTAACAAGACACGCTGGTTACGGCCCGGGGAGAGAATTACGGGGCAGCTGCCCGTCTTGCCACGGCTGGAGTGGCCCTGGTTGTCGGTAGGATTAGGAGGCTGTTATTACACGGGCCTCGGCGGGCGCCGCCACCAGATACCCACATCATCGTTGGAGGGGTCCGCATCTGGGTGGAGCCGAGTATGAAATACTTGAGGCTCCACCTCGACGGCCGCTGGAACTTTCGCGTGCATTTTAGTCGCCTGGCCCTCCGGCTGATGTCGGCGGCAGGAGCACTTAGCTCTCTGCTGCCGAATATCGGGAGGCCGAGTGTCATCTGCGACCGCCTCTATTTGGGGGTAGTGCGGTCGATGGCTCTCTACGGGGCACCCATTTGGGCCGACGCCCTCGGTCGCCAAAACGTTGCCCACTTGAGGAGACCTCAAAGAGCGATGGCAATCAGGGTTTCGCGAGCGTACCGCACCGTCTTTTTTGAGGCGGCGTGCGTATTGGCGGTATCGTCACTCTGGGATTTGGAGGCGGAGGTCCAAGCGTCGGTGTATTACTTGCGCGCGGATTTCCGGCTTAATGGCGAGGAACCTACGCGTGGGGCGGTGGAGACGCGATGGACTCAGGCTCGACTGTTCCTTGAGACGAAGTGGGAGGAAAAGCTAGCCCCGTCAAGGGTATCCGTCTGGTGCTAAGGCAGTGGACGGACAGACGGCGCGGACCGCTCACCTACCAGCTTACTCAGGTGCTCTCCGGACACGGCTGTTTCAGAGAGTACCTCTGCAAGATAGCCGGTAGGGAGCCGACAACCAGGTGTCACCATTGTGAGGAGTGTGACCGGGACACGGCGCAGCAGACGCTGGAGGAGTGCCCGGCGTGGGCCGCGGAGCGCTGTGCCCTGGTCACCGTGACTGGCCCCGACCTCTCGTTGCCGACTATCGTATCCAAGATGGTCGGCGACGACAGGTGCTGGGGCGCAATGAGACAGAAGGAGGCGGCGGAACGGGGCGTGAGGAAGATCCTTACGCCCCGCCCCGGATGTCCGCCGCCGGAGGCGGGGGCGCAGGAGACGCGCTTATGTCGCGCTCTTGCCCCCACCTAGGGGTTCCGGGTGACCTGTCACCCTTGTCCACTTGACCACTGTCTTAATTTACGGGCCGCAGGATCCTCTGAGGCCCTGGCCTCAGAGGATCCGTAAATTAAGTATCCGTATCCGTATCCGTATCCGTAAATTAAGAGCCCCGAGAGGGCGCGCGCCGTGTTCCCGCGCGCCTTCTTACGTCGAAAGGGGAGAGCGGTGAGGCTCTCCCCTGAGGACGAGAGGTGGTCGGCTCCGTTAGACCCGGCCCGCACCCACACGGGGAGGCCTGCTATGGATGAATCTTTTAAGAGCTCCTAACTGGTCCTCCCCATTGGGTGATAGAGGGAATACCTCAGGTTTTTAGTGGGTATATCAGCACTTCATGCTGGGAGTCCCACACGCCCCGCCGGTGCCGTCCCCTAGCCGGCGGGTAGTGCATCAAGCATTTTTCATGGGTATAAAAAAAAAAAAAAAAATTCCTTCTTAAACCCACCCAAAAATAGGAGCCCCGCGAAGCGGGGCGACGTCGATTTAGTTTGATCTCTTTAAATATATTTTATAGACACAATGCATTTTTGTTGTGTCTGTATGTTGTTATATTAACTCATTTTGTTAAATGTAGGGCACATTTCTAGGCTTTGCTTTAGTAGCCATAAAATATAAATTTATATAAAAATAAAACATTCATTACCATAAGATTACATTGACATATTATTTTCGCTACACAGCAAGTTATTAAATTGTATAGTTTAGCAGATATGTAAAATAAACGCGAAAAACAAACTAACCGCAGCTTCCTTGGCAGTTTACAGAAAAGTCTGTCTCAGTCCGTTACTGTCCGCGGCTGCCTGCGGGTACTATCGTCACGGCAAACAGCCGCGGTCCGTTTTTGAACTTTCTGTCTTTGTCCTTCGCATGCGTTGATTCGTAGGATTCCATATGTTCTATGCTGTTAACGACGGAAAATATGACGCGCTGCAATTTTTGGTGTGGTAGGTGGTTAAATAAAGCGTGTTGCTTTGGCAGAAAACTATTGAATAATCACTATAATTATAATGAATCGAGTAGGGGAGGCACGTGCCACACCTCCCCCGTTTTTATAATACTAGTGGTCGCCAAGTGGTCGAAATTCGACCATAATTGATTTAAATTTTAAGTTTGATCGTAGTTAAGGTTTTATTGTCTATTACTTTACCCTTATAATCACATTTCATTTAAATATCACCAAGGCTATAACGTAAGGCTAAAGCTAAGGTTAATTTACCTATATTTTTCAAACAAATTATTATTTACTTAAGTATACTCTTTCATTGACTATATTCTTAAGCTTGCTACTTTGTTTTCTTTTTCTTTATTACATATAAATATAGTATGTAACCATAGTTACGAAGAATTGGACGACGTCACCCGAACAATGCCGAAATATTACGAACGCGATTCGACTGCGTGTATCAAATGCAAGGTTGTGTGCGTGTAGTGATTTTTCATTAATTTAATGTATTTCTAATGCATATTTTATAAAATATTAGGATTCGCCCCTCCTTCTCCATATAAACTTTAACTGTGCCAAATTTCATACTCCTCCGTCCGCGCAATATTCGTAAAAAGGGGTACAAACTTTTTGCTTCACGTATATACAGAATGTCCGGTAATCAATGGATAACTTGGAAATGTCTTATAGTGGAAATGATGACCGTTCAGAAAAAATATTAAAAAGTAATCTATCCTACATAACTACTACCTGAGATACCTATGTGTCTTTTTTTATAATTACCATGTATAACTTTCTTGTATACTACGACTAGACAGTCAAAAGTATGCTATGCTAATGTAGGTCGCACTTTAAAAAAAAAAATTTTCTTTGAATTATAATTTTTTATTTTTTTATTTTTCTGATCGGCCTTCAGTTCTACTATAAGACATTTCAAGGTTATCCATTAATTACCGGACAACCTGTATAGATAAAATGAATGGTTACATTTTCTTTTATGACATACAAAGTCATTATAAAGTCTTTATCTCTCTCTTTTTTAAACGGATGGCTTAGTGGAAGTGACTGGATTAAGTGGTCGTCGGTGGTGAACTTTGTGTCCGTTGTTTGAATATTTGTAAAGTCCGCCACAACACAGAAATTATTCCTAGGACAGGAATGTCTTTTTAAAGAACTAAAAATAATTAAACAATACAAATTCAAAAATAAAAGAAATTATGAAATGTTATTACATCACTTCATCATTCTATAATGTGCTCTTGATAATAAAATATGTTTTACTACAACATCTGTCCGTCTTCTGCGGAATGCCTAAATATATAATTTTGATTACAATAACCGTACTGTTGGCAGTAAAAGAAGTCGGCTGACTTCTTTCATCTGTGGCTCTTTCACAACTACACCTATGGCGTAGTACGCTTAAAGGCGGCACTTCACATGATATTTGGTATTGGGTGTTTGCTGTACTTGGGCGAATATTTGACAAATGGGCAAACATACAGATATTGGCAACTATGACCGTCTACACATAGAGCCAAATAAGGCGTCAAATAACAAATACACAAACATTTTGAATGAGCAGAGGCAAGTAGTTACCAACAGTATGGACGTCTTCAAACTTGCAGCAAGATTTTATTTTATTATTTAAACGCATGCTATTATTATAAGCTTTGTATTAAAAAATACAAGGCTGTAGAAAAACCATGGAGAGCAAGGCGCTGGTGGATGTCGAGTATGCACAAAAATAATTTTCAAGACAACGCGACGGTCCTGGATGTCAAATTGACAGCCCGCGCATTTGAAATGGACATGACTTGCCGCCAACGCTGGCCATTGTGTGGATGGTTTAGTTGTGTATTTGCCTATTTGCCGTCTTTGATAATCTCTTTGATGTGCGTCGAAAAACCGACAAACATGCGGTAACGCGTGTTTCATATTTGCTGTAGTTGTCAAATAGGCAAGAAAGGCCACACAAACCATCTACACATGGTTATTATTTGTCAAATTTAACAAATACGCAAATACAAACAGCCATGTGAAGTGACGCCATAAGTGATCGCTTCGCCACTAATGTTGCGCCGAGTGTCGTGGGTTCGAATCCCACACGGGACAAAACTTTGTCTGACCCACAAAAGGTTGTTCCGAGTCTTGATGTTCTTTGTGTCCGTTGTTAAAATGTTTGTAAACACAGGAATTATTCCTAGCTGTCTTGTAAAATAAGATTAAAGACGAATACATATAAAAAAGTTTAACGAAGACATTTGAGTTCGAAAATTAAAATAAAGGTACTGTTTTCAGGTAATAGAGAATTGTTATCCATTATGTCCGACGATTCCAACGTGGCGACATTCTACACTGGCAAATCTGTGTTCATAACAGGCGGCACTGGGTTTCTTGGAAAGGTATATTTTAAGAATTTATTATTATTAAAAGGATGTCTCTTGATTTGGGCAAAGAAGTATTATTTTATTTAATAGATAATTATCTTTATTAAATGTGTGTATGTATTTTACCTGATTTTAAGTACAGACAATACTTTAGTGTAAAATGTACGAAAAAAAACAAAAATGACCAAAATGACGTTCCATTTTAAATGATGAAAAGGAGGCATAATGTAAAAATCAGCTTTGAGAATAGCACCCATTGTATTTTTTTATGAGATGTAATCAACAATCAACCTCTCAACCAATGGCATTCTCAAGTAAGAAAAAGAAGTATTATTTTATTTAATAGATGATTGTCTTTATTAAACGTGTGTATGTATTTTACCTGATTTTAAATAGAGACAATACTTAAAGTGTAAAATGTACGGGAAAAACAAACGTGAACAAAATGACGTTCCATTTTAAATGATGAAAATGAGGCATAATGTAAAAATCAGCTTTGAGAACAGCATCCATTGAATTTTTTTAAGAGATGTGATCAACAATCAACCTCTCAACCAATGACAATCTCAAAAACAGCGGCGGTCAAAGCACGTACATAGCAAAGAAATTAAACTGCTCTTCAAAATGAATCGAAATTTTGGAAAGTACTTAGTTTTTACTTAATACTAGTATCTGACTTAAACTTGAGCAGTTCGACTAAATAAGTAGCTAGTTTCACAGGAGATTGCAGCCAAACAGAAGAACGAAATAAAATATAGATTTTTAGTTTTAGTGTAACAACAATTGAAAGTAATCTACAAAATTAGTATATTCCCATTGGTTCTACGCCCTTGCTTCGCTGAGCATGGCAGCAGGTACATGTAAATTGACATTAATAAGTGGCACTTTGACATTAATAAATGTTACCTACATAAATAAACATCGTTTTGATTTTAATTTTTGTGTTTTGTGAGTCAGTTTATATAGTAGGTATTGTCTTATGTTTACGCGAATGTTATACATTGAAATTAAACACTTTATACGATATATGATATTTGAGTTTGACTATTTGAATTTTTGTGATCCCAAGCTGGTGGTACATTCCAACCATCTTCTCTATTGAAATTAGAATGTTTTTAATTTCAATAGCCTCGCGAAGCCTCCCTGGTAGGAATCGGTGTTCTTTTGCGAGTATGTGTGGTTTGTCAAATCTTAGGTAGTGGTTGGTCCCCTGTTGCACGTGTTCATACATAGCAGACTTCAACGAGCGTTGGTGTTTTAGATACATTAGTTTTAAAGTAAATTAAACAACGCGACAAAATCCGTATAAAGTGTTTAATTTCAAAGTCAGTTTATGCTTAACGCCCCGAGCTTTGAAAATAGTTTTGTTTTAATATGTTCCTGCGGTAAATATGTCGGATTTTGTAAGGAGATCATATGTAACCAGGTATCCAGTATAACCTTATCCCTTTTGCTAACATTATAACTCTGTATTTTTAAAACACGCGACTGATATTCTAACGCTAATCAATTGGTCTTTCTTGTTCGTACGCAATTCATAATGATACTCTTATTTAAAATACGTCGGTTATATTAATATCATACACAGGATTTGCATGGAATAAACTTACCCTATCCTTATTTTTTTGTAAATATTTAACGCATATTTTTGTTTCAGACTTTGATCGAGAAATTACTCTACAGCTGCAACGGCATTGATAAATTGTATGTACTTGTACGTGATAGAAACGGTAGAAATTCACGCGACAGGATAGCACAAATAACTAACACACCCGTGAGATATGATTTGTTTAATAATAATAATATGCATATTTCACCAAAAAAATTATTAATTAATTGAAATTAAACACTTTATACGGATTTTGTCGCGTTGTTTATTTTACTTTATAACACTGTTATTATCCGTATAAAGTGTTTAATTTCAATGTCACGTAAACATACGACAATATTATGTAAATCAATATTAATTAAGTGTGTGCATATAAATCCACCACCTATCCACCTTATCCTATCCACCTCGATGGCGTAGTGGTTAGTGTAACCGACTGCCAAGCCTGAGGTCGCGGGTTCGATTCCCGCACAAGACAAATATTTGTGTGCATGAACATGGATGTTTGTCTTGGTCTGGGTGTTTCTATGTATAATATGTATATATTTACAAAAAAAAAAAAAAAGGTATATATGTATGTTTATCCATTGTCTAGTACCCATAGTACAAGCTCTGCTTAGTTTGGGCTAGATGGTGTTGTGTGTATGTGGTAGAATATTATTGTCCTCCTTATGTCTAAGCATGATTCAAAAATGTTTACAAAAAAGTAAATAATATAAAACAACTTTAAGGGTGACATATTAATTTTAAATGGTCGCCTTGCCCCTGCTGCCGAGTGTAGAGGGTTCGATCCCCACACGTGGCAAAAATTTGCTTGATGCACTATTAGTTATTCCGAGATCAGGTGTTGTTTATTTCTGTTGTTTGAATGTTTGCAAAGTGACACGCATTACAGGAGCTGGTTATTAAAGAAGAAGGTGTCTTTAAAATAAAATAGAAACAGATTGGGACAGGACACTTGTATGCCTGTAATAAGTCAAAGTTGTTTACTTAAAAGCAGTATGATCAATGCATTTAAAATACGCTTAGCATATCGATAAGATTTACACCAGTACTCGTTATGGATATATTTTTTTATTTCAGGTTTTTGATAGGTTGAAGATTAGCCGAAGCGAGGACCTAAACAAAATCAATCCTGTAGACGGCAACCTTACCCGCAAGGACCTTGGTTTGTCGCCTGAACACATAAAGTCTTTGGAAAACGAGGTTTGTGCTAATTTTTTATTATAAGCTAGTCTTGTGATATGAGTTTGCGGTTATACTTAAAACTAATGTATTGATTATCTGGTGAAATATCAGTAAGATTTTATGACAAGAAATTCTCAGTGGCTTTTACTATTACCTATCTATCCAGAATTTGTTCTACGTAGAACAAATTCTGGATAGATAGGTAATAGTGCTGGCCAATACGACCAAAATCATGTCTGATGAAATGTAGATGTAATGGTAATTTTAAATTAGACAATACCTTCGAGCATATACAAATATAAGCTACTACCGCGAAATGAATGATAGTAACACACTTTAAAGTTTCGAGGAACTACATCGGTGTTTGATTTGTTTTATGCATCCTTTATAAATTGCGTATAAAGCAGTTTAATTTCAATGTATAACATTCGCGTCAACGTAAGATTATGCATGCGTTCATTTAACATTGACACTTTTATCATGTAAACGCTAGAATTACATAGTTAAGTTTAGCTTAATGCGGAAACTTTTGTATTCAGAAGATGATATTATGTGAAAATTTTGGGTTTCTTTTTATGGTGGTAGGTTACATTTAATTGATTGAAACAAAACTCAACGCTTTAAAATGTAGATTGTCGTTTTGTATTTATTTTTATAGTTGAGTTTATGCATTTTTTGTTACCTAACGGTGTGCGTACGTCATAACAACTTACGTACATACCTCAAATTGTTTTAATAATATACAATTCGCATTAATAAGTGTGTACGCAGTATATATTAATCACGGGATATCTTTATGAAGTTGGTTTTTCAGTTATCCGGACCTGCATTTTACACCAAAATCTCTCAAACTTATTTCGGGTAGTGGTGGTTAATATAGCACATAGCGTCATAACGTAGGACGCTATATTTACTCAACGCGTAGCGCGTGCTACATCGTTTCAATCTTGGCGCTAGAAATAGCGTCGCGCTATATAATATAATAATAATAATATAATATTCTACAACATACACACAACACCATCTAGCCCAAACTAAGCAGAGCTTGTACTATGGGTACTAGACAATGGATAAACATACATATATACTTTTTTTTTGTAAATACATACATATTATACATAGAAACACCCAGACCAAGACAAACATCCATGTTCATGCACACAAATGTTTGACTTGTGCGGGAATCGAACCCGCGACCTCAGGCGTAGCAGTCGGTTACACTAACCACTACGCCATCGCCATATATGCTTTGTCTGTTATGCACAGCGTGGTAAAACGACCAGCGTATAAAATAGCGTGCTAGAAAAATATAGGTTATAGTCCGTAGCGTGATATCTTAATATAGCAGATTTGAACATTTCTAATTTCGAGAGAGCAAACATTTCTGGCAAAATATTTCGACGTTAAATTTGGTTTAGATGAACTCTGTGTCCGTATTTCTCAATTCCGAGAGGTAGCCGGTATATTTACAAAGCCATCCAATTATGTTTGAAAATATATTTTCAGGTGTCTGTTGTGTTTCACTTGGCAGCAACGGTTAATTTTAACTTGCCCCTCAAAGATGCCTTGAACATTAACGTTGATGGGACACATGAATTAATTCAATTATGTCGTCGGATGAAAAAAATTCAGGTGAGGCTCCTAGATTTTGTCAGATATCTACCATAGCGGCACATTGTATGTATGTATATAATGCATGTGTACTAGACCAAAGGGCTTATTGGTCATTTCGCACGGATCTGTTCGAACGAATTGTGTGAAACGACACTATCAGCACCTAAAAAAAATATAGTTTTAGTTGTTGAGTCACATCTAAAAATAAATTCCTAAAAAACATTTTTTCAAATCGGTTCGCTTCGCATTTAAATTATATGGATGTGTGCGAATCGGCAATTATTTTTTATTGTTAATATTAATTACAATAATAATATATATTATCTGTTTTACACAGGCGTTTGTGTATGTTTCCACTGCCTTCAGCAATGCAGATCGATACGAAGTCAAAGAAGAGGTGTATCCTATGCCTGTCACGTTAGAAGATGCCAGGCATATTGCTGAACTGCATTCTCCTGATGAAGAAGTCATAAATAAACTTTTAGGTGAATTTAAGTATCATAATATTTTAAGACACCCTTGTCTCCAGGTCCGTGTCCCCAAGCAGTCGATCTTCATTCTGTGTGACATTTAAATGTTAATATTTAAAAACCTTTTATTATACTAGCTATGACCGACTTTTTGACGATTTTGATTGCAAGATGGCGTAGTGGTCTAAACGTTCGCCTCGCTACTACCGCCGCGCCTAGTGTTGTGGGTAAAAATTTGTGTGATCCACAAATGGTTGTTACGAGTCTGAGTGTTCTTTGTATCCGTAGTTTGAATTTTTATAAAGTCCCCCAAGGCGGGAATTGCCTTTTTAAAAAGAAAAACTGTTTGTAATATTGTTTGAAGCAGTTTCGTCTAAAACATTTTAGCAGTTCTAGCTAGATGCTAAAATGTAACTATCAAACAAACTTAGTTTTATATTTATAAAATAGTATGTAAGATGTTGGACATTATATAGATACATCTCTAAGGCTCTAAAGGCCACCAATACATCTGGATCTGGTTGTTAATATACAACTACATTTTATTATAACACCCTAACATGGCATTAGTCGGAAAACTTTGGCAAATATTGTCAATGCGAAGCTGTGGCTGTTTTCCTTTAAACAGTGATTAGACTTGAATAATTAATGAGATGTTGGTTTTATTCAAGACATCTTAAGGAAGGCAACGTAAATTTGATTCAAAGTCAAATTTACGTTGCCTTTCTTAAGACGAATGAAAAATAATATGAAACAAAATTAAAAAGTGAGTATCTTATATGGATGTGTGCCACACAAGCAAAAGTTATTGCAATAATTTAAAATTTCGGACGAATATACAGAGATACTACTATCTATAACTGTTCTAACTAAACTATCAATTAAAGTACCTATTTGCATTTCCAGCGTTTCCTATGAACTCTTTCAAAGTATAACATAATTAGTTTCGTTCACTTTTGCAGGAAAGAAACCCAATACATACACCTTTTCAAAAGCCTATGCTGAGGAGCTAATACAGAAAGAGTGCTCCGACATACCGGCTGCGATCGTCAGACCTTCTATAGGTAATTATAGAAGTTCTAGGAATCAGTTACCGTAGAACTGATTAATTGTTTCTATGAAATTAGGTACATTTTTCTCTGAAAGTTCAATACGGTGATTTTTAATTCCGCAAAACTTTGTGAAATCAACGTGTGCAACTTATGATAATACTAGATTTGGACAGCGGCTTCGCTCGCGTTACTTAAGATTTTGTCAATTAATTTCTAACCTCTGAAAACATATTGTCGGCCTCGATGGCGTAGTGGTCAGTGTAACCGACTGCCACGCCTGAGGTCGCGGGTTCAATTCCCGCACATGTCAAACATTTGTGTGCATGAACATGGATTTTTGTCTTGGCCTGGGTGTTTCTATGTAAAATATGTATGTATTTACAAAAAAAGTATATATGTATGTTTATCTATTGTCTAGTATCCATAGCTAAAGCTCTGCTTAGTTTGAGCTAGATGGTGTTGTATGTATGTGGTAGAATATTATTATTATTATATTTTCTGTATGCCCGATGGTACCCTATGTCCTTTTCTATACCCTTAATAATGTGTATGCGAATTCGTACCAAGGATACTTCGCGAGACTATTATAATCAAAACACATCTTTATTTCAATAGAGGAGATAGTTGGAATGTACCACCAGCTTGTGATCCAGTAATTCAAGTAGTCAAACCCACGAAAAAGCAAAACACAGCTAGACTTCATGATACTTTAAGCTCATTCTGCATAAATAGGAACACCAAAGATTAAATTATGTTCGGGTACTTCGAAATAACTAGCTACACTTCAGAACGTTGGGACAACCACCATCTTAGTCTTCCCGTGAACGTGCCTGCTGAAAAGCAACCGAAACGTCAGGGAGAGCGTAAATTAAATCTAAATAGTTTTAATACTTTTAAATAGATAAAATAGTAATATTAATATAATAATAATAATATTCATCATTCAGATTCAGTAGTAGTGCAGTATTTTTAAGATTATCTACGCGACAGAATTTCCATCCCCATCATTTAGATGGCTGGCAGTCCACAACTGTGCGTTTTTCCAGAAATTTTCTGCACGTCCAAACTGGAATGAAAATATATAATATTTTCAGACCAATACGACCTTCAAACCTTTAAGAAAAGAGCGTCGGTACTCCTTTTTAAAAGGCTGGCAGCGCACTTGTGATTCCTCTGGCGTTGCGGGTGTCCATGGGCGGCGGTAATCGCTTACCATCAAGCGATCCATCTGCTCGATTGAATGCTATCCAAAAAAAAAAAAAAAAAACAATCAAAACAATGCGATTAAATATATAAAAAGCAGTTAAATTTTAGAGTATAACATATATATTGTACATATGCGAATTTTATAATGATCGGTCAAGTAGTGAAAACGAAATAAACAAACAAACTCACATTCACATTTATAATATTAGTTAGGATTGTTTAACATATCAACCAAATTTTGATGTTGAATTTTTGAACCAGTTTTTCAAATTGTCAAGAAAAACACGACTTGTAACGCAATGGTTTTGAATATTGATTACAGACGTTATGAAGTCACCTTCTAATTTAAATAGTAGTGTACCAAGCTATGTAGCTATAACCTAATTAAATACATACATATATCAATTAAAATGATGAGTGTTGTGAGTTCGATTCCCACAAGGGACAAAAATTTGAGTGATTCACAAATTGTTGTTCCGAATCTGAGCATTCCTTGTATTTATTGTTTGAATGTTTGTGAATACTATGACACAGGTATTATTCCTAGTGCAGCATATGACGTTATTAACAAAATTGTTTGTTTTTCTTTGCAATGGCATGATAAGTGAAGTGGATTAATTAATATTAATCTGTTAAATATGTCATTACGAATTAAAATTGTATTCATACAGTTCTAAATTATTTCAGTGATGTCTTCACTCAAGGAGCCTTGTCCTGGCTGGATAGACAGTTGGAGTGGTTCAGCTGGGCTCGTTGTAGGTATGCCTATCGGTACACTGAAAGTTGTTCAAGGCAGAAGAACAAATGTCACAGATTTAGTACCAGTTGATATTGTTACAAACCTACTCATCGTTGTTGCGACACAGTGTCGAAAGTTAGTATTCTTAAATTTTAACATATTTGTTTTTATACCTTTCAATTGAGTTTAGATGTTGTTAGTCAACAAGTCTGTGGCCCGTATCATAATAAAAAGCTACACTTGAAAGACCAGTTATCAGCGCATTACCGATCATGTAAAAAGTTGTCCCTGCACTTCTAGTAAAATAGATCAAGCCCAGTAGCTGTTGGCAGTATAGTACCCGCTTCTGGAGTTTTATAGGTTTCCAATTCTTCTAAAGCTTCTCACTATAATAGTATTTACCGCAGATATTATTATATTCCGAAGCGAGTTTGGCGTATATGGTTTTCCTGTAAGCAGTAAAGATTGATTCACAAATAAACTAACCGGTTTTGGATAAATTTGTTACTTGGCTGCGATACAGGGTTTAATATGTAGCACGTCATTTCAGATCGGCAAGAATAAAAGTATACAATTGTTGTACCGGTACTTCAAATTCGATCACGTGTGATGAATCAACTGTGATCGCAAAACGAGTAACTTTAAAATATTCCTTAAGTAAGTACCTATAGTATTGTTTGTATGTTTCACTTGATTAATTTCACAATCATTACATATTTTTTAAAGCCAACACATGATCTTGAATGCAGTTATGGCGCAGGCAAATAAAAACCATCAAACAATGAACACAAAGAACAATGAGACTCGAAACAAGTATTTGTGTATCAACAAATGTTTGTACTGTGTGGAGATCAAACCCAAAAAACTTGGCGCAGTGACTTAAAACTACAACGCTACCCGTGACTGGTTGATTGAAGCGACTCTTAACTTTGTCTTATTCTAAAAAGTCTCCGGTCAAAATATCAGATATTATTCCTTTAGGTTTTCCTCTTTTGACTAACCTGTTTATATTCGCCTTACACACTTTCTTATTTATTTTTATGTCATACATCATTATTTTTACATGACTCAACCATTGTTGTACATCCGTTTTAATTCTTGACACTGGGTCTCATATCATACTATTATTCTTCATTTTATCCTTTAAACACTCACCTTACGCATTTCTTAACGCTTTGAATGCCACTAAATTTATTCTTAAGTTAGATATGGCAAAACAGACAACTCTCTTTTCTCATACCTATTTTTGTAACATACATTATAATTTTTTAATAATTAATAAAATCATTGGGCAGAGAAAACTCGCCAAGCACACTCGGATTGCCCACCCCAACGATTACAATAGAAAAAGCAAATTGCAAATGCCAGTTGAAATACGCCCGGATCCCACGACGTGGCTGTCGCAATCCAGAGAAGTTCGGTATTCTCAATCTTTTTCTATTGCAATGGTTGGGGTGGGCAGTCCAAGGGTGCATGGCGAGTTTCTCTCTTTTCAGTTATTTTTTTACAATGAATTCAATACACCAATTATATTTCTTTCTGAACACGTTTTTACTGTTTATAATAGCATGTGTAGACGATAACAATATTTTAAATACATAGTTGTATAAGGTATAAGGCATTCGTTTTTCTAGACATCTTGTCTTCATGTCTACATTTTCTTAAAAAAATAATCTTATTGTTCTTTTTCAGATCAATTGCCATGGCCCATGCTTATATTTACACCAAGGCCAGTACTATTCAATATATTGACCTTCTTTCTACAGATTATACCTGCATACATTATTGATATGCTTTCAATACTAGCTGGAAAGAAGCCGATGTAAGTATATCAAACATTTTTTTTTTAAGCAGTAAGTACTCATTCATTCTGTTTGATGTGGCATTAATATTAATTTGTTTGAGAGTCAGTGTCATAAAAATCATGATAATAGTTTGCGTGGGTTCTGTCAATACATGATCATCTAGTCATAATTGTGGCACAAGTAGAACAGCTACTCATATAATTATGCTTCTTCCTACCTTTTTGTGGTTACATATTCAGTGAGGGTTTTACTGCAATGAACCTACTTATAAATAATTATCGTAATTCCTTTATATGTTATGTTTACTTTGTATTGTATTGTAATATTTGTTTTATTGTTTGTTATTGACAATTGTGCATATCTCGTACACTGATAAGGAACGAAGCATAGTAAACAAAGATGGCGAAAGCTGTGTATTGTACCCATATTTCGGATCGCAAAAGATGTGCATTGCATAGCCTAGCATAAATGTTAGCTTACATTTATGCTAGGTGTCTATGGAGACATATTTATAAGATCTACAATGTTTTTCTTTCCTTACTAATATTATAAATGCGAATGTGAGTCTGTTTGTTGGTTTGTTTCGCTTTCACGTCTTAACTACTCGACCGATCAACATGAAATTTTGCATACACGTTGTTGGGGTTACAGAATAGGACGTAAGGTAACTCTTATCCTGAGAAAAGCACTGTTATAAACATAACCTTTTACTTTTTTACGTTGGGGAATGCATTGATGCTTACCTCTCCGCGGGGCAAAGCACGGTGGGTTGAAAATCGGCTTTTATAGACTAAGAAATTTCAATTTGCAAGTGTCGGATTTTTGCCAGATATCGCTTCTATTACCCGAGTTAATTCTGCACAAAACGAAGGAATTATAATTTTAACGTAAAATTTGTATGAAGCTGGTATGAAAAGTCTAATTATCACTTAAACGGCAAGGAAAACCGTAATATCCTTACAGGTGGTTATAGTACTAATTATTTATGATTTTATCATGTTCTACATAACGGTTATCGATACCGTTTTTTTTAAATAATCAAACTATTTGATTTATTTTTACATAGGAAACGGTTCCTTTTAGTGTATATATTGAGGAACACAGACCTATAGGGGTGACCAGCATCTCCCCTATATCTCCGAAAGAGTAGGCAGAGGTTTATACTACTCCCACACTTAGACAACTATATTAGAGCTAGATATTTATCAACACAAAATGAGGTTTATAACTTAGATTACAACCAAAATACCAAATATCTAATTGTTTTGTCTTCCAATAAGTCTAAAAAGAAGTGATTAAGTAATTAAAATGATTTAGTCTTCATATAAATCCGAATAGGTCATTAAATGATTTGCAATATCGCGCAATAATACCAACTACGGACTATATTCAATTTTTTCTGATAAGTAAGCAAATTTTTGAGTATTATAAATTTTCATTAGCACATGTTTAAAACTCTAATGAAAACTCTAAAATAATGCTTTATAATTTGGATTGTTCACAACTGTGTAACTGCTAGCACTAAATATTTGCTCTGCGACTATAACATCTTAGAAGTGAAACTTGAATCACAAATTAAAACATGTTTGTTCTTCTAAAAATTTTCAGTACTTCATTTAATCATGAAGTATTGTTTGGTGCAGTTGTATCTCGCTTAGGCGGTTGTCTTTCTGCTGAGAATCGACTAACTCTCAAAGAATTTTGTCGGAATTTCACACGAGCTGCTTTACACTTTACTTTTTAGGGAAACTTAGCTCAGCTGCATTCGCAGTTCGGAAAGTAAGACAGCTTACTGATGTAGATACTGCGAGACTAGTATACCTCAGTTACTTTCACATTGTCATGTCCTATGGTATATTATTGCGGGGCAAGGCAGCTGATATCGAGACAATTTTTATTCTTCAAAAGCGTGCAGTACATAGCATTTATAATTTAGGACCACAAGTTTCTCTGACAGATCGATTTAAAGAAATAGGCATACTTACTGTTGCGTCGCAATATATATTTGCTAACATTATGTTTATTAAACATAATATTCACTTATATAATAAGAATAGTGATATCCATAACGTAAACACTAGAAATAAGCATAAGTTAGTAGGCCCATATCATCGTTTTCATAAAGTTCACAATACATTTGCGGGACTCGGATTAACATAAATAATTTACCATTGCTTAAATTTCAAAGCGCCATTAAAATACAACTTATTCGGAAGGGTTACTATTCAGTCAACGATTACTTAAATGACAAAAACTTATGGAACTAGTTGCTTGTTGCATACAGGATTTAAAGATCTGTATTACTTTTAAGTCAATTTAGTAATGTAGAGGTATCTCGTGATTATTAGTGATATTAATAAGTAACTTGTTTCTTAATTTGAATATAAATGCACAACCGCATTTAGTCACGGACTGCCTGTGCATTGTCACAAAGTGTAAGTGCATGTACATCACATCATGCCATCCTACTGTATATACGCTTACTAACAGTAACTTGCCTCAGGCCAACTCCTTTGTTTTACAGGAAACAGATACTAATGAAGTCGAAAGAACCCTTATGAATTTAAAATCTAATAGTGCTCCCGGCTGGGATAACATTCCTATGGCTTTCCTAAAGTTTGCAAAGGATGAACTTGTTCCCGTAATTACGCACCTAGTTAACCTCTGCTTTCAACATGGATTATTCCCAGCTCCCTTAAAAAAGTCTTTTATTACCCCTGTGTACAAGGGTGGTGACAGAGGCGACATCGGTAATTATAGGCCAATTGCTGTACTTTCAGCCATCTCGAAAATATTAGAGAAACTATTAAACTCTAGACTTATAAGTTACCTAAATAGATACCAACTTCTATCACCCTCACAATATGGCTTCAGGCGTGGTAAGTCAACCGAAGACGCAGTTATAGCCCTAACTCAAATTGTCACCGAACAAGTTGATAAGGGTCAAAAATGCATATCGGTATTTTTAGACCTGAAAAAAGCCTTCGATACCGTCTCTGTCCCTATTCTAATCTACAAACTAGAAAAAATTGGTTTAAGATCTATGGCGCTGTCTCTCTTCAGCAGTTACCTTTCTGAAAGGAAGCAAACTGTGAGACTGAATCAGTATACGAGTGAAGACGTTACAGTGTCTTATGGGGTTCCACAGGGAAGTGTGCTGGGCCCTACACTGTTTCTAATATATATAAACGACCTCTGTAATCTAAACATTACTAACTCACATACTTTTTCTTATGCTGATGACACTGTGCTGGTCTTTACTGGTAAAACATGGGCTGCTGTAAAAGAAAATACAGAACATGGCCTGTGTTTAGTTGCAAATTGGTTAAATCATAATCTTCTTACACTGAATACACTAAAAACTAACTTTATCTGCTACAGTATCCAAAACCACACACAACCTAATACCGACTTTAAACTTAAAATACACTCATGTAAAAGATTGACTACTAACACAGACGCTTGTGACTGTCCTGCTATAGATAAAATTGAGAACGCAAAATATTTAGGAATCATGGTTGACCAGAGACTGTCCTGGCATTCCCATATCGATCAAGTCACTGCTAGAATAAGAAAACTTATCTGGATTTTTAAAACCTTAAGACATGTGGTACCAAGGGAGCAGCTCTATGTTCAAAACACCTCAAGGAATATTCTTAAGGAAATCTATACAGCATTGGCGCAGTCCATACTAACCTACTGCTTACCTGTCTGGGGAGGAGCGGGTAAAACAAAAATGTTGGAGCTAGAACGTGCTCAACGTGCCTTGCTAAAAGTAATGCATTTTAAACAAAGAAGATTTTCTACTAGCAGTCTATACTCCATCAGTAAAGTCCTGTCAGTAAGAAAGCTTTATATTCTCTATACTGTTTTGAAAAAACATGTAACCACTAACTTTACCCCAACCACTAGATCAAAAAGAAGAAAATACATAATTGCTCGTACTCTAATAAAAACATCATTTGCCAATAGACAATATAACAGTCGTTCTGAGACTTTATACAATAAAATTAATAATAACGTAGATATTTACACTAAAACCTTTCAAGAAAATAAAAAAGCAATAACTAACTTTCTACTACCTTTAAGTTATGAGGAAACGGAGTCTTTATTACAACACACTCTATAACAACACTAACTTATACACGCGCATACACACACATACACACACACAACACACACACACACACACACACACACACACACACACACACACACACACACACACACACACACACACACACACACACACACACACACACACACACACACACACACACACATTACAGTGAGAATGATTATAAACGTTAAGTTACTATACTGAATTATTCTGTAATTAAGTATGTTCGCAGTACTTAAGAATTAAGTTCACGTATTAAGTACAAATTATAATTATTATTTTAAGTAATATTATTATTTTAATGTTTTAGTTTTTATTAGCTATGGAAGAGCGTAGTCACCTGTCACAGGCATTGTTTGCTTACTAGGTGACTTCGATCACTACACAAAAAAATGTAAATCTGTTTAATGAAAATAAAACAAATTATTATTATTATTATTATTATTTTAGATTTATATTAAAACATATACAAATTATTTAATCTCTATAAAACTATTAAGTTATTATTGTTTTTATCTTTAGTTTTTTTATAGTCAGTAGTATATGACATAATGGCTGCAACACCTTGGTAATCTGAGTTGTAAAATACAGAAATTATATTTAATTGGCGATTTAAAAGAGTGGCCGTGAGTTTCTTGCAGGTTTCTTCTCATAGGCTCAACCCTTTGCCCGAACCTAGCAACTAACCTAAATGTAGCTTCAGTAACTTAGTAAACTCACTAACCCATATATTTTAACGTTCATAAGTGTTACTTTGTGACCTAAATGAATAAATGATTTTTGACTTTGACTTGACTTGACTACAGATGTGGCAGAAATCCAATCGATTCCTTGATAATTTTAGAAGACTACGGAAATTGGCTGCAAGCAAATATTGATTGGCCAAGTTGTGTGCAAACTTTAGTTAATCAGGAACCAACTACTGATGGGATACCAATAGCACTCTCAGTCTCTCAAGAACCGTCGACATCATCGTCCTTTGGAGCATTATCATCATCGTCTGTTGGAACAATGACAATAATGTCCCGAGAACCATTCCAAGATCCGAGAAGCAAACAAAAAAAGAGAAGATCTGATGATCATACACGCAAAGATTCCAGAAAAATATGCAGCTGCAGTACTTTTAAAAGAGGAAGGGCATAAGGATATCGCGTCTTTGATCAAATATATGATGAAAAATCCTGAAATAGCCGTTAATATTAATGAAACGCTTAAGAAGCCAGTGAAAATAGCCAAGCTTTCTCTGATGTAAATATTTACACCAGGGAAAGCGCTTGGATTGCTTCTTTCACTAAAGTTGCTAAAATGGTAATATATTACGTTGCGAGAGGCTGCCTTGCCTTGCCTGCTTCGATAACCGTTATGTGGAATATGCAAAAAAAAACATAAATAATTAGTACTATAACCACCTGTAAAGATATTACGGTATTCCATGCGGTTTAAGAGATAATTAGATTTTTCATACCAGCTTCATACAAATTTTTCGTAAAAAATTATAATTTCTTCGTTTTTGTGCAGAATTAACTCGGGTGTTATTTTTGTATATAATAACAAATAATAGAAGCGATATCCGCATTTGCAAATTGAAATTCCTAAGTCTATGAAAGCTTATTTTCAGCTCACCGTGCGACGGAGAGGTTATGTCGGACTCACCGGGGCAAAGATATCCCGGTTATACCGACTAAACCTACCACGATGTTTCTCGACACAACGAGAGTCGGCGGGGCCGCGTGAATCACTTTCACATGCAATCGCGACCTCGCCAAAATTTCAGCCCACCGCGCCGTATAAAATAGCAGGCACTATGAAAAGAGTCCCTCTACTGTCCCCTTGTGAGGGGACGAATACAAAACGATACAGAGGCGTGATTGGGAACACGCACGCCATTTCTTGGACCTGGTGCTAATTGGGTGGCGGGCAGGCCCACGAAGCCCACCACCTCCAGGTAAAACCTCAGGGTGGCTGGAGGTCATAAACCTGGGGTGTACCCTCTCTCACCCAATGGGGGGGCCAGTTGGGAGTCTAAAAAGATTCATCCATAGCAGACCCCCCGTGTGGGTGCCGGCCGGGTCAATTGGACCCGACCTCCTCTCGTCCCCGGGGTAGAGCATTTCACTGCTCTCCCCTTTCGACGTAAGAAGGCGCGCGGGAACACCGCGCGCGCCCTCTATGGGTTCTTACTCACGGGTGGCAGGGTACCCTGAGGCCTTGCCACCCAGAAGCCTTAGGTGGGGGGCAGGAGAGCGACATAAGCGCGTCTCCTGCGCCCCCTCCTCCGGCGGCGGATGTCCGGGGCGTAAGGATCTTCCTCACGCCCCCGCTCCGCCGCCTCTGAAGGAGGACTGGAGGTCATAAACTTTTTTTTTTTGGAGGTCATAAATATTTTTTTTTTTTTTTTTTTATTCCCAGGAAAAAATGCTTGATGCACTACCCGCCGGCTAGGGGACGGCACCGGCGGGTGGAGGTCATAAACCTAACCCAACCTAACCTATGTTCATTTACGCGATAGAAGCCGCGGGCAAAATGTAATATTATTTATAATTATAATAATGTTCATATAAAAATATAAGAATATTTTTTTTATTCCTTTTTCCAGACAAATGAAAATACAAAGAAAGCTGAGGAAAATCACGGAAGCAATTAAATTCTTTGTGATCAATGAATGGAAGTTCTCTGATAATAATGTGAGAGCTCTCCTAACTTCTATGACTGCCAAAGATAAGGAATTTTTCAACTTTGACGTACGGACGATCGACTGGGAAACATGTATTCAAGATTTTGTATTTGGGACTAGAAAATATTTGCTAAATATAGATGATAGTAGAATATATAATACTAGCAAATTATCAAATATAGAATAGATATACGAGTACATATTCTTCTTTAGTATTATAAAAGAGATTGTATATAGATATGAGAGATATTTCATATATATAGAAGATAAATTAAGAATTATATTGTTAATTATCAATGATTATTATAACATTTAAATATTTGGAAACGAAAACATACCATGTCACGTTACGACATAATATTAATGATTACAATGAGTATTGACAATGTTGCATAACCTTCCGAATCTATGAGTTATTGTCAATGAGTGACGGCTCCCTTCATAGTGAAGATAATATGATTGCTGGCGTTCAAACGTGTACTTGATAGAATGAAAGACTCTAGAGTGCTTTGTGAAGCACAAAGGATGACGTGTCTGTGTTCTTTTATGACTTTACATGGCTCCTGAAGTTATCGCGAGCCTAACTATTGTTTATGACCTATCACACAAACTAGCGCATTGATAATACAAAGTATTAATCTTGCTAACTTTTGCAACCATAAAGTAATATCATCATCATCTCAGCTAAAAGACGTCCACTGCTGAACATAGGCCTCTCCCAAGGATTTCAACACAGACTGGTCTTGAGCCAGATGCATTCAACCGCTTCCCCCGACCCTTACCAGGTCGATAAGTAAAGTAAAGTAACACTTCAGACAAATGTAATCACACGAAATAGATACATTTATTTAATATTCATATGTGCAACTACAGTTTTCAGATGCTGCGCATGCGCAATACAATATACCGTACATCAAAGAATTGTTATTGTAATTGTAATTGCATAATAGTTGAATTTGTACATGGTGCGTAATATACGAATCGATATATTTATTTAACAATAAGAAATATTAAGTTAGTGTATACATTTTCCAGTAATACTCGTTCAAAGTAACGAGTATCGAGTCATCTCTATTTATATGGCAAATAAATCTAAATCTTGTATAATAATTCACCGAGACTGAATTTCGATCCTGGCAGTCAATCTTCAGTTATTTCATTTTAATCTAATTACTTTTAAACACCAAATCATATTATTTCGTTAATTTAGTTCTAATTTACTTATTGGTTTTGTTACTATATTTTCTATTGTATTGTTAATTGTTGTAAATAATTAAATTTGTTTTATTTTAATTGGTTGCATCATCTTGTAAATGTCAAAATGATATTGAAATCTAATTAATATATTTAATTAAAATTCAAGGTACCCTATTTGTGCAAGCAGTACCTTAAAAGATTAAACAACCAAACAAAAAAAATTAAATCATGTATGTAATATAAGTATTGTTGTGTAATTACTGGTGGTCCAAAAATAAATAAATAAATCTTAACGGAGACTATAGCCAACGATGCAGAAGAATACCTAGTGCATAACTATACGTATACAATAGTACACTCTCTATACCCTCACTTTCATAATCCTATGGACCGGTAATCCAATACGACCGGGTTACGTGCTTTCTTTCCAAGGCATAGAGTTGGATACACAAAACATTATAAGCAAAAACGACGGCTTTTAGAAAACCCTGTGGGAGTTTATGCTCACTGCATGACTTTTATTTACTAACACAATCGTATTGATGAGCATCGCAGCCGATATGTAAGTAGTAGAAGTCTTTTTACGGGGACGGGTTAGGTTGTAGAAATTGCTCAAAAAACGATAATTGAACCATGTTGCAATGAACATATGTGCTCCGCACCAACTGCTTGACTATCGTGGATGCTTATGTGATGCCTACGGAATAGAAGTCTTTTAGTAGTGTTCTGTGGTTGAAAACATTACCCACTTAGTAACTTTAGGTTGATTCTGAAATTTTCCTAATTGAAGAATCCAACAAATTATTTTGCCCGATTTGAGAAGTAGTTAAGTGTTGTTTGACTTATATATTTATTTCAAAACACCCGCATTCACTATCGCTGCGCCTCTGAAGAAATCTATATTATAATGCGACTGCTGTGCATGAGGGTTCGAATCTCGGGTCGGGCCAACAAAAAGTTATTGGGTTTTTTTGTTAAGAAATCTCAATAGCAGCCTGGAGCTAGGAAGTTGGCGGTATTAGACACCCCCGTGCCTCGGAAGTTTGTGCACACATTTTTGCACTATAAAATCTCCTGCGCAGATGGCTAGTCTCCGTTAAGACTGGCCGCCGTGGCCGAAAGTCGGTCTGGAGGACATTATTATTATTATAGGTTGCGTAGTAATCTTGATACAGTGTAAGTCATATTGCAAATAATTTAAATGACTTGTTCTTTTTTTTTTTAATTTAAATTGTCTTCATGAATGGCGTAATGGTTTAAGTGTTTGCCTCACTGCTGTCACACGCCGAGTGCTGTGGGTTCAAATCCCACACGGGACATACCTTTGTGTGATCCACAAATTTTTGTTCCGAGTCGAGGTGCTCTTTGTGTCTGTTGTTTAAATCTTTGTAAAGTCCCCCGCATCACAGAATTTACAAATAATGCTACAGCTGTCTTAAAAAAAAACAACCTGCTAAGTTTGCTGTTAGTTATGTGGACTCTATTTACATTTTTAGTGGCAAGGTCAAGCTACATAATATATTAAATCCCCTTAAGAAAATAATATCTCTTGCAAAGAGCACCACGCAGAGCGATGCATTGCAGCAATGAAACTGAAACAATGTGCTACGTACTTATTAACCCCCGACGCAAAAACGACGGGGTGTTATAAGTTTGACATGTCTGTGTGTGTGTGTGTGTGTGTGTGTGTGTGTGTCTGTCTGTGGCATCGTAGCTCCCGAACGGATGAACCGATTTTAATTTTGTTTTTTTTGTTTGAAAGGTGAATTAGTTGGGAGTGTTCTTAGCTACGTTTGATAAAAATCGTTCCAAGATGGCCGCCGCCACAAAATGGCAGATTACATATTTTTTCACAACCCCCTCAATATGGGTATCAAATGAAAGGGCTTGACTAGTAGAATACTATACACTATGATAAATTTCAAATCCAAGATGGCCGCCGCCAGAAAATAACATATTTTCATAAAAATTTTCAATATGGGTGTCAAATGAATAGTGGGTCGGGGGTTTTCTAAATTTTAAATTTAATTATAGTCTTTTTTTGTAAGTTTAAAATTTATAATTTAAAGTGAGCTCCCATGCCTGGGATAATACCTGCGTGGCTGTCACTGAGATTTTTTGATAGCAACTATTAGGCTGACTTGGTTCCCACACTAGTGATAATTTCAGCGTCACAAGGGCTTAACATATTAATTTAAATAATGAAAATGAAAATGATTTTTATTTTTGCACCATCATGACATGCATCATAACTTATTATTAAAATGTAGGTACATATATCAAAAAGTAATAAAATACAAACAAACAAAGAAAGTTTAAAGACAATTAAAATGTTGTTTATCTGCACATGCACGTCCCATCCTGACGGCACAAAAATAACGGTGATCCGCTCAGCATAATGCTGTGGCACTTGCATTGCTGCAAGCACACAGCGGCAGCGCTGATTTTCAGCGCACACCACAATTGACGTTTGGTCCGCCAATAGTGCACTCAAAATAAAGAAATAAATAATACATAAGCATTAAATAAATAGATAACCGTGAAAGTAAATGTAGCATAATAAATACTATTTTATTAAAAGAATACACTAAAAAGTAATAGGTGTAAAGTAAATAAATATTAGTTATGAATTGAGTAACAAAAATAAAACTACGCTCATGACGTAATGAGCGTCATAAGATGGGCTCATGTCCGTAAAGATGTTTTTGGCACTACTTATTTTTCCAAAATCAATATACATTATGTATCTCGATTTTGGAAAAACACTAATAATCAATGTATGTAAAGTGCTACTACTAAAATTGTCTTGGCAGGAACACTTTGGCTGACTTGGTCATCGATCTCGAGAGCTCAAGCACAGTAGTCGTATAAGCTACCGGTACGTCACCAAAACAAAGCAAAATAATTAAACAGAAATTAATTTACAATACCTTTTTTTAAAAGGCCAGCAATAGTGCAATATGCTCAATATAACAAAAGCTTTTCCTTATTATAAAATCAATTTTCTGTTTGTAAAGCTACATGTGCGCCCGTGGTCGCTAGTGTATTATTTATGAGAGCTACTAACACTAACCGCGATGTTCCTACTTCCTCCGTTGGTTTTTACTCGGGTTGGTTTAATCGTGCTAATAAATATAGTGTGAAGCTAGAGGTAATAGAATGTTTGAAGATTTTATACTATCTACTGCTCGCGGCATTGAGATTAATAATTCTGGTGGTGTTGCCAGTCAGAGCTGGCTCATTCATTTTTTGGCTCATTTCGCTCTTTTTTTAAGACTTTACCCACATTGGTCAAATCCTGCGTCGCGGGGTAATTTACAAACATACAAATAACGGGCACAAAGAACATCCAGACTCCGGACAACCTTTGGTGGATCACACAATTTTTGTCTCGTGTGGGATTCAAACTCACAATGTTCAGCGTAGTACCAGTGACGAGGTGACTTAAACCACTACACCATCCGTCTAGATGAACATTTGTAATCATACAATCTCATCCCGGCACCTTAACATCGCACGCAACCAAACGCACAAGCCTATAACACGGGATTAACGCAGTTATAAAGTAGGATTTATATTAATAACGAGTAAAAATCAGTCATGAAACAAGACTCAAACCTGCGGTCTCAACAAAATATTTCGTCGCTATACCAACTAAACTATTCAAGGAAATATAAAATAAAATAAGTAACTCTCTTTAAGAATCTTAGATAATAATACGTTAAAAGAATCCTTCGTAGTTGTTTTCTCCCTTTTTTATAATCAGGATTATAATTTAGTATTGAAAATGCTCAATATTCATAATACACTAGTTATGCTTGTTAATATAATTACGTTTAGAATGCATAATTAGGATAATGCGTCGTTTTTTTCTTAAGAATTAACTAGGAATAATTCCTGGATCTTGGGGGACTTTATAAACATTCAAAGAACGGACGCAAAGAACACCCACCCTCGTGAAACTATTTGTGGATACCACAAATTTTGTCCCGTGTGGGTATCGAACCCACAACACTCAGAATGGCGGCAGTGGCGAAGCGCCCACTTAAACCACTACGCAGTTGGCAGTTGAAGTTGGGTCGCAAATGTTATACCTTACTAGTTTATGATGATGCGCCTACCTACGTCAAAATTATTTTATTATAGCGTCAAATCCCACCGGAAAATTATATGCCATTCCAACATGAAAAGTTTGATGAGAAAAGCTTACAATAATATGTTATTTTGTTTCTCACTGCACACATACCCCTCAAGAAATTTGTGAGTTCTGTGGACTACATAATCCCATCAAGACTTCTATTTTCATAGAGATCTTATGCACAAAACGCAAATATAGTGTTGTAATGTTATCTAAATATGATATTGTTTTAGGTGTAATCGACACCTAAAACAAAAGCACACTTTTCTCAGATCGTTTTTTTTTTTGTATTCAAATTATATGGACATGTGCGAATCGAAACATAAAAATATAATTATTAAATTGTGTCGTTTCGCACAATTATTGCGTACAGACTTGTGCGAAATGACCAATAAGCCCACTTGGAGCGATGGTAGTGGCAAGGCGACCATTTAAATGAATGCGCCTTCGGTACAGGTAATTTAATTCTATACTTATTTATGGCATATCTAATTACCTAAGCACACGGAAATAAGTAATACTTTTTTATTAGACTGTATTTATAAGCATTTAATAAATATATATGTATATCTTAACTAATACCATTAACAAAAATAATTTGATTATTTTTATTTTTGTACATGTATAAAGTCTAAATTTCTTCAGTCCGAAACACAGATATGTGTACCTAAGTATTGCATTTTATCTTAGCGTTCATTAAACCAATAACCACCATTGTAAAGTTTAAACTTTTCCAATGCACCTAAACCAAAGATCTAATAATTGTCGTAATTTAAAATGTAGATTCGCATTTCGCATATTTCTCTGTAACAGAAAGGAAATTAAAACATTTGCGAACCACGTCGCGTGGTGTCACAGTACTTACATAATGTATTGATCTCGGCTTGCCAACTAACGAAGCGGAATGCTCACTAAATCATCGGATTATACGTACTATCTCACTCATGCAGGTAACACAGTTAAAATAAATGAAGGTTTTAGTATCTACGTCAGAACTGCTAGTTTGTGCTATTTATTCTACTACGTCACACTATGCTTGGTCTGTTTGTATCTTGGCAATATTATATATAGAATACGTGACGGGAATATTAAAGACTAAAGTTAACTTTGAAACAAGTTAGTATCTAGACAGTTTAATAATATTTTGATACTTCCTTATAACGTATGTTATCATCATTTCATTTCATTTTGATAATAACTATGTTTCTATTATATAGTTCTAATATATTTTGGCTACTTTTAAGTATATCTATATATTTACTGAAATTTAAAATAGTTCGATGCTATTTATGTACTGTAATAAAAAATGTGTGTAACGTATTATTTTTAATGGTATAGTCCGCATTTTAGCTTAAGTAAAGAAGGAAATATGTGATTTTTGTTTTATAATATAGTTAATATTTTTTTACCGAGGATACAAATAAAGGTGTAACGACGACTTAATCTGGATTAAAGATAAATTTACTATATTTATTGTCTTGACTACCTTCCTTATTATCTTAATATGGTGCGTGTTTTTGCATATACCCGTTCCTTTTTCTTTTTTTTTTTTACTTGGTGGAATGCAATGACGCTTATCCCTCCGCGGAGGCGGGCGGAGGGATTATGTCGGACTCGCCGGGGTAAACGAAAGATGGAAAAGATATAATGTACCTCCCGGAATACCGACTAAATCTACCACGGTGTTCCTCGACAAAACCACTATCGACGGGGCCGCGCGAATCGCTTTCGCATGCGGTCGCGACTCCGCCGAGGTTACGGCCCGCCGTATGAAACGGCAGGCCATTACGCGAAGAGACCTACCCAAAGGACTCACTTCTATAAATACCCTACTGTCTCCCCCCTAGAGGGGAGACGGACTCAAAACAGAGGCGCGCGTGGGAACACACACGCCGCCTCTCGGACCTGGTGCTGAACGGATGGCGGGCAGGCCCACAAAGCCCGCCACCCCCAGGTCAAACCTCAGGGTGGCTGGAGGTCATCGCGCGCCCTCCGGCGCTCGGCTCTGCGGTTGGGGAGAGGGTTTAAACATTTCCTCTCCCGCTCCGCCACCTCCTTGATGGAAATCACTTCCTCGCAGAAGGAGGCGACGGCGTTCCACGATCTCTCACTCCGGACTATAGACTGAACTACGGCCGGGAGCGAGAGGGCAACCGATCCGACTGCCGCGATGAAATCACGGCGCTGCGATGCCCAGGCGGGGCAAACCGCCAAAGTGTGCAGCGCCGTGTCCTCTACAACGTCACGGCAGTCGCCGCAGTGGTGACAACCGGACGTCTCTTGCCGGCGTATACGACACAGGAACCGGCCAAAACAACCGTGGCCAGTCAGTACCTGTGTCAGCCGGAAGGTGAGGGCGCCATGCCACCTCTCCAGCCACTCCTCAAACACGGGACTTACCGCCACGATCATGGCGTGCCCGTGCATATACACGTTCCTGCGCAGACGCAATAAACCTAACCCACATTATCACGCACCGTAGCTGCGTAAGTAGCCTCAATGATCACGGATCCCCACTCATGTTTATAATAATATATGCACTGCCGTGCAGTCATCACAAAAATAATTTTCATTTTGCGGTCATTGATGACCGCGGCGTTCAAAGGGTGAATAGTAGGTTATCGTTTATGCTACCAAGGAAAACCTTTTTTCAATTGCGTGCTCGTGCGTAGTAATCTGTAAAACCAAGGACCGTCGGCAGTTACCTTTTGATAAAACAAAATAACAAATTCAATGTACGTTCGTTTTGTGGCAGCCTGTGAGCTTTGGTAAAATAAAAACAACGTACCTAATTTATTTTGTTAAAAACCATTTTTGATCTAATTAACCCCCGACGCAAAAACGACGGGGTGTTATAAGTTTGATGTGTCTGTGTGTGTCTGTGTGTCTGTCTGTGGCATCGTAGCTCCCGAACGGATGAACCGATTTTAATTTTGTTTTCTTTTTATTTGAAAGGTGAATTAGTCGGGAGTGTTCTTAGTTATGTTTGATGAAAATCGGTCCAAGATAGCCGCCGCCACAAAATGGCGGATTACATATTTTTCACAACGCCCTCAATATGGGTATCAAATGAAAGGACTTGACTAGTAGAATACTATACACTATGATAAATTGCAAATCCAAGATGGCCGCCACCATAAAATGGCGAATTACATGTTTTTTTCACAACTCCTTCAATATGTGTCGGGGGTTTTTAAATTTTTTATTTATGTTGAACATTAAGTGGGCTGAATAAAAACGTCACACAGAGCTGGTGTGGGCGTAAAATAAGTAATCTTCTTATCTAAGCATTAATTTATTTCTGTTACCGGGTCTTATAATTTAATTTACGATATTAAATATGGTATCGTGTAGAAATTTTAGGGTATTATTTGGGCATCGCTCTGGCGCCGTAGGGCAAAGTGGACTATCCCCTAATACATTACTGTCTTTGTCAGTCTATTTATTTAAATAATCTGACTGCCAAATTCAGTAGCCTGTATAATAATTGCATGGATGGCATGGCTGATTAAGTGATAACCAGCTCCTACTAGCGCCAAGTATTGTAAGTTCGGTTCCCATACAGTCAACGAAACAATGTGTCTGATAGCTTTTCGTATCCGTTAACTTGATATTTGTAAAGCTACCCGCTTTAATTTTAATAAAAACAGAAATGTCGTCATGCCTCTACTAAGAACTGTGCTGTCAACAAGAGGGCCAATGTTGTTTGCGCTACCAGCGCAGAGTAAATGAGTGAAACAAGTAAGTCAAATAGGTATTACTATAATGTATTTAATATAAGAGAGTGGTATATATACATACTAGTGGTATATATACTACACCATTACTATTTAAGCTAACACTTATTTGTTCGTGAACATGGCTGCTGAAAAGCAACCGAAACGTCGGGGCAAGTGTAAACTTAAATAGAAATAGTTTGAATAATCTAAATAGCTTAAAAAGTAATAAAGTTCAATAGTAGTAGTGTAACAGTATTAAAATATGTAACTAAATATTAAACAACGCTTAATAATTAGTTGTTATTATTTTAACAGATTTGAAGTACATACTAATCTAAACTCTTGAATTTTTTTAAATAGTTTCTTCTGTCGGCATTTCAATAGTTGAGTAATTATTTTCCATATATGTATATATATATTCTTGATAAGAACAATTCTATCATAATTACATAGCAAGTTATAGGATGACTTACTTATATAACCTTCTTAAATTTTCCTTCATCTAAACACAACCCTCATTTTTGTTTAGTATTTCAAGTATCTAGAGAATTTATCTTACTTCCTTATTACAGCTTTTACATATAATACTGAGAGCTCCAATTTCAATCGTTTTCATCCAAAGTCCGTGCCTTCATCTTATTGTAATGCTCTATTTGACATACCCGTATCTCGTTACCATGCGGCTTCGGCGGCATCAGCATGAAAGTATCTAAGCTCGTCTTATATACGTCGAGCCGTAGTGCTGTGTATATGCTATGATAATCCGGATCTACATAGTAAATACACAGAAATATTATGGTAGCTATGACAAAGAGGTGCTGTTGATAAAGGGGTGCTCTTGTTTAGGGATTAAACTTAAAGTTACTATGCAAATAATGCAATGCGGATGTAGGAACTTAAATAATTGTTTTAATGGACTTTAATTTCACCTATTATAGTGTCAGCCAGCCCTATATATAAACTGTCCTTCTTCTCAGTTTTTAAGAACGATTAGGGCATAGTTCAGAGTGCTTGTTCAGATCGGTTTGGTAGACTTCACACATCCTCAAAAACTTTATGCAGAACTCTCAGATTTGCTGGATCTTTTACAACGTTTTTCTTTACCGGTAAACGAGCGATAGTTAACTATTTAAAACGCACAACTTCGAGAAGTTAGTTGTGCAAGCCTCAGGCTCGAACTAGAAGCCTCTGCGTGTCAGTCCAGCGCTCTTCCACTAGGCTTTAGCTGCTATATTTCTATATCAATTTTAAATAATTTACGCCTTTTCGAAAGTTTGTGTGCCGTGAGGGACTTTATAAACTTTTAAACAAGGGGCATAAATGACTCCCGTACTTGGAATAACTATTAGTGGATCACACAAATGTTTTTTCCGCGTGGGGATCAAATCCACAACACTCGGTGCAGTGCCAGTGACCATTTAAACCACTAAGCCATTATTGAAGCTAATTCTATGTGCTACATATTTTCGTGACTAGTTAGGCTTGTTTCACACGTACAACAACCACACTACAACCACACCATAACCGCACCACGTGGGCGGGCGCAATTTTGTATTGAAAATTAATAATAGAATGTACATGGACCACATTTTACCGTCATTATCGACCACGTGGGTGACACCGACCACATCGCAGCCACCAGCGACACCGCGAACTAGCGTCCAACCATATCGCAGACACAGCGCTGCGTTAAAGCACCGACATTGCGCGCACGCCTGCGCCCTCCCCCCGTCATTCATTCTGCGTTGTACTGTGGTAGCAACAACAATGTTTCCTCTTCTAATTCCATGAGTTTGTTCAGTCAAAGCGTGTTTCTTCAACGAAAACCGGTATCAAACTGTCTATCTGCACTCGTGACCATCATTGCGTCATCGCAACCACATCGCTACTACTAACGACAACTTAACCTCATCCACATTTTGTGGGAACCACAACGCAACTGCAAAAAGCTGCAGCGACACTATTCACACGTAACCACTGCTTGATCACCTTTTGTCGCGTCGATGTGGTGTGATTGTGGTACGTGTGAATGAAGACTTAGATTTTTCACAAAATGTATTTATTCAATCTGAGCCAAAAATTTACTATTAAAGAGACATCATCTTTCTTGTATAACTGATGTATAAGATAATCAATTTAATCTGACGATATCACTATTCGATCCATAATCTCGATCCTATGTAATTAAGTTTCAATTTTGAGATATTGTATTGTATGCCTTTGACCACAGCAATACGATTATAGTTAATTGAGTTACTATTAATAGCTCGGCGGCAAAACTTCTTGATACATACATGCGATATAGATGTCTCACGCTTATACCTCCGAATAACCTTAGACGTGTGTTACAACGAGGTTATGCTAGCAATGGTTTGAGGTTGGGACCTTTTTAAAAGAGTAGGCATTGGCGCAGTTGTAGTGACGTCTGTGCGTGAGTTCTCAGATTCGATTCCTGGCTAGTATATGTTTTTTAGTTCTGATATAGAAAACGACGATAGCGAGCCTATTGTTGTTTACCTTGCATAGTTCCAGACGTGTTACTACTGAGAATTTCAGGACAATAAACCCAATTACTCTCAGTTCGACCAGGGAATAGAACTTAAGACCTCAAGCTCAGCAGTCACATACACTAACCACTGCGGCACTGCCTACCCCTTTTAGGGATTTATGCCTGAAACTATGGATTTATTTATCTACCTCAGCACGTATGATGTTTGATTTATTTGGCATCAATATTTGTATGCATTGGCGTTGACCTATTTAAGTTTACAATGTTGACTGTTGCAACAATAAGATGGGCAAAAGTTTCATACAGCAAGTAAAAGAAAAGTTAGTACTGTTGACACTATTCTTACTTTTGCTTAAGTATACTTACTTTTAGTACGACTCCTAAAAGGATAACAGAAAAGAGTTGTTGTGATTATTGTAAGCTACCAAGCATTGATATATGTATAACTTTAAGAAACATTTCATTATCTCCATGTCTCCATGCCTTTCGAATATTTTTGTAGACTCCAACCGATCTTTTACGATTTTTAACATAATAATTCTCTTGTTTTGCTTCATATGCCGATCAGGCTAGGCCAAATCCGGCAGTAATAAGTGTAATGAGGGTGTAACGGTATGTGGATAAAATACATATGCTGTTTTTGTTGGGTATAGATTATTATATAATTACTTATGTATTTAAAGTTAAATGCTAAGGCGGTTTATTGGGAAATGTCGATTCTAAGGGTTTGTCCTACCACCTCCAGATACCATCTATCTATAAGATTAAAGTCTCGACATCTCTCTTCTTTAACCTAACATGAATGAGACAGCATGCTATTTATCTTTCGGATAACTTTTATTTTTGAGTTGTAGGACTGGCCATAAGTTTAATAACTTTACCCAATGAATTGTTTACGTCAAAATCTTAGAGAAACGCATGAGGCAAAAATAAAATGCATAGGCAATTTCCAGATTCATAATTCAATAATAACTTATTGGGTTGCGGTTCTCAAACTCAGCATAATAATGAAATCAGGGTCACTGGCGAAAGGTAGCTTCCTAAAATATTCGTAAGATCGATTATATTACATTATAAGCTTCCCCTTGAAGGAACCATTTAAGTGGCTGTGGTAGGCTGTTTCAGGGACTCGTTGCCAGGCCTTTGTCTGCATAAAGTTACGTTGAATATTGGCAATCGCTTGAGTAAGGTTTGGTTGACACGGGATCCCGCAATATTAAATTATATGTATAATGTTGTTATTATTGAAACCATGTGTACCCGTATACACATAATACATATTATTTTAGTTATTTTAGTAAATTTATTTAACTTCCTCTTTAGTAGGGCTTAAGCCGTGTCATGCGTGCTAAGAGTAGGATGTTAAATTAAGTAAATTGATGATCATGTGGTCGCCTTGCCACTGCGCCGAGTGTTGTTGGTTCAAATCCTATACGGGACAAAACTTTGTGTGATCCACAAATGGTTGTTCCGAGTCTAGGTGTTCTTTGTTTTCATTATTTGAATTTTTGTAAAGTCCCCTGCGACACAAGAATTATTCCTAATGCGGGAGTGATCTTTTACAAAAAGGAAGAAAAAGAAACGTTAAAGGCAAGCCCAATTACAGATCCTGAAGTGACTTTGATTCTCTAGTCGGCAAAGTCGTATTCCTAATATCCTTATCTTATCTTATCTTGTGTGGGGGCCAGTCAGTACAGACCGGCGACACTTCGACCCAGTGGGATCTTTTGTGTCGACTTCCCCAATAACGACTGCCATAGATGTTCATGGCAGCCGGGACCGACGGCTTAACGTGCTCTCCGAGGCACGGAGCAGGCGATAATTGTCAATCAATACGCACATAATTTCGAAAAGTCATATAACTTCCGAAAGTCAGAGGTGCGCGACGTGGGTTGGACCCGAGACCCCCCTGCATTGCAGTCTGTTGGTCTCCCCACTGAGCTATCGCTGCTCTTTAAAAAAAATCTCCTCCTAATATCCTAACAGCATATGTAAAGCTATCCTCGCGGTTTCATCTGGTCCGTTTCTAAAAATCGTAAAATATTGTAAGACAGCCAATATCCATAACTATAAATTGCAAAAATTATTGTCAGGTCTGACTGGAAGCTTGAAATATTAGCGCGTTTAAACAAACAAACAATCTCTTCTCTTTTAGAGTTAGATATACAGTACACAGTAATATAATATTTTGACTTTTAATAATTGAGGCTTAAATATGAATATATGTAGGTATATGAAAAGGGGTTTTGTATATGAGTGTGTATATATAAAAAGGGCATTACATTTACTGCACTGTGTGGCTGCAATATAGTTCTCGACAACGTTGCCAACAATATCACACATACATAAATATTGTACAGTGTACCTATATGCAAAATATTGCCATGTGAAGTATCACATCAGTAAATACGGCAATATTTTGCGTATTGTCAGACAATTATGTTTGGTAAGGCCGACGTAAAATATTCAGATGGCCAAACATTAGCTGCAAATATCGCAGTAAAATATTGTTTGTGTAGAATCATTTTCTGAGATTCCTAGAAAATCAGGTGAGTCATTGTATTTTATTTAAATACTTATATGATCAACGATATGGCATATTATACTATCATAATGATTAAATTAGTTTTAAAACATCCATAAGCCTACAAAAAGCGTAAACACGCAGAAGCATTTTAGAAACATCGCTCTATTGACTGCATCTATATAATAGTAAACGTAAATCCTAACTATAATATAATTAATGCGAATGTGAGTTTGTCTGTACGATTTCACGCCTTAACTACTCGACCGATCATCATGAAATTTTGCATACATGTTGTCAAGGGTACAGAAAAGGTCATACATTTACGCGAGCGCAGCCGCGGGCAAAATATAGTATCACATAAAAACAGTATTTTCATACCAACCACAGTTAATTATTGTTACCTCAACTACTTATTCAACTCTGCTACTCAAAAATTGATATTACGTTTCTAATTTACAGTTTATTTACAAACCGAAACCCTTTGGTACACCTTGATATAATTATACGTTACTATAAACAGTTTATATATAACATAGTTTAGACTCATAGAGACTTTAGTGAAGATTCCATGGTGCCATTTTTAGTAGTAAGATCACTTCTAAATTTTATTTCCATTCACTAGTAGGTTATTACAAATAGTTTACCGAAAACTTCAATCACTAAAAGTAAAACAGATTGACAGAGAAGATACAAAAGCATTGTTTGCATCAAATACTCACAACGACCGATATACACCCGAATAAAACTGCACAAAAATATACATTACCATTGAAACGGAACAACTTCCTTTTTCTCAGAGTTAGTTCGCGAAACAAAGCGAAAGTACCACCTACACTTTTCTATCAAGTGTCTGTCTACAGACTTTGTGCCTCGACTCCAGCGACAAGTGGGACGCGAGTCTGTATTATCTAGCAGTTGTAGAGGAAAAAATACAGCTTGTATTTCTGTATTACTATTGTATTACGTTTAGTTTAACTATAAATAAATGCTTCTACTGTTGCTAGGTACTACGGGAGAGTTGGGTACTTATTAAAAACTAGGTGTTGTTTCTTTAAAGTGTACTTATTCACGTCTATATCTCGGAGAGGTAGGCAGAGGTTCAATACATCTCAATGGCTCCAATTATGGTTTTACGTCCCACGTAATAAGGGGTGAACCTATTTACGGGGAGTAATCTAATAATTGGGTACATTTTCAGATTTCGTATATGCACAAAAACTTAATAACTTTTGGCCCAACCCGTAAAGTTGAACCATAGACCTTATGAATAGTAGCCACATTTATGCTGCTGGGACGCCGAGGCATTCAAGTAAACAAACTGTTATACCGCTTCAACGGTCTGTGTACCTACGGTAAATCCCAACTTGCACAATAATAATTTTAGTACAATTAGAAGGATTATATGAATGAATCAATTTGGATCATATATAATGTACAACTTATTCATACTATCTATCAATAAGCTTCCAGTGTCATTCATCAAGCAAATAGTCCTGACTACCTAGAGAATAATTTATTATTTGACCGGACACACTAGCAAATCCAAAGAATATTTATTCTATAGTTTTGATTTAAGCTATCATTTGAAAGTTCTAAACGGTCACCCATCCAAAAATAAATGATCATTTACACTGTCATTGTTTAAAACATTATTTCACAAGCATTTCGAGAACGCGAAATACCCAAATTTTTTACAGCGATCCTGAAAATAAATTCGATGTAAAGTTTTCTATTGGTCAAAACATTTGGAATGCCACATTTTATTGTTCCAGGCTTTAATTGAAATGTTGTTATACAATTGCGATGGGACTGACTAAATTTATGTTCACGTACGTGACATGGGTGGCAAGCAGCCACGCGAGAACACAACTTGAATCATGAGTTCAGTTAATGTTTGGATTTTGGACAAAATGAAGATAAAAAGTGTCATAAATTTTCATCGAATGTTCTCTCAAAACAACCCATGGTTCTGAGGCGTGATTTCTCTCATTATTATGCTGTGTTTGCTACCTAAGTCTAGGCAAATGATTAGTTTTACTAATCAGGTCAGGCAAATAGATAATTGTAGGTATTAATAATTTGCCTGACTCGGAGGGATATGGAATATTGAAGAAGAAGGATATTGAATTTTACTATTGGATATTCTTCTTAGCAGCACGGCATCTGGTAATGAACAAATTTTTGTACTGTAACTCAAAATGTGATGTGATACGGTAGATGATACTGCCCTAAAAACATGGGTCAGAAAAACGCACAGAAAAACATCGTTGTTTTACACCCGCGTTTTTCTACTTTCTGTTGAAATCTATGGTTTGTTATACTAAATTATATTAATGTTGCTTTATCTTAGGCTATTATTCTCAAGCAACACATACATGGTTAAACTAATTTTGTTTACATTTGAACAGTTAGAATAACACACAGTTTTCCATCATTAAGATGTTCACATTAGCATAGCCACTATCTTCATGTAGTTAATTAATAGATATAGGTGCTATAAAACTAAGTTAATGCGTATGAATAACTAAGTCTCGGCACAGACAAGCTACTGGCTAAAAACACATGATCAGCGGGTCACAAAGCTTTCTAAACATTTTGTTACATCACATGGTTTGTCGCGACGTCACTGAAATTGTCCACGCTCCATCTCAGGCCACACAAACATTACATAAGCGCCAATTAATTTTAGTAAAAACTTATAGCAGCCATCGTGATCACTGTTGTTGTGCGGTATTTCTGCAGCTGCTACCGTGTCTGGCTTCAATGTTTAGTCACCTTAAGAATACCAATTAAATAGTGTTAATTAATTAGAAATAACTCATGTCTTACTTATTAAAAAAAATGAGGACTCCGCACTTATTTTAATTACTGTGTCGCGGGGGACTTAATAAAGTTTAAAATTACGGTTGTTAAAAACAATCTGGTTCAGCACAACTATTTGTGAATCACACAAATCTTTGGTTCGTGAGGTGATCGAACCTACAACTCTCGTCGCAGTGGCAGCGGCGAGACGACCAACTTAAACCAGTAAGTCATCTGTGCAGTCGAAGAAGAAATAACTATATAATATTATTGTGGTAACTTTTTATCTACTGGAGGCTAAGCTAAGATTAGATACACTAAGTGTAAAATAGCGTCTCGCAACAATTGCAAATTGTTCCTTCTCAAGGTTAATATTCCATGTTCTGTTAATTTGAGACGCTCAATAGACTGAAGGCTAGACAGTATGGAGACTTGAATATTAGCCTGTCTGGAACATTCGAGACTAAGTCAGGAATAACCTTGGACCACCGTCTGATATTGTTAAATGTCTGACACATCCAGCTGCTTAAATAAGCTTTTACTTATGTATAGAATTTAGCTTGGATATGTCAAAATAAATATAAGTCCACGACTAATTCGTATTTATTAATAAGTACATTTTGCCCGCGGCTTCGCTCGCATAAATGTAGGTCAGGCTAACCTAACTTGGGGTGTGTGGCCAGAGAACCTCCCCGTGTGCCCGACGGCTGCTGGTCCTTTCTACATTTTAGTGGATTGGAACGGCAGTCGTTGGGCCGGTACACCCCGGGCAACACGGGTAATAATGTCCTTTCGGGGGCATTATTACTCGTGGCTAATACTCTGGCACGCGCGTAGGGAACCCGAGGCAGTTTGTCTCGGGGTTATCGGCCCGCGAGGGCCGCGTTTGGGGGTCTCTCCACGTGTTCCTCTGATTAGCAGAGGACACGTGGATGAGATGGGGGGGTTAGAGGAAGAAAACCTCTGTAAAAAATTACAAGTGGGGGCCGTCAGGCCGGGGCGGGTTGCGTAGGCGTCCTGCCCAGTCGGGCGGTCTTGGGGCGGGTGGATCGGTCCTGCATGGACCCCCATCCGGCCCAACAGGGGGGCATAGAGGAAGACAACCTCTCTAAAAAATTACCAGTGGGGGCCGTAAGGCCGGTGCGGGTCGCGTGGCGTCCTGCCCCGTCGAGCGGCCTTGGGGTGGGTGGATCGGTCCAACATGGATCCCCATCCGGCCCAACACGGGGGGGATAGAGGAAGACAACCTCTCTAAAAAATCACTAGTGGTGGCCGTTAGGCCAGGGTTTGAAGCTTAGGCTTCCTGCCCAGTCGGGCGGTCTTGGGGCGGGTGGATCGGTCCAGCATGGACCCCCATCCGGCCCAACCCGTAATCCTGAACTGACAGGACCGGGGGCCTTCGGGCTGCGAGGAAGAAAACCTCTATAAAAATTACCCAAAGCCCAAGTTTTTGGTGGCCCGGCGAGGGGCTGTATGGCTGGGGGGAACCCAGTCATTAGGGCCACCCAAAAACTCAATATATGAAGATGTCCGGTAAAGGTTTTAAACTGCCCCAGGAGGGTACCGGGTGCGCCGCGCCCGGAGAATCCCTCACGGAGCCTTCTGGCTCCGTCTGCCCCTCGTATTCTGGGGGGGGCAACCGCCATCACAGCGCAGTGCCGCGCGAAATATCTGGCACCAAAATTTCCGCAGGGTCAAGTGCTGACTCTGCGATGAGAGTGGCCTTGGGCTCCAGCCCGAACAAGGCAAGACTTAAGGATCCCAAAAAGGGGAAGGCAGAGAGGGGTATGACCCCGCCGTCAATCCGGGATGGTGTCCCGGCCGTGCCAAGGACACGGTCGAGGTGTCGGGCGGCGGCGCTGGCACGCAGCGACTCCGTGTCGAGCATGTCTGGCGCCGGCACCGGCACTGATATAGATGTCGGGTCGCGGGCGGGCTCGGGCTCAGAGGCCAGTCGGCCTCAGAGCCGGTGCTCGTCGGCGGCACGACGGGAGAGAGAGGAGGGGGGGGATAGCCCTGCTTCCCTCACCCACAAGTTCTGGGGTGCACCCGGCGCTTCTGCAAAGCGCCAGAAGACGTCGCACAATGCGCTGTCCGACTCTGGGTCGGACACGGAGGTGGAGGTGGTGAAGGGGATGCCCTGTGGAGGAAGGGCCGGTTCCCCGATGCCACCTCCCTCTGCGGGGAAGCTCCTCTGGCAGCCTCTGCCTGCCCGTCGAGCCATCTTGAGGACGGCTGGGGTCGCGGATGCGTCCCCCTTGGGAGAGGACTCGGTTGCCGACCTCAGGCAACGGTTCGAGGCTGGCGCCGAGACCGTCCTGAGGGTGGCGGCCCGGTCCGGCAACCTAAAGGGGGGGTTCGTCCAGGACCTTAAGCAAGCTACAGAGGAGATGAGGGAAGCCTTTTTCCATTTGTGGGGACGGACTTCCTCCGACCTTCAGAGGCGCTGGAGGTCGGAGAATGAGGGGCTGCATAGGCAGCTGGCGGAGCTCCGGGCGGAGGTAGCGGCCATGAAGGCGGCCGCTGCCACTGCCACTCGGGCCAACGTCGCGAAGACGCCCTCGGCCGCCGCCGGGGCGCCTGCCGGGAGGCCACGGGAGGATTTCCCGCCTCTCCCGCGACGCACAACGCGGCCCCTCGCTTCCGCGGAGGACCAGCGACCCGCTTGGGCGAACGACCTAATGCGGGCCACGGTGGCTCAGGCGCGCAACGTGGTGGAAGCGTGCCTGGCCAACTATGGCCTCGCACCCGTTCCGACCCCAGGCCCTCCACTCGGGGGCCGTCCCCGGATGGTCGGGGGCACGCCGGCTGGCCCGACGACCTCGGGCCCGCCGCGGCAGACATCTGCCCCCGCACCATCGGCTTCCTCTTCTAAGAGGAAGGGGAGGGGCGGAGGGAGGGCTACCGCCACTGTAGCGCCGCGGCGCCAAGCCTCCCAGCCCCGACCCGCCCCGGTGGCCTCTGCTTCGGCTGAGCAGCCATGGACAGAGGTCGTCGGGAGGAAGAAGAGGAGACAGAAGAGGAAGAAGAAGGCTTCCCGGGCTCCCCGGGTTTCAAATAAAAAGAAGGGCCCCACCCCGGCTGACCTGCGCCCCCCGCGCTCCACCGCCGTTGTGGTGGAGCTGACGGAGGAGGGACTCCGGCAAGGCGTCAGCTATGCGGGCGTCCTCCGGCGGGCCACTGAGGCAATGAAGGGCAACCTCGCCGAGATGGGCCTCGCTGGAGGCGTCTACTTTAAGGTTGCCGCCACTGGGGCCAGAATCCTGGAGGTCCCAGGAGCCACCTCCGGCGACAAGGCGGATAGGGTGGCCGAAACAATTCGGTCACTCTTTACGCCTGAGGAGGTCAGGGTCTCCCGCCCGGTGAAGTCTGCGGAAATGCGGATAACCGGGCTGGACGACTCGGCCTCCTCCGAGGATGTCGCCGCTGCGGTGGCAAAAACCGGCGCCTGCCCTCAGGCGCAGGTCAGGGTGGGGGAGGTGCGCCGCGGCAATGGTGGTCTGTGCACAGTGATGGTGCGCTGCCCCATCGCCGCGGCGAAGAAGGTGGCGGCCGGCCGTTTGCTGGTCGGGGTGGTCTCGGCTCAGGTGAACCTCCTGGAGCCGAGGCCTAGGCGGTGCTACCGCTGCCTCGAACCGGGGCACGTGAGGCAGCAATGCACCGCCGAAACTGATCGCAGCGACTTTTGTTTTCGCTGCGGTCAGCCCGGCCACAAGGCCGCCGCCTGCTCCGCTATTAAATCTTCCTGCAGCATCTGTTTGGCTGCAGGAAGGCCGGCGGGGCACCGGATGGGAAGCAAATCTTGCTCCCCACCCAAAAGACGAAGGGCCAGAGGGGCGGCTGCCGGGACTCCGGCCGCTCCAGCCCCGTCCCATACAGGGAGCAGTAGGGAGGCGATGGAAACCTAATTAATTATGGTCCATCGCCTCCTACAGGTGAACATTAACCACTCCGCCAGGGCGCAGGATATCTTGCTGCAGCACATGGCGGAGTGGTCAATAGACATCGCCGTGGTCGCCGAGCCTTACTGCGTCCCCAGCCGATACAACTGGTTTGGGGACCTCGGGGGCTCGGCGGCCATTGTTTCGTCCGGACCCTCGCTCCTGGTGATGACAGACAGGGGCGAGGGGTATGTTTGTGTTGATTGGGAGGGAACCGTCCTGATCGGGGTGTACTTTTCTCCAAACCGGCGCCTCGCCGAGTTTGAGCGATTTTTAGGCGCGGTGGGGGCCGTGATTAATCGGTACCCATCGCGTCCGGTCGTGGTGGCGGGGGACTTCAATGCCAAATCGTCGGCTTGGGGATCCCCTGTCACCAACGCTCGCGGCGACGCGCTGGAGGAGTGGGCGATTGCGACCGGCCTCGTGGTTCTTAACCGGGGGTCGGTCGCCACTTGCGTGCGCTGGCAGGGTGAGTCCATTGTGGACATTTCGTTTGCAAGCCCTGCCATAGCGCGCCACGTCCGGGACTGGCGAGTGCTGGTCGAGGCGGAGTCACTGTCGGACCATCATTACGTACGGTTCGACATCTCCGCCTCGCCGGCGATCCCGGACGATCGCCCGAGGAGAGGGCACACCCCGTCGTCCCCACGATGGGCGTTGAAACGTCTCGACGTAGACGTGCTGGTGGAAGCCTCCATCGTCCAGGCCTGGACCCCGATGGGTGAAGGGCCTGTGGAGGTTGAGTCGGAGGCGGAGTGGTTCCGGGGCGCGATGACGCAGATTTGCGACGCGTCGATGCCCCGGACCAGTGCTCGACCTCCAAGGCGTCAGGTGTACTGGTGGTCTGATGACATAGGCCAAAAACGCGCCGCGTGCATTGCGGCGCGTCGCCAGTACACTAGGTACCGCCGACGCAGGCGGTACCGTGACCCGACCGTGGAGGCACGGCTGCGGAGCGAATACGTACAGCGGAAGCACGCCCTGCAGTCCGCCATCAGCGAGGCCAAAGCCCAAAGATGGGAAGACTTCCTGGGGACTCTCGAGGCAGACCCGTGGGGCCGTCCGTATAAGGCGGTCAGGGGCAAGTTACGCCCCTGGGCCCCGCCGGTCACCGAGAGTCTCCAGCCCCGGCAATTGGAGGGGGTGGTCTCCGCTCTCTTTCCTTCGAGGGCGGAGCACACGCCTCCCATAATGGCGCCGCCCGAAGTTGAGGAGGGCGGTGCTGATGCCGGGGCGCCAGTAGTAACAATGGCGGAGCTCGGCGCGGCAATGGTACGGCTCCGGGGCAAAAACACCGCTCCGGGGCCGGACGGGATTCCTGGCCGCGCCTGGCTTTTGGCCTTTGACGCCCTAGGGGACCGGCTCCTCAGGCTGTTTAGCGCCTGCTTGGAGTCGGGACGGTTCCCTTCCATGTGGAAGACGGGCAAGCTGGTCCTCCTGAGAAAGGAGGGCCGCCCCGCGGACTCTCCCTCCGCGTACCGCCCCATAGTGCTGTTGGATGAGGTGGGCAAGCTCTTTGAGCGTGTGTTGGCTGCCCGTCTCTCCAGGCACCTGGTGCGGGTGGGCCCCGACTTATCCGAACACCAATTCGGATTCCGAGAGGGCCGATCGACGATTGACGCGATTAGCCGCGTCAAGGCCCTCTCGGAAGAGGCGGTCGCCTCGCGCGGGGTGCTGTTGGCGGTGTCCTTGGACATCGCCAACGCGTTTAACACCCTGCCGTGGGCGACTATTAGGGAGGCGCTCTGATATCATGGGGTGCCTCCCTACCTGCGCCGAGTAGTCGGGGACTACCTGCAACAGAGGAGTGTATTCTGTGTGGGGCGGAACGGAGAGACGTTCCGGAGGGAGGTGTCGTGCGGTGTTCCACAAGGATCGGTTCTGGGTCCGCTCCTGTGGAACATCGGTTACGACTGGGTGCTGCGGGGCGCCCTGACCCCGGGCGTCGGCGTAACTTGTTACGCCGACGACACGCTGGTTACGGCCCGGGGAGAGGACTACGGAGCAGCTGCCCGTCTTGCTACGGCTGGAGTGGCTCTGGTTGTCGGCAGGATTAGGATGTTGGGACTGGAGGTGGCGCTGGAAAAGTCCGAGGCCCTTCTATTTCACGGGCCTCGGCGGGCGCCGCCACCAGATGCCCATATCATTGTTGGAGGGGTCCGCATCGGGGTGGAGCCGACTATGAAATACTTGGGGCTCCACCTCGACGGCCGCTGGAACTTTCGCGTCCATTTTAGCCGCCTGGCCCCCCGGCTGATGTCGGCGGCGGGAGCGCTTAGCTCTCTGCTGCCGAATATCGGGGGGCCGAGTGTCATCTGCCGCCGCCTCTATTTGGGGGTGGTGCGGTCGATGGCCCTTTATGGGTCGCCCATTTGGGCTGGCGCCCTGAATCGCCGAAACGTCGCCCTCCTAAGGAGACCTCAGAGGGCGATGGCGGTCAGGGTGTCGCGGGCGTACCGCACCGTCTCCTATGAGGCGGCGTGCGTTTTGGCGGCATCGCCGCCCTGGGATTTGGAGGCGGAGGTCCAAGCGTCAGTGTATTACTGGCGCGCTGACCTCCGCCTCCATGGCGAGGAGCCCACGCACAGGACGGTGGAGACGCGAAGGTCCCAGGCTCGACTGGTCCTGGAGGCCAGGTGGAATGAGCGACTGGCCCAGCCCCGCTACGGGGTGAGGACAGTCGAGGCTGTCCGTCCAGTACTAAGAGAATGGGCGGACAGACGGCGCGGACCGCTCACCTACCGGCTTACTCAGGTGCTCTCCGGACACGGGTGTTTCGGAGAGTACCTCTGCAAGATAGCCGGTAGGGAGCCGACAACCAGATGTCACCATTGTGAGGTGTGCGACCGGGACACGGCGCAGCACACGCTGGAGGAGTGTCCGGCGTGGGTTGAGGAGCGCTGTGCCCTGGTCACCGTGATTGGCCCCGACCTCTCGTTGCCGACCGTCATATCTAAGATGGTCGGCGACGACAGGTGCTGGGGCGCAATGAGTTCCTTCTGCGAGACTGTCATCTCGCAGAAGGAGGCGGCGGAGCGGGGTCGTGAGGACGATCCTTACGCCCCGGACGTCCGCCGCCGGAGGAGGGGGCGCAGGAGACGCGCTTATGTCGCCCTCCTGCCCCCCACCTAGGGGCTCCGGGTGGCGGGGCCTCAGGGGACCCTGCCACCCGTAAACTAAAAGCCCCGAGAGGGCGCGCGCGGTGTTCCCGCGCGCCTTTCTGATGTCGAAAGGGGAGAGCAGTCAGGCTCTCCCCTGGGGACGAGAGGTGGTCGGGTCCGAAAAAAAATGACCCGGCCGGCACCCACACGGGGGGGCCTGCTATGGTTGAATCTTTTAAGTTCCCAACTGGCCCCCCCCATTGGGTGAGAGAGGGAACACCCCAGGTTTTTTAGTGGGTATACCAGCGCGTCTTCTTGCTGGGAGTCCCACACGCCCCGCCGGTGCCGTCCCCTAGCCGGCGGGTAGTGCATGAAGCATTTTTCCTGGGTATCAAAAAAAAAAAAAAAAGGCTAACCTAACTTGTTACCTACCTAACTTACCAAAACTACTTTTCTTACGTGGTAGAATTCTTTGTCGCGTACCCCTCCGCGGGGATGGGCGGAGGAGGGGTTATGTCGGACTCACCGGGGTAAAAGAAAGACGGTAATGATGATAATGGACCTTCCGGTAATACCGAGTAAACCTACCACGGTGTTCCTCAACATAGCCGCAATCGGCGGGCCCGCGCGAATCATTTTCACATGCAGTCGCGACCCCGCCGAGTCGTCGCAGTGGTGACAACCAGGCGTCTCGAGTATACGACACAGGAACTGGCCAAAGCAATCGTGGCCAGTCATTACCTGTGTTAGCCGTAACGTAAGGGCGCTATGCCGCCTCTCCAGCCACTCCTCAAAATCGGGTCTTACCGCTACGATCGTAGTGTGTCCGGCACTGGGGTGCACAAGTCGGTCTTTCCATTTCTCCACCAGAACCTGGCGGAACTCGCACCCTGCCGCCTCGAAAGCGGAAAGAGCAGCTCCTTCGCCCCGAGCTAGTGCCTCCTGGCGCTAATGGTAGAGCGACGGCAGGAGCGCCGCTTCTAGGTTCCATGGCATCGATCCGGTGAGGAGGCTCGCAGCCTGAATAAAAGGTAGCCTATGTCCTTTTTTATACCTCTGACAACGTGTATGTGAAATTTCATGATGAGCGGTCAAGTATTAAAGGTGTGCAAGTGGAACAATTAAACAAACTTACATTTGTATATATAATATTAGTTAGAACTACCAGCTATTCACAAAACAATGTCTTGATTTTTATTAGTACGAGTATATTAGTGATTTTCACTTATTTTCCTCTCAATATTGCAATGCTTCAAAAATACCCTATGTTATAAGCACCAATCATATCATTGTACTACTAATTTCAATAAAAAACAGCATTTAAATAGAATGAAGACGAGAATCAAAATAAATTGAAAAGTAAAAAGAACACATCATAAAACATGTGTGATTAAATAAAATTTTGCTACAATTTTTACGGAATAAATATATTTCTGAAATTTTAATAAAATATGTTAATTGTTTGAAGAGATAAACTTGACTGTAGAATTAATTTTACACTTAACTGCATGTTATTTATTTCGATTGGCCCTTTTAATCCTCGCCGCACAGCCAGAAAACACTGTAATTTAAAGCTGGATTCATGGCGTATGGCAACCGCCGCGCCGGCGACTATGGTCTGTGGCTAGTTCATATATAAAATGTATGAATGTGCTGTGAGCAGTTCGGTGACTTTTTGTGCTTTGACGCTTAAACAAAAGGCTACTACATGGCTACTAGTGAAGGCTTTTGAAATCTAACTACAAACTAAGCGATACAAGTGATGTGGAAGTATGTGCCAGTCAATCTTCTACATCCCTAACTAACCTCGTACGTTGCCCCTCTTGTTCCCAGGCTCGTTTCTTTAAAGGTAAACGGGGCTTGAAAGTACATATTAGTAAAGTATACAAAAACCGGGGCGGCTGGCGACACACTGTTGAGGGAGCTAACGGCTTTATTGAATGTTATGCTGTCCGGCAATGTGGACGATGCCATCATCGATGTTTATACGGTGCAAATTTATGTGCCCTTCGGAAAAAGAATGGTGGTATTCGCCTATTGTCGTAGGATGTACTTACAGGTGTATGGCAGCCAAAATATTCTGTAAATATTTCAGCACAATCCTAGCGGGAAAATTCCAACCCCTACAACTTGGCTTTGGCTCTTAAGGGGGCTGTGAGGCTGCCATATACGCCTTGTCAACATACCTTGGCTGTGGCGGCGGTGACGTCATCATAAAGGTTGACTTAAAGAATGCCTTTAACTCAGTGAATCGGGACACTTTGTTGACACAAGTAAAATTAGAAACCCCCAAAATTTATAAGTTCATTTGGCAATTGTACAGGTATCCATCAAAATTAATTTACAAGGAAAACCTTTTGAAATCAGCCGTTGGTTGTCAACAAGGTGACGCTCTTGGGCCAGTAATTTTTAGTTTAGCTATTCACCCCATCATTATGCAGCTAAATTCAAAATTTAATATCTGGTACTTAGACGATGGCACCCTAGGAGGAGATGTAGATACAGTATTACAAGACATGGCACATTTAAAAAATAAATTTCACTCAATAGGTTTGGAACTTAATCTAAGCAAATGTGAATTTTTCGTCGGCAATAACATCAATAAACTTTCAGTATTATCTAAATTTAATTCTTTGGCACCTAATATTAAACTTTTAGATAAAACATCTCTTCGCTTCCTTGGGTCCCCAATTTTAGATGAAGGTTTTGAGATAGTTTTCTAGAAGAGAAAATTCAAAATTTTTGTGAAACGTCAGATAGGTTATTTAAAATTAATCAACATTCGGCTTTTACAATTATTTAATACTGTCTTTTCGTCCCTAAATTTACGCATGCCCTCCAATCTTCACACTTTTGGAAACATTTGACACTTTTAGCAAAAATTTATAAAATTATACAGAACACTCTTATTAAAGTTTTAAATGTGGTCATTACCGACCGGGCGTGGCTATAAGCGAGCTTGCCAGTAAGCTTGGGTGGCTTCGGCATTCGAAAAATTACTGATGTAAGTTTACCAGCGTTCCTATCTTCGGTCCAAAGCACGGAGGAATTGACCAGGAAAATCTTGGCACCTACAGTGGTTAATTCTGAAGTGCTGTGCATGACCGACGCCGTGAACGCTTGGAGACTTGCTTGCTCAAGCACTGCTTTACCCGAAAACCGCCTCTTTCAGAGACAGTGGGATGGACCGTTATGCAGCATTGTTCGAGAAAATCTTATAAATACATCGTCCTGTGCTGCTGAACGTGCCCGCTTGCTGGCTGTGGGAGAGTGGGTGTCGGGCCTTTGGCTTCAGGCGCTCCCGTCGTTCAACATATGTACCATGTTGGATGATATGACCTTCCGCATTGCTTCTTGTTAGCGCTTAGATACTCCTTGTGTTTCTCCGCATCGGTGTCTTGCATGTCATGCAGCAGGAGTGCTGGTCGTATATCACGACACGCCAACCTGAATAACATACTCCGTCGGGCTCTTGTCACCGCTGGCGATCCAGCTCAGCTTGAACCTCACGGCTTAGTACGCGACGATGGCAAGAGACCAGATGGTATGTCATTACTGCCGTGGAAAATGGGTAGGCCTTTGGTGTGGGACGCAACTTGTGTCGACACCCTTACGCCATCACATCTTTCTAGCACAGCGGCTTGTGCTGGTGCTGCTGCTGCATCAGCGGAGACGCTCAAACGGCGTAAATATCAAAACCTTATTGGTGAGTACATATTTGAGCCGTTTGGTGTCGAAACGCTGGAGCCATGGGATCCAAGTGCTAGGTCTGTTTATAGAGACCTAGCTAAGTAGCTCATCGACGCTTCGCGTGACCAGAGGGCTGGTATTTTCTTTGCACAAAGAATAAGTATTGCCATTCAACGTGGCAATGCTGCCAGTCTTCTGGGCACGTTGCCAATTGACGACGATGCGGAGGAATATTATGACGCTTTTTAATTTTGAAGTATTATTTTTCTCTATAGTTTATATTTCTTGTAAATAATGTATGTATATATTATGTTAATTATTTAATTATGTCATTAAAATAAAGGTACGTTTAGTACAAACTTAATATTTATTTTCTTTTTATATTAAAAGGTTGGTGCATAATGTATAAAGGAGGTTTATTCCCTGCTATATTCTAATAAAACCTGCAGATCATGTGCTGATGACATGTTTACCTACATTGCATGTACAATAAACTCAATAACCACCAATGTAGAATTGATTCTGAAATTGTAAAAGGAAACGATTGTTGAATGAAATCCGTGCAGCGTGTTCTATATCACATGACTTTTTGACACAGCGAATGGTGGGAACACACGACATGGATTCGAATCGAATGAATTGCACCAACATCGTTACTATAACTTGCAAACATGCAACCGTTTTAAAGGTTGACGCTGACTGACATATAGTCGATCAAAGGCTTTGTCGATCGGATCAAGTGACAAACAAAACGAGTGGCGAGTTTTCCTAATTGAACTCTGTGTTGTTGCCTTACGGTCGAATACAGAATACCACCCAGACTGGTGACCAAAATTCCATAAGACTCACTCCGGCCTTTTGTTAGAAAGTCTTTCATTTATATCCGGATAAGCGTTTTCAATGCTAAAAATAAAATCTACAATGACGAATTATATTAGGTATGTTTATTTTAGACCGGTTTTCTACGCATCCTTGACCTTATAACAATGGTAGAAAACAGAATATTATTTTTGTCCGTCTTTTTCATAAGGTTTCACCACGGTTCAGTTCATGATGAAATAGTAAATTATAAATAGATTTGAATACCTTTTGCTACAAATATGAAGTCAGACATTTTGAATCATATTTTGTGATGTATTTATTTTGTATAGCTTTTATTACGTTACAGTATCAAACATAACAAAACAAAGATACCAATAAAACAAGTAATACTCAATTGCAAAAGTATTCCTAACTGAATTTAAGTCTTATCTATATTTAAAACTTTCTTTTAGACCACACAACTTTTTCAATCCATGATTTGTAATAAAATACATTTGTGAATAATCCATGGAAGCTTCCATTATCGTTCCAGGTTCTTTCAAATGAAGTTATACCGATGATGCTGAAGCCGCAAGGGTAATGAGCATTTCTCTTAAATAGGGGTGCTCCTCGATCATGCTGTGAAATTAAAAATAAATATTTAGTATTATTAACAAGTATTAAGTTGTACTACTGTTTTGTTTATACTGATATATTATTATGCCAAGAGCGATTCAAAGCTGTAAGCCTAAGATTTTTTAAGCCTCGTGCTCATTCTTCTTTCTACAGGTCAATATTATGTGTTTTTTTACCTTAATAGTAAACACTTTAAGCTTGACGTTTATATGTATTGCTTGTATGCCAGAGCAAATGAAAAAGCTTTTGACAATTTACCCTATAAAGTTCTATAACGTCTTCTATTCCCGAAGGTGATGGCAGAGGTATAGTACACCCACATGTCGCCAACTATGACTTAAATTCCCACATAATACCCGGATGGTGTAGTGGTTTAAATGGTCGCCTCGCCCCTGCCACTGCGCCGGAGGTTGTGGGTTCGATTCCCACACGGGATAAAAAATTTAGTTATTCACAAATTGTTGTTCCGAGTCTGGATGTTCTCTGTGTCCCTTGTTTGAATGTTTGTATAGTTACCCTCGATACAGAAATTACGTCTAGAGCGGAAATGTATTTAAAAAAATATAGGGGTTTAGGCTATTGGCATTTAAAGCGCACAGTTTGCCATCAGTGCCGCTACTAAGAATTACTAGACAGCAAAAGTCTATAACACTTGACTAACCCAGGAATTGAACCCGAGACCTCATGCACAGCAGTGGCATTCACAACCACTGCGTCACCGAGGCAGTGGAATATTTGTAAAAGTGTAAAAGAAACTTACTTCACAAGCCATCTTTTTTCTACTGTTAAATCCATAACATAACTGAGTAGTAGAGTTGACGTCGGGGTAGATGTTTCTACATTTATTTTTACTGAACTTGTTTAGATACACCTAAAAATTACGCGAATATAAAAATATTAACCAATACTCTAGTTATATGCAAATTTTCAATACTTGGTTAATGTATCCAAAACTTACGAAACAAGGGTTCACAAGATGCTTGTCTTTATTTATGACATTGCCAATGGAAGCAGCCATTGCTGGTTGCTTATTGATATCAAATGGCTGTGGTAAGCATATGGGCGTTACATGGTAGTTGAATAAAACTCTGGAAGCGCAAACATAGGAAGAAAGAAATAAGAATTTTTTTTTAGTTGTAAGCCCTAATAAAGTTATTTTATATTGTAAACATTTTAAGTCTTAAACAATCCAGAAAGTAACAGATATTCAGTGCAAATATGATATTTGAACTTTTAATGAAATGAAAAGAATCTAAATTAAACAAAATTTGTTATAACAATAATAGAACCAGCCCTGTTTATGAACTATCCCATTGCTGGGTACGGGCCTCTTCATTGCGTGAGAAGCGTGCCAACGTGCATTGGCGCAGCGTAGTAGACGCTAGACGCATATCTTCGAGAACGTTAAGGGGAACTTTGAGACATTCACGTGCAGGCTAAGTAGGTATTTATATTAAACCAATAAAATTATGGTGTTGATGGTAGCTCGTAAAGCCTGTACATGTGGCAAATATTGCGATATATACCGTAGAACAAGCAATTCTTTATTTCTATTTAACGTGATTTTAAAAAGATTATTTTTAAATAGTGATGATGATACCTATATTAAATACTTACGGTACTGCTGTTTTCAATAAAGCAATGTCATGGTACATAGTGGCAGGTTTGTGGCCGGGGTATGGTAAAGTTTTTACTATTTTATAACGCTGCCAGAGTTCAGCAGAATCTGAGCGTTTTCGAACACCAAGGCCTGCGTACGTCACTCGACCACTATTTAAACATAATTTATACATGATTTATATCTTAGAATTCGACTTCAATTTTATTATTGTACACAAGCATTAATGGAAGTTATTTGCTACACTAACAACGCCAGAACACATGCACTAAAATTTCTATTCATTATCATCACTTAGTTACTTTTCACAATATGAGATAAAAAGGACAAAGAGGGAACGATAAAATAACATAAATGCATACATACATTGTGGATGATTAGTGTCTATATTTCAGAAGGCGTTTATTATATATAAGCCTATATTTCAGGGGGCCAATTCTCTTAAAGAACACTGATCAAACTAGAGTTGACATCTAGTTTCTATATAAAATAAGCGTCAAATGTGATTATACATTTTCAAAGTGTCTAGTCGTCCACTAAACGGACAAATAACATATACTATTAGTCGTTTACTATACGGATGAATTAAATATATTAATCGTAAGCGGATGTATTGACGATAAATGAGATTTTTTTTTCATACATTTAACGGCTGATTAATTTATTTTATTCGTCCGATTAGTGGACGAATAATTAATGTTATTCGTCCGATTAGTGGACGACGAACTTATTTTATATGTCCGTTTAGTGAAAGATTAGCAGCAGCCATACATTTTAGTTTAATTCACATTAAATTTCATGTTTAATTGACTAGATTGGAACGGTAATTAGAATAGTTTTTATTACGAGATTGGGTACTCAGATTTACAATTTGGTTAGTAAGCTGTGTATAATAGTTGCATTATTAAAGAACACGTTAGTATTGTTAATGTTTTACCAACTTTCAACGCATGGAGAATGACTGCGCCAAGACGGTTTCGGGGTCGTGGTCCAACCGTAATGTCCAACCAGTTAGACTACGGGTCTTCGGTAGGGGGGGTTGTCCAATCAGTATTTTTAGTTGGACAATGAAACAATTACTAGACTCGTGATCCTAATGATTTATTTGCATATTATTCAGTTAATATAGTGATCGACCGAACTTTTAGTTTCGGACACTAATTATTTTATCACAACTGCCTCTGTGTCGCAGCGGTAGTGAATGCAACTGCTGTGCATGAGGTCTCGGGTTCGAATCCCGGGTCGGGCCAACAAAAAGTAATTAGGTTTTTCTGTTAAGAAACCTCAATAGCAGCCCGAAGTTAGGAAGTTGGTGGTGTAAGACCCCTCCGTGCCTCAGAAAGCACGTAAAGCCGTTGGTCCTGCGCTTGATCTCTCTCCGGGCGTATCGGATTACCGTCCCATCAGATCAGTTAGGGAGTTAGGGAAAAGAGAGTGCACTTGTGTTTGCGCACACACTTGTGCACTATAATATCTTCTGCGCGGATGGCCAGTCTCCGATAAGATTGGCCGCCGTGACCGAAATTCGGTCTGGAGGACATTATTATTATTATGTGGATATATCGATATAGATACACATACCAACATATACCAACATATCGATATGCTGACATATCAAAATATAGATAACGACATATCGACATATCGATATCCACATAACGACATATTGACATGTAAATATCGACATATGTGTATTGACATATCGATAGATCGATATCCACTGATTCAATTGATATTGATTTTAATTAAATGTACAATAATAATCAGTGACCGAAACTGAAAGTTTGGTCAATCACTATATTAATTGAATAATAATAAAATAAATTACTTGAACCACAAGTCTAGTAATGGTTTCATTATCCAACTAAAAATACTGATTGGACTACTGCCCCTGCCGAAGACCCTTAGTCCAACTAGTTGGACATTACAGTTGGACCACGACCCCGAAACGGCCAAGACTACCTCCTAAGTAGTCACCGAAATATACAAATGTTGGCACCATCGATTGTTCAACACACGTAAGTCATGCCCATCTCGGTCATCATATTTTTGTACGAGTAATAAAATTCACTTAAGGTTGGGCAAATAAAACTAACAGTATTTTAGAAAAGTAAACAGTATTTTTTTAACATGTTATCAACATATTTTTGGACCTTTTTGCTTTCTTTTTAGGTTTATTTATAGCTCCAAATACCAGCGGTCATAAAAACAGTATATTATATACTTTTTTGATAGAACAGTAAAAAGTATAAACAAGCGAGAAAAGTATCATACTGTTTTAAATATTATGGTTACCTATCACCAATTAATGAGTGTAAATAGATTAACGCGTCTATAATACAGTTATCTGTAAATTAAAACTCATTTACTACTAGCTGTCTGTATCAAAACTTTAACAAGACTTCGTTTACCCATCGTTGAATTTACAGTTGCCACAAATTTATTAATGTTCACATTCATTGAATATTCAGACAGTCCAAGCACATCCCAGTTCCTTAAGGAATCTGTGAAGTTTACTGTATCTGTTTCCATTTAAACTCGACTCCAACAAGTTGGAAAGTGTAAGGTTAGACAAAGATTTACGTGAACTTCAGCAGTCACCTAAACATATACTTGTACTACATGTAGTTGAGAAAACAAAAGAGTACTCACGAAAAGGAATTTTGTAGACAACGTGCCGCGGTTAGGATGAACATGTCACTAATGAGAGAGCCTCCGCACTGCCATTGCAAAGTTTCTTCAAACAATCCATATCCTAGCATTACCTGTTACAAAATAAAAAAAGAGATTGCATGCATGCAATGGTGCATTGTATTTTCTTTTCTGTTATATAAGTGCGTATTTTTACATAAATTTGAAATTCATATATTCATCTCAATTGCAATACTAGGTGTATTGCATTGATTCAGCCAGGTCTTGCTTTTGTAGTACCCCATTGGGTGAGAGAGGGAACACCCCTTTTTAGTGGGTATACCAGCACTCGGCTGGCGAGTCCCACACGCCCCGCCTTTAAGTAATTTTAAGCGTTTTTCCCTGGGTATCAAAAAAACAAAAAAAAAAAAAAAAAAGAAGTTCTCATGTAGTAAGGTATTTTCGTATATTTAGAATATTACCAAATTTCGTACTGCTACTTCTAAGTGAATTTTCTAACAGAAATACCATGCCACCATCGAGGCTGTATGCCATTTTAAGTTTTTTATGCCTTCACGACAATTATATACCACGGATTACCTCGATTGCACAGCGGTAGTAAATGCGGCTGCTGAACAAGGGGTTTCGGGTGTAATATTCGGATCGGGTAATCAGGAAACTCTTAGTATAACAGCATAGAGTCTCGAACTGAGCTTAGTAGAAAGCTTGTTCGACGTGGATCGAAAAAACAGTAAGCGGAATGTGGCTATTTTGTGTTCTTTGACATATGAAACATAATAACTTTTGGCTGATCCGAGAACTGAAACCGAGACTTCACGATTGCACGTACCATAAATTGAGACTTCTGTCATCCGACCAACGTGCTGAACTTGTAATGCTAAAATTATAAGGATAATAATAATTATGAAATGAGCATTACATCGCTACTACTTACCAGATGAGTCAATTCTTCTTTCCAAGCAAATGGATTGAATAGATTCTTTTTACGTTTTGTAACCGGTTTAACAGCGTAACAATTGCCAGTCTTCCAAAAATGTCTGTGAATTCTCGTATAAGTTACTCTTTTGCAAGGATAGTCGAGTTCATGTAACATTTCAAGACAGTCTGAAAAACAAAAACATCATAAGTGTACTCTAATATAATTCTTAGTATTATACTAAAATAATAAAATCTGTATTATTATTACAGCGTGTATCAGAAAGGTGTGGTCATATTTAAGCGTCACATAATAGATCATAGACAATGGAAAATCGTGACGAATAAATTCGTATAGGTACATTATTTTAACTTAGATATAGCATTTTCTTTTTTATCGACTTATCAATATCAGCACTTTAGTCGATACTTTACAGGTTCCCTGTCCGATGAATCACATATGATACATAAGGATAGATTTTCTATTGTATCTGACCACAGCTAACTTAATAACCTAAACCGTAAACCCAAAAATGATTAAACATTTCTGTTGCACGCTGTATAATCAATGTAACTCGGTATAGACCTAGTATTTAATAAAGATATATGTATATCTTTATTAAATACTAGGTCTATACTTGACTGAATAATTAATTACAATATAGTCATTAACTAATGTCTACAAGTAACTTAACTATGTAGGTAATAAAGAGGTCTTTATCAAAGGCAATATTTAATTAATTAGTCATGTCTTAGAATACCAGATATAATTAAAAATCTATTCTGTCTAGCCACGCGTGTGCCACTGCGACTTAATAAGCTAATAATGACTGATTTGTACTTACAATCTTGAGATACCACTCCAGTTTTTGAATATATTCCTATCTTCTTATCGTAGATAAGTTTTCTATTACAGAAAATAATAAATTATTACATACACACATATGTACATACTCGTAGACACGTCTGTATATTCACTTATTTATTTCACCAGCTATGTTTTTATATCCGGCGTTATATAAGAAGCTTATCTTTATCTATCGGGTATGTCTACCGACTCCTAATAGAAATTGCCTAGCAGAAAAATTCGATAAGTCTCCGCGTAAGTCGAACCACGGACGTTGTGATCTGAGTGAAAGCTCAAACTTTTAACACGGGCCCATATTTTTATAGCACAGTAATGACGACCACTGAGCTACAGGTTGCCTTATTAGTACAATAGTGCACGGTGTAGTAGGCAACTTCTAAATGAAGTGTTTAAGAGCTCAATCAAATTACTAACCATACAAAAAAAGAAGTACTTAATGGCATATTGGAACGAGATTATCTGGTCCTATATTTATATTTAGTCATAAATGTTACTTATTATCTTTATCTTCAGCCATGAATTTTAATAAATAACTCGTTGACAAATTATCTGTTATGTAGCCATAAATTTACCAAATTACGCATGGATAATTCATTAGTAATAACACCTTCAACCCCCGTGATAATTTTGTTACTGTCATTTCTGACCCTAAAAATAATTTACTAAAATCTTAAGCTGTTCCCTAGTCTTGCCATGTTTTCAATTAATATAAGACTGCTACAAGAGAAAATCAAATGAAATACTCACCTGGTATCATTAACTAGAAGGCAGTCGGTACAACATATAACTGGTTCATTGCTTTCGAGAGTACAAGTCTGTAAAAAATAAATTATCATACCTTATTAAGCCAAGCCTATCCTAGTTAGTTATCCGTACTTTATGACACAAAAATAATAACATTTCTCTACGGCGAAAGCAATGGTAACATACGAGTGCTACAAGATGGCTCTTTCATCAGAATGTATATATTTATTTACAAAGAAGGATGATTATTAACTAAATAATCCACCGTTTTCTGTAGCAAACAATTACATAATTTTATCTTCAATCGGGTATAAGACAGCATTATTGTAGAAAAAGATAAAAGTGTACTTACGAGATGAAGATCTACATAAAAATATAACATTACTAGAAAACGCTCACGAAATCGCTTGCATTAATGTAGATTTTATAAATAATTTTCTTACCCTCAGAAACAGTACTTTTCTTTTCGAAAGGTACCTTGTGTCCTTTTCTGTACCCCTGACAACGTGTAAATAATGACAAAGTATAATTTTATGATGATAGGTCGAGTAGTTACGGCTTAAAAGTGTGCATTGCACATGCGCATTTATAATATTAGTAAAGATTATATGTATAAATAATATATCTACATTATAAAGAGAAAAATTGATTTTTTGTTTGTTTGTAAGGATTTAACTCAAAAACTACAAAACCGATTTTAAAATGTCTTTCACCATTTGAAAATTATATTATCACCGAGTAACAGCCAATATTTTAAAAATATAATAAAAAGTCGGTTTGGTTGACCTAGCCTACTTTTACGCGAGTAAAGCCCTGGACAAAAGCTAGTATTTTATAAACACCAACTCACCGGCGGAGGCTCTTTGTTTTCTATATCAATCACAGCACTTACACATCGGTAAAGGTTAACGCACTTTCCTTTCTTCCCCTTCCAAGTGCAACTTGATCCTAAGTAGACAAGGATATATTGTTACTATCAAAATGTCTGGATCAACTGGGATATTTAATTACAAACTTAACAAACTTCCCACTTAACAGACTTCACATCTAGTAGATATAACCTGAGCCTTTTGAATTGACAGTTTTGTAGTGTCCCCAAGGCATTGACCTAGGGACACCGCGGACTAGAATTGTCTCGTTATAAAATATATGCAAAATAGAGTTGCGATCTGGTCTGATAAACGTCAAATGTGAACAAATACAATTGAAATTTACATTTCATATTTATTTTAATTCAGAAGAATATTATTGGAGATATGAATGACTTCGAAAATAAAAAAACCGGAGCCAAATGATGTTGTGTGACTAGGTATTCCAGTGCTCTTACCACGATTTTTATTTAGCAGCTGTAACACAGGTCTGTGACCTAGCACGGCTGCTATAGGTATACTAAATATGTACAACTAAAACAGTTAATTTTATGTGCCGAAGTGTAGATGAATTTGTACGATTTGTTTTTTGTTACAAATAAAGTTTATTATTATATTATTATTATTATTTAACGGAATCAAATACATGGTTACAATCAATGATATATTTGGTTACTATAACCGCTTAAATTACAGCAGATCGTGAGCTTCTTGATTGCTATGCACATGCTGGCGTAATGGTTTAATTGGAAGTCTTGCTTCTTGCCACGTGCCATGTGGGTTCGATTCCCACACGGGACAAAAATTTGTGTGATTTACAAATAGATGCCAAATCCTGGTACCCATTACGTCCGTCCGTAAAGTCCTTAGCGATGCAGGATTTAATATTTGTCAAGGAGCTGTCTTTTTTAATATAGAAGTTGTTAGGTTTAAAAAGTCTGGCAATTTTATTTATACCTTCACTTAAATTCAACAATTTACTCGACACGAACTCATAACACAATGAACAAAAGCCAAACGTTAAAATAAATTTACAGAACATAACTGCAACAATTATTATTTTCACTAGAGATTAACTTGACTATTCGACAGTGATATATGTATACTAATGAATGAAAAGCCCCGTCAGCCAACGTATTTATCAACACAATATCTGGATAACTATACGAGAACATTTACTTGTCAGATGTGTTGATATTTCATTGTTTTATTTTGCTGCAACAATAGAGTATTCATGCAAATTGTTTTGCTGCATGAAATTCCATTGGTGGTGATTAAAATTTGGATTTTATCTATTGGTAAATTGTTGCCCTGGATGGCCCATTGCATTGGTGGCGATTATAATTTCGATTTTATCTATTGGTACATAATTATGTAGTTTCCTCGGTGGCGTGTGGCGCATCGATAGAATGTGACTGTGGTGCAAAATTGTCGTGCTCGGTTCCCGGGTCATGAATTTCTTTGTAGCAGTCAATTAACTCGCACCAAGGAACACGGAATCCAAAATCGAAACTGGCGAAATGTTGTTATCTAATATAATATAACTAGCTTTTGCTCGAGACTTTGTAGGCGTAGAGGTTGGAAGTAGGTTATGCTATACTTTTCTTTCTTTGTTTGTAAGAAAAAGATGGCATACAAAAAAGCTTGGCTTCTAGACGACACGTATCAAGATGAAACATGCACCACATTTTGAGGTATACCTCCAGCAAAACAATTGTGAAAACCACACTCAATATCGTGCAGTACTTTTTGCATGATACGCGTACAAACATAAAGACAGACAGACAAACAAAAATACAAAACATAATTAAAAGTTTTAGATTATCGCGATTTGTATACATACTTAATATAATGCTAGACAACGGGTCTTACCTGCGATCAAGTACTTAAAAGGTAATAAATACCTATTGATTGTCCGACGTTTCGACCGACTTGCATCGATCGTGGTCGGGTTGACTGATGTGAGCTCAGTGGCGCTTTCGTGAAGTGCGAGTTTCGGCAACTACCCTCACTTAGTCACTATTATTTATATTTGCACTGTCGGTATTTCGACACACAACACTAACGACGTCTACACACTGGCTACCTAAGTCACTAGGGCGACGTTTACATTTGCTGATGACTGGATTCCAAGATGTAGACAAACGGTATCCATCCTCCCGGTTAAAAGCTATTAGAAGGCCCTGGATGACAAATAACTTAATTAAATGTATACGAAAAAGAGATCTGCTACACTCGGCGACAAAGAAAGAAGAAAACATTAGTAACTATCCCTTACTGCAACAGTATAAGTCTTATAGAAACCATTGTAATAATATCATACAAAACCTTAAAAATGCTTATGATAGGAACCTTTTAGATAGCTCCAAGGGCAATAGTAAAAAGATGTGGTCAGCAGTAAAAACGGTATGCAATCTAAACAGAAAATCTACTAATAACTTAGATTTACTAAATGCCAACACAAGCCCGGTAAACTCGCTAGACATAGCTAACCACTACTTTGCCAATATAGGTGAACAACTTGCTGAGCAGAATCTAGCACTATTAAATATGTCTGAATCGGAACTCGCTTCTTCGGCTAATCCTCTCGAGAATGAAAACGCTTCTACCTTGAAATCATTTTTTATGAATCCCACTGATGAATGTGAGATAAGTGACATCATTTCGAAACTTAAAAATGAATCTGCTCCGGGTTTCGATAATATTTCAAACCACGTGCTCAAACTGACAAAGCACTGTATTGTATCTCCGATAACTCATATTTGCAATCTTAGCTTATCGACAGGAATAGTACCGTACCAATTCAAAATTGCAAACATTTGCCCAATTTTTAAAGCTGGTGATCCGACCATATCGTCTAACTACAGGCCTATATCTCTTCTAACGTCGCTCTCAAAAATATTAGAGAAAATTGTTAATAACAGGCTATTGGCTTACCTTGAGAAATTTAGTCTCTTATCACATAATCAATATGGATTCCGCAAGGGAAGGTCGACGGAGGATGCTGTTAGTAACTTAGTTGACTTCGTTATTAATAAGCTCGACAGTGGTGAAAAGTGTACAGGCGTCTTCCTTGACCTCTCAAAGGCGTTTGACACCGTATCAAGGTTACTACTGCTTAAAAAAATGGAACGTATTGGTGTCAGGGGCGTCGCACTGGACTGGTTCACCTCGTATTTAACGGAACGCAACCAGAGGGTTTGCTTAGGTGGCCACCAAAGCTCCTTTGCGAAAGTAAAGTACGGGGTGCCCCAGGGCAGTGTGCTCGGGCCTACCCTATTCCTTTTATATGTAGATGGTCTGTGTTCATTTAACCTACACAATGCACAAATCTTTGCATACGCTGACGACACGGCAATTATTTTCCATGGTAAAACTTGGGAAGAGGTGTACAACAACGCTGAAACTTCTATGTACACAGTTGCTGAATGGTTACAGCACAATCTACTCACACTTAATGCAAATAAGACCAAGCTCGTGAACTTCTCTGTAAGAAAAACAACCTTACTCACTAAACCGCTGTCTTTGAAGTTCCATACCTGTAAGTATAGCGTAGGTTGTACCTGTGACTGTAAACCACTTGAACAAGTAGACTGTGTAAAGTACCTTGGTATAAATCTTGATAAACACCTAACCTGGAATAACCACATCGAATCTCTCACTCGACGCGTAAGAAAGATACTCCATATATTTAAAACTTTGAGATCAATAGCAGATGAACAAACTCTTAAAATTACATATTACGCATTATGCCAGTCTATACTGAGCTATTGCATATTATCATGGGGATCGGCTGGTAAAACTATTTTGATCAAATCTGAACGAGCACAGAGAGCCATTTTAAAGGTAGCTTATAAGAGGCATTTTCGATATCCAACAAATATACTGTATGCTGAAACTTGTTTCTTGACGGTCCGCCAATTGTATATACTATCAGTAATACTCAAGTTTCACAAAACTGCAATCACCACCAAAGTGTCAGATCACCGATCGCGAAGACAACCTAACTGGCACAAAGAAAAAACTCGGTTGAGTTTTGGTAAAAAGGCTTATAAATACATGGGACCACATTTATATAATAAGATTAATAAAATACTAAATATATTACCTATGCCAAATACCAAATGTAAAAGCCATGTTACTGACTGGTTACTAGGAATGAGCTATTTACAAACAGAAAACTTAATACAAAACTATTAATATACCTATACACTATACATTCATAACACATACACTCTCATTACATACACAACACGTAGACACCTTCACATTCACACAACACATAAACAAATAACTAATCCCAAAATTTTATTTTCTATGTTACATAATTGAGTTGCAAATGTAAAATTTTTACAAGGCACGAAAGAGACTAGAACCCACAACACAGGGTATCCTAGTGTGGGTCTAGTGACTAACCTGTTATTTGTATGTTTTTTCTGAACAATAAACGTATTATTATTATTATTATTAATAGCGATATTTCTTCATTTCAATCGCTTAACGCACTATCCTGGAGGAATAGTGACGGTCGGTGGATAAAATCTGTGATCCGATCGTCGTTTCCAATGCCTTATCGCGAGTAAGTCTCGTTGTCTAGCATTATATTATCTTATCTTATGTTGTGTGGGGGCCAGTCAGTACAGACCGGCGACACTTCGACCCAGTGGGATCTTTTGTGTCGACTTCCCCAATAACGACTGCCATAGATTTTCATGGCAATCGGGACCGACGGCTTAACGTGCTCTCTGAGGCATGGAGCAGGCGAAAATTGTCAATCAATACGCACATAATTTCAAAAAGTCATATAACTTCCAAAAGTCAGCGGTGCGCGACGTGGGTTTGAACCCGTCTCGGGTTCAAACCTCTGCATTGCAGTCTGTTGGTCTCCCCACTGAGCTATCGCTGCTAATTTTAGCATTATATTAAGTACAAGACATAATTGTCTTGGCTTCTATAAACCTTAAAATGACAACTCACATCAATATTTCTTAAATATCTCCTGTATACACATATGGATCAGTTCCAATTTTATAACATATGTAGACAAATATGATAGGCATACGAGTTTATAGATTTTATACCCTTAATATCAATCTCGGTTTAATTACGAAGAGAGCTTAAACTTTTGTAATCGAGTATTTAAAACATGTTAATCCTACCTCGGTGGATAATACCAAAGTTAAACTATATGAATTTTGTCAAACCAGACATAATTATTTCAAACTTTCTGCTGTGGTTTAACATGTATTGATTAATAGGTACAACTTAATTCTTTATTAAAACAATTTTAATATTAAAAGCTCTTTGAATGATATGTTAATAAATTGACTTAATTACAATTTTAAAGGCACACTCGCCTCACCTTCGTCGGTATGTTAACAATTAACCAACCTATGAAACCAATCTAATGAGCATTCAATTTACGAACGTCAATCACTATATGATTAGAAAGATTACTAAGGTTGCTACAGGTACTATTATAGTAATATTTTACGTGTGCTACAGGTTACATGTAGGTTAGTTGGTGCTGACATAAACAATTCACAACGACATTTGCCGATTATAATTGATACCGTTATTCTTACGATAGATATAGGTAGAATATAATATAGGTTTTATTTATTAAAAGGTTTTAATAGTATTGATAATACATCAATACTATTAAAATAGTAACATAGCTCTGTAAAAATAACAGAACTGAAAGTAACACATTTTATAATAAGGAAATAACTTACTCAGACTCTTTCAATACTTTTTATTTGAGGAATATACATAATTTAATTATTACATAAAACATAACTTCTACGTGAATAGTTGAAGTCATGTTTTTATTTAATAACTATTATTATATTTCTACCGATATATCTATAATTATACTAAAGATTACCACAAAAATCTTTGACAGACGATCAAATGTATTTCAACTGCTGGTATTGGAAACAATCAAGTAAATCATAGGTGGAGTATCGAATTTAACACATTGCTGATTGCCTAGGTAGGAGATTTAAGTGTGCACTTCATATCATAAATATAGTATAGTGCGCATCTCAATGACATTTCTGAGCAGGTGAACATGATTGGAAAGAAATGGTACAATCTCTTTCGAAAACAGTTGCATCATATATATTTACAACTTGCATACAAATAATGTATCAGAAATTCAATAGAGCGCAATTCAGAACAACAGTATAAAGTATAATAACCTAAAATTTTATTACGTTTACTGCCAATAATACCTATAATTGTATCGATTAAAATTATATCGTTACGGCATATCGACTGAAAATGGAAACCGTTTATTTTGATATTGGTACCTACATTTAATGTGACTTGGCGAAACTAGTTCTCATAGTAATAAAGTTTAACGCTATTTATACTGGATTATATTCTACTCTAATCTGATGGGCGGTTTCAATCTTCGACACGTACGTTGAACAATTACCTTCGTCAACATGCACGCCCGCACACGACACGATGTAGCCCATTACACTTTTGGTTTAGTTAAATTAACTTTGAAGTCTAGTTAGAGCTCTATATAATCATTAAAATATAAGAATAAAAAACAAGATGTTTCAGGTTATAGTTGTATTACTGTTTGAATCTGGAGTCATCTCATTAGAAAATAATGTGTGTGTTCACCTTAAAGATGGTCGCAATCAGTTATCTTTATTTTATATTTGTAAGAGCAGGATGTAAAATGTTCAGAGAAAGAGAGAGAGATTTGGCCTTAGTTTTAGTAGCAGCATACCATCGACACCTTTGTTAAAGGATTGGCAACATTTAATTATAATATACATAACATATTTTTAAAACAATTCCTGCACTGATAATGACTGTGTCGTGGGGAACTTTACGATCTTTTAAGTACCTGACACAAAGAACACCCAGCCTGATCAAGACTATTTGAAGATCACACAAATATTTTGCCCGTGTGGGATTGAACCTACAATAATAAGTAATGTCGGTAGCGAGGCCACCATTTAAACCATTACGCCGTCTGTACAATAAAGCATCTAAACCTCTAGTGCTGCAAGATGCGATATGCTTGAGTAAAAGATACTGACCTACCAACACTAAGAAAGATTACATATAAAAAAAAATGTGTCTTCTTGCTCATGTTGGTGACATATTGAGTATGTACAGTTACTATGAGAACTATGTACTAGATAGTGTAAATAAGAAGATGTATACAAATCGTCCTTCAGGGTATTTATCTTTGCCACGCAACTATTGCAGCACGTTGTACAAATGTATTCTAGTACAAACAAGACATCGTGTAAGTATTCATCGTAAAAGACAAAGTTTAGATATCCCAACTTATAGGTATTATAAATGCGAATGTACGTTTCCTTCTTTGTTACGCTTTCGTGCCGTGACTACCAACCGATCGTCATGCGATTTCTCATATACGTGTACAGAAAAGAACATACAGACTGCCACGCCCGAGGTCACGGGTTCGATTCCCGCACAAGTCAAACATTTGTGTGCATGAACATGGATGTTTGTCTTGGTCTGGGTGTTTCTATGTATAATATGCATGTATTTACAAAAAAAAAGTATATATGTATGTTTATCCATTGTCTAGTACCCATAGTACAAGCTCTGCTTAGTTTGGGCTAGATGGTGTTGTGTGTATGTGGTAGAATATTATATTATTATATTATATTATATATATTATATAAATCTAGTTTAATGCAAGCAAAACCACAGGTAAATTTAGTTATGAATATAATGTTTATTTATTAAGTCGGGTGTTAACGGGATTATGCTCAGAGCTTATATAGCTTTTTTTAAAAGGCTTGCGTTTTTGGCCATTTTGCGGACCCTAGTCACAAGTGGACTGGCAAAGGGATGACTTCCATTTATGAGGTAGATGTTTTTAATACCAGTCAATCAATCAGATTAACCTGGTATTCCTTGTGTTGTTAGATACTGTCACAATCTATAATTACTAACTTAAAAGCTTAGATTACCAGCGAGTTTAAAAAAAAAAATACCTAACACATAACAGACAAAGAATATGATATCTAATATAATATTATAATATTAGCCCTATATTAAACTGCTAAGCACGCGCATCTTCTGTGTGAGAAGGGTAAGATCATAGTCAACCAGGCTGGCCCAGTCTGGGTTGGCAGACTTTACATATTTTCGTCGTACTTTCAGACATGTAGGTTTCCTAACGATGTTTTCCTTCACCCTTAAAGCGAGCTATAATTAACTATTTAATACACACATAACTCAGAAAAGTCAGGAATGGACGCATTGGAATCGAAGTCGAGACCTCTGCTTGGCAGTCCAACTGTCTCTATATAACATTGTCTTCTGTTTACGCGAATGTTATTCATTGGAATTAAACTACTGTATACGGATTTTATTGCGTAGTTTATTTATCACTGTATTACATAATTTTGAAACTGTTACACTACTACTACTATTGAATTTTACTAATTTATAAGCTAATAAAATTATTTAGACTATTAAAACTATTTATATTTAAGTTTACACTTTCCCCGACGTTTCGGTTGCTTTTCAGCAGCCATGGTCACGGGGAGACACTTCCACTTATAATATTACGGTAATAAAAGCAGAATTAGAGTTTATATAAGTGTCTAACCTATATTTATTCGGTAAGACAAACCCAGTGTATGTTTTAACACTAATTAGACATACGTACATACATCAATGCAAACGTAATTAATCTATTTTACACATCACTGATTATCGATATTATGTGGTATGGGTAAGCCAAGGGTTAAGCTGACAGATGGGCTCATAATCGTAGTCGTTATATAAAATCTATATTGTTGTGTTATATTGTAGGTTAGGTAGTATAATATAAATTAACAATTATATATCCCAAAGAGGTAGGCAGAAATGTATTTCACCTTCATTGCCCTGGCAATTTTATTTACTCCTAGTTTTAGAAAATGTTCCTCAAGACTGAATTTCGCTCACGGTGGCCAATCTTAACGGAGATTGGCGATCTACGCAGTCGATATTATAGAGCACAAGACAAGAGCATTCTCTGTTACCAAAATCAGAAGGGACGGGCAATCCGATACGACCGAGGAGAGTTCAGATGCAGGAGCGCTGTACGCGCTTTCTGAGGTGTGTAATACCAATGCCACTGAGAAAATCTTGTCACAAAAACCAAATAACTATATTTTGTTGGCCCGGCCCGCACAGTAGTCGCATACACAACCTACTTATGGTACTAATATAGAATATTGCATATACATATGTACTTTATAGGATTGATAAACGTAAAGTAATACTGTTTACTGGACCTATTCTCAGACTCCGTGCTGCTTCTGAGGTTTTCTTCACAAAAACTTAACGTTTCCGTAAATCGATCCGCCGACACGTGATTGCATTTAAAAACTCAAGCCACAGAACCAATGAGGCAGTTAGATAGCTAATTTTAATGAACTGCTGATCGGTAATTCTACAATGACCAAAAACTCTAGCCTTACCTTTTTAAAAGGTAAGGCAAGAGTTTTTGGTCTAAGATGCAAACGGAAGGATTAAATCTTTAAAAATTAGTAAAGTAAGTTTTGAATAGTAATCTTGCTGAATGCTTCAGAATCGACCAGATTAAAAGCCGGATTAACCAGAGAATATTCTCACAGTTAGCTCACCTGCTCGGTTTCCTGTCTTCTGCTCCTCCCATCTTCCTCTTTCCTTCTCTTCTTTCTCTTTTACTTCGGTATCCTGAGAGTGGTAGTCCTAGATGTTGCAAACGCATATAAGCTAATTAACTTGCTTACCATCATACAGGTCGCATGCTTATTTGCGATTACCACTTACCACCAAGCGAGGCTTGTCTGCCACCAAAAGCAATTAAAAGAAGGTTAATCCGGATTTCATCTCAGGAATTGGAAACTCTTAAAAGTGTAGTCAACGTTTTATTGACTTGTTCAAACGATTTAAATTTATTTTCTTGTGAATCCTTAATGAAATTAACATTTTTTATTTTAAGTAAGGAATTAACCTTCTTTACGGTTTCTTTTCTATAGTAATCATTTTATAACAAAGACGTCTCAAGGTTTTCCTCAAAATAAATAATTAGTATTTTACAAAAAGTGTTCCTGTTGTGAAATTCACTTTCGGTTAAAATGTTCCTGCTGCATGCTTTTAAAACCTTTAATTTAAAAGCATATGATGAAACGATGAAAACGTACGAAAATAACAATACCTACTTAGTTCTTTGTGCTTTGCGTTGATATTTTGTACAAACTTATTCTCTTGCATCGGGAATATCTCGAGGAGGTTGACAGATGTATATTACACTAACATTTCGCCAACTATGGTTGGTTGGTAAGCCACACGTAATACGGGACATTGCCGCTTACGAGGAACAGTTCAAAATTTTGCGCTGCTACTAAAAATGTTTTTATAGGCAAACCCAATAATATATTTCCCGACCCGGGCATCGAACACGTAAACACACAACAGTTGCATACAATACCACTGCGCTAATCTGTCTATATAAATTGGTCAATTTCTGTAGGCAGCCTATTTTTGTAGATGTTATTTTTGAGTTTCTGTAACGTACGTCGATCATATATAAATATAAAACGGAAATATGTTTTGACCAACAAATATCACTTTTGACCGCTTTCTTCATGACAGTCAAAGAAGGTATATCTTTCATTTATAAGTACATAATTTATTTTGAATATCTGCGGCTGAGTTCGTTGCAATAAGTATTGTAAGTATAGGTGATGTATTGTATTTTTCTAGCTAATCGTTTAGTGATTTAGCAGGGAAGCGATAAATGACCTATTTATAATATTAGTATGAATTAAAAATATATTTATTTGATTATCAATATTTTGGCGTCAAAAAGTATTAGAAACCAAAAATTACATTGGTATAAGGTTGTAAAAAACGTTGTTACTTCAAAAATACCGTATATAATTGGATTTATGGCGGGCAAGCAAAAATAAGTATTTCAATACACAGAATATCGCAGCGAAGTATTCTTCTACAGTGTCCGTTACGTTAGAAACTATTTTTAATTTTATTGTCTGTCAGAAGCGATCTTTGTCCCGTGCGCTGACAACATAACGCCTATTTTGTAGAGTTGGCAATGTACAAATGACTATACAATTTTATACGCGGTTATAGTTTACAGTTACAAGCAGGCGCACAGTATGTTTGGTCTTTAAATGAGTTAGTTGTTGTTTACTAGTGTTCTTATAATATTAGTCAGTAAGCTTTTCTTAAAAAGATAAATAATATAAATCAATGAAATTACTTTTAATTGGAGTTGCTTTTCAGCAGCCATGGTCACCGAAACGTCGGGGAAAGTGTAAACCAAAAATAAATAGATTTAATAGCTTTAATAATTTTATTAGCTTATAAATTAGTAAAATAAAATCAGTAGTAGTGTAATATTTTCAAAATTTTGTAATACAGTGCTAAATAAAACAACGCGATAAAATCCGTATATAGTAGATTACTTTCAATGAATAACATTCGCGTAATCAGAAGACAATATTATGTAATATAAATCAAATAATAAATTTAGTAGTTTAAAAGCACCGGTCTCGTGTGAGTTGAACTTGATCACCGAGGATTCCCTGCTTTAGATGATAACATAGAGCAAGGTATTTTACTTATGCTTGTATTCGCAAAGAAAAAGATAAAGGTATATTAGCTATAACAATAAGTCAGTTATGGTATAAGATAACATAATTATTATTATTAGATTTTTAATAAAATTTACTTACCTTGAATTATTGGTAAATCCCTTCACACACTCTCACAAATAGTCTTACTCAGTCAACACTCTGTGTGTTGATAAATTTTGAAGGTTTATTTCTATGTAACCAACAACGCTTGTAACAGTTTAGAGTGTTGCATTCGACAAAAAATGTATTTTAATTGTCTATGAACAAAAGTTGTTCTAACAATAATCGACTATTTCATTATGAACATTACGAATTAATAAATGGGTGCGCCCGTGTGCCCGCCGCCATTTTGACGTTTTAAGCAGCTCGGATCAGCGTCCGAGCGTTTGCATGAGAGTCAACCCTGTAGCAGAGCACTGCTACTACTCTAACAGGGACTTAAACACGCTCTATTGCTCAATTAGTACTTACTACTAATCTATCTTGGACCTAATTAGTCTTACTGCTCAGTAAGTAGTTACTACGACTCTACTAGAGACATAATCACTGCCTAAAGCTTAGTAAAGTAGAGGTTAATATGGTAGTTCCCAGTAGATAGTGAATGTTTACACCTATACCCTATTAACAAATTTGTTAGGCAGAAAATCTTAAACAAATTGCCTGATGCGAGAATCAAACCCGAGACTTTATATACATCAGCGGCATTCTCTTCCTCTGCGTCACCACCAACACAGTCTATTTCTTTATATTATAACGTTATACAAATACCCATATATATACAAATAAAGATGAGTAAATACGTAATCTTCTTCTTTCTAGACTTTATTATTCCCAAGCCACTTGGGGTCGGCTTTTCTGGTCTAACCGGATTTGACTTCAGTTTTTACACGGAGCGGCTGCCACCTGACCTCCGCAACCCGAAGGCTAACGATACCCTAAGGCAAGACCAGTGTCAGAATATTGTAGGGCACTAACTTCCCAATAACGACTACCATAGATGTTCATGGCAGCCGGGACCGACGGCTTAACGTGCTCTCCAAGGTACGGAGCAGGCGATAATTGTCAATCAATACGCACATAATTTCGAAAAGTCATATTACTTCCGAAAGTCAGAGGTGCGCGACGTGGGTTCGAACCAGAGACCCTCTGCATTGCAGTCTGTTGGTTTCTATACTCACTGGTAAAAAGAAAAGAACCACGTCCAGAGGTAATCTAGGCTTTTAAGGGAGTTCAGTATAAATGCTTTGCATGGTGTAATTATTGTGCAGTACGCCCTATCCTATTCTAATTAAGAACCATCATGGGCAATAGCTACAGCCTCATTTAGTTTTGTAATTGTTCTTAATTACTTGCGTTTTTGTAATTTTATTGTTAGAATTGGATGACGTTGCATCCACGATCGGTGAAGATTGGAATACGAGTATACAAGTGGAATACTTGAGTATCTCTGACTCATTTATATCAAAGTTAGCTAAGAAGAAAATAAAATCGATCCACATGAGAACCACACCGTACTTAAGGGTCTTATCTTTTGATTATATTCCTCCGTCATAAATCTGTACGGATGTCGCAATGGTTATGTCTTTGCCACGTATTGCACCGAGACTCCGAGTTCGATTCCCACATGACAAAGATTTGTGCGATTCACAAATAGTTGTTCCGAGGCCAGACTCGCAAACAACGGACACAAAGAAGACCCAGGTGTTCCAATGTCTGTAAAGTTCCCAGTGACACAGAGCTTAGCGCTAATGGGGAATTTGGCTTTTTCTAATCTATATATTAATACGTGAAGCAAAAACTTTGTACCTTTTTTACGAAAATTGCGCGGACGGAGCATTATGAAATTTGGCACAGTTAAAGTTTACATGGAGAAGGAGGGGCGAATCCTAATATTTTTATAAATATGCATTAGAAAAACATTAAATTAATGAAAAAACACTACACACATAACGATGCATTTGACACACACAGTCGAATCCTGTTTATAGTATTTCGGCATTGTTTGGTTAATGTAATACTATTCTTTGTAACTATGGATACATTATATCAATATATTATAATGACATAATATATCAGCAGTATCTTACAAGCAACCTTTAGGCGGATTGGAATAATTGAATGATATGATGATGATACTATTATATATTATAATATATTTACGTATTTATATGAAACTATCAAACTTAAATTTAATCAATTATGGTCGAATTTCGACCACTAGGCGACCACTAGTACATAGTATCATGCTGCTATCTACTTAGGTCTTACGTAGGGTTACCAACAGTACTTTATAATAAAGTAATAAATAAACAAAAATCTGTTCCATAAATTTAATATGTACTTACATGAAGTGCAATACGCCACTATTTGTTGTTGTATTATTTCGATATTATTTAGTTTTAATTTGCGCATGCGCATCTTTCTCAATTTTGTAATGAACCATGTGTACTTTTGTATCGTATTAGTATATTCTTTACTCTGTAATTGTGTACTATTAGGTCATTTATAACCCAAGCCGCGTGCAATGTTGATAATTTTAATTATTATGTCTATCGTGGTAACTGTTGACGTTGTTGACATTGACAGATGTCAGTCTGGCATGTATGCTGCGTTCGTAAACAAGATGCGGTAATAAATATTTATAATTGTTATCTATATATTATTATTATTTATTCTGTATTTGCATGTTGTTGTTATATTATATTTAAAATTATAATATTATTAGGTATATTTATATATAATTTATAATGTAATCATATAATTTTAAGAAATTTTAATCTTAAGGCTTTTATTTTATGTTAGGCCTGCGAGAATACCAGCGTTGCAGTTAAACTGCAACAATAGCTGACGCAGATGCCTATTTTACCACCTCTATTTAAATAATTTAATTGTTGTGTACTGTATGTTTATGTTGGTAAATAAACTTTTTCATTTTCATTTTTCATTTTTATCTCAGGTAAACGTACTCTATACTTTATTATGAAAATAATGTACGAGAAAATACCTATGACGTTTTTACAGGTTTTTAATTGTTTACTTAAATCAATGCAATACAGATTCCCTAAAATACATAAAATAAAACTGTTTGTCCAGCTTAATATATACATATATCGTAAAGATCCGATTAACACATTCCTTGATACTAAATATTTGTTATATGTTACTAGCATTAACAAAAATAAAGTAACAAAAAAGCAGGTTAAATAAATAATACTTTATTTCCGAAGCTTGTAATTTTTTTTTAACTCAGATAGTAAATTTACTTTATTCGTTCAAAATAAAGGTGGCAAGCCTAGTCTTACGTAACTGGAGGCGAGCATTATGCCTTGCTGGGCACAGTCCGTGCTACTGATAATTTCTGCTTTCTTCTGCCTGGGATTTGAACGCGATACCTCATGCTGCACAACAGTCGCATTTACTACGATTACGCCAATTAGGCGGCCTAATAAATAAGTCAGATATAATAACTATAAAATAACGAAATTGACCGTGACGTACATTGCTTATACAAATAAGAGCCACATAAAAACAATTAGATACTTAAAGTCCAGCCGTAAATTAAATATCCTTTTCCTGTTAAACTTGGTAAATACAAGGCCATTAGTACTCAAGGTAATGAATACGTTAAACAAACATGGATATCCTTTACCCGTCAAGTCAAACTTTACCGATCGCACAACATTTTCAATTTGAAGTTGGTGCAATAAACTGTACATACGCTTACATTCTATCCTCAATATTATTTTTGATTAAAAAAGTAGTTCAAAAAGCCAATTCTCGTGATAAAACTGTTCAAAATAGAATCATATTAAAACATTACCACTAAATAAATTTACTACAAAATTACGTTAATGCAGAGCAATTTCAACACAATATATTTTTTTTGAAAATGCCCTTTATAATTGATTTGTAACTGACCTTATAGGTATAATTTGATTCATAATTGATATTGTCAATGTGAAATTTAATACAATAATAATATTCTATCACATACACACAACACCATCTAGCCCAAACTAAGCAGAGCTTGTATTATGGGTACTAGACAGTTTAAGTACCTTTTTGTATGGGTCTTTTTCCTATACACAGTGTGGCTCAAAGTATGATCAGGATTCCTGATGACAAGTACATCTAAGAATGCTAATGAATTATTTGCCTCTAATTCCATAGTAAATTGGATGTTGTTATTAATGGAATTAAGATGTTCTAGGAATACACTAACATATAATGTTAGTGTATTCTTAGAACATCTTAATACTTAAACGGTGAATCTCACCACCATCCTAAATAGTTAGCTACCGTGGGAATGTCTTTGTTTCAGAGAGCCCACGGGATCTGTGACAAGAAACACCTGGACGCCGAGCTTCAACATGTCAAGCAAGTACTGCAAGACAACAAGCTCCAACAGCCGCGCCGCTGTACGCACAGTCGAACGCCAGCCTTATGTAAGAGGTGTCACTGACAAGATTGGCTACATCTTGAAGCGAGCTTCGATCAACACATACTTAAAGCCGCCAACGAAGATAAGTCAATTTTTACCATCCGTCAAGTGCCAATTACCTTTACAAGATGCAGGGTCTATAAAATAGATTGTGACTGCGGACTCTCATACATTGGTCAAACCAAGAGAAACATAGGCACCCGCATAAAAGAACAAATAGCTGATGTAAAACACAAACGCTCGTTGAAGTCTGCTGTGTGTGAACATGTACAGCAGGGGACCAACCACTACCTGTGATTTTACAAACCACAGATTCTCGCTAAGGAACACCGATTCCTACCAAGGGTGCTTCGCGAGGCTATTGAAATCAAAAAACATACCAATTTCAATAGAGAAGATTGTTGGAATGTACCACCAGCTTGGGATCCAGTACTTCAAATAGTCAAACCCAAGAAGAAACAAACCACAGCTAGACTTCATGATACTTTGAACTCATTCTGCGTAAATAGAAACACCAATAACTACGAGTAAATTATGTTCGGGTACTTTGAAATTTAAAGACTGGAACATTGAGACAACTACCATCTTAGTCTCCCCGTGACCACGGCTGCTGAAAAGCAACCAAAATGTCGGGGAAAGTGTAAACCTAAATATAAATAGATTTAATAGTTTCAATAATTTTATTAGCTTATAGGTAAATTAGTAAAATTTAATAGTAGTAGTAGTGTAATAGTTTCAAAATTATGTAATACAGTGATTAATAAACAACGCGATAAAATCCGTGTATAGTAATTTAATTTCAATGAATACATATATTTACTTTTTTTTTGTAAATACATACGTATTATTTATGGAAACACCCAGACCAAGACAAACATCTATGTTCATGCATACAAATGTTTGACTTGAGTGGGAATCAAAACTGCGACCTCAGGCGTGGCAGTCGGTTACACTAACCACTACGCCATCGAGGCTGTATGTTCGTGTAAAGATATGATATGATGATATATTCAATTGCATGCCATTTGAAATGGCTAATTGGCCTTGTATTATTCAAAATAATGTATAACATATATTAATGTATCCTTTTTATATCAAATAAAGACTTCTTATTCTTAATCTTAATAGAATTTAGAGTCAGTGTCAAACATATCACAAATCCTTACATCTATACTAATACTATAAAGCTGAAGAGTTTGTTTGGTACAACGCGCTAATCTCAGGAACTACTGGTTCGAATTAAAAATTATTTTTGTGTTATATAGCCCATTTATTAAGGAAGGCTATAGGCTATATAACATCACGCTACGACCAATAGGAGCGGTGCATCAATGAAAAATGTTGCAAAAACGGAGTGAACAAAGTGAAGTGAAGTGTGACGCAGATGAAGTTGCCCGGATCAGCTAGTTTATTATAAATGCGAAAGTGAGTTTCTTTGTTCGTTTGTTACGCTTTTACGCCTTAACTACTCGATAAATCATAATTTGCATCGTTTTCAGGGGTACAGTTTTCTGAACGGCCATCAGTTCCACTATAAGACATTTCCAGGTTATCCATTAATTACCGGACAACCTGTATATAATATAATATTAGACGCCTAGATTTAAAAAAGCATAAATATTATTTAAATTCATATTTGATCTTTATTAGACTGGATCGGAACCCTATTTTCGCTTTATTTTCAATTTTGATCATATTTTATTTAAAGGTTAGTCATTCTGTTTTATACAACGATTTAATGGTATTTTCTCTTTACAAAAATAATGTGCGATAATCTTTTCAATAATATTTAAGCTTAGAAAGGTAGATGGGGTAATAAGAAGGCCATATATTTTATAGGCGTTTAATAAAAAAACGGTCACACCACACAATTCTTTGAATTATGTCTGAAGATGACCCAATTTTTCATGTTACATTATTAAGATTATAAATTACTATCACAATAACACACTTATGCGATTATAATAAATCATGATATGGAAGAAAATTATAATTAGATTAGAAAAGATAAGTAAATAGATAAATTTTGATATAAGTACAGATAGTGTATAATATTATTATATAAGTCGTTTTATAAAATTCACCTTATAACTAGATGTTAGTTATATAAATAAGGCGAAATATAACTAATTTTGCAGAGCTATACATTTTTAAAGTTTTATTCAACTCTACTTTAAACGAGATTTATCCTTAAATGAACATGTATTCGTTTATATCACATTATTTTAATTGGATCTACATCGACTTATTTTGTTAATACGAAAAATGGTAAAAAAGGAATTTTACAATAGTTAATCAATCGCCGAAACCTAAGTCAATGATTTATAATTAAAATGAATATCGGTTACCATAAGTTCAACTGGTAATACAATTATTTTCAATTATAAGTTATTGTTAATTTATATATTTAAAGAATATAGCATTTTATATTAAGTTTATAGTCTGAAAAGAATACTTCTATCGATAAGAGCAACCGTTCTACTTAATAAATTATTAATAGTATTTTTCTTTGAAGTCAAAAGTAATAAAAAAAGTAATGTTTTATTTATATAAACAAATATAATTAAATAATACACGCATTGAGAATGTCGAACACACAAAATAACTCAAAGCTCTATGTCAGAAATTCGATATATTTTGTGATAAAGAAATGTCTAAGGCAGACAGATAAAGGTTCCGATGACACGAATAAGGTAGGTTGTGAAGGGAAAAGTGACTTATATTTACTGAAAATGTTGCTACGTTTATATTATTATAAGTTAAATGCTAGCTTAAACTCCTATGAAATACGTACAAAAGATAAATTCATTACCGTCCATTTTAGCTCCGCAGTGGTTCGGTAATAATTTAATATTCCAAATCTCATATCCTACCCGAGCTTCAGACCCGTTCAATCATCTTCACATACACTAGTCATGATAAAGCTTTCTATGAATAAATTAAATACACCTCTAATTTTAGCAAAATCCTTTAGCAAAAGGGTCTGACATTAATATAATATTCAGACAATTTTCTTCATATTTGTTTGTCCCCAAACCATGTCGACGATAAGCCACTGACTCGTGTAGTAGAAAAAGTTTTCAATAAAGAAGTACGTCACTAGTATTGGGAATTTGAATCCTGTAAATTGTTTGAGACCTGGGTAGACGTATTCTCCTTCCAGGAAACTTTGTACGCACCTGAAAGAAAAAGAAAATGTACTTTTATTCTACACATTCTAGTTTTAAAGATTTTAAAGTTATCCCAGTAAAGAAACAACAAATAAGCTATAATTTTTTAAAACTGCTGCTTAAAAACATATCGTTTGTGTTTATTTTCTTGTTGGCAGTGGTGGTACAATAGCTAGGATACCAATTCATGGTAAGTGGTTACCGCTGCTGAAAGACATCAAAAGTATAATGCTATTGCATTTGTAACCAAAATTTTCTCAGTGTCAGCACGGGACCTGCGACGTTGGATAAAATTAAATATTCCGTCTGGTGACTGGTCCGACTGGTCTCTCTTTTGTAGAATAAGGTGTAATACATCTTTGCCAATAATAAGCAAATGTAAATACCAGAACGATGTTACATATTATGTTCATAATACAAGAAGCCAAGACTTAAATTAAAAACATTGTTTATAAAGGCCTCAGGTTACTGGACAGAGGTGAGCAAAATATTAGTACAATCTTTGAACAGTATGGTAAATATTTGGACATTGCAAGCACCCACTTTATTATGCCAACATGATTGTCATCAGCCTGGCCTAGCGTGGGTTTACAGACTTCACACACCTGTAAGATTACTATAGCGAACTCTTACTCTGTATCCGTGCATTTTTTTTACTATTAAATCATAATATAGTGAACATCACTTAATGCCTTTATAACTCATCAATATTACAGGTGTTATCCGTGATACCTCTAAGACCTCTATGTAGTAATCCGTCTGTATAGTCATTCTACTGAGTTATTACATCTGGATATAGCTACGTAATACATGATCTTATTAAATTACAAAATTTTACTAACTGCTGTCTTATGTGTGTGTTTGTAGCTTCTGAAGTGTGTGAATTGCCTCAAGCTTGGTAGATGATGCTTTACACGGCCTTATATAATGCATCTAACGAATTAGACTTAGTTTTATGAACCGTAAACAGCAATTGAATTTTAAACATTATACTTACACAACAACGTACGCTGACAGGAAACTTGACAGTATTCCTATATTCAGAACAGAATTCTTTGGTCTCTCTCTTTTCACGAGTATGAGGTCCAGCAGTACAATTACAAGTGAGACTGTGTGCATGCAGTGTTGTGTCCAAAATGGTACAATTGTGTGGATACTTGCTGGGGCGATTAACTCGCGTCGTGTGTTCCAAACCCTCCAAAACAGTATGTCACCGAACTGAAACAAATGTTTAAATTAATATTGCGGATTCGTTGAAGCCGTTAGCGTAACCAAACAAAGTATGTGGATTCACATACTGAATAGCCTGTGTGATTACACATGCTATTAAATGTGTAACATTGACAATATATGCCGTTTTATTGATTTACTAGCTCGCCTGCGGCTTCACTCGCATTTTATTAGAATGCCTGTTACTCATGGTAAAATAATATATGATTTAGCTGTCATAATCTGATGCATGTTGGCTCGCGTCAGGCGTTTACATAATGCCTACAAGCCGCACAAGTGCATCTTGCGCATGTTACTCATGTTTTGAGAATAACAGCAATTAGAGATAATGTAGCTTTTGCCGCAATAGCCTAATGGGAGAACGTTAGACTGCCATACAAACGTCTAGAGTTTGATCCTAAGGCTCCTAATCTCTGACTTTTCGAAGTATTATACGTATTGAATAGTAAATTATCGCTCGCTTTAACGGTGAAGGAAAAACATCGTGAGGAAACCTGCATATCCGAGAGCCTTCTATAATGTTCTCGAAGATATGTGAAGTCTGCCAACCAGCGTGGTGCACTATGCCCTAACCTTCTTACTTTGAAAAGAGGCCCGTACCCAACAATTTAACAGTTTAATTTAACAGTTTAACACAGGGCTGATATTATATAGCTTTAGGGATAGACTGCCATCAATTTTAGTGCCAGTTTGATGCTAAAATAACGAAATTAAATTATTCTTATTGATAGATTATATAACGGCAGTAGCCAAATGGATAAGGCATTGAGCTTGCAATCGAGACGACGAGTTCAAATTCTACCCGTCATGCTACAAACTTGAACCCGCTTCATACACAAGCATTCTAGGTTAGCTCGACAGGTTAGCAATGATGATACTAATTTGTAATCCAAATTGCTGGTATCCTAGTTATTTTATAGTTAAAATAATTATGGCTTTTTATCATTTAGAATTTAAATGCAAGTATTCAATATGAATTCATTGTACAATTGATATATGAATTATGTCATACTGTCAAAAGTATGTATAAACCTCTAGAGTATAAATAATATATAAATTTATAATGAAAGTTCACCTACAGATCTAATATAGTTTTAATTTTTCTTCAATGATCATTTACATTTATAATGCAGGTATTTAATATTTAGCTATAACATATATGAATGTGTAATCTTTAATTTATCATGTAACCCAATGAGTCTCAACTGCACACCGGCAGCTAGTCACTTTATGTTATGGACGATGTCTGGCATGCCTAACAATTGACAGGTTAACCTTTCGGTAATTTAATAAAGATTCACGTATACTGACATCAAATTACAAAAGCATACACACATTTAGTATGTAATATCAAGATGATAAGATTCTGGTACTTGTTTATTTTAACATTAGGTACACATTTTTCACATGTACTGATCGCTGTACACTCTTAGTGACCTTGCCTGAAAACGTCACTAAGATGTCATAATATATTTTCAGCCTGACTTTGTGTCCCACTTCTGGGCAAAGGCCTCCCCTCTTAATCTCCACAGCTCTCGCTTCTGAGCAACGTCTTGCCACCTCTCCATAAACTTTTCTATGTCGTCCCGCCATCTCCTTCGTAGTCTGCCCCGTCGCCTACGGCCACCATCCGGTATCCTCTCGGTAGATAGTTTGGCCCACCTATCGGGCTTCATACGGCAGACAAGTCCGGCCCAGTTCCACTTCAGCATAGCGGTCTCAGCACCTACATCTTTGATCTGGGTTTTGGAGCACAGACCCGTGTTTTTGACGCGGTCTAACATGCATACAAATTTACACTATAATTATTTTTATTACATGATGTTGTATTATGTGAAGCAAATATAACATCCATTTGACTGCACGGATGGCTTAGTGGGTAAGTGGTCACCGCTCCGCTACTCGAATCTAATTTGTGTGATCTACAAATGGCTGTTCCGAATCTGAGTGTTCTTTGTGTCCGTTGTTTAAATATTTGTAAAGTCTCCCGCGACACAGGAATGACTACTGCGGAATTCCTTTTTAAAAATAAAATACAGAAATAAAATAAAATAATGTAAAATTTCACTACCGATCTCACTTCATAACCGACAGTGTGGCTAATAGTAACAAATCATTGCGATAATAGACGATAACAAGGGATCGTCCCAAATTTAAAAAAAATCGGGATGCATATATGATTACATAGATATAATAATTATATGCTCAAAGATGTAAACAAATATGTATCACACCCCCATTTCGCCATTTATGCTTTCAGGTTCCATGGAAAATGGGACGAGTTGCCTATCAGGCTTAGTTCCAGATTATTTGTTGCTAAAAAATTGTGTTAGAGAATCCCAATAACACTTTGCTAGAAAACCATTTACGCTGCAAAAAATCTAGGCGATTAGAAGACAGAATAGTAAGTCAGAAATTGAAGTTCCAAGGGACAAATTAAGATAACACACATAAAATAGATGCCACTTGTGGTGGCATCTATTTTAAACCGTGGAACGACGACCTGGGTAGGGTCGATTGGTTAGATGCGGGTGGCCGCTGTGTGAGGAAAACGTTAGTGGAGGCCAATATCCAGCAGTGGACGTCTTTCGGCTGAGAGGACAACATACACTCAAATCTGTATGTCTGATGTGTATTGCATAGCTACAATTCACTAGCTATAATGTTGTCTTACATTTACGCGAATGTTTATACATTGAAATTAAACTACTGTTTTCGGATTTAACAGTGGTTTATTAAAAAATTATTAAACTATTACCATTTAAATTATCATTTTCCCCGACGTTTCAGTTGCTTTTTAACAGCTATAGTGCCTAGCTATATTTAAAATCCAACAGTATTACGGGCCACCCTAAAGCGTATTAAAAGTAATGAAGTAATCTGAAGAAAAACTTACAAAGTAAGGCGGCTAACATTATAATTTGTAGTATTAATAAGTAACTATTTTAAGTATTGTTCAACATCATTGTATGTCGGATAAGGAACAGTAATCCTAACAAATATTATAAATGCAAATGTGGGTTTGTTTGTTACGCTTTCATGTCTTAACTACACTGATCATCATATCGCATATACGTTGTCAGGAGTACAGAAAAGGACACATAGTACCTTTCATCCAGATTTTTTTTATAATCTAGTCTTACTTAACCTATATTTACACGAGTGCAGCTGCGGGCAAAATCTAGTTACGTATTAAATTAAAAAGATATACATATTATAAGAGAATCAGAGGGATCCATCAATTTTACCTATTAACTATTGCCAATTACCACTTGCACATCTTCAAATAAACTTCAATTTGCTTTTATAATGATACCTGAAGCATTTTTGTAGTGTGATTATTCTGATATCTGTCTGTATGCTCACAATGCTATGACTAACTTAAAAGTAAACATTGTTTTCTAGTATTTACAGAATTTGCTTGTTATTATTATTTGTATACTCCTGGCGAATAAGTCATGGTCATGGATCGTCCGATAGGTTCGTTACGGCTATTGTGAAACTTATCCATCTCTCTATTACAGATACGGAACAGCTAATATAGAACTACCAGTAGGTGGTTACATCCTTTTTTACTCCATTATGTGGATTTTCTCGCGCTTTTCGACGTTTTGGTTGATTTTCACCATCGCTGCTGAAAAGCGACCGCAACGTCGAGGAAAGTATTAAATATTTTTATTAGTGTAAGTATATCAAAAATAAACTAAGAGTAGTAGAACCTCGCTGAATTCAGCATGAATGGGCCGGCTCGACCGGGGAAGGACTACCCTCTCTCAGAATATCCACGTGAAATAGCAGTATTTCTACAGTTGTGTTTCGTTCGGTGAGTGAGAGTGGCGGAGACCCAGTCATTCTCTTCCCCTCTTTCCGCTTCTTCTCCTTCTCGTTTCCTTTTTCTCTTCTTCCTTTTCTAAAGGGTTGGCAACGCGTAAGTGATGACTCTGGTGTTGCGGGCGTCCATAGGCTACGGTGACCACTTACCGTCAGGTGGGCCTTGTGGGTGGATAGTTTGCCAACAAAGTAGATAAAAAGATTATTATGTGCCAGTAACAACAGGCCAATAATATTTTCAATTTAGGCCGAGCATTTAATACGACATGCTTGATTTCGAAACCGAGTGCGCCACTGAATCAATTGCTTAAGCTGATATCGTTTTAAAAGTCCACTCTTTATCTGAACATACATATTTCTGATATCAAGAGGAGCTCACGATTAAACGTAGTCGAGAGTTGTAAAAACACGCAGAGAGAACACAAACTTACCTATACTATAAGTAATGATCCTCCCTGGTTCAGCGGTAGTGAATGCGACTGCTGTGCATGAGATCTCGGGTTCGAATCCCGTGTCGGGCCAACAAAAAGTTACTGGGTTTTTCTGTTAAGAAATCTCAATACGAGCCCGGAATTAGGAAGTTGGCGGTGTTAGACACCCCCGTGCCTGGGAAAGCACGTAAAGCCGTTGGTCCTGCGCCCGATCTCTCTCCGGTTGTGTCGGATTGTCTGTCCCGTCGGATCATGAGAGTTAGGGAACAGAGGGTGCAATTGTGTTTGCGCACACGCTTGTGCACTATAATATCTCCTGCGCAGATGGCCAGTCTCCGTTTAGATTGGCCGCCATGACCGAAATTCGGTCTGGAGGATATTAATGATTTCGTGAACAACTGATTCGATAGTAAATATACTTTTATTAATAAACGGTACGTTAAGGAATAATATAATATACACTATACTTTATTGATATATAATACATATTTTACATCTGTTAGTCACTTCTAGACTAGGAATAATTCCTCTGTGGCCTTACAAATATTGCAAAAAGAAACACAAAAAACAACAACACTCGGAACAACTATTTGTAAATCACATAATTGTTCCATTTAAGGATCGAACCTACCGCTAAGCCATTCGTGCCTCCATACTTATCGCTCACTAAATTATCAACAAGAACCTAAATGCAACTGTTATCAACTTACTAAGAATACAAATAATAACGAAATCACCATTTATCCCTCCATTTTGACCATGGGCTAACCAGATCAGGCTATTTAGATAAAAAAAAAAGCCGCATACTTTCCTTGCAACCAAAATCTTTAATATTTTCCTTATTCCGTCGTATTACGTACATATATGTCAACATGAATAAATATCAAGGCTGAGCCCATAAGGGTCACAATGATTACTACATTAACTTGCTGCTTTAAATGGTCATCGATGTGTTGATTCACGGTTCACATCAAACAAGTAATTATTACGTGTCAATGTTTGAGGATTGTTCCGGAGTCCTTGCAATCTCTATCAGTTGTCGTAATTGAGGAAATGGTGTTTAGAAAGACCACACATGTTGTTATCGATGACGGTTTCTATTGTAGATACGTTATTACGTGTCAGTTTATAATAAATGCTTTGCCCATATGATTATTAAACGTCAAAGAGTGCTAATAAAAAGTAATCCAATAAAACGTAACAAGATTTTGTGTTGTAGTTTATCTTCGTACATTATATAAGAACACTGTATTTAAATAATTGTCTTAATTACATACTTATTCTGTTTACAGAGAATTCACCAAGAAAGCACTTGTAGAAATAGAATGTTTCCAAAAACAAAAAGACAAAGACTTCCATGAATCCCTCGTCAGCTTTATAACTCTACAAGTGAAAGCTACGAAAAAGGTAAGTTGTGATCAACTTCTGTATATAAGTCTGGACATCCATCCGTTAGCAACGAGCAAGAATTCTTCTTCGTAGTGATTATTAATCCCAGCTTATGTCAGGGTACGCTTATTTCTGGTCTAACGAGATTTAGCTGAATATCAGTTATGTGATTTGCCGGCAATTTCAAGTAAATAATCACTTCAAATTACCGGTAAATCACTTATTTTCCTTTCATAAAATTGACAAACAATGATTAAAATTGTATCGACTATTTTGACTCAATAAATAACATGTTGCGTTATATTCAATTCCCGTGGCGCTGCGATGTCATTTCTCGGATGGGCAGTTTTATTGTTTTTATTGACGAAAAATTCTTAGTATCACCAGGTAGTCTGAAACTGCGCCCGATAGATGGCAGTAGGCTCATAGTATGTGGGTCCTAACACCATATTTGGCGATAGGTGGTTTATACCCACTCACTGTCATCAGGGATATGGCTATGAGACGTATATGTATTATGAATTTAGTTGCAATAACATCACATTATATACACGCAAAAAGTTATCGTAAAATATTTGTACAGTGATTATAATATGAAATCTAACTTTAAGTGCACAATAATTATTTACGTATTTTGGCATCAATGACCCACCTGGATTGTTTGTTCATCCTTATACAAAGAAGATGTCGTATTTAACGTCTAAAACGGACTATAAAGTCATTTTAACAACTGACAATGTTGCTTAACATTTAGGTATCAAAAAAGAAAACTAACTTTTCGTTAGCTAGTTAGTTAGTTTAGGTCAGTCTCACGTCAGTTCCAGCGACACAATCACCATTCATGGCAGCGAGTTGGCACACCGTGATGGGTTTAGTCGGTAGGATTCAGGACCCATCTTTCTCCGAGCGAGTCCGACACACTCTGCGCTCCCCTTTTATTTCGTGGAGAGGAAAGCGTTAATGCAATACCCCATGTTAAAAAAACAGTTAAGTCTCATATATGTGGCGAGCAAAGTATTTGTCGTCTGTTGAGCTCATCGCGATTTTCTTAACAGAAACATCCAGTGTCTGACTTGAAAATCAAATCCATACTCATACCAGAGGCAGTCATTTCCACAGATAGCGTAGTCTCTGCCACCGCGACGTGTGTTGTGGTTCGAATCACATATGGAGTAAACATTTATGTGATCCACTAATGATTATTCCGAGTCTGGATGAGCTTTGTGTCCAGTTGAATGTTTGTGTAGTCTTCCGCGAAACAGAAATTGTTCCTAGTGCGGGAGTTGCTTTTTCTTCAAAATAAAACATAGAATTCAAAAAGACAAGTTTATAAAAATAATTTGTTTGAAATCACTAAGCAATAGTATATGAACTTAGCACTGATTATATTATAAATATTAAGCCATTGTTGCTAAGGCTTCGTTATCCGAAAAGGTAAAATACGTACTCCTTAATAATAAAGTAGGTAATCCTCTCCAGGCGCCTTCATTATCCGTTTGTCAGTCGGATCATCAAAATCTTTTTACCTAGGCACGTCAAACATCAGATACAAAGGTCAACGTCCTCTTGTTTGTTAAATAAACTCAATATAATAAAAATATAAATGTTTATAGATAAATATTTTATCTAAATACACTTTGACTCATTAAATTGTTTCTCGGTCACAAAGGTATAAAACGGAAAATTATAAAAAAAATTGTACGTGAGTCACTAACTCATGTATACATCTGCGAATCATAAGGGGCTTGGCTGAAGCCAATGAAATGATTCGCAGACTCGAAGGTCTCGGGTCAAGACAAAAAAATTATTGGGTTCAAATTCTTAATAGCAGTTCAGAGTTAATACAAAATTACTTATAATACCTATTACTAAGCTTTTTACTAATGTGGAGGGTATTATTAAGAACCCTGGTCTCACTTAATTGTTAGGTAGAGCCATAACCAACGATCAGTTAATGATGACTTAACGTACCGGCTAGTTAAGGTTACCCGGCTTACCCGGTACTATTCCCGCAATTCTCACCCATCTTGCCCTCAAATGCAACCTTTCAACCTTAAAGATTTCTCATTACCTCTACATATTTACGAATGCACTCAGTTCAAAAGCCGATAAAAATTTAAATCAGATAATTACGTTTTATTTATTTTTCCTCAAGTCTCTGTCTTAAGAGATAATTGCATACTTTCGGGTCACGTCCAAACAAGTGACACCAAGGATTTGACATTGTCCAATAATTGGTATCTTATGGCATCTCATGAAATCTACATTTTTTACAACTTTAAAGGAAATCATTAATTGAAGATTGCTTGTAATGTTAATAATAATTATGTATTTTAAAAGATGCTTGTGTTGAGTCATATGTACGGAAATAAATATGTATCGGCCATTTCTCATCGTGTAAATGTGAAAAATATCTTATCGATTGCCTTGGTATTGCAATGGTATTGAATGCGATTGCTTTACAGGATTTTTATAAATCAGAAGAGTCTAATTATGTAAGAAAACATCCTTATATAATTCATATTTCACGGCTTCCATCGGAATAACAAGAAAGCCGACAATTTTGGTACCTAATGTTGAGATAATTTGCAAACGTATTTCGACCATATATTTTTTTAAGCGGCTTGTCCGCAATCTGTAATTCCTTGGACTTGCGGTCGAGAAGTCACGGGTTCAAATCCCACCCATTGCGCTACTGACGTGTAGCCACTCCTAATACAAGCATTCTAGCTTAGCTGCAGGGATTAACAAGAATACTAGTAACATGAAAATAGTTAGTAATCCTTAAAAAAAAAATCCGTTTACTTTAAATGTAATAAAGTATAATTATTACAATAGCATAACCTAAAGTGTTTACACAAATATTAAAAATAAGCGAAATATTACTATTGTAATAACATGATACTAACTGACAAAAACTAACCGTTTATTTTAAAGCACGTTAAGCAACCATTTTATGGTAATACTCATTAATTAATTGATTATAAGATGTCACAGTTTAGAAAAGCTATTTTTCAAAATACGTTGGAATAAATATCGAATTTCAGATTCCCATAGAGTAAGGTGTCTTTACTATATTCTACAAGTAGTACCTTCACATTTAAAATATTTCATATGACCTACTAAAATGTAACTGAAAAGATATTATACGGATATCCTTAAAGACATGATCGTTAAAATTTACTAGGTTGCCCGTATCCCTAACATTAAAATACACATCTAATAAATATCTCAGCTACGGTTGAAAGGCTAAATGTTAGACCTTTTTATTTTATTTAGCATTGTCTTAAACTACATATTTATATTTGAAGGTAGTCTCTACGAGCTTGTTGGCCCTCAACTTCTCGTTATATAAAATTTATTACGTTTCTTTCGTTTCTGACTGTCCACATACGCTCATTCATAATAAATGAGTTGGATAAATGATTACTTGAATTGAGTTAATTTATATACAAAATGACCTCGGTCATGGTGGAAGAGTGGAAGGAACGACTTGTGCATCCCAGTGCTGAGCATGCCATGATCGTGGTGGTAAGTCCCGTTTTTGAGGAGTGGCTGAAGAGGCAGCACGGCGCTCTCACCTTCCGGCTGACACAGGTAATGACTGGCCACGGTTGCTTCGGCCAGTTTGTGTGTCGCATAGGCCGGGAAGAGACGCCCAGATGTCACCATTGCGGTGACTGCCGTGATGTTGTTGCAGACACGGCGCTGCACACGTTGCCTACTTGATTGCTCTGCCTGGGCTTCGCAGCGCCGTGAGTTGGTCGCGACAGTCGGAATTGTTGCCCTCTCGCTCCCGGCCTTGGTTCAGTCTATGGTCCGGAGTGAGAGAACGTGGAATGCCGTCATCTCCCTACTGTGAGGCAGTTATTTCTATTAAGGAGGCGGTGGAGCGGGCAATGGAGCGCTTGAACCGTCTTCCTAACCGCAGAACCTGAGGTTATACTTGGGGGTGGTGGGCTTTGTGGCCCTGCCCACCACCCGTTCAGCACCAGGTCCGAGAGGCGGCGTGCATGTTCCCACGCGCGCCTCTGTGTTGTATGTCCGTCGCTCTTCAAGGGGACAGTAGGGTTAAGTGACCAAAGTGTACGTGTTTTTACGAAAACTACACGTAGTGGCCTGCCGATTCATACGGCGGGCCAGAACCCTCGGCAGGGTCGCGATTGCATGTGAAAGTGATTCGCGCGACCCCGCCGGCTCAGGTTATGTCGAGGAACACCGTGGTAGGTTTTGTTGGTATTACCGGGTAGCTTTTCCCCGGTGAGGTTCACCATGCTGGCTGAGAGTGGGTTGGCAGACTTTACACATACTCAAGACGATTAAGCAGAACTCTTAGATATGTAGGTTACCTCACGACGTTTTTCTTTACCGTTAAAGTGACCGATAATTAACTATTTAATACGCACATAACTTCGAAAATTTAGACATGCGTGCCTTGGGATCGACTTTGTTACCTCTGTGTGAAAGTCCAACAGTTTCCCACTAGACTATCGTGGCATATAAGCATCGCTTAGTTTAGAGCATTATTCTTTTTATGCCCTTTAAAATACTTCATTACTTAAGATGATCATTATGAAATCTCCCGTCTATCAGTTTGTGTGTAAAACTTGATATCGACACACTCCAGTTATACTACTGATAAAATCAGGTAGTTAGATCAAATAACTAGAAATAGATAGGCGTGGGATCTAATAATATCAACTCAGTATATTGCATTATGAGAATGCACAACTACATCTTTGGATTTCTAAATAAAATATGTACCTACATATTCATGCTGCAGGATCCATAGGGGGCAGAAGTGTAATACATCCATATTTCGCTAGCTATGTTAAAATTAAAGTAATAGGACGCGAGCATATTGTCAAAAACCAGATACCACTCCAGCCTCCGTGCTACGCTTAAGAATTTCTAGCCAGAAAAAGCTAAAAATCACTTTGTCTGACCTCGGAATAGAATTCGAACCCTCATGTACAGTAGTCGCATCCATTACCGTGGTAACATCAGAGTAGTTACATACGTATATACACGTACAAAGCAACTAAAAAGTAAAGGCTTGATTTTGCTATGTAAACATTTTCATCATAAGATATTCTAAGTACGGTTATACAACCGCTTAGTGGCAATTTGTGTGGAAACTTACTGCAGTGGCCGGCAGAAGGATGCTTGTGAAACACAAGTATCTAAGTTGATTGAGAACTTTAACGTGTTTCCGCCCATGTTCCCCCCTTAGCTCCCGCCAATCACAGTACAGGCATATAGGGAAGTACACCGCAGTGAACAGCTGTAACAAAACATAACATTTTAATTAATTTCATAAGAACACGCATAAAATGTTCAAATGTGTTGTTTGGGAAGTCAGAAAATTTTCTTACAACGACGCCTACATGAAAATTAGATACAGCTATACATTGATAATTCTATATATAGGTTTGTTTCGTATAAGTAATGTCTTATTATGAGCCGTTTACTGCTAAATATTGGCCTCCTTCAAAGACCACAGTTATCGACTGCCATTTTAATTAGAGGGCCACCTCTCGTAATAAGAACGGTTCAGAATATAATTCCAAACTATTATAATAGACGTCAATTAATGTAAACTGGAATGTAATTTATTAACACACAAAAAATAGTCTACTAAATTAAATCAATGTTCAAAATATTCTACTAGATCGATCGACTCGGCTAGATCGGCAGTCTAATTTGACTAGTTTTTATTACAAGAGTTGGCCTTTTGGTTTTGTATTCATATATTGCAGGGCAGGAGAAGTCAAGTCAATTCGAGTTCATCGCATTAGAATCTTTCTTCCATAAGGGTGCACTATCCATTCGGTTACCGGTTTCATATAGTTATCATAAAATGACAACGCCCGCTTTAGCCATAATTCTAGCTTCGTATGTGCTTAACAAAAAACAACGGACACAGACAACAATCAGAATTGGAAATGCTAGTTGTGAATCACACAATTTAATACCCGTATAGACTTCGAATCTACAACACTCAGCGCGAAGTAGTTACGAGGCTACCACCTAAGACTGCGCCGAGCGTAAGACGCGGTTGGACTGAATGACAGAGCTCGAAATTTAAATCTGCGCGCGGCCGCCATAGTAAAATTGTATGGAGAATTTGAAGTGATTTTTTGATAAATATGTATTTTTATTGTTAACCAACTTAAATATTTGGGACGGAAAATTGTAATATAACTATTTATGTTTCGTTTAAGCTGTAAAAAGGGATAGATGTCTACTGTTATAATCTAAAAATCATGTAACACGAGCTTACGCTTTTGCATTTTTCGTGCAAATTTACATAATTTTGTAGGCGAAAATATTAATTAATTTAAGTTTTTTACACGGAGTAATTGTAAAAAGTTGTAAACACATTCACTGTAAATGTATATTTTATATTTGTATTAAACGAAAAGTGTTGATTTTATCAACTTAACTGTAACCGCCTATTTTGGCACATTTCGCTCGGCAGATTTTGCGCAATCTGTGCATTCTAAAACTATGTCAGTTTCTTTAGTTCTTCTACGGATTTCCTTTTTCCGACTTTTATGCGACCAAAGGCCTCCAAGCAAAGCCCACTACAAGGTTTTGAGTTATTACATAAGTTTTATATATAAATGAGTATGCAGTAGGAATAAGAGGAGATTAAGTATATCATAGTCTATAATATGCATTGTAAACGCTATTCTTTAAAAATAAATAACACACTTATTTATTTTCTCCAAGCCATTTAGAACATAAACATAATATTTTCATTGTACCACAATATTAACATCAAGTATATTTTATTTTATCACGCATGGTAATATAATAATGAAGGATTAAATAACAAGTTATAATTTGATGGGGACAACTTCTTTTTTTAATACCGGGAATTCAACGGTACGAGTACTTTATAAGATTGGAGAAAATGAAGAAATATATAGAATACAAACTAATTTTGTGCGCAAAAAAGTATAATTACAAGTATATCAATAGTAGGTTCTTGTTGCAACCATTACAAAAATAGGTTAGACAATGGTGCCAATTCTGTTGTTACAAAATTCTCTTATCTTAGCTAAAATCTCTAAAATTTAGTTTAGTCCTGTCAAACGACATTTCGTATTCTGAAATCGCTACAAGTGACAGGAATAAATTAAATTTTAGAGATTTTTAGCTAAGATAAGAGAATTTTGTGACAACAGAATTGGCACCAATATACATCTAAAGCACTCAACGACTATTCAATGATTAATCTTTATTTAATTTAAAATCAACACTAATTAACAAACCATATTTACCATATTTATATCTTTCATTATTCACATAAAAACCAGACTTATTCTAAATTATTTTAACAGGATTTAAATTTTTTACCAAGCATATTAGGTGCCCTCAAAAACCTTTCCTAATGCAATAAGTATTTTGAATACATTTGATTATTTGAAGTGCCGTAAAAAGAAAAATAGTTATAACACATGTATTTCTTATATACCGCGAAATACTAGTTGCTATTTTGTATAAGTGTTTCAGTTAGTAAAACATTTTATTTTAATGTTTGAGTATACCAACGTGCTTCTTATTCTTCTTAAAAATACAACTCCCGTACTAGAAATTATTTCTGTATCGCGAGGACTTTACAAACATTTAAACAACAGACACTAACAACACTCAGACTCGGAACAACTATTTATGTATCACACAAATTTTTGTCCCGTGTGGGGTCCAACACTCAACATGTCAATATTGCGGCAGTGGAAAGGCGACCACTTGAACAACTACATCATCCGTGTACATATAAAGTTAGAAACAAAGTCAGTACATGATTATAATATGCCTTTATATAAGACAATTATTTTGTTGGTTAGTATGCACGCGCATCTCAAAAACAATACAGAACGGGTTTTAATAAAAACTTTATCTGCCAAATCCTGAACAATAAAGGGATTACAGTAATACCCGACTCTACGTATGCAGTGCGAACAGAATCTAGATGTGATTAACGTTGGATTATATTTACATTTTTCTGTTTGAAATTGTATGTCGTATAGTTTTGTGTAATCAAAAGCAGTTTCGTCATAAAATGAACATAAACACTGAACAACAGTAGGTGATGTTTGACCAAAAAAAGGAAGATATCATTTCGATATTTTGTATAAATATTCGAATAAATTATATTTTTGTTTGAATTAAATATTGATCTTATCTGAATGCTTTCAATGCAGAATGATAACGTATATAAAAAAACAGGAGATTTTAGCTCAACAGGCTGCCGAAGAAAAGAGCTCTGATAAGCTTTTAAATAGGTAATAGAATTTCAAGAGAGAAGATTTCAAAAATTAATGATCGTCATCCGCCACGCAAGGTATGGTAGGTAGCCCAATCGACCATGACTTATCAACATGTAATAAAAACCAACTCGATCAGAAATCCGATGTTCGATTACGATTCGAATAATAAATCAGTTGTGGAGCGAATTGATCAACATTGCGGAATCATGCAACATTCGAATATTTGAATTTGTTTTCCCGTAGCAATTGCATATCAATAATTAACCTATGCCTACTTCTTCGAAAATATGAAAGAGTTACATATAATATAATATATTTATCAATAATTTATCCAACGTCTCTTAAAAATCAAAAGTTATGAAGAGACAAGAATAGTTTTCATAAAATTTACCGCAGGCTAAGTAAAAAATACCTTGTGTGTAGATGTCAACCATATAATTAATTTTAAAATACTACGCTAACTTTAATTTGGTTATAATTTCATGTAATTAAATAGATATACCTGGCTTTTGGTCTTCTAAAAATAAGTCATAATGTCTGCACGCGTCTTCATACTGTCTTAAGCTATTAAATATTTTACCTCATAATGGCACAAGTATATGTTAGTTTAAATCCGTGACCTTCATTTTAGCACTTAGGAAACAATCATGGTAAATAATTTGCAAACATTCGCAACGTCTTCAAAAATGACATAGTAATTTTACAATAGTAATCTTATATTTGCATTTACTTATTGACAGGTTTTTCCCAGGAAAATATTGTTTATTAAGCTGTTAAATACGTGTACAAAATTACTATTTTCTGTGTCAATACAATATATTTTAACGGATATTGCTTTGTTTATTCATTCCAAGTAAAGAACTGCACTGACTTTCAGCCACATGATATCCTCCGGTAAGATTATCAGGTGGCTGAATATCAGTGTAGGTTGTAGTACATTGAATATACAACCAAGGTAGTAAATAAGTGCTTGGTGGCAAATAATAGCTTATGGACGGTTAGAATGAGAAACAACAAACACGTTAAGGACCCTTAAAAAAAAGGAAACATTATGCTGCCAGCGCAAGAGACAATTATTACTGGTAACTGATAGTATAGTGACTAAAGTAATGTTACGTAGTAGTCTTTAAACGATGTTAATTATGAAAGAGGTGACCTTGAAAAATCCTGTAGTCCCTTACCAAGTACCTAAGCTATTTATAGACCTCCACCACAAGTTGAAATTTCCATCTGTGCAAGCATCTATGATTATTATATAACAATATAATTATACAACATGACTCTATTAACCTTAAAGTTGTCATGAAGTAGATTCAGACAGTTTACACGATAATAAAAAATAAATTCTTCTCTTTTTGCTCGACTAGCCTAATTTAGTTAAGTTTTAGTAAAATTATATCAGATGAGACCACCATGGCACGAGTCATCTTGGAATTTGTTCGCCATTTGTATATTTTCAAGTTTGATTTAACGTTCTCAATAACTTCGCCAATATTTCTTTGGTAATCCGTCACCACCGAAACTCTGAACTCATAAAAGATGAGACGCCAACCGACGTGGACAGTAAGTTTGTAAGTTATTAAATTAAGCCACGTCCCCTGATGGCTTTAGTCGGGCTGCGTCGAAGAAGCTCTAAAAACTTTGACAGAAAGAAAATGAGTTACAAAATGGCGAATATAGGATAAATGATCTTCCGTTAAATTTATATTATTTGTTGTTTCTAAAATATTAATGACAATAGATTGTAATATTTAATATTTTTAATTATCAGACATAAATTAAAATGTCTTTATTTATGTCTGATAATTTGAACAATTTTTTGCATTTCATTATTTTGCCCTACAATGGTCGGTTAACCAAAAAACGATTTAGCAGTGCAGTAGATCTACAAATGCAATAATCGTAACAAAAAAACATGTTTTCTACGTTTCTTGTCATTAACAATATCATACCTTAATATTTTAGAATTGAAGAAAACAATATATCTATAAATGTTTTTCTAGACCTGTGTTGATTCTAGAAAGAATTTTGATTATGATCAATTAACAGGTATTATGCTAAATGCTATTGAATCAATATCCGCTTAGAACCATAGTTGTTTTTTGTTTTGAGGTGTCAATTCGATAACCTGATAAAATATGCAGTGTGTTCACAACATGTTATCCTCCACTTATAAATTTACAAATGCACTGTATGCTGTTGGTTCAGCATTTGTCATTCGTTAGAGATAATAAAATAAATTATCATTGTTGCGATTGAGTGTATGAAAATGACCTATTGCATCAGGATGTCTGCAGATCTTTTTTTGAAGGTCAATATTTGCGCTAAGATAGGTACATTCAGAGTCGTATTGAAACGGAATAAATTCTTGAATCACATATACATGCTGATTTCCTGTGAAGAAAACCATCGGAAGTATTTGTGGTTTAAATTTTTCATCTAATTGTATTAAGACAAAAACACCCGCTCTAGGTATAAATTCTGTATACCGGTGACTTTACAAAAATTCAAACAACGGACTTTAAGTACACCCAATATTTTTTTATTTAACGAAATACCTGTATACGTTTTTCTAAGGTTCGGAATTTTCAGTGTGCGAGTCTGGCTCGGCTTTGATTTGTTTTTTTGAAGAAGCAGCATGGTGCGATTTTTATTTTATGTTGCAAGCATCCAAAGTTATGAGAACAAGTTGTCACTACGTGGGTCAGACGCAAGAGCCCAATGCGAATACCACTGGCTTTTAAAAATAAATAATGCTCTTTACTAAAGGCACGTAGATTTTGCATACGCATGCGAAAAAAATTATACCACATTGCACATGTCAAGGAAAATTAAACTTGGTGAGAAATATCGTAACTCATTATTTGTCTCTCTCAATGTTGTTCAGGCGGTTTATGCGTCAACTTAAGTCTGCGGTCAGGTGTAATGTTTGTTTGTACATTTGACTTAATCTCAGAAATGGCCTTTACAATTGAGGTGTTAAAATACGCTCTAAATGTAACGGCTAAATGAATAAACAAATATTTGGCATGTCCTTAGAGTCAGTTTCGTTTTTTAGTTTTGACGTCAATTGAGTTGAAACTGTTTTTGGAATGATCTCTTTTTGGGAATTATGTTTAATTCTTATGTGTTAATTCCTTGGGAACGGTTGATATCTTTTTATTTAACACTAGTTTCAGACTGCGATGTCACTCGCGTAATTTCCATATACTGGGATATAAAATATCAAATGTGTTATAACTGTTAAGGTCTACATGTGCGTCAAGTATCCTCTAATTGCGTGATTGAATAACAAACATCGAAATAGCTTCACAAACATTTGCATTAATAATGTTACATGTATTAGATGGATTAATATTTTCAAAAAGAATGCATCCAATTTTACATATTTCATAAAAATACTTATTTTATTTAATGTACAAAAAATTTTTATGTAAAATTAACCATAATAATGATGTCCGAAAAACAAATGTTCTGCTAATTGATGAATGAGCTGATTATTTGTTATTGAGATAAGACACAAAAATACTTCAAATAACAATATATAACAAAATAATAATATTATTTAATGTTCATCACATAAGTACTTACGTAATTATTTAATTTTTTTTAAAACACAGACTAACAAGCAGTAATATATCCATGTATGGGGGTGGAATTTCACCCCTTTGCCTTTTTATCTATTACTGCGTCTACAATAGGTAAAGTAAGTATCGGCAAGTGTATAAATGAGAAGCAAACAAAATTCGGCAAGAAGACGAATGAGGCACGCAATAACTAAAATAACAGGCCATCAATAGCCTAGTTGTTTATGCAGTTATATATTATATAGGGTTCTAAAAAAATATAATGCAACTTGACTATGCATAATTAGATATATACATGTATGTATATACTAGCTGACTCGCGCAACTTCGTCTGCTTCAGATAAGACAATTTTCCCCGTTATTGCAACATTTTTCATTGCTGCTCCGTTCCTATTGGTCGTAGCGTGATGTTATATAGCCTATAGCCTTCCTTGATAAATGGGCTAACCAACATTAAAATAATTTTTCAATTCGAACCAGTAGTTCCTGAGATTAGCGCGTTCAAGCAAACAAACTCTTCAGCTTTTTATTATTAGTATAGATTATTTAATTTTAAATTTCATGCGAGCCTAATATAAAATGTAAAACGGCAACATAAAATCGCAAAACAAACATTTTTATAGGCCATTGATACATATCGAAACCGAAATTGCTATTAATCTATAAAAAGGAGTTTTTACAATGTTTACTTGATATTTATAATAATATGTGTGCACTTTGACAGTGTGAAGTACCTGGCATAATGTATTTAAGTGTTGTAACTATGGGCTTCTCAAGTGTATACACAATATTTACAGTTCCAACTAAGAATCTAGATTTATATTTGTTTTTAAGTCTGTCAATTTTATAGATAGGTTTTAGCGAGAGTGATTTCTTCTACAGTCTTAAATGTAATGCTGTTTTTTACTTTAAACAACCCAACCTTTTCTAGGAAACACCTCTAAACCCCGGTTTCTGAATTGACAATTACACATGGACAACGACTCAAACTCTATTTGAGTATCACTTAAATATTTATATATTTGTTTCTATACGTACCTATCAAGTTTAATTAAATTATAATAAAATTGGAGTAGGTATTTTAAAATCATATCCTTAAATAAATGTTTAGTTGACAGCAATTTCATGAAATTCGATTCTCTATCAAATATTTGAGAATAATCAGTTTATATTTGCTACTTTTCTTAATTCAGAAATCGGGGGTAAACCTATGCCCACCGTAAACCATATAGGTGGCAAATAACAAGCGGTGGATCAATCAAGAGATTGCAAGTTAAAATCCGACCCGAGCGAACCCACTCATAATATAAGATTCTAACAGTAATTTGCAAAGCAATTTGATAGTAACCTTTAGAAAATAAAAATCAAGCACACGGTCCGCCGGCTGCCGGTAATCAGTTACCCAATCGGACGAAAAGTAACAGTATGTGTGTATATTTCTGTGAGAGCTTCCCCGGTCAAGCAGGCTCATTCGTGCTGAATTCAGTAAAGCTCAAAAACCTAAGATTTATCTATTTGATATATAGCCACTGCAAGCGCTGCTATGAGTTTAATAATCCCCATATACGCTAAAACTTTGTGTTCCAAGTATGGGTGCTCTTTGCGTCTGTCGTTAAAATTTTACTAAAATATCCCACGACGCATAGAATGACCCAGAAGGAACGCTATCTTACCAAAAAGAAAAACCATCTTATACTTATACTATACACTGATACGTTTGAGAGAGATAGATACAGTGGTATGATCGCTCAAACTTTAAATACTGTTCCAGTTTCTAGGACGCCTGGCAATGGACTTACAAAAATCACAGCCACCATTTTGTGTCCTTGTAATTTGTATTATTTCTGAATTCTATGAGAAGGTATTGTACTATGATCGGCAAGGCAACTCTGTGTCGCGTTGGTGACATAATATAATGGTGCCATTTTACATGTTTGTATCAAGGTATGACGATTACATAGTAGCCTGATTTTGGTTGATTTAAGGCAGAATGCATAAAATATGTGCCTTTCATAATTATTAATAATTATCTTGCGTCAGAAAAGCACCGAAATATTGAAAATAGAATGCTTTACCATTCAATCTGTTTAAAATCACCTCTTTATTTGTAAGTCGGTTCGATTAAGCACTGCAGCAATTCGATATATCACATTCTGACCGCAAAGGTGTGGACATTTTTATTGCGAACATAAATAACCCACCGTTTTTGAAGTCGGCGGAGACAGGTCACCGAGCCATATTGGATCTATTGTGTAGCCATTATATGAGTCTAGCTGAATGGCAGCTGAATCTTTTATGTGCAGTCTAACATAAAATACTGTATGATATGATTATTTTGTGTCAATGAAAAACAAAATATTTTTTAGAAATTATAGTAGAATATAATAGAAGTTTCGATTATTTTGTAATAAAACTAAAATGTACAGTAACAGCCACACCAAAGGTTAGTTTTTTATATGAGTGCCGACAAACGTTGTGCAGTACACACGAAAAAAATAAAATAAAAAAATCCAAATCTAAACCATTCTCGAATCCACTTGAACACACACAAAAATTTCATCAAAATCGGTCCAGCCGTTTAGAAGGAGTTTATTTACAAACACACGCACAGAAGATTTATATATATATAAAGATAGTTAAAAGTTAATTGATTTAGGCATAGTTTAAGAAAAATTAAATAATCATTTGGATTTTTATTAAATATTGCTGACTATACAATCACGGTCTAAGTAAAATACCATTAATATTAATGACTAGCTTTGGCTTGCGGCTCCGTTTGCGTAAAAGTAGGTAGTAGTAGGTATGTTATGTAAGAAAAACTCATTTTTTAAAATAAAATATAGCCTATGTTACTCGGTGATATTATACATAGCTTTCTCATTGCAAAATATTTTTTTTAAATCAGCTGAATATATTTTGAGTCAAGCCCTTACAAACAAACAAACAAAAAATAAAATCTTCCCTCTTCATAATATTAGTGTAGATAATTTTTATCGGAACTTAGCAACGATCGAAACACGTAATTTCGTAAATACAAATAAGTCTAGCCTATTATGAATTCGCATCGAATATCGTAATTAAATTAGGAAGTTAGTACTAAATAACATAACAGAATCAGATTTAGTAATGACTTAAGCTTATATTGCTGTTGTTAACCTTGATGTAATCCGTATCACTGATACTTAATATATTGAGTCAAATTCATCTCATACCTACTGGAAATTTTGTTACGCTTAGTCTCGACCGGTCGTCAGGAGTATATGACAAGGATATAAGGTTCATTCTTTAATTCAGCGAAATGTAAGCTAAGCCACGTACAACATCTAGACGGATTATAATTTTGAAATTTAACACTTTATACGGATTTTGTCGCGTTGTTTATTTTACTTTAAAACACTTTTATTACATAATTTTGAAAACTCTAACAATACTATTCTGAAATTTACTACTATTAAGCTATTTAATTTAATTAAAACTATTTATATTTAAGTTTACACTTTGCCCCGACGTTTTGGTTTTTGGACGTTTCGGTTGCTTTGCTGTAAAGCAACCGAAACGTCCAAAAACCAAAAAGCCATGTTCACGGGGAGACTAAGATGGTTGTTGTCCCAATGTTCTGAAGTGTACACTTAAACACAAGAAATCTGTATAAAGTGTTTAATTTCAATGTATAACATTCGCGTTAACATAAGACAATATCAGGATTATAATTTTGTCTTCGTATCCAAAATAAAATATAAAATAGAAATTAGTACTTTAGAATTTGGATTAGGGCTTCCATGAGTCTAGTCACGCAGGCTACCTGCGCATGCTATTCACGTGCACTAAACACTGGCGTTAATGCACAGATGGCGGTTTAAGTGGCCGTCTCTCCACTGCCATTGCGCCGAGTGTTGTGGGTTCGAATCCCACACGGGACAATAATTTGTGTGATCAACAAATGGTTGTTCCGAAGTCTGCGTGTTCTTTGTGTCCGTTGTTTGTAAAGTCCTCCGCGACACAGGAAATACCACTGTGTGCGGGAGTAATCTTTAAATAAAAATCATATGAATTACTCGCGAGAGTCCTGCGGATAATATACATTGATTATGATTTTATGATTAAATGCGGATTGTATACATCGTGTTGAGATACTTAATATTTCAACATTATAGTGAATACATATTAGTTATATTTATTTAAAAAGATACTGTGTGTATATGTAAATTAACAAAATATTTCTTTCTCTATGCTAAAATTATTCATATTTATTTAGATATCCCCATCTATTCGTTACACGTGGTATAATAATCCTCATCGATAATCAACGACTGTGTATAATACATGTGTTTACTGATATGGAGCGATCCTTAAAGGTATAGTAAATATAGTGATACGTATTACGATCACGTATATGCGCGCAGATATATATTATATCGATACAAACATATCACTAGGAACGAAATTAACACTTACATATGGTTTCCGAAAGGCTAATGAACGACGTGTCAAAATCAAAGTCATATATGTATAACTTTTGTTGATTAGCTTGACCACCCGTTCCTTTTTTATGGCGATCTGTATATCTTATTATTATTATAAAATATTTTTTTTACGGTTATCTGCCACTCAGATTTGGATGGTACGACTACCAAATAGATAATAGCCAAGTTTTGGAAAATCTCATTTAACAAAGGGCATGTTTATTGTTAGCTTTTTCCCTCATTTGTATTAGTGTTATCTGTATTATAAATATTATTCCTTTTTTGTCCGTTAACATTTATGTAATAATGCGGTATTTGGTTTACAGCAGGTAGTTTGATCTTCACTGACAATACTGCGAAAATGAACTCACTCCTAATACAAGCATTTTGTTTAGCCTGACGAATTGAAAATACTAGCAACTATTATATGTATTATGTAGCAAGAAATTATTTTTATTTCGTTATTGTGTAAGTTAAGATTTAATTTCATTTTAAATAAATTTTACAACTGGGCAAACATGTACACGCATTGTAAATCGTCAAAGGTACCTACAAGACAGGCTTGCCTAGTGTGGGCCGAAGGATATTACGCAAATGTATGTTTTATTCTGGTAATAAAAGTATTTTGATTTTGAATTGTACGTATACTAAAATGTAACCAAGTGCTAGTATTCCTATTATTAAAATAAATAATATATTTTAAAATGTATACGCTATTATATGTTACAAATAAATGTAATTTTAAAATTTACAATACATATTTAAATATTTGGATTGTAAATTTATACGTTACGTAAAATAATTGTCGTAATCTTTGGAATTCAAAATACAAGGTTTCATATACATAGTCACTTAATTAGCTGAAAACTAGACACAATAAAAATGCCTCTCTAGGGCCTTGGGGTTCGAACGTTGGCTAAAAATATAATAGGTTTTACATAAGAGACAAAATAACTATGACAATGATATTACATATCTTAATTAAAAGTATTTACGTTTTAAAATCGTTAAGGTAAGCTCGTGTCACAAAGGTGATATTCATTTATACTGTGTTCTAAACCACTACTTGATATAAATTTGCATCGTGTTGCCACATAGGTTAGTTCATCAAACATTTGGTACTAAAAGGAATAATTTTCTTTAAAAAGAAACGTTTCGAATATCGTGCAGACATCATGAAACCAATCACTTAGCCAACATTCAGACTAGTATGTGTATACCTATAACCCAGTCTATCAGGTGATTAATCCATTAGCATGTTCATGCATCTCTTTATATAATCTTAAAAAAATATAATATACAGAAAATATCTACTTACATTAAACCAGGCAGTGATAAGTTTAAATCGGATTTTCTGGTACATCCGAATATCTGGATCGTCGAACGACTCAAAGTCTATTGTCAACAATAAAGTTGCCACAGTCAACAGATGCGTGTAGGACAACGCATAAAACCATAAACGCACTTTCAACAAAGTTCTGCTTTCTTTTAAAAAACCGGTGCTCAAAGAAACTGTGTCTAAACACAACATGTTTTTTTTAACGTTAGGTATTTAAAAATGCGCGTTTGCTTGACGAGCTCTATAGATTGTTGACCGTACGAAAAGATAAATAATTTGCGCGCTCTAGGTTCGCTATGCGCGTATGAGGACTGTAAACGACGCGAATGTACTGCAGTGCTTGTACTTAAAATCAAGTATAGTGGATGTATGGTTGCATTATATCGGTATACTCGTATATATGGCGTTTAACCGAAATAAGAACCGTTTCTTGAGTTTACACTGCAATTAAATTGATGGGATCTTTTACATGTTTTAAATTATATCCAATTAAATAAAACAATGTTTATATGAAATGTTTATTCACAAGATTGTTTTTATTGACACGGTGTTGGTTTGTATGTTTGTGATTACATTTTGTCAAATTAAAATTGCTGGATCAGGCAAAATGGTACCAGCTTTTTCCATAACACAATTTTGTTAGCAATACGGAATATCGGGTAGACGATATAACTTTTCTTATGTGAAAAATAATTTTATATGCATACGGTTAAGGTAGAGGTTGCTGACTGTAACTTGCGTTATACTTTTCTTAGCCCTATCATTGACACAACAAGCAACAAAATTTATATTTACTTGTTTTACTATAACGTATTGTTTTTTAAAGGTAGTTAGTGCTTATTAAAAATATATCTGCTTATGTAATGTACTTGTTAGATGAAATGTCCACAAAAAGAAGTTATATTTCATCATATAATTTTTTTGTGGAACTTTTTATCTAATCTAAACCAGAAGTTATAATCATCTCCATGAGAAATTAAGAGTATTATATTAAGCAAAAAACTGAACGCGTAAGCAACATTTCCATAACGAATATTATGATAGACGTATGTACTATACTATGATACTATACAGATCTTCCGTAATTTGGGGTGAGCCTATTCTGCAGTGCACAGTTCCAGACTACGTGCCACTACTGATATTGAACCAGAGAACACATCCACAACAGTCGCATTTTTATTTAATATAAAGCTAAAAAACTTAATTTGTATCTACTAAGACCAAATTATGTTCGCCACTTACTTATAATGACGCTAGAAGAAATAGTAATCATGATATCGGATAACATGTAAAAGTGTGCATTCTAACAACTTGTCTAAAGTGAGGCTTAACAGATAATTCTATTGAAATTAAACTACTATATACGGATTTCAATGAATAACATTCGCGTAAACAGAAAACGATATTAGATAATTCTATGACAGCGAGAATTTAAAGTAGGCTCTGCGTACATTTCTTAATTTTATTTTAAGGATTGCCCTCGCTATAGGAATATTTCCTGTGTCGCAGAGGACTTTAGAAATGTTCAAACAACGGACACAAGAAATACTTAAACTCGGGCAACCATTTGTAAATCACACAAATATTTGTCCCAAGTGGGGATCGAACCTACAACATTCGGCGCGATCACTACGTCATCTGTGCAGTCTATTATCTAGTCATTTTATATCATAAGCACCATTATGTTATACAAATTTAAAATATTTATTTCGTTACCAAAAATGTGTATATCAATGTTTGTGATTGGAGCTTTCTTATTAGGAGGCCCGTATTAAGAGGCTCCGCTCTTCCATAGCATGCTTGTTACAGAGTTGGTACATAATTGTGTTCAATTTATATAGGAACTAATAATAATTAAAATTATAAGTTACAAAGACAAGATAAAAAATGTACTTATGTTTAGAATAGATCTTAAAATTATTATCTTGGATTTTAAAATGCATGAAGTATATCCGTTTTACCCGCTCATGTACTTACTTCACACTATTTGTACTGGGTATGATTGGGTACTGAGAGCTAAGGGTACGAAGCCACGACGACACCTGAACCTCTGCCTGCTGGACCGGTACGTGTGGAGGCGGAGGCACTCGAAACTACTAGTCGTGCCGATAGCCAGAACCAATCTTCTGGCAAAAACACCCCTTAGCCGAACCATTCGCATAGTTAATGAGGTACATGAGAATATTGACATAATTATTTTTGTGTAGTTTGAGTGAATTCGCAAAAACCTTATTACATGTGATTAGTCTTGTTAAATAAATTGAAAATAGTTAATTTTTCTTATTCATTGGTTTAGTTGTAATTCGTAAATATTAAGGTCTATAATAAGTTATATATATATATATATATATATATATATATATATATATATATATAATTAAACTATGTAATAAACCTGTAAAAATAGTAATTGATAAGAAGAAATAAGTAAATAAATAAATAATACACAATACTATGTACTATGTATAATACATTATATATATCATAGCATAAACGTTAATTTAAATAATGAAACAGTAACATTTGTACAAGCCACAGTTTTCTTACTTTAGATGCTTAACAATAGTAGTTTAACACATTGACTGCCATGTAGTAGACACAAAAGATAATGTCACATTCACGGTCATTTATGACCGGCATGGCATTCAATGTGTTAAAATATCAAATTGTGTAATAATAGTGATGTAAATATTAAAAAATAACTTAATTTCAGTGTATAACATTCGCGTAAACAATATACAATAGTCAAAATATTCCTACTTCAAAAATTATATGAAATACTTGTATTCAAACTAGTTTATTTGTCATTATGCCAACCTATATTGTCATATTGTGTCACAGTATGGGCGGTGCCTGCAATTCCGGTATTATAAGAGTGGAAAGAGCCCAAAGGGCAGTTCTTAAGATAAGTCTTTTTGCCTTTTCTATATCCTTCTAAGGATCTTTACTAACGTATGGATGTCCTACCGGTGCGGCAATTGTATATTTTAAACACAATTCTAAAACAACATTCGCTGCTCTCGTACGACCCTTTACATACTAACAAGAGACTGAAACATAAAGTTTGCCCTTCTATAGAAAATTGGAGGTCCAAAGATAGCATTCTTTAGAAAATTTTCGGTTTCTAGGGGAAGTATCTATTCAAAAAAATAAATGAGAAATTACAAATTTATTCCCTTACACAATATAATTTTAAAAGGATCTTGCTGGCTAAAGTCAGCTATGAGGAAACTGATAATATTTTGCATATTTCCTTTTGATAGATTTCTGAAGTATGCGCACGCTTAACCTCACATATCTATCTAGCATCAACAAACAAACAGATCTGCTGGCTTGCAGCAGATTCTGATCCTAAGATGATCTGTTCCTATTGTCGTAGTGTGAGCACACATACATACACCCCCCCCCCCCACACACACACACAAACTCACTCACACACACTCAATTAGTCACCTCACATATTAAAGGTACATTATTGTAAAATCAGGTTACTCATATCCGAGCACCAACTTGTCTAAAGTCAGAAGAGGCTGGTAATCTGTCATACAGGTCTACCTAGTACAGATACCGGTCTCTCACACAGATTCACCCTTTTGATAACTGTAACACCTAGCTTAAGATTCAGTTTTTTTTGTAATTATTTCTGTGTGGGAGAGAATAATAAACGATTATTATTATGTGTTTCTTTTTCACGGGTATTTTCCTAATGTAGTAAGAAAAATCTGGCCCTTTGGGAGGCTTACACGGGGACATGGGTCCAACATGCAGAGGCCCTTCGAGAGTTTTAATTTCGAGTGAGACGGGACACTTACCGAGGCTGTAGCCACGGCAAGTGTTGAAGACTATTGCTACATTTGGAAGCTAATAAATCTTAGCTATAGGGATGGGTGTTTGATGGGCTGGTATAATGAAAACTTAGGATAAAAAGCGGCGTCTGGCTAATATACTGTTTCAGTACAAAGTCAAAATGGCAGACGGTGACTCGCCGACTCGCTAGATGGGCCTCCTGAATAGCCACCATAGGCATACAAACCTTAAAGGCAGCAAAAGTCAACACCGGTGTAAGCGGCTAGGGGTGTCGAGCGGTGCGGTGCTGGATTCACCATCACGGGCCTCGTGACAACGGAGACCCGGAGCCTGTTACCCCGTAGTTATGCCCTTGTAAATGACACTTCCACCCCAAGCATATAGCTTTAGCGGCCTCTCTCTGACCGGCCGACCAAGGCAAGCCAGAGTTGAGAATCCTACGGGCGCTCTTGAATTGTGGAACATCCCCGGCTTGCCGTTACTGACTGGCTGGGGTGGCCCAGCCAGCCAGTAACGGCAAGCCAGGGACGTGGCCCTAACCGACTCTCTGAGGCATTCAGGACCGCAGTGTCGCCACTCACATTCAACTCGCCACAAGCTGCCCTGAGGTTTGTGCGCTTTAAGTGAACACAGTTATATTTTTTTTTATATCGCAACGTGAATGTGTTATTTTAAAGCTAAAGTACTATGCCCTCCGAGATCGCGTTTAGTCTCATGATGAGATAATGACTGCCCCAGAGGGGTTTATTATTATTATCACTTAGTTACAAATTTGTAAAGGTCTTTTTAGATTATATATCGATTCGATCCCGCATGGGACAGGTTTCGCATATCTCATCTTCACTAATGTAAAACTATAAATTACTGTTTGTATTGGTTTTTGACAATTGACCATGAAAAGAACAATGACCTAGAAATAACATTATATTGACTTTTATTACCACGAGGATTACAATTAAGAACAATAGGGATTCTTACATTCTATTATGATAACAATTATGATGTGCGTTAAGTATATTATAAATTTATAACAGCTGCTGGACGTAACAAATAGAATATTTTATATACATTTTATAACAAAAAGGGACTGAAAAGGTACTTTATAAATATTGAGAGCCTTTTTCAATTCAATTGGAAACATCCGATTTGCGATATAACTTCTTACACATAGTGTCTCATCTTATACATCACGTATCCTATCTTTATCTTACACATCACGTATACACAATTAATTATATACACCACATATATATTTCTCTGACATTACACGCTAAAATCAATATGTTCTCTTTTTCTAAGATATTTTATGATATTCAATTGAGTACAATCTCTGGCGATGTTACTTGCAGACCTTTTTTTAATACTGTTAATTATGACTAACAAATATAATGTGATTAATGACCTTGACAAGATTGATATCTACATGAACACTAAACGTAACATCCCACAAGAATATTCACTGGATATTGGTGATGCTAAATCACAGCTTACAATAGTATGCCAAAATATGCGTAGTATACTCGTACATAAAAATTTCGACAATATTTCAGTTTTTTTAAGCTGATTGGATTTTTTGCCTGACATAATTGTCCTAACTGAGTGTCGATTAACTGAAACAACACCTTTAGTATATCTTAATAACTATGTGTGCCACTTTTTTATATACTATCTCAATCAGAATGATGGAATTGCTGTTTTATACAAAAATAAACTCGAGGTCACTATTGAGGAGCCTTCTTTTAAGGAAGCAAATTGTCTGCTTATCCACTTTGCTAAAGTATATACAATTTGTGCTATATAAAGGACTCCATCTTTTTACAATATTAGTAAATTTTAAGTCACTAAAAAAAAATATGCAAGCATGCAAAAATGCCAACTGTTTTATAATGGGGGATGTCAATATTGATATCTCTCCTGATTGAAATAAAAGACTTTATACGGATTTTATCGCGTTGTTTATTTTACTTTAAACACTGTTATTACATAATTTTGAAAACTCTAACACTACTATTATTGAATTTTACTACTATTTAAGCTATATATTTTCTAATTAAAACTATTTATATTTAAGTTTATACTTTGCCCCGACGTTTCGGTTGTCACGTTTTGCTTAGTCTCCCCGTGAACATGGCTGCTGTAAAGCAACCGAAACGTCGGGGCAAAGTGTAAACTTAAAAATAAATAGGTTTAATTAAAAAAATATAGAGCTTAAATAGTAGTAAAATTCAATAATAGTAGTGTTAGAGTTTTCAAAATTATGTAATAACAGTGTTTAAAGTAAAATAAACAACGCGATAAAATCCGTATAAAGTGTTTTATTTCAATGTATAACATTCGCGTAAACATAAGACAATCTCTCCTGATTCCAAGGATAGACGTGCAAGCGATTATTTGGATGCAACTGGTCACTATAGCTTCTACCCGGGACATCATTATCCTACTCATGACCGTACGTGCTTAGACCACGTAATAATAAAATTAAGAAAATCAGTAAAAGTCGTCGGTAGTCGTCGTCGATCATGATACAATTATTACTGGAATCGCTAAAGAACATTTACGCTCCCGATTTAAAATCTAAAACTGAAATTGAGTACACAAACTTGTCAAAAGCTATTGAAAACATCAATTGGAATTTTATATACATATATACCCAATGATATTAACAAAGCATTTGCTGATTTCATTGATACACTAAGTAAAACTATACAAAATTTCACTACCACAAAGACTAGTAGTAACACAAATTCTTTTAGAAAACCCTGGATGACTACAGGATTAAGAAAATGTATCAGAAAAAGAAACCTCCTACATATGGAAGCAGATAGAAAAAAGAATAAAGATAATTTCACAATACAGCAGTGGTATAAAAACTATAGGTATCTTTGCAATAATTTAATACAAAATCTAAAAAATTAATACGACAGAATGACTTTACAAGATTCTAAAGGTGACATTATAAATACATGGACCGCCATAAAAAGTATATGTAACATTAAAAAGGAAATTACTAACAACTTGGAACTTTTGCACGCAGGCCCTGACCCTAAATACTCTCTGGATATAGCAAATTATTTTTCACATCTGGTGAGAAGCTTGCTGCAAAAACTCCGTCAAATTTTAATAAAAGTGAATCCGAACTGGCTTTGTTAACTAGCAGTTTATATCTCAACTCATCCCCTATTAATTCCTTTTATGCAAACGCAACTGATAATTATGAAGTCAATAAGATTATTTCAAATCTCAAAGATGCTTCAGCACTCAGTTGGGATGGCATTCCGAATAAAATTCTTAAACTAAACAAGCTTCACCTCATCCCTTCGATTGTTTATTTGTGCATTTTAAGCATTTCCTATGGAATAGTATCAACAACTATCAAAATGGCAAATTTTTGCCCAATTTTTAAGTCTGGTGACAAAACCGTTATATCTAACTATCGTCCTATTTCTCTTCTCACATCACTTTCCTAAATCCTTGAGAAAATTATGAATACCAGAATATTAGGCTACCTTGATAAGAACAGCATCATATCATATCAGACAATTAGTATGGATTTCGCAAAAACAGGTCAACGGAAGATGCAGTTACAAATATACTTTGTGATCACCTAACTGGATGATGGTAACAAATGTACTGGTATCTTCCTTGACCTTGCGAAAACTTTTAATACCGTCTCTACAAGCATCCTCTTAACAAAACTTAAAGGCATAGGTCTACGTGGCACTGCTCTTCAGTGTTTCCAATCCTACCTTAGCAATCGCACAAAAAGGTTAATTATAGGTAATAACTACAGTTCTTACGTAAGCCTTAACTACGGTGATTCGCAAGGTAGCGTACTGGGGCCTATTCTTTTTAATATATACATCAATAGCCTTTGTTCATTGACACTCTGTAAAGCAAACAATTTTGCCTACGCTGATAATATAGCTATAGTATTTTATGATAGGAAGTGGGAGTCTGTTTTCGAGGCGGCAGAGTCTGGCGTAATGCAGGTTACCCAATGGCTAAATTACAATTTGTTGTCACTAAATGTGGACAAAACGAAGGTAATCAACTTTAGTGTCAGCGCAAGAAACACTTGACCTAGTCACTTAGTTATTAAAATGCATACTTGTCATAGTGGCCCAGACTCTGAATGTTCATGCCCATGCTTTACAGATATCCCACATAAAATACTTTTGTGTCTACATTGATAAAAACCTCACCTGGACAAAGCAAATAGAGCATGTGAGTGGACGTGTCAGGAATCATCCGCATGGGGAGTTGCACTAAAAACGCATTTGATTAAAGCAGAACGCGCACAACGGGCCATCCTCAAGGTAGTTTATAAAAAACAAAGGTGACATCCAACAAATAATTTATATCAAGAGACGGGTACAATGCGCGTGCGACAGATATATATTATGGCCGTATCACTAAGGTCGCATAAAGAGGCCTTAGTCAAAGTCGAATCCAAAGTGCATTCCTGTAGGAAGCTAAGATGGCATAAACCAAAATGTAGACTCGATTTTGCTAAAATGTGCTTTCACTATATGGGGCCATTCCTTTGTAGTAAATTAAACAACAAAATTAATTTATTACCTTTGAAATTAAACTACTATATACGGATTTTATCGCGTTGTTTATTTATCACTGTATTACAAAATTTTGAAAATATTGCACTACTACTACTATTGATTTTATTTTACTAATTTATAAGCTAATTAAATTATTTAAACTATTAAATCTATTTATTTTTGGTTTACACTTTCCCCGACGTTTCGGTTGCTTTTCAGCAGCCCCCCGTGACCATGGCTATAGTAGTTTAATTTCAATGAGTAACATTCGCGTAAACAGAAGACAATTTATTACCTATGACAAAAATTTTAAATGCAGATTGCACATCAAAATTTTGTTTAAAGCTTTGGATTACGACGACACAGAGAAACTATTAAATTCTTTCTAAACCACTTATTACATACTTAATATAATGTTAGACAACGGGTCTTACTCGCGATAAAGTATTTAAAAGGTAATAAATACCTATTGGTTGCCCGACGTTTCGACCGACTTGCATCGATCGTAGTCACGGGTTGACCCATCGCACACACATATGTACGCACACATACACGCGCACACACTCTCTCTCTCGCACACACACATACACACACACACACACACACACACATACACACACCAACATTACACTACTCACTACTCATACATTCGTACGCACTTACTGCAAGACGCCATTTATTAGTTATATAATTTTTACGCTTAGGCTTACACGGAGACATGGGTCAAACGTGAAGAGGCCTTTCGAGAGTTTTAATCAAAGGTGAGATGGAACATCTACAGCGACACTAGCCGCAGCAGGCGTAGGACTATTGCTACGTATGGATTCTAATATATAGGCTATGGTTATGGGTGTTTGATGGACCGGTATATTGGTAACTATGGATGATAAAACGGCGTTTATCCTGAATACTCTAATAGCATCAATCCAATGGACAGACCGTGACTCACCAACTCACTAGATGGGCCTTCTGAATAGCCACCATAGGCATACAAGCCAGCAACAGAGGGCAACACCGGTGCGAGCAACTAGGGGTGTCACCATCACGGGTTTCGTGACAACGGAGACCCGGAGCGGGTTTCCCCGTAGTTATGCCCTTGAAAATGACAATTCCACCCCCAAGCATGTAGCTCTAGCGGCCTCCCTCTGGCCGGCCGATCAAGGCAAGCTAGAGTTGAGACCTAAGGTCTTCCTCCCTCTGGCCGGCCGATCAAGGCAAGCTAGAGTTGAGACCTACGGGCGCTCTTGAAGACCTACCCCAGCAACCAGTAACGGCAAGCTGAGGACGAGGCCCTAACCGACTCTCCGAGGCATTCAGGACCGCAGTGTCACCACTCACATTCAGCTCGCCACAAGCTGCCCGGCGATTTATGCGCTTTTATTTAACCTGGTGATACATTTTTTGTTTATATCACAAGGCGAAGATGGTAGTTTAAAAGCTAGTGTACTGTGCCCTCCGGTATCGCGTTAGTCTCATGAGGAGATAACGACTGTCCCAGAGGGGTTTATTATTATTATTATTATCCGATTGTAACTTGCGAGTATCGTTCGGGTATATAATTTATTAAATTGAATTTTGCGTAAATTAAATAGGTATAAACAAAATGTCAATGTAAAACTATTCCATCCACCGTCAAAAAATTTTGTGATTCACATGTTATTATATTTGTTCCAAATCAAATGCGTTACTTGAATATTTGTAAAACCCTCCGAAACACAGTAATCAGATGTGAGTGTTGTAATTTTAAATACTTACATTATAAATATAAAAGATTGAGATAATATTTGGGTGTTTGTTACTCAATTATGGATGAAACATGACATACATAATATTGTTTTTGATCAATACAGGATACTTTATCTTGTACGCATTCTCTTTGTTTACACGCACGAAGAAACTAGTACCAAAATACAAGTTCTCTTTTATGAAGTGAAATTAAATTTATTCATCTATAAAATGTCGTCCTCTTACTTATGAGAAAATTGCTGTGTCAACCGAATCCTGAGAATTTATCAAAATAATATTTACAGTACAATTTATATCTAGAACTTCCCACATAAATTCTTAATGGTCTCGTCCTTTTGAGCACATTTATGCTGGCACATCAGTTTTTATTTTTTAAATGCCTGTCAGGGATATAATAGCCAACCTACCTGGTGGTAAAAGATGATCGTCGCCTACAGAATAAGGCAATGTCAAGATGTCTACACTTCTATGCTGCTGCCTGCCGTTATAATAGTACTCTCTTTAAGTCTCGTGTGAAGAAATACAAGTCATAGCGCTCGGAGCACTTCGGCACGTCTTACTGTATTTTTTTAAGATAAACTTCTAAAATTGATGTTACAGAAAACGGGAATTGATTTGATCATGCTTCACACATACCTCTTTGAAACAACGACATACTTCTTTCTGTGGCGCAGCAGTAGTGAAAATGACTACTCTGCATGAGGTGTCGGGTTCTAATCCTAGATTTGGCCAACATAAAGTTATCATGTTTTCTACCAAGAATTCTAAATAGCAGCCCGTTGTAAAGGAGTTGGAGGTGTTACACAGCCTCGTGCCTCGGCACGTAGAGTCGTTGGTTCTGCGACTAGTTTCTCTGGCCATGTCAGATTGCCGTTCCATTGGATTAATAGAGTTAGAGAACAGAGAGTGCACTTGTATTAGCGCGAACACTTATGTACTATAATATCATCTGCGATTCCTACCGAAGTTGGTACACACACAGGAGGATTTTTTTTTTAAAGGATTGGTATTTGTTCTTTCTGTATTTATAAGCGGTGAGGCGAACGTGGCGATGTCATTTTCGTTTACTTTACGATCACATATGTATATTAATTTTGAGAGCTAGATAAAGTTAATCCTCTGAATATATATTACGCATAATTAATAATCAATCAATCAGAACAAGCGATTAATTACGTCGGGAGCCTAATTAATCAAGCCTAGTACTTAAGCATATAAAGTCATTGCACTTATATTTTCTTCTTCTTTCTATCGTTTGGTGATATAGCAGTAGTAAACGCAAACGTGAACGAGATCTCAGGTTCGATTCCTTGTGAAAAATATAATTGAGTTTCAATGTCAAGAAATTCTGATTAGCATCTTGAAATTTGGAATTGTGCCCGATTGACAACAAGAGAAAGCCTTGGAAAGAAATCACATGTGACCCTATGATTTTGGATCGAGTTATAAGGCGGTTGTAGCGAAAAGTTGAAGTATAAATACATATCTGTTTACCCTTCTAGGGAGATGGAGACACACGTGAGATTATACACATAAATATATTTCCGAATCAAAAAATGAATCATTGGAGAGGAACGGACTTGTTGTCCTTTTTAAATGTTACCGCGTCATTCATGATAGCGGCTGTATTGTCCTGAAGGTCAAGGCATACGCACTTGCTCTATATTAAAAAAACCACCTACATTACATTAATTTATTTTGCTGAGTCGTCACGTGCGGTAAAATTTTTTGTGCAAAGTAATCTGAGATAATCGTCATAATTATTCATTTGCACAATTTGGAAAACATATATTCCACATGGAATATTGAATGTAAGTAATTCGCCTGACTATTATTTTATATAACTAGCTGTCACCCGCGTGTAACATATTTTTTCGCGGAACCCTATTTCGTTTCTAAAATAAATGCATTATAAGTTACTCCTTATAACATCAGCAATCTGTCAGTGAAAGTACCGTCATAATCGTTTCAGCTGTTTTAGAGATTAGCTGGAACAAACAGGAAGAAATTTTAAATTTGTTCCTTTTTTAATATAAGTACCGTATATATATACACCACCACATATATATACCGTATATCATATGCATTTTGTAAAAAGCTGTTATTTTTAAATAACAAACAGATACTTCAATTTTATTTATTATTGTGCTCTATGATTGACTTGCGACTAGTGACTATGCATAGTGATATTATCAATTCCAATTTCGAGAACGAAGTAGTGTAATTTTTAGATTGCTTTAATAAATTTAATCAGGAGTCATAGAACATAACAGCAGAGTAAGGGGCACTGTACAGTAATAATTGTCTTGTCGTCTTATGCAGTCTCACGGTTATAACCCCAAAGAGAGGAAGGTAGGCTGAGGAGTGTCGCACTCACATTTTGCCCGCTATGGCTTAGGGTCCCACGTTAAAGTGGAAGAATCTATTGCTGACTATCGGGCACGATTCCAGATCCCTGTTTCCACTGAGAATTTCTTAAAAGAAAATCTCAATAATACTTTATCTGACCCGAAACACAGCAGTCGCATTCAACACTGCTGCACCACCAAGACAATCTCAATTTGAATAAACAAACTTAAATATAGTTTAAATTTGATGTTAGTTACTCTTTTTAATGTAATATTAAAATATACGTATATTAGTTGTCTATTTATAACAAATAAACAAAATTAGGTATAAAAAGAATTTAAAAATAGTTGTCGTGAACTTGGAGATACTTTTTAATTTCATGTAATGGGCTGCGTGTGTGAAAATCTCCGTGCTAGGTAGGGCAACCCGTTTGGCGTCACGCACTAATCCGTGCATGCGTACATTCATGCATTGCGAGACACGTGATATATAATAATTAAGGTTTTCTGGTATCATTATTAGTTAATAAAATAATATATACCTAATGAAAGAGTGAGTTTAGAACAAGCCTAATAAGTCTTGTCTTTTTATTTGGTTTCAGAATTTATTATTTTATAAACCTTAGGACTAACATAAAAATCTTACTATTCTTCGTATAAAATATTGAGATTTATAAAACAAACAAATTGTTTTCAGAACTAGTTTTAATTAAAATTATAATCATTTGCAAATTGCAATATATTTTGAACCTACATTTCTTTTTCATTTATTAATTTTACGTACAATAAATTCATGCAATCAAAGTCGCATTTAAAGCATTAGGAGCTTAAAAACAAAACAATGCAACGGCAACTTACAACGACGAGACGCGATGAGGCCTTGCCCATCTTTCTTAGGGCTACCGTTGCGCAGCATATATTTAAGTATGGCAGCAAATATTAGATATATAAGAGAAGTATAATGTACTTTCAAAACAAATAAAAACAAACCTTTTATTTTGTGAGGTTCATTTTTGTTTTGTAATTTACTTTTCAGTTTTCAGGATAGGTTTGACAAACAATACAGACATCCAGTATATATGAATTAGCTGCACTATACGGTTCTAGTAGACCCTTTTTTTACGTGGGCGTATTCATTGACGCATACCTCTCCGCGGGGCAACGGAGAGGTTATGTCAGACTCACCGGGGCAAAGATATCCCGGTAATACCGACTAAGCCTACCGTGGTGGTCCTCGACATAACCAGAGCCGGCTGGGCCGCGCGAATCACTTTCACATGCAATCGCGACCCTGCCTTTCGACCTCTTGCTCCGGACCATAGCCTGAACCACGGCCGGGAGCGAAAGAACAACCAATCCGACTGCCGTGATCAACTCACGGCGCTGCGATGCCCAGGCGGAGCAAACCGTCAAAGTGTGCAGCGCCGTGTCCACAACAAAATCGCAGCAGTCACCGCAGTGATGACGTCCGGGCATCTCCTGTCGGCCTATGCAACACAAGAACTGGCCAAAAAAACCGTGGCCGGTCATTATCTGTGTCAGCCGGCAGGTGAGGGCGCCATGCCGCCTCTCCAGCCACTTTTCTAACACGGAACTTACCGTCATGATCGTAGCGTGCCCGGCATTGGGGTGCACAAGTGGTTCCATCTATTCTTCCACCAGGACCTGGCGGAGCTTGGACCGTGACGCCTCTAGAGCGGGAAGAGCAGGTCCTTTGCCCTGAGCTAGCGCTTCCTGGCGCCAACGGTAGAGTGACGCCAGATGTGCCGCTGTCAAGTCCCATGGCATCAATCCGGCGAAGAGGCTCGCAGCCTCGAACAAGTTCGTGCTGTATCCTCTAATTAATCTGACGGCCATGGCGCGTTGAGGCGCACGAAGTGCCGAAATGTTACGAGCCGTCAGGTTGACTCAAACTATCGAAAACCTACTGCAAGACCGCATTGACGGATATTTTTAATTTTTCGTAAAATATTTTGCAGATTACTAATCCGCAAAATATTTTTATTGATGATGATTATTATTATTTATTATTGATGTTTCAAAAAAACACTTAACCAATTTCGATACAATTGATATGGAACAATCACTAACGTATGAACTATCAATAAAAAAAAAATCCTCATTATAAATTTATAATTCGTGGAGTAATCGCGTAACAAACATACAAAAAACATATTGAATTGAGAACCATTCTTTTTGGTGCCCACTCGGCGCATCTGACAATCAGCACTGGGCCTGCGTAATAGACTACGGATTTATCACACTGCCCAAGTTTGTTTATTAGACTTCATATTATATCTTTCAAAATATTACGGATAACTTCTAATCCCGATGGATTCTTCTTGGTTTATTTTAACGTTAAAATTTTCTTTACCTATTTACTATTATAAAATAGTCAGGCTTTTTATAGCTAGGTAGGCTACGTACGTACGTATTATATAGACTCTTTATGACTCCCCCTCTTTTGACATATCAGCTCAACGTATAGACCATGTATATACATATGTATACTAGTATAGACTAGTAGGCAATTTGAGCTTAATATTAAGTATAACTTAATATAGTCAATGAAGCACTGTGGTAAGTACAACCCATTGGTTACGTATTGCTATTGAAAACTTACCTCAAAAACAATTAGTTTGGATTGGTGATTTAACCTTGCCAAGCAGCCATAGGGCTTTTGGCAAATGTTACCAAATAATAATTTAAAATCTAATCAAATATTGCTTGAATTCTCTGATGCTCAATGAAAGCACATGACAACTTTTATAAGTAGTTTTTGCGATGGAAGCGATTTCATTGACAATCGATCCTATCTGATTACGGTCAAGGTACTCATGTGAAATTCAATAAGAACACATGTGAAATTTATCATTATTGTACCTAGCTTTATGGCAGCGGTTCTCGAATGTAAAATATTATTGAAATATAAATATATTTTGGTAGGTGTAAATTCCTAGTAGAGATATGTAGAGAGATATATATATATATATATATATATATATATATATATATATATATATATATATATATATATATATATATATTTTTTTTTTTTTATTTATTTATTTAGATTCATTTACAATATTTTTACAGGACCAACTCCCAAGACAATATTGTAAGCTTATAACTAATTAAGAATAATGAATGATTGTATATAATTACTAATTAGGTACTTAATACGAATTAAAAATATATTATAAATATACATGAAAAATGAAATGAAAATGAAAAAATTGTTTATTGTTTTATAAATACAGTAGTTTCAAGTAGTGGTTGGAGCCTCCTTTTAAGCAAATAAAGCCTGTAGTAGGAGACTCCACTCTTCCAAAACATATTCATTTAAAATTATAGCTACACAATATAGAAAATTATTGATCTACAAAGGATAGAATATAAAAAGAGGAATATGTGCTTAGGTGTGTGTGTGTGTATGTGTGTGTGTGAATGTATAATACCTAACCAATCAATCGTAATCGACCTTTTGCCGTTCAGCGAGCAAATTGAAGAGCTATGCGCTTTCAGATTTTCCAAACAGATAATAGAGAGAAAATAATAACACATTTTCTGTCCTGGATATTCAATGCAGGACCGCATTAGCAGCCGCAAACTAAAGTGCAAATGTATGCCATGGGACCAAGGTTACTTGCATCTTTGGATTTACTATTACTGTGTTTGCACTACAAGAGTAAGTCGATTTACTATGAAAATTGAAAAAAAAACGTTAAAAAAACTTTGAACTACGGCGCAATGGTCTTCCACCTAGTCGCCTATAACGGCTGTATATAAAGCATATTGTAATATTAGGATTTCATTCAAATACAAATGACGAAACTTTGACAGTTTACAAAATATATCTCTCGATGGCCAACAAATTTTACAGGAAACGTTCGAAAATTAATGACAATAGAGATAGCTACTTCGTTATATTATACAATAGAACATACTTATTATAATTCTGCTTCTTCTAATATGCAAATGGCACACATTTTTATCGTAATAGATTATCCTTTACTTCTATAGCAAATAAATTCTTGCATTTCAGACTCACAATATATGTAAGTATTTAGCTAGCTATTAAATTCTACGTCAATCAGCAAATAGCTCTCCAATAATCCTTTTTACTTCAGTGTCCTTGGCTGAATGCTTGGCACTGAATGCACCTAGATTGCGCCGATAGTTGACTGAACGTGTCAAGTGCTGCTATTATTAAGCCGTATCCCAGGTGGATGAAATATAGGATAGTTATAGTACGTATCTACGACTAAATTGATGCATTCCGATATTGTGTTCGTACATCCAATTTAGTTCGCTTGATATGCCAATAAGTCAGACAGATTGAAAATATATCTTAACTATTATTAACCTCTGAGTCTTCTTCGAAGAGGTTAATGAAAACATTATGTGGGTCTGTGTGTCTATTTGTTAGTGATAAGCATAGCTCCGGAACCACTGAACCGATTGACTTGTAACTTGGTGTACAGATACTTTAGGGTCATCCCTCGGTTGAGTTTGAATATGGGCCCTATGGGTCAAAAGATCCCCGAGATATAGGGGTCACAAGTTCGTAAGGTCAGGGGTTATCCACCAACAGAGTAATTTGGAAGTCCAAAAGAGAGGCTTTTGTCCAGCAGTGGGACATTACAAAAAGCTGATGGAAAAATCACACAAGATGAAGAAGTTGAATCCTGGGTTTTTACATCCATCTCGTTATAAATGCGAATGTGAGTTTGTTTATTTGTTACACTTTCACGCCTTAACAACTCGACCGATCGTCACTAAATTTCGCATACACGTTGACAGCGGTATAGAAAATGACATCGAAATTTAGTGACGAAATCTACATTAACGAGGGCAAAACCTCGAGCAATATCTAAAACAAAATATTTTTGACATAAAAGCTATCGTAATCGATAACGTTTCTCTTATATACGTTATTTACACAATCGATATTACCCAATCACTAATAACAGTCAGGCAACATCTAAACTTGGCATAGAGGAAAAATATACCAATATCGAAGAATGTATTTTCAGTAAAACTCTCCAGGGAAACTTTACTCAGTATTGGCCCCTTAACGGTAGGCGTTCGATTGCACATTGGTAGTAAAAATGGATATAAAATATGAAAAATGTCATAGCACTTTATCGGTTTTTGAATTGAGAATTTGTTGTGTTGGTAATAAACACGTGTGCGGTGAGCATATGAAACATTAACTTCTACAGATATAAGGGGTTATTGATATTAAACTGCACGAAAGGCTTAGTGGTTCAGGTAGTCGCCTTTTCATTGCCACTGCGCAGAGGGCTGTGGATTCGTTCGCCATACGATACAAAAAATGTGTAATCCACAAATGTTAAAAAATGTTTTTGTGTCAATTGCTTGAATGTTTGTAAAGATCTCTTTCGAAACATTATTAATTGCTACTGCGTTTTTTTAAAAAAACCAATTAAAAAGGAACACTATCCATAGCCATCACATAAAGAGTTTTGAGTTTTGTGCAGTTGTCAATAAAAACAGCACACCATGCTGCAATGCACATTTCATCACAGATGTAGAAATATTTTGGAAACGCTGGCTTAATTTAACTGAAATTACGACCAACCGGTTTCGACGCTCGCCGGTAAATAAACAATGTCGCTTTGCCTTTGCCATCACTATAACAGATGAGAGATGAGTTGCAAAATATTGCACAATCACCCAGATTGACTTATTTCAAGATGACGTACTTAAGATAATTGGATTTACTAGGCAGCGGCTACCAAAACAGGTGTTTACCAAAATTACAGATGTATTGGAAATTGCTTATGTTTCTTTTTTATATACAAATTGCAGTGTGTGTGTAATTGTGTGGTACACAAATGATTACTATATCAAAACGTGTACATTTTTTAGTAATGTACTAACATACTCACGCCTATGTCTCCGAACGAATAAATAGAGAGGTATATATAATGCGTGTGCTGCGTTTTTGGGGTCCACATAATAGAAAATTAGCTTGAGATTGCTGTAATCAATTTGGCACATTTCCACGTGGTTGATATAATTTTAGATTTCACTACGCAGTGTTGTGGACTCGGCGCAAAATTTTGTCCAAATGTATGAGTATACTATTTTATATGATACTTAAATAGTCGTTTCAAGTAATATAGGTACTAGTGCTATAACTATCTTAGTTCGGACAACAATAGTATGACGAATCAGTCAAAAAAGTTTTACGACATTACATAAACTAAAGGGTATTTAAAAAGTGAGTCTCATTAATTAGCAACCGATTTGATATTTATACATAGTCAATGTGTTGCAATGTTATACTGTTACTAGCTTTGAAAGGTAAATATTAACTAAGATGTATGTAGCCTTTAAATAACTTATGGAAGCAAAGACAAATTAGAAAAAAGCCCAGTCAAATTTATATCGAATATTATTTTTAAAATAATTAAGAATTACCAAGTAGAATGTATTAATGTCCAGCGCCCTTATTAATCCATTTCCTTTAGATTCTTCATACTTTTGAAAGGTGAAATGGGTCAGATCCACCAATATATGTTGCACATCTCTGTATTTGTTTTGTGTATTTCCATTTCCTTTATGGGGCATAAAAGAGTGCATCGCGTAAAAGCACCGTCTGGTATACCATTGGAATGAATACCGTAGGTTTTTATCGCCTTCATACAAAATGATGGAAACTTCGTTTATTTAGGAACTGTAGATTATCATCCTTCTGTGCCCTTAGATTGCTTCTATAATAATCATAAATAAAGAGTCGGTGGATAAGGCATTCGACTTGCAATCGAAAGATCGTGATTTTGAATGCTATTACACCACTAACGTCTGGATGGATAAAAAATAATAATTAAACAGAATAGCTAGTAGTTTGAAAGGATATAATTCGTATAGTCTGATAATTATGCAATAAATTAATAGTGCGAAACGTTGCTGGGAAAGACGGACGAGGTCCGCCTAATCGCTTGTTTAGCTATATGTAGTCGTCAGCAGACTGTGAATTAGCACTTAGTGGATTATAATATAGCACTATTCCTACTGGCAGTAAGTTCAAGTATTTTAAATTAATCTTACGACTACTGCCAAAGGTGTAAAAAATTTATTAAAACAACATTTGCCTAGTTATGGTTTTTAGTGATTTCAAATAATTGTCGGACCTTTCACCGTCTACCAGGCATTATTCCAGACTGCATGCTACCCTTGAAAATGTCTTTACGGCAAGTCAACACCACGTGACTTGGTAATTATTACTACAGTTGTGCAACTGATGTACTCAGTGATTTGTAGCCAAAATGGCATATACCTAATCACTATTCTGTAACAAAGAACCTACACTTTTATAGTATGCATTATATCAAAAGATCCTATCTACAACAATATTTTCTAAGACATGGCAAGCGTACGTATCCATCTAATCACGTGTGACCATATCCGTACCATTAGGGAGCCATTAACAAGGAGCTTCAATCAATTAATCAATCACTACACGTCATGCCAACAGACGTGACGCGATGTGATTTATAGGTGTATACCGATTATTGCTACGTAATTCGTTATTTTTGTATTTCTCAAGGCTTGATTACTTGCTTAAGGGTTAAGATGCTTAAGCTGAAGAAGAAAATTAAAGAACGTGGTTGAATATTTATTCTACCAAGTTGGTAAAGAAGCAAACCTGCCTGATAGAAAGCGGGCATTGTGGCCTAAAGACCGAGTAAGACATCTTCAACACCAAGAATATGAATTACTCGTTGCAAATCTTCAAATATCATATTGATCCATCTGCTATTACGATAACATATTCTCTAGAAGCTTATTTACTGCAGAAACACAAATCAGTTATGTATTTTTAATATCCTAACTAATATTGTAAATGCGAATGTGCGTTTATTTGTTAATCGGCCGATCTAAAGGACGTAGAATATCTTTCATGCTGCAAAAGTATTGTTTCCGAACAAATGAAGCCGCCGGCATAAGCTAGTAAATTGTTAAAAAGACGGGAAATGAGGGCTCTAGGTATAATTCCTTTCGCTGGGGCTTTGTGGATCACAATTTTTTATATATTTTCGTGTAGGGACCGAACCCTTAACACTTAGCGCAATGATAATGCCATTAAACCACTGCGCCATCCGTACAGAAAAGTTTAGCTGCGTTCTATAGAACAGAGGTACATTCCCAGTCCAACTGTCCTAGTTTGAGCGTAATCCTAAGTAAAAAGTTCTGTGCCTGTTATTGTTGCTATGGACAATATTTCAGGCGCTCGGTGGCTTCTAATGTACTATTTTTATGTTCTTAAGGTTTTCTATATCAATATAAATAGCATGTTTTATTAAGTAGGTTAAATTGTTTTATTTAAATTTTTCAGACTTCTAAACTTTTACCCGTAATGTTTCGACAGCCGATATTTTATTCATTTTTAAATCCTAAATCGACGTTCGGGCTTGGATATACGATGCTTCTGTCTTTATATCTAGGTATGGATATATTTACTCGTTATATACTCACTAGGGTGAAACTCTATCTCAAGAGAATGGCTTTTTTTCAAATGACAAAATAAGAATTTAGATTATTATTAAAGAGTATGTATGCAGGTAGATACTTCAAAATAAAATTTGTATTTTTTAATGTTGTATACCTATAGAGTATTACAGAGAGTATAAAATATTGACGGTATTATCAATAACCTTACTCGACAATTACATTTATAAACATATGTAATAAACGAGCAATGGTTGCTTTATCCCAAGCTTCACACATTTACAACAACAGAAATAAAGTGACGAATAATTGTTCTGAGTAAAATTCGAACCCCCAATACTTAATTTACAATACAAACATTTAAACAATGGAAACAAAAAAAAATCTTCATAAAGAGCTGAAATGCAGTCGGCAATATTACCAGCATCATTTGCAAATTCATCAATGCGGTTAAAATACAGTATGTAAATAATGAAAGGTTCTCTTGAACCAGTTGCTCTGCGCCATTAATACGTTAAAAAAACATGAAGAGTCCGTACTCGATATCAAACGGCGAATCTTGATACACCGCGTAGAACGTCTGTAAAAATATTTACACTATTAAAAGGTATGTGTAAAAAATGCATCATATAAGTACAATTTTTCGTTTTATAAAATAATAACTATCCCCCGCGGTGTCGATCGCCTACTTGTAGGTTAGGTTACTAACATTAATTTTTTTGAATCAAAATTACCCTATGTACTTTTTTGTTCCCCTGGCAACGTGTATGCGAAATTTCATGGCGATTGTTTGATTATAATTTTAGTTAGGACTAGTTGGCCTCCGCGATTTTACCTAGGTTTGTGATTACTGCTCCTCTTCCATGGCGCATAGCGTCATGCTATGTGTCTATTTCACTTCTGGATAAACAAGCTTGCTACTGTAGTAAGATTTTTTAAATCCGTCCATTTGTTTTTCATTATAACTCACAAAAATACAAATATTTCCACCTAATAGGTATTAGTGTGGATGTAGATGTAAAAAACATTTTCGTTATATGCCGGTTTTATTTTAAAATGTTCGTTATAACAATTATAACGGATAAAATGAATACCTTTTTTAAATTAATATATCTACTGTATATGCAGGTCATACTGGTAACAGACTAAATGATATATTTTTATCTGCGAACTAGTTTGATTTTGGCATTGATTGACGCTTAAATCCGCGTTCAAAGTGAAATTTACTTAATAGAGCTTTATATCTAGTTGTTAACATTAATAATTCAATCGTAAATGGCGTTAAATAAAGAATTTACGATGCAGGTTTTTGTTCAAACTGCTGATTTGCATCTTCACACCATTTTGTTAAACAATTAACGGGTGCGACTACCTGATTGAGTCAAGTATTTTTAGAAATGAATACATTTTCGAAAATACTCGAATTAAACATTTGAATGACAAAAATTAATTTATATACATTTGTATGACAGACAGATGCACAGATGGCATAGTGGCTCAAGACATCGCTACAGCGCCAAGTGATGTTTTCCAATCCAAATTTGTGAATTCCACAATTGGTTGTGCCGAGTCTGGATGTTCTTTATTCCGTTTATAGAATATTTAAAATTCCCCGCAACACATATTGTTATTTTTAAATGACAACTTGAGCACTAGGATAAGCGCAAGTTGCCTTGAAAAATAATAATAACAATAATAAGCCTAAAGTTCGCTCGCGATTACTTTATGCGCACCATGTCTTCTGTTCTTCTTGTTAGAGTAAAATGAAGTGTGGCTCAGTTTAGATCGAAATCAAAGTTAATAATCTGTAGAAATTAGGCTTGGGTTTTTCGAGATCTGAAAGCCTTTCAGGTCCAAGAAAACCAGACCGATGTTTGTCCTTATTTATAAGCATAAAATTAAATAAGCTTAATAATCTTCCAAATAATATATATATAAAAGTTGAGATTTATTACTAAAATATGAATAATTTTAGTAGTAAATCCTAATTTACCACAATATTTGCCCAATTTTATAAGGAGCCTATGATTTTAATTATGACTTCCTATAAAAAAGAATTTATATCTTATATGCCTAAAAATCTGAATTTATAAAAAATGTAGTAGACTTAAATTTGCCTTTTTCTAAAAAGCATTAATGAATAAATTAATCCTCTCCAGGAAAAAATATATTTAATAAGTGGATTTGTTCATAAAATGTTATTATAAAACTGGTAAGTCTTGATTTTATGTAATAAAAGTTATATTAATGGGACTCTCCAGTACATTAAAATAATAGTTAAAATAACCTAATTACCGTCTTGTTTGTGCAGTAGCATAAAGTCGTCCAGTCTTAGGTTCCATTCCCGGGCCAAGCAAAGCTTTATTAGGTTCTTTTGTCACATAATTCTCACTGTACATAGGCTAGAATATATACCTGGTAGACGGCAGTAGGCTCACAGCCTATTAAGTGGAACCTAGATGATAGTTATAAAAATCTGGGTATAATACCAATTTGGCACTTTGGCGATAAAAGCATATAAAAATTAATAAAATTATTTCTTTTAATCAAATCTGCGCATTTCTTTAAAGGAAAAATTTCACAGAGATTAAAAATATTTTTTTTGTAAAAGAAAACAAAGTGCAATAAGCTTTTTTAAATGTTAAAGGAATAAAAAATATCTCAACTTTTCCAAGTAAACGCGGACTTCTTTTTATGTGTGTATGTATATGCGTGAGTCTGAGTATATTTATGTATATTACATAAAAATTAATCATCTCGGACCGTACCACTACATTCTATAGCATATTTTCATATCTATTTAAGCGAGGAAAGAACAATTTTATACGCTGTCTACTTAAATTGTAATGAGAAACTAAATCTCAACTCAATAGTTGCGTGAAGTTTGCATCAACAAGATGATATAAGATGGTCCCAAATCAGTACATCTCGTTCCACAATTCAACAGCTTTCAATATTCAGGGTTAAATAGTTGAATAAATTGAACACGTCACACATGTTTTTGCTTTTTTACATCGGGACGTGCATGAAGTGACTGCAAATTCATTTTTCTTTCTCGGTTGCTCCACACTCGGGTAAAAACGCTAAATCTCTGCGACGGATACTTTATACATGAAAAACTTTAAGTATGTTTGATTAAAGTAAATGATGAGCTTCAGTATATCACAGCTTAGTCTTAATCTAATAAATTGCTGCTTTAATAACTTTTTCCTAGAATATTCTCTTTTGCTAGGATAGTCAACAATGAAATGACAAATTATTTGAAAATTGTGCAACGCCGCTTTTAAGTGCATAACTGATTCTTTAATAAGATAATAAATAAGTACTACGTACAACTAATACTTATTAATTCCTTGAACTAATGTCCTTTAACTATTGTCCTTCCTTGAAATCATGTTCGACTTTTCAATAAATGTTGTCCATATAGACCCATCAAATCTATTGTGTCTTTTCTGGTGAATTAAATTGTTACGTTTTTCATACGATATGGCCGATAGCGCTTTGATTATTGCCTGGCATGGGCGCCTTCTTAACTCTTAATCACTGTGTGTCAGAGTTCAGGAGGCTGACATACCTACCACTCCCTCCATTCTCTTACTTTCACCATCTTTGATTCCTTGTCTCTAGAGCCGGCTAAGAGCGTCTGACGTCACCCTTATTTCGAGTCATAGATTTCAATGACCGCGTACTATCATTTATTTCTTATGATTGTATGCTACCCTGATAGTCTTGTCCTAACTAATATTATAAATGTGAATGTAAGTTTTCTGTTTGTTTGTTATGCCTTCACGCCTTACAGACTGTTCCGATCATCATTAAATTTAGCATACAAGTTTCATTCAGAAAAACGCTTTATTTCCGAAGGATAGCTAGTATAAAATAAAGAAAACATCTTATTTTTATTTGTCTAAAAATATTAGTGTTTTCATATACTTATGTAAAGAGAATTATATTCTACAGCAATAGTTGAATGTACCAAAAACTAATTTTAACAAACATTAATAAAATATTTTTATATTACTTTACTAATTACCTCCCAATATATTACTCTCTATAGAACGAAAGGTAACCTCTTTATTAAAGATAGTAATGCAGGTATCATAATAGTATCTAATCTACTTCTAGACCTTAATTCACACGTTTGCTATTTCTACATATATGAGCCAGGTCGAGGAATCCAGTTATAACCTATTACAGTGATATATTATTCACATTAGTCTGAAATTAATCTTATCATGCATGTTGTATAAACGGATAAGCGGTTTCCTTTAACTTAGAGTATGAAATTCATTAGCCAAGCATTAATAATTTAATTAAATTTCTGTAGCAATAACATTGTACAGTGCTTTGTGTTTTGGAAATTCATGGCATTGTATTAATACTCCCGATTTAATTAATATAGCTTGGTCTGAAGATATTCCATTTGGGTGGAATAATAATAAAAAATGCAGTTACATTACAATGTATTAATTTTATTGTTGTTTAATTAACGGTCATTCAAAGGAATATTTTATTTTAAATATTACTAGCCTGTTGAAAATTGCTCCTGTAAGTATTAAAAAATATTCTTGTTAACCTCTCTATGTAAGGTAGTATGATAATGTTTGGGGTGGGTACACGTCGGTAATATAATGGAAACCCTACTCATTGCACTGCCTATGTGAACCCAATTGGCTGAATGGATGGTGTAGACTTTAAGTGGTAGTCTCGCTCCTGCTGCAGCTTCGAGATTTTTGACAAATATCTCAGAAATTTGGGTGATCAATAGGTAGTTGTTCTGCGTCTGAATGTTATTTGTGACCGTTTGCTTGAATGCTTGTAAAGTACCCCGCGACACAACCATTATTCTTAGAGCCAGAAACATAATCTATACTAATATGATAAAGCTGAAGAGTTTGGAATCTCAGGAACTACTGGTTCAAATTGAAAATTCTTTTAGTGTTGGATAGCCTATTTATATGGGAAGGCTATAGGCTATATATCATCACGCTACGACCCATGGGGGCAGTAACGATAAACGCCGGTGAAACCGCGGGAACATCCAGTACGTAATAATAATAAATACTGATTCTTTTACCATCTTCGTTTATCATTCACAAAAAACTTTCTGTATCATATTTAATATGAACTGTCTCGATCCCGTATCATATATTTGCATCACTTAAGGCACCCGTTAACATTTTGCTAGTTCCTTGTTTGTTGTTGTTGGATTCTCGGCTCAGGTGTTATTAGCTGTTTCTTTAAAGCTATTATCAGTCATTATCGGTCTTGTGACGCCGGCATTAACCTCCACCTTGTGGAGGGGCTATTCTAAGTAGCAACATGCAATAATATTTTATCACATAACCACAACGCCATCTAGCCTAAACTAAGCAGAGCTTGTACTATGGGTCATATGGTCATATTTTTCTTTGTTTTGTAAATACATTCATATATACATAGAAAAACCCAGACCAAGACAAACATCCATGTTCATGCACACAAATGTTTGTCTTGTGCGGGAATCGAACTCGCTACATCAGGCGTGGCAGTCGGTTACACTAACCAGTACGCTATGAGAATACGATGATTAGCCACCAGTGTTCGCTAACCAAACACATATACAAATTAAAAAAATAAAATCAGCTATGCTTAGCTTTTAATGTGACTGCTATTTGTAAGGTTCATCTTACAGTTCTTCAGGGCTTAATGCACTGGTCGGGCAGTCCTATAGGGCTTTTCTGCTTTGATATTCTCATTAACAGCACAGAATCTGAAACTTAGTCCGGTAGACGGCCTTAGGCCCTTTATTAGGTTCGCCCTTATTACATGGGACCTTAGCATAACTATAATGTCGAAATATGTTTGGAATACACATCGACCTACTCTTTCGGGGATACGGGCGTTAATATAGAATCATATATGATAAACTTAAAGGTATCCATTTAAGTTTTACAGCTTACTAAACTTTATGAAAGGCAGCAGGGACGTTCACGTATGATTAAATCAAACCACCTCTCAATTTTGCCCTTTCGTATTACTCGCGCGTAATAATTATATTGAAGCGATACTCCTAAAACACAACCACCGCATTTCCCTTTAAACCTCCATTTTCACTATAGAGGAAGTTACGCAAAGTTGCCTAAATCAAATAGTCGTGGTAGGATTCCAGTAATACTGCATCGTATTTGGCAATCTCCTTGTATTTTGTAGTTAGTATAATTGCTTCCATTATTTTGGCTGTTGATAGATTAGATAGTACAACTTCTATACAGGGTTAACTGAAAAATACCAATAACATTTTACCCGTATTTCCTTACATCATCGTTAACAATTTTCGTTCTACCACTTTGTATAAAACTCAATACTTTTCCAATAGACATATTTTAGCAAGATTGAAATTGACACACGACGCCTCCTCCTCTTCCGTGTTGTATTTTTTATTTATGCTACCGTTTTCGTTTGCGACCGCGTGTGCTCTTAAGTCTTAGTCACGCGATTAGAGCAACCAACTTCAATATTTTGTATTTTTGTATATCTAATTGGACTCTTGGACGTAATAGTTCGCAACTGTACAAGTACTTTAAGTCACAATATGCTGATATAACATGAAGAAAATTTTTGCTCGAATGACGCGGTGGTTTTAGAAGTCCTCTCTCTGAGTGTCGTAGGATTCAATAAATTGGCACGAAGAAAATTATCCACAATGTTTAATGTTGTTCGGAATCTGGTTGTACTGTATATCAGTTGTTTCGATGTTTATTAATACCCGCAACACAAGTATTAACCAGAATTACACACAATAATAACACAAATGAGTTAAGCAAGCTGAGATGATTAATCGATCGAAGATTACATAACTGAACATTGACCAGTTAGTATGTTGTTCTATAGAGTATCTTTAACAGAACAACTCAATCTAACGATCAGAACTGATAAAGCCACATGAATGAAATAGCAATAGTATACCGTGCCAGACAGCCGGCCACGTAACGAGTTCAATTACGCTCAGCACTGATGTCCAGTTAGTCGACGCGTTAAACGAGCCGCGCGATGGACTTCAATGGGAATACAGAATAAACGGTACTGTCCGTGTACGTTGTCAATTATTATATAATAAGCTTTCGTAACTTATTTGCTTCTTTAGGGGATGGATTTCCGACCGCTGATGCAACTTCTTTTATTTAGGCCCAGTGCCTATGTTCAGGACCGAGTCATTTCAGCTGCGGAAATTTTAACATAATTTGTATATAATATGTGTCAAAAATGTACTGTCCGTAAGTAAAACTACTCGTCTCTGAATATAGGAAACGGGCCTTAGAGGATAAATTTTCAAACGCTGTCTTTTATTTAGTAGCATGTGCCTAAAACCAATGACCATATTCTATATTAAAAAATGACGAACGTTCTTATCTTATTTAATTCTATTGTACAAAATCCTAAGTGTAAACCTACATTATGTAAGAAGAATATAGAAAAAATTCAAGGATAAGTCCCAATAATCGCAGTTTACTGCTGGACATTAGCGACAATATCCGGTTTACACCTTCCGCACCCAATCTAAACCAGTCACCTATTTCAGATCATCAGTTCTTGCCAGGAGCGTATCTTGTGTATCAAATTGCGGTCTACACTCTAAGACTCGTTTGCTCCAAGCACCATCGACCCATCGGCAGATATGACCATACCCTTAATATAAAACTAAAAAAATATTGTTTTGAAAAATTAGACAGAAAATATTTTATTACATTTACCCTCAATATGCGTCAATAATTTATTATTGTATTTGCACGTGTAAACAATAATTTATTATTGTATTGTTTGCAGATCCTTTATAATATTTATTGAGCCCCGATTTCACTTGACTATCATCAAGGCGCGACATTCAAATAGGTATTAGTGTTCCATTGATTTTGTCTTGTAAAATCTAAATTAAGTGGGATTTGAAAAATTTTAAATTAAAATTTAAAGTAATTTTTGACACATATGGTGAGTAAAATTATCAAAATTTAACTGTACTGTTAACCGTAACTTACGCCTTATTCTAAAAGAACAACTCACCGATATAATGTGACCTTTGAGTCCGTGAGCCGCGTCTGCGCACTCGATCATAGCGGATAGCTGTGGATAGCCCACGCCAGTCTTGATCCTAGTCATGGACACTGAGCCTGGACCAATGCCCACCTGGAATTATACCAAAAAATAACCAAGACATTATATTTTCATACTTATACATATTTGCGTATAATTTCACGCAGTAAAGCAAAAACGAGTTGATTTGATTTGGTGCATATAGATAATTTATTAACCCGAAAGTGTTATCGGTTAGGTTGTTTTATCCCAAATAAGCAAGATGTCTGTTAAGTAGATATATCAACGTGTCAAAGTCTTTGTCATATTTTAGAATAGTATCGATCATCATGAAATTTCACATACACGTTATCAGAGGCCCAGAAAGGACATAGGGAACCCTTTAGCCAGAAAAATACTGTTACTGACCGTCTCTAATCTACATTTACGAAGCCGCAGGCAAAATCTAGTATTTAATATATGTTTAACGACGTATTTTATTTACTGACCTTATTTTGCGAGTTTATTGTTAATGTGTGATGAACACTTGCAAGTGGATGTACGATTTCAGAGTATCATAGATTTTAATATTTATCAACCGTTTATTTGGATGTTATGCCAACTTTCAGAAAATGCTGCAACAACAATACATATTATTTTACTTCTACGACGATATATATTATAACCCTTCTCAGGTCACACACGTTACAGAAGCTTATAACCTAAGTTATGAAATAAGTATTCGTTAGGGAATAAGGAACTCCACTCCTACAATTTGCACGGTTTCTGCACTTATTTTTACGCGTGAAGTTCTTGAATTCCTTAGGTACTGCATTTACGGAAGGCACGTCTTTGTGATTTCAAGAGTTCTTACTAGGATAATTTCTGCCGTTTATGATCTCCTGGTGGTCGAGGATACTAACAAGTTAGTAAAAAGATTATAATGTTTTATGAAACATTGAAGTTGATGAAGCTTATGCTGTTTGGTTATGAGTAATTTGCCGTTTTTATAGTTTTGAGTGAGTGATACGAGGATTTTATATGAGGAGTAAATATTTTTACATATATGTACATAATATAGTCTCACGCTTTTATATCCAAAGATATATCTCTTTCCTATCGGCAGAGGCGTTACAACCGCACCCACTAGTCTATTGCCGTCTACTGAGCACAGTTACAGTTCTCTGCTGTCACTAAGAATTTATTTCCTGAAAGTGTCAAGAGTATTTTACCCTACCTGGTGTTCGAGCCGGATACCTTACCCACAGCGATCGCATTCACTTTTGCTGCGTCGTCGAGGCAGTCACACACTTTATACTTCTCCAATAATAATAATATATATTAATATATATGATTAAATACTCTTAGCATTACTATTAAGATAATATTTCATATTGCTATTTTAAACTTATTGCGTATCTATACTTTTCCCAAGCTTTTTCATTTGACTTGTACTCCGTACTGATACTGATAGTACATACTTACTTAATTTTGGTCACTTAAAATTATTATTAAGAATGATTAATAGAAAAATAAAAGCTAAAAGAAAAGCTAGTGTTTTTTTGGACAAGTTTCGGCCGTTTATTAAATCATGTGGCCATTTACTCTGTTGCCTGCTTTCATTCTCTTTTTAATATCTTCCCCATTTTACCTAAGCATATTGTTACGCCTAGTGCCATCTGACGGCACTGTGGGGAAGACTCGGCAGTCCCTTCTAATAATTTATTACAGCACCATCTATTGACATCTTGCGGAACTGCGTAGTGTCGGTGCGAGCACAGTAGAGAGAGTGCTAGCACATTCTCGAATCATCGTGCTATTGTGTGCCGGGTATGGCTTTTCTGGAGGACTCCAGAAGCGCTTTACCCGCGTATAAATAAAGCGCACGCGCACCGCCGAGTGAGTTTACAATCGTAAGCGGTCAAGTGTTCATCGAAGCGAATGGATCGAGTTATCCGTCGAACCCAGCACGTAACAATATAAATTATTTCATTTTTTCATTTGCTCTCTGTTAATTATAATATTTAATGGCGTTACGCATATGTGGTCTCTAAAACCTGAAAAAGAGGAATATCTCTTTTCATAAACCATTTCTTATTTTCATTTAATTTTAATCCACTTCTGTTGTATTTGACTCTCCAAAAATATGTATGACTGTAAAAAGGAAAAGTTCCAAGCAGTTCCAGTTGTTTACGAAAATGCAAATCGTGTGTGTGTATTCGTTAAATATAAAATGCAATGTAACTTACGAAATAAACGGCTAATAAATAAGTTTTAAGCTTAAGTCGTTTTAATGAGCAAGTTTTAAAACTTATATATTAATTAAACCTCGTTTAATGGACGGGAGACGGAGTACTCTTATACTGTGTCTCCCTTCCGTTAAACGAGGCTGCGTATTATTCGAAATTACTGTCAATTAGTACGGCGCCGGCATTACTATCTTGTTACGTCACAAGTCAGTAATGCTGTCATTGCTTAATGGCGGTGTTACTGGCTTGTAGTATGAATTCAACTTCTATTTTTAAATATTTCGCTGCCTTCATACCTTTTCAGCGCATGTCATAAAATATTGGTAATTAAGATTGAATAGCTGATAAGTCTCATACATAGACAAAAGCACTGCGTCTGCCGAAAATTTCCTAATATGAGGTCATATGCACTGTAACTAAAAGGATATTATATACAACAAACTTCGTACAGCAACTTACCGACGCCGAAATTTTATAACAGCGATCCGGATTATGCGCAAAGTTTTCTATCCAAAAACAAATACAACTACATACCTATATCGAAAAATATTAGTCTTGTGCAGAGCCGCATAGTGTACTTTAGAGTCTAAAGTTACCCCTTACATGGTTGAGTGACCTGCTAAGACGCATTAAGTGAAATAAGTAAGAAGCCTCGTTAAGCGAGTAAACTTATCCCGACGGATTAGCTTTATACCGACTTTTGTTTTTGTTTGTAAACATTCCTCATGTTTGCGTATAAAGAAATGTTGTTTTGATCGCGTAATTAATGTTTTGACTACGTTCGTTTTGTTTGGTAAATGTTGGACGAGAATAATGATCATATTGTTGTATAAATCATAGTTTTCTACGAAATGGATAAACAAAATGAAAAACAGCGTAAAAATATTTTGATGACCCAGATTTTGATATCAGGTATAACTATAAAACCTCTGAATATTATGTGAACTACTTTCATAGAACGTAAATTTTCAACGACCGGTAATAACTAATGAGAAGATAATTGTGCTAAAGTATTTAAGGTCATTCAGACTGAACTGCGGTCATGGTCCAACAGCCAATCTTAACGAAGAGTGACCATGTGCGCAGGTGAGTAGTGCATAAATTAGCGCGCAAATACTAGCGCATACTTAGGCTTAGAAATACCCTAACTCACATAGTCCGATGGGATGATAATCCAAAACGACCGGAGAGAGATCAGGCGCAGCATTAACGTGCTTTCCAAGATACAGAGGTGTGCAACACCGCCAATTTCCTTACTCCGAATTGCTACTGCCGTTTTTTTAATAGAAAATTGCAACTAATTTTTTTTTGTTGGCTCTACCCGAGGATTCGAGCCCGAGTTCATGCACAGTCACATTAACTATAGCAACCAAAGCAGATTATACGCAAGAAATACAACAAAAAATATTTTTGCTGTCGACAAACCTTACGCACGAAAGTACTTTCAAAATTAATAAATATTTCAATCTTTTGCCTATATTATGATGTCATGTATATAACATGCCATCTGTGAGATGATAGCTCCAACTCTTAGTTTAACCCTGAACTAAGCAAAGGAACCCGAAATAACTTTGAACACTTTTGCATTTTACCCCGGGCTATGGTACCCGCTAAGAAGCCAAAAACTTTTGATTTAATCAAACTTGTACCAAATGTTTCATTTGTTAAAAGTTAACTGACGGGTAAACTGGATGGAATGTAGCATTCCGAGGCAAAATTTGTTCTCCGTTGTATCTATACTGCAACTACGAGTAGCACTGTAGTTTGTTTAAGCTTATGTGCGTCTGTTTATACATGGTTGCTTTTGATTATGTACTACGATTGTTTATTCTATTTGTTTCTGACTAAGCTTTTGATATGAATAGAGAGTCCAATAATAATTTGTAATAAAAACACATACCCAGTAAATGAGAATGAGTAACAATTAATAATAAACTATCAATGGCGGTGGACTCACTTTTGAACCGAACCCCCGTTTAGTAACAGTTTGACTCTTATGTCTATATCTGTCTTCGTAGCTACTAAACGGGTGCACCGATTTCCATCCGTTGTTGTTATAATATTTCGCGATATTTTTTAAATTATACTATGCCATGAAATAAACATGCATTACATTTATCTTAAGCAGTCGACTAAAAACAGACACATAAAAATAAGTACTATTTAAAATATACAAACAGATTATTAACTTATATAACTCTAACCTAAGGTATTAATAAATAAAATATTATACATACAATTATATCAGGAGATAACTCAAGAGTCTTGAGACCGCCGGTTGTCACCACTGCGGCGACTGCCGTGATGTTGTTGCTGACACGGCGCTTGAAGAGGGATGGACACACGACACAGAGGCGCGCGTAGGAACACGCAAACCGCCTCACAGTCCTGGTGCTGATCGGTTGGTGGGCAGGCCTACGAAGCTCACCACCCCCAGGTCACACCGCAGTGTGGCTGGAGGCCATCTCGCGCCTGCCGGCGCCCGGGGCTAGCAACAGAGACATCAACGATGGAACCTTCCCGCTAACGCATGCACGTGTGCACTGACCCACTGACTTGCAGGCCGTCCTCCACGGCCCATTCCTTGAGCAATTCATCCCTCGCATCGCCATCACCATCGCATGGTCACTGAACCCCACGCCGCAGATTTGGTGTTGAGGTCCCCGACAACGAGCATGGGCCGTTAAGTTCGAATAGATACTCTTCGAAGTCAGCGTGAGGTTGGGTGAGAAGTGACCACCCACCAACGTCAATATACATATATACCAACCCATGTCCGCAATAAATAAATAAAAAAGGTAATTTTTTTATCATATTATGCTTACTACGTACTAATACTTACATCAATACACATAATATAATCTCTCTGACATATACACTCTATACATTCACTTACTCATTGATACATCACTTTAAAATATTTTTATTAATTTATTTATTCATCTCACCTGTTAAAATTACACGGAATCTATACTACAGATTACATTACCCTAGTACCTACTTGTCTAGAGTTAGGAGAGGCTGCTCATCTATCATACAGGTTTCTACCTAGTACGGGAACCAGTCTCTCACACAGATTATCACGTCTTAAATTGTATATCTAGGTTAACATTGATTTCTGTTAACTATTTTCTGTGTGGGAGAAAATAAATGATTTTATTATTATTACTTGGTGGTCTTTTCTACAATACTACTGACCCTAAGCATTTTAGTACTACCGTGTATCGTTTCTGTATGGATTTTATTAAGTACCTTATAATTATAATCTACTTAACAAAATTTGGCACATAATGTTTATTTTAATACTATTTAGTTAAGAACAAATTAAATTTGTTATAAACATTTCCTATCGAACAAACTGTTTTGCGTTAACTAAAATTGAAATGATTGATGATTTCAGTAGTACTATTTGAATTAATTAAAGCTTCACGATATTGTAATTTGAATTCAAGGCATTTCTAAAGCCGAACTAAGATCTCATTAGGTTCAAATGGCTATGATTTAATATAATATAACAAGTAGGTACGAAAATACGCGACCCAATGTTATTTGAGTTGATGAAGATAAATGGACAGTTTGATCTTTTCCGTTGCTGCTATGTTAAAGTTTGGAATTTTAATTCTACTTTATTAAATTAATACTTTGTCGATCAATTAAAGTTCTATTAATTGTTGAAAACATGCCAGCAATATACATATTTTAAGTTAATAAAACTTATAAGGTTGGTTCAGTATTCTAGTGACATCCAGGAGGTACTAGCTCGGGGCGAAGGATCTGCTCTTCCCACTCTAAAGGCGGCAAGGTCCGAGCTCCGCCAGGACCTAGTGGAAAAATGGAAGTAACGACTTGTGCACCCCAGTGCTGGGCACGCCACGATTGTGGCAGTAAGTCCCGTTTTTGAGGAGAGGCTGAAGAGGCGGCATGGTACCTTCACCTTCCGGCTGACACATGTAATGACTGGCCACGGTTGCTTTGGCCAGTTGCTGTGTCACTTAGGCCGGCAAGAGACGCCCGGTTGCCACCACTGGGGCGATTACTACGACGTTGTTGAGGACACGGCGCTGCACACTGCACATGTGCAGCGCCGTGTGCTATCGCCTGGGCATCGCAGTGCCGTGAGTTGATTGCGGCAGTCAGTATGGTTGCCATCTAGCTCCCGGCCGTGGTTCAGTCTATGGTCCGGAGAGAGAGGTCGTGGAACACCGTCGCCTCCTTCTATGAGGAAGTCATGTCCATCAAGGAGGCAGCGGAGTGGAAGAGGGTGCGCGAGATGACCTCCAGCCACCCTGAGGTTCGACCTGCGGATGGTGGGCTTGGTGGGCCTGCCCGCCACCCGATCAGTACCAGGTCCGAGAGGCGGCGTGCATGTTCCTGCGCGCGCCTTTGTGTCGTGTGTCCATCCCCCCCACATGGGGAGACAGTAGGGCTTAAATCTAGTGGTGCCCAAAGGGTAATCTTGTTGTGTAGTGGCCTGCCGTTCATACGGCGAGCTGAAACTTCGGCGGTGCCGCGACCGCATGTGAAAATGATTCGCGCGGGCCCGCCGATAGCGGTTTTGTCGAGGAACACCGTGATAGGTTTAGTCGGTATTACTGGTAGGTCCAATATCATCATTAACATCTCTCTTTTACCCCGGTGAAAGGACGGACAGGTATGAATCAAGGTATTCCCACACATAAAAAAAGTATCCTAGTGACATAAGTATGAACGCTTACATTAAATTATTGTAGGGTAATAATTAATAATTAAATTATCTGATTGAATCGAGTAGATTAATTAGGTTAGTAACACGTTTATTTGGTTTTTATAACATTAATAATTTAATTTTGTGATATGTAGTTCATAAACCGTAGATGTATTAAAATCACATAAACCTGATACATTTGCCAGCTAAAGCAAAAAGATTACCAAGTATGTAGGTTGGATTCATTCCCAATCTCAACGGAAATCCTTTACACCAGTCATGGGTTAGTTGTAGATCTGACATCCATCCTATAAAACGTGGGTTGATTAACGACGCTGCAAATAATTCAAAGGCACGGTTGCACAAGTTAGTAAGGCTGATTGCTGCCACCAATTACGAATAAGTCTATAGAACCAATGGAAACGCGGAGGTCGTTGGCGTGTAATCCATTACCATCCGTATGAATTACTTCCTAGAGTTCAGTTGTTCTCTGAGGTACTGAATTGTAGTCTCTTCAAACCAAAGAAAATTATAAATATTTTTGACTTGAAGAGTCCGTTTTTCAATCGTCAGATAATTTTAAGGTATAAATATGGTGGATTGACATATTTTTTATACAAAAGATGTCAAAACGTCAAATAAATTTCCCAAGTATAAGATATTTGACGATTGAAAATTCGGCTCTAAGAAGAGCAATTTGGTTTAATATTCTGCCGTCATAAGGAAAAAAGACGTATCTGCCAAAAATATATATTTTATATAAATATACTGGCAGATGTGTCTTTTTTACTGATTCCAAATAACTAAAATACTCAATTACGAAAAAAATATTAGATACATCTCTTTCCCTTATTACGGCAGTATTAGAGACTACAATCCACAAAAATAATGTAGGCCTAGACCCAAAATATTAAGACAAAAATGTACCAACATATAAAACGGTGCCCAGAGATGCTAGCAAATAGAAGGCAGTCATTAGTATCATGGGTATCATATAAAAACTACTATGATATATATACTTCAAGTGTTAGATACATTACAAAAGCTATCAGTTCCGTTATGTTTCACCTCTAACTTAAATGTCACTTCCACTATAGCTGTGGTAATCAAGTGCTATACAAATACTTTTGATTACTACTGCGTATTTAGGAGTAAGTTTATTTGTAAGATTTTAAATAACTGTAGGTATGACAAATACAAATTCTTATCATCAACACTCAAAACAGGAGTGGATATACTACTATAACATTGGACAGAAGCTATTAGTTTCTATAACTGACTCATATCATATGACAAATAAATATATCATAAACCAGCTGTTGCCCGCAGCTTCACCCGCGTACGCGGGACAATATGGGCGTTATATTATGATATTTAAAAGCGGATATAATACCAACTTAATATTTACCTTTTGAGAATACTCATGTGGTTACAAATTACTTAAAAGAAGTGTATTGCAATATTGCTTTAATTACGTGTAACGTAACGTGTATAATTATTATTCTTCTTTGAAAATATGTCATGTAGGTACAGCGTTTACGTTTTATTATAGATTAAGCTATATATTTATGCATCTATACAGACAACGTAGCACCTCTTTCGTAGCACTAAAAAGTACACTAACTTCTAACACTGAATCACAACTCAGGGTTTTAATTGTCGTTTCTTTAGAGTGAGGTACATTCTTTCTAAGTTAAACTAATTGTCCTGTCAGATTTCTGCAATTAATTCTTCTGTACTTTTGACATGAAAATTGGAAAGTATGACTGTGATGATATGCAGGGTTTAAACTATGAAAATCGAACGCCAAATCATTATTATAACCTATTCTAATCAATCGAATTTGATATTATACTAAGAAAACATATAATATATGTGCTTTTAATCTAATCAACAGTTATATCGAACATGTAACTAATTAAAACCGTGGTTATAATAAACCAGCATCCAATCCAATTACTAATAATTGGATTGGATGCTGGTTTAAATATAATTGGAGAACAGTAGCATCCCCATTTGCTAGAAAATTTCCTCTGGCCTTATATCTCGACATCGCTAGGCTAGAGAAATGTAACGAAAAATGTAGCTGGCAAATGTGGATATAATAATAATAATAATAAGTTTATGTGGTACCCATTATTCTTTCTACCACCAGTGCCATCCCTCAGCATCTTCGCTATAGCCAGAAATTAATTGATCTCAAAGGAACCCTATACATAAATAAGTATGCAGAAAGCCGCAATTTTGAACACATTCGGAATACCCAGAAAATGTATGTCTCTTGATGAAAACGACACAACACTAACAACATCTCTAACATAAACGGCCCGTTAATGTGGTTAAACTAGCCACGAGTGTTCTCACACGCGTTTCTTTGTCGTGTCTTCGTCCCCCTATAAGGAGACAGTAGGAAAAAATTATCTCTTAAAAGGGTAGGTCTTTTTGTGCAGTGGCCTGCCGTTGAGTCCGATGTAACCTCAATCAATTTAGTTCTTACGATAAACACTGGTAAGATTAAACTTGTGTACTTATATACATTTTACTAACAATATTTGTTAGCCTTTCAAATAAGGAGATGAACCTACTGTCGTTTGCCATCTACTAAGCTGCTGTATATTAATAAAGAAGATTTTGATTGGCTTAAAGTTAATAATATATGTATACCTTGGGTACCATAGTGTAACAATAGGTAAGAGTGCGGCAGGGGTAAGCCGTCAACATGTTTATTTTATATACGAAAAGTACTATATTAAAAAGTTGCAAACACAAAATATACAAACCTTCAAATTTATGCTTTAGAATAGTATGCTTAACAATTATTATGCTTTGAAATTAAATACTTCACAATGATTTTGTCGCGTTGCCAGTCTCCGCGTGAACATGGCTGCTGTAAAGCAACCGAAAGGTCGGAGCAAAGTGTAAACTTAAATATAAATAGTTTTAATTAAATTAAATAGCTTAAATAGTAGTAAAGTTCAATAATAGTACTGTAAGAGTTTTACAATTATGTAATAAAAGTGTTTTAAAGTAAATTAAACAACGCGACATAATCCGCATAAAGTGTTTAATTTCAATGTATACATTCGCGTAAACATAAGACAATACTAATAATTATGCTTTTAGTAATTATGCTTAAAAATATTGTACCTAAAGAGTTATGCCAAATTAAAATTGTGCGTAACTATTATTAGGATAAGTAAAAGTATGCCATGTTAAATAATGACATAAAATTTTATGCGAATAAATAGGGAACCTAAAGAAGACAGTTAAACACAATTTTGATAAGTTAATCAAAATGACTTAGTAAATAGAAATCCGTAGTCACTCCCTGCGTAAAAACAGGTGTATAAATCTGTGTCTAAATATAACGACAATTTTGATCATTTAGCTCAATAACTGTTATTATTTGATTACGTTCCATAATTTTGTTTGCTTTTGTAAACCAAATTGGCCATAATTGGTAATCGAAATAATCTGATAACTACTACGATTATACAATTATCGATTTGATAGTAAAAATACCCCTTTAAAGCATTGAGAGTTGCATAATAAAATAATCGAACTATTCATTGTATTGATTAAATAATGTTCGTGGAATATATTTGTATCTGCAAAATTAAATGGCTTGTCAATTACTTATTATTAATATTCGTTCATACTGGTGGATTGACATCCTCAAAAGGCCGAGATGAACTTATTACACCTACACCTCCTCAGTTATTTATATTGGTTCTAGGTGTAAAGTCTATTGAAGTTTGCTAAAAGCACTGCCAGATTCCATGTTGTTGCTCTATTCTGAATTTTCTAACCCAAATGAAGCTTTGCCTTACTAACAAAGTCGAGAATTAATTACCTGCAAAAGTGTAATGGTAATATCAAGAAAAGCTTATGTACAACCAAAAAAAATATCACCATTAATATCTTACTATATGCATGCTACTATATCCTACATGACACCCACATAAGCCTGATGAATATCCACTTAAACCTGAAATAGCTTTACTGGGCGAATTATCTAATGTTGTGTTCCTGCAATAAGTATGATTTCTTGGGATGTCAAACGACGCGTTGAGCTCTTAGTAGATAGGTCAGTTGGATTTGTTGTTAATTTAGATAGCGCTTATTTTTAACACGCTTTTATTAGCTTGGTATGTATCTATATATCTATGAATCTACGTAACGGAATCTTTGAATGTGATTTTCACCCATTTCAAACCGACGGATTGATTTGTAATTGCACACTTATTAAGGACCGATGACAATACAATAATATAGAGAAAGAAAAAGAGAAAAAAGAATATAATAGGTTAAAAATTAAAAATAAATAATAGTATAAAAAATAAAAACTCCGTTTTATTAAAAAAATTACAAAATAATTTAATAATTTTAATGTTAAAAAGCGTGGGGTGCTTTTTAAGACATTGATAACCGCACGCTTTTTACATTAAAATAATTAAATTATTTTCTACTTTTTTCAAATAAAGAGTGCTTTTATTTTTTTTGAACTATTATTAATTGTGAGTGATCCTGACGTTCCGCACCCGATGTCCGGATAGGAGAAAATGTTATTAGGTTTTCTCTGTTAGGACATTTTCAATACGGTGTGTGAAAATATGCCCGGTAAACGGCAATAAGTTAATTGGCGAAAAGTGGATGTAATTCACCTTTGACTTACTCCGTTAAGGTATAACCTAATAATATTTGCCCAGACACAAAATCGAACTCGAGATTTCATACAGGGCAGTCCTATTTACTACCTTTACGCCACTGAGACAGTTAGCAAAATGAAAAACGCAATAATTAAAATTATATATTTTATTTTCTTACGAGCTGGTTTAAAAGCACCATAGCTTACTCATTCTAAATTACTCTCAAAACTATAAAAAACTGGTATTGATGTTCTATACTAATATTATAAATGCGTAATTAACTGTGTCTGTCTCTCTGTTACACTTTACATTTAAGTCATTGAACCGAATTAGATCAAATATAGCAGGGCGCTAGATTGTATCTCTTTTATCCCGGTATGTGTGCCCATGACTTTCACGCGACATAAGCCACAGGTAGAGACTTGTTCAAAATAAAACTGCTATTGTTTACTCAGTATCATGGTTCTTTATTAAAAGCAATTATTTCTTGGTTATAAATTGTTACATTCTTTATTTGATCAATTTATCAGTTCAGAATGGGAAGTTTCTGCGAGTGTTGATTCGGTACGTCCCAGATCTGAAAAAAAAATTTATTAATCAATAATTAATAGAAATTCTTTTAGTGTCATAAATATTTGTGCATCCATTAAGATGTGTTTAAACTTTGGATTTTTTTTAATTATACAGGTATATAGAAAGTTAGATTTCAAACAGAAAACAATAGTCTTAATTTCGCCACCCATGTTATAAGGTGCTACAATTTTCCTGACGTGGTAATCAGACTCAGGACTTTTCAAAACATTCATATTCTGCATTCATGTGGTGATTGAGTGAGTATGGTTATTTGGAACAATAAAATAAAATTTAAGATCTTCTTCATAGAAAAGTCTTGAACATACTTATATTAATAATAATAGATTTATTAGCCACCAAATAAGTAACAAATTAAAGTGAGCTCTTACTCCTGGACTAAGTTGTAGCCTATATCCCACAAAACAGTGCCTTCCCTACTACTTAAGTCTAAATATTTGGTCATTACATAAAACTAGTTATGATACAAAATTAAATATTAAATATGAAAAAAATATAATTTAAAGTAAAAAACAAACATATTTAAAAGTTGGCTTAATAGCAATTTATAATAGTTTAAAATAAGTATAGAAATAATATGTTATATTAGGCCGTTTATTTTGTCTGTATGTATGTGTGTGTGTGAATGTATGTATGTGTTTTAGTATGTATACTAGATAGTGTTATTGCACAACTGTCAAAAGATTCTTTACTTGGTCATAGTTTAGGGCCTGCAACTAGTTTAACACTTGCTTTTTAAATTTATAAAGGCTTAATTCTCTTAAGCTCTTGTTCCGAGAGAGGATACTATTATATATTTTCGGTGCCAAAAAATCGTTATACCTTTGAGAAAATGCGGTTTTATTTACTGATATGTACTGGACATCTAGCATCTATGAATAATCAACATTAAATTTACGACTATGCAGTACCTACAAGTTTATCAAAAGTAATCCGTTTTTTATGCTGATATAACGTTCAGGACTTGGTTTGATGATTCCTGGGATATTGCGCGTTACCTTTAAATTGACCCTTATTTTCCATGCCGTATATCAGCATACAGACACTATTGGTGCTAGTATACAACGCAAGTAGCTGGCGCACACTACATGCGCAAGCTACTTACGCGAGTTCCATACCGGAGTACATGAGCGTCGGTAGTCAGCATATGATGCATGAAATCCACCAAGTGCTAAGACACGTGTGCATGTTACTTGCGTCATTAAAATACTGAGAATAAATTGATTAAAACTTACCCAATTTTTGACAATTCATTAGTGCCTATCCTTAAAGGTGCCGTTTTGCATAAATTCAGAGTCATTTGCAGATTTGTTGTGCATAAATATCCTATTAGGCCGGGGTTGACAAACGACGCTGCAAACAGCTCGTACGCACGGTTGTGGCAGCAAGCGTGAGTGAGGCAGCCAGGCTGGCTGCCACCACCATTGGCGAAGAAATCTACTGTGCCAATAGCAACGCCCAGACCGTTGCCGAGAAGTCCATTGGTATCCGTGTGAATCACTTCAACGTAGGTAGCATCAGTCGAGGTTAGACGTTGAGAGTTGGCTCCCCATTGACTGCCAGAGGGATCCAGACCTACAGAGTAAATAAATAAAACTTTGTTACTGTTTTAGTTTATAAAAATATTCAAGATCATCTTATTTTGCTATGCCCAGCAGAATAGTTATTGCCTTGCGATTGTAAAAATTATTTCAAACTCATGAGTTGTTTTTTGTGCGTTTTCTATGTTATTCGTTCTTTTTGTGTTATTTGTTTTAAAAATTAGTTTCATCAAAATCAGTATCTGAAATTAAGCGTGCATTTTGGCGAGATAAGTAGTTATTGTCAACGGCCTTCATATAAACTATATACACACATCGATCGATAAATTATTACTGCGTAAGAAATAAACAAACTAACAAACACATTATCGCACTTATAAAATTAGTTGTTATAAATATATTAAAAACATTTTTATGCTAAACCACAGATCATATAACTCGATAATAAACTGCCCGTAACTATTTGGGCATGTTTAAAAAATGGTAATTTTCATCTTTCAGCAGATTGCAAAGTTAAGCATATATTTTATCAAATTCAGGTCAGCAATTTAGTTTTCAAGTCATACCAAATAGACCGAGTTATTTTCGCATTTGTAGATTAAGAGTTTGGTGGTTTCCAATTCCTCTCTCTCTGGTGTATAATATGTAATACCTATGTAAAGTGATGGATGAAATATATGGTGATTTACTTACCAGTAATCCTTGCAATTTTGTTTATGCTTCGGGCCGCAATACCAGCCACGTGTGCTCCGAGATTAAAACCAACTATATGAATGCTGTCGAATTCAACATCAGCTTCCCTTTGCATTACAGTGATGAAATTATTTAAGCTAGCACCAATTAAAGGCACAATAGCCACAGCTCCAGAATAAGCACCAGCGGCGTACGATGACCAGTCAACCGAAATTATGTTCACATTTTCAGCGTTGAGCATTACTGTTAAAAAAAAAGATAATGAATAAATCATTGGTCAGCAATCTGGAATTAATAGCTACATTTAGAGAGACTCAGAATTGAATACCTAATATTTAAATACAAAAATGTCACTTCAAATTCTACGTGTACATAATTATATAGAAACACTTGTTTTTGCCCGCGGTTTCGCTTTTGCTGGATGAAAGGTAACGTATCTATGTATGTATTTTTCTAATCCCCTGTAATCGAGTATACGAATCTTTTTAATCATCGTTCAAGTAGCTAGAGCTTCAAAGCGTGACAAACAAACAAATTCACATTTGCATTTATAATATTAGTTGGGATTAGAATATCCCCGTCTAAGCAAAGGAACACCTTTGCTAGGGCTTGTAACAACAAATCTTCATTTATTTGAATATAACAGAGTTTGTCGACGAAACATCCTAATTAATTAATGATGCCCGACCCAGTATTCGAACCGTCATGCACAGCAATCGAATTCACTACACTGCGCCAGCGAAGTAATTAGTAAGTTTATCTGGCTTGCATAATGAGGTTTGCTATATAGAAATATATTAATCACTTTTACTCTATTAATCGTTTTCATTGCATGAATTATTTAACTGAAACCAGGCATTAACACAACCATACTCAGTTTACATACAAGCATTCAAAAAGGTATATAAATACCGAGCATAATTGCGTTTATTCACGTTTTCAGTTATACAAACATATTGAATAGAATAACATTATGCTTAAAACCAACGGTTATTGTTAGCCTGTCATTGAGATATTAAGATAATTTTATACACAGGAGCAAATAGCAATCAAATGAATTGTGTTTTTGTGCAAACTGTATTAAAATTTGTTGTAAGATAAAGTAGTAATTAATACTTTAAATTTAGAAAATAGTAGTAGTGGTCGTAGTGAGAATATCTCGCCGTCTCCCTCGGACAGCTGCATTTAAATAGAGATTGAGCCATAGTTCGTATCGTTAAAATTTTTCTGTTATTTGACAATAACCCCTACTACCACATTTAAGAAGCGGTTGTATATTAATTATTATAGAGTATATTAAAAAAAAATATTGTAATAATGTGCGTCAGCTACACTATTTTTGAACTACCAGACATAATTGAAAACCTATTGTGTCTGGTCGCCGATGTGCCGCTGCGACTCGATAGGTTAATACTTACCATTTATAATGTATGGATTGAGAGATGTGAATGCACTGCCACCGTGGCCATGGACCAGAATAACCGTCTTTAAAGTATCGTCTATACGCGCAGACCCTATAGTGGCATCTGCAAATACTGGAACCGCTACACCATTGTTTGCCCTTAAATAGAATTAGGAAAAATTAAAAAAAAACTATTGCATCAAACATGGTATATAAAGATGTTACAATTGAGATAATATGTTACACATATTTTGCTTAACATAACATTTGAGACATTGTCTGATAGGTTCAAAGTTACAATTTATTTTCAATGAATTCTTTAACACTATAGAAATTATTTTCATTAAACCACTTATAAAACTTTATTTTAAATAATTATTTAAAACTTTTAAGTGACAGGGTACCTTATTAAATATGCGTGAACACATCACTAGACAGCTTTTATTATACTTAGTAAACCTTGCAACATCACTAAGCACAAGCCTATAGAAGTTTTGTCTATTCCTTGAATCTATATTTTGAATTTATTATATAGAGTTAAGACCTTTGATATGAGTAGTGTCCGAAGTCAAAGTCCGAGGTCACAAAATAACACATAAGTATGTCAAAGATACATTAAACTATACTATTTACATCTAGCTATTGCCACGTTCAGCAAACAAGGGCGAAGAACCAATGAGAAGAACGGACAAGAAACTTATGGTAACACTTTTTAATCGCCAATTTTACAATGCTGCTTATTTTACAAATTAAACCTATAATGATCTGCAAAGTTAAAGTGAAATGGTAAAATGGTATAGCATTTACCTATTACTGAACTGAACATGTCTAAGCATAAAAATAAAAGGGATTAAATATAATGACCATCAAAAATACTAATTGCACAGCAAAATATGCTTACTAAAATATATCATAACGAACACCTATAATCCTCAAATTACTGCATTTCGTCTCGGAAGGGTTAGGTTATGTTAGGTTCCTTCTTAAACCCACCCAAAAATAGGAGCCCCGCGAAACGGGGCTCTTTCTACTTAAAATGATCTCTTTAAATATATTTTGCTGTGCAATTAGTATTTTTGATGGAACAAAGCAAAATATTAAGGAACAGGTAAATATAACCCAAAATAAAATAGAACATGGTAAATGTTAGTTTCTGACAGCAGGTATGGTAAAGTAGTCCACTCACGTGCATATAATATAATACATATAGATAGATATATACGAAGATAGTTAATAACTTTGCATGCTATATGTAAAAATATCAGTTCTGTTAATAAATGGTCTCACTTCTGGGCATGAGCTGCTTCTCATTGTCAGGAAGGCTAGGCTATAGTCCACCAATCTGGCTAAGTGCGGGTTGGTAGATTTCACATATTTTCGAGAACGTTACGAAGAACTGTCAGTGATACGCTTACAATGCTTTTCTTTACAGAACATTTTTTTTATTGAACCCTTTAACCCAGCACCTTATGTATGATTGCCACATTTGCTCACTTGTTTTATAAATAGAAGGTACTCTATGTCCTTTTTTGTATCCTTCACAACGTTTTCGCGAAATTTCATGATAATTGGTCGAGTAGTTAAAGCGTGAAAGCGTAACAAATAAACAAACCACATACGCGTTTATAAATCTAGTTAGGATAGCTAAAAACATTTGCCTGAATTTTTTTATTTAGTGAAATTTTATTGCTAAGTTGATAACCTAAAAATACTAAAATTGTAATTGTAAATTATTGTATTTTTATTTATTTATATTTATTTAACATAATTATTGTTTACTAGCCTTTGCTCGTGGCTTCACTCGCGAAAAGTAGTTAAAGTTATGACAGTTACAATACCTTTTTTTAAAATAAAATATACCCTATGTCACTCGGTGATAATATTGCTTTTACTGGTGATTTAATGTCGGTTTAGTAATTTTTGAGTTTAATACATACAAACAAATAATCAAATCTTTCCTCTTTATAATATTCGTATAAATATATCTTTACGTACCTGGTGTATAGAAAGTATCGACACAAGTCTGAACGGGTGGCTTTTGAAGGCAGCGAAAGCCCATGGCATGCTGTAAAAACAATGTTATTAGTACATCATATTAGATAATATTTAATAATTAATTATTCTTATTAATAAAATTTACGTGAATTTGTAACATGATCGACGGGTAAAAACGTTATTTTATGATATCACATAATTAATATTGTGAAAAATAAGAGACACTATTCTAGTTACAAAAACTGGTCAGTTCCAATCTAGCCTAGTAAACGTTAAATGTGCACTGAAATGCAATTTAATTTAAAATACACTTAGTAAATACTATTTGCGCCAATTATTACATTGAGACTAGATAGGCACTTTATTTTAATAAATTTTATATAACGAGAATGGGTCTACAGAAATCTTTTAATGTAATATTTGATATTCATGTCTTAAAACATAAATACATTTTATTTACAGGCAACTTCAAAGTTACAAAGTTACAACTCTAATTGCAAATGAAGAATGCAGGTACTTTACAGACTGGTTTTAAATAATAGATACTATTTATTTATTTAAATAAATAAATACTATTATAATGAAGTTGTGAAATAAAAACGATCCTCGTTTATAATAATAAAACTTTTCCATTACGATATTCTCGTAGGCCATACTGGGTTCACAAACTTATGATATTGCCGAGATAATTATGAAAATTACCACTTATTACAAGCATTTTCGTTAAGGCCGTTATTAAGTATTTAAAACGCACATAGCTTAGAAAGGTACTGTTAAGATAATTTTTTTTAGCCTCACTTAATAATAATAATATAATATTCTACCACATACACACAACACCATCTAGCCCAAACTAAGCAGAGCTTGTACTATGGGTACTAGACAATGAATAAACATACATATATACTTTATTTTTATACATAGAAACACCCAGACCAAGACAAACATCCATGTTCAAGCACACAAATGTTTGACTTGTGCGGGAATCGAACCCGCGACCTCAGGCGTGACACTAGGAATAAATCCTATGTTGCGGGGTACTTCACAAATATAAACACAACGGACACAAAGAATACCGAGACTTGGATCAACTACATATTTGTGGATCACACATCTGTCAAATGTTTTGCAAGTCTAACGGTCTTCCCACTAGGTTTTTGTTGAGATTTTTAATGAAGTTATAATTACCAGCGGTCGCCAAGTGGTCAAAATTCAACCATAATTGATTTAAATTTTAAGTTTGATCGTTATTATATATATACAGTGAAATTGCAATAGGTACTTAAGGTATGTAACCATAGTTACGAAGAATTGTACGACATCAACCGAACCATGCCGAAATACTAAGAACGCGATTCGACTGCATGTGTCAAATGCATGGTTGTGTGCGTGTGGTGGTTTTTCATTAATTTAATGTATTTCTAATGCATATTTTATAAAAATATTAGAATTCGCTCCTCTTTCTCCATATAAACTTTAACTGTGCCAAATTTCATACTTCACCACGCAATTTTCGAAAAAGGGTACAAAGTTTTTGCTTCGCATATTAATCGCTTTCAGTTTTTAATTTAATCTATATAATTAAATTAAAAACTGAAAGCAAGTCCAAGAAACTTTAAATAATAATATCAGCCCTGTATTAAACTGTCCCACTGCTGGGCACGGGCCTCTTCTTAGTGTGAAAAGGGTTAGACCATAGTCCTCCTCGCTAGCCCAGCGCGGGTGTTAGCAGACTTCACATATCTTTGAGAACATTATGGAGAACTCTTAGACATGCAGGTTTCCTTACGATACTTTTCTACACCGTTAAAGCGAGTGATAATTAATTATTAAATACGCACATAACTTCGAAAAGTCAGAGATGCGTGCCTTGGGATCGAACTCGAGACCTCTGCGTGGCAGTCCAAGGGTATCCCACTAGGCTAAATAAAAACATTATTTAAACAAATACAAAATAAAAGCTTACCCAATGCCAAAGAGAAAATAACAGCTAACTTGAACATGTTGTTTAATTGATTTGTTGCTATATGGTTACTTTCCGTAATTTCGTTTGTTTTATATACCGATTTGATCATCATTGACAACGCAGATAATCTGATAACATAAATTACCTTGTGATAACACAAAAGTACCCTCGCTAGAGATGAGAGATAAGGTTAAGTATTTCTAAAAATATCAAATTTGCCGACAATGGCAATCTATAAAAATAGGTTAATGATTAGATGTGTATCTTAAGTAGGTAGATAATTATGTTGTGACTTTGATTTTGCAAGGATGTTGTTGATTTAGGAAGTACAGTCATGACCCAAGGTTATAATTGAAAAATTATTTTTTTCTTTCTGACATCTCCCGCATTAGGCACCGCTACAAGAATTCCTGTGTTACAAAGGACTTTACAAACATTCAAACAACGGACACAAAGAACACCCAGACTCGGACCCAGAACAGTTTGTGGATCACACAAAATTTTGTCCCAATTGGGGATCGAACCCACAACACGCGGCGCGGTGGCAGTGGCGAGGCAACCTTTTAAACCACTACGGCATCCATGCAGTCATTCAAAGTAACATTGGAAGACGTGTGAGTATAAAATCATAGTTATAAATTGGGGACTGCAATGTAGGAAGACATTTTGATTATACTGACTGCGAACCAAATTTGAGTAAATTGGTCAATTTGATTTTCCATTCTGCAGTCACAACTTGCAGGTTCTTTACCGTATTTTAGTCTCAGATTATAAAAAATTGGACTTACCCGTCAATCTCCGAAGGCAGAGATGCATTACACCTACATTTTGCCAGCTTTGGTATAAGGTACCACGTTAAAAGTATACGTTGTACGTTACGTGAGACCTTTTGAGACCCAGGCTTCGTGCTGCTACTGATCATTTTCCTGTTAGAAAGCCCAATATCACTTTGCCTAACCAGGAAATGGAACCCAAGGTCTCTGCACAGCAATCGTAGTCACTACCGCTGCGCAACTGAATCAGGCCTAAAACATATTTTCTATATAATTGTAAAATGCGAAAATTACTCCGCGTAAGCTATTTTCTTAAAATACGAATACCTTTACTTACAGATTTATAATATTAGTTCGGTAAAGTATTACTTACGCCAGACAACAATTTTAACTAATATTATAACTAATGAGAATGTGAGTTTGTTTGTCTGTTACACTTTCACGCCTTAAATACTTAACCGACCATCATGAAATTTCGCATACACGTTGTACAGAGGTACAGAAAAGGACATAGGGTAGCTATCATACACAAAAAATATGGTTCCCGAAGGAGAAAAATTTACACATGCGAGCAAAGCCTCGGGTATAATCTAGGATAAAAAGAAAAGCTGAAGTAAACAGTTAAACTTTTAAAACTATTCTAGATCTATAAATTATTTTACCTTAATACTTCAATGTCAAAATTTTGTAACAAGTTTCAGCTCATGCTCCTTCCTTTCAATTATTAAAGCCATTATTTATACCACGTGACACTGTAGACGGTCTAGTGATATACCTGTAGCAACAGGCTGCGGTGGAGCCCTTGTAAAAGGGTCGTGACCCTGGAGCAATTTTGGTTTACGAAGCTAAAAAGGGCGTGTGAGTCGACTACATAATAATAAACGCACGAACGCATTAACACGGACATTCTGCGACTGTAATTGACTCCTATTAAAATGTATTTATAATTTTTGAGAACGTGCCGTTTGAAATTTTGAATGTAATATTTGTATTAATTAATGGAAGGGGCTTCTTAATATAAGAAGAAGGCCCGAGACCTTTTGAGTTTATATAAATACGAGCGTTAATAGTCGACAAACCCAAGCTACCGGTATCGGCAGAATGTACACACTTACATTTTAAAACAAATATACTTAACTTACTTACTTAAAATTAGTTACGAAAAAAATGAACTTATCAAAGCCAAGAATGACCCCAAAAAGACCTGGAAAGTTATAAATACAATAACTAATAAACAAATGTCTAAACATCCACCGACGGAGTTATTATCTTTGTCCAACCTTGACAACAAATCATCCCTGAATATGGTTAATAGTTTCTTTGCAAATATTGGCAAAGATCTCGCTGGTGGGCATGTTAACACTGGTACGAGACATGAGTCATATGTCAGGGATAGCACTCAATTAAACTCAATTGCCCTTCTCCCTCCGGATCAGACGGAAATAGAAAATATAATAACCAGTCTCCGTACTGATTCTGCTCCAGGATGGGACGGAATAAGTCCAAAGCTTTTGAAAATGAGCAAGCAGACTCTTGCCCCCCTTATCACTCACATATGTGCTCTCTGCATCGCTGAAGGTGTATTTCCGAGCGTTTTAAAGAGAGCTGTTGTTCATCCCATTCACAAGGGTGGGGACAGGGACAGTGTCAACAATTATAGACCAATATCGGTTCTGCCGGCACTGTCAAAGGTTTTAGAAAGGGTCTTGAATAATCGTCTCATATCTTTTTTGGAAAATCATAAGATCTTATCTGTCAATCAATTTGGCTTTCGTAGGGGCAAGTCATGTGAAGACGCGTTCTCAGCCCTTATTGATAGTGCAGTTAGGACACTTGATGAGAAGTCTAAGTGCCTAGGAATATTCTTAGATCTATCCAAGGCATTTGACACTGTCTCTGTCCCGATCCTACTAAAAAAACTGGAGAAAATTGGAGTAAGAGGTCCTGCACATGCTATCTTCAGGAGCTACTTATCTGAACGAAGGCAGTTTGTTAAAGTCAGCTCATATATCAGCGATGAATGTGTATTGTCTTACGGGGTGCCGCAAGGCTCTATTTTAGGGCCTACACTCTTTCTAGTGTATGTAAACAGCCTATGTGATCTAGCACTACCAAATTGCTCCATTTACACGTATGCGGATGATACGGCCCTTTTAGTACATGCTCGAACCTGGACAGAAGCTCGCAATAGAGCGGAGGCTGTCCTTAGTATTATCATGTCTTGGCTATCCGCAAACAGTCTGACGTTAAATGTTGAGAAAACTAACTATATTCCGTTTACACTTAAAACCTCATCGCAACCAGATAACTCTTTCTCAATCAAAGCACATGTTTGCAATGGTTACTCAAGCCAATGCTCTTGCCTTCCTTTAATAAGAAAGACCACTGTTAAGTACTTGGGTATATTGATAGACAATCTTATCTCGTGGAAAGACCAAATTAACGCTTTGTCTTGCAGAGTTAGAAAGTTAATAGCTGTTTTTAAAAACTTGCGTTATAGTGCTGATGATAATACCTTACGTATGGTTTATTTCTCTCTCTGCCAGTCTATTCTGTCTTTTGGCATAACGGTCTGGGGTGGTGCTCCAAGGTCAAGTATGTTGCAATTGGAAAGGGCGCAGAGAGCTGTTCTCAAGGTTATGACCTTCAAACACTATAGGTTTAGTACTACACAACTGTATAAAGAATGTGAGGTAATGACAGTGAGACAGCTTTATATATTAAACAGCACGTTACGCAAACACACTACTTTACCGTTCGATCCCAAGCGCCTGACAAAACGAAGGATAGCAAATGTGTGTTCCATTGAAAAACATAAAACAAAATTAGCAGAACGAAATTTTAGAATTCTTGGCAGTCGTATATACAACGCAGTTAACAGGCAATGTAATATCTACACAGTCAATATATTTGAATGTTAAAAGATAATTAGAAAATGGATCATTGGTCTTAGCTATGGAGAGGTTGAAAGAATACTTGAAGCATGTGATAGATAGATAATAGAGTGTAACCAAAACTATATCCACATTAAAGCTATAAATCACATTATAACATACACACACAACACACAACACACACACACACACATACACACACACGCACGCACGCACACACACGCACACACACATATTCTAACACAAAACACACTATACAGATACTTACTTCTTATTACTTTTATTTTTTTTGCATGTAAGATATCTTTATTTACCCCTAATGTACCTACAAAGTAAAACACCACGTCACACACGCCGTACTTACGTATTGTAATAAAGGAGTTAATTTTTGAGAGCCCTGACACCCATAACACAAGTTCAATCTTAGCTTGGGTGTCAGATAGTCACAACACTGTAATAACCTACAATTTGTAAGAATAACGTTTGACTTAGCACATTGTATGTAAAAAATTGAAAAACTGGTAATAAAGATTATTATTATTATTATATTATTATTATTATTACTTAACAAGTTTTAACCACGAATATTAAGGTTAAGAAATGAACTTCTGCTATGGCTTTTGAATGATACTACAGCATAGGCTTCCTAAAATAAATTCATCTATTATTGGTCTTAAAGAACAATATAAAGTTTTTAGCTAGGCTGCAACGCGCGAGTGATTTCCCTGCCACTATGTACTATACCCATAGGCTACAGTTAGTGGAGTAATGAGCTGCTGTAGGTATATGAGTGTAGATATGTTTTAAGATTGGTTCCTTTTCTTCAATGTTGTTGTTCAACATTGCTTAAACGACTGATCTAACACTCAGTTAAACAGGTGAACACTATTTTTTGTCTGATAATTTGATAATGATGACGCAGACTTGATTGATTTTTTATATTATTCCTTTTATTGCATGGAGCTAGATATATTAAAATACTGAATACAAAGAAAACTAAATCCGAAGCAACTATCTGTGTATCACACAATTTTCGTTCTAGCAGGAATATTTTCTGGCAATACTCGCTACATTTTTAGAAGCGAAATGTGTACCCAATCCTATCCGGGCAATTTAACAATAGTAAATAATATAAACTGTAATAAACTTTTGTGACCAAATAAGTCAATAAATGGCATGTGTATTGAAAAATATGATCAATAGGAACAATTTGGATGTTTCATTTGTAGGTTAGTTTAGTAAGGACTGACGCATACAGCAAGAAACTTGGCAGTCACTTTGTGTAGCTCTTCCAAGTGGTATAAGTTATGAGGGTCACTCACTTGCTGACCTAAAATTACTTGGCAGAGTACGTCGTTGCCTTTGCCTGAAGACAGTCTAGAGCCTAACCGTCTTACTGGAAAACGATGTTTAAGGACATTGAATTCTTAATTTAAAATATAGCTATTTGAATAATTGCCAGCATTTTACATTTATTGTAAGCATTTTTAAGAAATATGACATAATTCCTTTTTACATTTTACATTTGGCTTAGTAGTCTTGTAATAGACAGACGTCTTCGTATAGTGAGTTGATGTATTACTTCAATAATTGCGTTTAAATTTAACTCATACAACAATTTATAAATGAATAGTACTCAACGTATCTCATAATAAAATCTAATTAACAAAATTTTGCATACAATGCAATTAGTTAGACCTAAAATGTTTAATGTATATTTGGTTATTACTAAATACGTACAACATTAACGGTTTACCAGCCGAATGATTTTTATATAATGTGTGTATTATATGAAATCAGCAATCACTAAAATATAAGTTTTATAATTTAAAGATAAGAACCGCCAGGATGAATCTGATTTTATAGTCATGGAAAAGTTAAGCAAATACACGCATAATGAATTCATGATTTTGGTATAGGAATCAAACGTATAAATAACATTACCATATAGTGTCACTGCTTACGCACAATATAATATTCATAATATGTGCTGATAAACAGTTTATCCGGTATGGAACTTATCTTAAACTTAGTCTAGGTTATAGTCACTAGTCACTGAACAGATGAATTTTGAAGCAAGTAGACTACTACTTTCTTGAAAATCAGCTGTTCAGTGGTTTAAGTATTAAGTATCAAAAGTATCAAAACTTAGGTACAGATTTAGGTATTAATAAATTCAGAAATATATATATATATTTTAAAACTTGCTATGTGATGATATCAATACTAAAAATTCAATTGTACTTTCTTATGTATAAACTAGTTCCAGAAATAAGAACACCCATAGAAACTGAATGGATGCTTTCCAAACCGTTTTTGGGTATACACTAATACTGAAAAATGTTCAAGATTTCATTTGGAAAGAACTTGTTAAGTTTGTAGAGGGTTATTTCTAGATTTGCTTTCCTTTAGTCTCATAACATCGAACTTGTACTAAACTCTTACAACTACTTGTACTAAACTACTTAACTCTTCGTCGTAAAATCAGCTTTATATTGGATAATCTTTACGTCCTCTGCATAAGAGTGTAAACGCATCACATGTGTTGATAATGCCTAAGCCCGCCTTATAATATGCTTTATCGAAAGCGTAAAAAACGCCGTCGTCTGTCGCACGGATGTCTAGCGCTTTGATTAGACTGCAATTGCGTTTGGCCAGGACAACGTTTGTCAGGTCCGCTACATTTTTTAAATATCTGCGTAGCAATATAGATAGATGCGTCCCCACTGCCAATACGCTGATTGTTGTTGGTTCGATAAGAACACGGAATAATTATTTGTATGACCCACAAATAGTACGCCCGAATCTGTATATTCTGTGTGTCCGTTTTTTTAACCCCCGACGCAAAAACGACGGGGTGTTATAAGTTTGACGTGTCTGTGTGTGTGTGTGTGTGTGTGTCTGTCTGTGGCATCGTAGCTCCCGAACGGACGAACCGATTTTAATTTTGTTTTTTTTATTTGAAAGGTGAATTAGTCGAGAGTGTTCTTAGTTATGTTTGATGAAAATCGGTCCAAGATGGCAGCCGCCACAAAATGGCGAATTACATTTTTTTTCACAACTCCCTCAATATGTGTCGGGGGTTTTTAAATTTTTAATCGGTTATGTTTGTAAACTACCGTGCGCCGCATGAATTATTTCTAGTGCGAAAATTGTATTATTAAACGAAAATAGAAAAAGAAGATAGTATAAAACATTACGTCATAACAGGAAAAACATTATCAATAAATTAAAATGTTACAATCATAAATTATTTACTTTATCTATAGAGCTGCATAATAATCTGCAATTGGCAAAGATAATATCAATCGTTGTATCACGACAATTGTCTTGTGTGTTTTTACTTCGAATGTGTGACTAATTAATATAAGTTTGTATGTAGTATTATAATCAATCCTTTAAAATTAGATAATATTAATTGGGTCTTAATTGACTGATATAATGATTAGAAGTACAACTACGACTTGTTAGAAAGACAGAAACAATATTTTCTAATACTATAAAGCTGACGAGTTTGTTTGTTTGTTTTGTTGAATGCGCTAATATCAGGAACTACGGGTTCTAATTTAAAAAAAATATATTTTTGGATAGCCTATCTATTGAGGAAGGCTATAAACTATAATATATATCATTACGATATGACCCACGTGGGCGGCGCAGTAACCATAAACGCAGGTGAAACTACAGGTACAGCTAGTGTCTTATAAAATGACACTGACAACAACTGGCACCGAGAGTGGTGAAGTCAGTGTGTCTGACATTCAATATGTGGAAGACCAAAGTAATATAAGTATGAGACGTATGAAGAGAAAACACTCGGAAAACGGACTGAGCGCTTTTATGCAAGAGGTGCGTATTTCTTTCGCGAAGTTTACCTTAGAGCATAATAATAAACTATAAGTATTGGAAGATTAATTCATTTAACAGAAATAAAGTGTCAGATTAGTATTATATCTATGCAGGCCATACCTTCCAAATACGACGATTTATTGAAAGAACTAGAAAGTTTCAAACAAGAACGCAAAGAACATATTTCATATAATATAAAAGTATTGGAAAATAAACTTGAAAATCTTGAAAGACAGTCATCCTCGGCTAAAGTAGAGATAAGACATAATCCAAAATTACAAAACTAATCCAAGGAAGAATTATGTAAAGTCGTAAAAAAAATTGGAAATGCTTCTACAATTACAAACATCTGAAATAAGGGACGACACACATATATCGCCTATATACAAAACCAAGCATTTTAAAACCTGTTGTAGTTGAATTCGCGTCGGTCATTACGAAGGAGAAAGTACTCACCAAACTCAAGACTTTACCGTATACTTTACCAAAGAAAAATTTAAAAATTGAACACTAGCCTACTTGGATTAGAAAGTCCACAAATCCGATTTTTATATCTGATTGATTGACGCCGAAGGGAAAGTGATTGTTTTCCCTTGCTCGTAACTTCGCAAATACTTATAAATACTCATATTGCTGGACAGCTTATGGGAAAATCTACCTGAGAAAAAAAGAAGGTATGCCACATATACGAATTAAAGAAGAGGCTGATCTAATTAAATTGAAAGTAAAATAACGGAATGACTATATTGTTATGTTAATTTTATTTTATGTCGCATTCCAATATTGCATGTTGGTTTTATCAAAACAATCTCTGTAAGGAATAATGTTGTATGTTTATCACTGTTATATTTAACAGTAATGTATTACTATTAATAATATGTTTATATAATTAATAAATAAAATGAATGAATTAATGAATAAAAAATACAAGTGACTCGGCCTGGCTTCGCACGGGTAGTACAAATCCTTAACAAATTATACACCTAAACCTTCCTCATAAATCGGAGGAGTATGAAATTTGGCATAATTAATGTTTATATAGAGAACAGCAATAATAGAACGGCAGCGATAGCTCAGTGGGGAGATCAACAAACTGCAATGCCTCTGCATTGCAGTTTGTTGGTCCATCTGGTCTCGGGTTCGAACCCATGTCGCGCGCATCTGACTTTCGGAAGTTATATGACTTTTCGAAATTATGTGCGTATTGATTGACAATTATCGTCTGCTCCGTGCCTCGGAGAGCACGTTAAGCCGTCGGTCCCGGCTGCCATGATCATCTTTGGCAGTCGTTATTGGGAACTCAGTGCCCTATAATATCCTGACACTGGTCTAGCCTTAGGGTATCGTTAGCCTTCGGGTTGCGGAGGTCAGGTGGCAGCCGCTCCGTGTAAAAACTGATATCCAGTCAAATCCGGTTAGACTAAAAAAGCCGACCCCAAGTGACTTGGGAATAATAAAGGCTAGGAAGGAGAATAGAGAAGGAGTGGCGAATCCTAATATTTATATAAAAGATGCATTTCTAATACATTAAATTAATGGAAAAACACTACACGCACATACATAAGCATGCATTTGACACAAGCAGTCAAATCGCGTTCGTAGTATTTCGGCTTTGTTCAGCTGATGTGGTAGAAATCTTCATAACTATAGTTACATATTATGTGGGTAGGTGACTAAATGAAATGTGATTAAAAGCTTATAATTATGGACTTTAAAACCTTAATAAAGACAGAACTCAAAATTTAAATCAATTATAGGCGAATTTCGACCACTTGGCGACCGCTAATTTAAATTAATACGAAAAACAAACATTTGCTTTCTTTTAATATTTAGAAATTATAGATATTCTATTTCTTATTTTTCTTAACAACGAAAAAAGCAATTAGTTGATAACAATATTTTGTCTGCCTGTATGTCTCTTGGTTTCAGTATTTATAAAAAATTTATTATATTATAGAATTACCTACTAATTGGTATTTTAAATGTGAGTGTTTGTAGGCTAAGCAGTGATTTTAGGTTTTCCTGTCAAAAGATACTCAGTAGCAGTGTAGTGTCTGGATCAGTGCTCTGGAGCTCACCCCCATCTACATGGAAGCTGAAGCTGCAGTTGGTAAAATGTGTTTAGTACACCTCTTTCATACCCCTTCGATAGAGACGTGAAACTATGTATGTATCGTGATGCAGCTTAAACAGCTTTACACAAGTCTGACAAGCTGGTTTGATTTCTGGAAGACTGCCTTGCTTCATCTCTTCTCTTGTTATCTCTGCCTAAAAAGACATCTGCCGCACTTGTACTCGTAATCATCAAGCGCACGCAATATTTCTTTTGTATTTAGCTGTTGTTCTATACTTTAAAAAACTGTTTTGTAGTAATCCCGTTTTTATTTGATTGTAAATATATAACTTTGGGTTTATATATTTATATTATTGGTTTTATGAATGGTAGTGGAATCTGCGAACGTTGCCTCTGATTATGGATTCGTCCTCTATTGTTAGTTTTAATAATAATTCCACCATTCCATTTCAAACCACTCTTAAAGGTGATATTAGTGTTCACGAACTAGCTCTTCACGCAATAAGAGATCGATGAGAGATCCCAGAAAATTTAACAAATATGCAAATAACGGACGTAAAATGCACCCACTCAAGAATCAATTAATTATCACATACATTTTTGTTGCGTGTGGATGGAATCCACAACACTAGTCGGCAGTAACGAGGCGACCGCTTAAAACATTACGCCATCCTTACAGATATTTATATTCTTAATAAAGCAGTTGCTTGACTGTGTCTATATTACTGTCAAAACATTATCATGGTCAAAACTAGTTTTAACTGACGAAAGGAGTCAAAAAAGCCTTTGAGTCAGAGCAACCCGACTCGAATAGGTTAGCTTACAACGTTTCACGATATTTTTTCTATAACAAACCAGAGATACGGTTAAGTAATTTATTTATGTGGTAATCGGTTATCTGATGTATTTGATCTTACACTGTACGTTGTCAAAATTTTGACTTAGGGTGTCTTGACTCTATAATGTATATCTCAGTAAAATGTACTAGAATTGGACTTCTCGAATATTATTCTTTCCTCTTTTTCGTAAGTATGAGTTCGTATGACAATTGCTATACCGACAGATATTTAGTGCTTAAAATTAGGATGGATGAATGGCCAAAGCTGGTCTTAAATATTTTATTTGACGACAAATAGAATGAGTTACGAAATTAATATTATAAAACGATATTCTAATAATACAATTAGATTCTATCAAATAGTCTACTATTACCGGCATTCTTTATCTATTAGTCTATTTTTTTTTACAATCATACTTTATCGAAGTTAGTGATTTGGTTATATATTTAACAATAAAAGCACAATTATACATGTCCTCTTTATTAAGATTACATCAGTTTCGTAAACAAGCTGTGCTGATATCGTAATTATTATTTATATTTATATGCCAATGACTTATCATTCTATATCAGTGAGGCTATATGCATATCTTTGACGTTGGCAGTTATCGACTGAGTTCACCGGGGCTACTGCGTACCTTTTTATTAGCTTAAGGTTATATAAGTAGCTATAAATAACTGCGTGATAGTTATTTGACAGTAGAAATAGTAGTTTGACAGATATTCATTGAGTTAAAATCAAAAAACTTCTGTTAAACTACTATTGCCGTCCCTATTGGCTATCTTCAGTTTTCAAGAAAGCATCATCGACGTGATAGACAACTAATCAAAGGCACATTAATTACTATACTATTATTATTAATTTCAATGAATAACATTCGCGTAACCAGAAGAATATTACATTATCACTACTTAAATAATTGAATAATAGGTAGATATTAATATCAATCTAGTTACCATCAAATTAATTCAAATATCAAATATTTTCTAAGAGACACTTCTCAGGATAGCAATGATATTGATGATGCAAAAATACTACCAGAAGGTCGGTTCCTATCATGTCAATATCATCATTTACAGTTGAAGTTTGACGATAGCCGATAGAAAAATAATAATTAGATAGATATTTGCTGGTAACTATGAATCAGTGTGCTTTGGCTGTCAAAGAATATACGCAATAGCACCGCAGATTGATTAGTGAATAATTTATTTCATAGTTATTTAAATTATTTTAATAAAACAAGTTGTTACTAAAATCGATTTAATATTCTCTGGGATGGGTTGCTTTACAATCATTCCAGTCACTTAGGTAAAATACGCCTAGTTTCCCTTGGTTTCTACAACAAATAAATACAAGCGCTTGTTCTGAAGTATATTCTAATACAACTGTAAACAGTTTTTCCAACTAACTATAATTGCTAAAGTGGCAAATTAATACACGGCCTGCAGTATAAAAATGGTTACCTAAATATTTTAACGGTTACACTATCCGAACTCCTCCCAACCATGGCAGCGTAGCGAAATCAGACCATTGGCCAATCCGACGGATATTTTGGTAAAAATGTCTACAGAAATACAACTAGTATACGTAATATTATGCTACTATACAGACAGTTTTCTTTTTATAATTAAATATATTGATCTTCATTTTAATTATTGTTGCAGAGTATACGTCTGCAATCACATAGAACACATCGGTTAAAAATTTTAAGTTTGCACATACCTAATATGATTTCTTTTCTTAATTTCTCATATATGTAAGCTATTAATTTGATGCTATCTTCTATTAACGAAATAATTGTTATGACATCTTTTTATAATATAATATTTTATTATATTTATTGAGTACAAATTTCTCTCACCTTAAAACCTGAGACTTTACTAGAGCAGCCCGGCTAGAAAAGGCATATTATTCTATAAAAATCGCAGTCAAGCAACCTTATTTTATGTTTACTGGTGGTAAAGTTACTGGGCTCTATAAGATATGGTGCTATTAGCCTTGTATGAGTATCTTTGGCCCTTGTGTTATCAGCATTGCAAGCGTGAACGAGTTGCTGTACGTCTGATTTTAATTTAATTATGTAAAGAAAAAACTTAGCACTTAGCTTGTTACATACATAAATAGGCACAGGTCTATATCAGCGAAAGGGTTGGCAAAGATGCATAACACCCAACATTTGACAGCTATTCTGCCGTCACTAGGGCAAAAGACGTATCAAATTTTTTTGAAATTTATTTTTTCCTTCTTTGGAATCAGTAAAAAAAGGACGCATCTGCCAGAATATTATTTGCTTGTTAAGTATTTTTATTACGATAGTATTACTGTCTAGCGTACATGGTCTCCATGATGCTGAGAACTTATTTTTAGAATAACCCAATAACACTTTGCCCAATTCGAAAATCACACATCGCACAACAGCCAACAGCGTAGTACTGAGGCAGTCCGATGTCCGAAATAAACAAACAAATGTTTTTACAGGGCGAATTTTTGAAGTACACAAATCAAAGCCATATTTGATGGAAACTGTGGTGTTATCTAAGGTGACTACTATCTGAAATAAAGGTTGTTCGACTATGTTTATAAATGACTAATTAGTCATTCATAATGTAATGTAAATTAACATTACATTGTTCTGCGCGTAATCAGCTAATACGCTAGCACTGCAAGGCCGCGCTGCACTTAAAACATAACATTACCGAGTACTATCAATGGACACATCACAGCTGTGCTTGTGCTAACCATTATCACTATCAACACATATTATAAAACAAACTGTGCTGCGTCTGTTTGTCTGTCTCTTCGCGATAAACTCAAAAACTACTAAACGGATTTTCATGCGGTTTTCACCAAAAGACAGAGTGATTCATAAGGACGGCTTAGGTGTATAATTAGTTAAAGTTTTATATGACCCGTGCAAATCCGGAGCGGGTAGATAGTTTAAAAATATCATAAAAATCTTTTTCATCGGTATTTGTCCTTACGGATTTGTAACTGAAGACTATTTGATATTAAATTAATTATTGATACAAATACATATTACAGGCTATTTAATTGCTAATAACAATACTGAATTTATTATCCACACAACTCAGCTTTAGTACAAAAATATATTTCCACATACCTATGATAAAATAACTATAGAAAATCTATCAACTAAGAGTAAATGCCACTTTATCCTGGAAAACAGTAAACTTTGATTTTAACATCATATTTACATGGTATGCCAACATTTAAGATGACCTTTTTAACTATAATATTAAAAGAAAGCTAAGAAGAATAATAATTCTTTATTTATGATCCCCTTTACATTAACAAAGTTGACAGTAACTTTAAAGATTATATATTACTAATTACAATATTTCATATTGTAATTAGTAATACATCGTCGGCCTTGATGGCGTAGTGGTTAGTGTAACCGACTGCCACGCCTGAGGTCGCGGGTTCGATTCCCGCACAAGTCAAACATTTGTGTGCATGAACATGGATGTTTTTCTTGATGTGGATGTTTCTATGTAAAATATGTAAGTATTTAAAAAAAAAGGTATATATGTATGTTTATCCATTGTCTAGTACCCATAGTACAAGCTCTGCTTAGTTTGGGCTAGATGGTGTTGTGTGTATGTGGTAGAATATAATATTATAAAAAAATAATATCAAATTATTCTTTATATAGATATTGCCAAATTATTTCACCACGTAAAAAGCCCGATCCAAAAGCATGGACTTCTTAAATTATTACCTTCAGAAGTATTGCACTCAAATTAAAAATATATTCCAGCAGACATTATATTATTATTAAATACGAATAAATAATCTATAAAGGCTATTTTTATTATTTTTGAAATATTTTATGAATTTTATATAAAAAATGTCGATTATTAAAAAGCAACAAAATAAAAATCTTCGCCCTGAATTTAGCCACATATGCGAATTAAGATATGCGTTTCAGTTGTATCACTCTAATAGAGGGGAGGTCATTAGTTCGCGCATGCGTGTCAAAAGGTTATGAGTTCGTTCCTGCCCAATGACCGCGGTAGTTCATCGTTGGGTACCGTTGCAGGCTGCCGCTTCAAGTCTCCTTCGCACGACCTCCGCGTAAAAGTTCCGCAATTGGAAATTAAAGAAGTTTCGTCTTTTAAAGTTGCTTCAGTTATCTATGAGGTGTAGTGTGTAAGTTGCGTGGGCTAAAAACATGCGGTGGTGTTTGACAGCGGTGCTTTTCGTCGGCTTAGTTTGTACAGGTAAGTTTAACTTTTAAAACTTTAAGGAGCTTTAATTGCCATGTACTATAGAACTATATTGTAGGTTTATATTTAATACCATCGGTAGAATTGCATAGTCGGTGATACGTAAGTATGTATATGAAATAAATCTAGAATTATACGATGACGAAATAAGATCACGTGTTGTTACTTTTTCACAGTAAATAAGAGATAATTATTTTTAGCAAAACAAAGAAAGGGTAAATAAAATAAATATAAAAGGGACAATTTATTTCAAGTATTACTCTATTAACTAGGAAAATAAGGGAGACTTCATTTAAAAAAATTTTTTCTCATAAGAAATATACGAGTATGTATATCAGACTAAAGTACAGCCTCAATTTAATTATGTTATATAATTATATAACGTTAGGTATTTTATATCCTCTGTTATGTTATAGATATTCTTTTTTATGAATCATTTGTTAAAAAACAAACCTTATAACCGAGCCAAGTATATTGTATATCTAAAAATGATTTAAGGAAAAGAAAAGGATAAAGTAAAAGCATATTTTTGTCAAAAGGAAGGCATACAAGAGATTCCCGTTGTTCAATTTTCGGTTTCATTCTTGTCACGTATATTTGTAAAGGAAAGCCTTCAGTGCATCCATCAAGATCAACGATCCCTGCTGAAATTGTACACCAAGGATGACGACAGTAAATTATATTTGATTAAAATTTAAAAATATCTTGTTCCAGTTGATCAATATCCAGTTTAAAGTATAAACTGGATATTTTATAGAACGTTAGAACAATGCCTTCATTTTACTGTAATTTCATCACAAATCGTGGCGTTTCAACACAATTATTTTTCTGAAAATAAATAACAATTTACTGAAAAGAAATTATGTACTGGTGGCAAATTCTGATAAAATATATAAAAATAAATTGTTTGATAAAAATTGGTATCATCGTTTCAGAGAAAGAGCAAATAATGTCGACCATGAGCATGTTTAATTGACAGGTCAGCCGGTGTGTCAATTATAGTTCGTTCAACTAATGAGGTTACGCACCAATAAAATTCATGGTGAATGACGCGACCACTCTATAAATATGGCAGCAAAATCACATTTATTGCAAATTATTGTCATTACTCGCAACCGCAACCTTAGCTTTACATAATCGTAATGTAGGTCATGCTAATGTTAAATCCAAAAGTAGGAATAATTTACGATCATATAATTATTGGTTTAACAGCTACATGAAATATCGACTGCTGTATCTCTTTCTAGCTTGATTTCTAGCTTTCTAGCTTGATACTATAATAATTATTTTATTAACCGCTTGATTTAGATTGAAATTAATCTACTTTTATACGGATTTTGTCGCGATGTTTATTTTAAAACACTTATTTGTTACGTAATTTTGTAAAAACAGTGTTTTTAAATAAAAAATGTGTGACATAATCTATATAAAATAGTTAAATTTTAATGAATAACATTGGCGTAAACATAAGACAATATACCGCTTGATTTGAAAGTTTTATAAATTCCGGATCACGGATCATAGACAAACTCGCTTTCTGATTCTGAATGATATCTTTGGGTTTCTCTTCAACTAAATAAATAAGTATATCAGAACTAAATCAATTAATTACATATTTTAAGAAAACGACTAGTTGGTGCTTGAACTATTTATTAATCAGCATGTAACAGAAAGGAGTGATCATAGTTCACACCCTTGCGCTCGGCTGTAAACCTTTGAGGTTTATTTCAGGTGCGATATAACAATAAAAATTAACAATATAACTATAAATTTTCATATAGATTATTTGGATAAAATAAATTTTAAATTGTGGCATATTAACGTTGCGTAATAAACTCGTGAAAATGTAAAATAGTACCTCAAAATAATACCAATGACGTGCTTAAAAAAATAGTATATAGTGCTGAAAATTACAATATTCAATTTATTTTTATTTATTTATATTAGGCTTATGAAAAAAATATTCGCGATAAAATATTTATATTTTTGTTGATTTCATTATTAAATATTCTTTTGTTATACTCCGTACAACAACTTAAATTTCAAATATAAATTTTGTCACAAAATTCCGTACAGAAAATTTGCACGAAGAGTAAGCGCCAGCTGATAAGGCATATTGATCTATATATTCCGGATATAATAACTAATGCGCTTATAGCTAAAGACCTTATAAAGAAAATTTTCAGAATTTGCGTTAGATCTTAGAACTCATATTTGAGCCTACCAATATTAAATGGGTATGTAAACCTCTTGTGAAAATGTATATTTTACAAGAAACCATTTGAGAAATGAATAGGTATGCATTATGAAAATTGGTATTGACTACTCGTGCTAGTTTATGGATATTCTTAGATAACTAGAAAGATAGTCGTTACTTTCGCGTTTGCTTATTTTGTTTTACAACACATGTGTGCGTATTTTCATATACTTACAAATTATACGACTTTAACGTCTTGTTCATTTAAGTACTAAATATACTTAACAAGCATTTTAAAGATTTATTTGTACTATTATTATGAAGCTGTAGATATTGTGTTTTTGTATGAATGCGGTAATCTCTGAAACTACTAGTATTATTTCAAAAATGTATTTGCATTAGGTAGTCCGTTTATTGTGAAAAGGTATAAAGTATATGATATTACGCAAGTGTGAGTGGAGCAGTAAGCATTGTATGGATAAAACTATAGGAGACAACTAGTTTATAGTAGATTGTAGTGTGGTCAAGATTAAATCGATAAGTTAGTTCGTAAATAAAAATATACTTTGTACTTTGTTTACATGTGATTATCTCTAATGTTTAACAAAATTATTATAAGTATCTTGATATCCGTCTTTAATTTAAATGAATATAATAATAACAGTTTAGCTACGCTTTTCTTACTGAAGCTTTAAGGAGTCTGCCCGCTACCCCGTCTCATACCATGACCGTGCTAGGAATGCGTCAGGCAAAAAATCATTCTTTGTAAGGAAATGTATAAGTCTATGCCCACTAGACCGTTCCATCAGTTCATCATCAGCAGTTTCTGTAGCAGGGCGTATCGTGTCTGATATGTTCCTAGCATGGTCATGGTATGAGACGGAGTAGTGGGCAGACTCATTTTAATGAAAATTTTAATTAACCTAGTACACTATGACTACTATTTCGTATTTCCATAAAATGTGGTATAGGATAATTTATTAAATCACGTATTAAACAAATTCGAAGCGTACATAATTCAGTTATAGTTATTATCTCTCTAGAGATTATTTTATATTATAAAAGCTCTTGTGACCGATTTACCAAATCACAAAAATACATTAAATGAAAGGCAAGGTCGAGGTGATCCCTTAAACTATTACATCATACATACAGTCTTATCCGTAATGCAATCATTTTTAAGTTATCTAATGCCGTAAAAAACTTGTTCGAGGAAATATAGTAAATGACCTAATAACAGCAATAATAAAAGGTGGACGGGGAATGTGTTGGGAGCAACTACATTTGTAATCAGGTCACAATAACAGGATATAAAACGCCTTTAGGTCTCGATAAGGACATTTATCACATTGTTTTATCACATTTTGGACGGTTTCAGGGGAATTAACTTGAACATGATATTTCCCCATCAGTCGTAAAATGGGAGTGCTGCCGACCAAGCCCTCTAAAGATAATCTGCTATTATTGTCGGGGCGGGTCGACGAAACTTTCTACGTACCTAAATTCCTAGTGTAATTGAAGCTTCTATAATCACTCATTTGCATATCAACGGCATTACAAATAGAAAACTTCAAGTTTCTAATTTGTAAATGGAATTTAGAATTTTCATAAAGATTAATTTACGTTTTGTTCGAATTTCATAAACTAACTAAAGTGCCAATACTTAAATATAAAAGCTGAATTTATGTCCTATTATCTGGTCTCTTCTCTCGTTCCTTTTATAAAAGGCTTGAAATCGTTAAATTTTACGATGGCTGTTTCAATATTTTTACGCTGTTATCCACATTTGCTGCACTGTAATGTATAGAATGGGTTGTAGTGCGCGTGCGGCGAACTACGGACAAATTGAATTCATTTCAGTTGCAACACATCTAATTGGTGACGTCTATTGGATGGTACATGTGCTCTGCTCACTGTCTCTTTGTTACGTCACATCGGGAAATTCAATAAAAATCTCCTAAATGGACTAAACGGATCCAATTTGCTCTTTGATACAATATCCGGGAAACAATTGGAATTTTGCAGGAAATTCTATGAAATAATTAATCGTCAGATACAATGATGTTGGGACTTTTATGATTGAGTATACGACTTTCAAGGGTGATATTCGTGCAGACATAGCAATTTATCTTTCGGTTCGGTCTCCACTGGGATACGAAGAAGAGTATAAAGGATGAAGTCAAGAATCAAATATATTTCTTTCACTTTCTTTTGCTCGTTTGAATCATTAATCATGGCTGATTCATTCATTATACGTTTCACCGCGATTTGGATCTAAATTTTGCCTGAAATAAACGTTTTAATTTGATATATTTGGGTGAGGAACTGTCTTGCTTTTGTGTGCTATACCTAAATGTGTAAGATACCATCTATGCATACAGTGCTGCTTAATTCAATGATCCGGCTTAATCGTATTAAGTAGATTTGTGGGTATTACACGTTGTTTGGAGATAGTAAAGGAGAACCACAATAGCGCTGTTATATCAACCGGCACTAATTGGATGAGTCGTCATACTTTGAAGTAAGCACTGCACTTTTGTCGTCGTATATAGGTACAACAAACTACATAAGTAGTACGTCGTGTACGATGCATATTCTCATCTTGGGAAAAAGAATAAATTCTATAAGCTAAAATGTTTTGTAGATCTATGTATACACAATATAAAAGGTATTATATAAGAACTACCTCGGTGGCGCAGCGGTATTGATTGTGACAGCTGTGCCTGAGATCTCAGGTTCGATTCTGCCAAAATATAAATGGCATTTTCTGTTAAGAAATTCTTAGTAACAACATGGAGCCTAGGATTGTACCCGGTGCACCCTATTACTTGTGGCCTAAAGCCATAAGCGGTGAAATGAGGGTGCACTACACCTCTGCCTGCTCCGTCGGCAATACAGGTATACTAGATTATGCCCGCGGTTTTGCTCGCGTTTATATAGATTTTGTCAATAAACTTCCTGTATTTTTTCTTTTTTGTAACCCTGGCAACATGTGTGCGAAATTTCACGATGATCGGTCAAGTAGTTAAGGCATGAAAGAGCAACAAATAAACTCACATTCGCATTTAATAATAATAATATTTAATCACATACACACAACACCATCTAGCTCAAAATAAGCAGAGCTTGTACTATGGGTACAAAACGCCTGATCGACGTTTCGCATGATCAGAAGGCTGGTCTTTTCTTGGCCCAAAGAATCAGCATTGCCATTCAACGTGGCAATGCTGGCAGTCTTCTGGGCACGTTACCAGTTGACAGCGATGCTGAAAAATTCTACCATGCCTAAACCATTTTTGTAAATATTTAATATTATAATTATTTGTGTTTTTGTAATTATGTTATCTTTTTTTAATACGTTTGTAAATATAAATATTACTAGAATTAGTAATTAATTACGATACCATTATTATTAAGATGATGAAAGCAGCTAGAAAACGATATTACTCGTAATTAAGTCTACAATTTTCATGAAAATGTATTCATAATATCCTTTTAATAAAGTGAAAGCAGGTACTTGTTTATTAGTATATAAGCTCGCTGTCGATAAATGAATTTTGCTTGTATTTTCTGATGCCGAGTATTATAAAGAAGGATTGCAAGCTTATTATATTAAGTATATTACCTGCCGCTAGTGAAAACTTCATTATGCGAGACTTGTACCTCGTGTTGGGTTTGGTTCGGCAAAATATAATAATATTCTATAACATTCTATCACATACACACAACACTATCTAACACAAACTAAGCAGAGCTTGTACTATGGGTACTAGACAATGGATAAACATAAATATATATATATATATATATATATATTTGTAAATACATACATATTATAATATAGAAACACCCATACCAAGAAAAACATCCATGTTCATGCACACAAATATTAGACTTGTGCGGGAATCGAGGTGATGTAATTTTGATATTATAATAGTATTTTATAATAGTGCGAATATAATCCGTGTGAATGCCACTCCTGGTTACGAGGTGTCGAGTTTGATTCCCGGTTCGGACAAGGCATTCTCATCTGCCGCACGAGATTTGATAATGTACGGTAGGCGGCAATAAGCTCGGATCCTATTACGTGGGACCTAAGAATATTGTTGGCGAAATATATACTAATATTGTAAAGCTGAAGAGTTTGTTTATTTGTTTGGTTGAACGCACTAATCTCAGAAACTACTGGTTTGAATTGAAAATTTTCATTTAGTGTTGGGTAGCCTATTTAACGAGGAAGGTTATAGGCTATATAACATCATGCTATGATCCACGGGAGCGGCGCAGTAATCATAAACGCGGGTGAAACCACGGGCACAGCTAGTATGCTATATTTGTAGCTTGCCTATAACGCTGAATGGATAGGCAGATAAGCATCTCTGCCTACACTTTTAGGGTTAGCGTTTCCCAAAACGCTATTAGAACAATGACATGTACGTATGAAGGTATAACTTTTTAAGTTATAAGAGTTAAATTTGTAAAAAATTAATTGCCGCGCAACAAGCAGTCTTAGTATAGTTTCTAGGTAAAATAAAATTCAAACACATATTATAAGTTCACATGTAATTGAGTGATATGGGACACCTATATTAAAAATCGCCTTACAATAAACAATATTTGTATTTTAAAAAGACAAGAAGAAGTCATTAAAATACAAGTAATTAATATACTAGTTCAGATGGAGGCTATCCCGTATGTTCATCGATTATCGCCATTACTCGTAGCTATCTCTTTTAGAAAACTTCTAGCAATTTTTCCAAGCATATCGGTGTCGACTGCCAGCTTAACGTAGTTAATACAGCTAATTACCAGTCTCTACACGTAGCGACTGCCGTTTGAACTCTGCGATGCAGATTTATCTATGCAATTATGCAGGCCAGATGTCAGATTATTTAAATTTCAACTGCAATAACTTGCACTACAAAAAATGTTACCAATATTTTTTGTTTTTAAAATAACTAGCATTTGGGTTTACGAGTTACTGGTATTCTTGTTGTGCCTCAAGCTAAGCTAGAATTCTTGTGTTAGGAATGGATGGGTCATTGATGTAGTTTAAGTTCTATATTCTATATCTTATAGAGATCTGGGATAACGCGGCCAAAACTAATATAAAACCAATCCAAACAGCACAAAATAAAATAGTAAAAATACTATATCATTATGACTTTTTAACGCCATCTGAAACTAGATACAAAGAAACTAAAATAAAAAATATTCGGCAATTAGATTCATATAACACTTGCATACATATATATAAATTAATAAATAAACTCATTCATTCACACATTACTTTCACAACAAAAGGAGAAACACCAAAATATTCATCACGACGCGCGAACCACCTAGTTTTACCAAGCATTAGAACAAACTACGGTAAAAACAGTTTAACGTTTGCAGGAGCACAACTATATAATGCTCTTCCAAATGACGTGAAAGAGGCGACTTCGCTTAACATCTTTAAAAAAAGCTACGCGGTTATATAATAAATAAAATTTAAAAAATTATAGCTTATAACTTGGATTGGCAATCTCACTTTTATTATTTGCAGCGAACTCGCAACCACACGCCCGAACTATTTATATCTAAGTACCTACATCAGGTTTTTATTAATGTAAATTAACTTTATAATCTACTATGTTCTCATGTAAGTGACAAGTATGTGTTTTATTGAGAAATAAAGATCTTTAAACCGAAGTTCCAGTGACCTACACACCATACAAAGCAGTGAGGTGGCACACTGTGGTGGTTTTAATCAGTAGGCTCGAAGTCTCGGGTGAGCAGGATATTACCCTCTCGCCTCTTTTTGTGGCTAGGTAGGCATCAGAAGCAGATACACAAGTAAAAAAAAGGGTGAGTTGTAATCTAAAGTGCAATGGATGGAAATCGAATCTACGACCTCTCAATTGCAAGTCCAATGGCTTATCCATTAGGCTACCATCGTTAACTATGGTCGCACTTTGCTTGTGTTTTCGAAGGTTCAACAGAGGGAAATTGGAATTTACGATGTGCTTTTCGTTTATTATCTTTCGACGAGCCTAGTTAACGTGCTAGCTTCGAGCTATTCTCATCTACCAACACAAAATGATTGATTCAGTTACAATAATCAACGCACCCTATATACGCATAACTACGATACATACAAAATAGAGAATTGTTGGAAAGGAACAGTGCATAGTGGTGTCGATGTAATGGTAAGGATAAAGCGTAACAAAAATATAACGCACTCTTTCGCACGATTTGCAGCGTTCAACTGCTACTAGTTCAAAGTCCAAACAGTCTAGGTTGATGCGTCGCTGTGTGTACAATGGAATTGAAATGCCAATAGTGGAAATGATTTTAGATGTTTATTCATGTTTAGCCTAAGTAAATTTATGGACTTTATTCCTTTTTGGGACTATATGTTGTTATATTGGCTACAGACTTGACACCTTTCAGAAAAGAAAATAAATGACACCAAAGATAAGTCTGTGTCACGTAAAGAATGGATAATCCTGAAACGCCTTATATATAGCTATTGGTGACCCAAAATAAAATACAAAGAAAAGGTTGCCAGGTAGTATCTAAGATATGATATTTTGGTGAAATTAAATATTTTTTTATAAAACTGGCCATTCCGGCAACAAAAATATTCAATACATAAAAAAATGTGTTTACAGATTTCAGAATGGTAGAATACATTCTTATAACTCGTGACAATGCAGCATATTTGCTATTAATATACAGGCGAAGTTTTCATATTCATAAACACCATATGAGAAACAATTCTATTTTATTTTTGATTTCTTTTTACTCTAAAAATGAACAATATTAGAATTATTAATATTTATACTCTTTTAGATACCTACCAAAAAAGACAAAAAATCTCGATGAAGAGTTCAGTCAGTCAATTAGTACAGTTTGTTACAATTCTATGAAGGACAAAGGCTCACCAAATTTTCACTAAGTTTGATACTTTTTTACAATGTCCACGCTAGCGCATCAATTTTATGTATATACTGGCGATTCTCCCAAATTCTCTGTCTATACTAAAAGTTACAGTCCAAAAATACATTTATAGTAGTATGAATATATCTGACTAAAAATGATGTTAGCCTTTCATGAAAAAACTTCCAAATTGGATACGTGTTTCAAGCGAGAGCAATATGTGTTTTAAAAATGTGCAATATGAGGGCAAAGTCATGCTGCATAATAATGTTGGACGGTTATGAAAATCTGAATGAACAGCTATTGCGGTCGCCGCTAAACAATGGATTTCATAATAGTCCGTATATAAACAGGGATATAAAGAGTAAAACACCAGATTCTAGATATTACAAGATTTCTTTTACCATAATTTATTTATACAACACTTATACAACTTACATTCAGTGGTTGTAACATCATTACCACGTAACTGAATGAAACTATAAAAATTGGTTAAATGCACAATATTTTAAAGAGTCACAAAACGCGTTACGTTCATGATGACATCAGATCACAATGTATAAAAGAAGAGAAAAAAGCACTGTTATTATTAATTGTGTAAAAAATTAAGAAATAATAATAAGTAAAATAATAACTAACTAAAACAATAAAAAAATATTATTAATTAGTAAAGTTAAATAAAAAAGTAACAATAAAAACAATATGTTAGAGATATTGTCTTCCTGATCTTAGCGACCTTAGAACAACTATTTTAAACGTGTACTTATTCGCAGACACTTCACCCACTTCACAACTTCACCGCAAAAAGCATTATTTGCTCGTTATAAAGGCATACCTGTGAAACATTTAATTAGATATCAAATGATAATACCTACGTATGTTCCTTTAACTAATATTTATATTAAATTACTGTCTAAATTTACAAACACAAAAAACAAATGATAGTGGATTTTCTTTATTCATGGATCTAGATAAATTTATTCATTTGAAATAAAATCAATTTCATATCAGTAATCATCCCTGTTCCGCCCTACAATCACCGAACTGTATGACGATCAAACTCAACAACACTCGGCGAAACGTAGCGATGCTCACTTAAACATTGCGCCATCCATGCAGTACAGAACTGCATTGCTTGACTATACATACATATTTAGTAAACTTTGTATGATGCTTATAATACTATAATATACGAAGGCGGTACTAAGTTCACTAACGACTATGTTATATACAGGCAATTTAATAGAGGGGTTGGAATGGCTTATATGCACATCAATGTATTTAATGTTCTGACGATGGTAGCTATTTAAGATAGGACCTTTCATAAAGGCATCAAGACACATATGTCTCAAGGGCCTGTTAAAATTCCGGTACCTGTAATTTAGTTGTGTAATGTTCAGTGCAGAATGGCTATTAAAGAAAATTGATAAAGCAGTTATCTTTTAAACATACTTATAAATAATCCTGGATCTATAAAAAGGAATATAATATGTTCTGGATGCAGATTTAAAAATGTCGTTCTTTTCGATACTTTTGTCATTATTATATACTGAAACGTTACATAGAAATAATAATTTTATCAAATGGTGGCAAATATTTCAACTATTTAAATCTATATTTTTACAAATAAAGCAAATGTAAACTTTTGTCTAATCTTAGCCATTTAAAGGAGTCAAATTAAATGCATTTGATAGCTTAATGCAAAACTAGATGCTAGTAAGGTTTTTATGAATACAGTAACGACATCATTATGGCATTAATAAAAAAATCGGAGTATACAGTATTACGTCAATTCAGTCTTATATAATTATCTGTAAAGGTTTTTAGCAGTTTTATGCAAGAACACGTAAGATTTTAATTCTAGTGATCACATAATTTATGCCGCTATTTACTCTATTTCTGTTCAAAGTATATTAAAAGACATTTACACGTTCAGCCTGCGAGTTAAGTACGCTCAAAGGACTCACAAAACACAGCACATTCAGTATAATAAATGTTTGGCCTGCCTCTATTTTGCAGCGCATCAGGTATGCGGAACAAGAGTTGTATAGTTCCACACAATTACGGGCAAGCAATCTGCATATGTTGTGGAAAGGACAGTTAGTCCTAAATGTATTTTAGCCGTGGAACTGAATGGCTAAGATGTAGAGAGTTGATGTAGCCAGGTAGACTACACGCTATTGTAACTAATATTCGATCTTTAGTTTGATATTACAAAAATCATCTTAAATGTGTCTTACGACTTTTACTTTTTGCAATGTTAACAATTGTTAATAACTTGACTACAGTACCATCTATCGGAAACCAGTATAGCTATAAACTATTGTCTGAAAAATATTTCATTCCCACCGTAGTAAATATAACCTCAATTAGACGTTAACCGACCAAGTCGCCCACAAACTTACTTGATTGCAAACATCGTCGCCAATTATTAAGTATATATTTATATAATATATAATTATCCAAAGATACTTGACTATAATAGTATTTTATATTTTCGCTGTTTTAGGAATTTTGTCAAGTATAAAAATAAATTACTCGACTGAGGTAACGCGTATAGGTGATCGCTAAGATATTTAATTAATCGACACTGTAAAAATACAACAAACTCTAAAGTTAAGCTATACACGTGTTATTCCCACGAGGCTAGATAGTGATAAATTGCCTATCAGAAGAAAAACGCACAATAAAATCGGCTTAGAGTTTCAAGATTAGTCTAAGAGCATACAGAGGCTCGAACACTTCTCTCTATCCAGTGATTACTTCGTGCAGTCAAACACTATAAACTGTTGAAGCGAAATAAAAGTTTGAAAGACAAATAATGTATTCGCCGAGCTTTTACAGACTTTTACGACTATTGTTTCGGAGTTAGAGATTATTTTACAGTTTTTGGCACCGTCCTACTGTGCGGGAATTAATGGGGACCTTGCATTTGACATTTCCCACCATAACTTCACGTTCGGCCATGATGTGGGGACTCCATTGTGAATTCTGAAATTTAATTTACGTAATGTTAATGGTGGATGGCGGTAAATTTTATTTATTTACCCTTTCATCAATATTCAGCAGGTATAAAATAATGAAACACGAAAACAGAAGCTCATGAATTAATTAATACGCCATAATTGTTTCTAGTTGTCAATAAATTTAATATTAAGATACATTTATGACAATGAAAGAACCCAGTTTCCATGTTATATTTTTACAGTAGACCTGCATTGAAGGTGCAAATAAAACTCTACGATATAATTTGCACCAACGATAACATAATCATATAAATATCATCTCAATACAAAAAAAAAGTTAATTTAAACACCTTGATAGATAATAAATCTAAAGGTTATTCGAAGGTATATTAGATGAAATAGTAAATATGAAATCATAACGCTACAATAATAAATAGAAAATATTAAGACTTAAGTAAAGGGAAAATATGAAATCACCAAACTTAAATTATGAAAAAGTAAAGCTGCTTAACAATTATATAATCTGCACTAGCTTAAATTATATGTCAGCGTTAATATTTTTCATTTTATCCCATGAATAGGACTATATTATTCCTATATACTTAGTAAGTAAATAGTTTTTGTAAGCAGTGACGACATAAAATTCCATCTCCATAAACATTCTTTCGTGTCCATTTACGGAAGGGGGTTCGTTCTAATGACCACGTTGGGCATGCATCCAAAAAGCTTTCAATAATACTTTTCCTCTTACGGATCGTTACTAACAATGTTATTACTTATTATCCTATAGACGTCTTTACTCTACTTGACCTTGCTCTACGAGATTAAGGGATAATGACGTAGCTTCTATATTTAGAGACGTGTTTACTGGTTGGCAATTTTCATGTTCTGCTTAATCATCTTGTCATCATCATAGGTCAAGACCCCTTTATGGTCTGTGGAGACACGAGGTACGTTGTTTAACAAAGACAAAGACCTTCTATATCTTCTAACTAGAATAAGTGTTTTCGCTATATGAATCGTCCATTTTTCGGTAAGATTGTTTATGAAGATGGGATTTAAATATCCAAACAAACTGCTGTGCTTATTAGAGGAGCGAGAATCAGTACCTGATATGACGTCATCGGTCCTGTAGATGGCCGTTTTGGTGCTAGTGGTCGCTTCACTGTTATGAGATACTGATACAAATCATTATATACAATCAAGAGCACTTATTGAAAAATAGTCCAGTGACATAGCGGTAGTGACAGGACTTCTGGCTATGCGATATCATTTACGATTTGAAAGGTTAAAGGTATTTTATGATAGGCAAAGGCATACTCGGTATAGTTTACTTATCAAGAAATATAGTCATGATGACATTTCTTCGTTAGTATAGTTTCAGATACCTTGCCACGGGAACTGTAACCAGTAGACAGGAATAGGCTTGTTACCTATTACCCGTAAAATAAAACTACAGTAGGCGAAATGTGGGTGTTGTATAAATATCCCTCCGATGATATATAGTACAGATTATGTATGTATTTGTGAAATGAATACAACTGCTAACGTGCTCTAAACCAGTGAAGTTCAACGATTGAAGAAACCAGGGCAGCATAGCTGAATTACCGGTATAGCAATCGAATGAGTAACAACCAGGATAATTCTCCGCTACTTATTCTTGATACAGCTTACATTTTGTAAGGTTTCGTACCCAAGATTTCCGACCTTTAAAGTTCTCTATAGTGCCGTGAAAGGATGCTTGGTGAAAAGATGTTTACAGAATTCGTGTAATTATGGCGGATTGCTTAGTATTTATTGCATAGTAAACAAAATTTGGAAGATTTCCGTACAACTCTTTTTTACCCTTTCTGATATGGTTGTTTTTTCTACAGCTATTTTTACATTAGTAATTCTGCCGGTCAATCGCGAACACTTTGCCGGATAGCCTAGACGAGACGTTGTAAAAGATATCTAAGGAATATTTTCTATCTCGATTCATCACACGTGCGCGGGTAATCTAGGAATATTGAATTTTTATCCTGTTCGATGCTTAGTACAGAGTGCAATCGTAAAATAGACTGACCCACATATTGTTAAATTATTTGAAGGTTATACAAGAAAATTGGATTCGTTTTATATTACTTAAATTAACCTAATCCGAAATCATATAATAAATAATAAATGCAAATATGAGTTAGTTTGTTTATTACGCTTTCCCGCGTCAAGTACTCGACTGATAATCACGAAATTTTGCATATACGTTGTTAGGGATACAGAAAAAGACACAGGATACCTTCCATCTCGAAGAAAGTACCGTTCCCGAGCGAGCGAAACCGCGGGAAAAATCTCTAACATAAAGTGGTAGCATTAAAAACTCCGAGTTAACGAGGCAGCTATCATGATTTTAAATAACTATAATAATTCATTAATTTAAGTTAGCTAAGCGTTGGTATCTACTTTAAATAATCTAATTACTTAACCCTGACTGTTAGCTAGATTCATGAACTATTACAAACAACACAGAGAGCCATTACAAAGGACATAAAATATTCCAATCTCAATTAAAAACACTCTGGCGTTTTATTTGAAAAACTTAGCTTGCCTACTGGTGCCAAACGAAGTTCTTTGTGTTAACTCGTTAGCCTATTCTTTGTTCGTATAGACGTAAATAAACAGTAAATATAAATCCAATTGTGTCTAAGTAAATCCGTGAATCCCGGACAGATAACAAACCTTTTTCTTCAAAAGAATTATCCAAGAAAAGTTATGGCTCACCATGTTTTGTTTATCCTGCATTTAATTGGTAGAGAGAGAGAGAGATATTAAGGATTGACAAAACAAAAGAATTTCGTTCCTTATTCGAAATCTACTTATACACACCCAAACGTAACCTTTGTTTAAATTTAATACAGAATCAGTTTCAACATTGCACAGATGATAATATTAATACGAAATAGCCAGTACGACGAATGTTGGTACCTAGAAATAGACGTTGGCAATCCCAGCTTAGTGCTAATAGCTAAATAATACTTTAAAACAGGCTCAACATTGACTGCACGAATGGCGTAATGGTTTAAGTGGATGCCGTGCCACCGCCACTGCGTCGAGTGTTATGGGTTCGAGTCCTACACGGGACAAAAATTTGTGTGATCTACAAATGGCTGTTCCAAATCTAAGTGTTTTTTGTGTCCGCTGTTTGAATGGTAGTAAAGTCTCCGCGATACAAAGATTATCCATAGAGCTACTTCCTTTAAAAAAAATGGTGCTATGGATAATATTCATGTCTAATGCTAAGTATACATCTCTCAGAGATTTCTAGAGCATTCAGTGCTGTGTTTATTGCTTTTATTCAACGGGTCACAACCACCTTAATAATTTGTCCAACTCCCGCAATTGGACACTCCATTTGCTTATTCGTGGTCGCAATCCGAGAGCTATTATTTTACATCATCGATTGTCGGTTCGCCGATCTCTATAATCCATACGGCCTACACATCCCATCCAAGTGCTTAGCTACACAAAATGATTGAAATTGAAGTTTATTATACTAATATTTTTATATTATACTTGATTTTCCCCACGGCTAGGCTCGCGTTATTGAACATTTGGTCAATAAATATCTCTTCCTCGGAAATAGTACTTTTTCTGGATGAAGGAGACCCTATTTCCATTTCTATATCCTTGCAAAAGCGTATGTGAAATTTCATGACTATCGGTCGAGTAGCTAAGTATACCAAACAAACAAACAAACTCATGTTCGCGTTTATAATATTAGTCAGGATTACGGGTAATGTGTAACACGTCGATTTAATTTGATTTTCAGCAGCTATGGACAGTAACTGTATTTCCATGAACACGGCTACTTAATTAATATTCAGAAGTTATAATTGAAATAAACTCGAGAAAATCGTAAAATATAGGTTAATGTGCACGTCGAAAAACATTCTCGTAAACGTAATACCTATATATATGTATACATAAACAATGATAATATTAATAATAGTAAAGGAGCAATCTCTATAAATTTCAGCGCCTGGAAATAAGCGGTTGCCATCTATTACACCAAGGATAGTATTTTAATGAGTGATTGAACAACCTGTGCGTTCGAAGCTATTATTGAGTCACGTGTCTGTAACGACGCTTTAATAAGTTAAGTCATCGCGACTCCGCCTTCGGCGCTTACTAATGAAATTCCCGTCTTACTAACTTTATTACAATGGGTCAAGAGGTTAAATGGCCGATCTACCGAGCGAAGACTGGAGCGAAATGCTCTTACTGTCATGTTGCTTTTAATTATTGCTTTTAACGCTTTATTTTTTACTCTTTTACTAAGAACAGCTATTTTAAATCCACTACTAGGAATTTATTTGTTTAATTCAATAATAGGAGAAGTACGGAGCTACCATTACAATGCGTGAGTGAATAGAATTATTTTTTATAACAATTCATGTCTGTATAGCTTTATCCAAGACAAAGGTTTTGGATACAGCTATTATAATGATTTCTTTTTACATTTATTTTATTATATTATTATGTATTCTCTTTAACATTTAGAAATAGAATATGTATCTACAGTGAAAATTTTCTCAAGAAACTTTATAAGAGTAAATTCCAGTAATCAATTTAATCACAGTCATATTCTAAACTATTCAAAATTAGAATATTTACCACTACAAGTTATTTTCCAAACGAATTCATTGGAAATTTCTGTTTGCAAGCATTTGGAGTTAGGCGGCTATATTGAAAACTATTTTAATTAGAGGCTCATATTTCATGAAAGGCGCGAATTCTAACGAAACTAGACATTCCCCAGATAATTCAATATTCTCTTTATTTCAAAAATTATTATCTAGTCAACTGTTTTAAAACTAAAGCCAAACTGCTTACTGGAAAACGATCAGGGCGACAACGATCATATTAAGGTGATCAGTAATTTAGTACATCGTTGTAGGTACGCATACAAAACAACGAGACGTTTAGGTATACATAGTTTTCATAAGTTCAATCTCGTACTTTTTAAATGCAAGGTGACACATACAATTTTATTTAAAATTTGATTATTATTTTATTAGGGACAAATTTTAATACTATTTAATTATGGTCTACCTAGGCGAGATCAAGTAATTAACCTCATGATGAAGTCTAAAATTTAGTAAAGGCGATTAAATAAATTCCACAGCATATTGTAACAGCATAAGCCGTGACATTGTATTTTGTTTATAATAATGCTATGCACAGAAATTATAAAAACAAAACCTTTTAAATCTATTTAAATTTACACTTTTCATCAACGCGGACGCTTGGTTGCTTTTCAGCTGCCTTGGTTACATGAAAACTAAGTCGGTGTTTATTCAGTGTAATAATTTTAAGATGGCCAAACATTATAATTATTCAACACCTACTTTGTGTTACCTAAATTGTTTGCAAATATAATATATTCTATTCTCTTTAATTCTTGCTATCACTGATATATAAAGTAGAAAGTACGCGTAACCCATTTTCAAAATACATACAACTCCATGTACACTGTAAGAATTGTACCAGGTGCCTTAAGAGTATATTTCCGTTGAAGAACAGAAGAAAAGTTGTGTTTCCAACTTTATAATTTCTTCATATAAAACTTTGCTGGGTAATCCCTTGACAGTTAAACTGAGAAGTTCCTTGCAAATAATGGGACGGATTTTACATTGTACATTGTTTTCTTCTACTGTTAATTGTAACTTGACTTACAATTCTGTTTGATCATACCATAGTCTAATTTGGTTTGCTATGCCATGTTTACACGAGTTTTTATTCGGGTTTTACCAGCAGTCAGTTTGAAGCTATTGAGAACAACAACTCGAATTTCACAATTTTCTTCTATTACGTAGGACCTAACATAGACTGCTATGTTAGGTCCTACGTAATAGAAGCTACTATATATTTACTATAAGCGGCTATATGCTCTTTTCTGTTATGTAGAGCCTAGCATACTGATGCTAGGCTCTACATAACAGAAAAGAGCATATAGCCGTCTATCAGGTAAAGGCCCAGCCTCAGTGCTCTACGACCTAGCGATTGCATGACTTGGGATTTGAACCCGAGACCTGATGCGTAGCAGACATATTTACTACCACTGCATCCCCTAAATATAAGGGTGAATTAAAAAAGTTATGTGAATTACGACCAGTGACAGGTCCAATTTTCAAATGAGTTTGCTTCTATGGGAACTCTTATTTTCAGACATTGCATTTGTTTTCTGGGCGAGAGCCTGTCAGCCATTTGTTTTCGTGAGGTGATTAGGATTTTCTTTCTAGCATGATAAGAATAGTTTCTATCAAAGCGAGATAAACCTACTAATATTATAAATGTGAAAGTAAGTGTATTTCAGAAATTGTTAAACGACTATAGAGAAATCACGGCATACAAATTGACCATGTCCTGGGTCGGTCAATACGGTCCCTTTAGGCACGCAAAGGCGTGTGCTGGAACTAGTGTGATTATAATAAAATTTAAACCATATTAATCTATTGAGTGTCGGCCAGACACAATAGCTTTCTAATTATGTCTGGCAGTCCAATTAACAGGTTTATATTAAGTTATATAACGCGATGACAGCTAAGCATTTGGCATGGGGTGACCTTAGCGTACACTATTGATGTTTTATCAACGAAGCTAGTCATTTCCCAAGTGTTTCATTAGTTGCTTGGAGCGCCATCAAAGCTAACTATAATAACAATACACATAAACGTAGAGTAATTCTACGTTCAGTAAGGTCACATGCACAACGGAGCAGTGCAATGACACATCACATGCACGACGTCTCATCGCAATTAGATGCGATGACGCAACACAAGAAAGTTCTTTGCAGCTGTTCGTTGAAATATATTCCTCGATGATAAGTTTCTTACGTATATACATAGACTCACAACTTTAGATTTCCAAATGGTATGGATGTACCTAATATACATACATCAGCAATTCGGGAACTATGTTTTTAACTTTTTGGTCCCACGTAATAACGATAAGCCCATTGCCGTTGAAAATAATATCAGCCCTTTATAAAAACTGTCTCTTTGCTGGGCACGAGTTTCTTTTTAGTTTGAGAAGAGTTAGACAATAGTGTGGGTTGCCAGACTTCATATAATATATCTTTTAAAACTTTCAGATACACTCTTGACCGTTAAAGCGAGCGGTAATTAACTATTTAATAGGCACCTTGAAAAGTCAGTGCGCTTCTTGCGAATGTACTCGAAATTCTTGCTTGGTATTCCAACGGTATCCCACGAGGCTAATTTTGATTTTTATATTGCCGTCTTCTTGTCACATTTTGAGACTCCGTGCTAACATTTCTTCATAACAAAATTCCCTATAACATTCAGCCCAACTCAAGAATCGAAATCGAAACCCTTATGCACACCAGTTGCATTCACCACTGCTGCACTTTACGTATCTATAAAGCTACGATCCTCTCCATTATTATTGTACGCAAACATAAGCGCAAACTTATGCTGCGATATCAACAAAGCCGTCTTCTCAAAAAGTTTCTTAGGAACCTTACATGTGCGCTACACTTACTTTTCTTCTGTGAAATAATGTTCAGCTAGATTAAGAAAAGGTAAACATAAGGCAACAATATTTGCATTCAGCTGTTATGTTGTACGATAGATTAATATGAGTCATGGAAATAAAAATGAGAAACATTCTTAGGCGTCCGTTTCTAAAAAAATACTATTTTCCTAATGCAGTAATATTTAATCCTAAAGGAGCAGGAAAGGAGGCGTTCCTAGTTAAGATATTCGAAAAAAATCCCACAATTTTAAGGTTCGTAAATATAAATTTATAATCTCTGAGATCGTTGATCCAAACTTCAGATTTTCAGATACTCTATAAACGAGAGAAGACTATAAATTACGTAAGTATTATAAAACATTTTCGATCAACTTTTAATATAGTTAAGTACCTAAAAACGCTTATACAAAAGTTTCGTTTCGAATGATCAAGCTAGCGTAGAATATTTCTATGAAAAGCAACATCTTGCAGTTTCAGAAATGGTTTCATGGTAACACAATAGCGTCCTCTTTATCGAGCGGTGTTTATCGAGCAAATAATCCCTTCAGTGTATGAGACGTTCATAGACTCGCCTTATGAAGGACGGTTACTGTTGTACCCGTTTAACTTAAGGTGGACCATAAGTTGATGAGAAAGAACCATCATGTTTTCTTGGATGTCGAGCACGGTTTTCTCTTCTAGAATCCTCAGTTAATATTAAAAATGCAAATGTGAGTTCGATTGTTTATTAAGCTTTCATGCCTTAACTACTTGAACGATTATTATGAAAATTTGCATATACGTTGTCAGTTGTACAGGAAAGGGCAAAAGTACTGTTACTGGGGAAATAGCTTTTTTGACAAAATCTATCTAGATTTTTTTAAAGTGAGTGAATCCGCGGCAAATTCTAATATTCCTTATAATATAATAAATTACCAGCATTAGCCTATGAAAATATAAGAAACTTAGAGCACTTTGCTCTAGCATATCGACATTCTTTAGTGTGAATGATTGATCGGAATAGTTATGTGATAGTTTGCTTAGAATTCTCTAGTACCAACTTGGAGTAATACCCAAGTTCATATCGGAATGCCTGAAAATGTTGGCTCACTAACAAACATGCCTCGATGTCTGACGGTCCATCGCCAATTAATTAACCCAATTACCCTTTCAATCTCATGAAAGTCGCTACAAACCGGATCCCAAACAATTTTATTACAGTATAGATATAATAACGTATAGATCAATTCGGTTGCAATTTAATTATTCAGGCAATTTTATATTTTATCTATTTTGCGTCCGTGGTTTCACCTGCCTAATTCTTACAGAAACGCATGCTGGGACAAAAAGTTTATATTTAAAAAATATAAAAAATGTTCAGTAGTTTACACGTGATTAAGTAACAAAAATCCACTTCTAAATATCTTCACGAACTTACACATTCGTAATTTTAGAAAGATTTGGGTAAATAAATTTCAAAATTAGAAAATTATAAAGGTATTAATAGTATTACCTGATTCCGGTTTGAGGTCGACTTCTGGAACACTCTGTATATAGATACAGAGTGTCCCAGAAGATAAAATTATAGCTATTTTCAATTATTATTTTTATTATGTAGTCTTGAATAATGCTTCTTTAAGCTCCCCTTTTTTTTTCGATTATTTGAGATTTCATAACAAAGCAATTAAACATTCAGTAAATATCAATAGTAACAGGAATGAAAAGACCGTCACAGAGTGTAGATTATTTTGATATTATAAAAAGCCTGTAATTTTTAAAATACGTATCTTTGATTTTTTAATATTTTTCTGATATCTATTATAACTTGACGTCGACTTCTGGGACATTCTGTATGTAGTTTTCGCTACTGTTATTTTGTCAGTACATTTAAACATCACGTATATCCTGTTGTCTTTAAGTACTAGGTATACAGTAATAAACTAAAATAAATATAGAGTTCCAACTCACCGCACGTAAAGACCGCACAAAGTTTAGCCGGTAAAATAATGGTACGAGCCATCTATTCCAACAATCTCTTATAGTTTTTATGTGAAAAAGGCCTCTGAATCTGTAAACAGACATTTGCTCAGGTCGTGGGGAGATTACAAAGAGTTTCGACGACAGATGTTGCATGGGCCGTGACGCCAGTTGGCGCTGCTATCAATAATGATAAAAACACTATTACAGAATGATTTACAATTTAACTTCCATATGAGTACATGCGTATTTCCATTATATTTTATATGTTAACTTTTTGAGTGAAGTGGGCTCCGTGCGTGATATTACGTTATTCAAAGCAGGCAACTAATTACGTTTTCTGTTCGATTTAACTTTTAACATTCTAAGTATAAACATAGTCAAGAATAAAATTTAATACCAGTTATATTTTACTAGCTTGCGCCCACGGTTTCACTCGCTTGGGATCAGTACTTTTTCTGAATGAAATGTACTTACACTATGTTAACTTTTGTACCCCTGACAACGTGTATATGCCACCCGCCATACTAATTCGAGCCCACAGTGCACACCTATAAAGACTAATGATAATTATAATAGTAAGCAATGCCAATCATTCATTTGCATTAGAAGTGATTTACAAAAAACTTGGCATTTTAAAGTTATCAAATCTTCGTAATATAATTTATATTAAATAATTAATTTAAAATATATATTAATATATATAAACATATATTCAACATATTTTGTGTAACAGCAATATTTTCACGTTAAGGTACTTGCTTGCAAGTTCCATTACATAGTTTAGTAGTTTTCTTGTTTAATATTTTCAGACGATATTAACGACATGTACATAATACATAATAAATACAAGGGAAAATTAGGATAAATATTAATATATTTTTTTAGTATAGCCAATTTCTTATGCACCTCTGGGCCTAATACTGGCATGGCCCGTTCATGATGATTGGTCAAGTAGTTAAGGCATCAAAGCTTAACAAACAAACTCATATTCGTTTTAATAATATTAGTTAGGATACCAGTCTAGTCACACGAGCGATATGCATATCTGAATAGATGAAACAGATATATATCTAGATAAAAGTAGAAATGCAATCGTACTGTTCATATGTGAACAATATGTTTGCGTTTATAGGTTTAGTCAGGATTGACCCGCAGTCTTCCAGAGAATGCGTTTCATTAACGTGGTTGTGATTGGAACTAGGTCACTGACTCGTTTTTATTTTGTTTTGTCAATTTATTTTGCATGCGTTTGTTTAACAAAAACATTGAATAATAAATGGGACGTTGGTGTTCGGTGTTTTTTATACAATTTAAGAATGTTGTTTTCTGGTATATGTTGCGTTTTATTTAAAATTGACCCGTTGTAGCTTTAGGCAATTACTATCACATTTTTGCATCAACTGAATCAGAAATATTTGATTGCATATGAATAATTAAAAAAGAATACACCGATTCACAATGTAATGTACACGTTGCGCATATCATAACTAAATTCAATTCAAACGTTGCAGTAACAATTACAAATAATTATGACGTTTGTATACTCAACACAAATAATATTATAAATTTTGTCTCTAGAGGCAGTGCAATGTGTAATATTCTAACAGTGATTTCATAGCAATAAGCAAAGTAGTTACTGGATCCATTTAACGTATTTTCATTTAAATTAAGTCATAAATGATCTCAAGTTCCCATCCATCCAAAATTTAAGTGTTGTGCACTTGTACCGACATTATGAAATTTGTGGCAATTTCCATATTTTCTATCTGTTTTTCAATCCTTTAATTCTCTATATGTCTCTACATTTACTATTTCTTTGAGATGATCTGTATACTTTCTTGTTGGTCTTACTTTCTTTCTCTTTGCCTCTATTTTCCCTTCCATAATATTGGTAATAAATATGTCACCAATCATGTTTCCTCTTTTATTTTCTATTAGTTCCTGAATTTGTCTGTTTTCATTTAATCTTCTCAATATTTCTTCATTAGTCACTTTTTCTATCCATAGCAGTTTCCCCAGAAATGATAATCGACATAAAAATATACATTTTCAGCGTATATTATATACCCTTATTTTAAATAAGGATTTTCGCAATATCATAATACGATGGGGCGAGTATACCTACAGCCCAAAGACCTTTGTTAGTATATGTATTATACCTTGATTGAAATTTTCGGCGATGATTCCAGTGGTTAGTTGAAACATTGTATTGTAAGCTGGACTATATTGAACTGTATTTTTGTTTCCGAACGTATTCTCTCGAAGTTTGTTTGTTTGATCCCGTTTATAACTGACACTGAATTGCTGCGTCCGTATTGTATTCATTTCTTTTATTTTCAGCCTGTGTAGTCCAAACGTTTACTGAAAAAAAGAAAATATATTTTAACCTTTGCTACAATACAAGGTCATTGTTTACAGGAAAAAATCTATTTTGTATAGACAATAATAACAGTCATGAAGGGAGCTTGCCTGAAACAACTTTTACTCGGCGCCACCCGCCTAAGTATAAAGGAAACAGTTTATCATTTTAAATTTAGTATGAGCTAAGAAAGTATTCTATAAATATTATATTTTAAGACGATGAAGTTAATTAGTTTATGAAGTATTTTATAAAATCTGTTTTAATATATTTTGCTGAAGTTAGTATAGTACTTAAATATGCACGTAGTACCTGTTCCACAGAGAACTATACATATTCTTACGTTAGACTTACTAATATTAGGAAAATGAAGGATTCAGGACTACTGTGACTTAAATCTGTTATGATAATGAAAAGGAATCGGCGGCAGCCAATGATAAAGACTCGTGAATGAGATGTCGGAGTTTTAAATCCCAATCATTGCACTACCGGCGTTGACCACTGACCACACAATACAAGAATTGTAGCTTATCTCTACAGGCTAACAAGAATACTAATAATATGTAACCCAAGTTGCTGGAAATCATAAATCAAAATTATTTACAATTGTGCACATGCCGCGGCTAGGTGGCCTGCCTCATTTTTGATTAAACCTTTCGTAAATAGGCTCTTTTTAACGCTGGACCTATGTTCCTGTGTCTGCCTCTAAAAATACCCATAAAAAGAAAAGCAGTGATTACTTTTGTTATTCTGATTCAATAGTGATCATAGGAAACACCAAGTTTTCACACTCCCGGGGAAAGCTGAATTGAGACCCGCAATGAATTTAATTTGAAGTTTATAGTAGGATCTGGAATTGAAAAATAATTCCACTTCCTCCCTTATCAAAGCGGGATACGATGTAAAAATATTTATTAATACTAGGAAATAAATTATTGTGAGATCAGATAAATAAATGTAATTCCAGTTATTCGTATGGGGGAAAACTCGTACTACTTGACAAAAGATCCGCGGCAACAACTCTAGAAGTGAAAATTAACGTAAATTTAGATAATTTACAAATTTAAACTATTTAACATAATGTTATGTTTAAACGAACTAAACGTGGTACTAATATTCAAATATAATAATAATATAATATTATATATTCAAATATACCTCATTAAGTAACATAGTAAACTAAACTGCTACAGCTTACAGTCAGAAATTTGCTGAATGGTTAAACTAACCGTTAGCTGGCAATCAAATAATTAATGCATAATTTGATGTCAAAACGCGTTCAAATGTGCATATATATTTGCATATGCTGCGCATGTTTACACATTTCAATAGTGTTTAGATTGTAAAATCATGTAAAATATGAAGCACTAATGTTATATCGCTTTACGTCTGATGTCGATGTATGGATCGAAACTAAACCACTAAATGGTGATATTGATTTTAGGTTATGGTTATTGTTATTGAACAGCTCATGGAAACAAACTTACATACATATGTTCCAGAAAAATTAAGCAGAGGCGAACTACGTTAACATCACGCCAGATATTGTTTATTCCCTATAGCACCTATTATTTTTGTCGCACCCGGAAATTGGATCACAGGTGTACACAAGAGTCACATTCTCTTATGCTGCAGACAGTTGAACGATAGAAAAATTCAAATTATTAATATTATGAAATAAATATAGTAGCGCTAGTGAATGCGACCAGTGTGCGTGTACTAAACAACAATATATTGGCCTCTTATTCCGTGGAACATCAAACCAGAGCTGTCGAAATATGGCTGAACCTACGTAAGTTCACAAACTTTGATTCACAATAAACCAAATCAAAACTCATATTCCGATTATTCTGGATAGAATGCGCTATAAATTATCAGCAATTTAAAATCCGTACTAGCCAACACAAATTACATACACACAACACCATTTAGCCCAAACTAAGCAGAGCTTGTACTATGGGTACTAGACAATGGAGAAACACACATATATACTTTTTTTGTAAATACATTTATACACGTTATACATAGAAACACCCAGACCAAGACAAACATCCATGTCCATGCACACAAATGTTTGACTTGTGCGGGAATCGAACCCGCGACCTCAGGCGTGGCAGTCGGTTACACTAACCACTACGCCATCGAGGCCGCCCAAAAACAAAGCCTGAGCTATATAAAAATGAAACAAAACATGAAGTTCACGATAGAATGTAGTAGATAAGAAAACATAAAAATACCCCTGCCCCTTACACTGCGGTGTTTATACAAAGTTTAAGCTACTTTCCCATTTCAAGGATAAAATTATAAGTAAACACAATTTGTTTTTTAATTAACCGCGCATAGTTTAAGCGCCATTTCTAGACGGTGACTATATCTATGCCAATTAACTTTAAAAGCTTTAATAATAAGTTGAGGTGCATAGCACAGCTAAAATATTACGAGAGTTAACTTGTTAGATTTTTTGTGTTCAGCCTCTTAACTTGCCTACAATCCTGTGGGTTTTCAGTTTTTATAAAACCTTACGTAATCCTAACTAATAATGTAAATACGAATTTCAGTTTTTCTGGTACGCTTTCACGGTACTCGACCGATCATTATGAAATTTTGCACTCACGTTATCAGGGAAACAGAAAAGGTCATAGGGTACCTTTCAGCCAGAAATAGTACTGTTATTAACCTAACCTAAACGACATTTACGCAAGCGAAGCCATGGGCAATATCGAGTATATTATTTTTTTGTTAATACGTAATATGATATTTCAGAGGTATACGATACACAATTGTCAGTATCTTATATCGTCGTTATCATTTGGTAAAATAATAATCATGTACTTACTAGAGGGTGTAGCAGAGAGTATTTCAGTATAGTAGAGTTTGGCAGTCGGGCTAGCTATGTAGCATCGGTCGTAGGTCGCTGCTTGTCGTACTCCTATCTTGTGTGTCATAATAAATACGTAATTTATTATAATATTATTACATAATAGATTACTGAGATATAGTAGTGATTATATGGTTTGGGAATAATATATAAATAAATATTATATACCTGTATTAAAAATAAAAACCAGTATCTGGATGTGTGTTTCTCGGCCATTTACGCAGTAGCGAAACTTACAACCAACGTTGCCTGTATGTAGTTTTCGGAAAGTGACAAGGTCTACATTTTATTGCAGCAAAGTGAACAATTTCTGACAATTAGTAATTCTTCCTTAAAAATTCTAATTTCGCCTTTCGGGCACATTACGAGATATTGTCTTCATGCAAATAATTTTCTACCAGAAAAATTCAATAATATTTAGCTAGACACGAGAATCGTACTCGATACTCTCGAACGCTCGCTAACACAAGCGTAATTTTATTCAGCAGAGACAAAGAGGAATTCTTATTCAAATTGTTTATTTGAAAGCTGTTAGTATACAGCTGAGATTCTCAAGTAAGTAACGCTTTTAGTCTATTAGATTTTGTACGCGGCTGTGCTCGCATTAATGTAGATTTTGTCAAAAAAGTATTTTCCCCGGAAACACTACTTTTGTCAGGATAAAAGGTACTATGTGCCTTTTCTTGTACTCCTGACAATGTCTATGCGAAATTTCATGATGATCGATCGAGCAGTTAACGAGTAAAAGCTTAACAAACAAACTGACAGTGACCATGGCTGCTAAAAAGCAACCGAAACGTCGGGGAAAATGTAAACCTAAATATAAATAGTTTTAATAATTTTATTAGCTTAAAATTTGTAAAATTCAACAGTAGTAGTAGTAGTGTAACAGTTTTTAAATTATGTCATACAGTGTTAAATAAACAACGCGATAAAATCCGTATATGTTTGAATGAGTTTAATTTCAATGAGTAACATTCGCGTAAACAGAAGACAATATTATGTAAACTCACATTCGTATTTATTTTCTGAATGATCAATTACCTTTACGATGAAATACAAAAAATGGCATAAAGTACCTCTATGCCGTTTTCTGTACCCTTGTACAGAAAAGGACATAAATCACTTTTCATCCAGGAAAAAACTGTTTCAGAGACATAGAAATTAATTGATGAAACTTAAAGCAACGCGAGTTAAGCCCCGGGCAGAATCTAGTTCATAATATTAGTTAGGATAGAAATCCCGATACCCAGACACTTAGTTCACTCAAACAGTACAGCATATAAAGCATACATCTATCCCGGTGTATTGTGTGGATACAAAGCCTGCACCGATATGGATTGTTTCCACTGCGTTAACGTTTCATCTCGTTTAGATAGTGATCTGTGAGTTTCCAGCTTTAGGGCTTTTACACATAAACAGATACATAGGAGATACTTGATACATCCATTTCTTTTAATTATGAATTGTGCATCGTTAAAAGATGCGACGTCGTATCGTGGAAATCGTATTGCTAGGTTGTCCTATTCAGCACTTATAAAAAAAAAACAGTACTAAATAAAATTATAGTTATAATTACTTCTATAGCGTGACAGCCCTAGTAAGGGGCAGAGAGAACCCGGAGTTATTGTTATTTCAAGCTCTACTGAAAGCCGGCAAGCAAGATGCAGGTCCGTAGCTGGGGAGCAGTTTTACTAGAAAATAACCAACTGAACTGGTATAGACAAAGTACTGGTATTTATATTGCTGATTTTCAATATTGCATTGACGTCAATTGGCGAAAACAGCAATTTAGCATTTTATTACGGTAAATAGGGAAGTAATAGTACTTAAAAAATCACGAAATGACATTGCAACGTGCCACGGCGTATGGCATGATGTCTTTGTCGATATAGTGTCGCAGCTTATCTCGAAAAATTAACCACACGTTTCTTTCTACTGGAATTAAGAAAACGATTAAAGAAGAAACAGTTACACAGAAGATACTGGATACATCCATTTCATTAAAAAATTAATTGTGGATCGTGGCATGTTGCAATGTCGTGTCGTGAATTTTTACGTTGCTCGTCATAGATTTCCTCTATGCGACAATTCATAATTGAAAGAAATGGATGTATCCATCCCTTAGCTGTAACATGGTCAAAAGTATATGGACAGAATAATAACAGTGTGGATTGAATTGTTACATTGTCCTGTCAATGCCTGTAACATATTCTAACTAGGCATCGCTCAGTCAGATGTTTGACTATGTTGTTGAATAGTTTCGGCTTTAAACCGATCAGTTTCTGGCTCTAAATCTAATATGCGATGGAATCTTGATAGTCAGTGGTTTAATAGTATATTCTAATATTGTAGGATTATATATAAGTGTATTATTCGGTTAATATATACTATTTACTACTATTATAAATAGATGGATAGTTGAATAGTTAGATACTATTATAGAAAAGACGGCTACGGTGACGTAGCGGTAGTAAATGCGACTTGCGAGGTTGATGCAATAGAGGTTTCGAATTGGATTTCTAGATCAGACAAAGTGTCATAGTGCTTTTCTTTTTGCTAGTGGTAGTAAATGCAACTACTGCACATGAGGTCTCGGTTGCATTTTAATAGCACGGAATCCGGGACTAAACCAACAATAGACTCACTCCACATTACATGAGATCTAAAACTCTCATAGCCTGTGAAATGTGGGTCTAATACACTTCTTTTGGGATATAGACATGTGAAATGTATAGATAGCTATGATATTTATATACAAAGATTGTGTTTGCTTGTCTTTATTTAGTAAGTACATTTTTCACGTTGAAATGGAACTCCATTTCACGATTACAAAGTTAACCGTTTCCTCACCTATTCTAGCTGAGATATGTAGGAAACCAGACAGTGTCATACCCAGTCATCTTTATTTCTTCACATCTTTATTTCTGAAAGTAATATAAAAATCCAGGGAAAATAAAAATGATGATGCTAGAAAATTCTCAGCAGCGGCACCGAGTCTTAAAATGGGTCCGATAAACAGCATTAAGTCAGCGGTTTATTACGTAAGAATTAAATACAATAGCTACCGATATGTGGGTTAATACACATTTAACTCTTCTTGGTCGTAAACAGGCGTAAGATTATTACTAGCTTATGCCCGTGGCTTCGTTCGCTTGGAAATAGTACCTTTCCTGGATAAAAGGTGCTCTATGTTCTTTGCCGTATCCCTGATAACATATATGTGAAATTTCGTGATGATCGATCGAGTGATTAAGGCGTGAAAGCATAACAATAATCAAAGTCATATTCGCGTTTATAATATTAGTTAGGTTGTTATAAAATGGTAGAGATAAAAAATAAATGTAATTTTGTTTTTATGCAGTATCTTATCTTATCTTGTGTGGGAGCCAGTCAGTACAGACCGGCGACACTTCGACCTAGTGGGATCTTTTGTGTCGACTTCCCCAATAACGACTGCCATAGATGTTCATGGCAGTCGGGACCGACGGCTTAACGTGCTCTCCGAGGCACGGAGCAGGCGATAATTGTCAATCAATACGCACATAATTTCGAAAAGTCATATAACTTCCGAAAGTCAGAGGTGCGCGACGTGGGTTCGAACCCGAGACCCTCTGCATTACAGTCTGTTGGTCTCCCCACTGAGCTATCGATCGAGTGATTAAGGCGTGAAAGCATAACAACAATCAAAGTCATATTCGCTTTTATAATATTAGTTAGGTTGTTATAAAATGGTGGAGATAAAAAATAAATGTAATTTTGTTTTTATGCAGTAGCTTCAAACTTGTGATATTCCAAAGGTCAAACATATAAAATATATGTTGCGTCTTCAAGTACTGCAAAGATAAAACTGTAATGTTTTATTAACTTAAAATATTCTGTTGCAGTATATATTCTAGCCTAGGTGGTTTCGTTCCAGCGCTGATGGATCAGCCAGCTAGTCTAGATCTTTAAAATATGTTACATAAAAACCATCTATCATTCAGTTTTGCCAGCGAAACTCGAATGATTGCACGTTTTAAGTTGGCTAGCAGCATTTACTACTAGTCACCTATTTCTAAAACACATGAGACGCTATCATAGATTACTATGGAAAAAGAAAAACTCAGGTGCGATCCTTTACGTGTACCCATAAACATATGTCTTTACAGTATTAAAACTAAAATACTTTATACGGATTTTATTAGTTAGTTTTATTATTATGTAATCAGTATTTTAAAAATAAACAACTCGATAAAACCCGTATAATGTATTTTAATTTAAATGTTTATATTCATGTAAACGTAAGACAATCCTAGCTCATATTATAATTACAAATGAAAGTGAAAAAAATGAAAAATGTGAGTTTGTTTATTTGTTACGCTTCCATACCTTACTTACTCGACCGATCGTCATTAAATTTTGTAAACACGTTTTCATGGTTTTATAAAAGGACGTAGGGTATCTTTCATCCAGACAAAGTACTGTTCCCGAGGAACAGAAAATTGACATAACTTACGTTTACGTAAGCAAAGCCTTGAGAAAAATCCAGTATTATATATATACAGTATTCATATAAGAAAGTGTAAGCGCATGCGTCCTCATGTCATACTACTGTTTATTACAAATGGCTACCTACTGATAAATATTATTTCAAACCTCAAATGCTTCTTACAAAATATTATTAACGTTTCTTTATATTTAAAATTTAGTTTTATATGGACACGTGGCATTATGACTGCAACACCTGGTACATAAATGAGTAAAATACTGAAATTATAAGTTGATGGCGATTTAGAAGAGTGGCCTTGAGTTTCTTGCAGGCATCTTCTCCTAGGCTCAACCTTGCAACTAACGTAAATATAAATTCAGTAAATGTAATTAACTCACTAACCCTTTGACGTTCATAAATGTTACTTTGTGACCTTAGTGAATAAATGATTTTTGACTTCGACTTTGACTAACTCTCCTTACACGGTACTACACCTTAATGTAAGACATTGTGTACGTATAGTAGTACATCTAATTGTACTTCATCATTGACGATCGTTGATTAACAAAACTTTGTGGGAACATTTTTCATCTCTACACAGTATGTTATTAAATTTAACGACAAGATTAAAAAATAATATTGCCTTTAGCGAAAAGCTTAATGATGGAATTTTATGGAATTCCACTCGGATATTAATTAAATTATCGTTTAATTTGTGAAACGCTCAACTGTATCAAGAATTTGTATTACAAAATCATTTATTTGCTATCACATATATTTGTGTATATTGGTGGAATTTGTTGTGTTTGCAATAGATACAATAAATCAACAACCGATATCCGTCATAATAAATCGATTTGATTTTCGACATAAAGAAAACTAAAGAAGATTCGATCCATAAGACATTTTTACTGTTATAGTACTTGTTGAAGAACTGCCTGTCCTATCAGACACTTGATGACTTTTTAGAGTCGTAGATAGTAAGGATCAGAAAGAAAAGCATGGTTGTAACAATATATGAATTTTTATTGCAGTGGTAGACTTGAACCTCTTTGTACATTATAAGGTTTCTTAAAACATCATGCCTGATTTGCACATATGGCGCTAAAATATATGATCGATTAGCCACTGCCCTTGTGCCTAGCAATGCGGGTACGAGCCCTAGAGTGGTCTTTACATAGCAATCGTTTTGAATCTGGGTGTTCAGTTACAGTTGTTATGTCTAGAACAAGACTTGTCTTTTTATACTTTATAAGAAAGAAAATAAAAGTGGTTTTTGAAAGATTAGATTATATTTCGCGAAGCTTAAATATTTCCAGCACTTGGAAAGAGTCTTGCATGTATTCAATGTCTAAACAAAGGCTACTAGAAGTCCGGTCATCCGGTGTAAAGTACATCGTCTGCATGGCTGGCGTAGAAGGCAAGCGGTTGTCTCGCCGCCACCGCTATGGCGAGTGCTATAGGTTCGAGTGCTACACGAGCCAATATTGTGTATGATGCACAAATAACTAGTCTATGTACATACTTAGTCCAGTTATCAGTAGTAATAGTAAGTAGTAGTTGTAGTAAATATAAAAGATACTGTCCTAATGTATATATTAATACGTGAAGCAATAACTTTGTACCCATTTTTACGAAAATTGCGCGGTCGGAGGAGTATGAAATTTGGCACAGTTAAAGTTTATATGGAGAAGGAGGGGCGAATCCTAATATTTTTATAAAATGCATTAGAAATACATTAAATTAATGAAAAAACACTACACGCACACAACCATGCATTTGACACACGCAGTCAAATCGCAATCGTAGTATTTCGACATTGTTCGTCTGACGTCGCGCTATGGTTACCTATACCTTATTTATAATATGTAATAGAGAAAAACAGAAAACAAAGTAGCAAGCTTAGAAATTTTGGTCGAATTTTGAGCACTAGGCTAGTAATATATAAATATATATAACAACATACAGGCAAAACTTAACTATAAATTGATTTTTTTATTATGTGAGTAGGTTTAATGTTTACCAATGTAATTTTTTTTTTTAGTTATATAAGTATCTATAAATGAAAACTTGTAATTGGCCTTCCTTTTTATATTGTACTACTTATGACTTTTATAGCTGTAAGTTTTCTTAAAACAAAAAACAATAAAAGAACTTTCTAAGTTTCATAAATAAAATGCACACGTAACTTGGCGCTTACAAATACAGGTATCGGTTTAGTGTTGAGACAGGCGGCCCATCACGCCACGATCGTGGCGGTAAGTCCCGTTTTTGAGGAGTGGCTGGAGAGGCGGCATGGCGCCCTCACCTTCCGGCTGACACAGGTTCTAACTGGCCACGGTTGTTTTGGCCAGTTCCTGTGTCGTATACGCCGGCAAGAGACGCCCGGTTGTCACCACTGCGGCGACTGCCGTGACGTTGTTGAGGACACGGCGCTGCACACTTTGGCGGTTTGCCCCGCCTGGGCATCGCAGCGCCGTGATTTGATCGCGGCAGTCGGATCGGTTGCCCTCTCGCTCCCGGCCGTAGTTCAGTCTATGGTCCGGAGTGAGAGGTCATGGAACGCCGTCGCCTCCTTCTGTGAGGAAGTAATTTCCATCAAGGAGGCGGCGGAGCGGGAGAGGGAGCGTTTAAACCCTCTCCCCAACCGCAGAGCCGGGCGCCGGAGGGCGCGCGATGACCTCCAGCCACCCTGAGGTTTGACCTGGGGGTGGCGGGCTTTGTGGGCCTGCCCGCCATCCGTTCAGCACCAGGTCCGAGAGGCGGCGTGCGTGTTCCCACGCGCGCCTCTGTTTCGTGTCCGTCTCCCCCTTTAGGGGGAGACAGTAGAATTTTATTTTGAGTACCTATCTTGGGTAGGTCTTATTGCGTAGGGGCCTGCCGTTTCATACGGCGGGCCGGAACCTCGGCGGGGTCGCGACCGTATGCGAAAGTGATTCGCGCGGCCCCGTCGATAGTGGTTTTGTCGAGGAACACCGTGGTAGGTTTAGTCGGTATTCCGGGAGGTACATTATCTTTTTAACATCTTAGTTTACCCCGGCGAGTCCGACATAATCCCTCCGCCCGCCCCCGCGGAGGGATATGCGTCATTGCATTCCCCCACGTAAAAAAAAAAAAAAAAAAAAAAAAAAAGGCGGCCCATAATTCATTAGCTATGTTTTTACTGAATCCAATACATTGAATATCGAGTTTAAGCTTGGGTTTATTGATATGAGCGGTTTAAGCAGACTGTTTTAACTTTTACAATGCCGTTATTTATGAATATAGTAAAATAATTGAATGGAGGTTTTCTGTATAAAGTAATCTAAATAAATTCAGGTAGAATAAGACTTATAATTTCTAGCTAGTTTTTGTAACCATGGTCAGTTATTCTAGTTTTTTGAGTGAATGTTTTCAATTAATTAATTATATCCAAATCCAAAAGTTTGAAAAGAAATAATAAAGATTATTTTATCTATTACTATTTTATCTATTTATTTACTGTAATAATATTATCAATAAACACAATTCTTTAAAACTAACTTATGCCTAAAATATTATAAAACAGAAATGAAAAACAAAAAGAAAACCTTAACCCTATAATAGGAGTCATTGAATTCCTCCGCATCATAGACTGGTAATGTGCCAAGAAGATTGGCAGCATTGCCACGTTGAATGGCAATGCTTATTAATATAGTATTTTAAATTATAAAAATACACTTCATAAACCATTGAGAATAGAAATTGTAATCAATCACATGGTAGAAGACGAATGAAGATGATTTCGTGTGTCACAGTCATTTTAATTGCTTCACTAACAAGAAACTACTTTACTTCTATTATATACTATTAAAAAGCTTAGAAAAGTTTAATAATAATTTAATATTCTTGTCTGGTTATATTTAATCATAGCTTATTATCGTAATTATAGTAATCAAATTTGCCATTTTATATTTTAACTAGCTGACCCGGCAAACGTTTTTTTGCCATAAAAAAATGTTTTGACCAAAAAAAAAAAAAAAATTGATGTTGGCCGATTCTCAGACCTACTCAATATGCTCACAAAATTTCATGAGAATCGGTCAAGCCGTTTCGGAGGAGTACGGGAACGAACATTGTGACACGAGAATTTTATAATTATATAAGATTGTTATAATTATGTATAATTGTGGCGGTAATGAATACTACTTCTTTACGTGAGGGGCAGGTCTGGTTTCGATTTCCAAGCTGACCATATAAAACGTTCTCTTAAAAATATTTCATTCTTACGGAGTCAGGAAGTGTGCCCGACAGGTCTGTGAACTTCGATAGGCTCGCCCTCCAAATCTTCTTCATTCTCTTCCTCATACTACATCTCCTGACAAATATCATACTAATTGTCCTTCACGTTTTACGACAATTAATACGGTGATCAGTATCAATTGTCATAATCAACGAATAACGACCGTCTGGTCATTGCCATTATTTTCAGCATAATTAATCTGATATATTATCTTCATGAGTATAATTATTATTAATTATGTTTATGGTTAATAGTATATCTTTGTATATATATATACGTTACGTGAAGTCATTAAGTCAGCAGCAAGGTAGACATGTATCGGACTCAGATATAGACAATTATGTTTACTTTCCTAATAAGAGAAGACTTGCTATCTATAGAACATTGACATTGAGCTTTACTGAGCAAGACAACTCCTGCACAGAATTCGTCATTGACATTGAACTTTACTGAGCAAGACAAGTCCCGCACAGAAATCGTCATTGACATTGAGCTTTACTGAGCAAGACAACTCCCGCACAGAAATCGTCATTGACATTGAACTTTACTGAACAAGACAACTCCCGCACAGAAATCGTCTACGAAGGAATCCTTTCCGCATAAGAAAACTCCAGAAATGATTCCTATAATTCCTGTGTCACGAGTATCTTTACAAAGGCTCAAAATAACTATTTGTAGCTCACACAATTTTTTATCCCATATGGGGATTAAGCCCCTATTGAAACAACTCTCAGTGCAGTGTCAGTGACGCAGATACCACTTAAACCTATTGTAGAAGTAGGTGCCAAAGAATGCATGAATAACCTAAACGTTATTCGTGCATTCCTCTGCACCTACTTCTAAAATAATTCTGTGTAAAAACGCAATACTGAAATCCTAAGAAATACTAATAATCTTCATTATATACAACGGTCTTGTTCCATAATATTACTGTTTATTCGGGTGTTGATATTCGCGATAATTTATTTCATTTCCCTTTGTCAGATCTCATTATAACTCACGCGATGTAGTTGCTAATACAAAAGTGTCATGGCAGCATGTGTTTACTTCCAATATTAGTTTCTGTTAGTTTTATAGCTCAGAGCTTAACGTGTTTGTGAACGTAAAGGCCATTTCGATTTAAATTTTATGTGATGTGGGGACGATATTGGTACGAAGTGAATATGTTAAAAAACTGGCGTTCATTGAACCAGTCGTTTTAATGTCAGTAATATTTATGGAATATTACAAAGAGATTGCATAATAACTTTACTTTTTAATGTACGTAGTAGAGACATAGTTGAGTTGATTTCGAAATTCAAAATTACCTTTTTACAAGTAGTAACACCTCACTGTTCTCGTGGAATAAGTTTGAGCTTATATTTCCGAGCGATCGTGAGAGTTTGGTTCCTGAGTAGGACAAAGTGAGGCTTGCCTGATAGATAATTCTTAGTAGCAGCATAGAGCGTGAAGTGTGCTCGGTAGACCGTAATAGGCTCTCCCTCTATAACTTTGAACCTATAAGCCTGGCTGGCGAAATGTAACTAAAAAGTGCAAAGCATGAGTCTATGCATGTATATTTTGATGGCCTCGATGGCGTAGTGGTTAGTGTAACCGACTGCCACGCCTGAGGTCGCGGGTTCGATTCCCGCACAAGACAAATATTTGTGTGCATGAACATGGATGTTTATCTTGGTCTGGGTGTTTCTATGTATAATATGTATGTATTTACAAAAAAAAAGTATATATGTATGTTTATCCATTGTCTAGTATCCATATTACAAGCTCTGCTTAGTTTGGGCTAGATAGTGTTGTGTGTATGTGGTAGAATATTATTATTATTATTATTATTTAGCGGTTATATTGAAGAAGAAGATTGAAGATTTAATATAAATATGCATTTTAACCGTTAAGACAGCTTTATTTGTTTAATGGTAATGGAGCAAGCGTTATTCGATTTTGAGTCGCCAAAATGGGGCGTTAATTTTGTAACAGAAGTAATATAATGCTGTCGGGCCAAAATTCAACTTTAAGGCCAAGGTTATAGGCTACGTTTATTGCGTTCCGTTTTTACCTTTGTGGCTTACAGTGCGCAGCAGCGAAGTAATATTTTCTTGACATGCTGTTTTTGAGTAAACAGCCATCTCTGTAAGTAGCGGTCACAAGTCATCATCAGGTATGCCACCAGCTTATTTGCAACCAACAGTAAAAAAATAACATTATGATTTGGTTACTTTCAGTACTTATCTTCTCGTGAAAATTCATTCGAGACATTCTAATTTAAATGCGTTACATTGGAGCGAACATTTAAACTAATGTAAACTCCACAGATCGTTTAACATCTCATAATGCGTAAAAGAACGTTGTACGCCTACTTTAAATATACCCAAGTAATTTGGTGCATTACATTATCATTTTAGTTCGTTTTCTCGGGTGCTAAAATCGGCAGTCTAACCAACTTGCTTATGTCTATTTACTTTCATTCCTGAATTTAATTTTATCAGAGGAAAAGGTAAATTTACTTTAATGAAATGAGAACTTCTGTAATTAATTTCTTAATAAAATATGTATTAACTATCACTTAACGGTAAGATCGAATTATAACATTTTTGTTGAAATATCAGTCGGATATCAGTTTTGTAACAAGCGTCTTATATAAAATTCGTATCGGATATGTAATAAACAAGGAACTAAGGAAATAATACGCATTGCCGACCATAAATCAAGTAACATGTTTTCTTTTTTTGTGAGTACGCAAAGGCACACTTACTAGAATGCCAACATATCATTCAATAAAGTTTTTTGGGTATCTTGACGCTATCGTGATATATCTACATTAATGCGTCAATCTGTACGCTGCTCGGCAAATAAAAAAGTTTTCAAATTTATCCTTGTCTGTTTCGCCATATTTTAGTTATGCACACGAATATTATACTAACACAAAGTGATTACCAAGTTGAATTTTCATTTCAGTTTTATATTTTCAATAATGTTTAATGGTAATATTGTTGCAATACAAGGCACTGTACACTAGGTGAAGAGATTTTAATGATCGGCTTACAACAACAAAAAAACAGGCTCTGTTTATTGTTTTAAGCAAGTATAAAAATGCAGCAAATATTTATTTAACATACAATTGTAGTAATGTGGCAATGAATATTAAATTACATTGAATTAAACAGAGAATTTTCTTGTTTAAAACAAAATATAGTATTTACTTACTTAATGTTTATATTTGCGTCAAATTAAACAAGAGAGATGATTTAATTTAATCGACTATTTATGCGGTTTATTCCATTCTGATAACTTGTGTGTATGAGCAGTCTGATAACCGGTGTCAAAATTGTTATTATAAGTTTATCTAGACTCATTATTTATGCAATCCAATTGGATTGCATAAATAATGAGTCTAGATAAGTATAAGATAAGTAATTACTTAAATAAAGCATCAGAGTGATATATAATTTTCAATCAATATTGTTTTATTTCGTATCTGCGATATATATTTTGGTTTGTTATAAGGCTTGCATTATTCATGAAATCCTGCAAGATCCCTAAATACAGCCATGTCGAGCTTCCCCGTTACATAGCTAAACGGGTGAAGGTGTAAGAAAAGTTACACAACCCTTAATACATACTAAACAAAACATCCTTTTTTGTTATAAATCTATGCATAGGGTAAAATCGTAAATAAGCTTTTTATCTCGTTGTCTGACCATATGTGCACGATAATCTCCATATTAGCTGTACAAATTTGGATACGGTTTTTTAGGAATGGATGGATATAAGTAGAAGTTTATAATGTTATTATTTTGATAACTAAGGAGATGGTAGCATGTCAATTTGATAATGCAATAGGATAACACATGTTTGCTTAAGAAAGGCGCAATGACTAGTTGCCTCACTACTACCCATGCGCCGGTTGATCTGGTTTATAATCTACATATTTAAATAATAGCTTGGAGTCTGGAATTATTTATATTTTTTAAAAGACATCTTCCTATCTGTGAAAACCTGCCTTTTCGCGGGGGATCTTACAATTTTTTAAACAATAGACACAAAGAACAGAACCCAGACTCGAAAGAATTATTTGTGGATCACTCAAGTGTCTGTGTTGTGTGGGAATCGAACACACATCATTTGGCGTGGCAGCAGTCACGAGGTGACCGCTGAAACCACTTCGCCATCGGTGCAGTTTTTTGTAGGGTATTCTTTGTGTCTGTTTTTTGAATGTTTATAAAGTTCCCTTATAACATCCTCCATGACATAGACATAACATCTAGTGCAGAGTATAAAAATATATGTTTTATTTAACAATATTGATAGCAAACACAAACGCAGCGCCACTCGATAAAAATCTCAATTGGGAATTGAGAGGTGAAGAAACTTTCTCACTTATATATTTCTAAAGCCGTAGGTATGAGACGTAAACACAAAAGAGACTTACGTTAACATAAGTTATTTATTTGTTTGTTACGCCGCCGCCGCCGTTCGTCTCGGTAGCATTTCTTCCAGTAAGATTTAATTTATTGCCGTATAAATAAATATGACTAAGAATGTTATCTGTCTGTATACGGATTTCAGGATTTATATAATATTATACGTTATACACAGATTATTATCTTGCTTTACGAATTAACTTTTATCAAGTATGCCTTAACATGACTTAGACAAAATATTGCACAATTAAAACTTACTAAGGCCTTGCAAATATTGTATTAGAAAAGATAAGTATAATTGACGTATTATTTGACGCTTAACCAGAAGTATCTTAAGTCTCCGGGTTAAGGAGCATGGCCTTACCTCGTTTTAATATGTTTGAATATTTAGCTTTGAATATAAATCATGTTTATTGACATAGTCGAAGTTATTAAGGTTTCTATTAATAAGTCAATATAGCTATATTTAAACACAATAAATAAAGTAGTTGGTCTGGACATCGATAGAAGAGTTAATATTTTACTATATTTTTTTGATGTCGTACTATGTAACCCATTGAAAATAATATAGTCAGTAAGTGCCAGCTATAATATACTTAAGTACAAGAGAAAGGACGTTATACGATAATACCGCAGCACGCTTCGACAATATCGATACTACACGTTCGTCGCAGTTGCACTGAACCACAAAGCTTTCGTGACCTGTCTACGGTGACCCTAACAAGGAAGTCAAACTACAATGACCAACGTTATGAACGAGGAGCAAAAAGGTAAAGAATCCCATTTATATTGGCCACTGAGCCGTCTTTTTTTAAATAGAAAGCTTTGAGTAATGCAAACTTCAGCTGTGGTAGAGAAGAGAGCGCTCTTAAAACTCGAAAGTTTATATTACAACTTAACCTACCCGACCTGTATAAAGGTTTGAAACTTATCCAATAAGACCCTACAAGTTGCAACCCCAGTCTTATACTTTTCTCGTTTTATTTAAGAAATGGTCAGAAAATCGACGGATAAGCTGTTTTAGGACCATCGCGGCATCGGCTATCCCGTGAAAACTATAAATTTTTATGTGCTAAATTTTATAAAGCTTTTAATGTAGCGGATGATACGAAAGTTCGAATTACAGAGCAATTCGTTATCAATATTGTTATTTTATATGAACTTTATGTTGTTTTGTTGACTCGGAATACGATTGTATACAAAAAGCATTATAATATCTTGAAATTAATCGAGCGTACATTGAATTAAAAAGCTTAAACCGACCCACGTAAATGTTTTTAAATGGGATATAATTTATTATCCTCGCTTCTGGGCGCCATTTTTGTTGAGATTTTTTTAAATGTATGATTAATGAGACCGACCATGCAGAATACAACCATTAAATACAATAGTTGTAAAAGTATTTCGCAGAAAAATCATTAAGTAGCTAGTTTTATTTGATTTATAAATATATTATTATATGAATAATAATATTAAACATTATTATGATTAAATGATAAAATCTAATATATTATTAAAATCTAAGTAAAAGTTTTATAATAATGATAGTAAAAATATGATTCAAATTCGTAAGTATAAATCTTTAGGATTACCTATATATAAATTTAGACTTATATAAAAAGCATTACCCAGTAATACTCTACTAATATTTGTAAATCCAAGACTCCGAAAAAATATGTTTAGATCAACTTTATATTAGTAAAAAAGCGCGCATTATATATTGCGATTTTTAAATAATCTATTGTTTCATAATTAATCTATAGCACCACCAAATTACAATACAGCATTGCAAAATTGTCATTAAAAAAATATGTATGTTGTGTGAATAATATTATGACCCTACCCGGTCACAGGCGTAGATACTGCTTACCATGCCGTTCTTATTTAAGATCATAATGTTCCATACATACTTTAATATCTATTTACCCAGGTACAAAGGTTAATATTGTTTTAATACCATGTACATACTGTAAAAAATACTCTCTTATCTCTTCCTTTACATACGAGTTCCTTTGAAATTGTATGTCAAGATAAACGGGTTTAGGTTGTCTGTTATCTGACAGGCAATCAGTGTTAGATAATTGTTTTCATAATGTTTACCTTTAACAAGGTTCAAACTACTAATGATTTATATTTGCTTAAAACAATGTTAGGTCTCGTATATATAGCGCAACCATACAGTTCGCTAAGTAATAAGCCGTATCTTATTAGAAGTCCAGCAATGATCTGAAGCTTGTAAATGAAAGCAATAATGATAATTAATTACACTACGCTTACACGTACAACATTCCGGGAATCGTTACTCAAATAATACAAGAAAATATAGATATGTTGAATTAATATAAGTACTTACCAACAACAGACGTTCCCGTCTACCAAAACGATGGAAATATATGAACATACGTACGTGGGTAGTATCTCATAAATTACGTAATTAGTCATGAAAAGACTACGTCTATGGAGCTATCGAATACCGAGAAGTTTGTAGCAAAGAAGGCCCAGATAAAATACGAGTGCTAGTTGCCAGTCCAAAATGTAAAAAAGAAATATCGTCGTGCACTTCAATAATTTCTGTTCTAAATTTAAAACATCTCACACGTTTTTTAAAGTCCAGTCTATTGCGGTTCCGCAGTATTATATCAATTTACAAGTTTGATATTTACAGCCAATGTTGAGGTCATTGTTTTGATACCTGAGCCAGCCAAAGTATAACTGCGTTATCAGGAAACTCTTAGCACGTAGTCTGAAGATATTATGACAGACACACGGCAAAAGGCTGCCTCTTGTAAGGTAAAATATAATGTGGTTGTAATATTCTAATGCAGTTTAGCCCATCCACTAATGAATTTAATTAAAAATTATAGGTGAAATATAAAAATTTCGTCTGGTATGCTATTTTTATTTTGCAAGTGTATCATAAATTGGATAGTACATCTTATCTCAAAAATCAGTTCATGTAACATTCCTGAGGTGAAGACAGACGCCAGTCTGCTGGCATACTAGACATAATTGAAAAACAACAGGCCTCTACATCACAATACGTTAAGCAGGCGCTTTTTTTGTTAGCGGTACCTACAACAGTTAAAACCTTAGTCAATGTGCTAGCAGTAAAGCTGGCAGTACGGTATATTTCTAAAAAAGCATCATTATTCTATCGATATCGATTTATTAGTCGCCTTGTAGTAAAGTTACTGGGAAGTGAGGAGCCTGTCGGGCACCCTCGGAATGCCACAACTATTGCAATAGAAAATGGTTGACAATACTGAACTCTTCTCGATAGGGAAAGCCACGTCGTGGGACTCGGGCTTACTCTAACTTGCAGTATTCGGCTTCAAGCACAATAGATGTCGATTCAATATAGTAGCCTTGTTAACCTGACCCACGTAAACATACTCTCTAACTAAACCAATGACTAAAACTGCCATTACCTCAACACACTTGTGTAGTAGCGGTATTTAAGTACAGGAGTAACCCACTTCATACATACGTCATCTATAATCGTATTTACTAAGTTGCAATACTGGCTGGTAGCTGGCACGTCGGCTTCGCTGTAAACCTCATTACCTACCGACCTTTACGGGTGAGAATTAGAGCAATTGAGGGTACGTAGTGTATACATTGTTTGTGATTAAAACACGAAAAGATGATGATGGATGGTTCAGTTACAACTTGTACTTAAGACCAGAAAATGTTGTTTTTACAAATACCTATGTATATAGAGTATGTAGTTGTAGATTTTCTCTGTTTATCATTATTTGAAAAGTCTGTAGGTAGCGGAGGCGTGCCGCATATATACTTTGTCACACCTATGTATCTAAATCTGTGGTGTCGGTGAAAATGTATTTTATTCACATTTTGTCAGCTATATGTAGTTTAGGTCTCACGTTATTGACGTGAGCCTATTGCCGTGTATAGGACATATTTTCAGAGGCCATGCTACTACTTTATATTTAGAGAAATCCAATTACTCTTTATCTAGAATCGAACCAGAGACCTTATGCACAGCAATTTAATTCACTACCGTTGCGGCATCGAGGAGAAAATTTAATATCGATCGTAACTATAATTTTCTCTTTCCATAAATTATAGCTTCCTGTAATCCTTCTCTATGTATTTACCATGCCAAATATCAGACTATATTTTATATTAATTATTTTAATATATAAATTAATTCTATAATTATTAATGTATAAATATATAAATATAATATTATAAATGTATAAATGTATACATTTTATATTTAAAGCAATTCGATTTTAAACTACTCTTGCTTGTCATATGCCAGTATCGTAGGATGTGGAAGTCGACTCTACTTACTTCGCCGAGTCTATGTACGAGATGTATGCCTGTCCACTAAAGTGATTCGTACATAGTTATTGCCCTTGGGAGCTCCAAAGTCAATAATTGTATTCTAATCGCTATACAATCAATACATTATGTATCTGGTAAATATTAATTGTATAAGGTCATGCAACCCAGTTAAAACAACAAGCAATGAAAGCTCCTCACTGTTATAGATATACCTAAAAAAGCAACCCGTCACAATAAGCCATGACATCAACTATGTGTCATAAAAAATCACGAAAGCCTAGACAGAATAAATAGCCGACACACTTATTTTATCTGCAGTAATAATATTTGGAGTTATACAGCGAAATCGCTAGTTAAAAAAATGTAGAACTTTTGCCAAACGCGTAAACAAGTTGCCAGAGATGTATGGCTGATCATCTGGGTCCATATCGATTGGTCTAATGACGTCAGGGGCGTCGCGGCGTCGCGCCAAGCCGTCGCCGACGCACCCCGCCAGATAGGGGATGAATCCTTTGACCTAAATCTTCAACAGTTATAATGGCAAATAGTTTTGTTTGCGAACGTAATAATCTAGAAAACTACATGATTCATGCGGTTTTAAAAATGGTTGGCATATTCTTGTATTGCTTCTAATTATGTTTAGTTATTTAAATTTAGAACGTAGTATAGATCTGTAACTACGCTTAATAACTAAACGGTTGTTTTAATTTACTATCTTAGAGTAGAAGAAGTTCTTTCATTGTTTTTATACATCTCAATATTAAAAAAAATGAACCGTCGCATTAAGAATAATTCACTATAAAGGCTTTAGAACCATTGAAGCTGTAGACACAAATCACATCCAGATTTAAAACATCTTGACCTAGGGTCTTTTGTTTATCATATATTAAGTATCATACATGTATTTAGAAGCTTTGATATATCTTAGAGAAACTCATGGGTTTTGACGTTCTTTACCAACAGTTGATAAACATTTTCAAGAGGGCCGCACTCTGTGCAGTTTGGGACGTCAGTTTTCCCAATGAGATGTAGCCTATTAAGAGCGGCATGTCCAGAACGAAGCCTATGGACTATTATTAAATAAGGTGGTATTGGATAAATGGAGCCCACAATACTCAATGCAGCATAAAGTTGATCACTTCAACCATCCATGCAGTGTAACCGATATCAACCTATATCTTTAATTACTTACTTGTATATAAGCCTTGATTGTGTCAAAGAAAACAAACGAAAACAAAGCCGCAAATTAACTAATCTAGTAGGTAGCGATAGGAAGAACGATAGAGATAAATCGGATTACGTGCATCAGTATTAAGATAAGGTCAGATTCCATCCCCATTCAACAGTATACAGAACATACAATTTATCAGCAATACGAGATATTGCTTTCACTTAACACTTTAAGAAACATGAATGTCCTCAGCAATAAGTGCTTTATCCGAACAATAAAATTTCCTCGCCTTAGGCTTAAGTTTGACAAGTTGAGATTGACGGACGCACCTCAAAAGTTAGTCCTCTTTTATAGGTATTGTACCTTAATAAATACCGGCAAAAGGTTAGTGAACAAATCAAAGTGTCAAACTGTCTTGCGGGTATTCGGACCTTGAATGTATGAACTATCCTGTTCTTTGCTCCAGTGACCTCGGACTTTCACTGTGACGTCACATTTTTGGCGCCGTTTAGTCGCGCCCGGGAGACGCCTTATCCACACCTATAAAACTGCCGGTGAAGTCTTCTTACAAACTTAAGATATTTTTGCTGAAAGCAAAGTTGTAAAATGAAACGTGTCTGATATCATGTGATTGATCGTTCTATTTTAGCATATCATTGATTTAAATAATAGGGGTTTAAATATAAAGTTGCCGCTTTGTATAAAGAAAATCTTACCGATTTTCTTCGTTATGGTTTTTTATATTAACTATTTCATCAATATTTTTTAATGACCAACTGGAATTCTATGTTATTTTTTTCGTCTATAGTTGCTTGTATAACCACTTTGGTTTTTGTTGTTGTCTTAAATTAACAAAATTATCAACCGTAATTTAATTATGGCGAATTGAAGCAACGAATACGGGCAGACACAAAGCGATATAACTTTAACTACAAATTATGTAAATAAAAGGATATTTATATTTATTTTTAATAATCCATGCATGTTATTTTAATAATTCTCGAAATATAAATAAATTTTAAAATAACCATTGCTATTTGTACATAAACCACAAAATTAGATATAAGACATGAACAATTTCATAGCTAAAGATCTAATATCATAACTATGCTGTACCAGGTTGTTATAAAACTGTTTATAATATCGTAATACTGTTTATACCTCATTATGTTATATTATGCGAGTAGTTATGAAGACATAACAGTTATTAGTTATGTTTCTTTGAGACTTTATTATGCCAACTATCAGGTATAACTACGACTTGATTATGGAGAAGATGTTTATGTTTATTCAGACAATACTTACTTAATCAGTACTAATATTATAAAGCGGAAAGAATATCCATTTGGTTATTTGTATTTGATAAACTTTGAAACTCCTAAATCGATTAAATATTTTTTGACCATTAGGAAGGTTATTTATCCTAAAGTAACATAGTTTATTTATCACCAAGCTACGAGCTTCGAACCTTGAGAGCGGAGTAGTAACAAACGTGGATAAAACCGAGAGAGTCAGATAATCCTAACTAACATTATAAATACTAATGTTAGATTGTTTGTTCACGTCCTAACCGATTATCACGAAATTTCCCATACATGTTATCTGGGAAACACGTACAGGAAGGGGAAAAAGGTACCTTTCATGCAGAAAAAAGTATCTACTGGGCCCGTGGGACAGAAGTTTATTTGCAAAATCTATTTATTAACGCAAGCGGGAAAATCTAATAGTTATTAAATTAGTACAGACTCAAATAACCAAATACACTTAACAAAATACTATAAAATAAAAATACATACTACGTATAACAAATATAAAGGAATGCCATTATGCTTAAGAATTTATACTCTCACTGCATATTGAACGCCAAGGATAATAATATTATGCGATTTCACGAATCGTATTACTGCCGAACAGTCGCGCCGGTGATGCACTTGATACCAAGTAATTTCAGTTTAATTATCTATCTCTATAATCTCACAATTTTAATACATAGACATGCTTACACGCTGACATTCCGAGAAGGGGTAGACAGAGGTGTATTACACGTCGGCTATGTGTTTAGTTCCTACGAAATAGAGAGCGAGATCCCTGACATCTACGTAACTTCGAGCTGTGGTATAATATTTTTAACTATTATCACATATAACTGAATTTGGTAGAATTATTTGTTGTCCATATACAAATGTGCTCCGTGCACAGAAAGAACCTGGAATACTCAGCACAATTTAGCAGCAGTAGTTGGTATACGGATGGCTGTCTGTGTAACAGCGATGAGCAGTTGCTGCGAAAAAAGATATTCGCGTATTCAAAAATAGTTTACATCTGCTTCCGAATGATGGTTATTAATTCGAATCGTAATCGAATATTCAAACTGGTTTCGATGGTTGCATGATTTACAGGTCATGGTTGATCGTGCTAATGAGTGGCGGATGACTGTGACGGCCTTCTTTCTTTTTTTAATGGGAATGTTCTCATACTTACATATATGACTTTTATTCCATACATTCGTATTATTTATGGCTTATACACAATCAACGTCATCGATTAATGTATTCGAATACATATTAATTTGATTTACTTGAATATTTGTAGAAATCTATTTACTTGCCGATAACCACAAATTGTTACTGTGATATATAAAAGAAGTAGGATAAAAAATTTTGTTCTAGAAAATGTAGGCATCAAAGAATAAGTAAAGTACTTATGAACATAGTAAGGTCAAAGAAGCCTTCCAGGTGCTCAGTTCTTTGTTACTATTATATAATATTGGATTTTGTTTAAACCAAGATGTAGTAAGAAGTATTGAATAATTTATAATGAGGTTAGCGATTAACGAATAGATAAATAGAGATTTATTACAGCCACTTCTGACAGTTTTAGATACCACCCCATAAGGGCAACCGGATAGCCATATTTTAAACTTCGCGTTACTGATAGAGTGTGACAAAAACAGCCAATGAAACTTCGCCCGATTCGAGCATGGAACCCAAGACTCCATTCCATTCCATCCATTTCCACTCCTCGCATTTATGTTGCTGAGCCACCGTGGCAGTCAAAAGCCAACCGAAAAGTATACATCTTAAATCGACGTGGATGCAACAAGAACGTCTATGACAGAAAATAACGAATAATGAAAATAAATACTATTTACTTAACTTCTGAAAAACAGGAGCTGTATATTGATGTATATTTATTATCCTAAGCAAGTGCACATTCTCTGTGACTAAATTTAACAATAAAACATAATAATAATGTACATAATTGTGGCATCAAATAATTGACAAAACCAATGGAAATATATATTTGTTATAATTAAAATACTGCGGCAATAGTTCAACTCTAGTGTAACACAGATAAGTGTAAACTAAATTCGACAATACAATCAGTATATGCAAACAAAACATTGTGTTTAATCTCTATAAATCATCTAAAAGCATGTTTTAATTACGTCATATGTCGACAACGGCGCGCGACGCAGTACTATGCAAATTTATGGAAATAGCACTAATATGCATTCAGTTAATGACTCACTTTTATACCACACTAGCGATTTATATGAGCACTAAAACGTAATTGTTTACTTGGCAATTTCGCTTAGAATTTCATAAGAGATAATAGAAAACCGGGTCACGATAAAACCTAGGAAAATTGTGAAATGATGTTTGCATATTAGGTTAGAGAAAAATGCTTATAGCAATCATATAGTATTGGCATTAGGTTTAAACTCAAAACAATCATGTTGACAGTTTAATTATTAGTATATGCAGAAAGCAGAAAGAACAATGTTCAAAACCATTCCTGTGTAATCATAATATCTGTTCGTAATAACTAATATTGCGTGTTCAATCTTTGCACAGCATACAAGGCTGTATTCTTAGATAGCCGTTCCGTATCTAGGTGCTAAGCGTTCTTGATATTTTATATTTAATAGAGACCAGCTTAATTACTTTTTATAAATGGCCGACTTCACAAGACTTCATGACAGTTTATGGGGCTAGCGATAAATTCACTAACCGTATATCGATCTGTCAAAATTTAATAAATTATTAACATAATTATCTTTTTCTATAGAGAATACTACTATATAGAATATAAAGATTAGGAACTTTACCTACAATGAGTGTGATTAAATCATGAAAAATTCCATTAAATTTATACTACAACATGACAGTAATTTTAATGATTCCTCTCATTACACCACAGTCCACACTGTATCTGATATTAAAATAATTTAAACAATCTACAGAATAAGTATTCACCGAAGAAAAATAAATAATTACGATTATAGTTTAATTTTGATGCCTACAATTTAATGATTTTACATATATAAATGTATATCTTGAGCCAGAAACTATTAATCAGCCATACTCATCACCATAAATTTATGTATACGAAACATTGGTATGGTTCGATAATAAAGTCCACATTATTTAAATCTAAACTCTATTAGACTTTTATAAGTACACAACATCAAAATGCCATTGTCGAGAATGTTATGAATCAAAATAGATCATATTAAAATTGATATAAGCCTTGAACGTTATGTAAATAAGGGGTGGATGAACAACAAGCTAGGGTGACAGATTATAATTGAGTAAATGGGAAGTGTGTTCGCAAGACCCTCTATCTGTTTTCAAAATATAATTAAGGTTGACTCATATAAAATAGCGCGTAATTATGCTTAAAAAGTAACCTGTATTTTTTATGGATCATTTACTTTTTATGCTCGTTTATGAGCGGTAATATGTATGTTTGCATACGTGTGTTATACCGTGTTGTTGTGTCGTGTATACATGTCAGTAGAACGTACCTACATATATATCAGGAATTCAGGAGTAATCATAAGTGAATTAGTGTTAAAGAGTTAGTAATAACTAATTCTGTTAAATGTTTTTAATAGGTAATGATTAATCTTAAGTATGATAGTCGAAAGAAACCTATCCAAATATTGGATCACGTCTTTGTATATATATGTGTTTCTTCTGAGTATGTCACTGAAATCCTACTAAACAGCTGGACTGACATTGATATTCTGTTTTCTGTGTGTCCCTGGATCTAAACTAGATTTACAATTAGACCAAGTAGCTGTGATGGGTTTCTAGGATTATCTATACGAGTATAATATAGATGAATAAAATTTACCTATTTGAATTTTGCGTTGACAGCTCATAGCGTATTGATCCAGCGCAAATTTGTATAAACTGATATAATATGTTTGCGATTACTTTTACTGCAGATTGTACCGATGCTTTGAATAAAACGATTTTAATTATGAGAATATTCTCAGAAGTTGACCTATATGTCTGACAGATGGCAATAAGCTCGTTATCTATTACGAAGAACCGGTAACATAAATGGCGAATGTGGACATTTACCTTAGGTAACAATTACCGTCCATTTGTTTTTTTTTATTTTTTTATTTTATTTATTTGGGATCTCCAACAAAGACTTTTACAATTTATACAGAATTTTACACAAAAGTATGAATGTGTGTACCCCTTCAATTATAGGAGACCACAGCATGCAATAACCGGCAAATTAACAACTAAGATTAAAGTGTTAAAAACTATTTAAAATATAATGTGGTTCATAACCAAAACCAAAATATATACTATGTAAGATTTTTGTTAATTTTTTTTATACCACTATTGTGGCCAACAAGCATGCGGGTGGACCGCATCGCACCTGATCGTAAGTGGTCACCATAGCCTATGGACGCCTACAACATCAGAGGCATTACTGGCATGTTGCCGACTCTTTAGGAAAAAAAGGAAGAGGAAAGGAGAAGGAGCGGGAAGGGGGAAAGAGGGTGATTGGGCCTCCGGCACTCTCACTCACCAAACGAAACACAACAGTAGGAATACTGGTAAGTTATTAAATGATATTGTATACTTTTTCGGCTTCGCTCGCATATGGTGTACGTTAAATTAGGTGTAAAAGAACTTTTTAAAATTAAATAAAACTTATGTTACTCGGTGATAATATAGCTTTTTAATGGTGAAAGAATTTTTAAATCGATGTAGTCGTTTTATAGTTATATCGTAACAAACAAACAATACATGAAATCGTTTCTCTTTGTAATATATGCATACATAAGCCACTACGCACAGGACAATCTCATCGTAAGACTAATAGAAGAAGTTATTAAAATTAAATGATAATTACTCCTATTATGGGGCGATACTATCGTTTACACTACATTGGGGCACTAAATTCCGGTATATATGACAGGATGGTGACAGCACAATACGTTACGACGCCGCAAAGTGTAAACCGATGACATCCATTTGTTACACAGCGGACAGACTCTTGACGTGTTACAAATAACGTAAAATCATATATTAGACGTTTTTTTGTGTCGTTTCGAATCGTATCGCATCAGAATGAAAGTCGTCGAACATCCGCTTTAGATATTTATAATTAAAGACTTTTAACTTACCGTTAAAAGCAGGGATAGCTCAGTGGGAAATCCGTATACTGCCACGCAGAGGTCTCGAGTTCGAGCCCAAGGCACGTACCTTTGACTTTACTCAGTTATTAGACTAGTGGGAAACCGTAGACCTGCCACGCGGTGGTCTCGAGATCGATTCGAAGGCACGCATTTTGAAATGATGTGCGCATTAAATTGTTAATCATCGCTCGTTTTAACGGCGAAGGAAAACATGGTGAGGAAACATACATGTAGAAGACAAGTGAAGTCTGCCAACCCGCTCTGGGCAACCGTGGTGGACTGTGGCCTTACCCTTCCCATACGGAGAAGAGGCCCATGCCCAGTAGTGGCACAGTTTGTGGTATAATTATTCTTACTTTAATATTATAAAGGCGAATATAAGTTTGTTTGTTTGGTACACTTTCTCACCCTAAGTGCTTATCCGATTATCATAAAATTTACAGATTAGGACATAGGGCCTGCCTTTCATCTAGAAAAAATAGTACTGTTTCCGAGGGACAGAAAGTTATTGCTGTAATTTAGATTAACTCAGGCGAAACGGTGGTCAAAATCTAGTTATTATTATATAATGTATCCTTAACCGATTTAAAATTAATTTAGTCATTATTAGTACTTTTAAATCTAATTTAAACCTATCAATAGATCCAAATTTGATGTATTACGTAGTTGTATGCGTAGATAAATTAAAGCGACACATTGTACTGACATTAATGTGTGGGTGGACATTGTGAGTACCGTGACATGAACATTGGCAACATTGTTGAAACATTTAAATTGTTGTGTTTAATTTACATACGTGCAGTTATAATACACATAAAACCAGGTTAGGCCGGTATGTTAAACAATAAATGTTACTAATTTGTGGTAAATATTAATTAAATAAATCATATAAGAATGCTTATGCGGTAGCAAGGTGCGTTAGCCTAATAGGGGACCGTTGTATTGCCACGCATCTCTAATTTTTCGAAGTTATCGCTTGCTTCAACGGTAAAGGAAAACATCGTGTGGAAACCTGCATGTCTGAGAGTTCTCCATAATGTTCTCGAAGATACTTGAAGTTTGCCAACACGCATTGGACCAGTTCTCACACTGAATAGAGGCCTGTGCCCAGCAGTGGGGCAGTAAAATACAGGGCTGATATTATAAGCTGTAGGTATAATAAACAGCGACAATAAAATATAAGTATAAGGCGACCTACAGTATGCAGAGTCCTCTTTTCCATTGTCCAACTTCATCGTATACCTTTGAAATTAAACTACTATATACGGATTTTATCGCGTTGTTGGTCTCTCCGTGACCATGGCTGCTGAAAAGCAACCGAAACGTCGGGGAAAGTATAAACCTAAATATAAATAGCTTTAATAGTTTAAATAATTTTATTAGCTTATAAATTAGTAAAATTGAATAGTAGTAGTAATGTAACAGTTTATAAATTATGTAATACAGTGATAAATAAACAACGCGATAAAATCCGTATATAGTAGCTTAATTTCAATGAATAACATTCGCGTAAACAGGAGACAATATTATGTTCATCGTATACCTATATAGGTAACACAAAAAAACATAGGTTCACTCCAGTATCTCGGCAGATCTCCAGTAAGTCGAGACATCCGACTTCCAATTGCAACGATGCTGGCATACCTCGCCTGCTTCATGCACTTCCATTACGTTCCTTATGCTTGCCACATACCTATCATCATAACCGTAGCCCAATAGATAAGGCATTGGATTTGCGATGGAGAGGTCACGGGTTCGAATCCCGCCCATTGCACTACCGACCTAGACTCTCTCCTGACACAAGCATTCTAGCGTAGCTAGAGAGGTAAACAAGAGAATCTACTAGTAATATGTAATCTAAAATAGATAGTAATAACAAAACAATATAAGTTAAACAGAATAAAATGCAACAATTTGTGTAAAACACTAAGATACGGTCGCGGTGCACAGTGCAACTTACATCTAGTTAGAAAATAAACTATAAAACTGTCATAAAACGAGGTCATTAATGATAATCAATTAATTAACTTTTCAATAGAGATATACAATATACAATACTAATAACTATTACATACTTATTATTAAGCTTGCTACATAGTGATTAATTATAGTAAATGAATTTAAGTAAATAATTTAATGAATTCTCTAAATATGAGATCTATAGTGATTTAATGGGTAGCAGTTGATACATATACGTTAAATTCATTCCTAATACAATTATCAGAAATGCATTTCAGTTTAATTCAGAGTACAATATCACGTTAACCTGTCAAGTCTTGGCAAATGAGACATCATTAAAAACCAGTCTAGCCAGTAAACAAAAATCAGTAGTAACCAGTAGCCAACGCCTCACTAAGTAATCAAAAATTGAAGACAATTATATATTTACTTTGGGTCGGCAAGTATATAATTTGAAGATTTTAACCATTCGCGGCGTCTGTAAAATTTGGAAGCAGCACGTTAAAATCACATACTCAATACAGTAGAGCTATCAGCGCACCTAAATTGACATGTAACTTCAAATTCCAATACTGATGGCCGCCTATTCGAGTGACAAAACAAAAACGCCAATATCCTTCCATCTGCGCATCGTTAATCTCATGTGCGACTGAAACATTACCAGATAGACTGCATCACGACGTCAAAGCGCAACGAACGGCGCACTACTCACGAGATGCAAATGTGCCAAACGTTCGTAAAACCGTGCGGCTGACGCGACAAGTTAGAGTGCAAGCCTTGATGGAAATTGGCTGACATGCCTGATTGGTATTGCTACACTTAATGAAGGCGATATTGGATTTTAACCTCATTAATCGTAAACCTGAGATGTTATGCCAGAGTTTATGATGATATTATTATCGTAAAATGAATATTTAGTAAGAGTAAGTCAAGCAAAATAAATACAACATTGTGTATACATAATTAATATAAATTTGTATTATAATTTAAGATACATTAATTTTATTACCGTTTTAAGCTTGGGCAATCTTTTTGTATTATAAAATATGTTATTTTATAATACAAAAAGATTTATTACGAATGTATTCGAATGTTTTACATAGAGCTGTTGCATTAATGATGTAGGAATTGTAAAGGCTGATGAAATAATAATATTAAATTACCAAGTAAATTTATCTCTCCTGTAAATTTTACTTTGAAAAGTTGAGTAAATACAAAAGCATATAGTGTACAACGTAATTAATTACTGTATGCATTACTATAGTAACAATATTGCGTATTGTTAGAATAAACATCAAAATAAAACTCCAATTGTTTGGCAATCCCTTTGCATGAAACGTTTTATATTCAATTTAGTGCTGAACCTTCAGTAAGAACATTAGATACACAATAAAAAAGGTTGAATACGCGCTTGCCCTTTTCTGGGATTCCATTATTTTAATCGGCATATTCAGATTGAATGCCAAAGATCACATCGCATTATGCCGGTCGGTCAATAGTAGTGACGCTTGGATATTCAGAACGCGGCGCTACCGTTATGTTTCAGAACGATATTCGACAGCATTACAGTCGGGGCGTGCTGATGCATGTAGCCGACGAGTAATTCGAAGTAGCAAGGCGCCCATAGCACTCACATTAACGCTACGATTCCCAACGTTTACCTTAGTTCAATAACATTAACGAGGCGCAAACAATAATGCGCATCTGCTTTCTGAAGAGCTTTTAACGTAATATCATCGATATAGCCTTCGCTCGCGACGGGTAGCGTATTATTTAAAAATACGTCTTCCACAGAGCTCTTCCATTTTTTATTTCAATGGCTTCAAAATCATGTCAAAGGCCAATTTACATATGTTCTCCATTCCGAAGTTCCTATTTCTTTTCTCAAACGATATTCTCTTATTGCTGTTGGATATATGTATATTGTACTAGAAAACCAATTCCGCTGTACAAAGGCGGCCAATTTATGACCCAGCACACGCGAATTCCGCGGGAACAAATTTTACCTCTACATGTGGATAGCATCCCTAAATTTATAATTAATTTCAAGATCCGAAAATGATGGTCGAAGCTCAAATGTCAATGGCGAATTATTATTTTCGCACAAATTGTATTTGGTTGTATAGATGTCAAATATAAATCGCAAAAAATTATTTCCCTCCGGCGCTTCTATTGAGTCGATCCCTACGTCAGTGTCAGGCCAATCGCGTCGGATTGAGTCGGGTCAACGCAACGTGACTCGTTCCCAACACTATTAGGAGTTTTATTAGCTGTCAATTCGTATTTATTTTTTCGTAAAAGTTGACGCAAGTCCGAATCATCGATATCGTTAATTGAGTTCCTTTGTCGACAGCTCTACTTTTATTAAATCTGTATCGAGGCTTGAAAGGTGAAACGAAAAGCGTCAATATTAATCTGATTAAAACTGATCACTGAGGCTTAAATTTCATTATGAAACTGAATTAAAACATTGACTGAGGTTCTCAACAATATTCCGAGCCTTTGTCTTTTCGTGTCATGATTATGATGTGAACAATAAAGCCGAATATATCGATCTAGTGAAAGTGGTTTTAGCATTGAGATGAAATGGAACATATCAATATAAACTGTCTTTAATATAATTATAATATTATATGATAATATTAATTACGAATATATTGTTATAACACTTATAACGTGTTCTTAGGCAGATGATGTACAAGTTTTGTTGTTTTATTGTCTTGAAAACATTTTGGTTTTTTTCATAATATCGACAACTTATTTTCATACTTCCAAGTTTACATTAGAGACCATTAGACAATATTTAATTATGTATGAAAACAAAATCATTACAAAAATTATAGTTTACGAAAACTATTTAAATTAACTTATAATAATATTTGCATAAATTACTTCATGATTTTGAATTAATTTTTCGCAGTATTGTTAAGTTAAATATATCTTATACTCAGTATATGGCAACAAATTGAGCTATTTTAGTATTGCGTGGTATCTCAATATAGATGGCCACATATACCTGTGAGAATGCTGTAATAGAGATTTTATATATAACACTCATCGTGTTAGGTATAGATCGAACTCGACAAGAATGATTATAATAAGCAAATATTACTTAAATTTTTTCGTCAATAACAAGTTCTTTCCAGTTCTTACTTATTAAAATACGGATCTACACCCCAGACACGGATCTATCAAAAAATATGAATCAACAATAAAAGTTTCGACACTCTTAGTTACACAGGCTTACAGAATCCATTATTAACGGGATAGAAAAGGGACGAATTCAGATAAATAAAATTATCGGCCACCTACCTACGGGACTCAGCTGGCAATAAAGCAAGAATTAAATTAATTATGAAGGATTTAAACTGGCTTCATCTACGCGGAATTCAAATTATTGTAGGGCACCCGAATTTGAATTATTCAAGGGAGTATCTCTTTTAATTCCTCGTTTCAGTTGTGAAGTGAAGAATTGTGAGTGATTTGATATTAATTGTATTTAAATATTCGCTTGAGATGTAATTAATTATCATTGTAAATAAGGAAATATTCTTGTCTGTAAATTCTTGATATTATTTTCTTATCTACTGAGCGTTGTGATGCTATATAATATCAAACAGCTTATTGTCTATTCAATTGATAAATAATTTATCATGTAATTTAGTAATATGACATCAGGTATTGTGATTCCTTTGTGAATATTGTAGGGGAGCTAATAGACTATTGTTTTGTGAGCATAGAGACTATTGTAGTCTTAAAGTGATACAGTTAAATGAATATATGAGCCTTCAACGAAGAAATGGGCGTGAAACCAATTTATATTTGAAATATAATGATATTTAGGTATCGTTAGATTTTAAATAATATGGTTGATAAATTGCTAAACGTTGCTCAGTCGACCATTGAGGTATTAAGTGTTATTTCTTAATATATTAACAGTATTAATACTCTTATTATTGCCTTTAATAATAAACTACTATTTAATATTAAAATCGTAAATAGTAGTTTATACTTAAAGGCAGCTTGTTGTGTGTTTGTCGTCAAAGAGGTTCGTAGAAGAGTGCTACATCCACATTTTACCCATAATTTTTCAAGTAAAATAAACAAAAAAAAGTTATAGAGTTACCTTTCTCAAGTAAGTTCTTTGGATACAATTCAATAAAGTTACACAAAAAATCTAACTCAATAAACCTACAAGGTGTTTTTTTTTAAACGTACTTGCTTTTCTCACGCTTTTATACCTGAAGAAGTAGGCAGTGGTAATTATAATTGGACTCCCTTTTCCGCATTTGAACTCCAGGTTGGTCCATTATATCTGAGACTAGGCAGTGGTATTATACCCACATTTCGCCAACTATGTTACCGTTACAGTTACTTTATCGGCTATCGTAGCCTACCGGTCGAAGTGTCAGTCTTCGCGCAGCTACTGAGAATTTTCAAACAGAATAACCCAATGCTCAACCTGGCTAAATTGGGATCTTAAGATCGTACACAAATCTATGCCTAGAGACTAAATAGGCAGCTTAGAGGTAACGTTGTATTATATTGTCGCCTCAGGCTCAAGCATAAAACTCTTGTATGACGTCTCGTCACGTCGTGATATCTAAGCAATCTAATGCGTCACACTAAAATTTAAGAAGATACGATAGTTCATAAGTTTTATTGATGACCCTATAATTTTTTTATTATATTGATTGTTTTGATATTGATTCCCGAAAGCCCAAAGTTATAGTGAAAAAGCTTAAAAATCTTTATAGATTATATCGAGGAATCGAATGATCTGGGTAGAATTATCAAACACGAGACTTAGAAAATAAATGTTTGTTAGTTAGAAATAAATGTTAAAACAACATGATTAAGAAATTATCGCAACGGTTTTAGAAACTACCTAATTTACTTAAATGCTATTGGAAACTTAACCTTGTGAAGATTAACTACTATATTATCGAAGACTTTACAAACAGTATTAAATGCTATAAACTTCTTATCTATTCAATAAATAGTTTGACTAAATATAGAAACATGTGCCGATAAAGATTTTACAAAGATCAAAATAAAGAAAAACAAAAGAAATCCAGATTCAAAATAACTATTTGTGCAATATGAGATAAACCCTCACGATTGGCGCATTGTTGAAATGCCGATGTGAAAAATAAACCACTGTGCAAATCTCGAAGTAAAAATTAAGTCATTTCAATCAATTTACTTGACCTAAAAGTAGGTACTCCAGGGTTACTTCCTATCCAAATAATGATTACGTACATGACGTAACCCATATAAAGCCTACGTGGTATTAACATGAAACAACAAATACCTACACACAATGATCTGGTTGTTTTAGAAACGCATACTGGCAGGTGAAAAGGGTTTTCCACCTGTCAATGTACGTGCACGATGAGTGCAAATACTTCACATCGTTTCAAACCATGCTCCTCTGAACGCAACACTCGTTTAAAAATACCCGTGCAAAATAACTTGTTGACTTCTGATTTCGCCAGGGAAAAATACGCCGTTTAAAACTGACTGTTATATACTTTAATTCAAAGCGACACGAGATGAATGTACCTTGTTCACGTCTCGACATTAAGTCAAGCTTCTAAATCCTTGCAGAACTTGATTAAATTCTTTTTTGAGCTGTGCTCAAGTCTTCTTTATATAAATATATTCTAGGTACCAAAGCAACGATTGCGTTATTGATGTCATCCGTAGATAGTTGTGCTGAACTTACCTAATGTTGTTCCAATATTTATACTTTTATAAATTCACAAATATTAATGCAATGGAAAGAGTATACACCCAAACGGTATTTAAACAAAACGATAACAGAGTGTCCACTTTGGTACCAACTGCGTTTCACATTGGTGATACAAGGTGATAGCTTTCCAATAATATAATTAATTAATTTAATTGCTCATTATACTACTAAAAATATAAGATAGTATACACCATATCAATCATATGACTTTCTAAAACTTTATCTTATCTTATCTTATCTTGTGTGGGGGCCATCCTCCTTCTCTACAACTATCCCAGTTTATGATATAGCGTTCCCCTACACCAACCGTTAGGTTATATTAGGGGAGCCGCTGTACCTTCCAGTGCCCGAGAGCACCTTCCGGGACCAGTTATAGACAGGTCTTGTCCCCAAATCTCGACTCTCCACCCTTACCTCAGAGATCCGGTTCTCGTTAGCGAGCTACTTCGTGCCCAAGTGACACTACCTATTCTCCAGATAGGTACCGGAGCAATAAAGCCGCTCACCACCCGCAACTCAGGGAGTTGCTAACGAAAACCTCGCTGAAGCCGACGGAGAAGCCGCCTCCCATATCTCCAGTATGGTACCGGAGCTGTGTAAGGCACGCTCACTTCCCGACGTACATCCGTACGCCTACCCAAATAAGCCTACAAGCCGGGTGTGGCCCGAGTCACTCCAGCTATGACTCTTACTTGCTGAGCAGGCAAGCGCCTGGGATGCGTTGCAGCAGTGAAACCACACTGCCACTTCGCTAAAGGCAACTCCGTGCCTCATGCGACCGACTGGTTCGCACTGGCCGCGCCTGAGTCCGACGCTCGAACGCAACGTGCTTGCCGAGCAAACGAACATGTCGTCCTCAGCGGCCAACCACGTACCCCTGCGAGTCCAACACCAATGTCAGGTACCGCGCAGTCTAGTCAGCGGTCGATAGAACACGCTTTTCGAGGCGCAATGGCCTTCCTGACCCCGCAGTACCCTGGTCCAAAGGGGGAGACCCGTAGTTCTCCCCTCGAAACCCTATCTACTCGGATCCTGAAGATCAGTACAGACCGAAGACACTTCGACCCAGTGGGAACTTTTGTGTCGACTGCCCCAATAACGACTGCCATAGATGTTCATGGCAGCCAGGACCGAAGGCTTAACGTGCTCTCCGAGGCACGGAGCAGGCGATAATTGTCAATCAATACGCACTTAATTTCAAAAAGTCATATAACTTCCGAAAGTCAGAGGTACGCGACGTAGGTTCAAACCCGAAACCCTCTGCGTTGCAGTCTTTGGGTCTCCGCACTGAGCTATCATTGCTCAAAAAAACTTTATCTTACTTCATACTCATTCATTAGCTTAGAATCGCAATTAATTAATTTCCGTATTGCTCTGCTCTTTGATCTGTGAGCCGCTTTAGTGCTGAATATCGTTTAAAATAGTTTTGGAGTCAACATTTCTAATTTCTATTACAAATAGATTATACAGCAAATCAAGCAAAAACAAATTGAAATCAATTAAGAACTTTTAATTATTTTCTTTTCCAACTATACTTTTTGCGCTCTTTGTATCTTGAGTAACTTTGGATACTAAAAACAAGAACAGTAAGACATGATATGAGCATAGTTGTGTAAAGTCACAAAGCAGAATGCGTGGAACCATTGTCACTCGACCATGCAATACAATAAAAATATACGTTACATCTTAAACCAAACATCCATTATACCAACTTTATTACATACCATGTAATCCTAAAAAAAAGAAATCGATATCCTTTTACAATTTTATTAAGTAATATTACCCCACATAAATTCTGATTGGCATCCTTGGCAAAAGCTTAGAATACCTACATGGGCAGGCAAAAGAAATTTTCCTTGAATTTCATTAATAAATGTAGCATGATCCCCGCTCCTTTCATTAGTGTAATCGGATCCGACAGCTGCTGTCTTCAGCATCGATAAAAAGGCGTTTTTAATTAAAGTTTAACGTTGGAAACCGTATATAATACGTATTATAATTGCCTTGTAAGACGTCCTAGAGCTTGCGTCTGATACCTGATACAACTGCCAATTCTGTTCAGCAATTGAACAAGTGAGGGGCACGTACGGGTAATTGCATTCGATATTTAAGTGCACCTGGAAAATATAATTCGATTATAATACGGACGTGCCTCTAAACAGATTGAATGATTTACACTTTTGTTATTAACCGTTTGGGTATAATTATGCGTGCGTGGTCCACCGTGAATGAACACTAACGTTTATAAGTCCTAATCTTACATATTTTATTAAGGATTTTTTATCCATTTCATAAGGTTGATACTTTACAGGTAATTAAAAATAGAGCAAAATATCTTTGTTGAATACTAATTTACATATAGTATCGATCGAAGTGTATATAAAATATGCATAATCTTACAATATATAAAATTAAGATTTATAACTATTAAATTAAAAGAAGTTTTGTCATTTTGTTTGATTTAAATGTTATTTGTATGAATATAGTTTTGTCCCTATCTTATTTAAATTAAAACAATACCTAAGGATTATTTAACTAGACATTATATATTAATTTATCCTTGGTACTCATGAAAATTACTATTACATGGAGTAAGTTCTAATTAATGAACTACATTAATTATTATAATAGGTTTCACTTAGCAAGGAACAAACGTAGCTATTAGGCTTCATCCAAGTCTGGAATACTTTTGTAGAATATGTATATAGTAACATACTAGGCCTTTATAATATTAAAAATAAATAAAATATTAATATATATTAATGAATATCATTTTAAATCATATGTTTTTATAGCACACTGCTGAAACATGAAAAAAAAAACACGTGCATGGTTTATTTTTGTCAAGAGCGTGTATTTACGTATTTGTTGTCTCTTATGCTAGATACATACATTTTGGTTCAGTATGCATTTATTTCTTCATTGTAATACCGAGCTGTCAAACAAGCAATGATCCACATGACGATAAATTAGGAACCTGCGTTTTTTTTTTTTTACCGCCGCCTTGTCGCTCGTAATAAACGAATTTAGAAAGAGATGAAAGGTAATATCTACTTAAAAAACTGTAAGTTTATGAGCCGCGATAAACTCTTACTCTTCGACTCTACCAGGCGAAACATTCTAACAGTTTTCTTCTCAACTTCTCTTAAATGTGTTTCCTTTAAAAGCATAGCACTTGGTACACTGCACTCTTTTAATCTAAAGTATTACATACTCAAGCTACAACATAAGATACTGGAACAGCTAACCAACATCCAAAATTAATATTAATAGATACTCCCCGCTTGGACCAATGCGGTAAACTTTCAAGTGCAAAATGTCCAAGTAAAAAGTACCACAATTTTACTTTATAAAATGTGTCGTACATTTTAATCACGGTCTACAGTTGCAAGGTAAAACGTAATATTCAACTAACAAAGAGCCAAGCACACTGACGTAAATAGGTTTAACATCTACACTAGTTGGTAGCGGACTTAAAAACACTGCAAGTGCTTCATCCGATTATAACGTAGCGAAGATGTATCTAATGGAAAGGAGACAAGATATTCGACGTGAAATTATCTTTTGTCTTTGAGAATTCTGAAAGGATACTTGGTATTAATTTGAGAAATAGGAAACTGGAAAGGATTACGTAACTGCCTCGCTGGTTGTGGCATAAGTTGCCGCTAATGTTTACCTGAACACAAGGGTTCGATTCTTGAATAGAGTGAAATGTTATGATATTACTGTTAGGAAAGAAATAATCTTCTAAATAGAAGAACTATTAAGTGGGGAAAAAAACATAACCAGTAAAATGTGGGATTAATATACCTTCATCTACCGCCTGTGATCAATAAGCGTGAGTAATAAATAAATATGTCAATATTACATTTATCATTCATTCATAGTTATATGTTATTCGTGATTTTCGTACGGTAGCATACAGACGAAAGTACGATCAGAATGAAGGAACTAAACCCTAAGCTACTACGCTCTTTCAATGCGGGTGGACTTCATACACTGCCGGAATCATTATGGAGTGCTCTCAGAGCTAGTCTCTCATTTAGAGTTCATTTCTTTTCTTCGTCTTTTTTAGAAGACGAAATATTGTAAACCATTCTGAGACTTGTGCAATAAATTACTAATGACTGATTCTCTTAATACTGGCTATGGCATACCGCATAGTTTACCTATGTATCACATTGCTAGTAATAATACACTTAACAAGTCTTTTGACTTCTTCTCCCTTCTCCCTAGCCTTTATTATTCCTAAGTCACTTGGGGTCGGCTTTTCTATGTAGTTTAACCGGATTTGACTGGATATCAGATTTTACACGGAGCGGCTGCCACCTGACCTCCGCATCCCAAAGGCTAACGATACCCTAAGGCTAGACCAGTGTCAGGATATTATAGGACACTGACTTCCCAATAACGACTGCCATAGATGTTTATGGCAGCCGGAACCGACGGCTTAACGTGCTCTCCGAGGCACGGAGCAGGCGATAATTGTCAATCAATACGCACATAATTTCGAAAAGTCATATGCAACTGCCGAAAGTCAGAGGTGCATGACGTCGGTTCGAACCCGAGACCCTCTGCATTGCAGTCTGTTGGTCTCCCCACTGCAACTGCAAGTCTTTTGACTTATCAAGTAAAATAAATACTTCGCAGGCGATAAATATGATTTTTTATATTTAACGCCTGCGAAGTATTTAATAACAAACTGTCTAAGACGATTTCACCTATGTTAATGATAACTGTTACGCTCCTCGTAACATTATGTTTTATCTATACTAATATTATAAAGCTGAAGAGTTTGTTTCTTTGCTTATTTGTTTGTTTTTTTGTTTGAACATGCTTATCTCAGGAACTACTGGTTCGAATTGAAAAATTATTTTATTGTTGGATAGCCCATTTATCGAGGAAGGCTATAGGCTATATAACATCACGCTACGACCTACGGGGGCGGCGCAGTAATCATAAACGCGGGAGAAACCGCGGGCACATCTAGTATCATATATTCTTCCTCAATAAAAGGCCAGCTAAAACAAAAATATTTCACAGATTACTGCGTTCAAACAAAGACAAACTCTCAACTTTAAAATGTAGACTGCACGGATGACGTCGTGGTTTATGTAGACGCCTCGCCACTGCCACCGCGCCGAGTGTTGTGGATTCAATCCCCGCACAGGACAAAAAATTGTGTGATCTACAAATGGTTGTTTTAAGTCTGGGTGTGCTTTGTGTCCATTGTTTTAATGTTTGTTAAGTCTCACGTGACACAGAAATTACATCAGGGCGTTGTACTTTAAAAAAAGAAATATAGTACATACATATAGTTTGATAATTACATAATTACCTATAATGTTGCCAAAGCGGATTGTTTGTTTGCGACTTAGTCTATATTCCTGTAACCTGCCGTAACCTTTTTCTATCAAATGGTGCAAAAGCTAGTTTGCCTTATAAAAAGCGAAAGGAAAGGGTAAAACGAAGAATCTTTCGGGCTTTTACGCTACACGTAAATAAAATAACCAGCTTTAACAGCAATCAATGCTTGTTTATTTTATAAGACAATAGAGTATTCTGTATATAATCACAACATATTATAAAATAAGCCCCCGCCGCGGCTGTCTGTCTGTCTGTTCGCGATAAACTCAAAAACTACTGAACGGATTTTCATGCGGTTTTCACCAATAGACAGAGTGATTCACGAGGAAGGGTTAAGTGTATAATTTGTTAAGTTTACCTGTACGTACCCGGGGCGGGTCGCTAGTAATTGATAATTTATAAATACTGCAATGATTTTTACGTATCTACAAAATTAAATAAAGGTGTTTTTATTACTTGGGGTTAAATGCCTGTCGCTGGTAAATTTCGCGGTGACAGTACATTTAAGCTGGCTCACCTGAAGAAGTTCTTGTCCATCATCCTTACAGAAAACCAGCGTGAGAATACACTAGAATCGCGTTTTTTGCCGATGAGTAAGAGTTTCGCTATCGCATATGTATAATATATATATGCGGTATATTGAATCTCGTCTTTAATTTCTTATCTCTACGGTGCATATATAAGATATAAAGGAGACGTGACCATAATATTGTCTTCTGTTTAATATTATATATAATGAAAGAGCAGCGAAGGGCGAACGCATGTTTGGCTTTTGGTATAAAACAAATAAATAATTTAATACTGCTTGTGTAAATTGCTATAATAATAGTACAAATAGAGGACTCTACAATGGAAATGGTCATGAATAGAAACTAATATATCCACATAAAGCTTATATTTTGACATGGGTTTGACGGGACACAGTTTAGATCGAACCGGCTTAATATACCCATGTCTGCATAATAAAACAAACGGTTTACTAATAATTCACACGTGGTATATCTACGTCGAGATTTATGTAGTATCTGCGTTAAAAGCCCTCCTCTGGTACTCGTTTACTTGAAGATTAACATTCATTTCATTGTTTGGGTCGAGATTGTGTGATAAATCTCGAAACGTACAAGTACACACATGTTAAATGAAGGTATAGAGTCTTGTTTGACTTCAGCCTTTCCTTTGGAGAGTACTTTCGCTGCCATTTGGACTATAAGAGACTATAACAATAGCTTTGAGCTTTTAATAAAGAGGACGACCGCACTAAGTCTAATTCCTGTATCACGGAGGACTTTACAAATATTTAAATAACGGACACAAAGAATATCTAGACTCGGCACAAACCTTGTATCCCGCTACGCCATCCGTGTATATAGAGAGATAAATGGTGGTAGGAGAAGCAATTTAATTAAATTTTACAATTAACTCACGCAAAAATCTTAAAGGATTGAGTTGACGAATAAATATTGTTTTAGTAAGCTGTTTACTAAACTTTGAGTCGGAGATTAACTCTTTTAAAAATTAAATGTACTTTTTGAAGCCCGTATAAAAAATGCAAGGTCCGCATTAAAATTTAGGATTACCTACTAAATATTTTTTATTACTATATCAACAAAAAAAACTCAAAATAAACATTTGATATCAATGAAATTAAAGTACTTTATACGGATTTTATATTATGCTTCAACTTGGGTTAATAACTAGGTAAGTTAAACAAAAAGAAGCAAGACACAGCGAGATTTCATGATAATTAAAATTTTAAAATGTTCGGGTATTTTGAAATAATTACTCTTCAAGACAATGAGACGATAGCAACCTTAACCTCCGGTGACCACGGCTGCTGAAAAGCAACCCAAACTTCACAAGAAAGTGTATATAAGTAGTTCACAGTTTAAATAACGTAAACGTTTTTAGAATAAACTGCAATAGAATCTGTATAATTTAGTTAAATCATTCGCCTAAACATAAGACAACATATAATATCAGTCATTCCAACTTTTTATAGTGGGGAAACTATAGTAAATAAAACACGTCAAGCGTTAAACGAATAAATTCAAAGTAAACTGCGTATAGAAATAACAGTCATCAAGATAAGATAGACCTAAATTGCCAACTGCTGGCACATAAAGCGATGCAATGTATTCTCTAAAGGAATATTGTGATATACAAACTTACATATGTATGTACGGTATGCACACTTGAATGCGATTATGTTAGGGAACCAGTACAGTCCTGTTCGTATTATAAATGTGAAATTGTGTGTGAATCAACGGACTGAATTTTGGTAGATCTTATTAAGGTATCCGAGACAAGAATATAGCCTAATTCGAAGAAAACTACAGTTCCCAGGCGAGATAGAGATTACAAAATGTGCGAAAGATGTCTTATTTTAAAAATATACAAGACCTTAACACGCTCTAAGTCTATAATGCAATTGATAGAATTAATTCTAGTACAAACTTAAGCATTTACACTATCGACATAACAATAAAAACTAGCGGTCGCATAGTGCTCGAAATTCGACCAAAGTTTGCCTGTAAGATATTGCTTATATATGCCATTATATATTGATATATGTAACTATAGTTACGCGCTTTGACTGCGTGTGTCAAATGCATGGTTGTGTGCGTGTAGTGTTTTTTATTATTTTAATGTATTTCTAATGCATATTTTATATAAATATTAGGATTGGCCCCTCCTTCTCCATATAAACTTTAACTATGCCAAACATACTCATCCATCCGCGCATTTTTTGTAAAAAGGGGTACAAAGTTTTTGCTTCACGTATTTAATATATAAATACTTTCGCAGCACAGTCGAATGAATATATTGACATTTCCAGGCATGAAAAATAGGTGTGAGGTAAACTAAAAAAATTGTTAACAAGGAGCAATTTAATAAAAAATAAATTGTTGTTTGGTTTGCTTTATAATTTTAACAACAATAACAATTTACATATTTAATGTAAAAGTCTACTTTAATTAAATTCTTTTAAGTTTTTATATTGATATTTTTCCACTGTATTATCCTATGACATCGTTGCGTCTAAATAATTATAACGCCATTAGTCTAAATAATTTCAAATTTCAACTAGCTACTAAATTGTAAATACAGGATCAAGAATAAATTTAGGGCTTTACGTCTTGCAGCTTCCGATTCTCGTGGGACATAAGCTAACTAATCTGAACAATTATTAGGACGCAGACTGATGGTACCGGACATCTTTATTTATTCTCCGTCATAAGTGCTTAACTAGGAGCACTAAATTGTTGAGAGAGATATTTATAGATAGAAGTTTATTTCAAACAATATCCCGTATGTTATTATAGTCCGTTGTCAAGAAAGTTTATTGAAGGTACGTACGTAGTTGTTTAATTGGTTGCCTCGCCACTGCTATTGCGCCGAGCCACACAATTTTTGTCCTATGTGGATCAAACCCACAAAATTGTGTTCCAGAAGTAATTACTCGGAGTTTGGGCATTTTTTGTGTCTATTGTTTGTAGTTCTCCACAATATAAGAAATATACCTAGAGCAGGAAATATCTTTAAAAAGTCGGAAGATTAGCTCTTCATTAAAATGGAATTTCCACCCACCTTGGATTTCATTAGTTATATTTTAAATCGCAGGACTAGTTTTTACGAAGTAAGTTCTAATAGAAAAATCAACAAAACTTAGCACTATCTAGAAATTAAGCCAGAAACCTTATATAAATAAATAAACAAAATAACTCTATACTAATATGCTAAGAGACCAATAGACAGCCTCAAAAATACACATTTAGTGCCCAATATTTGAATCCCTTATACTTCAAACATTGAACAACGCTTTATACGACAAGTAATACGGTAATACGCGACGATAATACACAATCGCTTTGATATCGTCGAATAATATCGTAAATCAATTTCAAGTTAAATTCAAATAAAGTTTTTGCAGCCCAAGATGCGTTGGCAAAGTAGGTCTTGAAGCAATAACCCGTAACTACGACGGCAGGTGGCGTCACCGTTGCGCTGCATAATGTGCTTTTTTTGAGTTCGGCTCTTGCCTTCCAGCCAAGCAGTTCCACTCGCTCCAAAGCAATATTTTACAGATTTATTGCCTCTACGAGCCTCGTTTGTAGATTTCTTAATTGTTTTAAACGTCATTTGTAATCTAGAAATTGACTTTTTCTTTTCCTTTTTTAAATTTAATTTAATTTAACTTGCATTTGAAGTTTTTAATCTAAAGCTGTATAGTTTGGCTATGATACTAGTACAGTAAGATGTTTCAGTCTATGGCCAGTTTTCTCTCATATTTACAAGGGATTCAAGCCTGGCACATGGGTAGGATTATTACCTCAATATTATTTAAGAATATTTACAATAATAATTATTTTAGACCTGATTATAGGAACTATAGCAATAGAATTTATTTCCTGAGCAATGCACGCTACATTTAAAAATAAAATATTAATTAAATATGTTTTGTAGGCATGCAGATAATTAAAGAGATACTACTAATACATAAGTTTTTAATATCGACATTAAGAACGTTATTCTTAATAAAAATTAGTATTTTTTTAAATCCTGTACATAGAATGTACTAATTGGCGCTTATACTTTTTTTCAAATACGATAATTCTTTGATTTTTGTGTTGCAAGAGTATACATTACTCTGTTTGTTATAAGTAGTGGCACGTCGTATGGGCGTTTCTATTACAAGCGACCTACAATAATAGAGACGTCCCGTCTTAGTTGGCTAAATGTGGCCATTATACCCATTTACTACCCGATTAAGGATAAATAATTTATACAGGCGTGAGCTTATGAGCGTTTAGTATTGTGTTAGTACCTAAGTTACTATTAATATTTAGTATTATACCAGCTATAATATCTCCTTGAAGTTGCATGATGTAGAGTACCTCGGTAGCGCAGAAGCCTTTTGTGTCTCAGGTCTTGAGTAAGATTTTTATGTCCAGCAAGGTGTTATTGGGAAATTCTTAGTTACAGCACAAAAACTGGATCAATGCCCAGTAAACGGGAAAAATCACTCCTCCGTGTGCATAATATAAAAACGAATATAAAGTTTTCTCTTCACATACATAATTATATACTCGTAGTAATAGTATATACACTTATTTTAAGATAATGCAATTATAAGAATAACTATGAGAGATAGCTTGTACCTACTTTTTCTTAAAAAAGTATATCGGCAAGAAGAGTTTAAGTGTACCAGATGAATATATGCTAGGTTTTACACTCTTTAAACGTAGACAACCAAACACAAACCATATATTCTAAAGCAGCCGACATTGTAAAAAGCGACCAAATTGGCTTCTTTCTTAGCTTATACTGGGTGAAAGTAGGGTGAAATATTTCTCTTTACAGCAGCATCTCCTAGATGCATTGCTAAAAGGGGTCTTTGAAATTCATTCCTTACCGTAATTTTATAGCTTATGTATTCTCTAGTGCAAGTTTTCCTGCAATGGAGATGTCTTGTTATAATGGATGGAAAGCCCGGAACAATGACTTGATTGTTCTATGATGAAGAGCCCTCTGTTGGCAAGATTACTATCGTTGTTACTTGCTAGTGATAAGCTAGTTATGCTTCAGTGATATAACCAAACTGTTATATTTAACGGCTCTTGTTAACAATTTCGTGGACTTGCTTATATATTTCCTATTTCTATTTTATTTAATTAATTTTAATCATTTTGCCCTTAGTATTGCACTTATAGGCGCCAGTACCTACAATCAGATACTTTTAAGTCGCGAGTAGAAATATAAGTTGTGCATATATCCTTGTATATGTCCATCGTGCTACAAAAAAGTCTTAAGACTTAATGACAGAGCTCGACATACAAATCGGTGCGCGGCCGCCATAGTAAAATTGTATGGAGGATTTGAAGTGCTTTGTTTGATAAATATGTATCTTTATTGTCAACCAATAACTTAAATATTTGGGACGGACAAATTGTAATATAACTATTTATATTTCGTTTAAGCTGTAAAATAGGATAGATTTCTACTGGTATAATCTAAAAATCACTTAATACGAGCTTACGTTTTTGCAGTTTTCGTGCAAATTTACGTAATTTTGTAGGCGAAAATATTAATTATTTTAATTTTTTACATGGAGTAATTGTAAACACATTCATTGGTATGGTAAAAGATATTTTATATTTGTATTAAACAAAAAGTGTTGATTTTATCAACTTAACTGTGACCGCCTGTTTTGGCACATTTCGCTCGGCGCAGTCTTTATCAACTTATAGCGGCAACAATGGAAGCCGTTCGAAGCCTCATAATATCTTATGTTCTGTATTATATGTTATTATTTTATTGAGTGGCTTCTCCTTAGTGGCAGATGGCTACCGGAACTGTTCAACCGGATGGTATGAAGACGTCATACAGGTGTTAAGTACACGGTGTATAAATAAATAAAATAATGTGGATTAGTATGGGAGGTACCATTCTTCTGCAGAAAATTATTATTGGTAGCAAAATGATCCAAAATTATCCCACTAATAATATTTCATTTCAAATGTGGTATTAAAATGTATTTTTAGTATTGTCTTAGGTTAACATGAATGTTATGCATTGAAATTAAACTATATATACATATATCATCATTCATATACACCACGATAAAATCCGTTTAAAGCAGTTTAATTCCAATGTAGAATTTTAATGCGTAAAGTCATCGACGTAAAGTAGGTTCGTGGAACTGTAAACTTATCCTCAAAAGCGGAATTATTTACAATTTACCATGCTTTTGCCCATATTTAAAAAAGAGATATATTTTTATATAAAATTGCTAATTAAGACATTGATAACTACAAGCTAACACTTATTCCAGGTATACTTTGTACCTGTTATCTTAATTTTTGTCCTGTCCTGAGATACACAGATAAAACCTTGTGCGATTTCGTCTTGAAAAAAAGAAAAGAAGTATTATGAGTCTATTCAAACATTAATGTACAACTGTATTCAATAAAAAAAATATAGTAGTGTATATTTTGGTTTGTAAAACATTTTAATACTTATGCCAAACTGCACAGCAGTTTGTTGGCAGACATAGCTCCCATATTATTAAATTATTTATATTAAAATTATTGTTTTTACGCTTTTATAAATAAATTACATTTAAACTGAGAAAAAATATAAACACAAAAAGGCAGAATAAAATAAATAGCATCAATAATTACTATAATAATCACACATAATACAAAATATACCTACTTATTATGACTATAAGTAATGTACCTATATATAAAGACCACAAATTTAACAATCCTACTATAACATCGCTATACGTATACTATGAAATCCTTTTTGAAGCTAACGCTACTTATTAAGTATTAAAAGCAAATGGTATTCGTCCTTTATAAAAAGCAAAAGGTATTTGTCCTTTATAAAAAGTAGTAGTTATTGAACGATATCGGTAGTATTATTTAAGTGTACCGTATATTAAACTCAGATATATTGTATAGCCTGGATAAATTACCTATCGTTTTAGGAATGGTGACATTACTTAGTATAAAAGACGAAAATGTACCTTTATATGTATCACTGCCCAGTATTCAATAACGTATCGATAAATTGAAGATGGTCGCTACTGTACTCGTTTTAACTAATTTCTGTTGTGAGTGTTCTCTGGCAAAAGGTTGTGTTAATTCATACAGTCTAACGTGGAGACATAGGATCGAGTACCGAGTCAGACTATGTGTTCTTCTATCGTGAAAATATAAACTACGCTGGGTGTAATCGTTGTGCTTAGTGCTATTATCATGGTTATCTTCTAAACATGTTGTACGATAGAAATAATATGGAAGGGAAAAATATATATCCGCGATAAATATCCGTCAAGTAGCAGCCCGACATCGACATACTCGCTTATAACAGGTATTCGATTTTTTGTTTAAGGCTTACAGTACTGGCCTTACTAGTTTTACTAAACAGCACTGTTCTATCACTTTGCACTATCATATGGTAATTAAATTGTTGCCTAATGCTTGCACGAATACATAAAAAACATTTAAATTAAAATAAATCAACGTTACTAAAAGCTTTTCTATTCCGTATTCAATTCTGAAAATACGAACTAAAATACGACTGCTATAAAAGCCATTACAGATATTTTAGTCTAACAAAAAACGGCTGGTAACTAAGCATTTTATCTACGTAAAATACACTACACAAAAGCTTGTTCCTGGTATTATGGTTCAGTTACATAAATAAATCTAAAAATGTACGAGCAGAGATTTTATACCCTATCTGTACATCGGTAAATATAAAATCGCTAAAGTAGGCACTCCTAAATATCAGTCTAAAGTTTGTTACAAGCAATTTGTGTGTACATTGATTTTATATTTAGGTCGTATTTGCGCGTAACATGCCTGCTGGGTTGTACTTGTCCAAATTATGAACATATTCCACAAAAGCCTTCCTCGACGCTTTTATTATTGGGATATTCATATTAAAATTATTTAATAACAAGCCAAGTTACAGTACATATATTCAAACTAAATTAATTAACTGAATAAACTTTCAATTTAAATATCAGGTAAATGTTACGTAATACTAGAGAATGTTTCTACGCCGAGTTTAAAATGTTAAGCACTTGTTTAGACATTAATACAGCGATAACATATAGCTGTAATAACTTACTACCTGAAGGGAAATTTTTCATTGAAATTTGTTTTTACGATTGAACATAAACAATATATTTTCACTTGAAAATATTTATTATAATAAAGTTTTAAACAGCGCATCGGGACGTCGAAAGCAGCATTTTGAAAATAGGACATAACTTAATTCTAACTATAATGCCTTATACCTAATCAATAAGAGACGAGTATCGCACTCCACCTAATATTATTCCTCATAAATCATATGTTTGCTTTAAATACAATTAACTTTATTATTATTACTTCACTAGATTTTGCCCGCGGTTGTGCTCGCGTAAATGTAGGTTAGATTAGTACATTTTTCTGGATAAAAGGTACCTCCTTTTCTGTACCCTGACAAAGTTTATGCGAAATTTCATAATGATCGGTTGGTCGATAAGCAAACAAATTCATATTCGCATTAATAATATTTAAGTTAGGATTAGGATTCTTCAAATTTATTTCATATAAATATTTTCATCATTTTATTCAAGATTTTATTATGTCTACAAACACCGTACAAAACTTATAAAACATCGTGTACAAGTTACACGAAGATGTCCATTTCAATGCAAAATAAAAGAAAGTTTGCAGCAGTAAAAGAAGTGGGGTTTAGTATGCGCACCATTGACTACTGCATACATAAGCAGAGTTGTAAAGAAAGAACATACCGCTACTGTCAGCCATCATATTATACAGAAACTACACACGTTCACACAAGCAGTGAGGATATAGAGAGGGATTTAGGGATTTTCTGTTATTGACCGTGATATATGTATAACTGCATGAAAAGAAAATACTTCTAAACAAAGCCTATATCATAACATATAGACATAGAAGATGTTTCATGACAGTAATATAATTATGAGACGATACCAAAACTCTTCTACAACGTTGTTACCGAGCAACGTAAACGGTCTGATATACAACAACTTTGGAAAATGGAAATAGAGGCAATTGGGCACAACAAGGCCAATAAAATACGGAATATAAATTCAAGCTACAACTGGTACTGCGCTGGTAAAATTATGAGTTATAACTGCGGACAAAACGAACGTAAAACTATGGGAGAGCGTAAAAAATCTAGGATTGCTGGACTCAGTATATTATTGCTAGAAAAATCTGCGGTGCTGTGTGTAAAACAAATAAACCGATTCAAACTTATATTTATTTTCCAACTGTTTCAGTAGTTTTAAATAAAGTCAAATATATGTTTCACTACTTGCGTTATGGATTTTTATGGTGACAGGAGGAAAATTTATCTTATGCATTCCAACGTTGCGGACAAGAATATTTTATTTTTATTTTATTTGTTAGTACTTGCCAACTAAGTTTGGAGAATGAGACGACTAAATGAATTTGTTTTTGTATCGTCGGTTGTAATCTTCTGTAACTTTAGCCTGTTTTGGTATATAGGAGGTGAGCTAACGGTGATATGCGGGAAAGCACTCATGGATTATGGCAATGGATATTTATGTCATGCTTTACTTTGACTTTGATATTACATTCGCTGGTAGTTCATTTAGAATTTAGATTTGAACATCTCATCTATAAATTAATCAAATTAAACGAGCTTGTATTTAAAAGCTCTTATATAGATGTAGAATATAAATTTGTGGCAAGATTTTAAACAAAAAGTGTTTTAGTCATAAAAAGAATGCTCTTCACTATAGATACTACCTTAAGCTGGTATTAAAAACGGTATCCAAAATTATTAAACAGTCGGTAAGGTAGCAGTTCTGTTCACTAAAAAGTTATCGGTAAAGAACATAAGAAAACAGAGTGCTGATACCTCGTACATTTTCCTTTAACAACGTTGTTATCGGGGAAATTACTTCAATTTCCTATCTGTTGTTGATTTTACAACAGATTTGGGTTGTTGCAATGTCTTACATTTTGATAAAATAGCCACACCACCTGGCATCGGTTTTATATTAAAATGCAAATTTATTCCTTAATGAATGTATATTGAGGAATAAATTTGCATTTTCACACATTTAGATTTTTTTGTTAATCCATTATTTTTAAATGAATAGAGATTGCCCTACATTCTTTTACATGTTTGAGATTAATTTTAATACCTATGTACTTCACCAGATTTCTCGCATGAAATTTAAATCCATACTATTACTGTACGTCTTACCTGTGACCAGCTCGGCAGACTATAACCTCACAGTTTTAATGTTTAGCATAAGTCAGCAATAGGCTAAAACTATTTCACGTCCAATTTTGCTGATTTGGGAATTAAATTAAGCTTTATAGTCGTCCCTCACCTTAGCTGTTATTAGCACTTTGGAACATTAACATTTACGAGGTTGAGCCACAGGTAGTGAAAAGCGTAGTTAGCCTTTTATTAGCCCTAGACCAAAATTGTTCCCGACAACGGCCGTAAACTGTAATCTACAATACGGAGCGTAAAAATCGTAACCTTTATCTTTTTTATCTCATAGCAAGAACCCATTGCCGTAAGCCATATGAGTTAGAGCAATTTCTACTGAAAATATACATGACACAATATAGTATAATATTGTCTTCTGTTTACGCGAATGTTATTCATTGAAATTAAACTACTATATACGGATTTTATCGCGTTGTTTATTTAACACTCTATTACATAATTTAGAAACTGTTACACTACTATACTATACTATTAAACTTTACTAATTTTAAGCTAATTAAATTATTAAAACTATCAAATCTATTAGTTTTTAAGTTTACACTTTCCCCGACGTTTCGGTTGCTTTTCAGCAGCCATGGTCACGGGGAAAAGCAACCGAAACGTCGGGGAAAGTGTAAACTTAAAAACAAATAGATTTGATAGTTTTAATAATTTAATTAGCTTAAAATTAGTAAAGTTTAATAGTATAGTATAGTAGTGTAACAGTTTCTAAATTATGTAATAGAGTGTTAAATAAACAACGCGATAAAATCCGTATATAGTAGTTCAATTACAATATAGTATATTATGCTCTACGAAATGATAAAAAGCTTTATGCAAACATATACCTAGCTTACATATATACTTATTTATAGGTGCATATAAAACTTCAAAGAGGTAGGAGGACACTGACATACTTTGCCAGATATATTTTTGATCTCTCGTTAAAGGCTATGGCGAGTGTATTGCCTTCTACCAGACCCATTTTTAGCGTAATGCAGTCACCGTACTACTTCATAGAATTTCCATACAGTAAAGCTCGATAAAACGTTACCCAACTCAGGGATTAAACTTAAGACCTCGCGATTGCCAACAAACATATGTCCAGATTTATGTCACGTATTCAAAAGGTAATATTAAAAAACTAAAACGACATCGACAGCTATGTATTATGTGTAATGTGTAGATAGGATTATAAAAGATAAATGGAAACCAAAGAATTTAAAATTAAATTTGAAAGGCTAGACTCTATACATTTAAAGAGAGGAAAGAGCATGACTTTTCAAATCGAATAAAGAAATAAAAGACTACATCTGTCTCCAACCGTGATCGTAATAACTGGCTATAACGGAAGATAGATTTAATCCGTTTTAGTTGCATCCTTTATAGGAGCTTAGAGCACTTTTCTCCGTAGTAGATATTACCTTTTTTATACCAGCTACGTTTACCATGAAAGGAAAATGTCAGATTATCCAAAGCATAGACGACAGCGTTCAGTTATCCGCAAGCCAGACATACTGATCAAAGCTCGCATTCTGTTTTTGCTGCTTTAAACCATTAAAGGTGAAATCGATATTAATGCATTTTAATTGTCTTTGACAGCTTCTATTAGCACCGGTTTTCGATGAAGATATAAGGCTGTGCTATTCTGCAAAATCTCACTTCTAATTCCGCTATGTAAATTATTATTACGGTTATAGTAACCACTGTCATAAAAGGTGATTATATATAATAATATCAGCCCTGTATTAAATTGTCTCACTGCTGGGCATAGGCCTCTTCTCAGTGTGAGACAGGTTAGGCCATAGTCCACCACGCTGGCCCAGTGCGGGTTGGCATACTTCACATATCTTTGAGAACATTATTGAGAACTCTTAGACATGCAGGTTTCCTCACGATGTTTTCCTTCACCGTTAAAGCAAGCGATAATTAACTATTTAATACGCACATAACTTCGAAAAGTCAGATATGGGATCGAACTCAAGACCTATGCGTGGCAGGCCAACGGTTTTCCACTAGGCTATTCCTGCTGATTGTGACTAAGTAACTAAATGATTGTAACTACTTTATTGCTCCAGCTGTTTTTTGAGTTCAGTTATATTTATGAGGTTTTTGTTAGAAAATTATTGAAGGTATATTGGGTATGGCAAAAGAAGCATGAGAGCAGAATAAATGCTGTAGAAATGAGAGCGCTGAGAAATATATGTGACTCTGAAAGACAGAATAAGAAATAGTGTGATTAGAGAGAGATGCGGCATAAAAGTGGATATAGTGACGAGATAGATATAGAAAATGCTATGTTAAGCTGGTTTGGGCATGAAGAAAGGATGGACGATAAAAGACCGACTAAGAAAGTTTATAAGGCTAGTGTGAATGGAACAGTCGCAAGGGGTAGACCTAGGCGAACGTTTCTTGATCAGATCGGGGACGTTCTGGATAAAGGCCAGGTTAAGAGCACATTAAACCGGCGAGCGTGTATGAGGAATGTTATGAAACTGAATGAAGCCAGAGAAATGTGTCAGGATCGTAGCAAATGGAAATCCGTAATCTCTGCCTACCCCTCTGGGAAACAGGCGTGAATCTATGTAAGTAATTTGTATGTATTGTTAGAAAATTCTCCAAATAAAAAATGGCTTGGCGATAGCCTTGTCCAATATAGTTATTGAAATATGTGTTTACACCTCTGTTCGAAGACATTGCTGCGTGTATCTAAGATATAATTACGACTAGTATAGTTATAATATAAAAGCATTGAAATAGCGACATACTTTATCAGTCTATACAAGTGACGTTTCCAATGAAATTTTTAACAATAACACGTTTGACTCTTCCAGTAATAAGATCAGTTTTCATCTGTTTGGCAACAATGACCCTTGTATACGATGCGTAAATCAATCGCAATTTGAACCACTTGTATAGGTAAATGAGTAAAATATGAGTGCAAGTAACCCGTATGTTTAACAGGCACGTATAGTCCAGTACAGGCCAGGCAGCCTGCGCAGGTAAACCGCTCCAAATATTTGCGTTATTTACAATCAATCAGTTAATACCCGTTACCTATTACATAGCTCATTTAATCCTTTTAAAATGTTGACGCGCGCAACCAATTATAGCTGGTAATTAGTTACAAACTGTTGTTTACCAACTTACATGAGTACTTATCAATCTAAAATGTGTTTTCATCATAAAATATTAAAACCCATAATAGAACGCAGCATTTCGACGAAATTTAAAGCATAATTTTTAACAGAGCTTTCCGGCATTTTGAGTTTTGATATTATATTTAGATAAAACCTTTTTCGGCATTATGAGCTTTGATATTATATTTAGATTAAACGCAAAGTTATATTGTGCTATCTGCACAATATAACTTTGCGTTTTAGGTACATTAAAAATTGTTAGATGGTCATCGTTTAATTATTTAAAAGCATTAAAATGCAAAATAGAATAGAACATAATTAATATATTTGAGTTCTGTTAAATAGATTAGAGAGAACACCCCACTAGGTGAATAATTGAATTCGAATCATAATCAAACATTGATGTCCTCAACGCAATGACTTCTTTACAAGGTAATGGCTACAGCTCACAAAATTATGTATATTGTTATCAATATATTCGAATATAATAATGATAACGGGGTTCTAATGAATCGCTTGATTTTTATAAGTCATCCATACGCTGAAAAGTAAATAAAGCTGCCTATGTTCGATAATGTTTGAAAAAATAAACGATATTGTAGCCAAATTTGTTTTCAATTACTTTTATACTTAGACCTTAATCTATAAATACCAAACAAAGAAAATTCATAAACAGCGCTACTATTTAAAAACATCATATAAATGTTTGATCAGATGATCAGCTCAATTATATAATAAAATAAATAAAAAAATACACATAATATACACCAAATATATTCTGATTGCAAAGAAACACTAGTTAAGTGGATAAAACCATTTATATTTGAGCACATAGAAGCATTGCTATATTTATAGATATATATAATTATAAAACTGGAAGTATGTTTAAACAGTGCCATCCAACCCTTAGATAACTACAGATTTGCTCAATGTTAATTATTCTTGATTCCCCATAAGATGCGGCTTAAATATGGCTATTTATATATACTATATTATATATACTAGCGGACTCGACAGACGGTTGTCCTGTACAGACAAAAAAAAACAAAACCATTCTCGAATCCACTGGAACACATACAAAAAAAATCATTCAAATCGGCCCAGTCGTTTAGGAGGAGTTCACTGTCAACACACGTACAGAAGAATTATATAATATATAAAGAGAGACTATATATATAGGTACATATAGACACACACACAAACACATGCGCATGCACGCACACATAAACTCACACACACAGGCACACCTACACGCAAATTTAAAATTTAAAAGAATGTATCCTAGAGTCAGTTTCATCATTTCAAATTATTGTGTTAATTATCACGCAATGTAAAATGTAAGAGCGGATTTTTCTACTACAAGCATTATTTGCTGAAAAGAAGATTCCGAAAACAAATTTTTGTAACAAATTATTTGACACATTAAATTTTATTTTATTTATTTATGTTTGACCAGTGTGGGGATATAACCATACCACTCGCCACACTTTTAGAGTGTGACCAATGAAATCATTTCCCCAAGGAATAATTATAAGGCTCTATTTTTATTCTTTACATACATGGTAGAAATAGAAATATCACACCTACATTTCTTCCGTTCCCTATGTTTTAAGTCAATAATAGAGGACGCACGTATTGTATTTTCTACCAAAATCAGTACTAATTTTGGAGTTTCTAAGTAGGAAACCCCAATAAAACTTTGTTCGACTCGGAAAACGAACCCGAGCCTTCACAATCGACCTCAAACATAACCCAAACTTACGCCACAGAACACGGCAGTCTATCAATTATAAAAGCTATAGTAACGTGTACCACTCATAAAATACTATTCTCATATACAATGTAATAAATACTGTTTTGTAGCACAAGGAAAAATAATAAGATTATATGATTTATGTAAGGCAGTGTTCAAGTTCTCTTTGTTTTGATATATGACTTGCCTGAATATTAGAATAAACATTTCCTATATGACATCGCTGCTCTAAAGAGGGGTTGCCTGGTGCAGTCAAAGCTAAGAGGGAAAAGAGCACAGCAATAGTAGAGCTCTTATAGATATGTAAGTATGTTTTCTTCTAATATAGTTAACCATTGTCGCTTTAGTTAGGTTTGATATAATATAATAATATATTGTACTGTCTATGATATGATATGTTTCTCAGGTTTATGCTATAGATAATAGTTTAACTTATGAACTTTTAAGTCTGTTTTGTTTGTAAGTTCGATTTAAGGACTAACTGAAATAATAATAATAACATTCTATCTCATACACACAACACCATCTCGCCCAAACCAAGCAGAGCTTGTACTATGGATACTAGACAATGGATAAACATACATATACTTTTTTCATAGATATATACATATTATACATAGAAACACTCAGACCACGACAAACATCCATGACCATGCACACAAATGTTTGACTTGTGCGGGAATTGAAAATAAACTCCATTTATTATTAACTCTAAAGACTTATTCTTGAAACATAAAAATTTAACAGGAGTATATTAACGACTATGAGACTTATTCTTCAACACTAAAGATGAAACAATAATATGTATGTTTAACATCATAACTACACCCTAAATAAATTGGCTGTGTCGATTGTTGATACTTTTTGAAAATCGAATGGACTAATAAAAAATAAAAATATATATAAAATTCGACTATACAAAGAGATTTGTACCCAAAACATGGTTGCTGAGATTTTGTGTGTCTTAAAGTTGTGGATTTTATGTGAGTTTTATAGCGTGAAGAAATTATGATTTATATAAATAATATAACAGGGAAACAGTAGCTCATGCATATAAAGTCACAAGCAACGGCAGTAATCTAAGATTGTTCTTGTCAAAATAAGTATACATTCCTGTCTCCCGAGACCTAAGAAACCAACAGGTGAACCAAATCTCGTTTCCTTGCCCTTATCGCATAATAAAAACCTAACAAAAATTCGTAGTCCCTAAAAATTCAACAAAGTGAATCTCGTAATACTTGAAAAATGTCTTCAAGATCCACAAGTATCAAACTTTTGAATCTCGGAACGACGCCGACGAAAACTTTTATTTGACTTTAACGCGTATCTGTTGAGTATTTATATCGGAGAGCTTAGCTTTCGATCACTGCAGTAGGTATAGTTTATACAAGAAGTTTAAGAAAACAAATTATCGTATTTTAAAACTATGTAGTTTTCGTAGCAAGTATATCCAGACATATTCCATAAGTAATAATACTAATTATAATTTATGAAATGAGTACTGGTGTCACGGTCGGTCCCCGGGTCGAGCAATAGGTTATTAGATTTTTCGATCCAGACATTTCCGTAGTACGGAACCTGGAACTGTGACAGTACGTCTACTGTCAAGCCTAATGCCGTCGCATTAGGCTCACCTCTTGTTTTGTTGGATCACCGTAGCTGGTAAAATGTAGGCGAACCTGATCTGGATAGCTCGTCAGAGATATAATTGTGGCACTATGTTTGTATCTAATAATAGTATAACAGATCCAGACCTAGTTTCCCAGATTAATCTGGGAAACTTAATTAAGTTCAGATGAATAAAGCTTACAGTTTTATTATATTACTATAGATGTATCTGTCTATGAACTAAATACTCTACATGGTTAAAGAAATATTTCCTTGGTAATACTTCTCTTCAACACATATTAATAGATTGATATTTATAAACTCCTCCAAGAACGAAAATTGATTTTCGGATTCTATACCTTAAGCTTCTATTTTTATCACAACCAAGACATTCACGAATGTTATTTACCATTGTGGCCTCATTAAAAATAATGACGACATAGCTGTCAGTGACTGGAAATATTTTACCTCTCGAATATTCAATAAATTACATTTCGGTAACGTTATTACCACTACATAGGTATAAAATATTAAATTTTACGATGTCATAGGAGAATTGAACACGAAGTCGCGTTATTAAATCGAACGAGTACGGCAGGTGTGCCACCAATATTACGCTGTTCGTCTATGATTTAAAATACACAGTGAATATTGAAGTACTATACACATTTACATCGTATATTTCCAAAAGTTTTGAAATTGCTAACATAAATTCGTATTGGAATATATTTTAAAAGTTTTTTCATTATAATATAATTGCCCATTCAAAGTTTACAAACTAGGCCGATTAAAGGTTAGTAGGGATATATTATATTTTAAAGTAGAGGGTACAAGTTATCTGACAAATCAGAGACGTTCTGAAGAACCAGCGAGCGTGTAAGAAAAGTGTGATCAAAGTGAATGAATGAAGATAAATGAATGAATGAAGAGAGCTACGTCAGAATGAAAATAGAAGAGCAGCAAAAGACTAGTGGGAAGAAAGTCGGACAGTCTTGAGTTTGAAGTAATGTGCTTATTAAGTAGTTAATTATTTATCTCTTTTTTGATGAGGGCAACTATCATGAGGAAACTGGCGAGTGCACAATAATGCTTTTGAAGATATTTACAGTATGCCAATCTAGTATGTGAGCTACTGTGGTTGACTATGACTTAATTATTCTCATTCTAAGAAAACTTCCATTGAGACGACTTATACATAGTTATATCACAATGATAATCTAATATGTGGAGTCAACTTAAAGAATCCCTGTGTCGCGCAGGAGCTTGCAAATAAAGAATAAACAATAACCGAGCCATACCATTTTATTTAGGCAATAGAAAAGTAACAACCTAGACTTATTGAATTTATTATTAACAAGCAACCTTTTTACATACATATATTACCCTACATACACTCACACTATACATCCTGTTTCTCGGCATGATGGACAGAGGCAACAAAATATCAACTTACTTATTCACCCTCATCACACGAACAGTGGATACGTACACCTGTAAGTCTGAGGTACTCTTAATGAATTATCTTCCCCAAAACGACTGTAATTTGTTCAGAGAAAGGTGAACTTTCCCAGTTATAATTGGAATAGCTTTGATATAAGCGGATATTTTATACCGCCAACACGTTGGCTATTGTATTATCCAATACGTTCTCCTCCGCCGATGATCTGTAAGCTCTATTGTGAAAGAAGCAATCTTATTGGCGTTCGCCGGACTCAATTTAATCTTGAGGATTCTATAAGAAAAACTTTAATCACACTTGAATTCTTCGCTTGAATTCACACTCGAGATCTTAAAGAAAGACTTAGTAGCATTGGGCAAAGACGCTGATATTGTCTTGTACTTTTTAATGTATAGGTATTGTTAATCTATGGTCAGTAAACTTTACTTTCTTGGACTGAGTGTGATGTTTTAGAATTTGGAAATGACTGAATCATTTCCAAATTCAACATATAAGTAGATTCAGATTTTTAGGTGTCTACAAAGTAACGTGTTTTTGCTATATCTTTTATGTATCAAAATAAGTATATTATTTTAACAAAAGTATTATGTTTTTGCCTATTGAGCTCAATAGGTATGCAGTGAAAACTTTTAAAATATTAGGCAACAAATTAGTAGATTTCCAGTTCAAGGAATCCAATTTTAGACCAATTTTAGTTCAAATAGCATACTAAAATATAAGTTATTTCAGTTATTCATAAGCTTAATGCTGGCAAGCAAATTAGTCGATTCAGCTACTAAGTCAGGTTTGTGCCGAGGTATAACTTTGAATGCATTTTGGAATTCCAGCTGTCTACTTCTGCTTATTACAGTGTTTTGCTTTTCTAAGCTGTCAAGTTCTTTGGCTATTAAAAGTGAAGAAAAGGGCTTCAGAGCGTTTTTCATCCGCTGCCGTTCCAAGAGCTATTATGTGTTTAGAATGAAAGAAGCTTGCTTTCTGATCTGATAACTGAGATTAATTATATAGACTTAAAACGCTTTAACTGGCATCTTCGTCTCGTTAAGATTTCGAGTGATAAGTGTAGTTAAAAATTATAGTGTCACTAGTTTTTAAATCGATCTGTAACGAGATAAAAAAGATATATAATAGTCCCTATTTGATACTCCAGGATATTAGCTATCTGCGTGTTAAGGAAATCCATGCATGGAAATCCATTAAAAATGTTTGAGTGATTGAGTATCTAACAACTAAATATCTTAATTTAAGAAGTTTAAACATTTATGATATATGTATGTAATTAGGAAATAAGATAACCGGCTTTATACCGCCTAAAAAAGTCGATGAGACAGACAAGATGAGAACGTTGTGTGTATATACATATATACCTGCCTCGTTAATTTGGTAGATTCTGTTAACTTGACATCATTAGGCACAATTAATCTACAAAAACCCTTTTTTATCCATTGTCTAGTACCCATAGTACAAGCTCTGCTTAGATTTGGGCTAGACGGTGTTGTGTGTATGTAGTAGAATATTATTATTATTATTATTATTATTCATATAAAGGATAAGGTACTTCTGCCATAAACCCTTTCTTGAATCGTAAAACAGCCTGAAACAATTTTTTTTATTTACTTTCAAGAAAATAAATAGACAGCTGATACCTATGGGTCTTTTAAGTCACCCCTGGAATAGATAGAGCAGTATTTATTGTTCTACTTAAGCCTTAAAAGTCCACTAAGCGAGGATTATCACTGTGTATGATACAGGCTGACTACCTACCGTTGATCAGGAAACTTTTGTGCTGCACCCACATCGCATTGTTTCAAAAGAAAAACTTCAGCAATAATGTTAAGGTCAACTACTCAAAATAACATTTCATGTAAAGAAGAATATTCCTAAAATTATTTCTAATAAATATATCCGTGAAAGATCCGCTAGCGCGCAGCGATTGAACACTAATATTTAATGACATTTAGCGCATTTCCACCTATCATGCATAAATACGAAAGTCTTTATAGCAAGTCAGTATTCTTAAATATTCTGTCTTCTAGTTAAAACCAGTCAGTTTAACTATACATATATAAAAATATTACTAATAGTTACTTCTTCATACCCCGATGAGTATGTAAAGACGTTTCTCCGTTTGTAAATATTCTCCTGCCTATGATAGTCGTTATGGCACGTCAGTTACGTAAACATTCAATTTGGTTTCGACCAGAAGAAAATAATATATTAATATATATTTATTATTATATATAGAAGCGGCACTATATGGCACCGTTACTATATATGCAGCATGTAAATTCTTTGCCATAGAGCTATTCTCAAAGAAAAAGAACACAAAATTGAAGCAACATCCTTGTCAGCTGTCGATAGCGTAGATGAGACTACATTCTACATTTTCTAGATGATTTTGATAGAATGCAAATAAAATATATATTTTACCTTCGCTGTTTACCTAAAGATTCGGTTTTTATTAGATTTTATATTTAGAAATCTAAGTTTATTATAGTTACAATAATAATGTATAAGTAGGTATTTCAAAATTTAAATTGGAATACGAGAGTATTGAATTTTAAGTATGTAACACTAGACAAATTTTCCAATATCTAGAATTTCTCTCGAAAATCTCAAAGCAATGTATACACATTGTAGTCTTAATGTGTTATAATAAATGTTCTCGAAATCGATGTTTAATGTCGTAAGTATTAACTTTAAATCCACTTTAGATACAAAGGGAAACATTTAAAATGTTAACTAATCAAGAAGCACAAATAAATCTAAATGTTCTTTAGATTCACTTCTAAAGAACCTATATTCAAAATTGATTTTCATTAAATTCGCTTACATTTAATTTATTTACATTTAATTTAAATCCGGTTAATAAATCGCTCTACAAAGAAATGAGATAAACCGTTGCAAAAAGATTTCAATTAAAACCTGTTAAATACGGTTGCGAAGTCAAAAGCGGGCAATTATGAGTTATGTCGCTACGCCCCGCCTCGCCTGCGACTAAGTGCAGCGAGACGCTCCGTTGCATCGAAACCATACAAAACCTACAGCCATACAATTCACTATAAATCTACTGGATCTGACGCTTTTGTCAATATTCACGTACCAAAAAACAGAACATTTTTTTCATGTGATAATAAATGGTTGTAGGTTTTACAGAAATTTAAGTTTCGAATAAGTTGTCTCCTTTTTAAAATTCACACTAAAACGCAATGTGTCAATATAATAAATAATAATTTAAAAAATGTATTCGGCTAAAAGGAGTACAATGGTGGACTTTAATCAACTTTAAATTAAATCTTAATATCCAACAATAACTTAATGCATTAAGAAATTAGTTTATAAACAAAATAATAGTCATAGTTATGGCAAGGAAGGATATTTTATTACCTTTACATTATTATAAGCTACTTGTCTGAACTAGGTTAGACCTGTGTTTCAGGCGATCACTTGACTATCTATTTTAAAAGTGGACATTTATTTAAGTAATCTTTTGAAACATTAATATGACAAAATATAAATTTAAGCTAAAACTGCCTGTACACGTAGTACACTGAAAAAAATTAAGTTTAAAAAAAATATATAACACCTTTTTCTTCCCCATAACTTTTTTTATTCCCAAGTCACTTGGGGTCGGCTTTTCTAGTCTAACCGGATTTGACTGGATATCAGTTTTTACTCGGAGTGGCTGCCATCTGACCTCCGCAACCCGAAAGCTACACCAGTGTCAGGATATTATAGGGCGCTGACTTCCCAATAACGACTGCCATAGATGTTCATGGCAGCCAGGACCGACGGCTTAACGTGCTCACCGAGGCACGGAGCAGGCGATAATTGTCAATCAATACGCACATAATTTCGAAAGTCGGAGGTGCGCGACGTGTGTTCGAACCCGAGACCCTCTGCATTGCAGTCTGTTGGTCTCCCCACTGAGCTATCGCTGCTTGCACTTGCACTAGGAATAATGCCTGTGTCGCGGGGGACCTAACAAACATTCAAACAACGGACACAAAGAACACCCAGTCTTGGAACAACCATTTGTGGATCACACAATGTTTTGTCCCGCTTGGGATTCGAACCTACATTACTCGACGCAGTACCAGTGACGAGGCGATCACTTAGACCACTACGTCATACATCACAGTATTAAGTTTGATATTTGATATTGACTAACTAAAACGACTACTAGGTCAGGTTAATCCCTAACCTAATAATTTGCAAATATATATGTTCCTCGCAAAATAATCTAAAAGTAACAACTACACGGCAGAATTTAATAAGAACAGCGTAGAAGGGAATAATATAAATGCCTGCTCCTGTAGACGAAAAACTTTTTTAATTTAGTCTACAAATAGAACATGATCTAGAAAGTACCAGGGTCTTTAATAAAGAATTTTAGATAGAATTACTGTGAAAAGACAAATAAGTGAATATGTTTGCCTAAAAATGATATGATGTTCCCAATTTTGACCTAAAAAAACTTGTCAATTCTAAAATATTAAAATTAATAATATCGATGGATTTAAGTCTTAAAGAATAAAGGGCATTAGTTTTAATGAAGCTAGCTAGACGCACAGCGAAATAGTATCTTCTTATAAAATTATACAAAAAATATATAATTTAAACGATATGCTAACTGATGGTGCATGGTCTTTGTAACCCGAAGAAGATTTGGAACAAAGCTATTACAATACAAAACAAAGCACTTTTCTTAAAAAATATTTCCATCTTTAACCGACTTCAAATGAAGGAGGAGATTCTCAATTCGACTGTATGTTTTTTTTTGTATGTGTGTTACCTCAGAACTTTTTTCTAGGTAAACCTTTTTTATTTTTATTTACAGTACAGTTGCAAAAATTTGGTTGAAATAAATATGTGGTGTGTGTGATACATTTCTTGATTTTATAAAACCCAAACATCTGGACGTATTTTCTTGGACTATAATCTACTTTTGTGTCTACAAACTAGTTTATAACCTGATATGACATATATTACTCCTTCTATCCCGGTTATACTTCGTATTTTTGGAAAACCTAGTAATAGTATTATGTTTTATTGCCACGAGTGTCCGCTAGATGGCGCATATTGGCGATATTATACATTTTAACCAACGCTCCGCCAATATATTTTTAAATCCGATAAAGGAGTCCATGACGATAGCTAGGGTTGAATATAACGTTAAATTAACTAATAGACTTACCTTTAACACATCTCTTACGATTATTATCATCATGAGTATAGCAATCTCATATCAACAACAGTGTCGGTGTAAATTTATACGAGGCGCTTTTAGTACTATCATTTAATTTTACATCTACACGATCTGACGAGTACGGAACATAAATGTGTACATTTAAACATGTCTTCATAAATATACATTGTATACACGTTGCTAGGGAGGATGGACTTAAAGCGATGTGGTACAGTCAGCAACATAAGTACCTGAACATTTAAGAAATTTGTAAAAGAATTTTATGAATTAAAATATTTATTATTTTTGAACTATCCTGTAACTATTACTGTTATAAAAGAAATTCCTGACTAATATAGTAAAGCGAATGTGATTGTTTGTTACCCTTTCACGCCTTAATTGCTCGACCGATCATCATGTAATTTTGCATACACATTGTCAGTGGAACAGAAAAGGACATAGGGAAAAAAGTACTGCTACAAATCTAACCTAATCTACATTTTCACGAGCAACGCAGCGGGCAAAATCTAAAATCGGTTATAACTTTGAATTATAGAGAAATTGAATTCTCGGATGCGTGTATCGCCTTACGTTACTTACTGTACTGAATTGTATTTGTCGCTTCATTAACTTGATGCGTTTGTGGTCAATAACATGATTAACCTTTTTGTTGGAATACTTACATTATCGTTAAATGTATTTACAGTCATATACGAATGAAATAGTAATTATTTATTACAATTGAACATTAAAACGACGGGGAAAACTTAGTTATCGCTTGGTCTATTCCTATTGGCGTGTTGAATATAGGAGTGCGGTGAATTCCCAAACTTTATTCTGTAATGGATTACTTCTAATGGTTGTTGTACAAGATGTTGACTTTGCGCAAGTTGTGGTATCAACCGCGCAATCGCAGGCTGTATGTATCGTGTAATCGACTAATACGAGCCACCTATGTTAGTTTTCTATATGACTGACGTACATGTAGCCCAAGTGAGTAGCTTGCGTATGTATCAGTTATTTGCATAGTGTGCAAATATTCGTAACGCACAATCTAATTGAATATACTCTACAACTACGCGAATCGAATCTACAACCTCATGCATCGCAATCGCACTACCACTGCTCTACCGTGACAGTCATTATTTAATTATATTCTGTAAATGTTTTTTGTGGTTATGAAACACAAAAGAGTTTGAATGTCTCAAGATGCCTAACTCATTAAAGCTGCAGGCAGTACATAAGGCTTGGTATAATACACGCTAAAGTAAAAAGCCGATTAGATCTGGCCATGGAAAAACTCCCTCAATCCTCTTTCAAAGCTGGTTCGAACTATTCCGAAACGTTTACAACTTAAACAAGGACACAGTTCAAATTAAGGATTATTTTCTACAGTTTAACAACTCGGCTTAAGTACTTAGCTGTCACCGCTTAAAAACACGACAGAAGAGCATTTTCAATTTATCCTTAATCCCGTCTTCATTAATAAACTTAAGGTATAAAAACCCTTTCACGAGACCGCCACGAAATATTACGTTTTATCAAAATCTTTTCATGACGCAAGAGGCGTCAAATATAATACAAAAGTTATTAAAACTTTTCTTCAATTTGTTTAATGAGTAACACGAAGAAATATAATAATATTACAAAATGTATCATTGAAATTATGGTGAGGAAATGTCAGAATGAGTATTAGATTTACAGTTTAAGATGAAGTTATGCCATTTATGAGTATTGTGACTTCTTGACACATGTAGCCAATAGCATATTTTCAGGATAGGAATAATTTCTGTGTAGCGAGGGACTCTACAAACATTCAAACAACGGACCCAAAGAATATTTAGACTCAGGAAACCCATATCCGAATCACACAATTTTTTTCCCGAGTGTTGGTTTCAAATCCCACACGGGACAAAAATATGTGTGATTCGGCGGATACAGTGACAATGGCGAATAGACAAATTAAAATCATAACATCATGAGTGCAGTCGAATATTGAGCGAAGAATTCGAATTATGATATGGAAATATGAACTCAACGTAACTGAAGGCTTATACCTGCTTTACTTCGAGCTTAATTACTCTGACTGCAAAGCCATCGGCTTAGTAAGCGAATGATTTTGTTACTCAGAGAGCGTATTCCGTTTCTCTAATCGCAATAATTCCTTCGATACTTCCGAAGGCAGCTGTTACAAGCCTAATCTCGGCTAATAACGATTGGGAAGCAATTCTGCACAGCCACCTATCTGAATAATTAGGCCGATAAAAAAATATGCCCCAATCAAAATGTTTTTAAAATGAAATTTCTTAAGGAAGTTACACGTGAAAATCTTTACGTACTATTGGATTTTCGTTTACGCTTTGGCTTAATAGGAATAATCTGATTTTGAATAATATTTGTAAACAGAAAATAACAATTTATATTGAATCTTACACGTTTTTATAATACATTAGATTTTATGTAGGCTATATCAATTTTCTATCCTTGGAGAACAGTACTTTGTTCTAAAAGATACCCCATGTCCTTGTATGTGAAATTTCATGATGATTGGTCGACTAGTTAAGGTGTGAAAACGTAATAAACAAAGAAACAAACAAACTCACATTCGCATTTATAATATTAGTTAACATGGCGGACTAGAGACACTACGTATCAGGCTGTCGGAAAATTTAATATTATTATGACATTAACTACTATTGTATATTTTAATTGTAGACTAAGTAGTTTTACTCCCATACACAAGACAAGGATATTATGCGGTGTAAAGCAGTAATATTCCATATTTAATAACGATAAGAAAATACGAGAAGCGCGAGTGTTGATTTTCCATTTCGAATTCTAGGTATTACGGTTCGATTTTTCGGCATTCCATGTTGACAGGCAATGACCTATATTGCCGAACAGTATGTGATTAGCAGAACTTTTCCCTACGGCTTGCTACATGCGAGTGAAGCCGTTATTGGATGCAATCATAGAGTATGGTCAACGCTCACCAATATGCGACTTGTATGCTTATTTGCTACCTTTATAAAATTACATAATATATGTATAAAAAACTCTGCTAAGTCAGCGTTCACATGATGCAGTGGCCGACACGCACTATCCCGACGCAGCGACTGTATCTGAAGCAAGATTAAGTAAAAGCTCATATGACTGCCTTTACTCGACGACGGAACAACAAGCTTGTCATTCAAGCATAAATAGCTGAAACGTTTCGCCATCATGTTCTCGATAAACATAAAATACTAAGTCTGTTAAGTGTATTAAGTATATCTATTAGGAACATGACAATGGTGACGTAGATAACATAAATAATGCTGTACTTTCTCTTCAATCTACTCAATAAATTAATAAAGGTAACGCTTTAAGCTAATATATTATCTTAAAATCATGGTCTATCTCAGCCGCTAGACGAGCGTAAGCCGTGACAAGACTTGCACAAGGTACCACAATTATACACATCTGTATGTGCACGATACAGTTAGTCTATACAAGCCAATATTATGGGTACTACACCGAACAAGTGGTGTATGATCAGTGACATAAGTTCCTTAGCATTTGCAAGTTTTAATTGCTCTCTCATACATTTGATTATTCAATGACATATCAGTTCCTTGCATTGACAGAATAGTGAGCAAATCATTTTTTAAAATTGGTATCGCCTGAGTGATTTTTCTGGTATTGTGTCCGCTATACGTTACAGTAACCGCCTACCATCAAACAGGCTGCATGCTTGCTTGTAAACCTTTGTAGTATAAACAAAATCGAAACCGAGCCGCTGAACATATTTTGACCAATAGGAATGCAATTTTCTACGATCTGGACTTACAACAGGATAGTTAAGGCGCGAAAAAGTAACAAACAAACTTAGATTCGACTTTATAATATCAGTTAGGATAATTTTATTTTTCGTAGCAAATAGAAATCCGTAGTCTCTGCCTACCCCTCTGGGAAATAGGCGTGAATCTATGTATGTATGTAATTTTGTAATATAAAATTGATTTTGACAGATATTTTAAGCCAAAGTTTATGTAAGTCAAAGTTTATGTAAGTCAAAGTTTATGCCATGTATGACAACTTATGCATTTAGATCGCTTTTAGTCATAGTAAGTGCTGAAGTCGCTTACAAACTGTAGATATTTATACATGCGTATGTGCATTTCGTGTTTTATTGCACCACTAGGTATCTATAACAAATGCAACGTATGAATATATGGTATATCATTAATTTCTCCTATGAGATATCTCGTATATGCCGCGTTTACTGGACGCAAATATGAGCAAGGCTATACGATGTGGTGCGTGCCAATGACATCACTCATTTCATTCATAATGGATGAGCATGTGACGGTGTCAGAACTCTAATTGCTACACCAGTGAAATCTAAATGGACATCCGCTTGTTCGCAAATTCATACGTAGACTGTTAGATGTGTTTATTGACAAGTGGACGTGAGCCCTAATGTATTCCAATCTAGGTAAATGAGTCGTAGGTTTGTTCGCGATGACTATTGTGCTATCGATTAATAACCACATAATGAACCCTACTGTCGGTGATATTAAGTACAAAAATAATCTTAATTAATATTATGATTGTTTTTTTAATGACTTTAATCCTAGCTAATGCGAAAGCATATTATACGTTGATCTTTCTTTTAAATTGTAATAAAGCAAACGCAACTACACTCCTAAAATCATTAAAAAGATGAGATCCATTTTATTGTGTTAGAAATATTCTCAGAATTATAAAGTATATAATATTTATTATTAATATATCTATATATATATAAATCAATGCCACTTTTCGTTGTGATGAAACTCTTCCTAAATGGCTGGACCGATTCGAATGAATTTTTTTGTGTGTGTTCAAGTGGATTCGAGGATGGTTTAGATATGGTTTTTTTTTATTTATTTTTCTCCTTTACAGGACAACGTCTGTCGGGACAGCTAGTACTTTATAATTCTGGCAATATTTTTAACACAAAAAGTTTATTATGCACGGCGTGATTTAGTGTAATATTAATCTGTTTATGATAAATATTTAAATATGATAAAGCGATAGACGGGATATTAAAATAATCTAACATATACTATTATATGATTTGAATATTAACGCCTTCTACAAAAATATATGAATAAGATATCTAAAATATCTATAAGAAGATTCTTTTAAAAACGGAGGCAGAAGAGTTTTTGGACCTAATAACGGTATACTTATTATGCAACGCGAAAATTTAAAATAAATTAACTTAATAATTTTTAGCATACTAACAAATTTTGGATTTATAATAACTTTGCGCTCAAGGATCATTTATCTTGTAAGATAACACAGACACCTAAAATAATAGGACTTAGCAATAGGACTTGTTCCTAAGTCAGACAAAGAATCTTTTCTTTCATGTAAATAATAATATTTTCAAAATATATTCGTGATATAGCTGAGTACCACTTAGTATAAAATAACGTGGCAAAAGAAAATTTTGCTAAAACTGTTTTCTTACAGCAAAAGCAGATACACAAGTTATTTCTATCCTTACTCTAGTAATAGTTATGCTCAGTCTGTCTATCAATGTCTCTCACAATCTAACCTACACAGAGGCATGGTTCCGTAAAGATAAGCGTGTTACCTGTCAGCTATAGAGCCGCCCGATATAACCTCACAAACTCTAACATCGAACATGAATTTCGTTTGTCAAACCATATTTCTCCAGCGGAAACTATTTTAGAATCTTGGAAACGCGTTCCGGCTTTGGTACTGTAAAACTTGTTGGTATTGGAATTGAAGATTGGAATCTTCTTACATTATGGTGAGAGTTTTCTGCGGGAATTTATTTTAGCTATATTTCCTAGGTACATTCATTCTTATTCTGTGAATTTAGGAAATCTAAATATTTTTTTGTGCCACATTTACTTGTCTACATTTGACAGTACTCTATTTTTTTTTATAGAAATTTACTGATATTGTTTTATTTCTAGTAAATACTATTCAAGTTTACAATCGTATATATCTTGATTTTATATCTAGGTAATAAGTGGCTAAAAGTTTTGGTTATACCTGTATATCATAAAATCAAGTATTCGGTTAGAAGACTATAGTCAAAACATACATTTCATCTTATACACTTTGCTCACTGTAAAATACCATATTCACAACCTTTTAAAGGGATTACATTTTCAGCAAAGAAAATACTATTTACATATTCGAGCAAACATCTCAAACATTTTATAAATATTTTATAGCCAACTTGCCTCAGTGAGCATTTTAAATCATAGTTGGCATTTATTGGCTAGGTTTGCCAACAAAATGTTGGCAGAAATCAAACAAAGAGATCGCTTTTTGAATTTAATAGCTTATATAAGCATGAAAAACTAATTAGGTAAGTTATATAATTATAGGTAACTGATATCCATTAATCAGATGTTAACTATCGTTTTTAATTTAATCATGACAAATAAAGAAGGGGACTTACCTTTATCATTACGATCGAAAACTATCATTTAATTATCGTCGGTTAATGATTGCGCACTGTATCTGTCCGAAAGTTACCAAATTAATCAATTGTCATTTTATCAGACATCATAGATTATAGATTATATTACATAATCTAGAGAACTACATGATCTAAAGGTGAAAGCAATCGTTTTTAACATAATTATAGTAGTTAGTAACAGTAATCGGGTACTTCATCTGTATGGCATTAGGTGTGAAGAGTTGCCAGATTAAGTTGACTTCTTAATTCTGTAGTCGAAACTAATGGAAGCTCAGTCTATTTGTTGTTTTATGGGTTGACTTAAAAAACCACACTTAGCGAACAACTAAAGCCAAGAGAAATATTTTAAATTCTTTTCAAGTGTACGGTTTTAATGGTTGAATAAGTGGTTTTACCTTTGTTTTGATTCACTCAAACATGAACTAAGTTAAAAATGCTAAAATATTGTATAATGCCTTCTTGCGACTTAATTCTGTAACTACTACTAACTAAATACCTAAATAAAACGAAGTTTAAAGAACGAGATATTAAATAAACATATTTCCAATTTTACAGTAAAGGTTTATGTCTAATTTTCCAGAGCATTTATTTTCGCAAAGAAAACTTCATTGTCTTACCGTTTCACTCCGATTTTTTATAAAATTATGAACAACGACGAATAGTTTATACTTACTTACGCTTGTTTATCTTTCAATGGACAGACTGAGGGGTAATACGCACAGTTTGCTACATATGTTTTTAGATCCCCCATTATAAAGATACCATATTATGAACTTTTGCCGCCTACCAGCAATATTTCTAGTCTCCATACTCCTACAAAAAAATGTAAGGCTTTGGCTAATTCGGCAATCAACACCAAGATCTCATGATCGGAAGCAGACTTACCTATGCCATGAAATCGAGGCAGCAGAATAGTATTAATAATATTAATATGGTTAGAAAAGGTACATAGATTAATTTGGACGCTTAAGTTAATAGCTCGATCGGGCGCCGACTTATACCATGATATCGAAGCAGCGGAACAGTTATATTAATATGATTAGAAAAGGTAGGTATATATATAGATTAATTTGACTCAAAATCCATATCTGTCATACGTACAAGTATCATCAATGCCAAAACGTCGGGTGTCAGAGCCTCCGATGAATGTTTGACGGCAGATACAACCGCATTCGATCCGTGACGTATACCCATGACAAGTGGGCTTGATGTCGCTGATCTAATGGCTTTTCAGTATTCAGTGTGAGATAGACCGAATGTATTACTTACTATGAACGAACATCATGTTCGTTCATAATAAGTAGTTAGTAAGTTTCAATAGTTTTGTGTTATTATTCTACTATATCCTAATTATATAGTAGGATAATGTTTATTTATTTGTTTGTTACGCTTCCACGCCTTAACTACTCGACCGATAATGAAATTTCACATACACGTTATCACGGATACAAAAAAGTTTTATCTATAAAAATTACTGCTTCTAACCTAATCTACATTTACGCGATCGAAGCCATGTGCAAAATCTTGTAGTCCATACTATCTTATTTAAATGTAACGAAGCAGTTCGCGCATGTTTATGTTCTCAAAAATGTTTGATAGTTTGGACTTGAAATTTTTAAATAATTGCATTACTATATAAGACTGTTTTTTACAGTGTGTATAATAAACTCTGTCCGGTCCTTAAAGGTACTATACAGTAGCTTATTATGAGGACGTAAATGACATCCATTTATAAAACCGATTAAAAAAATTACCTCGGTAAATTAAATTTATTTAAATTAATATGTTAATAGATTACCCATGGCAACACCGACAACTTATTAAGCATAATACCTAGGTATCACTAAAGTTCATAAAGGTTCACCGATGCCGCGCCACGCTACGCAGCGCCTACCTACCTACGCCTTAAAAAATGCCGCCAAAAGTATGCCACGCTCCGCGTCCTTACCAAGTATAGTGGAGTATTGCTAGACTGTGCGAAATTTCAGTAATTTAAGGGTATAATGCTGATCTATACTGTACTTAATAATATTATGAAGATGTTTTACGACGATATAGATTTTATTATTATTTTTCTTAGCATGTTTATTAAGAGAGAAACAAGACCTTACTGTATCGGACAGGGTTTATTATACACACTGTATACTTTATACCGAAATTTTCACGGTAACAGGAAATATTCCTTAAGTACTTTTATTTACTTCCTTAATGATTAATATCAGACCGAGCCCCAGCGACACGTGGCCGTGTTTATCTAGTAATATTATAAATGCGAAAAGAACTTTTTTTGTAACCTTTTCAAGTAAACTGCTCAACGGATTGTAATGAAATTTGGCAAATAGAGAGAGGACATTGTATCCTGGAGAAGGTTATAGGCTATTTTTTACCCAGGTACGTGCTCCCATGGGATTCATGAAGGCGAAGCCGCGCGGAGAAACTACTGTTATAAATGTGAATATGTTTGTTAATCAATTACGCGTTAACTGTTGAACGGATTTGGATGCAACTTGGCATATAGACAGCCTGGACTAACACATAGGGAACGTTTTATCTTATGCGGTCCCGTGGGATTCATGTATGTGGAGCCACGGGCAGAAACTAGTTTACTATAATAACTGAAGAAAAGCCTTGAAAACTTGAACTATGGCGTTCATAAGTATCACTTTGTGGTCACAATAGATAAATAGTTTTCTGACTTCGAATTAAAATAGTTTTATTGAATGATTTTCAAATTTAAATCTGCCATTGATACTTATATTTACATCAGATTATTTACATTTAAAATATAAATAAATACCAAGTGAGGGTAGTTACTGAAACTCGAACGTTACGAAGGCGCCGCTGAGCTCACTTCCAATCAAACCGCGACCACGATCAACGCAATACGGCCGAAATATCGGGTAATAAATAGGTATTTTCACCTACAAATTACAAAATATTACTTTCTACTGTTGTAATAGTCTTTATGCCAAATCAAAGTTATTCCTAATTATGCTTTAACATTGAATAATTTGTAATGTTATTTGTTCCCAGGTATGTCATCTTGAAGTCACAAATACAATTCCAGCAACACTCGACTGCGAACAACTGTTCGACAAAGCATTGTTAAACAGTAAGCCGCTTATTTTTATTAAATGCCACCTAGCTTTAAATAGGGAGTAATATACCTCGTTATATCGTAATTGGAGGAAGGGGATCATGTGAATGCATTAATGTAGTGAACAGCGTCATTATAAATGACGTTAATACGAAACGTGCGCCCTCGAGTACAAACATACTCTCTAGTTTTAAAGCTTGTTGGTGTCAGACAGGCAGTTAGTAGTTATCTCGTTGTCATATCAGCTTACACGATTAGCATACAGTTAAATAGCGGCGATAGCCTAGAGGGAGGATGGTTGGATTTCGATACAGTGACACGCAATCAGACTTAAATAGTTATTAGTTAATAGCGTTTCCAAACGATTGATAGAAAACGCCAAATACTTAAAGAAAAACCTAAAACCTCCTACACGCATACATACCTACAACTCCACAGGCCATGTCTACTGCACGTGTAATAGGAAATTGAAGAGCAAATTCAAGCAAGCAATATATTAGGGTTCATAAAAGAAAACATCCATCGTTTCTGAGTTATGTAGTTAATACCGCTCGTTAAAATCGTGAAATAAAAACGTAGTAAGGTTAACTGACCATTCTCCATAATGTTCTTATAGATATGTTAAGTCTACCAGTCATACAAATTAGCCGCTATCGTAGTGCGTGATGGCATCCTAAATATAAAAAGTTTAGGGCATAGTGCTCTAAATTCTTACTCATCTCATGCTTAGAGAAGACTCATGCCTAGCAGAGAGACAGATTATATTTTGTGCTGAAATGTTACACAATAAGATATTTCAATAGTCACGCGCTTGAAAAGTATTTGAAGATGCAAACGTTTGCTAACTGGACAAGCTATTCGCTTTCTATTGCAGTCAAATAACACGTCAATAAAGTTTCTCCAGTATAGTGTTGGAAGTGAAAGGTTATCAAAATTCCAAATGAAATACAAGACTTTATGTGAGTTATGTCACTTTGCTTGAATTATTTTAGTTTAAGTTTTATCAGATGTACGAAACCTATATATTTTACTTTGTTCAACATATAATATCTTCCAGAATATGCCTACTGAACAAGGTACGTGTCAAAGTTGAAGTAGGTGACGAGGTCGCTTCGGGAATGCCCGTGTATTGTTTTACGAATATTACAAAAGACAAAGAGGATGAACAATTTATATCATTTTTGTATTATCAGTTGTCACACAAAGCTTACGTAAAAGTGACTTGGTTTGATATAAACTTTTTGTCTTTGTTTTGTTTATACTTCTATTTATTTAAAGACATACCTATATTTTAAAGGGAAGAAAAGTAGGAGAATGCTTTTTTATTTCCAACGTAGGGCAGCGTTTTCTCAAAGTTAGAAATATTTAAGGATTATTAGCATTTTGGTGTCCAATAGCATTCGGATATAGGTGGGGTTGCGATTGGTTTCTAGGTATTTTTTTTGTTCGGGTAGCACAACGTCTTTTGGTCCCACTAGTACTTTATAAACGTTTAGTTTATTACATTGAAGCTCACTAACTGTACAATATGACCATAAAATTATACGATTATAAATTATCAGTATTTTGTCAAACCATATTCCTAAACTGGATTAGCGGCTGGTTAATGGTCAGAAAACTGATATAACTGAATAGCTCGAATTCTACAATACCTCTGTATTTCCAAATTCGATCTCTATTTCATATCCAAGTTAACAATCTGTATGTCAGTTAACCAAATCCATGAATCTTGTTTATCTAGATCTACAAATAATCGAAGCACTAGGCAATAGTGTCACTAGCAAAAATTGTATGTGAAAAATCTATATTTGTTGTTTATTCGTAGTTGCGTAATGTCACTAATGTATATTTTCACGATTTACAAATTTGTTAAACTATTCTGACTTGCTAGTTTGTTCGCTTTGTTTGGCAGGTTTTATAAAATCTATTTTAATTATATGACAAGACTTATTACTCGCTGTTATAGTTTTCTGAAAGATGTCCATTAATTGATAAAAATTATCTTGTCATTTAATCTGTCAAGTCTTAGAATACCAGATGTAATTATAAATCTATTGTATCTGGCCACCGGTATGCCGCTGGGACTCAATAGGTTTGTGAGTCAATATTTTTTATAAAATCTCATCTCCAATACTAGGTATAGTCCCTGCATTTCATTTCGCTATATTACCGTCAATTGTAAAGGTATTTAAAAATATTCTACACAAAAGTATAATATATGCCCAAGTAGAAAAATATTTAAGTAATGCCTAACATAAATTTAAGCACAAAAGATCTGTTAATATCAATTTAGTAACACTTGTAGAATATATCTCATCGCGGCTGGACTCCAGGCGGTAGGTAGGTAGATAGGCGATTATACTTCGATTTTCGCAAAGCCTTTGATAGGGTTAATAATGATATTCTTCTTTTAAAGCTCGGTGCTATTGGATTCTGTCCCAATTCGATGCGTCTTTTTGCTGACTATCTACGCGATCGACAACAGTTTGTCCAGTTAGGAATATATGAATCGAACCTTTATCACAGGCTCTGGCGTATGCCAAGGCACAATTTTGGAGCCACTATTGTTCCTTTTAATGATTAAAGACTTACCTTCTGTTCCTAGGCATGCGCAATGTCTTCTTTGCACGGATGATTTTAAGCTTTATGGTGACATCCAAAGCATAACAGATTCTCTCGCTATTCAAAGAGATATAGACGCTGTGTTAGAATGGAGTAAAATCAACAAAATGGAATTAAATACATCAAAATGTTATGTTATGACATTCGGTCGAATGTGTCATTTGATTACAAAATTAACGACAGTTTAATACTCAGATCTAACTCGATGAAAGATCTTGGTGATGCCTTTGATCAGAAGCTCACGTTTTATGAGCATGTGACCACGGTTGTCAAGGAATCATTCCAGAGATTGTGTTTCATATTTAGAAACGCTTAAGATTTCCAAAACCTACAAGTTTTACAGCTTTTGTATAACACATTGGTTCGGAACAAGTTTGAGGCAAATTCATGTATGTGGAATTCACATGTATCGAAATACGCACTTTTGTTAGAAAAAGTCAAATATCGTTTTTAAGATACAAACAAGCGGACTCTAGGATATTATCCATATTTATATACTACCAAATTTTTGTTAGGTAGTTTAAGTTACAACATGCTCGGAACTAGGCGGACAAGTGATCAAATAGGGACCATGTTAATAGTATGTCGCGGTTTGATTAATGCCTCAGATCTCCATAATGAGCTGGTTCAACTTAACGTACCGAACAATTTTAGCGAACCAGAAGACACAGACTGCTTGCTGTGCCCACATGCCACATGGTGGCACGGGCTACATCACCGATGCCGAGTGTACTCTCCGCTCTTAATACTCTCGTGGAAGCTAACCCGGACTGTGATATTTTTGCTGACGACTTGAAAGACGTCATGAATGCTTGCAATGCTTTTTATGAAAAGCTATCTTAAATTTACATAATGTAAATATCTGAATTAGTGTAATTGGTTGTAATTGTTACCGTTCTAATTTAATAAATAAATAAACAACGAACAAAGAACACCTAGGCTCAGAACAACCATTTGTAGATCTCATGTAAGGATCGAACCCGCAACAATCGGCAAAGTGGCAGTTATGAGGACTAAAACCACTACGTCATCCAAGCAGTCACAGTAAAAAAATATTGCGCTTCGGCGCCGGCGTCTGTCGTCAATTTAGGGGTAAATATACATGCTCGCAGCGATGTGGGAGACCGTTGGATGCCACGCAGAGGTCTCGAGTTCGATCCCAGGGTACGCATCTCTGACTTTTCGAAGTTATGTGCGCATTAAATAGTTAATTATCGCTAGCTTTAACGGTGAAAGAAAACATCATGAGGAAATCTGCATATCTGAGAGTTCTCCATAATGTTCTCGAAGATTTGGGAAATCCGCCAAGCCGCACTGGGCAAGCGTGGTGGACTATGGCCTAACCCTTCTCACACAGAGAAGAGGCCCGTGTCCAGCAGTGGGCTAGTTTAATACAGGGCTGATATTATTATCATTATACATAGGTAATACAAGACTGTTGCCGAACTTTCAAGAAATATAGTGTCCATGCGTTATCAGCGCAGGGGACATTGTGTCTCCATGCCGACCACACTGCATCTCCTTAATGACTTCTAGAAACACTACACCGCAGTAAGACACACGGCTGTTAGACAACAATGTTATACATAACACACAAGGTACGCAGCCTATAGGGTAGATACAGGCGGTATTTTCTTGATCAGGATTTACCGGCTAGACATGTATTTAAAATGTTGTTAACATTTTAAATTATATAATAATTTTTGTACGCCGTATTGGCAAGATACTTGCTTTGCACTATACTTTCATTTGTTTTTATAAGATCTTTTTATAAACCTGTGTTTAACAAATAAAAATAATTTGAGTTTTAATATTTTTTTATTTAAATCACAGATATCCTTTTAATGTACTTAGATCGCATGAAGTGAGCTCACAAATTAAATGGAGAACTATGTTATATAATTTTCAATATGACTGACAATGATAACACTATATTCATAATTCAGATCAATTCAAATGTCATGATGGCATTGTGTCAGATGGCAACTAACGTCCAGTTAGGTAATCATATTTAACGCATCTATAATTTCAATTTTTAATGTATACTAATATTGTAAAGAGACTAGCTAAGCCCGCGGTTCCATCCGCTTTTATGGTTACTGCGCCACCCCGTGGGTCATAGCGTGATGTTATATAGCCTGTAGCCTTCCTCGATAAATCTGCTATCCAACACTAAAATAAATTTTCAATTCGAACCAGTAGTTCCTGAGGTTATCGCGTTCAACCAACCGACCAAACAAACAAACAAACTCTTCAGCTTTATAATGTTAGTAACTATAGATAAAATTGTTTGTTGTCTAATTATTCCTCTAACAAGATATAATATGCCTGAGAAGCATAACGGCTAATATGCTCATAACATAAAAGATGGTTATAGCCAACAAAAGCCAATTCTTAAGTCAATAATGAATATATGCTATTCAAAAATCAATAAATTGTGTAAATTTAATAACGCGAGACACGAATTCAGGAAAAACAAACGTAAATATCATTTCCCATATTCAATAGGTACTCAATATTCAATATATGTAGATTTAATATCATTTGAAAGGTTGTTCCATGTTTAGAAATGGCTTCAGCAATGTATTTGGTTACATATAGTGAACTCGATAAATGGTAATCAAAGAGCATTATTACGGAATAGTAATATTTCGATATCATACTGTGAAATATTTAGACAAAAACGTTTGAAAATAAAAGAATATTACGACCATATCTTTCCGTATATTTGTGTGCACAAAAATTGCTGGGTAAATGGGTTGATGTCGGCCTCAATGGCGTAGTGGTTACTGCGACCGACTGCCACGCCTGAGGTTGTGGGTTCGATCCCCGCACAAGTCAAATTTTTGTGTGCATGGTCATAGATGTTTGTCTTGGTCTGTGTATTTCTACGTATAATATGTATGTATTTACAAAAAAAAGCTTTGTCCATTGTCTAGTACCCATAGTATAAGCTCTGCTTAGTTTGGGCTAGATGGTGTTGTATGTATGTGGTAGAAATATTATTATTTTTATAATATATTATTTGAAATTTGTACACAATGTTGCATATCTATATAAGAGTGTCTTTATATACCTACAAATTTTATCTTAAAGGTCTGACAAAACGGACATCAGTTCTTTAAAAATTAATTTCAGTATGAGCCACAGCGAAGCAAGGCCTTGTTTAGCTAGTTCCTAATAGACAAGAAAGACAACTTCTTTATTATACGACTGTCTTGGTAGCGCAGCGGTAGTAAACGAGGCTGCTGCGTATAAGATCTCGGGTTCGATTGCCGGGACGTACATGTCTATAAAATACCCTCTTTTAGACGTGTATCTGCTATCTACATTAAAATTACATATATTTGTAAATAGTTACACTCCTATAGGTATACCAAAGGAGTAGACAAAGATGTATTACACACACAGCCCGCTAGGTATGTTTTAACTTCCAAGTAATAGAGAATGAGCTCATTGCCGTCAACTCAGAATACCAGGCTCGGTGTTGCTACTGAATATTTCTTCACAGAAAAATCCAATAACAATTTGCTTTAGAAACTCAATCCGAAAACTTAACGATTGACCGCCAACATAAGCGTTGATTTATGCCTAGAAATGAGAGAATGAGACAGTCAGCTAATAATTATAATGATAAATTACAAAGTAATGAAGATTTTCGTTAGATTTTATTTGTCTGTATTCTAGATATTACGATGATTAACCTAAAACTTCGCCTCGCGTAATATATACATAGAATTCGTAATAGGTATTAACGCGATCATGCATAATGTTTATCTTTCGACCGTCTGCAGTCACAAGCTGACTGCGTCAAGCTATGATGGCCGGTGTAACCTGGTCGAAACGTCAAGCATCAAAAGTTAAACATTATGCATGATCGCGTTAAATATCCGTTTCGAATTATATATATTCTAGTTACTGCATTTATAAGTTATCGACATTTAATTTCAATGAAACGTCGCTTGAACGATAGAACATAAATTTAAATAAAATTTACATTTAGAATTATAGATCAAAATGTAAATTTTAATGGTTGCAGTTTGCAGATTAAATGCGGTAAAATGCAATCAGAGCTTTAAAGAAAACAGAATTAGACTCTATATTATTATGTAAAGTATAATTTAATTTAATTTTATAAGAAAAGTAAAAATAAAACAACGATTGATATACGGGATCGTAGCTAATAGAAACCCGCAGTCTTTGTCTACCGCTCCAAGAGCTGGCGTGTGCCTATGTATGTAAACAGGTATTATTTCTATTGCCATGTGTTACTGCAATATACTGGCCAGCAATAATAGCGATATTGTAGAATACACGTTAATATAATTACCAATAAGATCCCATGTACCTATATTTGTGACTCATATATAAATAAAATAAATAAATAAATATTTTGCATATGGGTATGCAAAGACTTATGAATGGTCAATTCATTCAAACGTTTTTGATTTGGACGGGCTATACTTAAACATTTCAGCAACATTTCAGCACATTTCAGTAATAATGTTTAGATGTCACTTAGGTTAATTAGAACCTATCGGCCATTTGCAATACAGAGGGTTACTCTATAACGAAATACCATGATAATAAATAGCCGTAGCAATCATAAAATATTGACGTTTACATACGTCCGACATATCAAAATGTAAATCCGACTTCAGTCAGAAAACGTTTTGTATCAATAATCCGATCTAGACAAACCGATTTTATGAAATATGTCTATCACGGCTAAAACTAAATCGACCTCGTGTATACTCGGTTGGTATCATAAACATAAACCAACCAAACAATAGCGGAATCTGAATCTAACAACTCAAACTGTGCAATCGCTTGCTACGCACTCTCTGAGATTCGTTTTCTCTCTTTTTAGTAAAGCAAGCATTCAACGGAAATAAAGAGATGAGGCGGTTTTCTAAACTCGACAACATTAAAATTCAGTGGTTATGTAATAGTTAAGAAAGATTTGAGTCCTATTTTGAATGAGATTTTTAAGCTAGTCGTAAGCTTTATAAAGAAATCCGACAAATTATTAAAAAGTAAGTAGCTACTATTTTAGAAACACCTATTTGAAATGAGTTTAATCGTTTTTGTCGATCTATGCTAATATCATAAAGAGGAAAGATTTGATATTTTGTTTGTTTGTTAGATTTAACTTAAAAACTACTATATACGGATTTTATCGCGTTATTTATTTAGCACTGTATTACAAAATTTTGAAAATATTACACTACTACTGATTTTATTTTACTAATTTATAAGCTAATAAAATTATTTAAACTATTAAATCTATTTATTTTTGGTTTACACTTTCCCCGACGTTTCGGTTGCTTTTCAGCAGCCATGGTCACGGGGAGACTCTAAAACTACCCAACCGATTATAAAAAATCTTTGACAGTCAGATAGCAATATTATCACCGAGTTTAAAAATAAGTAAGTTACGATATGTTAGTAACACTAACATAACCTAGCCTATTTTTATGCGAGCAAAGCCGCGGGCAAAAGCTAGTAGAAAATAATTAAAGAAATCTACATAAACAATATAAAGGAACCATAACTGTGCCACAATTTTGCTTACTCCATTCTCCCTTTTTATTGACTGTATATCAAATAAATTCATCTTTGATGATGTCTCTGAAGACATATCAGTTTTATGGTAAACATAACCATAGACAAACAAATAATATCAATACCATTTTATCTTATCGGTTTTTATAGTTATACCAAGCTATATAAGAATTTAGATGAAGCTACCGCTAAAAGGAAAGAAAAGCATCATTATCACTTATCGTGGAAGTTTCCATAACTGTAATATTCCACCAACATTCGACTACACAGATAGCGGAATAGTTAAAGAGGTCGCTACGCCACTGTCACTGTGTCACGTGTTCGAATGGTTTGAATCACATGAAACGAAAAAGTGTGTGATACACAAATGGTTGATCAGAGTCTGGGTGTTCTTTATATCCGTTGTTTGAATGTTTGTAAAGTCCTCTACGATACAGGTATTATTAAAAAATAGTAATAAAATATTTGGCAAGGAATAACAAGAAATGACGCTACGCTATAGTTTACGACAACTACGATGATAATACTAAAGTAAAGCGCCCTAGATAGTTTTGTGGTTCACACACATCCCTACGAAACAGTATGTTGCAAATTCTGACATTGCGGTGAACTCGTAAGTTTCAAATTCGGTACACATGAAGACTTAGGTACCTTGCAAGTCACATTTCACAACTTAAGCTAAACAGTTGCTTAATTCTTTAATAATAATCTGCTTTACGTATAAAGTTTTTATTACGTAACCTGTTAACTCTAGCTAAGCCTCGGTTAAAAGCGACTCAAGATTATAAATTCTGTTATTTTCAGAGTAGATTTTCATGCGACTTACTAAGTAAGGTTTACAAGTTAAGCCTAGTGAAATCCTGTGTTATTTTAGCTGTATGAGAGGAGGAATATTAGCTATTTACACTATTTTGTTTTGCGAGGGAAATCTTGCTTCTCTAGCGGTTATACGTTGTTCGGTACAAAATTTTCTCAGGCCAATGAGACATTTCTGTACCAATTTTCTATAAAATTGTTCGTATAAACATTCAGGTGTATTAATCGATTAAATTTTATCTTTTAATCGACAAGGGCTTATGTTATTAACTGTCTACATTCTAAATTTACATATTCAATTATTTGAAACATCCAAGTTGAAGTATTCCGACAATCAAACTCTTCGAAGGAGTCCGGAACAAAAGAAAAATAAAGCTATTTTAGCATTCAGCACACTTGTTCTCATTACGAGCGGCTTTGTCCTATTATTTACGAGCTACGTGAACTCTTTTCATAGCGATACATGCGTACATTTTATTAAAAACGCCATTATTAATTTGTAGCATTCATTTTCTAGACGTAAACATTTTTCATTGAAAAGAGTCAGATGATTAAAAACTTTATGCTTCTTTTCTAGTGGTAGTGTGCAAAGCCGTCAGAATTTCGAAAATTAAATTTAAAAGCAGTGTAGTGTAGGTACTATGGTGTAAAAACTACAGAGAAGTTTAAGTGTTAATTAAAGTATAGAGTGAATCAAATTCGTATTTTGAGGTAGCTTTCGTAGCCTACACTTAGTCTATAACCTTTATTTTTATGTCGCCATGTTTTGATAAAAACTGGTCTTGGCAAGGCCTATTTGGCAAAAGACCAGAATGTCTTTCGTTACGATACTATTAGCAATTGAAATTAATGTCAGCAGTGATTCATTTAAATTATGTCCTACGAAGATTCTCGAAGATACGTGTCAACTTAAATGGTTTCGTAAGTTTCTATGTTAATAATATAATGTTAATAATAATTATACATATAGTGATGTAAAACAAAGTGAGTCAAACACACAACCATTTTTTAAACTGATTATTTATTAGGTCGGTTGTGTAATTTACCTCTGTATTGAATTAAACTATAATTGGACTAACACTTTTGTCAATTCAGTATCTATCTACGGCAATCGCAATTTAACGAACTTTCAAAAAGCCATATAATATAAGCGTGTATTATACATATGTGAATACATATATACAATACAATAGAAATACCATTGGACCTATTTGTCTACAGTGTGTAGCACGAATAAGTTAAATTTTCAATCACAAGAAAACACCGAGCTATTTTTCATAAACATACATTAGCAAACTGATAAAAAGACTAGAATAACTTACAAACAGATCAACTGACATAGGAATAGGAAAACACTCCAATTGCTGTTGTCGTTATAATATCATTTTCAATCAAACGAGGTTTTATGAATAATGTTTTATTAATCACTTGGTCCGCAACATAAATAGCATAGACATAAATATACATACGAACAATTTAAAGTCGGTAATCATAAACACACATACACATCCGCGCATGAACACCAACCTTGCGCATCACAGTAATTTAGTTAACCTACATATTTAATCACACTAATACTCCATTATAGGCATAAATTGACATAACAGATGGTAAAATAATGATAATACATCAAAATGACAAGATAGAGGCAATTAAATTTGGCAGAATTAGAAATAGCAACTGCAATGTATCCAACGCACCAAAATTGTTGACGTCATCGTAATGCATATCTCGAATGATGAATCGGATTTTAATGACATTCTACTTTGCAATACATATAATATATGACAGAAATTGCGTAGATAAATCATTGAGTTAATATACACTACGTATCCTTTAATGTATTGACTTTATTTAATACGCGTTAAGGTGCATGCTCAATTGCTTGCATGCTAAATTTTGCAACGACAATTTTGAATGTATGCTCTCTGTATACATTCAAAATTGTCGTTACAAAATTTAAATATATCTAATATATGTATATCATGTCATTATTTGTTACTTTGTTGTTCGCTACTGCTTAATTAATATTGCACTCAAACGTGCCGTTGCAATAAACGCCCAATTATCTAAGAACTCACTTAAGCGATTATTACAACGACACGATTGAGTGCAATATTTAAATTTTATATAGAACATGTCACACGTTACTGCTTAATTAATATTGCACTCAAACGTGTCATTCCAGTAATCGCCCTGGCTTAGACTAAGTGAGTTAAAAAGAGCATGCACTTTGATGCATGCTCTTTTTAACTCATTTAGTCTACATCTACATCAGCATGCTACAAACAATTGAATCGAAATTTCACCTTTAGTACTTAATAACTCAATGGGATGAATTGACTTTGCGAACATTCGTTGGAAATAAAACCTCTTTGACGAACAGTTAATACTCTTTATCGACAGTAAATTCATGAACTTAGTCAGATTTACGTTACGACTGTCGTCATAAAGATTACGTATGTACTTTAATACCATAAAAGTCATGTAGTTGTCATTATCTAAACAATAAATATTTATATCTGTCGTTTCATTGCCTTTAAGCATTTCATGCGCATTTAATATTGATACGGTTTGAAGTTCTATTTCATTTGAGTATTATGCCGAAGGCGGGAGAAGAAATGAATGAGAGCTTTTTATCAATTTAAGAGGTGCATGCGCCATCATCATCTGTTTAAATTCTTTCCAAGTATTTAAGGTTTGGCTTGAAGCCAACCTGAGCTGATATTCGATATTTACAGCTATTCTATATAAAATATGAAGTATTTTACTTAAGTTGCTGGTGTTGATGTCAATTCTCTGTCGAGAAGAAATGTCTTTGTGTAACTCGTTGTATTCTGCGAAACATATTGTTGGCATAATAGTTAAATTGGTATGAACTATGAATACGCAACAACACTAATAACAATACCGTGATTTTAAAATGTACATTGTATTAAACAAATGTCATTATATTGATTACAATTGTTTAATTAATTATGTAAAGCTGCATAAATTACTTTACGTACTTTACTTCAGTAAAAACTTTTGTTATTACTAATAGCACTTTTTTACACTTCTTCAAGCAGTGTATCATACGATTTATCTTTTATAAGTTTTATAATAATTTTGTCCATGATTTTTTGATTACTGCACGTAGTAATTTCATAATAATAATACATATACATATCATTAGTTAGTAAGACCAATTTATTAGTTAGATATTTATATATGCTCTTATTTATAGCAAACTTCAAAGCTCCAAAGAAAACATCATAGTAATATAAGCTTTGCTCTTAGATTTCTTTCATTTCATGAATATCAATATAACCAATTGTTGGAATGCCAGGCATAATTAAAAACCTTTTGTGTCTGGCACTTACTTATCTAGATACTAGATCAACAAGAACAACATACATACTTAAATTATAATTTAGTCTGTCAGTCAGTTACTGAAATTGTTATTTACATCCAAGGAACTTATATTATGACGTGTGTCACAGCTGTGTATGTCATGTCAAGAAGTTTTTATGTGTTTATACCAGAAGGAATGGAAGCCTTCATTCCTTGCACTATAAACTAGTGATTTCCCAACTAAACTTTTTACTAAGGCTACGACGACAAGTTTGTCAGTTGCCAGACGGCTCTAAAGAATCAGAAACTATCCAATAAAACATTAGCTCGTTGCCAACATTTATATATTTTAACAAAGTGTAGTGGCCCACTGCTGACCGGTTGGAATTCACTTCACTCCGTTTCGTTTTATTGCCATCTGAGACGAAACGAACTTGTTCTGAATAAATTTTAAATAAGTAAAAGATAGCTGGGCCATTTTTTACACTATTCCTGTTATTAAATTTTGAAATGACTCCGTTATTCAAAGTCGCTCTTTGTGTTCGTATACCGTTGTTTTTCTTGCAGTAGTTGTAACACTATAACACATACAAAATTATTGATATTATTATAATAAAAGAACGAAATGAAACATGAATTAGATATTTCATCAACCCACATCGTTTAATATCGATTCATTTATATAGTTTTGCATTTATTTATGGTTAATGTTTCGAACTACAATAAATCAATAATAAGCCTGACATGAACAGTACAAACTTCTCCTAATAGAGACAAGACAACGTGTAAACATTTGAATGATCTAATGAGAAACAAGTTAAAGTAAATAATTTGACACCGCGGAGCGGAAGGAATCTATCAAGTACGCACCTCTATCATAATTGTACGACAATATTGATATTAGTCGGAACTTGTCAGCAGAAAATACAGTTATACGTTATACGGCAATTCCGAAGATAAATTTCAATTTCGTGTCTGATGCAAATTCATGTAATTTAATATTTCATAGCTTAGCTTATCAAACTTAATTACTTACTTGTTTAGATATGGAATTGAGGTCTAACATTTACTTCGCCTGTTGTCTACACGTTAAATAAATTCTAGACACTTCATCGTCGATTTAATACGATATTTTGTACAGAGAGGTTCTAAGCCTGGAATCAATTAAGTGCTTACCAATAATCAAGCGTAATCCTAATGAATGCCTATCAGGATGCGTTATTGCACGGATAATAGCTTCAATTACCGAAAAATCTTCGTTGACTAAATTTAAATTTAGGCCTATATTTTCCGGGTAATATTTTCAAGCTGTTTTCAAATAATTTCAACTAAATACACTTTTGAAACGTAAACGATGAATATTAGCATAGGTGATTTCATATCAGTTATCAATACGTTATTCAGAGAAAATTCAACCAGGTTGCAGTTTGATTTAACTGAAGCAGAGCTGTGTAAACATTTGGATGTTTTAACAAACGCGGACATGAGACATCGCAGGTGAGGTGTTTCGTTAAATCCTCACAACCGCAATAGCATGCAAAAATATTATAGAATAAAGTAAGCAAACAAAGTCTTAGATTACTAATCTGGTGATTTAAATATTTACAATTGTGGGCTATGAGTTGTTACTGATAATAGCTCCACTGACATCATTCACATTATTAGGAGACGCCTAACTCTGTTTGTTGACTACAATATTAGGACTACCTACTAAATTGTTTTATAAATGCGAAGGAGTAAGAAAACTTTAATTTAAAAACCTATGCGATGGCTCTGATTTATGTTCCTATTGCACACGGAGTCCGCTGATTTATTAAAAAAATATTTTACAGTAATTGTAGATTGCAGATATTGTATTATCTATTTTTTGTGTCGATGCTGCTGCATGTCTAGCTTTTTCACAAACTATTAAAGTTTGACGCTAATAACCATTTCGTATTACTTAAATAAGAAAAGGATATTTACTTTAAACCATTATTTTATAACAATTTATATTATAAGTTATAAGTTTAGGTTATTTATTAGGAGTCAACTCGTGGAGTAGTATCATAAATAGCATAATCGGTAAAGCGACGACACGAGTTATCATGGTATTGAATTCAAGTACTTGCTTTCAAGGTTTTCTTTTTCCTCGTTTATAATTTGCATTCTTACAAGCTTTAATAATAACCTTTATAGTAATGGACAGAGTGCTGCAAGACATCTCTTTTCCTTCCGTTTCATGACACGATCAAACGCAGGTCGTTATTGGAAGTACGCAAATAAAAACCTTTTATTCAATCTTGATTAGAAGAGAGTGGCAATTTTAAAAGAAAAATTGAGCCTTGCAAAATAATTTAAGCACGTACGGGGTCCTCGAAAACGCTTGCGAATTGTTGTTCGCCTTATACCTATTGTCGAAACACCTTCATAAGCAGATAGGGAACATATTAAACGTATTGTATTTGTTTTAACCTCCACAATGGCGTACAAGTACAAATATTTGCGCGGGGCGTGTTTAAATGAGGTTATTCTGACCTCGTTAAGTTTACGCTAACCTCGGTTTAATTTAACGTCACTAATACGTACTGAATAAGCGTATTGCAGCGATTTGGTTTATGTTTGACAACAATTAATGTACAAATGTTAGTTATATACACACGGCTACACATCAAGTTATATAAACATAACTACGCTACATACAAAATAGAGAATTGTCGGCAAGGGACAGTGCATAGTGGTGTCGACGTAATGGTAAGGATAGAGCGTAACAAAAATATAACGCACTATCTCGCACGATTCGTAGCGTTCAACTTCTAATAGTTTAAAGTCCAAACAGTCTAGGTTGATGAGTCGCTGTGTGTACGTAACATGTTTAAATCACATAAAACTAGGTCAGTCTAATTTAATTTAATTTAAAAACATACATATAATTTAAAAGATCAAAATCCTTTAATTACACTATAAGCCCTAACCAGTGTTAAAATAATAAGCATGTAGTACATAAGAAAATAAATATAGCTTAATCTGAATGTATTGTAATATTGAATTTCTGACTCCTAAACTACATAGATTTATATATCCTATATTGTACCTTACAAAGACAGTACACTAAAGATTTACACATTGTGTCAAATAATTGTGTTCAGTTAGGTAATTAAAAGAAAGTTAAGAAGTTTCAGGTTGATGTCTCAAGTTACCACTTCACCCCCACCTTCGACGTTACGACATTAAGTGCGTATTTTAAAACTTTAATAAGCACTCTTTTACGCGTCAAGAATACATAGCGATAATACTAACATACTTCAGAATTTTTGCATCAACAATTTTTATAACTGTTTGTTATGTTTTCTGAAGTCGGTGAAATATGCCATTCTACATTTACTGTTGTGGTATGGAGAAAGTTCACCTTTAGAAGTGGGACAGTGCATACGCTTGGATAATATTTATAAACGTTATTTCACATTATAAAAAGTATTTTAATAGCCTTCATTCTGACACAGCGGACAACAAGGTTATAGCATGTTAGGGATATATACCGATAAACTGGGCAAACTGTAATTGAAGTTTTTCGATTAAACAAGTTCGCATTGCTTTAATCTAAGACGAGAACTTATTCTTTTATCTCTTTATCATATCAGATGATGAGAATTCGATCCTAAAACTGGCTTATTTTAAACTCTTTTATCAAATCTACTTTCGATATTATTCTTGAAACAAAATCTAACTCTCAAAACAGCAAGGAAATCCTGAAATAATATAATAACCAAAAATATGTAATAATATATTTAATAGTTATTAATCATTCGCTCTTACAGTGAAGCAAAATATCGAAAGGAAACTGGCATGTCTGTAAGTTTACCATAATGTTGAAACCATGTAACGTCTGCTATCCCGCACTGGGCTAGCGTGGTAGGCTATAGGCCTAACTTCGAGAAGAGGCCGGGGCCAACAATATAACAGTTTATATAAAAGACTGATATTATTATTACACTTCTATGTAGCCACAGAATAGACATTAGTACTATATACGTATATAACTCTGATATCAAACGAGTCAAGCATTGCCGAGAATATAAATTTCGAAATACTAATATTAAACAAACAAATAGAACAACAGCCTAACAAGGATAAAATAAAAAAATTACGATCTGATGCAAAATCTACAGTGTCATGCAAAAAATACTGCTCACATTTTAGTATACAATTGATGTTTTAGAATTCAACAGTAGTGCTTGTTAGCGCCGCGGTCTGACGGCTCTTCACTTAGTACTATATACATATATATCTTTACAACTACATATATACGGCAACTGCATGTGCGAAAATAACAAGACGCTCTTGTGAAAATAGTGAGCTACGAGCTAAAAATAAATACGGTTTGTTTGCTAAAACAACGCAGAAGCGTATTCGGCTATCTTTGATATATAATGACAAGGGTTGGTATTTGACGCATTTTGTTTTTGTATAGCTTACATATCTTCTTTTGTTAGCTAATAAAATAGGTCTGGCAACTATTGAGAGACACGTTATTGTCGTATAAGATTGGTTAATCATGTTTTCGTAATCTTAGTCTTATATAAAAATCAATATTCATTCCTAAAATCAATTTTTTATTACATTGATTGGTAGAGAAAACAGAGAAAGGAAGTTCTTGGTTCAATACACTTTTTATTTTAAAAAGTGTACTGAACCAAGAACTTCAAGAAGATAGGATAAAATTATGTTGTTTTGTTTGCTGAAGAAATTCACAAGCTACGTTGATTTCGAGATACTATGATAGATGGTAGTAAAATACAATCCTTAAGTTCCTTGTACATTATTCTGAATATAGCACGCAGTTGAAACCTTATTATCACAGGCGATAAAAGTTTATTGTAATATTAACTCGACAACTTCAGGCTATAATCATATGAATCGTTTTAATACCTAGATTATTAGAAAGTATGTCTGTATAATTATGCGAGTCTTTATACGAGTTATAAAATCTTTCAATTTTAATGCTACGCTGATTCAAAATATACATTTATTTTATAGTATGTCAGATTGAATGGAGGCTTTACACATTCAGTGTGAGATACTATAAAGAAAAGTGTCTTGCTACACAAATTTGTGACTAGAGGAAGTATTCCACAAAAGGTATTGTGTGATCTGTTTACCAAGTCCTCACAACTTGCACAGTAGCGTTATCAAACAACTTTTCCAGCGTAAGATAAGTACCTGAGTATTGAATATTTACCCTATTATGACAATTCCATAAAGATATTTAAGTATCAATGAACAAATGAATAATCTGTTGATTGTTGAACTCATACCTACTAAGCTTCTTATTTCTCTACAAGTATCGAAAGTAAAAAGTATTTTGATAAACTTCAGACAAGAATCTAATTGAATACAATATGTTATTCTTTAGATGAGTATAAAAAACGCGATTTAATACTAATTTTATAAATTGTTAATAATATTACCAAAATGTTTATAAGAAAAATGAATAAATAAACAAGGTCATGAGTGATCTACGTCATGAGTGATTAACTTGCTTCTTTTTGACTAGAATCAGGAAACAAGCTTTGCTATTGCTATATCATTTTAAGTATTTTAACTTCTGGTGTTGAAACTTATCACTCCATTTGGATGTTGTAAAGTTCAAACTTGAAACTTTTTACCACCGAAGTGTAAGTCGCCCTGCACCTAAAATGAAAAACTTAAAAAATATTAAAATTCAGAGCAGTTTTCTTAACTTAAAAGTTACTTAAGTTATTTAAGTAAAGAAGTGTTTCCTTTCTTAGCAGAAAAGTCGCGTCTTCTAGAAACAGGATGTTGAAAAACTAGTGGAGGCCAAACTTTTGAGATCTTTTTGTCTACTCCTACTTGAACAAAAGCAAAATGGCAGCACGTAGTTCAAACAACATGACATTTGGTCAACTTAGTTCTGTGTTAAAGTTTGTTAACTGTTTTTAGCTCATTGTCTCTCTGTTAATGTCGTATACAAATTTCGTGAAAAGACTACGTGAAAATCAACTACAAAATTTCGTGGTGCATTTTTAAATTAATGCATTCGTCCTTTTACTAGTCTGTCAGAGAGTGATAAAAAAGCTACATTTAAAATATAAAATCAGGTCTAATAGACTAACATTAAGACTGGACTTGTTACTGGAAAAAGGTGAACATTTTCAGGTTGGAAAAATAGAGTAGAGTGGGTTTTACTGTGTCACCTGTGTGCCTTAATCAGATAGGTGCTGTTTTTATAGAAGTGGTAAAATATTAAATTTCTGTAAATATTACTTAATTTATTTTTATAACTTACATACTTTAGTTACGTTTATTTGAAATAACAGTGTTAGCAATACATGCAGTTGACTTAAATCAATTGATGTGTAGCAAGATTATTATTTAATGTTAATTTTGTAATATTATTGAGCCTTTAAACCAACATTGCAAATTTCAATTTATAACGTGTTTTTGATTCACAAGGGTATTGTTCAATTGTACATGTACTTAATATAATTGCACTAAACATGATTTTAACATTAAATGCGATTCTAAAAAGCCTGTTACATCGATGTCGATGATTATTTCAAACTACCAAGATGTGTAAAATGCTACCTGTTATAATGCGGCGGATAAAATATTTGTGTGAAACACTTTACGATAAATAATTAATACAGTAGGTACTCAAGCGAAACCAAAATAACCAGTAAAATAATAAACAAAATATCGAATCAAAAAACTACTAGTCAGGAAAGCAGAAAAGCAAAACTGAAAAATGAACCTAATCCAACGGAACTTAAATATAGCATTTATTTTTAATACCTACATTACTCATGTCATTATAATATACATATTATGTACAAACATACAGTTTCATGCCTAAATCCTCTAAGAGGCAGGCTCTATTTCGCAAGATACAAGAACGGCGCCGCTTTTAAAAAAGGAAATGTTATGCCGTATAAAAATCAGGTATTGCGTAACTACAATTTTATTCTTATCGACAATATTTAATATGTTTTAATGTCCATGATAGTAGTGTAATAATGGCCATCATTAATCTTTAGTATTTTGATCCTTCTTACTCATATAATGTATTCATTGACAACAACTAAATATCTCAGAATTGTCCTTAAACAGGACAGGCCAAAATCACAACCAGGTGAACTTGCGTTGCGTAGGCTCTTAGCGCTGATAGAGCCGTAACTCCTACTTCGAAGGGTAGGCAACTAACAACTGATATACCTGGAGAAGCAAGCGTCTACAAGCTACGGTAACTACTATCAAGCCGCCCTGTATGCTTTCTTGCTACCTCGATAGTACGACCATACTAAATTATTAAACTAAATTCTTTCTAGTGGATAATAACTGTGTACAGCAGACTGTCGCAGTCTGTTAACGTAATTAATGAAACCTACAAAGGTAGCTGTTTTCACGTTACACAATGGCAAAAACATTGTCGCTGTTTTGCAAATTTCACGGTAGCGCTATTCCTAGTACCTACTAACTTTCCAAGTACTATAGATTTTATACTCATATATTTTTTTAAATTAACTATGACTACTTCTGCTTTAAGGATCCAGCCCTGCGCTGTGGGTGACTTTAAAAATAAACAATTCACGCACATAAAGTACATACAAAGATTAATTATTTGTGGAACACACAAAAATAATTGTCACGAGTATGACTCGAACCCACAACAAATTCACGCGGCAGAAGCGGTGAAGCTATCACTTGACTGTTAATCCATCCATGCAGAATAGAATGTATTTAAATTTTCGTCGCAAAAGCGGTTAAATAAACGAACATAAAATTCAATCTCCTGTCAACACTTAAAACCTTATTAGTCCGCATTTTGTAGTCCCGGCGGATATGTTGAAGCTGTGGAAATTTCTACCGTACTATTTTTTTCAGACGCTGAATTTTTGGCAAAACTGCGGCAGCGTTATGACAAGCTTAATTTTAAGCCGATAACCCATTTAAAACAATAATGCTTATAAAAATGTACATTTAACAGAACACAAGCTTAAAAAAGCAAAGTAAATTTGAATCTAAACGAAATGTTGTATATCAAAAGTCAGACATTTTAAACAGTCAACAATAATATAAATCAAATTTGTCAAAATTAAACGAGCCATTGTTTTCAAATTGTCAAATAATTACATTATACAACATGTAATGGCATGTAAAATGTTGCATTTAACACTCAATAATTATAGAGAGAGACGTTGAAACATAATAATGTGGCAAGTTAATTGTGTTTAAACATTCAGTAAAATAGTATGTTATCGGCTTATACCACACTCGGCGGTTATTGTTGACACATTCAAGGGAACTACGGAAATACATACAAAAAATAATAAACGTTTCTGTTATCTATGCTACAACGCACGGCCACGTGGCGTTCGTTCTCCCCGGAATAACCTTTTTTAGAATCCTTTTGTACTGGCAAGGGATGTTGTGGTGCTATTCTTGTGGTTTATTGTGATATAAGCTATATGAATTGAGTTCGTATAACAGATGTTTTCGTTTGCAAGTCGTGCGTTTTCATTTTCACCAATACACAGCGATGTAATTAATAAATAAAATTAAATAATAATTAATTTCGTAATGAAAGCTGTTCAAAATACAATTCTCTAATATCAGTGTCATAAACATTACAAATAGTATTCGTAATGAAAATAAATGACGCCTAATTTTTTTATGTTTAATAGATTCGATTAATCCTATGTTCTTAACAGTTTTATTAATAGAATTGGGTCTCTGATTCAAGTAGACTTAGCTTAGGAAACACATTGGTTTCTTTGAAAGTAATACGAATAATACTCAAAATAAGACATCTACACAAAATAAGAAAATTGATTTCCAGTAATGAATATACAATATTTGATTAAAAATTACAATAATGGAATTGGTTCCATTATTGTAATATTCATCAATTTATACACTGTAACTTTTAAATACCACAACAATTTAATCTAAGATCTGCTACTAGATGCTGAATTCTCAATTAAAACGTTATTCGTGCCACCGAACCACTTTGGTATTTTGTGGTTGTGCTCGGTATTAAATCATAAGCTGTAGATAGTGATGTTTCTACATGCTATTAATCTGTGGCCTTAACATTGGCGTCTGAGCTTCTTGAAACCTGGTATTAAATGGTATTTAGTATTTATTGTTGTGCCAATATAACAAATAGATACTTCGACACGGTAAACGTAAATTGTTTGAAATTGATAGTACTAATTTTGATTGTTCGTCATAGCACTAATAGCCAATGTTTTGAAGGATCTCATGCCGTACTTTACACACCATATAATATTAACTAGGCCACGGTAAGAGTTTACTAAAAAAAATAAGCATAGCCGTAAATATGCAGTACCATAATATTCTTTTTTTTAAAGGCAACTCCCACACTAAGGGTTATTCATGTGTCGCGGGAGCCTTTACAAACATTCAAACAACGGACACAAAGAACATCCAGACTCGGAACAACCATTTGTGCGGCACACAAATTTTTGTTCCGTGTGTGATTCGCACAGACAACACTCGGTGCAGTGTCATCGGCGAGGACATATGAAGATTAAAAAAAAAAATAAAAAAAAAATTATATATAAGAAAATTCAAACGTGTATATTGATATAATATGGTTTGATATATTCTAAGTATATTGGAGAGCGTGTGCTTTTACTCATTTTGCAAATAATCTGGATAAGCCGCACAGTACATAATATTAGCCTAATGTTAAAAAAAATCGTTGAAACTGAGTAATCTTTCGTTTGAGGCCGACGATACTATAATAAACAAGATCGCTTTAAGACGAATGGGAATTGTTCTACGTTTACACAAAGTGCAATTTGTTTGTTTATATTAAAATAAAACAAGGTATTTCCTGGATAATAACTTGTACGGCCATTACGGTAGATGGTCGCAATGCTTGCAGATATAAACAAAATAGCATTCAACTTGTTCCCGCAGTTTGCGTCCAGAGTGAAAATTTATAGACTTTCCAAATGCTGTTTTCGTGGCCTTATACACTTTATTACTCGCTTCCCAATGTCCATATTTATTCAAATAAAACAGAAAAACAGACATAAATTTTGTTTTATTTTATTTCGTGTTTTATGGCCGCATACTCAAACGGCTGCTGTGGCTTGGTTTCCGCAACTCTGGCTCATGTGTAGGAGCATTTGATGCGGAAACTTAGTTACTCGGCATGTTACAAATGACGGTCCGAAACGGTGGTCAAATGTTTGCAATATTGGAGTAATTACATAAATAAGATAACACTGTATTACCTTTTCTAGTAGTTCGGTACTTGTTTTTTGGGTAGCACTTAAGATAATGAAAAGATTCATTAGGGTGAACTATGTACTTGAAATCTAGCAATCGACTTGGAAAACAAAGACTTCAAGGTTTACTATACCATATACTGTTTGTATATATAGGTAGAATAGGATATACTTAAAATATATCGTGTTCAGTGTGTAGAGGAACCATAATATAATCCTAACTAATTATAAATGCGAATGTGAATTTGTTTGTTTTTCACGGTCTCACGCCTTAACTACTTGATCGATGTATTTAGAATTACTAGTATTATTGTTAACTCATTCAGCTGAGCTAGGATGCTTTTGTTAGGAGCGAGTTTACATCGGTAGTATGGCATGAGAGGTATTTTTTTTTTTACTCATCAAAATGACCACTGTCCGCCTGATGGTAAGCAGTCGTGTGGTCTATGAGCAGTGGCCTCCACATCGTCCTCATAGCAGCCGAGGCGTTGTTGAGGTCTCTACTTTGACGGCCTGAGAAAGTCCTTTTTTACGCCCCGCTCAAAGGACCCAGGATTGAAGGAAGAAGGAAACACGTGCCTTGGCAGAGAATTCCATGCCTTGATCGTTCGGCAGAGGTATGAAGACCCAAACTTGTTGGTACGCACTCTAGTCGACTCCACCGTGTAAGGATGGCATCTGAGCCCAGCACGCGTTGTTCTGGATAGGAAAGGGGAGGGCGGGATAAGGTGGAATAATTCTTCAGAGCACTCCTTGTGGTATATTCTGTAGAAACATGCCTAAGAGGCAATATCCCTACGGAGTTGCAGAGGTTCCAGTGAACTAGTGACCTCTGGATCTCCGATGATACGGAGCTCTCGATTGCAGTCCAATGCCATATCCATTGGGTTACCACCGATTCAAACTACACTAATGATACTCTTTAGTGTAAGCAATGTCAATAGGTAATCACATATCAATATTAATGGTAAAAGTTTACTTTAATAACACCTTACCATCTAGTAGATAATTATAATACCTATACTAAATTATGACCGCCGTTTCGCTAATGAATTTCCATCCATCGGAAACAGTATTTTTTTCTAGATGAAAGGTATGTCCCTTTATGTGCTCTATGTCCTTTTATATACCCCTGACAAGGGGTATGCAAAATTTCATGATGATTGGTCAAGTAGTTAAGTTGTAAAATCGTAACAAATGAACAAAATTACATTCACATTTATAATACTGGCTGTCTAGGTGCTGTTGGGTATAGATATCTACATTGAGGTGCTGACAGCTTGCTGCGCTTCGTGAAGTATCGACACCACAACAATAGCTATCTAAATCCTGCCCATAGATTAGTAACGCTCGAACTATTCGCGCAATAGCATAACTTTTGTGTGGCTGTGTATACAACTTATTTGCGTAAACGTGGTAGGGGTTGTTTTCCAGATCCAATAGTACGACGTTAGATTATTTTTGTTAACTTACCAAATACAATATTATCTGTTTTGTTTTTTACAAACTACTAAAACTACTTTTGCCCTCGGCTTCACTCGTGTAAAAGTAGGTTAGCTTTTAGTAACAGTACGTTGCTTTTTATAAAAAATATAGCCTATGTTTTTTGGTGATAATATAGCTTTGATGACGAAAATGTTTTTAAAATCGGTTGAGTAGTTTTTGAGTTAAATCCTTACAAACGAACAATCAAAAATCACATCTTTCCTTTTTATATAATTAGTATAGATATAGACTGTACTGTATGCAATCCCTTCTAGTATTATTAATGCGAAATTTTTGTTTGTTCCCTTTTGACGGAACCATTTCGGTTACTTAATATATTATAAATGATTTTTTTCTAACCTAAATTCAAATTCGCATCTCTCGTCGTTGGATTTTAAAATACATAGCCTGTGTCGTGGGACTTCAACAGGCACATGTGTGTCTACAGTAGCGAAACATCTTGTTTAATGTTTAAGGTTAGACTTTTTATTATATAGATCTTGCCCGCGGCTTCGCTCGCGTAAATGTAGGTTAGGTTAGGTTAGTAACATTCTTTTTTTCTGGATGTAAGGGACTCTATATCCTATTCTGTATACCTGACAACGTGTATGCGAAATTTCATGATGATCGGTTAAGCAGTTAAGGCATGAAAGCGTAATAAATAAACTCACTTTCGCATTTATAATATTAGTTAGGATTAGGATTTGAATACAAAGCAAAAAGTAAATTTCTTCTATACAAAACGTTTTAAAATTTCCACCGTAGGAGAAAGTCATAATCAAAGTACATAGTCTCAGTCCTGTTCACCCCTCGTGTCTTTACCACGTGTTCGGTGGTTGTGGGTAACTGTTGACCTTGCGGCCGTGTTGCCGCAACATGGCAACGTGAAATCCTTCTAACTCAATTACTTTTCAAATTATTTATATTGTTCTCATAACGAAATATGTATAACATAACTCGCACACAAAAATGTGGCTTTATTGTATCGTTTATTATTCGTACTGTAAATATAAAAATAGGTAGGTGACATACCTACCTATAATTTTTTTTTACATTATTTATATGATATCTTACAGCTGAAACAGTATGATAGAAAAACTTATAACATAAATAAGGCCAATTACAAATTTTCACTTATAGCCTAATTAACAAGCTTAAAAACTAACCAACATGCAACAAAAATAAATATTAAATAAAATGATTAACCATGATTACTACCAAAAAACTGCCAAAAGAATGTTTAACTAGTAACTGAGGGATATCGACTGATGCAGTACATTCATAGGGAGATAGCTAAGGGATAAATCTTGGGGCTGACACAAAAGATCCCAATGGGTCGAAGTGTCGCCGGTCTGTGCTGACTGGCCCCCATACATAAGATAAGATAACTGATGGATATACACACGCAACAATTAATAACTAGTACTTTATATATTTTTGTTTTGATATAGTCAATTTCCGCGCTAAGTGTACCTAATTTCATTTCTGCGGGGCTCAACAAACACTAAAACAGCGGATATAAAAAATATCCAAAGTCTGATCAACTGCTATTTGTGAACCATGAAATACACAAAGTTGCAACAATAAATAACTGCGTAATTACGATTTAATGTTTTCGACAGTTGGTTAAACGTATAATATATTTTTTATCTATACAAGTATTACATACAGTTGCAATTTGTTTATATGTATACATGGTAATTTCTGGATCTACTAAATCGATTCTAAACATTCTTTCACTTATAGATAACTGCACTATATCTGAGTCATATGCATATATGACTCAGATATACATTTTAATAAAGACAAACTAATAAATATCACTAACAATTTCAATAGATACGGCTGTCTAACTTATTATTTTCTATTTCCCAACGACAAAGTATATTTTATTTACTATTTCAATATTTTATGATAAAATCAATAAAGGTTCCTTTAAAATTGAGTGCCCAATCATTTTTGGATTGAGCACTCAAATTTTTTATTTGATCTCCAAAGCAACATAAAAATGTATGAATGTACACATACCTACGACCTTTTAATTGCTTACCTGCCGAGATATGAACCACTTCAAACGGAGAAACGAAAAGGGACGGCAACGCCTTCGTGTGTTTATCATGAGTTTTTATCTACATCGTTATATTTAGGTATAATGGGTTCCATTAAACGTTAATATTATTAAAAATTATATAACTGGCGTGTCTCGTTGAAATTTTAAAGTAATGTATTTATATTTTAAAAACTGTGGTTTTATTATGAACGACTCCTAAAGAGGCTTAATATAACGTAATTAATATGAATGATATGTATCTCAGTATATTTTATTTAACTTTGCTTAATAATTATGTGTTTATGTCTGACGGAACAATTCATTTATACAACGTAATGCGAGCAGATGTATACCTTCCTTTCAGACTCTATGACTACTAACAGTTAACTAATAAAATCATTTCAGGATATTTCTCGATCTTACTTCAAGCGAAATCTTATTATCGATGTTTTGTGTTCGGAAATTCTCAATAAGAAAACGGAATCTGCAATTTTGTCCAGTAGAAGGTAATGTGCTTGTCCCCTTATTACGTCGGATCCAAAAATACATCTGACCAAATTTACTCTTTACATATACTCTTCGGGTTGGTAATTGGTGCCTGGATAGCCGAAGGAGACAATCACTATTTCATATGAACCTTTAAAACTTGTTAGAACGTAGGGCAGGTACATCTTCATTTAAAATTACTACGACGTAGCAGCATGGCGTGAAACTTCCCGGTAAACAGCAATCAGTGCGACCTCTATTACGTGGGATTTAAAAAGATGTTTAGTAAAATCTAAGTGTTACGCTGTTAATGTGTAGTAGACTTAAAACGCTTACAATATAGTCACAGGATCATAATCTCAGCCGAAAGATGTTTACTGCCTCTTCCAAGGGTTTCCACGCGGGCCGGTCTTGGGCCACCCGCATCACAGATCACAGGAGATACTTACAATAAATTCTGCTTTTAATCTTAAAACACATTATTGTGAGTGCAGCGACATACAGTATTTTTTTTTTATCTGTGTACTTTTTACTATATTCCAGTAAAAGGACGTAAAAATAACAATTTCTAAAAAAGAAAATGCAATCACTATTGTTGTTAAAACATTTTCTAGAGAGTTCATTACTAGAAGTTCAGTCTGTTAATATATTTTATAATGAAATGTTGTCATTCTTGGCAGTAAAGAAATTGTTTTTAATTCGTTATTTAGAGCCAGGGAATAACAAGAATTGTATCATGTAATATTGTCTTACATTTACGCGAATATGGAGACTAAGATGGTGTTGGTCTCTTCGTATCCCCGTGACCATGGCTGCTGAAAAGCAACCGAAATGACGACGAATGTGTAAACCTAAATTAAATAGTATAATAATTTATATATTAGTAAATTTTAACAGAAGTAATTTAATAGGTTCAAAATTATGTAAAGTGATTCTAAAATAAACAACCCGCTAAAGCTGCCGTATAAATTAGTTTCTTTTTTATACAACTAATGTGGCAAACAAGCTTATGGCCCACCTGATGGCAAGTGGTCACAGTAGCCTGCAACACCAGAGGCATCACTTGCGCGTTGCCGACCCTTTAGGAAAAAAGGAAGTGGGAAGGAGAAGGAGCAGGTAGGGAGCAAGAGGGTGATTGGGCATCCGACACTCTCACTCACCAAACGAAACACAACAGTAGGAATACTGCTATTTCACGTTGATATTCTGTGAGAGGGTAGTACTTCCCCGGTCGAGCCGGCCCTTCATACTGAAGTCAGCTCTACTACACAAAATAATTTTAATTTCAATATATCATCTAATGCCTAAAATATTTCTTACGCTATTTGAGTTTGCAATTGAACTGTATTAGTATTAGGTTACTGTTTCTAGGATTAAGATTGATTGGAAACACTTTGATTGGTAAATATTTACCCTTTTTCTTCTGCGCAATGGATATTGACAATTCACTAGAATAACTAATAATCGTATGAAATTATCCATCAATTTGATATCCTACAAAATAAATACTTAGATATACTTTCTCCCTTTTTAATTGTTTGTTTTCTGTTAAGTACCGCCGTATATTATAAAAGCGTTTTACGTTTACTCACCAACATATGGCTATATATTCTTTGCTTGTTTTGGTAAAGAATATACTATATTACAAGAACTAGTCTATCCATCGCCTGTGACAGAAATGTACTAATAAATTACACTTTAACAACTGCCATCCGTCGTTTCAGCCGCGTGTTAATCGTGTAAGTAAAAACATGCAAGGCCATTTATGCCACTGTTTAAATCCATGATAGTTCTCACTAAATTTTTCTTTTCGTAACCTTTGAAAAAGTATATCGAGGAACTATATGTCTCTAAACAAAATATCGCTAATATTACGTAATTTTGTAGACTTTAATCACGCCGATTAAAATACATACAAACACTTGCATTTATTATAAAACCATTGCAGCTACTTTCGCACGTGTACCTTCTATTAAAAACGTGAAATGTTCAGAGCGAGAAAAATAAATAACAGACAGAAAACACTTCCCCATAACGACTGTATTATTGAGGTGGGAGATATAACAACATGACTTGTTTGTGCTTGTTTCGTTCTAATTTCTCCCTTAGTGGCGGACAGGTAACCCAGTTATAACAGGTATAACGTCCGCGTAAAAACCTTTGTTGTGATCAAGAGAGTTTGTACACTAACATGTCCAGGGATGAAAGTCAATGAAGTTCTTTTACTAGACAGACGTAAACTCCAATCATTAAGTTCTGTGTACGTGTTTGGAATTCACCGTACGTTTTATCTGTACTGAAGCAATTGCCGTTGTCTTTGTTACAGTCGTTTAAGAGATATTTATATAGATCTCAGCTCGATAGCCGTGTAGAAGACCGTTGGATTGCCATGCAGAGGTTTTGAGTTCGATACCGAGGCACCTCAGATATTTCAAAGTTATGTGCGTATTACATAGTTAATAATCTCTCTTTGTCGGTGAAGGAAATGATTGTGAGTTTACATCTTATTAGATAGTTAAAGGTCTTAGAGTTCTCTATAATGTTCTCGTGCGGGTTGGTAGGTTTCACATAACTTTTATGTGAAATCTACCAACCCGCACTGGGCCAGCGTGGTGAACTATGGCGCACCTCTTCTCATACTGAGAAAAAGTCCGTGCACAGCGGGATAGTTCATAAACAGAGCTCGTATAATTTTTTTATATTATATAATACCTCGTCGAAACTACCTTTTTGTACTTTTTAAGTCATCCGTATTTAAGTGTAAAACAGTCATGTTAAAAACCAGGCTTTGCTCGTTTCGGCCATTTGAGCGTAAATATGTATAGTATATTCCAATGTTTCGAAAATTTGCAACGCTTACATTGATTTATTGTATGCCGACAGCATACGTATGACCAAATTAAGAGTAAAATGTAACGCTCTCGTATGACAAAATATTTATTTTACGTTAATTACCAGAGTAACCATTATTTTCCAGTTCACTCATATCTGTGCTCATATTTACAAATCGCTAACGAGAGATCACTTTTATTATACGCTGCGTTAAAGCTGCATGCTTCTATTTTTATAAAAACTACTCCCGTACTAGGGATAATTTCTATGACATAAGGGGCCTTAAAACATTGAAACATAGGACACAAAGAACATCTGAACTCAAAACAGCTACTTACTTACGGATAGCAAAAATTTTGCCTCAAATATTCGGCGCATAAATATTGGTCAGTAGAACTTTTAAGCTATAGCGACATTGTGCAGTAAAAATTTGCACAACATACAACAGACATACTTTTGTTTATTACCTACAATACGTATCGTGTACCAAAACGGAGTGATCATAATTATTTAAAGGTACTAATTCATTTTGCCAATGCCGTAACTATATTTAAAAAATAACAACAAATAAACGAAACTAAGTAACTAAGTAAAAGAGGTAATTTTTGTTCTCATTAATAGCTTTGAATACGCTGATGTCAAAATAAATGGCAGCTCCAATTTGTGAAAAATATTCAATACAAACATTCAAAATAAGCAGTTTGTAATTGACATGAGAAATTAGAATAGGTACTATGTTAAGATTTATGTAGGATCTTTGATGCATTTCTTACTGAGCAGACCAATTTAAAAATAGGGTTTATAAGGTAAACATCGTTTAAAATTTCTTGGGTGAATTGAATGAAATATTGAAGGTAAATGTGCATGCTACGAGCCTTTAATATAACCAACACCTTTCTGCTGCACCATCGATGTAAATTTAAAATTAGCGATTGAATGCTCAGCGACTCCGATGTTCACAAAATATGATTAACGAACGTCCGTCCAAGTCATTTATTCCGTTGACAATGCCGAACAGAGAGAGGCGCAAATCATCTCAGTGTTGCAATTTACTCTTAATAGCTGCGTATATTACATAATGCACTGTCCTGCGCTATAGAAGCGATAGCAAATTACGCGATTGCTCGACGTTACCGTATTTAGCCTGTACATCGTCGATAGAAGCCTCTAAATATGCCGTAGAATTCCCAGTACACAATAGCTGTCTCTATACGTTTGTAGAGGTTATTGACTTTCGGTCTATATAGCAACAAACTCCTTAAATTCTAGGTTAATGTATTTATTAGGAGTGACAAATAAACATAAGGCGCGCTTTTAGCAAGCGTAGCCTATGATGGCTATGATATCAGGGTGACACCCGCTCATTGGCAACTTTATGAAAAAAGGAATAAGGGTTTGAATAAAAGGAAAGGAATAGAAGCGGTAGGTATATGAGCCTTACATGCAGTAAAGTGTTATGATGGTATGATGGTAATCTTACAGCAATTAATTTCTGCTTACCGTAGATCCTGGAAGCTAGGTATATCATTCACGCATGACCGATACAAAAAGTAGTCACAAGAAATAGACTGAACTAATCCTGTCACCAAATACACAACAATTTTATGGAACTCTGGCAATCCTATTAACTATAGGAATACAACATATTTATTTGCATTCTATAGTCAAAAATACGCTGTCCAAAAACATTACGAAACACTCCAAACTCTCTAGTAATCCAGTATATCTATAAATAACTTTTATATTTTTCTAAATGAACTAATTTAATACCTAAAGCAAATAAGCTAAATGTATTTTAAGCCGATAGCAGAATAACAACGAATGAAAACAATTTCAGGAGCTTAATTGAATAAAAGGAAATAGAAAACCACACTTTGCCTTTTAGTGCTGAATGAGTCGATCCGGATATATGCCAGACTAATACACATTCACCCTTAAAGCATATAGGGTAATGGACTAGTGATACTAATATATCAATAGGCAACAAGATATATGGGCTCTTTACATGCCATCTCATGTCATCGTGAGTTACCGAGTGCTGAGTAGAAGCCATCAATAGATACTTCATCATTACGGCTTACGTTCACGATATTTCACACTACACACAATCTATTTGATCGGTTCTTCTTTACACAGCTTCGCTTAAGAAGCTCTACCCATCGTTATAAATTGTCACCGATTGCCAATCTACATCTATTAGCATTTTTATTCGATACGTACACGGCTTAACGATTATTCCAACATTTTTAGAGTTACGTAGTTCGCAAAATGGAACGACTGGACTCGTTCAAAATTTTCCACGTACAGATGGAAATATGGAAACTCATTGGTGGAATATAAAACCGGTATTGTCCGGGAAGTTTAATTTTGTTTGAGCTTACAATCAAAATGGCTTTTGATATTCGTACGCATAAGTGTAATGAATTTCATAAATATGTAAACATTTACAGTGCTATTTAATCAACAATGAATCGTTTAAAATTTGTTCACTTCATCAGTCTTTACAATATTAATAATGTCGAATTGAAACTCTGTTAAACACGAATAAATAACTTTACAATATTGTAATTCTTTACTCATAAATATTATTTTAATGCACAGTCGTAAGCTTTTAATATCTTATTGGTAACTATTAACTGTTTCCAGTAGTTCAGTGCCTAAAATTTCCACCTACGTCTACTGCTTATCATAAGGTTGCAGGTACAATTCTTGAGCGTTGCCGTATTATTAAGATCCTTTATTACGTATTCAGTAGCAGCGATAGCTCAGTGGAGAGACCAACAGACTGCAATGCAGAGGATCTTGGGTTCGAACCCACGTCACGCACCTCTAACTTTCAGAAGTTATATGACTTTTAGAAATTATGTGCGTATTGATTGACAATTATCGCCTTCTCCGTGCCTCGGAGAGTACGTTAAGCCGTAGGTCCTGGCTGCTCATCTATGGCAGTCGTTATTGGGAATTCAGTGCCCTATAATATCCTGACACTAGTCTAGCCTTAGGGTATCGTTAGCCTTCGGGTTGCGGAGGTCAGGTGGCAGCCGCTCCGTGTAAAAACTGATATCCAGTCAAATCCGGTTAGACTAGAAAAGCCGATCCCAAGTGACTTAGGAATAATAAAGGCTAGAGAGAAGAAGATTACGTACTCAGTAGCACACAGAAGATCAAAAAGTGTCCTAAAGACAATTACAGTCACTCTTGGTGCGTTTAGATTAGTCTAAATATGACAGGCGAAATGTTCAATACCTTCGTGAAATTTAGTTATTCAGAAAACTATGCCTAATAATTTATATAATATATTAAGATTGATGCTGGTTTTGATGTTATTAATTGAGGTGTAAGATCTCTAATCTGTTTGCTTATTTCATAGATAAATTAAATTCCTTCAGGCACACAATATTTTCAAAGAATTTTCATCCGACTCGAGCAATCCAAACTTAGTTAATAATATACAGTAATTAAGCCGTGGACTTTAAAATACTGCGGATAAACGGTTGGCGAGTTACAAGTCTCCTTTGAAATAAGTTTGCTACGGCCTGATTTATCGCACTTGTAGCCTAAAGACTTTGTTGTAGCACAGTAGGAGAGCTCGTGAACATTTTAAATACATTTCAGCGTCGCTTATATTTTAAACTTGCCATAACCTTTTGTTTTCTACAAGATGAAAACAGTTGATGGAAATTACGCGCGTTGTTTACATGCGCGAGTTAACTATACATGTTACTTGCGCGTGTGCCTTGCGTTAGATGTTGACGCCGTGTACAATCCATACAAATCCTTTAACTAGCGCTTGTTATTCGCATCATTAACAAAAATCACTACAATGAGTGTCTTTAGTAAACTAAACTTATCAAAGGCACTTACTGTATGTATGTTTTATTTCTGTGCAAAATTTACGTGGTACTTACCGTCCAGTCAAGACTGTTATTGTCAATGAGGTCCTGAGTTTGAATCGTGTTGTAATGTGACATTAGATTAAACTAAGAGGAAAGTCTTATACATTTGGCTTGGCTCTATTGCGTAGGTATATTAGAATGTGTCCCTTCATGTTCAACAATAGGTATACATAAATTAAACATATTATATACATAGGTATACATAATAACGTTTGTATACAAGCAAAATACTTGTCACTGATTATTAATGATATCAGTAGTGCTTTAGACTTGAAATGTACTTCTATTCATAAGCTTGATAAAATTATGTCATCCATAGGATGCGCTAAACTGCTGGTTACATATACAATACTATGCCTCTATGACCAACAGCCGCGACGCGATGCGATGGGGCGAATATTCACCTAACTAATTATCTCACTTCAATGCAATCCCATAGCATTGATTAGTTTATAGCAACAAGCACTTAGCTCTCCTCTTGACATGAACAAAGCACTTGAAGCGACAATGGTTCAACGAGACATTGATTGACGATCTAAAGGTCTAAGTTCAGACCTATTGAACTATTGTGCTGAACCACGAGAGTTTACATAGATCGATTAAAGCTTCGAGATGGATATCTGGAGTATTAAAAGCCTTGCTACGCCCGGTGTAGTAACGATGTAAAGGCCTGTAGCAAGGGTTTATAGTGGCTATGAAGATATCGCTTTTATGCGTTAGTGGCAGCTACGTCAGAGTAAGTGACCACCGCTTTTTTTGGACTTTAGCAATGTGAGAGATATACAAGCTAAGGCCTGCCTGCTGATAGTAGAACTTACTCTTTAATACTTGTTTGACGAAGGACAAGTCATAGCGCTTGATAATTAACGCGACAGGCAGTTAATTCAAGATTCAGTAAAAAATATCTTTAAAGAAGAGATTTCACGCGTTCGTTTATAATAAAGCTAGCTTTTACCCGTTCATGTGATCCTTAGAAAAATAAATGACCCGGAGGGTACGTGCCTTTCACGAGATAATTTGGATAAGATGTCTAAAATGTTTACCATACCATCAACTGTTTCTATGCAAGAAATCACATTGATTCAATGCTCGGTCACTGCATGACGTAAGGGTAGATCAAGAAACACACTTTTGTTTTATAACAAACATACAAATAATGATGATAATCGTGGCTATGTATATTATACAATCGAGACCATAAAGAGTACACAAATAGGTAATACATACACAAGCAAATTGGGCATAAAATGGACGGTCAGCTTAATCTCTCAACTTAAGCTAATATATTCTAAGAATGCTTGCGTGAGCTGATTCACGCGTTGACGACAACGTTTTAAAAAGAAAACGCTGTTCTGCTAGCGCAAAAGACAGTATTTGTGTGCCTATTGACAGCACAGCGCCTCAGTAAATTAATCAAAAAGGAAGACAAAAGGAAACAACAACAATAATGCAAATATACACAATTACCAGCTGTAATTTATTTGACAGCTATAGAATTTAGAAGCGGCATCTCTTATCTCTAAATGCTAAAACTGTGGTAAAGATATAAATTAGTCTTCCTTTACAAGTAATACTCGTTGATTACTTATTGATCTGGCGGCAGTTAGTGTGGATTAAAGACAAATTGATGCTCCTTTAACTTATTACGCTCAACTAGGAGCGGCTCACTATGGACAGTGCATATTAATTAAGAGCGCTGGTGTAAATACGTCGCCCTGTTAATTTCGGGCCTTAAAATAAGCGTTCAATTAAGTAATAGGACGTTCTATTGTAAAAAGTGTGTTTATCTAATTACGCACGTGTGGCGAGCCTGTGGCCAATTTTAATTTGAATACACAGATGACGTAGTGGTTTGTCTCGACAATGCCACTATAATCGAGTGTAGTGAGTTCGTATACCATATGAGACAAAAAATAGTGTTATTCGCAAATGGTTGTGCTGAGTCTGGGTATACTTTTGTGTCTATTGTTTGAGTGTTTGGAAAGTATCTGCGTTACAGAAATTATTCCTAGTACAGGAGCTGTCTTTTAAAAACATGACTTCTAATGATAATAAATATCGCATGTGGTAAGCTTGTGACCAATATTTGTGTTCGGGCAAGAGTAGTAGTGGATATTTCTGTGATCGATTAGCATAGCAACATCTTCCGGCTATAAATATACTTATAACATTAGGTAAACTTAACTGGTTAAACACGGATGTGACATATATTAGTACTTGCCTTTGTGGATCCATTTTCACTATGTAATATGAAACAATTTTTGATAAAAACGAAACTGCCAAAAACACTCGCCTCGAAACACTGACAAATACAAAATATATTTCGCATAACCAGAGATGTTTAGCCGAGAAATTATTTCCACTCTACAGAAGACCGCAATTAAACCGATACATACCTATTGTCACTGAAGAAATATTCTAATTCCGTTTTTGCAGTGCCTAAGATTTCAGCAGGTAGGCGTTTTTGCCACCCTCGTTGTACAAAAGTCAAAATAAAAGTGCTAAAAACCATCTGCTTTGTAATGTTAGTTGGTACCAATCTATGCTGCAACATTTTGCACTAAATACATAGATTACTCGAAGCACCCAGCTCTCTAATAAACACATTGAACGCTATGTAGCATACACAATAGAGAATGTATTGTTCGCGATGATGGCCGTAGGCTGCGGTAACTGTTCGAGCCGTTAATTACTATTATTATGAGTCCTTGCTGCTGTTAGTGTACTCATAATAAACGTTATCTTTTGTTATAAATGATTGGATTGTCGGTTACATACTACTACCATTTAGTTATAACAAACTACGTAAATAACTGAAGTTAAAGTCTATATAACTTAATAGCATAAGCTATTTAGATTAGTTTTGTAAGTCATCTTTCACACCAAGTAAGGTAATTTACTCCGATGGCTATCATGATACAAAATATCAAACTCATGTGTGACCCTGGCTTGACGAGTCCTCAAACCGCACACCCAGTTTCTGCCACTGTATTTGTGTTATGCGTCATTATAAATATTCAACAAATAATGAAAACAAACAAAGGCACACCGAATAGAGCAGTTAAAACAACTATTTGAAGAATTCAAAAAAAGAAAAGTAAATGTCTTTTCTCAGTATCAATCAAGTGTAGTAAAATCAATCGAGCATTTGCAATTAACCATTGAGTGCTTAATCCGATGGGAATAAGTTTATTGACCTAAAACTATATTACTACTCATGCGATAATAAGAAGATTTATGCATTCGAAATAGAAACTTCCAAACATTTCATTTTATATAAACTCTAAAGCTGAAGCATTATATTTAGCTCAAATTAAAACGTAGTGCTATTAATAACTCCGCACGACTCGACGATATTCCTCTAGAGAGCTTCAGTAGATTTTAATTGCTACTGAGTCGCTTATTTCATGGCCCCACTGTGGTATCGTTAGCGTCCTGAGTAATAGTTAATTGTAGGAATAGTTCGAGCATTCAACTTTTGTGTCGTTTTCATTCAACTTCATTCAGTATTTTGTTTGTGGTACAATCGCTATAAAAATATGAGCAAGTTATCATTTAATTCGTTATCATATTTTTTAAATACGATTCATCTCGTTTCGCAATATTTCAAACGCATTGGAAAAACAGTGATAAAGTTTTTAAATTGGATAATATCACAAGTCTTACTACCAAATCCAGTTTCAAGCCGACTGTTGTAAATTGAGTTTATTGAGTATCTCCCTTTTTTACCTTATCAATAACTTAACATAGTATATATAGCATAGGCTACTGGTGAGGCAACAATTAGGTTTAGGTTTAGGTTTAACGAATTTATTACTCATAAAGAACAATACATAGTTCACTTATAATGAGCTTAGACATTAATAATTATATAGTTGAACAGCGATCGTACAAATTTAGTAAATGTGTCCGTAAATGTAACTAGTTAACTTTGATTTAAACACTGCAAGTGATTTAGTATCTTTGACATCATTTGGAAGTTTATTATATAATTGTGCCCCTTCATAAGTAACGGTTTTTTTGCCAAAGTTAGTTCTGTGGCTACGAAGTTTAATTTTTTTTGTGTTTCTTAAATTATGATGAAATGTTTTTTGTTCAAGTTTTATATCCGGTTTTAGTGTACCCGTTACTATCTTTCTCACCAATATGCACATTTTATATGTATACATTGACAATTGAGTTCGAGAAGAGCCTTTCAGCAAAATAGCACGGCTGATTGAATTAGCAACATTCTAGATCTTGGTAGCGACCCGGTAATCTTTAAATCCTCTGCATCTGTCAATCAACATATTTTTTATTCTTCCTTTTGCTTTATAGATAACTGGTCTAGTAAAATATGTTATTTATTTATTATGCCAAGTATCATGCAGTCAAAACCAAGGCAATGAAATTATATGTATTATTAATGCAAGTCGGTCGAAATGTCGGGCAATCAATAGGTATTTATTTCCTTTAAATACTTTATCGCGAGTAAGATCCGTTATCATTATATAAAGTATGTATTATTACTGTTATTAATAGCCGTAATTATTTCAGTAATCATTTGTTTGTTTGTTAGAATACAAATGTGCTATTATTATGTAAACAAGATATTTAGATACTGGACTTAAGCTAGTAGAATTTCATGTAGCGCTCAAAACAAAGTCGTTGAGACTAAATAATAACGTGATAGCGAGCAGAATTGCCCACTTAACAGATACTAAACGTAGCTAAAATACTTTTAGAACCGGAAACTACAGTATAAGAACGGGTTCTTGAAATACTATTCGATACTTGAACAATATTTTGTTACTTTTCTTGTATTAATATCGATAACTTTTTACATATTTTGAAATTGGTAAAGTTGATTGTCTTACCTGTTAGATAACTAAATGCAAACTGCATTTCTAAAACCTTCATGCAACCAATCTAGGTAGATTGGTTGGTGTGTTCTAAGTAGGTAACCAGAACACTTATGAAATATGTTGTCAGAATCGGTAGGCTAGTTTGTTGGTTGAAAATTAACGCTTAAAAATGTACGCACCGCTTAGCCAAACTGGTTCTGTGGACTGGAAGTCTTATATTTTTGATTAAGCAAATCCAAGTATTCGTGGTTTGATCAATCGTTGTGGGTACTTCTATTCAACCCGAATAAAAGTAAAATCGGAAAATATGGTACTCTTTTATCGAACATTCATGACATGTAATCCTATCCATGGATCGATTATTAAGATCTCTTGTGATCTAGAAAATCAGACCAAACATACAATCTCACAACACCAGCAGAAGCTGGTTTAGCTTCAGTAATCTTATCAGATATCTAGCTTTGGAAATTCTATATACTGCAGAGTTCGTTATATCATAGTGAAATAATACCCTTATCGGCATATATCTTCACTTTGACTGAACTATAGCAAACATAATACCACGCTTTGTATCACAGGATAGGATCTTAGCTATCCGGACCTTTGAAAATTGAAACTCCTCTGTACTTTGACTGAGGCCTCGATTAAACACTTGACAAGACTTATATGGCATCCATATTATTCTAATAGTAAACTCCAACATCGCAACTACGACGTCTTAGTGTGGCAACTTTTGATGAGTTCAGTATCTGAAATAGTACGCAACCTTCATAAGGTAAGTTAGTTTAGTAACTACTTAAACAATTTGAATATTTAATAATTATTAGTTTTTCACATACAGCATATATTTAAACTTTCTGTCAATGATTAAAAAATGAAAAGATTTGTGTTAATTTTGTATCTAATTTGTTTTCCATCAGGAAATGAAACTGCTAACCACTGTACTGTGTAACGTATACAACGCTGAACAAACGCCTTTTTCGGTTGGTAGTTTAGGTTAAGGAAGCGGGTTTGCTCGCGGTACTCTAGATTTTCATATACATTTCTGCCCTTCGGGAATAGTACTTTTTCTGGATAAAACGTTTTATATGTCCTTTTCTGTACCCTGACAACGTGTATATAACATTTTATGAAAATAGGTCGAGTTGCTAAGGCATGAAAGCGTAACAAACAAACAAACAACCTCACAATTTCATTTATAATTATTATTATAGTAAGGATATCTCTCAAGGGAAATACTGAATCTTCTTTCTTATGGTGATATAAAACTATAACCATACTCAAGTATTAGATTGGAGACGCACAAACCTACACAAAAACGATATTATTTATTTATCTAAAATATAATTCGTCTCATAGTAAGCGGTGACAATAAATCGATCTCCAAAACTGACCTACCTCATTGTACAATATTCAAACACAGTATAATTTAGGCAAGAAGTATTCAATCACTTCACCCAGCACTCCGAACATCGTTATCTTCTAATGTAAAATTAAATAGCAATCTCTCCACAAACAATAACAATAATTTAATATTTCTTCCTACACCTAACCAATGCCATGATATGCCAAAAAATACGCAACTCACTGGCTATTTATCAGAAGCCTCCAAGAGTGCCTGTTCCTCGCAGTGAATCCATTAAATCTATTAAATAAGCATTGCGTTCGCCGTTGGCCTCTTCAAAGTTTGTAATAATATGTACCAACGATTTACAATGTTATAATTGAGCAAAGATCTAATCTTACCAATACAACGTGGAGTCGGAACAAACAATATATTTTTGTAGCAAACTATTGCTGTTTGTACCTCGACTTATTTCTATGAAGTATTCTCAAAGTAAAAATCAAAAATCTGTATTTCCATAAAAAATTATAAATATTTTCCGGACACGCAGTTTCAAATATTATTTATAATAAAATAAAACGGAAATAAAATTTCTAGAAGTTTATCATGAATCATATAAATTTTATTATTATTTATTATATCACTGACACACAATGGAAAACCTTTTAAATATAAAGAAAACTATGCCTCTCGTTTAATCCTTTGTGAATAGACTTTGATGTACACACTTAAAATAGTAGCATATGTCGAATATAAAATCTCAAAAATCAATTTAAGTCGTAATCTGTAAATGTGGAATAAAAAGTCACGATTTGGTGTCCCAGATAATAAAAAAAATAATTATATGCAAACTGTAAGAATGTGTCAGTTTTCAGAAGTCTCTAGTGCGATACCAAGGCCAATCAATGACTTTTCGAAGTTATGTCGTATTAATTAGTTAATTATCGCATTTGTTTATGTTTTATTATAGATTTTTTATATCTTAATAGTGATTTGAATGCCTAAATAAATCAGATGTCAGTAGCTTTAGTCATACAAAGCGCATTCTGCTTCTTTTCCTTATTTTAAGTTCACTCGCAATGCAGAACACTACATACAGACAATCCAATTAATGTCAACTGGTTCTAGGGCAGTTATAATACTTAAGTACAGTTGCAAAAAATATCTTTCTTTGTAAACAAGTATCTTAGTTCATTACAACAACGGTAAATAAGACTGGGTCCGCAGAGACCAAAAAAGTTTGTGTTTTCATCTCAATTACGACTCGCCTCGATAAAGTTACTGCCTAATAACAAAGTCGTAGTATAAAAAATATATTCATAGATAAACAAGATCTTTAGCCTAGAGACCTTTGCAATAAACGTCGTGGGTACATAATTTTCGAAAATAGGTTTTATTTTACTCTATGATCTAATAAAACCGTTAAGCTTAAAGGTACCAATTTACTGTTTAGAGATAACTAAACAACTGTTTACTTACAGACCTATTGCATTGTTAATGCCTTTATGCGTTTAGTGTGTTTTCAATAAAATGTACAGTTTGTACAGCGTAATCAAATAGGCGGTTATTAAAATTTTATGTGAGTGAGTAAAGTAAGGTCATCATACCCCTTAGGAAAAAAGTTGTAAGCCTATGTATGTAGGAACGGTGTCCTAAATTGTGTCGTCGTCACTCTGGTTGCGCCGAGAATACAAGGGCTTTTTCATGTACAAGTGACAAACAAATTGTAAGATCCACACACAGCATGTTCTTGGTTCAAATATTTATGAAATACCTCGTGGTTTGTAAATTCTCTTTAAAAAAAAGCGATAGAAATAGCATATATGTACGTGTAGTGTAGAGAAAAACTGGTACTGACTTCTAACTGAATATGGTTTATGTAAACATCATTTTCTATATAATAATGCAATTTTCCAGAAAAGAGACAATTCATGTCTTATCTTGATTGCATTGAAGCTCGCGCTGGGATCAGTTTTAAGTCTGTTACGTTTGCCTTTTATGAATACATATATATAAACGAACTCCAAAATGGTTAAAATAAAGATTATTTAGTACCTAATCATTTGTTTTAAAAAGTTATGTGGTAGTGGCAAAAATTTGCGCTTAATTATATGATTGGCGTTGTTGGGATTTTGTTAGAAAATGCTAAATAGATGCACGAATTTTATGAATGTACTTTATAGAATGCAATAGGCTCGACCCTTAATTACGAGGTAGCGATAATATAACTGCCTATACATATATCAGCTCCTTTTCCTCGCTAAATAGACGTGACATCACATATACAAAAAGTTAGAGAGAGAGAGACACAACTTGCAACAAATACTAATAGAGACGAATAGAAAATAGTTATATCCTCGATCCGACTCCAAACGATATCACTATAGTAATATACATAAACGTATAGTGCATACAGTTTTTTAATATTTTTCAAATTACGAGTACCACTACGACATTGGTTTGAACAATCGAACAGAGTATTTAATAGCTCTTGTTCTTTGAAAGCCTGTCTTTATTTCAACACCATGTACCGACAGTTGTTCTATAAAAAGAGTTCGTAAACAATACATACGAACTTCAAAGAATCGAACCTCATTAGACGACACTATCGAGAACATAAATAAACTGGTTTAAAGTTTATTCTCTGAGCAGTCGTCACATTCAGTGCCTACTTTATTGTAAAGTTGTTGTTCTGTTTAACATTCGCAACTTTGCCATCGGCTGTATTGCTACGCGACAAAGAGAGGTTTTAATTATCTGGTTTTTACGAGTTGATGCTATTTTTATCCAAATAATGAACAGACATTGTTATAAAACGATGCCTTACTTACATAATTTAGTCTTCATCTTTAAATAAGTATTACAAAAAGCTATTTCGATCACAGAGAAATATTAAAGAAAGATCCTTTCTTTTGTTAAAATCATAACTGTATTTACGAAGTACCTATTGAATTATGTACGGTTCAGGGAAACAATCTAATTGTTTTATCAAGATTATTGATTCGGGAATAAACCGCTCTTGTATTTTACCAAATACAATATCTTGTTTTTCTGGACATCTAAGAAGTATCTGTGTTTTTCTTAGATCGCATTTATTATGGTGTATCTTTCGTATAGCAGAATAATATTGCGTTGTTTTTTTACATAAGGAAAAACATTGAAGTCTTATAAGGCGAATATGTACACACAGTTTCCTGTGTGAACCATTTGTTTTCTACTAAATAATATGTTTCACAAGGAAATCATATGCACAAAATATTTGGTATCAAAATATTTTTAATATTCTATATGAAAAATTCTCAAGCCGATATTTGACCGGACTATCCCAAAGATGAAAGCAGTACTCTATACGAATCGAATCTGTGCTTTCACATTACTAGTATCGTTTATAGTTATATTACCTGTGAGCAACTGTATTTTATAGCGATTAAGAACGTTTGGATAACTCATTGAATGAATCGATACAATTTTATTCGCGCAGCTTTGTTATAATCCCGAGTTATTTATAAAATTAAATAACAGGATTCAATTCAATTATGAACTAATCGAGTTCATATTAACAGACATTTTTATGCCTACCAAGTCAGCGCTTTAATATTATTATATTATTATTAAATGGGCTAACATTGACACGAGACAGTTCTGTCATACGGCTTCGCATTGAAAAGCTATATGTTATAATTTAAAGCTGATACAATTTGCGAAATTACGACTAATTAAAATGGACGTAGTAAAAATAAAACTTCGACCATGGCATCACTTTCATATTCTGACATTAAATGGTTTGTTCCGCATTTGCCCCTACATTATGTCCTACATTCCAAAATCTTCCTCAGTCGCCCCTCTTTTTAAATTATTCCTTTTTCGCCCTACATTTTTGTACATATGGTTAACAAAACAAAACGTGGTTTAAAATTATTTTAAATCTTTTGTTGTCAGATTCGTGATGTCATGCAATCATAAGCCCAAAGTTTTACTGAGATATAAACGAGGTATTTTAAAATATTTTTCGGTTGACGGTACAACAAAAACTCCATACAAAAAAAAGAGGGACAAAAAAGGAACATAATCTGGGACGGAAGAGGTATTACATTAAGAAATTAATATTTATTTGAATATAGGGGCATATAAAGAACATTTTTTGGGACGAATGCGTATTTCTACGCTTGGGATGAATGCGTATTTCTACGCTTGGGACGAAACATCAGGGGCGAATGCGGAACAAACCCATTAAATGAGGAAGAAATTAGATGACAGCGATGGATCCCGTTTCATGTCTTCAAAATTCGAACCATATGATTTGACACGTAACTTATCTTACGGTTCTGAATCACCCTTTTGGTGTCATTACTGTACGTTGAAACCACTTTCACGCCACTTGACCGATCGTTATAAAATTTCGCGTACACGTTGTCAGGGAAACAGGAAAGGACATAGGATCTCTTTTATCCAGAAAAAGTACTGTTTCTAACATAACCTAAACTACATTTACGTAAGCGACACCGTGAGCAAATTCTAGTTATTAAATAAAAAATATGTTACTTTTGTAAAGGACATACACGGAATCACAAAAGGTTTATTTCATGCCGAGAAAAATTACCGGTACGAGCAAAATAACACGAAGCAGAATGAAAAAAATAAATTATTTAGCTTGCTAGCAAAAATACAAAAAGTGCAGGTATGCCCTTGTCTTACCAAAGGTAAGTAATACGATATTTTAACACTTTGGTGGCGAATTAACTTTGGCCGTGATACAAGAGCCATAGATATTGATAGATACATTAGTAGCATGCCAAAACCGTTGCCTTGTTAGCCACCGAGAGCTTTTGGCAGATTTACCAAATTGGATGTATTTTCGTAGCCGGTGCCGATAAAAAGCGACATCAGCAATGCGTTTCAAAGAGTAGGTTTCAACTTCGAATTTACTTTGCTTGGCAGTGGAAATGCACTAAAATAACTGTGTCATGGTCTGCGTACCCAAAAGTTCATTTATATTTCGATATTGTTGATATGCAGGAAAGCAATATTGCGAAATGTACTTCTGTGGAACCCATATTAACTTTGGTATACATTATTTAGAATACGCAGCAATAGTGTAGCGACTACTGTGATGTCTTCAGTTCCAATTTTGGGTCGAGCCAACAAAATATAATTGGGTTTTTCTGCCAAGAAATTCTCAATAGCAGCCTGGAGTTCTAAAGTTGGCGGTGCTGCACACCTCCATACCTTGGAATCTCTCTTCGGATTATGAGAACTACGGAACAGAACACTTATGTTTCCGTACACACTTTTGCAGTATACTGTCTTACGCTGATGACAGAAATTCAATCTGAAGGACATTATTATTTAGTTTATTCTCTAAGTAGATACTTTAAAATACTTAAAATAATCTAAATGACTGTGCTCCTCCATAGTATTCAAAGCAGCAACTGTAATTGAAGCTGGAAACTGTAACTGCAACTGAAGTAGGACAGTTTATCGATCAAACATGCACTCCTGCCAATGACCTTTGAGTACTTAATGAGTTCTAGCTGCAATGTTTACTTAAGACACAAGGAATATTCGAGTACGTGAGCTTACGTCATGAATTATTAAATGCGACGTGTATTAAATTAAGACAGACTTAAGTCTCTCACCGTTATTATAAAGAAGCATGCATTTTTTGATACATAAACAACAACTACACGTAAATTAGTGAAATGCGTTGAATTTTAAGTATAATAGTAAATGCTTATAGATACATAGATTCCCGAACGAGTAGACAGAGTGTATTACTACCACATTTTGCATGCATGGTATTAGGTCACATATAATAAAGGGCCTAGGGGCCATAGAGGGCCAAGTCTTATCCAGTCTACGCAAGTTCCTGACTTCGTGCCGATACTGAAGAATCCTTAACAGAAAAACCCACGGGATAGTATTATTTATTCCGTGGTAAAACCCAATAAAATGATATCCGAAACAAACCCTTTGCACATTTACTACAGCTATACTTCCGTAGAATATTGTATAAAATAATGCGAATTACGATAAAGAAAATGTAATACTAACTCTATGATCAACTTGAAAGACAAATACTTATAAGTTTTTAAGGACCATATGATATTAATTCATTCTCTATCATGCAATAGGGCTCCAATTGTTATATGTTCCTCCCAGTTTAACATGAAAAATAAAGACTGTAAAAATTAAACCAAAAGATAACACTAAATTGCCTCGATATCTCACAACATTTAGCAGTAAATGTTTATCTGGCAAAATATACCCCAAACGTAATATACCCTGACGGTAATTTTTAAAGCTGATGTGTCTCCAAAGATTATTACATTATATTATAATAAAAAAAGGTTCGCGGTTAAAGGGACCGACTGGAAAATATGTTAGTTATCTTTAAGCTTAAAAGTAAAATCGTTGAAGATGATTATAGGATTTGAGGCGTTTACATAATATACTGGTGTATATACTATACGCCTATAATTATGTGAATTTCAATTTGTTAGCCGAGCTGATTATTTTTATAAGTGTCGCGATATAATGAGTAAGCCTTTTGCTATCTTTTAGGCTAGAAAAGAGTTAAAAGTATATCATATTTCTCACGCTCTTAGCATAAATTGATATGCAGAAATATATTATACTCAAATTATATATTATATTATATCACTGCTTTGATAATATTGTCCCACGTAAAAGCGGGTAAGCGTATTGCCGCCAATTGGAAGGGGTTCCAGACTACGAGCTGCTTCTAAAATTTCCTAACAATAAAATCGAAAACACTTTTCTCGACTAAGTGAGAATTGCTTTTTTGGCAGTTTGTGTCGCGTTAAATAAGCAGAACAGCTTAAGTCTTTCAGGTCCTATGAAGTCCAAAATTGATATAAAAGTAGTCTTATATTATCTCGAGTTATCAGGACACGTATTTCTTTTTATTAAAAAAAAACTACGTAACCGATTTTAAAATTATTTTACCCTTAGAAAGTTATATTACTACCGAGTCACATAGACTATATTTTATTTAAATAATGATACCGTTACTAACATAACCTAACCTAATCACTTTTACGCGAGCGAAGCCGCGGGCAAAAGCTAGTCTAATATATCAACGTAACAATTTTTAAATTATCTCTCTCCATAAGCGGCTTAATTTGATACGTACAGATCAAATATTGCTTATTTTCCCTTAATATTAGGTCTGGAACTCGGCAATTTAGTATATTCTATGAAAAGACGTATAATTTTTACTAACGTTCGAAAAGTAGTTTTAGGTCCGAGACTGGTATAATGATCAACCTGGCTGGCTGTGATAGGCATTAAAGCTTAATGTAGAGAATATGACTTAAAGATATTGGACATTTTAAGTGCCTAGGATTAGGGCGTGGCTTTATCGAAACTGAGAGGAGCTACGTCACTTTGATTGCAAAGATGGCGTAGTGCCCCAAATGGTCGCCTCACTACTGCCGGTGTACTGTACGTACGTACAAGTTCAATGGATCAACTGGAAAAATAAATTGTAGTCCACAAATTGTTATTTTTGTGTTCGTTGATTCATTGTTTATAATGTACCTAGCTACACTCGATCCCACTTAATATGGGACTTGCCTTATTACAATAATATCAGTACTACTGGACACGGGCCTCTTCGAGGTGTGAGAAGGGTAAGTGCCTTCGTGAACGTTATGGAAATCTCATAGACATTGAGATTTCCTCACGATGCTTTTCTTCACCTTTAAAGAGAGCGATCATTAACTATTTAATACGCACATTACTTCGTATTTAATACACGTAATATTATGTCATATTTCTATCCACAAAGTACATAGGAGCTAAATGAATTCCGAAAAACAAGTTCCAATGACGTCAACTTCTAAGAATCGGCGTATTTTGTGCCAACAACATTATCGTTTGGTGTGGCTATTTCTATTCTGCGTATATACCCTTCCCTTTAATGGTAGACGGAAAAGTCTACATTCACCTTTAGGTAAACTTTATTTGCGTACAAAAGCTTGGCTGGATACTACTCATAACTCAGTCTATGTGTAGTTACTATATAATATTGAGGAAACCTAACGTCGTCTATTGGTCAGGGTCAAACTCAGCTTCATGCCAAACCCGGAAATCGAATCGTGGATCTCACAATTACCAGCTGTGTATACGTTCATGCGTACGTTCTACACAACGATAGCAACTAGGCAGTCACTGGTTCGTCACACGAATTGTTAATCTTCACTGCGCATGTCAGCCGTCCAAAGTTGATGTTAATATTATATTGTGACTGCCTTGATGGTGCAGTGGTAGTGAATACGACTGCTGTATATAAGGTCTTGAGTTCGATTCCGGGATCGAGCAAAGAGTTATTGCGTTTTTTTCTACAAGGAAATTCTCAGTTGTCGTATGAATTCTAGAAATTTACTCGGTGAACTGCAATAGACTCGCCGCCGTGCGACTTTAAAAACATAGTTGACAAAATGTAGAATGAAATACACATCTGCCTACCTCATCAAGTATATAGGCGTTAGACTATATATGTATTATATTATTATGTAACGAGTTTATATACTCACAATACATTAACTGAATTAAGTCTAATAAGTCGAGCAACTAGCTATTAAATTTCCCGTTACATTAATGGTCACGTAAAAGGTATTTTGCATACAAAGTTAATTAAATATATGTACGTAAATCCACAAAGTGAGCAATCCATTAAAATTTTCACTCCACATGAAATAGTGTTTCACAAAAAACACAAGCTATTACCCGAACCTATTGTGTATGAGTACTATTATGGCGGAAGGATTTTAATAAATAAAGTTTTCCCATTAAAATATACACGAAACAAAATAGGGACAGACGGTACAACTGTACTCGTTTATCACTTTCAGCCTACATGTTATGTTTGTAGACATTACAATAATGTTAAAGCTTGTAGTTTGTGCCTATTGAGTTGTGTAAATGTACCTAAAGTTTTAATTAAATGTCTTACACTAATTAGGGTAATTATATTCACTTATTGTTTAGTAACGTTTGTTCATGTGGCCTACAGTTAACTTGAGGCTATATGTATAACAGACTATGCGCCATATCTTGGGTTCTAATGAGATATAACAAAAATTTTAGGATGAGCTCCGTAGACTATAATGATCGATTCTGAAATTAAATTCTGAAATTCAGTAAGTGGTATTGATGTTTCAAGAAAACATACATACATAGATTCACACCTGGTTCCCAGAGGGGTAGGCAGAGACTACAGATTTCCATTTGCTACGATCCTGACACACTTCTCTGCTTCATTCACTTTCATAACATTTCTCATACACGCTCGCCGATTTAAGGTGCTCTTAACCTGGCCTTTATCCAGAACATCTCCGATCTGATCAAAGAACGTTCGCCTAGGTCTTCCCCTTGCGACTGTTCCATTCACACTAGCCTTATAAACTTTCTTAGTCAGTCTTTTCTCGTCCATTCTTTCTACATGCCCAAACCAGCTTAACGTACCCTTTTCTATTCTCGTCTCTATATCCACTTTTATGCCGCATCTCTCTCTAATCACACTATTCCTTATTCTATCTTTCAGAGTCACACCACATATATTTCTCAGCGCTCTCATTTCTACAGCATTTATTCTGCTCTCATGCTTCTTTTGCCATACCCAACTTTCACTTCCATGCATAAGTGTAGGCAGTAATAGTCCTCTATGAACAGCCAAATATGCCTTTTCGGATACATTTCGACTGTTCATAAAAGCGCGTAGAGCGCCATTCACTTTATTGCCAGTAATCTTTCTCCTTTCAATATCTCCCTCATGTGTACCATCCCTTGTAAACAAAGTACCCAAATATACAAACTCATTTAAGAAAACCTGGTAGATAAAATCTTAAAACACTACTTATTATTTTAGACTTAAATTTTTCTGAACAGTCAATACTTATAAGTGTTAAATAAAAAGCACTGGTAGAATATACACAAAATATAATTTTGTTCGTATGTCATATTTAAGCAGTAATGGGCAAATTAATCTTAAATTTTCTAAAACTTTGGTTTAGGGATTGGCAAGCAACATATAGTCTCTTCTCTGTGTGTTAGTTATTTTCCTTAATTAGATAAAAATATTAATTTAATAGACAACATAGTCTTTCTTTTCGTTGTAGGATTTATCTATGATAAGCTTCGTTGCATATATAAAAGACTGCTGATCGAACAGCTAAGACCTCCGCATTCCGCATTAGAATATCCCGACTATATTTGCCGTAAACCAAACGTGACCACTTGAGTTCTCTCCACGTCAGCTAACTTATATTATGCGGCTTGATTTACTGTATGGTACAGAATTTTGATATCCAACCCTTGTTTGGCTAAACTTTACGTAATTTTGTTTCATTTCTGGGTGGTTAGTTTGACCATCTAAAGCAAAATACAACAAAGTATAGCAAATTCTAAGTATTTCGATGTCTGTGAAGTGAAGTGTGACTCAATCATGCTTTAACCTAATGAGTCGCAGCGGCACACCGGCATTCCAAGACCTGACAGGTTAGTAATTAAACGAATTCGGATGAATCTTGGCACACAAAAACCATATCCAGAATTATTTTAAGTTTTTAAGTTAAGTTTTTTTTTTACTTCGTCATATGCTTTGACGCATACCTCTCCGCGGGGCGACGGAGAGGTTATGTCGGGCTCATCGGGGGAAAGATACCCCGGCAATACTGACTAATCCTACCACGGCGTTTCTCGACATAACTATCGATGGCGGCGCCGCGCGAATCGCTTTCACATGCAATCGCGACCCCACCGAGGTTTCGGCCCGCGGTTTAAAACGGCAGGCCACTACATAACACTTCCTCTACTGTCCCCTTGTGGGGGGAACAAAAACACGACTCAGAGGCGCACGTGGGAACACGCACGCCGCCTCTCGGACCTGGCGCTGATCGGGTGGCGAGCACGGCCACGCAGCTCACCACCCCCAGATCAAACCTCAGGATAAGTATACTAACTATGAGATAAAAAGTGAAGATTTTTGAAATTTTAGATGCTTGTTACTTAATTATATTCATCCAAGTCTACCGTCAAACGGTTAACACGTTACTAGTGTTCGATGAATCTTGGTACACAAGTAGACCATGTACTAAAATAAAACATACATAAGATTTAAGGAACACTTCCTATACAAGTATGCTTTTCTGTGGGATCTGTATTGTGTCCAGAACAGAGTAGAGAATACTAAACAAGCTTTATGTAGGAACTAAGCTAGAGAGAAAGATTATGTAACTCTAAAACATTTGAGTAGGAGTAATGTGATGAAAACATACTGGACAATAGAAACGCCTACTAAATCGGTTTTCAATTATAGGTTAAACGCGTGGGAGGTGAGTTAACAAAACTAATACACCCGGATTTATAGTGGGCGCTCGTCTAGAAATTTAAAGCGATCAGTAGTATCTTGAATACACTTTTATTTATGCAGACTAACGCTTTTTCTCGGAGAGGTAAACTAATGTATTCTTGTGTGGGTGCATCAATAAAATAATTTTTGGTGGTATAAGGAATTTTTTTTATTTATTTTGTTCATTCTTGCGTCTGATTATATCAATCTTAAGCATCAGCAGTGTCGCTACAAGGACTAAAGATTTCCACCTGCTATTATCTTACACGAAGCATCATATACGGAGTACCTACTCTTATTCTGCGCTACTCTGTGAATGAGACATTACGACGCGCAAAATCTAGTCAAACAATGGTGCCAATTCTGTTGTCACAAAATTGTCTAATCTTAGCTAAAAATCTCTAAAATTTATTTTAGTCCTGTCACTTTTAGCGATTTCAGAATACGAAATGTCGTTTGACAGGACTAAACTAAATTTTAGAGATTTTTAGCTAAGATTAGAGAATTTTGTGACAACAGAATTGGCACCATTATCTGACCACACAAGACATGCTTAAGATAATTATACCCTAGTCAAAGAACATTCGCCTCAGTTTTTCGCTTTCTACTTGTCTTATATACTTTCTTAATCATTATTTTGTAATTCATTATCCCCGCTTGTCCAAACCACTTTAGTACATTATAAAATTCTTGTTCCTATATCTTATTTTACATTACAGCACTCTCTAATTACAATATACATTTTTCTATCCCAACCTTTTGAACGTTTGACAAAAGTGAAAGGAAAGGCCTTGGCGCTTATGCACCGCATAGGTGCAAAAGTAACTCAACGAGAGACACACTAAGCGTTCTCCTAAATTTTCTTATTTCCACTGCATTTATTCTACTTTGAATCTGTACACACATGGTATTACCAATTAGCAATGAGTGCGAAAACACGAATTGCTTTAAATTTAAGGGGACTGCGGATTAACTTTAGTCAAAGTAGGAACATAACTGTCTGCATGCTATTTAGCTCCAACGTAGTTTCAACTAAGACTGTTTCTGTTTGGAGAACTAAGACGTCGACGTTAACGTCCCATGTCGAACATACTCGCTGTAATTCACAGCTGGAGATGTGTCTACACAGCTGGAAGAAGCACTGGAGTGTGTACGACCCTCACTAATATTATATTGGAGTGTGTTACACATATATGTGCTTCGTAGCGTAGATAAAAATAGCGTAAATTATTTGGTTATATTTTATTTACTTACGTTGATAGCGTTGTTGTCGGGTTGAACAAAGTGTGTGTTATCGAGTTTTTCTATATCAATTCCAATTCTCGTAATAAAAATTGTTCGAATAGAATAATAAGTCAGGTAGACGGTGATAGGACTGCTTCCTATTACGTAAAGTTTAAATCACAGCGGGCAAAATGTAGGTTTTATACACTTTTCCCTACTCTTAATAGTGAATTAGAATCTATTTATGTAAGTAACTTCTTTAATAAGAACACACACATAAAATAAATTAAAACATGCCGTAAACCTTTTGGTTTACTTATTATTCCTTGATATTGTTGTTCTTTTTGAAGAGATGTTTGTAATATATACTTAGTTACGTCGAGTCAAAGTTTAATTACGTTATAACTTAACGTAGCATCATCACAAATATCCTACAGTACTGTTTAAATACAATAATGTTTTTCTCAGAGCATAATCATATTTAGTAACATTATGGTTATTATTCAGCAAACTATACCCCCTATATAATTATATTATTTAAATGCATTTTGAACTATATGTTGCATAAAAATTTTCTGTGCATTTATACCATTAATAAATTTATATCTAAATATGTTTTCTTTTCTAAAAGATATTCCCCGCTCTAGGTATAAATCCTGTGTCGCGGAAATCTTTAAAAACATTCAAATAACAAAACTCAAAGAAAACCCAGACTCGAAACAACTATTTGTGGATTAGAAAACTCGGCAATGGCGAGAGGACATTTACACAACTAAACCATCCGTGCAGTCAATATAACAACATGGCAATGAAAATAAGACATATGTGCTCTATATAAAACTGGCAGGCGTAAGAAAGTATTCACATAGTGGCCAAAACACTGGCAGTCGAGAATTAATCACTTATACTAAATATAAGTATTTTATTAAAAAAATACTATCGTTAATCTCGCATACATTTAACAGATATCTACGTTTCTTTTAGTACTTAGCTATGCAAACCTCCTGAAGGTAAATGTTACCTATCTACTGACACTACACTAGTTCTATGCATACCAGGTTCTTTTTACCAAAGCCTCAGCTAGTGCAATTTGATTGCTTTTGCTCAAACAGATTTTATAATGAAATGCTTCATTTTGCTAGCACTAAGACGATTAACGTTTGAATAGCTATAAAAACTTTTAAAATAACTACTCGATTCAATTGGACCCAATCAAATCAAAAACCACTATCTACTTTATTGCAAAACGTTTCTAAATGCGTAATAGCAATTTCATTTCAATGCGCAGCATTCACGTCAATAAATACCTGCTTTTAAATACTACACTTAATTTATTTTATAACCATCCATATTTGATTTGAGGTTACTGTAATTGCATGTTTCTATAAGTATTTAAATAAAATACGTCACAAAACAAGCTCCATTGGACTCTATTGGACTAAAATGTTACTCCTTTCACACAGATAATACCATAATTTGAAATGTCTCAACAGTCTAGCTAAAAACGGAAGAGTTTTAAATTACACAATACCTACAAAAATATCACATAATTATTTTACCGAAAAGCGTAATATGTGTATGTTTATATATTTCAAAACGTTTCAATTAGGGTTAATTAAAATTTTAAATTTTCGTTTCATAATGATTACATATTTTTACATCGAGCTAATTACTTACTCTCGTTTTAAAATTACTCACAGTATCTACATAAAATTCAGTTTAAAGTTGAGCCTTGTCGTTGCTGGTGAATGAACATCGTGTAAAATAAACACAATTATGAGGCAATAACATGTTTATTTTTGAAGGAAAATATCATTTCAATGTATCATTTTCGATGACCTGCTTCATATCAGCTGTGTAGAAACAGCTGTTACAATTTAAAAATATCAATATATATATATATATATATATATATATATATATATATATATATATATATATATATATATATATATATATCTATAGATATGTGAATATCAAATATTGCTTTGAATTATTAATATTATTACAACCAAAGTTTATTACATACCATGTAAAGAACAAGTCCACTTTAGGGATTTTAAATATATTTGAACGTAGGTATGTTGTTAATCTTAAAATACTGACAAAAATAACATAAAACTGAAATAGAAAACAAAGAAGAAAAAACAAAAACTAAGCCAAACATGGACATAGCGCAGATACAATATTTTTCTTTTATAAATAATACTTACATAGCACGTTCTATTTTAAGGGGTGAGGAAAATGGTTGCCGCTCAATATATAACATTTTTAGTCCAGAACTATAGAGTCAGCACCACATCAAACGGCCAACATTGTCTCTAATTATATCACAGTTAAGTGCTGCCTTATTTATTTATTTGCTCTTCAAATCTAAGCAGCGTGACCGTGAAATTGCCTTAATTGAAACAAACGGCCACAAAACAGACCCTTAAGTAAATAAACCTTATTGCGGGCTTGTGGAAAACAATAAAAACAGATTGTAAACCACAGGCTTTGTGGCTTACTTCTTTATGTACAAATAATGCAAGAATTACTTGCGTCTGCATGGATGATTGTGACTCGATTAAGTCATAAAGTCCTCTACTCTCCATAATACTCGCTCCTAATGCCAGGTTACGGGGAGATCCGACGAAGAAATTGTTCGAATTCCCCGTATTTCGCTCCCACTTATCGAAGTTAGCACTGGATTGTTCGTAATGTATGTTACTAAGTAATATTACACAGTACGTCACAGTTATTTCATATTTTAAATGTAAAGTGGCAGAATATGTCATATTCAAATAGGTTAATTTTTATACGTTCTTTTTGTGGCTACATTTAAGTTTAAAATTAGCGTAACTTAATGTCTTATTTAGAAGAGCAGAGCAAAAGAGCCAATAGGAAGAACCAAGTAAAGTATAGGAATTAAGTTGATCCTAATTAGACTTTGCAATCAGTATCATATTATATAATTAGTGAATTTTTAGTGACTTGAATAATCTAACAAGAGTATGTAATTCTTTTGGTAATAATGTTACCGATAAAAAATTTCATTTTCAGGTAATTGTGTATAAATCGTTTATTTAGTAAGTAGTGAGCTGCTTAACTCACACCTGATATCTGCATTATATGAAAAGTGCCATATTAGTCATCATCATCTCAGCCAAAAGACGTCCACTGTTGAACATAGGCCTCGCCTAAGGTTTTCCACACAGACCGGTCTTGTGCCACCCGTATATAACCGCTTCCCGCGACCCTTACCAGGTCGTCGGTCTATCTTGTGGGGGTCCTACCCCTACTGCGTCTTCCGGTGCATGGTCGCCACTCTAGAACCTTTCTGCCCAACGGCTGTCGGTTCTGCGCGCTATGTGCCCTGCCATATTAGTACTTAAATATAATGCAGATAAAACGAAATCGCCACGCTCTAAATTACAAAAACATTAACAAAATCATTGCTATTATCTCGTTTTCTTTTTTAGATTCTCTGTATTACGAAGCGTATTAACTCGAAATTCCTTCATTAGTCCTAATGAAGACTGACACATGTTACTAATAAGTGAATGAAAGTTGTAAGTCTAATCGAAACAAATATAACCAAGAACGAAAAAAGAGATATTACATCAAACTGAGATTATAAATTGTAACTTAACCGGTTACAAAGTTTAGCAGATAGGAGCCTGAGGTCAAAAGACAACGCACTCTGTTCATCGTAGAATAATCCTTAATGGATAAAGTGCGAGAGATATTGTAACATACAGACTTGATGAAATAAAATAAAGCAGTACCACACGTCCATTTTGCTGGTTATGTTTAGGTTCGACGTGATAGGCAACCTTTTGGCAGTTACTAGATTCAGTTCAAGACTCCGTTGCCATTGTAAGCATTGCATGAAAGACATCTTATATTTTAAGAATTATACTCTGATTTATACCTAATTTATACCGTCAAGCTAATCTCATAAGAAACTTTAAAATTAAAAAATAAGCTGATCTGCCTGTGCAGGTTGTACATTATGTATAATAAGTCAAAATTAGCTAGGTCTGACATAATTATAAACATAATTCGAAGATAAAATATTAAATATGTATATCAATTAACGCACACAAGTAAAACATTGTCCTTATTCGTTGTTTCGTAAATGCCAAAAAGAAAATCTCTTTTTGTGTTAAGGGCAAAACGGATTTGTGTGTGAGCTTTGGATTGAAACACGAATGTGGTTAGTTCAAATACCACCGTTCACAAAGCTTTTTGTTTCACGCTGATATTTACAAACATGTATGTGGCTTTGAACGTAACTATTATATACACTTCTTAATAAATCAATAAATTCCATCTGGTTGGTTCTGTGACCGGTGTTTTAAAAACTTCGTCGGTAGTTTCATTGTACATTGCATAAAAATGACAAAGAAGTAACTTTTTTGCTAGTAAGCCCACATCGTGCTTAAATAGGTTGACCTTTGTAAAATTTGTCTTCTCTAATAGAAACGTGAATACAATGGCTGTTGAGAACAACACGATAAAATCCGTATAAAGTACATACCTAGTTTAATTTCAAAGTAAAATAATCACGTAAACGTAAGACGATATTATGAGGTAAATGATTGATTAGGACTTTAAATGTAAATAATTTGCTTAAAATAAATTATTATATACGTTCGTAAATCTTTGCACTTCGTTTCCTACCAAATACACGTAGAGATAAATTAAGAGCAACTTCAAGTGCACATGCATTTGTTGAACTCCCATATATCAACTCCATTCCACGGAATACTAATAAGTTTTCATACGTTCACTTCATTTATAATGTTATCTAATGACTACCTAGTTTATCTGTGGCATAAGTATACTTATGCGAGACGTTATTTGTGAGGTCTTGGATCCCATTTCTAGAGCACGCAGAGTAAATAATGAAATTTTTAGTAAACTTCTGAAAGTTAAAAATGCACCCCTTGGGATAAGCACACACACGCTTTGTGAAGCCTGGGAATCCGGCACCACACGATCTCACCCAAACATAAGTGCACTTTTATGTGTGGTATAGCTGTATTCAATGTATGTAAAAACTATTCTTATGAGAAATAAATATCTTAATACATTTAAAAATGGACAACAAAGTGCAAATAAAATGGCCTTGTCTTTTTCCAGTTACGCGTATTAGGGTTATTATTAGCATACTCTTGATTACAAAATAGTCGTTAAATATTATCCGTCCGGTTTTTTTAAATACATATTTAATTGTAGTTTCAGAAGTTGTTACAACATCTGACCATTAAATATTGTGTGATATTATTTACAAACGTATGTCAAATACATTTTTTAGATGCCACTATTGATTTATAGGTACAAGTGTTATAGTGACACAAAAAAGAACTATTTGTTTTTATTTCAAACGCGTGCGGTCATTGTAAATACGAAATAACGGCTGTGACTCCCCGAAGAGATACGTACCGAAGAGGAGCAGGCGTATTAGCAGGTTCCTTGTCCGATATATCACGTATGAATATAATAATAGATCTTCTATTATGTCTATCATGGGACAGGAAAAGTGCTAAGACCACATTTTGCCTGCTGTGCACAATACGATTACGTCCCGTTCAGTGGTAGCGGTGGAGATTTCATTCTGTTCAGTACGTACGTAGACACAGTCAGCCCATCCACGAAAGCCTCATTACTGTCAACGATGAACGCAATACATGCTACACTCTGTGTGCAGGTCCTTAGTAATTAAATAGAGTCTGAAACTATCAGCGTTTAGCGGGCAGGAGATCTAACAACTTGCTAGTTTGTGCCGCACCTTGATATATATGTATACTATAGAGAACTCTCGAATTAGGAATAATTCCTGTCTCTCGATAAACTTTACAAATATTCAACCATACAACACCCAGACTCGGGATAACTATATGTGGATCTCACAAATTTTTGTCCCGAATGAAGATAGAACCCATTCGACCCATTCAACCCACACATTCGACGCGGCGGCGGTGACGCCACCTCAAAACCCTGATAATCAATTTTAAGATTCAGTTCGGTACGACATGAAGTTGCACCTGCTTTTACTCAATGTTATTTTAAGAAGACAGTCAAAGCCCAAGCTTTTTGAGAATTTTCAAATAAATAGTTTCCTTTATAAGGTTAACAAAACTACTTTGTTGTTGATATATCTTGCGTGAAACAGTTCAAATGGACCACCGGAAACAGGAAATCCATTTAGAAATTGTTTTTACGTTTTCGGTTGGCAACTCAAAAACTATTCGTTGTTCAGTTACTGCGAATAGTTCACAGGAACCTCCGTTCCGTTGTTTATTTACTTAGCTGAAGCAAGTAGATACTTTTAGCATATTATGAACTTGTTTATTTAGAGTTACTGTTTATTTATTTGGATTACTATAGAAGTTGTATATCGTATACTGTCGTATATATATTTAGCATTTATCAAGACATTATAAAGACAAAAAGCTACGCTCAGTTTTCTTCAGTATTATTTTTGACCTCCTCTTGAGCCGTACCTTCTACGCACTGATACTATTCATACAACCTGTGTCAGAGTACAAGAACTAAAAATTTTATGACAAAAGGCAACAATACTTACGTACGTACACACATTCAAAGCGTATTAATTATCAGAATAATAAGGCATTGCTGTAGTTTATTGGCAGAATTATACGCAGCGTGAAATGTGATCTAAAAATACAGTGAATTTTACATTTTACTTCAGATTTAATATGCTTTAAATTATTTTCCTTGGGTAGCGATGCACTAGTCCCAACGTAGACAGAATTTAAATTAAAAATCTCCAACTGCTATACGAATTATAATTTGTTTTTGTAAATGCTTGAGTGATGAGAACACTGTATACTGGTTGCAGCTCCTCACAAATATAGTTGGTAAAATAAGGTGTATAGTAAAATTGGCAATTAAAAAGGGTCCTCCTGTTTTCCTTATAGGTTATTCACCCTTGCTTTGCTGAATGCGGTAACTTGAAATTCATAGTATGGTTTAGTTAGTATAACTTTGACGTTTATATATGTTACTTTGTTACCTGAATGAATAAAATAAAGTCTTTTTTATTGTCTTACTACGTCGTCTATGCGGATGTTATACAATAAAATTGAACAACTGAAATAAAGAAATAAGGCAACCAAAACGGCGGGGAAGCAAGGTGTGAATTTAAATAATTTTAAAGATTAAATGATCTAACAATTGTTTTTAAATAAGTCGCTATAAAATTCGTAAACAGTAGTTTAATTTACAGTTATTTCGGTTTACATTATTTATGATATTGTAGCATATACAAAGTGTCGCAAATCTTATTACATTAAATAATATACTGCCTTAAGCTGGTCGATATACGACGGTTGGGTACGCCACGATCGTGGCGGTAAGCCCGGGTTTGAGAAGTGGCTGGAGAGGTGGCATGGCGCCCTTATCTTCCGGCTGACACAGGTAATGACTGACCACGGTTGTTTTGGCCAGTTCCTGTATCGTATACGCCGGCAAGAGACGCCCGTTTGTCACCACTGCGGCGACTGCCGTGACGTTGTTGAGGACACAGCGCTGCACACTTTGGTGGATTGCCCCACCTGGGTATCGCAGCGCCGTGAGTTGATCGCGGCATTTGGATTGGTTGCCCTCTCGCTCCTAGCCGTAGTTGAGTCTATGATCCGCAGTGAGAGGTCGTGGAACGCCGTCGTCTCTTTCTGTGAGGATGTGATTTCCATCAAGGAGGCCGCAGAGCGGGAGAGGGAACGCATAAACCCTCTCACTCGCAAAATAAATAAAATAAAATTAGACACAAATTGGAACACCATTGTAATAAGCACACACTAACTATTTCTTTTCGTCACAAGATTATGGACCTTATTTCTTTTGTTGTTTTTTTGTTGCTTTTTGTGTTTTTTTTCGTTTGTTTGTTTGGTTTTAATATCCCTGTTTGAGGTCTTTGACATTTATCTCTGCATTACACATAATGTTCTAAATTATGAAAACAAAAGAAAATGTACTGTAGCAAAACTACTGAATACATTAGTTCATAATTTGTAAATCGTCAAAGAATACCATGTAGTATATGTGGTATCAATTAATATAACATTTGCGCCAATTTGTATATGGCAGGCTTCTTTTTTACAATAATGGTGACAAACGGTTAACATACGCTATAGAAGATTGCAACCTAGTTCACTAGAGCATTACTACCTTGCAAAAAACGTAACTATATTGTCTTCTATTTACGCGAATGTTATTCATTGAAATTAAACAAACCACAGCTAGACTTCATGATACTTTGAGTTCATTCTGCGTAAATAGAAACACCAATGATTAAATTATGTTCGGGTACTTACATTGAGACAACTACCATCTTAGTCTCCCCATGGCCATGGCTGCTGAATAGCAACCCAAACGTCGGGGAAAATGTAAACTTAAATATAAATAGTATTATTAGCTTGGAAATTAGTAAAGTTCAATAGTAGTAATAGTGTAACAGTTTCTAAATTATGTAATACAGTGTTAAATAAACAACGCGATAAAATCCGTGTAAATGGGTTTAATTTCAAAGACGTCACTACTTTCCTAGCGCAAGGTGTGAAGGTAGTTATTGGATCTCTTTCTAGAAGCATAGCGATTCTTCAAGGAATCTGTGAAAATCAATTTTTGTCGGTACAAATATTTTTATATAGCAAACGCTGGTTTCTGGTGAGACGTTTAGATGATCATGATAAATATCAGCCCTGCATACAAACTATCCCACTACTGGCCATAGGCCTTTTCTAAGTGTGAGAAGGGTAAGGCCATAGTGCACCACGCTAGCCCGAGTGCGGGCTGGCAGACTTCATACATCGCAGATTTGATAATTGATGTTTATAAATCTTCTTTAAATAATCAAGCTTCACATATATGTTCAAGAACAATATAAATATGGATAACCAGTAATAGTTTACTCATTTTTATAAAACATTAGTGGTTTATTTATAGGAATTGTCAGTTTTCAAATAACACTGTAATTTTCCAAGGAAATTTAATGAAAATATACATTCTCCATTTATTTTACAACTAGTATTAAATATGGAAGATAAAATTCGTACCGTTACCGTTCGTAACCTCATTGCGGTTTTAGTTCTCCGATTCAATAAATTTAAGTCCACATTAAACGCTAAAATCTCTACAGTGAAATATTTATTAAATCTATTATTTATCTCTTATTAGAAAGCTCGAAGACTGTTATTTTATTTTTAGCTTTCCATTATTTAATAATGTTATTGTGTTTGAACAATACTAATACATAACATATTGTTTTTTATGTCATACATATGCTTTAATTTCCAAATAGGTAGGTAAATGTGTATAACAGCCAGATTTCGTCAAGAATAATTTTATATGACACGTTATAGAGGCCGAAACTATCGCTGTCCACTAGTCACATTGCCAGACTCCGTGCTGGCACTAACTTTTCAGAGAAACATTCTATTGAGTGTTTCTGTAAAAATATCTTACCTTTGACCGTTCCGAATATTAAAACCAAAAGTTTATGCACAGCACTCAGATTCACTATCAATGTCTACCAATATTAACATATTTATGTGCTAAATGAGGTAAACAAATCTAAAATAAGATCTTACTGTAAACAAACAAGCAAAATTGCATTGAAAGATTTTTCAATTCACGAATGCGCGCCGAGGGAGCCGTGCGCTTGTTATAAGGATCGCTGTTTCGCGAAGAAATAAACATCACACTGTTCGAATTTTAAATATTACTTTGAATTCCAAACAGGAAAATAAAAATAAAGGTTTTGATCAATATTGCTAGTGCTATAAAAAGGCAACGACATCCAAACAATGAAACTAAATCCAGTACTTCATGTTAAATCCCACTTAATGAAACATTTCGTGCCCAAACTAATTAGCTTAGCCAATGTCCGTAAAATCCACGGGTATTGCGCTTAAAAGCCATTACTTAGTGTTACCAGCGGTCGAGTGCCACATATCAGAGGCGGTGTGTAATTTATGCACGACATTCATTGCTGCGTCACCCCTCTGTGTTTGATGTTGCAGCCGCTCCAACCAGCAATGAGACTGTAAATGGATTTATACTGTAGGTTGTGCTCGATACGGATAGTTCAATGAATTATAGATTTAGGCTGTCGTTTAGGAACGATCTGTTATTAGGAGCTTTGGTTTAAACACTATTAATTAAACTACTGGTTTTGACTCTGACTCGTGAAATTTAGATTTGAAGTGTACCTATTTTATTCTGATAAACTGTTTGGAGAAACTTTACCGTTGGCGCATTGCGATAGTTATTGTATATAATTACTATACGTATATATACTAGTAGATATGTTTAACACTTGTAGTAAAAGCGTTGTAGGTTTGGTCTACGCACACGGCATAGCAGTCACTGTCTGTTGCCTTAGATCTAGGTAATTGTATCAGATCATTGTATTAGGGGTTAAAGTATGAAATTGCCGATTTGTACTAAAAATTTAAACTCGTTTATTTCTAAGATGTACCATATTTATTTAATCAAAATATTTATCCTCATCATTATTATTATATTATTATATATTGCTGCCATCTAAACGGAAATTCATTTATGCCTTTACTCCGGGTTCTAGATTCGACAAACTGTGTGAAAGCATTTTGTAATGCCTCCAGGGAAGAAAGTTTTTTAGAACGGAGAAAATTGACCAAATCTCTAAAAAAATGGTAGTTCGTTGGAGCAAGGTCTGGTGAGTACGAAGGATGAAAAATGGTTTCTAACTGCAGCTCCTGTAGAGTTACAACGGTTTCTCGTGCAGTGTGAGGTTTTCCGTTATCATGGAGCAATAATGGTAAAGATCGATTCACGAGTCGGGGCTGTTTCATTGCAAGTTTCATCATTGTTCGAAATTCGGCACAGTAAACATCTGCTGTTATTGCTTGACCAGACTTGAGAAAGCTATAGTGAATAACAACCATGAAGAGACCACTTAATTTCAAAAACACACAGGACACAAAGATTCAAAAATGACTCGGATTTTCGAAGTAGGTATCCATCTTTACTGTCTAAGCTAAATAACATAATACATTATCTTTTTATTGATAAGCTTTGCTTTAGGGCACTGTTGCGGCGTTTGACCTGGAGTCAGCCATTGCATTTTTCGCTTACGGTTATCGTAAAGAATCCACTTTTCGTAACATGTCACATATTCATTCATTTCTGTACTGGTTCAACGATGCAACACAGGTTTCAACGCATTTCTTTCTGCAGATCAGTCCAATCGTGAGGCACCTATGTTTCCTATTATTTTAACTTATTGATTTGATGCAAATGAGCCAATATTGTAGGTTGGGTAATGTTAAACCATGCCGCTATTTCCTAGTTTGACTCGGATCGGCTTCCACCAACTCCATCAATACAGCGTTATTCACCTGTCTGGGCGTTCCACGTAGTTCGTTCTTCAAGGCAAAGTTTCCATTACGAAAGCGTTTAAACTCGGATTAAAAAATGACTCGGATTTTCGAAGTAGGTTCCATCCATCTTTACCGTCTAAGCTAAATAAAAAAAAAACAATTGAATGACGAAAATTAACCGTTGCACATTTTTTAAAAGAAGAATCTTGTAGGTATCGTGTGAAAAACGATTCACTCGTAAATCTCACACCATGAAGGTTTTATGTCAATTCAAAGTATCCATTTACTATACAACGGCAATTTCATACTTTAACCCATAGGGGTCAACAACTTCATACTTTAACCCATAGAGGTTAAAGTTGTTAATAATAGTATTAGGTAACAACATTTACAAATATATGTATGTGATACGCAGATACTGTACCTATACATATATGAAATTCTTATCGTAAGCGAAGTTATACGCAGTTTTAGTAAGTTTACCGCAACGCGACAATAGGATGCACCCTACCAGCATTGCGGTATATCATTGCTGATACATTAATGATATAACCAGATCCTGTCATACAGTAATGACGCACAAGTCTGTTTACTTTTCTTTATACCAGGTTGCAAACAAGACTATTTTCAGCTTGTCCAAAAATAGCTCCAACGTCAGGGGTGGTATAAACGCGTAGTTCAATCCACAAAACATGCAAACAGATATATTGATGTCACAGTCACTGCATATTTCTATCACTGTATATCTTAGGCTTTTTATATAGCACAGCGCCTCCTAATAGTACAGTGAGAAGGCGCACAAAACTTTGGTGTTAATTTGCATTTCTCACTTACTGTTAGTCCAAAACGGGTTGCCAAGGCAATTTTATCTATTCCAGCGGACAGAATTATTGTTTCAATTACCCCTTACTTTACAAGAGCGGCTTCTTTGTATTTCCTTGGCATTGCTTCTGCAATACCTGGGGACATTCAAGTCTATGATTGCCGAGCAGTTGGCCTTCTGATCGTCATCCACAAAGACATTTGAAGGCTGCTGTAATCTGATATACTTGCCTAGTCGTGTTGCTAAAGATATAAGCGAGTTCCAAGAAGAACAGAAGTTTCACAGGCTCTAATTATGTGGTATTCCAGTTTCCCCGTAACCATAGTTGTTGAAAAGCAACCAATTTGTTTAACAATTTAAATAGCTTGAAATAGTAGTAAAGTTTAACAGTAGTAGTTTAATCGTTTTAAAATGATGTGATAATAGTGTTTAACAATGCACTAATGAAATTCGTATAAAATGGTTTCATTGGCTCAGTAGTCGTTGCGCACGAATTTGTTCGCACAAATCGTGCGACACGACACTTTTATAAAATAATATTTTTTTTGTTGTCATTTCGCACACATGGAATATATTTTCGTGCGAATCGTTCTCGTCTGAAAACGCAGGTTTCGTTTCGCACGTTTTGTATTTTTAATTAGATATATATCAAATACAGTCGTGCACACACTACTTTCAAGTGTATATAAGTAATATTTATATGTTCTCAAAATGTTCTCTCAATAAAAGCTCAGTTTTATATATGTAAAACGTATATGTATTTTACGAACTGTTTTGTAAGAATGTAATTTCTTTTTAAATATTTTATTTTTTGATTTAGTGGATACCTTGTTTTATTTGAAACTATCATCTTCTTGCGCGAATGTACAATACTTCCATTTTTATTAGCATAAAAAAGAAAACGTGCGAATGGACACCTGCGTTTTCAGACGGGAATGATTCGCACGGAAATATATACCACGTGTGCGAAAGGAAAATAAAAAAAATATTTAAAAACGTGTCTATTCGCACGATATGTGCGAACAAATTCGTGCGAAACGACTACTAAGCCGTTTAATTTCTGTGTGGTATTTACAGTACCTCAATCATCAGTTCTAATACCACATAGAACCTATAATACGTTTGCAAAACATAAGCCAGTTAAATCTGCCATACAGACAAAATAACAAGATATATAAATTATAGCCAAGTTTAAAACATAATACAACACCCACACTAAAAATGTAGTAAAGTAAACCTAGTTTCTAGTTCCTTTTATCTTCTGAACACGAGTAAAAACTACTAACTTTCAAACATTAAAACGTTAATTACTTTCAAAGTTTTATTTTGCGGCGCTTGCTTTGTCCATGTAATTCTCTTACAGCGAAATAAAAAGAAAATACACTCAAACATAGAAATTACGTGACGTTAAACCCGTAGAGATCAAGATTACACCTTATGAATAAAACTAAATTAAGTTCCGTGTTATTCCGGGAAACGAATAAGATAAAACAACAATTAAACATTGTTTTCGTATAACAAACTCTAATGCAACTCTCAGAGGATAACCAATCCCGGCTAACAGACGAAGATTATGCAAATTATTTAATTAAGTATGCACGGGCCCAACCTAAAATACCCACTTGATTAACAGACGTGGCTAGAATTCGTGGTGGATAGTATATTGTTCAGGGATGCACGATATAGGTACGTCCTGTTTGATTTATTATTTCATGTTAACGTAACATATAGATAAAAATTGTTTGTTACACAATCATACAACTAGAAAAAGATAATCTATAGAATTATAAGCCCGGCCTGAAAACCATTAACACACGATATTCTGCAATTTGTATAATATCTATTTTTTATTCAGATGAATAAAGTTATGTACCACCTATACTGAGACAAAAGACAAAACTAGACAACATATGTAGTCTGGTTCTTTTTTCTATATCTTTAGTGTGTAACACGTGGACAATGATGTAAGTTATATACGAGTATTAAAAAAATAATGCTTTTTTGTTTTTTAGTCGTATAAGTTGGCAAACGAGCAGACGGATCGCCTGATGGTAAGCGATTACCGCCGCCCATGGACACCCGCAACCCCAAAGGAGTTACAAGTGCGTTGCCAGCCCTTTAAAAAGGAATGAAGGAGGGAAAGGACAAAGGAAAGGATAGGAAAAGGATCGGGGTAACTGGGCCGCCGGCTCTCTCGCTCACCAATACGAAACGCAACAGTACGGGTACCGTTACTTCACGCCGGTATTCTGTGAGAGGGTAGTACTACCCCGGTCGCCTATGCGACTTAGAGAATTATCAACTATCATAATTTTATATTTTAATGAAATACCATGCGATCAAATCCGCTGGCGGCAGCAACTATAGGATAAAATGAGAACAAGCTAAACTTCACGGCTACAAGGTAATTATGTCTAACTGCTATAATTATAATAGTTCATATGCTAGTCATAGGATCAGTCTTGAGGACTGATATAATTATGTCAATATCAGCTATACCTATAGCTAGCACATACATAGATCTCATCACACAACGTAGCGTAGAGGTACCTATAGTGCTACCACACGGTGCCCAGAAGACGGGCTTACTAACACTAGGTACTAAATTTAATATAGTCTATAAGTACATTCTGTTACTAACCCATTACTAAACAACCTATGGACTGTTTATGTACATACTTATTAATGTCCAAAATAAAGATATTGTATATTTATTTTATTTTATAAAATTGTTTAAGCGTATCTTTAAATAATAAAATAACTTATATTATCATATTTTACTATAATAATATGTCAGCTGTCGATGCTCCCGTTGCGTTAAAAGGCAAGACAAATTACACATAGTGTTTTTGGATAAAAATAGATTTGTTAGATTTTCAGATCAAGCAATTTTTAATAGCAGCATCTAAAACAATGATTAGATAGCAATAGACTCGCCTAAGTGAGAACCGAGGTAGTGTAATATTCGTACTATAAACATCTGCCAACCCGTTATAGGATAAAAACTTGATATGTTTTATTACTCATATTATATAATGTATTGAGACAAATACATACAAACCAATACTAGAATTAAACTTATCGCTACTTATCTTTTGTCGTTTTATAAAGAGCCGTGACGGTTCTAAGTACTCAATCAAAACGTAATTAAAGTGACAATAGGCTGAACGGCTTAGAGCGTGGGCTTATTAAAAGGTCACAGTTCAAATCATGTTAACTCCAATTATTGTGAGGATTTCTTTAGGGCTTCTTTAGTAGGTAGTTAATAAGACAATTAAATGAAATGAACATTACTTTAATTCTATACAATAAACCTTATATAGACTGACGTCTATCTCGTAAATGGTGCACGGTTTTTTTTATGTTGCTCGTCAAAATGACCACACTCCGCCTGATGGTAAGCAGTCGTGTGGTCTAAGAGCAGTAGCCTCCACGCCGTCCTCATAGCAGCTGAGGCGATGTTGAGGTCTCTAATTTGACGGCCTGAGAAAGTGCTTTTTCACGCCCCGCTTAAAGGACCCAGGATTGAAGGAAAAAGGAAACACGTGCCTTGGCAGAGAATTCCATGCCTTGATCGTTCGGCAGAGGTATGAGGACCCAAACTTGTGGGACGGTGTTAGACGTCCCAGAAATGGTAGACTGAGGTGAATTATACACACATGTCACCAGCTTTTCTTATGTCCAACATAACATGGGCGAGCCTATTATCGACCACAGGTCTCATTGCTCTTCTTCGTGCTGCTACTTAGAATTTTATTGCAGAAAAATCAAATAACATCTTAGCTAAGTCAGGCATTCACGGCCACACTGAAACATAAGCGCAAACTCAAGCAACAAGGCAGTCAAGATAAAATATAAACGACGTTAACATTAATATCAAAAATTAAATTAATAATACAACAGGCTCTAAATTGAAACATTAAAGTTACTTTAAATTCAAGGCCAAACATTGTAATGAATGCTATTAAAATTTTGCAAGTACCGGGAATTATTCAGGGGCTAAAATAGCAGAGTGAACCTTTTGTGACGGACAGCCCTAAAACGGTGTTAGTCCGTGCCTGTATTAAATAAACAAGACTAACCTGAATGCCAAGGAGTACTGAAATGTTGAGACTATAAATTAACAAATCTATGACTGTCGTTATTGAACCAGTTGATTTTGATTTCAATAAAAGTATATTAGTTTATTTGTTTTTATTTTTTAAAAACAACGCGATAATATCTGTAGATATTATCGCGTTGTTATTACGTTTAAATTAAGAATACTTTGTTAAGTGTCGATCGTGTGATTTTGATTCCAATACCAGGGTTAAGCAGTGTATATTTTATGTAATATAATAAGCACGGATTCTGGGAACGAGCCCGGTTGATAAAAACCGGTAGGCTCGTCCCTAATAGGCTAGTTTATAGATAATTGGTATTGATCGTGGTCACGTGATGTAGAACGAGGATCTTTAAAGGTAGCCAAGTGAGCTGATTCATAGACAGGGTGTGATATACAGTATAATAAATTATTTAAGTATATAGCCAGTCGTTGCTAATTTTATTTATTTTGGTACGAATAAGCCGGCTCGCCCAGTAACATACCTTATGGGAAACTAACACAGTAAAACTGTTACTGCTTTTGATTCAGTAAGTAAAATTTCTAACGGATCACAAGTCTGCTTCTTGTATTCCTTTCTATTCGTCTTATCCCTAGGACTGGCAAAGTGACAGTGAAAATCTGATTTAACAAGTGATTATAGACTATGATAATAGTTATTGCTGCAAAATATTTTATCTATAGAATTGAATCCCGATATTTGCAAAATAATAATCACATTCACATGAGAACTCCTGATATGCATTCAACTGATATAATCTTAGACTTGTCCCAAATCAACACACCTACAAGAAAACTAAAGACACGTTTGAAACTGTATCCAAATTTATTTGGCATTTCCACAATACGTAGACTATTTTTTTTAATTCGCTAGGTGAATCGTTTACTACACCGATGTAGAATTTCAATTACTTCTCGAATTGTCTCTTTTACATTGTATTGAATTCTATACAAACGAAACGTGAGTTCTCACCGAAAGCTTGGCATAATAAAACAAGTGTTTCGCCTCAGGAGATACATTAAATTTTATTTATCGTCGCGCTTGCCTGTGGCCTTCTACCGAATGTATTCTGTGAACGAGAACTAGCATGTTATAATATCAAAATAGATGGAAATGCTCAATCTATTATATTGCAATAAAATATTTCTGGTAAATTTCGCAAAAGGTTTTACCAGTTTACTTTGGTGCCTATTCTTTATCTCAAAATACATAAGACATATGATTTTGAAATTGGAGTTTTCCTGATGCGCACGTATTTCAAGAATCAATAATAAATAAAATCTTTTTTACTTTGGTCGATACGGTACGGCCTGCTTTTTGATTTACAGCTAATACACTATGCTTCGTCCATTGTTATACTCAGAGAATGAGTTATTGGCAATCATAAACAATCAAAGATATAAAATGAATAAGTACTTTTAGGTCATAAAAATATTCAAGCCTCAATATTTTTTCAATACCGACCCCAATTGGTGGAAATAAATCTTATATACTTGGCATAAAAGGAAATTGTATCATCCGTAACGTACAATACATCCATTCACAACGGTTGAGTGGATAAAAAATTTACAAAATACTGGTTGAACCTTCTGTAGAATACGGATTAAGGGCCTACGCATACTACAGAAACATTTTTGTGAAAACCTGTTAATGTTATCAAATATCCTATAAGAATGAGAGTGCGAGCATCTACATCAAGACTCTTGAATATAGGATATCGTCAAATGCAAAAAAAGATTCTAACCTTATTTATGTATTTCTGATTTATCCATGTTATCGTTGATAAAATCTAATTAAAAAACAAATATTCTGTACGGGTGTAAAAACAATTTTTATAGATATTGTGATAGAATATAGCGTCCCATTTTAGCAGTCTGGCTATGTCAGATGGCGAGTTACCATTCAAAAAAATACTTATATACTATTAACTGGCTTTCTGACTAATATTAAAACTATAGTTTTAATATAAGTTTTAATTTTGGCATCTAAGTACCCGGTAGCCTAGTATATAAATAGGAAACATAAAATTAAGTCGTATAAAAGCCTAAGGAATTAAAAACAATTTCCAACTACAAATGTAAAAGTATAAAAGCCCTCAAGGCATTTATTAGCGCAGTGCACTATACATTTCATGTAAGCAGCAGAATCACGCTACGAAAATTTGTTTATGTACGAACAGTTGACGGGATGAAAACATGTGTGGTTACAACTGTCAGTTTACGGGACCTAACATCCCGCAAATTGTTTTAACCCGATATAAATCGTGGACCCTTTCCTCCAACTTGATGAGTGGCACAATCAAAAGGTTTTAATTAGTTCTGTAATCATCATGTTAGCCTTTTCGCAGGCGTATTGAGGTCGGCATTTAAACCTGATACGGCTGATTACTGAATTTAGATGAACTATGTCCCAACTTTTGCGTCTGCGTACCTGCTGATTTTTAATAAGCCTCATGTAGATTCGTGTCACGTAGGTAATATACATTTCTGTGTTTTAAGTACAAAGATTATTAGAAGCCAACCAAGTGACGAATATTTCCAGTCATTTTTCAATCTAGTTCTTGAAGCTAACGTAGGAATATTTATACTAGTAATTAACCAAAGTCGGCACGGTCGCTATACCTAGTAATTACTCTCCGAAGCTAAAAATAATGTTCTTCCTCAAGTCTAGCAACACCTTTTAATAAAATGAAGCCTATGGTACTCAAGGTGCTTCTTTCTCAAGAAACATCTATTCACTTTAAAAATTAGTAAAGATATCTGGAAAATACTAATTAAGTCTTATATCTGGAGCATTGCCCTATACGCTTGCGAAACATGGACCTTAAGACAGAGAGACCGGAAAAGGTTGGAAGCTTTTGAGATGTCGCGCTGGCGTTGAACGGAGAAAGTACCCTGTACAGAAAAATTTACTAACAAAGAAATATTGACAAGAGTAAATGAAAACTGTGAAATTTTGAAACATGTAGAGAACAGAAGGGGTAGAATGATAGGACACCTAATTCGACATGATAATTTTATCACAAATATAATGGAAAGGAAGACCAAGAAGAAGGTAGACCGATCAACTGAAAGAAGTTGTGAAAGTTGAAACTTATAAGGAACTAAAAGAGATGGCATTGGAAAGAGAAAGATGGAGATTGCTACACTGACAAGTGCCAAGCACCTAAGTTTTGGATGGATGGTACTCAAGGACTAGTAGCTTCATATTAGTAAAATATATTTTAGACTCACTCTGTAGCTTCAGAGTCTATCTAAAACCCTACCTCTTTATAATATAAGTTTTAACCCAGGTGGCTCTTTCTGATATTAAACGCAACGCGTAGTAAAAAAAGAACCCATCGACCACATTTCACGTATTGCGGACGAAAACATATACATATATTGTTATATATAAATTATTGGTACATTAAAACCGATATGCACAGTAAAATACCATAAACTGCATTATTGTCTTATGTGCTAACATTAAGTGAAAATGAAGATTTATCAAAACTCTGTCATATTATATAATTATTCCATTTTTGTTCCAGGTAAGATAACCCTGAATATAAATGCAGTACGTGCATGACTCAACGTCACCCGCAGGTACTGTAGTAAATCTTCCTTACTGTCACCCACCGATACACCTCCCACCGATCATGTCAATATACCGTCTTCTATTTATGAACCAGAGGAAAACAAGGACCTACTATATCAGCAGCATTTTTCTTTATTTACCTATTTATGGATCAATAGACTAACGTTATTTTCCTCCTTTTATCCATGGATAATACAATACTATTTCTTTGTTTGAAGTCGACATAACCTAAGAGTCATATATCTGCAAAGTTACAAAAATATAACGTATTAAGATTACTCCTTCCCTTCATTTCGCATTAGTGGTACGCAGACATTAAAATTAATTAAACGGTAGTAGAGGTAATAAGACTTTGAATTTTGAGTTCGATTCTCAATCATTGCACTATCGATGTGAACCCACTTCTAGTACAATAATTTAGCTTAGTTAAAAGGGTTAACAAGAATTTGCAACCTTAATTGCAGGTAATCAATTATACAAAAACAGTAAATATAAATAATACTTTTTATATAATAATATAGCCTAATGAATTTACTTTTATTCTATAAGCACGAATCCCTAACTTTTCAAAGTTATATATGTACATGTTAAAACTATATTTATCGATCACTTTGTCGGTAAAGGAAAAACACGTGAGGTAACATGCGTAGTTATCGAAGATGTGTCGTGCGATGTGTGATGTGTGTGTGGTCTATACGAGATCTATATTGAAAAGAAACTCGTGCACATCATTCAGACAGTATAAAAATAGGGCTGATATTATTATTAAAATATTGTACGTATTAGCCTTATAATACAAGTAAACAAAGTTACTGGCAAAGTGGAGAAACTGGAGAATGTTGGTAGTTTTATAACATTGTTTAATCAGCAACATAAGAACATTAAATAGTTAATTATCGCTCGCTTTAATGCTGAACGAAAACGTCGCGAGCCAACCTTAATATCTGAGAGTTCTCCATAATGTTCTTGAAGATATGTTAAGTCTGTCAACCCGCACTGGGACGGTATGATGGACTATGGCCTAACCCTTCTTACACTGAGAAAAGGTCCAGCAGAGGTACAGATAGGGCTGATATTATTACGTAATAATAATGTCCTCCAGACCGAGTTTTGGTCACGGCGCGGTCAAGGCGGCCAGTCTTAACAGAGGTTGGCCATCTGCGCAGGAGATATTATAGTGCACAAGTGTGTACGCAAACACAAGTGCAATTATTTCATAAGCAACTAAACATTAAATAAATTTGTAATAGATTTTATAAATTAACATCCTAATTTGTACTTTGTATTTTTAAAGTAATTAAATATGCAAACTCTAAATCAAATATAACTTTTGTGAAAACTAATATTTGTCATAATTTTGTACTATTGCGCAAATCAAAATCTCACTAGTATGCATCGCCTTATGTTGCTAACTATACAATAAGGTAAAAGCAAGATTTCCTATGCAAACGTAACGTATCGTAATGCACTGGTAACACAATGTGAAAAGAGAAACAATTTTAGATGCAATGCTTTTTGAAAAGTTGCTTGTTACCATGGGTAATTTAAAAGGTAAGTGTCTTTTCAACTTGTTTCGCAAAGCTTAAAATATGTGTATATTTATGTAACATACATAGTCAGTTATCTGTTAAATCCTAATATCCTTGATAAGATATAAAACTAAGATAAATTCATGTAGTATATTTCTACATTCGCGCACATTTGAGCACATTTCCAATGCTTGCATTATTACGTTATGTTAACGCCGTTAAGATTGTACGTATCAGGTTACTTGTGCAATCATCAGTGACAAATAGGTAAGCACAAAGACGAGAGTTCACCCTTACATGTTAAAACCAGTTTTATAAAAGCAAGCCGTTGACGCAGTATTAGCAAACTAATACGCAGGACCGTAAAGGAGCGTAACGTTATGCTATCCTTGTTTATTCATTTCGTTTACACATTCTTGAAACAAACAAACATATTACTCTGATCATAAATATGTCACGAACTCACAGCGGACCTAAAAAACATCTACAAAAACAATAGATTATTGATTCCATGACCTCATCATTCACTCCCTTTCGTACAAACACTTATTTACGGCTTCGCACTCATAAAATACCAATATCAAGATATCATACACAAAAGCACCTTATCACCACTCGGTAGGCACTAAAAGGACGTATGCCAATACCACATAAAAAGAGTTCCGCACTAAAAAGGCCAACAAATTCTGGGTATCAATGTATATGTACCTGTGAAAAGTTTGACTGACATTAATAGAAAAATCCTATTTTAGTTTAATGTCATTAAAATCTATAGGATGACTTGAAATTAAACTACTTTGTACGGATTTTGATGCGGTTTATCTTAAAAATGCTATTATTTGATTTGTTAAACTGTTTAAATTTCCATTTGCCACGACGTTTCGGTTGCATTTCAGCAGCCATGGTCACGGAGAGACTAAGTTGGTGGTCGTCTTATTGCCTTAGGTTGTATTTTTTTTTTTGTATTAGTAGTTATTTTAACGTACCTGAACATTAATTTCATAATTGGTATTCTTATTTACGCAGAATGTGTTAAAAGTATCGTGAGGTGCTGCTGTGCTTGACGTATCAAGTCACGTTTTAAAAATAATTGCGGTTTATTTAAAAAACATTACTTTAATTCGCCAAATCCGTATGGAGCAATTTAATTTCAATGTAACACATTCGCGTAAACATAAGACAATATTATATAAGATTAGTTACTATTACTATGCCAATTGCCAAGGATAAGTAATAAAAAACTTAATATATTTATATTAATAAAGACAGGCCGAAAATATCTCATAAAACCGATTCCTTCGGTGATAAATCAAAGGCTGTGTTTACAAGCCGGGCTTTTAGACCAATGTGTTGGCTTTATTGGTTTCCAACAAATTGGTTTATATATCGCCAATACGGGGTCGTGTTACCTAGCACGATGTAATTTAAGTTAACCAAACAGTTAGGCTTAAGCTTGGCTTATGTTTACTTTGGAATAGTATTTGAAAACGGTTCGGCTAAATTACCTTGGCGCAAAATGGCTAGATGCTAATATTCTGAAGCTGCTAAAATTATATGATAATATTATTACGAAATGTGCTGATATAGACTATAAAAAATTTAATCGTTATTTCATATTGCACGACGTTGTAGCTAATTTGGAACGTAAGCTAATGCAATATTTTTCTAGATTATCACTTTTACATACAACAGAGATTTTTTAAGTATTATACTCTTGATTCTCTGCTATAGAAATATAATACAGTAGATTATTATGTCAGTATTCACTTAAATTGTGTCACTTTTGCTGACGGACCTATTTGCAGAATGAAATGGGCGAGGCCATAGTCCATCACGCTTGTTTTGGTGGTCGCAGAGTTTACACTGCTTACTATAAAAAACTTAGATATACAAATGACTGCTGGTGATCTGTGGCTCAGCGGTAGTGAATGCGTCTGCTGTGCAAGTGTCGGGCTCAATACCCGAGTTAGCAATGAGGTGTTCCGTCTTTTAGTTTTTATGGCATTTCCAGTAGCAGCACGGAGTTTAGATATGTGTACAACGGACAGCAATAGGCTCACCCTCTATTACGTATTGTATAAAATCATACATCGCGAAATGTCAGTGTAATATCATCTCTGGCTACCCCTACGTGATATAAGCTTGAGATTATATATCTACAAAGAGCAAATAAATACCAACACCAAAATGTAAATGAACAAATTGCAATCTGTTATAACAACGTAAATTATTAATGTCGATTCGACATCTCATGTAGGTCTACCAATTGCTATCTAATACAAGAATTCCACTAACTTCCCACAAAGCTAAAAAAACAGTTTTATAAATATCAGTGTCACAGTAAGAATTATATAAGTGTACAGTACAAGTTCTAAGAAGCTCATAAATCAATGAACTTCGATGTACAGACACTGACTGATGAGTCCCTAGATAGCTGACCGTACAAACAATATCGACCATTGTACCCATAAGAACACATTAAGTTGTCGACCCTCGTTGTAAAGAAAACATTTATGATACTACGTACTCGGAGGATCGATAATTCTGAAAGTTGATGGCCACGGATTACCTTCTCTTTTAGATGTCTTCTGGCAATCAGAAAGTAGTATAAATGCGATAAATATTAAATTCATCCATCGGTGTACGGACGTCGACGTTCAGACGCGTCGTATCGTCATGCCTCGATATGGTTAATTTGACAGGCCAATAAATACCAACCTCATGGATTGATACAAGCAAGTTTTCCAAGTAAGATAAGAAGTAATTAAAAAAAGTTTGGTGGTGAGTTTTGGCAACCACACGTAACAAATACATATATGTGTGATAGTCAAATGATTCTGGGTGATCTCTTACTAAATTTCTTATATTTAAGATTCCAAAAAGAAAAAGATTAGTAGTTTTTGTTTTTGTATGTTGTATAGTTCGATAAGGTTTATTAACAACAGTACCCAATTTAAAATAAATTTTGATATTTTAACATTTTTATAAAGAACTCTCAGAACAAAAAGGGCGTCTATATGCATTATTTACATGGACAATAAGATGAATGAAATAATTCTGATTGTGATTCGCAGCTCGAAATAAAACATTGGAAAAACATTAAACAGTACTATTCCAAAAACTAATTTAAACATATTATATGAAAGGAAAGTTTAGAAGTAAACAAGTAAAATACACACACAAATGGAAGCCAACAGCCGAAACAGAAAAAATGCTTCTTTGATAAAAGAAAATTCTATAACACAATGTAACATCCTTTTTAACCAAACAAAATACGTGTACGGCTTAAACAAATACACTATCCAACCGGTCAGACCAAAAGATTAACAAGGAATGTTTCACGTGCCCGTTTTTGCACTGCATCTACAATAGTGGTAGATAAATTTATGGACACAGGGTCTGTTGCTGTGCACTATTTCATTGAATGTACTATTGAAAAATATATTATCGTCGATTTTAATATCAAATTCGTAGCTTTTAACTCACCAATATCATAATTTATCTTTTGATTACGTGTATCCATTGTTCCAATATAAGTTAACTAGATTGTGCCCGCGACTTCGCTCACTTTAATATAGATTCCATCATAAATTTCTCTTTCGAAAACAGTATTTTTTTCTGAACGAATGGTACTCTATATCCTTTTCTGTACCCCCGACAATGTGTATGCGAAATTTCGTGATGATCGGTCTAGTAGTTAAGACGTGTAAGCGTAACAAACAAACTCACATTCGCGTTTATATTATTAACTAGTTTTTCCTTGCGGTTTCACCCGCGTAAGTCCCGTTCTCGTGGGAATATCAGTATAAAATGTATGAATCCAGGTCTCTAGCTATCTCCATACCAAGTTTCATCGCAATCGGTCCAGTAGTTTCTGCGTGAAAGAGTAACAAACATCCATGCAAACTTTTGCGTTTATAATATTAGTATGGATTAGGACTCGTAGCCTAACGTAACTCGCCAATTCATAATGATTACTTATATCCGTTATTTCAATATATGTATGTCCTACGCGATATATGGTATGTTTACAGAGCGACAACAATATTTTAACTTGTCAGCTTATTCATAACGAGACATACTCGTAATGTTAAAAGCACTGTGTATGGACGTCGGTGCCATCCACACGCCGAATAGAATAATCCAAAAAGTAATGTAGTTATAGCTAGATTTTGACCCCAACATCGTACGTGTAGGATTTAAAGGTATGCCCTATGTCTTTCTTTGCATGTAAGAAGAAGCTGATCTACAAACATAAAACATACATATAAAGATGTTTGATACTCAAACAATTTTTTGTTGTTACGGCCTCTAGGCAGTGTATTTCTTTCTTTGTTCTTAAACCTCGACTTCTAGGCAACGTCTCAAGATAAAACATTCACCAAATTTTAAGTTAAACCTCTAGCAATACAATGATGAAAGCTGCATTCAATTTCGTGCACTTACTTTTCCTTGATGCGCGTACTAACATATAAATATATAGGATAGACACAGACAAACAAAAACTTAACAAAACCTTATTTTCTTAAATATCTGCCATGTACAGATGTCTGTACAAAAAAAATTGTGTTAATGTTAACCAGTTACAATTTGATTATATGTATAGAGAACAGGTATGTGTATCGTTCTATTACGTTCAAAGTTTTATTGAAACTATTAGTTTTAATACAGATTTTTGCCAAAACAATGCAGCTCACATCCTGTTATATACGGTTTTAACTTTCTGGGATAAGTACTTTATCAATGTGAATGCTGAATGGAAGCCAAGTCGGGGTCACATTGGCGACGTCGCGTCTAGCCAAGAAACATAGTCCATGAAAATTTGGTGCAGATTTATTAGAACTACTTATACATTGCGACCTATATTTTGACCTTACACAACAGTGCTTTCTATAACAATATTAGATCTTATGTAACTGTATTTTGTGGCAAGGCAACTGATACTCAGACGCAGCACCGCGTAATATTTCCAGTGGTAAATTTACTTAACTTCATTTTTTGCTATTGTCTGTTCCTGGCAAGCCTTTGTATCAGAAGTTGGCACTGGAATAGAATTAATTAAACTTAGTATCAAAGATGCTTAGAAATAGAGATAATTGATGATGTGTTCTGAGAAACCAATATCCCTTGCTTGCTGGTTGCTCTATTATTTGAGTAAGTAATAAGGAAAGATACGTTATAAATGTATACATAAGCATATTAAACACCTTCGAAACAAGCAATCCTAAAATTGTAAAAGAGTTACAATTTGATACGGTAGATATAATTTTTAAAGATTTGGATACTATTTCAAAAAGTCTGCTGTGGTTGCGTAACGATTATAAATGCGACTGCTATACATACTGTTGAGTTCGATTGCCGATCAAAGTGTTATTGAGATTTTTACTCAAGAAATCATCAGCAGCAGCACGACGTCTAATGGTATGATAGATAAAAAAACTATTTAAAAAAAAAAAAATTATATTTAACTCAAATTGATACAAAAAGATACAGAGCTTAGGTTACATCGTAAAGGTATAATATAAGGGGTGCCTGTACTAGGGTAAACCTGTGCTACAGGCATCAAGGGCACATACTGTATAATATACGTAGATATAAATTCTAATACAATACTTATAAAACATTATTATTTGTATATAAAAACTTATGAATTACAGTTACATAGTTCGAGCCTATAGCCATAGATAGATGACTATAGGCTCGAACCCCTTATATTTGAGACCTAAAACCATAATTAGTGAATCGTGAGTGTAATACACTTCTATCGGGTTATAGAAGACTATATAGCTCTGAAATAACGAATATAATACGAAGACTGAACAACTACATATTTGTGGATCACACATTTTTTAATTCCATGCAGTGAATAAACCCGATACATTTGTCGTAGCGTAGTAGTGCGATTGTCACATAAACCATTGCGAGCCAATGTAGTTTATTCCGAATGTTCAAATATACTATTCAATTTCACAATATATAACTAACAGTCAACATTATTTAGAGAGGAACAGTGAAATGTTGAGGTGCTCATAGCCAGTTGCACTCACTGTTCGGCAAACGATTAGCGAGGTTAAGCAATGTTGGGTGCGGTCAGTCTATAGATGGGTGACCGTTTAGTGGTATTTGCGTCTCCGTGCTTCGGAGGGCACGTAAAAGTCGGTCCCGGTTGTTGCCAAATTGACAGCAGTCGTTAAGCCATGTCAGAGGCCTACGGGCGGCTTGAACAACTCTTGACAACAGGTTGGCAGCTAAATACACGAAAAAAAAAGAAGACGAAAGTGAAATGTTAATTTAAAACATATTGGGCAATCCAATCCAAGGAATCATGTGTTGTGTTACTATAGCCAAAAAGATTTGACGACTTCTTAAGAAGACAAACTATGGGTCACACTAAGCTAAATTAAATTTGTCCTTTGCCCTGGCAGGAGTGTGGCTCCTATTTTTGAAGAATTGTTAGCGTTGCTAGCTCGCCAATATTCCAAATAGTTGGTGGTGTTCCAAGTGCTCATAAGTTATGGCAACCGCTTACTATCAGGAGATACGTATGCTTTATTGTTACCTGGATAGTATTAAACTGTTTCTTTTTATCAAAATACCAGACCAGTAAATCCAAAAGCCGCACTAAATCTATGCAAAAATCTAGGTAGGTAATCTGTTAAAACATTCGTTAAAAGCATTTGGACCATTTAGAAAACGACTTTCAAATGCGTTTCATTTATTGTAATTGCCAACGTTTGGTCCCTAAAAGTCCTGCGTAAACCTCTAAGTAGATAATATCCTAATGAATCTTTTCCAGGCACTCTAATGGTTGGTAATATTCAGAAATCCTTTAATCCCTATTGCTATAAAACATGTAGAAAACGTATCATAAGAGATATCGTTAAAACTAATTTATTTTAGTTTTAGAAGGTATAGTCAGAATAAGGTTTTCAGGTAACTAATGCCTCGTCGGCACTTGGGCACAGTTGTATCGTAATATGTTTTCGGCATAAGGTATCAATACAAGTTTTAAATTCGATGAGCCGATACCGATGCATGTATCGAAACATGTGCCAACTATGTTTTGTTGTATCAGCTTGGGCCTTTTATATTAAGTAGAACAAGATACACATATTTCGACGGCATGTATTATTTGAATTGAATAAAAAAGTACTTCGCATTTGCCCAATACAAATCACGAGACATGTTTTGCGACTCTATGATAGTTAATCTATAAAAATGTATTCCTGTTTCCCTTGGTCACGCCGTAACTTGAAAACGATTTTACCGATTTCATTCATCTTTCTTTTAAGTTTTCTAATACTTTGTAGAAGGCTCTTAAGAAATGAAAAGTAAATATAACTTATTAAAAAAAACTAAAACTTAACGACTGTTTTAACTTCGCGAGTTTAACAGTTCGTCTAAGACAACTCAAGTAACTAAAAAATCGTACGACGTTCCTAGAACAAACTAAGTCTAAACCTGTTGTAGTATTCCTGTTCTTTATTAAGAAAAGTTTGTTCTTCGGTTATAGTAGAGCTTTTTATTTCTAGATTAAAGTCGTGGAGTGACAATGTAATACAACTTGATAATTATGTTTTGACACTTATTTTTGTTTGATTCCTAATTAAAGCAAACAAATTTAAAAACCCATATGTTTTTAAATAATTTCAAGTTTCAAGGCTGCAGTTTAAATTAAAAAACTATTTAGTATTGTCTTATGTTTATGCGAATGTTATACGTATGTTGAAATTAAAAACTTTGCTTTAAAGTAAAATAAATAACACGACAAAATCCGTATAAAGTGTTTAATTTCAATTAAAAGCTGTTATTGATGTATTTTATATGCGCCAAATAGCTCAGTGGGGAGACCAACAGACTGCAATGCAGAGGGTCTCGGATTCGAACCCACGTGGCGCATCTTTGAATTTCGGAAATTATATGACTTTTTGAAATTATGTGCGTAATGATTGACAATCATCGCCTGCTCCGTGTCTTGGAGAGCACGTTAAGCCGTCGGTCCCGGCTGCCATGAACATCTATGGCAGTCGTCGTTATAGGGAAGTCAGTGCTCTATAATATCCTGACACTGGTCTAGCCTTAGGGAATCATTAGCCTTCGGTTTGCGGAGATGGCAGCCACTCCGTGTAAAAACTGATATCCAGTCAAATCCAGTTAGACTAGAAAAGCCGACCCTAAGTGACGTGGGAATAATAAAGGCTAAGGAGAAGATATGCGCTATATATGACAAAAGCCATATAAGGACAGCTTTTCTCATTATTTATATACCTACTGGCAATATCACATTAAATTCACCTCATCATTATGATAGAAATCACTCACCTCGTTTATTTTATTTAACCTGATGACATGACAGCTCTCGGTTGCCATGGTAAAATGTCTTTGAAAGGCTTTCATAGACGGCGCAATATTCATTACGTCATGCTCGCGGTTTGTCGCAGGCTAAGGTCATGAATTAAGGTGGGGGCCATTATACCAGACAGGAAATTTGCACGCTTCGCGTTTCGCGTGTTATACCGTATTACATACTACCTACCAAATTAGTAATATTATCATATTATATTAAATGGGGTTTTGTTTCTTGTTATTTAGTATGATTTATTGGCGCTGCGGATTTTTGGGGTTATTTATGTGTCTGCAGATTAGAAAGGATCAGAATCTCGACGGCGAAAGATGCTGAGATTATACTGAGGATATAAAATATAGTTTATGGTATATTACACATATATGAATGTGTACCTAATAAAATCGATTGCACTACAAGTTACGAGTATAAGCTTAATTTGTCGATTTGTTGTCCTTAATTTTGTGACAAGTTTTTATTAAGTAACAGATTATAATACTATGCAATCTATACCCTCAAGGAATCTGAACGAACTTTGTTAATATTAAGAGAATATAATAATATTGTCTTCTGTTTACGCGAATGTTATTCATTGAAATTAAACTACTAATACGGATTTTATCGCGTTGTTTATTTATCACTGTATTACATAATTTTGAAACTGTTACACTACTATTACTATTAAATTTTACTAATTTATAAGCTAATAAAATTATGTAAACTAATAAAACTATTTATATTTAGGTTACACTTTCCCTGACGTTTCCGTTACTTTTCAGCAGCCATGGTCACGGGGAGACTAAGATGGTAGTTGTCTCAATGTTCCAGTGTAGTTATTACAAAGTACCAATTTCAAAATTATGTAATACAGTCATAAATAAACACCGCGATAAAATACGTGTATAGTAGTTTAATTTTAATTAACAGAATACAATATCGCCTTATAGCGCTCTTGATAAAATTGCATGTATAAAATCTTAAGTGTAATGTAGATACATTTTGGCATTTGACCGGTAGTTTGAGTAAGTTCCAACACGGTACTCATTTTAAAACCTCACATTCAATAGTAAGTGTATTTATAAATTTACTTCTCTTAACCAACCAGGCTAGACACTAAACTGAACTTATGTCTAAATAGGCTTACTTCAAATTAAGCAAACATAAGCTCACAATATTATACCTACTAGAAAACAATTAATTTCCAGGTATCGCTGCAAATCTTAAAGATACATATTTTCCACGTGAAAAGATAAATAATTTCTTCCACTTTTTACTCCAGAGACATTTATATATATTGAGGATAAATAGAAGCCGTACTTTTGTATGACGTGAGGTTCCTTTCAAACTTTCTCTGTCATCTTTTACTCTATTGAGACAGTCGAGGAGCGTGCTAACAGCCATTCATGATATTATTCAACAGCTTCAATTTCCGAACAACATATTTCAAAGGAATCAATGATACCTCAAAATTTTCCCTTAGCGCCTAATACAATAACGAAGTAACTAGGCGAAGTAAATGTTTATATTACCTGTATTTGTTACTAGGCCAATATAATACGGGCGGTTTTTGGGCTTCGGTGCCATCTTAAATTAATGAGGCGGTCACGCGAATACCACTATGACATGTTAGTCACCGGGTGAATACACGGCCTTCAAATTTTATGTTAAATAAACAGAACTATAACGTCACGACGCGATGGCACGAGGCAAGGCTTGAGCTAAATAGAACGCATGTCGCGAACACACCCTCTATTCATACTTGCAGTACTAAATGAAAATTATTATGAATTTAATCTAATTAGTTTGCTCAGAATATATTCTGCATACAGCTAAATGCCGTCGAGTTCCTTTCAGAACTTTTTCAATGCGAATCCAGTTCATGCGGAGAGAATAAACATTTTTTTATAAATTACTGGTACTAGAGAATTTATGCATGTTTTTCTGCTTCAGTCATGTAAAGACAAAAGTATGACGTATAAAACCTAGTCTTAATAAATAAATTCTAAGCACCAGTAGATTCATGCTGGTGCTTAGAATATATTTTCTTGATAAAGTTATTCCTACAGTATAAATCATTCTGTTATTACATACCATTTAATTACCATGACATTAAAAAAGAAAATACATAGTGGCGATGTGGCTACTTAAAATATTGCACCACGGATATGTGTATATAATTACCTATATGTATAACAGCACATTAAAAATATTGAATTAAAATCTCTCTCATATAAAAGATCATGCGGAATGATATTTAAAAGGAACACTGATGCAGATGCTCGTTAAAATTAAACGTCAAAGTACAAAAATAATTCTATCATACAAAATCAGTTTATTAAAGTCGCCCCCTTATTCAATATGTTCAAACAAATGTCTTTATGTCCTTGGATGTCAATATTGGTGCCGACATGATGATATTGCTTTCAATAAACAACTTCGATGAACAAACAAGTCTATCTTTCAATTTACGTGTCTACTTGTGTTGTATTAGGTTTTAAATTGCACATGGAACACACACATTTAAATGTACGTGCAATTTATTGCTGCTTTCAACTTTTCTTGGTAGAAGATTATAGTGTCTACTTGTCAGAATAACTTTTATTTAACTACATACGAAGTATCGTCTTTTAGTTTATGTAGCAGTCTAGTACTACAAGTAGTGTAGATGCGGCATGCTTTACATGAATTTGTTACGATTAATGTAATGTATTGCTCTTGTAATAATCTCGTTATTTGTGTTTGATTTTTAAGGCATGGCAATAATGTATCAGTTCAAATCAGTTATAAAAATGAAACAGATCTTTCTTATATGGGTTTTAAATTTAAGGTCCGTATAGATATAATGTATGTTCGCAAAACTCTTTGTCTTCTTTATATAAAATTTGTGCATTAATTGTAAGTCAATACGTTTACTACTTTAAAATTCTCAATTAATTTCTATACAAAAGCGTTTTTAAGTTCTTTATATTGCTAAGAGCAATGGATGTGATTTGAGCCTCTCAAATCAATACTTATTCATTGGACTACAGCTGAGGGACGGAGTGTGTAACCGCCAACTTCTTAACTCTGGGCCAACAAAAAGTGATGGAGAATTTCTTATCAAAAAATCCCAATAACTTTTTATTAGCCCAACCCAGAATTAATATCCGAAATATTGCTCAGCAGTCATGTTCACTAGCGCTATATTAATAAATTATAATATATAGTTGTATATTACCTGACACATAAAAGGAGTAAAATACATTATACGTCAGTCTTCTGTTAAATGCTTGGAAGGTGTGTGGGCGTGTAATGCAATTTACACCGGTATTTTGTCCGTAACAGGTGGTGTTACTTATCGTTGTTCTCAGGCCAGTGCACACTTAGCCTTACATATTACTTTAGACAATTCCTTAAAGCGCTTTAATGTTTTGGGTAAAAGGAATTAGATTTATAAAGCGTTGTTTTCTTATCCACGACAAAGAAATAATATTGAGACAAGGGAAAAGTATTAAAAAACTTTACAATAAATTATATTATATAGGGATAGACGGCAAGAAAACGCTTTGGCAAAAGAAAATATTACAATCGTAGCAAATGCAGTCTGCAATCGAAGATTAGTACCATGATCGTGCCGCGGTAACGTTTTCACGCATTCAATACCTATGTAAAAATATCGTCCTGGTAATTAATTGATATGTATTTGTGACACTATAATACGTTTTAACTACAATATATCTATTGCTAATCTATACAGTCTTCGTCTAAAACCTGATTCTACGACTGTCAAGGATTGATATTAGATAACAGAAAATACCTGCTAATAATAATAACTTATTTATTTTGCCCAAATGTTACTTATTCTATACATTATATGACATGTTTAAAGATAATACAACTTTGTGAGAGACTGGTGAAAGAAAGAATCGAGGAACAGCGTGCTAGACAGATTAGCAGGCTTTCTACATATATGAATCACAGGTTATGTGGACAATGTGACCTATACGTATTTAATTTACGTAAATCAAGCTTAACCGTTACTTTTCTCGACGTTGATGTTGTTTTTAATACAACCATATGCATTATACGAGTATCTAGGTAGACTCTACGCTGTAAAACTTTATTATGACATACTGATTTTTACCAGTACGAGACTAGGACGTAGACATGAAGAAGGACGTAGATAATATTAGGCATATAGACATTATTTATTTAATGTGTCGTGTCGCCCGAACTGGTGCAGACTGCCTTAGGTTGAAACTCTGTATTGCTTACAACGGAGGTACGTTGTGAGCAACACAGAGTTTCTATTCATAATAAGCCGGCAACATGCGGTTGATGCTCCTGACAAACATCTATCCTAAGGGTACGTAACTGGTTATCCATAATAACTTGAAACAACTTATGAAACGGCATCATTTTTCTTCTAACAGCCAAATCAAAACGTTTATTTTTCCATATCACTTTCAATTATAAATATTTAATATTACAATTATAACAATAGCCAACATCTACAGAGGTAGGCCGGCGAAGCAAATATCATGATAGTAATGCTCACTTTATTTAAAGTTTGTTCTAGAATGTTCTATAATGACATCACTATGTCTAAAACTAGATCGAATTATGGATGACTGGCTCTACTCATTACGTGACTTAAATATGTACTGCCAAAGTCACTTTACACGACTCCCACGCGAAGGAAAATTAATTAGCAACAAGGAAGATGAAAGTAAAACACAATTTCTAACGAACGTTTCCTCCTAGAGTGGTTACTTCAACAAGACTACAGTTATTACACCAAAAACATTATTATGAAAATATTTGACACAAGAAGTTGGCTAAAATTATTTTCATCATTTATCATTCTTGATTTTAAATAATTTCACAATTTAAAACAGTATCTAACAGAAGTAAATTAATATCTACTGACATGAAAGCATAAAAAAGGAAAACCTTCGATAAGATTTTAATATCGTGTTCATCTTATAACAATTTGCAAATCAAACCGCGAATAAAAATGTTTGAACATAATAAAAATGGATTCAACGTATTTAGATTGCCTGTTATATTCATTTCATTATGAATCTGGGTTTGAAGATAATATGATAAGTTGATAAAGCGGATAAAAAAAACATATTTTTTAAAAAGTAATAATATTGACGAGTTATAAAAAATATATAAACAAGAATATTATTAGGTAAGATGCTATTTGTAGGATACAGGCAACAATTTTGCGTGAACACAACATTTTTAATATTTCCTTAAAAAAGGGTAGGGTGTTAAAAAGTTCAAGTATGAAAATAAAGAGTATATGCTACAAAAACAAACATGACTTTATTTTACATAAATAATACTAGCTAAATATGGACACACATGTCAGAGTAAGACACAGCGCCTCTTACTTTGATATTAATTATTACTGAAATACATTGAAGTATTCCAGGAATATTGCCTGTCCCCATGGTTACTTTGGAATATAAAGAACATAAAAACACTCTTGTATAAAAAAGAATTAAGAATTTTAAAGTAATGAATAGATTGACTTGAAATTTACACACAAATTTTATATAATTTTGAAGTCAATCCATTAACTACTTTTAGAGTTTTGCGGACACGTACGTACCTACATATATACGAAACATATATTTAATACCCATATATAAGAAGATCTGTTTAAACACACTCCTATCACAAATATTCTAGCATAACTGGACGAATTAAAAAGAATACACTAAATTGCCAGAAAAATTTAACAAAGAAATTCGCAAATCTATTGGTCGTTCATGTGATCTCTCTTGGGTCGTGTTGAATTGCCGTCTCATCGAATATGAGAGTTAGGGAATTTAGAATACGCCTGTATTTGCGCACATAGTTGTACACTATAAAATCTCCTGGGCATTTGGCCAGTCTCTGTTAAGCTTAGCACCGTCACCGAAATCCAGTCTGGTGGACCTTATATGCTATATGCTAGCCTTTAGCCCGTAACTTTGTATGTTTGCCGTTTGCCAAGTTTCATCCAAATATGTTTAACAGTGTACGCATGATTGAGTAATAAATATATAAACATCAGCACAAAAATTATGTTCACGCGAATTACAAACATTTATTATACTGGCAGGATTCGTTAAGTCATCTCAAATTGGTAGGAAACCCTCGCAACATAGGAAATATTTTGAAAATAATGGAATGTAATTTCTTTAGGGGCGTTAGAACATTTCAGTTATACATTTGTCATTGTTCGCGATAATGTCACTCCCAGTTGGACCCTAATAGGCAAAACACAGGTCAATAACGTATAATAGAAGTCTAAATACTCTTTTGGGCTTAACCAGCACAAAATTTACAAGGCTAATAGTTATTTAGTCATAGATATTTCTAATTTGGGAGCCATACCAAAGTTAGGTCTTGTTTAATATGTAAATGGCATGTCAGAAATATGTCGACCGTGGAATATAATTCTAAACTACCTATTCGGTTAATATAGGTATTAAAACGTCAGCTTAATATTTACAAGCTGAAATTTCATTCAGGTGGTTGGAACATCCATTTATTTATTATGAGATTTTGAACAATATAGTCTCACATCTAGATATCCGCGAAGGGTAAGGAGAGGTATATTACACAGTCACGCTTCACCAGGTATAATTTTATATCACGTGTAATAGAAGGCGACCCTATAACCATTTGGCATGGCAAACTAGTAAATACCTTATGGTAAATGGTCACCGTAGCCTATGGACGCCTGCAAAACCTAAGGCATCACTTGCGCGTTGCTGACCTTTTAGGAAAGTGGAAGTGGGAAGGAGAAGGAGCGGGAGAGGGGAAAGAGGGTGATTGGGCCTCCGGCACTCTCACTCACCGAACGAAACACAAAGGAATATTGCTATTTCACGTCGTTATTCTGTGAAAGGGTAGTCTTTCCCCGGCTCCATGCTAGTAAGAGAACTTGTCAGAAAATTCGAAATCACTGCCCGATCCGAGAATGAAACTTTAGACCTCGTGCATAGCAGTAGTATTCATTACTGTTGGGTCACTAAGGTAGGAGGACACAATATTTACATTTTGATTGTTTAAAGTCCCCTACAATACTCAATTGTTGTCCATTTTATTGTGCTCTAAGTTACCTTTGAGGATTGTTTAACCCACTTTCGTGTGGGTCAGCTTAACTGTCCACTTTATGAAATATGTATGTCAATGTGCAGTGTCTGTGGATTCCTATTGTTTGATCATCTACTGTGTGCCTTTCATTGCTTGAGATAGCGATTCCATTTAATTTTTTTATGTGGCTTGGGAATTTATATAGTTTTTGTTTATTATTAAGTTGGTAGCGACGCTTTCTTAGATGAATAGGGTTGGAACTTGGTTTTTATTTAATTATGATGTTCGTAGCAGAAACTTTCGGTTTTTTTGGTTTGAAATTGTATAGCAGACTCTTAGAATCTTGAGAATTATTCGTTAGTCTCTATAGGACCATAAATTTTTCACATCTTATCGTCACATGCTGTATAGAGAAAATGTTTCTAGTACGTCACACGCCTTTTAAGAAGATAAGGTTATACTTAAATATCCACCTGGAATATTAAGTGGTATATTCTTTTTGATTAAAATAACAACTAACGCACTAGCAGTGACTCACGTATGGCAAGGATGTTAATAAAAATTTAAACAACGTGCTCATTGAAAATCGTTTGGTTATCAGAAAATTTTGCGAGTGGACATCATACCCATAAACCCTATATACATTGGTTCAAAGTTCAAAATACGTAATTCAAATCACTGCACTATATATGCAGACAAACAATGCAATCAATCCGTTCATGTTAACTCAATATTATCTGCTTCAAATCGATTAAATGCCGGTTATTGTCACTAAAAGTAGGTAAGTATATTACTGATAATGAACATGATCACTATACGATTTTCTTAAGCTTTCACCATAGATAAAACACTATATACTGTCACAACCTATACCAAGAAGTTTATGACAGTTATATTAATAAAGAGTATTTATTGTAACCATGATAAATGGGATGTTTACTCAAAGCAGCTTCCTTTTAGTTTTTTCACTGAAACTAACTATAGTTTCAGTGAATAAATAGGTAGTCATAGCTGTACATTAAAATATTGAATAATAATAAATTCCTCCATAAATTAAGATGATCCTATTAAATTGTTTGCTTATAGGAATAATTAATAAATTGAATATTAATTCAATAATAAGAATTGTCCGGTGCCGACGATATCCATATACACAAAACTCCTAGGGATAGCCCTAGGAGTTTTATAAACAAAAATATATAAGTTTGACAAGTACAGAATTATTATATAATAAGTTTGATATGCAATCGTATATTTTTAATAGGGAAATTTATACAAAGAGTAATAATTTTCACATTATCATAAAATCCCTATGCTTTCTCGTACACCATAATGTAGGTGAAAACCGGTGTGAATTACATACTTGAGTTATCACCATTTTAATATTATGTAAACGAGCGTTACGTCACATTTCATTTGGGCTCGTCTACTATTATTTAAAATTTATCTGTTTTTTCCTTTGTGTCACTGTGGTATATCGGTGGCCTGACACTTAGATAGATTTTAATTATGTCTGGTATTCTAAAACTTGATAAACTGAAGAGCAGGAGAGAAATAAACAGCCAGTTATATGTTTCAAGCATTACTTGAGGCTACTACTAGAGATACTTCCTCATTTGTGGTAAACTTTTTTTTAAATTCAAATGTCGAACACAAAGAACAAAACACCGAACAGTTTTTTTATTCCATCTGGGATCATTTCTCGACGGCTTAAAATAAATTTGCGTAGTTACAAATTAAAAACCTCATTAACACAGCTACTATTTTATGTTTACAATAGTTTCTACACAAGTTATGTAAACTGCAAATAGTTTAACTAACGACATTAAATATTGGTCCATAGACTAAATTTAATTAATTTGCAAATTATAGAAAGCATAAAATGGTTGTAGCCGGATGTTTAATTATAATTAATTTTATTTACTTGTACTGATGACACGGCTAGATTACAGCTCATTTAAAAACATAATATTTTATGAATCCTTCATATAATTTGCTTTTAAGGTGCAGTTGAATATCAGGTTTACTACTGTTATACAGTAATTAGGATAAGCTATTGGATTATAACATCTTTAGTATCTATTTATGTATATTGATAATGTAAACGAGTTTTGTAGGTATAACGTCAAAGTGCAGGTATATACATTCATGTGGTATGTCATTATCCTGCCACGACTAAGGTCGCGGGTTCGATTCCCGCACAAGTCAAACATTTGTATGCATGAACATGGATGTTTGTCTTGGTCTGGGTGTTTCTATGTATAATATGTACGTATTTACAAAAAAATAGTATATATGTATGTTTATCTATTGTCTAGTACCCATAGTACAAGCTCTGCTTAGTTTGGGCTAGATTGTGTTGTGTATATGTAATAGAATATTATATTATTATTATAACGTAAATTTTTAATCGCTAAGTATCTAATATAATAAAATAAAATCTCTGCAACCGATCACATACAATCAAACAACAAATAATTGTATATCTATATAATATTTATAAATAAACATAACGCGTATTACCATTACAGTACATAATTTTCCGACTGGTATAGGTATAAAAGAAATATTACTTCCTATTCGAAAAGCCGAACAATATAATCGAAATTTGTAAATGTAGAGCCAAAGTGACACTTAGATATTTTATGCGAGGTTAAATATACAATAAAACCAATAAAGAAAAACAATCCAATAATCTGAGTTTGCACAGCCATATTCAGCATGCGGCGCGGATATTAAATTCATAGCTTGTACCTGCATGCAGTATATCCAACCATAAATAATTTAAGTGCTCGGGCACTTGCTGTTGTACTAACTTCCATAGTATACAACGAGGAATAATAACTGATAAATATATTTAATAAAATCAACTTTGAAAGTTCCTCTCGAACAAAACCGTTCACAACACACCCACATATGGCTTTTAAAATTCATGCGCCTGAAATACCGCGTGAATTACAATGTATTTATACATTTCTCTTTCCGATTTTCGGGCTAAGATAAACACATAATACATAAATTGCATTTATCACAGTAGGCAGAAGCTAAAGGTCACGTTTTGCTCCTACATATGTTTACCCTGGATACGAATGTATTCCAAAATTCGCGCTACAAAACCGATTCGGGCAAATGACGCGTCATTCGATTTATCTCGATACAGGATGTTAATTGGTATAAAAAAATCGAATTTGAATTGGAAACAGGCAGTCCCAAATTGGATGTTTCAGTGAACTGTACATTTAACCCTTATATCACTAATGACACAAAAGGTAACATGCCAGTATTCACAAATTTGGAGTGGATTGACACTTGACACAAAAAGGGTTAATCAGATTGATTGAATCATTATTGGAACGTTTTGTAGTACCAGGCTAGGAATCAACTCCCAAGTGAGCATCGCTGTTAAATATGTCTCACATATAATATATATTATGAGGTCATATTGATCGAACCTTATTTCTTTGATCAAATATTACATAGAACTAAAACAATAAAACGGTGCCCTGTTTGGCAGTTACAGTCAAAATAGTTAACATACACACGAAAATTACGATGCCTCTATTTGGTTTAAACGTGGATTCCATTCGAACTTTCTAAGATAATACGCTCAAACCCACATGACCTTAATTTGTGTCTCTTGATGATAGAGGAAAATGAAAACTTATTTAGTTGTCAAGCCCTTTTTGCTAGGGAATTAATCTTCTCATACTTTGCCACACTAATGACTTTTTTTTCACGCGGTAATAATATGTTTGGTTTTTCGGTATAGCATAGCAACATGTTCATTTTCTTCTACAGCATATTAAAGGAACACCTACAAGATCACCCATCAGATAGGCATCACCTCGCTTTATCGCCTTGCCATCAATCAGTTATTAACGCAACGTAGTGACGTCACTTTATCATTACCGCTGAAGTATCAGCGCCTACAGCTTAATAATTACGGTTAATGGCTTGACATCGTCTAGGCGAGAATGTATACGTGGATTCCCCAAACGCGCCGCGTGTCATCCTTTCGACGTCGATGAGGCGAATGGCGGTGATGGCTAGGCATAAGCTCGATGACAGTGTGACGTATGTAGGCGATGACGGCAAGTTGTATAAATGCAATATATAGTGTATATCTACTAGCTTATCCCGAAGTGAGGCGATGCTAATCTAATTCTACATGTTTGTTAGACATGTGTGATACATATGCCTTACGTAGCTGCCTCCGATTACATTTTTTTATAAAAATATACAAGAAATTCAAAACGCACATTTAACTAAAATGTCTTTATCGAATACAAGTTTCTTAACGTGACTTCGGTCACGTTAATCGAGAGTAGCTTATCTGTCCGCCAAATTATATATAATTCCGTTCAACAGTTTACGCGTGATTAATAGAAAAACATAAATATCTATAAACTTTATAATATTCGTAGAATTGTGTTTGTTGTTTTTGTTTTAAAATCAACTTTAGCCTGTATCAAAGCACATATCTAATTTTATTTAGAACAACTTTATAAAATCAAATTTGTTTGTGTGTTATCATCATTAAATCTTTCGAGGGCACGTTTAAAAGTAACTTCTATAAGAGCTGAGGGCCAATTTTCATAATAAAACTGTTCAAGACAGAGTGCCGATTTAGTCTAATAAACGACAAATGAGAATGAAACTGCAATGTTTACTCACATATGATGTTCATTTTAATATATATAATGATATTTATAGCACATAGACTAGGTTGGCACTCTATTTTAATCAGTTTACCTACGAAAATAAAAAAATCGAGGGTAAAAATGTACACACAATAGAAGGTAACATTATGGTAGTGTTCTTTAGAACTCTGATACCCATGGTAGAATACGCATAATAATATGCATATTGCTCTAAAATAGCAATACTATCATAAACAACTATAAAAATATCCTATACACCCACATATAAAAATAATTTTACTAGCAATTTTACTTTCGACGTTAAACCACAAAGTTTACACAAGGTTTAATATACGTTATCGACTTCATCTAAATAACTCTTCGGTAAACTAAAATTTCAGAATATGTTTAGTTGGATTAGCTCGGTAATATGGTAATATAAAGAGAAACCAACAATAAATATTAGTTCGTTAATATATCGCACGGTTCGCGTAATAAGCGTTTTCAAACAAAATAGATGGCTTTATTCATTTTAATTAGTTATTTTCATAGTTAACTAGTTTACCCGCGAGTCAGCAAAGATGGCGGCTAATCAGATTAATTATATAATGAAATAATTATGTTATTATTAACCTCTAAGTCTTCTTCGAAGAGGTTATTGAAAACACAATGATGGTCTGTGTGTCTGTCTGTTAGTGACGGTTTGTTAGTGACAAGTATAGCTCTGGAACTATTAGACCCATTGACTTGTAACTTGGTGTGCAGACACCTTAGAGTCATCCCTCGGTCGTATTTAAATATGGGCCTTGTGGGTCAATAGTCCTCCGATATATAGGGGTCACAAGGTCATAAGGTCAGGGGATATCCACCAACAGAGTGATTTGGAAGTCCAAGGGAGAGGTTTTTGCCTAGCAGAGGGACATAACGAAAAGCTGATGAAAAAAAAAATCACATGAAGACGAAGAGGTTGGTTCCTGGGTATTTACACCCATCTCGTTAATTTTATTATTGATCGTGCGTTTCTCAATTGTTTTAATTATTAAATGTGATTAGTAGTAATATACAAAGACACATAATGCACAGATGGCGTAGTGGTTTAAGTTATCGCCTCGCCTCTGCCACTAAGCCGAGTGTTGTAGGTTCGAATCCCACACGGAACAAAACTTTGTGTGATCCACAAATGGTTGTTCCGAGTCTGGGTGTTTTTTGTGTCCGTTGTTTCAATGTTTGTAAAGTCCCCCGCGACGCAGGATTTATTCCTAGTGCGGGAGTTTTTTTTAAAACAAATATTCCAATTTTAAATAAACACGTATGTGGCCAAATCGCGTATTTGTGCTTGCTTATACTTATTTGTATACCTTATCTATACAGCGTGTAACAGAAAGGTGTTGTCATGTTTAAGTGTCATATAATATAGCACCCGTAATATGGGGACCGCAGCAAATAAGTCCGTTAACATTATTTTCACTTATATATAGCATTTTCTTTTTTTCTACTTATCAATATCATACATTCTACTTGATACTTAAACAATACTCACAGCTGACCCAGTGACCTCCATGAACTCGAAAATTACCAGGTGCAATTTTATTAGTCATGCGTTTGTTTTGATGTTTAATAATAAATAGATATTTTTTTCGAAACTAACGTTATTTTGTTTTATCCTTGGAAAGGTTACAGGTTATTTACATTTACATTTTATTTACATTGCGGCCCTAAAATATGAGCACACCTTTCTGTTACATGCTGTATAATAATTTGGTCCATCACTACATATTATAAAACAAAGTACCTTACCGCGTCTGTTTGCGATAAACTCAAAAACTACTGAACGGATTTTCATGCAACTTTCAGCAATAATATATATATAATAATTTTTTAAGGTTTTGTACCACCCTTGTTGAGCTGGGGCGATTCGCTAGTATTTAATAATGCGTAATCTGGTTTTTAGCCCCCGACGCAAAAACGACGGGGTGTTATAAGTTTGACGTGTCTGTGTGTGTGTGTGTGTGTGTGTGTGTGTGTGTCTGTCTGTGGCATCGTAGCTCCCGAACGGATGAACCGATTTTAATTTTGTTTTTTTTATTTGAAAGGTGAATTAGTCGGAAGTGTTCTTAGTTATGTTTGATGTAAATCGGTCCAAGATGGCCGCCGCTACAAAATGGCGGATTACATATTTTTTCACAACTCCCTCAATATGGGTATCAAATGAAAGGGCTTGACTAGTAGAATACTATACACTATGATAAATTGCAAATCCAAGATGGCCGCCACCATAAAATGGCGTATTACATTTTTTTTTCACAACTCTCTCAATATGTGTCGGGGGTTTTTAAATTTTAAATTTATAGTTTTAATTACCATGTATAACTTTTGAGACACTAATTTTGATGCATCGTAGGCATTGCCTACGAATTATGCAGGAATAAAACTTGTCAATATAACAAAATCGTACATTTTTGGTGTTCCTGAAATCCTGACAAAATTGATTTGTGCAGCATTGTTGCCTAAGTGACATTATTCCAACGTATTGTCGTCGAGCTTAATAGATGCCTGCCATTTACTACACGCATTGTCAGTGAATAATAATCTTTTCATTGTTAACACTAAGTGCGCCACAACATTAGACTAAAAGCCATGATACACGATCAGGTTATAAAATGGTGTCGCAAGGCGCTATGTAAACTAATTTATAAGTGACGTAGTAAAACGCTGTTTATATGTTTACATTTAAACCATTGACTTAGGCATTTACGGATATCATCTTGTTGACATAGTATTGAAGTACAAATACGGTGAAAGCATAAGTATATTATGTGACCAAATAAAATATTATACATTAGGTATTTTTATTATAAAAACAAATAATCAATTAACTGTAGGTACTACGTAAGAATGCCACAATATTATATGTTTGTTTTCGCTTAGTTTAATGTAACGTCGTCGTATCACGTAAAGTCGGCTTGTCGGCCGATTGCAGTAGTGTTAGTGTGTATGTACGAGCGGTTTGGCTGACTTGAGATGGAACCATTTCTAGTTTGATCGGTCTCTTAGTCAGGCACTCTTGTCGAAGTAGTCATGGCTGTTGTTGATGGACAGAATTGCGGCGAGCCATCCTCATTTACTTAGGTTAAGGCTGCCGTATGACGAGCGATATACCTCGTCTTCTGACGGTTACTAAAATAACGAGAAGACTACTGTGTTAACTGTGTAGCTTTAGTGAGAAGATCGATCCAGCAAGTTGAAGACCACCCACAGTCTCTTTTGCTTTCAACGTGGCCTTGTACCATTAGTCTCTAAATCGAGTCCTTGTTTCTAGAGATGTACCCAAAAGAACTTCAGTATTCGTAACTGCACAATCGACGATACTCTGTCTCGTAAGCGAAGGCCTTTCAGGAGAGAGTTATTAATACGAAACGATGCCCATGATATTTTTTTAAAACATAGATTTTTTGGCGAACCTTTTAGCTTTAATGTCCAAGTCTTTGCTCTGTAGATAATATATAAATAATAAAAATTTTAAATCATCGAATAAAATGAAGCACTCTTCATTTGATTTGTTAATTTCAAATCTTTATTCTTTACCTATTTAACTAATTTAATACATCAATATGTATTAAATTAGTTTTGGTAGGTACCGTCTGTAATTTCTTACATCTATAGTTTAAACAAAACAAACTGTTGTGTTTAGATAAAGGTTCTTAAAAGGTGACCACAAACAGAAAAGCGCAGGGAAATCTGATTAAAATGCGGTGACTTTGGAAGCAAGCAGCAATAATTACCGCTTTCACAGTCCGTGGATGTTCCTCTGTGAATATAACAAATCCACTTATTTCGGACATAGTGGTTAGTGTTACTTCATTCCTGCACTACTAAAATATAGCAAAGCTAAAGAGCTTACTTGTTTTCTTCTTTGAATGTTAATCTCTCAGACTACAAGTTATACTTCTATAGCCCAGTTCTTGAGAAAGAATAAGACTATAACATCAAGCTACGAGCCACGAAAGCAGCGCAGTAATCATAAACGTGGGTCAACCACGGGAACCACGGGGGACAGCTGGTATATTATATGCAATTACTAAGTGTTATGAGCGACTTTGTTCACGTTTCTTTAAGTAAATCGGTTTTAAGGGATATTATATAGGGTGTTAGATATATGTGCGATACTATGCTTGAAAACTGCATTAAACTGTTTTGTGCCAACTTATCAAGCATATCACACAAATGTTTAGTTGATCACCTTGCCATAACCGTCAAGCTTGGTGTAGCGCCTTTGAATACCGCATGATTATTGAAACGCCTCCCGTAGTACGAATAACCTGTGTCATACTGGAAACAAAAACTATTCCTGCTGCGTGATCTAAGAAATAAAAAAGAACCCAAGTCTATTGAGTATGTTTTCTGTAAACAACTTTACAACTTTGGTTTGGTATTTTTTCTAAAGATTCGATGCGGCCGTCACATGCCTCTGTCGGGATGCAATATTGCGAGTTCACCCGTATAGCACAGTTTCATTGTGTTTTGACCAAAGCGCAGCCTTTAGTCGAGAACGTTTTGTTTGTTTCCTCAACCACGAAAAGTTAGTTGAATGGCGGAACAGACCACAGCACACCCTAGCGTAATGTAATGTCGCTTCAAGTGTGTGACTCTTTAAATAAATATCGTATTTCTTTAATGTATTAATATTATTATACTATCATATCAGCTCTATATATAAACTGTCCCACTACTGGGAACGGGCCTTCTCAGTATTAGAAGGGTAAGGCCATAGTCCACCGAGTTGGCTCATTGCGTGTTTTCAGACTTCACATATCTTCGAGAACATTACGGAGAACTCTCAGAGCTATTAATAATAAACCTTATATCCCTTATATGTCTTTATTGTCACTAAAATATATTAAGTGCAACAGATTTACTTGCGCTTCGATATTCGGTCATGTTCATGTTACCACTTCTTCTACGTATGCTTACAGAGAATTGATTAACACTAAAACTTAACAGCATATTGCCCACACCCAAGAGCTTACGAGCAGCTGTATGCTATAAGACGAACTAGTTGCAATTCAAGAATAGTCGAAGAAACATCAGGTTTTATAATGGTATTCTACAATTGGATAACAACCAAAAGAAAGATTCGATGTTCGACACAGTCAACAGTAATAAAACCAAGATATGTACATCGTTACTATGCTGGAGTCCGTCCACGTTCTTATTGAGTGTCATCAAATCACACTATGGAATATTGGCATAACGACAATGACGACGAATTAATCGACATTTTGATGCCTGTTCGTGCATTTTCCAAATCAACCGATATTATTCTCTACTAAGGCAATCCTTAAAGAATTAAAGTGGTCTGGTAAGCAAATGCTACACCACCATTATTTTCAAATCCCACTTACAAAAGCGAAACGGGATTCTCTGATGTAGGTAAGTATTTATTTATCGAAAAATACACACCATATTATGTATCCTATCTACTGGGAGGGACTCGGAATAATTTATCGCTCCACCTGTAACCGGGTCCCGTAGAATAATACCCAGCTTTAATAACTAATCGCTCGTGAAATTGATATGATAACTTTGAGAAATAAACTTCAGTTTATTATACGTAGTTAATTTGGGCTGTCGCTCGTCTGTTGGCCATTTTATCGATGAAGTCATCTGATTAGTGAGCATTCGGCAATAATTTGTGTTCTTGATTGCGTGAGTGTTCCTTTTAATCAACTTAAGTCTGAGTTCTTGTGATATATTGTTGACAAGCTTTGGCCCGCGGCTTCACTCGCTCGGAGGCATTACTTTTTCCTGTTTAGCAACATGTGCGAAATTTCAATTAAGTGATTAAGGCGTAAAACGTAAAAAACAAACACATTTGCATCTATAATTTAATATTAGTTAGGATATATCAAAATCAGAAAACTTTGTTGTCGACAAATTCGACTAATTGTGTAAATAATAATTAATAGGTACTGTTCTGTCAGACATTATCTCATTTGGGTAGTGTTAAAAACTTCAGTGTGTGTGCAACTGTCTGTTAGTTAGTTGGACGTGTACTATCTGCACTTAGCCACACAATTGGGCCATTGTGCGTAAGTGACCGACGCGAAAAGTTGTTCGGTTACTCATACCACCTCAGCTCCGTCCAGAAAGACAATAGGGGACCGGTGTTGCACAGTATTTCCTTCATCGTTTCTGGACTGTTTAGTAGTTTTGCCCGTTGGTTGCTCACGCTTTTGCAATGTAGCAGTACGTGAGCCGGTGTCTCCTCGGTCTCCATGCAGCCTCTACATAAGACGCTGTCAGTGATGCCGATGTTAAACAGGTGTTTGTTGAGTGAGCAGTAGCCTGTTATTATACCCACTAGATGTCGCAGGTTTTTCCTTGAAGAACGTAGCAGTTTGCGTGACAGATGTATGTCTAAGGATGGAAGGGCTTCCTTTGTCTGTCTACATTCCTTTGTTTCTGCACATTGTTTTTCGTGTAGTTTCGTGGTTCTGTCACATAACCATGTTTTGAGTTGGCAGAAGGGTATCGGGACAATTGTTTCGGGTCCTACCATTTTAATGCTCGATCCTCTCTATGCCAGTTGGTCTGCAGCGTCATTGCCAGAAGAGTTGCTGTGGCCGCATATCCATTGCAACGTTACCCGATTTTTTGTTGCAATTCTTTGCAGCTCACTGTGACACTCCTGGATGAGTCCACTGTTAAAGCAGTTGCTTTTCAGAGCTTGTAATACCGCGGCACTATCCGAGATAATGCGTATCGTCTTATCGCTTATACCCCTTGATGTAACTGCTGTTGCAGCCCGGGTGATTCCAACACATTCTGCCTGGAAGATAGTGTTGAGGTTTCCCAGGGTTGTTAAGTAATTGATGTTTAAGTCGTGGGAGAAGACTCCGACTCCTGTTCCTGATTTTGTTTTGGATCCATCCGTGTATATTCTCACTTCGTGTATACCAGAGCTATCTTTAAATTCTTCATAAAGTTGGATGTGGTATTTTTTGTCGAAAACAAAAGTTTTTGGGATGATATCACATATCGCTGCTGTCATTGGAATTTTGTTGTATACTAACTCCTTTAGGCGTGCATGAGTTATCCTATTGTCCCGTTTCCAGAGCCCTACCTTTTCAAGCCGTATGGCAGCTGTAACTGCTTCCTGCTGTATGATTAAGTGTAGGGGTCTGAGGTTTAGTATGGCCTCCAGCGCTGCCGTAGGGGTTGTTCTCATACAGCCTGTCGTCGCCAGACAGGCGAGTCGTTGTAGGCTTTGTAGTTTTTGTATAAACGCAACTGCCTGTAATAAAGCTACGAGTAAAATTTACGGATAGACGAAAAGTGTTATTAAATTGTTTTGTCATGAGATACGCCACAAAAGCCAAGCACTGTACTTGAAAGCCTTTTTCCACGTACGTGTAGGTCTTATATACCTAGATTGTCGGTAAAATAATATATAATGTCGTAACATCATCTGTTGAAATACAAGTTTTTTAAAAAAGAAAAAATTGCTTATTGTTTTGTTTATATAACAATTTTCTAAGGGCCAGTTCTTTTTACTGCCAATCATTTTCGACTTCTTGGTTTAATAACTACTATCAAAGTACCAAATAATACATTAAGTACATAAAGTTTACCACACAAAGAGATGCTTATTTGACTTCAGAATTTATAAGTTCTTACAGAACCATTTGTAAATTATAAATAAGAAGTCCACAAGTCCGGTGACCTGCGCGGTGCCGATTTCCAACTTTATTTATTCATAAATGTTTGAGGCTGCTCGCTGCACTTGCCTCAGAGGACATTACATAAAGATCCAGACTGAATTCAAATAATTTATACGTGGAATTTGCATAAACCTTACTGTAATCTATTAAGAGGAATAGAAAGAATCATGTAGGATTATAAATGGACAAACAAAGGAGAGTCGACTTTTATATGCTTTCTAAATTAAAAAAATATTTCATGAATTGATTTGATTTTTTTACACAATGTTGCATTTTTATATAAGAGTGCTTTTGTGTACTATTTTTGTTTCTACGGAATTGGGCAATTAAAAATAACAGCCTGTGCTACTACGAAACGTGGCTGGGCTAAGCTAGCTTACTTATAAGTTTCAAATGAATAAATACTTATTACTTTTGCCTAGTCATATTATCGAATACATTCAAAAGAATATTTACTTTCGAAATCATAAATATTTCTTGTATAACTTCTACATTTTTGGGTTGACCGTACTTTCCTAAGACATGACTTTGTTTATTTTATTTGTGGTCCCAAAATACCACTCAAAAATAATATTGTATCTATAAGCCCCACGACCCTCTTGGTAGAGTAAGATTCTAAAAGCTTAGTAGTTTCTCCTTTTCGTTTATGTGATTTTTTATTAAAGAAAACTATTACATTGAAAGTATTATAGTATTTTACACAAAAGTTGTTTTCTTTCACACATAAAGTTTTCCTTTTTTAAATGTTTAAAAACAAAGTCATATTTTATTAAAACTTCCATCCGTTACTTGCATGTTCATAGCCATTAGAATAAACGAAAAACTTACTACAAAGCCGGTAAGTATATGCAAAAGCATTGCGCTAATGACCAAAACGTTGCGTGTTCTATTCCTATCCGGTGCACTAAAATTATTTATGCGTGTTGTAGTTGCCTTGTAGCACACAATATATAAAATACTAGCTGTCCCGACAGACGGTTGTCCAGTATAGATAAAGATAATGCATACATAGATATTTTTTTTGGAAATACGTGCAAATTATTTGTAGACAAGACAAACATCCATGTTCATGCAAACAAATATTTGACTTGTGCCGGAATCGAACCCGCGACCTCAGACGTGGCAGTCGGTTACACTAACCACTACGCCATCGAGGCCGTCGCTACGATCGAAACGATTTACGTACTATTATAAGCTGAAGCTTTATTATAAACTAGCTGACCCGCACAACTTTGTCTGCCTCACATAAGAGAATTTTCTCCGTTTTTGCAACATTTTTCATTGATGTTGTGCTTTTATTGGTCGTAGCGTGATGTTAGCCTATAGCCTTCCTCGATAAATGAGCTATCCAACACTAAAATAATTGTTCAATTCAAACCCGTAGTTCCTGAGATTAGCGCGTTCAACCAAACAAACTCTTCAGCATTATAATATTTGTAAGTAAATCTTTAAGTTATAATAACTAAGATAAAAATGTAAACACCGAAGGCGTCCTAAAATACAGGCCTTGAGCCTAGTTTAAGCACCAGTCTCCCACAGTATAATAAGCAACTAAATATCGAAAATTCGTATTTTGTAAAATGTATGTATTGTGGTGAGAAAATAAATAAGTTTATTATTAAATAAGTTTATTATCTTATTAGGTGCCTTACAATATTGTATCCTGAGTTAATGCCTTGATTTATTTATAGCAAAAGCAATAATAATTGATCACTGTCTGCTTGCGGGGTATAGATTGACACTTACATGTTTTCGCTCGCTCATTCTGACATTGCTTATTACAAAAGCTTGTTTATTTAGTGGAACAATAATATTGACTCACTCGATAGATTTAGTTATAACTATACTAGATATTTTATTCCTTGCGGACAGTAGTAACATTTTCTAGATAAAACGAACTCAATGTCCTTTCTAACACGCTTTTATTATTAGCTTGATTTGTATCTATGAATCTATGTAACGGAATCTTTGAACGTGATTATTAATAAATAAAAGTTTGAAAAACTAAAAAACACGCTTTATTAAATTTAATAAAGCATGGTTTTTAGTTTTTTAAACTATTATTTTTGTAACCCTGACAACGTGTATGCGAAATTTCAAGATGATCGGTGGTATTAACTTTAACTATAATTGTATCGATCTGATCATCTTGAAATTTTGGCGTGAAAGTGTAACGAACAAACAAACAAATAAACTCACATACGCATTTATAATATTAGTTAGGATTAGAATCAGGATAAGGATATACCTAATGTTTTTTTTATCTTGACACGGCAATGTGAGTGTAACGGACCTGATGGAAAGCCCAATTACAGTCTAGAGACAGTGACGACGAGTAGAAGATAGATGTCTTCTAGCCGTCATCAGTGTCAAGCCGGTCTGACTAGATGCTTCTTCACACTACGTTTGAAGGGCCCAATGTCATAGAAGGGAGGGAACACATGTGCCGGAAAACTGTTCCAAAGTTGTATGGTACAGCATAAAAAGGAATCGCTGAACCTTTTGGTGCGAGACGGGATTGTGCTAACCGTCCATCGGTGGTTACGAAGACTGGTACGTGTGGTTCTCAAAAGGAAGGGGGAAGGTGGGACGAGGTCAAATAACTCTTCGGAGCATTCGCTATGATAAAGGTGATAGAATACGCTAAGGGACGCAATGTTTCTACGAAGTTGTAGCGGTTTGATGTCCTTTGTAACTTCCTGGCTGTCGATTATACGTACGGCATGATGATGCTGCTAAGGGCCTTGTACAGCAAACACCGCTTCAGGAGTAAAGAAACGCCGCACCTTGTTGAGAATCTCGAGTTTGCGTGCAGTTGTGGTTATTACAATCTCGATGTAATCCCTAGAGCTAGGTCGTAGTGGATGTCTATGCCTACAATGTTAGATTATCCTGAAGTGGCAGCGTGGTGCCCCGAAGAGTGGGAATTGGAGAGAATAGGGTTTTTTTGAGCTAAACGCGCAGTTTTCTTAGCACTGAACTCAACCAGGTTAGATGAATTTCTTTATACGATCGCACGGTTGCCTTGTCCCGACCAATGCACTAAGTATATGCATTGTTCCAATTTCCACCTGGAACATAAATCTATGTATCTAAGTCATAAAGTAATATAGTTGTTATAGGTATGGATTTTCTTTGCGTGCGTTATTTGAACTTTTGTAAAAGACAACTGCCCTGTCTTTGTTTAGTGCAGGAGTTGTGTTTATATGGGCAAGGTAAAACTATAACAGGTATTAATTAGTACTGTTGTAATCGCTTAAGTTTTTGCTGTTGACTGCTCGTGATTATTTCTCATTATTTGAAATGAAATTAAATGAATTGTTAATTCAAATCACCTTGGACATGGAACAAATATATCGCACACAAATCTTAATTCAATTAAAGGTGGAATATATATATACCTATTTATCCAAATATTATTAAGCAAATTAAAGCTCGTGAAGTTGTTTGGATAAACTCGGCACACGGGTGTACCATACGTACGTATGAGCCAAGTTTTATCCAATAAAAGTCTTCAGTTCAATCCTGGATATATCCTGGATTAATCAATGAAAGACTTTTATATTCGTTCCCGTAGAATTTAAGCAGCCACGTCAGAAACTACATAGTTCTAAGTCACGCATTGACGCTAATGATTAAACCTTAAGGCTTTTTGTATGGCCTTATTTGTTTTTTTTTTGTTTATTGCAAGCTCTACTACGTCTACACTTTAATCCTCAAATTTTATTAAACGTTTCACAAAATGTAAGAAGAGTTCTGCACCGGTTAAGTTTTTACGCTATAGGTACTTCACATCAGACTATTGACTTTCTATGAAAAAAGTATTGAAAAGTATGCTTTTACTGTTGAAAGAAAAACGTAGTAAGTAGAATCCTGCATGGGTCGTAAAAACTGTCGGAGGAAAAGTTTTACTGTTACGTGTTAGTAGATATCCTATAGTCTGGCGATTTGTCACCGTATATTGGATATTTTTGTAGTTACTTTGTCAACCCTAAATTATCTTACATACATATACATCACTAAGACAGTATTACACTTCAATATCAGTTAATGTCAATAATCTATTAGCACATATAGAAAGTATACGTGTTATAAAGACCATACCTCTAGATTGTGTTCTATTCACACCCAGTAAAAAATATCGACACTTATATAATATATAACTTATATAATAATATGGATATATGTATATTGCACGTATTGCACAGCGGCCAAGTGGCCGCCTAGGCGCTGCTCTGCACTGAATGCAATTACCCTGTCAAGTCTACGAAAACCAGACATAATTAAAAATCTATTGTAGGAATACGGCCGCCGGTGTGCCGCTGCGACTCAATAGATTGATTGATTAGCGTCCCGCACGGAATAATAATTAGTGTCATCTACAAATAATTCTTCTGATTCTGTACTTTGTGTCCTATAATCATATGTTTGCGAGTCCCCCGCGATATAGAGCTAAGATCTAACAAAAACGTTTTTAAAGAAAACCCAAATAAATATATGTAATGACTATACGGATAGCATAGATGGTTTAAATGGTCGCCTCGACACTGCCACTGCGAGTGTTGTGGATTCGATCCCACACGGGACAAAAAAATGTGTGATCCATAAATGGTTGTTTCTAATCTGCGTGTTCTTCGCATCCGTTGTATGTTTGTAAACTCCCCCGTGACATAGGCACTATACATTTTTTTTTTTTTTTTTTTACGTGGTGGAATGCAATGACGCATATCCCTCCGCGGGGGCGGGCGGAGGGATTATGTCGGACTCGCCGGGGTAAAATAAGATGTTAAAAAGATAATGTACCTCCCGGAATACCGACTAAACCTACCACGGTGTTCCTCGACAAAACCACTATCGACGGGGCCGCGCGAATCACTTTCGCATACGGTCGCGACCCCGCCGAGGTTCCGGCCCGCCGTATGAAACGGCAGGCCCCTACGCAATAAGACCTACCCAAGATAGGTACTTACTCAAAAATAAAAGCCCTACTGTCTCCCCCTGAAGGGGGAGACGGACACGAAACAGAGGCGTGCGTGGGAACACGCACGCCGCCTCTCGGACCTGGTGCTGAACGGATGGCGGGCAGGCCCACAAAGCCCCCTACCCCCAGGTCAAACCTCAGGGTGGCTGGAGGTCATCTCGCGCCCTCCGGCGCCCGGTTCTGCGGTTGGGGAGAGGGTTTAAACGCTCCCTCTCCCGCTCCGCCACCTCCTTGATGGAAATCACTTCCTCGCAAAAGGAGGCGACGGCGTTCCACGACCTCTCACTCCGGACCATAGACTGAACTACGGCCGGGAGCGAGAGGGCAACCGATCCGACTGCCGCGATCAAATCACGGCGCTGCGATGACCAGGCGGGGCAAACCGCCAAAGTGTGCAGCGCCGTGTCCTCAATAACGTCGCGGCAGTCGCCGCAGTGGTGACAACCGGGCGTCTCTTGCCGGCGTATACACTCCTCAAACACGCGACTTACCGCCACGATCGTGGCGTGCCCGGCACTGGGGTGCACTAGTCGCTCCTTCCAATAGGCACTATACCTGGTGCAAGCATCAACATTGTAAAGTAAATAAAAAATATGTTTAGTTCGTAAACGATGAAAGACGTCTCTATATATAATGCAATGTTGATAATTATACGTTTTTGCTCCCCTCCTTGCTCGCCCCTATTACGTAAACGGCAAACGTGATACGTCACTAATTAATCACCTTTCTGGACTTTGAGAATACCTTTTTAAGTATGTATGTATGCTTACCTTTAATGGATAAGTAGATCATCAGACCCAGCTTAAATTCATTTTGCTTGTTTTGTCTACTGTGATTTACATTGTTTTGTTTCTGGGAATTGTTAAGTTTAGTATCATTGTTTTGACTGTGGGAATTGTTGTTGTTGAAGATCTAGTTTGATATTGTTTGCGGACTTTATAACCTTGCTATACGATTGTTTATGATGTAAGAAAATCCTATTATTTTTATTCACTTCTTCTTTGTGTGCCATAAGCTAAAAACCTTATGCTGATAATGAAATAATAAATTCTAGCAGAAGTATGTGAGCCTGAAGTTAGGATACTAAAGATCCAGTGTAAAAATAGCTTCAATCATCCTCATAACAAATAAAATATAAAACAAATTTAACTCTTGACATTCTGATGTTTAATAAGTTAGCCCAACTTTGCAATTAATTTCAAACGTTGACTTTTGTAACCCAAAAGTTATAATTAATTAGGGCATTTGATTCCTCACTCAAGACTAACTAAACTTTTATTTTTACAATTCAGACAAAGGAGTGAGAATTCTTTTTTTAATTCGACTGTAATTTCCTTGTTAAAACAAATTTTATTTTTGTTATCAAAGCCGCTTGTTTGTCCTTTTCGCCACTGCCAGTGCACAAAGGCAGCATTTCCATGAATTTATTTAAAGCATGCAAACAATAGTCAAATAAACGATATCATTCCGTTCATTCCAGATTAAATTCCATTGCACTCACTTTCATACGCGTATCGGAAAAATGTTCCTCCAATTCATGTCACGACTCGGACAGCCGTATCTGCTATTGAATACCTACCCGTAGTTAGACACCATTTTATTTTATTCGCTCTCAGAACGGGAAAAGAATATTTTTACTCTTTGTCGTCGGTAATTGAATTTCGTTAGTACGTACTACAGTTTCGCGGTAAAATAAAGAGATTCCCTGGAATCTCATCCGACCGAATTTGACGTTTAAACCGAAATTTCCTTAACCGCTAGGCATTTTTTGCCACGCCGGCTTTATGCTGGACTTAGAGGAATAGAGCATCATTTTTGTGAAATTTTAGTTTCCTTTTTGTTTAGTTAAGTAGAGGTTTTGTTTGGGTAAATTCAAAAGGAAAAGTGGTTTTACTTTTATTTATGTATAAGTATATACGTTATATTTGTTTACCTATTTCTTATTTCAACCTTCCATGTGAAGGCAAATCATTCACTATATAGCTACTGCATCAGTATAAATATTTATAACTTATTAATCAACAGCTTATTTTTGCTTTTCTATTGCATTTAAAATAAGGTAAGAACCTATTTTCTATAATATGGAATATCTCATAAGTATGTAACGGTAAACGTTTAGAATAATCCCAAAATCCACCTCTCTCTGACTTTCCATAGTCATGAGTACGTTTAAGAATCGTTTAGGTACCATTTGTTTTAACGGTACAGGAAAACATCATGGGAAAAAGCGACAACTGAAAATTCCTCTCAATTTCGTCGAAGGTATGTCGAAACTCTTAACTTTAGAGCACCGACCAACTTTTCGAGGTACCAAAGGGCATACTTATATTAAGTAGCATTGACAACAATAAATGCGTGCGCTGTGTTCTGTCTACATTAAAAAATATTGCGTTAAGCAGAAGATTCTGTTACAGTAAAAAAATACTACACCAGCACTAGGAATAATTTCAAACATTCAAACAATTTCAACAACACATTCGACACAAAGAACATTCAGACGCGGCACACCTATTAGTGGATCGCAGAAAAGTTTGTTTTGAGTGCGTATCGAACCCACATTACTCGGCGCAAAGCCAGTAGCGAAGCGTCCACTAAAACCACTTTGTCATCTGTATTGTCTATATTCCAATATGACTTTAATACAATTATGCGTGTCACTAGGTTGAGTATGTCATGACGTCAAATGTTCATTCTGAAATCAAGCAACTGTAGCATAAAACACATAAAAAAGCAATCTAACTTTACCGTTAACAGACTACACCTTTCATGTAAAGTAAACAGAGAGTAAACCAATGGTACTAGTTCACATAAAACTCTTTTTACACATTCTTATAAATCTTTCACTACTAATAACATCTCGAATTCAATTAAAAGCAGTTCTTTAAACTTTTGGTATTCTATTTGAAGAGTAAACGAGAGCCTAAATAAATCAGAACGTCATCCTCCTGGCCCTAAGTTTCAATCTCACTAACGCGAAGAATTAATAGGAGTTAAGTCTATAATCCTGTACAAGTTGTAGACGGTTAGGATATTACAAGTTATCAGCGTGCTAACAACCCATTATCGCTACGTAACATGGAATCTGTCTGATCGAACTATTAATAGGCTTAACATGTCACTGCGTGAATACTGGAATCGTTTTCACGGTTCACGTATATCCTAATTAATATTACTATTGGTTGCCCATTGGTCAAAATTCGACCATAATTGATTTAAATTTTAAGTTTGATCGTTATTAAGGTTTTATTGTCTATAACTTTACCCTTATAATCACATTTTATTTACATTTCACCAAGGTTATACAGCTTAATTTACCAATATTTTTGAAATAAATTATTATTTACATAACTACACTCTTTCATTGACGATATTCCTAAGCTTGCTGCTTTGTTTTCTTTTTTCTTTATTACATATAAATAATGTATATGTAACCGTAGTTACGAAGAATTGTACGACGTCAGACGAACAATGCCGAAATACTACGAACGCGATTCGACTGCGTGTGTCAAATGCATGGTAGTGTAGTGTTGTATTTGTATCTAATGCATATTTTATAAAAATATTAAGATTCGCCTCTCCTTCTCCATATAAACTTTAACTGTGCTAAATTTCATACTCCTCCGTCCGCGCAATTTCCGTAAAAAGGGATACAAAGTTTTTGCTTCACGTACCTATTAATATATGTATAGATAAACGCGAATGTAAATTTTGTTTGTTTGTTATGCTTTCATGTCTTAACTACTTGATCGATTGTCATGAAATTTCACATATACCTTATCAGACGTACAGAATCGGACATAGGGTACCTTACATCAAGAATTTTTTTAGACAAAAACTAGATCAATGCGACCGAAGCCGCGGGCAAAATCTAGTTATTAACCTCTGAGTCTTCTTTGAAGAGGTTAATGAAAACACTATGTGAGTCTGTGTGTCTGGCTGTTAATGACAGGCATAGCTCCGGAACCACTGGACCACCTTGGGGTCATCCCTCGGTCAAGTTTGAATATGGGTCCTGTGGGTCAAAAGACCCCGAGATATAGGGGTCACATATTTTAAATGGAAAAATATTGAATTGTTACTTGGTGTGCAGACACCTTGGGGTCATATCTCGGTCGAGTTTGAATATGGGTCATGTGGGTCAAAAGACCCCCGAGATATAGGGATCATTTCTTTTCATTACTTTTACATTTAAGACAAAGAGGTTGAATCCTGGATTTTTACACCCATCTCGTTTTATTTTTGCATTGTTTAGGCAAAAATATACGGTATGTTTGTATTTTTCAAACAATAATTCAATAAACCTTTTAAAAGGACGTCTATAGATTATTTGGTAGTATCTGAAAGTAGCCTAAGTAGTAAAAAGTATATATTTCATGCATTCTACTGGTAACATACCCAGACTCCATGCTGGTACTAAGAATTGTCTATTAACACTTTATCCAACCTTAGTTCTAAACACTTTGTCCGATATAAGCGACATCCAGTCGATAATAGAGTTGATTCCATGAAACCAAGATTAGCAAGCGCAAACGGAAACTATACCTTACCTCAGGAACATTGATAGATTAATATTATGAGATTGATCATAAAATTAATCTATCAATGTTAAATGTTGGTTTGGGCATGTAGAAAGAATGGACGAGAACAGACTGACTAAGAAAGTTTATAAGGCTAGTGTGAATGGAACAGTCGCAAGGGGAAGACCTAGGCGAACGTTTCTTGATCAGATCGGAGACGTTCTGGATAAAGGCCAGGTTAATAGCACCTTAAACCGGCGAGCGTGTATGAGGAATGTTATGAAAGTGAATGAAGCCAGAGAAGTGTGTCAGGATCGTAGCAAATGAAAATCCGTAGTCTCTGCCTACCCCTCTGGGAAACAGGCGTGAATTTATGTATGTATGTATGTATGTATGATCATAAAATATTTTATTGATTATATCAACTGCTGTCCCTTCCATCCACGATTATGTGATATAATTATACTGTGCCGTTCCCGTAACGTGATTTTTTGATAAAATCTTACGACCTTCCTCAAGAGCTATCAAATTCATACAGAAATGCAAACAAAGAAAAACAAACTCTTTAGCGTTATTGTATTTAATTAGTATTGTATATAGATACGACTCTTATATATGACCCATTTTTTACACACCGTATGAATAGAATTGCACGCATATTATACAATCAAAACATATACTTTATTTATTACTGCAATATAACGACGATATATCACAACATTCGCAACGAATAAAGGCGCCACATATTCAATTTACATTTAAGGTACGGGTTCATTCGTGCGTTAATACACATACAGGGAACGTGTAAATGCAGGAGTTAAAAGTGTATATTGGAATAATTAAAGAGCACGTGGGTAATTGAGATAAGGTAACAGATCAAACATATAATATTATAATAAATATAATGGCCTTGCCTTTTTATGTGTGTATCCTTTCAGCACATGTGGGAAAAGGATACATATACATAAATCAAAATTAAGGTATAACACTAATCAGTATGACATATGTATACGTGTGTATCTGTTAGTGTGGCCCGTTACCCTGACTCTATTGCTGACTATGCCAAACAATTTAGTTCATGCAAACGCATTGCGTAACTTGTATGTTTAAGTTACGCTAAGCGGTGTTAGGATCCCACAAAACTAATAAAAAATACGATTCCATATTTTAATAAAAATGTTTAAAAAGAAAACTTTGTTCTTTGTAATTATGATTAAAGAAAACGATGTTATAGTAAATGAAAATTTTTATAAAGCTGAAACATATTTTTCTATTCAACAACAATAATAATTAACCTCGTCTTTGATTTAGTTATCAGAAAGTTAAAACATAAATTGATCACGAAATATCAAGTCGTTCATGTCTCACGGTATAAATGATACTGTAAAATTAAACCAACTAAGTATTATAATACATACATTATGTAATGCAATGAAGAGTTGTCCTAATATTGTAAATGCAAATGTAAGTTTGTTTGTTACGCTTCCATGCCTTAACTATTCAACCGATCATTATTAAATTTCGCAAACACGTTGTCAGGGGCAAAGAAAAGAACATAGGGTACATCCAGAAAAAAGTATTATTCTCGAGAGATAATTGACATAAACGTTTCTTTTTTTTTTACGTGGGGAAATGCGCCTGATGCATACGATGATGATATATGATGGTTATGTCCGGCTCTCCCGTACTTCGGGCCTACGGACCAAAACCCCACGGTGTGCACGCTCGCTGCCTTGTATAGTGGATGGGCCGCTGGCAAAATTACTACCTCAGCGACCCACCCAGCAGTCTACAACTCCTCGGCGACGCCCCGGCACTACAAAGGGCGTCAGACCGACTCAATGGCTAGCGGACGGAAGATCCTCGTTCTCCCGCCCGCGGCCTTCATTATGGCGGCATTAGGCGCGCGTAAGCGCGCTTGTGTCGCCCGGTTCGCCGGCGACGGCTCGGATCCGCAAGGATACTTTCTTCACGGATCCGCTCCGCCGCCTCCTTCTGCGAGATGACGTCCTCGCAGAAGGACGCGACCGCTGCCCACTTCCTCTTGCTGTCAGCCATGGCTTTGATCACGGCCGGCAGCGAGAGATCCTCACCCACAATCTCAATGAGTTCACGTAATTGACATAACCTACATTTACTTGAGAGCAAAGCCGCAGACAAATTCAAGTTAGTTAATAAAATAAATAAATGTGCTATACTAAACATAACTGCATTATAACATTCAGTGCGTTTCAACGCAACAATAACAAACAGCACAGTATACGTACGTTAGGTATATTCACGCATTAGGTATTTTATATTCAAACGCACTAAAGAATCCCTACCTTTATGCTGCAGTGCGCACTCACTAAACAACTCCCCGGCTTTCATTCTCAATCTCTCTTCATGTTTACTTCACGTTTCCATATTACATATATACGCAGCAAGCTACTCTGCGCTTTAGACAATACGGCTTTCGGTTGTGCGTATTGTCCGCTGTGTTTCAAGTCTTAATACCTTTTGGCATAGTTGAACAAATAGATTTATAAGATTACTTCATACACATCTTGTTTGATTTTACCTCAGAGGTGGCTCAAGCAAACGGGCAGTATGTCCTGACATCTTATTAACGTATATTACCAAATGTTTGAAACAGAAAGTGCTGACTCTAGGCTTCTTTTTCTTATTAATTCTAGAGCGGTCTGGAAATAATTGTTGAATCGCGGGGGACCTTCCAAGCTTTCAAATAATGGACACAAATAACACCCAAACACGAAACAATCATTTTGCTCCGTGTGAGGATCAAACGTACAACACTCAGCGCACTGACAATGGCGAGGTGACCACTTAAACCACTACGCCATTCGTATAGGCATTAATTAGAAGAGAAGCTCTTCTAGTTTTTCTTCTTACTATGCAATAGGAAGCCTCCTTAAGAGCATTGGAACTACATCTTTTCGCAAGAATACAACAAGAACGAAGAAAACTTAATAAATAATATCTTTACCTTTTATCTATATCTATTTATACTAATATTATAAAAAGGCAATATTCGATGTTTTGTTTGTTTGTAATGATTTAACTCAAAAACTACTCATCCGATTTAAAAAATTATTTCACCATTAGAAATCTATATTACCACCGAGTAACTTAAAATAGTACTGTTACACTTAACGTTATTTTACGTGAGCAAAGCCGTGTGCAAAAGCTAGTCCTCTATATGGGAAAACATTCCACTCCATCCCTGGACGGAGCTCGCTTTGAACACGAATTTCAGTGTACACTACCACTTTTATGGTTATTTGTAGTTCTAACCATAAAGGCAATATTTATACTACAAATTGTTAAAATAAATATATAAAAATAGTTTTATCTAAAATATCATGGAAATCTTGTTACCCTTAAATTCCTCGCTTTTAGTTTCAGAACTGAAGTAGCTTATAGGCATACAAATAAATATTTGCCTGACATTTGAGACTTTAGAGATGGTCACCACGCTTCCACCATTTAATCAATGGGGCAATCAAACAAATGAAATCATTTATTTAAAATACGAGCTTATATGGTTCACGTAGTCACAAGCTTTATGCTCTTACACAAAAGCTCAGTTTTCATGCATTTTTGATGAACCAATTTATCACTGGCTTAATTAAATTACTTTGCCAGTGTATCAAATTATTTCACAACAGCATGGCGTTCACTTCGTATGGAACGTAACAAGCAAGTTTATTTACAACTACTTACCTGTTTCACACGCAATGTGCATATTCAAAAATTCACGTGTTCTTTTCAGGCATATAATTTGTGGCAGATCGATAGATACCTATGACTTATACTTTTCGGTTCTGGCCTGCCCTGTCAATAATATTGAATGGAGAAATCGGCCATATTCTTTTTTCACTAATGGTAGGTACTGATATACTATCTTGATTGTGCAGGGATAGTGAAATCGACTGCTGTCCATGAGGTTAAATTCCTAGATCGCGAAAAATATTATCGCATTCTTATTTTAAGAAAAAAAGAATTCTCTGTAACAGTAAGTCGTAAGTGAAGGAGTCTAGAACTGTGCCCGATAGAGGGTGATATGGACCCTAGAACCAAAGCTGGCGAAATATTTGGTATTACCGAAAATGATAGACACTAAACAAAATATTTTTAGTGGATTAGCATTACTAACACTACTAGCAACTAACAAGAACAATTTATTGAAGAAACATGATACGTGTTAATTAAAATTTCTTAATTAATTTATAACATTGTAGAACATCAGGCATTTACTCATATAAGGGTTCAGAGCTAAAGTACGTGTACATCCACTCTATTTTTATTAACCAAACCATATACATTAAAAGGGAGTACGGTTTGCCATACAAATTATGCCGCGAGCTAATTGGTATTGTTTCAGCAGTTAATGTAATTTTTACGTTCCATGAAAACTCGTACATAAGGGTTATTACATTATATTAAAGGTAATTTAATACACGTTTGTGTTAGAACACGACTAACCTTGTATAATATAATTATACATTTTTACTTAGCTCTCAATAAAATTAATAGCTGCGATTACTATTTGACGCGTTTCAAGCAAATTGCCCAGCTTACTTGATTTATGAGTATGTTCATTGAAAATTATCGAAAATTCAGTTGATGCTATACACTGATTTGCTTTTTATAGTTATACGACGCAAAAAATATATCATCAACAACAACGTCCACATTGCTAATATATCCTATGTCACCGGGGACTTTACAAACATTTAAACAATAGACACAAAGAACACCTAAACCCGCAACAACTATTTGCGGCACACACAAATATTTTTGCCCCATATTTGGTTCGAACCCAAAATATGCGGCACAGCGACAGAGCTGTGGCGACCATATAATCCACTACCCCATCTTGCAGTCACTTAGAATATTTAAACAAAGAATGATCTATAAGCCTTTAACAGCCTTAAGCTAAATCTACTATACTTAATGTTAAGCGTTTTTGGATAGCTACGTTAATGGCCGCACTCTTTAAAAGTCTTAAGTCGATTTTCTGCGTACAACTCGTTTACTAAGTGTAAAATATTGCACTTTACAAAAATGCTCAACATTAAATCAAGTTGGCAGTATCTCAGTATTTTCTCGCTTCGAATTTTATTTGAATATTGTAACTTCCCTCTGTTACTTATAGTTTGAAATGTTAGCGAAGCTGCAATTTTAGAACATGTCTGTTAGTTACGTCATTTTCTTTTATCAACTTAAGCTGATTTGAATATATTTATTATACAGAGAAAGAAACAGCAAGTGTGCTATCTTTCTTCTGGTAGTAAGAGTACTGAAAAGTTATAGGATAATCTGTGTTTATTTTTTATGCCTTTATATTATTCACGACATAAAGCCAGCGATTTGCTTTACTATTATTATTTTATTATATGTGTATCATTTTAGTTTCAATGTTGAATGAAGAGTCATATCGACTCTAAGACCATAGTGATATAATAATATTATAATAGAATTAAGGACAACAAAGGAAACATTCAAATTTATTTTAATTAGAACATGAGCAAAATCGTCATGTTGCTATGTCCTAATGTTAAAAACTCAATGTCTAATTATTGTTTTGACGTCATACTTAAGGTTTTAAGTCCCTATACGAATCTTTATTACTTTACGTATTGCTTACACAAAATCAATTGACGACTGATGCATTCAAACAATTATCAATATCAATTCAATACATTTGAATCAGTCAAACATTCCAATATTATAATAGAATCAATAATAGTCCTTTGCTAATTAGATACGTTTACTTTTACAAACACTTATGAAACTAGCGTCGCAAATAAGCACGAAACAATTCGACACTTCACAATTCCCCAGATATTTTAGAACATCAAACAAGTTCAAACAAGCTGTATCCCAAGACGACAACAAGACAAAACAAATCACCCGCTGAGAATCAAACCCTCGATGGTATTTCCTTGACATAAACGACCCTGCAATGAGAAATAGTGCAGAGATCGCGTAGAATACCGCAGAATTTTATGCGGTCGCCGGGAAACGTTGCATTTACATAAATATTCGTTTATCGGGACAAGTCTGTGATTTAAGTGAAAATCTTGTTCGGTCTGCGAAAAAAAGAAAGGAAGACAATAAAGAAAAGGTTTAGGACGTCTGTCTAAAATTAAATAATGGAGGTACGGCTGCGACATATGAAGGTAAATGCGTCATAAGAGAAAGCCTAGAACGTGTTGTGACGAGAAATTTTGATACGCATATTTGTATTCAACAGTTTGTTTATGGAAACAACAATGTTTTTGCCTTCAAGTGTTCATATTTTTCCTCTACTGTTATTGCGTGGCTGTAATAGTAACTACCTACATTATTCTTATTTTGAGTGTACCGTACCTCTCAAGGTAAAAACAAAATACATATAGAGATTTTATTTTGTTCGTTTGTAAATATTTTTCTGTTATGAGGGACAATCATAAGTTTTATAGCTGTTGGCAGAACTTTACACGTTTGGTTGATTTGAGTTTGTTTTTACATATAATTATTTTAATGGTTCATCTAGGTCTCCACTAGAGGCGAAATACATTGTATGCCATATAACAGATGCGATAGAAAATGTATTGTTCGGGGTTATTTGTGACCGGCACAGCGTTGAAAATGACAAGGAAATGTTGATCAAACGTGTAGTAGCCTCTCAGAACAGATATTTATTCATCAGTCTGTTACTTAATATCCTATATCGCCAACAACAGCTATCAGATACAAGCTACGATATAAATACATGCATACAATATAATAAACTACACTGGACCGCAAAGAAAAAGGGTCGGTTAGAAAATCTTCAATATCTTCAAAAGTAGGTACTAGTTTAGTCTTTATTTCCTAAAGCTAGGTCAGGTGACCTAGCTTTAGGAAATAAAGACTAAATTAAAGAATATTTAATGCCACATAAAATAATATATAAAATATTATATAATTGTATATAAAACTGAAAATGTAAAATAATGGTCGTTTTTGAATTTAGTACTACTACTGTAGTAATAAAAATGGTAAAAAAAAATAAAAATGGTAAACGAGGATATATGTCACCACCTGAGTCATATTATTAATTTATGCATATCAACAGATACATTTCCTGAAGATCTTAAATTGTCTATCATAAAACCTTTATACAAAAAAGACGACACAGAATTATTAGTAAATTATAGACCCATTGCTTTATTACCAATATTTTCAAAAGTTTTTGAAAAATATTTATATAATGAAATGAATTCTTATTTAGAAAAACACAATATCCTTTGCAATGAACAAAAAGGTTTTCGCCAAAATAGAACTATAAACATGGCTATCTATGAGTTCATTAAAAATATTATATGCCATGTTGACAAAAGAACTCCAATTTGCGCTATTTACTGTGACATGTCTCAAGCATTCGACTTTGTGGATCATAACATACTGATCGACAAACTTGACGCATATGGCTTTAGAGGCAACATTCTAAACCTAATTAGATCTTATCTTACGAATCGACGACAAGTAACTCAAATCACTAGAGTAAATATTAAAACCAAAACTGAAGAAATATATACCTCCTCTAAACGCTATTTATCGTATTCTGTACCACAAGGTAGTGTATTGGGACCGCTTTTATTTATAATATACGTCAATGATCTACCAAAAGCCACACTTCAACCTGTTACACTGTTTGCAGATGACAGTACAATAACAATTGCATGTAACGACATAAATCAGTATAAACTTAACATAAATCACTCTTTGACATCGATAATTTCGTGGCTGACCAATAATAACTTAAAAATAAATTTAGCAAAAACAAATATTATGCATTTTGGACAAAAATCTAATAATCCCCTAAATATAAATCTGATCGTGAATAATTATAATATACAGGCAGTAAACGAAGCTCGATTTCTCGGTTTAACTATAGACAGTAAGTTAAACTGGAAAGAACATACTGAAAAACTATGTAAAAAGATTAGCAGCCTATCATATGCCCTATACAAACTAGCATCAACTGTAAACACTGACGCACTTCTATCTGCATATTACGGTTTGGTTGAGTCTGTCCTAAGGTATGGCGTAATTTTTTGGGGCAACTCTAGTAACAAAGATATAGTTTTTAAATTTCAAAAACGATGCATACGAAACATGTTTGGAATAAAAAGTACTGAAAGCTGTCAGCCTTTGTTTAAAAAATATAAAATTTTAACATTACCATCTATTTATATTTTGGAATCGGTCATGTTTGTCAGAAGTAATCCACAATTTTTTCCTCGTATGTCAGAAACAGTAACTCGAAATCGCAGAAACAACGATAGATTACGTGTCCATCCTGCTAAAACTGCACTACTTCACAAAAGTATATTATGCAGGGCTCCAATAATTTATAATAAAATACCAAATTATATTACCAAATTGAATACAGACCAATTTAAGAGAGCATTAAAAAAACTATTAGTTGAAAAATGTTATTATAATTATGAAGACTTCCTTAAAGATAAATTTTAACTGACATTATTTGTTAAAAAATCTTTGACTCTGTATTTTTGACTATTTCCTATTTCCATTATTTGTTAAAAAAAAAAAAAATCTTTTTGACTGTATTTTGACTGTTTCCTGACATATTTCTGATTTGTTTTGTTTAAATATAATATTTTATTGACATTTTGTTATTAACTTAGTTTATTAATTATTAAAATTTATGTAATGCATGATTAATCTTTGATATTTGTAAGCCAGCAATGGTCAGACATGTTGAAACAAATTATTATGTGACATCTATAATAAGCATCTTATCAATGTTTTTATTATGTACACGTGTCTTAGCAAATAAAAATATCTTTATCTTATCTTATCTTTATCAGCAGCAAATAGTTCACTAGCAAAAGCATCAAGTTCACTAGCTACCGCTAGACGTAGACTCTCCCAAATACTCTCTTCGTCGCAGTCAAATACATATAACAACTAATTTCTTTAAAAAAATGCTTATTGATAAACAGAGGTGTATAGCCAGCGAGCCAATTTCTATTTAATAAGTACATTTCCGGAATTCTACTTCAACTGAGAATTTCATAACACAAAATCAAATAACTTTAGCCGGACTTTGAGCTGTCTTGGGAATTGATTCCTACCAACTTATGCAACATTGCCCACGTAACAGTGCCACATAACTACATATATATGGCAAAACCACTGTAATTTAAAGACCGTAGTCGACGACAACAATGTATAAAAAATTCGACAGTAAATTTTCTCGTGTAACCAAGCACTTGAATTTATAACCAACAAGTCTTTGAGTAAATTTTTACGAGTCTACAATAAACAGTGTCATATATTTTATACATTTAAGCTCCTATATTTTATCTGAAGTTTCATGCCATCAAATAACAAAAACATAAACGTGATATCTATCTATATTTATAAGATATAAAAAGGCTCATAATACTGCAAATCAACAGGCCTTCTACGTGACATGAAATTCGATCTCGTTCCGGGGCATATTGAGAGAGCAATTCGCTAGTTTAGTAGGTACATCATAAACAAAACAGAAACAAACGTTGCTTCATTACGGCAGCCGTATGTTGTTTGTAAATTATTTCAACGTAGCCTCTGGACCTACATTGCATACACTTGTTACATCCAGTTTTGGATTTAGAACATACCTGCTTAATTGACGTGACATCGCGATACCTGGTATATAATATGAATCACATTACTATAATTGTGATTCATATTATATCATACTTTATACAGGGTGATTTTGAAATCGTGTAATTCCTTTTAACCACGCATTCTACTGGTGATATAGAATAACCCTGACCATATTTTTTCTTAATTAGAATAATGGTTTCGGCAAAATTAGAGTACAGATTTTTTTCATGAAATGATTTCAAATAGTCATATTTTAACCACCTGACACAATCCTAATATTTTACTAATTTAAAAATAATAACATAACAATAACTGATGTCGTAAATAATAAGGGGCAATAAAAAGGACCGCCCGTTATTATTTACGACATTAATTATTAATATGTTTTTTTATTTTAATTAGTAAAAAATTAAAATTGCCTCGGTTGGTTAACATATGACTATCTGACACCATTTCACGAAAAAAAACGGAACAATAATTTTTCAAAAAAATAATTCTAATTAAATAAAATATGGTCAGGGTTATTCTATATCACCAGTAGAATGCGTGGTTAAAAGGAATTACACGATTTCAAAATCATTCTGTATAAGCCAATAACACGTTATTATACTAAAAAGTTTGCTAATATGTTTTAGGCTAGACTGCTTGGATACAAAGTGGTATCATTCATCGCCTCATAGCGTTATCAAGATTAAGGAAAGATTGAGATAGGTATCTAAACTCCTGGAACTTCTTCATCAGTAATAGTTTTACAATCACACCTCGAGCTGATACATTCATACTACCGCAAAAAAATGGAAAATCGTTCACTTACTGACTCTCACAACCATAGTTACTCGGACTCAAGTCGATACGTTTTTAGTTTCAGCTGGTCGCAAGTTTTACGTACTTGGCCATACAATTAGGTCCTTTCGCGTAAGTTACCAACGTAAGGATTACTGGTCCTTTTACCATCACAAATATGTTCGGGAAGACCACCGATGTCGCAAACGCTACGTTATGCGCTCGCTCGCTTAACTAATCTGATGCGGATATCATGCGATAGATGATTTTTAGCAAAACACTCATATAAACAGCTTAGTAGACGCGATCTTTACGTGGTTCACGATGATCTCACTCATTCACTTATCTTAGCAATCACCACGCCATACGTGATTTCAATCAGTGTGCTCGCTCAGTATTTGCAAAGCTATAACAACAATATAGCGATTTTTACCGATACCGTCATTCGATAGATATTTGCGTTAATTTGGGAAGCTAGTTTCTGAAATGAACATAACACAGTATGGAGTACGCAATTTCTAGCGATGACATGAATAACATACGATTCGCCGTACAAGATTTCGATTTGGTTGCTTGGTCTGTCTCCTGTACAATTTCCCGTCTGTCAACATCTACTGTGTCCCGTAGCAGTTTCCCGCGTGAATTCTGCCTTGACTATTGCAGGTAGTAGCGTCACTCTGTGCATGATGACGTTATTGTCAAACCAGTAATTGTGCAATATTTGAGTCAGTTCGGTCCTTTAGAATAACATATACTTATTTATAATATAAATAGAAAAATGAGTCTTACTGCTAGTTCTACAATCAGTTGCTCTCGTTTGTTTGTGTTTCACATTGTATATATTTTTTTATTTACTTTTACTTAAATACCTACCTACCTACTTAACTTTGTTACGAGTGCAGAAAGCCTCGTAAGCTAAATAACGTTCCCACGAGAACCGCGGGACTGGAGGAGACGTGACACCTCGTTTACGTCATATTAATGTTAAGTTCAGGAAGTCTTAAGCCTTACTTCGGCGGGACCACTCTTGTGTTAAAGGTTCATATTCTGTAAAGTGAACGTTTCGTGGACATTTTTCGTGAACATTTTTATGAACATTTCGTCAGAACTTTATGTAATCTAAATTTTTACATTTTCAATATACTTTTTATTACTATAAATACTAGTTTAATTGCTTCCCGATAGCGCCCAATGTAATTGGCGCAGTCGTGGTTAGCTCGGGACTTAAAAGTGTAGTTGTGTGTGACCTCGAATCGGACACCATCGAATTTCACCCTGAGCTAAGAACCTACCGGAGGCGTATCGAGGAGCAGCCGCTGACCTACTATCGGTTAGAGCAGAGTTCGAGACATCCAAAAATTGATGAGTCGAAATTCTCCGGCAATGGTATTCAAGTAAGTGCATTAATCCTTTTTATTAGTTGCTATAATCATTTTTAATAAGCAGTGATACTATAATTTTCACCATTTTTCACCCAAAGGGGTCTAGAGATTCGTCCCCTTCAAGGGATTCAAGACGAACGCAATTACGAGCAGCGTTAAACGACGCTCGACGTAACTTAGATTTAAACATGGACGGCAGTACAGCAAGCTCGTCTGCCTCCACCGTCGGCACAAGCCAATTCAATAAAATTGATCAAATTTGTAGATCATTAAAATTAGTTCCACAATTCGATGGCAACCCACATGTCCTTACAAGATTCTTAAAATTATGTGACGAACTCGTCGCCACATTTGTTAGCCCAACAACAGGCAATGAACTTATTAATCTTTCTCTAATTAATGGAATTTTGAACAAAATTACTGGTAGCGCGGCACGCACATTGGCCACTAACGGCATACCAAGTGATTGGAATGGCATAAGGTCTACTTTAGTGAACAGCTTTTCAGATCACAGAGACGAGGCTTCGTTATATACTGATTTATCTTTGCTAACTCAGGGAAGTGACACACTACAGATATTCTACGAAAGAGTCCAAAATTTACTGTGTACCATAATGACATATGTCGAATTACACGAAACTATAAGCACTACTATAGAGGCCAAAAGAACATTATATAAAAAACTGGCTCTACAGACATATTTAAAAGGTTTATCAGAACCATTGGGTTCTAGAATAAGGTGTATGAGACCTGAAACCCTTGAAAAAGCCCTTGAGTACGCTCAAGAAGAAGCAAATGTAATATATCTTCAAAATAAAAATCGATACCTACCTATTAAAAAGAACTTTCAGAACTTTAATGACCATACACCTCATTCTTTTCGTTCAAATCAGAATTCTAATACATACGTACCACCGAACACTGTACAAACCTTACAAACATATTCGAAACCGCAGATTCAATCACCTCACCACACATCGCAATACAGACAACCCTACATAAGGCCTTCAAGAACACAACAAATGTTTAAGGATTCCCCCGCTAACGTGTCAGTCGGATTTAAAATTCCACCACAGCAAAAATCCCATAATAATTACCCGAGACCTATGAGTGGTATTAGCCACCCGGTCGCTCGTACTTTACCGCCTACTCATTTAAACGGACGACGCGAAAATTATGTACCGATAGTTAAAGAACTGAATATTAACGAATCTTTTAATGATAATTACTACAATGATAACGGTCAAACGCCGATAACAATTTCAGATGTAACGTATTGTGACGATCCTGATAATACCAGCATGGAACCTAACTTTGGCCTTGAAAATTTGGACGTTTCGGATGACCCAAATTTTTGCCCAGATTTGAAGAATACTGCCCCCGAATAGAATTAAATTTACAGAGTAAACATCATTTACCATACATCCAAATTAATAATCCACCCTTAAAACTTCTGATTGACACGGGTGCAAATGAGTCATTTCTTAGCCCGGAAGCACATGAAAAATTTTACGTACACACCTCACTGGATTATGATCCATTTTTAGTTACGAATACACATATTACTACGCAGAACTACTATTCCATTACCATACCTTGCTTTACGGAATTTAACGAGAGTACTCCAATGAAATTATACATATATAAATTTCATAATTTTTTCGACGGTCTTATAGGTTGTAATCAGTTAAAAAAATGGAATGCTAAAATTGACCTTGCTGCTCACGTATTAGAGACTAAATTGGCTAGAATACCTATTATGTTATACCAACCCGAAAGTTTGAAATGTAATGAAATAACTATTTCTGCCCATACAGCTCAATTTATTACTGTTCCAATTAATATAAGTCATGGTGATATTTACGTAGAAGAACAATCGATATCCGATTGTTTTATTAGTGAATGTCTGTCCACAGCCAAAAATTATCATACTATTGTCCAAATTTCAAACCCTACGGATAACGATATTATTATTCCTATTCTCAGTCCGATACGCGCACAGATGTACAACGAGCAAACGATGCCAGTAAAACATAATACCACTAGTACGGACGATAACAGGATTCATAAGGTCTTATCTAATTTGCGCACAGACCATTTAAACGCAGAGGAGTCACTCAATTTATATACACTTTGCAAAGAATATCACGACGTATTTTACCTTGAAAATGAGCCATTAACTTTCACAAACGACGTCAAGCATCATATACATACAAGTGACGATATACCTGTATATAGTAGAAGTTATCGGTATCCGTATATACATAGATCAGAGGTACAAAATCAAATAAAAACTATGCTTGATCAGGGAATTATTCGCCCTTCATCGTCTCCATGGAACGCTCCAGTGTGGATCGTACCTAAAAAGTGTGACGCATCTGGTAAGACGAAGTGGCGTTTAGTCATTGACTTCCGACAACTGAATGCGAAAACAATCGACGACAAGTACCCGATCCCTAACATTAGTGACATATTGGATAAACTGGGTAGATATATTATATTTTACGACCTTGGACTTAAAATCCGGATTTTACCAAGTGGAATTAAACCCGGGTGATATTTCTAAAACGGCTTTTAGTGTAGAGAAAGGGCATTACGAATTTCTAAGAATGCCCATGGGTTTAAAAAATGCTCCATCCACGTTTCAGCGTGTGATGGACAATGTCCTCCGGGGATTACCTAACTGTATTACATATGTTGATGATATATTATGTTACTCTACTAGTTTACAGGAGCATATAATTAATTTGCGCGCCATTTTTGAACGACTCAGAAATTCCAATCTAAAAATTCAAATGGACAAGTCGGAATTTTTCAAACATGAGACGCCATATCTAGGTCATATAATTACTCCGCAAGGCATTAAACCCAACCCGGATAAAATATCGGCAATCTTAAATTATCCACTTCCAAAAACTCCTAAACAGATTAAATCATTTTTAGGTCTTCTAGGTTACTACCGCCGTTTTATACCAGATTTTGCACATGTCACCAAGCCCTTTACTTCTTGCCTAAAAAAAGGTGCGAAAATTAGTCTAACTTCCGAATACATAAATTGTTTTAACCATTGCAAAACTCTACTAACGAACGACCCTATTTTAATATACCCAGATTTCAGTAAGGAGTTTGTCATAACTACGGACGCATCTAATGTAGCAATAGGCGCTATACTGTCGCAAGGCCCTATAGGCGCTGACAAGCCCATAGCCTACGCATCGAGAACCCTAAACGACAGCGAGATTAATTATAGTACGCATGAAAAAGAGCTTCTCGCAATAGTATGGGCTACCAAATATTTCAGGCCATACATATTCGGTAGAAAAATCAAAATTATTACAGATCATAAACCATTAATGTGGCTTATGAATCTCAAAGAGCCCGGGTCGCGTCTTACAAGATGGAAACTTAAATTAGCAGAATACGATTATACTATTATTCATAAAAAAGGTAAGTCCAATACTAACGCAGACGCTCTGTCACGCATAGAATTAAATCACAATGAAAATATGTCGTTATTCGTTAATCAGTCCGCTCAGTCAGATTCATCAACTATAACCGCCCCAGGTAGCCCAGTATATTCCTCATCATCTACTCTTACCGCTCATTCAGATTGCAATGTCGAATCCCAAAACGCGCAAGAAAACCCAGACCCTCCGTCTGCAGAAACCATTCACAGTAGCCATGAAAACCCGATCCTAGAGATACCTATAACAGAAGAACCTTTGAATAAATTTAAAAGACAACTAATTTTAAACATAAAAATAGTAATATAAGCAATAAACCGCATATAACAGAACTCTTTACGTCGTACCAAAGAATTTCGGTGGATATACATGAGGATAACCTTGAATTGAACCTTATTAACTCTCTAAAAACTCATATTAAAGATTTCAAAACTCTGACAGCGATTTTGGTCAAACCAACAGAAAAGATGTTATCTATAATTCCTATTTTACAAAAAACTTTTATAAACGGCTCCATAAAACTAGTTTTGGTAAAAACAATAATCAATGATATTAGCGATCAACCTACTCAGAATCAGATAATTAAAAATTATCACGATGGTAAAACAAATCACCGCGGGATTAATGAAACTTATTTATCGTTATCGCAGCGTTATTTCTGGCCCAAGATGAAAGCCGATATCACAAAATTTATAAATGAGTGCCGTACATGTAGTCAAGCAAAATACGATCGTAATCCCGTGCGCCCACAATTTAAAGTCGTACCTCTACCAATCAAACCGCTTGAATTAGCACACGCAGACGTACTAACAATTGAGCACGATAAGTATTTAACAATAGTGGATTCATTTTCCAAATACGCACAAGCTTATTTCCTACCAGATTGCACTGCCCCTAATATAGTAAAAGCTCTATTAAACTATAGTTCACATCATGGTTTTCCCTTAAATCTGACAACAGACCAGGGCACAGAATTCAGTAACCAAGTCGTAACAGAGTTCCTACGATTACATAAAATACAGCACCACATGACCAGTGCATATGCACCGAACGAGAACGGCATTGTAGAACGTTTCCATAATACTCTACTGGAACATTTACGGCTATTAAAACTACAGCATATGCACGATCCAGTACGCACTCTAATACAATATGCATTAATAGGTTATAATAGCTCTATACACAGTCTAACTAAATGTAGACCATTTGATTTGATATCCGGCCATTTTGACCCTCGCGAACCCATAGACTTAAATATGACGGACCGATATCTTCAAAGTTATATACAAGAACATCGTAGTAAAATGGACACAGTTTATAAAATTATTCATGACTCTGCAATGTCTCAACGTGAAGCAATAATGACGCGTCGTAACGCTAGTAGGGAAGAGGTTTTAGATTGCGAACCAAATCAGGAAATATTTGTGAGAAACCCCGCAGCCGATAGACAAATATTAGCACCCCGTTTTATTCGTGATCGCGTAGTCACTAATTTACCTATACACGTATACACCGCAAAGAGCCGCGGCCCAGTAGCAAAATCGCGATTAAAAAGACCTACCAAAAATTAAAAACCGAATGTATATCTATTGTTACAGGTACTTTTTAATACTCCACGGCATTCTGGTCAATGCTCAAGACATACAACTTGATAGCCTAGATAATGGACCCGGCATATTACCATTTAATCTTGGACCCACAAAAATTATTTCCCATTTTCATACGTTTTTACAAGAAATTGACCTTGACAGAATTGAGTCACATGTGAATACTATCAAGTCCACACTCTCCGACACTACATATGAATTATCCAAAGTTGAACACACTCTATTCAATCATCAGATTAAACACATTTTTGATAAATTAAATAAAATTTTAGTGCAGCTAGACACATTTAGACCAACCAGATTTAAAAGAGGTTTGCTTAACCCATTAGGCACAATTATTAAAAGTATTACAGGGAATTTGGATAACGATGACGCCTTGAAATTCGAAAATGCCTTGCAAATTTTGAATAAAAATGATCAAAGTTTATCGCAAACATTTAACAATCATATAACCTTGTACAAAGAAATGACCATTCAGCAGAACCAGATACTCAGTAATTTATCCATTAATCAGAGAAGATTAGAGAAGGCTCTTTCTTTTGTCATGAACATGACAAACAATGAAAATGAGCGTACTATTCATTTTGCCCAACTTCTGCAAGTTTTCGCTATAATTAGCGAAAATGCACAAGATCTTCTGAACGAAATTAACAGACTAGAAAACATATTAGCTTTTAGTCGAAACAGGTCAGTTCATCACTCAATACTTTCTATTAAAGATTTAAATAGTATATTAACTAAATTAAAAAAAACTTATCAGTTAGATCAGATTGTGGCTTTAGATATAAGAAATTACTATGATATTCTTAGCCTAGGTTCTTATATTACCGAGTCGAAAGTCGTTGTAGTGATCAAATTTCCAATTACATCTAGTACCTCTTATCAGTTATATAAACTCTGCCCGGTCCCCAACAAGTATAGTAATGTTATAGTACCACCTGCACAATTTATAGCAACTAATTCTCAGGAATTCGTGTATCTAGAGACAGAATGTCAGCGAATTGAGTCCTGGCACCTATGCGAGCAGAAGATTATACACCAGGTCATGGTCAAACCGGACTGTATTCAACGACTCATACATTATCAGGAGATAGATGTAACGTGTAAAATCACGCCTATCTCTCTGACTAAGGAGGCTCTAACCGAACTGGATAGCTACCGCTATATAATTTCATTTCCCGTTGAAACCAAGGTCCAAATATCTTGTGGATATGAAAAACATAGAATATTACAAGGCAGCTTCCTACTCAACATTCCCATAGGATGCAAATTGAAATCTCAGGAAATAACCATCGTGAATTTAGACAACAAAATAGCTGGGGCGCCATTAGAAATCATACCATTAGGATCGCAGGACACCCAGAATTTGAAAAATACACAAAATTTCATACTCCATTCTACAGATCTAAGCAGCCTTCATAAAATACAAGGGCAGATTATGATGGAGACTAAAATCGAGACCTCGGAATTATCATCAGTTTACCACACTACAATTCCGCTTTATACCATGGTTTTACTAAGTGCAGGCGCACTGATTGTCATATACATCGTATACAATCGTCGCAAAGCCAAGCTAGACATCGCGACGCAAGACACTCAGACGAATGTGGACGCTTCAGCAACAGAGAGAAGAGCCGCAGCTTTTGGCGTCAATATCACCAAATAGCTGCTCATTTTAGAGGGGAGGTGTTACGAGTGCAGAAAGCCTCGTAAGCTAAATAACGTTCCCACGAGAACCGCGGGACTGGAGGAGACGTGACACCTCGTTTACGTCATATTAATGTTAAGTTCAGGAAGTCTTAAGCCTAACTTCGGCGGGACCACTCTTGTGTTAAAGGTTCATATTCTGTAAAGTGAACGTTTCGTGGACATTTTTCGTGAACATTTTTATGAACATTTCGTCAGAACTTTATGTAATCTAAATTTTTACATTTTCAATATACTTTTTATTACTATAAATACTAGTTTAATTGCTTCCCGATAGCGCCCAATGTAATTACTTTCTTGTATTAAAAATACAAATATCAGTTTGTTTGTTTGCTTGTTATGCATTCAGGCCTTAACTACTGATCATCATGAAATTTTACATACACTTTGTCAGGGGTGCCGAAATAGATACATGTCTATCAGAAAAATGGTCTGTTCCTCCATGTCTCATAACAGTTTTCAGGTAAAGCCGCGGTATAAATTTAGTATTACAATATATAAAGGGCCGTCTCGTCGTTCAACGTTTGCGATTATGTTTCCTGCTAATCGTGAAATCCCAAGATCGATTCCCAAGTCTAGGAAAGTGTTACTGGTTGTTTATTAGGCAATTCTCTGTAGCAGCATAGCCCTTCTATTACGAAGGACTTTAACCTTCCACTGTAGGAAGTTTTTATGTGGAAATACACATGCGTGGGTTTATGTATTATATAATATTATAATGAATGAGAAACTGGTCGTCTCCGTCAAAATTACTACCTGGTAATTCCATCCACTAAATTTTCATTCAATATTCACAGCGAGAAACTGAATGTTTGATATACTTATAAAGTATAGCATAAACCAAAGCAGCTCTATCGAAATTAATTTAAATTATCAGATTTCAACTAGACGAGCTTTAAATAACTATTTTAATCTAAGTTCCCTGTTAAGTTATGTATGAGAATAAGTGTAATTTGATGTAACCAGATTGCTAGAACACGATCAACGGAATCATTTCTCTAGATAACGTCGAAAGCGTCTATTAATCGCCCGGATATTTCACAAAATCGCGATACCATTGTTGATCTGTCTATAGTCACTAACTGAACAATACAAACTTAAAAACGGATTGCTTTTTAAGACACTTCAACGTGATGGATTGTTGTAATTTTTTTAAATATAACCAAACATTAGCGTTTACCCCATGTGGCATGTTTCGAGTGATAACCTCGCAAATAATTAATGTATTTATTATTTAAAGATTTTTAAGTGTTATTGATTTATTAAGTCCGTCTTTAATAAATGTTTTGAGTACACTCTATAGATTAAGGTACGAGTGTTTCATAGATGAAAAAAAAATATATTTTCAGACCTGTTACTATACATACTAAAAGAACAGAAGAGGCTAATAATCTATAGACTGTATTAAACAATATGTTTAACATAAAACCCAAATAAATTTATTACACTTTAAAACCTTTAAATAAGACATCATTAAATTAATTGACATAATATATACCAACAAATGATTTACAAGAAAGTTAACAACCTTCTTCTTCTCCCTAGCTTTTATTATTCCCAAGTCACTTGGGGTCAGCTTTTCTGGTCTAACCGGACATAACAAAATTTTACGATTGTGATCTTTATACCATAATAGGATGAGTGGTGTACATGGTAATGAAACAAGTAATTAGAATTACTCTAGCATTCTTAATATTAGTATAAATTAAACAAATCACCACACGTGTTTGTCTCGAATTGATAGGCAGATGTTCAATAACTGGGTTGGTAAAAGCGTTATCGAGATTTTTCGTTCAAAAATTCTCGGTAGCAGCGTAGAGACTGGCAATTTGATCTGAAAACAGGAGTGTTGCGTTTCTGGCCCAGGAATCTGAGACCTCACGATTGCATGTAAACATATACTTACAAACCCAATGAAGTACTAAAATGGAAATCAAAATAGTTTTTAATTTTAGTAATATATACATTAATAAAAGAATAGATATGCATATATTTTATATACAAATGAAATATTTAATCGCCACAGTTTGCCATAAAATCCATTATTTACCACCACTATCGCAACTTCAAGCGCCAGCTTAAACTAGACCTAGCAATAAATATTAGAACTTAGATTCCAATGAGATATAGCGACGGAGGCAGCATTAAATACCGCTGAGTTGTGCACAACTTAATCCAGTTATGGACCAGAGAGAACTTCTCAAATCCCTTGTGTAATCTAGGAAGTTGTCCGGTATTTAGCGAAAATCTCATAAAATTAAACCCGAACACGTACAAGATAGCCATTAAAATGATAAACAAGATGGAATATATAACGTAAATATAATCGTCGTCTTCCTATCGTGAAACTCTATAAAAATATGATTCTGAATCATGGACCTATGGTATTTGATAGAATTTATTGTTTCAAAAGATTTTAAATTTGGATCTGGCTCATGCCTGACACGCAATACCTCATACAATATTTCGAGGTAGATGTCTTTTTTTATCTGAGGCCCTCGTAGCCATGTGTGCAAATAACTTACCAGAGTTTTAACGTAACGTAAGCATTTAACTCCCGTTAAATGCTTGTGTTACGAAGGGTGCACATCGGTTCTGCAATGTTGGGATTCGACCGACAACCTCCCCACCTCAAGCCTTAGGTTACTACCACGTCATATTCATTTTTCTATTTTAATTGAAATTGTCTATTCTTATTTATAATTAACTTTTAATATAAACACACATCAAAAAATGTCCGCGTTCACTTGGAAAAGTTGAGATATTTTTCTTTCCTGTCTTTCTTATATTTATTTATCCTGATTGGTCTGGTGCATCACCAGACCAATCAGGATAAAGTATGGTAACCATTTCGTGTTGGTAGACAATAATGCGTCGGCACATCGAGCTCACCGCGTGAGCGCTGCTCTCCGGGAGTACGAAATCACGCGGTAAGACTGACCTGCCGGCTCTCCAAACTTAAACCCAATTGAGCACGCATGGGACGCTCTCAAGCGAGCTGTTTGGAGTCGTCAGCTATTTCCAAGAACTCTGTCAGAAACCAAGAAAGTCGCCATTTAAGAATGAGACAGGCTACTACAAGAACTATTGGATAACTTGATCTACAATGCTGTAGAACGTAGGATACCAGGGTAGAAGTCATTTTGTATTAAATTTGTAAATAAGCATAAAAAAATAATAAAATTAATTACTTTAATCAAATCTTCGCATTTCTTTAAATTACAAATTTCACAGAGATTGTAAAATCTATTTTTAATAACGAAATTAAAAATAATATAGAGATTTTCATATTAAAATTGTGTGTTTTTGAGTGTTAAAACTATAAATAATGCATTGATTGATTACATTTTTACACGAGAAAAAATATATCGACTTTTCCAAGTGAACGCAGACTTTTTTTGATGTATGTAAGTTAACACTTCCGTATGGCAACAGTTACATTATTTATTTGCTACAAAAATACAACATGTACTTACTTATTAAAATATTTTCGTACGAGTTCATTTTATAAACACTAAGAAAAATGCAGGCATTCCTCTTGTAAAGTGGTGCGTCTGCATTTCTTTTTAATATTTGCTTTCATTCCTACCATTGTGAAAATGCTAATATGCTTTTAATAAAGTCTGCAACTTATACTCTGGTACTTTATAAGAGTAACATCGCTATACTATTTTGCTAATATAGATGCGCCTCCCCGGATTTATCCTAGGAGTACAGGAAGGGACTGCGTATTTCTATTTATAAAAAGGGATGTAGGTATGTGCAATTGAAGTGAATTGCTATTTGTACAATGTTGATCGTTTTATAGCATCTAGCTACTATCCGTATCTTTGTTTAAGGATAATCAATAAAGATTTATTCAGAGATAAACGGTATTTGTGGTTCTATTATACAAAGTATTTTTTTTAAACGTACTGCAGTAAAAATTTGTCTATTAGTGCTCAAAGTTGGAAATAAGATTTGATATTGTTTTGTATCTCAATCACTACCTCTGTTAAGAGATCCTGATGAAGTTCTTTAGATCACTGATATCATCATCAAATAAACGACAAAATAGTTTTTTGTTAATTTATAATGTACATCGTAGTCGTATTGTCACTACTCGCTGCGTAATCAACTTGTTAAGTATATTGTGAAATAAAATACCTAGTTAAGTTTCGAAAAGTTCACTAACGGTTTGGTTTTCAATTGTGTCCGGTAGACGGCAATTATGTGGGACCTTATATAGTTGATGAAATCTGGATGTAATAGATCTCCGTTAGGCAGAGAAGTATCATATCTACCCCTCTAACTACACTTAATGCTCGTGGTAAGTCTGAAACGGAGTAGTAGTGGAATCAGGTGGAACCTATACTAAGTTCTCTTAAATTACCAGTAATATGCATCAATGCACGAACCGTAAGACGAAGCAGTAATAGGCTTATGCCTATTACTGCTTCGTCTTACGGTTATGATACCAAGGTGGACTAATGACCGATGTTTTGTGGGAAGCGGTTGGATGCGGGTGACCGGTCTGTGAGGAAATCCTTAGACATACGGTCCAGCAGTGGTCGTCATATAAAAGATAAAGATATTCATGAATAAAAGAATTCATTTCGCAATTTGCCTTTAGAACTGCGAAATACATCGCTGAAAGGCTAATTGACAGGCGGACCATTCAATAGACCCAATTAAAGCATGCAAAGGCACCGCTTCACCGACGACTGTTTACAAATCGAAAACTCAACGCCTCACGTGTGCACAAAAGTTTTACAAGCATAGCTAATAGCTTCACATCGATAAAGTAGAGTCAGTGTTTTGTTGGTACGTGCACCATCATTAAAAATATTCTGAAAAGAAAGAGAGAAAATTGTGAATGTCTTTTTATAATTTTGTTTCATCTATAACAAAGAGCACATATACAACACTGCAGTGTAACGTTACACCTTTACATCGCAATTTAATGCGATGACGCAACGTAATTTTTTTTTCATTCTGGCATCATACAATGAAACAGATACGATGAAGACTGGTTTGTTGTACGAAAAAAATATATGTGTAAAATACTTCTGGCTGAAATTTCGAGTATTTCATACTGCCTAGGCAACAAAATAACTCAACTAAAATTTATATTTAGATCAACAAAATTGTAAAGAAAATTATAACAAGTGACGCTTAAATGAAAACCAATAGCAAACTTTTAATCTGTGAAATCGTTTCGAAACTTATAAAGTAGTTATACGTAACAGTACCATTTAATAAAACTTAAATTGTTTGCACGAAAATCAGTTAGCGGGGAACCTTAGAACAAATTCTATTGAGCCATTCATAAACGTTTGAAATATTAAAAGCATTAATCATGAGTACAAAACAGCCACACTTTTGATGTTAAACAAAATAATTTGTAAAGGCTTACAATTAGTACACCTTTAAATATAATTTAATAATACAGCGCTTATAATTTCATTTAAGGAATACGTGTTTATTGTAACGACTGTTAATAGGATCTTTATATAAATATACCAGACATATGGTATTTAGAATGGTTGTAAATAAATCTTCTTCCATACATATACACAATTCCTTTCTGTTATTAGCATTTAATAGCCAAACAGGCATGCAATATAATGAACGGTTAATGTAGACTATATCTGGAAAACTTGCTAACTACTCGACCACAATACAAGATTATTTGGCTGTGGCCTTTTGTAGGGTAAAGTCAAAGTCAAAAATCATTTATTCATCTAGGCTATAAAGTAACTCTTACGAACATCAAAGTTTATTGGTTAGTGAGTTTACTGAATTTGACATATATATGTACATATGTTCATTGCTAGGTTCAGGCAAAAGGTTGTTGCTTATAAGATGATATTTGCTAGAAACTCACAGTCACACATTAAAATCGATATTATAATTTTGTAAAAATAATAATTGCATGGTTGTAATAGTGGTTTAAGTGGTCGCCTCGCCTTTGACACTGCGCCAAGTGTTGTGGGTTCGAATCCCGCACGGAACAAACATTTGTGTGATCCACAAATGGTTGTTCCGAGTCTGGATGTTCTTTGTGTCAGTTGTTTGAATGTTTGTAAAGTACCCCGCGACACAAGAATTATTCCTAATGGAGATTTCTTAAAAAAATTTTTTTACTTCAAATTCTTTATTTTGCTAGTAGAGGGGTATGTCAAGGCTAGTGCAGTCGTGCTGAACTAGTCAGTTTTGGACCCAACGAAAAAACTTAATCATGAGCAAAGGCATCACGTTACTGTCTTGCCCTATGCATTATATATGTCTTGGCCTTTGATGCCTTATTGCTTTTATCTTCTCAATCCTAATAGAATATCTCACTAACTCCACTTTATTAGTTCAATTTATTAACTCAATTTATAACCAATAACTTTATCGAAGATTATTTTTTAGAGTTACAGTCAGTGGTTATGGCACAACGCGAATAACAATGCAAGTTGAGGGACTTGCACCCGTGCAAGTGCTTTAACTATCCTATATAATAAATACAATCCGTTTTATGCATTGTATTAACGACTGACATGACTCACCCGCCGCATTAACCCGTATGTGTACAAGAACCTATAAGAATAATTTGACAGTTTCGGAAAATTACAAGTGACTTCAATTAACCTATATATTTCTTGTCTATTTTCTTCTTTTATTTTGTAAAGATAACTTCTACAGAAAGCATAATTTACTTGTCGCGTGAATCTTTATAAAAATGTAAGCATATTATGAATACCTTTAATATTATAACAAAGGCTTGTATGAACTTTGTCTTTCGTTTATAATAAGAAATCAAAGGAAAGAGCTCTGCCTGTAATGTGCTATTACCTACTTTATAATCTTTGTCTTAATACTGTCAATTAATTGCACATCAAATAAACAAATAAAATAAACCCTAACTAATTAACGCGAAAATGAGTTCATTTGTTTGTTACGCTTTCACGCCTTAACTACTCGACTGATCATCATGAAACTTGTGTCAGAGGGTTATATCGGACTCACCGGGGAAAGAGGGTGAGTGACATCCCGGTAATACCGACTAAACCTACCACGGTGTTCCTCGACATAACCGCAATCGCTTTCACATGCAATCGCGAGCCCACCGAGGTTTCGGCACGCTGTATGAAACGGCAGGGTACTACACAAATAAACAACCACTAATTTTATCCTTACTGTCCCCCTGAGGGCGGGACGGACACACGATATAGAGGCGCGCGTGGCAACACGCACGCCGCGTCTAGGACCTGGTGCTGATCGAGTGGCGGGCAGGCCCACGAAACCCACCACTCCCAGATCAAACCTCAGGGTGGCTGAAGGTCACCTCGCGCTCTCTGGCGCCCGGCTCTGCGGTTGGGAAGAGGGTTTAAGCGTTCCCTCTCCCGCTCCGCCGCCTCCTTAATGGAAATTACTTCCTCACAGAAGGAGGCGAAGGCGTTCCACGACCTCTCACTCCAGATCATAGACTGAACTACGTCCAGGAGCGAGAGAGACTGCCGCGCCTGCGAAACCAATCCGAATGCCGTGATCAACTCACGGCGCTGCGATGCCCAGGCGGGGCAATCCGCCAAAGTGTGCAGCGCCGTGTCCTCAACAACGTCGTGGCAATCGCCGCAGTGTTGACAACCGGGCGTCTCTTGCCGGGCTATGCGACACAGGAACAGGCCAGAACAACCATGGCCAGTCATTACCTGTGTCAGCTGAGTCGAAGTGAGAGTGCCATGTCGCCTCTCCAGCCATTCCTTAAACACGGGACTTACCGCCACAATCGTGGTGTGCCCGACTAACCTAACCTACATTTACGCGAGCGAAGCCGCGGGCATAATATAGTATTCTATATGTTAAACGCTTAAATATTATAATTTTTTTGAGATTCAAAATGATTCTGTATATAATCCTTATTAAGGAATTTTCTGAACCTGAAAAATGTGCTAACCATTAATGCTTACCAAATTTTTCAGGTACAAAAAATTTCTATAGAATAAATTCCGCAAGGTAAAATTTCAAAAAATATAGTTTCCACTGGCATGACAACTATACCTACATATGTAACAATTTAATTTTATCACGTAACAGCCAGAAGCGTTGTATAATTTGTCATACAATATTTTATTACCGAGCGAGCTTGAACAATATTGTAGAGGTACTGCAGTGTTTTACTGTTTTGTGACTTAAAACATGAAAACATAATTTACATTTTTACTAACAGCTCATTATATTTTGTTGCTAAAATCAAAACTTTTACTTATTCATATAAAAAGACAAAAGGGACGTGTCATGTACGTGTCATGTGCCATTATATTTGCTTTTGGTGTTGTGATTTAAATCCCAACGTATGTGAACCTAATCCGAACGCAAGCATTTAGTTGAATTGAAAAATATAACAAACAACATTTATAAATTACTTATTATTGACATTATAATAAATAATCTATTCGAATCCATACGTAGCAACAGTCCTACGCCGCGCTGCTGCGGCTTGCGCCACTGTAGGTGTTGCTTCCCACCTTAGATTACATATCGCGAAGGACCTCTTCACGTTGGACCTATAACTTCATGTAAGTCTCCCAAAGGGCCAAGTATTATCCTAATATAATATGTTAAAAAATACCTGTGATAAGAGAAAGAAATTTATTGGCAGTCCAAAAATGAAGTTTCTATAGTTGATAATATCAGAATTAACTGTCGACCATTTCACTTGTTTCTTTTCGCAACACTCTGATTAATGTTCCTGTCTATTACTAGAGCTTACAACCGTCATTAATAAATATAAAGCTCTTAATATTGCTATAGCTAATAATAAGCAATTACTTAATGCACTAAAAGCTTTTAACATGCTTTATGGAACATTAAGAGGGCGAGTGAAACTTAAACGAACGAACGACTTCAGGCGAGCCTTACTAAAAGCCTGCTAAGTTCAAATTCGTCTACTACTTAGTTAGATATTTTATATGAATTGAGTCCAATTTCTAATTAACGAAATATTTTGAAAGACGTATGCATATAAGTAGTATTCTTACCTTTTTGTGGCTCGTTCTTGAAGTTCAATAGTAAGTTAAAGGGCATGTAAAGGCAAGATTCGCTCAACTAGCTGGTATATCTTTCCGAAGAGATAAAAAGTGGTTGTAGTTTCCTTGTAAACATTACAAAAAGTTACATCCCTGACAAACCCGGTAAAATTTCATCGTATACTTTATAATTTTAATACATAAATGATTGAAATATTCGAAACAAAAACAGTAGAGCCAATCCTAAACCAAGAGATAATGTTATTTATCGACAAAGAATAACATTAGAGAATTTCTAAAGACATACAAAGTCTTCCCAATCAATAACGTTTGTAAAACATAAAGGAAACGATGAAAAATATTCAAGAAACGTAAACATAGAAGCCTTTCAGAGAAATAAATGTACCAATAATAAGCCTTTGTTTGCCCCAGACGAATAAGCATTGAATCACAGTTATTTGGGTTCGTTCACGCTGAATGATCCGTCAAACTAAAAAGGTTATATTAATATCCCTTGGTACGTAGATGTATAGATGTGTGTTAAAAGGAACATTAGGACCTTGTTGATATTTGTTATATTTAGCTAATTACAGTTTTTATTACAAACCTTTCAGAAAAATAGACGTTGTAGTGTCAGCGTATGGGACAAACATTACTGCTAACATTACAGCGCCTTCTTAGGGTCAATGGTCAAGATGAAAAGTGTACTTACCGAAGTAACACAATACAATGTTCTTTGGCTGCGCCTTTTTTTAGGTTGGAGATATTTCTTCAGTTGAGCCCCAAGTTGATCAAAATACTAGGTCGAGGCGCCGATCAGCTGTGCCAATTATAAAATATCTCTCTCTCCCTCTTTTAAGTTCTTTTTGCGCTATCTATATAATTCTATGAATATTTATTAAGTCCCGCGCGGTTTCACCCACGTTTATAATAACTGCTCCGCTCCTTTGGTTTGGAGCGTGATATTATATGGGCTATGCTACTTTTGGATAAAGTCGTTTCTAATGATGAAATTATTAATAAAATTGGTCCAGTTGTTTTTGAGTTTAAGAATGACAAAAAATTATATAAATCTTTTTTTTTAATAATAATAAAATATAATATTGTCTTCTGTTTACGTGAATGTTATTCATCGAAATTAAACTACTATATACGGGGAGTCACGGGGAGACCATGGATGCTGAAAAGCAACCGAAACGTCGGGGAAAGTGTAAACCAAAAATAAATAGATTTAATAGTTTAAATAATTTAATTAGCTTATAAATTAGTAAAATAAAATCAAAAGTAGTGGTAGTGTAATAGTTTAAAAAATTTGTAATACAGTGATAAATAAACAACGCGATAAAATCTGTATATAGTAGTTTAATTTCAATGAATAATAAAATATAATATTAACATAGACATATTATTGTATTCAGTTTATTTTTCTACGAGGTTATAATAATAGTATTTCATAATATTATATAATCAACCCTGAAGGGCAAAAATTTAACAAATCGAAATGGTTTTTAATTACTAAGCAAATATTGCCTTGACGTTCATTAAATGCCGAATCGTGATCGTTCAACCCGAAATCTTCGACCGAGGTCATCCATCGTTCACTGCTCGTAATAGATACACTCCCTCATATTAAAGACGGTACCACGTTCGCTTTAGCAATAATTCATATTCTCATAGACATCATAACCACACGTGACGTTCACGTACATTTACACAAAGCTTTCACAATACCAAATGTTAGCGAGCTTTGGCCAAACCTTTGTATAAACGTCTCATACGACCTCACAAAAGCACACGCACCTGAATTTTGAAAGCCAATAGATAAATGTCGTAAATCTTGACACATAGATATATTTTCCTTTTATATTTTTGTCCCTTCGTTTCCCCGGATCTAACAATCGGAGTGTTGAAATCACTTAGAAATTACCAACTCTTTCCTTTCAAAGAATAAAATGGGAAAGTAATAAAGGTGTACCAGGCCATCCAATATTTCTCGTTTATCGTTATTATCGAAGATAACTTGTTAAAGTAAAGTATATGTTAAGATGATAGATAGCAATTTTTAGTATTTAAACTAATGTAGTACTTACAATTTAAAACTGCATACAGTAACACAATTATTATTGTTATTTAGTGATAACTGATTATAATATGAGTAGTCTTAGACGTAATAAAAGTATATTCAATATTATAGACTTATGTAACAATGAGATGTAGTCATATTTTAAGGTTACTTAAATATAATCATATTTTAGAATTTCATAAAAAAATTGTTTTTCTATTAAGATACACAATTCTTATATCTGTAATTTAGCCTGTTTTATTCTTTTTACTTAGACATGTTCAGACAACCTGGAGTCCCGTACCCTTCGGAGAAATTATACCTTTTATTATACGATTTTCCTTTAATTTAGTTGTAATAGTAAGCGACGTACCTAGCTGGAACCATTCTATCCTATACTTTAAAGAATCACGAATACGAATTAGGCTACCGAACGCGGTAGCCTGATTCGTTATAACATCCTCTAAAGGAGAAAGCAGTAAACGTTTAACACGATTGAAACCGAGGATATGGCTTAGTAAGATAATTTAGTTAACGTTTCCTGTCTTTGGCAGCAAAAATCATATCAAATAACTTCGATACATAATTAACAATTAATTAATTTGCCCTGTCCCGCAATAAGGCCAAAGCAAATCAGCATTGTTTCCAACAACTGTATTCAAACAGAGCTATACAATTTTGAAGTTCTGTATTTGACAAGTACCGCACTGTTGGTCGTGCGATGTATACATTTGATATATTAATATCCGATATAATTAGTTGCGAACTCTGTAGAACCTCTCAAAGTCAGAACATTAAAACTATTTGTGTGTAACTGTCTGTCCGTTGGAGAAAATTAACCGAGTGTTAACCTGCCGAGGTGACAGTGGTTACTGAGTAAATTACTTGAGTAGTTTTCGAAGAGCCAAGTTAAAGCGGAATACATCGTCAGTTGCCTATAATCGTGAGATGACACAAGTGATGATTGAAGTAACTTGTTTCTTTATATCATTATACTAGCTGACTCGCGCAACTTCGTCTGCTTTACATAAGAGAATTTGCCCGTTCTTGCAACATTTTTCATTGCTGCTCCTATTAGTCGTAGCGTGATGTTATATAGCCTATAGTCTTCCTCGATAAATGGACTATCTAACACTAAAAGAATTTTTCAATTCGAACCAGTAGTTTCTGAGATTAGCGCGTTCAAGCAAACAAACAAACTCTTCTGCTTTATAATATTAGTATAGATAACATGGAACAAATAGGAAAGGCTGTAATTAAGGCTGCAATTATAAATAGTTTTCGTGGCCTGTAAGAAACCCATCTCACACTGAAGAACGGCCTGTGCCCAGTAGTGGGTCAGTTTATAAACAAGGTTGATAATAATTATTATAAGAAACTAGCAAGGCATTATTAATATTCATCAATATTAATAAAAAAAAGCTAAAGAAGAACTACTCGAGCAATATGGTTGGTATTTTGATGTTGTATTTGTAATTGTCAGGACAAACCTTTTGTTTGAACAAAAATTTGCGTAAAATCCGCGGGAACTATCGAAAATTTAAATGAAATTTTATATGAAAAAAATGACTGACGTTTTGATATTGAATTTAATTACGAGAAATGTATTTTTTGTATTGAATGATCGGACTGTCGGTCAGCTAGTTATTAATAATCTATATTTTCCATACAGCAATAACAGTAACAAAAAATACCTGATGGTAAGCTATTAACGTAGGTAGCATATGACGAAATGACTCGCGCGTTGATTGAAATAAAAAAAGGAATTAAAGATCGTATGAAAGTGAAGTAATGGGCAATGTTGCTATGTGCGGACCCGAAACGTTTTATTAATTAAAGAACCGCTTTCGGTGAACTCTGAAGGTCCTAGATATGGCATTATATATTGATAATTAACCTGGAATAAGTGTAATATTACAAAATTCACGGATTCTTTCGTTCTATTATGTATTATTAAGAGGACTTTAAAAATAGAACTAATATTAGTTCCTAAAGATATAATCTGAGAGATTGGTGAAATCGTCGTATTAAAAATATTTACAACAGAAGAATCTAGGAAAGATTCTTTAGAAAAGATTCTCGCGACACAAGATGTATTACATGGGCGAGGGTTGTCAACTCCCGCCGTAGTGAAGGCTGCGGGTGGAAGGACGGGGATCCTCCGTCCGCCAGCCATTGAGTCGGAGTGATGCCCTCTGTCGTACCAGGGCGTCATGCGTCATCCAGGAGTCGTCGTTCGCAGGCATTTTTCCCTGCGTTGAGCACTGCTGGGTACCCACCCAGCTGACAACGATTTGTTCCGGTGATTAAGTAGATATAATTTATATTATTGAAACGGTATGTATAGGTATCTAATTATGTAGGTAATACGTATATATCATGGCAACATTTTATGATATTTAAATAACGTATGAAGCAAGTAACAAAATATATAACTATTATTTAATCTATATCTCGAATACTGAGGCAACACCAACTACGGATAGGGCATCTATTTTGTATCGCGCTATTAATATATTCCACGTTTAACTATATGCAGAAACTCTGTCTGCAGAGTTTGAACTAGTAACACAACACTTAGGTTATTAATAGTGATAACGTTCAGTTTGTTACAAAATACCATTCGTATTACGTTGGAGTTTAAAATACTGGTATTCACTTATTATTATGATCATATATCTAATATGTATAATAATAATATCAGCCCTGTATTAAACTGTGCCACTGCTGGGCACGGGCCTCTTCATAATATGAAAAGGGTTAAGCCATACTCCACCATGCTGGCCCGGTGCGGGTTGGCAGACTTCACTCGCTTTCGAGACCATTATGCCATACTCTCAGACGTTCAGGTTTCCTTTCCTTCACCTTTAAAGCGAGCGCAATGATTAACTATTTAATACGCACTTGAATTCGAAAAGTCAGAGTTGCGTCCTTTGGAATCGAACTCAAGACCTTTGTGTGCCAGTACAACGGTTATCGCTGCTATCTATACATATAATAAAATTGTAATTGGTCGAATTCTGTACACAGGGGATGCTTAACACAAAATTATGTGAGTTGTCTTTATAAGAGCTTTAGAAGTCAAAACAATGATTTTAAAACTTTTATCTGTATGTTTGTATTCGAATCACGCAATATCTAATGCACGAAATTGAATGCAATGTCCACAGTTGAAGGTCTAACCTAAAAATATCTTTTATAAATATCTAGTGCATATTTCATCTCAATACGCCGCTTGAGTATTATCTGTGTAGATCAACATCTTCTTACATGAGAAGAAAGAAAATACTAGCTACATCTATTCCACGTAAACGAAGTCACGGGCAAAAGGTAGGCTAGCCTATAAGAAATGCAAGCTGCATGCGATATTAGGGTACTAAAGAGCCGATTTTAACTTCCATGTCTACTATTATGTGATGTTAAGTATAGTTTACACATATCACTATTGCTGGCAAAAGGCGAATGAAGAACAGAAGTGGCTTACACTCACATTTTGCCAGCTATAGAATAATCTTACCTTACTAGGAGACGAGCCTATTGCTGTGTATCGGGCATAGTTTCATACTCCGTGCTGCTTCTAAGATTATTGCACAGTCATCACCTTAGCAATAACGGACTGTATGCGCACAATTATATGACAAGAACTACGGATACCCTAAAATACCTACAGCCCTATCAGCCCTAATACCTTAAGACCATATACAATTTATTTCTTTTTTTCTTTCTTTCTTTCTATCTTTCTTTCTTTTTCTTTTTCTTTCTTTCTTTCTTTCGTTCTTTCTTTATGTCTAGAAACCAGATGTCATGGTGTATCTTCTTTTATTTACACTTATTTATTCTGCTATCTGTGAAAACTTTTAATTTCATCCTTCTTTTTTCGTGTCAAATCTGTCTATGATACTCATTTAGCTGTAAGGTTTCCTAAAACTGTAAAATAAAATAAAATAAATATAATAAAAAAATAGATAGATAAATTCGGGATGCCTGCACCATGCGTCCTAAGATAACAGGAGGAGCGTTGACGGGATGTCTTGGTTGAGGATACTCACTGATAGTCGAGCAGAGTCTCATGGCTGATCAGAGATGGCTAAAGATGTCTTGGCCACAGTTAGAAGTGGGTAAAGTATTGAGTCAATTATCTTGATAGAAAAATTCAAAAGGACTTTGCCCTTAAAATTAACATTTAATAAATTGTATCCTGGGAAAGGACATAAGCTACCGGTCATCCTGGTAAGTGATTCTGTGGGATTCACACAGGCGAAGCTGCGGAGAGAAACTAGTATATATAACACTCTTTTCTGCGCCATAATCTGTTAACATCATTAAATCTGTAACATTGCCTTTTAATCAGTGCACTTTACATTATTAGCAGTAATAAATGAATTCTGTTTGCTGTAATTCTTTCAGCTGGACTGTAATTATCACATGGAATATTTAATGTCCACTAATTGACTAATTGGTTTTACTTTACCTACTGATTGCACTTGCATTGTTGTGTTTTAATACATACATACATACATACAGACATAGATTCACGCCTGTTTCCCAGAGGGGTAGGCAGAGATTACGGATTTCCTTTGCTACGATCCTGACACACTTCTCGGGCTTCATTCACTTACATAACATACCTCATACACGCTCGCCGCGCGCCGGTTTAAGACGCTCTTAACCTGGCCTTTATCCAGAACATCTCCGATCTGATCAAGAAACGTTCCATTCACACTAGCTTTATGTTTTAAACTCTACTGCCTCTGTGGCGCAGCGGTAGTGAATGCGACTGCTGTGCATGAGGTCTCGGGTTCGAATTCCGGGTCGGGCCAACATAAAGGTATTGGGTTTTTCTGTTAAGAAATCTCAATATGAGCCCGGAGTTAGGAAGTTGGCGGTGTTAGACACCCCTGTGCCTCGGAAAGCACGTAAAGCCGTTGGTCCTACGCCTGATCTCTCTCCGGTCGTGTCGGATTATCCGTCCCATCGGATCATGAGGGTAAGGGAACAGAGAGTGCACTTGTGTTTGCGCACATACTTGTGCACTATAATATCTCCTGCGCAGATGGCCAGTCTCCGTTAAGATTGGCCGCCGTGACCGAAAATCGGTCTGGAGGACATTATTATTACGTGAAATTTTATGATGGTCGATCGAGTAGTTAAGGCTTGAAAGCGTAACAAACAAACTCACATAGACAACATAACATATAACATTAGATGGGATTAATGCAATAACAATGTTATAACAGACAGTGGCACGTGTCCACTTCCTTGAATTCGCTGTTTTATTTATGTGAAGTTTCCCACAACACATGGAATATTCAAGATTATTAAAATACTTTTTTTTATAGTAAATGGAATAAAATCATATAAACCAAATTTAATTTATTTAGTGAGTTGATGAAACATTTTAAAGCTTTGTATATCTTTTAAAAACCACATAAGCTCTAAAGCTAGTTACACCTTATTTAGGTCCTGTTTCATAATATCTAAGTAACCTACTCATAAAATAAATGGCGTGACATCTCTCCTTATTAACATAACAAGACAAAGTCAGCATGCGATTAATATTTCTGTGAAACTGGCCATTAGCCTACCAGTTGTTTATTAAAAACATTCAGCGCACGTGAAAAATCGTATGATAAAACTGTGTTCATAGATACGAAGGCGTCAAAGAGGATATATTCTGCTGTTACCGAATACTCTGTAACCCAGCCGGCGCGAGCTGAAACGCCCAATAAGACGTCCCTAATAAATCATCTTGACAGGTATTACTTCGCACCTCCAACGCTTCGTAATTACGTCAGACTCACTTCAATATTCAAAATAAACAGATCGCTTAATGAACATCGTTTTGTATGTGGCAATAGATAACGAGACATTTGGTATTGTGTACGTTTATTAATAGCTGAATAGTTAACAGATTTGAGTTGATTGCATTCCTGTTTAAATTTCAATAGTATGATTATTAACATTTTATGGTTTAGCGTTAATGTTGTTATGAGCACAATAAATAAATATACTAACAGCACATTACATTTAACGGATAGTTGACAGTGAAACGATATAAAGATAATAGATACATAGAGATGATGCAGCAAAACTATCGAATAGAAACAGTTTCGTAAATCTTAAAGTTTATTCAAATAAGTGACACAGCAGTCATGCACGTCATGCTGGGCAAATGACAATAAGTCTCTCTGCGAACTCTATTTGTGTTAGAATAAAACAAAGAAACGAAAGTTGTCAAAGTGTTTGGATGTTTATACCTTGATCACGCTTAAAACGCTAAACGAAATCAGTTGATACTTGCCATACAGCTCCTGGATGAATATAAACCATACTTTCTATCCCGGTTATGCTTTCCCATGGGACTGACGCGGGTTAAACCGATGACCAAAAGTAGTGCTCGGAATTGTACGCTGTTTAATGAACAGATATTAAACAGAATATGTGAATAACAACATTTACAATGTCATCTAGCTGGAAAAGCAGTACTCGATAGAAAATTATCTACGTCACAACTAAAAGCTGACATAGCAATAATATTATATAATTGTTGCAATTATATTTACTACAGAAAATTGTCTACTAATGATGTATTTGTCATACCAATTGAGGTATTTCCTTGTCTCTTAGTTAGTTTGGAAATTAGATTTCAGTAAGGAATACGTATAGTAAGGAAATAAAGATATGTTTATTTCCTTACTAATATCGTAAATGCGAATGTGAGTTTCTTTGTTTGTTTGTAACGCTTTCACGCCTGAACGACTCAACCAATCGCCATGAAGTTTCGCATACACATTGTCAAGGCTCCAAAAAAGGACATAGAGTACCTTTATCCAGAAAAAGTACTATTCCCGAGGGATAGAAATCTAATGATAAATTTTACATTAACGCGAGCTAAGTCGCACGCAAAACCTAGTAACATATAAAAATCTAACACATATCTGTCTATAACAAAACATAAAATACCAAAATATACAAAAAGCTTCTAATTTAGTTTCAGTTTTAATTTTATTATTACAAAGGTACACTAATTTGTAGTATTAAAATTAAATCTAAAACTATATTAACATCGACTATTAACTTTTGGTACTTTCGCAATTAGTATACATAGTAAAATATTAGACAACGAGACCAGTTTTAATTGCGTCGCTAAATATTTAAAGACATAAATGCATTTATTCCTTTAAATAATTAATAACGCTATGAAGATAACGCAAACAAATATTGACATGTTTAATATTGTATAATATATGTAGATATTCTGTATTATACAATATTCGACATAACAGTTAACAAACTCTAACTCTACTTAATCTTAACGCATCATGATATGTGAAGCATAATAATTAACTTAATTATAATTTTATATATTTATGGCAGAGTTAAGGAGAACTTAGTTTCGCATATGTACATCAACGTGTCATATAACGCAATAAGAACGATAAGCCTTTCTGTAAATGCCGAGCGAGGGAGAGCGCTCGAATATCAATTTTGATGCCCCCACTGCACACTCATATGGAGGGCGGTTCAATGTTTAAGGTGCCTTCATTATGAGCTTCTAAAAAATGTGCTAGTAATGATCTTGGGTAATAAAACGTCTGAAATGTTATTATGAATATAACTTAGTGTGTTTGTGGGTTTTCATGACTTACCATTGTGTTGATTTTCATGAAAATTTTTATGGAGTTACTATCTATTAATCTTGGGAAAGAACATGAGTTAATTTAAAATCGCCAATAAAGAGTAAACGTGAATTTTATTCACCCACATCAGATTTATAACCTGGTATGCCAGAACGCAGATCTAGGCAAAAAACAAAGCCTTTTAGAGCCTGAGATTTCGGCTGAGGAGAGGGTAAACATGCGTTATGCATGTTGGCAATGCGCCAGCATTGCAATCGTATTTGAGACAAAGCCTCAATATATTGATATATAATTATTGAATTTAGATTACAAACAGCGATAGCTCAGTGGGAAGACCAACAGATTGCAATGCAGAGGGTCTCAGGTTCGAACCCACGTCGCGCACCTCTGACTTTCGGAAATTATATGACTTCGAAATTATGTGCATATTGATTGACAATTATCGCCTGCTCCGTGCCTCGGAGAGCACGTTAAGCCATCGGTCCCGGCAGCCATGAACATCAACGGCAGTCGTAATTGGGAAGTCAGTGCCATATAATATCCTGACACTGGTCTAGCCTTAGGGTATCGTTAGCCTTCGGGTTGCGAAGGTCAGGTACCAGCCGCTCCGTGTAAAAACTGATATACAGTCAAATCAGGTTAGACCAGAAAAGCCGACCCCAAGTGACTTGGGAATAATAAAGGCTAGGGAGAAGAAAATGATTGAATTTAGAGCTTTCGTAATATACTTTCTTTGTAGTCCTGAATTTACAAATAATACAGAAGGCATAACGGATCATACCTTATAATATATTATTTGGCAGCTTTTATCGCAGTAAAATGTGATATAATACCATCTACTACGTTACCTTAAATATGCTTAAGCACCAATATCTCGTAGCTTTCTAGCCTTCAATCAATATCTCCAATTCGTTTTCAATACCCCTTGAAGTTTCATTTAAATTTTCAGCGACCGTCACAGACTACAAAATACCCTCAAAACCGAAAGAAAACAAAACACAACTAAGTAGATACAGAATATCATCGGATTTTCCCAATTTCGTTAAAAGAACCACAGTCATTTGTTTGCTTTGCTCCCGAAACGAGCTAAAACAAATTTCAGTGCGTTGTCGGCCGCTTAACATTCTTCATGGGGCCTAATTTACAACAGCTGAATACAAAACGAATTCGTTTTATTTTATTTTTATAAGGACGTGTTATTACTGAGCAGGAAATCATGCGTGCCTAAATGTGCCATTCCCTTTCTTTCCTTTCGAGATTTCCTCTTGAAATCCCAAATGTTATAAATACTTACTACGCGAACGACGCGATGATAAAGGATTAACACACGTTCAAGATTCGAAGCTCTTTTTAAGTGAACTGCAGTACACTTCGAATTTATTTTGATTGCTTTTTACTGAGTGCACTCTATAGAAAAGGTCATCAGAATCACGGATTATCAGCATTGTATTTTTAATAGTTTGACAGGGAATATCAGACCTACATCACTACTAATGAATCCAAAAAAAGAGACAAGCTTATTAATACTTCAACTAAACAACTAACTATACATAAGAAAAAAATATTATACATATGTATATACCTTATATGGTATAATTAAATTGTACGTTACAATTTAACTATATACCTAGGTTTAATTTGTTAATTTTATCACGTAAGATAATTTGTAGACACACGTTAGATTCGTTGGATAACTCATGCCTTTTTTAAACCACTTGATTTATAGTTGACTAGCTTTGCTCATGGATTCACTCGCTCGGGAACAGGTTTTTTTCCTGGATAGGATTTTTCCGGGATACCTCTCATCCAGAAAAAGTAATTTCCTTTTATGTAAATTTCTTAAATATCAGTCGAGTAGTTAAGGTGTATGTATAAGCATAACAAACAAACAAGCTCAGATTCATATTTATAATATTAGTCAAGATGTAAAAATAAACGATTTTCCAAAAAGTAATTCTTGTACTTAACACTGTAAACAATAGAATCTAGTTTCTATAACTGACGCATTTACTCAATACGCAATTTCCTAGTTGTATTCCATAATGTTTTACAAAGATGAACTATGAATAAATTAGATTATTATGATTAAATTAGGAAAGGAAAATTACTATAAAATTCCATAATGTTTTGGAAAGATGAACTATGAATAAATCAGACTATTATGATTAAATTAGGAAAGACAAAACTGACTATAAACGCTAGGCTGAAGTGGAACTGGGCCGGACACGTCTGCCGCATGCACCCAGAGAGATGGGCACAAATTGGATGCCAAAAGACAGTAGACGGCGACGGGGCAGACCTAAACGGAGATGGCGAGATGACTTGGACATCGTCAAAAGGGTCTGGCAGGTAATGTCCAAGTCCAAGGGAGAGGCTTTTGCCCAGCAGTGGGACATAATATAAGGCAAAGGAAGAAAAAGGTTTGGAATAATAATATATCAGCACTAGATATTGCCTGCGGCTTCGGTTGCGTTAATCTAAATTTTGTCAAAAAATGTATACCCCTCGGGTACAGTACCTTTTTCTTGATAAATGGTATCACTATGGTCTTTCCTGTAGTACTGACAACGTGTTTGCAAAATTTCATGATGATCGATCGAGTAGTTAAGACGTGAAAGCATAGCAAACAGAAGTAAAAGTATTTACATATTTAAAAAGCACTTTTTATGTATATTACCATGGAGGTTGAACACAAACTTGAGTAATATAAGCATCTGATTTTCCACGAATTTTCAACTAAGTTCTAATTATAATAGGTAAGTTACTAACTCTTGCTTAACATGATAAGTTTCTCATGTTAAGCACTACGTCATGTTTGCATCACATTATACGTAGCAACTTTGACGTGCAAGTCTTAATGCATATATATTATTATATTCAGCATATTTTACGTTTATTAACTCATACAGGTCTAAACACGAAATAATAAGACCATGCCAGTGAAATGCTTTTATGAACAAACTATATTGATTTTATTCTTACTTTCTTTCAAAGACAACTCCCGCACTAGGAGTAGATCCTGTGTCGCGGGGCTTTAACAAACATTCAAACAACTGGCATAAAGAATACCTAGATTCGGCAGAATTATTACTTTTTTTGTAACAAGTGGTTATCGAACCTAAACACTCGACGCAGTAGTAATAGTAGAGCGACCGCTTAAACCATAATAATTTGTCTAATTGCTCCTTTCTGATAAGTAAATACATAAATAAAACCTATATAAAATATGTCTGTATGTTAATTTGTGACGTATTTTCCCCATACTACTATGCCGATTGCGACGAGATATTGGTGATTTGTTTTGCATCCCCCATAAAGACTTCTCACAAAACAATTACCTACAAATTTAAAGGGGCATTGCAATGCGTAGCCAGTGTTAGCTAGGAGATACTTTATAACCAGAACAGGGCAATTTCCGCATGTTATCTTCTGAAACATTCACTAGATAAACAACATAATTTCCTTTGCGACAAATAAATATGAGCAAATTACTCCAATTAACGTTAAGTACAACTTTTATTTTTATGCCTGGAGTTATGTTCCTATAATAACATGTCCAACTAACATGATAAAATACAGCTACGACATTTTTGTTACTTTAATTATTTGTGTTTCTAGATTACAAAATTAATCTGTCTGATAAACGACTACAAAACAGTGTTTATTTAAGCACATATATAAGTCAAATCTAAAGCCTCGATGGCGTAGTGGTTAGTGTAACCAACTGCCACGCCCGGGATCGCGAGTTCGATTCCAGCGCAAGTCAAACATTTGTATGCATGGACATGGATATTTGTCTTGGTCTGGGTGTTTTCTATGTATAACATATATTTAAAAGTATATATGTATGTTTATTCATTGTCTAGTACCCATAATACAAGCTCTGCTTAGTTTGGGCTAGATGGTGTTTTGGGTATGTGATAGAATATTATTATAGAATATTAATATTTATTCTAAGCTCACTCTATAATAAACCAAACACCATATTTTAAAACATTCATCTGAAAATACATTCAAAATATAGACTCAAGCTTATATTTATTCAAAGGTACATTATATACATGTTCAAGCTATGTTTTAATCCAATGTTTAATAAGGCCGAGCCTTTTGACATCTGTAGGTGGACGACAAATTTCTACACTGCTTATGCCTCTTGAGAATTTTCAAGCAGAAATCTTAATACCACTTTGATAGACTCGTAGTTCAAACCTTGTTGTCCGCCAATATCGGAAAAAACATATTCCTCTATGGATTAACAAGCTAAAATGTTTTTCTTTTTAAAGTTTATTTGCATTCAAGTATGCTATATACATACATACGTTAATGATATATTTATACCATATGCTCGAAAGGGTAGAGAAAGGTAGTATTCCAACTTATATTAATGCTAGCTTTTGCCTGCGGCTTCACTCGCGTATATGTAGATTTGATGAGATTAGGTTAGTAACAGTAATTTTTTTATGAAAATTACACTGTGTACTATTTTGTATCCCTGACAACATGTATAAAGGAGATCCCCCATTTTTCCTATATATTTGGGCCTACTTGTTACAGTCATAAAATTGGTGGCATTTGTTAGAGAAATACACTAATTATATTTCTGCTTAATATAATTAAAATTGGCAATTGCAATAATGAGAGATTTTTATTCGAATGTGTAACTAGGTTAGGTTAGTTAATGGATAAGTTTATAAGTCGCAGTACATTCCAGTTGTCACCACTGCGGCGACTGCCGCGACGTTGTAGAGGACACGGCGCTGCACACTTTGGCGGTTTGCCCCGCCTGGGCATCGCAGCGCCGTGAATTGATCGCGGCAGTCGGATCGGTTGCCCTCTCGCTCCCGGCCGTAGTTCAGTCTATGGTCCGGAGTGAGAGGTCGTGGAAGGCCGTCGCCTCCTTTTGCGAGGAAGTGATTTCCATCAAGGAGGCGGCGGAGCGGGAGAGGAAGCGTTTAAACCCTCTCCCCAACCGCAGAGCCGGGCGCTGGAGGGCGCGCGATGACCTCCAGCCACCCTGAGGTTTGACCTGGGGGTGGCGGGCTTTGTGGGCCTGCCCGCCATCCGTTCAGCACCAGGTCCAAGAGGCGGCGTGCGTGTTCCCACGCGCGCCTCTGTATCGAGTCCGTCTCCCCTCTTTTTAGAGGGGGGACAGTAGGGTTTATTAGTGGCGTGAAGTCTGCCTATTATGGGTAGGTCTTGTTGTGTAGTGGCCTGCCGTTTCACACGGCGGACCGTAACCTCGGCGGGGTCGCGACCGCATGCGAAAGCGATTCGCGCGGCCCCGTCGATAGTGGTTTTGTCGAGGAACACCGTGGTAGGGTTAGTCGGTATTCCGGGAGGTACTTTACTATTATTTCCATCTTTCTTTTACTCCGGCGAGTCCGACATAATCCCTCCGCCCGCCCCCGCGGAGGGATAAGCGTCATTGCATTGCCCCACGTAAAAAACAAAAAAGTCGCGGTACATTATAAATAATTTTATTATTCTTTCAGCTGATTTGCAATGAGAAATTAAACAGGAACCAAATAGCACCAATACTTAATGAACTTAACTTAACGAAAATGCGAATAACATCACTGGCGCAAGCACAATAGAAATAATGTACTTTGATTTTTTGACGTTAAACGTCATTGTCAAATTTGAAGTATAAAAATCTGACACCGTGTCTTTTAAGCTGGATATAATTAATGCAGTGTAATTTATTAACATGAATATTATTTTACCATCGTAAATTGAATATTGTTCGTTGTGATTTTGTGTATTGATAAACTAACAAACGTTTGACTAACTTAAGTCGTAATTAATTAACATATGATTTTATTTAGTGATAAAATGACGTTGTTTTTGCCGTAAAAATTTGGCTGTAACACGTGGGCCCAGAAATGGGCATGTTCCTATCATTATAGGTTAAGTAGTTAAAGCGTGAAAACGTAACAAACAAACAAATAAACAAAATCACTTTCGAATTTATAATATTAGTTAGGATTAATATAAAAGGCATCACGAGTCTTTGTTTGACTTTTCATCATGTCAAAAAGGAGCAGCGTATCGATGTGATTTTTAATGGAGAAACTAACTGTGTTACCATTTACTAAATGTAATAAATATAAAAATACACGGCATAAAAGCCATATTGCTACGCTTGCTACCTTTTATGCTCGTTTCCATTTGTGTGATATATTTAAAATAAATGGAAGGTAGCCGCTGTATGCATGTATGCATGCAAATATCGAATATGATCTTTTCACGAGAAAATTTGCATTTCTCTAAACATATTGTTGAAATTGTCGTTTTAATTTAAAGTTCGTGAGCTTAGCTTAGTTAATTGGCAGAAGCATGTTCTTATTAGTACATCAGGATTTCACAGTATTATGTATACACAAATATAAAATACTAGCTGACCCGCGCAACTTCGTCTACTTCACATACGAGAATTTTCCCCGTCTTTGCAATATGTTTCATTGATGCTCCGGTCCTATTCCTTCCTCAATAAATACCCAACACTAAAATAATTTATCAATTCGATCCAGTAGTTAATGAGATAAGTGCGTTCAACCAAACAAACAAACTCTTCGGCTTTATAATATTAGTATAGATGTAATATATGTATATAATGTGTATATGCTTTACTTCAGTTATCAACATTTTACTATTTTATTATTACTGGTACTTTTGCTATGCAAAAGACAAAAATTACCTAGCAGAAAATGTATTGCGCGGTAAGTCTGTCCTTTGCAAACTGCATGCAGGAAAATCTATACTTATATTATAAAGAGGGCAGATTAGACTTTTGTTTGTTTGTAAGGGTTTAACTCAAAAACACCACAACTGATTTTAAAAATTATTTTATCATTAGAATGCTATGTTATCACCGAGTAACAAGGGCTATATATATTTTTTTTTTAAAGTACTGTTACTAACATAACCTAACCTAGTTTTACGCGAGTGAAGCCGCAAGCAAAAGATTGGGTATGAATAAAAATATAAGACTGGTATTCAAATAACCAAACAGAACACGCTTTGTAGTACAGATTTCGTTCACACTATTTAATAGTCCGTGTTTCTGTATGGTTCAACGTCAATGTGAACTTGCTAATGGAAGCCACACGGCATTAAGATCAAGTTGTGGACTTTATGCCACGTTTGCGTCTAACTTTGACCACTTCTGGTGTCCTTAATGTTTTCCTGCCAACATAAAACTTTTGTTGACAACTACTCACTTGCCTACTTATCTTGATTTAACGTTTGCTTTGACCACGACGTTAGTTTATTTTTTAATTTCCTGTATTTCCTGACAATTATTTTAATGCCAGACATAATTGAAAACAAATTGTGTCTAGCCGCCGGTGTGCCGCTGCTACTCAATAGGTTAAATGTCTTATTTTTCTTACATGCATATTGCATACGTAATGTTTCAAGTCACGCCCGTCTCACCAACTTTGAATTTTATCACGCCGCCCTTCTGTTTTATTTAGATCGAATACAGGAGCAAGTCCATATTCTTATACAAGTTACTTTTATAGAGATCGTGCTGCTACTAAGAAATACTAGGCGTAAGAACAATGACTCACCGATGGCGCAGTGGTTGTAATGGTCACCTCGCAACTGCCAACGTGCCGAATGTTACAGTTCGATCCGCACAAGGACCAAAATTGTGTCAATCGCGATTCTGAAATTCTATTTTATAAAAACAAAAGTCAAAAATAAACTATAATGCTAATTTATAGTTACCCGATAGTTTGACTTTAACTTTGTATAAAAATATCGACAGTTCTTGGATTGATGAACAGACACAAATATGAAATAACACACAGACTTGAAGCTTTCATTTATGAATCACATTGTTTTGTCTCCCAAGTGGTATTCAAGCAAAGCCACCACTTAAGCCAATACGCCATTGAAATGAAGATCAAAAAGCAACATTTGCATATGACTTGATTACGTTTGCGCCATTCAAGTGACGAAGAGCCATCTCGTTTAAGTAATTAAACTTAATTAAAACTTTGTGGCGCCTTGTCATCGCAGTGACATTCCTTGCCGGTATATTATTGTTTCTTTCCTTGTTTCCGATTTTGATATTTATATCATTGTACTCATACACAATTCTACCCTTACTTGCATATCTACATATGCAAGCTTCTTGCATATCTACATATGCAAGCTTCTTGCATATCTACATATGCAAGCTTCTTGCATATCTACATATGCAAGCTTCTTGCATATCTACATATGCAAGCTGCTTGCACGGGCTACATATATAAGCTACTTGCATGTAAGGCTCGCGTAATTTGTGTCACGACTTACGCATACATATCCACATTCTATATAAGCCATAATGAAATCCAACTACTATTATTATGTGTGTTTAGCAATATAATAAAATAATAGTAAAAAGCTTTTATTCAATATTTTAATGAAAGAGCTTAAAACTTTTTGACTGATCTAAATTATTATTTCTATTTAAACTGTTCGAGATTCTGCCACTAATTAACTAGTTGTCACTTGTTTTTGATCCCCAACTATTGTGTTCAGGACTTCCAAATTACCACAAATGGACAACAAACTTGAAATAATAGTGAAATATTAACTTATAAAATGAATATTTCAGGCTTGAATACGTAGATTGAAATAGCTGCAAAACTTTGTCATACTTCACTGCATGAATTGAGGTAGAATTAATTCAATGTTCGCATTTAGCAGCGTCCTTATAGTTTTAAGTACAAAGATATATGTATATATCATATAATAGGCATTAATACTAACGAGATGTAAAGATATTTACTACGAAATATATGTCACAGTTGTTCTTGTAGAAATCCAGTGCAATGTGGATTTTTATTGTGCTTTTATTATTTGTTAGAATATCTACCAGTATTCCAAATATTTGGTAATACCAATCCCTGATGATCACCATCATTGCACGCCTTGATAGATTCGATTTACGATGAAAATAACTAAAAAGAAAATCTATCAATCGGTATCATACTTTGCATCAATTCAGCAAGGAGAACATTTAAAATCTGCTTTAACGCGCGTTGAAGTAGAATAAACATTGTTCGTTTAATAAACAGACATGAAAATTAATGGACGCGGCACAAAGCAATGGCTTTTCTTAGACTCTAATTATTTTCATGTTTCTTATTTAAAAAAATACTCCAAAGTTATTGTTGGTCGTTACTCATCTTAGTAATAAGTGTCAAAATGATTTATTTCTTGCGTACTTATGGGCGGGAAACGCTTTCCATTTTAATATATTCAACTGCAATATTACTAGGTACTGTGATTTTTTGGTTGCTAACTTTCTTTGTATATACTATATTATTTAACATAATTTTATACTACTTAATAACAGGCTAGAATATATACTTCTAGTGCTACTTTGTGTTTAAAAGACTGCATCGTTTTTTAGCACGATGGTAATACACTTAAGTATTAAAACCATTATTAAAGGGCTTAGGTAAAGATTCATTTACCCAGTAGTATCTAGATTCTAAAGAAATATAGTCACTATGCTATAATCAATATCGAGGTAATAAATCAAAGAAAAGAAGTTTCATTTAATCGAACATTGTATTTGAAAGTACAGTTTTCTATTTGATTGAATAAAAAGAAAACGATAAATCCTTTACATAAGCGCAGACATTTTGTAATAAAACCGAACGGCTAGTGTTTTTAAACGCTTGGATTTCATGATTACATTTCATGAATAGCTAACGGGCAAGGAAAAGTGTGCCGTTTCTCCACATCTTTTATTGTATATACATTACCTACACTTTGTTTTCACCTAATGTTTGTGCATATTATAAACTTCGTAGAATACGTAAAACTGAGATCAAATTTCAGGTTCTTAACATGTACAGACTACACTAACAGTTACATCGAACAAAAAGACCATGTGATGTAATTACTTTCGTTGAGTTGATGATCTCTATCCTCGAAGCAAGTACCACCATATATATGTTTTGTATAGAATTAAAAGACTCTTGGAGAATTCTGGATATCGCGCAATAAGTAACGATGTGTGAATTTATTGTTTTGGAGACAACATTTTAAATTAAGTAATCCGTCTAAAAACGAGATGTGTGTTAAAACCTAGGATTCAACCTCTTCGTCTTAAATGTAAAAGTAATCAAAAGAAATGACCCCTATATCTCAGGGGTCTTTTGACCCACAGGGCCCATATTCAAATTCGACTGAGGTATGACCCAAAGGTATCTGCACACCAAGTTAAAAGTCATTCGGTCAAGTGGTGCCGGAGTTATGCCTGTCACTAACAGGCAGACACACAGTCCCACATAGTGTTTTCATTAACCTCTTTGAAAAAGACTCAGAGATTAACCTCTCGTGTGTCGTGTGAACACCAAGTGTACATAACCGCCAAGGCCTTCCTTTCACTTTTTAATCAGACGCTCGACGGGTTGATAACTGCTGACATATCTAATAAACTAAAGAGACAATGGCACCTTATCGGCCAAAGCTTAGATATATAAGCTTTCTCTTCTTCTTCTAACTATCGTCTGATCGTTAGAGTAAACTTATCCCAGTGTTAATGTCCTCCGGCCCGTCTACATACCTACAGAATTGTCCGACGTTGAAGAACTGAAGAAGGGGGCTGAGATTGATTGGATGCAGTAAGATGAAGACGTTGTGGGCTGGTGTAGTAGCGCAAATTATAAGTGAGCTTTGTTCAGCAGCGGACTACAACATAGCCTTTTATACATTTAATAATATTAACAGTGTAATTTGCGAATTTGAATTTTGACTTGACTGATCACATGGATGGCGTTGCGGGAAAGTGGTTTCTTTGTTGCTGCCGATGCCAACACGAGTGTTGGGAGTCCGAATCCCATGATAAGATTATATGTGATCTAAAATAATTGTTCAAAGTCTAGGTATGCTTTCTGTCAATTAATTGTATGATTGTAAATTCTCTCGCGCAACAAGTCATACTTTATTTGGGAGATGTCATTTAAAAGATAAGAAGATGACAAATATATTAAAGGTTTATTTTTGTTCAACGCACGTCATTACGCCTAAAAGGTATAAGGAGTACAAATTAATGAACCCAATTTGCAACCTCAATACCAAAGGCGTGTTTTGTCCTTTTAATAACACAATTTATTTTTGATTCCGTCTATTCGTATCACATTGAGAGACGAGACATTTTATTAAAGGAAGTAAACATATTCATTTATTAGATGCTTTTATCACTCAAAAGCAATTTGAATATATGAACGGTTTTTATGTTTTAAAGAATAATCGTCTGATCATAGAATTAATATGTATGCACCGAAAATAGGTTTTCTGTCAATCTGTTTGATGATTTAAAAGTCACTGACCACCTTGTCTACATAATTGCAGACTCCTTACGAACATGTTTTACGTACGTATAAGTTAACTTAAGAAGGAATAAAACAAGTTGTTAATTTAAATAGAAAACAAAACAAATTGACATGCTAAATTTAAATTTTCCAGCCAATCATTTACTCACCGCCGTCGTTATCTTTATTATTTAAACTAATCGTATTAAATTACCCAACATTACACGGATGGTAGGTAATGAAAATTGAAATATTATTGTGCACGAGTAGTGTTAAAAAGTGTCCCTAGCGTAACTATACTGCAAATGGACGCCCGACGAGCGCAAAGTTCGTCATAGCCATTTTCCATATGCCACTTCCCTTCCAATTCTTTTTAATTTTATCTCAGAAATTGACGATAGAAGAATATTATTCCTTGACACACACTTCTCGAACCATATTTTTGAAGTGAGATTGTTTTGATAATGAATTCAATAATAAAATATTATAACGAAAACAGGGCTTCAAAAATTTCAAGGGTCTTGTTTTCCTGTAAAAACATTACAAACACAATTTTATGCTTTTATGGTCGCAAATAATCTGTTACTACTTGTTTTATATATTTAATAAAACGCATTGATTATTCAAGCGTAAGTGTTAAGTGAAAATTTATCCGTTAAACAGAATAACTTATAAGTTGTGATTCAAATTAAAAATCATAAAATCCGTATTTATTTAAATGGACATTGCAGTTACATAAATCATTTATTCTTTTTGTCGCGATGTGGAAATTGGTCATAAAAGATTTTAATATATTAATAAAAGTAAGAACTTATTTTAATATAGCGCTAGTTTGATAGCAATAACGTAGAACGTTCCATCTATTAATCTGTAACTATACAATTGCAAAATATTTATACCCCATTTTTTTACTTCTCGGAATCATTGCCTTCGTATAACTGTGAAACTGATGCATAGTCACAACGTTGCCTGAGAGCTTTAAGAGCTTATCCGTTCAGTAGCCAGCTATAAAGACCATCTGCTACCAGCATTTATCAAACAAAAACCACTCATTTTATTGTAAATTTAAGTCCTAATTGCAGAAGGCGACTACGTAATGCAATTTCACTTCCTTTAATCTAGGACTTCGTTCTATAAGAAATGTAATAACGTTGGAATCGTGCTTATTTCTTCATAAATGTGAATGAAAGATGACTACCGTAAATAATAAGTTTTGAATAAATACGAATGATTTAATGTAGACGTTAACTTAGTTGCGAGTTACTAGCACAATGTTGAAAAGCTGTTTTCACGCCTGATTACAAATTCAAACCCTTGGTTAATATATAATTCTTCATACCTACTTAGATTATAATTACGCTGTTGCTATTTTAGACTTTTAAACGACTTGCTTAAATTTTATTATTTTTATTCACTCAAGTTCAAGATATCTAGCATTATTACTAATACCCCCTAGTCATTTGTAACCCACTTCTAATACAAGCATTGAGTCTAGTTGGTGGTCTCTCAAAGGTAAATGAATTTTACATGTAATGATTATTAGGAATGGGTTCAAAGTAAAGACGAAAGATATTTTACACCAACATTTCACCAGCTATGGATTTTCATCCCACATTATACGGGCCAGCCTATTACCATTTACCAGGCACAGATCCAGAATCCGTGCTGCAATTAAGTATACCTCGACATAAAATTCTAATAACACTCTGCCCGAATCGGAACTCAAACCCAAAACTCCACGCACTACAGTCGCATACACTACCTATACGTCAAAGAGGCAGTTTATTCCAAAAAGTTTCCACGATATGGTGAACCAAAATCACTATAGACGAAATAGATGATACACAAAATAAATTCCATCAAAATTCTAGGTATGCTACAACATGACATCACTTAATGGACAATTGTAGAGTTCATAGGTTACCTAACACGAGTAGTTAAGGTCATCGTTCGGACGCACCCACAGCATACATGTGCCAACACGCCCAGCAACTCGACCAATTACTTAACATGTACCTTTGAGACAAGCATATTCGTTTTTATATCACCAGCCATTATACATTCCATTTACAAAACTAACAGTGAACTAAAATGTACATAAATAGACTCACGTCTGTACAATTATCTAAAAAACCTTGGCAGATATGTATTTCACGCTTATTCCTATAGTTTGGCTAAACAGATGGCGTAGTAATCTAAGTGGTGGCCTCGCCACTTTCGACTGTTGTGACACAAATAGTAGTTCCGAGCCTGCGTGTTCTGTGTGTCTGTTGTTTGAATATTTTTATAGTCCCCCGGGACACAGGAATTATTTCTAGCGCATCAGTTGTCTTTTATAAATAAACGATGCACTCTTAAGTAAGTATATTCTGATTAGCTGATTAGTCTAGGTAGCTAATTCTGATTAGATTCGGCTGAACACGAGTTTTCCATGGACCGGCTATGATCACATCTTTATAGCCGATAAAAACAGCGATATTCTAGAGTTAAACAAGATCGGATTATGTTAGGGAACTGACTCGACATATTGACTGTAATGGTTTTACCTGTTTCCTCACGCGTGAAGATGTTGACTTTTTGTAAATGGTCTCTTATCAATGAAAATGACGGTAACAACATACTTAACCTCTCGGATCAATAGATGTTATTATGTATCACGTCATTGCATACATCACGTGTTTATGCAGAATATTTGCTTTACCAACTGAATAAACACACACACTATAGCCCTTATATATGTTGTTGCAATTTCCTTTCCTAAGTTTATGGGCCTCCAATAAAATGCAAGTCACCACTCATCATAAATTAATAACATATTTTCTTTGTTTCCAGTGAGATCGGAGGGCGATGACGAGCCAACCCTCCGTATCATGTCCAGATCAACTGTCTACGACGTCGGTGAAACTAGAGCCATTTTTTGTAAAGGAACCAATTTAGTAGAGGTATGTATAACAGCCAAACTTTATTAGGTACCTATAAGAAAACGGATATTGACGCAATAATGCTCAGTATTTACATATTTTTTAAGGCTTGACGTGGTGTGCTTGTGACCAGTGCAATTTAGCTAAAAAGTCAAACTTTGAAAAAAACCGAGAACCGCTTTCTTTTTTGAAGTCGGTTAAAAAGATGACTATCTATTATAATCTCATGTTTGCGTTTATACCTGTTTATTCAGTTCGTTATTTCAGTGTTTAGTTATAAGAATCGTGTAACGCGCTAATATTAAAGAGATTAATAGAACATAATAATTTGGAAAGATCATAAAAAAATGATGCTGTAATTTATTCATGCAAACCATGCAACCAGCTTGTAAATTAACTATATTCAATATTTACGTATCGGTAAGTGAATTTATGACTTACAGTCAGTAAGCGGGGGTTTATAATATGCCATTATATCTATATTTTCAAAATTACGTATTATTAGTCCTTTAGTTATTATCCAGAATATTTTTTAACAATACTTGATGTTTATGGGTAGTAATTGCATATCGCATTTCAAATTCCAGCCCATTAATTGGCTTAGCCCTAAGAACGTAATAATCGGGGAGCGATCCAACAAGAATAGCAGAATTTTTGTGGAAAGGAAGACTGAAGAAGACGGTATCGTAGCGGGTCTCTTCATCCATCAAATCAAGATTGTCGATGGAGGCAACTGGACCTGCAGTTCTGGACAACTTAGCGAATCCAGGGAATTTATTGTGGGAGGTTTGTCCAGTTCATTATTGTTAGCTTATGCAATACTCTTACTGTAAGTTACTACACTTGTGAACTTATTTTTTAAGTACATCTTTTGCACTAGGAATTGTTTCTGTTCGGAAGGTACTTTACACATAGTAAGAAGGTATTTTATATTTCAAACAACCATTTGTAGATCACTCAAATGTTTGTCCCGTGTAGGGACCAAACCCGAAACATTCGCCACTGTGGCAGTGCCGAGACGACTCTTGAAATACTATGCCAATTTCCGTACCTGAATAAAAGAATGTGAGCTTTTTATACTGTACAGTAAATGCGTACATGAAAGTTATATAGGTATAACTTAATCGCTTTCCTTAGATGTAAAGTATGTATTTATTTTCACAACATAGGTACACATTATCTACACGTTTTTACACAATATTTGGTATGACAAACAGAAAAACAGAAAAGTACATATATTATGAAAATGAGGTTACCACTCAGATTTATTCTTGGTTTGCAGCTTATACCTCAAACCAACCCTGATATTATTTGGTAACCCCAAGTGACGCTCGGACGTACATCAGCTACTGTTAGTTACATTTTTATATTTACAAAAAAGATGTGAATAGGGTGTTGCAGCCCAATACTGTTGACCTATATATCTATGTTATTTTCGCTAATCCTATACTTTTAAGCTCATAAGAATATAACATTTTCAGAAAAGGTAAAGATTGCTGACAAGAACGTGTCCATAGAAGGTGAAGAGGGCAAATCTGTTAAATTGACTTGCGAAGCTAATGGCTATCCAACCCCAATCGTTGTATGGTACAAAGAAAAGCAGCAAATCAAAGGTAAGTGTTTCCTTTTACCCAAAGTAATGCTCGAAGCAAATGGTAAACCTACGGCTTCCAGTTTTAAAAATATAAAGATTTCATTGTCTCCCTAGGTACCTACCGTTAAAATATAATAAAGTGTTAAAGCTTAGAGTTAATATATTTTAACCTCCACCTTTATTAATTGTTATACAGTGCGTGTCAATAAGCATTGGCCATATTTTAAGATCGTAAAGTAAACCTTATGACAAATGAAAAACTTCGTATATTAGATAAAAAAGAACAGAAAGACTTCATAATATGCCGATAAGTTGACAAATCTAATAAAAGATTTGTCTGGATATTTCAAACCTTTTTAATTGGTAATGTAAAAGAGAAAAGTCTCTGAAAACGCATAGCATAATGAATTTACCCATGAGAGTCGCACAGAATCTCGCTATTTAACACTTTTCTAAAACATTAATTGTATCCTTATAACATTATTATACTATGTACATATAATAAAATTATATATACTGTTATTATTCAATTAATATATAATATTTTATAGTATATAACATTTACTCTGTCTATTTCAGCTGCAGATCAGCCCAGGAAATACTCTATCAAACCAGATCATACTCTTGAGATTAAGAAATTAAACCACGGAGATGTAGGTCTGTACACTTGCAAAGTAAGGCAAAAGTTATTGTCTCACTACACCGAAAAGATTGTTCAACTTTCGGTACAACGTAAGTCCTTTTATTTATGATACAATTTCTTTAAAATTTTACTGCACATCCATTGAAAAGTAGTCAAATTATAGACATCAATATTTCATTTCGAATCTATACATGCCCCAGCAATGTAATATAATTACTATTAGATAAACTAAAGTAGCAAACTATCCTTACCAAAAGGGAGACAATTTTTATTACGTCGTGTGGCGTTTTGTTAGCTATAACGATTTCTAGTACCAAAAATGTATTTTAGGCTATATTCAACTGGAACTGGATATTACTCGAAAATGTTTGTGTAAACTAAGCTGCTCCGAAAAATTATATCATTATATAATGTTTTTCTCCTTATGTCTAAGGTATTCCTAATTCAACAGCACTGTGTAAAACATAGAATAACAATGACAAGATCAATAAAAAAATACACTATAAAAGAGTTAAGCATTAACGGTCATACATTACATTATACTTTATATTGCTCTGAATGTATTTTCATAAGTTATGAATTCAAAATAATAAATCATCTAGACCATAAAGTACTTATGATTGTCAAAATATTTATTTTAGAATCTGTTTTAGATATAATATGTTTTATATATAAATCACTTTAAGACATGAATCCAAATTTAGCTACAAATTAGTAGTTATTTGTAATAAATGAGTACGAAGTACACTAATTTGATTTTCTCATAAACGAGAAAAATGTTTTTCCATTTGTATTCCGATCGCGAAAATTGGTTGCCGCAATACGCAGAATAAACATAATAAAGCCGAGTGTATGGATACGAAGTGCAAATAAACTTTATTAATCAATATATGAATTATAGGTATACCAGAAGTATACAGTTCGTACATTTTTTATCTGTCATTATCATTTCTATTTTGTATCTTTTGATTCTGATTTGATTTCTATGAATACATAGACTAATGTGGATACGCTTTTAGAATTCCACCCTCGAAAATTATTAATATATTTTCATTTTGATTATAAATATTCTAGATAAACCAATCCTAATCAACAGTGACAATGAAATTATCGTTTTCAAGACTGAAGAAGTTTACGCTATTTTAAATGATACGTAAGTACAAAACTTTTTATGAATTCCTTAAGTCAAAGTCAAAGTCAAAAATCATTTATTCACTAAGGTCACAAAGTAACACTTATGAACGTCAAAGGGGTTAGTGAGTTTATTACATTTACTGAATTTAAATTTATGTTAGTTGCAAGGTTCAGGCAAAAGGTTGAGCCTATGAGAAGATACCTGCAAAAAACTCAAGGCCACTCTTTTAAATCGCCAATTATTAAATCAATCAATAAAATACTCAAAAGCATAACAATTTATGGATCATGGGCGTCATTAATTTACCTAAAACATATAAACACATAAAAATATATCATACATACATATACATTAGGTTATTCTATATCACCAGTAGAATGTGTGGTTAAAAGGAATTACACGATTTCAAAATCACCCTGTATATATAGTATTATTATGAATCTTGGCTTAGATAGTTTGACCAAAACCTACCTAATGCTATACTAATAATCATCGACAGGTGACAAATCAGACAATTAGCCGATACAGATGGCCCTCTTGCTCTTAACACCTAATTAAGAATGATTCTTGTAATCGGGCCGATTTAGGAATTAAATTTTGCAGCAAAATAGCAAAGAATCTTTCCATCTTCAATTATACACCATGCGATTGTAATCTGAAAATTAATTATAATTAGTTCAACGATATTTTGCGACTATACTGAATAATTAGTAATGTAATACACAGTAAATATATATTTATAATTCAGATGTTATTAACTAATAACAATACAAATTATTAATTACATGCATAAAATAAAAACAACACAGTTGAAACAATTATTGAAAGGACTATCTTACTACAATCACAACAATGCGAGACTTATACCTGTAGTAAAATATTTTTGACAGTACCTCAAAAATATGCCACTTCTACCTATTTCTGTTTGTAATGAATGAAAAGATAGCATAGATTATTTTAATGTGTAAAGATTTACAATCAGTGAATTATAATTCGTTTCTGCTTTAATTTTTAGTAAGAACGTGACTTGCAGCGCGATCGCCAATCCTCCACCAACTTACAGGTGGTACAAGAGGATCAACGAATTTGATGATGGCCCAATCACGGATCCAGATACTGTAAGTTTAATCAATTCATAACTCTAAGTATATTCGTTATATAGACTTGTGGGAGACCATTGGACGCGCCACGCAGAGATCTCAAGTTCCATCCTAAGGCACGCAGCTCTGACTTTCGAAGTTGTGTGTGTTAATTATTGCTTGATTTAATGGTGAAGGCAAACATCGTGAAACAACTCACATTCCGTTATTCGGATTTTCCCGACTAGTTTTAAACCTTTTTGGACTACATGTCGCCAGGACGTAGCGCTTAAGATTTCGAACCCCGACTATATTAAAATCAAAGTAGAAGCTAGCTGCGAATAGTATGTAAAATAGAAAGAAAACATATGATTAGAATTCATGCCAAAGCGGCTTTCGTTCTGATGCCACGGAAATCCAAATATTTATATACACTACTGAGCTATTGTTCTTTATTTGTAGTAGGTAAGCGTCTCTGAAATGTATAAACAATACTTTAATTTTCTTTTCATTACAGGTAATTAACTCTGAAGATGGTACCAGTTCTGTGCTCGTTCTTAGAATGTACGATGAGAGCTATGTTGGTGAATACAAGTGCACTGCTAACAACAGCAAGGGAGCCCAATCTATCATCTTCCACGTCAGCCTGGGAAACAAGCCTGATCCCCCAGATGTTGTAAGTAACAAAGCAGATCATACAGTCAATAAAAAATTTTATCATCTAAATTTCTCGGTGTTACTGCTGTGGTAGCCTAATGGGAGACCATTGGACTGCCGCACAAAGGTCTCGAGTTTGAGCCTGAGGCCCCTTTAACTGTTTGAAGTTACATGTGTAATAATTAGTTAATTATCGCTCGCTTTAAAGGCGAAGGAAAACATGGTCATGGTTCTCGAGGATGTGTGAAGTCTACCAACCCGCACTGGGCCAATGTAGTAGCCAAAGCCTCCTCAAAAACTATGAAGAGGCCCATGGCCAGCATTGAGACATTTTTTATACAGGATTGATATTATAATTAAGTCTTGTCAACATTTATATTTAAGGACCGAAAAATATAAAACACAAGCTCAATTGCTTTGCAGATGTAGGTAAACGTAACTTCGTAAATTATAATTGAGGAAAAAGTCAACAGCGAAGCTAAACTTGCACCCGCGTCCTCATTAAATTGCGTCAACGCTTTATCATCTTAGCTATTCAGTTGTTGATCAGAAATTGGAATATTTATTTTAAGCTCATCTTAAGCATTGCTTGCGCCGTCATCTTATCAATTATCTCATGTATCACGGCACTTCATGATGGCTGATTTTTCGAGTATCATTTAAAACTACCAGATTCTAAAGAAATAAATGGTAAAGAATCCTAGCATCACTAAATATTTTGTGGTAACTATATAGCTTTATTTCTAACGTTAATATTACCTAATTCTAGCGTTGATATTATTTCTAAAACCCATTCATCTGATAAAAAAGTATTAAAGCGTGTATGAAATATTAGCTAATAACAAGCCTTACGAATGATTTCATCGTAAGGCATGTATATAATAAATCGAAATATATACATTTCGCTGGATTAAACAAGTGAAATTACAAAAATATTATTGATTTGAATTAAAATATCTATCAGTATCATACCTTGATAGGTCCTGATATAATTAACAGAGTATTAGTAGAGTAGTAGAGAATCTCTTCTTTACAAACTCTTAAGAGATACTACTGTACGCTAACTAAATTATGTTTAGGTAGGTAACTTCTTCTCTCTCTTTAAGTCAAGTGTTATAGGTCCAATCTATACAAACAATGCTATTCCAATCCTGAGTCATTACACCAGTCTCCAATGTTACAATATATCTTAAAACGAAAACTGCTTCTACTAGCAAAGTCTTTTTATAAATTTGAGCTTGCTAACCAAATGCTTTTGATCATTACAGGTCTCTTTGTACGTGGCTAACATCACCGAGCTTACTTTCAACGTGTCCTGCTCGACTTGCGAGATGCCAAAGAATGAAGAATTGTCTTCGAACCCTGAGGCTATTATTGGTAAATATGTTTTTTGCTTTATCTACTAATATATCTTCGTTGTCCTATTAGGTTAACTTAATTAAAAATACTAATGTATCATACAAATATATATTTATGTATCTAAGAAAGAACGAAGGTCTTCTAGAGGTAAATGCATTATAACTCATTAAAAGCCTTTTGGTATCATAGCTACGGGAACGGTTCTATTGGACATCTAAAGGGACACTAGAACACTTATTTCAATATCCAAGCGCCACGCGCCTGATCGCTCAATCTCAACCCACTTATATAACATATATGACGCGAGTACATACGCGAGATAATTCCAAGTTAATATACGCAAGGTTGCCTTGCACACCAGCGGCCAGACACAACTGGATTTCAATTATGTCTGGCATTAATTTCATTTAACATGTTAATGCTGCATATACTTTGACGACTTAATAAATAGTACACACATATAGGTGTATATATAGGTATACCAATAAGTCAAGAAAATATTTTTGTTTTGTTACACCTCATAATGTACATATGTAATAATGTATTCATATATAGTATAGTAATTCTTTAACTTGCTTGTAATGTTTCAGGTTACTCGTTCCAATTGGTACCCAAGCGAGAAGATTATGGAGCGGATTGGGATGCTGCTTCTGAATTTGAAGTCGACTATATTGTAAACAGTAAGTATTACAACACCTTCAGACATGGTCAAGTCATTTGATAACAATTATTCGGCATTCACAAAAGTGAAAACGGATCTTTTCATTAATTCTAATAAAACAAATCAATACTTATCTATAAAACTTTACTGACTATTTAGTAATATTTATCTTCATTGTAATAGTTTAAAAGATAACCATCACTACTAATAATGCCTGTATCGCGGGGAACAAACATTCAAGTCTTATGTGAGACGTCACAACTATAGATGTTGTGGCAGTGCCGACGCGACCACTTGAATCACTATATCATCCATGTAGTCAAAAGTATAGCAGTTTTCTGCAACATAAATAAAGCACATATTTTTATGTCCAATATGAATAAGTGAAGTTTTATTAATCAAATAAAATTACTTTATTATCTTGCACAAATTACTAAATATATAACATAAACAAAGGAGAAATACAATATGGTACAAGATAATTTGCAGTGCTGTTCTCCTAGCTAGACTACGGCATAGTCTATGTTAAGGAGAAAAAGCTTGCCCAATCAAAGTACGTATGTATGCATGTTTGTGAAAGAGATACACCTGTACCTGGCAGGGTTTAATCATTCTTTTAATTGATATATTTGAACTTACGATTGTGGAGTATTCCTTTCATGTATTATTCTAGCTGTCGCGCTGATACAGTAGCGTATACGTTTACCGGCTATCGTAAAGTGCCAGTTTCGATTCCCAGTTCCGATAAAGTGGTATAAGGGTTTTCTGTAAGACAGCAGTGGCTAATCTGAAAGATCATATAGTCAAAAAAATACGCTTATGTCTATTACGTATATACTCTATGTATTACCTACATGACTCCACGTATCACAAATATGTATACGAATGAAAGTTCCATTAAAATGTGTACATCCATTGTGCCAAAATATTGTATTCGTCTATTATAATTATTTACTTCATTACTAAACAATAGTTGTATACAATATTTTAGATTATTAGGAGCATACAAACATGTAAAATATCCATGTTTATAAAGTTTTGGAACAGATTTTTACTTACAACTGACAAATTACAGTAAATATCATGTTTTTGCCGCAATATTTTAGCATATTGGATGTAAAAAGTTTAATGGATATTTATTTTGCACACGTCTTTTTGAAGGTGACTGTCGACTACTAAAGAATCGAGTTAATTTGGTCTGAGTTTCGGGATAGACACGTTATTTAATATACACATATTTATTCTTTCACAGATACTCTTTACACTGTGGGACCTTTACCCAACTCAACGAAATTCCACGTTCGGGTTCGAACGCGCAACGCTGCTGGCTACTCCGACTGGGCCGAAATCCCCGGTGACATTGCAACTGGAAATCAATGGAAGCTCGCTGCAACAGCACTTGTAGTCATTGCCGCCTGTTTGTTTACTCTTTTTTAAGCTCCAAGCTTCGTTATGACGTGGGGATATATATATTATATATATAACTTTCTGTTACCAATGCAATCTGCTTTTGTTAACGGAGGTAGCACTTATTTATTTTTTCGATTAAAAACTTTTGTTTAATTAATTCAAATTTCTTAGAAGAAAAATTCAGTATACAAGTTAGACTACAGTTTTAATAAATATTAAAGATTACCATTAAATGTCATCGATGCCAAATATATAGCCAAATCATTTCAGATTAAATATAATTTTAAACTAATTTTAAGGTTTTATCCCCATGACATTCCAAAGTATATATGTAGATAGATAATTTTTAATTTAAACAAAATAATTGTCTATTAATGAATTTTTAAATAATTAAGTGTTCAATTCTCTTACCCCCAATATATAAACAGCCTGAAATGTACTTTGAATTAGAAAACCATATACTTGATAACTAAATACAGCAGTGGATTTATAAGGTTATTGGAAGTAGAGTGATTTACACCATAATAATATTTTAATTATTGTACCGGCAAAGCCTCGTTTCATCTCTGTCACACATCTGTGTTTGTACACGAAGTGCGGGTTACATGCATAAGCTAAATACATGCGAGGGCTACATGTGCATATTATTTATAGAATTAACACCACAAAGGCCAAGTAGCTTCTGTAAGCTACTTGGCTCGCATCCGTCTTTTAAGATTCACATAAGCCGTCTATGCAATATCTCAACGTTCGCATATTGCCGCGCCGTGTACAAAAGCTGTTTGTTTATTATCCTAAGCCCTAATCATCAATCAATAATATGGATTAGCATTGTTATATCTGTGAATCACACAAAGATCTTTCTAAACAGATCTCTGTTTAAGAAGAAATGAATTAACAAGGAACTTCAAACACGCGCCTGAATATTCAATATATTATTATGTATGTTTAAGAGCATCTTGGTTTACAAAAACAGCGCCCAACGCCCGTATTGCATAATATACTGTTCTTTTTATAAAAGCGTCTTAATGCCATATTGTATCTTTAGATGGGTTCCTTGCATTACAACAGGATAATGACATAAAAGTTCTTAACATTGGTGAAACAGCTACAGAGGCTTAAAGTTTGTATTACATTGCAGTGATTTCCTTTTTATTGGACCAGAGAAAAACTTTTACGCACTGCCTATTTTAGCTTAGAATTTAAAAAGAGAACGTCAAACGTTTGATATAATTGTTATACATATATGTTAAGTTCACATCTTTTATTTCCATTTACTTATTCTTTTACTTTAATTTCTTTACTATATGTGCTTATAAGTGTAAATTTAAGTATATATAATGCAGCGTTATAGTTGTACGTTAATTTGTACAATATGTTTTTTTATTTTTAATAATTACGCTAAATCGCTAACAACCATGTAACTTATGTTTGTAAATATACAACTTATATTCTTTAGATCACATTATTTAATGAAGTAGTTATTCAGTTATCGTATGTGTTGGTATTCAACCGACTTTAGAGTTAGACGTCTTTGGATTGGGTGGAATGGTCTTTATGATATACTTTTTAGGTACCTGCTGACATAACTTAGTAACACTTTTGTAAGTGGAGTCTACAGAAGTAGAATAGGTAGGTAAGTTTAAAGTCCTGTTTCCAGTTTACAACTATTAAGTCCAAAGGTGATTGACTCTAAATGCATAAGCAAAAAATGCGTATCTGGCGGTGATACATGCACTTATACGTATATGAGTAGGTGAATACTATTGTAATAAGTATATGTTTAAGTTCTTGTTCAGTTATAGAGTAAGGTTCTTTTAAAATGTTAATAAAATTGAATCTTTAACATTATAAACTATGACAATATTTATGCAGGTACTATTTTATTCCAAAAAAGTTGTTAAAATTTTCGTTTCGACTTTTCGTAAACTTTGAATGAATTTTAAAACACTTAATCGGTCAATTTTGTAACGCAATAAGTCGCATTCTACCATATTCTTGCAGGAAGACTGATTATTCTATTGTATATTGTTTTCCTTTGTATCGCTTTCTTAGGTAAAACTTAGATAGGTTTACCTTAAAACGGAGCCAGGGACGATCAATTGAAAGTATCAATCGTCTAGACGATTGTACATTATTAGATAATTGTCACCATAAATATTGACAAGTGAATTGACAATCGCAATTGAAGTGTCTTGCTCCTGAATCGTCGTTACGTGTATGCAACATTACTTGCAAAATTAGCTTAAGAAGCTTCGTATCACTAAAATAAGGCTTTTGTAAGCCTCGTTCGAATGCATGTTCACCGGAGTGAACAAAATTGACATAAAATTTATAAGTAGTTGAACAAAATGATTGTTTTATAAAATGTTTATTGCCGTTTGTAACACATTGTACACGATCAGGTATTTCTACTGTGTACATACATTACATTGTCGGCTGATTGATAAGTTTAATATACACTATTGTTATGTTAAATTACACTGGTGTTTCTGCCTCTAATAAACTGGTTTATAAACATTTCATTATGCTTTTATTTATGATACAGTAAAAATCCCTCTATAAAATCAACATATATGTAAAAATGGAAAATACTTTCGAAAGACAATTCTCGTATTAAAAACTGTTCAGAGTAGATTTCCGATCCAGTAAAATAAACGTCAATTGTTAGCTGAAATGCAATGTATTATAATGCTCATATTTCATGTATAGAATAACGTTTAGGAGAAATACTATTTGTGATATTATAAACAGTTAATGTCTCGAGAATTGGCCCTCAGTACAATAATATGGTATGGTAAGAAACAATAACATATTATTGACCCAAATTGTAATTAATAATGACATGAAACATTATTCAAATGAGGTGTACCATCCACATATCTTGAGCTATGTTTATTGACCTATTTTATTTGTTTTGGACAAATTAGGCTCGTAGGGCTTACAATAATTTGCATACCATTAAAGGTTCCTCGTAATAAGGACTGAGAGAGTGCACTTTATCCTATTATTACGTAAATTACCAGCTCCGTGCTGTTTTTGATAATTTTGTCTACAGAAAATTACTGTAGACGCAATGATAAAAACTGTAGGGCGGATATAATAAAGTGCCGAGCTGGTGTAATTAACTCATTATATCGACTAAACATTGTTAATTTATTTCTTGGTCCCACTAATACATATTATAAACTTGTAAAACCCTTTAAAGACGTTTGATTGTCTGTTACACAATGACGCATAAACTGTTAAACGGATCTAGATAAAACTGGCACATAGATAAACCATATCCTAGATACACAACACACGGCAGGTAGGATACTTTGTATCTCGAGAGTAACGTGGGAAGCCAGTGACATAAGTTAGTACATTTATACACCTGCATATGCATATCTACACCTGCCTACGTACAGTCCATGACTACAGTCGTGGACTGTACGTAGGAGAGTATGTAAAGGATTATTCCGCAGATCCAGATACCTACTCTTGATTAAAGACCTCGGCGTTAAGTGACCATTTTTCCATGTATTGTCTACTAATAAGCGTGAAACGAGACACAAATTAGTGATACCCTATTGAAACTTTATTAAGAGCGCGGTCAGATCGCGAGCTATGAACTAGTGGATAGTGTGATAATTAAGTTATATTGCCTGGCGATCAGATCAGTAAGCAATAAATATGATGATAAAATGCTAGTGAAGATATAATATAATTCTTCATTGTTAGAATTCAATCTGCGAGCGAGTATTTCCTCTTTCAACTACTCAATCATTTTCAATGTAAACCAAAAATATTATATTATTATATTGCTAATTAGCTCTATCCTAGTAGATCAAATGATCTAACTCTACTTTAGTTTAAATACATTTTAAAAGCAACTCTCGCACTAGAAATAATTTCTGTATAGCGGGGTAGCCAAAGCTTGAAACTATGGACACAGAACGTGCAGATTTGAAACAACTTTTCGTGGATCACATTAAATGTTGTTCTATATGGACATCAAAACCACATTACTCAGCGCATTAACAGTGTCGAGACGATCGATTAAACTGATGCATAGTGTTTCAGTTTAATCAGATGAAAATGCATTCCATTATTTTAAGTAAGCTTCTCTATCTTCTTTATTTTCTGCCTTTCTATAAATCTAGCATCTTCTAAAACAGGAAGTATTTCGGAATAAATTGTTTTGGCATATACTTGAAACTTACTACTACTGCAATGTCATTGAAACTTGTGATGAATGTAATGAATGGCATTCAGCTGTTATGGTTTTAACCACAGACTTTGTTCTGGTTACAATAATCCTACAAGTAGGTTCAAAATATAGCAGTTTCAAAGAAGGTCGTGGATTTCTACAAAATGAAATAAAATTTTTGTTGAGTGAAGTCATCAGATATGATATTTGAACAACATAACTGCATATTTTAGTTTCCAATGGCCGATTGTTTTTTTTTATGTTCTACAGAACATCTGTTCTGACATCAAGATCATCTGATATCAAGATAAAGCATAACGTTTTAACCTTAGAACATCATCGCTACGTATAAACCGGCGACTCTTCTACCATATTCCAAAACTCCTCAAAATCATCAGGGGACTCGTTTATATACAAAGGTTCTGGTATAAGAACAGCACTGATGTCCATTAATGGTAATCTCTCTGTTACTTGATACATCATTTGGTATGTAAAAGTACGGCCATCAAGTTTAATCACTTGCTGGAATCAAAATCCATAATTTGTCGGCGTGTATTTCAATACGCTACTATAATTATGACCTCACTAATGAATTGCATTGAATTATTTGTATTGCTATTTACATATTTAGCATATATGCATTTATATTATTGAACTGCACTGTCATTTTTTTGTTGAAAATATATGTGAAAGCTTTTTAATTAGAAGGAACAAAATGAAGTGGTTTTTATATGTGACTGTTTTTGTGTACATATCTTACAATGCAGGTATGTTAAATGAGCAAAATAAAAAGTTTAAAGTATATATTATATTATATCATAAGGCGTGTTTCACAGATTTTAGAAATATGAAGTCTACAATAAACTTTAAAGAAATTGATATTATAGAATATAATATTATTATATCAAATTTATTTTTAATGATATAAGTTATAATACATATTATATTATTTGTGTTTTGTATTTTAAGTTAGACAGTAAAGTGTATATCGTATGCGACTTTTTAGGCAGAATGGATATATGAATTAAACTATTAAATCAGGCAACGCTATGATAGTTCTAGGTTTCATTCTGGTATAAAGATATAAATGTATTTTTGAGCAAGTAAGTCAGAGACGAAAGAAAATTACTATATTTTTTATCCCTCATCGTGACAAAAACAAAGGGTTATATATAATATGTAACGGGTATTAACGCGATCATGCATAATGTTTACCTTTTTTATGCTTGACGTTTCGACCAGGTTACACCGGCCGCGGTCACAAGCTGACTGGTGCTGCGATGTCATGTCTCCGTTTGTGAGGCAGAAGAATTCTTGATTCATCCTCACTTTTAGCATAATTTTGTTTGTCCATGTACCGTCACAAACTACACTCACGGTATCCCTATTACCTATGCTAACCGTCGTGCCCGTATTATGTGAATTACCTGACTGTACAAAACAGCGATGTTACGTATTATTAAACACGGGATTCCACGTCGCGGATAATTTGAAACCATCTTCCCTATTGAAATTCCTATGTTTTTGATTTCAATAGCTTTTCGCACTACTCTTGGATAATTGGTGATCGGTGGAGAGGACTTCCGGACGATGAAATTCTATCCAATGATTAGTACCCGATTCCAATTGAAAAACATACACGAAAATTAAATCAGTTTTAACATTTTAATACTGTCAAGTGCATGCGTCGCGATTATTTCAGTACTAACGATTTGTATTTATGCCAGAATTAGATACTTCTATCGAATTATCTGCTACAACATGGAATTATAATTATTTTAATTTTGCGTAGATGCTAAATGAGTGAAGTTGTATTAAAATTATGTTATTTTATTAATGTGTGAAGTGAATTTGTGTGTCTACTTATGTGTTTGGTCATGTACTAAACTGGTGTGATTGGATTTCTTATTTAGTAAGTTTTAAAGATTTTAATATGCTATTAGGCTGCGTTTTACGGTCGTTTCGTTAGAATTAATGTTATAGGCTGTTGTTTAAGACATTCATGTAATTACGTATGTAACCAGGCAGTGACAAATAAAAAAAAAATGTGGAATTCAAACACATGCAAGAGTAGCTATCCATTCATAATTCCGGTGCGAATTAAGGGCAGTTTATGTTCATTTGTCGTACGTAGGTATAAACATTTAGGTATGTAGATAAACATAAGTTAGTGTGTATTTTGAATGTGTTGATCTTAGAAACTATTAATTTGTGATACTTAGGTGCGATAGTCATGGCTAGGAACATCTTTCACCTTAATTTTTTTAAATGTTGGTACGTAGAATTTGTTTCTTTACAAAACAGCTGTTGTTTTATTGGGTTGACATTTGTGTAGGTATAACAGAGGTAGTCAGTATCAGGCAACGATGAATTAATTATAAGGCTTAAATCCAATCGTAGGGTACGTGACTACGTGAGGAAAGTAAATTACTCAGGTTTTTGCTAAACCTCTCGGTTATCATAATACCGCCTAGTTTGCTTTGCTAGGTATTTGAGAATTAATATGATCGCCGTGGAATGCCATTCGTGCGCCGTCAGCAGGAGCTCGCCGCTCACTGATAACGATTATAACGAAGCCCAGCTGATCGACGTGGTATGTACCTACGCGGCCGGTCGGGGTCAAGAGGGAATGTAGGCCACGAATAGTACCGCCCGTTATTATTTACGACATTAATTATTGTTGTTATTTTTTTTTAAATTAGTAAAATATTAAGATTGTGTCGGGTGGTTAACATATGATTATCTGAAACCATTTCACGAAAAAAAAACGGTAATTTTCCCAAAAATTTAATTCTAATAAAATAAAATATATAGTCAGGGTTATTCTATATCACCAGTAGAATGCGAGGTTAAAAGGAATTACACGATTTCAAAATCACCCTGTATGCACTGTGTATAATAAACCCTTTTTCTTTTTTTTTTCGTTGCGGAATGCATTGACGCATGCCCCTCCGCGGGGGCGGGCGGAGGGATTATGTCGGACTCGCCGGGGTAAAAGAAAGATGGAATAAGAATAATGTACCTCCCGGAATACCGACTAAACCTACCACGGTGTTCCTCGGAAAAACCACTATCGACGGGGCCGCGCGAATCACTTTCGCCCTATTGTCCCCTCCCCCCTCCCTCTAGAGGGGGAGACGGACTTCGAAACAGAGGCGCGCGTGGGAACACGAATGGCGCCTCTCTGACCTGGTGCTGAATGAATGGCGGGCAGGCCCACAAAGCTCAACATCCCCAGGTCAATCCTCAGGGTGGCTGGACGTCATCTCGTGCCCCTCGGCGCCCGGTTCTGCAGTTGGGTAGAGGGTTCAAATGCTCCCTCTCCCACTCCGCCACCTCCTTGACGGAAATCACTTCCTCACAGAAGGAAGCGACGGCGTTCCACGACCTCTCGCTCCGGACCATAGACTGAACTACGGCCGGGAGCGAGCGGGCAACGATCAACTCACGGCGCTGCGATGCTCAGGCGGGGCAAACCGCCAAAGTGTGCAGCACCGTGTCCTCAACAACGTCGCGGCAGTCGCCGCAGTGGTGACAACCGGGCGTCTCTTGCCGGCGTATACGACACAGGAACTGGCCAAAACAACCGTGGCCAGTCATTACCTGTGTCAGCCGGAAGGTGAGGGCGCCATGCCGCCTTTCCAGCCACTCCTCAAACACGAGACTTACCGCCACGATCGTGGCGTGCCCGGTGTATAATAAACCCTGTCTGATCCCTAAAGAAGTGTACGTAAGTGACATCCATTTATAAAAAAACCGATCAAAAGAATTACCCCAGTAAATTTAAAATAATTTCTTAATAGATTACCGATGGCAACACTGACAACTTATTAATCATAATACCAAGGTATTACTAAAGTTCATAAAGGTTCACCGATGCCGCGCCGCGCTACGCCCCACCTACCTACCTACGCCTTAGAAAATGCCGCCAAAAGTATGCCACGCTCCGCGTCCTTGTCAAGTTTAGTGGAGTGTTGCTAGACTGTGCTAAATATCAGTAATTTAAGGGTAAAAATGCTGATCAATACTGTACTTAATAATATTATGAAGACGTTTTACGATGATATAGATTTTATTATTATTTTTCTTAGCATGTTTATTAAGAGAGAAACAAGACCCTGATCGGATCGGACAGGGTTTATTATACACACTGTATAGGTGTTATACACCATACCTACTAATAAATTTCTTTCAAGTTTAAATGTATCCATTATCCAAAATTCAAAGCAGCCCACGTTTAGACAAAATATAATTATTAATTTAAGCAAAATATAATTACGAAAATTCGAAAAATTTGCCGTTTCCAATTTAGCACAATAAGAACTAGAACATATTTTAAAATATTAAAACTCATTAATTTTTATATATTTTAAGAAAAGTGTTGTATTTATAATAATCCTTTGAACAGCAGCAAATAATCAGGTGGTTAAAGAGGTTTTGTGACACCACCCCGATACATACATACCTACAATAAACTCTAGTCAAAAAGAGTTATGCTGATAGTTCTATCTGTTCCGTGGTTCTGACGTAGCCTTGAATATTAGACGGAAATATTTTCACCATTCATATGATAACATTCCTAAGCAATCCAAATTTAATTTGGATAATCCAAATAATAATTTACTGCTTCACAGATATTCTATTGAGCGCATAAAATGTAAGCCCACAAATAATAAGTTCAAACTTAAAACATTTATAACGAGGACTCGTTATAAATGTTCGAGGTCATATTGCAGATTTTGCTCTAAGTAAAATATATTTGAATTAAGTATTAATTTACATACTACCAAATTAGCAAAAACAATAAAAAAAATGTTGTGATGATTTGATGTGATTTTGTTTAAAATCAAGAATCAGTAAAACCGGATGGTTTTATGGATTCTTGATCTTAACTAAGACACAATATGGATATATCGGGTCTCATTTTCTTTTTAGTACAAACGTGATATATCACACGAACGAATTCCTCGACCGATTTAAAAGTGGTACAAAAAAATTACAACTTAGACTTTGTCCCAATCATGGACCCAGATATAGTAAGTTTGTTTAGTTTAACTGTAATGATAGTCGGACTGAATTAAAACCTAATTATAGCACCAATTTTCAATAAAAGAACCTATAATAATAAATAAATATTATACCACATACACGCAACACCATCTAGCCTAAACTAAGCAGAGCTTGTACTATGGATACTAGACAATGGATAAACATACAAATAAACTTTTTTTTTGTAAATACATACATATTATACATATAAACTATCTGAGATCAAGACAAACATCCATGTTCACGCACACAAATGTTTGACTTGTGCGGGAATCGAACCCGCGACCTCAGGCGTAGCAGTCGGTTACACTATCACGAAGATTTAGGTTAAGACCCAAATATTTCACAAACTTAAAACTAAAAGAGCAACTTAACCCGTAATTTGAAAGTAAAGCAATTTGAACTCTAATTTATGTAACTAATAACTCTAATATTATATTTGTGTTAAGAAAATGCAATAAAGTTCAAATTGATTAAATCCAAATATTCAGATGAGTCTCTGTTCGATTAAAAGTGCGAAATATTTATTAAGCATGCTGTGTATTTACATTTGTGAATAAGTGTGTCAGATATCTAGTACTAATTAAAACCTTACAATTTCATCATTAGGCTAAGTCGATTACATAATAAATTAAGTAATAATGATATTTGTGGCTCTTATTTATTTTAATAAATAAATAAATAAACTTAGTCCACGATGAATGTAATTCTTAGACAGAAATAAAACTCTAATGACACATCAACTTTTCTATGTATTTTTAGTTAAGTAATATACCACACAAAAATTGATTCTGGTTGATATTGTTAGTGTTATTTTTTTTGTCCGTCGTTTTTGTACATCTAGTCTATGTACATATATATGTTATGTCCTGTATTTGACTTATGCATTGATGACATATGATCATGACATCGATGACAATTGTTAGTAAACCAATAAAATAAATAAATAAATAAAATGTATTTCAAATAAACCAATCACATTACTTTACGTCAATCGCCGTACTTCACGCGTTGCTTCACGGCTTTACGGCTGTGGGGTGCGTGTGTGTGATGATCTCTTCGAATGTCTTTGAGGTATTTCTATGAATGACTGTGGCAGCTTAACATATTAAACTAAGATTTAAAAACAAACAACATTTTGTTTCTTACAGGATTTTTTTACACGGTAGGTCCTCTACCCAACCAGACAAGTTTTCACGTTTGGGTTTGAACGTGTACCACAACAAGTCATTCCGACTGGGCCGAAATTCCTGACGACATCGCTACTGGAAATCAATGGAAGCTCACCGCATCAGTATTTCTGGTCTTCGCCGCCTTTTTATTTACACATCGTTACTAAACTATAAGCTTCATTATGACGTAAGAATGTATGTTGTGTGTTTTTTGTTACCATATTAATTGTATTTTTACCACGTTTTGAGGTTTTGATTACCTATGTATTCATAAAAACAATCTAAAATGTATTTTTAATTAGGGTAACGTGTATGTTACCAAATATAGCAGTGAAATTTAAAAAATTGCTTGGCTATAGAAAGAAAGAAAGAAAGAAAAATGTTTTATTTGAATCTCCATACATACAAAATAAAAATAAAAAACAATATTAAATATAATTTAACAGAAGGCGGTACATGGAGATCAAAAGGACGTAGTTATGCACAAACGTTCCAACCCACAACAACTCCATTTTGAGATAATCGCAAATTTATAGTTTCGATTGCACACTTTTTTGTTTAACGATTATAATAAAGATTTTCCGTGACTCGGAGCGCACATTAAGCCGTCGGTCCCGGCTGCCATGAACATCTATGGCAGTCGTTATTGGGAAGTCAGTGCCCTATAATATCCTGACACTGGTCTTGCCTAAGGATACCCTAGTATCCTTAGTCTTCGAGTTGCGGCGGTCAGGTGGCAGCCGGTCCGTGTAAAAACTGATATCTAGTCAAATCCGGTTAGACTAGAAAAGCCGACCCCAAGTGACTTGGGAATAATAAAGGGAGGAAGAAGATTATAATAACGTATACATACATACAATTTTTGTTAGTATTTATATAACTTATTAACTATGTTAGTAATGCTTCATTTGCACTCTGTTGTTGTGCATTCATGTGGCACTTGTCCGTGGAAGCGACGGTACACCCTTCGACCAAAAGTCCTCCTTCATAAGCAAGTTGGGACTAGCACCACGAATGCCTTGAAGTTGACGTTGCGACGCGACTCCAGCAGCTGCACTCTTGGCATGTACTTGGACTTCTGGCGTACATACTCCGCGATATCTTCCGCCTTAGTGAAACTATAGGTTTTATTGAAGAAATATAAATTAATTATTTAATTACGTATCTATTGCTTGATATCTATATTAAAATAGGGAAATATTTAAATAAAAATGGAATTGGAACTTTATTGAAAAATATATATATTGTATGGACATTTATTTTACTAAATTTTGCAAAAACATTCCAACATGTAATTTACTTAAAATTTCTAACATATAAGGGGTATGCAAATACTCCATACAAATGTATGGTGGCATATGGTGATATAAGTGGGGTAAATGATAGATGATAATCTGGCCAGTCGAAAGTTTCAGGATTATCCATAATATACGCCACACTGTATATAAACGTAAATAGTATAATAATTAGTGTAATATAATATTATATTATGCTACAAAACGCAGTGTTTTATAGCATAACATAATATTATGTGAAAATGACATAAAAGAATAAAAAATCACGGTAAAAAACAAAGGAACAATATAATGATAATGAGTTTCCAAATGCCACTTATACTAGTCACACCTATCACGAATGTCAAGAAGACGTCTACCAGAGTCGGATATTTAATAAAACATACATTACTGCTATGTACGCGCAAATTAACAAAGTATACACTATATTACCACAATCATTATTAGATATATTTATACAACATATGTTTCGTCATGATTGCTAAGTATAGCAACTTTACTTACGTGTATGGTACCCATACACGTAAGTAAAGTTGCTATACTTAGCTGTTATAAAGGTACGTAAAATTATAACAATGATTTTTGTTTATTTATTAAAAACACCTTAAACTTATTACGGAATGAATTTAATGTTTTCAGATTTCGTATAGGCGGCGGAAGGTCATTCCAGCAATGGGTTGCGGCGTATCTGTAACTATCCCTGAAAGCCGTAATTCTGTGGCTCGATATGACCAAAAGATGTGATGCCACCCGTGTACTGTACTGATTAACATTACGAGACCACGTTAACTTTTTGTACAGATATTCCAGTTTTTTGTATAAAAAGTAGAAATGCCATTGTGCAGGAATGGGGTGACATGTGTACGAGGTGGGATGCTATAACAAAATCGAGCACATGCGTTCTGTACCCGCTGGATTACTTTCTCCGTTATTTTCAATATGCATGGACCAAACACAGTATCCGCATAGTTTAATTTTGATAATATGAGAGTCTTACAGAGCAATATACGCATTTCAGTACTCATTTGTTGGCGAATTTGGTATAGCAGCTTGAGATGGTAAAACAGTTTTTGACAGTTTCAAATACATGCGTCTCAAAATGCAGCTCACCACCCAAACCTAGATTTCGAGCCTCACGGACTTGCTCAAAGGGACAGCTATCAACCATCACTAAATGATTTAGGTCTTGTATATTTTATATGCATTCCTTTGAGCCTAATATTAAAATTTTGGATTTGGTAGGGTTAAGTACCAGTGAATTTTTTCTAGCCCAGTCTGATATTTTAACTAAATCTATATTAATTTTATTTACCATATGAATATAACATATTTTCACTATCGATAAAATTTATCATTAGTCAAATAGTTACCTTTAAAATATGTGATCGTGTGACCTTAAATAATTTAAGTGAAGCATTCCTGCTTCACATCAACTGCTAGTTTGCAGAGCTTTTAAGCCCTACCACACATTTAATTATTAAATATTTAATGCATCGATCGATCTGCACTCCACAGCAGTATCTCTTCTATTTACTCCTCACCTGCCGAATCCAGATTAAATCAGTCTCATTGTTCTTAACCAGTGCAGTTGATTATGCGCACTATATTTTTCTTTATACTTATCACTCTGTTGCTTTAAAAGAAAATTGTAGCAACAGCAGCAAAGGAGACGGATACGCTTTCATACATTCTTGGGCCTGGATGTAAAAGGATGAAAGTTTAATGAATTTAGAGCTTATATTGTGAGGGAGACTTGATGTAACATGTATATAAACCCATGTATTCTTATAATAAAGGCAGTATTTAATCATCATTCGGTGTATCATTTACTCGAACCCAATACTATCCGTACATGGCGACCCTGCCATCGCATTAGGTGTTAGGCGTGAGTCGCGTTTGTTTACATTCCTTTGACCAAATCGGGCCGCTTAGCACCACAATGCAGTACTTCAAATATATTCTACATTTGAAGCTTGTAGCGACTAATACACTTTGCGTTAAAATCTATATTTCGAAAAATGGGCACCACTAACACCAAGGAGGAAGTTATAGTACCCCAGAACGCAGCGGGAGGTAATAACAACGCAGATATACAACAATTGGCTGTGCACGTCAGTTCGACGAATATCATTTTATTGGTATTGTTGCTGATTGCATCATTGGCATTTGTATACGGCATTTTCACGCTATGTAGAAAATGTCATCGTAAGTGGATGGCTAACGAGATAAGACGAGACAGATGGCGCGTCTCGTTATGGAGAAGAAGGATTGACAACGAAAGAGACCTGAGGGAGCTGTCAGATATGAGGAGCTACAAAAAAGGAACTGGAGACATCGCTTGAGCCGAGCGATTTGCGGCATCGTTTTAAACAAAAGACCAGTGCGCGTAAAATTATCATGAGTGGCGTATCGTAAATATATTATCTACCTATGTGCGTATCTGTGCGCGGAAATTTTGTGCGTTGTGCGTATACAATAGTGCGCGGCAATTCCGTGTGTTGCGTAGTGCGCGACAATATGCGTTATGTGTCAACTGGACTGGGTATGCGTAATGGACTTTAAGACATAGTTAAGGCTAATTAATCATAAATATAATAATTATTTTATTTTATTTTATTTTATTTTATTTCGGAAAACTTACAGCTACAACACAATATAAGAACAAACATTAACAAAAATATGGCCAATTACAAGTTTTCACTAATAATAATTTAAACAAAGAGAATTAAGCCGGGCATACAGCATTATCTAAGATTCAACTAAACAAAGAAGTTTTTGCTCAAAATTTTTTTTAATTTGATTATTGTAGTATTAAAGATGTCGATGTCAGCCTCCCGACTTGCATCGTTGTATAAGCGGGCAGCCCTTACCAGGTATGCGTTCTGCCTATAAGTGGTCTTTACCTCGGGTATATATAGTAAACGAAATTTGCGCAGGAATGCAGACGGTATACACAGACCTATTTTGCTCACCAGCTCAGGACTATCTATTGTACCGTTCATTATATTAAATAAGAATGTCAAATCCGCAATGTTCCTTCTTAGATATAGAGGAAGAATGTGAAATTTCTTACAGCGCTGTTGGTAAGTTGGTTTGTAGCATTGTGAGCGATATTGAATGTACCTCATGAATTTTCGTTGTATACTCTCAAGGCGGTCTATGTAGATGTTATATGTTGGGTTCCAGATTTGAGAAGCGTATTCTAGGTGACTACGAACGAGTGAGCAGTATAAAATTTTGATGGTTTTAATGTTATTAAATTCTGTAGATACTCTCATTATGAATCCTAATGCTTTAGAAGCCTTGCATACTATACTATTGATGTGTGTGTCAAAAATAAGTTTTGAGTCAAATGTGATTCCTAAGTCCATTATTTCATTAACTCTGTTTACGACTGTACCAAAGAGTTTGTAGTGAATGTGATGGGGAACGGGCTTACGCGTGAATGAGCAGACGTAACATTTGGACACATTTAAATCTAGTTTATTCAGTGTACAGTAATCCTGAAATCTATCTAGATCTTCCTGTAGATGTTCTGCGTCAACATGATTAGTTATTTCTTTCATTATCTTCATATCGTCGGCATACAATAGGATTTTTGAGTGTATGAAGCAAGAATCTATATCGTTTATGAAGATATTAAACAAAAGTGGCCCTAATAATGATCCCTGGGGAACTCCTGAGGGGATAGTCGATGCTCTGGATGAGTAACCGTTTAGTACTACTGTCTGACACCGATTTTCTATGTATGACACAAACCATCTAAAGAGATTACCTCGAATTCCTATGGAAAGTAGCTTGTTCAGTAAGGTTAAATGATCAATACGGTCAAAACATTTCTGATAATCGGTGTATATTACATCTACCTGCGACCGTTGTGACATGTTATATGATACGAATTCACTACATAGAACGAGATTTGTCGTGGTAGAACGCCCTCTTAGGAAGCCGTGCTGATGTTGACCAAAACGCAATTTGAGAGCAGAGTACGTTTGCCTATATACAATCTTTTCTAAAATTTTAGCAAACACGCACAGCTTGGAAATCGGTCTGTAATTCTCGACAGAAGTCTTAGATCCCTTTTTGTGTATTGGTGTAACGTACGCCGATTTCCAGACGGTAGGTACTATACCCGTGATAAATGTTTTTTTATATAATATAGACAGTGGGGTAACGAGACCCTCAGCACATTTTACTATGAAAACCGGGGAAATGCCATCTGGGCCTGCTGATTTATTGAGGTTGACGTGTTTTAGTAGCTTTAATAATTCTTCATCGTGAATTTCTATGTCATTGATGGATGAGGCATCAATTCCTACGTCGAGATAGCGATCTGTATCACTTGTATCCAATGACGCAAGGTTAACGGCAGGGTTAGAATTAACTAAGAAATTCGAGTTGAAAAAATCGCAAAACATGTCACATATTTCACCACCCTCGCTAGAGGAGCGCTGCCCAAATTGTAGTACCGAAGGATATGCATTGGAATTCTTTCGTGCTTTAATATAGGTCCAAAATGATCGTGGGTTGTTTTCTATGTTTGCTTCGATTTTTTTCATGTAGTCATTGTACAGAGTCTTTTCCAGGTCCTTTCCCCTTTCACGCAATAAACTAAATGCCTGATAGTCTGCTAGATTACCGTACTTTCTGTATTTTTTGTGATACTTCGCTTTTTCTCGAATAACTTTAATTAGCGACTTCCTGTACCAGGGAGGGTATTTAGTTTGGGAGATAACTTTCTGTGATGGAATATGATTCGTAAATTGCGTTTGTAGAATTCCGTAAAAATACGATACCGCGTTCTCTAATGACCTGTTATTCAATTCAAATTGCCAGTCAATGTTGTTAAGATTACCTTTTATAGTATTGAAATCCGCTTGGTGGTACAAATATTTAAGATAATGGCGAACAATTAAGGAGGTTAGTTGGATGAAGTCCGTGGTAATAAACAAAGGTTTGTGGTGTGAGTCCTCGGGTACCAACGGATCAGTGCAACAAACAACCTTGACCTCGTCACTGGATAACACTAGATCTAGAATCTTATTATTATTGTTTGCACAGCTGTTATATTGCAAAAGACCGCAGGTATTAAGGTTGTCGATGAATTTTAATTGTATGTCCCCGCATAGATTACCGGCGTTCAAAGAGCAACCGCCGACTTCCATTTGCCATGTTATATTTGATTGATTAAAATCACCTAAAACTAAGTATTTATCTAAAGGATATCCGTGTACGATTTCAAATAATTTATTACTAAAGTTGTCCAACTGAACTGACAAAGAATTGCCCCGGTTCTGATTGCAAATATACACGACACATATGTGCATATTGAAAGTTGTTTTAGGCCTTTTGCGGTGCAATTTTAATGTTACCCACAAGTCCTCCGCGGGCGAACACCACTCACTACGCGAATCAGCCACTAATTCTCTCTTTACAGCAATTAAAACTCCCCCGCCCATTGATTGACCTGTACTTACGTAATCCCGGTCCCGTCTCCACACCAGATACCTCGCATCAAACAATTCACTGTCCATTATACTGTCGATTAACCATGTTTCGGTTAAACATATCACATCATAGCTATTCACGCACACATTCCTATAAAATACACCTGTTTTCGTACGTAGCCCTCTAACATTCTGGTAGTAAATACTAATCGGTGCCATTATAAATTATAAAAGCATAATTCCTTGTATAGAAAGGATCATAAGGTACATTCAACACAACAACCAATAAATACAGTGCTTTTGATAGGCAAAATGCGAATTTATCAATATATAATTTGTGTACAAAACTAGCACCTCGATTGACATTGTAGAAGAATAAAGTTAAAATATAATTATGAATACTTGAGGTACTTTGCAAGCAGATTTGTGAGCTATAACTATTAAAATAAAGTTCGAGATGGCTTGAGCAAAACAAAACACAGCGGTTTGCAGTAGTCGGTAGGCGAACAAAAGACTCGCGGTTACGGAATGTATAGAAATAATTATTACCTACTGTTCTCAACCTTAGTGATACGGGGTAAACAATCGATGAGTCGGAAGGCAGAATCGACATTCCTAGCCTAAAAACTTTTGTAGATCCTGTTCGGATTTGATGCAGTGTGTCGGCGAAGTCGAGTTCTTTCGCAGTAAAATCTTGCAACTTTTAACCCATACGTGATCGAAGCCGCGCTCTCTGGCCAGGGCTTTGGTTCTGTTAAGTAACAATTTATTTTCTAACGTTAGGTGGTCATTCACGTAGATCCTCTTGTCACCTGGTAGCTTCAGGTCACTGGTTTTGAGGGATTTGTGCTTTTTAGCTGCGGATATAAAGTCATTTTTCAGGTAGCTGCTATGTACCGAACATATAATGTTTTTATTGTTGCTATCACTCCTCATGGGGACGCGTACTATGTAGTTGATCTGCTCCTTAGGTATGACACAGTTTATAACTTCTCCGATCTTGTCGACAACTGCAAAGAGGTTTTCGGAGTTAGCTGTAGGTACTCCTTTTATCTCGATGTTCTTCATCCTGGATCTTTGCTCGGTCTCATGGTACAATTTTTCCATCTTTATAACTCGCTGCTGTAGTAAGGAGAACTCTTCTTTTGATTGTTGCAATGTCGTCACCTCTTGCTCCAGAGTTGAGACTCTTACTGTGAGGGACTCCATCGAGTTATGGACAAATTCTAAAGAAGATTTCATGTCAGATAGGTCATTCCTCATAGCTTTCAATTGCTCCAGTTCCGTCTGAATAGCTTTCACGCTGTCTATCAAAGCTGGAAGTGCCTCCATCTGCACAGTCAACTGCTTGAGCTGGTCCAGAATCGACTCCGTAGCCAAAGAAGCAGTGACCATGCGAGGACTGGCTGCAGCTAGTGACTTGCAACTGCTACATTTCCACGTATATTTCGTATAAGTATGTAGTAAATGATCTATGCAATAATGTTTATCTTGATAATTATGATTTAAACAGGACATCTTGATGGCTGAAAGGTTAAGAGGCTTACAAAATAATCTATTGGAAATAAGGAAATACTTGATTAAGATTGGTCCAGATAGGAGAAAGGGTAATATTATTGCTGTCAAATTAGCAGAAGCGGACAAATTATTATAGGCATGTCGTTCTACAATCGCCCGCAGCGCGGAAGGCGCTCCTCGTTCACAGGCAGAGGGCGTAGACGAGTTGGCTATCAGCCGGCTCACCAGACCCGTCAACAGGCTCAGGTGTGGAGAGGACCACAGACTAATGTGCACAGGTCTACTCATACATATCATGCTACCAGAGGTAGGTCCAACTTTTATTCACCAAGGTACCAGCATTCCCCTCGTGCGCATGTACATACTTTGACCAACTCTGAATCGCATTCGCAGCCTAGTTCAAATACAAGTAACACTAACCAGAGCCAACAAGATGAAAACCAGTTTTTTCGGGACTGAAAATTTTATATTTTCATGCAATAGTGTAGGCTACGTTAATATTAAATCGCGTAATCATTACTCATATAATTTGTTAGTTGACACCGGCGCATCCATTTCGGTTGTTAAGTATAAACATATTCTGGAACAGAATATTCCTATCCATATTGAGAATAGCTATGTAAATGGAATCGGTGGTAAAGTGCAGTCAATTGGATATGTTTATATAAACTTTGTTATTGGAAATCACATTATAAATCATAAGTTCTTTGTTTTTAAAACATTGCCATGTAAAGGTAGTGGCATCCTAGGACAAGACTTTTTAAGCAAGTATAAATCAGTGTTGAATTTCGGTAACCAGACTTTGTTATTATGGAATAACAATCTTAAGATATCTTTACCTTTAATTATGACGAACAATAACATAACAATACCGGCAAGGTCAGAGTCCATTCACTTTATTCAGGTATCTGAGACTGATGAATGTTTAGTTAATACGACAGAACTGCAAGAGGGAATCTTTATTGCTAGTAGTTTAGTTAAGCCAACGAATGGGCAAATACCCATTCGCATATTAAATACAACCGAGTCTGATTTACTTTTAAATTCTATTCATCCGACTCTTTTCAAAGCATCTGATTACGATATATGTACGTTTCATGAAACTAATAATAACGCTGATCGTGTCAAGAAAGTATTTTCCTTGTTATCTCTAAATCATTTGAATAAGGAAGAACAATTGTCAATCGAAAGTATATGCGCGAAGTACGCCGATATATTTTTTCTGCCCGGTGATAAGTTAGGCACAACAAAATTATATGAACATACGATAACTTTGAAACCGAATATAGCCCCAGTGTACGTAAAGCCATATAGATTGCCACATGCTCAGAAAGCTGAATTAAAGAAACAGGTGGAAAACTTATTGGAACAAGGGATAATTGAACCCTGTTCCAGTGAGTGGTCTAGTCCGGTTCTATTAGTACCGAAAAAATCTGATGCTAACGGAGAAAAGAAGTGGCGGTTAGTTATAGACTACCGTAAACTTAACACTTGTATACAGGACGATAAATTTCCTTTACCGAATATTTCTGACATACTAGATTCACTAAGTGGCTGTATTTACTACACGCATTTAGATTTAAATCAAGGGTTTTTCAATGTAGGCCTTCAGAAAGATTGTAGAAAATACACATCATTTTGTGCAGATGGGCAGTATCAAATGACTAGAATGCCCATGGGTCTTAAGACCAGCCCAAGTGCATTTTCGCGCATGATGACCATAGCAATGGCCGGGTTATCATACGACAAGTGCCTAGTATATATGGACGATTTAGTTTGTCTAGGCAGAAGCCTTCAGAGTCATAACAAGAACCTAATAAGCATTTTTGAAAAACTACGCAGTGCAAATCTCAAGTTAAACCCTTCAAAATGTGATTTTCTCAAAAAGGAAATTTTATATTTAGGCCATATGGTGTCGGGCAATGGTATATTGCCAGACCCAGATAAAATTAAAGTAATTAAGAATTACCCAGTTCCCAAAACTATAGACGAAGTGAAACGTTTTGTGGCCTTCGCTAATTATTATAGAAAATTTATTGCTGATTTCGCAGAAAAAGCATACCACTTGAATCTCTTATGTAGAAAAAACGCTAAATTTGTCTGGGATAAAAATTGTCAAAATTCGTTTGAAACTATAAAACAAAGTATTATGTCACCTCCAATTCTCCAGTATCCAGACTTTTCAGAACAAAATCAATTTATAGTACAAACTGATGCATCTGGGTATGCAATCGGCGCTGTTTTATGTAACTCAGACGGCCGCCCTGTAGCTTACGCTAGTAGGAGTCTCAACAAAGCGGAAAGGAATTATCCCACCATAGAGAAAGAACTCCTAGCTGTAGTTTGGGCCGTTAAATACTTCAGACCTTACTTGTACGGTCGTACATTCAAAATACGAACCGATCACAAACCTTTACTATATTTATTTAATTTAAAAGACCCCTCGAGCAGATTGTATAAATTCAGACTTATTTTGGAAGAGTATGATTATGTAATCGAGTATGTGAAAGGAAAGGAGAATGCGGCTGCAGACGCATTATCCAGAATAAAAGTTACTTCTAAAGAACTGAAAGAGATGAACGAATGCTTGAATGTTATGACGCGAGCTCAAAAGAGACAGTTAGACACTGTTCCTTCGGATGATATGCTACCCACCAGCGATTGGCCTGATCAACCAAAAGTTGTGGACACCCATATCAAACCGAAAGATGCAGTAGAGTTAAGATTTGGTGACGACAGTATTTTAAAGAAAGTTAAAGATGATAAGTTAATAACTTGTGAAAGTAATATATTATTTTATGTTGCGCAACAGAAGACAATATTCATAAAGCAAGTGTCTCAATCACAAATTACGCGAGCCGAATTTGCGAGAGAACTTAGCGAATTTTGTGAAAAAATTAATATCGTCGAAGTATACTTCATTAAAAATAAAAATAACTACGTGTTTATAGAGAAATTAATAAGTGAAATAAAAAAGCAAACTAACTGGAAAGGGCCCAGGTTATGTATAATAAAAGATGTCGAGAGAATAGAGGATAAAGACGATAGGAAGGTAATAGTTAACGACTTTCATCTTTTGCCCACAAGTGGCCACGCGGGCATAAGAAGAATGTTAACTAATATTAAGAAATATTATTATTGGCCGGGTTTAGAAGCCGATATTAAAAATTTTGTTAAAAAATGTCCCCAATGCCAGAGGCATAAGTATACAGTTCAGGTTAAGGAGCCAATGACAATTACGTCGACCGCTCATTCTGCTTTTGATAAAATCTTTCTAGACTTGGTAGGACCGTTGGACAAAGATAACAATGATTATTGTTACATACTTACACTACAGTGCGAATTATCAAAGTATGTATGTGCGCATCCCCTTCTCAATAAAACTTCAACAGAAGTAGCTCGTACCTTTGTGAATAATTTTATACTTCAGCATGGCGTACCAAGGGAGATAGCTACCGACAGGGGCACGGAGTTCATATCTGAAACCATGAGACAGGTTTGTGAACTACTTAATATTAAGAAACTAAATTCAACTGCGTATCATCACCAAAGCATCGGATCGCTAGAAAACGCTCACAAAAGTCTAGGCGCGTTTTTGCGAATCCAAACTGAAGAAAAACCGGAATTATGGAGTAGTTGGTTACCGTTCTGGTGCTTTGCGTATAATACGACAGTTCACACGTCGACAAGATTTACGCCTTTTGAACTTGTTTATGGTAAAAAGTGTAACTTACCTAGCAATTTGTTGAAATGCGTAGAGCCCCTTTACAACTACGATAGTTACCCGCTTGAACTTAAATATCGACTTCAGGTTTCTCAAACCGAAGCGCGGAAAAACTTAGTTAACAGTAAAATAGAAAGAAAGTGTAGATACGATAGTTATGTTAACCCCGTGTGTTATAAGCCTAACGATAAAGTCTTAGTTAAAAATGAAACTGGTAATAAACTTACACCTCTGTACTCCGGACCTTATACTGTAATCAGGGATATTTCACCCAATGTTGAAATTGAAGTAAATAGTAAAACAGATATTGTACATAAAAACAGAACTAAATTATACTACAGTTAAAATTGCAAATGTTTAGCACCTACATTTAACCTGTTTATGATAAGTATGACTGTACTATGTAACCTATACATATAGTAAAAACGAATTTATTGCATAGTTCATTGGTAAGCGTAGACGAACCGCGGACGCGAGACTGTAGGTTCATATATTATTTCAATTGTATAATTTAATGTGTATCAATAAAGCATATTATTATATGATGTCATGTACATGCACATGTTTATTGTTATAGAAGTACGCGCCATTTAATTGTGGTAAGATATATACGTATTTCATGTATCTCTAGACTAAGCTATTTTCTTTTCCTATAATAAAATAAAACGATTATTTTATTTTATTTTTGTAATATGGGGGAGATGTGAGGGAGACTTGATGTAACATGTATATAAACCCATGTATTCTTATAATAAAGGCAGTATTTAATCATCATTCGGTGTATCATTTACTCGAACCCAATACTATCCGTACAATATATTATCAAACCATCTCCGAAAATTCTGCGAATTTTGGCAATCTGAGAGCAGAGCTATAAGGGATTTAGTAAAACAGGTTATGCAACAAGTTGACAACAATCTATACTAAACAGCTGATTTTTGAGCTGCGCTTGCTACTTTGTTTTACTAGACAGTTATTTACTATATAAATTGTAGTATTTATTGTATTGTATTGAGTGGGAGGATATTAGGCTACTCACAAATAGATTAAAATATAGGGAAGACAAGGATGTGATGTTTAAAAATAAAAATCACTTTTTTAATAATAATTATCTTTTATTCATCTTCAATTATAATCAGAATATCATCTAAGAAGTGCGCAGGTGGTAGATGGCTGACTCATGATGCAAGAGAACGACCACAGCGGAGACATACACTACGGTGGCCAAGTTGTTGTGGTTCATCAACAGATGGTTGTTGAGCCAAATCCCAACAAGCTTGACAAATATAGTCACTGCTGTTTATCTGAAAGATGAGAAAAGAATCATGATTACTGCAAAATATACAGTCAGTTTAGGTTTTTAGTTGTTTTTACATGTAAATAATCTTCATATGACTATTATAATATGTTTAAGTATCTATAATTTATTTGTAAGTATAATGTAGGGGCCACACTTAGGTTTAATGCCGATAATTATTAACGTGTTTAGGAACACTTATTAACAAGCAGAGTCAACTATTGTAGCAACAAGCATGATTTTTTACAGTGGGTAGGTTTATTTTATAATGAAGCCGCCACTAAGAAAGGATTTATGGAAAATCAACCTCTCAAAACGATGTTTAGTAGGTATCCAATAACGCGTTAAAAAACGACGTTAAGCATTAGTGTTGCTTCTGCATAATGGTTATGGAAAACATAGGAAGGAACCTATAGTGAGAGATGCTGGGTAGCCAACAAACAAAAGGTTGTACTTACAGGTTCTGGTGCACGCCATTGACGAATCACTGACAGTGTCGTTTCATCATCTAAAGCTCGTCGCCCCAGTGTATTACAGCAATTCACACAGCGATCCATGGTGTCAATATCCAATCTATCGATTGCAGGACGTAAAATCCAAAATAACGAGCCAAATTCAGACGAGTAAACGAGTTTATCCGTGTCCGTTAAGATAGCATGGGGTCGTACAAGTTAAGCAAGATCAGAAGTCCGTAGAAAGAAAGCACTGGTTGGGGAATATATATATAAAAAAACTGGAAACACACTCAAAACGCACATGCAGTAAACGATACGAGACGAGCACAGATTACAGAGAGTCTATACAGATTACAGAGAGTCTATACGCACACGCAGTAAACGATACGAGACGAGTGATCATAGATTGAGAGTCAGGTAGCTGTCACTGTTAGCACAGATTAAAAATACAGTTGACAAAACACAGGTAATAAATCGATCTGTAAACGAGAATCAATTTACAGATTTATTTTCATCAAGTTAGTATTTCGATATTTTTAACTGTTGACATTATGTTAATTATTGTTAAATATATTTACTTTGATTGAATCAATCATCTGGTGCAAGTGATTTTATGTTTTTTTATTTAATATATTCACATTAATCGATTATAGTAATCGATATCCTATTTTATTAGTGACATAAACTTATTTTAAGATTTCTCGTCTTCCAGATTGTGAATTAAGCTAATTTTTTATATTTTACAATAGAAAAATACAACGCTTTTTTTAAACCATATCTTAACTTAAAGTAGTCAGGCCCAGAAATCCCCGTCTCCTTTTAATTGTACTTAGTCAGTTGGAATAATATCTATATTAAGGTTTAAAACACCGTAGATCTGTAGGTAATTACGTTACTAAACCTTTGACAGCAGACCGATTAATTTTTATATTTAATTAGTCCACATATTGTGTATATTAATTTCTGATATGCTGGATATTTCATTCCTTTTTTTTATTCAGCCAGCATGTTTGACCCACATAATATCACATAATACCTCGATAATACCACATAGTAAGCAATTCGGCTTAACAGAGGACCGCCGATGTTACCTGTAAACTCATGTTTTTTGTTACCTTGGTGGCATTACGAAATGCTTTAGATAATCCTGCGAGTTGTCCAAGTGTTGATTGTGTTTTATAATAGGAAACATTGATGATTGTGGCTAATAAGGTCCTCAAGAATATTTGACTTTGTTTTCGTTTATGTAGGTAAGTAATATGAAATAAAAAAATATTACAAAATTACTATTTATTTGAAATTAACAACATCTTTAGAAAAAATATTGATACGGCAAATATGATAACGGGCGATTATTTATTTTCATCAGACACAAGTTTGGCACTTAATACTTTAACCGCCATTCTACAGACACAATAGAAAATCTTTTGTTTGCGAACACCCAGTAACTAAGGTGAAGCTGAACATTTTTATCACTACACCATGGCTTGAATGTACCGTATTTTTACCATGTTCTAACACTTCAGTAACTTGTAAAGTAACAAGAAACAATAACAGACTAAAATAAAACTATTGCAATTTTCAATATTTACAAGAATATAATAAAATTTAATTCTTAGACATTGAAATAAATAACGCTCTTAAAATATACATACATATGTATCAGGCTAACAACCTTTTGTGTGTACGTCGGTGAGTATATATTTATCTGACCATTTTCATGGCAAACATGCATACAAAACATACTACAAAAACACCACCAGCGAAAAATATACCATAGAAAGTGCTCTCGTTCATGTTATCCTCACTAACTTCTGCTTCTGCGTCGGCATCTGTTTCTGAATCAGCCGAAGCCTCAGTTGTCATTGTCGCTTCCTCAGTAGAAGTGAATTCGCAGATAGGATCAGACCAGGCAGACTCGCCCGCCTCATTCGTAGCGCGAATACGAATCCAGTATGAGGTTTCCTCTTCTAAATCTTTTAGTGTAACCATTGTACCTGGATTAAGTATATAAATTATTTATTATTTTTTAAGGCAAGCTTTGCATTTTTGGCAATCCTAAATACCAAATAGGCACACTTCCGCTCATAAATATTCCATAACCCACCTCACTACGCTACTTTCAGCGTATTGACTAGATATTACAGTTTCTTTATAAAATATTATGTAATTAAATACAATTTCTTAAAACCTTTACCAAATAAACAGGTTGACTATAGTGTACACTTTAAAATTGAATAATTGAGTTCATTCTGCTACTTCGATCAGATAAAATAACAAAATCAAATTCTAAGAAAAGTAAATATGAATATTTGCACAGTGCAGGTTGGTAGATTGTCGTCCTTTATAATTTTTCCTTTTAACCCGTCGGACAAAAGTCCATTTCTCTAGATTACAATGTATGCAAATTTTTGCAGAGATATGACGGAGTTTCGATCATTCATTAATTACACCAGAGAATAGTCTGAAAATGTTGAGGTTCAACTTACTTCCTAAATCTGGTCGCACTTTGTCATCTTCAGCGACAACCACTTCTGTTTGCATGCTCTTTCTCCACGCAGCATCTTTCGCGTATTTTTTCCTGTTATTCTTATTTTCATCTTGTATGTATTGTATTTCGAACGCTGTAATCAAAATATAGCAATTTTATGAACATTGTGTAACATATTATGACATATGTATATGTCGTAAACAATTTTTGATGAAATACATTTTACATAATATTGTCTTCTGTTTACGCGAGTGTTAAATAAACAACGCGATAAAATCCGTATATAGTAGTTTAATTTCAATGAAATACATTTTTTTCCCTGCATAGCATATTTTATTGAAGATATATTATAAATTATAATTTATAACACATTCGAAGTGGCAAACACGCTTACACCCAGGAGGGTCACTAGCAGAGAAGGGGTAAGAGAATAGGAATCCTCTTACCCTTTCTCTGGTAGTGATCGGTTACTATAGCCTACCGACACTTGCAATACCGGGAGTACTACTCTTAAGTTGCCGATCCTTTAAATTAGAGGCACTATGATTCCAGTACACGAGACAAATTATTGCCCGTCTTTTTAGGACAGTGCTTCCCAAAGAAGTCTGGAAACCCTTACGCAAACAAGGCTCTATAGCTACAATATTTTGTTGTTCCATAGCCTTCATTCTCAAGTTGAGAATGATTAACGAAAAAATCATTAACAATTTATCCGATTCGGGAATAAGCTGCACAGAAGTCGCATCAACTACCGTTAGTCAACTAATGGACTGAAACACTAAACAGGTGAAGTGTGAAAAATGCTTACCAGTAACTGGGAACGTGATTTCATCGTACCATGTGACATTTAATTGTACCGCTGTGTCACTTTTATCAACCACTGTTACCTGCAACCAGAGTAAAAAATATATTGTATAAATTAGTCAATAAGTTTAGCAGACACTATGCCATAGCGCCTGAAGCAATGTTAGAGCAACACAGTCATCCGAAACATTTGCATGAATTTGACTCGTAAGTTGGTTTTTCTCGGACTCTCTTCCATTGTAAAATGTGAGAACAAATAATTTACAATTATAACATTAAGGCTTATTACTTTAATATTTATATATTAATAATAATTGTAAAGACCCGTGACCCGATGGTACTTGCGAAGATCAATTGAATTCAACAAATGTTGCTATCTTATCGATGACAATTTATTTACCGAAAACCGACTGACGTCTGCCCGTTCGACGGTGGGATTATGGGAGAAGCGATGTTTCGAAATACGTATACAGGGTGTCCGGTAATTAATAGATAACCTTAAAATGTCTTACAGTAGAACAGATGGCCGCTCAGAAAAAAATTAACAAGAAAGGAATAAAAATAATATTTAGTTTAATTAGTTATCCATTAATTACCGGACAACCTGTATAAAGTCAAAACTGCACGGATAGCATTGTGGTTTACGTGGTCGCCTCGCCATTGCCGCTGCACTGGATGTTTAAGGTTCGATCCCACACATGATAAAAAATTGTGAGATCCCACTAATAGTTGTTTCGAATCTGGGTGTTCTTTGTGTCTGTTGTTTAAATGTTTGCCAAAGTACCCTGTACCACGTTTTAAATCTTTACTATACTTTAACTATATAATGTATTCCTAGTGTGGGAGTTGTCTTTTCTAACAATAAAAAAGCAAGCGATACTACCATAATGAACTAAACAAATGAGGTCACTTTGAACTTGTATTAATGAAATATCTTTGGGTATCAAATAAATATTGTTATATTGAAGCGATGGGACGCTAGTCTAAAAAACGAATTAAAACTAGCTCTATCTAATCTAAACATCGTACTTGATTTAAGACAACTGTCGCTATACTTTGCATATGACGCGAGAGACAAACATACAAATAAATAACACAATGTACATTGTACACCCAGACTCAGGATAATTGTTGATCATGCAAATATTTGTCTTGTAAAGGATTCATACCCACGGCACACAGCACGGTAGTAACGGCGAGGCGACTGCCTACCCGCTACGCCAGCCGTATTGTTGTTATTTTTAGAATGTTAAGTTTTATTTGGATTACTCTGTATAACTAATAATAATAATAATAATATCATCGCTTGAACCGATTAAATTAATAATCGATTTAACGTTTTACCTCGTCAATTTTACTGGGTATCTCCATCTTCAACAGGGCAAAAAACTGGTCAGAACTGCCTAGGTCGTTTGTGGCTTGACATTTGTATCTTTGGCCAAAGGTGGCCATATTTGCTACTACAGAAAGAATGGCTCGATTTTCTTCTACATCAAACTTGATTTGTTTCTTATCATACTCGAACAACGAATCATTTGCTAACTCTTTGAACCATCTGTATGTTGGTAATGGAAAGGCCGGTGCGGAGCATGTTAATTTGACTCTGAAAATGGTACGTGTATATTAATATATGTTTTTATTTAAAGTGGTCTGCCCAGATGTCGTCCGGGTTCAACATAATATATAACTTGACCATGTGGAATAAAGTACATATCAAATAGTAAAATATTGAAATTAAACTACTATATACGGATTTTATCGCGTTGTTTATTTAACACTCTATTACATAATTTAGAAACTGTTACACTACTATACTACTATTAAACTTTACTAATTTTAAGCTAATTAAATTATTAAAACTATTAGAACTATTTGTATTTAAGTTTACACTTTCCCCGACGTTTTTTTCAGCAGCCACCATGGCTGCTGAATAGCAACGGGGACACGGGGAGACTGTCTCCCAGTCAGTCAGTTTTAATAGTTTTAATAATTTAATTAGCTTCGTAAAACCGGATCGTGATTTTTTTGTTTTAAATAAAAATAATTAAAATTAGTATGTTAAAAGCTTAACTTCTTCTTATTTTAACGTCTAATTATTAATAATAAGTGTTGCCTTAACGTTAACCCCTTACATTAATTACACATTGACATCAATTGTTCATACTTAAAATGATGTTGTCAATGTTTTGCTGCAGTATGAGGTCCCATGATTTTTGCAAGTGTTCGTAAAGTTATAGTTCCGTCGTCAAATTTGACAGGAAATCTATCAAACCTTTTCGTAGTAACATGTCCCAGGCATGGATCGATAGGATTTAAGTCGGGCGACTGTACAAACCAATCCAAAACTTGAATATCGTGGTCTCGGAGAGCAGCCGATATCAGTCGCGCCGTATGGGAAGGAGCATTATCGTGCATGAGTAGAAATTCCTGGCCCATTTGGATTCTGTGTGGGACAATAACAGGCTCTACTACCTCTTCGTGGTATTTTTGTGCTGTCATGCTGCCTTGGATCCAAATAAGCTGGGTTCGACCGCCAAGACGTATTCCTGCCCACACCATGATTGTCCCGTCTTGGTATGAGTGGACCTCCTGAGAGTGCCGTAGATGGCTAACTATCCCTGGAGTTCTCCAAACGCGTGTGCTTCGTTAATCCGGATGAAACCAAAACCGGGACTCATTGGTGAACAGCACCAAAGACAATTGTTCGTCACTCCAAGGTAAATGCTCCCTAGCCAACGAAAGCCGCCGACCGCAATTGCCACGTCGCAATGCTGGAACACGTAGCGGTTTTCGAGCATGAAGACCAACTTCACGCAACCTCCTTCGCACGGTTTGGTCGCTTACCAGCAGCTGGTGGTCCTCGTGGAGCCTTTGTACTAGTTGCATCGCTGTGATATTGGGTTGTCTTCTGGCGATCAATTGGGGAAATCGATCCTATCTCTACGTAGTAACACGATATCTACCCCTATGCCGTTCAGTGACATCCCCAGTACTGCGATAACGTGACCACGATTGACCACCTTGATATCACGTTTTGGCTGGTGTGTAGGGCTTTAGCAACGACGCGTTGAATAGCACCATTTTCTAACATGCCCACGGCTCGTAACATTTCATCTTGGCTTAAATGACGAGGTGACATGACTCTTAAAGCTCACACGGCACGTTAAATTAAATAACAATAACAACCTAATCCCTTTTCATTAATTAATATCAATAAAACAATTTTAATTTTCCTTGTCGTAATGAATTACTAAAAATTTTGCCACCGTATTTTGTTTTTCTTTTGGTTTTTTATTTACAATTTTAAACTTTGAAAATAGAATAAAAGAGGTTTCGCTCTGTATATAAACTTTTATGGCAATTAAAAAGATTTTAAACTAAAAGGCGTAAATAATTTAGGATTAAGATATCCCTAGATTCTGTTGATGTTTTTATATGATTTATATTAGATAGTAATTTTAGAAGCTCTATGACATTGTCATCCTACGTAAGACATGTTTTAAATCCTGCCCGCCAAATTACCGACTCGGACCTATTCCTAAAGACACAACTAGATACAGCATTAATTGACGAGCCAAACATTCACTGATTCGCGTATAACAGGAATGGATGCTTGTAAATCACCAGTGCTTGCTTGGCTAATTGTCGGCACAATTCTATGCTTCAAAGTGTATGAATACCAGTCAAATTCATACAAAATAAATGTATAGACACTATACAGCACGTATAGTGTCTATACATTTATTTTGTCCAAATATCCAAAGTGAATATTTCACATACGAGGAAATCCTGTAGGATATCTGGCCACGACTAGATATGCGGGATTTGAATACCTAACACAAGCATTTACCATAGCTGGAGGGATTAAATCTAATAAACAATTTTTTTTATTTAGATTTCTTTTTAATAAAATAAAACGGAATTGTTGCGCATCCGCCGATCACGACTTATAGGTATCAGTTTCTGGTCTTATATATAATATTCCAACCTGGTAACACCAGCAAAATGGGTTCCTAAATGAAATTATTGACGATCCTGTCAAATAATTCAAAGAACACAACGTCTGGAATCTTGTGATACACAACAACCATATCGCACCCGACGCAATAGGGTTACATTTAAATAATAATAGCATTTAAGGGTGATGCACACTGAACTTAAAACACATTGGAATCTAATAGAAGATTATCATCCAAAATAAGCTAAATTATAGTTACAATATCATACTAAAATATTATAGTATTATTATTAGATGACATTTAAAGAATATGTAGATTAGGATTATGCATTATTCACATTACCCATATATGACATGTTGGATAGGTGTTGTGTTTTTATTAGTTCTAAATTAAATAATTATATTAATATCATTCGATTATTTTATCTATACACATAAAATTATTTGATGACATGAAATTTGGATAGTTAGACGGTTACATTAAATATGGACAGTTTATGAAGATTTTTGTGATTGAAGAAACTGAAATGGATTTTCAGCTATATAAAAATTCCAACTTTTTAAAGATAAATCCATAAAATTCCTAAAAGGGTGAAAATAGCTCAAGCGTTTGTATAACAAACATATTTGGTTAAAACTTAGATAACATACTTCATGACGCAAATAATGAAATTTAATATAATACATATACTACGCTACGATATTATTCCCGACAGATATGCATTAGAGTAGTGAAATTTATAATAAGAAATCGTAACCTTTACCATGGACCAAATAAAACTAACATATTTTACACACTTACTGATATACCAGATTGAAAACTAAATTGGTGAATTGATGACAGTTTAGGTATATTTGACCTAAATACTCGTAGATGACAGAGGAAAATACGTTTTGTTTCTATTCACTAAACTCTTGTTAAATCAAACTACGGTTTCTAGACATCTCTCTCTACATCTAGCTAAATTTAGCTAATAGCAACGTGGCAAAAAACTTAGCAAGATGGTCGTATCTAAATTTATTAGTAGGTAATATATAAAAATATACTTGTATTTTTATAATTATACGTCGTATAGCAAATAGGCTATAAAACATATCTTCTCCCTAGCCTTTATTATTCCCAAGTCACTTGGGGTCGGCTTTTCTAGTCTAACCGGATTTGACTGGATATTAGTTTTTACACGGAGCGGCTGCCACCTGACCTTCGCAACCCGAAGGCTAACGATACCCTAAGGCTAGACCAGTGTCAGGATATTATAGGGCACTGACTTCCCAATAACGACTGCCATAGATATTCATGGTGGCCGGGACCGATGGCTTAGCGTGCTTTCCGAGGCAATGAGCAGGCGATAATTGTCAATCAATACGCACATAATTTCGAAAAGTCATATAACTTCCGAAAGTCAGAGGTGCGCGACGTGGGTTCGAACCCGAGACCCTCTGCATTGCAGTCTGTTGGTTTTCCCACTGAGCTATCGCTGCTCAGGCTATATAACATATATAAAAAATATTTATAGTGCTGACAGTATGGTAACCACCTTTGCTATTTCCTACCACTCCAATGATAGATGATACATGATATGATGACATGATAATAGTACGCATCATCTATTATTGATACCGGGGGATATAATGTCCTCCAGACCGATTTTGGTCACGGCGGCCAATCTTAATAGAGACTGGCCATCTGTGCAGGAGATATTATAGTACACAAGAGTGTCCGTAAACACAATTGCACTCTCTATTCCCTAACTCTCATGATCCGATGGGTCGGTAATCCGACAGGACCGGCGAGAGATCAGGCGCAGGACCAACGGCTTTATGTGCTTTCCGAGGCACGGGGGTGTCTTACACCGCCAACTTCCTAACTCCGGGCTGTTATTGAGATTCCACAGAAAACCCAATAACTTTTTGTTGCCCCGACCCGGGATTCGAACCCGAGACCTCATGCACAGCAGTCGCATTCACTACCGCTGCGCCACGGAGGAAGATAATGTGTAAATAAGTGCAGCCGAGATGGTCGGTTTCGCTCGAAGAAGATCGTCACGTCGCACTGTGGGCTGAAAATCGACCTCCATAGACATAGAAATGAAAGTTGCTAGATGTTCGTTTTGTTGACGGCGATGGCTTCTATTAGCTATTATACACATAACAATGTCATCTGAGCTAACTCCGCACAAAAATGAATTTATTATAAGGTTTTTTCGAAAAAAATGTATGGAGCTAGCATGAAAAATCTGAATATCTCTGAACTTGCAAGGAAAACCGTAATATCCTCAGAGATGGTTATAGGACTAATTATTTGTGATTTTTTGACATACTTCATATAAGGGTACCTGCTGCAGATTTTTTTTTAAAAATCATCTTATTTTTAATTAATTTTTTTTAACATTAAACGATTTGTTTTGGTGTATAAGTAAAGAAACAACACGTTATATGCATATAATACTAAATCTTCGCCAGTTATTTGTTAAAATATCAAGAAAATTATTTTTGCCTAACATAGTATATATGTTTTAAAACAGTTAATTGGATACCATTACTGAACTTTGCATACAGGTAAACTACTGAATAATAAATTAGCCTTCTAATGAGTTCTGAATAAGAGATTAAGTGATTTGCAATGTCGCACAATGGTAACTACGGATTACACTAATTAAAATCTTACAGGTAAGTACATAAGTAACTTAAATAGTTAATTAGATATGTTACGAGTTCTAAGAAATATTTTCGACAACTGTCTAATGAGGTCGTTAACTAATGTTGGACTGAAATATAAAATGGTTAACATTTTGCATCATAATTTAGTTTATTCTAAGCTTTGTTACCCCTAACATATCACTGTGAAATTTTATAATGGAAAGTTTAAATACATGTGCATGTGGTGTTTGCTTTTATATGGTTGTACATTAAGATACGAAATTCAAATGTAATTATATTTAGCGTAAGTAAAATGTAACAACTGTTAGCAAACCTAAATAAATAAATAAATAAATACCAATTTAGACCTATTCGTTCTTCTAAAATGTAAGAGTACTTCATTTGATCATGAGGTATTGTTTAGTGAAGTTATATCCCGCCTAGACGTTTGTCTTTCCGTTGAAGATCAAGTGACTCTAAAAGAATTTTGTCAGAGATTTGTACGAGCTGCATCACAAAGGTGGCAAAAATCTCATCGAATTCTTGATACTTTTAGAAAACAATACGAAATTTGGCTGCAAGCAACTATCGATTGGCCAAGTTGTATAAATTTAGTCGCTCAAGAACCAACTGTTGCTGAGGGATCAAGATCAATCTCTCCAGAACCCTCAACATCATACTCTGTTGGTACAATGACAAAGAGGTCACGAAAACCATTCGAAGATCTGGAAAGCAAACAGAAGAAGAGAAGATCTGATGAGCATAAAACTGACAATCCCAGTGAATTGGCATATACAGCAGCAGCGCGTTTTAAGGAAGAAGGTTGTGAGGATATCGCATCTGTAATCGAATATATGCTGAAACATCCTGAAGCAGCCTCTAAAATTAAGGAAACGCTTAAGCAACCGGTGAAAACTATCTTATTTACACCAGAAAAAGCACTTGGATTACTCCTTTCATTAAAATTATCAAAGTGGCAATACATCACTTTACGAGAGTCAGCTATTCGGGAAGGTAGAAAGGATATTTATCCATCCTACTATAAAGTGCAACAAACCAAGCTGGCATGCTATCCTCCGAAGCAATCAGTGTTAGTGACCGATTCATCGGCAAGAATAACCCTTCAAGCTTTACTCGACATTACGGTCAAAAGAATCCTCCAAAGTTTTCCTAACGATGATGTGCAAAATAAGGATTTAAAATTGATATCTAAATGGGGTTTCGATGGTGCGTCAAACCAAAGCCGATACAAGCAGAAAATGGATAGTGATCAAGACGATTCAAGTATTTTCATGACTTCCTTGGTGCCACTAAAACTGACTGATGTAGACAATACTTTGTGGATGAACCCAAAACCATGCTCAGCAATGTATTGTCGTCCAGTTCAATTTACTTTTGTGAAGGAAAGCGAAGCAGTAGTCATCGAATACAAACGACGAATGGATGAAGAAATTAAGGCTCTCATTCCTACAGAGTGCAATAATAGAAACAGGGTGAATCATCACCTAATAATGACAATGATCGATGGTAAAGTCTGCACGTATTTGTCTCAAGCCAGATCAAGTTCATCATGCTATTTGTGTCTGGCAAAACCGACAGAAATGAACCGTTTGAGTGTAGTAACAGCAAAGACCGTATCTTCTGATATATACGAGTTTGGATTGTCATCTCTACACGCCCGTATAAATTGTATGGAATGTTTACTACATATTTCGTATAGACTAGATTTTAAAGAGTGGGCTGCGAGAGGTAACGAGCACAAAGAAATGCTAAGTAAGAGAAAAAAGATTATTCAAGACAAATTTAAAGACGAATTAAATCTATTGATTGACATTGTTAAACAAGGTTCCGGAACTACTAATGACGGCAACACTGCAAGAAAGTTTTTCAAATTTCCCCATAAAACTGCAGCCATTACTGGGTTGGACGTAAGTAGGGTGTAACTTTATTCTTTGCGCTTTACCTTATTCCTATTCATTAACACAGGAACAGAATAGATATATTCAAAATCTGAATTTATTATTTTATAACAGTACATGTTATACAAATTATACAAAATTCTTTGACACTAATAAGTTTATTAGTAGATTTTTATTGACTAAAGATACAATGTATCTTTCATATTTTTATAAAAAACAACTTGCTAAGTTATTAGCATTTAATATATTATTATTTAGAGACACAGGTACCAGTACGGTAGTAAAGATTTTAGATCATAGTAGTAATATTACTACTAATTCCTATATTGATACTTCTATTAGTTTAAACTATTAGATGAGACAAAGGATAGGCAGTCACATAGTATTAGACTTATTCACCAGAATATTCAGGGTCTATCCGGCAAGGAGTTAGAATTAGATTTATTTTTTAAAGAACATGACATCCAAATATGTTGCTTAACAGAACATTGGTTAAGAAGTAGTCAACTAATATTTAATAATGAACATTATACCGTTGTAAGTGCGTTTGTAAGAAGGAATTGTATACATGGTGGCTCTCTAATATATGTATGTAATAATCTTAAATTTAAGGAAAGAAATGATATAGTAAATCTTTCTATCGAGCGCACTGTTGAATTATCTTGTGTGGAGCTGGAGCAACATGTCATACTTTGCGTGTACCGACCACCGCAGAGTGACTTTAGTGTATTCGAAACAGTAATGGAGGATATTTTAAAACGCTTAAGTTATGGTAATAGGCATATAGTAGTATGTGGTGATTTTAATATTGATTTACTTCAGCGATCAGTTCTTTCTGTAAGACTTATTAGTTTATTTAGATCATTTAATTTAAATAATTTATTTTTCGAACCAACCAGAATTACATCACACTCTGCTACGTGCTTAGACAATATATTTTGCGAATGCCAATTTCTAAATAGGGCCATATTGAGTGATTTGACATCCGACCACTGTGGGCAAAAGGTTGTATTTCCTATAAATACAATTAAAAAAGAAACTATCATCACATGTAGACCAATGACATCTAATCGCATAAAGGAGTTTAAGAATAACATTAATGCCAAGGTTGTCAATATGGACCTAGATTGCAATAGTCCAGACGAACTATACGAGTCTTTGCTTAACGTCATTACACTGGAATATAACAAAATTTTTAAAATGAAGACATTTTACAAAAAATTAAAAGTTAAGTTTTGTGATTGGGCAACACCTGGGATATATACAAGTAGAGCTAAGTTATATGAATTATATGGAATAAAAAAATATAATTTTGATCCAAATTTTATTAAATATGTTAGAAATTATTCAAAATTATTTAAAAAGGCTTGTGCTACAGCCAAGTCCCTTTATTTAAAAAACAAAATTCGAAATGCCGACGATAAAATTAAAGCTACTTGGAATATTATTAATAATGAAACTGGACGCACCAAGCAGCGTGATAATACTATTAAACTTAATGTAAATAATAAGATAATTTCAAATAACTTGCAAGTAGCTGAAACATTTAATAACTACTTTGCAAAGATACCTGTTAATACAACTAGTTCCTTAAGGTCTTGCCCAGTAAAAGCAGAATCCTTGGTTAGGGATAGCGTGGTGGAGTGTAAAGTCCTGTTTAGTTTTAAATATGTACATCCGCATGACATAATAAAAGTATTTAAGTCACTTAATTCAAAAAAATCAGCTGACTTGTGGGGTATTTCTATGAAATTAATTACAAGTATTATTGATAACGTAGCGCCACACCTAGCTGCAATATTCAACGGATGCATTGATGTGGGCATTTTTCCAAATTTAATGAAATGTAGCAAAATAATACCATTATTTAAAAATGGATGTAAAAGTGATCCATGTAATTTCAGACCGATTTCTATATTACCTGCTATAAGTAAAATATTTGAGAAAATTATATTACAGCAATTAGAGAGCCACTTTAACGTAAACAACTTATTTCATACTCAACAATATGGTTTTAGAAAGGGTCGATCTACAATAGATGCGGGTGTTACACTTTTAAAACATATTTTTGCTGCTTGGGAAAATTCGCAAGATGCCATTGGCGTATTCTGTGATCTCTCAAAAGCCTTTGACTGCGTTGAACATCAAACGTTATTGCGAAAGCTCAGGCATTATGGAATTCGAAATGCTGCACTCGACCTCGTTAGTTCTTACCTAAGCGATAGATTACAATACGTTGAAATCAACGGAAGTAGATCTTCTGGATTACCAGTCGCAATGGGCGTGCCACAGGGCTCAATTTTAGGACCCTTTCTGTTTCTAGCGTACGTGAATGATTTGCCGTTCTTCGTACAGAATTTGTGCGACATTGTATTATTTGCTGATGACACATCACTTATTTTTAAAGTAGACCGTAAGACACCAAATTTACAGGGTGTTAATTCTTCACTCGCGCAAGTCCTGGACTGGTTCACGGCGAATAATTTACTACTCAATTAAAAAAAAACAAAATGTATTAAGTTTACATTGCCTAATATAAAGAGTCCTAGCATAAACGTTAATTTAAATAATGAAACAGTAACATTTGTACAATCCACAGTTTTCTTAGGCATTACTTTAGATGATAAAGTTCAGTGGGGCGCTCAAATATCGTGTCTTGCAGGGAGACTTAGTTCAGCAGCATTCGCGGTTAGGAAAGTAAGACAGCTTACTGATATAGATACTGCGAGACTAGTATATTTTAGTTATTTTCACAGCGTTATGTCCTATGGCATACTATTGTGGGGTAAGGCAGCTGATATTGAAACAATTTTCATTCTTCAAAAGCGTGCAGTACGTAGCATTTATAATTTAGGCCCACGAGTTTCCCTGAAAGAGCGTTTTAAAGAAATTGGTATACTTACTGTTGCGTCGCAATATATATTTACGAATATTATGTTTATAAAACATAATATTCACTTATATAATAAGAATAGTGATATTCACAACTTAAACACTAGAAATAAGCATAAGTTGGTAGGTCCGTATCATCGTTTACATAAAGTTCACAATTCATTTGCGGGTCTCAGTATACGCTTTTTTAATAAACTACCGATTGATATTATAAATTTACCTTTACTAAAATTTAAAAGTGCTGTTAAAAGTCAGCTTATCCGGAAGGGCTATTATTCAATCAATGATTACTTAAATGATAAAAACTCATGGAACTAGTTGCTTGTTTCATACAGGATTCAAACAATGTATGTATTATATAAGTCAATTTAGTTATGTGAAGGTACTTCGTGTTTATTTGGTGGTGTTAAAGTATCTTTCTTTTCTTTTAAACAAACTTTATAAGTAATAACGTAAATTTTGTTTTAACTACATTTAGTCACGAACTACCTTTTCATGTCACAAAGTGTAAGTGTATGCGTCCTCATGCCATACTATTGTCTATTACAAATGGCTACGTACTGATAAATATGATTTCAAATCTCAAATGCTTTTTACATAATATTACCAACTTTTCTTTATTTTAGAATTTAGTTTTATATGGACAGTGACATATGGCATAATGACTGCAACACCTGGTACATAAATGAGTTGTAAAATACTGAAATTATAAGTTGATGGCGATTTAAAAGAGTGGCCTTGAGTTTCTTGCAGGTATCTTCTCATAGGCTCAACCTTTTGCCTGAACCTTGCAACTAACATAAATGTAAATTCAGTAAATATAATAAACTCACTAACCCATTTGACGTTCATAAGTGTTACTTTGTGACCTAAGTGAATAAATTATTTTTGACTTTGACTTTGACTTTTGACTTTGACTTTGACAAAGAACTAATAAGAAGATTTGCTGTGATTTTACAGGCAATAACTTCCGGGGAAAAAGTAGATATAATTAAATTTAAAGATTATGCCTTCAAAACAGCAGAGAGGTACGTGGAATTATATGACTGGTACTATATGTCATCAACCGTCCACAAATTACTTATACACGGGGCAGACATAATCGAGAAGAATGATGTTGTACCCATAGGAAGTCTCTCGGAAGAAGCATCCGAGTCTCGCAATAAAGATTTTAGGAGGTTTCGGGAACATCATTCGCAGAAAAAGAGCAGGCAAGATTCGAATCATGATATCCTTAATATGTTAGTTGTTTCTTCGGATCCTTTTATAAATGTACAAAGGCCCAAGTTAGATGCCAAGAAAAGAAGGATTTATTTCCTGAAACCCTCAATTTAATTCAGTTTCAAGAAACTGACTTTGAGTTTCTAGGCAATCTAGATTCTGATTCAGAAATCGACGAGAGTGATAAGGAAAACTAGAAACTTTTTGTGCTTTTAATTATAATTCTATTCAATGTAATTTTTTCATGATCTTTCGTTATTTAGCTTTGGTACGTAACTATGCTTTGCAATTGATTTATTTTTAAATATTTTATATTACTATTCTTGTACCTATTTATATTTTTGCATACTTTTGTACCTATGTTTTGTTTTATATAAATTTTATCAACTATTAAAAAATACCTTTTTAATTTATTTTTCTTTTTATTTAATGCCTATTATTAGCGTTAATAAAATAACTAACTTATCGATTGATCTTTACTTTGACATTAGTAGAATTTAATGATTTAAAAAAATACCTTCATTTAGACATAATAATAAAATAATTAGACAGTTGTCGAAAATATTTCTTAGAACTCGTAACATGTCTAATTAACTAATTAGTTTACTTATGTACTTACCTGTAAGAATTTAATTAGTGTACTCCGTAGTTACCATTGTGCGATATTGCAAATCACTTAATCTCTTATTCAGAACTCATTAGAAGGCTAATTTAATATTCAGTGGTTTACCTGTATGCAAAGTTTAGTAATGGTATCCAATTACCTGTTTTAAAACATATATACTATGTAAGGCAAAAATAATTTTCTTGATATTTTAACAAATAACTGGCGAAGATTTAGTATTATATGCATATAACGTGTTGTTTCTTTACTTTTACAATAAAACAAATCGTATAATGTTAAAAAAAATTAATTAAAAATTAGATGATTTAAAAAAAAAATTCTGCAGCAGGTACCGTTATATGAAGTATGTCAAAAAATCACAAATAATTAGTCCTATAACCATCTCTGAGGATATTACGGTTTTCCTTGCAAGTTCAGAGATATTCAGATTTTTCATGCTAGCTCCATACATTTTTTTCGAAAAAACCTTATAATAAATTCATTTTTGTGCGGAGTTAGCTCAGACGACATTGTTATGTGTATAATAGCTAATAGAAGCCATATCTGTCAACAAAACGAACATCTAGCAACTTTCATTTCTATGTCTATGGAGGTCGATTTTCAGCCCACAGTGCGTCGGGTCGAAGGCGACAGGTCGCCCTGCTGGAAAAACCCTAAAGTTGGTAAAGAAGAGCACTAAGATAATAACTTTCATAAAAGACGACTAAGGGTTTTTGGAACCACGGGTGGTCAGAGATGAAGATCTAGCCATTAGTTGCCGTGCCATTATGGCTAGTAAGAGTGTAGGCTCATCTGGAAAGGGTTTAGGTCTTTGGTAGGCCGTGATCTTCCTTTTAGATATAGTGTAGGTTCGATGACGTTCTTTGGTGACTACCGGGGTGTTTCAAGTAGGTAAAAACACTAGTTACCCAGGCTTTCAATCTCAGAAGGGCCGGAATCTCAATAAGATTCCATATCGTCTATCAAAATAAATAAATAAATATTCTACCACATACACACAACACCATCTAGCCCAAACTAAGCAGAGCTTGTACTATGGGTACTAGACAATGGATAAACATACATATATACTTTTTTTTTTGTAAATACATACATATTATACATAGAAACACCCAGACCAAGACAAACATCCATGTTCATGCACACAAATGTTTGACTTGTGCGGGAATCGAACCCGCGACCTCAGGCGTAGCAGTCGGTTACACTAACCATTACGCCATCGAGGCCTACCATTGTATTTTACTCCAAACTATTTAACAAAAATTATTATAATAACCCATTCAAACATACACAATATTATTAAAAACGGAAAAGCTAATTAATGCTGTTTTAAAATTAAAGCCATAAATACATAATTATGTTAATACTCACATCTCGTTATTTTTGGCATAAATATTTATTTCATCACCATCTTCGAATGTGGGAGCATCTGAAAAAGACCAAATGTAGTTACAATGTCCGTTTTGCTGATAAATACGCCAACAATTTGATCAAAGATTTGTTGTGCATTCTGTTATGTTATGTGGGACAAAATTATCGTATTCCTTTTTCCACTTTTGTCTATGTGCCGTCGTACAAATAGTATGGCTAATGAACGCAGCAAGGCTGCTCTAATCCTTTTAAACAGCAGAAGTCAGCTCCCGCTTAGTAAATACCTAATACCTGTATCGCGGGAGCCTAATAATCAATTTAATAATGTAACATACATACAATATTTTACAAAATACTTTTACAATATTTTGCCCCGGGTGATCGAAAGCGGATATATTCAGCGCAGTACTTTAGCTAGTATCTATTTAAATATTTCATAACATATGCAGTAGATATACTTACAATTAACATTCAAAGTTACATTAAGTGTTTCTGTATGAATACAGTCTTCAGCTTGAATATTCTCTTGTATGCTGACACAGGAGTAAATCCCACTATCTTCTGGTTGTACTGAAATTATCGTCAATAGTCCTTCAAATCCTTGGGCGTTGTACTTTGTCATCACTTTGTACTTCGCTGAACTGTCTTCATCTAGGGGTAAAAATACATATTTTTTGTTTATAGCTAAATACATATAGGTAATGGACATTACAACTGGTTGAAAAACTCGTATGTAAAGAGTTATATACAAGTATTTAAGAAAATATAAGTGATGGATTACCCAACACTTAAATTTTTTTTAAATTTATTTCGTTGCTTCTATAGCTTTTATAACGATAACAGCTATAGAAGCAAAAATTTACATTTTAAGTATTGTAGGCGCATCATGCAGAAACTACTGCACAAAGTTGAATGCTGTTTTTAAAGTTGTATTGCTGGCAGTCTAACTTAAAATCTGGTATATTTTTCATATATAAGTCCGTAGCAGCATGGAGTACTGTTCGCACCTTTGGAATGGTTCCGCTAAGTACATAATCGATGCCTTAGATAAACTGCAACGTCATGCCGTACGTATAATCGACAGCCAGGAGGTTACGAAGGACATCGAACCGCTAAAACTTCGTAGAAATATTGCGTTCCTTAGCGTATTCTATCGCCTCTATCTAGCGAATGCTCCGAAGAGTTATTTGACCTTATCCCACCTTCCCCCTTCCTTTTGAGAACCACGTACCGGTCTTCGTAATCACCGATTGACGGTTAGCACAATCCCGTCTCGCACCAAAAGGTTCAGCAATTCCTTTTTATGCCATACCATACAATTTTGGAAAAGTCTTCTGGCTCATGTGTTCCCTCCCTTCTATGATATTGGGTCCTTCAGACGTAGTGTGAAGAAGCATCTGGTTAGACCGGCTTGACACTGACGACGACTAGAAGACATCTATCATCTCCTAGTCGTCACTGTCTCTGAACTGTAATTGGGCTTTCCATCAGGTCCGTAACAAACACCTTGCCGGATCACGAAAAATAAAATTATAATTATAATATTTAAATATATATAAGTATTGTAAAGTAAAGAAAAATATTCATAGGAACCTAATTCCAAATGCAAACGAAGTTGCATGTAAATTATTAATGATTATGTTTTACATGAATATGTAATATACTGATAACATTAGTGTCATAATTAACTTTAAAATTATGTGTTACACCCTCTTATTAGATTTTTTATCATCAACCGCATAGACATAATAATAGTAATATGTCTCACAGTTAGCCAAAGAGATCTCGGATTTAGAAGTCACTATGTGAAAGGCGTCTAAATCACCCCGCCATCTTCACTCACTGGTGGCCAGACACAATAGATTTTAATTAGGTCTAGAATTCTAAGACCTGACAGATATGTCTCATAATAACCATACCTCGAGTCGCAACGGTATTGGTTATTACTAAAGAGGAAAGTAGGTACATCTGCTCAGATTCCATCTTATTTCACTGTTATTTCTAATTTATATATCATACTATAATTAAGTATGGTACTGTGTAAATTATACGATAGCAATCACGATTATACGATTAAAATACAATCTTGCTACCTATATCTTTTTATGTGTGATTTTTATATGAATCATGGTAGTTACGTAAACCGAAATAGGTACCTAACTTAAATAATAGGGGTTAAAGTATGAAGTTGTCATTGTATAGTAATAGATACTTTGAAATGACATAAAACCTTCATGGTGTGAGTTTTTCGAATGAATATTTTGTACATGATACCTATAAGATACTTCTATAAAAAAATGTGCATCATTCGATTTTCGACCTTCAATTGTTTTTTTATTCAGCTTAGACGGTAATAACGCTGAATTGAAGGAGATGGTGGCAGCCGATCCCAGTCAAACTACCCAGGAATTAGCAGCATGGTTTAATGTTACCCTACCTGCAATATTGGCTCATTTGCATCAAATCAATAAGATAAAAAATATGAAAAATAGGTGTCTCATGATTTGACTGATCTGCAGAAAGAAATGCGTGTTAAAACTTGTGTTACCTTGTTGAATCGGTACAGAAATGAAGGGATATTGGATCGAATTGTGACATGTGACGAAAAGTGGATTCTTTACGACAACCGTAAGCGAAAAACGCAATAGCTGACCCCAGGTCAAACGCCACAACAGTGGCCTAAGGCAAAGCTTAGCAATAAAAAGGTAATGGTAACTATTTGGTGGTCTCTTCATGGTGTTATTCACTATAGCTTTCTTAAGTCTGGTCAAGCAATAACAGCAAATGTTTACTGTGCCGAACTTCGAACACTGATGGCAAAACTGGCAGTGAAACAGCCCCGACTCGTGAATCGATCTTCACTATTATTGCTTTATAATAACGCAAGACCTAACACTGTACGAGAAACCGTTGTAACTCTACAGGAGCTGCAGTTAGAAACCATACGTAATCCTCCATACTCGCCAGACCTTGCTCCAACGGGCTACCATTTTTTTCGTGATATGGACAATTTTCTACGTGGTAAAAAATATTTTCCCCTTAGGCGGTACAAAATGCTTTTACACAGATTGTCGATTTAGATCCCCGGAGTTCTATCGTAAAGGAATAAATGAACTTCCGCTTAGATGGCAGCAATGTATAATAATGAGGGTAAATATTTCGATTAAATAAATATGGCTAATCTTAGAAAAAAACAGGATTCAATTTTTCAGTACAAATCGTCAATTTTATACTTTAATATAAAATCCAAACGAGTTTTATAAGATATATGACGATATTGACAGCGTCTTAAATAGTTTGCGGGATGAGGTTGATATTCCGTGTCTTTTATATCACAAACATTTGACATTGCAGATTTTCTTTTCTATTGTAATTGTCATAACGTTCAAAGCCCCGTTCTTTGTGCTTTCAGATAATAACAAATAAAACGGTGTTTATTTTATAAAAACCAGTTATGATATGATGAGAATTTTCATTTTTGCTGACATTGACATGATAACAAATAATAGATTTAGCGGTATATAATTTAGCGGTGGTAGGTCTCTTAATGCAAGAGCCGTCTAGGTGGGTAACACCACAGTGCAACATATTCTACCGTCAAGTAGCAGTGTGCAAATTGTGCACTATTATGTTTCGGTTTGAAGCGCACTGTAGCTAAAGAAATTTCTGAGCATATGAGACTTAAGAACAAATATGTCGGGATCGGCAACGCGTGAGTGATGCTATTGGTGTTGCGAGCGTTCATAGGCTACGGTAGCCGCTTACCATCAGGCGGGCCGTATGCTTGGATGCCGATTTCATAGCAATAAAAAAATATATACAGCTGTAACAAAATTGGTACCTATAAACTCCTGATAATACTAAGAATAAATGTAGAAATTGACGGTGAAGGAAAACATCGTGAGGAAACCTGGTTGTATGAGAGTTCTTCATAACATTTTCCAACATGAGTGAAGCCTGTGAATCCACACTGACACTCACACACTGCATGGTGGACTATGACCTTACCCTTCTCACACTGAGAAGAGGCCCGTGCCTTGCAGTGGGACAGTTAAGATACAGGGCTGATATTATATATTTTATCATATTTGGTATTGACAAACCTAGAGAGTAGAATCCTTTTAATCTTAACCAGCTCCAGGTATATTATTAAATATAATCTTAAAATATATTTTAATACTGCGTTTAATGTTGTATGGAGTCGCATTAAAGTACTTGGTATGTAATTATGAGTCACATTGAATCATACATATGAATATAATAGTTTCTACACGCGGTTTCATCCGGACAGAAGGTTCTATTACAAATTCTTTAGAAATTATCAAATTTATGATATTAGTAGGATTATTGAGATATAGTAAAGGTGTATGTATATTTGATGGGGTAAAAGAGAAAAAGAAATAATAAATAAAATAGACACCAAGAAAAACGAGCATATATTGAAAATAGGAATAGAGATGTTTAGGAAAGAGCCGGCATAGCTATCTAAATAATATAAGCTAAAATAAATTCTGGCACAAGCTGCATTAAAAAAATGTTTCAATTATAAAATACTTAGAAAATAATTATACCTGTAACAGTTTCTCCATTTCGATTCCACATAAGTCTGGGCTCTGGTTCTCCTTTGGCTTGACATGACAATGTGATAGAACGACCGATATCTGTCGTCACTTCTGCCGCAGTACCAACAAACTCCGAGGGGTCTATAAACAAAGCGAAAATCATAACCTTTGGCAATAGGGTAGTTGCCTATGTTTGATTCAATGCATTTTTTTACAAAAAATAGCAAAAGAAAATGCTCAAAAGCTTTGCTTAAAATAAATCTTTTTGACTGCACGGATGGTGAAGTGGTTTAAGTGGTAGCCTCGACACTGCCACCATGCCAAGTGTTGTGAGCTCGATCCCCACATGAGACAAAACTTTGTGCGATCCACAAATGGTTATTCCGAGTCTAGGTGCTCTTTGTGTCCGTTGTTTGAATTTTTGTAAAGTCCCCGTGACACAGGAAATATTCCTAGTGCGGAAGTTGTCTTTTAAATTGTAAATAAGAAACAGTATCAAAATGGGTTGCAAAATTTGGGAGTATTAATGTTTTAAATTTGGATATAAAAAAGTGGGGTCGTAGAGGTGATCTCTCGCTGTCTCCATTGCATAGATCCGATTAAATAGCTGTTATGTCACATCACGTCATGTTTGTAGCGTGCATTATTTTTCAATCATTTGACAATTACCCATACTACCAGATTTATAACGCTTGAAACTTATTTATTATTGAGTAGATTTCTTTGTGTATTGTTATAAAAGAGTTTTGGGTAATGTAACTATCTGACTTAAATAATAAAAAACTGAGGTACCTTACTGCCTTGTAATGTAAACTTCACTGCGTTGTCGGTATCACCTAGAAATGAAAATGAAAACATACCTATAACACACAAAGACACATCCTTCGTCTGGTCTCCGGCTCGACATTGGTACACTCCAGCGTCTTGAGCTTCTGCTTTAGTTATAGTCAACACGAGGGCCGGCGTTCGTCCTCTAAGCGCTTGCACGAAATGTTCTTGGGAAAACACGCGATTGCCTGGGATACGCTTTACCACGGTACCATTCGGATATAGCCAGTCAACCTAGAAAAATAACATTTTACCTACTGGAAATATACTTTATCTCAAGAAGAGAATGTTATAACTTTTTTTCGTGGTATACCCCAAACGGAGAAGTCACGACTGATGATAATATATAGCACTGTACAGAAATACATACTACATTAGTAGTAAAGATATATTAATATCTTTACGAATAGCAGTGCTATTCTATAAGAAAGATTCTGGATCTTGATGTTGACTTTGTATGTTACGGGTTTCACTGCAGGAATCTGACTTGAGTCAGGGTCACCAATGTGGAGAAACGAGGTATGATGTTCCTCCTTTTGTGTGGGAGAGCTCATAAGCATTTTTTGATAAACAAACTTATAAACATATATAATAAAAATAATAATTTGGCAAAGAAGAGAGTTTAAGGAGTGAGTTTTAAGCTATTTATTATAGTTTCATTTCATTTTACTATAATTCGATACCGAACAAGCCTGAATAGTTTTATTAATTATTAGCTAATCAAGTTACATCATGTGTCCCTAACGTCTTTACCTACCTTTTGATTTTTGTAAAATGATTTACAGCTTATAGTTTTATGTTCTCCGACTTCCAAAAAGTTATTATCGCCTTCGTAAGTCACAGGTTCCACTGTAAGCCCATGTTCTACAGTCTTTGCGCCATATACTACAAGGAAGAAACCATATTATTAGTTATAGGTAGCCCTATAATACTATACATAAACACCAGGCATAGTCTTACGCCTGAGTTATAAATGTATTATACCCAGAGTAGGTATGGGTATACTTCATTTATTTGTCTACGCCTCTTCGCCCACAATAGTTTTAACCTTATCTATGTATATGTTACTGTAAAAGCCCGAACTACGGTAAATGCTAACATTTTCCAGTAAAACCTAACATTTACCAACTCTTAAGGTAAAAGTCCAAAACATTCTATGATCATCGTTTATTTCGAACTTTTACCACCATTCACTTGCTAATCTTATCCTACATTATCTGGTAAATGTTAAAATAAAAATAAATCGAAAATTTAATATATCGTTCACTCAATACATCGAGTGTTAAAAATATCGGGTGTATTATGGTACTAAAAAAAATAACCACGAAGGCTAAGGCGCCCTAGCCTTCTAACCTAACCTATCCGAGTCGGATTGCTCACTATTTTGAACACTCGATGTATTGAGTGTACGATATATTAAATGTTCGATTCATTATCCATTCGTTATTCTGCAGCGCCTCACTACCCGTTCGATTTCCTTCCACCGTCTCCGGTTAAGTTAGTTGTTTTATTCCTAAAACCAACACATACCTACCGTCACTGGCAAAACCTAGCATGTACTAAATTCTAATGGTAAAAGCCCGAAAAAATCATTCCTATTTTATAAATTCTTACATTTATCAACTCGTGTTGGTAAATCCTAAGATTCACTGGTAAAACCTAAGATTAACCATAAGGCAGAGAAAAAAAAATTAAGAAAATTGAAAGTTTAACACCTTTAGTTAAAATTGACAAAATCATACAGAATACATTAAGTCAAATATTAAATGTGGACTTGAACGACCGAGCTTGGCTTCAAGCTTCTCTACCTGTTCCTTTAGTCGGGCTCGGCGTTAGCAAAATTTCGGGTGTCAGTATACCGGTGTTCCTGGCCTCGGTCCACAGCACAGAAGAATTAACCAGGTATATTCTGGCACCCACACTAGTTAGTTCAGAAGTGTTGTGTAAGACCGACGCCGTAAACGCCTGGAAAATGGCTTGTCCAAATACTAATCTGCCTACCAACCCATTCTCCCAAAGGCAGTGGGATGGGCCGCTATGCAACACAGTAAGAGAAAATCTTTTTACTTCATCTGTAAGTGTTGCTGAGCGCGCACGTTTGCTGATTGTGGGAGAATGGGAATCGGCTTTATGGCTTCAGGCACTTAACATCGTCCAACACAGATACAATGTTGGACGAAACAACATTCCGCCATGCCACCTGTCATCGTTTAGGTGCCCCGTGTGTTTCTCCACATCGCTGTCATTGCGGAGAAGCCGTCGACAGCCTCGGACACCAAGGGCTGTCCTGCAGCAGAAGCGCTGGTCGTATTTCACGACACGCTCACCTTAATGACGTTATCCGTCGTGCTCTTATCACCGACGGCGTACTAGCAGTATTAGAACCTATAGGCTTGGTACGTGACGATGGGAAGAGACCCGATGGTATGTCTTTGTTACCCTAGAAAATGAGTAGGCCTTTCGTGTGGGACGCCACATGCGTCGAAACCCTTGCGCCATCACATCTTCCGAGCACGGTAAGCTGTGCCAGTGCTGCTGCTGTAGCGGCGGAAAACCTCAAACGGCGCAAATACAGTAATTTAATTGGTAATTACGTTTTTGAGTCGTTTGAGGCGGAGACGCTAAGTTCATGAGGTCTGGGCGCTCATGCGCTTTTCAGAGATATATCTAAGCGGCTAATCGACGCTTCGCGTGACAAAAAGTCTGGACATTTCTTAGCTCAAAAAATCAACATTGCCATTCAACGTGGCAATGCTGCCAGTCTTCTGGGCACTTTTCCGGTCGACAGCGATAACAATATATATTCAGGCTTTTATAGCAACATATATCAATATTACAAAGAACAAAGATTTAATTTTTTTGTTTGTTTGTAAGGGTTGAAATAAAAAACTAATCAACTGATATACAAAAATTTTCACCAATAGTAAGCTATTTTATCAGCGTGTAACATATGCAGTATTGTATTTAAAAAAAAGTACTGTTTTTAACATAACCTAACCTACTTTTACACGAGCGAAGCCGCAAGCAAAAGCTGGTAATAGATATGTTAGATACATTTCTAGAATGCGTGCTGTAACTGAGCAGTAGGTACTTGACAGAAAACTATTGGATATGCACCTTGCCCGAAGGGCATAACACACGGCATAATACTATAAATGTAACTGCTCTTTACTTACAGCTACTTATGGATGTATAAAACTGCATTCGAATATCATTCAAATGTATATATTATGCGCATCGCTAACGTTAACTCCCTGAGCTTGCCAGCCGCCAGCCCAAATAAATTACAATACCAGGCTCGAGTACTTGGTTAATATATATACAGGGTGTCCGGTAATTAATGGACAACCTGGAAATGTCTTATAGAGGAACTGATGGTCGTTCAGAAATAAATATGAAAAAAAAATTTCCTGTATAACTTTCTTGTATACTACGACCATAAATGAATGAAATCCATCGGTTTTTTGTTGTTTTATTATTAAACACTAATTATGCTAATAGATAGACAGTCAAAAGTATGCTATGCTAATATAGCTAATTATGTGCGTATTGATTGACAATTATCGCCTGCTCCGTGCCTCGGAGAGCACGTTAAGCCGTCGGTCCCGGCTGCCATGAATATCTATGGCAGTCGTTATTGGGGAAGTCGACACAAAAATCCCACTGGGTCGAAGTCTAAGATAAGATAAGATTATAATAATTAGGCCACTGTGACCCTGAGCATCTAGAACAAGACTTGGCACATGTGCCTAAACATATTCATACAAAAAGGATTTTGTAAGTAAATAGAAACACCAAAGAATAAATTATGTTCGGGTACTTTGAAATAACTAGGTACACTTCAGAACATTGAGACAACTACCATCTTAGTCTTCCCGTGAACATGGCTGCTGTAAAACAACCGAAACGTCGGCGTCGGGGCAAAGTATAAACTTAAATATAAATTGTTTTAAAATTAAATAGTAGTAAAGTTCAACAATAATAGTGTTAGAGTTTTAAAAATTATGTGATAAAAGTGTTTTAAAGTAAAATAAAAAGCGCGGCAAAATCCGTAAAATGTGTTTAATTTCAATGTCATAACATTCGCGTAAGATAATATTAAGTAAACGTATTAATCGGATCACAAATAATATAGACATCTGGAAGTAAATCCGTGGTTTTGAGATAATCTACTTTATGATAATACACTTACATAATGGCTCACATACGACAACATTGTTTCATACTTAATACCCATACAGAAAATAATAACTGATAATTTTTTGTATAAATACAGTATTATATCTAATTTAGTAAGTTAAATTCACAAAAATAAAATGTTGACAATAATGAAAAGATTTTTAGTAATTGGTACTAAAATTTATAAATCGAGATACATTCCACCAAATTATTATTATATTATTTTATTGATAAAACATACATACCTGCTTTGTAGAACATGTACACAAAAACAATCACATAAAAAAGCCACTTCATTTTGTTATTTCAAAATTAGAATAATCGTTATAATATAACACACTTATTTTTTTTACCAAAGGAACATATTCGTTCGTTCTATTTTGTATTCGTGATCGCTGTGTTACGCTCCAGATGAAAGTGTGGTCCAGTAAAACAACATACGTACAAAATATTTAATAGGATGAATTAATTAATCCTAATGATCATTATTGTGTACAATGTCATCAGTGAGGAAGTGACACTTACCGTAGTTACCATGGAAAATTAAAAAGGTCACAATACTGTGTCAAACATAACATTACTCGTGAATATTTTAATAAAAATATATGGTACGTCGTATGAAAGGATAGATAGAACAGTTACAATACGTGAATACAAAATGTTGTAGTCGTTTCTAGGCGTATTGCGTGATAGGAGGACTATGAGATTTGGCATAGTTAAAAGAAGAAGTACAGGAAGCTAAAACTCATAAAATTATTGTCGAATTACGACCATTTAGCATGGATCAGTAGTTTATAAGCTCTTTAATTTTTGATAAGGTTGCTTTTTCTGTATTGTAAGCTAGTGGAAATAACAAATACGTTTCGATTTTATTTATTTAATACGGGCACAGCAGCGATAACTTAGTGAGAGACCGTGTAACTGCCACGCAGATGTATCAAGTTCGATCTAAAGGCACGCACGTCGAACGTTTCGGAATTATGTGCGTTCATATAATCTAAAATCGCTTTCTTCGTCGCCGAAGGAGATTATTGTGAGGTAAACGGAATATTTTGAAAGTTTATTTGAAAGAGAGGAATGGGAATGACAAAGTTTCGAAATGAATGATAATGATAGTAATGATGAAAACCCTATTAGTATGGATGAAATAATGAACGCATTGAAAAGCATGAAATTAGGATCTGGTGGTTTTGATAGGATTACAGTCGAAATGCTGACAGCTGGACAGGGTCTTATAGTAACTCAGTTGTGCTGCATTTTTAACTTGTGCTGGAATACCGGCCGTGTACCAAGTGATTGGTGCTAGGCCATCATAGTACCTTTATACAAGGGAAAAGGCTCAAAGCGAGATTATAATAATAATAATAATATTCTACAACTTACACACAACACCATCTAGCCCCAACTAAGCATAGCTTGTACTATGGGTACTAGACAATGGATAAACATATATATATATTTTTTTTTTTTAATATCTACATATTATACATAGAAACACCCAGACCAAGACAAACATCCATGTTCATGCACACAAATGTTTGACTTGTGCGGAAATCGAACCCGCGACCTTAGGCGTAGCAGTCGGTTACACTAACCACTACGCCATCGAGGCCGACAAAGGATTGCAAAAGCTATAGAGGCGTTAGCTTGCTTAGCGTCACGTCGTCGTTAAATTGTATGCGAAAGTGTTAATTGAAAGTATTGTGAAAGTAACCGACGAGAAAATATGGGATGCACAAACGGGATTTCGAAAGGGTCTGGGATGAACGTATCAGGTCTTTTCCTTACGGAGCATAGCCAAGCAAGTTTTGTTTATTGTCAAAAGGTCTATTGCGCATTCGTGGATCTGGAAAAGCCTTATGATAAAATGGTGAGGAGTGAATATTGGTCGGTATTGTCCATGTATGGAATGAATAGCAATCTCACGCGGGCTCTGAAATGTCTTTATGATGATTCCAGAGCTTGTGTTAAGATAAATGGGACCTACACAGAATGGTTTAGTATCGAAAAAGGTATTAGACAAGGAATACAGAGTGTAGCGTCACCCCGGCTGTTTAACCTATACATGGACAATTATTTAAAAGATTTAAAAGATTGTGAATGGGAATTAAGAATGAATGAGTTACTTGTCAAATGTCTTCTTTATGCCTATGACCAAGTAACACTTGCATTATCGGCGGAAGAGTTGCAAGCGATGGTAACTATTATGCATGATGCTTTTAAGAGTAAAGGAAAGAAAATGAATGTAAGCAAGACGAAAGTAATGGTATTTGAAAAGGAGGAGTGCATGACGATGTATAGTGATAGATAGTGAAAGAGTTTGTATATTTGGGTATTTTGTTTACAAGGGATAGTAAACATGAGGGAGATATTAAAAGCAGAACGATTGCTGGCAATAAAGTTAATGGCCTTCTACGCGCTTTTATGAACAGTCGAAATGTATCCGAAAAGGCACGTTTTGCTATTCATAGAGGACTATCAGTGTTATTACTTATGCACGGAAGTGAAAGTTGGGTATGGCAAAAGAAGCATGAGAATAGAATAAATGCTGTAGAAATGAGAGTGCTGAGAGACATAATATATGTGGTGTGACTCTGAAAGATAGAATTAGGAATAGTGTGATTAAAGAGAAATGCGGCACGAAAGTGGATATAGTAATAAGAATAAAAAGGGTACGTTAAGCTGGTTTAGGCATGTTGAAAGAATGGATGAGAAAAGACTGACTAAGAAAGTTTAAAAGGCTAGTATGAATGGAACAGTCGCAAGAGGCAGACCTAGGCGAACGTTTCTTAATCAGATCGGAGAAGTTCTGAAAAGGCCAGGTTAAGAGCACCTTAAACCAACAAGCGTGTATAAGAAATGTGATGAAAGTGAATGAAGCCAGAGAAACGTGTCAGGATCGCAGCAAATGGAAATCCATAGTCTCTGCCTACCCTTTCTTTGGGAAACAGGCTTGAATCTATGTAATGTACTTACATAAATGTGTCTTAGGAGGATAACCCTTTTCTCGAAGATATGTGTAGTCTGCCAATCCGCACTGGGCCAGCGTGGTGTGATATAGCGCAACCCTTCTCATATTGTAAAGAGGGCCGTGCCCAGCAGTGGTACTGTTTATATACAGGGCTGATATTATTAGATATCATTAACAGCAAGTTTGTCATAATTTTTGATTATTTGCTGCAGAAACGCGCTCCGTTTTTACCCGACTGCGTCGGAAGTAGGGTAATGTTTTACGAGCGTATGTACATATGTATGCATATATGTATGTATGTATGTATGTATGTATGTAGATATGTATGTATGTATGTGTGTATGTATGTCCATTTCTTTGGCACGCCCTACAGCCCAAACGGCTGGACGGTTTTTGACATATGAGGTGTCGTTGAATTCATCAGAATTGTGGTAGTGACATAGGCTATATATCTTTCAAAATGGAGCCCGCAAATTAAAAAAGAAGGGGGTGGGTTTTATTTTTCTTACCTTAGCAATATGGGTATCAAATGAAAGATCGTCGTTCACGTTTATATTACTGTTTTAAAACAAATTGTCAAAATGCGTAACAATTATATATCGGGACGCACAAAGTATCATTTTCTAGCAAGAATGTATTCAAGTCAGGAATGACATTGCCTGTACTTAGTTATATATTAAAATAAAACTATGTATATATTATGTTCTATTATAATATTACATAAGTAACAACAGAAATAACTTGTCGGTTAATAAAACTAAAAAGTCATAAATAAAATTATTATTATAGAAACAAAAAACCCGACTGCTTAATGAACTGAACAGAGAAAAACAAGTAGGTATCACAATATCTATATAAAATTCGACTGACTAATCCATTGTTTTATAAGCTTACTTTATCAAATAATGAAATAACTACATATGTATATTCAAATAAGTTAAACTAAATACTTTATGGTGCTGCAGGTGCGGGGACAAACAATACTTTGTTACCTACGGGCAAAGAAAGATCTACCAAAACTACGTTTGTCATCGCATGCGGCACCGTAATTGTTCAGTTTAACTAATTTGAATATACATATGTAGTTATTTCATTATTTGATAAATTTAAGCTTACAAAACAATGCATTAGTTAGTTCAATTTTATAGGAATAGATTTTGTAATACTTGTTTTTCTCTTTTCAGTTCATTACTTTTAAGCAGTCGGGTTTTTTGTTTTTATAATAATAATTTTATTATCTACGATATTTACTGAAATACAGGTATATATACTTAGTTCAGGGGCCAGAGTTACTAGAGAAGTGCATATTCTTAGGCCTAAATTTTTATTGTATTTTGTGTCATATAATTTTGAACAATAAAGATTATTATTATAATTGGGTTCTCCTATGAAGACGTTCTCAGTAGCATCACGGGGTCTGAAACTGTGCCGAATAAACGGCGACAGACTCAACTTTATGACACGGGTCCTAAAATACCTCTGCATATCCCTTGTTGGAGATATAGGGGTGAAAATATATATAATTAATATTCATATCATACCATACGTTTAAAATGATAATAATAAATATTATTACATCTTTAACAATGAAATTGCTGTTTATGTCCTTCAACTAATTTCACGGATTCTGTACAAAATGCAATGGTTATTTTATTAATACATATATATTTCTAGAATAAACTACCGATATAAATAAAAAAAGTGTAATTGACAATTTTACGACAACAAAACGGATTTTGCAAATAAAAATCTGTAATACATTGGGATTACCTATATACCATTGATATAGATGGTATCGACAAGAAAATATAACGATAATACAGTGTGTAGTGTAAATTACAAATGATCTTTGAACTGCTGGCTGAAATTTGCATTACACACATGTAGCCAGTTGTAATATATTTGTGTGATAAGCAAAAAAACTAATTATTATTAAAACATACAATCTATAGCTAATGAGACCCATTAAGTAGTAAACAATGATGTCATTTCAATGTTGCCAATTTGAACTTTGATCACTTGAGGCCAATTAAAATTTGAACTACTTTGTACATACATTGTATGATGTATCACGCTATATCGCAGAAGGAGAGGCAGAGTTGTATTACATCCACAATTCACCAGCTATGGCTTTGTATTGACAAATTGTTTTAGACAAAGTATAAAATCTTAACATAAATCTCTTTTCCCGATTCAGGAATTGAACCCGAGATTACATGCACAGCCGTTTGATTCACTAACAGCATCTCAGCTAAATAACAAGATTTGATTGCAACAAGATAACTTTATAATTATAATCTATCTGTATCTTAGTAATTGAAAACATCCATAACTTGAGGTATAATTTCTACATCGCTGACACTGGGAAAACTACAAATAGGATAAAACAGATGAAATAGGTAGGTTATTCATAACAGGCATGCCACAATCGTGGCGGTAAGTCACGTTTTTAGGATGTGGTTGAACAGGTAGCATGGTGCCCTCATCTTCCGACTGACACAGGTAATGACTGGCCACGGTTGTTTTAGCCAGTGCTTGTGTACTGGCTGGTAGGAGACGCCCGGATGTCATCACTGCAATGACTGGCACGATGTTGTTGTGGACAAGGCGCTGCACACTTTAGCGGATTGCTCCTCCTGGGCATCGCAGCGCCATGAGTTGACCAAAACAGTCAGTATGCCCACTCGCTCCCGGTCGTGGTTCAGTCTATGGTCCAGAGAAAGAGGTCGTGGAACGACGTCGCCTTCTTCTGTGTGGAAGTTATTTTCATCGAAGAGGCGGCGGAGCGGGCGCGGGATCGTTTGAACCAACTCCGCAACCGCAGAACCGGGCGCCGAAAAGCGCGAGACAACCTCCAGCCACCACCACCACCAAGAGAGATTTCACCTAGGGGTGGTAGGCTTCGTGAGCCTGCCCGCCTCCCGATCCGTGAGGCGGCGAGTCTTCTTCACCCCACAAAGGGCGAAAAGGGCAAAAGAAAATTGATTTTAATAATGGGTAGGTTAGTATCGTATCGTTGCCTGTGGTTTCAGACGGCGGCGGACCGAAACCTCGGCGGAGTCGCGATTGCATGGGAAAGTGATTACCGCGGCTCCGCCGTCTCTGGTTATGTTGCGGAACAGGTTGGTAGGGTAAGTCGGTATTATCGGGATATATTTTCACCGGTAAGTCCAAGATAACTTCTTCGTCACCCCACGGAGAGAAAAGAAGAGAAATACATTGTTTTCGAGGAATAGCTAATTTACAATCATGACTTTAAACACACTTACTAGTATTTACACTTATACTTTGTATCGTATAGTTTAAAGATAAAGATAAAGATCATTTTATTTATTATATAACATGAGTAACATACATATTGCATGCAAGTTGTTAAATTAAATTTCAATGACGGTCATGTTTAGCCTCTGTGGCATACAAATATATAACAAAAACTTTGAACAATAATAATTAGTTTTGACATTACAGATTTGTATTAATAAATTATTCAATATACATTATTATAGAAAATATAATCAATAAGGAATACAATCTATCTATATACTTTATTTATTTAACATTACATTATTTACTATTTAATTATATTATATTCTCATTACATTATTTTATGAATTCCATTTTATTTTGCTTTTAGCAGTATATAACTCAGCATATAGCATATAATTTATTTAAATGTCAATATTAAATGTGATAGCAGTTAGTAGTCAATGTTATCATCCAGAAAATTCTTTATATTATAGTAGGCTTTATTTGCAAGGAAATCATATAACTTCTTTTTGAAAATATTACTATTATGTTCTTTCCAAAGTTTAGGCAATTTATTATATATTTTTGGGCCCATGCAAAATATGCTGTTATTCATTCAAGCAGTTTTTGATTTATGTAGGCGAAGTTTACTATTTCACGTCTATTGCGAACGACCGCATCAGATAGACGTGGAAACAAGTTAGGATTGCTTTTAACAAATATTGCGCTTTTCAAAATATAAAGAGAAGGTAATGTCAATATTTTATGTTTTATAAAGAATGGTTTACAGTTTTTGTGACCTTTAGTTTCAACATGGTTCTTATGCATTGCTTCTGGGCTTTAAATATTAATTCTTTATTCGTAGAGTTACCCCAGAAGATAATGCCGTATCTAAGATTAGAGGAAACTTAAACATGGTACGCTGTAAGAAGGACGTCAATATTGAGCATTGGTATTAATTTGTATATTGCGTAAGAAGATTTCTTTTTTTATTATTAAGGCATAGGTATGTTTTCCGATTCAGTTTTTTGTAAACTATGATACCAAGAAACTTTGCATTATCAATTTCATTAATAGTTTCATTATTGTAGTGAATATTTAGTTTAGACATAGTGGATCCTCTTTGTGTAAAGTGCATTATATTGGTTTTTACCAAATTAATTTTAAATTATTGTTCTCCAACTATTGTATCATTGATATCAGAGAATTATTAATATCATTATTATAGGTATCTCTATTTTTACAAGATAATGTTATGGTATGTATATGTCATCGGTAAATAGTGTCACGTTGTAGTTTGCTAATGCTTTTGGGTAGGTCGTTGCTATATATCTATACTAATATTATAAAGCTGAAGAGTTTGTTTGTTTGCTTGAACGCGCTAATCTCAGAAACTACTGGTTCGAATTGAAAAATTATTTTAGTGTTGCATAGCCCATTTATCGAAGAAGGCTATAGGCTATATAACTTCACGCTATGACCAATAGTAGCGAAGCAGCAATAAAAAATGTTGCAAATACGGGGAAAATTATCTTATATGAAGCAGATGAAGCTGCGCGGGTCAGCTAGTAATAAATAACAGAGGTCCCAAGACACTGCCCTGAGGCACACCGTATTTGACTACTCTGCCAGATGACCGATAAATTTCTTCATGTTTTGTATATGTGCTTATTGCGGTTATTTCTGTATGTTGTTTTCTATTTGTAATATATGATTCTATGAGACGCAAAACGTTACCCCGGATGCCATAAGCTTCAAATTTTTTTATCAAAATGGCGTGTCAATCGTAGTCAAATGCTTGCATCATATCGCAAAATATGGTGCTAACAGGAATGTTTTTGTCTACATTTATTATTACTTTATACATGAAATCGTAAATAGCCATATTTATCGTTTTATTATTACGAAAGCCTTTCTGTTCTTGAGTTAGTATATTATTCTTCTCAAAATATGTAGATATACAATTGTTTATATAATATGTGTTTCTTAAATATTTATAGAGATAATACTTAGGAGGGATATAAGTCGGTAGTATTGCATACGTTTCTTATCGTCCTTTTTAAACAACGGTTTTATTATTGATACTTTCAGTGCCTCTGGAAAAATACCTGTATCGATACTTAGGTTTATAATATGACTCAAATGTGTACATATTTATATATACAACAGCTTTGATGACTTTTGTTGAAAGACCGTCATAGCCCACACTATTAGTATTTCTCAATGAATTTTTTATTTTATATATTTCCGCAGGGACACAAGGGGCTAAAAAGAAAGAGTTTAATCTATTTTCTATAAGAGATGTAACATTTTTATAAGAATTATTAAGAGGGGCTATTTTTCAACAAAGTATGTATTAAATGCATTTGCTATGACTTTAGGCTTAGTGATTAAGCTATTTTTAATTTTTAATTTTTCAAATAATATCTCTTGGTACATTTAGTTGTGAACTATTAATTATTTTCCACGTTGCTTTCGACTTACACGCAGAAGCCTTTATTGTATAGTTATTTTGGGCTTTCCGAGTAAGCTTAATTATAAGTTTTAGTCTTTTAGAGTAATCAGTAAATATTTTTTATTAATTCATCTGGTTTATGCCTATATTGCCATAATAATTTGCGTTTCTTTTTGCTACATATTTTTATGCCACGAGATATCCACTTGGATTTTATGATAACATTAATAACACTAGTTACCTCAGGAAAACATAACTTAGAGTACAGAGCAAATGTATCTAAAAACAATTATAAGCTTTATTGGGATCAGATGTTTCGTATATATTTGAAAAGGATAAGCTTTTTAAACAAGTTTTGAATTTATTTATGTTTTCTTTACAATAGTCTCTTTTAGTTTTATTAGCGCTTGGTGGTAATCACAATCCTCCATATATGATAGATACATAGATATTATTTATAGGTTTTATAGCATCGAGGGGCTAAAAATACTTAACCCTTTGTGTTTTATGCCTTCATAAATAATAAAGTTTACGACTAATATTTCAATATTATATTTATTACGTACATAAAATTTTGAAAAGATGCCCGGTCCATAAAGAATTACGACCAGTATGTTATAATATTTATAGGTAAGATATTTTACTGTTATTTGGTAGCAAGGACCATAATACTAAAGAAAATTAAATAATCGTGGAGAGATTTTAAAATGTTAAAGTCAATGTGTAAATACGTCTCTCAAACATTATATTGCACTGAAAACGTGTATGCAGAAATATGTACCTTCACCAGTAGGTAGCTACATATTTTTCTTACATAGACAAAACTATTTGATATACCCAGGACAATCAGATGAAAACCGAAAAATAATAAAATTGCAATATCGAATGATGATAGAAACAAGCTTACCTACCTTTTCTCCTTTTAATAATATTTGACTATCAAGTTCGACGACACTTGTTTCCTCTTTTAATGTATTTGTATCATTTTCATAACTTATGTTTTCTAACTACTAAATTGTGTTTATACGTACATAGTACTTAAAATAGCAGAAGAGAAATCTTACACGTAGATAATGAGGCGATCATCTATATTTTAGAACCAACATCATGGAGATGCGAGTCTATTGTCGACGTCTACCTGGACTAATACTAGACACTGTTCTGCTACAAAGAATTTATCCTTGCCCGATCCGGCAATTAAATCCAAGACCGTACAAAGAAGTGGTATTCACCACTGCAACGCCATTGAGGCAGCTGTTTCACAGTAATGATTACCCAATTATAGATCATATAATGATAACACTGGAGAACAGTCATTTTGCGGCATGGTAAGTTGAAGTAAATTTTGTGTAAGATCAGTATGCTGAATACGAGAAAATATCAGATTTGTTAAATTGACTCTAGTTTATGAGATAAGACTTTATAACTATACGAATGAAAGAAAGTCGAAATTAAAATACAATTACATATTAAATATATATTTTAGAAGCGGCTTTATAAGAATGACAAGAAAACTTAATACATATACAATTAACAAAACAACATAAAAAGAAATTTGGAAAGCTTTATCTGTAAGCTTTCTATTGTGTTTATGTTTAGGACAATCCATTATTAAACTCAAGCAATAGTCTGACATCATAAGATGGCTGTCCCGTCGGCCTTGGTATCTTTCTTTTATTGTTCTAATGTCCTGATGGAACCGTTCTTTTTGTTGAATATCTCAAGAACCAGAGTCAATCCATACAAAGTAAATTCATTTCGGGTATGACTGATGAAGGTGTTTATTAAAACCAGTAACAAAATTAATTCCGTAGAAAATATGTATATATTTTTTTATTCCCTAGTGTAACTTTTCTTGTAGATGAATGAGCCACCCCTTTTGCTTCAACATTTAAGGGTAAATAGATAATATGTATAAAATAGTATATTATAGTCCTTTTATAAAACTGCCTCGGTAACGCACTCGTAGTAGCGTGCGATTGCTGTTCATGAGGTATCGAGTTTGATCGGGCAAAGTAACATGGGCTTTTCTTTTAAGAAAACTTTCAGTAGTAGCGGAGTATAGAACTGTGCCCGATAAACGGCAATAGACTAGCCCAATAGATACGGTCGCAGTTAACAAAAATTTAAGTGCGACCTAAAAACATAGTTGATAACATTTTTCATTTTGTTATTTTAGAAAGGAAATTTCCTATTCTAGAAATAATTCCTGCGTTGCGAGAGACTTAAAAAACAGAAACAACGGACACAAAGAACACCCAGGCTCGAGACAATTTTTTGTGGATCACATATTTAATAATTTTTGTCACGTATGGTAATCAAATCTACAACATTTGGCGCAGTGACAGAGGCGAGGCGATCATTTAAGCCACTCCGACATCCATGTAGTCATTACTACTAAACCTTTCGTACCCAGTTACACCTATGAAGATTTTTCCTGCGGCTTTGCTCGCGAAAATGAAGTTAGGTTAGGTTAGAAACAATGTTTCTTTCCTAATGAAAAGTTCTTTATGTCCTTTTCTGTTCCTCTGACAACGTATATGCAAAATTTTATGATGATCGGTTGAGTAGTTAAGACGTGAAATCGTGACAAACAAACTCACATTCACATTTTACCCCGCGGTTTCACCTGCATAAGTCCAGTTTCCGTGGGAATATCGGGATAAAAAGTAGCCTATGTGTGATGTGTGTTTCATCGCAATCGGTCCAGTAGTTTTTACGTGAAAGAGTAACAAACATCCATACATCCATACAACTTTCGCATTTATAATATTATTAGTAAGGATAGTAAGGAAGTTACAATGGAGAGTATCTAATGGAAACACAGTTCATAAATACCTATGCTAGTTAAATACACCGTTTGATAAAATTTCCATAAACAATCGAAGGGATTGCAAGCGCAATGAAGCGCACACTTAGGTTAATGACTGATGTGATCATCTACGTGACACAGTTTAGCAATACGCATTCATAACATTTTCCTTCGCTAATATACGCAATCCCAAAGAGGCTCTTTGCGACGCACTTCGACCATCGTAGATATAATAAAGACTTGGTATATAACAATGTCCCTAAAACAAAGAGAATTAAATCAGGATTATTAACGTTCATTTATTTATTTCCTTAGGCTTACAAACAACTACTTACATTAACACGTTTCTTTTACATAAAAAGAAAACACACCATACCCTGTTTCGTGCAAGTATTGAGTCGAAAGCAAAGACTGTCTCCGTGGCGCAGTGCGTAGTGAATGCGACTGCTGTGCATGAGGTCTCGGCTTTGAATCCCGGGTCGGGCCAACAAAAAGTTATTGGGTTTTTTAGTTAAGAAATTACAATAGCAACCCTGAGTTAGGAAGTTGGCGGTGTTAGACACATCTTGCCTTGGAAAGCATGTAAAGCCGTTGGTCCTGCGCCTGATCTGTCTCCGGTCGTGTCGTATTACCGTCCCATCGGGTCATGAGAGTTAGGGAACAGAGAGTGCACTTGTGTTTGCGCACACACTTGTGCACTATAATATCTCCTGCGCAGATGGCCAGTCTCCGTTAAGACTGGCTGCTGTGGCCGAATTTGCGTCTGGAGGACATTATTATTATTATTGTGTCGAAAGTTTTCGATGCGTAATGTGCGTAGTAAAAGAAATACAATTATAAATATACTAGACTTTCCCCACAGCTCCACTCGCGTTATAGTACATTGTCTCGATAAATTTCTATTCCTCGAGAACAGTACCGTTTTTCTGGATGAAAGGTGCTAAACAATCTCACATTCGCATTTATAATATTGGCTAGGATTAGTAAGAATTCCATCTATGATACACTTTACTCAGTCTAAGCAGTCTATATACTGGGTGTTTCTTAGTATAGTGAAAACCTCTCAGGGGATGATTATAATTGTTGTTAAAAACAACATTTCAAAAAAAATCTGCTCTTCCATACATTTTGTCGAGGTCAAAGTCCAATTTTGTATGGAACAGCTGTTTTCCAGCGATTTCAGAATTGAAAAAACAAAAGTTGTTCATAAGAAGTATAATCACTCCTTGAGAGGTTTTCAATATACTAAGAAACACCCAGTATATTATAAAATATACTGAAAATAAAAGCTTAAATATATAAATAAAATTTAAAACCTCAAAACATGACACTTACTTACGTCATTGCCATTTGCTATCTTTGCCCTAAACCAATATGTTGGCTTGCTATAAACCTGGTATCACCTTTGCTTAATTTCTTGTAAAGCAAATGAGAGAAATGTCAGGAATAAGAAGCAAATCGAGTGCGTGTCTAAGTATTTACCCATCCCTATGGAAAGTAGAGGTGAATGTCCTAATATGTTTAAGTTGATAATTATTTTAATACTTATAATCTTTCGAACAGGTGTAGTTCAGAGCTTGTTTGTATTAAACTTGACTTTGCTTGGCTTACGTAATTCAAGAACACATCGCGAAGCAACCCCCAAGGCTGACAATATTCGATAATGATTTCGAACATATACATATAGAAAGTGCAGTAATGTCTGCTAACTTTTAATTAATTTGTTAATTATCGATTTACCGATAGATGAAAACATCGCGAGGAAAACTGCATGTCTCAGAGTTCACCTTAATGTTCTAAAAGGGAAGTCTACCGGAATGGGACAGCATGATAGTCTAAAATCAATGTCAAACTGAGAGAAAAGGTCCCTGTGCCCAGAAGTAGGACTGTTTTTTAACAGGGCTGAAGTTATTATAATTACGCACGAATTTAAAAAACACTTACACATATACTAAGCAATTATTTATATTAGAGGTCTGAATAATAGAATCGAATGAATCATGGTGACGTCACGCATAACACATTTTTATCAAAATGTAAAGAACGTCGCCATCGCATTGAACTTCGACATACCCTGAATAACAATGTGTGACGTTTCAATGTGATAATTATCATGTACATCGCAGGAATACTTAGAAGGTCACCCGAAAACGATGACGTACGTTCCACATTCGTGAATGACGAAATAAAATCAAAGTTGAACTTAACTTCTTTATAAACCCAATATCCAGCAAAGCAACGCCAACCCTTTCTTTTTTACTGAAAAGTACCGGTCACTGACATCTAATTTTAAATTTTCGTGGCGCTCTTAACGTGCACCTTATTCTAATAAAGCATACAAGCCATTTTAGGCATTCACGCATCTTTCTAGAGATAAGCAAAATAAGGAAGTAATTAACATTTAAAATTTGAATATAAATAAATGGGGGTCGTAGTGGGATGTCTACCCACAGCTGTGTTTAAATAGCAGTTATTTATTAAATATAAACAAATGGACTTATATCTAACTTTATATAATTATGTGCATTTAAATTACCAGACATAATATACAATGTTATAAATAATTATTCATCTGCTTACGTGAGTACAATAATGTTATGTCACAGATTGTATGACCGTTTCTATTGTGCATCCTTTTTTTTTATTTTTTATTTATTTCTTTTATTACCAGATTTGAAACGCTTGTATCTTAATTATAAATGAATAAATTTAAAAAAAACACCTTTGTATTTTAGAGTTTGGGTAATGTAACTATTTGCCTTAAAAATAAAAAAGTAAGTCGACTACCCTATTCTAAATGATAAACATATTCAACATCTCTGAAGTGTTTCAAAGTCACCATAGGTTATGCAATCGTCGAGTTCATTACTCTTTGGACCTTAAACAGGATACAATCGATAAGATATGGTCACTCGATAATTTCTACGAAATTGAATTATCTGAAACAAACTTTACCTAACTGAGTTGAGTGCGAGTTTGGTAGGAGCGACCAAACTCGCACTCAACTCAGTTAGGTAATGTAAAGCAGTGTAAAGTATAGTATATATGCAAAAGCATCTCTCTACGATTTGCCTCCATCGGTTCCTGTTCATGGCACTTCTGACCACCGAGCTAAATTTGGTTGAAGATAAGTGCTTTACTTGATCGGTTCATCTGGTTGGAGACCGTACTCGAGCTCTCTTGCCCTCCGTGTTTTCAACTAAGATCAGCTTTTCATGCAAACGCATATATGTTTTAAAACATGGTATACTAAATCCTAATTAATAATTTGTTTGTTACACTTTCACACCTCAACCGACAATTTTCAGGGTTACAGAGAAGAAAAGAGAGTTCCTTTCATCCACAAAAAAGTATTGTTCCCGAGGGATATCTATTGATGAAATCTACATCAAAGCGGGCCGCGGGCAAATCTAGTACTTAGATTTTTTTAATCATTTAAAGAATGTCTGATCCTACACGTTTATTAATGCAAATGACAGCTCACTAGATGGCGTTGAGAGCTCGTAATTAGTTTAGCCACATGACCTAAATCATGTCAGATAATAAACTTCTAAAACTATAATACAAGGTACATACAACATTTTTAATTGTCTCATTATAATTTTACCTAATAAGCTAAATTAGTATTTTATGAATAATATTGTAGACAATTAAGCGGCGGTTAAAATATGCACTTGACCATTGCTTCCTGGAACAAAAACAATGTGTGCCGCAAGAACGGTACTTGATAATATTTGACTTTGACCCTGATAATAGTTTGTCAGTTATGTCGGTTATACAGGACATAAAAACAAATTATCATAGAAGTAAATGATTAATTGAATTGACTGTTACATTTAGCCGTTCTAGTTATGTCCACTGGTTAAGTATAATTATTGTCATATACCTACCGGGAGGGTTAGTCGAAATTTATTTTATACTTATTTCTACCAATAAACTTTATTGTAAATAATTTTATTAGCCTTATTATAATGGGCTTTAGACTGTGTAAAATCATACGTGTATTCTATTTAATAAGGATTGTTTTATTTATTATTATATTATATTCAAATAACTTTCAAAAGGATAATAAACTATCTTCTCCTTTAAACTATAATTACGGTGATAACCTTAAATTGTCATTAAAATTCTAATTTTGAGACAATGAATATGAATAAATTTAACTATATAAGTACCAAAAAATATATTTTTTATAAATCTACTTGCTACATAATAGAACTGAAAAAGCCACTGAAATTTACATATTTTAAGACGCAAACATTAATAAGAAAATTTTCTCTTGTCTTTTCTAAAAATCTCTCAGCAATAAGCTCATGTTGCTGTGCTTGTACGTATGATGTGATTGAACTACCTTTAACATCATTCGTTATAAGTGACTGGCATACAACTATCTTTCTGTTTTCGATTTGCACCCATCTCAAGGTCATAGAATAAGTATTTTACGTTTTCTTCGTGTTCATGTTTATACTTATACTGTATATTTTCTTGTTATCCCATGTGTATTATACATCAGCGATTGCCAACAAGTAAGGCCATATCATAAATACTACTAGCGCATTGTGATGTATAATAAGAAGTAAATGCCGCCACACACGCAATGGATACCGACATCTAGTAACTGGTCCCTCTTCTGTAGACACCACGGCATTCGTTGAGAAGTTCTCTATTACCATTTTTGCTATAACAGTCCACAACTTAAATTTATTTAGCTACAATCTTCTGTTAGGTAAAAGTCATTCTTTAGTCAAAGAGTGCTATCCTTTTTTTATATCTATTTCTGGCGCTGCGGTAGAAACGCATAAATCTAGTCTTATCAAAACTCTATAAACATACTATCTTTCAACCATATCTATGTTTTAAATACTATAGGTAGTCTCAGTGCATGCATGTCTCTATATAAGAGAGCTATTCTTTACATATTTCACCAGCTTTGAAGTCTACATAATAGAGAATTATCCCATCCTGCCATAATTGCTCTCAACCAGACAGTATCAGACGTCGTGCAACTTCGACAGACGAATCCCATAATCAATATCACATTAGCCAACCCAGAAAACCAAAGCAAAAGCTGACGCACATTAGTCGTATTACCTACCGCTCTGCCACTGAGTTAGTCAGTAAAATACATCTAACATAGGTAAAGTTACTTATTTGAGTAACTATTTAATACCTAATTAAACGATAATAAAATATAGATTAATAAGCAGACGCTCTATAACAGCGTGATTATAACGCTACTCTAAAGCAACTGATTTCGGTTTTATTAATTACTAGATTCTGCCAGCGCCTTTGCTCGCGTTTATCTAGATTTCATCGATAAATTTCTATCGCTCGTAAACAGTACTTTTTCTGGATAAAAGTAACCCTATAAACTTTTTAGTATCCCCGACAACGTATGCGAAATTTCCTGATATTCGGTCGAGTAGTTAAGACGTGAAAGACTATAAATAAACAAACTTACGTTTGCATTGATAGTATAAGTTAGGCAGTCACAAATAGAAGACGACTTTAGCTTTCTTTTGTATTTTAAAACCAAAAAACTGGTTATCTGCCGATTTATGTCAAGGAACTAGAATTAAATCATCACTTACATAACTAATAAATTATACAACATCAATATGTTTTTTCGGGGTCAACCAAAACTGGATGGTCATTATTACTCAGAATTACTTCAAACTTTCTAGAAGTGTTATGCTACTTATAAATATTATAAAGATTTAAGTAAACTAGCTTTTGTTGCGATATATATAAAAATAATTCTTGAAATGTGCCAGGATTGTATCTATGTACTTAAATAAGCGTAAATAGTGATGATTATCAACAAAACTCATAAAAGGGTATCAATATATATATACATATATTAGAACTAACTTATACCTAAAATATATTATAACATACATATATAAAAGGAAAGTCTAAAACTAACCCGAGCGGTATGGGCGTCATGGAATTCCCCCGCATCACAGGTATAACAAAGAAAAATATAAACCATACAATTACCTTATTTTAAAATACAACTACCGCAGTAGGAATAAATCCTGTGTTACGAGGAACTTTACAAGGTTTTAAACAACGGAGACAAAGGACACCAGACTCGGAACAACTATTTATGGACCACACAAAGAGGAATGCCTATTCTCCATAGTGTCTCATGCCAAAGATGGACACTAAAAATTACTATAAAAATTGAGTGTTTTAAGATCTTAACAGTATTACACATCTAAAAAATATATTCAAATTGACGCTACAATTTTAGACACACCTATAAAAAATAAATGTATTGAGGCTATTTTTCTATACAAAAATGTGTCTAGTTGTGAGATAATTCAAAAACATCTTTTTTCTCAATGCTCTATTATTTAATTAAGATAGGATGTATTTGTAATATATTTTTAACCAATTATACTTAATAGGGTATGAAAAAAAACACATTTGTTATTTTAACAAATCATCTAGAAAAGGCGCAAGCATATATTGGACTCATATATTGCCCAATAGACTTACTCTTTTTAACTATTTTTTGTAAATTGCAGTGGCCTCAATTTGAATGAAAGTAAATACCTACATATTTTTGACGACAAAATCAACTGGAAAGTATTTGTTTCTCTAGACTTGTCCACTCGTTGCCTCAGATGGACATTCCCCTTTTTGGCTTGTGTAGGACTCAAAGTCACAACACTCACAATATTTCAAGACATCTCCAAGAGCACCGCCGCCTATTTTGTAGTCGTTTCATTTTATTTGTATTTTTTTTTCTTTTATTAACTACCAGAAGTTGATTAATAACCAGATATTACATCAGATTTTCCAAAATGGACACATTTAACGAAAATATTTATTTACATGTGTGTTCATTTTGATTTTTTTTATCTATTCTAACAATGAATAATTAAGTTATTTTAAGAAATTAACTTTAACTTTTTGTGAATTTTTGGTTTAACAAATAGCTTTGCATGTAAGAACAGAAGCAAAATTACATGACTTAATCCTTCATTCCATCGATTCGGGATAATGGGTTTTCTTACACTAACAGACATTTTTATATCATAGCCGAGTTGATTTTAACAAAACAAACTTATGTTTTTAATCTTAAATTATATTTTTCCCCTTCGCCATATAAATTTTACCACTACCAAATCTCATACACGAGGTGTATGAGAGGGGCTTAAAGTTTTCTCTTTACGTATTTACATATATATCGATTGGAACAATTATTACATATATGATCCAGAACCAACAAATTTAATCGTAAATCGTAAACTTAGAACTCTCTTTCGCAGTAGCTTAATTTTTATTTAATGTGATTTCCTAAACTATGAGTACGTTGCGCCATTCTTGCAGACATAATCATTAGGTGCTAAGGTAAACTTTTATTATACGTAAATCACGAAAATATTAAGATAGACACATTTTAAAAGCCACATTATACAAAATATATGAGCACATACCGAGTAATAAAAAGGATATTAAGAGGAAATACGAGTGGCGTTTTGCCCATTTAAATGTATTTAAATCTAAAACCTTTGCCTTCCAATTATATTCTTCTTCAAAATGACAACTTCTACATTTTAGTTAGTTCTCTACATACTTTAAAGAGATTCAAATAACAGACACAACAACACCTAGACATGGAACAACTTATTGTGGATCTAATAACTTTTGCGCTAGGAATGTTTTAATGTACCTACTATTGCAATAGCCGTTTGGTTAGGCTGTTAGAATGATATTTATTTGACATATTTTTCTTTGTCGTTATGGTATGACTACTTGCTTACTTACTATTCAGTTAGTATCAAACTGAACCAAACCACAAAGCTCTTACTATTTATACTAGTCATCGTTATGTTATTTGACGCAAAAAATAATTATGCCGCTTTATAATAATAGTTTATTCAAAGTTAAATAATCTTTGAAGTCCAAACATTTGTAAATGACATAATAATAATAATAAATTTCATTTATTCAAGTAACTAGGACTCATAAAAAATAAAAATTAAATTGTTAGTTTAACTTACAAACTATGTTAGTGTGACAATAATAAACAAACTATAAACTATCTATTATTATGATTACTAAATCTTTTAAATTATCTTGTCGACTGGACCGCATACACGCGACTCACCTCTGTACCATTCCGTGAGAGATGGCACCGCACCGATTTACGTATATACAGTCCAGCCGACCAGCAATCATGTTTAGAATGCTATTGGAGCTACCCCGCACTCTGCACACCAGAGACGCACACCTCGTTCGCATAATTGTATAGAAACAATTGACTTGAGCGTCTGCGATCATGCCTGATGCGCTGCAGAAACGAGGCAGCCCCACTAGCACCCGGAGTTCCGGGCCGGAACGCGTTGTTGTATTGAACCAGGAGAGCATTGTACGACTTCTGCGTATATCTGGCCCACAAGCCGCATGTGTAAAAAGTGGTGCAATAGGCTCGAAAGAGAGTGATTTTTACCTTAAGTGAGCAACGCGCAAAGATGCGAGCCAGCATATTCGCCCTTATCGACAACGACCTTCTCTCGCGTTCAATATCAGGGTCTTCATTAAGACCAGGCGTTAAGACATGACCAAGATATTTAAATGTTGTAACTCGTTTTAATGGTGCCCCGTTTAGTCTTACTGGAGGCATGTTTTGCGAATACCATGATTTTTTTACAATTGTATAACAACCCGTGTCTTTGCGCGTATTCTTCACAAATGCTCAATAATTTTCTAAGGCCACAAACTGACGCACTTTGCAGCACCATGTCGTCTGCGTAGCTGATGTTATTGACACAGATTCTGTTTATGTGGCAACCGACTCTGGTGGTACTGAGCTCGCCAATCAGATCGTTTACGTATAGATTGAAAAGCGTGGGTGAGCTCGATGCCCCCTGCCTCACCCCGCATTCCAACCCATACAGACGCGAATGACCTCCAGCCCATCGAACAAAGTTGGTGTGGTTACAGTACCAAAATTTAAAAATGTTGATTATTTCTTTTGGTAAATTTTCATGTTCTAGCTTCTGCCATAATAAGTCATAAACAACCAAATCAAAAGCCCTCGAGAGATCGAGAAAGCAGGCATAAATGTGAGTATCCCGCTGCGTATAGTATGCGACAGCATGCCTAAGGCACAACACTGCACTTTCAGTTGATAAACCAGGTCGGAAACCGAACTGGTTATCATGAATTTTTACCATTCTGCTTAGGTGTGCGTTAAGCATGCTGTTGAACACTTTAGTTTATTTATCACAGTTGTTAGTGACATGGGCCTATAGTTATTGATATCCACGAGGTCACCAGTCTTGTTCTTTGCAATGGGCACTACTATAGTTCGCATCATTTCAGTCGGCATGTAACTATGACTCACACAAAAGCCATACAACATAATGAGAACTCGGGCCAGGGGTGGACCAGCATGTTGCAGATGTTCGATGCTTAGTTCGTCATGGCTCGGAGATTTACCCCGCGACATGGATTGTATGGTTTTATGGATCTCTTTCGAGTTGAAATTAATCCCCATGGCCCTACCGTGCCCAGCATCGAACACCGAACGAGAATGCCCTAAGGGGGACTTTACAAAAAAGTGCTGCATGAAGAGTTCAGCAATCTCTTCAGGTTTTGTTCTGCAACTGACGCTCACAGGGACACCGGGTCTACAAAATGTAATGTAATGTAAAATGCGGTTTCATTATATATTATAATCGAATATTATTCATCAAAATTAATTAAGTAGGTTTTGTTATAATCTTCAGACTTTTAATGTTAAACCGAGTTGCCCATTATCTCTCTGCAAATCCGCCGATCCTATATGGGGCATCCGGGGTTTGAGAGGTTTAATGCACCCTCATGCATTGGCCATTGTCCAGCCTTGACCTTCGTTGCGGCAGAAATGCAATGTAATGTAATTGGACTCCCCTTTCCGCATTTGAACTCCAGGTTGGTCCATTATGCGTGAGAGTCGGCCGGTTATAGGGATAGCCAGCCCAACACCGCCCGGAAGCAAAGAAGTTTTCTTGGGTCTTCGCAGGCTTCGCGGAGTGACCTCGGGTTGTTGAGGATTTCCTTACGTTGTGCTGTTACTCCCACACATTCCAGAACCACGTGGGCAGCATATTCTTCTTCGGTCAGACATCCCCTACAGAGTGGGCTGTCTGTAGCTCCGATGTTGTACAGATGTTTGTTCAGGGGGCAATGTCCTGTTAGGGTCCCCACGATGGTCCGAAGGTCCAATCTTTGTAGGTTGAGCAGGCGGTGTGTCAGATGTGGTGAGATGGCCGGCAGGGCTTCTCTCGACTGTCTGCAGTCCGTTGTCCGTGCCCAGCGTTCGTTGTGTTGGCTCTGAGTGCGAAGCCGCATCCATGTTCTTAGTTGTGAGAATGGCAAACGGGCTGGACCATCTCTGGTGGTTCCCGATCCTCTTCTAGCCAACTCATCTGCAGCATCATTGCCCAGTGATTTACTGTGCCCCTTTATCCATTGTAAAATCACAATGTTTTTCCTCGAAAATCTTTCAAGAGCAAGGTAGAATTCGTAGACGAGCCTGGAGTCGCAGCTATTGCTCTCTAGTGCTCTAAGTACTGCTGTGCTGTCGGAGAGGATTCGTATCCTGAAGCCTTCAATCCGTCTCCTGTCGATCGCGGTAGCGGCCTCCGTGATGGCCACACATTCGCATTGGAAAATAGAACTGTGTGAGCCTATTTTCTTAGATATGTTAATATTGAGATCCAGGGAGTGAACTCCAGCGCCCGCTCCCTGTATGGTTTTTGAACCATCAGTATAGACTCGGACCTCGTTGATTCCCGATTGATCTCTCTGTTCCTCATGGAGTTGTATATGGTAGTTTTTCTAAAATAGATGTTGTTTGGGGATCTTGTCACACGGGGCGGCGAGTAGTGGTTCGTAAGCTGTAGCTTGCTCTAAGATCGATGCATGTGGACTCCTGGTGGTTCCCCACAGGCCCAGGTGTTTCAGCCGTATTGCGGCTATAGTCGATTCTTGCTGTATGTAGAGGTCTAAGGGGGCCAGCCCTAGGATGACGGTAACTGTCGGTGTTGTTCTCATACACCCTGTTATTGCTGAGCATGCCATTCTCTGGAATCTCTGCAGCTTGGTGATGACGGCATTGAGTTCAGTCCTGGTCCATCATACGAGAGCACCGTATGTTATTGTTGGTCTAATTACGGCGGTATATAGCCACAGTATTATTTTTGGGGAGAGTCCCCATGTCTTTCCGATCATTCTGCTGCATTGGAAGAAGCATGCGCATGCTCGTTGTAGTTTGTAGTCAAGGTGCTTGTTCCACAGCAGTTTGCTGTCTAGCATGACCCCTAGGAACTTGACTTTGTTAGTAAGTTTTAATTCGGTGTTGAATAATTTCGGTAGTCTGAGGTTGTTTAAGTTTCTCTAGCGAGATAACAATATGAGTTCAGTTTTTGCCGGGTGGACCGATAGACCATGGCTTATGCACCATTCTTTAATTATTCTGAAGGCAGATCTCATGAGGTCACATAGTGTGTCCTCGAAGCATCCGGTCGCGAGAATAGCAAGGTCATCTGCATACCCAACGGTGAAGAGCTCTCTGCCGTTCAGATTTCGTATTAAATCATCTACTACTATGTTCCATAGGATTGGCGAAAGTACACCACCTTGTGGGCAGCCTCTGGCCACAATTCCCCTAGTTGTTGTGTTAACTGAGAGTTGTATCGCTCTGTATTTCAGCATATTGTTTATCCACTCTGATAGCGTTGGAGTGACCTCATATGCTTCCAGTGCTTCGGTTATGCTGTTAAAGTTGGTTTTGTGAAAGGCTCCTTCTATATCAATGAAGGCGCCCAGCGTTGGTTGTTTTGCAGTTAGTCCGTTATTCGTGATACAACGTTGTGGAGCGTCAATTCTGTAGATTTGCCTTGGCTTTACAGCCAAGGCAAATCTACAGAATTGAATACGCCTACGCGTGTCGGTGTGGTTGTAGAGGTTTGTGAACTAGAGTGTTTCCTCTTATTTCTTTATCACATACCTCTCTAGTGTTTTGAGGAGGAACGACGTGAGAGTTATTGGCCGAAAAGATTTCGCTAAAGTGTAATCGCTCCTACCTGGTTTTGGAATGAATACTACTTTAACTTCCCTCCATTTCCGTGGTACGTATCGGTAAGCGACGCATGCTCTGAATATTTCAACAAGGTGGTCTGCCAAGAGATCGCCGCTCCATCTTAGTAGACCGGGAAAAATTCCGTCTAGACCTGCGGATTTGAAGGGAAGGGAGCTGTTGATAGCCCATAACACTTTCTCTCTGTTGATGAGGTCCAGGGCTACGGTCCAGTCTTGACTACTACATGCTCGTTCCGTGTACGCTTCCCAGTTGTGAGTGCCATTAATCTGGCACCCGGGAAAGTGTGTCTCTAGCAGTAGTGCACTGGTTTCAGCATCTTATTTAGTGTAGGTGATGTCAGGTTTCTTCAGACATCCTAGTATACTCTCAGGTGCACTTGATAGTATCCCCTTTGCTCTGGTTGCCTGGCTGGTGCTTTCAATGTTGGTACAAAAATGCTTCCAGAATTCGAGTTTACGGAGTTGTATGTGCTTTTTGTAAATTGATTTTATGGTTTGATAAGTTTCCCAGTTGTTTGGTCGTCATGTGTTTATTGCTCTGTTGAACAGACGTTACTTTGCAACGTAAAATCTGCAGTTTAGGGCACCACCAGTGACGTTTGGGACCGGCTTTGGGCGTCACGAGAGGGCAATTCTGTTCGTAACTGTGTGTAATGATGAATGATGAAAAGTGAGTGTATCAACATACTGTTCAATGTCTTCAACTTCTGTCATACACAGCGGTGTGTTGGCAGTAGCGAGTGCTGATCTTATAGATTTAACAAATTTTAACCTATCCGTCTTTTCGTTGCGGCAGTAATCGTGATATAAATTTTTTGATTGATTTAGATAGAATAATCGCTACATATATCTTACCTTTCCTTGTAACCTCGTGATAATACTTGGCTCCCATATTTTTTCTCACTTGTTAGACAAAGGTACTTCTCTGTCTTCCACTTCCTGCCTTTAACAATACCTAGAAGTCGATGAAATTAAGTTGTTAGCTTTAGTTAAAAACGATTAGCCCCATTTAGCCTTATTCGCCTCATTCGTTGTGACAGACGCGTGACTTAATAATATGGGTTTTTAAAGATTATTGCACCTTAAAATGTGACTACAACTTAGTGTATATATTGTATATTTAATACAGCGTGTTGTTGGGAAGCCTGTGACTACAGTACTTACTACATAAGTAGGCTAGCTATAGAGTCCACAAAATTTTACAATCCTCTTTCACTCAAACTCATACCTTAGTTTCTATTTTTGGTTTAAAACTTGCAACATAATCGTGGTACGTATGTCCGCATGCTGCAGCTACGATTATCTCCTTACGGTAATCAATAACGGTAGTAAATAAATAATATAGTATTATTTAATTTATAAATCTTTTCCTTATAAATCATATGGTATTCGTTTTCTTAGTGTTCTATCAGGCATGAATATAATATACGGTATTTTAATAGCACGCCTGCATTAACATTGCGGCTGCGGCACACGATAGTATTGTATTCAAATGGATTAAAATGTATTTATATATTTGAGATTTCGAATTACGTGACTTTTTGTTTAAAATAATAAAAATAGTGTTATTGAAAGCTTGTTTATAAAAGATATTAAACTTATGGATTCCTTTAATCATCTATTCATATTTTAAAGAATAAACCTACAAGCTGCAGGGTTTGTAGTTTTAATCTTTATATTATGTAGATATAACACGTTGTAAATAAGTAGACGACTTAGCTACAAGTTGTCCAGTGTCAACCATGATATCTTGTGCAATTTCCTCTAGGAACCAAGACATACCTAATTTAGACTTTCACAAACCAGTCACATATCTGTGGCCTGTATAGGAGTCACTTATTCACTTTACAAGGTACAAATGAAATCAAAGCTGCTCCACATAAATTTTCATTCTTTCGAGATCGAAAAAATGAAGTTTTAAGGATATTCATAAAGGATGTTTTAGAAAGGTCTGATCCTAATATACGATGATAATTGTCAATGTCACTAGTAGTGCATGCGGCTCTGCTTGCGAGGATTGCGTACCTACTTACTTATTACCGTAGCAAGACCTCTTAATACTCTATTTCGATACACGGGTCGGGCAAACTCGGGCAAAAAGAGATTTTCTGTCAAGAATTTGTCAGTCGCATGACGGAGTTTGAAACTGTAACGCTCGCTCCCAGGTCACTCGTAGTAACTTAAATCACATTTTTCTAAATTTGGAAGAAACACACCACTGCCTTCCTCTTTGGATATAAACAGTGAGACTATGAAGAGATAAAAAGATATATAACAAATTGTAATATTACTCGGTACCGTGATTATTGGACCATGGTAATTATAATATAGGGAGACAGAGAGGAATCAAATTCAATGATTTATTCAAAATCTCATGACAAGATAAAATAACAACTATAACGTGTCTAAATAGTTGAAGCAAGAGCCTCAACTATTTATAATATCACAAAAAGACAACAGTAATAAGTACCTGAAATTGTCTTATGTTTACGCGAATGTTATACATTGAAATTAAACACTTTATACGGATTTTGTCGCGTTGTTTATTTTACTTTATAACACTGTTATTACATAATTTTGAAAACTCTAACTATTATTGAACTTTACTACTATTTAAGCTATATATTTTTAAATAAAACTATTTATATTTGAGTTTACACTTTGCCCCGACGTTTCGGTTGCTTTACAGCAGCCATGTTCACGGGGAGACTAAGATGATAGTTGTCCCAACGTTCTCAAGTGTACCTAGTTATTTCAAAGTACCCGAACATAATTTAATCTTTGGTGTTCCTATTTACGAATGAAAAGAATGAGAAGAAGAATGAGCTCAAAGTATCATGAAGTCTAGCTGTGTTTTGCTTCTTCTTGGGTTTGACTATTTGAATAACTGGACATTCCAACCATCCTCTATTAAATTAGGATGTTTTTTAATTTCAATAGCCTCGCGAAGCATCCTTGGTAGGAATGTTGGTTTGTCAAATCGTAGGTAGTGGTTGGTACCCTGTTGCACATGTTCACACACAGCAGACTTCAACGAGCGTCGGTGTTTAACAACAGCTATATGTTCTTTTATGCGAGTGCCTATGCTTCTCTTGGTTTGATCAATGTATGAGAGTCCACAGTCACAATCTATTTTATAGACCCCTGCATTTTGTAAAGGTAATTGGCATTTGACGGACGGTAAAAATTGACTTATCTTCGTTGGCGGCTTGAAGTATGTGTTGATTGAAGCTCGCTTCAAGATGTAGCCAATATTGTCAGTGACACCCTTTACATATGGTAGTATGGCAGGCTGGCGCTCGACTGTGGCTGGCTTTTCACGGGATCTGTGACGGCGGAGCGGCTATTAAAGCTTGTTGTCTTGCAGTACTTGCTTGACATGTTGAAGCTCGGCGCCCAGGTGTTTCTTGTCACAGATCCCGTGGAATCTCTGAAATAAAGACATTACCACGGTAGCTAACTGTTTAGGATGGTGGTGAGATTCACCGTTTAAGTACCTATCTGTTTGTATGGGTCTTTTTCCTATACACAGTGTGGCTCAAAGTATGATCAGGATTCCTGATGACAAGAACATCTAAGAAAGCTAATGAATTATTTGCCTCTAATTCCATAGTAAATTGGATGTTATTATTAATGGAATTGAGATGTTTTAGAAATGCATTTACACTATCTGTTGGTAATATTGTGAAAGTATCGTCTACATACCTCCTATATATCCTGGGTGTGATGGTGGTAGTCTGCAAAGCTCGAGCCTTGAAGTCCTTCATATATATGTCGGCAACAACAGGCGATACTGGGGAGCCCATTGCCACAACATCCACTTGTATGTAGAATTCAAAATTATGTAATAACCAGTGATCGGAGTAGGTAGATTGAAATGGGGTCATTGATCCGAAACGTATATATTAATATGGACATTCCTCCGGAATTGGTGGATTATTAAAAAAAAACCGGAACTTATGTAGGAATTTTATTCTGCCAGAGTGGAAGGAGTCATTTGATGATTTGCCATCCTCAAAAAAAGGTAGGAGTTGTAATAAAATGAGCAATATTATTCTTTATTATTCTTCATATTTTTTTTAACGGCACACAGTCACGATTTGACAAAACCCAACGATCAATCAGAACAAAGGATCATGGGTGGTACAATAACCGGTTATCAGAACAATGCGTACGCCCGCCGACGACATGCCAGGTAGCTCACTCGTTTACTTCGGTTCGTAGAGTGCGCATCTTTGTTTGTTACTGTGTTGTGAAAACATTACTTGACCCTGGCTTGTGTACATACTGACTTCTGGAATCTGCTCTAAACCACGATTTGGCTCGAATATACGGACTCAGATTTTTCACTATTGAATTGGATCTACATATTTAAACCAAGCTTTGGTAAGTAATATTTTACTAGTTACAAGGAGTATAAAGCATGTTTGGATGTACTATAAAAATATTTTTAGTATTGTGTTTGTTCGCTTAACCTGCTGAACATACCATGAGTCTTAATATTGTTAAATCTTTAATAGAGTATGAACCAGTGAGCTTAGTGCGAAACAAAATTATGATATTCTAGTAATGTAGTCGCAATTCAGCTAACTCCACTATTAACCGACATTTTACTGGAATCCGTATATAATTTGAATGCCCTGTGTCCTCTTGCAATGTATTGGTAAAATAAATTACTATAGGCCTTATCTACTTCTCTACAAAATATTCTACGTAACAAGCCCTTTCATTTGATATATATATATATTGATGGAATTGTAAAAAAAAAAAATTGTCCGCCATCTTGTAGCGGCAGCCATTTTGGATTGACAGGAAGAGGGTGAAATTTCAATGACTAAATTTGATCCACGAAAAATAAAACAAACGGAGTAAGCTAAATAAACTAAATAAAATGTAATTTTTTCATGTCTTTGTTTTAGGTGATATATACGAGGTTCCATCTCTAAAACAAAGTTCAGATATGGCAAACGTCAAGGCTGAAACTGTAGAAAAATGGATATCCGGTCATCCCGAACTACTTTACGATCACGCTAGTGGTACAATATACTGTTCAAAATGTGAAAGCCATTTGAAAACCATAAATATAGGAAACGTTAAAAGACATATCGAAGGAGCAGTACACCAGGGAAAGTTTAAGCGGCCCGAAGAGGAATTTTATTTCGATCTTATAAAATTTCTCATTTTGTGCAATATTCCGTGGTCTCAGATTAAAAATACTACTTTTCAAGATTTCTTTAAAAGATATATGTGTAGTACCTGTTGTTGTACGTGTACTAATCGTACTCTGCCAGATGAATCACAGTTACGGAAAGTTTACTTGGACAAGTTTTTTAAGAATAAAATCAATTCGATTCGGCAAAATTATAAAAATGAGAAACTATGGATATCATTAGATGAAACGACAGACTTTTTAGGTCGCTATATAGTCCATTTTTTATTAAAACCATTACATCCTAGCAATTTGACTAGACCTTATTTGGTAGCATGTAAAATGCTAACTGTAGTTAATGGACAAACAATCACGCAATTTGTGTTAGAATGTTTGGAAAACTTTTGGGAAGATTCTTTTGAATCGCAGGTAGGTAACATTCTTGTCCTCTGCACTGATAGCGTTGCATATATGCTGTCTGCAGGACGAAATTTAAAACAATACTTACCTGAAATGAAGCACGTAACATGTTTGGCGCACTCTCTTCATCGCGTATCTGAGCAAATTAGGTTAGAATATCACGATGTTAACATTTTAATAGCAAATGTTAAAAAGGTATTTTTGAAAGCCCCAAGTAGAGTCAAAATTTTAAAAGAAAAATATCCAGATTTGCCGCTACCTCCCCAACCAGTTGTTACAAGATGGGGCACTTGGTTAGAGGCAGCATTTTATTACGCTCAAAACTTTGAAAAAATAAAAGAAGTATTATCTTGTTTAAGCAGCTCTGATGCGGTATCTATTCGAGAGGCAAAAAATATTATAGAAAAAGAAAATTTAAAAGAAGATTTAAATTACATTAAAGACAATTATTTTATAATTCATTTGTCTTTAAAAGAATTGCAAAAGCATAATTTATCGTTGACAGATTCACTTTTAGCATTTGACAACGTCAGAGATGCTATAAATCAGTGCAATTCAGAAAATATAAAAAATAAAATAGAACGTTTTATGGAACGAAACCAAGATTTAGACACACTTAGAGAATATAGTGAGGCTATTGAAAAAGATGAAGCACATAATTTAATACCTTTTTTAAAATTTGCTCCTTTAACATCGTCAGATGTAGAACGGTCTTTTTCCATTTATAAATGGACTTTAGATGTTAAAAGAAATAGGTTGAAAATAGAAAATATAGAGAAACTCATAGTTATATATTTTAATTGTAAAGATCAGGATTACCAGGATGCTGACATTGTAATCGATGAAGATTAAAAATGTGAATAAATGTAAAATGTACATATTTAACAATAAACAATCTTGATTTTTATCTTTTTCTTTATTCTACCCCTTTTTTTTGGTCCTAAAATCTGACTAAAATCAACCTGTTCCTTCGTATGCCCTTTACGTTTCAGAGTCGTGGTGCATCCTTAGAACAGTCTCACGACCCCAGCAGGCATTGGCCCTCTATGGGGCCCCGTCATTTATTCTACCCTTAATGCAAATTACCATGACCCCTATGAAAATATTTAAATTTAAGTGCAACAATTTATGTCTATCTATAAAAGTTCTAGCCATAAAAGGCTAAAAATAAAAATTAAAGCTTCGATCGGAATTCGATTGTTTTTATTATTCAACAGATAAATAATGAATTAATTTAGTTTTGATACCTTCCTTTAAATTTTGAATTGAGTAGGAATAATATCACTACCAACATTAACAATATTTAATTGAATCCGGAAATACCGGAATTACTTTCCGGGAAAATGGCTTATCCATGTTATTCTTTCTGTGTGCATTTATGATACAAGTACCAAAAATCAATCTACCTACTCCGATCACTGGTAATAACAGTTATAAAGTAAAATAAACAACGCGACAAAATCCGTATAAAGTGTTTAATTTCAAAGTACCTAAAAATCAAATGAGAATTTATAAAAAAATATTATAAGTAGCATACATGTTTTTATTTTTTGTGGCTAACTGCGCAGATAATCCGAAAATATCTGAAAAATTGTTGAATGAATTACACGTTTACGTCTACGAATTAAGTTATTCTAAGGATTTATTTTGGACTGACATGAATAACATTGAGATGAATTTTTTGCATTATCCAAATATTTGTATACATAGTAACAAAAAATTAAACATATTATATTTAAATAAAATTATATCAAGAAAGTTTGCTTTTGAGTTTTACCTCTTGTGATGAGTGTGCGTTATGATTGCTCCGACAAGTTATACAAACAGGAAATACAACGCCAGAAAAATTGTCGGAATTTGTCAAAATCGAATGCAACAAACTAAAAATTTGTCAAAGTAGAAATAAAGAAGTTATAAGGGCTTACAGTTGGCCGCGCGAACGTAATGTCGTCGATTACGTGGACATGGAGATCTCAGCAACTGCTTGGGTTAGATTTTTTTTTTCTTTGTCAGTCGAAGACTGAATTTTCAAAAATTGTTTACAAGGAATTACAAGCTTTAGATCAATTTTTTACGAATTATTTACCTTGGAAGTTATGGCCGCGCAATCGTGCACTTGTTGGTTCTTTATTGTTGATTATTTCTTTAAATTTTAAGACTTCGTACAGTCTAACTGATACAGGAAGAAAGGACTTTGTCTAAACTAACGAAAGCAATAAATACTACCAAAGTTTAGTTAAACAGATGAAATCAGTCCAAACCAAAAAGTACGTGGCCGCGCGGTCGAAACGTTACTTCGTAGGTTGATATCTCATTATCGATAACTGCTAAGATTTCGGTGTGAGCATCCATTTATTCGACATATTAACCTCATTAGAATGACGTATTGTTTTACCCTCAGAACAGTTGTCAACGCGTGTAATTTCAAAAATAATGTGATCTCTAACAATGTTAAAAAAATGCAGGGTAACCATAATTTCGATTTTATTTGGAAATATTTCTAACTGAAGACCAGCGATTATATTAAACAACAACAAAAACGAGCAGGCGTTTTGTGAGACATCCCCGGGTATTTGAGACACCTATCACTACCTTGAATACTACCTTCTATAGTTCATTTACACATATGGCAATATTGTATAGTGCGAAATCCAACGTATCTGACAATGACATTGATATCTTCTCTATGAAATTTTTATCATGTAGACACTTCCTACTCAGTAATGCTTTAGAATCTTTTGTAATTTTGATCTTTTATACTTTTAAATAGTTATAGTTAGACTTCGATTCGTGGTTTATGTAATGTTTAGAGTCACTGTTATATTTTCACCATAAACAAGTAGTCTCTTTAATATATAATGTAATTGAAATGTCATGCATGCCTGTGATTTGTTTAATTACTCTGACAATGTTAAATTAAGAATGTCTCAACTACAAAACATTGTAATTATACAATCGGTATGCTTAAATTATAAATAAATTACGCCTACCGTCAAATGGGCCTTAGAAAGTCAATTTATGTAGATGTCAGTCCACTATACTTTCATTTGTTGTATTGCGATGTTTCGCTGCGTTGTTTTAAATATTCAATAGTACTATGTTCAAGTGCGAAAAATTAAAATCTAATAACATATAATTAACTAGGTATATTTATATATTTAGTGTACAATGTGTAAGCCCTTCAAAAACATTTCCTTTACAAATTTATAACTTCAAAGATCGTAAGCTGAAAGAATTAAGTAAATACAGCATTAAGTAGAACAGGATTAATTAAATACGTAGTACAGACATAGTTTAAACATATACTCTTTAAACTTAGTCTGCTTAACAAAACTAATAGTTGAAATCCTAAATGTTCTGTACAAACTATCCTGTACCTACCCAAGTAGATCTAAGCCAACTATAATAGATTGGAGTGTGTTACGCAATTTTAGGTTTGCTTGGATAGTAAAAGTTGTCTACTACTTCTATATGTACATGAAACATACAATTCCTTAGTTACAAATCATCATAAGATATACAAGCAAGAAGTATAGGTAGATAGGTCACGATCTGCAGTTACAAGTTACACGATATTTATGGCTATTAACATAATATTATATTTTATTTACCATTTAGCGACTCGGTTCGTCGATTATAATTGTCAGTTACACAGGTAATAATGTCTCACAGAAGCCGTATTAACTGGTCGAATCTGCTGCACGAATGGCGTAGGGGTTTATAGTCACCTCGCTACCGCCACTGTTCCGAGTGTTGTGTGTTCGATCTTCACATGGGTAAAAAATTTTTTTTTATTTCTCTGAATATAATATGCAGCGAATTAAACAAAAAAATATAACTTCAAACGTGTTGAGCAAGCTGGTTTTATCAATATTCGCAAATGTGACAATGCCATATATTGTTTATTTTATAACCGTTCCACGGTGCCATATTAAAATAGTAAATTGGATACTTATTTTTGGTTAGAATTTATTATTTATTATTTAGAAATTGCTAATTAATGCTACTGAAAATTTGTTGTCAGAAAGTCCCTATATGACAAGCACATAATGTAGATGATAACCTGAAATACATCAATGCAGAAACATCGGATATGTTAGAGCTTATTAAACTGAGTAAATTATATTTTAAAGTGTAGGCTCAGGCTAGTGCGAAACAAATATAATTCTTTGTAACAGAATGTTTATATTACTGCATTCAATGCAATGAATTTTATCAATCGCACTCTGACCTGGATATGAGTATGTTTTCTTTAGCGATAGCATGGAATTGGATATAGTAGGTAGTAATCGCGTATTACATTTTAATTTTTCGGCCTAGTTGGCGAACAGGTACTCGTCTGATGGTAAACGGTTACCGTAGTCTGGAATAGCTAGCAATACTCGCGCTTTACCGACTTTAGGAAAAATATTGAAACATGTAATTATATTAACCTTTATTTCCGAAAGGCTTAGTCAACAGACAAAATGTAGTACCTGTACTCTTAAAGAACAAATAAACGTTCTATTACGCGCTCTAACCGAATTAAGGTTTTTAAAAAAGCTTTGTTTGTGCTTCAAAATAGAATTATATTAATTAAAGAAATAGAAAATAACAAACAAGTGAACAGCTCGGAGATTGGACTGAGACTGGGGTTGGCAGGTTCCTTGGGTATGGGAATATGGTTGCTATAGCCCAAAAGTGCTGAGTAAGGTGAAAGTCGAGTCTGGTAAGCGTTAGGCATAGGGAAGACCCGGCATAACACCTCTCCGGCCAAGAGTAAACTTACCCTTACAGGTAAGTTTACTGAAAAATAGGGAGATGGCAGGATAGGTAAAGAATGTTCGGAAACAAAAAGGTTAACATAATAATAATCTAACCGAGCTACTACATTAAAGAACTTAACTTAGATAACTCTTATTCTAGGACGAGTAGTTTGTACTTCTATCTCGTCAGGTTCTATTGGATTTATATCTAGTTTATTACATTTTTTACAAACTATTTTGCAATATTGAAATGCAAAGAATGAAATTACTAGAATTAATATAATCGTTGAAAGAGATAAACTAGTGTGAGATATTACATTAGTTGTAAAATTATTACTTCATCATCAAGGGTTTTATTCGTAACATCGGTGAGGCTTTTGAGATGTCTTAAGCCTTGTAAATCGATGTTTGTAACAGTGGACGTAGACACATTAACATTCAGTTAATTAAATTTACTTAATGTAGAACACTTATCTTGTATTAGGTTAAAATCTAAGAGATGTCACAAATCATCACATGTTTATTTAAAGATTTACAATGTGTTGTGTCTTTAAGAGTACAATAAGCCGACTTTTCTTTATTAAGAGCAATAAAATTGGTTGTCGGTACAATCATTGCATAAGAATTAGGCGAGTTGGTATCATGTATAGGTATTACTTGATAAAGATCAAAAGCGGTCTGATAAACAAGAGGTATTCTTACAACAAATATTATCTTATTACTACTGTAGTAAGGGACTATTTCAGATATTCTTAAAAGTAAGATTATATTATTTATATCTAAACCTAATGGCAGTTCTCTAAATTTAGGTAAGTGCCTAGAGTTTATTTCTAATTCATGAAATAATTGTTTTAGCGTTACGATAGCAGGATGCAGAGTATTACTGTTAGCAGACATTACAGAGTTAATAATATCTTCAACCTTAAATGATAAGGTAAGTAAACTTGCGTGTAATGCGTTAATTACTTCATTAATTTTATTTCTAAGCATTAATTCATTAGTAGTTACAATTACATTCTTTAGACTTAAGGTTATTTATCAATGACGTCATTCTAATAAGCTTTATTTTTCGAAATACTATAGAGAGTATCATTGAAGTTAATGATTGCAGATTTAAAAATAATTATATTTTGTTTCATTAAAAACGGTAATTGCTTTTCGTCTGAATATAATTTTTGAATTCCTCATCCATTATTCCAAATACTTTTTTCATAATTGAGCCTATCCCAGAAATCCAGGCTGATCGTTTTGACTTAGGCGAGTTTAGATGTGATATAGCATTGTAATCGCGAGCAATATCGTCGTAAAGTGAAGAGAGAGGTTGTAGCATATTATAACATTGAAAATTTTTAAAACTTAAATCTACTGGAATAACGAAGTAAGGGTGATCACTAATTATTTTCATAGTACTTATAGGATTAAAATATATCCCGGGGCTTTTATTCAGTTGTTGAACAAGCTCTTGGGTGGAGAGTGACGAGGGAATGAATAGTAGAGTAGTCCTGAAAAATTTTGAATATGATAATAATGTTACCGATTACGCTGAACGAGGTGTTGCTAATTTTATTTGATCATAATGGTGTATAACATGGCTCCTATTAATGAGCAAATTATATTGTGGTGCTAACGCTTTTCTAAGTCTCAGGTGATTACGAAGGTATACAAGATCACCGATTTGATATCGTTTAGGTCTCGTTTGAACATCGTAGTTTTTCTTTGCTTTATCCTTAGAGTTATTAATGTTTTCGATTGCCTTTTTCCGTGTATGTTTAAATCGGTAAATAAGCATTTTCATGTATTCGGGATAGGTAGGATCAGATGAAGAATCATAGACGGAATCTGGAATAAAGGGTTTTTGACCAAAGAGTAGTTCGTAAGGCGTATAATTAGTAGTGCAATGAACGGTAGTATTAAAGGTTAAAATGCCAGTATAGACATAGCGATGCCAATCGTCCTGATCGTCGCTCAAAAACTACTTGAGATACTCCTTTAGAGTCGAGTGACTGCGCTCAAAAGCGCCTTGCGTCTGAGGGTGATATGGACTAGACCACAACTGCTTAATTTTTAGAAAGTTGCAGGGTCTTTTAAAAAGATCGAAAGTGAAATTTGTATCTTGATCGGCAAGTACAGTTTTTGGTATGCCAAATAAGGATATAAAGTGAATTAAACAGTCACTAGTTTCTTCTGCAGTTGTTGATCGTATAAGGTAAGCTACAGAAAATTTTGTTAAGTCGTCCTGCGTTAGTATGTACTTTAGCTTTGCAAGACCTGCTTCAGGCAATGGTCCCACTATATCCAGGGCGACACGTTGAAATGGAGCTGTAGGAGTTGTAGTGATTTTCATGGGTACGCGATTAACTTTTCGAAGTGCTTTATTTTCTTGACAAAGTTTACATGACCTGACATAATTTTCTACATCGTTACGCATGCCTTTCCAATGATATCTTACCTGAATTATTTTTTACATTTTGACTGTTCCTGAATGACCTGCAATGGGTATGATTTTCTCTTAGAATCTTTTTATTTCACTTAAGGATGGAAAGATAATAGCGTTGCGATAAATGGTTTCGAATATCTCTACATGATGGAATAAATATAATGTGATATTATATAGTTTAGTGTATGAATGAGATTCAAAAGGATTCTTGAAATCTGTAATGCTTATATTAGTTAGTGAATTTACAATTAGTTCATTACGTAGATTCTTCAGACTAGTGTTTAGATCTTTGTAAGTAGCATTTTCAAAATGGTTAACTTTAGTAAAGAGTAGATACACGACTTTATTTTTGTATTCGAGTTTTAGAAATGAATACGACACTCTTTCCTTATTAAAATTTTCTGTCTGTTTGTTAAATTATTTCAAATATCTTCAACGTGTAGGTTACTTTCATCAAGGTCAATAGATGTGGGGATAACAAGTACTTTATCAGAACTAGTAAGAACACTAGAATTCGATTCTAAGATTTTGGCATTTGAAGATTTGGCAAGAGTTTGGGACTCAGTTAAAGGATTTTGTGTTAAATCAGGTAAGTTTAGAGGGCTGAAGTCAAGGTTGAGGTTGTCATTAAATGGACTGATGTTGTCATCGAGGTTAACGGCTTGTTCGTCAATAGGATTAACAGGATAGCGGGATAATGCGTCAGCTGCTGCATTGAGTTTACCTTTCCGGTAGGCAATTATATACTCGAACTCCTCTAATTTTAGCCGCCATCTCTGTAACTTGCTACTGGGATCTTTGTGGTTGACTTCCGCCCATAGAGATACGGACGGAAGGTTTTGCATCCAAAAATTATAGCTAGGAGTTCTTTTTCTGTGGTGCTTTAATTTGATTCACTTTTGTTAAGGATGCGAGAGGCAAATTCTATTGGTCTATCTTTGCCAATCGAACCTTGACTCAGAACGGCACCAATTGCATGATTAGAAGCATCGCATGTTACAATGAAAATTGAAGAGAAATCCGGGTATATAAGCACGGGAACAGAGGTGAGTTTGTATTTTAATTCATCAAAAGATAGCTGTTGTTGGTTCTCCCACAAGAACGAGGTATCCTTTTTAGGAGATGAGTTAGTGGTATGAAACGGTGGTAATAAGAGACGAGGCCAAGGAAGGACTTTATGTCCTTTGGACTATAAGGTTTTGGGAATGGGTTACAGCTTTAACTTTTCAGGGTTTGGTTTTACGCCATTTTCAGTTATTAGATGGCCAAGATAAACGACTTCACGTCGGAGAAACTCACTTATCTGGCTAGAGTTTAAGGTTAATATCTCGAAGTCTTTGAAAGATTAATGAGAGGTTTTCTACGTATGTACCAAGGTCATATGAATATATTACAATGTCATCAAGATATACAGCGCACACCTTGAAGGCCTGATAAAGCTGTATTCATCAACCGCTGAAAAGTAGCGGGGGCGTTTTTCAAGCCAAATAGCATTCTTGTAAATTCAAAATGTCGCTGAGGTACACTGAAGGCAGTTTTAGGCGCATCTTCTTTGTCAATTCGGATCTGGTGGAATCCAGGTGCAAGGTCAAGAGTGGAAAAGTGATTGCTCCGACTGAGCTGATCTAGAATTTCGGAAGTTTGCGGGATTGGGTAACTGTCACCAATGGTTACATCATTTAATTTCCGGTAGACAATTACTATTCGCCACTTGCGTTCACCAGAAGCGTCTAACTTTTTAGGTACTATCCAGATTGGGGATGACCACGGGGATGTGGAATGTCTAATAATATCTTGGCCAAGCATTTGATCAATTTGCTTATTCACTTCTTGTTTGTGTACCTCTGGGAACCGATAAGATTTGACATTTATGGGATTCTGAGCAGTTGTTGTCTGTCGGAGAATGTCTGAGATTTCGGAGCAAATATCGTGAAGAGCATTAGCTTCTTCAGTGTTAAGGTGAGAAATTCTAAAAAGATTAAGGACTTATTGCGTCCTAGCATAGGTATAGCCTCGTTACTTACGGTGGAAATGAAATAATACGACTTAATCGAGGGACTTATTGGAATGAGATTTGTATTTAAATTAGAAGATAAGGTCACAGGTGATTCAGAAATATTAACAACTGAAATATTTACTCCTTTTTTTTTAATAAAACAGCAATTTGCAACTAGTAAATCTTTATGGATATATTGATCCAATACAACACCTTCTGTTATTTCGGAATTAGCAACAGAACATTCGATTATAGTTTCTGATCTTAACAAAATAGTATATACAGGATGACTAAAAATGAGATCAAACTTAGTATCTTAAATTTTTTAAATATGTTCATTATAATCAATTGTGTAGTCAAGATCATTTAGTAAATCACTTCTAATAATTCCATCGTATGATAGGCTAATTTCGTTAATGACGTGAAATTCGTATGTTATTTTTGGATCTGGTAAAATAATTAGTTGAACATTACCTACAATTCGTATTGTGCCATCACCGGCATCTATACCCTTTAGTAGTATTTATTTTTCTCCTAGTGAGGGCATTCTATCGATAGAAGATTGTTTAATAAGGCAAACCATTGAACCAGAGTCAATCAGGAATTTTAACAGGGAATTAGCAATATCATTTTCTATTACAATATGCGGTATGGATCGTTTTGTGGCGTTAGACATTACCTCATAAATTTTATTATCATTTTGAATTCGGAGGTTGACATTTGAAGGTTTCGTTTCAGATACAGTGTAAGAGAATGAAATAGTATGATTATTGCTATCGATTGATATCATAGAGGTATTTCGGGAAACAGCGGTTTTAGGATTGGAAATAGTATATTTTGATTTAGTAGCGTGAGCGTAGGATTTAGCAAGTGATGTAGCAGGCTTTGCGGTTAAAACAGTGGATTCAGGGAATGATTCAGTGCATTGAGTACGAGAAACAGTGGATTTAGAACTAAAACAAGGAGCAGCGCGTTTGGTACCGGAAACAGTGGTTATGAATTTAGGAGACGCAGTGGTATTGATACCAGAAACAGTGGATTTAGTATCGGAAACGGGATTTGTCATTACATTTCCTGTGCGACACTCGTCGGGAAATTTTAATGGTTTAAATTATTATCAGATTGTTCGCCAGGCTGATTGTCATCGCGATTTTATACACGAGTACGTCTCGTGCATATATTTTACGTTACGGGGACGGTCAGTATTATTACTGTTACGAGGGCCAGGTTGATATTCGTTAAGATTTCGGTTACGGTTATTATTAAACTGTCGCTTTCTACAATTTTCGATGATGTGCCCAATGTTTTTACAATATCTACAAATGATGACACCTTTATTTACTGGGCCGCCGACCTTGAAATTTGGTGGTTTGAGGGCCACCTTGATTCTGAGTTGAGTATTTAGTGTTATCACGGCTATATTATACAATGTCATGATTTTGAAATGTCATAAAATGTTTTCGAGAGCTCAAAAATATTTTTCTTCTTCGCAAACGTAACTGATGGCGTCCGATAAAGATTTGGGTTCGCGACAGCGTACTATTGTTGACACTGATACGTGAAGTCCGGTGACAAAAATATGAAGAGCTAGGTGTTCCATTGCGGCTGCACGGCCAGCCAGTTCTCCTTTCTTTTCTGTATTTCTCTTTGAAGTTGGCACCGTTAAATTAATTTCAGACAGTAGTTTAGATAGACAAGTTTCGACTCGTAAAGAGAACTGGTTAACCGGCACTTTTTGTTCTTGTCTACATTCTTGTAATTCCATGAGCAAGTAGGTATAGTGTTTTCGGTCACCATATAGATTTTTTAAAAAGCTTTAGATTTGATCAAAATCATCAAACTCTTTCAAAGAGCACGCAGTTTGCGCTCTGCCTTCTAACTGGCTGATTATAAATTTGAATAAAATTGGATTTTGAACGGCGGTGGCTCACTCTATAGCGTTTCTACAGTTGTTTAAAAATGGGTTAAGTAATTCTCGAGTGCCGTCAAATTTCGAGATAAATTTTATCAAGAAGTTTATATTTACTTCAAAAGTTTCGCCAGACGCAGAGGCATTCTCTTCCTTTAGGTTTGATTGTTTACTCATATTTAAATAATATAAAAATTATTAAATACTGCCAATGGTAAAAGGTTGTTAATTATTTAACGTGTGTCTCAAGGTTATAACTTACGTTATAAGATGAGCTTAAACTGTGCACTGTACTACACCGTTATCTATTCTCTAAAGCTCGGCCACCTAATACGTGGGCGACGGGCGATAACACTGCTCACGGTAACTTGTAAGTTTATAACAAGGGTTTTAATATGGAATAGAAATTAGTAATCGCTATTAGGATGATATGACGATGAAATATATACAAGAATTCACAAAAAATAGCAAAATAAACAAAATTGTTTTTTTTTTTTACTTGGGGGAATGCTTTGACGCTTACCTCTCCGCGGGGCGACGGAGAGATTATATCGGGCTCACCGAGGAAAAGGTACCCCGGGCAATACCGACTAAATCTACCACGGTGTTCCTCGGCATAACCATAGACAGCGAGGCCGCGCGAATCGCTTTCACTTGCAATCGCGATCCCGCCTTGGTTTCGGCCCGCCGTGTGAAACGGCAGGCCATTGCACAAAAATACTTCCTCCACTGTCCCCCTGGAGGGGACAAAGACGACAGAAGCGCACGTGGGAACACGCACGCCGCCTCTCAGACCTGGTGCTGATCGGGTGGCGAGCAGGTCCACGCAGTCCACCACCAAACCAAAAAAGGTCAAACCTCAGGGTGGCTGGAGGTCATCTCGCGCCTTTCGGCACCCGTTTCTGCGGTTGGGTTGGGTTTAAGCGCTCCCTCTCTCGCTCCGCCGCCTCCTTGATGGAAATAAAAAACCTTAATTTTTGTCGTATATCATATGTATTTCATTCTTGAAACACGGTGAATACTAAAGATTTTTCAATCACGGCCTAACACAGTCCAAGGATATAGAAATAAAATAACTCACAGGGTCGGCAGGAACATTATTAAATAATTTCGGGTCACAGGAGTTCCTTTCAGCTATTGTAGCGGAGACTCGGCACGATGGCGGCGGTACGGCGACTGGTAAGCAAAATTGTCCTTGGCTACCGTGACCATGAAAGGATTATGGTGATAGTGATTACGTTTCATCAACTGGATACAATGGTAAGTACTCACGGTCTTCTTCTTACAGGTTTTCGCGTCTTCTCTCTATTTTCGCTTATTTATTCAAAGAGGTTGGTAAGTACTTAATATTTATTTGAGAGCAGCGATAGCTCAGTGGGGAGACCAACAGACTGCAATGCAGAGGGTCTCGGGTTCGAACCCACGTCGCGCACCTCTGACTTTCGGAAGTTATATGACTCTTCGAAATTATATGCGCATTGATTGACAATTATCACCTGCTCACGTTAAGCCGTTGGTCCCGACTGCCATGAACATCTATGGCAGTCGTTATTGGGGAAGTTGACACAAAAGATCCCACTTGGTCGAAGTGTCGCCGATCTGTACTGACTGGCCCCCACATAAGATAAGATAATATTTATTTTCGGCTGTTGGATTTGGCACAGAGGTGAACCACAGGATTTATAGCAAATAACTTCAGACGAGCGATAGAATCGTTATATTTATATTAGACCACTTTTCTGGCTTACAGTCAGTTTTCACTTCACAAGGTCAAGTACGATTTTAGTAATTATTCGTAATAGAACTTTAATTTTATCACTGAAGGGAGACGTTTCCGAGGGATTTTTACTAATCCCACCGCTGCCACCAAATATTACGCGCTCTGACCGAATTTAGGTTTAAAAAAAAAGATTTTGTTTGTCCTTTAAAATATAATTATATTAATTAAAGAAATAGAAAATAACAAATAAGTGAACAGCTCGGAGATTGGACAGAGACTGGAATTGGCAGGTTCCTTGGATATGGGGATATGGTTGCTATGGCTCAAAAGTCCTGAGTAAGGCGAAAGTCGAGTCTGGTAAGCGTTAGGCATAGGGAGGACCGGGCATTACAGTTCGTACATAGTGCGGCCGAGACATCGGACGGCATGGAGCTATAGTCGCTCTTCACATCACAGCACCGAAACGCACGACCCATCGTCATTTTATTTTCAGTACTAAGTACACCAAGTTCAATGTGCAAGAGTACTGGTAATAATAATAATAATGCTTGGCGCACTGTCCGCCATACGATCAAATATGGTCCGACCCCGAACTGCGTTCGTAGTTCGATCACACCATGTTTAGTCGTCTATTTGCACTTTTCCTAAACGACAGCTGAGTATACTATTATTACGTTCCGGAATTTAGTTAAGAATTCTGGAAGTTAACATACGTACCACTCCCACACCGTTACTTTCATCGTATGTTTTCCTTAGCTACCGCTTCGACAAAAAAGTAAGTAATAACTTTGGTATTACAAATAATTATAGGCTATTACAGCTGTTTACCATTAGGTGCGACGCGCCGTAAGTTTATGTTGCCTATATTGTTGGAAAACACGTGTGGTTTTCCTCCCGATGATTTTACAGTTTGAACTAATTAATAATAATAAATAATTTAATACCTTCATAACATCGAAATGTTAGCGGTAATTTAAATTAATTCCTTCGACACGAGAATCATAAGCCAGCGCTACTATTTGTACCTGCGAGTGGAGGGGTTTGTGGGCTTGCTTTAATAATTATTAATTACACTAAACAAAATAATGACGGTAGCGCTTTGTCCGCTCTCTCTAACCACGAAGCGCAGAAAACCACATGCATTTCGAATACCTCATTAAAACTGACCGCATTTACAGTTTATTATTTTCCTATTGTACTTTAAGTAGTTTCTTTGATATATTGTGTTTTTAATATGAATACCAGAAAGAACATTGGCAAACTCACATATAATTTTTGCACTAGCTTAATAAAAATTGTAATTTGGTAGGTTCAGCATTTGATTCTGACAATGGTTCTGAACACATTGCTTACTGCCGTAAGTCTTGTGTAAAGGAGATAAAGTAATTAGAGATCAAACTTAACATTATTTGCTAATAATTCACAACAACTTAATTGAATTTTCAAAATGTACTAAGATAATTAAAATACCTAACTAAAACCTAAAAGTAACTGGCGATCGACTGTTTTATCACTTAAGAAACGTACAAATTACATAGTCTTGCCATAAATATTGTTACACGGGATTTTTTGTCTAATGCATAAACCGTTGAATACTGTAACGTGTGTTAGTTTAAACATTAATATAATAAAACTAAACATATACGAAGCTCATTCAAAATGATCTCCACTGGCTTTAATACAGCCCTTTAAATGTTGAGGCCAGTTATCAATAGAAACACGCACCCTCTCCATGGGAAAATTATTCACTGCCGATCTTATGGATTGTTTTAAGGACTCCAAATTATCACGGCGTTTAGAGCATGCCATATTCTCTTAAATTAACCATAAATCCTAATCCAGTGTTCAGTTTGAGCGTTGAAGCTTTCAGGTTGAGCGTTGAAATGCAAATGATGACGTTTTACTCAAAACATGCCTTTTTGTACCTGCAATTAGTCTCGCAAACTGCAGTGAGCTAAGTAAGCAATTTTGGGATTTGTTGTTGTCTTTTCTTTTCCGCAGTAAGTTAAACTTATCACAGCTTATCTTTTTCTTTAATCCAATATTAAAAAATACATATATTTCTTTACATAAAAATAAATAAAGAATATTTTCAAAAAATGTTCACATGTGCGATTTCATTGCCACCAAGTATAGATTACGGCCAGTCTTCAGCTCTGATAAAGCCCGAATCGTTAGTTTCCAACCACGCTTGGGTGGATAGAGATTTATGACCCGGTGCTGAGTCTTGCTGAAAGGACCATTCTTGGTTATGGAACATGATGTTGTTAAGAGGCTTAACCACTTTGTGTATCAAGATACGATTGTCTCAACAATCGTATCTTGATATACTTTTGCCGATGTTTTAACACCTTTTTCACAAAAATATGACTCAGTCACTTTATAGCTAACGCCCCACCAAATCATCACTGAAGCCGGATAATGTTCATGTTTTTACTCTGCTGACTAATTAGGAAGCTTCTATAGAGTTTGGAGCATAAACTCGGTCATTCTGGTTGTTAAAACGTTGCTCAATAGTAAAAATTATCTCGTCAGTAAATACAATATTTCTGTAACCTCCTTTGGGTACCGCTTAAGAAGTTGTTATGATTTTACCTATTCATTTTTAAATTATCAGTGAAATAATGCCCAGTGCGTCTCTTATAGGCTGCAAGTACTTAGTCATCTTTTAAAATACGCGACATGGTTCTTGGTGCTATATTCATTTCCAGAGATAAAATCGTTTGCTTTCGGACAGGATTTTATCGAATTCTCTTCTTCACTGCTTCGATCACCTTTTTCGTAAGAATACTACGTGGACGGCTAGATCTTATTCTGTCACAAATCGAAGAGATTTCGTTGTACCTATTATATACTATACCGATACACGAACATTCGACTAATACCAAGCGGATGGAGAGTTTCAAAAATTGCATTTGGTTCCATACCTACTTTGTGTAATGCTATCACAGCAACTCCGTTCTCTTTATCACCCCATTCCATTTTAATATCACAAATATATTTAAAACTAATTGGTGCGAAAATGAGAAAACAGAGAGTATTCATTCATACAAGAATGACAGATTCCAAATTCAAAGGTAATATTAGTGTTTTTATTTTATTGTAACAGTATTTATGAACAGGCTAAGTATATATTGTCAATTAATCTTTTACTGTTCTTATTGCCAGCAAGAGCTCTCAGCGGTCCTAGCTTAATTTAATAACACATGTAAGTGATTTAAACGATGCGAATAATATGCCTTATGTACTTGCAAATTTGCGCTTAGCCCAGCACAAAACTATCATAACTATACACGCGCTTCTCGTTGTTCGTGAACTCGTCGGCGGCTACTGCGAAGATTATTGAGGATCGACTTATGCTAAAAATAGCATAACTCTTTCCTTAATAATGGTCCCAAGATGGTGCCCAAAATGGAGTTCTATATATTTCCTTTAATAAATTCCTAAATATTTAAGTCTGTCACAAAATAATCGAGAATTGCCTGACTACAATGTAAAATGGATAATTTACTCTCATAAGTTTTGTAGAATATAATTTGTCTTGAGTAGGCCAGATGCCATAGCTAAGAATACGTCTTTACGCAAGATAGATACGATTGAAGGAAAATGTATGAGAATGATGCATCGATACATTTCTCAAAGTTTTTGTTGATAAATGAGGTTAAGAGAGACAAAGATTTGTTATCATACTAACACAATTAACATTATACACGTCTATGATATAAAGGTAGAAATTAGATGGAAAGTGTTTTTATGCCATATTAATTACAGAGGTAAGTTACATTAAGAGGTAGGTCAAATTATTAACATTAACGAGAACGAAGCCAACGAGTAAAACCTAGTTCTTTATAAATATCATAAGTTATATCATAACTAATTGGTCGGTGACGATCCCGCGAGAGAGCTCCATTTTAAATATCTGGAAAATATATAATAGTCATACTGATATTTCCACCTTCCTCAATCCATTTTTAACTCGGAGCACGAAATATAAAAGCTTCCAACAGACTAAACGTGACTCATACACAGCCGGGCTGCTAACACTACATCACATCGGTTCTCGCAAGTCGAAACTTGTATTACAAAGGGCTTTATCGAACTTACTAGTGACATTTGCGGTGAGAGTCGTCGACGGATCTACACACGCTGTGACGGGTCAAGTTACACAATAGTTAGGATTACAACATATTATGCCACTTATGACCTGTTGAATGTTCTTGAGGCTTTACTATTTCCATCGCGATGTAGTGTACTGATGAATGGTATAATGTAAGGTAGATTAAAATTCTAAGCCAAGCATGCGGTCAAAGGTAGAACAAATGTTCTATTTTTTGTTATTGTTTTAACTAACATGTTGTGGAAAATTTGTTGTTTCCACTTTCTCTCATAAAACTAGAGTACTTTTAAGGATAATCCTATTTAGTATCTCAGTTGCATACAGTATATCTAAATATTCATTAGATATTTACACGATGATAAGTTTCTCCAAGTCTTGTTTCATACATAATAATGTATAAAACAAGATTTGCTAAAACTTGTAATCGTATACAAGTCTTTGCGAATCTTGATATTATTCATTATTTTATTTACGTATCTAATAAAGTGCAAAATAGCGAATTGCCAATAAACACCAGTATAACCATGTGACAATAAAAGGTAATTTATTGCTGGCTTTGGTATTATAAAAGATCATTATCGCTCGCTTTAATGATGAAGGAAAATCATCGTGAGGAAACCTACATGTCTGAGAGTTCTACATAAAGATCTCGAAAAGGTGTGAAGTTTGCCAACCCGCACTGGGCCAGCGTAGTGGTCTATGACCTAAACCTTCTCACTCTGATTCTCTTCTCACCTTAATTGCTGCAGCAGTTTATAAACAGCTCTGATATTATATTAACGTCATGTCTGCCAGTTTGAAATGGAATGCCATACCTAAAACCGAACTATGTGCTCAAGACTGATCAATAGTCAGTACATTAAAAGAGTTGATAACGAATCAGCTTTATATTTGCATGTCTTTACAAATGTCTGACCGCAGAAGATAGTGAGTGAATGCAACAAGAAAGGTGTAAATGACCATAAAATAAATATTTGTTGAACTGGTGAGCAATAAAGAAACAGCAATAACAAACATAACTATAATTTGATATAATATAATTGGAACATCGAACTTTCCAGTTACTGGGCCCGATTATACGATATACGATTCGGTAATCGGGGCAAAATTTTGTAATAACGTCGGTACGTTATTACAAAATTTTGAGAAACCTTAGAGATGATGACATGACATAATCAACAGTTTTATCTCATAGTTGAGCAAATATTTGAGCGTTCTTAATGCAACGAGTGTTGCTGCAATAATCTAATGGTTCTGAGTCGTTGTCCCTTTGGTCACGAACGTAAGCGATACTTGCCCTTGGCTCAAATACTAGAAGTAGTTTACTGCTAAATAAATATAATAGTAAAATATGACAGTTTAATTATAGTATGATTTATGCTATAATTGTATGATTCTATGGCTTAAAGCAATTTTTTGTTTGTTATGGAGCTGTTAAACCTCTTAAGTATACACTGCGATTACCAATGGAAACAACTGAAATGATCAAGATATTAGGATACCCAATAGTTAGGCATTGAGTTTGGGATCGAAGGTCTTAGATTCGATCCTCGACTATTACACAATCGACATGAACCTTCTCTTAAAACATTTAGCTTATTCTAGGGGTAATTAAATACTAGTAATTTTAATCCTAAATGGCTGTTAATTTCAAAAAGAATAAGCAAATAAACAAAAATGTATATAAACTACCTGTCTTAATTAATGGTTGACTATTTTGTATGAACAATAAACGATAAAAATTAAAATAATATTTAAGTCCAGATCGCAAAGTAGTCAAGCTCCACATTAGCCCTTAAGTAGATTGAACTTAAACAAAAAGTTGTACGCTTAAAAGGATGCAATAAACTACCACTCGTTTTATTACTAGGTACCTACTAAAACAACTTTTTGCTATTACACCTTATCCTTTTTGATCAGCTATTACATAAACACAAAATTAAAAACAAAAAATGAATGTATCATTTTTTGGTTCGACACTGCACCAATCTGTCGCAACTCGTCATTTTATGGTGTATGCAATATACACATATTATACAATTTCGTAATGGTAATGTTTGTTTACTTATCGCCATTAAAAATGTGTTTGATGCTTCTACAAAAGCGTGTACACAGACAAATATTTTGAGATCATTAGTAGTTTGTTTGAACGTATTGTGATCTTTACCTTAGACTCGTAAAGGGTTTTTGTTTCGTAAGCAATTTAGGCTATTTATAACCATATTAAACTCCAGTTTTATTGCACGGGATAAGTTTTAAGTTACATCTGTACTTTGAAATTAAACTACTATATACGGATTTTATCGCGTTGTTTATTTATCACTGTATTACAAAATTTTGAAAATATTACACTACTACTACTATTGATTTTATTTTACTAATTTATAAGCTAATAAAATTATTTAAACTATTAAATCTATTTATTGTCGGGGAAAGTGTAAACCAAAAATAAATAGATTCATTCTGCTCAAGAGCTTTGTTAAGTGCGGACCTGTGACAGTTTTGTTTCTATTCAATTCCGAATTATTTGTTATTTGTTTTTGTTTTATTCTAAGTGAGACTCGGACCCTCTCTTACTATCTTGAGGAGTTGCCCATATATGATCGACGCCATCTTCAAATTTGTATTGCGCCATCCTGCTCGAACACCGGTGAGTGGAAGTACTAAATATAAATTAGAAACTTGGAAAAAGACGTTGGGCGGCCCACCGAGATTTGATACCTCGACCATCCGGGCGCTGCGTCTACAGTGTTACGCCATTCGGCCACCGTAACGTGAGGAGCGGGGCGCGAAATTGGTGACTACAATTGGAAACTAATTACATCCTCTTGTTATACGAACATCTATAGTGGGTCTACTATATTACTATATTATTATATTGCAACGTACTTACATAATGCCACAAACACCAATCAAGTGTTCTTCTACGCCTGATATTTCAAAAATTACTATGACTGGTGATAATGTAACTCAGAGAAAGCGCAAGCAGCCGGAGTCAGAGCTCGCAGAAGCTATAACAACGCTGTCTCTACAATTAAATACAAAAATAGATGCTCTTCGTAGTGACCTCGACTGCACAATGTCTAAGATGTTAGAAAACATAGCTAACATCAAGACTAATCTTGCCGAGGTGTCCCAAATGGCTACGGATATAAAACTTGAACTAAATAGTCTGCGCTCAGATCACACTACATTAGAAAAGCAAGTAACTAAACTGGATAACAAGCAGCAGGTGCTGTCGGAGGACATGATTACGCTACAAAAATCTGTTGAATACACTATGGATATGCAGGAAGATCTCAAAAATAAAATGAACTCGTTTGGTGTTGAAAACATTAATACCCATATCAATGATGTGGTGGGCGTGTTAGAAGCAAAGATCGATTCCTTGGAACAACAAGCTCGGGAGTGTAATTTAGAATTATGCAATATTCCCGAAAAACGAAATGAAAACCTATTTTCCATAATGGATTATCCATTATGGAAAATAGGTTTTCATTTCGTTACCACCAAAATAAAGTTTTCATTGTGTCAGAAAGATATCCTGACAATACATAGAGTACCTCATGCACATAAGGAAACTAACAGGCCGAAAAATATCATAATCAAACTAACATCGCGTATTCTGAGAGACAATTTATTAAGTGCGTTTCGACTGGCACGAGGTATTAATACCGAACAACTTGGATTTACTGGCACACCGCGGCAGATTTATATGCATGAACATCTAACATTAAAAAAGAAACAGTTGTTTCGCCAAGTTAGAGAAGCCGCCAGAAAAAATAATTTTAAATATGTCTGGATCAAACATGCAACAATACTTACACGAGAGGCTGACGGTGAGCCGGCGATTGCCATACGGTCGATACAGGACATTAACAAGATCAAACCCAACATTCGCTCTAAAAACTAATATTAGTTATAAAAATTCTATATATTATGCTCGTAATTTAGCCAATATAGTACAATTATTTTCTTTTTTTTCTTACTGTTATTTCGTGTATATTAGTTTAAATTACTCCGAATCAATAAATAATAATTATAAGCTCTATTACATGGGTTATATGGTGCGGTTATATTTGTTACTGTTCTTATTATTATTACGTGTACAGTCATCTCGTATATATCTAATATATTTCACAATATTATTACACATACTGGACCTTGGCTCTTACCCACGAAGCGTGTGTCACATTCTAAAATTACATTTAGTTGTTTTTATAGTTAATGGATAGCATAACAGTGTACTATCAAAATTGCAGGGGCATTAGGACGAAACTTAATTTATTATATATGAATATATTATCAAATTCTTATGATGTCATTGTGCTTACTGAGACGTGGTTAACTCCTCAAATATCAGACAATGAGTTTATAGACGAAAGGTATGTGGTTTACCGTTGTGATCGCAATCGAACGGCCACTAACAAGAAGGATGGAGGAGGAGTCCTTATAGCCGTGTTAAAGAGTTTACGGTCGGAGTCTGTACCGGTTAATACCTTGTATGATTCGAACACAGAAAATGTATTTATACAGTTTTTAGGTTCCAACCGTGAGAAACATTTAATCGGTGCAGTCTATTTTCCGCCTAAGTCTTCGGTGGAAGTATACACTTCTTACTTTGATACCGTACAATATTTAATTGACCGATCGCTCTTTAGTAACGTTTATTTACTAGGTGATTATAACTTGCCAGATATAGACTGGATTCCTAGAATAAATAACACAACTGCCTCTCTCACTTGTTCGGGTTCGTCATCGATTTGTAGACATATAGATAACTTTATATCGTTACTTGATGCATCTCAATATAATAATATTTATAACTGCAAAAATCGTATATTGGACCTTATTATTAGTAATAAAGACTGTACGACCTATGTACCTACATATCCGCTGTTGCCTCTAGATAACTACCACCCCGCGTTTTGTTCTATAATTAATTATAATCCTCAATTTCAAGCACTAATACGAGCAAACATTGTTAAATATAATTATTATAAAGCCAACTATGAACTTATTAACGAGGAATTAGCTAAAATTGATTGGGAGGAACTCTTGTCTGGACTAACTGCTGAAGATTGCGTAAACACCTTTTATAATATTATATATAGCTCCATAAAAAAATTCACTCCTATTTCAAAACCACGGTCCTTACAATTTCCCATTTGGTTCTCAAACTCTCTCATCCGTATATTTAAAAACAAAAACAAAGCATGGGTAAAATGGAGAGTTTATAAAAATATTTCAGATTACGAGCAGTTTTCCTTTCTTCGACGTAGATTTCACACAGAATTAAAAATTAATTATACACGGCACATAAACTCTGTCGAGGAAAATGTTCGGAAAAATGTAAAATATTTGTGGACCTATATTCAGAACCGTAAAAATAATACAGATATGCCATCTACAATGACATACAATAACCTTACATCTAGTGCCCCCGAGGAAATATGCAACATGTTTATGAACTATTTTCAAACGGTTTATGAAACATCTAGTTTTAGTTGCAATGACTGGTTACCACTTAAAGAAACTGCCAGTAACAGTACTCTTATCTCCAATATTACCTTTAGCACCGAAAAAGTCCTAAAGTCTTTGAAATCTCTAGATACTACTAAGGGACCCGGGCCTGATTGTATACCTCCTTATTTCCTAAAAATGACTGCAAATAACATTTACAGAGGTTTACATATTATATATAATAAGTGTATGTCTGAAGGTGTTTTCCCTGAAATATGGAAAAGAGCCAATATTAATCCAGTGCACAAATCAGGTTCTAAGAAGGAAATTGAAAATTATCGTCCGATTTCTATATTGTCAGCCTTGTCGAAGCTTTTCGAAAGGCTAGTCCATGATGCTATACACACACATATCTATAACATCGTCATAGAACAGCAGCATGGGTTTGTTAAAAGAAAGTCCACGACTACAAACCTATTAGTGTTTACGGACTATTTGTTTAATAGCATGGATCGACAAACGCAAGTAGATGCTATATATACAGACTTTCGAAAAGCATTTGACAAGGTGGACCACCAGCTGCTACTATCCAAAATCGCTTACAACGGAATAAGGGATGATTTACTTCGTTGGTTTACCTCCTACGTTACAAATAGAACACAAAAGGTTGTGATTAAAGGATTCCACTCAGCTTCTGTGACTGTTACATCCGGCGTACCCCAGGGCTCGATTTTAGGTCCCCTTTTGTTTATTTTATTTATTAATGACATAGGAAAGTGCTTCAGATACTCAAAGTTTCTATTATATGCAGATGATTTAAAAATATACAGAACTATTAAGAATTCCTCTGACTGTTTCCTATTACAAGAAGATTTGGATCGTCTTTCTAATTATTGTATTCAGAATAAATTACAATTAAATATTTCTAAATGCTTTGCTATAACGTTTACAAAAAACAAAAACTTAATAGCTAAAAATTACAACATAAATAAAAACATTTTATCAAGAATGTCTACCGTTCGAGACCTTGGGGTACTATTGGATAGTAAACTGCATCTAGACCAGCATATTGATGCTATAATTGGAAAGGCATATCAAATGTATGGCTTCGTAATGCGATCTTTAAGCGAGTTTAAACATGCAACTACATATATTTATTTGTATGAAACCTTAGTGAGATCTCAACTAGAATATGCCGTAGTAATATGGAGTCCTTACTACAACAAATATTCGGAAAATTTGGAAAGAGTTCAACGAAAATACCTGAAATCTACGCATTACCGATGTTATCACAGTTCCCCATCATATACCGACTTGCTTACTAAATTTAAAATAATGAGTCTAAAGTCCAGACGGTTATTTTTAGAAACTATGTTTCTTTTTGATTTATGTAATAACAGGTATGACTGCACTGATTTAATTAATAAGTTAAGCTATATTGTACCAAGAACCATAATGAGGCGTGAGGTGCGTTCTTGTCCAACTTTTGCTGTATCCTCGTGTAAAACTAACGCTGGATGTCGAGCACCTTTACGTCGTATTTGTAAAAAATATAATGATTCATTTACAGAGTTGGATGTGTTTGCAATGACCGCCAACAAATTTCGAGTCAAATTAAGGAAAGCTATTGTAGAGCTAGAAGAAAACATGTAAAAATATATAAAAGAAAGTACTTTAAATCTCTCACTTAAAATATAATAAAAACATGTAGTAGATGTCAGATCAAAATTGTCATATATCCAAATTTGTAATCTGTGGATAACGGTGTGGGTTCACATTTGTTCAAACATAATTTGTTATGATTTAGTTGTAAGTATATAATGTGTAACCGTTTGTTATTCCTAATAAATAAATAAATCTGTACTGTGTAAATAAATGGTGCAGGTTAAAAGAATTTTCATAACCGACCTTATAATTTTAAAAATCTCAGCCTATGCTAATATAAATCAATAAGGTATATTAATATTAATTAATATTCATGTTAATATTAAAATAACAGAAATAAGGTGAATAAATTAAAACCAATTATTAAGTAAAATACGAATTAAAATATTGTTTTCCTAACAGAAAACATGTTAATTCCTCAAAACTGCATTTTATACATAAATACAAACATACATAGATTCACGCCTAGACGTTTCCCAGAGGGTAGGCAGAGACTAAGGATTTCCATTTGCTAGGATCCTGACACACTTCTCTGACTTCGCTCACTTTCATCACATTCCTCATACACGCTCACCGGTTTAAAGTGCTCTTAACCTGGCCTTTTTTAGAATGTCTCCGATCTGATCGATAAACGTTCGCCTAGGTATTCCCCTTGCGACTGTTCCATTCACACTAGCCTTATAAACTTTCTTAGTCAGTCTTTTCTCGTCCATTCTTTCTACATGCCCAAACCAACTAAACATACCTTTTCTATTCTCGTCACTACATCCACTTTCATGCCGCATCGCTCCCTATTTTATTTTATTAGAATAATAATCGCATCTTTCATACAATTTTTTTTTTAAATGCTTCTCTCCGTGCAATCACGAACGGTCTTTGAATCGTTGTCACAAAGTCTAAGTGTATGCGCCCTCATGCCACCCGACTGTGCGCCCTCATGCCACCCTGCTGTGCGCCCTCATGCCACCCTACTGTCTATTATACATTAATAATATATATATATATATTATTAATCTATAATAGACAGTAGGGTGGCATGAGGGCGCGTACACTTAGACTTTAAAATATAATTAGGTTATTATTATGTACATATTATTGTTACATCTTGGTGATAAGTGTTGTAAAAATACTGAAATGATTTGTATTAATTGGCGATTGAACCTGTCAATGCTTGAAATGCCAGATATAATTGACAAACGATTGTGTAAATGAGTATGTTCTCAATTGGCTCAATCCATTGCCTGAACCTTGCCAACTAACCTAAATTCAGTTTCGTAATTAAGTAAATTCATTAATCAACCGATTTGGACGATCATAAGTGTAACTTCGTGACCTAAATGAATAAATGAAAATTTGACATTGACCAAAAAGAAAAAGGGAAATATGTATGCGTAAAAGTATAAATGCGTAATTTAATATTTTTGTCGGTGATTGATGCTCAATATATTTACTTTCCTTCCAAATAACGGGAACCATGCCAAATCCAAACAGTTTTCTTGACCTTGTATGCGATTACGAATAGCTATTTTAAACATACTGATCGTTGAATAAAAAAATACTTGAAAATATCAACTTCAGGGAAATATACACGACTGGCTATTTACTAAACATGGTTTTAATTCATTCGACTATATTTATGCTAAGTGCTTTTACGTATTATTTTAACAAAACGTTATTTGATAGAACATCGCTTTAAATTCTGCTCAGCCATTAAGGGAAAACACCACATTAATCTATACGAAATACAAAAGATAGTGAGTGTGTACTCGCCGATACATTTGCGTCAAGCCGTCCCGTCCTTCAGTTCGCTTTGACACGCGCGGCAGTGAGTACGATACCGCGTTTATTTCCAATTCACCCGCAGCGTGAATAATATCGCGAGTTTGTTTACAATATAACTTTAACTACAAGTGAATTAAATAAATACAGTGATTGGACAATCGTTTAATGTAAGAATCTTTATATTTTAATACCTAGTTTAATAAAAGTGTTGTATATTTTAATTATTTTTCGACTACGGGTATTCAGGTATATTTTTATAAACACAATATTTAATGCAATCTTTGACATTATCTCTGAATTTTATTTCTACTTTCATCTGTGTGGACAGTGAGTTATGTAAAAGTGACCTAGTTAAATAAAATTACAATAGAATAGATTTACAGTACTGAGTTAACGATACAGATACACATGCATTCACACTTTCCAATGTATATTGTCTGCTTTCGCTATAAATACATAAAAGTACAAAATAACGAAAATTAATGGTTCCTATCTACAATTACTCTCAACTTTCTCCGCATACGATGATTTTTATATTTGAGAATATTTTGCTTAGGTCCAATTTTACGATTGAATTATACAATCTCTTTGAATACGATACACCATTCAATGATAAAATCTAATTGAATGGTAATCAGATAAATATAATTTATGTTATTATAATATAAATGCATGAAATGTTTGTATAAATACACAACCTGAAACATATTTGGTTGTTGTAAATTAAAAGCGGTAACGCAAGTATTAATTAAAACAAAAGTAATACCTTACTTTTATTTCATTATCTTTTTGATACGTCCCACTGCTGGGCAAAAGCCTCTCCGTTGAACTTCCAAATTACTCTGTTGGTGGATATCCCCTGCCAGTCCTTATGAAAGGCGTGCAGGCGTTTAATAAGCGTTATAATACCTATTAGCTTTCATAAAATCCTTTATATAGCAATACCTAATATAATTAGTCCAAAGAAAATATTTTCAAGGATCATCATTAAATTTCATGTTATCGTTAATAGTTATTTCAAAACCTGTGTAAATAATTATATTTGTGATTTTTATCGTAGCAATGTTTGTCAAATAAAACTGTTATTTTCGATATCGATAAGATTTTTAGTTTCGTATTTCGTAACTATACATGATGATTTAAATTGTGTCGTTCTTTAATCAAATTAAGTAGGTCGATGGCCTTATTGGTCGAGTAGAATAAGTTTGCACTTATCATTGCGTGCGATTATAAGACCCCGGATTTGATGTCCAGGTCGGGCAAGAGTCAATGTGTATGGATGGTTATCAACGAGAATTATTTTGCTGTTGATATTAGTTCGAGTGTTTGCTTGGATTCGGTTTGATATAATGTAGGTACGTAATAATACAGAGTTTACCAGTATATGCCTAATTAATATTCAATTACTATAATCCATTAGATATTACAAGCTCTAGTTAAATGTGAACGAAAGCAAATGTTTACGAGGGGACTTCACGCGAAACGCACTCGTCAATATTTAATAATAGACGCAATTCTTACAAAATGTAATATTTATTTAGACTAAATATAAAACAATTTACTATATGACCTTCTTCTTCTTTTCGTGTGGTTAGTGGCCAACCTGTTGTCAAGAGTTGTTCAAGCCGCCCGTAGGCCTCTGACATGGCTTAACCACTGCTGTCAATTTGACAACAACCAGGACCGACTTTTTTCGTGCCCTCCGAAGCACGGAGACGCTCAGGTGAAATACCACTAAGCGGTCACCCATCTATAGACTGACCGCAGCCAACGTACCTTAACCTTGCTAATGTTTGAAAAATAAAAATACTTACGAAGTGTCATCAATAACACCCATACTGCAATAAACGCAATATACCTATTGCGTACATTGCGGTCATTACGGCCCGGCTATGCAGGGTGTCCCAGAAGTGGTGCACCAACGGGTTTTAGGAGATAGGTATACCCTTGTATAGCCAGACAATTATATTCGATATGATCGACAGATTTAAAAATTTGTTGAAATGGCAGGCCTATCTTCTCCCCAGCCTTTATTATTCCCAAGTCACTTGGGATCGGCTTTTCTGGTCTAACCGGATTTGACTGGATATCAGTTTTTACACAGAGCGGCTGCCACCTGACCTCCACGACCCGAAGGCTAACGATACCCTAAGGCTAGACCAGTGTCAGGATATTATAGGGCACTGACTTCCCAGTAACGACTGCCAGTGACTGATGTTCATGGCAGCCGGGACCGACGGACGGACGGGAATGGCATATTGCTACATATTGCTTACAATATAGGCCATATTGCTACATATTGCAAAAAATATTAATTATACTAAATAAAGGATGCGATTTTTACTGTAACAGTAGTTTATTTACGTAACTAATGTCTCATCAACCAAGGAGATTGACGTTGCTAATTAAGATCAATATAACGGGGATTGCGTTACAATTTATAATTTTACAACTAGGTTTTGCCCGCGACTTTGTCTGAGTGGGTGACGTCATAGGCGACCCGCCTCTGACGTCATTGCCGTCTATCACACTATGTACAATAGCTTCAGTTACGCTGAACTAAATTATGTGAACCGTGGCCTTGACTTTAGGAAGCACCAAGTTACTAAAACCGTATTAATATCTGTTTAGTGATGCCGGAATTAGGTGGTAATCCTACCGAATATGAGAATGTGAGTTTGTTCGTTACGCTTTCACGCCCTAACTACTCGACCAATCATTATGAAATACACAAGTACACGTTGTCAGGGAACAAAAACCGACATATGGTACGTTTAATCTAAGAAAAAGTACTGTTAGCATCTGCAACCTAACCTAACCTACATTTATGAAAGAGAAATCCCAAAAAAAAAACCCTAGTTAATTAAAAATTGTTTTGAGTCACCGCTTCATATAGCCGATAGTAAATGGTTTAATAAAATATTGCCTTTGTATAGATATAGCCTTGTTACAGTTGTATATTAATGTAGATAAGATACCTAGACGGATTTCAAGAAGAGTGAGGTAAACAAACGCCGTTTAATGTCAACATTATAGGTACAGTTTATTATTAGCCTATACTTCGATAGCTTACCTCACGAATAAATTATTACAAAAATTTGTCAATATGCCTAATACAAATAATTGAAATGCTTTCCAAAATTAAAATTAGGTAAATTTAAATTAACAGTATTCTTTTAAAGACTAGTTTGGTATTATATAATACATGAGACGGACTTTACCTTCAAAAAGAAACTTCAAAATTAATTCTTGTTACGTTTAGGGATCAAACCCACAACACTTAGCGCAATGGCAGTGGCGTGGCAACCAATTAAAACCTTAATCATTATTATTAGAAAATTGATTATTGCCTCTTTAATTATTATCGGGCACGATCTGCGAATAATAATTATTACTGAATAGAAAAACATTGATTCATACTTGTTGCCCGAAGGCAGAAACTACTAATTACAATATGATGCGATCTGGCGTTTGCCAATAATCGCTCAAAATAAGGTTCGAAATGCAAGAGGTGTAGTACTATATCCTCCAAATATTTGCGTAAAGTTTATCTTTACTTTATCTTTAAATATCTACTGACTGTACATACCAAGAGTTATTATTTGATTAATATAATTGTAAACTGTATCAGTTGTTTGTTGTTAATCTATGACGTATTAAAAAAACATAATTCTGTATTTAAGTTACATATTATTAGATATATAAGCAGATAGATAAATAATCACGAAATGCTGACAGCGTTTGAAAATTAGATAGATAGGCTACATAATGTGCTTAGCTTGAGGCTTAAATTTTAGACGTGAATTTATTTTTATTATAGGAATGTGCCTTCAGGCACAATAAACAAACACAGGATACGTACATAGGGCTCAATACAAAACGGGTTAATTATGTGTTGGTTCATTTGTATTAATTACAATGTTTTAGCCAGCCAGGGACATTATACATAAACATATCAGAGACGTATTGTTCTTTTTGATGAAAATATATACGCGGATGCTAGCCTATACATATGTATATCTCCAAATGTTTTAGCAGAATGTTAGAATATCTACATGTCACCGTCTATTTCTCTAAACTTTGCATATTTAAGTACGAGTATATTGACATCTTGCTAGACACATTTTTCCATAGAATTTTCTATCACAATAACCAATGTATGATCCGGGTATCAATCACAATTACGATCGCACGCGAACCTCCGTATCCGCAAGATATATTGATGTAAAAATAGTAAATAATGTATATAACAAATATGAATTATTTACTATTTAACATCTTAGATGGCAATAGTTAAGTAATTAATAACATTCGCTTAAACATAAGACAATAGTTAGATGTAATAATATTAATATATATATGTATTTAAAACATAAAAAAAATATCATTGTATAAAACATCAGTGCTACTTTTTCATGCATTATATCGACTATTATAATAACGACAAACAACATTTTATATATGATGCACTTTATTTAATAAAATCAATATTACTTGTTTAGACAAGTAACATTTAAATGTAACATGTTATTTAAATTCAAGCTAAACTATTATTACACCAATTTTATAGCGAGTTTTTAAACTTACAACTTTTTATTTATAATTCCACTTAGTCACGTGGTAACTAAGATCGCTGTCATCGCATTCGCCAGCACTACTGAAAAGCCAACAAAGAAACGAAAATCGGAGAGAATGAAATACATATATAATATATTGTTAAAAGTTGTAGGTAAACAATATAGTGTTAGTCAGATTTGTAACAAAACTATGCCATTAAAATACGAAAAACGTTATAAAACTATAATACAAAATACCGCTTTAGTGCCAGTACGCCAAATAACGAGTGTAAAATTACATCCGAATTATTATATTCGGATAAAACACTATACGTGCGTCATACAAATAAGGTATCGCTTTCTAGACAACTGTATTTGACTCTCATTCGAGATACGCATTACTAGCGCCAAATGCTATGACATGGGCTATGACTTCCTTACGCGACCACATATACTATTGCCGATAAATAACTGTTCTAAATTTGGATGGATTTGTATTCAATATTAAAAGCAACCTAATTTTATAATTCGGCATAATTTGACACGAGTTTAGCCTTTGTAAAAATAGGGACATGCAAACAAAGTATACTCGTAATACATAATTATTTGGAACATTAGTACACATAGATTAGACGTTACAACTGCTCTATATGCCTGGATCTATTCGGAGAATGGCCATAATTATTACTATTAACATTGAATGAGTTTACTTACCTGTTATCATGTTTGTACAATGTGTAGTCATTCATACGTACATACGTTTGTGCCAACATACCACGTTTCTTTAACAAAATTTACGTAAAATTTACATGTTTTTTAGTTTACTAACAATTTGAATTACAAAATATGATTTATTTTTGGTCGAAGCCGGCGTAAAACTGCCTCGATTGCGCAACAGTACTGAACGATCACAGATTGGTTTCCCATGTCAATCAAAATGTTATTGGACTTTTCTGTTAGGAATTTATTTATAACAGCAGGAAATCAGGATCTTTTTATGTAAAAGGTTCTTCCATTACGTGGGAAAAATAAAGCGATATCTGGGTATAATATTTAACCTCTGCCAAGCCCTTCGGTCTATTAGATGTGAGAGATTTGTATACATTTTTAAATAACTTATTTTCGATACATATTTTTATGCTAATGCTAGGATTGCTGGAATTATACAAACAGTTTTGTATCAGATTGTAGCTTATATTTTGCTACTTCAATGTTTGTGAAACCGTCAAGGTCAGCTTTTGTTTTGTACTAGAGAAATACTTTCATAGAAATTTCTTTTTGGGCTTGATACTGACTAGTTTTACTGATATAAATCTATGTTGCTTGCTGTAGGCACAGACATTAGACAAGCATTATTTCTCTACATAAAAAATACACCTTTTTATTGTTAGCTAAAGGATATTATCTAAGATTGAATAATAGCAGTATCATTAACAAACATTTATAATAACTATGTATGAACAATTATACTTTTACTATAATTATATTTACTCTAGCTTTTGCCCGCGGATTCGTTCGAACGAAATTTTTATATTGTATTTAAGAAAAGTAGCGTTACCCCAGTGACAGTACTTTAAAAAAATAAAATATAGCCTATGTTACTCGGTGATAATATAGCTTACTAATGGTGAAAGAATTTTTTGAATCGGTTGGGTAGTTTTCCATTACAAAAAATAATTATATCTTTTCTTTTTATAATATAAATATATTTAGATATAGATACATACGTAAAGTAGTAGTATATATGTTTTCTTATCAACTAGGTATTACGTAGTTAATTCTAATTACTTATTATTTTTATGATAATAATATCATATCAGGCGATCTGTTAAAAAATTTCCATCTCGATCGCCCAATGGTCGTGTCATCGGACTTGTGACTAAGAAGGTCATGAGTTACACCAGCTATCGGTACTTCCCTTTCATGAAGTTTAACGTAATATTTTTTTAACCAATTACGATAACTGTGTATAATAAACATAACATTATTTATTGTGCCCTTTACTTATCTCTTCCTATTAATGTTTATAAATAAGTATTAATATTTACTACCGGTCAATTAAAGGATGCACAAAAAATATGTTTACATTTCGTAATAATCTGTTTACATTTTACGTCATCTGTAAATTATTACGTGAAGAGCCAACCTCATAGCCCTTTTTAAGCATGTTGTGCATGGACGAGTGTGGAATTTGACATAACTGAAACTTTAATTAATTCACTTACCGCTCGCTTTAACGGTGAAGGAAAACATCGTGAGGAAACCTGCATATCTGAGAGTTCTTTTATGATCTCAAATATATGTGAAGTCTACCAATCCGCACTGGGTCCGCGTGGTGGACTATGCACTATTCAGGACTGATATTATATATATTATGATCGACTAGTTGTATTATTCAATCAAAGTGATAGTAAGCTACACGAAGTCGTGAATTCAAACGAAGTGATAAACAGCTGCTAGATGCGTATCACTAAATATACTTATCAAATAATCGTAAACTTACGTAATTTGATTGCAAATGGTACCAACATCTATCGTAAGTTTTTGTTTATCCTAACAGTGACATAATATGATTAAAAGTTTATGCACATACCCTCATATTATTTGGCATATATTTTATTTTTGTAAGTAGCCTGAAACACAGGTCTAAACCTAGTTCAGGCAACCACATTATAAAAACCTAGCGCTTGAAGTTAAATTAGAATGCACAATGTCGGCCGATTAAAGTATACCTAAGTAAAAGATGTACCAGATTAAAGATAGTTATAGTTTAATATTATTTTAGACTAATAACAAAAATGTATACCTATGTATTATTATTGAATAAATTATTATTATTATTATATTATATTATTATATATTATATTATTGTTTGGGCATAAATTTGCGCTTATGGATGCGACCAATTATGAGGAACCGAGTTTTTATTGCCCTTGTTAGACGAACTGTTATTGGGAGTTTAGTGCCAACACAGACTGAAACTGAGCCTGGTAGGCGACAATATTACGTGGAACCTAAAACGAGCGTGAAATGTGGGTGTAATATACATCTGCTAATCCCTTTGGGGATAGTGGCGGCTATGTATGTGCTTAAGTATAATCAAAGGCTAATTGCGTTTTTGACATATTTTTGTAGTAAAAACTTCTTTAGGCGCGTTGAGCACTTTTTGGGTGAACAAAAATCATGAAACTCGCGTCATCGTCACCGAACGCTTTCTATGAGCTATATGTATACTGTGTATATATGTATACTTTTTGGGTGAAAAAAAAGTGTGAAACTCACGTCCGCGTCATCACCGCACGCTAGTTACTTAGTTTTCATTTCTATCGGCAGTCCCCAAAGACTGCACCGCATGTTTTTTTTTACGTGGTATGCTGTGGCGCATACCTCGTCGCGGGACAGGCAAACAAAATTAGGCACTATTTTCTACATTTAAATTTACCGCTATTTACATCGCCTAACTGTTCCGTGGAATCATGCGTCACCAGCTTGCCAAGGAATAAGGAAAATGTATGGATTGGATATATGGCCCTTGTCTAGAAACCTATAACGCATTGTATTTTAACCTTTACATTGGACCTGCGTGTGTTTTTAAGTACGACGAACGGGCAAACAAACTCCCTTTTCCTTAAAAATAGCTGACTTATACATAATAACATTATATGTATACTGCTTTGGTGGTGCAACGATAGTGAATTCGAATGATGTGCAAGAGGTTGCGAGTTTGATCGCAGGGTCGGGCAAAGTGAGCTGGATTTTCTGTTAGGATTTTTTTGGTACGGAATCAGGAACTGCGCTTGGTAGACGCTAATAGATTCGCATTTATGTGAAAACGACATCAAATTAGACGAAATGTATTCCTACCTCTTCGAAAATAGGCCTGAGACCATGTATGAGTTACATATTTTGCGGCATTTTATACACCATTAACAGATATTGAAACAGAAAGGCCCTTAGAGATCAACAGACCAATATAATATTACTCTTCCAGTACCCCACTGCTGGACACGAGCCTCACCTTAGTCTGAGAAGAGCTAGGCCATATTCCACGACACTGGCCCATTGCAGTTTAGCAGACTTCACATATCTTCGAGAATATTATGAAGTACTGTTAGACATGCAGGTACCCTCAGCATGTTTTTCTTCACCGTTAAACAAGCGATAATACGCATATAACTTCGATATACGGTAAAAAACAATAATAATAGGGGTTTCAATATGAAGATGTCGCTTTGTCGGTATCTATGAAGAAAATCGGTATCGTTGTAGTTTTCATACTAACTAATAACTATGCTTCAATATTTTGTTAATGGCCTACTCGAATTTTGTGGTATTTTTTTTCATAGGTATGTGTCGTAGTTGCTTGTATTCAGGCCACCATGGTTTGTCTTAAAATAACAAAATATTACCCATCATGTATTCATGGCGAGTTGAAACAACGACCACGGGCAGACACTAAGCCTTAAAACTTTAAATACAAATTGTATAAAAGGTTTTTGACATTTATTATTAATAATACATGTTATCAATAATATATATAGAGTAGTCTCAAAAATAAATAAATTTTCACCATTGCATTTTGTACAGAAACCACGAAGTTAGATGTAGGACATAAGCGGCAATTTCATAGTTTAAGATCTAATATTAAACAATACCTATTATAAATGCAAATGCGAGTTTGTTTGATTGTTTGTTTGTTACGCTTTAACACCTCAACTATCCGACCGATCATCATAAAATTTCGCATACACCTTGTCAGGGGAACAGAAAAGGACATAATATAATCATATATTATGTCCTTTTCTGAAAAAGTACTGTTACTAACCTAACCTGCGTTTACGCGAGTGAACCCGTAGGCAAAATCTAGTATGAATATATTTTCTCAGTCGAATGTACTTCCCAAATTCTCTGTATAAAAACTAGCCCACTTTCATCGTGCGTCTACACTCTAATTACGTAACGTTATAGGACAGTAGTTGTACATCGGTCGGTGTAATATCGAGCGCGTGTCACAGTATGTCGACCTCAACCTTCACAAGTAGTAGGGCCGCATATAAATCAATACGATAACACGATCTAGCCGGCATCTAGGAACATTGTTAGTAAACTAATGTAGTTTTATGTTCCTTCCTCTTTACTCGTCTTAGATTATATATTATATGCATAGTCTCACGCCTGTATGCTTCTACATACACCTTCCGACGTATAATAAAATTATCGTTGGTATAATGTACATGTTAGAACACCTGTATTGTGTGTATTTTGCCAACTATGTTTGTAGTTCCCGTGTAATAGGGGGCAAGCTTTTGTCTTTGTCTTATTACTAAAAAATTCATGACAGAAAGACGAATAAAACATTTGACTGACCCATATTTTTAAACCTGACACAGTAGACGCATTGGCTAACGTATTAAGTTAGGTAGGGTAGGTAGGGTAGTTAGGTAGGGTAGGGTACGTAGCGTAGTTAGGTAGGGTAGGGTAGGTAGGGTATTAAGAAGAAGCCAGCAATATTCTGACTGACCTATATTTTAAACCTGAGATAGCAGCTTTGGCATTCGGTAGTGCCTAAATTTAGAAATAGCTTATTGGTAAACTAACAGAGAGGGCAATAAGTCTGAACACTTAAAAATTTGCTTAAAATATTTTATACGTTAAAAGTTCTTTTTTTTGAATATCGAGAGTCCCACTATCTCTCACTATAACTCACTATCTCTGTCCCTTTCCGACAATTCTCTATTTTGTATGTAACGTAGTTATGTGTATATAGGATGTCAAACTTAATGTGTACTTATTACTATTACAAAAGGTATAAAATAAATTCGCTTAAGTTTTCAGTTTATCTTGTCTTTCAAAATACAATATCATTCTAAAAAGCTTAACTAACTTTAGATTTTATTTATCCCGAGTTAACCGAGAAATCGGATCATAAAAATAAGCAAATCTTAGGTTCATCTATTTAACCAATTTCACTGAGGACAGAGTTTAGAAATTAAACTTAACTTCAAAATGTCATGCACTAACATAATATAAAAGATATTTTAAAAATCATTATATTCCATACCAAAATTCATACCCAGACAAATAATAAAGATAAATTATTGTTATACTACAATAATGCCACTACAATTACAATTATTATTTTAAACATATACAATAATTTTCCATGCTCATACGGGAAATTATAAAATACTGCGTCACACATTACACATACTCATAGTTACTCATAATTCTAAACAATTTTGTGAACACCACAAATAAATTGTGCGCCACTATAGATAAGAGTGCAATGCCAAGTAACAGCAAAACCATATGGCACAGCTGCTTCAAGTAGAATCCGACTCTATTCATTAGAAGATAAGGTTGCTTATACGTTGTATTATGTTAATCAAATCATTTAGCGTTTGATTAGAAGTGTGGTTTGCTGATTAAAACGTATGACCTTCCATACACATCAATTTCTATACAAAAACTATTCCATACTTAACAATCCGACTGTTAATTAAATACGGTGACTTTATCAATCTTTTGATGTGTATTAGGTATCAGGTTAAGTTCTTAAATAGGCACACAATATAAAAATTGATTTGGCATTGATTGCTTTTTTAAATACAAAGTCCACACTACCTGACGACAGTACGCATAACGCGTATTAACATTGCCTTAAACCTATCCGTTATACCTATTGCCAATAATTTTCAAAGCTTCTGTTGATACAGCAGACATATAAACGAAAAACGCATTCCTAAATTAATATGTTCTTTATTAACGCATTACTCAGCCGCGCCTGCGCCCTTTGCGCTTGCATTGCACGCATGCAACTGTACAGTGTATCTGTATAGTCATCATAGCACACACACTAAGAACTGCCCTGCACACTACCATAACACATAACAGTACCATAACTAATTATCTTTGTTACTTACGTCACCGTACATTTTGTAAACATCTGGAATAGTTTTATTTTAAGTTATATCATAGTAAAAGTCTTATGTTAGTTGGTGTTGGTATCTTTTTCTTCTAATGCCTAAAATAGAGCAAGAACATCTGTTCTTGCTCTCAATAAAGTAACAAATGTGGGGATCTCCCCACATTTGTTACTTTATTGACAATCAAATCATCATTTTCTTTTATAGGTAAATTATTAGATAAATTTAGAATATACCTATTTACGCTTAATCAAAAACCCAAAAGGCAATTACTTAAAACAAGACATGATTACGCCGATTGCGTCAAAGGAGTTAAGGGACCAATTTTATTTTTGTACTACCCGCGTTCATCATATATCTACTAACGTATTTTATTTAAACTGTCATCAAAAACAAATTAGCTGACCATTATTGATTCATGTCAACAAGTAAACAAATTAAATGAATCTCCATAAATTTAATGGCTATTAAAACCTCGTGAAGAAAACCGCATTTGTCTAAATTTAATTTATCTAATTTTGTTTAGATATACTGGTGATTTCGATTCCCGCACAAGTCAAACATTTGTGTGCATGAACATGGATGTTTGTCTTGGTCTGGGTGTTTCTATGTATAATATGTATGTATTTACAAAAAAAAAGTATATATGTATGTTTATCCATTGTCTAGTATCCATAGTACAAGCTCTGCTTAGTTTGGGCTAGATAGTGTTGTGTGTATGTGGTAGAATATTATTATTATTATTATTATTATTATTATTTCATAGCTTTCTAGCATATGCCGCTAAAGAAGTTTCGCGAATACGTGGCATTTTCAATTTTGACAAGTACTTCATGCCAGAGCGTGTACACACGGCTACACATCAAGTTAGACATCCTATATACGCATAACTACGTTACATACAAAATAGAGAATTGTCGAAAAGGGACAGTGCATAGAGGTGTCGATGTAATGGTAAGGATAAAGCGTAACAAAAATATAACGTACTCTTTCGCACGATTCGTAGCGTTCAACTTCTAATAGATCAGATTCCAAACAGTCTAGGTGGATGTGTCGCTGTGTGTACAAGGAGAAATAGTCTTTAAAAGCGTGCCTTGCTGGAAGAAACTGTTTCCAGATAAAACGATGAATTAATAGTGTCGAGTGGTAGGATTAAAATTAAAACAACATAAAACAAATAAATTATATTGGCTTTACAATATCGTACTTAATGCGAACAATAAGGGAATAAGGATAATAAAATAAGTATGAGGCATTCAATAAATTAAGAGTTGCCACTGTAAATAACTCACTCAATAACATTTCCATTATTAATAGACACAATCATTGTATTATACAAACCGCTACTAATGTTATGGGAAAACCTGACACTGAGTTATATATCAATTTCAATAAAATATAATATGCATTTGATCTTTGAACTAACATTTGAGTGGCAATATAATAAGATCTTTGTTCAAAATTATCAGTTATGCAAATACAAAGACTGTGCTAAAATAAAAAAGGTTTTGTCTTGTCTCTGTTTGTTGCGTTTTTGTGACTAAATTGTTAATCAATTTTGACAAACTTTAGTAGTATTAAAGATAATGTACGATAAAAACGCATTCGAAATCGCGAATAACGACTAGCATATATCGCAAAACAGTCAAAGCAAGACATTTTAATTTATCTATAGATACTATAAATAAATTAAAATGTCTTGCTTTGACTGTTTTGCGTAAGTAGTAGGTACAGCAATAGTAAATGTGAGTGCTGTGGAATTGGAAAAGGGTTATGGGGATTTCTGTCAAAAAATTCTGAGTATTAACACAAAATCTGGATTATGCCCAGTTACTGGCAATAATCGCCCCTATTAGGTGGGTTTCAAAACTATAGTATAGGGAAATAGGGCAAATGTGAGATGAAATGAGCACTTTGTCTGTTTGTCACGATGTATGGACTAAACCGCTAAACTTATTTTAATGAAATATAATGCAAGCGCAGTCACGTGTAATAAATAGCTAATATGAATTAACTAAGAAAATGTTTCAAGGAGTCTATTATAATAAGTTAGGATCTTGTTCTTGTACGATTGCAAATGAACATGTACTAGCCATGTTTAAATAAACACGACTCCCATATTTTAGCTTTGCATTGCAATATTAGTGTGACAAGGCAATCTCGGCTGTTAAGAGTATGGAGAAACTACTACTTCTAAGTAAAGGCTTATTCAAAGACAATAAACTTACAAAACTATAAAATTGCATACCTATTCTAAGTGCTTTAGTGTTTAATATTATTGATCATTGCGCAAGAGATAACGCTATGTCTTTCAGAAAATTGAGGTTTCATGTTAATATTCCTTATTTAATAATATAAATGATGAGCAGAGTAAACAGGATTGTATCTCTTTGTATACATACAGAGTGTCCCAGAAGTCGATGTCAAGCCGGAATCAGGTAACAGACTAAGTTATAACAGCTATCAGAAAAATATAAAGAAAAATCTAAGTTACGTAAACATTTTAAAATAACAGGCATTTAAAAAAGAATCAAAAATTTTACATCCCTTGACGTTCTTTTCACTCATGTTACTACAGATATTTAATTATTTTTTTATTATCTAATCTTGAGTAGTCGGAAAAAATCGAGAGCTCAAAGAAGCATTATCAAAAATCAAAAATCAAATATCTGTAGTAACAGGTGTAGACTTCTTGGTACTTTTCAAAATGCCTTTTATTTTTAAAGTACGTAACATAGATTGTTTTAACCTGTTACCTGATTCCGGCTTGACGTCGACTTCTGGAACAGCCTGTAGACTCACGCCGCGCCATGAGGGAAGTGTTGCGATATATACACTACATTTTGCCAAATAATGCTTAAACACCCACGTCAAGAGAGTTTATTGCCGTCTAACACACATATCTAGACTCCGTCCTGCTACTGAATATGTACATATATTCTGCTATTGCAATTTAGCAAGTGTATTGGGTTTCCTACATAAGAAGCCCGATAACACTTGCTGTTCAAAGGAATTGAATCCGGGACATCATAATCGCACGCATATACATATATACCGTAGAATCAACATAACAGCATAATTAAAATAGACAAAGACATTCAAAGAGCAGCCGTCAGTTTTATGCAGGTGTCTTCTCATACCTGGGTTATATGTATCAGGTACACGATCAAATGATTAAGATATATAATAAAATAAATGAATACTACAGCTTGCGCATGTTACTCGCATCGTATACAATTTCTATAACTCATGTCCAAAGCATGCATAAAAGTTCTAAAAAACCTAAATAGTATTATTCTCCGATGTACAGTAAGTATTTTATCTTTCACTATAGGCTAGCGGTAACGACACTCGACGGTTAAGTTTGCGGTGCAGTAGGTTGCTCTACTTTATTGATAGTTCCTTGTGGTCATTCTTTTTGTTAAAGTATTTCGCCTTTCTTTCACTTTTAACGGTAGCATAACGGTTGGTGACAAATAAGAAAATAAACTAAACTTTCTGTAGCAGAATGGTTGAAAGGTATACAATGGTGCGCTGGTTATATAGTTGTTACAATTCTACTCGAAGTTGTATATTCTTAATCATCTAGGGTTTATCCATACCTACCAGCAATTATATTTTGCTCCAAATTGTTATATAACTTCAATGTAATATTTTAACGTGATATTGTTATATCAATACACTTTGAGCCATGAATGCCATGACACATTGTTATGTATCACGGCTCAAAGTTTAACAGTGATATATTACACTTTCATATACAGACTTTTTGAATGATACATTACAATTACAATTTACAATAAATATTTCTATTGATTCATATTACCTATAATAAATAACGACGTAGTAAGTTGCTCCTCGTAATAGCGGTCAAGCCTCTTACCACCTATTTTATACATATGTAAAGTCCCTCCTGAAATTGACTATCAGAAATCACGTTTTGTTCTACTCGCAATGGATCCCAACTGCTCCCCAATTAGCAGTATCTGATAAACAAGCTTACCCAACGATGTAGTCACATTCAATCTAAACTATGAATCAATTTACGATCTTTCTCATTAGCATCTACATTATTTCAACTAAATATAACATTCATTACTCATTCGCTCTGTCTCATTGACAGGGCATAGTCTACTCTTCACCAATTTAAATTAATTTATCACTAGCAGTTCTTCGTATATAACTCTTAATAAGCTTCCAGATGGTTTATAACGAGAAAAAATCAACTGAGGTAGGTACTTACTAGTACTACGTTCTACAGTAGTACAGTAAGTACAATTATCTTTAGGCGAGTTTTTATCTAGATTCATATGAATAGAAGTCTATGATTAAATTGCTGCAGAATTCATGTTTACGGCTCTTGCCATATGTTCGCTACACAAACAGATGTTTCATGTTCAGCTAACAAACAAGTAGTGTATCTGGCGATAATTTTAATTTAGCTACAAATTTTTTGATACAGTATGAGATGAGAAGAAAATTGTTCTAGACTTGTTTATGTTTTGTTATCTTCCTCTTTTTTATTCGGCACCGCCAGTTTCTTGACCGGAGACAATAAATAAATTAATTTGATTATTTTGACCTGGCTCACCTTTGTCCTGGTTTTAATTATAATCTGTCAGTGCCATTCATTTACGTTACGATAGGAAAATTTAATATTTAAGACAAAAATTTCTATTATCATTATATTACAAGCAATCAAATTAGTAACTAAATCACGCCAGTATGACACCGAAGTACTAAGATGTGCATACAATATTAAGTTATGTAGGTCTCAAAATTATTTTATTACCTATTACTTGTAATAGAAGAGAGTCTAATTGGGTATAACGGTTCTGTTGGCAGGTTTCGTGCTACTGTTATTGAGTTAATATGTATTACGTTCTAGAGGGGACACATCAAGTAGATTGGAATATTTTTATTTGTAGCACTCAAACGTGTCATAACAGTAAGCGCATGACTCATACTAAAGTGAGATAGAGAGCATGCGCACTAACACTTGTAACAAACAATGTAGACTAGTCTTCTCTAGTACGTAATACATACTCTATAGTTAGTTACTGGTGAGATTTTTCGCCTACGTACCCGTTGGACCTCAAGTTTGGACCTCATTGACTAATATGATCCTTTGGACCTCTTTGTGCTGTTTGGATTAAGGATCATATTAGTCTATGAGGTCCAAACTTGGAGGTCCAACGGGTACGTAGCCGATTTTTCTGGCATCAAATTCTAATAACACGTAGCCCGGAAACTATACTCGCACGAATACACAAATTAACTGTATCAACGAGCAGTGATTGTACCAAATTTTCCTATCATTACCCGTTTATTGTGATCGGTTTTTATTTCAACAAAATAAAGTTGAACATCAGATTTTTCTATAGAGCGAATTTCATTCGACCTCCATCGATCAAATAATGAATTAGCATTCAGTAGATCATGACATTAAATTGAACTATTACCCAACCAGAGGACATCTTTTATGGGCCAATGTTATAATAATATTAGAGATTATATTAAATTATTATAAATCCATTCCATCTTAAAAGATCACACAAGTTTTAGATAATATAAGATAATTTATTTATTCGCTTGATTTTTCTGGCATCAAATTCTAATAACACGTAGCCCGGAAACTATACTCGCACGAATACACAAATTAACTGTATCAACGAGCAGTGATTGTACCAAATTTTCCTATCATTACCCGTTTATTGTGATCGGTTTTTATTTCAACAAAATAAAGTTGAACATCAGATTTTTCTATAGAGCGAATTTCATTCGACCTCCATCGATCAAATAATGAATTAGCATTCAGTAGATCATGACATTAAATTGAACTATTACCCAACCAGAGGACATCTTTTATGGGCCAATGTTATAATAATATTAGAGATTATATTAAATTATTATAAATCCATTCCATCTTAAAAGATCACACAAGTTTTAGATAATATAAGATAATTTATTTATTCGCTTAAACACATAATTATGTAGATACAACAAACAATCGCATGCGGGATATAAAGTTGGAGAAAGTTCGAGTTCAAAATTACATGTTTGCCATATACAATGACGTGCAAATGTAATTGATATGATTAATTAATAAATTTGGTTAAATTCCCATCAGCGACCTATTTCTATCACTTACCCAGATATCAACAATTAACATTATATAAATGTGTATATATTAATGAAGTAATGATAATAATCAGTCTATAAATTTATGTGTACAATGTCAAGGTATATATAATTATAATTATATTAAATCTTAGTATTATGTCAACTGTATCAAATCAAATTTATCATTTTAAGTATTTTTTATTTTATATTTTGCTTAAATACTTCGCTACTTAGACCTTACCAACTTTTTGGAAATTTATTATAAACAATTAAAGCCATGCAAATAACACTTTAGCGCACAAGTGCATCCCTAGACGTATGCAGACAAAGTTTATTTTTATCACGTCGATTTCGAGGAAAAATATCTGCCATACGCGGAAATACATTTGGATTCCTTTTGACAAATAAAGCCGTTTTACTTTGATATTTTTAAAGTAGCCATTTAAAATGATACTTTGTTTTTATGCATCTAACTCTGAATTAAAATTATTAGTTTTATCTACTTATCTGTGTATTTGCTTGGCTAAATGCGGAAGTATCCGTTTTGCTTGATAACAGATGGGTAGCCTAGAACATACGCAGTATACCAAGGCTAAAGGATAAATTATAAACAAAATACTGATAAAGAAACGCAGATACAAATTATTTCATTGTTAATTAGAAGGAAGGCCATCAAAAAATAACATATAGGAAACAATATTGAGCGTTTGATTGATAAGGGCATTTGTGTACGCCAATTGTATGTTTTATACAAATTACCTACTTCTATATATATTAGATTCATTCATAAAAAGTTCAACAATCTCAAGACCGTCAAATATTTTAATCGTGAAGCGTAACATGAGTTCTTTACTCTTATGTGTCATGAGTTTATGAGTAATAATCATAACTCATGGTGTAAGAACGTCTTTTTTAAGTCACTTTATTAGGTACGTGACCTATAAAATCACTACGCAAGTCAACAAAAATAGAAAGTCAGAATAAAAATATTTACTTAAACAGCTAGTTGCTATTTTCGCACTTAAGTGCTAAAATAACTCTTAGGTAAATATCAATAATGTGTTACCGTTCGGTTTCAATGTTAACAGTTAGGTATTGTTCAGCCAATAAAACATTTTCATTGAGTAAAAATAACAATGTAACATTATGCAAACATGAGTTATTGCCTAAGCATAAGTCAACTGCATTATTTATTGAAAACATGGACTTTATACTGAATAGATTTTTAAACGTCCACTTTAATTTTATAAATTTTATGTATATAAAACAAACCTACTTATCAAAATACTGCTATGCTATAGCTGCATGCCTTCGTTTACAATTTGTAATTATTTATTCTCTTCCGCAGTCACACGCCAATGGATCACTCCCGGTTTGAATTCGAATTTAAAACAACAAACACTTGAAATCCCGTCGCAAGATTCGATTGTGCGAGCGAGAAAGAAACAATTAGAAAGTGAGGACAACACGCAGTGCAGTGAAAGTATTTTGGTTCGTGGTGAAGCCAAGATGACGCCGGGTGCGCAAGAGTTAACTATGTTGGGGGCGAATAATAATGTGATGCCCTTGCTACCACGGTCTACTGTGGAAATCGAGTTCAAAAACATAACATGTAACGTGAACATGTTTGTAATGAACAAGCTGCGGTTCGGTGAGTTTTAACTATGTTTTGCTACCTGCTTTTGTATTTCTCATGCAACTGTACTCTTTTGACACATTTTTACACAAATGCGTTACGTGCCTATGTTCGTGTTATAACGAACGTCTTTTATCGGCTTCGCTACAGTCTTGATGGTTGTAGTTCATATAATAAATATGCAGACCATGACCCTAAAGCTAAAATATTGATACAGTCAATTTCGCTGACACTGTTTTGAGATATTTTAAAATTCATATTACTTAGATTATGCGTGTATTAGTGTCCAGTAGTTATCAAACTTATGTTAAAACATCTGTGATATTAATTATTTAATAACATAAGTTATTATGAGTGTTATAGTCACACGTCGTTAGTTATAAGTTTATAACGTTTTGATGATTAATGTAACACAGATTTGGCTAAATCTACTCATGGCCTTACACGGCAACCAAAACAATAACAATGGCTCTTTCACTTCAGTTACTCAATCGGTGATAAGAATGGCAACCAACTACGTACACATTTCATAATAATAATTCCAAGGAGGATTTATTGCAAACTGAAGTTCGTATTTTATACCTTTTTAATACTGCCCTATTTCTGGCATTTCTTATAATTTAATTATGCGTTTGGTTAGTTTTTTATATTTACATTGCCAAAAAGACTTAGACTTTTCACCAAGCATGTTAAACATTTTATATTAATTTGTTGTTTTGACGAATAATTGGCAAGATTAAGAATTACTTATTAAATGTTGTTTAGTTATTTTTAGCTGCAACGGCCCATACCGTTCAGATTCAATTATTTTTAATTATGACTGGCACTCCAGCAATTCATAACATCCATATATTATATTAATGTTAATAACCATGCCTATTGCCTTTGTTTTTTTTTAAACACAAAGATGTAGGCTGTTTTATAGTCTACTAGCTGACCCGGCAAACGTTGTTTTGCCATAAAAAAATGTTTTGACCAAAAGATTAAAAAAAAAAACAAAAAAATAGATGTTGGCCGATTCTCAGACCTATTCAATGTGCTCACAAAATTTCATGAGAATCGGTCAAGCCGTTTCGGAGGAGTACGGGAACGAACATTGTGACACGAGAATTTTATATATAAGATATATTTATGTGATTGATAAGGAAATTTGTGTACGCCAAGTGTATTTTCATACAAATACAAACTAATTAAATAGTAGATGCTATAATGGAAAGTTCTACAATCTCAAAAAAAAAGAAATTATGTACAGCAGCTAACTCCTTAAATGCGACTGTACCTTTCTTCTAGTTTCCGTATAGATATAAAATGAACATAATTGGTGTTTTCGCCATAGCCATACAAAGCTATTACATAAACCAGCATGGTCACAAACCGGTATACTATTGCATATTTACATATTTATACTTTTTGTAGGTCGTTTGCTATTGTATCAATATGTTCCACAATTGTGTCAAGGATTTGCTTAATCAAGACTATTGGATAGGTGTGAATTTTACATTTGATATGAAATTTTAATTATCATATCAAATGTTCACATGTGAAATATTTTTGTCATGTTATAAACATTCAGACAGCGGACACAATGAACACCCAGACGAACAAATTTTCACTTTTTTTTTAGTCCCGTTTGGGAATCAAACCTTCAACACTCGTTGCGGCAGCAGTTGTGAGGCCATCATTTAAACAACTATGTCCGGTCATTTGCAACTGCATCTATTTGTTTTGACATCAAACGATTAGGTACTTCTTTTTCTAAGTTTCTCTTATAAATACTGAATGCTTTTCGACGGTAAACCGACCACGACAGTTAGATTTGAGATACCCGTTTCCATTGTATTTTATATCACAAGGACCTGATAATATTCAGTTCCGTTTTAGATACATAATAAGCCTATACGCTAGCAACACTAGCACTGTACGAACGGTGTAGTGGATGGATGGTCACCTCACCACTACCTTACGAACATCACAAACATTTGTGTGATCAACACAATACATAGTCCGGTCCTTCGTTCTATCTGTTGTTTGAGTGTTTGCTGACTCCACCGCGACATAAGATTTATTTGTGCGGGAATTGTCTTTTATAAAAGATAAGAAAGATAAAACAATTATATAAATTAATCGCGTGAAAGGGTGAGGCTGTTGCCGTCTATCAGGCATAGTTCTAGATCCCGTTCTACTAAGAATTGCTTGACAGTAAAACCCAATAACACTTTACCCGGCCCAGAAATCGAAACCGAGACCTCACACAGCAATCAGTGTACTATTATTGAAGTTATTTGTTTATTGAACCTCCATTACACATACCTACAGATTGCCTTAAGGAGCGATATGTACTAGCTAGAAATTACAATATTTGAACTTGCGGTTTCAACCTTGTAATCGTGTAGTATTTAATCGATTATAAGATGCATAAATTTTGTTTAATAATGCTTTATCATTAAAGGTAATTGACCTAAGAAACAGACGCGATCAAAACTCGTTTTTTATAATTATTATAATACTAGTCACCGCTCATGGTTATGTCTGTCTGTTGAGTGCAAAATATGAGTTTGATGCATTTTAACCATGTAACATGTTTAAAACTTTACGTGATGTATTATAGGTATGGTTGTAACATTTGCAAGACATCAAAATAAAAATATAGGTCAGTATATTTTATTCGTTTTTTTTAGGCGTCGTCATTTTGTTGTTACTTTATTTTTATACTAGATGTTGCCCGCAGCTTCGCTCTCGTAAATGTAGGTTAGGTTTTCTAGATGCAAGACATACCCTATATCCTTTTCTTTACCCCTGACATACGCGTATACTCGTTGTCTGGGGTTTGGTAAAGGACATAGTATGACATACCTCGATGGCGTAGTTATTAGTGTAACCGACTGCCACATCTGAGGTCGTGGGTTCGATTCCCGCACAAGTAAAACATTTGTGTGCATTAACATGGATGTTTGTCTTGGTGTGGGTGTTTATATATTGTATAATATGTAAGCATTTACAAAAAAAAAGTATATATGTACATATGTTTATCCATTGTCTAGTACCCATAGTACAAGTTCTGCTTAGTTTGGGCTAGATGGTGTTGTGTGTATGTGATAGAATATTATTATAATATTATTATTATGTAGGAAAAAGTACTTGTATGAACCTTTTTTATCGTTAGGGAATGCATCGACACATATCTCTCTGCAAAGAGGAAAGAAGAGGTTATACCGGGACCACTCGGGAAAAGATGGGACGTCCCGGGCGAGTTAGCACACCGTGGTAGATAGTACTATTTACCTACCACGGTGAGTCAACTCGCTGCCTTGAATATTGGGTGGGTAGCTGGAACTGAAACTACATCAGCAACACTTTTACTAACCTTTTTATTTTAACGTGGGAAATGCTCCTTCATTTACGCGAGCGATGCCATGGGCAAAATCTAGTAGGTAAGTAATACAAGTATCAAACGTATAATTATGTTAAGTATATTATAAAAGTATCAAAGTTAAGTTGCAAAATGCCATTAATACTGGAGAAATCATATTTGTATACATATCTCACGCCGCTATCCCGGTCGGGACAGACATAGGTGTATTACATTTCGCCAACTTTGATTTTAGGTCTCATGTAAAACGCGATACCACGCGAGCCTAAGATCCGGTCTGGAGAAAATGTTTATAATAATATTAGTTATAGTAATAGAACTCTTGTTCTTATTATATTATTATAAACATTTTCTCCCGACCGGAGAATCAATACCGAGACATACACATTCACTAACGTTGCGCCATTCAACACCGATCCTCTATTATCTTTCTGGACTGAGCCGAGGTGGTATGAGTAACCGAACAACTTTTCGCGTCGGACACTTACGCACAATGGCCCAATTGTGGCGCTAAGTGCGGATAACACACGTCCAACTAACTAACTAACGCTGCGCCATCGACTCAGGAATGATTTTTCTTCTCAATATCATAGCGCGTGTGTTAATGCCTTACGTATATTATTGTTTAAGTCATAAAAGCGAAAGTTAAACGTTCGCGTGAGACAGATGACTAGCGTTCATCACATAACTACTATTAGATCATGAGTATGAGAAAGTTTGTAAAGAATCTTACGGTAGTACGTGCAATACCGATGGTCAAATATTAAAAGAAGTGAACGAGCCTACTCTTTGGGGACGGTACTAATGACCCGACTTGTCCGGGAAGTATCCACCTCCTACAGAAACCTGACGTATAGATCAGTGCATATACATATTTGTCACGTGCGAGGATTGAACCCAATACACTCTGCGTAATGATAACGACAAGTCGTAGACTTGCCATTAACTATATACTATATTATATACATGAACGAACATATAGTCCGGGTATGTATACAATTATACATACATGGAGTATAATTCGATATATGTATATTGAATTTTATTAGCTAAATATTTTTAAGTAGCTGTTCTTCGCGGTTTTCCTTACGGCTTGTCATTGCCGTGCCGCGTCCGTGGCTAGTAGCGGGATAAAATTTCTTATACCGTTGAAAAGCTACTACATCCAGAAGTAAAATAGGCTTTCTAATGGTGTAAGAATTTCTAAAATCTGTCCAGTAATTTTGAGTTTATTCATTACAAACAAAAATACAACAATAATTACCGACATAGCTTGCAGAATAAGCAAGCTAAAGTGGCAATGGGCTGGCCATATCTGTAGAAGGACCGATGACCGTTGGAGCAAGCGAGTCCTAGAGTGGAGACCGCGACTTGGTAAAGTAGGACGAACGTAAGGTAGGACGGCCCCCGGCCAGGTGGACAGATGACCTGAAAAAGGTAGCTGGGTCAGACTGGAAGCGGAAGGCGGAAGACTGGCTGTTGTGGCGTAAAATGGGAAAGGCCTATGTGCTGATTGATTGATTGAAACAAAAATACAAACATACAAATCCTTCCTCTCTATAATTTTAGTAAGTATAGAGTAGCTGACATGGCGCTTCCTTTCACAACTATTTTATTTCAGACAGCTCGGATGATAAGTAGTTATAATACACACATTCAAAGCAATGCATTATAATTATGATTAATTGTTTGTTTGTTCAATTGGGATTAAAAACGGTAGCTATTAATAGGAGTAATTAATACAATTATGATTAATTGTTTATAAGTTCAGTCAAGATTATAAGGATAGATTGATATTGATAGAGGGGTTAAGTAAGTGTCGCCCATACATTGCATTCAGGTTTTGAGAAAAATATTAGTATGAGTGGTGGTATGGAGTTTGGGTGTTGCCTTTACGTTAGAGGTTATATGAACAAGCTAAACTTGTACTTTTATGGTTGGAGCTAGTTATGTCGCCAGTCCGGCTGCCCTAGTTTGTACTATATCTGAGGGCTACTTGATAGATAATTTCTTTTTGTACAAATTAACGATAGACGTTTTCTTGACACTTTTATTACGGTTATCTTACGGCATATCCGTACTAATATTTAGCAATATATTGATTATTGATATCAACTTTGATTTTATAGTTCTCATTTTACTATATTGTAGATATATGTTTAGGTTATTAGGTCTCACCTCTTTAAAAGCCATTTTTACTACATCTGCTAATTGTAAATAGTATATTTTACAATAATTGTTATTTTCAATCATATGTATTATTTTTATATAAAATAATATAATATAAACTGTCCCACTTTCACCACGCTACGCTGGCCCAGTGCTGGTTAGTAGACTACACATATCTTCGAGAACATTAGGGAGAAATCTCAAACATGTAGACTTCCTCATGCCGCCACTTATTTGTTACGTCATACACAACTGCCTAGTTTTTGAAAATATGGCTGTTCCGAGCTATTGCCATGTCAAATTATATCAAAATAGTTAAATAGTTTAGTAGTAAAATCGTTATACAACAACAGATCGACAAAGATACTTTTGTATTTACAATAGTAATATTGACTTCAATCCTCAATTAATTATTAAAAGCTTATTATCAATCTATTTACTATGTTTCAATGCATGCCTCATGTTTTTTTCTTTACGTGGGGGAATGCATTGGCGCATATCCCTCCGCGGGGGCGGGTGGAGGGGTTTTGTCGGACTCGCCGGGGTAAAAGAAAAGATGGAATAAGAATAATGTACCTCCCGGAATACCGACTGAACCTACCACGGTGTTCCTCGACAAAACCGCTATCGACGGAGCTGCGCGAATCACTTGCGCATGCGGTCGCGACCCCGTCGAGATTTTGGCCCGCCGCCGCGCCGTATGAAACGGCAGGCCACTACGCAACAAGACCTACCCAATAGGCACTACGCAATTTAAAGCGCTACTGTCTCCCCCTTAAAGGGGAGACGGACACGACACAGAAGCGCGCGTGGGAACACGCACGCCACCTCTCGGACCTGGTGCTGAGCGAATGGCGGGCAGGCCCACAAAGCCAACCAGCCCGAGGTCAAACCTCAGGGAGGCTGGAGGTTGTGAAGCGGCCTCCAGCGCCCGGCTCTGCGGTTGGGAAGAGGGTTTAAGCGCTCCCTCTCCCGCTCCGCTGCCTTCTTGATGGAAATCACTTCCTCACAGAAGGAGGCGACGGCGTTCCTCGACGACCTCGACCTCTCACTCCGGACCAAAGACTGAACTTCGGCCGGGAACGAGAGAACAACCAATCCGACTGCCGCGGTCAACTCACGGTGCTGCAATGCCCAGGCATGGCAATAGCCAAAGTGTGCAGCGCCGTGTCCACAACAACGTCGTGGCAATCGCCGCAGTGGTGTCAACCGGGCGTCTCTTGCCGGCGTATACGACACAGGAACTGGCCAACACAACCGTGGCCAGTTTCAAGGCATGCCTCAGTTATAACTCGAATTAATCACTTATTTAAAATTACAACTTAATTATCTGACAAAAAAATTGTTTGGTTTCAGAACCTAATTAATTCTAATGTTAATAATAGCCAACAAATATATACTTTCCGGTTTCACATATGATTGCGGTAAATCAAGGCGTCCTATTAAACTACACTAAACTGCTAAATTCGCTAAGCTAATTATAAAAATAATAAGTTAGTGCGTTAAGCTGTCAAATAAATCAATAAGAAAAATGGTTTGTAGATATTTATTGCCACCCGTTGGTTCTGTGGCATTAGTTTGCACTTATGCTTACGTGCGATGCGACCGTAAGGTACTAGGTTCAACTCTAGGGTCACCGGTCGGGCAGAATGAAACTGGGATGTTATATTAAGAGATTCCCCGTGGCGTCGGAGTCGCAAAATGTGCCTCGTAGGTTTAGTATTTAGCTTATTTTTCAATAATTTAATTTAACATATTTCGTTGATCTAAACCTAAAAATTGAAGGATTTCCTATCAAAAATAAATAAGCTCCTTAAAAATTTGATGGTAGGGGTGATTGTCAAATTATAAAGAAAGAATGCACTATAGCATGAGTGTGACATCCGACGGAGATAGCTGGATATTCAAAAGACGACCCATACCGAAACTTTAAATATCAGTTGCTCCTTCATTTGGCCGCCAATTTTGAAGTTAGTTTCATAATAACGATACTCTGAAATACTTTTTGCTGCTGCGTATAAATTGAAAAAACATTCAAAGGTAACTTTTATAGCGTGCCACAAAAAAACATGCTTCTTCAAGATTAAAAGCAATTTAATTAGCTCGAAATATCATTGGTAAATTGCATAATAATTATCGAGTTTAATAAGCCTATACGTTCAGCTTATCCGTACCGGCTACACGCTATCATTATATCGATCCTAAACGCCGGACGAAGTTTTTGTTAGATTGAGGTTGTATGTAAAGTAAACATATTATAATTGCGAATTAGCGAAAGTACCTGTTTCACAAGTTTTAAATGTTCTGTAGTATTTTATTACTATATAGGCATTCTCGTACCTTCATAATCCTTACTTTAATATTATAAATTCGAAAGTAACTCTGTCTGTCTTTCTGTCTGTCTATATGTGCGTGCCTTATATAGCTCCATCATACCGAAAATATGGGAGGCGGCTTCTCCGTCGGCTTCAGCAAGGTTATCGTTAGCAACTCTCAGAGTTGCGAATGGTGAACGGCTTTATTTCTCCGGCACCAGTCTGAACAATACATAGGTAGTGCCACTTGGGCACGAGGTAGCTTGCTTTAACGAGAACCGGATCTCTCGATTTTTGGACAAGACCTGTCTATAACTGGTCCCTGAAGGTGCTTTCAGGCACTGGAAGGTACAACGGCTATCACTATATAACCGAAAGGTTGGTGAGTGGGAACGCTATATCATAAACTTGAGTAGTCGTATAGGAGTGGGTCTCTTACCTTTTCACGGCTAAACCATTCCCCGATTAGAATGAAATTTGGTACAGAGATAGTTTAAAACCCGGGGTAGGACATAGGCTTTTTTTATGTAGGTACCACGCGGGCGGAGCCGTGTGCAAAAGCTAGTATACTATAAGTGCTCAGTCAAACCCTTTTCTCACTAAGGAGAGGCCCATGTCCAGCAGTAGGATAATAATAACAGTATCAGCCCTCTATATACTATATACTGTTACATACAGGGCTGATATTATTATCAGTTAAATCTCTTTGTTCGTGCTAAGGCCGATTTTTTAACATAGACTGGGTTTTACTGACAATCATTTCTCATGTCATGTTTCAAAGTAATATTAGTTCTTTAAAATCATTTAACCGAGAAACCGCAATGTACCTTTTTTTAGCATTGACGCATACGAGCGGAGGGGTTATGTCGGACTCACCGGGGTAAAAGAAAAAGATGTTGAAATTATGATAATGGACCGCCCGGAATACCGACTAAATCTACCACGGTGTTCCTCGACAAAACCGCTATCGACAATCGCGGTCGCAACTCCGCCGTGGTTTCGGGCCGCCGCCGTATGAAACGGCAGGCCACTACACGAAGAGACCTACTCTTTGGCACTTCTCACTTTGAACCCTACTGTCCCCCCCTGGACGGACGGCGGACGGACTCGACACAGAGGCGCGCGGCGCGCTCTCGGACCTGGTGCTGATCAAATAGCGGGCAGGCCCACCAAGCCACCCTCAAGTCAAACTTTAGGGTGGCTGGAGGTCATCTCGCGCCCTCCGGCGCCCAACTCTGCGGTTGGGAGTCGAGTTTAAGTGCTCTCTCTCCCGCTCCGCCGCCTCCTTGATGGAAATCACTTCCTCACAGAAGGAGGCGACGGAAAGACGGAAGTGAGAGGGCAACCAATCCGACTGCCGTGATTAACTCACGGCGCTGCGATACCCAGACGAGGCAATCCGCCAAAGTGTGCAGCGCCGTGTCCTCAACAACGTCGCGGCAGTCGCCGCAGTGGTGACAACCGGGAACCGCAAGGTACCTATAACAACTAGTATTTAAAATAAAAAAAATGCATATAGGAATCACTTATGTTAATTAAATACTGATTTTATTCTAACTAGTTTATTTTTTATTCTTTGCATAAGACCGCCGCGCCGATTCAAATGAAAAACTTAGCCGACATACATACTGTTTATTTTTTGTGTTTTGTCCTGAACGATTTCAAAGTACTTACCTACAACATAATTTAAAACCAAACCACGATTTGAGGTTCCTGTCCCTTATAGGTATCAAGGTCAACGCCGCGTAGAATGTCAATGTTATAATAAAATTGCAGTCAAAGATACGAGCCCAACATATAGTTTATTGGCTGCAAATATATGTTGCTATAAGATGGTTTAAGTCATGATCTAGTTATATTCCTAGGAATATAACTCGATATTGAATATAGTTACCTATTTGAAAGCGGTCCATACATCCCCGTCCAGCGCCCCGTTTATTGATATGAGTTATGCACTCTGCACCTCGCTTTTACAAGAATTACAGTGTATTTATTAGTCTAGTAAGATAATTATATAACTAGATCATGCTCGTATCATAATTATATTCATAGTAGTAGTAAACAGTAAGGAACCGCTTTCTTAATATATTACGGTATATAGTTATATCCCTATGCGTTGGCAGACGTCCGTAAAAAGCCGGTCACAGTCAGACTTTTTGGTTGCGTGTGCATATTAGACGATGTCTGACTTATGGCATTTGTAAAGCTTTTTGAATTTGAGTATTTTTACATTTGTCATGTGGTGCTTTTCGCTCCGCCCGCCTCATCTGGTATCGCTAGCGCAAACGAGCGGGTTAGCACTCACCTCCCTGAAATTGACGTGTTGTACGAAGACTAAGAAATTAAGAGAGTCGGGTCTTTTTACCCAAATGTACGGCTAAACTGGTTGATTTAAGCAGCTTTTCGGTTTTAAAACCTGACAACCCCATCCCTATGGATGTACCTAACTATATGATTACTCAACCATCTTATTGTGACATATACATAAGATGCGCTATGTTGAAGTTGTTTATTATTACGCGGAATATAAATATGTGTGATCCATCGCAGTCATAGTCGACTGCAGAATCAGAACTGCCAGACGCTAGTCCTGTTCTGATTGTGTTTGTAGAAAAATGGAGCACCCGCAATATTACACAAATACGTGCTGTGGAAATTATACATTTTAAACTACAGGTTACAGTATAAAAATATTTAATCTATAGGTACATATTATATTATATTTGTGTCTTGAAATATTAAATTCTTGAATTATAATAAAAATAATAGTATTTCTACACGTTGACGAGAAATTTATATGTTTGAGTTTTGTTTGAGTTTAAATTAATATAATCTTAGAATTGCTTAGGTTTACGACCTACAGGCACACAGACAGGGCCATTATATTCTACAGACATTAAAATTATGCTCAAAATGTCGATCATTTATAATTATTATAGATTTTAATTAATAGTCATAATAATATTTATGCTTAATCATTGTATTTACCTGTTTAAATTTTAGTACTCTATTTAGTTATTTTTTTACATTCCAGAATACTGATTATGAAAATAAAGACAATCATTATTATAAATAATAATTCGGTAATTATTGGATATTGAGTAATTTTATGAGGGAAAACGAAATTATCTTAGGATGGGCGCTATTTAATTTTGAGTATTTTATATATATTTTTAGGTCATCTCCCGCATTAGGAATAATTCCTGTGTTTGACGGGAACTTTACAAACGTTAAAACAACACCCAGACTCTCGTTGAGTGTCAATGGCGAGGTTTCCACTTAAACCACAGCACTATCTGTGCAGCTACATAGTTTGCAATAGACAAATAAATAAGCAGAACAAGCCAAATCTCGTACAAATTCTCTGTAGAAATGTTAACTGATAAAGCAGACGTTGGTGCTTGACCAATTGAGTTGATGAGACTAAATCAATTGCTCGTGAGATTGGCGCTTCGAATTGATTGCAATGCCTTAGGAATGCACAAGCATGACTGTAGTGTTATAACGTATATATCTATAGTTATTCTGTGACGTCACGAGTTACAAACCATTATAAAGAATTATATACGATTCTTTTTTTAAAATGAATTAAATGAAGGATATTTCTATACCAAATTTCATACAAATATGTTCAATCTTTCCGTCTAAACGTGACAACAACGAAAAACTTTTTCAAAAGATACGTTATTAAAGTACGATATAGATGGAATATGGAATGATATGTGGAAATATTATTTATTTCGATTTAATGACGATCTAGCTACAATTAGAAAACAATAACAAAGTTTCCGATTACAGTATTCCACAGGATTATCCTGACCTTGTTATATTAACTAGTGATCGCCAAGTGGTCGAAATTCGACCGTAATTGATTTGAAATTTAAGTTTGATCGTTATTAAGGTTTTATTGTCTATACCCTTATAATCATATTTCATTTACTCACCTACTCCACATACATATGTAACCATAGTTACGAAGTTATTCTACGAGATCACCCGAACAATGCCGATATACCTACTACGGACGTGATTCGACTACTTGTGTCAAATGCATGGTTGTGTGCGTGTAGTGTTTTTCATTAATTTAATGTATTTCTAATATATATTTTATAAAAATATTAGGATTCGACTCCTTCTGCATATAAACTTTAACTGTGAGAAATTTCGTACTCCTCCGTCCGCGCAATTTTCCTAAAAAGGGGTACAAAGTTATTGCTTCACGTATTAACATATAGATAATTTATTATTAAACCTTGCCCTTCCGACTATGTGCTTCCTTGTTCATGAATCTATTATCTTATCATGAAGTTTAATAAAACATTTAATGACAGACAAGGCAACTGTCCATAGAACTGATTTTATGACGTTCTGGTTACCTTACCTACTGATAAGACCTTATCATACTCTATGATGAAGATTTTTAAGTTAATAAAACAAAGTATGATCTGGTATTTCTTTAGTTAAGTCATATTGGTATCTTCTAGTATCGGGGCGACGCCCAGGAGTTGTAGTCTGCTGGATAGGTCGCTGATGTAGTCTCGTTTCTAGCGACCCACCCACTATACAAGGCAGCGGATTGCCACCCCGTGGGGTTTGCTCCGTAGGCCCGACGTACATAGAGAGTCGGACATAACCCTCTTGCCTCCCCTTGTGGCGAAAAAAAAGGATTGGTATTTTCTATGGATAACATGGCGATTTCGATAATGCATAGTAATGCATATATATAGCTAAGTAGTTAATTATTTTATAATTTTGCCATGGTAATGCAGCGCTAGTAAATGCGCTATGCATGAGGTGAGTTTGCGGGTTTGATCACCGGATCGGATAAAGTTTAATTAGGTTCTTCTCACAACATTTTTTAGTAACTCCGTGATGTCTGGATGTATACCCGGTAGACTGAAACAGGCTTGCAACTTATTACATAGTGCTTTAAACCACTACTGGCGAATTATAGCTGTAACTTCTGGCTACCCCTTCGAGAACGTAGGTGAATATGTATGTATGTATAATTGTATTTGGATATAGTTAAAGAAACAGAAGAAAACATAATATGATATGTAAAATCTTATGTATGCTATCATGTGCTCAATAAAATTATTTTACATTAATTATCAAATAAATTCATACCGTAATACAAATGATTCGATTGATTTAATTACCATCTCTAAATCACTATATCTTTATATCCAAATTCAAAATATCAACGCTTCAATCTACTTCTTTGAATCTATATAAATAATAGATTCATAGTTTATGTAAGGGTACAACTGTATAAGTCGTGCCGAGCCCGTCCAACAGAGCTTATGTAAGATTGTCTAATGACACATGAGTTACGAAGAAAGTTCTCGAACCTCTTGAGGAATTTCGTTACATAATGTTTACTCTAACACTTTCTTGTTCTAGATGTTTGACTAAAACGGAGATATTAGATATAGATATCGATGGAATTCCACAATGAAAAACATAGCACTCGCATACTATGATATTATCAATACCTGTGGAAGTTTGTTACTCAATCACGCCTTAACCATTGAACCGATTTGGATGAAACTTAGGGCACTAATAGGCCATGTCTGATTTAATACATAGCATAGTTTTTATTCCAGAATGCAGACCCGTGGGATTCACATGGCCAAAGCAGACATTATTTTTTAAATTACTTTTTAATAAATAAAATACACAGAGAGAGATAGTATTATAAACAACAAACTATATTAAATAGCCAGACTATATTAAATAGTTTGTAAGCTCTCAACGACGCTTGCAAGTGACGAGATGACAACTTACGTTTAGTCTTTATTTACTCACAGGTCGCACTACACGTATTGACCGCTTTATAAAAGCAGTGATAAGTAAATACTTTGTAATATATTAAGTTTTGCTTTGCTAACATCAGGGTTGCATATATTGCGAATGTCTAATATAAATATACAAAAAAAATTATGGCCTTGGTTTCGCCTACGTGAGCCATACGAGAACGCATACCGGGATAAAAGTATCCTATGTATCAATCTATACAATATGGTCATGGACATGATCTACCTGTATACCAATTACCATGTTTTATACAAAACCGGGTAACAAACATCCAAATCACCAACCCTCTTCACAAAGATTCACATTTATAATGACACAAAGTAACACTTACGAACATTAAATATTAGGCACTAGAATTTGGAAAGCAACAAGTCTATAGCTTGCCTACACCATTAAATTAAATAGTAAGTCATTCACAAATATTTGTAAATAACGATGCCCGCCACATAAAGCACGCACAATAGACTAACTTATCTGCTTTTGGTATATCAAACAAAAGTACTAAGTAATATCTCTTTATCATTATTACTTTGACTGTTAAATTTAAATCTGAGGCAAGTATTTGTGCAATCATAACAAATGCTATACGAATATATGGAGTTAGGTTGATAAGAATTTTAACCTACTTAATTTTATAATTGAGGAGATTTTATAAACACACTTTGTTTTATACAATTTATCTGTCAAGGTCTTAAAGCAATATTAGCAACATTTATTTTCTTATCTTATTATTTAGTTACGAACTGAACTAAAAAACAAGAAGAGCGGCGTGAACATTCAGCTTGGCGACTGATGAAATATAGTGATCTTATTTATTTATTTATTGGTTTACCATTATTTATTACCCTTATACATGTTCAAAAATACTTGCTATATACTATATGAGCGTACAAAATCAAGTGCTAAACACAACATTCACAAACTAAAAACGGATAGATAAGTAACAATGTTGAAATTAAACACTTTATTACATAATTTTAATTATATTATTAAAACTATTTATATTTAAGTTTACACTTTCTCCGACGTTTCGTTTGCTTTTCTACAGCCATGGTCTTCCCGTGACCATGGCAAGTCTGGGAATTGAAGAATTAAAGCCTAAAACTGTTTTACGGTGAGGTGAATATAAAATCTTAACAGGATTTTGGGGGATATTTATAAGGGACAATAAATTTTATTTGTTCAAGTAATTGGGAATAATCGATTGAATTATTTAATAGTTTGTACAAAGATAAAAGAGACATGTCTTTGCGTGATTGTTAATACTAAAAGCTACAAGCCGTTTAATATAATTGCGGATTCATCAGCACTCAGCACTCAGATTGAGCACCCATCGAGTAACTCAAACAATGTTTGGGAATACGGACATGGAGTAAGACGCTAATATTGTAGATGGTACAAGACATCAATAATTCGAGAAACCGGCGCGGCGTTAAGTTACCTATTTTGTTACCAAAAAATCACTTGATACAAAAGCTACTTTTATCTACTGCTCATAAAGTCCCTAATGGTAAGGAATGAAACCTACTAAAGGAGTAGTCATGTGCAATAGCAAAACACTAAAAGTAAAATTTATAAACGGGTAATATTTTTGATGCAATCATTATGTGGCTGTAAAATTTTAACTATAGTCTGTCCATCACAACATTTTTGAAACATAATTGACAGGCTACATACTGTGCAATATTGACAACATCACCAGGCACTATATGGCAGCCAAACATTGCAGAAAATAATGCTCTTTTAAAAACTTCATAAAGAAGTTAACAGTGAAAATGTATAAATATGTGAAGATGATGATTGTAGATTACGACAACTCGTAATAAATGTTACATAAGTGTTTTATGTGGCTCGGAATGACTGCTACATCAGTAAAAGACACACATATGTACGATATTATCTCTCGTTACGTTACTCCATAATCTGTTTTTAATATATTTTGTATTACAATGCGTGCGTTACTACACACGCTGCGTTTTAGCTGCTACACATATTAATTTAGTTGTTCTTACTATAGAACTTAAGACCTCTATGTCTTAAGTTCGATCTTACGCACTTCTTGTCTTCAAAGTTACGTGCATAACTTTATCGTTTGCTTAATCAATGAAGGAACCTACATAACTAAGAGTGCCCAGGAAAAACATTAGGAATCTGATGTCCGAAAACCTTTGCATGGATACAAGTTGCCGCTATGGAGTTTAAGAGTCCTAATAGCTTTTTGAGATCTACAAAGTCCAGTCAAAATCCACCAGAGACAACTAGACTTAAAATTTGGCAGGAAAAAGTTCCTCCGCCAATCAACTATTTAAAAGTTAGGGCATCCCTATCACCTGGGTCGAAATTACCATGGCCAATATGGCTTTCCCTAAATCTATTTCGTACTCAAGTCGGCCGCTGCGGTTGCAACCTGGTAAAATGGGGAATCAGAGAGCCTCACAAAGCACAGTGTGAATGTGTTGATCCCAATCAAACCATGTCACATCTGCTGGAATGCCCAAATTGTCCCTGTAGGTGCACCATGGAGGACTTGATGGACGCAAATGCTGATGCGATTGCCATGGCTACACATTGGGCAGGACATAGATATATAAAATAATTGTACCATCGACTCCAGAAGCAGAAGACTAAGAGCTTCATAAACTCTCAAAGATGTGTAAAGTCTACCAATAAACTCTACTCTCACTTAACTAGACTAATACGCTACGATTATTTACAGGGTAGAACTATCTATTGGATGAATTTTTCAATTCGGAATACTTGACATGAGCGCCTACAAACAAACAAAAAAATAATGTTTTCAGCTTTATAATATTACTATAGAAGCTTTTACCCGGCACTTCCTTGTCTCCTAAAGATGTATCCGACAGAAAACTTTTATTTTTCAGGATTCATGCTTACCTCACACACCGGCGCATAAACTCTTTCCATGCAAAAAATCACGTTAATTAGTTCCTCCGCCGCTGGGTAAAAGGGGCTAACCAACAAACACACTTTCGCTTAATTTCCTTATTTAATAATATCAATATTTATATTATACATCATACTACTGACAGGGCTTTTAAAATAAAAGTCGCATCCTTGTGTAAGGAAACTCCAGAATCAGTTCGCAAGTATTTATTGCCTTAATAATTATTGTAACATAATTATAATTTATATTAATAGTTTACATAGTTACACAATATGCATACTTGATTTAATTCAACGCAATATCCGCCACTTAATATACTTTTGCTTCACAAATTTATCCGATCGCCACTCAACGCACGACTGCCCGTTATCGTTCCACGCGTTAGTTTTATACTATCAAGTGTAGTGAGGCAGTCGAGCAAAACCAGTGTTGCCAACAGAAAATAACGGATACAATTAAACATATTCAAATAATATTGTTTAATTTCAATATATTCAAATAATACTTCTACATCGCTACACTTTACTAAATATTTCTGTAAAATAATTATATTCTACCTATAGTTGCTAACACTTGTTACTGATAGTGATAACTATCAGATTATTAAATTCAAATGAACTATCCATTGTTACAGAACTCTCACAATTTATATAATAGCATACATACATATCATTATCATCTTTAAAATTTATATCATGTGGTAAATTAAATCAAAATTGATTACAACTTAATTAAAACAGAAATTACGGTTTAAAAATATATATTTTTGTACGAGTGTAGGTTTACAAGTTGCAAATTTTTTTTTTTTTTTTTTTACCCGGGATATTTGCAAGTTACATTCTCCATCGCCGGTTATGGGGCCGGCGTTGGGGATATGTCGGGATCCAGCCCTTAAGATGGATTTGGGCTTAACGGACTAAAACCTCCGCGGTGTTCCTCACACCTTTATGGCGAGGCCACGCGGATCGCTCTCGCATTCGAATCGCGACCCCGCCAAAGGTTCGACCCACCGATGGACGTGGTGGGTCCCACACAACCATCACCCATACAGGAAAAATTCACAAATTAACACAGAATATAACACACAATATTAACACAGACAAAGCGGGGGACTTAGTCCCCCTTGCGACATCGAGAGGCGTGCGCGGGACACGAACGCCGCCTGCTCGGACCTGCGCTGATCGGGCGGTGGACGGCCCCAATAGGTCCACCACCCGCAGACACGTTGCACCTTGTATTAAATCAATATAATTACAACCAACACAGACATTCATATTAGAAAGAAACCGATTCCAATAGAGTGGGAATAATAAAGACTCTCCTCAATACCATGGCTGATGAAAAGCAACGTCAGAAAAACTATAAACATAAATAATTGAAACAGCTGTTATAACAAATAAAAATGCTATTAAATAATTTAAACAGTTTTTACGGCAAATAAACCGCTGTGGACGCGATGAAATTCATTTCACGCATAGGAAGAAGAAAAACACGTAGAAAATTATCTTAATGCAGCAGGGCTCATGACGCATGATCGCTCAGATCAAACGAACAGCAATGTTAATCTATATTGCCACAATTTACATTACATTTACATTTCACACATGATCAATTTAGCTGCTCCAGCGCAAGTTACACGGCTATAAGCGGATGCAGGATATCGCTATCCTTTTGATTTGTGATAAAAATCATTTGCAACCGAAACTGTTTTGAAAGCTGAGCTTATGTATAATTATTGCAAACTACCAATAATAATAAACCTATACTTAAGAACAGCCAAAGAATATGGCATCGGTCAATGGACAATTGTCGATTTGTTCCTTATTCTACGGAGGTGAAACTACTTCTAACATAATCATTTTAGCTTAGCTGAAGGGGTAACACGCACTGGTAATGTGAAGCCAAATGTCTGCTTCAAAGGCATCTTAGTACACAACAATTAAAGAGATACCTACTCTCATATCAGACGATGTATCTAAAGGTTAAAATCACTACGTGGACAAATGACACAAACAATGAACTGCCCAATCCAACCCAAATTCTCTTCATGATAAGTTGACCTTTTAATACGAAGTCAGCGAACGATTTTTAGGTACTGTAGATTCACCTTAGATAATGTGGATGTCATTCAACTACAAAAATGAAATGTGAATCATTAATTTGTTTATTACATTTTACTATAAAATACATTTGGGATACCTGATTCTTTAGTCAAGTGTCTTATGCATAATACCGTGCGCAGCACAGACTTATTTTTGTCAGTCAGTAGATAAAAGATTGGCTATATATTACCTGGAACCTTAGCATCGCTAGTGTAAAGTGGATTTCAGATACCTTATTTTTTGACAATGAGTTCACACCGATGGTAATTAAAATTTTTATTAGTAGGCACATCCGCTTAATTTTTTATCTTTTTAAAAAGGCGAACCAGTTTATATTTCTTAAGTATTAATAAAAAATAAAAAATGATTTGTCTGTTTCTATGTACATATCTGCTGCTGTGATTCTCACAATGATTTTGTTATTTGGATTTAGCATATTTTGATAACCTTGGGTTAATGTTTTACCTACGATTATTTTTGATTAAAATTGTTAAAAATAAAAAAGATATATTAAATCCAGTAGTCGTTAAACAACTTGATTTGATGTTTTGTCTAATTGTATATTTTAGCTAGCTGGTTATTTATTTGTTTTAGTTTGTTTAAGACAAATTCCGCACTAGGAATGATTCTAGTGTCGCGGGAGCTTTACAAATATTAAAACAACGGACAGAAATAACCACCACTTGTGGACCACATAGTTTTGTCCCGTGTGAGATTCAAACCCACAACATTCGGTGCCGTGGCAGTGGCTTGGCGACCACTGAAACCACAACGTCATCCGCGCAATCTATTATGTTATTAATCTTAAATATTCTTATTAATTAAGTATTGCCAAAATTATATTTATGCTTAATACAATTTTATCGTTTGTTATGAAAACATGTGTACCTATTACAGAGCAATAAAAAGTTTGCAAGCAACGCACCCGCTTGAACAAGTTTTTTGGTTATGTAACGTTCATTTTAGCAATATTACACATCAGAAATTGATTTAATTTAGTTTATTTGTATAATATAAATACCGAAAAATAACTAAAGACGGTCTTGCTCTTAGACACAACTACTTTAAACTATTAAGTCGCAGCAGGACACCAACGTTCAGACACAATATGTATTTAGTTATGCATGGCATTCCAACAATTGACAGGTTAATAGGTTTATTGCTTGTATATTCAAGTGCTTAGCTTTGAAACCTCTGCTCGCTTTGCCATTTCATCATTCCTATTTCCACAGGAAAACCGTCCCATTAGTTTATCTTTGTTGATGTTCACAACAAACGCTGTTGTGTCATTCGAACGGCAATTAACGTGAACATGGTTTTCATATGTATACAGTCGGCAACATTAATCGCTGAACATGTGTAATATTTTAAATTCTACTATCATTGAAAGTCGAACGTTCTCATGTTTTTACAGCAGCAATAGTTGAAGAATGGTTAATGTAAATGCAATAAATAATTAAATGCGAATGTAAGTTTATTTGTTTGTAATGCTTTCATGCCTTAACTGCTCAACCGATCGTCATGAAATGCATACACGTTGAACAGACACCAGATAACACAGATAAGATAACATAGGGTACCTTTCATCAAGAAAAAGTACGTTTCAAGAGGTATAGAAATGTATTAATAAAATGTACATATTATGTTATAATAAATGATTATTCGAGTGAAGCCGCGAGCCACATCTAGTACATTATAATAATTAGAAAACTAAGATTAGAAATTCAGATGTGTATTTAAATTAAACTACTATATACGGATTTTATCGCGTTGTTTATTTAACACAGTATTACATAATTTTAAAACTGTTACAATACTACTACTATTGAATTTTACTAATTTATAAGCTAATAAAATTATTAAAACTATTTATATTTAAGTTTACACTTTCCCCGATGTTTCAGATATGTATGTTTAGCTGCTCATGTCGCTAACTGTACCTTTGCCTAAAACGCTTGAAATTTCTGCCAGGCCGCACTGGCTTTAGTCACAGACAGACAGAGATTCTAATTATGATCACAAACGCGAAATTATCTATTAGTTACTAAATATTGCATCACTTTAAAGAAAATGCTTCCTAAACCTAAAATAATTTGTTCAGTTGTTGCATTTCTGCATTCAACACTAAATTCATAAATAGTTATTCATATTGCATACTTGTTTTTAATTCTGTGTCAACGTACTTGCGCAATCGTCCTACTTTCAAGTCAAAAGATGCAATGCGAGACAAAAATACACTTGCGATAATTATTGTAATGAGCCGAACCTAATTACGTTTTTACATGGTCCTCATAATCTGTACTAATATTGTGAATGCGAAAGTAACTCTATATATTTGTTACGTTTTCATTACTAAACTATTCTACTGATTGTATAGAAATTTCGTTAAGTAGCTCTACTGCTACTTTTAACCTGTATTAAATGCTTATAATATCGCAAGCAACAGCAATTATTTTATAATAAGCTAGCTGTCTCGGCAGTTTCACTCACGATTACCATTACTTCTCTGCTCCCATGGTTCAAAGCGTAATGTAATAAATCCTATATTAACTCTGAATAAAGAAGCGCTCTACTAGGAAAAACATCAAAAACATGGGTTTTATAGTTGTTCTATAAACAAAAATTTTATTTTTCCCTCTTTAATATGTAAATAAATATAACATAAAAGAAACCTAAAATGTCTGAAGCAGCTCTCGAAAGTAATACAAAGATGACGGGATATCTGCTTTTGCCTACCATAATCATCAGTTTGAAAATACATACATTCTGTAATAAAACCCATATTCAACGCCTGAACTTAACAAACATTTATACGTAACGTAAGGAATTATTCCGATGTTATACAATACTCTAATGTTCTTTTTGTAACAATAACGACCGGAACTTTTATTTCCAATAAACAATGACATACCTAAATATATTAATTAGCATAATTTATACAAACAAATGGTAAATCATCATGGTAAACAAAGGTAACCTGAAGAAAAAACAAATAAATCATCATAATATTCCTCCGCATCGCTGTCAATTGGTATAACTGACAGCATTGTCACGTTGTAATAATACTAAATATAATACTCTAATATTCTTATGTATTAGGTAGAATAACAGATCTAGAACACCTTGTCCCAGTGATGTAGGATACAGAATGATAATAGTAGTTCTTTATTTATATAACTTGCAGGTTTACACGTCAAAGTATAAAATACATTATTTTACAATAGTGTACAACTCTTTTACATATTAAATATATGCTATTATTGTATAAACTAAATTAACATTTCAGAAGAGCCAAACAACGATGTTGTGCTCTTGATCAGACTGCCGTATAAAAGATAAATCCAGGCGATTACCAAAGTTTAATTGTTTCTCGTTTACTTGTGAACCATAATATGTTTTGATTGATTAAATGATAAAATACTATTTAATAAACATGTAAACAAAGTACACAAAGAACATCTAGTCCAATGTCCCATGTGAGGATCGAACCCAAAACACACGGAGTAGTGTACTTAAATTACGCTGTCCGTATCACTGATCAGAAAACATATCGAAAATATATTAAAAGACATGTCGGTGATCCAGTGATATCTAGGTGATACTAGTTGAGGTGCCTTCAGAGCTTAAACCTTATGATGCTAGTCCACAACGCATGTAACTGGTGCATACATACTACATTCAGAACAGCATGCTACCCTGCCTCGCGAGCAACATATGCGATTTATTCATGCGAATGACTGAGCAGACGGTTCGGTTATTTCATTCACACAATAAATATAACACGTCCAAGTCTCTTAATTTGAACATGTTACCCGCGTCATACACAAACGCTATAGAGAATGGAATAGGTTTTATACGACCTATATGTTAATTTTCTTAAAAAGCATCTTTCGCTTTAAAATATGTCCCATGACGCAGTGGACTCTTCAACATTTTAAAGAACAGAGAAATCTCTGACTGGCTACAACTATTTGTACATCACTTAAATATTTATCCCGTGTGAGGATTGAATGCACAAAACTTGACAAAATGGCAGTGACGAGACGATTACTCGATCTACTATGCCATCCTTGCCGTCAACTAAAGCCTACCCTTCGCCGACAAAAGTGCTCATGGTTGATTACTCATCTACGCTCAATGAACATCAAATACACATCCACAGATACGCAACAGACTTAAATATATGTACATATACATAAGTACGAGGTACTAATCACTTCCTCATTCATGAGAGGATAGGAGACCCATATGAGCCCGCTCACGTACGCACTAACCGTCGATCGGTTTTTGCACATTATAAATTATTTATCAGGGATCTATTCTTGTATTTATTGGTTGACGCCTATGTATTGGCAGTTATAAATATATGCATAACTATATAACAGTCGTAAAACGCTTTCAAAATAAATTAAAGGCAACACTTAAAATTTGTATTTAAAATAATGACAATTTGTTAATGGTATATGCAGATTATACTCGAAGAATTTCAACAAGTGTTGGGAGACAACCACCAACTTATACTCCCAAGTGTGTTAATTTTAGAAATGGTTACACTATATTATGAATCTTTATTCGATTACAGTTACTTGAATAACTATATTTAGTAATATATGTATAATAATTCTCTAATTCTGTAATTGTTCTTATTTATGGTAAAATCCCTTGAGAGGCTTCAATTACTACTAACGCATTAACACAAATAAATTAATTCAATTCTGTATTTAATTATTTTAATTTTAAGCGAAACTGGGTTAATTATAAATATTCTTTTCACAAAATCATTAAATTTAGTACATGTGAATTTGAAAAAAGCCATTTTGTACATAATTTATAATTAATAATACAAACGTCACATAAGTTAATTATAAAAACAGTGAAAGCATTGTTTCTGATTAAAGATGAGATGAAAATTTTCTTTTAACTTACAAGTATTTTTATAGTACTGTTATTCACCTTTATATAAAATACTCGACTGCTGGGCACATACATCTTCTCAGTATGATGCCATTCACCTGTATTCGCTATAATGAACACTTTAATGAAAATTCAGTTCACCGTGATATTCAACTTGAGTATTCACCTTCACAACAAACAATAAAAAGTTGCTTTCCGCTGACTTCTGGAACAACTGGTAAGGAGTGCTAAATATGTAATCGAGCGGTTTTGAAAGAGTTCATCGTATGATTGCCAGTCATTAGAGCATGCAGTGCCGTACATAATGAAGGCCTACTGCAGTTGATACACACGTTAGTGAAAAGGGGGCAGAATGTACCTCTTCCAATGTTGTAAATGCTTTTCATAAATGAACTTATTAATATTGTAAATGCGAATGTGAGTATATTTGTTTGTTACGTTTTCACGACTTAGCTACTCGGCCGATCATCATAAAATTTCGCATACACATCGTCAGGGGACTAAAAATAATATAGGATACTAATTTCACCCAGAAAAAGTACTTTAACTTACTTAACCTGACCGTAACCTACATCTACGAGAGCAAAGCCACTGACAAAATCTAGTTAAATATATTTATTGAAATGTGTACTTACTAATAAATTAAATACAAAACATATTATTATATTAATATTGCATTAATACAAAACTGCTGGCGCGGCACAATATTTAAAGTCCTCCATCGTGACATCTAGGCAGGACTGTCTTCTTGTGCTTTAAAGCTCGTAATATCAAGTGCAGTTGAAACCAATAAGCGAATTTAAGCAGCCTGAATGTTCTACGTATTTTTAAACAAAAACACAGATGCAATTACCTCGTGGACTAAAATGAGATTGATATTACGGGCCATTTTCTGCTATACCTACATTACCTACTGCTACACCAACTTCACAGCGACCGATAGAAAGAATTTATTGCTGGCAATATGCTAATGACGTCCATAGAGAAAAAACAGTAAGTACTAGCCTAGTGGATAGTGAAAATTAACCATAATATAATATTACCTACATTTAACATTATTTACAGACAATCATTTTTGCTAGAAAAATATACAATTATAAGATTGCTTTTATTTCGCTTAAGTTGTACATTTATGTAACAATCGCGTGGAATCTAGATACAGCTCCTATTATACAGAGAAGAGGTTCAAGTATGCGAATAACACAATTTATAAGCAAAGCTAATATTATGATAATAAATATTGTAACCTAAATGAAAAATATATAACATCTTAGGTTAACACAATACTCTATTATTTTATAAATAAAGTTTGTAGATTTTTCTCGGTGAACACTCTCTTTCAAATATGTGTGTACCGGGATAATATGGTTTGTATCCATTACGTAGAAATGAATAGAAAATGATTCATAAGTGGTTATTTATAAAAATATGCGGTGGTTACACGGTAACTACGAAAGAAAGTAGCAAATTTCTGTCAAACGCGCTATGAAAGTTTATAGCTTAAATTTTACTTAATGTTTTTATACGATTGTCTACTTACCTTTGATATTTTAATAGTCGGTAAATTTCTTAACACTATAATTAACACACAATAAAGCTTATAAACTAAGTAGAAGCAAATAATATTTGTAATTGCAAAGTTCGTGCTAGTGTATTAAGATTATACTGGAACTGGGTACCTACTGGGTAATTACTACAGATACTGGAATAGTGCACACTTTAAGGATTCGTATGGTTATATTTGTGGTTGGTTAATACAATTATATGTGACAGGCGCAACAATAATTGCCAAATAACAGGGATGTTTAGGAAACTATTTCGGACAAGTACAAATTATTTGCATTCAAGTAATTTAATTGAGTTGTTACTTCAAATATCATATCATACATCAACATTATTTGCTAAGGCTAGTATCTTGGCCAGTACAACTTCGTTCAGGTCGACTACAGTTCAAACACATATTTAAATGATCTTATCATATCGCCGACTATCTAATACATAATTTTTGAAGTGAAAACTTCTTTAGCCGCGTTGAACACTTTTTGGATGAACAAAAATCATGGAACTCGCGTCATCGTCACCGAACGCTTTCCATGAGCTATATGTATTCTGTGTATATATGTATACTTTTTGGGTGAACAAAAAGCGTGAAACTCGCGTCATCGACATCGCACGTTAGTTACTTAGTTTTCACTTCTATCGACAGTCCCCAAAGACTGCCAAGCATGTTTTTTTTTTAATTATCAACTCTCGCACGTGGAATAATTCCTGTATCGGGAGGACTTTACAAACATTCAAACAACGGACACAAAGCACATCCAGACTCGGAACAACCATTTGTCGATCACACAATTTTGTCCCGTGTGAGATTCGAACCCACAACCCTCAGCGCAGTGACAGAGGCAAGGTGACAACTTCAAACACTACACCATCTGTGCAGTTAAATTAAACATAGCTTTGACGTTACGTTAATCACCGAGCTGCCAAACTATGAAAATCTGTACAACTATCCCTGCGTAATACACAGAAACTAATAGTGAATAGAAAATAGATTTACAGATACACCAAACATGTAAAAGTATTGTTTTGAATACAACACCTTTAAACAGTCGAATCCCTAAACGTTTTTCTAACATCGCCTGTGGCAATCTTATTACAATTTTATAATAATTAATTGAGAGTGAAGTAAGCTATTGCTTTATTTACACAATGCGAATTACAGAATTTATTGTCGGCCTCGATGGCGTAGTGGTTAGTGTAACCGATTGCCTCGCCTGAGGTTGCGGGTTCGATTCCCGCTCAAGTCAAACATTTGTGTGCTTGAACATGGATTTTTGTCTTGGTCTGGGTGTTTCTATGTATAACATGTAGGTATTTACAAAAAAAAAAGTATATATGTATGTTTATCCATTGTTTAGTACCCATAGTACAAGCTCTGCTTAGTTTGGGCTAGATTTGGTGTTGTGTGTAAGTATGTGGTAAAAAATTATTAAATTATAATTATTATAGTTACAGTTGTTTATCTTACTGAAGTAATACCTTAGTCTTTTCTTACCGTTTCTAATTGAAGAAATATGTAGCTTTAGCGAAACAATTTATAGCTCTTAGCTAACTCTAGGATTTCCGCCTGCATGTCCACGCAGACATTACTTGGCACAGTTTCATAGTATTTAATGAAACAATCATTGGCGCAGTTATTATTATAAAGCTAACCTTAGCTCGCAACTGCGCATGCTTGAACTACAATACGAACGCAACTTCGTTTACGCAAAATACTATGCATTCGTAAAAACGGGTTATAGGAAACGTAGCTTAGATTTAAGGTTGATGGCTAGCTACTAAACTATGATAATCGTATCAGAATCCGTTCAGTGGTTTTTACGTGAAACTCAAACAAGCAAACTAATGTAAAGAAAAAAACATAATTTTGCATTGAGAAACCCTGCATTGGTTGAACAGAGTTGTATTTTTAGATATTTTTGACTAGCTTTTGCCCTCGGCTTCATTCGGGAACAGTGTTTTTTTTTCTAGACGACAGGTACTCTATGTCCTCTTCTGTACCCCTGACAACATGTATGCGAATTTCATGATCATCTGTCGAGAACTTAAGGCGTGAAAGCGTAACCAACATATAAACTTATTCACATTCGCATATATGATATTAGTTGGGATATACAGACACAGTTCGATAATAGTATAGATAAAAATCTTGGCAAGTGACGTGCAGTAGATGCTTCATGACATTTCCTTTTAAGCACGCATTTATTCGTTTGACATTTATATAATTATGTTATCTAGGAAGATGATATTCGCCCACGGTTTCTTTAAAACTATAGTGTTTTTGGTAAAAGTATGCAACTTTGTTGACATTATTAACCTCTGAGTCTTCTTCGAAGAGGTTAATGAAACGCTATGTGGATCTGTGTGTCTGTCTGTTAGTGACAGGCATATATCCGGCACCACAGGACCGATTGACTTGTAACTTGGTGTGCAGACACCTTGGGGTCATCACTCGGCCGAGATTGTATTGAATATTGAATATGGGCCCTGTGGGTCAAAAGACCTCCAAGATATAGGTAATAAGGTTATAAGGCCAGGGGATATCCACCAATAGAGCGATTTGGAAGTCCAAGGGAGAAGCTTTTGCCCAGCAGTAGGACATTACAAAAAACTGATGGAAAAATAAAAAACGTCACATCAAGACGAAGAGGTTGAATCCTGGGTTTGTACACCCATCTTTTTAATATATATATTATAGTTCGACCGAAATGAGATCATAAATGAGGAAGCTGAATCACAGTATCCTGATATGAGTAATAATACAAAATAACTACACATTTAAATTTAGGTATGGATTTTACTTGTTGGTTATTTTACATGAGTGGACTGTATGGGTGGCGTGTTAGTTTATAGCCTGGGTCCTATATCAAGAAACGAGGGTTATATTATGATATATTTTTCATAGAATCTTCTTCTGCTCCGCCTTTATTCTTCTCAAGTCACTTGGGGTCGACTTTCTAGTCTAACCGGATTTAACTGGATATCAGTTGTTACACGAAGCGACTGCCATCTGACCTTCGCAACCTGAAGGCTAACGATACCCTAACGCTAGACCAGTGTCAGGATATTACAGGGCACTGACTTCCCAATAACGACTGCCATAGATGTTCATGGCAGCCGTGACCGACGGCTTTACGTGCTCTACGAAGCACGGAGCAGGCGATAATTGTCAATCAATACGCACATGATTTCGAAAAGTCATATAAATTGTGAAAGTCAGAGGTGCGCGACGTGGATTCGAACCCGAGACCCTCTGCATTGCAGTCTGTTGGTCGGTCTCCCCACTGAGCTAGAATATGTGTTAAAAATTAACTATAGGTAAACGACTCGTCTCTTGATCTTCGCCATTGCTATTGCGCTGAGTGTTGTTGATTCGACAAAATCTACTACAAACACAACTATTAAACACCTATTAGTGGATCGAACTGATCCACTAATAGTTATCCCTAGTCTCGGTGTTTTTGTGTCCATTGTTTGATTATTTATTAAGTTGTACAGGATATACGTCTAGTGTGGGAGTAGTCTTATATATAAATGGTAAACGCCATGTTGAATGGAGCATCGGCTTGGTAACTGTTGCCAAGTCATATCTCATACAATTGATACAAGTTTAAAAGCGTGTTTATAATCAATTAATTCGATATATTCATTATTATATTAATTACTTATAGCTTTTGTTAAACAGAAATACTAAATCATTTAATTATTGAGGATTACAATCCTTTAATTATTCGACATTACAAATGATTTTATTGTACCCAATCGAGTACGATGAGCCAATAATGCGTAAATGTTCTAATTATTGTCCGTTTGAATTAAATTACCTACTTTATTACGTATTACGATATAGTGGAAGAGGAACAGGATACGCGATCGATTTCAGAATACAGACGTTAAATATTATTTTTTATCGACGTATCGGATGTGTGTGTCCTGATATAGTTACGTGTGAAATTATATAGCATAACAAACAATTATGAATGTAGGTTGTGAGTGAATTAATTATGATTTATTGACCACATTGCAAGCAATACGTTGTGTTCTACGACCCAAATTCTTCAATGGACAATAAGTGTTAAAGGGGCTTTTGCTGCTATGCGAACGTAATTGTATTTGTATCCAGGCCGAATTATAGTTCTTTATAAAATCTTCATAAAATTTCCTTGCATCTAAATAAAACTGAAAATCGCATTGTATGTTAAGGTAACTGTTACAACGCGCAAACACAATGATTATTAAGATGCCCTAAGATTAGTACCTGGATCATGACTTTACAAACATTCAAACAAAGATTACTCAGACTCAGAATAATCATTTGTGAATCACACAAATGTTTACCCGCACGATATTTGAACTCACAGCCCACAGCGTCCGTGGACGCCCACAACATCCATGCAGTCTCTTTTAAGTGTGATATTTCAATATGTCCACGTTCAAAGAATGCGCTCGTGGCGCGTGTTGCGGCGGCTGACGCGCCTCGTGACTCCAAATATGCGTCGCGTTGCCACGAGCTGTGTCATCCATTATTAGTTAGTACGTATTGCGTTTGTTAGATAACAGACAGATGCACGAAGATAGGTCCTTAGAACCACGGGTCCGTTTAGTGACGAGAATTACATAAATAATATCAGTACTCTATATAAACTGTCCCATTCCATCAGTGTAAGAAGGGTTAGGCCGTAGTCTACCTAGTGTGGATTGGCAGACTTCACATATCTTTAAGAACACTATATAGAACTCTCAGACATGCAAGTATACTCACGATGTTTCCCTTCAGTGCTAAAGCTAGCGATAATTAACTATTTAATACGCACATAACTTCGAAAAGAGAGGAGATCCTTCAGAGGTTCGAGCTTTGGGATCAAACTCGAGATCTCAGCGTCTTCCACTAGACTATCGATGAATTTACAATAACAAATTCTAACACTATATTATTAATACTAGCGCCTGAAGAAAATCTGTCGGATGAGTAAATATTAATTGCTTTAGTATAGCGCTAAAATATAATCGGATGAAGTAATCACTAAGTACAAAGGTATAAGTAGTATTTATATCAAATTGTAGACGAGAACGCTTCAATCTTACCGCCGATAGTTCCGTGAACATAATTTGCAAGTAAAATTTTAATTATATGATGAATGGCTGGATCGTGTTCTGGCTTACAATGGCGACTATAAAACTTTGCATTATGTATTTAGTTTCTTTATTTCGATAATTCATATTAAGACGGTTAAATTTTTAATAACCTGTACATTTTTGACATAATTGAAAACCTATTGTACCTGGCCGCCGGTGTACCGATGCGATTCAATTCAATTCTTTGTTACTTGCCACAACTAAAAGCTATGTATCAATTATGGGGACAGCATAGTAGATATATCTTGTTAGCCTTTTGCTGTTTGTTGGGCCTATTGCAGATCTCCTCTGCCCAATCCGGACTTCGAACCCATGACCATTAACCATGACAAGCACATTACTCGCTTTACTACGTCTACGCCATCAAGGTATTCAAAAATAACCTAACTGACAAGCTGAAAGCAATTAGTGGTATTATTATCCCACTTATTATTCTATTAGAGACAATTAATCAGAAATAAACGATAATGAACGCCTTAGACTATTAACACTCAATAACGATAAATATATCATAATAAACTACATGATCGTATCTTAAATGGTTAATTAGCGCTTGCTTTTTCCATTATTTTCTTGAGGATAAGTTAAGTTTTTGTAAACAGTGCCGTGGGCTAGAGCCATGGCTTTGGGCTATACAGTCGCAGACTGATTAGAAGTCCATGCCCAGCAGTGGAACAGTTTATCAACAGTGCTAATATTATTATTATTTATACAGGTGTCCGGTAATTAATGGATAACCTTGAAATGTCTCATAGTAGAACCGAAGACCGTTCTGACCTCAACGGCCATCAGTTCCACTATAAGACATTTCCAGGTTATCCATTAATTACTGGATACCCTGTTTGTATACTGCACGGATGGTGTAGTGGTTTGAGTGTTTGCCTCGCCACTGCTATGGCGCCAAGTGTGGTGAGTTCGAATTACACACAGGACAAAAATGTGTGTGAACCAGAAATGTTTGACTCGTGTTTGTTTATTCTTTGTTTGAATGTTTATAAAGGGATACATGTCTTATACAATACGCCGGAGGTGACACTTTTAAAAAACTTTAGACCCGTATAATTACAACAGAATACATCAAAAGCAATATTACTCCAAATTTTATCACCACTCGGATTGGACAATCGACTGTCCGACGATTAATTTATGCATTAAGAACGTTCAAAGAATTTAATTATACTTAATACAATGGTAATTTCTCCGTTAGGTCAACGTAAATATTGTTAATGTATTTCGAAGTGATATAAATGAACGGAATAATACGCCATATCACGTGGCTCGAATGCATTATGAATAACGTTCTTTAAAAGTGGTTGAATGATTTTAAAGAAAAATGTTATTGTCTTTGTGACATGTTCATATTGTACAATAACCTCCAAGCTCCAGCTTACTATCAAGCTGTTTATTGTTCTTTTGGCTTTTGCCATTCATAAGTTTTCTTTTTATTTTTCTATATGTGACTTATCATTATAATCAATAATCAGTTTCTGAATTGAGAATTATATGTTGAGAGCGACTCAAACTCTACTACACAAACTCTATTTTGTTACTTTTCATGTTTTATTCAAAAGTGGTTTGGTTTGTTAATATTAGTTAAGTTGTAAATTATAATTGTTGCTTTGTTTATGTAATTAAAGAGATTTCGAACTCTTTTTAGCTATTACTTAAATATTATTTTATTTTTGTATCAAGTTTCCTAAAATTGTAATAAATTTTGATTAGGTATTTGAACATCATATACTCGTACTTAAGTAAATGTTCAGGTAAAAGCGGTTTGATGAAATTCGATCCGAAAAATATTTGAGTATTAGTAGTAATAAGTTGAGATTTGCTATTATTCTCAATTTAGAAACCGGTGGTAAGAAGATAATAAACCTAACTAATATTATAAATGCAAATGTGAGTTTGTTTGTTTGTTACGATTTCACGCCTTAACTACTCAACCGATCATAATGAAATTTCGCATACCTACACAAATAAAGCACGCTGACTATCTTTCATTTAGAAAAGTACTATTCCGAGGGATAGCTAGTAATAGTAAGTAAATAAAAGATGCGCTATCTTATAAGATCACTTTTACACTGTTACAAACCGACGTATGTATACATTGTATGTTGTTGGCAGTTTCTAGTCTGAATAGACAAATTTTCCAAGAAGCGGTCTGCTATCTGATCGACGCAATACAAAGGACATTCCAATTTTTATTCTGCCATATTAACCTATCAGTTTAACCATATCGAGACTTAATGATAAAAGGCGTCTTAAGACGTCTAGACACAATAGACGTAGTCTGAATTATGGTTATTGAGTTTGGAAGCAACTAAAAGCACCCTACGACTACTATAGCAAAATGTAATAGTCAATTCGTCAATTTATGTTTAAAAGATGACAATGCGAAATAATTAAACATATTTTTAGCTCTATACGATTTGGTGTCAGTCTGATATTATTTATTACTGAATTTGTATCCGTATTAATTAGCTTGAAAATAGAGTTTTAAATTATAATAAAGGTAACTCCAATGTATTAAGATATAAAATTATAATAAATATTTTTAAATACATATTTTATTCTTTTGTTAAATTAATATGTAACTTAGATATTAAATCAATGTACGTGTCTAGAATATTCTGAGATCTAGGCAGAAGGCATACGGAACAACTCAGTCGTTATATCGATAAATGTATATACTGCTTACAATAATTTATATTATCTTCGTTTGCATAATATAAATGGTACCTTCGCATAAAATAAATTAATGGTAAAATTTATTATATTTATGCTTCCTTTGCCGTCGGCCAAGAAGGATTAAGAAGAAAGAAAAACAGTATAAGTACATTAATTTATAGTATTTTGTAACATCAGAACTAACAAAACTACATTAACTTGTGCTAAAGGTAATTATACCAAGCTTCTGTGTAAAAACCTTTTCTGGGGAAACGATATAACAGCAAACATTGGATATAGATATAAAATCTACTATCGTATGTATATGTAATATACCAATAGGGTATAATACATATACATACGATAGTAGATTTTTCCCGCGGCTTCGCTCGCGTTTATATAGATTTACACAATAAATTTTTATCCTTCGGCTACAGTATTTTTCTGGATGTAAGGCACCCTATGTCCTTTTCTGTACCCTTGACAAGGTATATACGAAATTTCATGATGATCGGTCAAGCAATTAGGGCGTGAAAGCATAACAAACAAACTCACATTCGCATTTATAATATTAGTTAGGATGGATAAATAATATAGTATCAACTAAAAGTAATAGTTTTGTTTTTCGACGTCATAAGCATACGATACAACATAAATCCAATTTTAAAATATACATCACTTTAAATGATGCTTTACTTATGTAGTTCTCAAATTATACCGCCTTGATCAGGCGGTATTACAGTAATTACTTCAGCTTAAAGATACTACACTGAATTGACTTAAAACAAAAATAAACTAAAACAGTATGAAACAACACAATCTGATAAGTAAATAATAGCATAATATAATAGCCAAAACACATGACAAAATAATATATGGTAAATACATAGATACGATTACATACGATTTATCCCAATAGTGATTCATCCGCAATCCATTGTTTCAACATACATGGCATAGCATACAGTATGGTGACTAACATTTTTTCTTGGTAAAACACATACCTAAATTAAAAATACTGGGTCTCTGTTTCTCAGGTTTTGGTTGCGATTTCCGGGATCGGCATAGACGTGAGACTGTGTATATAAATTTAACTACTTTAGGTTATACCAAGGTAATTCAATACTTTTCTTCTACTTGCTACTTTAGGTCATAGCTTGATCAATGCAACCTCAGTGTTCAGACAATGCTTTGTAAATTTTTATTATTTTCTTCTGGTTGCTGGCTAATCAATGAGTTACTATAAATTACATTTCAATGCAGTATTATATTTGTTTCAATTGTAACCTACCATAAATATCACGATTTACGTATATACTTTCATATTTTTATAGTAGTTAGTAATTACATACAATGAATTTCCGGCTATATTATGGCCATCACAATTGACGTTTCTATTGTATCTCAATATATTAATATATACAACTGTCAAGCCTGCTGATCCGTATAATGACTTCCGATGAGGTCTCTAACGATCCTAATTAGCCATTAGATACAAATATACTATTATAATAAGTAAGGAAAATTTTGTTGACAACGATGTTTTGAGCTTTTAGAAGCAGTTGTGGTATTCTGGAGCAGACAATGGCACATTTGTTGGTATGCCCTTCTTGCCCAAGCACTTGCACAATATCAGACCTTTGTGCGGCCACTCCTAACGCAATTTAAATGGCCGAATATTATGCAAATAGTATATAGTTTACACTAGAACCATTGACACGAAGAAGAAGAAGAACCAGCACTACTTATTAAAAGCTTGCGGAGGATTTTTTAGGTGCTTCACGTTATCTACAAACTGATCATCATATAATAGTCTTACATGTTATATTATATTTAGTTTTTGTGTCTGTGACGACATGCCTACAAAAATTACAATGCCTAATATAAAAAAATGTAAATACTTTTTGTACTATCGTACACCTAACAATTAAAAAAACAAATTCACATACTTAATATTTTTTGTAATATTATTTATTCAATAATTTACCTTTATAGAGAATAATAACACTATTATAATATAAGCACGCATTGTTTCGCGTTACATAATTATTTTGACTACAAATAATCTTAATGAAAATATTCTTCTTTGTTAGTAAATGTAATATTTAGTATTAGCTATAAATAGTAATACATTATATATAAATCCAAAACAAAACAGGCAGTCATGTACCTATATTGTGACATATATATGTTAATAAGCGAATTGATAAAATGTTTTTCCAGCGTGGGAAGGGATACACAACATAACAATATCGACAGCATATACGTCACTGGTTTTAATGTATAAATGAATATTTTGTTAGTAATATGCATAATAAATGTATGGCGATATGATAGTTAGAATACAAATATCCTTGTATTGTTCCAAACTAGTACATAACGCAAAGAGTATATTGTTTAGAATATAAAGTATTACTAATATGAGTAGCTTAACCCTTTGGTAATATTCCCTGCGATACTTTATTTTGTTGAAAATAATTAAAGTTCTTCTAGCTGTGTCTACATATTAGTCGAACTTATAAACTTAAAAGCGTAAGCAAGCCGTGTCATGTATTATGTATTTACTTTAATATTATTTAAGTAATAGCAAATATTACACATCATTATAGATTTTATAGACATTAAAGAAAATAATAAATAGATAGATCAATTAATATGTGCTAACACTAACCAACACTGCATCTATATTATATGGCTAAGGAATATACTAAACATATACATAAAATAAAATTTAATCACAAATATTAAAACAAATATCGTCCTTTTTATTAGCATAACAAAAACACAACAATTTTTACTGATACATATCATTAAGTCATAGGCCTTAATAAACATGCGTTGTTTTCTGCTCCAGAACTTTTTAAGTAATTAGTATTACTATCTAATATAGTCTAAATTTTAATTACAACTATCTTATTAACTACGCTAATTGGTTATCATATTTTTATTTACTATTGTATTTTTCTCTGTACGTGATTAAAGTAATATTTTTAGAAAAATATATGTCTTTAACTGTGCATACTATAAAGGACCCAATTTCGTACCTTGCAGTACACCTTATTGGGGACTTTGAGCTATTAACATCAACTCTCGAAAACCTATTATTACGTTACAGTAAATATAATAACATTATTATTTTATCACCACGATGTGCATTCTTTTGTGTTAAGTTTCGCACAATCATTTTGGTTATTCGATTATACAATGCAAACGCAAATGATGAATTTATTTGCATATAAACAAAAACTAACAAATGTGTTTTAGCACTAATTGCATCCGTTTTGAAGATCTAGGTACACAAAGCAGTAATCGCAGATTACATACGCTGTAAACAAGTCAGCTAAAATATGGAAACTGTTAAACATGCACCATAAATTCGTATTCGTGAAACTCATTCATTCCGTAAATAAATTTTTATTATATATCATTAATAATTATTATATATACAATATGTCCGTTACCCAAAAAATCCATTAGTAGCCAAAAAATAATAAATTTTTATCTGTTATTAAGGTTAGTAAGATAAGAATAAAGAAATGCGAAGAAACTTTATTGTTGTACCCGAAGTTTCGAATAGATATTGTCATGATAGGACAACAGCTTTTTGAAAAAGCTATTCCGTATAAAACGACATTATTAGGTAAACTCTTAAATATGTCTTAACCTGATGATAAACCTACGTTATATAGTTTATTCACATTCCTATTTCTTGTCGCTGCTGTATTTACAATCCGGCGACATTTTAGTCTGTTCTAAAATGTAGCACCAATACAATTTTCCTGCGATTATATAGCAATCATGTTTTCACATTTATAGCCACTGTAGCAAATTTCTATAGACCGCAACGAATGTTGACCGGCGGAAACGTTTTTCTAAGAAACGATATTTTGCTCTTGTTTGCAAGAAAGCGTTATATTGCTGATTTGGTCTACTTTGTTAGATAATAACTCAGACATACCTACATGGATACGATATAAAATTCTGCGAATTGTCGTATTAATCAGTTCAGTATTCGTCATACCTATTTGACATTCAGAGTAAATTAAAATTAGATAGCGTAGCGAAATTATAGCATAACGAAAGTTTAGGTTGAGGTGCTATTTTATTAAAAAAAGAAAACTAAAGCGCTATTAAGAAATTTATTTTCATAAGGCAGTTCATCTAATTTATAACTTATTGAAATTATACTGCTGATTACGGATTTCATCGTGGTTTATTAAAAAGAAAACAATATTTAGATTATTTAAACTATTAAATTTACACTTTCTTCGGACGTTCTAGTTGCTTTTTAAGAGCCGTGGTTACGGGAAGAACGCTATGTTTATGGATGCTAAAGAATATGTTACAGTATTGAAATTAAACTACTTTATACGGAATTTATCGTGTTGTTTAATTTTTATATAAAGTAGTTTAATTTCAATGTGTGAAATTCGCGTAAACGTAACACAATATTATGTTACAGTAGTTTAATTTAAATAAAATCAATCCACGTTGTGTATTCTCCATTACATTCATCGCTTCTAATATATTGTTTCTATCTTTACAGAACAAAAGCAGATTTTAAAAAGCGTGTCAGGATGCTTCAAGCCTGGAGAACTGACTGCCATCATGGGCCCTTCGGGAGCCGGAAAAACTACACTTCTCAACATTCTAGCGGGATACTCGTAAGTACATTTTCACTTATATATACAGGTTGTCCCAGAAGTCGACGTCAAGCCAGAATCAGGTAACAGGCTAAGTTATAATAGCTAGCATAAAAATAAATATAAATCTAAGATACGTACTCTATAAATTATAAGCATATTATGCCTATAATTTATAAAATACGTATCTTAAACGTAGATTTTTGTTCTGTATATATATATATATATATACGACATGTCACAGATGTAACGCACAACCTTAAAAACCCCAATTAGATTATTTATTTATTTATTTATTTATTTATGGACAACCAACAAAGCATACACTAATTTAAACATCGTAATGAAACATAAATGCGGATACATATCATAGTGCTGCCTTACTTACAGGCTGCCACGGCATGCATTAACAAAAAAAAAATATGTATATATTTATATAAGCTCGTTTGTGAAATTACAAAGTGAGATTAATTCCATTAAAAAGTCATACAAACGAAATTCATGCATAGTTTGTAATTATAAATTATATTAAAAAAGGAAATTGAAATGATAATTGATAATTATTATAAAATTTAAAATGCTGACACTGTAATTTATATTCACAATGAAAAAATACAATAAATTATAATTATATTAATATATTAAAACTAAATTAAATCAATTAATAAATTACTTCCACATCAACTTGTCGACCAATATTGATTTAAACTTGGGCAAGGAGTAGGATAAATCGATATCCACATCAGGTAGGCGTGACAGGCGACTGTATTGCACTTGCATTCTGTTGATAGAGGAGAAATGCCCTAGATTTGTCTTGGAGGTTTTGGCGTTGAAAGGCTGGTATCTAGACGACCGAGCGAGTTTATATGGCACATTAATATTTATTTGAGAAAGTAAATGAGGGCAGTCAATATGGCTATTATAAATTTTATAAAAGAAGAGATGGTCTAAAATCTGTCGACGACCCTCCAAGGTCATTAATTTAAAATGTTTTAATCGAGTAGCATATGAAGGTAATTCTTTAGCCATGTTGCAATGGTAAGACAGATGCCATAGAAATCTTTTTTGAACAGACTCCAAACGACGTTTATGTATATCGTAATAGGGAGTCCAAACTACACTACAATATTCCAAGCCTGATCTGACCAGAGAGTTAAATATGGATATTTTGCTTGAGGCATGTTTGAATTCCCTACTGTTACGCAACACGAATCCAAGCAGCTTAAAGCCCTTTGAGGCTATGTTATTGACATGAGTGTGAAAACGCAGCCTGTTATCGATATGAATACCGAGATCACGAATGGCATCCCTTTCCTCGATTTTGCGATTGTTAACTACATAATTTTGAAAATGAGGTCCCTTTTTTCTAGAAAAGTGCATATGGTAACACTTGTCAACGTTAAGTAACATCTTGTTATCGAGACACCATTGGGAAAAACGATCAAGGTCATCTTGCAGACTATGCTTATCACAATCATTCTCAATACGTTTTACAATTTTAAGATCATCGGCATATAAATATATATGAGAGTGAAAAAAACAAGATGCTACGTCATTAATAAAAATATTAAAAAAAAGTGGGCCTAGATGAGATCCTTGAGGTACTCCTGACGGAGTCTCGTATGAGTTAGATGTGAAACCATTAACCACCACCTTCGAGGATCGATCAACAAGATAAGACTCACACCACTGCAATAAGTTTCCTGTTATACCATAATAATACAGTTTGCTTAACAATGTTGAATGATCCACTTTATCAAAAGCCCGGCTGAAATCGGTGTAGATGACGTCAACAAGACATCCACGATCTAACGCATTCACCACATCCGAGACAAAACATGTAAGATTGGTTGCCGTTGATCTAGCCTTTATAAAACCGTGCTGCTCAGGCAATAATATGTGTCTAACATGCCACGAAATAAAGGGGTAAATTATGCATTCAAACACCTTTCCAAACACAGATAATATAGACACGGGTCTGTAGTTTTTCACAAGTGCCTTGTCATTAGACTTGTGTATCGGCACAACTAAAGCTTCCTTCCATAACTTAGGGAAGCAGCCTGTACATAGGGACATATTAAAAATCATAGAGAGAGGCTCCCCCAAGACCTCGCCACACTTTAAAACAAATAAGGAAGGCAGCCCGTCGGGTCCCGCTCCCTTACGAGGGTCAAGTCTTTTTAAAGCAGTTATAACAGAGTCCTTTGAAAATCTCAGCCGATGTAAAACCTGTGTGCATTGAGTTTCCTTAACTGTGTTACATGCATGACTAACACTACTACCTAACCCGGGATCGTAAACTGTAGAAAAACACGAGGCGAAAAGGTTACAAATGCCTGCCCCTCCACTAGATTTTTTATCTCCATATATCATACTTGAAGGATATGAACTATTGCCGTACCGTTTTTGCTTCAAGAAAGACCAAAATAACTTTGGGTTGGAAGTGATAGAAGATTCAATAGAACTGATATATTTTTTATATGTAAGCTGTGTCAATTGATTAATCCTATCCTTAAGCAGCTTGAATGAAATATTATCCATCGGGTTATGATACTTGGTATAACGAATACGGTATTTGTTTTTTTCCTGTAGTAGACGAATAAGATCCCTACTGAACCATGGCGGATATCTACGAGAATTAGGCTTTGACTTGGGTACATACATTGTTATTACTCTATAAATATTTTCATAGAATAACTCAACCATACTGTCGACATTGTCGCATCTAGAAAAAATGTCCTGCCATAATATGTCTTTCAGTTCCTGAATAATTTTACAATAATCTGCTTTGTGAAACTGAAACTTTGGCTCATGATTAGGGCCCAGGGTGTCCACGCATATGTTACAAAGCAAGTTAAATGCAAGAGGTGGATGGTATAAATCTACGTTACACAATGGGTCATCTGACATACTCAGCCTGTCCAGTGAAACATCAGTCAAAACAAGGTCAAGAATTTTGTTCTTATGATTAAGAATGCAGTTATATTGGTCTAAATTATTAAGAGATATGAAATCTAAAAGTTTTTGTTCGTAAATGCCGGTTTTGTTTACGGAAGCAACGAGTGGTGAGCCAGATGGGCCACTCCACTCAATACTGCTCAAGTTAAAATCACCCAGTATTAGCGCAGCATTGGAGTGCTCTAAAGCATAATTAGCTTTATCAAGAAATTGGTCCAATATATGTTTTTGTACGGGTGGAGGAATATACACCGCGCAAATAAAAAGTTTAACTGGCCGGTTGTTTATACATATATCAATGCTCACCCATACATCTTCACATTTGCTTTCGTAAACAGTAAGCCTAGAAGAGGCCAAGCGCTTTGACACGGCCACTAGAACACCACCACCAGACTTACTGTTGTGAAAACCACTAGTTTCGCGGTCACGCCTATATACCAAATAACGGTTACAAAACAATTCAGAGTCCAATATGTCGCCTGCCAACCATGTCTCACACAGTACAATGATATCATAATTACATGTCAACACATTCAAGAAAAAATCAGTAGTTTTAGTTCTCAAACCCCTTACATTTTGATAATAACACTTTATAGTATTAGAGAATGTTGATATTCAGTGATTATGATCACATGAGAAAACAAAGCAAAACATAAGTTGATCAAGTTAATCTATTTAGAACATCCATATTGCTAATAAATACTGATTCAGCCTCCGGTTGCTTACGTACGTATACTCGCCCTCCGCGCACCCAGACAAATTTATAATTGAGTTGCTTAGCACGAAGTCGGGCAGCGGCGTGTAAATTTCTATTCTCAGCTGTCAAGTTTTCAGAAACAAATACCGCTGTCTTTTTGTCGTCCAGACCCAGGGTACTAGTATCCAGCTTCTCTTTCGGGTGGTCCTTATTATATTGTATGGTAGCCGCAAGCAAAGAATCACGAGTGCGCGGCGTAATCAACTTTACCAAGATTGTACGCGGTCGTGGTGATTTAGGATTCGACTTGGCGACACGGGAACAGTAGCATATATCGCGATCTTCAATTGGGTACTTCACAACACGGCCAAGTTGTTTCACGATGCTAACCAGATTCTCAGCTCTGTGCTCTGGTACGCACTGAAGTTCTAAGTTAGCTGACCTAGACATCTGATCCATTTGTCTAACTCGACTGGTGAGGGTAACAATCTCAGACCGCAGCGACTCATTTTCACCCTTTATCTTGATCATCTCGAGACGGGTAGTATTCATTTGATCTTTTATTGTATCGTACTGTGCACTCAGAAAATTAAGGGAGTCCTTATATTCACTCAGTTCATCTCGCAGTTCATGAAGCTGTGAATTCAAGGTGTTTCTCATTTCATCCATAAATTCGATCATAACCGAGCGCATTTCCTCACGTATCAGGGCTTGTATATCTGAACGTGTGACGTTACTTGAAGGGGGTGAGCAGTCTGTTCTCGGCCGTTTGTGGCGGGTTGTTATGTTCTTCGTGTCCTCATCTACAGCACGAGGAATGTCCGTATCTGACTGAGTCGTAATAGATGTCATCGGAGTGGTCGGAGGAGTGCGTTTTAGCGGCATGGTAGCGATAATGGTGTGATAATAACTCAATAATAATAACAGAAAATAAAAGACGTTCTCTTATTTTATAATTTGGTGGTAGCAAAGTAGGATAGATACTTCACGTTCAAAAAAAAAATATATAAAATAAAGTTCAAAAAGAAAATATCTCTTCTTAGGCTCGAACGCGCGGATGCAATATCGCAAGGCCAACGTTAGCTTGTAGGCACCACGCTCACTACAGATGTTGGGTTGAAAATAGTAGTTGTATGGTAATTTGGTTTGCTTTAACAAAGGTTAGGTATGTGTTATGCACAGTCGCTAATGGGGTCAAAGTCCAATCTATTGTTACCAATATTCGATGTTTATGAATATTTGAATTTTAACAGTTTTGTACTGCACTTTATAACGTTTTTCCACTTTATTGCACTAAGAGTTAACGTGATATTTTACACTGTTCTATAGAGCGTCACTTCCTGTATCTTCTGGTATAAGTTTTGTTCTTTAAAAGTCACTTTTTGTCCACTTTTTCTATTTTACTAACGGAGCTAATGTGTAACACGTATAACTTGTTAAGACGCGAGGATGCTTATTAAATCGAAATAATAATATAATCATTAAAATGTTACTTTTATGTACTTAAACGTGGATAGTATGGGTATATTACAATAAATCTAACATTATTGCCATTATTAACCTTAATAAAATAAAAAATTACCTATATTAAAAATTGCTGGCATTGATTCAGTAGCCGATTTTGAACAAACTACTTTCAGGATGTGCGTTTATCATGTTACATCTATACTAATATTATAAAGCTGAAGAGTTTGTTTGTTTGTTTGTTTGAACACGCTAATCTCAGGAACTACTGGTTCGAATTGAAAAATTATTTTAGTATTGGATAGCCCATTTATCGAGTAAGGCTATAGATTATATAACATCACACTATAACCGATTGAAGCGGAGCAGCAATGAAATATGTTGCAAATACGGGGTAAATTCTCTTATCTTATATTAAGCAGACGAAGTTGCGCGGGTCAGCTAGTGTTATATTTCACTTATATTTATGATTTTGCCTGCGGCTTCACTCGCGTTAAAGTAGATTTAGTCAATTTCTATCCCTCAGGAACATTAATTTTTTTCTGGTTGAAAGATAACCGGTGTCACAATTTAACGTAAATTTAACGCAAACGTGTATGCAATTTCATGTTGATCGGTCGATTAGTTAAAGCATGAAAGCATAACAAACAAAGAAACAGACATGCGCATTTATAATTTTACTTAGGAGTTAGACTGCTATTTTAATACAAGATATTATTCGATATACCGTAATACTATACGACAAATAAGACTGACCATGTAAACAATGAGTTAAGCAATTACAGTTAGATTATCGTTGTAATGCTCATAGGTTAATGACACAGTTTAAAATTGTAAATGACAGGTGACTGGGGAATTTTCGCCGATACAATATGACTGTATTGTTTGTTTGAAAAATCAATAGTTAAAGATTGTAAATAATATAATAACTTACAGAAATAAATTTTACTCAAATCTATACATTCTAAAATACTTTTACTTTTTTAGTACAATCATTCTAAATAAATTGATGGAGGGTGAATTAAATATCAAGACTAAACTACAACTGAGTAACCTATCAAATAATAAAAATGTATTCTAATTGCGAGTCGATCGATTGCCTCAAATATGCTTAAAATACCATCTATCTTGCGTGTAGAACTTAACTATAGGTATGTTTAAAAGAAGTTTTGACAATTCGACCTTATTCTGCACTTTGACACTGGTTTTCCCCCAAAAATATACAATGAACAAATAATTTGCACGTATTGAAAAAGTTTTAATACAAAGACATGTCCATGTCACACAAACGTCAGAAACAACCCGACAAGTAACACGTACTATTGTGGTTCTTCCACATAAAAACAATGGAACCCACAAATCAACGTGACAAGTGCTGTAGGAACATATACAACACATACTTATTGTATGTGTGGACGGATGACGATCATGGGCTTTTCCAATGTGCCATTTCATTATGGCCACTTCTAATGAAAGCGCGTGTGTGGCGCCGACTAAGGTGGCCAGGGCGCCTGCTAATTAGTTAATTTACTTGATCCTCACAAGGTGATACTTACTGACAAGAACTTCACCTTGAGCAACATCACTATACTCACTGCGTTATTATACCAGCGCCCAGGCCTACAGTGACTACGACGGTAGGAACGCCCCAAATTTTTGTTTTACCTCTTAGAATAAAAATATGGGGCGTTTCTACCGTCGTCATCTAGAAATTCCTTTAACGAAAACCCAATGCCATCGGAACGCATATCGAGCAGTGACTATACAAATTCGCCGTCTAGTAAAATAAATTATGCATATACCTACATATAAGATACTTACACACTTATGCCGTGCGTGTTAACCGCGGTCTGGGGTCACAACCCGTGACTTGTCACTGAGATGTGAAACCACGCTTGAAGGAAAAACATGCAACTAAAACCATTTTTAACAAAAATTGAACATCGTAATTAACTTCTAACCGATTTTATATACTCTCTTATCCGCTGTCTTAACAGTTGATAAGAAAAGTTTGAGTCAAATTTTCGAAACCTAAGCAGGAAGAAATAAATATGAGCTCACTGATAAACGAGTCCCCTTAGAATAATTCAGTCTAAACAGTTCAATTTAAAAGGCTATTTTATTCAAACATAATTAAAATGTTGTCTCATAACAATATGCAGATGCGGTGAATGAGGGTTAATCTCTAATACGATCCGTGGAACTCAACTCGAGTGGGCTCAGATGATTAAATTGCATAACAGAAGAAAAATTTCTCTCTAAGCTCTCTCTAAACTCATCAAATTTAAAATAAATTACTGTTGCCAATTTTAGTTTTAACCAGCGCAACCCTCTCAGTTATAGTCCAAAAAATAAAATTAGAGAAATCACCACATCTTTTTACAACATTGTCTGTCTGACCTATTTTACTGTGCGATTAAACTTTGGAGTGAAAATGTTACCTTCTTGTCCTTTTCATATAACACGCCGCATGGGTAACGTATTTTTATAATGTGTAGATCTTTTGACTGAAACGACTGATTACGTATATGCTCTAGTAAAAGTTATTTATTAACCTCTGAGTCTTCTTCGAAGAGGTTAATGAAAACACTATATGGGTCTGTGTGTCTGTCTGCTAGTGACAGTTTGTTATCTTATCTTATCTTGTGTGGGGGCCATCCCCTCTCTCTACGGCTAGTCCAATTTATGATATAGCGTTCCCGCTGTACCTTCCAGAGCCTGAGAGCAGGTGCTTTCAGGCACTGAAAGGTACAGCGGGTGGAGAAAGACCAGTTACAGACAGGTCTTGTCCCCAAATCTCGACTTTCTCCACCCTAACCTCAGATATTCGGTTCTCGTAAGCGAGCTACCTCGTGGCATGTGTGGGCCAGTCAGTACAGACCGGTGATACTTCGACCCAGTGGGATCTTTTGTGTCGACCTACCCAATAACGACTGCCATCGATGTTCATGGCAGCCGGGACCGAAGGCTTAATGTTCTCTCCGAGGCACGGAGCAGGCGATAATTGTCAATTAATACGCACATAATTTCGAAAAGTCATATGACTTCCGAAAGTCACAGGTGCGCGACGTGGATTCGAACCCGAGACCCTCTGCATTGCAGTCTGTTGGTCTCCCCACTGAGCCATCGCTGCTCTTTGACAGTTTGTTAGTAACAGGCATAGCTCCGGAACCACTAGACCGATTGACTTGTAACTTGGTGTGCAGACACCTTGGGCTCATCCCTCGGTCGAGTTTGAATACGGGCACTGTGGGTCAAAAGACCCCCGAGACATAGAGGTCACAAGGTTATAAGGTTAGGGGATATCCACCAACAGAGTGATTTGGAAGTCCAAGGGAGAGGCTTTTGCCCAGCAGTGGGACATTACAATAAGATAAAAGAAGATAAAAATTTAGAAAACATCACATGGAGACGAAGAGGTTGAATCATGGGTTCTTACACCCATCTAGTTTTGAAATGATTCGTATTTTAAAATGATGCATATGATTCACTAAATGTTAATAACAGTCATTTATAATACGTAAGTGGTATTTCAAACGTGAAATGTAAAATTCTCCTTCCTTCCTTGTAATAGTTTTAGGTAATTCGAATCACTTCTAGTGTAACAAAATATTTTTATCTTAATATGAAAACAAAACTATAAAGAGTAACATATCTACTGAAGTATGTGCTATTTAGCTGTTCGCTTTGTTATTTTAATAGACTTCAGACGTGCCACATTCATATTCAAAGTTATGATGCTTATTATTATGCAATATGACATATCCTTGTTATTAATATAACAGAAAACTGCAATAGAATAAATCAAAGTTTTAATATACACACATCAAAAGAGTCTAGGGATCAAATACGTTTTAGAGGCTCACAGCAATAATTGAGGATTACTATTTTAACTTTTTTTTATCGTAATTGGTTCTTTTTAGTGATTTTCTGTCAATCAGGATTTCTATAAAAGTTTGTAATAGCGTTTTTATAAAACCATTACAATTTCAGCATCGAATCTGAAAAAATCTGCATCAATATGGAGCGATAACATCATTTAACACGAGAAGAGATGATGAGAGCCGTCGGAATGTTGCAAGCTGGATCCAGGCAACGTACTGTGACTGTCGCTTTTGGCACTACACAGAGCGTTATAAGTCGTTTCTGGACACGCTATCGTATCACGGGCAGCGTGGCCAAACGACATGGAGGACGATCTCGCATCATCACTTGCAGATACATGCAAAATACTGCTCGACAGAATCGTAACATGACCGCCATGATGTTAGCTATGAGGCTGCACAGCTCTTCAGGCTTGCTGATTAGAAACCAAACCAACCGAAATCATTTACGTGAAGTGGGCCTGCGTTCCCGAAGGCCGCTGAGGGTTCCACCTATAGCACCCTGCAATCGTAGGTCCCGTTTGCAATGGGCTCGCGAACACAGAAATTGGGAGGGACTGGCTTTGTTTGCTTTTCCGATCGTTTCGGTGTGACACCAGATAGAGGACTTCTGGGCGTCAAGAACGTTGAAATGTTGTCATGTAGTTCATTCATATGGAGGTGGAATAATAATGGTTTCGGCCGGTATTTGGATTGGTGGAAGAACCGACCTCACTTGGATCAGGGGCAACCTCAATGTTCAGATTTATGCAGAGAGGATTGTTTCAGGCGGGATCATCCCTTTGCGAAACTCGTTGGATGATTAATTTCGACTAATGCATGACAATGCACGTCTACACACGACTAGAGTCGTAAGACGTACTCTTGCCGATGCTCGTATCAACGTCCTGCCGTGGCCTGCTCAATCTCCAGACCTCAACTCAATTGAACACGCATGGGATATACTCCAAAGAAGAGCACTGACGAATATGGATGCCGTACATACCCCACAACAACTTTTGAATTGTTATAAAGAACGTGGGCGGCCATTTCTCAAAGTGATTTTGATGAACAGATTTTAAGCATGCCAAATCGCTATGATTGTGACACAGACTTTAAATTTTTAAGCTTTAAAATAAATTATAACAGAACCTCATTTTTGCCTATTTTCCATTTACTTGAAGACATTAACGTGGGTTAATTTTTCACAATTAGCAATTTTACAAAATTAGGGATAATTAAAGTAAAAAGCTAGTCTAGAAGACTGGACTAGGCAAATATTAATTTGATAGTTTTTATACTTAAAAATATAATTGATCCCTAGTCACTTGATCTCTGTATAAGTTCTATAGAATAATAAATATAAGGTTCATTTTGTTTTACAATCATGATCATCATGTACATATATAAGTCGCATAACATATTTTTCTTTATTGCTATCAAATCTGTTTTGGTACCAATGCTTAAATTCCCTTCGATTACCATATGGTAATCTTTGTTTATATAAACAAAGCATATAAACATTTTATTACAAAATCTATTTCCATAAATTTCTTCACAATCAACAATCTGTTTCAACACACTTTTTTATTGTACGTTGTAGAAGTTCGGTATCTCGTACTTACTTCCCCAAAATAATACCTTGCTATGTTGACTAATAAACCATACCGTGTAATAAATACAAATTCATTGATTACATTGACTTGTATGGCATCTTTAGTCTAAGATGTAAGATAATTGCCTATAATAACAGGAATTATTTTTTGCATACTTAATCATAATTTCAGTCCAGTATTACATCATAATTATATTAATAACATTTTTAAATAACATCCCCTCACTCAACGACTAATCCAGTTTATGATATAGTGTTCCCCTACACCAACCATTAGGTTATAATAGTGGGAGCTGCTGTACCTTCCAGTGCCCGAGAGCATCTTCCGGGACCAGTTATAGACAAGTCTTGTCCCCAAATCTCGATTTCTCCATCCTAACCTCAGAGATCCGTATCTCGTACACGAGCTACCTCGTGCCCAAGTGACACCTGGACACACAATTTATGTGATCTACAACTGGTTGTTCCGAGTCTGTTTTGTGTCCATTGTTTGAATGTTTGTGAAGTCCTCCTCGACACAGAAATTATGCCTAGTGCTGGAGTTGTCTTTTTAAAGAAATATAAATGAAATATAGGTTAAAGGTAACAAAAATTTATAATAATTTTAATTATTTATTTATCTCAGGACCAGAGGTGCAAATGGCGAGATCGCTGTGAACGGTGTATGCGCTTGCGCATCCAAAGCGGCTGGCCGAGGCGGCGCGCGATACATCCGTCAGCACGACGATCTACGCGTACACCTCACTGTTTACGAGGCTATGTCTCTCGCTGCTGCACTAAAGTTAGCAGACTTTAAGCCCCATGAGAAGAAGGAAAAGGTAATCATGACGAAACCAATTATAAATCTTAATAGTTTAATATAAAAGTTCCTCCAGAATAACTTTTTGATTGAGGTTCAAGTAGACTGGCTTAATAACGAAATGCGTTCCGAAATATCAGACGTGTTTTAAATACACATATCTTCTATCAACAATAACATATTTATATGTACCTATGGTTAGTCTGAGTTATATTATTTGTCAATTTTGATGAGATCCCACGCACTAAGTGACGAGATTATTATCGTTTGGGCACATTGCCAGATTCCGTGCTGAGACTGAGAATTTTCTAATAGGGAATGTAACACTAGCCTATATCGCTGAAACCTCTTTCGGGTACCGTAAGATCGGTCATAAACAGAAGCGTAACTTATGCCACTGAATAGTATTTAACACGGCCTTAATTATTCGTTTTTTTAGGTCCATGAAATTTTGGCTTTGTTAGGCCTAAGTGGAACATCGCAGACCCTTTGCCGAGACTTATCAGGTGGTCAAACGCGACGTCTTGCTGTAGCCTTGGAGTTGCTTTCGGATCCCTCGCTCATGTTCCTGGATGAGCCAACCACGTAAGTCAGATCATGATAACATCATCATAGATCAGATGTAAAGATCAGATAGGCCACTTCGTGTCATTTGTTTAGCCAAACAATGGCTTTTTTTGTCATTAACAATTCGGTCAAGTACAAGTAGACTACAATGCTGAATTCCCATAAGGAAAATATTTTTTTATGCTAACCATGGAAATACTGGCATATTGAAGGTCAACAGATTATCCTTGGAGAGGTTTAGTGGCAAACAGTCGTCAGTTGACAAAAAGTTTCCATACGAAAACAGTATCACTTGAATTTGGCAGTTATTTTTTATTATAATTTTATTTATTCTTCTACCCACATAAATAACATGAAAGTACATAACAGATTTCAATAGCTCTTCAAAGATACTCAATACGAAATATACGAAAAATATTTAAAAAATAACTATTTGATTTAGTTTTTTTTAAATAAACATAGTTGACTGTCGTGTTTCGTAGTACAATACACGTGCCCGCTGTATAATGTATTCAAATGAGGTATAAGTGATGACCAGTGTACTTGTAATATATGCTATATAATGACAATAATAACATTAGAAATCGAGTTAACAATATGAAGAAAAATATATTTGCTAACCTAAAACAGTCAATGACAGTTGAAATAATTTGCCAATGTAAATGCTAACGGTTTTTTGTATTTTACTTACTCAATTTATTTATCACTTATATATTCACAAAGTAGGTGTGTGTAATATAATCCATTAGCACCGCGTTTATCATATTTCCTGAGTGGTACTTTACTAACAAGCAAACCGCGATTTTATGCATATTTATTTTTGTTTTATATGACATTTTCACATATAAAGCTTACGACAACTAAACTACATAAAGCTATATACAGTCGATTTGCTTGGCCTACCAATAAATTTACATGTTTATATTCAGATACTACTGAAAATATACGACTAGAAGAAATGAGAATTTTCTAACTTAATCTAATAAGACTTCGCCGTAAGCTTAAACGCAAACAATCAAATCCTGGCCCATCAAGAAAACCTCTTTTTTAATTCAAAATTCCTGAAGTATCAACAAGCTCTTAGAAGTCCATAGGATATTAAAGCAGTAACTTTATAATAAGGTCCGACTAAGATTCTAACTACTACTAAACATGGTCGACTATGCAAGACAGAAATGTTTTCTCGACCGAGATTAAGACCTAAGCAATTCCAGGCAAATGTACAAAAAAACCAGCGAAAACCAAAACCGAAATAATCGACAAGATTTGTAAAAGAAAATAGCCCAGACCAATATATATCCATATCTTTTTCTTCTTTTTTAATAAGACATCTCCCGCACTAGGAATAAATCCTGTGTCGCAAAGGATTTTAGGTACAAACATTTAAACAACGGACACAAAAATTACCCAGGCTCGGAACAACCATTTGTGGATCACACAAAATGTTGTCCCGTGTGGGATTCGAACCCACAACACTCGGTGCAGTGGCAATGGCGAGGCGACTACTTAAGCCACTATGCCATTCGTGGAGTCAACATTTCATTTAGACCTAACATACTACTAAAAATCCTTTAATTCCTTGCAGTGGTTTGGACTCTTCGGCATCTGCATCTCTTATAACTCTACTTAACAGTCTGGCCCGCGGCGGTAGGACGCTCATAGCTACCATTCACCAACCTTCAGCTCTGATCTTCGAGAAAATCGACACAGTATACTGCTTAGAAGAAGGAAGGACACTATACTCCGGGCCCAGAGCAAGTCTCGTGCCGGCTTTGGCAAGTGCGGGCTTGAGATGTCCACCATACCATAACCCTGCTGATTTCTGTAAGTACATTTATTTTAAAGGCACTTTTTATGTGATTTCCTTTTTCAATTATTAGTATGGCTTGTATAAACACTAATATGTATGTCGCGCGCCTAAGTAGTAGAATTCCTTATAACTAAGTTGATTTGTGCTAAGGAATATACGTCATTAAACTAATGGACAGGATATGTCGGACTCACCGGGGAAAATGCCCGGGTCCTACCGATTAAACCTACCAGGGTGCGCCTATACGCTGCCTTAAAAGGTGGGTAGCTCGCCAGGACTAAAACTACTTAAGTGACCCACCCAGTAGTGCATAACACAGGCAAAAATTGCCTGCAGTTCTTAGGCGACATTCCAACACGACAGAGGGCGTCGCTCCAACTCAATGGCCTGCGGACAAGTGATCTCAGTTCTCCCGCCCGCAAACACCCATTGCACTACCTAAGTAATAATATAATAATAATATTCTAATAATAATATTCTACCACATACACACAACACTATCTAGCCCAAACTAAGCAGAGCTTGTACTATGGATACTAGACAATGGATAAACATACATATATACTTTTTTTAGGCGTGGTTACGTATTTCGTTGAAATATATGAGCATATCTTGAAGAAAACTCGTAATAGGAATTAATCCGTGTCAATAGCCTTATAAGTCGGCCTCGATGTTGTAGTGGTCAGTGTAACCGACTGCCACACCTGAGGTCGCGGGTTCGATTCCCGCACAAGTCAAACATTTGTGTGCATGAACATGGATGTTTGTCTTGGTCTGGGTGTTTCTATGTATAATATGTATGTATTTACAAAAAAAAAAGTATTGTATGTATGTTTATCCATTGCCTAGTACCCATAGTACAAGCTCTGCTTAGTTTGGGCTAGATGGTGTTGTGTATATGTGATAGAATATTATTATTATTATTATTTAAGACACAGATTACGTAGTTCTTTGCGAGCCATCCCAATATACCTTACTTGCTTCAATCGCTCTCAATTTCAGTTGTTCTGACATAAGTATTTTTCACTCCCTATGTAATTAAAGAAAAAAATTCCAATTCATTTAGATTATATTGTAACGTCATAGTACCAGAATTTAAATTAATACTCTATTAATCTTACTAACTTGTATTTAAATGTATTATAATGTAAGTATTTACTATACTAGCGTATCCTATCAACGAACACATCATTTCCTCACATTAGATGAGATAGAGGTTAAACTAGCCTATCTAATAATTGAATTAGTACGGTTTTAACGGGTTGGTAGTTTAAAATATGTGTATCTACGTGTGATATAATTATAACAAGATGCTGTCTAAGTTCATTTTGTATTTAAACTAGGCAAAAGGCAAGAAAGCTATCGTATTTGCGAGTTCTGTAAATCTGCTTTTAAAGTATCGAAAGTATAAGTAATAAAGTCAGAATTTATTTTGTTCTCTGTGTATAGTATTATGTATACGTATTTATAAAAATAGGTACTTTTGTATTGGTCGCACGACCAACGATGTTACACCAAACTTGGGCCTGGTTAAGGGTCGATAAAATGCACTTGTAAACAAAGTCAAACGTACAAAGACGATTTCATCAGTCATTTATCAATCGTGGCTTCACGTATGATGAACTTTTGCTATCTCCTGTGTAATTCAATTTGCTATGTTATATTCCAACTAGTGTCAAAAAGTAACAGTAAGCTATTAATCTAATCTAATGTTATACATTTGTATGTTAGTTACGCTTTCACGCCTTAACTAGGTACTCGAATGATTATCGTCAAGATTGTTTACATTATCTGCGAAAGATTTTTAACAAATTATAAATAATTACAAAGAATAATAATATTCATAATATAAGTTACAATTTCAACGATATAAATTTAATTAATTAAGTATAATAAAAATTATATACTTATATTTTTTTAAGTACTGTTCCCGAGTGAGCAACTCCAGGGGCAAAAGCTATGATTTCATATATTTTATTATTATACGTCCAGATTTATCTAGCTGAACCATTCAAACATACCATTTGGTCAGTCGTGTAACAATACGATTACTACTCTCTTTTAGAAGCCAACATCCATAACAAAATGTCACGAGTTACCTCTCTTAGCTAGCTAATCAAATTGTTATAATCAGACTAAAACTTATTAAGTGATAAATGACAATATATCCACATACACGATAAATTCGTGTTTTTAACGGAAAGCGTAAGACAACACCTTTGAAAAAGTTGTTCTTAGAAATAATCTTAATAGGATAAATACTGAGATTAAGCGTATAGTTAAACGTTATGAAGCCTGCTAAGCAGTTAAGTAAATTAGTGTCAGTTTCCCTAATAGCTGCCGACACGCCATTTGAAAGAATTTTTATCATCAGTGATCTTCAAGATCATAATTGAGATCATTTGTGCAATTATCACGGTCACAATTACTTAGAAGCTAATTAAATGATGAACTTCTTTCTTATTCAACCTCCAATCATTTAACAATTGCAGTAATAATAAAAAATCTATGTCTGATAAAAAGACACACTATCCGAGATTAACGTAGACAATGGTTTTAATAGCAAATCACGAGAAGAAGTCAACGCACGTTATTTATATTATTATAAAATTCACTAGTTATGCCGCAGTACCTAATCCAGCTTAAATACTAACTACGTAGTTCTAGTATATTTTCATATCATAATATCATAAAGCATAATTCGATTTACCATTATCGTACTAGGTCTAATATAAAATGACTTGACCAATGCTAGTCGTCGTAAAGACTGTTTACGTTACTGTTTGAGTTCTCTCAACTTCAGATAAAAAATATATATAATTTTAAACTGACTTAATCTCCACTAAGTGATATTTTACACTCTACTGGACAATAAAGACCTTTTTGACCAGTAACAATAATAATGATAAGTTATGTTTTATTAATTAAAGCAATTATTCTTTAACTCCTTTAACCTTACTTTGATTTATAATACAGTAGCAAATATATAGCAGTTACTTATAAAATATAATATATTAATGGATTCGTTGCTGAGATTTTGTATTTTGTACATAATATTGAGGATTCATATACATATGTATATGAATATACATAAATTAAATATCGAATATATCGAGAATACTAAGAATGAATTTGTAGACCTGTACACCTGCCCTTATAAAACACGTGTTCGAATGATTATGAATTTGTTTAATTATCGCTATAATAAAAAAAAAGAAACCCCATCAAAAAAAAAATCTTCAGGTACAAAAATGTGAATCTGTCGAAAGTCGTGAACAGAGTGTCCTGTAATAAGTTCTATTTAGACCCCAGGATATTTTATATCAAAAACATGAAACAACCTTTGTCATGTTTTACAGTTCTTATATTAATATACTGTGATTTTAAATGTTTTGAACGACAGGTACCTAGATTTATTCAGTTTTCAACATTTTTTCAATTTCATTTTAATAATCTGATGTTAATTAAATGTATGCTGTTTATATGTACAAAATAGTACAATTCACAAACTTGCTTACATGAGATATGATCTAACAAATTATTGATGAAAAAAAGAGTCAACCATCACCTCGTATATAATAAAAGAAATAGAACCAGCAGCAAACCCCAGTGCCACGAGTGACTTTCCAAACATTCATGCAACAGATTCAGGAAACATCTATACTCGAAACAATTATATGAGGATCACACAAATTGTTCCGTATTATACCTACAACACTTCATTAATTGGCAGTTGCGAAACGATTGCCGCATTGATGGAGTTTAAAATGGACGTAAGGTAATACTTGTACATATGTCTTAAATGTATAATAAAAAAATTATTGCCTTTAATTTGATCTTACATTAAATAATTATAAATTCACAACTGTGTTCATTGTCAATTTAAAATTATATTGGCATTATGGTGTTTGTCTTTGCTATGACTTACTCGGTTATATCAGTTGTGTCTTTGACAACGGTGACTGCAACTGATATAATATTATATAGTTATTATATTAAAAATTGGGATAAAATATAATTATAAAATCCGTGTAAGTATCCCTAGTAACAAAATAAGTGAGATTATAATTGCGCTGTTGGTCCCATGGTGTAAGTTAGCACTTATGTCTACTACCGATAGCAAGGTACCGTGATTCAATGCCCGCTTCTGACAAAGTTATTGGTATATTGTAAGAGAATGCTCAGTAGTAGCACGAAGTCTGCAGAAGGTGCCTATATAATATATGACTGTAATGGTTGTTCCCCATCACTTAAAACCTAAAATTTAGGTGATATATATGGGAATTATATTGTCAGCACCTACCACAGCGACTTCTGAACTAATATATATAAATTGTGATTTAACCAACGATTGAAATAAACTTACACCTGGTGCCTGAAAGCCATGTTAAGATTTCATAAGCTATTGCTTGTTCAATTAGCAATCCATTGACATGTGTTTGACGGTATGTAGTTATGAACGGTCAAATTTCAGCATTTATCTGACTTTCGGAAACCAAGTGTCAAATATATACAATAGTACAATGAGACACTAGCTCTAAGCGGTTGTCGTAGGTATTTAACCTCACCCCTGGTCTTTCATGGGCCTCGTCGCAGTCCACCCCGCGGCGCCTCGATAATGGTGGGCTTGGTACTGGACAGAAGGTGGCACTTCGGCGAGTATTTCAGACAGCTCGCCCCGAAGCTTCTCGGCTCTGCGTACGCCCTTGGGCGGTTATTGCCAAATTTGGGCGGGCCCAGTTAGTTGCCGGAGACTCTACACGGGGGTTATCCGGTCGATGGCGCTTTACGGCGCACCGGTGTGGGCGGACTCGCCTGACCGCTCAGTGCAGGACTCTTTTGCGGAGACCGCAGAGAGTCATAGCGGTCAGGGTAATATGTGGATACCGCACGGTGTCGGCCGACGCAGCTTGCGCGTTGGCCGGAGCACCCCCGTGGGATTTGGAGGCTGAAGTGCTCGCCGAAGTGTTTGCAGTGAGTGAGGCGGTGCGGGAGGAGACGGGTTGTCGTCCCCTCCCGACAGTTATTGAGTGCGCGCGCAATCGAACCCACCAGGGCATGATTTTAAAGTGGAAGGCGCGGCTAGAGGCGCCCCTGGCCGGTTTCAGAACCGTTAGGGCCCTCCAGCTGGTATTGGAGCGGTGGGCAGGGCGGCAGCATGGGACCCTTTCCTACCGGCTAGTGCAGGTGTTGTCAGGGCACGGTTGCTTTGGCAAATACCTACACACGGTCGCTAGGAGGGAACCGAGTCCCGTCTACCACCACTGCGACTGTGAGGAGGACATGGCGCAGCACACGCTCGAGCAATATCCTGCTTGGGCGGTGCAGCGCCGTGAACTCAATGAGGTTGTGGGTAAAGATCTCTCGCTGCCGGCCGTGATCAAAGCCATGGTCGACAGCGAGAGGAAGTGGGCAGCGGTCGCGTCCTTATGCGAGGACGTCATCTCGCAGAAGGAGGCGGCGGAGCAGATCCGTAAAGAAAGTATCCTTGCGGATCCGAGCCGTCGCCGGCAAACCGGGTGGCGCAGGCGCGCTTACGCGCTCCTTATGCCACCATAATGAAGGCTGCGAGCGGGAGAACGGGGATCTCCCGTCCGCCAGCCATTGAGTCGGTCCGACGCCCTATGTAGTGCCGGGGCGTCGCCGAGGAGCTGTAGACTGCTGGATGGGTCGCTGAGGTAGTAATTGTTGCCAGTATCCACTATACAAGGCAGCGAGCGTGCACACCGTGGGGTTTTGGTCCGTAGGCCCGAAGTACGGGAGAGCCGGACATAACCCTCTCGCCTCCCCTTGTGGCGAGAGGGTATGCATCAGGCGCATTTCCCACGTGAAAATAAATAGGTATTTAACCTCACGCCCTTTTAAACACGTCAATGTCAACCAATTTTAATTAAACAAAAACTTAATGTAAATCCAAGCTTAGGTATATGTATGTATCTTTTATTAAAATTGCTTATGTGAAAACCACATTACACATTTATATTAATGACTTCTTATAAGTAACGATAGATGGCGCTTACTCCAAGTAACACAAGATAATATGCCCCGAATAGGGCTCTGCAACTATTTCATTAATAATAAAAAAATAAAAGGAAATACAATATGGTATTAATTAAAATGATTTAAGGTTATCTAAAGACGCATTAAATATTGAATGCATAATTAATGCGCAGAGTCGGTTGGCGATAATTTCTTGTTAATTAAATGACCACAGTCAATGTTTACATAACAGCTTCATCAGGTTATTTTATCTTATCTTATCTTGTGTGGGGCCAGTCAGTACAGACCGGCGACCGGGCACGCCACAATCGTGGCGGTAAGACCCGTTCTTAGAGAGTGGCTGGAGAGGCGTCATGGCGCCCTCACGTTTCGTCTGACGCAGGTGCTGACCGACCACGGTTGTTTCGGTCGGTACCTGTGTCGAATAGGCAAACAGGAGACGCCCGGTTGCTATCACTGCGGTGACTGCCACGTCGCTGTCGAAGACACGGCGTTGCACACATTGGTAGGTTGCCCTGCTTAGGCCACGCAACGCCATGTCATGCACGCGGCAGTCGGTAGAGTCGTCCTCTCGCTCGAGGCTATGGTTCTGTCCATGGTTTCGAGCGAGAGGTCTTGGGATGCCGTCGCTTCCTTCTGTGAGGAGGTGATGTTAGTGAAGGAGGCGGGGGAGAGGGAGAGGGAACGGTCAATCCCTCTCCCTAACCGCAGAACCGGGCGCAGGAGGGCGCGAGACGACCTCCAGCCACCTTGAGTAGAAGCCTGCGGGTGGTGGACCTATTGGGGCTGTCCACCGCCCGATCAGCGCAGGTCCGAGCAGGCGGCGTTCGTGTTCCGCGCACGCCTCTCGATGTCGCAAGGGGGACTAGGTCCCCCGCTTTGTCTGTGTTTTTGATGGTTGTGTGGGACCCGCCACGTCCATCGGTGGGTCGAACCTTTGGCGGGGTCGCGATTCGAATGCGAGAGCGATCCGCGTGGCCTCGCCATAAAGGTGTGAGGAACACCGCGGTGGTTTTAGTCGGTTCAGCCCAAATCCATCTTAGGGGCTGGATCCCGACATATCCCCATCGCCCGCCCCAAAACCGGCGATGGGGAATGTGACTTGCACATTTCCCCGCGTAAAAAAAAAAAAAAAAAAAAAGTACAGACCGGCGACACTTCGACCCAGTGGGATCTTTTGTGTCGATGTGTGTTGATCTTTTTTTTTATTTTATCTTACGAACGTACTAATTACACTGGGGAACAGTCATTTTGCGGCATGACAAGTTGAAGTCAATTTTGTGTAAGTTTAGTATGCTGAATACGAGAAAAATATCAGATTTATTAAATTGACTCTAGTTTATGAGATAAAACTTTATAACTATATGACTGAAAATAGGTTGAAATAAAAATACAATTACATATTAAATATATATTTTGGAAACGGCTATGTTATAACGAAAAGAAAACTTAATAAATAGCCTATTAAAAAAAAAACAGAAAATTTTATTTGTAAGCTTTTCTATTGTGTTTGTGTTCAGGACAATCCCTTATTAAACTCAAGCAATAGTCTGCCATCATAATATGGCTGTCCCAATGGCCTTGGTATCTTTCTTTCATTGTTTTAATGTCCTGATGGAACCGTTCTTTATGTTGAATATCTCAGAGTCAACCCATACAAAGTAAATACATATATTTTGGGTATGACTGATGAACGTGTTTATTAAAACCAGTAACAAAATTAACGCCGTGGAAAAAAAATATTTTTTTGTTTCTCAGTGTTATCAGTTGAAACATTGTCATAAAGCAAACTAGTATAAGGCCAGACTGGTAAAAACGGTAACCATGGTCTACGGTTGTTTGCAAAGCCTGAATATTCAGACAAGCGTCGCCGACTCTTAAAAAAATCGTAGTGCGGCAGCACAAGGCACAAATTTACAATATGCAACATTTGTCCCACTGTCCGTCACACAACAGAAAGGATGTTTGGCTAGGACTTTGGATAGAGATCGAGTTCCTATATAATACGGTTGAAGCTGCTAGATCTCTCCAAAAGGACAAAGCAACATTCGCATAAATTCTTTAGACTTGAAAACATTTAAATTTTATCTTTCTTGTCATTGTCTATTATTTCTGAATTTATACTAAATTCTTGATATTTGCATAGGCAAATAAATATATGTAGATGCATAATATTTGCATAGGCAAATAAATATATGAAAATGTCAAAATAATAGTAGGTCAACGTGTTCCTTCGTTCTAAGCTTATATAACCTAACCTATGCTTCAAAACTTGTTTCAAATGTATGGAAACATTAAAACTAAAAATAATAAAATTTGTAATTATGTTATCGTATTAGGAATCAAAAACTTATTTTATCCATATTTCGTCAGCAACAATCCCAACCGTAGCTAACAAAATGTCATATGTCGTCATGTGGTGCCAACTTATGGTATGGTAACTATCATTTATTGGACTCAGAGCCAGAATCCGAGTAGTTGCCTAACAGTATCACTATACCCGATTTTTTAATCAGTGGTGTCTTTATCCGGCAATATATCATACTAAAGTCAGATTTTATCTTTTCCTAATAATCTAAAATACGGTGAAGTAATTAAGATATGCTGTTAATAATTTCAATGTTAACTGTAATTAATACTAACATTTTATTTTTTATTTTTTATTTTATTTTATTTGGCTCACCAACAATTGATTACACCCATACAATTACAAAAATACATATAAAGATCTTATGTTCTAGTGTAACAATCTATTACAGGCAAACACAACATGCTCAAAAAGTGTGATTAAACATAAATACAAAAGTTCTACAGATTACGAGACAAACACATATACAAGTCAAATACTAACTACTTATGTTTATTAGGTACAAAAATAAAGTAAAGATAAACAATTAAAAAAAAAAACAATACAAATAACAATACATTCAAAAAATAATAAATGAAAGAAAAAAAAAAACTATCATAATGCGGGACGATTACTTGCACATTCTTTTTTGAGCTTGCACATTGAGTCCACATTCACATCAACAAGATCACTAATGCCATTCAATAATTTACACAGTCGGGGTATAGGAGAGTTTGCGCCCAAGACCGTTCTGCGAAGTGGTGGATATAAGGGAGTTATGGGAGTACGAGGAAGTCTTGCGGGGACACGAAATTTAATGTTAGAGAGCAATTCGGGACAGTCAATTTTATTTTGTAAAAGCTTGCCTAAGAAAACCGTGTCAAGGATGTCTCTTCTATTCTGCAAAGATACCATCATGAAATGTGACAGTCTTTCTTTATAAGATGGTTTCTTCCTTGCTATCCCGGAGGAGTAAGCTAGGTGCCACAAGAAACGTTTTTGAACCCTCTCTAGTCTTAATGTGTGAGTAGCGTAATGCGGTCTCCAAACAGTACTACAGTATTCTAAGGAGCTACGTACGAGGCTGTTGTAAAGGAGAATTTTGGTTTTACTCCGACTAAAATTAGTAACATTCCTGATTACAAATCCAAGCATTCTCGATGACTTTTTGATAACACTCTCGATGTGCGGAACAAAAGTCAGCTTCCTATCGAACAGAATACCCAAATCTCTAACTTGTTCTGCCTCCTGTATAAAACTGTGGCGAATGTGGTAAGTAGAAGGAAACAAGTTAGCTTTTCTAGAAAACTTGACATGGTAGCATTTATTGATGTTCAATGTCATGTCGTTTTTGTCGCACCATATAGTTAACTGGTCAATGTCTCTCTGCAGCAGCTCAACATCCTCAGTTGACTCAACTTGTCTGCAAAACTTAAGATCGTCTGCGTACATGTAACAGTCCGAGTAATTTAATGTAATGGGTAAGTCATTGACGAAAAAATTAAAGAGAATAGGCCCTACATGGGATCCTTGGGGCACACCCGATGTGACCCTATAGGATTTCGAGCGATACCCGTTTACGACAATAATAATAAAATTTGTAATTATGTTATCGTATTAGGAATCAAAAACTTATTTTATCCATATTTCGTCAGCAACAATCCCAACCGTAGCTAACAAAATGTCATATGTCGTCATGTGGTGCCAACTTATGGTATGGTAACTATCATTTATTGGACTCAGAGCCAGAATCCGAGTAGTTGCCTAACAGTATCACTATACCCGATTTTTTAATCAGTGGTGTCTTTATCCGGCAATATATCATACTAAAGTCAGATTTTATCTTTTCCTAATAATCTAAAATACGGTGAAGTAATTAAGATATGCTGTTAATAATTTCAATGTTAACTGTAATTAATACTAACATTTTGTGTGCTTGTACGTGACGCAAGCACTTGGCATAGGTTATATGCCCAAGCTACATGTGCGAAATACGTATTTAATTTGGGCGGTTGGCTTGCGTCAACTGTTTACACTTTACACGATGCATACAACCTACGCAAGTGCTTCCATCGTATGTTGTCTGCGTCATGTATAAGGTCCACTAGAATAAGTGAAGACAAGGTTATTATCATAATACCACTATCTATAATATTAATATTGTTTACAGTAATGGAGGTTGCATCAGGAGAGTACAACGTCGATTTGGTGAAAGCCGCGCAAACGATGACCCAGTTTAAATCGGAACCTGCTGGCAATGGCAGTTGGGAAAGACACATTCCTACTATACCGGCCCTGCCTAGCCCTTTAGGTACGCCTGACCTGACGATACTTATAATTAAAGCTTACATCTCATTCTTATATACGATGACACAGACTAGATACGAAGATAAATGTGAGAGCCTTATCCGGGAAAAGCAAATATATTATTGGATTTACCCGTTTTACTCTTAAAATGCAATGTATTTTAATAGTATCTTCGTAATATAGAAGACATAATTAATTAATCTGAGTAAATAAATACTTCTTATCGAATAAAAAATATCGGTCAGTTAATTGGGGTCTGGAATTTTTGCTCAAGCAATTGCTGTAAATAGGCTAATGATTAACAATTAGTACTGACCCGGAAATTGTGTCTCAGGCTTTTAGGAATCATGTATGGGTTCATTCATATGTACTAGGTACTAAAGTACTGTACTTAATACCAAAAATAACTTTTCTTTGTACACAAGTTATTTATAAAGTAATATACGTTTTCCAAGGTAAGCATTTCTTCTAATCACGAGATGATTTTCGTTGCAGATATAAGCACAGACCTAAAACCTAAAAGTCATTTGATAGAGAGCCCTAACTTAAAGCAAAAGAAGTTCTCAAAGCACATCTACAGACAATCAGGTCTTCTACGGCAAACATGGATCCTGTTATACAGGAATTACTTGATGACGACGAGAAATTACGTAAGTACGAGTGAATGTGAAGATCAAATCAATCAAAATCTGCAGTTTCATTATCAAATAATTTAAATTGAGAATAAGTTTTGCTATTTAATTGAAAGTTTTTCCGCGTATCTACTATTGCGCAATACTTTAAAAAATATAACATATTTATCCAGCTACAACATCCTAGTCCTAGTATAACTAAGTTTTAGCACAAGTGCAACTATCAATGGGATGATGCCGGTATAGAGTCCAAGCAAGAGCAAGCACTTACGGAGTCAATACCAGCTGTCGTAAACTAAACGCTACTCAAAACTACCTTCTTTCTTGCCGCTAAAATGTAAAGGCCGGTTTTTCAATCGTCAGATAACTTTTATCTGAAGAATAAATATGGCGGTATGACATATTTTCTATACAAAAGCTGTCAAAACGTCAAAGATATGCCCCAGATAAAAGTTATCTGACGATTAAAAAATCGACCCTAAGTCTATTATGTCTTAGTCGATTATGAGTCTGAAGTGGTCTAGTATAGAGAATTTTAATACTAATTCAATTATTAACTATTCAAATAAAATACGTATCAGACCAAGACCTATAGTAAACCTCTGTCTCTTTCTGCTACGCAAAACCGTGGTCGTAAGGTTTGAGACTACAACCATACTAAAATGGATTTGCAATTCAACATAACGACGTAGGTCCTTACCTATATCATAGGTATCTTACCTGCCATTTTGTTTTCTTTGCAGTCATTATTCATGTACCGAGTAGCAGCGCACGTGGTCATAGCCCTCATCTTCGGGTACCTATACCTTGGAGTGGGCAGCGAAGCTGACTCGGTTCTCGGCAACTACGTCTACTTATACGGATCTATGCTTCTCGTGGTCTACACTGGCAAGATGTCGGTCACGCTATCGTGTAAGTATCAAGAATTATTCGCCTGTTTATACTAATATTATAAAGAGATTTGAATTTTTTGTTTGTTTGTTTGTAAGCAATTAACTCAAAAAGAAATTAACCTATTGTAAAAATTCTGCTGTATTATCACTGAGTAACATAGGCTTTTTTATAAGTACGCGAGCGAAGCGACGTGCAAAAGATAGTCTGAACAATAAATGTACTGGTAAGATCGTTGCTATGCAGAGATCTCGTGCTTAAAGCCGTAATAAGCATCACTGACTTTTCGGAATGATGCGTGTATTAAATAGATAGTCATCGCTCGCTTTCACAATGAAGGAAACCTGCATGTCTGTGTTCTCCGTAAAATATAGATATATAGTAGTAGATATGCGATGGATTGGTTGCGGTTCTTGCATTTTTGAGATAATCCATTTATGATACAATCGTTTGTTGTTGTTATCTTTCTTGGACAGTTAACAAGCATTCTGTTATAGTACTTGTACATAATGCAAGTAACTGATGCAGTTTATATGCGCAAGCTACTCGCACGGATATGTACGTACAGTCTACTTGCGCAGGCAGCATGCATTAGTACCCACATCGTGTAAAAGAGCCATTATCGTACAAAGTTTTACTTTGAATGCACTAATGGCGCAGTGGTTTAAATGTTCGTCTCGCCACTGCTACTACGTCGAGTGGTGTGGGTTCGAATCCCATACGGAAAAACAATTGTGTGAGCCACAAAATTATGTAAAAGAGCTATTATCGTACAAACTTTTACTTTGAATGCACTAATGGCGCAGTGGTTTAAATGTTCGTCTCGCCACTGCTACTACGTCGAGTGGTGTGGGTTCGAATCCCATACGGAAAAACAATTGTGTGAGCCACAAATAATTGTTTCGAATCTGGATGTTCTTTATGTCCATTGTTGGGATGTTTTTAAGTCCCCTGCGATGTAGGAATTATTCCTAGTGTGGGAGTTGTCTCCCCGGGAACATGGCTGCTGTAAAGCAACCGAAACGTCGGGGCAAAGTGTAAACTCAAAACTCAAATATAAATAGTTTTAATTAAAAATATATAGCTTAAATAGTAGTAAAGTTCAATAATAGTAGTGTTAGAGTTTTTTAAATTATGTAATAACAGTGTTATAGAGTAAAATAAACAACGCGACAAAATCCGTATAAAGTGTTTAATTTCAATATAAAATCCCTTTTATGCTAGTAGTTGAATTACTTCAATCGAAAGAAGTAGAATTGAATATATTTAAAAGCATGATAGTATATGTTATCAAAATAGTTAATCTTTTAAAAATAAATAGTGAAATGTTTTTGCAATACCGGTTAGATCTAATCTTTTGTCGTGTTGTTTTCCTTGATAGGCTCATGCTCATCGACGTGAATATCTTGTCGACAGTGATTGTAATATCAGTAAGCAACTAGTAGGTGTATAAGTACCTACACGTACACCAAAATTCAATTGTTCAACCTTTGTTAACCTACTCTATTATCATAAACTTCTAATCACCGAAAATAACTTTTTATGTCATTAATTTAAAATATACGTTAGAAACTGATACAAAATGACGTACAATAACGACAAAACTTGATCTGCTTATAATGTTAGTAAAATTGTTTGCAAAATTAACCCGTAACGCCCATAGACAATCAATTGGAGACTGCGTAGAGCTTTAAAATGAAACTCATATACATAAATATATCATAAAATAAACGTATTACATGCAAATAGGGGTTATTTGCCAATGCCGCTTTGTAAACAATATAATGAAACGATTGACATCAGATTCATCAAAATCGTCTCAGTAATTTAGGCGCTAAGGTGGAACATACGGCAATGCAAACATACATACATAGACTACAAAAATAATAAGCTTTCCATATGGTTTTACCGTATTCGAGTAATAATAATGGACACAAACACCACCCAAACATGTACTAAATAATATCTAATATTTGTATTTATTTGTGCCGAAGATTCTATGAATTTCATTCATCATGATGATGATTATAAACGACATTGTTGCAGTTACCACGTATAACAAATAGATTTAAAATCCTAGGAGTAAAAACCCTAGGATTTAAAATCCTAATAATTATCTACTAATTAGCTATTTAACTGATAACAAATCATAATCATTGTATTAACTAAATAATTAGTGTCCGAGTTGTTATTATCGATACTAATAAAAATACATCACGTGTTCCTGACACAAGTGATAAAAATCACGTTTTTACAAACACGCTCTACTCTATTTATATGAAGAACTAGTTTGATTAAACATTACAATTGCATAAATATATCAGTCATCCGACTAAAATAAATATGAACATGTTTCTGACGAACGATTTCATTTTAAACTTGGTATGGAGATAGCTTAAACCATGAAACCCATCAATTCTGGACATAGACTTCTTAATGCACTAAAACAAAGTCTTGCCGCAAACAATTGTAAAAATAAATATAGTTTTTAATAGCGACTGCTAAAAAACTACTCCTTCTAACAGAGGCTGAATAGATAAATGCTTTATATAAGTACTTATGTATGTTTTTCTTTCCAGTTCCCTTAGAAATGGACATATTAAAAGGAGAATACTTCAATCGATGGTACAATTTAGGACCCTACATCGTATCAATATTAGCTGTGGAGTTACCATTCCAGGTAAGATATCAATAAAATATATTTATTTAGCAAGAGCTTTGTAATTAATGTTACTCATGTTACTACTAAACCTAAAAGATATGTTTGAGGTCGACTTAATCCTACATTTAGGTGTCGCTAATAGGTTTTCGGAAACAAAAAAGAATCTCGGCTCTCATTTCAATGACTCTGTTAGGTAAAGGACAGGTAAAGAAACGCAGTGTGGTTTTAATCCATATAGGACATACTGACAAACACCATTGCTCCCATGATTTTCTAACCTAAAAAAATGGTTTAATTGTAACATGGTTGGTTCTAAAACGTATACTAATGGTAAAGTAAAAATAATTGTTAACAATATAAGTCAACTTTAAAATAAACTAAAATTCGATTACTAAAATCTGCATTGAAATAAATTATTAATATATCTGTTTGGCAGCTAATTAGTTTTGTACACGGCACATGCGCAAGTTGTGGATAACACTTGCACGGGTAAACCGACGCAAGGTACCCATGCAAACAGCCCGTATGATTAGATGAGCACATATATATTCTGAATATACAAAGGCGTCTACAGCTACGTTGCAATATGCTGCTGTTTGTAACACTTATTTCAAACTTTAACTCATTCCAATTTACTTTAGGAACTATGTCATGAACTAAATCATTAATTCCAGTTTAGGGAAAATGCCGTATATCAAATGAGCAGGCAATACGAAATAACTTTTATAATTGATTGTTATCTCATTAATCACTTGTTTTCACTTTAATTATTCAAGTAAATCGATACGATTATTGCACGTTTCGCAATAAATAGGTGAACAGCAATGTAACGCACTTGTGTTTGTTGCGTGCGAGAATGTTTCCTACCTTCGTCCTTTCACTAGGCCTTTACCTTTTTATTCATTTTAGTAAAGAATATATTTATTTCGTGCTTTAAATATATCTTTATATTTAGCTATAATCCGATTGCACGTATCTACTAAAGACGATAGAATTAGTTGTACCAAATCTGGTTATTGGGTTTTGTTGAGCTGTTTAAATGTTTGTAAAATTCTCCGCTACAGAAATTATTACAAGGCCTTTGAAAAATAAAAATGACGTATTATGAAAACAAAACTAAAAGTAAACAAATTTAATAATAATTTTAATTTGCTACAACCTCAATAATCACTATCCTTATGACTTAAATGGGTCGATAGACTAGCGAAATGTAGGTATAACAAATACCCACATGCTATGGTGATTTTATTTATTTCAAGATAAAAGAGCCCAAGTGTACTTTATAGGTCCAAGGTATCGACATCTGGACAACATGCTTCCGTAACTACTTACACATGTACAGTATACACAACTAGTAATTTTAATGTGGTAGTCTTACAAATTGTAGTAATTATATTACAATTTCAGATGATATCGTGCGTATCCTACGTGGTGCTGTCATATTGGTTAACTGAAAATCCGCTGGAGCCGACGCGAGCAACCCTTTTCCTCGCCACTATTGTAGCTACCTCACTGTGTGCACAAGCTTGGGGTTACTTCATCGGCTCCACCACACCGACTAGAGTAAGTATTTAAAATATTATAATTGTTAAAACTAACAATCACTTTTTAATCACCTGATGTTAAATGAGCCGCAAACTGAAAACTTAGCTTACTTGGTTATTGCAAGGATAATTGTCTGTATTTTTTTCATTTCATATCTAAAGATAAAAAATTTATTACTATTACAGAGAAGGTATTTTTAAATATAAATATATAGCTTATCATTGGTTTTAATTAGCGGTAACAATGTTTAGAGCTGCTTTGTCATTCATCGGATAGCTTATTTGAGAAGTAAATTTGTCAGATTTTGTGTCCATAACCCGCCACAATAATGTGACCTCGTAATTAACGTCAAGATCAAACAAACATAATGTCAATTTAAATATATAATTTCTATTTCTATTTTATAGATCGCTGTGTTCATCGGTCCAGTCTTAGCATGTCTATTCTCCGTGTTCGGTTTCTGCCTTGCCCTGGTGGACACCCCCTACTCGTTCCGCTGGTTGCACCATATCTCCTACTTCAGGGCTGGTTTCCACGTTGCTGTTCACTCCGTGTATGGCTTCAACAGGACCAGAATGCATTGTTCGAAAGGTGAGAATAGGCTGCGACGCTGCAGATCTGTTAGAAATGCTCACTGAAAATGTTAATGTTTAAACATCATATCAATCACATAAAAGACGTACGTCAAACTAACATAGAACCAATAAAAACAGAAAGCTTGTAACGAGATTTCAGGACTAAAATCTATCTTTAACATAATAGATTTAAAGTTCAGTCATCTATATTACAAGTACCTACATCTTTAAATTAAATAAATAAATAAATTATAAACATAAACTATTCAACATAAGCTAAGACGTATTTTTAGAACTAGCAACATTACTTATCTTCATCTTATCTTCAAATTCCTATAACAAACTTATGTTATGACTATAGTTGTCTGTGTTTATACCCTTGTCTCAATTATAGCTGCAAATAGCAATAGAATTAAGTAAATTTGAAAATAATTAGAATCACTCACATTCCAGAATACTGTCACTATATAACACCAAAGACCTTCCTCAAGGAGATGGACATGGAGAACGTAGACATCGGCGGCAACATGGCGCTGGTCCTATCCACAGCGGTACTGATGCATGTGCTGACAGCGGTAGTACTGTGGTACAGACTCAACAAGAGATAAATAACATTCAAAACAACAAAGATATATTATAGACAATTGTGATGGGATCATTTCATTTTGACACGTAATATTAAGTAGTTACAAATCAACTTTTTTATATAATTTAATACAATGCTGACATTTTCCACCCAGAAAGTGGATATAAAAAGCTTATTACTTTAACTAAGGCGAATTCATAGTCTGCTGACGATCGCACTAAAACAATTGAAAAGGATTTTAGAGCAAGACGGTTAAGAAATATGATTTGCCCACTTTGCTCTGTTTGTGGGTGCCCTGTCAATGATAGATTACCATTATTAACAGACTATGAATTAGCATTAGCTAGATTCTGGTCAGGCAGATGAAGGTTCAAAAATAAGTAAATGTAAGAGTGATTTTGGATTGGGACTATTATCTTACTATTTGTTATTGTTCTTCATTACTCTTCATTTGATTGTAACCAGAACATCTTTTGAAAATGTTGAGGAACAATCTTGCAATAGCAAATTACTATCGTTAATCCTATCTATCTTGTCAAATACAGATATGCCTTTTCGGTTCTGATGAATTTTGCACTTGCAGCGCAGCAAATTATAATGTTAATAATGACTTTCAGTCTCAATCCAATAAACAATCCAATTTTATTACAATATAAAATGAAAGCTTGATACCAATTTTACTATTTAGATCTGATTTTACTTAATACAAACATGTAACAATCATACTTATTAGGCCAATCACGTCTTTATATAATTATTATTATTTATCCTAAAATCATTCTGTTCCTATTTCTATTACTGACATCATTATGTTTTATAAAATTAATTTAACTTGGTTACTCCGTAATAAAGCCACACTTGCCTGAAAGTTTTATAACAATGTAGTAATTCAATTATGTTAGTATTATCACAGATAATATGTCATACTAGTATTATTAAACAATTCTTTAACGTAAATATAGAAACGCTATGTAATAGGTAAATTATTTTATTATGATGTGAACGTGTTGAAGGAAACTAGGAGAATAGGTTTTAATAATCATTTAAAATAGTATTAAATGGTTAGGTTTATGCATAGTTTTAAGAAGACTTGGACTTTTTGGAAGAGGTCGTGAAATGAAGACAACCGCATGTGTTTTATAATAGAGGGCAACTTCTTAGTGACAAATGATAATAGAAAAGTGCGCTGGACGTAACAATTAGAAATGCCTAAAATATTTATACATAAATAATATAGGAAATTACATCTTGGGTTATTTACTTCTGTTTTTAAAATCAACCATTGTGTAATAAGATTGTTTATTGCGATATGTATGAAAACATGCAACTTCCAAAAAAGTTATTTTAACAAACACAACTCCTTCCTGAATTCCCTTCGGTTTGTGTTACTTACCCGTAGATATAATTACTATTAAGTTATTTAGTTACTGAGCTACAAACTTGCAAGATTTTTACATTATGAATCTCAGAATTGTAACGGTGTTCAGAGACATAATTGTAACATTTGACTGATTCAATTGATTCATTCCAATATGGGTTTGTCGGATTAATAAATAAAAACCAGTGATACTTTGGTGTTTTACTTTATACTCTATTCCTACACTATATAAAAGCGGATTAATACATAAGAACCAGTGACAACTTGGTGTATTTTAACTTTTACTCTATTCGTTTTTTTATAAAAGCATTCAATTTGAAAAAGGTGACTAGAATACACTGCGGACGGCTGGAGTCTAGTGTTCTGGCCGTTAATAGTTAACCGTTACAGGCTGTTTGATTGATAAATACAGCTATCGTACGTGCCTCTATTAACTGCCGTTATGGGAATAATCTCTTTACTTTAAAGGACATGATAAACATACAAATAGCGGACATAAAAAAATTCCAACCTCGTAACAACCTAACCATAGATATTACACTTTTTCCGTGCTGGGTGGCAACTGAAACCATTGCACTATCCCTGTAGTCAATAGTCATCGATGTTCTAAAATAATCGATCATTAGTCATTATGATAATAAACCCAACAGTGATGTGTATAATGTACATTTTAGGCGCATTTCAGTTTCATTTCATTCAGGCACATTTCATTTAAGTTTTTATAAGTTTCATCCACCAGGATGAAACTTATGAAAACAAACAGAAAACTATATAAAGAGGCGAATTTAATAAGAATATGAGAGTTTGAACCTTATATACTAACATGTAAAGATTATACAAACACGTAAATACTAACCATGTACTATCTTATCAGTTCACTATTCACTTAGTTCACTATGATTCACTGTCTATTTACTTGTCCCGTACAATAATTATTGTGCACAATGCGATATTAACTTGAAATGATCAAGGACGTAGTGCAAGCGCTTACGCATAGTGTTATCAATAGATTCGAATATTATTCGGAAGTAGTGGTGTACTTCGGTCAAATCGAATACAATAATTGAGTAGTGTTGAAGATATACAAGGCGCGTGTCCAGTGTCATAACTATTTGTAACACGAGTTGATATACTTACCATACCTAAATATTTAAGCAAGATCTTAACCATAAATACTTCAATCTTTGCGATCTGAATATTCAATTGACTTACTAGAGTGCAGTGGACGGAATGTAATGTCTGTGTCGATGATCAATAATAAAAGTACCTATTTCATTTCTGCCTATTAAGAAAATTAGTAGATGCGATTATTAGATAGTTTGATTCGACCACCTTTTTATCTTCTGTTAGACCTTATTTTTAGGTAACTACAGTCTACAGTTTGATTCGACTACCTTTTATTCTTCATTTTTATACCTTCATGAGAACTTTGTAAATTTTACTATGTCACTCTATAAATATAGACGATCAAAATATAGAGCTACTTATCTTTGAACTAAATAAGGTAGCCATTTTTGTGTTATCTCAAGAAATCTGTCAACTTTCCGTGGCTTTTGCTTTGCTCTTACTTTTATTGACACCATTTGGATAAGAGATAAGTTAGCTGGATAAGTTAGCAGCTCTGTACGTAATACTTAAAATACACGTTCTCTCTCAAACAGACTGCCGATACGTCATTTTCTCAATGATAGAAGTCGCCTTTATTATATAGAATACACTAAATACTTACCATTTGACGGCATGCAATTTTGGCAAACAAAAATGTACCTATCAAAAACGTGTATCTATACTAATATTATAAAGAGGAAGGATATTATTGTTTGATTGTTTGTTTTTAATGATTTAACTCAAAACTACTCAACGGATTTTAAAAATCCTTTCACCATTAGAAAGCTATTTAATGACCGATTTACATAGGATATATTTTATTTTTAAAAAGTAGTTTTCCACCTAACTTATCCTAGCCTACTTTTACGCGAGCAAAGCTGCGAGCAAGAGAGGTAGTCCGCTTAGGGCACCTGTCCGAATGGCACCTGCGCGAATAGCACCTAGCCTAATCCACAAAGGGCACCCATCAATATCATGACTAGAACGTTTATTAATTACACATACTTACGTACATACATAAATCTGTCTAGGTGACATTTAATAATAAAAATCACTATGACAATAATTATTAATCATACCAAATAATAACACTTCCTTATTTTTATATATTCGTTCACGGTTCTACTAATACGATACTACCTTTTGACAATTCTCACTACTAATTAATAAACGTTCCAGTGATTTTTATCGATATCTTTCATTTAATAACGTCCTGTAAAACAAATACATCCCAGCACTAGGCTGCTAAATCGTAGGTGCTCTTCGTGGACAAAAATGTAAAAATAAATTTGAATCCACAAAGAGCATCTGCCATAAATATTGATGGATGCCTTTCGTGGGCTAGACTAGGTGCTATTCGCGCAGGTGCCATTCGGATGGGTGCCCTAAGTGGACTACCTCGAGCAAGAGCTAGTCGTTAATAACTTGTATACGTAACATATTTTATTTTACCCGAGGTTTAATACAGGTACGAAACCTGTAAATATGTTCATATCCAATTATGTTAATATTAATTACAAGATTGTATTAAACGAGGCAGGATCTGACAAATTAGAGTAATTAATATGTAGAACAGCAGGAAGTTTACTAAACAATATTTGTATTAATGGCAAATAACGCCTAAAATATTTTGGCCTCAATGATGAACAAACTAACCTTTATTTTCTTTAATAAAAATACCGTATACCCAACTATGAAAATGTTTTATGTAATAAAGTTATACACATGCTATCCATAGATCTAGTATGGCGGTAGTGAATGCAATGCTGTACATAAAATTACCTTTTTACATTATTATAATATTATATTATTAATAGATGTTTAACTTAATTGACGCGTTTAACACTTTATTAGAAATCAAGATTTTTGACTTTGACTATTTCATGTGATCTCGGATGCGATTCTTGTACCGGCCAAAGTGTTATTGGACTTTTTTAATAAGAAAACCTGAAAATATAGCGTTCAAAATGTGGGTATGATACAACTTTGCCTATATTCCCTATTCCGGGATATAAGCGTAAGACTTTATATGTATGTTTGGTAGTATATGTTCTGTTTGGAACCATGCATATCATTCACACTAATACAGTCTTCTGTCATCAGTTCGCCATTTTTATGCGTAACCACACACCACTGTCGAATTTATTACTAGGGTCAATTACCGCTCATACTATCACAAAATGCAGCAATGAAAGGACGACGCACAAATACGACTCAGTTTTTGGCAGTTACCCTTACAAGACTTTAGCGAGTATCTCAAAATGCTACTTATTGCTAACATTGTTATTTCAGGCGCAGCCGTAACTAGCCAAATAAAACATACTTACATTTACATAAACGCTTGTATATCAAAGTTAAACGGAGCTCCACGAATAATAAATAGGTCGCGAGCCTAATATCTACCGGGTATGTTCCCAGAGTCCTGCATGGACTCCTGATCATTTCCTGATATTTCTCTATATTAAATAAGTCATCTCTAGCATATTAAGGTGCTGGAGGTGTGATAAAAGTATCTTATTTGAAAAGGAAAAACATGAGTGCCCTAAACGATTTATTCCGCATTCGTCCCTCATGTTTCGTCCCGAATGTAAAAATACGCATTCACCCCAAAAATTGTTCCTCATATGCCCCAAAATTAAAATAAATATTAATTTCTTAACGTAATTACTATTTCGTCCCGAAGTATGTTCCTTTTTTGACTGTTTTTTTTTTGTATATTAGGTTTTGATGTACCGTCAGCCGAAAAATATTTTAAAATACCTCCTTGGTCTCTCGGTTAAACTTTAGGCTTATGATTGCATGACATCACGAGCCCAACATTGAAGAGACGTAAAATAATTTTCAAACATGTTTAGTTTTGCTAACCATATGCTCAAAAATGTAGGACGAAAAAGGAATAATTAAAAAAGAGGGGCGAATGAGAAATATTTTGGAATGTAGGACGTAATGTAGGGGCGAATGCGGAACAAACCCCCGAAACTCATCTACCCGCACAGGCTTTAGGTTAAAACTCTACAATTAAAGAACAAAAATAATTGCTCTCTGACGGTTTATTATATACGATAATTTAATTAAAGACTAAATATGGATAATGTAGATAAGTTTCCATAGCGGTGTAACATTAAAATACAATGACATAGAATTTATACTTGTCTGTATACAGCTATCAGTAATCAGCTGGCTCAAGCGGTCCTGATCTTGTGTCTGTTTTAATTTATTTAGGCGACGGAATTTCACAAATAGAAGAATGCACTGTCGGCTTATTTGCGCATCGCTGAAAACTTAACAGTGACTCTACTTAGTAATCAATTTGGAGTTGATTCTTTACATATTTTATATTTATGTTTAATCTATATAGTGTTTTGAAATTTCGGAGTTGTGTTATAATATTGAAATTATTATTTTTTAGTGTTAATTTATAATTATAATCAAACATATTTTTCAATTAGCTAGTAGTTTTATAGTATGTGTCATACTGATAAGTGATAACTGATAAGCTGAGGCTACCATTTGTTTCATTGTAACAGTTTGTTTATTTATATCGATTAAAAACAAAAAAGGGATATTTAATCTTAAGATTAATAAGAACAATATACGTATAAGGAAGTAAGTACTGGAGAATAGACAAAACTTAGAAAAATTAGTAAAACTAATTGGTAGACGAGTAGTTAATCCATCATGAGTTCGTCTTTTTTTTTCGCGTATTTAGGCGAATGATTTATGTCGGACTTACCGGTGTGAAGGAAATATATTAATGATGATAATGGACCTCCCGGAATACCGACTAAACCTATTACCGTGTTCACGGTGGTGGCACGCGTGAGAACACGCACGCCGCCTCTCGGATCTGGTGCTGATCGGATGGTGGGCAGGCCCACGAAGCCCACCATCCCCAGGTCAGACCTCAGGATGGCTGAAGGTCATCTCGCGCCATCCGGTGCCCAGCTCTGCGGTTCGGGAAAGGGTTTAAGCACTGCATCTTTTGCTCTGCCGCCTTCTTGATGGAAATCACTTCCTCACAGAAGGAGGCGACGGGGTTCAACGACCTCTCGCTCCGGACCATGGACTGATCCACAGCCGGGAGCGAGAGGGCAACCAATCCGACTGCCGCGATCAACTCACGGCGCTTCGATGCCCAGGCGGGGCAATCCGCCAAAGTGTACAGCGCCGAGTCCTCAACAACGTCGTACAACGCAGTTTTTCCGCAGTGGTGACAACCGGGCGTCTCTTGCCGGCCTATGCGACACAGGAACTGGCCAAAACAATCGTGGCTAGTCATAACCCGTGTCAGCTGGAAGGGGGCGCCATACCGCCTCTTCAGCCACTCCTCAAACACGGGAGTTACCGCTACGTGGCGTGCACATCGTGTGTTTGTCACTACTCCATCTTGAGTCATTACTATTGAAATCTTACAATACCTTTGAATCATCATGTATCCAACATTTTACCATTTCGTTAATTTTTTCAACCAATTGTCATATAAAATAATCAAATCAATTGTTAAACATAATCATTATTTTGATTACTAAATAAGTGTATTACGTAAACTATTATTCTTAATATACTGTCATCTTAATTGATTGCATTCCAAAGCCTATCCTACTACATAGGATCCAACCAACCTGACTTAATTAAAAATATTTTTATCACATTTAAAAGTAAGTCGTAAACGCGCGCCGCTTATAAGCGTATCTAATATCTTTTCTTGGCATTGCAGAATTAATGCCGAGTATACCATTTTTTAAACCTGAAAAGAGGCGTGTGCCCAGTAGTTAGACAGGTTATACACAAAGCTGATATTATTATTATAAATCTTTCTTTTTTAGGGTCATATATCATCAAATGATCCACTTCACTATAGGCCGAACGAAGGGCTACGTCAATCTTCTAATGACTAAAACCACACCGTATTCCTTATCTTGCCCTTTCAATTCTGGCGCAGCGGGATTCCTTGCGGATTGCTCCGCGAACCCACCTGCCCACCATATGCACTGCCAGATACAACTATGCTGACAAATAGAAAGCTGCGGATTGCAAAACAGCGTGCTGTCATCTCGGGCCTGATTCTCATCGCTTGCAGGCCCACGGCCGGCAATCGTCCGGTACTCTTCTGCGCTTTGGGTATCTCTTGCGGCCGGGGCGTGAGGTGAGACTTGCTCTCTCACAACTTCCGCTGACTACTTTGCTTTCATTACCACCTCGCGAGAGGAGGCGACGGCTTCTCACGGCCTCTCGTCTTGGACCATGGCGTAAACCAAAGCCCGGCGCGAAAGAATGCCAATTAAATCAAAAACGGTGGTACACCAGTATACGGTCTGATGGTAAGCGGTTACAATAGCTTATGTTATAACTCGCGTAATAATTGCTGACCTTAGAGAAAAGCAACTAAAGCTGGGTTGAAAGGAAAGGAATGAAAATGGTAAGTATATGAACCTTTTTAACTGTTTACTCTAAGTTTTTAACTCTTACTTACCGAGTTAAAATCCAAAAAATCCTTAAAAAATCGTTTAAAAATTTATATTCTCTATATAGGTGTGTAAGTATGTATGTTGTATGTGTTTCCTATCATATAAGTGATAATATTAGCTAACAATAATGGTTTACATCTTAAAATCCGACCGCTTTCGTTGTATGTCCTCTAGATCAACTATCCGATACTTACCGTTTGACTTAAATTCCTTACCTACCCCAATTACATTTCTAAAAACCTCAAACACGTTCCAATTAAGTGTTAATTTACTTTTGTAGTGTACATTACTGACCTCCTTTGTGACTATACTATTAGAAAAGGTTCTCGTAAATACCACAGATAACGAGTTCGTAGATATTTTAATGGTGATTAGAAGCGATAGGCGAAGGCGGTATCGTGGCACAGGGATTTTTATCTCATTAACGTAAAATACATCTAAAAGATTAGTTAATTACTGTTATTTTCTACCTATTTATATTTTTCTTTCTTTGCACATAAGAAGAAGCGTATCAAAATGGCACATGCGCAAGGTTTTAAGTTGAACCTACAGCAATACAACTGTAAAAATCGCATTTAATTTCGTGCAGTTGTTTTGCGTGAAACACGTCAAACATATACTGACAGACAAAAATTCTAGAAATAAATATTTTGTCCTCTTTAGCTCTTATAAAGACCCCTGTCATATATTATTTAATAACTCCTATGTACAGAAATGCATCAGTTACAATTTTATTATAGACGTATAAATTAATACTTATTCCTCATTACTCAGATTTAGTACTTAGACCGTTCCATATTTAACATTAGTTCGACATTACAAGTAGAATGTTCTATGGTCCTATGTCTACTACGGCCATATTGGCATGCTATAATACAATGGTTTGTTTATTTAATTTTGTATGCCTGGCATTCACATTTAATACCTCTGTGATAGATAGGCACAACATTTTAATTATATAAGGCATATTTAATTTTAGCGGTCCTGCTAAATCAATGATAATATTTATATTGACGATAAGGTTTAGCATTTGTTTTATACAGGCAATGTTTTCCTACAATAAATAGTTTTAAGTTTATGTAAAGCTATTCTAAAATTCGGCAATACTTTGAAAAGCAGGTAATAATGTGACTACACCATTTCTCGCCATTTATTCGAAATAGTAAGAAATTATAATCCTGCAGAAAAAGTTTTCTATGATTATATTTAAATTGCTCTAGAAGTATCGCAGGCCAGCGCAAAGTCTTTATCTGGGGAGAAAATACGATTTTGATTAATCAGAATTTTCCAAATGTGCGTGAATGGCTAAATTCTAAGATTGGAAAAGTCATACTGATTTATGGCTCATCTGGATTGTCGCCAGAAAGGAATCATCAGAAATTTATCAGCTAAGTTTTTAGTTTTAAGAGGGTACATCAATAATAATAATAAAAGGTAAATTTCTGTAAACTCCTTAATATTTGTTTATTTACTTTGGTCTTGATACTAGTATGAGGAATACTGCCATACTTCTACATTTTTCGGGACGACTTTTTTTTTTGGTGAATTATTAATTTTCAATATCAGTTTCGTTGCTAGTTTTAGTTGTACGACTCGGTCGCTTCGTATTATCTACTTATCAACATAATTTTATTTTAACAATATTTATAAAAAATATTACACATGCTATGTCGAATAAATGAATGCTGTTTAAACATGTATTTAATAATAATTTCAATTTAATGCTCTTTAGTCGCAAACTGCAAAATTAATTTACTGTAATAAAGAATCGCAGAAGTAAGAAGTATCAAAATCGACAAATCAAATCAAAATAAATTTATTCAAATTAGGTTACAAGGTAACACTTATGAATGTCAAAGTTACACGTAAATTTTTTCCTGTGAATTTACATTTACTGCCACGTTCAGCAAAGCTAGGATGTGTAGGGCTCATGAGAAGAACGGGCAAGAAACTCATTATTTACATTTTATTTACTTATTATATGCATGCCATGCTTATAATAATATTTATAATACAACATTTCTTTTCATATAAAATATCAGTATGTTTTAAATTATATTTTGAATTAAAAACGGAAAATTACTATTAAAATAATTCAGAAGGGTTAACTAAAAATAAATTACAACAAAAGATAAGAATAAGGTACAACATATTGTTGTAACTAGTAACTAAGCTTTTATTCCGAGTTTATTTTCCTCTTCGTGACTACTAAGCACACCTCATATAAAAAGGTTTCAATAGTCGACATATTTTATTTCTGGATCGCCGGCGTAGGTATCACTTCTGTAGGTAATACGTTGTTCTTGGATTTTCGAACTTATTGTGAAAACAGGGCTAAATCCCGGATTGGCCATTATCAACACAGTTTCACTATTTATCAATCAATATTTAATATTTAATCAATAGCATTAACTAATAACTTGAAATTTAACCACCACAAGAAGCTTGCAGTTTATAAAATATATGTAGGTACTAATTAGTAGTGATGCACTTTCTTACATTATTAACATCGTGGATTAGCTGTATCGAGCAATAATTTAACAATAACACATAGACTTGAGACATTTATGATAGTGCATTAGACAAAGTTTAATCCAGTATGGGAATCTAAAACCCAATACTTGCATAGAGGCCATAGCGAGATGACCACTCAACTCGGTTAAATGATTTCATGAAGGATCAAAGGACATTTAGGATATTCTACTGGTTCTCAATAAGTTTATATTGATATTTTAGTTATTCTATGAAAATGAAAATAAATGAAAATAAATTTTATTGTGTCAAATAATTCGTTTTACAGAAAGTTATGTTCGAAATCTTCTTTTAAGCAAATAATGCTTGTAGTAGAAAACTCCGCTCCTCCATATTTTACAAAGCGTGATAATTAACACAATAATTTGAGAAGATGAAATTAATTCTAGGATACATTATAATAAATACAAACATATACTTTAAAATGTGTGTGGTGTGTGAATGTGTATGCGTGAGTGTAAGTGCATGTGTGTGAGTATGTGTGTGTGTGTGTGTGTGTGTGTGTGTGTGTGTGTGTGTGTGTGTGTGTGTGAGTGTGTGTGTGTGTATATATACATAGATCATTCCGCGTGCTGTAACAATGCTTCTGTGTCCTCATATGTAAGTGGTTTTATCCACTTAACTAATGTTTTTTTGCAGTCATAATATTTTTTTGTGTGTATGTATATCATTTTATTTATTCTATTATATAATTGAGCTGATCGTTTATTATATTGTATACATCCAAATTTAGTTTTTGTTGAAGGTATATTTGCTATATTATACTTTCTTCTTTTTGAGTTTAAACCCACATTAATAGGCAAGGACTTATGCTTTATCAAGACCGTTTGAACTATGTACAACTTCCGGACAGAGAGTACATCACTAATCTGATAAAGGCTCACAGTAGAAAATCTAAGTTTTTTCTCTTCTCTACGTACATACGTAGTGATTGAATTCCAAATTTGAATTCCATCTATCGTCCAGTCCATGTATGTGTACGGTAAGATGTTGATATCTCCATATAATCCTTATAAAAATATCCGATACATAATAATTTGTTATATACATTCCATATTTATGTTTGTGAAATAAATGATTATTATTATTAAATTATTATTATTCCAGTTCTAGCATTCCTTATATGTGCTTTGATAGACTTATTCATGTGAAAATGAAAAATAAAATGGAACTCCATGAATTTCACTCCATTCACTGTTAATTAAACAAAGATAATTCTTTATGGTAAATTAAAATATGTAATATATTATGTGCGATTCAAAAACAGAGAGCACTGTACTGTACGACCTCGTACCTCGACTATCGATTTCAGACATTCCAAGTTCTATCTATATTTATAATACAAAGCAAAAAGATTTGTTTGTAGGCGAAACATTCTGAAACTTCTAAATCAGTTTAAATATTGATTTCACCATTATGAAGCTATTTTGTCTAGAAGTAGCACATCTAAATAACATCACGCCACGACCCACGGAAGCGGAGTAGTAAGTATAAACGCGGACGAAACCCCGTGGGACATCTAAAATATTATGTATATATATTATAATGACATACGGTAGCACGCTACCGAGTTTCAGAATAAGACAAGCCCGATATGTGTATTATGACGTGATTTAATAGTTTAAATAATTTTATTAGCTTATAAATTAGTCAAATAAAATCAATAGTAGTAGTAGAGTAATATTTTCAAAATTTTGTAATACAGTGATAAATAAATAACGCGATAAAATCCGTATATAGTAGTTTAATTTCAATGAATAACATTCGCGTAAACAGAAGACAATATTATGATGATGTCGACCAGACCGAATTTCGGTCAAGGCAACCAGTCTTAAGGGAGACTGGCCATCTGCGAAGGAGATATTATAGTGCACAAGTGTGTGCGCAAACACAAGAGTACTCTCTGTTCCCTAATTATCATGATCCGATGGGACGGTAATCCAACACGACCGGAGAGCGATCAGGCGCAGAACCAACGGCTTTACGTGCTTTCCGAGGCACGGGGATGTCCAACACCGCCAAATTCCTAACTCCGCGCTGCTATTGAGATTTCTTAACAGAAAAACCAAATAACTTTTTGTTGGGTCGACCCGGGATTTGAACCCGAGACCCCATACACAGCAGTCGCATTTACTACCGCTGCGCCACGGAGGCAGTTAATTGATAATGGATACACTAACATATTAAGCCACTTAGTAGAACATTGAACAAGTTAGTAGCACGAGTTTTCTTATGCTTACTAATCAAGTTTATATCAACACCAGATTTTGTTGCTTCTTCACTCACATCAATCTAGATTTGTTAATAAATTTCTAGGCCTCGGGAACAGTATTTTTTTTTATGAATAATAATAATAATTATAAATAATTTATTTGTCAGAATATGATTACACAAATGATTGAAAGGTATATCCTAATTATCCTATGTTCTTTTCTGTATCCCTGATAACGTGTATGCGAAATTTCATGATGATCGATCGAATAGTTAAGGCATAAAAGCGTAACAAACAAACCAACTCACATTCGCATTTATAATATTACTAGCAACCCGCCCTGGCTTCGCACGAGTAATACAAAACCTTAACAAATTATACACCTAAACCTGCCTCATAAATCACTTTGTCTATTAGTGAAAACCGCATGAAATCTGTTCAGTAGTTTTTAAGTTTATCGCGAACAGACAGACATACAGACGCAGTGGGAGACTTTGTTTTATAATATGTAGTGATTAGGATTATTCATGGTGCCTACTGTTTATGAATCATCTGTTACATTTGATGTGTGTTATTTTACAAACTGGTTCAAAATCTGTTAATAGGCAAACCTGTAAGCCTAAACACATTAGTCATCATCAAATTTTAGTTACTAACTTACTACGATCTGCGCACTTGAACATAAACTAAAAAGTTATCAATTAATTTTCACTGGCAGAAGTAATTTGTTTTAATAATAATTTAAAAAACCGCTGACTGTTCATTATGAAACTGTTTAAATTAATAGATAACAAAATAATTATTTTCTTTTTATTTTTTAATAAAAGAACACTTCTCACAAAACACACTGAGACACTTTACAAGTTTAACATTAAACACCGGAGACAAAGAACACCAAGACTCGGAACAAAAATTCGGGATTCACACTTTTGTCTCGTGTGGGATTCGCACCCACAATACTTAGCGTAGTGGCGAGGCGACCACTAAACTCTTTGACTGCCACGTCAAAAACCAAAAGCATGCTCTCAGCGCCAAACTACAATTTCATCCTGTAATACCTACAATTAAGTTTAAAAGTCTGTCATGTAGTCGTAACCGTGGTGAGCTGGACACATTTTGCTTAGTCATGTATACAGTATACATGACGGTGGCGGTCAAAAGGTGAAAACACTACGCCATGCTTAAGACTGCGCCGAACGAAATGTGTTAAAACAGGCGGTCACAGTTAAGTTGATAAAATCAACATTTTTTGTTTAATACAAATATAAAATATACATTTACTATAACAATGAATGTGTTTATAATTACTCTGTATAAAAAACTTAAAATAATTAATATTTTAGCCTACAAAATTACATAATTTTGCACGAAAAATGCAAAAACATAAGCTCGTGTTACGTGATTTTTAGATTATAACAGTATAAATCTATCCTATCTTACAGCTTAAACGAATCAAAAATAGTTATATTACAATTTGTCCGACCCAAATATTTAAGTTATTATTTGACAATAAAGATACATATTTATCAAAACAGCACTTGAAATCCTCCATAAAATTTTACTACGGCGGTCGCGCGCCGATTTGAATATCGAGCTCTGTCATTCAGTCTAACCGCATCTGACGCTGGGCGCAGTCTTAAACTTTTTACCATACATACAAAGCCTCACACCTTTTCCCCGTAGGGTAGGCTATGACTACGGATTTCCACTTGCTACGATCCTAATGCAATGGACTCTACAACTAAGACTATTTCAGGCATTACATCAGGACACAAATTTAAAACTAATGAGGAGAGTTGAGCTTCTATAATTATTTATACTCTGGATCATAAATAATATGCTAGATTTTGCCAGCGACTTCTACGACTTCTTTTTCGACTTCTTCTTCTTCAGCGACAGTAAATTTCTATACCTCGGGAATAAAAGATATCCTATTTGCTATACTTTACCCAGGCGTACATTCGGACATATAATACTTTTAATTAAATTTTTCATTGTGATCTGTCGACTATTTAAGACGTGAGAGCGTAATAAACAGACAAATAAACGCGCATTTTCAATATTATTGGGTTTCGTTGTTACAATGTATATACAGACCTGATGAATAGTGCCATAAGCTATATTATCCCTTGTGCAGGCGACATTAATTTACTACACATAACTCAGAACATATAAATGTTGTAATTTCGTTTCTTCATTAGATAACGCTAATGTAAGCGATCTAAAAACTTCTTGAGACTATTGTTATCTCCTTAGCCTTTGCACTGTTCTCAAGAACAAAGCCTCCACACAGTAAAGAATCATAAAAATTGTGTGTTATTATTATTACTCACCGATATTATGCCTATGGAGAGCTGGTTCATACAAAGAAATACTGATTATGATTGACTTAGAAACTATTGTTACTCAAAATTGTTAATAATAAAATTGTAATTTGAATACACTGAATTTTAGATATTCGGGTGAGCAGCGTAATGTTATGCAGGGATACGAGAAAAGAGAGTACGGGGTCGCTTTGATAAACATATATAAAACTCTCTCACTCCAATATTAAAAACCCAAGTGGCACCAAGTATTTTAGCTTTAAAACTTGACCAATTAATAATTATATCATCACATGATCATGCGTAAACTACTTTATCAGAGTATACATATTATTCACACCTATTATAGGTGTGAATATGTAAGTCAGACATAGTTAGTGAAATATATATGTAATTATATAGGTGACCTATATAATTACATATATATGTCAGAGTGTCAAGAAAATAATCACTGGATTGCAATTTATTTCTGTAATTGGAGTTAAATAAAGCGCCATCTATTGGTTTGTTTCGGATCGTCAAGCGTAAGCTTGAGTGAGGTCGCCATAGAGCTAATGTGTCAGTTAGAATGAGGTTATAACTGTCGGTGTCATATTGACGTTATATAAGTGCCGGAGACTCGTGCGCGGACACCAAAGAGTAAAGTAATATACAGGGAATGGGATCACAGAGTACATTTGTTTATAGGAAGATAGAGACGTCACTCAATGCATTGGCGATACTAGCGCTAACTGGCGTTCGGTTCAAACAACTTTTTCAAATACATACCTAAGCGTGGGTATATAAAATATCTATTATAATGATGTAGTGATTAATTATGTGAATTTTCAGACTAACGATGTTTATAGTTATGAATGTGCATACTTAACTATAAAATTCGTTAGCCTGTACATTCACTTAAAAATGAAAACCAAGATCAGGGCAAGTATGGAATTGTAAAAAATAAAACAAGGTCTTGAGTCAAGAGTCAAGAGAGAATAACGGAATGATAAAATGTCAAATTTGACAACAGCTTTATCTATGTGACAGGTCCGAATCATTCGAAAATAAATAACATTAATCAAATATGGTAAGCGATAACTTTAGAACTTCCTTTTTAAAAACAAAATTATTGTTTGATAATATTTTTATGTATTAAAAGCTAAAAATTGATACGATAATTAAAAAATTGGTAATATAGTGAAATTTTCAGAAACTGATTTCCCCATCATCTAGCGGTTGTCACATGCAACTTTCAGAGTATAATACAACTAAATTGAATATCACATAGTTATCTTATAGAAAGCCAACATGTGTAATTTGATTACGTTATAATTCAACTGTTTTCTTCTAAGTTTTAACACCATGAATGGGATGGCGGACACATTCGGGTGACGAACTCGCTGCGTTACGGATCAAATCAGAGATAATCACAGTCAACCTTTATTGTTTTATTTCTCTAGTATTTGTCTATCATTAGTATACGTACGAAGTATAATACCACGCCTATACTCTGTTGCTTCATCATGTCAAAAGTGAGTTGCCGTCCTACTTTCCGACATATATTTCACTAACTACGAGTATGTCTGTCCTACCACATTGCCAGACTCCGTGCTATTACTGAAGATTCTATGAGAGCTAAACGAACTATCGCTTTTACATGTTACTGGACCAATATGTCAGTAAGGCAAACTCTCAAGCCTCTATCAAAATAAACACGCTAGATGATCAGTATTCATAAAACAAACATTCGTTTCATTAAAATGTTTATTGCCCGCCGTGCTATGAGAGCTATCTGTTATTGTCCTATAAGTTTCGTCGTGTCGTACCAATAGCCATTCCAACGTTGTAATATATTTGTGCTTTTATCCTAAGAACCATAAAATGGGAAAGTTTGTATTGTTTGTCATATATAGTTTTAAAATAGAACATCTTATGTGATTACTTTAAAACATTAGGTACCTACTATCAAACACAACATCTCTATAATATTGTATTACGTTTACGCGAAAGTATATTAATCTTAAACAATTTTTAGACTAGCGGCCGCGGTGGTCGAAATTCGACGATGGTAATTGATTTAAATTTTATGTTCGATAGTTATTAAGGTTTTATTGTCTATAACTTTACCTTTATAATCAAATTTCATTTAGATTTCGCCAAGGTTATACAGGTTAATTTGCCTATCTTTTTCAAACAAATTATTATTTACTTAACTATAGGTACTCTTCCATTGACGATATTCCTAAGCTTGCTACTTCGTTTTCTTTTTTCTTTATTACATATAAATAAGGTATATAACTATAGTTACGAATAATTCTACGACGTCTGCCGAACAATGCCGAAGTACTACGAACGCGATTCAATGCATGTGTCAAATGCATAGTTGTGTGCGTGTAGTGCTTTTTCATCTATACCCCTTTGTACGAAAATTGCGCGTATGGAGGAGTATGAAAGGACAATGAACAATTTGGCCTGTGAATCAACACACATTCCACCTAAACAATAATTTGTATTTTATTTTATGACAATAATCAATCATTACACAGACACTTTCGAATCTTATTTTCGTTTTAAAAAGTATTTTCGCGATTTCAAATACACCGGCATCCATTGTTTTCATCTGAGACACGCAGTGTTGCCATGCATACAGTTTTTACAATATGTGTACGGTTTTATCAGAGAAATTATTCCCTATTTAGCTTGTGTATAATTTTTCTAACGTAGTTTATACGAATGTTATTCTATAAATACCATTATTGAACTTCATCTTAGATATGACCAATTTCGTAAAAAGTCATATTTTTAATTAAAAAGATCGTAATAAATACCACTTTCTCGGTATTATACGCATTTCTACAGTGCAAGCATGGCAACACTAATCCAAGTCAACCAAAAACATTTCTTGTTTTATTTTATCTGTATTTACCGTTGCTAAATGTCATTGTACTTATTGCACGTGTGCTTTGAGTACCTACATCTTATTTTATGACATTTTATGTTAAACGATTTTATTTACGACTTCGCTTGCACAAGTAACTTTGGTTCTTCTCGAAATATCGATTTTTGGCTGTGATTTACGGATCTATTTGCATGACAACTTGGCATACAAGTCAAAAAGTATATTTTGTTTACATTTTAGTAGTTGCTAACCGAAATAACAAGGACCTATGCAATAAGGCAGTACTGCTGCAATTGCATTGTGGGCCGCAGAGCTATCGGCTGCTGCGTTGCTGCATATAAAATATAAACTCAATGACTATCATTATATTTATAAATCGCAATGATACCTATTCTAAATTATTTTTGAATGTAAAATAGAGTATTGTACTCTATATCATGTAGGCGTACTCTATAATCTATAACACTAATAGAGTATGCTGAAATACCCTTTTTTACACAATGTTTACTATACTAGTGCCACCCATTATCATAACCAAAAAATTGTTACACTGCATACTACTACTATTAAACTTTACTAATATTGAAGCTAATTAAATTATTAAAACTATTATATCTGTTTTGATTTAATTTTACACTTTCTCCGACGTTTCGGTTGCTTTTCAGCAGCCATGGTCACTGGGAGATAATAACTCCTGTCACAATTGGAGATGTTTTTAGTATAATGGAAAATTTAAAATCAAAATAACTGCAAAGAAAAAATGACAATTATTTTGGCTATACAACAAAACATAAATTAAAACCTTTTGAACTGGCTCTCTCCACTAAATAAAATATCTTTATTAACTAATTTTAATCATTTAGAACAAATTATAGAAGATAAACTTAATTTACGAAGACTAAACATACACATGGACAGTTTATATTCAGAAGTTATAACTTTAAAAGAACTCCAAGGTGAATTATTAAATAACACAGATTTTACGCAAAAGTTCGCAGCAGAAAAATTGCAATTTATTTTTAAAAAATGTCCTTATGAATTAGTTTGTTTCAAAAAAATTATTAGTTATATATCTATTCCCGCCACTTCAGCATTTACTGAGAGTCTTTTCAGGGTCTTTGAGGGTCATGAATGTGAAGTGGCGGGAAGAGAGAAACAGAGCTTCATTGAAATTGATTAAAAATGAGCTTTTGATCTATATAAATTTAGAGTTAGAATGTTTGGAGTCATACAATTATTTTAAAAACCATGAAAAATTGTTATGTGCTGCAAAAAGTACGAAAAAATACCTTTTTAGAAATATAAAATAAATGATACTCTTTTTTGGAAGTCCGTACTCTTTATTTACCTCCTTTGAAATCAGATATACTCTATTTCTTCTAATAAAAGTTGGCAACCCTACTCACTCACCACATCACACTCATCATTTTTTAACTAGTTACTATTAATGTGTTCATATCTGGTTTGGTTGACATTGTAATAAATATTCGGATGTAATAGTAATATTAGATGAAATAAATATTTATTGGACGTCGTCGTCACCATATATCCTTATAATTATTATTTAGACACGAATATTTAAATAAATCATACCAAAGCATGAATAGTGTTTTAGGATTAGTAACATCGCATTTATCATGGTATATTAATATGATCTTTACTTATATAAGTACATAATATTGTGTTCTTTCCGAAACGTCGGGGAAAGTGTAAACCAAAAATAAATAGATTTAATAGTTTAAATAATTTTATTAGCTTATAAATTAGTCAAATAAAATCAATAGTAGTAGTAGAGTAATATTTTCAAAATTTTGTAATACAGTGATAAATAAACAACGCGATAAAATCCGTATATAGTAGTTTAATTTATATAAGTACCACAAAATTCATTAAGTAGGTAGGTACTTACTTATCTATTGTTTTGTTACTTGACTTTAAACTATTATTACATATTAATTATTGATTTCCCTACAAAATCAATAATTAATATGCATATAAAAGTAAAAGAATACAATGTCAATAATTATTATGACATAGTTAAAAGATTACGAGCCATTACTAATAAGCGTAAAGCATACCTACCAACTCAGTTGTTTTTTAATCTATTAATAGGTACATTGTATTTTATAGGAGGTATATCAATAATTATATTATTAGCTTTAACTTCTGTTAAAGTATTAAGCAGGTCCAGATAATTAATATTTCATAACAAAACTTCAGTTGACAATCAAGCTTCGACTCTCTATTGAGAATCGACGCGGCAGGCAGGCGCGCTACTCGACGCCGCGGCTACCGGCAGCGCTCATACACGATATCATACACGTAAATTCACGAAGCTGACTGGAATAAACCGAACGCCGTCGCCGGGCGGTACTCGCGCGTACGTGTGATTTTATTTCAAGTATGGCGTAATGGTTTAATAGCTTGAACCGGGTACTTATCGACGTGCGGAGTGTTATGGGTTCGATTCTCACACAGAAAATAAATTATATTCAACAGATTTTTTGTGTTGAGTCTGTTATACGGCAAAAGAGTAACCGTATGAGTCTTTAAAAAAAATGTGCTGGTTATTATATTTATTTTTCGATAGTTAAATTCAAAATAATCTTTGTGATGTATTTAAACTCTGTAAATTTCAACAGAGACTAAATACTAGGCATTGCACAGTTGTTTTCAAAAATCTTAGCGCTATATTTTATGTTATTTTATATTTACAATTATAGTGAAATATAGATAACTAACTGCCAAAGTAGAATTCTATACGCCAATGAGTTATTTTCAAAGTACCCGAACATCAATCACAATCGCATACATAATGAAATATATTGTTTTATTAATACTTTTTAAAACGCATTCATTAAAATTATATGAAAAAAATATGTACAAAGTCAAATTTTAACAGCAACACGATAAATTAATGAGCTGTTATCAAATAGGATTCGGAACTTGTGTACTTGTTATGGGTAGATGGCAACAGTGGCGCTAGTTTTGTGCTGTCATCTAGTATAAAAAGATAGATACCACCGTACCAAAATAGCAAGTAGAATAGCCAGAGTTAGGCGTGTCCAAGATTTTTGTATGGGATTGAGTATCTGTACTAGTATAGTATTATATTATCAGTGATATAGGTACTCAAAGCACACGCGCAATAAGTACAATGACATTTAGCAACGGTAAATACAGATAAAATAAAACAAAAAATGTTTTTGGTTGACTTGGATTAGTGTTGCCATCGGGCACGCCACGATCGTGGCGGTAAGTCCCGTTTTTGAAAAGTGGCTGGGGAGGTGGCATGGCGCCCTCATCTTTCGGTTGACACAGGTTATGACTGGCCACGGTTGTTTTGGCCAGTTCCTTTGTCGCATAGGCCGGCAAGAGATGCCCGGATGTCATCACTGCGACGACTGCCGCGATGTTGTTGTGGACACGGCGCTGCACACTTTGGCGGATGGTGTATTTGAAATCGCAAAAATACTTTTTAAACGAAAATAAGATTCGAAAATGTCTGTGAGATTGTAATGATTGATTATTATTAAGTCATAAAATAAGATATACATTATCGTTTAGGTCGAATGTGTGTTGATTCATAGGCCAAATTGTTCATTGTCCTTTAAATCAATTATGGTCCAATTTCGACCACTTGGCGACCGCAAGTACTTATATACCTAACACACTAGATGTGCCCGCTGTTTCACTCGCGTTTATGGTTACTGCACCGCTGTTACTGATGTTATATAGCCTATAGCCTTCCTCGATAAATGGGCTATCTAACACTAAAATAATCTTAAATTCGAACCAGTAGTTTCTGAGATTAGCGCATTCAACCAAACAAACTCTTCAGCTTTATAATATTAGTATAGATTATCTAACCAGGTTTTAGCATTTGGTTACTTTAGATAACCTAGAGTACTAGCAGTAACAAAGTTAGTTCATTATCTATATATATATATATATATATATATATATATATATATACAGATACGATTTTATTACTGACCGCAACAAGGCTAGCGCAGCGTAGAGATACCTAATATCGCAGATCAATCGACAGCTTAGTCATAGGGCAATGAAGAGCATATCTTAGATTATATCAAAATTTGTGATGGCTCTTGTATCTTTATATAATTCACACTAAACCAATTGGTACGATGTACGATCATATCAGTAATGTTATTGTGAACAGGTGCAGAGTTAATCTTAGATATGAGAACTTTGAAACCTTGAGGGACTTAGTCATCGCATGTAATATTGTTGTTAAGCGTCGCATTTTCGTGAAAATCAAAACAATGCTGCTAATTCTGTTGTCACAAAATTCTCTAAACTAAACTAAAAATCACAAAAATTTTGTTTATTTCTATTAAACGACATTTCTTATTCTGAAATCGTTAAAATTGACAGGATTAAACTTATTTTAGTTTGACAGGATTAAAATTGGTTTAGTTACTCAAATTAGTCCTTTCTGCGTTTTGCTGTATGGCTTAAACGTCAAAAATAATCTAAAATTAGAAATGTCAAACTAATATAAGATGACATCTGAAAACATGATACGAAGTTTAGTTTTCCTAGAGATTTATTATTTGAAGATTAAACAGTGAATATTTAATTTTAATTTAATTAAGTTAAACTCTAACACTACTATTATTGAACTATGAGGCGCTCATAGCCAGTTGCACTCAATGATCGGTAAACGATTAGCGACGTTAAGCAACGCTGGGTCCGGTCAGTCTATAGATGGGTGACCGCTTAGTGGTATTTCATCTGAGCGTCTGCGTGCTTCGGAGGACAAGTCGGTACCGGTTGTTGCCAAATTGACAGCAGTCGTTAAGTCATGTCAAAGGCCTACGGGCGGCTTGAACAACTCTTGACAACATCTCTTGACACAACTCTTGCCCACTAACCACACGAAAAGAAAAAGAAAGATTATTGAACTTTACTGAATTTAAGCTTCCCGTGGCTGCTGTAAAGCAACCACAACGTCGGGGCAAAGTGTAAACTTAAATATAAATGGTTTTAATTGATTTAAATAGCTTACATTCAAGATTTCTTGTAGGCAGCACCAAGTTCGATTTTAACAATCCTACTTTGAATTGAGGCAGTGATACCGGTACTTAAAATACTTATAATAACAATATAATACAGAATGAATGCCAAAGAGTGAACGAAAAAAATAAATATAAAATAATATTTTTGAACTTTATGAAGCGTATGAAAATATTTGTTTAGACATATTATAAAATAAAAAAGGATTATGTTATTTTTCTTGCTATAACTCCAATAAACACTGCGGAATTGAGTACCTTTACCTGGCAACCCACCTCATAGTTTTGATTTTTTGTGTTATCTATGCGAGTATATTTGTAGACAAGGACACACAAAGACAAAGAGTATGACCCTTTACATTGACATTTAATGTCTACTAAACTTCCTTGGAGCTACGAACAATAATTGGAGTAGGCAACAGACCATCACTGAAAATTACCAAGCTTAAGATTGTTGCCCCATTAATGGTGGATCCAAAGTAAGCACACGATTCTAGCTTAAAAACAGAAACTTAAATAAACCTTGACATTACAATAAATCTAAACCCAAAGTAAAAGCTATTAGCTGTGTATGTTTATGCAAGAAAACTAAAGATTTGTTTTAAAAAAAAATCTAATGCTGAAATTGCAGCATTGCAGAAAGTGAGCATACCGATAGCAGGTTATTTATTCGTTATATAATTGAAGCCATTAGATACTAAATATTTCGAAATCTTATTGTTTATCAATGTGCATATTTATTCATCATATTAACATCTTGCTATACTAAAGATGTAGTGTAGTAGTAGTGTAGATAATAATAATATTCTATAATATAAGATATCTTTAGTATAAAAGGCACATCCAAATTTTTTTAAGTTTGGGGACAAAGTGATACTTTTATTACTAATTTTAGCACAGCGATGTACTTGAAATGTTTATTTATAACATACTTGTTTGTTGCATTAATATAATATCATGTTCTATGCAGATCTTCTATATGTATGCAGTTCTGTTAGTAGTACCAGAAACTGAAGCATTTTAGGGGTACTAAATCTATACTAATATTATAAAGCTGAAGAGTTTGTTTGTTTGAACGCGCTAATCTCAGGAACTACTGATTCGAATTGAAATATTCTTTCAGTGTTGGATAGCCCATTTATCGAAAAAGGCTATAGGCTATATAACATCACGCTACGACCAATATGAGCAGAGCATAAATGAAAAATGTTGCAGAAACGGGCCAAATTCTCTTATGTAAAGCAGACAAAGTTGCGCGGGTCAGCTAGTGTTATATAAATATATAAGTTTCAGTACTTTTTATTTTTGCTTGACTCATACTTAGCTTACATTAATTATATTATTATTATGCTGATTTGATACTTGTACCTGAAAAGCTTAACTTGTTGGAAACATCGGTTTGAGCCTAATATCAAAATTTACTCTATCCAACAATGAAATAGAAGACCCTTTTATAATGAGCTAGCTGTGCCCACGGTTTCACCCGCAGTTATGATTACTGCACCGCTCCCGTAGGTCGTAGCGGGATGTTATATAGCCTATAACCTTCCTCGATAAAAAGGTATCCAAAACTAAAATAATTTTCAATTTGAACCAATAGTTCCTGAGATTAGCGCGTTCAACCAAACAAACAAACTCTTCAGCTTTATAATATTAGTGAAGATAACACAGTAGGTTCTTTATATCTATTATACAAAGAAATATTAACAAAATGTATAGTGGCATGCCACTATACATTTACATTACATGAGCTTAATTAAATTTAACTTAATTAAATTTAAATTAAATATTCAACTGTTTAAGCCTCAAATACCAAATCTCTAGGAAAACTAAACTTCGTATCATGTTTTCAGATGTCATCTTATATTAGTTTGACATTTCTTGACGTTTAAGCAGAACGCAAAAAGTTGTAATTTGAGTAACAAAACAAATTTTAATCCTATCAAACTAAAATGAGTTTAGTCCTGTCAATTTTAACGATTTCAGAATACGAAACGTCGTTTGACAGAACTAAACTAAATTTTAGTGATTTTTAATTTAGTTTAGAGAATTTTGTGACAGCAGAATTGGCAGCAATATTATATTACTATTAAAGTAAGTTTTTAAATATGCACTTTTCCCGATGTTTCGGTTGGTGGTTGTGAAGTTATTTTAAAGTACTCGAATATAATTTAATTATTGATGTACCATACCTATTTACGCAGAATAAGAGCAAAGTATCATGAAGTGTTACTGTGTTATGCTTCTTCTTGAGTTTGACTAACTGAATCACTGGATCCTAAACTGATCCTAAAGGACAATCCAACCATCGCCTCTCTTAAAATTTGGATGTTTCTCTATTTTAATAGCTTCGCCAAGCATCTTTGGTGGAAATCAGGTGTCTTTTGTGAGTATCTGTGGTTTCAAGTAGGCTGATCACGTTTTGTACGTGTTCACATACAGCAAACTCCATAGAGTTCGCTGGTTGTTGGTTGGTTAAATTAAACAATGATAAAATCCATAAAAGTAGTTTAATTTCAATTCATATTCTGTGGTGGTTCACATCGGTAGGGTGGCATTCGAACTGCTCTCTAACCCAAATCCTATGCCTTATCCATTGGTATCCATTGGGCTGCCACCGCTTCAACTTCTTAAATTATTCTCATAATCATAATCTACTTACTAGCCTCACATTTCTAGTCTAACTATACAATATATGTTTGAATATCAATTTTCCATAGAGTTATTACCATTTGTCTATTTCTAGTAGAGTTACCAACCATATTGTTCAATTCAGTATTACCTATACTTTATTTATCTCTATCATACTGTTTACTGTTTAGTACGAATACAGTAAACTATATACTGTTTTCGACATTAACGGTATCCAAAGCCAGAAATAAGTTCTTTTTTAAATATAAATTCAAAATATTGCGATAAGTATGTCTTGATTGCCAACATTCTGTTTAATTACCTCTTCCGACACTAATATACTTAACTTCTCGTTCAAAATGTTGGCAACCATAGTTACTACCCAAAGGTATTCCGATATTTGAAGATGAAACTAGATATCGCAATATTTGAGAGTGATCATATTCCATGGCGCTTTGTTATAATATTATATGCCAGAAGAAGCAATCAACAATCCTGCATCGACGTTGACGTCTAAAGAGTAACATGGAACGCTTTATCGCGATTATGAACCTTGATAACTCACTTAAAATAAAGGGAATCATTTTAATACTTGGTTAATAAGAACATTATATTGTTTTTATATGTTCATTTAAAAAAAATATATACTGAATCGATACATAACAATTATTGTTAACTTAGTAGCCTTTTTCAGTTCCTTCAAGTATGAGATATCTAAAATCTGTATTTTACGTATATCTTACAAAAGAAAAAGTAAAACTATCTGAATAAAACTTTAATTTCTTTTGAGGTTCTTTGATTAAGATAAGAAACTTCTAAATTGAAAATGTTTTAGATTTATATTATTTTGTATCAAATTAGATTCGATTTTATTTGTTTTTGTAATTTATTAAAAATGTTTAAAGATATGTTATATATTATAATATAGTGACTATTTTTTTTTTACTTGGGGGAATTCTTTGACGCATACCCCTCCGCGGAGGCGGGCGGAGGGATTATGTCGGAATCGCCGGGGTAAAAGAAAGATAGAATAAGAATAATATACCTCCCGGAATACCGACTAAACCTACCACGGTGTTCCTCGACAAAACCACTATCGACGAAGCCGCGCGAATCACTTTCGCATACGGTCGCGACCCCGCCGAGGTTTCGGCCCGCCGCGCCGTGTGAAACGGGAGGCCACTACACGAAGAGACCTACCCAAAGGCACTCACTCACTAATAAACCCTACTGTCTCCCCCCTATAGGGGAGACGGACTCGACACAGAGGCGCGCGTGGGAACACGCACGCCGCCTCTCGGAGCTGGTGCTGAACGGATGACGGGCAAGGCCACAAAGCCCGCCACCCCCAGGTCAAACCTCAGGGTGGCTGGAGAACATCTCGCGCCCTCCAGCGCCCGGCGCTGCGGTTGGGGAGAGGGTTTAAGCGCTCCCTCTCCCGCTCCGCCGCCTCCTTGATGCAAATCACTTCCTCGCAAAAGGAGGCGACGGCGTTCCACGACCTCTCACTCCGGACCATAGACTGAACTACGGCCGGGAGCGAGAGGACAACCGATCCGACTGCCGCGATCAACTCACGGTGCTGCGATGCCCAAGCAGGGCAAACCGCCAAAGTGTGCAGCGCCGTGTCCTCTACAACGTCGCGGCAGTCACCGCAGTGGTGACAACCGGGCGTCTCTTGCCCCCGTATACCACACAGGAACTAGCCAAAACAACCGTGGCCATGCCGCCTCTCCAGCCACTCCTCAACCACGGGACTTGCCGCCACGATCGTGGCGTGCCCGATTATACAGGGTGTCCAAGAACCTGGCGTCCAACTGGATTCCCACGATGCCCCAAGTTCTAACAGTACTCAGAAAAATATTTTAAAAAATCCACCCCATGTACTTACAGAATTATACTGATTTCAAAAAAAAAGGGGAAATGAGCACCCTGTGACATACTTTTGAATGCTGTGACTGCTAATGCTGATAATTTCGATATTTCTTGGAGGTTTTGTAATCTAGGGTATTGCTGTGTCTAAATAGAATGTAAAAATAAAGTACTTATTGTACCATTTTAAAATAAAATATTATTTTAACTAAAGGTGATATGGAAAACTATTGAATTTCGCAACTTTGACCGACTGTAGTGTAAAAAAAATGTACCAAAATAGTATGGCAAGTGACGTCAAATTTTGACGCGTTTATTCCTCTTTTTAAAAAGGTATAATACTTACACATTAATTTGAAAAAAAAAATTTGGTAATATTTTTACTCAACAACCCAATTTTTACGAAGTGCCTACCTACTAACGGTAACTGTCGGACCCTTTCTTATCTTAGAAACTGTTATGTTACTACTATTATTTACTTCGGTTCCAAGAGTGAGCAAGAAGGAAATACACACAGGTAGATGGGTTCCCAGTAGAATAAAAGCAAAGAATGTTAGTTTAAAGATATTTTATTACAATAAATGTTCAAAATGTTGACCACCCGCGGCAATACAAGCTCTCACTCTCCTTAAAAAGGACCGCTTTATGTTTCGCGAGTAACTTTTTTGACGTATCACCTGCACTGCTTGTGTTATCTTCTCACGAAGGTCAGCGATGTCATTAATGGGCTTCGCATAAACGAGCTCCTTCATAGTTCCCCAGAAAAAAAAATCCAGCGGATTTAAGTCAGGTGAGCGGGCTGGCCACGGGATTGTTCCTGATCGCCCAATCCACCTGTTCGGGTATTGCTCGTCCAAAAACTCTCTAACGGATACGCGAAAATGTGCTGGACAGCCGTCGTGTTGGAACCACATATCTGGTGGGGTCTCTTCTAGTAAGTTTGGCAAATCATTTTGAAGAAAATTTAAATATGATTCGCCAGTCAAATTCTCGGGCATCTCAAATGGACCAATAATATTCCCACAGAGAATACCGGTCCACATGTTCACTTTGAACCGGTACTGGGATCTATCTTCTCGCATCAAGTGCGGATTTTCCACATGCCACTCGTGCAAGTTGTGTAGGTTCATGTAGCCATCCTTCTTAAATGTAGATTCATCTGACCACAAAATTTTGTCGATAAAGTTTTCGTCTTCTCGATGTTTTTGCAGGATTGTTTCACAAAACGCGACTCGGCTCGGATAGTCTCGAGGTAAAAGACTTTGCACTCGCTGTACGTGGTACGGATGATATTCTTCTTTTTGGAGAATACTGTGTGCTGTGCTCTTCGGTATCCCCGTATCAGCTTCTATTCCTCGCACAGAGATGCTTGGATTTGCCGACACCGCCTCTAAAACTTCATCGCGTATGAAGTCATTTACGGGTCGTCCTTCACCAGCTACTTGATTGGGGAACCGCCCGTCACATAGTGATCTGTGCACATTAATGAAAACTCGATGGTCGGGATATCGCGTAGCCCTCGGATACCTTTCTCTGTAAAGTCTCGCTGCAGCTCGTCCATTACCTCTACATTCTCCATAAATGTAGTGCATATTTGCGTATTCTTGCGGAGTGTAGGTCGCCATGGTAGCACACACAAAACACAAACTGTCCAAACACAGGCAAAGGTCGTCGTAAAGAGTTCGTTTCAAAGTCCAGAGCACAAAGAGTAATCGAGTCCAATAAACAAAGCTTTAAATCGTAGTACGTGATCAATGGTAACAATAAGAGAGAGGTGCGTAGTAACGGCAGGAGGCAGTGACGCGTACTGACCGTACTGTTATCCTAAATAGCACGATCCCAGATAGCGTCACTATCTATCTCACTCGCACCTCTAACCTTTTTCTCCCTCACTCTTACCTGAATAATGGGGTACCATAAAGAAGAACCAGCAAATCGCAAAGATAGTTTCTGTCTTGCTCCCTCCTGTTGTAATAACGAATCACTATGGTGAGATGCATGCACATACCGTCCCTTACGGTCTAACCTGTTTTTTGAGAGGCCTGTTGTTATTTTTATGAGCATACAACAGTAATTCTTTAGAGGTTAGATTCAATTCGTCGTAAATTTTTCTTTCTAAGAATTCTGTAAGACATCGTAAAAATTGGGTTGTTGAGTAAAAATATTATCAAAATTTTTTTTTTTCAAATTAATGTGTAAGTATTATACCTTTTTAAAAAGAGGAATAAACGCGTCAAAATTTGACGTCACTTGCCATACTATTTTGGTACATTTTTTTTACACTACAGTCGGTCAAAGTTGCGAAATTCAATAGTTTTCCATATCACCTTTAGTTAAAATAATATTTTATTTTAAAATGGTACAATAAGTACTTTATTTTTACATTCTATTTAGACACAGCAATACCCTAGATTACAAAACCTCCAAGAAATATCGAAATTATCAGCATTAGCAGTCACAGCATTCAAAAGTATGTCACAGGGTGCTCATTTCCCCTTTTTTTTTGAAATCAGTATAATTCTGTAAGTACATGGGGTGGATTTTTTAAAATATTTTTCTGAGTACTGTTAGAACTTGGGGCATCGTGGGAATCCAGTTGGACGCCAGGTTCTTGGACACCCTGTATAGTGACTTTAGACTAAACTTACTAAGTCTGCTCTCTTGCGGAGCTTATTAGTAATTGCGCTTAAATATCCTTGATTGAATCAAGATTTTTTTTTCGCAATAATAATGTATGATTTCGAATGACGACTAAAACCAACAATAAATATTTGATGGACTACATAGTCGTTTAAAGGCAAAAGACCTTTTTAAAGTAATATTTACTCCTAGTTTAATAAGTTAATAACAAATGAAGGCGTGGTTTAGTAACTTTTTCTAGAGGAAGAAAGAAGTAGCTAGCTTTAGTCGGCTGCTACAGTAGTAAATTTGCTGGAAGTTAAGCATTTTATTCAAGACAATGGACTAGTTATATACCAATAAAATAATTGCTGTATATATAATCTACAGGTTAAATTGGATAGTATGTACATATGTGATTCTTTAGGCATATTTGTGTAGGGACGGCAGTTTCACGGTGAGTACTGAGCAACCACGGAGGCTCAAGAGCCCGTTCGTGTCGAGTGATGCATAAAGAAAATTCGTCACGGCACGTTTACGATGTCTTTACGGGTGATAAATCTTAAATTAATCTGTATAATCCAGAAAAGAAGCGTTAGTCCATTGTTGGCCTTTTTCATAATAATCTAACGCCTACTAAAGTAAAACAAGCTTGAAGTAGAGTGTTTTCTTTTTTACCTTTATTTACGAATATCGGCCACGGCGGTGTCATCTGTGCAGAAGATATTATAGTGTAAAACTGTGGGCGCAAAGACAAGTGCACGCTCCGTTCCCTAACTCTTATAATCTGATTGGACGGCCAGCATGCCGAGTTTAGGCGCAGGACCAATGGCTTTACGTGCTTTCCAAAGCAAAGGGGGAGTGCAACACCACCATCCTCTACTAAGAATTTGTTGTCAGAAAAACCCAATATCTTTTTGTTATGCCGAATAGTATGTTACCAAATGCTTACCAGAAGTACCTATTTATTAATGTTGGCAGTAAACAACCGTACCGTACCGTACAGTAAGTAACCGATCTTAGTCAGCTGCTGTTTTACCAAGGTAACACAAACACGCAAACAAAACACATAGAGCGCGGATGGCGTACTGGTGTGTAAATAAACAAATACATATAATCATCAAAGTCTGGGTATTCTTTGTGTCCGATGTTTCTCCACGGGAAGGTGCAATAACAGCCTTTGAGAAAGTGGTCTAATAAGTTGATGCAAATATAATAATATAAATAATTTATTTCACAAACACACGTACCATAAGTTACAGATGAAATGTTACAGTTTTCTATACACTAAATATTTGAACACTGGTACCCACAGTAAGACTTAACTTGTGTTATGGGTACCAGAGCTCTCTCTCTCACACACACACAAAATAAACATTAACAAAACAATAGTGTAAGACTTTTGTTGACTATGACAATAGGCACAGTTATTATTTATTTTAAAACAAATTGCTAATCAATGTGTAGATGTACAGTATTTTTATTAAGAAATATGTAGTACTTAGATAAATAATTATTATATAGGACAAAAAAAAAGGAGTTGATTCAAACTTATAAAACTTTATATAGACGATGATGGAGTTTTCTAATCAGATAAAAACCATTTTGTAATTTCGCAAACCTTTTTGACTGCTCTACGTAAACAGCAGATATTAGCTAGCCATTAGAATCAATTCCAATTACGAGACAATATCAGCGAACAATGACACAATTTAGTATGTGTCCATCAGTCATACTGCGCTACAATAGAATATTGATTAACTTAGCTAGGGTACCAGCACGAAGGTTATTTCTCGTGATTAGAATAGATAACATGATTATGCTTTAGGTGAAATGAATATCCCGACGCATTCATCACCTTAATGATGATGATGAGTGTGTTGTAGTGAGTTTTTTTGTTATGCTTTCATGCGATAACTACTCGATTGATCATCATGAAGTTTCGCATACACGTTTTCGGTGAACATAAAAGGACATTGGTTACCTTTTACCCAGGAAAAAACATAGTACTAAACCAATTAACTTAACCTACATTAATGCGAACGGAATCTTGTATTATATGATTATTTTTCTTAACATAAGTTTTTCTAATATATTTGTTCAAGCATACTTAGTATATTTGAATTATTTTGTTAAACAATACGTTTAAAAGTAATTATTTATAAGAAAACATATATCACTTTACCCGGCCTGTTTACATACAAGACAAAGTCTCAACATTAAAGTGAGTGTACACTTCTTACTAGAGTTACAACTATATTATCTGCATTTTCTATGCAATTATAATAATGTATTTACATTCAACTACATACATCATACATTAACTACGCAACAATATAAGGCTGGCTGGCTAGAGTGGCTAGTGACATTGTCTGCGGATCATCTTGAGGATTGCCATAGAGTTTAATATCGTCTTAATGATTTACAAAAAATATCTACGTGTCGTATGTATATCATATCAACATTTGTATTCACTCGTAGAACTTGATAATGATTACTCTTAGTAGTTTATGTTAAAAGAAAGATCTCTACCTAGCTCACAATGTGGTCAAGGCACTTACTTAGGAACTGGTTATTTCGTCTACATATGTATGTACAATGATTACATTAACGTATATATCTGTAATATATCTAGTACCTATTAACGTAACCGTTATATTCTAATTACATTCAATTTATTTACCCATTAGGTATTATGAACTTGACGTTGAGTTACGTTGTATAACTATTGTATTTCATATTATATCTGATAATTTATTGCGCAGAATCATCACAACAAAGCAATTGTTCCGATAGTTTTACACATTTAAATTTTAACTAAATTAAATATAATACTTTACTAGTTGCCTGTGTCTAATCACAGGCAATTAGTAAACTCTGAACTGATCACTGATCAGATAGACACGTTGTAGCGGAGTGGTAAAATCGTCATAACGCGACAATTGTAATCGCAAATTTTCAGTTTTCTGTTATTCTACTAGTATTTGTGTTGGTGCGATAACAGCGAGCGAACGCTGGTGTTGACTGTTGACCAGCTGACAACCATGTGGGGAGTGGGGGAGAACGACCGATAATCGCGGCGTTGGTGCTGCCTGCCGCCTGTCCCCTGCGCACATACAGTTCGGCTTACACAGCCAGCGCGATTGGGCGTCGAGGCGACACGCAACTACCGCGCACGTCTTTGTTACACGCGCGTTTCTTTGTTCAAATAGCGCGCGATGGATACTGTGCACTTTGTTGTGATATAGTTATTTATATTTGTGTTAGTGAGTGTTCTTAAACATGGCCAGCGAACACTCTGAGTCCCAGGAGACGAATTCCACTTCGCTCGTGGAAGATTCTCTCAACCTATCATTCGTAAATATAAACTACACAGTTCGGCAAGGCATCTTTGGTAAAGGTAAGCAGCTGCATCCTTCACTATTACAGACTTTGTTTACTTCGATTTGTAATAGACGCGTAGAGACCTCGATGCATTACAACACTTAGGTGCTCGTTAAGTAACAGTGATATCTTATCTTAATTATTCTTTTATACAATAAACTGCAATCTCATTGCCTAGTCGGCCTCGATGGCGTAGTGATTAGTGTAACCGACTGCCACGCCTGAGGTCGCGGGTTCAATTCCCGCACAAGTCAAACATTTGTGTGCATGAACATGGATGTTTATCTTGGTCTGGATGTTTCTATATATAATATGTAAGTATTTACAAAAAAAGGGAAGTATGTATGTTTATCCATTATCTAGTACCTATAGTACAAGCTCTGCTTAGTTTGGGCTAGATGGTGTGTATGTGATAGAATATTGTTTTATTATTATTATTATTTTACTTACTTGTTTTTGTAATCCCCTCTAATCATTAATATTATTCTTACATTAGCATATCAAATAGAATTAGTAACAAGAAGTTAGCCTCTTTATAGCTCTATATATTTAATACTTCATAAATTATCTTTTGACATAAAAAACAGAAATTTAAAAAAATATTTTTTTAAATTCAGTACTGTATCTCATCAAACTTTTATTTGCAACGTACATGTGTGGGCCGGGCCTACTACACCCACATGCTTAACTATAGATACATATTGTAATCAGTTTCTCACATCTTTTGTTCAAACTACTGTACTGCTCTCAAATCTCCAAGCATTGTCTCGAAACTCTTGCTTACACCAGCGAAATGATCCTTTACAGTCATAGAAATTCATATAACAAAGCGGTTTATTTGCATATTCAATTAATGAAGTTTCAATGTCACTTCACAAACGTGTCAACGAACGAAACTCATGACATGACCCAAGGGACGTATACTATAATTATTTAAACGAGAAGTAAATGAGTACATTAGCTAATTTTTAACACCCGTAAATAAACATCGTATCTGGCATCCCGCGTGGTTGTGAACCAAAATAATCACGGACGACATATATACCTAATATACCTATGTAAACATGAACTCGTTGGTTCAGTAATCAGAAAGAAAACTTGCTTATCGTAATACGGCCCGGTAAACTGTATTGACAAAATTAGCATTTATGACATAGAACAAACAGCAAGCGAAATAAAGATGCTATACTTTTCTGATAAGCCCAAGCAAACTCTACGTACAAAGTGTTCTGCATACCTACTTATAAATACGAAAGAACTTCTGTCTATAAAATACCTATTAAAATCTTAACCAATTTCAATTATATTTGGCATAAAATTATCTAATAAGTCATCACATCGGCTACTTAAAAGAGAATCGCGAGAAAATGCGCGTGTCGATAGTAAAAATATATCGTTAAGGAAATATGGCTCTTAATCATTAAGTTTTAGAGTCCTTAATCAAACGCAGAAGTAGGTAACATTGTTTTAAGGAGAAGTCAAGTACCTGCCTACTTTATGCCAATTATAGTACTTAATTAATATCTCAATTAATAATTATATTAATTATTAATAGAGATATACTATAATGTATACAAATTCGCTAAAATTGAGCCTGTAATATACATTTATTTAATCCTAACTAATATTATAAATGCGAATGAATGTTTGTGTGTTTTATCATTAAATTTCGCATTTACGTAGTCAGGCGTACAGAATAGGACATAAGGTACCTTTCAACCAGAAAAAGTATTGCGCCTGGAAATAACAATTCTATATTAACGCAAGTGAAGCCGTGGGCAAAATATAGTCCTTTATAAAACATGCTCGATGTCTTCAAATAATACCATATTAGGAAGTAGTTAGAAATAAACATTACCAGAAATAATTTAATTCTTCCAATCATATTTATGACATGTTATCACTATTCTACGTTACTATTATTACTGTTGTTATCTTCAGTTTTTTTTAATAGTTAGTAGTATATGGCATAATGGCTGCAACACCTTGTTAATCTGCGTTGTAAAATACTGAAATTATATTTAATTGGCGATTTAAAAGAGTGGCCGTGAGTTTCTTGCAGGTTTCTTTTCATAAGCTCAACCCTTTGCCTGAACCTAGCAACTAACCTAAATGTAGCTTCAGTAACTTAGTAAACTCACCAACCCATATATTTTGACGTTCATAAGTGTTACTTTGTGACCTAAATGAATAAATTATTTTTCACCTTCAATAAATGAAACTTATTACAAAACTTGTTTTAATTAAGGTACATAATTATGTATATGGTACGTACTTAGTAAAGCAGCAACAACGACATTAACTACATTAAAACTGTTTTTCTGAAGTAAAGCATCACTTAGCCAAAAAGTGCAAAACGCATTTAACTTAGTGCCCTCACATCACTATTTTATATAGTTTTGTAGTTAAGAACGTGTGTGCTACCACCAGAAGAATCATTTGATTTTCGCAACTTTCTAACTCAAGTTCACTGTAGAGGAAAGGTTTCAGTGAAACATAGCCGCTGAAATGAAGGGTGCGTGCGAGGGTTGAGAGCAAGGGATGCGAGCGGGGGATGCAGGCGCGGGGAAATCGGCACTCTTTCCTCCTCGCCTCTCCCCGCTGCCCTACCGCATTGTGTCACTAAACCCTCGTTGAGTAAATCCGCGTAAAACGCATCTTACTCGCACAACTTCCACCCTCCGCTACACGACTTAGTATTGTTTAAAATAAACATACAGTTTTGTTGACTGGCGTTGTCCTTACTTTCCGTTTAGTCAGCTCGTAGCTAAATACCTTTTGGAAACGCATCCGATTTTCGTGAAACCGACGATGAACCGTGCACGAAGTTATATCCGTTAGAAAAAAAAACGATACATGATCCCTTTTAGAGATTAATAAATGATAAATAAACTAAAGTGCCTATCTATTAAATACTAATGAAATTGTAGTTCTCTAACAACATCCCTAAAAAGGCAACAATATAATATTAATTTTATAAAATCTTTGGAAGGGTATTGCGGCCTAAAGCAAATGACAATCGCCATTTATCAATTTTTATCTTTTAACGGATTACTTGAATCTAGAACACCTGTTCACTATCATGTTTTCTTAAATGAAATATAAGCTTCCTGCTTAAGATATGACACTATATATTTTTATACGTTTGGTAAAAATAGAGTGTTTATACTTGAAATTAAATATATGATAATTCTATTATAATGAAAAGAAAAAGTTATTCCTGCATTAGAAATCATTTCTGTGCTGCTTTACTATCTTTAAATTTAACTAAAATTAAACAACTTACAAAAAGAATACCTAATTTCGGAACAACTATTTGTGGATAATACAATTGTTTATTTATTATTATATCCCTTGTCGAACCCACTACACTCGGCGCAGTGACAGTGATGAGACGACCACTTTTACTGTTACGCCATCCGGGCACTCATTTATGGAGATGAACAACAGAAACCATTTTTCATAAATTTAACGAGATGGGTGTAAAAACCCAGAATGCAACCTCTTCGTCTACATGTGACTTTTTTTGTTGTTTTTTCATCAGCTTTTTGTAATGTCCCGTATTCAAACTCGAACGAGGGATGACCAAGTTACAAGTCAATTGGTCCAGTGGTTCCGGAGCTATACCTGTCACTAACAAACTGTCACTAACACACAGACCCAAATAGTGTTTTCATTAACCTCTTCGAAGAAGACTCAGAGGTTAATAAATTACGGTTTAGTTTCGTCTACTAGATAACCACAAATGATTATTAATTGACATGCGTACATGAGATAGGCATCACTAATTATGAATACGAAGGACGCGAATATAATTAAGAAATAATTAAACGTGTAAATTAATGGTACTACGAATAAGTCCTTAAAGTGAACAAGTTACATAAATATATTACATAATAGTAATGCACTCGAAACACGCGTAAGCAACAACTACGTACAATACTTTAAACAATACATTTGATACACATTCCTCTGCTCATCAAACATAGTTCATTTATGAATGAATTTATGGTATTTCATAATTTAATATGAATAATTATTAAGTTCGATAAAATATATATATAACTACTTTGGATCAGATCTCGGGTCGGGAATAATGTTATTCAGATTTTCGGTCAAGAAATTGTCAGCACGAAGTCTGTGCCCAATATACGGCAACAGGCTTGCCCCGTCGCGTCGTCACTTAATAACGTGAGACCTCTAAACATTACGGATGAAATGTGGGTTTAATACATCTATAGCTACAGGGCATCAGGGATATTGGCATAAGACCATGTAAATATTTAGATATAATTCATTTATAGGCATAACGAGAAGATTGAATGACACATATACCCTCGAATCACAGGATCAACATAAGCATTGATAATCTTTCAATAAAATCGGTACAAGGTCACAAAATTGTATAGAATAAAGGCACGATTATCGCATATAAAATGATAAAGACTAATACGATAAATATATACCCAAGACACGTACAGAACGTGAAATCAAGCCGGTATTAGTGGACATGTGTCGCTTTACTTTAGCTTTCTCGCTTTAAAGTTATGGTAAGTTTCCGGTAAAGGTTTTCTAAACTTTGAAGAACAATATGGTGACCACACGAAATTAATATAATCATAGTAATTCTTCATTGATATAAATTAATACACACTATGTTTGGACTGCCTCGACTCCTGCACTAGTAATAAATGTATTACAGGCATTTAAAAACTGTCGTTATTTGTGTAAACAACGAACTGCCATAAGTTTTTATAGTTTCGACGTAAATTGACACATTTGAAGATCAGCACTTATTTACTAAAATATCCCAACAATGCCTCTAACGGAAGATATTAATGAAATCACTATTTATAAAACAGCATTAAGGTCCTTAATCTAGAATTAATGGTCGATCATCAGTAGCTAATATATCATATTAAGAAGAAAAAGAAGATTCATGATCTGATTTAAAAGTGCTATAAAATTGAATACCAGCCCTATTGAGCATGAAATATGCAAAGACATTACTTTGAACGATCTATGTCAAACTGCCCAAACTACTAAATCAACACATCATTTAATAAAACCGGATGAGATCATTCATATTCAGGTTTATTGAACTTCTAGTATTACATGACAATTGTTATATCAATTTTATCATTACATATTTTATGATTACAAGTGAACAAAATTATAGATAGTTACTATGCATCTTATAGAAGCTTTTATGAGTGGTAATGATAACATAGTCTAGAAAAATAATTAGTCGTGTGCTTAATTCAAGATTGCCTGATGTATTTATGCAATAAGCTTGCTATTCATAGACGGGATGTCTTGGGGCGACGGCGTCAGGTAAATAAACATCAATAGTCATTTTAAAAAAAAAGGGGGCTCTGTACGTTGGACCTATGTCTCCGTGTAATCCTCTCAAAGAGTATTTTCTAGTCCAAAATATTAGATAAGTACCCATGAGACGAAAACAATGCTTATAATGCCTTGTCTTCTTAGTATGAGAAGAAATAGGCCGTAGTCTATATCGTTAGACCAGTGCGGTTTGCCACTGCGGTTTGAGTTCACATATTTCGAGAACCAATTGCATATTCTCAGATATGCAGGTCTTCCTCACGAAATATGCCGAAGCATTTGCCGTTAAATCGATTGATAATTAACGAAATACATATATAATTTCGAAAGCTCAGAGATGTCTTCTGGCTTGTGATCGAACTCGAAACCTGATGCATTCCATCGGTCTTCCCACTAAGCTGTTTATATGTATAGCGTGACCAGATCTTAAAATTGATCATTTCATAAAGTAGGCGACCATTTCATAAAGCGGTTGTATTTCATTATGTAGCCAGGTAAAACTGACCATATCGTTTAAACGTCAGCGTTTGTTGATATGTCAACACATATTTTGTCATATTATTATTTAGAGGGTTGCCATGATACCAAAGGTTTAATAAAAAATCTAAATAAAAAAGGAACTTACATGTTCATCTTTGTAATACTTTACTTTTATCTTCAATTGGAGTATTATTATAAGCTTCTTTATCAGAATAATTGTCTCCTGCTGTAATGCATCACAAAAAAAAAATATATCAGTGCCTCTAATGGTGAAAAATGTAACTATCTTATGATATAGCAAAATGTTTGACCATATAATGAAGTAACCGTGCATTTAGTTGTTCATATCGTCAAACACTATTTATTCATTCATCTGGCCAGACCATATCATGATGAGGGAAGGGGTTTTTTCCATTTGATGGAATATAACCATTTCATGCAATGGTCTGCCACATCATGAAGTTATCTATTCTAAGATCTAGCCACGACCCATATATGATACTTAAACACAATCTGATGAAATTGCGTATCATTGTAAATGTAATTCAGATTATAATACTATTATCAAGCAACAACATCTTAACCAAAGCCCTCATAAACTTTAATGATGTTAATTATATTTTACCTTTGTTTAATGTTGTTATCGTGTATAAATAATATATTTAAACTCATGCGTAGATATATGGATAAATTCACATTTAGACAAAGGGGAGAGATGCATTACAACCACATTTCACGAACTCTATTTGAGTAAGTAGTAATAGCGTGCCTATTGCGTTATGCCGGGCCGCTCGCTGCAACAGAGAATTTTCTTACGGAAAGCACTAATAACGAGTTCCACGACACGATTTTTTTTTTCTTTTTTTTATGGCATCGTTGGCAAACGAGCAGACGTATCGCCTGATGGTAAGCGATTACCGCCGCCCATGGACACCTGCAACCCCAAAGGAGTTACAAGTGCGTTGCCAGCCCTTTAAGAAGGAATGAAGGAGGGAAAAGACAAAGGAAATGGATAGAAAAAGGATCGGGGTAACTGGGCCTCCGGCTCTCTCACTCACCGATACGAAACGCAACAGTACGGGTACCGTTACTTCACGCCGGTATTCTGTGAGAGGGTAGTACTACCCCGGTCGATCCGGCCCATTCATGCTAAAACCAGCGAGGATCTACTACCAACAAACGCACTACTTCATGATCAGCTGTAATCTAACGTCACTAGACTGAACCAGAATTTAAATTTAAAACTATGATAAGGTATATTTTAAGTCCATTCAGAAGGTTGCTTTCTAAACTAACCGTAGCACATTGAGTCAAACGTTTAGTAACATTTAATTTAGCTAGGGCAATTATAGAAATACTTGTAATGTTAAATCCACCGTGTATTTCAATAGGGTCGATGCATTAAGGCTTTAGCTTTTAAATAGCCCTAGTTGTCGTCATCTCATCATTAACTCCTTTTTTTTTCATATCATTCCTCAAACACTTTTCCATCGACACCATCCATCTTTTGTTTGGTCTAGCTTTATCTTTCTGACCACTTTCATTCATATTCAAATCTGTTTTTCACGGATGCGTTTCATATCTTCTCATGCGCTGCGCCGTTTGGTATAGTAATATTTGGCAAGTATACCGAAGTGAATAAAGAAGAATAGACAATGAATAAAGGCGTTATCTGACATCCAAAATTAATAAAATAACCCTACCCGTATCGACGGATTCATACGAATTCTTGGCCAAGGCTCTTGACCTCGGGGGTCCAGACACAATACTTTTGTCATTGTGTCTGGATTCCGCTATTAAAGCATTAATTTCTCTAACAAAAACATGTACCTAATATTTAAGTTTAATATTTTTCGGTATTATTAATATAGTATTAAAATATTTTAACAGTCATTACTCTTAACATCTTCTCATTGAAACTAAGAACTCATAAAAATATACCAGAGTGTTACACATAAGTCAGAAATTACCCAAACTTTACACTTAGTTCACGAAAAGGTTCTAGTGCACATGTTTATAAATATTGTTACTCGCTAAATAAAATTAATGTATTTGAAAAAAATAAAATGTACCTAAATGGTAACAACGAAACTAAGTTATGTCAGTCCGTTTAGTTTTTAATTTAAGTTAATCCAGTTTACTTAAGTGACACTTAACGAACAAGCGTGTAGGAAATAGTGTATATAATTACACAATATCGTGCTAACAAAGAACAAGGACACAAGTTCTAGAGCCTAAAACAATAAAAACCATATCTACCTTTAATTTTATTACATTTTCCTGTTTTGAGTATACTTAAATATGCTATTAGGCAGATTAGTATCCTTACCACACTTTACTGGTAATTTATAACTTACACGTATCTGATAAGTAGCCAGAATATGCTAACTATTGGCCATTCTAGTACTACCAACTCCGGGTGAGTAGTTACTCTAATTCAGATATAAATTATAACTTACAATACATAACTTTGTACTGCACTGCTATGCAAGGGCGTCTTCTTAGTGTGCGAAGGCTCAGGTCATATGCCATCACACTAGCCTAGCTTCGTGGATTGGCAGACTTCACATATCTGCGAGAACATTATAAATAATTCTCAGACATGCAGGTTTCTTCACGATTTCCCTTCCTTCGCCGTATTATTTTAATTTTTTACTTAATGTAAATGCATCTATGGGTAAAGACAAAAACTGTTTAAAAAGATTGTATTGGTTCAACCAGAATTATTTTAAATATCGTACCTATGTTGTTTTTATTGAAATTATAGGTTATAACCTCTAGTAGCTTCATTTATTTTACACCAACTTTAGCCGACAGAGAGCGCTATTTTCCTAGTGATACACAATATGTATATTTAGGGCCTTAACAAAAACATTATAACGCTTGCTAGCTAACAGGTTTTCCATATGTACTTAACGCCCACGTTTTGCCACTTATGAAACTGTCTCACGAAATCGAAGGCGAAAGTTTTGATATTACTGGGTACAGTTCCAAACAGCGTACAAACTATTACTAGCAAAGCATGAAAGGAATTTGGCCAAACCCATTTACTATGAATTTATTAGTAATAAAACATTTACAATAAATTTACATTATTAATTTTAAAACTAATTAATCTAACAGTAATAAAAAAGAAAAAAGAAAACTGAAACCCCCTAATAGGCGTCATAGAATTCCTCCGCATCACAGTCGACTGGTAGTGTGCCCAGAAGACTGGCAGCATTGCCACATTGAATGGCAATGCTTATTCTTTCCGCGAAATAAAGGCCAGCTCTCTGGTCACGGGAAGCGTCGATTAACCTTTTTGCTATTATTCAGAATTATAACACACTAGATTTCGCCCACGGCTTCGCTCGTGTAAATGTAGTTTAGGTTAGCTTTAGTTAGTAACAGGACATTTTTCTTTTCGTTCCTTTGACGAAAATGTCATGATGATTGGTTGATTTAAGGCGTGAAAGTGTAACAAAACAAACAAACTCACATTCACTATTATAATATTAGTTAGGATCTCAGTAATTGTGTGAACACAATCCTCCTTAGACAGGGGTTAGCTCCATTGCAGCTGCTAATTGTAGCCCCCACGTAGCGCGATACTTTACGAACAGGTACAAAGGATACCAACAACATCTTGACCTGGAACGACCACAACAGGTCACATTTGTTCGTTCTTAGAGAGAACTTGCATGTGCTGCAACTTGAATGTGCACAATTACGTTGGCATTTTACTACTGGAAAATACCAATATTATGTATATAATACAAAGCAACGATAGCCTAGTGGAACACCGTTTTACTGCCACGCATAAGTCTCGAGTACTGGACCTCTGTCTTTTCGAAGTTATGTGCGTCTTAAATAGTTAATTATCGCTCGCTTTAACAGTGTAGGAAAACATCGTAAGAAGACCTCCATGTGTGAGAGTGCTAAATAATGTACTCGAAGATGTGTGTAGTCTGACAACCCGCACTGGGCCGGCGTGTGCAGCGTGCTCAGCAGTGAAACAGTCTATAAACTGGGCTAATATTATAATTTATTCGAATATGTTGACAACACTATACGTTAGAGCGTACTGTTGCCCTCGACGCGACGATTCAAAAACGGTATTGTTCGTGTAAAGTAGAAGGAGGCTGCGGAGCGAAGAAACGGAGAAATATTAACCAACAGGATTGCATAAAATCTCCGCTCCGCTCCAGAATGCAATCCTATTGGTTAGATATTTTGCCATTTCTTCGCTCCACAACCTCGCTCCGCTTCAATGGACAGGCAGTCTAAAGACACGAACAATACCGTTTTTGAATTTGGTTTCGAATTTGGTTCGACAGCAATAATTAACATCACTAGTGCAAATCTAATCGATATGAATATTATCAATCATATGATTTAAAATAGTATATAATATAGAAATAAACTTTGTTTTAGGGGATCCTGGTAATCAGTTTGACACTTTTTCCTAGTGCAGATACCAGTCTCCCACAAGGGTCTTGGGAGTATTGTAATCATAGTTTTAAGTTACCTTCGGGCAAGAGAAAATAAATCATTATCATTATTAAACTGTTAACAGTTGCAATGACAAAGAACTAAGGATGCGTAGTCAACCCAGTCCTTTTTTGTCGAACAAGGTGACCATGTGTTTAATCTATCAAGGTACACGCTATCGTTTAGATTCCGATATTTATGGACAGCACTATGCGAACGTTGAACTCTATTTATCTCTAATCATGTTGTATATTGAATAAACATTTACATTAAACAAATAATAATTAGTCAATGTCAACAGAATCAGCTATTGTTATGCTGTACTGTAATTGATTGAACAGAATAATAGAGATGTATTTTACTATAATAATAATAAATAATTTCTTACTGTAATAAAATCAGAGACCTCGGGATAAACAAAACTTAATTATGACTACGCTTTAATCGTTGTTATAACTTTATTTTTGGTAAATACGTAATAGTTATTTTTCTGTATAATTTCTGGGTAATTGACCATACGTCTAGATTTTACATAGATAATTGTAAAATTTTGGTTTTACATAATTGTAAGTTTGATGCAGTAAACAACTTCATTCGTTTGTATATTTATTTGTGAGTTTGACCGTTTAAATGTCCTCGCATTATCCTAACTAAGGGCCGGTTTTTCGATCGTCAGATAACTTTTATATGAAGAATAAATATGGCGGTATGACGTATTTCCTATACAAAAGCTGTCAAAACGTCAAATATATTTCCCACATAAAAGTTATCTGACGTTTGAAAAATCGACCCTTAGTAGTATAAATGGGAATGTGATTTTGTTTGTTTGATACGCTTTCACGCCTTAACTACTCAAGCGATCTTCATGAAATGTCTCGTATACGTCGTCAGGAGAACACAAAAGGAAAAAGGGCAACTTTCATTAAAAAAAAGGTACTGTTGCTAACCTAACCTAAACTCACCTATAGTTACGCGAGCGACGCCGCGGGAAAAACTAGTATGTAATAATTTCAATATTGAATTCAAAGCCACAAGCTGATGCTAAAAACTTTATAGAATCATACTGGTGGTTGTCACAAAGCCGATGCGAGTGGCGTGATTGTCAGGAGACCTATAAACTACAATGGATTGATAAAGATTGACATCTGGGAAGTAGTTGTTAACTGATTAGGCAATAGGTAGCTTAGTTCATAGGTTTCCTACTACTTACTACTACTTTTAATAAAAACATGAATTTTGAGCTTAAAATAAATCAATAAAAATAAATCATTTTATTTCGTTTCAACAATAAATATCCTTAAGTTAGTTTGTGGAGTCTCCTTTTAAGCATTTAATGCTTGTGTTAGGAGGCTCCGCTCTTCCATACCATAAAATTACATATTTAAAATAAAAAATATGGATAATTATTAACAATTTACAATGATATAAAAATGATGAATTAAAATAATAATATTAGACATTATTTGACATATACAGCAAATAAAGTCGTTACAAAACTGATTAAATTATTTATTTTTTTGTTTACAATTTTATTACTATTAATATAAATTAATGCATGCAATCTTTGTGTGTTAGTGCAATGTGTGTGTGTGAGTGAGTGTGTGTGTTTGTGTGTTTGTGTGTGTGTATGTGTGTATGTGAGTGTGTATGTGTGTGTCTGACGCCTGAACATGTCTTACGATCTTAGTTACTCGATGAAATGTGTTCAACCGGAGTAATGGCAGTTTAATAGGCCGGTTGCCTGTAAGAGTGGTTCTACCCCTAGGAAAAAGGAGTTTTCTTACAGTTACAAAATAAAAAAGAGAGGGAGTGAGAGAGAAACCAGGTACAGGACGTACGGATCCGGTGCCTGGTTTCTCTCCAGTTATGTGTTATACGCCATCCCATTGGACTATGAGAGTAAAGAAATAGATACCACATATGTAGGTACACATATACACTATAACTCCTGCGCAGATGGCTAATTCCTGTTAAGAATGTCTGCCGTGACTGACACCCGCTCTCGAGGACCTTCTAGATTCCCTATAATATGACTAAGCCCATCCAGTACATCGTCACATAGCCTTATACTACGTGCTCACGTCAGAATACCACCTGTACAAAGCAAATCTCGATGAACGAAGCCTTGAATACCAAGAAGCAGATAATCGACAGTACCATTTATTAAAAAGGAACAATCATCAAATTGAATAGATAAAACAATCACGCATTATTTAAAGGTGAGGTACATTTGAAACATTATGTAATATATTTTATGGTTGTGGGACACCCACATTTGACAGCCACAATTGTGCATATATGAAATAATATACAGGGACACACGTCATTATCAGCTCATCTGCTGGAGCTGCCTTTCGTTCGTTTAATTTTTTCATTTCATTATTCACAAATAATATTGCATTGCACGATTTTCAATCGCCATATAACTTTTATCTTTTTTTTTTTTTTACGTGGGGGAATGCAATGACGCATACCCCTCCGCGGGGGCGGGCGGAGGGATTATGTCGGACTCGCCGGGGTAAAAGAAAGATGTTAAAAGATAATGTACCTCCCGGAATACCGACTAAACCTACCACGGTGTTCCTCGACAAAACCACTATCGACGGGGCCGCGCGAATCGCTTTCGCATGCGGTCGCGACCCCGCCGAGGTTACGGCCCGCCGTATGAAACGGCAGGCCACTACACAAGAGACCTACCCAAAGGACTCACTTCATAAGATTCCCTACTGTCTCCCCCCCTAGGTGGGAGACGGACTCGAAACAGAGGCGCGCGTGGGAACACGCACGCCGCCTCTCGGACCTGGTGCTGAACGGATGGCGGGCAGGCCCACAAAGCCCGCCACCCCCAGGTCAAACCTCAGGGTGGCTGGAGGTCATCGCGCGCCCTCCGGCGCCCGGCTCTGCGGTTGGGGAGAGGGTTTAAACGCTCCCTCTCCCGCTCCGCCGCCTGAGAGAACATGTTTCACGTTTTGTTAAACCTCCATATTAATTCCCTTAAGTAAAAGTTATCCTGGCGATTAATTAATCGACCCTAACGATTAATTACTCAGTGACCAGATGTAAAGAAAAGCATTGCGTCTGGACGCGAAGGTCTGAGGCATTGGCTACTTCTATAATACAATCTAAAGCTATAGTGCCATCTTCTGCTGGCCATTTAACCTTGCCCAAATAACGCCACAACCTTGGTGCCCGGCAGTGGTACAGTTTAATACAGGGCTGATATTATATAGTGTTATATTCGAGAAATCTTTTTGGAGACCCAATAACCTGTGAATAAATTAGTTATCGTAACCTATAGCTGTATCTTACGCTTTGAATGTTCACAAAAACGCAAAAATTTTACAATGTAGATACATTTCCATAAGACCTACAAAGTTGTTCTTTTGAGTAACGCTTTGACTTTATTTTTGGTTCTTTTATAATGTCCTGTAGACCATACTAAATAACACTTTTGTTTATCACTAATTAAATACGTAATTAAAACTTACGTAAAGGTTCTAGCTAATTCGTTTCAAATTAAATTTATAACACTTGTAGTTTCTAATCGTAATATATAATAACACTTCACATATATTCTAAATCTGTTGTATTGTTATGATTACTAAGGTTTTAATAATCTTAACGTTAGATTATTAACCTATTGAGTCGCAGCGGTACACCGGTGGCCAGACACAATAGATTTTTAACTATGTCTGCTATTCTAAGACTTGACAGATTATAATAATATATATTTTAATATCGACACATAATGAGTAAAAATTATAAACAAGACATCCTGATTCCTTATTCACTTTAGACAGTAAATAAAATAGTGCAAGAACTGCAATACCTCTCTCTGCATATGTATAATAAAAAGACAAAAAAATGGGATAGAAGCCCTTCCACAGATAATGATTGATCTAGAGTCATAAGGGCTACGAGCTCGTACGGCCCCTTGACTTTCGCCCCTTTCATAGAAAGACGGAGCTTCGCGGGGCTCTTATTTTTGGGTAGATTTAAGAAGAAACCAAGCAAATATCTACAAAGGGGCGAAACTTAAGGGGCGAACGGGCTCGTAACTGTCATAAGATGTCATCCAAAAGAAGTAATTATGCTGGGTTATCTAGTTGCTGTCTTACTTGGCCCCACTGTGCATCTCATGAGATCTACTCATTTATAAAATCTGCATATAAAATATATTGCACTATTTCACCATAGACTGCACACGCGCCATATCCTGTTATCACCAGCAGTACACTCCAGATAATGAAACACGGCAACTATTTAACCAAATGCAATAAAAACAAATCAAAGCCCTGCGCAGACACCATTATACGTAATTATTCTTAACAAATTTGTGTTGCGTTTAATTGTGGCAAACGATGCCCCTTGACACGTGGAACAAATACTTGAACGAACACATCACGTCTGCATGCCACATATGTAGATTCGCTGTGAAAGGTTGGACAGACGTATAAACTAACACATTTCTATAGATATGACTTAGTTATAGTAAATATAAAACTTTAAGTACATGAAAATGTTTTTTTAACAACTCCCTCACTAGAAATTATTTTAAGTTTATAAACAATCAAATAACACAAAGAACAAGATCATCAGTACTCGAAACAACTATTTGTACTTACATCACGCAATTTTTGTTTTGTTGGAAATCGAAATCAAACGAACAACATTACCGCAGTCGTGCGACTACGCTATACGACCTAAAATTACCACAGTTGATGCTTCTTATCACACTGACTTAGTAAATATATATTTAGGTAACTAATGGCCTCAAATTATATGAATTAATTACTTCACATAGACATGTGAAATAATATACAAATTTATACATAGGAGACGGTAACATTATATTACATCACTCGATTTAACATGGTCTGTTATTGTTAGTTACTGTACTTACGTATATATTTTTTATTATATGCTCGTGTGCACCTACAATACATATTATATAAATCATACATTCATCAGTGCGAGGGACTCGTGTAAAACAACTGCGCATATTGTATCACACACTTGAAATTACACGATGCAACCATTTGTATTGAAACCCCTCCGTGCAACGAGAGAACTAAATCGTTGGTTCCTGTATCATTTGCGCTACGATGCTTGTTTAAGACCTACAACATTTTAACAACACGTACAAGGATAAATAGGTTAGTTTGTTTATAATCAAATCATTCTTCGCACACTGTGGCCGTCTGCTTATAGATGGTTTGAGGAAACCCAAAAATATGCATAGTGGCCATGTGTAAACACGGTTTTCTTAGTATTGTAAGTAAGTACTTAAAATATTTGTTTTCGCGAATATTACTAATACCTATGGACTACTTTTACCGCGGTTTATAATGAACATGTTGTGCTGAGTGTTTATCTTGATCTGAGTGTGTACTTTTCAACAACCAGGAAAGTATATTATTCAAACTTTACAATGAAAGTAATTAAACATAACTTCTTAAATTAAGCAAGTTGATATATTTCAGTATTTCTGATAACAAAATATAATTCAAAAAAGGGTCATAAGTATCATACTATTAGTACTTATGACGTGATCTATCGTGAAGCTGATAGGTGACTGACAGAAAGCCTTTAATGGCTAATTAGTAGTAGTCAACCTAAGAAGAAAATCTTTATATTGACCTATTAAAGTCCTATAAACGAGTCTAGTATTATAACCTGTGATTGATTTAATCTAAACCAGAATGGAGTCTTTTTACTTTCTTCTAGTTCGTATAGACCTGAAAACCTTATACCTGATAGAAATATTTAGAATCTGTCACGCTGTAGTATGGAAGATTAGGGGTGGCATTTAGTTCTGTATTTTAACTAAATGAAAATTATGAAACTGGCTGACCTCAGCAATATTAATTAAAATCAGTGCGAGGGACTTTGACTTCACAGATGGTGTGGGGCTTTAAGTGGTGGCGTCGCCACTGGCGCCGCGCTTAGTGTTGTGGGCTCGATCCCCACACGGTACAAATATTAGTGTGCCCACAAATAGTTGTTTTAAGGCTGCGTGTTCTTTGTGTCCTTTGTTTGGATGTTTGTAAAGTTTCCTGCGTGAATATTCCTAGTGCAGGAGTTGTCTTTTAAAAAGAAAACATAGTTGATTTAAACAATAATTTCTTTATAGCTTGCATGTGTGTCTCAGATTATAAAATTACATTAAGACTAACAAAGACACATTTTAAAAGCGCATACTGTTTATCGGTCACTTCCGCAGCGTTTTCCTTGTCCGCATCCACAAGTTATATCGGAATAAATTATAGTTTTACCTTAAAGCATTAAGTTAAAACTTATATTTATGCATAATTGCTAACTTTACTTAAAAGTTAGTTAGATCAGGAAATGTCAATTACATTAATATTGCTTTAAAAAAAAAACTTGGGCTGCAATCTATATTAATATTATAACGCTGAACAGTTTGTTTGTTTGTTTGGTTTATCGCGGTAATCTCAGGAACTGCTGGTTCGAATTGATAAATTATTTTAGTGTTGCATAGCCCTTCATCGAAGAAGGTTATATTATAGGCTATATAACATCACGCTACGACCAAGAGGAGCGGCGCATCAATGGTAAATGTTACAAATACGGGGCAAATTCTCTTATGTGAAGCAGACGAAGTTGCCCGGGTCAGCTAGTCAATTATAAAATGTGTTTGGGTGTCATAGAATGTCTTAAAGACGAACGAAGTAGAACAACTTCTATTAAAAATTTGGGGGCATACATACATATCAGTAGATCATATAAATATTTGGCTTATACATATGTATGTCTCATTGTATTAAAGCTGTTGGATCTCTAAAATAAATTAATAATAAAATTTAATATAATGAATCGAATGCTTTAACTTTAGAGGTATGTGTACATCATACACCTCTTAAGTTTTTATTACTTGTACATACATATTATGTGTAAAACGCATACCTTCTCTGAGCAGGTAGGCATTCTTGAAGCTCATTCCAGCTATAGCAAAGTAAAAGAAAATCATAAACTAGAGATAACAATAAAATATCTGTCATCCAAAGCTCGACCAAATCTATTGTTATGGCTGAGAATATACTTAAGCTATGATAGAATGACTTTGAAAACTGGTTAATTTAATTGTAATTTATTTATATAACTGACTATTAATAGCGATTCACATATGTTTAAGTACCAGTAATGTAGCATGAAATTGATTATTATAATCAATTTAATTATTCATTACATTTGAATTATACATATCTTTTCAAATAAAGCTTAGAATTAACCAATTAAATTTCTGTATCAAAAACAATCTCATCAAGACTCCAATGAGCTTTCTCTTAATAAAAACTGTTCAAAATAGAGCTCCAATCCAGTCTTACTGTCATTACTATACAATTGGTATAGCAAGTAAAATATCAAAGTTGTACATACATTTCATTTTAGTTTATATTGATCGTTTATTAGACTAGATAGAAACTCTGTTTACTAAACCTTTTTTGCCAGACTAATTACAATACTGAAACCAGTTTTAAGATATTGGTTAGCGCGTTATCGACCCTATTACACTGTAAGAAACAAAAACACTTATTGCGTTTCTTACCTGCACACCACCATTATCTAAAAACGACGTGAGTAAAAAATATACCCCGTAATAGTTCGAAATGTTTTAAAAGATTTTAAAACGATTGCTTGTTATAAAAAACTAAGAACGTTGATCGCTGTGTTTACTGCGTATTTTAAAAACCTAGAAAAAGCACGTCTTCCTTTTATAGATCGATATCAAGAGTTTTTAAAGAGGAAAGCTTTTGAGATTTCCTCTTTAAAAACTCTTATTTCTTCTGCGTTGCATTTTATTCTAAAAAACGAACTAAAATCAGTCCATCTTTACATAACAGGCTCACCATACAATAAGGCTGAAATATAATTACTTACATACCTAAATAGTAGTTATACGCTAACATGTTTAGCAATATTTTTTACTTGCCGTCTTCATCAAAATATTGTAGTCGAATATTTCGATGTTTGGACAGATCTAAAGATTTCACTTGTTTTATAGCGGAATTTAAAGGGAAAACAGTTTAATGCGCTAGTAACACAGTACCTTGATTCTGGAAATAACTACTCAATAATGACCTATTTATAGCCCTGTAAAAACCTAAAATTTGAAACAAATATTTATGGATTTTAAAGTAACCAATACAAAATCTGACAAACATAAGCATAAACCATCACATTACTAGTGAAGCAGTACCCAATAATTTAAAAAAATAGCAGTAATTTGTATAGTCCGGAATGTTTACACTGTGCCCATTATTATTTTTTTGTTTTTGTAACAACTTCCGCTCTAGGAATAATTCCCGTGTCGCGGGAGACTTTACAAACATTCAAACAATGGACACCCAGATCGGAACAACCATTTGTGGATCAGACAAAGTTTTATCCCGTGTGGGCTTCGAACGCAGAACACTCGGCTCAATAGTATCGGCGAGGCGACATCTCAAACCACAACACCATCAATGCAGCAAAATTTTTTATATCCTCTATCAATATTATCCCATAATAGTTTACACAATAGTCTAAAATTACTCGATCCAAAACCAAATCTACCAAGAATTTAAGGAAAAAGCAATAAAACTTCGCCTGATCCGAGAATCGAACTACAAATCTCTTGCACAGCATTCACATTCACTACCTATGTGTGATATATTTTACTGACACATCTTTGTTATAAATATAGTACATAGTCTTATATAATAAATAATACAAAAGATACATGGTAACAGTAACAAGAGCATATAAACTTTTTTATTTATTGATTTGTTTTAACTGTTTATCTATCAGCAGCGATAGCTCAGTGGGGAGACCAACAGACTGCAATGCAAAGGGTCTCGGGTTCGAACCCACGTCGCGCACCTCTGATTTTCGGAAGTTATATGACATTTCGAACTTATGTGCGTATTGATTGACAGTTATCGCCTGCTCCGTGCTTCGGAGAGCACGTTAAGCCGTCGGTCCCGGCTGCCATGAACATCTATGGCAGTCGTTATTAGGGAAGTCGACACAAAAGATCCCACTGGGTCGAAGTGTCGCCGGTCTGTACCGACTGGCCCCCACACAAGATAAAATAATGTCCACTTAATTATTTAAGTATGTTGTTACTATGTGGCTTAACTCCACCAATTACATTAAAAAGAGGAAAACACAACATCTAAGCATATTATCATTAAATTCCTATAAATTACGCTTAATTTCAAAGTCTATTAGGAATCTGACGGTAATATAGCATGCTGTTCTTTATCCTTTTTTATGAATTAGAAAAGCCCTGAAAGATGCATATCCAGATGATTCTCGATTATACATACATTCGAAATGTACGTAGGCATGTAATAATACAATTGTCTACGTCCTTTTCGTTATTAACATCTTCCTTTATCGTACGAATAAGTGAGTCACGTCTGTATGAGATAGTCTCTGACATTTTGAAATACAGTATCTTGTCATGCGATGTTAGTTTCATACAGAGCCTTTGTTCTTTTAGATTAAGTAGCAATAAGTGATTACTTAAAACAATAGGTATACCATAGTACTTATAGGACAGTCCTCATTGTAAATACTATTAGAGTTTGGTTGGGTTTTGAATAGAATAAATTTGCGGTAAGCGTTTGGGTTTGACATTCTCATATTCCCGGGATAAGAGCGTTTTAGGATTAACATCCCTGGATGTCCGTAACCTCGACGTTTCTAAATATAAATTGGAATTGAATTAGACTGAAAAGAAAAACACAAACGTTTGTTATAAACAACGAATTAGAATCAAATTTGAAAGTAATATAATTTAGCACAAAGTAGTTATACAAATTAATTACTTTCATTATCTTGCTTTACTTATAGTGTAAATTTAACGCCCAATATACATACATACATAATTATGTATTTATTCATTTATTTAGGTTCATGTATTTATTTAGGTAGGCCGAAGATACAATAATATTAATAATGAAAATGTAATTAATAAATGCGCATAAGGCATTATTCTACCTGGGGTGTAGCAGAGATAAAACAAAGAAGGTGCGAAGTGCAGTTATATATAAATGTTGATAAGATTGCCTTATTAATTATTAACGAATTATTAAGTTGTTTGTCTATTACATTATATAATACAAATTACAGTGTAATCATCTTTAGTTCAGTATTAAAATAACGCCAGCAAGCCATCCCAAAATGTAGGGGTTACACCAACTGTAATTCGATAGTATTACACGGTCTTACTGTTTTATACTCCTACCACCAAAAAGCTAAAACGTATTAGCTTTTACCCGCGGCTTCGTTCGCTCGGAAATAGTACCCTATGTCTTTTTCTGTACCCCTGATAACGTGTATGCGAAATTTCACGATGATCGGTCGAGTAGTTTAGGCGCAAAAGCGTAGAAAACAAACTCACATTCGCATTTATAATATTAGTAAGGATTAACTGAATGAAACAAAGTACAAAGCAGTATAAGCTAGATTAATCACCCAGAATGTAGTTGCCTGTTTTTTATTTTAATCATCAGATTTTCTAATACCAGGTATCATTCACGTGTTGCCAACCTTGGGGCGAAGGGATTAAAGATGTGATGAAAGAAAAGTACTAGGCAAGTAGGTATGTTAGCCTCATGAGCTCTTAATCACCAGAAAAGGGTTCGCGATGTTCTTTACTCTTATGTATATTATGTCTATAGTCTTCCCATACTTGCCTCTGGTGGATTAAGTTTAACGGAAATAAAAATTCATTCCCAAAGGCCACTCATACTAAAATTGTATGAACACGATGATAGCAAGTACCTATAATTTGATATGTAATTTTCATTCTAAAGCAATCAGTCGGTCTCAATCTTCAATTCGACAAAGAACTCTTTTAATGCATGTCTGTGAATCTGACCTTTCATTCTCCCTTTACAAAAGCTGGCTAGTACACAAAGCATACATGTATTAACGTTGATTAATATTAATCTTCGAAAGACCCAGCTTGAGCTACGGCATGCAATACAATCAATGGTTTATTTCATAGGTACTAGATTTTGCCCGCGGCTTCCCTCGTGTAAATGTAGATTAGGTAAGGTTAGCAACAATATTATTAAGCTGTTTCCCTGGCAACGTGTAAGCGAAATTTCATGATGATCGGTCGAGTGCTTAAGGCGTGAAAACGTAACAAACAAATAAATTCATGTTCGCATTTATAATATGTATTAGTTACAGTTAATGAATACTTAATACTGCGCGGATGTCGTAGAGGCTGTTTTGTGGTCTCTCGTTTAAGTTGGCACGACGCTATTGCCCCTGTCTCAAGTTTTGTGCATTCGATACCTAGACGACACAAACATTTGTGTCAATCATAAATTGTTGTTCCGAGTCTTGGTTTTCTTTGTGTCCGTTGTTTCAGTGTTTGTAGACTGTGCACGAGATGCATTTAAAAAGAATCACATAATTTGCCTAGGTCAGCTATTTCTTTTTAAAATATTGGTCACGTTCTATTTCGACGTCAATCGTGTCAACTGTCTCTAGCAACAAATTTATAAAAAGATTTAAATTAATTTCGGTCTTCTGGCAAAGAGTTGACATTCTAATTTGTAACCTTGAACTTGTTTGAATAAACAGTCACCAAATTCAAACACGGGTCTACTAATAAAAAAAATACTATAGCACTTATTGTACACATAAATACTTCAAGATAATATTGTGGCGCTATCCGTAAGTGCGTATATATATATATATATATATATATCTATACCCATTGTATTCTAAATCCAAACCTAATTGCCATAGCCAATTTATTCATAACTGTCATAAACTCATAAGTTATAAGTCCATATAGAGACTGTGACATCACCGAATATGTAAACACGCCTATTTCATACAGCCACCGATATTAAATAATATAGCTTATGTGTGTCTTGTGTATATGATTAGCCATTATAATTGCTGTGGGACGCCAACGTCCAGTAGTGTACCGCTAAAAGCTGCTGATGATAACAATGATATTTAGCCAGTATCATAGAAATATAATTGTCTATAAGAATGCTAATATTTATTTAATAAACGTTGCAAAAACTATTTATTTGAATGTGAAATCAAGCTCAAAACGAACTTTATAAACGCACCCGACTACTTACTTTTATCTCAGGAACATTGCTAACTATGTACATAATTTATTTTTAAACGCTGTATACACTGTGATGTACGTTTTTTTTTTTTATTATGTTTGACGTCCCTATAATATTCAGAGAACTGACAGTCTTTTTCATATAAGTATACAATACATTCCTCACAAAATTGACGCATCCTTAATATGGCACTTGACCAGACTAATAAACTATAGTTTCCTTACAAAACTCTATCATAGATAAACACGGACATATTAGATTGATATCCTACTTAATAAGTATGCACATACAACTTGACGGTGTCACAACAATCACATATTTTCCTGTATGTCCTAGAACGCAAGACAATTCTCAACAACGTGTGTGGAACATTCAATGCCGGCGAGCTGACAGTCGTCATGGGACAGTCCGGGGCCGGCAAGAGCACTCTCATGGACATCCTATCTGGCTATACGTGAGTTTATTTTTATTACCTGACGTTACATTGAAGAAAAACATACACGCACACTACAACAACATATTAATTGAACATCATCAAGAAAAATTGGCTGATTTTGAATGAGTAATGTTGAGATTTTCGAGCGTGAAGTGTAGTCTTCTTTTGAATTAATGTTGTAGGGTAAAATGTAGAGTACAGTAGGATAGACTGATGCGATATAAAGTAGATAATAGCGTCGATTTGTGTATCGTGCTAAACTGATGTTAATATCTCTTTCTTGCCATTAAGAAAGGTTAGCAATGGACACTAACAAATAACTGCGTTCTGTGCTTGTTGCCAGAGTAAGAGTCATAAAGTAAACGGTGACTAATAAAAGTAAATGAAGTGGAGAAGCTGTGAAATTTTATATTTTATTTTCTCTCTCTTAAAATAATAAACATAAACAATTATTTTTATAAATATTTTCAATCTATAAGTTTTAATAATGAAAATTTGGTAATGAAAAGATTTGAATAAGTATCCTTAATATGTAACTAACTACATAAATCATTATGTAGTTAGATTAGCATTTTTGTTATTTTTGTTTTTTGTCCTATTTAGGACAAAAAGCAAAAATAATAAAATAAATAACAAAAATAAAGGTTTAATTTAAGTATTCAATCATAAACGGCTTAGTTATCTTATTTTAATTGTTTATGTGCACTTATTGATTTATGAGGTATAAACGAATCTCGAATACAGGTGAATGACACGCAACAGAAGATATCTATTTTTATCTCATTAGTCGAGTATGAGTTAGCCAGTCGCTATGTTAAATTCACCATTTGTTTAACACTGAATCGTCTGATCAAATAAAACAATTGTTTACATAATCTGAGCTTACCATCATATCTATACTAATATTATAGAGGAAAGTCTTTTTTTTTGTGTGTATTTTTTTTTTGTTGGCAGGTATTTAACTCAAAAAATACTTAACCGAATTTAAAATTCTTTCACCATTGGAAAGCTATATCATCACCGAGTATCATAGGCTATATTATATTTTAAAAAGTACTGTACATAACCTACTTTTACGCGAGCAAAGCCACGAGCAAAAGCTAGTCTTAAATAATTGTAATTGCATGCGCAAAATCGAGACAACAAGTTACAAAACTATTGCTCTGTCTTATTCACGCGTATACAAAGCCAATATTTCAAGAAAAGAAAGTAGCTACCTACGACTCCTGATCAAATATCTTAAATTAATAAAAATAGCTTAAATATCCTTTAACGGCAGCCTCGTATTACGGGTACCTCAATTTGAGTCTACCACTAATCGGGAAGGAGACAGTTATTTATGAAGCCGCGATGAGTTGGATACATTTAGAACAGATACCAGTACACGAACGGGAGATCTTTACTCAACAATGGTACTTTAACTGATAATAAAATATAATACAACTTATCAAAGTAGGAAGTGCGACGCAATACGTAATACAATCAAACAAAACGTCACAATATATCTATATTTTTTTATTCCACAATATCTATACAAATAAATAAAATTGAATTGTCTGTCTGTTATGTCGAAATAACAGCTTTTACTAAAAGCAAATTAAAATATATACAATTTTATTTTCTTTTCTTTTTTTCCTGGCTAATCTCTGAAATGGCTGAACCGATTTTGACTGAATCTAGATTTTTTTGTAAATTAAGTCTGCCGCTAAAGAAAGGCAATCCACGCGGATGGTGTCGCGGGTAACAGCTAGTTTATGATAAATGTGGTATCAACCTGGAGTGGTCCTATATCACACATATTACTCTAATAAGCAAAACATTGTTGTCTTATGATCCCCTGTTCTGCTTTATGGCTACGTGAACTTTATCGTAAAGGTAGTTGTTGGCTGCGGCAAGGTCGTAAAAGTTACAATACTGAGGTTCAAATCCCGACCAATAACAAATCTTTATCCAATGGTGATTCAGCTATCCAGTTAAATTGATCTATATTTAAACATAGCATAATGTCAAAATTTTAAATTAGGTTTAGGTTTAAATCATTTATTCTTAAAAAAAGACAAAGCGTGAGTATATAACATAACACATTCAGTGAATTCATTATAAGTAACCATTACCGAAACATGTATATATACTATACATATAATATATTATTAATCCTTTTTAGCAAGGTGCGAGAGGCATTCCACAGTTTCTATCTCAAATGTTGTTAGAATAATTTGCTATTATATGTATATTCGAATAGCCGAGATCGAAAACTAATGAATTAGTTAATATTTTTTATAAGTTATTAAATATTTGTGCTCCTTCATAGGTACTCATACTCTTTTTAGCATAGTTGGTTCGTATTTTTGGCAAAACAAGTAAACTTGGGCGACGAAGGCTACGTTTAGATATTTGGGACTTTTTGATAAATAATATATTGGCACAGATGGTCTTGTCTAAAATTTTCCTACTTAAAACACAAGTATTATATTTATAGAGTTAATTGATATTCATTAATTTTGTTTTTTTAAAGATTTTATGTGTTGGTGTCAAGTATGGATAGCGAAATAGTGATTTTGTTTTGCACTCTTTGCAATTCTTGTAATTTCGTTTTACCGGCGCTTCCCCAGATTTCTATAAGGTATAATAGATGTGACTTCACAAGAGAACTCGATTTGATTGTGCCATGTTAAGTGATTATCTATTCTCAGGCATATCAATAGTTAATGTGCTATGCAGCGGGACTTTTTTATTCCTAGCGTTAAAAATTACGTAACAGGTTTTAGAAATGTTATATATAATATTGTCAGCAAATTGTATTATGTCATTCAAACAGAATATTTAGATGTTGCTCGTCTTTACCAGCTTTATAACTTTTTATACCATGTATGTTGCCTCCGAAGTAAATTAAGCACGTATCATCCGCATACAAAGTTAAACGACCAGTAAACTTAGTTCTGTGATGTTATTTATGTATTATAAATTAATAAGACGGTAAAATTAAAAGTTCAATATTTACGTAAAAGACAATCTATGGAGGAGGAATTTGAACCTGCGTCTTCAAAAAAGCCAATATCAACCTGGTAATTGTTCAAATGCGAGACATAATTGAAATTGTCTGGCCGCCCGGTATGCCGCTCAATAGGTTAAGTAATTTTTTTGTTCTATAATTGATATCAGCGTCAAGTTGATAATCGTATAGAGTGTCAAGGTCATACATTCGGCTCAAAACGTTAAACTGTTTTACATGCATCTCACGAACAATTTTGCCGAGGCATCTCACCCGTGATCCAACCGGTATGCGCCAGCTTAACTATAATACGAACGCAAACACCTACACACGACGACAATAATCGTAATACAAACAAAAAAGGTATCGCAAGGTATATGATAAGAAAAATAATTCTTCTAAAGTAGTCAATAAACACTAATTTAAAAAAGAAAAAGCAGCATAAGTGTTAGTACTGGCAAAAAATATAATGCTTGACTTGTTGTAATTTTGTTTTCTATGATTGACAGTAGCAACCCTGCAAGATAGGTATAAAACTGTTAAACAGATAAGGCTAGATCATTGACTCATGGTGCCATGGCATTAAGCCAAATTTCACACGTGCATTAGTAGTAAAGGGAATCTATAGTAATATTTCAAAGAGGTAATATTTTTTTTTGTTAGGAGCAATCCCTTGCACAACGGTAACGATTCTAAAATCTTTACTACACCTTTGTAGCATAGGTTATATTTTAATTTCATACTACGTAAGCCAAGCCGCTGGTTTCTAAGTAAGTAATACATACATACATAGATTCACGCCTTTTTCCCAGAGGGGTAGGCAGAGACTACGGATTTCCGATTTAAGTAAATAATAGTGAGATATTTTCATTATTTGATGCTTTAGTCTGTGATAGAATTATCCCTACAGATTTAATATTATGTGCGAATCAATACTTTGATTAACCAGTAAATCCAAATTCAAATAATGTATTATTATTTCACATATATTTGTACAATTTTATGTAGCAACACATCGCAAAACTGTTTATTAACTAATCCACTGATTCATTCTCTTTTTGGCTACAACCCATATTATATTGCTATAGCTTAAAAATTTCAACCAGACATATTATTTTATTGATACGATGTCTATCACCCTGGTAGTAATACCAGCACAAAATAGTACTAGTACTATTTTGAATAGCTGGCAATATTCGAACAACACACATGCTGGCCGCCAACGATTCAGGAGTACCGGAATGAGATAATGATTCTGTGCCTAATTTATGACCTAATAATGTATTTGCTATTCTTAAATGTATTATTCTTTATGTGACTACAGTTATACAGTTAGTCGGTTGCTTACCGGAGAGGCACTTTTAACATCACCTAGTTCATTGACTGAACAAAATTATTTGAATAAACGTGTTTTATAGTTCAAAAAACTTATACAACAGCTTTGTCCGTCCGTTCGTCCGTCTGTCTGTTATACAACTTTCAACTCAAGAACCGTAAGAGCTAGAGACTCGCGGTCAACGCCATTCGACTCAGCATAGTCGATATACCCCAAAATCACTATGACCTTTGACTTCTAACCTCGGTCAAGGTAATGTGGTATCACGTGACCTTTGCATATTACTTGAACCATTTATTCGAACTCTAAGATTTACGGCAATTCATTGCCGTTTCTCACTTGTTTCTAAACCAGTTCGGTGCAGCGCCGATGGGTTTTCGTCTTAACTTACTTTAAAAACATTTCTCATCATCGTAAAGTTTATGAATGCTATGTAAGCTTGTAAAAAGTTCATTATTGTCTATCAAAATGTGACAAAGCACGTTTCCACGCAATTGATTACGTTAAAATTTGGAAGTATTCAACTTTAAATTCTATAAACTCGAACATAGCGCCGCCGCGCCGCGCCGTTAAGGACTGGTTTGTTACCTGCTTAATAAAAGGAATACATTATTCATTAAAAGAAAGTAAATTGCTGCTCACTTTCTTATTTTATAAATGTGTATCTTCTTTTTTTTACGTAAAAAGCACGGTTATATGTATTACTGATAATAAATATATGAAAAGGAAAAAAGAGAAATAAATTATAATGTCACACAATACTTGACATCAAACTTATCATTCATATGAAATAATTTTTTCATGATATATGTAGATATGTATATATTATGGCAAATAATGTATATGCAAGATATGACTATTACGGACCTGTGTTGACGTTTCTGCTTTTACTTTTAGTGGAAATTGTTTTAAGGTTTTGCTTATTTACATATAACATATATTTGTTAAACCAAGTCTTCTTCTCTTAGAACGTGAAACTTTGGCACATTAATTTAATTAAAATAAAAGAACTCTAGAAAAAAGAAAATCTGTAGGAACAAATAAAAATATGTATAATTTTTCATAATGTCCATATTTACATACCTTTAACATGTAGCCACTTCTTTGCTTATGATAAACTAAATGATTTTGATTTTCTAGATGACTATTGTCTTAACATATTTTAACAAAATTTAATTACAATACTATCAGTAATTATGTTTGCTATGCAACGAAGCTTTATGGATTTATAACTAAAAGAACCGTAGCTTATCTTTTGTAATGTATGTACCTACAAGTGTAAGTTTGTGAAACAGTAAAGTTTGTAAAGGTATTTCGATGTTAGTTACTCAGTTATTGATACGCTTGAAAGACGAATTACTACATCCTTATCCTGCATCAGATGACCGGAGCCTCGAAGTGAAGCTAGTAACGTAATATGCATGTCATAACAAAAACTCATAGGAATAACCACGAAGATATCTCAAACAGCTTAACAAAATCAATACATAAAAATGAATGTATAAAATATGAAGAAATACTTATATTTTACATTGCTTGTGAAGTTGAAAGTATAGACAACTTATCCAATAGCATTGTGTACACTGACCAAGGGAACAATGTCTCTTCAACGTGACACTAATGTAGACATGCAGAATGCCTATAATACCTTTGTTGAGTACCTACATCATTTAAGCTTCACCGTATACATTATATTAAGTTGTGAGTTCAATAAAACTTATAAAGAACTAAGGTCTTAAAGGTCGTTTAGAATTATGTCTATTTTTTTAACGTCCTTGCAATACATAGCACTGTGGACGACATGAAGAACTTTGATAGATAGAAATATGTTCGGTAAAGTGCAATCGAATTTCGTCAATATTTTAATACTTAGCTAAATAAATGTAGCTGCAAAGGAAGCGATACATGATCTCAACTTAAATTAAATAATAAGGCTTTCACGAATAAAAGCTAGCTGATGTAATAGTAAAAATTATCAATATTACAAACAAAAACTCGTACCAATACAAATTTATTGCTCAACATAAGATAAAACAATTACAAACAAATCAGTTATCTTATTACTATTTCAATATAGTTGCGGCAACATAAGTTATTCAAGATAATACAAGACAGAATTTTACTATAAATTAGCAGTTTAGTTGCTAGTTCATAATAGTTGATATCACAGGTTTTAATATTGTTGCTATTGGGTGTTATGATATGAAAAAAATATAACATTGAAATTAAACTAATAAATAAAATAATTTTATTAAATAAATGTATATATAAAAATATTAATATTATAATATTTTATAAAAATAAATAATTTTATTAGCTCATAAATTAGTAAAATAAAATCAATAGTAGTAGTAGTGTAATATTTTCAAAATTTTGTAATACAGTGATAAATAAACAACGCGATAAAATCCGTATATAGTAGTTTAATTTCAATGAATAACATTCGCGTAAACAGAAGACAATATTATGTAAATTATAACATGTCCTATCAAAACATCGTACATTCAGGGAATTCACAAAACTTAATAATGCCAATTTCTAATTCGATTTATTAGTCGTTTTGCACGAATTTGTTAAAAAACTACTCTTTTTAACAATAATGCTTTTAAGCCTCTAATCCGTGTTGTGTTTGTAATGGATCAACGCGTGAGTAAATGCTCACGGTGTCGGTTGCATAGGCCGTAGGGATCAGGGGCCTTGGGGTATGTTTGTGATCCTCATTTTAATAAATTATACATAAAAGACCATTCTTACTACATTTTTTAATCACTACGATGTCACCAGAGATAATTAATTAAATTTACAAATTGTTTATCAACATGTTTCTTGTGCTTTATTTTTTGTTACAATCTCAAGCAACGATCAGCATGTCCTCTAAAAACTAGGTATTTGCAAAGAACAAAAAATCACAAATAAAACTAATAACATATTTATCATTCAGAATATACATAAAAATACGTCATTTACTTACTTCATGCTGTATTCGTTATGAAGAAAATAATAAATAATGGGTAGTATTTAACTGTTCCTCAATTTATTGCCTCTGTTCCACCAAAAATACTAATTGCACAGCAAAATATGCTTACCAAAAATACTAATTGCAGCACTAACAGCAAAATATATTTAAAGAAATCGATCTAAGTCGAGAGAGCCTCGCTTCGCGGGGCTCCTAACCCTTCGGAGATGGAATGCAATGATTTGCGGCATATAGGTGCTCGTTATGATATATTTTAGTACGCATATTTTGCTGTGCAATTAGTATTTTTGATGGTCATTATATTTAATCCCATAAATAAACCTAGCTCTTTTTTTTAATAGCATTTATTTCGATAAAATTAAAATGTGGTACTTTGTTTTCAAACTCGCCAAACTGTAAACACAGTTTGTTGGCGAAAGAGGCGCTCTTTCTTAATTCTAGTTACCTACATACTTATACTAAATTATAATTTATAGACATAATATTATTATGTTAGAGGAGTTTTGCATATATTACATAAACTCTACTTACTTTAATTATTATATATGCTTAAAACAAAAATTATATTTATATTAATTATGGTCTTGTGTATTCATAATACAATGGTTTGTATTGTGCCTAACTATTAATGATGTTTAACATCTAATTTTTCAGTCTTTTCTTTAAAGTTACCCTGCTTATGCCTTCCGTGTGAGTTCTTATAAAATCTATTTTATTATATATTACAGGAGTTAAGTATTGTCTAGTTCGTTCGCCGTAGTAATTTGTTACAGAAGGGGTCACATATTTCCCTTGCTGAGCTTGTTTGGTGCAATACTTATGTGTCTTAGGTTTTTTATGTTAATATTATAAATGCGAATGTGAGTTTGTTTGGTATGGTGTCACCCTTTAACTACTCAACGATCATCACGAAATTTCGCATACTCGTTGACAGGGGTACAGAAAAGACCATAGGGTACCTTCCATCTAAAAAAAGTACGCTTCCGGAGTAAGCGAAGCCGTGAGCGAAGCCGCGTAAAAGCTAGTATCGCATATTTATATCCAAATAAAGACTACTTGCTTACGTTTTATAGCGACAGACACGCGTATAATAAACGAGTAGATAAGAGCGTCAACGGTTCAGGAAACTATCACGTACTTTAGAACATTAATGCGCTCTTGTTTACTCCGCAAACAAAACAAAACGTTATCTCAGTGAGTCAACACAATAACATTATACAATACAAAACAATGAATTCACCATCACCACGTGGTAGAGTTAAAGTTTAATTTATTGTACCTAAGAGTATGTACATATGCCATACATTTTATTTAGTTTTGCTTATCAACGTTTTACAGGAAGCCATTGCGAGCTGTTCGAGGTTTTATAAACAATATATAAGTTGCAGTTGATTTATATAACATATATTTTTACACTTCGACCTATAGCATAAAACTGATTTAGGTTAAATTTGAATAGGCCTGATGAGTTGATGACTAAAAAAAAGTTATTAGGCCGTCTATTCGATTAGCAAAAAATATTGGATACGTATTTTTTTGTCCCACGATTTAATAACAATGAAGATATCAATTTCGTGTTACGTCACTATTCAGTACTAATTTTATAAGAAAGTGACGTCACAAGCTCCCACTCCCGAACTTTAATGCGTTATATATCTTAGTCTAATTTGATTGTATTGTTAAAACAAAAAATAGGTGTCCAATATTTTTTGCTAATCTAAAAGATGGACTAATTAGAATTACTTAGTTTTACCCCTGTCGTCATGCCTATTATGGAAGATTCATTTACTAAAGGCATTTCCAGTAATTTCTTTTTTGCGTATTTGTTATAGCGTAGGCACATTGTAAAACTGTGTCAATTTCCTATCGCAGAAGTAGGTTTCAAGACAAAAGATAAAATAAACATAAATTAAGCATGATAATTTAAGTGGTCGCCAAGCTACCAATGCATTGCGTATTGTGTTAAAAACAATGTTTTCGTAAATGTTTTTTGTGTGAACCGTAGTACAATTGTTGTTTTGAGTCTAGACTCTAGGTATTATTTGCATCCTTTTGTTGTCTCATCATTAGTCATTAAGTCCGAACTACGACTTTATTTTAAATTGTATATATTATTTAAACATATACCTAGGCATACTTTGTTTACGTAAGTTAAGAATTGCACATGAGTTTGTGTATACTAGGAATATTAGTTATTTTTATTCAAATTCTTCATTAATAATAAGTACACCCGGCTACACATCAAGTTAGACATCCTATATACGCATAACTACGCTACATACAAAATAGAGAACGCACGATTCGCAGCGTTCAACTTCTAATAGTTCAAAGTCCAAACAGTCTAGGTTGATGTGTCGCTGTGTGTACGTCAGCAAAATTAACGCCAGACCATTAATATACCAATCGGCCGAATTGACAATACTTTTTTTTAAGGACAACTCCTGCTCTATATCTGATACCTATGTCGCGGGGTACTTTACAAACATTCAAACAACGGACACAAAGAACACCCAGACTCGAAACAACTATTTATAGATCACGTACTTTTTTATCCCGCGTGGGATTCGAACCCACAACAGCGCGGTGGCAGTGGCGAGGTGAATCTTTAGCTATTACGCCATTAATCCATTATAGAACATATACATATATGCTACTAACATAACTACGTTAGTTTATAATTAAAATTTTGAATTTATTTAATCGTCTTAGTTTGTATATACTACTTATATATAAAGACGGTCTTAATGGCTGAGGCCTCACGTATAATCTTAACAACTCGCTCGTTATTCATAATTGAATAAACCGAAGTGGCTGTCATCATCGTTTACTGGAATATTTCCAGAATTGACACTACACCATATCAAGGTCTTTCAAGCTGTCAGACCAGCAATAAGCCACTAATAGAGCGACGATTGTGAGTTCGTACATCCTGTAGTATTGCCGAATTAGGCGCAGGAACAACTCTACAAAGATTCTATTCATTCCTAGTTGAGTTAGTTAGGGAGTATCCTCGACAAAAATTGTAACGCTTCTTATGAATAAGGAGCCATTTAACTTTTATACGCTCGAATTTTACTTTAAGATTTCACTTTGATGACGGATAATCACTACATACTCGTATTATAAAACAATTCCTCAGTTGCGTCTGTCTGTCTGTTCGCGATAAACTCAAAAACTACCGAACGGATTTTCATGCGGTTTTCACCGATAGACAGAGTAATTCACGAGAAAGGTTTAGTATACACCTAAACCTTTCTCGTGAATTACTCTGTCTGATGTCGTGATTTGTAAAGGTTTTGTACTACAAGTGCTAAGCCGGTGCGGGTCGCTAGTACACGTATAAACTAAAATATTTTAAGCATGTGTAAAAATAATCAGCACATCTCAAGTTTATAAGAAAGTCTATACATATAAGATATTCGTATACTAACTAACTCCGGAACACAGGCTTGTATATGTAAGTATGTCAATATAAACTGTTTACATTTTGCGGTGTCAAGTTTATTCGAGATTCAAAGTGTTAACAACCACAAAAATCTACATAAATGTTCTTTAATGCTAAATAACAAACTGTTGAGTACCACATGCTATATTTATACGTCACTGTGCATAAAGGCAAATAACATAATTAGGTTATTTGAAAACACAACAACTTTAATATTGTATGACATTACTGTCTCTTTATTCTTCTGCAATGACATAAGACCTATTGGGATTGTGACCTAATAATCTTATATATTACTAGCGAGCCACCCCGGCTTCACACGGGTAGTACAAAACCTTAACAAATTATACACCTAAACCTTCCTCCAAACTCTGTCTATTGAAGAAAACCGCATGAAAATCCGTTCAGTAATTTTTGAGTTTATCACGAACAGACAGACAGACGCGGCGGGTGACTTTGTTTTATAATATGCAGTGATACCAGAAGTGTCATTGAGGAATAGAATCGTTCATTTGCAGGGTTGAAAACTATCAACCCTACAAAAGACTATACTAAAGGCTTTAGTAAAAGCGATCTAAGAAAAAGATTACAACGCAGCCAAGTTGTTACGACATGATCGCCCATTCTATAACTTCAATAGAATAAATTTCATTGTACTTTATAGTAAGCGTTCAAATATATCAAAATTTCGAACCGTGTACCAAACTCGTGTGGTGGACATTTGTTTATATATTTTATAGTGTAAAAAGTAGCCTGCCAGTCTTCCAAGTTAGAGAAGTGCGGCCGCTGTTGAGTATGAGTCATGTCAGCTGTCTCATGACTCAGAACTTATGAGCTTGCTTTGTCTGATAACGATAACATTCACTGTGCCTAATGCAAAATATATTTTTATCAAAGTAACAATGTATAACATTATTATTATCAGGCGGAAAACAAACACAATGATACCTAAACTCTATGTATTTGTTGGTTTTTAATATCGGACAAAAACACCTTTATGTATTTAAGAGATAGATAAGTATTAACTAGCGAATAATTAGAAAAAATCTTACCTACGAACGGTACTAAGCTTTGATTGTCAGTTGAATAACAGTTAAGTAACAGCGATGGGCCGTTAATTAATAGTTAACCATTACTCAACGTCTTAAAAGCTATTCAGTTAAGAGGTAGCTAAATATTAGCTGTTAGTCTTTGTAACGGCTTAACGCAAGGTCAATGTTCAACTGTTGACAAACATGGACATATCATAAAGATTACCATCTGTGCCTTTAAATGGATGGCAGTTTAAAAACAAATAACATTACATAATTTTGATAATACTAATTAAATTATTTTTAAGCCAACTAGGTATCAAAATAATAAATAATCAATACCTATAATAAAATGTTTACCAGTTTCCTGTTTGTTGTTTTGGCGTTTGTGCACGGTAATCTTCTTAATGGCTAAACCAATTTGAACATAGCTTTAAGAGAGATAAGCTTTGTTATTTTTGAGATAAGCTTTGTTTAACATAACAGCCTTTCTTATAAACCAATCGCGAATATTTAAGAAGTAGCTTTGTATTAATATCGTCAAATCAGTAAAAGAACACTTATAAAATAATACTCAACGTTGAGTGTTAATTGATTATTAATTATTATTAATTGAGGCGCTCATAGCCAGTTACACTCACTGATCGGTAAACGATTAGCGAGGTTAAGCAACGTTGAGTGCGGTCAGTCTATAGATGGGTTGGCCAGTTCCTGTGTCGTATACGCCGGCAAGAGACTGTCTGAGGTTGTCACCACTGCGGCGACTGCCGCGACGTTGTTGAGGACACGGCGCTGCACACTTTGACGGTTTGCCTCGCCTGGCCATCGCAGCGCCGTGAGTAGATCGCGGCAGTCGGACCGGTTGCCCTCTCGCTCCAGGCCGTAGTTTAGTCTATGGTTCGGAGACCCTCTCCCCAAACGCAGAGCCGGGCGCCGGAGGGCGCGAGATGACCTCCAGCCACCCTGAGGTTTGACCTGGGGGTGGTGGGCTTTGTGGGCCTGCCCACCATCCGTTCAGCACCAGGTCCGAGAGGCGGCGTGCGTGTTCCCACGCGCGTCTCTGTGTCGAGTCCGTCTCCCCTTTAGGGGGGAGACAGTAGGGCTTTCAAATGAGTAGTGCCTATATTGGGTAGGTCTTCTTGTGTAGTGGCCTGCCGTTTCACACGGCGGGCTGCAACCTCGGCGGGTCGCGACCGCATGCGAAAGTGATTCGCGCGGCCCCGTCGATAGTGGTTTTGTCGAGGAACACCGTGGTAGGTTTAGTCTGTATTCCGGGCGATACATTATTATTATTCCATCTTTCTTTTACCCCGGCGAGTCCAACATAATCCCTCCACCCGCTCCCGCGGAAGGGTATGCGTCAATGCATACCAAGTAAAAAAAAAAAATAGGTGGTTGACAGCTTAGTGGTATTTCATCTGAGCGCCTCCATACTTCGGAGGGCACGTAAAAAGTCGTTTCCAGTTGTTGCCAAATTGACAGCAGTCGTTAAGACATGTCAGAGGCCTACGGGCGGCTTGAACAGCTTTTGACAACAGGTTGGCCACTAACCACACGAAAAGAAGAAGATGATGAATATTAGTTAAGTAACAACGTCGGGCCGATTATTAAAGATTAATTACTCATCAAGGGCTTGTGAGCTTTTTAGTTAAAAGGTTACCGATAAGTAATCGATATTCAAAGACTGTAAATTATTATAATATAATTTGTTTTATAATAATAATTTACAGTCTTTTAATATCGATTAGAGAGATAGATTAGATTAACTTAGTGAGTAATGGAATAATTACTTTGAGAGCTTTCGAGGTCTCAAAGTATTATTCCATTACATTTCAGTTTTAAATAAGTACATCAGTTATTTTTAATGACAAATGTAAAGATATCGACATGTTAGAAGATAATCATAACACGTCAGAACCACATTTGATGTCAACACTATTAATTTGATAGTTTTGCCAGTGCCACATCTTATATTTACAATGTAAACTTAACTTACAATAACTTCAGGAGTTGTTTATTATGCGAATTTTATATCAAGTAGCACAACTCTTCGTGTGTTTAAGCGTTTCTACCATACATATTATAAATGTTTCAAGTTTAACAAAAGTTTAACTTTCAGTATAAAGAACCGGGCTTCCCAAGTGTGGTTACAGTGGTGGGTGCACATACATAGCTAGATGCATATTTCCCAGAAAGGAAGGCAGGGCTACAGATTTCTACTTAATATAAATACTCATAATATTGGCACAATAATAAATTTATAAATTAACCTTTATAACTTAAACAATTTATAAGCGATATTTATGCTTTAAAGATAACGTTGAATTCGTCAAGAGCTATTTTAATAATATAAACATACTATCAGTGTCAACGATTGTAGTTAGTGGTCATCCTGTATCTATTAATATGATAAGTAATGACCTACTGTCGCAAAAGTTTGCAAACATTACATGGCCACGATCTTCAGCTGATTATTACCCTCTAAAAATGTATTATATTAAAAAATTTGAATCTGTTTGAACATTCGTGAATTATAAGTTTATGTATGATTCTGGGTTTAATATCGAAGTTGGGCCTTGTCATAAGGCTTTTCTGTTCAGCAATTTACGCTTTGTAAATGTACCTGGTAAACAGCAATTGGCTCGATGCTTATTACTAACGGCCTAAGAACCCTCTTTAAGCACAATAGTTTGCATTTTATACATTTATATATGTATGTACTTAATTAGAACGGCCGCAAGCCACTTATATTAATTAAGGACACAACTATCATACTAACTTTTCACAATATTCCTTACACACCGACGAGAATAAGGTATGTATAAGAGAATTAGCAAGGGCTACTGTGCGACAAGCTGGTAAGGCAAAAAGTTCGTGCTTTCTGCCGCGACGGTAATTCTTAGGAACAAATGTTCTCAATAGCCCGTCATGTAGTTCTAGTACCATCAATTACATTTTATAAAGTAAAGATTACATTATTTCACAAAAAAACATAAAAATAAAAAAATTGTACGTAATATACGACAGAACAGAGATTTATTCCATGTTCTGTAGTATCTACACATAGGCGAAGTGAGGCAACATATGCACTCATATAAATACAATACATTCATAGCAACGCAGAAGTTGTCTTTGTCATCTCATGAACCGATCATATAAACAAAAGCAAATATATAATATACAAACGTGAAGTGATTCATTGACACGCGCTCAAAACGTACTTCCACTTTGTCTAAAGCATACCTACTCATTGTATCATTTCTATACATAATTATCAAATCCTAAATAATAATATCAATACGAATGTAAGATTGTTTGTTACGCTTTCACGCCTTACGTACTTGACCGATCATGAAATTTCGCGTACACGTTATCAGGAGAATAAAAAGGACATAGGGAACCTTTCAGCCAGAATAAACTACTGTTACTAACCTAATCTAACCCACAGTTACGCAAAACCGCGGGCAAAATCTAGTGCTTCTATAAGAGATACCTATTTAAGGCAAAGTAAGCAAACCAATTTATGGAATACTTAAATTATCCCGGGATCCTTATTTTATGTTATACTAAGTAACAGAATGCTAATTCTCGTATTAAATATTCTCAAAATAGAATACGAATCTAGTCTAATAAACGTCAAATATAAACTGAATTTTTATTTGACATTTATTTTAATTGAGTCGAATACAATTTCAGATATTTATGACAGACTAGAACGGAAAATCGCGAAGTATAGCATATAATATAGGTTTGACTTTTGTCAAAAAATATTGTAATTTTTTGTAGGATCAACAAATGGTTGTACAGAGTCTAGGTGTTGTTTATGACCGTTGAATGTTTGTAAAGACCCCGCAACACAAGAATTACAAAAAAGCGGGAGAAATCTTTAAAAAGAATTACGAGAGTAGGTCATTAGATTATGAAGAAGTTAATATTAGAATTCAAATAATTATTATCAGAATTAATAATATTTACTATAGTCATTACCAAATCGGTTACAAAACAAACAAGTTACAAACATAACACCGCTGTCCCTCGCGTTACTTTTCATTACGTTAATGCTCGCATTGAATAAATAGGTCAAATATGAATTAATTAAACACACCAGTATGTGTACTTGTTGTTGTTTACTTAAATCTGTGACAATAAGGTTTACGTAGTTTTCTGGCTGGAATTTGCAGAACCTACAATTGTTTTAACGCCAAGTTTAACTTGGATATATTAAAACGTTAGAAAATAAATTCAGAAATGATTTGCTGAAACTGCTTGATTGTTAAGTACTATTACTATTGTTCACTTTTATTACTTCTTTTATATAACATTTATTTTTCATATTTTCATTTAGTTTAACTTTACTTTTAATGTTGCCTATATAATGTGAATGCTGTGTACACATTTAATAGGCACTCGAGAAAAAAAAGGAAAATTCTGTCTTGTTTTTCTTTTCATTGCGGTCCACCTTTTGGTGCCTGCTTATCGTTGAATTTTGTGACACGTTGTATACCTACTGTTATATCCATAGTGTAAGTGCTTATATTTGTAACATTTGTATATCTTGCAGTAAGTGTACCTTATTATAAATAAATAAGTAAAACTTGTGTTGTTACTTCTTTCCTTTTTATAAGAGACAAGTCCTGCATAAAGAATACGCTGCATCGCGACCTTCACAATAATATTGACACAATGAACACAGCGAGACACAAAACAACTATTTGTAAATTACACATTTTTTATCCTATTGGAGATCGAACCAATAGGCGATGGAAACGGGTGTGATGACTACTTAAATCATTGGACCATCCGATTATATGGAAAACGTTTAGAAGAATCGAAAAGTTTGAACAACTTCGTACTACTTCGAACGTTAAAATACTTGATTCTATATTATTATGTATAATCTTTGGCTTATAATAACTAACAGAGTAAATACAGTACAAACTATGTATAATATTCATACATATTATAGAAAACGGGTGTATTTCCAAATGAATTTTGACACGGGCTAGCAACTCAACAAGTAGTGTAATGTAACAAACACTATAATTTAAAATGTACATAATTATAATATGTAACAGGTACAAAGACGTACGTATGAATTTATTATCATTATACTTAGGAAATGGGACCCCAAACGTGTGAGGTGACAGTATAATCCCGCGCTAATGAGACGGGTTAAGGTAATTAGGTTTTATTATATACTAGCTTTTAAGCTTTGCTCAAGAACAATACTTTTGTCTTAATGAACGGTACTCTATGTTCTTTTCTGTACCCCTGACAACGCTTATGCGATATTTTCATAATGATTGCTTGAGTACTTAAGAAGTGCAAGAGTAACAAACAAATTCACATACGCATTCTTAATATTAGTTAGGATATACTGGTGTTTCTTAGTGTGAAAACCTCTCAAGAGGTTATACATGTTATTATGAACAACTCTTGATCTGGGACATTGCTGAAATCGCGAAGAAAACTGCTGTTTCATAGAAAATTGGACTTTGACCTCGACAAAACGTATAATAATAAATAATATTGTAAATGTGAAAGAATGTTGGAATGTTTGTTATTAAATTACACGTAACCCTTGAAACGATTTGGATGTAACTCGGCACACTGATAGACCATGTCCTTGAATAACACATACGATACTATATATCCTATGTTATATATGGATATGCACTTACGCGGGCGTAGCCGCGGGTAAAACTAGTAACCTAAAATTCAATAAAGCAACTGGAAAGATAAATTAATTGACCTCAATTCGCGTTATATTTTTGTCGCGTATTAAGAACAAACCACAAAAAAACTGTTTGATTGTCGATAATCACTATAGTACCGTAAAGTTAACTAATATTATATTATCTTATGTTTGTTTTACATTTAATTGCGATTGTTATATATTTAAAATAAACTACTTTATACAGATTTTGTCGCATTGTTAATTTAAAAAACACTTTTATTACATAATTTTCAACTCTACTATCATTGAACTTTACTACAATTTAAGCTATTTAAATTAATTAAAACTATTTAGATTTAAGTTTCCACTTTGCCCCGATGTTTCGGTTGCTTTACTAATGTTCCTATATAACTATTACTAACATCTATTTTTGGAACGCTCTTTGTTTGCAATACTTTTTGGTGCTATTCAATGCAGAGTGCATTGCGTTGAATTGTCCGTTACGGATAATTACCGAACAAACTTGACCCTTTTTTATAGAATACGATTATTGCGACACTATGTACATTTCTTTGTTCTCATAATAATTAAAAACCTTTTAACAAACACGATACGTTTTTACGGTAATTTTCACGAGTACTTTTTTTTAGTGATTGATTAGACCCGATATTGTTTATAATAGTTGTTTTGAAACCGTTATTGCCTATATATGGGTAAGAACCCATGATGTAAATAAGATGATACCCATGATAGACAAGCATATAAGGTCTTTCATATCAGTGAATTTCACATTAAAAGGCGATTGCTTTCAATAATTATTAGCGGTATATATTTACTTTATTCAATAAAAAAGGCAGTAATTCTTACTCAAATAACGGAAAGCATATTTTTATCTTATCCTTGGCAAAAATACATTTCTTTTTATGAACGTTTGTTTTAGCGTCTACATTTTAGAAGAAATTAGGTTATAAACGGTAAAGTGTCAATTTGATGATAATATATAGACTATTTCACACTCCATAATAATACTTAACCTGTCAATTGCTGGTAAACCAGACAAAAGTGAAAACCTGTTGTGTCTGGACGCCCGTGTACCGCTGTGACTTAATAGGTTAATAATAATATCATATGCTCAAAGCGGAAGTACCTTAAAATAAAAACACATTTGTTAATAGTCTCTTTAATATACCTATCATGTAGCAAATATTGTTGCAGTAAAGACGTGGAATTAAACGCCGTATAAATACTGTTAAAATATTTGTATTCCTCTCGGTCTTATCTCGGTGCCCGGAAATGGGTCATCCTTATTTGTACAAATACTTATATGCTAAATTGTTAATACAAGCAAATTGTGGAAATTATTCTCAGAAAAATAATATAAAGTAATAGATTCATGATTCATTCATTCCTGTTTCGCAGATACTACGAATTTTCATCTGTTACGACCCTGACACACTTCTCTGGCTTCATTCTCTCTCATCACATTCCTCATACACACTCGCCGGTTTCAGGTGCTTTTAACCTGGCTTTTTTTCAGAACGTATCCGATCTGATCGAGAAACGTTCGCCTAGGTCTTCCCTTAATGCAAATATAGGCCGCAAATTATTTATATATCTATTTCCAGTATTGATAACTTCGTGTGAAAATTGTGCACAATATTTTATCTAATCGTTTTGTCAATAAAGAAAATCTGTTATTAGATATTTGATTGGCAGTAGCAGATACTACGTTTCGGCATTGACTACGCACAGAAAGATATTGAAATTCTTTTATTAACTTCGGTTGTATGCATCTTATCTTATTTTATATGTATTGGATTGTACTTCCTCTTCGAGTTCCTTTGCCTTATTGTTAAAGGTCGTTATTCTTTTCTACGGACAATACGCTTTCATAAGAATTTGACGCCACATTTATTATTTTTAGCGGCCATTTATAGCCTTTATAGTCTATATTTTTATCAAGAACTAGCTGTCCCGAAAACGTTATCCTTAACAGACGGGAAAAAACAAATCTAAACCATTCTCAAATCCACTTGAACACACACAAAAAATTTCATCAAATTCGGTCCAGCGGATTGGGAGGAGTTTAATTACAAACTACTATCTTTGTATATAAATCTTCTGTACTTGTGTACAGAAGATTTATATACCAAGATAGTGTGAATATAGTGGCAAACAAATAAACGGACGGCCTGATGGTAAGTGATGATGACCGATAATGTACGAGATATAGATCGGGCTGCATGGATGGTGAAGTGGTTTAAGTAGTCGCCTTGCCACTGCCACTGCACCGAGTGTTGTGGGTTCGAATCCCACACGGGACAAAACTTTGTGTGATCCACATATGGTTGTTCGAAGTCTGAGTGTTCTTTGTGTCCGTTGGTTGAATGTTTGTAAAGTCATCCGCGACACAGGATTTATATCTAGAGCCTATTTAAGATTTTCTTTGGCAACATATTTTTTTATAATATATTAATCATGAATATTATTTTAATTACGATTACTTATCGTATAAACGGCTGATAAATCAGCCTGTTACAATACCTCGACGTTGAAATCGGCTTTTCCTAAGCATCAATGCGTAGACGCAAACGCATTATCATGTAATAAACGTCGAATGCCGTCTGGCGTATCTTTAATGGCAATAATAGATAGTATTACTATACTTGACACAGAACACAGTTATCGCAAGGAATCTAGTGAAGCTTTTAGTTTTTAGTTTAGCAATATACCTCGCCTGTGAATAGCTCACAAAACGTAGGTATAAACACATGGATTCGGTATTGTTTATCATTCTACTAATTGGTTTCGAAATACAAAGCTTCACTTTTTTTGTAGGTAATAAAAAAGTCACATTTTAAAATATTATTATTTCTATCATAATAATTATAATCATTAATTTGCATGAACATGGGTTGTACATTAGATATTAAAATAAACAAGAGTCCAGAGGCCATATCCTACCTCATCAGGTGAAAAAATTAATAAAACTAGCGGTCGCCTAGTGGTCAAATTTCGACGAAAATTACTAAGCTGCCTACTTTGTTTTTTGTTTTTCTCTATTATATATAAATAAGGTATTTTTTTCATGAATAATGTATTTCTAATGCATATTTTATAAAAATATTAGGATTTGCACCTCCATCTCCATATAAACTTTAACTGTGCCAAATTTCATACTCCTCCGTCCGCGCAATTTTCGTAAAAAGGGGTACAAAGCTTTTGCTTCACGTATTAATATATAGATTTTAAATTATTGGTAAAGGTAACATATGTATAATAAGAAGTGTCAGCTCAAGATATGATGATTGGATCCAATAACTTATAAAATACAACATTATTTTAAGCAGTAATACTTTAAGAATTCTTTCAAACATTGAATGGACGATGGTCGGACGACCTGTCATATGAAGACCATGATTAAAGCAGTAGAAATATACACTCTATTAAGTAAATTAGTCTCAAAAACAAAGATGGCGAAATATATCTACGTAAACGTAATCCTAATCGTATCTGCCTATGCTTGAGGATATAAGTCTTCTTTTTTTCTTTTAAAAGACAGCCCCCGCACTATTCCTGTGTCGCGGAGGCCTTAACAAACATTCAAACAAAGCATAATGTTGTTTGAATGTCATATTTGCTGCATTTGAATATTTGACAACTATTTGTAGACCACACAACATTTTATATCGTGTGGGATTCGAACCCACAAGTCCCACAACACCCGGCGCAATGAAAAGGTGGTCACTGATCGTCGGCGACCACCAAAACCTCTACGCATCCATGCAATCAATAACGAGATGGGTTTAAAAACCCAGGATTCAACCTCTTCGTCCTCATGTGACTTTCGTTTTTTTTTTCTATCAGCTTTTTGTAATGTCCCACTGCTTGGCAAAAGCCGCTCCTTTGGACTGCCAAATCACTCTGTTGGTGGATATCCCCTGACCTTATGAACTTGTGACCCTTATATCTCGACGGTCTTTTGACCCACAGGACCCATATTCAAACTCGATCGAGGGAAGACCCCAAGGTTTCTGACACACATAGACCCACATTGTGTTTTCATTAACCTCTTCGAAGATGACTCTGAGGTTAACAAGTGAATAATAGTGAGTCTATGTCATGATTCTACCAAAAAACAACTGCAATAAAAAATGTTTGTGCTAGAAATTAATGTGGATATCCTCGTCCGCCTGCTGCTCTTTTAAACGCGAATCCTTGCTGTGACTTAGTCTCTATTCTAATAATCTTGTTACGCAATATAAACGCTATCTCGTCGCTCAATCGCATGCCAACTCATCCTGTGGATGGCTTGTGTGCAGACGCAATACATAATAGCATATAGTTTTGATATATTGGATGACTAGCTTTTGCACGCTGCTCCGCCCGCGTGATAACTACCATCAATAAAAGTGGCCAATGTCATTTTCCAGGATTTCAGCTATATTTGTACCAAATTTCATCTAAATCGGTTGAGTGGTTTAGCCGTGAAAAGGTAACAGACAGACTTTCGAATTTTTAATATTACTAGTAAGAATTCCTAAGGTCTTACTAATAGCAATATTATTTTAATCTTACCCCTTTATTTATGGGGCATAAACATATATGCAAGATTGTAATAATACTGCTTAAAAATATAATAGTATAGCACCTGGAGCTTTACCATCATCTATTGAAGTACTGACTTTGCATTCGCGAGTGCGGCAGCATTTTATAAGTTGTATAGCAGATCGATACACTGAGGCGATGAAAATGCTTTAAGTTAAGACTTACTGCTTTAAGGGCGAGACAAACAGAAAAGACGTAAGACAAGGACGCGTCGCAGACACAGCGCCCCTTCAATAAGCGGACGAGATGCGGACACGACGCTTTAGCCATTGCGTCCTATTCGAAAATATACAGAAAATAAGCAAAGCGCAGACAAGACGCGTCAGAAAGGAGTGCGCGGGGGAGAGGGGGTTACTTTGAACACGTGGCACACCTACTATGGCATACCGGATGTATCTATGTGTGTGTCTATCCCTTTGAATGATAGCAAGTTGAACTAAAGCCGGAACATCCTCGTCTTCTGAAGAAGACATGTTGTCGTCTAAAAACAGACGCTTAAATGAAAAGCTAAATGTGAGAAACACAGTGTCGTCTCTCTGACTTGTCTTCGCGTCCCGTCCGCGCACTGTCTGCGACGCGTCCTCGTCTTTCGTCGACATTACGATTAGGACCATCAGTATTATTTTTATTATTTTAAGTTATAGTTTATACCCAAAGAGTAACAAAGACTTATCTTACAATAGTCTCCTTGACTTATTTTAATATTTATTATTTTAAAATATAGTTTTGTTACTTACACCTAATATACAGGATGTAACAGAAAGTTGTGTTATTTTAGGGTCGCTGTGTATATCTGATAAACAGTGATCGGAGTAGGTAGATTGATTTTTGGTACTTGTATCATAAATGCACACAGAAAGAATAACATGGATAAGCCATTTTCCCGGAAAGTAATTCCGGTATTTCCGGATTCAATTAAATATTGTTAATGTTGGTAGTGATATTATTCCTACTCAATTCAAAATTTAAAGGAAGGTATCAAAACTAAATTAATTCATTATTTATCTGTTGAATAATAAAAACAATCGAATTCCGATCGAAGCTTTAATTTTTATTTTTAGCCTTTTATGGCTAGAACTTTTATAGATAGACATAAATTGTTGCACTTAAATTTAAATATTTTCATAGGGGTCATGGTAATTTGCATTAAGGGTAGAATAAATGATGGGGCCCCATAGAGGGCCAATGCCTGCTGGGGTCGTGAGACTGTTCTAAGGATGCACCACGACTCTGAAACGTAAAGGGCATACGAAGGAACAGGTTGATTTTAGTCAGATTTTAGGACCAAAAAAAAGGGGTAGAATAAAGAAAAAAGATAAAAATCAAGATTGTTTATTGTTAAATATGTACATTTTACATTTATTCACATTTTTAATCTTCATCGATTACAATGTCAGCATCCTGGTAATCCTGATCTTTACAATTAAAATATATAACTATGAGTTTCTCTATATTTTCTATTTTCAACCTATTTCTTTTAACATCTAAAGTCCATTTATAAATGGAAAAAGACCGTTCTACATCTGACGATGTCAAAGGAGCAAATTTTAAAAAAGGTATTAAATTATGTGCTTCATTTTTTTCAATGGCCTCACTATATTCTCTAAGTGTGTCTAAATCTGGGTTTCGTTCCATAACACGTTCTATTTTATTTTTTATATTTTCTGAATTGCCCTGATTTATAGCATCTCTGACGTTGTCAAATGCTAAAAGTGAATCTGTCAACGATAAATTATGCTTTTGCAATTCTTTTAAAGACAAATGAATTATAAAATAATTGTCTTTAATGTAATTTAAATCTTCTTTTAAATTTTCTTTTTCTATAATATTTTTTGCCTCTCGAATAGATACCGCATCAGAGCTGCTTAAACAAGATAATACTTCTTTTATTTTTTCAAAGTTTTGAGCGTAATAAAATGCTGCCTCTAACCAAGTGCCCCATCTTGTAACAACTGGTTGGGGAGGTAGCGGCAAATCTGGATATTTTTCTTTTAAAATTTTGACTCTACTTGGGGCTTTCAAAAATACCTTTTTAACATTTGCTATTAAAATGTTAACATCGTGATATTCTAACCTAATTTGCTCAGATACGCGATGAAGTGAGTGCGCCAAACATGTTACGTGCTTCATTTCAGGTAAGTATTGTTTTAAATTTCATCCTGCAGACAGCATATATGCAACGCTATCAGTGCAGAGGACAAGAATGTTACCTACCTTCGATTCAAAAGAATCTTCCCAAAAGTTTTCCAAACATTCTAACACAAATTGCGTGATTGTTTGTCCATTAACTACAGTTAGCATTTTACATGCTACCAAATAAGGTCTAGTCAAATTGCTAGGATGTAATGGTTTTATTAAAAAATGGACTATATAGCGACCTAAAAAGTCTGTCGTTTCATCTAATGATATCCATAGTTTCTCATTTTTATAATTTTGCCGAATCGAATTGATTTTATTCTTAAAAAACTTGTCCAAGTAAACTTTCCGTAACTGTGATTCATCTGGCAGAGTACGATTAGTACACGTACAACAACAGGTACTACACATATATCTTTTAAAGAAATCTTGAAAAGTAGTATTTTTCATCTGAGACCACGGAATATTGCACAAAATGAGAAATTTTATAAGATCGAAATAAAATTCCTCTTCGGGCCGCTTAAACTTTCCCTGGTGTACTGCTCCTTCGATATGTCTTTTAACGTTTCCTTTATTTATGGTTTTCAAATGGCTTTCACATTTTGAACAGTATATTGTACCACTAGCGTGATCGTAAAGTAGTTCGGGATGACCGGATATCCATTTTTCTACAGTTTCAGCCTTGACGTTTGCCATATCTGAACTTTGTTTTAGAGATGGAACCTCGTATATATCACCTAAAACAAAGACATGAAAAAATTACATTTTATTTAGTTTATTTAGCTTACTCCGTTTGTTTTATTTTTCGTGGATCAAATTTAGTCATTGAAATTTCACCCTCTTCCTGTCAATCCAAAATGGCTGCCGCTACAAGATGGCGGACAATTTTTTTTTTTTACAATTCCATCAATATATATATATATCAAATGAAAGGGCTTGTTACGTAGAATATTTTGTAGAGAAGTAGATAAGGCCTATAGTAATTTATTTTACCAATACATTGCAAGAGGACACAGGGCATTCAAATTATATACGGATTCCAGTAAAATGTCGGTTAATAGTGGAGTTAGCTGAATTGCGACTACATTACTAGAATATCATAATTTTGTTTCGCACTAAGCTCACTGGTTCATACTCTATTAAAGATTTAACAATATTAAGACTCATGGTATGTTCAGCAGGTTAAGCGAACAAACACAATACTAAAAATATTCTTATAGTACATCCAAACATGCTTTATACTCCTTGTAACTAGTAAAATATTACTTACCAAAGCTTGGTTTAAATATGTAGATCCAATTCAATAGTGAAAAATCTGAGTCCGTATATTCGAGCCAAATCGTGGTTTAGAGCAGATTCCAGAAGTCAGTATGTACACAAGCCAGGGTCAAGTAACGTTTTCACAACACAGTAACAAACAAAGATGCGCACTCTACGAACCGAAGTAAACGAGTGAGCTACCTGGCATGTCGTCGGCGGGCGTACGCATTGTTCTGATAACCGGTTATTGTACCACCCATGATCCTTTGTTCTGATTGGTCGTTGGGTTTTGTCAAATCGTGACTGTGTGCCGTTAAAAAAAATATGAAGAATAATAAAGAATAATATTGCTCATTTTATTACAACTCCTACCTTTTTTTGAGGATGGCAAATCATCAAATGACTCCTTCCACTCTGGCAGAATAAAATTCCTACATAAGTTCCGGTTTTTTTTTAATAATCCACCAATTCCGGAGGAATGTCCATATTAATATATACGTTTCGGATCAATGACCCCATTTCAATCTACCTACTCCGATCACTGCTGATAAATAATCTATGTGCCCTAACTCCACAATGTCGATATACTTAGAAACAAAATACACGTGCGTGGCTGGTAGTGTTGTTTACGTATCGATTAGAATATGCTGATATTTATAAGTCGATAAAAAGAAAATTCAATACCTTCGTGAAAATAATGTATACAAATTTAATTCTCGGTTTTCCATTGAACAATAACAGCTATATTATGTGACCCTTAAATATGACCACACCTTTCTGTTACATTCTGTATAATCGTAAACCCATACAAAACATTTATTAAAATACGATTAAAAAAAGGTGTCGTTACCGGTAAAACAGTTCTACTCGTGTTTTTCAATAAGAGTAATAGGGTCGATATTATAATTTAAATATCGGCAGAGGAACGCGTACGCCAACTACTGACTAATGACTGTATTTAGTTCATTACCACTTCTGATAACAAATCACTGCTTACTGCTACATTTAAACGTATATCGACCTTAATATATAAAGCATAAGATTCAAATTAGAATAAGACAATAACTGTTACGAAAACAGTGACTATTGAACTTGGTAACCCTATTGTTTATTTTATAACTATTCTTATTAGTAATTTATTTTCATAGTAGATTTAATACCAGTAAATGTTAAACTGTGCTTTATCTTCTTTAATGTCTTTTTCTAAGAAAAGCGTCCCTCATGTACTTTACCAGCTTTACAAACATTTAAGAAACTTATACAAAATATACCAAGATTTGACAAGAACTTAAACCCGAATCACTGAGCGCGACACATTGTCGAATTAGCCAGTTAAACCATTGCATCATTTGTGCAGTCATTTTTGGGATATTTATATATTGGACCATATAATTATTTCCATTTTAAATATATCTATCGAATTTAGTAACCCACATCCCTAACAGATTCACGGTCTCCTCTTGAGTCTTCTTCAATTGGAGCGAGTTAAGACCATTAGATGCCACTCCTCATAAAGTGTCGTCTGCGATCAGCTATTACGTGCTGTAAGGATCAAGACGTAGTTTCTGTGTACTCGTATACCTACATTGTATACATTTTCTATGTTATATTAAGAAATCATCATGTTTCAGATTAAATTTGATAGTATCACAATCCAAATGGATGTCATTGAATTACATCTGCATTTTTGGTGTGAACGCCGACAAAGCTTTTCTGTTACAATATTAAAAAAGAACGACTATCTTTTAAAAAAATCTCTAGTAATGTCGTCTCTATCGCAGTGGGCTTAATAAACATTTAAATGACGAACATAAAAAACTAAAATTATAATCTTGAACCAGCTATTTCTATGATATTGTTTTACGTTTACGCAAATGGTAAACATTAAAAATGACGAACACTAACTTGGTCCGCCCTTGACCATGACTGCTGAAAGGCAATCAAAATGTCGAGGAAATAATAATAGTAAGTATATAAATAAATCTAAATTAATTTTATAATAGTATAACTGTTATAAAATTAATTTTAAGTACTATTTCCAGTTCTCATAGATTTTCTCCACTTGGTGATCGTATTACCAACACTTATTGAACATTTTTCAGACATAATTTTACATAACATATGACTTTAGTATAAAGGAAATATAAATATTTAATGCCTTGTATTTTCAAAACGACGGTGACGTTGATGGATAGTCATTTTACATTTAACTTGTTAAAACTAATCGTTCGTACTATAAAATTACTATTATAGTACTTTAAAATAAATAAGCGCTAATACAATAGTATATTATACATTTATTATTATTTTACATTTTAAAAGGCGGGCAACGCATTTGTACCTCCTCTAGTGTTGCGATGGTAAGCTCGCTTACCATCAGGCGATCCGTCTGCTCGTTTTCCACCTACACCATAAAATAAAAAAAATATAATTCACTGGAACCTACAGCTTTAATTTCTGTGGAACTAAGAAGTTAAAAGCTTAAACAAATGAATCTGGGTAAATTACTCATCGTCAGAACGAAAACCACTCGTATAAACACAAGGCTGCCAACTTACCCACCCACTGGCCCAGTTATGGTTAACAGTTACGTACTCGTGTTAGAAATATGACTAACCTAACCTGTACTAATGCATGTCGCAACCTTAACCCTTTAAATGTACTATAACATAATTATTTTACTAAAAGGGTAAAACAATGATAAGCTTGTAGGTAATCTATGAATTAAACTAACGAACCCACAATATTGCAATTTGTGAGGCATAACGTGTAGCCGATTTATAAATCAGCTACACTATGCGTACCTATTTACCTATACCTACCCATACGTAGAACCTAGAGAGAATGCAATTTGTGAGGCATAATTTATCTAAACGTAGAAATATATAAGCTCATCGATTTTGTTCATCCCGATGAGTTAACTATAGACATATAGCACCCGCATTTCACCAGTTATAACCGACATAAACATAGGCTTACAGTACAATCTCATACATATCTTAATTGTCAGAAAATTTATAATGACACACAATTAAAATTTTTTCTGCAAGTACTTTTCGTCACTATTAATCTGTAGGTTTCCTTCAACGATGTTAGTATACATAATTTATAAATCTAGTTATAGGCAAATATCTTTTGAATAATGTATGAGGAAAAATAATAAGAAAATGTGTATTCAATTGTACATAATATCATGACAGTCCGTCGAGTTGCAAATCTGATGGATTAAAAATCTGTTGAGTTGGCAATGAGGCTTATTATTTAATGTGAAATTTTGCCGCCCCTTAAAAGAGCCGCCTCTGCCGCCCCTGCTACGCTACGTCACTGCTACGGTAGCTATAGAGCTTGGAACTATGCCCGGTAGGGTACCGGGCATAGTTCCAAACTAATCTAAACTAAGTCCTATAACTCTGCGAATCCTAATAGAAGAACTCTGTCACTGCCAAATATACTAAAGGTTCTATACTATGATCCTTATCTCAATGTTTATAAAGTTGCCTAGCGACAGAGTCTATGTATATTTAGTCGAGCGAGTTGTCGTTTCAAAAACATGTTTCCTTTGTGATACAAAAGATAACCGTGATAAATATGATTAAATATATAGGTATTTAAATTATTTAAATCTTTTTTATATCATAGCAACTGTAAGTCAACACATAGACCGATAAGACGGGATTTTCACTACTGACTAAGCTAACCGACCACTTAAGTTAACCCTTGGTGCCTAGTGAGCCTATCAAGGACCAATTTGAATGTAATTAGTAAACATTTATTAAAAAAATATTTATATGTGTGACCTCTACTCGGCCATTATTAACCTTGAGATATAGGCATATGAGTCCAATTCATACAAATAGTTAATTGTTAATCTTAGGCGTAACTTGCCATAGTTTAAAAATAGGCGAAGTAATAATGATAATTTTGAAAAATCATCTTTTGAACGCTCACTAGGAAACGACCACGTGATAAAAATAATAATAATTTGAAATCTGTGTACGAGGATAACACTTCTACAGATTAGATATTAACATATTAATCTTAACAATGAGAAACTGTGCAGACGTAATACAGCCTGCTTAAATTATAATGAGTGAAAACAAACATACGTACTCTACCGACATCTTTTTCACAGAAATCACTGCCATGTGTTAAATTCAAGATGCAAAACAATCAGAAAAATATTTCTTTTGGAAATACCGAAACAGCTCGATAGCTATTAATAAATATATTTTGTCGGAAAAATGTTGATGACATGCGTATTTTCACATCACAAGTTAAGATTATCCGATAGAACACTATTAATATTATGATAATTGGTAAGTCAACAGTGCTTTATTAGGATTCAAGAATATAATAAGTGTGAACTGCGAAGAATGTAGTATTATTTTTTCTGAACCTAAAGCGTTTGCTATTCATGAAATATTATATAAATTATCTGTCAATTTTTTTTTTGCCGTGACAATAGAGCCAACATATCGATAAACTTTTTGTACTGCTTCCTGTGAAGAAAATTTTTTATTACGTTGAAAATTGTCCATATCACGAAAAAATTTATAGTTAGTTGGAGCAAGGTCTGGCGAGTACGGAGGATGACGAATGGTTTCTTACTGCAGCTCCTGTAGAGTTACGACGGTTTCTCGTGCAATGTGAGGTCTCGCGTAATCATGGAGCAATAATGGTAAAGATCGATTCACGAGTCGGGGCTGTTTCACTGCCACTTTCGCCATAATTGTTCGAAGTTCGGCACAGTAAACATCTGCTATTATTGTTTGACCTGACCTGAGAAAGCTATAGTGAATAACAAACACCATGAAGAGACAGTTACCATTACCTTTTTATTGGTAAGCATTGCTTTAGGGCACTTAGGACACTGTTGCGGCGTTTGACCTGGGGTCAGCCATTGCTTTCTCGTTTAAGTTTATCGTACAGAATCCACTTTTCGTCACAAGTCACAATTCGATCCAATATACCTTCATTTCTGTACCGATTCAACAAGGCAACACAAGTTTCATTACGCATTTCTTTCTGCAGTTCAGTCAAATCATGAGGTACCCATTTTTTCATATTTTTATATCTTGTTGATTTGATGCAAATGTGCCAATATTGTAGGTAGGGTAACGTTAAACCATGCCGCTAATTTCTGGGTAGTGTGACTCGGATCGGCTTCCACCATCTCCTTCAATTCAGCGTTATTCACCTGTGTGAGCGGTCTTCCACGTGGTTCGTTCTTCAAGTCGAAGTTTCCATTACGAAAGCGTTTAAACCAAAAACGCACGGTACGTTCATTAGCAGTCAACTCTCCAAACGCAGCGTTGATATAAAGAGCCGTTTCTGCCGCGTTAGTTTCGCGTCGGAACTTGTATTCAAAAATGACTCGGATTTTCGAAGTATCAATCATTCCCGTCTAAGCTGAATAAAAAAGACAATTGAAAATCGAAAATCTAATAAAGCACATTTTTTAAAAGAAGAATCTTACTAGTATCATGTGAAAAAAGTTTCACTCGAAAATCTCACACCATGAAGGTTTTATGTTAATTCAAAGTATCTATTACTATACAACGGGAGCTTCATACTTTAACCCCTATTATTTTACTAATACCTGACATCTAAAATTCACTGTCTTTAGATTAGGCGATCAAGGTTGTCGAGCACAGATACTAATACCTGATATCTAAAATTCATTGACTTTAGATTATTTAATCAAGGCTGACGACTACAGATAAGAATTGAATTTATTGTGTAATAAATTCAATTTTTGATAATTTACATTAAAACAAATATAATTAATTAATTAAAATATTTTTAATTACTTACTATTCGCATACCCCTACAAGAACTATACGATATAACTATACTATATAATTTTTTTTTTCCCGAACGTTTATAGAATGTAAGTAGATAGGAACATAATATAAATAACACCACGCAACAACCCACATAATAAACGCCCTCAGATTGTCCACTCCAACTATTGCAATAGAAAACGGTTGTAAATACCGAAATTCTCTGGATAGGGACAGCCACGTCGTGGGATCCGGGCGTACTCATATTTGCAGTATTCCGCTTCAAACACAGAATATGCGTCGATACGTGTTTCGCCTCAGCGCAAGACATCTTCAAGACAGTTTGGCAACGGGATGGCGGGTTCCTCTCAATTATTATATAATAATGAATTTTCGCTAAGTAACGTCTAATTCGATTCGATATAGGTAAATACAACTTTACCACCTTTCAAGAAAATTTTCTTGTACGGAAAGTGCTTTGAGTTGCCTAGTACGTATATATAAGGACGCTTAATTAAACATGCAAATTGACGAACAAGATGATAAGATAACAAGTTGTGCCTTTAGTTTAAATGTATATCATCAATAAACAAATACGTATTTGCCAATTTTTCAATTAATACTTTTTGAGTGCTTTGTTTCGCCTAGTCTGTTGGAGTTGCAAGTCGCAAAATTGCCCACATGAGAATTGACGTACAAGCTGATAAAATATCATACCCTGCCTTTAATTTAAAGATAATATGGATCTCGGTACATTTACATTACAAACATTCCAGGTTAGGTACCTGTCCCGTCCGATATCATTGTACAGTCAACTTCGCTACTATGTTGACACACTCAAGCTTCGAAAACTTATATAAACATAAGGATAGTTGTAATTTAATTACTTTTGTATGTGAATAAATTAACAAAACTGACTGTATAACGGCAATCGGATATTTTCTTATCACGAATACTTAGAAACAATGTAATTGAGTATCAACCAATTTTATCGCTAATTATGTAGATTATTAGCGCTATCCGCCGCACCAGTCGTCAAACCTACCAAATAAATTGATAATGTGATAATCTTTTATAGGTAAAATAATTCCACAAAAGAAAATTATTTGTATAGGCTTAGGCCTAATTTTCATAGAGTAGTGCGAACTGGAAAAACTGCTATACATATGTATAGCAAATTTTTCAGTGTGCACTACTACTACTAGAATTTTTTTATTCATTTATATAGATGAATAACAAATTTTCAGTTCACTCTACTCTACGAAAACTTTACTGATTGCACATAGATCACATTTTTCTTTGTTTGAATCTGTTTAATGTTTAAATTTGAATTTAGCATTGCTTTTAAAATAGATACCTCTCACAACATTTATGTAAATATGAAATGAGGTACTTACACTTTTTTCTAGCAACATTACGTTGTTTAAGTTTATATTAGCAATAAATCCAAAACTAATAATATCTAATTTATTAGATTTTTTTTTAGAGAGAAATGTATATCCATATTCGATAAAATCAAGAAACACCATTTAAGCTATTAAAAGTAAACTAATTAAAACTTAACTACAAGTAACATGAAATCGAGAGTAAATGATGACGATTATATTGCTAGAATATACGAAGTATAATAATTGATAATATACGTCATATTATTAATATAACCGATGATCAAAACATTACATCAGCTGTAATTATGCAACTTTGTTATGTATTGTTGACGCTACTCGTGTACAACAAACTATTACGTCTTCCCATTTATCGTCTACGTTTATTGAACTTCACATAATATGTTACGATAAACAGAAAATAAATCTAGCCTCGCACAGAGACATTTCCACGCATCAGAAAGATGAAACGAAAGGACGTGAATTATTTCATTAAATACTTAATTATAACAATTATGAAATATTACTATTGAAGGATCAAGGTCTTCAAGGATAAAAAATATTCACTTTAACATACAGTTGTAGTTTACCGTTTTTGTCGCCACACTATTGGCAAGAACATTTAATTTTCTGCTAAGTTTACACCTAAAACATTTACTACAACTTAACTTTGTAGAAACGAGACAGACCTATGTACAAATCATAATTTTGTCTAAAGTAAGATTAAAATTAATAACAGCATTATAAGACATAGCCACGGTAAAATTAGCATAGATTTTCCCCCTTGTTCCCGTATACTTTTAGAAATCTAGAAGTATCCAAGGAGAATAGCATTATGATTACATCATTAATGTAATATATTGTACAATCATTATGTAAACGTGTAGAAATCACAATAATCTTTTCCTATCAATAAGAAGATTAAAAGAGATTAATATATATACGTATAATTCAGTCCATTGACCAGTTAATACTTTTTTTCTTTAAAGACGATAATTGTTATTAATAATTAGGTAACTAAGGTGATAAGACTAGATCTTAATCAGTACCAACAAAAAAATTATGAATTTAAATTCGTTTAAAGCGTTCGTTCATACGAAACACGTAACAAACTATCGAACCATAGTAGTTATATATTAGAGCGGATTACCGCAAGGTAACACTTTGCATCGTTGCCACTCTTGTAGAACAAAAAAAGAATTACCCAATTCTTTTTTTAGCCAAACGCTTTTTTTAAAATTAAATTGTTGTCATCCCGAAAGTGAAATATCTTTTAACTTCTCTAGTAAATAGGGAGACTTTAGTCATATACAATTTATCTTGTATATCCTATCCTTATATACAAATACTCAAAAGCATTGATGCAGCATACAATTAAAATCTTTTGTATTATTTATTTAAAAACTAAACAAACAGCAATTATTTTGAGTGAATGAACAGACGTTTATCACATGTACTAAGGTTGAAAATTAGATCTATCATTAAGTGAAAATAACAGGTATTATGCTGTTTCCAATAACCTTGTTCTCTAACCGAGTAGATTTCAGTTGCCGCCTGATATCGCGTTATTAATTTGAGTACTGTTGATTATACTATGTCTACACGCACTGCTATTCATGCATTATATCGTGCGTATACCCACTAGATCGGGCAGCGGCCACTTTTGTTTATGTGTAACCTCTTCTCTCTAACCTTTCTTATCATATAGGACTTGAGTCCTACGTAACATGTATAGTTTGTTATCGTCTACCAAACACTATTTCAAGCACCATGCAAGTACGTGCTATTATAAAATAACATCACGTAGAATACAAGTAGTAGTAAGCCAATTCAAATTCCTGAAGTTCATTTAAAATTAATAGACGACGTGAATACTATGGATTTTAATAAAACAGACGATGCCAATTATTTACGAAAGATGAATTCAACTCGTCTATAACTACTTTATGTACACATTTCTCTTAAGATATATAACAAAAAACTAGTTTTTCGCGTAGCCAGATCCAGTTGTATACGGTCAAACAAAAATGTTGGTATCAATGACCAATGAGCACGATTGAGATAAAATTATCATGAGCCTTAATTTGGCTACATAGACTTATTTTTGAATCTTCAAAATCTATTTAAAAATAAGTCTAAATAGAGCACCAGCTTTACTTAGACTTATTTTTAAATATTATAAAAGTGTTGCTCACTTCAAATCGCTTCCCTAAAGGAATGAATAATATTAGGGTAGACAGTACTGTAGACGATTCATAATGCTATGTAAGTATACGCTCTCCAAGCGGGCGCGTGCCGAAGTGGCAATGCACCTGAGTATCTCAGTATCTCAACACCTTAGTGCGATTTCTATCACACTTGATTACTATGCACGTGGCTATCCAAACATTTATATTATTGCATTAAAGTTGCTAATAGGAGCTGCTATAATTTTTTCGTTTTCGTTGTCGTTATTGAAATCTATGAAAACATGTACCAAGGGCTTAAGAATGGGTCAAAGTATTTTGGAAGTTGCTTATGAAACCACTAACCGTAATATACGAAATTTCAGTTGTCGTTTGTTTTAATAATATCAAACCAATCAACATAATAGATAGAGTGTAGACGCCGTAAGCGCCACCACTCAACTTATCTTAAAGATTAATATATTTTCTTTTACCATTCATCTATTTATTGTCTAAAAAGTCGAAATCTCTAATAATTTGAAGTCCAAAAAATGGCCCACAGCCATTAAAAATTACGTAAACCTACACCTGCTGGACCAACATATTGTTCCGCCATTAGACAGACACAAACAATTTGTGTATAAAATTGTGCATCTCCTATAAAAGTAGCTAACTCATACAACCATATCTGTCTAGCTCTGTTACGTCCACTTACCAACTTCATTATGAGTATGACATTAAATATTGGCAAAACTTTTACTATCGTGACACGTCAATTAATTTGTACTTATTATGACATAATGCGGTTAATGATGCGATCAGATACGTTAACCTCGGCAACCTTGCATTGCCGTGCAAATCGATCTTACTAGCCTTTCAACCGTGATTATATCTAGCGTTGTTATGCTTCTACTGATTTATGCAATTGGTATAATAACAACTACGTCATCAAAGATATCTCTTTGTGTTTTATCGTCATGAACATGCGACGTCTTAGATATATTAAGGCAATTTCATTGTCAATTATCGTAATCTCTTTTGTCATGCTTTATAAAAAATACAAAGATAGTATGACACTCTCTTAAGAAAGTTTTTTAATGTAACAAATACTAAAAAGAAAACTTTGCTCATTTATCAGAAGAAGAATATCATTAGTGTGCTTATTGACTTATTCCGTAAAGCTATAAAGCTATGGTAATCTTTTAATTAAAGAAACAAACACATACCATCTAGATAAAGGAAATGAAACATGTCAATTATTGGATACTTCCTCGTGCTCTAAATTCTTATATTGCGGTCGGTCAGTCAAAGCAAATAAGATGAAAAGCCACCGTTCTTCCTCCCTCGATAACCATGAGGTAAATGATTTGTTCCGCAGCAGTTCGATAAAGATTGTTATTAGTTTACTAAGGAATATAGCTGCGTGTCTAATAGGATATCCTACCAAGTTTCTTCTTCCTTTCCCTCGTTAAAACTCTGTAACTAAACAAAGTTAGTTTAAAGGAAGTAAGTAAACAATCTAGACTATCACACTCGTAATTTGATCTCAGAAATGAATTATTTATATATTTATTTTTAGGAAACTCTACAGCTGTTTTACAAATATACATTATACATTTTCTTAAGACTAACTCTAAGCCATTTATCAGAGTTCCACGACATTGGCATAAAAGGTAGAAAATTGTGATTTCTAAGGCTAAAGTTAACTTAGTAAAACTATTAGTTTTATATAATAAAAGTACTTATCAAAAAAGACAATTATGAGTAACAGGAATTTAAGGTCAGGTCACGAATAATGCTATTTTTAAATTATGAGTAGGTTAATAATCAACATATAATTTCATTGAATTTATATTATATGTTAGCTATAAGCCGATAATTAATTAAGAAATTCTGAATCATATAAAATAAGAAAATAATAACAAATTATAACTACAACATATTAAATACAAATGTGTATATGTACATTCATTAAATACTTATATTTTACTTATCACTGTTCATGATAAGTTAATGTATGTATCTAGACGATCAAAGCTAAAACAAATATCTCTACGCAAAAATAACACAATTTATAAATACTCGTCATACAAAAAGAAAACCTCTTTAATACAGTTTTAGCTGCTAATACAAGTTAACCTTTGCTCGTTTGCTCATCCTTGGCAACAAAGGTTTCTTTGTTCTTTCGAACAAACGATCGACGAACGAACAAACGAGCGACGAACGAAGCAATGAATACACCACATTTTGAAAGTTACGACTCACGATCGTTCGATTAAACCGCTTTAAAATTTGTTTATTGCAATCACGTCATTGACACGATAGTTTAAAAAAAAAAGCAATTGCTATAAGATGTTAAATTATCCTTTCTTGCTATAACTATAATTATCATTTTGGTTATAAACTAGTTTATTAAGACATTGAGTTATTGTTAGATATTAAGATTTAATTTAAAGTTGATTTGAGTCCACTATTGCACTCCTTTATTTAGCCGAATAAATTTTATTATTTATTTATTTATTATTTATATGTACATATATTTATGATACACATACATGACATGTAATATAACGTGTGTATCTGATTGTGCCGTTGCAATTTCCCATCCCATAATACGAATGTTTGTCGAAATGTTGCTAAAATATGCTTAATGACAATCGCTTAGTCATCAACCCAGCTGAAATCTGTATTAACAATGAAATGAAAACAATTTAAAAAGAATATCGTCTGTATTTATTGTGTTTTGTTCTCCTTTGCTTCATGTATATAGAGTCTAAAGCATTCAGACTTTAATCTCTACGCATACAATGCAAATCGTGTTATATACGCGAAAACAATACGGAGTTGTCACATCATTCATGACGTGACAACTGATAATAAAATTATTTGTAGAATATATAGTTCACGAAGCGCGTTTACAACTAAGGCAGTAGTATATAGGCATAAAATCTCAAAAATATACAATTTTATAAACAAAGATACAATTGTCAAATGAATGGCAAATATACATAAAAGGAGTTGCCCTTGTTTAATTTGGGACATTATTTTACACACAACTACTTGCTTTTGTGTGTCAAATAAAGAAAATAAATATATAATAAATATACTAGAAATTTATATTTATTTAAAAACAGTATCAAAAGTGGTTGCAAATGAAGATAGTAATTCATATTTAAAATTGCAATATAAGAAAAAGTAAGGATGCAGTATCTTACTATCTGCTTCAGATTGCTGCATTTAAATAGCAGTTACGTCACAGTTTGTATCGTGCATCCTTTTTCCGACACATGACAACTACTTCTACTACCAAATTTGATCCGCTTGCATCTTATTTACTATTAAACGATTAAAGAAATAATTTGTATTTTAGAGTCTATGTCTTCGGATAGAGTGTTTTGGAAGTCCAAGGGAGAGGCTTTTGCCCAGCAGTGGGATATAGCAAAAGGCTAAGGAAATAGAGTCTATGTAACGTAAATATTTTATAACTGTGAGTGAGTGAATCAGCTATCCTATTATACAGGGTGATTTTGAAATCGTGTAATTCCTTTTAACCACGCATTCTACTGGTGATATAGAATAAACCTGACCATATTTTTTCTTAATTAGAATAATGGTTTCGGCAAAATTAGAGTACAGATTTTTTTCATGAAATGATTTCAAATAGTCATATTTTAACCACCTGACACAATCTTAATATTTTACTAATTTAAAAATAATAACAACAATAACCGATGTCGTAAATAATAAGGGGCAGTAAAAAGGACCGCCCGTTATTATTTACGACATTAATTATTAATATGTTTTTTTATTTTAATTAGTAAAAAATTAAAATTGCCTCGGTTGGTTAACATATGACTATCTGACACCATTTCACGAAAAAAACGGTACAATAATTTTTCAAAAAAAAAAATTATTGTGTGTGTGGTGATTTTGAAAATCACCCTGTATAATATACAGGGTGATTTTGAAATCGTGTAATTCCTTTTAACCACGCATTCTACTGGTGATATAGAATAACTACTTTTTATTATTTATATAAATGACATACCACAGCGATCTAATTACGATATGACATTATTTGCTGATGATAGCACTATATTTATTACCAATAAATCTTTGACATCACTTGAATCTGACATTAATAATTCTATTTCCATTAATTATACAATGGTTGCAATCAAATAACCTTAAAATTAACTTAGATAAAACCAAATTTATAGATTTCAAGCAACGAGATAAAATGTCAACTTGTAGGTTAAACATTAATTATAACGGTCATACATTTGTAGAAAATGAAACTACGAAATTCTTAGGGTTGCAAATAGACAACAAACTGAACTGGAAAGCGCATATAGAATATATTTGCTCGAAAGTAAGTCAGTATGCATATTGCCTATATAAACTAAGAAATACTTCAAACATATCTACAATGATAACAGCATATCATGGTATGGTAACATCAACGCTGCGGTATGGAATCGTGTTCTGGGGAAACTCAACCGACTGGCAACTAGCATTTAAATCACAGAAACGATGCATTAGGACTATATTTAACATCAAACTGCCCGATAGCTGTAAATCTTACTTTACAGAACATAAACTAATGACTTTGCCCTGCATTTACATTTTGGAATGTGCCATGTTTGTCAGACAAAATATGCACTTATTTGAAAAAAGATCACGGGTACGTCACGTTGACAAATTATGTGTTGTGGCAAGCAAAACTGCATTGATGCACAAAAGTTTTTTCTGCACTGTTTCTGCACTGCTCCACGTATCTATAACCATATACCAAAATCCATAAAGAACGCTGAAAATATACAGATTTTCAAACGGGATCTTCAAAAATTGCTCATAACGAAATGTTATTATTCACTTCGAGAATTTTTAGAAGATAAGAGCATTTCCTAGGTCTAGACATTTGCACACGTAATAAAAATTATTAATTTCCCCTATTATTTTGAATTTGTATAAAATTTAACATTATCATTAATAGTGACATTGTTATATTTTTTATTTATTATATTACTAATGACATAGGTAGATAAGCGTAATTGGCAACTTATAATTTTTGACATGTAACAATCCTGACATTTGTTAATTAATTTGAACTTTGACACTTTATTATTTTCATTTATTCAACATTATTATAAAAAAAACGATCGTAGTACACAGAAAACCCTAATCAAATTTTGTTATGTTTGATTTTGTATAATGAATGCATGAATACCTAATTACTGTATTTGCACGCCAAACGGCTGAATGTGGAAGAAACCTACCGCCTATTATATCAACATTTATGTACCCATGTTCGCAAGTAAATAAATGAAATGAAATGAAAAAATGAAAATGAAATGAAATGGTGTGCTTCGTTTTTCAACACGTAACGAGATCATTGCGATCGCTCCGCGTTGTTGTTACCTATGTTGATTGTTTCTATGTTAATTATCTTAAATTTACCCGCATTATTGTTATATCACATAATGTTTTGAATTTAAAAAGTTTTGTTGTACTATGTCCAATATACCCTCAATGCATATTAATATCAAAATTAAATAACGTCGCTCCGGTACTTGTCTGGCTGGAAATATTCCAATTAATTATGTTAATCTTGTGTTTCTTAAACAAACGAATGTATTTTCTTATGAGAAATAAATGTCTTAAACCTAAAAATATAATTACTTTATCCATTCTCTAGTAGTCATAGTACAAACTCTGCTTAGTTTGGGCTAAATAATGTTGTGTGTATGTGAGAGAATATTATTATTATTATTATATTATTATAAGCAAAATTTGTTTACTTTGTCTTCTTTATTTCCAAGAAGTCTATTTCATCCTACCACCTAAGTAGTAGATTCTAATCTATATGATAACTAAATTTCCTTCATGACTATTATTCATTGTTAGTGTCATTCTGGTGATTTAGATTTATTATTTCATTTATTATGACATCATGTACTTACATGTTTCATTTATTTTACTTTGTACAAAACTGTTGGTGCTCAGGTAAAATACAAAATTCTGTCGAGACATACCCAAATTTCGCCAAACTTGTACGTTGTTAACCACACGGGTATATGTATTATACTTAAAATGCTTTTTCACGTTGCTACTGCAGCTTTGTCAGATATTCATAAATGCAATAATAATGTTTAAAGAGATGATCATATGGCCTAAAGCTACCTAACTAAAGATATACGTGTAGCCTACAGAGATTCGCTGTCAAATAACCTTTTGTTACGTTGACTACGTTACACTTATAATTACGACAGTTGATTACACGAGAGCCGGAATTATTTTTACTTCCTAACATGCTTCTCTAAACTTCAAAGTAGTTCAAAATCTCAACCTAGTTGGTGCAAGATGTTTTACGTCGCCAGCTTTTGCATTTGATCCACTCATTAACAACATGTAGTTAATTTAGCGGATGTAACAGTTACGTCAGATAAACCAGCCACAGGAGATGTCCTCCTTCTGTGAGGAAGTGATTTCCATCAAGGAGGCGGCGGAGCGGGAGAGGGAACGCTTAAACCCTCTACCCAACAGCAGAGCCGGGCGCCGGAGGGCGCAAGACGACCTCCAGCCACCTTGAGGATTGACCTGGGATTGGTGGGCTTCGTGGGCCTGCCCGCCACCCGATCAGCACCAGGTCCGAGAGGCGGCGTGCGTGTTCCCACGCGCGCCTCTGTATCGTGTGTCCGTCCCGCCCTCAGGGGGACAGTAAAATTAGTTGTTGTAAATTTGTGTAGTGGCCTGCCGTTTCATACGGCGGGCCGAAACCTCGGCGGGGTCGCGATTGCATGTGAAAGCGATTCGCGCGGCCCCGCCGATTGCGGTTATGTCGAGGAACACCGTGGTAGGTTTAGTCGGTATTACCGGGATGTCACTCACCATCTTGCCCCGGTGAGTCCGACATAACCTCTCCGTCGCCCCGCGGAGAGGTATGCGTCAAACCATTCCCACACGTTAAAAAAAAATAGAAAAAGCCACAGGTGATGTGCCTGTTAACTAGCGGCATATCACTTAAAACCACATTGGCAATCAGTCGTAGTACATGAGAATGTTAATATTGATTATTAAACATTTTATCAGATAAGCATATTATCCCTAACGTGCATACATAACCTTGTCTCTTACTTTTTTTTTTACGGCTGTGTTGTATTCTGTAAATTGAATAGTCTATTATGAGGCGTCTTCAAAAACAATCGTTACTCTTAGGAAATGGTTCTTTTATGTATAATCTATATCAGGCGATACAATTTTCAGGAAATACTATATGCATTAATAACTTTACAATCCACAAATATGATCACAAAGATAAGTCGTATGATAACAAAAGTCACCTCGACTTTTAAAAAAATAGTAATATTGATGTATGTAATATGTAATCTGTCCAACTGCTGGGCACGGGCCTCTTCTTAATGTGAGAAGGATTGGGCCATAGTCCATCACGCTGGCCCAGATTAGCAGAATTCACATATTTTTGAAAACATCGTGAAGAACTCTCAGACATGGAGGTTTCCTCACGATGTTTTTCTTCACCGTTAAAGAGAGCGATAATTAATAATTATTTTATAATAATTATCGCTCGAATTTTGACGCATTAGTAAAAACAATTTGTGTTCACTTATATATTAAAATACTATTAGAAGACATTTTTATATACTATTTTTATACAATACAAAGTATTAACTGAAGTATGAACTCAATTCCGATTAGGTACCTACGTAAAAAGTTGTTAGTCTTTGATATTCTCTTATACCAATATCTTATAAATTACTTTGTTTTTCGGTAATCAAGAATTTTTATGACTTATCTTAATCATGACTTCCTTATTTAAATTAAATTAAGTATTTATTACGAAGGAGTCGTTTGCAACATGAAAAATAAGATATTTAATGTTGACTCATTAATGCTGGATGCGGTCAATTAATTAAAGATCACGAATAAGCGGTAAAACTATTTTCAACTAGCTTTACTCTCAAATTTTGGTAGAAGTAGTCTTGTCTCTACTGTTTTATTTAGATATACTTTTGTTTATTTAGACCTTCAGACCATAGATAAGAGGCCTGTTACCACCCAACATTTTTCTGAAGGTCATGTAGCAACGCTGAGACCATTCACAAATATAACTGGTAATATCTAGGTGTAACAATCCTAAGTCTGCAAGAAATTTAAATGGAGTATTACTTAAAGTTATAAACTTAACGATAACCTTTTTTACAAGAAAATAAATATTATTTTGTTTCTTTCAGGCAACCTACAAATGGTTGTATCTTTATAAACGGGCGAGTTCGGGATCCAAAGATATTTCGACGGAGATCATGCTACATACTCCAGGACGACAAAGTGCAAGACATGCTGACTATACAAGAATCACTCAATATCGCCGCCAACCTCAAACTAGGAAACCATATCAGCTCAGACCAGAAACGACGCCGCGTAAGTATTACATTACTTTATATCGTATTGTAAGGACTTTAACCGTTGTATCATCATCATCATTCTAAACGGATACTGTATACTGCGTATTTTTGAAACACCAACGGCGTGTTGTCCGTAATAAATAAATGAGGTTCGTGACCACAAAGCACGCAGACGCGCAAAGAAGTTTCTTATGATAGTATGTTGCCTCTTTAACGTTAATAATAATAATAAAAATATTCTCTCATATACACACAACACCATCTAGCCCAAACCAAGCAGAGCTTGTACTATTATTAGTTATATGTTTATTAGTTATATGTGCGAGATATTCTATCGCGATATTCGAACTACATCAGCGTAATTTGTGTAGTAAATAATAATTAAGATTGCTGAAGACTGAAAATAACATACATGTGAAAATAAAACTTAAAATGTAATGACTAACCTAGCTTCGAAAGTTACATTGAATAAAAAGTACTATCATATTAGCACAGATCCATAAAAAATTATTTGATCTAAATTTACGATACCAAAAAGAGCAATATTATGATATTCAAACTATTAAAAGTCCCGTCGTATTTTGAAGTCGACGAGTTGTCAAAATATTTAAAGTTATAGAACAACTAAAAATTACTGCATGGATGACGTAGTGTATTAAATAATAATAAACTTTCCAAGTACACAGATTTGACTATTGAACTCAAAACCCAGTGGCGAGTTCATATGGTCAAGACCATCCCCATAATCATATCCAGCACAGGCGTCATACCTAAAACACTCCATACAAGCCTAAAAACACTAAACATTCATCCTCTCACATACACTCTACTACAGAAAGCAGTTATCTTAAATACATGCAGAATTGTGGGAAAGTTTTTATCTTTAAATTAATTACCACACCACCAGTTGTTTTGGCCAAAAGCCTGCAATTCTGGCGAATTTCCCCAGTAATGGGTGAGGATAAAACCAATAAAATATAAATAATAATAATATACTATCACATACACACAACACCATCTAGCCCAAACTAAGCAGAGCTTGTACTATGGGTACTAGACAATGGATAAACATACATATATACTTTTTTTTGTACATACATACATATTATATATAGAAATAAATAAATAAAAAATAAAATAAATGATATTGTCTTATGTTTACGCGAATGTTTAATTTCAATAAAATGAATGACTCGTTGAGTGCTGTGGGTTAAATCCCCACATGGGACATTAATGTATGTGGTACACGAATTGTTGTTCCGTGTCTAAGTGTTCTTTATATCAGTTATTTCAATAAATCTGAAAAGTACCCCGCGGTTCTGTAATTGTTCCTAGCGTGGAGATTGTTGTGTAATGTATCAACAGCCCGCATCAGATCAGAACGATAAAAGAATCTGTAGGGTAACTATTTGAATACTCATATTTTTACTGTTTCGAAAATGACTCATGGCTGTCTATCGTATGTGTTTCGGTGATCACTCTGTCATTGATTTATAAACAATGAGTCACACTATTCACTGTTAACTCATGGGTGGTTGATGTATCATCGATAACCTGAAATTAATCTAGATTACATAATAGATAGCTATGACCGAATGAGTCATTTAATAATGGAATTGTGAGTCACACGTTGTTATTGAATATTAAAATGTATGTACGTAGCTATGTAAATCGCCGTTAGTCACAACTGCAACCATACATTTATAAAGTAACAAGTTCTACCAACCCTTGGTTTGGTGGTGCACTGATGCACATATTGACCTCTCTGTCTAGCCTACCAGACAGTCGATGTTTAAAAGAATGTCTATAGAGCTTCGTTCTGTTAAATTCCTGCCTTTTTTTATTAGCTTTCATATATGTCCCACTGCTGGGCTTGGAGTTCCAAAACACTCTGTTGTTTGATATTCGCCTGACAATCCCTATCAACGGCATCCAGGTTGTCCCGCCGATGTATCAGAGCCGATGTATTAAGATATATAACAAATTTGAATTTGCCCTTCAGAGACCAGAATTTGTGGGGAAAAGACCTGTGAAATTTAATTTTCATCAATGTAGGTACAACAAGTATGATGCACTAATAGAGCATCTCATCTCAAAAATGCATCTCAAAAATATTCACTATGGCTTTTTCAAATAAGGACATACCCGGAGCATTTTTCATAATGATTAATATTATTGCTTATTAAGCGTTATTAATATTCTGATAAATAAATATATAAAGATTTTTTCTTAAACATCAACAAATATAAATAAAATTATGTATCATTTAGTTTTGTGGACTTCTTACTGGCCAATGCAATTTTAAATCATGACCATATTAAATGTTGTAGAAATAAAATCAAAATATGATTTGTTCTGAACTAACTAACATTTATTGAACAACTATAACAAAACCGGCATTTTTGTCAACGTTGTATGCATATTTATAATTGACTACGTTTAATTATTGGTTTACATATTTATGATGATACCAGTCTTGTTTATAAACTATCCCACTGCTGGGCACAAGCCTCTTATCAGTATGAGAAAAGTTGTTCCACGATGCCGAGCTAGTGGAAGTTGGCAGACTTCACATACGAGGGTGCGTTTTTAAGTTCGCGGAATGGAATAGAAGGGGATGAAATAATATTACAAAATTATTTTTCCTTTTCAATATATTCACCTGAAACCCTAATACATTTCTCAGATCTATGAATTAACTTATGAATACCTTCATAAAAAAATGTTTTGTCTTTCTCTGAAAAATACGCCGAAACTGCATCCTTCACTTCTTCATCGGTTGAAAATTTCTTTCCTCGAAGCTCTTTTTTCAGATTTGGAAAGAGATAATAGTCGCTGGGAGCCAAGTCTGGGCTATAAGGTGGGTGATCAATGATATCGAAGCCCACCTTGTGCAAAGCAGCCAACGCAACTCGACTCTTGTGAACAGGAGCATTGTCGTGCAAGAGCAGGACACCTTTGGTCAATCTTCCTCTTCTTTTTTCTCTGATTGCCTCTTTTAACTGCTCTAAAATTGAAGCGTAGTGTTCTCCGGTTATGGAAACACCTTTTTCTTTGTAATCAACCAACAAAATTCCTTCTGTGTCCCAAAAAACTGTCGCCATGAGCTTTCCCGCCGATTGCGACACCTTGAATTTCTTAGGCGGTGGTGTACCCTTTTTATGCCACTGCATGGAATCTTGTTTAGACTCAGGTTCATAGTGATGAACCCAAGTTTCATCCCCAGTAACAATTCGCTCCAAAAAACCATCCTTGTCTTCATTACACTGGCTCAAAAACGCACGCGAACACTCGACGCGCTTCTGTTTTTGAGGCGGTGTGAGCATTCTAGGCACCCATCTTGCACTGACTTTTGTCATGCCGAGATGATCATGGAGAACCTTGAAAATGGTCGTTTCAGATACTCCAACCATCTCTGCGATTTGTTTTTTCTTCAAACGTGCATCCTCCAATATTAATTTTTCGATTTTTTCGATAAGATCTGGAGTGGTGACCTCAACAGACCGCCCAGGCCGGGAATCGTCTTCAATTGATTCCCTGCCTTGCTTAAAGAGGTTGTGCCACTTGTATACCATGGTTTTTCCTGGACAAGAGTCCCCGTATACAGATGACATCTCTTCCAAAATGGTTTGAACATTTTTTCCTTGCTTGGTAAGGAACTTTATAACGGCGCGGAACTCGATTTTCTCCATACTTCACAATTTCTTCCAGATTGAGTTGCTTGAGGGACGATAGTTCAAATACTAATGACCTCATTATGATAATACTCGGTATATATACTAATTATTAGTTGCTAAACACGTTAGTGACTAAACAAGCACCCCCACCACCTTCCATACCCTCCATTCCGGGAACTTAAAAACGCACCCTCGTACATATATGATATACATGATACATGAGAACATTATGGAGAACTCCCAGACATACAGGTTATCTCGCTATGCTTTTATGTTAAAGCGAGCGATAGTTAACTATTAAAGGCATACAACTTTGATAAGTCAAAGGTGCGTGCGTGTATGCGTGCGTGCATACGAGCGTGCGTGCGTGCGTGCGAACCTTTACGTAGACGTCACTAGGCTATCGCAGCTCATTATATTTTTTATAATCTATCGTGATAATTAATAATCCTAAGATTAAGCGATAATTTAAATAAGTACCTATAGCATTATCTAAACTGATGAATTGATATTTTGCAGGTCGAGGAAATAATCACATCTCTCGGTTTAAGCAGATCACGTAACACAAGAGCTGTGCAGTTATCTGGTGGACAAAGGAAAAGGCTAGCGATAGGCTTGGAACTAGTCAGTGACCCTCCTGTAATGTTCCTTGATGAACCTACCAGGTAATATTTTTTGTTATTGAAAGTACCCAAAACACATGCTTGAGCTAGGCGAGTCGAACAGGAGCAACTGGTAAAACGACTTTCTGCGTAGCATACCTAAAGTACTCATCAAACTTTATGATCGATTTGTTCAGTTCACTTAGCGCTGCTGCGTAATAACAGGGTATTGAAGGCTCGATTCACATACATACCAGTACTCAGTGCGCAGGTACTAGCACACTACAAAAAGGCCATAAAGTTTGTCGTGTATTGTTGACGGACCTAGAGGCCTCAAACAAAATAGTCTAATCACCTACTACATCGGACTTTAAACAGACTAGTAACTCTGCGTACTTCTTCGGAAATATACTGCCGTGAGAATACGTATACACAGTTGGTTTAAATTTATTTAGTCTAAAAACATTGGTACTCAATGTTTACATAGCCAAGTGCGCAAAAGTCTAGTCGAGGGCGAGGAACATTGTTACTTTTCTAGACCTACACGATTATCTAGAGCTTATTGTACGCAACGAGAATTCACCGCGCCTATTGTAAGTCCAGTTTTGAAGATTGATTCGGAATCCACCAAGCTCCGCTTACGACTTGTTATGATCGAGGAGTGAATTTAATGTAAATACAATGCTTCTAACCTGTCTAGTTGATCCAGACTACAGCGGTATAAGTGAGAGCGCTTATGAATCTGCCGATTGCTGGATCCCGATGTTGATATTTGGGCCAAGCAAAGTGTTTTTAAGTTTCTCTGCCAAGTCAATAGTAGATCATTTGCAAATATGTTCGGTTACTGTATCCATGAATGATTAACTTATTTATTACTAAACGGTTCTGTTATTGTATTGTTCTGTAAATTATAGGGCCTTTGAAGAATTTATTATGTATTTCAGATAACAGGGATGCTGTTATGATATTCTCCTCTTCTTTTCTAAGCCTTATTTGGAGATCGGCTGTCCTTGTCTGTCTTCTCCACTTTTTTCTATTCCGTATGATTTCGACGTCTATCTCGTTTTCATGTCATTCCTTCTGAACTGTCGTCAAGCATAATAATATGACAGATTATCTTCCTCAGCGTTTGATTCAATATATTAAACTATTGTGTTGTGTGTTATATGTAAATAGGTGTTCCGGTATAAAAGGTTATAATTCATATACACATAACACACTAATGGCGTATAAAAACATATGTAGACGTTATTAATTACTATGCACGATTGTGAAAATGGCCTTTAATATTTATTTATTTATTTATTTATTTATTTATAACACATCCCACACAACCATTACAGGAAGCCCAATGCGATTGTGGGGCCAAAATGCACACATAATACTCAAAACTTAAATATATAATACATAACAAAAATTAAAATTTAAAAATAAACAAAGAAAATTGACAAAATCGTAAACCTAAATTATGAAATTAAAATATTATCATAAACACTATTTATATGCTACTACATATAGAATTGCTTTTGCGAGTTCGTTCAGGTTACAAGAGAAGATATCAATTTTAGTGCTGAGCTCGTTGATTACCCTTATTGTGCGAGTAAGTGGCGTTTTGGCCAGTAAGTTGGTCCTGGCAGCAGGGACAACCAGAATCGGTGGAAGTCGCCTCCTCCACACATAGCGATCAGGCACACATAGGCTCAAGCGCCCTAGCACAGTCTCGTTACACACTTGACTCCTAAGGATTTTAATTACATACATTGCAAGTGAGAACTCCCGACGTACTCTTAGCTCATTGTACCCGACCATTCCGAGGACAAACAATGTGGGGTACATTAATGGATAGAATGGGTATACGCCATATAATTTCATGTACAGGTACCTGGTAAACTTATTCTGGACTTTCTCCAGCATTGAAATATATTTAGCCTCATAGGGAGACCATATGATAGCACTATACTCGAGGTGGCTTCTCACCAGTGCATCGTACAAGGCCTTGATCGCGCTCAAGTTAGTGAATTGCTGTGACTGTCTAAGTACAAATCCCAAATTCCTATATGCTTTTTTGCATACGTTTGTAATATGACTTCTGAAATAAAGATCAGGAGTCATACTAATGCCTAAGTCCTTTACCTGTGCGACTCTTTGGATTGGTTCTGTGTTTATTCTATAGTTATAAGTGATAGGTGTACGCGAACGAGTAAAAGACATAGTGCAACATTTAGAAACGTTGAAGGACAACTTGTTCCTTTGACTCCATCTAACTACTCTTTCAATGTCTTCTTGTAGACGTTTGCAATCAGATAAATTATTGATCTGTAAAAACAATTTGAGGTCATCTGCAAATAATAGACCCATCCCATGTTTGATGACTGGAGGCAAATCATTAATCATGATAATAAATTTTAGGGGACCCAAATTGCTCCCCTGACTCACCCCAGACCTTGTATAATATGTACCTGATACACACCCCCGGTAGTCTACATATTGCTGTCGATCCTTCATATAACTACCGAAGAATTTCAGCAAGTGTGGGGTTCATCCGACTTCTGCCAGTTTACTTAATAACACGTCATTATCAACCAAGTCGAACGCTTTTTTATAATCGAAGTAAGCAACGTCGACCTGCCCACCAGAATCTACAGCAGGTACCACCTGACACATGAAATTAATGAGGTTTGTAGCTGTGCTGCGCCCCGGACGAAAACCGTGCTGCGAATCCGACAACTGCGCTTGCACTTGCGCCTGCATGCTGCGCTGAAGAGCGGACTCGAACACCTTGGCCGGAGTCGACAACACTGCTACTGGTCTATATCCAGTAACATCTGGTACCGCTTTACCTTTCGGTACTGGTATAACCCGCGTGATCTTCCATCGAGCTGGAAATGTATGATACCTTAAACTAACGTTAAACAGATGGTGAAGGGGTTTCAAAAGTACTTTACCGCAGTCTTTAAAAAGGAAAGCAGGCAAACCGTCCGGTCCTGACGAACGCTTTGGTTTAAGGCGGGCGAGCGCTACGCTTACCTCTTGCAAACTCAGGGCTTTTATACTAATACGCGCGCTAGATGCGCTGCCGCGCTCTGCCGCCGCCGCCTGTGCCGATGTCGCATCCAGCTGCGGTGGAGAGTTGTTGTACACCGACTGGAAGTACTCCGCAAACTGCTTTGCACATTTGTCATGCGTTAGGATTACACCATCCTTTTTAATGGCACCACTACTCACACTTCCCCTTCTCTTCCTAACGTACTCCCAGAATTGTTTCGGATCCCTTGCAAAACGGTATTGCATATTATCAATATGTTGTTTATGTGCTAAATCGATCGCTATTTTTACACGCGCCCTACATCTAGTGAATTCGATATAGTCCTCGTTTAATTTAGACTGTTTATACTTTTTGTGAAGTTTACTTTTAAGTTTTAAATCAGTTATAATGGCACTAGTGTACCATTCTGGATATCTGTTCACTGAATGCTCGCTAGATTGTTTTTTCCTAGGCACCCACTGATCTAAAATATTACTTAAGCAACTGTAAAAGTAATTAATTGCTACTTCTATATCTTCTATTTCGTACAACGGATTCCAATCTGTAGTCGTTAAAGCGTTGTATAACGATTGAAAATCCGCTTTATAAAAGTTCCATTGTGGCCATGGCGCACTTGTACTAGACGAAAGCTCCGCCGGGGGCTCGGTGGCACGAGCGTGGTGCGTGAGCACGCACTGCGCCGCCAGCGGCGGGTGGTACGGGTCCACCGGCACTAGCACCTCGTCTGACGCCGATACTGTCACTGTACCAACGATGCCTGCACTTAGCACCAAATCTAATTGACGACCCAAACAGTTTAAAATTTTATTACTCTGAGTAAACTCGCAAAAGGACACAAAACATTCATAGTAATTTACAATATTTGTAGAAGCAGAGTACAAATTAAAATCTCCTAAAACTATTACCTTCTTATATCTAGTACACAAATTTTCTATTATATTAAATAACATCATATAGTCAGTCTCAGAGCTTGCAGGAGGTATATAAATCACACAACATAGAAAAATAAAGTTATTTTTTAAATGTATGGTAGCACAAACAATTTCGAACACACAATCGTTTATCGATATACCCGCGTCCGCGGCCGAATTAATAATAATATCAGCCCTGTATTAAAATGGTTAGGCCATAGTCCACCACGCTGGCCTAGTGCGGGTTGACAGACTTCACATATCTTCGACGAGAACATTATGGAGAACTCTCAGACATGCAGGTTTCCTCACGATGTTTTCCTTCACCGTTAAAGTAAGGGATAATTAAATATTTAATACGCATATAACTTCGAAAAGTCAGAGATGCGCGCCTTGGGTACGAACTCAAGACCTCTGCGTGGCAGTCCAACGGTTTCCCACTAGGCTATATTAGGCTATATATTATAATACAGGGTGTCCAGTAATTAATGAATAACCTTGAAATGTTTTATAGTAGAACTGAACGAGGTGCAGAAAAATTAAAAAAAAAAATGATTGTATATTAAAAAGTGCAAGCTATATAAGCATAGCATACTTTTGACTGTCTATCTATTAGCATAATTAGTGTTTTAGGCGCGTTGAGCACTTTTTGCGTGAACAAAAATCATGGAACTCGCTTCATCGTCACCGAACGCTTTCCATGAGCTATATGTATGCTGTGTATATATGTGTACTTTTTGGATGAACAAAATGCGTGAAATTCGCGTCAACGTCACCGCACGCTAGTTACTTAGTTTTCACTTCCATCTGCAGTCCCCAAAGACTGCGCCGCATGTTTTTTTATGCAATAAAAGCGGCAAGCATTCCTACAGTGGGCCAGGTAGGAAACAGTTGCCGTACCTGCAAAACCATAGTATCACACGCGTGTTGTCAACCTTTAAGGAAAGTGATTGAACATAGAATGAAAGGAAAAGGGGCATATAGTTAGAAATGTGAAAGTTCGCCAGTTATTCACCGGTCATAACGCAGTACCAGTCTAACTACTTGTACGCCGGTTGAGTTTTTAGTACTTAACGAGGCAAGCCGGCTTATTTTTATGGTCACATTTTTTTATACAACTAAGTTGGCAAACAAGCTTGCGGCCCACCTGATGGTAAGTGGTCACCGTAGCCTATTGTAATTGTATTGTAATTGTAATTGGATTCCCTTTTCCGCATTTGAACTCCAGGTTGGTCCATTATGCGTGAGAGTCGGCCGGTTATAGAGATAGCCAGCCCAACTCCGCCCAGAAGCACAGAAGTTTCCTGGGGTCTGCGCAGGCTTCGCGGAGTGACCTCGGGTTGTTGAGGATTTCCTTACGTTGTGCTGTTACTCCCACACATTCCAGGACCACGTGGGCAGCAGATTCTTCTTCGGTCAGACATCCCCTACAGAGTGGGCTGTCAGTTGCTCCGATGTTGTGCAGATGTTTGTTCAGGGGCCAATTTCCTGTTAGGGTCCCCACGATGGTCCGAAGGTCCAATCTTTGTAAGTTGAGCAGGCGGTGTGTCAGACGTGGTGAGATGTAGCACCGTAGCCTATGTACGCATGCAACACCAGAGGCATTACTTGCACGTTGCCGACCCTTTAGGTAAGGAAGACAAGAAGGGGAAAAGAGGGTGATTTGGCCTCCGGCACTCTCACTCACCGAACGAAACACAACAGTAGGAATACAGCTATTTCACGTCGATATTCTGTGAGAGGGTAGTCCTTCCCCGGTCGGAACGGTCCATTCATGCTAAAATCAATGAGGATCTACTAATCTCGTACCTAATAATTCGTTGGCTCTTCCACTCTATTATATACTACTCAATGTTTTGAGTAGTATATAATAGAGTGGAAGAGCCAACGAAGCCTAAAGCCGAATAAGGGCCACTAAGATTTTATGCTGTACCATGAAATCAAATAAAGACATTACATTGTTTAACTTATGTAACTACAAAATAATGTTATTGGTTATAATATAGGCTAACAATTGTTTAAAATAATGATCATGAATTGTTTTTTTAAGTTCATAATGAAATTGGCAATTTTGAATGAAAAACATGAACAAAAGAAATTACCGGAAAAAGACAAAATACTGTTCTTGTCACTTTTGTTTCTTCTTTTTAGTAACGACAGCCCCACTGATTTATCCCCCAATTCAAATACTGACGGGAGAATCTTAAACGGTTTGCACGTTGAACCCTGGTCAGAGGAATTCGACCAACTCGTCGTCTTGACATTTGTTGGTCTTCGTGCAATCGATTACGTATAGTTTGATCACTGACACGGGTACCCGTTGTCAGCCGTAGGTGGTGTTGTAACTTACGGGCCGTTACTGTACGATCACGACGAGCACTTAGTTGGACGTACCGATCCTCGTGCGCCTTTATTACATGAACTCTACCTGAACCGGGTCTCTTGGAAGCGATTCCATACATTTTGGATAGCTCTTCAAGAAAAACCCAACTGCAAACCCACGTAACGCTGAGAACGTCCTTCTTGAATCATAGTTATGGCTCTAGTTGCTGTAATTGTATCCATGTGCTTTCGTACTGGTAGCATGATTAACGCGAGATGATAAATGAATCAATTAAAATTGAAAAAGTAAAACTATTTCCCTAAAATAACCGAAACAAGTTAAGAAGACAATCGAAGAAAAACATAAGAATAACATCCAATTATTATTTTTCTTAAAATGATGGCCAATACTTTTCAAATTAAGAACACGAACACCAGCATAAAAGAGATCAAACACCAAAGAGTTCGTAATATCAATATAATGCTACTTATCAGTTACTTTCAGTTTACTAAAGTGCACTTAAATGTAAATAAACTAGTGGCCCTTATTTTGTTTTGAGTAGTATATTATATATTTCTACGAGTTATGTTGTTATACAAAGAAAGTTCTTACAGCTGTAGTTGTTAAATAATAGTTACATCACTATAATTTAGTTTGAATTTCTTCATTAAACTGACAAAGAATGCCAGACAGAATTAAAACACTGATTAATAAAACAATGTATATAGATAATGACATTAAAAAGATTGTTAATATCACAACTCGTACGATTTATACTTTACTGATAATTACAATGTTGTAAATCCTCAAACTAAACCAATACAGCAATTTTACATTGATAAAAGAGATTAGATTTGATTGCGTGCTTGCTTCAACACAAAGCATAATTAATAACGGCTTATTTACACAAAGGTAGTTTCTTGAAGCAAATGTCATGTTTGTCTTAAATCACGGATAAGACAAAGATGGCACGAAACATTGTTCGGAAAAGTTTACTTGTTTAAAAAAGCATATAAGATACTATAGTGTCGCATCACATCAATTATCTGCGGGTTGATTATCCAAATATAATGCTTCTTGAACCCTTTTTTGTTTGATTCTGTGTCAAATAACGCGGCTCTTTATGGCTATTTCACTCAATTGCTGACCTCTTTCTACTGCAATAGTTATTACCTTAAAATATAAATGTCTGCCAGATAACGACTTGTAACAAATTATCTTTTACTAGGCAGGCTTTATCTGGCAGACTATCCTTGTATCGTAGTGATTACTAGCAGAATTATTTACCAATAATTTCAATGGTAACTTTCTATTTCACTTACAATAAAAAGCCCTAAAACGTCTATTATATATTATCACACTTTTCACATCAAACTAAGCTGGTTTATTTATATACATCAACAGTCGACACATTTGCATGTATCTTTAAACGAGTATTTTACATATTTAAAAAATTAGGAAGACATACATACTTACTAAAACCTAGAGGTACTCGTATATCACAAAAACACTCGTACATCTACGGATACGCTATCTACTCAAGAGCAACTCCGGCATTAAGACAGATAAATATATAGTATATGTCTGAACTCGGGAACATATCTGAAAATTCACTATCAACTGCATGTGTAAGCGCAATCTTGAGCGTCATTACCAAAGGCGTAATACTATATTTTCTTTTGTTTTCAGTGGCCTGGATAGTTCAATATCGAAGCAAATAGTATATCTACTTCATCTTTTAGCTCGGCAAGGTCGGACGGTGGTAGCGACGATGCACCAGCCGTCCGCCGCCCTATTGCAAATGGTGGACAGGCTTTATGCCATAGTGGGAGGCAGATGCGCGTATGTTGGATCAGTACCTCAACTTCTGCCATATCTAGAACAAACGGATCTATTGTGCCCGCCGTATCATAATCCTGTGGATTTTTGTAAGTATTTTACTTACATATAGTTACTATATGTTTATCAAAATATGTTACTGCATTATAATTTTAAATATCAATCATAACAAGAGCAATATGTCCTAATCCTACCGTAATATATGTTTTATTAATGTTGATTACCTTAAAAAGGAGTAACTGAAATACTTATTATAAGACATATAATTATAATAAAAAAAGGAATCAGAATGGCAGGCTTTTAACGTACAACTTTTTACCTTTCCAAAAAATTACCGATAAATAATTTTTGAAAATAAATAATGGCTAGGATGGTCTAGCAAAGAGTCATTGAAAGTGAGTCAGCAAATAAATTTAAAGAATTGCCAGTACATTATGTTGAATCCTCATCAGATTACATTACAAAATTTAAAATGTTTATACTAAGGCAGAACATTTTTTTCTATGGAAGAAAGAAAATTATGACATATTTCGAAAGATAACTTTATAACTTTTGTGTCATAGAATTACAAACTAGTGGTCACCATCGAAATGAAATGCAAGTTCGAAGTAAAAATTTGTATAGTGAATCAAATCGTTTAGCTTTTACATCATACCTTCATAACAAAACAGTCTGCGTTCGGTATGTTCATGTTAATGTATTCCAAGTACAACCCAACCTTAATTAAAACTAGTTCGTCTTCAGAACACGCATCGGTGTACAAAGAAGCAATCACCTACTATAAGTGTTAAGCACTACTTTGAGTTTTTAATGTACGTTCTAAGTATTACGTAGCAATTTTCGTAATCTATTAATAATTTCGTAATCTAATAAATGGTGCTAAAGCTAAATCGCTTACAGATTAATCAATCACATTTAGGAAAATTTATATATTACGGATGTACATTTAATCACTATGACTTAATCATTTTAAATAAATTTGATGTCATTTTCGTATTCACAATTTTGTTCTAGCATATAGCATATACCCGATGGATCGTCTAATAGATGATTTGCTTACCTACAAGAAATAAATTCGCTAAGATGTAAAGACCAAATATAATCAACAGATTGTGAATAAAATATCCTTTATTATGATAATTTATAAAAAAATCTTAGAATCGTATCTATCGTATATAAATACACAAGCAAGACTCTTAAATGAAATTGCGTCCTATGAATTTTATAAGAATAATACACCTTAGTCAGGTGTATTATTACAAATGTAAACGATATTTAGATATAATATTAGACAGCGGGTCTTAATCGCGATTAATTATTTAAATGTGAATAAATATCTATTTATTTCCTGACGTTTCGAACGGATTGCATCGATCCTGCTAAGTCTAAAAACGTTCAAATGTATACCTGCCAATTCTGATTGACCACAACTGCATTTCTAATAACTTTGAAATTAAATTACTATATACGGATTTTATCGCGTTGTTTATTTAACACTATTATATAATTTTGAAACTGTTACACTAATATACTATACTATTAAACTTTACTAATTTTAAGCTAATTAAATTATTAAAACTATTAAAATTATTTGTATTTAACTTTACACTTTCCCCGACGTTTCGGTTGCTGTTCAGCAGCCATGGTCACGGGGAGACTTAGTAAAAATGGAACATGTTTTTACTTTTTATTACTGTCTAGATCCTACATACTAATTATTACTTTATGTTTCAGTAATCGAAATATGCGTAGAAAACGCAAACATGTTGGTACAAAAGTCAGAAAATGGAAAGAATATGAAATGGGTGACAACTATATGTCAAGACTCCGATAGCATGTTAGAAGGTAAGACATTAATTAAAGTTATTTATTGACAAAAGCAAACAGATTGAGATCACCGGTAACTAAAAATACATTCAGAAAGTTATCCTTAGTGTAACATTTCTGATTGAAATAAATGCATATGTTACCAACAGGAATAAAAGAGACAGTATTCTTGCTATGCAGGACGTTTTTTTATTTTAGTTAATTATCTAATGAAAATATATCATTAATTGATAGATATTACGTAACTATTGCTTTTCCCCTATAAAACATCTAATAAAGTGTTTAATATTTTCAGAAAGTTTTAAAGTAGGCGAAGAGGTATGTCTGACGACTCTGCCGGCTCCCAAAGAAGACCCCACTAGCAAAATACTATTAGCACTAAAAAGTTCATACTCAACATCGTTTTGGAAGCAGTTCACTACACTCACTCGAAGATCTCTTTTGGTAAATATTACTCTTTACTATTGATTTAATAGGCCTTCTGCGTGAGATGTATACCTATATTAAAAGAAGAAATCACATTATAACTTTATTTCTAACATTAAAACGAAATTAACAATGGAGATTACAAACATAATAATAAAAGGTTTTGAAGAAATTACTGCCTCAGGGTACAATTTCATTTTTGTTACCTGCACTTATTTCGATTGTAAGTAGTCACGAGACTAGGTTATTAGGTAGACAGTTACGAAAGTATGCGATTCAAATAGTTATAAATTATAGATATGTTGACGGAGTTAGGTGTTTATTTAAACTTTCAGATAAAGCATCGATATCTGAATGACCGTAGTTATATTTTTGAATTATTTATCTACCGATAGATAGGTGGACTTTTATTTCAAAGGTATCTTTATCGAATCTGCCAAATACACCTCTAACCTTTCGTAGTTAAGAACGCCAACGTAATGATAGATCGTTTATAAGAAAGAAATGTGTATTGTCAATAGCGATCATAATATAAAATAAACTAGACAAGAGTTAATTTTTTTTAAATATATCCTAGTATATTAAAATGTTTTCACAACAAGTGAGAAACGTCAATAATTGACGTAAATCTTAGAGATCGAAAAAATGGTTCAAGTAATATGTAAAGCTCACGTGATACAACGTGACCTTGAATTTGTCAGAGGTCAAAGGTCATAGTCATTTCGGGGGTATATCGACTATGCTGAGTCGAATGGCGTTCACCGCGAGTCTCTAGCTCTTTCGGCTCTTGAGTTGAAAGTTATATAACAGACAGACGGACAAAGCTGTTGTATAAGAGTTTTTTCGAGCTCTAATAAATATACTACACTCATGTCGGTGCATCCTTTAAAGGATAGAGGAATATATTCAACCCACATTATTAAGTCCAAGTCCAGTCTAACAGACTAAGACTAAACAGACATTCCTAACAAAATCGACCTGGTTATTGAACCGGACACTCGACCATATACAAACGTAAACGCAAAACGCGACAGGACCAACAAGACGTTATTTTAAATTAATATCCATTCAATTGTTATTTTCAGACGATTTGGCGGGAGCCCTCGTTCACACTGATGATAACAGGCATCCATTGCGCGATGGCTTTGTTCATCGGCACGTTGTTCTACAATATCGGGGGCGACGCGAAGTACGCGCGGGACATCTACAACTTTCTATACTTCAGTCTGATGTTTCTCATGTTTACTGCGTTCAGTGCTGTTACTATAAGCTGTAAGTACTTATACATAGAATCTCTTTTTAATTGTACAGTAGATTTTTACCGCAGCGTCGCTCGAGTAAATGTAGGTTACGTCAATTTCTACCCCTCGGGAACAGTAATTTTTCGGAGTAAAAGGTCCCTTATGTCCTTTTCTTTACCTCAGACAACATATATAAAGTCGAGTAGTTGAGGTGTGAAAGCGTAACAAACAAACTCACATTCAACAACGACTTCCTCTGTCTCCTATCATTACATAGTAAGCTAGTATCTAAGAATAAGCTACGATGGGGCTAACATATTATTCTGTAATAAAAGCCTCCAAACTAAAAAAGACTAAAAAAAATTCACTTTCGCATTATAATATTAGTTAGAATTAAACACAATAGTTTTTAATGAGGAGCTTCTAAACGGCCAATATTCTTGAATAGTGTTTTACGTGGCCGCCTCGCCTCTGCCGCCGCGCCGAATGTTATGGGTTTAAACGCCACACGGTGCAAAATTTGTGTGATCCACAAATCCTTGATCGAAGTCTGGGTATTCTTTGATTTATTAAACATCCGCATGACAAACGAATTCTTCGATTGAAGAAGTCTTTATAAAAAAAATACAATATAAAATATACAATTTTTTACTGTGCATTTCAACGATATTTTAATATATCGTCTATGTCTGGCTACATAACTGGGCCATACGCAATTTTTACCCGCGAAATTCCATAGTATGTGTGTCAACGTGCCGAACACGTCGTCACTTTATTGCAACCACACATTGCAGTAAAGATAATAGCCGTTTAGAAGCCCTCTTACAAAGAGCATTTTAAATAGTTATGTATGACGGCAGTTTTATCGGTTCATTTGTCTATATTTCGATTTAGTATGCACAAACAAAATTACTGATAAAGCTATCCTAAAGGCTCTGTAGACACTGCATGCGTTGTAAATAAAATGTAAATGTCCCATGGCGGAACTTTTCAAATACCAAATGTGATAAATCTCATATACTTTGTGTGACAAATCGCTTATACCTAATGTCTTTGAGATTGAATTATACTAAGTTTATCCAACCCCCGGTTTCGGAAAGGTAATAAAAATCATAAAAAATAATTAATCTCACTGAATTAGCAACAGACAATCATGTCACAATGAGTTTCATTTTAACAAATTGTTGATTAGCGTATCACTAACCGGGTCTTAGATAAGACACAGAAATAGATAAAAAGGCAGATCCCGATAATTAACTATTAATAAAAACATAATTAATAAATTCTAACGTAATCATGACTTTTTCCTGATGAAGTGTTAAAATAAACGCATTGATTTAGAAACTAGTGAGGAAACGTAAAATTGCCATGCAGACGCCTCAAATGCCGCTGACGATTCAAAATTATATTAAACACTCAATAAACACCCAATTGTTTTAAAAGAATAGTTCGTGATGATTCTTGCAAACGTTATCTAGAATGTTCTAAAATATGTGTGAAATCTTCCAATCCGCTCTTTGGCAACCCAACCCATCTTATACTGAGAGGTTAATACTCATGAGTCAGCAGCCAGCAGCGATATATTTCCTCTCTAATCTAGTACAACAGTATTTTATATCAAGTAACTAGGTCATACGGCACTAAAGCATACGATAATAAATAATAAACGACCTATGATTAGTCAATTACACAAAACGTAATTAACTAATCAATCATAACTCGATTTAACTCATAAAAGAGCAAAGTAATAACAGGTTTGCTTGAGTATGTTTTAAAGGATATATTTATTTATTAATTTTTATTTTATACCTTTATGTACAAAATAGTGCAATGGCGGACTTAATGCCAAGGGCATTATCTACCAGTCGACCTTAGGGTGATGCAGAGATAAAAAGGAGTAGGTGCATACAGTAACGTATTAATATATCAGTGGTCATCTTGAAAAAGTTCTATTAAGTAATGATTTATGGCATGGGATTAAACCAATAGGTATTCTCTTCTGTATGTATTTCTGTGTGTAGTCTATAAGAAAGCGATGGGTACAAAGAATCATTGAGATGGTATTTGTGAATCTAGATACCTGTAGGGAAGCTTGTTATGTTCACTTACACAGTCTTAGGGCAAACATGTGCAAGGAATTTAGATGCATACTATGTAGGAAGAGTCTTATGTACCAATAGTAAGCAATCGGATATAAATACGCAACTCTTTGCATTCTAGTACTACAAGAAAACTATTCAAAATAAAGACTATTGTAATTAAAATATACAAAACTTAAATTGTACAACTAATACTTATATCGTTAATGTCAAGATTGATGTTTGAATTTTTCATACTTTATCAAATCCAAACCATTAAAAAGATTTTGGTGTTGGTACACACAACGAAATAAATAGGATATATAGATATATGGGTTATGTGTTATACTAGATTTTGCCCGCATTAATCTACATTTTGTCAATGCACTTCTATCCAAGGAACAGTACTTTTTTCTGCATGAACAGGATCCTATGTCTTTATCTGTAGCCCTGACAATCAGTATACATACATATAATATAATATTATTACTAACAACTACTAACTATACTTAAAGAAATCGTCTTTCTATTCCAGTTCCCGAACAAATTCCAGTCATTCGCCGCGAGCACTTCAACCGGTGGTATACGGCGGGCGCCTACTACACATCTATGTTAGTCTCGACGCTACCGACTCAGACTGTGTGCACGCTCACCTACGCCTTCATCACGTACTGGCTCACGGGGCAGCCGCCAGAGCTTAAGAGATTTGTCAGCTTCTGTTTTGTTCTGTTGATGGTAAGCTACGTGGCGCTCTGTAAAGGATTGTTGATTGGAGCACTATTCAATGTCAAGGTTGGTACAAAATTTCATACCTACGTCAGTATTATTAACAAACGACTCAGCATCTTTTGATCTCCTTTCAAACGTTTTTACATCTTCGCTTGGTCAATAGATACAAAAATAGAAGCCATCTTCAATAACTCCATTATTTATAAATACTAACTGATTTATGGCACAATCATACTTGTTTTCTGATTAAGCAGACTTATGGTTTATGGAAAACTCGAAGTACGGAGATGTTGCCTCAAGATATCTTTCTTCAGAAATAATTAGCCATAGACATGATTCATGATTCCAACAATAGACTATAATATAGTCATAAATATCTCGTTGTCATTGAAAAAGCAACTAAAATACTTGGAGTTATATTACTTTGATTTAGCAGTCTGATGGAGAGAGGAGATACTTCAGCAGATTAACAATATCAATCTTATAAATAGTTACAAAGAGAGCTTTAATAGGACGCTTACAGTACATTTTAGTGAATGGTAACCCATCCACGAAAATGTACTGTGCATTCACAAAACTTTATTGGAAATGTTTTTTTTATAGATACGTAATATATTAATAGGTTTTCTTCTCTTTCCAGAATGGGGTTATCTTCGGTCCGTTCTTCATAATGCCATTCGCTGTGTTCTCCGGCTTCTTCCTTCGGTACTGCGACGCACCTTCCTTCATGCGTTGGTTATTCCAGATGTCATTCCTCAAACATGGCCTTGTCGGGCTCGTGTTATCCATATTCGGCATGAACCGCCCCAACCTTCAATGCTCAGAACTTTACTGTCACTACACATATCCTACTCAGTTCCTCAAAGACAATGGAATGTTTGGTGAGAAGTATGCTATGTTAGTAGTAGCTCTAATTGCCATAGGAGCAATAATTACAATATTAGCTTTTATAATATTAAAAATTAGGTTAAAGCACAAGTGGTGATGAATGCTCCGAGTATGTGTTCATCATTAGAGTCGGAAAGAATTGAAAACGAGATGTAAAATCTGGTTATCTTTTATGAATATGACAATATAGCTAGTCTGAACTAAGGATGGGTTTCGTTAATCAATGTATATACGAGAATACAAATTACATTGGATCAGCATTATTTATATTTCATAGGGATTTCAATAAACAGATAAAATGGGTTAGTGAACATTCGTTTTTGTAATAGTTTAAGGAATCCCAAAATTTAAGACCACTTATTTTTTTTCTGTTTCTACCAAATAGAAAGTACAATGTTCATCACAAATTATTACATAAAGGAGCAGTATATACAATAATGTATCTAATGTATAAGGATAGCAGACATGTCAAAAAATAATATAAATATATGTATAACGTAACAAGAATAGAAAAATGAAACAATGATGACCCCCGGTAACTTTTAAAGTGACATTAGACTATAATATTGTCACAGATACCTATGTCATAGAAAAAACAACATACTTTGAATAATGTTATTTAGTATTCAGTTGGACCTCACATCAGACATTCTATTAATTATCGATAAAACTGACATTTCAATAACATCTCATAGTACGGTTAACATTATAAAATAAGTTGAAAATTAATGACACCACGAACATGTAAATATTACCTGTAATCAATTAATATACTGGTGCTTTCGACTATCGATATTTATATTATATATGACGTCTAGACTATAGATAACCGAACAATTACTAAAATATTCTTTAAACAATTGGTACTCAGTATGTATAGCATTGATTAAATTAAAAACAATACTATACTTTAGTATTCTAATGTTATTATTTTAAGATATAATGAATGTACTGCTCAAGTTAGATAAGATATATAAAGTCTACAATATCCAGTGGAACTTGAGACTACGTTTTCTACAAATTACATACGTAAGCGATAAGTATACTATGTTTCATCGTGTTAACTAAAAATGTAAACAAATTATCAATCATTCGATTACTTGTAAACAATATGTTTTGAACAATTCAGATGAAAACTGAATCATTTGCCGATTTTATATAAAATACAATCCGTAACAAAATTAACAAGAGGGAACTCTTGTCCTGTTTAATAGATTTACTTGTAATTAATTCTGTTTCAATTGTTTCAAGCTCTTAGTCATTAAAGCTAATACTGAATTTTTATAAAGTAATTGTATATTGATAACATTCATTAGTTAAAAATAGTTGCATAGCGGCCTTCGGGAACTTCTAACACACGTGGTAAACTATAGCAGTTCTTGTAATAAAATATTATTATCTATATTTAACATAATTAATCTATCAAGTCTTAGAATACCAGACATAATTAAAAATCTTTAGTGTCTAGCCACCGGTGTGCCCCGCTGCGACTCAATAGGTTAACAATATGGTAAACGCCAATAAAATGCAAAAAGTACTATGTACTTAAAGCATTAATCTGTGATGTAGACAATTATTATAATAATGAATATAAGGTAATTGGAACATGATTAGTATAGTGCTTACCTGTTGTTATGTATGAAACCACAAAGTAGTACGTCGCTAGAGAAAATGCAGTAACATTTGAAATAGGTAGCCTATATCGTTGGGCTAACAATAAACTGGCCAATCTGGAATACCTTATTTATAGAAAATAAGTACTACCTGTTGCTCACTTTCACGACATGATTATAATTTACATCGCATATATTTACTATTATACGAATTCGAAACATGGATTTCGCACTTTGATTAGAACTGACATATTTTAAATTGGCCATTTTGCTGACAACCCAACGATAATATATAAGGATATATTATGATATTGACGAAACACCTGATTCCTGCTGATACAATATCGTTTTAACCTTTTACATTTCATCGAGTATTCCCTCAGTGTTATTTAAAATAAACTTACGCTAGAGATTCATTGTTTAGTAAAATAAGACTAAGAAACGTTAGTTCGCGTCGCATTATTCACGTTTGCTTGTATGGTTCGAATGTTACGATGATGATAGAAAACCAAGTGTATTCTAGTTATTTAATAAATGTAAATAATTGTAAATAAAAGAAACATGTTGTGGATATATAAACGTGGCGAAGAAATATTGTATGTTATAAGTAATACGATGCACATTCTATATTATGGGTTCTATCCCTGCAGTAATCCAAATATAATAACGTTAGTTTTAACTAGTTATAATAAAGATAAAATTTAAATAATATTTTTGGTTAAGTATGTCAGTTTATTTTATTATTATTACGATGTGAATAAACTAAACTGAATAATAGTCAGTAGTGGTTGTATTCAGACCGGTACATTGAACAAATTAATGTAACGGTTTATTTTTGTATAATAAAACCGCAGTCATAAAATTACGGGCTTCAGGCATATGTATAAGTACCAGTTCGCCCATGCCCGAGGGCTTTTATATACTTACATTACGTAGTTCTAAAGTACCAAGTCAAAATCTTTAAGTATATTACCGCTCAATCTATTTTTACCAAAGTCTTGCCATATATTTTAATAAAGTCATAGTGTGACCAATGCAATGGCATTTAAATAAATTTAAAATAAGTTTCAAATTAATTTAGATGTACTATCAGAAATACGACTAGATTGAGATATCCAATATTTAATTAAGTTACACTTTTAGATAAGATAAGTTTTATCTCTCAATTGGATTACAAAATAATTGTAGACGTATACATGGTTTTTATGTAGTCATTATTGATGTGATGTATAAATTCTTATATTTAGTTGTATTTGTGATAGTAACAATATTGTCTAAAAGTGTAAAATATAGATTAAAATCAAAACGATCGTAAATAATTACTTTCCGATTCAAATATATAAATTCTGTAATTTTACGTCCTGTATTTTATTTCATAGTTATAATGAAACCCTGATACAATTCACCTATCCTTGGTCGCATGCTTGCAATAATTGAATGTACATGAAACAATTAGTCTCTCCATGCGTGAATCATAGTTCTACGATGGTGCTACAAATTGCGTTCTGTATACGACCATGCGTGAAGACCGCTCTACTTTGATTTTAGAATCGCCTGCTTTTGCCAACCAATTACATGGCGTTTAAGCAAGACAAACTACCTTAGAAAAGTTATATAAAACTAAAGCCTTAAAGATAAAAGCTTGTTCCCAGTCGTCACCACTGGCTTCGTTCCCACTGGGGGCAAATGAGAAAAAAAATACCATTTATTGCTAGTGGTGACAAATGGATCATTAAAACCTCAATTGTTGCCAGTGGTGAGATATGGGTCATCAAAATCCCAATTATTGCCACTGGTAACAGTTAGGACGAAAAAAGTCGCAGTTGTTGTCAGTAGTGTAAATTATGTATTTTTAGTTGCATTACTATGGGAATTAAATTAAGACGAGTTTGAGTATCAAGATAGATGTTTAATTTGAAAAACAATACCTTACATTCATTGTAAATCACATTATTAGATAATCACATTCGGTACATAATGTAAAGCAAATAAAAATGTTGCCCTTAATATCAAACTTAAAAAGGGGATAACGTTTTCCTACCCCTAAACCTTAAGGCGTCGTAGGTGCTATAGTAACTATGAAAGAAGAAGAAATTAAAAATTCCGTTCTGCCATTCCGTCTCGGAAGGGTTAGGTTATGTTAGGTTCCTTCTTAAACCCACCCAAAAATAGGAGCCCCGCGAAGCGGGGCGCCGTCGACTTAGTTTGATCTCTTTAAATACATCTTGTATATGTTACTTTACCACTGACAATAATCGGGAATTCATAATCTCGAGCGTCACCACTGGAAACGATTGGGATTTTCCTATATCCCGATCGTCACCACTGGTGACAGCTAATATTTCATTTTACCTTTCGTCACCACTGGCAACAAATGGTATTTTTTTTCTCGTTTGTCCCCAGTGGCAACGAAGCCAGTGGTGACGACTGGGAACAAGCCAAGATAAAGATACAGCTTTGCTTCGCTTTACAAACAAAGAACTGGGTTAACTAAAGATATATCTGTGGAACCCACGTTTTTTATTCTAAATGAATATATTTTATTTAATTAGAAACACTATGCCAGTAAATTAACATTATTATTCAATCAATATGCCGAAAAGACAAATGCATGCACGGTGTTTTTTTAGACACTACTTACGTATGCACACATTTTATGCGGTCATATTTATAAAACTTACAAAAGGCGCACAATGTGGGTTAAAAATACGTCTAAAATAATTGTCTATAATGCTAATTTGTCTAATACCGATGCTGTAAATACCTAACAAAAGTTTAAAAAAGATATTGAATATTGTTTTAGTTATACCTACTTACCGCCTTTATTGAGACTTACTTGATTTTTTTAACTACCCAACGTATTAAACCCTTAGTATTTGAAATAATATGTCCGTTACAATGTCATAGTGGAAATGCACTACTAAATATGGTCACTGATTCACATTTTTCATTATTTAAATCAAATAGTCCCATGACCCAGAAGACACCACACAATTTTGTTTAAATAATTTTACCAACGTATAAGTATTTTATACCCAAGTATAAAATAATTATACCAACGTTTCACAGATAGAGGCAAATGTCAAATAACAGAAAAGGGATACACGATACAAAATGTGACCGAACCGCTATTTAAACGCTAGTCTCTGAGGGAGATAGCACGATGTCTTCACTTTTTCTTATATTTTTTACTACCGATATTGAAAGTTTTTACACAAAAAGATATCTTTTGATTGCTTCAGCTCATGTGTGTAAAATAATGTACAAAACTAAACATAGGGCTACCCTATTCATGCATGACTATAGTAAACGATAAAAGCAATGAGGAATAAAGAAGAGTACAAAGAAACGAGTAAACTACGAACCGGACACATGTCCTTAGCGACATCCGAGAATTAATCAATCGGTCAGCCGCGGTACAGATGATGATACATACCACTTTTAGGTTAAAGAGTCTCCCTGTCGGATGTATCACAAATGTAGATAACAATAGATTATGAATTGCGTCTATTAAATAACAGGTAAATGGTTAAGTTATCACTGACTATACAAATAGTTTTTTATGTATTAGGTACGGTTCGGGGAGATGGGCCTCGTTAGCTTTGGTTTGCAACCTGTCTAGGAGAAGGAAAACTCCGAAATCAGACCCGGGGAGATGGGCCTCGTTAGCATTGGCTTGCAACCTGTCTAGGAGAAGGAAAACTCCGAAGTCAAATCAAATTTCAGGGAGCAGACCCGAAAATAAACCCTGATCCAAGATGTTAACCGACCCGTGCTGATGGATTGGGTGCCTGTGTTGGTGGTCACAGGGCACAGGATGGATCCACCTTACCTCCGTAAAGGGCTCTGCGGAGGTGGACAGTATTTTCCCTATCAATCGTGGGAACGCGTATGGATCTTATTGATAATAATTATCCGCATGGCGCACGGGAAGAAAGAGAAGATTTTTGGGAGGGTTTAAGAGATGTCCTGAGGAAATGCAAGGAACACGAGAGGTTGATAATGTTAGGGGATTTCAATGGTTGGGTGGGAGTAAAGCGTGAGGAATACGAAAGGGTTTTAGGCAAGTATGGAGACGAAAGTGTGAATGAGAATGGAAAAAAGTTGCTTGAGCTGTGTTTGGAGTGGAGTCTTTGTGTGACAAACACTATGTTTGCCCACAAAAGAATCCACCAGTATACAAGGGAAGCAAAGAATGTGAGAAGTAGTATGATTGACTTTGTTGTAGTGGATGAAAGATTGAGAAAGAATGTCTTAGACACTCGGGTATATAGAGGTATTGGTGTCCATACCGACCATTTTTTGGTTATGAGCCGGATACGGGGCCTCTTCAAAGGATGGCGACACCATATACCTACCCGAACAAGTGCCCAAGAACGAATAAAAGTAGAAAATTTGCAAGATGAAGTATTGAAAGACGAGTACAACAATAAATTGAGGGAAAGATTTGAAAGATTTAGTGATATTGAGGATATAGAAGAATTATGGCAGTCATTTAAGTATGAAGTGGTTGTTGTAGCGTCAGAAGTGTGCGGTGTGAGCAAGAGGAGGAAAATGATAAAATCTAAGAATGCGTGGTGGGATAAAGATGTGCAAGGGGTAGTACGTGAGAAGAAGCACGCATGGTTGGACTGGCTATCTGTCAGAGCCAATGAAAGAATACAAGAAGCAACGAATGAGGATGTAAATGAAGCTAGAAATAAGTTTATAAGAATGAAGAAGATAGTGAAAGATGTGATTAAAAGGAAAAATGAGGAAATGAAAGACGAGTTTGACAGAAGATTATCTGAAGATTTTCGGACTAACGCAAAGTTTTCCTGGAAATCCATTCGCTCGGTTCGAGGTAAAACCCAGAGCTGAAATCGGTCAAAGACAAGAATGGAAGTTTACTGAATGAAGAAAAGAGCGTACTGAATCGATGGAAGGAATATTTTGAAAGTTTATTTGAAAGAGAGGAATGGCAAGGACAAAGTTTCGAAATGAATGATAATGATAGGAATGATGAAAGCCCTATTAGTATATATGAAATAATGAAAGCATTGAAAAGCATGAAATTAGGAAAGGCTGGTGGTTATGATAGGATTACAGTCGAAATGCTGACAGCTGGACAGGGTCTCATAGTAAATCAGTTGTGCCGCCTTTTTAACTTGTGCTGGAATACCGGCCGTGTACCTAATGATTGGTGCAAGGCCGTCATAGTACCGTTATACAAGGGAAAGGGCTCACAGCAAGATTGCAAAAGCTATAGAGGCATTAGCTTGCTCAGCGTCGTCGGTAAATTGTATGCGAAATTGTTAATTGAAAGGATTGTGAAAGTAACCGACGAGAAAATATGGGATGCACAAACGGGATTTCGAAAGGGTATGGGATGTACGGATCAGGTCTTTTCCTTACGGAGCATAGCCGAGAAAGTTTTGGCCAAATGTCAAAAGGTCTATTGCGCATTCGTGGATCTGGAAAAGGCTTATGATAAAGTGGTGAGGAATGAACTTTGGTCGGTTTTGTCCATGTATGGAGTGAATAGTAACCTCACACGAGCTCTGAAATCTCTTTATGACGATTCCAGACCTTGTGTTAGGATAAATGGGACTTACACAGAATGGTTTAACATCGAAAAAGGTGTTAGACAAGGATGTGTAGCGTCACCCTGGCTGTTTAACCTATATATGGACAATTGTTTGAAATATTTAAAAGATTGTGAATGGGGATTAAGAATGAATAAGTTACTTGTCAAATGTCTACTTTATGCCGACGACCAAGTAATACTTGCGTCATCGGCAGAACAGTTGCAGGCGATGGTAACTATTATGCATGATGCTTGTGAGAGTAAAGGAATGAAAATGAATGTAAGCAAGACGAAAGTAATGGTATTTAAAAGGGAGGAGTGCATGACGATGTGCAATTTTATGATTGATGGAGAACAAGTGGAGCAAGTGAAAGAGTTTGTATATCTAGGTACTTTGTTTACAAGGGATGGTACACATGAGAGAGATATTGAAAGAAGAACGATTGCTGGCAATAAAGTGAATGGCGCTCTACGCGCTTTTATGAACAGTCGAAATGTATCCGAAAAGGCACGTTTGGCTGTTCATAGAGGACTATTAGTACCTACACTTATGCATGGTAGTGAAAGTTGGGTATGGCAAATTCTTTTGCAAATTCATTTATTCTGCTCTCATGCTTCTGCATGAGAGCAGAATAAATGCTGTAGAAATGAGAGCGCTGAGAAATATATGTGGTGTGACTCTGAAAGATAGAATAAGGAATAGTGTGATTAGAGAGAGATGCGGCATAAAAGTGGATATAGTGACGAGAATAGAAAAGGGTATGTTAAGTTGGTTTGGGCATGTAGAAAGAATGGACGAGAACAGACTGACTAAGAAAGTTTATAAGGCTAGTGTGAATGGAACAGTCGCAAGAGGAAGACCTAGGCGAACGTTTCTTGATCAGATCGGAGACGTTCTGGATAAAGGCCAGGTTAAGAGCACCTTAAACCGGCGAGCGTGTATGAGGAATGTTATGAAAGTGAATGAAGTCAGAGAAGTGTGTCAGGATCGTAGCAAATGGAAATCCGTAGTCTCTGCCTACCCCTCTGGGAAACAGGCGTGAGTTTATGTATGTATGTATGTATGTATTAGGTACTAACGCAAAGACCACGACTTCTTCGCACAGACGGCACTATGCCCGTAGCTTTTATTTTTAAATTGTATGACAAAGTCCAGTTTACGAATTAAGGTATGTTTCACGAAGACCTTTACAATCATGCGATTAATAGATACAAAGTTAATTAAATCATTACCCCGTATAGGTCGTTCGTAGTAGGGTTCGAGCCCACACACGTCGCAGCGTGATGACTTCGCTATAACTTACGCTACTACTAGCAATAATAAAATATGTCAATCACATTATGCGCCATAATTATCACACCGTCAGTTGTATTAAACAGAATAAGATGGTTTCTGGAAGGCTTATCAACGACATGTCAGAATTAAACTCATCTTCACTAATATTTTAAAGACAGGGCACTTATTTTTGTTTGTAATAAATAAACGCACAAATAACAGTAGCGATTAAAAAAAAAACTTTGTCTTTAGAAAGGTACTTTATCCAACAATAACATAGGCTATAAAACATCACGCTACGGAATGCAGGTCCGGAGCAGAAATCATAAGCGTGGGTAAAACCGCGGCGAACAGCTAGTGTTTAATCATTTGATTATCTCTTGCTAATTCTGTAGGCCAATCACAGCAGACAACATGCGTTAAACTGCCTGTCAACTTATATTTGTGTTGATATCTAAGCTAGTAAACTATTAAAACCATTCAGTGGATTTTGCTAAAAAATTGAATTATTTTTTAAATATGTAATCCAAAATATTGCTCTCCGTTTACGCGGAACAATAATAACACTAATAACAGTGTTTAACAATAGTAGTTTAAAGTTTCAAAATTATGTAATAATAGTGATAAGTGTTATAAAAAATAAACAACTCGATAACATCCGACTAAAGTAGTTTAATTTCAATATATAAGTCAATTAGTTTTAAATATATTTCCCATTAGTGACAGCTTAGTTACAGTTTGGTAATAGTATATATAGTTATATAGTTAAGGATAAATAATGAGTTGCCTTTAAATTTAAATTGTAGTTTATTATGCTTTTAGTATTGGAAAACACATTTTTTAAACACTATGTTTGCTACTGGGATGCATATCGAAAATTGACAACTACTGTATTTACTTTAACACTGTTACGTTTTCATGAATTGATTTGTTGCAGTCTTCGGTATCGTATAAAAACCTCACTAACGCTGTCTCTATAAGACCTTGGGTGGGTATCCACTATCCGCCTTCTCAATATTTTAGATAAGTGATACTAACTGTGTAAACAGTTTCGATAAACCATAATCATTAATAAATATTCCTATTCTATTGAAATTAAACACTTTATACGGATTTTGTCGCGTTGTTTATTTTACTTTATAATACTGTTATTACATAATTTTGAAAACTCTAACACTACTATTATTGAACTTTACTACTATTTAAGCTATATAACTCAAATATAAATAGTTTTAATTAAAATATATATATATTTTAATTAAAACTATTTATATTTGAGTTTACACTTTACCCCAATGTTTCGGTTGCTTTACAGCAGCCATGTTCACGGGAAGACTAATTACTTACTCGTACTTAATTAATGTATAACCTATGTTTTTTTCTGTACTCCTAACAACATGTGCGCGAAATTTCATGATAATCGGTGGAGTAGCTAAGGCGTAAATTCGTATTAAACAAACAAATTCACATTAACGTTTTAAAATATTAGTTGGTATTATTAAGTCATATTGTTTATAATTACAAAGATCATAGCCCATATTATTATGAAGTCGTCATCGCTGAAAAGCATTTACAAGTTTTCACACCTATACGTGAAAACCAAATGCAGTACACTTTAGTTTTCCTCATAAGCAAACTGAATCAGAAACTCAAGTCGTAAAAAATATATACTAAAGAGAAAAATAACACTCCAAAATTAAAATCCGCATCGTCGTCAATTGGCAACTTGCCCAGAAGACTGGCAGCATTACCACGTTGAACGGCAATACTTATTCTTTGTGCAAAGAAAATACCAGCCCTCTGGTCACGCGAAGCGCCGATGAGCCGCTTAGCTAGGTCTCTATGAAGAGACCTAGCACTTGGACCCCATGACCAGCGTTTCGACACCAAACAGCTCAAATATGTACTCACCAATAAGGTTTTGATATTTACGCCGTTTGAGCGTCTCCGCTGATGCAGCAGCAGCACCAGCACAACCCGCTGTGTTAGAAAGATGTGATGGCACAAGAGTGTCGACATAAGTTGCGTCCCACACCAAAGACTTACCCATTTTCCATGGCAGTAATGACATACCATCTGGTTTCTTGCCATCGTCGCGTACCAAGCCGTGAGGTCCAAGCTGAGCCGGAACGCCAGCGGTGAGAAGAGCCCGACGGAGTATGTTATTCAGGTTGGCGTGTCATGATATACGACTAGCACTCCTGCTGCATGATAGGCCATGGTGACCAAGACTGTCGACGGCTTCTCCACGAAGACACCGATGCGGAGAAACACAAGGAGTACCTAAGCGCAAACAAGAAGCAATGCGGAAGGTCGTATCATCCAACATGGTACCTATGTTGGACGACGGGAGCGCCTGAAGCCAAAGGCCCGACGCCCACTCTACCACAGCCAGCAAACGGGCACGTTCAGCAGCACAGGACGATGTATTTATAAGATTTTCTCGAACAATGCTGTATAACGGCCCATCCCACTGTCTTTGAGAAATGCGGTTTTTGGGTAAATCAGTGCTTGGGCAAGTAAATCTCCAAGCTTTCACGGCGTTGGTCATGCACAGCACTTCAGAATTAACAGTGTAGGTGCCAAGATTTTCCTGGTCTATTCCCCCGTGCTATGGACCGAAGATAGGAACGCTGGTAAACTTACATCAGTAATTTTTCGAATGCCGAGGCCGCCCAAGCGAACTTGCAAGATCGCTTGTAGCCACGCCCGGTCGTTAATGGCCACATTTAAAACTTTTATAAGAGTGTTCTATATATTTTTATCAATTTTTGCTAAAAAGGAAGTCGTAAAACAAAAGACTTGTAAATCAGAGTGTGAAAGTAACTACATATCTATCAATAAATGCAGCTTATACTAGTAGTTATAACTGTAAATATATAGTTGCAAAATATTCTGAAATTTCTGATCGTTGATGACCCTCTCAATGTAGTCTTAAATCAGGGGATAATCTTAACCTCACCCTCACCATCATATACAAACAACGGGAGCTTCTGCTTCTCAAGCCTCTAGGAGATTTTAACCTTTTAGAAAATATTAATGAATGATGAAAAAATATGAATGATTAACCTCTAGAAATAAGCAGATTCTATATCACTAAGCCTAGTATTGTATAAAAAGATGAATCATAATACCATATTGTAATATATCTATTAAACATTCTAGTTTGCCCAACTAGTTGCCAACCCAATTGAAGCTTTTAATCATAAGCACGCTGATCTGGCACGACTGACATTTTAATAAAGTACCTCAGAGACTAATTTAATTAAAAGGAGGTATTAAATACATAATTTATTGTCAATTTGATCTTATAAAGATGTTAGATGTTATTCGACTGTTATTGCTAATTTGCGTGGCAATATGCAAAATCTATACATTAATACGTGAAGCAAAAACTTTGTACCCCTTTTTACGAAAATTGCGCGCACGGAGGAATATAAAATTTGGCACAGTTAAAGTTTATATGGAGAAGGAGGGGCGATTTGTAATATTTATATAAAATATGCATTAGAAATAGGTAATTAAATTAATTAAAAAATACTACACGCACACAACCATGTATTTGACACACGCAGTTGCATCGTGTTCGTAGTATTTCGGCATTGTTCGGCTGATGTAGTACTTTTTTTCGTAACTATGGTTACATATATCAATATATAATGACATGTATCAGCAATATCTTGCAGGTAACCTTTGGGCGGATTGAAATTATACATAAATATTATAATATATTTACGTATTTATATGTAATAAAGAAAAAAACAATTATGGTCAAATATCGATCATTAGGCGCCCACTAGTTTATGCACATTCCACAATGTATAGATTCTGCAAAATTGTTTTACAAAATTCCACATTAACAAAAATTTAAACCTGTTTACTGCATTTCTTTTAAAAAAATATCAAGTATGGCAATCCTGAAGATTTTAAACATGTTTTTAAAAAGGATTTCTAATATAACTACCTTATTTTAAAAGATATACATATGTATAGCTACATTGTATTTTGACTTACGCAAGTGTTGTTTAAGGCTTTTACTAGCTTTCAGCGGCCTAGACTTTTGACAAAAGGGGACAAAATCGAGATATGGGTGCAAGACCACTGTCGATAATTACCAATAAACACCTTTTAAACTTAAACTACAACCTAGCCAACTATCTAAATCGTATTTTGGCTGGCTTGGGCAAAAGTATAAGTAAACATATGCCTCAATTCATTGAAATTAAACTACTATATACGGATTTTATCGCGTTGTTTATTTAACACTCTATTACATAATTTAGAAACTGTTCCCGAAACGTCGGGGAAAGTGTAAACTTCAATACAAATAGATTTGATAGTTTTAATAATTTAATTAGCTTAAAATTAGTAAAGTTTAATAGTATAGTATAGTATTGTAACAGCTTCTAAATTATGTAAGAGAGTGTTAAATGAACAACACGTAAAAATCCGTATATAGTAGTTTAATTTCAATGAATAACATTCGCGTAAACAGAAGACAATAATATGCCTCAATTGTAAACAATAAATGTAGTGAGGGCTATGGGCAATTATTGTGATCCTAGAAACGATAAACACTCACGAGTGACTAAATTTCATTCTTATATAGTCCAACCAAAGAACTATTTACACCATAAAGACGGTCACTACTGAAAGATACGGTTACGGTTTAAAGAGGTCCTTAAGGACGAGCTGTTCTACCTGTCTTTGTCTCATGCGGCTGTTAGTATGGCGACTCCTTTGTTGCAGGATCGGCAACACACATCAGGCGAGTTATTTATAAACTTACTTACTTATCTTGTGTGGGAGCCAGTCAGTACAGACCGGCGACACTTCGACCCAGTGGGATCTTTTGTGTCGACTTCCCTAATAACGACTGCCATAGATGTTCATGGCAGCCGGGACCGACGGCTTAACGTGCTCTCCGAGGCACGAAGCAGGCGATAATTGTCAATCAATACGCACATAATTTCGAAAAGTCATATAACTTCCGAAAGTCAGAGGTGCGCGACGTGGGTCCACTGAGCTATCGCTGCTCTCTATTTGTAAACTTAGGAGCTTTTATATAATAATAAAAATATCAAAAAAAAAAAAAACCTGCAAGTTTTCTCACGATGTTCTCCTTTACCCTTAAACGGAGCTAGTATAAATTAATAAATTATAACTTTAGACGAATTGCTCAGCTTCACCAGATTACGATATTATTATGTAAATATTTCAAGAAAACATTTAAGTTTAATCTCTCGGCCCGCGCTCGGGAAATCGAAGACCAAATATTATTTTCCATTGTGTCTGGTTTTCGGCTAATAAACGAGTTTTTGTGAGTTAAACGATTCCATATTATGGCCATTAACACGAAAGATTATTTGCCAATAAATACCTAACGGATATAGAATATAATTAATCCACCGACGAATTCGCAATTAACGTAGATAAGGATAGACGCGAAGATATGTACGAGATAATACAATCGTAAGTAGGCAGTAATACAACCGCAGTAAAGTGCAGTGCTAGTCCGAGTTGCGCGTGATCGTGAATATCTTAATATCTCTTCGCGGTACACCGCGGCCTGTGCGCTTGCGTCGCTCGCAATTTTCCAATTCCGCGCATAATATCTCACAACCATTATCGTCCGTTCTTGTTTCTTGAATAACCATATAAGATGGATGTGGAGACGGGAAAAGACGACATAAGCTATGAAGATGGTCGTTTAATTGTGTTCGTGGATTTATTTAACATAATACAACCGAAAGGTGAGTATTTTAGAAGTTATTTTATTTATACTTTTAATCCTAACTTATATTATAAATGCGAATGTGAGTTTGATTTTTTGTTTGTTTGTTACGCTGTCTTAACTACTCGCCCTTTCATCATGAAATTTTGCAAACACGTTGTCAGGACACAAAAAAGGACATAGGATTTAGATATTATATTTTATTAGAATACAGATAGTTCTTGTCCTGGATGTTTATCCCAGTATCTATGCGTTCCCTGGATATATAAGCCGCGGACAGAAATAGTATTTTAAAAACATATTGCAGTACTAATTAAAGAATCCTGTTCTGCGTTTTGAATTATCTTTTGTTGGAATATAATCAACATGTCGATGTCTTTGTCTCGTTTACGATTGGCGACGACCCGTTGAAAACCTATTCGTATAAAGTGTGTGAAGGTAATCCGGTGCCGACTATTGCAAGTAGATATTTTCGTTGTATTGTTGCTGTCTAATCATTATTTTGAAAATACAACGAATCTGCTGATTTTAAATGCTTTATTTATTTTAATTGCCTTCAAGTAACCACGTGCCGGGAAGATTTAGTAAGTCAATAAAATACAACAAAATCAAACAAAGAAAAGTCAAATAAGAATTGTAACCATACTCATTGTTTTTTAGGTTACAATTCAAATTTCAGTTGGAATCGTAAATTGAGGGTTCCGAACCTAATTCACCAACAGTAACAAAATAATCATGCTATGGATTAACGCTAGTATTGTTATAAACCTTAAGTAAGGCTTTAAAATCTATAATTCCTGTGTAGCGGAGGACTTGCATCTGCACTGTGCATCACACAAATGTTTGTTCCGTGTGGGATTCGAACCCACAACACTCGGCACAATGGTAGACAGTTTACATAGTAAACGAATACTGAAATACCTGTTAATATTTTTATTATTTCCTATATTCATTGAAATTAAACTACTATATACGGATTTTATCGCGTTGTTTATTTATCACTGTATAACAAAATTTTGAAAATATTACACTACTACTACTATTGATTTTATTTTACTAATTTATAAGCTAATAAAATTATTTAAACTATTAAATCTATTTATTTTTGGTTTACACTTTCCCCGACGTTTCGGTTGCTTTTCAGCAGCCATGGTCACGGTTCCTATATTTTCTATTGTTTCTACTGCTATATTGACACATTATTTTATAATGGTAAAATTTTAAGTGGAATGCCATAGACCATGAACCAATTAAATAAAATTAATATTTACCATTTTACACTGTCATTAAAGACATGGTATAACATTCATAATGCTAAACATTTCACATTCCTATAATGCTTTTAAAGAGGAATGTGACGTTGTTAAGTATTCAAGATGCAGAGTGCACCTAGGTACATTGTCGCGGAATCTACAAATAACTCCGCGATATAGAGAAGACATTATCTCTCAGAGGATTGATCTTTGACTGGTTCGTTGACCTGATGGCATAAGATTATACTAACGCTAGCTTCCCAACAATTTCCGCCACGTGAATATAACCATCGGGTTCCCCAAACTCCAATTTTGTATTTCTTAAATAGAAGTACGATATCTGAAGATGACATTTGCAGTAGACGGCAAGAGGCTCATCCTATTACGTGTATCAAATGAAGTGTAGATGTAGCCACTTACTTCTGCGCCATTCACGCAGTATAGACAATGTTGTTTGTGTCTGTCATTGCAATCTATAAAGATCATGCGATGCAGGGATATGCCAAAGTACATACTTGTATATAAAGAATTCTTAATAAGGTGACTTTAAATGCCCTTATAGATTATACTGATAGGTAAATTGCACTACTATGCGGTTTAGCGATCAGCCAACGGAGAGCGGGAAGTATATTTCTTAACATTGTTCAAGGTCTCATCGTAGCATATAAACGTAACGCTGTGGTATCTTGTGAGAAATATGCCTGCTATGGAAAATTTCTAACTTTTCTATTTTTTGTTAAGCAATATTCTGGAATAACTTGTACTCAATTTAGCCGAGGGTGCTTAAAATTATGTACACTTAGTGTCTTTTAGTTTTCTTTTCTAGCCGTACCCTAAAATAGATAGAGTACACAATTTTCAAATTCTAATTTAACCTATTGAAACGCACATCGGCGGCCAGACGCAGGTTTCAATTATGTCTAGCGTTCCAAAAATAAGCAGTTTAATGCCTAAGTATGTTTATTACATTTTTCTTTTTCACACACCAACGTAGAAACGGATGGCAGTGAAGTACAGTTCATGTGTCCTTAAGTGACATACAAGTAAAGTTATAGAAAGCGTGCATATTTATCCTAAAAATGCACGGTTTAGTGGAATTTATCTATAGAACTAAATAAGGAGAGAAGAACTAAAAACATGTATGCAAATGTTTAAACCCAGAGTGCCGAACAAATATTTGGTAATTTAAAATAGTTGCAACAACATCAACGCGTAATGACAGCAATATTACGAGTAAATTGCTATCATTACGCGTTGATATCATAAGGGAAATTTAATAATTGGAAACGAAATTAGTCGTATACAAATTGAACATTGTAATCAGTTCAGTAAGTAATGATATTAGTTATGGTGTTGCCCTTTGCTGCTGGCTTGTATGCCTATAGTGGCTATTCAAGGGGCCCATCTAGTGAGTTGGCGAGTCACCGTCTGCTTATTGCATTAATGCTATTAGAGTATTCAGGGCAGACGCCGTTTTACATCCATAGTTACCAATATACCGGTCACCCAAACACCCTTACCCATAGCCCATATATTATAATCCATACGTAGCAATAGTCCTACGACTGCTGCGGCTGGTGCTGCTGTCGGTGTTCCATCCCACCTTTGATGGAAACTCTCGAAGGGCCTCTTCACGTTGGACCCATGTCTCAGTGTAAGCCTCCCAAAGGGCCAGTTATTATCTAATATAATATGTTAGAAAATATCTGTGATAAGAGAAACATAATAATATTTATGATAACTGATCAGCAAAGAAAGCAGAAAGAACTGTGCAAAATTTCATGCTCCTCCATCCGCTCAATTTTCGTAAAAAGGGGTACAAAGTTTTTGCTTCACGTATTAATATAGAGATAATGTGTAATCAAATTACACGTTGGAGTTATTTTAATATATATTGGTAATAACCTTTTAGACAAATGTGATTGCCTGCCTGCATTATAATCGTTGTCGATATTTGTATCTGTACGCAATAAGGCCACTAAGTGTAATTTCCTTTGAGTATGCATTAAAAAACAGCGCGCGATTCACTTATAGGCTATCGCTCCGAGCGCGGACAGCTTTGGCTACTTTTCATAAATGTTTCTGTTTTGTGCCTTTCTAAATTATTTTAATACACTCTACTAAATGTTGTTTATTAATGTTTGCCCTATATAAAAACTATCGCACCGCCGGGCACGAGCCTTTTCCCTGTTAGAAAATAGTTAGGCGATAGGCCACCACGCTGACCTATTGCGGATTGGCAGACTCCAGACATCTTCGAGTATATTATACAGGGTGTCCGGTAATTAATGGATAACCTAACCTGGAAATGTCTTATAGTGAAACTGGTGGCCGTCCGTTCAGAAAAAAATATGAAAAAATCTATCCTAACTACTACCTGAGATATGTGTTTTTTTTTAATTATCATGTATAACTTTCTTGTATACTATGACTATTAATGAATGAAATCCATCGGTTTTTTGTTGTTTTATTATTAAACACTAATTATTCTAATAGATAGACAGTCAAAACTATGCTATGCTAATATAGCTTGCACTTTTTAATATATATATTTTTTAATTATTTTCTTTTTCTTTTTTTCTGAACGGCCTTCAGTTCTACTATAAGACATTTCAAGGTTATCCATTAATTACCGGTCACCCTGTATATTGTCCACTAGAAAAATAAAAATAAACTTACATAATATTATCTTACGTTCACGTGAATGTTATTCATTGAAATTAATCTTCTTTATACGGATTTTATCGCATTGTTCAATTTGTGCCTACTTGGATATTACAGTGTTTACAATACTCGAACCTTAAAGCCTCTCACGATTTACGCTTGCATATGTCTGCTCTATAGATTGTTTATGTACTACATGGCAATTCTTATATTCAGATTTTAACACATAGTTCTTAAATATAACAGCTGATGAAATATGAAGGTGTTATACTTCTCTGTAAACCTTTAAAACATTTAGACATTATGTTATAGCGAATTACTAGCAAAATACTAGCGAACTCTACTGATCTTTGATCTACGTAGATTTATCAATTTGTTTAGATCTTTTTGGTACTGCTTATCCTCTGTTTTATTAAATGAATGAAAAATTAACTATTTGTACCTACAAACTCTCTATACAAACTTTACAACTCTATTTTGAATGTATAATAATAAAACTTAACGTACATACATATATGTCATTGAAATGATGTGGTTTCTAAGTGACAAAATCCTGTCAGTAAATAATTTTAATATTTCATGTTTTACATCTAGAAGTACAAGTATTAAATAAAACACAGAACAGAGATATAAAGTGTCTTTGTTCTGCGAGTTTTTATAACTCGAAGTCTCTTCGATAGTATCCATAGCACTCATCTTTTTTTAAAGCATCTGCTGAACTATGATCAAGTACTGAGATGCTATTACTCTTGATTTATTTTTTTGCTTAACTGTCGTACATACAGAATGTTTGACACAGGGATTGACACATTTCGACTGCATGGATGGCGTCAGTAGTTTACGTGGTCGCCTCGCCAGTGCCACTGCATCAAGTGTTGTGGGTTCGATTCTCAAACGGGATTGTGTGATCAATATGGTTGTTCCGAGTCTGGGTATTCTTTATGTCCGTTGTTTGAAAGTCCCCCGCGACACAGAAATAATTCCTAGTGCGGCAGTTGTGTTTAAAAGGAGAAGAGTAAGAGACATTTTTGTGGGGGATTTGGGATGTCTTTTGCAAGGAGTCACACATAATCCCAAGTATCAGGATTCCTGAAATATAACAGACATACGTTTTGTTTTATATACTAAAAAGTCACCAGCCGTATTTGACACCTTGCATAAACACCCAAAACTCCAAAAGAATGTGTTGGGTATGTGCTGAACACCCTGCATGGTGAGGCCATTAACAATAAGTACAGTGCAACTAATAATATATTCGATTAAAATAAACAACTGCGTAATATCGATACTTGTATGTTGAATAGATTTCAAAATATCAATATACTAATAGCAATATATAATCAAGCTATGTATTTACATATATAAATTGTAAAGCATAATATGGACTGTCAATAATTTGTACCCAGTGAACATTGTGCCTTATCAACATTAGATAATACGCCGTAACATTGCCCGTTATCTTAACTGTATATTAATTGTGTAACAATTTATTTGCACTCTGTTATTAGATGAACACGATCATTACAATTTCCTCCTCGATCTTGTTTAGTTTTATTCATATGTAGGATTATTTATTAAACATATATCTATGCTTATATTAAAATGTAACGAGTTTTGTCTTTTCGTCATGTTTTCACAGTGAAACCGTACCAAGGCGATCCTAACTAATTTAGGTGAGGATGTAGCTGTTAATTGAGGATAGACCCTTGTCCATCCTTGTTACTAGTCTGGAGCCATATTAAAAAAAAATGCGGCATCCTAGATTACTTACGTTTACTTAAACAGTTCTATAAAATTGTTTATGGCCTATGTAGATTCCAGATCTTAGGCTGACCGCAGAATAAATAATAAGGGTTATGTCAGACTCACCAGGGTAAAAGAAAAATGGTAATGATGATAATAGACCCCCCGATAATACCGACTAAACATACTACGGTGTTCCACGACAAAAGTGCAATCGGCGGAGCCGCGCGAATCGCTTTTACATGCGGTCGCGACCCCGCCGAGGTTTCGGCCCGCCATATGAAACGCCAGGCCACTACACAAAGAGACCTACCCTTTAGGCAATTCTCACTCACACACACTGAGGGGAGACGGACACGACACAAAGGCTCGCATGGGAACACGCACGCCGCCTCTCGGACCTGGTGCTGATCGGATGGCGGGCAGGCCCATGAAGCCCACTACCCCCAGGTCAAACCTCAGGGTGGCTGGAGGTCATCTCGCGCACATCGGCGCCCGGCTCTGCGGTTGGCGAGAGGCTTTAAGCGCTGCATCTCCCGCTCCGCTGCCTCCTTGATGGAAATTACTTCCTCACAGAAGGAGGCGACTGCGTTCCACGACCTCTCACTCCGGACCATGGACTGAACCACGGTCGGGAGCGAGAGGGAAACCATACCGACTGCCGCGATCAACTCACAGCCGTGTCCTCAACAACGTCGCGGCAATCGCCGCATTGGTGACAACCGGGCGTCTCTTGCCGGCCTATGCGACACAGGAACTGGCCAAAGCAGCCGTGGCCAGTCTTTACCTGTGTCAGCCGGAAGGTGAGGGCGCCATGTCGCCTCTCCAGCCACTCCTCAAAGATGGGTCTTACCGCCACGATCGTGGCGTGCCCGAGCTTGGCTCGGCACGCCATATATCAAGTTGAACAAATTACCTTATAATTTTAATAATTATTTATCTAATAATATTTAGTGACTTAGCAACGTTTGGAATCACTAACGCTATCAAACCCCTTATCACGTAACGGCAGAAAACTTAATAATATATAATACATTTTGAAGTGAGAATTACGTTTAGTAGTTCAAGCGTGATTGAGTAATTTTCTAACATCGAAACTTTCACAAGGATATTTATGGCCAGACCCACAACTAACAAGTAAAAGTTATCCGAAAGATAAATCGCATGCTGTCTCACTCTTGTTAGGTCAAAGCACATAGATTGCGAGACTTTTATCTTTTAAATAAATGCTATTAAAAGGTTGTGGAAAAAGCCCTTAACGCACTAACTTACCCGCGATTTATTGAAAAAACAGTAGCATTTTTTTATACTTCACCCACATTTTGGTTTCATTTCAGCAGCCATTTGCTACAATCATAAGGACACACAGCGATACCATCCGTTTTAAAGTCGCATAAGTTCAATGTATCCATTGTAGTACGAATAATAATAATAAATAGTAAATAAATGTGATGAATAATAATAATAATTTATTCAATAATAATACATGGGTATACATTTTTGTTATTAGTGTAAAATAATATTATACTATAATAAATTATAATTATCCTTAATCTGGTACATGTTTTACTTAGGTATACTTTAATCATTCACACAGAACACCACAAAGAAACAAAACTAAAAACGTCGATTGAGTTTTATGTCATCATAACTTCATGAATAACGTGTTTAATGCGCACGCCCAAATTATATTGCCAATATATGGCACGGGTGCTTTGATTTATTTTCTCACATTCCATATAATTTTTTTTAAATGGTAATACGGCTCCGAATGATGTTAATTCTATAAGTTTTAAATTTAAAACATATGTATTTATTAATGTTTCAACTAGTACTTTAAGCCACTTTTTAAGCTCCAAAATGTTAAGATGCTAATGATCCTGCAAACATTTAATAAACATACATATATGTAGAATGATATCAAATAAGGTTAATAAATTAATAAGCAAGTGCACGCACTAAATACAATTAGACATTGTTATCTAAGAATGCCTTAACATTACTTGTATTATATCTTAAACATACGCAATACTATATATACACACACACAATAAAATATATAATAAGTTCAAAGATAAAACAATCAGCTGTGGGAAGTAGCTTGCACTTCGTTACAATAACATTATGTAACAAAGGTATTATATGCGTATTGCAAGTAACACATATTTGGTAATTATTATTTGGTTCTTTTATATCTACTCCATAGGTACAAAAAACGACATATATATCCAGTAAAAGTACTTTTCCAAGGGATAGAAATTTATTGATAAAATGTACATTCATGAGAGCGAACCCGCGGCTAAAATCTAGTCTAATATAATGCAAAAATTATTTTCTTACACCAATTAGTTATAACTGGGAGTTAAAACATGAGAAAAGTATCTCTTAACCATTGACTTACACCCGGTTTCTGAAAGGCTAAGATTGATTGATAAAACATACTGATTTACCCATTTTAAAATCAATTTAAACATATTGTAATCAGATTTTTTCTTTCGTGATCCACGATTAAGATTGTACTGTTATTATCTACCAAACCAGCTGTCGGGCCTTCTTTCTTTGTTTTACTACATTATATAGAACAAATACAATTAAGTTAAGCACAAACGCAAATTGAGCATCAAACTAATACCATTGAATCCGGACTAGGCAATGAACATATACCTGACAGCCAAGCTAACGAGATAATTCGAAGAGTGTTCAAGAATGACTAATAATTCCTGTTGCACTCACGATACGACGACAACAGCTATACTATAGAGACTGATGTGGGGACTGGGGAGTGCGGTTATACTATCAGCCAGGCCAGTCAGGCCGTCGCTTGCGCATGCCGCACACGTATTTTGTTTAGACTCGTAATTGCCGCGTTCGTATTTCGAAATTTATATTTTTTTAATCCAATATGGACATAGAAATGGGTGATAACGGTAGTGATCATAGACTAAAACATGATGTATCTACGTTCATAGATGTGAAATATAGGATTCCAAATGGTAAAGTATATAAAGTGAAAGTTTTCTTATTTAATGGACGTTGTTGAAAGAGCAGCGAACAGCTCTCTTATTCAAAAACATTATTATGCTATATAGCTGGCCGGAATAGTCGACAGCATCATATTTGAATTTTAAATAATATATTATTTTTCTTTTTGTTAAGTTTGTAAACGACGCAGGTATTCTCTAAAAGAAATCATAACATCTTGAACTCAAACTTACTTTGACAGCTAGTAAGTATTTATTTACATTTAGAGTTTTCATTTTAAATTGAGTATATTAATTTGACATTCCAATTAGTCAAATATTTAGTAACTCTAATGATGATTCCTTTAATTTATTGAATAACAACAACCTGTTTTCACTGCGAATTCGCTAGTGAGTTTGCGATAATAACATTTCAAAGCACTGTATAGTTCATAAATACACCAATATTATGTTAACGCAAAAAGGTAATATTACAATAATTAATGTTAGCTAAAAATTTAAAAATATAGTGTCATTCACATCATAACTATTTGTTTATCTTCTAATATACCTAATTAATAATTAATACAGTCTGCCAATAGATAAGGCAGTGTTGGTGTTTACTATCAGTATATACCTAGTACGTACAGTATGTTAGTACGACAATCAGCTGAGAACCGAGAAATATGAATTATTGAGAATTATTAAGTTTTGGGTACGTCATAGACATGGTGCACAATACATAGAGTTTTATCGTTACTCTAGTTAAGAGTGCTAATTAATAGGTACCTACTGTACACTTATCAGAAAGGTCAAGTGAAAGATAAGTTGAATTTCAATAAATAACTGACAACTTTTTTTTGTATTGTAATTTAGTTGGAAATTTAATTCGTTTGAGGTGGAAACTCTAGGTTCATGGGGTCCGAGCGCACGTATTTTATACAGAGAGATCGCAAAACGCCTGATTGACATTTCGCGTGATCAGAAAGCTGGTTTTTTCTTGGCCCAAAGTATCAGCATTACCATTCACCGTGGCAATGCTGGCAGTCTTCTGGGCACGTTACTAGTTGACAGCGATGCTGAAGAATTCTACGATGCCTAAACCATTTTTGTAGATATTTAGTATTATAATTATTTGTGATTTTGTAATTATTTTATCTTTCTTAATACGTTTGTAAATATATATTAGATTAATTTATTTTAAAATTAATAATGTAAATATATTGTAAATGTTATCTAGATATAAAATATATACGAATACATTCTCCTAGCCAATTTACGTAGAGATGTGTTCAGCGGTTTGATTGTGACGTCACACGTCGTAGCAAACACAATTAAAACTATTGTCAATTAAATATCAGTCATTCTCATTAAGCATCATTTAAAGAAATTGCAATATTTTTTAAAACGTCATCTTGCTCACTCATGCACTGCTGACCGGTTTAAACGTCCGCTCTCTAAAGTTGTCTTGTCAAAAGTTTGAGATTATAACTGCCAATCGTGTAGTACCTAGTTCGATTCGTAGTGTAAATAGTATTGTTGAATTTCTGTATTGTAATTATCGGTAGTAAAATATTGAGTTGTGAGCTCAGGGCAATAAACTCACTATCTGTTCCGAGGATCAAACAAATTGCGAATGACACGTCTGCCTTAATCGCGATTTTGTTCCTGTGACAATACAGAGGAGTGAGATTATGAGAATTATATATAATCCGTAATGCATGCGTATGGTTTACCTAAGTGCTTGACGCTTCGATCCGGTTTCACCAGCCGCGGTTACAAGCTGACTGGTTAGGCATTGTTATGGTTTGTATATTGATACGAATATTTTTAAAGAAAAATAAAATGAAAAAGTATTATCGATTTATATGTATACCAGGCAACGCGAAAGTTTATACAATGTATGTAAAGGTTCAATGCATTTATATTTATAGTTCATCTAAACCTGCAAAATATATACGGCGACTGATGTTACACAAAAAACTGTCTTTGCGAAACGTTTATATCGTTGCAACCAAAAATATTAACGTTTTGTATCCACAATTGACACTCTATGCAATTATCGATCTTTGTCTCCAAAATATTATTATTTATATGACACTGTCTGAGATTTTATAATAAAAAAACGAAGTTAAACTATATTTAGTTTAGTCCTATTTAAAACAACATTTACAACATTAGCACAGTTAACAACGACTTGAGGCAAATTGTAAAACTATCAGGCACGCTACGTTCGTGACCGTCATCGTCCCGTGTTTGAGGAGCGGCTGGAGAGGCGGCATGGCGCCCTCACCTTTCGGCCGACATAGGTAATGACTAGCCATGGTTGTTTTGGCCAGTTCCTGTGTCGCTTAGGCCGGCAAGAGTTGTCGGGTTGTCACCACTGCGGTGACTGCCGCGACGTTGTTGTGGATACGGCGCTGCACACTTTGGCGAATTGTTCCGCCTGGGCAACGCAGCGCTGTGAGTTGATCGCGGCAGTTGGATTGGTTGCCCTCTCGCTCTCGGCCATTGTTCAGTCTATGGTCCGGAGTGAGAGCTCGTGGAACGCCGTCGCCTCCTTCTGTGAGGAAGTGATTTCCATCAAGGAAGCGGGCGAAGGAGCGCAAATAAATCTCTCCCTAACCGCAAACCTAGAAAATTAAATTTATTGACAAAATCTAGCGAAGCCGCTATCAAAATCTCATACTATACATGTAGTAGATATGTATATCTGAATACTATCACACATTGCATAACATTTGCGTTCAAAGTGGGATACTTAGAGCCTGGTAGAGTCTGATGTATCACGCTGTCTTGCAATAAAGGATTGCCAAGCTTCTTTTTCAATTTAATATAAGACATCTCAATAATTTGTGACTTAACACGTTTACTGTCCTAATGAAAGGTGATTTGGGATATAATTCTGACTTCGCATAATTTAATACATTCATATAACCCATATTATCATAAACATAAAATAATTGTTTTTGTAAACATTAATGTTTACAAAGAATAAATTTTATTATTTTAAATTGTTACTTGATCATACAAACCTTTTATTAAGAACTTAACGTGTTTTGCAGTAAGAAGGCAACGGCAAAGAGAGCAATGTATGTACATCCTGTCACTTATCTAGCATGTCCAAGACGCAAGTAACTGGGCGGAATACATGCGGATGTTTCTCGCGCGTATTACATGCGCATGTTTCTCGCTTGAATTACATGCGCCCGTTGATCACATGAGTTACTTGAGCGGATTTTGTTGGTCTTTTACACAATGCATACAACCTGCGCAACAGCCTTAAATTGCGTGTTACCCGTCGTGTCGTAGTGTACATAAACAATAAATGAACCACTCATGCTTGTATATCGTGAATTATTGATGCCTCTATTTATTAGTATTTTGTCAAAAATTATAGCATCAAATGTAAGAAAATAAATATTTATTAGGTACCATGTTCTAAAAAATCATTTTATCGTTCTCGTAACAAGTAGTATCAGCCAAGCTTTAATTAATTTACAACGGGCATGACTAATATAATAAAACTAAAGAGTTTGTTTGTTTATTTGTTTAGTTGAACGCGCTAATCTCAAGAACTATATACAGGGTGTCCGGTAATTAATGGATAACCTTGAAATGTCTTATAATAGAACTGAAGGCCGTACAGAAAAATGAAAAAATTATAAAGAAATAAAAAATATATATATAGATTAAAAAGTGCAAGCTAATATAGTGTAGCATACTTTTGACTGTCTGTCTATTAGCATAATTAGTGTTTAATAATAAAACAACAAAAAACCGATGGATTTCATTCATTTATTGTCGTAGTATACAAGAAAGTTATACATGGTAATTAAAAAAAACACATATACAGGTAGTAGTTAGGATAGATTATTTTTCATATTTTTTTCTGAACGGGCGTCGGTTCCACTATAAGACATTTCCAGGTTATCCATTAATTACCGGACACCCTGTATATTTAAAAGGTGGGTGTACTGAACAGGGCGAGGTGGTACTTACTTCACACCAGGTCAACGTCTTGTGCTTTACAAAGCACACGTCCGACCGCACGTGGAGTACTGCTCACATCTCTGGGCAGGGGCCCATAAATACCAGCTCGACCCACTTGACTCCCTACAAAGACGGGCAGTTCGAATCGTCGATAATCCCAACCTCACGGATAGATTGGAGTCATTGGAGCAACGGAGAGACTTTGGGTCTATCTACGTGTTCTACCGACTCTTTCACGGGGAGTGCTCTGAAGAACTGTTCGATTTGGTACCAGCGGCTCCTTTCTATCACCTATATATCACCTGGAAGCGTTCAAATCCAAGACGGTACGCTTTCAGTGATCATTTCTCCCACGTACGTGCAAGCTCTGGAATGAAATGCCTGCTTCGGTGTTTCCCAAGCACTATGATATGTCCTCCTTCAAACGAGGTTTAAAGAGAATTCTTCTTCACGTTGGGCAGCGGCTTTGCTGTTTCCTGACATTGCTGAAGTCCATGAGCAGCGGTACCACTTTTCATCAAGTGGGCCACTTGCTCGTCTGCCACCAAAGGCAATAAGAACTACTGGTTGAAATTGAAAAATTATTTTAGTTTTGGATAGCCTATTTATCGAGGAAGGTTATAGGCTATATAACATCATAATCGCTACGATCCGCGGGAGCGGCGCAGTAATAATAAACGCGGGTGAAACCGCAGGCATAGCTAGTATGATTGTAACTTATAGCCTCGTATACTACTCAATTGATTGAGTTCAAAATAGATTATGCTACCTAAAAGCTATTTTTAACAGGTAAGACCCTGTATTCATTAATGAGCGTGGACGTAAATATTCATAATAAATAGTCAACAAACAACATTGAATTATACGAGTGCGCTCACGTTCAAAATATATTAAGTATTTATTTGTAATTATAGCCTGCAAAACTTGTTTTAATACACGTGTAGCAAAAAGATAAACACAAAACGTAATTCATGAACACGTGAGAAGTCTACGGCACAAAGCATTCAATTTTTGGTATGAAAATTCATGTTAATATTTAATCATGTGAATTTTCATTTGCTTGGCAAGTATGTAGAAGTTTGTACACAGGAAAGGTGGCATTATGTAAGGGTCTTATAGAAGCACATTTGGAGTACTACCTTGATTGCTTTACCATGAATGTACACGAGCTATACAAAGTATCAGGTTCGACTGAGAACGTAGAACCATCAATCTTCTTTTAAATACGATTACTAGCTATATGGATTACAAATTACTAGATAGTATTTTGATAGTAACAAAAATACTAGATAATATTACTAACTACATAGTAGCCACTGCACGGATAGGTTAGTGGTCGCATCGCCATTGCCACTGCTCCGAGTGTTGCGAGTTTGAATCCCACTCGGGACAAAATTTTGTGTGATATACAAATGGTTGTTCCGAGTCTATATTATGTTCTTTGTGTCCGTTATTTGAATGTTCGTAAAGTCCTCCGCGATACATGAATTATTCCTACTGCGGGTATTAAATTAAAAAAGAATTAAAATAAATAATAATTAATAAATGATAGTACCTAACAAAATTACCAAATAGTATTTCTTTTAAAACCTCCAGCTAAGCTAGAATGCTTGTATTATCTGTTTTTTCCCGTCAGCAGTAAATTTGGCGGGATTTTACTCACGACCTCTCATTCGCAAGTCTCATACCTAATCGATTAGGTCTCAAAGTATATAGGTATCAGTTTATGAACTATTACGGCTACTGTACTTTGTTCCATAAATGAAAGAATATTCGGTTTCTTGCTTCCCTTCTTTCTCCTATCCTGCAAGTACTTCATACCTTCAAGTTACTAAGCATGAATTTATCCGAAAATATAACACGCGCAATAAAAAGTGTTATAGTTCACATGTTTTTAACTGATATAATAATAATTTATCAGCTACATGTTACAACGCTTATAGGATTCGGCCTTCTAATGTCGTATTAGTTAAACTATTAAGTCAGCGTCAATTCTAGCACGTATCTTTTGCCTAAGAAAGAAATACTATGTTCTATAAACGTGATTGAATGCGAATTGTCTGTCAACTTTTGATTTTTGTATCACTCCAGGCGTCAATAGGATAAGGCAAAACCAACCGCTCTATTATGTTGACTATATTTATTTAAGAGATAATAATGAAGCAGCCTTGCTCTTTGTTATCTCTTTCAAACTAGGCTTGGTTGTAGCACTACTGGTGACTCGCTGAAATGAAGATTTCTTTGTGGGCGATGCACTGACAGTTTGAAAAGGTTAACATGTTAGGCTTATTCTTAAACTTAACTGGTCATACAAGCATGCCAAGTGACATCCTTGTGTGTCACTAGGTGGCAACAAGCATACAGTCCACTTAATCGTAAGCGAAGAGGTATAAAGTTTCTAATGGTGAGAAGAAGATGTACGGTCGTAGCACATTGCAAACTAACCTTGCTTATTTTAAATGATTTAGCGTATAGTGTAAATTTTTGTAACGTGAAATAAGTTACATAAAGTTTAAATTTGACAGATTAATTATTTTATACAAAAACAGTAAATTTCAACATTTTCTTTGTGTAGTTTTAACCTAGTGAATGGAAAACGGCCAAGTTTTTATTAAGTAGGGCCGAATATTTTATTCGTCAAATACCTGATGTATCCAAGGATCTTTTACAGATTTTCTGTCTTGCCACAACACTCTACTATACTTGTCACAGAATAGAATACTTTTTATAGTATACTTTTTATTCTGAAATACATTACCAGTTATGATTTAGCGGGGCACAAGACCGCAGGCTACTAAATTTATAATTTAATATACATTTTGAACTACACTACTGAACATTAGACGACGTAACCGCTAATAATAACATCATTTATTATGACTATTACACATGAGTCCAGTGGTCGTATGCGTGACTGTGCCTACATAACTGCGAGATAAATACATGGTGTTATAACAACTTAACAGTAAAATACATACATAGAATCACATATGTATGTTCCCTATAGGGTAGATAGAGATGTATAGTAGACCCACAGTCACCCATTGTTTCCTATGGTGGGAGTCTAATGCCGTCTTTTCAAAACATGCCTTCTGAACTACTGTTGAGAATTCCTTAACAGGCAAACCCAATAACACTTTGTCTGACTCGAGTATCAAAACCAGGATCACACGATATTGCCTTGAACTTTAACCCGAAGCCAACGTGGCAGTAATTCCTTTAATAAAGTTATTGTATCATTCTGACAGTAATATAATCGAAATATTTAGAATTACGTTTTATCCTGTACTTCCTCGTAGCGGGTCAAGCGTTCTTACATTATCTGTACTGACGATGATAATAGCTCCATTGGAACATCGCTTATCTACAAGTTGTTCTCATTAACTACTTAATTTTGACACAATATTAAACAGAACTCAACTCAGTTTTAAATAAACACGTTTTTGTGGGATTTTCTGCGTATTGTCTTTAAAGTGGCAATCAATGAAAGTGGCCTCTCTTTCTCGTTACTTAAGTTAATTATTATTATTATTTATTTATGATTGTATACTATACATTATAGTAAAAAGTAAATATGTTTGCTTGTATGTTACGATTATCCCCAATAAGGCGATTCTGAACAGATTCCTAGAATAGTATTAATAACAAAAAGCTAGAAAGGCACCTTTCCTGGTACCACGGAAGTAAAGATTCGTGTGGAAGCTAATTTATTATCATATGTCCAAACCGTAAAAATTTATTGGTGGACACTAGACTGGATGGTACAAGTTGGTAGAGGCCTATCAAATTCCACCTGTGAGCTGATAGCTTATTGATTTATTAACATTATATAATCAGCTCTGTATTAAACTGTTCCACTGCCGCGGCCGGGCACGGACCTCTTCTCAGCGCGAGAAGGATTAGGTCATACTACGCTAGTCCAGTGCCGGTTGTCAGACTTCACATACATTCGAGAACATTTTGAAGAACTCTCAGACATGCATGCAGGTTACCCCACGGTTTTCCATCACCGTTAAAGCGAGCGATGACTAACTATTTAATAGGCACGGATCTTCGAAAAGTCGGAAAGAGATTTGGGATCAACCCCAAGACCTCTGCTTGGCGGTCCAACGATCACCTACTAGGATATAGATATATAGACCTGGAAGCGGCGCTTTTGGCGTCGTCGGTGCGAAATCTTCCCGCTCTAGAGGCACAGTCAAGCTCCGCCAGGTCCTGGTGGACGAATGGAAGGAACGATTTGTGCACCCCAGTACCGGGCACACCACGATCGTGGCGGTAAGTCCCGTTTTTGAGGAGTGGCTAGAGAGGCGGCATGGTGCCCTCACCTTCCGGCTGACATAGGTAATGACACGCCACAGTTGTTTTAGCCACTTCCTGTGTTGCATAGGCCGGCAGGAGACGTCCGGATGTCATCACTCCGGCGATTGTCGCGATGTTGTTGAGAACACAACGCTGCATACTTTGGCGGATTGCCCCGCCTGGGCATCGTAGCGCCGTAAGTTGCTCGCGGCAGTCGGGTTGGTTGCTCTCTCGGTCCCGGCCATGGTTTAGCTGGTGGCTACTTTTTAAGTAACTTAAATACATACAATTCATTGCAACAAAATCAATTAACGCGGCGATAGCTCAATACCATACCTCTAGTTTAGCTTGCTAAATGCTTGCATTTATAAGATCAATGCTTGCTGGTGATCAATAACAGGCAGGTTACGTGTTTATTTGCCTCTAAGGTAGCATCAAGAATATAAATGTCAATATCAAAACTTATTCAAATGACAATTATGTGACCTCACGCGACATGATGTTGAATGTTTTCTCATTGTTATGTAAATTCAACCTAGACTTTACCTCTGCATGTCTTAATTAATAAGTTATTTTTACCGTATCGTAACTTAGATGGTAATATCTTAGTTTATATAGTAGTCTGTCAAGTCTTAGAATACCAGACATGATAAAAATACTTGTGTCTCGCCGCCGGTGTCCCGCTGCGACACAAAAGGTTAATACGTGAAGAGATGACATTGTTCCCGTTTTAAGCATAATGCGCGCACGGACGAATGTGTTTTGGCATAGTTAAAGTAATTATGAATAAGGAGTCTAGAAAGCTATAAATTTACCTCAAATATTTAATAAATCACGGTCGAATTCCAACCACTAGTTTAGTTTATATTAACCACTAGATTTTTCCCGCGTCTTTGCTCGTGTAAATGTATGTTAGGTTAGTAAAAATTGTTTTTTTTTAGAGTGAAAGGTACCCTTTATCTTTTTCTGCTCCCGTGACAAAGTGAATACTTTTTTGATCTGTGGATATAAACAAATTTTATAACAAACCTCCTGCGAACGCACTCTATTAATATCCATTACTAAACCATCTTTAAATTATACAATTAAGTTAGGTAGCGTAATGCGATTTTAATGTAAAGTCGCAAAAAGAATCACAGCCGTATAACGTACTATTGTTTATAAAATTTATCGTACTTATAAAATTCTCTAGCTATTATAACCTTCCCTGAGAACGCAACAACTAATATTTAGATATATAACCTAAAACTACAACAAACGAACAAGGTTTGCCGCCTGTTATGTGCAAATATCCCCTATTTCCGTCTGCATCGTTGTAATTTTCTTTCTTCGAAACGTCAATCATCAAATAAGTAAAAAAGCGCAATAGTTAAATTCTCTTTCTATCCCCTGTCTTTGCCCGCCTGAATCCCCCAGCAACGATACATATGTTCTATGTGCTGAATCTTGACATGATCTAACCATGTGCTAGTTTCATCCGCATCTGTTCCACGGTTTACGCATAATTGAATAACATATATAATTATCACTGTTACGAATTACTAAATAAAAAGGCCTTTGTACTGTCACAGATGATGGACAATTGTAATAAACGAAAGTAAAGTCTTAGTATTAAAATATCGTTTATGCATTATAATCGGTCTATCTGTGCAAAGACCGGGTATCAATATATACCCGTTCTTTGCAATATTTGTAAGATTATTTGATTGATTTCAGCACCTGTTTTCATTACGATATAATTGAGTATAAATATTATAGTAATCACTAGCTACATTCATATTGAAGCTTAGAAATCGGTAGGCAAAACTATTGGCAGAAATGCCTACGCTCCTTAGACTTTGAAATGTTCAATCAGGGCTGGAACGCGTTATCATTATAAATTCGTTCATAACGTCAGCTGTCCAATATATCAAGCGATTAATTTATATTTATTGAGAAAAGCAGCTCTCACACTACAGATCAGACCCACTGTCGCGGGGGATTATTGTAAATGAATTGGCACAAAGTAAACGGTAAACCCAGTATTATTTTTATAATATTTTATTAGCTGAGGCACATCTTCTCTTTCAGATCGTTTCGTGTCGCACTCAAATTATATCTAAGGATGTGTGCGAAACGAAACCTAAAAATATATTTTAAAAAGTGTTTCTCACAATTCTTGAGAACAAATTCGTGCGAATCGATCAATAAGCTGTCTTAGAACAATCGTTTATTCATCATACAAATAATTTTCTCACATGGCATTCAACCCACAGACCACAACATTTAGCGCGGCGGTAAGGTGACCGCTTGCTTGTTGGTTATACAGTGCAGATATATTATATACGTATATAGATACCTACACTTATCCTAACTAATATCATAAATGCCAATTTGAGTTTGTTTGTAACGCTTATACGCCTTAACTACTCGACCGATCGTCATAAAATGTTCTATATATACTATACAATATACATACGCTATATATACGCGAGCGAAGCCCCGGCCAAAATCTAGTCACATATAATATGCCCATATTATACACATATGCACGAACGATTGAATTAAGGTGTTATGAAGATTTATAATTAAGTTTAGGTTAGTGAACGTTATTAAACCATAACTGCTTTAGGTACATATAACCAACAATTATTTGAAACATGAAATCTAGTTAACCTCTGAGTCTTCTTCGAAGAGGTTAATGAAAATACTATGTAGGTCCATGTGTCTGTCTGTTAGTGACAGTTTGTTAGTGACAGGCATAGCTCAAGACCCCCGAGATATAGGGGCTACAAGGTCATAAGGTCAGGGGCTATCTACCAACAGAGTGATTTGGAAGTCCAAGGGAGAGGCTTTTGCCCAGCAGTGGGACATTACAAAAAGCTGATGGAAAAAATGTCACATGAAGGCGAAGAGGTTGAATCCTGGGTTTTTACACTCATCTAGTTGTATTATACCCGCTATTCAGTGTTAATAGTTACAAAAATTAATATAATTACCGCCCGTCTGGCAGAACCTAAATAATATGATATTCATCACCACCTCAGTTTAGTGCTGTTAACTGCTGAATATAACCTCCAGTTTTCATAATATGGTCACATAATTTGGTCAACATCGAGACGAATTCAGATAGACTTATGACGTTCCTCACAGAGCGCTAATACAAAGGATCGGGTCGAGCGGCGAGCTGAGAACAATAGAAAGAATTTATTGCCTGCTAATAGGCTCATCAAGTGACCTTTTTTGCGTAATGTAATGCAATAAATGAAGTAAACAAGTGTTATAACTACGAAGCTTGCTATTAACATAATTATAATTTGCAGTTATAATTATTACTGGAAGATGTCTAATACACCGGAACTACTATTTAGTGTGCTAGAAGATACCGCTCAATTGTTAGGAAGAACGCAAGTTAATTAAAACAATGTCCGAAACAACGCTTAGCAAAGGGATACGTAGAAACACGCATAAAAAGTATTGAAGAATATTGGTCAATGTTTAAAAATTCACACCAAGAACTTTTAAAGTGCGTTCCGAAAACAAATCGCCAAGAAATTCCATACTTCGCCAATGAAGATTATTCAATTCATGAGGATTTGTACATTTGTTTACTTGCCGATCTGAATGATTTGTTATCTAGACTAAATCAGTAGTCTTCGTCGTCGGAACATAAGTACATTAGCAAGATTAACTATGGTGCCAAGTCCTGCAAGGAAGTGCAAGTCGAGTTACCAAGAATTCAACTGCTTACATTCTCAGGTATTTACGATGGGTGGCCTGCATATCAAGATCTCTTTACGTCATTAGTGCACGACAACAAAACTTTGAATAAAGTACATAAGCTGCACTATTTAAAAACTAGCACCCGTAATAGGGTGAAGCATTGTCACTTTTGAAGCACGTGCAAATTACAGAGGTTAACTATGAAGAAGCGTGGAGCACACTTAAGGCGCGTTTCGGTAACAAGCGTAGTATTGTAACTACAATATTTATTAGATACAACGACAGAGTGTCTCAACGCCCTTCAAAACTTGGGATTGTCCACATGCTCTTCGTATCCACTCATCATATTTCTAGTTGTTCAGAAATTAGACCCAGAGACGCTCCATGATTGGGAGCAAGTTGCCTACAGTGAAAATAACAAAGCATTGCCTACATGGGATGCTCTTAGCAAGTATTTACAATCTACGTTCTGTACGCTCGAGCTGGTTACTACGACGCCGCCGACTAGAGAGAAATCTATACCTAAAGGAAAGGAGTATTCTGTTCATATGTTTACTACAAGTACGACCAAAACGACAAAACCAAGAAGCTGCCCGATGTGTAATAAGAACCACACGTTAGGCCATTGTGAGTAATTTATCAAACGTACGCCAAAAGAGAGGTGTGACTACGTAAAACAAGAGAAGTTATGTTATAATTATCTGGCACCTGAACATTCAGCAAGAATCTGTCGCCTGAAAATGTCCTGCAGATTATGTCACAAACATCATCACACGCTTCTTCTTATCTTGTGTGAGACAAACAAAAGCTACACTTTCATTGCACGTCGCTGCCAATGTGTCCACTGCATTACTGGCTACAGCCCTAGTACCAGTAAGAGAATACGAAGTGGGACAAACAACAGTTCTTCGTGCTTTGCTAGACCACGGCTCCCAAGCAACGTTTATGAGTGAAAGAGCGGCCCAGCTGTTATGAGTGAAGAGAACGCCTATCAATGGCAGCATCACTGGAGTCGGCTCAACTAACATGAACGTGAAACATACTGCAGAGATCGAAATTCTGTCTAGACATGACGCAAATTTCAATCTAAAGGTCAAAACGTACATCATGTCAACGCGACTCACAACTCAATTATCATCATAAAGCATCTCCTCTAGCACCTGACTGCATCTTCAACCAGCCAGGGCGAGTAGATCTCCTACTAGATGTTGACGTCTGTACTCAGATTATGAAGGGTGAAGTTATTAAGAGCCCGCCAGGATCACCATGTGCTCAAAATACCTATCTAGGGTGGATTCTGTTTGGGACTGTAGAAAACAAGTCAGCTGGAAAGGAAATGATTGTCATGCACCACAATCTTCTTCTTTTCACTAGCCTTTATTATTCCAAAGTCGCTTGGGTCGGCTTTTTTAGTCTAACCGAATTTGACTGGATATGAGTTTTTACACAGAGCGGCTGCCAACTGACCTCCGCAACCCGAAGGCTAACGATACCCTAAGGCTAGACCAGTGTCAGGATATTATAGGGTACTGACTTCCCAATAACGACTGCCATAGATGTTCATGGCAGCCCGGACCGACGGCTTAACGTGCTCTCCGAAGCACGGAGCAGGCGATAATTGTCAATCAATACGCACATAATTTCGAAAATTCATACAATTTCCGTAAGTCAGAGGTGCGCATCTTGGGTTCGAACCCGAGACCTTCTGCATTGCAGTCTGCCGGCCTCCCCACTGAGACAACGACATGCTAAAACGAATGTGGAAACAAGACCCACATGATAAACAAATACCTACAGCTGAGGAACGAAAGTGTGAGAACATATTTTCGTCAAAGACTACCAGAAATAACGATGGACGGTATATTGTCGTTACCAAAGAAGAACGACGTGCTTCTATCAACGCAAGGAGATACGAGAACTACAGTTTTGAAGAGATTGTTATAAGAAAGATTTAAAAAATGCCCTAAACTCAAGAACGATTTTACTACTGTCATGAAAGATTAGGAACAGAATTATATGGAAGAAGTGCCGACACAAGAACATGCCAACTATTCTGTGTACCTACCGCATCACGCTGTTGTTACGGATGAGAAAGAAACAACGAAGCTACGAACCGTTTTTAATGCCTCACAAAAGGGAACTAACAATGTCTCACTCAATGATGTGCTGTTGATAGGGCCACAGCTACAAAGTGACATAAGAAGTCTTATAATGAGATGGCGTATGAAGAGAGTTTGTTTCGTCGCTGATATCCAAAAAATGTACCTTCATATCATGGTCACTAAACAGGATAGAGATCTGCAGCGAATATTATGGAGAAACCATGAGCACGAACCCGTCAAGGACTATAGTCTTACAAGAGTCACGTTTGGAACTGGTTTTGTTTCTTACTTGGCAGTAAGGACTTTGCATCAAGTAGCCAAGGACGAAGGACAAGACTATCCTGCAGCTGCAGAAATAATAAGGTGAGATCTATTTATGGATGACATGATGTCCGGGAAAGATGATGTTAGTGACTCTATTAGGGTAGCCAAACAGGTAGACGCCATACTCCAGAAGGGAGGATTCAAACTGGAAAAATGGTGTTCTAACGATGCAGACTTACTAAAACAATTTGAAGAGTCTGAAATAAGTACATACGTTAAACTAGACGTAACCTTAGATGGAATTACACGAGCATTAGGATTACATTGGAATATGGGCAGGGATCTATCTCAGTATAGCCTAAACTTACCTACCAATTCAAATATGATCACGAAGGGAACAATTTTGGCATCCCTCCAGAAATTATTTGACCCGCTTGGTTGACTGGCACCTGCTGTCTTACTGGCAAAGCCCTTCGGCCTTCAGTGCTACTATAATATATTTCAAGGTTATCCATTAATTATCGGACACCCTGTACATATGTATAGAATAACACGACATTTTTATTAATTATATTGATTGCTTACATTAAATACATGTAGTAAATTAATCAATAAATTACAATAAACATTTATTTACTAGCTAACATGGAATAGTGGTAATCCATTGCGTACGTTCTCTCACAATACCGGACGTACACACATAACTTTACTCCATTTGTCCGCATATAATATGTCCTATTGAAAATTAATAGTTAGGAGGCCATTGAGCATGTTATTCCTTAATACCAATTTCAACAATATTGAATAATTTCAAGCCTTTGTATGAAATCAAAAGAACTTTAACCATTAACTATTTATTTTGCCAATGCTTGTAGTGACAATACTCCCAAATACCGTTCGTTTTCACGTGCCTGTACATTGTATGCATAATATACAGCGTGTGAAAGAAAGATGAGGATATACTTAAGTGTCACGTAATATAGCCCCTGTACAATAGAAAACCACGAAGAAAACCGCACACACTATTTTCACTAAAATTTTCTTTTTATCGACTTATCAATATCAGCACATTCTAGTTGATACTTAAACAACACCAACAGCTTACTCGGTGACCTCCGTGAACTAATAAATGACCAGGCGTAATTTTAGTAGTAATGTAATACGTTTTTTTTATATCTAAATAATAAATAATTAAACTGCACAAATTGCTCAGAGGTTGAAGTAGTTGCCTCGCCACTGCCGCCGCGCCGAGTGTTGTAGGTTCGATACCCACACGGGACAAACATTTGTGTGACCCACAAATGGTTGTTCCGAGTCTGCGTGTTCTTTGTGGGACACAGGAAGTATTCATAGTGCGGGAGATGTCTAATAAAAAAAATACTTTGAAATTGTCATCATTATATTTAAAATAATTTGTTTTGATCCGGGGATAAGGCTCATAGGTCATTTTTGAGATTTACATTTTGGCCTTAAAATATGACCACACCTTTCCGTTACACAGTGTATATCTATAAGAACATTATATAGTATTATTGACATTTTCGTAAAATGTTAATGGAGGTTATAACGAGGCTAATCATTGAACCCAACACGTTCCGATCGTCTGCAAAACGTGATCTTTTTTTGCAATGTAGTAAAAAATATTGACCTTAATGTGTTTACTTAACAACAAGAAAGAGTTATTCCGTTCCAATCCTCCGATCGGATCTCCTGCCCTTTACGTATACGCATGTCCGAAATAAACTTAAATATATATGTATATATAGAATAAAAAATTAAAACATTATAACAGTTTTTTCACGAACTACTAGGTACTTGCTTTCAATCAAAAAAATTAGCTTAAATGTCACACTTAAATATGGTTGTATCAAAGTATTTAATTAATTCGCACCACTTTTATCCAGTCTAAATCTGTATGCAAACTCGTAGTCATTTAATTTTGTCATATAATTCACACGTGGATTATATTCCTTGTTTAACGGCATATTAGAAGTATCACGGTCACTGTCTTCATCACAATATATTATTATTTGAAATAATTCCATATCACTGTCATCGCTACTATAATACTCCATTATTACTTATACAAAGAGTATTTAATATTAGTGAAATAAATTTTCAAACGCCTATCCGCATTCGTAATCGCCCCAAGTTGACGGATAAACAAATGATGTTACTAAAGTTAGCTCCGCCTACCGGAGAGTAACATGAAACTTTTATTGAAAAGCAAGTAAGACTGATTTGTATGAGCGCTCCTATCTCTAGTAACCTATCCGTCCTCCGGATGATAGATAGACAACTTCGGTAGGAAATGCTATCCGACAGTAGGTTATTAAAAAGCAAGTAAAGGGAAAAGGATAAATTTGTTTATCTCTAGTAGCTTGAACTACAGATAGATAGATTATTGGAAACGGCCGTTAGACAGGACAACGTCTATCGTCAGCTAGTATGTAATAAATAAGATTGCATACATAAATTACACTTCAAACACGTTTTGGTACAGTTAGCAACAAAATTGTTTTTATTTAATACCTACAAGTAAAATCAATAAATCTAAAAATATTTGTATCTTTAATAATAATTAACAGTGGATCCAATTTGGGGATCACATCGCAATAACTCAACAGATATACTTGTCTATATAGTATTTAACGAGTTTTTATATAGTTATTTTTTTGTCTCAGTGACGTAGCAGTAGTAAATGCGAATGTCGTGCATAAGGTCTCGGGTTCAGGGACTGAATATTTTTGATGATTGAATAACCAGGAAACAATGATAGTTTTATATACGGGTGATGGCCTTACCCTATTAATAAGGATAGTTAATCGTATGTATGCAGTATATTTCTCTACCATTATATTTATATAGCACTAGTTTTTGACCGCGACTTCGGTCGCGTAAAAATTTTAAACCAAATATTGCGTATGTTACTCGGTGATAATATAGTTTTCTAATGGTAAATTTTTAAAATCGTTTTTGTAGTTTTTGTGTTGAAATCATTACAAACAAACAATCCAATAATCAATCTTTTCTGTTTATAATATTTCTTATAGACTACTTTTTGGTATAGTCATATTTTATATTTCCGTACCTGTATTTATATACCTTAACTCGGTTATCCGGAAAAAATGAGGAGTAGGTTTAAGGTTTAGGTACTTTTAAATATCGCCTACGCACCGACCGTCAGAGTTAATATAATTTATTGGAAAATCTATACTTTTGTTGACGGAACGAGTGACTACGACAACGAATTAGTTTAAGATTTACCTATCTGCCATTTGGCAAAAGTTACAGTTGTGTAGATAGCTAAGTATTGAATATGCCTGCCTTTCTAGATTCTGCCCGCGGTTCCCTCGTGTACATGTAGGTTAGATTAGGTTAGTGATAGTACTTTTTTTTATATAAGCTACCCGATATCCTTTTCTGTGCCAACGTGTATACGAAATTTCATCATGATCGGTCAAGTAGTTAAGGCGTGAAAGCGTAACAAACAAACAAACTCACATTCGCATTTATAATATTAAAGCTAGGATAAGAGCGGTGTCCAGGATAAGCGGTGTTTTGTGTTTTATGTTTTCTTAGTGGTTTACGCACAAAATTGTGTCTTTGAGGAATTAAATCGTACTAAAATATATAATCCCAAATCAAAGACTCTGAATTTTACACACAAGTTGTTCGCTACTTTCTTCCACAATGGAAAAAGGGATGTTTGCACTTCCTGTGTTCTGCTTCTGGTATACTGTTAGCATAGCAATGAATATCAGCTGGGACAGTGTCGTAAAAGCTCGTACCCTTGCGAGACGTCAGTGTTTATACCCATTCTTTCGAAGCAGCTACCGTCTACTACGGTTCTTCTTTACCTATCGGATAACAAGCTGACAACCTATTGCAACAAATTGTCGGACAGTCCTATAGAGTAAAAGCATTTTTTTGTATTTACTATCTAATCGCTTTTGAGAACCTCGATATATTCATCAGCGTAAATACGTAAATGTTATCATTGTATGATAATTCATCTATACTAATATTATAAAGCTGAAGAGTTTGTTTGTTCGTTTCCTTGAACGTGCTAATCTAAGGAACTATTGGTTCGATTTGAAAAATTCTTTAAGTGTTGGATAGCCTATTTACCGAGGAAGGTTATAGGGTTACATAACATGACGCTACTGTCCACGGGGGTGGCGCAGTAATCGTAAACGCGGGTGAAACCGCAGGCACATCTAGTAATTTATATAGCTCAGCTTAAAAATGTGAAACAATACAGCGAAGGATCATACTAAATACTTATAGGTATATATTAAGTATATAAATATGAATCCCTGTTTCCCTTGGTCACGTCATAACTTGAAAACGACTTAACCGATTTCATTCATCTTGTTTTTAAGTTTTCTAATGACTAATGCTTTGTCGAAGGTTCTTAAGAAAAGCAAAGCTAAGAAAAATGCGCAGAAAATGGGATAATTTCAGAAAACTTAACGATTATTTTAATTTCGCGAGTTTGACAGTTCGTCTAAGATAGAACAACGTCTGTCAGGTCAGCTAGTAGGTCGGGCACGCCACGATTGTGGCGGTAAGGCCCGTATTTGAGGAGTGGCTGGAGAGGCGGCATGGCGCCCTCACCTTCCGGCTGACACAGGTTCTGACTGGCCATGGTTGTTTTGGCCAGTTCCTGTGTCGTATACGCCGGCAAGAGACGCCCGGTTGTCACCACTGCGGCGACTGCCGCGACGTTGTAGAGGACACGGCGCTGCACACTTTGGCGGTTTGCCCCGCCTGGGCATCGCAGCGCCGTGATTTGATCGCGGCAGTCGGAACGGTTGCCCTCTCGCTCCCGGCCGTAGTTCAGTCTATGGTCCGGAGTGAGAGGTCGTGGAACGCCGTCGCCTCCTTTTGTGAGGAAGTAATTTCCATCAAGGAGGCGGCGGAGCGGGAGAGGGAGCGTTTAAACCCTCTCCCCAACCGCAGAGCCGGGCGCCGGAGGGCGCGCGATGACCTCCAGCCACCCTGAGGTTTGACCTGGGGGTGGCGGGCTTTGTGGGCCTGCCCGCCATCCGTTCAGCACCAGGTCCGAGAGGCGGCGTGCGTGTTCCCACGCGCGCCTCTGTGTCGAGTCCGTCTCCCCTCTGGGGGAGACAGTAGGATTTTATATGACGTAGTGCCTATTTTGGGTAGGTTTTTCGTGTAGTGGCCTGCCGTTTCATACGGCGGGCCGTAACCTTGGCGGGGTCGCGACCGCATGCGAAAGCGATTCGCGCGGCCCCGTCGATAGTGGTTGTGTCGAGGAACACCGTGGTAGGTTTAGTCGGTATCCCGGGAGGTACATTATATTTTCAACATCTTTCTTTACCCCGGCGAGTCCGACATAATCCCTCCGCCCGCCCCCGCGGAGGGATATGCGTCATAGCATTCCCCCAAGTAAAAAAAAAAAAAAAAAAAAATGGTCAGCTAGTAGGTATATAGAATAGCGTAATTTTATCCATTATACATTCTAATTAATTGATTCTTCAAATAAATCGAAATATTAGTTGAAAACGTAGTTGATGTCAATATGAATGCGATAATGCTATTTGATTATTGACGAGGCGTACGAAATGGTCAAAGGAAAAAGTAGATTAACTTAAAAAACAAAACTGGTGGTCGCCCTCGGCCAGGACGTGTACAAGAACAGTCATTTTGTCTTGCAATATGAAAAATGAGTAATTACTCATTACTATCATTGAGGCTATAGAAACATCGAAACACGTTCATTCGACCCATTCTCTAATCAAGTTACGAATATTTGATTTAAAACCAATGACAACGAACTGATCGACATTTGGATAAGCGGTCAAACAATTGTCTAATATTCGAATTTAATTTTTTGGTACCTTTGTCTACCGCATATATAAACTGCCATGCCTACATTACTCACAAAATGCATAACTATAGAACTTTTTGTCAAAAATACTTCTAAAATGATGTAAACGCGTTTTGGTTTTTCCATTTTAAGTAATTTTTACCTGTCTGTCTTGTTCGACCTAAGTCAAAAGTTTGCGCGTTTGCGGTCGATAATTAATTAACACGTTAATTTAGCAACTATAAATTTAATAATAATCGTTTAAGTACAAGATGATAAGCTTTTAATTTGTTTCTAGTTCTTTGATAATACTTGAATATGAATAAAAAGGTGGAGTTGACGTCGCAAACTTTGAAAAGTCTAAAATAAATAACGCACAGTAAATGTGTTAAGTCTCGTGTTCGAACATGTGTGGATTGACCCCTTGATACCTAAACTGGCTACTAGCTGGTAAAATGTGGATATATAATAAATGTTTATTTACCATACCGAGATACACAGGCAGAAGTTTATGTAACTATGTTTTTTTTGGGTATTATTCTTGTTAACCCCTCCAGCTAAGCTAAAATGCTTGTGTTAGGAGAGGGTTCACGTCAGTAGAGCAATGGGTGGATGGAAATCTGCGACCTCACAATCGCTAGTCCAATGCCTTCCGAAATAGGATGCACCTTACAGTAAACTACAATTTTATGTCATGTTCCTTTGATTACAGAAGATTACAAATATGTGTAACACACACTTAATAAATAAAAGTACACTTACATACGAGGAAATAGTTAAAAGAAAATTATGCTACAACATTTTTTATTATTGATTGCATAGACTTAGAATATTTTCGCTACGCTCAATTGACTGTATAACTCTTTATTGCCTGAATACTATTAATTTCTGCTTACCTATAGTCTAACTAGCGACCCGCCCTGGCTTCACAAGGGTAGAAACCTTTCGCTTGAATCACTCTGTCTATTGGTGAAAACCGCTTAAAAATCTGTTCAATAGTTCTTAAGTTTATTGCATACAGACACTGTGGGGGACTGCTTTATAATATGTAGTGTAACAACATTTAATGTTAAACAAAGCCGCCATTTTGTTTCGTGTGTGGCAGGTGCAGAATTCCATTTTCTCGTTTTACTCTGACAGTTTCTTTTACAACTTAACATCAAACAATTTAAATCCTTGACCCTATACTGACACGAGACCGGCTTTATTGCATTTATTAAATTCAAGGATACAACAAAACTTTTTCGAACCTCGTAATAATCTTGTCGAATGTACTCAGTACCTACTCTTTGAACTGGTTTTAAAATTGTTACATACATAGGTAGTTAAACTTGTATATTTAATAATAAAAGGAACATACACTTAATAATATTAAATATTATTATATAGGTATGATTCCGATCTCGGCTGCACGTGGCAGTGCTGCCGCAGCAGTGCAGCCACTGTAGTGCTGTACAGCAGTGCTGCCTGCCGCGCTGATTCCGAGCAAGGCGGCAGTGTTGCGCTGTTCGTGATATTGCGCATAAGTTAATTAAATGTTCCTCTTCTGAATCAGAGCAATTCATCTTTCATTCACGTACGTGTAGGTACTATTGTTGCGGTGAACGCGTCACTACTGGTCTGTCGCGGCGGCGTAGCGACACCGCCGCGCAGCAGTGCTGCCGTTGCATTGCAGCCGCGGCATTGCTGCGGAGTTCGGAATGTAATCTATGATAAACCTATAAAGAATATATGGGGACCAGAAGTGCTGTGACAGCACTGCTGCGGCAGCACTGCAGCGTGCAGCGGAGCTCGGAATCATACCTTTAAGATAAACGTTTGTGAATGTTTGACTGGCTCAGTGGCGCAGCGGTAGTAATTGCCACTACTGCGCATTTGGGATCGATTCCCGGGTCGGGCAAAGTGCTATTGTATTATTCCAACAAGATTATCTCAGTAGTAGCTCGACGTCTGGAACTGTGCCTGATAGACGGCAATAGACTCGTCTCTTATTACGTGGGATCTAAAAGCATATGTATATGGTGAAACCTGGGTATTAGACATCTCTGCCTACACTTTCGGGGACTTAGGCATGAGTCTATGTATGTATCTTAAACCAGTTACTCATTCACGCATATGCCGCTGAATGTACTTTTATAAAACTTCGCACACAGGTATAGCATATTAAAATAAATATAATATTTATTTATTTCTTATTTATTATTTAAAAACTTACAACTATCATTACAAGTTACTACCTAATGCAATAGCGTAGTTACTTAAAATAAAAATGAAAAATGACACATAACTTATACAAAACTACTAGAGAATTTACGATTGGCTACCTTTGTGAACTCATTCAAATTACAGCTAAATAAATTAATATGCTCAGCCATCGTATTAAGCGCACGCAGCGCGCGCGTTAGCGGCGCATGTTACAGTAGGTTGGTGCGTGCGCGCGGTACACACAGCAGCGGCGGTCGCCGCCTTCTACCAACGCACTGAACTCCATTGTCTGCAGTACGCTCGGGTTATGTACCCTACCACGGAACACTTTGAATAAGTACATAGCCCTATATAGAAACTGTCCTACTGCTGGGCACGGCTCTTTTCTCAGCGTGAGCAGGGTTAAGTTATAATCCACTACGCTGGCGCAGTACGCGTTCGCAGACTTCATATATCTTCGAGAACATTATGTAGAACTCTTACATTCCTCACGGTGTTTTCCTTCACCGTTTTATACGAGCTATAATTAACTTCATAATATTAAATATGCACATTACTTCAAAAAATTAGAGGCAATCCGTATTCTGGATTATTACATAGAATACCTTTGTTCTGGAATGCATGCTTGTGTAAATTTAAGTGCAGTATCTCATTGTTTAGTGATACAGTCATATCATGACGAGCAGTGCATACAGATTTTAACAGACCCAACATTGGCTAACGACAACCACAGCATACTAATGATATGGTGTGTTTTTGTCGACTTGCGTATAAGGCAGATTGTAAGTTTATATGCCGCTCTTTGTTTGATTGTATTCAAATGCAAACTAAAAGGTCACAGCTGCATATCCTAAAGGATTAAGAAGAGATGTCCTGTTCATTTCTCTATTCACTACTTGTCTGGTTAGGCGATCCAAAGTGGATCTTGGCCTTCGACATTAAAGTACGCCATTTATTTCTATTTTGTGCCAAATCAGACCAACCGGGCACATTCATCTCTTCCAAGTCTTTAGCTATTTCGTTTTTCCAGCGCTCTCTTGAACGACCCACCGGGCGATGCTGGGTAGGTTGCCCGAGATATGCTCTTTTGGCAGCTCGATCTTTTCCCCTTCTTGCCACATGTTCGAGCCAGCGCAGTCTTAGTCAGACTTGCTAGCTAGCTTTTAATCAAACTGCTGTCTTCATGCTTCCATACATCGTGCTTTTATTAAGATATTCGTAACAGAAAACCCGATAACACTACACGAACAGGTACCTCACGTATGAGCGTAACCAAATAGATACCACGGACCCAACGCAGTCACGTGGACTTTACTATTGTAACAAATAACAGATAAAAGGTATAGCACAATATAATCTATAAAAATAAAAAACGGATGCCCAAAACCACGCTATGTGTGTTTGAATATCGCAACCCAGCGCTTTATCTAGAGATAATAATTAAGTACATGTAATTGGAATCATGTATTATGAAATTATGATTGCAGATAAAATCTAAAAATGTCTGTGGTGCTTGTTAGCTTCTTTAATAACTTAATATTACGTAATAAAGTCAGTCATAGAAGTGACACTTCCTATTGACTATAATTATCATACCAACAGAACTCAAATAATTATAACACAGTATATAATTTATACTTATATAAATCCTATTGAATTATTTGCGCAAATATAAATATATAAATTATGTTAAACTTAATGACAGTTTTTTACCTTTATATATATTCGAAGGCTTGGCCTTCGAATATATAAAAAAGTATTTACGATAATAGAATACCTAAGTTTTATTTTATTTTACTTTATTAGGGGTAAAACCTTATTAAACTGCATAAACTTAAATAGTCTTAGTAATTTTCCATGTTAGTAATAAATGCAATAACCATAGCATTTTCCACAGATTCGTAACAAACATTACTGTGTTAAGAACATGTCAAATGAATCACATAATCTTATATAAAACAAAAAATAGAATAATTATTCTGTGTTAATTATTAAATGTTAAGATGGTGAATCTCGTTTAGTATTTGGTTTTTAAAGCTATGATTAGATAAATTAAATATGTCGACATCGGAGAAAAATCTGTTGTACATTTGTAAAAGTCGTCGCAGGGGAGCACGATTACCTTCATTTGTTCGTTATACGTTATACGTGTATGATTCTACTACGAGTAAAGATACTGCGAATATGATATTGAGTCAAATCATTTGTTTTAAAATTATTGCAGCAATCTACATATGTATATAAATAGGTATATTAAAATTGTAACTGGTTGATATCTCTAGGAGAGATCATGAGCAGTTTCATAAGAGCCATTGAAGCTCGAACAATTATTTTAGAACTTTTAGGCTGTATTTCTGTATGTATAATTGTGTACGTATAACTTACGCGCTAAATTTAATGCGGTATTCACAGTTGTCAATGATGCGCAAATTATTCAATAGGACACAGCAGCGATAGCCTAGTGGGAAACCGTTGGACTGCCACGCAGAGGTCTCGAGTTCAATCCCAAGGCGCGCATCTCTGACTTTTCGAAGTTATGTGCGTAATAAATAGTTAATTATCGCTTGCTGTAACGGTGAAGGAAAACATCGTAAGGAAACCTGCATGTCTGAATTCTTTATTATGTTCTCACATATATGTGAAGTCTGCCAAACCGCACTGGGGCAGCGTGGTAGACTATGACGTAATCCTTATCACACTGAGAAGAGGCCCGCGCCCAGCAGTGGGACAATTTAATACAGGGCTGATATTATTATCATAGTTGTATTGCTGTAAGTCTAACTTAAATGTGGTGCATTTTCATTTTGATACGCCGCCTAGAAGTTGAGTATTATGTGTGAATATCAGCTTCTTCTTCCACACAAAAAAAGAAATATATAGTTAGGTAACTATTTCCGAATTCCGCGCTTACGAAGTCGCGGGCAAAAGGTAGTTTGTATTACAAATTTCTTCTGTATATTTGTGTCAACAAAACTCGAAAAGCAGTCAATAAATTGCCTTTTTTTACACATCGTTACATTTCTATATTACAGTGTATATAAGTACATTTTATCCCAAAAATCTACAGGAACAGGCAATATAGTATCATTTATATACTTCCCTAAAAATGTATATCAGCCTGAGCCAGCTAAGCGTGGCCGAGTTTACATAGTAGTTACTACGTCAACTCGGCCATATCATATCATATTATAATAATATATTTATAAACGAAATTAATAACAATTATTAATAGCGACAATAGCGAACAGACTCATTTATCTCGCGAAAAATTTTGCGCTTATGTTTTAGTGCGATGGTGAGCTCTCAAATCAGTCAGTGTTATTAGGTTTTCTGTCAGGAAAATCTCAATACTGTAAAGTCTGGCAATGTACCTGGTAAATTAAAATAGGCTAGCCCTAAAATCATAAGTGGCGTGAGTCACCGCCGGTCCCTTAAAGTTCCTGTCCATGGTGCTTATGTTTTCTGATATTTATAAAGATCCTATGTTTATTCACCTATGTACTTTGTTACGAAGAAAAGGTAGAAAGGTAGTGAAATTCTTTTACCAATTCCTTTGATATACTTTTTATTAAATTCGCTTTGAGTCCCAAGACAGTTTACTTATGTTTTCCCCAAACTGCACGAGTGTCACGAGTCACTACTTCAGCTAAACCCTAAAAAAAGTCTATAAACAATATTAATGTAATTGTTAAATCTGCAATCTTTTATGTAATATTTACCACCCACTACCAATTATGTTAAATTATTTTTAAACAACATACCTACATAAAATACCGATTGGGTGATATCTTATGACCGTTCCCCCAAATCTTATCAATTCTTTTTGTTGCCTTTCTGATGATATATTGGTCAGTAGAGACAATTTTTTAAATAAAATAAGGAAAATTACATCAATCCTAAGCGAGATACAAATAGCAAAGTAGCTAATCTTTTGGCATGCCCCCGTGACGTAAAAGTGTTTAACAATAGTAGTTTAAAGTTTCAAAATTACGTAATAATAGTGTTTTATAAAAAATAAACAACGCGATAAAATCCGTATAAAGTTTGTTTAATTTCAATGTATAAAATTCGCGTAAACATAAGACAATAGGTATTCTGCATAAAATATAATTGTTAAAATATTTACGCAGGTTTTATCTCATTTCTTCTTTAACAAATTAAATACACATTGTTTTTGTGAACCATAGTAAAGCAGTCCATCAAGAGATTCATATCAACACGAAAATCACATACAGCCAAAAGCATGTGAATTGCAGTCATTGGCTGACTGAATTAGTCACAGCCAATAAAATCACTTAACATCAGTTTGATTTTGACACGTCACGTTGTTGATAAGCGTTTCAGATATATAAGATACTGTAGATGATGCGATCATTTACAATACATACAAAATCTTACGCCTATATTCCTAAAAGAAAAAGTGCCTATTTTGCCATCAATAATAATAATAATAATTTGTCTCAATTTGTAGCAATAGTCCTACACCTGGTGCGGCTAGAGCCACCGTAGGTGTTCTATCCCACTTTAGATTAAACCTCTCGAAGGGCCTCTTCACGTTGGACCCATCTCCGTGTAAACGTACCAATATTTTTTTTTTTATATGTTTGAAAAATATTTGTGATATGAGAAATATAATAATTTGTCTCAAAAACGTACATACAAAGGAATAACACATGAGTTATAAGTTATAACAGTCTTAACATGTAGAACACTTAGTTTTAGGACTTACCCAATAGAGCACAAATCGATTAAAGTAAATAAGAATGTTATGCGCAATTAAGTAAGATGAAACTTTTATGTATTGTTAATAAGTAAATAAATATTGTTACATTGTTGCAATCTTTAAATAATTAATTTTATTATACGTCACTAAGACTAAAACTGGCTAATTATTTGCTATGTAATTAACCTCTTGCATGCTCTATGTGTGTTTGCATTTCTTATAAGTAAACAAATTATCTTTAATCGCCTTTGAATATTCTACTTATTTCCTCAGTGTATTATAACAAATCTATATATCTATCAATATAAGTTATAATAATAATGTCCTCTAGAACAAAATTCAGTCACAGCAAATCGTAATATAGACTGGCCATCTGCGCAGAAGATATTATACTGCACAAGGGCACTCTGTATCTGTATTCTCATTCTCATAGTCCGATGGGACGGCAACTGCGGATAAAAACCGCGTAGAAGCGTAGCACCCGATGCATTTTAAATACGAACGTGAATTATTATAGGTCTGCAAAATCCCATAAGTACATATTAATATCGTCTCATGCGCTTATGATCAATGCAAAGCACAACGTCTTGAGATTTCTTCCACACAAATTTGCATAAGTGGATTACAAAACATATATGTAGGTATCACTTGCTGAGCACAACACGAGACGCAAATTTTATTGGTCCACTTATGTAGATTTGTTTTGATTTTATAATAAAAGTAGCGCTGAGTTCTTTGCGCCTTGTTTTAATGTTTATTTTCGTTGGTTGTTGTACGTTGTATTTGCTATTGGTATACTTACAACGTACAATTTGCAAACTTAAACGTTGTGTCTTAGTATTAATCTGAATTTATTACTTCCTTATAAGTTCAAAGTTCAATTGTTTTCCATACGTTAAAAGGAAGATTTACGCGATATAATTGATATATATACATTAAAATGAAGCTATTTTTTACGAATTTAATCATATTTCATTTTAAAAATTACTAGTTTAAGTTAATTTGAAATATTTAAATTATTTAGATTTACACTTTCCTCGACGTTTCGGTTGCTATTCATGGCTGCTGAAAATGTTAAGTAAACTGCATTAAAATCCGCAAACAGTAGTTTAATTTCAATTTATAATAAATTTTGAATCTCATCACCGTTTGTGGAACTATATGATAATTTACAATGCAATTTAATTTTAACTCTTATGTAACAATAAGCATTTTTACATTTATTTTGACATAGAACAGATTCTCTTTAACTGATAATCTAGACTAATTGTCGTAGATATTGCTAGTAGTGTAGTATTACGCTTATTTTTTTTACAATATCGCGTGCATTAGCACATGCGCGACACATACTCGGCCGGTTTTCATTTTATTTTTCAGCTTTCACTATAATCACTCCAAGGTTCAAGCCTTTACATAAAATACCGCTTTTTAAAGCATACAAACTTTTATACTAAGAATATTGAGATGGCTTTGAGGGTTTTTTTTATTTTTGTTTTTCTTTTTGTTTTTTTTTTAAGGTTTGCCTTTTTTACATTTTATCTGCTATAACACACATATTCTGTAATATAGGTATATCAAATTTCAGTCGGGTACCATTTCGGTCCAAAAATAGAGCCGTTTAGAGTTACGACATATAGAGCGGCAGGCGGCATAAGTTAATAATAAGATCCTGTTGACATCCTTTAAGTATGAATAGTAGAACCCTAATTACCGTTTCCTATTGTAACGTAAGTGTGTTATTATCCACACGACAAAATTAAGAGCTTCGTTGCAACACGTTACAATATCATAAAGCTATCTTTACTATATAATATTATAAATTCGAAAGTAACTCTGTCTGTTAGGTACCTTTTCATGATTAAACCACCCAACCGATTTAGATGAAATTTGGTATAGATATAGGTTAAGACCTGGGGATTGACATTGATTTGGGTACCAGGCGGGCGGAGCCGTGCGCAAAAGCTAGTTGTATATTTAAATATAAATAATTAAACATGTCTGTAGATAGTCTAAAAGATAAAACATGAATGCCAAAATTACATTAAAATTTCAAGATCTTGAGAGTTTTATTTCATCTATGTAATGTAATCGAAATGCGCATTAGATTTAATATCACGAAAGAGATAGAATATGCGGCATTCGTCGCTCGAAGACCCATAAACACCGTACCCACCTCATGTGATATGAAGAGTAAAATTATGATGCAGGCGACCTTGTTCGATTAAAGCTGATGACACTCAGGTATTCATCTACTAAACAAGTGTGTGCTCATGGTATCGACCACGTTATCCTTCGAAAACATACATCACATATCGGCATAAAAGTATCCTATGTGTTAGTCTCTAAGTCATGTTGCCTCTAAATCAATTCAACGGTTTGCGTAATTGAGTAACAAAAATCCAAACATCTTCAAAAATTTTGGCATTAATAATATTTAAAGGATTTCTTCTAACCTTCACTAATAATACTAATAAACATATGTTATATAGGTAAGTCAATTAGAGATTTTGGTGCCATTTTCGTGACCTTGTGTGGATACTTGAATCTTGACCACAATCCTGACGATATCGGGATAAGCTTTTATGCTAGTTTGGAGATAATATAAACCAAATTCCTAATTAAAAGGCAGTTCAATACAAAAAATGTATCAACAGAGAATAAGACACATGAATGGCTAACAGCCAACGAAATCACATGACATGTGTTTGCTCTGAACTCGTCGTTGATTGTATAAATAACAACCAACAACTTTTGGGGCCTACCCTACAAATACAGTTTAATATTAGTCGTAAGTGACATACCGAGACTTACCAAGTACAACAAAAGCTGCCTTGCGATGTGTGTGCGTATCTTTAATAATCTACCTAATCACTTTAAGCAGATAGACTTCGGACTATTTAAGATAAGGTTGTGTACTTGTCTAAATGAATCCAACTTTTATAATGTAATAGAATTTTTGGATAAAAAGATGTAATGATTTTGTACCAATAATTAAAATTATGCACTCTATAATCTAGTAAAACATGTTTGTACTATATAAAATATTTTAACACCACCAAACACCATGTTTTATGCAAATAAATTATTATTATTATTATGACAAATAAAAGAGAATGTAATATCTGTTAACCGACCAACAACAGCCAAACCTCAAGCTTAAAAGACCTTTCATATTTATTTTAAAGCGTTCTGCATATAAGACTCCAAATATGCTTTTTCTGACGTGGTACGTAGTTTAAAGTATGTCGACGGTCACCAACTTATTACACACGCCAACCAACAACCTCTACGGCTCCTTAAGTCCATTAAACCCTCAACATAAGTTTTGTTTCTTTAATATCTGCGTCATATTGCACTGTTTTAAGTTCATTATGATTATGTAAATTATACTAAGTATAAATATGTGTATGGAATCTAATTCATCTTCAAGACGTTATTATATCGTAGCCCATGCATTATATAAGGCTACAACATCAACGAAAACGTTGCCACTGGCTCCCCAGAAGCCCATTATGAGGTACCGTAACAAGGACCTTTTGTGATGTTTAAAATTGAAGTTCTTATTAGTTAAGTAGTAAAAAAGTGCCTTAATCTCGGTGTTTACCTTTTCTGGTTTTACTATGACAATGTAAAACAATTTAACATTAATTTCCATAAATGTTATGCATATAGTCTATATGTAACTTTTATTGTTATTAATTATAAGCATATAAGTCCACGTAAATCTCATAGGAATACGGATATCCAATATATTAATCAAGAACATTGTCTGTCTAAGTGCCAAATTTTAACCAAATTCACGGTCTATTAGCCTAAGTAGCAAACAACTAAACATCTTCACAATCTTTTACATTTATATTGTTAGTAGGACTTTACTACTAATTGCTCAAGAGTAGATTAGTAAAGATTAGCTTTGCAATATAGAGTTTGCAAGGCCTTAACATCAACATCAGATTACATTGCACCTTGAAGGGCAGCCAGCGACTGCATAATAATACTACAATTAATATGCAATTACTGCCTTTGTGGTTATCTGTCCTGTTCCGGAAATAATTATTAACATACTTACACACAAATCATTAAAAAAATATTGTATTTTATTCTGCCTTTTAGATATCCCAGCATTATTAATTGTTAATAATTTTCAAATTAGAATATTGAAAATGTTAAAAGAATTTTATATAGATATTTTGAATATACGCATTACATAAAATACAGTTGTATATTAATACCAAGTATTGGATTTGCCCTAAGGAACAGTACATATTTCTGGATGAAAGGTACTCTATCTTGTCCTTTTCTGTATCCCTGACAACATTTGTGCAAAATTTAATGATGATCGGTCGAGTATTTAAATCATGAAAGCGTAACAAACAAACAAACACAGTCACACATTAGAATAATAGTAAGGATTACTTATTTGCTCATGAATAAAATTAAAAAAAAGGCTCTTTCTTCTGTATGGATGTCTGCTTGTAAACATTAAATACATTTTCCTTGTCACCTCTTAGTGGAATAAGAAGGCTCTGGTATAAATATAAGGGAGTAAGGGGAGATTGGAGTACCAACTACACCGACCCAATAGTCAACCCCACCTGCACGTGCCAAATGGTGGCGGTGACCAACTGGTTGCCGTGGTGCTCCCTGCCAGATAACGAACGGGGCTTTGGCGACCGAGCAATGGCGTTATAACCATACACATCCATCAGGACAGCCTGTACGGAAGAGGCGTCAGAAACCTTGGAGACCAAATATCCCTTCAAAGTCCTGGTGCAGAAGGCCACGGAAAATCACTGCACTAATTTCCCACGAGAGTCATGAAAAGGTCGTATAAGAAAAAATTTATGCTTGGCGACCCGCGTAGCGACCGGCGCTCTGAGCTGTCCGGGCGCCAGAGCGTGAAATTGGTTACCAGCCATGTGGCAGCAGGCGACCAGACACCCCATGGAAACTATGATACTGGAAGAATAAAACTCCAATTGCGTCATAACATCCGCATCGGAACATGGAATGTATGAGGCCTGATTGACGAAGTAAAGCTCCATGTATCAGATCACGAACTCAAACGATGCAACACTTTTATAACAGGACTAAATGAAACGCACTGGAAAGAGAGTGGACACAGAAATCTGGAGAAACACACCATATTTTTCTCATGCACTGAAATGTCCAGTTTTGCCGGAGTGGCCATTGCAATGCCCATACCCTGGGTTAGATCTGTCCTGGGTTACAAACCAGTCAATGAGAGGATCATCACCATGAAGCTCTGTGCTTCACCATGCGCGCTAAATATCATCCAGGTGTATGCCCCCACAAGTGCCACCACAGAGGAAGATATCGAGGACTTTTATAACATGCTCGAGCGTGTATCAATAACATCCCAAAAAGAGAGCTTCTGATGGTTATTGGTGACTAACGCGAAAGTGGGAACCACCACGCATGATGCGGGCTTGCGAAATTGTGGGTCAGTACGGTCTTGGCGACAGAAACAGTAGAGGTGAGCACCTGATTCAATTTGCAGCAGATAACAACTTTACTGTGATGAATACAGTCTTCAAACACCATCCAGAAGACTCTACAACTGGACCTCCCCAAATGGAGCATACCGTAATCAGATCGATTACATACTGATCAGAGCAAGATGGAGGAGCTCAAGTACTAACACACACACATTGCCGGGAGCCGATCATCATCTACTTGTGTGTAACATGAGGATCCGATTACGCAAACCCGTAGTCAAGAAAATGACCAAGCGCATAGAAGTCGTTGATAAGGACTCCTTTATCCAATCGCTTCAAGAAAAAGAGCAGTGCTGGCACGATAACTATAGCAACGAAGGAAACGTCGACTATCTCTGGAAATCTAGCGTGCAATTTATAAAAGATGCTGTACGCAGTGTACGTGAATCACAACCCAACACTAGACCTGAAAAGAGGCAACACTGGAAGTCGACTGATACCTGGCATTTGATCAAGGAACGTGGAGACCTAAAAGCTAATGGTGTCACGATACAAGAGCTTAATACCATGAGTTCTGTTGTACAAGCCGCTTGCCGTCGAGACCGCAATACAGCCCTACAATCAATTTGTGAAGAGGTTGAGCGGCATTCTCAAAAGTTTGAAACAAAAGATTTACACATGAAAATCAGACTTATAACCCGACAGTTTAAACCTAAGACTTGGGCCATTGAGAATTTATCAGGAAACACCATCACAGAGATAAGAGAGATTGTTGGCGTCTGCAAAGACTACTTTAGATCTCTTGTCGCTGACGTGACAAAAGACAGCACAACGACCCATGATGTAGCGCTGGAGCAAGAGCCGATGCCACTGAAAGATAAAGTGCGCGCAGCTTTTAAACATCTTAAGCAGAATAAGGCTGTAGAGTTCGATGAAATCCCGATCGAAACAATAACCTAATAACCTATGGGGGAAATCGGAGTAGACATACTGCACACCATCTGTCGTCAAATTTGGGTCATAGGAGTCTGGCCGAGTGATTGGTCGCACTCTATATTTATTCCACTCCATAAAAAAGGATCAATAAAGAAGTGCAGTAAATACAGACCAATTTCCCTCATATACCACGCCAGTAAAATTATGCTGCACGAGGCTTACGAGGCTACAAGCTTACCTTTCCTGTGAAATTGCCTCTGAGCAAGCTGGTTTTGTGAAGGGCCGAGGCACAAGAGAACAGCTACTCATAATGCGACAAATTGTGGAGAAACCTATAGAGTACAACATCGTACTCTATGTATGCTTCGTTGACTTCAGGAAAGCTTTCCATACCGTCAAGTGGTGGAAACTCTGGCAGGTCCTGACAGAAATGGGTTTACCACAACACCTTGTTCACCCCATTAGACGTCTGTATGAAGATAGCACAGCCACGGCCCGAGTTGCCGGTATCGACTCTGAAAGTTTCAAAACGCAAGCTGGTGTCAGACAGGGCTGTATATTATCTCCTCTATTGTTCAACCTATACACAGAGTACATCACGCGGATTATTCTCCAAAACTGGGACAAGGGAATATCTGTGGGAGGTCGGAAAATATCAAATCTATGGTATGCGGATGATACTACTCTCCTAGCGTCAACTAGAGACGAAATTGAGACCCTTCTTAGTCGTCTGAAGACTACAGCGTTGGATTTTGGACTTGCAATTAATCGCGATAAGACCAAAATTATGATTGTGGACCGTGCTGATAACAACCAACCAGACGTCCAAGATATAGCGGGATGCGAAGTAGTCAAGAGCTACATATACCTGGGCTCCACAATCACCAACGATGGGGGCTGCGAGGATGAAATCCGGAGGCGCTGCGCCATGACGAGATCCTCAGTGGAAAAACTCATGTAAATGTGGAAGGACCGCAGAATAACCAGAAACACAAATGTTCGACTGATGAAGTACTAGGTCTTTCCAATTTTTCTATATTGAGCTGATACGTGGACGCTGAGAATGCGAGACCGTCGAAAGATTGACGCACTGGAGATGTGGTGCTGGAGACGTATGCTCAAGATCCTATAGACCGCGCACCGAACCAATGCTTCGATCCTAAAAGAATTAACTTCTGATGACTGAAGATTAACGTCGTCTATGCAAATACGAATCCTCAAGTTCTTTGGGCATATCACCCGTAACGAGGACTGGATGGAACGATTGTTGGTGCAAGGGAAAGTCGAGTGCAAAAGATCCCGTGGGCGTTCTTCAATAAGGTGGACGGACCTCATCAAATCTGTGACACACTCGAGCATCAATGTTAACTCCCAGGCCGCCAAACATAGAACTACATGGCGTCGCATCACGAGAGATGTGGTGGCGCAAGATTCGACTGAGATATGACCACGACCACTCTATCAAGAGTGTACGACTAAGAAGAAGGTATAATATATATATTTTAAGTAGGATAGAAGGTATAGATAGTTAAAGATTTAGGACTTACATATGCCCTTAACTGTTGCAACATTTAGTTCCGACTACTTGTTCCATGTTGTTTGTTCAATACTTGTGCAAACCAGCCTGCGCTATCATTGCGCTTAATAATTGAACGTTTAGTGCACCAAAATGGTTTTATGCAATAAACGTTCAATTATTAAGCGCAGGCAATATGAAGCTAGTAAACTGAGGTGAAGGGATTGATCGACCTGCACGTTATGATTAGTTTTAAAGGAAGAAATAGTACTTTAGTGATTGAATTGTCATAATATATACTAAAATACGACGACAATTTCATTACCAAAATACTATTTCTACAAACGCTCAGATTGCGTAGGTAAGATAGGTTTGACATACACGTACTACTCTGTTATGTATTTCTGAAATTGACTTAGTAGACTTTTAAATCAAAAATGTCGATGACTTGATTGAATATCAAAAACATTTTAATTTCGAGGATATATTTAAATCTTAAGATTATCCAAATTTATTTTACTAACTATATATTCTACCACATACACACAACACCATCTAGCCCAAACTAAGCAGAGCTTGTACTATGGGTACTAGACAATGGATAAACATACATATATACTTTTTTTTTGTAAATACCTGCATACTATACATAGAAACACCCAGTCCAAGACAAACATCCATGTTCATGCACACAAATATTTGACTTGTGCAGAAATCGAACTCGCGACGTCAGGCGTGGCGGTCGGTTACACTAACACCACTACGCCATCGAGGCCGACAAACTAACTTGTTCCCAAATCAAAATTAATTTGCATATTTTTTGTAAATATCAATAATTTAATTTACGTTTAGTGCATTTATTGACTAGTCTTGCCAAAAAGCGAATGGTGACTTAACATCACTGAATATTAATAAAGTAATTTAAAACAGTTTTAGATCACGGTAAAATTCATAAAATAATTTCGGAACAAAATGTAGCTACATTTTATTTTAGGATCATAATCATGAATGAAACGTAGAAAAATCAAAAGCTAAGTCCGATATTTTATTCTGTTATTTAGAGCTGCGTGACCAGTTTAGGTAACAACCAAGGTTCTTAGCAACCGCGCTCTGGCGCGTCGTCAGCCCCAGTTGCCGCTTGGTAAGGTGTTATGTCTTGTATGTTACAGGGAGAATATGGGAGAAAAAGCCCAGCGCACTGGACGACACAAACGCCATACTCATGGGCGCATCAGGAGCTCTCAGACCAGGACGAATGACCTTCATCCTCGGACCCTCAGGCGCTGGCAAAACCACGTTACTCAAAATACTGGCAGGCAGGAAGTAAGTTACTTATAAATCTATACTAATATTATAAAGATTTTTGTTTGTTTGTTTTTAAGGTTTTGATTCAAAAACTACGCAATCGATTTTAAAAGTTCTAACTTAACCTATTTACTTTTACGTGAGCGAAGCCGCGAGCCAAAGCTAGTATTAGAATATATTCCTAGAATTATGTAATACTAGCAATACATAAAGAAATAAAACATTGTTTTGTGCGAGATGGTGCTCCGTATTAAAGTGATCGCAGATGGCTGCCATCTTATGTTTTATGTAACTAACCTGCACTCCCACGACTGTAACACTTGTTGAGGAATATTCAGCTGCGGTTACCATAAAGCACACGAATTAATGAAATGGAAAGTGTTAGAAACTTATTTAATCTTGTTTAGTGTTCGTGCTGTAATGCAGGGAAAACTTTGCTGCTCCTTCACCAAGAGTACCTGTTTTGTCTGTTGCGTCATCAGCTCAGCGAAACGAAGTATAAATAATTATTCTAGCGTCAATATGCGCAGCATGATGCTAACCAACCACAACCTCCAAGCGAGGCGTATTCTTACTTTTTGTCACTTTAAGACACTGATCCCATATTCGTCTGTCGAGCGTTCCTCTAACGTTTGACGTAGACTTGATACAAAAAGTAAAGTCAATGACATCACGTTATAACAAAAACAATTGGGTAGTTACTTCAAAATATCAATTATATGAAAACAAGTTACTTTACACAGAGGTCATAAAAAACAGTAAGTTTGTAGATTAGCGTTCGTGCCGATTTATGAGAGAAAACGAATTACAAAAAGCAATTGTTGCAGAAAAACAGGAGTAACAGGATGTTTGTACGGTGCAGGTAGAAACTCTGTGCTAGTCGCTCAGGACACGACACTCATCGACACGCTCACTGCTGGCGAAACTCTCAGGTTCGCTGCCAGCCTGAAGCTGCCAAACTTATCATATAGAGAACGAATCAATGTGGTCAGTATCATTCTTTGACATTATTTATCATATTTTTTCTATTTAAATAACTTCATTATTCATTATAATGTACCATGGCGATGTGCTATGTGGTTTACCTATTATAATAAATCCTCAGCAGTATGAATTTTTATTGTGTCTTATAGGCGGCGTAAGCAATAAGCTCGCATGATTATTTTATTGCCTGATTTACAGGCATCTTGGCAGGTAGCTGTTATGCTATTTTTTACATTACAAGGATTATGCTCTGGAATTATAAACGGCTAAGTGACGACAAAGTTGCCAAGGTCTACCACACAGACGGGTATTGTAACATCTCCCTGTCACACCCCTCGCTGTAGTTGTATAGGTTTCAAGCTCTTGTCTTGGAGACGGACTGACATGGTGGCGTTTTCATACAAACACTTCAGCACTTCGACATACCGATAATCAATCTGGCTCCTTTGGAGAGACTGCAGCACTGCCAAGGTTTCGATCGAATCGAAGGCTTTCTCATAGTCCACAAACGCTCGCATAAGGGCCGGTTATACTCTTCCGATTTTTGTATACTTTGTATGTGGTCTCTGGTACTGTAGCCTTTACGGAATCCGGTTTGTTCTTAGGGCTGGATGTCATCTAGCCGAATCTCGAGACGATTCGAGAAGGTGTGATGGGTCTGTAGTTCTTTAAGAGGGTTTTATTGCCCTTCTTTAAGAAAAGCACCACCATGCTTCTGTGCCATGCCTGTAGTGTTTTACCTTCGAGTATGTCAGAATTGCTAAACTTCCCGAAAACTTCCATAGCGGTTTTGCCGCCGGCTTTCAGAAGCTCAGTCCTAATTCCGTCATCACCCGGCTTTGTTGTTTTTGAGCTGTTTAAGGGCCATGCTAATCTCGTGTATCTATAAAGTGTCGGATTAATCCAGCTCTAAGGTCTGTTGCTGAAGTTGAAACAGGTGGTCGTGTAGTCGTGTATAGCTGTCCATAGAACATCTCGATCTCCTCCAAGAGCTGAGGTTTGAACAATACTATTCTGCCATCCTCCGTCTTCAGCTTTGACAGCTGGCTCTACCCAATAGACAGATCTTTCGCGAACACTTTCGAGCCTTTATGCCGCTCAATCGCCTCGCGAACACAATTAGTATTGTATTGGCGAAGGTCGCGAGTCAAGGATTTAGAGATCTGTCTATTGAGGCGCCAGTATTACCTATATATTTTTATAAAACGAGCATGCAATAAAAATTCTATTCAAAGTACAACAAGATAAAGACTTCTCACGTAGAATCGTCATCACGTTTAAGCACCTACACGTAAGATTATAAAAGAATAATTTATACAGTAGGTCAATAGGTGACTGAGTGACAACCTTATTAACTAACATTGCTGGCATGCAATACAATATATCTACTTGATATCGTAATATTGACACCTTATACTTAATATATTAAATTTCATGTATTTGGTAGATAGACTTATATGTATATGTATATCCGCAAGATGTAGGCAGTGGAGTAAGAAACATTTTGCCAGCTATGGTTTTTGGTCCCACGTGTTAGGGAGCGAGCCTTTTACCAGCTATCAGACACATTCACAGACTGCTGAGAACTTCCTAACAAAAAATCCTTTGCTCAATCCATCAATTGAACTTCACGCTTGGCCACAAAATTATGTCGAGGATTCGAAGAGGTACGTATCAACCATAATGAAAAAAAGTCTCATTAATTTATAATTTGTCTTTTGCCTCAACGATCACATATTATTTTGTATTCTATTTTTGAACAGATCAAAACAGTAACGAAGCAGCTGGGCATCCATGAAGTGATGAACACGAGAGCTGGCCGCCTATCGGGTGGAGAACGAAAAAGACTGACCATCGCCTGCGAACTGTTGACTGACCCAACCATCATGTTGTTGGACGAACCTACCAGGTTAGTTTCTTTTACATATGTACATACATATTACTAGTATATAGTATTTAGCATAGTCGAACGCCTCAATCTCCAGAAGGAAAGACAGTGTATTACACCTACATTTCGCCAACATTGGTTTCTAAGGTTCCACTTTAAAGATCGACCCTATAGCCCTATTAATTCTACTACTGAGAATATCTGGACAGAAAATCCCAAACTTTTGCCTGGTCGGCGACTGAACATGCAACCTCATGCACAGCAATCACGATCACTAACGTTACGTTACTGAAGCAGTTAAGTTCATTACTGTTATCTTTAGGTATTATACTTATCTATGAAATGGACGGCCAAATGTGGATAGTGACACAATAGTGTCGAAAAAGATAAAGACTGGCAGCACATTAAATAAAAAACTTAAAACCTAAACACCAGAGTACGTCCACTTCTCTCGCATTATAAACTGTGCCGTCTATCTATTTATATGAACAGCGATAGTCTAGTGAAAGAGTGTTGAACTGCCACCCACAGGTCTCAAGTTCGATCCCAAGGCATTTGGATACCTTTGGCTTTTATATGTGTATTAAATAGATAATTATCGCTCGCTCGTTTTATCGCTCGCATGGCTAAGAGATCCCTAAAGTTCTTAAAAATATGTAAGTATATAAGTCTGCCAACTCGCACTGGCCCAGAGTCAAAGCCAAAGTGAAAAATCATTTATTAATTTAGGTCACAAAGTAACACTTATGAACATCAAAATTTTATAGCTTAATGAGTTTACTAAGTTACTGAAGCTACATTTAGGTTAGTTGATAGGTTCAGGCAAAGGCCTATAAAAAGAAACCTGTGAGAAACTCACGGCCACTCTTTTAAATCGCCAATTAAATATAATTTCAGTATTTTACAACTCATCAACTCAACTAGGTGTTGCAGTCATTATACCCTATATTACTAACTAATAAAAAGATCTAAAAATAATAATAAAAATAACTTCACAGTATTAAGGAAATGAAATAATTAGGTTTAGTAGAATTATTTATTGCATGGTATATTGTTGCCTTACTCTTCTCAGATTAAGAAGAAGCCCATGCACAGCAGGACAGTTTATATAAAGGGCTGATAATATTATTATATAGCTGTTTATCGATTATATCCAACTTTCAGCTGCTCGTCTTCCTAACAACTTTTCATAGAGAGCCGAAATACCGATAGAATAGAAAAGAAGAAAACTTTTCGACGAACACACCAAGAAACATTTTAGTGAATGTCAGACTTATTACTGTGGCAGTACACTGTGTGTTATTTTTGTCTTTAAGTATTTAATGTGTGAATTCTTAGACCATTATACCAGAAATAATTAAAATCTATTGTGTCTGGCCACCGGGTAAGCACTCAAAGGTTAATTACCTGACAAAAACCTATAAATGTTTTAACATTAGATATGTGTACACATGAATTAATAGAAAATTTTATTTTCAGTGGGTTGGACGCAGTTTCCTCGTTATCTGTAGTCAAAGCCCTCGTCACAGTGGCCCGTAGTGGTCGAACCATCGCTTGCGTGATTCACCAACCATCATCACAGCTGTTCAGCATTGCCGATGACGTCATATTGCTAGCTGGTGGCAGAACGTTATATGCGGGCGCTGTAGCTGACGTCCCTAATGCGTTAGCCAGAGCCGGTTTTATTTGTCCTCAGTATTATAACGTAGCTGATTATTGTGAGTAATACTGTTTTTTTGTTTATTACCGAATATATATAATTATATAGATTAGATGATTTGCCTATACATAATACCGTTGAATAACATATTGAATGTTATTTCTATGGCGTCTATCACGAAACGGGTTGAGAATGCGAGTTTAAAATATCCACGCTTATCCTACCCTATGTACCTTTGTAATAAGTAAAGTTTAATATACATAATGTAGCGTCAGCGGCCGCTACAATATATACATATATATAGAAAATACTTTGCGAAATATAAATGAATGGCGCTGTACATGGCAAACTCTAGATAGACTATGATTACATACTAGCAACTAACTACATCTAAATTAATGCTGTGTTATGGCACAAACAATTCGGCTTACTAACCACAGAATATAAAGTGTATATACATTTTACTAACACTGACTAGATAAGGTCGACCAGGGCGTTTTCATAGTTTGTTGGCGTTCAACACAGTTACAATCTCAATACTATTAAGGAAGCTGGGAACGATAGGTATAAGTGCAAATGCCTTGCACACTGCACAGTCTTAGAATCTATCTGAAAAATCGAAGCTTACGTTATAAAATAGGAGAACAGGTTAGCGATGATTACGTCTACTTTAGCGTACCCCAAGGTAGTCTGCTTGGCCCACTACATAGATAACATACTTTATACAGATACCCTCAAGGCTAACTTAATCTGTAACGCTGAAAATACAGCAATCCTGTTTCACGGATCAAATTTATATATTTAGGTTTATCCCTATCTTTAGGACCCGAGTAGATAGGGTTTCGAGGGGAGAACTACGGGTCTCCCCCTTAGGACCACGGTACTCCGGGGTCAGGAAGCCCACTGCGCCCTGAAAGATGTGTCCTATCGACCGCTGATTAGAGTGCGCAGTGCCTGACATTGGTGCTGGACTCATGCGCGGCTAGTGCGAACCAGTCAGTCGCGTGAGGCACGGAGTTGTCTTTAGCGAAGTGGCAGTGTGGTTTCATTGCCACAAAAGCATCTCAGGCGATTGCCTGCTCAGCAAGTAAGAATCAAAGTTAGAGGGTATCTGGAGAATAGGTAGTGTCACTTGGCCACGAGGTAGCTCGCTTATGAGAACCGAATTTCAGAGGTTAGGATGGATAAATCGAGACTTGTAGACAATACCTGTCTATAACTGGTCCCGGAAGGTGCTCTTGGGCACTGGATGGTACAGCAGCTCCACTTAATATAACCTTGATGAATGATGTAGGGGAATGCTATATCATAAACTGGACTTGACTTTGACTTTGACATTAAGCAGACTTGCTTCCTAGCTTGATTTAAATCGCCTCAACTAAATCAGGGAAAACCCTGACTAGGACGCTGGCAAACAGATGTGTTAAAGTCTATTACAGCAACAAATGAAATAAATAAGTACTTATTCGGTAGAGTTAATAGGATAAAGAAAATAACATTATACTATTGTATAATTAATATGAACTACTATGACAATTATTACAATAATATGTATTTCTGTTTCCAGTGTTAGAAATAGCAAGTGACGAACACCCGGGTAACAAGAATCTCTTAGAAAATGAAGCTCATAGTTATGCTCAAGAAATGAAGAAAATTGCGAAGAATGATGTTCAAAATGGTAATACTAAAGGTAAGCATATTTTGCATTACCTGACAGTGGTCCAAAAGTGGTTCAGCACTGCCCAACCAAATGAAAATGGTATTAACCTTCTTGTTTTACTGTTTCGCAGAATTATCACAAGAAGCTGAGGCCTTGCTAACTCCGTACTCAGTTCCTTCAGACCGCTATGCAGCAAACGTGTTCCAACAACTAAACGCTTTACTATGGAGATGCTGCATTGGCGTAGTTAGAGATGTTTACCTGACGCAGGTATGTTCTAATCAAGTTAAACTTACTTACTTCTTTAGCATCTACCTACATATATACATACATATGTATTATTATTAATTTATATTTACATTAGTCCAACAAATTTGATACTATTGTTTACGCAGAAAGGGTTTATCAAATGTGATATACTTAAACCCTGATTAACAATAAGATAGTGTAGAGACACCGCTGTCTCATAAATTTTGATCCGAGTCAACCATTTAATTATTTGAAGCAATAACTATACATGGTCTCTGATTCGAGAAATATTATTTTTTATTTACAGATACGACTAGTGTGCCACTTAATAGTAGCGCTGCTACTTGGTGCACTGTACCACGGCGCAGGCGCAGACGCCGGTCGAATGATATCCAATACTGGCTGCCTCTTCTTCTTTCTATTGTTCCTGTTCTTCTCGAACGCTATGCCTACTATACATACATGTAAGTATGAATCAGACTATTACTTGGCTACACAGGGCATGGCCAAATTTAGGGTAAAAAGATAGAAAATAATCAATGAAAATGGATTATTTAGATATTATTTCTTATCAATCTAACAAAAAAAATGTTTCTTTGCCAATTATTTGGTCAAAGTCGAAAGAGCCGACTCGCCTAGTACACACTGCACTGTCGTATGCAGTATGCACTGTCACAGCATATTGCTCAATAAAATAGTTCCCGAAGCTCAAATAGCTAAGCTAAAACTTTCCTTCCCTTTCAAACCAGCTTAAAGCCATTTTGATACCTCTACATTTATTGCCGCATCTAGACCTCCGTGACCCACCAAGCGTGTTATATACTTATTGACGTCGTATCAAAAAACCTAAAACTATATTTTGAGGAAATACTAACTAAATGTTAATTGTTTTTAGTCCCAGTGGAAGCAAAAGTGGTCCTTCATGAACATCTTAACAAATGGTACTCGTTACCAGTCTACTGCGCTTCCAAAATCATCGTGGACTTACCCATACAGGTACATATTTTTACCTGTTACTGACATTGCACCGCAAGATTCTTGGCTTATCGTGATTACAGTTGAGATCAAACGGTGTAATCCTGGTACGAATTTGTATAATCAATAAAGATGTTCCAATTCTGTTCTTTGTGTCCGTTATTTTCAAGTTTGTATCATCCCACACTAGAGATGTAAGTGCTGTATTATACCATTTGTATTGAAATGTATAAAACGAAAAATACCGTATAATACGGTATTATACTATTTGCCACGGTATTTTATATATAAATCAATTGTTTCTATATTTTTGTAAGTAAATTATTGATTAATCATTAAAAATACTGAATACGGTGGAATTGCACAAAAATCGATCCGAACCGATCACGCGGTAAATCGTACCGTGCGGTACATAAATTCAATATTTAACAAATACAATAACGAAAAGTAGTCGGAAATACCAATTAGTTCTCTTTATTGTGCGCGGACAGTATGGGTATATCAAAATAAATCTAACATTGCCTTTATTGCATCAAAAACCTTATTGCCTTGAATTATGATACATTTTCGTTTATCACAGCTGTTTAATAAATGGGTGACTATAATATAATTCGTTTTAATTATTTTAGGAATAATAATTACCTATGTATATTAAAAATAAAATTACTGGAATTCATTCAGTAGCCGATTTTGAACAAACTACTTTCAGGATGTATGTGCGTTTATTATGTTACATCTTCTATAATTAGTCATTCTACAATATAGAACACAATCGAAACTTAAAATATATTTAATGTATTAAACTAGAACTCGTCACAATATCGCAGGGTCTTAAAAACTGATCAAAATATAAAATACATAAAATACCAATAATACCGTAAGTTATTATAAAATACCTGTTTAATACATAGCCTTTTGGTATCATACGGTATTTTTACAACATTATCACACACGTAATAGCGATAACAACTTGTATTGGAGTAGTAGTTTAAAATAAAGGCATTTTGACAGTAACTGTTATTCGTCTTCCATGAAATTGATCACTATACAAAATATAGGTATAACAATGCTTCTACCCCACACTAAAAAGAAGATAACATTTAGGATTTTAATTCAGTGGTATTTAAGCCCAATATCATGTCGATGAGCTCAATACGTTCGGTTTGTAAATTGTTAATTATTTTTTTGTTTATTTCAGTTATTATGCGCAACGGTGTTCTTGTTTCCGGCCTGGTACCTTACGTCGCAGCCTTTGGATATAAATCGTATGGGACTTGCGTGGCTTACTTGCGCCCTCGTCACTATACTCGCACAGACGTTTGGATTTGTGATAGGTGCTGCTTGTGGAATGAAGGTAAGGCTTAAGCCGCACTTTAGGCAACGAACATTTAACTATCCCTTTACTGAAAAACAATTACTTGATATCCAAGAGTTCTCCACCAGCTTGACCAATTAATAGTTTGTTTTAGTTGAGCAGAAGACGCTACCGACGGTTTTCGAAAGATCGATCGAAACAAAAGTTGTTAATATACAGTTTAATACATGTCAGCTGTTGTGCGGAATCAATTAGCAAGAGCCAATTAAATCACTTGACATAACTTTTCTGGCACGTCGTTAATTAGTCTTTTAGAAAACGGGTGTTAGGGCCCTATCGTAGTACCTACAGTAAAATAGCTATCAATCAACAACAACACACTTAATAATAAGACATAATTATGTGAGAAATAATTATGTAGTAATCCATCCACTTCTACTTAAGTAGTTTTTGAACAACCAAAAGTATCTAATATTACATTATTTTCAAGAAGTATTTAAGAAAAAAAAAATATTTATTTCAGCTCGGACTGTTCGTGATTCCTGCCGCCAACATACCTATGCTGATGTTTTCCGAATTCTTCATACCGTACAACGAGATGCCAGTATATCTTCGGCCATTCGCCCTGATATCTTACTTCCGTTATGCGTTCGCTGCTTTCCTCGAAACGGTGTACGGGTTCCAACGAGAAAAACTCCCTTGTTACAAAGTATTTTGCATGTTTAAAAACCCCCAAGCTTACTTTAACCATTTACAAATTTCTAGAGATTTAAGCAAAGACTTCTTAGCTTTATTTTTATGGATAATTTTCTTACAAATAGCTCTTGTGGTCGTTTTAAAATACAGAGTTTATAGAGCATGTAGATAGATTTCGTGTATTGATTAATTAGGCTACTCCTAAATCTCAAGAAATATTGTATATTAGATAAAATACATTTAATTTGAGTAAGCTTTTCATCTGCGGCATGCCTACGCAACGAGTCGTTAAATAGCAGGCTTCACGCAGGCGAAATGGCACACAAATGTAATTATTTCCACAATCAAATTTGGATTTGGAAGACGCCCGCTTTGGCCCAGAGTATAGAATACTGCGCGTCGCAGTTCTACTTGCCAGGCTTCTTTAGAGGTATTTCTTGACAGAAAACCCAGTAACTGTTTGTTGCTCCGACTCAGGGATCGTATTACCGCTTTGACACGAAAACAGTATATGATAAGCGGTATAAGATAGAATTTGATAAACGGAGCGTCTCTAGTAGAAAGCTAGTGTGATATATCGTAATATGTGGCTCTGAGAGGCGCCTAAAGCAGTTCTTATGACAATATACTAAACAAATAACATACTTCATTCAATCTTAAAGTTAAAATAACCTGTTGTCCATTCTGCTCTCTATTTTTTATACAATTAGAAAGACTACTATTAATTATCTGAATTGATGCTGAATTTCTGCAAGCTTAGTATAAACTAAAGAGATAAAATTCACATGAAGTTTACAATTTATCCAGGAACAAAGTATTTAAGTGATATAATTAATATTTTAGGTAATTACTTAATGATAAGTGCTTGACTAAAAATCATCGCGAATTTGGTAAGGGTCGTGGTTAATGACAAGTAATAATTATGTAAGTTAAGCTATTCGTTTTAGATACTATATATATGTGTTTTAGAACGAACCGGTGGATAGATTGTATTAGATATATTATTGTACTACAATCAATGATATTATACACTAACTATGTCACTTTCGTAGTAATGGGTGTCGAAAAACTGATCCATACTGTACGGTTTGCACACCTTTTAGATGATTTTAGTATAAAAAGAGAAAAACTGATTATCTGATATAATTGATTTATTGCACTGAAAACCTGATAATATTAAATGATTGATGTGAGCCGAACGCGATCGTAATGACGACTGAATAATACAAAGGTTAACTTAAACGTGTAAAAATATGATTGCTGAGTACACACAACGTGAGCGCGATATGTGCGATGTTGACATCGTACATGCTCCGGGGCGCGGTAAGAGAGATGGAAGATGCTGATGATCTGATGAGTAACAAGGTGAATCCAATTTTGCTTAGGGCTAGATGATATTACAGATATTCCCGACAATTATTCTAGATCAATTTTTCGAAAACTGCACTTAGTAAATATAGGCGAGCTGGCTGTGCTCGTCACGTTTATTTTTGACTCTTTGTTCACTGCACTTGAATATTGCACTTCACTAGGCTCTGCTTTTACACTTTCACTCTGTATACTGATCTCACTAGTGCTGTTGATTTGTTGGCGACTCTTGTTTGCGGGCGGGGCGGCGCCTGCGCGAGCGGTGCGACCGCGCGCGCGTCTCCACGCGAGCGCGAACAGGGCCAGTCCTACTGCTATCACCACGTAAATGGCTGCGTAGTGGTGAATGTCATGAAATGATAGCCCGTCATTGTCTTCTTTTAATTGTTCCGTTGCAGTCTTCATCTGCTCGATCTGCTCATCGATACTCTTGAATGTTCCAGAGAAACTATTGCTTTCATTAAACTCAGTTATTGGGATAGATATATTAATGAGGTAATTGACAGGCGAGATCTCTGCTGTTACCACGTCTGCCTGTATGTTTATTTGATTCGTTTGCGTTTTATGCGAAGTGACCGTGAATCCGTCGCCTTTGATTACGCAATCACTGCCCAGTGCTATAATGCTGACTCCGTTTAATTGCTCGCTCGCAATCTGATGCCCACATATTATTCTTAGAGTGCATTGACCGCAGCAAGTAAACATAAAAGTATTTACTGGAAATAGCGTTGTCCATGTATTTTGACATATGCTAGATATGGTTTGACATTCTTTTAGATGCTCGTCTTTAACACAAAAATCAAGATCTGACTCTTTCTGTAATACTGGTTTTTGTAACTCGCACAGTTTTGTATATGCGTCGATTTGTAGACATTTCTGTAAATCACTCTCTGATATCCATATGAAGGTGTCTTTCAAGATATTCATAGCCAAATAACTTTCTACAGGAAGGACATTGATCATACAATGTTTGCCGTTGCGGCGAGGAATTGTTATTGTTTTATAAATGTCATAGCTGTCTCTATTAATTAATGGTATTTGGAATTCAAAAATAAAATATTTTGTCGTCATACGTCCTTTGACTTTCAATATTTTATAAATTTGAAGAAGGTCTGTCTGAATGTTATGAATGGGTAATGACAGCTCCTTTGACAGCTGACTTGAGATAATACTGAATTCATCTTTTAGTTGAGTGGGTGTGAGAAGGTGTACATTAAAATGTTGGACATTAGTAATGGTATCCAATAAGCTGTCTTGGATGTTCATTAGACTCATGAGCATGCTGTTTGCCATGATGCTTGTTGCCATAAATTCGTTTACCTTTTCCGAAATACGGATTTCATTTTTGAGTTGACTTGTGGCTTGTTCTAAACGAATTAAATGTTGATTGAAGATCTTATGCTGTTTCTCCATAGTGCTCTCAACTCTCTTCAAAACATTGTTTTCTGCTTCTATGACTGATGTTTGATTTTTCCAATATTGAGCTATATGTTTCTGATTGGTTCTAATCATTGTTATATCCTTTTGATATTGTTCGGCGAAACGTTCATCTAATACGCCGAACAAACTGTTTGCAATATATCCGACACCGTCGATAAGGCCGCGGCGCGCGCGTGCGCTCTTTACAAAGTGCTGACTCTGTAACATGGTGTCATAATACTCCAGCTCGACGATGCCGTGATGTAATTGCATAAGGATGACGTCACAATGTGATTGTTTTTGTATTGCTACACATAGATTTGATAAATAATCGTAATAGCTTTTTAATATTTTAGTACCTTGCCAGTATGGTTCCATGTTATAATAAACTACTATTTTCCATTTATCTTGAATTAGGTGCATGTCTGATAACTTGTCAAAATAAATGCTGTTGTTATTCTGTAACGCCGAAATATTATAAGCGCCATGAACTGGTGGTGAGGCAAATAACATAATCAACATAAATATCAAGCTTACGAAGTTAACGCAAGATGTTTTAAATGTTTTTTGGCTTTCCTCTTTTCTGATAGCTGTTTCAGGTTTCTGTTGCTGCTGATTGCTTTGATTTGATGATTCGTTGACTGGTAGAATAGATAATTTAACTATTGGCCGTTTGATTATGCCGCCTTTAGTCTTGAGGCTAACGACACGCACGTATCCGTCCTTCCCTGGATGCACTTCAACAACACGGCCCAATGCCCACTTGCCAGGGGGCAAGTTAGCGTCATGAATGATAACAATATCATTTATTTGAATATTAGGGTGGGATCCTCGCCATTTACTTCTTGCTGATATGCCTGCTAAATACTCTGTACGCCAACGGACCCATACGTCATTGAATATTTTTTGTGTTAACTGCCATCTGGTTCTTTGGTCTCGCTCTGTTTCTGTTATTGTTAAGATGGGTCCACTAGCCAGGAAGTGAGATGGTGTAAGATAATTTATATCATTAGGATCTTCGGTTATTGCACAGAGGGGTCGCGTATTGAGACATGCTTCGAGCTGAGATAATAGGGTAGCGTACTCCTCATACGTGAGTTTCTGATCGCCGACTACTCTATGCAAGTGATGTTTTAGACTTTTCACTGCAGCTTCCCACAACCCTCCAGCGCTAGGCCAAGAGGGAGCGTTAAAATGCCATGTGATTTGCATTTCACTGATTTCAGATAAAAATTCCTTTGTTAAGACTGATTTCAGATAAAAATATTCCTGTTCCAAAATTCTACTGGCTCCAATAAAGTTAGTTCCATTATCACTAAAAATATGTTTGGGGGTACCTCTTCTTGCTGCTAGCCTTCGCAGGGCCGCCAAGAATGCTGCTGATGATAAATCTGATACTAATTCGAGATGCATAGCCTTGGTGACCATGCAGACGAATACTGCTACGTAGCCTTTTGTTGTTTTGATGCCTCGGCCTTTATTTGATTTAACATCTACGAAGCCCGTGAAATCTACGCCAGTGTGGTAGAACGGTCGGGTAGGATTTGTTCTAGACTCCGGCAAATCCCCCATAATTTGTTGCTGTTTCACTGGTTTATGTCGCTTACAGAGTACGCATCGATGTAAACGTTTCTTGACCGCTCGATTTCCTCCCAATATCCAATATTGTTGTCTGAGCCATGATAAAGTAAGGCGTACTCCACCATGAAAGGTTTGTTTATGAGCATAATCTATTAATAAATCTGTTAAATGGCTGCTATGTGGAATAATGAGTGGATGTTTCATGTCTTTGCTGATGTTAGCGTTCTTTAGACGCCCTCCAACTCTAAGGTAACCGTCCTTGTCTAAAAATGGGTTCAAGCTATATATCTTGCTTTTTGGTTTAACCAGATTATTCTGCTCGAGTCGTTCAATCTCTTCTGTAAATTCTATTTGCTGTACATATTTTATTATTTTTAATTTTGCTGATTGAAGCTCCTCTACTGTTAAGAATGCTTGCTTGCGTCTATCACGTGTAATTGCGCGTAGTACCCAAGCAAGGACACGTGATACTCGCGAAAAACTGCTGTGCTTGTTAAGTAATTCTTGTATTATATTATGTTTATCTGTATGGGTAGCATTTAATAATTTAACTTTCTTTGCTTCCAACTGTGTTTCGAATATAGTCTCATTCCCAACATCTTGATTACTATATGTTACTAACCAAGTGGGTCCCTGCCACCAGAGTGAATGATGTTGCAACTGTGACGCAGTCAAACCACGACTCGCACAGTCAGCAGGATTTTCACTGGATTTGACGTACTGCCAACTGTCTGATGGCATTATTTCAATAATCTTCTTAATTCGGTTGGAAACAAATGGCTTCCAACGATTGGGGTCCCCTTGTATCCAGCCTAATACTGCTTTGGAGTCACACCATCCGTATATCTGAAGCGTGTGGCTACTCAAACTCTGTTTAACTTTGACCATCAGCCTTGTGAGTAATAACGCTCCACAAAGTTCTAATCTAGGCAATGATGTTTCGCTGGTTGTTTTGCTTATAGGTACGACTCTTGTTTTTGCTGCTAAGAGAATGACAGATGTTGCATCTTGTCTCTGTATTCTAGCGTATATAACGCATGCATAGGCTTTTATTGAAGCGTCACTAAAGCCGTGAATCTGAATAATGTCCTTTCCATTACTGCCAATCCATCTTGGTATTTCTAACTGATTGATGTTATCTATGTCTGACCGTAATTTAACCCATTCTGCAAATATGTTATCTGGCACCTTATCATCCCATTGTAAGTCTGCAATCCAAGCATTTTGGAAAAGTAGCTTTAGTTTTATAGTGACTGGTGCCAACCACCCTAAAGGATCGAATATTTTTGAAATTTCTGCTAATAGATTTCTTTTGGTTGGCCTTGATTCTGATTTCTCTGACATCTTACATTGAAATGTGAACACATCTTGCTTTGCAATCCAAATAAGCCCCAAAGCTTTTGTTGATTCTAAATGTTTAAAATCAAAGTTTTCTGGATTACATGTATTCTGACATATATTTTCTAATAAAGTGGGCGTATTTGAGATCCATTTGCGTAGATTAAATCCCCCTAACTTAAGTAAATTTATGAGGTCTGCTTGTAAATGTTTAGCTGCGTGAACATTATGGCCTCCACTCAATAAGTCGTCCATATAAAACTGGTCTTCCAAGACTTTGGCTGCTACTGGAAATCGATGTCGCTCATCGCTTGCTAATTGTTTTAGCGTCCTCATGGCAAGGAAAGGAGCTGCTTTCGTGCCATAGGTGACCGTTGCTAACTGATAATCCTGAAGGGGCAACTCTGCGGATTCACGCCATATTATTCTTTGATATCTCTGATCATCCGGATGAACCAAAATTTGCCTAAACATTTTTTCTAGGTCAGCAGTAAAGGCGTATTGATACTGTCGCCAACTGATCACTAAAGATAACAAATCTTTCTGTAAGTTTGGCCCCCTAAACATGAGATCGTTTAAACTGAAGCCAGATGACGTAGACTGTGACGCATTAAATACGACACGAAGTGACGTAGTCGTAGAGTCAGCACGTTGTACACAATGGTGCGGTAGGTAATAACTCGGTATCTCGTTACTATTTGTTAAGTGCATATGACCCAGACTGATGTATTCTTGTATAAATGATTTATAATTGTTTGCGATATTTTCATGCCTTTTGAATTTTCTTTCTAATTGAAAAAATTGTGCAACTGCTGTATGTTTTGAATGCCCCAATTTATTGTTTACATCTGAATGCATGGGGAGACGGACTACATATCTACCATCTTCTCGCCGCTCTGTTGTTGAGTTGTATAACTCTAAACACTGATTATCCTCGGACGTCATGTCGCTATCATCATTGATATCCTCAATCGACCAAAACCTCTGAAACTCGTCATCATTCAATAAAGCCACACTACAGTTTAAAGATTTCATATCGGCTGCGTTCCCGCATAGGATCCACCCGAAGCGCGTTTGTTGAGCTATCGGCAGAGACTCATTTGTTTTGATAATACCTCCCATGAGTATGATGGCATAGATATCTGCACCTAATAATAAGTCTACAGGACGACTGATATAGTATTCTGGGTCTGCCAACTGAATATGCTCTATATACTCCCACGCAGGCTTTTCAAATGATCGATTGGGCAGATTATTGATTACATTTTTCATGATAATCACGTCTGTACTGATTGAATAATCACTGTGAATCGATGACAGGTTGATCGTCAACATTCCTTTACACGTGTTGCCTTTGGCACCTACTCCAAATACTATGCCCTTACAACGCTGACGTTGCAGGCCCAATAACTGAGCTGCATTCTCTGTTACAAGAGAGGCTTGGGAGCCTTGATCTATAAGGGCACGTAATACTTTGTACGATCCGTTTGCCGCTCGGACTTTCACTTGAGCAGTTGCTAAGAGTATTTCGCCTGACTCGCCCTGTGTTGCATAGGCACCCTTCTCTTGCTGACTTGATCCTTGCTTGTTTCCTTTAATAGCTTCATTTGGTTTTAAATTAAATAATTTATAAGTATCATGTAAAATTGTATTATGATCGCCCAGACATGTACGACATTTTTTGTTCGATAAGCATTCGTTGCCCTTATGGTTGTGAAGGCAATTTTTGCATAGTGACAATTTTTCCACTGTTTCCAATTTCATGTTCGGCGGTAATTCTAAGAATGTGTTGCAATGGAATATTCCATGATTTTTATTGCAAACTGGGCACATGGGTAAATTAGAACGGAAATTTGTCTTATTATGTTGGAATAGTTTCTTGATAGTTTTATTATTTGTATCTGTATTACTGCTAAATGTCTTAAAAAAGGGCTTTCTGATATTTTGATACGATGTCTCCTGCTGATGACTAGACTTGCCCGTATCCAGCTTGCGCTTTGATGATTCTAGGGATGTAAATTTACTCTCCAGAAAGTCTAGTAATTCCTGAAGCGACGGTAGGTCCCTGGGGCTCTTTAGTGATTCGATGTAATCATTATGCGTGTCGGCATCTAACTTATTGGAAATGATATACACTACTAATGGATCCCAGGTACTTATGTCAACTCCTAGGGTCTTTATGGCATTCAAACATTCATTGGCCGTGTCATGTATTTTCTTGATGGCCATTGCCGATTGATGCTGTATGGTCTGGAAACTCATAAGGATGTTGATATGAGAATTGAAAATAAGCTTGGCGTTATTATAACGATGAGTTAAAATATCCCAGCACACCTGATAATTGTCTGAACTGATTGGTAAATGCTGGATCAATCTTTCTGGTTCTCCTTTAAGCTTGCCCTTCAAAAATTGTAGTTTTTGAGCATTTGGCATTGATTTATTGTTATGAACTGTTTCAAAAAATAAATCTTTGAAAGACACCCACTGATGATAGTTGCCTGTGAATGTTGGTACGTCCATCTTAGGCGTAGACTTCTCCCTATAACTAGTGGACCACATTCTACGGCTAACATCTTTCTTGATTTCTTGATACTTTTGCTCATGTTTACTGAAAGTCTGTTCGTATTCTATGTTCTCCTCATAGACTTCGCTGTCAATTTTCCAATGCAGAGAGTCAATTGCTGACCAACGATTTTGAATTGTTTGCAAAATATCTTCAAATTCCCATTTTTCTGAAACATTTTCAAGGTCAATACTGCTCACAGTTCTAGTGAAAGCTTTGAAATTACTTTTCTGGTTTCTGAACATCTCTTCTAATTTACTGCTTATTCCCTGCTCGCGAGAGTCTGAGAAGGCTGCTTGCTGCTGAGTGGATATCTCCGAGCGCGATGATGTTTGCGGCGTAACCACTAGGCCACTGGGGGACTGCTGTTGTACTCCCAAGGGCGTCGCTGGACGTAGAAGAGATTTTTCGGCTGCTTTTGAATCGGAAGGGAATTGATTCATGATATATAATCGTGTATTAATGTAGTACTCTTCCGTCTGCTTATACACGTCATTGATGAAATAATCATAGTTTCTTTCGTCGAATTTGCACAACTTGATGTGGTTGTTCTGAAACTCCTGCCAATACGACTCTAAAGAGCTTAGGCGGTTCTTTATATAAGTAGGAGTCTTGCGCTCTGCACCGTCTTTCTTGAAATTTGTGAGAAGTTTTTCTATTCCTCCTATGATTTGTTGCTGCGTTGCTAGGAGATCCTCCATGTCGATAGCTTAGCTGCTTGCAATGATAGAGGGATCACTCACCGAAAGCTGCTGCGTCACTTACTTGGCCGGGCGGTATCCACAGGAGGCGCTGACCAACGGGCACTTCACAACTACACTCGCGATAAAGTCCCGCTAGCGGTAGCTCGAAGGACCAAAAAGATGTACGGTTTGCACACCTTTTAGATGATTTTAGTATAAAAAGAGAAAAACTGATTATCTGATATAATTGATTTATTGCACTGAAAACCTGATAATATTAAATGATTGATGTGAGCCGAACGCGATCGTAATGACGACTGAATAATACAAAGGTTAACTTAAACGTGTAAAAATATGATTGCTGAGTACACACAACGTGAGCGCGATATGTGCGATGTTGACATCGTACACATACTATTTTGATAACTGTTAAAACTTTGATAAATGAGTAGCGCAATACCAAAAGAACTAACATAAAAGAAATTATTTAACAATAATTGTGCTTGGATTAAAGCATGGGATTTTGTTTAGAGTACAACAGAAAAACGATCCAATTGAGTTGTTCCTGAGTCTTCACTTTTGATGCGCTAACAAATCTGCCTCCTTTCTGTATATAATATAATTGACTACACTATATTACTGTCGACATCTGTGATAATAAATATGCTAGCAATAGATAAGTGCAACAACTAATGTATCTATAGTTTGGTTCTGCATTTTAAATGGACTCCAAACTATTATACCGAATTATACAGCGAGTAACAGTAATGTGTGTCATATTTTAGTGACATAATTTATTTATTGATGATAAATAGCGTACTGAGGAATTTGATTTCTATTAACATTTTTATCACAGTGATACAACGATCTCACCACGGTTTTATTATGTTTGCTTGTCAGTTACCTATATAACTATGTATGACTCTATTTTATTTACTCGGTCATTTCCGTAACAATTTATCTATCTGATGAGAAATATGTTTATTCTGTATGCATTCAAACAATTATATTTTCCAAAGATCTTATTGTTACACGCTGTATATTATACATAATAGGACATGTATGACTGGTTCGTGTCAATATCTTGTAAACATAATAAAAACAAAATATAATATTTGTCTATACATTTATTACATTTATATTAAGATGTACACAAAGCACTTTGTCACAAATGATAATAATTGAAGTTCAATGTCCAAACGTAGGTACTATCAACAATGAAATGACAAATATTGACACAGTAAACTAAGGCTTAGTAACTTACTAAGTCTTACAAGCTCTATATTCGGTCTTCGCATACTAATTAGCATACTTTTGTTAAACAAACTCATTATAAAACCACTTAGGAAATACTTTCAGACTATATCTGTTTTAGAGATGATAATAGTAGAGATGAGTACGCCATATTAGTTCAGTGAATAAGACAAGAAAGAAAGAATTGATTGTAGATACTACGTACGTATGGCGTAGCTGTTTAAGTGCTCGTTTCTCCAATGCTCATGAGCCGTGTGGGTTCTACCCTCACAAGGGACAAAAAAAACTTGATCAACAAATTGTTGATACAAATCTAGAGGTTAAATATTTTAGAGATACCACGATATAGATATTATCCCTATTACGGTTTAGTTAGGAAATGTTCATTTTTGATAATTTAATGAAGAAAATTTCGCTTTATGGTAAATCCTTGTATGCTTGTCAAGGACGATACAGGATCATTCCTCGTATCGCCTAGTAAGAGAGTTACTAGTTATAACTTATTTAGCGAAAGAAAATGCAGCTACTGTACTAGTTAGATACTAATGCATCGCACGTGGCTAGCCGACAGAACCGTGCAAAGGATCTCATTTCGTTATTCTACTAAGGGCCGATTTTTCAATCGTCAGATAACTTTTATCTGAAGAATAAATATGGCGTTATGACATATTTTTTAGAGAAAAGCTGTCAAAACATCAAACATATTCCCCAGATAAAAGTTATCAGACGATTGAAAAATCAACCCTTATAAGAATAGAGTCAGTGCATTAAAAAAAGTAATAAGTATTATAATTCAAATCAGCTGCCAAATACCCAGAACGGCATTCGCTTATTTTTTCTTGTGCTCGTCTCGCATGAATGAAAAGGCTAACGCCTTAACCTAGACACAGTACCTAACAAATAAATCGCGTAAATAGAACACGACAATGTAAGAACTTGCTTTTTTTTGTGGATAACTGCTACGTACATTTAAATTTACTAGCGGTCGCCTAGTGCTCGAAATTCGACCAAAGTTTGCCTGTAAGGTATTACTGACATAATTATGTCATTATATGTATATTGATATATGTAACCATAGTTACGCGCTTCGACTGCGTGTGTCAAATGCATGGTTGTGTGCGTGTTTTCCATTAATTTAATGTATTTCTTATGCATATTTTAAATGAATATTAGGATTCGCCCCTCCTTCTCCATATAAACTTTAACTGTGCCAAATTTCATATTCCTCCATCCGCGCAATTTTTATAAAAAGGGGGTACAAAGTTTTTACTTCACGTATATATAGATAACTTATGAGGCTTTAAATAGGGCATTATTATTCTACTATTTGTGGCTACAATATAGCGGTTGCCAACGTTAATAACACCCGCAGTGTGAACACACACGACAACATTTTTCGAAAGGCCCAACATAACCTGAGAAATATGTTTGAGATGGCATGTCGTTAATAGAACTATACATTCTTATGCTTCTTCCCTTCTTCCCATTCACTGCCTACCTGAATATTAACGACATTACCCAGATGCCGCCATAATATGATATACAGCCCGCCCATCGGCGGGTCCGGCATCTCGATTATGTATCCTTGCCCGCCCATCGGCGTTTTCGGCATGAAGATGTAGATTTCGACATACAACCGTTTGATATGTTCAGTTTACATGTACTGAGATATCGGAGGTTGAAATCCAACCGCCCATGGGCGGGCTTGGCGTGTCAGTAAAAACGTTTCACCCGCCGATGGGCGGGCACGGCACTGAATGGGTTAAAATACACTACTCTCACATTAGCAAGAATTCCTGTAGCGCAAGGGATTTTACAAATATTCAGAAAACGAACACCCAGACTCCAAACAACTATTTGTGGTTGAAATTAAACTACTTACTATATACGGATTTTATCGCGTTGTTTATTTTTCTATGTATTATATAATTTTACTAATTTATAAGCTAATAAAATTATTTAAACTATTAAAAATATTTATATTTAGGTTTACACTTTCCCCGACGTTTCGGTTGCTTTTCAGCAGCCATGGTCTCGGGGAGACTATCCCCGTAAATTATGTTAGTTTAATTTCAATGAATAACATTCGCGTAAACAGAAAACTATTTGTGTATCAAACAATGTTTTGGTTCGTGTGAGGATGGAACCCACAACACTCGGCACACGAGCCACTTAAACCTTCCGTGCAGTCTGAAAAATAATGCCTCTTTATTTACCATAACACAGAATTGTAGCTAAGTAGGTACTTTTCTTAAATAGCTAGTTTGAGAAGACCATCTATGTGACGTTTCATTAACACGAAGCACCTACCTTGACATATAAAACAAGCGATATCGATAAAATCTAAATATTACAAAAATACTGTCTCGACTAGACATCAGACTAAGATATTATACTAACAAATATATTACGATTATACTGTTAAATACGACCATTTTATGAAAATAAATGCTTATAATAATATACTTAGTGCTAAAGCCGCTGGACATTATTGTCCCATTTGCATTACAATATTTGATACGCGATGGCTTCATGAAGTGATCGTATCATAGGTATAATATACCTACTTTATAATAGCTATATTAATATAGTAATGACTATTAAAATGCACATGCTAACAAATATTTGTATCATAGAGCACCGTTACACTACAGGTACTACCGACAGGTACTACCGATTTTTCACTTTTTTAATCAGACGCTCGATGGGTTAAATCGAATCACTAGTAAAATAATCTTACTATATTAATCTTAGTTTTCTGTAATAATTACTGCGAGAAAATCAATTGTAATTTTTTGGAGCTCGCATTGGAATCATACAATACATCAATAAATTTAAATAGCAATTAAGAAACTAATCTTTGTTTTTGAAAGACAAATCAACACAAAAATTTTATAACCGACAATTAAACGTATGTCAACTAGCTGAATCAAAAAGCAACAGCCGACCAAATCGCTTGCTTTGCGTTTAATTTCGACACGTAGTTGATTAGCCCTTCAAAAACTGCAGTGTACCTAACGGTGGCCTACTTTTGCAATAGGTATGTTATAAAGGTCAAAAAATAAGTGCGTACATTCCATACGTATTCGTCTTCACACATTCACAGCCTTCTAGTGATAAAATAATTGTACATAGTTATTATAATACCACATATTTTGTATATAGGTGAACGTGACTATTAAATGTTTTAATATATTTTATTATTTTTATACATAATGTTTTATTGCGTTAGAAATAAATAGAATCCCTCCTGTATACCATGTGAGCACCATTACATTATTATTTAATTGTACATAATTATATGATTTCCTTTTTGGTTGGAGAATATACCATCTGGCTTTTAGTTTTCAATATATAGGCACTACTGCTGACATACCTAGACACATATTAATTAACCGATAATACAAGTAAAAATACTTTGACACCAATACTTACATTTCACACGATTATCTATACAGGGTGATTTTGAAATCGTGTAATTCCTTTTAACCACCCATTCTACTGGTGATATAGAATAATCCTGACCATATTTTTTCTTAATTAGGATAATGGTTTCGGCAGATTTAGAGTACATATTTTTTTCATGAAATGATTTCAAATAGTCATATTTTAACCACCTGACACAATCTTAATATTTTACTAATTTAAAAATAATAACATAACAATAACTGATGTCCTAAATAATAAGGGGCAATAAAAAGGACCGCCCGTTATTATTTACGACATTAATTATTAATATGTTTTTTATTTTAATTAGTAAAAAAATAAAATTGCCTCGGTTGGTTAACATATGACTATCTGACACCATTTCACGAAAAAAAACGGAATAATAATTTTTCAAAAAAATAATTCTAATTAAATAAAAATATGGTCAGGGTTATTCTATATCACCAGTAGACTGCGTGGTTAAAAGGAATTACACGATTTCAAAATCACCCTGTATACATCTTTACATCCAATTTTAATTAACAAAATATTATTTGCTGTGATATATACAGAATGATTTGAAGATATACAGAATTTCTTTATTATTCATTTATTCAAAATTGAATTAAGGAAATTGGCAGAAGTATTTAAATGAGTCATGGTTTTTTTTAAATTTATATGTAACAGGATAGTAAAGAATCAAAAAAAAAATTCCGTATCAATTAAAGTTTAAAATGGACTTTGTGAATGCTTCGCAATGTTTTCCTTATTTATATTTAGCCCAAGTCAATTTCATTTTTACAGTGCAATAACTGAACGTGCACACTTACATAAACAAATGAAACATTTAAACATTGATTATAGAAAGACAACATATTTTAAACCAACATTTTACGTTGTATTTTAAATAAATAAAATTGTTAGCGTTCTATAAAGAAATAAAAGATTAAGTGTGCCTATATTCATAGCGATTGAAAGCGCCCAGATAAGTATTACAATAGATAATACTCTAAATTCCGACCTCCATTGTGTTACCATTGCGTCATTGAATATAATTACAGAACATATTAGTTTAGACAACACATGTGCAATAGGGGCTATCGCAATTGAATTCACCGCTAAAGGTGTAAGTGGATAGTAAGATCTCTAGACGTCATACTCTATAGACACTAGAGGTCGTAGCACACATATCAACTCTGAAACGGATGGTCACAGTATCGCCTTTCCCCTCGCTGTCAAAGAGGCGTCAACCGAACGTAAACGCGTAACCAAAGCGGATCAGCAGCTTCGGTACGTCGACTCGGCTACAGCTAGCGCGTACGCGCGCTTACGCTTAATTAGACCCAATTAAATCACATAAATATAGATAAGTTCTCACTTTTTCAATGAGTCACCTTTACATCGTTATTTTTTGTTTGAAATCTAAACTAAATTCAATAAAGCACGCGCACTATACAATTGGATGTTGCCTTGTTAAAGACAGCACGTTCGGCAACAGTAGTGCTCGAAGAGACGTAAAGCGCAGAGACGACGCGACGAGCCGTAAGCGCAGGAACTGCAAATTGGCCAAGCACCACACCGCCGCGCGCCGTTCGTGAGCTTGTCCCGAGACGACGCGATTACGTTACGATTCCGATTAGTGTGCGTTGCAGTAGGAAGTTTCATACAAAGAATATTGCATGGCTCGAGTTGATACGGTGACGATCCTTTTCCGAGTTGATATGTGTGCTACGACCTTAACAGTAACCATAGAAACCGACAATTATTACTGCTAATTCGGCTTTTGACAGCAGCAATGACATGATTAACAGGACCTTACTCGCTAGTGGCGCCGTCTGGTGAGCACAAAAACGATAGCCCCCATTATAACTTGCTAATTAACCTACGCGATACTTAACTTTTCGTCTTTCATTTGTTTGGAATGCCTAACTATAAAAATCTTTGGTGCAAACGAATACTTATAATCTTGTAAACTACAAAATAAAACATGTTTTTAGCAGTAGTAGGTTCGTGTTATAACTTCTTGCATTGCCAAACTATGCTGGCTTACTCAGCTAGCTACTACTCTCACATCATATCACAATAAGGTCAGGTGCTGTAGATATTGTTCAGAATGTCTGCTCCTGCGCCAAGCGATAGTACTATGAAGGCAATTCATTCAACTTTGTCAACTTTCTGTAACAAACAATGATTAATTACGTTATTCTTTGTCAAGTTGCATCACGCATCCCGATTCAGAATCTGCAGTTGAACAATCGGTCCTCCAAATCAAATTTGTGTCGCGGCGGCCAATCCTAACGGGAACTGGCCATCTGCGCAAGCGATATTATTGTGCACAAGTTTTTGCACAAATACAAGAGCACTCTCTTTCCTAACTCTCATGATCCAATGGGACAATCCGACAAGACCGGAGATAGATTAGGCGCAGGACCAACGGCTTTACTTTCTTTACCGAGGTACGGGGGTGTATAACATCGCCAACTTCCGAACTTCGAGCCCCCACTGAAAATTTCTTGTCAGCTAAACCCAATAACTTTTGTTGGCCCGATCCGGTATTCGAACCCGAGACATTCATGCAGCAATAGCAAATATTACCGCTGCGCCATCGAAGTAGTCACACAAACAGGCAGTTACCTACTTATCACAGATTCCTTCTACATGACAACTGTCCTCCTAAGGATTCGTACGTAATTATTGATTATCCTCATATTGACTACATCAAGTCGAGTATCGATACAATATAATTATCATAATTATTATTATACTGTATTAATTAAAAAGAATTGTACGACAGCAAAAATGATCGTATTTTAAACTTAATATTACGATAGCGAAAATTATAGTGGGATCTGAATCGAGATGATGATATAGTAATGTATATAAAAAAAAATTACCTGCACCATTCTGGAGGCAATTTCAAGGTTTTGTACCACAGTAATACGCTTAAAGCGATACTCCATGTTCTCAATGGCCCAAACATAAAAGACATAGTGCCATACTCAAGCCAGAAGAAATATGCCAGTAGCAACTGTACTGACAACAATAATATAAATGGCAGATTGTTGATTAGTCGCCGTATTCCTCTCACTTGAGTCCCAAAGAGACGGTTATCTAAACAATGTGCTAATACAAAAATTAAAGGTATCTGCACAAACATCAGCTGCACACTTCCATACATGTAAGTAAAAGGCTCTGGCAGAAATGATCCTTTTATCAAAATACCCCAGGCAAATATAGCCCCTATATAACCGTCTATAAGTTCGCCTATTGCCCAAGGCCCGATCGGTATGTACAGTGCGTAAAATAGAACAGGATAAAATACTCTATCGAGTTTGCTCAACAGCCAAAGACGCCTAAATATAATTCGGCCTAAGCCTCTTCGATATCTCGGTGGAGACTTTTTTAGCCTCATAATGATTAAAGGTAGCACGTTTATCAAAAGAAGTGTCCCAAATATTGCCTGAAACTATAAAAGGACACACCATGAGTTATATTTTCGAGTATTACATATATTTTATTAATTTATGATAACAATTTCTTACCACAACACCTGCATCCAACATAAGCAAGATTCTTGGTAGTATTTCAAAAGTCATGTCACTACCATCTAATGAAAATGGATGATCAATTACAACCTCTCTTTCTAATTCATCGCCAACTTTCACATATAAATGATGTAAACCAGTCTTAAACAGATAAGGCAGCCACTGGCAGGCGTACAGAGGGCCTTTTATGTGTTTACATGACATCCAACTTATTTTATCAAATGTTATTTTTACACTAACAATGTTAACATCACTAAATGCAAGTATTCTTATGTGAGATGAGTGGGGCACTAAATGTAAGGGTTCTCTGCCCGCCATTACATATCTAGCATGTTTTGGATTTGTGACAAGCACAAGTGGCCAAACATTGTGCTTTTGATCAACAAAAGTAAAATGTCCATGATCTATAGCTGCTAATCTGTACATTCTATTGTCTTTCCAGTCTCCTAACTCGAGTTCCAAGTACCCTTTTTTCTGTTTTGTATACATTTTGGGTACAAGGCCACCCATGGAATGTAAATGACCGCAAATATAAACTTGTGATGCTGGACTAGAACCAATGAGTTGACGCAAATCAAAACTCTTAGAATCTCGCTGTAGAGGTAATATGCATGATGTTGGATAATGTCCAAACCAAACAATATGATCAGCCTTGGCCTCAGCCTCTGCTTTTAGTTTTAGGACATTTGATTGCTCTTGAGCATCAAGGATGCCAATAAAATTAAAGGGCCTCCTTAGTCCAGGGTCAGGACATGCATCAATGCCAAGAAACGCAACATTGACACCATTCCTATTTTCATAATGCACATAGGACCTGGTATGATATTTTCCTTGCACTGAGTAATTTCTAAAATAGTTCTCTTGAGCATTAATTGTTCTGATATTAAAGTTATCTGCAAAAGAAACAAAAGAAAACGTTTTTATTTATCAATACATCATTCAAATTATTATTTCTTTTAATTATTGAAACTCAACTGAATTAATTAAACAAATGTGTGAATACAGCATATTTGAAATATTAAGTATTAATCCAATCCATTAGCCATTAATTGACTATGTATTAGCAAAACATAATCCAGAGTACATTAAACATTGAATCCCTGGAGCAGCAGCAAAAAAGTTTAAAAAACAAGTTTAAAAAACAATATTGTTCTCATATGAATCTTATAAATTGTGAAATGAATAAGATTAGAAAAACAGTATAGTCAATGACAATGATACAAAACTAGGGCAGCTAAAAATAGCATAGTTTTAGAAAGTTTTGTAACCTAAGTGGTCTCTTTATAATAAAATACACTAAAGTATAAAGCAAGACTTTTTAGAATAACAAATCTTTTTTAATTTCACCCACAATTCCTATGCATGGCTATCGGCATGGGATATAAAGGATTGTTTATGTTATAAATAATATCATTTACAGTATATCATTGTATATTTTCAATCTGATTTTTCTAGTAAAATACTCTTTATAAATTTTGTCAGAACATGTCAGCAAAGCACAGTGTTTTAAGGCAAACTAATTATAGTTATCAGATCGATAGACTTAGCTAAGACTGCTAAATTATCTTTAATATACACATATAATGTACAGGGGCATGCACAAAGATTTCTGGTAGGGTATGCACGCCCTACCCGAAACCTCTGCGAGGGCACTACATTTCATTTATAAATGTTTTTGTGTGTATATATATCTGTATATTATCTTGTAGTATTTAATAAATAGATTTCGATTATATAGATTTACATAAGCCAGCGGACTAGGGTATGCAGTGCTTATTTGCTTGTATGACGCACACGCGCCTGATAATGTACACATTAATCAAGGATTATATAGTCAATTTGTTAATGTAGCTGTAAATATTATTCTGTTTATTATCTATTCTATGGCCTAATTGTTACTTCTGAGAACTACTTAATATAACTTAATCAAATGAGAACACATACAAAACAATTGTGAATCATAACGTGGGCTACTTAAAATAATTTAGAAATAAAAAGAGAAAGGTTTTTTTACTCACCATGATTTCCTCTTATGTCTAACCAGACAGTGCTTTCAGTCACTCCTGACTCTTTAACTATGTTATGGTAGTACACCCATTCTGTCTTAACTTGAGAGCTGCCCAAATTATCTTTAGCCTTAGCATCAGTAAGATCTCCTGTGGCTAATACTAATGCCGGGTTAATTATCTTCACTGTATTATCACAAAATTGTTGAAATTGAGATATTCGACTAGGATCTCGGAATATACTGATGTGAATATCTGAAATCTATAATTTAATTTAGATGTCAAATTTAAACATTATTTACGAATATATTTAAATGTCATTATTTTGTTATATCAATTGAATTATGGTTTTTTAGATAAACTATAAGTCCTATATTTCATTGTTATTTATGATAAAGCATTGTTATTCGTAATAACAAATAAACGATCCCTTTGTCCTGAAAAGGCAAGTACGTCACAAAAAGAACAGTACCTAACTAATTGCGCGTTTTTCGCGCCTGTACTGATACGATATATACCAACCTGTAGAAACCATATTAAGTTAGCGCTGGTGTCTGTTATTTTCCCGTATTTTTCACACAAATATTTGGTATGATTATCACCTTCGCTCATATTTTCCATATAAAAATTATGATCAGTAGATATAGAATTTAAAAAATTTGCTGTTAGGATTGAAATCAACAACAACGCACATAATATTGACACAGCACTTTTTGAAAGAATCATTTTCAAATTTGTGTTCCTATGTTGAGTCACAAAACTTGAGATAATTTAAACTTAGTAAACCTGAAAAGTAAAAAGTATAAACTGATGTCCAGCTAAAGCAGCTACCTAAAGTTTCATTTGACATAACAACAGCAGTCAGGTGCTGTCACTTTGTCAATATAGTTGACAGCTGACCACAGCAGCTGATGAACTTATTCTAGTGTTACCATCAATATTTTTTAGATTTAAATTGTTTAGCGTCGAGTTAATAAGTTATAAACTTATAACATATATAGTAAAGTTATGTATTTGCAAAAAAACTGTGTTTTGAATTTGTAGATCGAGGTCAAAATCAGTCAAATCATCCGTATATAGTAGTTTAATTTCAAAGAATATTCCAGCACAAAAAACTCGTTTCACTTTGCTACCAATTTTAAAATATGTTATCACAAGGGTGCATAAAATGCAACTGATTTGCAAATGAAAATGACCTCTCTCAATTCTGTCACGCTAGCATGTTCTAGCCCAATCACTGTGCGTCGCGTTGGGTCGAATTTTATTACAGAACTGTATTATAAATAAAAATATTCTTGTTAGGCTAAAGACACCTGCTACAGATATAAATTTTATATAAATATAATTTATGATTCTGAATCTTTAGGCACACCATCTTAACAATGACCCTAAGTTATTGTTCAAAGAGTAGTACGTTGCTTTCTTATTGACTAAAGCGCCGCTTAGTGGCTTAAAAGATAATTGAAATAGGTATTGGAATGGCGCCCTTGCCATAGCATATATTCGAGATTAAATTGTATGAATTTGTGTCAGTTTCGACCACAAATTCAGTAGATATATGCCAAAAAACATGTAATAACTTAAAAACATTAAATGTAATTATCATGTTAGCCTCGTATTTAATTTTACTCGTTTTGATACGCCGCTTTTAATTAACGTAAATTATTACCTTATTACTTAGGCTACTTCGTGCTTACACCACCTTTGACTGATTTTGACCTCGATCTACAAGTTCAAAACACCAGTTTTATTGCAAATACATAACTTTACTACATATGTTATAAGTTTATAACTTATTACCTCGACGCTAAATAATTTAAATCTAAAATGATATTGATGGTAACTAGCGTATTTCTTTAAAGGAGATGTTTCACTTTTGTATAGGACTCCGGCTATAACTTGTACATACTCAGGAAACCAGGGAAATGTACCCCTAAATACATTTAGTTAAGCAATTTTTTATTAATTTCTAGTAAATACTAGAAATTAATAAAGAATTGCTAGGAATTACTACTATTGCAACGAAAATTCGTTGCGCATAATAAAATATAAAATGTTTGACGATTGTCGTGCGGACTATCTATGACAAGTTGGTAGATGACATTTATACATAACCTAGAATGCTAGAATTGTCAGAAGTAGAAGAACTCTTGCTGGAATAATATTCACCAAAGAATTGATAATTCTTGTAAAATGAAAAGATAACTTTTATTTTGTGGCCGGTAGAAAACATTGGCTTAAACATTTTCCAGCAAAATGTGGCGTGCTTGCAGGATAGATCTTTTGAACTAAGATAAAAAGCTGCAGATAAGAGCTAGCATAAAATAAGCAACTAAGAATAGCGGCCACCGCGACAGTCTCGTGGGAGATAGATTCAGTGCCACGCAAAGTCACCAGTCCGATACCACGACACGCACTACTGACATATGTAATTATGTGTAGATACCTAGTTAGTATCTGCTTTACTCGAAACATGCATGTATGGGACTTCTTTATACATTCAAACATGTGTGAAGCTGTGTTAACCCTCATTAGGTCAGTGTGATGGACAAAGTCTATACTCCATTTGATTAGGTACATTAACTAAAGGTAAACAATCTTGATGTGATTTTACACTAAAACATATTAAACAAATAAACTACTGCTTAAACTAACGGTTCAATTGGTATTTACATTGATCTTAAGCAGCATTTTATTTTTAAACTGAGTTTTTAGATAGTTAGTTCATGTCGAAATTTTGTATTGATGAACTCTATGTAAAATAAAGTAGATGTCTTAGATTTAAGTACCTGCCTATGTTTACACGCTCTTCGTCTGCGGCAAGTGGAGTACACCTTTAAAATATCTTAGGTACCTACTCATTGTTCTTTGAGTTTCAAATTCTTCATAATATTATAAAGCTGAAGGGTTCGTTTGTTTGTTTGGTTGAACGCGCTAATCTTAGAAACTACTGGTTCGAATTGAAAAATTATTTTTATGTTAGATAGCTCATTTATCAAGGAAGGCAGCGATGGGAGACTAAGATGGTAGTCTCCCCGTGACCATGGCTGCTGAAAAGTAACCGAAACGTCGGGGAAAGTGTAAACCTAAATATAAATAGCTTTAATAATTTTAAAAGCTTAAAATTAGTAAAAATCCATAGTAGCATTCGCGTAAACAGAAGACAATATTAAGCAGTAATGTACTTTAGAAATAGTTTTGTTTGGCACTGATTCCACTTGGCATTGTGAAGTAACTATTATGTGCAGGGATTAAATATAATGGCCATCAAAAATAGATACTAATTGCACAGCAAATATTGCACAGCATAACGAGCACCTATACGCCTCAAATCATTGCATTCAGTCTCAGATAGCGATAGGCGTTAAATCAACGAACTAGTTGAATCAACTGTAGATCTGCTGTCAACGTATGAACGTTAACTGTTTATGAATCAACTAGTTGAATTCGTCAACGACATTAATGAATTTAACTCGATACTTACGTTGAAAATAACATCATACATTGCAAGCGACGGTCGAATTTAAACTCTAAGTTACGTAGGCAAGAGCTATTTTTTAAATACATATTTGTTTGAAGAAAACGATGACGAATTTAGTCAGTCGTAAGCATGAAGAAAAAGTATGAAGGGAAGTTCATCTAAGTAATAAGTAAAAAGCATCAATTAAACGTTTTTCATTAATACATTTAATCAAATTGTTTATAAATAAACAATAAAATATCAGGTCAAATAAAAAACGTTCAATTAATTAATGCTTTATGTTACAAGTTGACATTAGTAGCACGTTAACTCGTTGACAAATTTAACTAGTTGATCGACTAGTTGACGAACGTAATTCAACGTTAACGTTACGTTAACGAAATAACCGTCAACGACCCATCGCTAGTCTCAGAAGGGTTAGGTTATGTTAGGTTCCTTCTTAAACAAATATATCCCCAGGGGAGCAGCACCACCCCAAAGTCGGTGGCAGAAGCGGTGCAGAGGGTCCTTGACGGTTCCGAGATTGTGACGAAGGTGGCGTCCAGGTCTCGAAACCTCAAGGGTACCTTCCAGAAGCACCTAAAGGAGGCGGCAGCTGCAACAAAGGAGTCGGTCGAGTACCTGGCCGACAAATTCGCGCGGCTGGAGGCGGAAGTGGCTGAGCTGCGCCGAGAGATGGTGCGGTTCAGGGCTGAGACCCGAGGGCGGGCGTCGAAGCAGGCGCCCCAACCATCGGGGCAAGAATTGGACCTGCAGGCGACAATGTTTAAATATGTAGACGCCCGCATAGCGGGTCTCGGTGACCGACTGCTGCCGGCACCAAGCTATCGGTCGCGGCTGCAAGCCGCACCGCCTGCAGCCGCCACCGCTGCCACCTCTGTGGCTGCTAAGGCTCTCCCGACGCCAGCGACGCCGGCACTGGAGGCTCCTCCCGCGCCCTCAGCAGGTCGCAACAAGGCTGGGAAGGGAGGACGGCAGAAGCCTACCAAAGACTTCCCACCTCTTCCAGCACCCAGGGCTCCTCTGCCCCAGACCTTGCGTCGAGGTCCTAGTGGACCTGCGCCCACTGCGCCGCCCGCTCCCGCCGCAGCCATCCCTCAGGGTGAGGACTGGCAAGTGGTGAAGAACATGGGTAAGGCTCGCCGCAAGAAGGCCAAGAAGGCCGCTGCAGCTGCTTCTGCGGCTGCTGCTACGGCTGCTGCTGCGATGACTGCAGCCGCAGTAAGACCTGGCCCCATGAACCAAGGCGGGACCAAGAAAAAGAGGCGGAAGCGAAACAGACTCCGAGCGCCAAAATCAGCTGCCGTGGTCATCACGGTGCTACCGGAGGCGGTTGAGCGCGGCCTGACGTATCAAGCCGTGCTCTCCACGGCTAGGCGGCACTCTGGGGACATTACGCACCTCGGAGCTAGGATCCGTCAGGCTCATACAGGAGGCCGCATCCTGGAGTTCCCCGGAGCTGACGGAGGCAAATCAGCAGATAACATCGCTGCTAAGCTCAGGAGTCTGTTTCCTGAGACGGATGGTGTGAGAATCACGAGGCCGGTAAAGTGTGCAGAGATGCGCATCACCGGCCTCGATGACTCGGTGTCCGCGGAGGACGTCTCTGGCGCCATTATCGCCAGAACTGGTTGTGCTGCGGATGCCATACGGATTGGCACCATCCGTCCAGGCCCTGGAGGGGTCGGCGCCGTGTGGGCGCAATGCCCTGTCGCCGCGGCCAAGCTGCTGGCTGACGCCGGGCGTCTGCTCGTGGGCTGGAGTTCGGCCAGAGTTCACATCCTGGCCGCTCGGCCCATGAGATGTTTTAGGTGTGGGGGAGCTGGGCACGCTCGTATTAAGTGCCCTAGCCCCGAGGACCGCAGCGACGCCTGTTATCGCTGCGGCCAGCCTGGGCACGTCGCTAGCGTGTGCAAGACAACCCCGCACTGCCCGGCGTGTGCGGCAGCTGGTCAAGCAGCTGCCCATTTCCGTGGCGACAGAGGGTGCAAATCCCCGCCCACAAAACGCGTTGAGGGCGGCAGCTCATCGACCCCGCCTGCCGCCCTATCACTTGAAGTAAGACCGCCCTCAGCGGTGGAGGAGGAGATGTCGACCTAGTCATGGACCAAGACCGTGACTATCTCCTCCTCCAGGCGAATCTCAACCACTCCGCCCGAGCGCAGGACCTTTTTCTGCAGTCTATGGTGGAGTGGTCGATCGGTGTAGCCGTAGCCGCGGAGCCATATTACGTTCCTCCCAGCCCCAATTGGGCAGGTGACTGGGACAGCTCCGTGGCAGTCGTCGGCTCCACGGCGCCTCGTTCACCCTCCCTCTCAGTAAAGGAGAGGGGTGCGGGATACGTCGCGGCCGCGTGGGGAGAGGTCACAGTCGTTGGTGTGTACTTCTCCCCCAACAGGAGTCTGGCAGACTTCGAGACCTTTCTCAACAACTTGGAGGCCTCGATACGGCGAATATCATCTAGCCGCATCCTTGTGATGGGGGACTTTAACGCAAAGTCCACTGCGTGGGGGTCCCCCCGCACGGATGTCCGAGGAAGGGTGGTTGAAGAGTGGGCCGATGCGGCGGGCCTCTGTTTGTTGAACAGAGGCGCCGTCAACACGTGCGTGCGACGGCAGGGGGGGTCGATAGTGGACCTCACGTTTGCTACCCCTGCCTTCGCCGCACGCGTAAGGGGATGGCGTGTTCTGGAGGAGGTGGAGACCCTTTCGGACCATCGGTATATCCGTCTGGATATCTCCCTCCTCCGGGACCCTAGCAGGGGTCATCGCCCGTCGGCGGGCAGAACTCCTCGCTTTCCGCGGTGGGCTGTGAAGAGGCTGAACCGGGACCTACTGGAAGAGGCAGCCATAGTTCAAGCTTGGTTGTCTCCTGCACCCCCGTCTGGGGAGGTAGACGCCGGGGCTGTCCGCTTTCGCGACAGCATCCAAGCTGTTTGCGACGCGGCCATGCCCCGAGTGCGACACTGGACCCCGAAGGGGGTCTACTGGTGGTCCCAGGAGCTGGCGAACCTCCGTGCGGCCTGCATTCGTGCCCGGAGGTTATACACACGCAGCCGAAGTCGTCGCCACCGCGATGAGCGAGAGGAGAGCCGACTGTATGACGCGTATCGTGAAGCGCAGGTGTCTCTGCAGTCGGCCATCTGCTGCGCCAAGGAACGGGCGAAAAGTGAGATGTTGGAGGGTCTAGACAATGACCCCTGGGGGCGCCCATATCGCGCGGCGCTGAACAAGCTCCGTGCGCGGGGCCCCCCCCTTACGGAGACCCTCCAGCCCAACTTCCTCTCCGAGGTGGTCGAGGAGTTATTTCCTGACCGGGCAGAGCACGTGCACCCGGCAATGGCCCCATCGGGAGGCCGACATCGGGAGGCGGATCTCAGTGCTACCCCGGTTACAGATGCGGAGATGGGGGCGGCTGTCTTGCGGATCCGCTCCAAGACGACCGCCCCTGGACCTGACGGTGTGCCGGCGCGAGCTCTCGCGCTGGCCCTCGATCACCTGGATGTCCGCCTCAGGGAACTTTTCGACGCGAGCCTGGTGTCGGGACGATTTCCTGAGTGCTGGAAGGAGGGGAAGTTGGTGTTGCTGGCCAAGCCGGGACGGCCTCCAGAGTCGGCCGCGGCGTACAGGCCCATAGTGCTGCTGGACGAGGTGGGGAAGATGTTTGAGAAAATTCTCGCCACCCGCATCGTCCAGCACCTGAGCACGGTCGGTCCCGACCTGTCGGACGCTCAGTTCGGATTCCGGGAAGGACGTTCGACGGTCGGGGCCATTATGCGCCTGAGGGCCGCGGCCGAGGAGGCGGTCGCCGGCGGCAGTGTTTTGTTGGCGGTGTCTTTAGACATCGCCAACGCATTTAATAGTCTGCCATACAGCTGTGTCCAGGGGGCGCTCCGATATCACGGGGTACCTTTTTACCTGGAGCGGCTGGTGGCAGACTATCTGAGAGGCAGGAGTGTCCTCCTCGAGGTTCGAGGCGAGGTTTGGCGGCGGCCCATGTCGTGCGGTGTCCCACAGGGATCGGTTCTTGGTCCGCTCCTGTGGGACATGGGGTATGACTGGGTCCTACGTGCTGTCCTACCCCCCGGGCTGAGCGTCATCAGTTACGCTGACGACACCCTCGTCACAGCCCGTGGGGGTACCTTCGAGGAGGCGGCCCGTTTGGCTACCGTGGGGGTTTCCCAGGTAGTCGGGCGCATCGAGGCGCTGGGTTTACGGGTGGCTATTAACAAGACGGAGGCCCTGGTCTTTCATGGGCCTCGTCGCAGTCCACCCCGCGGCGCCTCGATAATGGTGGGCTCGACGCGCGTTCCCGTCCAGGCCCACATGAAATATCTGGGCTTGGTGCTGGACGGAAGGTGGCACTTCGGCGAGCATTTCAGACAGCTCGCCCCGAAACTTCTCGGCACTGCGTCCGCCCTTGGGCGGTTATTGCCAAATTTGGGCGGGCCCAGTGCTGGTTGCCGGCGACTCTACGCGGGGGTTATCCGGTCGATGGCGCTTTACGGCGCACCGGTGTGGGCGGACTCCCTGACCGCTCAGTGCAGGACTCTCTTGCGGAGACCGCAGAGAGTCATAGCGGTCAGGGTAATACGTGGATACCGCACGGTGTCGGCCGACGCAGCTTGCGCGTTGGCCGGGGCACCCCCGTGGGATTTGGAGGCTGAGGTGCTCGCCGAAGTGTTTGCAGTGAGTGAGGCGGTACGGGAGGAGACGGGTTGTCGTCCCCTCCCGACAGTTATTGAGTGCGCGCGCAATCGAGCCCACCAGGGCATGATTTTAAAGTGGAAGGCGCGGCTGGAGGCGCCTCTGGCCGGTTTCAGAACCGTTGGGGCCCTCCAGCCGGTATTGGAGCGGTGGGCAGGGCGGCAGCATGGGACCCTTTCCTTCCGGCTAGTGCAGGTGTTGTCAGGGCACGGTTGCTTTGGCAAATACCTGCACACGGTCGCTAGGAGGGAACCGAGTCCCGTCTGCCACCACTGCGACTGTGAGGAGGACACGGCGCAGCACACGCTCGAGCAATGTCCTGCTTGGGCGGTGCAGCGCCGTGAACTCATTGAGGTTGTGGGGGATGATCTCTCGCTGCCGGCCGTGATCAAAGCCATGGTCGACAGCGAGAGGAAGTGGGCAGCGGTTGCGTCCTTCTGCGAGGACGTCATCTCGCGGAAGGAGGCGGCGGAGCGGATCCGTGAAGAAAGTATCCTTGCGGATCCGAGCCGTCGCCGGCGAACCGGGCGGCGCAGGCGCGCTTACGCGCGCCTTATGCCGCCATAATAAAGGCCGCGGGCGGGAGAACGGGGATCTCCCGTCCGCCAGCCATTGAGTCGGTCCGACGCCCTATGTAGTGCCGGGGCGTCGCCGAGGAGCTGTAGACTGCTGGATGGGTCGCTGAGGTAGTAATTGTTGCCAGCGGCCCATCCACTATACAAGGCAGCGAGCGTGCACACCGTGGGGTTTTGGTCCGTAGGCCCGAAGTACGGGAGAGCCGGACATAACCCTCGCGCCTCCCCTTGTGGCGAGAGGGTATGCATCAGGCGCATTTCCCCACGTAAAAAAAAAAAAAAAAAAAAGGTTCCTTCTTAAACTAGGGACTTGAAACGTTACTGAAAATAACGTTATGTACTGTTCTCGTAACGATAATTTGTAACATTTCACTAGGATCGTAACGAAATTCTTTATTTTGTTCTAACTTTATGACATAACGGAACGAAATTTCCATTCTGTTTAATAACAGTATCAACAAAGTAACGTTATTACTATATCACGAAACGTAACATTATTTATTTTGCTATGCAACGTTGCCAGCTTTATCGTAACGTTATTGCAAGTTCGGCGAGGTCGCACCTTTCTGGGACTCTTCGCGTGCAGAATGACAAGAATGGCAACCTAGCATAATTTCTTCGTGTTTACATCTTGTCCGATCTTGTCTAGTTTACTTTCGATCGAAGCCGTAGTTTGTTATTGTTTGAATTTGAAGTTTTTTGTGTGTGCGATTAGTGTAACTACTATATAATATAATTATTAAATCTACATTTATAAAGTATCTGTTAAATAATGGGTCGTAAAAAAATAATTTTGTATACAGATATTTACTTTAAATGACGACAAAAAATCTTCGCAATACGTTTTTTTTTTATACTGCTAAGGTGGCAAACAAGCGTACGGCCCACCTGATGGTAAATGGTCACCGTAGCCTATCGACGCCTGCAATACCAGAGGCATCACTTGCGCGTTGCCGACCTTGTAAAAACCTTTTAACGCCTGTAGTCTTGTGGGAAAACCTGGGCAGGGAGTTCATTCCAGTATTCCAGTACCGCTTAGCTCTATTGAGCACACCAAGCTTTTTGGAAGACAGCTTGACCTTGCTCTCTAAATAACTGCGGTACTGTACATCACTTGAGATGTCGAGGTCAAGGATTCCAATACTCTTGGAGATGGTGAGAGGCGTGTTCTGGAGTTGTGGAGACACAGTAAATGGGGTTTTCTTAGCGGTGAACGCGCAGGCTTGTGTCTTAGCTGGGTTAAACACGACTAAATTTAGTCTTCCCCATTCAGATACTCTATCCAGAGAATTTCTGATTTCAGACACAAGTCGTTCGCGGCTTTCCTCCACTGTGGACCGAGGGATATTAGCGCGGCCCGTGTTGTAAGTATCCCCAGTACTGTCATCCGCATAGCAATAAATGCTATCAATTGACAACATATCATTGACATGCAGTAGGAACAGCCTCGGGGATAACACAGAGCCTTGCGGGACCCCAGCATTTATGTCCATGCGGTTAGGTTAGTTTAACCTTAGTTCGAGGCTGTCCGTCCGGTGCTAAGGCAATGGACGAACAGACGGCGCGGACCGCTCACCTACCGGCTTACTCAGGTGCTCGACGGACAGGGCTGTTTCGGAGAGTACCTGTGCAAGATAGCTGGTAGGGAGCCGACAACCATGTGTCACCGCTGCGAGGAGTGCGACCGGGACGTGTCGGGACGTGTCCAGCGTGTGCTGCGCCGTGGCGCAGCACACGCTGGAGGAGTATCCGGCGTGGGCCGCAGAGCGCTGTGCCCTGGTCGCCGTGATTGGCCCCGACCTCTCGTTGCCGACCGTCGTATCCATGATGGTCGGTGACGACAGGTGCTGGGGTGCAATGAGGTCCTTCTGCGGCGGCGGAGCGGGGGCGTGAGGAAGATCCTTACGCCCCGGACATCCGCCGCCGGAGGAGGGGGCGCAGGAGACGCGCTTATGTCACTCTCCTGCCCCCCACCTAAGGGTTCTGGGTGGCAAGGCCTCAGGGGACCCTGCCACCCGTGACTAAGAACCCATAGAGGGCGCGCGCGGTGTTCCCGCGCGCCTTCTTACGTCGAAAGGGGAGAGCAGTGAAATGCTCTCCCCCGGGGACGAGAGGAGGTGGGGTCCCATTGACCCGGCCGGCACCCACACGGGGGGGCCTGCTATGGATGAATCTTTTTAGACTCCCAACAGGCCCCCCCCATTGGGTGAGAGAGGGAACACCCCAGGCTTTTTTATTGGGTATACCAGCACTCGGCTGGTGAGTCCCACACGCCCCGCCAGTGCCGTCCCCTAGCCGGCGAGTAGTGCATTAAGCATTTTTTCCTGGGTACAAAAAAAAAAAAAGTTTTACCTTAGTTCCCATAGCGGACGCGCGCGGTGTTCCCGCGCGCCTTCTAACGTCGAAAGGGGAGAGCAGTCTTGAATTGCTCGGGGACGAGAGGTGGTCGGGTCCGTTTGACCCGGCCCACACCCACACAGGGGGGCCTGCTATGATAATATAATAATAATAATATAATATTCTACCACATACACACAACACCATCTAGTCCAAACTAAGCAGAGCTTGTACTATGGGTACTAGACAATGGATAAACATACATATATACTTTTTTTTTTGTAAATACATACATATTATACATAGAAACACCCAGACCAAGACAAACATCCATGTTCATGCACACAAATATTTGTCTTGTGCGGGAATCGAACCCGCGACCTCAGGCGTGGCAGTCGGTTACACTAACCACTACGCCATCGAGGATGAATCTTTTCAGACTCCCAACTGGGGGAGCCAGTTAGGAGTCTGGAGGAGTCATTGGGTGAGAGAGAAAACACCCCAGGTTTTTTAGTGGGTATACCAGCGCTCGGCTGGTGAGTCCCACACACCCCGCCGGCCCTAGCCGGCGGGTAGTGCATCAAGCATTTTTCCAGGATATCAAAAAAAAAAGTTTAACCTTAGTTAACCACAGTTTGGATGCATCTGCCGGACAAAAAGCTGGCAACCCATTCGCATAATCCCTTGGGCAGTCCGTAAGATGGTAACTTCGATAGAAGACCTTTGTACCAGACCCGATCGAAGGCCTTCGCCATGTCCAGGCTGACAGCCAATGCCTCACCTTGGCTCTCAATGGCTAGTGCCCATCGGTGTGTGAGATACACGAGAAGGTCGCCAGTTGAGAGACGATGGCGGAAGCCGTCACTCAACAAATCGTGACCCTCAAGGTACCTCAGGAGCCGAGAATTGATCACGCGCTCCATCACCTTGGAGAGGAGAGAAGTTATGGCGATAGGCCTGTAGTTCGATGGGTCAGATCTGTCATCTGTCTTCCCGCCGGGGGAACTAATTTCTCTAGATGTTCATAAGTCGAGCGGGCCAGTTGGCATACCGGCAGTGGTACTAAAGCAGTGTGCTTCTGAGTTGTGTCCAGTATTGACGCGCTTCTTCTCGCTTTCCTATTCCACAAGACAAGTTCTGTCTTCATGAAAGACCTCATTCGTTCACCCAGTGCGAAAAAAAGGTGACAGATCTGACCCATCCTCACGTTGTGAAATTGAGATTCGGCATGGAATGATCGCATCACGGGATAGTAGGTGGTACGGCGCCTCCATCGCTCATAGTCGAGTTTGAGGCAAAGAGAGAATCCAGCAAATCGGCCATCTCTTTGGCACTATGGGCCAGATTACCATCGGGCTTTCGGAGTAGTGGCAAGGACGACTGACAAAAATTACCTTCGGCAGCCTTGGCGAGGGACCAGAAAGCGCGACTCCCAGAAGGGAAGCTAGCAAGTCGCTCGCCAATTCTGCCAACGAAATCAAACTTAGCCCTGGCAACCACCCTCTTATTGAGCCTCGAGGCAGCATTTAGTTTGCGTTTCACTTCGGGGATGTTAGATTTCTTGTTAGTACAGGCCGTGGTCCAAGCCTAATAGGCAGATTGCTTTAAGGCTCTAGCATCTCTGCAGGACTGGTAGAACCACGGTCGTTTTTTAATTCCTGCAGCAATCCGCGGGTTTGGGATGTAGCATTCCATTCCCGCAAGTATCGCTTCCGCAACGGCGCTAGCGCAGGTTTCGGGATCACCTGAAGTGTAACACAGCTGCCTCTACGGGTACGCTGCATAGAACTCTCACAGCCCATCCCAGTCTGCTGACTTATAGTGCCACACTCGACGCTATGTAGTGGGCCGGAGTGGATCTGCTTGCGCAAGTGGCACTCGCGCTCGAACAAGGCAGTGGTCAGAAGAACCAAGAGGAGCATCCACCTGGATGGATCCATCCGAGCGCGTTGTCAGCAGAAGGTCCAATAAGGAGCTGGTGTGGGTCTCTACGTCTAGTATTCTGGTAGGACTATATACCAGTTGAGAAAACCCATAGGCCAGAGCAAACTCATGAGCAGACCTTTCTGCAAAGTCAGTGGACCGAGAACCAAGCCACCCTACGTGGTGGGTGTTAAAGTCTCCTAAGATCACTAATTCTGCAGAAGGGTACTGCTCAAGAACTTTGTCAGTCGACGATTGCAGATGCTCAAAGAGACGAGTCGTGTCTGCGTAACCGTTATAGGACCTGTAAAGACACGCATACATACAGGTGTGGCCTCTGTAATCTACGCGTACCCACAAAGTCGACAGGTCTCTGTCTTCAAGGTCATTAAGACGGCGACAGCAAATATCATATTCATCACGGACGTATACACAGACCCCTGCACGACGTTCAAAATTGTGCTCTAACTTGTAGCCAGGGTAAAGGAGATACGATGTGTCGGTCGGGCATGATATTTGCGTCTCCGTAAGAAAGAACAAGGTCGGCTTCGCTGTCTCCGAATGTTGATGGACAACGTTGATGTTCGAGTGAAGTCCTCTTATATTGCAGAAGTCCAACTGTAATGTGGATGAGGATGCCGCTGAATAAACATTTCTTCTATCCTTTATGGCCATATTTTAAAAAAGGGGGTTTAAAGGATATCAGAAGATGCTGTACTATCAGCGCAAAGGACAAAGACGTGTTTACATCTCTCTCACCAGAGCCTGGCACAGGTAGAGCGATTTGCCGACGCGGCAGCCGGAAGGGCCCTTGGTCCCCTCCCGATACAGTAGTCGAGTCCACTCCGGTCTCCACCGCAACAACTACTGCATAAGGAACTTTACACGGGCTGGCGGTTCAGCCTCCCAGGGCGGAGATTAAGTAATCCCTGGGTTCGGGAACCCGTTCAGCCTGCAGGCGGCCAGCGAACAGCCGTTTCACCGGGTCTCCCTGACCGCCGCGTCGACACTTCGCGCCCGTACAAGGCAATGGCGCTCACATAATCAATGGTCCCCTCATTGATAGTGCAGCGCCTCCTCAAGGAGCACAGGCATCCCTACTCACCGCAGGAACACAACATAAGGTTATTTTGGCTGCGGTCTTCTGTAGGGTGGAGGTAATTCCCCAGACGGGCAGCTCCTGCGAGAGGTGACATTAAACAGTTACCTCAATGCCCTACCTTGTGGCTGTAATAAAACTCTTATGGTAAATACAATCTAACTTTATTGAAATTGATACTTGATTTGCTTGAAATGTTAAAAACATACTTCTGAGGGTGGGGGGAGGAACTTGAGTCAACTGAACGTGGATTTTAGGGTAAAATGATAAATTTGGGACCTTTCAGGGGTTCGAGCCCTCTAGGCCTCCCCCTGGATGCGCTACTGTTTTTATACATGTCTAGATGCAGCATCGTAAATCAAAGTGCCTAGGTAACTACTATGGATTTGAAATTAGAAGATAATCGCGGAGTCCCAACTTCATTCTTAATTTGTACTGTCAGCACAAAAGCTCATAATAAATTAAAAATCGTTACCTATATATGTAGGTAATTGATTGATTGCTTTGTTGGTCCCGCGGCATAAATTTGCGTATGGGATCATCAGTTCTCGGCTTTGTTTAGGCCGAATACCGAATAGTTGCCGAATATTCGTTGCAAGTCTAATTAAAATCCTATAGTACCATAATAACAACTTAAATAGTAGCATCATCATCATCATGATAGACTCACGCCTGTTTCCCAGAGGGGTAGGCAGAGACTACGGATTTCCATTTGCTACGATCCTGACACACTTCTCTGGCTTCATTCACTTTCATAACTTTCCTCATACATGCTCGCTGGTTTAAGGTGCTCATAACCTGGCCTTTATCCAGAATGTCTCCGATCTGATCAAGAAACGTTCGCCTAGGTCTTCCCCTTGCGACTGTTCCATTCACACTAGCCTTATAAACTTTCTTAGTCAGTCTTTTCTCGTCCATTCTTTCTACATGCCCAAACCAGCTTAACATACCCTTTTCTATTCTCGTCACTATATCGACTTTTAAGCCGCATCTCTCTCTAATTACACTATTCCTTATCCTATCTTACCGAGTCACACCACATATATTTATCAGCGCTCTCATTCCTACAGCATTTATTCTGCTCTCATGCTTCTTTTGCCATACCCAACTTTCACTTCCATGCATAAGTGTAGGCACTAATAGTCCTCTATGAACTATATATATAATAGTAGCTAAATGCATAAATCAACGGAATATTCAAGAATTTTAGAACATGAAAATCTATACTTGTAATAAAGCCATATTAGAAATAATGAGATATATAATAGTAACATGATACTCATCCATTATAATAATAGAATCCACTGAAAACGGATAGGTATATTTATATGCTCCAAAAATGTACCTATTATTATTCACACGAATTTAATTGTAGGCTAAAAACTACAACGCACTCTCTCATTACCCTGAATTGAATAAAACTAACGCAGCGGCCGCGCGGTGTGGAGGGGTGAATTAATAACGTTAGAGGTAAAACTAAAACGTTTCAAGTGAAACTGTTACGTATCAGAACGATATGTCCAGTACCGTTACTGAACCTATAACGTTACGGAAAATATTGTTCTGCTAAAATGATATTCTATAACGTTATCATATTATAACGTTATACATTGCATAAAGATTCAGTAACGTTACAAATTTTGGAACGTTATGAGAAAACATTTTGTGTAACGGAACTAAATCTATTTCGTTTTCAAGTCACCAAGTTAATTAAATTAAACTCACCCAAAAATAGGAGCCCCGCGAAGCTCCGTCTCCGGGGCTCCGTCGACTTAGTTTAGACTCTTTATATATATTTTTCTGTGCAATTAGTATTTTTGGTAAGTATATTTTGCTGTACAATTAGTATTTTTTGCTATGTAGTTAAATACTACCCTTATGTACACTAACGCCAACTCCATATGGATAACCAATGGAATTAGAGCTAGGCCTGAGCCCTCCCAAAAAATATTTCGTACCCATGGGTAATTATATTATTAATAAGTCTATGAACATTGGCGAAAGGAAATGTTTGTTAATTTTCGTTTACTATTACATCAATAATTATGGTTACTTAACTTATATTTTAAACCTTCTACTATTTTAGTCCCTGATTAGGTACTCAGCAATTTATCTACGAGGGAGCTATGAGTTGGTATTTTATTATTTATCATTCGATTTAGCTTGTTTACTTCTATCTACTTTAACTTATAACGGTAACTGAATGTTATTTTAATTATCCGATGATAATGTCTGAAAATATAGAAAAAAGTAATGAATCGAATTTAACATTGCTACTTCGTGGGTGCCGCGGTTTATGTACATAACTGGCGAAATGAGTGTATAAAACACTGCCTACCTTCGAGAGTACAAGTACCTACAGGCGTCAATGATGCGTAGCATCTCTACTTAATCTGTGCGTCAATGTATGTACCTGACAAATATATAGGTAAAACGTATACGTAACCAGATATTTTTATTAGAATTGTTTAGATGGTTTATTGTACACCGGAATATTTATTATATTCATATAAAAAATATTTGTTATATGTTCTATGTGTCGTAAGTACAATGGGTGGCTTAGTCTTATGAGCTATATCTTCCAGGAGGTCTAGGCGTTCAGAATGTGGTAGGTGCTCCATAAAAAATGACCATTTTATTACTATTCATGTGTTATATAATTTTGGTATTTATTATATTATACTATTACATTTAATTATACAGGACCTTAATGATTTAAGCCTTTCACACTTGTCGACCATAAAGCGATGCAAATACAAAAGTGCAGGTTGATCTGTATGGCCTCTATATTTACATAGAAGATAATAATGAAAACGAATTAATGTGAAACACACACACTTCCTAAAAATATTTTATTTAAGATAAATTGCCTGTGTGTCGTGCTCGTGTATTTTAACCAAAATCTACTTGCATGTAACGAATCTTTGACGAATCACGGCGACTAATATCGAGATTCGAGATTCTCTAAAAACATTAATTAAAACTCACTAGATATATACTAACTAATATAATAAATACGAATGTGAGTTTGGTTTTTACGCCTTCCTTTACTACTCTACCGTTCGTCGCATAAACGTTGTCAGAGGAACAGAAAAGGACGTAGGTACCTTACATCCAGAAACAATACTTTTACTTTTTTTGTTTTACCGTCAGTGGAATGCATTTACGCTCCGTCCGCGCCCGGGCAGGGCGCGGGTGTGTGGGGCTCGAGCCAGAGAAGCCGGCTCCATACCCACTAAACCCCTGACGACGTTCCTCCAGTACCTAGTGTCGGTGCCACGGGGTTCGCGCTAGCATTCACCGCGACACCGACAGGTCTTAGCCCGCCACGTAACTAGGCAGGCCCCAGCTCTTTGGGGGAGGACCAGATGGTACAGCCCTCCCCTCCAATGAAGGGGGCGCGCGTACGCTTACGCCTCTCCCTCGGGCCTGTGCTGCTTGGGCGGCCGACTACCCAAGTCAACCGCCCGCAGGCCGCCCCCTAGGGTGGCTGGAGGTCTGCGCGCGCCCAACGGCGGCGCCCTGGACGTCTCCTGCGGTTTAGGTGGAGAGAGACCACCTCCCTCTCCCGTTCCGCCGCCTCCTTCGCGGACATCACTGCCTCGCGAAGGCAACGGCGGCCTCCCATGCACCCTCGTTTCCGACCATTTCCGGTAGCGAGAGGATTTGGACATCCAGTGCCCCGGTTAACGACCAGCGCTGCTCCTCAACAATACTTTTACTAATCTATCTTAACCTAACCTACATTTACGCGAGCGGAGCCGCGGGCAAAATCTAGAAGGTATATAAATGTAAAGTGGTAATATTAATTTGTAACTATAATTGCATTTGTCTATCCTATTCTAGTCTATACCACAGATAATATAATACTATACTAGTCTATACTATTTCTGTAATTGTCGTAATCTATATTATATCTATACATATGTATGTACACAGGTATATGTTTGCTCGTACACAACTTCCCTAAAAGTAAAACATATTTGACTGGCCATCTACACAGGATATACCATAGTAAATAAGTATAAGCGCAAACAAAGGTGCACTCTCTAACATCTTAACTCTCATTTGACGGCATACCGACTCAATCGGAGAGAGACCAGACGCTTAACCAACGACTACTTGCTCTCCGAGGCACGAAGGTATGCAACATCGCCAACTGCCTACTTCCGAGCTGCTATTGAGAATATCTTGATATAAATACTTAATAACTTTTTGTTGGCCCAGCCCGAGAATCAAACCTGACACCTCATTTATGCACAGCTTTCAGCATTCCTTACCGCTGCGCCATTGAGGCAGGCGAATGTCATTAAAAAGAAAATAGAAAATCTCAATTATAAAATTAAGTAACGTCATATTTGCTCAAACTTTATAAGTTATCATGAAAGGAGATGTTTCATTTTCAGCTATGAAATGTACTATCAGGCAAAAAATAGCGTAAAATACCAGAAATCGAAAAAAATATTATTTCCTGAATTTAAGTCGAATTACGTTTCCGCTTAAAAATAATAGTTTTTATATTATTGCAATTATATTCAATATGGCGGTGGTTCTCGGTTATATAATTTTATATACGTTCATGAATCATATCGAAAGTACGAAAGTACTATAAAATAATATTGATAATGTAAATAATATATAAATATATATGTCAACAATAAACATGTTTTAGAATATAATTTATTCATTTCAACTATCATGTACACATCTTTTCAACAAACAATCAACTTAAAAAATATATTCATATCTATGACTGATTTTGAAGGGTGTACTCCGGAACGAAACATTTTGTTTTGTTTATTAATCATGTAAATCAATTATTCATGTAAATTAATGTGTAATCATTCATCATTGTGTAGTACATAATTTTGAAACTATTACACTACCACTACTATTGAGTTTTACTAATTTATAAGCTAATAAAATTATTTAAACTATTAAACAATGACATAATTAACATAATATATAACAAATTATATACAAAAAAAAATAAACTAAAGACAAAAATAAAACTGCAAAATCAAAAAGCGTCATAATATTCCGCCGTATCGTCGTCAATTGGCAACGTGCCCAGAAAACTGGCAGCATTGCCACGTTGAATGGCAATACTTATTCTTTGTGCAAAGAAAATACCAGCCCTCTGGTCACGCGAAGCGCCGATGAGCAGCTTAGCTAGGTCTCTATGAAGAGACCTAGCACTTGGACCCCATGACCAGCGTTTCGACACCAAACGGCTCAAATATGTACTCACCAATAAGGTTTTGATATTTACGCCGTTTGAGCGTCTCCGCTGATGCAGCAGCAGCATCAGCGCAACCCGCTGTGCTAGAAAGATGTGATGGCGCAAGGTTGTCGACACAAGTTGCGTCCCACACCAAAGGCCTACCCATTTTCCATGGCAGTAATGACATACCATCTGGTCTCTTGCCATCGTCGCGTACCAAGCCGTGAGGTTCAAGCTGAGCCGGGACGCCAGCGGTGACAAGAGCACGATGGAGTATGTTATTCAGGTTGGCGTGTCGTGATATACAACCAGCACTCCTGCTGCAAGATAGGCCATGGTGACCAAGACTGTCGACGGCTTCTCCACAAAGACACCGATGCGGAGAAACACAAGGAGAACCTAAGCGCAAACAAGAAGCAATGCGGAAGGTCGTATCGTCCAACATAGTAAGTACCTATGTTGGAAGACGGGAGCGCCTGAAGCCAAAGACCCGACTCCCACTCTCCCACAGCCAGCAAGCGGGCACGTTCAGCAGCACAGGACGATGTATTTATGAGATTTTCTCGAACTATGCTGCATAACGGCCCATCCCACTGTCTCTGAGAAATGCGGTTTTCTGGTAAATCAGTGCTTGGGCAAGCAAGTCTCCAAGCGTTCACGGCGTCGGTCATGCACAGCACTTCAGAATTAACCAGTGTACGTGCCAAGATTTTCCTGGTCAATTCCTCCGTGCTATGGACCGAAGATAGGAACGCTGGTAAACTTACAGCAGTAATTTTTCGAATGCCGAGGCCGGCCAAGCGAACTTGGTAAGCTCGCTTGAAGCCACGCCCGGTCGTTAATGACCACATTTAAAAGTTTAATAAGAGTGCTCTGTATAATTTTATCAATTTTTGCTAAAAGTGTCAAATGTTTCCAAAAGTGTGAAGACCGAAGGGCATGCGTAAATTTAGGGACGAAAAGACAGTATCGAATAATTGTAAAAGCCGAATGTATATTAATTTCGAATAACCTATCTGACGTTTCACAAAAATTTAGAATTTTCTCTTCTATAAAATTATCAAAACCTTCATCTAAAATTGGGGACCCAAGGAGGCGAAGAGAGGTTTCATCTAAAAGTTTAATATTAGGTGCCAAAGAATTGAATTTAGATAATACCGATAGTTTATTGATGTTATTGCTGACAAAAATTTCACATTTGCTTGAATTAAGTTCCATACCTATTGAATAAAATTTATTTTTTAAATGTGCCAAGTCTTGTTATACTGTATCTACATCTCCTCCTAGGGTGCCATCGTCTAGGTACCAGATTCTACCAAATTTTGTATTGAGCTATTACGGTAACTGGGCAATTTTGTTAATAGTGCAGATCGAAACATGAAAATTTTCTTTAATTTTGGCTGTTAAAGATTTTTGTGAGGTCCGGTCTTCTTGTACATGGAGTATTCTATACGGGAAAGTGAGTAGTTGTTCCCAAGCTGTTGTTGAGTTCTCCAGGACGACAAGACCAATGCAGTGAGCCAAACTTTGGGCCACCGAGGGTCTAGCGCCGCGGGGAACTCGTTTCAAAAACGGAGTACAATTTTTTAAATGTCGTAGGTATTGCCAAAAGGGAATTTGGGGTGCAACTGCATTTGTCACTGTAGATGTATCGGGGCAAGGAAGTACATTTTGGTTTTTGTGTACTTTACCAATATGTACTTTCAAGCCCCGTTTACCTTTAAAGAAACGAGCCTGGGAACAAGAGGGGCAACGTACAAGGTTAGTTAGGGATGTAGAAGATTGACTGGCACTTACTTTCACATCACTTGTAGCGTTCGAACCTTGTAACATTAAAAATATGATTACACTTAACTTACACTATACAATATTTACAATATGAAAAAGTGAACAAAACTAAAACTAATGTAGAAAACTGTGCGACATTTGTCAAATTTATATTTTTTCTGCATGGTGACTGGGGCGTCGCCGCGTCTCCTTGGTGCTGGCGTCGCGTTCCGTCAAGACTCCACCAAAGACAAGGGCAAACCAATATATAACATATTTAGTTGGGATGCTGGAATCCAGTATATGTATCTATTTCCGCTTTCAATGAATTTTCGTTGTGGTTTTTGCCATATACAATCGCTAATATTCGTTATATTACTGTTCATCTAATATGATTTATTTATTATTTATTACATTTATATTATTTAATTTTTTGTTACGACATATATACAATTATTTATATTTACAAACGTATTAAAAAAGATAACATAATTACAAAAACACAAATAATTATAATACTAAATATTTACAAAAATGGTTTAGGCATCGTAGAATTCTTCAGCATCGCTGTCAACTGGTAACTTGCCCAGAAGACTGGCAGCATTGCCACGTTGAATGGCAATGCTGATTCTTTGGGCCAAGAAAAGACCAGGCTTCTGATCACGCGAAAACGTCGATCAGGCGTTATGCGATGTCCCTGTACAAAATACGAGCGCTTGGACCCCATGAACCTAGGGTTTCCACCCCAAACGACGCAAAAATGTAATTTCCGACTAAATTACTATATTTGCGCCGTTTGAGGGTTTCCGCGGTTGCAGCAGCAGCGCCGGCACATCCCGCAGTGCTTGGAAGATGTGATGGCGCAAGGTGTCAACGCACGTTGCGTTCCACACCAAAGGCCTGCCCATCTTTCAAGGCAACAATGACATACCATCCGGTCTCTTCCCATCGTCGTGTACCAAGCCATTGGGTTCAAGTACAGCTGGAACGCCAGCAGTGACAAGAGCACGACGTAGTATGTCATTAAGATTAGCGTGGTGAGAAATTCGACCAGCGCTTCGGCTACAAGAGAGTCCATGGTGTCCTAGGCTATCGACAGGCTATTATTTAATTTTATATTTGAAATAAATACGTAGTTCGATGTTGACAGTGACAGTTCAACATTTTGTTTATGTTTGACATTAACTGTCAACGTCATATTGACTGATAATAAATATTCCAATGCTGAATTAGTGTTTCTTATTACACTTTCCTGACTTCATACGTTTTCTTTTCATTTTTACAAGAATTATCAATTCCTTGGTGAATATTATTTCAGCAAGCGTTCTTTTACTTCTGACAATTCTAGCATTCTAGGTTATATATAAATGTCATCTACCAAATTGTCATAGATAGTCCGCACGACAATCGTCAAACATTTAATATTTTATTTTGCGCAACAAATTTTCGTTGCAATAGTAGTAATTCGTAGCAATTCTTTATTAATTTCTAATATTTACTAGAAATTCAGGCATGAATTCAGGAAAGTGTATTATGAAACACCAATTCTGAATTCAGCATTGGAATATTTATTATCAGTCAATATGACGTTGACAGTTAATGTCATACATAAACAAAATGTTTCGTTCCGGAGTACACCCTCCAAAATCAGTAATAGATATGAATATATTTTTTAGGTTGATTGTTTAATGAAAAGATGTGTATGATAGTTGAAATGAATAAATGATATTCTAAAACATATTTATTGTTGACATATATATTTATATATTATTTACATTATCAATTTTATTATATAGTACTTTCGTACTTTCGATATGATTCATGAACGTATATAAAATTATATAACCGAGAACCGCCATATTGAATATAATGGCAATAATATAAAAACTATTATTTTTAAGCGCAAACGTAATTCGCCTTAAATTCGGGAAATAATATTTTTCACCGATTTCTGGTATTTTATGCTAATTTTTGGCTGATACTGATACTGTACATTTCATAGCCGAAAATGAAACATCTCCTTTCATGAAAAGTGTAACGTTACTTAATTTTATCATTGAGATTTTCTATTTTCTTTTTAATAACATTCGCCTGCCTCAGTGGCGCAGCGGTAAGGAATACTGAAAGCTGTGCATAAATAAGGTGTCAGGTTAAATTCTCGGGCCGGGCCAACAAAAAGTTATTAAGTATTTATATCAAGATATTCTCAATAGCAGCTCGGAGTTAGGCAGTTGGCGATGTTGCATACCTTCGTGCCTCGGAGAGCAAGTAAAGTCGTTGGTTAAGCGTCTGGTCTCTCTCCGATTGAGTCGGTATGCCGTCAAATGAGAGTTAAAATGTTAGAGAGTGCACTTGTGTTTGCGCTTATACTTGTTTACTATGGTATATCCTGTGTAGATGGCCAGTCAAATTTGTTTTACTTTTAGGAAAGTTGTGTACGAGCAAACATATACCTGTGTATATACATATGTATAGATATAATATAGATTACGACTATTACAGAAATAGTATAGACTAGAGTAGGATAGACAATTACAATTATAGTTACAAATTAATATTACCACTTTACATTTATATACCTCCTAGATTTTGCCCGCGACTCCGCTCGCGTAAATGTAGGTTAGGTTAAGTTAGATTAGTAAAAGTATTGTGTTTGGATGTAAGGTACCCTACGTCCTTTTCTGTTCCTCTGACAACGTATATGCGACGAACGGTAGAGTAGTAAAGGAAGGCGTGAAAGCCAAACTCACATTCGCATTTATTATATTAGTTAGTATATACCTAGTGAGTTTTAATTAATGTTTTAGAGAGTCTCGAATCTCGATACTAGTCGCCGTGATTCGTCAAAGATTCGTTACATGCAAGTAGATTTAAGGTAAAATGCACGAGCACGACACACAGGCGATTTATCTTAAATAAAATATTTTTAGGAAGTGTGTGTGTTTCACATTAATTTGTTTTCAGTATTATCTTCTATGTAAATATAGAGGCCATACAGATCAACCTGTACTTTTGTATCTGCATCGCTTTATGGTCGACAAGTGTGAAAGGCTTAAATCATTAAGGTCCTGTATAATTATGTAATAGTATAATATAATAAATACCAAAATTATATAACACATGAATAGTAATAAAATGGTCACTTTTTATGGAGTACCTACCACATTCTGAACGCCTGGACCTCCTGGAAGATATAGCTCTTAAGATTAAGCCACCCATTGTACTTACGACACGTAGAACATATAACAAATATTTTTTATATGACTAATAAATATTCCGGTGTACAATAAACCATCTAAACAATTCTAATAAAAATATCTAGTTACGTATACGTTTTACCTATATATTTGTCAGTTACATAGGTACATACATTGACGCACAGATTAAGTAGAGATGCTACGCATCATTGACGCCTGTAGGTACTTGTACTCTCGAAGGTAGGCAGTGTTTTATACACTCATTTCGCCAGTTATGTACATAAACCGCGGCACCCGTGAAGTAGCAATGCGATTCATTCGTTTTTCTATATTTTCACAGACATTATCATCGGATAATTAAAAATAACATTCAGTTACCGTTATAAGTTAAAGTAGATAGAAGTAAGCAAGCTAAATCGAATTATAAATAATTAAATACCAACTCACAGCTCCCTCGTAGATAAATTGCTGAGTACCTAATCAGGGACTAAAATAGTAGAAGGTTTAAAATATAAGTTAAGTAACCATAATTTTTGATGTAATAGTAAACGAAAATTAACAAACATTTCCTTTCGCCAATGTTCATAGACTTATTGATAATATAATTAGCCATGGGTACGAAATATTTTTGGGAGGGCTCAGGCCCAGCTCTAATTTCATTGGTGGGGCTCAGGCATTCCTATGCCCTATGGAGTTGGCGTTAGTGTACTTAAGGGTAGTATTTAACTGCACGGCAAAAAATACTAATTGTACAGCAAAATATGCTTACCAAAAATACTAATTGCACAGCAAAATATACTTATATAAAGAGTTCAAACTAATTCGACGGAGCCCCGGAGACGGAGCTTTGCAAGGCTCCTATTTTTGGGTGAGTTTGAGAAGGAAACTAACATAACCTAACCCTTCCGAGACGGAATGCAATGATTTGAGGCGTATAGGAGCTCGTTATGCTGTGCAATATTTGCTGTGCAATTAGTATCTATTTTTAATGTCCATTATTTTTAATCCCTGTACATAATAGTTACTTCACAATGCCAAGTGGAATCAGTGCCAAACAAAGCTATTTCTAAAGTACATTACTGCTTACCTAATATTGTCTTCTGTTTACGCGAATGTTATTCATTGAAATTAAACTACTTACTATATACGTATTTTATCGCATTGTTTATTTAACACTGTATTACATAATTTTCAACTGTTACACTACTACTACTATGGATTTATACTAATTTTAAGCTAATAAAATTATTAAAGCTATTTATATTTAGGTTTACACTTTCCCTGACGTTTCGGTTGCTTTTCAGCAGCCATGGTCACAGGGAGACTACCATCTTAGTCTCCCATCGCTGCCTTCCTTGATAAATGAGCTATCTAACATTAAAAGAATTTTTCAATTCGAACCAGTAGTTTCTGAGATTAGCGCGTTCAACCAAACAAACAAACGAACCCTTCAGCTTTATAATATTATGAAGAATTTGAAACTCAAAGAACAATGAGTAGGTACCTAAGATATTTTAAAGGTGTACCCCACTTGCCGCAGACGAAGAGCGTGTAAACATAGGCAGGTACTTAAATCTAAGACATCCACTTTATTTTACATAGAGTTCATCAATACAACATTTCGACATGAACTAACTATCTAAAATCTCAGTTTAAAAATAAAATGCTGCTTAAGATCAATGTAAATACCAATTGAACCGTTAGTTTAAGCAGTAGTTTATTTGTTTAATATGTTTTAGTGTAAAATCACATCAAGATTGCTTACCTTTAGTTAATGTACCTAATCAAATGGAGTATAGACTTTGTCCATCACACTGACCTAATGAGGGTTAACACAGCTTCACACATGTTTGAATGTATAAAGAAGTCCCATACATGCATGTTTCGAGTAAAGCAGACACTAACTAGGTATCATAATACACATAATTACATATGTCAGTAGTGCGTGTCGTGGTATCGGACTGGTGACTTTGCGTGGCACTGAATCTATCTCCCACGAGACTGTCGCGGTGGCCGCTATTCTTAGTTGCTTATTTTATGCTAGCTCTTATCTGCAGCTTTTTATCTTAGTTCTAAAGATATATCCTGCAAGTACGCCACATTTTGCTGGAAAATGTTTAAGTCAATGTTTTCTACCGGCCCACAAAGTATAAGTATGTAAAAGTGACCAAAGCTTATCTAATAGGTAACAATAAAAAATCACATTATATTTTTTATTTGGTATAGGTACGGGTCATTCAAACGAAAATTAACTATGTACGTAAATAGCCTATCGGTTTACTTACATAATACAATTATTTAAGCACCTAGATATATCAAACTTCATAGACATATGAAGAGTGTTATGTTCAATTGTTGTCGTTTTAGCAAAGTGGGAAAAGCATAGTAGGTTTAGACCCACTTCTTGCCTTAACTATAAACTAAACAAAAGATTAGAGGCGTTCATAGCATTTCATAGGCAGGTCGCCACGCTGGGGCCGCGGCCTCAAAGTGTTTGGAAATTCTATTTATTTTAATGGGCAGAGGTTGACCGCGCGCATTCCGTCCACACGGCGACGCCGCAGAGTCGCGTCGCACACCGTACCCACACGGAGGCTCCAGCCTACAGCCGTACAGCGGGCCTCGGCCTGTACCCGCGCGCCACTATCTTGCCGCATTCCACCGAGCCGAAGTCGCGGCGCGCCCCGCGCGTGCCTTCGCCTGTGCCTTCGCCGCCGCGCGCCGACCCACGCGCCCGCTTCGCCTCACTCAGTCGTACTAGCGCGCCCATGGACTTTGTGCGCCTCGACGTCAGCCGTCGCGTCGCGCCATTCAGCTCTTGACATCGCGCGACTTATAGTGAAGTGAAGTGCCAATGGATGCGGTTTACCAAGGAATATAGTGTCTTTACATGCTGCTGCATTGGATTTGTCTATTCATGGTGAGTGAGCTGGAGCTAAACGGCGCCACGGACACAGCCGCAGTGGATGCGCGCGCTTTCACGATGCGGCCACTTTCATTTCATACGCATAGCTCGAATTCCGCGCGCCCGCGCCGACCGCACCGCGGCCGCTGACCCTGCGCTCGCGCGCCCTTCCTCGGCACCACCACCGCAGCAATACCAACCATGCTCAATGTGCCAAGTGGTCACCATAGCCCAATTACATTTCTAATGTAGCATTAAGCACGGCTCACGCTAAAACATAGAAGGCTGCAACAATATTATATAGAAAACTACAACCAAGTAGTCCGTAAAGCTAATTTATGCGTTGTGTTAATACAATATTTTGTTGTACCTATGCATAAAGCTTAGATTAAATAGGCAATCTAACAACGTTAGCTCTGATCAACAACATTATTGCATAATAATGCCTAGTTTAATAACGTGTTTGTAGGTACCTATTCAGCGGCGGATTTCGATGAACAGATTTAAAACGCAATAAGTTTGACGATTATTTAGCCATAACGCGAAATAAACATTGCTTCTAACCATTTGTACACGAATAAATACAAGGCGTTAATTACCATATTTTAATAGGAAGATATAATTAGATAGTTTCTTTCGCAGATATAGTTGATTTAGTACTTATCTACTAAATTAGGTATATAGTTCAGTGTCATAGTTACGCCACACATATAGATACTAATGTAACATATAATTACTAAATACGATTCATTAATTCAAGTTTAACACAAATCCAAGCAGAATTGCTTTTAATATACAGCCTTATACCATAACCATAAGAAGAAAGACTTAATAGACCATTCATATTCGCTACTTGAGCAACATTATAATAGGTGCTAGTAAGCAGATTCAACTGAATCTAATAACAGTATCAGATGGCTATCACACGTAGATACCTATACATAACTGTGGGCCTAATTTTTATTCGATAACATTTAGATACTCAAATCATAAAATTAATCAGTTGTATTGCGGTAGGTAGGTATTCACGTTTTGGCATACCAAACATACGCAAATCAATAAATAATAGCAATTTCTCGGTTCGATAGTACCTAGTGTTTACTGTAATAGTAGTTACGCTCGGAGTGACGAGCTTACACTTAGTTGACAGTTCGGTGCCTAATTTGCATTTATTTATTATCTCACTGCTGGAAATACCTTCTCACAGAACAGCAGGTAGGCTAGATATACGATCTTAGACCAGTACATTAGGTACTAGACTACGGAGAGGCTGGGAGTGGGAATCTAAGACCAACATTTTAAGGGAAAGCAACAATAGTATTTTCAATGTTAACATTGGGTGCGGCAAGCAAAGTCTAGGATAGTACACAGCCTAGAGCAAACCGCTAGTAACCACAGCGAAAAAAGAGCCTATTGCATATACCCGCTAACGAAAAACATCTCCTAAGTCATTAAAACTATCCCAAAAACAATTATTCTAAACTTAGTTACTTACATATGCTGTCAAATGTTCATGTATATTCTACTAAAAGTAGATAACAAGTATCTAACTATTCAAATGGTTATTCCGCATTCCTTACTCAACATACCGACGTAACGAAAAGATGTAAATACAAATAAACATTGTTCCTCTTCTATTGTATACCCAATGTTAAAACTGGGAGTGCTTACAATGTTACTACTTGGGTCATTGGCCAAAGCTTTCAATTACATAATTAATGAATAGACCTTCTATTTCATAGACATTTGGAAAATATCGTATTTAGTCAGTGGCGCGACAGTGGTACTTAAAGCCTGGTTTAGTGAAATGCACTAGCCAGAATATAACTACAATAGTTTATTTGATTAAAGCTAACACAGCACTAACATACAGTGTGCTTTGTTGAATTCATCCACAACATACAAAGGAAGTACCTAAAGGAACCTATATGAAAGATAATGGATATAGATTCATTTGCGGCTAATATATTTAGGTATTGGGTTTGTTTCAATGAAAGACCTTGGTTCTAAAACATTATACCAAGTTATAATAGATTTTACAACAATATTACTTAGTGGTCTAATTCATCACTATTCACTCCATCACGGTGTTTGATAAAGTTGATGATTCATTAGCGCGTAATAAACGACTAACATCGCGACCGCATTCCTTTGATAGCAGAACGAGTAGGTAAATAAAAGTAAATTTAACCAATGACAAAGCGTGAGTAGGTACTTAAAATTTTATGGCATGTTTAGTTGGCTGTACAGCATATGTACTACGTGGTTAAATGATTTTAGGTTGTTTCTTGGGATGGAGATTTAAATAATTACCAACCTATTATTATTAGAAGATAAATACGTATGTACGTATACTTGCAAAGGGATGTTTATACAAGTAGTTAATATTGTTCTATAGCAAATAAACATAACATTGCATTACGTAATATATGTCCGAAGTTATGTAGAGACACTTCACCCACATTTTCGTTTCATTCAAAAGTACATGCCTACCTGTGCTTTAGTCTCGTGTAATACGGATCGACCCTATAGTTACCTACCGGTAGCATTGTTTTCGCAATCCATACTTATATTGTAAGTGCAAAACTAGATCTGTCTGTTTGTTACGTTTACACAGCTAAACTGCTGAAAAGTTTTGGGTGAAATTAAATATAGAGATAGATTGGAATAGGAATGGCTAAAAAGTGGCGCACACTTTTCTAAGAACTTGGAACTTAGTCGCAAGTCAAAGCCAGTAAGTTATCAAAATATTACGATGATATTCCTATCACGATATTCTAAAATGACTATAACTGTATAGGTAGGTCCAGTAACTATGCCGTCGCCCAAAAGTAGTATTTGTCAGAAGATTTCCATTATATAATAAAATGCATTTGTTTCGGAAGGTAAATAGTTTGCAAAAAACAACACTTGTTATTGTTTATTAATTGATGATGTCTTCGACAACCCTATCTGTATGCCTTTTATAGGCAAAGGCCTCCCCCAACTCTTCCCACTTATTCCTATCCCCTGCTATTGTTGTCCAATTTCTACCTGCTACAGCCTGTATTTCATCTGCCCATCTTCTAAGTGGCCTGCCTCGTTTCCTTTTCCTTTGTACGGTAAACCAGGACATTATTGTTTCGGATCATTTTACTGTTCCTCTAATTGTGTGACCTGCCCATTTCCACTTGAACTTTCTGATTGTTACTATAACATCCTTCGTCCTTGTTTTTTTCTTTATAGTTGATGTTTTAACTCTATCAGACAGTCTCACTCCCATCATACTTATTTCCATAGCATTCTGACATGTTTCGAGCTTTTTAATGTGGCCTTTGTTTGTTACCCAGGTTTGACAGCCATATTATATGAGTACTGGCAGTGAAATTGGAAGATTTCCATTATGGTTTATACCTATTTCTATAAACATTTCTACGTACTAGGTAGTTTTTATTTAGCCAATAACACCCAGCTATGTAAATATTGATACCTATTAATAGTACAGATATAACTTAGAGTGGTTACAAGATACAATGTAACATTATTCACATAAGTTGATGCTATCTTCATCTACTAAACATAAGTAAATAATAATATATTCGACATCATTCCAAGTCACATGAACATTCTTTTCATAATAGAGATAAATATTAATCCTTTCTTTTAATCAAATTTGCTGATAGCGCTATGAACCAGCAATACCTAATGCATTGCTGCATACTCAAGCCGCTATATAGCCACATATTTTTAAACACGTAGTCTATTGTGTCCATTTGTTTGACAATACATGCATAATGTTTAGATAGGTATACTAACATTATTACGCATTCAGGCTCCATAGAAGCAGATGTAGTGATAGTAGGCACTTAAATTGTCCGTGACTGCAATGTGAGATGTAAGTGATGTAACGCATATCACGTTACATAGTCTGACACCATCTTACTAAACCATTAGTAAACAGTGGACTTAGTATAATATTTTGTGTCCGTATTATAAATTAGAAGTACCCTAGCAAAGAGAGAGAAAAAGCACATTACCAGCGTTGATCAATGAAATAGCGTTAGTACCGAAATATGTAAAGGTTTTTGTTTCCTCCATGTACAATGCAAAGCTTCAAAATGAACGGTAACAATGTCTTTGTTGAAAAACATCGGAGTATCGATACCTACGCTACTAAATTCCTTCACGCTGCCTTAGCTTCCTCTTGTTTTATTGTTCTTTTCATACTCATACCCACTTAAGGATAATTCCGGTTTCTGTTCTGAATGACTACTATCAATTATGCAGCCTACCGCATCATACGATTAACTTATATGCAAAATGATGGTAAACTACATCCTTATACCTACTGTATGTTTATTATGTAACATAAATTTATATAGCTCCTCCTAAATTTTAAAATTTTTGACGCTGAAGAAACCTGATCCAGATGCTAGACACTTGTTTATACGATGAACAGCATAAAATACACACATTATTAATTCATTACAGCAAACTCGTAAACAGAAACTAGTTTTTAAATTACAATATATTTTTAAGAAACCGTATTTCATTTCATTGATTAGAATTTCCAATTTATTTGCATTTTTCGACGGCCAGTATGTCAATGTCCCAAATCAAACGGTAGGTGGGTTATACTAATTAATTCAATTGTTTCCTTCATAACGGAATCTTTTCAGTCAATATTGCCGACGACTACGAAATTTTATTTTAATTTTAAATTATATTTATATTTAACCCAGACGTTCATCCTGCCTTTAGATTAGAGTGATCTGCAGTTGCTTTAGTAATATTTATACATTAAAATTAGAGACATCTTCATTCTTTCTTTCTATGAAATTACTAAAACATGAATTTCAAGATACATTTGCTAACAAAGTTTTATACTGGACTTGCTATCCCAATTCTCAAATTAACTTTTTAGTTACTACTATTACATAAAGTTGGTAAACTACATTCCTTTATTTTCCAACTTTAAGCTAGTAAAGCGCTCGTAGCGGGGTTCCACATGTTTAGATCAATCGCGATCGATACTAGTAGTATAAAGCTGAAGAGTTTGTTTGTTTATTTGTTTGGTTGAACGCGCAAATCTCAGGCACTACTGGTTCGAATTGAAAAATTATTTTAGTGTTAGATAGCCTATTTATCGAGGAAGGTTATGAGCTATATAACATCACGCTACGATCCACGGAGGCGGCGCAGTAACTATAAACGCGGGTGAAACCGCGGGCGCATCTAGTGTTTAATAAAATATTTCAAGTATAGGTTCTTATCAAGACACAGTCCACAAAGTCGAGTAATATTTCAAATAATATCTATGTTATAAGTTAACCTTAGACATTCGCTGATAAATTTTCTAAAGATTGTCTTATTTTGCACACAATTCCTGTCTGCTCATATAATTTTGACATAACTTACGAAAGTCTTCCTTGAATCTTTCTGTCGATCGCCCATATTTTCTAAGTATTTTAAGACAAATATAGTAAACAGATATTCTGCACCGAAGATCGATGAATGTAATTATCACTTTGTTAGACCCTGAACTTGAAAACGAAGGTACCGTCTTAAGAGCTTGTATGGCTCTATGCCAACTTTTGCCAAACAATGTTTACACATATATCACCAGGCTTTAGAAATTGCCAACCACATTTGAATTTATCCTCTAACCGAAAAGTTTATTCAGCTCTCTTGTCTCTCTCTCGTTGTCAACAATGGCCAACATAATGTATTTTGAACGATTTAGAAAGTACCTACATAAAGATATTAATAAAACAGGCTATATGTTGACGGGACAAATTGGTAAAGCAATTAAAATGATGTCAGCAAAAAGTTCGAGCTGAAACAACAAATTCTTAACAGTGCCATTACTTAATATTTTGTTGGCTGCCTCATAATACAAACAAATCTACTGAATTTATTATTTTCAAGGTAAATATATAATGAAATAACACAAATTAAATTTAAAAAAACACACGGTATTATTTTAAATACCTACTTTAGTAATTGTCCGCGATCGGAACTATTACTGATGATAGATGACCCTGTTTAAAATTCCATCCATTATCGTCCTTACAAATTTGAGTGTCAAAATTGGTGGCGAGATGTCGAAAAGTGGAGGCAACGACGGCCTTAGGTATGCGAGGACGCAAGATGCGGCTGGCGTAGGGGGAGGGGCGCTCGGCATCTGAAGGTCGTCCGCATTCCTCGCGTCGCCGTCCGCTGCTACCGCGCTTACGTAGCGCCCCCCCTCCCCTCCGAGCCCGCGCCCCATCCGCCGCCCGCAGTCGCCTGCGTCGACCGGTCTGCCCCCGCCCCGCTGCGCCTGACCGCCATCACAAACTATCGCGCATTTACTAAAACAAAAAACATGTTCATAAGGCTATCAAGAGCTGAAGAGCCGCAGAGGTACCGGATGGGATGAAATTTATTCGCGTCTAGTTTTTTAACGTGATCTTGTGGTTCTACATTCCAATAAGCGTTTTATAATACGTAGGTACCTATCATAGTGAACATATCGCGTGGGTTTGTTTCGTTCATAGTTCGGTGAGCCTAGCTAGGGTTTACTTATCTATAAATGTTACGAGGTTTTCAACTTATTCATGAAAGTTGTACGAACGATGAATTGGAATAATTGAATATTATTGCTTGATTTATGCGGGCGCGCAACAGCATTGTTCTGTAACATCCTTTGGCGAACTGCATTTAGCTTTACAATAATGTCTAATACATGTATTTGCTATTTACTCATAAGTAGTTTGTAATACGAGTTACCAATATAACGATCCTATATATGACATATTGTATTGATGACTAAAACCATTGTACCTACTTAGAATCAGTCCAGAAGCACATTTTATTTTTATTTATACCTACTTTAACTTGCAACTACAAAATTGTGTCATTTAACCAAGCACAGACAAGAGACATATTCTATTAATTTACTCATATTAGTATTTAAAATTAAAGACAAATTGTTAATAGCAATTAAACTTAAATGGACACCTGATCCGCTTAGGTTGGAGTAAATAAAATTATTATCGGTGTCTACTACTAGATACCTACTTATTTATGTAAATTTAGCTAACCATGATTCCTTTTAACGGAAATATACCAAGCTTATTAATTAGATATTCTAATTATGACTAATTAAATACACATTGACTTGGATGTACCTACTTAGTTAAAGTAATGCATAAATAAACACGTGCTCGTGCATCAAATATTTTTCAAAAAATATTATTCACAAGTAAACGCAACAATGTGCGATGTGCGCCACAAAAACAGCAGGTAGCAAAAAGGAGATCGTGTACGAAAAAAAGTAATGGAATGCACAGATGGCGCAGATCCGACATTCCACCGGCCAGCCTCTGGTGCATAGGAAATATTATTGTTGTACTATCGACAGCAGCGACGGATGACCATTTAAGAAAAATTTCGCTTACGCATGCTGACTTTAAGTGACTCCGCCTTTAATTTTGATAACCAATGAAAAAGGAATCTTCGAACAAAAAAGTGTACCAACCGTTTGTTTTTATGACTTTTCTTACTTTTGCCAGATGGTATCATATTTGGACAGTTGTTGCGTTAACACAATACCGAACTTCTAACCACGAGCTCCCACAGGAACTTTAATACTCTACTCTTCTAATAGTAAATTTAATTGTAGCTTTTTGTATTAACTTTTGTTTTTGATGTATACGTTTAGTATTAGTAGTATAATTCATTTACAATTTTAAGATAATATGCTCTTGTATCAAAATAAATAAAAAATATTGTCTCTTAGGATTAAAAATGACGGTATGGAATGTAAATATAAATTTAAGCATTGTTATACTTAATCATTGAAATAGGTTTTATTTGTTACTTTCTTTTTGTTTGTTTAGTTTGATGGAACGTAGCTACCTAGTTGTTAAATTAGTATTAGTAGGTAACTTTTAAATTACAATTTTACTGATATAGTAAGTATATTGTTGTTTTATTTATTTATTTCAAGGTAGCTTTATTCATTTAACATTTATAATTATTATATTAATGAAGTCTGAAATATTTAAAAACGTATCTGCATCAAAGAAGTCCATTATACGAGCACATCAATAAAACTAAATAAACTATTATGTAGCCGACCTACGGCCTATTCAAATATTAACATTGTTGTATAAATAAATAGGTAATACAATATATTTGATACCTTCCAGTCGTTTTGATTCGTTTGATCATAGCGGCTTCAGAACATAACCAATGTCAATTTGCTGATTTCTATTTGAGAATGTTTATACTAAGTATAAATAATCAATCCTGGCGGTACACAAATATATACATAATACATATAATACAAATGTAAGGTGTAAAAAAACTCAAACAAAAAGGTCGTAGCTGACCAGTTGAGTTTGTATCGCCTTAGAATCAGTAAACAAATGTAAAGTGTAAAAAAACTCAAACAAAAAAAAGGGGCGTGTCACGTGCCATATTGGCCTGCTATGCGATTTTAACCTTAGGAATGGTCATCCGTCGCTGCTGTCGATAGTACATATTATGTCCACGACATATGTACCTATAATATGTTTTATTTTAAATACAGACTGCAATAATTATATTAATAAACCTTAAAATGTAGATCCAAAGCTTCAAGTAAATTATTCCATACATTAATTGTTGTAACTTAGGAATTCAGCAGATGTATATAAACCTCATAATTATTAGTCATCACAATATTCTATGTACCTGTTATTTGCGTCACATGTTTATTATTTTTGATCATTGACAGAATTTAAAGCAACTGTGACGCACCTACACTTATTTGTTTAAGTGATCGCATTAGAACGACCGCAGGAAGACATTACCTAATATCAGTTATTTAAAGAGTCTGAACATAACATTCAAATAAGTATATCTAGATTCTACTTTCAATTTGGCGTTTCAGCATTGTTTTTAAATATTATATATTAAACTGAATCTTGATAAACACTCTGCGAGCAATTAAGCTATTCACTTAAGTCTTGGTAATTAAAGAACAATTAAGTATAAATAACCTAGATGTTTGGTGTGCCTCAAGGCTCTATTTCGGGTCCCGAATCTGTGGAAGTCAAAAAACGATTTCGCCGTGATTAAATATCAACCTAGGATACAGTGGCTGCTTTACCATTAAACTGACTTGACATGAAACTTAATTCAATATATATTAAACTGACTTGAAAATATCAGCTAAAGTATACTTACTTTAGCTGATATTTTTTATTCAGAGTCTATCAAATAATAATTTAGCTAGGTACTTACCTAGAACCTAAGTAGAACTAAGAAAGATTTCTTGCATTACTAATGTAATGAAAGTTTGAGTTTATATATTGCTACGCAATATATATTTTCTTATCCTATTCACGTTTTTAAACTGTGAATCACAATCGGTACACTCATTATTAACATTTACATACGTAGAGATATTTAACCATGTACACACAGCGACACATCAACCTAGACTGTTTGGACTTTGAACTATTAGAAGTTGAACGCTGCGAATCGTGCGAGAGTGCGTTTTATTTTTGTTACACTCTATCCTTACCATTACATCGACACCACTATGCACTCTCCCTTTCCGACAATTCTCTATTTTGTATGTAGCGTAGTTATGCGTATATAAAGTGTCTAACTTTATGTATAGGTATGTGTACTTACCTAATGAAGTTTCCGAAGTAAGTAGTACCTATGTGTGTGTTATTTAAAGCAACATTGTGTTGTTCCAGTGCGAGTAACAGTGGTCTCGAGATGCGACATGCGTGCTCTGTGTTCGGTTCGCGGGCCGTTGGGCGGCGACACGCGCGCGCTCGGCGCGGGCGCGCGGTTCCTGTCCCTGCGCATGCCCGGACAGCCCCAACCCCTCCACTTCGTCGTCGAAGCCAAAGCGAGGGTCAAAGAATTGAAGTCTTTAGCCAATGCTCACGCACAACTACAAGGCATGACCGACACCGATCTGTTCGGATTAGCAGTCTTGCAAAGTGAGTATATTCACCATAACTTTGCATAATTAAATTCCGTACCTGCCTTAATTTCTAACCGATCGCAAAGTGATTTCACAAAACAAATGATTATGTATTCATGGCGTCACGCATTCCACTTCGTAAGCATTCAGTCTAAACTATGCAAACCAACGTTGTTGGGTAATCAATGTTCTATATTTGTACAGGCATCACAATGTCACATTATAAAGGCAACACTGCCTACGTACCTAGTGACTTAACTATGTACTTAACGTTTAGTACAATAGGAAATACATACTTTGAATTGATACCTACAGTATGGACGTGTACCTATACATATGATGTTGATTATTTTGTTCCTTACACACCAGTAATATTCAACCAAACGTCACAGTCAATTGATTTTGCTTACGTAATTCACTTTTTAGATACTCTGAAACTCTAAAATCATAGAAACATAATATCAACATTATTGATATACTGCAATTAATATATTGATTATTAATAATATTAGTAAAACGTATTTAAATGTCTTTCCAGATGGAGAATACTTGTTCGTTGACTTAGAAAGCAAACTATCAAAATATGCGCCAAAGAGTTGGAGATCATCACACACCCATGTGAGTCATAAAACCTAACTAAATTATATTTATAGCCAATGAAGAAAATCACATGAGCGACGAAAATGTCCAGCCAAGTGTCAATATGTTCGATGTTTAGGACATTTACCTTAGGCTTTACTGACTAAAAATATACTTATAATACAATCATTTCATGATTTTAGTTAGAACGTCTATTTTACCAAAGTATGTACAACATTATCATAAAGTATAGAAAACAGGTTTCTATAGATCATAAATTTACTTATACTGAGCGTATACTCCAGCGCCGCACGTTTAAAATTCCTTACTGCTATTTGTTAGTTAATTATTGTGCTGCAAAGGAATTACGTGATTTTTAGCGCGAGAGGTATATACCTACAATGAGTGTGTTTCATTTATTCTTGCTACTTGTAATTGGTACATGTATCAAGTTAGGTACAATTAATATAGTTATCTTTTCGAATTTTCGTGTTCCCTACAATGAACTACAAGCAATCAAACCTACAGGTACAATAAGGATTGTCTGTACCTACCGCATACATTTACCAATGCAATTAACCATATATTTTCTTCTTGCAGGGTTTGGACGCGAATGGCAAACCGCTCCTAGAATTGCACTTGGTCGTGCAGTTCCACGTGGAGAGTCCACTCCTACTGCACGATGAAGTCGGCCGCCATCTTTACTTCCTGCAGCTGCGCCAAAACATGCGCGCAAGAGACGCGCTGCCTGCTGAAGTACTCCTACTCCTAACAGGGTTGGCATTACAAGCAGAATATGGTGATTCAGATACTTATGAAGATAGAGACTACTTTAAAGTGGAGGACTATGCGCCTTCATCTCTTACCGGCGACTGGGTATCAGCAGCAATGCGTGCTTGCCATCGAGAACACAAAGGCCTTACTAAAAATGACGCTGAAATCAGATTCATTCGGGAAGTCTGCCTTTTACCTGATACTATAAATTCACACAGATACCGCCTAAAACAATCAAAATCTGAGCCTGAACCAGGCACAGTGTGGCTTCTCGTCACAGCAAAAGGAATTAAAATTTTACCTGATAATGGACCATTTTCCAATTTCATTTGGAGCGCGATCGGTAAATTGAGTTTTGATAGAAAAAAATTTGAGATAAGGACAGAGGAAGGCAAAATTACCTTATATTCGTCAAGTGAAGAAAAATGTAAATATCTTTTTGCTCTTTGTAAGGAAACACATCAATTTTCAATGAAAATTGCGCCAAAATTTAACGAAGTACTAAGAAAAGAAGAAGATGAACGTAAGATATGCTTCGGATATTCAAAGTCGTTAAATTTTCAATATAATCAAAATAAGAGTGAACAAAGGATATCAGTGATATCTTCTACGAGTTCAAATACAACATCGGGCATCGTTAGTGATCGAGTTCAATCTGAAGATGAATTAGAAATTATGATAGACTCTCCACCAGCACCATCTACAGAAAGTTTAGCATTTGCTCATTTGCTTGATAGCTCTAACTCGTATTTTATTCGGCACATACCTCAAGACAGCCAACCTCTAAGTAAAACTTCATCGTTAAAAATACAAAAATCTAAAGTTCGTATAAAAAAGAGTAAAGAAGATGGGGAATGTAGTAGGACTGAAGTACCATTGCCAGATCATTCCATAAATCAATTAGAAGAAACGACCTCTTTACCTGATCAGAGTATTACAGAAACTTTGACAGATAGCCCTAGATCCAATAAATTAAAATGTACTGGATCACAGTGTTCCTCTTCATGTAGTACAGTCATAATGGCAAGGGCTGGTTTGAGTACATTAAGCAGAACTTCCAACGCAAGCAGTTTAGAACTAGGATATAGCCATACAGCTCAAAATTCTATGATTAGTGACAATAGCACAGTGGGAATAGATGTAGAATATTCCCAAGATGCGGCATCAGCTTTATACGACGGATTAGGTCAACCCGTTACCGTAGCTGCATCAAGTGAAACAAGCGGTGTTTATACCATGAGCAGTTCTGAACTTACTGCCCGATCCAAAATGGACACCTTATCAGAAGACAGTAGAACAGATTATTGCAGCTCTCATTACGACAGCTACAAACCGTCTAAAGAAAACGATCTTGCTGACTTCGATAGTGTCTCATCAATTCTGAAAAATAAATCAGAGAGAACTAGTCATTCAACCGGTACATTAAGATTACAGACGTCACAATCCAGTTCGGATTGTGTCGATGGCGCAGCACAATTTATAAACCAAGAACAACATAATAAGGAAAATATGTTCAGAGAAAGAACAAATTCAAATGTTAGTACAATCTCATTTCATGGCGATGGAAGCGATCCAACGGATAACAAACATAACTTGCTTACTGCGAGTGAACTAAGCGATCTAATTGTAGGAAGAGGCGTTTATCCAAAAAGTCAATCAGTAAGCGATACTTTAGATTCTGTATCGGACTACGTTAGATTGCCGTTGCCTTTCTCAGGTGACAGTTACCTTCAAGGACACGAAGATACTGCTCCTTCAGATGATCACTATCTAAATAATTCCTTTTTCGACCGGCCACCCACTCCTCCGACTAGAATTGACAGTCGCAAATTACTTAATTTGTCACTACCAAATATATTTGATATTAATGCTGACACGCCTGTCCGGCCCACTTTCCCTGACAAGCCACCACCTCCGTATGAATATAATCATAAAACTGTTCCGTCGTACGTGCCACCTCCGATGAAAGCGCCACCAGCGTATCCTGGTACAGCGTCTTCAACGATGTCTTTGAAACAGTTAAACGACAAAGAAGAAGTGGCAGCCAGAGTAGTTACGTCTAAACCGATGATAACAATTCTAAAAGCAGAAGCTGGAGAAGTTAATGCTTCTAGTGAAAGAACATTTGCCAGCCCTATGGTATTGGAACATAAATTTCAAAAATTCAAACGTCATCAGGCTTCCAGTCGCAGAGCAGAAAGATCAAAGTTAGCTCAAGGAATTAGTAATAATCTTTCGCCGTCAAGAGAGATGCCTCCTCATGGAGTAGATTCAAACGTGCTTGTAGCCATGATGAAGCTGCCACCTCCCCCGCCGCCACCACGACGTGCACGCCTGCCCCCGCCTCCGCCCGTTGCTCGACTACCGCCCCCGCCACCGCCTCACAACATATTCCATCAACAACTATACAGTGATGTTGATTACGTTTATTATCCCATGCAAGATCCAGCTGTATCACAACAAAATTACCTTGATCACAAACTAACCGAGGCGCGTGTATCGAATATGCACAAAAATGGACTGCAATACAGAAGCACGCCTTATCTGTCGACATCCATGTCTGCGTCGTCCATGTATGGCTCGATACAAAATCTCTCGGATTCTTATGTACAGTTACCTGGGACACGAACGAGTTGGTACTCGTTAACTAGCAGAACATCGTTGAGTAACCATTCCATAAATCTCGAACGGCCACAAATATCTGCACGAGTACCAGACGTTTCGCATTTCTTGCGAGCAAAATCAGATGAGAATGTGTTAAATGCAAAAGATCCGCCTCCAGTTAAAATGAGACGGATGCCACCGCCTCCGCCGCCGCCTTATGAGTATAAGAAAAAGCTTTTGGCTTATTCGAGAGAAGTTAAGGCACCGCCGAGCAACGCAGCAGTGAACAGTGACGTGAGTGTAAACAAAGTGAAAGACTCAAATTGTGATTTAGACATAAAAACTCTTAGAGAGAAAAGTAAAAACCTTGATTTGCCACTTATAGCGGCACTGTGCAACGACCGTTCGTTGTTGAAACAAACTAAAGCTTTTGGTGCTCCAAAGTTAACTAAACAAACAGGTAGTGACTGTGAAAGTGAACGGAAGTGCGTAAAGTCTGTTCCAAACACCACCGATAACATAGATGTTAAGAATAAACAAGAATATAATGCTAAGAGGGTAACTACAGGGTCTCAGAAAAAAATATTAATACGAAATCCTACAGATAAACTTCCAGCATTACCGGTTACTGAAACTCATACGCCGAGAGCCATGTCTAACACATATGTCATGCACCCGACTGTAGCTAAAATTAAAAAGCCTCAACCGAGCTCATGACATTATGATAATATCTTACCTACTACTTGTGAATCCTTCCAGTGCTATGATCTTTCATCCACCGACACAAAGACTGAGCTTAATGCCACCAGAACTTAGAAAGGAACTACATTTGTATATTTTACTGTTTCTGACGCAAAGTAAGAGTAAAATAATGATACTTATACATCACTTAAAATAGAAGAAGATACAAATGTAATTCCGATATTAGATTATTTAATACATATGTACAACATGTAACAGAAAAGTGGTCATATTTTAATAGAGTACAAACATATACAAACTCCATAAATATTTCAACGGTTGAGGCAAATCATCATGCATGCATGCGCGAGAACAAGACCAAGTTATGCACTCTATCATGCTCTGTCTCACTCACACGCATGCAGTGACAATGCTGTCTCTTACTCTTAAATAATCTCCTTATTGATATTCTTCCTCGTTGCCAAGGACTGTGCCAGACCTATCACGTAACGTAAAACAATTCTTATAGTTGGCAAAGTTAACAAAAGTAGTAGATAGTTTATGCAACTATTAATTTTAGATATCTTTAGAATATCGAACTAAAACCTATTGCAAAATACAATCGGTTTTAACACTCATAAAAATTTATACTTACGAGAGTCAAGACACAACCAGAGTAAATTGATAATATAAATCAATATTATGTCTAAAATAGCGCCATATATTCTGTTACATATTGTATATGAATATTTATAGCTGCCTACTTCCAAAAGAATGCAACTCTATCACATTTTATGTATTTAATTGAAGATAATAATTATGCTGTTATTTTTATACTTATGACTATTTGACTATGCAAGACTAGTAGGTAGGTAGTAGTAGGTACCTATCTATTCTGTAGTATCAAAACATAATACGGCTGTTTTATATATGTAAACCCGCTATATATAAATTTTAATTGCTCAATAATGTAATGGAAACTAATTTAATTTGTAGAAGGATCCATACCAAAGCAATTTGGCAGATTAAATAATAATGATAGCAACAAGCGAACATTGTTAAGTACCCGCTTAGCTGGTATCATCCCAACTATCTGTAACTTTCAAAGCTGTTAAATAATTTCCAGTATAATACATTCCAGTATCTAATAATGTGTATGTTGGAAGTCTGGGAATCATGTTATAATACCTAACAAATATGTGATACGAAATGTGCCTTTCCAATTAAACTCTATTCAAAGTAATATAAGAATTCCACAATAAGACATACTTATGCATACACAGTCAATTTTTGTATACTAAATAATTCCAATTTCACAATTTTAATTCACTATAAAATAGTGGATTTCTATTAAAACATTATTTTTGTAATGAAATACTCGCTGTTTGAAATATTACCTATTATAATTATGTATCAAAAATAAGTACTTGTAATCATAGTAAATGAAAGTGTAATAATTTCAACAACTATTTATTTACTTTAAAAACATAATGTGTACATAATAATGAATATACTAAGTACATGATATTTGTTTCGAATATGTACAAATGTATATTAAACTTTTTGTAACTGTGATCGATTATTCTTTTATGTTTATAAATAACCCCTTGAATATCACATGTTGAGCGCGAAAGTGAGACCGGCATTTTCACATCATAGCTACATACACAAAATAACTTGAAACTGTTTTACTGAGCGAAGTGCGATTTTCGAATAAACATTACAATTATTTGAGTGGTAAATTGATTGGAGTGTATTCGAAATAATAATACTTATTCGAATGCATCAATCGATGATTGATTATGATGTAATAGGCAACTAATTTAAAAAAGTAATGCGTTCTTATTAATGTGCTATTACAACATGATTTGATTATTCAGTTCTTAATCAATGTAGTCGATTGCGAGAATAAGTACCAAAAAGCTAAAACATATATTTCAATGTATTTTATTTTATATAAGCCATTATATCCGATCCACATGTGATATCTATATACCTTAATACATTATCACCAGTTCTTCATATACATCTTTGGTACTTAAGGAACTAAAGTAATTTGGAGACTCATGGTATACTAAGTCTCTTTGCTTACGATACACAGATTGTCACAAACTTAATAACGAAGAATTGGAAACAACAATAATCCGATGCATAAACATCTTTTCTAACTAATCATCTAGGTACATAGTTTATTAAAAATACATTTTTGTACACATATATTTTGACTTTATTTAGTCACTAATGGCGACAAAGACAATACTAAATATTGGGGTTATAAAAATCGTCTAGTTTGTGAAAGTTAGTAAAGTTTTGATACTAATAGTTCAAAGAAACGAATAAGTATATCTAACTCTTGTTATTTCCTGACTTAGTTCGTTCCCACTCTACTCATCAGGACTGATACCTTCCTTAGATTGATCGCAAATTGATATATGCAGGGCCACTGGCATTTAGACTTGAGACAGAACAAACCTTTATTAACGCTTCGACAAAAAGTAAACGATTTAAATATTGGTTCTACCCATGTTTGATTTGTATGATTAGTCGTTTTTATATGTAGCAATCACTGTTATGGTAATGTCTTTAACCAATTCCGAGTTGCTAAGTTTGCGATTATCTTATAATAACTAGCCATTAATAATTCATATTGATATTATTTTGTTACATTAATAATTATACAATGTATACATACTTAAACAAAATATAAATATTAATACTCATTCGGATAATTTCAATATAAAATTTTATAAAACTACATTAGTAATACCTAACACTATGAAGTAATAAAACAATGAGTGTAGCAAAGGCCATTGTGACCAAAGTTTCAGACTTTTACAACAAATTACGATGGCTTTTACGATTTTATTAGGAACACAAACTGTTCACTTATAAATAAATATTAAAGGAATTAATATGTACTGAACTTATAAATTAAGGTAAACAAAAATCAGATCATTTTGGAAGCTCGAGATTATTTAATCGTAATATACATATTTAATGTAATTGTATATTGAAATTCAAATTTTATTTATTTATTTATGTATATTAGCTAAATTTCCCTCGATTTCATTAATTTATACATAATTTTAGGAAAATAATTCTTAATTTTATACTTTGATGATCAATCGCCGATACGTTGTTATTTAGGGAATACTGTAGCTTAGATTTGAATTACTAAAGAATTTAATATTTACTTTTCTAGTTTCAATATTATGGCTGAATTTGGGAGAAATGTTACTTTATCAAAATATATAACTTGTCCAACAAGAGAAGCATTGGTGCCGCCTATGACCGTACCGCCATAAAACATTGTGGATAAATCGGTTGTGATAGGTTTGCTACCTAAATTACCAACAAAAACACAAGTGTTCCTACGAGGAAACCATCGCTCAATTACTATAAGGTCGCCGTCAGTACTGCGGACAGCCATATTCTTTTGTATATTACCTTCCTTAAAAATAGCTCGCAGATATATTGTGGGCGTGTTCAATCTCACTTGAGTTAAATTTTTTATCACTTCAAGGTATTGATACTGTGGTTCCAAAGCAGATTTTGCATTCCACGGTAATATACCTCCTGGTTTTGAGCCATTGTCAGAAAACGACATCTGCACAATATTATGAACATCTTTATGCTCATGGAAATCTCCCTCAATGTCTTTAGTAGAGAGCCCACCAAGCCCAATCTCATCACCATAGAAAATACTAACAGTTCCAGGCAAAACAAATTCAAGAATAGTCAACGCCAATGTATTATTAGCATGTTTTGTGGATATTCTCTCACTATGAATGCTACCAATATTCCAATGAACCCATGGGAAATAAGGTTTGGCCCATAACACACCTCCAACTATTTTATCAATACGATTTTTTAAACCCGCAACACCTTCATTTAAATCCAGATGTACATCAATAAGATCAATTCTAGAGAGCAAGACATTTAGAGAATCACCTTTAGCTTTTTCTAAAGCATTTTCACTGGCTATAAATATTTTTTGTCCACCAATGATTTGCTTCCATAATTGGAGAGTTCTGCCAAAATTTACGTCATCGACAAAACGTTCTAAATCTTTTAAATAAAATCCATCAATGCCTTCTTTTTCCCAAAATATAAGGGCTGCAGAAGTAGGATCAATATAATTTGTTACAGTTTCATTTGAAATAAGCACAGCTTGAGTGAAATTTTCTGTTGAAGATATAGGTTTTGCTAAAGAAACAACTGGCAAGTCAAGAACTAGCGACATATTTCTGACATGCACTTCAGTAACCAAGTCCCTAAAATCTTTTAGAACACCTATACTTCGATCAATCTGTATCAAGGAGGTAATATTGTAGTACTCTTCAGGATACTTATGAGCTTGATATATGTAATTCAATCTGATAGCAGATGCACCTAAATTTTGTATATAATCAAGTTTATTTATAAGTCCTTTTAGATCCCCAGTACCGTCGTGATTAGAATCTTTAAAACTGGCTGGAAAAACTTCATAGAAGACTTTTCCTTGGTGCCAGGGCAAGTCAGGATTACATTCCTTTGGTATGGTCACAACCAGTGCTACAATTGCGGCCAAGCAGGCAATGAGACAAGAGCAAACAATCCAAAGAAGTACTTTCCTTATGATGTTCCAGTTCCAGTTGACAAAATTTGGTAATTTTCTGTTGCTGACATTGTGATTGCCATTGAGTTTGCAATCTTCAGTCTGAAAACATATATATAGACAATAATATTATTATTTTCTTTTGGATAATTTGTTACTATGTGAAATACTATCATTGTATGTCTTAAAGACTATTAGTGCCTACACTTATGCATGGAAGTGAAAGTTGGGTATGGCAAAAGAAGCATGAGAGCAGAATAAATGCTGTAGAAATGAGAGCGCTGAGAAATATATGTGGTGTGACTCTGAAAGATAGAATAAGGAATAGTGTGATTAGAGAGAGATGCGGCATAAAAGTGGATATAGTGACGAGAATAGAAAAGGGTATGTTAAGTTGGTTTGGGCATGTAGAAAGAATGGACGAGAACAGACTGACTAAGAAAGTTTATAAGGCTAGTGTGAATGGAACAGTCGCAAGGGGAAGACCTACGCGAATGTTTCCTGATCAGATCGGAGACGTTCTTGATAAAAGCCAGGTTAAGAGCACCTTAAACCGGCGAGTGTGTATGAGGAATGTTATGAAAGTGAATGAAGCTAGAGAAGTGTGTCAGGATTGTAGCAAATGGAAATCCGTAGTCTTTGCCTACCCCTCTGGGAAACAGGCGTGAATTTATGTATGTATGTATTTATGTATGTATGTATGTCTTAAAATTTTATCATATGTCCTCAAATTTTATCATTAAAACATTACATACAAAATATAAAAAGTTTTGTTGATCAAATTCGTTTCTTTTCTTTGTTTTTAATGGCAACTTTCGCACTAGATAATATTACTCCTGTATCGCAAGGGACTGGACAAACATTCAAACAACAGATCCAAAGAACATCCAGACTCGGAACAAACATTTGTGGATCACACAAATGTTTGTAATGAATCACACAAATGTGTGTAGGATTCGAACCCACAACACTCGGTGCAGTAGCAGTGCCGAGGCGACCACTTAAACTACTACGCCATCTATGCAGTAATTTTCAAATTAACACTTGGTTGATATTTAAGTTAAATATTCCATATTGTTTTAGCTTTTAATAGTATAATATATCAAATAAGTAAGACCTACATAATTTACATAATAAATGCATTAAGATAAGAGCTTTTAGGCATTAGGCAATTATATTTGTAAAAAAGTAGGTATCACACACATCAGGCCTTTTCTAATGATCAAAACCATATTTACCACACTGTTAAGTATTTATTTCAATATTTTAACTATTTTGTCATTTTGATTTTTAATTATTTATCTGAAAGTTAGCATTTAACAGTCTTCTATAATGTTTGGCGTTAACTACCAGTCAACCTTTGGTTTAGGCAAGTGTCATCAAAACCCATGCCATGGACTTTGATTTTTAAAACACACTTCGCATATATTTTATTTCATAATTACAATATAATAATCTTTATAACAGCCGAAAATCATGTTAATATAATTTGCATGTACCTACTTAAGAAGAATTAAACTTGCATATAACTTTGAGGAACTTCGAATGGCTACATTAATGTGATGCAATACTATGGAGATATTACTATCAATAATTTTTCTTAGAGCTTTAAAACATTATTGGCTTTAGTTATGTCTATATTACATTCTAGAATCAAACTTTGGCCTGGAGAAATAATATGGACATCAAAGAATGGATTTTCCAAAGAATATAGATTTCAAACATGGTTGAAGGTTTGAAAAATAAACATACCAAGAGATTAAACATACCAAGAGGTGAGTCAAGAAGTGAGTCCACACTCAATTGATTGATTTGCTCTAAATAACTAGGTACTTCTGATTATGCAAATGAGTAGATGAATTTCTAATAATAGTTTAAAGATATAGAATTAAATAACAATCACAATATTTGGTAACAATACAAAATATTGGTTATATTATTTATTACTTTATTATGAGGGTCGAGCATGGGATAGCTATCAGAATTATTTGGAAACCTTTTGCCTAGCAGTTGAATATACCAAATGGCTAACAAAATATAATGTACAAATTAAATGTATAAAATCTTTACTAACATTTCTGAACAGTGTGGCATGACAGAACACACAATAACAAAAACTAAAAAAGGTATTCAGTATTGTGAGTACTAAGAATAAACAAAAAATTACTAAGGAAGTATACTTATTACCTAGGCAAATAAGAATGTCATTCTTATTTGCAGTAAGGTGAAGACTTAGGCAAACATACTTAGACCAGATCCAATTGGCTAGATTTAAATGCCTAAAGCAACAAGTGTGCATGAAGACCATAGCAAGAAAACATCCCAGTCTTGTGCCTTCACCGTTGGGCACTAGTCATAAGTATTAGTATGACATAATTACAATATAAACACTTATAAGCATTTTAAAACATAATTAATACTAACCTGTCCCATTATAAGATCACCATTCTTACTGAGAGTCTGATAGTCCAACATACTGATGTTGTTGATCAGCTGAGCACTGACTGGATCTTGTACCACTGAGCTTGAGTCTCCTGATGAACTAGAGTCGCCTGCTGAGGCATCTGCATCAGACAATAATTAATTGAACACATCATACATTCATAAATGACAGTATAAGCTTTATTAATTTAATGCATAGTACCCAAAGTACTAATAGTAAAGTAATTTTATTAGTAAACATTCTTCATATACATTTTACAGTATATTAAAATATATTAGAATTAAAATTAAACAATATATAAGTAACAGCATACTATGAAATAAATATATGCCAATTCAGCATTTCTATGGATAGTGTAATAGGCAGATTCCATTACAACATTCTTAGATCGACAAAGCTAGTTACTTTGAAATATTTACCAGTCTGTATATTGACCATGTTAGGATCATCATTTAATGCTAAAAATGGACGGTCACTCATTTCTTCTGAAAGAGGATGTTTGAAATCAAGAGGTGTAGGGCTCGGTGTCGTCGGTAGTAATAAGCACGTTGACGACTTTACACCGCGTAAATAATCCAAGGTCTCTAAATCATTGGCGCCCGAGTTGTTACTATTTTCCGACGACTCGTTCATGTTGCTGTACGTAATTCATCCAATTCAAATATGATTTATGCTACGTTTTACCGCGACACAAACTTACTATTATATAATTACGACCATGTATTTTGTATTTAATAAACAAATTGATAGCGTGATACTATTTATTAAAAACCTGAACACACGTTTATATCTACAAAGTAGACTCGCAAAATCTATTTTTAACTATTTTCATCTTTGAATTTTCGCTGCTTTGCTTTAGATTTTGACAGAAGTGTAACGCTTCAGGCTTCAGCGTTTAAATTTTGTTGTGGGTATGCGGGTATGTGTAATGCATATAATATACACTATTGGGTATGTACCTATTTTGTATTTTGTATTGATTAGGGATAAGTACCTACTAAAGAAAAATGAACATCCATTCCTTTCTCTTCACTCTGGGTAACTTTGGCTAGAAAATATTTAATTTTATTGTAATACAAATACATATTTGGCATTTGTAATTCAATTACGACTTAAAATATTATTTTTGATTGATATTTTTAATATCTTACGATGAGTTATTTTCTAGTTAGTATTTCAAATACATTTAAATTAATTAGTGACTAAATAAATTCATAAGAGCCTGGCTAACGATTGACATAGCCCTCGCGCCTCTGAGCTGCGTTGCGTTCTCGCAGGTAGTTATACAAATATAAACTTTCTTTTGGGACATTTTGTAGTTAATTATCGCTATCTTTAACAATGGCATATCCATAATATGGCAAACTAAATATCTACGATTTCTCCGTAATGTTCTCAGTGGTTCTCAAGGTCTCAACTGGGCAGATTTCCTAAAAAAATATTATGATGACTGATTTGCGACTCGCATTGGGTAAAATTCACAGACAGGTAGAACTGGTGGAGTATGTTCAGCAGTTCTGAAATTATAATATTTATTAGATATGTTATACCAATGTATTTGTGTACTGGACAGGTAACTAGTCTTTGCCTACCTCCATGTCTCCTTTGTTCTACCATCTGCTTTTATCTTGACTAGGTTCGGATTTTTAGTATATTGAGTGTCATTACACTTTCTTCTGCGTCCCTGAAAATTGGGATCTACTGCTATCTATGATTATCATATTGTTAATATAATGAACCATAAGAGCTATTCTCACCCACTAAATTTGATGTAACCCAACTTGCGATGGGCACTTCAAATGTTTAGTTCTATGAGTTTCTACTTTTAGTTCTAAAAGTGACAACTAAGCAGGATTCCGAACGGTAGTGGACTTTGAAAGTTCGATGACATTTATAATTTTTATGAAAACTCGCAGGCAGTCGCAGGTGTTTTGATATTGTTTTATAAGAATAGCTGTATAAAAAACCAAATTTGCAAATTTCTATTAAATTATTTATACGTTATATTTGCTTTGAGGGTCATAAAAATGATTGGCGCTAATAAAATAATTAGCAAAAATAATATCTTGAGCCAAAGGTTCCTACAGCATAGAAACATAACAAATAAAAATGTTAAAGATATCAACTACCAATATTTACAAAGAAGCAATGTACCTACAATGCATTTTCAGAAATCGTTACCTCGATTGCCAATACCAGAATTATCGAAAACTGGAGAACGATATTTGAAAGCTATCAGACCTCTACTGAATAATGCTCAGTACGAAACCGCTGAACAGCGTACGAATAGCTTTCTTACTAAAGAGGGTAAAGTATTGCAGGAGAAACTTATCACTAAGGATAAAATAAATAAACACACAAGCTATATATCGGAGTACTGGTTTGATTTGTATTTGCGGGACCGAGCGCCACTCCCGATCAACTACAATCCATTGATAACATTTGTGAACGATGCCAGATCTGAATACAATGATCAGCTAATAAGATCTACAAATATGTTAATAAGTGCAGTTCGGTTTATGTTGTCTTTAAGAGATCAGATTTTAGAACCTGAAGTATACCATTTAAATCCCAAGAAAAGTGACACAGCATTATTTAGGACTGTTACAGGCATGTTACCTGAGGCATTGTCATGGTATGTATACATTAATCTTTGTTGATATTACTACATAGCTATTGACATAAATATGTAGTCTAACTACTGTGATGTGTCCTAAAACATAGTCCTAGATTTGGTAATACAAATTTTACTTGCTGTTTGATTAGCTTGTTAATTAGTTTGTACTTATATAGAAGTTCTTCTACTCAATATATTATATGTTTGTTGGCTTTCTATTCTATGTTAAATATAACTTTTCAAATTGATTGAATTCAGCATTATTTTATATTATTTGGAATATTTGTGCAATTACTACTTGTCTTGCTTAATAAATAGATTTAGAACTCGTTATTAAATAATACAGACAATATTTCTCAATGGCATAGTGTTTTAAATGATTGCCCTGCCAGTGCCACAGTGATGCATGCAATCGTGAGTTCGAACCCCACTTGGGACAACAATTTGTGTGATACACAAATAGTTGTTCTGGATCTGAATGTTCTTTGTATCCATTCCTTGAATCTATTCAAAGCATCTGCTTTCCATCTATATTATATCTATAATATAGATGGTTGGAATATGGATGAAATATAATATTTTCTATAAACTTCTTGGTTCTGAAATCAGCACAGATTTGGATTATTTAAATAGTTTATCTTACTATACATATTTTGCTGAGACTGGGATGCTTATTGATTATTTTATATGCTGCAAGCTGCAAGTATATTTAGTCAATGTAATTACTTGCATCATATAGCATATTTAAGAGCATGTTTGTGCCTTGCATAGCACTTGTTTTAATAAAAAGTTTATGTTGCATCTATCCAACCCTTGACTTTATCGCCTAACAGAAATATGGTGACTAATCTCTGAATTTCAGGTATGGTGCCTATTTGTTTAAAGCATTCCCTCTAGACATGAGTCAGTTTGTGGGATTGTTTGGCGCTACTCGTATTCCCCATCTTAATAAAGACGAAATATTTAGAGACCCAAAAAGCAAACATGTAGTTGTACAGAAAAATGGAAACTTTTATATATTTGATGTATTGGATGCTAATGGTAAATGTTTTCGTTTTGCGCTTGTTGCTTGTATGCAATATTGCTTATTATAAAGAGAATGAATATTTGTTTAAAAGATAATTAATTGATATTTGTATATATTGTAATCAAATAGAATTATACTACTTGTAGCCCATAACTTAATTAGTGTGACTGGTTAGGCCCATGGCATAAGATTTTTTGATCTGGCAATATGTATAATTGCAACTGCCGGATTGGAAAATATGTTATTGGGTTTATTAGAATTCTTAGTGGAAACCAGACCATTCTCTATTCGACACATAATTGGTATGAGCCTTTGATGTCTGGCAATGGTCTGAACTAGAGATGGGTCGTTGACGGTTATTTCCATAACGTAACGTTAACGTTGAATTACGTTTGTCAACTAGTCGATCAACTAGTTAAATTTGTCAACGAGTTAACGTGCTACTAATATCAACTTGTAACGTTAACAGTTCATTATTTGAAAGATTTTTATTGACATGATATTTTAATGTTTATTTATAAACAATTTGATTTAATGTACCTATTAATGAAAAAGTATTGATTGCTGCTTGTACTTAAATGAACTTCCCTACATACTTTTTCTTCAGGCTTAGGACAGACTGAAATCGTGATCGTTTTCTTAAAAAAATATGTATTTAAAATATATCTCTTGCCTACGTTACTTAGAGTTCAAATTCGATTGTCGCTTGCAATGTATGATGTTATTTTCAAAGTAAGTATCGAGTTAAATTCATTAATGTCATTGAGAAATTCAACTAGTTTATTCTTAAACAGTTAACGTTGATACATTGACAGCAGATTAACGGTTGATTCAACTAGTTCGTTGATTCAACGCCCATTGCTAGTCTGAACAACTATTATGTTTGACTTCAATACATAGCTGGCAAATTACTTTTGCTTACTTTGTCTAAATTAATGCATGTACTTTAAACTATTACTTTTAATATATCATCCAAATTAACCGTATAATGCTATATCCTTTCAGGTAACCTATTATCACCTACAGAAATGCTTGGTAACCTAAGTAAAATAATGAATGACAATACACCTAAAGCAGAACATCCTTTAGGAATACTGACAACTCAAAATCGAGATCAATGGGCTAAACAACGAGAGCATTTAATGGTGGCAGGGAACAGTGAAAGTCTGAGTAAAATAGATTCTGCTATATTTAATTTAATATTAGATGATGATGAAATACAAGATGACAAACATAAAATTCTCAAAAAGTATCTCCATGATGATGGTTTAAATAGGTAAATATTTCTTTCTATACCACAAGCATATCGGCCTCATCATATAGACTATAGAGGTTGCTAAACCAAGAGTAAGAGTGTCATGTTATCAAACATGTATATGTATCTTATGTTAACATTTGAAAATCGATTTCACATTCGAATGGTTGATTTGATTGTTCAAGTGATTCGAATGTATTCGAGTAATATTTAGCGTTATTCGAATACATAATGTATTAGAAACACGTAAAATAGTGTAAGACAAATAAATATTAATTTGAAACTTGTTATACCTATCTAGAGAAAAGTATTTTATTGTTACAAGCCTCGCAAAACAAAATTATATATATAATATTTATAATATACAGAATTCCATTGTTATTCGAATAGTAATCGCTACCACAGAATAATTACATCAAAATTCAATTGCGGGATTGTAAAATTGTTCAACCTAAAATTAAGCAAATATTTATAACTACAACCTAATCAAAATATTTTAAACTGTTACAGATGGTTTGACAAATCCTTCAGTCTAATTGTAACAAGAGATGGTGTGGCAGGAGTCAACTTCGAACACTCTTGGGGCGATGGAGTTGCAGTCCTCAGATTTTTTCAAGACATCTTTGCTGAAACTACGAAAAATCCTTTCATTCATCCAGACTTAAAACCTTCGGATAATAATATAACTGTCCAGAAATTAGGTAATTTAATTCATACTAATAATATTACAAATACAGGGTGTCCAAGAACCTGGCGTCCAACTGGATTCCCACGATGCCCCAAGTTCTAACAGTACTCAGAAAAATATTTTAAAAAATCCACCCCATGTACTTACAGAATTATACTGATTTCAAAAAAAAAGGGGAAATGAGCACCCTGTGACATACTTTTGAATGCTGTGACTGCTAATGCTGATAATTTCGATATTTCTTGGAGGTTTTGTAATCTAGGGTATTGCTGTGTCTAAATAGAATGTAAAAATAAAGTACTTATTGTACCATTTTAAAATAAAATATTATTTTAACTAAAGGTGATATGGAAAACTATTGAATTTCGCAACTTTGACCGACTGTAGTGTAAAAAAAATGTACCAAAATAGTATGGCAAGTGACGTCAAATTTTGACGCGTTTATTCCTCTTTTTAAAAAGGTATAATACTTACACATTAATTTGAAAAAAAAAATTTTGATAATATTTTTACTCAACAACCCAATTTTTACGAAGTGCCTACCTACTAACGGTAACTGTCGGACCCTTTCTTATCTTAGAAACTGTTATGTTACTACTATTATTTACTTCGGTTCCAAGAGTGAGCAAGAAGGAAATACACACAGGTAGATGGGTTCCCAGTAGAATAAAAGCAAAGAATGTTAGTTTAAAGATATTTTATTACAATAAATGTTCAAAATGTTGACCACCCGCGGCAATACAAGCTCTCACTCTCCTTAAAAAGGACCGCTTTATGTTTCGCGAGTAACTTTTTTGACGTATCACCTGCACTGCTTGTGTTATCTTCTCACGAAGGTCAGCGATGTCATTAATGGGCTTCGCATAAACGAGCTCCTTCATAGTTCCCCAGAAAAAAAAATCCAGCGGATTTAAGTCAGGTGAGCGGGCTGGCCACGGGATTGTTCCTGATCGCCCAATCCACCTGTTCGGGTATTGCTCGTCCAAAAACTCTCTAACGGATACGTGAAAATGTGCTGGACAGCCGTCGTGTTGGAACCACATATCTGGTGGGGTCTCTTCTAGTAAGTTTGGCAAATCATTTTGAAGAAAATTTAAATATGATTCGCCAGTCAAATTCTCGGGCATCTCAAATGGACCAATAATATTCCCACAGAGAATACCGGTCCACATGTTCACTTTGAACCGGTACTGGGATCTATCTTCTCGCATCAAGTGCGGATTTTCCACATGCCACTCGTGCAAGTTGTGTAGGTTCATGTAGCCATCCTTCTTAAATGTAGATTCATCTGACCACAAAATTTTGTCGATAAAGTTTTCGTCTTCTCGATGTTTTTGCAGGATTGTTTCACAAAACGCGACTCGGCTCGGATAGTCTCGAGGTAAAAGACTTTGCACTCGCTGTACGTGGTACGGATGATATTCTTCTTTTTGGAGAATACTGTGTGCTGTGCTCTTCGGTATCCCCGTATCAGCTTCTATTCCTCGCACAGAGATGCTTGGATTTGCCGACACCGCCTCTAAAACTTCATCGCGTATGAAGTCATTTACGGGTCGTCCTTCACCAGCTACTTGATTGGGGAACCGCCCGTCACATAGTGATCTGTGCACATTAATGAAAACTCGATGGTCGGGATATCGCGTAGCCCTCGGATACCTTTCTCTGTAAAGTCTCGCTGCAGCTCGTCCATTACCTCTACATTCTCCATAAATGTAGTGCATATTTGCGTATTCTTGCGGAGTGTAGGTCGCCATGGTAGCACACACAAAACACAAACTGTCCAAACACAGGCAAAGGTCGTCGTAAAGAGTTCGTTTCAAAGTCCAGAGCACAAAGAGTAATCGAGTCCAATAAACAAAGCTTTAAATCGTAGTACGTGATCAATGGTAACAATAAGAGAGAGGTGCGTAGTAACGGCAGGAGGCAGTGACGCGTACTGACCGTACTGTTATCCTAAATAGCACGATCCCAGATAGCGTCACTATCTATCTCACTCGCACCTCTAACCTTTTTCTCCCTCACTCTTACCTGAATAATGGGGTACCATAAAGAAGAACCAGCAAATCGCAAAGATAGTTTCTGTCTTGCTCCCTCCTGTTGTAATAACGAATCACTATGGTGAGATGCATGCACATACCGTCCCTTACGGTCTAACCTGTTTTTTGAGAGGCCTGTTGTTATTTTTATGAGCATACAACAGTAATTCTTTAGAGGTTAGATTCAATTCGTCGTAAATTTTTCTTTCTAAGAATTCTGTAAGACATCGTAAAAATTGGGTTGTTGAGTAAAAATATTATCAAAATTTTTTTTTTTCAAATTAATGTGTAAGTATTATACCTTTTTAAAAAGAGGAATAAACGCGTCAAAATTTGACGTCACTTGCCATACTATTTTGGTACATTTTTTTTACACTACAGTCGGTCAAAGTTGCGAAATTCAATAGTTTTCCATATCACCTTTAGTTAAAATAATATTTTATTTTAAAATGGTACAATAAGTACTTTATTTTTACATTCTATTTAGACACAGCAATACCCTAGATTACAAAACCTCCAAGAAATATCGAAATTATCAGCATTAGCAGTCACAGCATTCAAAAGTATGTCACAGGGTGCTCATTTCCCCTTTTTTTTTGAAATCAGTATAATTCTGTAAGTACATGGGGTGGATTTTTTAAAATATTTTTCTGAGTACTGTTAGAACTTGGGGCATCGTGGGAATCCAGTTGGACGCCAGGTTCTTGGACACCCTGTATAATAGTGATGGCCAGTCCCACAACAAATAAATAAATGTTATCCAAAAGATAAATTGCATGCTGTCTCACTCTTGTTAGGTTAAAGATGAGAGATGGCGAGACTTTTATTTTATAGATAAATGCTATTATTTAGAGGTGGTGGGACAAGCCCTAAGTCTTCCTGTTTATTACTCTTCATAGCTTAACCACTGAAACTAATTCAATGTTAGGCATAGAGATAATAACTTGGACCACGGCAAATGATAAAGGATTTTTTTAATAAGCATGCACATAGGAATGTGTGCTTTATGGTTTATGTGCAAAGTTAAGGAAGAAAAATAGCTTTTTTTTTTTTTTTTTTTTTTTTTTTTTTTTTTTTTATTTTGCTCGTCAAAATGACCACACTCCGCCTGATGGTAAGCAGTCGTGTGGTCTAAGAGCAGTGGCCTCCACATCGTCCTCATAGCAGCCGAGGCGATGTTGAGGTCTCTACTTTGACGGCCTGAGAAGGTGCTTTTTCACGCCCCGCTTAAAGGACCCAGGATTGAAGGAAGAAGGAAACACGTGCCTTGGCAGAGAATTCCATGCCTTGATCGTTCGGCAGAGGTATGAGGACCCAAACTTATTGGTACGCACTCTAGTCGACTCCACCGTGTAAGGATGGCATCTGAGCCCAGCACGCGTTGTTCTGGATAGGAAAGGGGAGGGCGGGATAAGGTGGAATAACTCTTCAGAGCACTCCCCGTGGTATATTCTATAGAAACATGCCAAAGAGGCAATATCCCTACGGAGTTGCAGAGGTTCCAGTGAACTCGTGACCTCTGGATCTCCGATGATACGGACAGCCCGCCGCTGTAACCTGTCAAGAGCGTCTAGCAAGTACTGCGCGGAGCCATCCCAAAGATGAGAACAGTACTCCACGCAAGGGCGCACTTGTGCCTTATACAATAGGCACAGCTGCCCAGGCGCGAAGAACCGCCTCACCCTGTTCAGAACTCCGAGTTTTCGCGAAGCTTGCCTAATGACGCTCTCGATGTAGGTTTTGGGATTAAGGGAGCGGCAAAGATCCATACCTAAGATGGAGAGGCTGTCACGTATCACCAGTGGAGTGTTCTTCAGAGAAGGGAGGGGAAGGAACGGAGACTTTTTTGTTGAGAACGCGCATGCCTGGGTCTTCTTGGCGTTGAACTGGACCAAGTTCTTGGCACCCCATTCAGAGATGCGGTTCAAGGTCTGGTCAAGTTCAACGACAAGATCCTGCCTTTTCCCCACAACCTCAGCCTGTTTAGCTCCAGGACGTCCGAGATATCGCCCATGCACGGTACTGTCGTCCGCATAACAATGTATGTTGCCGAGATTCAACATATCATTGATATGCAGAAGAAAGAGCGTAGGGGATAAGACGGAGCCCTGAGGCACTCCTGCATTGACCTGCATAAATTTGGAAGCGCGACCGTCGCAAAGGACCCGAATACGACGCTTCTGCAGGAAATTTGCAATCCAGGTGCACAGTTGAGGGGGCAAGCCATAGGCCGGAAGCTTGGAAAGAAGAGACCGGTGCCAGACTCTATCGAAAGCTTTGGCTATGTCTAGGCTGACAGCCAAAGACTCGCCGTGCTTGTCCATAGCCTCACCCCAGAGGTGCGTGACGAACGCTAGAAGATCACCCGTTGATCGTTTAGCCCGAAATCCGTATTGGCGATCATTGATCAACGAGTGATCCTCCAGGTAGCGGACAATTTGGGTGTTAATAATCCGCTCAAACACCTTGGAGAGCACTGAGGTGATAGCTATGGGTCGACAGTTGCCTGGCTCGGAACGGTCCCCCTTTTTGGGAATCGGTTGAACGTTCGCCTCCTTCCAAGCCTCAGGCACAATGCCTGCGGCGTAAGACGTCCGGTATAGGCGCGTAAGTGTCGGAGACAACTCCGCTGCACATTTTTTGAGGACCACAGCTGGGATGCCGTCAGGTCCACTGGCTTTCCGAACATCGAGAGACTGCAGTATCGCACGAACGTCACGTTGCCTGATACGTATATCAGGCATGGTGTAGCCGCAGTTGGCAATATTAGGCGGCTGCGAACCACAGTCATCGATTCGGGAGTTGGCCGCAAAGAGATTTGCAAGCAGATCTGCTTTCTCTTGCGGCCGATGAGCCAGTGATCCATTCGGATATCTCAGAGGGGGCAGCGAGGTCTGGCAGAAGTTGGACTGCATGGCTTTGGCCAGGCGCCAATAGCTACGACTGCCCGTAGGATGGGCCATGAGCTCCTGGCCGAACCGTGCGACGCGCTGGGCATCCGCTCTTAAGTATGCCCTCTTGCAGACCTTTGTGGCTTGGTTGAACGCTGCCTTCAGGTGATCCATGTTAGAGTCGTGGAGAGTGCGAGCCCTGGTCCAAGCGCGGTACGCTGTCTGTTTGCGTTCAACAGCATCAGCGCATTCACGACCGAACCAGGGCCTTTTCCTGCCACCGCTCGTGACATCACTGTATGGAATATAATATTCCATACCCAGGATGATTTCACCAGCGACAGCAGTAGCGCTCTCTGAAGGATCCCTGTTCTCAAAGCAGCGTTGAGCCCAAGGGATGGATGCGAAGTACTCCCGCATTCCATCCCAGTCTGCTGACGAGTAGTGCCACAGTCGTCGTCTTGCCTCCTCGGGTCGTGGGGGCGTAACAACAACAGCTGTGGCACAAACCAGACAGTGGTCTGAGGTGCCCAGAGGAGCACTAATCGACACACTGTACCGGTTCGGGTTACTTGTCAGCAGCAGATCGAGCAAAGAGGGCGCCTGACCTGCAATGTCCGGTATCCGGGTGGGCTGGAGTACCAGTTGAGACAGGTCATGCGTGAGAGCGAACGCATGGGCAATTCGTCCCGCGTGGTCTGTTTTGGGAGAACCCAACCAGGTCTCATGGTGGGCATTGAAATCTCCCAAGAACACCAACTCAGCATTCGGAAACTGCTCCTGCGCGTCGTCTGCCGCCTGACTCAGGTAATCAAAGAGTCGAGTTGTCTCAGCGTCTCCTGAATGGGATCGGTAGAGGCACATGTAGATTTGGCTGAAAGAGCCATGATCTACGTGTACCCAAAGGACAGAGAAGGAAGGGTCCTCTAGGCAGTGTAGACGGCGACAACAAATATCCGCCCTAACAAACAAGCATACCCCGGCTTTCGCAAAGAAACACTCCTCTAGCACGTAGCCGGGATACTGCAGGTAGGTCGTGTCTGCAGGACGGCGTATTTGTGTCTCCGTTAGAAAAAGCATTGCCGGCCGAGCCGTCTCCAGGTGGTGATGGACAGCATTAAGGTTGGCGTGGAGTCCTCTGATGTTAATAAACTCCACGACACCGGAAGAGGAAGCAGCGGTGGGGTTACGGCGATTGGCTGCTGTTAAACGACAATGCTTTGTTCGTACTGCCATAGAGTGAAAGGAAGGGAAAGCGTGAAAAAAAAAAAGAGGCGGCTATTCTCGCAACAAAGTGGGGCAAGGCGCAGAGCAAGTTTCGTCATATTACTGTGTGGTATGGCGATAGCCGATCCGACGGACGGAAGGACCCCCGTACCCTCCCGAAAGTGGTCGCCGGGACCCACCCTCCGGTCACCATCCGGCACGACGAGCCACCTCGAGATTATGCGCGGCATGATGAGGCAGCCAACCAAGTTGGTTAGACTCGGTTGGGCCTCTGGACTATACCGCGGGCGGCCAGCAGAACACCGTTTCTACGGCTCTCCCTGGCCGCCGGGTCGACTCGCGCCACCCACACAATGACTCTACGGATACTCTGCAGGTCCCTCGTAAGCTGCGAGAATCGTCACCTCATGCTTAGGCCTCCGGCACTCTCATTCACCGAACGAAACACAGCAGTGAGACACTGCTATTTCACGTCGATTTTCTGTGAGAGGGTAGTACTTCCCCGGTTGAGCCGGCCCATTCATGCTGTAACCAGCTTGTCAACTTTTCATTATTTAACTGAGCTATGGTGAAGGACTGCAGTAACTACAACGAAGCTATCAACGTTACTTGAAGATACACACGAAGAGCTTAGCCTAGAGCATACTACTCTCTTATATACATTATTTAATACTAATAACAATCAACCACCATTATTTTATTTTGTAACGGCTGGCTCAGTAACGTCACACATCATCATATATTTGAATAACGAAAGGCTTTTAAAAATATGTTAAATCCATTCCTAAATCATTTTTTTGTTCATGTTGTTGTGAAGGTAGTAATAACAGATCGTCTTTCAAATTATACATGTTATTATGTATAGGATTATATTATGTAGTAACTTAAGTTTTTGTTATGGTTGTATTCATAATTCAAATAATCTTCATTTTTTTAGATTTCAAATTGGATGATAAATCGAAGCATTTTGTTAACAATGCCAAGAATGAATACAAAGCTTGGTGTGACTCGCTCAGCATAGATTATATTTTGTATGAGGGTCTAAACAAAGGTGCTTGCAAGAAGCACAAAGTCAGCCCTGACTTTATTATGCAACTTGCATTTCAGGTAATTTGTGCAATATATCATCTCTCTTTTCCTTCGTGTTGTTTGGTTAATGTGAAGCCAAAACAAGTGGACTGAGTAGCCTGGTAGGCATGTAGGGCCGAAGGTCTGATGCATGGTAGAGGAAGATTTGGTAGCAATAGTTAGTTTTGGCCACTGTCGGCGAGAAGAATATCGTTCCGGATACAAACCAGTAGATTGCTCGGTAGTTTATCTCGGCAACCGGCAAAAATCATGTCTTTTCCTCGTCGTGGAATGTGGCCACGTGTGATGATGTGTGCTACAGTGCAAGCTCTTCATATACCTCATGGGGCAATCTCGCAATGAAACTAGTCGCTGATCTTACGTTGACCGATTGTCGTGTTATTTTAATATAAAATATATATTTTCAGGCAGCCTATCATCAATTGAGAGGATCTTTTGTGGGAACATACGAGTCTTGCAGTACCTCCGCATTCAAACATGGCAGAACAGAAACCATGCGACCCTGCACAGAGAAAACCAAGGTTTGTTAATATTTTTATTTTCCTAACTGCAAAACTTACCTACAGCATAAAGTCATCTTTACTGTTGACTACATAAAGGGCTTAAATTTACTCAAATGCATTACTATGTACAAAGCATCATACTAAAAAACAAATAGGTGCTAAAACTTGGCTTGACTAATTTACACATTACTGGTCAGGTGTAAGCTAAGTCGATTTTTTTAAATAGGTACAGTATTATTGATTTACTAGCTAACTACGCGTCGCTATAGCTCAATCTGATGTTTTTAATTACCCGTTCCGTTCCGCATTAAAACTATACATAAATAAAAAAATTGTAAAAACAAATGAGCCGATGATGAATCCATCGAGTACTTTACGAGTTCAAACATAGCACCGACAAGCTGAATTTTTATATACAAAGGCTAGCTGACTGTCATATAAATTATTTCTTAGACGTATGAAATATACTTTACGACCTATTCTCATACCTACCAAATATACAAAAATAAATTCATAGAAATCGGTCGAGCCGGAGGAGTGCAACCACTAACACCGTGCACCGTGACACGAGGTTTTTATTTATATATATATAGACTAGCTGTCCCGACAGACGTCCTGTACAGGCAAAAAACAAAAACAAATCTAAACCATCCTCGAATCCACTTGAACACACAAAAAAATTCATTCACATCGGTCCAGCCGTGTAGGAGGAGTTGACTGTCAACACACGTACAGAAGAATTATATATACCTATAAAGAAGATTAAACGCGAAACAAAGTATATTAAAGTGTATTATCATTGTTTGTAATAGGTAACAAGGAAGTTATCAGTGTCAATGCACTTGTGATAAGAGAGATTAAATGGAAATATAATTACCTGTTAATGGCTGTACCTACGCTACGTATTATTTTTGTATAAAAAATGTAATAATGCTGTTGGCCTTCCATGAAAATAAATAAATGTTGCTAATATAACATTATGCATGGTAAATAGAAAATAATATATAAAAATAACTAAGAAAGAGACAAAGATAAAGACAATTATTTCGACTAATTCCATAAACATTGGGATTAAATTCAACCTTAGAATATTGTTATCCCCTTCGAATACAAATGGCAGATGGAAAGGGACTGTCATCTGCACAGTAGAAAAACTGATATTCAGCCGAATCTAGTTAAACTACGAAGCCGGCCAAATATTTTATTAAATAACTAGTAGTTCCTGAGATTAGCGCGTTCAACCAAACAAACAAACTCTTCAGCTTTATAATATATCTATTAGTATAGATAATGCTAGTGTGATGACGAAAATATATGTAGATTATAATAAAGAGTTATAGAATACTACTTGTAATCCTAACTAATATAAATGCAAAAGTGAGTTTGTTTGTCCGCTTATTTGTTAGTTACGCTTTAGCTAAGTAGCAAAGGCGTAAAAGCTTAACTTTTTGACCGCCACAGTCATGTATACATGACAAAGCAAAATGTGTCCAGCACGCCACGGTCAGGACTACATGAAAGACTTTTAGACGCTAATAAATCTTATAAAAGTATCTATTATTTTCTTATTTGTGTTGTTGATTATGTAGCTATCATTCATCCCAATTTATATTATGTGAACTGCTTACTAACTGCCTCCGTGGCGCAGAGGTAGTGAATGCGACTGCTGTGCATGAGGTCTCGGGTTCGAATCCCGGGTCGGGCCAACAAAAAGTTATTGGGTTTTTCTGTTAAGAAATCTCAATACGAGCACGGAGTTAGAAAGTTGGTGGTGTTAGACACCCCCGTGCCTCGGAAATCACGTAAAGCCGTTGGTCCTGCGCCTGATCTCTCTCCGGTCGTGTCGGATTATTCGTCCCATCGGATCATGAGTTAGGGAACAGAGAGTGCACTTGTGTTTGCGCACACACTTGTGCACTATAATATCTCCTGCGCCGATGGCCAGTCTCCGTTAAGTTTGGCCGCCGTGACCGAAATTCGTTCAGGAGGACATTATTTTATTATTATTATTTATATATTAGCATAAGATCACATAAACGATGCAGGTATTAAGGGATGCAATCGTAGCTAGGCGCCGAGAGCACGCTTTTGCTTTGAAGTGGCGGTCAAAGAGTTAACAAACAAATGTACCTACCTATGTATGTAAAATTTTACGATGATTGGTCACTTGACAAAAATTTTATGTAGGTCCATGTCGTCCGGGGTACAGAATAGGACATAAAGAACCTTTCATCCAGAATAAAGTACCTACTGTTACTAACCTGACCTACGTTTACGCGAGCGAAGTCGCAGGAAAAATCTAGTAATAGATGTTGGTCACGTGGTATGGTCAAACTTATGAGTTTGATTTTATGTTTGTGAGCGATCGTCAGGCCTAGAATTCGTTTCCCGGGCCGGGCAAAATGTTATTGAGTTTTTCTGTTAGGAAATACTTGATGGCAGCAGTGCGGCAATTTACCCGATACACGGCAATAAGCTCTTTTCGTACTCTGTGAGACCAAAAAGACGGCTCTCAGATAGTAGGGCAGATAATAATATTCTACCACATACACACAACACCATCTAGCCCAAACTAAGCAGAGCTTGTACTATGGATACTAGACAATGGATAAACATACATATATACTTTTTTTTTTTGTAAATACATACATATTATACATAGAAACACCCAGACCAAGCCAAACATCCATGTTCATGCACACAAATATTTGTCTTGTGCGGGAATCGAACCCGCGACCTCGGGCGTGGCAGTCGGTTACACTAACCACTACGCCATCGAGGCCGACCACTTCTGATACACTTCTGCCTATTTATTCGACTATGCCTATTTATTCGACTATGCCTATGTTATGTAATCTTCTTTTCGTGTGGTTAGTGGCCAACCTGTTGTCAAGATTTGTTCAAGCCGCCCGTAAGCCTCTGACATGTAATATTCCTTAGCTATAGAGTCAAGACTTACAATATAACTGCAAATTCTTCTTCATTTTACAGGCGTTCTGTGAAGCTCTCCACTCAAACAAAACTTCAATGGAAGAGTTACGAAACATAATGCAAGAGTGTTCTTTATACCATTCAGAACTGGTCAAACAAGCAGCCATGGGCCAAGGATTCGACCGGCACATGTTTGCCTTGATGAAAATGGCAGAAGAAAATAATATGTCCAGGCCAGAGATATTTGATTCGTATGAATACAAGTTTTTGAATAAGTCAATTCTGAGTACGAGTACGTTGTCGTCGCCTAGTGTAATGGCTGGAGGCTTTGGACCTGTTGTGAAAGAAGGATTTGGCATTGGGTAAGTTTAATTTATATTATGGTTTGATCTTGGTCCTAATTTTCAAATGGATTTCCAGTTCAAGCGTTTTGTAGGATTCGCAACGTAGATCCCGTTAATATACACCTATATTGCTTTTGTCAAAGCAGCGATTTTCTAGTTGGACACTGTGTGACTGCCACGCAGAGGTCTCGAGTTAGATCTCTAGGCACGCACCACAAACTTTTCGAAAGTTATGTGTATATTAATTTTATTTTTATTTTAATAATTTTATTTTAATTTTAATAGTATATTATCGCTCGCTTTAACGATTAAGGAAGTCATCATAAGGAAACCTGCATTTCTGAGAGTTTTTCTATTATGTTCTCCCAGATATGTGATGTGCACTAGGCAAGCGTGGTGGACTATGACGTAACCCTTCTGTCACTAAGAAGAGGCACTTGCCTAGCAGTGGAATAGCTTATACACAGGGCTGATATTATATACAGTTTTTACGTCTTGGCATGTACTTGAATCAAAATGATGTCACCATTTTTATAATTGTAACCAGGTACTTAAAATAACTTTAATGTCAATAGATACAAGGTGCCATTAGTAGAGATACAGATTTATTTATAGCAGGGCTGCCGTGCAGCCTGAGGTAAATCGTTCTATAATACTGAGAATGATTTTTTATTACCCTAGCGTAACGCGCTTGTAACACATCCTCATAACATCTCAAATGCGTTATAAATACATTAAACACCCCTTTTTATTCATATTGATTCCTCTATCTTCTATTTAACCTAGCTAGGTTAATCGTTATCGCCGTATTTTATGTAGTTTAAGCCAGTCAATATTTATAATATGTAAAGGATACATTCTTGAAAATGTAACGTCGCATTTAACATTTCAGATATTCTGCTTTCCCGGACAAATTAGGAGCAGCTGTAACTAGTTACAGATCCCACAATGATAGTTCACAATTCATCGAGGCACTGCACAAATCATTTATAGATATAACTAAAATATTATCTGCTTAAGTACATCGATATAATTATACACTATTGTTCGTTATTTTTTATAAATATTGGAGAAATGTTTTCATTATACAATATACTTATTTATTTTAAAGTATTTTTTATAGTAGAAGTAAGGTTAAACAGAACAAATTCTTAACTATTTATTGAAATAATAATATATTTTTATATATTTTCGAACGTTGTTATACTCGCATTTCCATTTTGTAATGATCGCTTTTTTGGGTGTGCCTTAATTGTAGCCGCTATAGTGAATTCCTGGCTATTTTAGCTAAGCCGATGCAATGTATTAGGTGCCTTCGTATATATTAAGAAAACTGTATTTTATAATGTTATTCCAATTTAAACAATAAAAAGTATTTTGTTCCAAAATGTAAGTTTATTATTTGCATAAATCTTGTTGGTCTTATCACTCCTATATAAATAACTGTTTAATTTATGAATTATTTTAAAAAAATAAACATTTTATAAATTGGTTAAAACGAAATATCAACATTTCTGGTAAATTTTTTCTGTATAGAAAACATTTTATTATTCAGTAATTATACTTTTCATATGTAATAGACCAAACATTGTATGTACCTATTGTATATTACATCTCCTAAATCCTCTGCTTCGTCATATAAAACTGTCTCTAGCTCACTTCTCACTGCGATAACTGCCTTTTTGTTAACTAGTAATCTTTAGTACGAGGTCGCCGGATGTTAACACTTCGGTAAAACCTGCCTGTTCCAAGTGTTGACTTAAAGGGAATCTCGAAAGCAGCCAGAACCTGGGGTTCTAACCGTCCATCTGGCATGGATAATCCTCGAGCATCTGCTCTGGCATCTGGCATCTGGCAATGGGTTGTAATGGGCCGATGGCAAAATCTAAAAGAATTCGAGGCAGCAAGAGACCTACTCTAGACAGAATTAGTAGGATAAACTATGATGCGATTGCTTCTTGTCCTGAAGTGCGTGGGTTGCTTTGAGTGAACAAAAAAAATTCACATCTATACTAATATTATAAAACTGAAGGGTTTGTTTGTTTATTTGTTTGTTTGTTTGTTTGGTTGAACGCGCTAATCTCAGGTTCGAATTGAAAAATATTTTTATTTATGGAGGAACGCTATAGTTTATAGGTATAATATTTATAAATTTATATTATTAATAAATTTATAAATATTGGATACTGCTACGGGCTCAATCTTGATAATCCATTTGTTAAGTAAAATTTTTTGATTTTCTTTTCTAACTAAATGTGCTTAAGCTGTCATATAATCAAGTTGTAAACTAATTGTGGAAGCTTGTTATTGGCATTTATTGATTGTATTTATATAACTACTTGAATCTAGCTATAAGTTCCCCTAATAAAAAAATAACATCACACTACGACTCACAGGGGCGGTGCAGTAACTATAAACGCGGGTGAAACCGCGGGCACCACTAGTATATTAATATCCCATTCCTAGGTGAACATGGCATATCCTGCAATTTCGCTGCAACTTTCAGTTTTAAAATTCAGTAAATTTATGTGCCTACATACATAGGTACATAATATGTATAGGAAAGCCTTGACCGTCTCGCTATAGTTAACATGTTAACATGCAATAAGTGGCTAGGATATTAAGTTCCACTTTCCAACTTCTACTTTGCATCACAACTAAACAGCTCCCTTCACAAGTAGGTAAGTACCTAGGTATAGGTCCTACTGGTCGTGTAGTAAATAGGTTTAGCGTAGTGTCAATAATTCATGCATTAACGGGCTTCATACAAGGATTTTGCTCGTGTATAAAGTTCAAACGATGTTACATAGAATATTATGTCTATGCCATGTTACGGCTTCAGATAATAATCTTATTACAACCGCGCATACCAAGTGCTTTTATTATTATCGCACAATGGGTATTTATTTTGACTACTTATATAAATTAAACTTTTTGTGGTATGAGAGGGATGTATGAGGAGCGACATCTATTAAGATTGTACCTACCTACTCGTAACACGCGTGAGCCGTCAATCTATTTAGGTATACTAATATTATAAAGCTGAAGAGTTTGTTTATTTGGTTGAACGCGCGAATCTGAGGAACTACTGGTTCGAATTGAAAAATTCTTTATGATGGTTAGCCCAGTTATCGAGGAAGGCTATATAAGCTACATAACATCACAGCTACGACCGGAGGAGAAGCAGAGCATATCTAAATGAAAAATGTTGCAAATACGGGGAAATTCTCTTATGTAAAGCATACGAAGTTGCGCGGGTAATTGTATCGAAACGTGTGTAACGCACACGTCATTGTCATCTACAATACGTATCAATAGCAACAGGATTTGATATAATATTTTATAGATACGTGTTCAAGAATGGAAAGTAGAAAAATGTAATCAAGAACAGGGCCGGCCTTAGTCATATAAGTGCCAGGGCGAGTCATATCTTTGGCGCCATTTTAGGTAAGTATACTTATTTCATTAAGTACAATTAAAAAAACTTATATTGAATTTGTATCATATATTTTATGGAATTAATAGTAAACTGCAAAAATGCGATATCAAAATGTTGGGATATAACTCTTGAAGATTGTGTTTTTTGATAAAGTTTAATGTTTCGGCCGGGGTTGCATGACTGTCTTCGAGATAGTGTTTTATTGAAGTAATAAAAATAAACCATATTCACTCAAATGAAGTTCTTGAAATGTTTAATCTTGATATCTGGGTCTCATATAATTATAGATGTTAGTCGTGTTTGTGGTTTGAAAAATGGCTGCGTATTAAGTTAGGATGGTAAGAATAAGTTTAAAAATCGCACAATAGTAATTCAGTAAAAAGAAAGACTTACCTACCTCAGGGCCACATAACAACGTTGGTGCCTATCTGAGGCGAGGCTTGATGTTCATACTAAGTAGTTAAACCTAAACCTATGTTCCGTGGCTAGGTATGTGCCTGCACTATGTTTAGCGACATTATTTTTAATCAATATTTACCTACGATTTCAGTTATGTGAGATAAGATTCATCGGTACCTACCTCATAACGTAGCTATAATAACAAAAATATAATAAAATTAATAAATAAGTTATTAGGTTATAATTAAATTAGTAATTAGGTACTAACCAGTGGCGTAAGAAAATTTTGCCGATCCCTTATTTAGGTATTTCAATTTAAAAGACTACCTATAATATACAGTAATTCTAAAGAACTGTTTGGCAAGAACATTCATCATTAATCATTATTGTGTATTATAAATCTGACCATTCCTCTGTTTCGTCATGAAATGGTTCAAATATTTAAAACATATTATTAGTATATATTGTGAAATTTCAACGCGCCTCTAAAAGTCCCGCCCAGAGCGGGGCGCCCCTGCCGCCCCCACTACGCTACGCCACTATTATTAACTTACGTCTTACTTACTTAAAGTTTTTTAAAGCAACAACTAAGAAGTAGGTAAATAGTTATAACTACGCATAATACCTATATTTATGTGCACTTAAAATTCTGTAATAAATGTGTCCCTGTTGTCATGATCTCGTTGCGTTGGTATAGTATTTAACTACTATTGTATGAAAGAGCACAGCAAAGGATATTAAATTATAGTGCGAATTAAGTAAATTAGTAGGTAGGCATCTATACACCGGCGCTTTAATTCTGCGACGACTGCTATCGATTTTGCTCATGTCCATCTAGTAAAGAGGGCCGTATTCATAGTTCAGCGCATAGTGAAATCGGTTATAAAAATATGATTTTCTTATGTACAAATTACTAAGATTAATTTCTGTCAGCAGTATTTTATTTTATGTCTTCATCTTTACACTGAGCACTGATGCATAGTACATGCATACATATACATACATATTTTGAATTATTGTAATTATATACTGGAGCAATAACAGTCCCAGATAGCATTTATTTTTATTCTTGGGCGCCATTCATTTATTACGTAAGACTATTTTCGCTAGTTTTTGACCCCTTCCTTCCTATATAAGAAAAATAAGAATAGACCTCTCCCTTCCTCCTATTTAATATTTATTCCGTAAGATTCTAAAGGAAAAAAATGAATTATATGGTCCTTCTTACACTGAGAAGAGGCTCGTGCCCAGCAGTGGGACAGTTTAATACAGGGCTGATATTATATTATTATTATAGACAATCTGCTTAAGAGGAAACACAAGGGCCGTTTTCCCATACAATAGTAGTCCCTTGTTTCCTCCCTGGATAATGCCAGTAGAGCAATAATATTTTCCCAAAAAATGTGTGGCCTCTATTGCCATGTCCCTATGTTTTCCTTTTTTTCATTTATTATTACATTTTCATATATTAAAATTGGCCAGATTTTTCGCTGTGTTCAAACATCCATCAAACAAATTTGAGTAGATTATATAAAAAAAGGAAAACATAGAAACACGGCCAAAGCCTTTCTTCAATTTTTAATGAAAGAAGTAATTAAATCGGTCAAGTGTTGGAGAAGGAACTAGGGGACTACGAAACGTCGATTTTGTGTATTTTTAATAGGTATTTTCGGTCCAAGCTGCAGTTGTCTCCATCACGTTCTGCGGGCACTGCGCGACAGCAATAGATTTTACAAATACCTATTTTTCAATTCTCTCGCCCGTGGTGTTTCCTTTTAATTGCCGACATAGAAATTAGTCCTTTGGCCGCGACATTTAAGCTTGCTCGCCGACAAGCTAGAGCCACGTAATAAAATGCATTTTTTTGTCTATACTATGAATACGACTTCATCGTACCTACGCAGAATCAACAGCGTTCCAATCTACGATCGCGCATATAGGTACACAAACTTCGCTCGTAGTATAATATACAAAGTATATTTATTTACTTTACTGGTAGAAGACTGGGCTCAATGTTGTATTTTGTTTGTGATTTCATTTCGGGTAGGATGTGATAAACGCCCTTACATTTAAAGTGTATTAAACTATTGTGTTTATATGTGGATAATGATTATCTTGTTCCTGTTACTAGACTGCGATGGTCGTGTGTTTTAAATGAAAAGGAATGGCAGTTAGGCCATATTGACATTACAGTCGCAAAAATGTCAAAGTTCATCCGTACACCCGTGCTTGGGATGTGTTTTATTGGAAAAAGGAATTATTGAATTAAAAATGCTGTGCACTGTGTAATATTATGTAAGAGCTTTCTTTTTTCGACGTGTTAAGGTAATTATTTAATTTGTTAGCCTATTTTCTGGGTGTTGTGTAGACTTGAGATTTATATTTACGTAAAAAAATTGGGATATGTTTTCGATCATAACATTTCTTTTAGAAATTAGGATCGTGTTATTTGGTGTAAACCTAATAATTAGAACATAATGCAAATGAAATAATACTTATTCCGTGTAAAGTAATTACCTACGCCTTTATCATGCAATATGAACCTGGCAGTGATTACTTTAGACTTATCTACATAATCTTTTTATTAGAAGAAGACATTTAATTATGGTATTTTACAAAATCAATATCACGTTTCTGTACTTAGCGATACGCTGTTAATAATAATAGTAATCATGTAACATAAAATTATACTGAAATAAATGTTTTTCTAGTTGGGATTTGCTATATTCATTATATGTAGATACCTACATTACAATAAATCATTTCAAAATAAAGCAGTCAGTTATGACTTTGATAGAGAAATAAATAAAGATTTAGTAGTTAAATAACAAAGAAAGAATATATTTTGATAGTACCTCTTCAATATGGCATTGTTCCAAACACTTTCATATTAAATAACAATATATAATACAATTTTGTTATTTCATTGTTTCAGAATATGTTTACTCACATTGCAAACACAAAGTAAAACATCAACATGCTGATCAAGGAATACAGAATACCTCTACCCCTCACGGTAGAGGAGTACAGGATTGCACAACTCTATATGATAGCTAAGAAGAGCAGAGAAGAAAGTTCTGGTGAAGGCAGCGGAGTAGAGATTCTTGTTAATGAGCCTTATGAGGATGGCCCTGGGGGGCAAGGTCAGTACACTCAAAAAATTTATCATGTTGGTAGTCATTTACCTGGATGGTTTAAAAGCTTACTTCCAAAATCTGCCTTAACAGTGTCTGAAGAAGCTTGGAATGCTTATCCTTATACTAAAACAAGATACACTTGTCCATTCGTTGAAAAATTTTCATTAGAAATAGAAACTTATTATTATGCCGACAATGGCCACCAAGAAAATGTCTTCAAGCTGACTGGAAGTGATCTAAAAAATAGAATAGTTGATGTTATTGATGTTTGCAAAGATCAGCTTTATGGTGCTGATTATGTAAAAGAAGAAGATCCTAAATTGTTTGTGTCACAAAAATGTAATAGGGGTCCCCTTACTGATAACTGGCTAGAAGAGTATTGGCAAGAACTCCAAGGTAAAACACAACCGCTGCCCAATGGGAAATCTCTTATGTGTGCCTATAAACTCTGTAGAGTGGAATTCAGATACTGGGGTATGCAAACCAAACTAGAGAAATTCATCCATGATGTTGCTTTGAGAAAAACAATGCTAAGAGCTCACCGTCAAGCTTGGGCTTGGCAGGATGAATGGCATGGCCTTACAATGGAAGATATTAGAGAAATTGAAAGGCAAACTCAGTTAGCTTTGCAGAAAAAGATGGCAGGTGATACAAGTGATGAACAAGACTTGTCAGAAGAGAATTCTAAATCGCTTGCAGCTACAATGAGTAGTTTAGAAAAGAATGAAGATGTACCAACACCTATAGCAACAAAGAAAAATACTACAGAAAAAAGATTACAGAAACATTTGTCTCCTGAGGGAACTCCACCCTCAGAGCACAAAGCATCATCTAAATCAAATCTCAGATCTTCATCTTCTGGATCTATCAAAAGCTTACAGGCACAGGCAGCTAACTGGCGTATGGAAACCCTTGTTAGAGAGTCAGAGACCGAGACTGGTTCAGAAGATGAATTTTATGACTGTGAATCTTCATTTAACAAGTGGTCTTCAATGTGCTCACTTGATGAAGGTGATATTGACATTTCTCCTACTCAAGGAGATCAAAGTCAAGAAGATAGCATCTTCAATCCAACTTTCTTAAAAAGAGTTACATCAGAGCGAGGATCTCGAAGAGTTCCTAATTTACAAAGTCATCACAGCATTGACGGTTGTCCTGAAACGCCTGTTCATAGCTCTTGTCCAACTACTGTATTGATATTAGTCTTTCATGCAGGAAGTGTTTTGGATGCAAATGTTGACATGACTGCAAAGAAATCTGATGTCACCACTTTCAAAGGTGCTTTTGAGTCTGTAATGCGTCAGCATTATCCGACACTTATAGGACATATAACAATAAAATTAGTTTCATGTCCATCTATTTGTACAGAAGCTCTTGGAGTGCTCTCAACCTTGAGCCCCTACAGCTTTGATTGTTCACCATCAACTATCGAAACGCCTTCTCTAACTAATGATCTGATACCTATTGGTGCTATACCTTTGATTGCTACGACATCGCCGGACTATTCAGATTCGGTAACAAAAACTATACACTCAGCAAACGCTGTTTATAACGAATTTATTAAATCAGATGATGGAAAAGGATTTAACGGCCAGGTCTGTATCGTAGGCGATAGTATGGGTTCGGTGTTGGCATATGATGCTCTTGTTCGAGCTTTACAATACCAATCGCGACATGACAGCGAAAATAGCATTTTGGATACGGAAATCACTATTCCAAATGATCCGATGGAACCTCATTACTTAAATAAGTCGCATTTACAAGCACCGACGCCAAGGCGACGTTCTTCCTCCACGAGTGAGAACCATGTTAAATTTGAATTCGAAGTGAGCGACTTTTTTACTTTTGGGAGTCCATTGTCACTTATATTAGCATCAAGAAAAATTTCGGACGACAAAATCCGTGACATTTCAAAACCACCTGTGCAACAAGTGTACAACCTGTTTCATCCTACAGACCCTGTCGGATCAAGACTTGAGCCATTGTTATCAGCTAGATTCACAAACTTACCGCCTATAAATGTTGCTAGATATACAAAATATCCTTTAGGTAATGGTCAACCTTATCATTTAATGGAATTAATACAAAGTCATCCGCAACTCTTTGGAGATCACTTGCAAATGCCGCCTACTCCGATATTGAGAAGACTTTCCGAAGCATCAGTACAAAGTACAGTTAGTGGTTTAGTGGATAACATTCCATTAATAACAATGAATGCTTTACAGCAAAAATGGTGGGGATCTAAAAGACTAGACTACGCTTTGTATTGTCCTGAAGGACTGACTAATTTTCCAACTAACGCTTTACCGCATTTATTCCATGCTAGCTATTGGGAAAGTTCTGATGTAATTGCTTTTATATTACGACAAATTGGACATTTTGACTTAGCGTTATATGGACACTCAGAAGATAAAGAGTGTCCCTTGTTTAAACCTGGTCAAGAAAGGGAAAAGTGGATGAGAAAACGGACTTCAGTCAAACTGAAGAACGTAGCTGCTAATCATAGAGCTAACGACGTTGTTGTCAAGGAGGGATATCCACAAACGTTCACTGCTCGGTTCATGTACGGACCATTAGACATGATTACATTGACGGGCGAAAAAGTCGATATTTATATGATGAAGGATCCGCCTGCAGGCGAATGGACAATATTGTCTACTGTAGTGACCGATAAAACTGGGCGAATATCATACACACTACCAGAACGACAAAGCGTTGGATGTGGTGTTTACCCAGTACGAGTTGTTGTTCGAGGAGATCACACCAGTTGTAATTTTCATCTAGCTGTAGTGCCGCCTCAAACTGAGTGCATTGTTTTTAGTATTGATGGATCATTTACTGCTAGTGTCTCAGTTACTGGTAGAGACCCTAAAGTGAGAGCAGGAGCAGTTGACGTTGTGCGCTTTTGGCAAGATCTCGGGTACCTTATTTTGTATATAACTGGTAGACCTGATATGCAGCAAAGGAAAGTTATATCCTGGTTAGCTGAACATAACTTTCCTCATGGTTTAGTATTCTTCTCTGACGGTTTCTCAACAGATCCATTAGGACACAAGTCCGCTCATTTAAACAATCTTATAAATGAACACGGAATCATTTTACACTCAGCATATGGGTCAGGAAAGGACATAACAGTTTACCATAACTGTGGATTGGCTCCAAGGCAGATATATGCTATTGGGCGTATTAGTAAGAAGTACAGCAATATGGCAACCACCTTAAATGATGGATACGCTTCGCATTTAGCTGATTTAAAGCAGCCCGGGGCTTCAAGGCCTGCTAGAGGAAATGCTCGTCTGCTGGTTCCTCGGCGACTGCTGGCTCCTGTTAGTGGTCCATCAACTTTGCGCAGTCGTCGTTAATGTAGAGTATGTGCTCCAGATAGCAACTTTATTAGTATTCCTTAAAACGCTTAATCTTCCTCGGATTAGACGGTGTTCGTGATAGGATAGTGCTTAATGTACAATGGTCGTATGTAATATCATCTCGTTTTACACTATAACTATTTTAGCCCAAGTATATTGCTATATTTTGAGCGAACAACATTTATATGCACATAGTTTTCCAATTCGATTTTTATTATTTATTCAGATTTGCGTATGGATCAGAACTGGTAAAAAGTAGTTTGGAAAATAATATTCAGAATGGGTTAAGGGAATGCTCACCTGCTTTCATATACTTAAACTATAAAAATATTTTGATGATTGTATCATTATTACTCGAACTTACAATCTTTTTACTTGCTTGTTTTATAAATTACAATGAACCGAATCTGTAAAGGTATTTATGATTTTGAATAAAAACAATTATGATTATGTTGGAGGATCGAATCTCTGAAGGAATTTAATCAACTTCCTAATCTAGTTTATCTGTTGATGGTATGCTCCCTTTTTTATTTTATCAGTTGATGTATTAATAAGTGCTCGATTTGTTAAAGAGATTAATCGCGGTTCTAAAAACCGTTTATATCTCTTGTCTGATGATCTTAAAACATCTATAAATACATTTGCAGTCATAGCTAGATTGAAACGTTTATTTACTCTTACATTTTAATATGTTTGGCTTCGCACTTAGTATGGATTCAATAATTTAGAATTTCGTCTGCCAAGTAATTGCGTTACGTTTGCCAAATAAATATAATTGTTTGTTGTTTTTGCACATACCTTTATAACGATATTCTTTCAAATATCATTATGCAAAAAGAGATATTATGAAAAATACACATTCTTCGTATGTAACAGGTTGAATTTTAACACAAGATCTCTATTACGATGGCAAGTACGCACGATTTATACAATCTAAATTTACAAGTTCTGAAGGCCATGTAATTATCTCTAGAAAAGATCTCATACATTTAATACGCTTACGCGAATTATTAATTTATGACATTGCGTATTAATTGATGAAATTATAATATTTATAATAAAAATACATGTATTTCATGAAGCAAGTTACATGTAAGTATAGGGTATCGTTACGAAGATGTTTGCAAGAATCGACAAAAATATAAGGGCTCGATTTTTCCTTTCAAGACTGGATTATGTCTCTTCCGTTTGCATAGTTATCTTATCAGCCTTAAAATTATTATCGTATGCGATGGGTGGGTATCCACTTTTTTATTAGTCAGTTTTACTATTGGTTCTATATATATTGTAAGTATCGGTACGTTACATACCTAGTATAATGAGGCCGCATCATTATTGCCCTACGTGATATTATCTTGTTATTTATTCGTATGTTATATAGGTTTGAAACTAAAACCATGTTGTGACAACCCGACTACGGTGCAAAGCTATTTAACTATTAACTAAGTACAATACAATGTATGTCGTCTGTCGTGTGTAGAAGAATCTCTCGTGTTGTTTCCAAAACCATTACCGTAGTAGGGCTGTGACTTGTCCTAGAATTGATGTTTTAGCTAAGCCTGAGGAATGGACATTGTAGAATTCTTAGAAAATATTATTATCATAGTGTGTACTTCTATGCTGTTCATTTTTGCATGTATTAAGCGAATATCTACGCTTACATTTTATTGTATTATGATAAACATTTCAATTACATTTTTGTAATAAGTAAGAGAATTGTCTAGTATTTTGTATCTCTCCCAGGCCAAGCAAATGTGCCGGTTGTAAAGTAACTGAGCATTGACATGAAAGTCTTTATAAACTTAAGTGCATAAGTGTCACAAAAAGTTTTATAATAACTTGTTACATATAAGTTAAAATTAAAAGGCAATATTGTCGTTCAATTTTATAATTGAAATTATATATTGTTGATATTAAAACCAGATAATAAAATTATTTTTCTAGTTCACCATTTGAGTTCTTAATGAACATAAGTAAGTAAATTATATTAATTAAATTATTATCTATTATAAAGAAAATTGTATAATCTTTGTATGTACATTCCTGTTTCAGAGATATTTCTATTGTTATGAACATTTTTGAAATTAATTACTAATATACTTAATGTAATTGTAAAATAATTATACAATATCTAAAGTTTTAATTATTTAGTTTAAGCTTTCAAATATATATTTAAGTTATTGTTTATTTATGAACTTACCTAATTGTATTACGTCTGCAATTTTATTATAATATACATTTAACCTATACTATCTAATTAAATGTGTTAATTTAAACAGTTTAGACAGTCTATTAATAGGAAAGTATACATATTAACATGTGCAAGTGTAAACATTTTAATTCCGTATCGCATTGTATTCTCGGTTATCATAATAAGTATGATTAAACCTACTGTTTCCGTAGCCTTTGTGCAAACAATGGAACGCCGGTTAATTTGATGGTTAAATGTCGTTTTCTAAACGTGTATATTTTTCTAATATAATCAATTCGTGTCACGTATTATTTACAATAGGCACTATAAACCAGTTCGTAGTGATAAAATTAGTATCGAATACAACTGCAACCCGTAAGCACATTGTCTCTCGTACGGCTTCACGCGAGGTCGGCCATTCTTTAGCAATCTAAATTTAGCAGTTTGGTATAAACCTGAAGCCCTGAACGTCAATGTAAACAGGAGAATAGTGTATTCGATGTTTATAATCTAAAAGCTATAAACGTTGTACATAAATAGACACTTGGGCAAACGCGCCGTCGCGTGTCGATACCATGTGCAGCCATTAGCTATTAATCTTCACCTGCAGACGTGATGTTATAGAAGTTACCATTATCTTTACTGCAGCGCTATAATTAAAATTTTTAATATGCGTTGTCTTAACATCATATTAAATCTTTGAATGCTGATGATAACGCCACTATCTTGTTGATAGTGGCACTAGAAATATTTCAAGTCACAAATGTTGAACGATGTCGGTGATATAGGTCGTAAAAGCCTCTAAAGTTGTGAAGTTTGAACTATATATTTCCAATAACGTCAGCAGACCGCAATAAGAGTTATAACGATGTATCTAGTACTGTTCTACTTTTTACGTTTCAGTGGTCAATCATTTCATCGGTATTGCGCTTCCCACTAACGTCTATCGGCTGTTGTTTGTGTTAGAATAGACAAAATAACTCACTCTCTCTTCATTTAACATTTATTATATGAAATATATGGTTAAATTATACTACATATGAGAATAGATACGTATTGTTACAATATAACTTATTCAGTATTCGTGTAATATTTTAAAATTATGACAGTTATATCAAAGAAATAAACTTCATAAAGGGTTCTGGGTCTCACAGACTCACAATGATCTGTTTACATTAAAATAGGTACGTCACAGTGACATGAGTGCCGTAGGACTCTATTCTGAATGGAGAAACAATAAAGTGGATAGCGGAAAACTTACCTATAAATACATACGATTCCTTTTAAAAACACGTTACTTTAGTAGTGAGTATTTCCAAATAATTAACGCATGAAGTCATCGAGCTTCTTACGACACTAAATACGGCAATATTGAGCTCTTGAAAAATAACTACTGAGTTTACTCACGAAATAAAATTTATTTTTTCGGACATGGAAGTACATTACTTTATTGTAGAGTTAACATTCCGCGTGATAGTCAAAAGTAGATATATAGTCATGTTTTGTTCATAATTATAATTAGATCCTTATTTAGGGCCTTAGCGGAAACGTTCCTTCTAGCATCGGCGGTTTTTGGACTGCGTCGCGTTTTAGTGATTGCGATCAACCGCGGTATCAATATCTTGTGATATAGTGATTTCAATGATACATCGTCAGGTAGGAGCCCTGATTTAGCTTACATAAGACGATATTTATGGATGACTTTTATGGTCTGTAACTAGTGTTCCAAATGTATTTGTGCTGCTAAACCTATTATTTATCAAATGTGTGCAGAGATCAATCGTTTCATGGAACATTAGAAAATCGATTAAATCGCCGATGCTAAAAAAGTCGTCTGTGTATAAGCTCTTACATATTTATTAAAAGATATATTAACTACATCAGTATTTAAATCGTTTACTTTTTTAATTTATTCTTTCTTAGGTACTCGTGATAAGTATTAAGTGTATGTACTTGGTCTCTCTAAACTTAAGCAGTTAAGAATTACATTTCAATGTATTTATTTATACCTGTTATACATTTGTTTCTTCTTCCATTTTGCTAGCTTCAAATTCTTTTACGATGTATGTACCTAGTGTGTGGGAAAATAAATTATTGTTGTTGGCAAACTTTGTTTAATTTTATTTTTATTTGGCTTTATGAAAAATAAAGATAATACTTATCGGTCCATAAATTAATGTTCGTCGATTCAATCTGACATCCCGATGAATTGTTTGTGATTAGATCCGACGGCAGGTTATTTATTATTGACTCTGCCGCCAGACGAGCTAGTTGGCTCTAGACGAAATAATATATAGGCTGGTACCCTTGATAGTAAGTAATAATGCCGCTTATGGACACCGTCACATGTACCTACCCATATATCGAAACAGCTGTCTATCTAGATGATAAATATTGCTTTTAACCTATCAAATACCGCTAACGCCGATCGCGTCTACGGACTTGTATTGATATTGATCGGCGTCAACCGTATTTGAGCGGTTAACGCTCAAACCCCGTTGACGCCTATCGGCGTCAAAACCGGACTTCGGATTTGTACACGTCAAACCCCGGTGACCCCATATGGCGTCGAGCACACTTGGTCGTGAAATGTTTACGTTAGCTCAAATAACTAATGCAAACGTAAACAATACACTATCGAGTGTGCTCGACCCCATATAGGGTCACCGGGGTTTGACGTGTACAAATCCGAAGTCCGGTTTTTTTAGCGGCATTTGACAGGTTAAACATCATTTTAAGAAAATTACTTTAAGGCTTGTCAGCAAATATTTGTAGACGTAACCCTTATAATTAATTTTAAAAAATAACATACATAGGTTACCAGTTACCATTTTATATAGAAAAGCACTTGGTATAACATAGGTAGGTACCCTGTTACAATCGTCCCTTAAATATTCATTATCAATAAGTATTGTTCCATAGGTTAGCTACTTAAAATGCTGATGATATGTAACAGTAAGATAGTCTTCTTAATTAGAAAACTTTCATTAACGATAATTCTTAAGTACCTAAGCAATTTGTATCTAATTAGACAAACGTGGCACAAGGCAAATATCGCCGGCTTCGCATATACATTTCTCAGTACTTTCTATAAGCTTTGATGTTTTACCAGTCTTAACGGCATCTGATAAAAATGAGAATCGACATGAGCAGTTAACACAAGATAGCGTTAGTTCAGCAAAATGTATATAATTATGGACGATAATGTAATTTATCTATGGATTGAATTAATGAGATCAATTCTTCCACGGGGTCAGTTATAAAACTATAATTTCACCTCGATACAATTAGCAAGCATCCGCGTCTAGCCACACGTGCAGAAGTCCGACGGTTTATCGGCACGCGAGTTAGCGATCGAGGAGACGGGAATTTGTGTGCAGAGAGGGGAGACATATTCCGGATAGTAGGTACTATTGTACTCGCGGAATTAAACTGACAACTACTGGATTGCGTTCTTTTACATATTAGCATTATGAGTTAGCGATATTGTACGATCTAGTAGATATGCAGGTCACGTGTACCTACGTACATATGTATGTTAATTATGTGACTGCCTTGATGGCGCAGGGGTAGTGTATGCGAATGTTGTGCATGAAGCCTCTAGTTCAAATCCCGGGTGGGACCGACAAAGAGTTATTGGGTTTTTCTAACAAGATATTCTCAGCAGTAACACGAAGTTTGGAATTTGCCAGTATTACTCACCAGTGTCTAGTAATATTCGGTAACCCATTGGTCCTGCATCTGATCTCTCTCCGGTCGTGCAGGGTCGTCGTCCAATCAAATATGAGAGTTAGGGAACAGAGAGTGTAAGTACTTGTGTTTGCGCACACACGTGTGCACTATATCTCCATACAGATGGCAAGTGTCTGTTAAGATTGAACGTCGACATTCGGTCTGGATGATAGTGTGTGTGTATGTATATATTCTCGACATCTTTTTTAAAGACAACTCCCGTATTAGTGTATTTCCTGTGTCGCGGGGGACTTCACAAACCACGGACACAAATAAAACCCAGACTTGGAACAACGATGTGTGGATCACACACAGTTTTGTCCCGTGTGGGATTCTAACACACAACACTGGGTGCAGCAGCGGTGGTGACGCGATATAGTTAACTTGAAAATATACTTAGGTACGAGATTATTCAGTGATAAATACCTATATTGTTGTGAGAATATAATAATAAAAGGAACGTATAAATAATAACGCGTAATATTTGCATAAAACTTGCATTAATTACCTATTTGTAACTGGTTTTATGTGATGTAAACCTTCGCATAGAATTATATAGGTACCTAGTACCTACCTAATATTTATAAACACATTTATAACAAAAATAATAGCTGTTTTATTTTTTTTGCAAAGTCTGCTCTCGCACTTGAGCTAATTGCTGTGTCGTGAGAGATTTTACGAACATTCAAACAACGAACAAAACTTCCAAACTCGGTACAACCATTTAAAAAAAAGCCACGTTACTTGGCATGGCAACAGTGGCAAGGTGACCACTTAAATCGCTACGCCATCCGTGCAGTAATATTACTTTGCTGCTTTCAAGTTATAAGTGATCGGTATATGAGCTGAAATCTCAAAACATCGGTCTCGCATTTTATTCAAATAATTAAGTCGATGGCGTAGTTAGATATTTTATGAAGTTAGATTTAAAAAATCTAGGTACTTATGCAAGGGATAGTAAGTACACACATCAACAGAATCTATAGATAAGTATCTAGGGATATTTTATATTTCATCTAATATCTAAAAACCTATGAAAAATTTTCTGGTATAGTAAATGGAAGAATGATAAGATAATTCATTAATAAAAAATAAAAAACATTTCGTGAATTTTTTGAACTAAATAAAAAAAAAATTATCGCCTTAGAAAATTAGTATGAGAACTTCATTAAAACAATTAATTTCAATTAAAATTAAAAAAATCTTATAATATCTAATTATTAATAATCAGTGTTGCCACCTCTTACATTAATTACACATCGACATCGATTGTTCATACTTAAAATTAAATTGTCAACGTCTTGCTGCGGTATGAGGTTCCATGTTCTTTGCAGTGTTCGTAAAGTTGTTGTACCGTCATCAAATTTGGCGGGAAATCTCTCAAAGCTTTTCGTTGTAAGATGTCCCAGGCATGCTCGATAGGATTTTAGTCGGGCAACTGTGCCAGCCAATCTAAAACTTGAATATCGTGGTCTCGGAAAGCGGAGTGGCTGCTGTCGACGAGCCGTATGGGAAGGAGCATTATTGTGCATGAGTAAAAATTCCTGGCCCATTTGGTTTCTGTGTGGAACAATAACAGGCTCTACTACCTCCTTGTGGTATTTTTGTGCAGTCATGCTGCCTTGGATCCAAACGAGCTGGGTTTGTCCACCAAGACGAATTTCTGCCCACACCATGATTGGCCCGCCTTGGTATGAGTGGATGTCCTGAGGGTGCCGTAGATAGCTAACTCTCCCTGGAGTTCTCCAAACGTGTTTTCTTCGTGAAACCAGATGAAACCCAAACCGGGACTCATCGGTGAACAGCACCAAAGACCATTATTCGTCACTCCATGGTAAATGCTCCCGAGCCCACGAAAACCGCCGACTGCGAGTGCCACGTCGCAATGCTGGAACATGTAGCAATATTCGAGCATAAAGACCAACTTCATGCAAACTCCTTCGCACGGTTTGGTCGCTTAACAGCAGCTGGTGGTCCTCCTGGAGCCTTTGTATTAGTTGCATCTCTGTGATATTGGGTTGCCTTCTGGCGGTCATTTAGAGAAATCGATCCTGTCTCTGCGTAGTAACACGATATCTAGCCGTGTACCGTTCAGCCATATCCCCAGTACTGCGATAACGTGACCACAACCTTGATATCACGTTTTGGCTGGCATGTAGAGCCTTAGCAACGACGCGTTGAATAGCACCATTTTCTCACATGCCCACGGCTCGTAACATTTCATCTCGACTTATAATAATATGACGACGTGGCATGACTTCTAAAGCTCACACGGTACGTTAAATTTAAAAATATAAACAATCTTATCCCTTTTCATTCATTAATATCAATAAAACAATTTTAATTTTCCTTGTAACGAATTACTAACAATTTCGTCGCCGTATTTTGTTTTTCTTTTGTTTTAATTATTCACATTTTTAAATTTTGAAAATAGTTTAAAAGAAGTTTCAAAATTTATATACATTTTTTATGACGACAAAAGATTTTAAACTAGTTATAAAGTCGTAAATAATTTAGGATTAAGGTAGGGGAAAGTCGGGCAGCCCCGGACACATAAACAAAACTCATAATATTTTGAAAATCAATAGAATTAAATGTTTATTTTGGAAGTAGAAATTAAGTACAACATATTATCTAAAATAATTTGCATTATGAAACAATCAGATAAATTCTTTGTCTTAAATTAAATCAACAATTGAAACCAGTCTTAAATTTTTGACAATAATTTTTTTGGCGGGTAGCCCCGACGATATTTATTACAGGTGACCAAGCCGTTCTTTAGCCTTACACACGTCGCAACAATAGTAAGGCTGAGAAGGATCGATGTCTACACAGGCTTCATGCGCCCAATCCTTACATGTATGACATTGAATCCAGTCTTCTTCGAAGGTTTCGCCGCAAATAATGCACTCTGTTTCCTGATCCCTTGTCAAAGTCTGAATGTTCTGCTTTGTTTTAATTTTTTTCATTGTTGCAGTTGCCGCTTTGCCTTCATTGGTTGCAGTATTCGTTTTACTGGTTGTAGCTGCGTTTTTCTCAACCAATATGTTTTTGAAAGGTGAAGTATCTCGTATATAATGTAAAAATCTCGCATTTTTGAGTTTTTCGTGAACGCGTCAAAAGACGTTTCTTGGATGCATCAGGAAGAGGAGATAACTGTTTTAGCAGATGATCTGCAGTATTGTGAGTAGTGAACGGCTGGTGATGGTGGCTAGATGATGGCTGTGATAATGCATTAGTGCATGGCTGATGATCGGACTTTCCACTGGTGGATGGGTGTGAAATGAGACAAGGATTTGATTGCTGGTTGCCGCTAATTGATGGCTGGGCTGTTACATTTGTTGATGGCTGATGATCTTAATTTTTAATTTTATTAATATTTTTATTTTTATTCAATAATAATAATAATACATAGGTATACATTTTGTTATTAGTCTAAAATAATATTATACTACAATAAATTATAACTATCCTTAATCTGGTACATGTTTTACGTAGGTATACTTTAATCGGCCGACATTGTGCATTCTAATTTAACTTCAAGCGCTAGGTTTTTATAAAGTGGTTGCCTGAACTAGGTTTAGACCTGTGTTTCAGGCTATTTCTCTACTTACAAAAATAAAATATATGCCAAATAATATTAAAGTTGAGGTCAATGTGCATAAACTTAAAATAAAGTATGTATATTGATACAATAAAAATAACTTAGATTACATAATATTATTACAAATTACTGATGACTTAAGGCTATTTTACGACTGTAAGCAAATTCTCCGTATCGGAGTAGGTCAATGTTTGCAGATGTTTGGTAACAATAACATTACATTGTTTATAACTTAGACTATATATATCTAAAATTCTATTTAATCTATTATATAAAAATGGTCCTAGGAATAAGAAGAATTTATTTACAAAGGCATGTTTGGCATGAAGCTTAGTACATACTAAATCTTTTCGTCTCTTGTCTGGAGGAAGTGGTCTGAATGGAAGTAGTGCATGTTGTTTAAGCACGGTGTGCAGAATAAGCAATTGGCGAACAGTTAGGTCATTAGTAAATATATATATATTCTACCGCATACACACAACACCATCTAGCCCAAACTAAGCAGAGCTTGTACTATGGGTACTAGACAATGGATAAACATACATATATACCTTTTTCTTTTGTAAATACATACATATTATACATAGAAACACCCAGTCCAAGACAAACATCCATGTTCATGCACACAAATGTTTGACTTGTGCGGGAATCGAACCCGCGACCTTAGGCGTGGCAGTCGGTTACACTAACCACTACGCCACCGAGGCCGACTAAAAATTAGTGGATTGGTACAACTCATAGGTAGGAAACATGAAAAGTCGAAACGTCGCCACTTTTAGAATAGCTCTTTGAGCTCGTTCCAGTGGCAATAAAATCGTTTCCGATGTTCCGCCCCATGAGGTAATGCAGTAAGATATGATTGACTGACATAGTGACAGGTATACTTGTCTTAGTAATTTAAAGTTAGCAGCTCCACGAATGGTTTTAAAAATAAATATTAACTTTCGTACTCTCTTACATAACAAATCAATGTGATTGCGAAAATTTAGATTAGCGTCAAGCGTTAGGCCGAGGTATTTTATAAAATGTGTTGATTCTAAAGTATGACAAGTGCATGCGGCGTCAGCGTGTAAATGACATTTATTATTGTGAGCAAATAATATGTCGTTAGGTGAATCATGTGTGTTGTTGCGCATCGAGAAGTGAATATATTTTGTTTTCTGGGTATTTAGGGTTAGTACATTTTCAAAAAGCCATTTACTAACTGTATTGAAGCCATGCTGAGCGTGTGTAGTCGCTTCAGTCCGAGTTTTGCCCGTGAATAATAGTGCTGTATCATCTGCATAAGACACTATGATACCATTTTGGAGTTTTAGGTTGCATAGGTCATTTATGTAGATCAGGAACAGTGTAACTCCAAGTATACTGCCTTGAGGAACCCAATAAGGAGCATTGAGTATATCTGAACTAAGGCATTTACCAATTTTAACGCATTGATATCTGTCCCTAAGATAATCTGTAAATAATTCTAATTATGTACCTCTTATTCCCACATATTCAAGCTTTTTTAGTAGTATAGGAACTGAAACAGAGTCAAAAGCTTTGGCAAGGTCTACAAAGATCCCAACAGCATGCATCCCGTTGTCCATGTTAGCCACTATGTGATCAGTCAACATGTGAACTGCTTGACTTGTTGATCTTTGGGGTCTAAAACCGAACTGCCTGTCTGAAAGTATATTGTTAGACTCTAAATATTTTACTAATCTGTGATTTATTATTTTTTCTAAAACTTTAGACAACGTTGGCAAAATTGAAATTGGCCTGTAATTATTTACACATTTTTTGTCGCCAGATTTGTGCACTGGGATAACAATAGCTTTTTTCAAAGACTTAGGAAATATCCCTTCAGACAAACAGATTTGAAAAATATGCGTTAAAGGAGGCGCAAGGAAGTGCTTAAACCTTTTGACTATGTTCGTAGGTATATTATCCCATCCTACCGCATAAGTGTCCTTCAGACCCGTTATTACTTGGACAACTTCGTCAATATCAGTGTCTAATAAAACAAAAGATTTAAGGCTTGAGGTAGGCGATCTGATGGGGGTATGATGTGATGAAATGTTGCTCTGAGATGTAATTTTTTCGCTTAGTACGTTACCGACATTAGCGAAAAAATTATTAACTTTATTCAACGCTAGAGTTGGATTTGATTCTGATTGAAGCAGATCTATAGCTGGTTCTTGAGGTTTTGTGATAAAAGAGCAGGATTTTATAAATTTCCAAACAAGCTTATTATTAGTGCCCGCCTTTTCCAGTTCTGTCTTGTTATATTGAAGTTTTAATTTCTTAAGAAGTTTGTTACAAAAATTTCTGTACCTTTTGTAAGTCACAGACATAATCTCATTATCAGGTGAGTTTTTTGCTAACAAATGTAGTTTATCTCTATGCCTAATGCATCTCAAAAGACCTTGTGTAATCCAAGGCTTTGTTATTTTATGTTTGCTAGATAATTTTATAATTGTTGTATTTTTGTGAATAACATGTTGTAATGCATTTATGAGGTAATCGAGTGAAATGTTGGGGTCAGCACATGAGTAAACTGGGGCAAGATCTATGTTAGGTATATCAAATGCGAGGTTTTCTATGTTTAGTTTAGTAAAACTATGTGTGCATTTATTTTTATTAAGTGATAGTTTTATTATTAGTAAGACAGCATGATGATCTGTGATTGTTGAGTTAGTAACAAAAGTACATGATGGTTGGCTCGTTTTAATAATGAAATGGTCTAAGCAAGATCCACTTTGATGAGTAGGAAAGGTATGGGCTGGCAAGAGACCGTGAAAAGAGCATATGTTAAGGTAATCATGTCCTCGGATGTCATTTCTCCCTGATATAATATTTATGTTTATGTCACCCGTTATAATAATATTTTTATATGATGATAGATTGTTTAGTGCTAAGTCAAGGGAGTTCAGGAACTTATCTACATTTAGCGATGGCGGCCTGTATATTGACAAAATGGCAGTGTCATTATTAATTTTAAGGAGCAGACTGTTACAGTCGTGAAGAGTTGGTTTTTCTATTACAGCATTTAAATCATTTTTAATGTATACTACTAGGCCATCGTTTTGGTTAATTATATTTTCGCTACAAAACGATTTGTATCCAGCTAGTGTTGGTAGTCCAATGGATCTTTTAGATAACCAGCATTCAGATAACACTATTATGTCACAATTTATTGCTATAGTATGCAACAGTATTTCAAGTTCCTGAAAATTCTTATAAATACTACGAATATTTTGCGTCATAATCGTTAGACTTTTGTCATATGATGGAAATAAGCTTAGACAATCTTCAATTTTACAGACCTTAGAGTCTGAAATTGAAAGTTCGTCAAGATCATTAATTAGTTTATTAGCCATGATTAGGCGCGGTTAAAGGTGTTTCCTAACTGTAAATGTGCTTCTTTCTTATTATCGGCGCTCCTAGGCGCCTTCATAGTCAACTGAGTTTAAATACCTGTCTTCAGCATACTTTCGAGCGGGGCAGTTCTCGTGTCCGGTTTGGTGGTCATTGGACTTCTTAAATCTTTTGCAAGTTGCACAGGCCGGTGGCGATGTCTTTTTGCATTCTTTAATTGTATGACCAGCTTCACCACAGTGTCCACAAGTCGGTGTTGTTTCGCGGCAGAATTTCGCAGCATGGCCATATTGTTGGCAATTGTAACACCTTGTCACGAGAGTAAAGTCTCTTACTGGGCATGATGTCCAGTTTATAAAAACTCTCTCCTGGTTGACAAGGGCTTTTCTGATGGCAGATGGTACTTCTATGATGTAGTTACACGTAGAAGTATTTTTCTTTCCAGACTTGTGAGACAATTTGGTAGAGCCTAGAAATGACTCCCGTGTCTTATCTGGGTATTTTTGAGCCAGGTTTTGCTCAAAAATACACTCAAAGACCTCTTTTTCACTAAGTGCAGTAGGAACACCAATAACTACTATCCTAGGTCGTCGCTTAGCACGCTCTTCAACAGAAAGGCCTGAGGCAATGAGTCTACTTGAGCCTTTAAGCTTTTCAACATCATCTCTATTTTCTGTGCTGATGACAACACCGCCATTTTTGATTTTTCTGACGCCACGCACGTGTAATTTCATTTGGGTGAAATTATGGTCTGAATCAAAGCCTTTGTGTCGTCACTGCTTTTACTTTTGTCCGTCGGATAAATAGTAACAGCGCTAATGTTGTTAGGGCGGACAAAAGTATTGCTGCCTTTCTTGACCATGTCAGCAAACGAATTCTTATCGGTCTGGCTGCAGTTTCCTTTCACTGCTTTTCTAATATCTTCGAGTGTGTTCGAGATATTTTGCGTTTCCTGTAGGTGCTGAATTGTGGTTTGTGCTTGTAGGGCTTTCTGTTTAAGCGACTGATAATTTACAGCCATTTCAGATGAGGCATTGTTTACTTTGCGGCACAGATTTGTAACTCGTAGTTTGAGTTCCGAGTTTAACTTGCTCTCTGCAGCAATTGTAGAGACCTCACTCAAATAGGTATCTATAACCTTCATCCATCTCTGTATATCTGCTGTAGGGATTACCTCAAATGGCTCAGCAGCGGCAGCAGGCGGCTTTACGTCGTTACGAGGAGACGGTAAGGGCAATGGTAATGGCGGAGGGCTTCTTTCCATTAGTTGGCTGCGCCCAAATGGGCTAGAGCTTGCCATTCTTAAATATTTGATGTCAGACAAAACCAATAAACATTGTTTCGTTTATGCACGTAAAAAACTGCAATCACTCGATATAGTCGTGACACACTTAATTATTCACTAACACTAACATTTAATATTTATAACATTATAATATTTATATATTGCGCTACAATCCACAATAAACACGTCCGCATCGAGCGAGTAGTAATGCAATATCTATAGTATATAATATATAATGGTCTAAAATCTATAGTATATAATGGTTGATGGGTGGGATATGAGGCTAAAAGATGACTGTTGATTGAGGCTGGTTGGTGGTTGAGATATTGTAACAGTAGCAGTGGTGCTGCAAGAGGGATTCTCAGTCAAGACTGTTGGTTCTTGTTCAATATTGGTCATCGCAGATGGCAAAAAATCCAAATCACTAAAAACATCCCGATTGAAGGGATAACATTTGAACCCATTTTGTGTATTTCTAGTCTAGCTGCCTTGGCAAAAGCTAAATTAACTAAGCCAGCGATATCGTAGTCTGTGATACTAGCGGCTGGATTTCGTCTCATCCACACTGCGCTTTCTAAAGCAAATGCAGCCTTGAATGGGTTAAAAAATATTCTGTCGAGCGGTTGCAACTTATGCGTTGTGTGTGGTGGAGTGCTGAGCATATGGATGTTGTTAGCACGAGCATACTCTATCACTGCCAATTCTTTGTGGCTTCCATGACCATCAATAATTAAAAGGACAGGATTCTCCTTTGAAGGCTCTTAAATTTTGGCATTTTGTATGTGATCTGGAAAAGAAATAATATGTTAAGTGCCTTCTTTATATTACCTACATAATGTTTATAATAAGCATTAAAGTTATTAAAATAAAGACAATCTCTCAACTAAAAAAGTGTCCAAGGGTAACTAACAAAATTGTAGCCGGGCTTAGCCGACCGTCCCGATCCAATATTTTTATTTAAGATAAATAATCCTACAAACCCAACTACAATAAACAACGTAACTTGTAAACAACACCAATTACTGCACAGCATAGTTAATAAATTATGGTGAAGTACTTACATTTAATATGCAATAACTGCATTCAAAAAGTAAACGGCTCACGCACAAAGACTTAAACAGAAAAATAAACGATTGCCACTCGTTGTCCGTTCGGCGATTGCGTCACAACTAATTCGATTACTTACTTACGCGACGCTGCGAACGTTTTGAAGTATGCACTGTTTATCTATGTGTGCGTAGTGGCCGTAAAGTAACAGTGGCCGAGGCTACCCGCCGGCCGGGGCTACCCGACTCTCCCTATCCCTAGATTCTGTTGATGTGTAGTATATATAGTATACAGGGTGATTTTGAAATCGTGTAATTCCTTTTAACCACGCATTCTACTGGTGATATAGAATAACCCTGACAATATTTTTTCTTAATTAGAATAATGGTTTCGGCAAAATTAGAGTACAGATTTTTTTCATGAAATGATTTCAAATAGTCATATTTTAACCACCTGACACAATCTTAATATTTTACTAATTTAAAAATAATAACATAACAATAACTGATGTCGTAAATAATAAGGGGCAATAAAAAGGACCGCCCGTTATTATTTACGGCATTAATTATTAATATGTTTTTTTATTTTAATTAGAAAAAAAAAAAAGCCTCGGTTGGTTAACATATGACTATCTGACACCATTTCACGAAAAAAATGGAACAATAAATTTTTCAAAAAAAATTATTCTAATTAAATAAAAATATGGTCAGGGTTATTCTATATCACCAGTAGAATGCGTGGTTAAAAGGAATTACACGATTTCAAAATCATCCTGTATAGTTAGTGTAATTACTATCCCTTGCATTACTCGAACCTGCTACTTTCGGCACTTTAATACTAGCCTGACCTTTTTTTTTTTTTTTTTTTTTTATTTTTTTTTTTTACGTGGGGGAATGCAATGACGCATATCCCTCCACGGGGGCGGGCGGAGGGATTATGTCGGACTCGCCGGGGTAAAAGAAAGATGGAAATAATAGTAATGTACCTCCCGGAATACCGACTAAACCTACCACGGTGTTCCTCGACAAAACCACTATCGACGGGGCCGCGCGAATCGCTTTCGCATGCGGTCGCGACCCCGCCGCGGTTACGGCCTGCCGTATGAAACGGCAGGCAACTACACGAAAGACCTACCCAAAATAGGCACTACGTCGCTTAAAACCCTACTGTCTGCCCTAGAGGGGAGACGGACTCGACACAGAGGCGCGCGTGGGAACACGCACGCCGCCTCTCAGACCTGGTGCTGAACGGATGGCGGACAGGCCCACAAAGCCCGCCACCCCCAGGTCAAACCTCAGGGTGGCTGGAGGTCGTCTCGCGCCCTCCGGCGCCCGGCTCTGCGGTTGGGGAGAGGGTTTAAACGTTCCCTCTCCCGCTCCGCCGCCTCCTTGATGGAAATAACTTCCTCACAGAAGGAGGCGACGGCGTTCCACGACCTCTCACTCCGGACCATAGACTGAACTACGGCCGGGAGCGAGAGGGCAACTGATCCGACTGCCGCGATCAAATCACGGCGCTGCGATGCCCAGGCGGGGCAAACCGCCAAAGTGTGCAGCGCCGTGTCCTCAACAACGTCGCGGCAGTCGCCGCAGTGGTGACAACCGGGCGTCTCTTGCCGGCGTATACGACACAGGAACCGGCCAAAACAACCGTGGCCAGTCAGAACCTGTGTCAGCCGGAAGGTGAGGGCGCCATGCCGCCTCTCCAGCCACTCCTCAAAAACGGGACTTACCGCCACGATCGTGGCGTGCCCGAATACTAGCCTGACCTGAGCTGACCTCTTACAACTACTGAACCATCTGCGGAATAATTAAAATGTATTGTGTAGTTATATTTTACTAAGTTTTGTCTTACCTCGCGTTAATGTAGATTATGTCAATAAATTTATATCCCTCGGGAACAGTTCTTTTTTTCTGCATGAATACCCTATATCCTTTTCTGTACCCCTGAACAATGTGTATGCAAACTTTCATAATCTCGACATTGCTAACGCCTTCAACACCTTGACCTGGAGTTGTGTTAGGGAGGCACTCGTTTCCGCGTACCGCCCCATAGTGCTGCTGGATGAGGTGGGCAAGCTCTTTGAGCGTGTAGTGGTTGCCCGCCTCTCCAGGCACCTGGTGCGGGTGGGCCCCGACTTGTCCGAACTGCAGTTCGGATTCCGAGAGGGCCGATCGACGATTGACGCGATCAGTCGCGTCAAGGCCCTCTCGGATGAGGCGGTCGCCTCGCGCGGGGTGGTGTTGGCGGTGTCCTTGGACATCGCCAACGCGTTCAACACCCTGCCGTGGGCGACTATTAGGGAGGCGCTCCGATTTCATGGAGTGCCTCCCTACCTGCGCCGAATAGTCGGGGACTACCTGCACCAGAGGAGCGTATTCTGTGTGGGGCGGAACGGAGAGACGTTCCGGAGGGAGGTGTCGTGCGGTGTTCCGCAGGGTTCCGTTCTTGGACCGATCCTGTGGAACATCGGCTACGACTGGGTTCTGCGGGGCGCCCTGCCCCCGGGTAACAAGTTACGCCGACGACACGCTGGTCACGGCCCGGGGAGAGGATTACGGGGCAGCTGCCCGTCTTGCCACGGCAGGGGTGGCCCTGGTTGTCGGTAGAATTAGGATGTTGGGACTGGAGGTGGCGCTGGAAAAGTCCGAGGCCCTGTTATTTCATGGGCCTCGGCGGGCGCCGCCACCAGATGCCCACATCATAGTTGGAGGGGTCCGCATCGGGGTGGAGCCGAGTATGAAATACTTGGGGCTCCACCTCGACGGCCGCTGGAACTTTCGCGTCCATTTTAGCCGCCTGGCCCCCCGGCTGATGTCGGCGGCGGGAGCGCTTAGCTCTCTGCTGCCGAATATCGGGGGGCCGAGTGTCGTCTGCCGCCGCCTCTATCTGGGGGTGGTGCGGTCGATGGCCCTCTACGGGTCGCCCATTTGGGCCGGCGCCCTCGATCGCCGAAACATCGCCCTCCTGAGGAAACCTCAGAGGGCGATGGCGATCAGGGTGTCGCGGGCGTACCGCACCGTCTCCTTTGAGGCGGCGTGCGTCCTGGCGGCATCGCCGCCCTGGGATTTGGAGGCGGAGGTCCAAGCGTCGGTGTATCACTGGCGCGTGGACCTCCGGCTCCATGGTGAGGAACCCACTCACGGGGCGGTGGAGACGCGAAGGTCCCAGGCTCGACTGGTCCTCGAGGCCAGGTGGGAGGAGCGACTGGCCCAGCCCCGCTATGGGGTGAGGACAGTCGAGGCTGTCCGTCCGGTGCTAAGGCAATGGACGGACAGACGGCGCGGACCGCTCACCTACCGGCTTACTCAGGTGCTCTCTGGACACGGCTGTTTCGGAGAGTACCTGTGCAAGATAGCCGGTAGGGAGCCGACAACCAGGTGTCACCACTGCGAGGAGTGCGACCGGGACACGGCGCAGCACACGCTGGAGGAGTGTCCGGCGTGGGCCGAGGAGCGCTGTGCCCTGGTCGCCGTGATTGGCCCCGACCTCTCGTTGCCGACCGTCGTATCCATGATGGTCGGTGACGACAGGTGCTGGGGCGCAATGAGGTCCTTCTGCGAGGCTGTCATCTCGCAGAAGGAGGCGGCGGAGCGGGGGCGTGAGGAAGATCCTTACGCCCCGGACATCCGCCGCCGGAGGAGGGGGCGCAGGAGACGCGCTTATGTCGCTCTCCTGCCCCCCACCTAAGGGTTCTGGGTGGCAAGGCCTCAGGGGACCCTGCCACCCGTGAGTAAGAACCCATAGAGGGCGCGCGCGGTGTTCCCGCGCGCCTTCTAACGTCGAAAGGGGAGAGCTGCGAAATGCTCTCCCCCGGGGACGAGAGGAGGTCGGGTCCCATTGACCCGGCCGGCACCCACACGGGGGGGCCTGCTATGGATGAATCTTTTTAGACTCCCAACAGGCCCCCCCCACTGGGTGAGAGAGGGAACACCCCAGGTTTTTTTAGTGGGTATACCAGCAATAGGCTGGTGAGTCCCACACGCCCCGCCGGTGCCGTCCCCTAGCCGGCGGGGGGTAGTGCATCAAGCATTTTTTCCTGGGTATCAAAAAAAAAAAAAAAAAAAAAAGGGAGGCACTCGTAATTCACCGAGTGCCAAACTACTTCCGTCGTATTGTCGGGGCCTATTTGAATGAACGATATGTTGTCTATCCGGGTCAAGCGGTCGGATGGGTTCGGCGAGAGATGTCGTCCGGTGTTCCACAGGGTTCTGTTCTTAGGCCGCGACTGTGGAAAATCGGGTACAACTGGGTGTTACGCGGTGCGCTTCGCCGTGGTGTCACCGTGACGTGCTACGCAGACGACACCCTAGTCACGGTGCGAGAGAAGACGCACCGAGAAGCGGGCATCCTGGCTACAGCAAGGGTTGCATAAGTCGTGCTTAGAATCCGGTGGCTGGGCCTATAAGTCGTCCGAGGCCCTCAGTTTTCACAGGCCTCGAAAAGGACTCCCACCAGGTTCCAGCATCATGGTAGGAGGCGTTCGCATCGGCATTGAGTCGACGTTAAAATACTTGGGATTGGTTGACTCGATAGGCGATGGAACTTCGGACATCACTTCCGGAGGCTGGCCCCAAACTCATGGGTACGGCCGCCACTCTTTCGCGGCTGCTCCCCAACTTAGGGGGGCCAGACGCCTCCTGCCGGAGGCTCTATATTGGGATCGTACGGTCCATGACGATATACGGCAACCCTGTCTGGGCGCCTTCCCTGACGGCACGCAGTGCGGTAATATTACATCCGCCGCAACGCGCAATGGCCGTCAGGATCATAAGAGGTTACCGCACGATCTCTTTCGAAGCGGCGAGCCTCTTTGCCGGCACTCCATCCTGGGATCTAGAAGCGAAAGCCCTCGCGTCTTTACATCAATGGCGCGGGAAAGCGCTGAGGCGCGGCTACCACGCGAAATCGAGGTGTAGCGATGCGCACTACGTCAGATCCTGGTGGCGGACTGGAGGGTACGACTAGTGCAACCGAGCGCAGGGCACGCCGCGATAGCGGCGGTAAGACTCATCATGGAGGAGTGGCTGGAGAGACAACATGGTGCCCTATCATATCTGCTAACACAGATACTCTCGGGGCACGGGTGCTTCGGGACGTACCTGTGTCGTATCGGAAGAGAAGAGACGTCCCGGTGCCATCACTGTGGAGATTGCCTCGAGGACACAGCACAGCATGCGCTGGATGACTGCCCAGCCTGGGCGAAAGAGCGCCGTGACCTCATCGCGGCAGTTGGGGTGGAACGTCTCTCGCTACCGGCCATCTTTTCCCGGTACAGCCCGACATAACCCATCAAGGCATCCCAAGACGTTAAAAAAAAAGTATATTAACAATACTTTTTCCTGGATGAAAGGTAGGTATCCTATGTTCCATTCTGTACCATTTACAAACGTGTATGCGAAATTTCATGATGATCAGTAAGTGGCTCAGGCGTGAAAACGTAACAAACAAACTCACATTCGCATTTATAATATTACTTATGATTACAGACAATCGATTAAAAGTAGGTACGGCGTGGAGTAGTAGATAAATAATGTATGCATGAGTCGTCTCATTCGGTTGGACATTGAAGTTTGCACAAACGCGTCATTAAACTCACTTCGAACTATCTATATTGGTATTAATAATCGCTTACATACTTCAGTGCAAAGTATCTACTCATTAGATTTTTGTTTACGTTGTTTTATTGACATGATAGCTGTTTGTATTTTGGGACAGGCATTCGGGATAACGACCAATGAAATTATTCAGTTGTTAACATATGGCATGCGTTACAGAAATCTCTCGCACCCCGCATGCGGGCGCTAACGATCTATGAAAATGAGCCCAAAAGGTCAAGGGGTAACCTTTTATTCAGAAAAAGTATCTACTGTTCAAATCTAACAATCTATATTTACGCAAGCAAAGTCGTGGGCAAAATCTAGTTAAAATGAAACGTGAACCGCACTAATGTTATCTTTTTAGGTTTTGGAGTAGAAGCGATAATTTATCTTAGGTAGTGTTTGATATAATTATCTTTTCTATGTACCTACTCCAGTTTCACTACGTTATTATCTTTTCTTTTTACCTATAAAAGACAATTCCGTCACGCGGAGTTTACAAACATTCAAATAACGGGCACAAAGTACACCCAGACTAGGAACAATTATTTATTGATTACACAATTTTTTTGCCACGTGTGGGGTTCGAACCCACAACACTTGGGCACAGTGGTAGGCGACCGCTTTAAGGACTACACCATCCTTGCGGTCATTGCAGACTTGTACAAGTTGTACAGCTTCTATTCGAAAACTAAAACTGTACTATGCGCTCCATCTAACAGACGCACTTGTATTACCTTCCTTATCTATCCCATAGATTATACACATTATATTGTGTTTGCGGACAGGTATGTTCCGTAAAGAAACCTAGATAACAAACATATAAACAAAACATGTTATCGCTGCAATATGAATTTATAGAGGTAGTCAATTCGCTCCAGTTTGCAGTATGTGAACGAAATCACAGATATAAACGTAGATCCCGCTGAGGTCTGTGCATATACCTCCAAATATTTTAAGGGTATAATTAATTAAACATCTCATTATATGATAAGAAAATTTATTTACATTTAATTTACACCTACAAAGGCTTAGGAATAACTATATAACACTACGTATAAAAGTGGATTTTACACAAAATATAAAATGTGTTAAGGTAATTAAAAATATGAAACAATACTTTTAGGTAGACGCACATTTAAGCACATGCGTGATCAAAGGGTTTAAACATAAGATTATTATTACGAGCGAATTTGAATTCTTACAAGTAATAGAAGCAGTATTTCTGGTTTAAGTCCTTTTCCAATTATAATAAATATTCAATATAAATAAATATATTTTAACAATATGATTTGCCTGTAGTGTCAGTAAATAATAGATCCGTTATCTATAATTTAAACAAAAGCTTTTATAGCCAAAAAATGACCAGGAAAAATAACAATAAATATCTAAAATAAACAGTAATATCATTTCAATTGTGATGATATGGTACAAATGCAGTTATCCATATTGTACGTTAAAAATGTATAACTCATATCAACAGGCAAATATTCAAAATTATCGGCAAATATAAACTTGAACCATAAATATAGCTTTTAAAATCTTGCCGCATGCTTTTAATGGCACCATTTGTAACGAAATAGCAGTTTGATACTAGCTTAATATAAATCAAAGATTAATTATAACTTAATTAAACATCACATTAAAATTCGATAAAAAAAATAAGTTCGGTTTTTGCTCCGCGTGGACACAACACAACAGTTCGGATAAAGGCTTTTGCCAACTATTTTCAATACTTACTTAAAAAAGTATAATACAAACTATATAATATAAATTTCCAAGTCTCGACAAGATGATTAGGTATGATCGTAATTAAAACGTCATCAACAGTCCAGCTAAAGCCGATTCATAGTCTGCTAACGATCGTACTAAATCAAATCATGCATATGCACAACATGCTGCCTGCATGCTAATACATGCAATCTGTTAACTTGTCAACGATTGTTGATAGACAACTGTACGTTATGGTTGGCTGCGATCGTTAACAAACTATATGAATTACCTTTAGTTACACTGTGCTATCCCTAATACACCTGGTCATTAATGTTGGGTTGGTTTTTGAAATGATTATTTGTTAATAACAATTACATGCCCAAGCACAAGTTTGTATGAAATCACCGGTCTATTTATACTTTGTCAATGAAAAAAAGGAAAAAATACAAAAGCGCTTTTGTTTTTGTATGTATACTGGGTCCAAATAATACAGGAAAAAGTAACGTGGATACGAAAAGAAGTACTTAGTTTATGTAGGTGCAGTAAATAATAATAACAATCAGTCGTAAAAGTATTGTTCTATCTGTGTTGGTAATAATTCACATACATTACCAATTATACGTCTTAGACAAAACGAAGACAACTAGTAGTAGGTATGTACGTTAATTAGATTTTCGGGTCTACATAATTTATTTTTCTTAAATTAAAATTTCCTATCAATCGCTCATATAAATTCGGTTTTCATTCATCCTGATTAGCAATCCCGCTCACTTTGAACACTTAAGCACTTGTTTTTTCGGTATTGATTAGCGGGCAGAGCGCGTAGGTAGTTAAGGTAAAAACTAGGAACGAGTTAGCAAGCAGGTGGAAAAGAGAGTGTTGTTTTCATATTTTTGTAGCTGGGCGATTAGCGAATGTGCGAGTGCTTTGTGCGATTACTCGCGTTCTCTGCCAACTGCCCCAGTACTAATGCACCTCTTACCTGTACCACTAAGTGCCTGTGAGCGATAGTTGCTGAGCGACTAATTATTATTAATGTGTATATCTTTTGCACGAAATATTATATCATTAGTACGTTTCATAAGAGAGAAAACCGATCGGTAGTCCCGGCGTAGCGTCTACAGCGTTTCGGTACTTCGGGTAGATTCGGCAATATTCGACTGCGACCCGAACTACGTGTTTGTGCGGGCATGTCGGCAATTTTATCGAGCGCATATTTGAAATTAACGCCGCTATTCGAAAATATGTATAGCAGCAACTATTGTTTTACTGGTTTTTTATTTACGCTTTCTTTAAGCGAAAACGTGTTGAAGAAATGTTTTGCATGATATTTACCATATTTGCCGAAGAACTCACTATTTTAGTAGATATTAAAAAGCTCAGGACCCAACATAAGTAATTTTAGAATCGTACAATTGGTACACGTAGGAAACCAACCATTTATAGATTAAACAATATTGTACTATAAAACATAACATACACAAAAATAATCACTTGATGTATAAAAAAGTACATTACATAATAATTTAAAAATAATTTACATATCTTACATTATATGATAAATAAACATATAAACATCACCACTGCAGACTAGCCTACGAGTAATTCAGCGTTGGATTATTTTTATTCATTCGATTTCTGATTACATCAGATTTAACAAATAAACATATATACGATCGAAACTGAATAATGTACTAGCTTGACTAATCTTACGCTATATTGACCCGACATAATATGTTTCGAATAATAAATTTCTATGTGTACACTGTTCGCTTGTGTTAGCTTTTCAATTGCATCTACTATGAGTTTTATAGCTCAATTCGTACTTATATTTATATTTGATTATCGTTATGTTTGTTTTGCCATATATTTTCTTATTGCCCGTCACGTAATGGCACCTTTATTATTCATCTGTATATTTATTATTTTTACTATTATCTAATCAAATGTATGGAAAGACATGCTAACGATGAAATGTGACAAACTGCCTAAAGAAATATGAAAACTCATAGTAGGCGCTCAACTCATAGTATATCGATAATTATTTTCGATAATTATCAAGACAAATAGTTTATCCCGATATTCCCACGGCATCGGGACTTACGCGTGTGAAACCGCGGGGCGCAGCTAGTAGATTGATAAATATTTATGTATATTTTATATTAATCGTTTTTTTATTCGAATCTTATAACTCTGTCGATTACTTCTATATCATCTGTTCATTACATTATTTGTCCGACAATTATCGCGCTAATTACCATGAAGCATATTCGTCCTAAAAATTAAACATTTGCTTAATAAAGTAAACTATTGTTAAATTATATATCATCTCAAAGATGATTCAGAGCAATCTAATCGTACTAATTTTTTCGAGAACATGCAACGTCTTCAATAAATTTAGAATCTAAGAATTGCTAAAGTAATTACTTACATTTTTTGTCTACATTTCCAAAAGACGTGTTCCTTCCTAAAGACAATTTATTTAATTTTGACTTTATGCAATTAAAACTAGTCATACACAATAACTAGACACAGTTAACACATTACGTTAAAAGCAAACAATTTTAGACATAGACAAATTATATTCACGTGGACTACCATATTTTTTTATAGATTTCACACCCGTCGCGTTTTATACTCGAGTTTTCTTTCCACAAATTGATTAGCTCAAAGACGTTTCCGCTAGAGATGCTTAAAAATATATGGAAAGATGTCAAAGTCCATCGAGACCTATAAAAACTTATGGTCTACCCTCCAATGTCGGTATCAAAACGACTCGATAACATCAATTTGAGATCTAATTGTACTTTAACATTTATAAAAGTCACTGTACACAAATCTATTTGTTACATTCAAAACTATTTGTATACAAAATGTATCAATATTTTCTTCATAAGACTTCAATGTTATAATAGCGAACGTTTTGCTTCGATCTAAATTATCTAGAGTGATCGCGTACTTATAAACTAGAACTAAGACATGCGCTCTGACGTGTACATTATCTCTTGTATGCTGAAGACCGTAAATGTAGAGACATAGAGAATTGACGGATTTGGCAATGGATCGAGAAAGATAGAAATTGCTACACCGACAAGAGCATGACACTTAAATTTTGGATGGATGAATGGATGCTGTAGACAATCCTTTTTCATTGTGTATGCGCTGCCAGCTGACTAGATTTTAATGAAGTCAGTGGCTAATACCACTAATCTATTTATACAGGGTGATTTTGAAATCGTGTAATTCCTTTTAACCACGCATTCTACTGGTGATATAGAATAACCCTGACCATATTTTTATTCAATTAGAATTATCTTTTTGAAAAATGATTGTTCCGTTTTTTTTCGTGAAATGGTGTCAGATAGTCATATGTTAACCAACCAAGGCAATTTTAATTTTTTACTAATTAAAATAAAAAAACATATTAATAATTAATGTCGTAAATAATAACGGGCGGTCCTTTTTATTGCCCCTTATTATTTACGCTTACAGTTATTGTTATGTTATTATTTTTAAATTAGTAAAATATTAAGATTGTGTCAGGTGGTTAAAATATGACTATTTGAAATCATTTCATGAAAAAAATATGTACTCTAAATCTGCCGAAACCATTATTCTAATTAAGAAAAAATATGGTCAGGGTTATTCTATATCACCAGTAGAATGCGTGGTTAAAAGGAATTACACGATTTCAAAATCACCCTGTATATGTAGATGAGAGATATCTTGACAAAATTAGGATGAACTATTCAAAGTTTGAACAGAAAACAATTGTTTTTAGAGTAATCAATATGAAAATAACTCTAAACGAATATTGAGATGGTATGGTGGTGTTGACAATTCCAATATAAGCCATATTTCAACTAATTCCGTTTAGTATAACTGGATATATGGTGCACATGAAGTCACATGCGGACGAAATCGCAGGCAAAATCTAGTTATGTTTAAGAAACAGTTTTCTCTCAGTTGTAAGTTTATACTGTAGAATCTAGTTAAGATAATGGTGGTGCAGATGGTACGACGTTGTCGTTTAAACAATTATACTTTGAATTCGTAGATGTTTTGAGCCTCAGCGGCCCGCCGGCGGTCAGGCACATTAAGTTCTTCAATTATGTCTGTAATTCTTGCAATTGGCAGATTAAACTAGTATTTTACCATGGACCTTTAACAGTCGCAAAACTATACCAGTAGTTTTGCAAAACAACTTTATATAAAACTTGAGCAGTCTTAGTCTTAGCTTACATAGTACGCAACCTTGATTTAGGAATGACGACACTGACTGTGCATGAACTAATAAACGACAACAAACGTTGTTTGAAATAAATCCAGAGTTTTTAAATAAATTGAATGTGTATGTTCTGATAACACAAGTAGAGCAACGTCTCAATAATAAGTATACAATCACAAATGCCTCAGGTATCTTGGCGAAACCTTCGGCGATCACAATTCGTAATCACATCATTTGAATTCAAGCTAAGTAAATTAGATTCAATACACGGCAATAAATAGCAAACTTTAAAAAGGCTTTGTTTATTCTTTATTTTGTTTTCTATTTTACACGCTGATATTTGTAGTGTAAGGTGACAGAAAATAATACAGCGGTCATACCCGATGGTGCCAGTACGGTAAAGTACTTAAGTCGTTCTTTATATAATACTACTAGTTTTCCTGATAGGCTAGGAGATTTCAAACAATTTTTGTGTTATACTGTATTAGAAGAATATTAGCGATAGCAACTGTACTTAAATTCATTAAATCTATAAGGACCTATTAGAATGTTTTGGCGCCAAAGCCATATCACATTGTGCCTAGATATATTTTCAATTGCTTTCAGAAGAGATATGTCAGGATCGGAGTAAGTGGAAGAAGATTCTGCTTACCCCTCCGGCAACCAGGGGTGAAATTATTACCTAGAGGTAATCTTGCGAGTGTAATGTAAACAATAAAATTGAGCTTACATTAGCGAAGAGCGGGCATTTTGAACTTCGAGTGCACTTATTAGATTTATGACAACTATTTTAAACCTATGCCAATTATTGCCGTTGAATCACCTAATTATCTTAGACTTGATCTCGTTGTAAATTAAGTAAATAAACAATAATCATAAGTACCAATAACATAAACGGAACATAACACAATATCGATGTATCAGAACTACACAACACAACATACGACTCCATACAACTTTAACAGCACTTGTTAACACCCATTCTCATAAATATATTTGGTAAATTCAGACATTTTTACAAAGACACTGATTACGAATACACTTATTATATAGATATTTTCACTTTTTAGTTAACGATGCGTTCACACCTTACGGTTTCACGAATCGGTATTAGTGACGTATGAAAACCTCCATATGACGCCTGATAACGCTGAATACCGAAAGGAGAACGCTTATAAAATTAAACTACTTTATACCGAATATATCATGGTTAATTAAAGAGAAGCAATCGTTTTAAACTATTTCAATGTACACTTTCCTTGACATTTCGACTGCTTTTTAGCAGGTTTGGTCACGGGGAGACCAAAATAGTGGTCATCTTAATTTATCAAAGTGCAATGTGCATTTATTCCAAAGTATGAGGTCTTGGTATGTTTGTTTTTTCTGGTAGGGTTTGAGTAAATTAATTACTGGATCCCACCCTGTACAATGCGCTTTAGTATCCATACCAGGAAACCGATTTGTGTACCGTAAGTGTGAACGTACCGTTAGATATTAGAATTAGTTCGTTCAATCGTTGGCACATATTACCTTTGATTCATCATTTTAGTTGACTCTCTAGTGTCTTATCGTGAGAAAATAACATTTCATGTTTGTTAATTGACACTTAAATATGATCACTCCGAAACTGTATTTACACTCGCATAAAATCTTAATAAAATTCAATTAATTTTGTGCTGTCAACGATTATCATTAATCGAGGAATATATCGATATCACACAGTAGGACACATGAGTGAGTTAAAAATTTCCCATCGATTAAACACGTATCGATAAAATCTTAAATTCACTTTCACACAACGGGCATCTCTAGTAAACAACATCATGATCAAAAATCGTTCATCAAATCTCAATTTCACAATAAATATTATAAATAACAACATTTAAGTTGACACAATCGACTTTTGAGATTGATAAGTCAGTGCATCGATCGTGTTAAATTCATAATTTCTGTGTGGGGCAAAGGCCCCGTACATGTTTGAGAGAAGACTCACGTTGGCTGTTCGCATTGCTATGAGAATACTGTGCCGTTCTTGTGCGCGGGTCGTGTGAAGATGACGTCTTCTTCGTCGGCGTTGATGCTCTCAGCGGTGGTGAGGGCGACGGTGTCGCTGTGCACTACGTGTGGCGATTCGTTGAACTCGTCTAACTCTTCTATGCCCGCTGTAAACAAAATACAACAAAACAATGAATATCAAACGGTAGTGTCGGTACCTTTATATTATAAGCCTAACTGCCTCCGTGGCACAGCGGTAGTAAATGCGACTGTTGTGCATGAGGCCTCGGGTTCGAATTCCGAGTTGGGCCAACAAAAAGTTATTGGATTTTTCGGTTAAAAAATCTCAATAGCAGCCAGGACTTAGGAAGGTGGCGGTTGGCGGCGTTAGACACCCCCGTGTCTCGGAAAACACGTAAAGCCTTTGGTCATGCGCTTAATCTCTCTCGTGCTGGATTGCCGTCTCATCAGATCATGAGAGTTAGGGAATCGAGAGTGCATTTGTATTTACGCACACGCTTGTACATTATAATATCTCCTGCGCAGATGGCCAGTCTTCAGCCGTGACCGAAATTCCGTCTGGAGGAAATTATCATAAGCGTAGAAGCCCGGCGACTCTTACTAAAATTACGGAATGAGAATTTATAATAAATAATTAATTACATTGGCAAGGCATGCTAGTATCTCACTTCCATGCGCTTTGGTGAAATTATCCACAAAATGCAAATAAAATTGTTAAATAAAGAGAGGTCACAATTTATTTAACAACTTTTACTGTAAAAATATTATATATATAATTAAGTAATAAAATATTCAAGATTGCGACATTTTGAATCACTAGGCACAGCACTGTCAACTGATAATGGCAAAGTGCTTTAATATGCTTGTCATTCATATCATAATGCCGCTTATAGACACAAAAAACACCCAGATTCAGAACAACCATTTGTGGATCACCCAATTTTTTGTCCCGTGTGGGGATCGAACCCACAACACCCGACGCGGCGGCAGTGGCGAGGCGACCACTTATACCACTAAGTCATCCGTGCGGTCAATATGTATATACATATTTTATTTTATTAGTCTCCTCTTGACGTGTGGCCGTAGATGAAGAAAGTAAAATATCGTATTATATCGTTATCGTACTTAATCAATTTGACTGCTCCGATATAAAGTTATACTTAATCTGATAAAGAAATTGTTTTATATGCCGCTACCAAATTTGTTGGCGAGAATTTATAAATGTAGTCTAGTAGGCAAGGTTAACAAATATTTGTTAGAGAGCAAAAGGAAAATATTTATAATAATAATAATAATAATAATTTATTTATTTGCATAAACACAATTAACACTTATATAAACATAAATACATATTCACTTGTTTACACAATATATAATTTAGTTGACAAATATGTTTATGTTTGTCGTAACTGGTACCTTGCTAAGTTATAGAATAACTTGTATTAAAAGTACCAGTCCCAACCCATACAATATTTGATGTGATACTAGCGTTATATAAGCGTTCGATTACATACATATTAGCAAAAATGCAACTAAAACAAAGTAACAAAAAAATAAAAAAAATATATATCAAGCAAGCGACAGTAATATAGCGGCAGCCCTTAAGTATTTTTTTATTTTTTACTTTATCATCAATTAGTGTAAATTTATTGATTTGCTGAAATGTATACTTTCCATCTGGGTACATTTTAAAGGTTTGCGAGGTCGCAGGGCAATTTTATTATACAAATATATTTCTTTTTAAACTTTTAGTTACTATGTAATAAGGGACGAGTCTAGTCTATTGCCACTTTGGGCCACTTTGTCCGAGGCCGACCATTAGGCTAGGAATCACTACTAATATTATAAAAGAGAAAGTGTATTTATTGGTTTAATTCGACGGATAGCGAAGGATCGACGTGATTTAGAGAAAAGTTTACAAGCCAGAAAGGCCATAGGCTTCTTGTCCGTGTAAAAATAAAAGTTCTGTTGATAGGTGGTCTCTAAAACCAGTCAAGAGAGCTAAGTCACGGATAAAACTTTGTGTATAATAATCAAACCAGCGGTTACTTCTATTCCGATGTAAAGTTGAGTGATACCTCTGATATGTGAAGTGTTTTGATAACAGGGACATGATAACAGTAAAATTGTGATAAAAATCTATGTTTACATTTTTGGATAATGTTACTATTGTGCGTAAAGGAATTAGGTATATTGATTAGACTCTAGACTAATATCATATATTTATTGACATCAATTATAATCTTATTCGTTATAATTTAATTCGCCGTGCACGGCTGCAAATAATTACCCCAACTAATTCTATTACGCCATTTTTGTATGTTGAGTTTATTATATCTTACCAGAAACATTTAGATAGTGGTGACGCAACTAGACTTACAATAGCTACAACGTAGTGAGTGAGTAAAATTCTTGCCAATAAAAAGCAAGAGATAGATATTATTCGGATTCTTAATATCGTACACATAAATTCACATCTTCTTACACATACAACTAAATAAAAATAAACTTACCCGTATAATCAGAGGGCGCTAGTAGTAAGTACTGTTCTGAGCGTGTGGGCCACAACAAGTGCGCCATCACGCAGAACGAGAGGCAGTCTGCCGAGTATGTGATACCTGGAAACAATAACATAAACAATATTAGACATTTCACCCAGCTTCGTTTGCTGGATACAACCAGCAACATGTAGCTGAACAGTGAAAATATTTTATGAATTAATAATCTCAATTATTATTCTGTCTTTATGAACTGTAATTCTGGCTTATATTTTTTTAGTTATAATAATTTGAGTGCAAAAGTCTGCAATAGTTAAGTACTCAAATTAGTTCGATGCGTCGACAACTAATACAAAAATATTTTAAAGAAGTGTCGTTTCGTACAATTCGTGCGAACAGATTCATGCGACACGACCATTAAACTATAATTCTATCAACTACCTTTTAACTATTACTGCTATTTTACTAACGTCCTAACTAATACTATAAATGCGAATGTGTTTGTTTGTTTGTTTTCACGCCTAAACTACTCGACCGATCATAATGAAATTTCTCATTACATGTTGTCAGGGGTACAGAAAAGGACATAGGGTACGTTTCATCTAGAAAACAGTAACAGTACGGTTATTAATCTGACCTACATTTACGCAAGCGAAGATGAAGTCAAAATCTAGTTTGTTATAATTTTAAAAGATAGAGATCATAGAAATGTTGCATTGTGTATCGACTTACATATATATGTTGCTGCAAATCCGGCATGAAGCAAAGATAACTCAATAGAGCATGGCACGTAAAATAAAGTAAGTAAATAATATGGATGATATTGTATCTAATTAATTGCTGACATAATTATTGTAATTAAACCAATTATCACTTAACATGAATAGTTATTTAGATAATTTGTTACATTAAACACATATGATGATAACTTGTCATCCTAACTAATATTTAAATGCGAATTTGAGTTAGTTTATTTGTTTGTTTTGCTTTCACGCCTTAACTACTCCACAAATCATCATGAGATTTCGCATACACGTTGTCAGGAGTACAGAAAAGGATATTGGGTACCTTTTATCCAGAAAAAATGTACTGTTTGTAACCTAACTTACATTTACCCAAGCTGAGCCGCGGGGAAAATCTAATATGTATATTATTTTATCAGTGGGTATAACATCCGTTTTATCATCGTAGCTATACAACACGCCTTTATTTATTACCTAGCAGATTAGAATATGCAACTGTGTTGTCCCAGCTGTGTATATTTAACATGCTTGACTGGTAATAATTAATATGTTTATGATTGTTTTATTATCAGCAATTATAAAGAAGCACGAGTTGCTCTTACGTGTCTTAATATTTACGAGAACTAACTAATAGCAATTATGTAAATACACGAGCAATTGGCGAACATTGTCGAGAATTGTCGCCATACCATTCACCTCAGTGATTGGGTCTAGTTCTATATCTATACTAATATTATAAAGCTGAAGAGTTTGTTTGTTTGGTTGGTTGAACGCGCTAATCTCAGAAACTATTGGTCCGAATTGTAAAGTCTTTTAGTGTTGGATAGCTCATTTTTGAAGAAGGCTATGGGCTATATAACATCACGCTACGAACCACGGGGGCGGCGCAGTAATCATAAACGCGGGTGAAACTGCGGGCACATCTAGTTCATTTATAAACCTTTAAACGGCGGATACAAATAACACCAAGACAACGAACAACCTTTTTGGATCAAACAAATTTTTGTTCTGGATTTGTTTCCACAACACTTGTCGTTGTGGCAGGGGTGAGATGACACTTAACCACTATGCCTTTTGCGCAGTAATTCATGCTTGGATTTTCATTCCTGCCTCTAACCCAGACTAGAGGTACACACAGTGTATGATAAAAAAATATATATCAAGTCTTAGAATACCAGACATATTATAAAAATCTATTGTGTCTGGCCACCAGTGTGCCACTGCGACTCAATAGGTTAAATCAGGAAGATTGCACGAATACTTTAATAATATCTAAGCAATTGTATGGAAAATACTAAGACAAGATTTTAGAAAAAGATAATGTCTTACTTTACAGAAATGGAATCCTACCTTTTATAGAAAATGCATGAAAATAAATTAAACTATTTGGTAAATGGATATGTTAGTATCAGTATATTATTTTGTAATATAAGTACCTTCTAGGTTATTCAATATGCACCTGTCACACACCAATTAACAGCAAAGCCGACATTCATATAATTAGTTTCCAGACACAGAGGTTGTGGTAGGTAGTACATAGAGGAAATACGTATACAACACAGATGTACAAACACGACAATAATAATTAATATACTAAGGGCCGGTTTTTCAATCGTCAGATAACTTTTATCTGATGAATAAATATGGCGGTATGACATATTTTCTATACAAAAGCTGTCAAAACGTCAAATATATTCCTCTGATAAAAGTTATCTGATGATTGAAAAATCGACCCTAAGTCATATTATAAATGCGAATGTGAATTTATTTGTTTGATTGTTACGCTTTCACGCCTTAACTACTACGCTACGCCGTCATAGTGTGAAATTTTGTCTAAGTAGCGAACATCCTCATTTTATTCTTTATTTTGATAGATTTAGTTATAATAAGTTATATTAAAAAACACCTGGTTCGCTATTTCACTTAATTTTAAAGATATAATCATTACTTTCGTAAGGTCATGGTACTCCAAGAAACATGATTTTATCTTTATTTCTCGAAATAGGTGAAAATCGCTTTCACAAATAAATTGATTTTGATTATCGATTAAAAATATACAAGGATTATGAATTTCGAGACTCTAACTGAACGAGAAAAAGAAAAATAACGGAAATGTAAATTAAAATAAAATATTTTTATGAAGTTTACTATATGTTATTAGCATTTCTATTTAGCAAATATGCTCAATATACTAAGGTACAAACAAATTTAAAAAAAAATTAAGGTCTATCTAGCAGGAACTGAGAGATACTTCGTTTCTAAGTTTTTGTTAATTTCTATGGAAATAGGGTTGTAATTTGTCACTGAAAGATCAGAGTGAATAACTTAATGTTCTGTAATAATAAGTAAAGAAAACCCTTACAAAATCATTAGTTTTTGTGAAGTCTGTTTTGTTGGGGTGGGTTTATGGTCCATTAACACGAAACCTTAATAGAATCAGACAATGTAATTATAACTTACATTATAAATGCGAATATGAATTTGTTATTAATCAGTTATTTTGCGAAGAACAAGTCAGATTCAGAAAAAATAAGTATATAAATATGGCTATCTATGACTTTCTCTATACAATTTTTTATAACATGAACAAAGGTTGTCAGTCTTGTGCACTGTTCATGGACCTTCCAAAAGCTTTCGACCAGGTGGATCATGAAATATTAATAAATAAATTGTACGCATTCGGCATTAGGGGCAATGTCCTGGATCTCATAAAATCATACATTAGTGACAGAATACAACTAAAGCAAATTACTAGGTTACATCCAAAAATTAAAAAAGTAATTAGTTATTTATCAGAAGGTAAAAAGACGATAGTATAATTATATTTATAGGCAAAAATTATACAACATTACTAAAACAGGACATCGATAATACTTTACATTGTATAATTAATTGGTTGACACTAAATAGCTTGAAAATTAATCTAGTTAAGACAAATTTTATGACATTTAGAAATAGAATAAATAAATTAGGCAAAATTGACATTAATTATTTGGAACATTAAATTGGAGAAGTAGACAGAACTAAATTTTTAAGACTTAATATTGACTCTTGTTTGAATTGGACATCACATGTGGAACCTTTGTGTGCGAAAATAAATAAATTTGCATATGCCTTGTATGCGCTATCAAAAACTGTAGTTAATAGCTTATCATGGTCATGTAGCACCTATTCTAACATATAGAGTTATATTTTGGGGAAACTCCACAAATTGGGAAGCGGCATTTAAAGCACAAAAGAAATGCATAGGGTCCATTTGAAATTGAGAGCTGCAAAACTTATTTTTTAAAATTAAAGCTGCTAGCGCTACCTAGTATACAGTGTCCGGTAATTAATGGATAACCTTGAAATGTCTTATAGTAGAACTGAAGGCCGTTCAGAAAAATGAAAAAACTAAATAATAAAAAAAATTCAAAAAAATAATTCTAATTAAATAAAAATATGGTCAGGGTTATTCTATATCACCAGTAGAATGCGTGGTTAAAAGGAATTACACGATTTCAAAATCATCCTGTATATATATATTAAAAAGTGCAAGCTATATAGCATAGCATACTTTTGACTGTATATCTATTAGCATAATTAGTGTTTAATAATAAAACAACAAAAAACCGATGGATTTCATTAATTTATGGTCGTAGTATACAAGAAAGTTATACAAGGTAATTAAAAAAAACACATATCTCAGGTAGTAGTTAGGATAGATTTTTCTTCATATTTTTCTGAATGACCATCAGTTCCACTATAAGACATTTCCAGGTTATCCATTAATTACCGGATACCCTGTATATATTCTCAAAATTGTCTTGTTTGTAATTAATAAATTTGAGAAACTTTCGAAGACGCAATAATGAAATGAATGAAAATACACATCCCTGCTAACAATACTGCACAAATGAATAAAAGCATATTATGTACGGCCCCAAGCATTTATAATGACTTACCAAACGAATTGTTAAATATTACGAATTTTATTATATTTAAGCGTGGCGTAAAAAAGTTACTGCTTGCCAAAGCTTACTATTCTGTCAAGGAATATCTAACAGATAAATGTCTTTAAAAATATGACTAACATTATTTAAGATTCTGACATCCTTTGTACCTAATTATTGAATATTTATTCATAAGTTATTTAATAAGTGCTGACATGCTTGTGTCTAATAATGTTTAAAATTAAATACTTTGTAATATTATATTATAAATGAAACTTTGCATGCTTAAAAGCTGAATATGGTGATACCCTGTATTAATTTAAGATCCGCTTAACCTATATTTCGCAAATAAATTATTTGATTTGTTTATTTGTTACGCATTCACGCCTATACTACTCATCCGATCATCATGAAATCTAGCATACATGTTGTCAGGAATACAAAGAGAAACTTAGGGTGCCTTCTTAACGCGAGCAAAGTTGCGGGCAAAAGCTAGTAGTAGTTTATGCAAAATCTTCGTCGTGTGATTCTATTAACTTTTTATTTTTTCATTTTCATTTCATTTTTATTTCATTCAGTGCCATGGGTCTTTGCCGGCTCCATGACACCTCATCCCCTCTTCTCCAGATGGTATCATGTATAGGAATTGAGTTTTGGCATTTGCCTGACGAGGGTGGACCCCTACCCAATTTCACATAACATCCTTCACCGAAGATGTAAGTAGGTAGTTACTTCCTACACGTATAATGAGAGATCGTAAAAACTTTTAAGTTTTCACTAATCATCATTTGTATAAAGTCTGCCTGCGATAATAGAAGTTGAAAACTTTAATGTTGAAAACAGTTATGTTTTCGAGTGCGATATTTTTTTCGAGTAAGTAGGTTAGCGACAACCGTAATCTAAAACTTTAGAACTATATATTTCTGTATTCCTATGCTTATTGCGCCTGTTCTTTTTTTATGGTAGTAGTTGTTACCGTATTTGATAAATACGTCTTGGAAATAATTCTAAACAGGGGCGATAATAGAAAAAAAAAATTTTCGAAATATTTTGTTGTTGCTTGATTATTTGAATTTCTGTGGATATATAGATGCGTTTAGCGATTTCGATCATACCATATTTTTTTTACAAAATTCCAATTACTCGGATGATACGGAGATGAAAATGCGTTTCTATGGTTTCTATGGACATTTCTTGATTTTCTAAATAACTTTAAAATTTAGCTAACGCCGGGAAAGTTTTAATAGAAGCTTTAGTAGGATTATATCTATCCAATACACACATAAACAGAAGATGTCCGCAACTATGATCAAATAACACACTGTGCGCCGTTTGTTATGAAATGGGCTCAGTCGCAGAATCTCTCCTTCTCATAATGTCTACAGGTCGCAAAATGTCCCTTTCTCAGGAAGTCGTATTCGTAAAATGTCCTTTTCTCAGAATGTCTCTTTAATAAAATGTCCCTTTTGCAAAATATAGGTACCTTTTGCAAAATGTCCCTTGTTTCGAATTCCTTTGTATCAGTAAAAAAACAGTCAAGTACAAATCAGATTCGCGTACAGAGGGATACTCATATACTATTCAAATAGGTATCGCAAAAACCACAACTGAAACAACAATAACACCGTGGAGTAGTGGTGCGATAAACGGCTTAATTTTGACAACGCTTACAACGTTGTGTTTATATTGAAAAGCGCGCTTTTGAAAAAGCTTTTCACTTAAAACGCTTTTTGTAATTCGTTATGAAAGCGGACATTAATGCTGCCGCTGCCCGCTTATCAAATCGTTTTATAAAAGCTGTATTAAACGTTAGTAAATTGGCTTACACATTTACGACTACGCAACAAAATGGTGTATCATAAATAATATATTATAATTTATAATGCTACCAATGAATTTTCCTTCGTACTTTATCAAGGTTAGGACTGTCTGAAATTAATTTTATTTGACAATATATTATTAGGTTATTAGTGAAAGAAAGAAAGAAAGAAAGAAAAGAAAGAAAAATATTTATTTTGGCACACAAGGGCACACGCAAAACACTAAGAAAAGCATACTAACAATGCATCGAAGAAAAAATAAATCGTTTAAACGAAAGTTTATGCAACTAAAACAAAAATCTTTTTACTATAAATATTATTACGTAAACAGACAACTCGTAATTTAGTAGCTTAATCCTAATGTTGACATGTTTGTTTGAATATTAGTCTTTATGTCCTTACGCATTGAGTTCATTTTCAATATTACTTTAAAAAAGCAGTGAGCAGTGCGGCCAACCTAACGATCGCGAATCGTTGTCGTCTAACGCGCCAGTCGCCAGAGCACCCAGCGGCTGCGACAGCGTTACAGTTTGTGAAGTTGCTTTCCGTTTAAACGAAATCGGCGTGTACTTATAAACGAACGCTTATGCTTATGTTGATAAGCAGATTGTGTTTAAAGCTTTTCGTTTAAACGCTCACTACTACCGTGGAGACCTCTGTACGCAAATCTCATCCGCACTTGACCGTTTTTACTGATAGCAAGGAATTGGAAATAAGGGACATTTTGCAAAAGGTAAATTTTACGAAAGAGACAATCTGAGAAATAAGACATATTGCGAACTTTTGACATTTTGAAAAGTGGTCATTCTGCGACTGAGTAGTTGTCAAGGAAACCGAAATGCACATAGCGTACCTACCTTCCATCCAGAAAAAGTATTGTTGCCAACCTAACTTACATTTACGCGATCGAAGCCACGGGAAAAATCTAGTACCTATTAAATACGTACGTGTACACATGGGTGAACATAGTTTAAACGTGAGCGTGACTAACGCGCAAAAACGCGTAGGCGCGTGTTCAGAATTTTTCAAACATTTAACTCGCGCTCGTATCACTTAGGTCCGTAATGGGTATAGATAATTATTGTAAATATTTCGATTAAATAAAGAAAGATTAGAAAAAAACTACTTTCCATTTTTCAGTACAAATCGGCAATTTCATACTTTAATCCCTAATATTACCATTTTTAACACAAGTATTATACCTAAGTTAGACCTATTGGGTCGCCGTGACACACCGGTGGCCAGACACAATAGCTTTTCAATTACGTCTGAATGAACTATTATGAGATTAAACTTAAATTTTAACAAAATACTTGTGATCTTACCATAGCTCTATTGTTTGTTTATATAAACAACATTTATCATTAGTAGATAGAGATCTACTAATATAAAAGGAAACTGTTTAACTTATCAATTGTAAAATAACTATAAGGGCAAACGATTGGCGCTAAATGAATGAGACTTGTAGACTCGTTTCTTTACATAACCAAAAACTAGATCAAATTAAAACAAGAAAATCTATACATCCATATATAATATAATAAAGCTGAAGACTTTGTTTGTTTGCTTGAACGCGCTAATCCTAGGAACTACTGATCCGAATTGAAAAATTCTTTTAGTATTGGATAGCTCGTTTATCGAGGCAGGCTATAGGCTATATAACATCACACTACGACCCACGGGGGAGGCGCAGTAATCATAAATGCGGGTGAAACTGCGGGCACATCTAGTTCCTTTATAAACCTTTTAACGGCGGGTACAAAGAACACCAAGACACCGAACAACTCTTTTGGATCAAACAAATTTTTGTTCTGGATTTGTTTCCACAACACTTGTCGTTGTGGCAGGGGTGAGGTGACATTTAACCACTATGCCTTTTGCGCAGTAATTAATAAGCGAACACAACTGGTAACAAATTCTTAAAAATAAATTACGTAAATTCGCTCGCGGGCGCTTGCAAAATACTGTAAGACTTACCCAAAATAAACTTAAACCTCCATAGAGGGCTTATTTGCAGCGCAATGAGCGCTATGATCGGCAGATAGACGAACCATACGAGGCTCGACGCACCGAAGTGAAGTAGGAAATTGAGCTTCGGCATATTATGCTCATACATCATAGTATTGCGTAGTTCTAACACGAACCACGTCATTATAACTACTCGCAGCGCGAGAATCAACCAACCCGGCCACGTCTGGTATTCGTCAATTTCTTCAATAATGTCCACTTCCGTCTAGAAAAAAAAAAACTTGAATAAAACTAAGGCGACTTGTTTAATGAAGGTTACTTTATGAGTGCGTACAGTGAAACCTCATTATCATAAGATCCATAAAAGTTAAAGGCCTTGGAATTATAATATTTTCGAGGTACAATCAGCGGCAAGAAGCTGAAAATTATATTATTATGAATGAAAAGATACATAATACCGTTTTAGTAATGAATTGTGATTAAAATAACTATAATTTAACAATTACTGCAGAAAAACTAGGAATTGCCATTATTATTTGCAATAAACCAATTCCAAATCTCATAAATGTTTATCGACTTATGTCGCTGACTGTAACTACAGTAGAAATATTGGCACCTTCATAAGTATGTATATTATATCTATTATAATAATTATGCTGCTATTATAAGAAATATAGGTACAAATATACTAATTGTCTTAGTCATCAATAAAACGACTATTATATTTGTATATTTTTTGGGTAGGTGTTTGTCTAAAATAAAAGCGATAAGTATATTTAATAAGGATCGTAACTCAAACTGCTCACTACAGGTCGCAAATATAGCGCTTGGATAACCCTAGATCTGGGCTGTTACCATGTGTGCCGTGCATACAGTTATTATCTATGTTATAATCGGAAATTATGTTTCATAATGGTTGAAATAAGACTACATAGATGCACGATTTTATGAGCCTGAGTCGCCAGTAGCATGCATTGAATGGTAAAAACCATACTAATAAATTACAATAATTCAACTGTATATTGAAGAAATACTGTGTTAATTCATCAACTCTGATGATAGACATGTTTGTGTGACCAACACTGTATTGTGATTCCTTTATTATTATTTGAACTGAATGTATCTATGTTGTCTTCCCTTACATTGAATACTTACAGTATTCCACACATATAGCAAGATGTGCACGATTCCATATGCAAGCCATACTCCAAATACTAATGGTTTGTATGTGAGCTCCAATCTAGTTACTGCCCATCCTTTTGCCAATAAAAGCAAGAGCAGCATAAATAGAGTCTGGAAAAACCATTGTTATTATTAATCTTTGAGCACAGAATCAAAGATTCTCTAGACTTAGGGAAATTATCAGACATAGGTACTTAAAGCTATTGGGTATAGAAAAATCTTCCTAGAACTAAGATAGAATTCAGCAAGCATATTAATGTGTATTAGGTATAATGTTTGATTCTGTGTTATAAGTTAATTAAATATTCAAAACTGTTCTCTATTCTCATCCATTCTGAGTTATATCTTACTTTACATAAGCAAACTATTAAGTGATTATAATGATAAATAAGAGAAATTTTATTTACTTAATCTATTTATTTTAATTTTATTTGTTTATTTAATACTATCTATGTAGATACCACAGCTGTGTATGATGCAATTTATTAAAATAGTGCCTTACATATGACACAACATTAAGGGAAAATCTATATAAACCTTTTTATGACATTTCAATATGCATAATAAGTGTTTAGGTAACATGTCAGTGATCTAATATTCATTATTTCAAAGACTGAACACTAGTTTTATTAGTTGGTCCATTAAAATTTGAATTGATGTAGTCTTAGCATTCTATAAAGCATATAACTCATACTCACTCTGCTCATAATATCTAACACATCTCCAGCTGCAGCAAGCCCAGCAAATCCTACTCCATCTGCTGCGAATTTGACTGTATGCAGTACATTAAAGCACAGAGCAATAAACTCCAGGACCAAACTGAATGTGAAAAGCTTTGTCACTGGGTGCTTTTGTGTTCTGTAAAAAGTTTAATATAATAAATAAATAAATTGACTGCATCTATAAAAATCTGGTATATAGAGTATTAGAAAACAGTATGTAATGTTTTAAATTCAAACATACTTTTTTATTTTAATGGTATTCTAGTCAATCAACAATACTGTACATGTAGGCGGACTGTCCTTGAGGTCTGCACCAAACAGTTATTATTTCATAACTACATTAAAAAGGTATGGTACAGTAAATAATGAAAGTAGTTATTCTTACCTGACTGCATATATTTGCACTGGCAGTAAAACAATATAGCACAACCAAAATACAAGATATAACTCGAGTGTATTTTGTCTGTCGAATGAAAACTGATACAGCAATGTGTTGTAAAATGATAAATTTGGACTGCCATTCACCAGCCAAAAATCATACTGTATGGTCTGTGGTTTATGTGTTAAAGTTGTGTTACTACTTGAAGGAGCTCCTTTGTAGTGATGCCAGGTACATGTCACCTCATCTAGGTAACAAGACACCATAGACACATACCAAAACCTATGGACAAAATATTTATATATAAGTATAAATTAAATGAAAATAGGATCTTATAAATAAGTATAATTGAATAATCAATCTGATGTGTTGACGAGTTATTTTCCACTCTAGAATAGTCTATAAATATTAAATACAGTCAAGATTTTTACCTATTAGTTAACAAATTCCCTAAAGTCACAACTCTAAGGCCAATCTATAAGTCTATACTTTAGGTAGCTTGGCAAGTACTACTAAAAATAAAATACTCACAATCCTCAATTAATGTCAGTAATATTATATTATTTGAACATCTTGTATGGCTGTTTACATACTATTATTTTATACATGAAACATTGCCATAAAAAAGTAACTGTTATGATATAAACAAAAGAAACTCAGTTTACTTGAGCACTTAAAGAAGGATATAAGTTACATTTTAAATGAATGCATACAAATGTAGGTATATTGTATTATGATAGGGGATTAGTATTTTTATGGTCATTATATTTATCATTATATTTATATAATGACCACAAAAATACTAATTGCACAGCAAAATATGCTTACTAAAATATTTCATAACGAGCACCTATACGCCTCAAATCACTGCTTTCGTCTCGAAAGGGTTAGGTTATGTCAGGTTCCTTCTTAAATCCACCCAAAAATAGGAGCCTCGCGATGCGGGACTCCGTCAACTTAGTTTGATCTCTTTAAATGTATTTTGGTATACAATTAGTATTTTTGGTAAGCATATTTTGCTGTGTAATTAGTATTTTTATGGAACAAAAGCAAAAAATTGAGGTACAGTTAAATACTACCCTTAATATACAGAATTTAAAAAATGGCCTTAATGCACTATTAATTGCAAGGAATTGAAATTGATTGGTTCCACTTAATGGAAGTTAAAATATACTTTGTCCATAATAACACAATTACTGGCCTAACATAAAATTTGTGTTATATCTAGTTGAACATGTACAGCAACATAAAAGACACTAATGACCTTAACCACTACAAAGATTATTAAATGTATTTACCTTGGCTGTCCTGAATTTTGAATAACATAAGTAAATTGGTTCTTCTTTATAACATTCCATGGTGTATCCTCATCAACACACAGCTCGCCTTTTGTACAAGGAATTCTTCTGAACAAGTCTTGTCCATAAGCATTACATTTTGGGTGATAAGCAGTCTCATTCAAATTTTGAAACATAACCTGACATGCTAGTTCTTTATTTCCAATATCACGACTTTTATAATAGTGTAAAAAGTGTCCTCTATCTAGCACAGCGAATGTTATAGGATATTTGAAATGTACATTCGATGTTATGTTGCCGAAAATATAGCCATATGTTTCCTTTTGAAAATGAATATCAGTTTTTTGAAAACCGAATTTCACTAGAAATTTGAAAAAGTCATCTGTGGAGAATTCACCCTTTATATGTGTGGACGAGACAAATAAGAAGAAGGAACAAAATATTATTGTGCTCGTTTTATTACACATTTTGAGTATTGGAGAAATTGACAAAAAAATAACATTTCTTTATGACACAAACTATATCGATAAAAACAAATTTATATTCACTGCATGTTTGTAAATCTCTTCAGGCCACTATATTGCACTGATTTATTCATTTTTGGTACACTCAACACAAAGCAAAACGAAAATTATAAACATTTTTGTTTAAACTGACACAGACACATCACGCCCGCCACCCTGGTCCCTATCTACTAGAGGTGTACTGTAGGTCGTAGAGAAAGCGCGAGCGCGAGCGGAGCGGAGCGATACCCGATAGCTTTATGCAACGTATAGGTACAATATTTGCAAGGGTTATTTATTAGTAAACATTTATAAACGCTTTCCCATTTTTAAAGCTTAAAGCGTTTTCAAAAGACCATATCTTATGCATACCTTGCTTGCTTAATATTGTAATAATTTTAGTTTAGTAAGCTACAGAACAAATGCGAATATAAATATAATAATATTTAAGAAATTATTTGTTAACGTTATTGAAGAAAAATTACAACTGCTCGTAATATACATTGTTGTTAACATTAATAATTATTCTATACATAATATACGACTGTGCCGAGCGTAAGATGCGGTTGGACATGGGTTGGACTGAATGACAGAGCTCGATATACAAATCGGCGCGCGGCCGCCGTAGTAAAATTGTATGGAGGATTTGAAGTGCTTTTTTGTTAAATATGTTTCTTTATTTTCAACCAATAACTTAAATATTTGTGACGGACAAATTGTATTATAACTATTTATTATTCTATTTCGTTTAATCTGTAAAATAGGATAGATTTCTACTGCTATAAATTAAAATCTAAAAATCATATAACACGAGCTTACGTTTATGCATTTTTCGTGCAAATTTACGTAATTTTATGGGCGAATATATTAATTATTTTAAGTTTTTACACGGAGTAATTGTAAACGCATTCATTGTTATGGTAAATGTATATTATATGTTTGTATGAAACAAAAAGTGTTGATTTTATCAACTTATCTGTGACCTGTTTTGGCACATTTGGCTCGGTGCAGTCTTAACTTTATAATTATGAACTTTAGCAGAGCAGAATCAGTGATTCAAAAGACTGGCGAAATCACATCATATTCCTATGAGATACAATTACAATTTACCAAGTTTGCTATAAGGCTATAACGACTAAGTACATAAAATTTTAAAACTATGATTCCCAATTTTAGATGTTCCTTAATATTTCATTAATTAATATTTTATGCTCTTCATTTAAATATGTTGACCAGCTATGCTAAAAGGACTGATCATATTGGCTACTTGCATTTGACAGACCATAAGCATAAAATCTATGAAATCTGTCTCTATAGACATAACATGCTCTATGGTAGGACTAAAGCATATACTAGTCTATGTTCTAAACATATAGTGTCTTATCTATGGTTCTAAAGTAATCTGTGCAATGAAATGAAGTAGATGGCGGACGGAGCTGGTGCTAGTGTTTTACTTCTGAAATAGGAAATGCACTAATTTCACTGGATAAATTTAAATAATATGGAGAAGTTGTCTCTATAGCAGCGTTTAGTAATGATATCCATAAGAACAACATAGCATTCAATGTCATTAGGAAGTATTTGTGCCATAGCAACTAACATCACACTCTTTGCCCATTTCCTTTGTGATCTAGATACCTCTTTCTGAGGGTATTCTTTAAACTTTGCCTTGTTTTGACTCATTGTGTACATATAAACCTATTAAATCAGTGCTACTTGCAGTTTAAAGTGTTTTTAAAGTGATTATCTTGGTTAGTTCTTTGGTAACTTCTAACACGGAAGTTTGATCTAGCCGCTCTGATAGTAGAGTATCGTCGGTAGATGTGAAGTGTATGTTTAGTTTGTCATAATTGAAGAACAAAGTGAAGAAACTCATTATGCATGAACTTTAAGTACCAATGATGAAATAATGGTTGAAATAGGCGCCCCCCAGCAATCTGCCGAAGAGAGTTTGGAGAATGCCGAATGGTATTGGGGTGATATCACTCGGTAAGTGCTTAATTTTAGCCGCATTAGCAGGTATAAATTTGATTCCTAATTTCGAAACCAAAAGCTCAACCATACCTGAATTACATGATTACTATGTTATAAATAAGTTGCATAATTTAAAATTAAGTGACATTTTACTCATTGATTATTGAAATTAAGGGCTTCATCACAATCATCATAAGAAACTTAAAATTATGATGCATTCAAATTGACATGTCTTGTATTTCAGGGATGAAGCCACGGAGAAACTATGTGACACATGCGATGGCACCTTTTTGGTGCGTAATGCATCTAACAAAGATAGTGGGTATACCCTGACAGTAAGAAAAGGAGGTATGAATAAACTCATTAAAATTTATAACCATGATGGGCGCTATGGGTTCTGTGAACCTTATGAGTTCAAGTCTGTTGTGGAGCTTGTTAGGTTTTATAAGGAGTACTCCTTGGCCCACTGTAATAGCAGTCTTGATATTAAACTTACATACCCATTGTCAAGGCTCCAAGAAAATGAAGGTGGTGAAAATATGAGTGATGAGACCCTAGAAACTAAATTCAAAGAAATTCACAAAAAGTATGTATTGAAAACAAAAGATTTTGAAGCACGATCTTCCAAATATACAAGGTTAAGGGAAGAAGTAAATATGAAAAAACAGGCACTAGATGCCTTTAAAGAAACTGTTAAAATTTGTGAGGACCATCTAAAATTACAAGAGAAAATGCAAAATGAAGCGCAGCCCCATGAAAAGAATCTTGTTATAGAGAATAATAGACAGTTAATACAAAAAGTTCAAAGTTTAAAACAAGCCAAATCAGAATTAAATGATATTTTAAGAAAGACAGTTGATGCTCAAATGCTTCTTGAAAGAGAAATAGCGAAACTGAAGTCTGATGTAATGGATCTGTATAAAATTAAAGATCGCTATAAAGTGTAAGTAGTCCACCTATATGTTATACAAGGGAACAGCATTTTCGTTGCATGAAATATTATGACTAATATTATACTTATTGTAATATGAGGCGCTCATAGCCAGTTGCTCTCACTGATCGGTAAACGATTAGCGAGGTTAAGCAATTTTGGGTGCAGTCAGTCTATAGATGGGTGACCGCTTAGTGGTATTTCATCCGAGCGTCTCCGTGCTTCAGAGGTTACATAAAACGTCGGTCCCGGTTGTTGTCAAATTGACAGCAGACATTAAGCCATGTCAGAGGCCTACGGGCGGCTTGAACAACTCTTGACAACAGGTTGGCCACTAACCACACGAAAAAGAAGAAAAAATATTATACTTTCTCTGGGTGCTGATTTCATATCTGAAGTCAGATTGTTTGTATCAGCTTTAGTATTTGAGATATAATTAAAACGCGTTTTTTAAGAAAAATCTATTTTTATTAAGAAAGCTATTAGAAATACAACCAACACTTATCAAAAATTTTCTTTTATAAGATTTTCTTGCTTGACTTGGTTCACTAGGACTATTTTGGCTCCAACAATAGTCTGCCGTCATGTGAGCATACCATTGATCCTGGTAACATTCCTCCATAGTTCGAATGTCTTGATGGAACCATTCTCTTTATTCTTCACTCAGATCACCAAGATTTTCAGGGAAACAGTCCAAATGGCTGTGGAGGAAGTGTACCTTGATGCTCATAATATTACAACCAAGCTGCTGGAAGTGTGACAACATCAGCTCAATATGCTCTGCATAGCTTTCATCCTTTTTGTTTCCCAGAAAATATTGTGCAGTCCAAACAATTTCATTCCAGGCATTTTTTTCAATATTAGTCATGTAACTATTAAGTTTTCATCCTTTATTAACCTTATTTGTGGACCATCAAAAATTCTGGCTTTAAGTTTCTCTGTGTTCAAATTATAGAATATTTTTTGAGATGTATTTAAAACAATCACCATCCTTGTTCAGAGCTTTGACAAATTGTTTCATAAGCCCTAGTTGGTATATAAAGGTGGCAGTATTATGCGATTCCTGGGCACAAGGGGTTCATTTATCACATTCAGTTTTCCCGGAACCGTTGCCTATAGCTTGCCTGGAAGGCCAATCTTTTCTAACCCAGTGCACAGGGTTAGCTCTGCTGTCCCACAGATAAATAAAAAAGGATATTTTGTATATCCCCCTTGTTGTCCAAGAAGAAAATTCACCATTTTTAGATCTACACATATCAGCTACTTGTATTTGTTGTACTTGGTTCTACCCATAACAGCAGCTTACTGTAGCTGCTGTTATGGGTAATATTCTTATATGGTTATGGGTATGGATAATATTCTTCTTTAACAGTAGTTGAATGTGCAATTGGTATCAAACCCAGCTTATTGCTGTTATGCATCAGACGCCATTCATTTGGATTATGCTTCTGTACTCCCATTGCTATCAATAAACCAGGCACATCAGAACATAGAACAAAGTCATCATCTTCAGAAAAGAATGAATGTTACGATAGTATGAAATTCTTGTGGTTAAAAGATTTCTTTGCTTTAATCGAGAAGCTAGAATCTATGATGCTTTTTTAGAAAGACCAAGGTCTCTGACTAATGCACTGAGGTCTTCTTGATTAAAGGGCCGCCACATCATTGGTGTTTGATACTTACAATGCGGTCTTTTCTTATTCGCCCATAATCTCAAAGACTCCACACATGTTTTACATACCATAATAATATGAGAGACCCAGTACTTGTTACAGGTGTCCAAAGGGAATCCAAAGTAATCAGAATACACCTGTTTTATGAATTCTGACTTACTACTACTTACTTCTTTTTGGATGTATATTCACCACAAATGTTACAGAAATAGTTGGGATCGTTTTTACAGATATTTGTCGACTTGGACATTGTTTACTTTTATTCAAAAACAGCTCGATAGATTTGAAGTTTAAATGTGACTAGTACAAAAATATGTCTGATAGCTGTATCTCAAAAACTAGAGCTGCTAAAGAAAAATGAGGGCTGATTTGAAATCAGCGACCTCAAATTAATAAACAACAGGCATTAAATTCTATGAAACAAATTAATTAGTACTTGATGGCATGGTACTCAGATCTTACTGGATTTCTCTGCAGGTAATCTTAGCGAACTTGCATATAATTAGGTAATTCTCCTTATATATTACCATGACTGTGATCTTGATAAACATATTGTATGAGGTGCATCTACACTTCAATTGCATTTGTAATTTTATAGATGAGGCAAATACAGAGGATATGTTGTCTCATGTCATGCTCATGTGAACCTTTTTCCCTTCTAGATATTTTCATTTTATTTCATATTATTTACCATCTGTGATAAATATCCTAATTCATTAAATAAATGTTTAATAGAAAAATTAAAGATAAACATGATATAACCTCCTGTTGCTAAATAGGTTTCATTGTATACTTTGGACAGATATTAATATTATTTGGTAACAGGTAATTGTGCTATAAAATTTTAAAATATATTATGTAAATAAAATAGACAGTTACTTTGTAGAGTTATAAAAATTACAGTGAATGCTGGCTACAACAGAATCACAGCAGCTTAATGACTAGTCATAAATTACTAACAATACTTATGGGAATTTGAAAATCAATTTCTCTCTTCTTTCCCTTTGCATTCACATTTCAAAAAAGGGAACCAACCACTTTCATATGTTTCTTCATTTTACTACAAAATATGTTTATTTTAACTAAAGCATTCCGAAGTTGGGTAAAGGTCTACTTCATATTCCTCTGGATTTAATCTATAAGTCCTGTACAAAGGTTCTATATAACCTAACTCATCATCCTACATAATATAATGTGCATAAATAATAATTAATATAATTTAAATTTAACACAATATTGAGGAAAAAGAATATATTAAAGTGTCAATACTTTGAGGTAAAAATGCTTGTTTGATGACAAATAATCAAAAATTAAATGTGCATGTATAGTGTGTATTAAACACATAATTTATTGTGTACTTCTGATTTTCTGATGTCCTTAGACCATGTCTTGGTTCCCCACTTATTAAGTATTTCATGTAGGTTACATAAGATTTGATACACATATTAGGACTTGCAATTCTGCAAATATTGTGAAATCTTATACAAATACCTTGCACTCCTAAATGAGTCACATTATCCTTACTTATGACTATTGTACTACAATATCTGTGGAATTTCAACCTCTAGGATTTATCTGTGACTTTTCAGAGCTATGTGTGTAATACCTATAATTCTAATCCTAAATGCCTAACATCTGATGGTAGTTTATTATACATATGGTTATGGTAAATATTATTGTAATTTCCACCTGCATAAATGAAGGAATTTAAAGTTCTTATAGACCTGAAATATAGAAGCTAGCCCAACTGGACACATCCCTCCCTCTCTCAAACTGTGCCATAGCAGGGAAACTGATGGTTGTTTACTTCCCACATCCTATTTATCAGCCAATTTTCAGATTCTGATTCTGAACCTTGTGTTAAATTTTTATATAACTATATATCTATTTATGTAGTTTTTAATGTTGCTTGTTACTGAATATTTCTGATATCCAGTGTTACTTAACAGTAAATATTTACATATTTTCATAATATGAGTATGTATAGTAAAACCAAATTATGTCCAATGCTTTTTACAGGTGGCTTTTAGGACGAGGGAAAACAGATGAATACCTGCGTTTACTAGAAGATGACAATTTACATAAACTGGAAGAATTATCCACACACAGAGATGCAATCAGTTGGAAAGTTAATTGTACTCGTGAAACAGCAGAAAGACTTCTAGCAGGCAAACCGCAGGGCACCTTTTTAATTAGACCAAATTCTACTGGTCAGTTGGCCTTATCCATTTGCTGCAACAATATGGTCTATCACTGTATCATCTTCAAGAGTGAAAGAGGTTATGGATTTGCAGAACCCTATAATTATCATGAGTAAGTATTTTGGAGCTCTATCTATACTTCTATACTAATATCATAAAGTTGAAGTGTTTGTTTGTTTGGTTGAACGCGCTAATCTCAGGAACTACTGGTTCGAATTGAAAAATTCTTTTAGTGTTGGATAGGCTATTTATCGAGGCAGGCTATATATCATCACGCTACAACCGATAAGAGTGGAGCATCAATGGAAAATGTTGCAAAAACGGGGCAAATTCTGTTATGTGAAGCAGACGAAGGTGTGTGGGTCAGCTAGTAGATACATAAAAAAGCTGCATAAAGGATTGTTTGTTGGTATAATCACAACTATTTTGACTGCCCTATCCTTATAAATGAGCACAAATGACTTATATGCTACCAATGAATATAGGTACAGTCAATACAGTTTGTATTACAACCACATGGTTGTGATAAAAACTAGAAAATCTACTATTTCATTGAAGCATATAGACCCTCAGGTCAAGGCACCAACATAATATCCAAATTGATAACATTATTTAAGGAAAAGCAAATGTTAATATTTTTATATTACTCCTTGTTCATTTGTGACTTGTGGCCTTCCCAAATGCTCTATCTCTCTCTGTATGAGCCATAATATTGATAGTAGACTAAGATTCCAGAGCCCAGGCCAATGTAATTTTCGCACAGCTAAGATTTCTATAGTAAAAGGCTAATATGTAGGTAAACACTAAACAGCATTTGCTAATCAAACTAACATTCAATATTTACCTCTATAGCGCCCAGATCAATCCGTAGGCGATATAGGTGGCTTAAAATCATGCCATTATGGCTAAAAGCTCGGCAGGATTCGGCAAGATACGATATTGATAAAGATTAAATAAAACAGAAAGTTGAAATTAAGTAGTGAGAGTGATAGATGAATAGACGGCATTAAACCTTCCTTGGGTGAAACCTTCAGGGAAAGGTTCATCATTATATTTAATATTGTTACGTGCTGGATTCGAGGGATAAGAACGTAAACAATATTATCGACTAAAACACGTTTCATTCTAACATACAATTAAACTTAATACACAACACACACTATAATACAGTTTTCCACTATAACTAGCTTTAAACTCTGTAGTATTTTCGCTTCCGTTCGCTCCGATGTATTCTTGACCGCTTACGATTGTAAACTGACACAGCGAGCGCTGGCCTTGCCCTTTTATACGCGGTTAAAGGGTTTCTGGTGATTTCTAAAAACGTCATACCCGGTATGTAAACAGTACGAAAATTCGAGAATGTGCCAGCGTTCTCTATACTCTTCGCGTATTGATAAACTACATAGTTCCGTAAGACGTCAATAGATGGCGCTGTAATAAATTATTAGAAGGAACTGCCGAGTCTTCACCACAGCGCCGCTAGATGGCACTGGCTGTAACAAAATCAATTTAATTATACTGCCTGAAAACATTAAAATAAGTAAGTACTAACAAAGATACATTTCTTTACAGAACTTTAAACGAGCTTGTACTCCATTATGCTGTGAACTCATTAGAAGAACATAATGACCAATTAAGAACAGAACTGAAATATCCAGTGAATGCTCATCTTGTCAAGAAACCTGAATAGAAAGTATTGAAACAATATCAGGTAATATTGAATATTTTGAGTGTCTTGTCGGTCTGTTTATAGAGAAGATACGGCAGAAAGATCAGCTTGCCTATAACAATTACATGACCAAAATTCAAATATAATATCTACTTGTGACAAGATCCCAAGATAACATGTAATGAGTTTGCGGTCAAGATGACTCATATTTAAATGAAGATTTATTATTAAATCTTCCAAGGACAAGGCTATTTCTATCAAATAAAGTCCTCATTTTAATTAAGATGTTTCTTTATACTTTGAGGGAACATAATAATATGACAAAAAAGTATTCATGTAGGTACAGGAAAATAATGTAAGTGATTATTTCTGTGGTTGATAAGCTTTATAGTGTCATTATGGTATGATTTATTGTACAAATTAAATGCGTCTGTACCTATTTATGAGGTACCATATTATTTTGGAACTATTGCACATTTTAATTAATTTCACTATAACAAATTTTCGATCAAATTCGTTTTATTTTTATTGTGATAATCTTGTGATAAAGCAAAAGATCACTTATAATCGCAGTTTTGTTATTATTGTAAAAATTAATAAGAATTATTGTCAGGAGTTTTTAATAAGGGTAGTATACCCTGTACACATATTTTTATATTTGTTGTATTTTACAATCATTGGAAAAGTGTTCTTCCTTAAAAATAATTGGTGTTATGAAAATGATTGGGGCCTTTACGGATCGGCAATGGCAAAGATGAGATGAATAACAGCTGATTCGAAAATGGAGACTGTTGAGAACGACATTACTATAGAAAGTTCTTATTAGCTCTCGATTTAATATTGAGTCTGCATTCATATGATACTATCCTTACACAAACCTATACATATGGTTTAACATTTATAAAATTAAGGAAAATTGTTGTTGTCATAATGGGTAATTTTAAATGGCCTAACTTAATGGCATGATGTGTTTTCTTTCTTAAATTGTAACAGTTAAAGATTAATGCTCTACTGTCTGTCTCATGTTTTAATGAATGCAGGCTTAATAAATGCAATGTTCTCATAGAGATATGTATATAATATTATGTATGTGATAGTAATGATTAGCATTGGGTCTTTATTTGTGTATATTTTGTGATTGATTTTCGTTACAACGTTTTTGAATGTATTATTGAGAGGTATAGTTGAAAAATATCTTCCATTTATGTATATTTTGTTTATACATCTAAGCCGGAAACCACCTGTATTGTGCAAAAAATTGTGTTAAATTATTGTTTATAATTGCGTATTGGTAGTGGAAGTTAGGTAGGGCAAAAAAAACATGAAAGTGCGACCTTTAGAGAGGAGGCAATCGATAGGAGGGTCTACCAGGTACAATGCTCCGCATTACTATTGAGAAATTCTTTGACGGAAAAACACAATAATACACCGCTTGATCCGTAAAACGAACCTGAGACCTCGGTATGTATAGTTATTTAGGCATACAATAGTTTATTGTTTAACAATTAGCCCACGACTTCGCACGTATCTTTTTGCTACCCTATGTTCTTCCCCGTGCTATATACAACTAAATTATTGCTTTCCAGTAACGTGTAGCATATAATCCGTAATTTAAACCTCAGTAAATTGCTGTATAATGTTTCAAGACACATACTTACAATGATTTTATACTATTGTAAACGAAGTGACAGTAGCATGCAGATTTTTAGTCGACCACAAATATAAGGTTCGTCGTTAATAAGTACAAATAATTTTGAGTAGATACTAACAGTTTCTAATTACCGGCGATCGTTCTAATGACGCAACAGTGAGACCAGCCTGTTGTAAGTGACATTGAACTTTATGTGCTCCTGAACTTTATCTACCTACCTACCTGTATCGCCAAAAATAATTTTCAAATAGCTTAACCAATTTATTACTTTTAATCTTTATTTTAATACTTTAGGAGCCCCGATTAATAGTTCCCGTCGTGTGTACTAACACACGATAGAAACTATTATTCGCAGACACCTGGTGGCCGAGGTGTCTCTTAACGTTTAATCTAAAAATAAATATGCTGCTTTTTAATATTAGGCTATAATTCGGTGTCGTTACGAATAAACAGACTCGTCCAGAGAAATGCCACTCTAACAAGCAACCGCCAAATTTACAGATATATGTCACTTCGTTACTTGTCGGAAGTCGGACGAATTTTAGCGACGGGCCTTATTTATGTGGTTGGATTATATCTAGCCTACTTTTTGATACTAATATATTGCCGATTAAATTACTTTATAAACTTTCTATAGATAAGCATCCAATTTCTGAAATAGTAAATGTTTAAGTAAAATTTAAGTACAATTTGTCAGTTTGTAAAACTCGTCCCTTGTTTAATTTTTAAATAATAGATAACATAATTATATATTTGATTTCAAACGAAAAATATCCGAAAGCTGAAGCTATATCTTTAATATATAGGTATCATAAATGGTGGATATTTTTATATATTTTGTGAAATTATGAACAGCAGATGATAAGACTTCTTTTAGCTTTTGTTTTAATATTGTACATAACTTAGTTATTATTACTATGATGAGTGACAGCAACTTTTTATGTGAAATATTAGTTGTAAAATACAGAACAAATTAGATTTTGCCAATTTGCTAGAATTGTTTATTAATATTATTGTACAATATTAAAACAGGATACTTAAACAAACTTGGATTATGCTCATATTTGTTAGTCGCTTGAAGAACTTCTTTGTATTGAGTTGTATTTCTACTAATAATGAAACAGCAAAGCATTTAAACTGACATTTAAGGCACCTTGCATATGCTTCAGTTGCAATCATTTTAATAGAAATATTACCAAAACTGTATTACCGCAAAGAAGATTTTATATGATTTCAGTACGTTCAAGTACTGTTATTTTATGTGGAAGTGTGTTAATTTGTGTATATTGGTGTGTGAGTCTTGTCAATTAATGATTTGTCTGTTTATGTGCTATGTACCAATATGTGTAAGGAAAGATAATGATGTTAATATGTATTGCTAGTAGGTAGGCCGTAAGTAGGACTAACGAATTCGAAATATAAAATGATTATGTCGTTTCAGCCTGGTATGTGTATGGATATGCCGGATTAAAGCAGGCTTTACCAATGTCTTAAGAAAATACTTATTCTTAAATGAAAGAATGTGTAATATACTTGACGTCTATTTCCAAATCAAAAAGGTATTAATTTATTTATTGTATCAATGGTATGTATTAAAATTAAATGACAACATTTGCTAGCCACGGTTGTAAATTAAAATGGAGTGGTATTCCTACACTTGTCCAGTGTCTATTTGAGTGGTATCTGTTATATAGTTTGAAGAACATATTTTAACACTAGTGTTGTAATTATTACTAACCTTGGTCAATATTCGTACCCCAGGGCCTAGACACAATCCTTTCTTTATTGTGTCTGGATGCGGGCTATTGACACATGAATGTGTGGTAAAAAATCGAAACGTCTTTCCAAAGCTTATGACTTAGTATTAATAGAATATTTCTATTGATTAGCCAGTACAATATTAAATTAAATGTTTTACCCGCGCTGGTCGCGCTCTTTGTGTTATAAGTATTTTGAATCGTGATAGACTCTATTTTGTATAAATACTGGTACTGTACATATCCACAAAACGGTATGATTTCAGATTGCCAATAATAGTGTTAAAATTTGTAATAGTACTGTTTTGAAGCTCTTTTCTTATTAGCACATCTTGTACCTACTTTCCATGGTCAAGGACATAGCTTATAAGTTTTAGTTTTGTATTGAATAGAGGCAACTGGACAAGTGTAATACAACCCTTTCGATTTAACCACAATAAACGGTAAATTATGTACCTATTGCAATAAACAGCAGTTTATTTCCTAAGGCAGTACATGTAAATGTATATCGATCGAGAAATGTGCCACTTGAAAATATAATGAACTTGATGAAACACTTACCTACTTATAAAACAGCATTTATTTTAATTGCTTAATAAGTTTGAAGTCGAAAAAAAAATTATCAGGTGACACGTTTCATGTAATTCTGCCATTAATTTATTTAATAATTATTGACTTGTTTGCTTTTAAGTATGGCTTTGGAATGCATGTATTTGAATGTTATTTATTCTCTTGAATGCACAAAACTTCGATGTGTGTTTATGCTTATTTTCAATAGACTTGATCAAAGTTAAAGATACCAATAAATTCTGCTTATTCCACAATCGATGAGTATGAGCTTAACGATTTTTAACAAACGATTAAATAAAAAACGTGTTATTGTGTATTGAAAGATATATATAATTAATATCAGTCGATAGCTCGCATTATGAGTTCTCTGTGTTAAATTTCTGCAAAAAGTCATCCGCGACTTAATGCTTATTTCTTGTTCGAAGTTACGACCAGCACGTGTCGGCATTGAAGGTAGACCGGTGAGGTCGTTTAACGTAATAAATTGAATGCTAAGAAAAATCGTACAAAGTACACGAATCCCTAAAAGGATCATATAATTATCATGGAAAATAAATAAAAAGCTGTCTGTTTTTAATAGCCAACAGATAAATATATTTGGTTAACAGGATATATCATATTTGCTAAAATGTAACAGGCATATTATACAAATAGTATGTTGTGAACATACCCGTTCCACTTAATTCTCTATAAAGGTTATTAAGCTTCTAGTTTTGTTTATCTTGTTTTATAATAACCACAGAGATTGCTATAATTTCACATAAAAATAGATTTTTGTTAATCTCGAGTTAAATAGATAAACTAAATTAGGTATTCATGATATTGCGAAGACGATACTGCTATGTTACTTGTTTTGGAACTATGTAGGTATATTGAAACATTTTCAGACTTTCTACAAATGAATAATATAATTTAAACTAGATTATACATACATAATATATACCTATTTACTTATAAGTTTAAAGATAATATAAGTGAGATTATTGATCGCGTTATTTTTGTATTCAAGTCAATGATAACAATATTGTCATTTAATTATAATGTAAAATATTGTGTTGCAATTTTATGAACTAAATATCATTAAATGATCTCAAGAGTGAATTATAAACATAAGTTGATTCAAAGATTTGTTTGATAGTTTTTAGAGGCATCATAATTATTATACAAAAGTCAATAGCAGCCAAATTGGAATACATAAAATAGTGAACACACAATCGCCATTTTATAAGTGTAATAGTAGAACGTTTTAATAAGTGTTAATAAACAAACTATCAATGAAAGGCATTTTATTTTATCTTCCTTATGTTCCCTTTATAGGTACACAGACTACTTTTTAATTAGTCTAGTTATAAATACTATTATGCTTAATTTTACTGATAGTTAAAACGATATGAGTTATTAAAATTACTTATTTAATTTATTTATAAATATCACAATTTCGTTAGACAGGGCCTAAAAAATCTAAATTCATCCATTTTAACGGTCAATTGCCTAAACAAAGTTTTGTGATTAGATTGACACCTAGTTTGCCTTGCATATTGCAAAAACAACAAAAATTTTACACTATTCAGATGGCAAACAAGTATATGGCTCATTTGGTGGTAAGCATACACCTCGATGTTTCCACCACCAATGGTCTATCGATTTCTACCGGCCAAAATACGATTCCTTGTGCTGCCAATAGAGCCCGTCTTAATAATACTCGATTCCCTGGCGCGGAGGTTCTAGTGAGCCTTATCTAGATTAGGTTACCACATCATCTGTCATAATCTCTGTTGCAGTCGAAAGTTTTTTGCTGTAGACAACTTGCCGATCGATTTTTGAGAACAATTTGCGTCTTAAAAAGACAAAACATTATATTTGATTTCGGTATACTGAGTAACAGCACAACGGACAGATCCCACTCTGTGCTCACCTGGATCTTGTTGTCGAACTTGACGGGTTAATCGCAGTCGCCACATCCAGCATTGCGACCTCTCACTTGTGGCGAACCGGTGTCAATAGGGACATTGCTTCATACAAATTTCCAGTTGCTGCCGGAAGTCAATATGTACATTTTTTCATAGTATTTTAAAAGGATTACGGCCCTGCGCACATTGGCGGCACGGCACGGCAGGAGATCCTTCGGCATCCCTACATGTAAAATAAAGTTGATAATTCCTAAAGTGTGAGTGTGCGCATCTGTACCATTTCTGTCTTTTTGAGAATCTATACTTTTCCGAATCTGTCCTTATGAGAATAAAGGTAGATAACATTATTTAGCTTGCACTTCATTACACAATTGCATTATTAACTAAATAAAATATTTTAACTCGGGACATGGGTCAGTTCTTTGGTAATACAATATTATCAACAGATCTTAAAATATTTAATAATGAATAATAATTTTATTGTAATAACTTACATGTTTATTCATCTCCTTGCTTATTTTCTCCCATGCATTATCTTATCTTGTGTGGGGGCCAGTCAGTACAGACCGGCGACACTTCGACCCAGTGGGATCTTTTGTGTCGACTTCCCCAATAACGACTGCCATAGATGTTCATGGCAGTCGGGACCGACGGCTTAACATGCTCTCCGAGGCACGGAGCAGGCGATAATTGTCAATCAATACACACATAATTTCGAAGTTATTTTAGCTTCCGAAAGTCAGAGGTGCGCGACAAACCGGTTCGAACCCGAGATCCTCTGCATTGCAGTCTGTTGATCTAGTTATAAGTGCAATAAGTGTGAGTTATTGCACTTATAACTATATGTTAAGGAAGCTTATTTACGCTATTAAGTATGAAGTTTCGATTTCAGCGTGAATGGGCCGGGCTCGACCGAGGAAGGACTACCCTCTCACAAAATATCGACGTGATAGCAGTTCCTACTATTGTTTCGTTCGGTGAGTGAGAGTGCCGGAGGCCCAATCACCCTCTTTCCCCCTTCCCACTCCTTGTCCTTCTCACTTTCTTTCCTAAAAGGTCGGCAACGCGCAAGTGATGCCTCTTGCGTTGCAGTCGTCTATAGGCTACGGTGACCACTTACCATCAGGTGAGCTATGTGCTTGTTTGCCAGCTTAGTTGAATATAAAAATATATATATATATATAGTTATAGCATTTTTAATTAGCATATTTCGTTATTTGTAATCCTCATTTATTAGTTAGTTCATTAAATGTTAACAACATTTTTACATTCATATCTTTTCCATTTGTTACCTACTAGAGCTTCAATTTCGTTACTGAGTACCAAATGACCGTGCCTGGTAACAACAATAACAAAGTGTCATTAAAAAAAAGTTTTGCAATCTTCTATTTATTCATGTTTGACATAAAAATGTAAATGCAAAAAATAAGACACTTAAGGTATGATTCCGAACTCCGCTGCACGCAGCAGTGCTGCCACAGCACTACTGGTCCCCATATATTCTTTATAGGTTTATCATAGATTACATTCCGAGCTCCGCAGCAATGCCGCGGCTGCAATGCAGCGGCAGCACTGCTGCGCGGCAGTGTCGCTCCGCCGCCGCGACAGACCAGTAGTGACGCGTTCACCGCAACAATAGTACCTACCTACACGTACGTGAATGAAAGATGAATTTCTCTAATTCAGACGAGGAACATTTAACTAACTTGGTGACTTTATATCCAGCCCTTTACGATATCAGTCATACTAATTATCGTAATAATTTGATTAAAGGCAATGTATGGAAGGATATATCGAAGGAGATCAATTTTAATCAGCGTCTTATAACATCCTTCCCGTTGTCTGCTTTTATAAAACGAACCTGTTGCTTTTTTTTACTATTGGCATAAACAATAACACATCATCATCATCTTCTTCCTCTTCCAACAATATAAATAAAAGTTGGTGATCAATCGACATCTTGTCAAAGCAACTGAATGAATATACAACAGCGCAATATCACGAACAGCGCAACACTGCCGCCTTGCTCGGAATCAGCGCGGCAGGCAGCACTACAGACTACAGTGGCTGCACTGCTGCGGCAGCACTGCCGCGTGCAGCCGAGATCGGAATCATACTTTTAATGGCACCTATGGTTAGGAAACAGTTATAAAAATTTATTAATTGCTACTCAAAAATGCATCATATTATGGGTTTTCTAACCATTAGTGCAATAAGTAGTTACTTACTGCGGTTATGGCTAGTAAACAATCTTTCTACATACTATTAATACTAGACATAATTATGCAATTTTTAGTTTTTTTATAGCAGGTATAAATATATTTAGAAACATTAAGTAGGTACTACATAATAATCTCAAGTAAAAGTTTCAAGTCGATACCATATGTACAGTGATGGAGATATAAACAAAATAAAAAATAAAGTCTTTAACCGCGTTTTTCTCGAAATTAGCTTTATTAATGCACTTTTCGTAAGGACGGCAGTGTATTATCGCGATTTTATGTTATACAAACATTCGTGTAATGTAAACGAACTAGATTAATTAGTTTTTCTTATGTGTATCTAACTAGCGGGGCCACTCGAGCTAGACCGAAAAAACTAGTGGCAATGCTTTGGTTGTTCAATGTACCTCACGAATTTATTAACAAGATCCAATGTATCTCAATTATTATGATAGAAATTACAATAAATCGCTTCATCTAGTTTTTTCGGTCTAGCTCGAGTGGCCCCGCTAGATAGATACACATGTTTCTCTTCATTCATTACGATCATTATTATTTATTACACAACAAATAAGTTAAGTACTTTCGACAAGGACACGATTCGGCATGAACGACGCTAAGCAGCTAAGCTAATGAAGATACGCGCGGGGCCGCTGGATACGGGCGGGCGCTGTCTTGCCGCGGTATCCCGAAGACTGCCAAAGCGTTCCGAGGGAAGCCGAAGCGTTCCGAAGGCTGCCGGCACGGCATGCCGCATGCGGTATGCTGTATTGTTTTTGTACTTACGACTTTATTTCCACTTTTAAATTTCAATACAAATTTAAATTGAAACCTAGTTTGGTTCGTTAACTTCATAACAGCGTATTATCATATCTTTAAGTGTATGTTTGGAAAGGAGCATTAAATATTTTTGAACAAAAGCGATAATGTAACAAAAATTTGTTTTGATTGTTTTATTGAAAATTGGTTTTTACAATAAAAAAAGTTGTAGCACAGGTTTTTTCTTTTAGTAAGCTGTGTTGCCTCCACGTGCCCCTATTACAGATTCTAATCGGTTCCGCATGATCTGATTAGGGTTATTAAACGGTCATGCGGAATATTGTTCCATTTTTGTGAAATCGCTGTCCTTAGTGCTGCCACTGTAGTGGGCACAGGATTTCTCGCATATACAACTTTTTTTAACTGTCCCAAACGTGCTCAATGGGATAAGATCCGGGCTGCATGCTGGCCAATTCATGGTGCGTATCCCAACCTCTTCGCAATATTGTCGAACTTGTGCCGCAGCGTGGGGTCGGGCATTATCTTACATTAGAGTAAAATTTACGCTTATTAATCCCATGTAAGGTACCACGTGAGCTTTTAAAACCTCTGTTATTAGCGTTGTGCCGTCAAACCACCTATTTTACCGTTTTGACGAACCATGTCGATGAACACTAGTTCCGTTCGCCCGATTATCGAAATGCCACCCCACACCATACACGAACCGCCTCCAAAAGAAACACGCTCCTCAATGCAACTTTGAGCATATCTCTCCCCACGTCGAAGATACTCTTCTGCGACCGTCTGCACCATTTAAACATGTCCTACACTCATCGGTGAACAATATGGAGGCCCATTGCTCTTCAGTCCAATTAAGATGTTCACGCGCAAATCTTAAACGAGCTTGTCTGTTAGCTGCAGACAGCTTTGGATAATTTGCTGGTCTAAAAGGGGTGATTGCCGAAGTCTTTTAAGCCTCCTTCTTATTGTTCGTGCACTCACGTTTACTCCACGCACTTCATTCAGCTCTGTTTTGATGTTTACTGACATGGGAAACGATTTCGTAGGTAAGTTGAAACAATAAATCGGTCGTCGCGACGGGTGGTTGCTCGAGTTCTGCCGGTACCGGGTTTCCTTTTGTAAGAACCTGTCTCTTTGTAGAGACAGGTTTGTGCCTTCGGTATACTCTAGAAACCGTTGACGGGTTTAAATTTAAATTTCTAGCAATCGTTCGTTGGTCCAAGCCTTCTCGCACCACTGTCACAATTTGAGCGGCTTGTTCGGACGAAGTATCCATATTTAGGTTACGAAACTTTTGTTGAGTTTAAAAGATTAATCAATACTATTGGTAACAATAACTTAAATCGCAAATGTAAAAAAAAACAAAAATTATTAATTTCAAACTTTACTCTAATAAGTAAAAATAACACACGAATTTCAGTCTATGCATAAATTTTATTTTCCCGGCTATACCTAGGTAATATTAACTTTTACTGCAGTTCCATTTCTAAATTTTGTTTTTTTTAAGAGCCATTTCACAAAATTACGCAAGTGAAGTTTAGGTAAATTCCGACTCGCCGAGCGATCGAGACAGTACGATGCGTCTAGGAGCGTCATGATATAGTGCGACCGTGTCTACACTTACGTTTTGATACTTTTCTTGGTACCTATTGCTTAAATTGTATTAATCGTAATTTTGCATTACGTAAGTTTTCAAAACAAATAACGTATTTGTATTAATTATAGATAAATATATATATTTTTTTGATTAAATAGACAATTAACAAACTACGCCAACCGTGCAGTCAGCGTCAATTTCTTGTTTGGCAGCATTTGCCATTGTTTCTACGGCGGCAGTCTTCCACATATTAGAAATAACATTGTGTGTTTTACTATACAGCCGAAAGGGCATTATCGGCAAATCCATAGATGCAGTGATCTCATTTCAATTTGAAAGCCCAATGCCTGTCATTATCGCACCAGATACAGCACCAGCATTAACGTCGAGTCCTGATTGTTTGAGGTCAAAACTAGAGCCGCACATCTTGCACTTCAATATGAACTTAGATATGAGACCAACCTGTTACTCTTTTTCAATTTTTACGCAATCCAATCTGAAGCCGGATTTATAGCTATGTTCACTTATATGTATTAATTGGTTCCAAAAGTATTGAAAGTCAACAATTCGCCTACCTTCAACAATGTAATCCTTCCAAAATAAAAGAAACAAATATAACTATAATTTCAATAACTTGCAATTGGATAATATAAAAATAATTATGTGTAACATATTATATTGTACATAATAATGTGACATTATACAATTGTAAAAACTAAAATTATAGTTACAATTGAATCAGGCTGTTCCTTTGATTTATCCAGTTCCATAGATTCGTCAAATTCAGTGCCTAAAGTAAGAGATTCATTCTCAGGTTCCCCAAATACAGTAGCTAAAGTAACGGGTTCTTTCTCTGATTCACCCATTTCAGTGTCTACAACATGGGATATGTCTCCTATAAAATTAAAAAAATTAAAATTATTAACATGTTGAAATTAAACACTTTATACGGATTTTATCGCGTTGTTTATTTTACTTTAAACACTGTTATTACATAATTTTGAAAACTCTAACACTACTATTATTGAATTTTACTACTATATAAGACTAGTCTCCCCGTGAACAAGGCAGCTGTAAAGCAACCGAAACGTCGTCGGGGCAAAGTGTAAACTTAAATACAAATAGTTTTAATTAGAAAAAATATATAGCTTAAATAGTAGTAAAATTCAATAATAGTAGTGTTAGAGTTTTAACTTAAACTTCTACTTGCAAACGATAAAATGCATATTGTGCTTGAGTCCTACTATCCTTAGGTCACTGGGTAAGGGGTACTACGGAACCCTAAATTGTGCGTGCGCGACATGCACTTGACCGGTTTTTATCTTATTTATGAGGTTATGTGTAATTTTATTTTTAATTTTATTTAATCAAGAAGTCAGGGACTGACATTAGTCGAAATGCGTCCGATGACCATTAATACCTTCTTTATATATTCAAAATTACGTTTCTTTTTCTAACACATTGGTAACCAGAAGTTTTACGCCCCATTACTAACTAACAACAATAAAAATAAATAATAAATCACTAAACCACACTGCACGTTATAGTAAAACTACTAGTTATAATGATTTTACACAGAAAAATGACGGTTGCTTATTTCAATTTATTAGATCAATCAAGTCGTTGCAGTCGTAGTATATTATTGTGTTCGCGGCTCGAAAGCACGTAAAGGCGGAAACATACTTACGTGTCGTGGCGTGTCGTGTTGCTTACTGTCGTGTCGGTGAGTGTGCACACTAATGTGTCGTGTCGTGGCGTGCTCTAGCGTTATTTCTGAATAGTGAATAGTACTTATCGAACCTTTGCAGCGTTTAAACGTACATAATGTTTTCTTCTGTTTCGGATAGCGATTTTGATGAAGACCTTGAATTTTTGTTAGCAATCATTAATCTTTTAGAGGGCTATAAAAAGAAAAGAAGGTACTGGGTTAACCCTATAAACAGAGGTAGATAGAATAAAAATAAAGGTGAATTTTATCGTCTTGTTAAAGAATTAGAGAGTGATGAATAGAAATTTCATCAGTACTTTAGAATGAACAAAGCACAATATAAGGAAGTCCATTCGCTGATTGAAGGAGAGACTTTGTGTCACATAAAACTTTTCGATGACGTACAAGTTCGATAAGCTCGTCAGTCATTTTTCAGAAATATGCTGCAAATATAATAAGATAAAAAGTGTCCGCTAGATGTTAGCGCCACGAGTCACGCGCGGTATAGAAACACATTTGCCTGTAGTGTCGTGTCGCGTCATAACCCCCACCACCGCTCTGGCGCAATCGGTGGCGAGCAGTCGACGCACTGTGGGCTGAAAATCGACCTCCATAGACATAGAAATGAAAGTTGCTAGATGTTCGTTTTGTTGACAGATATGGCTTCTATTAGCTATTATACACATAACAATGTCGTCTGAGCTAACTCCGCACAGAAATGAATTTATTATAAGGTTTTTTCGAAAAAAATGTATGGAGCTAGCATGAAAATTCTGAATATCTCTGAACTTGCAAGGAAAACCGTAATATCCTCAGAGATGGTTATAGGACTAATTATTTGTGATTTTTTGACATACTTCATATAACGGTACCTGCTGCAGAATTTTTTTTTAAAATCATCTAATTTTTAATTATTTTTTTTAACATTAAACGATTTGTTTTATTGTAAAAGTAAAGAAACAACACGTTATATGCATATAATACTAAATCTTCGCCAGTTATTTGTTAAAATATCAAGAAAATTATTTTTGCCTTACATAGTATATATGTTTTAAAACAGGTAATTGGATACCATTACTAAACTTTGCATACAGGTAAACCACTGAATATTAAATTAGCCTTCTAATGAGTTCTGAATAAGAGATTAAGTGATTTGCAATATCGCACAATGGTAACTACGGAGTACACTAATTAAATTCTTAGAGGTAAGTACATAAGTAAACTAATTAGTTAATTAGACATGTTACGAGTTCTAAGAAATATTTTCGACAACTGTCTAATTATTTTATTATTATGTCTAAATGAAGGTATTTTTTTAAATCATTAAATTCTACTAATGTCAAAGTAAAGATCAATCGATAAGTTAGTTATTTTATTAACGCTAATAATAGGCATTAAATAAAAAGAAAAATAAATTAAAAAGGTATTTTTTAATAGTTGATAAAATTTATATAAAACAAAACATAGGTACAAAAGTATGCAAAAATATAAATAGGTACAAGAATAGTAATATAAAATATTTAAAAATAAATCAATTGCAAAACGTAGTTATGTACCAAAGCTAAATAACGAAAGATCATGAAAAAATTACATTGAATAGAATTATAATTAAAAGCACAAAAAGTTTCTAGTTTTCCTTATCACTCTCGTCGATTTCTGAATCAGAATCTAGATTGCCTAGAAACTCAAAGTCAGTTTCTTGAAACTGAATTAAATTGAGGGTTTCAGGAAATAAATCCTCCTTTTTCTTGGCATCTAACTTGGGCCTTTGTACATTTATAAAAGGATCCGAAGAAACAACTAACTTATTAAGGATATCATGTTTCGAATCTTGCCTGCTCTTTTTCTGCGAATGATGTTCCCGAAACCTCCTAAAATCTTTATTGCGAGACTCGGATGCTTCTTCCGAGAGACTTCCTATGGGTACAACATCATTCTTCTCGATTATGTCTGCCCCGTGTATAAGTAATTTGTGGACGGTTGATGACATATAGTACCAGTCATATAATTCCACGTACCTCTCTGCTGTTTTGAAGGCATAATCTTTAAATTTAATTATATCTACTTTTTCCCCGGAAGTTATTGCCTGTAAAATCACAGCAAATCTTCTTATTAGTTCTTCGTCCAACCCAGTAATGGCTGCAGTTTTATGGGGAAATTTGAAAAACTTTCTTGCAGTGTTGCCGTCATTAGTAGTTCCGGAACCTTGTTTAACAATGTCAATCAATAGATTTAATTCGTCTTTAAATTTGTCTTGAATAATCTTTTTTCTCTTACTTAGCATTTCTTTGTGCTCGTTACCTCTCGCAGCCCACTCTTTAAAATCTAGTCTATACGAAATATGTAGTAAACATTCCATACAATTTATAAGGGCGTGTAGAGATGACAATCCAAACTCGTATATATCAGAAGATACGGTCTTTGCTGTTACTACACTCAAACGGTTCATTTCTGTCGGTTTTGCCAGACACAAATAGCATGATGAACTTGATCTGGCTTGAGACAAATACGTGCAGACTTTACCATCGATCATTGTCATCATTAGGTGATGATTCACCCTGTTTCTATTATTGCACTCTGTAGGAATGAGAGCCTTAATTTCTTCATCCATTCGTCCTTCACAAAAGTAAATTGAACTGGACGACAATACATTGCTGAGCATGGTTTTGGGTTCATCCACAAAGTATTGTCTCCATCAGTCAGTTTTAGTGGCACCAAGGAAGTCATGAAAATACTTGAATCGTCTTGATCGCTATCCATTTTCTGCTTGTATCGGCTTTGGTTTGACGCACCATCGAAACCCCATTTAGATATCAATTTTAAATCCTTATTTTGCACATCATCGTTAGGAAAACTTTGGAGGATTCTTTTGACCGTAATGTCGAGTAAAGCTTGAAGGGTTATTCTTGCCGATGAATCGGTCACTAACACTGATTGCTTCGGAGGATAGCATGCCAGCTTGGTTTGTTGCACTTTATAGTAGGATGGATAAATATCCTTTCTACCTTCCCGAATAGCTGACTCTCGTAAAGTGATGTATTGCCACTTTGATAATTTTAATGAAAGGAGTAATCCAAGTGCTTTTTCTGGTGTAAATAAGATAGTTTTCACCGGTTGCTTAAGCGTTTCCTTAATTTTAGAGGCTGCTTCAGGATGTTTCAGCATATATTCGATTACAGATGCGATATCCTCACAACCTTCTTCCTTAAAACGCGCTGCTGCTGTATATGCCAATTCACTGGGATTGTCAGTTTTATGCTCATCAGATCTTCTCTTCTTCTGTTTGCTTTCCAGATCTTCGAATGGTTTTCGTGACCTCTTTGTCATTGTACCAACAGAGTATGATGTTGAGGGTTCTGGAGAGATTGATCTTGATCCCTCAGCAACAGTTGGTTCTTGAGCGACTAAATTTATACAACTTGGCCAATCGATAGTTGCTTGCAGCCAAATTTCGTATTGTTTTCTAAAAGTATCAAGAATTCGGTGAGATTTTTGCCACCTTTGTGATGCAGCTCGTACAAATCTCCGACAAAATTCTTTTAGAGTCACTTGATCTTCAACGGAAAGACAAACGTCTAGGCGGGATATAACTTCACTAAACAATACCTCATGATCAAATGAAGTACTCATACATTTTAGAAGAACGAATAGGTCTAAATTGGTATTTAAACTTTCCATTATAAAATTTCACAGTGATATGTTAGGGGTAACAAAGCTTAGAATAAACTAAATTATGATGCAAAATGTTAACCATTTTATATTTCAGTCCAACATTAGTTAACGACCTCATTAGACAGTTGTCGAAAATATTTCTTAGAACTCGTAACATATCTAATTAACTATTTAAGTTACTTATGTACTTACCTGTAAGATTTTAATTAGTGTAATCCATAGTTACCATTGTGCGACATTGCAAATCACTTAATCTCTTATTCAGAACTCATTAGAAGGCTAATTTATTATTCAGTAGTTTACCTGTATGCAAAGTTCAGTAATGGTATCCAATTAACTGTTTTAAAACATATATACTATGTTAGGCAAAAATAATTTTCTTGATATTTTAACAAATAACTGGCGAAGATTTAGTATTATATGCATATAACGTGTTGTTTCTTTACTTATACACCAAAACAAATCGTTTAATGTTAAAAAAAATTAATTAAAAATAAGATGATTTTTAAAAAAAATTCTGCAGCAGGTACCCTTATATGAAGTATGTCAAAAAATCACAAATAATTAGTCCTATAACCATCTCTGAGGATATTACGGTTTTCCTTGCAAGTTCAGAGATATTCAGATTTTTCATGCTAGCTCCATACATTTTTTTTCGAAAAAACCTTATAATAAATTCATTTTTGTGCGGAGTTAGCTCAGATGACATTGTTATGTGTATAATAGCTAATAGAAGCCATATCCGTCAACAAAACGAACATCTAGCAACTTTCATTTCTATGTCTATGGAGGTCGATTTTCAGCCCACAGTGCGACGCCACGACAGAACGCGTCGCGACACGACACGACATGCAAATATGCCCCTAACCATATTAAATGTATGAAACCGATATGCTTCTGGCGCGTCACGACACGCCACGACACGTAAGTATGTTTCCGCCTTAAATCAGGAAGCGCAAAAAAGTGACACAAGTCCTGCTTCGATAGGCGCTCGCGCCATACTGAGGAATACTTTCGCGCGCATAGTAATTTATCCTAATTTAGAGGGTTGGTAAATATTTTACTGTGACTAATTAAACGTACGGATTGTCAATACAACTATTGAACTAAATTCATGGATAAACAGAGCTTCTTTTGGTATATATATTATTACATTATTTATAATTTATTGAAACCAAAACGAGGTGGTAAAACTGGGACAAAGTTTGTAGTAAATATATAAAAGTTAGTGATAGATTTCAGGCTGCAAAGTCAGCTCTGCGCGGTTTTTTGTAAAAACTAGTAGCAGGGAATCGGTAAAAACTAAACATACAAGTTAGTATTTGTAAATATTATAAACAAAAATACTAGATCAAGAGTTGATCTATTATTTACACGTGTTCAATGCCATTAATATATTATCTAAGATTGTCAATTTAACGACTGAAATATTCGATTCTTGCCCAAAAATGTGAAATGGCTCTTAATTATTAATGAGCAGTCTCGACATTTTTATTTAGTTTAATCTAAAATGTTTGCATACTTAACAAAAATATTAATTCGGAAGTAATCCTGAACTTTGATGCAATTTATGAGTCGGTCAGTGTATATCGAGAGGGTCATCAAACAAGCTTCACGCAAACTCAGGCAGCTGTGCCTTTTGTATATTTCCCTTACGTGGAATTTTGCTCTATCTTTGAGATGGCTCCGCTCTGTACTTGCTGGACACTCGACTGATTAAAGCAGCGGCCTGTCCATGTTTTTAGCGGCTGCTTCACGGCTAGTGTTCCGATTAGCTCTTCTACCTCATTCCGCCCTCTCCTTTCCTATCTAGAACGACATGTGCTGGGTTTAGGTAGCACTTAGAAGTTTGGTTCCTCTTATCTTTGCCGAACTATTATAGCTTGGATTTTTTTGCTGTGGCACGTGTTTCCTTCTGCCTGCAATCTTGGGTCCTACAAGCGGGCGTGGAAATGCACCTATTTAGGCCGTCGAAGTAGAGACCTCGGCACTTCAAGTAAGAAGTAGAGAAGAACGAGTGTAGTCAGTTTGACTGGCACCTAATTCCCCAGTCGAGCTGCTCCATAAGCGAAATCTCAGTGATGACATGAAAATTAGCCGAGTAATCTGAAGAGAGCCAGTGTGGCTAATATTCCCTGGAGCTTCGTTCACAAAATCAATATATTATCTTTCGAGTACTTAGCTCACAAACATTGGCGTATTTTCCAGTTACGGTTTTATAAAATCAATTCTAAGTAAGCAGCGCACACCTGCCTCTGATATACGTTAATGGTCTTATTAATAGCTTGCTGCTCAGGCGTAGCATATCTTTTACTTCAGTCGCAACAAAAATAATTGTTTGCATACGAGACCTACGACGAGGTCTGTGGCATCGTAGCTCCCGAACGGATGAACCGATTTTAAACTTTGTTTTTTTTGTTTGAAAGGTGAATTAGTCAAGTGTGTGTGTTAAGTGTTCTTAGTTATGTTTGACGAAAATCGGTCCAAGATGGCCGCCGACACAAAATGGTGGATTACATATTTTTCACAACTCCCTCAATATAGGTATCAAATGAAAGGGCTTGACTAGTAGAATACTATACACTATGATAAATTTCAAATCCAAGACGGCCGACAAAACAAAATGTTGAAAAAAAAAATTCACCTCTCCCGCAATGTGATTATCAAATTAATTGTGTCGGGAGTTTATTAAGAGCGTTTATTCCGACGGACCCGATTTCGCGGGTTTTTATTGTCCTATTATGTTACAAATAAATAACAATGAATAAAATAGAAATTAAAAATCTGAAAGTTCCATTGTTTATTAATGGAATGTTAAAGAGAAATATATGAGCTTTCATAATAAATATTTTAAAACGGATGAATTTAAATTGAGCATTTTCGTAAAATCTGTAGTATAGGGCGAGTTAATTGCTCGCTAGAGCAATAAAAACTAATCGTTCTATAATTCCGTAAATGTGAACTATACAAGCACAAGTTATACAGGACAATGTATTAAAAAAAATGTGTACATTCATTCATTATTTTTAAGAAAACAGTAGGTCAAAACAGAGCTTTTAGCACAATATTGGCTCGCAAAACTGCTCTTATTTCTAAAAAACTACTGTGATTATTAAATAGATACATACATATTTAGGAACGTTAAGATTCATACTACGACATATAAAAAAAATTTGAATCTAAACGTTTTATTTGTAATTGATATGATTTTTTTAAAACGACCTATAAATCTCGAAGCGCGATGCCATCTCGGCCATACCGCGCTAGGCGCTCTCAGAGGGTGGACGTAACGCTTGTCACCGCGCCCGCCATATTACGTAAAAATAGAATTTTAGTATCTTAATAGCGCGGCTGAGCCTTCTTGATCCGTAAGATTTTCACAACTTATTTTTTTATAAATATGAAAAGTTGATGTGTCTTGACTTACATATTGTCGGCCTCGATGGCGTAGTGGTTAGTGTAACCGACTGCCACGCGTGAGGTCGCGGGTTCGATTCCCACACAAGTCTAACATTTGTGTGCATAAACACGGATGTTTGTCTTGGTCTGGGTGTTTCTATGTATAATACGTATGTATTTACAAAAAAAAAAGTATTTATGTATGTTTATCCATTGTCCATTTAGGCTAGATGGTGATGTGTGTACATGTGATAGAATATATTATTATTATTATATGATGTATTTGACTGACGTGTTGGTCTAGAGTCTAGCGATTAGTATTGTGGCGCAATCAAACACGGGCCGGACGGGATTTGTAATGTACCTACTATCTATATATCGCACCTTGAACGACATATAATAAACCCAAAAAATGATCCTACATATGTATGTCTGTTATAGTCTTTGTTACCATCCAACCGACGTATTCTCCAATCCGGTTTCATTAGAAAGGCTGTAATGAGAAGATGGTTTTAAAACAAAAACATTTTCTTTTTATAGCGTAGTAGCTCACACCGGATATCCGCTAGAATTGTATAGAAAACGTTCGACGTATGTGCCATATTAATCAAGTATATTTCTAGTAATCTTTGTGTAAAAGAGGACTGATGTAGAGATGAATAGTTTGTATGGGTTAAGGAATCTAAATAAACATAAGTATATTTATCAGTTCTACTCAGAGACAGAGAGACATGAGTTCGTGGATACATGATAAGCAGTATCCACGAACTCATGTCTCTCATTAACTAAAATACCTTGTTGTAAAAATCAGATAGTAATATTATAACGCTGAAGAGTTTGTTTGTTTGGTTGAATGCGATAACCTCTGGAACTATCAGTTCGATTTCAAAAAATATTTTTGCCCTCTTCATAAGTACAGTGGTTTTGTATTTGTTGAGGTAGGCTATAAAACATTACTCTATGACCCACAGGGCGGGCGAAGTAACTGTAAACGTGGGTGAAACCGCGTGAAATAAAACGTACCTAATTATGTGTTATTTTCAGATTACAAAAAATATGGGTAAAAAGAATAAAGCCAAAACGTATGGATATACTAAAAGAAAAATGAGTACTTTGGCGAATAATTTGAAACTGGCAAGAGAGGCTAAAAAGAAGTAAATTTTATTTGTTGGAGTCAATCTTTTCTAAGTAATAGTGTTATGTGATATGTCTTACATCAAATTATTTTATTACAGAAAAATACTCTCTAATTTAGCAAACTCAAAGGCACTAAATTGTACAGATGCGATTCTACAAAACCAAGTAATTTTTGATAAAATTTTGATATGCTTTTCTCGTTCCACTTCGCGATTTTAGTTGTAAATATTTGGTATTGTATTATATATATTATTATGTTACTGTAAAAGCCAGTCTTAAAAAGTATGTCAGGTTAGGTTTGTTAGGTTTCTTGTAATCATAGAGACAGAAATAAGAGCCTCCGAAGGTGAACTCAGTCGACATATATTCTATGTAGACAGACAATACCTAGCAGCAGATTTACACAAGTTATATTGGAAAATATAAAAATAAAAACTGTGGTTTCAATTATAGCTAGGTATCCTGTGTCGACAGAGCCTGCCTTTAGAGGCTCGTATTTCTGAATTAAAGATAACAAGAAACCCAACAAACCTAACCTAATACGCGAAATCAAGTTGCTATTTCGGACTTTTAACAAAATGAGTTGTTAAATCTTAAGATTTCTCGCATATTTTTAGGCAGAAGCTGCATCAGTGGGTACAATTAATATTTCTGGTTTTCCTAAAGATAACCTGGCTGCTCATACTCTTAGCACAACGCCAACTATCACCACGCTTTCTCCTATATTTAACAACGACACTGATGATACAATGGTGAATATATCTCTTTTGCTTAATTTATGACCCTTTAAAACTGCCGCTGTGCACAAAAGTGTTTTATACGGTCAATAATAAAAATTCATACAGTCTATTATCAGCAGCTGATTAGATAATTTATAAGGAATTACAATATTTCAACCTATACTATTTGTAGTCATAATAACTTGTCATTCATTGTTTTAAGGAAATTGAGACTGAAATTGCTCCAGAACCAGAATTACATATTCAAGGTCGTCGGATAGTAGATTTTCAATTCTTTATGAGTCAAATAAAAACGTTAAACAATCATAATAAAGCTTTTGGCTGCACCATAGACAATATAAAATTTATGAAAGAAAATAACAACGGACTACATTCAGATTTTACAGTCAAATGCAGTATGTGTAATACTGAATTCACACTGCATACAACTGATAAATCCGATGATAACATGGATGTCAATCAAGGTGCTGTAACTGGAGCTATGATGATTGGTGCAGGTATGACAAATTTAAACGAATGTCTAGCTTCTATAGACTTGCCTACAATTAAACAAAAAACGTACTCGAGATGCCATGACGAAATCGCAGACTACTGGCAAAAAACTGCTGAAAAGTGCATGCTCGAGGCTGCCAAAGAGGAAGAAAAAGAAGCATTTGCATGTGGTGACGTCAAAAATGGAATTGCTACAATTACGGTTGTGGCTGATTGTTGTTGGTCAAAAAGGTCATATAGAACCAACTACTCAGCAACATCAGGAGTAGCATCAATAATAGGCTATAGAACAGGCAAAGTACTATACATGAATGTAAAAATAAATATTGTGTTATTTGTGCTCGAGCAGCTACCAAAAAAGTGTCACCAGCCGTTCATAACTGCCAAATCAATCATCAAGGTTCCTCTACGAGTATGGAACAAAATATCATCGTAGAAGGTTTTAAAACCTCCGTCAAAAATCGTAATTTGATTTATGGCACACTAATTGCGGATGGTGACGCCAGCACCTACAAAAAAATCGTAGAATGTCGACCTTACCCTAATCTTCAGGTCCAAAAAATTGAATGCTCCAATCATCTCCTCAGAAACTACGGTGGCAAAATACTAAACCTAGTCAAAGATACGTCTATTCCTTTGGCGGAACGAAAGACACTTACGGCAGATAGAATGAAAAGGCTTCGGTTATCTATAAAATCAGCCGTTCGATTCCGAAAGGCACAAAATTACCCAGTAACAGACCAAATAATCAATTTGAAAAAAGATATTCTAAATAGTCCATACCACATTTTTGGCGATCACAGCAAATGTGACGCGTATTATTGTACAGAGGACAGGAAAAAGGAGGATAACCTTGTAATTAAACTGCCATCACTGTTCCGAAAGCTTATCAGTTCCACGACACAAATTGCTCTACATTCAAAAAGTCTGTTACATAATGTTAATAACAATCGCGCCGAACAATTTAACAGCGTAGTTGCTAAATTAGTTGGTGGAAAGCGTATCAACTTTTCACTGAAAAATTCTTATACCGCACGATGTAATGCAGCAGTAGTTTCATTCAACACCGCCCGGCCACAGTACATATTATATAAATCCAAATATAATAAAAGCCCAGGTATGTACTTGAATAATTTGTTAACATAAGAAATACATAATCTTTTACTATCACACCACTCACATAACTTGGTACCAAAACTTTAAACATTTAATATGCTATATAGGGAAAGTTCTGAAAGACATGGAGATGGCTCGGTTAAAATTGAAACAGAAAAGAAAAACGTTACCTTGCAAGCGAAGATTACGGGTTACTCATATCGATAAAAGCAATTATGGCAAAGAGTGTCAGAAACCCGACATGACACAAGAAGAATATGAAGAGGCTAAAAAAATTTTCATAGAAAACCTTCAAGAGCAGGTATAATTTTTAGATTTTTTTATTAAATTATCTCTAGTAAATGTAAAAATGCTAAAATATATACATGCCAATAATTGCGTAAATAATTATACAACATAATTTTTACTGTGAATTATATCGTATATTTATTTATGTGGAAGATCTGTGATGACAACTTACTACGTTACATCTATTGTAGGTAATGAATAGGCAAGAATTGGAAAGAGATACTGTCTTGCAAGCCGAAAGCGCACTCTGGCTTGAGTTAAGGAGGTGTCTTTTGACGGCCTCAATGTTTAGTAAAGTATGTAAAAGACGCGATAGAACCAGCTCAGCACCACTTGTAAAAGCTTTGCTTTATACATACAGCCTTGAAAACGTCGCAAGCATAAAACACGGCAAAGAAAATTAAAAAATAGCACTGGAACAATTAGAAAAAGAACAAAAAATAAAAATTCAGCAATGTGGTCTTTTTGTCGATCAAGAGCTGTTTTTTTTGGGAGCCTCGCCGGATGGTCTGTATGAAAAGGGCATTGTAGAAATAAAGTGTCCCAGTTCTGCATTTGGAATAAATGCAGATGAAGCAATTGCACAGAAAAAAATAAAATTTTGGAACCAAGATGGTTCCGTGAATAAATCACACGATTGGTTTTACCAAATCCAGGGGCAATTGCATATTACCCAAAAACATATTTGCCTCTTTGCAGTATGGACAGGCAAAGCCTTTCAAATGAAAATAGCAAAAATTTACAAAGACGATGAATTTTGGAGCCAGAATATGGAAGCAAAATTGATAAATTTTTACAATAAATGTCTCTTACCTGAGATTGTAGATCCCAGAAAGGCGCGGTCAATGCCTCTAAGAGACACAGTTTATTGAGAGTGTTTATTGATGTTGTCGCGGGGGACTTTACAGACATTCAATTAACGGACACAAAGTACACCCAGACTCGAAACAACAATTTGTGGATCACACAAAGTGTTGTCTCGTGTGAGGATCGAACCCATAACACTCGGCGCAGTATTTAACGGCGAGGGCAAAACACCGCCAATCTAATTGTATTTACAAGCCGGCTTATCAATATTGTAACTGAGGCCCGGTACAGATAAAAGGGATGGAGTGGAATGGAGTGGCAAAAGAAATACTATTTGATAAAAAAGACTGGTCGATCTCGGTTTTATAGACTTGCAATCATCCTTTTCTATCTACAACATCAAATTCCATAATGGTTCTGGGCGTGATCGCATGTTGCTTGCATCATAAGTTGCTTGCATTGTAAGTGGATACTCCTGTTTCACTATATTTTAACACTTCTTATCAAACAAGATTAATTGCTTGAGTATAATCATAGTAAAGTAAATAAAAGGTGTTTTGTAGCTCCTTTCAATGTTAAATGATATAATATGTATAATAAAATCAGAAATATTGTTAATTTTGGCGATTACAAAGAGGATCCGTGAGTTTTATTTTATTGTCCGTTCTTTCTCATGGTTCTACTACCTCTTGCGAACGTGGCAGTTAAAGTAAATGTAGAATCAGTAAAATATAAATTCTATAACTAAATTGTAAAAAACTGAATAAATATTTTTTTACGTAAATTATTTCTTCCTTTTTTGCTTTTGTATTTAGTGTTATTTGTAGGTTTTCATGCCTTTTACATAATGACACAGTATATGTATATTTGAAAAAGTGACAACTAATTAGATTAAAAAAATAATTCTATCAGAAGTATCAGATAATAAAAACTGCGCAAGGTAAATTATAAAAAAATTTTGTTATTCTCAGAAACATCCTCCTACTAAACAAGTAATAACTAGCTTCATTTAATATATTTATATGCATTTGCATTGAAAATAATTAATTTGAATATTGTCGTAATCGACGTATACGTAGATAAAGACTTTTCATGAATGGCAAAAAGGATCAAGATTATTATTCCACGCGACATCGTCATGATGCACCTGGGTTTCAAACTGGCGGTGCGCGGGGTGCCGCGGTTCTACAAATACCTAAAGTCGATCCGCCGCGCGAGGCGTATACGCTCTTAAACTTTTAATTTTATTTGGGCGAATTATATACCAGGTGTATGAAAGTTTCATCCACTTGGGGTAATCCCACTTCAAATGACTGTTTACCCTTTTGCATAAAGTTGAACAAGCAATACATGTTTATAACTAATTTAAAGTTTAATTACTTACTTGCTTCGAAAGTAGATACTTGTGATAAACAGAGTGCCATATTCATCATACAATTTCCTTCGAAATATATTATATTAAAGGAAAATAAAATAAAAAGGAATTGACAGGTCCAAATGTGATTATATGTACGTAAATATTGTAACATCATTTACATGACCAAAACTAACTAGCGTCTGCCATTAGTTGAGCTTCAGTCATAATTTCCTTGGTCGTTTTCTAGCCAGCCAACTAGCTCAGCTACAAAAATATTTTTTCAGATTGAATGTTTTGGGACAACATGGGAATGTTGTATGAAAATAAAAGATGTTTTTCTCAATCGTCAATTTATTGATCTCAAAATCAATCTTTAAAACTTAGTCAATACAATACCCAGGAATGATAAATTCTTATAATTGACAAATCTGAGGAGCAGAGGATTGAATTTGTCAATCTATTCAAATAATGACTGTTTATTACACAAAATAAAACTGATAAAATAGGCAAAACTAAAATAGTTAGAACATATGTACTTTGTTTAGTTAGATTTTTTTGAATCTTTGGATGGTGAACGTGATCTTGAGCGCGACATGGAACGTGCCTTGGAGCGCGAGCGAGAGCGGCTGCGGCTGCGGGAGCGAGAGCCCGAACGTGGGGAGCGAGAACGCGTGCGACGACGGGACCTCGACCGGCTGGAAATGCACACAAGCGTGTATTAGAGCAAGTCATAATATTTATTTATTTATTATGTTTAATCTAATTTGGTAATCCATTATTTCGCTTTTTAATATTTAAGCATAAAATATTTATATGTTCGAAATAAATGCATTCAATACCAAATTAGATTAAACAATATTTTTGTTCCCATGCTAATAAACAGAATAATGAAAATTTTATCAAAAGTCAATACTGTTTATTAGCCATATTGCTGCACTCACCAATTGGTAATTGTATAAAAAATAATTATACTTTTATACAATTATATCCAGTGTTGCTATTCAATATTCTGAATAATACAAATATTGAAAATTAAAATCCCAAGAGCTACTCATACACATGTAAACATGTAAATATGTTATGTGTACCCAAAAATCTGCTAATTAATATTGATATGATCAAAATCAATAATTCATTCTCTAACATTAAAATTGTTTTAAAATATTGTTTAATATTAATTCTAATATATAGATAGGTATATATTAGAATTAATATTTAATATACATATATAATGCGCACAGCTTGGGCTGTTAAATTTAACAACCAAATTACTTGTTTATTGTATGAATGTATGAGTATTTACTCAGCTGACATGGTTACCGATACGTCGTGATGCAATTTGCGTACTGCACTCAGTGCTACTGAACTAAAACCTTTCCTTCTCCTCATTTTTTATATTTTGCTCCAATCATATCGCAAAATCTTCACTTGTCTTAGAGAATTTAGCCTACACCTGTGCATTGTTATACTTACCAGGCTTTTTAATTAGAATTTTATTAGAGCCATAGTGGTTAACAAGCATATAACCTCCTATCAAGTGGTATCATATCATAACCTATGGAGACAATTGCAAGACCAAATGCAAAAATTCGCACATTACCAAACCTTCAAAAAGCAGTTGCTGTGCCACTAGCACAAGAAACAAAGAATATCTTCTGACAGAACAGAAGTCCTACAACCCTAACATTGAAGGAACACAACACAAGGTTGTTTGGCTGTCATCTTCTGCAGTGTGTACATGTTGCTCCAGGTGGGCAGCTCCCATTAGAGAAGAAATCCTATGTTTAAGAAAGGACGGCACTTTGTGGTACCCATCATAATAAATTATTTAAGTTGCTTCACTTGGACATCTATTTTTCAGGATTTGTTAATTCAGAATCCAGAATAGTAACTATAAATCCATCACAAAAGAAAATAATATGAAACTTATTTCCTTATGCCATAGATTGTTTATTTACTGGCAAATTGTGTAATTTTGAGTTAGATTGTTGTGTTCCATTTTGTAAGATCAACGGCCGGCCATCAATCAAATAAATTCTATTCTAAATATAGTACCTTCCCAATATGAACTATTTTCATTGGCAAACAGCATGGGCCTTCTTTGAACACAAAAATGGGATAATAATGTGTAACTCACTGAGTGCGCGCAGTGATTACATTAGTCGTGCGTTGCGACGCGTAGAACGAACATTACTCTCAATGAAGTTCTCGACAAGTGAAGTGTGCACGTAGGCTGTAGCTACGTAGTTCGCAGAGCGAAGTTACCGAAGCGACCAACTCAATCGGAGTACACGCCGCGGAGTGAAAGCTACGTAGCGCAGACAATAAGAAGTGCAGACACTGAAGAGTTCGTTCTCGGCGCACAGGCCAATGATAACCTATAACATAGTTATCATTGGTATAAGTGAGTCCAATACAATGGGATGGAATCTTTTCATTATATCAAGCATCTGATGCTGATACTCTACTTACATAAAGTAACAAAGTTGTTCAACTTTATAATTTATATTTTATGTTACCTCAAAGATTCCATGCCAATGATAATTTCCGTTATTCTGACTAAATAATTTCGAATTGTCACCTGCGGCGGCGGCGGCGTGTACAATCACGGGCATAGTGTCCTCGGTCTCCACAATCATAGCAGCGGTCATCATAAGGGCGCGGCGGTAAACGGGAACGGGGCGGCGGCCCTCGACCGCCGTATCCTCGGCCTCCATTAGACATTTCTACACGAGCACGACGACCACATATAGTTCGTCCATCTAAACCGCGTATCTGCAAATACAGGAAGATGGATGCTTACTTGTAATATTAATATAATCATCACTGCAGCTACGCCCTAAGATTTAAAGCTAAAATAAAAGTTACGTGGACGCAAATATAATATCGTTTATAAACAAGTAATCGAGCAAAATAAGATTTAGTTTTAGACAATTTTAAGGTTATAGTAGCCGATTCGTTATATGATGCGCAAATCAACTTTTAATATAGGTACATATAGCACATTAGCCAAAAAATAAATCTTACAGCATCTTCAGCATCACGAGGATCTTCAAACTCAACAAAAGCGAAACCGGGCGGGTTTCTAGCGACCCACACATTTCTCAACGGTCCATAGTATGAAAATGCATCTTCGAGTTCAGGTTTACTAGCATTGTTACCTAAATCCCCCACGTACACCTTACAGTCACCATAGCGTGACATATTTACCTGTAAATAAAACAACTATGTCATTACATATATCAAGAATACTTGTTAAAAAGAAATGAAGTATCGGCTAAACTGCGTAGAAACTTCTGTCATGTTATTTGCCGCAAGTACACATTTACAGTAATATGGGAATAAATTTCAAAATACCATGTTGTATTAACTTTACTTGAGATTAATATAAAAAAATATATATATTTACCGAGAATAATCAACACTATTCTTCAAAACTGTGAAAACAACACGCATTCAAGAACAAAATGGCGTTTCAAAGAGATAGATTATAGACCGACGCAGCAGACGCTGCCGAACCGGACGGAACTGTTATTTTTTTTAATACACAGTGCTGGCGTAACCGCTTAAATCATTAAATTCAATGCCAAATAAAATGACGTGCAGTGTTGCTAAGCAAATATAAAGTATCGGTAGAAATATCTACGTCAGATTTTTAACATGTGCGAATAACGATTAATAGATTAAAATCACGGATATAGACCAAACTTATACCAATTTGAATTAATTAATCTATTTAAAAATAAACAATGAAATGCAATAGACACTAGCGCCATCTATAGAGACTAGTAAAATCTTTTATACAAATCAGTCAAGTCAACGCTATATCTATGTATACTCCATTTGGTTAAGTAGGTACATAACTAAAGGTAAGCAATCTAGATGTGTTTTTATCTAAAAACTCAGTTTAAAAATAAAATGCTGCTAAAGATCAATGTAAATAAAACAATAACGATTACTAAATCAATTGAACCGTTAGTTTAAGCAGTAGTTTATATGTTTATAAGTGTTAGTGTAAAATGTCACATCAAGATTGTTTACCTTTAGTTAAGTACCAAACCAAATAGAGTATATATATATTTTATAATTTAATTTAAAAGTAATACATACATATATCTATTACTTACAGTGCGACATAAAAGAGTAGACATTTAATGAGGGCGCTAGCATCGTACATGTGGCAACACAGGAAGCATGCGATCCACTAATTTTGATGTTTGAGTTTTTACCAGTCAGTATAGTAATAAAATAATACATAACACAAGTTTTGCTAATTTACTAATAATACAATCATTGTAATTCAGTGAAATAAAGTGTACAGTACGACAAGGTAAATAATGGGCATCGACTAACTTCGTGTTTCTGAAATAATTTGATTTTCTTAGAAATGACATTGACAATTATTTTGTTTGCGTTAAGGTTGAATTTAGATGTGTTTTTTTTTTAATAAATTACGTTTTAAAATTGTTATAGTAATGTTTTACTTGTTTCTGATGTTTTACGATGGCCATTATTTATCTTGAAGTACTATCTATTTACATAGAACTAAGCAAGTACTTCTATATTTCCAAAATTGCCACTTCAAGGCTCCAATGTCACTAGAAAAATAATTCGAAAATTTGTCTCTTATAAAATTTGCACTCATTTTTGCATTCAACGTCTGTAGGCTTTGTAGTTCAGAATCATCTATGATCATTTCTACGGGGGATTGTAATCCATCGCGGTTCAGTACAAAGTAGTGTAATACACAACAAGTGCTTACCAAAATCGACTGCAAAATCAATTGAGCCGTTAAGGGGTCGATGAAATACTCGCCATTTGTTGTCTAGTATGCCGAAAGCGCACTCAACATATCGTCTCGCCCTACTCAAACAGTAGTTAAATATTCTTTGTTTAACAGTTAAATGCTTGCCAGAATAAGGGCGCATAACGTTATTTGAAATGGAAAAAGCTTCGTCTCCTATGAAAACAAACGGGATCGGTTCTTGAAAGCCTGGCCAACGGCTTCGATATTGGTATGGGCAAGCCACCTTTCATCAGTGAGTCATATAGCTTCGAGTTGTGGAAAATCGTGGAGTAGCTTTCCTTTCCATATGCTCTTATATCCAGGTAGATAAATCTGTATTTCGAGTCAGTAATAGCCAACAAAACTATTGAATTATAACCTTTGTAATTGTAAAAAAGGGATCCACTATTCGCGGGACTACGGATACGAATATGTTTGCCGTCTATGGCTCCTAAACAGTTAGAGAAATTGGCTTTCTTGTCAAAATCTTTACTGATTTCTTCTAGCAGCTGTTGTGTTATTTCAGGCATGTTTGACGTAAGCAGCGATCTCAAATTGCGTTACACACCAATCGTATTGTTTTCGCTATTGTACTTACACCTCTATAATAGTTTAAATGCATATCGTTGAATTCTTCTCCGGTTGCTGAAAATCTGAAACTAAAACAGAAAATTTATAAAAAAATTAAATAATGGTGACAATTAAAAATTTAGCCTAATATGACACTAAAACACACATAAAAGGAACCATTCATATGTACCTATATAAACCATTCATATGTATGAATGGTTTCTTTTATGTATGTATTTAATGTCATTGGGATGTCCCTATTTATGTATTTTTATGAATTAATTTTGTATAATTTACAGGTAATGAAGTATTAAAAAGATAGAGAGGGATCAAGGATACTTTTGAAAAGTACGTAAAGAAACTAGAAAAGTCTCCAAGACGTTACCAACAGCAGCCGCGAAAAAGAAAGGCAAACGAGTTTCAAGATGACATTCTTAACAGCAACTACCAGAGAGGCTATCAAACTCAACATTTTACAAACCCAACACCATAGATACATCCACATTTATCACACGAACAATCATCAAATGCAAACCAAATACCGATTCCACATTTATCATACGAACAATCAACAAACGCACGGGAAGATCAAATTAATTCACCTAGTGATAATTATTCTACCTATAGCGCAATGTCGACGGAAGAAGAGTTTGATTTTACATAATATTAATTACTATTAATCGGCTATTAATCACAAATCTGATTTTTTCAGCAAAAAACAATTAAAATCTCTGCCATGTCCTAGTGGCGAATTGGAAGGCGCGACTTGTGCACTCCAGTGCCGAGCACGCCACGATCGTGGCGGTAAGTCCAGTGTTTGAGAACTGGCTGGAAAGGCACCTTCCAGCTGACACAGGTAATGACTGGCCACGGTTGTTTTGGCCAGTTCCTGTGTCGTATACGCCGGCAAGAGACGTCCGGTTGTCACCACTGCGGTGACTGCCGCGATGTTGTTGTGGACACGGCGCTGCACACTTTGGTGGTTTGCCCCGCTTGGTCATCGCAGCGCCGTGAGTTGATCGCGGCAGTCGGTTCGGTTGCCCTCTCGTTCCCGGCCGTAGTTCATTCTATGGTCCGGAGTGAGAGGTCGTGGAACGCCGTCGCCTCCTTTTGCGAGGAAGTGATTTCTATCAAGGAGGTAGCGGAGCAGGAGAGGGAGCGCTTAAACCCTCTCCTCAACCGCAAAGCCGGGCGCCGGAGGGCGCGTGATGATCTCCAGCCACCCTGAGGTTTGACCTGGATGGCGGGCTTTGTGGGCCTGCCCGCCTCCCGATCAGCACCAGGTCCGAGAGGTGGCGTGCGTGTTCCCACTTCCCACGCACGCCTCTGTGTCGAGTCCGTCTAGGGGGGAGACAGTAGGGTTTATTAGTGAGTCACTCACTCACTCTGGGTAGGTCTCTTCGTGTAGTGGCCTGCCGTTTCACACGGCGGGCCGAAACCTCGGCGGGGTCACGACCGTATGCGAAAGTGATTCGCGCGGCCCCGTCGATAGTGGTTTTGTCGAGGAACACCGTGGTAGGTTCAGTCGGTATTTCGGGAGGTACATTATTCTTATTCCATCTTTCTTTTACCCTGGTGAGTCCGACATAATCCCTCCACCCGCCTCCAAAATAATAAAAAAATTAACTTCTTTTGTTCTCAACCCATAGTACTTTCGAGTAAAATATTTCCCATCAGCATTCATAATCGTAATAAATGGATGAACCCAAAATCTTCTTTTTATTTTATATCTATTTAACAATAACAGCAGTGCAACAATCTTTTTGCGATCCACCTTACACTTTCTAAAAACACGTCCAATACGGCTGACTACCGTTGAAGGTATGGTTACCCTAACCAACGGTTTGCCGCACAAAATCGTATCGCAGTAATTCGCATCGCAAGTTCCTGCGATGCGGCATAGTATAGCATCGCATCGCGGTTTTGTGTGGAAGCCCTAATCACTAGTGACATAACAGTAACCTTCACGATGATATATATAAAAAAATATAATTATATGGGTATAAAGTTATATTATTGTAGCTATAATTTCCATGCCTAACTAAAACGAAGACTGACTGAAAGACTACAAAAATCAATTAACACATTCTAATCGACATTCATTTAATTTTATAAGACTGATATTGCCTGTGTACGTAGCTGATAATCAAATACAACTAAGATCTATGAATTGTGTAATAAAACAACAAAATGTGCATTTACATGTTTATTTTTACATAACATTTGTTAATCAAGTTTATTTATAGTTGGCACTTTATGCCTTACTGTATAAAGAAATGTATTTTTTGCCTAATGGTACATTTATCAAAGTCGTCTTAGATTTTTGATGGGCGACCCTTTCATTGCTTAGCCGGAGTTATATTTTCCACCACTTCTCATGCCTTCCCGATTCTTCGCACCGTGCTTATTGATTTGTACCTAAAACAAATAAAACGTTACTTTTAAATATAAGATGTAAAAACATGTTCAAAGTGTCAAGATTATTAATTTAAAGTTTAGTTATCAGTAATAATACTGTAAATTTTCTATTTGTAAGCATAACCTAAAATATGTAAAAATGTATAAAAAATAATTAGGTATACGCTAAAAATATCATTCGTTTTAGAGTAATTCACTTTTAGTACAAGATATAATAGTTACATAGGTACCGGTAAAATTCGACACACGTTTATAGAAATTTTCCAAATCGTATAACATTTTGCCGGCATGCAATTCTGGTAAACACGACATGAAAACATTATAAATGATTTTACTAGCACTACCACGTATCTCTACTTTATGATTGCTCCGCCAAGTTATACAAACAGAAAAAACCTTCGCCAGAAAAATTGTCGGAATTTGTCAAAGTCTAATTCTTTTTGTCAATTGAAAACTTAATTTGTCAAAAATTGTCGAAATAGAATTACAAGCTTTAGTTCAAAATTTTACGATTCTCTTATTTAGAAGTTATGGCCGCGCAATCGTGCACTATTTGTTTCTTTAATGTTGATTATTTCTTTAAATTCTAAGACTTCATACAGTAAAACTGTTACAACAAGAAAGGTCTTAATTTGTCAAAACTAACGAAAGAAATAAATACTACCAAAGTTTAGTTACACAGACGAAATCAGTCCAAAACAAAAAGTACGTGGCCGCGCGGTCGTATCATTATTTAGTAGGTTGATAGATTATCGATAACTGCTAGAATTTGGGTGTGAACATCCATTTATTCGACATATTAACCTCATTAGAATGACATATCGTTTTACCCTCAGAACAATTTTCAAAGCGTGTAATTTCAAAAATAATGCGATCTCAAACAATGTTCGTGCAGGGTAACCATAATTTCGATTTTATTTGGAAATATTTCTAATTGGAGACCAGCAATTATATTAGACAACATGTAGCTCAATCTGCAAAATATATTATTATTACTAAATAAAATAATCGTATGTTTCAATAATTTGATATGATATATAAAAATTACAAAAAATCAGCAAATAAAATAAAATTCTTTAAAAATATTAATGAAATATTTATTATATGGAACAGGATTGAAAAAAACAGGATAAAACAAAGAAAAGAAAATACTAATACCAAGAAATAGGGGAAGGTGGTACAAAATGATCCCCCTAAGAGAGAAAAGCTGTAAAATGTGTATATGCAGCTTTTTCTGAAACTTAGCTATTCATTCGAACTACAAATTTATTAAGCATTGAATCGCATAAGCCATTAGGAACATTTTTTTATTAATTATTTCGTTAAGGTCTACTAAAGGATCATTTTGTACACCCCTGTGTCCAAAATGATCCCCAGGGTGCGGGTGAAATGACCCGGGTGTCATTTTACCCCACAATTCAAAATTCAAGCAAGAAATAAAACATTCAATAATATTTTTTGGTAGTTTTATTGTATATTCAGTCAAGGCAACAAATTTTAATATCTCTGTCTTAATAATCATACAGTAAATTTGCCTTAATATTGTTTCCAAATGGAATCCTAAGCAAATAACACTCTTTCAAATGCTATCATTGACCTTACAGTTTTAATAGAATCAAAATCAAACAATGCTCTCTTTAATAACTAGTATAATTGGTTTTACAGTCTTAATCGTTTCAAAATGAAGTCTTAATCAAACAAAGCTCTCTCTCTCTAAATAGTATCATTTGGTTTAGTCATCATACTTTTCAAATAGTTTAAACTACGGACTCATGACTATGTGGTATCAGGTTTTACAGTCTTAATTGCTTCCGAACAGTAGCAAAACGGTCATCGGCACAAAAATCACACGTGAACTCGTCAGCGTCATCGGAATCTACACCAACGCAAGCATCGTAGCCCCATCTTAAGCAAACACAACATTGGACCCATCCTTCACCTCTAGTATTATTCGAAAACATCTCATTACAAAATAAACATTCTGCATCATCTTCGTTTTCTGAAGATGATTAATTCATAACACATTTGCGTCTTTTAGGTTTTGGTCCTTTGCATTTTTCAGCCACCTTTCCTTTTTCCTTTCTTTTTCCTTTTAAACTAACTTTTGCTTTTGTTGTTTTAGTATTTATAGTAGCTTTTTTATTGTCATCGCGTCTATTTTTCTTGCGTTCTTTTCTCAATTTGTTTTTTCATTTCTTCTTCTAATATATTTTTATAAGGCGTGCTTGTAAGGATTGCCGAAGAAACCCGAGCTTTGTTGTTTTTTTACGTTATCCTGTCATTTTTGGCAAAGGTCGAATCTGGTGTGAAGGGATGCTAAAAGATGTGGACGCAATTGGTGATGTAAAAGGACAGCTTTTTTCTAAATCCGAAGTGTCACAAGAAGCCAGTTGGGCAGCTGCTGCAAGAGATGGTGTTACAGCTTTTTCGCAAACTGATGGAGATGGTCTTGGCGACACAGGCGATCGTGTCGTTTTCGTAGATATGGATGAGACAGAAGGCGCAATATTCGCATGGATGGAAGGTATCGTCACTGGCATACATGGCAATGGAGAGTTGCTATCCATACCTTCACCGGAAACCTGAATCCTATAAGGTGCTTCAATTATCGAAGTAGGTCGTTCCAGGGAGTCGTTATTCTCGCCTTGTTCGTAAGCTGCACAGGATGATAGGATGGAAGGCGACACAGTACCATGGATGATTGCTTCCTCAACTGATATAAATAGCGATGGATCGGCGTGAAGAACGGGAGTCCTAGGGGTTGTACCTGGTAAGTTACTATACGTGCTGTCACAAGAAACTTGGATTCTATCAGGCGCTGTAGTTGTTGAATGACTGGATTCAAAGACTTCGTTTCTTGTTTTTTGATCAGTCGTATTGGCACCAACGAAGTCTACATCAGTAAATACTTCAGGATTGAGCGGCCATATTCCACATTTTTCAAATCCTTTGATAATATTTAAAGGTACAGCAGCTTTTAATACGCTTCTCCAAAAATTTTGCCTATTTGAAAGACTGTGACTACACGACCCGCATTATTATTCATCCACCTTTCTAATGCCTGATTGTGGTACACGCTGAGTGGAAACATTACGGAAACATCGAGCGATTGAAGTTTGCGCGTGCAGTGTGGAGGCAAGCACAAAATTGTGACGTTATTTTCTCTCGCTTGTATTATGACGTCCAAATTTCTAGTATGTGAAAGATGGCCGTCAAGTATTAGAAGAATGGGCTCTTCTGTAGATGGTTTAGAATGGTATAAAAAATGGTCGAACCATTGTGAGAATACCTCAATATTCATCCAGCCGGACGGGTTGCAAGCGTACACTGAGCCTGGTGGAGTCCCATCCATCAATTCTATTTTCATTCGCAAGCGACGAAAAATCAACATCGGTGGTATGAAGTTACCTGCAGCTGATAGCTACTTGTTTTTGTCCTTTTTTAGCAAAAATTTTGGTATTTTTCGTCGGGACAGTGTTCAAACTAGTCTCATCAACATTAAAAATGCGATGAGGAGGTAATTAATGCTTCTCATAGTCATTTTGTAAATTATTGTAAAATTTGTCAAATATCGTTTATTAAAAGCTCGAGCTCGTGCCACTGACGTTGACTCCGGGGCACGTAGAGTGATATCCGAATGTCTTTAACGAAACCCCCTTAGCCAGTCTTTACCAGCTTTACGAGACATAGTAGAAAACGAATGTTTTACTTTGTTTCTTTCAGCTATCTCACAAGCAAATTTTAGAACGTTATCAACTGTAAAGCCGCACATAGTCTCTTCATTATCTTTAATATGTTTTACAAGCTCCAGCTCCTGTTCATCAGTGAATACTTTTTTTATACTCCCCAACACTTTGGTGCCCCCACAGCGTGAATGTTTTTTCCTTTGACTCATCTTTTAAGTGCCGTAAGTGGAACTGAGAATTGTTTAGAGGCGGTTTTATATGGCATGCCCTCTTTTACGGCATCTATGGCATTAATCATTGTGTTTTCATTCCAGTTCTGGCGAGTGGGTTTTCGAATGTAATTACGCGGCATGATTTCTAAAAGTAAAAAGGGATAAATGACTACCGCATATTTTAACAATAAAATAAAGACACGTTTAATAATATTATAAGAATCAAGATCGTGATCACTTATGACATTATTGAATACGTGGTTTATGTTCCTACATTTAAGTTATAATTGTGCATAAAATACCTACTTCAAAAAAGGTAAAACATTTATTAAAGTTAACTGAACGATTGGTAGTAAGTAGGCAGGGGGTAAAATGATCCTGGGATCATTTTACCCACCCTATGAAGGGATCGTTTTGACCCAAATGCCTTGTTAACGAAAATTATCAATAAATAACCTATAATTTTGAATACTGTAATGAAGGACAGTTCATTCCATTGCTAATTGGTAACAGAAACTGAGACAAACACATCTAACATGTACATACATAATAATATGTACGTAGACTAAAATTACATCATGTCAAATAATGGCTTACCTTAGATTGAGCACAGAAATTTTGAATATTTTGTAATAAAAACTTTTCTACTGCCAACGACGCTATGACACTGACAGGGATTGTCCGGCTCGACCGTAGGAGCACGAAATTCACTTAAAATATCCTAGATGGAGCTACTAAGTCGGTAAAACAGCCGAGGATCGTTTTACCTCGAGGGATCACTTTGTACCACCTTCCCCTAAATCTTGCTTAAAACAAAAATTTTATGTAAGGGAAACGTTTTCAAATGCCTCAGTGTTTTTAGAAATACCTTACGAAGGTATTTCTAAAAACACTCAGAAAACTGGAGAGACGAAGGTGTTCCTACTAAAAGTGACAATCCTATGAATATATTTAACTCTGAATATAATTATTGTTATTATTTTTAGTTTTTATAGTCTGTAATATATGGTATAATGGCTGCAACACCTTGACGATATAATTAGTAAAATACTGAAATTATAATATATTTAATTGGCGATTTAAAAGAGTGGCCATGAGTTTCTTGCAAGTTTCTTCTCATAAGCTCAATCCTTTGCCTGAACCTAGTAACTAACTTAAATGCAGATTCAGTAACTTAGCAAACTCACTAACCTATATATTTTGACGTTCAGAAGTGTTACTTTGTGACCTAAAGGAATAAACGATTACTGACTTTGACAAAAATGGTAATATAACATTTTTATTTCAGTTCGTCGCTGTCGCGTACTCGTTACAGACGCTTATGTACGATAAGTAGCTGGTTATAAATCACCGCGCTCATTATTGTTATAAATAAATAAATACCTAGATTGAATATTCGCTATGGAAAGTGGAGAAGATGATGATGCAAGTGATGTGGAGTTAATACTAAATTGTGAACGGGAACTCAACAAATCGATGGTACCAACTACCTTACAAGGGGATATGATTGACGAAGGTGAGAGAAGGATAGCTGAGAAGAGAAAGGAGAGAGAAGATGAAATTATTGATGACGATGACTTTATTACTGTAAACAGAAGGAGAACCAAACGGTTTATAAGAAGCGATTCTTTGGACATGCAAAATAAAAAGGGGGTAGATATAGAAAAATATGATACATTAAATTATACCGTAAAGCATGAAGTTTGTATAACTTCAACCTAAAATATGCCTAAACAAATGGCATTGGCAAAATTATTTAAAATGAAAATATTAAAAATGTTATAAGAATTAAATACAAAAGTTTCAACAAAGTTCTTATTCAATTTCAAGAAAAAGAAGATGCTTCTAGATTATTAGAATGCAAGTCATTCAAGGACATGGGATGGAGATGCCAAGTAATAAACGAGCTGTCCTTATCGTACGGAGTAGTGAAAGGCGTTGACCTTGAATTAAACGAAGAAGACATTATGAATATATTTGAATGTAACATAGAAATAGTTTACGTAAGGAGATTGAAGCTCATAAACAATGAAGGCAAGTGGGTTGACAGTGAATCCGTGCGAGTTTGTTTTAAAAATGATAACTTAGCGCCTTACATATACGCATATGATTATCGCTTAAAGGTTGAACCCTATGTGTTCCCTGTGACACAATGTGCCGGATGTTGGAAATTTGGTCACATAATAAAGTACCACCCAATGAAGAAAAAAATATGTCCAAAGTGTGGTGGTAATCACGAAAATTGCGATATCGATAAGATTGTCTGCCTTAATTGTAAGGGTAATCATTTTGTTTTAGACAAAAATTATCCCTTATTTTTGAAAGAAAAGATATAAGAAATATTATGAGTAGAGAACAAATAACATACAGAAAAGCCCTTCAATTAAGTATTGATAAACGCCAAAAAGATTCACTCTCATAGGAAACGACACAGCAGACACCACAGGAAAAAAAAAGTCAAATGAATCTGTGTCTTATAGTAGTGTGCTTAGAAAAAACCTACAAAACTTTGAGACAATGTCACGGACGGCAGAAAACTCAGATAAACAAGAAGAAACTACATTCCGTCAACAAAATGTCGCAGAACATGTACTCCAGGAAGGCAGAAGCAGGAAGGGTAAGCAGAAAACAAAGAAAAATCTTAACTCTATAGAGCAAGCGGTTGAAGAAGACAAAGAAAGCTATCAGACTGAAGAAAAAGACGTTAAAAGGGATGAACAATTCCTTTACAGGTTTGAATTTAAGAAATTTTTATGAAAATAAATAATATTTTTACATCGCAAGGTACGTTTGAAGAGAAAGGCATAATGTTGTTTAAGATTATATATGAAGAACTAAGAATTTTTATTAGACTATGTTTTAAGAGGAAGTTTTCTAGTAAATATTGATATATTTGTAAATGGATAGTGCAAGTAGATATATTAGAATAAACATAGCTCAATGGAATTCACAAAGTCTTTGCCCTAAATTAGTATCCTTTAAAGATTTTTTAAATAAAGATAATATACATATCGCAATCTTGAGTGAAACATGGTTAGATAGTGAGATGAATGTACATATCAGTGGCTATAACACCTATAGAAAAGACAGATATGACTCTTACGGGGGAGTCGCAATTCTGGTCCATAAATCTATTAATTCCCACCTTAATTCTATTCAAGTTTTAAATACGGGTATAGAGGTTTTAAGTGTAAAATTAATGAACTGTAAGGATATAGAAAATGTGGTTGCACTTTACTGTCCTTCTTCCGTTACACCTCAATTTTCAGACTGAGTTTTTTTGGAAAAGAAGGAAAAGATTTGAATCTTTTCCTTCTTTTCCAAAAAAACTCTGATAGGCGGCGACTTTAACGGCCACCACACTAACTGGTCTGTCAAACTGATATAAGAGTTACTCATATAATGGATTCATGTCTAGAAAACTCTTATATCTCTCTTAATAATTGTACTCATACACGAATTAAATTAGTCAGCGGGAACTTACAGAAAACCTCACCAGATATTTCATTTGCGACCTCCGATATTGCAATAAAATTCAATTGGAAAGTTCTCAATGAAAGCCTCGGTAGTGACCATTTGATTATTAACCTTTTGAACGCCAACGTCGGCTATACTCGACATGCGCAAGCGTGCCCTGTGCGCCAACGTCGTCTATACTCGACAAAAAACAGGGCACAGAAATATACAAAATAAACATATTATTACAAAATAATCATTACTTTTCTGTATTTTATTGATCTAACTTAAAAATTGAATCCCCAATTATTACTTAATTGTACACAGCAAACAAAATTTGCATATTAGTTATTCAAATATTTGATCATAAAAACAATATATTAATATATCGATTTTCGGGCTTGGCGTACAGGACATGGAGCTGGCGTTATGACGTGGCGTTCAAAAGGTTAAAATGTCTATTAATATACCTGACACTTTCACTATAATACATACATACATACATAAACTCACGCCTGTTTCCCAGAGGGGTAGGCAGAGACTACGGATTTCCATTTGCTACGATCCTGACACACTTCTCTGCTTCATTCATTTTCATAACATTCCTCATACACGCTCGCCGATTTAAGGTACTCTTAACCTGGCCTTTATCCAGAACGTCTCCAATCTGATCAAAGAACGTTCGCCTAGGTCTTCCCCTTGCGACTGTTCCATTCACACTAGCCTTATAAACTTTCTTAGTCAGTCTTTTCTCGTCCATTCTTTCTACATGCCCAAACCAGCTTAACGTACCCTTTTCTATTCTCGTCTCTATATCCACTTTTAAGCCGCATCTCTCTCTAATTACACTATTCCTTATCCTATCTTTCCGAGTCACACCACAAATATTTCTCAGCGCTCTCATTTCTACAGCATTTATTCTGCTCTCATGCTTCTTTTGCCATACTCAACTTTCACTACCATGCATAAGTGTAGGTACTAATAGTCCTCTATGAACAGCCAAACGTGCCTTTTCGGATACATTTCGACTGTTCATAAAAGCGCGTAGAGCGCCATTCACTTTATTGCCAGCAATCGTTCTTCTTTCTTCTTCACTCTGTTAATTCCTTGGCTGAGTTGGACTTAGAATTGTCACCGATAAAGTCTACATATTGCTTGTTTAGTAGGGGTAAATGAAGAATACTACCTAATCTCAAAATAAATGAACAAAACCTAGTCACCTCAGAATGCACTAAATATTTAGGGCTGTGGTTGGATAGAAGTCTAAGGTGGGGCAAGCAAATAAACGAAACAGTTAGTAAATGTTCAAAATTTTTGAATTTATTTAAAGTACTGTCGGGGAGTACTTGGGAATACATACAAAACATTTACGTAGATTATACATTTCTATAAACCGGAGTAGATTTGATTACGGATGTTTCATATATGACTGCAGTGCAAAATCTCACGTATCAAAATTAGATAAACTACAAAACCAGGCAATGAGAATAGTGGGTGGATACATCAAAAGTATCAATCCATGTTATGGAATCAGATCTATGTATTCCCCCTTTACAGATTAGAAGAGAATATTTAGCTTATAAATATAGTACGAAAATAATGTCTTGGTTAAATAATATTACAGTTAATTTAATCTCAGATTTAAGTATATGTTCCCAATCCTCATACTGGGTTACCAAAAAAAAAACCTTTATTAGCAAAGATACACAATGAATTAAGACATAGTAATATTGTTTCCTCGCCATTTCTTAAAATGTTTAGTTTAGAAAGTTGGACTACAACCATTTCGAAAAATATAGTAAAAATTGATCTCAAATGTTTAAATAGTTCTAAATCTAATTATAATCCAAATTTTTTATTAAGTAACGTGTTATATGAATTAAATATAGATTTCTGCGGATGGCATAAATTATTTACTGATGGTTCTAAAAGCACTACCGGTTTAGGAGCAGGATTATTTGATCAAACATTAGGAAATAGGTTGGGTTTTAAAATTAATTGTGATATAAATATATCAATTATGTCGCTGGAACTCATTGCAATTTTTCAAACAATTAAGTATATCAGGAGTGAGAATTTTAAAAAAAGTTGTAATTTTCTCAGATAGTAAGAGTGCGCTGCAACACATCGCTCGGTGCGCCTCTGGATATAGCAGAGGTGCATCGATAGCGTATGAAATTTTGAGAGCATTTATTTGTTTGAGAAAGAATAATATAGAATTTAAGTTGCAATGGATTCCAGCGCATATTGGTATATACGGTAATGAAGAAGCTGATCGTTTATGCAAATTGGCTGTAGTAAATGGCATTTTTATAAATTATATACCCGATTATTGGGAATATATACCTAGATTTAAACTAAATTGTTTTAATTTATGGAAATAACATTTTATTCATATTTCACAAGTAAAGGGTATTTGGTACCGTAGTATACAAAGCGAGCCGTCGCTTGTACCATGGTTTGATAATATTAAATTAAGTAAACACATGGTGAAAATTATGTTAAGACTCCGCTCAGGACACTATACATCGGCAAAGTTTGCATTTCTTATAAAAAAAAATTATTCACCAAATTGTTCTGCTTGTAATCAAATTGAGGATGTACAACACTTGCTGATGGATTTTGTCCGAAATAGAACTGAACGAGAGCGAGTTTGAAATGAATTTAACCTAAATAGATTAGATATGGGGTTACGGCAATCGATATTGGCTGTACCGTCTTCAGAGGCTGCTAAAAAGATGTGTGACGTGATAGCAGTACTTAATTTGTAATTTTTTTTATTTCTTTTTATTAACATGTACCTGTTAGTTTATTATACTTAATAGCATTTATGTTAAAATGATCTTACTTATGTTAAAAGGTATGATGGGGTTAATATGTCTGATTTAGACAAAAACCCCGAAAGAAATAATAAATGAAAAAAAAACATTTTTATTTACAAAATATAACATTAATTAATACATGTGTATTTGACACCCGTCTTATTTTTGCTAGCCCTCTAATATAAAGAAAATACATACATTTCTACGCGATATATTTGACAATAATACATAATTTAAAGAATAACAATGAAATAGCGTTTTTTTTTAATCATATGCTATTCTGATAGTAATAATTCATTTTGCAGATTGAGCTACATGTTGTTTTTTTTTACGTGGGGAAATGCTTTGACGCATACCTCTCCGCGGGGGGCCGGAGAGGTTATGTCGGGGTCACCGGGGGAAAGATACCTCTTGAAGACGGACACACGACATAGAAGGCGCGCGTGGGAACACGCACGCCACCTCTCGGACCTGGTGCTGAACAGGTGATGGGCAAGCCCACGAAGCCCACCACCCCCAAGTAAAACCTCAGGTTAGCTGGAGCGACCAACTCACGGCACTGCGAAGCCAAGGCAGGGCAATCCGCCAGCATGTGCAGCGCCGTGTCTGCAACAACATCACGGCAGTCGCCACAGTGGTGACGACCGGGCGTCTCTTGCCGACCTATGCGACACAGGAACTGGTCGAAGCAACCGTGGCCAATCATTACCTGTGTCAGCCGGGAAGGTGAGGGCGCCATGGCGCCTCTCCAGCCACTCCTCAAAAACAGGACTTACCACCACGATCTTGGCGTGCCCGAGCTACATGTTGTCTAATATAATTGCTGTTCTCCAGTTAGAAATATATCCAAATAAAATCGAAATTATGGTTACCCTGCACAAACATTGTATAAGACCACATTATTTTTGAAATTACACGCGTTGAAATCTGTTCTGAGGTTAAAACGAATAAAAATAAATGTCATTCTAACGAGGTTAATATGTCGTATAAATGGATGTGCACACCCAAATCCTAGCAGTTATCGATAATGAGATATCAACCTACGAAGTAACGTTTCGACCGCGCGGCCACGTAAATTTATTTTGGATTGATTTCGTCTGTTTAACTAAACTTTGGTAATATTATTGCTTTCGTTAGTTTTCACAAATTAACACCTTTCTTGTTGTAACAGTTTTAATGTATAAAGTCTTAAAATTTAAAGAAATAATCAGCAATAAACAACAAGTGCACGATTGCGCGGCCATAATTTCCAAGGTGAATAATTCGTAAAATATTGATCTAAAGCTTATAATTCTACTTTCGTAAATTTTTGCCAAATTCAGTCTTCAATTTATAAAAAGAATTAGATCTCTAACCCAAGCAGTTGCTGAGATCTCCATTGCCGCGCAATCATCGACGTTACGTTCGCGTGGCCAACTTTAAAACCATATAATTTCTTTATTTCTACTTTGACATATTTTTAGTTTGTTCCCTTTGATTTTGACAAAATCCAACAATTTTCCTGGCGAATTTTTTTCTGTTTGTATAACTTGGTGGAGCAATCGTAACGTATTAATTTATTCTTGTTTGTGTAGAATGATATAATATTATTGTCAAACAATTTATTGTTGTTACGAAAATACTTCGACAACAAGCTTACGGACGCCAACTATTGACAGTTCGTGTACTCATGTATAGTCAGAGTACTTTTGTATTACTTTATAAGCGCCATCTATACGTTGAAGTCATGGAGTTTAAAACGATATACATGATATGCACATAAAACTTGCAATTACCCATATAATATTTATACGTACATACATACGAGCCCCAATGCAAAAATGTTCCTCTAGTCACACATTATGAAGAACACATTTTTCTTTTTAACTTTCTTCGTTCCTAGGAAGACACTAGCAGTAAACAATTTATTTTATAAAATACTCCATATAAATAACGTTATTTCGGTACTATTGAAAAAAAAAAATCCTTTTTTAAAATTATGTATCTTAGGTAAATTACTGTTTAAATGGTCACGCAAAATAATTCGTCTAGTGCTTAATTGATGCAAAATAGTTCGTCTATGCCTAATGTTAATATACTTTTTTAATTGTTACACCAAAATTTAAAATAAATTATCTTAAAATAGAATTCAATTGTTTTTAAGATGTCAAAGGCTATAGAAAGTGTTCCAAGTATTTTTCATTATTTTCGCTAATAATTTTGAGCAATATGGGTCGTGGAAAACCTATCGCGGTAGAAGTTCGAAAAATTATTATTTCAAGCAGTGATAATGGGAAATCTGCATACCAAATCGCCAAAGACTTATTATCGCCAAGATCAACTGTCCAGTCAGTAATCCAGCATAGCAAAAATAACGGCACAGTTTCGTGTTTGAAGAGATCAGGCCGCCCTCGTATTACGAGTGAAGCTGAAAACCGTGTTTTAAAGAAAATTATAAAGAAAAACCGTCGTGCTCGTGCAGGAGAGCTTACCGTACAATGGCGTGATATGATTAAAAAAGATGTCTCGGTCGATACTTGTAAAAGAGTCCTGAAGAGAATGGGTTACGGCTTTTACACGGCTAAAGAGAAACCCTTACTCACATTACTTCAGAAAAAGAAAAGGTTAAAATTCGCTCGTGATCACTTAAACTGGACTGCTGACCAGTGGCGTCAAATAATATGGAGTGACGAGTCCATATTCGAGGTGACTGTCGGTGATGTACGAAAAAAAGTTATCCGAAATAAAGATGAAGCATTTCACCAAGACTGTATCAAGAGAAAAGTGAAGTTCCCTGCGTCTGTAATGATATGGGGCTGCATGTCAGCACAAGGTGTGGGTCGCCTGCAATTTGTAGATGAGACTGTTAATGCAGTAAAATACCAAAACATTTTAGAAACGAGTTTATTGCCGTCCATTCCGATTTTGAAACATCAAAATGCCTATGTTTTTCAACAAGATGGTGCTTTCTGTCATACTGCAAGGACAACAAAGGCTTGGTTCACCTCTAAACAAATACCTACAATGGAGTGGCCGTCAAACAGTCCAGTTTTGTCTCCTATTGAGACAATGTGGTGGAAAATGAAGATGTTGCGAAAAAATCCATCAAGGTCAAAAAATGATTTAAAGGAGAAAATTAAGACTGTTTGGGATTCAACAACTCCAGAAGAATGTGAACAGTTAGTAGCGACGATACCACTTAGGATTAAATCTGTTATTGATAGTAAAGGAGATACAACCAAGTGGTAGACGAACTGTTTTGCGTGTTCAACTGCGATAGCCGAACTGTTATGAGTTATAATTGATGGAAGAATTCATATTTTTTTTGTAACGACAAAATATTTTATTTGAGTACTTCACAGTAAATAAACTTAATTTAATTTACTAATCTCATTTTTATTTGTTAGACTCATTAAACCAACATTACTTCTTTATCTATATTACACTTACAATACATGGTTACATTCAATTTTCTTAGTAGACGAACATTTTTGCATTGGGGCTCGTATTAATAACAACTCACACAATATACAACTTATGATACAAGTATTATACTCAAATTACGGGTTACATTATCAATTAAAATCAAACCTCTATGCATATTTCATTACAAAATATAGGAAAATGTCTACAATAAACAACTTTTATGCCTACTTAGACAACTTAAAATTCCATTTATCATATTACACACAAACGATACATGCTTTAAATATTCTACATTTAAACAATAACTACGAAACACCTGCCAATATTTGCCAATTCTATAAATTTTACGACCTTTATGTTAACATATGTATTAATAGTTCACTCAACCTTGAGATAAATGTTACAACCTCATACTATATGTCACATACTCATAAAAAGAATCCCCTATCTGTAGTTGCTTTAACATACGAATAATGGCTGCTATAAATAATATCTATACTGACTTAGATAATGTGCAAATATGCTCATCATATACATATGTACCCCTGACCACTGCTCTGATTACATACAACCCACACTTGCACTAAATATCTTACATTTAAATATTAGGAGCATCAATAAAAATTTTGACGAATTTAGATGTCTTTTGGTCACCATGAAGATAGTGTGTGATGTAATAGTCTTGTCCGAATGTTGGCTTAAAAAAGTGAGTACTATTCCCACTATAGATGGATATTCAACACACCAGTCAAATAATCTTGATAATCAAAACGACGGACTGGTCTTATATATCAGGAATAAACTACGTTATACAATAACTGAACCGAATTTTATTGATTCCAATTGCTTTGTATGCTCCATTGAAAACAACCTAACTATCATTGCATTATATAGGTCACCATCACACAGAAATATAGATTCCTTCTTAGATAGCTTAAACAATGTTTTAACTAGAATAAAAAATGACCAGCATATTGCAATTATTGGAGACGCAAATCTCAATATCAGCCCTGATTGTAGTGATCCTCGCTCTAAACAGTACTTAAACCTTACGGATTCCTCCCGGCTTACGTTCTCCCAACTCGCCTAAACAGTTGTATAGATCACATGTTACTTAAAACCACAAAAAAGCGATTGCTCTGATTTTAGAAACTTCCATCACAGACCAATCAGCGATATTGTCAAATCTTGAGATGAACAAACCTAAACCTAATACTTACAGCGCTAAAACATCTCGCCTTAATCTTCCGAGTGCTATTGCTGATATTGAGAACTGTGACTTCTCCAGTATTTATACAATTAATGACCCTAATCAGGCTACCAATAAATTATTAAAAATATTGTCTACTATCTTAAATAAACATACTATTTACAGAACAATACCATGTAGGCAAAGAATAATAAAACCGTGGTTAACTTCTGGTCTACTGCGGTGCATACTTAATAGGGACAAATGCATAAAAAAACAAATAAAGAACCACAAAACCATATATTAAGACTAACCTATTTACGTTACCGGAATTTTTGTAATAACTTACTTAAAAAATTAAAGACTGATTATGAAGCAAAGGAATTCGAAAAAGCAAAAAACAACTCCAAGAAAATGTGGGAAGCAATTCGAAACGTAACTAACACCAAATGTATAAAATCGACACCCACAGAACTCTTGTCAATTGAAAACTGCCCCATTGACTATGTTAAAGCTGTAAATACGTTCTTTACAAATATAAGTGCAAATCTTGTTAATAACCCTCCACAAAACATAGTTCCTCACAGACCTCTAGCTCGCACACACAACCTGTAATAAATTCAATGGTTATTTTAGATACAGACGAGGATGAAGTCAAAGAAATAATCAACAACCTCCGTATCGACAGTGCCACTGGTTGGGATGGCATCCCCCCAAAATTGTTGAGACTTACTAGCCACATCCTGGCCGCACCTATCACATATTTATGTAACCTATCTATATCCACAGGTACATTCCCGCAAGCCCTAAAAATAGTGACAGAGATAGTGTCACAAATTATCGCCCCATCTCAGTACACCCAGCCATCTCCAAAATTCTGGAAAGAATAATGTATAAACATCTAAACAGCTACCTGTATAAATACAAATTATTTCCGCAAACCAGTTTGGCTTTAGGAGCGGCTTTTCCACTGAAGATGCTGTGACTACCCTATTAGATTTTGTTGTAGATAAAATTGATAAAAACCTAAAGTGTTTAGGAATATTTCTAGATCTTTCCAAGGCATTCGACACTGTCTCTGTCCCCTTACTTCTCTCGAAACTGGAAACCATGGGAGTGCGAGGTACCACTTACGCATTATTTAAAGACTATCTCTCAGATAGGTTGCAAAGTGTTAACATAGGAGAATATATTGGCGAAGCAATTTCTGTAGTTACTGGCCTCCCACAAGGCAGTTTGATCAGCCCTTTACTTTATCAAATTTACGGGAATGAACTGTGTGAACTATCTCTACCTTCGACACGAATAATAGCCTACGCTGATGACACGGCGATATTATCTTATGGCTGCGATTGGGCTTCAGCTAAAGAGGTTGCCGAAAAGGATCTCAGTAAGGTGATGTCATGGCTAGAACAAAACAGCCTCGCCTTAAACGTCAAAAAGACCAACTTTATAACCTTCGGCCCAAGACTCTCTAAACTACCATAAGCTGACTCGCTATCTATTAAAGCCCACAAATGTGTCAACCTCGTTCCACATTGTTTTTGTCCCAATGTCACAAGAGTCCATGTCGTAAAATATCTGGGTCTCCATCTAGACGCTTGTCTATTGTGGAAGACACATTTACAAACAGTATCTGCACGTATTAGAAAACTTATCTTTCTATTTAAAAAATTAAGAGCATCCGCCAAAAACGATATCCTTAAGATAGTTTACTCGGCACTAGTTGAGTCAGTACTAAGCTACTGTATTACGGATTGGGGTGGCACAGCCAAAACCGACATAATTCAGGTAGAACGGGCACAGAGCCGTTATTAAAGTTATACTCAAAAAATCTTTTAGATTCCCAACAAAACAACTATATGCGGAATTCAAAGCTCTCACAGTCAGACAACTTTACATTTACCGCACTGTTTTAAAAAAGCATTCATATCTTCCATATAGTGCAAATAAGAGTCCAATAACACAAAGAAGACCTAAACCAGCTTGTCCTAAAATATGTACAAATACCACGTTTGCCACACGACACTTCCCATACTTAAGCGCGCTCATTTACAATAAAATTAACCAAAAAGATAACATACACTCTCTAAATAAACATAATTGAGCAGAAAAACTAAAGCATTTCTCCTCAACTTAAATTATGACGCAACAGAAACACTGATAAAGCCACCTTGCATAAATATAAATATATTTATATATTTTTACATATACTATAATATTATAAGTTTATAACCTATAATTTAATACACTACTATATAAACGATTTCACATACAACGCCTTCAAACACACACACACACACATACGCACATACACACACACACACACACACATACGCACATACACACACACACACACACACAAATAAAAAACACATACATTCAGTCCGTTGATATTGTCAAGCCAATTAGTCCCATAATCCCACGAAAATTGTAATACCTTTAAACCCTTTCCTGGATGAATGGGTGGTCCCTATAACACAGGATTTTCCTAGCATCGGGGCCACTATTCACATTAGTATGTATTTTAACTAATATGTAACCATATTATAATGTCATATGCTATGTACTCTCTCGGCTAATAATAAATTATTATTATTATTATTATATGTATCTATAATACATAAGTAGTTATTGATGTTGTGCGTATATACATATATATTTATAATTATATATCTATAGATATATTGTGTACGTACTGTATACTGATGTTAGTTATTTTAGTATTACAAATTCGATATCAGATGGTTGTCTTTAATGTCTTTATAATACAAGAGTGGATAAAATGAAATACTAAAACTAGACAACCCTCAAACTTAAAAATGTACTTCGAATTTGTAATACTGCATATTATATTTTCAGAAAAACGAGTAAAGGAAACTACAATCATGTTATTTTTTACTCCTTTTATAAAATTTTGTAAATTGCTGTTTCGCCTTAAATATGAATATGTCCTCATAATTTTCGCAATCTTTTTTGCCGTCATTTAATATTCGATTTAAATACTTGCAGTGGTTGTGAATAAAATAACGGCAAGTTAAATTAAGTAATCAAAAAATTAATTAATTCTTCTATACGTGCTTCACAATTAATAAAATTAAAATCAAGCATCATTAATATTATTGTGAAGTATTTAAAATGATTTAAACATGATTTACATCCAGGAACACAACACTTATTATCAGACATGATAATAAGTACACAAACAAAATAATCAAAATTAAACAATGTTCTTTTTGCATGTAATTCACAAGCACTTAAACGAGTAAACCGAAGGAACCGTAGCTCAACTCAACGGATTAGATTCGAAAAAACACTTGATACAGAAAACAGCACATTAGATCAAAATAATGCCCACACGCATCAAAGATACGGCTAGCACAAGCCTTCCTTTAAACAAATGTACTCTGTGGCACAAGCTACAAGCTATTATTTTTTCAAAACAAGACGTCCACACCCCACAGATAACAAAAAAATCTCTGTTTTATGCAAATTTTTATGTAAATGCCATCTATGAATTGAAGTAGAATAGTTTCTACACGTTATAATACTACTAAGTTCAGAAGTCTTAGAAGTTAATAGGTTTGTATGACTTAATAAACTCTATTCTAATTGGCCTCTTTATATCTAATGTTCTTCCATCGTTAATGTAGGTACTAAGATTGTTGACCCTATGTATAGTGTTGCAAGATGTTGAAATTTTTAGTTGTCTAATATTTAATGTCTACTCTTTTATGTCTCACTGTAACAGGTTCCCTGTCCGATGAATCATAATATGTGATACATAACTTTAGATTATCTATTGTGTCTGTCATGGGACAGCCAAATGGTTTAAGTTTATTTTATAGTCTATTAAGTGACATTGAAATGATTATGAGCGTTTACGCTTTGTGGCCTCTGCCGAATGCCAATGTCGCAAATAAGTGTTATATTTTGAGGAATTTAAACGTATTTAAATTACTTATTTCCAAAATATTTAACACTCTATAATTTATAACCAATTATTTTTGAAGTCCTTTTATTTTTAAATATCGTACCGAAAATTTTGGAACGCAATATTTGCATACTTCTCTAAATAGTATAAAACAAAGTCGCTATTAGCTTCTATTTTTCTGTGTTGCTGCTTAGTTCATCTAATCCACGCTATATATAGGTGCAAGTACAATAGTACTTGCACCTTTATACATATTATAAGAAATATTAAATGTATGTTGTCTGTTATGTATTAACTTAAGTATCTAGTAAAGCTTGTGGTCTGAATTAAATACGTAGTAGAAATCAGTGGAAATACCAAATTTTCATACGTTTTAATTACTAAGTACTAAGTACCACTGACCTCTAATCATAGGATTAATCATTTATGTGTTTTACGATTTGTATGTAAGTAGTCAGGGATTTTGCGAATATTCGCATCCGCATCCACAATTGCGTAACTTCCGCATCGATTTGGACTTCTGCATCCGCTAATCAACGCGGATGTTAATGCGGATCCAGATATAGCGTAGGTTACGATAAGAAAGAAATCAGTTGTTCAGTAGTACGTATTTAATTTATGAACCTTTGCAAACAGGCTTGAACCTGCGAAGGGGGTGATATTAGATATTTTTTATTAAATAAGATGAACAATTTTCATCAACATCCACCTCCGCAATTGCGGAGCTTCCGTATCGATTTGGACATCGGCATCCGTATCCGCATCCGCGGATGTGAGTCTTCTAATATCCGTATCCGCATCCGCGGATGTCAAAAAATCTGCATCCGCAGCATCTCTGGTAGTTATATTTACATACATAAATGCTAATTAATTCCATGCCTGTAATATAGATAAGCTGTACTGTAAAAATTTGAAGCCACGCCGGCTTTGCCTTTTACAATTATCGACGACGTGCGCCTTGCGAATGAGTTAGCGAGCAGTATTCAGCGCGGTGTAAAGTCAGCTTGTCTGATCTGACGTTAAGACTAGTTTAACGTCTATGTATAGTATGTAAATAGGCCTTATAATAAAGCATAAGTAAACTAAGACAATGCATCGCATCTTCTGGCTCATACAGCGTGCGGCAATTGTACGTAGGCCAACTTTTTAATGTTTAGTAAACAAAATGCTGTTACTGTCACAGAGTAAAATTCGGTTTTTGGTCGGTTCTATTTTTACATAATTTTAAATTAATTAATAAATTGCGACTATTATTGTGATAGTTTAAAAGTATTTACGACAAGGAGACTTCATTATATTATATTAGGTATATGTTTATTTTACATTTCTACGATGAAAACTGTAATTTGCAGTATAGTTACAGCCTATGTTGCCATACTTCTGCTACTATTTCCCCAACCCTAAAATTTTCAAAGCCAAATAGATTTTCAATTTTGCTAGAAGAGGTCGTAAGCAATAAGTATAAGGAATAACAATCGAGTGAGATGATGGAGACAGTATACGAATACAGAATACTAAGTTTATATTCGTCTAAAATTGTGATAAGATACCCTTTCAGAATGACTACTTTAAGGCCGCTGTAAATAATATGCCTCAAAGTTGAAATAGCCATACCTAGAAGACACAATCAAAATAGTATTATGTGTAAATCACATATTTTACTTTATCTAAATTTGACAGGTTTTCAAACAGATCTCTGAAATTATTTATTTATTTATTATTTATTCCAATTGCTAATACAGGTACATGGGTATTGCATTCCGTATTAAGTACTTATATAGATTGTTAGGCTATACTGTACTTGGCCTTGCGTCATGCAATTACACATAATATTTAAAACTACTTAATCTAATTACGAAACTGTATTCTGACCTATACTAGCTTAAGTTATACCTAATTAAAGTTTATCATAGAATAATATTTTTAAATATTATAATATTGTTACGGCTAGTGCCCTCTGTCGGCACTGTGGAGAAGACTCGGCAGTCCCTTCTAATAATTTATTACAGCACCATCTATTGACATTTTACGGAACTACGTGGTGTCGGTGCTGGTCAAGTAGAGAGATCGCTGGCACATTCTCAAATCATCGTACTATTACATGACGGGTATGGCTTTTCTAGAAAACCCCAGAAACGCTTTACCCACGTATAAATAGACCGCACGCGCACCGCCGAGTTAGTTTACAATCGTAAGCAGTCAAGTATTCATCGAAGCGAACGGAAGCGAAAAATACTACGGCGTTTGAAGCAGTTACAGTGGAAAAGTGTAGTATAGTGTTTGCTGTGTTTTAAATTTAATTGTGTGATACAATAAAACGTTTTAGTCGATAATATTGTTTTGTATTCTTATCCGTCGAGCCCATCACGTAACAATATATAACTTTTAAATATTTTAACATTTTGTTTATTTAGGATTAGCTTTGGTTAACATTTATACAGGGTGTCCGGTAATTAATGGATAACCTGGAAATGTCTTATAGTGGAACTGATGGCAGATCAGAAAAAAAAAGAAAAAAAAATCTATCCTAACTACTACCTGAGATATGTGTTTTTTTTAATCACCATGTATAACTTTCTTGTATACTACGTCCATAAATGAATGAAATCCATCGGCTTTTTGTTGTTTTATTATTAAACACTAATTATGCTAATAGATAGACAGTCAAAAGTATGCTATGCTAATATAGCTTGCACTTTTTAATAAATATATATATTTTTTTATTTTTCTGTTCGGCCTTCAATTCTACTATAAGACATTTCAAGGTTATCCATTAATTACCGGACATCCTGTATATTCTTAGAGCCATACAAAAAACACTTTTATTAAAAATGTTGTTGTATTAGATGGAACACAAATTTTAAATAAAGTTTTCTACTTTTAAAATTTTTAAGCATATGTGTATTCATATTCACAAACAAAGTAGTTTCTAAAATATATACAGGTGTCCAGTAATTAATGGATAACCTTGAAATGTCTTATAGAAGAACTGATGGCCGCGTTCAGAAAATAACATGGAAATAATCTATCCTAACTTCTACCTGAGATATGATTTGTTTTATTTACCACATTTAACTCTCTTGTACACTACGACCATAAATTAATGAATTCTATCGGTTTATTGTTGTTTTATTATTAAACACTAATTATGCTAATAGATAGACAGTCAAAAATATGACTAGCTATTGTACTTTTAATATTGTTCTTTCATACTATTTTCTGAACGGCTATCAGTTCTACTACAAGACATTTTAAGGTTATCCATTAATTACCGGACACCCTGTATACGTGGTGGGCTCAGAATATTTATGGCTAGTTTCACAACTAACAAGTAAAAATATCCGAAAGATAAATCGCATGCTGTCTCACTCTTGTTAAGTTAAAGAAGAAAGATGGCGAGACTTTTATCTTATAGATAAATGCTATTTGGAGGTGGTGGGACAAGCCCTTAATGTAATAAAGAGGGGTCGACTATACAATACTAACTATCTGTTGTTTTTAATTTACATATAGCCCTTAGACATTTCTTTTGGTTCTTAAATGCATCATCTACGTCTGTGGAATTCCCCCAGAAAATGACACCGTATTTTATAATAGGAGCTAGATACCCATGATAGACAGTCAAAACGGATTTACTATTTTAATAAGCATGTACATAGCATAGGCATACTGATTTATATTTGAGCACATCTCTTCAATGTGGCTTTTCCAATTTAGGCTGTCATCAATATTAATATCTAAAAATGTTGTAAGTAGCTTGAACCTGTTTAATATTTATGTTATCAATATAATTAGCTACACATACATTTTGACTGTGATGGAATTAGCATTGCCAGCAAATTAATAAGTAGCATAAAACCATAATATATTATGGTGGATTTAAACGTTTAGATAACGTTTTACCTATTTTATGTTTTGAAATTTCTTAGATGTTCATAAGTGTTACTTTATGACCTACATAATAGTATCGCCTTCTACTTAAACTGGGGCTTGCACTTGGCACTTTGGGGCATAGGGCTCTCCTCATTGAGTTGGAGTCCACCACTATGGGCCTGTGCGGGCTACCAGACTTCACACATCTTCGAGAACATCATAGAGAACTCTCAGATATTAGGTTTTTCACGATGTTTTCATTAACCATAAAACGAGTTGTTACGTGCTGGGTTCAAGGAATAAGAATGTAAACAATATTACCGACTAAAACACGTTTTATTCTAACGTACAATTAAACTTAAAACACAACACACACTATACTTCACTTTTCAACTATAACTAACTTTAAGCTCTGTAGTATTTTTGCTACCGTTCGCTCCGTTGTATACTTGACCACTTACGATTATGAACTGACTCGGCGAGCGCTGGTCTTGCCCTTTTATATGCGGTTAAAACGTTTCTGGAGATTTCTAGAACTTTAGGTTGGCTCCTCGCATCTTCGAGAGCACGCGTTGTAGGTTGCGAACGTGATCCTCAAAGATGCGTTCTATTATGACAATATGATCCAAGTAGACCAGGTAGGCGTCTCCAATCAATCCAGTAAGTACCCATTCCATCAATCTCTCAAAAGTAGTAGGGGCATTACACAATCCAAAGGCCATGACATTGAATTGCCACAATCCTTTGCCTGTGAAGAATGCTGTCTTCTCCTTATCTCGAAGACACCCTCGCAGGTAGGCTACTGCCAGTAGCCACTTTTCAGGTCTAGGGTAGAAAACCACTTCATCCATGTTAGCGTATCCAGAGTGGGTTCAGTGCGCGTACCGATGTAACGTTGGTAACCTTAGCCAGAGTGCGTGCAAACTTCCATGGAGCATTGTTGTCCAACTCTTCTATAATTACACATCGATTTGCCTGATCAGAATTCCTTAGTAGGCAAACCGGTATGATTGTTTCCAACTTCAGACGAAGTACTACTTTATTTAGGCAGTACACTTTTCCCGATGATGCTCCCTCCATGAATACTTCTTCTGAGCCACACTTCAATACTTCTTGACTAACGTCGATCTCACAGTGATGCTTCCGCAAGAAGTCTAAAACCAGGATGCGTCCGTCGTCCACTATATTAGCCACGATGACGTTGTGGTGGTAAATTTTATGACCTAGTTTCATGTCCACCTCCTTCTCACCTCGGACGGTTATGTGCTGACCGGTAGCTGTTGCAAGATGTACACATTCATGGTGCCCGTAGTAGTCCCCAAGAAACCGTCTTGCTAGTCGGAAACTGACGACTGTCCACTCTAGGGTCCGATGTCAACTTGCACGACGTTCTCTTAATTTCGCCTTCGATAATTAGGCTGTGCCCGTTACACGATTGTGATATCGAGATCTTTGGGGCTCTCCTATAACCAGTCAGTACCCGCCCCGTAGTTCTGGCGTCTACTCGTTTCCTACTGTTGTTGCCCGGCAGGCACATCAGGTGTTCCTCCTACCAGTGACTGGTTTCAGCTGCGTGGACTCCTTCGCTTCGGGCAGCTCAACCTGATGTGGCCTCTCTCGTCGAGGTTAAGTCAACACTTCCCTGATACGGTGAGCTCGATTGTCCTGTCGTACTGCTTTCACCTCCAGAGCGTGGGCTAGGGCGTCCTTCAGGTTTTTGAAATGTCCGAGTCTCACTGAGGCCCTTACTTCCAGGTCTCGGCTCCCGTCGGTGAAAGCTTGAACGAGGTTCCCGTCGATGAGCGCAGGTGAGGACTGGTAGGCCTTTCGAACCAGCTTCTCCACATCCAGGGCCCACTGCTGCAAGGTTTCATCAACACGTTGCGATCGATCTTTCAGCTGGGCGCGAAACACGTGTTCCAGGTGTGCGTCGCCATATCTCGCTTCCAACCTTCGCTTTTCGTTCGCTCCGATGTATACTTGACCGCTTACGATTGTAAACTGACTCGGCGAGCGCTGGTCTTGCCCTTTTATACGCGATTAAAAAGGTTATGGAGATTTTAGAAACGCCATACCCGGTATGTAGACAGTGCGGCGATTCAAGAATGTGCCAATGTTCGCCCTACTTGTCGCATATCGATAAACTATGTTGTTCCGTAAGACGTCAATTCATCTCATCACTGTACTCAGCACTGTAATAAATTATTAGAAGTATCTGCCGAGTCTTCCCCACAGTGCCGATAGATGGCACTGGCTGTAACAGAGCGATAATTAACTATATAATATACACATCACTTTAAAACGTCAGAGGTGCATACCTATGGGTTGAATTCGATCAAAGGCGATCTCTGCGTGGCCAATGGTTTTCTACTAGGCTATCGCTGCTGTGTTGTCTGTCTTTATGTCTAAATATATGTTTGATTTGATTTTGAGGCATACTGCTATAAAGAGTTTTTAGTCTAGTTGTGCGATAGTTGTGAAGAAGTACCTAATACATATTCTCTCGTACAACTCGTATTTCAGATCAGCATTTTAATAATTATTACAATAATGACAATAATAATAATATAGCAAGCGTCTGTACTCGTCATGTTCCTTAAAAATAATATGGCTTCCATAATTTTTGCGGCCATGTGGGGAACCATTGTCAATATGGCAACATTACAAAAACTATTGCTGTTTTAGTCGCGGCCAGGCTATGATTTTGTCCATAGGTTCTTTGTCTAATATTGGAGCATTACATTCGATTACAATGCAAAATGCAGCCCGAGATCGGTATATGCAATTCAGCAGTGGTTGTCTTACGACTGAGATAATGATGATGATGGCACTGGAAGAGGTTTGGCGAATTGGCACATTTTATATGCACTGTCGCTTGCAAGACCGCTTCAGAAATCGTAAGAACCAAAGTTAAGAACCGTAGCATAACAATAATCCATATTTAATTATATTTTTATATTATGAAATAAGGCCTATATCGACGTTCAGACTCCGGGATCGGTACATTGCGATTCGCGCGGCCCCGCCGTTTGCGGTTATGTCGAGGAACACCGTGGTAGGTTTAGTCGGTATTATCGGGATGTCACTCACCATCTTTCCCCGGTGAGTCCGACATACAACCTCTCCGTCCGTCGCCCCGAGAGGTACGCATTCCCCTAAGTTAAAAATAAAAAGAAACCTAATAATAATTGATAGAACATTTTTTATTGAGTCAAACAATAAAAATATAATAAAATAAGTACTAATGAATTTTCAGAAAATGTTAATATTTTTTTAAAGTATTTTATATACTTATCTACTTTAACTAATTGCGGAGTTTCGCCAACATTATGTTAGGTTCAGCATGAGTTCATCTAGAACTTGTAAGTCGTATCGTGCTTTCTTAATTGGAGATTTGCAGTTAATTCCCCATTAGGTGACGGACCAACATAATTACGTATAAAAAGCCGCAAATATAAAATTATGTGTATAAAATGAAACTGTGAAACCCTCGGTGGCGCAATGGGACTCAATACGTCTTTTGGGCATAAGGTTTCGAGTTCGATTTACAGATCGGGCAAAGTGTTATCGCTCTGTTTGAAAACATTTCTGAACTATCTTGTAAATCAAAATAATAAATCGGTTAACATTGATGATGTCCAATTCTGCGATGCCTTTCTTGATAACTGAAAATCCAACGTCACGTATATGGTTTGTCAGATATTCTTTCGTAAGTATACGTAAGCGATCATGGCTTTGTCTCGGAAATAAAATTAATAATTAAAATTAACCCCAACAAGCACATGAAAAACTGATATTCACCATCCCTACCTAACCAGATCCATTTTGCTTCTGTTGTCTTTTATATTCTAGGGCCGTGAGATTCTTTTAGGGTTGCCAATTGTAACGTGGTGCCTGCTGGGGTTGTGGGACCCCAGCAGGCACTACGTTACAATTGGCAATGCAATTTTATTACCATTTTGTTCAATGAATAGATCTTTATAGTTTTTATTGAAATAAAAAAAGTCAATTGTTGTTCATTGACGAAAACAGAAAGCTGGGTAGGTGGCTAGTTAGGTGTATTAATATAGACTACGCATTTACATTACACATACTACATTATTAGAAAGCTGATAATATATGTAATGAAGTTACTACGTGAAAGTACCACCATACAAATTCACCAACTAGGTACTGTACACAGAGCGACACATCAACCTAGACTGTTTGGAGTTTGAACTATTAGAAATTGAACGCTGGGAATCGTGCGAGAGAGTGCATTATAGTTTTGTTACGCTCTATCCTTACCATTACATCGACACCACTATGCATTGTCCCTTTCCGACAATGTTCTATTTTGTATGTAGCGTAGTTATGCGTATATAGTGTGTCTAACTTGATGTGTAGCCGTGTGTACATGGCTCTCTACCGGACTTTACTGTAATACTGCCAAATGATTTGTAGTGGGGTTGCAATACACACATGTTACTAGAAAAGGTCAACGCGCAATTTTAAAAGTAATGTAACGTTGACTGTTACGCTATCCTACAGGCAATCTCGCAAACTGTACTTGTAGCATGCAAACTAGTCAAGACTTCTAGCACAATGTATGTAAACAGAAACTTAGAATATCAATCAATATAATATCCGCAATATCTACCTTCCCACAATATCTTCCATTACTTTTATGCACCTACATCTTAAGTAAGGTAACCTTATAACCAAACATCAAACATTTTTCAACCGCCCAATTAAGACAAAACCTAAATAACTGGCATAAGAAAAGATTGTGCAATGACATATATTTTTCTGAGCATAATTAAACCATTAGCCGCCCATATAAACAAACGAAATTAACATGTACACACAGTTACGTTCTGCATTTACACGCAGAATTAAAAAGAGGCACAAATACACATCATGATTCATCGAGTGGCGTAATCATTTAAGTGGTCTACCATTGTACCGAGTGTTGTGGATTCGATCACATGAAGAAAAATTTGTGGCCCACAAATACTTGTTCCGAGTCCTGATTCTTCGTGTCCGTTGTTTGAATGTTTGTAAAGTAGGTAGTTTGTAACACAGGAATTATGCTTAGTACGGGTGTAGTCCTATAAAAACATAGAAGGCAGAATAAGACATTAACGTCATGACTTATAGAAATTTTATCGACTCATTTATATTAAAACAACAAACTATACTCTGGCGAGACAGGACTTTTACCAAGTTGCACTTTTTAAAAACAAAAAGGATGGAAATATGCTTTATGCAGGCTTCTTTGTTTTTTTTTAAAGGGATTAATTTAAGTTGTGTTGTTGTAGGTATCTCTTTAAGAACTCACCCTAACATTCTTTAGCCAATTCGTGGCCACTGATAAATGAGGGATTAGAGCATACAACATGTTTTGGCTTTAGCCAAGATTTGGTTACATTCTTAACTAATCTTGTAGCAGAAATCATTTTATTAATAAAGTTGCGCAAGTTATTAGGAACGATATGATAACAATCTTAATATCAACATTAGTAGGCTTGTGTATTCTTATACATAAGTTTAATTTTAACAAACATAAATTTTTACACATTTTGCGTTTGAAAAACAGAACAGTTGCACATTCACTTTTGATATAAGAAGCTCATGATCCATGTAGCGACTACATTATTACACGTATTCCGATAGAGCACATCTTAAGATAAGTTAAAATGCACACGCATGCAAATGTATACACGCGTAGTATATAAGCTTTACTTTTACTGAAATTAAACAGACTATAACACCATCTGAGTCTCGTTATACCTATTGCCAAAACGTAGGCAAAATCCACTATATCAATACAAATATTACTTACTAGCTGACTCGCGCAACTTCGTCTGCTTCACATAAGATAATTTTCCCGTTCTTGCAACATTTTTCATTGCTGCTCCGCTCCTATTGGTCGTAGCGTGATGTTATATAGCCTTTAGCCTTCCTCGATAAATGGGCTATCTAACACTAAAAGAATTTTCAATTCGAATCAGTAGTTCCTGAGATAAGCGCGTTCAAGCAAACAAACAAACAAACTCTTCAGCTTTATAGTATTAGTATAGATAACTATTCCAAAGTCAAGTCCATTTTGTTTTTGGCCGCACGCTTATGGTGCACTTTGTTCGTCCATCCGTTAATCTATCTAAGTTTTGGTAAATCAGCCATGGCATGTATTTATTTTATTATTTTCTCTCTTTACGGGTACCTACTTCCGTTAGAGAGGGTTCTTTTGGAGGCTTATACGGAGATATAGATCCTACGTGCAGGGATTATATAGATATATTTTTTATATTATTTATTGCTTCATATACCTTCTTATTACTAGCGACCCGCCCCGGCTTCGCAAGGGTAGTATGGGTATATTACAATAAATCTAACATTATTGCCTTTATTGTATCACAAACCTTATTGCCTGATACATTTTAGTTTATTTCAACTGTTCAAAGAAAAGGATGACTATAATTTAAGTTGTTTTAATTATTTTAGGACAAACAAAATACCTATATTCAAATGTCAGAAATGGATTTAGTAGCCAATTCTGAACAAAGTACTTTCAAGAAGTGCGTTTAATATGTGACACGTTGTATATATGTATATAAGTAATTATTTTCATAACCAAATACATTTTTAATATTATGGCCAATGCTTATTTTGTTAACCTGCTGATTAAATATATCATGGCGCATCGTCTTCATAAGTACAATGATCTATTGCAGTATTCTAAGAGTAGATTTACTGCAAATAAGCGGTTAAACAAAGGAAGATATCAACAAGTACTAGACGAATTCGTGCTGCACCAAACAGTAACTCTTCGCAGAACAGCATTCGCAATTATTATTACTATTATTTGATTAAAGGTTACCTTTCTTTTTTTTTAAATACCTCTGTAATAGGCAAAATTTCTGTATTGCAGGGGAATTTACAAACATTCAAACAACGGACACGAAGAACATCCAGATTCGGAGCAATCATCTGTGGCGAACATAAATTTTTTGTGCCCTGTGGTATTTCGGTCCGGCAACACTCGGCATATTGGCAATGGCAAAGCGACCGCTAAAACAAATTACAACATCTGTGCAAATAAAATTGAAAGTACCTAAATCAATGCCTATATTTTGAAGAACATTAGCATGTTATTTTGTAGAACATTAATTATTGCTTCAATATCTAGATACAATGCAAAGAGCATTATTTGTGAGCCCCGGGGTCCGAACGCCAAAATACCTGTTACCTAACTACTCTATAATAATAAAGGTAAAAGGTCCAAACATTCTAAAATATGTACCGAAAACAAAATTAAATAATTATTTTTATGCTATGTTTGGTAATCAGTGTTTAGGCACAGACAGACACATTGTATATGTTGTCTGTGTCTTATAACACGTTTTAATAGACAAGTCTCAACCCTCTTGTAATAATATATTGTTTTATTACAGAAATTTGATTTGGTCGATCGAATAATAGTGGTGTACTGCAAGGCACTGTTAAGCACCCCGAGTCAATAGTGATATATTAATAACTGCAAATCGCAAAGATACACGAAGCCTTGTTGGCCAGACAGAGAAAATTAAGAATATAGACTGGCGATTTGTCTAGAGTACCGTAATATAAAATTATCGGATAGATACACGTTGAGTCACCGACTCACTAAAGCCATCTAGTCAGTCGGCGAACGCTGAATAGCTGCAATAGAGATATATCAGATATAACATGGCTATGTCATCGAGGCAATCCTTATTAGAGCACATTGGTGCCCACTTTTCTCACGTTGTCTAGTTGGTTTCAAATAGGCGGAGAAACAGATTTAGCGAAGAAATATACTCTTCTACACGCTTTGATAACCAGTATCCAAATCACTGGCCTTTAGTACTAATATGCTCTACTGGCTATCGCTATCAAAATGCCGGTTTTATTTGATTTTTGCCATGATTGATGCTGAGGGCGATGGTGGGTGTTCTTCGAACTAATGTTAGGTACTCATGAACAACAACTGACTTTTGATATTATCGATAAAACTTTATTATCGATAAAGTTTATTTACCGTGTCTATCTGGTCTATTAAATTGTCTATATAATTGTCAGATTTTTTATCAACATCAAATTTCGATACGACGCCGCGACGGCGACGCATGTCATCAAACATTCGATATCAGCCATTTGCAATGCAATGTCCAAAATGTCAAAATACATAGTTTGTAATGCAATGGTAAGCTCAGTAGCGGCGCGGCGCTTCAATTGGAATAAAAAACTAAAACTTATTTTGTATGTACGGGCCATCAAGTCCAGCGTATAGGTATAAATTAGAGGTCAGTGGTCTAAACATAATGAAGAAATCATTGTATCTAGACCCCACAGACATTTATGAAGTAGTTTAGAACTTTAGATCCACAGACATATTACGGTAGTTTAAAAAAAATACGTAAAATTTGTTTGGTCTGCTAATTTTATATGTCTGTGGTCTAGAGCCCAGATATCAAGCATTGGTCAAGAAATAAAACCATGATGAATAATAGAGCTTTAGTAAAATATTTTTTTATTGTATTTGTCCGAATCACAAACTGATTTATATAATAAAAGTAAACGAGAGTTTATTATTATATGTAATAATAATATATTAGTTTAGTACATGGTCGATAGACTTTTGCAACCGTACAATACTAATTAGCGTATTAAGGTGTGTATTTATGGTATCTAAATAAATATAAAGATAATTAAGATTATCTCTATTGTTTGTGAATTTAGATATAAATTCAATGTTAGGTATGGCAACATTGCAAAAAAAGTAAAAAAGCAATGTAGCGGACGGACGTCGTTGCGACTTTTCTTTCCGTCATGCAATAATTTTTGTCATTCATGAATTCGTCGATAAAAAATATTTTAGGTGGTGTCACTTACGTGAACATTAGCTGAAATATAGTTTTAATGATGTGTTAGTATTTTATTTTGCATAGTTCATCTTCGTAGTTCTATATGATCGGTGTGTGACAAGTAAAGTTCGGTAATGGTGGCCATGTCATGAAAATCCCCACAGCCATGGATGATAGCTCCGTATCTCATCACAACGGAGGGCAAGTGGGATCTCAAATCGGAGTCAGTGTAAATAACAAACAAAATGACGAACCTAGTCAAAGTGTCCAGTATTCAATACCGGGCATTTTGCATTTTATCCAACACGAATGGGCGAGATTTGAGCTGGAGCGCTCACAATGGGAGGTGGACAGAGCAGAGTTTAAGGTGATCTTTTTTTATTTTCTTCTTATTCATTGCGTGAAATCGAATGCTCAGTGATGTATTATATCCCTGCGATTTAGAAACTAGAACTTTAATTCGCATGTCGTTAGTTCCACGTTCTTTTGCATGTTAAATTTTGTAACATTCAATTGAATTCACCAAAATAGTAATTGAGATTTGTCACTTTTGTACTTACAATTTTAGTTAGGCTAATGAGCTCTTGTACTGTGTAAGTGTAATTATATTTAGCATTTGATAATTCTGTAATTGATTAGTTGTTCTAAGCTATGTAACCAGTGACTTACATGAAGTTACAATGTATTCTGTCAGGTGTAATCAGGCATAAATTAGTGGCTATATTTGATGATCTATTTTAAATATTATTAGTCATTGAAATCAAAATAAAATGCTATTAGGTTAAACATTGCATTCAATGTTTTCATTGTTTTTCAAGTTTCTAACTATGAAGTATTGATACTCTAGATGTACTAGGTGTGATGCTTGCATGGAATGACAATTTGTGTGATATAAGAACACTAGAAACAATGTTAGAACTAATATAATTAGTATTATTGTTTTAAGACTGGTTTTCTTTAGATACAAGAATGTTATTATTTAACAAAATATTAAGTAACTATCTTAATTTAAAATAATTTTGTACATTCTCTGTAAATCAGTGTTTATTATAATATTTTACAAAAGTTGTGGTTATTTTGATTGCTGTATCAGATTTAAAATCTGACTGAAGTGTCATCTATTACTTTAATGTCTAAATTAATATTGTCAAGAGTAGAAGATTGTCATTCTCGACAATTTTATCAAGGTGGTAATCCACTGAAACTACTAATCCAATTCTAAAATTCCTTTACTAAAAGGAAGATACATTTTCCCTCAATAACATAGCTTATGTTTTAAAGACAAACTATATAAGTAAAGAAGCCAGCTAACTATAAGGCTGTATTTCATACAACATTGTAACTACTATATTAACAATACAATTGTAAATAGATTTGTCTTATTGGATTCTGTGTTGTTGTTATTAACTGCTTGTTGGTTACCGCTTAGTATTTATATTTACCAGCATAAATAATGTATTTCTAAATAATGCTATTATTAACCAAATTAAAAAATGTACTATAGATATTATCATATATTTGATATAAGAGAAATGACAAAAGAATGATTCATTATGAACTCTTCATCATGTATCGAAATACATCAAAGAGAATGTGTATCTTAATTGTGTTGCTTAAATTAAGGAACATTTAAATACTGTTTTATTCAGGTGTGTTTGTCACAATATAAGAGATATTGGAATATTGTTATAACAGTACATTTCATAGGTTTTATCAAACATAAATTTAAAGAGTTCCCATAGCTAAATGTACATACAATGAGGTTATAGAAACTCTCATGTTATCTTTGTGTTCAAATAAAATATTGGTAAAAATCTGTTGGTGTTAAATACAATTTTAATCAAGATTCTTATGATTAAATAAAATTATCTCTATGTCATGCAATATTTGTAGAACTTTTCTTAGGATTGTTAATACTGAGCTTATTTGTAGACATTAATACACAATTTTGTATTTACTAAACAGTTTATGCAGTATTGCATAGTTCAGTGGAAATATACATTACCCTTTATTGGTAATTTACGTTGAACATGTATATTCTGTATTGAATCAATAAGAATAATATAGGTACATTTTACTGTTTTAATTATTTAATTAACCCATTGAATGCCGAAGGTAAGCGTCAGACCAAACCTGGTGGCCACCATACAAATGGTCTACTACGTAATTATTCGTAGTTGGCATCACGTATATAAGGATATAGTAGGATGCCAGAATACGTAATATTGCGTATACGCAGTATTACGTAGATAGGCACAGATAGAAAAATAAATGTTAGTAGTGCCTACCTACGCAATAATACGTATACGCAAAATTACGTACCTTAGCTCCCTAATAAAACACAGACTATTGTCTATCTCGTTTTAACATGTATAAATGGCAATCACGTGTTCTCCCCACTTATTTTTGCATCAATAGTACATTTATTACCTGTGTGCGCATTCAGTGTCGCGCCGCACGCGCTGAGAGACTGTCGCTAGATAGGTGTAGGTAGTTATTGCAATATGGAGCGCGGACGCCGATCGCGTCGTATTTTACGCGGTAACCGAAATCCCAGATTGTTACAACGACAGTTGAATGTGAATGAAATACCTGGAATTCTGATGGAACCAGAATCGACAGACGATGAGGACTTCTCTTCCGGATCAGATAATGATTACGTTCCAGAGAGAGAAGCGCGGAGTAGTAGTTCGTCTTATGAAACATCGACATCTGACAATGAATCGCAGCCGCAACCCGCAACGCTCACAGAAGCATCGTCATGTGATCCAGAGTTTCAGTGGAATATAGGTTCTGCAAGACCCCAACAATTTGCATTTACGGGTGAGTCGGGAATAAAGATTGACTTCAGACCTACCCCCGCTGCTTTAGCTGATATATTTTTTTCAAACGATTTTCTGCTTTCTTTGGTGCAAGCTACAAATAATTACGCACGTCGCACAGCCGGTCCCTTACAAAAGCATGCCCGCTTTAGATATTGGAAGGATACAAATATTGAAGAAATGCGCAAGTTTATTGGTATGTTGCTTTATATGGGATTGGTGCAATTACCCTCTATAAGTCATTACTGGCGATTGGATCCATTGTACAACATGCCGCTGTTTAGGACTTTGATGAGCAGAAACCGCTTTCAATAATTGTTACGTAATTTTCATTTTTCCGAAGACGACTCCTCGGCTACATCCAGACTGCATAAAATACAACCTATATTAGAACGGTTCAACAACATAATGATTGATCTCTATTATCCTAAAGCTGACCTAAGTATCGATGAGTCAATGGTTTTGTGGAGAGGAAGATTGATTTACCGACAGTACATAAAAAATAAGAAGCACAAATACGGAATAAAACTGTATGAATTATGTGAATCGTCAGGTATAGTCATGAAAATTCGTGTTTATAGAGGAAAAAGTGAGAAGCCTCCACCTGGAACCTTACATAGCACGGAAGTTGTATTAGATCTAATGGAAGGCTATTTAGATAAAGGTCACGTAATCTACGCTGACAATTTTTACAATTCACCTGATTTGACGAGACGTCTTACCCAAAGGAAAACATACATATGTGGTACACTTCGAAAGAATCGAAAAAACTTGCCTGTAGACGTTACAAACGCTAAGTTAAAGCGTGGAGAGCTAGCTGCTAAAGTATGCAATGATATTACTGTTTGTAAATGGAAAGATAAACGAGATGTACTGGTAATTTCAAACACGCATAATCTTCAGTTGGTGAGAGTTAGGAATAAGAATGGTAGAATCTCACTGAAGCCGAACATTGTCGCCGATTATAACTTGGGCATGTCAGGTGTAGACCGAGGCGACCAGATGGTCTCATATTATTCATGCCTCAGAAAAACTCTTAGATGGCACAAGAAGCTAGGGCTACACATCTTTGAAGTGTACATTCAAAATGCACACCGAATACTTCGTCTTCAAGATAGAACTTCTAAAATGCGACTGCTGCAATTTCGTGAAGGTTTTATAAGACATCTGTTAGGAATGAATAATAATGATCCCACCATAGCAACTGGGTCGCATTCGACACAAGCAGAACCATCACAAGAACCCCAATCAATTCTATCCCCGGCTTCAACTAGTCAATTATCTGCTAAAACTCGTGTACCACTAGATAATTTTCATTATTTAGAAAAGCTTCCACCCACGGCTAAAAAAGCCGTACCGGCTAAACCTTGTCGTGTTTGCACTAAAAATAAAATACGGAAGGAATCATCTTTTGTATGTGCTACTTGTCCTGAAAAGCCGGCTTTGTGTGTAAACAATTGTTTTAAAATTTACCACACAGATTCTAAATTCGCTTAATTTTTTTTTATCGTTGTATAGAAGTTTATTTTTATGTTTTTTAGTGTTGATTTAGTAAGAAATATTACTGTTTTTGTTATAATAATTACTTGGAAGTATATTGATCTCAAGAGTAGACTGTGTAATTCATGATACCAAAGTGTATTAGATTTAGATCTTTAGAAACAATAAAGTTACTATTTTTGTATATTGTGTTTTATTTGAGGTGCCAAGTAGTATAAAAACGAACGTTGCAGGAGGCCAAACAGTATAGATCACCCTACAACCAACAAAGAACATCTACGTACTAACACGTAGTTGGCCTCTCCTGTTAACCTACCTTACGTAATATTACGTAGTCGGCACTCAATGGGTTAAGTATATTGATATATAATATTGACTTACCAATACTTGGCATAATATCAATAAATAAATGGCGAATAATTAAGGCTATGTGATTTATCATGAATGAAAGTGTGTGTAATTATAATTTAAATATATAAAAATTAATGACATTCTGTTCAGTTTGTAAATATTTTGTTTATACCCATTATACTATAAAAAAATGTCCATATGCTTGATTTGTATATTTTGCAATAATCATTCAATACAATTTAAGTGGTATCAATTGTTTGTGTTGAAGCCACATTCTTTTATAATTTCCATAATGATACTCTGTGATCTTTTCTGCGTTACTACCAAGGTTTGTGCTAGTTATTGTGTGCATTTATTTTGCTATTACAAAATACCATAATTATTCACTAAGTATTGGCATAAAGAACAAATACTATATTTTGAAAGGTTTCCTTGTATCTTTTAATAATAGTTCTATAATTAATATATGTATATGATAAAAGTATTTTGTTAGAAATATAATGTGGTACACTTGTTATTTTATAAAATCTAAAGCTGTTTATTATGACGACAGGCACGGATCGCCTTCCTCGAAGGTGAGAGGAAGGGGCAAGAGAATCTGAAAAATGACCTTGTAAGGCGGATTAAGATGCTGGAATATGCCCTTAAGCAAGAGAGGGCGAAGTTCCATAAGCTCAAATATGGCGTGGAGTTGCAGCAGGGCGATGTTCGCCCGCCGCAGGAGGAGCCGCCAGCGGAGCCCGAGCCCGCCGAGCGCGCGCAATGGAAGCAGGGTCGTCAGCTTATTAAACAGTATCTGCAGGTACAACATTACACATATTTATTTTTATTTTATTTAGTGTATTTTTAACACGAAGGTGGCTTGTTAATCGATCGATGGTAGGGAGGGTCGCCGATCGCAAAGTAAACCAGTACATCCTACGGCTAGGATTTTATATAGATACTATTAATTTTGTTTAGGGTTTATAGCTACGTCAGGCTTCCTATTCCTATTAAGTAATCCTATTATATCAGCGACATAAAGTACAACAATATTTTATAAGCTTGCAAGGTAAATCACCACATTTTACAACATTATCTAGGCGAATAATTATGGGCATGTGCAAAATTTTTTCGTTAGACATTTGCATTTGAATATCAAATAAATGCAAACTAAGTTGCGTGTATTAGCTAGTTGTTTTCAATGCTATCAAAGTGTTTGTTGTATTCAGCAGATTTTTATTCATCTCCGTATTTCTTTTGATTTTGGCTAATACAACTAAATCATAGGACATCTCTACTCAACATTTATAAGTTTTATATCATGACAAATCTTTATAGCAAGTTCATATAATATAACCTACGTAGGCAGTTATTAGGTACTTTAAATAAATATATAATTATATTTTTCCAATAACGGGACGTATATATAAAAATACGACTATGATTCTCGTCGTTATATTAGTGCGCAAACGTGTTTGCGCAAGGACTAGTGAGAATGTGATAATCTTAGTTTTACCGATGACATGTGTATGTATTATCTTAAACCTATCTGGGCATTGATGGTGTCATTTACCCTGCAAGGTACCTTCTTACAAGCCCAATAGTCTGGCTTCCCTTACTAAGCTACTCGAAGCAGAAATATAATAGTCTAGCACCGGTATGCCTTTAAAGTGCTCGTATATCATTAAAAGATTAATATGAAAACCGACATATCCACATTTCGACAGCTATGTTTAAATCCCGTTTAGGTGAGCCTATCGCTATCTGCCTAGCATAGAGTTTCAAGAATCGTAATGATACTAAAACGTCGATAACATTTATTTTTCTTATTAGATTACTAGAAATTTGGATTACAAATTATAAGTACTCTTGTTTACCTTTCCAGCTAAGCTAATATGGTTATGTGAGGAAAGAGTTTTCGTCGGTAGTGCATATACGATTCGAACTCACGATCACAAGTCCGATGCCATAATCGTTGACGTACCGCTGTTAAATTAAACAATACCTCAAAGAAAATGTATATTTTATAATTACGCCGACTGAGTTAACGAATTCGAGACCTGATGGTGTTTCTACACTTACACTTACAAAACACAACCAACGAAGCATTAAAACGAAATTATAGGTACGCAACTAATTTCCTTTAAGATTCATAATTCATAACACACTTTATTGGTCAACAGGAAATAGGTTACACAGATACCATCCTTGATGTCCGCTCAAATAGAGTGCGAGCACTGCTCGGCTTGAACAATGAGGAAGTGGAGAACCCAAACTACAGAAACTACGACAAGCAACAACACGACAGATGTGATTACGCTATGAACCATATGGTCCGCAAATATGATTACGGTATGTATATACAATAGATATATATATATATATATATATATTTATTGAACTACTTTCACGGATTCGATCGTTTATTTTGTTTACATTTCTTTGTATACTACCATCCATTATAATTTTGTAATTTGAGACAGACACATAATATCACTCGATTTTCTAATATTATGCGCGAGTCTACTGAACGAAAACACTTAATTATCAGAAAAGATGACAACTTGGAATGTAACATTCGCCCGGCAATATTCTTCTACACAACATCAAGTTAAATCCAACAAAACTTAACCAACACAGTTTAATTCATAATTCTTTAGTTTATCCATATTATATGATAAACTAAAGAATTTTGAATAAAACAGTGTTGGAAAAGTTTGATCTGAAGACTTAAGCTGGTTAGCCTATCACTTACCAAGGCCATGAAGGTTGAATAATATCCGAAACAATACAGTCACAATACAAAATAAATCTATAGGTATAAAAAGTTTATAACAAATAAACCATGATAAAATCCGTTTAAAGTAGTTCAATTTTGATACATAACATTAATTTCTTGTATTTGTATAAATTGCCTTTATTTAAATAGAATGTGGTTAGTTTTTTTACACTATATGTTGTGTTAATATAGGTGGCAAAGAGCCGCGTAAAAGCGCGACGGGCGGCGGATACGAGGAGGGCCTCTCAGTTCAAGAGACGGCAGCGGTGTTCGCCAACTTTGAATTTCTCGGCTCAGCTCTCACGAACCAAGAGATAGATATGGAAGAAATAGATGACCTCGATGCTAAGCAATCGCACCACGCTTCTGGTAAACTAGGTAGATTTAGTAGTACGCCCTCTTTCGTACATTATGACATATAAGAGGAACTAACCTAATTAGTTAGACTATGAAACTAACTTATACATATGTACTTTTATAAAAATAAGATGTTTATAAAATGTACATATTTTACTAAATGTCGAGGTAAATCTGCTATCTGCCAGTTACAATAACATCAGGCTTGTTGTGTTGGGTCTCTTTTCAGTGTGATAATGGTTAGGCCATAGTCCACCACACTGGCCCAGTGTGGATTGACAGACTCCACATATACTCGAGAACATTATGGAGAACTTTCAGAGATGAAGGTTTTTTCTCATGATGTTTTACTAAGCCGTCAAAGCAAGTCATAATTCACTATTTATTACGCACATAAGTTTGAAAAGTAAAAGGTTCGTTTCTTGGAATTGAACTCGAAGTCTCTGTGTGGCAGTCCAACCGTCTCTCACAAGGCTGTCGCTGTCTCCGTCAGTTGATATAATGATATCTTTTACATATATTGTTATAGGCAAATCTTGGCTCTTCATGATCATTTTAGTAGAATTTATTGCTTAGCCTTGGTGAGCAAACCAAATACCATACTGAGTGAATATGGCTTATTATTTGGTTGACCAACAAAATAAGTTTTTATAGTGTAGTATTTCATAATTTAATAGGTATTTGTTTATTTCTTCCGAAATAAGGCGAGGAGGTTGACCATGAGGCTGAGGAAGTTCTGAACGAGCTAAACTTGCTCACTGAGAGAGAGGCCGACGGCGGCGGCCAAGGAGACGAGTATCCAGTCGGTAAGTTTTGTTCGTTACCTTTAATTTTTCTTGAACGTGGCTTAATACTCCTGATGCATACCCCCTCGCCACAAGGGGAGGCGAGAGAGTTATGTCGAGCTCTCCCGAGACCTCGGGCCTATCGACTAAAACACCAGGGTGCGCCAGCTCGATGCTTTATATGGCGGGTGGGTCGCTATAACTGAAACTACATCAGCGACCCATTCAGCAATGCCTGCGGGCAACAACGACGTCCTGGCACAAAGATAGGCGTCGCTCTGACTCAACAGTTCTTTTCAAATTTCTGCTAATTAAATGTGCGTGAATAACAACGTAACCTGACAAGACCAAAACCAGACATAATTAAAAACCTATAACTATAGGTTAAAGCATTAAATGAACGATTATCGCATCATTATTACGTTCTCTGTGTTAACTGAATAAATTTTTTATAGTCCAGTTATTTTTTTCGGTTTTGGTAGTCCGATATGGTCATGTTCACTTGGCATTTTGCTTCTGTAATGGCAAAGCCTTTCTCGCATCGCAAATCTGGTTAGTAATTGAAATAAACATTATGTTGGTACCTTTGAATTGATTGGGATAGGGATTTCGTCTAAATGCCGACACTGGCATAACTAAGATTTTATAATGAAAGTTAAGTTCCATACCTTATTTTATAGTAAATTAAGAGTCTAATTCAGGTTACTAAATACAATTTTGTTCCCTATTTATACCTTCAATTTCACTTGTATATTCAATGAGCACACTAAAGCTCACTGGTATCCAAATAATCCAGTAAAAGCATGCCTAATGCTAGATGGCATATAATAAGACATTTGACTAGGCCTTATAATATGAAGGTATCGCTAATGATTGCCGACCATTTTACTGTAGTTAGTGATATTGATAGTGTGTAGTACGATGGCTCGAGAATCCTGGTAAAGAATCGGTATCATCTGTAAAACTGGACAGGTTACAGTCGGGATAAGCTTCTGTCTCTTGTCATAGCGTGACGTTTTCAGATGTGTTCTATGTTGATGAAGCGTTTGGAATCATATTTATTATGTTATTATTGTATGTAGTACCTACTAGCGAAGTGCGGATGGCCCAAGATTCGTCTGTGTGGATAACCTTGGGGGAGGCCTATGTCCAGCGGTGGATGTCTTTCGGATGAGATGATGAAATAGAATAGAGTATATTTTTTGTACGCGTATACCCGGCCCTTTGGGAGGTTTACACAGGAACATGGGTCCAACATGCAGAGGTCCTTGAAGAGTTTTAGTTTAAAGTGAGATAGGACACTTACCGAGACACTAGCCGCGGCAGGTGTAGGAGATTATGTTTCTCGTATCAAAAGTATTTTCTAACATATATTAGGTAAAAACATGGATGGCACTTTGGGCGGCTTACACGGAGACATAAGTCCAATATGAAGAGGCCTTTTCAGAGTTTTAATCTTCTAAGGTGGGATGGAACATCTACAGCGGCACTAGCCGCAGCAGGCGTAAGACTATTTCTACGTATGGATTCTAATATATGTATATGGGCTATGGGGATGGGTGTTTGATGATGTGTGGGTACTGTTGCGCAGGCGGCGGGTCGAGCGGCGGCGCGGCGGGCGCGGCGGGCGCGGCGGGCGCGGGCGCGGGCGCGGGCGCGGGCGCGGGCGAGGCGGACGAGGAGCCGCTGGCGCTGGGCGAGCTGGCGCAGCTCACCGTCAGCAACGAGCCCGAGGCCTACGACGTCGCCAGCGCCAACAAGGAGTCCTTCCGCAAGACTTGGAACGCCAAATATACGCTGCGCTCGCATTTCGATGGAGTCAGTATACTATCCTATATATTGTATTCGATATTCCTTTTGGTAATACTTTCAATGTGAAGGTCCTATTGTGCTCTATAGTAGTCTATTTTATGGTAACCTGAATTATATAATTTCATTCAAAATTGGTAACTTTGATTCTCGATCTTAGAAGGAGCGACTTTAATGCTAGAGTCAAGCTCAAGATTATTTATATATATTTCACGTATGGTGCATTATTTGGCGTACTGAATAGATTATTTGTACTTCTTCTATACAGGGTGTCCGGTAATTAATGGATAATCTGGAAATATCTTATAGTGGAAGATTATTTATATATATTTGACGTATGGTGCATCTTTTGGCGTACCGAATAGATTATTTGTACTTCTTCTATACAGGGTGTCCGGTAATTCATGGATAACCTGGAAATTTCTTATAGTGGAACTGATGGCCGTTTAGAAAAAAATATGAATAAAAATCTATCCTAAATACTACCTGAGATATGTGTTTTTTTTAAATTACCGTGTATAACTTTCTTGTATACTACGACTATAAATGAAAGAAATCCATCGGTTTTTTGTTTTTTTTATTATTAAACACTAATTATGCTAATAGATAGACAGTCAAAAGTATGCTATACAAATATAGCTTGCACTTTTTAATATATTCTTTTTTATTTTTTCTGAGCGGCCTTCAGTTCTACTATAAGACATTTCAAGGTTATCCATTAATTACCGGACGCCTGTATACTACGATGTAATAGAAATACATAATAGTAAATGGCATAATTGTTAAGGAAATGTCAACCGAGTCTGTAACCTGTTGATTTCTGTGATTCCAGGTGCGAGCGCTAGCATTCCACCCCACCGAGGCGGCGCTGGTGACCGCCTCCGAGGACCACACGCTGAAGCTGTGGAACCTGCAGCGCACCGTGCCCGCCAAGAAGTCGGCCGGGCTCGACGTGGAGCCGCTGTACACGTTCCGCGCGCACACGGCGCCCGTGCTGTGCCTGGCCATGGGCGCGCCGCGCTCCGAGGAGTGCTTCTCCGGCGGGCTCGACGGCACCATCCGCGTCTGGAACCTGCCGCCGCCCACCGCCGACCCGTACGACCCCTACGACCCTGCCGTGCAGGTAACTACCGCGCCACGCGGCGTCCGGCTCTCGACGAAGCGTTTCAACGACGCGACGTAACCCACTAATCCACTCGCGGTTCCGCAGGGCGCTGTCCTACGGGAGCACACGGACGCGGTGTGGTCGCTGTCGGCGGCGCACGGGCGCCTGCTGTCGGCCTCGGCCGACGGCACGGTGCGCCTGTGGGCGCCGCGCGCCGCGCGCCCGCTGCTGGCCACGCTGCGCGCCGACGAGCCCGCGCCCGCCGCGCCCGCGCCCGCGCCCGCCGCCGCCGACTTCGCCGACGCGGCCGCGCGCGCCGCCGTCGTCTACCGCGACGGCACGCTGCTGCTGTACGACCTGGAGACCGGCCAGGTGAGTCGCCGCCCGCCTGCCCGTGCGTGCGTGCTCGTGCTCGTGCTGACCGCGCTGACCGCGCTTGTGTTGCAGCCGGTGCTGCGCGTGGGCTGCGAGTCGGGCGCCACGCGCGTGCGCTCGCACCCGACGCTGCCGCTGCTGGTGACGGCGCACGAGGACCGGCACATCCGCTTCTGGGACGCGGTGTCGGGGCGCTGCGCGCACGCTATGGTGGCGCACCTGGACGCCGTGACGGGGCTGGCGCTGGACCCCAACGGGCTGTTCCTGCTGTCGGGCTCGCACGACTGTTCCGTGCGCCTGTGGAACCTCGACACGAAAACCTGCGTGCAGGAGATCACGGCGCACCGCAAGAAGTTCGACGAGAGCATCCTGGACGTGGCGTTCCACCCGCTGCGGCCTTACATCGCGAGCGCGGGCGCCGACGGGCTCGCCAAGGTGTTCGTCTGAGCGCGAGCGCCCCTATATATATATAGTATATATATTACATGTAATTTTACTTTCGATACGAACTTTATGTAACGCAGTAGCGAGTCGCGTCATCGCTCGTAGACGAGCGACCGGTACTCTTGGATTATGTGTCTAGTCCCTTCGGTACGGTTACGAGTAGCGACGTATCTGCGATTCGACGACTGCCGTGTGTACGACGGCGCCGCCGGTTCGATTTATCGTATTTAAATATTGTAACGTAATGGACGCGCGCTCGACGCTCGTTATAAGCGCGTAGTGAACACTCATCTATGTATAGACATTTGAAATTTATTATAATATATTTTTAGACTTTCAGTATGTGAATTTTAGGTTTTTATCGCGACTTTTTCACCGATTTTACTATACGCAGTGAGAATATTGTTCGTTTCTATGCATCTGTAAGCGAGACCTTATAATAAATATCATATGGACACCGATGATGTTTCCTTGATATGTTCGTTATTTTTACGTGTCTGTACAGTTAGAATGTTACGCAGTATTTGCTAATATTTTGCAAAGAACGAATGGTGTTTCTTAGCTAGATTATTTTTTATTTAAATCGGTTGGATTTCTATAGATAATATTTTCTTTTGTTTTGTGACATGTAGTACATTAACATGCTCTCATGATATCTTATGCAAGTGGTGAGCACTCGAACAAAAATAATGATTGAGTAGAAAAGTACTATATCGAAAATAACATAAGTAATGTTTGTTCGTAACGAGTACTGCGATGTAGAGTATATATTATGAAACATTACATATTCCTTTATTTTCCTCGAATTCATACTTGTACACATACATCCAAAATTGATAGTAAAAAGCAACATAACCGATTTGCATGTTGTTTTTTTAAATTTGTTGTTTTTCTTCCCTTCTCCCCTATTTGAATAATGTAGTAAATAAGACTTTTATTGACTGAATAACATTACCTTACAACAAAAAGATAGATATGGGAGATGATCTTACTTATTTCATAAATACTCAAAACATGCTATATATAATCTCATTTGTTGCATTGTGTACATTATTCAATTTATAACAATTCATTAAAGTCGGTTCATTGGGTTGAGAGTTTTAATGATAAACACAACATCAATAGCAATAGAAATACTACAATACACATTTCATTATTATTGCAGAATTCTTCAAAGATTTTATTCCCTTTGTTACTTTTAAGTGTGCTAAAATTTTAACTAATTTTCATGTTACACATAATTCTCCCAACATATAGACTAGTAATAAAAGATAAATTAATTAGTTTAACAATAAGGCTTTCTTTACGCCATTGAGACTACCAATGCTATGATGCTGTCAACACGACTTGGCTGGCTCCTTGTAATATTTCGGCTCGTCTTATAAAATAGGTGGCTACATTAAACGCAGCAAGTTGCTAGACTATACTTGCAAGGAATCTTTGGGTAGCACTGGTCGGAGCAAAACCCATGCAGAGTGTATGCATATGATTGAGGACATACATTTACAAACCTCTATTTGTTATACATTTGGCATTGCAAGCTTTTCAATCTGAAGTAAATGAGGATATATATGCTTGTGAAGATCACTAAAACTGTTAAAATTAACAGTATGTAACTGCTATTACGTGAAGGAAGTACTTTTTTTAATTAAGTTACAGGATATAAATATTAAGTGCTGGATCGAGGCAAGCTTTAGGATCAAGTGGCAATCGATTGTGTCGTTCCCCTTGTCTGCTGCAATGTTTTTGTTACGCCAATGCTAAAGACCTTCCCTAGATCTTGGCGCTTGGAGCTGACTCTCCGTTAGCTATATGAAAATGCCGGTGGTTTTACTTACCGTAGTCCTGGGATTAATAGAATATGCTCATAAAAGTATTTGCATTATATGCATACCTAAACTTGCTGTTGTTTTGGATTTGAGTTGGATAACTAGAGATTTCTATGGAAGATAAATTAATATGCCGTGTAAGCTAAACCACAAAAGCCATTCTAGATGCTTCTTACGGAGTACCGTAGTAAGGCCATTGCCGCCCAGAGGCAAATTTTAGGGAAGAGCAAGATCAGACTGGCGCCCTTATTGTTTGCTTTTATCTATTATATACATTTGTTGTTTTGTGCAAGCGCGGCGCCACAAGAGCTTCATGGGACCTGGAACAGCTGCTCAGTTCGCTATGCGTGGCGCACATTTTGGAACTTAACGATAAACATTTTACATTCGTACGGCTTGATTACCAGTGCAATAAGTTGAAAATATAGTATATTAGAATTTATTATCGAAATTCTTCTTTATTGCGTCATAAATAAGTACTTGAAGAGACAATATAATTATTATTATAGCAGGCTTATGCTGGCTGATGGATAAATAAAATCGCATAGACAATAACGTATTCTTCAGACTTCAATTTTATTATCATAAACATTTTATTTTCACTTGGAAAGTTTACAGCACTCCATCAAAATACTTATATTTTATATACTATGGTGGTAACTATCATATCGAAATTATTAATGACTTTCTGCTATATTTATCGTACACTTCGCTCCAAAACTTCATTCGATGTTCGTTTGGAAAAGTAGTCATGTTAATATCTTCCACTAGTTCAATGAAATTTAAGTGGTCTCCGCTAGTCCGCCATATTATGTCGAAGTCGAAAGGTTATCTAAAACAAATGTAATATGTTAAAAATAAAAAAAATATGGAACGGATGGCGCAACAATGTGAAGAGGTAACTCCTATCGATGTGTATGGCGTACCTTTACATACGATCTCCACAAGAGACAAAATTTTGTGTGATTCATAAAGTTTATTTAAGTTTATACAACTTGCTGCAGCAAATAAGGATTTATTTATAAAACAAGCTCTATATATGTAAGACATATCGAGTTACTAAAATAAAAAAAATAAAAGAAATGAGATGAAACATAATTTAAAGCAACAACAGCAAAAATTTTTGGAAAAATGTATCATGGTGCTGTCTAAAATCTAGGTATAAGTAATATCTACGAAAATAAATCTATACTATTATATAACTTAACGGTTTAATATCGTAGAATCAACTACTGTATCGAGATTATTGCAATCGTAAGATAGATCTAAATTATAAAATAGTTTCAAATTACCCAGTTCTCGCAAAGCTCGTCCATAGATTAACCATGTGTTTTATCATTGCTTGATCTTTTGAATTAGGAGGCAGTATATTGCATAGAACCGGATCAAACAAACAAAACAACTCATCACCATGGGCTGCCCCGGGTATGTGATGAAATAATAATAAACTAACAACTAGACTATCAATAGTCTAGTTGTTAGTTTATTATTATTTCTAATAGAATCATATGTTAAGTAATAATTGTATAAAGTTATGTTCGGTTTTTATAGAAATGCTGACTTACGGTTGTGAGTGGATATCTAATTACAGAGTCAGTAAAGTAGCCTATTAAGTTATCTGTCGCTGATCCATTCGAAAAATAAATTGACAAAACATCATTAACAAATGATGTTTTATTAGCTTTAGTTCCAATATGCAAATTTTTAGGAATCATGTCGTCAAATTCCTCTTATATTTTTTTAAGGTAATATGTAGGTACGTATGGCGTTGCCCATGTAATGCCTTCTTTATTATTAAAACCAATTATAGCCGATATATTAAGACCGTCTTTTTTAGCAAATGCCTTGGATCCTCTGTAATTAAAGGTCTTCTATTCGTAATTACAGTTTCTACACACGGTGTAAACATAGGAGTCACTAATGCGTAATTTGTCGTATCACCAGAAGAAGCTTCAATTATGTCGTCTAGGTACTGCGGTATTTTTATATATCATCAAGAGTTCATCAGGATTTGATGTATTATAACCTAAACGAAGTGCTACCTCAATTGCGCCTTCGACTGGGGTGTAACTGAAAGCTGGAGGTGACAACATCGTGTCACTCTCTATAATAGCTCTGTGAAATAAACCTTTAGCAGTCTGTGAGAGAATGAAAAAAATTATGCAAGCTCCTCCAGAACTCTGTCCAAATAACGTAACAGAGTCTGGATCTCCTCCAAAATTGGCAATATTATTTTGTATCCATTTCATAGTGGCTATCTGATCTTCTAAACCAGCATTGCCCAGTGCTCCTGTAACTGGCAAACATAAGAAACCCAATGCGCCAAGGCGATAGTTTATAGTTACCACTATAACATTTTCCCTCACTAAATATTTCGGATTGTAAATACATTTTGTATACTGCCCGTTTGATATTCGCCTCCATGTATGAATACCATCACTGGAAAAGGTTTATTATTACAATAAGTTGGCGTGAAAATATTGAGCGCTAAACAGTCTTCTTGACCGATAATTGTTTTCCACTGTTCGTGGTATTGCTTGCATTTGATCGACCCACGGTCTGCTATGAAAGTGCTGTTCCATGATGGAGGTTTACTAGGTGCCTGTAAAAGAAAGTCCATGTTGCAATGGCCGAAATATCGATGTAAATATTACACATTAGACGGGTTTATGCATTTAAAGACGCACATTTCTGTCTATCTTTTAACATGCACTACTTCTGCATGAAACTTAATGTATTACATTTATGAGACAGGTAATATCTATGATTTTCCATTCTCAATTTATCGTCGTATAGTTTTCATAATAAATATTATGTCATCTCAGCCGAAAGACGTCCACTGCTGGACATAGGATTCCCTAAGGTTTTCCACGCAAACCGGTCTTGGGCAATCCGCATTCAACTGCTTCCCGCGACGCTTATTAGGTCGTTTATTCACATTGTGGGGAGCCTACCCTTGCTGCGTCTTCCGGTGTGTGGCCGCCACTCCAGAACCTTTCTGCCCAAACGGCCATCGATTCTGCGCGCTATGTGCCCTGCCCACTGCCACTTCAGCTTCGCATTCCAAAGAGCTATGTCGGCAACTTTAGTTTTCAACTTAGTGAACAGTTTCAGGGATATCCCCCTGTCTCACCCCACGCTGTAGTTTTACGGGTGTCGAGCTCTGGTTTTGGAGAAGGACTAACATGGTGGTGGTTTCATACAAACACTTCAGCACTTCGACATACTGGTAGTCAATCTGTCACCTTTGGAGAGACTACAGCACGGCCAGGTTTAAATTTTTATTATTTTTTCATTTATTCTGATTTTTGTATAACTTGCCGCAGCGTATGTGTGTGGTCTACGCCTTTACGGAAAACGGCTTAGTCGGGAGGGCTAGAAGATATCTAGCCTAATCTCAAGACAATTCATGATGACCCTTTAAAACAGCTTGTAGACGTGGCTCAGTAGCGAGATGGGTTTGTAGGGATACAAAATAGGGATTTTTCGTCCTTCTTAAAGAAAATCACCACCACACTTTTGTGCCATGCCTGTGGCGTTTTACCCTCGAGTATGATAGAATTGAAAAGCTTCCGAAGAACTGCCATACTAACATAACTGAGTCGGCGGCGAAACCGCGCCGTCGCACTGTGGGCTAGATCTCGGCTTTCATAGACCTCCGATCAGTAATCTCGAAAGCGGTGACTTTTATGCCTGCATATGTTTCAGAAGACCAAATACATACTCCAAAATTGTATCATTATATTACAGACTTATAAACGGCGCACTGAGAAATTTTTATTTAAAAAAATTTATGGAGCTGACAGAATAAAAACATATATCTCCGGTCTCGCACAATTGGCCCTAATTATTTTTCAGTGAGTCAATCTATGAATTATTTGGATTTTTTTGATATATTGCATAATAAGACCAAAGGTGCGAAACCCTTCTTCTTCCATTAATCAAACATTTTTCTTGTATTGTATAAATGTTTAACTTTATTCCAGCTTGGCATCTATAACTAGCGCAATAAAAATAATACGACCACGAAAACATATAAATATATAATAAAAAACATATTTTAGTGACAATTATTTAACTTTATTTAGATAACCATTTGTAAACTATGCCTCAATCAAGAAATATAAGATTATTTACAATAATCAAAAATAAATCACAAAATATAAAAATAAACATCATAATTTATTTGGAAACAATAATAAACAAACAACAAATAACAAATATGAATAAAAGTAAAATTAATGCTATAATTACAATCACACTCCATATCATCATGATCATTCAGAGTCTGAATCAGAGTCAGAGTCCATTTCAGAGTCAGAATCTAAATAAGAAACATCTGTGAATTCAAACTCAGGTTCTTGAAGCTTAAGTAGATGAATTCGGTTTCACTAAAGAAAGTTTTCTTCTTCTTCGCATCAAAAGTGGGTCTCATCGATGAAATAATGAAATAGTGGATCCGAAGAAAGAAGAAGAAAATTTAAAAAGTCTTCATTAGAACTCACTCTACTCTTCTTACGGGAGTTGTGTTCTCTGAATCTTCAAAAATCCTTGTTACGGGCTTCCGAAGCTTCTTCCGAAAGGTTCCCAATTGGTACAATCGCATTACAAGTCATTACTTGTTACTTAGACATCATTATGTCAACTCCATGAAGTAGCAGTTTGTGCACAGTTGCAGACATATTATACCAATTATACAAGGACACGTATATCTCAGCAGTTTTGTATGCATAATCTTTGGATTTTACAGTATCCACATGCTCACCGGAAGTTACCGCTTGCAAAATAACTGCAAACCTGTGAATCAGTTCCGCATCGAGTCCTGTTATATCAGCAGTTTTCACTGGATCTTCAAAAAACCTTCTCGCTGTGTAACCGTCATTGGTAGTACTCTAGCTCTGTTTCACTACATCAATGAGTAAGCCGAGTCCGGTTTTAAAACGATCTTGAACTATCTTCTTTTTTGCATCTCTTACATTTTGATCTTATTTTCCTCTTACAGACCATTTTTTTATGTCAAGTCTCTATGATATATGTAAAAGGCATTCCATCACATTTATGCGTGCATGTAGCGAAGATATTCCAAACTCCAACATTTCAGGTGATGTTACTCTTTTTTCTACAGCCTCCAAGTTATTAATCTCGGTCGGTTTTCCTAAACAAATGTAGCATGCAGCATTGGACTTAGCCTCTGAAAGATAAGAGGAGGTCTATGAAAGCCGAAATCCAGCCCACAATGCGTCGTCTCAGTTGTAATTCCGTCATCACCCGGCGCCTTGTTGTTTTTGAGATGTTTCAGGGCCCACGCTATCTCATGCAGGCTGATGTCTGGGATATCTTCGGTATAGTGTTGGGTCAATCCTGCTCTAGGGTCTGTTGCTGGAGTGCTGACAGGTGGTTGTGTAGTCGAGTATAACAGCCCATAGAACATCTCGATCTCTTTTAAGAGCTCAGGTTTGGATGATACTATACTTACTGCCATCCTCCGTTTTCAGCTCTGTCAGCTGGCTTCTTCCAATAGACAGATCTTTCACGAACATACATATTGAAGCCTTTATTCCGCTCAATCGCCTCATAGACACAATTTGTGTTGTATTGGCGAAGGTTGCGAGTCAAAGATTTAGAGATCTGTCTATTGAGGCGCCGGTATTCTGGCATCTCCTCGGAGACATCCTACGCCTTCCCTCTAAAAGCTGTTGGACTTGTGATCTTATTAAATCCTTTGGTATTTTAAGGCCTTAAGAATTTGGACCCTGCACTATGTATGGATACCATCCAAAAAATATTATATGGTAGCTGATTATTTAAAAGAACACTTACCTGGAATCGTTCAATAACAGAAGCGTAAGGTATGCCCAAAAACTGAATTTGACTTTTATGAGAATCGTAGAATCCCTTTATGTTTCCTTGTGGCAGAGTGATTTTTAATAGGTTAATGACACATTTAGACATCTTTGCTTCCAAAAACAGACATTTTATTAAAAGGGTTAATATTATCAACACTTATAATCTACTTATTGTCTAAATGTTATACCTACTAGTTATTTTAATAATACAACTACGTAGTTACCGTCTAGTTTTAAGTGTAGTTATCGCGTGTTGAAGAACTTGTTTTAGTTTATAAATGTTAATTATTCCTAGGTAGTAATTTATTTTCGTAGGTTTTTATACGATAATTGCGATATGGAAATAGAGCAGTGGCCGATGGCGGTTGGTTCTAAGCAAACTTCACATAAAGAACTTACTTTTCAAATTTTTATATCTGTCGTTAAGTAGGTAGATACTATATTGTTTAATTTATTTATTTTATTTTAAAACTTTTTGCACAAAATAGTACAATGGCGGACTTAAATGCCAATGGCATTATCTACCAGTCGACCTTAGAGTGATGCAGAGATAAAAAGAAGTAGGTGGTGCATACAGTAACACGAAACATACATGTAAATATACTAAAGAATATCACAATAGTAATTATATATTACATAATATATACCTACATACCAATAAACATATTATATATTCTAAGTAATTTATATAATCTAAATAAGGCTTTCATAATATCGGAAGCCTGCTACTATCAGCGGGCACATTAATATGTGCTGGGTCTTGTTGCCAGCGGGTCTGAGATTAGAAGTCTTACTTTTGAGTCAAACAATGTATAATACAACAATACTCGCTATACGATTAAATCAGGATCTAAGTAATCCGTCGATCCGTCGTACGTTGTAAGCTGAAATTCAGTGAAGATAGTAGCAGACTATAAATGGCTAATTTTAAGTACCATAGTGCTTCTTCAAATTAGTAATTTAAAGTGGCAATAAACAAGTTATAGTCTGGAGAACTATCGACTGTTTTTGATGACGAGGAGATCAATTAAACGTATTTTAAATCAATAAGTATTGATAAAAAGGGATAGGTACATATATTGAACCTGTATTTCCAGGATTATAAAGACTACTCTAAACAATTGCAGATAATGCGAAAAAATTGACGCAGCAGCTGTTAGCGTTAGTGCTGTAGTTCTATCCCCCACAAGGCAAACATTTGTAATATTTACTTTGGGTGTTATTTTTATCTGTTAACGTTTGAAAACTGCCTGGCGATTAGAGATCTTAGTTCGGGCATTTCATAAAACTAATGCAATACCTATCTTCTTACATTAAAACTCATCTATGTTAAAATTATATAATTACTATTAGGCACGCCTATACAATTAAAATGTTAAAGGTTGTTCTAATTTTATAGGCAGGTAGGTTTCTCAAACCATTGATGCTGCATACTCTATGTCGTCAGCGGTATCCTATCATGGCAAGGAGCTGTATTGATTTAGCTCTCATATACTTAAGGATCAAAGTGAGTTATACCACTAGTCTATTTCTGAATTGGAGATCATCCCTTCCTGTTTCGTTTCTTTACTTAGTTACGGAAGGCTTGCTTGGCTGTAGTGCTTAGATATTGCTTCTGCAATTCCAAGGGAACGCCTCTAGGTTTGTGAACGACAATTCTATTAATGGTAATAAAATCTTAGACTACTTACCCATGTAGGTTATATTCACGCTATAACCCTTATTTTAATGCAGACTTAGTCAGGAACTAAATGCAGCTACTGTGACAAAATACATCTCTCTGTTTTGCTGTAAACAATAGCTACCCAATTGGCAATTATTTATCCATTAAGCGTCAAATGTTACTAGGATATCGCTTCGGTATGCGTACTATGTCCTTGAGATCACATACAATTATTTTTCTATTTGGTTTGTAAGAATTGCTTTTTATGATGTCAGTTAGTTCTTTTTATTTTCTTTTGCTTTTTAGAGATATCTACAAGTACTAGAGGTTACATAAATTGGCAGGCTTAGGTTAACTGAAAAATAAATGATTTTTCATCGGAGACAATATTTTTTCTAAGAGTTCAATTATCATTGTGTAGGTATCAGTTTATTTATTTTATATTATGCAATTTTACAGCACGATGTCCAAAACACTACATTTTACACACTATCAAAGTATAATACAATATTCGCATAGTACATAATGAATTATAAACACGCCTGTTTTACACATAGGATTAATATTTTTATTAATTAAATGATCTCAATAAATACATATCAATATTATTAATTACATTCTTCCATATTTATCGTACACTTCGCTCCAAAACTTCATTCGATTTTCGTTTGGTAAAGTAGTCATCTTAATCTCTTTCCCTAGTTCAATAAAGTTTAAATGCTCTCCGCTAGGCCGCCATATTATGTTGGAGTCAGAAGGTTGTCTAAAACAAATGTTATTTATTAGAAATTTTGTCGTCGGCGTAATGGTATCATGGGGAAGCCACTACCGATGTTACTGCGGATATTTCCCTGGTGATCCGGAGATTTATTTTTATGTTTATGAAACTTGGCACATTAGTAATGAAATGAAATGAAAAATTTTATTTACCAACATAAATAAATTAATATAATACGTTAAAAGTAATTATGGCACATCACAAATCTCATCACTAGCATCAGCAACTTTGTTTACTTTCCAAAGTTTTATCACGAAGCAGTCTCAACTATAAATTTGCCGTCGTAAAGGGAAAAGACGCACCATTTTATTTTCGAAATTGATATTTTTACGTATTTTGAATCAGTAAAAAAGACGCATCTGCCAGTATTTTTATAATTAATAAAAAAATACTGGCAGATACCGTTTTTACCTTATGACGGCAGTACCTATTGGTGGTGTGGTGTGGTCTGGTGATCGAAGATCTGTGACTTCACGTTTGGATTTTGCATTACTGCTACGTTGATTTGGCTACAGAAACGAGATTTTACATTTATAGCACAAATCTAAATTATATAATAATAACTAGTTACCCAGTTTTTGCAAAACTCGTCCATAGCTTAACGATGTGTGATATCATAGCTCGATCTTTTGAATTAGGACGCAGCAAATTGAACAGAACTGGATCAAACAAGTAAAATAATTCATCAGCATGATCTGCCCCTGGTACTCTTGCTAGTCTAGTTATTAGTTTATTAAGATTTCTAGTAGAATCATATGTAAAATAATAATTGTATAAAGATCTGTTCGGTTTTTTAACGAAATGCTCACTTACGGTTGTGAGTGGATATCTTATAACAGAATCAGTAAAATAATCTATTAAGTTATCTCTTGCTGATCCATTTGAAAAATAAATTGACATGATGTCATCAATAAACGACGTTTTATTCTCCTTATTTTCAAATAGCAAATTTTTAGGAATCATGTTGTGAAAATATTCTTTTATTTTTTTAAATGTTATGGGTACGTATGATTTTGCCCATTGTATGCCTTCTTTATTATTAAAACCAATTATAGCAGAAATGTTAAGACCGTCCTTTTTCAGCAAATGTCTTGGATCTTCTGTAATTACGGGTCTTCTATTCGTAATTGCAGTTTCTACACACGGACCAAAGATATAATTCACGAATGCGTTATTTGTCGTATCACTAGATGAAGCTTCAATAATATCATCAACTGAGGTATTTTTATATATTTTTAATAGTTCATCAGGGTTTGATGTATTATATCCTAAGCGTAGTGCTACCATACTTGCACTTTCGATTGGAGTATAACTAAAAGCTTGAGGTATCAACATTGTGCCACTTTCTATAATAGCTCTGTGAAATAAACCTTTAGCAGCATATGAAAGAATAAGTAGATTTGTAGCTGATCCCCCAGTGCTTTGTCCAAATAATGTAACAGAGTTTGGATCTCCTCCAAAAAGAGCAATATTCTTTTGTATCCATTTTAAAGCGGCTATCTGATCTTCTAAACCAGCATTGCCTGGTGCTTCTTTAACTGGCAAACATAAGAAACCCAATGCGCCAAGGCGAAAGTTTATAGTTACAACTATAACCTGTTCATTTACTAAATACTTTGGATTATAAAGCCATTCTGTATTACTGCCCCAATAAAAGCCACCGCCATGTATAAATACCATCACTGGAAAAGGTTCATTATTTTGATCAATTGGCGTGAAAATATTAAGTGCTAAACAGTCTTCTTGACCGATAACTGTTTTCCATTGTTCGTGGTATTGCTTGCATTTGATCGACCCACGGTCTGCAAGTAAAGTACCGTTCCATGACGGAGGTGTACCAGGTGCCTGTAAAAGAAAATCCATGTTGTAATGTACGCAATATCTGTGTAAATATTACACATTAACTATACGGGTTTATGCATATCAAGAAGCATCTGTAATCATGTTTGTTTATCGTTTAACATAAATTTGCACTTCCGCTGTATATACAGGGTGATTTTGAAATCGTGTAATTCCTTTTAACCACGCATTCTACTGGTGATATAGAATAACCCTGACCATATTTTTTCTTAATTAGAATAATGGTTTCGGCAAAATTAGAGATCAGATTTTTTTCATGAAATGATTTCAAATAGTCATATTTTAACCACCTGACACAATCTTAATATTTTACTAATTTAAATATAATAACATAACAATAACTGATGTCGTAAATAATAAGGGGCAATAAAAAGGACCGCCCGTTATTATTTACGACATTAATTATTAATATGTTTTTTTATTTTAATTAGTAAAAAATTAAAATTGCCTCGGTTGGTTAACATATGACTATCTGACACCATTTCACGAAAAAAACGGAATAATAATTTTTCAAAAAAAATAAATCTAATTAAATAAAAATATGGTCATTTATTCTATATCACCAGTAGAATGCGTGGTTAAAAGGAATTACACGATTTCAAAATCACCTGTATAGATAAAGATATCAATAAATGTAAATATGTTATATTTTTTTTAGATATTATCTACATTCTCAATTTATCGTCGTATAGTTCTCATGAAAAATATTAGGTACTAGATGTTGCCCGCGGCTTCGCTCGCGTAAATCTACATTTACTATTCATGTTGCCTATTCCGTGTCTGCCTAAAACTTTTGGCCAGGCTTCATAATCCCGCCCGACTCTGGCATTAAAGTCGCCCAGTAGTAAGATCTGTTCACTGGGGCGTACGCGCTCGAGACAATGTGTCAACTCCTCATAAAATTTATCCTTGATGTCATCAGACTTGTCCAGCGTTGGAGCATAGACACTGATGACATTAAGATAATTGTCGTGGTCAAGACGCAAGCGCAATGTGGTCACGCGGTCAGAAATGTGCACAGGATATTCCTGAAGACGCTTTAAGAGGTGGTTTTTGATAACAAAACCAAAGCCCGACCGCCGCGGTTCAGAGGCAACAGTACCTTTCCACAGAAAAGTATACCCGCCACCGTCTTCCACCAGCTCGCCTCCGTCAGCGAGATGTGTTTCGCTGAGAGCAGCCACATCTATATTATAGCGACGAAGTTCTCGACAATACAATACAATAGCGGTTTTTCGCTCAGGACAGGCGTTAGCATCTCTATCGAGAAGCGTCCGAACGTTCCACGCGCCGAAAGTCATAGTATTGGATGATGGTTGGGTTTTCTTTTTATTACTTGTGTAGCGTCGACCACGATAGAAATAGATGCAGAGGCAGCCGTGGTTACTACCCTCTCTTAAGTCGGGATGAGCATTTTTTGGGACACCTTTTCTAGTCCCCTCCCTGGCTGAGCAGAGAAAGCAGTGCCTCCCTAAATAGCGCTGCTTTGTCACCCTGGGTGCTGCCGAATCCATTCTGTCACCCCATGCGCAGAGTGAAAGCGACCACGGTGTACATACATACACCCCCAGAGCCGCCCGTGTGCAGGCATCAGACAAAGCCTGGTTCGCATCAATCCAGACCTCTCTACCTCAACCCATTGCCACAGGACTTTGCTGTAATCGGAGTCCATGTTCGGAAGCAGTCAGGTGCGCAGGAAATATTAAGGTGCATAAGTGTACGCGCAAACACAGATGCACACACTCGTCCTTCCCCTCCTATCTCTAGTGGAACGGAGAACCGCTACGACTAGAGGAGAGTTTGGATGATGTGTCTGGCCGACGATACCTATACGCTCTCTACCGTCGCCCTTGGCCTTCCACAATTGCCGTGCTGTTCCGCCAAGTCCGCCAAACCCGCTGCATATCAGCTGTGGGTTGCCTTCCTTGCCGAAACAGACTTTATGTACAAAGTGGGAGAGAACCGCATTAATACATTCGATTGTACCTGTCGAATGCAAGGCAGTTTAACGTCTTGCTTTATCATGATGATCTGTCATGTAGTTAAGACGTGAAATCGTAACAAACAAACAAACTCACTTTCGCATTTATAATATTAGCTAGGACTAGGATTAGGATGAGGATATGCTAACAAATTATTTATAAGATTAACCACTTACCTGGTATGGATCTCTAACAGAAGCGTACGGTATGCCTAAAAATTTAATTTGGCTCTTATGGTAATCGTAGGACCCCTTTATGTTTCCTTGTGGAAGACTGATTGTTAAAGGGTTATTGAGAGATTTAGCCGCCTTTGCTTCCTCAAAAATACATTTTATTAGAATGGTTAATAATAGTACAACTTTTGTTCGACTCATTGTTAACTTATTTAAACTAGTTACCGTAATGATAGGCTATATAAAGCCTACTGTGCTTCAGTTTCGTGTTAATTTATATTTTATAACATTTTATGGTATCTTCATTAGGAGTTGATAACTCGTTTAGGTTTTATAATTGTTAATTGAGTGATTTTTAATGTGCATAGGGTTGTCACGTGGCGTGGCATCCGCTACATCGCGGCGTGTTTGTAAGATATCGTGTGGTATTTGCCGCGGCGCGGCGGGTGAAACGCCGTGTGACTTCAATGTTCGTATCATGGTTACAGAACGTGCAATTTAATCTATTCCCTAGTAACTCTTGTATGACGTAACTCGCTATACGATAAAATAATGAGCAGGTGAAATTCATCAATTAACTAGTATTGTATTTCGGTACAGATAGTGTTTATGTACACGTTTTAAATTATAATGGTAATTGGCAAGCCATAGTTCGCAGAACAAACGACTGCTGTGTTGTTGTCGTGGAGCTCAATAAAACGAGTAGCAATGTCCATATAAAATAATATCTTCTTTTTTATATTTCTTGGGTGGCAAACAATCATGCGGCTCGCCTGACAGTAAGCGGTGTCGCTTCTATCTTCTCTGCGTTACTGACACTAAGGAGGTAGAATTAAAGGTGGTATGAAACGAATAGAATGGAAGAGATAGGTATATGAGCCTTTGAAAGTCTTACACACTGGATCAAAGGTGTTACGTCGATATTTTGTAAGAGAGTGGTACCCCTCCCAGAACCTTCCTTCTTGTATAAGGATAAAGTAAGAATGAGAATATGCTTCTCATTCTTACTTTATCCTTAGGCATCTTAAAAGATTACTTAACTGGACGAAAACAATTTATGTTTTTGAGACGAAATGATCTTCTACGGAGTGTCACAAGCGGCATTTAGGGAAATTATCTTTTTTGACGATTAAACATTAGTTAATTAAAAAACAACCTACAAAGTAGATATTTTAGTTCTATAGGCAAACACAGCGCTTAACTACATCAGCGGCGAGGCGACTACTTGTATGCATGTTGCATTCGTAGTTTGGCTGTGATTCTGTATTATTATTTCTACAATGCCAAAGGAACACAACCCTGTTCTCAAACGATAGTGTAGGTTTACCATCAAGTGTGTTAATGAGCCTTAGCTCCTTTATAGTAAGATTGGTCGGCGCAAACTATCACTTACTTAAAGGCAGAAATAGACAGGAAATACAACTACTGTAACTACGAGGGTGCGTTTTTAAGTTCGCGGAATGGAGGGTATGGAAGGTGGTGGGGGTGCTTGTTTAGTCACTAACGTGTTTAGCAACTAATAATTAGTATATATACCGAGTATTATCATAATGAGGTCATTAGTCTTTGAACTATCGTCCCTCAAGCAACTCAATCTGGAAGAAATTGTGAAGTATGGAGAAAATCGAGTTCCGCGCCGTTATAAAGTTCCTTACCAAGCAAGGAAAAAATGTTCAAACCAGTTTGGAAGAGATGTCATCTGTATACGGGGACTCTTGTCCAGGAAAAACCATGGTATACAAGTGGCACAACCTCTTTAAGCAAGGCAGGGAATCAATTGAAGACGATTCCCGGCCTGGGCGGTCTGTTGAGGTCACCACTCCAGATCTTATCGAAAAATCGAAAAATTAATATTGGAGGATGCACGTTTGAAGAAAAAACAAATCGCAGAGATGGTTGGAGTATCTGAAACGACCATTTTCAAGGTTCTCCATGATCATCTCGGCATGACAAAAGTCAGTGCAAGATGGGTGCCTAGAATGCTCACACCGCCTCAAAAACAGAAGCGCGTCGAGTGTTCGCGTGCGTTTTTGAGCCAGTGTAATGAAGACAAGGATGGTTTTTTGGAGCGAATTGTTACTGGGGATGAAACTTGGGTTCATCACTATGAACCTGAGTCTAAACAAGATTCCATGCAGTGGCATAAAAAGGGTACACCACCGCCTAAGAAATTCAAGGTGTCGCAATCGGCGGGAAAGCTCATGGCGACAGTTTTTTGGGACACAGAAGGAATTTTGTTGGTTGATTACAAAGAAAAAGGTGTTTCCATAACCGGAGAACACTACGCTTCAATTTTAGAGCAGTTAAAAGAGGCAATCAGAGAAAAAAGAAGAGGAAAATTGACCAAAGGTGTCCTGCTCTTGCACGACAATGCTCCTGTTCACAAGAGTCGAGTTGCGTTGGCTGCTTTGCACAAGGTGGGCTTCGATATCATTGATCACCCACCTTATAGCCCAGACTTGGCTCCCAGCGACTATTATCTCTTTCCAAATCTGAAAAAAGAGCTTCGAGGAAAGAAATTTTCAACCGATGAAGAAGTGAAGGATGCAGTTTCGGCGTATTTTTCAGAGAAAGACAAAACATTTTTTTATGAAGGTATTCATAAGTTAATTCATAGATCTGAGAAATGTATTAGGGTTTCAGGTGAATATATTGAAAAGGAAAAATAATTTTGTAATATTATTTCATCCCCTTCTATTCCATTCCGCGAACTTAAAAACGCACCCTCGTAAATACAAAAAGTTTGTTGACATTCAAACAGAACAGATGTCAGTACTTAGCACATTTGTAGCTAGAATTCTGACAAATAAGTCACCACCACTTCTATGGCTATAAATGTGTTTGATGACTAGTTTACACGAGTAACATTTTATATATTATATATTTGCTTACCTTATTGAGTGTTTTGGAGTCGAGAAAATTCTCTATAGCATTGCTTTGACAAAGGTTACGATATCGAAGAGTTCTTCTTTTAACATTTTATTAAACTGTGTACTGCACTACATGATTTCGTTAAGAGTTTTTAATTCAAATAAATTTGATATTGATTTTCGTCTAGAAATAGTAGCCTGGCGACTTCGCTTACGACTGGCATAATATACAGATTCTACTTGACTCATACAGATTCTACTTAATATATGACATCGCTTAGGTATGCGTACTATGTCCATGAGATCACATACAATGCTTACTTGTTTCCTAAGTGTTTAGGTCTGTAGGCCACTTGATATAGTTCTACAGCGCGCTACTTTTCTATTTTCTTGGCTAAGTAGCCACGATAAAAGTAAGGTAGGTCAATTTAAGCGTGACTTTATGTAAATTTGTGTAAGTACTTGCTGCCTGATGTTGAAGTTAAAGAATTAAATAAATATTGATAGATACGACTAATATGAATCACTACTCACCATTTTGCATTTTCTATGCATGCAAATACATTATAGCTAATATTTTTAATCAAAACTGGGATGGCAATACTTTAATCAGCTTCCTATATTGTTTTTACCAGGTAAGTAGGCAAATACTTTGATTTCAAGTAACACCTCTTATCTATCACATTGCTTAATATGTCGCTAAATTATTCGGAAAAAAATTAACAAGAAAGCTACTGACACAATTTTTTGTAATGTGTCTTCTGCTCAACGTCTTCATATTTTTTATATTCATGAAAGGTAACATAAGTATCTATCTTGCTTACCGAACATTACTCAGGCAAGCTATAGAAGTACACATAACTAACAGGAAAACACAACTAAATAACTAATTGTAGTTTAATTGAGATGAGTAGGATTTCTAGTGTTAGATGCGCGAGAGGTCATATTGGACCACCCTTGATATAGCCAAAATATTAACATGATGGCGAAGTTAAACAGCGAACTGCTGCGGTGCTGACGCACGATTGTTTAGTTGCCATCTAAGTACTTCAAGTACTCCACTAGCCTGTGCCCGAACTTGGGCGAGATCTCAGCTTCTCATAACTTCTTTAGAACATAATGATAACTTACCACTTATTTAAGTTGTATCCACCATGATTATATTATCGTTTAGCTTTACAGTGACTGTAGTTTAAGCTTTATCACCACGTAATGTTGTCCTATTGTTAATATTGGTATGTTATATGAGCAGAGCTAGCTATTTAAGCTTAGATTAAGACAATATCGTAATTTTAAAACGTGTGAGTGCTTAACTCAATCAGGACACAATAATGCCACTCGGCATGTAAGTTTGTTTTTCTCAAATAGTTTAAGCGTTTTTGGAATGTGACTGACGTGGTGAGAATTAATAAAATCATAGAAGTATTGACAGTCTTTCAGTAGTTTATTATTTTGGCTATAGATCAAAAAAATAAAATTGGTATTAAAATTTGAGAGAGAGTGGAAAGACCGCTTGCTATTTATTTGTGTTGAAAGCAGCTCATGGCCCTCAATTACACGTTAAAGAAAAGCTTCATGAGCAAACCTGCATTACTGAATGGTTTTTGCCATGTGCTTAAAGCTGTGTGAAAACATACCTACACATATTAATCCATAATTAGTCAGTGTGAGGATTATGATGTATGAATTAATGATTTGAATGATTTATTTATTTGCAGAACTTGTGTACATTAAGTTCTTAGATTTAATATTGTCCTTACCACATTTAGCAAATTTCGGCATGCAAATATTATTTTACTACAGGTACATGTTCTCTTTCAATTACAGCGTGTTTTGCAAGGGACTTTATAAACGGGGCTGGTTTTATCAGTTAACAGAGACGTTATGGTTTAGTTTTTGATTTCGCTTAGTAGTTTACAGTAGACTAGAACGTTAGGCCCTCGCATCAGTTTGAAAACATTGACACGAGAAAGTGAATAATACGAGTGGGTCCACAAGGAAGTGAATTGAAATATTTAACGATATAAATACTTGCAGGGGATTGTACGTGGGGATCGGAGTTTACTGCTTGGTGTGGCTGCATAGGAAGTTAAATCAATGGCCGTCACCGCCTACGGAGATACCAGATTCACTTACAACTACAGAATTTGACCGCCATGCCTTTAAAATCCCGCTACAAGGCTAATTTTCATTATTCTGCACAAGGATTATCTTAATTTTAAATATGATACAGTTTTAATAATATCAACTTCAGTTTTAATTGATATTTTATATAATTAGTTTTAAGTTACAGCAATGACTTTCGCCAGCATATGTTGAGATTATTGGGCCCACATTTCACATTTTTGAGTCACACAACTCACGGGGCACAATTACTCATGCGAGAGTTGTCTTTAAATTAAAAGATATATATGTATACAGGGTGTCCGGTAATTAATGGATAACCTGGAAATGTTTTATAGTGGAACTGATAGCCGTTCAGAAAAAAATATGAAATAAGTCTATCCTAACTACTACCTGAGATGTGTTTTTTTTTAAATTACCATTTATAACTTTCTTGTATACTACGACCATAAATGAATGAAATCCATCGGTTTTTTGTTGTTTTATTATTAAACACTAATTATGCTAATAGATAGACAGTCAAAAGTATGCTATGCTAATATAGCTTGCACTTTTTTAATATATATAATTGTTTTAATTTTCTTTTTTTATTTTTTTCTGATCGGCCTTCATTTCTACTATCAGACATTTCAAGGTTATTCATTAATTACCGGACACCTGTATCAAGCGCTTCTTTTTCCAGTCGTTTAAAAACCGATCGCCGATTTCCTTGCAGAGATATAGTACTAGACTAGTAACACAACTCCTGAGTCTAGTATAGCGATACGAATAACAGCATTTTAATTTTGTGATTTGTGTGATATTGCAATACCTATCATTTAAATTAACAACACTAGTGTTAGCACTAACAGCGGCTCTATGACAATAAGGCGGCCTGTTCAAACTGCTGATATTATGGTTAAGCTAATAAAAACATTTTGATAACACTGCACCAAATTCCGGTTTTCATAAAAGAATTGTGTTTATTATTTTATTGATTCCTATTACGTATTTATGTATATCAGAGTTATTTATAAAATACCGTCAAGGAGCTACACTTGCATTAATGGATAAGCTAGTTTTGTATTGATGATTTTTTGAATACAACAGCTGTTGCACATTACGTTGATGTGATAACCATTTAAATTGTTTTTACTGAATTCACGAATCGCTTTGGGATATGTAATCGTCAATCAGTAGGTCAATAATAGGTGGTGTTTTCATATAGATCCAAAAGCTTGGTTTGTCTTACTAAAGGGTCGATCCAGATTTTATATTAATATATAGCCTACTGGGAGACCATTGGACTGCTACGCAAATGTCTTGAGTTCGGTCCCAAGACGCGCAGCTCTGAACTTTCGAAACTGTTCAGCGCAGTGGGTTATGGCCTAACCCTTTTCACACTAAGATAAATCCTTGCCCATCACCAGGAAAGTTTATGTACAGGGCAGATATTATTGTATTCCATATTGCACTGGCAGCTCATATACAACATGTTACCATATTAAAATAATAAAGAGGAAACAACGTGAATCGTATCATTTAATTTAGTTTAAAATCAGCTTGCTTAATCTGAAACCCTACCTAATCCTAGACACGGCACTGCGTACTGTGTCCATAGATCACCTCTATATGAGCGACCTATGTATGTGTATCTTGTGTTTTTATTTATTGTTTTGTAATGATACAATATGATACGTAGATGTCTACATGACACAGCCTCACACACTCAATTGAAAATGAAGCGTTACTAGTACTTAGGTATTTGTTATTGCTTGTTTAATAGCACAAAGAGACAGACTTACTGTTTCTTTAAACGGGAGCATAATTATGCTTTTTACTGCAATTATGTTACCAACTACACTGCTGCTAACATAATCTTCATGCAATGATGTGCATACTAGTATTCAAATTACGTGCGTTGCGTCCATGCATGCGCAAGTAGTTATGCACGACTGTATTTGAATATCATTCGAACGAGAACTCGTCTGTATTCGAATATCACTCGAATTACAAATTGACTGTATTCGAATATCAATCTAATAAAATTACGTGTCATCATCTACATGTGTGTGGTTAAATTACTTTTACACGAAATGATTGGTGTGGTTATTTACGATTATTAAGTCGTAAAACAATTATTACCTTAAAAGTTTAAGACTATCGCGATTTGTACACATACATAAAATAATGTTAGACAACGGGTCTTACTCGCGATAAAGTATTTAAAAGGTGTATTAACTTTTAAATACTTTGTCGCGAGTAAGACTCGTTGTCTAACATTATATTAAATTATTACCTTATCCATGTTTCATACTTCCTTACACGGAAGACTATATATACTATAGTCGCAAACCGTTCTACATCTCATTTAGTTATGCAGTGATCGAGAAAGGAGTATCTGAACATGTTAACGTGAGTTGATATTTAGTTTTATATTTGGTGGACCTCATATTCGAGATTTGACCTGTCGACGAACACGATGTTCAATATAATATCTACAAAAATAAATGTGTGGGCACCCACACGCACACATTTATTTTTATTATATTATAACGAAAAAAAATTACTTGTTTCGAATTTATACGTTCTTTGCATCAATGTTTGAACATACCTTAACTTAATACTACAACTTGACTTCATACTTACTAGCATGTGTTTCAAAATTGTTATTGCATCGCGAGAGAAGACGGTAGCATATAAAGGAGATAGCTCTGTATTGTTCTTACGCGAATGTTTTAAGATGTGGTATAACTGAAGTTTTAGAAATAGTCTAGTTTCTGAATCATCGCTACTATTCAGAATTGTGAAGATTCCTTAAATTAACTAAAATTTCTTTGCAGTAAAATTATATATAAATACTTTAAGAAAATTATATAACAATGATTAATTATTATTGATTACAGCTTCTTTTAAATGTTACCTAATTTTCCATAATGTTGAGAGAATGTGCAAACATTGAAACAGCAGCAGCCTAATGGACAAGCCATTGGATTTGCGATTGAAAGGATGTGGCTGCGATTCCCAACATTACCTAGTATCAACTTATACGAGTAGCACAAGAATTTAACATAGCAGGAGGGATTAGAATACTATAAATGTGCAACTCATACAAATAAATCTAAAGAAAAGGGAAGTAGGTATCTTAGAATATTCATAAAAATAGTGCATCCGATGAGCACGCACTATTTTGGTGCAAGTGATCTTGCGGACTAATGTAGCGTACCTAAGCATCTTTTGCCACTTCGACCCAAAACAAAAGTATAATTTTCGGGTTATTTTGCTCTTATATCCTTTTTATATACACCATACTGAGCAGATTGATTCTGGTCCTAGAAAAGATATATAAATCTAATAATAATAACAGATATACTAAAGATAGCCAATGTTGCAACCTATGCCTTAGTGTGAGAAGGCTGGCCCAGTGCGGATTGGCAATCTTCACGTCTTCTCTATAATAAAATATAATATAATCTTTATTATTATATTATTTATTATTATTATATTATATTTTTTTAATTTATATAATAGTTATATAAATAAAAAAATTATTATTATCATAGTAAATAAAAAATAATTATATATCAAGTTTTTCGTCTTCTTTGAGAAAATGTTGGAAAACTCGTAGACACGCATGTTACCTCATATGGTTTGTCTTCAACGTCAAAGCGAGCAATTAATAACTATATAATGCGCGCATAACTTGGATAAGTCAGAGGTGCGTGGCGCTCAGCCAAGCTGCTGTCGGTACATACGTGAATTGGCACGCTCGATAATTCACTTATGCATACATACAGCAAAACTTTTCATAGATAATGTACATAAGTACGATAGCAAATATCTTTTTTTTGTTTAGGTTTTTCGCATCATCGTTGGGGGCAGCGTCTGTGCTGTTCACGATTGCCTGGTTGTCGAAGCAGTTGATGGTTATGGTACCGCCTCGGCTGATAAGTCCTACTGTTATCGTGCCTTACCTAGGACAGTGGACAACAACCCCACCTTATGTTTACACGCCTCCATTACAGGGCTAGTACGAACCTTTTTATGTTTGCTTATTCTAGTCAGTAATGTATGAATAAATAAATTAAAAGTCAAATGTCTTAGTTTTATTCTATAGACAAATTGCACCATATAATTTATTCGGCTTTTGTGTTTGTGTTCAATGTTTTGTGTATTGCCAATAACAAGTCAGATACTGCATTGGTGGTTTAAATTATAGAGCAATTAGAAGTAGAAATAAAAGTAACAATAATATTTATGTCGAGTGACGGATGGCGGCGCAAAACGTAGAGCACTGTCAGTTCGAGAATTTAAATGTCATATTGGTATCGTCTGTGTAGCTATTTGAGCCTTAATTGTATGTGGCAAGCGGTCTCCAATACGAAGCTTGCGGATCCAAGCTCTGTATCGAATATTATAAGCTCATTTACTGTACGAAAATGTCACTAAGAATATTGAAATTAAACTACTATATATACGGATTTTATCGCGTTGTTTATTAATCACTGTATTATATAATTTTGGAACTATTACACTACTACTACTATTGAATTTTACTAATTTATAAGCTATTTTAATTTAAACTATTAAATCTAAAGTGTAAACCTAAATATAAATATTTATGTTTACACTTTCTCCGACGATTCGGTTGCTTTCCTGCAGCCATGGTCACGAGGAGACCGTCTCCCCGTGACTCCTCCATTTAAATAATTTTATTAGCTTATAAATTAGTAAAATTCAATAGTAGTAATAGTGTAATAGTTTCAAAATTATGAAATACAGTGATTAATAAACAACGCGATAAAATCCGTATATAGTAGTTTAATTTCTATTAATAACATTCGCGTAAACAGAACACAATATTATGTCACTAAGAATAATTCATCAAATAATTTTACTTTAATTGGCTAATGATGACGTCGCGTGCAAAAGCTAGATTTAAATAATAGTCAATTATTTAGACTGACTGCCGCTAATAACTGCACTAGCGGGGAACAACAACAAAACAAAAAAAATGGATCAAAAAAACAATGATTAATTATATTTACTTAACAATTACATTGTTTATAATGTAAAAATTTGTGTTGACCTCTATACTACGGCTTGACTGACTTCATCCCTGCATCGGCGGTTTCGGGGGAATGAGTATGTGTCGGTCAAATTCCGTCGTCGTTCCAGGTGTAGTCATCGATTCGTCGATAGGTGGCGCTGGTAAATCATTTAACTTCTTCGTCAGCCAGATCATGACATAAAGAAACAGGCCTAAGCCTGATAATCTGAAACATGCGTACAAATGATGTGACTGTACGAATGGCGTAGTGTTATAAGTCGTCACTGCCGCAACGTCGAATGGTGGGGGTTCGACACAAAACAGAAAATTGTGTGATCCACAAAGAGTTGTTCCAAATCTAGATTTTTGTTGTTGTTATTTTTATTGAGTAATTAACGGTGATGCTGCACTAGATTGTGTTTCTTGCCTAGCAGTGGATGGTTTATCTAATTCTAGAGTGTTACTACATTCTAAATAACGTATCCAGCAATAGATTCGGTATACTTAGTGTCTTGTTATATCTAGAGTGACTGTCAGAACCCCGACTCCTAAAAGGTAATGGCCTACATACCGCTCTACAATTTTTGTTGCATTCTTTCTCCCTGATATGGAGGCCAGATAATTCTCCAAATACGTCAACGGTTATGGTTGTCATGTGCATCCACCTATCTAAGATAGCAAGCTTTAAATATTTATACATGAGCTACCTTAACCTAACTTTAGATCGGATCATAATCCGATCTAAAGTTAGGTTAGGTTAGGTTTTTTAAAGGTCATGCGACTTTAAAAACGTATATGGTTAAGACATTACGTGGTGAATTTATTGTAAGCACTAATCTCGATAATATTATACACAAAAATCAAAATATTAGGCAAAGTACTTACACGTTTATCATAATCGGTGTATTATCACTTGCACAGAACGATCCGAACAAACAAGTCGAAACTCACAAATGTTGTCTATTGTTACCTATTCTAAGAATGCAACATCATTACGTAATAATAAAGCTTCAATCGCACTCAATTGCTATACTACTTTTAATATTATTTCGTCATTTCTGATAATGCCCCCTTTCAGTGGCGGCTTACACTTTATTGGCAAGGAAATGCTATGACTTAAAGATATTTTAAGATGGAACGTTTTAACGCTGAAGTAGTAAGTAGTAGCCTTTTAACGATAAAGCTTGGCGGGGTATATTCTCGCCGACGTCCATGTCCGGTTAACACTTACCACCAGGTGGGCCACAGGCCCGTGTGCTACAAGAAGCAATAAAAAAATGTGTGCAATTTATTTTAAAGCCGGAGATACGTAAATGAAGCAATACTTCTATACTTTAGAAGATAGCAGCCAAATATTAGTGTAATTTTTTTTAAGAAAGCAAATGTGCCTGGTTAATGGTTCTAGTAAACATCCTTTTAAAAGATGCTTAGATAATTATTTGTACACAATAGCGGGTTACGGCGACCGCTCTAGACCTGTAAGATCTAAGGAGGCCTTTTGTTAAAATATAGTTCTTTTAAGAGGACTTAAAAGTTTTATGAATTCCTCATATTACTACGTAAACTCCCGACTCAGAATTATTGCCATACAACCACGAATTCTCTCTGGCGGTTTCTATAAAAGTATCAAAACTTCGTCATATGGACGTCTAAGCCACTTATTATTTCAACATTCATGACTGCAAAATGGTAAGAAACAGCGTTCGATTGATTAGTTTCATAAATCTTGTTTGTTTGCGTAAGTTAAAATATAGCTATAGCGTATTGTGCTATGTGGATAATAATCCTATTTTAAACAAAACCAAAGTTGTTTATTTTCAAACGCAAATACGATCATTGTCATCAAATCACCAATGTCTTTTGATGAAAGAGTGTACTCTGCGATTATTTAATTTGGACAGGCATACAGATGTCTTTTTTGCCGGCCGGCACTATATATCTACTAGTTAACTAGCTTAGCTTTGAAATTATAAATATTACTTTATTTAAATCACAGTAAATGATAGAATTTAGAATACGGCAGTTATATTTGCATTTGTAGTAACAAGGCTTCTTTTAATCGATATAAATATAGAATGACCATTTTTGCGTTGCAGTTCAAATATCAAATTGATTCACCATTGTGGTTTTCCTTCGTTAAGATCCGGCCCTTTGTTAGACATGTACGGTTACTTGGGTCCAGCATGCAGAAACCTTATGAGAGTTTTATTCCAAACGTGATACCTATACATACGTGAACAGTCAACAAGGTGCCATCGCCGCCGTACAAGAACAAGTACAGTTAGTCATGTCACAGTAGATTTTACATCTATTGGAACCAAATAAACCTGAGTAGGTGGGTATTTGAGAAACCAGTAACTTAGAACAAAAATATGATAGGTTTTGACAGTAAACTTTGTGGTAGGAATCGAAGTACAATTGCAATAATGGTATACATTTGTTGATAAATCAATAAAATAAGATTATCAATATATATTTAATAGATATGACATAATATAATAATTGGAATTTTTTTTATGAGTATCTTCATATTTAGTCAACTCGTAATTGACCGGCGCTGCGTGGATTGTGGTCTCCATCCAAAGCCAACAGAAAGCCAGTCTTCAGTTCTGTGACAAAAGGTAATATTTAAGGAAATTATAGTTAAGGAGGTTTACCTACCCTATAAGAGGATTAGATATTTCTTTAAAGTACTTAATAAATCTAAGAATTCAGTAGAACGGAATGACTACTGTATGATCTTTGTGTCCGTTGTTTGAATGTTTGTAAAGTCCCCGCGATTCAGAAATTATGTCTAGTACGGGAATAAGAAATATCTAAACGGGTTAAAAAATAAATACTACTACTAAGGGTACTTTCACGTAAAATTTAAAGTTAATCTGTTTTGATTCTTTAAAATCAGTTCAGTTATTGACATCCGGTTTCTAAATGGCAGATCAACGCCATTTGCTAAGAGATTATTAAACTCATCTCAACTGCTGTGCTGTGCATTAACAGCCAACCAAACCACTTGGAATGGTTTTGATTTCGTCGCGTCGTTAGAGGTACTTCTATTTCATTTTGCGCACGACCTCAGACGCAGATCTGCGATCTTAAGAAGGGTCATCTTCGTCATTTTGTCATAATTTACCTATTGTTATATTATAATCATGCTTTTCTATTATACTGTATAAACAAGATCAATACTGTACTATATATGACAATAATGATATTAATATATACTTATAATCGTAGTCGTTCGCACAGAGGACACCGGCACGCGGTGATTGCAATGCCGAGGTGGTAACACGAGGATTGTTGCGATTGGGTGTCATACTCCAGACAAGCCTGGTTTATGTTGCAACCGCACTGCAATTATTAAGAACGTCATTCTATAAATAAGATGTCCCTTTTCTTTCTTTTACTCTATAAACAAGATACTTAATATCCCAAAAATCCTTTTCTGCAGGGTCGGCAACGCGCTACTGACACTGCTGTATGGCGTGTGCCAACGGTCACTGCCGCCAATCTTAACGAAGACCAATTTTTGCGCAGATTTTATAGTGCACAAACGTGTGCGCAAATACAAGTGAAAGTCTATCATGACAGCGTTCCGACACGGGTTTGCCGAGGTACGGCGGTGTGTAACACCGCCATCTTTCTAACTCCGGGCTGCCATTGAGAATTTCTTGAGAGCAAAATCAATAACCTTTCTGATTTGCCCGATCCGGCAACGAATCCGGGACGAGCGCACCAGATGAGTGGAATGCTATGCTTGCCTAATAGATTAGCAGGCCTGTTTATGGATCAATAAGTAGATAGTATTTCTTTTAGTAAATTGTATAGCAAAAATACTAACTATGGATGCCATTTTGAGGCAGTGGTATCTTCTTGCGCTTGGCTTCACAAGTTTCGCGAGTAGTGCCCAAGCTTTGGTCGCACGTCTATCCCGCTTCAGAGCCTCTACTGCGCACGCGGCTGCACACCGCTTGGCTGCTCTGTGTTCTTCTACTACGCGAGCATCATATATCTCTTTCTCAGTCTCCGTTTCCTGAGAGAAGTAAAAGTTATGATATTAACGTTATGTGAAGTGTATGGTTTGGATAGTCAGCTGTACTGCAGAATTTGATATTAATAGACCGATGCACCACAATAAATCTCTCTGACAACCCAACTAATATTATGAACATAAGTTTGTTTGTTTATTACTTTTCATGCCTTGACTACTCGACCGGTCATCATTAAATTTTGCATACAGGTTGTTCAGAAAAGGACATAGAGTACCTTTCACCTAGAAAAAAGTACTGTTCGTGAGGAATAGTCTAAAATATTTTTGAAACTAGTAATAACCGTAGTTATGTTACAACTTTCTAAACTCGGTCTGGAAATTAGAGTAGGGTAAGAAATTGAGTTGTTAAATGGGAAAGTTAGTAACAGACATTATATCACTTTAGTATCTACATCGATTTTATAATAAATTCTAAATTACTTGTTATAAATATTTAAATTTGTGATTATAGTAATATCAAGTCGTATCTTTAATATACCGGCATCCAGTTGTCAGCAAGTGCCAACCAGGCATAGGCGCTGGGCTGTCGACGCACCAAGTCCACCAGAATTGCTCGGATACGCTTCGGCTCTATGTCAGTCCGTAACGACATCAGTATACTATAATAAATAATTTTATTATGTATTACTTTGAAGAAGATTGTACAATGTAAATAGTTTCAGGTCAGTGTCTGGCTTAGAGAAATGCGCTCTCATTGGCATTCATAATGTCTTAGTTAGTTAGTTACAAATATAGGAAGGGGATGGGGATGATGGGGTAGCTAAGAGAAATAACAAAAATACAGCATAATCACTATGTTTACTACTCTTATTAATTTATGGCACGTTTTGTCATTAATCTAAATATGATTTGGTACAGTCTTTGGAAAATCAACATATCACATTTTTCAATAATTAAATCATTGTTAGGAACATTATGAAAAACCATCTTGCCCCATACTATGGGGTATGATGGGGTAATGAAATTGGGCCATGATGGGGAAGGCTAATTCTTCTCACAAAACAAACAAATGTGTATTTCCTCCAGATCTTTATTGTCTACGCCAGCACAAGCATTGTGAGCCCAACGTCCACAGAGCTGGCTGAGTATGCTATCCAAGGCACTGACGATGTCAAAATATGGTGGTTTACATCATTACAATATAAGCAAATGGCATCTTCATCATTGCTCTTTTGTGTTTTGACTGAGTGTTTGGTATTTTGTTTGGTTTTAGCATTCCTTTTGAGGCGTTTGTATTTAAGTTTACACTTTCCCCGACATTTCGGTTGCTTTTCAGCAGCCATGGTCACGGGGAGACTCCCCGTGACCAGTGACAAGTGTAAACTTAAATACAAATAGTTTTAATAGTTTTAATAATTTAATTAGCTTAAAATTAGTAAAGTTTAATAGTATAGTATAGTAGTGTAACAGTTTCTAAATTATGTAATAGAGTGTTAAATAAACAACGCGATAAAATCCGTTTATAGTAGTTTAATTTCAATGAATAACATTCGCGTAAACGGAAGACAATATTATGGAGTGGAAGATGTCGTTGTAGCTTCAGGTTCTGTTGCAAGAGTTATAGTGTAAGAAGTTATACAGTTGTGACTGTTGTTTTTGAAGACAGACATGGTACTGCTCCAGATTGAAGACCTTCGGCTTCTACCCTTTGTTGTTCTACATTTGATTTGTATGATCGTAGTCTCAGCAGAAATGAAATCGCTATCAGTAAAATTATTTTGGTTATATGGCCATATACCACATTTTCTGAATGCGGTAATGGCGGTAGACATTGTAGCCGCCTGAACGTATGCGTTATCAAATATTTGACTTATCTGAGATACAGTTACCACACGTCCAGGATATGATCTCAAGCAACCTGTAACAGCATGATCGTAATAAGTGCTGAGTGGCTTCATAAATGCAACGTTTGTAGGCTGCATTTTGTGTGCGCAGTGAGGAGGAAAGCAAAATATAATTACTCCATTTTCACGAGCTAGAACACTTCAAAATTTTGAGTGTGACTCACATGACCATCTAGAAGCAGCAATACGTGGTTAGTAGGAGTAGCTCCGGTAAATTGGATGAATTTTTGAAACTTAAAATATTATTGCCTTAATATTTCTGAAGTTATCCAGCCTCAAGGATTGCAAACTGCTGTAGTACCTGGTGGAGTATGATCTAAAAGTTCTGGTTTCATTCGATGTCTCGGAAACATCATCAGTGGAGGCATGTAGGTTCCAGCAGCGTTAAAACATATTTTTACTGTGATAGTCTGTCCCCGTTCAGCAGATGATAACAAACCCACTTGTTTTTGTCCTTTAATAGCTAATATTTTGCTCTTGGTTTTAGAAACAACGGAAATTCCAGTTTCATCGCAGTTACATATTTTGTCAGGGGTCAATTCAAACTTATCATAAATATGTATCTCCAAGCAACTGATAGAATTTACTTAAGGCCACTTTGTTGAATCCCATTGCTCTAGCTGCTGATGTTACATCAGGTTTGCAAATTGATAAATTTTGATGACGTTTTAAAAAACTTTTGAGCCAATCAGCACCTGCTATTTCCTTATCAGTATTAAAATTGTGTGCCTTTCCATTTATAACTGCTAATTGATATGCTAGACGTCTCAGTTCGATAGTTGTTAGTCCAAAAAGACGCTCTTCCATATATTTCAGATATGCTTCTATTTCTTCTTCTTTAGGTGTAAATATAGTTTTTCCGGGCCTAAAGGGAAAGCAATCCGCCTTCCTTTAATTTCTTAACATATCGCTCTAAAGTAGTCTGAGGCACTGTGTATGCAGAAGCAGCTTTTTTGTATCCCATCTCTTTGCTTAAAACTTTATCTATAGCTGTTTTCAAAGCATCTGTCGACCACTCTCTTCTTTGGTTGTTTTCTTTAAGTACGTACCATGATTTTACCTAAAAATAATTAACCAATGTTATTTATTTAGAAATTTAAATGAACCCAGACCCCAACCTTATTTTGTCCCAATGCCCCATCATACCCACACGCAATACCCCATCTTGCCTCAAATGGTAACATTGAACAAAAATAAATTTTCAGTAATAAAATGTTTAACGGATTCATACAAACAACATACCATATCAAAATAAATAACACTAGTAAATAAAGATCAAAAACACATAAATGGGGTGATCATAATTACCTTAAAATAATGACGAAACGTTAAAACAGTTTTCCGTTTGTAAACAAAAGACGTGTGCACTCACAGTTTCTCTCGCACTGACCGTTAGTCGAATGAGGCTTCCTATTGGCTTATTGCTTTCTATTCACTAACGTCTAGTTTCTTGTATGTGTGCGGTACCCCGTCTTAACTCGCGACCCCGTCATTCCTCGACCCCTGCCCTAGGCAACTTGGACGCAGATTTAACAGAATGCTACAATCTATTATTCACGGAATAGCGAACACGAGGGATACGGCATAGAATATAATAGAATAAAATTTTGAGTTGTGCAAATACGGCAATGTCTGATTGCCGTATTTCCACTTAGATAAATGGTATAACCGTTTTGAAACGAGGTTGTACGAGTCATACATCGTACATAGCATGCGCGCCTCCTTTATGTCAGCACTTTTACGTTACCTCATATAAATTGTGTAAATCAACACCATTGCGCGATCATACTTCACTATCAGCGGTACTCATTTATAGTAATTATCGTAGCATACATTTTATCATAGGTTACGTGGTAGTTATGTGACCAATAATCGCATCTTATTTTAACTATCAGTGATCTTTCATTTCAACAAAGTTGTATGCGACCCATTTGCAAAAAACGTGCAGAAAATAGTAAACTCAGCGTTTATCACAGTATTTACCCATATACCCATGATACGTAAGTATTATAAGGCCTTATAACATTCAATAAAAACTTATATTACGTCCAAAGCTTAGATAGGCAGAATGCTATGTTACTTTATAAATAATAACAACATCAGCCCTATGTATGCCCTATGTATAAACCGTCAACATTATGGAGAACTTTTAGATTTATGTAGGTTTACTCCCGACGTTTTCCTTTATCGTAAGAGCAAGCGATAATGCATTACTTTATTCGCACATAACTTTTAAATTTAGAGATGTGAGGTCTAAGATTGAGCTTGAGACTCGTTGAGAGTCGCTTGAGGCGTTAGGCTTGTCAGTATAATTAATTACAAATGAATGGTATAAGTACTTGTAGGAGGTTCCAGTCTGGCCTGCTTCTTCATAACAATTCATGGAAGCCGGAATATCGTCCAGCTTATGGAGACATTCCGCCTCTAAGCTTTTCAGGTAGCTAACCTAGTAGGTTAAACATTAACATTTATTAAAATGTATTCAGATTGAGACCTTTTAAATTTTCTTGTTTTATTATTTATACAATTCGTAACAGGAATTAACACGTAATGTTGTTGTCTGAGTCTGCTGTGACCACGCTGCAATCTGCTCGGAACGTCAAGGACCACAAGGTAAACAATTTAACGCCCGTTACGAATTATATTCATTCTGATTATATAAGTAACTAATATAAGATTTGAATAAAGTCGATACTTAGACGTTAGTTAAATTATTACCCGACCATACTTGTTTTCAGCAACACGAAGGTGACACAAGGCATCGTTATAGTCTCCTCGTAAGCGACAACACAGTGCAACCAGATGATAATACTCTGCAGACTCGCCCGAAAATATCAACATGCGTGCTACGCATATATCTGCTAACTGAGATAAAACAGAATTACTAATTAGAGATAATAAATAGAAAAACATTTATACGTACGTATACAAAAATCTAACATTTTATTTAAAACTGAGGTAGTTATGTTTTAACTTTTAACTGTAATTTACAGAACTGTTACGTCACAGAAAGAAAACTGACGAAAGGTTGACATTTGTAGTCACAGGACTTGAAAGATCATCACAGGGTGTCACTTCTTGAGATTTATTTTTGAATCCATAAAATTTGAAAAGTACATGAGCAAGATTTTTTTTTTATATTTTGCCAATAAGTGTCACGACTTGGCCTATTGCCCGTTTTCGGCTTGACGTTGATCTGGGACACGTTGTATATGCATATGCCTGTAATGATAATTTGTGACAAGCTATGTATGTATATCTAATGTAGATTGTCACAAATTAATAATTCAAAGTTAGTACATACAATCATAATTTTATAGTTTAGTCAGTAATAAGAAATTTAAACATTAATAATCATTAAAAGAAATTTTAAGCAACATTACCCTATTTTATAATAATGTCAGATGTCATTTCAATAAGTCAATATGAATAATAAATATGAATAATAATTGTATTATATATTTAGTCACAACATAATTGTGTATACACAATTATGTTAATTACAATCAATTATGATAAATAAACATAAATAAAAACAATTCTAGTCTTAGATGATAAGTGCTCCAGTGTTATCCTCTCGAATTCCGCCAATGTACAGGTAACAATATTAATTCTGGCCGCCATGTCATTCAACATCCGAATTGCTCTTAAGCAGGTGAGAAGTTCGCGTTAGTTGTTCGGCTCATCGGCAATGCCGCAATTTAGTGTTCGGAACCCGCAACCCCAATGATGACAATACTTCGGGATTACTTAATTTACCACGAAATACTTGAAACACGTATTTGGTCAAATTCTCGACAAACAAATTGGCAAAGACTCGTCTCAAACCCAACTTATAGTATTCAGTCATCCCTATAACGCAGAGTGTCGGAGACATAAGTGGGTAGTATGGATATACTGCGTACTGTCGATGATAAAAGTATCTGGTGAATTTTTTTTGTATTTTCTCCACCATTAGATCGTATTTTGCTTCATACGGATTCCAAACAATAGCACTGCACTCTAATCTGCTCCTTACTAATGCATTATATAAGCATTTTACAGCTTATACATTTTTAAAATCTCTACATACCCTCATAACAAAACTCAAGTTCCTAAAAGCCTTAGTACAGACTTGCTACTTGACTATGAAAACTCAGAACAGCATTAAATAAGACGACCAAGTCACGCACTGATGTGATACGTGGAATTAATTCATGTCCCATGTGATAGGTATAGTGCAAGGGTACAGCTTATCGCGTGTAGGACATAACATTACATTTGGACACATTAAATTGCAGTCCATTCCTGTGACTCCAATCTACTACTCTGTCTATATCTCCCTGCAGTCGTTCACAATCCTTTATGTTTTTGATTTTTGATTTGTAGAAACAGTTTTAGGTCATCGGCAAAAAGTAAACAAGCTGCATTTTTTATTACTTCAGGCAGATAATTTATCATCAGGATAAACTCAAGGGGGCCAAAGTTACTGCCCTGACTAACTCCTGAAAGGTTAAAATACTGCTCAGATTCGTAGCCCTCATATTCCACATACTGTCTACGATTACCTAAGTAGCTAGCGAAAAACTCTAGTAGGGCTTTGGTAAAGCCTGCATTCGCGAACTTCAATAACATGACGTCATTATCGACAGTATCGAAAGCCTTCTTTCTGATAGTCGAAATTGGCTACGTCCAACTGGGCGCCTGCTACCGAGTCGAGTACCGGTGACGTGTAGTTCATTAGAAACATCAGATTGGAATTTATGCTTCGTCCTAACCGAAATCCGTGATGCGCATTGTTAATGTGCGCGTTAAACTGCGCTGATATACTAGCACCTAATGCCGACAAAGATCTTGGCGAAAGTAGATAACACGGCCACCGGTCTATAACTGGCGACGTTAGTGCTCGCAGTTCCCTTTGGAACAGGTGTCACCCTAGTTAACTTCCAACCATCAGGATAGAGGTGTTCCTGTAAACAAAGATTGTATAAGTACTGTAGAAGACGGGCCAATACTATTCTACAATCCTTGACAATATAGGGAGAAACCCTGTCCGGACCCACTGACCACTTGGGCTTAAGTCGCCCCAGGGCAGAGAGCACTTCCACCAGTGTAAACTGTCCTATGGGGACCCGTGTCCCTCGTTTTGGCGCTTCACGTGCCGCAGCCACCTTATCCAGACGCGGTATCTTTGTGCCGTTTACTAATTTATAGTAGTCAGCAAATTCTTGCGCGCACTCACTATTTAGTAATGGTCTCCCATCCCTAATAATCCGAGTTTTACTACGTTTCGAACGTTTATTCCGATGTAACTCCAAAAAGAGCTGGGCTCTTTCGTAAATTGCGTTTCAATACGGTTTTGATAATCGGCGTACACAGTAGTGATTTTATTTTTTACTATCGAACGATAATAAGAAATCATTTCGTAGTAGTTTTTTGTTCTACTAGACTTATATGCCTTGTGCCAAAAAGCTTTCTGTTTTATATTATATATAAGATCGGCTGTGTACCACTTTGGGTAACGGTACCGTGAGCGAAAATTAGATAATATTTTCCTAGGAGTGCTTTCGTCCAACTTGTTATAGAAAATGTTATAAAATACGTCATATGCTTCGTCGGCGCTGCGCGTAGCATACAATTTACTCCAATGCTCTGCCACTAACAACGAGTATAATAAAATAAATGATAGTTCGTCTAGCAAAGTTCCACCGTGGGTGGGAGTTGACGAGTGGTGGTGGTTGTGACGGCTCTGAGTCAATCTCGCATTCGCGAGGTGACCGCGACGGTGACGGGCGGTTGCGCACGCGCAGCGGCAGGTGTTGCGTGTCGATGGAAGTCAAATAATCTGGCACCTCGCACACCATTGTCTCGTGAACGGCGAATGTAGTTAGTAGGACATCTAGTGTATGATTACAGTTATAAACCTGATTACATTGGCGAAATCCGCAGTAGGTAACAAAGTACTCATAATAGCACTGTACACTTTCATTGGCCGAGTAAATGTCAGGATCTGCCGTAAGTAAAACATAATTATATTTAATACATAACTGTTTAAGCAAGTTAAACATACAAATGTACGCTGTTTCGCTGGCTTTCGGTACGCAACGCAAAACAAAAACTGTAATTTATTATTGACATGCACTGTAGTACATACCATTTCGAACTTACTACTGTCTAAGTTCATATTACCAGGCAAAGGCACACTCCGTACTTCAAGCCGACGCGTTGAGGTCGCTAGAAACACTCCTCCAAGCTTACGTCCGTCCGTGCGGACACAATGAAATATTGCATAATCATTGGGTACCAGTTCTCCATAATGAATGGAGTCATTTATGTCACTTTCCGTGATTGCAAAGAAATCAGCCATAGAAGTTAATATACTTGTCAAGAAGCTTTTTAATTTTGTACGTAGTCCCCTAGCATTTTGATTATATACCTCCAGTTCCTGGTTATCGCTTTTCTTCAGTTGAATTTCTGGGGCTACGAAAAAAGATCCACTCGCTGAATCGCGTGTAAATACGCGATTCAGCGAGTGGATCTTTTTTCGTAGCTACGCTTTCGCATTTGCTATCAGCTCGTAATGGTGTAGCGACTACATTATTACACGTATTCCGATAGAGCACATCTTAAGATAAGTTAAAATGCACACGCATGCAAATGTAAACACGCGCCACACTAGTATATAAGCTTTACTTTTACTGAAATTAAACAGACTATAACACCATCTGAGTCTTGTTATACTTATTGCCAAAACATAGGCAAAGTGGTGACCCCGACGACGCTACGATTCAGGTTCTACAAGTGGACTTCGCAACAAGAAAATAAGCAACATGAACCAACCAACTTGCAAATCAAGCTACGGCCATCAAGAAACATTGGAAGTAGCGGCTGGTACCACCATCTTATCCCGCATTCCGGAGTTTTGGAGGTATCAACCTAAATTATGGTTTACACAACTGGAAGCCATATTAGCACCACAAAAACAAGGCGACGATTATAAATATTTTACGGTTATAGCGAAGCTGTCTAAGAAAGAAATACTACAGGTTAGTGACCTCATTACCTCTCTACCGTCCACAGAAAAGTATAAGGCCATCAAGGAGCGCTTAATTAATTGATTGACTTAATTGATTGCTATGAGGAGTCAGAACAGCGCTAATTTAAAAAATTATTGACTGAAATGGACCTCGGCGATCAAAAATCATCACAGCTTTTACGCAAGACGAAACCATCAAGCTGCTATGGTTGCGACTTTTACCACCATCAGTTACTACAGTCCTAGCAGTTACAGAAGACATGGATATCGACAAGATGAGCCAGATCGCTGACAAAATTATAACAAACTCAAAACTTACCGAGGTACTAGCTGTAAACGAAAACATAGACAAAACTGATGAAGGGGCAATGGCATGCGTATTAACACAGTTAGCAAAAATACAATTGGAATTAAGTGCAATTCAGCGTGATCACAAAGACCATCGACGCAGCACTCAAAGATATTTTAATCGTCAGCATTTCCCATTGAGACCAAGTTCAAGAGCAAACAGTCGGGAAAGAAAACACTATTGTTTTTATCACTATAAATACGGAAAATATGCAAGAAATTGTATTGAACCATGTAATTGGCAACAAAAATTTAACTCAAGAGACCAGGAAAACTAATCAAAGCGCAGACTACGGCGGATCTCTGTGCTATTCACCCGTCCAACCGCCTCACTGTTACCGACCGAAAAAGTGGTATGAGATTTTTGATTGACACGGGAGCAAATATTTCAGTTATCGGCAAGACACAGAGCCATTCATTTACACAAAATGAACAATATACACTTTATGCTGCTAATGGTACAAAAATCAAGACTTATGGTGGAAAAACTCTTACTTTAAACTTGGGATTACGGAAATGTGTCTCATGGAATTTCTTCGTCGCTGATGTGACGCAACCAAGAGCAGGAGCAGATTTTTTAGAGCATTATAAGCTATTAGTCGACATAGCTGATCGAAGACTTATTGACAAGGTAAATGAGCTTATAACGCCTACAACCCTGATCAAATCGACGCAGCAAACAATTCGCACTATTGACATGGGAATGAATCCTCGCACAACTCAACTCTTAAAAAAAAATGAGGACATTACGAGGCCTTCCTCCATGCGCACTACCCCAAAACACAAGATTGAGCACCATATTATTACTAAAGGACCACCCGTATCTGCACGTGCCAGACCCTCAGACAAATATCACATCGCTAAAAAATAATTTCAAAGTATGATGGAACCCAGCATTTGTCGCCGTTCTGATAGCCCATGGGCTAGCCCTTTACACATGGTCCGGAAAAAGAATGGTGAATGGAGACCATGTGGCGATTATAGAATGTTCAACAAAGCGACTGTGCCTGATAAATATCCACTTCCACGATTAACCGATTTTACTTATATATTAGAAAAAAAATACGTATTCAGCAAGATTGATATCCCGTAGGCTTACCACTGTATTCCAGTTAAAGATTTGGAAAAACCGCTATTATTACTCCTTTTGGACTTTTCGAATATTTAAGAATGCCTTTTGGTCTACGCAATGCAGCGCAAACATTCCAACGATTCATGGACTCCCTATTCTGAGATTTAGATTTTGTTCTCGTCTTTGTCGACGATTGCCTAATTGCCTCGGCAAACGAGATTCTACATTATCAGCACTAAGATACAGTTTTCAAACACTTAATGCGAGTACCTTTAAAAGCGAGATAGATGTCTTAGGTTATCATATAACGAGCCAAGAAATACACCCGACTTAAGGAAAATTACAAAACAATTGCAGAATTTCCTAAACCAAAGACAATCAAAGAATTAACAAGATTTTTAGGCATGCTTAATTTTTATAGAAATAAGGTTCCGCACGCCGCCAAATATCAGATTATTTTAAACGACTATCTGTGCAACTCGAAAAAGAATGATCTCTCTTATTCCTTGGTCAACAGAAGCTGAAAAAGCCTTTGATAAATGCAAGGAAAACATCATGAACGCAATATTAACAGTGCATCCCTCACGCACTGCCCCACTGGCACTTATGACAGATGCTAGTTCTACCTGTGTTGGCGCGGTTCTACAACAAAAATCCGGACCTAACTGGGAACCATAAGGATTTTTCTCAAAAAAATTAAGTGAAGCTCAACAAAAATACTCAACATTTGATAGAGAATTACTTGGCAATCAAGCATTTTCAAAAGATTATTGAAGGAAGAGAATTCTCAATTTTCACAGATCATCGACCTTTTGCCATACGCATTCTCCCAAAAACCATCATCAAACGATACGCCACGGCGAATTCGGCAATTGGACTTTATTTCACAATATAGCACTAACATTCAAGATAATATATAAGCGGATATGATAATATTGCTGCAGATGCACTGTCACGTATTGAACAAATTGATATGCCATCGCCGATTAATTATGCCGATTTAGCAAGATGCCAATCTAATAACCAAGAATTGATGAGACTCCGTGACAATAGCAATTTGAAAATTAAAAACAAAATTTTTCCGAGTTCCACAAAAAGCATCAGCTGCGACACATTGACTGGGAAGAATCGTCCTTATTTACCAGAGAAATTTCGAAGACAGGTTTTCGACGTCATTCATGGACTAAGTCATCCGGGCAAGCGAACTACTAGAAAAATGATAACTCAAAGGTATTTATGGTCAGGTATGAACAAAGATATTAATAGCTGGTGTAAGTCATGCATAGCTTGTCAGAAGTCAAAAGTACAGCGCCACACCATATCACCGGTAGGAAATTTTATGCCATCGCAGCGTTTTGAGCATTTACACATCGACATTGTTGGACCATTATCTGTTTCTCAAGGAAAAAGATATTTAATCACAATCATAGATCGCTGTACGTCATGGCCTAAGGTAATTCCGGTTGAAGATATCACAGCCGAAACAATATCTCGTGCACTATATGAGGGATGGATAACAAGATTTGGATGCCCGTTACGCATTACTATGGATCAAGGTCGACAATTCGAATCAAGAACATTCGAATCACTTTCACAATTTTTGGGAGTACACAAAATTAGGACAATGTCAGGTTCAACGAGATTTCGTAGAACCTTAAAAGCAGCGCTTATGACAAGAGAATCTAACGCTAATTGGATGAAAGAAATTCCTTCAGTTCTACTTGGTTTGCGGAGTTGTCAACGCGAGGACACAGGATATAGTGCAGTAGAGATGGTATATGGCGAACCTATACGTCGTCCCGGAGAATTTTTCGAATCCTCATATCGGAATTCTACATACGAAGAATTCGTAACAAATATTCTAAAGAATATCAATAAAATGACATCAGTACCAAAACGCAAGAAGCACAACCGAACAATTTTCATTCATCCTGAACTTAAAGAATGTTCACACGTATTTGTAAGATGTGACAGAGTAAAAAGAAGTCTGACACTACGTCTGACATCACCCTATGAAGGGCCATTCCCAGTGATAAGAAGAATGGATAAAACATATGTCATTAAGGTCAAGGATAAAGAAATAGTAATATGAATAGATAGATTAAAACCAGCATTTGTCATCAACAACGAAGATATGAACGTGACGAATTCAAAAAACAGACACAGCTATTCAAACACGTACATCACCAAGTCAGGACGGGCAGTTAAGCCCACAGTACGGTTCTGTATTCCGTGACGCAAGTATTCAATCGATATAAATATTCGCAAGATCACAACAAATATCATCATCCATCGTTAGCACCTCGGGATAAAACAATGGGCAACCAATGCTCCAAAGATCAAATTGAATACAACTCCGATAGTTGCCTGAACCAAAAGAAAGCCGACCAACTAAAAAATCTCGTATTGGAAGAACTACGGTGGACAAGAAACATCGCAATAGGACAAATCGTGATCACGCTGGGTATATTCCTCATTTACAATGTCATATACAATGTCATAGACAAGAGAATGAAACAAATTGCAAGAAACAGTCAGCATAAGTGCATTGGATAATCACTCACGAAGTACCTTGACCTAGGCTACGCACCGTCACAACAAGCGTCAGCACATATTTTTAATCGACTATTTTTCGGAATCAGCAATGTATTATGTCATTAAGCATACGTTTGAGATTATATCTATAAATAGAAATTGTAATAGTTAAGTAGGAATTGTAATTTTTCATTTTTAAAGGGGGGTATATATGTGCCGACTACATTATTACACGTATTCCGATAGAGCACATCTTAAGATAAGTTAAAATGCACACGCTTGCAAATGTATACACGCGTAGTATATAAGCTTTACTTTTACTGAAATTAAACAGACTATAACACCATCTGAGTCTCGTTATACTTATTACCAAAACATAGGCAAAATAGCATTCCTCTAATCCTATCTTAAATGAGGAGTAGTCACGTTCAGTTTTGTGAACTATCATCTCCACGCTGATGGTGTTCTTATAACCGCTACAAATACTAGCCAAATGATCTTGTACGGTATTTGCCGATGTATCTGGGTGGAGCGACCACACATGCAGATACTTTTTCTTTGCAATGGCACGTAGGTAACTCAACTGGTTATTTCCTCCTGTTTTGACTTCTGATTTATTTGCTTTCCTTGCCTTCTTTTTATTCCTAACAGTTTTCCATTCGCTATCTTTCTCAACTTTTTCTTCCTCGATGATACTTTCCTCCGAAGAATTTTTTTCGCTGACCATCTGCTTTGCTTTGACACTTTCGCCGCTTTCAGCCAGTTTACTGCTATCACTTTTCTGTGAAATAGCTGAATTTGAGTCCGTCCGCGTAGTTGATCGAATTGCTTTGTTCCGGGTGGGCTGTTTGGAGGTTTGAGGGAGATTTACTTTTACCAGTAAATCCTTATCCTGTAACTTGCCTACAATAAGTCTACCTAACTAACCTAACCTCAATTGCCTTTCCTTATCTGCCAGTTTAGCGACTAGCTCTTTGTTTTCTTCGCAGCATGCTGCTACCATTGCTTTTATATCGTCGATCGCCTTTTCTAACTCCTGCAATTTGCCCACAATAAGTTTCTGTAAAGAACTGCCAATAGAATCTCCTGTCTAATTATATCTTTGATATCAGTAATCGGTGCCACTTCCTCGAGATGATGATGTCTACCGGGTGAGCCAACAGCTATGCGCTTATGAGCACGCGATTTGGTGTTGACGTTCGAGACATCATACTCGCTAATAATAATGTAGTTAAAATAATAAAAACCAGAGCCTGACCCATATTTCTGAATTCAATATCTAATTGGGTGTGTGATTGACTAAACAGTGCGTAAAAACAGGGTATCACAGGTCATGGCGCAATTATAAACGCTCCATTGGACCTTATCGTAAACACCCGCTATATAAATAAATTATACCGATATCTGAAACGATATTAGTTAAAAATATTGTCATCTAATATAGTTCCTTTTACCATCTTTGATTGGAGTATATTCAGTTGATGTACTCTTAGTATAAAAAGTTTAGTCTTCTACAAGACTAATTAATTAACGATGCAATATCTCAAATTCTTGTCACATGATTTGATTGGCTGTTATTATTCACTCTGCTAACCTCAGCAGTGGACAAGCGTTTGTTGATTAATTTTTGCATTGAAACACAATCTAATATTCTAAATGTGAACATTTGTGAATATGTTTGGATGTTTCTTATACAATACTGTGCCAACGGCTGATCGAATTGGGTAAAACATGGCACACAGATATATTATATCTTGGGTTAACGAAGGTATTTTTTAATCAGTAAATAAGTTTCAATAGGAATCACGCGGTAGAATCCGAGGGTTGACACTAGTATCTAGATATACCAATACCTATGATATAAAATAAAGACATATGACACTGTAAAGACTATATCTCTTATATCGTTCGGTTTATCTCTGTGTGTGTACCTAGTTAATATGTACAAGATCGCAGATCTTGACATGAGTAGTTTTACTAACTTATGGCACAAACTTTCTTAAAAGACTCAATGTTACAGCGGTGTTTGTATAAGTATAACATTACAATGAGGATGTACCTAAATAATTGTAATAGTTACTTACAATGATACATCTTAGTCTGAGCAATAAATCAGCGGCGTCACAAAAACAGCTTGTGCCTGGCAGAATCGGTGTGGAATTCCACCAATCACCCAGCTCGCGTTCCCACGAACGGGCGTAGCCTAACTCCTCCGCAATACCAGCTCGCCGGCTCCTTGTGAAAAACAAAGTCAATAGATAAATATATATAAATAGACAAAGGTAAAACAGTCTGACACCACATTCTCCTAAATTAATCAACCGATTTTTTTTTTTTGGTTTAGAAGCAATCAGTAAGCTTTAGTGTGACCAATAAATAAGAAACAGTTTCTATATAAACAGGTAATTTATTGATTTTATCGCGTTTTAATTTCAATTATTAACATTCGCGTAAACAGAAGACAATATCAGGTAATTTATGTCTGTCTCAAATTTTCAATACTGATTATGGTGGAATTTCGACTACTGTGCGTATTATTATTATTATGGGTTAAGGGGTAAACGAGCAGACGGATCGTCTGATGTTACACCGCGACACCAGAGGAGTCACAAGTGCCGGCAACCTGGCCTTTTAAAAAGGAGTACGCTCTTTTCTTGAAGTGTTGAAGGTCGTATTGGTCCGGTACCTACTATTTATAAACAGCACCGTCGCTCATGGGTGACAATTTCTTCGACCTCTATCTTCAAGCGTCTCACGCCGTACGACGAAGTTACATTCGAAGGCAGAACATTTTTTGCTCGTTCATCGTTGAAATTTTGGAATGATCCCGATTTGGTTTACATAAGCATAGGACTAATAACACGTCATCTCTCTTCGGATTGTGTTTTATAAATTATCTTGTAATATTAAGCCACACTTACTTTTTAACCTGTGATATAATCTCATCGGCCAAGAGGTATTGTCCTCGATAGAAATAATAAACGCTAGCGATGATCCACGCTGTGGTCCAAAACGGATAAAACGCCAAAACAGCGTCAAAGAATATCTCTGCAGCCCGAGGATCCTCCTCGCACACCATACCGCCTTTAGATATAAGTCTGATGAAATGAAAAATAGCATAAGAAACTTCCGATACGTTTAAGCTCACATGTTTTTCATACATTTTTATGTATTCTATAGACGATTCCGCTAAACAGCGTTTTGAAATGTATAACTTTTAAACGTGTAAAGTGTATCGATTATCATAAAACGAATTAATAAAAGGGAACTCCCGCGCTCAGATTAGTTCCTGTATCACAGGGAACTTTACAAAAATCCAAACAACAAGAATACGTGAATCTATGCATAGCAATTAAGTTTGTAGGTTAAAGTTTGTTAGTATAGAAATAAAACATGGTTAAAAATATAATTAAAAATGGAATGAAATTCATACACCTTAGTTGTTTAGAAAGACTACGTTGAAAATGTTCACTAACATACATGCAATTATTGTGGAGCTCCTAATTGGGGAGTCCCATCTTCGTTAAAATGAAGACAAATAGAGTGTGTCAAAAAGCATAGTGCGATTTGCGTACATAATGCATGCTTACGTAAGTGGATGTCGTGGATTCAGCACTACAGCTTTATTGAGGCAGACATTAGCCCACTCCCTGTCGATATCTTTTAGACAGGTAGAAAGTTCTCGCCAACAGCAGCCATTGTTTGGCTGTTTTATGGCCACCTTTTAATAAAAATATCACATTTCGTAATTGTAAATATGCAATATCCTTATCTATACCAATATTATAAAAAGAGGAAAGATCAGGATTCTTATTTGTTTGTTTGTAAGGATTTAACACAAAAACTAGTCAGCCGATTTTAGAAATTCTTTTCACCATTAAAACGATATATTATCAACGAGTAACATGGGCTAGATTTTATTACAAAAAAGTGCTGTTACTAACATAACCTAACCTACACGCGAGCGAAGACGCGGGCAAAAGCTAGTACGTTAATATATTAAAATATAAAATCTACTTAGATTTAAAGTTAAACTTCAGAATATAAAACTGACTAACTATACAAATCGATCAGCAGTTTTATGACATGTTTCGATTAGTATGAATTAAAAATGAACGCATATTATATTCTGTAAGGTAACATAACCATAATACAAAAATGATTTTGCTGACTACACTCTGAAGATTCACAATTCCTCTTTTAGTTGAGAGCTTAAACGTTAACACAGTACAGATAAAGTTATTAAAGTATATTTTGTTCATGGCGTTCATATATACGTGGCAATGTCAATAGTGTCGATAAGAAACATAAGCAAATAGCTAGTCCGAATGTTGTATGGCCGTTTTACTATCTTACTACAGATACCTGTAAATATAGTTCCGTCGCGTGGTAAGTATCCTGCATCTGCCGCGCTTGCCTGGCCGCCCTAAGTACTGGATCAGATTCTTTGTACCGACTTTCTCCTAAAAGAGTTTCGGTTACGATTTTCACCAGACAAGCGTGGACCATCATCAGCATTTCCTAAGGAAAGTTGTAAGTTTTAATCTGAATAAAATATGTGTTTCAATGGATGCTATTCTATTTGTACAATAGGATCCATTGAAACACATATTTTATTCAGATTAAAACTTCACGTTTTAGTTAGAACCTATTTTATGTTAAAATATTAGAAGCTAACGAAGAGAAACATTTCACTGTTATTTTTTCGATGCTAAGCAGAATTTTTAATGTTTGTCTATTATCAAAGTGAAAAATAAATAAATAATAATAATTTATTCAACAAATAGTTTTACAAATTTCTCTTAAACTGATTCTAAATAAAACCGAAAAATGGTACGTCTGTTAAGAGGTTGCCGTTGACGACCGTGCTAATATTAAATTGTGTTACAGTCGTCAGCGCCTTCCGCCCAGAAATAGGATATTTCTTGGTGTTTATTTTACAATGCAAAACATGTTCCTAAAAATCATTAAAGCAATAAATTGCAGTGAGTCTTTAAATAATAGTATTAAACACAACGATATATATAAAATAATAATAAAAATATAAATTAATAACAAAATAAGGATGCATTACCATTGAATAATCACAAAAGTAAATATTAAAAATTAGTAATAATAATAAAATCAATAAAACATTAAATAGAATTTCAAGATTATAGTATCTATTATATACAAAATATACAATGCGAATATTATATAATGTAAAACAATGAATACAAATAAATTGTTTAGATTATAAAAATACTAATCAAATATAAATAATAAAAAAATAACAATATGTCTATTTATCACGTGTGAGAATGATATCATTGGATTGTATATATGTACATATGTATTTGAGTGTATGTGTGTGTGTAGAATTGTTTAAAATCTTTGATTATATATAAGTTCTTCTGTTTTATCGTAGTTAAGTGTTTTGAGCCAATGTTTGATAACTGATTTGAATTTGTTGGTTGATAGTGGATATATGTATGTTATTGTCAACATTAGCGGCATTATATAGATAATTACCTAGGACATAATAATGCCGACGTGCGAGCCTCAGTTATCTGAATATAGGCACAAGCTTTTTTATGCGGGCTGTTAATTTGTTTATATGGGCCGACCAGTTTAAGTGTTTGTCTATGATGAGACCAAGATACTTTACCGTATCCGCACGTGTTAGGTTAGGACAAACGCAGTTTTTCGACGCGAGCCTGGTGTTGGGACGATTCCCTGAGTGCTGGAAGGAGGGGAAGTTGGTAATGCTGGCCAAGCCGGGACGACCTCCAGAGTCGGCCGCGGCGTACATGTCCATAGTGCTGCTGGACGAGGCGGGGAAGACGTTTGAGAAAATTGTCGCCACCCGCATCGTCCGGCACCAGAGCACGGTCGGTCCCGACCTGTCGGACGCTCAGTTCGGATTCCGGGAAGGACGTTCGACAGTGGGGGCCATTATGCGCCTGAAGGCCGCGGCAGAGGAGGCGGTCGCCGGCGGCGGTGTTCTGTTGGTGGTGTCTTTAGACATCGCCAACGCGTTTAATAAACTGCCATACAGCTGTGTCCAGCGGGTGCTCCGATATCACGGGGTACCTTTTTACCTAGAGTGGCTGGTGGCAGACTATCTGAGAGGCAAGAGTGTTCTCCTCGAGGTTCGAGGCGAGGTTTGGCGGCGGCCCATGTCGTGCGGTGTCCCGCAGGGATCGGTTCTTGGTCCGCTCCTGTGGGACATGGGGTACGACTGGGCCCTACGTGCTGTCCTACCCTCCGGGCGGAGCATCATCAGTTACGCTGACGACACCCTCGTCACAGCCCATGGGGGTATCTTCGAGGAGGCGGCTCGTTTGGCTACCGTGGGGGTTTCCCTTGGGCGGCTATTGCCAAATTTGAGCGGGCCCAGTGCTGGTTGCCGGCGACTCTACACGGGGGTTTTCCGGTCGATGGCGCTTTACGGCGCACCGGTGTGGGCGGACTCCCTGACCGCTCAGTGCAGGACTCTCTTGTGAAGGCAGCAGAGAGTCATAGCGGTCAGGGTAATACGTGGATACCGCACGATGTTGGCGGACGCAGCTTGTCGTTGGCCGAAACACCCACGTGGGATTTGGAGGCTGAAGTGCTCGCCGAAGTGTTTGCAGTGAATGAGGCGGTGCGGGAGGAGACGGGTTGTCGTCCCCTCCCGACAGTGATTGAGTGCGCGCGCAATCGAGCCCATCAGGGCATGATTTTAAAGTGGAAGGCGTGGCTGGAGGTGCCCTTGGACGGTTTCAGAACCGTTGGGGCCCTCCAGCCGGTATTGGAGCGGTGGGCAGGGCAGCAGCATGGGACCCTTTCCTTCCAGCTAGTGCAGGTGTTGTCAGGGCACGGTTGCTTTGGCAAATACCTGCACACGGTCGCTAGGAGGGAACCGAGTCCCGTCTGCCACCACTGAGATTGTGAGGAGGACACGGCGCAGCACACGCTCGAGCAATGTTCTGCTTGGGCGGTGCAGCGCCGTGAACTCATTGAAGTTGTGGGTGAGGATCTCTCGCTGCCGGCTGTGATCAAAGCCATGGTCGACAGCGAGAGGAAGTGGGCAGCGGTCGCGTCCTTCTGCGAGGACGTCATCTCGCAGAAGGAGGCGGCGGAGCGGATCCCTGAAGAAAGTATCCTTGCGGATCCGAGCCGTCGCCGGCGAACCGGGCGGCGCAGTGTAATGCCGCCATAATGAAGGCCACGGGCGGTAGAACGGGGATCTTCCGTCCGCCAGCCATTGAGTCGGTCCGACGCCCTATGTAGTGCCGGGGCGTCGCCCAGGAGTTGTAGACTGCAGGGTGGGTCGCTGAGGTATTAATTTTGCTAGCGGTCCATCCACTATACAAGGCAGCGAGCATGCACACCATGGGGTTTTGGTCCGTAGGCCCGAAGTACGGGAGAGCCGGACATAACCCTCTTGCCTCACCTTGTGGCGAGAGGGTATGCATCAGGCGCATTTCCCCAGGTGAAAAAAATGAAAAATAAGGACGAACGCAGTTATTTTGTTGAGAACAAGTGTGCGCTTGAATATTGAAGTGTGGAGGGGGATGGGTATTTATTCGTTGAGAGAACGTTATGTAACTTGTTTTATTTATGTTAATCGTAAGGAGGTTCTTTTCAAGCCAGATTATCACTTCTCTAAGAGCATTCTCTGTATAGCGTTGAGTCTCTTTCCAAGAACAGCCATGGAATATCAAAGCTGTGTCATCAGCGTAGGATATAATACTGCAATTTGATATCATATATTTCATTCATCATCATTATCATATCTTTCTGATCTCAGCAAGGTATTGCAATAGCCTTGCCAGTTTTCTGTACACTGTAAGACCCTGGTACTTTCTTGGGCATGACATTTCTTTCGAAGCGTGGCTTTTATTCTCTACAATTCTCAATTTTAATTATATTTAAATAAAAATAAAAATAATATAATATTAATAGAAATTTTATTCTCTACCTCGTATAACTCCTTTCCGTCATCAGGACGCAAATACTGTTGTATGACGAAGTTATTGTTCACGTAGACAGCAGCTTCTTGCCAGCACGACGTTATAAGTTCCACTCGAGTTCTGGTTTCACTTAGCTGACGGTTGAATGCACAGATTTCAGTTACCCCTGTGTGATGGTATTATTTTAATATTATACATTTTGGCCAATATTCATAAACCACTATCCAATTTATAAGTCAAGAATTATGACAAACCGCTACCATATTGCTGCGTAAAGGCAGAACAAAACAACAAACCAAAAAACGAGGTGCAAATCAGATTCGCACGCGAACGGTTCCGTACCGTCGTACAAGATATAACACTATTTAGATTTAAAATATTTTTTTATTTGCATGGCGGCCTATTTCTATTTTGTCATCTGGTTCTTTTATTATTTGTTATTATAGGGTTCCGCTGACACTCTTCGGGTATAGAGCTAAAAGCGCACGTTTGCCATTTATGATATAAGTAGGGATAAGGAGATAAGAGTTAGTAAGGATAATGATAAAGATTACCATAATAAGGCACTCTTCGCAGGGCAGTGGCAGAACCTCGGAGAATGTCTTGCCAGTCCTTGATGAGTTGACCACGCCCCGTGCAGCTTCGTTTATCGACTCCTACCTTTTCCATTTCTTTTAACATATCATCTATATTTTTTTCTCTGTAATAGTAAATCGATAAATAGATTTAGAAGTCCAAGGGAGAGGCTTTTGCCCAGCAGTAGGACATATCAACAAACTAATGAAAAAAATCTCAATTTTATAAAAAGATAAATTTCGGCGCTATATTTAGTTCTTGTGTGTTTTGGTGACAATCATTAAAAATATAAACACAAAATAACCCCTCTGCAGCAGAAGAACAGAAAAGTAAAATCTCGGAATAGCAAAATCCCAGATTAGCAGAAGGCCAGATTTGCATAAAGGCAGAAGCACAGACACATACAGAAAACATAAAACACATTTATTATTTTAATTAACAAGCGTCGGCAAGATATAGTCTGCACCACACAATCATGCTCAAAACATATTTTTACAAATAGATTTTTTGCATTTCTAGGGCCATTTTTGTACAATAGGCTAAATAGAGAATTAAGCATTTATAAATTAACTCATTTTAGCTGTAAAAACTTAATTTCTACTTATATTCAAACTTTGTCATATGACCAAACCGAGCAGTTACTTGTAATCGGTAAATAATTTTTTTACGTTTACCTTTAGTTTATTATAAAAGTTATTATAATGTAATTTTATTTATACTGATAATAGTATGTATGCAGTTTGTCGCTCGAAACACAGGTTTAACCTATAAGTGCAAGGCAAATATCTATAAGTGCACTTTATGTTATTGTTAAGATGCAATTGTAAACTAAGAATGTATACTAAAATAAATAAAATATTATTATTATTATATTATTATTATTATTATTATTAGATACAATCTCTCTTTCATTAAATTTTTTTTAAAAGTATTATTTAGTTTTTGTAACTTTGGCCAAACGTATCAAACATTCTATTGCAGAATATTTGTCAATGAATAAACTCGTAATAACTTGATATTTTTTTTATCCTAGTGTGTGGTTTGTTATTAGTTTGTTACGGTTATCTTGATATCATGAAATTAGGCTTCCTTTTTTTAATAGCTGAATAAACAGGAAGTGACGTTTTCGCAGGTATTTTAGTATTAATCCTCTGGTGCTCTATACCCCATTCGTTATTCGAATTTTTTTTTAAACCAGATAAGAATGTAATTTGTATTTATGAGGATCCACTGGTTAAACTATTGAAATTCGTTAAATTCTGGTTTTAATGTCATATATAGCGAGATAGGCTTCCGGAATCAGAACTGGTGGTAATAGAGGTAACTGTGTGCACAAGTTTATTATTTTATGATCATCGTCGACTTCAATTAAATCCAAATTTTTACTCGTCTTCCAGCCATTCCTAACAGAGTGATAATAACAACCCTTGATTGTGGCGTGTGAATAAACATTTTTGACAGCATTTATGCCAATTCGAAATCACATTTGTAGACTGTACTATTAATTTATTTTTACTTGTACTATTTATTATTCACACTCTAAGTATTGAAAAGTTGAAATTAAACACTTTATACGGATTTTATCGCATTGTTTATTTTACTTTAGACACTGTTATTATGTAATATTATGTAATAACATTTCAAAATTATGTAATAACAGTGTTTAAAGTAAAATAAACAACGCGATAAAATCCGTATAAAGTGTTTAATTTTAATGTATAACATTCGCGTAAACATAAGACAATATTATATTGAAAAAGTGTCCTATATGTAGTTTCTGATTTGTTTGGTAACAGAATGTAAAGAAGGAATACAAAATTGACAATGTTTTCGTCATTATTTGTAATGTCTACGTGCCTGTGCCTGTTATTCCAAAAGCTGATAAAAAGCAAAATGAAGCAAAGTGGTTACAAATTGATATTAGGATTAATAGAGTTTGTATCTTCTTCGACGACGCCAGTAGAATATCTGCCTTTATGCAAATCTGTCCTTCTGCTAATATGGGATTTTGCTTTTCCAGGCATTTGCTTCTTCTTCCTTCTGCTGCAGAGGGAAAATAACTTAAACTAAATTACTTAAACTCAAAACTCTATTTGTGACCCACACAATTTTTGACTCGTTTGGAATTAGGCGAACTGTCATATGCGAAGAAGCCATTTAACCAGCAGCTCTATCCGCAGTTAAAGTACATACATATATTGTTAAACTACGAATACTTAAATTTTAAAGTAAATAAGAATACAAAAAATCCTATTTATTTATTCGTTTTCTATAATATTAATAATAATAATAATAATAATAATAATGTTTATTATTATTATTATAATTAGAAAGAGTTAGACAATTACGAACGTTAGTATTTGCGGCGGTATAACTCTTTTTTTTAATGGTCTCTTCAGCTTCACTTCGACTATGGCAAAGGCGTTATTCTCATCAGCACCGGTGTTAGACGGTGGCCAAATAGCGTCTGTGCTCATGCTCGGACTTCTCATCTCTGGTAGCAACCTGAAAGTTACACTTTATTTATAAATATTTTCCCCATAGCATCTTTGTCAGCCTCGATGGCGTAGTAGTTAGGGTAACCGACAGCCACGCCTTTTTTTTTTTTTTTTTTTTTTTTCTCGCAGGGGAATGCTCTTACGCACACCCACTCCTGTCGATGCGGTCGGAAAACCGCACCGGCAACAGTGGGTAGTGTCGGACTCACCGGATGTTACAGAATACCGACTAAACCTAACTGCGGCGCTCTTCCCGTCTATCATGGAGCGCCGGAGGATCTCCGTTCCGAACTCTCTCCAGCGCTCAGACGTTAGCCTGGCAGGGCTACGACCCAAGACACAACCATCTAAGGCGAGGGCAGGAGGTGAGCGTAGCGGCGTCGCCTCCTTCCTGGCCTTGCTCGGCGGAGTGGGTCCGCACTGACGTCGGCCTCCCGTTCCCGCTCCGCAGCCTCCTTCAGGAGCATTACTGCCTCACTGAAGTCGGCAACAGCTTGCCAGCACCTGTCACTGGCCAGCATGGTGCTCACTGTTCGTCCCAGCGACAGGTCCCCGCCAATGACGGCGGTCAGGTCGCTCCGTTGTGTCTGCCAGGCAGCGCAACTTTCTACTGTATGGCGCGCCGTATCAATGTGCGCGCCGCACGACTTACAGGAGGGTGAGGTCTCCCTCCTGGCAATCTGATGCAGGTACTTACCAAAGCAGCCATGTCCGGTAAGCACCTGCGTCAATCTGAAAGTCAGCACTCCGTGCCGACGATTCAGCCACTCCTCAAGGTGAGGCCGGATAGCCTCCACTATTTCGACTCCGGCGGTGGGGGTCCTCAGTTCACTTTTCCACCGCCGGATGAGGGCACTTTGAGCCTCAGCCCGCATTTCACCCACGACCGGTTCCTCGCCCCGAGACCGCGCCACCGAGCGGTGTCGGTAGACCTCTGCAAGAACTTCCGCCTCCAGTTCCCAAGGCGGGTCGCTCGCCAGGACGGTAGCAGCCGTCCACGACACTGTACGATACCCCCTGATGGCTCTCACCGCGATGACCCGCTGAGCTCTCCTTAGCAGAGCCTTATTACGCGCAGTGAGAGCGTCGACCCAGATTGGGGCGCCATACAGCGCCATGGACCTCACGATCCCGCTGTACAACCTCCGGCAAGACGGCCACGCCTGACATCGCGGGTTCGATTGCCGCACAAGTCAAACATTTGTCTCCATGAACATGGATGTTTGTCTTGGTCTGGGTGTTTCTATGTACAATAAGTATGTACCTATTTAAAAAAAGGATGAATGTATGTTTAGTCATTGTCTAGTACCCATAGTACAAGCTCTGCATAGTTTGGGCTAGATGGTGTTGTGTATATGTGATAGAATAGCATCACCCTTGAATATCTTTGATGGTTATGGCCGCAATAGGCCATTGTCATCATATTTAAACGTTGGAGTGCTGTGTGTGAAACCCTTTTTAATAGTTTTAAGCACTGATCAGACCGACAAACTAGTGGTAAAAGATCAGTTCAAAATAAGGTCTCACTCATAATCATAACTCACGACTTCGTATTATTATTATTATTTCTCCCGAGGGATATTTTATTTTAATGACAGCTCACGCACTCTGAACAATTCGTGTATCGCGCGGGACTTTACAAACATTCAAACAACAAACACAAAGAACATCCAGACTCGGAACAACCATTTGTGGATCACACAAAGTTTTGTCCCGTGTAGGACTCGAACCCACAACACTCGGCGCAGTGGCAGCGGCGAGGCGACTTCTTAAGCCAATACGCCATACGTGCAGTATATACCATAACCTTACCAATTCCACTACATCAGCCAAGGGCGCTCCTCCGACCTGGACCTGGATGTGCAGTCCCGTAGTCTTGGAGGCTGCCACCCATGCGTCCACCACCTTCTTACGTTCAGCGACTGACAAGGACATGTTCTCACTATGGGTTTAATTGCGTGCACGATAGCTCAGTGGGGAGACCAACAGACTGCAATGCAGAGGGTCTCGCATTCGAACCCACGTCGCGCACCTCTGACTTTCGGAAGCCATATGACTTTTCGAAATTATGTGCGTATTGATTGACAATTATCGCCTGTTCCGTGCCTCGGAGAGCACATTAAGCCGTCGATCCCGGGTGCCATGAACATCTATGGCAGTCGTTATTAGGGAAGTCGACACAAAAGATCCCACTGGGTCGAAGTGTCCCGGTCTGTACTCACTGGCCCCCACACAAGATAAGATAAGATGGAGATTACTCTTTAGTAAAGTGTTGATTTTCTATTTTGGGCTTATTTAACTTAACACGTACAACGCCATGTCGGACAATGCTGGGCGACACCTAACTATCCATATAAAACATACAAAACATTTTGAAATGTCCAAATATTTAATTTTTTTTTTATTGATTATATGATAAACTAAGGTATTTTGGATTACTAAAACAATAATTAAATCACAGAAATCACAGCATGTTGTTGTATAAACAGCGTCGCACAGCATTGTCCGACACGGCCCTGCGCGAACAATAAATCTTAATTCCTCCGTTCAAGCCACGCGGGTCTAGCTGCGGGTCGGTCGGTTGCTGCCGCGTTTGGGTCTATCCCGTATTTTGGCGCGCAAATCAACGGCTCACGCGCTCCCCACCCGAGCCCCTCGCTTGTCGAGGTCGTCGCGATAGTGCCAGTGTTTCTCAGAACCGCGTGAACGTAATACATTTTTATTCGCAAATAACGAAAACAGTGAAGTTATTTGAAGATGGATGATTTCGACGAATTTGAAATTACAGAAGAGAATTTGACACAGCTTGATAACATAGAGATATCGTTATTAAACAATAGTTTTCGCATTAGCTCTGACGAAGAATATGAGTACTCAGTAGTACCTAGTAAACGAAAGTTGCGTCGTGTAATTGTGTCCGATTGTATTGTATTTATTGATTGTCGTGTAATTGTGTAGTGATTCAGAAACTTACCAGCTAAATGATACCTCGAGGGATATCTCCTCAACAAATACATGGACCCAACCTAAAGGTAACCAAAGAAAAATAATAGCTTTTACCGAACCTTCTGGCGTTCCGCTTCATGTCATATCTACAATGCTTGATAAATCACCCGCTGAATTTTATTCTCTTTTGGTGACGGATATGTTACTTGAAAAAATTGTGAATTCCACTAACCAATTTGCTATGGCTAAAATAACCTCCATGCATGAAGCTACGAGTGGTGCACGTATTAGACAATGGAGTCCTACAAATTTGGACGAAATTAAAAAGTTTTTTGGGCTGATATTATTCATGGGTTTGGTGAAACTTCCTAAACTTGCAGATTATTGGTCAAAAGATAATATTACTAGCCATTTATTTCCAAAAACGATCATGTCCCGAAATCGTTTTGAATTAATTTTGCAAATGCTTCATTTTTCTGTCAACGACGATCAAAACAAAGATGACCGTCTGCATCGAGTACGCGACTTGTTGGATACCCTAAACGAGTCTTTTAAGAATAATTACACTCCACCTGAAGATATTTGTATAGACGAGAGTATGGTTCCCTTCCGTGGCCGAATCATTTTCCGCCAATATAACAAACAGAAACGCCATAAATATGGCGTAAAAGAGTTTAAGTTGTGTACGATTCCGGGATACACATATAGAATAAGCATTTATGCAGGCAAAAACGATGAGCAGAATACATCACCTACGAATGTTGTTATGGCTTTATGTAGTGATTTATTAAACAAAGGACACACGCTATATACTGATAATTGGTACACTAATGTGGATTTAGCACGAAAACTAATGGAAAACGAGACACATCTAGTAGGCACGATTCGAAAAAATAGGAAACAGCTTCCGAAAGATGTAGTATCCGCCAAACTCAAGAGGGGACAATATTCTGCTGCGGAAAGCTCCGATGGCATTACTTTTATGAAATGGAAAGACAAACGCGATGTTTATGTGCTTTCAACGAAACACTCCGTACAGTTTCATATTACCAAACGCGGAAAAACTATATCAAAACCCAGGATTGTCGTGGATTATAATCAAGTTAAAGGTGCAGTGGATTTAGCAGATCAACTCGCTGCATATTCTTCACCTTTGAGAAAAAGTATAAAGTGGTATAAAAAACTAGCCATAAATCTACTGCTCAATACGTCTTTAGTAAATGCTTTGATTCTGTACCAAAAAGTGACAAATAATAAAGTTTCTATGGTAGATTTTAGAAAAGAAATTGTCAAACAATTTTGTTCAGAACCAAAAGCACTGGACACTGTCGAAACAAGATCGAAGAGGTTGAAGCATAAATTGTTACAGAAAGAAGGAAAGAGTAATGTAAGAAGGGCGTGTTCCAACTGCTACAAAGAAAAAGTAAAGGTCTTAGGAAGAATTGAAGCAAAAAATAAAGTGAAAAAAGTTAAAACATTCTGTGACGATTGCCCTAACAAACCATTTTTATGCTTAGAATGTTTTAATATTGCTCATAAAATTTAATATTCCTACTTAACATTAACTTTGTACTTTTTTAAATAAATAGATATGTAAAATAACTGTCTAATTCATTTAATAAACTTGCATATATCTCATTTTCTTTTCCCTATTTTGTGTTGAGTACGTCACCAATAAGTTCCTCAAGATTAATTCCATAAAAACTTCAATTTTTTAATGCTGACGTGGTTACGTTAGACTAGGGGGCCATGCGGGTCTAATAGAAAGTAAAAACGCCTTGTTCGGTTGACCGACGCGGAGAACTAGACGTTCAAATATAAGTCCGAGTGTCGGACAGCATTGTCTGACATGGCCTAAATGGAACAACTTAGTGTCGCCCATATTGTCCGACGTGGCCTGAACGAGAGCATATGACTTTTCACTCTGGCGTTTTACGTGTTAACTAGCTGCTAACCAAAATAGAGTTTTATGCATTGCTTACAAATAACATTCTTTGTTAGAGTTCAAGCCATCTTAAATCTTACATAAAAGTATATATGTATATAGGTAGTAGATTGACCAACCTCCTTGTATTCTCGTGACGTATTTCTTCACGTAAAAAAAGGTAAAGCTTTACTTGTCACAACTATTTGGCGGACAACTAAAACACTACATTATAAAGTTTGTCACCTGCTAGGTTTCTGCGTGGTCCCGAAAGGAGACGATGCCTTTTCATTGGGCGTGAGCAACAAACAGCAGTTGCACGCTTCCATCATGCTCGCTGTATTTATCCACTGCAGAGGCACAGCGAGACGTACAGTGTCCTCTAAAGCAAATATATTATTGAGTAGAAAATCATTAAACAAATGTATAGTATAGGTCTATTTAGTCAAAAAGTTTTAACTGCCAGGGGTACCTATATGAAGATCCTGAAGATCGTACGTGTATCTTCAGTGACAATAAACTGCAATACACGTATTCTTTTACGCGCTTAGTTTCCACCTTATATTTCTTCAATAAGGAAGCGATACGACTAAAGAAAAATCTTTAGTAATTAAAGCAAGAATATTACCTCCTGGATACAGTAATGAGAACAAATTCATAAACGCCATGAAACTATAACCATCGTTTTCATCATATATGTGAATCTCTAGCGGCCATTTGAATTGACGAATGTGATTCGATAGCCACTGCTCTGAGTTTTTTAGTATTAAACTCCGGTGGAAGGAGCCCCATAACACGGTGTCTGGAATAGAAATAAACAATAATTATTCATGGAAGTTAGGGCTCCTGTTACCCTTTAGTTTCTTCAGAGGCTTGGCTGTGATTCCTTAGCCCTAACCAAACAATCTTGTAAGTTCGTGCGGTGAATAGGCCGTTTAAGAAAACGTCAGCAAGGCAGTAAAGCCACGCCTCTTCTTTTTAACAGTTGGTACCACGCATGTGCTATTGCGCTATTGCTACGCAAGGGTCCATAGACCACAGTAGTCTTATGCAGGGTTGCCTATGGTGGTTTAGAAATATAAAATAATATAAAAAGCTTACTAAGTGGTTTTTGAGTAATATAATAATCAATGTCAATATTTTTATCATTTTTTATGTCTTCTAATCTGCATAAGAATTTTTCATCTCCTTTAGTAAACATGTCGTCTCCAACTCTTAAAGTCTCCCATTTTGGGTAAAAGCTGGTATGGTTAAATCTTCTTGGTTCTTTGTAGCCTTGGTTGAACGTTGCGAGTGCTGTATTCTAAAAGATGTTGTAATATTATAGAACATGTTGAAATACTGCTATCTAATATGGAAAATGCTAATAAAATTGCTTGTTTGTCACATAAACTAAAGGAACTTTTGGTTTATTTAAAAACAAACCCTGCACTCGTAATCTTTGTGCCGGAAACTTTACAAATATTGAGTCATAAGGCGAAATGAACGTCCAGATTATTGTTGTCATCGCCAGCGATTTTCTTGGCCTTCTAATGATTAGGATTTCTCTAGTAATGGCCCAGAGTTATTAAGTACCAGCACTCCATATATATTTTAGTTGTCTAAGTAGATTTGCGTTCTCACTAAAGGACTGAAACACCGTTCCTGATCCTTTATAATAGGCGTCGGCAAGATTGTGTTGCTTCTACAATGCTAAGAGCACAAAGTCCAGGTGCCGCCCTTACCATTTACTATCAGGTAGACCGCTTGTACGTCTGATACCTCCAACAAAAGAGCAAAAGAAAAATTTAGAGTACAATCTTACGTATTCATGGTTGAGTTGAGTTTTTGATGCCGCTGTATATATGCATTCATCATCGAACGGAATTAACATATTGTACGAGCCTACGAGGGTTAACTTCATCCAGTTAGCGTCTTTCAAAACTTTATAGTGTGGAGTATTATCTTCTTTATGACTGGCCGACACTTCCATGGTCAGTAGTGGTAAGCAATCCCAGCTTTTGCGTTGCAGGGCTGAAGGTGTGATCAAAGGCTCCATACGTTTTTTGATGCATATTTTTGGGTTCTCTGAAATCCTCAATATTTTAATATCAAATAGTAATTTTACCTCTACTATTTCAGTTCTGCTTCATTGGTTTTGTGGCATATGTTTAAGCTTACTCTTACTATCTTACGGACAATCAGGGTGGTGGTAAATGTTATTGGGAGTTAGTGGTGAGTTAGAGGTTAGACCTTTTCTGGTAGTATGAATTTTAGAAATACGATAGGGTGGCGGTAATAGTTCCTACTTTAGCATGAAATCTGAGAGCAAGGTTGTTAAAATCCAAATTTTAACAACCCAGGTACTATAGATATAATTATCTTGTAATTAAAGCGGGCACCAAAAATGTATCATTTCGTTTGGAATAAAATTGTTATAGCCTCTCTTTCTCTCTTAAAACAGACAACGCCCACACTAGAAATCATTTCTGTATCGGGAGGACTTTACACACATTCAAACAACGGACACAAGGAACATCCAGACTCAGAACGACCATTTGTGGATCACACAAAGTTTTGTTCTAGCGGATCGAATTCATAACACTCGGCGCGGCGACCACTTAAATTACTACGCCATCTGTGCAGTCAATAGTCCTCAAGTTCCTATTTTATTCATGATAAATCTTTATATATATAATTATTCTGTACGTGTGTTGACAGTGAACTCCTCCTAAACGGCTGGACCGATTTAAATGAATTTTTTTGTGTGTGTTCATGTGGATTCGAGGATGGTGTAGACTAGGTTTTTTTCTTTTCGGCTGTACAGGACACCGTCTCTCGGGACAGCTAGTATACATATATAAAGGTTAAAATTATATTAAACTATACCTTCATTGGTAAGGAAAATGGACAAAATATCAACATTACAACAGGATACGTCCACAGCGCTCTTCATGAAAGAAGTTGATCCAGTGGAATTAGAAGAGTTGTCGCTCGTTGAGTGGACATGTTTAAGTAATTCTATGCTTTTTAATGGTTGAATGTGAACTGTAATAACAGCGATTGTAAGAGAATTTAGATTTAATTACACAATGTTTGTAAAATAAATTTATAATAATAATATCCTCCAGACCGAATTTCGGCCACTGCGGCCAGCCTTAACGGAGACTGGCTAACTACGCAGGAGATATTATAGTCCACAAGTGTGTGCGCAAACACAAGTGCACTCTCTGTTCCCTAACTCTCATGATCCGACACGACCGGAGAGAGATCAGGCCCAGGACCAACGGCTTTACGTGCTTTCCGAGGTACAAGTTGGCGGTGTAAGACACCCCGTTTACACCGCCAACTTCCTAACTCCGGGCTGCTATTGAGATTTCGTAACTGAAAAACCCAATAATTTTTTATTGGCCCGACCCGGGATTCGAACCCGAGACCTCATGTACAGCAGTCGCATTCACTATCGCTGCGCCATGGACGCAGTTTTAATATATACTAATATTATAAAGGTATACTAATATTATAAAGCTGAAGAGATTGTTCATTTGTTTGAATGCGTTCGCCTCTGGTGCAGTCAGATTTGAAAATATTTTTGCTTTTTATAGTTTATTTATTGAGAAAAGATAAGTATAATGCTGCACTGTGTGGCGCTACAACTCTTAGGGACGTAGCGTTAAATCGCGTGGCCAGCTAGTTTTATTTTATTTAACGTTATCGATATAAACGGTCAAACTAACTAAAAAAGTAATATAGGTAAAACACATCACACCGTACCTACTAGTGGACAATCCGCAAAAATACTCATTTTCTCGTAATCTGACGGGTCGTAGTCCATCGTCCCTTTAGCCAATGTTTTAGTTGGCTCAGCGTCTTTACAACCGATGGAGTTGATAACGTTGGTCAATATCAGCTGATCAAAGAAAGTCACTTTAATTGCAAAGTGTATCGGATCGTCGTGTAGCCGTAAACTCAGTATTTCCACGGTCAATGTGTCACCCGCCTCAAAGTTCTCTGGACTTTCAGGCCTGAACAAGGCAGGGTTAATCATTTCGGAATGACGCTGAAACAAACATTTATTTTTAAATCTTATGTTGTCACATAATTACGTGTCGCTTGTGCTACTTACCTTTTTCCTCAACATTTTGGTATCGTTTCAATAATATATTGAAATTAAATAATTTTGTACGTAATTTAATTCGTTTAAATGAAATAATATTCTGCAATTATCTTTGTTATCTTATGTTTTGACAGCTATATTTGAAAAAACAAATTAAGTCAGTGAGAAGGTTTAATGCAACAAGGACTTTATGTTGTGTAATTCTAAAAAATAGGTATAATTTAGCTGTAAAATTTACAAAGGTCTTGACATCTGTTTGATTAAAAATATTTCTTAATAAGAATAATCTTAAAAGATTTAGCAAAAACATTAACATTTTAAGAATTATAACACGGTTTTGATCGTCCAAATCACACGAGTATAAATACAGTAAGCCTGTTACTGTAGCTTATATTATTTATGCTAGCGGCGGCCATACTGGCAACCGCTGGGGTCGCACAAGTCGTTGGTCGTATCCGGCGGTTGGGCCTCGAGGTGGCCCCGTCCAAGTCCGAGGCCGTTTGTTTTCACGGCCCTCGGAACCGGCCACCTCCAGGGCCCATATTATGGTAGGAGGGGTACGCATCGTCGAGCCAACCCTAAAGTATTTGGGTCTCTTGCTCGACAGCCGATGGGACTTTACAGCCCATTTTCGTCGTTTGGCCCCCATTCTTCGGGGTGCTGCAGGCGCGCTCTCGCGCCTGCTGCCCAACCTTGGGGGCCAAACACCTCCTGCCGGAGGCTCTACGAGGGGGTCGTGCGGTCCATGGCCCTATACGGGGCCCCAGTTTGGGCGGACAACCTGACGGCCCGCAACATCTCGGCGCTTCGTGCACCACGGCGCGCCATGGCCGTCAGGTTCATTAGAGGATACCGCACGATCTCGTTCGAGGCTGCGAGCCTCCTCGCCGGATCGATGCCATGGGACCTGGAAGCGGCGCTCCTGGCGTCACTCTATCGTTGGCGCCAGGAGGCGCTAGCTCGTGGCGAAGGACCTGTTTTTCCCGCTGTCGAGGCGGCGAGGTCCGAGCTCCGCCAGGTCCTAGTGGCGAATTGGAAGGAACGACTTGTGCACCCCAGTGCCGGGCACGCCACGATTGTGGCGGTAAGTATCGTGTTTGAGGAGTGGCTGGAGAGGCGGCACGGCGCCCTCACCTTCCGGCTGACACAGGTTCTGACTGGCCACGGTTGTTTTGGCCAGTTCCTGTGTCGTATACGCCGGCAAGAGACGCCTGGTTGTCACCACTGCGGCGACTGCCGCGACGTTGCAGAGGACACGGCGCTGCACACTTTGGCGGTTTGCCCCGCCTGGGCATCGCAGCGCCGTGAATTGATCGCGGCAGTCGGATCGGTTGCCCTCTCGCTCCCGGCCGTAGTTCAGTCTATGGTCCGGAGTGAGAGGTCGTGGAACGCCGTCGCCTCCTTCTGCGAGGAAGTAATTTCCATCAAGGAGGCGGCGGAGCGGGAGAGGGAGCGTTTAAACCCTCTCCCCAACCGCAGAGCCGGGCGCCGGAGGACGAGCGATGACCTCCAGCCACCCTGAGGTTTGACCTGGGGGTGGCGGGCTTTGTGGGCCTGCCCGCCATCCGTTCAGCACCAGGTCCGAGAGGCGGCGTGCGTGTTCCCACGCGCGCCTCTGTGTCGAGTCCGTCTCCCCTTTAGGGGGGAGACAGTAGGGTTTTTATAATGTCGGAAGTGCCTATTTTGGGTAGGTCTTTTGTGTAGTGGCCTGCCGTTTCATACGGCGGGCCGTAACCTTTGGCGGGGTCGTAACCGCATGCGAAAGCGATTCGCGCGGCCCCGTCGATAGTGGTTGTGTCGAGGAACACCGTGGTAGGTTTAGTCGGTATTCCGGGAGGTACTTTACTATTATTCCATCTTTCTTTTACCCCGGCGAGTCCGACATAATCCCTCCCCCCGCCCCCGCGGAGGGATACGCGTCAATGCATTCCCACACGTAAAAAAAAAAAACGTACTTTTTATACGAATCTGTTTTTGGCCAGTAACTGGCCATCAACAGACCAGTGTAAGAGTAAGGCACCGAACACATCGCCCCGGTGGTCTGCGTTGTGCGGTCGAGTTCTGCGTTCAGCATTCACAGTTATCTACACAGCGAGCGGTCTAGAAATCTGGAGTTCAGAAATTTTTACCAGTGGTAACAAGTTACACGTTCTCCTTACTTAATTAAAAACTTCAATTATTACGCATATTTACGCGTTCTGCTCGCAGTACCTCATACATTCTAATCTTTCCATTATAATTTGAGTTTTCTACAATCTATATATTAAATATAGATTGTAGAAAACTCAAATTATAACAATCAGCTCTGATATGAGTTTGTAGAGGGATTTAGCAGAATTGCATAGCATGTCGCTATCTCAATGGAATTGCACGGCAACGAAGCGGTGTGTTTGTAAACACTAGAACTGGTAGTTAGAACACCCAGAGTGTTTATATCTATCAGTACATAAATCAAGCGCTAATGTGTATTACTCGTAGTAGATCTAACCTAGTCCAGTCCAGTTTATCACGTGTCACTGAATATCGTCCTCGTTGTACCGTAACTTTAGGTAAATTAGCTACTGGGTGGTAATGATTGAATTCTACGGAAGTTGGAGCCAATTAAATACTCGTCAGCCTGAATGTATTTGGCAGAGTTTGTTATTAGACTTATTTTTTATATATTTGTCGTACATTTTTAGTAGAAACATGTATTTATCCTTTTTCTTACTGATACTGTTCGTACCACATGTGTATTTACAATCACTTGTGCCAAAAGGTGGCGTTAATTATGTGAGTATGTATTAGAAGTCTATCTCATTTTTTATATCCCTCGCGGTTCCATACATGTCTGAGATTACTGCTCTGCTCACGTGGCTTATAGCGTGATGATATATGGTCTATGTAACTTCTAGATAAAATAGCTTTTTAATGGTGAATTATTTTTTGACTTTATTCGTTACAAAACAAACAATCATAAAAATATTTGCTCTTTTAGGAAATACACTCGTGATTTATCAAACCTAGGGCAAAGGAATTAAATATGTGAGGAATGGTAAGGAATGGGTGAGATACATAACTCGCTCTCTTCTACCTAAGCTCTGACTTACCAGGCAACCAGTAATAATAGTGTTAGTACTCTCACGCCAGTTTCCTGTAAGAGGGTGGTTGTTTCCCCGGGCGAGCCGAATTGCTCGAATCACCTTCCAAATGATGGTCAACGGCGGCGTAAAGAAAGCTTGGCAATAAGCCTTAAATATTATCATCTCATTAATCAATCTATATTTGTTAAATATTGTTAAGAATGCTCTTCCTATTACACTATAATAGCACATATCGCCTGTGATACAGGTATAACCTAGTTCAGGCGTTCAAAGTATTGTATCCTACTTTTAAGTATTTTAAGACCTATTGTTATTCATATTTGTAGCAACTTATACTGAATAAACTATTATTATTATTATTTCGAACGTTCTTTGTATGCTTTACAAACCTCTGAGCTAGCATGTTGCTCATTACTAATATTTTACGCTCCCTTTCTTTATCTAGATATCAAAAATATTCTCGGTAGCCCAATTACCCGAGTGTTTAAATTTTGTGACTCATGAATTCAGGATTCTCGAAGTTTCTGCGATGGAATTGTTTTCAGTACAATCAAGTAGACTGTTTTGGATTGCAGTCCATAAGGTCGCGTGTCTCAGCGTACTTTTTGCATATTTCTTGTGATTTATTTAGAGAGACGAATGAATGAGGTTAGCAGAATTAAAGAGACAGCATAACTAATATAATACAACTTTTGCTTGCTTTTCTTCCAAGTTTGTGTGAACAGGAAAAAAGGAAAGTACAGGCAAATTATTTGATTTAAATTAATAGCTCCTCGAAATCTAATTAGTAGTTTTAGATTATGGGGTACAAATATTATAACTACCCCCATTATTTACAAAGAGAAAAACCTCATATTATTTTGTGATATACATTGGTTAATCGAAAAAAAATAAAAAAATATGCCTGGCGTTGATTGCATTTTACAAATTTTTTGACGGTTGTTTACTGGGTTTGTCCATATTAAATAGTTAATTATCGCTCGCTTTAATGGTGAAGGAAAAACATCTTGAGGAAACCTGCATGTCCGAGAGTTCTCCATAATGTTCTTAAAGATATGTGAAGTCCGCCAACCCGGTCACTGGTCCAGCAATGGTGGACTATGGCCTTATTCATCACACACTAATAAGAGGCCCGTGCCCAGCATTGGTACAGTTTAATATAGGGCTGATATAATATACTTACTGTAACATACATGTCTTTCTTTAGTAGACCTTGAAAATCAAATATGCTGCACATAAATAAATTTATTTTATTTTATTTTACAGGGTCCCTACGACATAGAGGTTTCGTATTACGGTTCGTGCGGTAACACCGGAAAGGAAAATAATATTACGCATGTGGTCGTAGACTTCCATAAAACTTCGAAGCTCTCATATGTGGCAAAAACAAATATAACGCTCTTTACTAGTGTACAATTTGATGCGGTGAGTATGAAATATGGGAGTAATAAGTAAGTACTTATTATTCCATAGTATAAACCCTTAGCCTACTTAGAGAAGTATTAGAATGTACTTGGTCGAAAGCAGATATCATTTAGATTAGAAAATAACATTTGAAATCGGTAAAGTGCACTGAAATTGCATTTCATAATCTTTGATCTAATACTTCGATCACAATACAAAACCAGACAAATATTCTTATAGCTCATAAAAGGACAGAGACAACTAAATTAAATTTCAACTTATTTATAGGCTTGTCAAGTTAGCTAAAAAATTAAAAATATCTCTGGCTTGCCTTGATCGGCAGGCCAGAGGAGGACCGCCAAAGCTTTATGCTGCTATGGGTGGAAGTGTAATTTTCAAGTACATAGCTACGGGGAAACCCGCTCCAGGTCTCTGTGTTCACGAAACCCGTGCTGGTAAAACCGGCGCTGCACCTCTCGATCTAGCTGCTCATACTGGTGTTGGCCTCCGCTGCCTTTAAGGCGTGTATGCCGATGGCGCCATGGCGGCCTATTCAGGCCCGATCTATTGAATCGGCGAGTCACCTTCTGCCATTCCGATTTTGTACTGTGACACCATATCTGACAGAAGCCGTTTTTATATATACTATAGGCTGGTAAAATTAAAACTGTCCTATAGGCCAGATTTATAAGGTTCCATATATAGTAATAGTCTCTTATACCTGCGGCGATTAGAGTCTTGGTAGGTGCCCATACCACTTTAGATAAAAACTTTCGAAGAGCCTCTGCACGTTAGACCCGTGCCCCGTGTAAGTCTAAAAGGCTAGCGATTTTCCTAACATACTAGGAAATATCCGTGAAAGAAAAACATATGATAATAATGATAACTTTCTGTTTCGTTTCTATACGGTGGTATTCACGTAATGTTATTATTTTTAGGTGAATTTAGCAGTGTACAGAGATGATGATGATCTTAATGCTTTATGGAGATACAAAGTGAAAAACCCGTGCCAGCATCCAATTCTTAGGCCTTTTACTATACTGTACTATAACGCTGACAAAAGATGTAACGTGCAAAAGGTTTGTTATTAAAATCTAATTATATGGCTCACTAAGCTTCGTATAGTTACAGCTCTAAGCTTTAAACGCTTTTAGACTATGGTAATACATAATATCATATTAGACAACATTTCTCTGCATCTTGGAATTCAGTCGTCAGCAACTGTAAACGTCGCCGCAGTGACTCGGTTCTTTAGTGTGTAGATATCGTTAGTGTTGAGTCAAAGTGCCGACGGTGCTAATATAAATAATAATGATCGAGTAAAGGTAGTCGCCGAAACCCGCACATCACGAAAGCATCGCTGATCACTTAACAGTCAACCCGTGATCACGTGATCGTGATCAATGCAAGTCGATCGAAACATAGGGAAATAAATATTTATTAACTTGAAGCTATAAGACAAGCATTTAGTAGATGTTTTAATATTTTGTTATGTATTATAGAAGTATTTTCCTTTTCAGGGTAATTATTATCCTCCACTCCTTATAGGTGAGCAAGCGAAGGCATTTTTAGGAGAGCAGTTTTTTTATGGTGCTTTCACATTCAAGTTGACTGTGTTTAATAAGAAATTTATATTATTTTGTCTACTTGCAAAATGTAAGTTTGTTAAAAAGACATAATTATGGGCAAATTATATTCTTTTGTGTTCTGTGATAACTTGGTATGATGGATTATTTTTAAGTAATAAATACGGAGTTGGATGAGTAGAGTGTTTAATTAAACGGCCAGCTTGATAAAAAGATATTGCTTATTAGTAATAATAAAATTTAATCTTATTAATTTTCCAACTAGGAAATTAACTCTACCCAACAGACAACCGCAGCTAAATCACCTTGTGTTTTCCCTATGCTGAGAGGCGAGAGATTGCTGAGAGAGCTGCTGCGAGAGCGGTGATGAGTGATCTTTGTTCTTGCACTGGCAGCAATGCTACAATTTTTCTTTTGGCGTTGGCAATGCGTGTCTCTTCTCTAGGTGATGCAAGGTTAATAGGCAATTGTTATCTACAATTAGACCGCAATACAGCTATTTATTTGCAAATAACTTACGCTTCCTGCTCTGCATTGAACGGGGTCCCTACGTACTATTTAAAACCCTATGTAACAACTGTTCAAGATTTATTCATGTAACGAACAATTCAATTGGATTTAAAAATCTTATCTTCTAAAGTTTGAAGTTATTGACCTAGAGTTTGATCAGTGCGTCAATACACAAATCAGTCAGTTTCTACACGTAGTATCAACGTATTAATGTGTAGTCTGTGTTAGTATAGATAAAATAATCTAATTAATCTGTTTTGCCACCAGACGCGCCACCTTCTACGCCACAAATATTTTCATATTTAGAATGTAGCAATATCACTAGGTATATATAAATATGTCAAATGTTTACATGAGTTAACATTTGACATACGATACATATTTGACGGAGATGACTCCGAGGAAGTGCAATGTTAATTAATGTGTAAAAATAGTTTTCTGATTTTCGTTAAATGATAATGAAAATAGTACAAAATGAAAATTTAAATAAATAAGCGTCATGCAATTTATGAACTATAATCATATCGATGTGAACCTATAAATATCTTCTAGCAGAGTAAAATTAAATATAGAATGTGTGATGTGACACGTGATCTAAATGACGCTAAGAAGAATTTTAGTACTTCGTCTATGTAAGGTAATTTATGTGATGTTTCGTATGAATCGTAGATTTTAGTTTATATAGTCTTGGTGTATATTAGATCTTTGATAAAAAGAGATAGACTTAAAGCCAGTAGGGCTTAATTAAAAGAACTAGTGTTGACAAATCTGTATATTAAGGTATTGGACATCAATTATATTATCTATACTAATATTATAAAGCTGAAGATTTTGTTTGTTTGCTTGAACACGCTAATCTCAGGAACTACTGGTTCTAATTGAAAAGTTATTTTAGTGTTGGATAGCCTATTTATTGAGGAAGGCTATAGGCTATATAACATTACGCTACGACCGACGGGGGCGGCGCAGTAACGATAAACGTGGGTGAAACTGCGGGAACATCTAGTATTTTATATATCTAGGTATATCACTTTTATAGTAATGGACGTTAAAATCTAATCTATACACATTTGATTTTAATAAACAAAAGTGTAGGTATATATCATGAAAGTCTACACAAGTACAGTCTGTACTTGTGTAGAAAATTTCATAAATAAGTAGTGCAATAGATCACACATGAGCTAATGTAATATAAATAGCAATCATTAAAATAATTTGCGTCTGTTATTTGAATGTTGTGTAGCCTGCCGCGACACAAGAATTATCCTACTGACCTTATTGTCTTTTTAGAAGGAAAAATGTGGTTTGACTGATTTGCAATGGAAAACAGATTTTGTTTTAAGAACAATGTAAAACGATCCAATTGGGTCGTTTCTGAGTTACTTACGTTGGACATCTATTAATTAATTATGGGATAATTGTATTCCTTCCAACGAGGCTTAAAGAGAGTATAAACATCGCAGACGCTGTTTGGTATCGTGATACCAGCAGCTAGGTACACTCCGGACATTGCTAAAGACCATGAGTGGCGGCTATCCCTTTTTTTTAAAGATGGTGAACAATTTTCCGATAATAACGACTAAACCCAAAGTCTGTTTACGATTTTATTATACATATTGTATGTGTAGACTGCCTCGGTGACGCCGGTAGTAAACTGCCACTGTTGTGCGTGAGGTTTCAGGAAGGAACGCCGTGACGGACAAAATGTTACTTTGCCACGGAATATTCAGTAGCATAGTATAGAGTGGAGACCTATGTCCACAAGGCGGCTATACTTCAAACTATTGAATGGGATTCAAAAGTAACAAATAAACATCTTTGGAGGCGTGCGACTACGTATGTACATTGTACATATATAGATGATGGTTCCAAGGGCATTATTGACTGCATTCACATTATGTAAAGCAATTATGACTAAATTTAGTTTATTATAACCAAAACTATGTTATGGCGCCCTAATCTATTCTTAAAAACAACTTTTGTTTGTATGTTCTACGTTATAATATAATTAGATATATATTTTAAAGACAAGATATAACACAAGATAGAATATTTGTTCAATACTATGGATTAGGTTGAGGTTTCGTACCTAGCTTTTGCTTTACTAAGTTAGGGTCTCACTTATCGAGAAAGTTTATATCACAAAGTAGTTAGACCAGGACGGAAAATCTTAAGAGAAGCTGGCCATCTGCGCAGGAGATATTATAGTATACAAGTGTGTGCGCAAACACAAGTACACTCTCTATTCTCTCATCTTCATAATCCGTTGTGTCGGCAATCCGACGTTACAGGATAGGAATAACGCACAGAGCCGACGCTTTTCCGTGTTTTCAGAGGCACGGGATCGAGCAACACACCGAAGTTTCTGAATCCTAACTGTCATTGAGAATTTCTTGATAGAAAAACCCAACAAGTTTTTTTGAGCGAATCGAGATTCGAACCTAAGACCTTATGCGCAGAAGTCGCCTCTACTGTCGCTTCTGAGACGTAGGGTATATTCCTGTGCCTTCAACAAATATTTCATAGACTCACAATAATTAGGAATTAAATTTGTTACTATGATTCTTAGTAAAATGGTAATCGGAAAATACCTTTAATTAACCCCGAGTCCCATGTAAGTCACGTAATAGAAAATAGAACATTCTTTTAGAATTTTGTTTCATTACTTGTTGGCAGAACTAATAGTGTATGTACAGCAGAACGAATATTTTATTAAATTCTTGATTAGTCTTCTCTTAATACATTTGCTCTCAGCTAACAACGAGTAGGATGTAATTTAAAAACTGTACTAGATAGTTTTGTTCCATGCATAGGAATGGCTTTATGTCTTTACTAGTTTCTTGCCCGCGGCTTCGCTCCAGAATAGATTTTGCTGTATTTATTTGTATTTCTCTTCTGTACCACTGACATGTATCTGAAATTACATGATGATCGGTTGAGTAGTTAATGCGTAAAATCGCAAAAAATAAACCCTCTCATAGCCCTCAGATCGGTACCTGCCCGTAGTCCCCCAGGCCAATCCCCCGTGGGGTACCATGAGAAAATTTTCTTGCCCGTGGGACCCCCCAAGGGTGGTATAGGGTAGGTATAGGTACTAAGAGCAAATTATTTGGCCCGTGGTACACCTGCTAATCGCCAGATAAATAAAATGAAAATACAATCTCTGTTTATAGTAGAAAATCTCATGAAGTGAGAAAACAATTTATTTTTTTATGTCCTAGGTTATAATATTTGAGATGTGGTACCATGGGCAATAAAAATATATTAAATAAGAAGATTATTATTCAGGGGGTAACTTGGGGAAAAAAATTTGGTACCCCACGGGGTACTGGTCTGGGGATCACGGGTAAGTACCGCTTCAGATTTATCTAATTTAATATATAGTAAAATATTTGGATCAGTAATCTCCATCATAGTGAAATCGTACAACGTCACTGAATAGGCAAAGGTCTTTATGAAATGTTAAGCAATATTGCAAAACATGTCTAACTGGATGGAAATATTAGTGATCGATGATATACTTTAGTAAAGAAAACTACAGACATATTCAATATTACTCTTGGCTATAAAATTTATAGCCTTATGGCTATAAATTCTTGCTTTAATTTATTTCCATTTGTACTTAATTCTATAATTTGTACGAAAATGTAAGAAACCTTATAAACAACAAACACAGATAAGATAAAAAGTTACCTTCTCATTAGTTACACTAATAAATAAAAACTAAACGAAAAAGCTGCCCCGATTCACCGATTCCCGAACACGATATGATAAAACACAAAAACAATGAAAGTATTTATAAGTAAATATCATTAAGCTTAATATAAATAAGGAAACACTTATGACCACTGTTTTAAGATAAATGGATTTAGATGATATATTTTTGTTTGTATAGAAAAATCTTCATTCTACACACAATACAATAATTTAAGGGTAATAATACTTACTATATAATTAAAGTATAAAATATGTATTGAAATTAAACACTTTATACGGATTTTGTCGCGTTATTTATTTTACTTTAAAACACTTTTAATACATAGTTTTGAAAACTCTAACACTACTATTATTGAACTTTATACTACATGGCTGCTGTAAAGGAACCGAAACGTCGGAGCAAAGTATAAACTTAAATATAAATAGTTTTAATTAAATTAAATAGCTCAAATAGTAGTAAAGTTCAGTAATAGTAGTGTTAGCGTTTTCAAAATTATGTAATAAAAGTGTTTTAAAGTAAAATAAACAACGCGACAAAATCTGCATAAAATGTTTTATTTCAATGTATAACATTCGCGTAATCATAAGACAATATTTATAAAATATGTAGTTATTATTACTAATATTGAAACAGAACAAATCAACAAATGCGAGAAGTATCAATTAAAATAATAATCATGTCACTTACCCCATGTAAGTGCCTATTATTAAGAAAGAATACAACAATTTTTTTTAAATACTTTCATACAATCTACTAAGGTTAGTTTTGTTGCAGTTACATTTGTTCCATTTTCACTAATTGTAACGATCTATTTTGTTTCCTGATTAATTTACACCCGGTTTTTTAAAGGCTAAAGTAATTTGATTGGATGTTACGAATACAGTAAAATCAAATCAGTTGATATGCGTGTAATTGTCAAAGAATTAGAAACTAAGAATTGGTGGCCTGACACACTTATGAATCACTATTAAAATAAATTATTGTAAACATAAAACGATCATATCTAAAATCAACTAATGCAATACAAATGTGTCGTTCATTAAAAATATCACCTATGTGTGTCATTAAACATGCACTAAAATTCATTTTATTGCATAAGTTAATTAAAGTCTAATAAATATTCTATTATAAGTATATGTCTACATTTTTCACACTAACTCAGTAAAGAGATCATAAGTTTTAATAGTTGCACAGATTTGCATCAAATATAGCTAAGACCCGTTCCGGCTATACCAGCACTGGATAAAAATAAGAAATGCTTGGAAATCGGTCCATGCGTTTCGAGACGTAACACTTAACACATCTCTTTTTCGACGTTAGGGATTTAAATGAAGTGCTGTATATTGATTAGATAATTTGATCGAATATGAATTTTCTTGGATAGAACATGCAACCACGTGTTCCTAGTTTGTAGCTGGTATCTGTTTTAGCCAGATACTGTATAGGTAAATTAATGAAGTACGGACAAACCATCGCATCACCATACTCTTACGATATCCATGACAACTCTTATTGTCTACTTACATATAAAACAAGTTCGATCAAAAAGATCAAGCCAGAAATTCTAACATTTCTTTAGCCGATGGTTTACGACCATAAACTATAAGTAGGTTATAATTAAACTTAACATCCTTTGGAGAGTCGTTGTTATTTACTTTGTCTATAAGTCTGATATCTTTCAACACGTCCACGTAATCCTCTATGAAGTCGTCGTACATATCTTTTGGAATGTTGAATGGGTTGATTGCTAATACTGCTTCTGAAAAATCAAATTTTTGTTCATGTTAAAAAGAAGGAAGTTTGGTATGTATCTCTTTCGTTTCTAAGGTAACTTATGACCTGAGAATGTCTCTTATATCACGGGTAAAAATGTGCTCAGAGTGATCGAGGTAAAAGAAATGTGGCGGCATCATAACCAAAGCAAAACCGTAGTTTCAGGCTACACGTCCAACAAAAGGCGTGTTTCTGTATATTATGTGTGCATATTATGATTATACTCTTGTTCTTGTACATGTCTATGGGGACGAGAATCAAGTACGCGGTTTAAGAGCATTGGTAAAAGCTGATGAAGATAGAAAAACAATCTTCATATTTGAATTTTCATAACATGTTATTCCATAAAGCATAGTGCAATGTACTTCCTCTTACTTAAATGAAAATATGAGTTAGAGGTGCAATTAATTATGTATATTCCAAATGTATTATTAAACTTCTTTTAAGTAAGATATCGTTGTCATAAAATATGACTATTAAAGAATCAATACTGGTATATAAGTTAGAGCTCGATTTTATTTCTACTGTTATAAGGCATAATTATGTAATACTTACGTCTCATGGCCTGCATATCGTCGTACATAAAAGCCATTTCTTTACACTCAACGTCGATATTAGTGAAACCAATACTTGCCATCATTTTTTTAATTTCTTCGTCTGGTTCCTGTAATCAAATATGGCTTATGGTTTAAAATTGTCTAATGTTTACGCATATTATTTACCTTTTTGTAACAAAATAAATATAGTATTATTAATAAAACATTATTGTATTTTATCCTTATCTGATGCGTGGGAAATATAGTTGCTAAAATATGGTGTATTTTGCACATATAACGGCGTTAGACTATGTTATGTTATTCAAGTGTTTCGAGTTCTTGTAAATATTCATGGATGCGGGAAAACTGAAGATTACAAGTCCCAATGTCTTGAAGAAAGTCATAAAATACTTAATATACCAAAATGTTGAGTACCAGTGCTCCAGTTTCTTACACAAACAGACTTATGGCCCAGCGTTCTTCCGGTCAATGATAGAGATTTTGTAAAACTGTACAGATTGTTTGTGCCTAAGTGTAACTTGACATGTTGTTTACACCGCCTTATCCGCTCATCAATGGAGTGTGACTACGAGTAGCGCGTAGTGTCTAATTGTATTATTCGATTGTTTACGTGATATCCCGCTGCGATTTCCATTTTTCCATGACCTTTACTAGAAACCTTATAGAGTGCACAACGTCAGAAAAAGGTAGCAAATGTATACAAATAATTAAGTTATGTTAGCAATACCTGTAAGTCGTGATATGGTGAAATGAATCTTTCGACATTTTGTAGTAAAGTGCTCCATTTATTATTCTGTGACAGTTTTCTATAAACATCGTAAATTGGATTGCAAGCCAGGAATATCATGAAACACTCGCCATCTTGGTCCAGCAGGTTGTATATATTTTTGAAAGCACGTCTGGAATGTACAAAAGTACAAATTAGTTTTTAAGAAGTGGCATCTGCATCTTTGTCTATGTGTATTAAGTTCAATTTATGTAAAGTTCAATTTTAAAATTGAATTAAAAATTCCTTTGTATTCTGCTAACAATTCCGATTCAACCAGCCAGACTGGTAACATTTTTATGACTTTGCCTTCTCTGAATAAATACATCGTTTGATAAACATCAGAAGTTAATTGCTGTAACGCCTCGATGAGAAACAAAAGAGTGACGTAGCGTAAACAAAATTAATAATGTTGTTGTTTAACATTTATTAAGCACTCAATCAGTACGAATCAGTCTTTTTTAATAAATATGTAGCATCTAAAAGCAACAATTAACCTATAGATTATTGTTGCTTCTAGATGCTATATATTTATTCACAAAAATGAGTAAATTTTTTCATAAGTAGTAAAAAAAATATTTGTTGGTATTGACCCTTCATGCGTCGAAACATAAGGCATCGTGTGTACCGTGTAATGAATTGCAGAAATTCAAAATCAGCCTAATAACAGCTGAAAGATAAAGTAGAATTAAAATAGGTACTACGGACATGTAAAAATGATAAAGTACTAATTCCAGCGCGCGGCCTCGCAGGCGTAAATCCTAAAAATGCAAAAATATAAAAAATGCTAAATGAAATAAGTAATTCAGAAGATTTCGCTTGATTAAGTAACAAACCTTCAAACATCTTCAGAAACTTTCACATTTATTATATTAGTAGGACTAGATACATTCCGTACGAGGTAACAGGTCATCTTAACACTGTGTTCGTGGCATCGAATCTGTTCACTGTAATTCATGCGGCTGTACTTTCGATGAATTTTTATTACTATTAAATTGCTTTTCATATACAAAAATATGCATTGCTAAATTTAGACTACAATACGATACAATTAAAACTGAAAATGTCATAAAACGGCTGTGTTACAATGACTGGACCAAGTAAGCTGTAAATGGTAATGAATCTGTACCATAATAAAAATACTCACTCTTGGTCTACGATCCAGTGTAGAGTGTAGAAGGAGAACACATTGTCGAAGTTGCCCTTCAATCCGTCCGGCAGGTCGCCCCCGATGTCCAGCACGGTGAAAGATGTTTGCTCGTTGCAATGATGGTTGTTTGCGTAGTTTACCATGCTCTCGCTGACGTCACAACCAAGTAATTTGAAATCAGATGGGAAATATTTCTTCAACATATTTGTCACACTCCCATCCCCGCATCCTATATCTATAATCCTATTATTGCCTTTTTCCCATTTAATTTTCGTCGCGTATTTTTCTAAACACGCGAGCGCATCCCTTTTCTGCACACTGTTGCTTTGTTGGTACAGGTCGGCGTTGTGCATGGTGCGTGACGTTCGACACTTAAACTTTGCCGAGTATGTGTTGAATTTTCTTATCCGTAATTTTCGGGTGCGCGTGCGCCTGGTCGGCGTACTGAGTGCGGTTTCGGCGGACAGCCGCGATGGGAGCGGGATTTATACGTGCGACGAACGCGTCTCCGGAGTTGTGACGCATTTTGATACGCTATATGTAAGTAAATGTGCGGCGTAGCTATGAATTTGCCTACATCCAAATCGTATAAGTGCGCAGGTCAGTATTAACACTTATGATTGATAGCTTTATTTAAGGTTCATATATTTTTTATTAGAAGTATTGAATCTAATTGAATTTATTAGCCATTTGCGGAAGACATAGACATCCGAAATCTTATCATTTGTTTACTAATTTACTTAGCAAAGAACACGTATGGGAGAACGTTTATGGCTAACCAGAACATTAAAATAAATTATGCCATATTGATTGCATAAATTATAATTATTGTTAAGGGAATTACTGTTAAGTAATACAAAGTTTATTACTTCACAGATAAGCGGAGACGACTAGTTATCGAATGAAATATAGTAACCATTACAAGGTTATGATTAATAATAACATAAATCACTTTACGTTATATTAAATTAGTAATAAAGTAAATTTAATAATTTTATTATAAATAATAATATTACCAAATATGTCTTACCTAAATATTTTTCATACAGCGTGTAACATAAATGTGTGAACTTATAAAAGAGCCGTCAAGTATTGTATTGCATATGAAAAAATATTAGTACCTACTACGTTACGTACGTTATAACTAGTATTAGGAGTAGATTCACGTCGATATTGGAATCTCGTAACCTCTCGATCGCGTGACGCGTCCAATGCTTTATCTATTGGGGTACCGCCGCTTTCAAGTTTACGTTAGTTTATTGCTATGCTAGAACTCTGGTGTATTATTGAGAAAATGGATAATCAGCAGCCATACCTTAATGGAGACAGTTGGACTGCCAAGCAGGGGTCTGCAGTTCAATACACGTCACGCACCTCTGACATTAATATTAATAAACAATCGCTTTAAAGAAAACGCTGTGAGCATCCTACATGTCTGAAAACACTTAATGTTCTCAAACATATGTGAAGTCTGCTAACTTGCACAATGTCTTGGTGGACTATTGCCTAACCTTTTTTGTATTGAGAATAGGTCCGTGCTAAGCAGTGGTATGGTAAATAAACAGGACTGATTTTATTATCATTAAATAACCAATACTTTAAAAAAATGCGACCGATGTCGCGGGTACAGCTAACGTGGTAATGAATAATAACGTTATAAAATATTTCCGCTCTGTTGTAGCCGTAAACATCTCACTGGTGATGAGAATTAGAACATAAATATTAGATATCTTAGGGAAACCTATTCGGTATAGTAAAAAAAATGTTTTCTAGTCTTCCCTTTGATCATAATCCCACTTTAAGACTATATATTACTAGATTTTGGTCGCGGCTTCACTTGCGTTAATGCAGATTAGTTTTCACCAAGATATATCCAAATTTTTCTACTAATTGTACCTTTGTAATTTTATGCCTAAGATAACCTACCTTTATGAAAGAAAATAAATATTTTTAAATTATATATTTATAATGTGCAGACACGGCCTTGGAATATCTTTGTTATAGTATATTGATACGTAGATAAATATGTTCCGACATACTGATGCCTTATCAGCCAGTCAGGTATAAAGAAAGAAATATAAAAATAGGTCGACTCCTGTTATAAATAGGGCATTACTAGACTTCGATGTGTATTAGTTTAGCATGAGAATTATAAAATTGATCATTTGGTAGATTGTCTCGTAGAAAATTTATTGCATTGTAGCAGTCGACTTAACGGTCTACCTGATGGTAAATACCGCTCTTGCACTTAGAATTTAAGGCCTTGGGACTTTTGACTTTGGATAAGCAGAGGGATTCAAAGTCTCCCTGTTGCTCTAACGTTTCAAAGTTAACGATCATTGATGCTTCAAACAGCGAACAGGCACGCAATTGATTTTAATGTGTTTTTTTTACTAGCAGGCTAGTTTAAGTTAGATAGTTCCTTGCTATTTATTTATTTTATATCAAATAGAACGACTTGCGCTAATTACACTATTTAATCATTATTTATTTAATAATATAGTCGCCAAGTGTTCGAAATTCGACCATATTGATTTAAATTTTAAGTTTGATCGTTTTTAAGGTTTTATTGTCTATAGATATACCCTCATAATCACATTTCATTTAGTAACCTACTCCACATACATAGTATGTAACCCTAGTTACGGAGAGCTCTACGACATCAGCCGAACAATGCCGAAATACTACGACCGCGATTCCACTGCTTGTGTCAAATGCATGGTTGTGGGCGTGTAGTGTTTTTACATTAGTTTAATGTATTTCTAATGTATATTTTATAAAAATATTAGGATTCGCTACTCCTTCTCCATACATACTTTAACTGTGCCAAATTTCATACTCCTTCAGCCGAGCAATTTTCGTAAAAAGGGGTACAAAGTTTTTGCTTCACGTATTAATATATAGGTAATATAAATTTAAAATATAGCATTCCCGCGTTCTGCTCGCAGTACCTCATATATTGTAATAATAATACTTTCCATTCATCCGCAAAAATATCAACTTCTGGGTTAAAGTCCAAGAGAGCATTAAGCTGCTTTAGTGACCGAGGTATGGGTGAGTTACAGCGTGCGACAGTACGGCACGCTGGAACCGTCAGCAATCGATGCTTTCTACCATAACAATAGTTGTTAGGCACAAACAGTCTGCAACATTTGTCGTGAAGAATCGGAGGCTCGATCATACCCTTTAAAATTTTGCAGGTTCCAACCATCTGATCGTATGATCGCCTTGTCTCTAATGAGTTAAAACCTAAACAACATAACAAACATTTTGTCGAATACAAATAGGGGTACAATTTCCATACAATTTCTTATAAATAAATCTTAGGAAAGCTTTCTGGACTTTTTCCAACATTAGGGCATACTGCTTTTGATACAGATTCCACAAAACCGCGCTGGATGCAAGTTTACTGCGGACTAATGCATAACAAACGAGTTTAATAACATGGCTGCAGTGGAATTCACGATAGTTTCTCAAAACGAATCCATTGAATTTTGTTTTTGAAGCTCCATCTGCATACAGAGTATATAATAATATCTGATTGCAGAGCAGTGCAATCGGCTACAGATTTGATTTGAAAAAATAACTTTAAGTCATCAACATAATATAAGAGGCATCCCGCATTTCGGACCAGTGTAGGCAGATCATTAATCATTGACATAAAAAGAAGAGGTCCCAGTATCGATCCCTGGCTGACTCCTGATCGTGTATGGTAAGAGTGCGACTCATAATGACCAAGCCTCACGTATTGTTGTCGGTCACACAAGTAATCCGCAAGAAGATTGAGCAAACCCGGAGCAATGCCTATTGCACACAGCTTAGATACCAAGATATCATTATTTACTTTATCAAAGGCTTTGCAATAGTCAAAATAGAGTACATCCACCTGATGACCGTGGTCAAGAACGGTAAAGATGAAGTCGATTATAGTCAGCAGGTTAGTGTTGACTGATCTCTTAGTACGGAAACCATGTTGCTCATTGCAAAGATACTGCCTCACCTGCCTATATATGCTTTCATGCAATGCGTTCTCAAAGACCTTTGCTGAAGATGACAAAATAGCTATTGGGTGGTATTTATCTACTAATGATTTGTTATTGGTTTTTGGGATAGGCGTAACACGTGACAGTTTCCATTGTGATGGGTATATATGTATCTAACCTAATTTCAAAGCTAAATTAAATATATGGTTAAGAGGTTGGGTGACGAAGTTATGTCCCTTTTTCAAAAACTAAGATGGAATATTATCTGGACCTATAGAGCTATTAAGTTTTAACTTATTAATGCCTGATCCAATATTCCAATAGGAAAAAACAATGTATATTAATGCGAATTATTCGTACATCTCATAATTATGTTTTCGACATCGAAGTTAGGGATTTCAGGTTGGAAAAAACTGGCAAAATACTCAGCAAATGCCTCGGATGCAGTGACTCCTTTAAAAGCCTTTATATTCTTTATAAGCTACCTCTGGTTTGAACCCTCCCTTTGACCGAAGGCCAGCAATGTGCTGCCAGAATGCCTTTGGATTCGACCTTATATTATTTTCAATATTTTTAATGTACGATGTATATCCTGCTGCTATGCGACTCTTCAAATTGGATTTGAGATTAGAAAATAGCTTATACATCTGTTTACATTTAGTACGTTTTCATAGTGAATGTAATCTGCATTTCACCCGTAAATCCTTTATGATATCATAGGTAAAATAAGTAGGGTATCTTCGGATTATTTTATTACTTCAGCGTTTTTTAGGTATTCATGTGTCAAATAGGCCGTAAACTATGTCATAAAAGTTTTGAGTACTACTGTCGACATCATCACATGCAATAACTGTTTCCCATGAAACCTCAGACAATAAATCAAGAAGTTGCATGATCACATTTTTTGAAGTGCCAGTCCCTGTTGTTTTTAATATTACTTTGTTCAATTTTGTCAGAATGACCAGATGATTGTAACGTTACCTGGATATCCAGCGCCTTATGGTACGCATTAGTCGGCACTAAGCCTTCAGTAGATCTCACTGACACTGCACACAGATTTGCGCTAACTTGGACTAAGACCACATCTAACATACCTCCATGCATATTTCTCCCAACATTCCGATCATACAAATCTCTTCATCCTATTTCCAAATCATCAACTCTTTTTACTGTAACTTATGATATGGATTTAGAAATTCACAGACGGCGGTAATCTTGTGACAGTGCATATTAACCATCACCTGGATGCATACTGCTACGTCAACTGTTTAATGTTCTTTAAACCGAATTTTGGATATTTACGCAGAAAATACTAAAGTGCATTCTTTTCTCCCACTTTTATAGTGCGATATGATGCAGAGCCTATTGGAAGGCCATTAGACTGCCGCACAGAGGACTCGAGAGTTCGTTACCAAGACGCGCATCTCTAAGTTTTCCAGTTATGTATATGGTTAATTATCGTTTGCTTTACCAGTGAAGGGAAACATCGTGAGGAAATTCGCATGTCTGAGAGTTCTTTATAATGTTCTCGAAAATATGTGTAGTCTACCAATCCGCACTGGGCCAGCGTGGTGGACTATGGCCTAACCCTTCTCACATTGAGAAGTGGTCCGTGTCCAGCAGTTCGACAGCTTAACATAGGCTGATATTATATATAGTGCGATGGGACAGTGAGTGGACACGACTGACGAAACATTAGGCATAGAATTCACGTACTTTTGGAGATACAGAAAGGATGAAAAACTGCCAAGTTCTTAACTCCAGATTGTTGTTAAGATTTTTCTGGTACAAAATACCAATAACTCTCTGTTGATCGGATCAGATTTTGATACCAGGCCTTATAGATCCGCAGCCACACCAGACATATATTTTAACCACACCAGGCATATGTACTAGCCACACCAGGCATTCAAAAATGTCAGTGTACTGTTTATTAATTCAGTAACTACTACGGCATCTCTCTGTTCGTTCTTCTATTTACCTGTGAGATTGATCTTTAATAATGTCTATCTCATAGGCCTAACTTATGCAACGGGAATAACGAGAAAGTCACCGTATTGGTATATTTATTGTAGTATATGACTAGTAGAATCTCGCTGATTTCAGCATGAATGGGCCGGCTCGATCGAGGAAGGACTACCCTCTCATAGAATATCACCGTGAAATAGCAGTATTCCTACTGTTGTGTTTCGTTCGGTGAGTGAGAGTGTCGGTGACACAATCACCCTCTTTCCCCCCTCCCGCTCCTTCTCCTTCTCACTTTCCTACACCCATTTTTCTCTTCTTCCTTTCCTAAAGGGTCGGCAATGCGCAAGTGATGCCTCTGGTGTTGCAGGCGTCCATAGGATACAGGTGAATACTTACCATCAGGTGGGCAGTATGTTTGTTTGCAACCCTAGTTGTATAAAAAGAAGTAATTTATTTCGCTTTACATAGACGCATACATGAGTATCTTACAGACTATCATGCATACCATTCGACTTAGTTTTTATGACTTAAAAACTATATATTAATATTGTTTCCATTCCACTGAGGGCGAAAACGGATCAGTGGATCATGAGGCACTTGTCCACGGAAGCGACTGAAAACACACCATCTTTGGATTTTACTGGATGGGCGAAATATAGAAATGCGTTATAATTTTTTAATCTACTTTGTATTATTTTTAGGAAATTACTAAAACGATTTAGATCAGCAATGTCAAACGTAAATGGTCAACATACGTAATACGTAATCCAAGGAAATGCGTGTTACTGGCAGTGCCATTATTTCATTGACTAATTTGTAGGACACGATAGCGGGATACTTTCCTTGACGCACTACCGTGTCTGACTGTAGGTGTGTGACTATGTCAGTTATGCGTTATTTATATCAAAATATTGTTCCTCCGACTAGATTCTGTTAAATTATTTAGGAAAGATGCTGTTATTCATCAGTAGATATATTATACGGTTATACCGGACATTATTGTCTGCATTGTGCCTCGATGTATGTCCCTTCTCACTTTTGATTGAAATTCCCTAAGGACATTGGATCCATGTCCTCGAGTAAGCTTCCAAAAGGGCTGGGTTTAGAAATTTCGCAATATTAGCACGAAGTCTGGAAATGTTTTCGATAGACGGCCATCTAGAATATCAAATGAATAATATAATAATAATGAAATGTGCGTGTGCGTTATCTCTGCTTACTCTGAAATATGGGCGTGGGGCTAGGTATTAATGGGTAGTCAAAAAGGCCACGACCACTATTCATTTATATATTCTGCAGCTTGATTTTAATCACTGCTGAATATAGAGCTCTTGCATCTAACGTATAATGCTAGATTATACCCGTGAAAAGTAAACGAAAATAATAATATTCTAATGAGCGAGGCTCGTGCTCATTATGATATTCTCTGTCTGTCTTATTGTGAGAAGGGTTAAGACATGATTGACTACGCCATCCGGTGACTGTTGGCAGACTTCACTTTCAGACACGCAGGCTTCCTCACGATGTTTTCTATTACCTTATACCATTACCGACTTAACTCTTTAAAAAGACTACCTACTACCTACCTACCTGCTAGTAGTAGTACACCTTTATGGCATAGCCGCAATCTTTTACGGGCCTTGTAAGTTTGTTGCCTTACCATTCTTTATTTATTTAAAATTGTGACATTCCATAAAATTATTAAGTTTCTACTTTAAGGATCCACTATACGATTTTTAAATACATATCTAATATACAATACTGTTGTACTTTGTATATTTATTATGAAAATCTGTCCAGCATATATTGCGATATAGCTTGACTTCTATTAAGTAAGAGGTTCCATACAAAGCAACATTTTTCATTACTAGTTGTGTTCACATGTCAATAAAGAAAATTGGTTTTCTGTAACCTGGAAAGATTTCTTAATGATATAGGACTCGATTTTCGAGGCGCCACGGCTTCGCCCGCATTATAGATTGATTCATTAGATTTAGTCAATAAATTTATATTTCTCGCGATCAATACTTTTTTCTGGATGAAAGATACCCTATGTTCTTTTTACCCTGTCCAACGTGTATGCGAAATGTCATGCCGATTGATCAAGTAGATACGTTATAAAAGCATAACAAACAAACATAGTCACATTTACATTTATAATATTAGATAGGTAGCTATTTTGTACGTGAGGTGAAGTCTTTTTTACTGAGGCACGTATAGCAAGAAAATCTATCACCTAATACTTACTACAAAATCAGTGGAACTTATGGCAAAGATTGAGTTAGTCATTTATAAAAGAAACTTGTGAATATTGTGCATGGAAAATAATTTTACTAACCCACAAAATGAAATGAATAACATAACTAATGCATTTGTCTCTCTTCTTCTAAATATTGCTATTCGTTTTTGCACCCTGAAAGACAAGTGAAGAATTTTGATAACACAAGAAAAATTTACGCTTTAACTTAGAGCAAGTCACGCAAAGCATGACAGATGCAAGTGGGCCCTACTATAAAACATGTAAGATGCTCATTGACGTTTGGGTTGGGATGATAAGGAACAATGAAAAGGATGGTTAGTTAAATATGTTTATTAAATAATCAAAAATATATTTTTGTCAAAAAATGTTTACAATGATTTTATTATACGCAAAACATCAAGATTTGATATAGTTATTGTATTATAACATCAGCTAAGACATGAAATATTCTTTTGATTCTAACGCATCATAACTGTGTGCAGTGATTAAAATTATATTATAAGTAAGCTAAATTCTATACAAAATGATAAGATGCGTAGTTATTAACTGAAATTACTAAAGACTGAAAAAATTAAATCAGTAGGTACAAAAAAAAATGTATAGAATTTAGCTTACTTGTAATTGAACCATATAATTTTATTGTCGACCTTGAAACAACTTTAAGGCAAATGTACCAATTTTATTATTTGTATGGATGTAATATATTGTGTAACCTTAACTTAAATGTTTGTATTAATGTAATAGTATCCGAAAGTGGAATGAAAGCCTTTCCTAAATTTAAGAAATCAGAACGTTAAACAAATAAATATAACAAAAGTAAATAAGATTTTACCGAATTAATAAATAGAAACAAAGTTTCATCGCCCACCCGAAATAATTCACCTTTGAAAGATAATGGTTGCAAATCACTTGCTTGCATAAACTACTATGAGAGAATACTCGTATGTCACAGTCGTTGGTTGACCATTGTCATTATTATGTATCTTTAATGAACCGATTTCTTGTCCCACCTTAATGTAGTCTTTAATAAATTCGTCAAAAACTTCTTGTGGCATGTTAAATGGCTCCACTGATTGCACCATACCTGTAAATAAATTGTATTTTTGAGTCAATTGTATTTACATATATACAATTTAACGCATTTGGCTTCCCCCGTGTTTCCTACGACAGAACGTTAGCGGGATAAAAATGTATCCTATGCATTAATTATATAGGAAATGTTATATATGCGTGCCAAGTTTCTTTCAATAAGTATAACGGTTTACGTGTGATGAGGAACAAACATCTACACATCATTTATAATATAAGGAAGAGTACGAAAACGAATGGGTCGTTTGTATTAATTTAGTAATTATAACATTATTTCCAGTTAGTAGGTACTCACTTTTTAGCGCGCTTGCATCATCTAATTTATACATCATTGGTTTGTGTTTTACATCAATATTTGTAAAATCACATTTCTCTAGAATTTCTGCAACTCTTCTATCTGGATTCTGTAAATTTTAAACATTCGTGATTTTCTAGCACAAAGTTTTGCTAAGCGCAAATTAAGCTATAATAAGCATGTATGCTTTTGGATATAGTTAAATATCCAAAAGAAAAATCGTGATATTTTGGCGTAATCTGGTCATATTATGAAATTTCATTAGGTACCTTCATTGAATGGTATGGAGAAACGAAAACGTCGATTTCCTTTAACCAGGTCTTCCATTTAGGATGGTCTGCCAAAGCCAAGTACACGTCGTATATAGCAGTACTTGCAATAAAGGTCAGGAAACAATCACCATCGTTTGTTAGCAGATTATAAATATTCCTAAAAGCTTTCCTGTAATAAATTGGTTATTTGGAGATATTAATATTAGCCACACTTTGATAAATAACATTAGTTTGTGTATGCGTGTATCTATAAGTTCTTGTTTGTTCAAAGATATAAATATTCAAAATTTATAAATAAGGATCTGGAAAGCCATAAAAAGATTTCTGATATTTATTTATTACGATGCAGAACTCAATTAGATCAGATTAAGGCATTCTGACGTTCTAATGAGAAACATAATTACTAATTAGAGAATGAGTAAGAGTGAGAGTTTAAGTTGCTGGTACCCTTATATAAACTACTCGAAGGCCATGTATTACTGAATGATCTTGTATTTTATTTTATATTGTGTATTTCCTATTTATTAAACAACGCAGCACGGAACCTGGACAATTTTGATTCAACATATTTTTCACAAGGCAATCGTTTTTTGAGTTTCCATATACCCAAATTCCAAATGCGGCTATATAATAATAATAATAATATCAGCCCTGTATTAAACTGTCCCACTGCTGGGCACGGGCCTCTTCTCACTGTGAGAAGGGTTAGGCCATAGTCCACCACGCTGGCCTAGTGCGGGTTGGCAGACTTCACATATCTTCGAGAACATTATGGTGAACTCTCAGATATGTAGGTTTCCTCACGATGTTTTTCTTCACCGTTAAAGCAAGCGATAATTAACTATTTAAAACGAATATAACTTCGAAAAGTCAAAGATGCGCGCCTTGGGTTCGAACTCGAGACCTCTGCATGGCAGTCCAACGGCTTCCCACTAGGCTATCGCTGCTATACATAAACAAAATGCGACTATACATAAACAAAAAAACGGATATAGCTTACTCTTGGTTTTTGACCCAATGCAGAGCGTAGAAAGAAAAAACGTGATTGAATGATTTTCTTAGGTCTTCTGGAAGGTCTCCTTCTATATCCAATACTCTAAACGATATATCTTCTTCTGCGTACTGTATACTTGCAAATTTGATCATATTTTCGTTTATGTCACTTGCAACGAATTTCTTATATTTGTAAGGTGCAAAGTTCTTGGCAAGAACAGTAACGCTACCGTCGCCGCAACCCAAATCGATGGCTGTATCTCCTGTTTTGTTCCATTTGATTTTATGTGCATATTCCGTTAAACATTGTAAAGTGGCTTTTCTTTGGATTTCATTTGTTGCATTGTATAACTCAGGGTTGTTCATAGCAATTCTAAAACAGTAACAGTTTATTGAAATTAAACACTACTCACTCCCCGTGAACATGGCTGCTGAAAAGCAAACGAAACGTCGGGGAAAGTGTAAAATTAAAATTAAATCTTAATAGTTTTTTAATTTAATTGGCTTAAATAGAAGTAAACAGTAACTAGTAAAAGTGTTTAACAATAGAAGTTTAAAGATTCAAAATTATGTAATAATAGTGTTTTGTAAAAAATAAACAACGCAATAAAATCTGTATAAATTTGTTTAATTTCAATGTATAACATTCGCGTAAATGTAATACAAAATAAAGTAACTGTTTATGTAAATATATAAACATGAAAATAAACATTAAAGTAAAATAAAGTATAATAAATAAAATTTCGACTTGAAGAACGAACCACGTGGAAGATCACCCACACAGGTGAATAACGCTGAATTGAAAGAGATGGTGAAAGCCGATCCGAGTCAAACTACCCAGGAATTAGCGACATGGCTTAAAGTTATCCTACCTACAATATTGGCTCATTTGCATCAAATAAATAAAAGAAAAATATGAAAAATGGGTGCCTCATGATTTGACTGCTATGATGCTATGTAGGAATGCGTGTTGAAACTTGTGTTGCCTAGTTGAATGGGTACAGAAATGAAGGAATATTGGATCGAATTGTGACATGTGACGAAAAGTGGATTCTTTACAATAACCGTAAGCAAAAATGCAATGGCTGACCCCAGGTCAAACGCCGCAACAGTGCCCTAAAGCACAGCTTACCAATAAAAAGGTAATGGTAACTGTTTGGTGGTCTCTTCATGGTGTTATTCACTATAGCTTTCTCAGATCTGGTCAAGCAATAACAGCAAATGTTTACTGTGCTGAACTTCGAACAATAATGGCGAAGCTGGCAGTGAAACAGCTCCGAATCGTAAATCGATCTTCACTATTATTGCTCCATGATAACGCAAGACCTCACACTGCACGAGAAACCGTTGTAACTCTACAGGAGCTGCAGTTAGAAACCATACGTCATCCTCCGTACTCACCAGACCTTGCTCCAACGGACTACCATTTTTTTCGTCATTTGGACAATTTTCTACGTGATAAAAGATTTTCTTCCCAGGAGGCGGTACAAAATGCTTTCATGCAGTTTGTCGAATCTAGATCCTCGGAGTTCTATCGTAAAGGCATAAATGAAGTGCCGTTTAGATGGCAGCAATGTATAGATAATGAAGGTAAATATTTCGATTAAATAAATATGGTATATCTTAGAAAAAAAGGGGATTCAATTTTTCAGTACAAATCGGCAATTTCATACTTTAACCCCTAATATTTAATTAGCAATATTTTAAGGCGTTCATAAAAATGGCCGAGCCTATTACCGTCTTATTGAGACATTTCAAGACGCTGTGCTGCAACTGAGAATTTCTTAGCAGATAGTCCCAATAGTACATTCTCAGATTCAAAAATCGAACGTGGAAACGAAAATCACCACACATATGTATGTGTAAAACTTATGTCATAGAAATAACAATGTATGTTTAATGATTTTAAGTGGACAAATATAGAAAATGTTTTCATTATTGACTGGACTTGGTTCTATTGGCTTCGTTAACTAGGAAAAACTAAAATACCCATGATAAATGAATAAAAACATTATTTTTAACTTATATAGGTATCCTTCATAAAAAATATTTTAGAATCACCCATGCAGTATACAAAAAGTCTATAATTAATTTATTATCCTGGTAACTACAGCTTTTGAAATTCATTTTAACTTCGGCAGCTAAGTGGTTGCAATATGAAGTTTGAATCTACATATTCTCGCTCTCAGTAGCAAAATCATTTTCCTCACGCGTATGCAGATCTTCCGTTAGTAATATTTTGTAACCACATTGTAACAAGGCGATTTCATACTAAGCAACCGAAAATAGATCGACATTATCAGCTTGGAATCGACGACGTCTGCCTTTTTGTCAATAGTCTTTTGTGATAACAACTATTTTTTTAAATCGTTGGCCTTTATCTGTACTGTATTTATAAAACGTTGTTCTAGCTCTGAGAAGCAGGAAAGTCCGTTGCGCAAATGCTAAACGTTTCATGTTTTATTCTATTTCTATGTTGCATATAATTATTTATTTGTAAGACATCACAGATCACAGAAAGGTTACATCGTAAAAGCAGCTATATAACATAGGCAAATGTTTTGCGATATATATCAAGGATGATGCAATCAATAGCAAATTGTAAATAACCTGTATAATAAACCGAGATACAGCCCGTATTTGGATCTTGAAAATAGTGTTTTACGAGGGTTGTGTGGCTGTAGTTAACTTATATTAGTAGTTATGTATATATACCTGGCTCTTATGACGATCGAATAACATATAACGTTAGTCTTGACGTTATTAAATTTGTACTTTGGTTAGGAGTTTTAACCAGGTTTCATAACGGTTTTTATGTTCTTCGGGTATCAAAGCCTATAACTGTGCACTGGTATGGAAAAACTGACTATTTGAACCGCGTTGCTTAGAGCAGTGATTCAAGTAACTGGTAGCTGCTAATGTAAGTATTATACGATTGAAGTATTGCACAGATGTTTGATGGTTTTAGTGGTTACTTCATCACTGACACTGATTTCAGTGTTATCGATTGGATAGAAAATGTGTTATCCACATTTAGTTGTACCGGATATAATTGTTCTTTTTCTTGCGACAGAGGCCATGTCTTCAGTGCGGGAGTTGTTTCTTTATAAGGTTCATATTTTCAATAAACATGCCTTTTCATACTTATTTATGATGTAACTATCGAGAGTGCCGGTATTGACGATATCCAATATTATTATGTACTATGCACCTTTAAAATATATATAGTATGTTGTCTTGTGTCTGCTCTTGCTATACAATAAAAATAAAAATACTTTACTGTCGCCAGGTACTTACTTCATTTTGGTGTGGTGGAGAAGCTTGTTTTGTGAATTGAAGTAGGCAAACGCTTGGTGTGTAAACTGGTGATTTTGGGAGACGCCTGTATAAACAAAGAAAATGGAACATTAATTATTACGTACATATTATATCGTGGAATGATTAGGTGGTGTCATCATCTTATGATATAGCATAGCGCAATCTGTTTGGCAGCCCGACTAAGGAATATCTCCGCTCTGCGTTGAATAGAGTGCCTGGTTTCTTTGGGAAATGGTTATACTTGTACTTTGCGCCTTGAAAGGATATCGACTCCTTTTGCAAAGGTTGGCAACGTGTGAGATGCTATATGCTATGGTAACCGTTTAATAGGTGGGCCGTATCCTTGTTTGCCACCTTGAAAGCTTAAAAGAAATCAACCCGTATGTTTAAATTCTACTAATAAGAACGAGAACCTTTTCTATAAGGAAATGCTGATCGCGATGATACTATTTCAAATTTCGTTTATTTACTATTACAAATCCGAAATACGAATCGAGTGTTTACAAATATTAGGGATGTGTCACTGAAATGAATAAACTGAAATAAAGGATATAAAACAGACTCAACCAGATCGAATAGCATTAGGTAATTAAGGCGCTATCATTTTTCATTTATCCAGATTGTCTAATTTATCGTGATCGTAAATATACGATAAGGTGTATTTTAGTTGTAATACTTTTTTTTTTTTGCTCGTCAAAATGACCGCACTCCGCCTGATGGTAAGCAGTCGTGTGGTCTAAGAGCAGTGGCCTCCACATCGTCCTCATAGCAGCCGAGGCGATGTTGAGGTCTCTACTTTGACGGCCTGAGAAGGTGCTTTTTCACGCGCCGCTTAAAGGACCCAGGATTGAAGGAAGAAGGAAACACGTGCCTTGGCAGAGAATTCCATGCCTTGATCGTTCGGCAGAGGTATGAGGACCCAAACTTGTTGGTACGCACTCTAGTCGACTCCACCGTGTAAGGATGGCATCTGAGCTCAGCACGCGTTGTTCTGGATTGGAAAGGGGAGGGCGGGATAAGGTGGAATAACTCTTCAGAGCACTCCCCGTGGTATATTCTGTAGAAACATGCCAAAGAGGCACTAGGGGTTTTCTTTATATATTTCTATTTGTGGCCACTCTTTTCTTTCATAACTAATTCTATTTATATATAGGGTCTGCTGTACCGCCCGAAAGCATCACCAGGGACTAGTGGGCTATTGCCTGACTACACTCTTGTGCCTAAGTTACACTAACTATGTATGTAATATCCAGATAGGTACTGGCAATAAAAAGCCACTCTCCTCCGGAAACTCTAAGAGTTGTTACTGAGCACCTCTTTGAGGCTGATGGAGAAACAACTTGCCATATCACCGGTATGGTACAGGAGCTGTAAAGGGCGGTCATATCCCGTCGTAATTTCGTACGTCTACCCAAAATCCTTTAAGCCTGGGTTGACTCAAGCCTCTTTAGGTTCGACTCTTCACACATGATTGGTTTAGTCGGTACGATCCGAGACATGCCATCTTTTCCCGCCTGACATCCCCTTCTCCTTCCCTTTTCCCGCAGAGAGGGATGCGAAAATGGCATCATACCACAAAAAAAACCGCCTCTACTTGTTGGGCAAGCAAGTACCCGAGATGCATCACAGGAGGTTCAATGTCGCCACTTTACTACACTTACTACACACTAAAGTCGCATTTCTACATTCCTACCAGGATGCACTAGCGAATCATACGATCGAACGCCACTTGCTTATCAGTAAATATAACTTCTAAAAGTACCCGTAATTCAATTTACACATGACGGCGTTTTGATTTGATTTCAAAAATGTCCCGCAAGTTATACATACATAGATAACCTTTTACTCTAATAACTATTGGAGTCGCAATATTAATAATAGTTTGACTACAAAGAGAATATACTACAAAACTTCTATCAATGCCTGTTTAAAATTGTATATCAACTTTGACATCTAGAGAGCTTAAAATTTTCTTTCTTTTCCCCTTTTGTGTCTTTATGTACCTCTAAAATATGATTGATGTTACAGCCGTCGTGTTAAACATTGCTTCTGATTAAAATTAACTATTATTCAGATATGAAGACATCAGTTATTAATGTGTGTCAGTTAGTTAATATCGGTACAAGGCTTAGTTTTTGTCGTGGAATGGCGAGGAGAATTGACATTCGGCTCACAAGTGCAGCGGTTGGATCGCTACGCGCGTCTCGTCCGTCCACCAAAAAGTGCATTGCCCTGCGTCAGCGCAATACTTTTTGTATTTTTTATTAAAGTTTTTGCGTCTGCGCGCAGTATCTACACTCTGTTGGGTTAGGTTACCTGACCTGCCATAATGTGATTTATATTGGCGACGCAACGAATACATTAGATGACGTGTTAACCGTTATTAGTCTTACGTAACAGTTCAGTATTTAGGTTTACAGCTTGTTTTATAAATATAATGATCAATGTTAAGTTTTAATACACGTGGCCTACATTAAATGCATGCAGTGTATGAAATGGGGCTTCGAATACACAACTAATTCTAATGACCAATTAATCTTTAAAGTCTGCAAAAACAATAATTCTCTAATACATAAAATAAAACACTGAATTAAAATGATAACCCAAAGTTACATAAAATCCCTGTATTATTTCCATTAAAACAGGTTACCCAAATTCCCATTTACATACGTGCACTGAAGTACGAATAATGTAAGTATGCATTAATAAACAAAAAAAAATAATATGCGCGTCGTAATCTAAACTCGTATTTCAAGGACAAGGTTAAGACTGCCGAAAAAATTGAACTCGGTGCATCCATACGACATGATGCAAGTGCACCGAGCATTCAACGAGAGCGAGTGTAATGTCTTGATCTTTTATTTTTCTTTGTATTTATGTTGTAATATATTTTTATATGAGGTAGCAGGGAAAATAGTAGCTGCGTAATAAAAGTGATATTCAGTATTATCTGGCTAGTCTAAAATACCTACTACATTAGAATTGGATATAATAAGGTAATAGGAATTATCTGATAATTTCCTGGCAGTCCTTAGTATAGACTACCTACCCTGTATTTAAGACTGCCTCACTGGTAATCTAGATGTCTGCGCATCATCAGGTCTCGAGTTCTCATCATAGATAAAAGTTATTAGAGTTTTCTGTCAAAATCTAATGAAATCTGATTCATCCCCATGACCCGAAAGTTAAAGTAGCAGAACCAAGCATGTACTGTGATTGATTTATGTTTTGTCGTGTCTGATTGCAGTCCCATCAGGCTATAAGAGTACTTAAGGGAATTAGTGAATTTGTACACACTTATGCATTATAAATATGGAATCGCCTGCATGATGGCTAACCTCTGTTAAGAGTTTCCGTGACTGAAAATGCCGTCTGACGACATAAATGGCCTAGCCCATCTGTATTTGAACGAGTTTAATAATCTAAAAATGACCAGCACAACGTTTCTAGAACAGGACCATGCCAGGCAGTGACACATTTTGTTATCATCATGATATAATTATGACTTCTACGTTTGTCCCCTTGACACAGTGTCGTGAGCCTACGAGCATCTGTTTCTAGTTTAATCAAATAAAATATAAATGTTTTATTGTGCCAGCGAATATCCAGTAGCAGTTGCAGCCAAGAAACGCGAATAGAGCTTAGTAGTCGCCGACCGATCTAATAGGGTTCGCCCTCTGTAACACGGGGCTTAATTAAATCTGGCGAGCTGTGAATGAGATAAACTCTATAAAAATCTTCAAGGAGATAGAACCATATATACACATTTTTTTGTAAATTTATTTATACTGCTTTAAAAATGCCTGACGTTAAAGATCTTTTTTTAAATAGTGTTACTAATCAATGTTTTCTGAAACCGAAACTATTTTTAATTTCCCGTATGCCTGTATCTTTTTGGAACTTTGTGCAAGACTCACTAAAAGGATAGTGATGAGGTTTCACACTTTGGTAGTCTAGCGTTTAACTTATGATCTAAGTTTAGATTAATCTAATTCCATTCAGTAGAGCCGGAGCTACCTTGTGTAACGTGATCCGCATCAATTATGTTTCGCGCGAACTGCTCCACACGAACGAAGTCACAGGCATAGGTATGCTAGTTATAAAAGAAAGTGATTAAATAATTGTAATTTGTAGACCGTGGAGGATAATGCTGAAGTATTTTTTTTTCAGTATTGAACTAGTAGTATTTGGGTATAGTTACTAAAATTATTTAATACTGTTTGAGAAGTTATTTGAAGTATACCAAAGTCATCTCTTTGCTAAATATAATTAACCAGCTAAGAAATATCTTCAACACAATCAGACATACACGTGCTGCGATTCTATGTTACTCGTGTACTGTCTGCCCTTCAGGAGTTCCAAGGATTATATTCAGCGTACATGAATCATTGTAAAATGTATACAGGATTATCTTGAAAGTTTAAGTCTTCAATTAAACATCTGCAAGGTCAGTTTACCGACATCGAAGGTGTTTCGTGACATGCGAGAGACAGTATTATTTAATAATTTTGTGTGTAGGTATTTTGCTCATGCCATAGCAGACATACCGAAATTTTTTTAATCAATCGGTCTATTGATGTATGTTTTATATCCGCACTTAACTATTCGGAATATATTTGTGTGAATAGAAAAGGCTCGAGAAAATTAGTGCTGTCTTTTTACCTAAGCAATATCAGCAGAATCTTTGTAAAAAAACAAGATTTCCTTACATTACGTAAACGAATATTTAGACCCAAATCGACTATCTATGGTTCAGAATCTATGGATCAGACAGATATTTGACCCATGTATTTAGAAAATTATATAATATGCGAGGTTACGCACTTCTACGTTTAAATCAAGATATAAAAGGTATTTCAAATATATAAGCATTTTATAATCTGTTTACATATATTTGTAATTATAGAGCATTTATAAATAAGCACATACGTATAATATATATGTGTTTGTTTTGTTTTAAGTGCTGTTCTATCATAATTTGCTATGTGATAACTTTAATATTATTTAACGGAAACGGAAATGACTTATATATTACTGATATTGTAAACAATACATATCGTAAATAATAATTAATTGATTTGTAATCGGGATTTGCGTTCATTTGATATGACTAAGATAATACGACAGCTGGTACAATCAGCGACAAAAGTCGATACGTAAAATTATTCTATAATTAAGAGTTTTGATTAAATTCTGAAGCCCGAAACCATAGACACAATGTTTTTTTGTGCATGCATTTAACTGATTGTCTACTGCTTGACATTTCTATTCAAATAAGATGAGAGGCTAATTATATCTTTACATGTAAAATACCCACATATTTTCTACTAAAAGCATTTTGTTTTAAAGTTGACACTATTGAAACAAGTATCAATTATGAAGAGTTGAAAGCAAGTTAAATAAAGATATTTGGCTTAACCAATTATTAATATATTTCAATTAAGTTTTGAATAAAATTAAAAAGCACTTGGAGTTAAAGTTCAGCAACAAATAGAAAATAACAATAGCTGACTTGTCGAAAATAGTATACATAAAAATTAAATACCTAGATCTATACAACGTGTCACAGATATAACGCACAACCTCAAACACCCCAATTAGATTATTAAATCGTAATAAAAATATAATCATTAAAATGTTACTTTTATGTACTTAAATATTTTAATTTAACGAATTAGTTCTCCTTATTGTGCGCGGATAGTATGGGTATATTACAATAAATCTAACATTATTGCCTTTATTGCATCAAAAACCTTATTGCCTAGAATTGTGATACATTTTCGTTTATTTCGACTATTCAAAGAAAAGGATGACTATAATTTACGTCGTTTTAATTATTTTAGGACAAAAAAAATACCTATATTAAAATGTCCGTCGGCCTCGGTGGCGTAGTGGTTAGTGTAACCGACTGCGACGCCTGGGGTCGCGGGTTCGATTCCCGCTCAAGTCAAACATTTGTGTGCATGAACATGGATGTTTGTCTTGGTCTGGGTGTTTCTATATATAATATGTATGCATTTACAAAAAAAAAAAAGTATATAATGTTTATCCATTGTCTAGTATCCATAGTACAAGCTCTGCTTAGTTTGGGCTAGATGGTGTTGTGTGTATGTAGTAGAAAATATTATTAAATATTATTATTAAATATTATTAAATATTATTAAATGTCAGAAATGGATTCGGTAGCCGATTCTGAACAAAGTACTTTCAGGAAGTGCGTTTAATATGTTACACGTTGTATATGTGACTTTTAAATATGAACTCTGTTTCGAATAGAGTAGATAAGGGAAGAAACTGGATCACTGCAATATTGGGGGGTATATGACCTCAGCAATACGTAACATTTTTATAATTCGTCGTAATATTTAGAATATTTCCTTATTTTCCTAACCTGCCTGCACCTACTACACTATTTTATAAATGCTGCTATCATGTTTATAATATCGTAAATATTATTATTAAGTAAAATGCCTGAATTATTTTATAATATGTCAGATTTAACAATATCGCTGCAGCAAATACGTCGCCTCATTTATATTTCAGACGGAGTCAGAGTCTTGGCTAATAATTTTAAATCTAATCCAGCCAGTGCCATAAGATAGATTTTAAATAAAATAGTGCAAGTATCAAGACTGTACGGAGAATGAAGTGGTAGTAGCCACCAGCAATGTCACCCCGAGTGGGTTCAACCGCCGAACGTGCGAGAGCAGGAAAAAGGGCTCATATTTAGGGAACTTTATTGTACCAACTACCCACTTAACTTGCTCCATATAACGTGTAATCATTTCAAACAATTTATGCACTGACTGAGTGACTTGTAAAGTGCAGCACTCAATTACTGTCGTCGTTAAAGATCTCAGGTATAATTACTATAAACAGTATCAATTTTAGTCGATAAAGAGAATGTTTTCTTTCTTATAACAGGCTCTTTCCAAGGCTAGATAGATTTTCGTATAGATTATGCTCAGAGAAGAAGGGAGTAGACAGTTTTTTTAAATCTCTTTTGTGGTATAAGCTATAATTTATAAATAAGTAGCCGTTTTTAATATATTGCGCGCACGAAGGAGTGTTATTTTAGCATAGTTAAGATTAACAAGGAGGAAGAAAGCAGAATACAAAAAAATATAAAGTTTTGATTTAAGAACCGGCGTATTTGAACCACTATTTTATATTATGGGACTAAGAGAAATGGGTTATAGAACGAAAGTATTGCGCTGACCTGAAATGACGGAATATTGACAGTGGATTGTTAGTAGTAATAATTTAATATAATAAAAATATTCAACGCATGCACAGGATTTGACTGATTTAAAATATTACTAAAAAAGCATGCTCAACTGTGAACGTCGTCCACGAAGATGAAAATATGCTCCACGACAGAATATAATTACTACTTATGTAATATAATTAATAGATAGTATCTATTATATCATGCCTTCGTATAAATATTTGGTTCACAATTTAATTGTGGATCATGTTTTCTTATTTCATTTAAATAAAAAGTCAAAACTAATACGCATGAAAAGCAAACACTTTACATTTACCTATTTTTACCCGACTACGGCGAAGCTAAAAGGAAGGATAATGATTTTGGCAGTCTGGGAATGTATGTTTGTATGTTCCACCGTAGCGACTAAACTACTAAACCGATTTTATTGAATGAGGTGTCAAAAGATTCGTAATACTGACCCGGGTGACATAGGCTATATACATTTTAAATTCGTCCTTTTTAGACCCCTTTTTTACATAGTAGTTTTTAAACTTTTATACAATGAATAGGTTTGTTAGTTTTTTATATAACAGTAGCGACGCTCCGACTTCGCACGGTTAGTGCAAAACTCTAACAAATTATACACCTGAACCTTCCTCATGAATCACTCTGTTAGTAGAAAATCCGTTCAATAGTTTTTGAGTTTATCGCGCACAGACAGAAAGACAGACGCAGCAGTGAACTTTGTTTTATAATATGTAGTGATGATGTCGTATAATTCTACAAGAAATCGAACAAGATGTTTGAAGGGTCAGGCATGGCTTTTGTGCTTATATAAAGTTCATGGTTATCATAAATACAAGCTAATTCGAGATGTATACAATAATGCGTACACTCTCTGATTATATCGGTCTCTGTAGTATTGTAGTACCTATTGTAATTATAATCTAAAATACTCAAGAACTATGTCACGTTTGTTGTTCATTATCGTAGTAAAGTCAGAGATACTATGATAATTAATAACAAACGTGACAAAGTTCTTGGGTATTTTGGACTATTAATTACAATACTACTTTGATAAAATCAATGTGTCTGTTAATAAACTCTCTCCACAGTCATTTAACAAAGTAATTAAATTTATGCGAATGAAATATTTCCTTATTATTTGCAAACGTGACTTATTTAATTAACATATGTATGCGTTTCTTGGAATTGAATGTATTTACGCATTTATTAATTAAATTCTGTGTCTTTGGCGCAGTGGAAGTGCATGCTACAACTATCGTTTCGCATGATCGGGTTCGATTCCTGGGGTCAGGCAGTCAATGTGTAATTGGCATGGATTTAAATAGTACGCAGTAATATATATATATATGTCAATGGTAATTGGTATTTTCTGTACAGAAAGTCTCAGAGGAGAAATTTGCTCGGTAAACGGCAATATGCTCATTCCCTATTATGTAGGTGCTAAAAAGATAAATGGCGAAAGGCAGCTGTAATGCACCTATACTTACGTTTTCGGAGATATAGACGTCAGACTATGTAATATAAAAAAAGAACATATAGCAAATGTAAAACATCAACTGCTGTGTGTGAACATGTGCAAAAGGCCCCAATCACTACTTACTTGAGATTTGACAAACCACAGATATTGGCTAAAGTCCACCAATTCCTACCAAGGATAATCTACGACGCTATTGAAATAAAAATAAACATCCCAATTTCAAAAGAGAAGTTTATCATTAATTAATTTATACCTAAAAATAAGCAAAGCACAGCAAGACTTCATGATCATTTGTGTTCATATTGCATAAATAGAAACACCAAAAATTAAATTATGCGCGGGTACTTTGAAATTACTATATACTTTAAGATAATGAGACGACTACCTTCTTAGTTTTCGCGTGATCGTGTCTGCTGGAAAGCAATTGAAACGTCGGGAAAAGTGTAAATATAAATTGTGTTCAAGAAGTTCATAGCAATGTGTTAAAATTCGTATATAGTAGTTCAATTTCAATATGTAATTCATCACTTCGTTCATGTTGCATAATAGTTTTTATTAAAATAATAGCAGTGCATTGAAAGTGTAATACGAAATAACTAAAATGAAGGTACCTATGTTGTAAAATTTAGAAATAATATTTGTAGGACAACACGAAGTAAACCTGTTTCACGTTTTATTGTTTTCCAATAACTTGACGAAATCACTTTCTTTCGTACATACTAAGTTAATATTGCTCTTACAAGTTCAATAATGTAGGATGCTTCGTAGACGTCATAGTTTTAGGGTTCTTTGTAAATAGCCAGGTAAATAAATATTATTTACTGTAAGTAATAATAATTTATTTCTTAATTTACAAGACGTTAGATAATAAAACAGTAGTGGTAGTAAGTGTCATAATGCACAGGTAGTAAGCCACTGGCACCCTGACTAGGTCGATCCTGTATCTCAGGCACCAGTGAGAAGAAATGTATTTTTAAATATGCATTGCATTTTTGCGTTTATTTCGATATAGTACATATTATGTAGCATATAGTTAGGTCGAAGTTTACTACATTATTTAATCAAAAATCGAAAATAATAGTTAAGTTGTGAAAGTAATTGTGTTTTTGTTTGACAATGACAATGAACTGCTGAGGCAATTTTAATGAAATCTAGCATTAGTTTGTGCCCTAAGAAAACTTATAAGCTAATTTAATAACAAACTATTATGGTATTTCTATTTAGCAAAATAAGGCACAGATTAAAATATAGTAAATGCGGAACCATTTACGTTAAATATCGAAGGCAAGATAAAATTTGTTGACTTCTCAGATATCCAGATCAACGACCCTATCCCATCTGGTTTGGTCCCTGTGACGCAATAGCGCAGTGAAAGTTAGAAAAAATGTCACTAACCCGTGGAGTACGTTCGGTAAATAGATAACTATCATTGTGGGAGAAAGTTGACCTTACCTAATATATTTTGACTGCTGATGGGTACTTTATATCAACCTGACAATAATGCCCAGCGTTGATGAATCGTTAGACTTAGACAAACGTTTATTTATGTTAGAAAGTAAAGACGACGGGTATACGCTTGGACAATCAGGTACCTACATATATGGAAAAGGCCACAGCTTTTATAGTACTAGATATATTTCACAGATAATTCATGAGTGATGTATTGTTATTATCAAAGAATTGTGAAAAACATTTGTAAGTTTTGTTCTATGTTCAAATTATCTTCAGATGTGACACCTAAATTGTGTGTTTTTGTTTGTTGGTTGTAGAAATATTACTACAGATAGGTATACATAAATAATATTTTTTTATAGATTACTAGTAATTTGGGTTATAAATTACAAGTATTTTTGTTAATTTCTCCAGCCAAAGGGGCTTTTAAACGGGCCATATTTTCACAACTTTTTGTGCCTTGTTTACTGCCTGCAATGTTTTCAACTATATCCAGGCCAGCTTAGAAAGATTTAAATGCATCGGCTATTCCAAACAATCTTTGAATAGCCATATGCATAATATAATATAATAATACCTAAATATAATTAAGCTGTAAGGAGTGGCTGGCTACTCCCATATTATAGAATATATGGGCATTATTTTTACTACAATCAGTGGATATTTGAGATGTCCCGTACGTTTGTCATAGGAGTGTGTTCACGTTGGTAGTGTAATGGGTGGAGATCGATCTCTTAATCTATCATAATTATATTCTTAAATCTAATGTCTATTTGTATTTGTAAAGATTGTTATTCCTTCTTGGTGTGTTAGCAATAAATAAGATATTATATCGTGCAAAGTTTCATCCTTTTATGACACATGAATTCTTGGCGAACACTTTAAACGCATCGCAATGCATGCCTGCACAATCTTTCTCTTTAAATTATTGAAAAAAATTCGTACTTTCGTCCTCTCACAACCAGTCAGTGAGTGCAATGCCCCACGAATTTACTGCCCAAATTTTAAATTATTTCTTGTTTCTTTTGCATATGTATTTTACTGTAAGCGTGAAAGAGAGAGTAGTAGGTCGTTTAGTCATCGCGACGGTTAAATTCGCCTCTTATTGACGACCCAATGTTTCGGGCCTTAAGGCAGGTTATGAATAAGGTCATAAAAGGAGAAGTTGTCGTAGGCTTAGAAATTGCGCTGGTTATTATTGTTCTGTTTGGTATTTGTTTGGTCTGCCTCGGTGGCGCAGCGATCGTGAATAGAGTTTTGGGTTCGACACTCGGGTCCAGCACAGAGTTATTGGATTTTTGTCACGAGCAGCACGAAATCTGGAACTGTAGTCGATTGACGGTAATATGCTAGCCCCTTATCAACCGGGATTTAAAAACCATAGCTGGTAAAAGGGAGGATAGTGAGCCTCTGCTTACCTTTTTAGTTATATAGGATTGAGACTTTGTATGTATCGATGTAATTATCATACATATCTACATGTGATCCGCTTTATAAAAAGTACAATCGCAATATTTACCATACTGTATTGCTGCAAGATTGTTTAAATACGTCAGTCTTTCATACCTAATAAGAATATTAACATGCGAAAATAAAGGCTTTTTTTGATATGAAATGCCTATTGCGTTTATGTAGATCATCATTAGATAAACATGATACTATCAATAAGAGTTTGTAGAGACATACTATTTTATTATCATTATCATTTTACAATGGTTTATATTCGGCCTGATTTTTAACTTATACTATACAACAACGATATTATATCATTTACTATTACGGTAAAGAGAGAGATCCGAAACCTCTTTATTTTACTTATACTTTATATACGCATTACTGTACCTATAATATGTACTGCGAAAACCTCAGTGCAGCGAGTCATTAATTATTTTTACCGAGAATTGCGATAATATTACAAATTGTATTCCCAACAGATATTTAATAAATACTGTTTTCTTTCTAAATTACGTTTTAAATTTTTGTTCTCTTTTTATACAATGTGTGCTATCTATGAGTTTATTAAAAACACTAGGATCCAAATAGCTTTATCTCCATAAAAGTCATTTGTTTTTTAGTTGACATCATATTCGGAGGTATTGAGAAAATAAGAGATTGATTTCTTTTTCGTATGTAATTTTTATTTCATTAATGATCTTTAAGTGGTTATATTAGGTAACGGTTATAATAATATGAATGGTTTTGGAATGATCGTTAAGTCTTGGCAACGACTGGCAAACTTGAAGTTAACAAAAAACAAGAACGTTATTTCAATAAAAAATTCATAACAACTTAATTATGACGAAACAATAATTATCCCCAAACTATTTTGTATCATACCTACATAATATTTACGTTACAATATCAATTATTCGTAAAACTAATTAAATAGCAAGTAAGGCAAAATAAAATTATGACGCATATTAATGTTACTCAGAAAATATTAAACCTCAAAGGCTTCCTATGAAGATTGAGATTCATAACCATTATACCCACAGTACCCAAAGTGAATATGTAGGAGGCTTGATTATTAAAACATCATGTAAAATTCTCTCTACCTACTTATTTACCTTTGCATTTCGGAATAAGAACTAATAACACATATTTTATTTAATTTTCCATATAAACAATCAATCAATACAAGTTGAACTCTGTGTTTTTCAAGAACAAAAGCTTTCATGAAGTTACAACAACATTTTTAATCATAAATAATGATGATATTTCGAGGTATCGTGAAAATATTGCGGCAATAGTTGCCTTTAAATGCCACATATTGAAAATAATAAAATATATACATATGTATCTCCGGTACAATTAGCTAAAGATCACAATAATACCTACTGTCACTGATTTAAACTGAGTAACGTGATGTATTAGCGATTTGAAACCATTCGGAGTAATCACGGAACATTTGAATATACATATATGTAGATAGGTCTGCTATGTCAGGCCTTCTTTACAATTTTGGTTGCGTATAATGGTCCCGGGTTTGAAGTTTGTGTCACACAAAGTGCTATTGGGTATTAAGAAATGTTCAACAGCACTTTGGAGTTCTGGGGGTTTAAAATTTGTTGCCGAAATAAGGGTGTAATACATCCCTGTCTGTCTGTTCGATTAAATAGAGGCGTGAAAATCTTACTAATGTTACTAAATACAGCTAAACTGTTTTAAATGTAATTTGGCACACAGTAAGACCACATCCTAATTTTGATAATTTATATCCAGGTAATGGGATTCCAGATTCACGCGGGCGCTTCCACCGCCAGATTTTAAACTTACTTTATACCTTTTGAATCTGGTTTTTATTAAGTATATTACAGTCGGCAGATTATTTGTCGTACTATATTTTGCTTTCCCATATCAAATAGCAATATATGATATGGAAATCTTTTCTTACCTATATATGAAACTTCATATATAGGTGAGAAATATATTATTGTTCTATAAGGCAAAATTCTGAGTTGTAGAGGCTATACAGCTAAAAATGGATACAAAATACAATATCCCGAAATTTCTGAAATATTCTTTATCTTATTACGGGTTTGAACCGATTGCATAACAGTAACGCGGCGTATTGAGAGTAGTAAGGCTCTTAATAAAACCACTGTGGCATCTGCAAGTGAATATGTTCTATAAAATCATTAGAGAGAAGTCTATATTCAAAGTATACTGTTCTACTCAACCAGATTTGGAAAACCAGATAAAGATCATGTGAGAAAAGAGAAGAAGAAAAGAACAAAGAGATTTTAAATAATGTAAAGCACAGTTTGATTGGTGGATTTACTACAGTAATGTGTCACTACAAAAGGCCTTCAGAACTAAATTTATTGCAAACTCTTACTGATTGAATTGTAATGTTTCTATACTCCACAGAATATTGCTATGTTTAGTAGGTACTTATCTCATATCTTCATTCAAAATTAGAAAATTGTTACTGATTTAGGCTAGTCTCCGGTTTAAGTTTACTCTGTAGCATATATAATGTTATTAAAATTAAGTGTTTATGCTTAGGACTAATTAACGAATATAAGGCCCTGCCCCTGTATTCCTAAAGTAATCGTGCAGATATCATTCTTAATAGGTACACAAAGCTAGCTCATAAACTCGCGGTCATGGAATTAATATATATCTACGTAAGAACTTCAAATTTTCACACTTGCGGTTAAACTTTTCCTTGTTATGGATTTAACTTTTCAAATATTATTTTATTTAATGTTTATTTATTTTAACTCCATCTGTACATTTTATTTAAAATTAACGTAGGCTCAACACGACGTGTTACGAGCTATGTAGGTACAGTTCACAGGGTTTCTGTAAATTTACAAAGATGGCGTTGTACTTAGCAATGCGATATCAGTCATTTAAGCATTACAATTGATACTTAATAAAATGTTGATTCGTTGCTGTTTCGCAAATAAGGAGCAACACAATAATATGACCATGTCCTGGGTGTCTTGCAAAACAATGGATCTTATGGAAGCTACTAAAAATCCAATAGATACTCGTAACTGAGTTTTTGTCTGACATATTTTAGATTGCCATCGATATGGTTAAGAAAAAGAGCTTCTCGTTTAAAGTTGTTTAGTTAAAACTGCCTGCTTAATTAACTGCTTTTTTACTTTAGTCATTAATATACTGATAGTTTTATTTAATGTGTGCAAAGTTATTTAACATGAACTAAAAGAACTCTTAAAGGAAGTGTAATATTTTACGAATACCAACAGCTCCTTTTTTTGTAATTAATGATAAAAAACGTCAACTTGTTTTTTAATTTGTTTTAATTGTGGCATAACGTTTTCTGTGAAGTAATGTTTTTTATTACAGACTATCGCCTGAAGAATCCAGTTCTTTTCTGGTCCATGTTAATTATTATTAAGTTATATGCCTCAGATATCCTCTATAACAAGTAGAGTTGTCTTCATTACATATGTTTAATTAATTGATAATCTAGGTAATTAAAAATACCTATAAACAGTTTACGTACTGCTCAATCTTTTTGTAAGAAATTATTATTTCATTAAAGTTTTATAGATAACAATATCTATACTATACTACAAATGTACGTTACGGTTTTTGAAAATGTGATAATTAACAGAAACATAATTACTAAAATATAATTATTACTAGCTTTTGCCCACGGCCTTGTTCGTTTGGGAGCAGTTATATTTTACGGTATGAAAGGTATTGTATATTTTTTACTGTACCCCTGACTACGTGTATACAAAATTTCATGATGGTTGGTCGAGTAGTTAAGGAGTGAAAGCTTAAAAGCAAACATACTCGCATTCGCATTTATAATATTAGCAACGAAGTTAGGATTGTATTTTTAATAGGTATAGTGCAGGCCAATCGACTTTTTAGTTTCCTTTCAATATTTCCTATCTATTACGCCACAATGCTAACAATTTTGAATCGACTTAATCTTTTTCGCATTCTCCTTTTGAGTCCTAGAATATATGTATGTATGTAAAATATGTAGATATGTTCATTGGTTAAATAAACATTAGGATTTTTAAGAAATTGTTATTTGGCAATGAAACAAATGCCAATTGTTATAAATGAGTGACTTAATTAGCGCCAGTCAATGAAATCATTTGACATATCGTTGACTAACCTTTCAGAAACATGGACTCAGTAAGCCACAACTATAAAACTTGTTTACCTACTACAAAAACTATACACAAGATAATGACTTCACAAATCCGATAAACGGTTTTTCTATGGATTGATTGTTTCATCGGGTTGAAATTGACTTTTAAGTATGTAACACACATTATAAAAATCATGTCATCCAAAAATGATAGTTTCATAATATTTATAAAAATGTAATTTTTGGCAAATATTCACTTGTAAGCTTTGCCAAATGGATCGGGCTTAACTCAAAGTGACATCAACAGGTTGCGACGTTGGCAGACCGATAACTATACAAATAGTGTTCATGGGTATAGTTAAAAATCTATTGGTCCAGAGCTTTTGTCTTAATCATACGTTTTGTGCATCTTACCAAAAATTCTAGACAAATTGATGTCTTATTGAATAGACTTACTTACTGGCAGTTTCTAATTTTCGTCTTATTTATTGTACCTACATATAACCTTTAAAAGCTACTAATGATAAAATGTCAAACAAAAAGTACCTTTGTGACATTATTAAATGCCTATATAATAATTGCCAATCATAATTTATTGACAACGATTTATTAGTAACGCTTTAAAAGCATTTTTCATTAGAAGTACTTTCATATAATTGCAAAGAATCCAAAGAAGAAGTAAAAGAACGCACATATTTCTTACCAACAACACATATTCAAGATAAACAGGAAGTGTATAATGGACGCAAGAAAATAATCAAGCTATTCGTAATACATAGAGATTATATCTGCACTCGACGTCATTTCTCGACACACAGCGAGCGGACATTCGTACATACAGTTATTTACTGACTCACACAGAGATGTGTCTACCTATCAACCTAAAGAATACCTAAAAAATACACAAAAAGCTTTTTTCCTAAGAATAAGCGGGACGGAGTACGGATCTTATTTTTCTCGCGGACGTTTCAGTCGCTCTCGGGTGGAGAGTGGAGTCACCGAGCCGGGAGTGTGGGTCTCCCACCGCCCCCTGCAATAATACTGCGTCACTATTTTGCGCCATTACCTACACTCGCTTCCTATTCTATAAGTAGCGAGGCCTCTAGAACGTAACGTTGGAACTGCCAACTTACTCGGTAGGTGGATGACCACTTAAATTGTAATCAAAATCGATTGTAGAAGTTCGGTATCGATTCGCGAGTTGGGAAGTCCTTGACCTCATTTCATTAACAATCTATTTGGAGCCGATATGGTATCGATATCAAGATTCGTTGCCTATTTAAGTAGAACTTCTGTAAATAACTGGTTTGCTCTTTAAAAACAAACCTGTGTAGACATTTTGTCTATTTGGTTTGTAGATTTAAGTTGTTTAATCTTTAGGTTTATGTTCTTGTGATGATTAATGACGCAATATGTGACTTGTGCTTTGTGCATGTGGCATTTCAAGCTGTTATATTTCACATTAGCGAGTCGCCAAATTGTGTTTGAATAGGATCTGAGCAATTAGCTTTCGGCAATCAGTGTCAAATATACGGAAGGATGTTGTTGTCCTTCCCTTTATTTATACTAAAACGCATTTCACATTTGTTAGGAAAATATTTTTAGAACTGATTGACAAACGGCAACATGATGCTTTGGTAATAATAAATTAATATAAGCTTTTTATTGTCTATTTTTACCTAGTGTATAAGTCAGCCTGGCTATCAACTAAAAACAATTTCGCACCCTCTCTCACGAAGCAAAAAAGAATACTTATAATAAATGTTATTAAAATTCTGTGTTAGTTACATTTTCTGAATTTAATGTTAATTGCTTCATCGAATATATGAAAGCTGGAAATGAGATAGACCAAATTTTACAGGAACCCGAACGCAGTAGCGAGTAACAGCCAGCATATCATATATTTATTTTAACTAGCGGTCGCTAAGTGGTCAAAATTCGACCATAATTGATTTAAATTTTAAGTTTGAACGTTATTAAGGTTTCATTGTCTGTAACTATACCCTTATAATCACATTTCACGGTACCTAAGATATATAACCATAGTAACGAAGAATTCTACGACATCAGCCGAACAATACCGAAATACTGCGAACGCGATTCGACTGCGTGTGTCAAATGCATGGTTGCGTGTAGTGTTTTTTTAAAATTAATTTAATGTATTTCTAATGCATATTTTATAAAAATATTAGTATTCGCCACTCCTTCTCCATATAAACTTTAACTGTGCCAAATTTAATACTCCTCCGTCCGCGCAATTTTCGAAAAAAGTGGCACAACATTTTTCCTTCACTTATTAATATACAGATATTATGTGCTGTGTGCACTTAGATATAACAATTCAAGTAAGACGAAGCAAGGGAAATATTGTATTGTTGTTGATCATCAATTGAAATAATTAGAACACAACGCTCGTAGTATTTTTAATATGGGCACTAATCAGGCTGTGGTCCTAAATGTGATCATTTTAAAATTGATAATTTTGGTCTAATAAAAAATAGCATGATGATGGCAAAGTTACGTGCTAAATCTGTTGGATTTCGAGTGGTACTAGCTCCGTGGAGCCCGGCTGTTTTATATGTGTTGCACTGTTCCGACGCGTACAACTCGCACGTCGTTGTACTGGTTTAATACGTACCTCCGTACTACCGACTACCTAAGTTGCTTCACTTACACGATTAATACTTCATGTTTTATTTGCTTTTATAAACTTCTTACTGCTTATCCTAATTTCATATCTACTACTGTGCCATTTGAATTCTGGTGGTGACATGCGTCAATGATTTTGACGAATGAGATTGACTTTACTTCCTATCTTTGACATTTCTTCAGCTTTAGCTTTCATCGCAATATAAGAATAATTGTACAAATTTATTGCATTTGTCAAATTATTTACCTGCGTAAATAAATTTGACAGATGTAAATTGAATAGACGAGCTGAAAGCCGCTATAGTAGTAACGGGTAGTTGTAGAAGCACCCTACACAAATTGGGTGACTAGTACATGCGCAGACTACTTACGCAGGCTACATGCACGGGTTTATCATGCGGGTTAATCGTACGAGTAGCTTAAGTCGCTGATTTAAGTTAAAGTAAATTCTTCAACTTGCGAATGTTATAAGCAGTAGGCGCGAGAGCTATTGGCTTTCTTTCTCAGACAAGCAAAGCGGCCAGTCAATCACCTTTTATATATTTGCAGGTAAACATTTATATTATGTTGATTTTAAATAATATGTTGACTTTAAATAATTTAGCTCAAAGTCAAATAAGTCATACTCGCAATTTATATACTCGCAATCTATTTGTTGAATATGAATTATTTTTTGTTTTTCTTAGGATAGGCGTGGCGTATTCTCTATCCTAAGAGGATTTTCCTTTTTCAAAAGAAGATAGTTTATAAAACTTACGTCGATTTACATTGTCTGAAAGCGTTGTTAATTCATTTAGTAAAAATACACACTACATTCAGGTCTTTCCAAAAATAATCTGGTCAGTTTTAGGTGTGAAGAGACCATTGGGTATTCTGCACAAGCAATAATTTTAGCAAAACAATGAGCTAAGTCTGAGTACCGTAGCCGATGCAGCGCATACAAATTATTGACAATCGATATTAAAGTACTACACGCACCGATGCACGTTTAATTCGATAATGTTCCTTTATTGATGGTGTTTTAAATCGATACGTACTTTCATAGTAATATTGCTCGGTATTAAAACTTACATGAATTGATCTTTTGTGACGTTCTACGGTACCATGTTTCCACGACACGCTGCTAAAATATTGCCACTTATTAAATTTAACTATTCATGCATTTAATTTTGTTTATAAAGTTGTTATTTGAGTAATATTTACGATCATTACTTGAATAATTCGTTTTGTAGTCGATGTAGGCAATTACTTTTTCATCCATCAACAAATTGCCGTCGCTATAATAAAGAAGATAATGCATTTGTAATCAAAAAGGATATTTAGTTCCATCGCTATGCAGGTGTTCCTCAATAACAAGTAGCAACTATGTTTGCTTTAATAAAACTCCAGAAATAGTTATGTATAGCAGACTGGAAATGCAACTATCTGCTCGGGGGACATCTGAACATACCTTCGCAGATATAGGCTTGGAGACAAAGTATGTACTATGCTGCGAGTTTCCAACAAATACTATCTATGATAACATATCCATTGCTACTTTATCGCTAATAACCAAATTCGTAGTTGTACAAAATACGCAATGTATGCGGTTTACGGCGATAGCATCGTGGAATGCGATGTCGTACGTTTGTTTTCGGTGCAGGGGTGGGTGTGAGGCGACGGTCCTTTGATTCTGGCGAGATTAAACGTGCGGCAGACGGTGGCGCCTCTATCGATTGTTGTTGTAATTACAGCGCTATCCTCGCCCAGTCGCAAATGAAATTGTTCCGGACAGAGCTAGCTGCGGATGCCAACGTGGTGTACACTTGTCCCACGATCATGCTGCCACATTCTGAACTGTAAAACCTAGTACTAAGGTTTGACACTAGGTTTTTAGAAGTCCCTCTACAACGGGTGGCTTGCGGGCGCATTATTGCATGCGATGCTGTGTCGTATGTTTTGATGGAATTCTAACGAAATGCTTTGGTTGCTTCACGTCGTTTTTGTAACTTTGTTCAACGTGTGATATAAATGAAGTGAATATTGTGTGACATTATCGAACTGATATAAAAGCAGATTTATATTTATAATATCAAAAATCTTTAAGAAGGACTGTTGTGATTACTTAACTACTTGCTCGTGTGGTTAATATGTATGTAGGTTTATTCAATTTATTTAATGGTAAAATTTAAATAAATAACTGCATGGATGGCGCAACGAGAAAACGGTAGTCATGTCGCTGTCTCCGCGCCGAGTGTAGCGGGTTCAAATCCCACAGCGAACGATTATTTGTGTAATCCACAAATTATTGTTAATTGTTCGTAATCAAGGTGTATTTCAAGTTAGTTAAGTGTATGTTTGTAAAGTTGCACGCGACACAGGGCTTGTTGTCTACTACGAGACTTAACTGGGTTAAAGAAATAAGTATATACAATCAAATTTCTCTCCTTTAATATAAAAAATATATAATTATTATTACACTTTTACTTTGGTCGGTGTATAAACTTTATGATACTTTACAATCAGAAAAAACATCATACCAAACCAACGTCTTATAAAAATCTTATCTATCCAAAAAATATATAAGTATAGTGTCTACGAAAAGGCTGTGCGGCTGTTACGTCTGCGCACTAAACGAAATACGAGAACAAATCCAGATCTGTATCCGAAATGCGAATGGGAACAGAGAGTGAAATCCAATAAAACATTCGTAGCCCTCGAAGCGTATCTACGTGTACGTGACGTAGACGCCTCCTCGCAACGCATGCGCAGCACACTCGTACAGAACAAACGGACAATTCCAATTTCAATTGTAGAAAAAAAATAACCAATTCGAAATGGAGAAGGCTTCGCGGCGACCAATAGGAGCGCTCACAGTCGTAATGCCAACTGTGTAGGCGGGGCGAGTGATATCTAGCATTGGAATGTTCGTTGTATTTGTTTTGCCGGATCCGAAGGCTTTATTGCATGGTGTTTGAGCCTCTTTCCCCTTGAGGGTGGCAGCGGCGGAAAGCTCGGTATGGTTTTGGGATGAGGCACTTCACATTATGTACGAAGTCGTTTGCAGCCTACGGCTCGGTGACCTACATATACGATTGTCTTTGTCTTATTGTTGTTGTGTAAATAAAAGCTTCCCGAAGTTATGTACAACACATTGAATATCTCTACATAATCGTAATAATGATTCAAACAAATCATTTGTTAGAAACGTAAACAAAATATGGCGCAAAAGAGCTTAAAAATAAGTAGCGACAGAATTAACCTGTAATGAAATCAAGGAGTGTCTCTGACTTTATGAAACTGTGAGTATTGATTTTTCGATAGGGAAAAAACGAAGGCAACGATCTATGCAGATCTGGAGTGCTCTCGGCACATCAGATGGCACCGGCGGGCAGCCTCCGCAGACAATCGAACGGTGGGGGAGCCCCCCACTGGAGGTCGGGGAACCGCCACAGAGTACACGCGCAAGCACTGTCTCTGGAGACGTACACCTAGGTTAAAACGTTAGCGGGACTAAGTAGGTTTTATACTATTGAGAAATGTTGTAATGAAGGTTAAATAAAACTGAGTATAGGTAAAGGCCAGGGTATTAACGTTGGCAAACGAAATAAACAAAATTTTGACTTCATAAAAATTGTTACAAAGTGTTTTAGCTAAGTTAGTACCTAACTAGGCAATAAACCTAAACCTTTTTGACAAGAAAATTTTAGTTACATCTCTGCCCTGGTAAGTATTTGAAATATTTTGTGATGTAAATACAGGTCAAGTTAAATCAATCTTGAAAATCTAATTTCGTATCTGTTTCAATATCTGAATGATTACTAATTATCAACAGTAAGTAAAGTTATACCTAGAGTCAGTACAGTGCTGAGTACTGCTGAGCAATATTGTCATTAAGAAAAACAAAGAGAATCTCTGTTTTAAATTCACAAAACTAAAATTTGAGCCGCTTCTACGAATAATGTAGAATATTACTTCAAGACTATTTATATCACAAAAGTATTAGCACAAATCAAAATCGCATCTAAACGGAGAATTATCTATGGCGATATCGACCCGTCGGCGGCGACTTCCCATTCTCGAAGTAAAACACGGCGGGAAGGAAACCGCGGGATAAACCTACCCCACCACCGCCCCCCCACCCGATCTTTACGTTTCAGGAATAAATATTTCAGAGCGTGTGCTTCGGAAGTTAAAGTTATGTATCGCCCACGCCAACGGTAACAATCTGAGAATGAGAAAAGCTCGCTTTACTTTTATGAAAGTTCGCTTTTATGTGCGATTTTTGTAATGTATTAGGTATTATATGTGGCGCCGCCCGTGTTCTGTCTTTGTTGTGATCTTGTTTATACTCCATTTGCTCTATGTGTGATTAGGTTTTGAAATGATAATTTATATTTTTTTTATAATAAAATATTGTATTATTTTTGTCTTTTGTTTATTAGAACTGTAGCTTTGAGTCAATTGAAGTACTTTCAGAATTTAAAACAACTTTTCAATATGTTGTTGAGCCACAATTATAATCGTAAAACAAAATAAAGATAAGCATCACGAATGTTAAAGACTAACTAATACCCGCGTCTTTTTTCTGAGGTTGGGTTAAAAGATTCCACAGGAGCCGTGCAATTTTTCGGATTAAATATAGTCTACTTATGTTATTGGCAATAAAATACTTCTATACTAAGAATCATATCGATGCATTGTTGCGTAAAAGGAGTACAAACCAATCAAACATACTCGTACATTTATAATATTCGATCGATCATAACTACGAGTATGTCACCATTATTTCTCCTGTTACAACTGGTAGATTATCTGCAAATACACCTATGTATATATGATTCTGGCAAAGATTGTATCTCGAAATCCTTCAGAATTTTAGAACTCAACCTAATTATTTAAAATGAGGAATACTTTTTATATCAGACGATGAAAAAGTTTTCTGTAAGACTTGTACAATTTCTCAACACAAAGTATGAACACTTTTACGATTTTTTCTGTCATTTAAGTATTTTTATTATCTATAGTATATTAATCCTGTTCTATCTACAATACTTCTCGAGTCAGGTAAGTGTTAGAGCATGCGCAAAAGTAGATCCTGGGGACCCAGGTTCTATTCTAGTTTTGCGGTGTAAACGTGTCTCGTTGTCTGATAATACTTCAATATTATAACAGCTTATGTGTTCAATATTAACTCTTGCATTATTTAACATTGTCAGTTGGTAGAGAGGCATAAGCTAGCACTCTCTTTTGTAAAAGTATTAATGCGTTATTTGAGATGGTGCAAGATAAATTTGGTGTACGATAGTTAGCCTCATTACATGAGACCTAGAAATACATAACCGAATGTGGATGTACCACAGCTCTACCAACCCCATCTTCTTAAACCTTTAGGGACATACACATCATAGATGAAATACAGTACACTGCCGGTAATCCGACAAACGTTTTGCAGAGCGGTGTCGGACTATCGAGTTTGTCGGATTAAAGAGTACTACCACATACCCCGGCAGTTTTCGATAAAGAGTAGCTTGTAATCCGACAAATAACAAATCAAAATGATAAATTTCTATTTAACTACAACACATCTTGTGCAATACTAGTGGCGCGTAGAAGTAGATTACAGGGGCGCCGGATTAGAAAGGGGCCGGACTACCAAAGGTCCACAGTAGTACTAATTAAAATCCTAATGGTAGAAACTTTGGTCATAATGAGGATAATCCCATAGACATGGAACGTTTCGTATATTTGCCTCTTAACTATACTCTAAGCACGCTGCACTCTGTACTCTGTACCTACCTAAATCCAAACTCAATTTTGCATCTATAATGTTAGTGTGAAGTATAAACATTTTAACGATCGAAAAGCGAGATTAGGAGTAAAGTATCGCCTTGTCGAACGGAGAGATGATTCCTTTGAGACCTAGAATTCATGTCAGTATGTATAGGCAGTAAGTACAAAGGCATGATAGGCATTCCGTTTGTTCGATTGTCTTCACTTAATAGCTTAGAAGTAAACTGTTAACAGATAATTATATATACTAGCGGTCGCTAAGTGGACGAAATTCGCCCATAATTTATTTAAATTTTAAATTTGGGCCTTATTAATATAATATAATATGATGAGGTTTTATTATCTATTACTATATCTTTGTTCACATTTCATTTAGTCACCTACTCCACATACATATGTATGTAACCATAGTTAAGAAGCATTCTACGAAGTCAACCGAACAATGCCGAAATACTACGAACGCGATTCGACTGCTTCTGTCAAATGTATGATTGTGTGCGTGTAGTGTTTTTCCATTAATTTAATGTATTTGTAATGCATATTTTATAAAAATATTAGGATTCGCCCCTCCTCCTCCATATAAACTTTAACTGTGCCAAATTTCATATTCCTCCGTCCGCGCAATTTTCTTAAAAAGGGGTACAAAGTTTTTGCTTCACGTATTAATGTACCTATACATAGATTAGGTAAGAATCTATAATTATAATTTATATTCTGTCTTGTTTGGGAGAATGGCAGTAGATACGCCAAATCGTGCTCAAACGGTAACTCTTGTAGTAGATAATCTTACTTGACTACTTCTTCACCTTGGATATAAAATTTTATTAATATGTATACATATATATCCAGCCATGAGCCACAGGTATATATTTATTTAAAAGACGACATTTGCAATTAGTCATAATTTCTGTGTCTAAAATAACTTGACACACATTTAAACAATAGACACAAAGAACACCTAGACTTGGAACAATTATTTATGGACCACATAATTTTTTGGCCTGCGTCGGGTACGAATCTAGGACGCTCAGCAAAGTGATAGTGACGAAGCGAACACTTAAGCCACTACGCCATTCGTACAGTGAAATTTTATTACCCATTCTGCTAGGTATGTTTCACGTCTACCGATCAGTTTAGTTCAGAGTTCTGTAACTGTGAACTGAAACTACCTGAACTGAACGCACTTTTACACACCTGAGACCTCGAACACAGCAGTCGCATGCAAAAATAAGAAGGTGACATAACATAATATACCTAGTAGCCGATACAAATACGGCGACGACCTTGGACAGTGGCGATGCTTAGATGTATAATTATTAGCTACCCAAGCCATTAAAATTATTATTGACTGACTATCCCCCGAAATTTTCCGATACTTTTTTTCTGGATGTAATCTAAATATGTATGTCTCAAAACGTGTTAGCAAAATTTCATGATGATCGATCAAGTAGATATCGCGAGAAAACGTAACAAACACAAAAAAAAACCCGTATTCGCATTTATAATATTAGTTAGAATTGCGATGTCAACTATTAGCTTGAGTTGGCGTGTACGCAACCGTGTTCCCAAAAAGAAATATAAAAAGGAAATAAAATTACCTGATGAATAAACGTTTGTAATTTGTATATTTTACATATTAATTATTCATTGAACTAATAATACTATTAGTTTTAAAATATGCGACTGATAGCCTCTTATATTATATGTAGATTTGGAATTAAATTTGGCTAATTTTATGTACCTACATATATACATACATACGTATGTGTATAATTATTTAAATTCTTTTAGTTATCAACAACGCCCTCTCTAGGAATAAATTCTGTGTCGCGGGGATCTTTACAAACACTAACAAAACAACGGACACAGTGAACATCTAGACTTGGAGCAACTATCTGTGGCTCACATGATTTTTTGGCTCGTGTGGAGATCGAACTCACAACTCTCGGCTTAGTGACAGTGGCGAAGCGTCCACTTAAATTACTACGCCATCCGTCCATAGACAGACCATAATAGAGTGTGACACATATATAACGGCATAGAGCCAACCATTTGCAAGTGGATCAATTGTATGCTCGGGGTAGAATCATTAGGGATGAGTTGTTAGGAGATGAAATGTATGCAACAACAACAAAGGGCTGCCCTCAGGGTGGAGTACTCTCACCACTCTTATGGTGCTTGGTGGTCAATTCACTCTTAGAACAGCTCAACAAAGGTCCGTACTTAACGGTCGGATATGCGGATGGCTTGGTGATACTCGTCAATGGAAAGTTCCCGAGTACGGTATCTAGTCTCATGCAGAAGGCCCTGATTATGGTGGAAAAATGGTGCAGTAGCAATCATTTATCAATCAATCTAGGGAAAACTACTGTCGTGCCGTTTACTAGGATGAGGGATTTGATAGGGTTGGGAATTCTCTCCATGTATGGTACGCAGTTAGAATGGTCCATGGAGGTGAAGTATCTAGGCATGACCTTAGATAGCAAACTAACGTGGAAACCTCATGTAGACAAAGCCATAGAGAAGGTCCAGCGGGTCTTCGGCATGATTCGTTCTACTTATGGGAAGACCTGGGGGCTAAAGCCCAAGGTCATTAAGTGGCTATACACGATGATGATAAGACCTATACTCACGTATGAAAGCATTGTCACCAGACAATGGCAATTTTGGCCACCAGGCCAAGAACTAAACTAGCTACATGCAGGATCGCGCTGTCGAAGGTGCAGCGATTGGCCTGCATGGCTATAACAGGGGCGTTCCCGACTACGCCAACGGCAGCGTTAGAGGTCCTCCTGGATCTAACGCCGCTACACATTGTTGTGGAGTCAGAGGCGATAAAGGCGCTGCATAGACTATCTGTGCATGGGCTGTGGAGCGTCAACATGCCGGTAACTCGAAACACAAAATTGGAGATTTCAAAGAATCTCAAAAGGATTATGAGCATGGCATGCGACAAAATGCAACCACTGCACATATTCAAAAATATTTTTTAAATAAAGATCCCCACGAGGGACGAATGAAGACAAGGTCTACAATCCCCTGACAAGGGTTGTCTCATCTGTTACACTAATGGTTCCAAAATGGAAACAGGATCGGGCGCTGGTATCTATACCAACGACTGCAAGATGAGCCAAAGCACGGGCGAATATGCAACGGTCTTCCAAGCAGAAACCTATGCTATAATTGCCTGTGCTCACGAGAATATCAACAGTAATGTCACTGACAGGACTGTGTATATTATCAGTGACAGTCAAGCTGCTCTCAAGGCTCGGCACTCGTGTAGGGTACACTCCAGACTGGTCCTGAACTGTGTTAAGGCCCTAAACAAACTTGGCAGAAAGAACACAGTCAGACTGGTGTGGGTTCGGGGCCATGCAGGGGTGCAGGGCAATGAGAAGGCTGATGAATTAGCCAGGAAGGGCTCGGAGCAAATGTTTGTGGGCCCCGAGCCATTGGTGGGACCCTCTGAGAGCACCGTCAAGGCAGCTTTGAATGCACATGGTAATGATAAACACAGGCTAGAGTGGATGGCCCTTAGGGGTCTGGAACACTCCAAGAAATTCATTGCAAACAGAGCCACAGACTTCACCCGGAAGTTCTGCGGGTATAACAAGAGCCAAATACGCCTGTTCACAGGAGCGTTCACTGGCCATTTTGGCACCAACGACTTTCTGTGCAGATTGAGATTGGCACACAATTCGATCTGCAGAGCCTGTGGTAAACATGACGAGTCCATATTGCACCTACTATGTGAATGCGACGCGTTGGCTGGATTGAGGATGGGTCTGATGGGATTGGCATATTCAAACCCTGAGGACTTCAGGCTTCTCCCTCTGAAGTAGTAGGGAGATAACTAAGGGATAAATCTTGGGGCCGACACAAAAGATCCCAATGGGTCGAAGTGTCGCCGGTCTGTACTGACTGGCCTGGACTGGCTGGAAACACACAAGATAAGATAAGACACATATATGATTTTTTTTATATCAGCTTTTTATCATTTTATGCACCTGTTTGCATTATTTAAGTCATGATAAAGAGATAAGAAAATTTTGTACTTATGAGTGAGTTGCCGATAATTAGTTAGGTATATGCATAAACTAATAAATAAGATACATTTACATAGCGATAAAGACATCTTAATTCTAATTCACAGAATTCTCGCTGTCGTTTAGTCTTATCGCAATCATGACGTTAGAATCAATTGCCAAAACAACAACTATGTATTTATTCAGTTAGGTAAGAACATTTTCCACTAATACATCGTCACATGCGTCATATTTCCACATATTAATATTTTTTTGGTATTATGTAAACAACTATATTTCACTTTTGCTTTGATGTATTAAATTCCGTTATTTTTGGCACAAATTAGTACCTACCTAATCTAGTCGCGTATAGTCTAAAACATTTTTTTTAGTTTTCTTTGCAATTATAAATATGTCAAAAATATTCATTTTACAGTAAAGTGTCATGTTAAGTATCATGCCAATTAACAAAAAATACAAGAATATTTCAATTTGTAAAAAGAAGAAGCTAGAAGCTTCAACTAATATAAGTATTTCAGATAAATATTCTGATTCCATATTATACTTTGAAATATTTTTGAAATATAATAATGACTCTTTCCTGCGCGAAATTTTGATCAGAACATAGGCCTTCGCATAGATCTGCGTGCCTGTATGCGAGGAGTTAAAAAGCCTTATCTAAGTCCATTTATTTCTATAATACGTTTTTGCACACATATATAATTTTTACACAGGTAAGGTATGTGTGGGCGACCATTGGAATTATTTAGAGCTTTATTATTTAAATTATGCAGAGGTTTCGAGTGCGAACCCAAAGCGCGACATTTCATTAGAAATAAGACTATACCTACTATAAGTACAGTTTTCTGAATTTAGTGTTTTAATATATACAGATACCAATCTAACATTATATGAAAACACCGCGATAAAATCTATTCAGCAAATTTAATTATTTAGTTTCAATGCTTAACATTCGCATAAACGTAACAAAATGTAAATTTTACAGTCAGCTTATATAACTTAAATACATACAACTAATGTGGCAAACAAGCATACGGCCCTCCTGATGGTAAATGGTCACCGTAGCCTATGGACGCCTGGAAGACCAGAGGCATCACTTGCGCGTTGCCGACCTTGTAAAAACCTTTTAACCCCCTTTTTGAAGAATCCCATACTGTAGTGTTGTAGTATTACTCACTATAGTGCAGTTCTGAAGCTATGACACCGATGATACATATTGTCACACGAATACAATTCAAGGTTATTGGCTAAAACCTATTCCTTCAGTTTATAAACAAAACTTTTATTTTCTTTACCAAGTACTTGCCATTTGTTCATTGTTCACAGATGTTTAAACACTTCAATGATTTAAATACATAGCACCGTACGTTGAAACTACCATTAACTGTAGCCAAGGCCACGGCGACACACCAATCGATTTTACGGTTCGGCCACAAACGCAATAAATACGTTCGTACTCGTACTATAAGCAGAAACATATTACACGTGGCAAGTTGTAGTACATTCAGAAGGCCGATAACAATATTTTCACAAGCCGGTAGATGAAACTGAATGGCATACTTATATTTTATAGTATTTTTGAAGTTAGATTGGTTCTCAAGACTGTCAGACTGGTGTCAGCATGTCAACATGCGCAAGCTTCTTGTCAAAGTTAGATTTTTGGAGTGTTTAAGTTATCTGTAATAGTTACAGTGTTTGTTTATGATGCAAGTAGTATGTGGGCTATATGCGCAAGCTTCTTGCGTGTGGTTGAAGCTAGATTTCCATGGTGATTTTTTACAACGCAAGTAACTGACGCAGGCTATCTGCGCCAACTTCTTGCGTGGGTTACGCAAGCGTGCTACCTGCATGGACTTCATGCACGAGTTAATTGTACGAGCAAGTTAGGCTAGGTTCTATGTCTCAATTTGCGGCTGTTGTCGTCGTGACTTAGGGCTAATAGCCACAGTCTTAAGGTAACCAATATGTCATATATATTGTATTCTAGCATACTGGGGTTTCTGGCGTTAAGTGATCCGCTCGGAAGGCACTTGATCTGCCTGGAATATTCTAGAACATTTAAAGCCAGGGTGTTAGAACTACTTTCAATGTGCGTGTTATTGCTGTAAGTTTTTTTATCAAAACCTAAACATATTCCTGATATTAAAAACTCTGAATCAGCTGTTGCAGAAGGGATCAGATGTATGCCCTAAAATAGGTGGAATATAATAATACTATTAAATATTGGTTGTGTGTTGGCCATCATCATCCATCATCAAACATTCATACATCGGACACAACCAGCACACAGCCTCGGAACAACTATTTGTGGATAACACTATTTTTGTGCTGTGTACCGAACCCATAACACTCGGCACAATGGTAGTGCACTACCACCACTAAGTCTCCCGCGCAGTCAAGTCGTGTTTAATTAAGTTCTCAATGGTTTAGTGAAGATACTTTATCTACTTGACGTATCAAATTCTTTTCAACTTTTGTGGAGAAAGATCATTCAACCGGACTAAGAAGGCAAAAGAAAAATTTTTTTTTTCATATCTGTGAAAAAAAAAGAATTAGCGTACTATAAAAATTGAAATACAGTCGAAACGACAAACGACATCGTTTATAACGACGTATCGGTTATTACGACCGAATGGCAAGGTCCCGGTCGAAACCTATATAAACAATTAAGTAATCATACTACCTATATCAACATACACGGATACAGCAACATATCGTTTAAATCGACGGCACTTTATCGATATTGATCGACTTTAGCGACCAACCGTTTTACTTGTTCTAGCAAAACAAAACAATTCGAACAATTTAATAATTATTAAAAATTTAACTTATTCAAATCTATGAAGGAATATTTTAAGCTTAGTATGAGATTTTTCAGAATAAACATTATTATTTCTTTTGTCGATATTTATTTGAAATAATCCGAAAGTAATATGGTCCCTTCAATGTCATTATATCCTGTAACTAAAATATCATATTGTATGTATGCTGCGTAAGTGACGTTATGCTGCTTAATTAATTAGTAGCTTTGGCCCGCGACTTTATTCGCACAGAAACAGTTATTTTTGATCTTGTTGAAAGGTTAAGTAAAAGTTATCTTGATGAAAGGTAACCTATCCTCTTGAGAACTTGTATGCGAAATTTCATGATGATCGGTCGAGTAGTTAAGACGTGAAAGCGTAACAAACGAACAAACTAACATTTGCATTTAATATAGTAAAGGATAGTTAGGATAATATATAAATTTATTTATACATTTTTTCTAAGCTTTACTAGTTTGATTGAAAATATAGATGTAATTATGTATTGACAAATTGATATGGCCTCGCTATTCGAGGTAATAACTCAATAGCATCGGACTAGAAATAAGTTATGTAGGTCAACACAAGAGAATTGCGCTTATGGGGGCATTTGCATCTCTCTCTCACCTATCTATATCTAAATTAATATTACAAAGAGGAAAGATTTGTTTTATTTGTTTGTTTGTTTGAAAGGGTTTACCTCAAAAACGAATAAACCTATTACAAAAATTCTTTCACTTTCAATTAGTAAGCTATATTATCAGTTAGAATAATAGGCCATATTTTATTTTTTTAAATAGAACTGTTACTAACATAATCTAACCTACTTTTACGCGGGCAAAGCCGCGGGCAAATGGTAGTCAATGATATTTTTGTAATGAAAAACTACATTTTGAAATATTGTTTTCTTCTAGGGTACAGAACCTATCATGGCAATTATACAGCGTGTAACATAAAGGTGTGGTTATATTGTAGAGTTGTAAACTATTTTATAAGTAAAGTACTTTTTACGTATTTAATCACGGTTTATTTACATTTATATGTACGCTTTTCCCGATGTTTCGGCAGCTATGTTTTCCTGGAGATTGCCCATGACCATGGCAGATCTGACTGAGGGACAGCAATGACCTCAGAATTATTATTACTAATAATATTATTATTACTAATAATGTAGATAATTACAGAAACTATGTATTTGACGTAGTGCAACGACTAAGTCTTTGAAACGCTAATTACAAGTGTAATCCGCCCACATTCCTCCTTAAACTATGTCTAATATGTATGTATTTACAAAAAAAAAGTATATATGTATGTTTATCCATTGTCTAGTACCCATAGTACAAGCTCTGCTTAGTTTGGGCTAGATAATGTTGTGTGTATGTGGTAGAATATTATATTATTATTATTATTATGTCTATTGGGCACGATTTTGGACACCGGTTCGGACTGGTAAAAATCCAGAAACTCTGATAAACATCAGTCGTATTCTCAACCCTGCGCTACAGGGGCAGCCACATCTACATATAAATGACCTAGAAAAGTATAAAACCTGCTCGCGGTAGTTTTGGAGATATGAAAGAAAGTTGAACGTTATTAAAAGCGAATTTCAAAGGCTGACCACGATACGGCACCATCATCATGATTCTTTTCATGAATACGCTTTACAAGTGAAGTTTGTTCAGAAAAGTACGTTTACTTTTTGCGTTATTGTCTATCAAAAGTCATGTCAAGCCATCCACACCTCTTCCTCACATAAAATAGTGCTAAGGTTTCTACTCTGACGGCTTAAGTACCAAAAACACTTCCGCAAAAATCTCACGCACACGGAAGATTGTTTAACTATGGGCAACAGAGATAAAGGGCTGTAAAGATAAGAAAGATAAGGGCGATAAAGATATGACATTTTATCCCTACAAACGTCATGGCATTCAAATAATGGCGAGACGTCTTTAATTTTTTTCCGTTTACATCTTGCGAGCTAATATGCGTGTACATAATAGCTGACGATAATTAACATCGTCGACTATTATGTACACACCATCATATTCACCATAATTATACATGATCCACTTTACTATACCTACTAGTGTTTGCCCACTAGATAAATTTCGACCAGCATTCATTATTAAAGATATGAGGAACACATAGATGAATTTACATTTCACAACATTTTTCAACTCTTTTACATTTGTTCGTCAATATCCAAAAATCAAGAAAATCAGTGGAAGAAAGGTACTGTACTATTTTAAAGGTTTTTAGACTATCGCGATTTGTACATACTTAATATAATGCTAGACGTTTGTCTACATCTTGGAATCCAGTCATCAGCAAATGTAAACGTCGCCGTACTGACATACATAGGTCGCCAGTGTGTAGACGTCGTTAGTGTTGTGTGTCGAAATACCGACAGAGCGAATAAAATATAATTATGGTAAATTGCGTGTACCTAGCCAAAGATTGAATTTATTTAGTAGAAATATATATTTTATGGCAATTAAAATTTATAATAAATTACCAACAGAATTTAGAATATTACCTACGAGCAAGTTCAAAAGTAAAATGTTTTCGTTTCTTGTAGACAAGTGCTTCTACTCTGTAAATGAATTTATTAATCACAAATTTTGAAATTGTATTAACAAATTTTTATTGACTGCAATTTTAATTTATAAATATTTACTGACGTTGTAACTAATATTTTTACATTACTATACCATTCCTTGACATTGTAAATTAATTGATAATATTATGTCATTTTTACTGTTAACTGAAATATTATATTAATTTAATTAATTATACTATAAAATTAATTGTTTACTCAAGAATTAAATCATAATTTTAATATTTCTACACCAGCAATGGTAGTATGTGTGAATCAATGTATAATATATATGACCCTAATGTACCATATACTTAGAAAGAAATGCTATTCTATTCTATTCTATTTAATAGTGACCAAGTGAGGGTAGTTGCCGAAACCCGTACTTCACGAAGGCGCCGCTGAGCTCACATCAGTCAACCCGTGACCACGATCGATGCAATTCGGTCAAAACGGCGGGCAATGAATAGGTATTTATTACCTTTTAAATACTTTATCGCGAGTAAGACTCGTTGTCTAGCATTATATTAAGTAACTGTTCTGTTTTGTTTTTGCCTATTTATATAATAGATAGGGTGAAAACATAATTGCATACATTACGCTTGCATTTTTCGCAATAAGTATGGGAAAAGGCGTATAAAATAACCAAAAGGGTTATTGCAAAGAGAATGAAGTTTTCATTATAATAATTTATTTTCAAAATGTTCTATATAGGCGAGTAACATTATCATGTACAGGGTGATTAGCATCAACATTAAAACACTGACTTTAACGTCTTGAGTTGTAGCGGACTGCACGCGGCTAGATGCTATGTTTTTTTAATTACGTATGGCACTCCAACATTTGACAAATTTAAGAGTAAAATTGGTATAAATAATAGATTAAATTTAATAATAATTTAATAATCATTTAACCTATGAATAAAATGAAGGTTCGCACGAAGACAGCTCAGTATGCTCCTACGGCCCAGGGACTTAATATGTTCAAGGATCTAATTGCTCAAAAGCCAGACATCAATGTCTTTACCATAAAACACAATGATTTTCTGGCATTATGTGTAAGTCTTATTACATAAGTTGAGTTCAATAATCATTGAGTAACTATTGTTTTTCACAGTTTTAATATAATATGTAGTTTATATGTGTATGGCTTGCTGCATGCGTTGGTTAACACTGTTAGTGCAGTAAGCAGTTGATTTTTAATAAATAAATAAACAGCGGTAAGTCAATGGCTAAAACATTGGACTTGCGTGCGAGATGTGGTTTAGAATTCAACTCATTGCACTACCAATGTTTACACACGCCTAACACACAAGTCATTTGTAAACGATATTGCCAGAACGCGCTCCCCGTGAAAATATTTTAACAACCATATCTATTTTACGAAAATTAGCCTTCGAGACGTAGTGTCACACAAGACTTCAAGCATATTTATAAGTAGTATTACATTTTATTGGTATGTACTTATGTAGTTTCTATTCTATAAATACTATATTTGTACTAAATGCAAACGCCACTTGAAGTGACGTTCGAATTTAAAATGATTATTTTACCGGTATTTCGGTTATTTGTTCTAAGATGACAAATTTATTTTATAGCCATATTAATGTATAAAAGTCACAAGTACAGTTAAATAAATAAGTAGGTACACAGGATATTTCCGATTAAAAACTATCTGAACAGGTAATTAAAAACAAATGTACAAACTGTTATAAGTCTTATAATCGTCAACATTATTCATTATTCCTTTCCTGTTATCCAAAAGTAAATCTGTTTTGTAAATAAGTAATTTATATGTAACATTAGCCTTGTCCTTTAAAAAATATTTAAATGTAATGATTATATTAATATTAAATACTATAATAAACTATAAAACTGCCTCCGTGGCGCAGCGGTAGTGAATGCGACTGCTGTGCATGAGGTCTCGGGTTCGAATCCCGGGTCGGGCCAACAAAAAGTTATTGGGTTTTTCTGTTAAGAAATCTCAATAGGAGCCCGGAGTTAGGAAGTTGGCGGTGTTAGACACCCCCGGCCTCGGAAAGCACGTAAAGCCGTTGGTCCTGCGCCTGATCTCTCTCCGGTCGTGTCGGATTATTCGTCCCATCGGATCATGAGAGTTAGGGAACAGAGAGTGCACTTGTGTTTGCGCACACACTTGTGCACTATAATATCTCCTGCGCCGATAGCCATTCTCCGTTAAGATTGGCCGCTGTGACCGAAATTCGGTCGGGAGGACATTATTAAATACTATTGCTTATTTTAATCATTAACGTTAACACAAACATGTAAATATCATATACGAATTTCAGATAATACGTAACTTTTAACTGCACAAATATTATCTTAATATAACTTCTAAAAGCCATTCAAAAAGAAAAATCTATACTTACGTTTTTAAACCTTTAGTAGGGCAGTGAAGAATTTTCAAGTGCACTAGTATCGGAAATGTGAACTTGTTTGATAGAGCGCACAGGTTATATACGTATTTATACACGCACACTTAACGAATGAAAGGCGATAAAACACATTCATTTCATACGCGGCAAGAACGATACACTTCAAACAATTCAGTCACAACTTCACAACTCACTAGTAGTCTACCGGACGGGCAGCTAGATAGTGAAAAGTTCATTGATACACTGGCTAAACGTTCATCATGTGCATTATGACTATAATATCTAAATTGATGGTTCTTAATATACCATAGTTCTTTATTGATAATATAAAACTTTGTAGTCTCTATATAAAAGCATACCTGACATCAATGAAACATAAATGATAAATTTGAAATTATTAACATTGAAAATATTGTGATGTTGTTTATGTTGATTGAGAAATTAAGACAATTAAGACATAGTTTTAAGATTTACGTATTTTTTCAGAAGTGGTTTATATACAACGAAATGTTAAAATTATGCTGTATGTAATGTATTAATTTTAATATTTAATAATAATAGTTCAATTGATATGAATATAAAGTAAAAGAAATAGTAATAGGAATTTAATTAATTGTTTTGTAGCTTTAATTAGTTTTATTGTATTGTAAATAAAAATATCATATACCTATTGATTGAACTTAGAAACTTATTTTTGTTATAGTATTTAAAATACAAAAAAAATATAATTTGAATAAAGAAAACTAGTCTATTACACCTACACAGCGGTAAGCATATTAAATCAGTGCGTTAGCTGCCTCTATTTGTATCATAGAGGCCGAGCCCCTATTAGTATTAATAAATTATTGAAGCAATATAAGGTCACAGAAATGAATTGACAAATGCCGAGCCTGTTATATATATTGCCTGTTATATACATATTATCGACGAACTTGGGTTATTATCCAAATTGTGGTAGAAAGGGATAGTTGGATTGTAAGTAGCATTGTCGTATTTTTTTGTTTGCATATATCATATAAACTTTATCATCGATCAAATGGTCACGGATAGTGTACATGCACAAAATTATCATTTTATCATTTAACATTTATGAAGGTTAGATTATAGCTCAGGCTGAGAACAAACTACTGATATATTTCAAAATTATCTGTTATCTGTATCTTTTATTATCACATATTTATAAAATGTGTGTATCCATTCTAATTTGTATTTAAATGGCAAAACATAGTGATAATTAACGATATTTTATAACAATTAAATTTATTTCTGTGCGTCACTAATAAATCAATAGGAATTTGAATTACAATTTTGGGAAAATCTTTGTATCTAATACATTCTGGTTTTTCAGATGAAATCGTTGAATATATTTTGTAATTCTCGCACAGGATGTAGATTAAATCAATGAAAATGGAATACAAAGGTGAGAAAACATATTAAGAATAATTTATAAGAAATGACGTCTGCCCTTGACAGCGTGAAATCTTGACGTCGACATATAAACATAATATGATAAGTGTTAGCAAATAAAGTGTATCAAATTGTGATATGTCTTTTAGCTTACGTTATATTTCACTTGAAAATGGAACATCATTCACCAATAACGTATTGTGTATTGTATTGTAATCAGTACAGTTATTGTTTAAGATCCCGTTGATATATATTTAACTATAAAGATTTTAATCGAGTAAATAATTATTAAAATTATTGTTTTGTTGTTCCAGGCAAACTTTATTGTATTTGCCCACAGAATATTTTAAATTAGATTCATTAATTGATTAATTAATTATATATTCTTAGAACTGCTAAACATAATTACTAAACTAACCACTTTAACATTTAAAAATCGTCATATTTTTCCGACTCCCTGCATTTTGGTAACGCATCAGAGGATAGGCAGAATTGCCAATAGTAATGCTGGTGTTTATTACCAAAAATATCATACTGTCGGTATAGAATGTCGATGAGATGTATAGTATTATAGATCTCAACAGAGCAAGTGGCTGAGATATTCTTGGCTTTAGTTTAGAGATTGATTAATCAATCTGATTGATCAGTCAATCATTTCATTCAATCTGTATCAGTATCAGGAGGGTCAGGGTTAATAGGCATTCCAAAACTTAAGTAAGTCATAGGAGAATATAAAATTAATTATATTAGGGTTCATTATAATTGATTACAATGTCATTAAGTGACATTAACATAAACTATTATCAATTAAATTAGTTTCCACTTATTGTTTAAAATAAATATATATTATTTCTCGACAATTTAATTAATATAACAAGTGAACAATGTCTTAAATAATAATTATTATGAAAATTAAGAATTCGTCAGTTGTGTAGAAGTAATTTTCAATTAGCCATTGTTTTAATTTTGCTTAGCACTGAAGGTTGCAGGAAGTTGTCTGAATACCTACACGTGAAATGTGATTCTACACGTAAATGCACGTCATTAGAGGTTATTTTTTATGAAAAGAACTTCTACATATTGCAATCTTTATCTTGGTATCCATTCGTTTAAATGTGCAGTTCTCCCTTAAAAGAAATTTAAAAAAGATTTATTTAGCACACAAAACAGTAAAGGAAAATAATAAAAAAAGCAATATAATAATATAAACTAGGAAAATAAAAACAAAGAGTAACACCATTATAAGTAGTTTATCATTTCTGCTTCTTTACTCTGACAATTTTATTTCTAACTCAACATAACAGTAACAGCTTTGCAAAATATTGTTACCCTTATTATATACTAGCGACACGTCCCGGCTTCGCACGGATAGTACAAAACCTTAATAAATTATACACCTAAACCTTTCTTGGTCTATCTATTGGTGAAAACCCAATGAAAATCTGTTCAGTAGTTTTTGAGTTTATCGCGAACAGACAGGCAGACGCGGCGGAGGACTTTGTTTTATACGGGGGACTTTTATAATATGTAGTGATGTATGTTCTCGAACATAGGCTCGAAAATATACATAAGTAAATTAACAACATTTTCGCCGATATCATATATACTTTATAACGTAGATCTATTTATCAATTGTAATTAATTTCAATTATTAAAGTGACGATGAACTGACTAAATTAAAATATTTCGGGCTATGTTAATTATTCTGATTGCGTCAATGCCCCGAGGTCACAAGTGGTAAACAAAGAGAGTTCATTAGATTTTCTTTGTTATAGTCTGAGTAATAGGGTTAGGTCAAAAATTAGATATGAGCTACAAAACACTGAAAAGTATCTACTTTTAATAGATAATAATAGAAAAGAAATTGTTTACCTGTACTGACGCATTTATTAATTACTAATATTATAAACTTGTAGGCTCGCATTATTTTATGCCCATGCCTATGTTAAGAAACCAGCCTTAACATTTATCGTACGAAATTCTCGGTGTGTGAGTCCGATTCGAACTTATTGATTGTTTTAAAAAACGCTATAGCATGTTAGGAAATATCTATATATATCTACTGCATAGGTATTTTACACCGACGGCACACCACTTAAGACCTACCCTTGTGTACATACAATAAGATTACTATATAAGATATACCTAATTAATGTCAAATAAATCAGTAATTTTGTTGTATACAACTTTGACTCAATACCTACCAACCTTTCACTGTGGCCAAGACACCTTTAGCCATCTCTGATCAGTCGTGTGAGTCTGTTCGATTGGCAGCGAGTTATATATTCTTAACCTGGACATCCCGTCTACTCTCCGCATGTTATTTTAGGATGCATGCGATTTCGGCAATTCGGTATTCCTAATTTATCTATCTATCTATTTATTCATTACATAGTATATGGTTAGGTTAAGGCCCTGAAGGTATTAGGGCTGATAGGACTCTAGGTACTTTAGGGTTCCGTAGGTAATATATTTGCAGTGCGTTACTACTAAGATGAAGACTGTACAAACCTGTGGTATAAATGTTGTAGGTTAGAAGTATAATTGAGAATATGTGTGGCGTAATGATCTAAATTACGTGCTTTTAATTGTATGTAAAAATATATTTTAAATATTTATCATCTTAAGCTAGAAAGTAAATGATTAATGAGGGAAAAGACGGTTCACGGATTTGGACACCCATCATTGTATTATTGTCAAGCTATTCATATATCATGGTTGTATGTCACAAGTGGAAACAACATAAAATTCTTAGGCCTTGCTAACCGCCATTGTGGATTTAACTCCTGACTCGTAGATTGTCTTTTCGTTCATCTATAGTATCACATTATTTGTTTTCGCTTATAATTACCATACATTGAAAGTTTATGACACTATGGTTATTGCAAAAAGCCACACCCATGGGTAAGTGTTGAAATACGATTACTAACATAATCTCAGTTCGACGAATTTATTTATATTTAAGAAATGGAAAAATATGGATATAGGTGAATGAAATTACCTCCTGAATACTAAACATTTGTAACCCAGACACTAGAGAAAAGAGTGATGCAAGTTATTAAAGTAAAAGATTTGATTTGAATTGTGAGAAGTAAACCGGACTGAAAGAAGCGTCGAATTTGTATTTACTCTGACTACCGCGCCAGGAATTACGTGAATTCTGGTATCATACATCCATAGCCTCATCTTTATATATATAATTCTTCTGTACGTGTGTTGACAGTGAACTCCTAAACGGCTGGACCGATTTGAACGATTTTTTTTGTGTGTGTTCAAGTGGATTCTAGGATGGTTTAGATTTGTTTTTTTTTTACCTGTACAGGACAACGTCTGTCGGGACAGCTAGTTATATGTAGAATGTTCCACTAGTCTCTACCAGTTATATATTGAAGCCATACTAACTATATTGGGAATAAGTGAAAAATTTACAAAGGAGAGAGCTGGTAGGGTCTAAAGCAAAACCATTATATAAGGTAAATGCAGCTCCTTTTAAATGAAATACTAATCGAGCTATTCTTAGTAGTTACTGAATATCAAAAACTACTACTGTAGTCTCAGTGTGTTGAACTAGTGAGATTTTATCGATATTTCCACTTCATTAAGTGGAAATAGTAAATGCTAAGTCTAGTTCGCTTCTAGTAGTTTCTATCGTAACATGCTCAGTTATCGACGTTTTATAACTACACACATCAAGGTAGTACAACTTACGCAATACTTGGCTAGGTCATGATTTATCATGCTCATATTATGTACGAGAAAAAATAAAGTAAGTATTGTATGTAATGGTTTATTTTTCAACGACTTGTGAACAATGGTTAAATAAAGCATTACAATTAATCGAGCAGTTGATTAGCAACTGCTGGATTAATTGTAATCTTTATTTATAACATAACTAGATATTGCCCGCGGTTTCGTTCACGTAAATGTAGGTTAGGTTAGATTAGTAACGGGGTCCACAGCGCGCCATGGCCGTCAGGTTGATAAGAGGTTACCGCACGATCTCGTTCGAGGCTGCGAGCCTCCTCGCCGGATCGATGCCATGGGACCTGGAAGCGGCGCTCCTGGCGTCGCTCTATCGTTGGCGCCAGGAGGCGCTAGCTGGGGGCGAAGGACCGGATCTTCCGGCTATCAAGGCGGCAAGGTCCGAGCTCCACCAGGTCCTAGTGGCGAATTGGAAGGAGCGACTTGTGCACCCCAGTTCCGGGCACGCCACGATCGTGGCGGTAAGTCCCGTGTTTGAGGAGTGGCAGCATGGCGCCCTCACCTTCCGGCTGACACAGGTAATGACTGGCCACGGTTATTTTGGCCAGTTCCTGTGTCGTATACGCCGGCAAGAGACGCCCGGTTGTCACCACTGCGGCGACTGCCGCGACGTTGTTGAGGACACGGCGCTGCACACTTTGGCGGTTTGCCCCGCCTGGGCATCGCAGCGCCGTGAGTTGATCGCGGCAGTCGGATTGGTTGCTCTCTCGCTCCCGGCTGTAGTTCAGTCTATGGTCCGGAGTGAGAGATCGTGGAAGGCCGTCGCCTCCTTCTGCGAGGAAGTGATTTCCATCAAGGAGGCGGTGGAGCGGGAGAGGGAGCGTTTAAACCCTCTCCCCAACCGCAGAGCCGGGCGCCAACCAACAAAGACAACCTCTTTAAAAAATTACCAGTTGGGGTCGTGGGTCGAGTCACTCATTCATTTGAGGGCTAGACAGGCTTTGTGCCAACTGAGGTCACGTCTCGCGGCCCAAATCAGGAACGAGGGTCTTGGCTTAATCGCCCGGACCGCGAGGAAGGAAAACCTTTTCAAAAATTACCCCGAATCCTAAGTTCTGGCGTGCGGCGAGGGGATGTATGGTTGATGGGTAGTTCAGCCGTTAGGATGCTTCCAGCCAGGGTACCTGCGGACTCCCTGTGTTGGGTTAAAAACTTAGGCTTACTCGGGTACAGGGATCTCTGCTCGGGCGGACGAGTATTTATCCCATACTCGTGGGAACCATAATGGAATTGAACCAAAATAAAAACAAACATGACGTACAAGAAGGGAGTTCTATGCCTCAAGACGTGGAGGTGGAGTCAGGGAGCGAGGGAATCTTCAAGATTCCCTCGACCCGGAAAAGAGCGCTAACAATGCGCAAGAATGCAAGTGCGGTTAGCGAGTCGAAGACTGATACGGAGCCCACAAGGAAGGTAAACACCGCAGGGCGTGGTCGAGCCGCACCAGTGGCTCACCAAACTGGGTTAAAGGCCCGGCAGGAGCTTAGGCGGAGAGAAAGTGACTCTCGAGAGCAGGAGCTCGAGAGGTCGCTCAGTTGCCAGTCGTCAATGAGAGTGGAGGAATATCCGTCAGAAACCACAGTCTTTGACGACTCTGACGATGCGGTCATGGCTGAGGAGATCGCAGATCTCAGCAGCAGGGACTTGGAACATTAAAGGTCCAAAGCGAGTCTCTACGCTGGACGCATCATCGAGGTGGCCACCAAATCCGGTCACCTAAAGGGCACTTTAGTGGAAAAACTAAAGGAAGACGCAAAGGGCCTCCTCAACATTGTGGAAGACCTGGCAGCGCGGCCGGAACTGAGATGGCAAGACGTCTTCGCGCCGACAACACGAGGCTTCTGCGCCTCGTAGAGACCCTCCAGAGGGAAAACAAATCCCTCGCAGGCAGTTTTAGGAGAAGGCTGCTGCGGTGAAAGTGCCGCTGACTCCGGTACCCGAAACAGACCTGGAGCAGCATTTCGAGAAGCTTGAGGCCTCCCTGATGTGTTCGGTGGGGACGATGGTGAATGCCCTCTTCGAGGGCATTGAACACCGTCTCCTGCCTGAGGAGACCATATGCCCGCCTCTGGCTGCCGACAGAAAAAAGGCGGCGCAACAGGCCCAGCCAGCAACGGACCAGAAGAAAAAGCTAGGCCGGTGCCAGCGGCTAATAGGCAGCCAGAGGCCGGGCCATCACGCCCGACGGATGTAACTGGACCCACTACTCAGGCAGAAACGTAAGCCATAGTCGTCCGGAAGAAGTACAAGAAAAAAAGTGGCCAGGCCACCGCTGCTCCTGCAACGGTCCAAAAGGAGGTCGGTCAAAAAGAAGACGTCGGTACCGAAAGTATCTAAGGAGCAGAAGACGGTGGCGGTTATTCTGTCGCTGCAGCCTGCTGCTGTCGATCCAGCAGCGGAGCGCAGAGGCGTTACTTACACCGACATATTGACGTGGGCCGAAAATGCCATAAACCTATCGGAGTTTAGCATCGGCGAGAGACTCCGTGTCCAAAAGGGGCCCACTGGCTCAAAAGTCCTACAGCTGCCGAAGACGCAGACCCCAGAGCTGACAAGCCGCCTGGCTGAGAAGATTCGCGTCGCCCTCAACGGAGCGGCGAAAGTCGCGGTCCCCACGGAGAGTGCTGATATCCGGCTCACCGAGCTCGACGATTCCGTCACGCCCGAAAAGGTAGTGGTGGCAGTGGTTCGGGCAACTAAATGTCACGAATCCACAGTCAAGCCCGCGGACATCCGGCCGGGCCCAATGGGTATGGGCATGCTCAAGTTGAGGTGCCCGGTCGATGCCGCCAAAATATTGGTTGAGTCGGGTTGGCTATTCGTTGGGTGGAGCTCAGCCAGGTTGTGGCCCCAAGAACAGATGCCCCTGCGCTGTTTCGAGTGCCAGGCGCTGGGGCATATGCACCCTATCTGCCCTGAGGGGGTGGATCGCTCGCGCCTCTGTTTCAGGTGTGGTTGCGAGAGTCACGAGGCCGCGCAGAGCAACAAAGCACCCAGGTGTGTTGTGTGTGCCGCGGCCGGAAGGCCCTCGGACCACGTCATGGGGACGCGGGCGTGTAAGCCCCCGAAAATCAAGGGAGGCGCTGGCCATGGCTTGCAGGCCAAGCCAAGGGCAAACACCGTCATCGTGGGCGAGGGATCCGTAATGGAGACATGACCGGCCTTGTGGATTTCTCCAAGTGAACGTCAACCACTCCACCGGTGCTCAGGACCTGTTAATACAGTCCATGGCGGAGTGGGACGTAGACGTTGCGGTGGCCTGCGAACCATATTTCGTCCCCAGCCAGCCCAATTGGACTGGCGTTAGGGATGACTCAGTTGTGATTCTGTCGAGAGGAGGTTCTGGTCCTCTCCGTTCCATCATAGAAAGAGGTAGTAGTTTTGTCGTGGCGGGGTTCAGGGACTGCGTCGTCGTGGGGGTGTATTTCTCCTCCGACCGCAGCCTGGCGGAGTTTGAAGACTTTTTGGACGCCGTTGGAGCTGCGGTTCGACGTCATTCGCCGAGACCAACCTTCACGCGAAGTCCAGAGCGTGGGGTAACCCCGCCACGGATGTCAAGGGGAGGATCACACAAATATGGTCGCTTCTCTCCGGTCTTTCACTCCTAAACACGGGCAATACCTGGACGTGCGTGCGGCAGAATGGTGGTTCCATTGTGGATCTCTCGTTTGCAACCCCCGCTGTCAAGCGCCGAGTGAACGACTGCAGAGTAGTAACGGAGGTGGAGGCGCTGTCAGATCACCGATACATCCGCTTCAGTATCACCACCCCGTCAACACCCGCGGAGCGCTTTCGGGGCTGTAGTCGCTTCCCACGATGGGCTCTCGGCCAGCTCGACCAAGAAATGGCCCTGGAGGCGGCTATAGTCCAGCGCTGGGGATCCGCGGGTGTGCAGAACCGCACCGAGGAGGATGTGGACGCGGCCGCAGGACGGTTGGAAGTGTGCGATGCTGCGATTCCGAGGGCCCGGAGGGGCCCGCCGTGTCGCCAAGTATACAGGTGGTCGCCCGAAATTGCGGAACTTCGGGCGGCCTACATGTGAGCGCGGCGGGCCCTTATGAGGGGTCGGCGTCGCTACGTCGTCGAGTTCGTCGAAGGCCAGCTGCGGGATGATTACCGAGCGGCCTAGAAGAGCCTGCAGCGGGCCATCAGTCGGGCAAAGGCCGAGGCCCGAGAAGAGATGTTGGAAGGCCTTAACAGGGATCCATGGAGGCGCCCTTACCTCGCGCCGCGGAATAAACTCCGCGCTCGCACCATCCCCATCGTCGAGACTCTCCGACAGGATGTCCTGTTGAGGGTCGTGGAGAGCCTGCTCCCCCAGTCTCGGGGGCACGCTCCCCCAACTATGGTCCCTCGAGTTGAGACGGAGGATATCGTGGATATCCCCCTTGTCACCGAAGGTGTATTGGACCGGGCCTTGGCCCGGCTGTCGACAAACAGAAAGGCGCCAGGCTCGGATGGCGTTCCGGGCCGAGTCTTGAGCATCGCACTGAGGGCGTTGCGGGCGTCGTATCGGGAACTGCTCGATATGTGTTTGAGGTCCGGGCAGTTCCCGAAGGACTGAAAAACCGGCCGTCTTTGTCTGTTGCGGAAGGAGGGACGCCCGTTGGATGTGTGGGTCCGATCCTGTGGAACATCGGCTTCGATTAGCTGTAGCGCGGCGAGCTCCTCCCCGGTATGGGGGTGATTTGTTACGCTGATGACACCCTCGTCATGGCGAGGGGGAGCAGCTTTGAGACGGCGGCCCGATTGGCCGAGGTCGGAGCGTCGCTCGTCATAGAGCAGATTCAAATGCTGGGCCTGAGGGTCTCCGTTAGCAAAACGGAGGCCCTCCTATTTCACCGCCCGCGGCGCGGTGCCACCCGAGGGGCGAAATTAAAGATTTTTAATAAGGACGTGCCGGTGCGGGCCCAAATAAAAAATTTGAGCCTGCACCTAGATGGAAAATGGTGCTTTGCGCCTCACTTCGCCCAACTCGCACCGAAGCTAGTAAATGTAGCTGCAGCGCTGGGTAGACTTCTGCCCAACACTGGTGGTCCGGAGTCGTCTTGCCGGAGGCTGTACAGCGGGATCGTAAGGTCCGTGGCGCTATACGGCGCCCCAATCTGGGCCGACGCTCTCACCGCGCGTAATAAGGCCCTGCTGAGGAGAGCTCAGCGGGTCATCGCGGTGAGAGCCATCAGGGGGTATCGTACAGTGTCCTGGACGGCTGCTACCGTCCTGGCGAGCGGAACTGGAGGCGGAAGTTCTTGCAGAAGTCTACCGTCACCGCTCGGTGGCGCGGTCTCGGGGCGAAGAACCGGCCGTGGGAGAAATGCGGGCTGAGGCTCAGAGTGCCCTCATCCGGCGGTGGAGGAGTGAACTGAGGACCATGCGGCGGGCCGAAACCTCAGCGGGGTCGCGACCGCATGTGCAAGTGATTTGTGCGGCCCCGCCGATTGCGGTTTTGTCGAGGAACAACGTGGTAGGTGTAGTCGGTATTCCGGAAGGTCTAATATCATCATTTCAACATCTTTCTTTACCCCGGTGAGTCCGATATAACCCCTCCGCCCGCCCCCGCGGAGGGGAATGCGTCAAGGCATTATCATAGGTAAAAAAAAAAGTGTACCCGGGCACGCCACAATCGTGGCGGTAAGTTCCGTTTTTGAGGAGTGGCTGGAGAGGCGGCATGAAGCCCTCACTTTCCGGCTGACACAAGTAATGACAGGCCGCGGTTGCTTTGCCAGTTCGTGTGTCGCATAGGCCGGCAAGAGACGCCCGGAGGTCACCACTGCGGTGCCTGCCGCGACGTTGTGGGGTACGCGTCAATGCATTACCCTACGTAAAAAAAAAAGGTTAGATTAGTACATAACAGTACTTTTTTCATGAAAATGCGAAATTTCGTAATGATCGGTCGAGTAGTTAAGGCGTGAAAATGTAACAAACAAACAAGCAACCTCACATTTGCATTTATAATATTAGTTAGGCAGTTAGGTCAGCATCACGCTGGTACTCAATTGATTAAAATTGTAGTCGCATTTAAGGAAAAGTGGTACTATCCAGTAATATTGCATGCTAAAATCTATTTTTAGCATTATTTGTTACACAATTCTAATCGCCGTTTATTATGATTGCATGTCAACAAAAGACAATATAGTTTTAAATTTTGAATATTCCGATAATTCACTGTATCACCAATTTTCAAGTCTACATTCTCATTAATGTTTAAAGTATGGATAGTCAATAATAGTCTAAACCGAGCGAATTATACCGCCGATGTAGTATCCATACGGTACAATGACCATTTACGGTCAGCGGGCAAGCTTGTTTGCCTTGAGGTGGTAATTACCATAATTGTTGATAAATTTATTTCTCTGACGCAATAAAGAAAAATATACCAAGCATCATGGTAGCAGTAACTTCGCATTAAATGTTATCGACCCCCTCTGTTATCAATCACAATACGCTTACTGTTGAATATTATGAAATGCTGTTTCTAGAACGGTTGCTATGGAGGTAGCCATTACTGTTACCTGTAGTTGTGGATATTACCTCCAACTGTTTACAAAAAAGTTCAATAAACATAACAAAATCTAGTTTGCAGGAGATTAAATAGATATGCAAGTTTTATATTTAATCTTAATATGTATATTTCGCTAATTATATAGATAACATTATTATTGTAACGATAACATAAGTCATATATGTAGGTATGTGATGACTTATGAGAAGGCAGAAAGTACTTTCTGCCTTCTCATAGGAATCATAATAATATCTGTACAAATACAGTATAAAGTAGTACCTAACTTCGTATAAACATTTCTCTGATTTGTGATACAAACAGTCTATTTAATGCATACAGACAGATGCGTGCGGTCTTTACTACTAAGAATCTAAAGCACAAAAACACTTTTCTCGACAAGGAAATCAAGTCGGAGACTCTATGTATACGGCAGTGAGGCCGGTTTATAAATAATAACCAATATAAGCTGTAGTTTTAGCATTTTTGGTGATATTCCTTAAGCTAGCCGAGAGGCTGAGAAGCTGAGAGGCTAGTGAGTAGATAGATATTGCAGGAAAACGGCTGAGCTGAGATACTACTATTAATTGCATCAATCTCTCTCATGACTTTCAAAAGTACCTTTTTTACCTACGGGAATGCATTGACGCATACCTCTCCGCGGGGCGACGGAGAGGTTATATCGGACTTACCGGGAAAGATATCCCGGTAATACCGACTAAACATACCACGGTGTTCCTCGACATAACCAGAGTTGGTGGGGCCGCGAGAATCACTCGCACATGCAATCGCGACCCCGCCGAGGTTTCGGCCTACCGTATGAAACGGCAGGCCACTACACTATAAAAGAGTCCTTCTACTGTCCCCTTGTGGGGCGACGAATACAAAACGACACAGAGGCGCGCTTGGGAATACGCACGCCGCCTCTCGGACTTGATGCTGATCGGATGGCGGGCAGGCCCAACATTCGCATTAACATAATTGCAGGATTTTGAAACTGTTACACTACTACTTCTATAGAATTTTACTAATTTATAAGCTATTAAAATTATTTAAACTATTAAACTATTTATATGTAGGTTTACACTTTCCCCGACGTTTTGGTTGCTTTTCAGCAGCCATGGACACGGGGAGACTAAGATGGTAGTTGTCTCAATGTTCCAGTATAGTTATTTCAAAGTACCCGAACATAATTTAGTCATTGGTGTTTCTATTTACGCAGAATGAGCTCAAAGTATCATGAAGTCTAGCTGTGGTTTGTTTCTTCTTGGGTTTGACTATTTGAATTCCTGGATCCCAAACTGGTGGTACATTCCAACCATCTTTTCTATTGAAATTAGGATGTTTTTTGATGTCAATAGCCTCGCGAATCATCCTTGGTAGGAATTGATGTTCTTTAGCGCGAATCTGTGGTTAGTCAAATCTCAGGTAGTGGTTGGTCCCCTGTTGTACATGTTCACACACAGCAGACTTCAACGAGCGTTTGTGTTTTACATCAGCTATGTGTTCTTTTATGCGGGTGCCTATGCTTCTCTTGGTTTGACCAATGTATGAGAGTCCGCAGTCACAATCTATTTTATAGACCCCTGCATCTTGTAAAGGTAATTGGCACTTGACGGATGGTAAAAATTGACTTATCTTCGTTGATGGCTTGAAGTACATATGTGTTGATTGAAGCTCGCTTCAAGATGTAGCCAATCTTGTCAGTGACACCCCTTACATAAGGCAGTATAGCAGGCTGGCGCTCGACTGTGGCTGGCTTTTCTCGGGATCTGTGAATAACATTCGCATAAACAGAAGACAATATTATAAATTGCAGGATGACAATTTTAGGTAGTTATTGCACATGTATCTACATAAATTATCACAATAAAATCGATAATAAACTGTAATCGATAATGCACGTAATTAATATAGATTATTTATTGTATCAAACAGTGAATTCAATTTGACAATGCTATCTACTTCTCAAGCTGGCTTAATATACTATAGTGATTAACTTGACAACCAAAGCCAAATTTGATTTAAACTAATTCTACTCAGTTATACATATATAACGCTAAAATTGGCGTATGTAATTGATGTATTTAAACATTACAGGACGACTTAAATACATTTTTAATAAGTAATTTTTCATAAAGATATTGTTTTGCACATCTATTAGTATAATCACATGCGTTATTTTGTGTTTGGTAGAAGATACTCGAGGTTTGGAACTGACACAAATGTACTTTCTTAAAGTTGAATCAAAGAAGCAACCATCTCGTATAAATATGATCTACTTTAAGATCTTTAAGTTGTCATTCGACAAACAATGCAAACTACCAATGTGAATATTATAAATAATTATAGTATTATTACATTCGCTCATATTAAAATCGTATATTATTATAGTAAAATAAAACATGACCTAGGTTTCAAGATGAATTCAAACTACTGGACTGTAGAAATTTGGCATACCTATCGTTGTTTTTAAATGACACCAGGACAAATAAATCAAAATCCTTTGTTTTTCTTCCAGTATATATAGTCTACTTGTATTTTAATAAGTTTTATAAAAATAACTATAATGTTAGCAAACAGCTTAATTACAATCTTACAATAGTATGTTTTGCGATATTTAATTTGTTTAATCCAATGAGTAGTGAGAACACGGGCGGTCAGACACAATGGATTTTGTATTATTTCCTGTATTCCATGATTCGACAGGTTAATAATTATAAAGTATAACAAAAATACTACACAGCTTGGATACATGCCTATTAATTACACAACATTGTCAGTAATTCTATATAATCTTGCGACAAATACCGATCTCGTTATTAAGTGTTGAAGGAACTAATTAATTGGAAATCTTTGGAATACGAAGTACCTAAAGGAATGGTATCGTGAAGGTATGCCATTAATATCTATATGAAATGCCATCACGTTCACTTTCTGCCGGAGTAAGTAGGATCATTAGGCTGTCAAGTTTTAGAATACAAGACATAATCAAAAGACTTAGTAGGTTAATTAAATGAATATCGTCAAGTTTACAATCCTTGTCGTATGTATGTTCATGTTTAATATATATAACAAATGACCATCGTAAATTACTAACTTCCAAGGTTAATTTTAGTGATTGGGTTATATTGAAGAGATTCGTAGCTGGTATACATTTTGTATAGTATTGATCAAATCAAAGTTTGTTTAATATTGTCTTCTGTTTACGCGAATGATATTCATTGAAATTAAACTCATTTATACGAATATTATCGCGTTGTTTATTTAACACTGTATTACATAATTTTGAAACTGTTACATTACTACTACTAAAGAACTTCATAAATGTTTAAGCTAATAAAATTATTAAAACTTTTAAATTATTTATATATAGGTTTACACTTTCCCCGACATTTCGGTTGCTTTTCAGCAGCTATGGTCACGCACTAGCATTTGCTCTCATCGCAAGCAGACGTCACGTATTTCGGAGTGCAGTGCAATAAAAACATGTCTTGGTCCAAAGGTGAGTAAAACGATTGTGTTATAGTATATATTTTATTATTGTGTGTAAATATAATCAAGTACCGTAAAATAAACATGTTATATTTATAATCAAAAACAAACCGATGTGTTCAAAAAACCAAACCTAGAAATTACATATGCAAGTTTTAGGTAATCTCATAAATATATATTTCGATTAATATGTTATATAAACTGAATAATTTTACACAAAGTATATAGTCTTTTTTTTAGGATATAATAACATAATTAGCACAAATATACGGATTCGGTAGTTATAACCTATTAACGTCATTGTTTAGGTATTTTCCATATCGAAATCTGTAGATTTGTAGTAGTAGGTCAGTACAGTAGGTCTTGAGTTTATTGAGTTTCCATTCTAATTTTTCTGTTGACTTAGAAATAACTTCAGTTACCAGGACTGAAGATGCTGATTGAAGACCAATGGGTGGCAATTATCGCCGTTACTGATGACCCGGCCATCTATTCTGATATTGGTGGCGATTCCGATGCTGATGACTGTTTCGACGATTTTGTCTCAAATACCAGCAGCTGTAGCACCCGTAGTCATCAGGCATCATTCTTCATTCTTCAGAATCCCCACACGGATCTGTATCTTCGCAAAATCCTCCACCAGCACCTCCACCACAGCTTTCACCGCCTCCCCCAACAGCGCCGCCGTATCCACCATCACCGCCGCATCCACCACCACCTCTGCTGTCGCCGCCTATAGTTATGGATCAGACTCCCAAAGGTAGTCCTAAAAATTTGAATAAGTGGAGCAATAGACAATTTAGGAATCCACCATTATATAAAAATAGTACTTTCAATAATTACATAGATATAAATAAGGAAGTCGATCTAAACTCACCATTGAATATTTTAAAACTTTTCTTGACTCCTTTCTTTTACAATCTCATGATCATAGAAAGTAATAGATACGCCGCACAGTGCCACCAAACTCTAAGCCTAACTGAAGAGAATCTGAATACTTTTTAGGAATTTTGATTATTATGGGCTTCCATAGCTTACCATCAATGCGGTTTTATTAGTCTCAAAATAAAAACTTTCATGTAGCCCGTATAAGCAGTTTTATGAGCATGTGCAGATTTTTAAAAGAAACGTTTATTTTACATGCAAATGATAAGGAAAAAATTAAACCTAGGGATAATGAAGGCTTTGATAGACTCTTCAAGATATGATACGATATTGCTGATGTTGCTGGTTCATTTTTCAAATAGCAGAAAGCATTTTGATTTTGTTTGTTTTATGTTTTTTAGGCTAAGAAGAAGAAACTCTATAATTTTGTTTGAAATGACATGCTAATTATGTTATGTTTTTGAGGCTGATTAAAGACTGATTACGAAATACAGAATGATCTTATTTTATTATGTTATTTGCACCAAAAATAACCGGTTTTATAAGTTTCCAGTTTACAGGCCAGTGATTATACAGGGATAGTTATTGACGCAGAACGGTCGGTGGTAAGTACACAGGCCAGTAGCTTTTTTAAATTTTCTCGGAAAATAACTTTCTGAAAAAAATATTATTACATATTGTTATTTAATAACACTATGGAATATACATTTTCTTAAAATAACGCAAATTAAAAAAACGTTTGGTGTGCGTTATAGGGTTATATTTCCATTTGCTACGATCCTGACACACTTCTCTGGCTTCATTCACTTTCATCACATTCCTCAGACACGCTCACCGGTTTAGAAACTTATATTCTTCATTAATTTAAATTAAAACATAAACCTAATTCTAATATATTATATTTGAACCGTATACATGGGTTACATGGGTATACTATGCATTTGTAATTGAAATTGGAATTGATACTGGATGCTGGATGATCTTATATATCTTATCCTATATATAAGATATAATTATTCTTCCCTGCGATGTTGAGATCTCAGGTATTGTCATCTACTAAGGATAGTTCAGCACGAATATAGTTCAATACGAATGTATTGTTGTTGAGAATTACATAAAAGGAGAAACAAATAAGACTATGACCATTTTGAAAACAACCCTACAGAACAATTACGCCCGCGGCGTTTACACGTTTGCGCCACTGAATCAACGAAGTGTTCATAGGGTTAGTTTTATTTGTCTAATGGTCGCAATCATTTCATAGGAATGGAAATGTGGTAGCTATGTCCACAATTACATTCGAACTTCATTAGAACGTATTGATAACATAATATATAAGTACTCGCGTTTCGTTCTTGATCATATAAGGCGTTGCGGTGTCGCGGTGCGCTTAGGTATACGAATAATTTAAACATACATCATTTATATGAGAAAAGGACCGAAATAATAAATCAAATTCACCTTTCTAGTCTTTTAGGCTTTTAAGTCACTAACTTCAATCATACTTACATTAGTTTTGCGCCGGCTCAACATTTGTTACGTCATATTAATTATTATTATTATATAAATATTAATATACAGGGTTACTGGTAATACGACGGCAATCCATTAAGGGGATGTAGGAGAGATCATTTGCATCCAAATGACCCCCTATAACCCCTGTGCAAATGTCAACCATTTTCGAGTAATTTGAAATTTTATGTTTTTCTTAGATATCTGTGGTATACAACTATGAAAATTTATTGAAAAAAACAATGAAATATATTTTTCTAATTATTCTTATCTGTTTGCTTGTACTTTAATACATAGTTAATCAACAATAAAATGACAATTATCTTCGTAGTAGTAGTTTTTAAATCAGAGCTACAAATTGTTACGATTTTCATAATTTTAAGCAGATTTACAAATTAATATGCTCGAGTTCTTTAAAAAAAATAAGATATATGTACTTTAACGGCAGAACATTCCAAAAACATGTACATCTTTTGAGCCATCCAATGAGATAAAATAAAACTGCAAATGATCTCTCCTACATCCCCTTAACAGATTGCCGTCGTATTACCAGTAACCCTGTATTTATTCCATATTTAAATTTAAAATTGGACTAAACTATGAACAGTTATGCGTAGTCTTAAATTAAACAAATACACTAGTCGGTTGAAGAACCGCCTCTTTTTACATCGGTTAAAATATGGAATGTTGCAGAAGCTTTGATTTTATATTAGTGTGCCAACAGAATGACACATTTCCCGACAAATATGATAAGCTGGTCAGTTCTTTTTTACTATTTTATATGTCTCTTGATGGTAACCCATTGCGGAAATTACCCCCTCTTACCATCAGACGACTGCTCGTGCAACTTTGGTGGTACAAAATATATTCAAATTAAAAAACCATTATTATCGCCATACCGTTCAACCAAATAAGAGTATCGCAAGCGTTGATTTTAAGTTTAGAGTAGCTCGACACGAAATCCTTATTTTCTTCAGGAAAGTTTCCACTTCATTTCTTTGTCTCAGAACGTACGTAGATATAAATGGTGTTTTAGGAAAATCTTGAAGCGTCGCGTTGTTCGAGCACCGCACCGTGAGTATCAAGAACCACATTGGACATAGATAGACGAAACGTAAAGAATGATCGCGTCATGAGACAGCACATGGGAGAAAAATAACGCTCATTCCTCGCCCGCACCGCTACAGAATAACTTTAGCAATTTAGGGTTGAATTGCTTACCAACTCACAATCTAAACCCGTGTGCGTTTCTGCTATAAGTTTTCATTTTGTTTTATCGTTCTGTCTTAGGTTTTGCGCCAGTAAAATGAATGTATGTTGAATAATTCTGTACAGAAATTGTTAAGAAAATAGTACGTATTTACATTTGCAGGTGTTTAAGAGTAGATGTAAAGTTTATTTAGGTATGTAATATAACTTTGTGTAACATTGGAAGTAACGTGATGCTACTTCCAATGTTGTCAAAATGTGTTATAGAGCATGGAATACAGTTTTAGCCGCTAGTGATTTATGATGTAGTTTACTTTAGTAAGCCAGATCATAGTATATATTAAATTAACTTTATTAATATGTATCATATTATGTAACCGTATTCATACAATTGTATGGTGTCCTAAAAACTGCCATCATTATAATTAGGTCTTTTCGAAGGTTATCGGGCAGAAATCACTGTATGTCATATTATTGCATAATCTGTTTATACTATTACAGGTTTTTGGACTATTAACTAGGTATACCGAATCGTTTATTACAAGAAGCTCAATATACTCAATATAAAAGTACAAAGGCAACATCCGGACGCCAAAATAATAACAATAATTTAAGTATCCACTAAAATGGCTTTGTTATTTATTAGTATATTCAAATATGGTAAACTATATATAATACTATTCTAACTAAGCCATCTATGTATAAAGCTAGATAGATACATGAAATTGACGCTATACGCCGGGAGAGAACGAGAAAAATCAGTGGCGATGACTAGACGATTCCACGTTACGTTCCTAATCCCGAACCCTTCCTCGCAATATGATTTGCGTCAGTGGAGATGCGTTCCGAACAGATCACCGGTCGGTAACCGAGTGGAAAAAGCGCTTCTCATCGGGGCCGTTACTGGAGATCGTAAGAATTCGAGTGGCGTCGCCAACCGAGAGCTCTGACGAACGAATAGCTGCGGATACACTAGCCACATATTGATACTTACTTTTAATAAAATTTATGACTAACCTCCTGAGTCGCAGTGGCACACCAGCGACCAGACACAATAGGTTTTTATTTATATCTGGTTTATCTAGACTTGACAGCTTAACACCTTAACATGGCTTTCAAATAGTACTAATTACTTTTATTAAAGTGGCGAGTGCCGTGTAATGTAAGTGGCAATTAATCGATTACTGTCTAGAGGATTTGTAGACTCTTATGGTGTAGAATAGAAACCGCAGTTATTACAGCATATTTGAAAATGCTAGTAATAATTCGGTCGTGAGCTACGCAAGTAGATAATTCGGTGCAGCAAGCTTAAAAGTAATTAAATGTATCTACGGCTATCGATTTTTGGATACGTATTTTATGTGCATGTTGTCAATCGAATGCAAATGTAGCGATTTTGCAATAGTAAATCGCTCCATAATTAAATGCCTGCACGTCGTTTTTTGGTTTATAGTATGTATAATTTCGGGACGTACCTTTGTTTATGTCTTTATTAATTCCAAAGGCGTCCGACCACGAGGTGGGTAATGTTATCATTCCATTAATTACAACAACCACCCCCTGCTTTTTAAAAGTAAATTAATCCGATTAAGGGGGGAATCGAAGAACCCGCTCCGTCCGAGTTTATTCAGGCAACTTTCTTTAGAATAATTATTTTTTGTAATTAAATCCATCAACACGATTTTTTCCTAATGATTCTCCCGCGGGAGTCCAGTGGGTGGCGAACGGGAACCGGGGTGCTTTATATTTTCTTTAATTTCGGTACTTATTTCTTCGTAGGTTCGTTGAGACAACATGGATTACTTTAATTTTGTACTGAGTACACCTAAATGTAATGCGAAATATATATCTACAAATACAAATTATATGCGCATGTAAAATCAATTTATGTTTTATTGGTAAATGCATAAAATGGTGTACTTGGATTATGTTTATATATATTTACCTTACATTTATATTACGTACTGTGACTACGATAAAATAGTGTGACAAATGTTGTTAAGTGCGTATATAAATGCTTAAACTGAATTTATAACAATACTATGAATAAATACAGGTAATTCTTTTATTGCGGCACCGTTTGATTTTTATGACGTAGATATAATTCGGTGTGGCGCGCGGTATATTTGGTGCGACGGTCGAGTCTCCTACGCCCACCCTCCTCCGTGTTAATGATATCTCGCTTTTAAAGGGCACATCATTTACTTACTTTTACGAAAATTAATTGAAATGAGTTTTGACGATGAAAAGATGGCTATACAAAAGAGAATGGTGGCCGCTAGGTGTCGCTCCGAGATAACTTGTTCATCTTTAATTAATTATTTTGTGGTAAAGAATTTATTTTCTTTGATATTCTAGGCTCCATTCATTGACTTTCACAATTATGATTTCGATTAAGAGACGGTATAACTACATTATGTAATTAATTTATCAAACGCTTAAAGTATTGAAAGGATTTTTGAGAAATTTGATTTAAAATAAATAAGCATTTGTTTCATACTCGTAGTAGGTAAATTCTAGAATACATATAATAATTACGAATAGACTTTTTTATTCGTATGAGTCTATGTACTTTTATTTTTTATATACCTATATAAGAGCATTGACTTACTTGATAATATATTATTAACTATTTGTTTTGCAACCAAATTTGCAAACATCATTGTAGAAAATATCGCTTCCAAGTGGGTAACATAATAAGTAAAAGTGTTATAGTAGTATATGCAGGATAATAAAATAAAGACAAACTTCATTAGTTGTATAACTAGTATGCCACGTAATTTCCGCGAAGCTTTTAGGTCACATCTGCGTATGAAACCGGACCGGTATGTAGGCCACTTGTAATATATCGACATGAGGAGGATCGCAGATTGATGAGCCGTCCCCCTCCTCCCATCCCCACACGTCCGGCGCTCCCCTCTGTCCGTCCCGCGGGGCGCCGCTCTATTGCAATAGATTGAGTCTGTTTTGTTTCCTTCTGGGCACTGCGACGCACATGAGGATAGGGTCCTAAGATATGTGGGTAATGCATATTTTATTACGGCTACAAATATCATCCATTTAACCGTGGCCGCGTTGTATCCCGTGGGTGTTATAACATAATGTGTCTGAAGGCCTTGTGTTGGGTAGATGAGCCAGAGCGTCTAACCTAACTAGCGGGAAGCGAACTCATAATAACATTTTATTTATCACATTTAATGGAACCAGTTGTTTAAGTATACATTACATTAAAATTGATTTAGATTATTCACTAAAATAATTATAAATGTTGATACATTTATTTGTAGATACTCATCCGTAGGTATATCTTACGATATGTTTCTTTATAGTAAGCTCATGTGTACTAAACACCCATGTAAGTGTACAATCCATATGCATTGTCGAGGGATCTATTTATTTTCTTCACGATAAATGTTTCAGTCCCTCGATACAGTCAATAATTTTAGTGAGAATTAGATTTCTTATTTATCTAGCTTGCGTATTGGTACGCATATTGTTACTTAATACCATGAAATTTACTGTACACATTAAGTATGAAGCATGCGCGATTGTTGATTGCGAGGTTCGTTGTCCAGATCGGGCTGTGTAATATAATGTATTAGGCAAATGTCAATACCAGCTTGGTGTCAACTCTTTCCGGTCGACAACGATTAGTCCAAAGCTATTGTTGTCGACCAGGAAGAGTTGACACTGTGAGTTGCTTTATTCAGTAGATTTATTTTCAATGGCTATTTGTAGGTTATTATTATTATTAGATAATTTTATAACATACTGTTTAAGCGCTAATTTCTGCAAGGAATAACCCAGGGGTGCATTGCGCAAAAATTTCGCTAGCTAGTTATGGTCCAACGTAACAGGGGTTGAATTTATCGCTTTCATTCGGGCACATTTCCAGACTCGTTGCTCCTATAAAGCATTTCCTTAAAAAAGGCCAAAGTCACTTTAATGACAAGGAAAACTAAAATACTTTTTGAATTGGCTGCCGATTGCAGAAGACAGGCGTGGGTTGACGTCCGCTGAAGGTTTTTTTTATATAATAGGAGGCAAACGAGCAGATGGATCGCCTGATGGTAAGCGATTACCGCCGCCCATGGACACCCGCAACACTAGAGAAGTCACAAGTGCGTTTTTATACATAATTAGGTTTACTTCTTCAACCACTATAAGAGAAACGTATGGCGTCGTGGTAAGCGGTTACGGTAGTCTATAGACACTTGTTACACTAGAGGTATCACTCGTTGCTGGTCCTATGTACATCTTTCTATAACAATGTCTTCACCAATCTACATATAATAATGCATTTTAATAAAAGATTTATTAGCTACCAAATAAATTACAAATTAAAGTGAATTCTGCCTCTTGGATAGGTTGTAACCTGCATCCTGGGAAATGCGTTCCCCACGACTTCTGTCTAATTCTTATAAACAATTTGTGATACAATACTAAAAATAGTTTGATGCTGATTACCTACGTACTTTATAATATGTAAACAAAAGAAGTTCACGTATTATATTTGCAATGAACCAAGCATCAAATGGGATGGCAACAAATCACAAAGGTATTATCTTTTCAAATAAAAGCTAGTATTTATAAAAGAATAGGAGGATTATGGCAGAGATGGGATCATTGAGAAAGCGGCGAGCGGTCGGGGGTCACTGCGGACCCGATACATTTCTTCGCCTTCCCTACGGCTATGAGGCTGTGATACAGTGCATTGCACACTCTACCATACTCAAATAACGCCTTTTTATAAATGTTACCTTCATACATTACTCTTTTGTTTTAAGAAAAGGTTGTTAAGTTGAAAATGTTTCTTTAAAAATAATAACATATTTTTTAAAGAACTACTTATTCTGTGGTGCATGGATAGAACATATTAAACTGATAGTCGAATTTTTAACTAAGACCTGCAGAACTCCTGCTGCGCATAATTTTATAAACTTTGGAAATAGACTTTAAATAAATACTAGATTTTTATGACGGCAATAAAGTTCTTTGTCCTTGTGAACTACATTGCATTAACATAAAAACAATAGATACAAAGAACACTTGAATTTGACGTTGGTAAAAAAGCACCTACGTCAAATTAGAAAAGTTAAAAATAGTTTGAATATACACAAAAGTTTATATTCAAACTCTTTCTCCCGCGCTGGAATTGAACAATTAATATTTTGCGCATCGATAGTGACGAGATGTCTACTGCGTCATCCATGAGTCAAATATATCTGCCGTTTATGAATAGTTCAGGTTTACGTTTCGTACGGTTCAAACTTGTAAGACGTCGACTAGTAATAGTCCAGATAACCACTTTTCCATAGAAACCAACTGTGCAGTCTAGTTCGCCCGCGCTGAATAGAAACTTCGTACAATGAAAGGATGAGGGTGTTTTACAATGAAGGCTGTATATCGTCAACATTTTAGACAATTTAAACTATTAATGACCGGTTCCTCTTCCAAAAAGGGAACCATTATACTAACAAATTCTTACCGGAATACTATTTTATTAGTAAAATGGGATTGCAATAGGGAAGAAGAAGAAAGTAGTTAAACATCTTGTAATTTCTGTCTTCACGCTTTCTTGATGTCAATTTTTAATTGGGCGCTGTGCAGTCAGTAGGGCAACAAATGATTTCTGTTCTTTGAGTTGGCTATTCAGCGATTTTCTTGCAGAGTTGGCATCGCGTTAAAAATATACATGATATGGCTAATGTCTAGCGGCCAACGTAAACGTCTAATAATAATCGAGAAAATATTGTAAATATTTATATATTTAATAATATTTGAACTCTTTCTCGAACAGATTTTTACGAATTAGTTTATGAATATAAAACATATCAGTACAGTTCTAAAAACAACCTTTTAAAACCCGAACTAGAAATAATTTCAGTGTCGCAAGGCAATTTGCAAACATTAAAACAATGGATACAAAGACTACATACCCACACTCGGCAAAAATATATGAGGATAACACAAATTGTCGAATCAAAATATCGGAATCGAATTCATGACACTCGGTGTAGTGACAGTGATGAGGTGAACCGTAAACCATCGTGCAGACAATTTAAAAGAAAATACTACAAATGATTATAATATGGATTACGTATAGGTCGGCATCAACGAAACGTAACGTCTAATATAATTATTTGACCGAAAAAGACATTAGTTATGAAAAAATACAATCCAAGCAAGGAGCTAACCTCCAGAAAAAACGTTTAGCAAGAAGAGTAACAATATTTAATAAATGAAGGTTTACAAAACGAGTAACGAGTTTATGATGCCCTCATCATAAACTCTATAAAAGGTAATAGGCAGTAAGGTTCACACGTTCACGTAAGATGTCTAAGCTGTTCTCATGACGGCTAATTCTTGTATCAGCAGATAAGCTTACTCGACGCATTTCATAAGCTAGCCCCAGTGTAGAACAGCGGAGGGATATTTGGATTTAGGATTTGTGTGACTGTATATAACGTAAGTTTAAATTAAAGAATAGCAGAATTTGGGAAGTGTTTATTTTGTGTATCGTTTTGAAGTTTGATTGGATCTTTGGAGTTTGAGAGGAGTAGAAACAAAAGCTATGCATGAAAACTGAAACTGAAAATGCAATAGTTACCTCAGTATATCACTCCTTTAGCCGCATAATACAAAAACTACTTATGGTTGAATCACTTTCGTCACCTTTTTATAGGCTCGTTGGTTTAGACTGTTTAAAAGCATTTAGGAAGCCCTAGCCATTCTCCAGAAAATCTCTGATTTTGTTAGAATCAATCTGTTTTTATTTTATATGCGATACTATATAGGCTTAATACTGAGTAGATAGGCCATAAATGACACCGAATATTTATAGATAACTTGTTTATACAACACTGTTTCTCTTTCTTTTATAAAGTGATAGCAAAGAAAAATAAGGTCAAGCTTTTTCTTGGTTACAATGATAAAAATAGAATAAGATGTTGACCTACTTTACAGTTGAATATACATGTTGATAAAGCATACTGTTCGATCTCGAAGCGGAGTATTACAGCCAAGAAAAATTAACGATAGAAATCTCCTACACTATTTCTTCCTTTCAAGCCATTTTTAATTCCTTTTGCCAGGGTCTGCTTCGTGCGAGTGATATAGTATTGAGATCTTAGGCCACAGTAACTGCTGACTATCTGGAAATTCGTTTATTTCTTTGCCACCTTTGTCAGTTATATAAAAATTTATTTTTTCAATATCAATATGTATACAGTCAGATAAAGAGAGATTGGTGGGTTAAGTTCCTCTTTATAACTCTCTAATCTACTGAAGCCTGCTGGAAATACAAAAAATCCTGCCTGGCTTGGTTGCAATGTCACATATCCACTTAGGCATTCCGATTTCGGCAACAAAGATGGTATGGGGAAAATGGGAGGCCAATCTCCCACAATATTTAAATGTTGTCTGATTCTGATAATGTAATATGATGTATGTATTTTGTTATATTGTAGTGAGAAAATAAATATTATATTATATATTAGTAATATACTTATAAATATTCTTTTACCTTCTGAGTGTGGCGAGCTTTTCCATCTCGGTTTTTTAGATCGCTGTCGAGTAATGGCTCTGCATCAGTTAATATAATAATAGCTGCAATGGAATCTAGAGTAAAGTAATCACAAATACAGGTTTATTCTCGGTCAAGACCAGATTTCCAAATATAGAATAATGATATGAATTAAAAGCTAGACACAACGAGAGACGGAATTCAAAAGGCACTAGTTATTATGCGTATTTTTAATATAAATAATTATAGTCTACGCCTAATTGATTATAATTAATTAGTATACTTTATACATTAAGCAAAAAAATAGTTTCATCGATTATATATTTGGAATATTGTAGTATCTTACTTGTCTTTAGTGGACCGGTCTTATATCAGGACTGAAAGCGTAGGTAGCTGTAGAAGAGATAGTAAATGTGAGTACATGAGGTTGAATCCTGGATCAGACAAAGTGGTACAGGCTTTTTTGTCAAGAGTTAGTGTGTCCGGTAGACGACATATTACGTGGGATTTATAATCATAGTTGGTGAAATATCGGTGTAATACACCTGTCTACCCCTTCGAGGATTAAATAATAATACCATGCTATGTTTAAGACATTGGTCTTATATATAGCATGGTCTTACATACATACATACATAAATTCACGCCTGTTTCCTAGAGGGGTAGGCAGAGACTACGGATTTCCATTTGCTACGATCCTGACACACTTCTCTGGCTTCATTCACTTTCATAACATTCCTCATACACGCTCGCCGGTTTAAGGTGCTCTTAACCTGGCCTTTATCCAGAATGTCTCCGATCTGATCAGGAAACGTTCGCCTAGGTCTTCCCCTTGCGATTGTTTCATTCATTCCATGGTCTTACTCTTTTACATATATCTAATACATATTACATTGGCAATTGAGAGACTATAAAAATAAAAACTTCACTTTAAAAAAATATATCACTCAATACCGATCATAAAATAACTAACAGTGAAAATCTTCTTTAGTATTACTTAAGATATGTACCTCATTATCACATAATTTACTGGAAAAACGGTCTCATTGAGTGAGTTCAAAGCTTTAGGTTAATGAACATGTTATCTCGTATTTAGCGAGATGCGACACGCAAATGAGCACGTGATGTATCTATATTCTTGTTCTAATAAGTATGTTTGTAATGAAGCTTCTTACGTATATAGAATGAGGCCTGTATGCCCTGAAGGGGAAGGCAGAGTTTAGATCCATATTTTGCCTACTATGTTTTAAGGCTAGAATATTAAATCAAAGAACGTTACGTGTGCGTGATAGAAGGCGACTCTATTGGTGTATAAAGGACACATTTCGTGACCCTGTGCAGGTATGGCGAATTTCCTAATACAAAAACTATGCTACTTAATCCGGTTACCAAGTTCGAGTCCTCACGATTGCGTGGAACCATATGCTTCTTTGTTACCGAGCTACTTTTAATGAACGACTCAGCAATTACTGCATGGATGTGCAAAGTGGGTAAGCGGTCGTCTTGTCGAATCTCACCCAATTACCTGTATCAACTACAAATTGTGGTTCTGAGTCTGGGTACAATTTCTGTCCGTTAATCTTGTATTTGTAAAGTTTACAGTGACACAACGCTTAATTCTAGGAATTGTTGTTTGCGTAAGTTGTCATCTTAAGAACTTAATTAATTAAGAAAGCGTACTATTTTATACTTTTGCATTGGCATCTGAATCTAGCTCTAGTCGTATTAGTAGATAATATTTTCTTAAGTTTACGCGAATGTAGATTGAAATGAAACTAATTCATACGGATTTGATTGCGGGTTATTTAAAAATACTACTTTAAGATAATTTTGAAACTATTTAACTATTTTATTTACACGTTTCAGTTTTATTTCATCGGTCACGGGGAGACTATGATGGTGGTCGTCTTATGTCTAGAAGTGTAGTTGTGTTAATAGTTTAAATTATTGGTGTTCCTATTTAGGAGAAGCTGTTATTGTTGAATTATATATACTCTATTCGTATATTTTTTATTTTGTATACCTATTATAAAATTGTTATATAATGATAGAAACAACCCGCTTTCTTAATAATCCCACTCAAAAGTCAATTATTTTATTTCGAATAAATATTTTGCATTGTACGTAAATAAAAGAATCCATTGAATAATTAATTATAATCTTATCTATGTTTGTCTGGATATTTTTAGCGAAACTATTAAATCACCTGTGGCGGCAATTGTAAATTAAATCTATTTAGTTTTCTTTTATTGTTTCTATATTTTCAACATTGTTTTGAAATTATTCACATGTAGCTATTGTTATTCTGAATGAGAAATAGACAAAATATATTATGTTTTTACTTAGTTATTATTTTATTTACGACGTAAATGCTTGGTTATTTTTGTGATCAAAATTAATTGCAATTGCAAGTACCTAAAGTATTAAGACATCTATCGCACCTACAGAGCAATAAAGGCGTAAGATTCGACGTCGATTTTCTATTGCAGTTTCAAGTAGTGAAATTATTTCCTCAATTATTTCCGTTGTGATTTGTCAAAAAATTAAGGCTATGTACAAAAAAAAAACATTTGTCGTGTCATATCATCGATATTTTCCAATCATAAAATCTATAAACCTCCCTAAATACTAAAGTTTGATAAAAATACGTTATCTTACTTATGAATTTGTTTTACTAAATGAAATAAAAGATTTTAAAAGTGCTTATAATAAATAGTTATATCAGTATTTTTGCTCTCCTCTAGAGTAAGCATATTTTTCTTATGTCTTTATTGCACTGGACGTGTATAGTCACAGAGTGCACGCATGTATGACTGAAGGCATAGGTAGAGATGTAGTACAGCCTCATTTTACCAGCTGTATTTATTAGAACCAATGTAATTGGGACCGAGCCTTTGATAGACTAGTTTCTTAGTAGTAAGAATAAGTCGTCATTGAAACTGATTACGAAACTTCAGTTATGTCGACGGCGGAAGGATTGCCGACTTGCTGCTATTGAAAATTTATTGATAAAAATGCCTAATGACACTTTACCTCAGCCTGTGTCTTGTATTCGTGACCTCAGGTGCAGCAGTTGAATATATACACTACCTAAACGTATTTATGATTTTATTCTTGTGTTAAAACTTACTCCAGCCAGGCTATGTTTTAAAATTTAATCCCGTAAGCAATGCACATAATAAAATGTTTTGTTATAAAATGTTGTTAATTGTAGGAAAATATAGACTGGTCATATTTTAAACAAAATAACTTAGTTTATAGAAGCTGTACTTAGAGGTGTAATACGCCTACTTTTCGCCAGCCATGTTTTAAGTACCACTTTGTAGAGGTCGAAATTAATTCCGTCTATCAGGAACACTTTCAGACGCCGTACTACTACTGAAAAATGTCTACCAGAAAATCCCAACAAGTAAGTCAAAAATCTTTTCTTTTTATAAAAGTTATCTCCCGCTCTGGGAATAATTCCTGTGTCGCGGGGGTCTTTACAAACATTCAAACAACGGACACAAAGAACATCTAGACTCGGAAAAACCATTTGTGGATGATATAAAGTTATATCCCGTGTGGGATTCGAACCCACATTACTCGGCGCAGTGGCAGTGGCGAAGCGACCACTTAAGCACTATGCCATCCAATTTAATTGATTTAATGCAGTCAATTCATTTAGGTTTTAAGTTACCTTTTTACCAGATCTGTAAATCGAAACTAGACCAATGATCGGACGCAAACTTATATTACAAGACTAAGCAATCCAAAATTTACATGAATTCAAAATGATCCTGTAGATTTATTTTATACTAATTTCATCCGTAATTATATTGACATGCGATCTAGGGAGGGCTTCAACAAAGTTTCCTTTGAATGCAATTATTATGCAAAACCATTAACATCTTAACAAGTAGAAGTGTACGAACTGACACTTCGCGAGATCGATACAAAATACCGCCTGTAACATGACTCGGAGATATACTTGACACGTTTACAAATGACGTTTTTAATTGATCCTTCTTTCTAACATTAATTAAGAGAGGGAGGTGGAAAGCTTTTAAATAGGTAACCTTCGATCAAATGCATAGCTTCGGTATGAGTGTCTCCCAAAGGAAGAAGTGACGTAATTAATTATAATCAGTGTTGACATCCAGGGAAGTGGCCGCCGTTAGTTAAAAAAAATATGCTAGCTTCGGCCTGCGGTTTTGTACTCGTAAACAACAACTCTTTTTCTAAGTGCATAAAGGACATATGGTAGGTTAGGCCATTCCCTATGTCGTTTTTTGTACAACATGTATACGAAATTGTATGATGATCGGTCGAGTACTTAAAGCTTCAAAGCATAGCAAACTAACAAACTACGAATATGTCGTATTTATGGTATTAGTGTTTAATATCTTTATTATTTTTACATGTCATAAAATTCATCATTCGTCTCTCTTTATGACTGGAATAATTTAAGTGAGATTTTTTAGTTAGGAAATACGTCATCTGACTATGTTATCGTGTATACTTACATTTGGTTAGAATAGGTAATCTATCATGTATTAATAATAATAAATCCATGTCTAAAAATTGTATTCTTGAATATGCTTTTATTTATTCGTAGCATGTAGAAAGAATGGACGAGAACAGACTGACTAAAAAAGGTTTATAAGGGTAGTGTGAATGGAACAGTCGCAAGGGGAAGACCTAGGCGAACGTTTCTTGATCAGATCGGAGACGTTCTGGATAAAGGCCAGGTTAAGAGCACCTTAAACCGGCGAGCGTGTATGAGGAATGTTATGAAAGTGAATGAAGCCAGAGAAGTGTGTCAGGATCGTAGCAAGTGGAAATCCGTAGTCTCTGCCTACTCCTCTGGGCTGGTAGCCCTCTGGGAAACAGGCGTGAATTTATGTATGTATGTATGTATTATTCGTAGCATATTTTAGTTTATTCTTAGATTATGACGTTCACAATATAATAATAGAAATTACTAATGTTTGTTTCTCCCAAACCGCTTCTACGAATAATGGAGGTTGAAATGATAGACGAGTAATGTGTTTTTGGATGTCTACGCCTCTACGCCGTAGCATTTGGAGTTCAAGAGCAATTGCAGCCAGGGAAAATTCGTTGTTTAAATGTTAGTAAAGTGCCCTGCGACATAGGAATAATTCCTAATAATAAAGTTGCCTTTTAACAAAATAAAAAATATAAAACTATTTCAACCTTCCTTTCAGACGACATTCGTTTTCGAATAAATACCTAGAGATGACAAAAACGGAAAGACACGACATTGATATGGGTTTCTGTGTTCTGTCTTTAGCTATCGCTAATCTAAACTAAATCATACTAGTTAAGCAAAAAAAAATTACTATGGACTAAGAATGTATGTAGTAATATCATATGTAGATACTTTTATTGTTATACATCTATATCAGCAGATGTTAGTAAAATCCACATTAACAACATCCCTCGCATAAATTGTGTTATCACAGAATATCCCGAAGATAACACAAAGTTTCTAACACAATATCAATTACATAAGGAGCATCGACTGATAGGCGTTTCATCACTATGTGCCTGTGTGCGTACAAAGGTCAGTAAGTGTTGTCCATGTGTGTGTACGCTCGTTAATCATAATTTCGCATGTTTGTTCGTGTGTATGTTGGTTCATATTATTATGTTTTGGGGATAAGAAATTAGTTAGTGGACATTAAACTCGGGTATAGTTGGATAGGATGATCTTGATGTTTAAAGTTTGACGACAACGTCCGCCTTCTGAAAAATGTATTAGAAATTTATAATTATTTTTATTAAGTAATGTATACAAATTAATTTAAATAATTAAATTATTTAAGTAGTAATATCAATACATACAAATGTTAATTATTTTTTACTGTGTATTGTTATTTTGCTATGGCATTGGTAGCGCAGCAGAACTAAACAAGACTGCTAGACATGAATCAAAGTCAGGAAAGTAAGATTGCGTTTTTCTCTCAAGAAACTTTCAGTTCACACAGTTTCACACCACAAAGTCAAAAAGTGTGTCGGATAAACGATGCAGCCCCCTTTACGTTAGATTAAAAACATACTTGGCGAGATGTTGTTGTAATTTTGCCAATTTGGAGATATAGGCATGACACTATGTATGTATATTAATAAATTATTGAAGTACATTGCCGTATATTATGCAATTAATGCAAATTATTCCTACCATAATCAGGTTCTATCTCAGTTGCGTGGATTTATTGAATATCATTGTATCATTGTATGAAACAATTATCATTGTATGAAGCTACCGGGTGCCAGCGCGTCGCCACAGCTCAAGAGTTAACAGATGTACTTGATTTAATAATAATATTCACGTTCTAATATACATATGTATCTAATATATAATAATATTTGCAGAAATGAAACTATTTATATTTAAGTTTACACTTTGCCCCGACGTTTCGGTTGCTTTACAGCAGCCATGTTCACGGGGAGAGTCTCCCCGTTTTAATTAGAAAATATATAGCTTAAATAGTAGTAAAGTTCAATAATAGTAGTGTTAGAGTTTTCAAAATTATGTAATAACAGTGTTTAAAGTAAAAGAAACAACTCGACAAAATCCGTATAAAGTGTTTAATTTCAATGTATAACATTCGCGTAAACATAAGACAATATTAAGATAGAGTTTATATACCTCCGTCTAATTCTTCAGGTAAAAACGTATATTTCATCAGCAACATATGTTTTATGACCCTCGTTATAAAGAGCAGGCCTATAGCCGTTCATCAGGCATATTTCCAGAATCTGTGCTGCTACGAAGAATTTCCGAATAAAATCTCCAAAACACAGCCCGACCCTGCAACTGAACCCAATATAAGTGCAAACTCATGTCGTTAAACCATCAAAGCAGATTCATTTAATATTGATGTATTAACTCATTGCAGGACGAATGGAAACGGATTGTCCGTTCTTTGTGCCCTGGACGCAACTCCATGTGGCGTGACAAGGATTATGTAATTTAATTTAAATATAATAACTCTGTCTATATGGACTGTATTTTTGGATCTGAAATAAATCATTTATTAAGTATCAAGCTGCGGCGCTCGTAGTATACAAAACTTGGCAAGAAACATTAAGGGCTCGCACATCGTAGGGACTGACCCGTCATGAAATTTAAATCTAGATCAATAACCGCGCTTATATCATTGTCTTCATTAGAGATAATTGGGTTCACTCCCCATCGGCCGCAACTTTGTTTGTTCGTCGATAACTTGAGACGAATTTCTTGAACATTAACCTACCTACGTCATAAGCAGTCGTTAGCCAAAATGGCCGCTGTTCTATTTATAATTGCGATTAGAGCCAGCATAGTACCTTGTTCCTACAAGGTGTTGCATATACCTTGAATATTTTTCTTCATTAGCTTATCTATTATTATATTTATTGATATTTTTTTTAGTTGTGATTCAGGTTCTAGGTAATCATCTCTATTGATACTATAACATATTGCGGCTTGTGTAAGTTTGAATTGTGCAAAAAGTATTCAGTAGCGAAAATAATGAGCAGAATGTTGCTGTTAATGTATTTTATAATATATTTGTTTACCACAAATAAAGATAAATAAACATTGAATCAAAGATTGACTAGACTATCCACTAATTAGTATAGATATAGAGCTATAATGAGCTTAATGATTGCAACTTATACAATAAACAGTTCAAGTCTAGACTCAGAATTACCTATACAATCATAAAACTGTATATAAACTGCACATTAAAGACTTCTGTCTAGAAATCTTAGGTCAACTAATTAATATCTCTGAGTCGGAAACTAATTATCTTTACTTTTAAACATGTTTGTTCTATCAAGCTTCACGCGAAAAATACTGGACGCACCAGCCGTGGTGCAATTTTTATAAGTTGGTACTATGGGGTTCAATTTAAATACGAAATCTCGGTTCTTCTTATTCCATATAGTAGAATCACATTTATTGCGCTACAGTTATAACTTGATCCGCGCAAATGACATTGTAAGAGATCTTAAAGTAGTCTATGCGACAAAAGTCGCGGGCACAGTCTTGTTTTTTTAATTAATCTTCTTTACCTATATATATCATACGAACCAGATCACTTTTTTATTTCATGTGACGATCGAACCAGCTTCGCCCAGCGCATTGATAGAGATGACCGCTTAAATCGTTATGGAACCGATTTAGTTTTAGCCACTGACTAGTACATAGAAAATCAAGTACTACTAAGTTCGGGTCGGCAGACAACAAACACTTCAATGTATAAAGAAGAATATATTCGAGTGTATTACCATAAAGCTCGGTAATTGTATTTTGTCTAAGTTGGTCGGAGTGTGTGGGTAACGCCGTCATTTACACCAGCATATATGTTTGCACACGGCGCGCAAACACGATTACCTGAAATTAGGTTAGTACGTTTTATGTTATTTATACTATCACCGCGCGTTCTTAGCTTTTCGCTCATTTTAAATAATTATTACTGCTCTTCATATTTTTGTTTGGTTAAACTGATTGACTCGACGTGTCACCGAAAATACTCATGTATTTCTTTTTTTTTAAGTAGGCTATTTCTATCTAGTCTTGGGTTTAGGCATTCTCTTCGTTATGCTACTTTTCTTGATTCTTAAATTCATCTTAACTATTCTCTTACTATTGTTTAGGGACTACTTAGTCAATACTTACATTAATTTTAATTTTCATCCTGCTTCCCTAAATATTCTGTTCATCTCTACTTTATTTTCTATTCTATCTACACCTTTAGTGTAACAACGTATACCGACGTTAAGGTATTTATCTTTTTTTACACGGTCCACAAGATGAATGCCGCCTTTGTCAAATGTATCCACAAATCCTAAATATATTTTGAATACTGACTACAAGCAACCAAGTTTGTTTATTATACAAGTAAGTATAATATAGAGGCAGGTGTATCAATAAAGATATATAAAAAAATGTGATTCTGTTCCATTACCTCTTGTTTTTTTAAACAACCGAGCAGCCCTTAAGGTACACATCGAGCAGCCAATGTTTGAACACTCTCGCATCGATTTCGACTCGATCGCTTTCTAATCCCCATTTTCTCGATGCCATTACGATTTTCGAGCGCTCACCTCACTCCATATTTCCGTGCATATCTCGACGATTCGCAGATCCATTATTTTTTATGGCTGGAATACACGATGCTTAGTACAAGTATCGCGCCCCTGCCTACTGAGTGTTAACGTCTTGGTACACTTCAGTTGCGGGTGACAATCAACTTTTACACACACTTTTTTTTGTTTACAAATCACGTAGAGCAAAGTAAAAACTATGGCGAGTGGTAATCAAATCCAAAATCATTATTTAATTTCGGTCGTAAAGACTAAGGAATATTAAAGATTATAGCGCGTGTTTTAGCTCACTCAATAACAAAATACTACAAGATTCAGACAAAACACTCAGTCTAAGATGAGACCGTAAGATATTATTATTTTAAATTATATACATATATATATATATGCAACATTTAGTATTGTCAAGCTTGAAATGCAACGCAAAGCACAACCATGAAATGAAAACTTTCGACTAAGTGTACAGTTTTAAACTAAATAATACATATCTTAAATAAATAGCTTAATAAACTACGCTTATTTGTTAATCTGTAGCAAGAGGAAAGAAAACCTAAACAGAAATTTATTAAAGATATGAACTATTTCAGAGTTGTTGACATTATATTAAAAATATGACACTTTTACACCACACTAAAATATTTATCAACACTTTCAACTTTGGATGAAGGCTTACTTAAACTACCTTTAACTTAGGAGCCACCGTTAAATATGTTCCTCATACTTTAGTTTTATCTACAGCTTAGTAGTAGCACCAATAATGGTTTATATATACATTAACAGATATAATATCGATAAGATAAGTATGGCTATGATGTACTTAAAAATCGTTCCCTATCGAAGCTGATTGATCATAACACCGCGTAATCAGTTTCTTTTCAGAGTTCTTAGTCACCCCAAGCAGCACGAGTAACTGCGACTCAGCCATTCCACTCAATACATTTTATCGACAAACGTCAGTGACGCTGCGTGACACTTATGTAAATATTTAAATACGATCCAGTACAAGCTATGAATATTTTAAACTCTAAGTAAACCACTCGGCTTTGTATTTCCACAAAGATATCTACACGCCAATGAAAGAAAATATAATACTATTCTGTATGCAATAAGGTTCATAATGGTGCATGACATCAGCAAATTACAGTTTGCTTTTATTTTATATCTATGCATAAAGCGATTTGATAAGTGCTCGCAAATTGGGGATCGATATTAAAGTGACGAGTTATGCTGATTGGATTTTTTCAAGTGGTTCTGAGGGGCCGGTGAATAATTGAGTGCGATTTAGTTTTGTGAACAAAAAATGATCTTACAATTTAATTTTATGGCAATAATTATAATGAGTTTTCTTTTATTATTAGTTTTAGGCACAAAATATGTATATCTACTACTCATAAAAAAACGTATAAGTATGAGTTCCTTTAATTTAACTTATGTGTAATTCTTATCTGGTAGATTGCTATAATAAATCGGTTAGGCGTTAGGATACTTGTTTATAAAACAATTACGTTCAGTATCTAGATGCATGTCAATTTTGATTTCTTACTTTTCTAGTAGTTATATTATATTAATGAATTTGATTACAGTTTACTTGAATACACTTTTTTATTTACATTTATTCTGATGATTAGGTACCAATTCTAAGATTTTCATCGCGTCGTTTTCTACGTGACCACGAATGATTGTCCTTTAAAAAACGTTGATCATATGTTTATAAAACCAATGAATAATATTTTTCAATGAGCAGTAAAATTAAAATCCAAGAGTATTTGTAACAAGCAATATCAGCAAGGAGCGAGCCGTGCTTGTATCAATTGATCACGCAGATTGTGCCCTCGATAGGCTGCCACACTCGATACCATTCAGAGCAATCTCCGAGGGTATCACTTCGAGGACCACTCACCTAGCTTTCCGGTTCTCATTCTTTTGTTGGGCCCACTCATCGGGTGTCGCCACTTGATATCCGAGGATGGCTTTGTTATAATGTCGCTTTGATAAGTAAGATGGGGCGAAATTATTTGTGATCTTTCTGGTAAAATTTGATGTGTATTAGCGATTGAGATGAATATTCGTCTCGATCGCTACTATGCATTATCATTACAATACATTTTAAATGAAACCAAATTGAATACAAAATAGTTGAACTAAAATACGTTACACAAAATTTTTATATAAATATATTTCATTAGCGCCTGTAGTGTGCGATATTCGGAACAATATGCTCTTATGTGCCGAATCCATAAAATTTCTACACACTTCACTATTTAGGACAGATTTTCGCAAAAATGGTCTTACAAATATGTTTATGTACATATATAAACTCTAAACTCAGTATTGGTAGTTTCTTTTAACCACAACTCTACAAGCACGACAGTTCGTAATGCTATAGGTACCGGGTACCATTTTTTTGAGATTATATTAAAATATTGAGTAAATTGCAGTGACGATAAGCTAAGCTTTTTAAATTAATTTTCACAATAAAAAATAACACTTATAATTCCGAAAAACAATACCGTATTAGTATCAAATTGAAAAGTACTCTGATTGTAACTATTTTTGTACGGTATATCAAACCATATAAGTTATAAATTGTATATTTACACAGTTAGAATATTTATTTTGCACAAATTATCATTGTCATAAGTTCAAACTTTGAAGATGGAAAATATATACCTAACTTACCTACTGGTGATGTTGCCTACACAAAAAATACATAAATGCATTCAGTGCACTCATATATTTGACTAGAAAATGAAAATTTATTAAAGACATTCCATTACTTAAATTTACCTTAATATAGTTCTTATAATATAATGCAAGGAAAAACGTATACGAAGATTAGATTACTTTGTAATAAAATGTCTAGGTAACAATATTCGTTTGAAGTGAAATGTTAAAGAATTTTTTTAAAAGCCACTACCCCCAGGTGGCGACTAGGAGAATACAAAGTATGCAAGGCGGGCGATCCTCCTTCACCCCTGTTACATGTCGATATGTCAATGGCGTATTTGGGTCAACCCCTTTGGATCAAATATTATAATACCATATTGTTTGTATTCGTTTGTTACAACTCTATTCATTATTAGGCGAGTTACTTTACCCAGTTTATTCTCAAAATTCTAACTATTATTCTATTATTTTTAATCAGTTTAAGCACCAGTAATTTGTTTGGTAGATTATGACATACTTATAAGTCTGTTTATTATTGAGTTACGTAGAGGTCACACCAATATTAAGCCAATTATGGTTAAACTTTAGTCTTCTTATACGGCGAGGCTATGATAATCTAACTCAATTGTAGCGTATGGTAGTACAGTTACATGAGAGTAAAAAATAAACTGTTATATCTTGCTTATGATGGGTAAATTCACATTTGACTTTGCTACTGGACCAACAAAACAATATAATTAGAATAACTAGATGAAAATAGAAATAATAAAATAAAATCAGGTTCGATTCGAAGTGCTAAAAAGGTGCCATCAAGCAATACCTGAAAGCAATTTCTATTCCTGAATGTAACAGACATTCTGGAATAGAAATTGCTTTTTGAAACAGTTTGCTATGAAGACATGGAATGGGGAGGTTTGGGCGGGCGAATGGCATTGATCATAATATCGACGGAGGCTTACGAGAGTGATAAATGGACGACCGCAGCGTCAGTGGCGGGATGACGCCCGCCGCCATATTTAAATCGCTTCTGTCACATCCGCATATCGCATACCAGCTAATATTCAACGAGTAATATAATATATTGATTTTTCAATATAAAGACATCCTTTTGTTTACTCTTACTTGAAATTTGTTACTATGTTTGTTATTATATCTTAGCTTATGAGTATTTGCTATGAATGTATAAAAAAATGCGTTCTATGTTTTCAGAATTGTAAACAAAAAAAATGCATGAAAATTTTATTTAAATGTTAATAAACACACTACTGTATGCGCCACATAAATAATCAATGTGGCTTAGGACCAGATTCGTCTATAATATAATTATCTAGAAAATAGATGGAAAACAAAATATTTAACTATGAATTGATATTCATAATACATAGGTATATAAATAAGCAAATATGTTAACGCATGCCAAACATCATAACTTAAATTAAATTTAAAGTAACATAACCTGCCATCGACGAATGTATCCACAACGCAAAATCAACGAACCAAATAGGAAATTAAAATCATCAATCAAACTAAAAAATACAAAAGCCCCGTTTCCCATTGTCGCCGATATGTTTGCGCAAAAACGACTTTGTCGCATCACAGTCAAAGTAATAAAAAATCTATACACCGCCATAGATCGAACTAGATGTGACACGCACCAACCATTTTGTTATATGACCTTTTATGCATTGAGTTTACATCAGGTTGTGTTTTTTAAAGTTACTCTATTCATCCTCGTTGACTCTAGTGTTTAAGTTTGCGCGTGTTCGTGAGGTTTTGGATTCTTGTAAAGCGATATTAAGTTTTTATATTAGACAAATTTCAGTAGCAGAACGGAAGCTGATACTGGTCACTATTACCTGGGACCTATAAACATAGCTGGTGAAATATGGTGTGATACATCCTCGCCTACCCTCTCGGCAATATACATGCATATGTCTATGTAACATTAGTACTTATCTTTATTTTCAGATACATTTAAGTATACACTGATCGTGCGGAGCCTGAGGTTTATCGACTCGTTCACTTGAATGTAACTTACGTTAAGTAAAATTTGTTACTTATTTTTTATTATTATATATGGATTGATTATCACATAGTTAATTGATTAACATAGTCTAAGTTTCAAAGGTTGTGAGTTTTCTTTAAATATATGTTAAGGGCAAGTTTAACTACCATCCTCTCTTAAAATAACATTTCATTGATAAAACACAATTTTATTCAACCGTTAAAATATTTGTAAATTCATTCAGTTCAAAATATAAATTACGGTCCAAATCAGTGTTCAACCATAAAAGATGCTTTTCATTGAAAATCACTTCATTTATTTAGTTTCGTCACGGTTAAGATAAAGGTGCCGATTTATCGATTTCGTGCATCGTAATCATGGAATGCTTTCATTTGTTTTAGGCGTTGAAAATTTTGAAGTATTGCGTTATTTAGTTAAAAATGTTATCGAGCATGGAAGTTCAATGATTGGTTAAATTTAGTCTTGATTGTGATTTCTGCTGGCAAACCGTAAACAATTGACGCGACTTAAAGAAATTAGGTGAGCCTAATAGATTTCAGTGAAATGCTAACTTTTCTTGCACATCCGAGTAGCAGAAATAATTGGAATAAATCGAAATAATAACTGCGTGCGATCGGAAGTCTGGTCTATATAAAATGAATCTATTTGTCTCGGGAACAGCGTGATAAAATCTGACAATTATTTTAAGCGGCCCTTTCCAGCATTTGCAGAGGCTTGTAAAAAGAGCTCGAGGCTTTGTGATAGGACACGTAATACGCTCACAATTGGTTATTGCGATGCAATGACTATGCGGTTTGCGCAGCACTGATGTCAGATCCAAGGAAAATGCCAAAGGTTCCCTGTTTTTTTTGTATAGATTTTTTGGTGGCACGCGACACCTTATAGAAGTTTTAACGGCGTGCGATACTCTAGTCAATAGTGTTTAGTAAGTAATAGTAGTGTAAAATGTTTGTATTCATCACGACAAAGATCTCGTTTACGGTGATGTCATACTAAGAAAACTATTTAGAAGTGTTCATCTAGGTATTTATTAAAACTTTATTGCCAAATTAAACTTAATAATTTGACAATTTAATGTACTTATTTTAAATGACAAATATGTCATTCATTTTCTGAATTTGACATTTTATGTAATGAAAATGATTATTGCCAGTTTCGGTAGGAATAATATATTATTATAATAAAGGATAATTTGTTCATTCATTCGAGTTAAACTACTTTAACTTTGTCAACAGCTACTGTAATCTGACTTCTGCGATGCAAACTATTTGAATTGCGGTGGATTATGAACATAGAGCAAAATTTAAAAAACTACGGGAGTTACTTAAGTTATTTTATTTTAATCGAATGAAACATAGGTGTGATAAACAATGGCTTCCAGACATAAAGCTAAGCCTTCAGAGACAAAGGTGGGATGTCAATTACTACATTATACAAAGCTTAAGGTGGTAATGTAAATATGATGATCAAGTTGCTAATAAGTTAAAAGCGAGTTTTATAGTATGACTTGGATAAGTGGTTTAGTTTTGATTTAGAGTGAAAGCTTGAAATTTGATTAATAGTAAACACAAACGCGAGATTTCAGTCGCGATGTCGAGTCATGGCCCAACAGAATTCTTGAAGACATTAAAACGTTTGCGAACGCTATAGTAACACTGCGTGCTTTTATGTAGATACAGTTTTACAACAAAAAATATCTAGATACTCACAAATATTTAGATAAGAAAGTTTTACATAGACAATTTTATAAAATAATTCACTAAATCTGTCATTTTTATTTATTTTTATGTCTGTTAAAGGAATTATAAAAAAGATATATCTTCAATTCATTTCAATATGATCGCTTTGCACGATATCAAAACATAGATAGGTAATAAGTAAAGCTTATAATTCTATGTTTCCTACCTAGGTCATACTAAACATAATATATTTGTATAATATACAGTATATATCCCCGAACACACACAGCATGCTAGTTATGTAATAAAAGCTAGCTTAAATAAGATATTAAAGAAAACCAAAATTTTTATGCGAAATTGGGCACTGATGAAGCCCAATACATTGCAAGTACGTGCACATGGAATTATAATGATATTATTAACGGAATTACAAATTTTGGCGGTTTGCGAATTATTCGTGTAAGGATAGTCAAAATGCAAACCGCGGCACAGTATAGCAGCATCGTGTGGCGCCGCAAACCGAGTTCTTTCAGAGAGCAAGGGTTCGCAATCCTCAATGATTCAACACTTTCCATTGAAAACTTTATTCGAAGATTACTCCGTTGTATAAATGTAATAAGCTTTGCAGTGACGAGATTAGACCCCGAATTTCACTCAGACATTAATGACATTTTCAGTAGGAACGCGGGGGCTCCGTTGTTTATGTTGAGACAATCGTTTTGAAAGTCATTTTGTTGAGGAAAAATACGCGCCTAACTTGTACGTATACTTTCTCTGTGGGTTTTGAACGTTCATTTATATTGCTTGTGCAGTAAATATGTTAAAGTAGGTATATATTTACTTCTTTGGACTTAAGAATAAAGAAATTGTTTTGCGACTAATACATTTCAGCGTCTTGTTTAGGTAGAAATAAGACTTATGGTATCTTTTAAAGTTTTGACTGATCAGAACGGTACTTAGAAATTTGGACATTTGCAGAAAAATTTAGACGTGCAATCAGCATACTTATGAGTTATCTGTATCTGATTAAGAATTCGTTATATCAGCACTTCTTCAAGTCCGTAATCCTTCAATATAAACCTAGTAGTAAAAACTATGAAATTCAATAAAATATTAAGAGTTATCTAAATGTTTCTTATAAAATTTACGTCATGGCTTTACAATATGAATACAACCTTCTGTTACACGTTTCATAATAATAGTACCTCAGTAGAATTTTCTGTCTGTCTTTTAACTTAAAACTACGAGGCGATGGTTAAAATATATGAATACATACAGAACTAAGAAAATCACCCTCATAGGTGTATAAATAAAGTCCATACGTGGATAGCTGGCTGAGGTATCTTCATGATTGGTCAAAGCTATAGATTATCACATGCGTTCGGTTGCACCCATAGTGTTTGCTGATTGTTTTAGGTATTCATTTGTCCATATAAGATTATTTGCATCATGTTTCTTCTAGCCAATATAGTTAATTCTCTAAACTAAAGTGCTGGATACATGCAAGGACTAGCAGTATTGCAATGACTGGTTCTTTACAAATAAACCTTCATTCCTAGCTCCAGTATGTAAACCAGCAAACATTTGATCGTATCTGCAATATCTTAAGCATCTTGCCCAATCTGGCTATTACCACTTTTGGCGTCTTTAACTGGAAAAGGTAAGTCCATTTAAGATAATCGTTCAAACGATTTTGTTATTACTAAGTGCAAAATTCAATGTCATTAAAATGCCTGTTACAGTGCAATAAAAACACAAAAAATGGAGATTTCTGCGATATATCGAAACTCATTCGCTGGGTATATCGGGCGTGCATGAAATTTACATGGAATTTTGTGCTTGTAATAAAGAATGATGAATTGGATCCGCATTGGTAATTATGGCCAACGGTGAGCGAGCGAGCCAATATTAAATTGCGAAATTCAATAATTTTATTATGTTACTATAGTTTTTGATAACTACTATAAAACGTACTAAAGCTTACGTTTATAATGCTTATACGTAAATTATACTAAAAAAAGGCAATAAATGAAAAGATGTCTATTAAAATATTCGTTATTCTAAATTATTTGCTAGCAGTTTTTGCCTTATTAATTTAAGTTTAAGAAATTTAAAGAAATTCTGGCAATGCTATACAAAAAGAAGTTAACGTGGTAATTTTTTCACCAAGCAGGAAAGTAAGTTTCTTGAGAGAATTAGGGCTTATAATGACTGAAATCTATCTTATTCCTAATCTAGAATGTACCCGTCTTTGTACTCGTAAATAGGGTAAGATTTAGTAGCAACAATACAACAATTGTTGTTTGAAATGCGTTCTACATAAACCTAGGTGCACAAAAGAAAACAACATTATCTATATATTAATACGTGAAGCGAAAATTTTTTACCCTTTTTTATGAAAATTGCGCGGGCGGAGGAGTATGAAATTTGGCACAGTTAAAGTTTATATGGAGAAGGAGTGCCGAATCTTAACATTTTATAAAATATGCATTAGACATACATTAAATTAATGAAAAAACACTACACGCATACAACCATGCATTTGGCACAAGCAGTCGAATCGCGTTCGTAGTATTTGGGCATTGTTCGGTTGACTTCGTAGAATGCTTCGTAACTATGGTTACATTATTACATAATGTATGTAGAGTAGGTGACTTGATGAAATATGATTATAAGGGTATATACACTTCTCATCAGAAAAATCGAAACACTTCCGTTTTTATGGTTTCTGTCCTAATTTAACACAAAAAAGTTTTCATTCCATGAAAAAAATCACATGATTGTATAGCTGGCAGTTTGGCCATTACAGTGATAAGCGAAAATTCAAAATTCAAAATTAGAATTTCATTTGTTTTTGTGTTTCATTCACTGTTTTGAGACAAATGTGTGTTTAGAGTTGGAGTACATTTCACCTTTGAAAATTAGCGCTTATCTTAAAACTTTTTGTTCTATGTTCTGTATACTGTGTATACTGTGACTTTGGGATGTCTGAAAAAGTTTTTCTAAAACATATAGATACTTCGTCCATAGAAGCTGCCCAAGTGGTGGCATTGCTGGATTCTGGACTTAGTCAGCGTGTTGTAGCTGAAAGATTGCTTCTAAGCCTGTCGTCTGTTCATAGAGTCTACAAACGCTATCGGGAGACCGGTTTGTTCACGCGCCGTTCAGGATCTGGCAGGAATCGGGTCACTTCTGAGCGAGATGATCGATTTACTGTAACAACTTCTTCACGAAATCGACGCCTTAATGCTTTTTAACTGCAGCAGCAGGTTCATGTTGAACGTAGGGTGGCTGTAATTGACTCTACAATTAGAAGATGGTTGAAGGAACGTGGACTAGTACCGCACAGCCAGCAAATGAGCCGAAATTAACTGCAGACTATCGAAGAGCCCACCTTAACTTTGCACGTGAGCACCTAAATTGGTTATACCTCCAGTGGAACAAAGTCCTCTTTTCTGATGAGTCCAAAATTATGCTGTATGGTAACAACGGAAGGAACAAGGTCTACAGAAGAGATGGAGAACGCTTTGCACAATGCTGCATTGAAGAAAAGGTCAGCTATGGAGTCGGTTCGTGGACGGTTTGGGGAGGAATCAGCGCCGACGGTAAGACAGAGCTTGTCTTTGTGTATGGGCCACGTCTGTTTGCACTAAACAGTCATCGGTACATCGAACAGTGTATTGAGCCACACGTGATGCCCTATGCACATTTTACTGGCATCGGTTTCATATTTATGCACGACAATGCTAGGGCTCACACCGCGAGCGTCGTACGAGATTATGTTACCCATTATGGAATGCAATGTATATCCATTATGGAATGGCCAGCAAGAAGCCCGGACATGAATCCGATTGAACATCTATGGAATGAATTAAAGAGACGAATTCGTGCAAGAGATCCTGCTCCAGAAACACTTAACCAGCTGCAAAATGCAATCCAAGAGGAATGGAATGCCACAACATTTGATCGTGACTCTCATCCGATCGATGAAGAATCGTATGGAAGCAGTAATAAGAACTCGGAGAGGGAATACAAATTTTTAAATAAACGTTACTTAGCTTTTTTTTTCATTTACGTGTGTTGTTTTATCAATTTCTTTCATACTCCATACAGGGTAAAAATGACTTGTTAAACAAAATACGAAACCTATGAAAATTTAATTTGAATTTAGAACATTAACATTAGGATTTAAAAACCTCATATTATTTGCTATTAAACGACATTTGACCTATATTCCTAAATATATACATTTTCTGATAATCCTTACAAAACATAAACTTGCAAGGTGTTTCGATTTTTCTGATGAGAAGTGTAGTTGTAGACAATAAAACCTTAACAACGAACAAATTTAAAATTTAAATAAATTATAGGCGAATTTCGACCACTTGGCGACCGCTAGTTACATTTAATTAGTGTAATACTTGAAACGCAAAAATTTGAAAAGCCTGTCAGAATACAAGAAAAGTAAAATATTATTATATATCGTAAATCAAGGATTAAAATGATTTTACTGAAAAGAACAATTTATTACAAATGGATTTGGCGTTGGTCCAAAAATTTGTCTGTGCCTGTATCTTGGTTTCCGTTTATTTACAATTACGATCCATTTTTTAATTCGTCATTTTCAACTATAATTACTATAGTAAAAGATATGAAAACAGTGTTCGAGAAATGTAAAATTTTGCTGTGAATTTTCCCTATGTCTACTAAAATCCATTGAAATGTTCCACTGCTAGTTTAATGTGGACATATGTGTACTCGTGTGTCCATTTTAATCCATACATTTAGTATATTTAGTATTGTTATTTAGTAAGCTATATTGAACGCATACGAAAATTTCTATAAGAAGAAACTTATCATACAAGTCTGTGATTTATAGTAACGCATTACATACATGAGTATGTTGCAGGAAACTAATAGTTTTTTGTGTTAGTAATTGGATTTCATTGGCCGTTGATTTACTGTAGGCGTTTGAGGCATGGATGTTTGTCACGATACCATTTCGCCGCGGCGATTATTTGCCTTAGAATAATTTTTTGCTCCCTCTTTTTTCTTGTGTGTCTGAGTTTTATAAAGGCATTCAGATTTTATATACAAACCAAAATGCGGTCAGTATTATTTATTTTAGTGAAGGTTATAATAACGTATTCATTCCGAATTATTTTAAGTCACAGTAAAATGTAATACATACTTCGTATATTTTATGAGTTAATTCTGGCATGTTCAAAATCAATTTGTTAGACGTAATATGGGGGTTTGATTGTTATAATGGTATGGTCCTACATTATTTTCAATACATAATGTAAGCGTGAGATTTTGATTCATGTGCACTGATTGTCTTTTGTAGTGAAATACACGTATTTTATGTATTTCACTAAGTGGCCGTAACAAAAGTCGTAAAACAATAAATTTCCTTTTTCAGATATGAGACTTATCCCTCCTATTCACTACCATCCGGTTGGCATTAAAATTAACTAGATCTCTTAGGCACAGTATCTTATATCCAAAAAAAGTTCTGGATGAAAGGTACCCTAAGTCTTTTGCAGTATGGTATTTTACCTCTGAGAACATATACGCAATTTTATAATGATCAGTTTAGTAGTTAAGGGGTAAAAGCGTAACAATCAAACAAACTCACATTCGCATTTATAATATTACTTAGGATATAAAAACTTTTAATCTTCTTTATTTGGGTTATGCGCACACATGCGTGTGTTTGTTCTAGGTAATACGCATTTAGGAAGAATATTGCTTACATTATTTACATACATTAAATGTATGTATACATGTATATGTACACATACATTTAAGGAATTTCGGAAGGAGTAGGTAGACAAACACATCAAATTACAATTAGTATGACGGTGCGTTTTCTTAAACCAGATGTTAGGTTATAAGACGCACTTGTTTACACGATACCCTATACACTGCCACCTACAAAATTTACGGCAGCTTCGGTGTCCAGCTATACCAACTAGCTCGTTGAGTCATCGTCATCAGCACGTCTATTAAGAAATTTCGTAGCGAGGTTTGCGTCGTACACATGACTTTTGACAGCAGGGTATGCCTGCCGAACAGTTGGCATTGAAGTCCAGACTTGCAGTCACTTTCCGCTGAGAAGACGGCGTCTATTGTCCTATAAGCACTTGGCGTTTAGACGTGCCATACGTAGCAAGAGCGGGCAATAGACCTCCTCTTCTCTGCGGTAAATGACTGCAAGTCCGGACCTCACTGCCAACTGGTCGACAGGCATACCTGCTGTCAAAAGTCACTCTATAGTTAACGATTGCAATTAGAAGATTTTGTTATCTATGCCCGAGTAATAAAGAAAGAGTTTTTTGTATACCGGGCATATTGTTAAAATCCGTGCTGTTTTTTATTATTATAAATATAAATGGGCATCTGCAACACTGCAATAATAGTCTATCGTGATAAGTTGGTGCGGTGTTCAAATATCTAAATGGCTTCACTCATCTGGTTGAATATTATTTCGAATAAAACTACTATATTTTTTTGTTTTTGCCTAATGCCTTGTACAGTCGTCACCTTTGTAGTAACGAACTGTATGCGCACAATTATATGACAAGAACCTACGAAACCCTAAAGTACCTACAGCCCTATCAGCCCTAATACCCTAAGACCCTAGCCTACCGTATACTGTGTGATGAATAAATAAATAGATATATAAATTCCGGATACCGGCACCATGAGTCCTAAGGTAGCAGGCAGAGAGTAGACAGGATGTTCAGGATAAGAATAGATAACTCACTGCCAGTCGAACAGACTCACACGACTGATCAAAGATGGCTAAAGGTGTCTTGGCCACAGTGAGAAGTTGGTAAGGTTAAAAAAAGTCGGATGCAACAAAATTAATGATTGATTTAACATTAATTATATCATATATGTATACTAATCTAACTTACTGTATGTACACAAGAATAGGTCTTCAGTAGGGTGCCGTGTGAAATGCCTATGCAGTTGTCTTGAATCTTGGTCACAGATTTTGTCGACAACGTCCGACCTATGGACCGTCGGATTTATAGAAATGCAAAGTTGCAATTTATGTTCCTAATTGAAATATTTGATAGTATCATCCCCATATTAACAAACGTTAACGTCACAAGAAACCTAATTGCCTTGCTTTGTAACGCTTATGAACTATGACATTTACGAGCTGCTAGTTACCGTTCTTCTCAGAAGTAGAGCATTCTTATGCGCTGTTATTATAATGACACTGAAATATTTAAGGTTTCCTAGTTCATTCAAAGAGCAACTGTGAGCCACAGTGTCTATTCACAAGCAGGTAATCAATAGTCTGATATAATATAAATAAAAAGTCTGATATAATTAAAACTTTAGGTATAGCTTCCTCTTTACCTTCATATTTAAAATATTTACATGAACGTGGTTTGCTTGAGGAACCAGAAATAATAGAATATAGAGACACGCTTCAGGCCAATGATCATCATTAAAAAGTGTATTATGATCATTACGTAAAAATAATACACCACTAGAGATTCAGACAATTTAATATGGTGCCTAGTTTTATGGCATTTTCACAGCAGTACCGAATAATTTAAGATGTGATTATGATTATACAATAATCATTCTTCATTTAATGAATAAAATTGTGTATGGAAAGATTGACTCGCAAATTATATGAAAAAACTGATCGTGCATTGGTAACAGTAGTCTTCTCACTACCACCTCTCTTTAGAGGAAAAGCGCTATTTACCAACGGTTTCCATTTCGATCACCGCAAATCTTTAAATAAGTGATATTCTGATTACCATGTGCAGTGCGGATTACTCAAAACGACAAGAAAATGAATCAAGTATCTATGACAACTAAATAGATGAAATGTTTTAAGGCAATTCATATTAAGCCTAAGGTCAAGCAATTGCATAAATTATGTAATATATCATTAAATTGTGATTCATCATTACAAATAATATTGATGGAGAAGTTTTTATGAAAATCTCAACGTTACCGATTTGCTTTCTACTAAAGGTTAATTTTATAGGTACGATAGCGAATATGGATATCCAGTATCTTTAAATATTCTGATACCTAATTTAAGCATCGGTAAAAAGAAAGAGAAATGTCTTTTCTTTCTACCTCTCCACAAAAGACATTTGGCACCTTGGATCTGTTATTGCAATGCTTATAAAATGTGAATCATCCCTAATGTGAAAGTTAAATATAACTATATCAAATAACACATAATTGAGGCTAGCTGAGCATCTAGATCTCGAGGCATTTTCGACTTTACTACCAAGTTTGCTCATGTATGTCGTGTGTTTAATAAATGTTCAATAATAGAGTAAAAGTAGAGTGTGCGCATGCTGGAAAATTCTCAGAAGTACCATTGTGATATTAATAATGATTATGATAACGATATAAATTCTCGTCATATATATTTTAATACCTACAGGTATATCCTACCTATGTACTAGATATACAAGTAAGTAGGTATTATATTTGATTAATTATTTGAGTACAATGGAACTTAAAATCATTTGAAACTATAACCATACAAACGAATATTATCTATGACATGTAAGCGAAATACTATAAGTTAAAATACTTCACGTGCCACTAAACTAAACTAAGCTTGTTGTAAGCAGGACAGAGCAAGCAATACAACGTGACGTGTACTATTAGGAAGAATCTCTAGTATTAAGCTCACTTCCTATCAATCTAAGCAATAATATTTTTTTTTGTGATATCTGCTTGTATTATAATATTTCTATGGTAAAAAGCTTTTTAATGCTTTTATTCTTCTTTGATTTGTACAAGAATAAAAGCATTGATAACAATGATATATAAAGCCAACTAACACTACGTTTATGTTGTTTATCACAATGAACTATCTACCTTTGCAAGCGTGGACAACAAAATTTCATCGCAATTGCAATTAATTGTATAGTAACGAATACATCAAAATACGAAACACAGACATTTTTGTTTAAGTCGCGCGTTTATAAATTGCCAAACATCACCCACCCGGCTCAAAATAATATTTTAATTGACTATTTAGAAGTCAATATAGTTAGTCGTAATAGCTCACGGACGAACGATCGACGGGTAGAAACTTCATTAGAAAGGGTATCCCGATGCATGTTTTAAAATAATCAGCTTCCGTGTTAATTCTTAATTTATTGCTTGGATGGTGGCAGCACGATAATTCGATTGAACGCCGATGTCAGGCCTGCGGCAAAAAGTTGCCGGACGATATACATACTCACACTTGGCGGCATTAGCCGACCTACTATGGCTTATGCCATTTAATTTTATGTGAAATGAATTTACATGTACAGCAGTCATGCAAAATTGGGGTGGATGGAGTTTCTTGTGTCATATACGTTGAGTACTTTGAATATACGTTAGCTTTTTTGTTGTATACGTTCAGTACTTTGTGTATATATTAGCTTTTAGCTGTATGTGGTGAGTCGGTACTTCAATAACCCGTAATAAGTTAATGATGTGGGTAATTCTGTTATTTAATTAAAAACATCTTGATCTTATTCCGAGAATTTACGTGCTACGTTATTAAGCATAACTAGTTGTAGAGTAATTAGTTTATACTTTTTCTGTTTAAATAATGCAATTTGGGTGTAGATATTTAGTTTAATCTAGCGATTTCCTTTCTTTAGCCAGCTGCATTGTGACTTTCTACTATTTTGAATCTAATGTGTAAATATTTAAGTTTTGAAGTAAAACATGTATTATTTAGCAGCATTATTGAATATCGTTCCTATTTGAGTTCTACTGTCTACAGCTATCTACTACTTTTATATTTTATTTATCTTCACAAAGAGATGCTGATGAAATTGATTGATGTGGCTACAGAATCGTAACATTATTAAGTAAAGTACCTATACATCTAGTTATAAGTTTAAATCTAAGAAGACGGTGATTAATAATGCATTTACAGCACCTACAAAGTTAAAACGAGCTGTGCTATAAAAAATACCATGCATAAATAAATGTTTTAAGCTTTTGTGTGAATAAGGAGCAATGTTAGGTCGACAATTAGGAATAACTGACCGTATCTAATCTAATAATTTGCTTAGACACGGTATAATTGTGTGAATACATAATCTTGATTATCTGCTGTCGTGAACATTAATATCCATGCATTCATAATTTATCAATTAATGTTAATTATAGAAAAAATATAGATAACGGGTACTTGTATTCGTTCTAGAGTGGAAGCGCGGTTCAAGGGACCTTGTGTACAGACGTTCATTAGTGCAGATTTCTGCCTTCTATTTTCCGTCTAGCTTCGTATCGGGGTATAAATTTCACAAAGCAAAGCTGCAGTACTACTATTCTCGGGGCATCTCTAAATTGCGAATTGTTTACGAACCGAATCGATATATATACCGATTAATAGAAAATATGTAACAAATTAGAAGGAGAGCTTTCTTTACTACCATTTAGATATCGGTGCAAATACGTTTAGGATGATTAGTGTGAGGACATCACACTCATAAGCATAAATAACGTTTTCCATCAAATTTGGAGGCCAACGTCAAGCTGGTTTGATACAAATTTAATGTTTACGCATTTGTTCTTGAATAGATAGGGACAGCTGTAACCTACCCAAATTTCGCCACATTAGCCGGATATTCTTTTTGATTTTTTTGCTATCGATTGCGATATCTAAATCTAACATTTTGGTGACTGCGTCAATGTTGAAATCATGTATTAGTTACTATCCACTTGATTGTACAGCTTCGATCGCTAGATTAATTAATGCTTTGCCTTAATTGTCTATAAATAAGTTAGATATATAGCGATGCACGCTCTGAAAGATTTATCTCTGAATCTAGTTTCTAAATCACTGACAGATTTTACAGAAAAATACATAACTAGATTATTACATCTTCAATACATAGATTTACGACTTTATGTCCCTGAATTTATTTAGATAGGTTATTAGCTCCCACGGCAATAGGCTTATCCTCCAAATAGAAGAGCAAATAGATGTCTACTAGGCACTAGACCAGAATTAGTGATGCTGTTCTGATATTTTCGTATCATTGATCTCACTTTGCCCAGCTTGAGAATCGAAATCTGACAATGAGATGAGTATGAGTTTGTCAGATCTTGTTTTCGATTGTCACTCTAGTCCTGACTAGCGAGATAAGAATCAATTAAATATATTATATATTATCATATTTGTTGACACCCTATGTTATTAATTTGAAAATTTAAATTGGAAGTGACTTAGATAGAGTAAAACTATTACACATTCCACTTAACTGGATACACCTCCAAGGCAAATGAATATAAATGATCACAGCAAATACAAAATTAAATTGATAAACAAAACTTACATGATAGTACGATATCCAAAAGGGTTTAATGAGAAGCAAGCGAAACTAATAGTTCACCTTCCTGCGATACTGATCTTTAATATAGTATGAGTGGGTGAAATGTTCGAACGAGACGCGCACGGAAGCCGCGCCCGAAAGGGTGAAGACTTGAATCAATTTCTATTTTTATTTATTAATACTGTGTTTGCTAAGCTACAATATGGAGCAGATTCAAATTTTGCAGCTAATCTTTTGATAGTTGAGTAGATAGCTGAATCATATCATATGTACATAAAATACATCCACATTCACTATTATTGCGTCACGTATACTATTGTACTGGTAAACTACAGGATGATAAGACAGTACTGATAGTGTATCGAGTAGTAAATCTAAATTCGAATGACTTGTTTTGATAGCAGCAATATACATTAAAGGCAAAAACTGTTGTAATGCTTACCTTATAATGAAATGCGACGTTAGTTCAGTCTGTATTGTTGTGACCGAACAAATACGAATGCAAAGGCCGTACATATATTGAGTTAATATGTATTACATACTAGAGAAGACATTTCGAGATTGTTTGTATCAAGGGTAAGAGTTCATGCTCTCTAATTGTCTTAGCTGATTATTGCAACGATACTTTGAGTGCAAAATGTTAATATTTAAATCATGCTATCATGTGTAATTACCCTACTGCTTTTTATTTCTGTTTTATAATATTTTAGGTTAGGTTAGAGTTAGTTACATTTTAACTCGTTTTAGCAATTTAGTTTAGATGTATCCTATAGTACGTTAGTAACTCAAATAGTACATAATACCAAAAGCAAAACCAAACTATTATAAAATAAGTTATATGGATTTAGAATATATTATTAATTATATTATGATAAACACAATTCTTTAAAACTAAGTTATACCTAAAATATTATAAAACAGAAATAAAAAAGTTATTAATATACAAACCAGCTAAAATCCATATCCATCCACATATAAACGTATCATCATTTGATCTCAAAGATAGCACGTTTCCATTTTGCGATACAAGTTTAATCTACATCTAAACTCCCTCTTAGTTAAAATTTGCAAAGCCACGCGGCAAAACAATAACACATCCCAGGGGCTTCGGACCGGAACACGTTACCCTAATCCCTTATAAGTGAAACTTGGTATTTGTTACGTCAAATCTTAGTTAATAATTCTAGAAACATCTTTAAACAGGATGTGGTCCGGAGATGTATCCGAAAGGTTTGCTTACTACTAGTCCACTCCCATTAATATTCTGTTTAAATTTTCATTGCTACTTATGTAATGAAGAACTACCTATATTGATGTTTGAGAAATACAGTTTATGAGTCTTAGGAATATTCAACGATACATAGTTTAAATTACGAATGATTTCTGACCGCAAGCGACTAAATATTTACAAAAATAATAACGTCGTTCATAGATTATACAAGACCTAATTAAATTATATACAGAAAAGAATCAGGTATGTTACTGGCGCATGAGAAGTCAAGACTCAATCGGTTCAACAAAATCGCTGGCAAAACAGCCAATGCACAATGGTTCGAGTTATAGCTAATTCTTTCACGTAATCTCTTTTGTTATATATTGCGCTACTTATTTATCAAATATACAACACAAGTACGGTTATTAACACACTGACAAGTCTTAGAATACCAGAAATAATTAAAATCTATTGTGTCTAGCCACCGGCGTGCCATTGCGACTCAATAGTTTAATAACAAATTGTATAGATCGATTATTTAACGTCCATTACTATTAAAATGGCATATATAATATACAATATCATTGACTATAATTTATTTAATGCTAAACACATATTTTTGACTATATTATCGGTAAAATATATAGGTAATATTGTCTTCTGTTTACGCGAATGTTATTCATTGAAATTAAACTACTATATACAGATTTTATCGATTTTAAACGTCGGGGAAAGAGTAAACCAAAAAAAAAATAGATTTAATAGTTTAAATAATTTTATTAGCTTATAAATTAGTAAAATAAAATCAATAGTAGTCGTAGCGTAATATTTTCAAAATTTTGTAATACAGTGATAAATAAACAACGCGATAAAATCCGTATATAGTAGTTTATTGTCAAAAAATGTATAGGATTAAATCATGGTCATACATGGCGAGATTATTTGGAGCAGTACATAGTTTTAGTTCGTGAGTTAAATTGGAAACGGCCAGAAATGTACTACTGGTTCTGTTACTACAAAAATCGCAATTTAAAGTTGGCTGGATAGCTTCATCACGTTCCGGCTTGTGAATCGCCGTAGTTTCACGTAAGGATAGTTAGACATGACTGAATAGTGAGGTTTGCAGGTTTAATCAATTCGGCCTCTACTGTTTCGGGAAATGGTTGATAAAGCCATAATGTATTGATGTATATCTATCATACACTATACACATCACACCCTAGAAACAATGTTTATATTCACACATTTATGAAAATGTATTTCGGGTATTTGCATGATACTATTAAAATATCTGTTTCAAACAAACTATTCTTTGTGTTGTGCGAAGTTTGAATTTGCACATAATATCTATACTTCGTCGTATATACGTCATAACATCGTTATACGACTACGAGTAAAATTTGATAATTCGCTCGGTCAAATTCGGTAAATCGTGAAGGAAGAAACCAAGAAACTATAGTCATTGAGAAAGTTAGCTATGCTATCAACAACATAGTCATTAAAATTAAACTACTATGTATATACGGATGTTATCGCGTTGTTTATTTGACACTTTATTACATAATTTAGAAACTGTTACACTACTACTACTATTAAACTTTACTAATTTTTAAGGTAATTAAATTATTAAAATTATTTATATTTAAGTTTAAACTTTCCCCGACGTTTCGGTTGCTTTTCAGCAGCCTAAGATTGTAGTTGTCTCAATGTTCCAGTCTAGTTATTTCAAAGTTCCCGAACATAATTTAATCATTGGTGTTTTTATTTACGCAGAATGAGCTCAAAGTATCATGAAGTCTAGCTGTGGTTTGCTTCTTCTTGGATTTGACTATTTGAATTACTGGATCCTAAGCTGATGGTACATTCCAACCATCTTCTCTATTGAAGTTAGGATGTTTTTTGATTTCAATAGCCTCGTGAAGCATCCTTGGTAGGAATCGATGTTCTTTAGCGAGAATCTGTGGTTTGTCAAATCTCAGGTAGTGGTTGGTCCCCTGTTGCACATTGATTAAATTATATTCGGGTACTTTGAAATAACTATACTGGAACATTGAGACAATTATAGACAGAATATTATGTAAAACACAGTCATGTTTTTTTTATAATGGCACCCGTTATCACAGGGTGTTGAGCCCAACCTCTGACATGATCAGAGACCTTTTGTATCACCTTTTCGTTCATCACTCTCATACATCTCTAGGTTCGGGGATTTATTTATTAATTCTTAATTCTATTTTACAGTTGTTAAATTTGTATACCTTACATTCTTAATACATAGATGGACTTACCTACTACGCTGGTTATTGTTTCTCTCGACTATTGCACAAGAGCAGTTGACTGTATCGACTTACCTACAAATGCTGGTATACCATATTATAGAATATGTGCATCCACATTTCCTGCTACTTATTTCTATTATTAACTTTTCCTACTACTCTTGTGCAATAGTTGATAAATTGCTGTCTTGTCATTGGGTCCACCATGAGAGCGTGCAAATTGTCCACTCTGATGGTGTCCCCCATGATCTGTTCCGCGTTGTAGCGGTCCATCGCGTGTATTGGACACAAACACAAAATATGGAGAACGGTCTCCTCCAGTCCTGGCTCGCAGGGACACGACGGGTCCCCTTTACATTTAAACCGGTGTAAATATTCAGAGAACCCGCCGTGTCCGGTAAAAACTTGGGTTATCATTGGAGACATTTGGATCTTGCGGACCAACCCATATGCCTCCAATGCATCAGGGAAGAATATTTTTGTTACCGACGCGGTTTCCCCTACTTTGTACCGCCGGTTCCACTCGTCAAGCGACTCCTGACGGATCTGTCGCTTGACGAATGATACCGGGTACCCCTCGTATTGCGGTGCAGTCTTTAATTTAAGAGCGGCTTCCCTCGCCAGTTGGTCGGCTCTTTCATTACCAGGATGGCCTGCATGTGCTTTTATCCAGAACAAAGACACTTCTCTGTTCTGAATTCTCGCATCATGCAGGTTTTTTCGGGCCTTGACCGCTAATGGGTGGGGAACTTGGTAGTTCACCACCGTCTGCAGAGCCGCGCGCGAGTCGCTAAACACTCCAAAACTCGTCTCAGAGCGCTTCACTATCTCTGCTGTTGCCTTCCATATGGCAAGCAGTTCTGCCTGGTACACTGTACAGTAGTCGGGCAGCTTGAGTTTGAAAGCTCGGTTTTCGGCCGCGTTTATCCACACGGATAATGCGGCCCCAACCTTGCCCTCAATCCTGCTGCCGTCGGTGTAGATCTGTACTTGCTGAGTGGCGTTGTGTGTCACCTCTTCCGGGTGTATCAGGTGTATGAACTGCATGCTCATATGGTCGGCAGGATGAGGATTAACTTTGTAGGACGCCATCGTCTCTACCTCTCTACCTCCCAATTCCAGCCGCGGTACCCCCTTCCTCGCCTCGAACAGCGCTGCTGCCTCCTGTATCCTGAGGTCGAGTGGAAGCATCCCGGCCAAGATCAGGGCTGCATTAAGAGAGACAGTCCTGTATGCTCTACAAAGCTTTTGCGCGAAGCCTCTCTGAACCAGGTTTAATTGCTTCTGCACCCCCTTTTTATTTACCGCCGGTGCCCATGCACAAGCCGCATACATAATTATGGGCTCAACCACTGCCGTGTATATGCACCTGACGATTTCTGGATGGAGACCCCAGCTTATTTTAGCCGCTCTCGAGAGTGACTTATAAATTGCCAGGGATTTCCTCACCGTCTCTGTTACATGCTTGTTAAAGGTAAGTTTGTCGTCGATAGTGAGGCCAAGTATTTTTATGTCCCGTGACATTTCGACGTTGACTCCGCCCATGTCCAGGTGTGGGGTGTCGTACTTTAGTTTGTTCGTAATAACCATCGCCTTGGTCTTGTGTGGCGCGAACCTGAGCTTATTTCTGACACCCCATTCCTGGACATGTGCGAGGGCAGCATTCGCTCTGGTCTGGATATCCAGTGCCGTGTCACCCGTGAACACGAGAACTACATCGTCGGCAAATGTCTGGCTGTAGTCCCCGCGCTCCCCTAGCTCTCTCAGCAGTGGATCCAGGAGCAGGTTCCATAAAATTGGCCCCCCTATCGACCCTTGCACGCACCCCTTCGATGTAGATTTCCGGTGTTCGTGACCGGCGTACCTCATCCACACTTCACGCTGCAGAAGGTAGCTATCCAGCACCCGCCTAACGTTTACTGGGCAACCCTCCTCGGCCAATCTCACCCTTATGGCAGGCCACCATGCACTATCGAAGGCACCCTCTATATCCAGTGAAACCACAGTGATCAGCTTCTTCGACCTGAGCCCATCACGTATGTGGTTTACAAGGACATAGAGGGCGTCTTCGGTGCCCCTTTGTGGCATAAACCCGTACTGGTTTGGACTCATTTTTGGCAGTACGTGCCATTTTACGCGCGCAATCACCATCTTTTCAAGGATCTTACCCATCACCGGCAGTAGTCCTATAGGTCTATAAGATTTTGGGTGGCAGTAATCTGTTTTTCCTGGCTTTCTTAGGGCAACTACGACCGCCATCTTCCATGCTTTAGGAAAGTAGCCTACTTCAAGACATTTATTTGCCAGTGACAGGTATATCTCAGGATCCTGCATGATGGCGCATTGGCATATGTCCGCTGTGAGCCCATCGGCCCCAGGTGCTTTTTTTGGGTTAAAGGAGAACACTGCGGATCTTAGTTCCTCCATCGTGAACGGTGGGTCCAAATTTTCAATTTGTGCCGTCACGTTCACTTGTTCCGCTCTTCTCCTGATCTTTTGATGTTCATCAGTGTCCTCCTTTTGCTCGTCTTCTGGGTAGAACGTATTTGCCAGTAGCATCGCCGATTCGCCCTCGGTCAGGCACTCACCCTTCCACATCAAAGGTAGCTCTTCCTTCCTACTTTCTGTCCTTCCTAAAACCCTATAAATCCCCTCCCACATGCCTTCTCTATCCTGTTTCTCACAAAATGTCTTCCATGATTTAATCTGCGCCTTTTTCGCTTCAGTTTCATAAAGGTTTTTTGCTTGCAGGTACTCATCGACGACCCTGGTTCTTCTTAAAGGCGCTGCACACCGGACCCGGCGCCTCATGGTAACCGCCTTCCTTTTGAGTGAGGCGAGTGCTTCGGACCACCACGGTAAGTTTAATTTTGAATTTGGTTTTTTAACCGGTATATTGCCGTCACACGCGTCTTTTATAGTATCTATGTATTTTTCTATCACTAGATCCAAACTTGATGCTTCTGTAATTTTTTCTATTTCGATTCTGTTTATTTTGTTTTCTACCACCAACTGTCTCAGTTTCGCATGAAATTGAGTCCAGTTAGCTTTTTTACAATTATAAATGCGCGTTGTTCTTTTAATTTCGGCACTTTCAGATTTTCTTAATTTAATTTTGAATGTAATAGCGTTGTGGTCCGAGCCCGTCACACCCTCGTCCACCTTCCAGTTCTCCACGAGGCCCAGAACACAGTCATGTTATGGATAAACAGAAAATAATAAACTACGGGGAAAGCTCTTCCTGTGACCGTTGCTAAAAAGCAACAACCAAAGCGCCAGGGAAAATGCAAAAACAAATATATTAAATAGTTTTAACAGTTAAAAAGTACCACTTATGTAAAATAAACCGCGACAAAATTCGTAGAAAGTAGTTGAACTTCACTATTTAAAAACTAACACATTTCTCTGTTAGAAGTACACAACAAATATATCAGGAATTATCAGTAAAGACCAACGCAGTACAAATACGAAACTGCGCTGGTAACACACGGAGCATGTATCGAGTAAATGGCAGTAGTGCTACTAGATCACAGTAGATCGCAAGTAGTGCCAAGTTGGTGTTCCGCTGTATACGGCCCTGGCCCTTACCCTGCGTTCACATGACGAAAATATTTTGCAGAAACCGCATTTCTATTGAATCTGTCGAACGATTTTACAACGATAAACCATTCAGACTGTTTTATCGCATCAAGTTTATTACTAAGTTTCTGTAAATAAGCACACGTGACCAATTGAAAACTACTTTATACTTTTCTCTCGTTAATTTAAAGTATTACATTTGCGTAAACATAAGATAATATTGCACATGACTTTAAGAAAAATACTGGATGCTAAGTTTAGAGAAACAAGTTTTCCTCTGTACAGAAGTCTGCTTAATTCAATCCTATAACTTAAAAATGTATTCCCGAAACAGTACTTAATGTATAACTGTTTATTGAAAATGTTGCAATGATATTTGCATATAGAGTAAGTACTGAGTATATCATGTTTTTAATCCATCTATCTACATACATGTTACACATAAGAGATTACTGGTTAAAGTTCCTACTTACAACCTGTCTTAGAGCATCAATCACTTGATTGGTTTACTAGCTCCATGCACCTGGCTGATACAAGTATATCTAAGATAGTTTCAAAGAAAATATTTAATAAACTTACTTAATTGGAATTTATTTACACTACGTGTTAAAGAAATAAATTATCCATTATATATCTCTGTCCATTTAAGACCTTTAATATCTACCAAATGAGGTATTTATTTATAAAAAGTAAAATATTAAACGTTTTATAAGTCGACAGTTATGTGACCGTTTAGACTGCATGGTATTTAATTTTATACATTTATCTTTAAACAATCCGTATTTAGGTAAGTATTTAAGTTATATGTAATGCTTCATAGTATTTGTTTCATAAAATACAAATAGTCACGTTCGCGTTCTGACAGTACGCGAACGCAACAAATAGGTTCCTTCTTTTGAGTTACTTTTATTGTTTTCACTAGTGTGTTATTTTATTACATGGAATATTTATAATAATGTCATCATCACTTCGTTCTTCTTCGTTAGTGCGTGAATTTATTATACGTTAGTGTGCCACATATACCGCCACCCGCATTTGTAGAAAGTTTTGTTCGTACTCTCCTCGACATAGTCTTGCGAAGGCACCGTCATGCCTCAACACACCTATATCAATGAACAGCTAACTATCTTCAGTGATATCAAAGTTGTGCATGTAGAGAATTTTAAGGCGATTACACATTAAGTTGCCTCGGTATTGCGGCGCAAGTTGTGATTGCGTCCTCGGTAAGTTTAAGCAGCGTTCACCGGATACGTTTTGTTTGAAGTGCGGTGCAGCGGTGTGACGCCTTTGTGGGGCCGTCTGTGACGCGTTCGTTTGCGATACACTCGCCCGCCGGTGTACTCGCGTCCTACACCAAAGTTTGATGACGGTTCCTTGTTGATTTTTACTCTGCATAGAGCTAAATTATACTGAATATTTTGAAGGGGAATTTTGTTTACATTCTTAGTATGAAAATCCGTTAATTTTGTGCACGCTTTAGGTGGCATACAAGCATGCAACTTTTTGTAGAGAAGCGGCTATATTATTTGCGTTTCCTAACTACTATAATAAGCATTAATCATCTATAACTACTAGCTACAAGCAGGTTAACATAATTTAATAATACAATTTTTTTTTAGTTATATCGAAACATTAAGTGAAAGCCATATAATTTTTAGTTTTAATTAAATATATAAGTTAACCTCTGTGTCTCACGTGATGGATAAGGATGTTTATAAATAAAACAGTTTCGAAATATTAACACTAGGTAATATGCCTACCTAAGTAAAAAACATAATATCTAAAAGAAGAACACTAACTTGTCATATTAAACATTTAATCATGTAACTGCTAGAAGAGTGGTAAATTTTAAAAATAATAAATGATTGAATATACAAATATTTTATTTCTAGCTAGTAGCTAGTTTGTCGAGGTATACTAGCCAGTTTGCTTGAGCAAAACTCATAGATAGATTAGTCCTCTACTCTATGAATCACATTTTAACAAATTTCTCGTTAAACATTATCAGATAAATGTAAACATCCCCGTCGCGTGTAACGTATATCTTATCACATCAAATATTCTAAACTGACGACAAAATGCGCCGCTAAAGGCAAAAGCGATAATCTCACCCGTCTCAGAGCTGAGTTAGACACCTTCGTGAGACTAACGAAGTTCTTATAATCCTCCCCCGACTTGTCACACCCCCGCAACCCTCTGTAATCGAGTTATTGCCTTGCATCTCATGTCTTACGACTCCCCTGTTTTAATGACGTCTTACGTTTTTGGAGACAGTCATTACACAAGAAATGTTATTATATAAATTATTGTTTTAGCATCAATCAGGTGTAAATAAAGTACAGACATACAACGTATTATAAAAAAATTTAAACGTTTACTTCATAGTAATCGTCACTAATATTTAAATTGCTAACAATTTTATAGGCTGCATAAAAACTTACCTATGCCAACAAAAATGAACAATTTGTTGCAATTTACCAGTACCTTGGTGGAGTTAATTAATTATATCAGATACTGTTGCTTTAATTTGATTCAGTAAGTAATTAAATTCTCTCGACGCAAACTTTTATGAAATTAAATGAAAAAAAAGGCTTTGAGATCGGTTATTTGCGTATTATTTATGCGACTTTACCGGGAACTCTCCGGTGGCGACCGAAACGTAATCGCTGAGAAATTGCGCCAATCACTCGATGCGACTCGGCCATCCATATTATATTGACAGTTAAACGAAACAACTATAAAATATAATAGGCTTTTATAATTTGAACTGATATAGCTTTTGTCGAAATTGATATAGTTCAAGAGTACAAATAAATTGGAAATATGATTATATTATTAACTAATATTATCAATACTAAAAGGAGTTACGATGCGTATTTAACACCAGGAGTCATAGATATTAATATATATTCTTCGTACTTATTACATAGATTATGACAGAGTCCACAAGCGTTCAAAAAAGAAAGAAATAGTAATGAGCTTAAGTTTTGCATCAAAGCCTAATTCACAAATTGCTCTAGAAATAAAAGAGAGGTATATTTACGAACGAGCTGGCACTAACACGGCGTAACTAATTTTTCATTTGGCGATGTCGTGACCGAGAATCACTGTTAAAATCAACTACGATGCAATTTCTTTGTTTAATAACAATCAACTGTTTGAGGAATGTGTTTTGCTAGTACTAATGAAAACCAAATTTATTTACACGGTGCAGTCAGTTAGGGTTGTTGCGCTTATTGGTTATACGATTCCGTAGCATGTTTAGCAAAGGTGTGGATTAAACGGTTGACAGCTATTACAAAATTTGAAAGTATAGTATATAGTACAAATGATTTCAATGTAATGAAAATGCAAGGAACATTTTTAATTACGATATATATCGGCCATTTGCTATGAGAGATTATAGATTACATGTAGGTTAACAATTGTTATGTATGTAGGTTGGTACAAATCAACAAAAATACTGTACGAACAACATTCTGAACGTTACGTGTGTCTGTAAATATCGCTGGCTCAATGCTAGGTATGTCTTTATATTTTACTAGATATGGCCCGCAGCTTAGCCCGCGTTAATGTTATGTTCAGATAGATTTTAGTAGCCTATATGTTATACTGATGTATAAACAATAATATTGTAAAGTTTGATCAAAATCTATTCAGTAGTTTTTGCGTTAAAGAGTAACAAACATTCATCCATGCTCACAAAATTTCACATTTATAATATTAGTAGGAAGTAGGATATTTCCAATTAACTAGTTTAAAATTTGAGAAAATAAGCCAATTTGAAACGATTGTAATATTTACCTCTGCCTAATTCTATAGAGAACACATAACCAATATATTATTTAACCTTTTTTAACTCGTAGTTTAAAGTAAGACGAGAATCAGCACTGCCTCTTTGTATAATAACGGTCAGTTATCAATTAAAAGGCTCGGCTAATAGCTTGTTGCAAACCCTTCAGCGTAAATTTAATTACGTAAGCATATCATTTATATAATCTTAAAAGAGGATTCCTTAAAAGAATGGGGCAAATGCAGTCAAGTTCTAAGCATTACAAAATATTATTCTGGCAATTTATGAAGCTCATTAACCTGCACAACATTGACGTTGTTATTAGAGAGCTGAGAGGAGTTCAGTGGTCACCAGTAGCTGCAACAATAAGAAGTCCAGCGAACTACTAACTACTTACAGTTGAAGAGCCTGATCTAGCCAACTACTTAGTGACTGTAGGAATTAGCTGGGCACGAGGCATTACCAGGCTTTTATTTCTTTGCACCCGGTGAATGGGAGTGCCGGAGGCTTGCCTATAAACTGTATGTAACAATCCTCATAATACAAGCAGTTATAGTCTAAAACAGCTTACCGTCAAGCAATTCGTATACTTGTTTACGACTTTATTAGAATATAAAAAACTATTAGACAGCTCTTTAATTAGCATCCGTGTGACTTTTTAGAGGCACTAATGTTCGGTCTCCATCATTTTGTCATGACCTTGTAGCTGCAATTTTTTTAAATGTAGCTTCAATTAATGTGGCCTTAAGAAAAGAAATGCTGTAAAATTATTTTGTAGTTAATTAAGGATATCGTCAATCATTTTAAGCAAGCAGGTTTTATTGTTTTGTTATGTGACCATAGGATTTTGGATTTAGATAAGTCGAGAACAGAGATATTTTTATGCCACTCTATTACTACCATTTGACTTGTTACTTTAAATGTCAATTTACAAGTTCAACTGAAGAGAAAATAATATATGTTTGGTTTTCCTATTAAGCTTGCGTAACCCAAATAACAAAAATCATTAGACATAATAAATAGGTTTCTAGATAAGACGACGTGTCGCCACTCTGTGCTGACCATTGTTACTTATTATGTAACATAGAAATCGATGTCCATCGCTTTCAATAAATTAAAAATAATTACAGGTTACTTTGGAAACACAATTATCTGCTACTCGGGAGTATTATTCTTATGTGTGGTCTGTTCTGTATTTTATTATAGCTGAAATTACAATTTAAAAAAAACTGACGTTCATGCATTAATAGATACCATAATAGAAAATAGATATTTATTCCATAACATACTGAACTAAGCATTTTCATAGGTCACGTATTTTCTTCACGAGTACAATATTTTTCAGTCGGTGATAGCAATAGGAATTCTTGAGATACGTAATACTTCAGCTTTTCTGGCAAACAGCCCAGGAGGGCGGGCTAATGGCACGGAGCACGCGACTCGCACTCACTGCTACAAAATGCAATTGGCCATCGACTGCCCAACTTGTTTTTTTCGTCTTAAATGTTTTTTTATAAGCTATACTGATAAAGTCTTCCTTGTTGGTCCATCAATGTAAACGAAGAAAGCTTGCTTACTTTAAGGTCCTAGGTTTGAATTCTGGATTGAATAATACAGGGTCACGGCGTTTTCTTTCAGGAAATTTCGCTAGTAGTTAGTAACTGGCCCGTTAAATGGCAATATGGCCGACTTCGCCGATAATATTGCGTGAGACCTGAAAATATGACTAAGAGAGTGAGACGTTCCATTTGGACGTCCAACTCGACCAAATTTCAAAACATGATATTCTGACTAATTTATTTAACATTCATTAGATTTTTATAATAAAAAAATCAGCAATTTCTATATGGCTAGTAAATATAAAAAAAAACAATATTTTCTTTACAATATATATTTTGTTTAATATCCAAGCACTACGATATAGATCCAAATTTATTCTATTTGAGACAATCTATCTAGTTATCATAGAAGGCAAATACGACAGTACAATTACCATTAAAAAATAGAATGGCAATTTTTTTTATTCTTAAGAAGCCATTAACTGAAAAACACCTCCTAAAATGAATTATTAGCTCTGTAAGTACACGCTGTTGTCAGCAAAACAGTCAAACGGCAATTTCGTTGCCATATGCGCTGGAATCACAGTGACTTCATTTTAACAGAGCCAACGAAGTGCTAGTGTTGTACGTTTTAATAGATGGTAACTAATTAACGTCAGATGGATTTAAGAGATGATGGTAAAACCTCGGATCCGTGTGATGCTTGTATGTTTGTAATACAATTACGCGTAAACTGTTATCAGACTTAGCACGCGGATATCCCTGGATTAACACATAAGATTTATCCTGGTCCTACTGTAGTATAGACAACGTAAATACTACAAGTAGTAAAAATGGAGCTTTGGGCAAGTTTCCACAGTTTTGGTAATGTTAATTTTGGTAAGCCGTAATCACCTGCTGCACATGCTGCCACCTTGGTTATCGTGGAAGCAATTCATAACTGTCAGAAGTACAGCGAGGAAAAATATTATGCTGTTCTTTGTACATACATATTTTCATGCTTATATGTTAGGGCCTGCAGACGTTTGTAAAAATAACGTTTCGCCAAATGTAAAGCCCTGGAAATGAAAGCTACTGATATATATGTACCTTGATAGAAAAAGCCAATAACACTTTGCCTGACTCTCTTACTCGTTCTTAACGGTCGCATTCGCTACCGCTGCTTCGAGGTATTCGGCAGACAGTCTCTGTTCTATGTTTATTTATTAAGGTATCTAAGATTAATATAATAAACAAAGCAGTTAATACCTCCGATTTAATCTTCAAGGGCCTTGTTCTTGGCTGTTTTAATTGGTTAATAATATAAAGCAAAATGATTGCCTCTATTTCTATATTTATCGATGCAATTGCGTTGTTAAGTGAGCAATTTTGTATTTTTTGCACAAATATCAATCAGTACGGTAATAAATTCCAATATCTATTAAACAAAGTTTAATTGTAACCTTATAACCTGAATGAATATTATTTATAAGGCGTAGTAATATATAAATATTATACATAATTATCAATATATGTTGTGTAAAAAAGTTATTGTGTAAGGTGTTCTCTAAGGGGAATATAATAATTAATATTGCAGCTGTCTGTAAAAATATTCTGTAAGTGTTTTTTTCTTATAATTAAAGTTGCCGCCGCTTTTTATGATTTACAATTATTGTCATTTTATATTGAAAAATCTGAACTTATTAGTATTTAATACGGTAAACAGTTTATACTTATGTTCCTTAGCGACTGAAAGTAAATTATATGAAACATAGATTACCACAAAAAGAGGATCTTTCTCTTTAGAACATACATACCTCTTTTTCTCACAGTTAGTAGATATTACATAAAAATAATATAGATATATATATGTGTCGTAAATGCCCGGTTAGTTCCTAGTATTTATTTGCCATAAAGACTTTCATAATGTATTAAAATATAAGTAATCAAATAGCTAATGTACATATTTTATTGACTAGTGCCGACACAAGGACGCCACAATGCGTACATGGGTGTCACATTTAATAGATAGGTACTTATTATTAAACTTTATAGGTAATGAATACTGATTTACATAGTACAAAATAATAAATAAAATCTATTTATATCATCATATAACATTGTAATATTGAACATTTGTTGACTCCATAAATGACGCAGTGATTTAATCGTTCGCATCGCCACTGCCAATGCGCCGAGTTTATCAAACAATTCTTGTTCCATAGGAAAACGTTTATGTGATTGACAACTTTGAAATTAAACTGCTATATACGGATTTTATCGCGATAAAACCCGTATATAGTAGTTTAATTTCAATGAATAACATTCGCGTAAACAGACGACAATATTATGATTGACAACTTGTTCTGCATCTGAGTACATTTTGTGTCCGTTGTTTGAAGCGCCTCTTCTGAAACGAGGATCCCTTGCGTAGCAGACGTTTTTAAAGTAAAAAGATAACATATAATTATTTAATATTATCTTACGTTTACGCGAATGTTATACATTGAAATTAAACTAAAACCTGAAATTGCTTTTAAATAAACAACGCGACAAAATCCATACAGAGTAATTGAAATTTAATATATAATTATTTGCTATAATTTACCCTAATAATAATAATAAATAATGTAAAAGACTCTAATGGTTGTTTCGCAAAATAATCGACACTTAGTTTTTATATATGAGATGCTGGTGTTAAAATTATAACAATCACTATATTCCATAGTATAAAGTATTACTATATTTTATGAAAAAATTATAATGTGTGTAGATCCACATTTTATCTGTAAGTATAAAAAAATATTACATTCATAATTTCATGCATATATCCCAGAAGGAGTAGGTAGAACTGAATTTCATGGCTGACATTCGGTGGCTAAGGTGTGTTTTGTAGTATGACATACTACAAAACACACACAAATTAAATTCTGCCTCTAAGCAAGTTATCAAAAGAAAAGGGATGAAGTATATAAGCAAATCCTCAGTTGCTATTTCTTTAACTTCCTGCCTGTCTAAAAGACAAGACCTAAAATATTTAAGGCACTTAAACATTGATGACAGCCAGACACTAATTATATTATTAAAATATTCAATGTAGTAAATATAATGATATTTGCCTGTAGCGAGCGTCCGACCAATTAACGAAAAATATATGAATTATTATTCATTTTAACAAATTAGCCACTCACACTTTCAAATTGATTCATAAATGCAAGAGCATCGAAATTATTTTTACGAATATGTACATATGTATGTGTTTTCATGACACACATGACGCAAATAATTGGCGCATATAATAGTAATTTATACGTGTAAGGATTAATTATCATACGTTATTAGGGTAGCAGGTGGGACTTCAGCTGAAAGAGCGACGAGCGCATACGGGCACCATAAGTTTGGACCAGGAGCTGACTGATGACATTGTAAGCTTTGCTTTGTTATCGCTGTTAGAGACACCAAAGGATTAAAAAATTCTGTTATGAAATTCGTTTTTGGAGATATGATATATATCAGTCATAGTCATGAATAATTTAAGAAGAGAATTATATATTTTCACGATAGGCAGCGGCTTAATGGTGTACTTCCTTGACGTTGCTGAAGTCCATGAGCGCCCGCTAACTCGTTTGCTACAAGGAACAATAAAAAAAATTGCTATATAGCATTGTCATTATCAGCACCGTTCGCAATGACACAATGATACAATAAATAAACTTATATAAAAATATGAACGGTTGGGTCAAGATGACGTCTAGTACGAGATGGCTTACAGCTGATAATGGTTGGTATCTTTTTAAAATGTCGCTGTTACTTGTTACTTCCATTACGTCGAATGCTTGCAGAGTTCGATCACTGCACTAGTGAAAAATGTACTATCCACAAATAGCTATTGCCAGTCTAGTTACTTCCGTAATCCGGGAATATCACATGTGTACATATTGTCTATAAAAATAGAATAATGCTATACTCATTGTCTCAATGAGGCCACGTCCCAGAGGTTAATAAATAAACAATATTAAACACACTGGAATAATACACCTGAAAGTTCCAAATTAATTTTGTGTGGCCATTGTTAGGGCCAAAATTCTAAAATTAAATCAACATACTAGTTAGTTGAATTTATGAACAGTGAACGTGCCTTTGAAATGGAGGTACAAAATTCAGTTATAATTTGTGTGTTTCGGCGCCATTGCTCGGCGCAAGTACTACAAACAGAAGGGACAAACAAACCAGGGCATTGTGTGCGCCGAAGAGTGCCTTTACTGCCATCGTGCACTCGTGAGCTCACACTGCTTGATTCAAAATATATTTCACCCTCGTGATTTCTTTGAGCTGTTGCTCAAAGCAGCTCTATCATACGAAGATCAAATTATGTGTAGCGCGTATGATTTTGAATTACTCAACAATTGTGCTTTTCACGTGTAATGTGTATAAGTACCTATAACCATCGTGAATACTTAAAAGTTGTTTGCAACTTTAGAAGTTTTAGTTCCAGTAGTATTTATAATTATAAGTTACACATGTTATTTTAAACAAAGTGTTAGGTTTTTAGACTTGATTTTGATCTTCTAATTGTTAGACGTAAGTTGCATGTACTAAAGAGAGGGCAAGCAGAATGTGTAGTGTTAATGACGCAAGTCAAATTTTCAGGAGTCTTTATAATTTGTGAACTTATAAATTGCAAATTAATGACACATGCACTTAAAAATATCATGATATCTAATAATATATTTATTTATTTTAATTATGTAATAATAGCATTTAAAGTATGCGTTAATAATAATGATAAATATAAACAAAAACAACTGAGCCACGATTGTATTTAATGTAAATTATTCATCACATTTTTTATCCAACTTAAAATATTACATTAATTCGAGCTAGAAAATATAATTAAGTTTCTTGTTAGATATTGGAAGATTAACCACTTACAAGCAAATTAAAAACTAATTCAATCGTTTGGAGCCATCGAAATCAACGTATTATTATGTGTATTCGGAACTGATCCTGATATGGTGTTTTGATCACCGGCCGATCTTTTATTTTGGGTACCTACCAACCAAAATTTTGACGTTTATGACGGCTATCAATCATAAGTTGTGTGGCGCCGAATTATCGTTATAAAACCGCATAGGCGGTTAGGTTATTGACTTAAACATTGGCTTTTTGGCACCGTAATTTATTCTAGCTCTGTCCGCCAATTATCTGATAATCTAGTTATCACACGTCATCAAACCGCTTTTTGTAATCTTATGATTTAATTAAACTATTTCGACAAATTTGCAAATTGTGTACACATATGTGTTTTAAAAAGTCACAGGTATTATATAGGAATGCTTTTTAGAGAACATGTTTAATATAATTTAAAGTAATATTTAAAGTACGCTTCTAATGTAATTACCGTTTACATCTTGTTTAAGTTAAAAATACTAACCAGAAACATATCAGTATCTACATATCTAAGAATAATTTGATTATTCTAATCTCATATTCAATATCAATACGTATATATAAGTTTAATATACAGATAGGTGAAAAGTGTTGGAATTAGTGATTAGATGTATCGAATGGTAGAGCGTTCACGGCAAAACCGTTTACGGGCATAATAATCATTAAAATGTATTTCCATTTTATTCGGGCCTGAACTCGAAGCTTGAGATTATGATCTCTATCCTTTTATTAGGGTACCGCAGCACGGCTTTCAAGCGAACAGTAATAGAATACCACTGGTTCATTTTTTATTAAGGTCAAATATGAATTATTATGTCTATGCATGATGTGACTCATTAAAATTGTATCAATTAGTAAATTAAAGAAATACCTACATTTCGAAGCAGACAGAGATGTTGAATGACCACGAGAATGTACTTTCAGCATCAACAAAACAATATAGATCTGAGAATATATCAAACTTTTAACTCTTTTTATCTAATTTAACCAAGGACGGAATAGTGACATTATCTCTAGGAACAGGTAGACAGTCACATGGTGCTGATCCAATGATGACGAAACAGTATGAAACGTGACTTGTTTTCCATAATGGTAGACAATTTAGACATTTCATTCGATCTATAGATACCTCATAGCTGAATTACTACGACGATAATAGCTTAAATTAGATTAATACAAAATCTTTAGTAACTGTAAGGGTTCAAGTTGCATGAATGTTCGCTACCTTAGCTCGACGAAATGACGGTATGTATATCGAGAACAGTAGGCAAAATGATTCTTCTTAATTGGTTTAGACAGCCCAGCAAAATATTGCTAGCGTAAACTTGCGATTTCGCCCACATTCAGCCTTAAGCTTTTCTTAAAATGTCGCTATATATATACTATGGGAGTTCGGTGATTTTTAGTACCACAGTGGTTTCTTATTTTATTTGAAGGATCAGTACCATCACTGGTGGTACTGATCCTTCTTCCGACTTCATGGGTCGGTGCGTTTTGATAGCCACCTATCATTAGACTGACCGTATGCTTGTTAGCCACCGGTTAGTACAAATTATATCAGCTGTTTCTAGGCCATATAAATTCATTAAATAACTAACAAGCATTGATAATAATATATAATAGCCTGTAAATATGATTCGCTCTATACACCAAACACCCAGCACCACACATCTGACCACTATGCATGAGTATTTGTAAAACCTACGGAATCCGAAATAAACTTACGTGAACTTCGCTTGGTTGTCTTTTTATAACAAAAATCATACTTGAATGCGAGGGAATGGAAAATAAACCAAGTAAATGTTTTTGTAACATGTAATTTTGGTAAATAGCTATTGGATACGTATCAAATCATTTTTGGGAACAAAACATGGTAATATGTTTGGAAATTATTATGTATTAAATATACACATGCTGATTTCTATTTTGTATTATTTAATTGTAGCATTTAACTAATACATATGAAGTAGGCGGATATCATTTCAACGTTATGTTATTATTTCGATTAAGAATTAGCCAAAGGCTTTGGATACGTGTATTTTAACATGACTTTTGTGGATCTATTTCATGTAGATTAATGATAAACTAATTTGTTAATTGAGATACTATCTTAATGTCTATAGTTTCATTATATTAAATTATTGTTTATGTAAACAGTTACAATAAAAGCTGCAGTTTTAACTATTAGATTGTTATCGCCTAATGTCAAGGCAAGTGGAGTGATTGCTTTGTACATCTAGGACTATAGAACGCTAATTTATGTAAACAAATTTACATTTATTCTTGTACCTAAGATCAATTTTTTTATCATTTTCCTTAAAATTAACTGCGACTTTTGTCGTTCTGCCTACTGATATCGGTCCAATTGGTTTCATATTGGTTGTTTTAATGTATACGCTGCACTAATTCATACTAGTTTTAGCATTACTGGATAAAGTGTTACCAGAGTGATCGCTGTACGTACGACCTTTATGTTTCCCTGAATCTTAGCTGTTTTAAAAATGTTTTTGAATGTATATTTAATACATCATGTAGTGCCTCGGTGGTTAAAATTGTAGTGAATGCGAGTGCTGTGGACGAGGCTTCGAGTCGGGCTGGTGTAACTGTTTTTTTCAGTCAAGAAATTTTCAATAAACTGTGTCTGGGACACGGCGGCGTCCAGCAGACGGCAATAGGCTCTCCCCTATTATTAAGTGGGACTTTAAATCATAGCTAGCAAAGTTTGAAAGATAAGATGACAAGCAAAACGTGTGTGAAATATATCTCTGCCTAATGTTAAGATGAGCCACCACCGAAGTATAATATGTGGAAAGTTGAAATCATCAGAAATCCTGTCACGAGTAGCTGTTGACTGCGATTTCCTTTGTCGATCTGGAGTTACAATATTTGATAACCACATCTGCTGACAACAGTGCTGCCGTTATTGCCTGTCTGGTTTTTGTACTAAGGTGCCTAATTAGGAGCCTCGTCAAAAGAAGAGTCAATATGTCACCAACTTAAATCCAAAACAAGTGTTGAAGACAAGTTGTTTCTTGTCTTCTTATTGCTTATATTATCATCCTACTTCATAACCAGTTAATCCTGTTGAGAAGCTAACGCGATGGGCTTGGCCATGGCGCATAGATTAAAAGCTAAGGGTATAAAGTTGTTCTATGAAAAAGTATATCTCTACAAAAAATGATAACCCAACGTAATAACAATAATTAACATAAAATAAATACTTGATAATTTTCGCGTTTCATGTATTTATTTTGATAACAATATTGATATAATCTTAAGCTATCCAAAGTGCAAGTTCATGCGCGACCTTTGAATTCATGTTTGCATAGTTGACGTCGATCACTATCTGCTTTAATGGTGATGATAATATCATGCAATCAACGCGACTTACAGTTCTTCGTCAACACTTGAAACGATCTTTCCAGCAGTGAGATCTTATTGGCTAGATAATATCAGATGTTTTCCATGCATATAGACTCATGCTTTACTTGCTTAACTCCTAAATCATACCTCTTAATCCTTATGAAACTGGATTGTATCAAAGACTGACAAACTTACTTATAAAAATATCGCTTACTAATGACGTGTAGAGATACATAGGTATCTCTTCACCAGATAACTATATATATATATAGTTATATATGATACTAACAGTGTAACTTTACCATTATTTACCTAACAAACAATGATGTGAGTTAGATTTTCTCACTAGCCACAAGTTTGTTTTACCTGTATCTTAAATATTTGATTGGTTTATAAGTAAGGCTGTGAATGCTTAAAACAATAGTGCAGACAGTTTTTGGTAAAGATGGTAATGACTTGCCGATGCAAAACGGAAAGTAATACTTGCATCCGCGGCAAATATTTTAGTAGAAAAACAGGAGACTAATCTAGGACTATAAGATTGACAAACGAGTTTGTGTATCCATTTACGCCGCTAGCTTATGAGATGTAAATATTATTTAAAACAACAATATTCGATCATATTATATATAAACTGAGAGTACGTTATTAAATTATGAATGTTGCTCCTGATGTTTTGAATATGTTGTTCTAGAAGATATGTCTAGGATTCTTTGCGTATTTTTTATAACGTTTTTCAATGAGCAACATGATGTTTAGTTCACAAAGTTTACAAACACGCACACACAGCGCTAATTACTTGCAGTGGGAATGTAAAAAGTGCACACACGTGAAGGCTGAGGTGGCGTAGTGTGTGGGGGCAGGAGGCCACTCCCTCGGCACCGCCTGCTCATTTTAAATTGTAATTACAATTTATTATTGTCTCTGTGCCGCCTTCATCGCCCGACGCCATTTTATCGATTACTACACATATATTTGAATGTTTCCGAACCGACTCGGGTTTGAGATTATATTTTCTTGTTAGATATCGATTTAGCGCTACGTCTGTGCCTATTGGCGGAATTACATCAGATTATCATAACGTGTTTATTGTATGTTTATAATTATAGTTTAAAACGATTTGTGGTTATTGAATGTAACGAACTTATAATTTATATAATCTTTTAATGAAAACTGATTATGAAATAAACTTGTTTACTTTATCATAATTTTATTGTGAAGAAATGAACTATCGTAATGAATTGTTTGTGTGTGATTTCTATTTAAGTATATTAAGATTAATTTTCGCGCTTTTAGGTACCTAGAATTTTGAACGACTGGCAGACCAATGCTTTGGATAGGAATATTAAAGAATTGTAGGGACCTTTGCCCAATAATGTATAAAATATATGGTTAAAAAGCATTTCCCATGCTAAGGTAGAATGTAAATTACAACAGAGGAAAATGACAATGCACGAAGCAGGACTTCAACCTGCGCTTTGATAAGCCGTGTCGTCGCTTTGCCAACTGAGCTATTTATACTCCTAAGTCAGAGCATGAAATTTGCTTCTATATTTTTCATCTAAGGTTCCAATTTGAGCCTGATTTCTGTAGTGGATTGAAAAGTTTTAGCAAGTGTTAATCTTGTATTAAGTTTCGCCATAGAATATTAGTGAAGATGACATCTGACGACTATGAGTTAAACAATCGGGCATCAAACAGCAATGGCCGCTCACTGGCGCTAATAGGACAAACTCCTTGTGCCAGACAATTATCCTACATTAAGGCGGAGATACACACAAGGATATTCAATTCATGATTAATAGTAAATTCATATAGGAAACCGTCTTTCAATGGCTAGTAGTGCAATTCGTAGTAGATGATACAGTTTAATAATTAATTACTTTTACTCTATAGAAGTTATTACATGAGTATGTTTCATAGTAGTATTGTCTTACTTTTACGCTAACGTTATATATTTAAATTAAACTACTTATGACAAATTCCGTATAAAGTAATCCGTCTGAGAAGAAATATGACTTGTTAACTTTTGGTATATTATGTAATGTGAATGATTTTTTAAACTTTTGATATGTTAAAAATATGTTATCACTTGTCTGTTCTTTTTTCGTTTCCGGTGTGATTAGTTATTTATGTTTTATTCTTTTGATTATTATTCTGCCGATAGAGCATTTCATACACTGTAAAATCAGTTAGGCTTTTATGATAATAAGACATATTTAACAATATTTTCCTTTATATCCTTCTTCTAATATTCTAATCTGTAGTTCTGACTGTATTCTGTTGTCCTCCTAAATACTAAGAACTTTTTCGGTTCCAATAATTACAATTTATCAATAGTCATAGCCTGCATATATTTTTACAATTTTTACCTTGGATTAATTAGTAGTGTATTTTTTACATTATCAAATGAACTCTAGGATAATAATGGCAAGTCATGCCTGACAGATCGTTCTTAAGATTTTATATACAAACATATGTTTGTATAGTATCACGGGCGTATTCTTAAAAGTATGTACAGAGGTGCATTACATACAAATTCTGCCTGCTATAATTTTAGGTAGGATCCAGTCTCTGAGTCACTACACGATAATAATAAAATGACCCAATAATTTTCGCATACATTACCGCTGCGTCATCGAGGCACTCTTTTATCATCACTGATATTATGTAATATTTTATTATATCAATGATGTTTTAAGCCCAAGCGTTGGATAAGTCTGGTATACCTACCAGACTTATCCAACGCTTGGACTATAGCTTACTACACATTTATAAGGATATGCAGACGCTTATACAAAATCTATACTTACATGTCTCTGCTCAATATTCAGATTATAATCAAGATAAATATAGACAAGAAAATGTAACCACAGTTTCCTAAAATCAAAATGTAATTACTTTTATTTTATATTTTGAGTTGGAAAGCCACAGTAAAATATAAGCGCTCCCGGTGTATCATAAAGCTAAATCCAATTGGATTTATAAACGGCAAGAGGTCCGGCTTAAAAGCGAAGTAAGTTCGTCTAGGTGCCTTTCTTAATGCGAATTTGTGCGAGTTGAAGACACCATGGTCGAGCCTGTCCAATCTTGTTAATACTTTGTTCATGCTTAATTTCTTACTACGTCTTGTATCCTACTCGGGTTCTGGTAGATTGCTTTGTGAATTTATGTTTATTTTGATTGTGCGGGCTTTTTGTTTATTGCGTAAATATCTACGTAAATAAGCTTTAATAAATAGACTAAAAAGGAGTTAGTGCTCATAAGTTTAACTATAAGATTTTTTATGTTGGCATTTCTCAATGAATTTGGAGTACTTTTATTTTATAGGCTATAGTTATGGCATCTTTTTGTCAATGAGAAGAGGCCCGTGCCCAGCAGTGGGACAGTTTCATACAGAGCTGATATTATAGTAATAATATCGTCCCATATTCATTTCATCGAGATCTGATGATAAATATTGAAGATAATGAATTAAATTACTATTAAATTGGTAGGTAATTGCAAATCCTAAATGAAAAGAAATATTTAAATAATATTTTGTGCTGCTGTTCATATGTGTTAATATAATATCACGTGGACCTAAATTTGGAGAGATTGGTAGGAGTGTCTAGCATTTATATTGTCTAAATTATTTTCTGGTATGCTATCTAAAATACTAGACTTCTATTAAGATCTTGCAATAATGCTAGTGGCCTCCCATCACGCAAGTAATTACATTTTGACAAAAAGCTTAAACTAGCTTTAAAAGCACAAAATAACAAGTAATAAAAGATAGTCTGTGTGGTCTGTATTAAATTCTATATTGATTCTCACCAAGTTGGAGTGTCACGCCGGTGTACACTTCCTTGGCTGTTCTAGGTTAGTGTAGATTGCGAGCTATACCTTTCTTACATTTTGCAAGATATTAAAAAAGTCAGTCTCTACGTGACTTAGAAAAAGGAATTCTTTAGAATCATCGTAATATGTATGCATAACAATTTCAACTAAAACAAACCGTCATATTATCATTAAGATCACAATTCAATGCATAATTAAAAACGAGTCCAAAGAACTATAATCAGGTATTTAATCTTTATCTATCTAACATCGTTGTAATAATTGGTAATAATTATGGAATTGCAGCTGACTTCGTAGACAAGTGAAATACAGCTAGACATGATCGTAAGTTGTCAGGTGATAAGCGGCACATTATCATTAGCTTTTCTATGCCTTAATAAGAAATATCTCAAGATCTGACAAAGCATTTTTAATATTCCTGTAAGATATAAGGAATAACTTTGTCCTTGTGATGTGTTAGATTATTGGTTCGGGAAAAGTGTTAATAGTTTTTTTTAGTAGCATGACGAAGCCAGGGAATGTGCCCAGCTTTATATTAAACTTACCTAGCGAAATGTGATTGTAACCTAACCTTTACTCTTTTAGGTATTCGTATACCCGAAGGGGTAAAAAAACATGAGGTTAAGTATTTTTATTATTCATCTAAGATTTTTTAAGTAATGACGTATAGCAACACGAAATCTAGATCTTTTGTAGACAAGCAGCAATTAATTCTTGACCGTCACGTTGGACAGTCCTATAACCGGCGAATTATGGGTATGAATGTACTACATAAACACACACGTAAAAATAAATTGTTTAATTGCCAGACAAATGTGGACGTTTAACCAATCCATTGTTATAGCGTCAAATACAGTCAATTGATAGTTAATTACAATCGTAATAGCAGGCATAGATTTCAATTTAATAAAATGTTTTAACTTGTTATACTTAACTTTGTTGCTCTAAGGACCTCTCCCGGCTGTGGCTCAGTCCATGGACCGGAGTGAGAGGTCGTGGAACGCCGTCGCCTCCATCTGTGAGGAAGTAATTTCCGTCAAGGAGGTGGCGGAGCGGGAGAGGGAGCGCTTAAACCCTCTCCCCAACCGCAGAACCGGGCGCCGGAGGGCGCGAGATGACCTCCAGCCACCCTGATATTTGACCTGAGGGTCGACGGGCTTCGTGGGCCTGCCCGCCATCCGATCAGCACCAGGTCCAAGAGGCGGCGTGCGCGTTACCACGCGCGCCTCTGTATCGTGTCCGTCTCCCCTCTAGGGGGGGTAGGGACAGTAGGGATTTTAAAAGTAGTGGTGACCAAAGGGTAGGTCTACCGTGTAGTGGCCTGCCGTTTCATAAGGTGGGCCGAAACCTCGGCGGGGTCGCGACTGCATGTGAAAATGTTTCGCGCGGCCCCGCCGATTGCGGTTTTGTCGAGGAACACCGTGGTATGTTTAGTCGGTATTACGGGCAGGTCCATTCTTATCATCATTACCATCTTTCTTTTACCCCGGTGAGACCGACATAGCTCCTCCGCCCGCCCCCGCGGAGGGGTAAGCGTCAATGCATTCTCCAATGTAAAAAAAAAAGACCAATTTTTGTAACAAAAACTGTTCAACATAAAATTTCGATCTAGGCTAATAAACGTTAAATGTGAACTAAAATGCAATTTATTTGACTTTTATTTAATATTTGACGTTTATTTTGATTATAAGAATATTTATGATATTTATGACATTTTGACTAGACTCGAATATTACTTTGAACAGTTTTCATTACAAAAATTGGCTTTCTGATCATTGCTAAACTCAATTGATTATTTAAAATTCAGTACATGTTTAGTATGACGCAAAAATCAACAAAGTTTTGATTTTCGTTTTAACTATGCCATCTGAATCTTTCAAAGTGAAGTATTTCAAATTCAGATGTGATGCAAATTGGTACAACCACCCTCTACTGAAAGGGTTAAGATGTTTTCATAACTGAGTGTCGCCCTACAATCGCCTTTCTGTTGCCATTTTAATTGAAATGAATAAAGATTACCAGTATTTTATCGCTGTGACATTTCGCAAATAACTTTCAAGTTATTTTTGAAGGAACTCCCCATAATGTAAAATGCTAATGGAAACCTTTGCATTTATTGTGGTATCTAGGCTTATAATTGTTGCAATAGCATTGTATCATATCGTAGAAGACTATTCTTGTCTCTTCGATTTTAGACGACGGAGAAGGGTGCGCTCTGTACTGTTATTAAGTTCTCCTGTTTTTCAAAATTATGTACAGTATTAAACTATTGAGTCGCAGCAACACACCGGTAGCCAGACACAAAAGATTTTAATGATATCTGGTATTCTAAGCCTTAATAGATTAAACACACCGAAATCTTTAAGAATATTTTTACGATTTCGGTGGATTTAATATATTATTTATTTGTTTCAATTTGCAAAGCATTTACACGATATCACTGAGTTTAGGGAATGTAAAATTTAAAATAAAATATTGTAGTTTATTAAAATATAGTTTAGGTATAACATTTATTGATGCACAGATTTTAATGCCGCCATCTTGTTTTAAATATTAATTGAGTATTAGCCATGTAGTCTCATTTATTTTCTATTTCTATGTTATAATTTATTGCATGCAAAGACATTAAAAGTAATAATAATAATAATAATGAAAGTCCATGGACTGATTACCAAGTCTCGATCACCATCTGAAGGGGCTCGCGTTAGACGGCTGGATTAAGTCTCTGATGCAGAAAGCCGTCTTGCTTGACACCACGCATCGTGAGAAGGTTCCTCTCGCTGGAGCCCTAACCACCGGTAGGTTGGACCCAGTTCCTAATGCCGGTGGGTCTTCATAGTTTTTATATTTATAAATGTGTTTTTTTTAATTATATATTTAAACATAAAATTATTATTAAAAAAATAGCCAATAAAGAGAATAATAATAAAAATTTATTGCATAAAATAGGTAAAAAAAGTATACAGACTTAAATATACTTTTAATTGAAATTTGCATGTATAATTGCATTCGTATTAATAAACATAACTTAATATTTGTATGTCTTAACATGATGAGCATATATTTCTTTTAACACCATGCATTTTATGTTATATAACTCATGTTTGTGCCAAAAAAACATAACTTTATCTTTATCTTTACATCTCTCTAAGAAATAAGAAAAAAAGAAAGTTTATAGTGAGCAGTCATGTAAAAGTTAATCCATATGAATGCTCACTTTACTTACTCGCCTTAGTCCCATGACTCTAGAAAGGCGAAGCTAAGGAAATCCAACCAAGCCGCTACAGCAGATAAAGAAAAGGTACAGAAATAACTGCTCTGTACTTCGATCCTAGAGCAAACTTGCTGAACCATTAAACAGATATGTTGGTGGAATTCAAGGCCAATATAAGTAAATTAATAATAATTAATAATTAATATTAAGTAACAAAACTTATATAATATAAACTTTGAAATTAAGGTAATATTTTGTTTTATTGTTCCGGCGTACATACTGTGTCTGTACTCTTTACAATAGAAGGCTATAGCAAAGAAAAATAAGTATATAGTACTATAATATAGTACTACGTAAAGGTTCTCTTTTAAGTAACAGTACGACTGGCAGTACTGCAGAGCCAGCATCATTCGGTTCTCTTCTCAGTACGTACACGTTGCGTTGTCCTTGTCTCATTCGATAAACATAAACCTACGATGGTAAGCTATGTGCTTTTTGTGTAAAATTAGTAGATATTTCCGTAATTAAGTGTCAGGGTTGTGACAAAAGCATCACCTCTATATTTAAGCTCTACTTGAGCTGTTCGTATGATAAATATAAAGGTACGAAATTTTAAGAAAATTCTTATTATATTTAATATTGTCTTCTGTTTACGCGAATGTTATTAATTGAAATTAAACTACTATATACGGATTTTATCGCGTTGTTTATTTAACAGTTTATTACAAACATTTTTGGTTGCTTATCAGCGGCCATGGTCACGGAGAGACCATGGCTGCTGAAAAGCAACCGAAACGTCAAGGAAACTGTAAACTTAAATATAAATAGTTTTAATAGGTTTAATAATTTAATTAGCTTAAAAATTAGTAAAGTTTAATAGTAGATAGTAGTTGTATATTAGTTTCTAAATTATGTGATAAAGTGTTAAATAAACAACGCGATAAAATCCGTATAGAGTAGTTTAATTTCAATCTTATTATATTTGTTCCTTTTATATACCTATCATTATTTTTTTGTTAGTGTTGGACATAAATGTTGCATATGTTTATATGTAGGGTCCTTTTATACACACATCTCTATATCGGACGAAGTTGTCGTTTTGCTATCGAACTAGTTATTAATATTGCTCCATATTTACACTGTGCGATGTACACTTATAATTATGTAAGTATACATTTTTATCTTGTCATGTTTAAATCGATCTTATTCTAGTCGGGTACAAAATAAGGATGTCTGTACATGACCTGTACATGGAAAAGTTGAGGCACTTGCTTGAACTGTATGCATCATGAGACGAATCCAGCCACCTGCGTAGATAACTCATATTACTCGAGTTTATAGCCCACACTAGTATGTAACCCACACGAGTATGTAGCTACACGAGTATTATGCACATGTAGCCCGAAAAATTTGTATGCATCTAACCAGAAAAACAAATTTAAAAATCAAATGTTGAAAGTGTCCGTTTTGATCAGTAAACCTCGCTTTTAAATGCGTGTGTGCAAAGGGGCATGCCAAGACGCCATAGTAATTCGGGCCCACAGTGCACACCTATAAAGGCTAATGATAATAATAGTAAGCAATGCAAATAATTAATTAGCATAAGAAGTGATTTGCAAAAACTTGGCATTTTAAAGTTATCAAATCTTTTTATATCTCATAAATACAATTTATATTAAATATGTGCTATATTATTTTACACATTATTTTAATTTATTTATGAGTACAATCTATTAGGAATGAAATAAAACAGAATACATTTCAGTTTTATATCTTCTAGGTAAAAGTCGTCGATATTAACCGCAATAAATAGACACTAACCGTCACAATGGAGTTGCAAAACAAGCAATTATATTGACATTCACGTTTTCCGGCGTCATACAAGTTAGAGATGGCGCTGCCATAATAAACACAAAACCTCAATTCATCAATAATAGACATTATTTTAAGTTAATCAAAGTAAACTTGCTAAGATAAAATTATAATTATTATTAGTTCTTGTATTATTTTTGTATAAAAAATGAAATGAACGATTAAAATAATAATTATATAATATAGCAATGGTAAATTGCTATTTCGATTAATTACCTGTCAACATATTTTATATAATGGCAACATTTTCACGTTAATGTACTTGCTTTCAAGTTCTATTACATTGTCTGTCGTTTTCTTGTTTAATATTTTAGAAAATATTACCAACTTGTACAGATTAATTAATACAAGAAAAAACTAGGATAAATAATTACATATTTTTTTAGTATAGCCAATTTCTTGTGCATCTCTTGGCCTAATACCCCTTTAGGCGGCCTCTTATAGACTGTGTTTAAAAGAGAGATAGCAAGGTAAACATTACTTGAAACTTCAAAATAGGTATATATTTTTTACTACGCGATAAATAATATATTAATATTATATAACGAATAGCTCAAATGCTGAAGTTTGACAGCAAGACTATAAATAATACTAATATTAGTTTTAAACTGTTAATTAAGTTCTAAATCGCGTCAGGTTACAGAAGCGAAGGAACTGAATCGTAGGCAACATATCGAAAACGAAGCTGATGTGCAATCCTTACTAAGATTATAAATTCGAAAGTAACTCTGTCTGCTTGTAACCTCTTCACGACTAAACCACTCAACTGAATTGGATGAAATTTGTTACAGAGATAGGTAAGAACCTGAAAAAGAATATATGTAACTTTTTATTGATGTAGGTACCAAAAGGGCGAGTCGTGCGTAAAAGCTAGTTATATACAGAAAAAGAAAAGGATTATAAAGATAATATATAGAATTATAAGTTTATATAGAAAATAGGTAACAATAATGTTTATATTATTGACATAGGTAATATTATAGTTTATGGGTGTCCATCAATGATAGTATTAGCGCGATAGCAAACGCAAATTGCTATATAATGATAAATATTTGTAACTATGAATTACTTAAGGCTTATCTGTTTAACATATACAGTGATGCGGCGTACTTGTTATAGCGCAAATTGCTCCTAGCCATGAGACTAATTTATAAACGGCTAATTTAGCACATAGTTTTTATAAAACGGGATCTGAGCTAAAAACTAACCACCGTAACTAACCTGGACTTTGTTTTGTGCCAGCACAGCCGTACGGAGAAGTGACCTTTGCAGATATAAATTTTTCATGGATAAGGTAAGTGCAACTCATTACTTATAGGAGTACAGTCCGCATAACTTTTAATCGTGTAGGTTGAGACACGGCTACTGGATTGAGAAATGGTCGTTGTTTTTTTTAAATCATCTAGTACTGATGAGTAGAATAATACAGTATAACGACGAATGAATTTGTGTGTAATTTTAATTAAAACCCCATTATTTAACTCTTCGGATGAGAAAATTCTAGTAAATAAGTCATTAATTATTTCTTCTAAGAAAATGCATAGGTACAGTATAACAAATTAAAATACTACGCACAAGTCGCCTTGTTGTCTAGCTAGGTGAGCAATACCTTACCTTACGATTAATAATCATCATAATAACCAGTACATAATATATAATATACAGATTTTTTGATCGATACTTGATATGAGTAGTTAGTTCAAATAAACTATTGTTAATATTAATATTTGGATATACTAGGATAAGTAAGTTTAGGGGTAGTAGTTGTAGTATGTAAGGAAATAGATAATTTAAAATCCAATTCTTACGAATAAAATAGGTACTCCTCTGAATATACTGTACAGTTAATGGCAAAAAGGCCATAACAATGACTAGCTATTAAGCCCAAGCTAGACGCGCCAAGAAGCAGCACTCATACAAAAGCATAACACATCTACAACACATTTTGTCAAGTTTAAGTTCATACATTTTAATTAAAGACACAGAGAACATGAGCAATAATATAAAGCCGGTAACACACGAGGGTGTGAGTTCGAACAAGACAATAAACAGGCCGTACATCACGCAGCAACATAGCTCAAAGTTATTTAATTATCGTAAGGAAAAACTAATCCGTGGCGCTTCAGAGAGTGAAAATTGCGCTCCGCCGTCCACGACGACAGGTGCGTGTGTCGCTGCGTGTACCTCCACAGGGTGCTTTGCTTTTGGAGCTCGCTTTTATTATTAAACCATGCCTTGCGCGTTTGATGCACGTTTAAACGTTACTAATAATATACCATTATTAGTGCCGTCGTTGTCGTCGAAAAGTGTTCATGCACACACACACACATATCAGTAAAAAAGATAGCAGTAGAATCCAAATAAGAAGAACTCGACTATGTCACGTTTATTTAATATTGTCTCTATTTTAAATAGAAACATAACCGTAACGTTCTAAGCTATTAGCGATAGGTAAATCCGTCTGTTGTACAATAATATTGAATTTATGTCCTTATTTATGTTTGTAAATAGCAAAGATTTACTAAAATTTATTTAGTAAATAGAAGCTTAAATTTTTTAATTTTTAACAATAAAATAATGTCCACGCTGACTTTTCTATTGTCTTATATTTTATTCGATATAGGCTCTTATTACGTATGTGTTTGCAAATTTAAAGAGTTTTTTGTATTAGTAAATCAACCGGATGTTTTATAACTATACGTAAAAGGCGCTTTGCGTATACTCATCCAATCTGTATCTGACTATCATTTATTTTGCATATTGGATGACAATGACTATTGCAAAAAGCAAATATGAACAAATATAAGTCAAATGGTGGTCTAAGTGACCGCCAAAAAACATTATTATAAATTTTAGCTACCTATTATCAAACGAAGAATTTAATTTGTTTATTAACAATATACCTTAATTTATTAACATATAGTTGCCATATAATATTTAAATTGTATGTTTAATGTTTATTTCAGCATCAACCTGTAGTGAAGCCCCATACTTCAATAGAGACTACAAGCGGCGAGGAGCTGTCGTGTGCGACAATATTTATGCGCGCGATATTAACTGTGCTGTACCAGTATTAACTGGAAAACGTTTCTGAACTTACTGCGTATATTGTCAAATTATATTATTATCTATCTATATATGTGCTGTGTTTACTCTGTGTTGTTTACACCACGATTATATTCACGTATATTTTAAGTTATTTTACATGAAGATTGTAAAGAGGAACATGAAACAAGAGAAATTTGTCAGTATCGTAGCAAGTGAAAATCCGTAGCTCCTGTCTCTTTTTTCTGAAACTAGCATGAGTGTGTTGTGTAGTGTGAGTTTGCGTCACTAGAGACCCCAAGATAGTAGATATAGACATGATTATTCTCATAATTGGGTTACAATTTGTATGACAATCATAGCTAAGCATCGGCCTAAAGCAGAAGTTAAAAACCCGAAGATCGGTTCCGCTTTCTATTGTCTGCTAGCAATAATCACAATTTAAAAATGCTAATCTACTAGTTATACAGTAGACATACAAAGTGTATAAAATAGTAAATGTATATTTCTCTTAACACTATAAATATATATAATAACTAATTAATATTAATACAATCTTGATTATTACAAAGCGTTCGTATTTGATTAGCATGCCAAACTGTATGCTCAGTCATGCACGTCATACAATATGTAGGTACGTATATAACAATACTTATTAATATAGTTATAATTCAATGAATAAATTCAGTTATATAACATATTTAGTATAATTTATTAGGTACGCAGTTTAGTATTGAAAATTACATATAAGTTTATGAACATTGCAAGAAACAACTTATGATACTTTTGATTATCTTTATATTTATAATTCTGTACGTGTATGTATGTCTCTGAATTCCTCAAAAACGGCTGGACCGATTTTGATAAAATATGTTTATTTAAGTGAATTCCTCGACTAGGTTTATATTCGAAATTGACTTCAGTAGGTGGCGCTGCGATCGGATTAAAGCCAATGTCTAGGCAGAATAGCATCTGTCAGATCTGCTAGTTTATTATATACGTATCAGTACCGGTGAGTGACAGCCCCCGTGGTAGAAATTTGACCGAAATTCGTCTATAATTTTTCGTCTTTATAGTATATTAGCGACCCGCTCCGGCTTCGCAATGGTAATATAAAACCTTAAAAAATTAAACATTTAAACCTTTCTCATGACTCTGTCTTTTGGTGACAACCGCAATGAAAATCCGTTCAGTAGTTTTTGATTTTATCGCGAACAGACAGACTGACAGACGCGGCGGGGGACTTTGGTTTATAATATGTAGTGATTATTGCTCTCTGCAATCCTTCTCCATATTAACATTATTTATGACAAATCGTGCACGCAATGCTTAAAAAAGGTACAAAGATTTTTCATTTGGTATTAATATGTAAATTACTTTATTACCTAAAAATATGAGCTAATTTGTAGCTCAAGTTCGATCATACTTGAATAGTGTATTCATTATCATGTTATTTTGTCAGAAGTAGCTTATGATAAATTAAACAAACCAAGAAAATAAATCTAAATAGCCAAGAATCAGATCTCTTTTTCTTTGTTAAATTATTTTACTGTTTCTGATTAAATTATTGAGATAAGTATTGTTTGTGGTGTAGAAGACAGTGTGTACAGGATCATTTAATCGCTTGCAGTACTGAAAGAGGTGAATCAAATCACGATTTTGTTTTTAAATTATTTATTCCCTTTACAATGGTATTATAGATGTATTACAGGTTTTAAACTCGCCAAACGTATTTTTTAACGGCGAGATACACAATAAAAATATAAAACAAAAAACAAGAGGTAACAGAATACCTCTTGTTTTCTAGATAGAACAGGACTTCAACCTCAAATCCGGCGTACTATAACCATTGCGCTACAAAGCAGACTAAGCTCTTCAAAGTCTTACATTATTTTTATAAGCAGCTCGAGGCGTCGGAAGAATAATTGCAGGTGAGTCATTATATTTTTACGAAAAGTGTAACAATATTTATAAAACCGAAAACAATAAACGAACAAGTACACATTCTACGCTTGTTGTAAATAACGTAACAATTAAAGATTTTTTACAACCAGCTCATAGTCTGTTTGGCGCCGGGATGACTGTGCCCTCAGTATAACCTTCCCTTCAATTAATATATAGGAAGGTTATATTGCAGCACGTACCTAACACATACATATAATATGTGTTAGCAACGTTCAATAGTGTCAGTGTCATTCGTGTATATTAAAACGAAGATAATTTGCATAATAAATAACCTTTTGGTATACAATGTGGGACACATAAACAATTATGTCACATAAACGCTTTTACCGTGCCACACTTTATTTACATTCAAGTTATGAATTCGTATGTTGATTTTCATTGTGTATTTGTTGTGATAATTCTTTGTTATATTAAAACTTTTATGGCTGCCAGTTCGTCTGTTAGGAGTATAGTTCGCCCGTGTTTTATTTTACGTAAATTACATTATGCATTATGTCTTTGTTTCTACAATGAGACGTATCAAGTTTACATACAGGCAAAACTCTTTAAATGATTGTTTTAGGTTTCAAGCCCTCTAAATAATATCTAGTGATTTAAGTGGTCGCCCCGCCACTGCCACTGTGCCGTGTTGTGTTCGAATCCCAAACGAGACAAAAATTTGTGTGATCCTCAAATACCTAGTTGTTACGAGTCTGTTACAAAACAGTAAAAATAAATATTATAAAATATGAGATAATGTTTACTTATTATTTTATTAAATAGATACTAATAACAAACTGCATGGGCTAGTTAAATTATTTAACAAATAGAAACGTTCGAACACAAATCGTTAAATATATAGTATGATAATTAATCTACGGTTTATAACAATAAAATACCATAATCATTAAGTACCATATATTTCATTACTTTAATTGTTATTATTTGTTATCCTTGATAAAAAATATTATAATACTATACTGCGTATAAAATAGTTATAAATGTATCAGCAATTAGTAGTAATTAGTAGTTGTCCCATACAATTAAAATATAATATATTTGCATGCAATTATATTTGTTCCACCTGATATTGCTTCCAATTTATTAATAAGTATTTGCGACTAGTAAATAACCGCCCATTAATTTAAATTACAATCGTATCTTATCATTTTATGTTTCAAATTCCTCATTTCGAGCGTCAGCCAAGCAGAGAAGTTGATTTGGAAAATATTTTCCCAAACACTCGAAGGGGTCGACGATTGCATGATGTCCGAAATCAGAAAGGGAGAGCAATGGTCCGCCGACACCCCGGGGCCAAATATAAAAATCATTCATATGGACAAAATAAAATTGCATCCCAAATAACCCGGTGTTCATCGGCCGAAAATCTATTAGCAATAAATATGAAGTTTTCCGATTTCACAGGATTTAAAATAGCGATGCGCCACTGAACTCTAATATAAATCGAGGAGTTCTTATGACTTTTTATGTTTATGGACGCCTACTTTTATAGGTTCCGATCTATTTCTTAATTATGTTCAATTTCGAATTGAGTTATGTAACTGAAGTTACACGGGCTATTGACATTGCAATTTTTAGTTTAAAATAATGTGTCAGCAAAACCCACTTATTATATACACACATATATACATATGAAACATATCATGCGCTACTAACCAATGGGTAAGTGTGACACGTACAGAAGTTCTATTATCATAAAATAGATAAAAGTTATTTGAAATACATTTTATTCAAGTCTACTGTCATATTCGTTAACAATATAAATATATGCAATGCTAGCACACTGCATAATTATATTTATGTTGCTTACTACTGCCATGTACCATTTTTCAGTTTTACCCCTCATATAGAACTTTTTTTTGTATGTAGTATGGTTAAATCAATTATTTTACCAGTGGTATTTGTTAAAAGTTTCGAAGCTTGCGTTGATTTTCGTTGTGTTTGTATTGGAGGTGTTGTTAGAACAGGCAATAATAATATAGATCCAGCTTCTAGTTCCTGCATGAAATAAAACCTTGTGAAGCATTTATTAATATGATACATGCTTTTCACATATCTTAGTTTTGGTAACAATACATTTGTATAAGAACTACTTACATCCATCACAAAAATGAAAATCTCTGATTTAGTGTTTTATGAGTACCCAAGTAGTGCTTATAGGAAAATTAAAACAAGAATAACTTTTTTTGTGTTTCGTGCAAAACATTGGTCGAGATAATTCTTGTTTTGCGGGTGGTACGTTAATCAAGATAATAATATAAATTATGGCATTTTAATTAACTTGCACTAGGTTAATATTTATCTTAATGTAAAATTAAATTTTTTGTTTGTTTTCCAGCTAGTATTGTTTATAAAGAATACTTATTAAACGTCGTGTGAGTTATTTCTATTTTCGTATAACATACTATTTCTTCTGTTGTTCTTAAATGCATGGTATACTTACGTGTTATTGTGTAATATATAGCATAATACACGTATCATTATTTTATGCTTGACTGCACATAATAAGTATCCATTTAGAGTATCAGAGTTCATACTAATGTGAATCTATCCGCTTTTAGAAACTGCTTAATTCAAATTTTATGTTTATCAACGTAAAGTATGTATTGTCAATAGAGAATCTCTTTATAATCGGATGTTATATTCAAATAAAGATACTACTCAATAGTTTTGTGCAGATCACAACAGACGTGCCACTGGCTGGAAATGTCATCAACGTGGCTTTCAGAACAAGTAACGCAATGTGTATATCTGACAAATAGCCGACTGACATTTTTATGGGAGACTTACTGCTATTTTATTTTAATTATCTTTAACTCAGCAAGGCTAGAAACCAATATAAATTTGTCACGTAACTTGATGCGTTTGATGACACAAACATTGCAACACAGGAATTGCTTTTGATTCTTAAACTATTTAGCAAGACTTTTAAAAATCAGCAAAATTATTTTTTTATTTTCGTGGTTTTAGAATAATAATCAATGTATTTAGTTATTATTCTGAGCTTGCGGTAGCCTTCATTCAGTATAATTTTCATTTACTCTTTTGACTGTCTTATTTCTTCAGAGGCGTAAGAATAAGCCATGTGAAGTTTGTTTACTGTATTCTGATTAGAAATACGAATGAACATTCAGTGATGTAATCTGGTCTCAAAATGACGAATAGTGATTCTCTTAAGCATTGTCCGGGACCTGTTAGTCTTAGCTCTAACATGTGATCAGATACTTACCATAAAAATACCAAGTAGTCTCTTTGTATTTCTGCCCTCGTTCGTTTGCTCGGCAAGCACGTTGCGTTCGAGCGTCGGACTCAGGCGCGGCCAGTGCGAACCAGTCGGTCGCATGAGGCACGGAGTTGCCTTTAGCGAAGTGGCAGTGTGGTTTCACTGCCGCAACGCATCTCGGGCGCTTGCCTGCTCAGCAAGTAAGAGTCATAGCTGGAGTGACTCGGGCCACACCCGGCTTGTAGGCCTATTTGGGTAGGCGTACGGATGTATGTCGGCAAGTGAACGTGCCTTACACAGCTCCGGTACCATACTGGAGATATGGGAGGCGACTTCTCCGTCGGCTTCAGCGAGGTTATCGTTAGCAATTCCTTGAGTTGCGAGTAGTGAGCGGCTTTATTGCTCCGGTACCTATCTGGAGAATAGGTAGTGTCACTTGGGCACGAGGTAGCTCGCTTACGAGAACCGGATCTCTGAGGTTAGGGTGGAGAGCCGGGATTTGGGGACAAGACCTGTCTATAACTGGTCCCGGAAGGTGCTCTCGGGCACTGGAAGGTACAGCGGCTCCTTCTATTATAACCTAACGGTTGGTGTAGGGGAACGCTATATCATAAACTGGGATAGTCGTAGAGAAAAGGGGATGATCGTGGTGCGGAGAATCGAGCTCCTATTATAGTTTTGGCAAGACTTTTCCACATATTGTTTTCGATAATATTTTTTGTTATTTTTTAATAAGATTTCTAGCAAATTGGTTTTCAAATTACTTGTATACTTGTTAACCCCTGCAGCTAAGCTAGAATGCTTATATTGGGAGTGGGTTCACGTCAGTAGTGCAATGGGTGGGATTCGAACCCACGACCTCTCGATACCAAGTCCAATATCTTATACATTGGGTTACCACCGCTTCAATCATTGTCTTGAGATAATGAGTAAGTTTTGTGTAAATGTCAGTAAGTTTGTACGTGTAAGGTATAGTGAGGGGATGATAAAACAAAACACGAACGGATAATTTTCCCTTTTAATCTTGATATTTTCATCTACGATACAAGGCACACACACAATTTTAAGTAAATTAATAATAATTATAATAGAAATAATAAATAGTTACACTTGCTTCCAGGATTGCATACTGTTACCGAAATACAATAGGTACATTGAGAAGCCTCAACATCTAATTGACAAAGAAACGAACTATTTCTAACAACAATACTGGGTTCGAGCCCGGGCCGGCCGCGTTCATAATATCTTCCACTTGAAATGAAAATAACTGATACAAAAGTACCACATTCACGCTCTTTACACAGTCACACATGTTTAGCTAAACATTTATAGTAACCACTAAGTTTTATTCATTATGTCGCATTATCCGTTACAGATAATATGTATTTAATTGTATTAAGCGATCGTTCGCATCGGCGCTTGACTATTCACAAATCCCTCATTTCATGTTTCACAATTCCGAATGGCGAATGGCCCATCCCACTAAGTAGAGTTTCTCGAAGTAACCTTTAGTGCCTCAACTATCGCTAGTTGCCCAATAGCCAAGCGCCAATTTGCCGCTTTTGATACAATTTCTAAAACTTACTTTAAGCTATTTAAGACATCCAAAGTCTCGTAAACTAAGCATCAATATAAATAACACTATCATTTTATACTTTATGTATAATGAACTACCAAACTTATTGTTAGGTTAACTACCCATATACATCGACTCTGCGTAATGGATGTGAGATACAGCGATTATAATTATTTATACATTGTCTAGTTTATGAAGTTTAAAGAAAACACTTAAGTTATATTGTACGCAAAAACTGTCTCTTGTTTTCAGTCGATAAATTTGAATTGTAAAAATGTATCCATTTAAAACCACTAACTTAACGTATCTATCGTACACTTTTATGATTTATGAAATACACTAGTATCAGTTAAATCTAATCATTGCACTAAAATTGAATAAATTACTCGATAGTGAAGATCACAATTATTTGCTATTGTATGTGAAAGTAACCTGACGGGAGAAACAAACGCGTACCTACGCATTAGCAGTTTTACTGACGATGTCGTGACGGCGCTCCAACTTAAACTTTTAACGCTTACACAATTTCTGGGATAAAGGAACAACAATTTTCAGAAAAAAATCTCCAAAAGCAGTCTTAGATCAATTCCAACCATTGTCTTAATCGATCACTGAAAATCTACATATGAAGACAAAGACTATGATATGTATGTAGGTACAAATTATGTTGAAAATAAAACCAGATTCACAAAGACAAATAACGATGGATACTTAATATATAAATATGGCATTTAACGATAAGTTAAAGGTACTCTTCATAAAAGATTAAAATGTTGACGAATAAATTACTCGGATCGTCGATAAAACCGTACTGACTTAACGCTAATAATAATTATAAGGGGATATTTACAAATTTTTCTATGGAAGAAGAGTTCATGAGACCTCGCCTTAATACCACGAAATCTACAATCTTACTTCGAATTCAATAACAATATTTACAAATTAATCTCAATAGCGCGAAGTACAACTTCATTGAGATCTCGTATGCCAAAAACTTCAGTTGAATAAACAATCAGGTGAACAGTTTAATGGTTCTAAGATATTTTTGGAAGTATTTTTATTGGAGTGCCTATTGAAAGTTCTGTTATCGACCGGAACTTCGATACCACTGATAAGTTCGTACACCAATCTCGAATCTTTGGATTTTATTTCTCCCTAAACTCGGGTTTGACGCTAATCATTGGTTTTCTTGATTCGTCGATTTCTTTTTCGTACTCTTGATTGTCGGGGAAGTCGATGGCCCCGGTGTTTGTCAGCTAAGTGGCCGAACTGAACAGCACCGAGTTCTTATAGTAACCAGCGCGGTCTGACAGAGGGCTCTTCACGTCGCGTTCCATGGCCTGCTGGCGGGATTTGCGCTCCATCTCCAATTCTTGCGCCAAAGATTCTGGTGGAAAAGAAAACCTTCATTGAATTAAAACTGATACAAAGCCTTAAATAACGTGTCGTGAACTCTTTAATTTTGATTATAAATTCATTTTACAAAATGGGAAGTGAAACGATTGTTAGTTAATAAAATTGCAAGTAGACATATTCATAGTTAGTCGTGTATCGCTCCGTAAAATGTCATTAGTGTTTCGGGGAACGCCGACTCACATCAAACGGACTTCACATCTGTATGGCACATTCTAATTTAATTTTCGATATTGCCTTTGTTAAAAACGTAGCACTCACGTTGAGCGAGTGTTATTAAATTGCTCGTACGAGGGTTATTCGTGCGACACAGTACCAATGGCGGTAATATTCGTAGCAAAAGTAACGGTTTTATTTAATGAATATTATATATAGACATTTTATTTTTTATTACGGGCTTTTTACTTCGTATGATGTTAAGTTAGTGCTAAGATGGGATAGTAGAGAGGTATAGAATATTTGTTAGAGCACACTTAACCTTTACCATTATAATGTAGATATCTTACGCATATAAAATAAATAACGCCTCTATGGAGCCGAGTTAAATATGTGTACAACGTTGGAGAACATTTCCTAGTATAAGAGACGCAATATTGTCGCGAAAAATTGCAACAAATTAAGGCGTAAAAATGAAATACGTCTCAAGTACAGGACATCCTCTAATAAGATTTTACGAAAATTGACAAAGTTCGTGAAGAGGCAAAGAGTAGGTGAGGTAAGGCAATTGTCTCCAAAAACGTCGACGTTTTGCGAAATATGCTTATTCAATTTCATGCAACGCTTGCCGCCTCCTGCAATTTACGAGATATAAAAGATATAAACGGAATCGCGTTTTTTGCTTACTTTGATGGAGCATTTTCTCAACGGGGAATTCAATTTCTCTTCCCGACATTCGTTTACAATTTATGCTGCGAGTCCCGAATTTATAACCTACACCAATCTTTTCACTGCCAAAAAAAGTTACAATGAATAATAATTTATATTCAAATTGTGCGTGTAGCCGTGTGAAATTGGAATCAAAGAAACTATTTATTATAAACAGTCGCCAGTTAAAAAAACTCAATTATGATCCGATTTGTTTCAGTGTTGTCTGGCCGGAGGGCAGCATCACACTCGCAAGTGTCACCATCGAGGGTTGCCTCCAAACAGAAACCTATTATCTCGGGCGAGATTATTCGCCTAGGGCGTCACAATTAAATATTATACACTTAAAAGCTTCGGCCTTTGCCGTTTCACTTGGCTGCCACCCCTAAATGTCCCATTAGGTCTGTTTGAATACGTAATATTTTTGCATTTGCCGCTTCTAAAACAAAATTGCCGGTTCCTTTGAGAGCTATAATCTATTTGTTCTTTGAAACAACTGTAATGGTTGAGCGCTTAGCTTAATAAAACTTATTCTTTAATGTTTGTTTTTCTTTCTGCTATCTCAAAATGTTCAATTTATAAACGACGTTAAATTGTTAAACAGTTGGCGGTTGTGAAACACAAAATGTTTTACTTGCTCCAATCAACAATGACATTAACTTTCACGGACTGTTGTTACAAATACACAAAAACTTGTAAAAGAAACACCTCTTATTTCGTTTTGATCGAATGGTCATGGAATGACAAAAAGGGACTTCACAAGATGGACGTGAAACGATCTATTTGAAAAGTAATAGAAATAAAAAGGTGGTAGACACTGATCGATAGCGAGAATAAATACTTTTTTGTTATAACAATTGTAAGTAAAGCAATAAACTTTATGTAGAACAGTTTCACTACGTTATTTATACGGGATCTCAAGTGGCGTCTACTCTATTTTAAATATATTTTTAAATGACTTCAATTTAAAAATTATTCGAATGCTGCTTTGTATTGAAAAAAGTTATTTACATTCATTCAAACAAGCTTACAAAGTAAAGGTAAAAATTAACATAATTACTATTCCATTTATCGGAACCTGCTAGCAAGCAGTATTGATTATAGTTTATCCAAATAAAACGATTGCTTTTTCTATCATGGATCGTTAAATTTCATGGTACGATTTCATGTGACTATACTGCTCGGTCATTAAACAAATAAAATCCAAAAAAAACTAATTCGGCACGCAAATTCACCGATTAGTTTTAAAGTAACGAATCGATTTTATCGTTAAAGTAGATTCAACCAAGAATGTGTTTGCTGTTCAATTTAAAGAAATTTTATTCTGAAAGGAATTATAAAAAAATTGTGATGTTCTTGATCTTTAATTATTATCATGCTTTTTATAATTTAATTAAAATTACGAGTTTTGTCATTTAATATCTTTGTAGAAATAATAGAAAGTACATTTGCTCATTATTTTTAACAATTTTTAACGCAATCGACACCTTAGTTCGTCGTTAAAGCGAAATTAATTACTGTTGTAAAAATACAGAGAAAAAGTGAGTTGATTAATTCTTCGTTGGAAATTTGAGAAGGTTGTGAACAAAGGGTCGGTTTAAACGGATGATTGTGAAAGGAACTATACCTGAACAGCGACGGACCTCAACTGGTTATAATGCGACGCGAACGAATGGGCTCAGTCAGGATGAAGTGCTACTGTTGCTGACTCTATTGGTGCGTGACGAATTATACTGATTGGATTGATTTTCTATTAAAGACATTCTTTTGAGTTTTTTGTCCTCAGAATCAATTCCATCGTGACTCTGATTCAGTTCGGTTTAAATCTCTATCATTGTCGGTGTAATATTGTGAGTAGTTGCAGCGGCGGCACGTTTGGTAAATGTTATGATAAATTACAACAACTCGTCTATATAAGACGATGAACACAATAATGCGGGCGATTACTAAGAATAACGAAAAAAGTTAATATCGTCAAAGGTTTCGAGCGCACCTGTGCGGTACAATTTTATTTCCATTCATTTTACAAGCTCACCTAAAAAGTAGCATGGAGAAGTTTCCTCTTTATTAATTTTTCAACTTTATATTACTTATGTAACATCGGTTGGTTTATCCGTTTTACATGCGCAGCTCGCATAACGGCATAAACATTTTATTATTAAAAATATTTCAATCTTACGCGTACATGTGCACATTATAATCAATGAAAATGTTTTTGCCTAATCAATTTGCGTTGAATGTGTGTGTATCTAATGGGAATTTATGAGCGTCCTCTATAGGTTTGTATCAATCAATATAATGACGTCTATAATGAATACATAATCTTGATTGATCACCTGTACACTACCTAAGAATTGTTGTCACTTTGATACATTTTCATATTTCCCTTTTCACTTTTATACAAGTAATTACTCGTAACACTTTTGACTCTCATCCCGTTTTTTGCAAAAAGCACGTAGAAAAAAGTTTTCTAATTTACGAATAATAAAATATGTTTTTTTTCTCTTACCGAAGGCACTGAGGAAAGTTGATGAAAGGCTCCAAGTTTTAATTTTTGTTTTTCTGTTACCAACCTTTTTATATTTACAGCCCTCTTGTATTTTTCTGTTTCAGCTTTATAGCCTTTACCTCCTTTTGTAATATATACTTTGGAGGAGAGTTTATTGAAACATATAACATCGTTATCATAAATAACAATTTAGATGATAGCTGTAACCTTTGCATAATAAATAGTAGGAATGTGACAAGCTATAAACGACCTTTCAATACTATTAACAACCATTTAAAATGTATTTACAAATATTGTAGACTATAAAAATCACGGCGATTCAAATATTTTAAACCGTTTCCAATTCAAACAATTGGTATTGCGTGCTCGCGTGCGTTAAGACACTTGGGGTAACGTAACACTTAAATTAGTTGCAATTTCTACTTGAACAGTCTGTCGGCAAAAGGCACTCGTCGGAACAAGGGAAATGGTTAAATCCGTATCAATGTTTCGCGAATGCTAAACACCCACTCACCCTTCAAGTTAATTCAAATGGTATACAGGACGGTTTGTAATCAAAATAAATTGCATGTTAGACTTTTTTTGTATAAGTTAACTGTGAATGGTTTTATTTTTTTAATAGATATGTTTAAATAAAAGACGAAGAAGAATGAATAAAGAAAATGGTATTAATATCAATAACACGAAACGTACTGTCACTACAAATATTGACGAGTATAACTTAAACAAGATTACCAATGTCGAACAGGGTGCAAATATTTTGTATCTGTCAAGTTGCGAGCAAAGGCGCACCGTGGCCGCACTACTTTAGGTATGCTGCAGTGTGCCGGTGCATTTTTAATGAAATTTCTGGGCTTTCCACAAAGCGGATGTAAATGAAAAAAACACGGTTTGATTCACCGATACGAGCACCACATTTTTATTTCTTGTTCCATCAAAGTTGAGTACGTTGTAGTTTTTTTGGTGGTCTATGTGTATGTAATCGGTTTTAACATTTTTGAGTTACCATTTGTACTGCTCATAGTGGTGTGCAAAGAAATAGCCTTTAAGAAAATTTTACTGCTCGTCATAAAATTGCTTTCTACTATTAAGTGCTAAAGATCGTAAAATATATCTAAGGGTTAATGAACTTTAAATTATTAATATGGTTATCAGGCGGTCACACTTAAGAGATTGACATAATGTTAATTCACTTATTCAATTGCAACGGCACATCAGCGACTAGACAAATGGAATAAGTTTTTAATTATGTCTTACATTCCAACAATTGATAGATTAAAGTATTTCGGTTTTAAGATATAAATGGTTCATATTTTCACGAATACGTAAAAAAATAACTATTGATATCCGTCAACGAAATACTTCCAATATAATGTTTACATAAAATATGCAGCTTTTATATCGACATGATCAAACCGTTTATAATATTGCAGAACGAATACTGCGTTCATAAAATCCGCCCCCAAAAATCACAATACAAACCGACAGAGAGCTTTTAAATACTTGACATTCCCGATACGCGAGTTATGCAATATGATGAGTATAACATTTCATTGTGTTGAAATTTTTCATCTCCTACGGACCCTTTTCCTTTCGAAAATCATATGTACGTTTTATCATATCAGTCCGTACGGAGAATTCAATAACGTCGACTTATTAACATTTTGTTGGAATTATAATTTCCTCATCAGGTCGTTAAACGTATAAGTACCGCTATTTAAGTCTGCTGACAAAATCCCGACTCGAATTCCTAAATCGTTTTTCAGATTCATATAAATAATTGACAGGCATTTTTAAATTCAAGATTGGGGCTATTATTGGGATATTTTTCAAATTTGATTTATAGATTTAAAGTCAATAGGAGATAATGTTAGATAATTCACAAACTTAACGCAATTGAAAACATTAAAGTTGAAATATAAAAATAGCATACTATTTTGAAGCAAAGCTATCAATTTTTGACATATTTTCACAGTACTGGACACTGGTTTACTTTTCTAAACTATATTTAAGTCACCGGCATTAGTAGTAGTGTAGCTCACCAGAATAATTCTGCCAGAAGGCAGCTCCTCCACCCATGATGTCAACAGGGGGAGGGGGATAGTTCCACTGAGGTTTGTCAGGCGTACGGGGAGGATCCCTTTGGAAGGGTGGCGATGCAGCCGGAGGCTCAGCGCTTGGAGGCTTGCTTTCTCTCTCTGAACCATTCTCGCGCTCAGAACGAGGAGTCTCTTGATTTGATGGCGTCAGATTCTCTGTAAGAAATAATTTGCTTGAAAAATCATAATAACGTCAGGTATATCATATACCATGTATATGAAGTACGTATATAAGTGAAATTAGTAGGACAAGAAATAAATGTAGTAAAGAGTGATTATGCAAGAAAATCAACTCGAATGCGTGTTAGTTCAGAACCCTCGTTTCAAATGGTCTGCGAAACGATTTCCTGACACGGAGATTAGTACAAGCCATCACCAGCGTTCGCCCACCCCTCTTACGTCACGCACTCGACACACATCCAACGCCAATACGTCACAAATCACTTCGGTCACCAATCAAGAATCAATCCTAATAAGAATGTATAAAGTTCAAACTTCTATATTTGTTATACTAGATGTTAGTAAGTTATCTTGAGAAAATTTTGCTAATACAGATAGTTTGACAGACGGCAAGTTAACATGCCAAGGGCACTAACACATGTTGAAACTTGTTGATAGAGACGATATTGACAATTTGACATGTTTGGAGATGTTTAAAGTAAGTAGCATATCAAAGTCACTCGTGTTCTATAAAATGGTAACGTATTTATTTAGAAATTTTATTAAGGTATTGTCTGCTTACCAGTAACGATCCTGAGTATCTCGGATGGTGCTCCAGATTGTTTAAGAGCTTCTTCTATCTTTTGCCGTCTCTTAAGTTCCATTTCGAGCTGTTCCTGGATCATTTGTCGCTGTTTTCTTTCTTTCTTTAGCCGTTTTTGATACATCACTGTCAAAAGAAACGCTTTGTTAGGCTTTATATAAAATCTCACATCAACAAAGTTTATCGTCGTCTCTACCAATTTTATGCGTGGGAACATCTATTTGAATAAAAATGTACATTAATATTAATGTAAGATCGTAATATCCAGCCCAGTTGTACCGTATCGAAACAACAATTACTTGGAATACCGCACGCGGAGCAAAACAAAACTGGGACTAAATAAACGGTTTTGCGTATACGTGCGTCGTGCGCCATATTTCTCTTCACCTGCGTCTACATAACTACACGTAAATAAACCTGACAGTGGAATTACATCTGTCTCTTTTACTCGTACGTCATAAACTGTTTCTTTATCACAAAAATCTTAAAGGATTCCTTAATTCACCTGCAGTAACCACCTTACGTTTGGGCATTTCATCGTCTATAATCGCGCGATCGACCACGCATCGATAAGATTTCTCTTTCTTACATAAGGAATCATGATATTCACGTCTTCTTCACTCCGAAGTTCGATTGACGAATGATTGAGTTCGTGCACGTGTTGATAGACGCTGGAGGCAGGGCCTCCAAGAGGGCCGCGGGGCGGCGCGGGCCCGGGACCAAACGATAAAAGTTTGAAGAATTATTTCTTAATTTTCGGCAATATAAATTCATACTTAATTTATTCACAATTACTATTATTTATATGCTTATATCAAACCTAAACCTTTATTGATAACTATTATTAAAATGCTTATGATTAAAGCACATCATAATATCTCGAATAAAGTTTATTGAAAATAAGACGATTAAAAACTCGCAAAGTAATAAGTCATTACGATCTAGTAAAGACGATTTAATATTGCAATGAAATATGTATCTCTGAATCTCGTTACTTGCACCACGAGGTAACACGGGAACTGTATCGAGATGGTAAAAGATAGACTTTTGATGGAGTCGAGCCGCGACCAAGATGCGGATAACTCGCTTTTATGAAAACAGTATGAATAATAAACTAATAAAAATAAGACACGCCCTCTTGTCGAAGCAATACTGGCTTGTTCGACGAGACTTTAGTATCCTTCGTTTGAATACTGTGGACATTTAAATTCGGTGGGGTGGATTAAATAGTAATATCTAGAATTTTGTTAGACTTGAACAAGACTGTAAGTTATTTAAGTTTGTGGCAATCCTACTTAGATAGAGTTCTAAGGTGTGAATAAGAACTTTTTTACGTAAATTATAATTTAATTACATAATTATATAACATCGACGATGAAAACGTAATTAAGTACATGTCTTGCCAGTAACAAGTCTTGCAAAAATAAAGACGTAATAAAACAAATAATAGAACATTAACAACTCTTAGAGAAACCGAATGAAAATAAAATGAAAGCTCGTTTTCTCATTAAAGATTTGCTAGTAATTAATGTTGTTGCTAATGAAACGGGCGAGGTTCACTAGCGATCGACTCCTACGCATCATTTGTCATCGTACGACCTTCGACACCAGCCACTAATAACGTACGGATTGGAAAGTCAACTTTTTATTCGCATTCGTATTTTTTGCTACAGAAATATATTCAAAATTCCTCTCTTATTTATATTGACTCTTCTTAAATAAGTTTTTGCGTGTTCAACCTCAACTGTCGTTTGTTTGCAGGCTTTATTAAGGTTCGCACCGTTAGCCATGATGTCAAAATGTATATTATTTATACAACCGTACATAATTACTTTGTTAACAAAATTAGGATGGGAAGGTCCTTTTTCGTTAATTTCTCGTCAATACAAAGGTCTGCGTCCAAAGATCCGTTCAGTGGAAAATTCGACGGACCATCGAGTCCGAGTATCGATTCTCTTTAACACCTCTGAAAAACAGGTTTGCACTCCGGTGAAGCTTATTTTAGAACCTTTTCATCTCACTTTTCTTGTCTATTAACGCGTAAATATTTTATTGATTAGCTGACAGTGAAGTCTTTTCCTCACCCTATTGAGTTTATACTTAGTTTAGTTTATCGTTTTTATATCTTAATGCTGAGGGACGCAGCCGAAACTAAAACGTCAATCAATTCCTTCCTACTCATAATCCAGCGGCAGCAGCTCCGTTCGCGTTCATTGTTTCTACAAGTCAATATTTGTCTATGGCTCGTCGGCGCCGCTTTGTGCTCTATAATCCGGCCTATTGCTTCCTCTCGCCAGTTCACAGCGATGAATCGTAATAATTCCTTGATCGATTATTTTATTTCATGTTGGCTGAACAAAAAGTTTTAATCTTTTGTTGCCGCCTTTATTCTTGATGATGGTACCAATCTCAAATATTGTAGAACCGATTGATGTTATTATTATATGAGTCATTCTATTGTTCGGATATTAATTCAATACTTCAAGACAGATATATCAGAGTTATAACTTTGGTATAATTTCTTTATTTATACATAATACTGAAAGTAATTGTATATTATTATTACGACCATGCATAATACTAACGTTTCTTTGCTGTTAGTCACAATTGCGTATAAAAAGGCATAATAACAAGACACAAGGATTAAGAGAACGCAACAAAGCTGTGATATGAAGCGAAACAATTCGATGACCGAGCGTATGAATAAAAACGAACCACCAAAATATTGAAGGAATCCGTTCAAAGGGGAAAAAATGCAATAAAAAGCCAGGCCCGCTACAGAACGAGAGTGTGGTTAAAAAGCAACGAACGAATATGGTTGCGAGCATCCGCTGCAGACAAAAGTTGGGCTACTTGACTATGCAAATTATATTTGCGGACCGCCGCGGCTGAGACCCGATCTCCGACGTTTCGTTTCACTTTTACGTATATAACTTGTATTCTTTTCATATTTTCATCCGATTTCCTTCCCCTTCGTTCATTTTGCTCCGTTTTAAAAAGTCGCGGAACAATGCTGCTTTCCGCGAGGCTTATTCGCCGCGAGCAGTTTCCTTGCACGCGGCTTCTTTCTCTTGTTATTATACGTATCTTTTTATATCTATCGAATTTTCTTTTCTTTAATACTTTTTAACTCATAAATGGCTGATACAGTCCCCTAGGGTTTGTTGCCCGAATAACATGTAAATGAGTCGGTGCTCCAGTACAAATTTAAATGGGCTCCTCTGTTACTTCGTGTTTAGTTGTTTATCATCTATAGCCATCGTTGTATTTTAATCGAAAAATGTGTAATTCGTATAATTTTTGTTACGTTTTAATTTATTTTAACCTGTTTCGTTAAGTATTTATAGTTTTCAAGTGAATGATTGTTGTGATGTGTTATTATGTTAATTTATGAACATAAGATATGGTTATTATTTGTAATTCCCTGGCTTTTATGTAGTAGGACCAGCGATGGTTCGACTACAATGTTATAGATATTTACATATTTGCTCGCCATCCATAATTAACAGGACTATGAAGGATCCAAGTTCTCAAAGATCGCTCGTACAACATCGGTAGTATTATACCCTCTGTTCCGTTAAATATGCAACAATGTATAAATGATGCTAAATAAACAATGTCTTGTTCATTTGTAGGTACATACTCGCCGACGATATAGTGTTGTCCTTTAAATAAGTTTAGTTGGTGTGACACCGTGTAGCGCTTATCTCTGCGCACAATGGAAGCTGCGGGCCCGCGCGGATGCGGACGTACTTATTGCTTTACGATACACCTACCCTATGCAATTCACCTGCCTACTTTATTTTTTGTGAAATATGAAAATGTTTTTCATGCGTAGTTCTAAATATTTTTATTATTTAGTGGTTTCTAAAGCTTTTATTACGACATTTATATATAAAATATCAAAACTTATATACCTATAATATAATTATTTATTAGTGTAAGCATTATTATTTTGTATGACTAAAATATTTTTGTCAAACCTTTACTTTTATTGACCTACTTTAAGTAACGGCAATATATTATAATCATTTGTAAGTTATAGAATTAGTACACTGTAAAAGAAATAGGGTACACGACAGCTGTTATACAAAAGAGAAATAAAACGATATTCAGTGTCGAAAATCCTAAATTACTGTACATTATCAGACACATTGAATAGTTTTCCCGCTAGTGCAATACGACGTAAATAAGAATCGACTTTTATGACAGCTGCTCCCCTCTCAGTCGCAACCGAACGATTTAGATAAGTCTTTTTATAGTTCTTTATTGAAAATAAATTGCCTAGAATAAAATCAGACACAGTTCAAATGGCTTTCCGATAGATGTGTATGAAATAATGTCTTTTAGATAAGATGTGTCGTTATCAAGCGAACGTATGTTTCATCCGAAGCTTTGATGTAACTGATTACGGTGACGCGGTGTTTCGGTGACGTTTGATAAAATATGTTTAATGATTTTTTGGTTGACGTACATTTTGTTAGAAACTTTTCCATGGATATGAAATTAGATGTGTTTTTTTTTTCACCAGTAAAAGTGAGTGTTTTGCATATGTAAGTAAATTTTATTTATGTAATTCTAACATATAAAACCTAAGTGTGTTCGTTAGTTAGACATGTGTTATACACACCTCACAACTGGGGCACTGTGCATATCACATTTATTTATGTATCCTTAGTGTATAAACTATAATTTATTTGATTTGTCTTATTACGTCGTAAGTAGGGAACATTAATAGTAATTATAATCATTAAAGTTTAAAAGCCCGTAGTGCTAACAACAACAGCCAAGTTTGTCAAACTGTCCGCGCCGATGTATCGCACTGTCGCTAACAGCCGTTTAGCTTTTTATCTATTTACACTGTTTTATTTCGGTAAGCGCAATATTTATGGGGCGGGTGTCGCTATAGATAAACATTTTTCCTCAAAACTGCGCGGATTATTGTTTTTGTCAGACAAGTGGGGATCTAAGTTATGAGGCGGGAATGACCTCGGCTGATAAAACCTTATATTTTCACGAACGTGAGATCGAAGCCCGACTTTATGTTCCGTTGTATAAACGTGCAGATACAAGTGGATTGGTAGCTTCCATATTTCATAACATTCCATCTTACATTTCAAACTTACAAAATATCAATAAAGGTACGGAGGAAATTTTTATGAAAAAGAAGAAAAGAAGATCGCAAGCACTTTTATCAAACCGATCAAAGGGCCGGTCGGACATTCCGACTTCTTACGACGTTAGTAAAAAATACAATCTCTCTTTATAGTTACCATTCCACTGGTTATTATATCCGTATCGATACGGCTGAACTTACCGACCGTGAAATGCTCGATTCTCGATATTGCCTGCCCCCGGCACTACTAGTCATTTCGGGCTCTTTATAAAACAAAGAATTCGCACAACATATTATTGGTATTATTGTGAATATTTCGCCGTGGTTTATATGATGAATCGATCAAAAGTTAGACAAATATTTATGCACTACTTACTTTATTAAATTGTATGAATAACTTTTTACATTTAATTTTCTATGAAATCGTTTGCGTGTTTCATAAAGTATATAGAAAAGGAAAACATTTAATGTAATCTATGTTAATAATATTGTTTTGTTTAGCAGCAATAACTGTTATAATATATTTGCGGAAAAACTGCCATAGAATCGAGTAATTGTCTATAAAAAATATACCAAATAGTCGTGTCGACTTAACGATGATTGTGTCCGGAAAATAGTCGACACTTTGGCTCGAGTTGTCACTGACGCCATCTAAACTTTTATTGCTTATAAAAACATCGATCACCTTGCGTGTTTATTTATGTTTCAATATAAAATATTGTATTCTCGGGGTCACAACATCAGTAACATAATACTTATCAAATGCGCCGGTAAAAATTAGAACGGACAGATGAAATAAAAAGTAATCGATTCTTTGTAAAAAATCGATGCATTTCGGGATCGAATAATGTATTTATTTTCGTTGGAATGGCTCATCGGGCCATGCTTCCTGCGACATGAGTGTGGTCGTAACATGACACCATTTATTAATATGCCTGAATTAATAATATTGTAGATATTCGTTGGCAGGGGTCGTGAGTATCGCGTGCGAATGTATCGTGAGGCTTCAGTGCATCGATTTGAAAATGAAATATCGATTTACAATATCTAAAGGTTCTAGTAACCAGTCCCGACGTAAAATATTATGTGCATATGCGTAATAATATAATCTTGTTCAACTTCCCGTATGGGCTCTGAACTTAATTGAAATGCTACTATATTTAATTTAGTGTCAGTGCATTATAGTAACATTTATAACTGAGCAATATAATTTAGGATGTTTATTTTGTTATAATGTAACTTGCACAGTCTGAATAGAAATTAATCAAATGTACATACCTGCTGATGTCAACTCAATAAATAAGCTACACCAGGTTTGTTATTGCACACATATAACTGATAAAATTCATAACATATCTCCCTCCCTCTCAGCTCCCCTTTTATCGTAGTGCCATAGGCAAGGCCAAGATATTCGCCTATTATTATGTAACTATTATACGTACATATGCCCATTATCACTAAAATTAATGTCAATATAAATCGTTACTGATTGTTCTCATTAAATTTTATCGTCATCGTCGGTACCTATATAAAAAGGCCAATCAAAATTATGTAAAGGCACGATTATATACAAGTTGTTTCAAATCTAAATCTATATGTATACTCTAGGTATCAAATGAATTATTATAGACAGTTATCGACAAATGAACATTATAGATTCAAATATATGCAAATATAAAAGGATGAATAAAAACATAAACATTTCACAGTAATTAATGCTAATTCATAAAAACAAGTGGAGCTGGGAACCTCTTTGTTCTTATAAAAAAATATAGAGTGATAAAACATTGTAGCTGGTTATAATAAGTGGGCACTTGCAATTTCCAAGCAATAACGTAAAACACACGGGCGCAGGTAGACAAAACACCACAAATATTGACTGTGGATGATTGCACTACGTCCAGCGAGAGATCCCCTCAGCAAACTGCGAATTAAAATGGGGACGAGAAAAATTAATCCTAATGCGATTTTAATGAAGCTGAAATGAACGAATGCAGTAATGAATTGTTAAGCCGCCGGTTATTCGTTTTACATTAAAACGAGAGGAATGAGAACAAGAGAAATAAGAACAAACAACGTAGCTCGTAGCTATGTATCTCGCGTATCTCAGTTTGAGTACAGCTAGTGTAATGTGCTTCAGCGTGTAGAAGCTTGTAAAGATTAAATTGATATATTGTTACCCGAGCTTAGAACGTCGAGAGCGTATTGAAGCGTAGAGAAGATAAAATGTAATAATAATTAAGGCTCAGCATTGCACAAAGACGCACGCCTTAACATCGAGTATAAAGCACACAAGCGCTGAAAATGTACACCTGAAGTCTGTGCTCGCTTTTGCATTAACGAATGCGGAAGCGGCGCTGTGCATACAGGACGCGTTGCACCCCCTCTCCGGCGCTGGCTGCACCCCGGCCGCACCCGCGCTCCCCCTCCCCCACCCGCGAGTGCCGTACCTCTCGCTCGAACCAGACGCCTCCAGCAGCACTGCATGTCCCACCCGTGCGTTCATTACCTCCACGACCCAACAATTCAAGTTTGCTTTCCGCCACACAATCTACGCTACCAGACAGACTACACTACACCCATACACCGGCCACTCGAATAATAAAGATGCAGAAATTAACCCGTCCACACTGAAAAAGAGGAAACTAAGTGAAGCTATCTCGACGTGAATGGAGGTAATGCAACGCGAGCACTCGTCCAGCGAATGAAAGAAACGAGCTTGCAATACGTCGCGCTTGTTGAAACAGAGGGTAAATGTCAACCGCGGAATAAAAACAGTCAACAGATAAATGCAAACGATCAACACACTCGCAAACTGAAAAGGCGGAATGCGAGAGGGTTGTTTATTTTTGTGTGCGCGGTTAAACATGCTTTGCTATTAGAACGGAATCAGATTCCGGCGAGGAAGTGTTACAGTTATGAGAAATCAATAAAGTTTCCACAGTAAATTTGGTTCAGCCCATAAAATATTCAATTACGCATAAGCACACATTTGCTAAGGCCAACAACGACCACGCGGCACCCCCATTAAAGACGCCTAAGGGCCATTTAATCGGTCAGTGGATGTAAATTCGGCGGCCCCAAAACAAATATCCCGAAACTAATAAGGAAACGAAATATGTAAATCGGCTGCCATATTGTTTCACAAGTGAAATCTTCCTTTAATCTTATAACAAATCCGCGTCCAAATGGCCGGTCCGGGCCGAATTTGAATATAGGAGGGTTGAGTGAAGGGTCAGGTCGAGGAACAACCTTGTTGTGGCGAGGAAGGAGCAAATGTATGCAAGCCACGCACGGAGGAGATAGCGCCCGTAATGTTGTCCTATGCACATATTGCAGCAAATTAGTTGTCGACTTGTAAACAAGGAGGAGGAAAGTAAGGCCGCTAAGACGTCGTCGGTGGGTAGTTTGCATGGATATGAGAACGGCAATATAGGGGTCCGCAGCTGCTGGCTGTACTCATTAAGATGTTTTATGGTCGACCCGCCGGACCGTGTTGCCAATTTAAGATATTTCTATGCGGGACGGCACCACGTTAGTTTGGCTTCCGATTAGGGGATTAAAGTGGTCCTTTAAGGTATTAGTGTAATAATTGCCTCGCCCATTATGCGGTTAGCATTGTCCCCAATATTCCCTTGTAATGCTGTATAAAGCGATTTAAGTCCATAAATTATTCGGTAAATACGCGTACATGTGCCTACAAATAGAGACGCAATAAAATAACAATGCGATCGGCCAGACGGGTGACACAAAATAAAAACAAAACGAACACCTACGCAATAAAATCGAGTTACAATGGAAAAAGACAAAGCTCAAACAAATTTGGTCCGATCGGTCGCACACCTATTCCCCGCGCAGCAAGTAAATCAAAGGGTGTTGAAACTTTACACCCACTTAAAGCCGGACACAGTAATAAAGCGTTCGAACTTCATCGACCCTGGACATCAAATGGGACACCCCTTCTCGCATTTTGTACGAGGGAAAATTAAAACTTCTGAGATGTTTGAATTGATGAGCTCAGGTAGAGTATCGACGTATTACATATGCGAAGAATACATAAACATTACACAAAGTTTTCGTAAGCTGGCAAAATGTTATAAGGTAATAAATTTAATCAATACCAGTATCTATAGATTCATTTATGGTAAGTATACAATTATAAAGCAGAGCGATGCCCGAAGAAGTCCTACAAACTACCGCTTAGTTGCCAAGAGCTTTAAACGGTGCACAACTTGCTTTCAGAGCTGAAGTGTCTTATGTTCATCACTGTATCTGGACTAAGTTTCTCGCAGAAGGCAGACATTGGTAATATCGTATTGCCGTTTGTATCTATAAACGTTGACGTCTTACAGTTACAAATACATGCTATCGTTATTCTAACTGTATGACATCGATGTTCTTCTTCAACTTCACAAATAACTATTAATTTCCATTTTTTATTATTATAAGTACGAGCTCAATATTTAAATATCAATCAAATACTTCAAACTATTACCACAGTCATCCAATAACCAGTATTTTCTAATTAAAAGTAATTATTGATAAACATACATCTCACTACCTACATTAAGTTTTATGAGTGTACTAGTGTAGATACTTATATTGATGGAGGTTCAACCCTACATCTTAGAAATGAGTTACAAACTGCTCGACGATAACCCGACACCGGTCACCGTAGTCGGTCAGTTGGGACAGTAATTACTGATGACACGCCGTAAGCTTTGAAACACAAAACCTTCGAGGAATTATACAAATAACGTTCACTTTCATAGTAAGGTCGTCTATTGATGTCGCGTGTCGTGCTTTTAAACAGATATACATTACATTTATACGGATCCGCTATTTAATTAAATCGAGTGCCATATCCTTAATAAATTCAACTGGGTCAGGTTTCACAAATTGCTTTAATTCCGCAATATAATGACCACATTTACAAATGTACCGTGACTTAATCACGACCGTATTAATTGTTTCTAAAGAGGTGATTTCATATGTACGCCCAGATTAAGTGCAAGACTCGGAACCGAGGGGTTATTAAATAATTTATTGTCTACCAACTATTCGTGAGGGCACTGCTCAAATGGTCCGCTAAGATTTTGCAAAGTCTTGTTATGGAATATTGCCGACGTAAACTTTGTCTATGAAACTTAAATGGATTCGCACGGCGATACGATGAAGACGAACATATTTTAACCTTTCGCTGGATACTTTGACTCGAAATATGGACGAACAATGTTATTTTACACAAACAGTATAACAGCAAAGCGGTCTTGATTGAGTTTGGTCTGAACCTTTTATAGCTTTCAATGCACATTTCTGCCTGTCAGTGGCAAATTACGCAGGCTGCCCATTCACGCTCAAAAATCACTCTCAATTGAGTCAAGTGGGACAAAATAAAAGGCGAATTCATCATGGGGGTGCGAACCGACGCCGCGACGCCCCCTGTTGGAAAACCAAGGCGGAAAACGTATGTCCGGTCCATTTGTAAATACTAACACGTACTGGCAGATTTTTGACAGTTTATTAAATTAAATTGTGCGTGCGAACGTTTGTGACTTAACGGATTGAACACGTGAAGAAAGCTACTGGTGGTGTGATGAATGAAGGCGGAGTTTACTCTTATCAATCTGGTTTGTCTCGACACAGATTGCGTCATGAATAATTGATTTTATTGTAGTTCTTTACTGGAAGTTGTTTGCACAGGCAGTTTAGGGTACTGAATCATTTGAGACAGTCTTATCGTGATTTATTTTTTATTTTATTTTCTAATGTAAAATATAGCTCTAGGTTAATAGTATTGTAACATTAATTAAAATATAAGCATAAAAATATAAACAATTATTATTAAACCACTTTGACTGCAAGTGCATGTTATGTGAATTCGTTTGTGCACATTTTGTTACAAAATTAAGTAAATCAGATAATGCCAGTAAATAAAGAGCACATTTTAATAGTTTTTTTAAAAATAAACATTCTATTTTCAACTGGACTACATTTTTTAATTTACATAATCTCTTAATAAAGTTATTTTCGAGAATGCTTTACATAAATAGTCCGTTAGTATATCACGATCACGACGCAATCATGAAATATGACATTTAATGGGTCCCATAGCATCAGCCAATTACACAGAAAGCATTCTGTTGTATGTATTCATTTTTTAACTATCAATTAATATATTCATTCACTAAAGTACTACCGCAAAGTGGAATGTGTATTTTTGTAACGTTATTACGTTTTTTATCACTTGAAATTGCCGTAAGTTATGTAATACTAGCTTTTGCCCGCGACTTCGTCCGCATGGAATAGTTATACGGCAGCATTTTAAATTTTTTAGGATACTTCTTATACAAGTAATACTCAAAAAACTGCTGTGGTTTACAGCAAATAGCTTGTTTTAATAATTTTTTAAAGTTACGCTTTTTGCTTAAACATAAAGATTTTCCCAATTAGATACTTGTGAGCACGCCACATAGTTGCCCATGGTTGGTATGGTGGAGTTTTGTGTATTGTTATCGTAAATGCTGCTTTTAGGTGAAACTGCATTATTTTAACCTGAAATGGCTAATCGGTCATAATGATTGGAATACGAGGAATTAAAACATTTTCTCTTTTTGCCATTCCATTAATAATTATAGCTTTTGTTATATTGCGTCCTAGATGAGTAATTTGTAGCCGTGTACCATTATATAGCCTTGGTGCGTGATTTCTCATTGACAGGACTGGAACACCAACTTTTAGCCTCAACGTATGGGAAAGCACTCCTGACAATTCTAAAGAGTTGAGAAACTCTATAGGGTACGATGTCACTTGTTTAGTGTCCATAACATTCTCTACTGAGAGGTAACGCGACAACATCCCCCTCCGCTCAATATTAGTAGGGATAAGTAGGGTAGATCGAAATTTCAAAAATGCTGAAACAAATGTTTAATTACTTCTTATCAAGTGCCTAAATACAAAGTCTCATGACTTTATCTTCGATAATGACGAATTGAGCATACAAACTTTCATCCTTTATTTCAAACCCTTCATGCCTTTTTTTACAACAAAAAGGTAGGCTATATTCTTGCCCAAGGTCTACTCTACTTCTGTACCAAATTTCATCAAGATCAGTTCAGTGGTTTGGACGTGAAATGGTAACAGACAGACAGACAGACAGTTACTTTCGCATTTATAATATTAAGTAGGGAAGTAGGGATAAGAAGGGTAGGTCGAAGTTGCAAAACGCTGAAACAAATGTTTATTTACTTCTTATCAAGTGCCTAAATACAAAGTGTCACGGTTTAATCTTCGATAATAACGAATTCCCATACAAACTTTCATCTCTTAGTTAAACGCCTTCATGCCCTTTTTTACAACAAAAGGTAGCCCATGTCCTTTCCCAAGGTCTACTCTACCTCTGTACCAAATTTCATCAAGATCGGTTCAGTGGTTTGGGCGTGAAAGTGTAACAGACAGACAGGCAGGCAGAGTTACTTTCGCATTTATAATATTAAGTAGGGATAATATCTTATAGTTTAAATCTTGCTGTGATACTTCTCCTTTGGTATATTTTTAGGACGTGAATATAAAAGAAAAGACGATTAATTTGTTTCAAAGCGTATGAAGTGGATTTGCAATGAAAACACATCTCTATCATCATTCATCTTAATATAATGTATAACAAAGTACCGAAAATCGATATTTTAATTCCAACAAATATAAAAAATTCATTATTCATGAAACTACAAAGTAATCACAAAAAATCATAATAACTAATGAAGATACCACATTAAAGGATACACGTGATGTACACTAAGATGAGTGATCTAATTATAGTCATTGCCGATGAATTTCATAATTTTGTATTGCGCCGTCAGCAATAAATGGAAATTTACGAGTCAATTTCGCCGTCGTCATTTGATTATCCCACTCATGTACCCATAGTATTTACATCGAAAGGGCAGAAGATAATTCATTTTCGACGAAATATTGTCTGGTGCCCGGAAAAATTAAATTACACGCTTATATCATTTCATCGGACGCTGTGTGTGATAAGACGGAAGCTATCGATACAGGAAGCCTAGGGTAGTGGTGGATGCGTTCACGGGACTTGGTATTAGGAGTGTGTTTATGGCTATAACATATTTATAAATATAGACTACACGACTGCTTACCATCAGGCGGAGTGTGGTCATTTTGACAAGAATAAAAAAAACTTGTTCACGCAACTTAGTGTATTTTACCTAGGGAAATGTAAAGAAGATATATTTCGTTACTTTTTCCAATTGGTACTATCATTGCGTGTACGCTGGTTAGTGTGTGTGTGAATAAAGCCATTTAGCACCAATAAAGTTATTAATTTTTCATCATTCAAATAAAAAATGCATCTATCTGTCTACACCTATCTTTCTGTATATTCCAAGTAATCTGTCAATTGTTTAAATACCAGATATAGTTGAAAATAATTCTATCTGGCCGCCGGTGGCCCGCTGGAGCTCTGTGAATAATATATTTTAAGCACATAAATCTAGTTATGCTGTGGGCTATTTCATATTTGTGAGAAGACAGTGAAACTATTTGATGATGGCTTGCTCAATATAAACAAATTGTAAAGGAAATCATATCTAACATAAACATATTGCATATGAGATTTTTATTTATTCATCTTGATTTAGTTGCTAAACAAAACATAATAATAAAATGAATCAAACTAGGTATGTCTGAATATTCGCGGAACACTTAACGTTTTATTACTTTAGTAGATTTGCAAGACGTTTCTATTTCAATATTACGATTGCTCTGCAGTGTCTAAATTAAACAAACAATCAGTCAGTAAGAGAGTGCAATAACAAGTTGTAGAAGATAAACAAGTAAATGAGCTCGCGATAAAAAGCAATAAGTAGAGAGATAAACTGGAGCTGAGCGCATAAACCTCGTATTTGTTGACGGGAGTATAAACCGAATCATCTTTCACGCACCGTCGGGCCGAGCCGGCACACCAAAACAGTATTGATTTTATTGATGAGCCATCCAATGAGTTTGATTTGAACATTTTATGATAATCCACTCATTTAATATTTCATACAAGATTGCATGTTGATATGTTTTGAATAAATATCGTGGGACCTTATTCGACCAAGAATTGCGGCTTGCGATTCCAACCTTTAGATTACAGAATATGTATAGACTTTAGACATAAACAAGTGTAATTAACTAGACGACGCTCGCGGCTTTATTTGATTTTATCATAGCATCATAGGAATGTAAAGTATTGTATAGAAACAACAAATCAATTTATAGTCAAATTAACAATATTAAATATTAACTATCTCGTCTTATACAGTACCTATATAACCAATACTACGATCCAAAACTTAACTCAATAATGTCACTTAAAGACGCTATACCCTTTTGGTGATCACAATGCAGTCTGATTAAGTATGTATAGTCTACCACATGTTAAACAATTTGTATCTAAAATAAGCATACACAAGCAAGATGGTCTTGAATTTTGCAATTAAGCTCAAGCATACAAATTAACTAACTGACAAGACATCTATCATTGGCGTAGAATTAATCATAAATTGTTCTATAAATTAATAAAACTGCCTCTGTGTAAAGATTCATCATCGTTATTATTTAGATCTGCAAAACAAAATACAGGAAAATAAAATACTTAGTCGCTATAAAAATATATAGATGACACACACGCTTGAAATAATTCAGAAATACGAAACACAATTAACTGTTATATTATACCGGAAGTCTATTTTTGTCACTAACAGTTCCAGCAGTAAATATGATATTAGCAGCAAGTTTAATACGATATCCTGCAATCAAATCAGCGTATGGCTTCATCGACGTCTGTTAGTCGTGTGTGGTCGCACAGTAAACAAAGATCTTAATGATCGCGCACCGGCCAATGTAAACAATTTATTAGCCCGCAATCGACAATCGTAACAATCGATTCGTGCATTCGATGCATTGATACATGTTCGCTGAAACGAACCACTTCTCCGTTTGCAGACGTATCGATTTTAATTGCGTTTCGTTATAATTACGTAAACACGTTCTTTCTGTGTCTTTGAATACGTGCCGAGTAATCCTATTGTATCGTTGGCAATTGACGAGCCAAAGGATCAGTTATTGTCTAAGATACAGCTTAACATTTTAAAACATTTTAAACCACACAGACATAATTATAGACTTATTATAAGCACCTACATATCCTTGACAAAAAGGCTGAAATGTAATACATTTCACCAGTTATTGTTTAAGTAAGTACAAATATTGAGTGTAGCCTTATACCTACAAACAATGTTTGTCCATTATATTCGGTTACGTAGTTGGTTGAACTTCAAAAGATAGTAAACTAGATTTCTTGACTATTTTGAAACTGAACGTTTATTACAGTGTAAAATTTGTGATCAATAAGCGATTTCCCCGAGACACCGGATGCGGCCCGCCGAGCACCAAGTTCAATTATTATTGAATTTCCTATGTCCGGGGCGAGTGCCGTACTGACAAGGGGTGAGGCCATTCCTTTTAAACTTGTGTACAATTATTTGATTGACTTTTATAACTTTTTCTTTAGCTTAATCACTTACTTACATTTTCATCCCGTTTCTTTGCGAGTAAATCTCTTAACTTCTCTTGAAAAGCATTAAGATTTGTAAAATTTATGAGAATATCTCTAAAATTAATATTATTTACGAGAGCAAGGGTCAATTATATTTCGAGTGCACAATCGGCATGATTTACGCCACTGTTGCTATGACTGCCACGCTCAACCACCCGCCCCTACTGGAAGAAAATTATTTCCACAACAAAGAGTTGGGAATTAAAGTCCCGACTCACTCCAAACTCTACTAAGACATTGGAGATTCCTGTTTTTGTTTGTTTCTATAATTAAAACGCGACTTAAACGCTCTTCCGATAATTATAAATCCACTCGATGTTGTTATTGCAGTGAATCGGATTTACGAGGGGATGTTCGCCGGCCAATTTTCTTCGATTACCATTGTTTTGATTTAATATTTGGACTTGTGTTGAAGTCACTTTTGATAGCTTTGTGTTATAATCGCTCATTTACTTATAACTGTTTTATTGTAGCTGCACTGTCAAGACTTTAATTCTAATATTGAACTTTATCATTTTAGTTTTGTAATTTACATAGGAGGGTACATTTTTCTTGCAACCGCGAGTATTGAGTCCCAACGCCGTCGCATGTCGCCCTGACGAAGTGTAACGCTTACACGGCGGAGCAGTATTTCGTGAGAGGTAGTCAGCGGCTGGCGCACGGGTGGGCACATTACCTTCGCCCGGTGGCCGGTTGACTCATTCCAGTGTCGCCGACCGCCAGTTTTGAACAGAGTTCTAACTCCCAGTGGTCTGGCGCTAACACGCAACTCCGCCTCAGTAGTTCATACGCTCCGATGGGCAATTTGGAAATTGTAGCTTAAATTTTGCTAAATTTGTTCATTTGTACTCGACTCGCTTGCATAAAAAAAAAGGTTTTGTTCAAGAATTATTCGTTGACGTCACTGATTGCTGTATTTCAATACTATTATTTGTGGTGATGATTCGTTATGATCACCTAAATGTAACTTGCGACGTATTTGTATATTGTACAGCAGACGATAGATATAAGTACATATATTATATGTAGCTATTTATCGTGGTCATAACCAAGCTATTATGCAGCAATATAAATTTTATTAATTTTCCTTTTCGATACTTACTGGCGCTAATTGCACGGTACTTACTAAGACAACTTGATAACTTTCTCAGAACCGTCTACCATCTTGGAATTTCACATTTAGACTATTGAAGCGAAATAGAAAGCACGTCATAAGGTTTCAGCTAATCGTAATAAATGGAGAATTATAATTACAGTTAAAAGTGACAAGTCTAGTATCGAGTTACGGACACGATATGTCTGTGCAATCGGTTGTGTGACGCCCGTGGTGGAGCGCACACGACTCAGTCGCGACACTTCTTGCCGCGTTGACTTCATATCGTCACACTACTGAACTTAAACAATAAGCCGACTGTCACGATTTTAACGTTTATTCGGACTGTTTTGACTAAGTGGCTAATTGGATTACGTTCAGTCTGATGTATCGGTTTTCTGAGACATTAAATAACATAACGCGAAAGATTAAGCAGAAGTTGTTGTAGATCCACATTCCTTACCCCAGACTATGTTGTTTGGTTGTCCAGCATGTAGGATTCGATGCCGAAAGTGTTTTTCTGCTAAGAAATTCCCAGTAGTAGCACGGAGTCTGGCAATGTGCCCGGTAGACAGCTATAGGCTCGACTAAATTAATTCACAGTTCTGGTCAAGTCATGGCAAGCAAAGGCGATCTTATTACTATCTATCAATCGTTAAATTAGACTGAGCCGCTACTGAGCATGTCTAATTATCAGTTGCAAGAATTGGAACAAGAACTTACGATCAATAGCTATGCAGTTGACCGAGGACTCAGCCGGTAACAACAACGCAGATACTAAGAATGATCCTACAAATATTGTAAATGTTAATGGCTGGGAAGATGTTTTGGTGTTTGGATGTTTATTACTTACAATCTCGTACAAAACGGTGAATAGATACGGATGGAACTTAGCATAAAAATTGACCATGTCCTAGATAAATACCAAAAACACTTTTCCTATTATGCGTTCCCATGAGATTCACGGGGAAGACCATGGGCAGAACTCACGTATAAATAAATGTGTTATATTTAAGTTTAGTAAACGGAGATATTTTGTGTTTGGCATACTTGAATTGTGGCATCTTATTCAAGTAATCGGAACGTTTTATAAGTATTTTGGAGTGTCCAAGACTATTAGAAACAAAAGCGAAGAAATAAAATAAAATATATACCTACCATATGTTCTTGAGCGTACAAAATAGATGAAAGATGGACTACGTAAGTTTAATGTAGGTACATTTATACATGTTACTTTTGGTACAAATGAAGCTCGTTACACAGAACGAAGACAATACACAAATTATAAAGTTCATTAGGTATTTCACCAATTACCCGGTAAAGTTCGTTTCAACTCCATCTTATTACAGCGAAACATTATAATATACATTGAAACGCGTTCTAACAATTTCACATACAATCATAAATTCTAATTTAGCTCGTTCGTGGATCTTGTTACCGAGGTGGTAACCTTCGGTTTTCCGGACTCATTGTACGATACTCCCAAGACATCGCAGCCCCACAGTACGTATATACAAAATTAATTAGACAAAATCTCGGCTCTTGTAATATTTTATTATTATTTCCTATGTTGTACAGGATTTTATTAGGGCGTTATATTTATTGCTTTTCTCTTAGGTGTAATGAATCTGAATAGGGTCTTGATTATCGTCGCTGTATGGATGTGTTGGCTACAAATTTATAATTACAGTAGTGGTAATTACAAGGCTGCTTACATTGTGAAGCGTTCGTCGGCTTTCCGTTTCGTTATCTCACTACCAATGTTGATGGTTTGTTAAATTAAACGTCATGTACACTGGACTGCTATTTTCTTGATTATAAAACGCCTATCGGCGGATAGTTTGCACTATTTTAATTATGTATAACATGAGTAGCTCAGTGACCCTATTGCGAGCGTCAGCGGATTTGGTTTCCTCTTAGGGCCAAGCGTTATTCTGGTTTTCTGGCCGGTAATATGAAGTAGCACATTGATAATATGCTAGCTTCCTACCAGGGTTAAATATTGAGATACACGTACATTTACTTACGGCCTGGCACAGGTAACCCTTTAAGCCGCCTCACCTTTCAGGAATACAGATACATGTTGCCAATGTCATGATAATTAGTGGTCGCTTAAAATTATATTTTATTCTTAGACGATACTACGCTCAAAGATACATTTAAGTGACATTAACTATATATTTAAACAGCACTAGCATGAAAAAGTGTTTGCATTTATTATTTTAAAAGATACTAACTCAGGCACTTCTTATAATTAAAATTGTATAAAAGTAATAAAGAGAACTAACTAATAAATATTACAAATGAATAAAAGAATTTTCGATTCAATCAATCAAACAATCAGCCCACCGCAGTCCACAAATTTTCGATTAAATCATGTAAATGTGTACCTCAATTCTTATATCTCCTCATACATCTATTCTAAGTGCAAGAATTTACTCTTATTGGATGGGAATAATTAAAAACAATTAATCCCTTGCATTTTATTGATATCCTATATCTTTTCTTGATGTCGTATATCATGCATTACTAAAAGGCATTAATTAACCATGCTAGTATGTTTCGTTAAACAATAGCTATCTATATAATTATAGCCTAACTTATCGGGCAGTATTATATCTAGTCTATAACATATTATTATTTACACATGCTATTAATACGTACATATGGATTAATCGTGTATAAAAGGTAGAATTTGTAGTCGATAACTAATGATATGAATACTTATTTTTAAAAGCTATTGTAACTTCTTTATTTTTATTATTATTGTTCGTCATTTATTTTCCTTCGTGCAACTTATTTAAAGGTGGTCTTAGAGCTTGAGGCATTTTCTGCTTATTTTGCCTATAGATAATATATATAATTATATATTTTATTTAAGCGCCCTACTTCGTCCGTGTGAATCACTAGGATAAAAGTATCCTATGTAAACCATACATAAGATACAAATTAAGGACATGGTGGATCTGAGTGCCAAGATATTTAAGTAACAAACGTCTAAACATCGTCATAAAATATTACAATATATAAAAGTAGGAGAAGTGAAAACTCGAAGCATAAAAAAGAAGTATACATTATTCTTTAACGTTACATATTATTCTATTTGGCATCATTAGTTAAATTTTATTATAATGAGAGTAGTGTAAACATGGGTTCAATTATGACTGCAATACTTCTGCCGTACCCCATGCGGAAACGTAGCCAATAGTGATACTGTTTGAGTAAATTAAAGGTCAGTTATTCCATTTAAAGCAGCTTAAATGGATGTAATTGTACAAAGAACGATACAATGAAATAGAGACGACTAGTACAATACCACGATCATCACTTACAGAACAAATTAAAGAGGTTGGAGGCACATAAAAGCCTATAGCCTCCCGATAAGGCGAGGACATTGAGCTAGATCTTAAAAGGTAGTCAGTCGAAGGGTCCATCGGTACAACGGCACGGGGCAAACATCGGATTCTACTTAGCGGTGAAATGTGTAATGTTATTTGTTAATGCCACGTTCTTCGTTGCCATTTAAAGCCACACCTAGTGGCAACGTTTTGATTAATATAATATATAAAACGTTTGCCTATAGCTTAAATCTTATCGGAAGTGTTTCTTAGATAGTTAATTCTTAGCAGCGACATGGAGTCGTAACCTTTGATCAATAGACGACAATTTATTCGCCCACCAATAGTAATTGTGTTAATTAGAAATGTATATAATATTTCAACAGCCATGTTTAGAAACCGGGCCCAGTTCTAGACCATGAGCCTTCTAAGATTTGCTGTAACAAGCTTTCAAAAACATTTCGGATTGTTAATCATCCTTGAGCAAAGGTGGAAAGTGACGCCGCTTTACCAGCTGGTTATACCTTAATAGCAGAAATATGATTATTTTCTCTGTAATATCTATATCAATACATAATCAGGCATTATGTTTTAGTAACACGACTTTACGTACATGATACTACATTTATGTATCGCAATGTGAAAATGGACTTAAATCTTTTATTTGTCGACCAATTTAAATAAATCGAACAATAAAATAAATGTACGGCAAAGCTTACATTAACACACTAGCTGACCCGCGCAACTTCGTCTGCTTTACGTAAGAGAATTTTCCCCGGTATAGCAACATTTTTACTCCCATTGGTCGAAGCGTGATGTTATATAGCCTATAGTCTTCTTCAATAAATGGGCTATCCAACACTAAAAGATTTTATCAATTCGGACCAGTGATTCCTGTGATTAGCGCGTTCAACCAAACTAACAAACTCTTCAGCTTTATAATATTAGTATAGATAACTGCCACGTCCATCTAAACCAACCATTGTAGACATTAACGCGCACAAACGCAAAGACTACCTAGTCTATTTACGTGTTTAATATTCTAATGTATGTATCTCTGATTCTATGTATATGTAGATACCTAAAAGACTCGCAAAATAATTTAAAAGACGGAATTAATTTTTCTATAGGGGCGCAATTCAGCTAATGGAGTGGTTTGGCCTCGACACTGACCAGTCGACGAAATCTAATCATTTGCATTAGTTCCGCGCCCCAGAGCTCATACTGCGCTTCATTTCACGAATCCAACCCCGAACATACCACTGGATATAGATTTGTAGTCGTATTTAATTTTTATTGGATTGTTTAAAATTTGTTTGTAATTAGACTATTCGACGTTAGAATTAATGTTTTTGATACAAATTATAGTTGCATCTTTTTTGTCAATAAATAATTTATTTAAAGTAATGGTCTTGTCGCTTAAAACTAAACTTTTTACCGAAGTCAGTATCTATTGGTCGTTCCAATGCGTAGGATTATAATTTAAGAAATTGCTAATAGCTCACCAACGATACAGTAAACATGATAATGTTAGATCAGGTGTTCCCATAACAATCTGTTCTTTAAAGGAAACATAATAGATATGGTATCCATATCATAAGGAACATAATAAATATAAAAGCACGGGTAGTCTCAAGGGGTTCTTAATTAAATTATATTTCAACGATATGGAGTAGGAATTTAGAGAATTAGCAACGATGTTAAATGAAATTTCAGTCGAACATTAGAGAAACGGCCATGTGGGATCCCCCCTTATAGATACGTGTTCTGCATTCTAGGTTACAAACGATAAGGGAAAAATGTCACGTACTGGATACCGAGCCAGTATTAAGAACTGAGAAATATGACGGTGGATTCGACCGGCCCGGTGATGTCATTATTCGATGCTGTAGCGTTTAATAACTAAAGAAAACAATCTAAATCATACCTTTACTATAAAAAGATTAAATAAAAGAGTCGTTATAACAAAGAAATGTAAAAAGGTAAGACAAGCTGAAGTTACCTCTACAATAACAGAACGCCAGAGAAATTAAGTCGGAAAAATTAGAACTATGACCGAAACGCGACGGAATAATGAACACGAAGCGTTGAACAGATTGAAACAATTTTTCCACGGCCACAGTCGAACCTCAAGAAAAAAATCTGAATGAAACCGCCGAAGCAACGTTCGAGTGTAAATATTTACCGAGCGTCGCCCACGAAAACTTTGTAGCGCCGCTAACTTCCACAAGACCTCACACTTGCAAAAAAGTAGCCAAGTGCGATCTGCCCGAGCGCTCAACATTCCTTCTACTTGTATATTCGTTACGAGTCATTTGCATGACTAATTTTAGATATGGAAAGCTCAGAAGGTTATAGATACTTCATTTTTAGCGCTGTCATTTCGAGAAAGTATATATATAATAACTAACAATAGCAATACTTATATATAATTAGACAATATTACACTCAAATAAAGAATGCCATAAGAAATGATGCCGGTCTAACTTAAACATACTTCGACAATTATGGTTTTGACTATAGCCTACGATTAATACAATAAGTTTAACAATAGGAGAGACAATTGAAGAAGCTAAGGACTACTTGTAATCGGAAAATGGCCAGTTATGTCTGTAATTTTAAGCTTTACAATGAACATGACCAATAGCAGTACACTAGAAACGCGAATAGAGAACTACTAGTAGTTTTAATGTCGTTGCAGACGTAGCCTCAATGATAAGCTGCGTGGCTTTCGCAAACGTTTCTGTTAAGAGCGAACCCTAAAAATCGTATGTACGTGTATTCGGTAATTGAATTCCGTACACGGCTCGGATCTGGCCCAATGTTGGTCGCGGGCTCGCACGTCGCGCCGCGGTCAGGATTTACCATGTACACCAAATATTTTTTGATCTTCCCACTGGCGTGAGATATCTTCGGTATTTTTATGAGAACTTGGACGTCGTTTGCGAATTCTTTTCCGTTGTTCGTTGATGAATGCGGTTGTAGTTTATACCATTCATTTTTGTACCATATAAATACAACATAGTAGGTAGTCGGACGTATAAACAGTTCTAGATTCTGCAAATTCTAACCTTAAGTTCAGGAATCGTCCCTTCACCTACTATAATGCCATTTAATCAAGAAAACAGTAAGCTATTTCGATAGAAGGTCTATCAATTAAAACTCGATATAGGCTTATTATTTAGGCAGGCTAGCAGTTTTGCCGTATTCCTTCTGCATAGTAACATAGTTAGGCTATACAAACGGACTACGTATCCTGTAATAGGAGGCTTCCGTCTCGTACACAATAGCACTGCACAGCTCACATCAAATGCGCATTCGAAACTGCAGTGTGCAGTGCAGATTGTATCTATTAACGTCGGCCTACTGTGTACCCGAATTGAAGGACGCTAAATTGCTACACTGATTACTTTACCTAGTTCATGGTATTTGGTTTTGAGATGTCATTCGTAATTTAATTTGCAATTGTAATGGTTACTAGTTCCATATAATATATAATTCCAAAAAGCGAATTCGATATTATATACCTAAATATAAATACACACCGTTGTAATTGTGACTTGTACACAAAACACGTAAAAGTCTACTTAGACTCCTTAATTAATGGTATAGATAACTGACAGGCATTATTTTAGTTGGTATTCTAATCTTAAAACTCTGTAGGCTATAAAAGATCCTCAATTGCTTTTACTTTATTGTATCAGCTCTAAATTTTCATGATAATATAAAATAGGACCGCTTCAAATCGAAGAAAAACAAATCTTACTTTACTCTATTAATTCAAAATCTATTTGTACGCTCTACTACTAACCAAACACATTCATATCCATTCATATACAATAATGTACATGGTTATAAACCAAAATATTGACAGTAGTGTTTCAAATGCACGAACTAATACAATTATGGTTGGGGTGTGCACCATTCGATAGATCGCACTGGCTACTGACGTATGTTGATACGATTGTCCGCCTGTTAAACGATTTCATTTGAATTTGATCACTCGACTGTCTGACAGTGATAATGTTTGCAGGGGCTAAAGCGATGACACTCAGTATACGGCGCTAATACGGCGACCGACTATCACCGATCACGGCAGTGTGAATTCAAATCTATCTTTACGTATGTAGGTTTACATGTTGTTAGCTTTGATAAATGCAGATGATACTGTTTTATCAATGGAATGATGTTAAAAATAATCTACCCTTTACGGACTTCAGCGCTTTTTTTTTTAACTTTGCATTTTGATTGTGAGATTTATAAAGTGACTCCCGTGACCTTGGCTGCTAAAAAACAACTGTTTTTGTTAGCTTTAATTATCTTAAAGTAGTTTTTTTTTTTTTTTAAATAATAATTCGTGGGTATTGTTTAAGTTGTACAATATTCGCGGCAAAAGATGTAGCAATAAAGGTATTATGGTTATACATCAATATGGCGATATACAAATTATTATTAAAAATATTCATGATTCTAGCGAGCCATCAGAATTAATTCTATCATTTGTACCGCTTATATTTATGTATCATTAGCATGATGAATTAATCATTTCCACAATAGAGCAATTTTTATTGTATGCCTTTTCAAGAAAATGCAATTGCTAACTACAACGACACTTATGCAATGATCCCAGTTATGATACTTATATACGCAATAATTGTTTTTCTTTATTAGGTATAAATTAATTCATGTACTTACAGAATGAACAATAACGATAATTGCTTTAGTAGTGCAAATATCTTGTTATTGTGGACAAAGTCTCTTTAACAATCTATCATTTAAATAATATTTATTGATCATGAACATGTGATTATTAAGACAAAAGCAATCATAACATGAACCGCTAAGAGATACAAAACATTGGAACATTCCGAACAGTCGTTGCGAGCGTTGGAAAGAACCGCAGCAAGAGGAACTAATGATTGTGGTAACGTCTATGGAATTATCAGAATGGTGAGGTAAGAAAGATAGTTGGCAGGAATAATTGTAAACAGTAAGCATCTGATACAGAACGGCAACTTCTATAAGAATATTCTGGAAATAAAGCATTAGAAAGACGAATATTTAAATATTTTCCACCAAGGGTTGAAAAAAAAATACGAAGAGTTAAACATAATTATTCATATTCTTGACTGTAGAATTAATAACTTGACAGAATAACAATTCTGTCAACGATAGACTTCAAGTTGTTAATCCTAGAGATTTCGTAAAGTTTAAGATCTTATCCAAAGAACTGCATATTATAAACTATTTATATTTATAAACTAATATTATTTATAAGGCAGATGGTACAAACAGTATACTTTAGAGACAATAAATTACCATTTGTTGGCAAAGATTATTAATATTCTTTCCAAGAATGAATTTTCTATGAATTTAAGACATGTGTATGTCGTCATACACCACTGAAAATGGTCTAAACGGAAGCGTTTCTTGACGATATAATATCAAATTCCTCACATTCGAGGTGTATCTGTAGCAGGCATCGATAACCCTCCATTCCGAACATAATGTACACATATTTAGCTATAAATGAGACATGGCTCAGGCGTGGTGAAGAACAACGAGGGCCTATTGTTACAGGGTATCGCCTGCTTCACACGCCGCGGCCTGTCAATGTTCGCGGCGGTCGCGGTGGTGGGGTTGGTTTTTACCTTAAGCACGGTGTTAAGGCGCGTATGTGGACGGGCGTGACCGATCCGCGGTTCGATTCCGTGGAGCAGATGTGGCTCACACTTACGCTGCATGGAAAGAAAATCGCTATTGGAACGGCTTATCGTCCTCCATGGTCCGACTTTGATTTATTTTTGGATTCCATTAGTTTAACAATAAGTACCTTAGGCCAATGCGACCATATTATTTTATTGGGAGATTTTAATGTAAATTGCTTGTACCCAAGTGACAGCAAAACTAAAAAATTAAATACTTTCTTAAACACGGTTAATCTTCAGCAAGTCGTGACCAGCCCCACACATTTTACTGAGACCAGCGAAACTTTGATTGATTTAGTTTGTACCGATCTTAGTGCGAGGTGTGTAACAGTCATACCGTTTAAATCAATTAATAGCCATTCGCTTATCATTTGCGAATTTAATACAAAAAAACAAAAGCAGGTGCCGCAAATAATTAAGTGTCGTTCGCTTTCAAATATTTGTTGGGAAACTCTAAATGATGAACTAAGCACTATACGTTGGGACCTTATATCGGCACAGGCGAGTGTGAACGATATGGTTAACGCACTGAATGACTGCATCACCATAGTGCTCAATACCTATGCTCCTGTACGGGTTTGTGTAATCAAAGAGCGTTCACATCCCTGGATAACAGACACTATTAAAATTATGATGCAACTTAGGGACGATGCCTTAACCAAGTTTCGTAAATTAAAAACTACGTCTAGCAAAATATACTATAAACAGTTAAAGTCCTTAGTCACCACAGCATTATATAATGAAAAAGTAGCTTTTTTTAAATATAACATAAATAGCCAACTACATAGCCCTAAGACCCTTTGGAGAAATTTAAAAACTACTGTTTTACCGCCTAAACAAAACTCCAATTTGCCTTCTCACTTCAATGATTCCACCTACATAAATAATAGCTTTTTGAGTGTCCCTGGTAATTCGAACACCAGTATTTCGTCATTGACATATTATGAATTTCACAGATTCTGTCATGCAACGTTCACTTTAAAAACTGTAGACCAGGGTAGAGTTGCTCGAATTATTAGTAGCCTTAAATCGAATGCTGAAGGATATGATGGAATAAGCTTAAAAATGATCTGTTTAACATTGCCGCACACTCTCAATACTATAACGAACATTATAAATTGTTCCATTTTGACGTCTACAGTTCCTGATATATGGAAGGTTGCTTGTGTCAGACCTATACCTAAAAAACCGAACCCTATTGATATATGTGACCTTCGACCTATCAGTATATTGCCTTGCCTATCTAAGGTCATGGAGAAAGTAGTGTGTCAGCAATTGACTGAGTATTTAGATGTTAATAAGATTTTACCCAGACTGCAGTCAGGTTTTAGGCGGTCTCATAGCACTACCACCGCACTATTGGATGTTACAGATAATATCTTGTTGGCTCAGGATCAAGGTATGTGCACGGTTTTGGTTCTATTGGATTACTCACGCGCATTCGATGCTATAAATATAGATCTATTGCTATCCAAATTGCGTTTTTATGGATTCGACAACAACGCTATTTTATGGTTCCATAGCTATTTTACCAATCGTCTACAGCTGGTTGAGCTTGGTTTAAGTGATGGAACCTACCTAACCTCGGCACCGGCTTCTTTGACCAGAGGTGTGCCGCAGGGATCGATTTTGGGACCAATTCTTTTCGCAGTTTATTGTGCAGATCTAAAGGACACTATTCAGAAATGTAACTACCACATATACGCGGATGACGTTCAGGTATATTTGTCATGTAAGGTAAATGATTATGAAAAAGCGATACAAGAAATTAATGAAGATCTTGAGAGGCTAGTTACCTGGTCTGAGAGGAATTGTTTGTTGTTGAATCCATTAAAGACAAAATACATGGTGTTCGGGACAAGATCTAATTTAGGCATGTTGCATTCAACCTCCATTGTAAAAATAAAGGGAGTTCCATTAGAGCAGGTATATGAAGCCCGGAACTTGGGCATGAATATAGATACAGGTCTTCGATTTGAAAAGCATATAGCGGAATCAGTTAAAAATTGTTTCTTTCGACTAAAGATTCTGTATAAAATTCGACCTTATCTGTCAGAAGAATTACGCGTTCAATTGGTTGAATCATTAGTTTTGAGCAAGCTTAATTATTGCGATTCAGTTTACGGCTCTCGGCTGCTGGCGCGTACTGACCGACAGGTGCAGCGAGTGCAGAACGCATGCGTTCGTTTTTGCTACACAGTCCCATTTAGGTCCCATGTCACTCCTATCTTGAATAAGAATTTTATTCTAAAAATGAAGTCCAGGCGTAAATTACATTTGGCTTGCCTGTTGTTTGGCGTCATTAAATTGAAACAACCTGGCTATTTATACGAGAAGCTTACTTGGGTTGGTGGTGACAGAGAACGTTCAAATAGGCAGTGTTCTAAGCAATTATCTATTAAACCTCATAGGTCAGAAGCATTTAGAGGAAGCTTCCGTTACGCCGCGTCCAAGTGCTGGAACAATATACCTCCACCACTTCGTAACCTCCGGTCGATAAACACTTTTAGAAGCCGATTAAGACAGTTCCTCATGGAGGCGCAGCGGAAACTGGATAATGCCATTCTGAATGCTTCTTTTATTTGAGATCTGGAATAATCAACTATAATTTATAATTTGCATATTATTATAAACTATATTATATACTGTATTATATACTTCATTTTTCTTTTTATATATATTATTTCCTATTTTGTCAGATTATAACTAGTTGAAACCTTGTTCTGATATAATCTATTTCTAATTTTAAAATGAAAAATTCAATTCTTATCTAATGCCATTAATTTTTTAATCATATTATTTTATCACTATTTTAATTTAGCGTTAAAATGTGTTGCTTATGTTGTTATTACTCTTTTTTTTTTTTATTATTATTATTATTATTATATTTTTTATTGTTTTGAAATTTTTATGATTTTATGTATATTTGAATTCCTTTTTGTTATTTATTAATGTTAGTAATTTAATGTTATTTTTTAATTATCATTATAATTTATGGGAATTGTTATTAGCATCCGTGCAGTCACCAAAGGGATCTAGTTGAAAACCAGCGCCAGGCTTTCTTAGCCTGGCATATGCTGAACTAGGTCCCATTTGGCAAAATTTTATTATTATTTAATTTGTTATTTTTGTATTTTTCTTTGTCAAATAAATTAATTTTCTTTCTTTCTTTCTTTCTTCTTTCATTGCGAACCCTTTCAAGACGCCCGTAACGTTGAGGCCTACATGTTATTTAATTACGCAATCTCGAGCACAATGAGAATTATACCAACTCTGTTTCTTCCGTATCAAATGCATGGGGGAGCACAGTCCCGGATTCGGGTATAATCTTGTCCCATTATTATTCAAAGGAATATATGGTTATGAGTCAACTCATATCGCACTAAATTGCGATGGAAAAAGTCTGGTAAAATAAATCTGTTTATCTTAAATCTATAGTTTACAGAAAAACAGAGATATTTTACAATATATTTTTGTATTCTCGCTAAATAAAAAGTTATAAGATAACCAAAAGCGTAATCGAAATTTAAACTCAAACTTATAAATAATGTATAGTAAAACGTTGCCCATTACATTTCTCTTTTATCAAAAGTTTTGATCCATAACAAATGCCTAAATATTATGTAAGCTATACGATATATGTTTATAAGATATTATATTTAAATGCGAACGAAAGGAAACATTTTAATTAGCAAGTCCGTACCTGTCCAAAAGGTTAAGTCATGACCGGAACGTCTCGAAATCATAGGGCGAGAACTATAGAAGTCTTGACGATTTCCCTTCAAAGTCCCATAACATCCTCGGTAATGAAGGAATCGTACCCGTAAGGGTGTCCCTTACTAAGGGTTCACAGTCCGACTCAATTATATTCGAATATATCAAAATGACTGAGTAACATATCTGACGCACTGTATACAACTTGTACAAGTTAAACTTAGTTAATCAGACGGAGTATCCTAACTAATATTAAAAATGGGCATCTGAGTTTTATTTTTGTTTCACTTATCAGAAGTACACAAAAGGACATAGGGTACCTTTCATTCAGAAAAAGTACTGCCTCCGATGGATAGAAAATTGACATAACCTACATTTACACGAGCGAAGAAGCGGGCAAAATCTAGTAGTTATATAAAATCAAACCTAACCATAAATGTTTGTTAAATAATTCGTAATATATATAATAAATCTTGACGAACACCTGCAAGCTCCAAGCGATTCATGTGAAAACTAATTTTCAATAGTAAATTAATTATGTAGATTAGCAAAGAGTACGGCATTTAAATAGAATTGCTGTGCATTACGAAAGCGTTAGATGCTCATGCGATACTGGGCTATTCAATACAATATCTATTATGAATGGACGCGGTCCGCGAAGGTTGATTAGGCTCGTCGGCTCCATTCCAATTTTCATGGTGGACTGCGATCCACCACCCTGATTGATTGTTATTGGATCGCAGTAGCCAGCAAACACTGTGGACTTGTTCTAGAATAGCAGCCTTTGAATATGTAAACTGCCTACATGCCCCTTTTGTAACTAATAAAATAATACTATTTTATTTTGGTCTTTTAAATGAACCTCTTTGGTCAAATTAACTGCCAGCGGAATCTAATAAAACGTTTCTTTTTGTTTTACCAGTATGTAAGATTACATCTAAAGAAATAAGCCCCATAAGTATCTTAAGATCGGATCTATACATCAATGATCGGCCATTTCACTGTTATTATCGATCAATTTTACACCGTTCCCTCACTTTTGTTATCCTCAGGCAATATTTTCCAAACTCCGTCGCTGCAGTTTTATATCAGCGGTGAATTTTAATAGACATGACAAAAACATTTGGATCTGAATTATTTACAGCACAAAGAGTAACATGGCATCACATAACTCTAATAAAGAACTGGTACGGTGTACTGAAGTGTGTATTCATCTCGAGGTTTCGTGGTTCACTATTGGTTGCGCGAGCTTTTGTAACTAAAGTTGTATTTCACAGCGTCGACGCGTATACCGCTATCTGATGATTGGTTTTTGGCAATTAACAGTATTGCTCACGTCGCAATCGAGTTCATTCACCGTGTGAATTATGTATGGAGCCTCCATTTCCCTCTTTGTTACCCCGTTCTACTCACTTACACCTATATGATAACCAAAATATTAAATCTTGTACGTGCACCGCGCAATTTTACAAATTGTCAGCTTTAAGAGTACCCATCATAATTTTTATTAAAATTACAAACATATTGCTTTCATATTACATTTGTGAAGTATGATAATATGCTTTTCTAATAAGTAAAACAGCAAACTTTTTATATTGTCGTTAACATGAGACAATACAAATAAAATAACAATACAAAAATAAAACTAAAAGGTAGACGTAAGGTTTAATGACTACATTTTTTTAGATGAAAGATTCTGTTCGAAGTTATTGAGTGTAATTACTAACGCAAACATAAGAACTAAGTAGTGACAGGTTGCGTGCTTATCCCCTGGTAATATTGTAGTGAACTGGTATTTGCAATAGATTACCGTTTGTGTAATTTATTTTTATATAAATTTGATAACAGAAGTTAATTGGTAAAATATGATATATGTTATAATATTAGATAATAACATTGGATTACTAAACGGATGGGCCGTCGATAAAGTTGTTGGCACGACTAGAGAAGTTGTCAAAAAGCTTTTAAACTAGATCGAAGATCGCCAAATAGTGCAGGCAAGCCATTAGCAGCGATTTCACGGCTAGTACAAACATTACAATTTACACTGTTTAAGCACCTGGCTTCGTGAACATTATTACAAATTGTTAGTCACAATTTTGTAGTGTGTAGTTAGCGGTCATATAATTATAATGCATGTTTCAGAAGCAATAATTATTTTCATTATACGCAACGGCAAGCTCGCTGCGACCTGTCGTCCCTTTATTAACATTTAAATTTATATTGCATTTACACAGGAGTAATGTCTACCTTGATAAAATATCTACACCACCTTTATGTCGTCTATGACATGTAAAATTGTTCTCATCAACGGATGAGGAGCGAATTAACGCGTTATTATTTATACTATAAAGCTCAATATGGTTCATCGCTTTGTCTTCAATAGAATTAAACCCTTTGTCTCAAGGCGTCAGTTCACCGTTGCCATGTCGCTTGACATTTGTACAAAGGTTACCTCCATTCTATCAGTTTTCTTTTTACTGGCAGACACAACGTTGTATTGGTAGGAAAGGGTGGTACTTATTGTGTTTTATTCAGATTAACCTTTACGTCTGTTTGAGCTCTGATTGTACAATAGTCTCGTGGTATTTCAATAGTAGATTTAATTATGATGGCATCTATCTAGATGTCTGCACTATGCAAAGATGCATGCATAGCCAATAAGTATTACAAGTATCGAATTATGGTTTTATGCATTTTCCAATTATGGTAGCGTTGACCCACAGCAATAAGCGTACGCTCGTTTATGCCGCAAACAAATTTAAACCTTCAATGTAGCGAAGCAAAATTGTCTTAATAAATAGCATAATTATGGTGATTACGTAGACGTCAAAGGAACCCATAAAACTATCAATGAACCTATAAATCGAAGAAAACGTTGGAACACGCGAGCACCGGGCTTGGGAAAGTACAGAAACAAATAGATAACATTAACAATAAGAGACGGTGTGAGGTTGTAACGTGTGAAAATACGTATAAAAATGGAATTAATCGAACACCCACATCACATTGTAGCATAAACAATTATGGAAGAGGCGCCGATGGGTCGGTGGCACGAAAGAAAATTGGCAACATACGGCACAAGCGTGTTATATGAGAAAATAATAGTTTTAATGTTGGAAATAAATAACGCGCCGAAGAGGAAGACAATGCGCTCGTAACAAGATCGCCTGTTAATTGTGGTGAATGCGGAGCGGTCATCCGTGATTTATGAACGAGTTCAAATTAAGCCCTATTTGTTCTTTACAAATACGCCAAGTCCTTTGCTTTATTTCGATAGGTTCGCACACATTATGTCGTGACCTAGGCTAGAGTTGCGGGTACTTGATATATTACATATTTATATAACTTACCTCTCATTTTTTGTTCATCAAGGAGTTGCCTCTCCAAATTGTCTTTAACTTCCCTTTCCCGCAGCACGTCCATTTTCAATTCAGCTGCGAACAAGACACTTTTATTAGCAATATAACTTAGATAAAAACTATTTATGGTTTAATCTAGCACACAATAACATTTATTCTTACAATCAATATCGTAAAGTTCAATAAGAGATATTCCAATAAAAGAAAATGTTTGCATAAACAACGTTTAAAGTTAAATAAATGGTTCATTGTACACAAAAGGCATTGTATAAATTTAACAGTGAGCTAAACCGGTAACAAGGCCTTCAGCAAAGGGCCGATTAGGAGCATAAACACGGATTAACTCATTCGGAATCCCGGTACTATTGTGAAGGAGTCGAATTGAGAGATTTGCATAACTTTCAATTACATCTAACCTGACGGAAATGATTAGGGGAGGAACTTCCGATTCGTGTGTATTCTACTCAACAACTAATGGATCGATTTATTGCTTAGAATTAATTAGAAATTATTACTCGTTAAGCATCAGTACTTGCGCCGATGCATATTATTATATAACCGTCTTATAATTGAAGTCAGTAAATGAATATATTAAGATAAAGTGGTTTTAATCGTCCAAACACATCGTTAGACACATGTGGCAAAAATGAACACGTATATTTAAAATTGTCAAGAGAAACATATATAATCTTATTTGTCATTGGCAATAATAAATTCTAAAATAGAAACAAGTTACTCTAATAAGCTGCAGGTGACATTGTCACATAACTATATAAGATAATCATATCGTAGGCCGAGTAAAAAGACATTGAAATTTATAGTAATGGAATTTAAGTCCCATTATCATCTAGAATAGCAATTATACCTTCCTGTAAACCTTCCTTATCTCCTACTATACTTCAACCATGTTTATAAACTACACTAACTAATGCAAGTCAACATATTGGACCCTACGCATTCAATCAGGTTAATCTCGCCATCGATAAGCGCCTAATATCCAGCCATACGTATGTAAAGTCATCCGAGGAGTCGAATTTGAATAGAAAGAGGTCATGCCCGTTCACAGTTTAATTTGGTCCCTTATTCAATTAGGTACCTAAGCTGCGTCTATCTAATGGAGGTCGTAAGGGGATCGCGCTGATTAACTCGCGTTGTTAGCACCTACGGTTACTGCATCGCATTACTTGAAAGATTTAATTTGAAAATTCACTGTATTCACGTGAAGCGATAAACGACGGTGGAAACATTGTCTTAGCTAGAGTGACTTTCTGAATTTTAGGAGCTGTTATTTACACCTTAAATCACTTAAAATTCGATATGATTTCTAGTTTCAAACAAGACAAAGTCGTATTTCATTAGGAAGTAGACAGAGATTTAATAGCACCAACCTACGTAATGTGGGTGGAGCTATAAGCATGAATCAATAAGAGATATGTTGGCTACATTTGTATAAATACTGAGTGTATACGATCTCGGAGCTGCGCGGCTATGTCGGTCCCGCAACTATCTTGTTCAATACAACGAGAACAGTCTCGCTTAATAATTCCGTTAGCGTTTTAATTATTCCCGCAGATTCGATGTAAGGTAACAGTCTGTTACAAACCGCCATTGCTACTATACATCCGCTATAATAGACTACGTAGATACTATTATTTTTTTGCGACTCTATTTATACGAGCGAATTAATTGTAATATAATGCTTCAGTACAAAGTTTATTTTAAAATTACACTTGTTATAATATCTATTGCTTTGATACGATGTACTTACATACGTATGTGTTACAACGGTAATCTAATCAAGTATGGGCGAAATATTTTTACTTCCCGATGTCATATTGTGATATATAGCAAAAAAAATTGTAAAGCAATTGTAAAGTGACATTAGTATATAGTATATAGCATAACAGTATGTAGTCATTTTCTCTCGTATAGTCTACAGATATAAATACATACTTTGATACATGTCTGTTTAGGAGAACACGTATTTCTACTAGCTGTAATCCTAGAATTGTTCTCTTGAATATCTTATTGTATTCTCCATGCACGCTCGTCTGCTTAGGTTAATTCTTATCCTAGCGTTTCTCTGGTACGTTCTAATCTGGCTAGAGACCGTTCGCCTAAGTCTTTTCATCCTACTATTCCATTCATATTTGCTATACGGACTTTCTCGGGCAATCTTTTGACGTCCAATCTTTCATAAAGATGTTATATCAAAATAATAAATAAAACAAATATATAGCCAATTACGAGTAAGTCTAAAGTGTCAAAACGAACTGGTGACTATACCGATACGAATCTACAATGATACGAACATACGAGTGGACCGAGGTAGCCCGGTCGGGCCGGCAGACTATCGCCGGACGAAAATCTCCGATAAACGAGAGACAAGTTAACTTGTGCTCGCTGTTATAATAAGCTCCCGAGATATATGTATGAATATCGCACAATAGCTATCTCGGATTGTGATCTTGTAAATTGAAACATTGCCTTACTCATCGTTGGTTACTAATATTGTATTGTATCGAGCCGAAGACCTCGAACGAAGCCATGCTTAAACTTGTGCAAGATATTTGTCTACGTAAGAAAAATAAAGTGAGACAGTAATGAGAATTAATTCAAGTGGATAGGAGTGATAATCTCCTTTACATTATTTACTAACGTTACATCTAAGCGTTGTTTTGTTACAACTTCTTAGGCCACTTCAAAAGAAGGCGTTATTTATTTTATCGATTTGTCATAAATCCCCCGACACAACGTCTTTAGCAGTTTTTTTATAAAGAAAAAGAGTCAATCTTGAGAGCGCATCGGGTGCGAGATTAATTTCGAATCAATCCCGGTGTATGGTGTAATTTAAGGGGCTTTTAGTTAAGAGTGGTTTCGCACATGAGACGTAAATTACCTTTGTCGAGGGATGGCCATTAAGGGCCCGCGTCGGTATGCGGCGTATCTCAGCATCTCGCGATTTGTGAGTAGAAGAGCCTTAACAAAAGGTGCTCCCGGTGGTCCTTGCGCACTTGCCGACCATCTAACTATCTCTGTATTGTTTCACAATAACGATACAGACGCTTCATAAAGATCGATTATTATGATTAGAACGCTACACAGTCTCTATAACCTATAACACTCCATTATTGAATATTTCATGATATTAAAAACACAATTTAAATCGAATGAAATAAAAACGATTACAACATTAAAATTAGCGACCCATAAATCAAGCGAACACAGACACTAAGAAGGCACATCAAAATCGATCCTATGAAAACGTTTATCGACAAAAACAAGAGAAAACCAAAACATAAGCGGAACACTCGATTATTAAATCGATCTTTATATCGGATCAATCAAATTTAAAACCTGATCGAGTTGCGTCGGATGAAAAAATTATTACTTTATAAATAAAATAACAATAAAAACGATGCGCTTCGTTCAAGGGAATATATAATTATGGACAATTATTATGATATCGAAACTCAATGGTCGATAGATGATTGAAAGGATCGAGACCCATAAACAAAAGGATCAATTTTGATTACGCAATTTAATAATGTTTTGAAGGTAAGTAATTAGCTGATAATCATAATCGACACACAAACGATTTCGAAATTGGGCAAACGAAAAGTGTGTTTTTATTTTTATATGAACTGGAAGTCAAATGTGATTCCCGAATGTGGAAGGGTCGCGGGAAGAAAATTCTATTTCTCTTCAATTTCAGTGCACTCAGCAAAAACAACAATAATATTTAAATTTCGAATTTGCAGCCCTTTGAGAGTTGTTCAACAGACGGGATCAAGTGAACAACGACTTATTTGATACAACGGCTCCTTGGAGATCTGTTTTGATTATTTTCAAATCGGAGAAGCGATTGTGCTGTAGATATATATAATTATTAGTATATAGTCTCTTCTAATTTGTACAAATTAAGGGCGGTACACAAAACTGAGAATTAATTACTTGTCTGAAATGGCTTAACTATAAAGAATAAGACGGTTTAATTTCAATAAAACATAAGTCATAGGGTGTGCGAATTAAGACATATTTTCACGGCCCCTGCCACTGTGAACACGAAGTCGAGCTTGCAGTTAAAATAACAATTAAAGTCTTCGTAAAATTTACGACTCAAAACTGGCAAAATAATTTAAACGAGCGTTGCGGTAGAAGCGACCGAAATACGTCTTTGAAATGAGAAACAAAAGTGTGCATTCAGATCTCCCCGCAAATTGCCTTCAGACGTTTTAACATAAATGAATTGCTAGTCTCCACCGTCTTAAGGTGAAATTTTAATAGTAATACCATAAGGAAATATTACTAAGGAATATTGTTGATTTAAGCACTTTTAGAGCCGTAACAAAGACGCCAGATATGATTTATACAGATCTTTTACGTTCGGATTAAAATTTATCCAGTATTATACGAGTCAGGTATCTCTACTTATAGATTAAGTATAAACACATTAACTGAATTGACGATCCTCTTAAAAGGTAAATTCAAAGTAACGGTAATGGTTGTCATGGCGCGGAAAACGAATTTTCTTCCCTATGCCTTTTTTAAATTTACAAACCGGCGGCAATTTTATTTTATTGTTATTAGATTTTTCCGGCTTATGTCACACGGCGATGTCACTGCGGAGGATTATTCCCGCAGTCTCCACGCTAATAATCATAAGAATTGCTTCCCTTTATTATGTGTGAAATTTAGAGCATAAAATCTTTTGCAGTCGATCCTTTATTATGCAAAATTTCACCCTATCTGTCACAAAATAAGGGCACTTTTTAAATGACATGCCCTCGAGTGCCCTTCATAAAAAACACACTGTCTAGTACTACTTTATTTGACGGGAAGATTTTGTCATACATGTGTAACACATAATTTTATGAATATATTATAAGGGATTTGCATTTCGTATGTCGCTACCGAGTGGTAGGTTTGACGAGCGTCGTAAACCTTGGCACTCTTGTATAGCCTTATTACTATAGTAAAGGTACAAATAATGAAGATGTCGTCGCAAAATGGATTAAAAAGTAGTAGCGTATCGAGCGTGCACTGTCTGAATAACTCGTGGTGTTATCGGCGCACGCGCACCCAATCTGCGATCGAAACACACCGGATAAGATTATCCAGTAGCCCTGTATTATTTTAATGAGACTACACGACTCCTCGAGATTCGATACGATACGAAAAAGCTTAGGTAACGAAGCGAATAAAAAATATACGGGTCAAAAGAGATATCAACCGGCCGAGGCGAGATGATGTGCCGGGCGACGGGAATACTTTTCCGAGAGGGATTTTTAAATTAGCCACCGAACACGATAAACTCGTGTACATCTACATACCAGCTGACGGCAGATCGGCTGATACCATTATGTCTCTGGTAAGGCACCGATTAAAAAAATATCCACATTTATAAGCGGACAACATCTGGTGGTATTTAAATAAGATATAAACGCGGAGGTCCGCGAATGTTTTGTTCTTCGACTACACATTTTCTTTCCCCGGTGGATGCTCCCCTCCTCGGATATATTGGTATTAAAAATGTAAGGGAGATTTATGCGAATGGCTCTAAGCTTTCATTAGTTGTTTCTTATGCGGTGTTCTTGCGGTCGCCGCTCCCTGACCGGTAATTTTTCATTTTTGTGCAAACTTCCCGATGTTTCGGGCGCGTACCTAAATTTAACTGCATATAAAGAATATTAATGCTCCTTGGAGTCGCGGGCAGGTGTACGCTATGACTTATTTTATTTCAATTCCCCATCTGCAATGGGAATAGAAATTGCTAGAAACATTTTTAATGAAAAATAATGGAGCAAGTTCTTTTTATGTTGGAAGAATAAAAAACGCAAATTCTGTGCATATTTTGCTCTAACCACGTAATTGTGAGTAGAAGTTAATGGATGCAAATATCACTAGTCGTAAACAAGACTATCAAACATATTATTATGGCTTGTAATTCCGTATGTAAATTACAACTAGAGCAAGTGTTCACATTTCACCCCTTGGAGACAACGGGCGCCCAATGTCACTTGAACTTGAATTAGGGCGTGGAAACTAATAATTTAGGGTCTTATTACTTGGATACGGAAATAATACTAGTAACTTTGGTTTATGTCTGTTTTAAATATTAAATAGGTAGTCTGGATAAACAGATATATGTATATGTGAATTATTAATAAAATGGCAGTATCCTTGTCCATCCTGCTAGTAACTTGCTGTAATGAAAGGAATGGTTGTAGAGCTCCAAATTTAAAAACACCAGTCACACCTCCAGTTTTCACACCTTCGAGATTGTTATTAAAAATATTTTAAGCAATTTGATTTCCACCCGACATTCTCTTTTCTTCGTCTTTAAAACGTACGCAGTACGTAACAGGCTACATGATAATTTCAAAGATTTTAAGTACCTGTAACAATCAGTTCAGCGATTTTTCATAAGGGTACAAATCAGTAAACTATAGAGTTCGTGTATTCAGGTATAATAAACCTTGAGTAACTCAATGAAGATACAATCACTGTTCACACTCTAATATATCTTATTACATCCATTAAATCGAAATCTAGTCTATTTGCGCTTGGGAGGCAAGAGCCCTAACATGTTGGATAGTGTACAGAATGTGGCTTTTTTAAGCAAAACATACAAAAAGTTATGGTGATTTTAGTATACAGTAGTAAAAGCTGCTTACGCTCGGAGCTATATACTACCTATATAAGAATTTCCCACTAAGCTACCGGTACATTGTCATTATAGTACCTAAACAGGTGAATTGGGACAGTTCGTTGCATAAGAATATATTATTACCAGACTCTGTAGTCTGTAGTCTGTAGTTCTGAATGAGAACTAGCCTCTGCTAGTTCTCATTCAGAACAATTTTGTTGGACTAACAAAAATGTACAGCCTTTTCTTTCACTATACATTTAGAAGAATATTCATACAAAATATGTCTGTGGTATGTTAACAAAGTCCGTACATCTAATGCAAAGGGCACACACACAAACGCGAACAATTCGGCGTGCGTCACATTAAATTATTTCAGCTAAGTAATTCCGAGCGGTTAATTATTGCGCACAACCTGCGACGAGAGTTGAGAATGTAATTATTATTAAACTTTACGATTGTCTCACTTTACCCCTTTGCTTCGCCACTCCGACACAAAACGATATAACCGCTTTCAAAACACAATGAAAACAAGACCGTACTACCTTCGCGGTGAGTCCTGTTTTAAATGGCTTATCTAAAGTTACAACGTACTGTTTTTGAAAATGTTGCTACATTAGATCCCGAGATCCTGAGGGAGTTTCTTAGCTTGTTGCGGTACAGGATTCATATTTGAGCCACTGTCTATAAATTTATACGTTTGAATATATTTGGGTTATTACCTTCTTAATTGAAATACTACTCTATTTTCAATTCTATTAATGTCTTATTGCTTGTATAATTTCTCCAGCACATTTTTTTGCAAATTGTTATAATCTATATACCTAATTGTTATCCACCGTATCTAAAATGATTAGGTATTACGTGTTTTAGCAGCTATTGGTGAGAGTATACAATTTCCTCAAAGTAATTCCAAACAAACAATACCGAAATGGATAATAATATTGTAAGTGAAGCTTGCACGTGTCGTGTAAAGTTCGTTATTTCAATAGATTACAAATATAACGCACGAGTGACTTGATGAATTCAACAGTAGTATTGTGGCCTCGGGCGTCTGCGCCGCATGTAACCCTTCGTTGCTTGAGGAAATAGGATTATCATTCTAAGCTAGATACGAAAGAACGTTACGTGCACTTAACTTGTGTTATACTACCTGTCATATAAATAATGCGTTTATATTGTTCGATTTTATGTATAGCTAGCTAATGCGCGTGAATTTGCTCACGTGGGAAGTTGATAAAAAGCATATCGTGAGTTGTTTACCAGCTTTCAAGGTAGGTATATCTCTGAGAAACTTTATCTTAAGTTGCACTGTAATTTAGATGTGTAAAAGAAAATAAAGAATTTTACATCCTCATTTATAATTCCAGTAGGTATCTATTATTAACAGCTTTGCATGTGTGATACATTAATAAGGTTTAAAGTCCCATTTAGTGGTCTTCTTATCATTTAATTTCTAAGACATATTTACCAAGTAAAAATAGAATTTTAAAATAGTCTTTACATGTTACAAAATGGTATCATATCATATTTTCACGTAATATATTAGACTACTGATTAAGTACATAGGTATGCAGTTCATTTAGTCGATGAAACCAAATTCGTTTTTACAAGATACGTACGTATTATACCATTAGGTATATACAGGATACAACTAGTTATAGCTGGCGCGCAAAAACAAAAACTGGCACACTTTAAGATTGATTGAATTTCAAACATAGCACGTACCTACATAAACAATAATAACAATTAGTTATTAAAGTGTCACTAATGATATATTATCACCTGTTAACAAAGCCACTAAGTTAATCATCAGTAATCAAAACCACACATATAAACGTGAACACACATACATAGACAGATATTATAACAATAGCCCGTGTCGACATAGAAGCGAAATTTAATATTTCCATTGTTAATATTTAAGCATTACGCCTTAGGAGTAACACGCTCACAAAGTTTTCCCCTAAGAAAATAAGGATAATTATTTATCCTTACACAAACACGAAAGAAGCATTTTCTGATACAATAACAATAATTGACTCATACCTTATAAATATTCCATTTTGAAGGCATACAAAATATAAAATGGCGACCGCGACCTTTTAGGAGGAACGTGTAAAATGTCACGATGAGTAGTATTAGCACGTGTTTCGTTAGTGGTTTGTGTTCTTCTTTATTTAAACTTTTAACGCTTTTAATATTGTTAATTGTAGGTTTCATTTTGCGGGGACACCCACATAGTAGTTTTTATTTATACTGGTGACACCTGTACTTCGAAGGCGTAAATGTATCTTGTACCTATATATTGACATTTCTCCCGTACTCCGCATACGTTGCTCTCTGACTCCTTTCTTTAGGTACTTATGTATAAAATAGCTTTTCTACAGAAGTGGCTTATATTAGGTCACATTTCCCAGTAATTTATCGATTTTATTAAAATAGATGGTGAACTTGACACATATTCTGTTAGATATTTCTGATATAAAGTTAATAAATCGTACATGTTTTGTTTCATTTAACGATAAAGTGAAGTTAAGTAAATGATGCTAAATTACTGAATTTAAATAATATTAGATATGGATATAGCTGTAAGTAATGGTAAGTGAAGACGTATTCTACATTGAAATCGCTACGAAAATCATAGATAGGTATAAGAACGAAATTAGCTTTGCCTGGCAGCTTGAGCCATGGGGTACATAGAAAAATGCGAACTAAGTCGCAGGTTTTTTAGTAAGAATTAACTAGATTAGTTCCAAAATCCAAAGCAGTAACTGTTACTGCTTTGGGCCTTACTGTTACCGCTTACACATCGATGATTTATCAGTGCGAAATTTCATCAGAATCTAATAAGCATGTACCAATCTATCCAGTTGAGAGACTGCACATGGCAGGTAATCCGGTAAGCCACATTGAATATTCAAAGTCAGCGTCGCTAGATGGCGCGCGTGTGGTCGAGTCGCGTGCGCAATGTAACCGGAGCGACACGCGCAAGTAATCCAATATGGCCGTCGTGTCTCTCGCGTATCGGTACATTGCAGGAATGGCATTTTAATATCCCGCACTTAATGTCACTTATTGTTTACTTAGTTCATCGAGCGAGCTAAAACCACAATCATTAGCTAAACTTACACACCTTTTCATTGTACTTAGTTGCCTCGCCGAGCTAGTACAAACTGGCATAATGGTGAATCTTTTGTAGTTTTAAGACATAATAAGTATCGGTATGGATGTAAACAAACAAAGATTGCATTAACCGATTTTTGCAGCACACCTCGGGTTGCACAATGGTGCGAAAGCTGGCGCGGCGCGGCAACAATGCGTCGTTGGTTGTATCAGCGCCGGCGCATCTCGCGGTGGCTCGTTAGGCCGCTGGGGGCGGTTGTTTGCGCTGAGATGGGAGCTAGCTCTCAACTGAGTTATGACGGCCGCGCGTGATCCACTACTACGTACTTATAACAACTATTCTGTTTGTTAAAGATCATTATATATTCAAATTCAATGTAAATCTAAATCAATTTTGCTATCAAAATTGATAAAACGTAATAATACTGCACATTATCATTGCTGTGCAGCTTTTTTAGTTTTTCAATCATGCCTATTTAGATTTTTGTATTCTTTGACATCCCATGCATAAAAAAAACTGAAATGGTGATTTTCTCATGGATAACCGTACACATTTTGAGTATAAAGAAAAATCAGATAAGAATACTTGAATATTGTAATTATCATATTTAGTAACTACTGAACAATGAGCCTCAGCCTAAGAGAAGAAAGACGGGAAATATAAAGAAAATGGAAGTGAGGCTAAACTTTAAAGCCTCACTTCCTTTAGGCCTTAAAATTTGTATGAACACAATCCTACTCGAATTTATTGACTTTTTTTTTATTGACAGCCCCCGCACCACCGTCTACCGCGAAACAGACATTACTACTAAGTAATGTCTGTTTCGCGGTAGACTTTACAAACATTCAAACAATAGAAGCAAAATACTAATATTTAGGGATCACACAAACTTTTAATCCACGTGAGCAACGAACCCACAACACTCAGTTCAGTGGCAATGGCGAGGCGAACACAAACTATCCATGCAGTTTTCAATCAATAATATTATTAAGGATGCCCAAACATCCTAGCTTACTTACAAGATATCTAAAATTCAATGGAGTACCTATTCCCACAAAGCTCTAGTTCGCGACCAATATCGTGACAACTTTAAATAATGTACAGATCTATTAGTATAGCTTTTATTATCTATTGTAATTCGAGGCTGACTGTCGAATGACTTGTTTATAAACAAACAAGTCATTCGACAGTCAGCCTCGAACGTGAATGTTTGGGAAAACAATGATATGTATTGGGTACTATTTTTTACAGCGTACAAGCAAACTATAGGTACACTAATCTTTTACAAAACCCATATAATAATAGCCTCTCGAGCATAGTAATATGTATATAAGTTTTATACGTTTCCTATAAAACGACTTCATTTCGCATTCGCAGTCAGGAATACCGAATAACGAACGTACAATTACACATAAGCAGCGTAATTTAGCATTACAGCGATAATGTCGGGTCGTCAGCATTGTAAAAGCTTTCATATCAATTGAATCCATTAGCTGAGTACACAAGTCCTGTCTATTTGCTGATCAGTTTTTATCATTGGCTTGTCCGTGTTTGTTCGATCGGTCACTGCGTTATTGATGGTCTGTTTCCCTTTAACAAGTCATATTTGCAGTGTGACGTCATCCACGGTGCAAATTACAGGTGGTGAAAAGTTCTTTGCTACTTGAGCCATGAAAAGAGCGAGTGTGTTAATTGCCTATACATGATTAGAGGTATATGCAGTAGTAGAAAAATAGTAAATCAAATTTCTGACATTTTGAACTTTTACAGGGCGTAAAGTGAAACTTTAGTCAGCTTAATTAGTAAAGGAAATAATCATGCACCTTTGAGAGTTTTACATGATGTTTCCGTATTCAAGGCTATGGTGTTACGGTAGAGTTAAAATTCACCTATATCTTAGCCAATCAGATAGTAGGTTCATCTGGCCAGCGTTGTAATCTATCTGTCCTGTAAAACATCTGGTGCCTACTTAAAAGACATAGACAAAGACAATAACTTTAAAAAAGTTAGTATAGAACTATTTTAAAGAATGTCAATCAGACCACTCATTTTCTAATTAATATTTCTAAATTTTATTCCATAATATGAAAACTAATAGAAGTCTCGACATAAATTCCTTATTTGACCCGATCCAAGAAATATTTGTTCCACAATCCCTAACTAGATGGCGCTAGGAGTACTATCTATAAACTCGCACTTAGTCTTATAAGTGTTGGTATTTCATGTTTAAATTAAACGCTTTCTTAAGGCAAATAAATACGAATCTTGAGAAAGGAGCGCCATAAAGTGCTCACGGGCTATCAGGGCGCGAGCCATTTGTCCGTTGACCAGCACTTAGCTTAACAAAAACTGATAGTTGTAAAACAAAAGAGCGTAACAAAACCGCGGCAACAAGATCGGACCATTTGGTACAGAAATAAACTAAGCAGTAAGAATTAACAGGGATAAAAGCTTAAAAGAGTAGCCGAAGCAGATTTATGTCGCGATGATCGCCATCGCCCGATTCACCGTGTTACAGACCTTTTGTTTTTTACTTTTGTGTACAACGCGTTGATGTACCGCATTCAGACTTTAATGTAATTGAAAGTAAATATTCTGTTTACTTTTATTTATTTCGAACTGTATTTTATTACCCTTGCTTTGATTTATGTGTTTATACGAATATATTCTTCATCATGGACTGTAAGAATAACGCAATGATTAAGTGAATAGTGCGCCTATAGATTTCTAACGCGCGTAATGTTGTAGGTTTGATCCGCAAAAAGAACAACATTTTGTGTAATCTGTATCTACGTTTCATTCATTGGGAATGTGCATGAAACATACAAATACAGTGCCTCGCTAGTTATCAAAACATGGCGTATTTTTTATGAATTATTTTTTTATTATTTCACACACAATTTGTCAGAGACTAGTCATTCTTTGTATACCTTGTTAGTAAATCTCTGGTACAAGTGTAATAATTAGTGATAAAAATACACCTTTTCCTAATTCTAATACCCACATATCTACTTAAGCACAACAAAATGAGAATATCATCTTAATGGCCTATACAGAAAAATACTATACCGCGTAGAGCCAGTAACAGCTACACCATATTGTTATAACCAACATTATGGCATCCGACCGCATCATAAAACCTGCCTGCCACCTCAAAATCGCTCAATGCTCTGACATTTTACATCATACGCTTACAAAACGCACTTGAAAGGGCCACAATATGACACCTATTTCCCATTCATTGTCGCACTATTTACACGTTCGAATCGACACGACAGCAGTTTATCACGCAGTCGCTACCCCCGTCGGTTATCTGATAACGTCATGAATGCTTCGCCACATTTGTCTGCGCCTCGCCCATTCTGCACTAGTGTAAAAATCGTCAGCGAATGTGCTAGATAGCGATCTGTCATTTGTGACTGGGAGGGGACCCGCCGACTGTTTGCTTACTCGTAGATAGTTATGCTCTGTGTTTACCTCTTTTGAGGGTGCAAAATGATTTTACTTTACAATTTGTTGCACAATTTCCCTGTTTTGCACTAATGTTAAAAGGTCTAATCTAAAACAGGTGTAGCAAAATTTTACAGCCCATATTTAATGGTTTAGGGTTGGATACATTTTTTTATAACTAAAAAACCTTAACTGAGTAATAAACAATTGGCATTTTGTCAGATTTTATATATAATGACATCAATAGGCTATGTTGTTATTGGCGGTTATTAAATCTACAGTTAATTAAAGAATCGCAACTTTTATAAAAGAGTCAGAGACTTTGAAACATCTAAATTAACTGAGCCATATCAAAAAGGCGTTAATACATACAAACAAGAGTAGTAAAAATGCCTTTCAGTTAGAGGACTTCAGTTTAGAAAATCCACTATATTTATGAGTAGGTGCCTGCCGTACTTTATAATTTCATGTATTAAGACAAGCTATTTATCAGGATAAGTGTATTATTTTTAAGAAATAATATACGTCTTAAGCCGCAATTACCCATTATAAATATTAAATGTTTATCAAACCCAACCCAGACATATAAGGCAAGCACCTAACCTTCATGAGAGCGATAAACATAGGGCAGATATATAGCACACATGTAAGAAACATCTGAGCAGCTAAAGCGAGATACTGGCAGAAACACCTATCAATTGAGTCGGAGCGAGCAAGCGGCCGATTGCCGTAATTTATATAAAAAGAATTTCATCGGTAAAGTTCGCCAGACACATCGATTCGAAAAAATGTTTCATCAACAATAATTTTATTATCGTAATAACAAAATTACTGGTTTTACTGACGTACGATTCTGATCCTTAAACATATCCAAGTAGGGTGTTCTTCCAACGTTTGCTTATATACCAGGGGGAGAAATGGAACCTTTTGTTAGCCTATAGCATTATTATTTCTCATTTTGTTTTGTTTATTAATACAATTGGCTGGAGGCGCAATATTGATATTCAAGTTTGATGATGACTCGCGCCCGTCTTCTCCGTGAGCTCTCTTTATTTTTATGGGTTTTATAACAATTGCATTTCGTTGTTCCTTTTTTATTCAGCCGAACGCAAATTGAATAATGTTGTCTAAGCTTTGAAAATTTACGCAGTAATATTTAAAAATACGTTTGCCGATTTAAGATCGTACCATAACATAATTCGCCACGAACACTTTGTTTTTAAACGAAGTGAACAAAATTATTTTTACAACGTTCTCATACCATAAAGCACAGATTATTTCTCATGGAGAAAACGGAATGACGTGAATAAATAACTCGCAGAAATATCAATTAAACAATTATGCTGTCCGAATGGAATCGTGTGTAATGATAGTGGGCCCGGCTATAACTCAGGCGCATCTGTACTACGGCTATTTGCAAAAGGCACGACATGCACCGCGTGCTCGAACACCACATAGACCTGTCTCCACTATTACTTACTATATTGTTATACATTTTATATTATTCACTTATAACGATCAATACCTCACCACTAAGGAAATGCCTTCTTATTTTATTGCTTAATTCCCAACATTTTCTGCAACACGGCATTAGACTCGGCACTTAAATACTTTTAAAATGTATGGCATTAAAAATGCGTCTGAAAATAATTACGGGCATTAGAAAACTTTTAAATGCCTTAGGCAACAGGTGTCAATAGGCTCTAGAAGAATTCGTAAGTTGAATATTATGATTGTAGCCGCCCAGTACATATGTATAAGAAATAATGATTAAGCCACTAATCGCAGTCGGGCTCAATAAATAAAGCGCATGTTTATGTTATAGTTAATTGACACAAACGCATAAATATAAGTTAGTATCATAAAACTGTGCCCGGAGCGTTTCCATACATGTTGGCCGCACATATCATACAGGTACTGGGAGCTATAATGTACAACAAAACTGCTGTTTACCGACTATTTTCTAATTTTAATAATTTCGCGTAATAACGCAATAAATAGACAACATATAATGCGATGCAAATGAAACGTGTGTCGTTAATGTGCGCCCGATACGAGAATGTAGAACTTGCAGGTTAAAATACGTGATCTAAGATCCTAACAGCGGCTAATCAATGTTGCTTATACGTCCGATTACGCAGAATCGATTCACGCGAGATCTCGACTAATATCGATTATAACATTTTACATCGATAGGGCTTCCTGTATCTTACAGTGTCTCCGTATTATAATCTATGATAATTTCATATGTAAATTCTGAAACGGTCGCATTTCTGAGAAATTCGCACCTATGTATTTGCTACTCTTCATCGTTACTAATTTCATGATATGGAGATTTTTCTGTGATATGTCAGTAATTTTCCACCATTTAGTCTACATAAATTAAAAAAGGCACGTCCTATAAATAACAACACAACTTCTTCTCATCTTAAGGTCACTGATACCAAAGAAAAATATTTGATTTAAAAGCCGATTTTACATCGAGACATTGTTATTTTGTGTACAGTGAAACATTAATATCAAATACCCGCATTTTGATTTTGGAGTATAACAGTTTAATTTAGGTATACGTCTAAAGAATACACCAAACGTTTGTGACTCCTTTTTCGGCTTCATAAAACATGTAAATGCTTAGGTATAACGTAACTTACCTTTCTCATAACTAATCTGTCTCTCTTGCTGTCGGGCATTATCAGCGGCCACCTTGAGCAGGCCTTGTATGTTTCGAAGCAGGGTCTCTGTGGAAGAAACCAGGGTGTCAGCGGTGGGATCGACGGGCACGTTCGGCGGGCTACCCGCCTGGGCCGCGTAGCTAACAGGCGCGGGTGATGTTGAAGCTGGCAACTCACGTTCGCCGTCACTTAGATCTCCACCTAAGACAAAGAATATAAGTTATATTAGTTGCACGGATAGTGCAGTTGTAAACAAATTAAAATAAAGTATACTAAATAGAATAAATCTTGTATATCTCTGGTGCTGTGAGCTCATATCGCCTGGTAAACCCTTTAAGGAAAATTGTAGTTTATGTTCATTGACAAATTAAATTCTATTTAAAAACGAGTTACTAATGAATAGACACGTTCTGCTGGAAACCCAGTTTGACATATTAGGTAAATCAAATTAAGTCTACGTTACTACCTTATATGATCAGTGTCCTATTCTAAACACTAGCATTTAATAATTATGTCAACAACTCGACTAAGAGATTCGATTAAATATTCACGTGTTAAGAGAGAGATTATGAGTAAAAATGAATCATCGCAGATTGAATACTATTCATAAATATTAATTTTAATAACAGCTTCATAAGAAGTCGTAAAATGGTAGTGTGCGGAGCAAAAAAACATGCAATACCGACAAACGACGATATTCGAAAATCGCGTGCATGTATCATTCGGTTCGCAATTATTGTACCGATGAACATCGATATCGCGTGGTGATCATCGGCGAGGCTTTGATGGAGTCCGCCGAGCGGGCCTGCTTATTCCGAAATATATTTGCAACGAAGCAACTTTAAAGATCGAGACTACCCTGTCACATATGTAACTCAATTCTACACTAAACAAATTATAAAAATTGTTGCTTCGAGACTGTCACGAAAAATCATCAATACATAAATATAATTATATAATTTAATCTTAAAAGCAACATTTACATGTTACTTAGGGTTAAATTATACTCATTCAGTATGTGTAAGTTGTTTTTAGATAAGATTTTCATATAATTCGTCGCCATACGAACAGAATAGGGATACTCGAAAGCCATTCGACACCGAATGGGCTGTCTCTAACCGATTTATATGCCTCGCTGCACTATGCCGCAAGTTATTCGCTACGAGGACGGCCCAGCTATTCGAATATTATATCGATTTTGTTCCATAATTACTCGCTTGGCATTTCAGACAAAGACATTATTTTGGATCTGATGTCAAAGTTACCCTTAAATTTTATGTTGACATTCACCTACTGAAAGTACCTCGCTAACATTTAGTCCGACGGATGATGAGACTTGATAAGTATTTATTATTTTTAAAATGACGAGATAATTACAATAATGTACACTTGATGTCAATAACGGACCTCACACATAAAAAAGAAAGTGTTTCGACTGGCGTCTCTCACGGTCCAAAATAATCTATCGATACATTTAATTTTACTGACAAGATAGTGACCGCTCATCAAATAATGAAGACAACATCGTTTCGTCATTGTAGATGAGCACGATAGCACTCTCGGGTTGTCACAACACCATCTCCCTAATAAGGCCAATTAACAGGATCCTAAGAGATTTACACAAACGAACATAAACTCTATAACTAATGCTAAGGACGCAGAATCAATCGGCCAGCGCGACCGACTAAAAGTCTTCACGGATATAAAATGAAATTAGATTCGAGATGAGAACGTTGATTGAAAGGAAAAGGTAACATCAGATGAACAAAGATCAAAGTTGAATGACACGAGCTTATAAAAAGCATTTTTATAATGAGACCGGGGCGATCGTGACGAGCGTGAATTACGCATCGAAAGAATTAATTGTAAATAATCTATAAATATTACGACACAATTAAAAGCGAACGGCAAATGGCGCGCGTTCCACAAAAACTCATTTGAGATATGAATTTTCTCATTGGTTATTTTGTTTGCACAAATTTCCCGGGGCTCATCCTGTAATTCCGCGGCCAGGCGCGAGTGTTTCCTATAAATCGTAGCCAGTTATGCGTTCCCACGCTCTCTGAGCATTTTGTGTGCAGCTTGCAATAACCAATACACAATCCTTATTGTTTCACTTAATTTAGCTATTGTATGCACCAAGTATTTACATTTGCGGATCAATGTTTTGATTTGCACCGTCGTGTCTGTTGCCACAGTGTGCATGCTTTAACTATTTAATGCCGTGCAATAGAAATTGTGGCATCATTATAATAAGTATATTCTCATAGTTAGTGGCAGTTCTTTATTGTTTATTTTCCGAACGAGCAATAAATGCTAGATAGTATCAGTAGATCTAAATGCAGTTGCAGCGGTCTACCGTTATAAATCTCTCCATCATAGCTTTGATTTTATGATTTTCTCATTCTATTTTCAAATGGCTGTAATTGCGCTTACAAGTTAGTGACGTCGGCCTAATAACTAGTTTTATTTGATTGATGGCGCTGAAGAGGATAGTATACTAAATTGATTAAAATATTTAGTACAGCAATAAGCTCATGAATAAAAAGCTGAGAATAAAACGAACCTAATACATGTCGCCGGAGAAATTGTCATACCATCCATCACTTGACTTTAATGGTGTTAATAGTTCATGATATATGATGGTTTACTAAACGACGCCTTCCTCATTATTAAATATATTATTACTAAGAGTATGTTGTAGAGCATCAACAGTGTGGACAAGTTGATAGCTATGTTTTCGTTTTGTAATTTTCATTTTATTAAAACTTCCCGATCATTATCATTATTACTTTAAGCTTTTAACCTAAAGGTCATGTGAAACAACACAATTTAAAGTATATTAGGTACAAACAACAAAAAGGTCTCGTGCTCACGTAAAATTGAATTGGGTCCTTTTAAGCGCTATTCATACATCATTGGGGGCAATTGCGGCCGATACTGGTAATAAGATTTTATTATATAGGACCATTACAAGCAAACGTGCGGTGTCTAGGGATCAAGACGGGCAAACGTATGGGAACGCAAGCGTATGATCATTTGCTAATCGTCCGCCAGGATGCGCCTGCGCACCTAACTATGTCTATTGATTCTATGTTATTATACTTGTGCACACTCAATTGTGGATTCCACACTAGAATTGCGCCAATATATATTATTAATTTATATGCTGCAGTTGAAACCAATTTATAGTGTAGGATTATAAAATAATTAACATTGGCTCATACATACATTGTTTCGTCGCGAAATTATTTTACACAAGCATTTCCAGTCTAGAATAAAAGGAACCGTGATTTTATGGCTGATAATTTCCGAACTATGAATGCTGAAGGTTCCAGGGCTATTACTGGGTAATTTCGCCGTGCATTACATGCCAAGTATATTGAACGGGTGATACCCGGGCCGTGTTAATGTAACACGGACACTTTCTTGTCGTAACCTAGCCGTGATTACTTCGGCTACACCGAGACTCATTTATCGATACATCTAATTTATAGGAAATTAAAATATCTTCATCACTTATAAATTGCAAATTAATTTTTTTTTATAAAAGGTTTCACATTACGCTGCGTTTATTTTATTTTAAGACCCGCCGCAAGCTTTGGTATTTAATATGTTGATTACATTTAATAGCAGCAAAACTGAAACAGATGTTTGACATTGTAGCTGACATGGCTCGCTATTGTAAATTATACAAAGAGAAAATTACGGCCATGATGCAAGATTTAAATTTGCGAACATTGCAAATATTTTACCCATCGAGCTTTATGTACTGCCTTTTTCTTGTACTATTAAGGTAAAGGCACTCAAATCCGAGGTATTCTAAAATAGTACTATATGCCGATGTATTTACAAGAACGGCTTTTTCTAAGCAATTTACAAGTTATTTTGTCTGCAAGATATATCATTCAATGGATAATCTATCTGTTTATTTTTATACGAGCAAAAGACCGCTTTAGTGTGTATACGTTTTGAAATAATCGGTAAGTTCGACGCTTAGTGGCCGACTCGAACGCGCGCTTCATATATTTCGGACCTTATGTACGTGAGTACATCCGTTTGCTAAACAGTGTTTTACATGATATTTTTATACTGTGTGAGTTTTTGTTTAGGTTGAAATACAGGACGGGTTATATTATTTTATCGAAAATACTCAAGAATTGAGTATAATCTTCACAAATTGAGGAGCAAATAAGTTTTTAAAATACCACGGCATTCGGTGCCAAATACTTTTGGTGGTTTCTAAATGTCGATGTAGGAATAACACGGAATTGCAATTTCATAGACGTTATCTTTTTTATTTATTTTGAAGGTATTTCAATACTTAAGAACTGAATGTTTTTAATGCTGATTGCTGAAATAATGCATAAATATAAAAATGTATTTCCGAGGTACACTGTGGTGTCGCATTTACTAATAATATCAGGTCAAAGATTATCTGTTTAGGTAGTTTATTGATTCGTTGTAGGGGAAAACTATGTATAGAAATTTAAGTTATTAATGTCTTCTGATATAATTATATAATGTTTGACAGATATCGCAATGAAAGATCCATTTATTTATATTCTATTAAATAAGAAAACTTGATCATGTTTTATAAAACGCTTTGCCGGTGTATTTAAATCGGAATAAGGTTGTTCGAGTGCCTATCTCCGTGGTATTTGACAGACGTTATATACAGAGTAACTCACTTGCACATGTATCTGAAGATGTATCACAACCTTGTTGTTCCAGGACTCTAAATGTTCCTTCATCTCGAACAAGCACGGCAGTCAAGCAGTGATCTAGCGCTAAATATTCTCAAACCTTTTCATAATTCTAACTTGAAGAATACGAATGATACTATAGTAGTTGAAAGCGCCCCTTCTAATAAGAAAGTAAACTTTCCAACTTCATTTAAAAATTGTGTTTCATTTTCCGAAATTCTCGAAGAATAACATAAATAGACAAACTATAAAACTAACCCCATCGGTTGCAGTAGCTGACGAATTTATAGATATCAACGTAGAGTTGCTGGAAAAAGAAAGAAAAAAGAGAGGGGATTCTCAAGAGAAGAGAAGCGAGATTAAAGAAAAGAAAACTTCAAAACCTCAAAACGCTACAGACGAGAAAATAGCAAAAAATAACGTACAACAACCTAGATTTACATTAAAGAAACAATGAATCCTAGAACATATTTAAGAAGATCAAGAAACTGCGACAAATTTAGATGGCGAAAATATACAAATAGCTTTACCACATCGAAGAAATAATCCAACTTACGTATTGAACTCTGAGCCATCCAACGATGATGAAGACATTACGATGACCATAAGAAATAAAAAACTTCCAGTGTTATGAAAACCTTTACTGAATTGTTTAGTCAATCTACATCGGACGATTGGACATACATAGCTCTCCATGGGATAAATTTGTAATAAATCGTTATTAATTGTATTCCTTTTCTTTCAGATTAATTGATTTCTACGTACGCTACATAGTTCCTGAATATTGTGATATCTTAATAAGTTATAATAATTATTTTTGTTATGAATTCTATTCTATTCTATTCTATCACATACACACAACACCATCTAGCCCAAACTAAGCAGAGCTTGTACTATGGGTACTAGACAATGGATAAACATACACATATACTTCTTTTTTGTAAATACTTACATATTATACATAAAAACACCCAGATCAAGACAAACATCCATGTTCATGCACACAAATGTTTGACTTGTGCGGGAATTGAACCCGCGACCTCAGGCGTGGCAGTCAGTTACTCTAACCACTACGCCATCGAGGCCGACTTTATATATAATAATCTAAATACATATCTTACTAGGTTTTTCTGTTAAGAAAGCTCAATAGTAGCTCGGAGTTAGGAAATTGGCGGCGTTAGACAATCCCGTGCCTTGGAAAGCACGTAAAGCGTGTCCTGATCCTGATCTCTCTCCGGTCGTGTCGGATTACCGTCCCATCGGATCATGAGAGTTAGGGAACAGAGAGTGCACTTGTGTTTGCGCACACACTTGTGCACTATAATATCTCCTGCGCAGATGGCCAGTCTCCGTTAAGACCGGCCGCCGTGACCGAAATTCGGTCTGGAGGATATTATTATTATTATATAATTCTATGCACAAAAAATTGCCCTTTAGCGAGATTAATTAATTTCATTTTATTTTCCATCTGTATTTATACCTAATACCTTATGTTATTTACTATCTAAATATTTACCTATATACTGTGGTGCCATTTATCTTTCGTGTTAGACAGGAACTATGACTGATTAAAATCCAAAGAGAATAAATAGATTTGATTTTTGAACATCATGTATCGTTCTCCCACCTTCTTTCCTCTACATTTTGTACACTCGGCATTAGAAACCAAATGCATCGGAATAAGGATTTTAAATCGGAATAAGGTGCCTTTGACATTTTCATATTATTACGTCATTTTACGTTTTTAACGAATTATTATAGTCAATGTGTGAGTATTTTTTAAAATATAATAACTGACACTTCTGATAAAAATAGCCAATTCCACAGAAAGGTATATATTCTTAATTTTAATGTTCTTTTAAGTTTTGGTGAAAATAGCGCGGAATTAGGTGCATTTACCTTAATTTAATAATTCTCTCATTTATTGTTAATACGTTTATAAGTTTGTTTGACTGCATAATAAAATTAAATAAAAACTTAGCGCTTAGTGTTATAGGTACTGTTTTTAGAGACAGCTTTTATGTTCTAGCCACAACTGTTCGTAGCATGGAGGTTCTAGTATTCCACTAAAGTAATAAGTCACGTTACATCTAGACCACCCTGTCTTGAGATTCAATGAAAGCAATATTATTCATCTATTTATAACCATAATTGTAGTGTCTGGCTATTAAATAACATGAAAACCTTAAGTTCTGACGATTATTCGCACGTAACAAAAACTTATGTTCGTCTATCAGTCAGTCTGGCTATGTGAATGAGCTTATCTTCGGCATGGCTGAATTAATCGCAACGAAACATTGTGCATAACTTTGGATAGCTCATCAAGTCTTTTCTTAAATTTGTTTATGTTATGGATATGAGTTCGTATTCAATCAGAATATCTAGGTAACTTACAATAATATTAGGTAACTTACCATCATCCTCATCTTTGACATTATGATCCTCTTGGTCAGAGAGCGGTGCATCACTTTCGTCTGAGTGTGACCGCGGACTGGCGGCAGCTGTCGCGGCGGACGGCAGCCGTGGTGGTTGAGGGCTTCGACGCGAGGCTGCCGAACTTCGTCCGCTCGCGGAGCCTTCGCCCCGGTCCCGGTCACGCTCACCCCGCTCCGGCCGGTCGCGGTCCCCACCAGAGCCAGATTTTGACAGGTTGAGTACCGGACTGTGTCCTGGGGAAGAACCTGTAATTGGACATAATATTAGATACGTAGGTTCTGATTAAAAGAAAATATCACCTTCGTATATTAAGGACCTTACAAATGTGAAATGCAGCCAGATACACTCAGATTCAAGACAAATATCTGAAGATCGATTTATTTCGTGTACCGATTGAAAATCGATAATTATATTATATTGATAATCGGTGTGTCTCAGTGCATAGAACGTTCAAGCAAATAAAGTTTCCATTTTCTTACCTTTGAGATCTTAGTTAGCTTAGGTTCTTGAGTCAATAAACTAATACTTAATAGTTTAATTTGACGCAAAACGTTAGAATTACGATCATGTTACGTTGGTCATGGTAGTCAATTACGTTTATGTAATAGGTACAACCAAAGTAATTTTTACGTAACATAAACATTCAGTGAAGCGCAACAGTTATATTTTCAATAGATTAACTGTAGCAAAATGGTACAATGGCTGACCAACGTCTAGTGTTCTCTTCTACCTAATTAGACGAATAAGAAAGTTACTGATTCTTATTACCACTTTTTACTTTCAGTCTTACTGTTAATTACAAATTAAGTCGATTTATTCTAAAACGAATTATGCCCAAGTCTAATCATGGTAAACAACGGAACTATGATTGCTACGAGACGATTTTATGAGGATAAAGTGTTTATCTTACCGTTATGTGAACCCTCCCGAGCCTTATCCATCGCCATAACTCGTTCCATGTCACCTCTTTCGTCACGCAATCTGCAACAAACAAAACATACATTAATAGTCTCTTGGAAACCATCGATATATCGTTTATCATCTTCGTCCTCATTCTGGGTCTACTCTACTCGACTCGCTGTTAGGCATAGACATCTCTACAGGTACTTATATTAGTCTCCACGAAGATTCTGACGTACATATCTATACCTAATGGATGTATTTGATTGACATTTCTTACATCATAGAAAGAACTCGCAGTTGTTGACCCACATTCCATGGTATCCTGATATTACTAGCAACACTAGTATCGTCTTAAAGATTATGTAGTAAATGATTTAGGTCACCCTTTTAACTAGCAGATCTTTGCACAAAACCAAACAGCTTTGTTTCTATGGCTTTTAACGCAATAAATGATATATATATAATATAATGCAAATCATCGATGCGTACCTACTTGTCTTAAATGCATGCAGATCTAGGTACTTTATATAAATATTTATACAAAGTTTTAGTTCGTCAGTTTAACGTATACATTATTCGTTCTAAAGAATATCAAAATGGTAAAAAGTCGTCATCTAGGTATATCATATTTCGATATCTCATTAGCAATATTAAAAGTTGAACTGTTTAACATCGGTCACGCTACCGCATGTAATGATGCCTTACAAAGCTACTAACAAACAATTTTATCATTTGAAACCATAAAGCATGCTTCCCACTGGGTTGCGAAGCTACTACAAAGGCAGAAGTATAATATTATAGAACCCCGCTGCGCTTCTTTGTGAACGGATGAAGACGGTGTATATAATCATTTTGTATGCCGATCTCTCGTACCGCTACCCTAATTCTGTAGGTCCTTTTTGATTGTAAATTATTGGACTTTTGATGCTTCCGTTCCGATTCTATTTTTATTAATATTTACTTATTAACTTTTCTTTTGTGTTTTCAACGCCGAGTTCTGTTATAACATAGAAGCCACATTATGATTAAAATATATAACGTATTTAATCAAAAGTGATATTTGAAAACAGTCTTCGCTTTTAAATAAGATGGACTGAAAAAGATATAGAAAATTGTTTGTAATGAAGTTGTTCATTTCAAAGGGGTTAATACTGCAATTTTTGCCTAGTAATGCCTTTTGAGTATTTGAATATAAATGACGTCTGAAAGTGAAAATGTAACATACATAATAAGTGGCTGTTTTAAAGCTTCGCGGAACCCTTTTGCGGAATACAGTGTAGTGACTCAACAGAGGGACAAAACCAAGATGATCTAAGTATTAAAGTTCAAGTATACTTCGAGTTTATTTAATTTTGAGTTGTAAGTATGATTTAAAGTTTAACTATCCGTCCAAGTTCTGAGAACAAAACTTTTGTCTGATGCTTCGGGTCAGTAACTTATTGATATTGATAATTTTAGCAGATTGTCAGTTGTGGCCGTAACTAAATTAAATAAATAAGCGCTGTTTATTATATTGTTATTGAGGTTCGGTTAACAGATCTTAGAAATTTTATTATAATATCAGGTGTCTATTTCTTCGAAGCATTTGGTGGAAATGTATCTATCCATTAGATTTTGTCAGTAAATAAAATGGATACAATAAATCTTATTGGTAGTAATAGTTACCTATTCACGGGTTTAAAATCACAAGAAATTTAAATGTCAATTCAAGTTTCCTGTGAACGCAGCCTTTACCTGTAGGGTAACGCGGCGTAAATATCAAAACTACTTAGGTACCTAATAGATTACGAATCTTAAACCATATACGGGAAAATCTCGTAATAAAACAATTATTCAAAATAGAATTTCTGTCTAGATAGATAGACTAGTCTAATAAACGTTAATTGTGAACTGAAAAGTTATCTATGATCACATTGATCACATAAGGTGATTATTTTAATTTAATAGAATACCGTTTGTGATATTTATAACATCGATATCAAGAGAGACCGGAACTCCATTTTGACCATGTTTTATGACAAGAATAGCCAAAATAGTAATTTATTTAATATACTACAACTACTATATTTTAGCAATTATATATGTTCCTGACTGCTATATTAATGTTTGATACACGATACCTTTACTTCATTCGAAGCATAGAGTTATCTCTCTGTATCGTATATTACTCTACGCGCGAACCCTCCAAATGGAGTCGTTTGGTACTCGTACTTTACTGACGAGTCACGGAGCTCCGTTTGAATTTAATATATTTTTCATTTCCGTCGCCATTAATATGTAAATAATTCTTCAGACCGTTAAAATCTTTTGATCGTGTTTTTGTAATATAAAATTGTTCAAAAATGTTTCTTACCCAAGTTTAGAAATAAAATTTTATATTTATTTCATACATCAAGGATCATTGTATAATATGTTTTAAAATATCTTGATAGGCTAACTCCCAACGAGTAATACAGAAGGCCTAAATTGTGACATAGATGAACTTGCGTGCCTTAAGATCAAAGAATTGAAATCTGAAGGATATTAGAATTGAAATCTGAAGGATATTAGAATTGAAATCTGAAGGATATTAGAATTGAAATCTGAAGGATATTAGAATTGAAATTCTGCATGATAGAACACATGTCTTTGCAGATCGACTATTGCTTAGACTTCTGAAAGAGCTTGAAATCTCATACGCCTTCGATTAAAAAAAATAACACTACATTTGCAAAATAAACATGTGAATAATGTATTTTGCAGGCATTCAAGTGTCAATTTCATTCACATATTTTTACTTATACTAAAGCAATAAAAAGCATTTACATATGTCTATATGAATGTAGTTTTTATAGCATGTTGCCAAATATAACACATAATTAACATTTTTTGTCAATTAAAAGCTCTTAACAAGGCGCCTCGGAACCTTAACGAATCAAAAAGAAATGATCGACTCATCGCCACACGATCGGACAAAAGATAACACTCGAAATCAATAAAATAATAAATTATTTCCATTTCCTCCATTTTATTTTTATCTTTACAAAAGTGTTGCTTTGATTGATGATGTTAGATCAAGCTAGAATTAAAAACAGATAACTATAGTTTATTCTCAAATGTTTGATTATGAGACGGCGTTTGATGATCAATCCATTTGCTTTTATCAGCATCCTTTCAACAAGGCTTAAGGTAATTTAAGATAACTTCGTATTGTTATATCCAATCAACATTTTACAACTCTTAATTTCAGTATTCGTTCGTTTTTGGCACTTAAACAATTTAGCAAATAAATAGCTTTCATTAAGTGCTCAATTAGGTTGCGTTGTGCCTAACATTCCAATGTAGATAAATTAACAAACACCCCATCTGTCGGCGGCAGCCATCATCAGTCTGTTGCGAAATAATATTATTCATTCACTTGTCAAAACGCAAATTGGCGACGAATCGTTTCGTACACTGGATTACAAAAATAAAAATATGGAGGCGTGAATCGGATTTGTTATAAAACCATTTATGTGGTGAATATTTGGGGACACATTTTAGTAAATTGCTTTAAGTATCCCAAAACAAATTAAGTTTCGCTTTAAGAATAGTTTTGAGCCAAATCAGAAGCATTCGGCGGCTAGAGAAGATTGACACTAAGTTGGTAGGTACTAGCTAAAAGACTAAGTATTCTTCAGACATTCCTTTGATTGTGAACATATTTATACAGGGTGATTTTGAAATCGTGTAATTCCTTTTAACCACGCATTCTACTGGTAATATAGAATAACCCTGACCATATTTTTATTTAATTAGATTTATTTTTTTTGAAAAATTATTATTCCGTTTTTTTCGTGAAATGGTGTCAGATAGTCATATGTTAACCAACCGAGGCAATTTTAATTTTTTACTAATTAAAATAAAAAATCATATTAATAATTAATGTCGTAACTAATAACGGGCGGTCCTTTTTATTGCCCCTTATTATTTACGACATCAGTTATTGTTATGTTATTATTTTTAAATTTAAAAAATATTAAGATTGTGTCAGGTGGTTAAAATATGACTATATGAAATCATTTCATGAAAAAATCTGTACTCTAATTTTGCCGAAACCATTATTCTAATTAAGAAAAAATATGGTCAGGGTTATTCTATATCACCAGTAGAATGCGTGGTTAAAAGGAATTACACGATTTCAAAATCACCCTGTATATACGTCTTCTTCAATTGCTTACAATACCAGTATATTGAAAGCAATAGTAATATTTGTTGAAATCAGAGAAAACCTATTATGTACATACTAATGTGTACCTACGTTATACAACTGACCAGCGTTCATCAAATGATGTCTGTTAATACACACAAATTAGTGTGCAAAGACAAAGTCAAACCTACACTAGACATTCCTGCAAAATATCTAATCTACCTAACATAGTCATTGTTTAAACAAAAATAAGCAGAAGTACTTAATCCTCCTATCAGCGGTTGCTCATCACCAAATAATGAACTAAGGTCGTCACATTATTTAGCATAAAAAGCACATAATGAAGTAATACGAAGGTAAACATAGTTACCGTTAACCATTGCCATTACAGAATGGGTAGTGGCCTAAACAGATATTCCGGGGCCACGAGCGCGGACAATGCGTTGCAATCTACCACCAAAGCCAACGCACGTTGATTAGTTAATACTGGCCCGTTCACATAACCTAATACCGCACTACCGACCGTTCCGAACCGTTCTTGTATGCATAATCTGATTAGCGCAAGTATTAAACAAAGCTTTCGGTAATAGTGCTGTCAATTTACATAACCGATTTCCGCAGAACTGCAATGTTGAATGAAGCCGTAGAAACGCGAGATCCATTTAACTATATACATAATTAAGTCTCCCCGAATTTGCATTCTCAAGAATCGATTAAGAAAATCAAATCCTGTCTGAGCGTCACTGCGTAAAACATTTGCTTGACACCCAAATCAAAAATCGTTTTAGCTCACCCCTGCGAGGGAGGGTTGGCGAAGCGTCGACGCCTCAACATTTATTATTTCAGACATATCACTCACATGCAAAACAAACTTCGTCCGATCCATCAAAAAGTTTCGTCTCATACCCCCCTCATTTCCTCCGCAACAAATCGAGTGTGTAAGTATCGCTGTTTTGAGATATCGATGTTTTATGACAATTGTTTTATACATAAAGGGTTAGGTCATTAGAAAGTTAAATTACCATATTTAAAGTTCAAAGAAGTATTAACATCAGTCATCTATAAAAAAAAATATCCTTCTGTATTAAACACAATGCACAAAATAGCTCACAAACTTAAACAAAGAGTTTATAAGTTAAAGAATAAATAAGCTTGTTCATCCAAAAGAAATGAGCATTGTAACCCTCCAAACAGTCAACAAAGCTTCGAAGAAAATCGAGCGAAAAAAGGCTAAAAACACCTTAGGGGTTTACTAATCGAATAAAAAATATCAGCGACCGATGCCAATGTGTGGGGGAGAAATGGAATAAATTATAAAGAAAATACAAGTAGCAAAGGGGCTTTGTTATGAGTAAAAAGTTCCAAGCATATGCAGATAACGTAATGTTTTGCTTTTGAAATGATGTAAAGGCAATATTGGCGCGTAATAACGCGGTGCATCAGTTTAAGGATATATTGCATGTTATGACGTAACAAGGAACACTTTCAAATGTTTTAGAGCAAATGTAAGGTTTGTTTCTTAGACTGTTGTTCCTTGTTGGATTGAAAACTCTAACTAAGTACGGTGGAGTTAAATCACGAATTACGTATTCACTAGCTTCGTGAGTTAGCGTAATGGAGCGTGTTTTTCCTAAGTTTCCTTGTTTGCCAGATAATGAAAAGTTAGTAAAATTGAATCTAGATAGCATGTTTTTACAGGGTAATGAGTCTGCGAGTTCGAATGTATTGTTATCGACTCGATTCTTCGCAACGAAAAATTAGATAATCTTCGAACCCAACCGCTTTACCACTTGTGGGAACAACATACTTAGGTAGTAAAGACCATACTTATCCTAAGCGACATTCGATTGCCATCTATTACAAAACCACAAATCCTTCACTGATACTTGTATGAATTAATAATATAATATAATATTCTACCACATACACACAACACTGTCTAGTCCAAACTAAGCAGAGCTTGTACTATGGGTACTAGACAATGGATAAACATACATATATACTTTTTTTTTTGTAAATACATACATATTATACATAGAAACACCCAGACCAAGACAAACATCCATGTTCATGCACACAAATATTTGTCTTGTGCGGGAATCGAACCCGCGACCTCAGGCGTGGCAGTCGGTTACACTAACCACTACGCCATCGAGGAATTATTTAGTATTTCAAATAAATGTTATATAAACAATGTCAAGCAATAAAAATTTGTAAATAAACAAGATCCACAAATTACCATTCTACAAAAAAGATAATTAGCCTAATCAATATGTAAGGATAAACATTTAGGGTGGTCGAAGGCAAAATAATAGGCAAGAAAGTAACATGATGACTTGTCGCCGGTCGTCGCGGCGCGCGGCGCACCCCTACCCATAAACGTCACGACGTCATTTGTAAAAATTGCGGCCTTCCAACTTCTCCAATTTTGCAACACGACCTCAGTGGAGACGTCATAACGACTAGACTTATCAAAAATAAAATATTAAACATTTTTTCACAATAGCACCGCGCGATTTATTTATATTTCATTTCCTTTGTAGCCGTTCATGTTTGTTTTTATCTAATTCCTTTGATCTAGCTCATAGTTGTAATAAATCTAGACACGTGATAAAAAGTGCTTAGGTATGATAGACAAAGTAACATGTCTACCAGTCGAGCAAGTCTCGACTTCAACTTATTTTATATTGTTTTTCGTCTAGACTACATTTTCAAAACCAATCCTCTCTATACAGTTTTTATTCTATTGCGGAAATATCTTACCAAAATAACCAAATTCAGGGGCGTCGAAAAGAAACAGTACGACAGTGGGACTTTCGCGGGGGAAACCGGAGACAGTTATTTAAATTTGAATAATATAATATGGAAAAAATTACATCATTTAATACCGTAATAAAAGTGCACTAAGCGACCGGGGCATTACGCTTGCCAAATACAAGGGACATGCAAATTCCGCTTATGAAACGTGAAATGAAATATAAAATGTGTTTGGTGAAAAATAAATAATGTATCTGGGAGCTTAGGAGCTCATTACGATATTACAAGTACGTGAGAAGATTTAAGTTGTCGTTGGAAAAGCTGTGAAGATGGACGATTTTTTAAGATGTTTGAAGAGTTATGTGCAGTTAGGGCTGTCATCAGATGTGTCGTAAAAACGTGATGCTCTCGTAACATAGAATTACTTTGCTCTCACAAAAAGAAATTGTAAAATGATAGGCACGTGTACGTGTAGTGAAGAAGCATATCAGTGATCCAGAAACGTAAATGACAAGCACTATGATAATGACATGACAAACGACATCGATATTGCTAACTAGGTGTTTGTTTTGTCGTCGTCTAATGACGAAAATAATAAAAATTCACCATGTGTATTGAAACAGCAAGGTATTTGTTCGCAGTAGATTACCGCAGCGTAACGAGATTCTGATCGGGTCCGATGTTATTAGGATTTAAGCGCCACCACGTCGCCTCTCCCGGCGCAATGTTGGATAATTATGCAAAATTGCTCCTACGATTCGTAGATCCCCAGTTTTTAGGGGCCATTACCATTATCTGTAATGGGAATGCGTTTTGATAATGTTGAATATCATTGTATCTACTTACAATTATTAGGGGCATTTGTTTAAATCGCCATTATGTTCGGCTGTTTTCTATCAGTTTCCGATTCTTAAGTGGTTGAGCGATATTAGACGCAAATTACTTTAATATACTATTTAAGCACCAATGTCGGGCTACGTCACCATTAGATGATCATGAACATAACAATTACGTGGTACCCATAAATGAATTTCCATTAATCAAGTACAAATTACGATAAGTGCCGTATATTTGTGTTATATTGTAACGTCAATGTAATTTACAACAAATATGTAAGATACATTAGAATATCACCGTGTTTCTGCTAAAATACGTATCCGTTACAACGTTTAAATATGTGTCGTAATCCTAGCCGAACAATTCAGTAACCGCCGATTGCATAAATATGGCTTCAATGCACATGCATGTGGAGCGACCGCAGAAAATTCACATCCATCGGCACACTTCCAATTCAATTCCTTGGATAATGTAAAGCGACAAAGATATCCGTATCTTCTAGCCGCTTGAATACGAGCTCGTCGATTCGCATGAGTTTGTTCGGGTAGACGGTTGATATTGTGCATCGTTTGAAGCGGCTGCTCGGCCAGGGCTCGACGCATGGGTAATGATTGTGATCGAAGTGATCGCTCGCGTTGACCGCAACATGTTTCGAACGAGACGATAATGGTGTATCGACGTGCACCTTTTATTTTCTGCGGTGATAATATAGAATTTTATGAATTCGAACTGGACTTATCTCTATACACAGAATAACAACGTACAGGAAGTTATAATTGAAAAACTAGATTTATGAGTTGAACTAGTAGATAATGAACATGTCGAGATATAAACTCCTGTCTCTTTACAGATGTAATCTGACGGACAAACGCAGTATCTGTGTCGATTTATCTCGAACCAGAGTTGAAAATTATGATGCATCGATCATAGTTTAGTCCACTCTATTGATAAAATTAACATCTAACTTTAGATAAACGTATATAGTTCTAATATAACTAATGTATTAATTTGATTATTTAGAGATAGATCTTTAATAGATTTAAGACCTATAATCACCGAGTGATTAAGAAAAAGCATGTATTTTTTGTGTACCTGCGTATGATAATAATTATCATATTAAACCGAACTGTCTGATATTTTTCAATACAAAAAATGTAAGTGAACATACTAGATCACGGACTGACTAAATATACCTACCTAAATATTTATTAGCATACGGAAAGCGGTATGAGAATTTACGTACTTGTTTAGATAAAATCAGATCTTTGATAATATCTTACTTTCGTTTAACGAAACCGAAGGTACTCTGTGTATAGTGGGTATGTGTTTAATATTTTGTTGCAGCAATTACGCGACAACTAATTACGAAAAAAATATTAAATAATAATTAACTTAACAAGCGGCATTGTTAAACTTCATGGATCTGGCAGCTTGATTGTGAGATTAGAGACAACTAATCAGTCTTAGCTCATAGTTACAGTAATCGTTAATCTTAAACAGTATACTGTTTTATAATAGTCCAGCTTAAAATTTAAGAAACACAATCGTATATCAAAGAATGTTAATTGTTTTGGTATAAAAGAAATGCATCACTCGCACTTCAGCTCAGTTGCGGTGCTCGTATATAAGACATGTAGTTGGCGCGGGGTACACGCACGAGCTAGTGGCTAGGGCTACATCATCCGGGTTACTTGCGCAGGTGGCTCGCAAGCGCGTTGGTGTTTATACCATGCATACAACCCGCGCAAGTACCCTAATTTGTGCATGTTACCCAAGTCGTGTGCATTAATTAATGTTTAATGCTAAATTATGTGTCAAGCCTTTATCTATGTAACAGATAAAGTTCCTCCTCCGTCCTGCTATCAAGTGTTTTTGACAGATACTTCAACAAGGCAATATTAAATCCAAAAGTCCATCAATGAACATCGGCTGTACAAATAAATAAGTATCAAAAATGTGTTCATCGAATTCAAAAAGCGCGTGTAAACAAATTGGTTAATGAACGAAACAGAAACAAACGCTCATCTGTGCACACACACATACGTCACGTATCGAAACAGGGAGTTTGGCAGAAAGTAAACAGAAAATATAATTTAGAAGCAATTTGGCTCGGATATGTCCGCAATCAAATTGTCTCGTTAATACGCGGTGCTATCAAAACATTTGATTTGTGGCCGGCGTAGGGTTGAGCTGTTATTTAGCCATGCGATGGTTAGCGTTTGATGACCCCAGCTTGTTGTCAATTATTTATGACGAATACAATACTGGCCGTTTACGAGCATAAAATAAACATGGCTAGCTTAAACGTGCAATTAGAGCGATTCTTATAAGTTACAGTTAGGCATATATCTCTTTACATCAATTTAACTGTCGTATATTAAAACAATATTTTATATTTCATGGTATGATTTGTGATGATTGAAACTTGTAGTTTTAGTTGTTACAAAACTCAAACATTAAAACTTTATCAAAGTCTCATTATCAAAATCAAATCTATCAAAAATGTTGATAAACAAGCTGTCAAACGTTTATATACATTAGGCAATGATGTCCTTCATTACTAATATTATTTATCAAATTATATGTCACAAATTATCGTCCCACCTTTATGTACAAACTTCTATTTAGATATTAGGTATATATATAAATTTAATGCCTAAAGTAATGGTCAATTATTAATTTTTATAACCCTATTGTCCTCAGCGAAATGCACGGCCGCCTCCGGTTTAATAAAATAATTAACAGTTCGGACGAATGTCATCTTGTCCCATCTAAATAAATATCCTTGTCGTATACACGCACCCACCTATGCTGTATTTTTATATTTAAATGTATAATATTTAGAAATGTCACCAAGCCTAATCACTAACAAGAATCACACAAAAACATAATAAATCGTAATGAAAAATGTAGAATTAGAATAATTCATACGTTCGCTAACAAATGTTTACACGGAAATATCGCGGTTTTCTCGATTTATGCGCACTCACACTCGACTCGCATTCGACGCGAAGTCAGCGAGTAAACACTGGAATACTTTTTATTCGCACTGTATAATTCCCCCGGGAACATGGATTTGCATAACAAAACGGGAAAAGGTCAGGAAGCGAACGGAATGGCAAGTGTCCGGTTTGATGTCCAGTCAGCATTGCTGGGTGACGAGAGTGCGTTTACATTGTCTAATTTACTTGCAAGTCTACTCGACTCAAGCAGAGATGTGACAACGTAACGTGCTACATACTCGTCACTGTTATATCTGTGGACTACGGATGACATCGTGTCATATGTGTGCTTCAGTACAATTTATTATTTTATACTATAAAATATAATTGTTGATTTTAAGTTACTTACCTATACATATCATAATTACTTACATATTAATGTTATTTGTGCTATGTTACATAAATAATTGTGTTATATGGCTCTATCTGTATTGGCAAAGTGTAAGTCTAGAAAATAAAAGATGATGATTGTTGATAGATAAATAAATATCGTGGTCGAAAAGAATTATTATTTAAGATAACAATGAATATCAGAATTACTATTTTTCATTCGTATTAAATTTCAACAGCAAAATGCTAACATTGTGATTCAGTGCAAAAATTTAATATGTACAAATAAAAGGTTCAAATTTTACACCATTCGAGTGTTAACGTTAGTTAAAATATTGTAGTTTGTAGTTTTGTGTGTCAGACTACTTCAGTATAGAGAGGTATCGTATCAACACCTCTGAATAGATACGCATACATCAATATAAGCGTAGTATTTTCTTTTTTGTAATCAATATCGTTAGTTTGCAGTTTTCTATGAGTGTTTGAACGCGGCACCGAATGTTCAAACTCAGGCGTCCCGGATGCATATTCATGGTTACTCTGCGCCACATGCAAATTGTGATTTACACACTGTAATGAATTCTTTTGATCTGTGGATTCACATATTTGATTTACCCCATCGATGTAGGGTATTAGCATGACACGCTAATTTCATATTCATAGTTTCTGCGGTGTGCGATCTTCATTTGTTAAACGAGTTAATTATAGAAAAAAAGAAGGGCAATTTTTCACATTCAGCACTAAAGGCGATCGGCATTTCGTTGTTTTTTGTATGTCGTTTGCGATACTTAGTACTAAAATAGACATGCATTTTTAAATCGATCAATATATTGAGATTGTTGTAGATCAATATAAAAGTTATGCAGCAATGATCCAAAAGAAAAATCAACTAAAACTTACATAATTACTTTAGCGATTCAACTGCTCGAAAGAAACGCAGAAATGACAAGACGATGACAAATGAGCACCGCTCGCATCGCAACACAGTCGGGTGGCGGACCTCATCAAATTATTCCCCACTTAAAAAATCTCCGTAAACAAAAACGGGCCAAGGGAAAAAACACTCGAGTCGCAGGGTAAAAAATAGGTATTGGCAACATTGATTGATGTGTACTAATAGGGCGCGAAGAAATGAGGCCGCTGCGTAATTAAAGGAAAAGTGACATCTTCTGTCAATGGCAGTGTTGCCAGCTAGAAATAGAACGGTCACGCCTTTTGGTAGGAAGTAATTAGTGTTACAAACTTATTAAAAATTATTGAGTGAAGGCAGCTAATTGATCATTGGGTTCATCGTCATGTCACACTTTAGTATTCAATTTGCGTCTATTTTCATTAACGACGCCTTATTTGTCGCTAACAATGCCTGTTTGAAACACAAATTCATCTAACACCACTTATTTTTACGTATCACCTGTTTACATAGCACTGAATATTAACATAATAAATTAACAAAAATGATAAAATATTTAACGTGAACGCTAAATCTGGGTTTCCGGAGCATCAAAATTTATAAAAATAAATGAAATTTAATTTGCGATTTGGCTAATCCTACGCGTGGAGTCAGTGTTTTTATCCGCCCTCCGTGGAAGTGACACCCGAATGAAGGATGGAATAATGAATGTTTGGTACCACGCCCGGCACGCGTCCTCGCATAAAATAACACTCGCAATTAACATAACCAGCTCTTAGAATATACACAGTTACAATAAAGCTCCAATTTCATGTACGTTTTAATTGAAAATAATGTCTGTGTTTATTCTATTAGAATTATTAGTTCGCGGTAGTCGTTGATCACTTGAGGCTAAAAAATATTATGCCGACTTCGCATGCGATGTGTGAACACTGTTGCAAATAATTTAGTTACTACTTATGCTTCTCATTAATTTATAATTACTGCTGACTTTCGGTACATTAATTGCACGATCGAATAAGAAATTACCATTTAATGATTTGCCACAAATCTGAATCATTAAATCCTAATTCCAATTATAATTTTTGTTAACGAGTTGAAACATGTTTGGCAAGTAACATGTTATACGTAGAACAGCAGACTAAGTACATTAACCATTTTGTAGCCGACGTGCTGTATCAAATGACAAAGCCGCAGCACCCAAATAATCAAGGGAGGTGACACTGAGATTTTTCCTCCGAAAAGCTGCCTTATCGCTGTGTACATATCATTAGTAATGCAAAATAATGGGACACAGACACCTCGTGCCGTTTGCGAGCTAATGATTAATGCTACTCGCCATTAATTCTTATTTTTGATGAGAAATTTGACTTGTGCTGTCAGACGCCGGATCCAGATTAATATAGGCTGACGGTGCAACTTACATTATGACAACGCCGAGCCCCGTTTACACTTCCCATTTATATACTGTTTTGGAACTTTTTGATTTCATTGCGTAGACTGTAGTGGTCTTATATATAAGATAATAGTATAATAACAGAAAATAATTTATACACCAGCGCATTTAAAATATGTTAAAGATCATATAATAAATAATTCAAAGAATGTAACCATTTACCGATTGAAAAGATTGACTTTTTCCCTCAGAATCAGTCTGTATCGCTTAGAATCGGTTCTAAGAAATATTGGACAAGATAATATATAAATGGTTAAATTAAAACTTGTGTATCTTAGTATCAGTGGGGCAGTTTTAAACGTTTAGAAGAGGGATAATGTTCGCAACTAAGCTTTGAAAGTTTATCGCAGAATATTATTTTAATGCGAAACCGCGAGCCGCAGGTTGCGTGTACCCGGGTCGCCCCGACAGGCTCCGTGAATGCGACATCAAAGCTAACAGAACGAATAGTTCGGTTCGCCAACAGAACTAACTGAATAGTTTTCGCCGTAAAAGGCAAAGTACAAAGAGCTAGATAAAATTCCAGTACGACCGCATCGGCGACAAACTCGGAAGGTATTCAAAGGGCTGACGACTGCCGCCGTGACTCGGCACCCTTTACCGACGCCCTACGCATATTAGTCCACTGAAAATCAAAACTCGTTATTATTAATGATTCAACGCCATGACAATCTAAATATCTTTGGAAGCGCGTTCAAAGTTATGCACTAATCGCACAAAATTACTGGCAGCTAATTCTCAAGATATAAATGTACAGTCACCAGATGTGATCGGCGCTCTCATCATTCAAAATACAGAAGAAAAATCACTTAAGATTCTGAGCATTCAGTATCTTTATCTAACGGATACAAGAGTTCATTTTATGACCATTAATTTCGCCTTTTCTCGGGTGTTTTATCACAACGGCTGCGAGGCTCTGTCGCGCGTCTCATTAATCAAAAGCATTTGTTTACAACGAAGGGAATTTGATTTGATTAAAATAATTCGCAATATCCTTGATAAATATCACCCTCGGTCTCCGTTTGATCTTCACTGAAATTAATGGTGGAGGATTCAATCACGCAAGTGGTGCCGCCACTCTTGACGTTTCGTTACATAACTTTCAAGACATCGCATTATGTTTCCTCAAAATATTTATTCAACAATCAAAGTTCTAATGCACAAAATCGTCTAAAACGGGCACATAGAAGAGATCGATAAATAAATTAGCCGATTTTTCCGCGGGTAACTTACAGAAAGTGTAGGTAATGAACAAACATTGGTATCTTGTGATAGCAAGGGGGGCACAGGGATGAATAACGATCGACGTCAGAGCGATGTGTGCCGATCCGGGCGGCGTATGCCGGCACCGGGCGCCCGGCTCGGCTTAACCCGCCGCGCGCACATTAATCGCCGGCTAATACCCACCGAAACCGAATTAAACCGGACGAATGCATTGATCCGGACGATTTGTCCAATGTTAATTGTGTCTATTTGATTTATAACCCGGTTTTTGAAACAGGATATCGGTATCACTAACGTAGAATGATAGTGGGAATACGAGACGAGTGCATATGTCGTAACGAACTGTGTATTGAAATGTGCATTTCTACGTAAGACTCATTACAATGTATCTCTCATCAACTTTTATGTGCACGTTGAACAGCAAACAACTGACATACTTAGCGTTCCTACATTGTGCTTATCTCCACAGTAAGCACTATTAACTTAGACGGAGTAATTAAATAAATTTGAATTTAATTGCAAATGAAACACGAGCACGGTCGTACAAGAGAAAACAAAACAAACAGTACATACAAATTATATTAAATCAGAGATAATCCTGTCAATTAATTGGAGTTAGCATTGAGAACCGGTCGCGGCGCATGCGTTAAACGAACCAAGATAATGCGAGAGCAAGGAAGCCCGCCATTCAGACAAGGACATTAATATGACTTAACTATATTACCTGTTGTTGCACGCAATTGGAATTATGTGTAATATAATTGTTACTATATTAATTATCTTTACAATATACATTACGTTTCAATATTCATTTATTCAACAATAAAAAAGTAATCCGAATTCCAACTGCCTGTTTTAAAAACAATTGCACGAATCTTTAAGAATTTTTAGCTGACCTATTGTACCTATAAAAAATGTGCCTGTATTCAACAAAAAATAAAAATACGAAGTAATTTCTTTTAAAAACGGCCCTAATCCGGCGGCCGTGGCCGGCCGATCGCCGGCTGACAGTGACACATCGGTACAAGGCGCGCTGTCCGACTGTAATTCTACCCGGCCTCGATCCCCGGACCTACATGTACACAGCCTACCATTTTATATTCCAATCTACACGATTAATTAGATGGATTTGGGAATTTCGTGTTCATCTTATTATGTATATGTTAATTAAAATAATACGTGCTTGCTTGATTAATAAAACTTAAAATAACATGGCAGCTTAAATATCAGTTTCAAAATCACTGAATAAAATGTAAATTTATGTAACAAATTAAGGCATATTCAATAAAAGCTTTTGACATGTTACCTTTACGTATATGAAAACATTGAAACGCAGCTAAATCGAAGTCAAAACCGCGAAGTATCAAAGCGACTTGGCAATCAATCACCATCCATTAAACAAGAAAAGAAAAGTGCTTTCCCCCACCGATTGGCCCTCGAATCAGCCCAATTTACATGAGAGCCGCTTTTTCCTCGCATCGAGATTAGCCCCTGAATGAGTTTGATGAATCGTTCGCACCCCGCAGCCGTCCCGGCGAGCGGTCATTTGTTAAAAATACACCCGATCCACGGATCTAATTGTCTCCTCTAATTTCACACCCTCCTGTGATATCTGCGCGGAGTGCCGCGCTGTCACAATTAACAAACGATTCGTTTTATTTTATACTGATCGCACTACATCTGTTTGTTTTAACTTCGTGTGTGTCACCGTTTTGGAGTTTATCATGAAGATGAAAATAAACCAATAAAAAACAAAAAGTAAAATGGAGAAGAAAAGTAATAGCCATACGTTATCTCACACCGACCATTTTTATAAATTTTGAATTATTCTCTAATAAATCTATATACAGTTCTACGCATTCAGTTTCGTCTTACCTTTCGAGATGCTTTACGATGTCCTCATATGCCGCTCTACAATTCTCCCAAATACCAGATCTGCAGACAAAAGAAAATAAAATAAGAAAAATGAAGAAATGGTAACAAACTAGATGTACACAGAACCATAAAATTAATAAAATAAGTGATAATGAGTGTGAAAATGCAGATTTACTTTCTGAACCTTAAAAACCTCTATTCATATGTCATACATCATTGTAATATAAAACACCAATAATAACTGATTGCATAATGTCTGATAGTTACTCATGTTTCGATACCTATAGCTCTAATCACAGCTATATTTTAAATATTAGATCCTGTAAAACAAGTAAAATATCTCAACAAAGCGAGTCCAGTGTAGCACTCGCTAGAAAGACAAAAAGAAATCTATAACAAATTACTCAAGTATTTGCAAAAAAACTTTGTAAAAAGGGTTCGAATATGAAAGAAATAATTATGAGCACTCAATATTAAATGTTCCGTTAGGTGGAGCGAGGGGTCGTTGAAATTAATTATGTTTTATAAACAATCGCTTATATTTGTGCCAGAGCTACTCATGCGTGATCGTTCAAATTGTTTCTCGATTACTTTAACTCTTTGTTTTTCATTAAACTTTTCTTCGTCGTTTGTAATCAAGGGTACGGCCTTTATAACTAAGTATCATCTAGAAAAGGGTTCTAATTCTTTGTCTTACACTTATGTTACATTTGAGCCGCTTTCTTGCTGATAGTTCTCTTTAGAACAACAATGCTTAGGGTAACTTTGTATGAATATAAATTATGAATATATTCGTTTTGTTTGCATTGAGAAGATATGTTCAACGAAGCATTAAATAGTATATTACCGCTATATGTACAGTTTAATTAGATAGTATACTGAGTCGTTTGTCAAATAAAACAATAGATTTATCTATAAAATTGACACTGAATAGTTCTGGGTGAGAAATTAACGTTGTAGCTTACAATTAGATAGCAAACATGGCAATCGCATGCTTCACTACATATTATAAAACAAAGTCCTCCGCCATGTCTGTCTGTCTGTTCCCGATAAACACAAAAACTGAACGGATTTTCATGCGGTTTTCACCAATAGATAAAATGATTCATGAGGAAGTTTTAGATGTATAATTTGTTAAGGTTATGTTCTACCAGTGCGAAGTCCGGGCGGTTCGCTAGTAACAGTACAAAAAATGATCCCGAAGAATTGAAGTCGGTTAGAAAGTAACGTTTACAAATTAGAAAGAATAATGAAATTCCCTATATTAAACCCACTACGGGGAAAACAGAGGTGTAGGACGCCTACAGTTCACAATGGTGACTAGACTTTACATAATAGAGGGAAAACCATATTGATGGCTAGGTACCAGCTTTTAGTATCAAACTCCATCCTTCTGATAAGAATTTTCTAACTTAAAATGTCAATAAGAAATTACTACCTGTAAGTGTACCATTTTATTTAGTGAATATTGTGAATATATAGTTATAAAAGTTTACAGTGTACCTAAACTAAAAATCCTACTTACATTGCACTAATAGTATCTACACATTAACCAGTGCGTCATCTTTGTGTAAGAAGCACAACATTTTATATAATAAATAGGACTAACTTCGTTTTGTAACGTAAAATAATACAGCCTAAAATATAATCCGGTAATTCTGAACATGATGTCAGAGCTATGAAGGTACGTGTATGGCTGTAAGACACTTATGTTACCCGAGTGGCAGTAAGACAGTGGGGTAAGTCAAGTGAGCATTGTGGGTCTTCCGAACGGAAGTGAGGGCATTCAGTGTTTGTACTTTTCTAACTGGATTAACTTCCCTCGGCGGACATTTAACCTGAACCACTTGACCGACCTGCTTAAAGGTTTCTTTTCGTCAATTAATGCGTAAGCCGTTTACGTAGCGTAACGTATATTTGTTTTATTATTTTTAACACTGGTAATATTCTAATAAGATTGTCGGAAATCGGATTTGTGTTTGAATTGTTGTGTTTTGGGTTTTCTAATTAGTGTTCTTGCGATATTTTTAAAGCGATTATTTGCTTTTTGGTGAGAAGCGCGATAAGAAAATTTCTTTAAGATAACAATATAAGCTCTGAAGTAAAAACAGCGCGATAACAATACCTTTATATAAAATCTTTAATAAATGTTTTAAACAAAAATATTCTAGAAATACATAAAATCAATCTTAAACACCGAAAAATTACACAGTTTACGCCTGTAAAATGGTAATAACTGTAATGTAAATGCAAATTCAACATGACTAATGTTAATTGAAACAATAACAACATCCAGCCATCTGTTTAGCCTAGAGGTACCTAAAACTGAGTGGCTTGAAAATAAAAAAGTTTTAGAATAATATTGTTTCCATAAACAATAAATAATGAACAAAAACCCCTTTGTAACATTAGAAAAATCCAACGGGGTTACAGGGGCCCTTAGAATACGTGTTACTTGTCAAGTACTTTAAAATTACCTAGATAGTAAGTAGGTACTAGAATTTTAATTAGACAAAATGTAATAAATAAAAGTTTTTTACAGACATACCTAAAACGTGCCCATCTAAAACATGCTAGGAATTGAGATTTTTAGATCGGTTAGTATAGTGTGTGTACGTTTATTTTGATGTTTGTAAAGTAACATGCGACACAGTACGGAAAGGCTAGTGGATTTTTTATAAAAATATAAATAATTTTGTATTTTGTTTTATTAGAATCGGTAATCTCGCGTTTCATGCTTCGATCGCATCGCCAATAAAATTCCTATTGGCGATCGATAGTTTCATGAGATTTTGACTGAGTTAAAACTATTAAGAGACTGCTGACACCTGACAATTAAAATAATCGAACATGACAATCTTAAACAAAAGAGAATATTGCTAGAGTTCACCTTTCACCTTCAGTTTTACCTACGGATCATAATGTTGTATTGCTGCAAGACGCAGACAAACATCCAAACACTAACAACGAAGAAGAGCAAGCTAAGGCTTGAGGCCGTGTTTGGCTGAACCATAAATTAGACACTATATCCTGAGAAGGCTGAACTATAAGCCGAAATCAAGATGATGACATCCCATCACTATTCGCTTAAGTTTAACTTTGACGTAATATGGGACAGAGTATATTCGATGTCTAAAATGCTTATATTTTTGGAAAAATATTTATATTTTCTACTAACCGTTATAGTTATATTATTATACAACTCTATAGTCAACCAAACTAATCCCTAACTAGCCTTATTGTCAATATAGTTCATAAGCTCATGCTGATAAATCCTCAAAGGGATAAGCAAAAGTATATTTCACATACATTTCAATAGCTATATTTTAGATTCTCCGTAAAGAGCACATTTTCAGACTCCGTTATGCTACATAGAACTTATTAACAGAAAACTTCAATAACACTCAGACCGAAAGTAACAACCGAGACAAATTTATGACACGGGACGGACGAGGTACTCTTTATCTACATGTAACGTAGGTACATACATATGTATATTCTAAACTAACTTAAGGAATATTAAGTAGATGTCTAGGCTTTTAACAGATGTTCTGTTATCTCGCTCTACGGACATGCTTGCGATTTCAAAAGGTTTCAATCTATGATAACCATTTTTCTTCGATTCGCCTGACGAGCAAATACGCGTCCACTATTACTTATTATTTCTTGTGCTTTATCTGGTTTCTGATTGGTTCTGCAAAGTACCAAAATATTTATCGGTGGTCTTACAGAATCGGAATTACTGCAATTGGATTTGTTTTAGTATCTTCAGTGTTGGGAATGAGAATTCGTTTAACATGATAACTGTTCCTTAAAAGTTGTTTTAATAGGTGGTTACGATAGTCTTTGGTGCCATAATATCTAAACATTTTGAATCAAACTTTATTATTGTATTACATATTTAATTACTGCTGTCTTTACCCATTTTTCAACACGAGACCCCAGAATGTTACTTTTTAGTGCATTAAAAATACCCTGATCCGAATCTTTTTGTAAACAAATCCTACACATAAATCAAGGAGCGTCAGTTTATATTTCAATCAATAAAACTGAAATGGTCTCACTTCCGGCCGTGGCATTTATGACAACCTAATATGTACAGCCATTTTACATGTCCTGCCTGGACAACGTCGTAAAAATTAAAGAAAATGGGAGCTGTATTTTATATTTTTTCTGTGGTTCACGCCTGTCCCTAGCTAGTCCTATGATGGCGACCAACACAAATACAATAAAAATAATGATCGCATTCTTTGTTTAACAAGGGAACCACGTACGTAATTAAGTTATAGTTATAATGCCTTGTGTTTACCTTAATTAGTTTACTGTATTTATGGTCATCAGTATGCCATCAGAATAAATATGTATATTAAATGAATTAGCTCCTTACCAGGAAATTCAAATTTAATTTGACAATGACACTTAAATAAGTAAATGAAGATAAATTATGACAATGTCGACTATTTAGTATGGAATATACCCAGTAGTTTCAAACCGACTGAGAACACTAACTATACTACAAAACTGATTATGACAATATTCGTCTCTTTTTAAAAAACTACTGCTGAAAGAGTAATGCTTATGTCGGACGGGACTTGACACATACTCGGAACAACTATTTGTGCATTACGCATTTGTTTGGCCCGTGCGGGGATAGATCCTGCAACCCTCGGCGTATTGGCAGTGGCGAGACAGCTACGTAAACTACTACGCTATATAGGCATTCGGATCAGTCAATCTTCTATAAGATATGAACCAAATCCAGCAATAGAATAGAACAATCTTTATTGTACAACAATTCCGATTTATAACATTGACGATGTCTTTTATATTCAATCTTACCTTGCAAGAGCTTCCATATTGTGCATCGGCTGTCCTTTGATAATCGATCCATCAGGTCTGGGTACGCCAGGATGTGGCATGCCAGGAGACATGAGCGCGTGCTGATGCATAAAGCCCATAGGTCCCAGGTGGGTAGGAGGTGCGTTGTAGCCATTCGCTAGTAGAGGAGACTTCTCCATGCGAGCCATTTCTGAAAAAGAAGATAATGGTTAGAAGCGAATAATTATAGTAAACTTGTAACACGATACATGTATGTCATCAGATAAAGTTTCAGTTTTGTGTCTGCTGCATTAATGCTCCAGCACAAACTAGCACTTATTTTTGAATGCGACCCTAAGAGTTTACGTTCCTACCCGGCCAAAGTGTAATTGTACTGTATCTTTGGAATCTCTCAGTACTACGGAGTCCAGAACTAAGTTTGGTAGACGGCAATATTTTCGTTACATACCTATTACATGAGACTTAAATAACTTAAATCACGGCTGGCAAAATGTGAGTGAATTGCGCTGGTATCGTTTTTAAAGAAATCTTGTTTCTCAACCGTTGTTTGTGTACATGTTTGATACTAATCGATTAGACGACGAGACGTTTTCAAATGTGTAATTTGATTGATGTAGTAGGGAGGGGCAAAGGTAGAATCTCAGAACCTTCACTAGAAACTGTGGTTGTAAGTTTACATAGCGTCGCTACAATTTACACATAGCTTACGTTAAAACAACAGCATACATCCGGATATTATTGCAAAGTTAGTTTTGTATACAAACAACTATGAATCTATTATTGAATCGTGTGTATACCAAAATAGTACGAATTGAAATAATATTAAAACGTGTGGCATGGAGCCACTAGAGGTCTAAGGTAAACATGAGACCACTTAAGCGCAACACTCAGGTAAAATCCAATTAATGGCCAGTATTATCATTTAATTACTCGTTCCAATAATCGAATCGCCCGTAAAACGGTGTATCAACAATAATAAAATGAGCAATGAATTTCGAGACTATTGTTTTCTGGGTACCACAAACAACCCGAGTAAACATAAGGGGGCTGGAGCGCAAATATTCTTAAAATGGCTCCCCGTGAGGGTGTTGAGGTGCCGGGTGGTCCTTCGCTGCCCATGACCTGTCTACCCCCGAGGTCACCAAACCTACTGGGGCGTCGGAAACAATTAACAAGGTGTCGAATTAAACACGAATTAACGGTCCAACCGTTAAAGGAAAATACCCTTTTCCATTGTGGCAGCGTTTTACAAAGGATTTTGGGATTGCTGAATATTAAATATTGTGTGTCGCTTTGTTCCGCGATTAAGGGCACAGGTATGTGATGCGGTGTGTTTATTGCGAAAATTTTAATTATAAGCATATCTTTTGCTAACCACTGTAAACACGCCTTCCATTTTGATCGTTAACGACGCCAGCCCAATAACACCCGGATCGGATTTCTAAATTAATTTATAATGTATTAAGAACAATGCGTACTAAGAATGGGTTTAATATGGAAACAAATGATAAAGAGGCCAATTTCCTCTGCCATAACGAGACTTGATCTCCAACAACAAATTACGGAATAACTTTCATATTTGATTTTACTAGCGGTCGCCTAGTGCTCGAAATTCGACCAAAGTTTGCCTGTAAGATATTGCTGATATATGTCATTATAATTGATATATGTAACCATAGTTACGCGCTTCGGCTGCGTGTGTCAAATGCATGGTTGTGTGCGTGTAGTGTTTTTCCATTAATTTAAAGTATTTCTAATGCATATTTTATATAAATATTAGGATTTGTCACTCCTTCTCCATATAAACTTTAGCTGTGCCAAATTTCATACTTCTCCGTCCGCGCAATTTTCGTCAAAAGGTGTACAAAGTTTTTGCTTCACGTATTAATATATAGATATAATATGAACCAAGTCGTATACACGGGGCTCAACATACGTACAAAACCTTGCGTCTATATTCCGAAGGGACAGACAGAGGTGTATTTACCAACATTCATCAGCTATGGTTTTAATTCCTTAGTAACAGGGCCTACTATTGCCGAATAGCGGGCACAGTAGTCCATACTTCAGGCTGCTACTGAAAAGTTCGGGTCAGAAAATCGTCACATTTTCCAAGCCCAGGGATCGAACTAAAGACCTCATGCATAGTAGTCGCATTCGCTACCACTGCCCCATCGAGACCAATAAAAATAAAAATATGCATATCTAGTATTACAAAACTTATTAAAACAAATCTAATACACGCAATATAAACAAGCCCTTAAGGCACACAAAACATATTCAAATTTTACTCAACGTGACGCTTAATAATTTATTACACATACATACATGCAAATCAAAGTGAAACAGAAATCCGAGCAGCAAGTTACATACAAACAAACAAACATTATGACCAATGGACCCTGAATTAATTGCTAGGGTCTATTTACTTAGCTAACCGCTTCTGTTATCTTGTGAACCATACTCGGTCCAACTTCGTATTTATTATTGTAATGAATTATTCAAAGCTTTGTGTGTGGACATTTTCAGTTCAATAAATATATCTACGCCTTACTAGGAAGTTTAATAGAACAGCCTAGGATATTAGGACACTATTAAACTTAAGGCAAGTTGGATAACATAGGAATTTTATTTATGTGGTTTGAACTTGTCCCTTTTATGCGGGGCGTAATATACTGGATAAAATACTCTACTCAAAGATGCCTACATTCTATTAAACAGTAAAGCAGCGTACTGAGTGTGTTATCTTCAAAAGTGTCTTTATTATTTTAAATAGAAAAATTGCATACCGACCTGTGAAGGTAAACGTTACCGCTAAACTATTGATGCTTGCAAAATCAGAAGTATTCGTCACATGTTGCCGACCTTAAATCAGAGTCGTTTTTCTGACAGTGAAAGCGCTACGCTGATGTAGAAGCCTAGCCAGCCTACCAGTGGGTAGGATTGCAGTGATCCTGCATCCTGCAGTGGCAAGAATACGCCACAAGACTGTTTGGCTGCAATTAATTATAGGGCATCTACCGTATTAAAGGTCGCAGCCAGTCGGCCGAAACCGTACTTTCAGCCAGCCAGTTCCAGTTTGAGGACAATTTCAGGTTAAGTAAGGAGACCCGATCACTCTTCATAAAACATGTATATACCTTATGAAAACAATGTCTCTGTTCTGATCAATATATTATGGTATATTTTTCACCATCATCTTGTCGCTTTAGAAGTAATATATAAGTATACATACTACTTTAAGGCAAAGAACGGATCAAGATAATGCCCAGACAATATTCTTGAGAAGTCTAATATACGAAGCCCCAAAAACCACAATTAGGTCACTAAACCAGAAAGCATATTTACAAATCCCCGGATACACAAGACCCACAACCGCACCGGTCAACCGCACTTATTAATTAACTAAATACGTGTTAAATCTCGTAATAACCTGCGGTTCAAACAACCCTTGCACATATCTCTTTCTTATACACTTCGTTTTATCGCCGCATCTCTTTCTAATTTGTAGAGCGGTCAGCTTTGTTGCTTCGATGGGTTTTATCTCCATTTAGGATTGAGGTGATTTTATTTTAGTAATAAGTGTATAATGTGACAACTTTGATGACTTAGGTACTTTGTTAAAGTGTACTTAACAATCTTTGAAACTCACATAATGTGAATCAACTTCGAAATATACGACGAAAGCTAATTCTCATATTTCATATTACAGCTGCGGGCTAATTCACTCAGATCATCAAGTTATATTTCTGTTGAATAGTTTCTAAGTACGGGCCGCTCAGTCCGCTCTCAGCTCTGCCTCAACATTATTTGTGCACAACACAAAAAACACAAACTGTTCCCTCACACAAATTGTTGCTCAATAACCGACAAAAATGTTCATCGTTTAAGATTATGACTATTATTAAGCGAATCCACTGATCAGGGCATTTAAAGAAATGAAACGTCGATTCTGACCCGCTATTATATCGATACACATCGATTTATTGATCGAATATCGACTGTCCTCGACAAATGATCGTACCAAATTACTGGCCATTATTTCGAATTAGAATCGATAGAATCGGGACCCCAATTATATCACTTATGTGTTTAAAGGAGGTTGGAATAAAGGTAATCATAACCGCAAAAACTTTAGGGACGCAGTTTAAGTGTAAAAACACAATTTCCCATTTAACTGTTTGTTTTGATTTTTTTATAGGTGGCAATATTTGATAGCGGAAAGTCAGTCAAAGACGAATTAAATTGCTTGTTACTTCTTCGAATATTGTTACAAAATTTCGCATATTCGTAAGTCCGGGGATAATGGAACAGGCATAATAACCGTTGAGTTTTATTGCGGACAGATTACAAAATGACCAAACGAGCAAGGCATAAATGATTGGCCATAAAGTTAAAGAAACCAGTGCCAATACTGACATTGTATTCATTCAAGGCGCTAGTACGATGCCCGAACAAATTTTAATAAGCATATTATACATATATTGCGTATGTTGGTATTTTTAAAGCAATATTGTCGCCACGGATATCTACCTGGTTTGGGTAAGTAGTCACCTTATAAACTCATGTATTGCCATGTTATGTGATGTTGATTTGTACACGAGTCACCAATTATAAGATACAACAGTTTTACATTTTCTGTATGTATCTTATTTCCGTTGCTTCAATGAAGGAAGCCTCTAAAAATATTCTCTGTAGTGTCTATTTGTGCTTTTAAAACAAAAAGACACCATTATCCGCTTTCTTCACAGGACCTGCCTAGGTATTTCGATAGATATTTGATGTGCCACTATCAAGATACCGTATCAAGATCGTATCATAATGTTACTAACCGAAACAACGGGACGAACAATATTTTTACCCTGTCATCAATCCACTAGAATGTTTGCAATACCATACATAGTGTCATATGAATACACGTAGCGCGCACTTTGTACAGTCGTAACTATAATAAAGGAGAGTTTTATTAAAGTTTTGTTGCTGCCATAAAATAGTATCTATCGTAAACGTAGCCTCCTAGACTTTATAACTCGGTGGTTTTAACTGGAAACCTTAACATTACCGTAATGGCTACTAAATCATGTGAAAGGAATACATTATTGGATGCATTAAGTCGCAGAGAGTAAATACGAGGGTAATAAATGCAATACATTGTAGTATTGGTGATTCTTCTTCGATAATTGCAGACCAGAACCGGCTTCTCGAGACACACATTGTCTCAAATCAAAAGATATTCAATGAACAAAATAACCCTGAATCAACATAACAGGCGAAAATCTGAACATCACAGAAATAAAGTGTTATGGATAACAACAAATCTTCGAGGGTCGGCAAAACGAAGAAATTCGAAAATGATACGAAACAGGGCGAATTAAAAGCAAATTACAGTCAGCCGGCAATCGTAGCGTTTACAATAAATACATAATTGTACGGTCAGTATACCAATGGCATATGCGATTGGCCAAAATAACGGACCTCGCGTTTGTACGATAAATCGCCCGAGTTGACGCTCCAAGTAAACCCACTATATTTCAAAAGAATACACATGTTGAACGGTCTGTCAAATACTTATTGACATTCCTGGCCGTTGTGTAATTGCCACACCTTGATGTAGATGCCAGATAATTCGATTCAAAATAGGAATACTGTAATTGCACCGGTGACTTTGACAGATTCTATAATTAGTGCTTACACTGGAAGAAACAATTAATTTGCCAGTTTTTGCGTCGATAGGAACACGTCACTGAGAATGATCGCAGTTTATATTATTAGCCATCGTAAAAAATATGATTATTCTTTACAGCATTAGCTATAAAACTAACAATAAAGTTGTCCCCAATATCCGATACAATGTGCTAATAAACGAGCACATTAAATTCTATGTAAGTAAATACATCTATGACGAATGTCCATTTTATGTTGCCAGTGTAATTAATACTCTTTTTCAAACAAGATATTTTTGATTACATTCCTTCGACGTGATCAAGCATTCTTCTTCTTAAAACGTGTGTCCATAAATCAAACATCTGATTTTTAATAACATTTACTATTACATTATTTCTATAATAATACGACTAGAAAACCTAATTGGCAACAAGCATTCCAATTTCAAACGACTTCTAGATTCAAATTGGCGATAAAAATGTTTGTACCCGTTCATTGACATTTTGAATACCGAACTAATGAAAAAAAGGTCATCTCATTGTTTGATGCGTCCGCAATGCGCACGTACAGTTCTATAAACAAGTTGTAACACTCAATGCGTTACAACTTGTTTATCAGTCGGAGTACAATCGTCGACACAAGTCACGCGCCGAGTACAATCAATAACAGTAATACACCATCGCCAACAAAATGCGAACGGTCAATATCGTGAGTCAACAAGGACTAATACACTGTGTTGCCAGGTGCCACCCAAGAAAAATTGGTATATTTTCTTCCTAAATTAATGAAGGCCAATTTTATTAATATTTTTGTATTAATTGATTATAAATATAAGTTACTTTATAATGCTTATGTCATAACGACACAAATTTATCTTGATATAACTAAAGGTCGTTACTTCGATATTATGACAAACCTATCAATATACAATTTACTAATTAAAGTTTAACCAATCAAGCATTCTGTAAAATATTTTCGATAAACAACATAGTAGACAAAATCCCCACGCTGGCAACACCGACCGACTTATGTCTTCGCCATAAACTCTTTCATTTGGCTCGGACGAGCCTTATGAACAATAAAACGTTGAGGGCTGGAGATTTGGACTGTAATAAAATATTTGCCCTAGCACACGCTAATCCACGTCCCTTACTTACGAACGTAATTTGAGAAGTTATAGTCCGTCTGCGAAAGATGTTCATCCTTAAGCAATATTACACGTTGTTACATATAAGTATACTGTACGTGATTAAACTGTGGTTTCATGTTGCTGCGAACACTAGGAATAGCTATTTTATTACAATGTTACTTATTATGCATATGTATGTTCGTCTAGACATAATTACTGTTAAATACATGCTATCTCTAAGCTATATTTTAAAAAGCCTAGAACTATAAACTTAATGACTAAATAGTAAAACCTTTAAATCTTCGGTCGTACAGAAACAATAGTTAAACTTGGTGCGTTCAAATATAAATAGCAATAAAAAGGAAATTCGTGGGTTCACACCGAACAGACACATTAATCAAGTTGGTGGGAAACCGGGGTATCTTTACGCGTTACCAGCCAATACGATAGGAGTTTAGCGGCGATTCCCGAGTATTTCAACGAGCCAAATAAAAGTTCCTCCCTCGAAAGAGGGTCAGGCTTAATTACTCGTAAATTGACCGGGATACAGTTTTATCCCATATAAATGCATGTCAGGATAACGACGTGTCATACGTTGTATTAAGTATATGTCTATAAAGAAATGTAACTAATTATAGAAATTCGCATGAGCTATTCACGCTATTGATGCGGCCAATTGGCTGTTTATTAGGTATCCTCTTTTAATGAAGAAAAAGTTTTGACTCTAACTATTCTAGTCATAAGTAATTGACCCGCTTATTACAAAAAGGCGAATACTCTGAAATAAAATCAACACTGTTGCTTTGACGCGTGTCTTTTCAAATCAATGAGAGCAAGTCGAAAATCGTTTTAATTGTTGAGGGTTTTTATAATGTTCAATATTTTTTACTATAAAGTGGTAAATCTATTACGAACTATTACGAATACTCGTAAGTAAAATGTTGCCATTGCAATATATCCGTATGTGAATGTTATTTGTTAAGAACGCTACAAAAAGGATCAAGTCATCCGTGAATGTTCACAAAAGGAACTACGCCATTGTTACATAATAAGTAGCAGAGATACTGAAATATCCAGCCATATTTTTATTAATAACACACAAAAGAGAGATTATCTGTCAGTGGTTTAGGTAGCAGCTGTTATTATTGAAATGTATGTATCGATTTTTGACGTTACTGAATTTAAAAATGGAATACTTATTGCAATAGTACAAGTTAATAGCTATTTTTTACTGTTGCCAGTTACGATTTTATAATTACCTCTTTCCTATTAAGCAGAATACGTTGTAACAACACGAAAGTAATATAAGCTCTATAATAATCAAAAAAGTCTTACCGATTTAAATTTACGTGAGTCGTAAATTTCACACCTGAACACTATCACTCTCGATAATTTTACCTTCGTGCTTCTAATGATAATATTACTTTTCGTGATAGTATTTGTAACAATTACGTGTGCACTTGAACGTACGAAGTATTTGTAACAATTATTTCATGTCATAAACAGCGCCGAGCTGTCAGCACTGAGAGTAGAGCTGTGGAATAAAAGCTCCATACATCCATTTTCAAATAAGTAAGGCATTTTTTTTTAATTGTCAAATTAATCTTTGTCCTGTATGACACTCAACCTCTTCGAAGTTAATGGGTGTTATTACGTGTCGTCAATTTAATAACAAACGGACCTGGGTTACGGAAGAGAGTAACATGTAATTTTACATCGATCGACTCGATTGATCGACAATGCGCTCGAATACGAACGCTCCGGGCGAAACCGTATACACTTGTTGATAAGTGGTTATAAATCAATCATATTAACATAATAATTATCGGTATGATTGGTCGAGCATCGAATCGTGACAAGGACGTTTCTACGAAGGCATTCCAATAGAAAACATCACTTAATGTTTCTAGACCGAAATGCTTTACAGAACATAGAATCTGAACAAAAACCGTTGTTGGAAGTGCATATATTGAAAATATTTCAGATAACAAAGATGTTGTTTCATTTAAAAATAATTTTAATTAAATAAAACGGTAAACTGACTTTTACAACGAGAGAATTATGTCCAGAACGCGGCGAGCAGCCGCTACAAAACACCGGTATTGCTAATTAAGAGAAATTCCTTCGCTATGCTTTTTCCCGGACAAAAAACACATGAATTCGCCCCGGCGACTCTTAGGTGTGAGGTATGTCATAAGTGGGCAGTAGAACGACATTTTAATTGTAAGCGCCAGCCGTTCCACACGGCATACAAAACGATGGGAATTAAACACATCAAGTGAACATAACATATGTATGGAAATTGTCTAGCGATGTTAATGTTTCTTACGACGCGGCCGCAAGAAACTCCTATTACTACGGCGGCGGGCAAAAAAACTTATTCGTTAATGTTATTATGGCTACATAATCTGGTAAATTACATCAGTAAAGATAAGTTCTCGTACAAAGCAGTCGTATATCAGATGTAAGCGGCCATAAGATACTGCGGTCAATAGCACTTCTAATTTTAATATGGAAATCGTATAACTACCGCGTAACCGTAGGTAATATTTTATTGCTATTACAAATTAATGAGGTTACAAATAATTGTACATTAGAGTCCTTAAAAATGGCCACTTGATTCAACAGCAACTTTGCTAACTCTATAACATCTTATTTTAATTATAAATGTAGCAATTAAGTATTCAGCTCCTATTGAAAGTCCTATAAATCGAAAAGTCTATGGCTATAGTTAAAGACTGTGTAGTTTACATTCATGGGGTGAGGGGAGAGAATTTATACAATTCCATGCATGATTCGTTTGTTTGGAATTCGAAATATCGGCAGGAACAAACGAAGCAAAGAACCGAAATACCTGCCTTTCTATCGTGAATTTTACCTAGGTACATATATTTGCTTTAAACTTTACGTGACAGTTTGTATGAAACTTGTTGAATGATACAACGCGTTTGATTTAATCATGATAGATTCCTCTTGATATAAGTAAATGTTACTTGAGATGGATGTATCTATATGTAAAAGCTAACTTTTATTTACGGATTATTCATTCAATTTTACTACGCTAACTGCTTTATTAGTGTTGAAGAAAGAAGTAGGTATGCATGTGTGAAACTTTGTAGAGTCAACTATATTGCATAGTTTCGTCTTAATTATAGCAATACAGAAGAGTAACAAAAGAAACGTACATCTCTATTCGATCAGTATCGAAACTTTCATATTAATTAGCACGGAACAATCCAACTGACACATGCTTATAAATTTGACAAATCGTACGAGCGTCTCGGCGCGAACACGCAACTTGTCAATTCGATGTTTATTGCGAAATAAATAGAAATACACCGCTAATTGAAACTCGATAATCGAATTAATCGATTATGCTGATTGCTGACCGTAATCATCGAATGACTGCGCAGGCGCACAGCCGCACAGCCGCACGCGTCTAAGCGCAGGTGGACAGAATGACCTCACATTTTACACTAATTTACATACAGGGCTGCAACAAGTGATCGCCGCAGACAAACTGCGCGCAATAACGACTGTTTTAATTAAAATGTTAATTGCTTAATTTTTATTTGAATATCGTTAAAATAAAAAATATGTTTATTGATTAAGTGTATTAGTAGTATTCACAGTTATAAGCTGCGACATAAATGAGGTGTTATTTCGTTTAAACGATGCAATTTTATTTCAAACAGTGAATTAAACTGATATAAAATACTTTTTAGAAGTTATGCACAGAACCAAGAAATAATGTATACGCACTACGCAAACATGGTAAATTATACTAGCCGAAGCGAAGATTATCAATATCTTAATACGCTAAACATGAACGGCATGGCTTTTAGAGTGCTTTAGCATAAAAATGATCTCGTTCTGATCGCTTTATTCTAAATCATTATTAATCCATAATTAACGATGCGTTTAGTAGTTTTAAGCTGCACTTTCATTCGCACCGTCTTTTTCTATGCGCTGAAGATCTCACTGTGGGTAAAAATCTTCTTCTCTTTTCTTAGACATATCACATTGTAATACTGAGTTACATTTAAAATGACTTAATATGACTATAAACGCAGCTCATTAAAATAAATAACCACCGTTACCTTAACTGAAAATGTTTGTGTTAAAAGTAGATAGGTATACGGGCAAGAATATTAAATATAGAAAACCTTATATTGTTTTAAACTATACCAAGGCGACCTACGAGTTAGCTGTAAAGTAAGAAGTTATGGGATTATTATGCAAAAGTGACTGAACTATGCAAATATTATGCAATACTTACTATTTATAGATGTGGACATAATAATAACTACCCAACTCGTCACAAAAGTGGACAACGGCGAAAGTATTTATAGAATGGGGAAATATACAACCGTGAAGTGGCAATTAAATCAACGACACAGTAAAACAGTTATATTTTTTACAATTATACTAGATATTGCCCGCGACTTCGCTCGCGTAAACGTAGTTTAATGCCAATTTTCTATTTCTCGGGAGCAGTAGTTTTTCCTGGATGAAAGGCATCAGTATATCCAGCACTCTACAGTATATCCTTTTTTGTACATCTGACAACGTGTATGCGAAATGTCATGTTGATCGTTCAGAAGTTATGGCGTGAAAGCGTATCAAAAAAATATTAGTTAGGATTATAACTGTAAGAATTTTTCCAGCACGCGCTGTAATTATAAATTTACAATTCATTCATGGATTTGTAAATAAGCTTAGCTGTAGAACCAAGAGCCTAACTGTATTAAAAAGGAAAAATTACAACCACAAGTAGATAGTGATGGTTGTAATTTTTCCTTTTTTAAACAGTACTCGCTTAACTATTTATTGAAGCTTGCATTTATTATTACCCACGTTATAGTTGTGTTAATGTTCTCATTTGTTCATGCAATAATGTAAATTGTTATTAATTGTATGTATCCGTGTTTAATTGGGTTAAAAGTGCAAACCTTGAACGTACGTATGCAGTGGGCTTTAAGAATGGAAAGCATTCTTACTCTCTTTGTAAAAGGATTTAAACAAGTTCTTAGCGGTGCAGTAATATACAGATGTAATTATTGCATACCGATGTAAACATTTTATTTGTCATTATAATCACTTCCATATACAAAACGCGTGTAGACAAATAATCGACCGAATTTAATTTCGTGAGATTTGGTGCTTATACTTGTGTCGAATAAACTGTACGAATACGCTTCAGCTAAGGCGTATAATAATAATAATAATAATATCAGCCCTGTATTAAACTGTCCCACTGCTCGGTTAGGCCGTAGTCCACCACGCTGGCCCAGTACGGATTGGCAGACTTCACATATTTTTGAGAACAATGGAGAACTCTCAGACATGCAGGTTTCCTCACGATGTTTTCCTTCACCGTTAAAGCAAGCGAAAATTAACTATTTAATAAGCATGTAACTTCGAAAAGTCAGAGATGCGCGCCTTGGGTTCGAACTCGAGACCTCTGCGTGGCAGTCCAACGGTTTCCCACTAGGCTATTTTACTTATTTGCATTTATAAATTTCACGGTTAGACTACTAAAAGAATCCTTGTTAAATTTGATTTTAAGACTGGTAAACAGAATAACATATACTAAATAAAAATATTCTTCAAGATTTCTACCAATAAAGTCGTGGCCGGCGCTTGATCGTTCGACGTACTCACATCATTTTCGCATCTTTGAAGTAAGTGAGGCGCTAGTAATCATTTGCTAAAACAGTTCGTCATAAGTAAGCAGTGTAACACTTCTTGAACCGTTTCGCTTGGCTTCGGCGTTTAATTATTGCTGCCACCGCGTTTATTATTGCGATTTCCTTATAAGAGGCAACGGCAATTTGTTTGATTGCTTTCAATGGCGAGTTGATGTTTTAACCATTAAAAATTGTAAACGCAGCCGTGGATAGCAAGAAATTGCTATGATTGCCGAGTCCAACAGTGTTTATAGTACGTTCTTGCCAACGTTCAATACGGAAATGGAAAAAATGAGCTTTCGATTCACTGATTGTGGAGAATATGTGGTTTTTGCGAACCGATAAATGTGCAATAACGTTCTGCCTTGGAAAAAACGTAACCTAGATAATGATCGTCTGTAACAATGTTGGTTTTTACTAATGAACGCCGTTCAAGGGCTAGAAACTAAGTTAACAAGCCGTTTATGAGCTTGTCAGTAATATAATTGAAGATAACCGTCGGTAGCGCGAGTGCTCATAAATTCATTATTATAATGAAAGTGAAACAGACACAAGCCATGTGTTCTTTATCTTCATATCGCAACAGTAAAGTCGAACTGGGAGCACAAGAAACCTATCATTACTTACAACATAGAATATTTACAACGAAGATGTCAATCACCAAGCTAGAATTTGAATTGCCAGTTGTAGCTATCAGGTAATTACAAAGCTGTACTAACGACGAGTTATTTATAGTATAATTGTACTCATCGAGATATCATCTATCATTTAAATAATCTCCCGAACATGTTACAATACAGCAAAGGCGGGAACAGACAAGAGATTCGCAAATTGACTGATCCCTCCCGCCCTTAACATAAACAGGCAAATCCTTACTTAATTTCAGTCGCAGAATTCAATCAGAACATAAAGCTTTGTGCCCCAGCGAGTAATGTTATAATGCCTTTACATTATCCCCTCGTTGTACATCCGAATCGCGGCGACACCGTGCCAAACCTTTAATTATTATCAACACATCATTTTCATGGCACTTTCTAAAATATTAGGGTTGTCACGCCGGATTTGTTTATACCGATTGTTCACTTGCCTCAGGTAATAATTACGTATAGTAAGAAATCTTGGCTATTGAAATACTTAATAACCCATCTGGAGTTCTAGAATTACGACAAGCATTTCTGTGTTCTGCAGACCATGGCGGACTGATAAAGTTTCGCAATACTTTGCACGTCCGAGAGATAAATTAAGCTTTATTGATGACTACGTAATGTTAAGGATGGACGGCAAGTTAATGGCTATTTAAATATACATTTAGTCATAATCGCAGATCTGAGTCGCATCACGGAATGAGCAGTCGTTTAGATTTGGCGCCTCAAGATAAACATCGGTCGGTAACCCTTTCAACGAGCACGTGGGCCGACACATCCCTTTCGCGCATTTCATATTCCTATTTCCATTCCGTTCAACCTTCGCAGGAGGATTATATTCTGCCTCCGATGTTTTCGTATCCTATTATTTCACAGGGTGAAAATGGGCCACCCGCCTCCTCACTTACTCACTCACTCAAACAGTAACACCCTTCGCATACATGTGTGACGCGTATGGATTAGCTAAGCACCTGTGTGAGTGCACCTTCCCAGGACTATTTTGTCTATGTGTGCGTTTGTTTCATCAACTGTAAACCACTGTCAACGACTCGTCAAAATAATATTGGCTTAACGCCGGAGCCCGTACACAGATATGGTACATGGAAACTTGATACACGCACGAATTTAATTAGAATGGCTTTAATATTATGAATGATGGAAAATTACGTAACAAAATTATTAAGTTTATGATTGATTCTTATTTGTATTTTTAATGCGCGTTTTTATTTTAAAGTAAAGAATAGTTGATAAATCAGTTGTGTAATTTATAATCTATTAACCATTCTACACTTAGAGAATTATCACAGAAATGGCTATACCTACTGTAATAAAAATATAATATGATACTTATTTAGAAAAAAGTAACCCATTAACATAATATTTTTCAAAATTGTAAGTATCAAGACTGTTTAAGACCGTATGATATGTAAACTGTATCGTGAGCTTCGAATCTCAAATCAAACCCCTTACGAGACCCATCCATCTTCTCACTAATTGTAAAATAATTAGAACCAACTAAGCATAGATGAGATTCCGAACACAAGAAATGACACGAAACACAAATGGAAAACGAACGAGGGTTAAAACAAAAAAAAATGTGACTTGTTTATGAAATATGCAATATGCACAAAACAAGGCACTGCTTATTTCTGCCATGAGAGTGTTTCGAATTGCAAATTTTGGGAAAAAAGCGAACAAACTACACTCAAAATCAAATGCGGCAGTGCGCGATAAGCAAGTGCCGCTTATGCAAGATCACGAATGTAATTGCTCCCTTGTCTGGCACGACACTTTATGCAAAAACGAGACGGAATATACAAAATATGTGAGAGAAAAAGAGATGTAAAGTAGCAATTTCAACAAAGACGTAAGCGACACAAATGATTGATTGCTAGCCGTCTTGCGCTGAGCTCTATTTAATCACTTTATTCCCTTTTCTCCGTTTGTGTTGGGATAATTTTGTATTTGTGTAATTTGTATACGAAATGAGGAGGCATACCTCCCGACAAGACGGGGATTCATATCCGGCGCCTACCCGTAGCTTACACAAACCCGATTTTGATGTTATCACATGTCATGGTACGGTTTGTTTTGATTTATATTACAAAGCCAGATTAGGTTGAGATTAATCTGTAGGTTAATAACTTTGTGTTTCGTAACACGTCATCGTTGAGCATTCTATCTACTGTTTGGAAAAGTTTTAAAATTGTTAATAAATAATAATCGTGTAATACATCTTTGTCACTTTAGTAACCAATGCAATAGTTCAAAGGCTATTTAAGTCTGCAAGAAAACCTATTGAAAATGTCATCATAGTTTTCCGAAGTATCATGCAACAAACTTGAAGATACAAGGTAACAGGGTTCTATTTCTATTGCGTTTAATATTAGACATATCGTATCTATCGACATATTTAACTAATAATATTAGATAGTACCGTGTTTCGTCTATTCCTTAAAAGTTTTTATTTCAATCTTAAATGTCACTTCGGTGGCAGACATAGTAATGAAAAAGATTTTGCTGCGGATTTAGAAGTGACTTTAATAGTAAGAAATTACAGAACAAGAATGTCTGGATGAACGTTATCGTCCATCGCATTTTTAATTCCTTTCCCTATGGTCATGCACGCGATATTTATACTCCTGGTAATTAGGTAACCACTTATTTACCAATATGCTCAATCTCCACTATTGTTCTATTTCTTCTTCAATTATATAATTTTAAAAATATCCCGTAAAAGTACTCGATTTCTCAATTAAATATCCTGTTTTTACCACTAGCATTACAACTATATTTTTAAATATCAACTTACCACTCATATGGCCGTTTTCATAGGGCGAATACTCCCCGTTCTCCAGGCGGTGTTTCTTGAAGGGGTGTCCAGGGAACTGCGTGGCTGCGAGAGAGAGGCCCACACCTGACGCGCGCTTCGGAGGTCGGCCCGGTCTAGAGCTGCGGACATAGTAGCACGTTACTGTGGTTTAAGACTTTGCACTTAGCCTATAGAAGGTGGGACTTCTCTTCTGAATATATATAATAATAACTATCCTACTGCTGGGTACGTGTCAATAAGAAGGGTTAGGTCATAGTGAAACACGCTCGCGCAGTGAGCCAGCGTTATGGACTATGGCAGACCTTACACAACTTCCAGAACATTATGAAGTGCTTTAAGACATGCAGCTTGCTCAAGATTTAGACTAATAATTAAGACTATTAATCTTTCAAAGTCTTTTGAGTATTGTAAAGAAACTACGTATATAGCTTGGATTACAATTCAAGAGTACCTTAACGCATAATAAGAAGTAAAAGCTTAGTGGGTGGACCCTTGCACTCGAATACACGGCACTCTCACGACCTCAACATCTCGAAGTCATATTGGTAATCTAATAAAAAGTCAAGCAACACTTTCTATACCAGTCAGATTAACCATTTACAGACATAATGATAATGATTGTGTCTTGACGCCGGCGTCCGGACGAATGTTAATCAATAAATTGTGGCCGCTGTTATGTGAAAACCTTCATATCTAAAAGATCTGCAGTATCCTCAAAGGTGTGATAGGAGAACCTATATCTTGGTCAGCGGGTTAATGTAAGTATTATGTCTGGACGCCAGCGTCCAAACGATGATTAATCAGATAATTGTAAGTAATATTATTAGGAAACCTGCACATCTTAAAGATCTGCAGTGTTATCAAAGGTGTAGAAGGAGTGTATCTTTGACAGCGGTTTAATAAAAGTATTGTGTCCGGACGTCGGCATCCAGAAGATAGTGGGAAAACCATAAGGAAACCTGCATATCTAAAAAATCTGCGGTGTCCTCAAAGGTATGACAGGAGTACTTATATCTTGGGTAGCATGATAGTGAAAGTATTATATCAGAACGCCGGCGTCCGAAAGATTTTTAATCAGTCAATAATAGGTAATATGTATCATGAGGAAAACTGCACATCTAAAAGATTTGCAGTGACCTAGAAGGTGTGACAAGAGTACCTATATCTTGGTTAGCGGGTAGATAAAACTATTACGTCTGGACGCCAGAGTCCGACAAATCTTTCGATTAATCCGTAAATTGTGGGCAATTTCATGAGAAAACCTATATAACTAAAGATTTGCAGTATCCGCAAAGGCGTGACGGGAGTACCTATATCTTGGTCAGCAGTGTGATAAAACTGTTATGTCTGGACGCCAGCATCCGAAAGATTGTTAATCAGTTAATTGTAGGCAATATCATGAGGAATCTTGCATATGTATCTAAAATATTTGCAGTGTTTTCAAAGATGTGACAGGAATACCTTTGAGTTGGTCAGCGGGTTGATAACAGTGTTGTGTCTAGACGCCAGCGTCCGAAATATTTTGTATCCGTTAATTGTAAGTAATATCACGAGGAAACCTGCATATCTAAAAGATAACGGTGTGACAGGAGTACATATATCTTGGGCAGCGGGGCGTTAAAAGTTTATGTCAGGACACCGGCATCTGAAAGATGGTGGGCCTAAAAGATGTATAGTAAGTAAGTATTTCTTGACCAACGATGTCGCATTGACTGGCTATATACAAGTGTTAAGATGCCTATATGACACCGCCACAATGACTGTCCAACTTCAGGACAAGAAAATAAATCCGATAAAGCTGCGCCGAGGAGTAAGACAGGGAGATGTAATATCTCCCAAATTGTTCACCAAAGCACTTGAGGATGTTTTTAAAACACTGTACTGGACTGGACGGGCAATTAATGTGAATGGTGAGTACATCTCACACCTACAGTTCGCCGATGACATCGTCATTATAGCAGAGTCGCTGGAACAGCTTAGCGGGATGCTGCACAGCCTAAATGGATCCTCGACGGGTTGGTCTCGGCATGAACTTGGATAAAACCAAGATCCTGTTTAATAGACATGTTATGCCGAAGCCGATGTACGTCTATCAGTCAATGCTCGAAGTTTTTCAAGAGTATGTCTACCTTGGACAAGTGATTCAACTTGGTAGGAACAACTTCGAGAAAGAAATCGACAGGCGAATCCAGTTTGGGTCGGCAGCGTTTCGTAAGCTTCGTCAGGTTTTCTCATCGCCTTTACCGCAATGTCTGAAGACCAAAGTCTTTGACCAGTGCGTCCTACCTGTTATGACCTACGGTGCCGAAACGTGGACACTCACGGTGGGGCTAGTCCAAAAATTTAAAGTCACCCAGCGGGCTATGGAGCAAGCTATGCTTGGAGTTTCTTTGAGGGATAAACTTAGAAATGAGGTTATCCGTCAAAGATCCAAGGTTACCGACATAGCTCGCAGAAAAAGCAAGCTGAAGTGGCAATGGGCTGTCCATATCTGCAGAAAGACCGATGGCCGTTGGAGCAAGCGAGTCCTAGAGTGGAGACCGCGACTTGGTAAACGTAAGGTAGGATGCCCTACGGCCAGATGGACCGATGACCTGAAAAAGGTAGCTAGGTCAGACTGGATGCCGCAGGCGGAAGACCGGATGTTATGGCGTAAAATGGGAGAGGCCTATGTCCAGCAATAGACTGCGGTGGGCTGATTGATTGAGTGGAGTATAACAAAGCTGTATTATATAATAAGCTATAATGATTTATTCTGAGAGCACGTAATATGACAGAGACAGGTAATAGTACTGATATTATTAAACGATTGGACAAACAGGTGGTTGAAGGAAATCCTATATACAAATTTAAAACTTGCGGGTATACAAAATTGTGTGGAAGTCGTCATGAACTTATAATAACCACGTATTCAGTAGATGTAATGGCAAGTGATTATAACAGCTACTTCTTCGTTACTTCGCGTAAAGACAACTATGCCGTGTATGCTCAATAATACTCATTAGTATAAAAATACATCTATTTTAACCGTTTTTAGAACAACACACAATATACGATGTTGACATAATACATATATACTTCACGCCTATAACGCTGAAAAGCAAGGCTGAGGTGAAACACACGTATTGGCGGATATGGTTTATGGACCCACATACAAGTCAAGCCAACACACACACAGCCACAGACTGTTTTCCAGACTCGTGTTGCTACTGTGAATTTCTTGATTCAAAAACCTAGTAACACTGCCCGAGCCGGGAATTGAACCCAAATTTGTGATTAATGGGGCACAAAAAGGGGCCGAAATCAGGACAACCATTTGGTCCACAAATAGTTAATTTTATCTCTGTTAAGTCCTACCCGATGCAGGGATTGCTACTTAGTGAGGAAGTTGTTATTTCAAAAGACATAACCTCGACTTATTGGCAATAACATTACCTAAAAGTGGTTTTTGTAAAAAATAACATTATATTAACCCGACTTAACTCCAACACCCAAGAAGTTCTCTCAAGGCCACTCAAGTATATAGTTTGTACTGTATCACTCGAACATAGTATAAAAGTTACATAATATGAAGCAAGCCTATTGGCGTCTATCGAGCATGCGCCGTTCTAAATGCTCCGTTATGACTGACTGTCTACTAGCACAAAAAGCCTAATAAAATCATTTTGTCCAGAACGTCACAATTAATTTGACTAATTGGAAATTACTTAAGAATTAAGAATTCTACGCACACTTCTGCTCCATAGTGAATATGAAATCAGGATTAGCCCGATCGTATCATCATCTATCAATCAAGCATCTAGTTAATATTCTTGATTTCATAAAAGAAACATAATTCTGTAAAAAGTCTCATATTTGTCAAATTTAATCATGCAAAACTACAAACTTAAAACAACAGCCGTGTGAAAAAATTAAAACGTTAATTAACAAAAATTATTGCAATAAAAAACGTGAATAAAAATGAAGTAAGAAGCCGATCAATCCGCTTTTACACATGATTCATTCATTATCATTCCGTACTCATTGTAAATTTCTCATAACAGCAACAAAAGAACAATAAACTGAAATAGTCATTAATTAAATTCAATTAAGAGTTAGTAACGGGAGCTTCTCATGCGGTATCTGTGTTCTTATCAAATAAATCTTGTTCTCGCGTGGGGGTTACCACAGATTTATTTTTATTTATTTCACTCCCCTAAGATTTAATACCGCAAGACGTCGTCCGCAGTTTCCACAATTTCACGCTTATTGTTTTCCCATCCCTGATTTATGTTCACGTAATAGACAACAGTATTTCTTGGGCGCAATAAAGTTTGTCACCTAAATCTTTGCCCTTAAGCCTATTGCGTACTTCCGAACCTAAAACTTGTTGTTTACCTTCACAGGCATAGTTAACAGTACTTTGTTACACTAAAAGTGTTGTGTTGCTATCAAAATCTCTCATACAACTAGTGGAGAAAAATACAGATTGTAGAAATAAGACCTGGTTATTTACTTATTTATTTGCTATTAAGGAACGAAACAAAGAGGTGTAGTCAGAGTTGGGTTTTGTTAATTGACTATCAACTTCTAACTTTTTAGTACTTTCATCATTCATTTCAATGAAGAATTAGGCATAAGAATGTTTTTCTATAGCGACCAACTCTAAGTTAAAAGATAAATTATGATGGACTTTATAGATATTTTTTTAGCTATGATATATATGAGAAGGAACCTATAATGTATCTTATTCGTGTTCAACTACATAATAAACTTTGACATCGTGCTAAGATAAAATTTAAATAACTGTCTAGCTATTTATTTATCATTTTACCATACTCAACACGATTTAAAAGAAAAAAATATTCCTTTAGGTGTACAAACTTGTTATTAGACGTTTAGGGAACTTGAGAAAATAATGATTGTATGTTTTGTTTAAAGGCTAATGGTAAAATCATGATTGAAATATAGAACACACATATTTTGCATGATTCTTATGATGGACAAGCAAACATATTAATGAAATTGCATGCTTATTAAACCAAAAGTCATAAATAATACGTGACTGAATTATTGTTAGCATTTGGTAATGTGACCTAACAAAGCGAATTGTTGCAGTCACGAAATCATCATCGGTTGCATTTTTCTCAGTGATAAATCAATAAACCTGCCACGGAGTACTTGCAATCACAATGATATATCAGTGCTTAGCTATTTGCTAGTAATTGCAGTTGCTAAGTAAGATCAATTACAGTGGTATCGTAATCCGCACTACATTACAACTAGGTACCGCGGAGCGTCGACCAAGTTCGGCAATTATCGGGGGAGCGATGCTGTTATCATAGTATCGGCTTACGCAGAAACTGAGTCTCGCCTATTTATTTTTATGTCAGCAACCGTCATTATGAGACACTCCATTAGCTTGGATTGCGGTGAGACTCGTTTTCGGTTACGCTTTGGGGTGCGATTGTATGGTGTGACGATTTTTTCTTCGTTGTCGTGTTCAGATAAAGGGTTTGTTATTTTGATGGACTATTTTATTTACCACACGAACCACCTACAATGTAATATAGTAAAATAATATTTATTAATTTGATATCTGTCATCTCTAACACATCTGACTATCGTCGGGAACAATTAAAATCGACAGATTATAAATAGTTGGAATGAACTTCAAAAAGCGGAACATAAAAATGGAATTTATTTTGGGTGCCGACGAGTACAGTTTGAAGCAAAAAAAGCTAAACAAAACCGCGCCCGCGACGAAATCGAATATTGAAAGTGTCGAGGGACAGAGATAAGGAGAGCACGTGCCGCTCCCTTGCCGCCACTTAGGCCATACCCGTAATCTGAATACCGCAAAGCTCACTGCGATAAACTGCCATTAAAAAGCGTTCGATTTATTACCGAACGATTTCCGAACGATTTATACGGGTGTGCGAACTCGAAAGAGTATCATAAACCAGAGAGTTCAAGAGGGTAGAAACCAATAGGATCTGCGACTAGTAATGGAATAATGAGATAAATGCAAGTTTGTAATCGGCTGGCATAATAGCGCAGGTAAGAAAATAAAAGACATAGTGCTTACTAAAAGACACCCAACTACTTTTATAGTACGTGTATTGAACTTGCAAAGATTCTCAGCTTAGTAAGAACAATGATATTTGAATTAGTGTTACTTAAATTATTAATAATATATAAAAACTGATTTGTTTTTAATGCAATCTGCAAGTTCAGCACATTTTGAATGACTAAATTTCGACTTTTTGTATCGCAACTGTTAATTATTAATAATGGATATGCTTAAATTATTAGCTTTATTTGTTTATCGGCGTACGGATGCCAGCGTCCAGACACAATGATTTTATAATTATGACTATGCTTTGACATGGTTAAGCTGGCAGGTTAAATAAAATGTATTCTAAATGCCATATAAAAGATAAAAATACATATTATAGAAACTATCAGATATATTATTTGAATTATAAAATCGAACGTACCAAATAGGCAAATAACAAACAAAAAGCCATTCTGCACAAGGCGCAATACTCTTTACTCAAACCAACCCTAGTGAAACTAACACCACGTATAGTTTTGCTTTTTGTATATTTGCTTGGCAATATTCATCACTCACAGCCCGTGTCACTGATCAAATAGCACCCACAAAGGAGTCCCCTGGTATTTCTGACAGATATACCCTTGATAGATAGTTCTACAAACATATCGAGCAAATCCTGATCGACGAACTCAATAACATACCTAATACATACAAAGAACAGATAAAAATTCTCGAATACGTGACTCCGAATGTATATGAAACGATTCCGACAAAATTATTCAAAGTAACGCCCTTCGGTCTCCTCACTTCATAAAAAGTAGGATCTTAAACACATGATGTTAAGTATACAAACAGTATGAACGGTATCGTAGGTATCGGCACACAGGAATAGACTCCTCCTTGTTATTATATTTGTATTAGATACTATTCTCAACTTTTAGTGAACGTGTTCACACTCACTAATAATTACTGACACTATATCATAACATTCACGTGGCATAAACATCCTTCCTTGACTACGGTTTAAAGTGAAAAGACCAAAAACAACTCGCTGACAGCCTATTGTAAGCTAATAGTCATAATGTGTATATTTTATGTTTTTGTTACTGAAGCGGCCGATCATTTACACATTACAGCGCTATAACCCGTATGGGAATGTTTACACATTAAATTAAAGCTCTTTTCAAGTTTTTTTATTCTGATACACTTTTTGGAAGAGGTGTCATTAAGAGAAATGGATCTAATAATACTAGGCATAAGCTCTATTTTAATATGATAATATATAATATACTTAACTTCCTTGTTAACACCGCTGTTGTTTTATTTGCATCGGCTTTGTCGTTTTTGTGTTACCAGATTAGAACTATAATTATATAATTAAAACTACTAGCTGTTAGCATTCAAGTTTTAGTTAGCTTACTTCCCTTTAACCGAAAATCTAGAAGTTTTGTAACGATTGTACTTTGTTAGTAATAATAAATATTTTATAATTACAAAGATGCCATGATTTTCGAAATAGTTCTTTCATAAAGAACAAAACTAAGTAAATGAACCGATAAATTATCATTAGGCATAAGTCACAATGTTTGAACGCACAATCGCGTATAGAGCGCGTTTGATGCATTATTTCCTCTTCAAAGTTAATTGTCTCTTAAATACCGTATCTGGATATTATACTACACAATGAGGCTCTGTCTTAAAAATGGCCCAAGAATCGGTAGACAACGTAAAACAAACGTACGTTATCTTATCTAGTGTAAACTCAAACGCAGTAGCAGTTTGTCTTGGGTTCAGTGCAAACATGATAAATGATTTCGGTTCAAAAAATCGTTGCTCTATTTTTCTAAACGAGTTCCGGTCGGAGCGAGAAGTAATCTCTCCTTGAATAGAAACACCTATTCACCTTGAGAAGTACCTGAGGAAGAAGAGAGGTCCGAATTATTGATAGGTCTAGTTTTATAATTTCGACACTACATTTATACCGATAGAACATTCTAGAAATAACGAAAACTGTAACTATACATTTCGACAATATTGTTGGAACAATAATAAAGTTCCATCATTAAAAACAATGTTTTAATAAAACCAAAGGAAAAATGTAATTGAAGCCAAAAATTAGAGGCACTAAGACAGTAACAATAAAAAGTGAAAGCAAAGCCGCGTTTAATTGTGTCGTAAAAATAAAAATTAAATAAAAAATACTTTTGGGGTGGAAAAGTTTTGCGACCGTAATTCTGCTCCACAATTATATCATGTTCTGTAAGAGCAACGTTCTCCTAATGTTACCTGTCCCAGGGGCGAGGGATATCTTACAATTTATTTACATTTTATTTCTTTATTCTCGACTTGTAGCATTAAAAACCTCAACATTTTAAATTTATTACCACAAGAAGCAAAAAGTATTTGCTGTTTTGTAATTAAAAACAATTATATATAATTTAAAAAGCACTTCTTTTTTAATTAACTAGCATATAGCATTGAATATGAAAAACAAATCCAGAAATTATAATTAAAATAATAAAGAAAGACACGATTCTTTAACTATCATTCATAGGCGTTTAAAGCTTTAAGTAATGAACTGAATCTAGAATCAACTTGATACAATAGCATTTTGACTCATTATGTAGTATTTATGTTTGAAAAGTTTAATGTTATTTTTTTTATAGAAACTAGTAAAACAATGTAATGACTAGTGTATCGGCAGAGGGGATTAACCTCTGTGTATCTATAAAGATACAGCTCGGTTTAATAACGCTGCTCTATCTGACAGTACAATCATAAGTTAATGTAGCAAGTCACCGCAACCGTCAGGTAGCTGCTACGTTTCAATTTCTCCGAGGCATTTTATTTACAAAACTAATTACGTTTGTCTGATAGGGTATTAAACAGCTCCCGGTGCTTCACTTGATTCGTTGACAGTTAATAAAGACATTCCAAACGTATTTAAGATTTTAACCTACTCTCTACGCCTGCGATCACATAGCTCCGTCATCGACTTATTATCGTTTCTATTTGTATTTATTTTTTCGCATACGACTGTACTTCTGTTTTAATCATCTCAATATAAAATGTCTTATTAGCGATAGAATTAGATATGTACATAAAAATATTAACTGGGTCGGACACGTTTTTTTATTGTTACTTTTTTATTATTTTATTACTGTTGGCACGAACATCATTGTCGGCACGCCACGTGGTCCGGATAATTGAAATGTCCAAACACTAAATTTATAGTTTGTACAACGTCACTATTTCTTTTTTATTACTTCTATCGATGTTACTTCTATTGATCTCACAATATTATATTGGACACAACTCACCTACCGTGTAGCTGTCGCCTTTGTAACAAGAACAGATGTTTTTTTAATTAGTACGAGTATATATTATGATAAATACGTTGCATACACTTGTGTTATTATTCATATTTCGCAAGTTATACGTAATTTATACAGAGACAGACTGGTTTATAAGTCAAACTTGTTACAGTTAATATAACGACTATTAGCAGAAAGTTTAGATTCAAATGTTCGAGTCGGAGAACATTAAAATCTTAAATATTAATTGTAATAAGCGGCGTAGTCCCCAGCATCCCTTTCTGCGAATGCTGGGGCAACATAATCAGCCCCCAAGGGACAACCTCTTGTAATTAGCGGCTGTTCATTTCTTAATTTCAATATTTAATTACAAAGGAAACTCGATGACTGCTCCGTATAGAAAGAGACGTCATCTTCAGAAAGTCTTTCGAATCGGTTTTGTTTCTAATTCGCTTACAGTATCGTTTGATATGGCTTCTTTATTGTTTCTTTGTCTGCTATATCAAAGGATGCTCGAGTTTAATCATTTATCTAGACGCCGTCGTTCTCAACTTTTATTCTTTCGATTTGTTTCATCAAACGTGAAGAAGAGAAATTCTTAAAACATTCTATTAAACGAACGTGTGTAGCTACATATTTGATGAAAACTAAAAAGCCATGACAGACGTGATAGGTATAATCAATGTAACTTTATCGTGTTCGTGGAAGAGCCGTCTCACAATTTCCCTTTGTCGTACGCTATTGTCAGACGTAATAGCTCCCAACATATTACCGTTTTATTTCGTTTCTCTCGAGCCGCTATCATATTCCCTTTTAACTGTTACCTGCCTAAGGATTTCATTACTGTATGTCTGGAATCTGGATCAATTTTGCATTATTTCGTAGACTTTTACATTCAATATTCGCTGAGTATTTAGGATATAAAAGTAATAATAAAAGTAGCTTTCTTAATCAACTGCTTTTGTCAGATTGAGTATTTTGTTCTTGTTATCTAAGTACGTTTTGGTTTGAATAGTGCGTACTCTGTGGTTCAAAAATGTATGAAGGTACATTTTTCTTTGTAAAGGTTTTTCATAGGGCACTTTTCAATTGATTTGGCATCAGTCTGTGTGTTTGGCATGTTTTGTTATGAATCGTTGACGGCTGTTGGTTCGGACGTGTCCATTCACGCTCGCCCTGTATTACTCGATTGTTTTGTTGTGTAAAATTATACAATTTCTGGGCGGGTGACCATGCGGCGCCCACCGCGGCCACCGGCTCTCCATCACAGTCACGCCCTACGCCATTCGATTGAAAATGAAAAATCTATTATGAGTTGTGACAAAAGGTAACTACTTCTTTTATGTGTCAAATTGTTTTAATGACAAACTTCCGACAAGTTTAAATTAGAAAAAGAAGATCAAATATTGCATAAGGATGTGTACCAAATGATCATTTTTTTTTATATGGCATAACTAATTGATGTCCATACTTTTTGCTGCTGGCACCATAAGCTGTTAAATGTGGCTAAATGTTTCGACAAATTAAAAAGCTTTGGGTTGATTTCGAGTCGAACACTATTTTGTTGTATTTTTTTTATATTTAATAGTTTTCTATTTATATTGACACGCTTCATCACAAAGAATCGAAAAGTTTTGCTACCGTTCCCAGAGCTAGTTGCTTTTTTTAAGCGGTCTTTTGTGGTGATACAAAAAACGATGTGCTACCTGGCCAGCCAGCAACACAGTTAGCCGATTTGTAATTAATTTCTTCTAATTCTGGCGGCTAATAATGTCGAGTCATATAACTCGCATGAGTATCATCGGCGACTTTTAAGAAATGTGTTTGTGAAAAAATGGTGGCTTGGTTTTCAACAGCTACCATTAGAGAGACACTTGAAAGATAGATGCAGTCGTATTTAAAATTAGTTCGGAAACATATAAACCCATTGCATCTGCAAATGTAAACATGACTAAAACAAAAACATTATACTACATACGTATGTCGTGTATGTTATTTTTTATTATAATAGTTTATACTTTTATATTTCCTTTTCAAAGCTAATTCCGACAATTTTATATGTATTCAAGAATTAATGATAGATGTTCGGCGTAATGTTTATGTCATGGATTATTGTGGCGTTTCTTCCTCTATTCGCCAGATTTACGTCCGCTGTTCTCCTTTTAACTTCAATTTTCTTATGTTCAATGAAAAATTAAAATAATCAAAACATACAAGCTAGAGATTTGAAACAGAATGGAGTCCCGGACGTGTGATCGTTCAGTGTCGAACAAAAATAAACGTTATGATTTGTTAAACAGGTTATTAGAAAAACATCGGCGCTGTCGACAGGGAGTTTGGAAATAAACTATTAAAAACCGGCCAAGTGCGAGCTGGTCATCGAGCCGCCCGCGTTCAGTACGAGAAACATGACTCATTGTTTCTTTACGCTCACCGTTTTTTATTATAAACTGCACAATTTATAGACTTGCTACGCTGAATACTGCGTCAGTTGCATACGAAACAGATGTAAACTTCATAACTAACTGTCTAATTGGTAAATGTAGCAGAACACAACGGCGCGCGAATATTTAATATCGAGCACTTTGATATCATTCCGCACATTCCTCACACAAAGGAAACAGACCAACATTAATAGATTAAAGTTTTCCAATCTTAAAACAAAAGTGGGATTTTAAAAGATAAACAGAAGTTAATCATAAATCATGAACGTAATAGTTACATTCTGACGCAGCGTAAGTACATCTGAAAAATCTTTTGTTTGATCAGACTCAAACATCTGGATGTTGAACAGAAGTTCATAATAAAATATGATGAAAAAATATGTTAAGTCCTTTTGTATCGACCGCTTCTGTCTATTTTAATACTAGCAACGAACCTTCTTGATACTTCACAATATTTTATTCAAACCAATTATAATTACAACACTTATTTTCAAAGCCATTAATATTAATACACACCCGCAGTTTTTTGTCACTGCTATGTAGTTATTTCAGTAATGTGGAAATGAAACCTGCTCGTGTAAGATATATTACTTTACTTTATCATAGTTGCACTGCGCATTATAAATGAGACGCTATTGCAGCAATGCTTATCGCTTTGATCTTTGCCAATCGATGGACAACGTAAATGAGGTTAAACAAAAAACGTAGAATAGACTACCCAACTCGCTCGTAATACGATAATTATTATGAGAATATATTTTTATTAAAAAGTATACAATTAGGGGTCGTGAGTAATATCTTTGTCGGGCTCACAGTTCTCTAAATGTCAAACGTATCTATACAATTTATGCGGTACCGGATACCGGTCTAAATACTCTTTTCTGCGGTATGTGTTTTAATCTATTGTTGCTAATCAGTATATACGGTAATTAAACCTTAAATTAATCGTCAATTTTGTAAGTTGAAAGCTTGTAAATATCGTAAATGTGTAGTAATTAACTTGTATATTTTGTTATTAATTGCAATCATTATTAATAACAACTCAACAGTAAACAGTTGGAGGGTCGTATTATCTGTTTATTACATCAGACTATATACTACTACAATGTGTAATGTATATATATTGTGCGGCGGCCAATTCATCTACCGTGCCCTTTAATGTGTTCTAAGCATGGAGTCATTATTGAATTAATGTTGAATGTAAGCCATCCGTATCGTAAATTAGCATTATTTAACTATGGACATAGACAAGACGAAACCCAATTATAATGGAACTGGTGCATTACAGTACATAATTGGTATATACCATTATGCCAGTTATCTACTGTGCTGTATACATCGCTTCTGGACGACTGTTTGGATTATCATTTCAATTTTAATGTTATGCACTCGTAGTATTTAATTATGTTGCGTTTGTTACTATTACAAAACTGTAATGAAACCATGTTCGTACATGGGATATTCTTGTTATAGATTTTTTCTATCTGTTTGTTTTAGCATGACGTAACAACTTGACAGATTTTGATACAGTTGTCTTTTTCTGGTAGGTTGGGATTACGTTTGCAATCCGTAAAACATGAATTATGTAAAAGACGGCCACGTGTTTTACATAATTCTAATATGTAAAATTTAAGAAATTATGTGGAAGAAACGTCGTAGCTCAGCTGTATTTTACACGAATGATGTCGAGGACAAAGGCTAGTTGTATGCGTATGTTTAGGATAATTATACATATATTATGATGATAGATGATTTGATATATGGGATAATTAATTATATAAATAAAAATTGTAATTATCTTAACTGTTATCAAGATTAACGCAAGGATCCTGGAGTAATTGGACATACCGATCGTAATGAAATCAGTAATTTATGAAACACGTAAACTTATTTGACTAGGTTAAGTTAAATGCCAGTTTATCTCAGCCAATCATAATGACTGTTTGTTATCAATCCGGCTAAAACAAAATAATATATCATCATTTCTTCGACCTTTTTTATTATCTGAATTATAGGTAAAATCGAGTCATCAAATTATGCTAAGACACATATAAGAGAACATATTTTATAAGATGTCAGTTAAGTATGGTGAATATATTTCCTATTTATATTTATTAAATAGAAAACAACTGTTGCACAATTCCTATATCGTGAGTGACATTGCATAATTTGAACAATGAAAAAGAACATCCCGTCTCGGCACAACCATTTGTGGATCACATAAATTTTTGTTCCATATGGTATTCGAACCCACGACACTTTCCGACCACTTAAACTTCTATGCCGTCCGCGCTGTCATTACATGAATTGTAGAGGAGTATACACAGTACAAAATATCAAAACTGTTTGGTTATTCATCGAATTGCAGCCGAAACGTACAGCAGCGGTTCATAGTAACTCGGTAAGATTTGTTTTGATAATACATCATAAAACTATTAAATATTGGATCGCTGAGTGAGACTACCCGCTACTGTTTCCACATTGCTCTCTAAGTGATAAACGATTAGCGGGTACAACACATGTTTTGTATTAAACCCTTTCACGTCTCAAAAATAGTTCTATACGCAACACTACGAATATCTAAACATTTTCTGTAAATAACTCAAAGAGAATAAGGGCTTATAATTTGGAAATTGTTCCTGATCGGTTGAACTCATGACTTGGGCCGTATAGGAACACTGATCATGGCGTAATCGGTTTGTTATTTCAGCGTTTAGACGATGTTTAAACCCTGTTTTGTTTTGTCAGAGGCATGTGGGAATCATTCTATTGTGTTCTACATCCGGGTTATGATTGGTTCTTTGATTTTTAATTTTAGACTGATAGATCATTTAGCGATGCATTCCAAACCTTTTTTGTTTGATGTTGGTAGTTGATATAATTGACACGATTGATTGTGACATATTGCGTCTAGGTGGCAAGTATTTTATAAGTTTTTTGTTGACAAAATTTGAATGGACGTATATACCTACATATACTTGTAACTGTTCTACCCAGTGTATCAAGGACAGCGAAATCAAACTAGTTATATATTTCAATTTCAAATGTCATTATATTAATAAACATTTACACCACATTCTTTGCCGTGCTTGTATGGACTTGTACGCGCTTGTATGCTTGGTGTTCAACACCAATTGCGATTAAAATGTTTTAGGTTTGATTGCCATCTCAAAAGTATATGATGCCAAAATCTAACTGTTGAAATATAGCTGTCGCACGTCCACCTAACTATTCAGGGGTTTACTACCGTGATGTCACAAAATAGATTAACCTGAGACAAAATCTGAGCTTGTTCCTGTATTCTCAATACTGGTGTAGCGGTTTATCTCCTTGACGCATGTCAGCTACCTACAGACTTCCGTTCCCATCTCTTGGTTTATCTAACACAAATATGACAAATTAAAGGAATCTTATACAAACACCGCGTGGTGACTGCTTACAATGATATATTTAAACAAAGGTTTAAAGTGTAACGGCGGGTTATAAATAGGCGTCTTACTACTGTCGCACAACTTTAAATAAACTTGTATCAGGTATTTTTACGTTTATAGCTAGCCTTTGTTAGACTTTTGATATAGGCGTATTGTGAACTGCTGTTGGTGAATGTTCGATTCTTAGTTAGGAAGAAAGTTTGCAACAAAGCGATATTGGACTTTTCAGTTAAATTTTACTGGCAGCGCAAAGTCTGGAACATTGTTTAATAGAAAAAATTGATCTTGTTCTTCATTACATATTACGACGAGTTTCATTGTGAAATGGGACTTGATAGCTACCTTTGGCAAACGTAGTGCCGCGCCGACGGAGAGACTGATAGATGTAGGACGGAGTGCACTATAAGCCTATGACGCATTATAATGTTACTATTGGCAATCTATACTAATGTAAAGTTTTAATATAGGATATAACGTAATCCCTCTACAAGTTTTAATAATAAATAATATGCATATTTAAGACGATGCAAATAAAAATGACACAATATCTCACTTCAGAACCGAATGTCTATCTTAATAACATTACTAAAACGGTAAAGTACAGTTTCAAAGAGTAGAAATTCAACTAACTGCCTGCGATAAAAATAAAATAAAGCATAACCACCTTTAATAGTTTCGGCTGTCACTTTGTAGGAACAAGTTAATAGACGTAATCAATTTGTTCGAAACCAAATATAAGAATAAAAAATTCATATTAAGTTGGCCGATCACGCGAGGGACCTGTCAAAATGCAACGTTAAGTAGAGATCACTGGCGGATTGTTCGCGGCTGACTATTAGCTTTTTAAATATATATTAAAATAGAGAAAACGAATATAGAGCACATTCGGTAGATGTGGAATGGCTGTCTTTTTTTTGTTTCAAGTCTCGATGTGTTCTAATTTGACGGTTATTTCAAAGATTATAAAACGCGAAGGAAGGAAATGACACAAATATCTGAAGCATTATCTACAGGAAATATGAAGAATAATTAAAAGAGAATTAAAATAAGGCTAGTGCTGGAACTTTAATTCCTATTGCAAGCCTTATAAATGGCGTTTGAAAGAGATACGATAGCAACTACGTCTAGTAGGTACTAGGCAGCTGCAGTCGCTCAGAGCACTAAAGGAACACCATCGAATATCTTGTCAGAATGCTGTACCTATTTTTATAGCTGTCATCGAATCAACAACAAATTACGTTAACGTAAAGTTTCCGTGCTAAAGATAAACTATATCATCATTAGACGTACTATTACGATATAATTTCATGTTAATACACTTCATTTATCTGTCACCTGTGACGTGGTAATTAAGAAATTTGCTACGAATTACATGTGCCCTATTTAGGAGTGGCTATGAGTGCTATTTCTTAATGAAATGAATAAATGCAGTTCATTCAATTAAGTGTTCATTAATAGTGGCGCTTTTTTCAATACACAGAACATGGTTAGGTGAGGAGTAGTGAGCATGACGAACGCTTGTGATAAAAGCGGCAGTGCCTTAACCGATGAAGGGTGAAGACGATTGTGCGATTAGATATCCCTATGCAACCCTGTGACGGTTAATATGTAATAATAATGTCAGCCTTGTAGGTATATAAGACGGTCCTTTTCATCAGCACAGGACTTCTTGAATTGACAGAGTTTATACATAGTCCACTACGTTTGCAAAGTAAGTATTGACTAACTCCGCTCACCTACTATGATAGTAATCATAGAGAGCTCTTCATTTTCTACTATCGTTAAAGCGAGCGATACAGACCTAACTATTTAAGTAACAAGTATATAACTCCAGGCATAGGTGAGCGCCGTAGAATAATTGAACTCAAGAGCGCAGCAATCAACACTTACTCCACTGAACTACTGGTGTTTTAGTTCAATAAAGCAATTAGGTATTATCTTTTTAATACGCAGATGATTCCGAAGAGACAAGATGGCCGTGAATTTAAATTAAAACGCTTGACCGCTGTACAGCTTCCTCTCATTAACCAGAAATATCATTAAAAACAAATTGTCAAACATATGTTCAAACATAATTTGTCGCATAGTTTACTAATTAACAGTTACAAATAAACGAATTACCATTTAACGTGTTAATTACGTACTGAAAGGCTCTAATAAGGTATAATTGCTTATATTTTAACAAAAAGCAATGCTATGCGTGAGTGGTGCACACAATGTAACTTTAAAGGTGCATGCAATAATAAAAAAGTTGATTACTAAACACACATAGAGGCGTAAACCGCTTTATGTATCTATCTATCTAATTCAGTTGTGAGACACTAGGCTTTGCCTGCGACGTCGCTTAGGTTTCACCTATATTAAAAGCATCCAACCAAAGTTCTTTATAAAGCATATGTATTGAACGATAATTTTGCACTAATTGCTTTTAACTTACATGAATGTCAGTTCGCGATAAGAAGTTCGCAATAATTATTTTATAAACAAATATATTTTTAGGCGACGCGGTGTAGAAAAGAGAGATACAAATTTTTAAACTATATTTTTTCTTACTTTTACTAAATATAATTTGCTACTAACAGATGTTTTTTATTATGTGTTAGACGTTAAGACTGCAAGTGCCCGATCTTAGCCTTAGCTTTTTTGGCAACGACAAACTCTCAACCCAAACGGCTTATCTATACAAATGCTAGTTCAATGATTTGAAGACGAGCTGTGCATAGAAAAATTTGAACCTGAAAAGCTCTAAAAATAATTACGAGTAGGTAGTAAGTATAGATTTATATGTCTGTACATGCTTGAAGTCAAGACTAAGAATTTCTAAATTTAAAGTTCTGTACTGCAACCTAAAATACTATATAATAACACACAGTAAAGTTAAGATTAGGTGTAATTGTATTTTAAATATGGGTGCAAGCATATTGACACAGACACACAATCACAACATATAATATTAGTTAGGATGTTGTTCATTACACGGTGGGAGCAATCAATAAAACGTCGGCTCAACTTGTAAAAGTCATGAGAGAAATGTATTGTTGTGGTGTCAAAGATCAGAACAATGCTAGCAATGACCTGTCACATTCAACTTCACACCATGCTAACTGCAACTTCATACTACGCATTTATTTAAAAGTTATCGTCACGATTTATGAGTCCAAGCTTGTTTTTAGTCATTGAACTAATTTAGTTGAATACATGTTCTGCTTAGAGGATGATGTTAGTAGAACGTTGACAAAAATATAAATGACCAGTAGGAGAGTACTTCTTAACTCTTTTAATGTCTAAGCAATTTATGTAATGTCAAACACAAATCTATTTTTACAATAGTATATACAATAGTTATGTATCGGCATACATAACTAGAGTTATGTATCCACACTATTGTATATAGGTACCTCTGTAATAATATATACGGGGTCAACGTTTTATTCTTTGCACTGTTATTATTTAATAAGAACTAATGAGGTTTCTAAACTAATTTTACTGGAATAGTGATATATGTAATTCTAAATTAACCTTGCCTGGAAAATTTAAGAGAAATGAGTACACCAAAATCTGTTATAGTTACATTTTATTACCAGTACTCAAAATCTACACAGATAAAAGGCGAAATTCCATACGACTGTATGTTAAATTAACTAGTAATTATGTAGTTCGATGTCCAAATAAGTAACGTGAGTAGGGACGCGTGCCGTGGTCTGTGGTCGGCCAGCTGCCCCACGAACAGAACTTAGTTCGATATATATACATATGTATGTAACTGATAGCCAACTTATTAAACAAGATATTCTCAATCAGAGTTGAAAAACGTGCCATTATAAATAATCTTGTTTTTTTTATAGCTTTAGGTATTATCGGCACTTATTTTAGTGTCATATAATTTATTTCCTACTTAGGTATTGCTGAACTAAACACCATAGTTTCTTAATAATAAAAATAATAATATTCTACCACATACATACAACACCACCTAGCCCAAACTAAGCAGAGCTTGTACTATGGGTAGGTACTGGACAATGGATAAACATACATATATACTTTTTTTTGTAAATACATACATATTATACATAGAAACACCCAGACCAAGACAAACATCCATGTTCATGCACACAAATGTTTGATTTGAGCGGGAATCGAACCCGCGACCTCAGTCGTGGCAGTCGGTTACACTAACCACTACGCCATCGAGGCCGACAAAATATAATATCTATTAAACTGTTAGAATATCAGACATAATTAAAACTGTTAAACACTAAATAGAATATAAATCAAATATATTTACCTACTTGCAGAAAACCCATTGCATTATTAATATGTAAATAAATACAACATATTAAGAGTCTCACAGTATATATCACCGACAGTAGTATGAGAAGTGGTAGAATGCAAGGGTGTTTCATACTTACATTGCGCCAACTTGCTTTTAGGTCCTACATAATCGGGTGCGACCCTACTAAGGTCTTCCGGGCCTAGTTCTAAACACTGTACAAAGCAAATTTAATGACGTAAAAATCTAATAACTTTTTGCCTGACCGGGAATCGAATTACAGCAGCAGCATTAATTACCAATAAACGCACTTTAAGGGTCTCAGTCACAAGAAGAGGGCAATAAAATAACTGAGTCTTCGTTGTTTTATTATTGGATTATCTGCGCATTACACTCCGCTGTAAATGACCGGTGTACTCTTTACTGGCAAAATCGAATTAATACTGCACTCTTTGGTAACTTTATCAATACACTCTCCCTTTGTAAGCAAATGGACGTTGAAAATGCCTGTTTACAATCACATTACGAAACGCACTCTTTCATATTGCGTACTACAAATCAGAATCCACCCCTTTAATTAAACTGCCGGCACTAAGTCAACTTTAGCTATACTTAGTTAAAACTAGCTGTTACGGAATAAAAGCAAGTATAATTTACTCGTGATAATTACTCGCGATTGTTGTTATTGGGGGACGAACATTTTGGAATGTGATACTGGACTGTGACGTCATACTGTTACCTACAGCTATGATAAAATACTATCAAACACAGTGCGTTTTTCAAGTGTTTTAGGTAGGTAATTCCGCCGTTCATTTATGTTTGTTTGATTGCTCTATCTGTTACCTAAACTTGTTACCAATTACATATGCGCGGCATGCATGTGTTTTGAATATTTGAATGATCCACAGATAGATAGATTTGTATGTTTGTAAGCTCCTTTCCCATACAAACTGCTGCAATAATGAATAATTAACAATTCTCGAATACCTATTAAACTACGATAATATAGGATTTACGTTATTTTGCCTTTGTGTATTTCATCAAAATATCTTATACATGTCTTCATAAATGACCACAGAGAGAAGTCTCCGGTACATCCCAAATTGTGCTTTCGTACATCTACCACCCACACCGGCACCTACCCGCAACTGCCGTATCGAATGAAATAATAATCGAACGTATGCGACGTCCATTCAATTATCCCTGAAAATTGGAGCTCATTAAAATAATAAAACAGCCGGCGGCGGAATCAAATTGAATGATAACAAAAGCCTGTGTTAATTCGAAGCGACACACCGTTTTACTCATGTACCTACAATTACAACGAGAACTAATGAACAGACAAACTTTGCTAGACTCATTCGTTTACAAAATACTCTAGCTTAAGAACTATTAAGAAAATCAAAGACCAAAAACACTGGTAAAATATCAAAATGGCTTGATGAATCAATAACATAATTAAGCAATATTTAAATGTGCAATATCAGTCATGGCACGACAATTCGATGAAGGCCAGTCCACATGAGCGGAAGCCCTTGTTTGCACAATAATAGCGTCCGTGTGTCAGCTCCTCAATGCAACCCCAAATGCAATTGTGTACATTCGTGCAAGGATTGAGTTACACTGAATGCGATGGAAACATTTGCATCCAGTACGCCCCGAGCTCCGCAAGCTATGGAGAGAGCCTCGTTAATATAATTATTAGTTCAGGTAAGTTAATGTTATTCTATGTCAAGCAAGTCTATGATATATCGTCTACCGTGTCCTCCAGTACATTGGATTCTAATAAGATTTGTTTTGTAATTTGACTAATGATTTTCAAGAGAAAGCGAAATAACAAGTAAATAAAATTTAAGAAAGTGGTGTAGCAGTATAAGTATATGATACATTGAATCTACACAGATTTTCAATCGTTGCTAAAAAGTGGATTCCATATTATTGGAAGGGTATGGCACTATCGCAATTACAGTAACTATAAATGACAATTGCCGGCCAATGGCATACGTATGGAGCACTGAACGGTCCCCTATTTGGTGACCACTTGGCGGCACTGGGTGGTCATCCCGCAAATTGCTCTTTCCCAACAAAATTGTCAATAAAACTCATCTGATTCGCAGTTAAACAAGCGAGCGACATTATTAATTTATGCGTTGTAATATGGCGCAAACGTTGGCGTTATCCCGTGTAAATTATTAATAGTGCTGGGGTAAAAATTAAGCTTAAACCGAATGGGTAGTTTCGGCTGTAACGCTCGTTTTATGTTTCCATGTGCAGATTAATATGTTGTTATATCCAGTGACGAGTCGAGCGAATCGGTTTTATTGGCAATCGGAATCGCGCAGTGCTGTTATGGTTGTCATATATTGATTAAGTCCAGTAACCGCATCGTTAGAACTTTTGCGTCGATTGTTCCTCTCTCTGACAATACCATAAAAAGACTAAAAGGAAAATAGATGATGTTAATTTGTTGCTTGACCCAGAAATCTGCTAGAGAATAAGCAGTAACATCAAACAAGTGCCCACCTCTCGTCGACGAAATACAAAAGTGAATAGCTCCCTTGCGAGTCACCTCTGCGTTGTCTTAAGAGAAAGCGATTACACAAATCTGAAGAAGCTATTAATCCGGCTCGCTGCCCCCGAATGGCATCACGGTTTGTTTAATAAAATCGCGAATTTACATATCAAAACCTACAAAGGGGCATAATTGGACCCGATGACTTAGAAAACGTAGTGGGTGAGGCGGGCGTGCCACCCCTTACAACAAACAAAGGAATTATACCCGCCTCAAGAAACTTTTAGCAATGGAAAGCTCCTTAACAAACAGACGCGTGTGTATCTAATGAAATTCCTATGGTTGCATAACATACCCGTGTGAGCGCTGAGCGTTATTAGCGGAATTATTTCTCCGGGTAAAATCTTTGAAGGCGGTTGCTCTTTCGGAAAAGTTGTTAAGAAAATGGGTTGAGATCTTTTCGGGATTTCATTAGTTTGTAACTATGCGGTGTAGTACGCGAGGCATCTAATTTATTAGGTAGGCGTAGCCAAGGGAACGAATGGGCAGCGAGCATTTGAAAATGGAACGGAATTGCCGAATCACGCCGCTTTGAGCCGACGCCGCCGCGACACGATTCGTTAAGAGACAAATGTTTAAATTCAATTCCAACAGTTTTTTCTTGTGTAATTAGTAACGGTATATTTACCCCGCATTCGGTCTGCTGCTGCACGGTAGCCGTGTTTTTTAAATAATTAATTTTTGTTGTTAATTTTGAGACCGTCAGACAGATTTATTCGACTTTTAGAATAAGTTGACGGACCCAGTGACGGTTTGTTCTGGCAATGAGATATAACCCGCTACTCAAAGAGAGCATTCCCACACAGTACGTAAAGTGCCATTATGTCCGGAATGAATGAAGTGCAAGCCGACGACATACGGGCATCTTATACTCCCTTTGCTTCATCAAGGATATTGACACTTGTTCGCTGTCATCAGCTTTTGTTCTATCACGTGTTAGGTTACACATACACTAAATCGTACACGTGTTCATGTCAACACGTACGTAGTGGTACTTCACAGCATTATTTTTATGCATGCTTTGTATTTCTACTGTGCATGAATGACTGGTGAGGGTAACACAAAAAGTAATTAAAAATTAAATTGTCTCTGTCTGGAGAGTAAATACAAGTAGGTTTATTTATCATGGAGGTTGTACGTCGAAGTGTCTCGCAGCGGTTTCGCGTCGCAGTGGAAAGCTAATCGCGTCGCGCGCCGTTCGCGCGTTATAATTAGTACAAATCGTCTGCTCGATGCTACTGATGGTAGAGCTAACAAACTGTAGATTTGTCTTGACGCAATGAAATAATTTATACAGGAAAACATTCTGTATTCGATTGCGACTATATTGATATGTAATTTAACAACAATAGCAAATATTATATTTCTCCTAAATTTGAGAAAATTCTCTTGCCTACGTTACCGGCCTTATTCTGTGTGTTGCATATTGTTGTTTTATTACAACCAATATCAAAAATCCAACAAGTTTATTGAAAACGCGAACTGTCTAGACATTCGTATAGACAAGTCCATGGAATCCGGTAATCTCGCGAGCTAATAGATTCGATAATTCATCGGTGCGTCTGAATCGATACAGTAGCTGTGCGATTGATGGCGCCTGTCTTAGCTGGTGAAACGCTTCACGTGTCTGTCACACTGGCTGCAACAGAGACATTCGAAATTAAAACTTTTAATGGCAACATTGTTTTGTTTCGTACTAAACAGTATACTGTTTTAGAAATTTATTCTTAATTTAAAATTACTTGAAAATCATTTCAAAATAAATAATAAATTTCTAAAATAAAATATTTTTTAACTATCTAAGTTATCTTATCTTGTGTGGGGGCCAGTCAGTACAGACCGGCAACACTTCGACCCAGTGGGATCTTTTGTGTCGACTTCCCCAATAATGACTGCCATAGATGTTCATGGCAGCCAGGACCTACGGCTTAACGTGGTCTCCGAGGCACGGAGCAGGCGATAATAGTCAATCAATACGCACATAATTTTAAAAAGTCATATAACTTCGTTATATGACTTATATAAGTTATATGACTTTGTTCGACGTGGATTCGAACCCGAGACCCATTGCATTGCAGTCTGTTGGTCTCCCCACTGAGCTATCGCTGCTCAACTATCTAAGTTACTTTGACGTTTGTCAAATTGGAATAGGTAACAGTTTAATCTTAAAATTAGAAGATTTCTTAGCATAAATGACAAAGGAGTACATACATGGTTAATTTATATTAACGAACACTCACATTCGGCAAGAAATGTTATTTGTTTAGTTTCGATGAGAATTGATTCAAATGATTCTATTAAACTGTTACAGAATTAAAAACCGTACAGAGTAAAGGCACCTGCAACTACGTCCTCAATCACAGATTACTGTTTCATCAGCTGGTGTACTTAAAAAAATGTAATATATTACAAAAATGGAGAACAGTAGTAAAATTGTAGCACGTTTTCCACCGTTTTCCCATAGCAGTGGGTACGGCGACGACTTGGGCTGTGGCACTAAGCGATTAGTCGCGCCTCAGAATTGTCAAGTTCGATACACATTTTTGTAAAGAAATGTCCGTTTTATTCAATTCTCTGTGGTCACATTCCAATGCTCGCTTCAGTGACGCCCTGGTTACGCGGACATTTTTTTGTCATAACAGATTACTAAAGAGGTTCCAATGATATTTCGTAACAAAAAATTTACAAATTACTCTATGGCTTTACGACAAACAATAATATTTTTTGTTTATTTTCGGAATAAAAATATTTTAGTCCAATAAGTACTTCTTATTATGTCGCAGGGTATAAAAGAAAACATTTAGCACTAGTAGAATTACTCTGACTCATTTGCCATATAAAAAAGGAATGTAACAAGAAGGTTTCTAAAAATAGATATAAATTAAAACATTTGACCCGCAAAACCGTTTATGTCAGTTGAAAGCGAAGAAACAATGCTTCCAAAAAGTTTTCTCGTAAGGAACCTTTCACAAGCCATTAATGTCTATATTCCGACCCCCTAAAGAGTTGAAAACACGAAATGGAATTATGGATTCCCCTAAAAGTCGCCATTAGAATTAGAGGCACAATTTATTCCGCACCGGGGCCCAATATTTCCGCACGTTTCCTGTGCCTACGGTCTCTACGGCGGGTGCATCACTAGCAAATCATAGAAACGGGGCGCTACACTTAAAACTGAGCTTATCGGAGTACAATATTGTATTAATTTATTACCAGCAACGCGTATTGCTTAAGAAAACGCTTAGGCATTCAAGCAATTCTAGTTGTTCATTCTTTGGATTTGATATAGATATCATATCGCTTAACCTTGCTATAATAATAATAATAATATCAGCCCTGTATTAAACAGTACCACTTCTGGGTACGGGCCTCTTCTCACTGTGAGAAGGGTTAGGCCATAGTCCACCACTCTGGTCTAGTGCGGGTTGGCAGAATTCACATATCTTCAAGAACATTATGGAGAACTCACAGACATGCAGGTTTCCTCACGATGTTTTTCTTCACCGTTAAAGCAAGCGATAAATATTGAATACGCATATAACTTCGAAAAGATGAGATGCGCGCCATGGGTTTGAACTCGAGACCTCTCGAGACCTCTGCGTGGCTGCCCATCAGCTTCCCACTAAAGATAATACATGCGAACTTTTATGACTTTATGGACGTGCTCGCAAATTGACTGGTTTACTAGACTTGGTTTGACTATGTGACTAGCCAGTGTAATCTAGTCACGGCATCAAATCCTCGAAAGGTATCCTAACTAAGAAAGATTTTATCTCGTAAAAAAATTGTTATTGTGACCCAGTTATTTTACGTATCTCAATGTTTAAAGCATCAGACTTGCATTCGATGAGCTCAATCCTTCCTCTTTTATTTACCGAGTTTACAAGGGATCTCCGAGTAAGTATGTGTTTGAAATCTTATTATCCTTTTTCTAATAATAATTTACTAATTAACTATTTTAATTAAACAATTATATTAAACCATACGTACTTAATTAATAAAAGGTTTTACGTACAAATTTATTCTGAGTGGAATTCCAATATAGATAATTTAAACAGTTTACCAAAGATAGAAATGTCTCGAGCAAACTGAAACTTCTAAATGATTTCAAAGGCCAACGAAAACATGCAAACACATTAATTTATAGGCACGAAAACAAACTTTTTAAGTCAGTAACCAAACTTTTGCATTAAGTCCCGAGTCGGGCAAACAATTATGGTTACACCTATTACACCGCCGTTTGTCTGTTTATCAAACAACTTTTTGTTTCCATTTCGCTTGATATTTGGCTTTAGCTTTATGATACATCTGTCTTCACAATTTCATACATATTTAATCACGTTGAATCTATTACAGTTTAATTATAATTGAGGGGCCAATTTGCAACAATGTAGTGACGAGGTCCAATAAACATTTCAACAAGCTGCCTGTCAAATAAAGCCAACAAATATTTTAATGGCTCCATACATCGACCCTTTTTATTGGCAGTATAAAGTCGTCCGTCGAACGCATAGCCACGGACCAACCCTTAGGTACTAGTGGGACAAAGTCGCAGGCCGTTCTATAAAATAAATCTAGCAAGTTATCGTCCACAATAAACAGTCGCCGCGGAAGGCTATCGCCAATTCCCACGCAAAGTTGCTGTTAATAAAAGCAACAAAATTATATATTCAAGAGTTAGGAGGTGGTGGTATGGCAGTTAGAGCCTTCTACGTGGTCCGAGTTACAATGCAAATTGCCGTGGAGGGGTGCGCCGATGCCCTCTAACTGTGCGACTCGCAAAGATGGCCGCCGTAATAGCGAAATGAAATTATTAAGCATTGTCTTGTGAAATCGGCCGCAGTCGACACCTGAGACATGGCCACGACCACTTAGCGTGGATACTCCACGGAGCGCGAGCCGCGGGGTAACGAGCCGCCCGCCATGCGCCACCGCGCTCCAGCCTCCTCCACGCACGCCGCACGCCGTCTGCGACTCTACGCCTTTATGAGTAAACACGTTCTAATGTGTAATTATACATGCATAACTAACATCTCAGACGCCAAAACTTCGTGGAACACAATCCAAATTTAGCGAAGATACAATACACCACGTGTAAGAGAACATAATACCAGACGAGTTTAATTTTTCTATGAATTTTTATAATGTTATAAGCGTATATTACGCTTGGCAAAATAGTAATGAAAAATCACCACGGAAGCAACTCCACACTTTTCTAACGCCAAGACATTACTTACGACCCTCGCCTGAAAGCTTTGTATTAAAATTTAAATCTACTTTGCAAAGTGTATTTTATACACGTGCTCTTGCAATTTTGATCGTTCATAAAGCTCCGAATAGCTCCTATTATTACGCTTTACCTTTGCGGTATTGGGTGTTACACATCTCTCCCCAACCATTCCAGTTAACATTTTGACTAAGTCTCCCATGAATTTGGTATGCATAATGTTAATATATTATAGATGCTTTAATTACTCGTTTGCGGTACACTTGTGGTTTCTCTGTTGATGTTCGTTTCTATTCGCTTATGTTTATAGATGAGAGCTGCGTTAATTTCAGTACGCATCTGCCAGTGGCGGTGATTGAAAAAACTCATCACAAGAATCGATCGAAACGGAAACGACCATTAATTCACGTAATGCGAAATCGATGTCCAAAAACGTGTCTTACAAAAATAAATTAATTTCAAAATTTGTTTTCGACAACAAAGGCCAGGTTCCTTCTACTTATTGGTCGAGTGAAATTCCTCTTTAATCCAACGCATGCCCACTCCGTGTTTTTAATTTCACACAAAAAACAGCTTCGCGTCGGTGATCAATCAAAACTCCCGCCTGTTTCTTTTTTCTATACTTCATTGCAATACACTTTCGCCTCTCTGTAACCGCTATAAATGTGCCTGTATTATTTTGTTTGTATAAAGGAAACGGGTATCTTATAAATTAAATTAGTTTCGCGGATTTTCGTCCTGGTGCCTAAGATTAATTACATGATTCAAATGGGATTTTTAATGGCAATATAATATGATTTCTTGTTTTAATGATGGCTGTCTTCACTAAATTGCATTTGTGTATTTAAAATAAAACTAGGTGTGTTGTTAAAGTTGTTAGCATTGGTCTCGTCATGTGAAACAGATTTGCAGAGATGAATGTAAGGCAGTTCGACACAGAGTCACGCAGACTCGTCAGGATGATTGAGTGGTCGCATGTTGAATGCCAATCGCAGCTCAGGCGCCGCTCTATGTCTATAAAGTGCACACAAAATACTAGACCTTCTCGCCGTCTTAATATGCAACTGTAGAACATATCTTATAAATGTAATTATTATCTTATTTTTGCGTAACAATTAAAATTTAACTACTTCTTACATGGTTTATCGTATTTTTCAATCATAAGATCAATAATAATAATTATTGCAATTAACTACAGTAAAATCCGTTCAATGCAGATTAATTTTAATTATTACAAAGATTTTTTTTACATTTCTAAACACAAATTAAACATCTTCATTTCAAAACCGTTTTTTTTTTAATTTTTGCAATCGTATTATTAATTTAAAATATGTAGGTTAAGGTAATATATAACAAAGTATTAACAAGTATTTTAACATTGCTTAACATTGTTATTATATAACACAACTATGTCGCTCCATCATAACTAACTCAATTACAAAGACTATATAATTTATAAAGTGCTCTAAATGCGCCTAGTCCGCATGCATTTGCTCAGTTTTCACAATATCTTTCTACGATAAACAATGAATGCGTGTCAAATGTATGGAATTACATTTATATTTATGATATCAAATAGGGATTTATTATTCGTCAGTAAACATCCCCGATAAACCGAAAGACGTTCACGATATGAGAAGTTTTCCACATTAACATGTGATTCCCTGCCTAATCGTTTATATTCATAGCTCTGCCATGCCACTCATTGCCCTCCTGGAGAAGCGTGTAAATAAACATTCGCATTCGTTTCGCGTTCGTGATCATTCGGCCTCATTCGGCCGGGGCGGCCCGGGATTACGTGATTTATTCAACAGACTCTAATTGCTACCGAGTCTTTTCTCGACGACCGTACCGCAACAATCTTGAGCGTTGTGCTTTGCTTTATAAGCACGTAGAACTGTTACTACGAGGATGCGGCGGTTTGTTGACTCTAACTTGGAGTAACCGTAGTAGAACTGTCTTAGAAGTCTATCTGAGTAAGCTCTAATAAAATAGATGACATACATACATAAATGTTATAAGAACTGGTAAATACTAGTCGAATACCTGCCTACAACCCATATATGAACTAATTTACTATTTACTAAATCTAATATTAGTTTCAAATTTGTATTTTTTACTTCGGATATAAATTGAATGATAAAATAAATTGTATTCCTTTACGTCAGCGTAAACCATCCAAACAGACGGTGAACATAAAATATCAAAAATAGCTTGTCGCCGTGACATCCCAAGATCAGTTCCATCTCCATATTTGCTTTACGAATGGCTCCTACCTACAGCATTCAAAGCGAGCATTGGTTTCATTCATTTGCACGTTTTCATTTCAGATCTGTAAACATAAAGGTCGCTGTGAGTTGACACAGTGATGCATGCAGACAGATACAAGATAAGCAAAAAATTGTGTTTTCAAAGGCATAAAGTCGTATAAAAAAGCTGAGCTCATATGGCACTGCAATATCATTCGAAAAGTTGGCGACGAACCGAACTTTTTTAAGTTGAACGATAAGATTACGTAATCTTTAGCCGACACCGACAATCTGCACTAAATCCTATTTTAAAAACACGCAACGGTGGCTTTTAAAGCGCACTCTCGAGAACTAGAGACACTCCCACACTTATCTACACCAAACGTTTTTCTTCTCGATGCGTCCATTTTTTTTCAATCTTTTGTACCGAGACGCATATGTAGTGACGATACGTTTTGTCTCATAATCCGATTGTAATTGAATTTCGACACAATATCCTTTATGCGAACTGTAAAGGATTTTCAAGTATAGTGCACATACATTATGACAATAAGAAAAGTTCTGTAGCTCCTACTTCCTTTGTAGCGATATTATAACGAGATGAAACATAAGTTTGTAAACTAATTAATAGGACATAGTTTATACATTGCTTGCACTAGTCCGTTTTTCACAAACTTTGGAAGCGACTGTAGCACATTCTGAACAAACAAAGAAACACATTACAAAGCCATAAACCAAGCAACAAAGGCACCGACGAATACGTGTTGAAACTGATCCATCATGTCTCCTTTTAAAATAACAAAAAAACTCATACGCTACACACAACAGATGTTTTCGTAAAAAACCGACCCCTATCGACCCCTGAATATAAAACGCTGACTATAATTTCTATTAAAATAACTGTAATTTCCTAAATTATCTTTCTATCATAAACGTTTAAATGCAAATTTGGCATTCTGATGTATTAATGTGGTCATAGTTTTGACAAATTGCAGTGGGCCTCGCGTCAGAAAATTAATTTGGTAAAACAATTTCATCTATATTCGACAGGTGCTTGGTTTTTTAATGAGGCGTTTCAAATTATCTAGTTATATGTTGAACTAGGACTGTCTTTATCACTTTAGAACTTTTACACATTTTCGTAAACATGTTTTGATGTGGACCTCGGCTTGTTAATCATGCGTGTGTATCTAACATCTATTTAACAGATAAAAGTATGTTATCTCTTCATCTTGTTGATTTTGCACTAAAATGTAATTTGTTCTCGCACTCGCTGGCTGTTTTGATAAAATCAATAAACAAGCAACGGAAAAATATAAGCACTGTTTGTACATTTCCACTATTTGAGCATTAACTGCGGTGCATAACGGGGCTGTTATCATTATCACTAATGAAACCGATATATATGAAATAGAATCATCAATATCAGAAAGTAAACACAATATCGATCAATAAAGAGTTGAGCATATCAACATGCAAAATTCCAATTAGATTCGAAACATATGATTGTGATAAACCAACCGTTATTGAAGTCGCTTATCTGCGTAATTAGAAAGGAACTAAGCTGTAACCATTTGTGTTTATGGGAACATTCGAGTGTTGTACAGTCATGTATCTGTATCTGATAGATAACATAGAGGGAAACCGTTATTGCGTATTGATACCAATAACATATTAAATCTTAATGAATTATTATGGCTGTTGAAAGTCCTTAATTCTTTCCTCGTTGCTTCCTTTAATTTAAATAATAAGACGTACCCGACCGATTCCGTTAAGGTAAACGCATGCGCCACATCCAATCGTGAAGTTCCATGTTTTGCCAGATCTAACAAAGAATGACTGATTTTATTTTTATAACATTTCGGTGCCGTCACATATCCTATATGATCACATGGAATCTAAATAATACTAGCGAAATATCCGTGTATTGCAACTCTCGCAATTATTTTTATAATAAATTAATACAATCGTCATGTTTTATTAAGATGGATAATACAAATATTGTAAGATAACTTGTATTGAGAACGTTGCTTTAGGAAATGCCGTATTAATTTGCAAATATCTTTAATGTATTGCAATGCATTAAATGTATAATAAGTATGTATTTACAAAAAAAAAACGTATATAAGTATGTTTATCCATTGTCTAGTACCCATAATACAAGCTCTGCTTAGTTTGGACTAGATGGTGTTGTGTGCATGTGGTAGAATATTATTATATTATATTATATTATACAAAAAAAAACATTGCATTGTTTTTGCTGACTGATCTTTTAGATATCGATATCTGTTATCGTGATCATGATACGGGATTATAAGCATTGCAGTGGCATTCGTGAGAAATAAACACCAACCGTTAGCTCAAGTCAGTGCATTTACTTTATAATAGGTAATCATGTGAAAATTATAAAAGAATAACGGCTAATATAAAGGATTTAACAAAGTTGGGCGGAAATTCCAACAAAATAGTAGAGCGTCTTAAGCGTTGACCTAATTGGGCCTTCAGAAAGGTCAAGTTCGTAGTACGAGACGCCGACGCGCATGTATATGAGAAAATCTATGAATGGAGAACAAGGACTGTATAGATATCGGGCCTGCTCGATACTAACTCTTCACCCTCGAGGGAGACAGGCTTAAAGTTACGAATAATCAATAAAGGAAAATGAGAAACGTTCTAAGTATACCCCTAATGTTCTCTACCAAGTTTTATTGCTCACTTTTTAAATAGAGTGCCTGTGAAGAAACATGATATAAATTGTTGAAAAATAAATGAACATCACCAAGTGGTACACGGGGATTAAGGGTAATGTGTGCGGTCGTTAACAGAGACATTCAAAAAATAATCTACCACGGAATCCAGTACTTTACACCCGCCGCGGATTCGTCAGAAGGGAATAAGGCATCAAATATTCAATTTTAAAACAACCGCTAAAAGCGAAACGTCATCGCCTACAGAAACGCAGCTGGGACTTCACGATTTAGAAATTTTGTTACAGATGGGGACACGCACTCCGCTCCGCACGGGAGATAAGTAAAAAATTGCATTAGCAAAGTGAAAAACATAAATGAAGACGACAACAATAATGTTTTAGATGTCTTAAAATTGGCTTCCTTAAATGTTTAGAGGGTGTGTTGGTGACGCAACAGAAGTGATTCGAGTCCCTTGAAATTGTTCTGTCAAGAACAAGAAAATGGCACGCAGAGTAGGAAAAATTTCATTAGCGCCAATCAAAATGACGAGGTCCAAAATGAAGCTCGCAAAGAGAGTCGTAATCACGGAGTTCAGCAGGCACCCCCTCGACGTGAGGTCTTATTAAAGGAATAATATTTACAAAACGAGACGCCTCAGAAATCCCCAAATTAAGATCTCGCCGAAACCCGCCCAACTTCCACAAAGTGGAATCATTAAATTAAAAATGTAAACTTTTCTCTTAGCAAGGTAATGGGCATCCCGATGTAGATAAATAGATGGAATAGCTGCAAAAAGGAGCATTTTCCTGTTCATTAAATTTTTCCTTCGCTTTTTTTATTTCGACCCCTGGTGCTAATTTTGTTGGAATTCACGCCCCTCAGCTCCACCCGCTGGGACTCAATCACAGAAATTTTATATCCGGAATTAAATAAGTACCCGACAGTATTACGGACAAAATTTAATATGAGCTTATTTTTAGCGGAGTATCTTTCTTAATTAATCAGCTACTTCGCTCTATGCTTATTGGATTTAAATAAATTCGGAAATATTTTGTTATGCCGACACACAAACAGCTCGATACTTGTTTTGAAATTGGTTTAGAAGTCGCTAAGAAGTAAAGCTGAAGGGAATATTTCCATCAGTGGTGAGTTAAAAGGGTGGTTTGTGTTAATAACTCGATTGTCTATATTAGTGAGTGATATACATTTAGTAGGAAACGTCAGCGATCTCGGGAGTAAATGCAATTACATCTGCTAATATGCCATCTGCAACCGACGCGCGATGCTCATCTCGGAGCGGACGCCGCGCGGTGTAGTTCGCTATTAACGATGCCACCCTTTACCAGTTTGGAGTTCACTTGGAATTCAGTTATTCTCTCGCTTCTCCAATTATTTGTTTTTAATAACACACATCAATACTATCAAGTGTATACCGCTAAGAGTAAATATTTACAGATTGTTTCATTCCACGGCTGGAAAATAAAAGAGGTCTGATGGCTGCTCAAATGTTTTCTCCTTATTAGGCGCCTATAATAATTATACGACAAATGGACCGCACCTTGCATTAATTTCTCTTTTTGATTTAATGTCAACATCCAAATGTCTTCGTAATACGATATCGGGTTTCCTTATAAGTTATTGATTGGTGCAAATAAGGAAATCGAATTATTCAATGTCCGCCCCTCATTTGTTTCCCGCTCCCCCACACCAGAGATGAAGAAATTCTTTCTGAGTTTTCGATTACTTGTCCAATTAATTTTATAGATTCATTTGTCTTAGACGCTTTGAAATATGCACTGCAAATATTTAACGTTTATTTTTGCAACGCTAATTTTGTGCTCTTGGTTACCGATTCATTTATTTTTGTTTTCAATTCTTTGGATGACTGAGTTCATGCTATTTCTTCTGCAATCAGATGAATGGTCGCCTCAAGAAATGGTTTTATTAAGTGAATATTTTAGTTCAAAGCTGCCACCAGATGATGCGGTATATAGCAGGACCATAATTAAAATCTTATTCCAGTTGGAAAGACAGATAGACTATTATGTATTGTTAGCATGTTAAGATACTATCATATGTGACCTATACCAGTGTCACGATATCAGTTAGTGTTGTTATGACCCAAATGTAGATGTCCGGAACTTGATCGAGGTGTTATGACTATACATCTGTATATATAATTGGTGACCACAGACAATTGGTCGAAAAGATAGGCCGTCAAAGGCATTTTTACCTTTACTTGTGTTGTTTTATTACGGATATTGACATTGACAACTTGTGGATTATGGCACGCAAAGCCTTTAGAGTTTCCCTTGTCCCAATAGGGTTCATATTGGTAGATAACGCATGAGCACTCACTCTCACTTGAAGAGGTGCCCGGAGTGGGACAGGGATGTTGAGTGTTACGTAATACGAGCAGTTAGGGTATTGTGATGAGAGGGAAAGTTCACGTTCCGTTTCTCATCACGCCTCTGCGCGCAAGTGGGTGAGTGCGGTTACTGGCCAGAGCAACGCACCGGCCATTCATGACATAATTGGCAATCGGGCTCATTAAACAGATGTATTTTCACATGGTGAACATGTTAACACCTTTGTAGACTTACGATGTGTTCGTTACGTATTGTAAGGGTGCGCTTAATTCACTCGTTTAAGTACTTCTATTCATGTTTCTACACTACATCACTGTATTTATAAGGTGAAAGAATATTTGTACTGTCTGATGCACTACTGCAATGTTCGAATGCGTGAACGCTGAACCTCAAGTCCTGTTAATATCAGTAATAAGATCAGTACAATAGGTTCTTAATATCTAATAAACAGTGTGTTCTATAATTGCGTGATAAATATAGGTATGATGTTATGAAAACTATTACAGTATAATGCAACGACCTATTTATGTTCATAATAACACAGTAAAACCACACATTGTCGACAATACCTAAGTCATAAACGAAACCTTCAATTACGTTACAACTGTGACTGTAATAAATCAACAATTGAATAGGCTATTATTGCTTCGACCAATCGCACTACACTATTCCACACTGTGTCGAATTACATACACATTGATAATCAAGGACGATAGCGAAGCATTCTGAACTTTAACTCCTAGGCGATAAACAAATGACTAGCTGAGATTATTATTCAATTATTACCCGTAATGGGCGCTGCGAGATTCGAGTCGGCGAGGCTGCACGGTCAAGTGAAATTTAACTTTAAGCGCTACAGTATTCGGAATGTGACGCCTGCTAAGTTTGTAGGTGTAAGATAACAATGAGTGGTCAGACAAGGTGTTAAGAGAATACCTATTGTTCAAATCGGCGTGAGCGTGCGCGGGGGCGCGCCGCGGCGAGATCAAAGCCGATTGACATTGAGACGTGACCACACCTTCTTCACGTTAGATACCGATGCCCCGATTGAAGATTCACGTACTCAATGTTTTGTTGCTTTACGAATCCAACGGGGAATTGATTCTAAGAAAAAATTATTTCAATTAAAGTTTACTAAGCGATGAATGTTAACGATGCGTTTTTATATCTTATTACTGTGAAGGCCGATATCGCAATTGGACTAACTAATGTCAGTTTAAAAGTATTTTCTGTTCATTAGGCCGAGTAACAGAGCCATGTTATAAACGAAACATGTACAGTTGTATGGTGTAGGGGTATGAGTAAAGGGCATAATTTGCACACAAAGGCACACGTCATCAAACGGCACAGTCGGACACCTCCTTACATCACAGCGAACACTCCCTTGCCGGTCCTTATCTTGATATCGCTCGATAATATTTCGTCATGGTATAACAGCCGCGGTAAATTATATCATAAATAGTGCTCTACTAATATTACAGTAGATATACAGAAATAAATAATTCTATATTACATGTGCATATTTTTAATAATAACGGTGTGAGTTGCTATTAATGAATATTTTTACTGACATTGCCAACTTGGCTATTTGTCGTGGTATGTTTTCATGATATTCGTAGATTATATTATATTATTGACACTGTTGTTTTCTAATATATGTATGATTGTGTATTATCAACATCGAGTTAATGAAAAAATATTATAGAAAAGATTTGTAGATTGTACGGTGCTTTAAATGGCTTGTGCTAGTAGGTAGGTACTTGTTATAAAAGTGACAGCAAAAAATCAGTAATTGCAATCCTGACTTATAAAATATCTTCGCATCGTTGAAAAACTAAATTTGCCATCATTTTGAAAATAAGCCATCAACATCGCACGTTGCCGACATAGTGACGCCGGGGTGTTAAAACGGGACCCTTTACAAAATCATTTCTATTCCGTTTTCCGAAGTGAAAATTGCCCACGAACGGTCAAAGGGTTAACGATTTAGTGTTTATTTGAATTCCGCCTTTGTTAGTTTAAAAGGCGTTAGAATGTAAACGGATCCTTTGTTGTGATTGCCCTGTGTTTTGTTCTGAACGGCTCTGGTTTATTGTTTTGTCGTTTGCGCGTTCTCTGTGGAGTGGCGCCCCCTCGTGACGTGACAACGACGTTTCAATTTACGGTGTGCACAAAAGGTGAGCTTTAGGTCACCCATTTAATTGATTTTTACTGAACTTGGATTGTGATTTCTTGGAATGACTGTTAATCATTTTATTATTTTATACGCCACCTTTTACAAAACTTTTTACTTCTTTATTTTAATTAACCATGGTTAGTAAATTATAAAATCAGGTATCATAATATTCATTTTGTAATTCAAGAAACCATATTGTTAGAAACTGTCACAAGCCGACTGCCACAAGGAGTAGAAGCAAGTTTATAAATAAAGTAGTCCCTTATTAAATTTCAAATCAATTAAAGTGAAATGAATTATTGTATAAACCCTTTTAAAATTGTGATTATCGAAATGATATAACGGAGGTCGTTAAATAACATTTTATCTTAATACTCTAAGTCTGACAGGATTATTTTAATATGGATGCTGATGAGTCTGATGACACACGTACCTACTTCATAAGAAGAGATTTGAATTCCATTAGATAAAAAATATACTACGATGTTTGACTATATTTATAATACTGCCGACATTATTTATCGGAGATGTAATGTAACTAATTGATTTATAATTACATGTTATGGTATGTATAATTATTCTTTCAGATTAGTTTTCTATTGTGCGATAATGAGAGCTTAGACTTGAACACCGAGCTATGATCTCATGACAATTGGAAAAGTCTTGAACCATGTAACTATTTCTTATTACTTGTTTATATATTTATGCTACACGACAATAAATAACTACTGGTATGCAATAAATAAATTAACGTTGTTTTTATTTATTTTGTAAGATTTATCGATACAATGTTATATGAAGTAAAAAAACTTCTACAATTCACTTTGCATCCGCGCCTATATTTTAATAAGAGATCATATAAATGCAAGTTTAACAAGCAATGATCAACCAAAATGGGAGATCAGAACATTCATCGCCTTTGTATTCCCATTGTGCGTACCACAGCATGGCATCGGTCCTCATTGAGGCCTCTCGGTGGGGCGCCTACAGTAGCCCAACAGTCTCTTTTTGTACAGCCAACATTTTATCAAACATTTTAATGGCCGGCTTTATGGAGCCAACAAAAGATGTGTGCCAACAGAGGCGTTAAATCCTTTACGATTTGATGATGATGATCACGCGTTTGTCATTGGACCGCACTCCGAGCTTGTCAGCGGTCATGCGTGAACGCATATTGAAATTCATTTGTTGTGTTATTATGAGATCTCTTTTGATACAGATTTTTTGTCATTTAAGTTGCTTAAGTTTTTCTTTTTATGCTGCCGCGGTTGTAAATTATTATTGATAGAAAAAAGTAGAATACTTACCCAATAAACGCACGCATCGCAATATTTGGTAAAATAAAATATAAAATTCACAAACACAATCATGCTTAAAAAACTAAACATAAACAACTAACGCATTCAATATTACTACACGATTAAATACAATGTAAATTTATCTGTGACTTTCAGTTTTAATCAATAGCTAGGGTGTAACCTGGAACCAAAACAACGACAACTAACATTTCACCCACAAATATTCCAATTACATTTAGATACAATAAAATTATAATCACACCATTGAGACATTATGCAATCGAATGTATAAATAAGGACTGATTCACGGACCAATCAAGCATTTAAGAAAATCATTGTTTACTTCAAATTTCAATGACAATGAAATGGGACCTACCTGTTCAGATATGGAAATTGCGATACACAATAAAATAGAAAACAATGAAAATAAAACACACCAATAAGCAATTTTGTTGGAAATATTATACTGTCTGTAAAAGTCCTGCGTTGCGGGTGTAACGTGAGGTCTTCCAGGCTACCCCCTTGGCCTGCGAGCAACCGGCACAGCGGCCGAGCCCGCTCGTACGTTTCCGAACGCAACCGAACCCGGCCGAACGAAACCGAACGCGCGGTGTGACTGAGATAGCGACATACCTGTCTGGCGCTTTCATTGACAGGCACCTGAAATGAAGAAAAAAATCGATCCAATTCGTTGAAAATTTTAAATTTAAAAAATTTTGTTCTTCTACTACATTTGAGACACAGATAAATTTACATGCAAGAACGTGTGTAGGTTACGTAAAACATCGTTTCGCTGTACTAAGAATTACAACTAGATTTCTTATTGATTAAAATACGGAATCGTGTACACCAAGCAATCGATGTGAATAGAGAACATGTCTATACAAAAGGATAACAAAAATGTATTATCAAAATTAAAAGTAAACATAGTAAAAAGAATAAACAATAATGTGGCAAAAACAGTTAAAAACAACATTGCAAGATGTATTAGGACAGTTGTTAAAATATGGGGTAGCATCGAGCGGCTTGACTCCGCGGCTCCGGTGTTATTGTGCGCTCGCACGCGATCTCTCTCTCGTGTTTGCATTCGCACACTGCGCTATACCACTACCAGTTACAAGGCTACAACGGTCTGTTCCATTTTTGAATCTACACTACTAAATAATTTATTATTCAACATCAGATTGACTTTCAGCCTTATTGTATCCTATGCTTGCGTAACCAACTTTAAATTAGTACAAATTGTAGGTACTTAATATGTAATATTTATGTACCTATGTAAATCAATATTGTTACAGAAATATATTTTAAAGCGTATAATAATAAACTTAATATTAATTTCCGGTCATATATTGCAGTGACTCATCGATATTAATCAATTAGAGATTTGTATACATCTACGTAGTTATACAAACGGCCCAATAAATAAATTAATATTGAGTCATTACAATACATAGACCCCTCCCGATGGACAAATTTATTAGATTATTACCGGGCAAGATCACGCAAACGGAATCGTAAAATTAAAGGAAATCAATTCCGTAAAATTGAATCCAATTCCCTTAATATCATTTTACTATAACGAGGGCGCACTTAATATTGGCCGGCACTTAAGCTTAGTACTGATCATACCAAAACTATGCAACAAAGTACCGTTAAACGTTGCGATTGTATCATTAGAGTGGATAATGAAAACATCAAAGCGCTAAAAATAATTTATCGAGACAGAACAAAAATATCAAATAATAAAAAGAGCTCGCTATGAATAAAGTGGCGTAGAGTAGCGGTTCAGACAATACATTTCACTTCGCGTGTGAACAGCCATCGATGACTATCGTTTTGTGCTATTTTGACACAAATACTTTTCTCGTAGATATAGTAATCGATGGCAGTAACCGAGTACAGACGCATACACGCAACAAAATCAAAAGTCACCTACTCGAAAAAACCAATCTATCAATATTAGAACACAAAAAATATGCAAGTCAGTTAATAATCCCGAATCGGCAATCGACAATGGAAATAAAGTCACAGTCACTTTTTTAATAATGGCAATACAGTTTTCTTTTTTATTACCACCCTAGGTTCGTTTGACATTTGAACCGGCTGATGACTTAGCCGCCATGATTGATCGCCGCGACCCACTAAATGAGTGCAATTTACCGTTTATTTTCTCTTCTATTCAATGTTTGTTATTGTTAACTGCATTAAATTGTGTCCCTCCAAAATTATAATTCAGTTTTATTAATGTCTTACAAACTGATCTATTTTTTACTTTGCGATGTTACAATGTAGTTATAAAACAAATTAATTTGAAAACAAATAATAAAACAAAATATAATAATATTTACATACAAATTAACTGTTGAACTGTGACTGGCATTCATTTGTCAATTCCAAGTGTCATTCCAAATCCCACAGTTGAACAATAGAAACTAAGTAACCTAAAATGCTATTTCGATGCTTTAACTTAAAGTTCAAAATAAAATGACACTGCAGACAGTAGGTTTAGACAGCTCCTTGAGAGCAAACACACCAATATTAAAACGTATTTGAATGCTCTTAAAGTTTTGTATCGGTCGGACGTATCGCCAGGATTTGAAGAAAATGAGCGACTGTATACAATTTATCATCGAGCCAAGTATCCGCCCAAACCGTAACGAATCACTAGTAAATAAATTGACCACAAACATTTCGGACCATTTCTTTTGATGTAGCGTCCAGAAACAACTTCCATATTAATTTATTAGTGATGTAAGTATCCAGAAGATTTGTAGCTCGGTTGATTTGCGTTTCAGCCATAAATCAAACTACTCGTGTTGAGTCCATTCTTTCCCTATTTTATTAAGAGGATAGAATAAAGTACCTGTCTGCTCTGCTAAACTGCTCTTATGACGTAATAGTACAGTAAAGAATACATTTTATTGGTGGTATATTAAGTAATAGTGCTAGATTAAATCGAGTGGGGCAATTTAAAAAAACAAAGTCTATTGAGTAATGTACTGTGCAGAATTGTTATTAATCATGATATTGTTTTCATCTGCCAGCATTAATGTAATCAATGAAAACATGTAGTGGGTAGAGCTCGTGCACACGATGTTATTTTAAGACAGTTTCACAATCATATCCCTCCCGTACGTACATGGAGGTGGACGATGATCGAGTCTAATGAGTCACAGAGTATAAATTACATTTGACAGGTCATAGAATTAGATTGATACGTTCTAGGCTACAGATTCAATTGATAGTGATGTGCCGGGATGTGGGGGTCTACAATGTCATTTAACGTACCTTATAATGTAACCAAACTAATTCCTGTGTCAATTGAATATAGGCTTGCTATATGATTTAGTTTTCTGTAACTATCCATACTTAATCATTTCCAACACAAATAACCATGAATATTTTGATAAAACTACTCTACTAATATAATATGTTGTCAAAATTCTAATTATTTGGAAACAGAATAATCCAAAATATACTTAATTGTGATTCAAACAGCACTGTATACAATTATAAATTGATTTACATATACAATGTATTTCCACTTAAGCAATGATCTGCTCAAGGGACTAGAAATTTCATAGCTCTCAATTAAAACGCAGAAATAATTATTTGGAAACATCCACCCCACTTGTAAATCAATTTATTAAAGTAAATGCGAGTCTGTCCCTCCTTGAAAGTATCACAAGTATCCTTATTTGATATTTTACGACTAGAAACATTTTGTAGATCAAATTATAGCTGACGTGGTTTATTCTTATAAACCGTCCACTTTCCACATACTAATTAGTCAGTTTTATCTACTATAATAACCTGTACGGCTGTAACAAAGTATTGAAACGTAGTACGAACGTCGAATGGCGGCAACTCCTTCGCCCCACCTGCGCTCTAAACAAACTTTTGACACGAGCGTAACAAACATTTTTCGGGAAAAATAATTGCACCTTTATCCTCCTGGGGGCATTAATTTCCCTTCAGCCGCAATTCTGTTGAGGAAACAGCCCAATTAGTGCATTACTTCTTACTTAAGCAGAGATCCGTTATCCTATAAAGTTAGTAACACACTGATATACCAAAATCGGTCGCTAAGAATAAATATGCCGCAAGTAATTGTGTCATATATTGAATTGTCAGTTATTGAATATTCTTTCTATATCTGTTGGTCATATGTGGTGAATGATGATGGAAATCCTTCTATACATATCTAGATGGATTTACATTGAAAAACAGAATATCGCTTATACTCGATTGGTTTCTTAACCCTTCAATCGTAGCAAAACCACGTTGTGTTGTAATTTCATGATAAGTAGGCTTCCAGAGTCCTTAAGCGCACGCTGTGTTGTCAGCATGAAACGAAATTTGCCCATAGCAACAGACTTTTGAATGCAACGCGCGATTGTCACCCTTGGTCATGAATGCAAAGCTACGGTAATCGCTTATTATCAGACCGCCCGTATACTTGTTTATCATCTTAATAAAAATAGGCATTTATTTGATAAAAATATGATCTTAAGTAATCTCACAAACTATAATAGTATATTATTGTTGCAGGGTAGATCTGACTCTGCCACGCCAAGCATCATAATTATAAACTCAAAACTACTCGGGCAAAGTATTAAAGAAGATATGTAAGCGTTTTAACCGTTTTTAGTTATATAAACAATTAATTTCTTTTTCATCACCAACCGGCCAGGTATAAGATAAGACGATCTTTACCTATTTTGATATAAATGACCACTAGTTTTAATAACAACATAAAGTATTATGTAAGACCTACATGAGCTCAGAGCCCACCTGACATAATGCTAGTATTTACTGTTATAATAACATTAATAATGAAGAATTCTTTCAGAAGTCCGTGTAACTTTAATGTAAAGACGAATATAGCAAATTGCAATATAATTAATATTACCTACGTGAACAACGTACAATTTTATGATAAAAAATATCTTAGAAAGAACCGCTGACATTAAGTTAATGTAAGCAATTTATAGAAAAACTCAGAAAATTGTGCATGGCGATCACTAATAAAAGAAGTAGGTTGATTTTATCGTATAGCAGCGTTGTTTTATAGCTAGTGTATCACTGGCTTAAAAACTTGAACCCTTCCAGGTTCGTATACGACAAGATTTTTATTTTTGTTATTTATAACACTCGGAAGAATTATTACTTCTGAATCGTTTAAGTCCTTGTTCAGGGCTTGTAATCCCGCGAGCCGAGATTAAAATGCTCGACCAACGCTAATTAAGAGGGAAACTTTTTTACTTAAGTAAATGATTAATCGAACAGTTGTGTTCTTCGTACTGTATTATAATAACAGTCATAATAAATTGTTCTTTTTACTTTAACTGGCGAGCATATTTTACATTTATAATAAAAATATTTATTTAATATAGTAGTAATTGTACGTACCTATTAGATAGCTGTTTGGTTTCTTTTAGTGTTACTCAACGTTTAATTGGTTACGTTTAAGACATTTACATACCAAATAATAAGTAGCAGTATTTACTAGTAACTAATGTAGTTGCTAGTTCTATATAAGGGCTTAATAGTGTTCACATTACAATGCGTTTTAGTTATTTAGCTGAGTTTTGCACACGTTTAATGGTAGACGCAACGACAGGACCTTTACGAAGACATACAACAATATTCATTGAACTGTCGGCTTTTGACAAGAGTATTTAAATATCAGCGTTTTTACAAGGCAATATTTTTTCTTTGCAATATTATTTTACCACACCTGTCGTGGGTGGGTTAGTGGCATTTGTCGAGCGCTCGATAGTGTAGCGAACAAGCGCTGCTGTCAGCGGCTGCTACTTTAATAGCTATACGCGTGCTAGACGTTCGCCACTGCTTTGAAGTAAACACTTAATTATATCAGCCTTAAAAACATGGAAATCACCTGGGTGATCAAATCCCACATTTTTGTGTCCTAAAATCCTCCTACAAACAAATCACCTGGGTGATCAAATTCCACATGATTTCAATTTATTTATTATGTTTCTTCAAATCACCTGGGTAATCAAATTCCACATAATTAAAATTTGTTTATTATATTTCCTTAAATCGCCTTATTTATAGTATATATCTTAAATGAATGTCGAAAACAAAAATATAACGCATTTTATCTGAAAAATGTCCAATTGAAATAATATACTATAAATCAGGTGATTTAAGGAAACATAATAAACAAATTTTAGAATAAAATTTTGGTCACCCAGGTAATATCACCTGGGTGACCAAAGTGGAATAATCCAAAAACATGGATTAAGTATACCTAACTGTTAGATAATATGTATTGAAGCATGATACTATTATAAGACTGTCGATGTGCCGCGACTTATCCTAGACCGCGGGTCTAGTTGAAACGGTCGCAAGGCACTCATATTGATCCCATTTAAAGATCCAACTTGCAACCCTTAATGCATTAATTATAAAGACAGGATTAAATTTTTCTAAGATTATACCTATAAGGCTAAATATTTTGTTGTTTGTTGGTATTATTAAAAGTTCTTATCATGTGTGAAAACTCACTACTATTAGCAGTCATAAGCTAGATGTATATTATTATTTATTACGTCAGACGAACAATGCCGAAATACTACAAACGCGATTCGGCTGCGTGTGTCAAATGCATGGTTGTGTGCGTGTCGTGTTTTTTCATTAATTTAATGTATTTTAATGCATATTTTATAAAAATATTAAGATTCGCCACTCCTTCTCCATATAAACTTTAACTGTGCCAAATTTCATACTCCTCCGTCCGCGCAATTTTCGTAAAAAGGGGTACAAAGTTTTTGCTTCACGTATTAAGATATAAATGACCTCGCTGTGCCGTAAAGTACGTATTACTATATATATATTCTTAAATACAAATATAAATTACCCTTTTTTAAAATACATATTATCTATTAGGTATTGAAAATAATACAAAATAACAATAGCTTTGTCATGTCATCGAGTAATTTGATGCTAGTAGGGTCGCAAAGCTTGCCTAAGTAATTGCAATTGTTTAACTAATCATTAAATTAATTATGATAATTATCGGCGGCTAGTGGCAATAATTTCGCACGGGTGTGCCACCATCGCCTTGAGTTATGAACGCCCTTTACCGCAAGCTCATCCATTTTGCCCTACTGCGGTCACAGTGGGACCTAATTGGGTCTATAAAAAGGCTAAACGCATCGCCGCATTTGAAATACATATATTCGTAATTCAGGAGTTCAACGTGTATACATGCTATAAATATTATAGTATGCCCATTTTACTGCATCTCTAATATGTATCACGTAATAAATTTATTTGTTTAGGTATTTAATATGATAAAGCCGTCGCTAATTTAAGATCTGAAACGCTGAAATGATTTCACTTGACGGAAATAGCTAAATGTCAAATGTGAATCTAATAGTAAATATTAATATAATATTGTTTATATTACAAGTACAAGACGTCAACGAAGTCGGAATAAAAGGCAACAGGAGCGATTGGCCCGAGGCACCGACTGCGTGGTCACGATTTATTGTACACAACAACAAAATTAATTTTGCACTCGCAAACTTTAAATTAAACAATCTACTCTTACGTTCTACTGCTCTAAATGGTTCAAATTAGTTTGGCAACTGTTTTCCAAAGTGCACCGCTATGTTTGCCGATTTGAAGCTCAACACAGTAAAGTCTGAGCTGTTTAAGGAAGATACTTGTCTAGCCTCGGAACCAGTTCTATCTGAAATGATTGGCAACAAAGCTCGGCTTAGGTACTATCCGATATAAACAAAGCAAGTACCAATTCATAAACAAGGATAAGCGTTCAGTATAAATATTTAAAATGAATATGACATGACTGAAGCAATAAAATTGTCAACAACAAAAAATAATGTGAAAATAACATGCACAGAAAAAAGATAAAGTATAAAAAGTAAAATAAAAAAGCAAGTTGCCATTTCTATAAATATCCATTTCGCTTAATAGTCACAGTCTAGTTTTTTAGCGTTAAATTTGAAAGATCATTGTACATTTTTTGCTATAAACGGACAGCTGTATTTTGCTTGTTACACTTTAAGTATCTAACCGGTAACAATGTATCAGAACGAGGCAAATTTTAAACCGTCACACACAGGCTGATAGTGTAAACGGCCACCATAAAAGAGAATTACGTTGTTAGAACAACTGGCAACAATTTTTCTTCATACTAAGTTTGTTGTATCACGCAAACCACGTCAGTATGAAATAAATTGAACAAACAACCCGCTTTTAAAACAATCATTGCCCTGTATAGTGATTTTAAATAAACAACACAACTTAGTATTGGTTGATATTTTAATTGGTTTAAAACGTTAAGTTGCAGGGGTTAATAATTTAATAGGCACGTACGTCTTATCGCTAAGAAGAGATTATAAATGTACTAGGTACTACTCCTATGTTAGAGCTACTATGTCAAGTCAAGACCACAGTAGTTACGCTAAGAACGTATGACATTTATAAGCTCGTCTTCAGTATAATTTTATTGGCATTTTAGATACTGCCATAAATAAAGTCTGGTTTGTTAAAGAGCTATGTTGCAAGCGTGATAGTCGCTGGCAACAAAGCAATGTATGGTAAAGTAACTAATATTGACGGGCTGGTACAGAAACTAGATAATCAAAAAGCCTAGTTGTAATTTAAATTGTGAAGAGCTGCCCATAAGCTGGCCTTATATTTATTTGATTTCTAATATATCTGATGAAGATAATAAATTAACAGTAATTAACGAAGCATATAGGTACATCTAGGCGGATATACATTTAATTATTATTTTATCTAAAAGAGCTGCATCTCTTCGCTTAAGTAAACTTGGAATAGCAGTGTAGTGTTTATCTGTTTATGATCATGTATATTTAATAAACTTTGAATTGATAGTTCAACGGCTTTAGCCTAACCAGGGCAATCGCTCTAGATAGGCTAAAGCCGTTGGATCCATTGGGAATGACGTCGATATCGCTATTTAGTCTGTGTATGTGTCAGTCGAACGATACTTAGAAAATTCTCAGTAGACGAATATTGGTTCCTCTACTGAGAATTGTCTATTATAGAATTTATAGTTAACTAGTTTTTCCCGCAGTTTCACCCGCGTAAGTCCCGTTCCCGTGGGAATATTGTGATAAAAAGTAGTCTATGTGACTCCAGGTCTCCAGCTATCTACATACCAAGTTTCATCGCAATCGGTCCAGTAGTTTTTGCGTGAAAGAGTAACAAACATCCATACATCCATACAATCTTTCGCGTTTATAATATTAGTAAGGATTGAAAGCGAGTCCAAAGTTGTCCCTTCAATTGTGTAGGAAAATTTTAGGCTCGTTTTCAATTACCTGTGACCTAAACATAATTGCCTTAAACTAGGCATTATAAAGGATTTGATATTATGTTTATTAAAGTTTCGTGTTGCTAGTTTAAAAACATAACAAACGTCTTTTTCATAACTTTATAAAAGCTGGCATTAAAATGACGTCGACAAGAAAAATACACACACTACATCAGTTCGTGAAACGAGGATACAAATTGTTGGAAATTGGTCTATTTGTTGGTAGCGGTGGTACCCAACGCCAGTCGTGCTTCCGGACTGCATACATCATTCGGACAATATCATTAAGACATCAAAACGCCACCGGGGAAGGAAACACACCTTATTATGTGTAGCCCAGGAAATCCTACTGTGTTATTTTAGTAAAAGGCTTTTATAATCTAATATCTCTCTCTTTGTCTAGATAGAGTCACAATGTTGTTTAGAACTGGTCGATATTTAATGTGCTTTTTGAGTTTAACCTATTGTGTCGCAGCGGCACACCGACGGCCAGACATAATAGATTTTAATTATGTCTGATATTCCAAGACTAATCAGGGTTTATATTAAGTGAAATGCAAAACAAATCTAAACTACGTTCAATTGGATAAAATAACGATAGAGCAGAAAGATAGACTTAAGGCATATAAGGCACGGGTGCGAGACGACCTCCAGCCACCCTGAGATTTGACCTGGTGGTGGGCTTCGTGGGCCTGCCCGCCACCCGTTCAGCACCAGGTCCGAGAGGCGGCGTGCGTGTTCCTACGCGCGCCTCTGTATCGTGTGACCCCTCTCCACTCAGGGGAACAGTAGGGATAAAATTTGTGGTGCCCCTTTGGGCACTTTTGGCAGGTCTATTTGTGTAGTGGCCTGACGTTTCATACAACGGGCCGAAACCTCGCCGATTGCGGTTATATCGAGGAACACCGTGGTAGGTTTAGTCGGTATTACCGGGATGTCGCTCACCATCTTTCCCCGGTGAGTCCGACATAACCTCTCCGTCGCCCCGCGGATACGTATGCGCCAAAGTACACCCCATGCCCAAAATAAATAAATATAGGACATATTTATTGGACTGGCTGGCTTACCAATTTAGTTGGTGGCTGCCAATCCGCCAATAATAGCGGGTTCAATGACCCCTTAGCACAAATACTTAAGTTTTACATATAGGGCCAGTTCTCTTCATAAAATCGACTCAAACTAAGGTTCCGATCTACTCGTAGACAAGTAAAACTTGAACTAAAATGCAATTAATGTTCACGTTTGACATTTATTTATTTAAAAGAATACCATTTAATACTCATTTTTGAAAACCTTTTATAAAAAGAATGACCCCTTAGATCGCGTGTTGGTCCCAAAAAAAACATTTATTTGTTACTATTATTTATATAGCAATGATTAGAATCAATGATTGATTATTGTCTTGATAACATAATAAATAATTAGCCAAGTTTAATAAATCAATAAATAGAATCATTATATCATTAGTCATGAAATGATTGTTATATTGGCTGGAACGGCTCAATAATGCAGATTTTTAATTGGTAGACACGCGAAACTGTCGAACCGTGCGTTTCCAATCAACGCGCTACTATCACTAACCAGTAACGAGACACGTAACCTGCTTACACTGTATGTAACAGAAAGGTGAGAAAATATTTAGTTCTTAATCTATGATATTAAAATATCGTCGACATCGTCAATTTAGAAGAGACACGTGTTCTAACGTCGATAATATTTTCGAAAACTGCTAATAAACATTTAATGGAACGTAACACAATCGGCATGTACCACTGAAGATATGTAGCGCTGAAGTACGTAGCACTTATGTATGTGTCGTAAGAGCATAACTAGGCCTTTGTCGTTTATAAGACAACGGCACTCTAAACATGCTTAAACTTTTCTTACAAAAAAGATGGCCTTGACAGACTCAGAAATAATATAAGTACATACATTTTAGCCAATGTAACATTTTAAATAATTCGTGTACCGTCATGTGCCTCATACATGTTTATATAATAAATATTATAGCGCGATCAGTTCATCAAACTCTTTAGAGTTAGCTAGAGTTAAGTCTAAGATATTTACCATAGATAATTATTTGATACAATTGACTAAATACCGATGTTATCAATAAATAAACTATTTGTTTTAAAAAAATGAGATGCTGTCAATGTGTTTTAGCTGCAATGTGTTGTAAGAACATGATTAAGTAAAAGGAATTTCTGTTTGTTTGCCACGGTTACCTTTCAAAACAATTAATTTGATTGTAGTAAAACTTTGGTGTTTTCATGTGAAATATTAGAAACGAGAAATTTTAATAGGCATTACAACGCATAGCATCAATATCAGGCCTATTTATAAATTGTACCACAGCCTCTTCATTTCCATTCTTCTCAATAAATTAGAAATATCAGGGGCTATGACCGTAATTGAATTCTAAAATTTACAAACACAATAACTTCTCTAGAAACCTTCAAGTAGATCATTGTTTGTGTCTACTGTAGTTATTTTGAGAATATTACGAAACTTGATGTTTGTTATGTCTAGTTGTAACTAGCAGCTAAGTTATATAAGAACCTACACATAGGGATGAATATGGAGCTAAATACTTAATAAGTTTTATCTTTAGTACATACTAATCTACTAATCTTAATGTTATTATCTACACATATCTATATCTATCATAGCCACAGTCAAGCTGATACATCAGCTCAGCATATGAATTATCATATAGCCTGTTAATGTCTGTCAACGAACGTTTACAGGTGTCAGAAAGCACCATCTAATCAAGTGATTAGCCGGTACTTCGCTTGACCGTCTTGCTCTACTCGATCATTTTAGTATAATCGTTACCAGGCATTTTAGACGTAGATTTATGAGTAATCCATACCACATCGAATAAATATTAAACTCGTCAATATACCATGACGGCTACAGCTTAAGGCTCTACATAATAGAAGATAAAGCCATACGTCGAGAACAGATATAACCTATACAGGAGAAGATTGCTTCAGTAACAGTAATACAAAAAGAGCGTTTTTAGACACAGGATCCCACGGGAACTAACCCGCATTGTTACGTGTGCATGTCCTATCACTCAAACCACTGGACTACCAAGGCAAACCAGTCGAGAAATACCTGTCTGAAATCACTTTTAAAGTTGCCGATACTTGAAATGTAAATGACTAGAAGTAATTGCCGTTCGTCTAGCACGATGACAGTGTGTAGTCGATTACAGTCCAATTGACACGAAGAGTCGTTCGCTTACGAAAGTGTACAATAATTAGAACTGTTGGCGAATGAAAAAATACCTGAGAATTCTGATTGCCAGATAGTCGCGGCGATTGTCTGTGGATTGCATATTGAAAAAACATGCAACAGAGATAAGGAGTTACACGGTTGAGCGACTCGAAGGCATCGCGGGTGAACACTGGCTAATTGCATTTCCTACCTACTTACTACACCGGTGCATAACGAGTGCACTTATTCAGCTCGTTACATTTTTGATAGTTTGAAATATTGCTTCTAGATCGCAATGATTATTTATCGATCTATTATTATCTATCGTACATTTTTAGCTTTACAATTTAGATATCCCAGTTTAGACATGAAAATAATAGATGGTGATTATATTACGAGCGTAGTAAGGTAGAACCTTTTATTGAAGGGTTTGAAAAGAATAATACTCTAAGAATTGCAAGCATCTATAGGGTGCGGCGCTTACCATCAGGGAGACCGTATACTTGTTTACATTCTTTGAAAAAAAAAGATCGTCTCGCCACTGCCGCTGTGCTAACTTTAAACACTGTATAAAACCTTGTGTGATCCGCATTGGTTGTGCTAAATCTTGGTGTTATGTATCCATTATTTGAATTTTTGGTATGCTTCTGCGGTAAGGTGCTAAGCCTACCCTAGGCCTACCGTAAATCGTAATTACCTATACCAAAGTTTCAGTCTGATCTTTCGTACTAACCGTACGGTATTAATTTCAAAATGCTATATGCAATATTTAATTTTCGGCATGTAAAATTTTGGTCGTCTTTTTTCTTGTGGTTACTGAGTAAAGTCACTGTGAAAGGTACAAATATAAATAAACTTTATGATATTCTTTATATTTCGTTCTGCCCGAGTCTCGGGTAGATATTTTTATGTTAGGCCTTAGTTATCTTCGATACTTGTGCTTGCAGCACAGCAAATCGAAAGTGTTTCAACAGGTGCTGTAAGAATCTACAGTTTACAGAAACCATTTACGACTAAGGAGACTTGAAGCTTTTTTACTATTTTGTAGAAAATATAAAGGTACCAACACATTTTAATTGCTACACATTTTTTGACAACCTACCTAGTATACCTAGTAGGTATATCCGCACTAGGCCAGCTTGGTGGACTATGGCCTAACTCTCCGTATACTGAGAAGAGGCCCGTTCCCTACAGCGCGGCTTTACATGCAGGGCGATATTATTTTTAATACGATAAGTAAAGCATAGCTTAATTCATACCGCCAATTAGTAGCATAACGCTATCATAGAAAGGTGAGACATGCTCACTTATTTGCTACAGTAGACATGTCATTGAACCAGATACAAGTACATCATACATTCACGATGTAAAACGCATTCACGGTAGACAACCCGACTCCCCCACATTATCATCTCGACTTACGGAAGTTGAATTACCGTATCAAACTATTTCTTGTGCAAACAGCTTAGTTGCCGCATCTACACACCCTTGTCACACTCACAAGATACACACTCGACAACTACAGAAAGACCTGTGAGTCCCGCTTCCGTTCCTACATCAAGAAAGAGAGATCCGATAAAAAATAAGAATGTTGAAAGGGACAGATATATAGGATACGAAAGATAGAATATACTTTTTAAAGTAGTAGTGTTGTAAACTCCACGTGTATAGTAATGTGTTACTGTACTTAGAAAAGGTTCCAATTGAATTCCATTGTGTAACACTTATCTATGGAATCATGAATGAAGACATTTGTCTTAATGTGAGCTATTTTCTTACATTGTTACTTGTTAAGTTATGTAAGCATTACAACGTGTTCTGATATCTAATAATTAAATTCATCCTTTTTCAAATGCTACATTTGTTTCTTTTTTAATTATAAATCTTAAGTACTATTTTAACAACTATTTATTATATATAATAATTTTAAATAAACAAGAAAATACTTTTTTTGCTATCATAAATTAACAATCAAAGTCTTTTACGTTGCATTCAAAGAACAACTCCAGGTTGATTCAGTACAAATATAGAACTTATAAAATGTTTGCCTGACGAAGAACACAATTTAAAATGCAATATTGCACTTAGTAAATTATCATATCAGCAAGGACTTCCAATTAAACGATATTCTTCAATATATAAGTAGAAATTGTATACAGGTAACCAGGGTAAAATACAATTGAGAGCGAAAGATTTTAAGCTCCTATATCTAAGTAAGTAAACAACGAAGAACGCTATCTAAAAACAATGTAACATGTACAGCAGTAAATAACATAGAAATTACAACTCTAATTAAGTACATAACTATAAATTGGTCGGATTACTTCAACATAAAATTGTGATATCAATATAGAGCAGGGCGCGGCATCTTTGTTTTTCTTAAACAATGATTACTGTAGGTCTATTCATAAATTTTCCCTATAGCTGATAAGGCTCTCTGCACACGGATTAGGCCACCGGGATAGCAGGATGTATTAGTAATCTTGTTTGCTCAGAACTATCGTGTACCTCATTACAAGGCTTGTAATTTTAAAAGAGGACAAGAACGCAACTAATACGAGTTTTTTGTTTGTACTGTAACTCTTACGTGTAAGCCTGGTGTTATGACTTTGAGGCATAAAAGTTCTGATGAATTTAAAAGATTATAAGGAATTAGTTGTGTGGTATGATTTTGTGTGTTACAAGCTGGTTGAAAAAGATTTACCAAAAGAATGAATAGCAATGCAGGATGAAACAAGTGGTACCTAAGTTAATCTAAACAATGCATTTTGCTTATGCCTTTTTAATTTTTTTACTTACCTACTTGTAAGTAAAAAATACTCAGTATATATATACTGAGTAAATAAAAATTACTTAGTTTACCTATACTAAGTATTTTTATATATGGTATTTTTTATGCCAACTTATTAATGATACCTCAAATGAATGTAAATTTTTCTATGATAGAATCTGTAATCGCATTAAAAAGACTAATAGAAGTTTTATTGCCGTTTTTTGTCTTTCTAGGATGTAATTATGAAATAATTTAAAAATATAGGATGCCATAGTGTCCTCGTGTTCGGAGGGAAACAAATATTGTAAAAGATATGCCTACATAAAATTAAATAAATAACTGTAGTAACACATACATATGTATATTAATGCATACATAGCTCGAGCTAACACAACCTACCTCATTTTTAAACGATTACAAAGACAGAACAATGCACGGTGGCACGAATGCCAGTGTCTAAATCATCCATCGTAAACTCGAATCATTACGTCCGATACACATGAGATAAGTGCACTTCACCCATTGTAGGTGCGATACGATAATACATCTCGACGGGTAGCTACGTGTATGGCGTGTAAGCTAGTCACACTTCCCGCTAGTCCAGTAAACATGTTTACATGCACTCGACGATCAATCGCTAGAACCGCATAATACAGTCGTATGTGTACGATATACAAAACTATTCAGTGGACAATAGAGATATCTGATTCGCAACAATGCATATGTATAGGAATTTTAATTGGAAATATGAGAAGCGAATGCTGCGTCGCGTTGTTTTGATTTAGCGCCGTTTCTATCCTGTCTACGTTAGATTGTTACGAAGATATGCCTCTATTCTTTATGGCCATTGATTTCCATATGTAACGAGGTATAATTAAGTGAAAAAACAGTGAGAATTGTATGCAGCTGTTTTCTGCGATTGTAGTAATGACCTGCTTGAATTGTATATTTGCCGCCGACTGGCGCCTACTCATAACGTTTGCTACTGATGTTTATTTAATGTTCACTTTAGAACCGTTCGATGGCTTCTATATATTCTGCGTAATAGAAGTTTACAAATCAATATCTGTAGAACACCTACTATAGATATTAGATGATCTAGATTAAGATATAAAATATTCAACAGAATTATGTCAGAAAATACTCTAAAATGAATTGCTAATTACAAATCACAGAAAAATTCCTTGCAGCAGAAAATTAAAATGAAATTAACAAGGAGTCAATTACAGCTGGGGAACAAAATGAGGTATGTCTGTTATAAAAAATGGGAGCCAAGGGTTGGCGAATTTCTTTCCGGTTCTGTACATTTGTTTAATTAATCACATTCTTACGAATGGGCCCCTCGATGGTCCGAATGTCCGAATATTTGAAGTTCTTTTGCTTAACAAAGTACTTTTGAGCATTATTTTGACAAGAGCCTACATTCGATTTAATTGAAGAAACGGTAAATATATTTGTTTGATAGGGAGAGATTTATAGATCCATATACTATTTTCTATATAATCGTGTCCATTCTCAAATGTAGTCATTCTATAGTTAAATTATCTTATGTTTATATCCGTTTTTCTGGGTGACCAAAGTATTGACAGAATTATGTCTCCCTGTGAGATATTTATCTTGATGTTGCTTTTAACCACATAATTTGAATTAATGTATACCTTATACTATGGATAAAATAAAGAATTCATTTTTTTATTTACTATTTAATTCAAATTATTCTGATTTTATTTAGTATTTCATATCAAGGTAACTAGATCATACAGTATATCGCTTAATAGGTTTATCTGTTAACTGCAACGTCATTTTTTACAAAAATAAATATCTAATTGAAGTAGCTATATATATAATGTAATAAATCTACATATAATTATGTATACTTCATATACTTTTACGCTAATCAATGTTGTAAACTTATTGTTCATATTCCAAGTTTGTTGATTCTGTAAATACTATCCTAAATTAATGGAACCAACTAAACATACTGTTCATGTAGATAGAGTACATAATTGTAAAATTAAAACCTTTATTATGGAAGGGGTCGTATTACAAGTCACTTCGTAACAATCTCGTTTATAATTACGTTAGTCTGACAAAAACAGGGGCAATTTTTGGGAACATGGAAGATGTAGAATAGCTATGAAACAGTATTTATTTCAAAAAAGAATAATATGTATCGCTAATAGTTCAATACATACATATATTAGTATTTTACTATTATACTATCACCGAAAGATAGTTCTACTTATTCTACTTATATGAATAAATGAATTTTCAAAACATTCCTATCGAGACAGCAAACATTTAGTCGACGACAGCACAATGTTAACAGCGCTTTGATACCTGAAACCCATCCACTATTTTATGTAATTTACTGTAATACTATACTGAACAAGGAAAACTTAAAGGCAGTTTACTTCTTTACTGCAAGTACCGTTTAAGAAGTGTTATTTTATTTTCATAAACGCTTATGCTACGCAAATCGTAATTTGGACGTGTCCAATCGATTCGCAACTCTATCGCACAGTGTTAAAAACACGCACGCAAACAGGAAAAAATATAATAAAAGTGCAAAATCATATCGCTGTTTCATCTCGAATGGATGTTTTTTATTTCAAATTTCGAGGGTTCGCTAAACGTTTGTAGCGAACTCTATTATTCGGTTCCCGTTGTGACGTAAGCACATTCAGCACTCAACAGCCGTTTGTTATTAAATGTAATAATGTATATCATAACGCATTCATATCTAGGATCTCAATGAATATGCCAATTCCATTATTTTGCGTTACGCGAGATTAATATTTAGGATCTTTTTCATCTTTGTGTTTATACGGCATGCAAAATGGTTCAATTTGCATATAATTTTTGTTATTTGACAAACCAAACCTCTTTTAAAATGATATTTTTAGTTATTAGGTAGTAAGAATGAAATGAATAAAAATATAATTTTATGAAAATTTATAAACTATAATTCATTGCCCACATAATTTCAGATTAATAAAAAGATCATAGGAATTGTTTATTAAAAACGATTTTGTTAAGCATTTTCGTCCCCGGCTACGACTGCCAGATTAGGTATAACTCAAATGCCTACAAAGTCACGCAGGTATCATGATTCATGATAGTATTCATGTAATGTGAGCAATATAAAATATAATAAATCCACTAACAAAAACGATTTATAACGTTTCTTACCATCGTATTACGTCAGTTTCTATTTACCACAAAATGTTTCATTTGCATAATAGCTTTTTTTCCCGCCATTACTATTTACGTTAATATTCTGATTCGTTGGCGCGGGGTCGCACGCACAGAAAACATAAAGACAATTTGTATGTGGCAGCCATTTATGTAAATAAATCTACGACACCGCATTATTACAACAATATGTAGGTACAATACGGGTGTGGCCACTATAACAACCATTTTATTTGGGAGTGGGTTTGTGTACATGTGGTATAATTAAATTAGTATAATGCGCCCCAGATTTACACACTGTCATCTTGCTTACTATGAGAATATTTTTAATACTGTTGAATGAACAGATAATTAAAATTTGCATCCCAAAACGAATACAAGAACGTCAGAAGTTAATAACAATTTCTGTTCGTTTAATCAACAAAACATCAGAAAGCAATAAGCTCTATTAAGAGTCCGATAGAATTTCTCATTTCATTCGTCTTAAGTCGTCAGAAACAAAGTGCGGCCGTCGTCGGTGGTGTTATTAACGCGTCTAAATAATTACAGGGCACATCAATCAGGAGGCATATGCAGATAGAGCATTTTGTGCGAGTCAGCGCGCAGTCGACCCACTGTGCAACCCTTTCTTTGATATCTGTATGATATTACGAATGAAATTATTAAAACACGTTCTAAAATGTGTGCGCGTAGGGATGTGCAATAGTCGATAGTAGATATTAAATTAAACATTTAAAAAAATTCCACTTTGAATATTTTCTCAGAATTCTATAACCTAATTGTTTGTTTGAATTATTCTAATATCTACAACTGGCACTAGTCTTACAAAGCTTGTTAAAATTAAAATATTTATATAGAGAAATTTATACAATTAAATTGTTGGATGAAGCTTACCAACTAAAATACTAAATTAATAATAATAGTTTTTTTTTACTCTACAAAGATTTGTAAAAAGAGATAATCCTACTATTATTATCAGACAATTAGTACATAGCCCTAACAAGCTATCTATTGTTTTGTACCTATTACTTACTCTGGCACAGGAATATTACTGAAGCGATAATGCATTATTAAACTTATATTTCGACAGGAATCGTTAGGTACTACGTATTTCAGAGCAAGCCTACTGCCGTCTATCAGCCACATTATTAATCACCAACTTAATCCATTCCACTGAACAGGCAATATTTTTTAATTTTGGAATAACTTAAAAGAATGCGATTAATGTTGTCAGTACAAAAGCTATCTTTAGTATGTATCATAAATAAATTATCAATAAAAGAGAGCTTACATTTTATTTATGCTTAATAAAACATTACATAATATAGATATACTAGTCGAACAATATATGTAGAACTGTTGACGTGTTGAAGCATCCAAGAGCAATAAAATAATATAATAAATATTGGTAGGAGGCATGAAGCCTTTGATGTAACGGCTCACCTCGACACACAATGATCAGCACATTTCGTCTAGAACGCCACAAATTGACCGCAATTAAAAGAACAATGACTAGTTTCAATTCCCCAAACTTAATTTCCTCCGTCGCAAACGTGTAACTAACCGAAAAACGCATTTATAAATAAATTAATGCGCTTTGCTTCACTGGACTGGTTCTATGTGGGCTATAATTACTAAAACATAACGACGCCAACAGATTTATTGATAAATAGATAGTAGATACATTATGTAGACCTAATTTAAAAATAAAATATATAGTTAACTACATATATTTATTTTTAAATTATAATAAGTTAAAGTTGTAATAAAAATTGTTATAAAGTAGCAAAATGTATAAAAATGCAAGTGTTTTAAATATATGTAGCAGAGATTAAAATACGACCACCGTTAATATACCTCTGAGTTCTGATTTTAGTGCTGATCCGATAATTAAAGATACATTAAACGTCATCAGTGTATTATAAAAATCAGAGGGTTGCTAGTTCTTTTAATAATCCTAGATAATTAATTTATTTGCATCAATGTTGTTAACATTGTGACCAAATCTTTATTAATAATAAGATATAGATTTATTTCAGACAGATTCTTTTCACTTTATTTAATCAGGCGACATAATATTGGTAGAAAGACTGTGCATGAAAACACGTTATAAAAAAAAATAGTATATATCTTTTATATTTTCAACTTAATGATGATCATGAATATTCAGTGTCAATCATAGATTATACGGTGTTAATTTTAGTGAAAACTTTTTCTACGCCACTTAAGATAGCAATGTTTGTGAATACACGTGATAGACGCCGTCAGATTTATTCTTTCACAACAAAACATTAGCTAAATCTAAAACAATTACATAGTTCGTTACGAAATCGATCATCTAAGTAACGAAAATAATAATTAGCCTTTTGGCCATGACATGCGGCTCAGACACACTGTGCTATCGGGCACGCGTCAATACTGACATCTTTACCCATCGTCACCACATCACATTAAAACAAACTTCTTACTGCCCAAATAAACTATGCTAATCAATTTTGTATTCTATAACTACAAGCATAAAGTCCATATAAAACATTTCGGATCTTTCCTTGTATTGGTTATCGGTGTTACTCTGTCTTTGAAAGCAGTCTAATTAAGTTTTTTAGGACCATTGAAATTCATTATTGATTGACAGATGGCGCTAGCGGCTATTTAAAATGGATACATCGCTTTGGATGTTATTATTAAACTATTGTTTAGGAGATATGGTTTAAGAGTAAGAACGTCCCAGTTATTAGTTTTAAAGAAGGTTGTACAAAGTTTCGTGTTGTGTGGCCCAAATTATTAAAAGTATAATACATATATCGATTCTAATGTTCAAGCACACATACTTATTTAAAAATTATCTATCGAAACTTTAATTTATAGTCCAAATTCAATCGAATAAGGCATTCGATTTAAAAATTTGAGCTTGAGGAACATTTTTCCAAGAGTTGGAATATAGTCATCTAAAAAGGTGAATAAAGACTGTATTTCTCCAAAGGCCTCATGAAAATTTGTCTCAAGTACCTAGAACATTTAAATTAATTCGATAGGAACTAAACAACTTATCCGAAAAATTGGATTACTAAGTAGAATTTAAGAACATTATGAAAACTAACTTACTGATAATGTCCTATTTATTAATAGTCTAAGCGTACCTACTAACTGTTTACCTTAGTATCTACCTAATAAAGCACAGCAAATAAACTACCTTAATTAATCCTTCATAGTACAATTTAAACATTTAGAGAGAAATTATGAATCTTGACGGTACGGTAGTCTATATAAATTATTCTACTACTACGAAAGTACGAGCAATGGAATCAAAATAAATATTGTTGATTGAACGTACCTACTAATGAAGACGTATTTGAAAATAAGCTACATGTATGTGTCTAATCTTCGAAACTACATAATTCGCCCACACGACGCTCGCGGAGGCGCGCCAGTGGCGGGACCGTGCCGCCGTGCGCCGCGCCGCCAGCATCGGGCATCATAAAGAATCCATCAACACGAGCGCAACAACGATCACGAAATCCGCCATCAATCATAAACATCAGAAAGGATTAAAATCTACGTTGCACCTTCCGAAGCTCGAGTACCCTTGTTTTTCTCTAACCCGTAAATACTGAGGGGCGTAAGTATGGCCGGGGGGCGGTAAATATTATCAAGGGGGACAGGGGGCCTACCCCCGCGCCTGGAGGGGGGCACTATCCCTTATCGCGAACGTTACCCTCGCTGCCGGCGGCCGCTAGACCGCCAAAATGTGGGGCAAATCGATTTCTCTGCCCCATTTTTGTGCATCTGGACCGCTATCGATTTTTAACCCGCGTCTGTTACAATCGATAATTGCAGCGTCAACATTACATTTTTACACATAATTATTATAAAAATGTGCACCACATGCGGTGGGTTTATGTGCTAAAAGTACTTATAAATATAATAATAACTATAAATTTTGCAGTCGTAAAACTGGAAACAAAGTTATTTTAAGTGCAACGACGATAATTGTATTAAATGTGTTGGTCGTCGAAATGAAATAGTTTTATATCGGTTGTAAATTACTTTAATCGGAGTTGTGATGCGCGGAGCGGCGGGTGACTATGACCACTAACATGCTACTTTGTTGTCCACCTAACAGCACAGAAACATGTTAAATGCGCACTTAATATGGTACTTCTAACTATTAATGACACTATTTTAAATATACAGAATATTTTTACTAGAAATTTAATACCTCAAGATGTAAGTAACAATGTAATAAAATCTTTATTGAACAACCAACAGAGTTTCGAATTAAAGTTGGATCAGAATACGCACTTTTATTGTAGATAAGGGTACTTGACATTTCGTTGGCTGTATAAAATTGAGCCAAAGCCCCGATAACACCGCCTACACACAATAAATTATAAGTGGGATTTAGAAACAGTTAGTCAAGTAGAAGGATAAAAATATAACACATTCTGACTATCTGACTGACATGGTATTCGAGCCGAAACCGATGACTCTATGTAATAAATGTAATTAAATCATTAAATATTTTTTTTCTGTTTACATAATCACAGATTTCTCCAGTAGAAAAGATTTTTTTGTAATTGTTTATCTTCGCATATTATGCTGTCATTGTTGCAAAGGATAGTTGAATGTAAAATGTAAGTCGTATTGCAATTATAATCAGTCTGAAATCAAAACGCCAAGTTTCATATCACTTGTTAATGGCATACTTCTTGTAGTCCAATAAAAGTCTTTGAGCTCATAACTTGTGCTACATTGTTAAATTTATTAAGGCGTGATTTGATTAAAAATAAACAACAGGATGGTTGTAAAATGCAATTTACTATATTTTTAACTGGCAACCTCCAACGCATTCGATAGTCTACTAAGTTTTTTATCGATACCCCTTTTAAATTGTTGCAAATGTTTTATAGGTTTTATTATAAACCATATATCAAAGTTTAACGAGCCTTTCAGGCTGACTTAAGTAGCCCTTATCTCATTTGCTTCTTTGTTATAAATTTTCCTATGTGTTTGTACTAGCTTACACATACTAACACATACACACAATTTGCACTTCCATTTTGATATTTATCTAATACTTTCTCACATCACTAAAAATTTATTACTAGCGTTATAAAGCTGTTTTATTTTGTTTGTATTTACTACAACCATTACATGTCTTAATAAGTTGAACGGAAAATTCTAGCTTGTTGCCTATTATCATCATTCTAAATTGAAAGATGTATTATCTTCTATTGATAGAACACGGAGCAGGTATTACATAGCTTCAGAATAGAAATATTCTCTGCTAATCACAGAGAGTACTTTCAAGAACTATCCAATTTGCAAAAAAAACAATTAGGTGCATAAACAAGTAAATTGATATGGTATCATGAGAAAAATACGCAAAACCGCTGCGTAGTATCAGTTCATAATAGACTAGGAGTAATTGTGCGAATGCGTTTCTTGTTGGATCTTTAGAGTAACGCTGCTATATCTAATGACTTCATTTTGTCACGCTAATACTGTTTTACAAATCAAATAAGGCAATTACGAAAGTAAACAATAAAAGGATTAATGACAAGAAGATGTGCTGCATACAAATTCTAGCTAGCGTGATTATGTTGGTATTATTGGTATCTATTATCTGTATATGGTTACATAGATATGTACACACAAAGACTCGCCTATTTCGTGGCTGGATAGAAATAAACTATGGATTTGCACATGCTACGCAGTCCTGACATTAGCTTGTTTGATTCACTCTCTTAATATTCTTCATGCACGCTAGAGGTTTTATGGTATTCTCATCTCTACGTTATTATATTACACAGCATAATATGTATTTCTATCAATATTCTTTATCATTATTTTTATTTATAATGGCCTTTAACAGAACCATAGACAATGTAATTTAAATTTGGATCGGAGAGAAGCATGCAGCTTATATGAGTATATATTTAATACTGGCTGTTTCTCGCGACCTTGTTTTTATTTTTAAAGAACCTTATATTTCACCTAGTGTTCCAGCTATGTCTATGCAAGTTTTCATCTAAATTGGTTCAGTCCTTTAGCTATGCGAACGGCGCATTTCTATTACTAGAGCATTTGTTTATTTGACGTATGTGTTAAATATATTATTAAAGCTTATTTATTTAAATAGATTGAATAGTGTCGATGACATATTTTTTCATAACCACACAAACTCTATGTGATTTACATCTCTTCCTTTTGAGATAACAATAGGTACTTGCATTAAATATTTTCAGGGACACCAAAGCCAACTTGCCATTTAATATTTTTAGAATATATTTAATATTTTTAGAATATATTTCTAACAAACTTAAGTATGTTTACGACGACTTATAACGTCAATTGAGATTATACAAACACATTAAAACAAAAGGCAGGTATACTGCTTTTATTAAAAGCCATAACAATAATCTTCTTGAACTTTTATGTCAAACAGATATTAACAATAAAGTGTCTGAACTTATAATTTAGCTTGAGTAATTAGCTTGCGCGGCTCAAGTCACACAATGGCGCCTAGTTAGAGCGAGTGCGCAAAAACGTCGCACTGCTTTATTTCCGCCTGCCATTGTCTCAACTCTAATCTGCATTAGATTAATAACCACCTGTGTAGGGTGGCCAAAGTTACCCGAGCATCAGATCTCTTCTAGACACAGTTCTAGTTTTTGGACCACCCAGGGACCTTTGTATTTTCACCAAGGTAATTTTATATGTATTCCAAATTCCAATCACGTGACAAAACTATTACATGATTTATCTTTTGACATTTCTAATCGTCTACCTTTATGCCCGAACAATTATTTTGAAATTGGAATGCTTTCACAATCTAAAATCAATAGATATGAAAATTAAGTTAAAATATAAGCCTATGAAGGTAAGCTATTGTACCTACGTACAGTAGCAATAATATCATTTGAATAAGTTTTTAATGTTATTATGTTATGTCAAAACGTTTTCCAACTATCTATTTTGAGATCTCTTTAAATACTCTTAACGATACTTAATTAAAAGTAATGACTCGATATGTTTATGTCTATATTGCCTAATTAATATGAGCACCGTACTTGCATAGTTAGTATCTGGAGCAACGTTGAATCCATCATTTTCTCGCAGCGTTTAATCCATCATTTTCTCGCGGCATTTATACGTCTGTAACAGTTCATCTCATGATAAACGGCAATGACTCCTTCTTCTGACTATAATTAAACATGATTAGAGCTCAACACATGGTGAGCCGCAATTATAAGACGTTAGAACGGCTACCGGCGCACTACTCGACACGCCATGCAATAGTTTCTATCTACCATTCAATATCTACCTAACACGGAAGCGAATTTTAATTAAACGCGCTCATTATTACATTGTCGCTTTTTGTGAACCGATCTTGTTTCGTTAGTTGACCATAACAGCTAGTTAGCATATTCATTGTATGTTTTAACACATTCGAAATCAACCACTTTATTGTCACGAATGTTCGGCTTCGGTAAATCCGCCAGGAATATTCCAAGCAACACGTCCTGATGTCACCCACCCTCTTCCCTGAATGAAGTAGAATTGGAGACTTGCGGGAAGAAAACGCACATTCCGAATCCATTCAAATCTACAGTCATGAATGAACCAAATGCGATAGAGACAGCAGTACCGTGAGGCGTTGAGTGCGAGTGAGACGCGATTTCAATAGTACGCGAAACGGAAATAGAGAGGCCGAGATAATTCCGTCTAGCCGGGAGGGATTCCCTCGTGTCATTTGTGTGCGTTCGTTTTTCGAATTGTACGCGAGGATTGGAGTGTCGGCGTGCGTTCCGAGCGTGCACTCCGCGCTCCACCGACAGTCGGAGGGTCCTTTATCGGTGTTCGTTTCAATTCGGAGGCACTCGCATTCATTCTTTGCTTTCCGTCTGCGGCCCGAAGTACCCCAGCTACTTGTTGATCATTCGTAATAAATTGCCTCCATGATATTCCCATTGTGGAACAGTTTGTCGCTTTACTGCCTCTAAGGAAATTGTGTTTCCTTGAGCCACTTGAGTTTATTTGTCATCCGATTGCGACTGTAATGTTATTTAGAGTTATTATGAGTTTATTGTTGCTTTGTGATTGGTTAATATAAATAAAAGAGTTGTATGGTTAGGTAAGTATTCGTAACAGGTGAAGTAGTGTAACAATCATAATGCGGAAATCTAGAAAGTAAAGTTCCATTCGTGTGGTGTTTGTTTCGATAGGCGATAGAGCGAGCAGCGAGCCGTGATACGAGTGGAACGTGGCGTTGTCTACATCGGCCGCACCAACCCGTTGTACTCTAGTAGAACGCTATCGAACGACCTGCACTAAAGCATCTCATTCGACATTTAAAAATAAAGATACTGGCTGTAACTTACCGTTTTATAATTTTTAATTTATTAATGAGTCAATATACCCACATCTATGCATTGTGTCTATTTATAAAGGTCTAACGCCAACGTCCGAACATTGACTATATCCTAACCTATCCAAATAATTTGAATTAGTAATGTAGCAATACTTATTGTAACAGCTACCGGCTGAAATACATAAAATGTAATCCAACATCTCCAGTTTGAAAATGTTTAATTTGTATTATATTGGTAAAATGGTATAAACAATGTAAAGTTTATATTTGTATTTCACCACAAATCCATATTGCCTATCAGTCCAATGAAAATAAAGTGTATACCTACATTATTGACTTCTAGCTGACATCATGTATACCTACCTACCTACAACTTATTTAACTGCTAAATATTTTGTATTAAAACATTTTGTTTTAACCGTTAGTTGAAAACGTTGAAAACTTTATGAATGGAAATCTCTATAATTTTCTCCTGATTCTGTGTGCTTAATTGGCAGTTTGGAATAATGGTATAAAAATAGTATGAACAGAAATTGGTATATATAATCCTAATATCTGTATATCTAAGTATATCTAAACGTAAAGGTATGAACCTTTATGTTTACATCGAAACTTAATAAAGAATAACAAATCAATTGATTTAATTGTTAAGCCGGCGCACAGAATCACATTGTAACTAATTAATTTGGCAACATGCGCGTCTCAGACACTGCAATGCAGTGTCTTGGTTTAATATTTCAATGAGAATCAGTGCTTGGACCAACGCCAGTCGGAGTTCGGACACAACATTCATGATAATAATGTTCCTATTCTACATCTACGTAACGTTCCCATATAGCAAGTTGCGAGCAAACAAATTATGAATACCAGCGACGGCAAAATTGGATACTGTTAAAATATTTGTAGTAACACGGCATCCATTTTTATTTATATAGCACAATGGTAATTGTGCTATAGGTATAAATAAAAATGGATGCCGACAACTTTAAAAAAAATATAACATAACTGCTGATCTAAAAATCCCTGATGTGATGGCATAGGTAGGCATATGCTATGTCGTCTACATTCCACCTATACTTAATTATAATCAAGATCAGACATACGGCCGCCTACTAAGAATCTTTATGTGGCAGACAGCTGCAAGACTGTCCTCTAGTTACTAAGCAAAATTTCAATTATTTTTACTGAATATTTCAACAGAAATATGTACAGATGAGGTCGTTATTATGTTGTTATATCAAGACTTCGAAAATATTGATACCTTCTTACTTATAATACTTTTTAAAGCTGTGTGTGACAATATATAGACAAACTCTACTGGACTACACGCGCTACTAAACTTTAGGCAATTGAATATTGTCATTACTTATTTGACAGCCAGATATAATAGAACATCGCATAATACCCAACTTATTTAAATACATCTCATTAAGTACTACCAATTTGGTTTAGCTATAATAAAGATTAGCGGGCGCAGACGCCTAAAGAAAAGTCTGTTTACAATTTTATTATAAGCCTACCTAACACTTTATTTGATATCAAAACCTAACAAACGATAGTTTCACAATTGTTTTTGCTTATAACGCTAGACTAATAATTATTTTAATAAGCTATTAATATACCTAACTATCCAATAAAATCGTCTCGAAGAACAGACGTCGTCCGTCAGCGACTCAAAACTGAACGCTTTGTACCGGCTTCCAAAACTCGTGAGGCCTTTTAGCTGTCGCCTAATTAATGAACATAAATACAACTTAAACAATACAGACGAGAACCTTTATCTTTTTCATAACTAGTAAATATACACGTATAAGTTTAAAACTAGCAACAAAAACGCTTCGGAAGTTCTCTAACGCACCTACCGGCTCTACAAAGGTAATGAGGTAGTTATTTCAGTGCTTTGTTTATTTACAAAATATCACTCCGTTTGAAGGCGGACCATCAAAATGAGTCGTAAACCTGAAAATTCCATAAAAAGTCGTGTTGATGACCTCCGTAATTGAACCTCGCTCTTTGTAGCAGAGACAAAGCACGGAACCCTGCGCTTTTAATCTATTGATTATAAAAAATAAGCTGATAGCCAGCTACTTACTTTGAAACTTTTAATGAATATTGTAATAGCTACCGTTTAACCAAATCACAAACGGTAAAATAATTAAATTAATGTTAAACTGCTTTTGTTCTATTTGTAAAATAAAACATGCAGTCAAAAGAATTAAACGTAAGATCTATTCAAAGCAGCTCGGATTAGTCTCACGCCTTATTATTAAACATATTACACACACAGACTGTAAAGGGGTATCACAATGTGTGCATTAAATCACATAAAAGAGTTAGAGAAGTAAAGTCAGGAACACCCTGCAGTTCTTGGGTAACCTGATACGCACTCGTTTATCTGCTGTCGAGCAATTATTGAAGCGTGAAAAGGAACGTCCTCCTATTATTTACACTACGTTTTGTAATGCGGGCGTACCGTTTTTATTTAAAAAATATCGCATTTCCAACTGCACGTAGTGACATCCATTAGTAAGGTTTCAATTATAGGTAGGTTACCTATATATTTTAAAATTATTAATTCGGACTGTTACTAATAAATAAATAATTATGCAATATAGGTAATTATTTGATGAACCTGCAGTTAATAATTATTGCATAACCAATTATTTTTAATCTATGAATTATGTCTTTGTATTTATTCGTAAGAATATAAAAACAAAAACTTGTTCTAACGTAAATTTTTTGTATATTTGTAATTTAGATAAGGAATGTGGCACTATATTTTAATAGATAATTACAGAAAGTACTTATAAAACATTTAAAATCAAACAAAGTCACAAATCGAATAGTTTTTATTAACAACTGTATCAAACTGACCGTAACTACCTAGTCGTAATATTTCTAATATTATTCCTTTTAAAGGCAAAGTAATAAAAAATATATTTATGATAGAAACAAGATTTCTTTGTTGAATGCATTAGTGGAATCGTAATGGTGGAAACGTGTCGATACAAATTAGTGTGATTGAACGACCGCCGGCGAATGGCCGTCATTTTTTATTTATCTCGTTCTCATTGGTATTTCTTATGATAAGTATTTCTTATGACCATTTATTTTTGGAAGGAACATAAATAGTTCGTTTTAAATTAAAACTTTCTCTAAAAGATGGCAAGTGTTCAATTGCTTTCTAAATTGTAGTTATTTATATTTTATTGCATTGGTGACAATATTTTTCTACATGATTCATTAATGATTTAAAATTTAAAGTAGCTGCAGAAACTTTCAACAACCACCAATTGTAGTAAACTGAAAACTATTAAGATTTATTTATAACAGAAGTGTTTGTAAGTTAACACCGCTATATAAAACTTGGGTCCCCATTATCAATATTAAAACAAGTGTTGGCAAATTCCTGATAACTTATTAAGTCCTAATACCTATAATGCGTTAAAAACACGAATGAGCTCATCAGACATATAGACATTATTATGAGCTAGAAGTAGCAAGTACCTGTAATGATTTCATGATGTCAAACAAAAATGTGAGTCAGGGTGATTAAGCGGCGGGCGGCAGAACATTTCCGCTTAACAATAAATAAACAAACATTAAATATTACAGCGCACAAAGCGTCAATACGAGCGAAAAAATTAAACTTTACGCCTCCCAGATGCACACTTCCCGCTCACATTATATTTTTAAAAACACATTCGGGGAAACAAGGGAAACAGCTATATAGGCCTACCCGGACATCGCGCCGCCACCGCCCGGCCACAACAAAACAAGATTTTTTAATCTAACTTTACCGTTTGTAAAAATTACTATTTAAATATTTAAGCCGCAGCCGCTAATTAACTGAGATTTAACCCTTCCGTCGCCGGCCGAAGCTCGCTTTAATATTTAAACCACTGGCAATATTTTGCGCGTATTAAAATGTGAAAAATTAATGGAGCGCGCGTTTCTCCCTACGGCCCACTAGATGCAGCCTCCGCCGAACACGCGGCATGCGTCACCTCACTGCGACTTCGTCACACCGACCTGGTGATCCTCTTCCTCGACAGCAATTAACCTCACCTCTATTTATTTCATACAACTCTATCTTTAATTCGGACCTCTATCCTAATGCTTAACATTAAATGATTATGATATCAACATATCATTTTTTATTAGGCCTATTTATGCAATTATTTTTCAACACTTTACTTTTTGTAATAATTAAGCTAGAAAAGTATCAGATTTAATATAACAGGTAGTTCAATTTGTATAATATACCATTAATTAGTTTTTCAACCGTTGCAAATGTAAAACAAACTTACAAACAAAGGTTTAAGAAAACGTAGGTACCTACAGGGTTCGTACAAAAACAAAATAAAAGTAACCGAAAAGTAAATAAATAAGTAATTCATGGTTAAATGAACTGAATCTGAAATCATACAGGTTCATATCAACCTCGGTAAGGTCGCTCGATTGGTAGAGCGCGTGGTTGTAGAGCAACACATACGGTAAACACGGTACGGTAACAACACGTAGAGTAGAGAATAGAGCTTGTTTATACAACGTACCTTGCGGTGGTGCAGTCCCTGTAGAGCACGTCGAAATCCTTGCAGGACAGCAGCTTGCAGCGGTTGACTCCCGGCTGGATGGCGCCGAGCCCGCGCAGGATGCGAACCTGTTCCACATTGCACACGAGCGGCACTATGTCCAGTCTTTTTAGCTTTGTGTACACTGTGTGCAGCCCGCCCACCAGGTGTTTAAGGAACAGTTCGAAGGCCTGGGGCAGGCAGAGCATGGTATCGCCCTGGATGATGAACGCGGCGACTTTCTGTCCGCGGTAGTCGACCAGCTTGCACTCGTTGGCTGAAGGGTCCGAGGTGGAGATGGGCGGCGGGCTGCCGTAGCGCGGCGGGCCGTGGTGGTGCGCCGCCGCCATCAGCTCGAGCGGCGAGTGGTGCATCATCTGCAGCGAGCCCAGCAGGCCGAGGCCGGGCGGCGGCAGCGGCAGCCGCGGCGCCAGCAGCTGCGGCGGGCTGAGCGCGCGCGCCGGCGACGCCGCCTTCACCCGGGGCGAGCCCCCGGAGGAGCCGCTCACTTCGCTCGCGGTCGACGCTGAGTCCACGGCGGACTCCATGCTCGCGATGTCTGACTACGCACGCATCACACGCCCGTCGCGCGCGCTGTTCCGCGCAACAATAAATAAAAAGCCTGTGCGGCGCGAGGGCGCGGCCGCGCGCGCGCGCCCGCCCCGGCCCCGAGCCGCCATTGGGCGCGCGCCGCTGCAGCCTTCAGGCTATTGGTCTGTGCCGGAGCTGAGGAGTCTCCGCCTCTTTTTTCGTTGCGTTGCGTTCGTAGCGCGCGAAGAAACGTTCCTGTTTCTTTTGGGTGTTGTGTGAAGCGGTCGCTCGCCGGGGGTGTATTGATAAGAATGTCACCGGTAATCAATATGAGCCTAGGTGCCGCCGCGGACACGCGCGCTACACAGACGCTCTGCCACTCATAAATACAAGGCTACACTCTTTACTTACGCACTTTGATTGTAATGTGGGACTTCTTATAAGTACTTTCTTACAATAATAGTTCAATATTAATTTGAAATGTAAATATATTTTGTTAATAAAATTTGATATAAATTTAAAAATAAATATATTTGTCTGTTTTATTCCATGAAAAGTGAGCATGGGTGCGTAATTAATGTAAAAAGCATATGAGATTAGATTCTATAGATGTTAAAGTACCTACCTATAGGATCTCGCAGATATAACGTGTTTATTTTATCGTTAACTCTACATTGTACAAAGGTTGCAAATTGAGACCTCTCAACCTACGAAAATAAATAATTAATGTAAATAGCAGTGTTTATAAGTTTGTAGTGCCCTTTCTACTTAGTAGTTAGGTATTTGATGTTGTTGAACAAAAGTAGGTCAGAAAGTAGTTCATATCAACTGTTTGAGGTTTGATGCGATCTTAAATATATCTACTAGAAACTTAGATAAACATAGCATTTATTTATTTAATCAAAAATGCGGTGTTTACATTTTTTGTAAGAGCCAAGAAAAAAATATTAGATTTTATATGATCGATCAAATGGAAACAACTTTTATAAGTATGTTGTTTTGTAAGTAGTTGCATCGTTCAGTAAAGTGAAGCAATCTCTCCAAAGACATTCTAGATACCTGATAGCAAACAAAAATCGTAAAATTTTTGTCTTGTAAGAAAGAGCGTAATTGATATTATTGGTATTTACCTGTCATTCATAGCTACCTATATATAAGCCTATATGTAACCTACAGTCAAAATGAGATACAGGTAGTATCTACACTTAAATGTCTTATAAAACGATTTAAGCTTAAAAATATTATATCTACTTACTCATGAGATCAGTCATATTTTTTTAGAAATACACTTAACATAGGTATGCTTCTAGCCTTTACATAGAGTTCTTAACATCTTTAAATCAAAATCAAAATCAATCTTGAGAAACAGATAAAGTTACTTTCGTAAATTTAATTTACCATTACCTGTGATGCGAAGTAAGAATAAGAATAAGAAATCTTTATTTGCTATAAACAGGGTACATTAATTAATGTTATAGATTATTTACAAGAGTACAAGTCCATTTAGCCATTTCAAATGTCATGCAAATGTAATATATTATAGTTATAGATATCATTTACACGAACATTTCATATTTTCAATATCAATTAGGAATAAAATATAGAAAATGATATTCAGCTGCAACTGTTTGGAGTAGACAGTGAACACCGATTCTAAGACATTCGGGATTAATAAGAAACGAATGTATTTGAAACTAGTAGGTATCTAATGTGACTATTAGATAAATTAATTGTACTCTAACATTGAGAAGAGGTTAGATACGGCCAGTAGAACAACCTATTAACAGAGCTGATATTATTTATATATATTTTCATACTTATATGTAAAGATTTAAACGCACAGTAAAGATGGTTGCTTTGCGTTCAGTAAGGTACCTATTAGTAAATATGTAACAAAATATCTCAAGAAAAAGTTACTTAATTTAGTTTATTAGATACTCCAAAATTGATGTAAAATAAACCTGTAGTGGCATAATATATATTAATTAATAGAATCTTGATAATGAAAAATAAAAGTTTACTTTAGATTATCAGACACCGGTTTGTCCACATTTCAAGCTTCGTAGTCTTCGTTACAAATTTATATACGTTAGGTACATCATGGCGGCCTCGATGACGTAGTGGTTAGTGTAACCGACAGCCACGCATGGGGTTGACTTGTGTGGGTTCGATTCCCGCACATGTCAAATATTTGTGTGCATGGACGTGGATGTTTGTCTTGGTCTGGGTGTTTCTATGTAACCCATAGTACAAGCTCTGCTTAGTTTGGGCTAGATGGTGTTGTGTGTATGTGGTAGAATATTATTATTATCATATAGGTAGATAAGTACCTATAGTCAGATGCCCGAAGAAGAGAGGTAGGCAGAAATATATAGACTACATTGCTCCAGCTGTCTTAATAGCTGAGCTTATTACTAGGTTATTAAACATATGTATATATGACTAGCCACGGCTTCCCTCACTCGGGCACAGTACTTTTTCCTGGATAAAAATGTCCTTTTCTGTACCGTTTATGCAAATTTCTTGATTATTGGTCGAGTAGTTACGGTGTGACAGTATAACAAACATACAAACTCAGATTCGCATTTATAATATTAGTTAGGATAATGTTGGCATGTACGGTGCTTTACAATGCTGTATGCATGGAAGCAATATATTTGTATACCTATATAATTTAAAAGTGTATATACCTACCAGTTGTACACTACATACCTACATTACAATACATTTAGATTATTTATTATAGACATATGTAGATTACCCATATGGTAGTCAATGTTCACTGCCGTACATTTACCACGTGTGTATAGCATTGCTTATCGAAATATTCTTCATTTTTATAAAGAAATTGAGATCTTAAACCTCCAGCCAGCTATCACCCATCGATCTATCACCCATCCACAAGAAAATATTCGTACGTTTTACATCCTCAAAAGAAGCTACCTAATTGAAATGATTCCCATCACCAATTATAAAGGTAATCGGTTTGATTCAATTATCTTGAAGAATTTATTTTCATAATCTGTGTTGCATGCAATGTTGCATACAAAATTAGATGCATTGCCTTTATAATTTACATTGCAGTTTAATTAACTATTATATTTGCGTATAATATAGCTGTACCTCTTCATAAAATGTAAGTAACATCCTATTTAAATATAAAGCAATTAATATTAATCTAAATTTCTTATTTTTTCGGATTTGCATTTTCCCTACACTTAGTAGAGACTCTCCAACAAGATATGTTTCATATCGCTACTCAAGTCTAATGACGCGCAATGTCTCTTACTTTGCGATTTAGCAACGATTAGTGCTGCAGTAGGTAATTATAATCTTTTTTTAAGAATATTATTAGTAAAATAAATTATAATAATGAGTATAAAATGTTATAGAATACTTTTTAACTTTGTCACAATTCCTTTACTAGGTACCTATGTATTTTGTAATTTTGTTTTTTCGTAACAGTTTTGTTATCACTATTTGAATAAAGACGCGCTACTATTAATTTCATTTCGATTCGCAATGGTAAGTATAGGTAGACACCCATAAACAATTTCGAGAATTAAGGTAGGTCACATATACACCTGGGTAGGTATTTCGTACACATTTCGCGTGTGTTTTGCTCCAACATTATATAAAGAAAGCCTATTAGAATCTTTCTACAATCTAAGGTTCAACCAAGAATTTCCTAATAAAACAATAATCCTTTACCCATCCTGAATTGAACCTGGAACGAGACTACACGATACAAGGACACTCTTTTATTAACATTCAACAATATCAACTTATCAATTAGACTGTCAATGAGAGAATCCAAGAATTCTAGGTACTTTGATTTTCGGGATTTATAGTGTAATGATTACACGGTAGGTACTATTTATAATAAGTACTTGACTACAGATCAGTATTACAAACTGAATACCTCAGACTTATTCAAGCGACCGGACAGTGTGACTATGTCATTAAAATTTCGAACTTTTACTGAAACTAGATTTACTTTTCCTGAAACTTGTAAAGATATACCTAGGTATGTGTTAATCTCAAAACGTGAAGAGCATTGATTACTGATAAGAAGATAACAAACTGCAAATGACACCCGTATCTTTAAAATTAACATCCAAACACCCAAATCTCTTTCTTTTTTTAAAGCTAGGTACACATCTAAAACTACTGTGAAGGTATTGTGCTTTTCTCGTATGAAGTAGGTATTGTATATGCCTATGTGTATATACGATCTGAACGTATTGAATGAACAGATTTAATGATTAAACAAAGAATAAGACTTTCTTTTTTAAAACTATTCATTTTTAATTTTACTTCGATGAGGTGCTCTAGGAAACTTAGTCCATACCTAGATAGGTATGGTTCTTTGTGTATTCAATATTAGGTACACAAATAGGTACTTACTTCTACATATTATGATCCTGATTACAATACAAAGGGGTTGAAGTGTCGAAACAATAGCGATCTCAACGTTCGACAACTTGGCGAAACTCCCGAAACACTTCAATAGGTTCCGTCATTCATACTAATATTTCATAGTCACCGTTAAAACCACAAGTGAAAGAAAAAGCATCTTTATTGTGTAAGAAATAGAGCCGATTAACATTTTGGGGATATGTAGGAAATATTTTGGTTCTACAGAGTTCTTTGTTCAGGGTGTTTTTCAATGATTATTCTTTATATTGGTGTCGAATTCGATATATTATGTATATATTGGTGTAGTACTCCTGTATTAAATGGAGTGCTTTTTGTTTCGAGCAAGTGTGTATTGTTTATATTAAAGTGTCCGTTATTTTAAACTAATGCTTTTTCTTAAGTATAAGAACAGGAACACAGTGTAGCGTACAAGAAAGTAAATATTCATAAACAAACAAATTTTCTCCCACTGTAGGGGTGTAGTATGTACAATATAATTTTTTTAAACCGTTGTCTCGTCATAAAGGTTCTCACGATCCTGAAGTCACGAGCCTCATTATTGTCTTTTTTAATTTCGCAAACAGCCGATCTTCAGATATTTGGCTGGTTCACTGTTATGAATTTGTTTTATCTTCTACTTGTTTGTCGAATCTAAAAAGAGCGGGTAGGTTTAAAACAAATGGCGTTTATTTTCAATCTTCAATTATTTTAACATATAAACCAATAGCTTAAATTTATAAAGACGCAATATATATTTTTATTGTCAGTCATACAAACAAAATGCCATTATAAAATTAGATTTAAAATAGGTATCTACCAATAGGTGCTCAATTCTTAGCCTAACGTTTTCAATGCAGGCCTGTAACAGCAGTATGACCTGTACAACGGTTGGGAAACACAGCTAATATGACTATGAAAGCAATTTAAGATGGTTTATTATTGATTTATAATATACCTATATACCTATATCAATACATCGCTGACGTTAAACGTTTATTAGTAAAAATAATACTTTTGATGCAACCGCATCTACATACATATATCGTAATCAACAGCTGACTCTCGAATCCTGGGTTAATAGGATTATACTTTTAGATCATTTTCAGTAACTGTCCTAGATTTGTAAATGAGTACGCATGGGGCAATAGATTCGCTTCTAATCGGGACCGAAAAACATATTATGTTAGACACTGATATGTACTAGGTACTGTAGGTAATAGGTACAGCTCTGCCTACCCTAGAATTAGAGATTGCTATTAGCATTATAAAAGTGATTTCGACGTAATTACTATTGGAAATGTGTTCTAACGTAGAAAAAAAGATGCTAAAATAATATAAGTACCTACTTAAAAAGAAATAAAGCAATTAGTTATATCAAGCATGACAATTTGTCATGATTTTTTATTATGACATTTGAGGTAATATCCAGAAGGCGCTGCATTTTACTCATACTCCAGATAATCTTTGCGCCTAATCTAGATTCTTGTGGTATAAGTGGAGATCGAACCAAGACCTGTGACTCACCAGTCCGATACCTAAACTAAACAGCTCACATCACCACTTTTGTGAGTAATTTGACATAAAATATTGGTGTTTTTAATATGTTTTTAGATAACTTCAGCGTTGTGGTTTTCCCTGTCTCTCGGAGACTTTTTAAACATTCATACAACGGACACAAACAAAATGTTGCGTCTGGGAATCGTATCCATAAACTTCGGCCATCGGTGCAATCAAAGTTATTCGCTTTGATGAAATACTAGTATTTTATAAAGTTTAATTTCTTTAATAGGATTACTAGCAGCGTTTGGGTTACAAATTACTAGTATTCTTATTAAGCCCACCAATACGGTAATGTGCTAGTTTTAGGAGTCGATTTAGGTCAATAGTCCAATAGGTTAAATTCAAACACAAGCCCTCTCGATCGCTAGTCCCATGCCTTATCAATTGGGCTACTGCCACTCGAAACTCAAAATATGTTAAAATAATTCTAATTTAAAACTTGCCAAAGACACAAACAGTCCAGTCTTATAAGCAAACTCAAGATATCGATCTTATTTTCGGTAAAACAATCAACCGAATGTAGCATAATTATAACAAATTTATGAGCGGCTGTATAAAAGGCCTGTATTAATCGACATAAAATAGATACTTATCATTGCCCCAAGCTTCTAGTTGAATAAAAAATACATATCTATTAGTTAGATAATGAAGGTACTAGAGAAATAATGAGGAACTGAAGACCGTTGCTATTATGAAAGGAAGTCTGTCTGCGCAAATGTCAGAGTAGAAATTCATTTTTACTACGAAATATTGACCAACACATTTATTTTTCTTTACATGATGGTACACAACTGATGACATATAGGGGTATATAGGTTACCAAATTTTTATAATCATTCTTATTTATATTTATGATTATACTCTAGAGGTAGCGAATTCGCAAGGCAGCCGGATTCAAAGTCATGGTCTGTCGATCACAAGTCTGCTGCCTCATTCATTGGGCTACAGCCATTAAGGTATTAAGTGAAGCGACTTTCCAATGCACCAAACTGGTAAAGGTTGGTTGGTTAAGGTCAAACAAGCATATAAGTGACGAGCCTATGGACGCTTGCATCACAAAGAATACGTAGATTTGACTCTAAATAAAATTAGATGTAAGTCATTGCAATGCCTTCGAAAAGGGCATTAGACAAGAGGTCGCAGGCTGGTAAGCCGAATACCAATTGTCTCAATCTCCAATCAATTACAATAAAGTTCTCAGTAACAGTACAATATCTAGAAAGAGCCCAGTAAACGGCAATAGCCTACAACGAGACACCTAAAACTTAGATGACAAAATGTAAGTGTATTACACTTCATCCCCTTGAGGATATATAGCTGTAAGTCTATGTGAAGAAGGCATTGTATAGAGAAAATTATATCGTCAATGTATTTACTTTTAGTTTTCGGATTAGTGATATAATGTTTCTAAAAGCTACTAGCTAAAATCGACTACAATTTAAAGGTTTAACATTGTCAATGTACTATATACGAAGGAACTTAGATTTATAATGATGCTAAGCTCTTTTAAGTTTAATTAACTTGTAGCTCGTTATTGTTAGGTCATGTTGTTCTACTGACCTACTTAAACATTCTATTATGAAATAGCCGTTTTGTATGAAACAGATAGGTAGCGTTGTATTTTTTAGACAGACTAATTCGTAAATAGTTGGCTGTAGCTTGATGGTAAGCCAAATATGGTTTGTCTGCAGTTATTAAAGAATTTAACAAACGTATGCGAAAAGCCACACACAGATAGTATATAATAATTGTAGAATATTAATAATACATGTTTTTAATAATATATACCTATATATTATTAAAAACATGTATTAAATAAAATTGTTAATTTAAATAACCGTTGTATTTCGACGCTTACGACAGATTTTAAGTTTAAAGTCCGGGTCTGGCATAAATAAGTAAATGTCGATTGAAGTTTCGATAATTCTGCAACGTCAAGCTAGAAAATAAAAGATTTGGCAAGTATATACGGTAAAGTTTATTTTGTCCTACAGCTTTATCTTACTGCAATATTTCTGGTATCTTCGATGGCACAGAGGTAGTAAATGTGACAGCTAAGCGTGAGGTCTCACGTTCGATTGCAAACTCAATGAGAGTATTATTTGGCAGTCAATACCAGCACGGACTCTGGAAGTATAACTTGTAAACTACAATATTCTCGTATTATTACAAGAATAGACGATATTACGTGAGATCAAAAAACTACTTCTGTGTACCTCTCTAAGGATATTGACTATACAATAGAGACTATACCAGATGCCGCCCAACCTTACAAATAGGTAAAAGACAATACCCGTGCGAAGTTTGGTACAAACATAATAAATGAATTAACCTGTACGAGATAATTACAAAACGTGCCTCTATTAACGTGCTCCGTAGGTACGTAGTTTAAGGGAAAATCTGAGGGCACGGTAGTGCCCCTGCCAAGACGAGCCAAGCGAAGCGCAAGGGCACTACCTACCTTTTCTCGAAGCACTTTGTCGTTTTTTTTTAATCCTTATAACTTAGGTTTGGATTATACCAGATAAACAAAATTCTCGGGATATGTTGTCAATAGCGGACTTATTAAATATATAAAGTTAATTGCATAGCTCTTATGCTTTAGATTTTTATTGATATCTAAAAATCCCTGATTTCGTCACTGGCTCACTGATGATCATCAAAATTCTTAGGGTATTTCCTAATGTCCTAGAAAGCCTAAATTTGGTATGTACGCTAGTATTAGTAAACAAACAACAAAAAAAAAACTTGTAACTTTTATCTCCCAACCCCTTAAACTAGAGCATGGATGTTTGTATGAGACTGCCGAAATTTTGACGCTAGAGGTCTGAAAATTGATGTAGGGACTCCTTGTTATAATAAATAATAAAAAAATAATGTAATAAAATAATTATGTAACCCATTTTAAACAAAAAAAAATTTTCGTACCTAATATCTATTACTTATTATGAACAGTAAACCAACAAAGAAAAAGGCAAATGTAGAGAGTGGGCTATAAAAAGACGCCTCTGATGTGCAAGAAATATAACCCAAAAAAGAAAAAGAAATAAAAAAATTGTCACAAGGAACTTACAAAAAGAAATGAAATCTATTCACATGGGCGTAAGGTAAAAAATTTATCCACTGTTCATTACTTTTCTGTTATACAATAGTTATTGTAGTAACGAAACGGCCAAGCCACTTATTTTGACTAAGGTGTAGAGTTTGTGAAGTAAGGCCTTGTAGAATTAGAAACTTGGCTCTACATGAGATCTGATAACTTTTTGACGGTGCGAGTCATACGGTCTCGTCTTCGCAACATTTTACATGAAAATGTTTTTGGTGAGATATATTTTTCTGCGCCATTATCAATCATATATCAAAGATAATAGCATGTCACCAGTGGTTGGAAACAAAGAACAATGTTATCTATATTTACCAACTGAAGCACTGAGCTTGAAGACTGTTGAGTATTATAATATTTTATATGATGTTAAGGCGAATGCTGGCTATGTATTATTCATCTAAATTTATATAAAATCTCTAGGTTAGATAATTTTCAAACAAGATGAGCTCTACATACTTATCTATGTTTAAGTAAATGAAGAAAATTTTACTTGTATTCTTCAATTTCTTTTTAATGTGTTGGATAAACTTTCAAAACAAAACAAAATTTTTGTTCGTAATTAAATCTGATAAGTAAGCAGCAGACCAAGATTTTGGTCTTACATGAACGCCACTAGGTAATATACATAGATTGTTAATTTAGTAAAACATGTTTAACGAAGACAATTATACTTGCCATCATCAATGGTAATAATGATAGATTCATTATTGATGATGTCAAGTATCACTGGTTAACTCAGCAAAACAAACCGAACCAAGAAAATAATAGTAAATTTAAATAAAACAACGAGCGGCAGTTTTTGAGTATCAAATAGCAAACAAAGTAGGGAACACGCTTCTTTAATCTAAGATTGGCTAATAGAAAGAAATCTCTCTCGTCTCTCAAAACTCACTCATAGATTTTAGATTTACTTCCATCATTGCGATGAGTGTAGCCAGTTCTATTGTCACACAAAACATTTAAAGTAACCCACTGTCAATTCTGCCGAGGTACAGGACTCGATCGTAATTCGAGATATCTTATTGTACTACATATCTAAACTGATAATATAAAGAACAACATTTTGATTGTATGGCGATGATAATCTCTAAAAATATTGAACTGATTCTTTCAATGACAGAAAGCTAAACTAACTGAGTAATTTATGTTTTAATGCCATAACACACGAACAAAGCCGGGCGGAAGCGTAAACTACATACAAGCAATAAAAGAACACACACCTATTAACACAGTATAGAGATAAATATCAAGATAATCACAGTTAATCTTAAGCAAACCTCATATACTTATCTACGTCTCTAGCTATGAATCGCGGAATATTTTTACCGGCCAGATAATCTCTAGTTCTCATTATCAACAAACAAACAAATTAATAACTCTTAGCCACTTTATCTGTATATAATCTGCTCGAATTTTTGACAACAGATTTATACTTAATTAATTATAATGAATTAAGTAATAATTATTGTTTGTCGCCTAACCTACCTCTTTTATATTTATAATTACAGATAACAATTGACTTTAAATTTTATTTCTGACGCAATTTTGGTACTGGAGGGAAACGGACAACGCTCATTAGATTTTGCATTTAATATTTAATATTTTCTTATTTGTTTGCTCTCTATAGATAGGTAAGTTTACTAGATTAATATAAGAAGCTATGTTTTGAATTAAATCTTAAAGAGGATTGGTTTATTTTTATTATATTGGCAATAATTTAAGCTTAGAATCTGTTAAATTTTATTACCTACCTGATAAATAAATTTTAGAATTATTTACTCATCAACGCGTTTAGCTGTTTTTATGAAACTACATGTAGATTGTATGCTATTTCAAAGATAATCTTATAGCAAAAGTTGTTCCTATAGTCTTTAGTTTAATTAGGTACATAACACATTAAATACATAAATGGGTTAACATAATAACCAATACATATATCAAATAAATACAATACATATATGAATACATAATCTAAATCTTTATTCGAAAGTATCTCGAAGCGTTGTAGTCTGCAATCGTTGAACATTGCATCTAAGATCGCCATCTATCGCCGTTGAGATGAACTAAGACAAAATAATGCGCTCGGTGAGACATGACTATGTTGAACTTTAATAGCTCCTCCATGATATTTATATTGACAACCGGTCCAAGTCTTAACATTTATGCATTATAAATGCGCATTAGCAACTATGTTACCACTTACCAACCATTCAAAATAATGTACGACATTATTTTTAACGACTGAAATAAGAAGGCGGTGGCTGCCGAATGTAGGTAACAAATAAAATGGAACGACGAACTTTCACAAGATTAATATTATAGTAAACTATTTCATAGTAGATATAGAATAAAATTATTGTAAATACAAAATAGTTTACTCATTCCGTTGTCCATTGTCCCTATTCTTCCAAATTATTCAAAAAGCTCAAGCCAATGTTTAGATAGAGCGTCCACTTCCACGTCCACTCACATTGCTATTAAAATTTCAACAGGCGCTCCGACTACCAATATCCAACACGTGTTCGCAATCAAAACCAATGCATTGTTAATTGTAAAAACGGCCGGTACGATTTTTGTGGAAAAAATGAAGAGATACAGAGGGATTAGCCCACAAAAAAGTATCGGAAACAAATGGTCTTTGCCGAGCAATAAATCGGGCTCAACATTGGGAAGCTGCAACAGACTGCGCGCTCTCGTTAAACTTTATTTTTATATTAAAGCCGTAACTTTGCGATGCGACGCCCAACCACTGTAATCCCCGCTGTGAAACGTGAAAATTTTGCATAGATATTAATATTAAATCGAATGCTACAGATTTGATGGCACGTTAAAAAAAAGAACAAATTATTTCTCCCTTGACGACAAAGTTTTAATGACAATGTGGTTTTGAGTGCAATAGAAGTGTAATCTGAAAAATAATACATTAATACTGCTACGATTTTTGTAGTAATTTTGTTAACCCATCCCAATATGCCAAATATTTAAAATAGATGTGGATTGAAACCAATAGTGCCGCTCCAATTCCTTATCTCTTATTAGTTCGAATAGCTTCTGTGATCCTATCGACCCATTACAAAGAAAGAAGAAGAATAAAAAAGAAGTTCTGCCTTTGATATAATTCCTGTGTCGCGGACGACTTTACACATATTAAAACAATAGACACAAATTATGTTTAACCTGACTATTATGTACCTATTATATTGTATATTTGTAGTTTATACAATGTCGTCCCTTTTGGGGACTGAACTCACAACAGCAGTCGGCGACTGTTTGTGGCGTAGTGACCAATTAAACCACAGCGCCCTTCATGCAACGCTGGCATTAAGTCCTTGGCCAAGAAATATTATAGTAGATACCTATTTCAGAAATAAATGTTTCATCTGTAAACAGGATAGAAAGAAAACATTAAGTTAGACGCATGACAACAACTGGGCAAGTTATAACAGCTGCATACAATCGGTATGCAGGTGTTATAATTTGCTTTAGCTAGACTGTAGCTAAAATTTCGGGGACTTTTGGGAAATACGTGCTAAGTTATTACCTACTGCCTCACAGCGCCATGTTAGCTAGCTGGTGCTTCCTCTCTTCTGACAATAATAATTGTGCTAAAATACATTTATGTATGCACCGTTTATTGTCATCTAAACACGAACAATACAAGTTGAACAACGAGAAAACCGCACACCATAACCCAATTAATTACATTGGTTTTCACCGCACGGCTCCAAAGTGCAGTAAATAATGCGACCGATAGGTGTGTGCGCCCCGGATCGCATCGGCGTTTCATGCATTTACTGAAGCTCCAACTACGAAATTAAATTTGTTCACAATGCAAGGTACCACCGCTGCGCTTTCGATAATTTATGTTTTCACTAATTTGCTTTCGACGCCACTTTGTGGGTACTCACCGCGAGAATTTAAAGCAAAGACGTCTATGTATTTTAGGTAAAAACAGTATCAGTGAGAATAAAAATCAGGAAGCTATGAATTATTTTTACTGTAACTCACCAGAATTTCCAGCCAGACCTATGACCTACCTTAATAGAAATAAAAAAGCAAACAATTCTCAGCGCCGATTATGTGACATTATCCTACTCAGATACATATTTAGATTAAACTATATGTTTGGTTACACCTAATTTCTTTAGAGACAACTGAAAGACGGGAAATGCACTCAAAAAGTGCTAATGTCTCAATGTAAATGTCAAAACTAAACGCGTCAACTTAATTATCTCTAGTGTATTAAGTGCTATTTATTTATTATTTTTAAAGTTGGTTGTTTAAGGCCCAAATCACCAACCATATTCTATAGTGTATGAGTGCTCTTATAACATTCCTTTATTTATGTTTGTTTCCATCAATTAGGCTTTTGTTTTCCACTACTGAACTGTTGAGGAGAATGTTATTACATTATTTGCGGTATTCTGAAACTTTGTAATTAGTTAGTTTCACCCAATTTAAATTTTGACTAAAATTTTCAATTATTATCTAGCTAGTTTCTGCTGATAAGTACGACCTATAAATTGAAGCTGACATAAAACTATCTATAATATTCCAAATGCATAATATAAAACGATTTTAAATTGGTAGGTAGGCAAGTGCATCAAACGTAGTGGTGACATTATTAAAAAATCATTACGTTTTCACAAGACATCATATCCAAGCGTCATTTTTCACACTCACCTGTTTATTATACTTTTCCAACAGCTCTTACTCATCAAATGTAAATCCTCGTGTGCGTTGCTTTGAGTCGTTTTGCTTTTGATGTAAAAATCATACGTTTCTCCCTCAAGTGTCCGACAATATTGACACGGCGAACACGCGCAAAAAGACAGGGATACCGATATACTGAAACGGTATTCAGGAAAACGTACCAGAATTAGTTTTCATATAAGAAACAGATAGAAATGCAATCATATGTGGAGAACATTATAATTTTATCATAAGTACAATAATAAAATTTTAACACTATTACCGAGTAACTTTTAATTCAGTTAGAATTAGAAGTAGGTAGGTACTTATTCAGTTTCAATTTCTCAATTTTGTTTATTAAATATTTGTTCCACGATATTTTTGCCAATGCCATTAACAATTTACAAAACATGTTTCATTTTTTGTTAAACATATTTCATTTTCTATATACCTAAAACTATAAAATTAAGTTTATTTTTTCTTATTAGCTAGACCGATAGATGACAAAGAGTCTCGGTAAAGAGCAGGTCAACTGATCAGTGACGCATTCGCTTATCTGGTCGCCTCAAGATCCCAGAATAGTCGTCCCCGGCACACACTCGTAAGGGGGCGACTTTATTATTTTTCCAGTTTTCATCACTTCACGCTCGGTCTGTCTTTTGATCCAATGGCTGTGTAATGTGCTGTTGCTGCATTTATTTTGCACTCTTACCTTAGTGTTGCGAGTTTATTTTCCATTCTCTTGGTGTTGCCAGTTATTCCCCGACGCTTTGAAGTCAAAGCTCTTTTGACTTTGCGAAGCGGCTTAGTCGCCGCTGACCGCAGTGCAGTATGAATGATACTTTTTACGCTGAATAGTCTCGTGTAATTTTTTTTAGTTACACACTAGATTTTTTGTGGCTTTGTATACTTTATGTCCTACACTTATTTTTGTATTCCCGGAGGCTATGTGAAAGTGTGACGATGAACGGTTACGTGCTCGGCTTGGCAAACAAACCGGGTAACTGTGAATGAAGCGAAATATGAGAAGCAAACTAAATAATTATGAGAATCTTAACCAGATACGAAAAAATGTTTTAGTAGAGATTTAATTCTATATAATATGTAAATAAGAACAAACAAATACTTAATCTTGTTGGATTTAATGTGTGTAATATGACGGATACTTCTGATAGCAGATATGGGATTTGACGTCACATATAATGGGAATAGATGAAAAATTATTCGCTCTCGCACGTATTGACTGTATACCTACGTACGGTTGACAGGGGCGGGCGGACGCGTGATCTCGCGAAATATGATACAGGGCTGCCAACCACAACATAATATCAGAAAGCATTTAATGAACAAAAAGTTTTTTGTTTTCTTAATCACTTATAATGGAATATATAATATCACCAACTGAAATTTTCTGGTAACATTTAGAGAATGATTACCATAACATTGATGAAGGTTCGATGGTTGAAATTTGATACGACTTGTTCTAAATCATCATCTATAACTCTGAAAACGTAATTTGTTGTATTAAATTTTTCAGATTTTAGACTGGATTTGTGATGTGTAGATACTTATTAACAGGTTTATTTTTTGTAAACGATGTACTACTTTAGTATTTTCTTAAATACGTAGCAACCCATTATTATTAAACGTCAGGTTTCCTAACTTCTAGTCTACTTTTGGTTACTATTTATATTAAATTTGTCAGAAAAAAAAAATATAAATTGATATGTAATTCATATATTTATAAATATTTTTGTGATAAATGCGTATGCAACCACGTTTAAAACTTATAACTATTTACCAAATGCAGCAGAGTTATTAAGTTATCCCGTCAAAAATATTTTGTGCGCCAGCAATTTACTAGACGCACTTTCGGACTCTAAGCAGAATCGTGTCTAAAACCGTGTCCAGTAGACGACAATAGGTTCATCTCCTTTGAAGTAGACCTAAAAACGTCGTTGATGAAATCACCTCTGCCTACTTCATCTTGGTTAAAGACGTGATAGAATATTATATGGATTTATAATATATAGCTAGTATTTATAATATATAATTAATAAATAATATGAAATTGCGGCGCCCATATTTTATTTATTAGCCGTGAAACGGATCAACCCTACGCAAGTACGTGTTTGGAAACGCGGAGAAGTCGGATGTCAACGCGTGACGCGTTTTGAATGTACCTCCGCGGTGGCTCATAATAAATAGAATATTTTTATCGCGCACACGCACTCACCGCTTGCAAATATTGTGTCATCGTAATCTGAAGCTCTGCCGCCGTCTACTTAAATTTCAAGATGCCTCAGTAGGTATACGTAATTCAATAATCGAGAGCTTAACTAAATTACAAATCAGGCTTACGTGTTCAGTCAATAAGTAAAGAATTCTGAAAAGTAAACTCTTTCATGGAGTTTACTTAGAGCTACAAGTAATGTTAACTTTATATTGCACCTTCATATTTTAATAATTTTGTTTAAATTCCATGTAATATAAAAACTGTACATATTAAAAGGTAAGAACCACTTATGTTTTTCTTAGAATAAAACGCCAAAGTGCTGACTGCTACCGAGAATTTCTACAGAAAACACACCTTAAGCACTATAGGAACTAAAACAACGGGATCATAGAAATGATTTGTCTTAGGCCCGATTCTTATTTCAAAAAACGAATAGTTTTAGCTGCGGACAGATAAATTTTAATATATTTTAATAAAGTATGGGTCAAGAATTAATTGTCCCTCGGCAAAACGACTCGTTTTATTTATTGTATATTGTAGTATCTATTGATATACAAAAACCCGGCTTTAAAGAACTGAGCCGTTTATAGCAATATTTTCGTAGTATTGCTTAAAGATAGTATACGCGGACTTTAGATTTGAGTTATTTTCTCAATAATGACAAGAAGAAAGAGAATTGGTACGCTTTCAGATACCTGAAACACAAAGAAACGATAGGTATCTACCTAACTAATAGGTGTTTTAGTAGTAGCGTGTCATCAATCATCGTTACAATAATTCGATAAGACACAGTATAAAGCGATATATTTTTAAACAAACATATCGCTCGTCCTCCCTCTATTTAGATTAAATTTTGAAAATAATTATTACAGTACGGCCATGTTATTCATAGAGACACAAGGGGCACCACTAGCTTTGCCACAAACCAGTCGATAGAAGTGGTTTACCGTAGTTCTTTCTTTGTTAACAATACTCTATAACTTTGTCGTTGAACAAAGCATCATCAGTCAATCTATCAGATTCCGTGACAATTGAGCGTCGAAGAAGTGCGAGTCGTCGCGTCGCCTTCAAATACAATATTAGAGATGAAAGCTTCTACAAATAAATTATAAAGGCTCAGCTCAACATGATTCAGTACACTCTTTAAAAATCTGCAATGTGCTCTCAAGTTAAAACCGTATACTCAAAAGATAGTGTAACATGCATATCAATTGCCATAAGTCATAGATATTATGAATCGCACATAAATTCGCTCGCGTTAATATAGATTTTGTCAATAAACTCGGGAACAGTACTTTTTTAGATGACAGGTTTGTATATCCTTACTTGTACCTCTGACTACGTGTTTTCGAAATTTCATAGAGATCAGTCGGATCGGTAGTAGTTAGGGCATGAAGGCATAACAAACAAACTCATATTACTCAGGATATCAAAAGTTTATCAAAGTGTAGAGTCATGTCATTTGCAACGTTGATCTCTATAAAAACTAAGAATATTATAGATATAAACATTAAAAGACTCTTAACGCTCTAAGTATAGATATGTTACGCCTAAACCATCAGATGCACTAACTTATTATCTTGCCTTTTCACATACATATATCTTGAATAAAAAAGAAACCTTGATTTTTATTCTTTACTGTACATATTTGAATTTACCGTGGCTGTATTAAGTACCTATAGGAGTATTATAATGCGGTAAACTCACCGATAAACACGTTCCGCACCGATTTAATTTAAATTTTTGCAACATTTTCGGTATTTGGTCGAAGGGAGGTTTAAATCTGTGATTGATCACATGCAGTTGGCGAACGAGCTGTCAACTACTGTTTTTTTAGTGCAAGACATTGATTAATCAATTCAACCATGCGCTAGATTAAGCTAATAATGTAGATTAAAAAAGAACTATTTAAATTATAAAAGATCAATTTGAGCCATATGCTTTCTTTTTGGTTAAGAATTTTTCCCCTCGTTCTAGCTATGTCCTCCTTATTGGTTGGCTGTCAAGGAAAGTATTAATGGGATAATCTATACAAAAATTCTTTAGTATAACCGAATCTGCAACCTAGATCGGAACCATTACTACCAAAACTTTGAGTGAGACCTAATCATAACTGGCTACGTACAGATATACTTCTACATAAGCTTTCGGAAATATTTTGGCGTGATTCATATTTGATTAAACCTTTTTGCTATACGGTACACTACCTTTTGTCTACACCCATACAATGTATTAATGTATAGTTATATACCTACTTACGCTTGTACTTATGTATAGGTATATCCTCTGTTTTATTACTTTACGAACCTGCTGTACAATATTAATTTATTAACACAAAAATGTACTAATAAAATATAACGTAGCAAAATAGGCTACATTTAAAAAATTATGAATGTATATGAGCCATGACATAGGCACAACGAAATAAGTAATCTGTTTAGTCAAAGTTCATGAATATCTCACAGATTCTAATCTAGCGTTATTCAGCACGAGCTTTTGCTGCATTTTAGTGAATTTACTTGCTTCGCAGGGGTGTTTGTGTCATACGTGAGTAATCCCATTAGTGGAACAATGGTAGCGCTTAATCTGATGCGATGCCGCGATACTGCCACAATTTATCTCTATGCAAATAATCTAGTAAAAAAATTGAGAAAGCTAACAATACAATATAATTATCTATAAAGATGGAACTCCTAAAAGTTATCGCACTATAATATTTTGCTGGTGCAGTTGACTACGCGGCTGGCGTAGTGATCTAAGTGGCCGCCTCGCCACTGCTACTGCGCCGAGTGTTGTGGGTTCGAATCCCACACGAGACAATAATTTGTATGACCCACTAACGGTTATTCTTTGTGTCCGTTATTTGAATGTTTGTAAAGTCGCCCGCGACACAGGAATTATTTTCAGTTACACATAGGCGTATAACATCTACATAGGTACACAGGCCTACAAATCAAGTTATACACCCTATATACGCATAACTACGCTACATACAAAATAGAGAATTGTCGTAAAGGGACAGTGCATAGTAGTGTCGATGTTAATGGTAAGGATAAAGCATAACAAAAATATAACGCACTCTCTCGCACGATTCGCAGTGTTCAATTTCTAATAGTTCAAAGTCCAAACAGGCTAGGTTGATGCGTCGCTGTGTGTACCACCTCTTTAAGGATTTAAGCGTAAAATTATATTATGTTTGTATCTAATATTTTGCTTCTAGACGAGCTACGTTGAGTATGTATATCTTTAACGGCGAACTGCTCATGACCAACTGTTATCAAACTATTTGCAAAAGGTGGATTGAATGCCTGTTTTCTATCAATCGACACAATTACATTTAAACACAGCGTTTATGTTGACCTTTGGTTAATGCAGCAATAAACGCGGCAGGTGTAATAATATCACTGAGTTAAGGTATAATTATATAATCCTATAGATACTAAGCAACTATATTGGTGCAAGATTATATTTCTAACTAAACACACCTACATACGATACAAAGATTACTACTCTAATTGAAAGAGAAATTAATAAACTACAAATATAAATAAGTAATTCATTATACTACCTACAGGGTATTAATACACATACTTATATTACTTAGGTATGATATCAACCATACTCATGTACCATGTGTGCACATGGACAAAAGTTGTATGTAGTTACCAAATTGCACCCCTGCACCGCTCAATACTAGATAAAGATATAAATTACATTTTATTTTGTTTAAAAACGTCGGTATCGTATAGTTATAGTAAACATCGTAAATCAACAACAAAACCCGATGTTTCCAAACGAAAAATATTTAAAATTCCCCGAGGAAATGGCTACTCGAAATGCGTAATTCGACATAGCGATCCCCGGTCACCGGCTAAAATGTAAAATGGCTCCCTTGCATTTTTTCCTAAGTGCCATAAAGTATGACATTTATTACGGTCAGATCTGCCTCAACCACTATTGATAGGCAAATGAGAGAGTTTTTTAAAAGAAAAACGATGTCTGCTTTTTATGTGTTCTTTGGATAAGGATGTTTTAAGAAGTTGCGACTTGCTTGCTCGTAATGGCCGATTTCTGTGTTTTTGTCTCCGCGCTGCTCTTGATAGTTCGACCTTTGGATAAAACTTATCAAGTTGACGGCGCGGCGTCGCGCCGTGTAATATTGGAACTTGACCGTGCCTGTGTAACAAAGTTTACGCTCCTGTTTGTTCAAACTCGTGGCAAATCGTCTCAGCAGCTCTTTACCTAGAGGTCGTCATTCTCATTAATTAGTCAGCGATCGTATTACTATCAATCTTTAATACCGTCAGCCGCCAGGGATCTACCTGCCGATATACTTTATTTCATAATAAAGTTTTGAAAGAATCTCGAAATTGAGCTATCATTGGCGATAAGGGCAATAACTCAACGAATAGGTCAAGCACAATAGTGAGTGCCACCGATAATCGTATATTAAGGCCCTTATCCCTATGAGCACCTTTGCCACAATAGAAAGGAATATAATGTCGAAAAGTGGCCACATAAAAATGACATACGGTTGCCGCGTAGGTTTGGATGGCGAAAAAATAGCGGGAATAAACGTCCAGCGATATGGAGATGATAAAAATATGGGACCAATTTTTTAGAGTACAAAAATTTTAGCTGTAGAACATATTGTCCTGCAAATATAGTTATTCGGCTCGAATATATCGTTTTTGGTTTTGGGAATTGATAGCGAAGTCTAGTAAACCCTCTTTTTCGGTATGATGGTAAAAATCGTTTCTCCCATCAGGCGGCAAATGCGAAATCGTAATAAAATTCTCCATATGATATGTAAAGTAGCCATAATATTGAAAAGTTCCAAAGTCCATCAATAAACGTGGCGCTGCGTGGGGAACATTACGCAGTCCTATGGTGAATTAGAGCTGTGTTTCAAATAATGTACATATCGATATCTGAAATGAAAACTAGACAGTGCAAAATACATTGCCATTTTCTATTAATAACTAAAATATGAATAGGTATGACATTTCTAACAAATTTTAACAAATGAGGTTTATTTTACAGAAAATGTAGAATAGAAACTGCCTCCTTGATCTCGTGGAATAAGTTTGCACTTTTGTTAAATGCGTTCGCAGGTTCGACTATCGGGCATAATATTATACAAGGACATATTACATAGTATTTTCCAGTTATTCTCGGTCGCAACACAGAGTCTGGTTTTGATAATCAATATAATTATATTAATTACACAGGTAGTGTTGTGATAATACTGTGGTTTCAGTAGTTACCGTAATGCTTCGAAAGTTGCGGGTTTCATTACCCTTACAGCTACAATTTGTATTATACAGAAAGTCACACCGAGCTTGGATTTTTTATTTGTTCATTTATTGCTCGTCATTCGTTAGGATACGCAGGAAGAATTCGCTACAAACATAAACTCTTTTTTTTAACTTTTCTTCTGAGTGATAACCTACATATATATCAATAAAAAGAGAAGTTAAAAAAAGAGTTTGTGTCTGTGGCGAATCCTTAAAATTATATGTAATTTTACAGTAAAGAGTGAAACAGTTAAGATTAAGATAAAACATGGCTAACGCATAGGATAAAACTTCTTAACTGTATGTATTTCTCCAGATATTTTGCGGCTTTTTATGAAGTACCAGCAGCGACAGCCTAGTGGGAAACCATTAGACTGCCACGCAGAGGTCTCGAGTTCGATCCCAAGGCGCGCATCTCTGACTTTTCGAAGTTATTTGCGTATTAAATAGTTAATTATCGCGTGGTTTAACTGTGAAGGCAACACATCGTGAGGAAACCTGCATATCTAAGAGTTCTAAATAATGTTCTCAAATATATGTGAAGTCTGCCAACCCACACTGGGCCAGCGTGGTGGACTATGACCTAACCCTTCTCACACTGAGAAGAGGCCCGTGCCCAGCTTGGGACAGTTTAATACAGGGCTGATATTATTTATATACATATATTATGAAGTCGCAGGCAGAAGCTAGTACCTACTAAATATTGAAAGGGCATTAATTATTTCAAAGTTATACATGATCGTAATGCAATGCAAATAAAATCCGGATAATTCTGAACATCTATCGATACCACATGGATAGCAATGATAGCATCACTAGTATAAGAAGCGAGGCGTCAAAACGCACGACCGCAACTATCAAAGAGAAATCTTTTCCGTGTATCAATAACGTCGATCGAGCCGTCGACTAGACACATTGCGCTCCTTTATGTCGCGGCGATGTCACATTACACTCTCTCATGTCGTATAATATGTGTTGATATCCACACAATATGGATTACTTATATTTTTTATACTAAAATAATGTTCCGTATCTACGGAATATTTTAAAAAGCCTACACATCAAGCAACACTGTGCTTTATTATGTTAATTTTTTCATGGGTTCACAAGTTTCTAGTTCTTGATAACTTAATTAGAAATCCGATTAAATATTAAAATAAACGTTTTTGAAGTCTCACACAAAGCTACGATAACACAGCTTTGTTTATTGTAGCTTTGTGTGAGACTTCAAAAATATCTTTATATATTCACTAGCTGTCCAGACAGACGTTGACTAGTACAGGCAAAAAAAATAAATCTAAGCCATCCTCGAATCCACTTGAACACACACAAAAAAAATCATTCAAATCGGTCCAGCCGTTTAGGAGGAGTTCACTCTCAACACACGTACAGAAGAATTATATATATAAAGATAACAAACATACAGACAGATATTAGAAATTTCTGAAATGATTTGGTAATGGAATATCAACTATTTTAGAATCTTTTCTGTTTTTAAATTAATTATAACGCTACATATATTATCTACTATTAAGCAGTTAGTAAGGACAATAGTACCTACAGACCCTCATCGTGAGTGCTATTAATGCGAAATTGGCTTGGTGATCTTCAATTAAGAAGTTCAATGAGCTCAATCCTAAATACCTTTGGACATCCAGTTCTAAGCATCAATTATTTTTTTAATGTTTCAACAATAAGATTTCATATTATACACAAGATCCTAAATGCCTACAACGAAGTATTAAGAAAATTATAATATGAGTCGAGCATTATTTTATTGTATTGGAAACTCTATCAGTAGATATACTGTTCAATACACGCATCAAAATGTAACATAAAAATCTCAACAATAGGGCATCATCTCGTTGTGGTTAGGGCGTGAAATTATTTTCTTGGCGTATGCAGATTAGGGGAGGGTGGCTGGGGTTCAAGGATTAGTTCCGGTTTACTTTTTATAGGATTCCGATGATAAATGTTACTATTGGATAGGCTAACGGGTGGTGCGTGTAACGTATCCAAATAAGCTTTTCAAACAGCTTATAATGTATTCATCCAATCGATGACGCTGAATAAACAAATTGTGAGCTGTGGAGTGGAATGTCTGGTGGATATTTAAAGTTAAAGAGAATAAACACGGGCTGCTTTGAGCTATTGTAGGCCACATAGTAAATATCTCAGTATACGCAAAAGTTATATAGATATGTACGTTGTACTACTTTTATCAATTTATCATGTTACAATTGGTCAGAACGTACGGCACCAACATGTGTCGCCACCCTTCTATCACACACGCTAACGGTTTAGGAGTCAGACAAAAAACGAGGAAAGTCTCCGGGCAGACGGGACGGACGATTGCCGTTCCCAAATATGATTTATAGATCGGGCGTCATCGGCAATGCGTTTTCTATACGTCATACGACATGTCACCGCCTCCCACACCAACCAAGAAAATTGAGTAAGTATATTTTGTTTACGTATACGCTAATAAGTAGCTTCTAAGTTTTATAAATTATAGTTCTATCCTTTAAATACCTATTGTGTTTTTCCCTATACTTTTGGAATTTACACCAGTTAATAGAATAGGTGTCCAACAAGGATTGGTATTCTAATACTTGAGTAAATAAATAACATAGATTACCATTGATTTTAGCTTGCAAGACCCGATATCTGCTCGTCCGACACTTATTGTAACTTTTTACTGAAACTGCAGTATACATTCCTGAATTCTTGGCTGACACAGGTGATTGCATCTTGATTGATTGATTGATAGCATATTAAGAATACACGCTAAAAGGAAGAAGTGACCCTCTTATAGATAGCTTCTAGAAGGCTACGTATATTCCTGATTTCTCTCTAAATTCCTTTTAGTTTTATTATATTCCACTACATAACTTCTTTTATCATAACCCGCTGCAGTTTTCGTAATCTTTTGTTGTTTTTAAGGACAGAATTTTCTTAGGTTAACACCGATTATTTTCTAGCTCTTCTTTGCTCTTTCTTTCTCCGTTCAGCACTACTAATCATCTATTTAATATTTAATATTTTCATATGGTATATTAAAATATATACCTAATTATCGTATTATCTTTGGCACTATAATTAATTACCTATCTATACTAATATTATAAAGCTGTGTTTGGTTGAACGTGCTAATCGCAGGAACTACTGGTTTGCATTAAAAATTATTTTAGTTTTGGATAGCCCATTTATTTTGGCAGACTATATAACATCACGCTACGACCAATAGGAGCGGAGCATCAATGAAAAATGTTGCATAAACGGGGCAAATTCTCTTATGTGAAGCAGACGAACTTGCACAGGACAGCTAGTTGATGTAAAAAGAGTATAAAAGAAAAAGTATATTAAAAGATATACCATTAAAATACTAATTAAGATTGCACGTCAATCAATAGAAAATGGCGTTTATTTAAGCAATAATCTTAGAAACGTCCAAAGAGGCATCTTTGATATAATTTCTCAGCACGGACCGAACATTTGTATCAAATCGAACAATAATCGCTCATATTGTCAGTTACAATACAATTTGTTTGGAAACTCGACGCGTGAGAGAAATAATAACAAATGATTCGCGCCCTAACACCGCCTGGCGTTGAAAGATCACGCCTATTGCTCTCTAGCTGATGAAAAAAGTATACAATATTACACAGTAAGATACATTAACTTTGAAAGTCGTTACATAATACCAACGAAGGTCTTACGATGTTTTTATGCAGGTGATATAAATTACACGCTTCAGTACCTATTACTTGTACATACATTCTTATTTATTGACATGTCTTTATCATTGAACTATTTACGGCTACATCAGATGCAAATTTACAAATAACGTTTTCAGGGTTTTTCATAGCTCGAAGCCCTAAGACGTGGTGCCAAGTCCAAGTAGGCGCTTTCGACGCGTTGGTAAGAAAATATATAAATGGTTTAGGTTTTTATGGCCGCCATAGTCTCAATCTTGCTAGCTGATGCAGCTTAAACTTCAATCAAAATATCAACCTTCTTTCTTCTTTCATTTAATAACCTCCTGCGAAATTTGTTGGATCTTACACCATAGCAGATCGTTCCAATAGTAAAGTCACAGTAGAAACATTGATAGTATATTAGGGCCAATATATCAAGACCAATGCGTTGGAAGTGGTTGCAGAGGAGATCGTTCTATTCGTGACGTGACTAGTATTACCTTATTTGATCATTGGATCTAAGAAGGGTCACGTCAAACAGGTATTGATCTATTTGACGTCCAAGATGTTGAAAGTGTCAACAGACAGATCGTTAGATCGATCGATCGTTCCACCTAGTTGATGGTAAGCAGTAACTGGCACTGATGCATACAGCTGTGTTTATTTTTTCACATTACTTAAATTAAGTAATTCCATAGAAACACAACCGAGGTGCTGTATACCGTAAACCACATAGATGGCAAATAAGCATACTGTCTGACTAATGGTAAGTAGTTACTGTAGCCGATTAAACTCCCGAGCACGGTATCTAGTCTCATGCAGAACGCCCTGATTATGGTGGAAAAATGGTGCAGTAGTAACCGTTTATCAATCAACCCAGGGAAAACTAGGTATCTGACAGAGTTCGGAACTCTCTCCATGTATGGTACGCAGCTATAATGGTCCATGGAGGTGAAGTATCTAGGCATGGCCTTAAACAAACTAACGTGGAAACCTCATGTAGACAAAGGCGCTACATACTGTGTACACAACTATCTGTGCATGGGCTGTGGAGCGCCAACATGCCGGAAATTCGACACACAAAATTAGAGATTTCGAATGATCTGAAAAGGATTATGAGCATGGGATGCGACAAAAGGCAACCAATGCACATATTAAAGAAAAATATTAAAATAAAGATCCCCACGAGGGACGAATGGAGACAAGCTCTACAATCCCCTGACAAGAGTTGTCTCATCTGGTACACTGATGGTTCCAAAATGAAAACAGGATCAGGCGCTGGTGTTTATGCCAACGACTGCAAGGTGAGCCAAAGCGTGGGCAAATATGCAACGGTCTTCCAAGCGGAAACCTATGCTATAATTGCCTGCGCTCAGGAGAATATTAACAATAAAGTCGCTGATTGGACCTTTTATATTCTCAGTGACAGTCAAGCTGCTTTCAAGGCTCTGGGCTTCTCCAGGGTGGACTCCGAACTGGTCGTGAACTGTGTTAAGGCCCTCAACAAACTTGACAGGAAGAACACAATCAGACTGGTGTGGGTTCTGGGGCATGCAGGGGTGCAGGCCAATGAGGAGTCTGATGAATTAGCCAGAAAGGGCTCGGAGTAACCGCGTGTAGGCCCCGAGCCATTCGTAGGACAACATGGCAATGATAAACACAGGCTAGAGTGGATGGCCCGCAGGGGTCTGGGACACTCCAAGAGATTCATTGCAAACAGAATTACGGGTTTCACCCGGAAGCTCTGCGGGTACAACAAGGGCCAAATACGCCTGTTTACAGGAGCGTTCACTGGCCATTTTGGCACCAACAACTTCCTGTGTAGATTGCGATTGGCAAACAATCTGATCTGTAGAGCCTGTGGTGAACAGGACGAGTCCATATCGCACCTACTGTGTGAATGTGACGCGTTGGCTGGATTGAGAATGGGTCTGATGGGATTGGCATATCCAAACCCTGAAGACTTCAGGCTTCTCCCTCTGAAGTGTACACTGCGGCTGATGCAGTACATTCATAAAGATATAGCTAAAGGAACGATCTTGGGGCCGACACAAAATATCTCGCTGGATCGAAGTTTCGCCGGTTTGCACTGACTGGCCCCCGTTTTTAAGATAAGATAAGATATTGTAGCCGATGTGAAGGGGACGAGCGGATGGGAGAATGATAAGGAAGAGACTAAGGAATGTGGATTGCGACTCGACGCTCTCACTCAACAAACGAAATGCAACAGTATTTATGCTACTTTACTTCGATACTTTGTGAGTATATCGACCGGAGAAGTACCTACAATTGTACTCCCTAACATCGATTATTACTACTTCCCTAGTCGAGCCGGCTCATGCCACCAGTAAGGCTTTAGACTCTACATATCTTTAAATATTACAAGGACATGCACCTTTCCTCGTGCTGAAAAACGAGGTTCACCCCATTACTTGGCTGACAAGGCAAGCCAAAGTGTTAGCCCCAGCTACTAAAATACCTAAAGCCTAAATGTGTGCCAACGATAAGGGCTTGACTAACTCTCCGATGCATTCGGGACGCCACGATGTGCATCTCACTGCATTACGCTATTCTCATTTTTAGTAGATAGCAATCAATCTCGAGGCTTAAAGTACCTACTTATTCGTTTTTATCAATATTTAGAATATTTCAATTTGTTTAAGCATTCGAATAATTCTAATTTAGAAATTAAATCGATAATTGAGATCACTCATTGTCGAGAGATTTTTTATAAGTATTATTATTTCTAAATTAAACCTAGTGCCACAGGGTACCTACTGACTACTACTATTACAAGTTCACCAGCTTCTAAGACTTATGTTAACGTGTTATCAATAAATACCTATATCGACATTATAAGTTCCCTAATAGTTTGACTTTAAATTCTGAACTCGATTAAAAAGTACCAAACGGCTTTCTAAAATTTAACATTATATCCTGTATTTTCTAATGACTGAAACCCACTTTTAGTTATTAACTCAAACGCTTGTAAAAGGAAATCATCAAATAACTAATTAATATCTAAAGAATGAGCCCAATAGATTGCTATTCAATATTCTTTTTGTTTTTTTTTTTAATAATTATAATATTTTATTGTATCTCAAATTCATACATTAGTTTAGTACTTCGAGTCACCTTTTAAGCAATTAATGCTTGTGTTAGGTGACTCCGCTCTTTGCTAGCAAGACTTACAATAATAATATAAGAAAATGTATGTGTGTTGTATGAGTGAGTGTGCGTATGCGTGTGCGTGTGTGTAAGCGTGTGTGTGTGTGTGTATTCATGCATGTGTTTAAACCGATTATGCGAGTGTGAATATTATTTAATATGTTCTAGTAGTGCCTCTGTCTCTTCGTAGGTGATTGTTTGTATCCAAATTGTGATATCTTTTTTACACTTATAAAGCTTCTTTGGGTATATGTAAATCTTTTTATTTATACGATTGTAAAGTTGGGCTGAGCGCTTAATGAATTGCGAACAAGCAAACATGGTGTTTGTTTGAGCGGCTGCCACAATAATGTCTTTTCTCCCTTTGGAAGTTAAGGCAGGATCATACTTTAAAGTCTTATGTTTTTTTAGTACCGTCTGGATTACCACCCCTAGATATTTTGTTTGTGTTATTTTGGTGATAACCGCGCACCTACAACTATCGTTTCTAGTGTTTCCACACGTGTGTAAAAACGTATGTGTGGAGTGAACGATGATGAAATTCATGAAATATAGAGACTTGAAACTGGTATTCAATTACGCGGTATAAAAATTGTCATGTAAAAATCGAATACCCAGTTACCTGTTAATAAAATTACAGATTTAAAAAACATTACTTTAACCTAACATTCTTCCTTGAATATAAAAAAAGAATGTCTTCCTATCTTGGATTTTTCCTGTATTCATATAATATAAGTTTACATGAAAGAAAATTCAGTTGTTTTTAACTCCGAAAAACAATGAAACGATCGTACTTCGATCGCACCAACTTTTGACAGCTGTCATTAGATAAATCAATGAAAATGAAATAAAAAAACTCACAGCAAGCAAAGCTGTCAATAGGTTTGTAGCTTTAATTTTTACTGCTACTTGCTCTTGAACCTTTACATCGCTTACACGGATCTGTTTCATAAGATCATTTGTGTTTTGAGCACATTAATTGTTGGTAAACAATCGCTAATATGAAATGGACGGCACACGTCGAGGGTGGACCGATGCGAGTCAATCATGCAGCGGTATGCATTGGCGACAAAATATATTCCTTTGGAGGATATTGTTCAACTGAAGAATATAAGGATTGGGAAGCAATACCTGTTCACGTTTTGGATACAAGCTCGCTAAGATGGGTGGCAGTAAATTTTAAGAAGTCTGACATGGTACCTTTCCAGAGATATGGACATACAACAGTAGCATACGGTGACAAGGTAAGCTTCATGAGACGTTGCAATAAATCATTGATTGCAAAAGATGCCGACATTTCATAAATCTTGTTTATAGTGTTGACATACAAATCCTATGCCAAATAGACTAATCTGTAACAACTTAATATAGTATATTGTTTTCATTCTACTGAAAACCACAAAAGTGCAGGCCAATACGTTGTATTATTTTAAAAATCTAATATACATATAATGGCAAATAAATTTTTCTACTAATTTACTTGTTGAATATGATTATGAAAAAATGTTTCTAAAGCCAAACCATTACCAAAAATACATATAAATTAGAGACTATAAGTATAGTACTGCATCATCATTATTGGTAGAATATTATTATTATTATTATGGGTTATAAAATATTTCAATTCTCAGCTTTGATGCTGGGTGGGTGTAAACCTGTCACGGGCTTATGCCAAGTGGGTCGGTTCATTGAGTATTGTTGTAGGTGTCTGAGTAGTGGATGTTAGAAATCGCCGGACTATAGAGCAAGTATCGATGATAATGGATTTCTGTAGTTTTATATATGAATTTTTATGTAAGCCTAATTCTTTTAGTGATGTATGTAGTGACTTTGGAATGAGACCTGTAGATGAAATTATGATTGGAATAATTTTAACTGTAATAATTAATAATTTTAACTTTACTGCTGATGCCACATTTGTCTTATTTCGTCTGCTAATGGTATATATTTTTGAATTTTCTCTGTGTATTTTTTCTAATATTTTCAGTTTAGTATATATCTATTAGGTATGTGATTTTTTCTTGTTTGACTGTAAGGGTGATGTCTGGTCTATTATTTGTAGTTGTTTTGTCTGTTATAATTATTATTATTATTGTCCTCTATCTGAGGGTACTACACAGGGTAACAGTCTTATATTAGATGTATTTAATTTTGTGAAATACTGATGTTTATCATTTTGCAAATGCCTAGATAACGAAATACTTCATTTCTGGTTTCAGTAGTTATCATATTACAGTTATTAAAACCCAATCATGATAGATTCAGTTAATCAAACATTTTTAATTAATATAACTGTGCAATGCAGGTACTTTAAATAAAATTGTTGTTCTCTAACTTTGTAATTCACACTAACTACTAAAAATATTCTATACACCTGATAGGAAACTCTCTTTCTCTCTAGACAAACAACCATGTTCATGTACACAAATGTTTTACTTTGTGGGAATCGAACCCGCATTATAAACATTAAGCATTTCCTCTGTTCACAAAACTTATGAATAACAAAAAAATATCCAAATATCTGAATATGATGACATCTAACTTTATTTTATGTAATAAATGTGAGGTTTATGTATGACACTTAAAGTGACACAGATCTTTTGTACCAAATATATAATAAAAATCTTTAAGGAATTAAAAGGAATAGCAAACATTTTCAAAATGTCAAGTCAACATTTCGATGACGTTTGAGGCCTCTGTGACCAATTATATGGTAACTTTGAACAATTTAGCTCATCCAGAGAGCTATGAGCCTCATACAAATAACTGGCATAAGAGTAGTAACATTCTTACTGTGTTTTCACTGGTAAATAAAAAGTTCTTTACATCCCATCTTTATTTCCTTTCTCTCAGAGCGGGCAAAGTGTCTGTGATACTTCTAGTATTGCAAACGATTTTTTGCAAGTTTACCATCATGCAACTTTGTTAACTATTGCATTAGTATAACAAGGCAAAGTAATTTAAAATTATTTGGCTGCATGGGTAGTGTTGTAGTTTAAGTGGCTTCACATGTTTGTCATTCCACTGAGAGTAGGTGAACAATAATTTGTATGATCCACAAATCAGTTATTCCAAGTCTTTGTGTATTTTGTTCAGAAGGATCCATCCAGTGGTAATTGTCTAAAAATAATATTTTTTAATTATTTCATAACTTTGTGTAGGTATAATTCTATATTTAAGTATCATTTTAAATTTGATATAAGTAATCAGTGTAACCTACTTTTAACCAAATTAATAGTTATGCTTTTATTGATATACAATTTATCAAAGCATCTCAAGTATCTTATACAGTTTACTTACCCCGCTAAGGACACGCCAACCAAAAAAAATTCGTTTGTTAGGATATTTTGACAAATTTGCTTGTTCTGTTCTGATACGAAACATTTCCTTTCGAACACAGTGAAACACATCGTCGCGTAAAAATCCTGACCTTTTTTAACTCTGTGTCGAATATAGCCAGATATTTTTTATACTACCTAGGCGACAAGCATCCAATCCGCCGAATAGATACTAAACTAGGGATATCTTGTAATACTAAACTAGGGATATCACTCGGGAGTCGCCGACCCTAGAGAAAAAGGATGAAAGAGGCGAAATTTCAGGCGTTTACGAGCCTTCGGAAGTTTACATCACATAGCAAGAACAGACACCGGTCAAATATACATTTTGGCCGCAGAGCGCATGTAGTGCTAAGCTAAAACTGGTCCTGGTGTAGGGAGTCGCAATACATACATAAGTAAATCGTTTTTAGGTAAACTGACAAATAATTAGGTTTCATATTTGGGTGATCTAGTGGGTGATGGTTGCCTCCCAGGCCCGCTTAACCAGCGACGCTTAAGTATTCCGTAAACAGAAGGAACGTAAGTTTAAGCTTTTTGGAAATGGTACAACTTAAATAACAGTACCTATTTGGGAACCTCTGATGGCAATATTTCTCAATCAGGTCAGTTATAAACATTTCCCGATCGTTATAGATCAATTATTATTACAAAATTCTTGGAAACCCAGCATACTTACATATATTAATAACACGAAGTTTCAACAATAGGAATATTTATTAATATATTTACATGATTTCTTTTATCCTTGGTACTTTTATTATAATTGTTACGTACATTATAACATTCTTCCTGATGCCCCGCGATTACAATACAATGGATTGTAAATGATTTAATTATACTTTGATTCAGACTCGCATGCAAATAACTTGTAAAATAACAATCGTATTTACTAGTATAGCGGGAAAATCGATTAGCTTGACGTGACCAAATATCTTTATTATTATGTTACGTAAACACAGAACAAAAGCATATTCTGAGGAAATTAACAAAACATGTATAGGTAACTAGATTTTGCCTGCGGCTTTATCTAGTTATCGGCTCTTGTAAATGCGAGCACAGTGCAACAGTGCTTTTTCTCTGGAAGAAAGGTATTCTATGTCCGTTTCTGTTAGAATGTGTATGCGAAATTGCATGATGATTGGTTGAGTATTTAAGATGTGAAAGCGTCACAAATAATCATATTCGCATGTAGGTATAATATTAGTTAAGAATATGTTTATGAAGTATAGGGAGTACCGAAGGGTACAAAACGATATGAAGGCTATTTGCTTGCTCTATCGAATGTACGGTGCCATCGCAGTCTACTTAAAATATAAGATAATTAATAATGGAAGAGATTCTCTCTTCCATTATGAGAAACCGGTTCTCTTTATTGTCGTATTTGATATAGATATTTTAATCGTGGTGACAAATGCATACCTATTATTTTGCCTCTCTGCACCACTGAGCAAATTCCAATCATGAAATGCTAAGTTTAATTGGCAGCACTTGTATAAATTGCTGTGAGATCTTATTAAAATAAATTTATACAGAACTTTAATGTGTGGGGGAAAAACAGCTGAACATACATTTTGTCAAGGTCAAAGTCCAATTTTGTATGGAACAGCTGTTTTTGTCCGCGATTTCGGCAATGTCCCAGAACAAAAGTTTTTAATAATAAATAACAAGTAAAATCACCCCCTGAGACGTTTTCACTATACTAAGAAACACCCAGTATAAACATTGAGTTCCAATGAGGGTACTATCAACACTGTTTAACTTGTCCTACACTTTAGATTTATTTTTACAATTCACCTTCTAATCCTATTCATCGCTTCAAACACTAGACCACTTTCCACACATTAAAGTTCTGTATTAATTTATTTTACCTAGTATAATTATGTGGTTCTAAAGACGAACTCAAAGCTGACACTATTTAACTCTAATATTAAATAAATAGCAAAAAATGCCATTTTAAGTGGTCTAATTTCAATTTGTGGCAGCATATTATAATAGACGTGGTCGTTAACCAAACAAGACATCGACACGAACGAAGAAGAAAACTACTATATTTCTAACTTTTATTTTTCGTATATTTCTCAGGTGTACATGTGGGGAGGCAGAAACAATGCTGTGGCCTGTGATACTCTCTCCTGTTTTGATACTAAGAAATTAGAATGGACCACTCCACCAGTATCTGGTATGGTACCTTATGCCAAAGACGGACATTCAGCATGCATTATACAAAACAAGATGTACGTTTTTGGCGGATTTGAATACCTCACAGATCAGTATTCCCAAGAAGTTCATTGTTTAAATCTGGACACTATGCAGTGGACATTTATTGATGCCAATGGCACCGCACCATCTCACCGTGACTTCCATACTGCTGTCGCAGTCGGTACGAAAATGTATGTCTACGGAGGACGCGGCGATTTGAACAGTCCGTACAATTCGCAAGAAGAAGTATATTGCCCGCAAATTTATTATCTAGACACTGTGACTGAGACATGGGTATCTTTAACTCCTGGGGGCACGTGGCCAGAGGGACGTCGTAGTCATTCAGCCTGTAAGTCGTATTTACTTACACATGTTTCTTATTTATTAACGATTTAAAAAAGGAGGAGTTTCTCAATTCGACTTTAAGTTCTTTTTTGTATGTTCTTTACGCGATTACTCCGCCAATTGTTAACTGATTTTGTTGATTATTTTTTGTATACTAGGTAGGTCGGTCATATTTCAGAGATGGTCCCATATAAATTTTATCGATATTACTAAAGCGCTTTTAAAAATATCAACATATACGAAAAGTACATACATTGATGTCGTTTTGGTTTACTGTGGTTATCTTTAACAAAAGTCTTGATGAGAACTTTCTATCAAGACTTGTCGAAAGAAACAAAAAGTAGATTGCTGTTTATTTTTCTTAAAATAAACTTTATTGCTTGATAATAACGGTAATCCTTACTTTTCCATTTTAGGGTTGTACAAAGATTACATGTATATTTTTGGAGGATTCAATGGAAATACGAAGACACATTTCAACGATCTATATAGGTATTCAATAAAGGACAATCTCTGGGAATATCTTAATGTGACAGGCACTGTACCATGCAAGCGACGACGCCAAGCTTGTTTGATATATAATGACATAGTCTACTTATTTGGCGGTACAAGGTCAGATATTTGCAATTTCATTTCTATTGTTTACTTCTGGTTGCGCAGAAACTGCGTAATATAGTAAATGTTTTATGTTTTCGCAGCCCTTGTCCACATACTAGCAATAGGGTTATAGAAAACTTGGACAGCAATCCAGAGCGCTTGATAGACTACAGTGATCTTCACTTACTGGAATACGCGCCGTCTCTCAAAACACTTTGTATACTAGTTGTGCTTGAAAAAAATTTGGACCAATCCTGCCTACCACGCGACATTATGTAAGTTATAAACATCGATTTATATAAAAGTGCAATAAGTATAACTAAGTAAATAACTAGGAATTATTTAGCGCGGATAGAATTTTTTTTAAAAAGACACCGCACTTCACTCATAATAATTCCTGTGTCGCGAGACTTTACAATCATTCAAGCAATGGACACAAAGAACACCATTTGCGGATCACACAAATTTTTGTACCGGTTGGGATTCGAACCCACAACATTCGGCAAAGTGGCAGTTTAAGCCGCGCAATTACGATATGAATTTATTGGGCTACTATTTAATCCTCAAAAATGCGAAAATTCGGATCAGGTTTCTTATTCTCGTGTCCCCTTATTCATCATCTTTATATGTATACAATAATTCAGTTTCCGTATGTGTGTTGTCCGCAGAACTCCGATAAGTAAGTATTCTAAGGACTGACTTGCTTTTACATAACATTGCAGTTTTACATAAGAGCTTTTACATACTTGTCAACCCAGTTTCCACGAGAACGTGAAATAGATACTTTAAGTTTTCCTCTAATAGATAGCCACAGCAAAAGCGTGGCCGGATTATGCTAGTATAAATAAAACATAGAATTAAATAGAACTTATTTGACATAATATATCCTCTGACCGTCCAGTTCAATCTGACTTATGATTTGTCGTTCCTCATCATACAGTTCTATATCTTGTAGGTAAGTATTTCATTATGTATAACAATTAGTACCATCAATGACGTCATTTGATACAGGTAATTATATAGGTCATATGGACCCAGTGCTGTTACGTAAATAATTACATATGCAAATATATTTATAAACACCGGTAACATTTGTCATTCTCGTATGTTATATATAGACGTAATAAACGTGTATTTCTTACATAATTTAAATACAATGCAATTGTAATAATAATTTGTAGTGATTTAAAGCTGCTGTGCGCAGCGGGACACCGGGGGCCAGACACGATAAGCTTTTAATTATGTCTAGAATTCTAAGACTTGACAGATTGTAATATCTTGTTTTCGGATCCTACGTAACAGAGGCGAGCCTATAGCCGTCTTGCAGGTAGTTTCAATCTCTGTGCTGCTACAGAATTTCTTGACAGGAAAACCCAATTATTAATATTACTTTGCCCGTCACAGTAATTGGGAACTCGTATTCACCTACAATCTTCATGAATGTCCATTGCAAAACTTTTGGCATATTGCAGCCGTTTAGCAGATAAGTGGTACACGACTGACAACTCCTTCTCGCGGGGGCTTTACAATCATTCAAACAAAGAACACCCAGATATGACACTACTATTTCTGGAGCACACATTTTTTGTCTCGTGTAAAGATCGCACTCTAAACTTGGCGCAATGGCAGAGAGGCGTCACTAAAACCTACGCCATGCAGTCGTAACATATTCAATAACTTATTAGTTCTTAAAACAGAATCTTTTTAACTGTGTTTTAATATCCCAGATAAAATTAGTGTTAATCTAAAAAGTAAATAACCTCATGGTTATGCTAATCTCTTCTTTATTTCTTGCAGAATGGACATACGGACAATGACAGTACCAAATCGCATCAGCAGACCGATAAACCAAGCTGGTTGAACTAGAGATTAATTAAAGTTATTTATTATTATTGCTGCAATATAGTATGTCGAGCAGCTTTACATACTTATGTTTAGTCATTATATTTCTTCTATATTTTATTTATATTATACACGTAAGTATTAGAGGCGATAAAGTTTCATTGGTGTCAGTATCACTTAAAGAAAAATTGTCTGTACTTCACCTTGTAACATGGACATTTAATAACAAACTAATAAAAATTGTAAATTCGACATACTCACTACCAAATGAAACTGTGATTAGAAAAGTAAAACTGTATTTTATTCGTCTTCCTTAACAATATGTCGCTGCCGTTCTGGTACGAGTGGTACGGCGCCAGGTTTGCTGTGTGCGCGCCTGTTCGCGTCCTTCTTTTTAACTTTCTCCTTAATAGTCCTGATCTCCTTCTGTGCGTTCAATATGTGTTTGGGTACGTGTCTGTGTCGGGCTATACGTTTCACTTGCGGATGATTTGCGAACTTCTCCTTCAAAGAGTCGGAGTAGTTCAGCGCCGTTCGCTCGCGGGGTTTCAACTGAAAAAGTATAATTCAAAATTTTAGTCAAATTTCAAGAATGGCCGCTTAAATGCCATAGTACGGTATCACCTATCAAATCAGCCCACCTAAAGGAGTTCCCCTATAACCTACAAAATGATGAATAATGATGGTTCAAAGAGAGAAGGAAACAGAGTCCCTGGTGCTAGTTACTTGTTCTTAAATGTTGTTGATTTGTTCACACTAATGTATTATACACCTAGTATTAAAAGCCCACAGGTTAAGATAACCACTAATCGTTAGCGCGGCTCTTAAGCTTGTTTTCTTTATTTTTAATTTAGCGGTATTATAATAAAGTAGGTCCCATAAAATTCTATTACATATATCATATACATATATACTTATTGGATTGCGACCTAACCAGATTAAATAGAGAAATGTTTTTTGTTTATTTTAAGACATTACACTTCGCTACTAATGAAATAAAATATTGTTTTATAATGCTGCTTTTAATTTACACTTCATTGTATTTCGCTTTGCACTACTGACGTGAACCTACAGGCAACACTAGAACTGAGCTAAGGTAACAAAAATTTACAAAATAATTTCGTATTTGGTTGTTAATAGACTATCAAATACATATCGTTGTTGATAGTAACTTACGTTGTAAAATACAGCAGACGTTCCTTTCGCAAATTTTACAAGAGGGAAGAAACTCTTTTTCTAGATAACTATTCATTGAAATTAAACTACTATATACGGATTTTATCGCGTTGTTTATTTAACACTGTATCTATTACATAATTTTGAAAACTGTTACACTACTATTACTATTGAATTTTACTAATTTTTATGCTAATAAAATAATTATATCTATTAAATCTATTTATATTTAGGTTTACACTTTCCCCGACGTTTCGGTTGCTTTTCAGCAGCCATGGTCACGGGGAGACGGTCTCCCATTTTTCTCCATTTTTTTAAGGCGTAGGTAGGTAGGCGCGGCATAGATGAACCTTTATGAACTTTAGTGATACATATCTAGGTATTATGATTAATAAGTTGTCGGTGTTGCCATGGGTAATCTATTAATATATTATTTTAAATAAATTAAATTTACGGGAGTAATTTTTTTATCGGTATTTACAAAAGGATGTCGCTTACGTACTCATAATAAGGTACTGTATAACACCTTTAAGGATCGGATAGGGTTTATTATACATACTGTATAACCTAACTGATGTTAGTTATGTTTAAAACAATAATTCATCTCGTCATTTTTGTTGTTTTCCCAGTAAACTAAAATATCATACGGCTGTACACATTCGTTTATGTGTGTAAGCAAAATGAATCTCAGAGACTTAATATTAAAAAGAGCCCTTGGTATAAATTACGAGTTTATTCCTAGTTTAATAACTGGTAAGTACAATTTTTTTTAAGTTAAACCAGAAAGTTTATCAAACTAATTTTCAACTTGTGTTAAATAGTTAATGTAATGACCATCAAAAATACTATTTGCACAGCAAATATTGCACAGCATAACGATCACATATACGCCTCAAATCACTGCATTCCGTCTCGGAAGAGTTAGATTATGTTAGGTTCCTTCTTAAGCTTACTCAAAAATAGTATTTTTGGTAAGCATATTTTGTTGTGCAATTAGTAGATATTGTTTTGCTGTGCAGTTAAATACTACCCATATTTATTTAGATTTTAGAAGAAAATTCTGCTACAACAAGTAGGTAATATTCAGAATTCAAGGAAATAAATCCAACTTCACAGAACCGGCTAATTAAACAGGATGAAAAAAATGTTCTGAAGATATAGTACCCAGTTAGGTCATCATCTCAGCTGAAAGACGTCCACTGCTGGACATAGGCCTATTCCAAGGATTTCCACATAGACCGGTCTTGGGCCACCAGCATTCAACCGCTTCCCCCGACCCTTACCAGGTCGTCGGTCCACCGGTCGGTTGGTGGAGCCTACCTATGCTGCGTCTTCTGGTGCGTGGCCGTGGCTTAGTTTTTCTGCGGATCTCCTCATTTCTGATTCTCAGGGAAACTCCAAGCATAGCTCTCTCCATCGCCCTCTGAGTGATTTTCAATCGTCTGATAAGGCCCATAGTGAGCGACCACGTCTCTGATCCTTAAGTCATCACTGGCAACACACACTGGTCAAAGACGTTTGTCTTGAGACACTGCGGTTATTAAGACACGAAGATATGTCGTAGCTTCCCGAACGCTGCCGAGCACCCTGGATTCGACGACGGACCTCTTTCTCGAAATTGGACCAACCTATTCTTATCTTGTGTGTGGGGGCCAGTCAGTATAGACCGGCGACACTTCGACGCAGTGAGATCTTTTGTGTCGGCCCCAAGATTTATCCCTTAGCTATCTCCTTATGAATGTACTGCATCAGCCGCAGCGTGCACTTCAGAGGGAGAAGTCTGAAGTCTTAAGGGTTTGGATATGCCAATCCCATCAGACCCATCCTCAATCCAGCCAACGCGTCGCATGCACACAGTAGGTGCGATATGGATTCGTCCTGTTCACCACAGGCTCTGCAGATTGAATTGTGTGCCAATCTTAATCTGCACAGGAAGTCGTTGATGCCAAAATGGCCAGTGAACGCTCCTGTGAGCAGGCGTATTTGGCTCTTGTTACACCCGCAGAATTTCCGACTGAAGCCTGTGTGGCTCTGTTTGCAATGAATTTCTTAGAGTGTTCCATACCCCTAAGGGCCATCCACTCTAGCCTGTGTTTAACATTGCCATGTGCATTCAAAGCTGCCTTAACGGTGCTCTCAGAGAGTCCCACGAATGGCTCGGATCCCACAAAGAGTTGCTCCGAGCCCTTTCTTAGGAACTATAATCAAATCAGCAATAGCCAATCAAATTGCTCAAAATGAGGTTGACTTTTTATAATAATAATATTCTATCACATACACACAACACCATCTTGCCGAAACTAAGCAGAGCTTGTACTATGGGTACTAGACAATGGATAAACATACATATATACTTTTTTGGTAAATACGTACTTATTATACGTAGAAACACCCAGACCAAGACAAACATCCATGTCCATGCACACAAATGTTTGACATGTGCGGGAATCGAACCCGCGACCTCAGGCGTGGTTCACTAACCACACACTAACCACTACGCCATCGAGGCCGTCAACTTTGATATGTTGTTGATTTTCCTTTCAGAAACCAAGTGTGTCTGTCAAATTTCTAGCTTTACAGTTACAAAGGAAATTTACTTAACATTTATATGATATGGGCAATTATCTAATTGAAAATATAGGAATAGATGTATTAATGATATATAATATTCTACCACATACAACACCATCTAGCCCAAACTAAGCAGAGCTTGTACTATGGGTACTAGACAATGGATAAACATACATATATACTTTTTTTTGTAAATACATACATATTATACATAGAAACACCCAGAACAAGACAAACATCCATGTTGATGCACACAAATGTTTAACTTGTGCGGGAATCGAACCCGCGATCTCAGGCGTGGCAGTCGGTTATACTAACCACTACGCCATCGAGGCTGACTATTCTAACTGTTGAAAGGTTATATTCAAGTTTATAGATACTTACAACACCAAGTTTTTCGGATGCTCTTGCTTTCCACATTCTGATATTCATTTCATCAGAACCTGACAATATGTACTTATTATCCAATGTCCATTTTACACATGTCAGTCTTTGCATTCTTTTCGTGTGATATACATCTCTGGAGTTTCCTTTAAGGCTCTCAAATATCCTAACAGTTTTGTCGTAGCTACCAGCGACGAATTCACGACCAGTGGGTGCATAGTCTATGTCTATAACAGCTGATGTGTGGCCCATGTGGATGTTAATTGGCTGCTTCAGTTTCCTGACGTCAAATGTGTACAGACTACAATGGAAAAATTACAATATCTGTAAACATGTAAGTCGGCTTATAAAAATTACCTGTGACCTCATTCACATTTAAAAGTAGGCCATGGGTTCAAACTTTCAAAGTATACCCTAAGCATAATCTTTGTTATATGGACATTGAATGTAGGATAATATTTTTAAAATAAAGAAAAGAAAAATGTTTTATTTTAATCTCCATACACATACATAATTTAAAAAGAAAAGCAATAATAAATACAATTTAACAGAAGGCGGTACATGGAGATCAAATTAGGCACTGCGTCAGCTATTGTTGCAGTGCCTTTGGTCCAGTGAAATATGTGTTCTAGTTCATCAGTTTATATTTGGTTATTTACTGAGTAGAATAAGACGTTGTTGAGTTTTTCTGTTAGTAAAATCTCTATCCCTAATATATATGACATGTAAGCATAAATAGATATATTTACGTAATAACATACAACCTTAACCTTAGCCATAAGAGGATGAGTTAAAGCTTTGTCTAATTAACAAGCCTGTTATGTAAATATATTTGATACACATACTTATAATCCTCATTAGCAACTGTGAAAATAAAAGCTTCCATCGGATTCCAAGACAAGGCATTGGACCGCAACTCCATCACAACTTTCCTCAGTGGACCAGACTCCCGACAATCATACAGAATAACACTCCTGTCACTTGCACATGATGCCAGCAAATTATGTTCTACCTGAAAAGATCAAGATAAATATTTGAGAAGAGTTCATTACAATCCTTATGAGCACCATCATTATAATATACTAGATGTGCCCGCGGTTTCATCCGACTATTGTTACAGCGCCGCCCCCGTGGGTCGTAGCGTGATGTTATATAGTCTATAACATTCCACGATAAATAGGCTATCCAACACTAAAATAATTTTTCAATTTGAACCAGTAGTTCCTGAGATTAGCGCATTCAACCAAACAAACAAACTAAAAGCTTTATAATATTAGTATAGTTGTACTCTGGAAAATAAAAATATGCTCAGCCACACTAATTATAAACAGGAACAATTAATATATGGCTCCTACTTCTACACTATGCCATCCATATGACTGCAGCAATAACTTAATTGTTTAGGTGGTCACCACTTAACAGTGATGTAGGATAAAAAGTTCTGCGCCAACCTAAGCCGAATACGAATTGTCCTCCAGCATCAAGCTATTAATCTATAACAGTTGAAAAATATTGGCTACCTCAATTTTGCTGTTTTTATAATAAACAAAGGCTTCTATTGCAATAAAAATGTCAGGCAATAGTAAAATTAAGCACAAAATTATTTTTTTTTTTATAATTCCTATGTTTAGACATTGTCTTCCAATAAAGACATGGGGTGGAGGGCATGTAAATGTTTGTCTTCTATACAAGACCATGGCGCTCAAAAGGTTAAATGGTTGTTTCAAGTCTAGTTGTTCTTTGTGTCAGTTGTTTGAATGTTTGTACAGTTACATGCAATACAGGAATTATTCATAAAGCAGGCATAGTCTTTTAAAAGCGAGAATATACCACTAATCTAGTAAATAGAATGAAATACAATCCTATTAAAAAGTTTTTTTTTTTTTAATCTTTCCTCATGAATTCAAAGGTTATCCTGATTAATACTTGTCTTGATGTTACATAGTTGACTTGCATATGCAACTATAGCTTCTTGGGATTTTGGTACCATAAGATATTTAGTATCTTACACATTTCCCTCCTATAACTAGCAGCAGTCCTATATAAATTTAAATTTTCCACTTAAGGCAGGCCTGAAGCAGGAATGTACATATATAATTTTTGTAGACTGTCATAATAATGGTTTATATTTAAAATGTTACCTGATTAAAAGATACATGATGAAGACTGTCTACTCCCCATTTAAACACCTTCACAGGCTCATTTCTTGTGTTTTCCCACAGTTGGCAGTGCTCACCGCATGTTGCAAATATGGGTTTATTTCTATGATGTGTTACACCTGTCACTACTGACATACTAAGTAGAGTATTTATCGGCTCTTCATCTTCTGGTGACTTTACTTCAGACTTCCATGTTTTTATAGTTTTGTCATCACCAACACTAGTAAATGTTTCTCCATTAGGAGTATAGCATAATGAGCGCACCCAACCTTCATGGGCTACAAAGTTTCTTGTACATTTCCTTACAGCTAAATCCCAGACGCGAATTTCTCCATCAAATGCTCCACTCGCTAAAACCGCGAGTTTACTCGGATGTTTAGCTAAACTGGAGACGCCATCGCGATGTCCGTCTAGATTGCCAATAAATGGTTTAGCGAAAACTCTTTCAAGTTTCACAGCATTCATAGCACGCACGTATTCACGCGGCGCTTCCAGTGGATGTAAACTCGGGTCATAGTTTCTCGGTACTGAAAAATAACATTACATTAGAACAGAGGTTACACATTCATAAAGTAATCTCAAATTAATTAAAAATGCTACATATTTGTCAACAATTGATAAACTCACACTTGTGGATATCTCTTTTTGTAGCACGCAAATAATCATCGGGATTGCGACTGATAACCTTTATTTTCATCTTAGACATAATTTATAGACACGGCGTCTTGTAATTTTGTCGTTATAGAATTAATTATACACAATAATCAAGGTAGTTAAATTAATATTAAAAGCATAACCTCTAAAACATTTCTCAACACTTTTATTTACCACCTGACTATGACATTGACGTCTCTTAGGTAGGGATGCCAAATCCTACAAGTCGAATATTATCGATATAAAATTATAACTCGATTTGAAGATTTTTAAAATTTTACGGTCTAAGATTCTAAAAAAACAATTCTATTCGAATATACGCAAGGGTAACATCAAGGAGTTGAATAATATTTAAACAGTGCATTTGATTATGGTTTCATATATTGTTGCCAGTTACTGTAGTATACCGTTGCCATGATACATTTGTATGTGAGCTTATATGTCTTCGGTGAGACCTAAAAGTATTTTTTCATAAATATATATGCGTGTGAGCTTATAAGAGACTTATAGCTGTGAGCTAAAAGCAAAATATAATAAGGCAATTTTATTTAATCAGGGACTAAGTTGTAAGAACATATACAGAGAGTCCGGTAATTAATGGATAACCTTGAAATGTCTTATAGTAAAACTGAAGGACGTTCAGAAAAAAAGAAAAATAATAATAAAAATATATTAAAAAGTGCAAGCTATAGCAGCATAGCATACTTTTAACTGTCTATCTATTAGCATAATTAGTGTTTAATAATAAAACAACAAAAAACCGATGGATTTCATTCATTTATGGTCGTAGTATACAAGAAAGTTATACATGGTAATTAAAAAAAAACATCTCAGGTAGTAGTTATTTTTTTATATTTTTTTTTAGTTTATGTTTTCATATTTTTTTCTGAACGGCCATCAGTTCTACTATAAGACATTTCCAGGTTATCGATTAATTACCGGATATCCTGCATAATACATTAAAATGACATGCGTGGTATACCTACCACAGTATTTCATTACTTTATATATAATAATTATTAATTATATAGACAGAATGTCTTCTTTTCACATTAAGTACCTAAAAATAAATTGCATTGCAATTATATGCAGTGATCATATAATATTATCAATAATATTGAATAGTTTGAAAATATAATTCATATTCTAATTTATTATATATTTACTTATCGTTGTCATCCCTATACTCGTATTCGGGTTTCATTCGAGTTAGTAGAATTGAAATGATAACAACCACATAGGGTGCGTTCCACTTGGCGCTCACGACGCTCACGCTCACGACCACGGTTTTTTCCGTTCCACTTACTTCCGAGCGTTACAATTGTAAACTCAAGTGGAACGGATAGTGGAGTGTTTTGAGCGTTGATGTAAATTGAGTCAATTAGAATTAAAATGTTACAATTTGTAATTGTTTAGCTGCGCGTGAGCTGCACGTAAACTGCGCGTGTGCTGCGCGTCAACTGTACGTCAGTCGTATGTAATACTTTTGACATGGCTTTCAGGCTTTTGCTCCATTACATTAGTTAAATTTACCCACGGTGTGGCCACACGAGGGAAATTAATTTACTCACTAAGTAATTGCATGGAATCGCACGTTTAACGTTTCACGTTGATCGGACTAAACTGAATACCGATCAAGTTGCGATCTGAATCACGCACGTAAAACGCGCAGCAGTAGAATACTCTAAAGCGCTCGCGTGACGCAAACTTGACGCGTACTTGACGCGAGCGTATCTGACAGCGGTTGTCAAAATTACTAGAATACGAAAAGGGCTATTTTGATCGAAACTTAACTGCAACTGCACTGCAACTGAACTTATTTAATTACGTGAATTAGCCTGGCAGTGTGTGTGTGTAGTGTAGTGTAGTGTCAACCCGCCTAAAATATATGTATATAGAGATTTTAAAGAAATTTCTGCATTTTAATCCAATTTAACGATTTTTGGTCTAAATATACCGATTTTATTTGGTAGATCTACCGATTTCGCAATTCGACTGTCGAGACCACTGTAATCAAAATCAATGACTTCAAATGACTTCAATGAGCTTTACAAGTTTACACACTGTGTTCTTGTTTATTTGAAATAAAAATAAAACATTTTAATGTAAAGTCCTCGTTAGTGTCAGTGTTTTGGAAGCTACATAGCTGCACCAGGTAAAATATATTTATTACTAATGTTATAACATAATCGTATTGTTATTAAATTAATTGAGCTTTTGCTAATATTTTATGAAATGCTATAGGTATTAGAGTATTGGCATAATATTATAAATTCTAAACTGATTTAATTTTAAAATATAAGCTTACATACTATGGATATCATTAAGCTTGTAGTTACAACTATGACAAAGAAGTATAGGTACATAATTAATATGGATAAAATAAATTAATTTAGGAAAAGGAAAAATATTTTTACTGTTTGTTACGTCATACCTACATATTATTTGTTGATATTATTATTTAATATGTATTTCACTCACAAAAATTGAGAGAATAACAGTACGTACCTACCTAGGTAGGCAGGCATTTATAAATATTATTAGCTTAAAGCAATACAAACAGTAGTACGAGCACTCAAATTACTTTCTGTAGCAAGTTCAATTTAATTGTATTGAGTAATTAACATGGATAAATTATAACAATTATAAAAAGTTTATTTCAAACATAGAGCTATAAATATTTACTTACTATAATGAAATATATTATTTAATTAAAGGCATAATTTATCAATATAAAGTAATTAACAAATAATACAAGTTTACAGTGTTCAATTTTATTGTTCTAAATCTATGAAAATTGCCTACCCTGTGGGCAACTGTAGGACAGGGCCAATCACTTTAAAATAATGTGGTGTACCGAAAATGATATTATATGAAAACTAATTATATTTTATTCAATACCCTAGAAGAAACTAATAATTTTAATAAATGCATGAAGAGTTGTCACAGCGACTATATGTATATTGAGCCTTTAATGAAATTAAAATTATATCTCTTTAAGATGTAGACTGGTTTAAATAAATTACCTAACATACAATATTATTAAATATATAAAAAGGAAATATAAAATATTGATATAAAGCACATTATTTTAAGCTCTTAGGAAATAATGTTATCTATGTACTATGATTTCTTTTCAGTTGTTGAGGAATCATTTAATGATATTGGTGTCAATTCTGTTGTCACAAAATTCTCTTATCTTATCTAAAATCTCTAAAATTTAGATTAGTCCTGTCAAATGACATTTTGTATTCTGAAATTGCTAAAAGTGACAGGGCTAAACTAAATTTTAGAGATTTTTAGCTAAGATAAGAAAATTTTGTGACAACAGTATTAGCACCATTATGTATTCTTTCTAAACTCTTATGATTCTGGCCTAATACTGCTTTCTTATTTTAAGAAGTCTTTCTAAATTATTCATGTTGGTATATGTCTATATAAAAGACATTAGCAGCAATTTCTTAAAAGTTTGACAAAATTGGCTTAGTTCTTTTTATCATAATTTTCACTGAATATAAAAAATAATTACAGTTAGTTAAACCTACACTTAGATCACTTAAATTAATGATTTTATGTATGTTTATTAGGTGCGAGCCAGGGCTCATTCCATAATATGGAGGTGTGTTCACAAAAATTACAAAAATAAAGTCATTGATATTCTAGTGCCCATAATTACCTGTGATATTTCTGGAATATAGCAATTAGAATGAAATTATGTAGTTTGTGTTCATAAGAAGAAATCCCGTATTCGAATTTTAGCCACGTCGTCAGATCGAGTACAAAATTATCTAGCTATCCATACCTCAGTTTCATACCAAAGCAACTTAGTTGCAATATCAAATATAATGTGCCTACCACTTGTTTAATGCTGACTCATGTTCGACCAAATCGCTGTATGAAAGATATCAATTTAACTGTCGTGTGAACCTGGACTAGCCTGTTGAATATTATTCTCTTGCTTAGTTAATACTTAGTACCTAGTCTATTAAGTAGTATTAAGTCCGTTTCGTTCGCAACCCATGAGATCGTGACAGCATTAGTGGAAACTAGAGCTGAAAATTAGCCCGAAAATTTATAAGCGTCTCTCCGGCACTTGTCTTTAATTTAAATATGGAATCATAACCATAGCAGGGACGAAGAAGGTGTAGGCATATATATGTAGTATTTTTAGTTCCGTGAATGTGCCGACCAGTAGTGCAATTCAAAGCTTCTCGATAACTAAGTCGTCGATTTGTTGGGTTTCATATAATTTATGCTTTAATTCTTCTTTAATTTTGGTCAGAAATATTATATCAACTTGATACCATCAACATGATAAGAAATTTAATAGTTACCTCAATATTATTCTTATCTAAGTCACAATATACCTAGCAGTCTAATCAGCAGTATCAAGTTCGTAAGAATCGAACGGGCTTTGATAGCTGAACAGTCGACAATATAGGAACCAAATCGTATCAAGTTGATCTACTAGTTTGGAACATTTGAATTGCCTTATAGATCTAGGACTTTCTAGAAAAAACTAGATTAAAGATATACCGATCCTAAACCGACTGATGAATGCTGAATATGATAAATGCGAACGCAGCAAGATAAGAAAGCAAGGTAATCGTGGAGCTGCAGCCGCATTAGAACTGAGGTCGTACCACCAACTTTTAAGGATTGTCATTGCACACATGAGAACGAGACAAGGCACTCTGTACCGTGTTGTCTCATTCTGTCACATGGAAATGCTAACCTATTCTACACGGTCGGGTCAACCGCCCAACCACTGCACCGTGACCTTGCTTGAGTCAACCAGATTGCACGTCGGTTCTATCTACACGATCGCGTGGTTGGAAACAACTTCAGTTTGAACGTGAGCGGCGAGTAGTATTCACGTCGATGGCACCAATTTTAAATACGCAAAACAATACCTATACTGTCTATTTACATAATAAAAAGATTGTCAATAAAAACCTTCATTTAATTTATATACCTACTTACATATCTATTATGTAGGTACTATTTATTAATATTAATTTTTGAAACGCATATGTTCTATGCGTTTTTTTGCGTCTTTGATATCTGCAGCAGGTTCAAGAATTTTTTATTTATCTGCCAGCAATTCCCATGCTTGAGTTTTTTTATTCTTATCCCTATAATCATCAGAACTTAAGTCCCACAAACAGGGAAGATCTCTGTATAGTTCTAAAATTTCGACAATGTTGCACGCCATTCGCCATTACGCGGCCACTTCGCGCAACGCCTCGATCAAAATGAATACGCGCTGTCGGGCAACAAGCTTCCACACGTTTGGTTTGCCAACTCAACGCCTTCTATTCGCCCTTTGTTGCGAGCGCAGCGCTGGCAATCAAGATCGTTTGGATGGCAACTCAATTTGGTTGTCCGACCAACGACCACACGATCAATTTTGGCTTCAACTCAACCAAGTTCGACGTGACCTTAGTTGACTTGGGCGGTTGATCCGACTGTGTAGAATAAGTTTTAAAGGGATGGTGGTAAGGCCTCTAAAGCAGTTTCATGTTGGTATACTTTATGTGTAACTCCGACAAATAGTTGAAACTAATCAGTCAAATACGAAACTCTAGATTAGTGCTCGACGTCATTCTCGTACATGTGCTATTTTAAGATATTGGCTTGTGGAAGTCCCAATGTCAGTATACACAATACGTGTTGTTATAATATAGAAAGATTGGTATCTATTATATACCTACATATTTTACACTAACTATTACACTGCACAGTAGCATGTCTGATGATTGGGTTATGTTACATGATATTAGTCCAACTTTTAATGACAATTTTAAATCTGTGACTGAAATTTCTCTATCAGGTCTACTGAACAAAATATGACACATGGGACTTTTTATAATAAAACAGTATATTTAAAGATTATCTTATTTTATTTAGTTCATAAATTGAAATGTTCTTTTATTTGAGTTTCTTGCTCAAGCTGAGGTGAAGAAAGAAGCTGAGCTTATTATTATTAAGTAATTATATATTCTCCGCAATAAACAAAAATGATTCGGATTATTCACACAAGCACGTCTTGACGATGCCATATCAAATCATATTAAGAAAACTTAATATTGTTCTAGTCTCAGATTATAGAACAAAAGGTCCTTTTGTTCTATTATCTGAGGTTCTAGTTATCAGCAAATTAAGTGGAAGCTACAACTCGTAAACAAGAGATGTTACAAAAAAAATGAGAGTATATGTAGAATCAGCGACGTCGAATTAGTAAATATTATGTGATAAAAGTCATTCATCAGACAAAAGTTACAATTTTGTTGTGTAGTGTAATCGGCGTACTTTGTCATATGTTATAATCAAAATGATCTTATAAAAGACGACTTCAACAGTCAAATATATATTTTTTAATAATTATGCATATTAACTTTACCAAGTCTGGTCGATTTATCTTATTTATATATATTGATTTTATTTATTTATCACGAGCATTTTTGTTTGTTGCGAATGTCTTACATATCTTCGCTTCGCCGTTGATAATGTTTGCTTTGCCTCGTCAACATCAGAATTAAGGCTTAAACTTCAAGGCTTTAGCTATGCTAGTCTTTAACCAACCTAAAGACTGAAATTTACGTTAGATTACTAAACAAAATTTCAGGTAACGACCAACAGCACATAGGGTCAAACTAGATTGGTACGACATGTACTATATCGAGGACTACATTTACTTGATGCAACTAGTTTATTTTAGTAGCAGGCATGATAAAGAGATTGCTAGATGTTTCGATAACGCCAGATAGAGCTGTGCTGTGAAGGGTTACCTTTCACTTTAACATGGATACTTGCTTCTTATTACGGTGCCTAAACATAGCCCGTGACCGAGATTCAGAAGTTCAAATTGTAAGTGTGCTGCAGAGCTATGCATTCTTGGGGTAGAAAGGATGTATAAAATCATCATCACACCACTGCACTCCTAAACACGTATAGGCATAAGTTAGACTGTCTGATTACAAAAAATCAGACAAACAAACAGTGACACAGAGTGGCACAGGACATTTGACAGCAACGAGTAAAACCTACAAGTAAATGGCGGGAGGACTGGGTCGTTTTAGGAAGGCAATGGGCGGGATTTACCAGCACCAGAGGGATCCGAAACGTAACGCTTGATGAAGCAAAACAAAAAAAATACTGCGCTTCTTTGCTTCTTTTTTACTTGTATAAATACAAGGATAAGCGTACATCTGAGCATTAAAATATTTCTTAATTACTAAAATAAAATAATGTATTATGTAAGCTGAACCTAATAAATAGTACATCGTCAAGTGACCTTTTCGCAAAAAACGTGAAGAACGATTTTACAGCAATTCACACTAAACGTAATGTAGGTAACATTACTTAAGTCTCACTTTAAGACTACCGCAAAAGCCAATTTCCATACAGTGGACAAACACAAATATTTTAACCAATTGCCAATAAGTATTTGCAAATATTACTTCACTGAACTAGGTAGGTACTTGGACTTCCGATTTATTTCTAATCTCTTAAGAATTTGGTAAACAGTTTAACAGAATACATAATTATTTATAACAGTTCGTAGACAAGAAAATCGCCAAATAAAATATCTGTTTTAAATGTAAATTATTCCAAACATCATAGGTACACACAGCGACGCATCAACCTAGACTGTTTGGACTTTGAACTATTAGAAGTTGAACGCTGCGAATCGTGCGAGAGAGTGCGTTATATTTTTGTTTCGCTCTATCCTTACCATTACATCGACTCCACTACGCACTGTCCCTTTCCGACAATTCTCCATTTTGAATGTAACGTAGTTATGCGTATATAGGGTGTCTAACTTGATGTGTAGCCGTGTGTATCTCTTCCGTTGTTAGATTGTTTGTTGGTGATCTGACGATTTTGATTACGTCATCAGTAGCTACATGTCTAATTGTTTAGGAGAGTTGCATAACAAGCTGGATTAGTATCGCAGTTTAGTTCAGTAGAATATATTATGTAGGAATTTGCATGATTCAGAGAATAACTCAACGTTTCCAAGAACAACTTACAAGAAATTATAAAAACATACTAACGAACACCGCAATTCAAATAAGGGTTTTAAAAAGCTTTTGCAACTCGCAGCGTTTTCCAATAAATTGAATCTTGTTTGATTTAGCATTCGCCGCTATTTGTCTTAAGTCTACAAAACGACTTACGTCTTATTATTTGCGTAATCAACTATTTAATATAACAATTTTAGTGTGATAATACTTATTCAAAGTCATCGTATGAGTACCTAGCTATTGTTTCCAAATTAAGCTATTGTAATCTGAAAATCTAGACATAAAAGTAAATAATCGATTGCTTGTGATGCACACACGGTGCCACAATTATACGCCCAATTGTATTGGATTGTTTGAGTAGATGTTGCTCGTACAATAAAATGACATGATATTTGAAACCATCTGCGTAAATAAATCATTTATGGATGTCGCATGCAACTAAAGTCCTTGGTAAGCTTACAGGAGACACGCTATACGATTTAAGCATAATTCGCACAGTATTATGTCCAGTGACACAATAACTTCACGCAGTATGGTCGCGGGTCAATAAAAAAGCATGAAGCATTCCCCTAATGTATATAACACATTATTAATAAAGCACGTCATCTCGTCACAGCGGCAGTTAGATAAGGTCACCGGCTCGCTACTAGCTGCTCAATGGCAGTAGTTTGTTCGTTGACCCGCAAGCGGTTGCGCTGGCGCACGCCGGACGCACTACGAATTTATCGGTCGCCCTGTTTTTGATACATTGATATTATTGCCACAGATTCGTATCTGTCCTGATAATTGTGTTTTGTTAGTGTTTACACAGACATATTTTAATTCCTTTTATTAGGTAAGTAAACATATCTATTTGGTCTTGTTGTAAAATTAATTAATTTATTGGCCGGTCAATTGGTATACATGAATTGATCTCGCATTTTTGTAGACACAATAATTAAAGAAGATACCTTTGTTTGACTTAGAAACTAAAGTTACGGTATATTCACTCAGCTAAATTATGTTTACTTAAGCTCAACGTGTAGGTACTGTTTTAATGAGTTCCTCTTACCAAAATAAAACTGCAAAGAATGACGTGTTTGCCGTTATGTTTCTTCATTAGTAGACACAAATAGAAATTTTATGCTAATAGGTAATTAGCATAAAATTTTATCTTTATAACAAAATTAAGGTTATTTAAAAAATAATGATACTTTTTCAATTTCTTGGCATACAATTTAAGTATTGATCCCTATAAAGGGACCGCCACGCTGCCGCCGGCGTTAATTCATGACTGCGTGTACTCAAGATGAGGACAGCGTGTTTAGACAAAAATGTTCTTTTGAAAGCACAAAGGTCTTACAAGGTTTTAGTACAAGTAAGTAGGATATAATAAATTGTGCTATACTCCATTTGGTTAGGTACTTAACTAAAGGTAAATAAACTTGATATGACTTTTTATACAAACACTTATTAAACAAGTAAACTACTGCTTAAACTAACGGTTCAATTGATTTAGTAATCGTTATTGTTGTATTTACATTGATCTTTAGCAGCATTTTATTTTTAAACTAAGTTTTAGATAAAAAGACACATCAAGATTGTTTACCTTTAGTTAAGTACCTAACCAAATGGAGTATAGATTCGTATTAATCTAGAAAATTCTAAATTACGTTACGTTAGCATATCTTGTAAAATTCTTCCAGCATCATTATTTAAAAATATACAATGTTTCATTATTTCAATTTATCTTGATCGTTATTAATAACTGGCATAACAATATATACATAGTACCGACGCGCGAAAAACCGTAATCTATGACTTTTGCCCTACATAGCTATAAAAATCATTAAAATTCATTCCACGGATTTGCGGTTTAGTGTTCAACGAACAATAGTATCTATAGTTTACGTACTTTCTTTTATTGATCAGCTGGCTTAGTAGGGCGGCCGGAGAGTTCTAGAGTTTACTCAAAGCTTTATTACAATATCCGATACCGTTGCCCATTTGTTATCGTTGTAAAATTAATGATAATACGGTCAGTCGCTACCCGGGCTGTGTACGCTCGCAGACTCACGTCCACCATCTTACAACAAGATACTAAATTTTAATACATAAAAAAATGAAATTTAAATATTCATGTCCTCAGATTGTTATCCGATTCCAGCACGTGACAGTATTTTAACTTATAACTTGATAATATCTTCTTTTTGGCATGGGTATGATAATATTTTAGTACTAATTTGTAACGCCCGACACATTATATTTAATTATACTGACTTACATTAAACAAATTAGTCACTTTATCGTCAATAGTTAATTAGTTACTCCATACGGTTTTCTGCGGGATATCAAAACATGCTTTTGTGGTTGAACAACTGATAAATACTGAACCTTTAAAACCTTTGACCAAATTATGTTACCTTTATTCTCACATATTGAACTTTTTATAGGCTCTAAGTCCGGGTCTCATAAAGAATAAAAGAATAATGCTTAATACCGTAAGCAGTCAATGCCCGACCGTCAAAATTTCGCACTTTTATTTTAAATAAAACTTAAACAAAAAATGCAAAATGTTAAACTTTTATTTTTCGTTGTCTTAACTTGTACCCACTTACACGAAGGTATTAGATTACTTTAAAGAAAGTAAATTAATTTGATTGTTGCGTGTACGAAGTAGGTACCTACTTACTTATTAGAAATCAGCACCGGAAAAGTGTCATTGGTTTAGACCTTTATCTGCCGGTCGTCAACACTTAAAACGATTGAACCACTCGGAACCAGTATCTTTATACGAGGTCCAATTCGCGCCGAATAAAACTATTTCACGCGTCTAATAATATGGTTCTGACTTGTCTAGTTAATTGTAGGTACCTACTATGTTTAATTTTGATTCTTTAGACACAAACAAATTTAAAGAAAATCATGCATGTAATTGTGGTCCGTATTTAAACAGAGTACTCCGAAATCTACAACAATCTTTACACGAAATAAACAAGTATATACCTACTGATCGTAAAAAAGTCTATCTTAAAATACTATTTTTGCATTTGCTAATATTTTTAACACACTTCAAAAAAGGAGGAGATTCTCAATTTGCTTGTATTTTTTATGTTTGTTACTTCAGATCTCCGTGAAATATGAACCTTTAGGAAAATATTTCTTTTTTGTACCTACACTTTACAAGTTCCAATTAAATTTTAAGAAAAATACAACGCCTCAGAGTGTAAGGGAAGAATATGAATGGTTTTCTAGATATTAGTGAGTTAGACAATTTGAAAAATATGCATTTAATGTTATTCCGAAATAATCTCTATGGATAATAACCATATACTTCATAAAGAACGGGTATCGTATCTCTATTAATATATTTATCGCAATCTGCAACCCAAATGCAAGCGTCTTAGGCTCCTGTACATGTTTTAAATGGTTTAAGAAGATGCGTAATACCTGATACAATGACGTAACAACATGTGGGTGTCTTTAGTCACATCACCATCTATGCTTGGGCTTGGGCAAATAAAAGCTTTAAAAGATTGTTTGTTTTTATACAACACACTTGAATAACAAATACACGAAATAACACTAACGAAAATGCCAAAGAGTTGCCTCTTCAAAATGTTGTCGTTTTCGTTATTATTTAGTTGGGTACTTTATAAGAACTTATCTGGAATTATAAACATACATTTGCACCAGTGACATTTCACTCCAATATTAATAAAGAATATAATAATGCCAGTCGGAAACCCGGTACTAGGTAATATACTGCAACTGATACTTTGCATACAAGGAATTAAAAAGTATTTAGCAATATTGATACGGTGATTGCACGCATGGTAGCGATGCTCTTGTTTCTTTTCCTATTATACCAACCTACCCAAAAATATGCAGAGATAGACTTAATAATGTGTCTAGCTCTAGGAGTATTAGGGCTTAGACATGAGACGTTAAAAGGACGAGAAAGTAATGTTCCCGGCTTCCTACATGGTAACAATGTTTTAAACGCAAAGCTTTCTTATTAAATTGATGTTTTGCCAAGACGTTAAATAGAGCTGTCTTTTGACTGTAGGTATCTTTACTATAATAACTACGTGTAAAATTTCTTATAGAATGAATTGATTGAATCATACCTACTCTTTGCCACCCATAACTAGTTAGTATAATCGTTCTTGGGTTCCTAATTTAATCTTATTTTACGATCATAGGTGATAAATTAAATTGCAAATCACATAAATGGCAACTACACATTAACATAAATATCGATAACATAATTTATTACGAAATAATAATTTATAAATATATTAGGTTTTTATAATCGAATGCCATTTCTTTATACAATTTGAATTTACCATAACTAAAATTATAGTATTTATCATATTATTGTGACATATAGTCAACATATTTGTTAAATATACAAAAGCTACAAGCGTAAATTTGTTCTAAAATGCGTGTTGTATTAGTTTTGCGATTGATATATACTTTACAAAAAATATTTTAATATAACAACTTGCACCTAAAAATCGGTAAAACATGTGATCCTATTAATGTGATGTTCTAATACACATAAAAATAAAAGTACTATTAATTTTGACCAAACAATAAAATGGTGACTTACTAATTATTTTTATTAGGTACCTTCCTTTACTAAACGATTTGCAATCAAGAGGCATAATTTACTACACATAAAAAAATTGTTTCCTCTATTTTAGCTCCTAAATGCTTCTAAAGGCGACTGAACTATACCTTGTATAAATGTCCATAGATCATTGACCTGACATTATTTTACATACATCAATGCCCCAGTTATTATGCAGCAGCTAATAAGTATTGTCACATTTATAATCACTGTCGCCATGTATGATAAAAAATCCATAACTTCAAATCAAAAAATAATTATCGAATGCTTCAGTCAATTTGACATATTGCACTATATGTTACAAAAAAGATAGTCTAAGAGAATTCCAACGGTATTTTCCCATAATTTTTTTCTACATTGCCACAGGGACACGGGTCGGTAATACTAATACTTGAAATTATGTTATCTAAATATTTACCGTTCTTAAAATCATAATTACGATTTACCAAGAACAGAAGTGATCAATGTAATACAAACCGCAGAGTGCGTGCGAAAGATTTGTCACGGCTATTATAGTATTTTGAAACTGGCTTGATGTAACAGATTTTAAATGTTTCTTTTTTTACAGATTGGCCAAGTCATGAAAATGGTTCCTAATTTAAATATGCTGCACGCAATATGCTTTGCGTTGCTGTTCAACTTTTGCGTAAGAACACATGCGGAACTCTTTACAGCAATAGCAGAAGTCGAATATTTGCTAGAAACCCATAAGAGGATAATAGACGACTTAGATTTTTATATTGATAAGGAAGAGAAAAGACTTTCTACACTAAAGAGGTAAGGAATGGAGAATTGAGTTATCTCATATGCTGTTTCTTTCTTTTGTGAATGAATTTGACATTTAATTTATTGTTTGCAGGCATTTAAATATCTACAAAAGAGAACATGAAAAAGCTATGGAGGATATTCCCAACTATTTGGGCAATCCTATTAACGCATTTACCCTCATAAAAAGGTTGACGAGTGATTTAGACAATATAGAAGACAGTATTAAAATAGGAACAGGTAATTATTACATAAGTTTTTTATTTACAAGATTGTTTTATAAAAGATTTATCTTTATTGGCTGGAGGCGTTGACACTGATTGGTATTGTAATAAATAATGGCGCTATTGAGTTGTTTTTCGTATCGTGGAAGCATGGGACCGGTATCTTATCTTATATATAAAATTCTCGTGTCACAATGTTCGTTCCCCTACTCCTCCGAAACGGCTTGACCGATTCTCATGAAATTTTGTGAGCATATTTAGTAGGTCTGAGAATCGGCCAACATCTATTTTTCATACCCCTTAGTGATAAGGGTTGTCCACCCCTAACATTTTTTTAATCTTTTGGTCAAAACATTTTTTTATGGCAAAACAACGTTTGCCGGGTCAGCTAGTATACTTATATTACACTAGATAATGCCCGCTATTTCGTCCACTACAGTTCGCCGGCGACGTTATTAACGCGAATGACGCTATTCCCCATAACTTCGGGGTATTCGAACGGAATGAGACTAAATGTCTTGAAATTTTAACTTAGACTGCATCAAAATCCCTGCAGTGCTTCTGCATAAAGCTTGTACAAACAAACAGACATGAACAAAAACATAGTTGTGAAATGCAAAATTATAAATTTGTTGCTCTGAATTTAAAGTTACAGCCTATTTACATACATTTCTTTATTAGTATTGCCAGATATAAATCTCAAAGAAACGTATAATGTGCATAATTATTATAATCAGTGTCACAGGCCCGTAATAAAAAGATAATGGTCTGTTAATATCGTGGAATCGGTTTATTATAAAACAATAGAGTTCACGCGATCGCGAGAATCGAGCAAGGTAATGTGCCATGATTAAAATTTTATTATACACTCAAAGAATGACTTGACAATGGCACAATGTATTAATCGTGTATTTTAGGTACAATCAAACGAAAAAAAAGGTATTAGCTCTCTTAAGCGCAATCTGTATGGAATAGCGAACAGTAGTGTTCAAAACACACCTTTGATATTCAAGAAACCTGTTGTAATATTTATACAGCGTATGACACAAAAATTTTAAATATTCCCGTCAGTTTGAAATATCATGTTTTGTTTATTTGTCTGTCGCTACGCGGATGCATAAGTAATTTGATGTGACAAGCGACCGTCCCCTAGCTGTTAAGGCCGACCTATAACACTAGTGACTTAAAACTTTCGCTGCTAGGATTATCAGGAAACCTAGTAATATGTATCCCAAAGTGCTTGGCTAGTATAGAAATCCCTAAATAGACTTCGCACACAGATTGGCCGCTGTAGAACAAACTTGTGTTGGTGGGGGTTCAGGGACTTTAGGGCCTTGCCTAGTGTGACTGCAGTGGTGAGATGGGTCAGACAAAGTCATATTTGTTGGTATTTTTGCCTGAGTACTTGCACAATATCAGAGCTTTGTGCAACCACTTCTATAGCAATTAGAATGGCCGAATATTATGCAAATAATATATAGTTCACACAAGAACTATTGACACGAAGAAGAAGATTGCTGCTAAACTTTAGTTACACAACAGACATAGATCCACGACTGTATAATCCTGAAAGGATAGATTTTATATTATAAATTTTCATTGCGAATGTACCTAGTACCTTAAAGATCCAATATTTTGCGCAAACTTATGTATATTATGTCTGAACCTTTTTATTTGCTATTCGATTACCCAAAAAATATAAACGATATTAAAATTAATTTTTTAAAAGGCTGTGAATGTGACTGCAGGTAATAAGTTGGTTTTAAGAAAAAATATACTATAAACATGGAGTCTGGAACTATGTCTTATAAATGGCAGAATGCTCATCCCTTTTACGTGTTATTAAAGTCATAGCTGGCTTTTGTAAAATGCATCTGTATACTTTATCGCGAATATATGAGTGAGTATGTATTTAAAAACAAACCTGTGTTGGGATGTACAAAATCTATACTATTTATTACTTACTTTGACTACGCCTTTTTACTATAATATCTGTTATAGAAGGTGTCATATATAATACAGTAGCATCAGACTATAAGCTCGCAGTATACATATCACTCAATGAAGAATACATCCATTCATTGAATAAATGGATGCATTCTATATTTGTATTCTGGTAGCATCGGTGTGCTCGCTGTTTGTTGTGATACACACGTAGGTACTAATTTAACATTCCTCCTGTCTTTTATTTAAAGTAAATGTACCACCCAGGAGTTGGCACTCTACAAGTAAGACACACAGAGTTAGAATGCCAAAAATGTTTTACCTAAATAAAAAACACACATAATATATATTATATAGACAAACTGCAACACACTATTTTTCATAAAAATCTGGGAACATATATTCGTGATTCAGCAGGATCCTAACTTTATCCTGAGTTTTCACTTAGTCTTCGGCTGGAAATGCATCCTAGGAATGATTGCTGCCAAATAATCTTATACTTATTGTGTTTATGCGGTTAGTTTGTCAGCACATACATCTTTTTCCTCGCGCTTGTAACACAACAACTTATTTTTAAGGATATTATAGTTGGCGGTCATCGCTTACTAGATATCAAGCGGAACGTATATTTAACCACCATGAAAAGCTAGTTCTCGTTAGTTGGTGATCTTCTAAAGAAGTAGGTGCATTCTGCAGTATTACTGCTATATTTATATCTTGTGGCGAGGTACATACGCGAGCTGTTTATTGTGAAACACACGTAGACACTAATTTAACATTCTTCTTGTCTTTCATTCAAAGTTAGTATACCAGATGCTGGCAAGTGAAGCCCACGAGATTCGAATTTTAAAACGAATCGTGTCGAATCGAAGTGAATAAAACAGAAAAACGGAGCAAGGAAACATATTGTATGTTATTTTTTAACAGACTGCATAATATCACTTTATTAAAGGAGTTTATTTTAAACCCAGACTATATATTAACTTAAAAGTTGATAATGGGATAAACGTCACTAGATCACTGGTTAACATATAAATATTTGACTGAGAGTGTGTTTATAATAAGTCTTATTGATCACTCACATTAATCATAACCAAAATATTCATAAAAATATTTTGTAATCTGTCTAGGAATACTGATTTATAAAGAGTGATCATGTTCGCATTAATCACCCCAGGAAGTCTATTTTATGTTATATTTTTCTATGATTCACAATATAGGCAAAATGTCGCCAGTCTCAATGCTCCACTTGAACTCCATCAAATAATGTAACCTATACATTCATTATAATTTAACAAAAACTACGTGACTAAGGACATAGTGTATCTGAGCAGTTTTATCTCTTATAAGTTATAACTTATGAAGTTATTGACATGATTATATTTCATAATTGGGCAGTTACACTAGAAATTAAATAATACATTTGTATTCTTATTTCCTATACAATTTTATCTATGGCTCCCCTTCGTTTGAGTGAACTTTTTAGTATTTATCGATTTATGAAGTCAACATAGCGCGTTATAAATCGAGATCAAAACGTATATACTTAAGAATAAATCAGTTTTCACGAGCTTATATAAGTAGTAGCTAGTAAAAAAGAATACATTCTAATCTAATTTCTGTAAGTCACTGAGACGAACACATAAAAAAATATAAATGTAGAATTGTTCTCATCATTACCGATGCCATTACGGACAGTTATCATTTATAATTTATCTGAAAACGATTGAACCGACGATTGAGCTCGTTCCGCTCTTATAACATTTAGTTGTATACATAATAATGTAATAAAAATATGCTAACCGTATACTCTAAAATTGAGTATTGAACTCTATTTCATGTAACTATACTTGAAAAATACTCTTTTTTAAATAAAGTTTATTACACTAATACCTGTCATGTATTGTCATAACCTAAAATTGTTACTGGTAATTGTTAATATGTTGGTATCACCGAGTCAAACCGGCGAGTTACTGAAATTAGCCAACTTCAAAAAAATATAATTGTTACTATTCACGCCCTCTGAAATCAGATTACTCCATTTCTTTTAAAATAAATTGGCAATAATTGCTAGAAAGAATATGGAATGCAACTAAAATATTCTGTAAGTCACACTACTAAAATATATTTTGTTTCAGATTACATAAAGAATGTAACAATGACTCATGAAGATGTCAAGTACCCTGCTTTCGAAGATCTGACAGGCGCTGCACAAGCGCTTACGAGGTTGCAGGAAACGTACCATTTGGATGTGAAAGAACTTGCCGAAGGAAAACTGAATGGCGTTGCTTACAGGTAACTTCGCCCATTTAATATAGCATCGTATTATACGTGCATTAAGCACGTAAAGCCGTTGGTCCTGCGCCTCATCTCTCGCCGGTCATGTTGGATTGCCGCCTCATCGGATTTTGAGTTAGGGAACAGAGAGTGCACTTGTGTTTTCACAAATGCTTGTGCCCTATAATATCTCTTGCACAGATGGCTAGTCTTCGTTAAGATTGGCCGCCATGACCGAAATTCGGTTAGGAGGACATTAGTATGTGTGCAGTAGGTACCTATATATCCAACAAAATAAATATGATACTTTAGATGTTTGTAACTTGATCTTTTTAAGCAGATACAATGAACCACGGAGAGAGACTGGTTATATTTTATAGGAATGCGAACTAAGTCTCAGGTAACAGCTAACATGTAATATTAGGTCAACGATAGTAGGTACGTATCCGCGAGGAACAAACGCATTCATAATAAACTATTTGACAAAAAATTATATAAACATTGATTACCGCGCAGGCAATAATATATATGAAAATATTAATTATTTCTACCAAAACCCAAATAATCCTAGTTTGAGTTGGCACCACGTCATCGTAAACAGTTTGATTGGCCACATTTATTTTGACGTCACACGTTTGTAAACGTCTTCTGTCGATGCTTGCTGTCCAATGTTAATTTATAAACGTGTGACGTCTCTTGACGCCTCTGACGTTTTTATGCCAATTGACACGGAGAAAAGTTGAAGTTGAATCGTTTTGACAGTTTAACTTATTACGTTGCAGCGGCACACCGGCGCGCGACTGCCAGACAAAATAGGTATTTAATTATCTCTGGCAATCAAACAATTGAGAGATATGTATAATATTCTTAATTCTAAAAGATATTAAAACCTATTATATACCTTTTTTACGCGCACATTTATGTTAAAGGAAAACAGTATCCTTATTCATAAATTGGTATCGAGTAAAGAATTAGATTCACTTCGCCCGCGGCGTTGTTCGCGTTATTGTAGATTTTGTAAATGTACCTCGTGCAAAATACTTTGTTCTGAATGAAAGGAATGTTCTTTTCTGAACTCCCTACAACGTGTATGTAAAATTTAATGATGATCGCTCGAGTAGGTAAAGCGAAAAAGCGTAACAAACAGACAAACGCATTTATAATATTAAGCTAGGATTAGGATTCCTTATTCTAGCCATTATACTAATATGTATGTTATTGCCAAATTAGATCTTCTTTAACAATTTAGAAAAAACATACAATTTGTTAATTATTTCTAATGTGAATTTATTTAAGATTACTTTTATTTTTTTAATTATAGTAATTTTGAATTGAGTAATTTATGCAAAAAGGCAATCTCATTTATGGGGATAGCCACAACATGAAATATGTACTTACTACATAATTATCGAATAAGTAGGTACCTACATACTTGGTGACTAGGGTTAATTATAGTTTATCAAGTTTTGAAATCATGTCATTTGCTAATTGTCTTTTTAATGTTCATAAACAAGTACATGTTTTTATTCTTTTATCTTTTTATCACAGTTTGAATTGCTGAAGCGCGAATTTACGGCTCACGATAAGAATTAATGCCATCAAAGACTATGTAAAATATTGCAGCATTGATCATAATCGATTGTGTCATTGATAACACTAGCGATGTGCACAATTAAATTCAAGTAACTACACTACACATAAGTACGTGCGTTGCATGCTTGACTACACAGGGTTACCTAAATGAAAAATACTATTTACCTTCTACCCGTGTCTTCTTTACATCATATTTAACAATTTTAGTTCTACCATTTTCTACAAAACTCAATACTTTTCCCAAAAAACAGTTTTACAAGCTTCCTTAGATGGCTTTTCCTTCGCCGTGTGTATTTTAGATACGCTGCTGTATTCCTTTGCGACCGCGTGTATACACGTAGTGTTAAACCAATTTCGGTATGTGTATTGTTGTATGACAAATCAAATGATGAATAATAGTTCTGAAACGTGGTAGAACAAAAATTGTTGAGTAAGGTATTAATAGGTCACGGTTATTAGTATTTTAATTAACCCTTTATAAAGTACATATGTATTCGAATACTAATTATGCGCATCATTAGATAATACTCATTAATGGTGCAATACTTGCACATTGTCATAAGTAGGGTCTTGTATTTAAATAAAACGCATCTCTGTAAGATGACCTAATAAGAATAAGTGTTTGTTTTAGCTTACCTTTGAAAGATTTCCTCAAGTTTTAAGTAATTGTAATATATAAGATTATACGCCTTAATATTATATGTACTAGGTAGGCTTGAGTCATACGCAGTAGCTAGATACTGAACGTACGTACTGAACGCTAAATAACAAATCGTAAATATGTTGACTGGTTTGCACGGATTAAAAGGTTTTTACTGTAGTTGTATTGTAAAACAAAAGTTAAACTGCATTGCGCAGCGAGCCACGAGGCAAGACGTTGGATGTCAACTTTACTATGTGGCACACGCCTAAACTACTCTACGAATCATCATACAATTTTCCATAAATGTTGTTAGGGGTATTGCCGGGGTATTTATAATTGACATAACCTTAACATTTACGTGAGCGAAGCCGCGGGAAAAAGCTAGTCACTGATAAAGTGAAACGCCCCTTCTAAACGAAGTAGTAAAAATAAGTAAATAGTAGAAAAGTAACGAATGGCAATATGCTATAACAGCACCTAAACCTTAGGTGATAAAGAAGCTTTTCTATTGTTGGGCATGTATCTCTGAACGATGTGGGCAGGCAAAGTAATGTGTCATGATCAGCATTTGGAACCTATAACGGAACAAGACTGATATCCATGATATGAGTCTTATTATGGATGGATAAGGGCGGTGTTCGTGGATGCATTAGGCAAGACTCTGAAAGCTAAAAACAAAACATAATAGTTGCAAATACTGGACCTATAGTTGTCAAAATACACAAAGCCGTCGCCCTTAAGGCCATCTGACCAAACAATAATATGAGTAATATACGAAAGTTATTAAAATTAAGTAGGTACCTATTTACTTACGTAAATGTGTGTGGTCTACACACAGTTAGATGATAAACGATTGCGTAAATATTAGCATTAAAGTCAAGGACACATTACTGATCAGTCAAACTTATATGTATGTATAACAACGATAATGACATGTAATAATACCTTGAAGTGACATTTAGGTAACTGGGCAATATAATCTTCTCGACTATAGTGCGTTTATACTGAACAGAAATCAGAAATATTTATTTGTAAATATAGGTAATACATGGAATGTTACAATGAATGAATATATCCATCTATGTCTTGCATTGAAGCGTACAAATTTGATACCTTAACAATATGCTTAAGCTCAAAATAATAATATTATAACTATTGATAACTAGTCCGCATTGAGCGGAACTGCAGCCAACCCCGGCGCGTTGCGGTAAACTTCAAATCTAGTTATGTCTAGTAAGTTCTCTGCTAATAATAATAATGTCGCGATGTTTCTTGTTCGACTGCCCCGATGTGCGACCTATTTCGTACAAACAATATTTGTGTCGCGACGTACTCCGTCGCTCTGCGGTAGTGCAGATCGGCTCAGAGCGTTCGTGTTCGTACATTTAACGTTTCTGTAGGTATTCGTATATTTCTTGCTGCATACTTCGGCTGCAGAGCTAGCCGTAGCAGCAAAAACCAAATTCAGAATTGCTCTCAGTTCGACTCATTGTCTTCGTAACTTTACGGTTACACAAATATATTTAAGCAGCGTATGAATACATACGTCGAAACCGTATGCAGTAAGTATGCTTTTTATGCCGTATATTGCCAAACCTCATCGGTACAGTACGTTACAATGTGAACACACGCTTATTTTTTGCAAAAACCTTTTAGGTACCCTACGTGACTTGGATGACATGTAAAGTCGTGACTACCGGCTTCGTCAACATCTTTGGCAATGAAATCACACTGCGCACAATTATGTTGCATTTGTTTTTAACCTTAAAACATTGTTATCAGTTTCAGTTGTGAAGATATTGTAAATTATGTAGTTAAAGACATTTATGACGATTGATTGTTCTTTTCCTTTTACACTTTTACTAGCTTTTTCCGCGGCTTCGCTCGCGTAGAAGTAGGTTATGTTAGTAAAATTTTTTTTCAAAGTATAGCTTATGTTACTCGGTGTTAATTTAGCTTTCTAATGTTGATAGAATTGTTAAAATCGGTTGAGTAGTTTTTTCATTTAAATCTTTACAAACATACAAAAAATCGAATATTTTCTCTTTATAATATTAGTATAGATAGTAGCAAACACACCTAGTCCACCTGATGGTAAATGGTTACCATATTCTATAGCTCTTATTAGCAACAGACGTATAGGACTAACGCGCGATACCGACCCTTTAATCCGTCAAGTCTCAAAATACCAGACATAATTTAAAATCGAATGTATCTAGCCAACGGTATGATGCTGCGACTTAATAGGTTAATAAAGAAGTCGCCGTGCTGCCAGCGCAAGAGTTAAACTTCAGCTGACAAGGCAGCATTCACCTGAGTGTTCCGGACTCGGCGCAGAAACGCAACATAAGGTTGTTTCACTGCGATCTTTAGTAGTCTGTAGGTAGTTCTTCAATCTAAGCGACATGCCAGGAATAAGCAAGGTTCCTGCCTCGTTCGCTATAACTTCTAATCTATATACCTGTTTTCCATTTACCATCTCCAACTGTTTTATTTTCAGTACACCAATGTCAGCAGGCGATTGCTACGAGCTAGGCCGAGCGTTGTACAAGGAGTCCGATTTTGAGAACGCACGTGCGTGGATGTTTGAAGCTCTACGAAAATATAAAGAAGAGAACATTCCTTACCCTTTCTCTGACGCCGACATATTAGAATATATTAGCTTCGCTTACTATTTGTTAGGTAAGTAGCGTTTACTATTAACAAATTGGTAAACGTATCAAATTTATAAACGTTATACAGAGTGTCCGGTGATTAATGGATAACCTGGAAATGTCTTATAGTGGAACTGATGGCCGTTCAGAAGTCAGAAGTTTTTTTTAATTACCATGTATAAATTTCTTGTATACTACGACCATAAATGAATGAAATTCATCGGTTTTTTGTTGTTTTATTATTAAACACTAATTATGTTAATAGATAGATAGTCAAAAGTATGCTAATATATAGCTTGCACTTTTTAACATATACATTTTTTTTTTTTCATTATTTCAGAACGGTCTTCAGTTCTATTATAAGACATTTCAAGGTTATCAATTTGTAATATTTACTATATTATGCAATTAACTATTTATTAATTGTTTGTTTAAACATTTGTAATGTAATTGCGTTGGACAATTACTTTCACCGTACCTACTTTAGCCCGTTAAACTACTTTTACGATTTTACTATATAGGTGTTATATCATGACAGTTACCAGGTCATCCAGTAGGGTATCTATTTGTCAACGTTGTGTCGAAACTTTGGTTCCGCACTATCCTTACCGCAGTATGGATATCTTTATCTTTCTTCTTGTCTCCTAAGACTAATGTCTTGCAAGGAACTATTAAACTGAGATAGCAATTAACATCAGTTAATTGCGATTCCTAATTTAATAGTTCCTTGTGGGTTGGTTTTCATCACGTTTTAATGTTTGATTTTATTAAAAGGACAACTCCCACACTAGGAAACTTTCCTATGTCGCGGGGGCCTTATAAACATTCAAACAACGGGCACAAATCACATCCAGACTCGAAACAACCATTTGTGGATTACACAAATTTTAGTCCCGTGCGGAATTCAAAGCCCGAAGTGTTTGGTTAAAAAGGTCGCCTCGCCGACCTGTTAAACCACTAAGCCGTTCGTACAGTCTATACTACCTGGTTTCTTTCAGTTGCGACGCACATGTTCCGAATCCTAATCCTAAATGAGGGAATAGTTGCTCTTGTTTCCCTTCCTTTTAAGTCATACGGTAGTCAATCTAATATCTGGTATCATAAAATATGCATTTCTGTTCTTCATTACAAAATGGAGAGGAGACAAGTAAGTCAGAATCCGTACCAATCGTTGTAATATTTGCAGGAGACACCAAAAACGCGCTGGAGTGGACACATAAGCTATTAGATGTAGATCCAAAGCACTCCCGAGCTAAGGGCAACGTGCCACATTACCAAAAGAGTATCGCCGAAGAAGAGGCTAGACTTAGGAAGGAACGAAGAGGCGTAAGTTATAACATAATTGTAATAATAAATAATATCAGCCTGTTTATGAACTGTCCCACTGCTGGGTACGGGCCTCTTCGCGGTATGAGAAGGCTTAGGCCATAGTCCATATAAGTAGTAGTAATAGTAATTAGAGAATTTATGATATGACGATTACAGTAAGGTTGTGATCATATTTGATAGTATGGTACTGGTGATAAATAACATCATAAAACATGATTGTTTGGATGTTTATGTGTTATTTCTTTTTTTTAATAATTCGCCCAAGATAAATCACATAAAAAATAAATTCAATATTATTGCTCGAACATTACCGAAGAGATATAGTTTACACAAATCAGTTTAGTTATCTGACGAGAAATGGGCATAATCATCTTTTAATTTAAGTCCCAATTCTCATAGCCTAAATATATTTCAGAATGATTTTTCATATAACACACAAAGTGTTATATGAAAAATCAAACGGCACAGGGTCCATTAAACCTTATTAAAATAATCATGTTTTTACGCCTTAAAATCACACGCTGTATAAAAATCATTCTCTATAGCAGAAATTGTACAAACTAAGAAATAATTGATTATACCTATGTATATCATACAAATATTTGTTCCGTACCAATTGGCAGAGGCCGGTGACCACTTAAATATAAAGTGGTAACCTCGTATTTGCAGTTAAAGATTCATGTTCCTGTGACATGTACATTCGGACTTTATCACCATCTGATGACGAAATGATATGGCGGGCAAAAAAGCATCCTTGGACATGCTTAGTTTCTGCAGGATGAATGCGCTAGTGATTCCTGCGCCCCGGCCATAGATTTTGAGAAGGAACACCGTGATAGTTTTAGTCGGTATTACCGGGATGTCTCCATCTTTTCCCGGGTGAGTCCGACATAACCCCCTCCCCCTCCCCTCCTGCGAATCGATATGCGTAAATTGCGTAAATTCATTCTCCCACGTTAACAAAACAGGCATGCTTATTTTACCATCAAAGACTAGCATGCCAAAGCGTCTTTCCGTTTGCCACAGTATCGTGGTCGCACATTTTTAGTGCTATTTAACACAGTAACATACATACCGATGTAAGCCATGCCACAGGAACACATCATGCAGGCTTTTTATAGCAACGAGCAATGCTTTATCAATTTGAACCCTATGTTTATGTTATTTAGGTACATCAGAATATATTGCCTAAAGTGCCATTCCGTCGCGTCCCATAAATGTAGGTATACATCTGACTGATTTCAATGCTCCGGTTTGTTTTTTACTATGCTGTCTATTATAAAACCATTGACAATTAGGCAAGGTGTTGGTTACAACCATGCCACGACCTACCAATAAAATTTTAATATTAATAAAAAAGTGCGTCAGTTCTGGTAATATTAATATGAAAAAAGCATAACAACAAAAATTAAATATTTGCTACGGGTCAATAACTTGTCCTAATGGCAAATGAATATACAATGAGCAATAAGCCATAATCGTTAGAATATAAATTAAGCCATCCGGCTCGATAGCGATAGTGATTTTTAACGTTATAGTATGTGTCTATGGCTAGCTGTTTCAAATGGAAACGTAATTATATAATGATATTGATTTAAATTATAGATATATAGTCTAAATTTATATAAATTATGTGTACCATAAATTCAAGAAGTTTATCGTTTTTTAACTAAGTACCTATTATGTTAGGCATATATAAAAAGAATAAGATATTAAATGTTTTATTAACTCATTAAGCGACAGCGGCACACCGGCGGCCAGACACGATAGGTTTTCATTTATGGCATTCCAACAATTGAAATTGACACGTTAATATTAAACTTGCTCATCTAAGTAATCTTTGTGTCAAGTCAACAAGTCAATTTTATTATTAGAATATTAAAGTTTATTCAACATTATAATGAGTTTCAATGCCTTTACAATTTTATGACTTTTTAGGAAACTGGACTCGAGAAAAAAGCGGAGAAACCGGTCGATATGTCAGACTATGCTAAGGAGAGGAAGACTTACGAGGCGCTGTGTCGCGGCGATATGGACGTGCCCATAGAAATATCTAGCAGGTAAATAACACTAATATGTTATAAACTTAATAACAGCTGCAGCACGAAGAATCTATTGGCACATATTGACGACTAGAATCTACTAGAAAATAAGAGTCATTGGCCGACTCCATGTCATGTGATTTGACTATTACCTGTAAGATAATTTATAGGGACACACAATGATTTCGTAAAGTTATGTTCTTAATGATCTCAGCAGAAAAAGCAGCTATATTAATTTACGCGCATATACATCTACAAACTTGACTGCCCGGATGGCGTCGTTGTTTAAATGGTCGCCTACACTACACTACACCGAGTTCTGTGTGTTCAATCCCCTCACGGGGAAAACAGTAATGAACGTGCAGGAGAGAAAGGGGAATTTATTAAATATTAAAACTGTTTATTGCGTATATCCATTAATTGTTGTCACTTTAGAGCAAATGTATTGATTAGCAAAACAGATTTAAGACTGCGCCGAGCGAAATGTGCCAAAACAGGCGGTCACAGTTAAGTTGATAAAATCAACACTTTTCGTTTAATATAAATATAAAATATATATGTACCATAACAATGAATGTGTTTACAATTACTCCGTGTAAAAATCTTAAAATAGATAATATTTTCGCCCACAAAATTACGTAAATTTGCAAGAAAAATGCAAAACCGTTAGCTCGTGTTACGTGATTTTTAGATTATAACAGAGGAAATCTATCCTATTTTACAGCTTAAACGAAACATAAATAGTTGTATTACAATTTGGCCGTCCCAAATATTTAAGTTATTGGTTGACAATCTTGATACATATTTATCAAAAAAGCACTTCAAATCCTCCATACAATTTAACTATGGCGGCCGCGCGCCGATTTGAATATGTCATTCAGTCCAACCGCGTCTTCCGCTCGGCGCAGTCTTAAGTAGTGAGGGACAATATAAGGAAGAGGAGGAGTTATTTTATGTATGGCATCTCTTTCATGTGTCGGATAAAGTCTTATTCATAGAATACTAGTTTGTGCCCGCGGCTTCGCTTGCGTGAATTCTAAGGGCACACATGTCAGGATAAAATCTTATGTCAATTACCTGGTTAACATCTATCTTTCAGCCAAATTGTCCGCCGGCATCCAGACAATGCTTTTGCCATGATGTCTTGATGTAATTAAGTTGACAGGTTAACAGACATTTTTGACCGTTCATTTTGAAATACATATGCTTAGAAATCACTAAACAATATGTATGACATTTAGAATTCGAAGAAAACATTAACATTTTTGCGGTCTGCGATTACCATTTTTATCACAATAAAATTTGTATGATTTTGTTAAAAGTCTGAAATGATTTGGTTGATTTGGTAGTGTAATACTTCATGCAAATAATTTGCAACATGTATTATTTAGTTACTTAAATAACCTATTTAATCGCACCGGTGGTAAGACACAATAGGTTTTGAATTATGCCTGGCATTACAAGAATTGACTGGTTAATATTTATTTATAAACTTAAGGACCGCCAGCGGTTACAACAACCTACAATACATGAGTATAAATACATTGTTGTAGGTTTTTGTTGGTTGTTTAATCTTTGAAGGCAGCCACTGCATGCACTAATAGAGCTAAAATTCTGAAAAATAGAATCCGAAATGGGTTTACTTTATGACAATATTAAATACCTACCTACATATAAATGTTGTGAGTGGCCATCGAAACTGTTAATTGTACCAAATATATTTCAGAATTTGGTACGCTATTAATATGTACTAGCGGTCGCCTAGTGGTCAAAATTCGACAAAAATTCCTAAGCTTGCTACTTTGTTTTTCTCTATTACATATAAATAAGGTATAAGTAACCATAGTTACAAAGAATTGTACGACGTCAGACGAACAATGTCGAAATACAATACGAATACGAACGCGATTCGACTGCGTGTGTCAAATGCATGGTTGTGTGCGTGTGTTTTTCATTAATTTAATGTATTTCTTATGCATATTTTATAAAAATATTAGAAGTCGCCCCTCCTCCACGTAAACTTTAACTTTGCCAATTTCATACTCCACCGTCCACGCAATTTTTATAAAAAGGGGAAACAATGTTTTTGCTTCACGTATTATTATATAGATAATTTGATGTTACCCCTGTATCAATGAATGTGAAATTAACCCAAAGATTTCCCCTTTACATGCATACATTATCTAAAAGCATTTTAACACGGCAGCTTGTAAAGTCTTTTATGTTTAAGGATATATTCCTAGTCCGGTCCCTTACAACAGCGGTCGGCAACTTTTTAGCAGGCACGGGCCACATAGTGACAAAATTAAATAGAGGCGGGCCGGACATGTTCATAATTTTGTATGTCTTTATCGATTATGTTAAAAATGCAAAAAAGCAACCACAAATGTTGATAAGTATTTTGTGGGCCAGTGCCGGCTTTCGTGGCTGGAGTTAATTTCAGTTTTAGCGCGATATTAAATAATTCCAAATGCTACCTTATTTACGAAACAATTGCGGGCCGCAAAGAGGAGACACTCGGGCCGCCTGCGGCCCGCAGACCGCGGGTTGCCGACCGCTGCCTTAGAATATTACGCTTCATCGCTCGGTAGGGAATCAAATGCCTAGTGAAGAATGTCAAATGAAACCGACTGCCCACGCGTGTCGTTATGTTGAACCAAACTAGTTTTTCTACATTTATCTTGCTAGCTAGTTGTACAACGATAGCAATTTCCGTTCTAAAATATTCACATTTTGCATGACACATGTTTTCACAGAAAGTATTTATTTTTATTATTTATAAAATACTAGTTTTTGCCCGCAGGTTCGCTCGCGTTAGTGTAGATTCTGTCAGTAAATTTTAACATTTTGAACAGTCCTTTTTTCTGGATGTGATTTTTTCTGCATTCAAAAATTCATGATGGTCGACCGAGTAATTAAGGCGTGTAAGCGTAACAAACAAACTTACAAACACATTGATAATGTTAGTTAGGATTTAATATTAAGCTTCACGCAAATTGTTTCCACAAAAATGTGCGTCACGAATTTGAATACATTTTCTATGCCAGATTATAATGACGACCATAAAAATATTTATTTTTATTATAGTAACCAAAACTAATCGATCTAGGTAATAAATTTAATTATTACTGCAGTGAGCTGCTATGAGAGGTGCAATGAGGTGTCACTATCGCATACATTGAATGCAAGGAATACAATGCAATATACGCGCATATTTTCTTCTTTTTAATAAGAACATGTTCAACTGGCAATATTTCCAGTGTCGCAGGTTTCTTTAGGCTTCTAAAAACCGTTATTAAATATAAGCCAACCTCAGAACAACTGTCAGAAGACCACGCTCATATTGTTTTTATCCTTATGGATATCTAATCCAAATCACTCAACGCACGGCAGTCTTTGCTTACGCGGCTCAATTCTGTGATCTTTAGATAGCTATGTACAGTCTTACGAGATAACTAGGATGTTGTTGTAAGTGTAGATACGTGCTACATACGAACATATGTAAAATTGTACAATAGATGTAGACTAGCCTTTTAATTTGACAATATCATTGAAAGGTAATCGGTGGAACTTTCGGTTAGCCGCTTATGACTTAGAAATCATAATTAAAATAAATAGTGATCTCTTTCTCACGAGCGGTGCTTCAAATGGTTGTCTTTATATTTTTGAAAGAAAGAAAGATTCTTTAATCTTTAATAATTCATTTCTTTAAACTGTTAATTGCTACTTATATTTTATGTCGTTGTGTGGTTGTTATAATATCTACGTTTACGTTTTTCTCAGTACGTTAGATTATAACGCGTACTGGTCTATATATAACAAGTAATGCCTGTCTATGACATTTTATGAGAGCCTTTTATGTAGGTAGGTATATTATTAACCGCAATAAAGGAAATACATCCTCTTTCTAATAAAATACATGTTTTTATTTTTCAGACTGACCTGCCGTTATATGACTGAGAATCACCCGGTATTGAAAATAGCGCCTATCAAGATGGAAATGATGTACCTTAAACCTGATGTAGTATTGTTCCACGATGTATTGAGTGACGGTGAAATTGAGACTATCAAGCAAATGGCCATGCCTAGGGTGAGTCACGTCTAATACTATATGCTATACTACAATATTGTATGCAACTCAAATGATATAATGAATACCATCCTGTAGCAAACACTTTGCTACGCTATTAAATAATTGAATGCTCAAAAGAATTGCCGCTGTTCAAATTTATTATCCCACATTGTTGTATAAATATACATACCATTTATGTGATAATGTTAGGGTACCTATGCCTTGTGTTTAAGTGTGAATACGTTTTACTTAAAATGTATTAATAAAGTTAATTGTAAATAGGTACATATGTTCAAAGAATATTGTTCTGATAAATAATAAAACATAAGTAAATATTGATTAAATCTCGCTAAGTTTATAAGATTTTTTAAAAAATTAAATTTTCAATCAACGTGTATAGCTTTGTTTAGTGTTCGAATATTTACTGTTACACATTCTTTATACTTGAGGGTAAATTATTGTAGAGTTGTACTCCTTCGAAGGTAAAACTTCTTTTACCATAATTTGTTCATACTCTAGACAAAACAAGTAAACTAATTTGTCAAGTAGGTACTGCGTTTATTTATCTGTGTGATCTTTGTAAATGATAAGTTAGTTTTAATGCTTTTAGTTATAATTTTCTTAATCGTGATTCATGTGCTATAAGTGTATTAGTTGAGTAAAATGCATTATTTTGGTTTATTTATATGAATATTTTATTACCTAGTAGATATGGAATATGGATATTAAAAACAGCGACTTCATTTTATTTTTCCATGCCCCTTAGATCTTCTATCTTTTATATTGAATCGAAGTAGGCGTTACTTGGTGAAAGACCATTGCACATGCGCTGAGGCGAAACACGTGTCGACGCATATTTTGTGCTCGAAGCGGAATACTGCAAGTTGTAGTACGCCCGGGTCCCACGTCGTGGCTGTCCTTATTCAGAGGAGTTCGGTATTGTCAACCTTTGCTGTTGCATTAGTTGGGGTGGGCAATCCAAGGGCGCGTAGCGGGTTCCTCTCTTCCCAATAATTTTATACGTCTATCTTTGATTTTGAATCGCTCGCCCAAACTTCAGTTAAATATAATATGTGGGACATAACTAAGAGTTGTAAATTGTATAACGGATCTGTCTAGGTAAACATCTGTTTATACTATGAAGGGAACCAATTAGTGAAGAAAGTTTTCTAAGAAATCTATTTATTCGTTCCAAGTTAAATAACTATTCATTCTCAAACTCCTCGCTAGTTTTTCTCTAAGAGAATATTATACATTGTTAGTGCAACATAAGGTGTAATAAGTCTATTTTTGGATTTTGAAATGACTGAAATCGTTCAAATAAGATATCTAGATCTTTTTGTGCTTGCATGATAATATCTTATAGGTTGGCACCGAAATAGAATAAACAGGTATCGTCCGCATAGAGAGTTATATTACCGTGTGAAACTAATTGTGTAATGTTATTAATATAGATTAGGAAGAGGTGTGGCCCCAATATCGAACCTTGTGGGACTCCATACGAGATCGGTAGCGCACTACTTTCATAATTTTCTATCTTGTTAACCTGCGATCTTTATGTTAGATATAACATATTTAGCGCCTTACCTTTAACACCAATATTTTCTAGCTTGCATAATAATTGTTTGTGATTTACGGTATCAAAGGCTTTTTTGAGAGCGATAAAGACAGAAATACATGTTTATCTATATTGGTTTTATTTTTGTTGTAAAATCAATTGTAGCCGTCGTTGTGTTACTTTCGGTCCTAAATCTATATTGTTGTTCTGGTAATAAAGGAACCTAAATATTTAACTAGCCCTTACCCGCCATGTAAACAACTTTATTTTAATTTTTGACGGTATAAGTAGCACAGAGATCAGGCGGTAATTGCCTGGGACGGTTTAAAGCCAGATTTATAAATCGGTGTCACTTTAGCGACGATCCAGGGTATCTGAAAATTCACGGTTAAACATGAGTTTGTTAAAGTATAGAGCTAAAAAATTAGATATAACGGAATGTAGGCGTTTTATTAATTTAGTATTCTATCTAAGTCAATTAAGTTGGAGTCAAGGTGGTCAATAATTATAGTGATTTCATTTGGACTACATGGTTCTAGTGTGGATAGTTCAGTGATGCTCTGCTTATGTATTTTAGTTGTGAGGTATGCTGAGGTGCTATGATACCTGTCTGGTATGTTCTTTGCCAATGGACTTTTTGTGAAAAAAATATTGATCACAGATCTCACAAATTTTGGCAGTGCAGCTCTGCTTGATTTTATTGTTAGTTAGGTAATTGTATAAGGCTCCACAATTACTTTTTTTTTTTAAATTTTCTCTTTATAGTAGAGTATATTACCTAATATCTTTTTCGTTTAAAGTCTTCTACTAGTGTTTCGTCTTTCGGGCTTTTTGTGTAATACATAGTTAGTTTCTTACACTAATTTCTCTGATTATATTTATGGTTTAACTCGATACCTCTAAAAGAATTGCGTTTGGACGCCGGCATTCGTATATCGATGAAAGACTTAAATATTTAACTCGCTATTGTCAAAGCGTTGTATGTTGCTAGTTTTATTGTCATAACGGATAAAAATGAGTTTGGCATAACAGATGTTTGCAGATATGTTAATTCTAACAATAAACCATGGCCTACTCATATTCAAAAGCAGCCAAGTAATACAGAGTATTTATTTTTGCCTGCGGCTTCGCTCACGTCAAAGTAGGTTAGGTTATGTTAGTAACAGATTTTTAAAAAATAATATATAGCCTATGCTACTCGGTGAAAATAAAGCTTTAAAAAAATTTTATCATTAGTAAATGGTAAAATAACTTTTTAAATCGGTTGAGTAGTTTTTGAGTTAAATTCTTACAAACAAACGTACAAATATGAAATATTTCCTCTTTATAATATTATATAGTATAGATATGTGTCGTGTGCAGTTCAAGCGCGCGGTGGTACACGACCCGAAGACGGGCGAGCTGGTCCCCGCGCACTACCGCATCAGCAAGTCGGCGTGGCTGCGCGACGCCGAGAGCGGCGTGGTGGCGCGCGTGTCGCGCCGCGTGGCGCTGCTCACGGGGCTCAGCATGGCGTCCGCCGAGGAGCTGCAGGTCGTCAACTACGGCATCGGCGGCCACTACGAGCCGCACTTTGACTTCGCCAGGGTAACGCGCCCCACTCTCCTAGCGACTCCGCACAGACTGAACTTTCGTACTTTACATAGCGAGTTACCGACGTTAACAGTCGGGTACGATGACACAGCCTGGTCGGAGGAACCCCACATTGTGATGGAACCTCGCACCACGTACGTCCAGTATTAGTGCGTCACATACTACCTATTCATTCATTTTTATTACATATTAGTGTCCGACCGAACTTTCGGTTTCGGCCTAGTTACCTTACTTTGTACCATCCAGCGTCCATGAAAACTTATGTAGAGACATCAGAAACGAGGTTTATTCATGGAGTAGAAATACCATGTTTCAACGAAACATTATCAATAACAAAATGTTTAAAAAAGTTTAACGATACCATATACTCACGAGCTTGTTCTGTTTACAGAAAAGAGAGAACGCTTTCACAAAGTTCGGTGGCAACAGGATTGCTACAGTGCTATTTTACGTGAGTATATTTTAAATCCCTTGTAAGTACATAATTATGTATAAGTTTATTTATTTGAAGTACCGGTTAAACGTTACACTGTATAACAGTACATCCTTATTTATTTTTATTTATTTTTTTACGTGGGGGAATGCAATGACGCATATCCCTCCGCGGGGGCGGGCGGAGGGATTATGTCGGACTCGCCGGGGTAAAATAAGATGTTAAAAAGATAATGTACCTCCCGGAATACCGACTAAACCTACCACGGTGTTCCTCGACAAAACCACTATCGACGGGGCCGCGCGAATCACTTTCGCATACGGTCGCGACCCCGCCGAGGTTCCGGCCCGCCGTATGAAACGGCAGGCCCCTACGCAATAAGACCTACCCAAAATAGGTACTTACTCAAAAATAAAAGCCCTACTGTCTCCCCCTAAAGGGGGAGACGGACACGAAACAGGCGCGCGTGGGAACACGCACGCCGCCTCTCGGACCTGGTGCTGAACGGATGGCGGGCAGGCCCACAAAGCCCGCCACCCCCAGGTCACACCTCAGGGTGGCTGGAGGTCATCTCGCGCCCTCCGGCGCCCGGCTCTGCGGTTGGGGAGAGAGTTTAAACGCTCCCTCTCCCGCTCCGCCGCCTCCTTGATGGAAATCACTTCCTCGCAAAAGGAGGCGACGGCGTTCCACGACCTCTCACTCCGGACCATAGACTGAACTACGGCCGGGAGCAAGAGGGCAACCGATCCGACTGCCGCGATCAAATCACGGCGCTGCGACGACCAGGCGGGGCAAACCGCCAAAGTGTGCAGCGCCGTGTCCTCAATAACGTCGCGGCAGTCGCCGCAGTGGTGACAACCGGGCGTCTCTTGCCGGCGTATACGACACAGGAACCGGCCAAAACATCCGTGGCCAGTCAGAACCTGTGTCAGCCGGAAGGTGAGGGCGCCATGCCGCCTCTCCAGCCACTCCTCAAACACGGGACTTACCGCCACGATCGTGGCGTGCCCGGCACTGGGGTGCACAAGTCGCTCCTTCCAATTCGCCACTAGGACCTGGCGGAGCTCGGACCTCGCCGCCTTGATAGCGGGAGGATCCGGTCCTTCGCCCCGAGCTAGTGCCTCCTGGCGCCAACGATAGAGCGACGCCAGGAGCGCCACTTCCAGGTCCCATGGCATCGATCCGGCGAGGAGGCTCGCAGCCTCGAACGAGAATAACAGTACATCCTACTTCAACATTATAAAAGAATACTTTCATATGTTAACACCGAATAAAACATCCATATATAGGGCAATAATTAATACAAATTTGTTACAATTAATTTTATGGATACCGAATAAAATAGAGTACCTAAATACGCCTGGTTAATTCATAAACTGATTGTACAATAATATTCGTCACGATACTCTAGCATCTACAAAAGCGCGATATTTTGACATCATACACTTAAACGACCGAAAAAGGCATAAATTTACGCATTATTGCGCTACCTTAATGTATTTGTCTATGCTTTGGTCAAGTAAAGGAGTTACTTTCTGTCCTAAAGTAGAATGTTGAAATTTTCTTGCTTACTTTGAGGACACTAAAAGATTTTAGAAATTGAAAATCGAAATGATATAGAATTATAGATGCATGTTAACATCGCATGCGATGGAATGGCATTTACTAAAGCAGTGAACCTACTCTAGGGATCTCTATTCTATGCCTTTTTCAAACGCAGCCACGGCACCGTCAGGGTTCATAAAATGAATTGGTCTAAGACTATGTTTAATTTTTGGAAATAAATAATTGTCACAAGGTGCCAGGTTGGGACTGTAATGACTTACTAGCTCCCCCACACCTTCGATAGACAAATATTCTCTATTCAAATCCATTTCGACGCTGCGGCAATTTAAAAAGTCTCTGCCGTAGACTTTTTAAATTGCCGCAGATTTTAAAAACAAATGACATAATATGAATTCATTACACATCTACAGATTCCCAAAGAGTTCCTCATTCGAAATATAAATAAATTTTTCGTTGGTTGCTTTTCTTACTGGCCACTTACATTGCAAGTAGTCCTAAAAAAAAACAATGTAACATTTTAATATAAAATCTTGTCAATGTTTTGTTACTCTGCAGATGTCAGACGTAGCGCAAGGAGGTGCGACAGTGTTCACAGAGCTGGGCCTCAGCGTGTTCCCGGTGAAGGGCGCGGCCGCGTTCTGGATGAACCTGCACGCGTCCGGGGAGGGAGACCTCGCCACCAGGCATGCCGCTTGCCCCGTACTGCAGGGCTCCAAGTGGGGTACGTGATATGATAAGCAGTTGCTTTAGTCTTTATGCTTGCAACACAGGTGGTATTATCCACACGTTATCAATTTTGTTTCAAAGTTTTATAAAACAGTAAAGTATTAGCATAAGGAACAAAGACTACTCCGACGGACCACAGGACCATATGTGTTTATTCGATAGTCACACCAACGAGGACCAAAATTTTACTAAGAATATAACCGGTCAAGAAATAATGGGAATCTACAAACACATAGATTAATTTCAATTCAATTTAATTTAATTTATTCGCGTATAATTGGTTCATAAGATGTTAGGTACTGTATTAGGTATCACTACAATCTAGCCTTGTAACATGCAATTATTTTAACTTACATTTATTGTAACATAAAATATATATCGTATATATCAATGCAGCCAGTATTGCATTTCAATAATTGTTTCCCAGACAAAGGTCTGTCTAAGGATAACTAAAGAACGATATAATAAATATAATGTATGTATATATTCTTGCAGTGTGCAATAAATGGATCCACCAAGGTGGTCAAGAGCTGCTGAAACCCTGCGACCTGGAGTATCAAAAGGAAGGAATCGTCCGCAAGATCCCCCGTCCAGTGCCCAAGACATCCAGGTAGAGATACCAGTCCATTCTGTTCAACAAACTGTACAAACACGTACTCACTTAGTGCAAATATATTGGTGATCTGATTAGTTACGGCAAATAGGTTCAAAGTAATAGATCTTGTTTGGGCTTGTAATGTACAATATGTTAGTTAGCGAAGTTATCGTTAGTTATCTATAATACATTCAAATTATTCGATTTTTAAGTTTATCGATTAATTAGAATTTTAAGTTATTCAAATGTTTCGATTTATTGATAATTATTCGAATGCAATACACGATGCTGATTGATTATTTGACTAAGTATTCGTCGTATATTCGAATCGACTTGTATCATTGAAGCGGAAGCACCAAATTTAGAATATTTGATTACAATTCGAATAATAATCAGTGACAACGAATAGACGCGGGATCGTATAACTTTCAAATTACATTTTGTTCGTAGCAATTGCACATCGCTAATGTAGACCACTAATAATATAATGTATACTGAACTCCTATGTGTTTGGTGTACCGATAAGTGCAACATATCGCTCATATGCAACAACAATATGTTTTGCCCAGAAACATGCTATGCGGTGAGGTTTCCCCGACGAAAGATGAAGGAGTAAGTCATATCCCAAAAGCTTTTGACATTCAATAATTGCGTATTTTAAATGGAACAACTCGATGGCGTAGTGGTTGGTGTAACCGACTGCCACGCCTGAGGTCGCGGGTTCGATTCCCGCACAAGTCAAACATTTGTGTGCATGAACATGGATGTTTGTCTTGGTCTGGGTGTTTCTATGTATAATATGTAAGTATTTACAAAAAAAAACTATATATGTATGTTTATCCATTGTCTAGTACCCATAGTACAAGCTCTGCTTAGTTTGGACTAGATGGTGTTGTGTGTATGTGATAGAATATTATTATTATTATTTAATATAGAATCTTAATGTTGTATATTGATTAATGAGTTTAACCTAACTGCCCTGACATACAGCAATAGTATCGCCCCTTATTACTTAGGATCTAAAGATAAAACTGGTAATTTGTGAGTGTTCTTCATACCCTATGGGGAATTACAGGTATAAGTATGCATCCGAAAATTTTCCGTTTAAAGTTGTGACTTGTTGTAAATGAGCGATATCATTTTATACAGCCGTGTGCTTATAGAAGTTTTATAAATGCCTGTTTTCTACTGGTCAAGTTCAGTTGCTTGGATGATGTAAAGCTTTTTCTCTTTGTAGAGTAAATGGAAAGACTGAATTCAAGTTCAATTATCAATTATTTGTTGCGACTTGTGAGGTCTTAGAAACAAATAAACTTTTCCACATATCTGTTCTAGTTTAATTAAAAGTACGTGTTACAATTATTAAAATAAGTGGAATGTGTTGATTATAAAATAATTGCAAGTTGATTTACTTATAAGTATTTCATAACTCGGCCGTATTTCACATACAAATCTCGACGATTTGAAGAACTCAAGAGTATCAGATATATTACCTCAATTTTAGACATGAATTCAATATGTGATGGATATTTCTGGAGATTTACATAAGATATATTGTCAGAATATAATTACTCTTTGGTCGACGTGCGTTATTTATAACTTGTATTTTGGACTATTGGTTGACAAACCAAAAACATTTAATTATAATCAAAATTATGCGTCACTTCCATATTCTCCCCGTGTTTCATCCAAGTAACTTACTAAGCAGTTGTAGAACAGAAATGGTAAAGTGCAATCTTAGCTTGGAAATGTAAGCTTGTCCTTATAAAAACTCTAGTAGATTTATATAAAAATATGCTTAAGTAATCTTGCCTATAGAACTTTCAATCGAAATAAAAACATACATTAATAAGTTGTAGTAATAGTTGAAAGAATCTAATCTAAACGAATGAGGCTTCAATGTTGCCGTTACTCTGTAAAACTAGTGTAATAATTTATTACCAGTGTAGAAAATAAATAGTGTAGTTCGATTCAAATTAATTGATTTTGGCGGTAAATGTATCTTTTTTACGAATTGTCAAGACATCTCTCGCACTAGGATTTATGCCTGTGACGATCTGTCTGTTGTCCTGAAAATATGGTATAAAATACGAGGCTGGTAGCATTATTTGCATGGCTGGCGTAACTGTGTCTCCTTGCAAATACTAGCCAAAGAAAGTCAGTGTCGTGGTTTTGCTCTTATGCTGGGGCCACAATAGGGAAACGGGAAACATCAATGCTTATCATCGCGATAAATAATATGTTAATTATTAATGCGATAAAGTTAGTGGCTACACTTGAACGTTCAACGTGAATGCCCACTCTTGGCGATAAAATTGGCGCTAATGTTCCTTGAATTTGTAAACGGCAATGTGAATGCCGTTGTCAAATTATCGAGTTAAGTCGTGGCTACACTTACGTTAAACGTCCATCATCAGGATAATTAACGGCATTTCCCGTTAGTGTGGATCCAGCATTACACAGGACTTATAAATGGATTGTGCAATCCAATAATACGATCGGACTTACATATATTACTATAGTAAAAGAAGATTTTATCTTTGAAGATCAAAGTAATTATCACGAATGTAACTGTAACGACATGCAATGTTACGGTACAAAGACAAGTTGAAACTTAACAATTTTGCTTTTCTATACCAAATCAATAAAATTCTATATTTTATATAGATTTGCCGCCAAAATCCATCACCGCTAGAATTACAACACTTTATTATAATGATGTATAAAAAATAATGAAAATAACATCCAAAATAATGAAATCCACAATTGGTTCGTTTCATCAGTGATTTTATTTGTTAATGATACCCAGTCATTTTTAGTTTTAAGTACAAAATGTATAAGTAACTCAAGTTCAATCTCACTGTATGCATTTATTCAGATTTATGTAATATTTGTAAGAACAGCTAATGCTTTACTAAATACTTATAAATCGTAGTACAATCATGAATGTGTATTGTTAATTTAAATAATTATGTTTATAATTATAATATTAATTACTTATAACGAAGCTGTCAAAAAATAAATATGCATTTTTATTTATTGAATGTGTTTTATTTTATTCTAAACGCCAACGTCCATATTATATTCGGTTCAGCGGGATGGCAAAAAGTTATTTTTATAATAACAAGCAAATTGGGTTACGAATCCAGCTTAGCTAGAATGCTAGTGTTAGGAGTGACGTCACTTTCGTAGTGCGATTAGTGTAAGGAATTAAATATAATGACCGTTAAAAATACTAATTGCCCAGCAAAATATGTTTGCTAAAATATATCATAACGAGCATATATACGCCTCAAATCACTGCATTCCGTCTGGTTATGTTGGCCTGCTCCGCCGATTGCGGTTATGTCAAGGAACACCGTGGTAGGTTTAGTCGGTATTCCGCGAGGTCTATTATTATCATTTCAACATCTTTTTCTTTTACCCCGGTGAGTCCGACATAACCCGTCCGCCCGCCCCCGCGGAGGGGAATGCGTCAAGGCATTCCCCATGTAAAAATAAATTTAAAAAAATAGGTTCCGTGTTATACCCACCCAAAAATAGGAACCCCGCAAAGCAGGGCGCCGTCGAGTTAGTTTAATCTCTTTAAACTATTTTAGTAAGCATATTTTGCTATGCAATTAGTATTTTTAGTGGAACAAAGGCAAAAAATTGAGGAACAGTTAAATACTACCCGTAGTGTAACTTACGATCTCGATAGCAAACTCAATACCCTGCTTTAAGGGAACTAACATTTTAAAATTAACTAAGGTAAAATTGTAGATATTTAAATAACTTCCGCCCTACGAGCCGTTCGATGCAGTGCGAGTGCAAGTTATGTGTTTAAAAAATTGTTTTTTATGTTCCGATATCGATACCCGGGTCGTTGAGTTGCGTACGATTGTGTATACAGGGTGATTTTGAAATCGTGCAATTCCTTTTAACCGCGCATTCTACTGGTGGTATAGAATAACCCTGACCATATTTTTTTTTAATTAGAATTATTTATTTGGAAAATATTTTTTTTCGTGAAATTGTATTAGATAGTCATATGTTAACCACCGAATGCAATTTAAATTTTTACTAATTAGAATAAAATAACATATCAATAATTAATGTCGTAAATAATAACGGGCGGTCCTTTTTATTGCCCCTTATTATTTACGACATCAGTTATTGTTATGTTATTACTTTTAAATAATTATAGCAGGCTGGCGCTTGACTGTGGCTGGCTTTTCTCGGGATCTGTGACAGCGGCACGGCTGTTGGAGCTTGTTGTCTTGCAGTACTTGCTTGACATGTTGAAGCTCGGCGTCCAGGTGTTTCTCGGCACAGATCCCGTGGGCTCTCTGAAACAAAGACATTCCCACGGTAGCTAATTGTTTAGGATTGTGGTGATACAAATAGGTACTTGAACGGTGAATGCTATACTGCCTTATGTAAGGGGTGTCACTGACAAGATTGGCTACATCTTAAAGCGAGCTTCAATGAACACATACTTCAAGCTGCCAACGAAGATAAGTCAATTTTTACCATCCGTCAAGTGCCAATTACCTTTACAAGATGCAGGGGTCTATAAAATAGATTGTGACTGCGGACTCTCATACATTGGTCAAACCAAGAGAAGCATAGGCACCTGCATAAAAGAACACATAGCTGACGTAAAACACAAACGCTCGTTGAAGTCTGCTGTGTGTGAACATATACAACAAGGGACCAACCACTACCTGAGATTTGACAAACCACAGATTCTCGCTAAAGAACACCGATTCCTACCAAGGACGCTTCGCGAGGCTATTGAAATAAAAAAAAAACATCCCAATTTCAATAGAGAAGATGGTTGGAATGTACCACCAGCTTGGGATCCAGTACTTCAAATAGTCAAACCCAAGAAGAAACAAACCACAGCTAGACTTCATGATACTTTGAACTCATTCTGCGTAAATAGAAACACCAATAATTAAATTATGTTCGGGTACTTTGAAATAACTACACTGGAACATTGAGACAACTACCATCTTAGTCTCTCCGTGACCATGGCTGCTGGAAAGCAACCGAAACGTCGGGGAAAGTGTAAACCTAAAATAAATAGATTTAATAGTTTAAATAATTTTATTAACTTATAAATTAGTAAAATAAAATCAATAGTAGTAGTAGTGTAATATTTTCAAAATTTTACATTTTTTGTAATATTTTTAATACAGTGCTAAATAAACAACGCGATAAAATCCGTATATAGTAGTTTAATTTCAATGAATAACATTCGCGTAAACAGAAGACAATATTATTTTTAAATAAGTTAAATATTAAGATTGTGTCGGGTGGTTAACATATGACTATCTGAAACCATTTCATGAAAAAATCGGTACATTAATTTTTCCAAAAACATAATTCTAGTTAAAAAAATATATGGTCAGGGTTATTCTATATCACCAGTAGAATGCCTGGTTAAAAGGAATTATACGATTTCAAAATCACCTGTATAGTGTTTAGGATCTTTGTTTTGTAGTTTTTAACCTATTTATCTACTCGTTAATTTGTGTAAATCATCAATCGCTAAGTACATTTAATTTTACTTATTGTAGGTACTTTGAAAATAAATTAGGAAGGTTATATTCTTAATTTTATAATTGTTTAATCTTTTAGCTAGGAATTATTTTGAACGTGTTTAGATTATATCAGAAATGAAAAGAAATTATTGTTGATTGAATTTAAGTAATATACAGCGCTTCCTATTTAGATTGTATTGTATGTGCTATGTGGGCTGATAGAGCTACTATCGGTGCTGTACGGCATTCTAGTAGGTATAAAGCTTCAGTCGATCTACACTGAAGCTTTGCCAGTACTGCCGTGTGAAAGCGCTGCAATCTCTTAGGTGACATGCGAATACATATGAATAGATAAAAACTTTTTAGCACCGCGCGATTGAGATAAAATCACTAGTTTGTTCAACCAGCAGACCGATGTCTACATATGTCTAAGTAGTAGTATACCAAAGGTCTTATAGAAAAATGGCAATAACGTTGAAATATATCAGGTAAGTGTTGCCCAATGGGCCCTTTCTGCCCTAAATAATACTAAAACCAAGCTCAAAGTTAGGCATCTTAATGTCCGTGTCCGTGGTACTTATCTTTTCTGGTATTTATACATATTCTTTATTTTTTCACCCGCTTCACTAAGGGGGTAAGCGGATTTCTTTCTCGAACTACTCCTATACGGGTGTCCAAGAACCTGGCGTCCAACTGGATTCCCACGATGCCCCAAGTTCTAACAGTACTCAGAAAAATATTTTAAAAAATCCACCCCATGTACTTACAGAATTATACTGATTTCAAAAAAAAAGGGGAAATGAGCACCCTGTGACATACTTTTGAATGCTGTGACTGCTAATGCTGATAATTTCGATATTTCTTGGAGGTTTTGTAATCTAGGGTATTGCTGTGTCTAAATAGAATGTAAAAATAAAGTACTTATTGTACCATTTTAAAATAAAATATTATTTTAACTAAAGGTGATATGGAAAACTATTGAATTTCGCAACTTTGACCGACTGTAGTGTAAAAAAAATGTACCAAAATAGTATGGCAAGTGACGTCAAATTTTGACGCGTTTATTCCTCTTTTTAAAAAGGTATAATACTTACACATTAATTTGAAAAAAAAAAATTTTGATAATATTTTTACTCAACAACCCAATTTTTACGATGTCTTACAGAATTCTTAGAAAGAAAAATTTACGACGAATTGAATCTAACCTCTAAAGAATTACTGTTGTATGCTCATAAAAATAACAACAGGCCTCTCAAAAAACAGGTTAGACCGTAAGGGACGGTATGTGCATGCATCTCACCATAGTGATTCGTTATTACAACAGGAGGGAGCAAGACAGAAACTATCTTTGCGATTTGCTGGTTCTTCTTTATGGTACCCCATTATTCAGGTAAGAGTGAGGGAGAAAAAGGTTAGAGGTGCGAGTGAGATAGATAGTGACGCTATCTGGGATCGTGCTATTTAGGATAACAGTACGGTCAGTACGCGTCACTGCCTCCTGCCGTTACTACGCACCTCTCTCTTATTGTTACCATTGATCACGTACTACGATTTAAAGCTTTGTTTATTGGACTCGATTACTCTTTGTGCTCTGGACTTTGAAACGAACTCTTTACGACGACCTTTGCCTGTGTTTGGACAGTTTGTGTTTTGTGTGTGCTACCATGGCGACCTACACTCCGCAAGAATACGCAAATATGCACTACATTTATGGAGAATGTAGAGGTAATGGACGAGCTGCAGCGAGACTTTACAGAGAAAGGTATCCGAGGGCTACGCGATATCCCGACCATCGAGTTTTCATTAATGTGCACAGATCACTATGTGACGGGCGGTTCCCCAATCAAGTAGCTGGTGAAGGACGACCCGTAAATGACTTCATACGCGATGAAGTTTTAGAGGCGGTGTCGGCAAATCCAAGCATCTCTGTGCGAGGAATAGAAGCTGATACGGGGATACCGAAGAGCACAGCACACAGTATTCTCCAAAAAGAAGAATATCATCCGTACCACGTACAGCGAGTGCAAAGTCTTTTACCTCGAGACTATCCGAGCCGAGTCGCGTTTTGTGAAACAATCCTGCAAAAACATCGAGAAGACGAAAACTTTATCGACAAAATTTTGTGGTCAGATGAATCTACATTTAAGAAGGATGGCTACATGAACCTACACAACTTGCACGAGTGGCATGTGGAAAATCCGCACTTGATGCGAGAAGATAGATCCCAGTACCGGTTCAAAGTGAACATGTGGACCGGTATTCTCTGTGGGAATATTATTGGTCCATTTGAGATGCCCGAGAATTTGACTGGCGAATCATATTTAAATTTTCTTCAAAATGATTTGCCAAACTTACTAGAAGAGACCCCACCAGATATGTGGTTCCAACACGACGGCTGTCCAGCACATTTTCGCGTATCCGTTAGAGAGTTTTTGGACGAGCAATACCCGAACAGGTGGATTGGGCGATCAGGAACAATCCCGTGGCCAGCCCGCTCACCTGACTTAAATCCGCTGGATTTTTTTTTCTGGGGAACTATGAAGGAGCTCGTTTATGCGAAGCCCATTAATGACATCGCTGACCTTCGTGAGAAGATAACACAAGCAGTGCAGGTGATACGTCAAAAAAGTTACTCGCGAAACATAAAGCGGTCCTTTTTAAGGAGAGTGAGAGCTTGTATTGCCGCGGGTGGTCAACATTTTGAACATTTATTGTAATAAAATATCTTTAAACTAACATTCTTTGCTTTTATTCTACTGGGAACCCATCTACCTGTGTGTATTTCCTTCTTGCTCACTCTTGGAACCGAAGTAAATAATAGTAGTAACATAACAGTTTCTAAGATAAGAAAGGGTCCGACAGTTACCGTTAGTAGGTAGGCACTTCGTAAAAATTGGGTTGTTGAGTAAAAATATTATCAAAATTTTTTTTTTCAAATTAATGTGTAAGTATTATACCTTTTTAAAAAGAGGAATAAACGCGTCAAAATTTGACGTCACTTGCCATACTATTTTGGTACATTTTTTTTACACTACAGTCGGTCAAAGTTGCGAAATTCAATAGTTTTCCATATCACCTTTAGTTAAAATAATATTTTATTTTAAAATGGTACAATAAGTACTTTATTTTTACATTCTATTTAGACACAGCAATACCCTAGATTACAAAACCTCCAAGAAATATCGAAATTATCAGCATTAGCAGTCACAGCATTCAAAAGTATGTCACAGGGTGCTCATTTCCCCTTTTTTTTTGAAATCAGTATAATTCTGTAAGTACATGGGGTGGATTTTTTAAAATATTTTTCTGAGTACTGTTAGAACTTGGGGCATCGTGGGAATCCAGTTGGACGCCAGGTTCTTGGACACCCTGTATACATCTGATTAAATTCGTTTCGCGTCCCAAGACATTTTATAACTTTCTCCGGCACTTAATTAGTGTCAAAATTTGGTGCTTTTCTATGGTCACTACTGCTGAATCACCTGGCTACGCAGGTGGGAGTGCGGTGGGACTTAGTCACTAAACAATAGACGTAATAATAAATACTTCACGAAATACCACGCAACTAAAAAAAAGTTACCAACTTTAGTATACCTACTTACTTAAAGTTACGATAGCACACATAGATTGTATTATGTATAATGTAATAAACAGTCGTTTTGGTATCTAAATGACTTAAGCGTTTCTGTGTATATTCTCAACGTAACTATGGCTAAGCATGCCGGATTTCATGACGCAAAAGAGGTCAAGTACCTACTCAATTTAGGTAGCTTGTCTGTTTGTAGTTTGCCCATTACATTTTTGTCTTCGCAGACAGATGTTGTTTAGATATATGTCAACATTAATATAGTAGAAAGTTAGGTTAGAAATTTTATAGGCAATGGGCTAGAGTCAAAGTCAAGTCAAAAATCATTTCTTTGTTTAGATCACAAAAGTATTATGAACGTGAAAGTTTATAAGTTAGTGAGTTTATTAAATTTACATTTACTTAATTGCTAGGCAGCTAAAACTCACGGTCACGCTTTAAATCGTCATCCAATTAATGCGTATTTAATTTAACTAGCGGTGGCCCATCGTTGGATTCCGACCATAACTGATTTCAATTTTAAGTTTGATCGTTATTAAGTTATTATTGTCTAGAACTAAGTATAGTTCTAGACCATAAAACCGAACTCTGAATGAATTCATCATTCATCATTTAGATTTCGCCAAGGCTATACAGGTTAATTTACCTATCTTTTTCAAACAAATTATTATTTACTTAACTATACTCTTCCATTGGTCATTAAATTTTTATTAAAGAATGTATCCATATTTACGAAGAATTGTACCTACATAAGCCGAACAATGCCGAAATACTACGAACGCGATTCGACTGCTTATGTCAAAAATGCATGGTTTTGAGCGTGTAGTGTTTTTCTATTAATGTACCTATGTTTTGTGATGATTTGCCACTCCTTCTCCATATAAACTTTAACTGTGCCAAATTTCATACTCCTCCGTCCACGCAATTTTCGTAAAAAGGGGTACAAAGATTTTGCTACATGCATTTATATAGGTATAGATAATACGCTTATATTAATAACATTATGAATACCTACAAATTCATTCTTTACAAATTGAAAATAACTTTTTCATGTAACCATATACCTATGTAGAAAGAAAGCATCATTTATTTCCATGAAATACAAACAAACATACAAATATATAGTAGTCAATAAATTGTCCACAGCATATTTCGCCTTTTCTAGGCATGATAATACTAATTTCTTATATTTAAAAGTCTTGAATTCTAAACATAAATATCCTATTATAACTTATTATACCTACTAACAATTCTAAACTGATATGTGCCTATAATTATCCTTAATCTATTGTCTATGTATTGCCCACGTATTCATGAATTGTATAAAAACATTTCTCTATTAGCCACATGAATACAACTTGGCTTTAAATTGCGATCGCAGCAAATCTCTAATCTTTTTAGAAATGTTACTAATTATTTTTGATTGCTCCACTGTTCCTTGCCGCATGCACTCAGAGAGGTGGCCACAAATTGTGACCAATTAGGTGTCAAAAGACAGTCGACGGCAACGAGGCAGATCTAAACGATCTCGCCATCTCCGTTTAGATCTGCGTTCACGTCTTCGAACAGATTGGTGGAAGTTTAAGGGAGAGGCTTTTGCCCAGCAGTGGTACATAACAAAAGGCTAAGAAATCCACAGTACTTTAAAAAAAACTCAATTGCATGCAACATTTTATCTTGCTAGTATAAAGATTTGCTCTCTAAGACAAGATTTACACTGTGCTCCTGCTATAGATTCATATATAGGTACTTAAGTTTATATAAGTCCCTGCTATAGATTCCTATTACCACAGCTATCATCCAACGGTTCTTTACCATGTTGACAAAGTAGCCTAACAATAATCCGTTCTGAAGAACATCCAATGCTGCGATTTTCTTGTGCCCCGTACACTCGCGATGAAAACTTATAAAATTATCAAGATCTCAAAATCAATAATAATTCGTCTCGAGAAAATTTTTACGTTACTCTATAGAACCTAATTGTGAAAGGTCTTAGCGGGCTCTTGATTAAGGCTCCAGTAATTTCTCAAATGTACTTCATTGCAGGGAACGTGCTCGAGTTCTTTTGATGCGGTTCGTATTGTGGACTGTTGAGTCAGCGTGTTGCCATTTAATTTAGGTATTACGACTATAGCAATACCTATATGTTATACATCCTGCTAATATTATAAATGTAAAGGTTTGTGAAGGTGTTAGGAACATTTAGGATCGTTTATCCCCGCAGACGTTCTCGTGATTCATGTGAGTACAAACTAGTACTTAATTTATTTCAAAGCATCGTCTTAGTTGCAATCAATATAAATAAGGTATATGTAGGTACACACAGCGACGCATCAACGTGGACTGTTTGGACTTTGAACTATTAGAAGTTGAAAGCTGCGAATCGTGCCAGAGAGTGCGTTATATTTTTATTACGCTCTATCCTTATACCTTATACCATTACATCGACACCACTATGCACTGTCCTTTTCCGACAATTCTCTATATTGTATGTAGCGTAGTTATGCGTATATAGGGTGTCTAACTTGATGTGTAGCCGTGTGTACATAGGCAAATGTCAATCCCTGATTTTAGACCATAAATAGATTAATTGGCTAAGCGAGGAAACAGTTTTTGAGATTGCAAGTTCATGTCCTGCTTCATGGATTGTCTTTTACATAGTGTTAATTTACAATGATGAAATTGTAACAGAGCGGATAATCAAAGGTTTTCTACACTGACGTCAAACTCATGTCACGAATAGCCATTACTTTACATATTATCACTTAACTGCTTTAAATCAAGGTTAAGTCAGTGTTGAAATAGAGCTGTACTTAAATAACAGGTATCTAATATAAACACGTTAGGCATATCACATGTGGAATACGATAAAATAAAAAATACTTGCAGATCTAATAACATAATTTAATTAATCTTATAGAATCGATTACAGTTGAAATATTTGTTTATACATAATTTGCTGGCAGTGTATATTTTCTCTACTTACTTAAACATAGCTTGGCCAAAAAAATACGTATAATATGATTCTTACAAAAGTTACGAGCACATTATAATAGGTATAGAAACATTCTCAAAATACAAAGGTCTTTATAACTGCGTTACTAATTAAAACTAACTTGAACATTTTGTAAAATAAGATGTTATAAATGTAGTTAACTATTGTAACAAACATAATTTAAATATACTAAACGATACATACTTTTACTTCATTAAAATATACACGTTCATTTTATATCGATACTGATATGAGAAAACTCATGTTATGTTATTATTTTATGCAGTATCGAATATAGAAGTAAACATAAAAAAGCGTCGCTCAAGGTGATCTTTCTGGAATCCTCTTTTCGCTGCAAGCTATGACCGTCTTCTATCTTTTAGGGACAAGGAAAGAAGGACCATTGTAATCCCTGGATTATTGCTCTGAATGTGACACCATACACCTGAAACAATATTGTACCTAAATAAAAAACGTCTGTGGTATTTATAAAAGAAAGTAATAGGTACCTTCCAAGATCGTTAATACATTTTAGTAAATATTGTGGTCCAAGAAAACTGAACTGTCCGTGTCTATCAACACATAGAAAAACAAATAAGCAGTCAGAAATGCCTCCCCGTGTCCTGCTGACCTGTGAACTGAAAAGCAATAGTAACGTCCGCGTCGGGGAAAGTGTAAACCTTAATCTAAATAGTTTAATAATTTAATTAGCTTAAATAGTATATAAGTCAAACAGTAGTAGTTTAATAATTTCAAGATTATGTAATTGTAGTGTAGTAAAATAAACAAAATGATATAATCCGTATGAAGTAGTCTAATATAAATAGTTAGAAATCATTATACCCACTCAGAGTTTTTAATAATTATAAAACCATACGTGACGGTATGACTGTAACAAGGAAGTTAAATTTCCATAATATCATGGCCATTTTTTTATTATTAGCGTTTATTTGACCTTAACTCATAAAATACCATAAAATCAGATTGTGTATTATTGTTTTATTTACCAAAGAGAATTTAAAAACGCAATTTTGCCTACCTAATAAAATTGTAAAAGTATTTTATAAATTTAAATTATTGTTATTATTTTGTAATTTTGACGTGATTAAGTTTGTAATTAAAACTAATATTTGTCATACTTTTGCGAGATTGAGGGTATCAAAATCTTACTAGTCACTCGATTTATGTTGCTGACTGTACTTAACTACCTACCTACCGACGCAAATTGAATTCGTTCATGTGCAGCAATGCATAGATTTCCTCATCTATGTAATCTTAACAAATCAATAACACTTTATTTTAAACTATATAAAAAACCTGCCTATGTTATACATACTTACTAATTACATATTTTGGCATTCTACATAGAATGGGAGCTATTCATTTCTTGATAGGACATCTTACAATCTGATTTTCTGTTATCTATCTTAAAATGAAACTAAGTGACATTTTAGATTTTTTAGCGAAGCTTTAAGCTGTAAGTAATATAGTTCACAAACGAGTCAATCCTATTAATATGTGTAGCTAGATAAGGCGTAGGTACGTTCGAATGATACTTAATAACAAATAAGTTTAATTATAGCATCGCATTTATGAATAGCCTTTTCAAATTTATTATAAAACATACGGATATGCCATAAGCGTTTTCTATTATTCGATCCTACGCGAAGGCTCGAATAAATCGGAACAACTTAATGGCTAACAGTGATTAATTTTAAAGAATGTTTGCTTTGTCAAAACAAAAATAATTTCGAATGTAGTGCATAGGAAAAAAATAATAATTATGTAAGTATAGAAGACCTGACACAAGAAACATAAAAATAATATATAATATATTTATTACACATGCGAGACATAAGACAGAGGTATCTATGGTGTATCTACAAAATAATGTGATCGGCTTATATAGAGTGGTATAGAGCTTCTATGGAAAATTAATAATGTAATGAATTGATCGATTATGCGGTACCTGGCGGTCATAAAACAATTATAATCGGAAAGGAAGGTAACTACGATGCTTCCTCAGATTATCAACGCCAACGACTTTAAAATACAAATATTATCTCTGTATTTTCTTGGTAAATATTGTTAATCTTTAACTTCTTTGTTAGTCGATATTGTATACAGCTTCTTTGGCAGCAGCTTGCGTTGTCCAACTTGTAGTTTCCTATAACACAAACGATATGCTAGTATAGACAAATAACATTTGTTAATAAATAAGTTTAATGTAATGGCCAAGTAAAGAATAGTTACTAAACTAGTGAATACAGCAAAGAGCAGCAGGTAAGTGTACCTACATTAAGGAGCATAGTAAATGAAAATTGGTAATTTCTGCCTATCGCTTGAATTAAAAAAATGGGTGTGAGAATTTTAAGTCAATCTATCGACTACTTTTCAAGTAATGCGGACACAAACATGCAGAATGTGTAATTCCATATGCAAAGATTTCTGTTATGCTGCGCTATGTGCTACTATACTAAACATCGCCTATGTTTAGTAGCCCCAAATAGCTTTAATGATATATGGTGCATTACCTAACCTTCTATCATCCAACTCACGTCAATGCAGGTTACATTTATGTGATTTGAATGATAATACTTACAAAACCTAATATATTATCAGTAGTTGATTACAAACATATTCTCACGCCTCCCCAAAATTGTTGTTGGAGGCACCATTTCAAATATATTTTATGTCTTACGTAGTGTCCTAGAGATAGCTTATTGTCCTCTTCCAAGTCCAGCTGCAGACTGCGTAACAGTAGGTACGCTAAGTATTTCTCGACAGAAAAACTCAATAGTATTGTCCGACCTGGGAATTGAAAAGTCGCATTCACTGCCACTGCGACAAGGCAATCCAATACTTATAATAATAGATATACCTATATATGTAAATAATTAACGTCTAACTAACGTCATCTAAAAACAGGATTAATTGTTGTAGCGTTTCTTTCTTTTAAAGGTTACTAATAATTTGGTTCACATGTTACTAGAATTCTTATTAACCCATTAACAAGCATATTAGCTGTTAGGGTTGGTTTCACGTAGTAGTGCAATCGGTGTGATTCGAGCCCACGACCCGTCTGCTGCATGTCCAATTGCATTGCATCATTGTCAAATTATCAAATAAATAATGAATAATTATGATTGGCATAAATTCAATTGGAACTTTTAACTTTTTAGAACTTTGTTCGATGTTCTGCTAGTTTTTCTTTACTATACTTAGGTATGTCACTAATCAAACAATTGAAATACTTGAAATTATTATTTACTTAATATTAATACTATTCTATGCCTTAAGTTGAAGGAGTTTTAAAAACACAATTTCGCGATAAAAATTAATAATAAGAGACAGCATTATTTTTAAAAATAATCGTGCTCTCTCTTTTTAATCCTGCACTTAAGAGTAAATTCAATAAATATATTATTATAGTAAATCCAAAGATTAAAAATTACCAAACCAATATACCAACTAAATAAATTCTTTGTTTACAACACGTAAATGAAAAGTCTTTGTGCACATTTGATCTAGTTATTTATGAAGAGGTAGCTTTAATTTACTTCAAGTAATTTATTTGGAATGCTGAGGCAATTAACGAGTGTTTTAGTGACAATAAAACAACACTAAAACGTCAATAAACAAGTAGTACTCACCTAATGAAGGACTCATCATCTTGAGAGGGTTGTCGTTAAATAAATAGGTACATAACTAGATAAATAATCTAGAAGCTTTATAGTTGTCTTTTAGTTTTTTAAACCTAACGACGCCACTGATATCGCTATGTCCATCGTATGTATAAGCACCATGTTCGTTTTGTAACACTGACCCTTTGAATATTATATGTAAGGACCTCGTGAATACATCGCACCTGTAAAATTGTTTTATTATCAGTACCAATGTTTATTTTAACGAAAATAAAATGGTTGAACCACATTCTAGCTTAAGTTTAATCCTATAATTTGTTAACGATCGTATTGAAACAGTGGACATGTGTTGCGGGGCAAGAATGGCGATAAAAGTACAGCCTATACTTTTAATTAGCCGGCACCTGTCAACTAAGTGTATAGTCCTTAACAAACTGTAAATATTAGTATTATATTCTCTATAATTAAACTAAGGATAAGGAACCTAGGCCCGAACCTCGAGAGCGAACTTGGCGTGCGCCCTTGTGATGCGATGTACGCATAATACATATTTATCCACGTATAAAAAGGACTAATTTACACTTACTAAATATCAAAACACAGTTTGACTAGTCAAAGAATCAAAGAATACATACCACATTAACCGACTGATACTGTAAAACAGTAAAAAGATATTCAACAATATTTATCCTGTGGAAACCTTTTTAAAAAGACACAATATAATAATAAAATCAATAAAAATGCAGTAAACATTTACAGATCTTCAATCGTTAGTATCTTCTTTCTTGGTCAGCTGTGCGGAGAGCAATTTAAGACAACAAAAACGTTACATATAGAATTAAACGTATACTGTACATAACATTCCTGTTGTTTATACATTACCCTAAGGATTCTGTCTTCTTAGTATTGTGGTTCGGTGGTAAACTACGAATGGTATTTTGACTATAATCATAAACGGCGCACTGCCATGTACTAATATAACGAATAGGTAGGACTTTTTACTCTGATACAGTGCCACTAACTTTTGGACCACAATGCTTTTTATAGCATTAGTGGTACGTTTAAATCTATGAATGTCTTAAAAACCTGTCACGCTAAACTTATATTTGTGAATCGGTAAAAATACATCATGCATTTAATTAAGGTCAACTTTAGTAGTTACTCTAATGGAGCATTTGCAACTATCCATACTTTGTAGGTATCTAAAAGTTCCACAAGTTAAACTTACTCCGGCGCGGCATCTGTAAAAGAACTCATTTAACGAATATCGCGTTAGACTTGAGAGCAGAATTTATTAAGAAACTTTTAAGTTACAAAATATCAGTAAACCCTAATATTAATTAAGTACTCCATAAGTAAAATTATCCCGGCCAAATTTATTACTGGTAAAGTAAACACATCTGTGCTACGAAAATGGCAATGAGATTTGAAAAAACTCTGGCTTCTCACAGTTCTGTATAAAAGATTTATAGCCAATAATTTATTATGTGTTTCACATAAAACTATCAACTAAAATTAAATAAGTATAATAAACTAATTCTCTCAAAATACTAGTTGTACACAATGTTTTGTTACCATTATCAATTTTCTTATTATCAGGCAATGAACCGAATCACAACAGATCATCCATAAAATCCACTCTTCTATTCTCAATAGATAAATTGGCTAGAGGGATTACCTAATATCTGCTGCATTACTTTGACCATATTATCTACGAACATTGACAAAGTGGATATCGCATTAGTATCGCACTAAATGGAAAAGCTAGTGCGCCGTTCAAGACTGCCAACGAATCGAATACCATTGCGTGTTAGACGCACGGGTTTGATGCACTAGGCTCGACGCTGGTGGCAGTGAGAATATTTCAGAACAAACAAAGTAAGTACATGCATGGTCAGACTTTAGCATTGCACACTACTGTGTTTGCTATAAAACACTCTTCTTTTCTTCTGAATAACTTCTTTCTTCTCTTCGATCGGAGAAATCCTCTAAAAACAACGAAAGTATAAATTCCGAAACCATGTTGAGTTATTCTTGATCTACTTAGAACTTCACAGAAAACATAACACAGCGCGCACACTTGTACATCCTGAAGGATATGGCTAGAGCTTTCGCATCAATGCAAAAATCTTGCCAACTTTGTTTACGATCCGCATAAAAGAGAGCCAGTTGTTGACCTCTAACAAACGTTCCAAAAGCCGTGCCTCATATGTACCTTCAAGCTTTTAACCGAGTTCGCTACGATATATTGATACGCAACTTTGGAGACCAAATTATTTTGTGTTGCTTTAGTATGCTAATTTGATTCTGATCCATAAAATCCATCTAAATCTGTGCTCTCACACTATTCGCTCATGCTAACGGTAGAATATGTGTTCAACCAAACTTCTCTAATTAATTACTGTCTTCATTTCCTCCATAAAATATATCTCATGTATTTAATTTTGAACTTATGTAGCCTTTAAATAAAGTCCAGTTCATATCAACTTAACCTTCGGCGTTACATTTCATTGTCACCGTATAATGGCTCTTTGTTTTAAGGTCAATGGTATAATGACTGGAAAATGGGTTCTCATGTTGCTTCTGCGGATTCCACATTCACGGAAACGTTAATGTTTCCTTCTGACTCCTCGATACAGCACAACATTGATTGTGGAAATATTACCGTCATATGATCACAATGTACTGTATAGGGTTGCTATGTGTTCTGTAAAAAAGACAGAAAAGTAATATAATATGCCTATGGAACATCTATGGATCTAGTGAGTAGCACTTTTATGTTGCTACCGAAAGCTATGGGACGTTCAGGCAGTCTATCGATTCTTGTTCAAACTATAGATTCTAATATAAAATCTTGAAAGGAATCTCATAACCCAGATGAAGTATGCTTTTGTTAAATTCAATGCCGTAGCAATACAGAGTAAAACTGCTTCAGCGGCCCTCGCTATTACTGGCAACTAACAAACACCAACTAACAGCCCACCTAAGTAAGCAGCGATAGCTCAGTGGCGATACCAACAGACTGCAATGGGTCTTGGGTTCGAACCCACGTCGCGCACCTCTGACTTTCGGAAGATATATGACTTTTCGAAATTATGTGCGTATTGATTGACAATTATCGCCTGCTCCGTGCCTCTAACATCTAATCTAAATCTCTAACATCTATGGCAGTTGTTATTAGGAAGCCAGTGCCCTATAATATCCTGACGCTAGTCTATCCTTGTTAGCCTTCGGGTTGCGGAGGTCAGGTGGCAGCCGCTCCGTGTAAAAACTGATATCCAGTCAAATCCGGTTAGACCAGAAAAGCCAACCCCAAGTGACTTGGGAATAATAAAGGCTAGGAAGAAGAAGAACAAACACCAACTAATGGACTACCTAAGTTAGCAGCCAGTATTGCCTTATGTACTACCGGTATTACCTTTTTGTACCTATTCTATAGTATCTTTTCTACAAAATCAACAATAAATAATAATACTAGGAATAGGTATCTCAGGCAACCAGGATATAAGGCTGGGCCAAATATAAAAAGCTGCTAATTTATTGAGTTCGATCACTTGTAGAAAATGAAATCCAAAGTAATGTTTCTCTAGTATCACGTAAAAACTATTTATAAATCATCATAAGAACTATTACAAAATTTAAACACCAATGGCAATTTTGCTTATTTTATAGCATCGGTGTTTGTTTATTTATATTTAATTGTTATTTACAGAATGCATTTGCAAAACAACTCTTTCAAATGCTTAACCACTGGTTCTCCTGGTTTGTCATGCTAGTCCAACGACAACTAATCTAAGCAGATTCGGCTGATTTCCATGAAGACATATCGTATGGTTTGATAGACCAGGTGTCAGATTATTTGGGAAATCCGATAGCCCACATTGACTGTCATTATTTTTTATGACGTGTTTTGTGAGGCACTGAGGGTGGTAACTTCTAACAAATGGACACCCATCTAAACTCACGACAACGGCAACATTGAGTTAATCAATGTTCACGCGAATCAATCAATACGCACGGACATGATTTTGTCACGTCCCCTCAAATAGCTGTTTAGCTAGTTAATTAAAGTCTAAGAAGTCCACATTAAGACAAAAATCGATTTATTGGCTTTCCGCGTAGAAAATGGCGTCTTTTGCGTTAAATTTATTCAAAATAGTTAGTTCGAAGAACCGTAGCATATCTAAGTAGAGTCGTAATATTAGTTACAATGGAATTATTCGAAACGTTCAGCTATAGTATGGGTACCGCGTGAAACCAACGACCAAACTATTAGTTATCCATCACAGCAAGCAGCTACTGGATATCTTACTGATATTGGTCTTAGTTCTTGGAATAAGTTTGCAGAAAGTAATTTCGGACATCAGACTGTAACAAATCATTGATTATGAACACGGGCTTTGAATTAAACATTAGGGATCACGTCATTCACATATGTATAAACCTTGAGATATATTCAAAACAGCTGTACTGAATGTGTCTTCTTCGTGTCGAGAAGTGATAACTTGTCGGTTTATATCCGGGCTCTGCGTGTTGTAGATCCGAGAGCTTTACTTATCAAGTTAGTACGGAGTTGAGATGGGTACCTGTCTACGGTTACGTTCTATCTATATGGGTACCTGTACCCAGCATATACCATACCATAATAATATGTAGATACATAGCACGTATGCAAAATTTTCGGAACCAGAACATGTTTATCATGAATGCAATGAACAATGTAATCTTGTCAAATGTGTCAGTGAAAATTTCTCCAGACTAGTCAATAATTAAAAAACTCACCAATTCGATGGTCTATCTGCAGACTACGTAATCCTCTTTGCTAAAAAATTTATATCTACGAATTTAATCACCTATTGTCAAAAAAGCGATATATTTTTTAATAACCAATTAATCGGAGCAAAGTTTGGTCCACAGTGATTAAGTAGATACTTAACACTACACTTTCGAATCAGCCAAGTGCTGGCAACAAACTGATGGTTAGTGGAGTCAGTCGTCGATGCTAACGATGAAACCGGAGCTGTGGACTGTAAACATCCACTGAGTGGAATCCTCGCAGACAGTTGCCGATACGCCGCCGACGCTCGCGCGCAAGCCTTCATAACGTTAATATGTCACATTAAGATAACTGCATACCGGTGGTCCCCGATTGTACAGACGTTAAGCCTATTCTTTTGTACCTGTCACATTTTCATTCAGACTAAACAACACCTTTGTTCGTATACTTACGTTTTCTACTTAGACTACTTAGAGATAATACATACATACATTTTGGTATTACCCGAAATAGTATATAGAGTTTGAAATTAGATATTGGATTTTATTTTTTTAATCGTCACGCTGTGCGTTATTACTAACGGAGATATGTGTTCTGATTTAACCTGTCATTTATTGTGAATAAATACCTACTGTGTCCGGCCGCCGGTGTGCCGCTGCCACTCAGGTTAGGCTATAGTTTAAAGATTATGAATAGAACTATACCGGAGGCGTACCGATGATCTCTATTCTAAATTCTGCGTCAAAAGTATCTAATTATACTTCACGGGAATCTTGTGACTTTGTGTTTTAGACATATTGTATTATGATATAGCCCAAAGGTAACTGTGGTTGATTGGTAACCTGATCTCTATTAAAATGTAATTACGTTGCCGGTGTATTTAAATAGAGATGCATATGTAGGTTAAATTAATCGACATTTACAAGAATAACTTATTAATAATTGCAATCTAATAATATTTATGCTTCGATTTAACTTCAATAGCGTGTTATAGAAAGTAGTTGTTATGCTTAAGTTTCGAAAAGTACCTTGACTCTATCCGTGACTACGTTTAACCCCAAAAATGTAATTTACTTAATTATTAGATTTTTGATTACCCGCAAATAACGCATTAGAGTTACTAGACTACGCGACCTAATGAATACTTTAATCTATACTTACTTATATTATAAAGCTGAAGAATCTACACTAATATTATAAATCTAAAGAGTTTGTTTGTTTGTTTGTTTGAACGCGCTAATTTCTGGAACTACTGGTTCGAATTGAAAAATCTTCTAGTGTTGGATAGCCTATTTATCGAGGAAGGCTATAGAGAAGGCCACGGGGGCGGCGCAGTAACCATAAAATCGCGAGTGAAACCGCGGGCACATCTAGTGTAACAATAAGTAGAATTATATTATAAGTTGCTGCGCCTATTGTAATAGGCACAAGTGACCCTTGCGTGGAGTACTGTTCTCATCTTTGGGATGGCTCTGCGCAGTACTTGCTGGACGCTCTTGACCTGTTACAGCGGCGGGCTGTCTGTATATTCACTGGAACCTCTGCAACTCCGTAGGGACATTGCCTTATAGGCATGTTTCTACAGAATATACCACGGGGAGTGCTCTGAAGAGTTATTCCACCTTATCACGCCCTCCCCTTTCCTATCCAGAACAACGCGTGCTGGGCTCAGATGCCATCCTTACACGGTAGAGTCAACTAGAGCGCGTACCAACAAGTTAAGGTCCTCATACCTCTGCCGAACGATCAAGGCATGGATATTCTCTGCCAAGGCACGTGTTTCCTTCTTCCTTCAATCCTTTAAGCGTGGCGTGAAAAAGCACCTTCTCAGGCCTTCAAAGATCTCGCATCGCCTCGGCTGCTTACCATCAGGTGCAGTGTGGTCATTTTGACAAGCAAAATAAAAAAAGCCCTAGGGAGATTGACCGATTGAAAGAGCGAGCGTTTGGGACAGAGTGCGATATTTCTAATAAATGTAATTCTATCTTAATTTTTACTAATCTGACACTTCCTCAATCTCCTAATACCCCTGAAAATTGTTCACTATACACTTGCGTATACTATAGTGGAAGATTTAAGGAGAGCGTTATGGGTGAAAATTCATACATTCACCCGTAACCTTCTTCCCTGTTAAAAAGTTTCTGATTAGAAATAAATTGATATAGTATAGTATTTTTTTAAGTTGACTTACCTACTTATGTATGTATTTATTTCGTCTAGTCCGCGTTACAATCCTCAAATGTGATAATCCTCTTTAATACACGTTGTATAACTGGGTTGATGTATTTACTAAAGCATATAATGCAGACACTGACTTGCCTCCGTGGCGCAGCGGTAGCGAATGCGACTGCTGTGCATGAGGTCTCAGGTTCGAATCCCGGGTCGGGCCAAGAAAAGTTATTGGGTTTTTACTGTTATGAAATCTCAATAGCAGCCCGAACTTGGCGGTGTTAGATACACCATGTCTCGGCACGTACGTAAAGCCGTTGGTCCAGCGCCTGATCTCTCTCCGGTCGTGTCGGATTACCGTCCCATCGGATCATGAGAGTTAGGGAGAGAGTGCACTTGTGTTTGGGCTCACACTTGTGTTCTATAATATATCCTGCATCTGCGCAGGAGATATTATAGTGCCAGCCAATCTCCGTTAAAATAGGCCGACGTGACCGCAGTTCGGTCTGGAGGACATTATTATTTACTTATATAATATAGTCCTTATATTAGTTTGTTTCGCGTGTTTTGTCCTTAGGACAAAGGCTTTATTACTTACGAATAATGTAGCTTTCTTCATTAATATGTGTTCTGTAGCTCTCACTTTCTTTATAATATTGGTAAAGGGCGCTTCGCGTGACTAGAAGGCTGGACTTTTCTTGGCTCAAAGAATCAGCATTGCCATTCAACGTGGCAATCCTGCCAGTCTTCTAGACACTTTCCCAGTCGACAGCGATGCTGAGGCATTTTACGACGCTGGCAGCAGCATTTTTTTTTACAGAGCTGTATTTTTTATTTTATTCCTTTTTTAATTTTGTTTTATTTATAATTAGTTGGGTTTTGTTTATATGCAGGTTGTTAATATTAGTTTAGTTGTAAATTATGATTGTTGCTTTTATTTATGTAAATAATTCAATTAACCAAAATAAATGATTCATATCGGTGCTCCTCTCTATTACGTAGGACCTAAACATTGCTGACAACATGTGTGTGCAATATACCACGTTACCTATTTATTTCGTGGAACTCTGAATTCGGCAATATAGGCGTGAGACTATCAGTAATATTCGTAAAACTTATAAGCGGCTTTTAACGTCGTATAAGAAAATTATTCTTCATAACAATGCTACCATGCCTAAAACCGATGCTGTAGATAATAAAGATTTAGGTACAGAAAGTTAATTAAAATAGTGATTATAATAACTTGTTTGGGACAAACGGAATGTCATGGACCTATGTTATGTGGGTTTTAGAAATAAAGAACTATTGTTATTATATTTTTTTTATGAATAAGTCCTAAAAAAGGATTCGCGATATGTCAATATAATATACCCCTGCCTTTTTCGTAGTTATTATACCTGTACACTTGCATTACTGTAGGTACATTAATTCAAGAGAATTACTTGAACCGCCCACGTTGGTGTACCTAGTTGCTTCGATTATATAGTTAGTGCGCCGCGAAACTTCACCGGTCCGAGGTAAATCAATAAGCTGCGCTGCGCTGAACTAAGCTAAATGTACATTGCGATGATGTTCCTACATGCAACTTTGAACTTTGAGCTGTAATGTGTTGCTCATGGCTTTAGTAAAGGTAGTTGTAAAGTTTTAAAGTTTGGCTAGGCAATGTGACGAGGTAAACCTTACCGCTATTTTGACCGTACACGGTTCTTATTGGAATATTATTCAACGTGTGATAGAATCGGTAGTTATATTTTATGAGATATTTGTGTATGAATGAATATTGTAAGTGTTTCGACTCTGCGAGACAAATCGCTCAATATTTTATTAAAAATTATATTAATTAATACAGAAAAAGATTTTATAAATGAGAATATCGATCTATAAAAATGCTAACTGTGAATTTCTCATCAGATTGAAGTGTTGATTTCAATTAACTGTGATTTAAACTCTCAAGGGTGCTTATGCCGAATATGACCAAAACTGTCCAAAAATATTTAGTACCTAGCTGATATCGACTAAAATTGTGTTAAGAAATATGTTGTCGAAATGTTCGTTAAATATGGTTTTTGGTAACAGTAACTACTAACGGGTGATTCTTTAAGCGATTGGTTTGTAATTTTTAAAAAGACTGGGCATTGGAACAATTTTTTTTTTTATTGGTTATTAAAAATCAATTCTTGCCATTTATTTTTTAAAGATTATTTCATGTAAATGTTGGCGACGACTACGTTTTAGGTGATCCATACCCATAGAAGTTCATAAAAATGAGAACAACTTTACTGTCAATGGTGATCGCTATCGTGCAATGATTTCCAGCTTTTTATTGCCCAAATTCACGACCTGAACTGGTTGACATGTGGTTTCAACAAGACGGTGCCACATGCCACACAGCACACGAAACGATGGACCTAAGGCGCAATGAATTTGGTAAGCAATTCATCTCTCGTTTTGGACCACTGAATTGGCGCCTAGATCGTGCGATTTCACACCACTGGACTTTTTTTTGTGGGGGTACATCAATTTAATCTCTTCTATAAAGAAGATAAACCAGCATCGATTCTAGCACTAGAAGACAACATCACATGTGTTATCAGTGACTATACCAGCCGATATGCTCGAAAAAGTAACTCAAATTGAACTTTTCGTATGGATCACCTAAAACGTAATCGTGGCCAACATTTAGGTACATGAAATAATCTTTAAATCCTAAATGGCAACAATTGATGTTTGTTTCCCAATAAAAATAAAATAGATTATTTTCCGAAATTTCTGTTATTTTTTAAATTATAAACTAAACGCTTAAAATGTCACCTATTATTTGTTGCGGGTGGCCCAAGACCGGTCTGTGTGGAAAACCTTGGCGGAGGCCTATATCCAGCAGTGGATGTATTTCGGCTGAGATGATGATGATGATGATGAACTACTATTTGTTATCATTACGTTGCAACCCTAAATATGACCACTCCTTACTGTTACAGACTGTTGTAAACTTATTTTTTAGAATAAACGAGACAGTATTAAAATAAATTGCATAGAGCGTCCTTTCTGCTATAAAGTAAGATTAAATTAATACTGCTGTAAAAGTGGCATCTATGACTCCCGGTCAATTAAGATAAGAAACTTTTTTGCAAGGATATAGACAAATAGATAGATAAGAAGTAACACTAAAACCTTGATAAAGTGATATCTACGTATAAAAAAGTTATATACATAATATAAACAATTCTTTAAAACTAACTTATACCTAAAATATTATGAAACAGAGAAATAAAAAAGAAAACTAAAACCCTCTAATAGGCGTCATAGAATTCCTCCGCATCACAGTCAACTGGTAGTGTGCCCAGAAGACTGGCAGCATTGCCACGTTGAATGGCAATGCTTATCCTTTCCGCGAAATAAAGGCCAGCCCTCTGGTCACGGGAAGCGTCGATTAACCTTTTCGCTATGTCTCTATAAAGAGCACGAGCACTGGGACCCCATGACCCTAGCGTTTCGACCCCAAACGGCTCAAAAACATAATCCCCTGCCAGGTTTTTGTATTTGCGCCGCTTGAGAGTCTCCGCGGATGCAGCAGCAGCACCAGCACAACCCGCCGTACTGGGAAGATGTGATGGCGCAAGGGTGTCTACACACGTTGCGTCCCACACCAAGGGCCTACCCATCTTCCAAGGCATCAATGACATACCGTCCGGTCTCTTTCCATCGTCACGCGCCAAACCATTAGGTTCAAGATGAGCTGGCACGCCGGCGGTGACAAGAGCACGACGGATAATGTCATTAAGGTTGGCGTGCCGCGAAAAACGACCGGCACTCCTGCTACATGATAGGCCATGGTGGCCAAGGCCATCGACGGCTTCACCACAGTGACATCGATGCGGAGAAACACATGGAGCACCTAAACGAAGGCAAGAAGCGATGCGGAACGTTGTGTCATCCAACATAGTGCCTATGTTGGACGATGGGAGTGCTTGAAGCCAAAGACCCGATTCCCATTCCCCCACAGCCAATAAACGGGCACGCTCAGCAACATTAGGAGATGTGTTCATGAGATGTTCTCTCACCATGTTGCAGAGCGGCCCGTCCCACCGACTCTGAGAGAATAGATCGGATGGCAAATCAGAGCTTGGACAGATCATTTTCCAAGCGTTCACTGCATCGGACTTGCACGACACTTCCGAATTAACCAGTGTGGGAGCTAAAATTTTCCTGGTCAATTCTTCAGTGCAGTGGACCGAAGACAGGAACGCCGGTAAACTGACATCACTAATTTTGCGAACGCCGAGGCCACCCAAGCGAACTGGTAGGGTTGCCTGGAGCCACACACGGTCGTTCATGGCCAAATTTAAAATTTTGCTAAGTGTATGCCGAATAGTATTGTCAATTTTATCCAAAAGTATTAAATGCTTCCAAAATTGAGAGGATCGGAGGGCATGTGTGAATTTAGGAACGAAGAGGCAATAACGAATGATTGTATAAGCCGAATGAATATTAATTTTGAGTAGTCGGTCTGAAATTTCACAAAAATTTTGGATCTTCTCATCTATGAAAGACTCGAATCCCTCCTCCAATACGGGAGACCCGAGAAGGCGAAAAGAAACTTTTTCAATAATTTTTATGTTTGAAGCCAAAGAATTGAATTTTGATAAAGCCAAAGATTTATCAACTTTATCGTTAATAAAAATTTCACATTTATTGGAATTTAGTTCTAAACCAATTGAATTAAATTTATTTTTTAAAAGTTTCAAGTCTTGTAAAACCGTTTCCATGTCGCCTCCTAGGGTCCCATCATCCAGGTACCAGATGTTAAATTTAGAATTTAATTTTTCAATAATTGGGTGAATGGCTAAACTAAAAATGACTGGTCCAAGAGGGTCACCTTGTTGACACCCAACTGCAGATTCTAAATGGTTGTCTCTATAAATTAATTTAGATGGGTGTCTATAACACTGCCACAAAAAATTGAAAATTTTGGGTGTTTCTAATTTAGCTTGCGTCAGCAAGGTGTCCCTATTCACAGAATTGAAGGCGTTCTTCAAGTCAACCTTTAAGATGACCTCACCTTCGCCACAGCCAAGGTACGTGGAGAGAGCGTGGATGGCAGCCTCACAGCCCCCCTTCGAACCAAAACCAAGCTGGACTGGTTGAAATTTCTCTGCGAGGGGGGCACTGTAGTATTTGCAACATAGCTTGGCTGCCAAACGACGATAGGTACACCCCACGGCAATGGGACGAATGCCACCATCTTTCTTACGTAGGGCGCATAAATTTGCCCCGTACAAAATATCGATGATGTCATCCACCACACCGCCGGAGAGCATTAAGTTGATTAAAGCCGTCAGCTCCTTCAAAAGTGCATCACCAGCTTCCCCGGCGCTGTAACACAAAAGATCTTTTAAATGTTGCGGTGCCAAGCCGTCGAGGCCACCAGCAGATCCACTTCGAAAGGAGCAAACGGCTGTAAATACGTCCTTGGCTGTCACCTTGAGACAATCCATGTCAGCATCAGGTGCGTCTGGGAAGGAGAGACCATCAGTGGGCGCTGGATGCTTGCTCTGCAGACCCGCAAGTGTTTCTGCAGAGTAAGGCGCCACCACATCGCTACTGAACAATAACCTAGATGCACCTCTAATGTCACCTTCCCTTAATTTGGATTCTACATATTGGTACAATGATTTGCTATTGTAGGAGGTGGTGTCTTTTGGTTCTAAATAGTTATAACTAAAACTGCAATTATCTTTAATTTGTGCTGTTAATGATTTTTGTGTATTCTTAGTAGATTAATTTCAAAAAGAAAAAGAATAAAAGTCATTAGATAAGTTATAAAAATACACAAACAAATAAACGTATAAAAAATATAACAATCGTACAATGTGCGCCCTTATCGCTAAGTAAATGTAGCCTTTTCAAAGTGAGTACGTACATAATATAGATAATAATAAATAATGTATGGCTCGGGCAAATATTATCTATGTGAAGACTCCTTCGTGAAACTTTTCAAACGGTTAAGTACACATGATATAAAGCCCCTACAGATCAGTCGTACTATGTTTTGGACGAGCCCTTTGACATCTACCGAGCACAGTTCTATACTCTGAATTGATTTGAAATTTATTTTTCATTATTTGGTACGCGTTTACCAATCAGACTACTACGGATGCTAGATCAGTAGGAGTCAGTCTATGGTCTCAGCGATGCACTATAACTTTAATTTATGTAAGGTATAGCGCAGCTAACTTTTAGAAAAGCTGAGATTTAACAGTAAATGTTATTTATTTCATTACATTTAACTACGTAGCTTAAGCTGGTGAATCCGTCTCTTGTGACAGAGGGTCACCCACCACTTACCGTGCAAGCAAAGTAAGTTTTACTTATGTAAACCACATCGTTTACTTTCACACCTTTAATCTGTACAAAAGTTTGAGGAAAGTTGGATCACAAACACATTTCGCTAGTTCTGTTTATTTATATCCCACATTATAGGCTTTGCGAATTGTTGTCGGCCCGGTACACATCCAAATTCCACTGCGTAACTGAAGTTTTCCCGATAGAAATAGAACCAGGGAGCTCAGGATCAGCATACAGCATACGTAGAGTATAAACGACACATAAGTGAACTTCGTAACTTTAAAAGCGGTTATAGCCTAGTAGGAGACCGTTGGACTGCCACCCAGAGGTCTCTATTTTCAAAGGTATGTGTGCATTAAATAGCTAATTAATACTCGCTTATATGGCGAAGGAGAGATCGTAAAGAATCCCGTACGTCTGACAGTTCTCCTATATATGAGAAATCAGTTAACTAACACTAAGCCACCTTGGCGCTCTATAGCCCTATCCTTCTCATACTGTGTGACAACTTACCTATATACAGGGCTGAAGTTGCTTTATTAATTTTCCCTTGCCTTACCTTATCGTCCAATCCGTCCAAATTATTTAACGCTAAATAAGATACATTATGTTGGTGTTTAGATACCTACTACCAAAGTTTGTAGAAGTAACCAATTTGTAGTTTAGTTTCCTACAGGTTGATATTTATTTCCTCGTGTTTCTAAAGGAATAAGAAGTTCATAAAATCTCAGACGAGTTTCGAACTTTAAGTTTATCTTGTTAATTAATTATGCTTTTATGTAAGTACAATGAATTACTAAGTGACGACGATTATAGACAGGCTTGGCATTTAGGAATTATAATTTTGTGTAGATCAAGTGCCTATTACAGTTTTAACATTATTAGAATTAGTTGAGACAGGATATACCTACAATTGCTGGGTTTACGGGTGGCTCTTAGCAAGACGGAGGCCCTGGTCTTTCATGGGCCCCGTCGCAGTCCACCCCGCGGCGCCTCGATAATGGTAGGCTCGACGCGTGTTCCCGTCCAGGCCCACATGAGGTACCTAGGCCTGGTCCTGGACGGAAGGTGGCACTTCGACGAGCATTTCAGACGGCTCGCCCCGAAGCTTCTCGTCACTGCGTCCGCCCTTGGGCGGCTATTGCCAAATTTGGGTGTGCCCAGTGTCGGTTGCCGGTGACTCTACGAGGGGTTATCCAGTCAATGGCGCTTTAGGGCGCACCGGTGTGGGCGGATGCCCTGACCGCTCAGTGCAGGACTCTCTTGCGGAGACCGCAGACAGACATAGCGGTCAGGGTCGTACGTGGCTATCGCACGGTATCGGCCGACGGCCGAGGCGCCCTTGGCCGGTTTCAGAACCGTTGGAACCCTCCAGCCGATGTTAGAGCGGTGGGCAGGGTGGCAACAGCATGGGACCCTTTCCATCCGACTAGTGCAGGTATTGTCGGGGTATGGTTGCTTTGGCAAGTACCTGCACATGATCGCTAGGAGGGAACCGAGTTCCATCTGCCACCACTGCGAGTGTGAGGAGGACACGGCGCAGCACACGCTCGAGCAATGTCCTGCTTGGACGGTGCCGCGCCGTGAACTCCAGAACGTTGTGGGAGAAGGCCTCTCGCTGCCAGCTGTGATCAAATTCATAGACGACAGCGAGAGGAAGTGCGTAGCGGTCGCATCCTTCTACGAGGACGTCATCTCGCAGAAGGAGGCAGCGGAGTGGTTCCGTGAGGAAAGTATTCTTACGGATCCGAGCCGTCGCCGGCGTACCGGGCGGCGAAGGCGCACATATGCGCGCTTTATGTCACCATAGTGAAGGCCACGGGTGGGAGAACGGGGATCTCCCACCCGCCAGCCCTTGAGTCGGAACGACGCTCTCTGTTCTGCCAGGGCGTCGTCCAGGTGTCGTCGCCCGCAGACACAACATCTCTGCATTGGACACTGCTGGGTGGGTCGCTGATGTAGTTTCAGTTCCAGCGACCTACCCACCATACAAAGCAGCGAGTTGGCACACCGTGGTGGTTTTAGTCGGTAGGCCCGCAGTCTCGAGAGAGCCCATCATAGCCTCCCCTTGTGGCGAGTGGATACCTACTAGAAGCATAAGAAGCTTTTCCTCATGTAGAAAAACAATTATATACCTACAATTAATTACTTACCCAGTTCTCCCTCGCAGATTGCTTTCGTTTTGAGTGCATTGTGTGCATGTGTCTCAGAATCGTAGTGACTGTGAAAAATCTGTCGATAACCTCGCGTACCATGGGCATTGGAACATATAAGGGAGCGTCTTGTGACTGTAGCCGACTCTAAAATTGTTTCCAGAATTTCAGACTTAATCTCAAAATTCTAGCGTTGTGTGAAGTGGCGTGTCTAGAAAATAACTAGATACGCTAATTTAATTTCTAGTTACGCGTTTCACGCGTACCTACTGGCGTTCCAGCTTTACTTGATCCTCAATAGCTTAGTACGTGATGGCATATCATTGCTGCGTTAAAAGATGGACAGATCATTAATGTGGGTACGGAAGAATCAATAATATTAGAGTGTCTCTTCTTTACCTGACATTATAAGAGCGATTCTTTTGACCTTAGTAACCGCCGCAAGTTGGACCCATGTCCCCTTATAAGCCGCCCAACAAAGGGTCGGGTATTTTTCTATACATTAGTAAATAATGATGTATGTATGTATAAGTATTGCCTGTGTTCTTTTTACTTTGCATAATATAGTCATGAGACAACATCCATAGGTTATAATTATAAGTTAAAATAAAAGTTACTAATCTAGTAACTTTTATTTTAACTTAAGAGATTAAGATTGTAACTTAACGAAGAAGCAATTACCTTTAGGTAATTATATACTTCTATAAAATAATATAAAATATGCAAATTAATCTTGCCTTTTTGTTATTATATAAATTAAATCCTTAAAGTGAAATATATTTAATGAATTATACATTATTATGCACGTAGAGATTGCTTGATAATTCCGTGGCATAGGCTTGCATTTATAGCTGATCGTAAGATCCTGGGTTTGATACCACGTCAAACAAAGAAATAGGTACTTATAAAACATTTTATAAACTCGCTTATAAACACGTATTTAAATCACAGTTGGTGTAATGTGGACATAAAAAACCTTTACCTCCACGCCTGCCTATGCCTTATGGGGAGAAATAGGTGTACCTAGAGGCTTCAACAATTCTTTTTTCAAAAATCGCTAGTAAAACTATTCAAAAATATACTCTTAAAATTTGAAGTCGAAATTGCAATTCGTTTAAAAGTTATAAGCGATTAAGTGAGTGCCCCTCGGTACAGGATCCGAGCGCCTGACTTGTAAAGCGGGGTGGTCGAGCGAGTAGTGATTCATATAGGTACTACCAATACTACCAGGCATGTATTTAAAAGGGAAAGGGAACATGGGCAGTTGTTCTTTTATTCTTTCGTGTGGAAATTTCTAGAAGCATTAGTGTCCTTGTATCAAAGCATCAAATAAAATTAGTTGAAAAAAAGAAGGATTGCAATATGGTGCTGGAATCGCTGATTAACCGGTAAGTTGTTTGAATTAGGTAGTTCATTATTGCTGTAAATTAACTTCTACCGCCACTTCTTTTTAAACATGTTTTTCTCGAAACTACTTTTTTTTCGAAATTACGTAATCTCTAGTTTAAAAAGTTTTTAACCAATCGTTTTCAAATTTTATACATAGTTTCTATATATAAATAAATTTGAACCTGAATCCTAAGCGATATCTTTGTATAAAGTATTTTTTTTATAATATTGTTTTTAAAATGGGTTTCACATAGAAGATACTTATATTAAAATAATCACTTGTCTTTTCCTATTGATTTCAGATGGTAATTTCGCCCTCTAAAAATTACGGAAACTGCTCAGTCGGACGGCAACCTATGTACAATGCGCGACAGCGATGATATCTCCGCTACTATTTAAGACAAAATCTTTAAAAAAATCAGAATATATTCTCCAATATATGTGTAAAATGACCTTATAATGTTAATAAATAACATAAATTATTCAACTGTTAAAAAAATTAATGAGTCACGATAAAACGTCGTCTTATAACTATTTTCCCCCTTAAAGCATATACATACATGCCTGCGTCTATCTATGTAAACACAAAAAATCACGCTTGTCGTAGAAGCAATCATACAACAACAAACACAATATAAAAGGAATGTCTGCGTCACTGATAAAATGTTTTAATATCTTAAGGATGTATATGTATGTTATGAGTAGAGCACGCGCTCAAAATGTTTTCCAACACAAAAATCCTCGGAATTATTAAACAGGATGGCTTGTTATTTCTTTTTCACATGTTTGTAGATATCTGTTGACATGTCACGCGACGTGTTTACAAAATATATTCTCTGAAAAATGCTTTGTTCTCTGAAAAATGTTTGCCTCAACTGCGAAGAACCGATTGACGCTTCCACGCTTTTGTATGCCTTTTATGAATTTTCTATACCTATATGTGCAGCACAATGTACACGTTTTACCATAAGTTATAGCTACGTATGAATATTTAGGTAAGTATATTGCTAGAACTCATGCAGCGCTTCAGAATACAGAGAAATTGCATTGTTAAGGTTCGCAACCACGTAATCGTCAGAAATAATCGTATAATGTAATTCTTAGATATTGTATTGAAATTAATTTCTTTATACAGATTTTATCGCAGTCTATCTTTTAAATACACTATATTTATGTTTAATTAATATCATTGTGGTTACATACCATTTTAATAATTCTTGTACCTATAATATTATATATATATAAATTTGAATGTGATGTAGGCAGATACATTTATTAGGTAAGTAATGTAAGCCATTTATAACAATATTATATTACATAAACGTTGTAAATAAAAAATAAAACGCTAAAATAACTGTTTTATATTACCTATCTATTAGATATTTTTTAAATTTAGATTTACAATCTTTCCGTTTTGTTAGTTGGGTACTTGTTAGCGGGTATGTTCACGAGGAGACTTAGATGGTGGTTGTCACAATGTCCTATAGCAGGTTACCCAGCCTACTGATAATTATTTTATTTCTCAGTTTAATTTCAATATGTACCTGACATTAGCGTAGAAGTAAGATAATATTATTATAATCATTACCTATTGTAATTCGAAAATTAGTTGTAGTTAATGTACCTAGGTACTAAATTGAATCAGGCGTTACTCCGCGACAAACTATTGTAATATATTGGTTGGGAAGAGAAAGTTACTCTCGGATTGTCAACAAAAGTTTGACAATACCAACCTCCTCTATTAATGAACTAGAGCGTTATGAGTTTATGACCAAAGCGTTGTAATTATTCTGTCAAGTCTCAGAATACCGGAGATAATTAAAACTACCAGACATTCTATTGTGTCTGGCCACAGAGATACCGCCGCGGATAGTAAGATTTAAAAAAATAAAGGACGTAAGCATTTGAGTTTTATAACATTCACCTTTTAGAACTACCACCCTATGTAAATTCGGGTCTTGTCTATATTTAGCCAACGGGATTGAGACGTTGTGTAAGTAATAGGAAATTCCTTAAATAAGACGATAAGATGATATTAAATAAGACGATTATCTACTTATAAAGATAACAAGCAACATTTTTATATCTTAATATGAATACCGACATATGGCTACTCACGCTTGTTGGCCGGGGTCTTGGCAGATACTACGGAATTACGCTCTTTACGATATTATCATGAGTATTTTGCATTACTATTCACTGGCATGACATTCTTCATGTACTTATACCTACTCGTCGTCTCGGGGTAAGTAACTAGGTTTGCAGACTTCCTCCAGAATATCTCCGAGCTGGTCAAACAGCGCTCATACAAACATACATACAGTATTTTGTAATTAAGTACACTTTCAATTCGCCAGCTATACTTTTAGGTCATATATAGGATGTGAGTCTATCGCCGTTTAGCGGGTAGAGTTTCAGAAAGCATAACCGAAAGTTTCTTGACAGAAAAATAAACTTTCAAACACTGGACTTCATGCACAGCAGTCACATGCACTATCACTGCCTCACCGAGGCAGTAGTAAAACACGCAATGAATATATAATGGACATTAAACGGTCATGGATCGTATCAATTATATAAATAAGTAAATAACTATAAATGTCTAGCAAATCAATAGCGATACGGTTGTCTGATCGTAGTACCTACCTACAAAACTGTTAATAGGCTCATCCAGTAATAAGGATCGCAAGATTTATTCCGTTCTAATACCAACAACTAATACCACTGGTAGTTTTTATAACTCATATTTATGTTCTATAGCTACTAAATTATTAAATTTAATGTGCGAACGAATACTAACAACTTGAATTTGATACAATCAGCTCAGTCAAACCTAATCAAATTAAATTAGTTTTCTAATATTTTTATGTGATCGTAGTATAACGCTAACGCTTCAAATTCAGTTGATTCCAATATTTTTACAAATAAGAGTAGTTCGAGTATTCACTTTAAACGCCGGTAAAAATAAACTTAGGATCAAGTATATTTTATTACTGAACTAGATGTTTGCTAACATTTTTTTTGTCTACTTATCTATTTTCTATTTCAAATAAAGCTCTATCATTACATACAAAACATTTTTACTGACTGTACCTTACATCTTTGAAGTTTTTTTTTTGTATTAATTTAAACAATGGTATTCGTTCGGAATAGAAAATAAATATGAATTGAAACAAATACCCGTGGTATTTGTTTTTGGTATTAGAACGGAATAAAACGATCGCGCGAGCGCTTTGTCGGTAGGTACCTATTAAAGACTAAAAATAATAACCTATCTATTCATTGTTATACTAAGTAGGTACCTGCTAAGAACGGATTTTATTGCGATGTATTCGGTTAACAACTTTTTGAATTCCACTTTTTATATAAGTACCTAACATTTTAAATGCGATATTTCGCATACACGTTGCCAAGGGTACAGAAAAGGGCACCTTTCTTTCGGAAAAAGTTCTGTTTCAGAGGGATAGCTTGTTATTTATATTTAGGTACTTAGGTACACTTTCCTCTACGTTTCAGCTACTTTTCAGCACACTTTGTTTGTTGTCCCCGAGATAACATAAACGTTGAGGAAAGTGTACCTATACCTAAACATAAATAACTCAAAATGTTGTAAACCCAAATAAGATAAAATCGGTTTTTTAATAGTTTAAATTAAATGTGTAGCATTGAGGTGAACGTAAGACAACTTTCTAAGGGTTGTTAAGCCAACCAGAGATAGATTTTTGACATAATACTTACCAAAATTTAGTTTTGTAAAACTGTAAATTTTCTTTCTCTAGTAGGTCAAACAATCGAAAGATAGATCAATAATTTTGGCGTGATATCGCTCTTTAAAATTAAGCATTGCGGGCTAGTCTGCTAAAATGTCCTTTCATACTTAGGAAGAGAGCCCGGTTTCTTGTCCCAAGCTTTTGATGCAACACACTATCCTATGCATTATTGGTCTTCTCCTGTCCCAGTCTCCTATGAACGCTGACGGGGTCGCATAGCTCATCTTGGCACAGCCACCATCGCAAAACTGGATATCGGTTTACGTAGTGAATTAGTCGATAATTTGTCAAAATTGGTCATAAAATTCCAGATTTGGTCGCTCCGCTGTTTAAGATACAAGGGGATATTGATGGCTGTGCCAAAGTGAGCGCTCATCTTGGCACAGACACCTTGTATTTTCAAATCAACAGCACCAAACGACGATCGAACTATGCTAATAATTAGTCGACATTGATCACAAAATATCAGCATTGTACGAGACCTACAAGACCTAGTATCCCGTTTGAAGAATATAAGGGGGTATTGTTGGCTGTGCCAAGATGAGCGCTCACCTTGGCACAGCCACCTCAATATCTCGAGAACCACAAAACCAATAATCTGATTGCACTAATAATTAAGTAGTCGTAAATTGGTCACAAACTGCCAGAATTAGTCGGTGCTTCTAAAAAGAGAAAATTAATCTTTTTTTTTCTACAAGACGTACAATCGCGTACATGTTGACTTATTGAAATAACGAGTGCATGTACCTAGGTGATGAATGTGATTATGTTTATGTCAAGCTATTAATAATATTGATAGTTAAACGGCGGACCGACCAATTCTGCTATTTGATGACCAAATTCGAGCAATTCACTACGTAAATAAATTTCCAGTTTGCTGGCTGTGCCAAGATGAGCCATACATGTTACACACCACCGTGCCTCGGAAAGCACGTAAAAGCTGTTGGACCAGCGCCTGATCTCTCTCCGGCCGAGTCGGATTACCGTCCCATCGGATCATAAGAGTTAAGAACAGAGAGTGCACTTGTGTTTGCGCTCACGCTTGTGCACTGTAATAATATATCCTGCGCAGATGGCCAGTCACCGTAAAGATTGGCCGCCGTGACTGAAATTCGGTCTGGAGGACATTATTACTATACGGACAAGTGTTACCCTGTCTAGAGAGCATTCATCACTCAAAATGCGCCTTTTTAATACATAGGTAATGATTTAGTTTGCTCTTTACAGAAAAAATGTGTATAATATTATTAGTATTTTTGCTAACCCAGTATCGAAATATTAAATCTCTAAATAATTGCTCTTCATCAAACAAATTATTATCTCCAGTCTGACGCTTTCGGATTCAATTGATTGTTAATTTCATTACTAATTCGCCTTCGCCACTTAACATTATATATTTGTTGTAAATAATAAAAATGTGATGGTGTATATAATTAAAACGCACGGTTGCTCAGCAAACCTTTATTGTTTTTAAGATGAATTACATCAAAAATAAAAACATCTCATACATTTGGCTTTGTTTAGCTTGTCGTAAATCTTATCGAGACAAAACATTTAATTTTAAAATTCCACTACCCATATAACATTTAAGTATACATTTAAAATACATAAAGTAAATACTGTTCAAACATTTAACACATAATATCATTTAAAATCTACGTAACTAACAGGTAACACAACATTTATGTTGGAACAAATACGAGTATATGTTATATTATACTATTAGAAAGTAGAATTGTCAAGGTTGCAGAAGGTAAAACACAAAGGAAGTCCTGTCTCACAACGATACCCTGTATACATCTCACAACAACGTCCTAGTTCTCATTCTCGTTAAAAAATAATATCATACTTACAGTAAGATAAAGAGGATACAAAATATAAATCTTCAAAATATCGAGATTCTTTAAGTAGACTTTATTGTTCTATAGCAGAAATGTAATAAATCAGACTCATAAGTTTATCAGGAATGTGCACAGCTTACGTCTAGGGGGCAACAGCTAAGAGTGTTTAACACTACGTCACTCTGGGATCGGGGCTCTAACTTTATTTAAACTTGTCTCTACGTACAACAGAATACAGTTACATTTAAATTGCACATCAAACACTCAAAACAGTAATTATCTAGAATATCGAGCCACATTCGAGAATCGTACCGCGAGCTGACTTGATGAATATTGTGCCGTTATTTATTACTAATTAATCATTAATTATCCTTAATTTTAAATACAACATGACTACAATTTAATTGTAAAATAGTAATGGCAAGTGATAATTCATAACAGCCTGGTTGCAAAAATATCACAAACATTGTGACATAGGTTTCTTTTTAAATTAAGTACATAATAAATAAATAAAAACAGAGATTAGGGCACAAATAACCTCTTTGTAAAAAATATAACAACAAAATTTAAAAGCCCCAGAAGTACAATGGTTCACAATAAAGCCAGGCTTTAAAGTGTCCAAAGTGGAGGGTTCGGGTTTAGATCTCATAATTGCGGAATTTGGAGATGACCTCCGACGGGGGCTCCTGGTTGCCGGTGCCCCAGCGACCCCAGAGAGCGGCGCCGCCCTCGGAGGCGCGGCGAGCGGCGGGGTTGCTCGGCCCGAGGCTGGACGGGCCCGAGGCGCGGCCGCACTCGCCCTCCAACATGCGGTCCTTGGTGTTGGGCTTGGTCCAGTGCATGGATTGCTGCACGTGGTCCTTCATGCCGATCCACTGCTTGTAGCCCATAGCGATGCCGCTGTGGCGCCACTTGTCGTACAGAGCGCGTTTGGATGGATCGCAAAGCGTCTCCTTTGCCTCCTGTTACAAGAAATGTGTGTTTTACTTATATACCTCAACTTTTAGCAGTTTATTAATTAAACAAGCTTTAAAACCTGTGTACAAGTATATATCAAGTGTAATAAACCACGAAAAAATAATTCACGAAATGTTGCATTGAATGGGCGTAACATGGTTACCTGATACCGCCCAAAGCGGAGAACATAATAATTACATACTGATTTTAATAATAACTTTTAAATTAGTAAATGGAAATAACGCGATCATACATATTGGCCACCTTTCGGCTGTTCTGTTTTTATTAATAAGTTATATTGGAGACGTATTTTGTAGTCTCCAACCAGCGTTAATTTAACAAACTAAACTACTAACTAATGCCAAATGCTAATTTATGATCCCATTTTGAGTGGTCTAATAAGTTTTATTTTCATAATAATATTCTATCACATATACACAACACCATCTAGCCCAAACTAAGCAGAGCTTGTACTATGGGTACTGGACAATGGATAAACATTTGGTTTGAAATAAGCGGTTAGCTGCACGGTTCAGTGCATAAAATAGAAACATCGTATTTCTTAAAAAGTATATCAAAATAATGCTCCAGTATTCTTTTGTGTCAATAAATTTAACTAGTACAAAAATGTAGCCAGGTTGTGTCTCTAGAGGAATGGAGATAATTTTGACAAACTAATTGGAATCGACAATGAGTATGTAGACGCCTCTATAACCAAAGCAATTGTTTTTAGGGATTAGTCACCAAAACGACTCCGGGGTCCCGTAGACCTACATTTTAGAAATAGTACCTATGTATACATTTACGTGAATGCATCTCGGGAAGATATCTGCGCAGACTGACCGCGCCCTTTCGCGTTTTAGTAAAAAAATACTGGAATGTTGTACAAATTAATTTGTCGATTTTATTTGATATCACATCCCACGTCGACTAACATTGCCATTCCTTTAATGGCCATCGTCTTGCTACAGAAACAATTTGCAAAAACAAACACGGTTGCCGATTGGTATACCGAAATAGACAGAAACTTTGAATGAAAAACCATTATAAGCACTACGATAACTATAAACAAGCAGAAGGGACATTAACTTTTTTACTTTCACCTGCCTTTATCGCCCCGATCCACGGAGTCTGATACGAGATATGTCAGACTGATATGCGCAAATAAAAAACGGCGATCACAAGAAAATGAGGACGCATATACAAAGAGCTAAATTATTGTCGTTTATTATACAAAATATTACCGAAATGAATTCTTTAGAGACCTAACCATTTGGTGAATTTCAATGAGTCAGACATTTAATAAGAACTCGTTAATTATGAATAACGATTTTATCGTTGGCTCTCTGATTCAATGGCAATAGAAGTCAAGAGACCAATAAAATTACCAGAACTAAATCTGAATCTAAACTAATATAATAAAGCTGAAGAGTTTGTTTGTTTGCTTGAACGCGCTAATCTCAGGAACTATTGATGATCCGAATTAGAAAATTATTTTAGTGTTGGATAGCTCATTTATCGACGAAGGCTATAGACTATATAACATCACGCTACGACCCACGGGGGCGGCGCAATAATCATAAATGCGGGTGAAACCGCGACCACATCTAGTAAGTGATAATTAAGTTCGGTGTAGTGATATAATAAGGGACAGTAAGGGACCATGTTATCGCTAAGCGACATAATCCTTTCGATTAGTAAATGAAAGAAAACGAAGACAATACACAAGCGAAATGTAGTTAATGCGGACGAAATCGCGAGCAAAGTAATTAACAGTTTATTAAAGACAACTCCTACACTAGGAATTATTCCTGTACCGCGACAAAGTACTACTATTATATTTGGTAATGGATAGTATTTAACTGCACAGCAAAAAAATACTAATTGCACAGCAAAATATATTTAAAGAGATCAAACTAAGTCGACGGTGCCCCGCTTCGCGGGCTCCTATTTTTGGATAAGTTTAAGAAGGAACCTAACATAACCTAACCTATCGGAAACGGAGAGGCGTATAAGTGCTGTATAAGTGCGTATGCTGTGCAATTAGTATTTTTGATGGTCATTATAATTATTTAATCCCTTTGTTAATTTATCACCAGATCCGACATATAAGTAATAAAATAACTTTACTTACTGGTTATGAAATGTTATTTATTTATAAAACAACTTTTCATTTATAACGACTACTGTTCTTAGTAAGATCGTCTCGTGACGCAGACGGTTGTGATAGTTCCAAAGAATTGCATTATTTATTTTGCTGTTTCATCCAACAAAATCTGTTGTACTTTTTTTAAAATAAGATACCAATTTCGGCTCTATGAATAACTCCTGTGTATGTCGCGGAGGACATTATACGCATCATTTTTTTTGTCCGTTGTATTTTATATTCGAATTCACAACACTCGAAGTAGTAGCAGTGACGAGGCGAACATTTAAATTGCACCACCATCTGTGCAGTTTGATTGACCTACTTTTTTATTGACCTAATTTTCTTATATTCATGCAACTATCATAGTTACTGTGGGCATTCATATTTGTCATAGTTACTGACAAAAATGTAAACCTAAGTTACAGTCATTATCATTTAATTTTATTTAATTATATTATTAGAATCCTGCAAAATTTTCAATAGCAATGTTAGTTACACTATGTCAGTTTATTATTTAATTAATACTTCTAGCTTTAAAAAACATACAAGGATACTATTGCCACTTCATGCCTGACACATTTTCTGCCAGACAACAATGAAACTAACTTGAATAGGAATTAGTGTCTGTGTGTCTGAGCCATTTGTTTTAGGGCTACCCTTATCTTGTTAGATTATAAGCCTAAAATTCAAATAAAGAGAAAAACATGATCATGGAACTAAATCTAAGAACTTGAAACTCATATTCAGCAGATTTTTCTGTAACTGGCAAATAGAATACTCAATAGAAAAAATAAATCAGACCAATATTAATCATTGAACAACTTATAAGATTTTCAAATTAAACATTTTCTTGTGTCAAAACCTTGAACTTAAACAATGGTAATTTAATATATTACAATGTGTATATTAAATTTCCAAGTAACAAAAGCTTTTAAACTTATTCAGAGAAAGTACTGAGAACTTTTCGTCTCATGTAGAGTTGTCATGATAAATTTCAACAATTAATACACATTAAATTATACTGAGATTCTCATTGATTTTCTTATTGGTAGCATATTAAATTGTGTAAGATATATATCTTAATAATAGAAATCATCATGAGAGTAGGTACATGGGCCATATTAGCAGAATTTAAAACACATTAAGAAAATTAAAATTATTAGCTTTAATATTAAAATTGTTAGTTTCAAGCAGAGTCAAACAAATGTTTTATTTAGTAAATAAACCAGTATGAAATTAATGAATTCATTTATTTTAGAAGATAATTTCAAATTATAATTTTAGATTTATAATACATAGATAGGTACTGACCTTCAGTTTCTGAAACTTGGCTTCAGCATCCTTGTCCCCATCATTCTTGTCAGGATGATGTTGCAGAGCCAGAACCTTGTACTCCGCAGTTATTTGCTCAACCTGTAAATTATACAATAAATTATAAACACTGATTTAATATAAGTAGTAAGTATTAATTAACAGCCATTGTCTTTAGTGCAAGGTTTCTCATTAGCACCTTAACTATGTTGCTGCTTATAAAGTTCTAAGAATCCAAAATTAAAGTTAGTCACACAATGAAAACAAGGGGAACTGGAAAAACCAAACACGACATTGACTCAACACACTTAAGTTTTAATTAGTTTTACCTCTACATGTCGCTTACTTACCACCTATATCGTAAATAACATTACTTTATAGATACACAGTCGTACTCAAATACTATATATTTTTTTATCAGATGTAGGTCAACTCTCAGGGGCCTCGGTAAAATAAGGTCATTGAGCAGAACAGTTGAATCAATACAATAGGATTCCGAAATCGAAATACACCTGTTATCGAGTAAATTACATTAAATATTAAGATTTTAAGTACTTACGCTGGAGTTTTCATCACAGCCCAGCAGAGCGTAGTAGTCGTCGTCAGGGTTCCTTTGATAATTTAATATTTCATCAACGCCAGTCATTTTCACGTCCCTCCCTCACGAAACCCAAGTAGATACTAAAAAACTGTGGTAGCGCTGCGCTATACGGAACATACTAAATGTTACTATAGAATTAGTCGAGTCGTATATCGATTAAAGATGTCTCGTAGTATTGTTATCGATTTTTCTAATTATAATCTATTGCATAAAATTATATTCAACTTAGATTTATATAATCATAATGTATATGATTATTGTATTGTTTTAATAATAATAATAATAAGTTTATTGACCAAATTTTTAAGTTACAATACATCGGTAATACATATTAGCATAGTATATTATAGGGCACACTCACTTACTTACGTTCAAATAAACTAAGATAGAACTTATCTATAACAAGTAGCAAGGTGATTAGAAGAAGCATTAAATTATAATCCTGGTATCACAAGTAAAGCATAGGTTCACATACTTGATAAAATTTATAAATGCCCAATGACGGTATACAGAGAAAAGTACTTTACCTACCGTGCTAGTCAAAGACTGTGTTACGGCAAGGTAAAATTCTCGCTCATAGGATAATAGTCATTACGTAAACAAGTTAAGACACTTTTTACCAATTACTTTTGTTTTGCTGTGAATCATAGTTGACGATAACGAGTTACCTACAAGTTTAGCGTAAACAAGTAGTATATGTAAAGAAATCAGACAATGCAACTACTAACGTTATTTCAATATAAACCAAGTATTTTCACAATAACAATATTTGTTCAGAATTTCTAAAAAGAAAACAGTGTTAAAATAAAATAAAACAAAAATAAAAATGATGTTTCCTAAACTAAAACAATAAAATTAAAAGTACTTATAACAAAAGTTGTAGTAAATTTTATAACCTGTATTTTAATAGTATCCTGCTACCATCTCAAGCTCCACGGCTATCACCTGCCGTATAAGTCACCTTAGCAGCTATAAATATCAATATATGGTATATAGGTAGACCAATACATTGGGCACGAAGCCCGAGACGTTACACAACAATATTCGGTTACAAAAACTATTCCTAATCTTAATACTATATATACTTATATACTTATTTATATACTTAACTATTCCTTTTACTATCTATATTACCACTAATAAGTGATAATAACAATGCTTTTTTTTTCTTTTTTTTTTTTTTTTTTTTTAAGCATAGAAATATGTTACAAGTAAAAAATCCTATATATATAAAATGTATAAAGTACTTATCGGTATTCAATAAAATATGTATATTAATATGTAAATAACATATATGTATATAATATATATGATATGTATATTTATGAATGTATAATTACTGACATATTTGTATAAGTTTTTCAGTCTGTTCATAATCCAGGCTACTCAGAAACTCATCCATAGCCCTCCTATACACAAATCTCGTCGTATCTTTAAGAGGTTTAATTTTACTTATACGATTATACAATAGGGGAGCCAAAAAGTAAGAGAAACACTGTGCAAAAGTGGTTTTGCATGCTGGGACATCATATACCTCATGTACTCTTCTGAGGGATTTGGTAACAGGTTTCTCGTAGAAATGTTGCCTCAGGACAATTTTTTTAATAAAGAGTTGTCGAATATTTAGAACTTCAAACTCTTTGTACAACACAGATGTAGGATATCTAAATTTTTTAAAATTAATCACTTTTAGAATGCATCTATGAGCCCTTTCTATGTTTATAAGAGTACTTTTTCTAGCACCACCCCAGGCAGAGATACCATAAGCCATAATTTTTTTTTTTTTTTTTATAAACGTAGAGTTTTAAATACTGCTCAATACGGTTTGTTTTAAAAATATGTGAAATCGTTAACTTGTCGGATAAAGATATATATTATCGGGATTGTAAGCTGTTATTTCAAACTCTTATTATTGTGTTGATATATTAAAATATGCCAGATTCTACAATTGTCTAGCAATATTGATTATTAATTATGAACATTATTTTATAAAATATACATAAAAATCAGCACTGAGAATTTAAGAAAAGTGAGTATTATTTTTACCTGCCTTTAGCACCTGGTAACGGACAAATAATAATAATAATACCCTCTGGGACAGTCGTTATTTCATCATGAGACTAACGCGATATCGGAGGGCACAGTACACTAGCTTCTAAACTATTACCTTCGCCTGTGATATAAACAAAAAAAATATCACCAGGTTAAATAAAATGGCACAAACAGCAGAGCAGCTTGTGGTGAGCTGAATGTGAGTGGCGAAACTGCGGTCCTGAATGCCTCAGAGAGTCGGTTAGGCCCTCGTCCTCGGCTTACCGTTACTGGTTGGCTAGGGTGGAACTTCAAGAGCGCCCGTAGGACTCTCAACTCTGGGTTTCCTTGGTCGGCCGGTCAGAGGAGGGCCGCTAGAGCTATATGCTTGGGGGTGGAAGTGTCATTTCAAGGTCATAACTACAGGGAAACCCGCTCCTGGTCTCTGTTGTCACAGAACCCGTGATGGTGAAATCGGCGCCGCACCGCTCGACATTCTTGCCGCTCGCACCGGTGTTGCCCTCTGCTGTTGGCTTGTATGCCTATGGTGGCTATTCAGAGAGCCCATCTAGTGAGTTGGCGAGTCACCATCTGCCCATTGCATTGATGCTATTACAGTATTCAGGGCAAACGCCGTTTTTCATCCATAGTTAGTAATATACCGATCCACCAAACACTTGGGTGTTTCGATTACATTAAATATTGAGATTTGTAGATAGGTATGGACCTATAGCCCATATATTAGAATCTATGAGAACCAATATTCCTACGCCTACTGCTGCTAGTGCCACTGTAGGTGTTCCAACCCACCTTTGATTAAAACTCTCGAAGGACCTCTTCACGTTGGACCTGTCTCCGTGTAAGCCTCCCAAAGGGCCAGGTATTTTCATAATATAATATGCCTATACCTGTGATAAACATAATAATAATAACCATTTATTTCGCATGGCATAGACGCATAGATAAATACCTTATGGACTAACATACATACAATTTGTGTTAGTATTTATATAACTTATTAACTATGTTAGTAATGCTTCACTTGTACTCTGTTGTTGTGCGTTCATGTGGCACTCATCCGCGGAAGCGACGGAACACCACACCCTTCAGCCAAAGTCCTCCTTCATGAATACACGCAAAAAGCAAGTCTGGACTCGCACCACGAACGCCATGAAGTTCAAGTTGCGACGCGATTCTAGCAGCTGTACTCTTGGCATGTACTTAGACTTCTGGCGTACATAGTTTGCGATGTCCTCCGCCTTAGTGGACACTAGTATAGCTCGACAAGTACTCGTCCAAGTATTAGTCCTCCGCTTCACAATAGAAAGCGGTAAAACAACCTTGTGTTGGGTTCCCACGGTAAACAGAACTGCCTGCCTGCTTGGGTAGATGTTGTTATGTCACTGTAAGGCGCGTGTGCAGCGCACTCAGCAGTCACAACATTCCGCGGTGACAAAACTGCTGACACGAAACTTGCGACCGATGTATCGATGCAGCCTGCACCTCGACGCGTGTTAATGTTGTTACTACGCGTCGGTGGACGGTGACCTACTTAAAGCCACAGAGTAGCGCAACTCGTTAACCACCTCGCGCAAAACCATGACGATACTCCTTAACTAAGCCTCCAACTTCTTGTTTATATCCGCTAAAATGGCCTTAAGGAAGACGATATCCTTCAAAAGGCTTGTAACATCGACGTAGTCGAAAATGACGGGAAGTAACTTAATCAAATCCTTTGCCACAAACGTCAGCACGTCGCCAGGAGCGGTCTCCTTCAGTAGCGTTATAATATCCTGCAGACTTTTCCTTGTCCCGTCACGCCTGCGAGACACCATCTGGTCAACTTTATTAAGCGACCTGTACAGAAGCAGCTTGGCAGCAACTATGTCCTCCTCGCTGAAGTTCGTGGAACATATCTGGATGGCAGACACCTCGTCCAAGACATCCAGCTTCTGTTTCAGGAACGCCAGCAGTTCATTCGGCAGTTCATGGCGGTAAAAAAATACGAGAGTCGGCTTGCGTCGCGCTAAACAATATATTAATTATATTTATGTACGTGCACACGTCCGTCTACGAGCGCATCCGATTATAAGTCGATAAATGGCCGCCGTGCCAAGCTAGCAGGTATGCATACACTCAAAGTACATACCAACACTACTTTATCCCATACATTTTATTTCTAAGAAAATAAATAATGCCTTGGGCTCTGGGATCTTGCTCTATTAAGCAGTACATCTATGTTAAACTTAGAAGAACTATCATCGCACGCTTGAATTTTTTATTGTTATTGTTCATTCGATTTAATTCAATAGGTATTGTATTACATATAGTAAACTTACGGTTAGGATTAACAAGGTATTAAACATCTTTACATTTTGAAATTATTAATTATATAAATAAATGGAAAATAAATAACTGTTTCCATCCACAGATATTTCATTTCGATTATTTTCTTCATTAAAGTGTATTAGTTTGCTTCGGGTAACTCATTCTTTTCTTTTTCTCCCTCATTTCAACTTCGAAATAAAGCCTCGTGCTGTGTTAGATTGTGTTCAAATATGCAATACTTCTAATATGCTATTTCTAAAAACATACGGGTTTGTATAATTGGATCTTTGGATAACAACCGCATATCGCTAGTTCCTATAAGTAAATTGCCTAGCACTAAGACACTAGTCACTAAGTCTAAGAATGTAATTTCTGAATCTTGACTTGTAAAATACACTTAAGAAGAAGAACCCCAAAGGATACAATAGATCTAACTATCCAATACTTATGTTAGTTTCGTGTCTTCAAACATGGTCTTTTAAATTATATCTCTTATTGCTAGTTAGGCACAGTAAAATAAGTTATTTATTAAAACTTGATTATACTTTCCATATGTGGCTACAAATTTGGGTCTTAAGTTTTTGTCACTTCATACACTCCAAATGTTATAATTATATGAAAAGTCGTGCATAAATTGACTATATAGTTATCATTATTTTTTCAAACCAAGTTTAATTAACGATTATAATATCGACGTACAGTAAATTAGTAGACTACTCGAATACTAATATAAATTAGTAGCTTTTCAAGGTACTATTACATTTACACACAGACGCATGTAAACGAAATCAAAGCTCAATTACACTCACACATAGGAAGACTAATAGCTAGTACACAAACAAATCTGAGATAACAGTATTGTTTTCAAGCGATCAATGAGTGTTGCCAGTGCTAGGGAAAATGTTTTAATCTATAAAAATATAATTGGATTTGTGTCAGATTTTATATAATATTATATTATTTTCTACCTACAGGTGGATAAGGTCCCAGTCTTAGTTAATTAAGAAGGCAATTACTTTCTAGGATATTGTCACAAACTTCACTTTGAAGCTTGTAATTTAAGTCGCAATATTCTTAAAAAGAAACCTGCGAGCTGCGTTATTTTCTATTATTCTTTGTATTGAGTTGACGCGCTAGCTCGAAGTTGTAGCTGGCTGGGCTGTCATTATTTAGGGATGATGCTGTTGAGTGTAGATTTGTATACGATCGCAATGGTTACTTTTGTTACCTAACGAAAGTCAAGGGTTGCTTAAAATATTGACACATTGCCATCAAATCACTAAATATGCTGCCATTACTACTTGACACTTATATTGTAAGGATCTGTAAGGCAAGTCTATGTCGTGGCAAGATCTTAGAATTGATTAGGTAGGTACTTTATAATGTGCCCGACCATTTCATGAAATTAAAAATACCCGCTGCCCTCATTACGATATGGTCGACCGTTAGAGGCGCTGATATCGTTTTGTTATTGTGATGCGATGGACAATTATTCTGATAAAAAAGTGAAGTGAGCTGCAATAAGCAATTTTTGTGCTTGCAACAAAATGTAAGCATAAGTTTCTTTTTTATTTCGTATTTTATTAAACCTTTGATATCATAGAAACCCTACATTAAACATTAACGTTTAAATTATTTGGACAGTTTTAGCTGGTTATATCATGAAGACCATGGTCATGGTCAGCTACAACATGAAGTGATCAAATCTATGATTGACCATGATATATAATTTTGATAGTTATTCATAGGTAAAATATGGCATAAAGCTCGTGTGACAGTGTATGTTCGAGACGGATGTTCAATAACTTAGTTATAACTATCTGCTGTACATTGCCGCCGGGTATTTAATTAAGTGAACGCTCTCCATTAAATAATTTTACTATTAGTTGTGGTTAAACTGTGTTTACATGGACATGGATGTATTAGAAGCATCAATTTTCAAACATAATTTAGCCAATTTTCTAAGATTTTCTATTTGATCCTTTCATTCAAATATTTTTAACACTATATTGTGTACCTGCGGTGAATGAGTTGCCAGATATCCGTAGAAAATTACTATCAACAGGCAGACAAACCAGACCTTGAAAAACAGTGCCTTCTTTTTGCAGCGTTTTTAGCATGCATGTGCTATAGACCCTTATACTTACCTCAATTAGTAGTACAATACATTTTTAACCTATTATGTGGCAGCGGCACACTGATGGCCAGGCACAATAAGTTTTCAATTATGTCTGGCATTCCAACAATTAATAATAATAACACATAGTTTTAAACACAAAAAGAGTACCTATAGTAATAGTTACAAAATCAACCTTTGTGAGAGCTGGAGTCTATAGGTTCGAAACCTGTATGACAAATCTCCAGGCTCTTTGATTTAATTGACAGGACAGGTCGGACATTTTTATAATTACCAACAGCTTTTTTCTACGCACGAGTGTCCAAAGTTTGGCATGGCAACATTGTAAAATTGCGAAAATCGATTGAACACTGCAATACGTACTTATTTATTTGTCTGTTTACACACGCATTTTGAACAGCATAATCGCAGTTCTATTGGACAGAAAAGATATGCAGGTATATGAATGAATTCGTAGTAAATATTATTAACTGCCTAATCCATTGATCCACACGCAGTACATTAACAACGTTTATTAGTCAAGGAATTTATAAAAATCTTGTTGCGGACTTCGGACGAAGTCTTAAATCAACTTAGCTTGAAAGGACATAATACAATTATTCAAAGATTTTTACAAAGGCAGTAGGGAACTAACGGAAAGGACAAAAGAATATCAAGCTTTTAATTCAATCACTTCTATTATTCTTATCTATCGTATTCTATACTTCACTTAGCAAAGGAGGTATTATTTTCTGATTTGTATTGTAAATTGTAATGAATACGGCGCGCTATTCACGGCGCGCGTAGTTAAGTTGGTTTTGATAAGAAAATTTGACTTTTATTATTGTTTGCCATGTAACTAGTCTTAGTTGGTATATTTTAGGGAAAAGTGAAGCAATATTATTTAGGTGCAATTTAAGATTTAAGTATAAAATTTTGAATTTGAAAGGAAGTACTTATAAATATTTTTTTAAGTAATACTTTAATTATTTTAAGTTTTATTTAAGAGTTTAGTTTGTATTCTAGAGCCGAGTGATAGAAAGTATTCTAACTGATAGAATGACAAATATCATACAGTAACGCGTAGTTTAGTACTTTTACCGGTAAAAACTAACAATATAATATGTAGGTACGTAGGTATCTCTAAATTATATTGTTAGGGTTTTGTTTTGTATATAATAATCCCTATACATAGTTTCTACATTGTAGTAGGTACTACTACTACATACTATGTATAGAAGAAAGAGAGAAGAGATTAGGTACCTTTGTCACTGATAATTTATTGACGTTTTCCAGTTCCTAAAAGATTTAAATTAACTTAAAATTCAAATCTCAGCCTTGACAAACGTTAACACTCCCCTTGCTCTTATCTCGGATCTTCTTAACGTATACACAAGGAAGTTTTGCTGAGGGGAAACCAATTCGCTTTAGTTACTCTATTACATTTATTTATATGGAGATATATTTAATGCCGATTCTGTTTCTGTGTTAATATACCTAATTTCATTTTCATTGAACTTGAATCAATATATGATACGCATTTAATTGCATTCGAATAATTTAATAAATATGTATAATATAATCGAATATTTCGAATATATTTGTGCAGAGCGCGATACTTATCTAATACAAATGGGCTACTGTAACTATGTATGGTATGGTAATTTTTTTATAATACCTGACTTTGCACATCGCTAGTTTCATTGTGCTTATTTATATATAACCTCTAATAAAATAGACGTAGACTAGCTAGGTAGGTATATAGCTGAATGTTAGAAGAGAGTTAATTAAAATGTCGTAGGTAAGTGAGTGCTTATTCATATTCAAGCATTTGCCAATAAATATGGAAATAATATTCAATTTAGAGATTTACGCAGACGTCGCAGTCGCTTTGAACTTGTGCTGACATAAAATGAGATACATTGCTGCCAATTCTGTTGTAAATTCCAATTAACTAAATTATTTCAAAAGTTCTTTAATTTTAGTTTAGAGATTTCGTGTATGGCATTCTTCTGTTCCGTCGAACTAATGGACATCACCCACATTCCATACATTTTTGGTCCAAATCTCACAATATTCTGAAACTAGTTCTCCTTAACATGTTTTATTACGGCACTAAAACTGTGGGACAATTGCCTTCGGTTTTATTTGAATTTAAAAATATTTCTTTTATACTTAAAAAAAAATGAACTATACTGCTATTGCATTACAATAGTTTAAAGAATAAAATAGTTATTGAGAAAATACAGCCCGCCTGTAGTGTTTATTTATATTGTTATTATATTTTTGTGGTTTAAGGATTTCTAAAAATAAAAATGTCTACAGTTGTATCTTACATTCAATTGTTAATGATCCCTTTATTTCTAAAAGTACATACACGTCTTACAAAGTTCCAAGTACATTACATATGGTTAATTATCCTCGTCTGGAACTACAATAATGTTCTCTAATCCCAAAGCCTAGGCTAATAACACTTGTAAATGACGAGCGTAGCTCATGTACCGTATTATGCACATAATATTCGAACAGCACTCAATCGTTCTTTTTCCTACTGTGCACGTGCAATAATAGTGACGAATTGCACTGCGCCTGGATAATGTTCTGTCTATTACGATATACCTAGATATAATATCGTCGAGATTGCAGTCGTCCTCGTATCTTCCACAGATCGGTTCCTCCTAACTTTTTCAAGTGTTCATTTGACATTTAATTGCTGAGCTCTGTTGAAAATGATCCGGTTTGGAGGATATGTTCGCCATAGTAACTTTTGGCTTGTTTTAATTGGTTTACGTCAAGAGCTAATAACAAAAGATCATCTTCACTTAGCCTCGCAAAATCTGCAAACTCTGGCATATCTGCTGTCATGAGGGTGAACTGTGCTCGTCTGCGCTTATAATTATGGCGATTAACCACTTCTGCTAATACATTTTGTGTATTTATTTATTATCTCCAAGTTTTTATTCAAGCTAAATCCTTTGTTTTAACAATTTATGTTACCAAAAATGTGTACGATTTCGAACTCAAATAAAACCGGGGGCAATAGTTTTGGTGCCATAATAAAAAATGTTTATTGTTTAAGTGTATTTTTTTTTTTGCCGCCATTTTCAAATTTGAACCATGGGTTTAGATTTCGTTTAGAGAGGACAGCACCAAATTAATCTATGACCAGATTCGAATTTGACAATCCTAATTTGGATTGAAGCAGTGTTACCGGTACCACAGATAATATAATACTCAGTACTAAAAATACATAATATTTGTTTACACATTATAAAATAAACGGTAAGGATTATGTTGTTTTTCATGCTATAACTCCAGTAAACACTGCGCAATTGGGTACCTTTACCTGGCAACCCACCTCATAGTTTTGATTTTTGTGTTATATATGCGAGTATATTTGACATGTAGAGTTGTAGACAAGGACACACAAAGACATATTTTAATCATTAATGTCAACTATACATACTGCCTTGCAGCATTGTGATGTAAGAGTGTACCTGGCCTGTTAGAACGTGAGGCGTGAACAAAGAAAATAAAATTTGAAATAGGTACCTATGTACGTACATACATTCGCTTAATTATTATTATTAACCTCTGAGTCTTCTTCGAAGAGGTAAATGAAAACACTATGTGGGTCTGTGTGTCTGTCTGTTAGTGACAGTTTGCTAGTGACAGGCATAGCTTCGGAACCACTGGACCGATTGACTTGTAACTTGGTGTACAGACACCTTGGGGTCATCCCTCGGTTGAGTTTGAATATGGACTCTGTGGGTCAAAAGACCCCTAAGATATAGGGGTCACAGGTTCATAAGGTCAGGGGATATCCACCAACAGTGATTTGGAAGTCCAAGGGGAATGTTTTTGCCCAGCAAGGGAACATTAAAAAAAGCAGACGAAAAAAAAAGGTCTCATGAAGAGGTTGAATCCTGGGTTTTTACACCCATCTCGTTTGTCCAAGTTCGCATTCTGGCACGTTTCTAAATGTTATCATTTATTTATTGCATACATAGCCACGCCTATATAGGTACACCAGACAATATAATATACTGAGAAGTAATAAAACCACATATCGCCAGGTCTAAGTATTTTTAGGTCTATTGCCGTCTACCGGAGATATGTTTCTAGACTTCATGTATACTACATAATACATTGCATGATCCAAAATCGAACTTCAGGTCTTATAATACCGCAAGCAAGGCATTAAAATTATTTATTACTAGCGACCCTCACCGACTTCGCGCGGGTAGTATAAAAACTTAACCAATTATACCTACACCTATACCTTCCTCATGATTCATTCTGTCTATTAGTGAAAACCGCATTAAAATCCGTTCAATAGTTTTTAAGTTCACCGCGAACAGACAGATAGACAGACCGGCGGGGGGCTTTGTTTTATAATATGTAGTGAAGTATTGCATTGGTATTCACATAAATGCGAAAATATTGTTATTATCAAATATGTATTCATAAGTTATATTTTATGAACGACGCGGTTCACGTTTAAATAGGACACGTTTACAGGTATTGTTAAAACATTCTGAGCAAGTAAATAAATGAGTACTAACATGTTTATGTTTCGAACCCAAACGTTTTAAAACTATCCAATTCCTAAAACTTCGTAGTAATAAACACACCATTTCAGAAATAATTATGTAAACTTTTAACTCAACGTTCTGGATCAATAAATGGTCGCAACCTTTCACCTTGTAGCCTAGGGCTGGCTCATATTGTATCATTAATGTTTTGCCGAGATTTGCAGAATATTAATCCCGATAAGGGTTACCCAACCCTCCTTATTATTGTAATACGAGGCCAGTCAACATCGTTAATAAGGTCACTCGTGGCCTTACAAGTCCATTATATGCCAGTAACCTCAAATCCCTATACCTACTTAATAAACTCAGTTGCGGAGATCAATATGAGAATATAATTTGAGTACCTACGTATGCGGAGTTGAAGGCCGATTTCCTTAAGGAATACAGCAAAAATAGGATAGAGTGAAATCTTCGAGATTTTACAAGCACGCTTGAAGCAAACATCAAATAAAGTTTCTGTTTGCTAAGTTCCAATGAATTAACAAAAGATATATATTTTTATATTTTTTATCTAAACCAACTATTGATTTACCTACCTACCTACAGGCTATATAGTTACATAAATAATAGTATTGTACGTACATAGTAAGTATAAAGAATATCGATAGAAATGTGTGCGCTGCGCGCTGGTGTAATCGTGAAGGCTGACGACATTGCATATTCCGTGCATGCTCTAGACATTGGCGTCCCAACGCGCTTTTGCATCAAAAATAGCTACTGAAGACGCGCTAAAACGTAAGTTTACGCGGCTCACCGGCCGCCGCGGCCGTGCGTCCCGCTCCCTACACATTTAATAAAGATCAGAAAACGTGCGTGCGGTCTCCGAACAGTGCTATCGCAAGTTATCAATAATAAATCACTAAATATATTATGTTTTGGTGTCCAAGTGGTCGGTAACTCGGCAGGCGCTGTCAACGAACTATCGCTCGAAGATCTTCCATCTTTGGCAGCGGAAGTAGCGGCGGATGTCCCGGCAATGGGTGAGCGGTGGCATATGAATGCTTAACAACAATACTCGCAGCTTCGTTCCCATATTTTCTATGCGATCCGTGTCCCTGCCGAAAGTTTGTCAACCTTTATTTTTTGTTTGTGTTCGCGTATACTTAGCTCTATAGATAGATTTATGAAATCTTCTTGTCCTCGCTAACCTTCGACTAATGTTTCACTGTAGACTATAAATTCGATTTATATGTAAGAGCTGACGAGGGTTTACGTGCTTTGAGTCCATTTTGTGAACGTACAATGTGTCTTATAAAGTTAACGAAATATGGGAATATGGGCAGCGTAAAACACAGGTTAAGAGTAAGTTCGTGTCTAACGTTTGGTGTGTCACCTTCTGTGACCTGAACCTACTTTTATTATGATTGAGCGTAATATTATATCTATACGTATTGTGTTTATATATTTATATACATACAGTTATAGCGTTTACGAATACTAATTTTATTTTCATCAAAACGTTATGCTGTTCTTAGTAATCGCAAAACAATTAGGGCGGGTCGGATAGAAAACCATTAAAACTTCCAACAGATTAAAGGATCTTTATTCCCTAGAATCGTTAACACAATTCTAATTTCAAAATCATGAATTCAGTATGTACAAGTGAGCCATGAAGATATTTAGATCAGTTTACATAATGAATCTAATAAAGGTATCCTTGCTGTATGTTAAATAATTAGCCTACTGAACGTAGAATAATATGTGTGACATTGACAGTATAGGTACTGTTAGGCGCGCCAAATGGATCTCTCTACGGGTACGGACTTACGGAGCACTCCGTGCCATATTCAAAGAAGGTATCAATTAAATCTTTATTATTCATTGTATGTTGCCGGGGGGACTTTTACGAGTGCCGATAACGATCTAACTTTAAAAATAAGCTAATTTATATTTATAATCGAGTACGCGATTTGTTTATCTACTTATGTTTATTGTAATGAATACATAGTAGATGCTGTATAAATAATACCACGAAGTCGTTGTGTACTGTAATTCACTGAAATGCACGGTGAAGGATTACTGCCTACGTTTACAGTTTTATATTTCCCCTGAATACAAAGTCGTATCACTAGACTACAAATCTGACGACTACGTCGAATTTTTCCTTGTGTTCATAATTACAAATATGTTAATTATAGGTAGGCAGGCATATGTATATTCTGACGCATATGTAATTGTATCGTGTCTTCGTATTTTGTGATTTGTATAGCCGTGTAGACGAACCATGCGATAAATACCATATTGGAAATAAATACTGATTTGATTTGAAAGATATTGTTGCTAAGTGCGAAAATCGGTCGTTGTTATTTATGTACCAAGCTCGAAAGTAATATTATAAATGGACTGCACGGATGGCGTTGCGCCTCGCCCCGAATGTTGTGGGTTCGATGTCCACACGAGCTAAAATATGTGTGATCCACAAATCGTTGTTCGGAGTCTGGGTATTCTTTCTGTCCGTTGTATGTTTGTAAAGTCTCCCACGACACAGGAATTAATCCTAGTGCAACAGTTGTCTTTTTAAAAAGAAAAAAGACAAGGAAATGCCATTATGCGTTTTTCTTTGTTTCTAACGATTTCACGCCACTCGACCGATCATCATGTAATTTGAAAACACGTTGTTGTTGTACAGAACGTAGTGCAGAAAGACATAGGTACCCTTCATCCAGTAAATTACTGTTTCCGAAGGATAGCTGTTAAAATAAAAAAGTAAACCTATATGTAGAAATCTATGTTTGTGTCACGGAACAGTGGGATCGGTTGATTTAAGGATTTTGTGGGCTTGAATATTAGTTTGACTTATATAGGCATATACAGGGTGTCCGGTAATTAATGGATAACCTTGAAATGTCTTATAGTAGAACTGAAGGCCGTTCAGAAAAAATGAAAAGAAATAATAATAATTAAAAAAAAATATATATTAAAAAGTGCAAGCTATATTAGCATAGCATACTTTGGACTGTCTATCTATTAGCATAATTAGTGTTTAATAATAAAACAACAAAAAACCGATGGATTTCATTCATTTATTATCGTAGTATACAAGAAAGTTATACATGGTAATAAAATAAAATCACATATCTCAGGTAGTAGTTAGGATAGATTTTTTTCATATTTTTATCTGAACGGCCATCAGTTCCACTATAAGACATTTCCAGGTTATCCATTAATTACCGGACATCCTGTATATATGTAGTTATTACTTATTGTATAGTATGAGTTATTTGTTTGCGTCGACTCAATGCCGTAAACATTTAGAACTATGAACAATTCTATCATCGAAATATTTTCTGTACAAAAGCAGGAGGGTAATATCCATCGTTAGAATGTGATTACCATCAGGATAATAGCCAATAAAATAATAATGACAAATTATTTTGTATGGCCATTGTATGGGATTAAGGTTGTCTAATTATTATGGCAATACATTTATACGAGCCCTAATTGAAATAACATATTATATAATGTGTTTTAGTAAGCTTATGACATGTATGTGAAAATCCTAACTAATATTATAAATGAGAATGTGAATGTGAATGTTTGTTAGGTTAGGATCAGAATTCGCATTCGCAGAATCGCATACTCATTGTCAGAGATACAGAAAAGAATATTTCATCGAGGGAAAAGTACGATACCCGAGCGAGGAAAGCCGTGGGCATAAGCTAGTGTAGAATAAATAAGCAACGAGATGGATTTCACTTCATTTAGGTGCTAAAACAAACATGTCTCGTTTGGCTTTTTATGAAACCCTACCCAGGCCACTGCTAAAATCACATTCGTAACATCAAAGGAGTTTGATTTATGCACGTGTTTCAGCAAAGAAGCAATAATACGTTGTATGATATTATAATAATTATATAAACACTAGCCTTTACCCGTTGATTTGCTGCTATGGATTTAAGAAAAAGTACAAGTTTAAAGAAAACTAGCCTTAGTCACCCAGCCTATAAACTATTTAATCTTTATGCAATACTAGATTTTACCTGCGGCTTCGCTCTCGTGAATGTAGATTTGTCATACTAGAATAATCTGTAAGACTGTTTTAATTCCTTTGGAACGGGATATTTTTTCTAGTTGAAAAGGATGTACTTTATGTCCTTTTCTGTACTGCCCTAGTAATCGATATAGTAGTAACTAGTAAGTCAGAATAGGCAGTTCCCAGAAAACAGCGCGCAAAGATTTTGTTACAATTTTAACGTTTGTGATGAAACTATATACATACATACTCGAATTTTATGTTCTATTTGTCAAAAGAAACGAAAATAAAATGTAGCATTCCAAATGAGTAATAAAAAAATGGCCTGGCTTTCCATAAGAGTCGGTCGGCTGCTGATCTTCTATCATACCTAACACATCGTTGGGCACAGGCGATCAAGACAAAGAGGGAGAAGTCTTGGCGGTTAGTTTGGACATAGCGAAGGCATTTGATCGTGTCTGGCACAAAGCGCTTCTTTCGCAGCTCCCTTCCTATGTGCATCCCGAGAGATTATGCGAATGGGTCACTAGGTTTTTAGCAGACAGAAGAATTAAGGTCGCAGTCGACGGTGAATGCTCTAACTCCATGCCTGTAAATGCTGGTGTCCCGCAAGGCTGTGTGCTATCGCCTACTCTGTTTTCTTCCATATCAATGACATGTTGCAAGTAAGCAACATTCATTGTTATGCGGACGACAGCACGAGCGATGCTCTTTATACCGGCCGCGGTAACATCTCTCGGGAAAACGTAATTGAGAGCCGAAACAAACTTGTGTCTGAAATTGAGACCTCTTTAAAGAAAGTCTCAGATTGGGCCAGACTTAATTTGGTCCGATTTAACCCCACAAAGACACAAGTCTGCGTGTTTACCGCTAAAAAACTTCCGTTGGTCGTATCTCCTCGTTTTGAGCACATTCCCATAACTGCCTCAGCCAATATTGGAATACTTGGTGTCGACATATCGAGTGAAGTCCAGTTCCGCGTCTATTTAGAGGGTAAGGCTAAATTAGCTTGGAAAAAGCTTGGTGTGCTCAACAGATCGAGACAGTATTTCATGCCGAGCCACCGCCTGCTACATTACAAGGCGCAGGTTCGGCCTCACATGGAATACTGTTCTCATCTTTGGGCAGGGGCACCCTAATACCAGCTTCTCCCTCTAGACCGCATTCAACGGAGAGCGACTCGAATCGTCGACTACCGGGTTGTTTCAAATCGGCTAGACCCCTTGGCGCTGCGTAGAGATGTGGCCTCGCTATGCATCTTCTATCGCTTTCACTATGGGGAGTGCTCCGAGGAATTGTTCGAACTGATCCCTGCCGCCTCTTTTCGCCATCGTCCTACGCGACAGAATTTCCATTCCCATCATTTAGATGGTTGGCAGTCCACAACAGTGCGCTATGAATACGGTATTTTCGGTACCAATACGACCTACAAACCTTCAAGAAAAGAGCGTACTCCTTTTTAAAAGGCGGGCAACGCATTTGTAACTCCTCTGGTGTTGCGGGTGTCCATGGGCGGCGGTAATCGCTTACCATCAGGCGATCCGTCTGCGCGTTTGCCTTTTATATCATAGAAAAATTTAAAAATCTACCCTCTATTGCCACGGCAGTGTACCCCTGACAACATGTAGGTCTGTATGCGAAATTTCACGATGATAGATCGAGTAGTTAAAGCGCGATAGCATAACAAACAAACAAACTCAAATTCGCATTTATAATATTGGTTAGGATATCATACCGATCCGTTATTAAAAGAAGAATTTCCATTGACGTATTTAAGGTTATTTTACAGTAAGGGACAGATACATTACATACAATCCTACAATATTTTGTACCTAACGTTTTTGGGGTGGGCATTAGATTATTATGGGTAAGACAAGTCCAACTAGCCTCTCCTTATATACGCCAATGTAAATAAACACACTTTTTGCATTTATGATAGGTAGGTATAAGTAAGGACAACTATGTAAGTACCCCGTTGACGTAGGTAATTGGCACACTGAATAATTTTCGGGGTGGTTTTAGTGAGCAGAAAAACCAAATTTTGAGAGAAAATCGTTTATAAGATTTTACGCTGTAAAAAGCAGGTTAGTACCAAAAAGTTGAGTTCATAATAAAAAAGCAACGGAATACTGGTTGGATAAGCACAAAACACTAATTCTTAATCACATAACAGTTATATTTGGCAGGTTCTAAGTAGGTACTTTAACTTTGGAACCAAGGCTGACCTTATATAAATTGCGTCCTCTTTATCTGTATTCAGGCGGCCCCTCTTTATTGATCTTCGCGGTCAAGACAAATTGTTGACAGGATAGTCTGTCTTTGTTTACTTCTATCAATATATTGCACTGAATTTAATATGTTATACGGTCATTGAGTTCATACGTAGCTACTACTTACGTACTTGAGGAAACAACTCGACTAAATTGTTAGTGACACGCGTTAATGAGCATATTCTTGCGCTCACAGAAATGACACGTTTGAGAGCAAATTATCTAATATTCAATATATCAGCGTGTGTACCTATTGTGGTTTTGCTTATTGAATTATGCAACACATCTGTGGTCTTACTACTGGATAATTTGCAGACACGTGGTTTTATTGTTAAGCTGAACCTCAAGTAACCAATTTCTGAAAAGCAGCTTAAAATCCGTGTTGCTACTTTTACGTGATACTAGAATGAAAAATCAGACAATAACCTATATGCCGCTGTTTTAGGTTCCGACGTCACAAAATATGATTTTAAGTGTAGGTACCTATTTCTCTTTAAGCCTTTATAAATGATGGGATTGATAAATACATTCTTCAAATATTTCTCTAAAATACAAACACTCGTTAGTCGTTTTTTAAATGGTAGATATATAGAGGATTCTGTAATATTACGTTAAATGTCAAACCACAACATAAACGCAAACAAATATATTTACATTTTATGCCACACCACGATTCACGAATAACCTCCAAGGCTTAAAGTTATATCACCGAATAGTAGATGTTTAAGCGTACACAACGCCCAACTTTTATAAACCCACGTCGGGAGATACTCGAATAAATTATTCGATCAATACAGCCAAGACTTCTTTATATTTTTAGATACAATGGCTTACCAGCTTTTAAGGTAATTAATTTAAAGTCGAAATATTTATACTAGTTCATAATTCATAATAAACGATACACGGAGATTGAAAATACGAATATACGACTTATTTTTTTAGTTTTATAACGTAACACTCTGTGCCATCTATGCGGTGTTATGGCGGTCTAATAAAAATATAGGTTACGTGTGTGTATAAGAGAGTCGATGTTCTAAATCATTGGCATGTCTGCGATGCATTCACTCAGACAGGTTGGGCGATGAACTTTCAGTCTCAGTTTATAGAACGCCGACATCATCACTCGATGTCTGGTTTCCATCATATTTCATTGTTTAAACTTCCGTAAATCTATAATATATTCTAGTAGGTCGAAATTATTCGGTGCCTAGCTGAATTCTAAATCCATATCTCGTGCGGGTGGGATTGTTATAACATTTAATTATCACTAGCCGTCGATTCTTTCAGTCTGTTACTTCGAAGCGCAGTAAAACGGCTGGTTATGGCTACGTTTGCGTGTAAGATCATTATCCAAGGTAATGATCAATCAAACAGTTTACGATCCACGCTTGTCTTCTAATATAATTAAACGTCTTCTTTATATAATAAATTAAGATTCTAAACGTCGACACAAACCATTAAAGACAGAAACTTATAAAGCTTTCTGGTTTCTTTTTACTAAACACTCACTGGGATAAAGATATTACAACCGACACAGTCAATTTCAGTTATGCTATTAACTGAATTTCAACTCCATTCAAAGTGTACTCGTAGGAGTAATAGAGTTTGTAAAGTTTAGGTGGCTAAAGTTTTACGTAGGTACTTACTTACCTAGGTAAGTACGTAACAATATCTTAGGGTAAATGCGTATTATTAATATTATTATACATAGGCGGACCCTTTAACGACAAGGACGGACAAGTTTAGAATAGTTAGAACAATGCTGAGATAAAATAAGTAAGAGTAAGAGCATTGATTGAAATTACATGTTAGGTAACAATACTCAAGTATTTATAAACACTAAAAAATATTTTCTAAATAATTAGGTATTTTTACTTACAACAAAAATCTGATACTTCAACTTACCTTCGTAATCATTTTGAGTTAGACTTTAAATTTAGTTACGAATCACCTTTGAGCAACATTTTTTTGGGTGACAACTTAATTTAACGAAGCTTAAACAATTTTCAGTGAACAGCCTGTTCTCCTAAATCTATTTACTTAATCGTATTTTCAGAGATTATTTAGCAGCTGACAACCGTTTTAGGGTAGGTACCTATGTATTTCTTTGTGTTTTTAAAGAAACACATAGACCGTAGCAAGTAGTAGGTACCTATTTAATTTTAGTTTAATTGTTTTATTTGATATTAAGGGACTGATTTGTGATATTGTACTTTAATGTATTATATGTTCAAAGGTTTTTTTAGCTTTAACCAGCATGTAATCAAAGCGAACAAAATAATAAATTTTATATAATTCCCAAGTATAATATAAAGTTCAGATCACATAATGGATCTGGAATTGTAGGTGCCTATTTTTAAAGCCTGTATTTCAAGATACAACTTCACACATAGTGTGTGACGCCTCTTCATTTGGCCATAGTGTATTGTGTTAATTAAGTACTCAATTTTGTAAATTAAATGACTCTGCCTAAAATTATTACTATTAGTATAATTATTTAAATATCGTATTATATCCAGCAGTGTATTGTAATGAATTGATTATAATTATATAAATTAGAATGATAACTAAACTTCAATACTTACATAAGTCATATTTGTTTTAATCAATCTTGCTGTTCGTAATGGAGAGTTTATTGCCTCATAATTATTATCTTGGTTATTGAACTTATCTAATTCAGTCTATCACGATGCCTGAAATCTTTTAAATCTTTCACTTGTTGGTTTTCTAATTAATAAATAACTTGTAGCTACTTACAAAATGAAACCTTGGGAAATTCCGTATCGCTTTTTGGAAAAGATAGTAAGCACTGATTCTTCGTAGAAAATACCTACCTACCTAGCAATGAGAGATATTTTAAGAACTGAATTAAATAACATAAATCTGAATGTCCAGATTGAAGACAATTACTTTCAAATAGATGTCAACTTTTGATTTATACTCCAAAAGCTTTCACCCGGGATTTCACTCTTGTAGAATTTGAAGAGTCAATTCATTTTCACCAATCATGATTTGCACTTTCGTATAGGGCTGTCTGCTACAGAGAGGGCAAGTATTCTATCTTCCTGTCTGCTCAAATACTTGACAGGATACATTACAATACACAACATTGAATTAAATCAAGGTCTATAAAAATAATGCGATGCTTCTGGGACTAGTTTCTTCTGAGCCATGTATTATTAGCGATAAGATAAGTAATAACTCTTAGCTAAAGTCGTCTACAGTATATCTAAGTTTTACTGTGTGCCACTAATAAATAAGAGAATTAAGTTCAATAATTTCGATAAGTAAAATAAGACCTATAGTGATTTAAGTAAACAGCAGAAAATATTCTACACATAAAATAAAGTTTCTTACGTAAATGATACGAATAGGTATGTCCAAAAAGATACCTCAACATGAATATTCAAAGCGAAGGTCTCGTTAAATCCAGTAATGAGATTTCAATAGACTGATCCGCCCCGCAACATGTGATGTCGATTTAAGATGTCTAAGTAGGTACGCGTCTACAGTAAATTGATTCAAGAGAAACGGAAACATCCAATTGTATCTAAGCCATCAGTCGACGCGAGGACGATGGTGCCCATACATACGACAGCATTACTTTATTCATCATGGTTCGTTTATTTATTAATATAGCGCTAATCCAGGGCAATATTAATAGTCAAAGTGGCCGTAGTCGAATGAATAAAATTTGCGATCGAGAGTTCGATTCCTACTCATTATCAAAGTAGGTTCGCTCCTTCTTTACATTACCAAGTCTCGTGCCATGTTATGCTAAAACATGCTCTGCTACCTCTAGGGCCTAGTATCGCTGTGTTTCTATACTTACATATATCAAATTTTAACTTCCACCCGCATCTTCAGTCATTTGCTGTTCCAGTAAACCACAGACTATGTAACGCAGCATACCATACTATATTATTTTTACATATCTCTCCATTTTAGAATCAGTTCAGTTATTTCAAAAATTACCCACTACATACTACAAAATATTTGTTGGTATATATAATTCCAATTATTGTAGGTACCTACTTTTAGATAAAATTATGTAATTGACGAAATTACAGAAAAATAAAAATATAGTAAATTATGAAATCAACCTATTTTACTTCACGATAAAATCCTTTTAAAAATGTCGGGCTATCGCTTACTGTTAACCCCAAGTACACGTTACTGTATTTTCAATGTTTATATTTTTAATTTTAATGGTGTTGCTATACCTAACGTTTACCTTACACATAGCAGTCATTCATCAGCACATAAAAGTTTTGTCATATAAAAAATTATCGACATGTGGCTGCGGTGGGTGCGGACTCCTTTATAACTTTGTCCAGCAAGCTGCTGCGTTATATTAATAAGTTACGATACTAATACATTTTAAAATCACTATTATAAACAATGTCGTTTTTCCTTTGAATATTAGCTTCCTACGCACCGTCCATTAAAAAGCATTTTTACTGAGTTTGCTTAATGAGACCTTCGTTAACCAGATAATTTCTTTATCGACTTCTTTTGAAAAGTTTCACTCGTTTAGAGAAATATGATTTTCATTTTACTACAAAGTAAAGCTTATTGTCATTTTGATAAGGCTTTCTATTGTGGAGTGTATTCGATCGAAGTTTGTGAAAGCTATAAACAACGGCTATGGATGGTTGGAATAAAATAGGATAGTGAGTAGGTTATAAAATAACAATTGTGTAGGTAGTGCACCCGGCGACAATCTATAACAATTTTCCCAGTTGACAGCGTGGCGTGGGATGACAAGCATAGGTGCTCGTTGTTATGTGACATGCTCTATTTATCTATATCTTTATATTTTTAATATAATTTCTGGGTCAACCCAAACCATTATTGTATTAGCTGGACGCGTAACAATGGGTAAAGTAATATTATGATACTTGGGTATAAATCCGAGTATATAATATTAATATTGTATCTACTAGCTTTTCTGACAAATTCATGTACTTAGAATTATTTACTTACCTTTACAGTCTGTTCAAAAACGTGGTTACGAATATTGCTTTTTCTATAAGCGATTGCTATGATCAGATCATAATCGTTAAGAACATGTTTGATAACAACATTTTGGAGGATTCAAACATAAATGATTACTGCCCTAAAGTGCGGTAGAGTTCACAAACATTCAAATCACGGTCCTCCTGGCATTTAAAACTGTGGGTCACGCAAATTTTGTGTTCCATACATAGTGATCGAATTTATAACATGATAGGTATGCATTGAGGCGACCACTTTCTCCATACACCAAATGTGCAGGCAAACTATCACGAATATGTACCTCATTCTAGCGATAATAATAAAATAAACAGGCATCTTTGCACCAGTTTAGTTATACTAGTATCGCGGCACTTTACTAAGATTGGAACCACAACAATAAAGCTTCAAAGAATACCCAGTATCAGAACCAATAAGAATTTTGGGATTACATACATTTTTATATAGCGTGGGAAAGGATCTACAACACTTGGTGTAGTAGTAAAGTCAGGAGATCATTTATATCATTATGTCGCCTGTGTAGTCAAAACATTGGATTAGAACAAGTCTTGCATCAATCTTTGCGATTTATTAGTTCAACTTGAATGGTTTCATAGTATTCCCATGTCTTGTCTTATCTAAATGGTATATGAAAATATGTACCTATAATTTAGGGATCGAAAGCATGAATTAGCGACTCGAACGATGAACCATTATTTTCCGTGACTTAACAATAAAGCTCAATTTTAAGGTTAAAAACCCAAATGACGTGATGAATGTACCTAAGTTTAAAAAGGAACTTCTTTCCGAGATTACTACACTTTTCCTTATTGATATTTAAAGGTAGATATATACTTATATTTAACTTTCAAATTTCCTTGAAAAGGTTTCCTTCTTACTTTATTGATGTAAGTTTCCATTTCGCCGTTTTCCAATGTGTATCTAATACCTGCAATCCGATTATAGCGTAGTAGAGCTTTGCTAGTTTCAGCATGAATAGGCCAGCTCGACCGGGTAAGTACTACCAGACTCTCTAACAGAATATCAACGTAAAATTGCAGTAAATATATGTACTATTGCGTTTCATCCGAAGAGTAAAAGCGCCCGAGGCCCGAGTCACCCACTCGGTCCCTTGCTTCCCATCCTCCTCTGTCCTCCCGTGTTTCACCCATCCCCTTCACATAGGCTATGAAAACTGATTACCAGACAAACCGTTACTATTGCCTGCGGTTTCGCTCGCCCCGGGAATTCTACTTTTTCTGGATAAAAGATATCCTATGTCCTTTTCTGTATCCCTGAACACGTGTATGTGACTGTAATACAAAAAAAGAGACTTACCTATAAGATTTTTAATCAATCCACATATTTATTTTGATCTGCTTTGCAATTTCTGAATAAGGATATTCAAAATAGAATAAGTACCATATCCTATATGTTTGGTATTAGGGTCTGTAATTGAAAATCTTACCATCAACATCATTGCATTGATTTAAAATTTAAAGGAGCACATAATTCTCCATAAGTTCAAAGCTCGTATGTGACAAATTTCTATAAGTAAATACAATTTTGTTGAACAAAATTGCCAATTACGGCGCACACAGGGTTTCTCAAATAAAGAAAATGCATGTTAAACTAATCATCGCGGTATGGTGACTAATGAGGGATTTTAATCACATCGTACGATTTCAGAACGATGAGTATGCGCTTCACAAAAATAAACTGGTACGCATTCCTCGAATATAAATGTACTTGTACCTCGGCTTTTGAACTCCGCGGTGTATTGATAGGTAAACAATTATATTTAAGTTCATATCGAAGGAGTGCATGCATTCTAATACTATATAGGTATATATTTTGGTAACTACATATTTTTCTTTTCTAACACTGAGTTACGGACGTTATTATTTACATTGCAAAGAATTACATTTTATCTTCAAAAATGTTAAAATCCTATTCATTTATAATGTAATAAGCCGTACCTTTTATGTGTTAAAGGCCGAAACAACATTTTTATTTTTTCTTTATTAAAGACCGGTACCTAGAGCTTATTATTTAAAGAAAGCAGTAGATTATTGATAACCAAAATGTCCCACAATTTTAAGCATATATAAATAAATTTGGATACGTATCTACATTTTGATGTCTATAGATCTCTAGAGATGTTTGTACTTAAAATAATAACAAAGGCAGATTTAAACTACATTTTTAGGTACAGATATCTACTTCATCAGTAGTATACGTGTTCTTATGAACAGTAGTTAAATCTCTATGCCCTCTGTGAATCCTTGCGCCACAGAGTGAGCTTTGTTTTACAGCAGATGCAAGTAAACACAGCGACCCGACATCTGGCATATTTTTTTTATTTCCACTATACAAAGCTCCGATTTCGGTATCAACCGATATACAGCTCAAGTTAAATCATTTTCGTGAGCAAAAAATTAACTTGAGAGTTTACAAAAAGAATGATGTTTTTAAAGCTTGGTTAAGCTTGGTATTATGACTTAAAGACTATAAAGTACCTACTCCAAAGTATAATGTAGTTACTATACATAACTAACCTTAGCGTTAATTAATCTTATGTTAATTTAAATAAGCATTCATAAAAGACAGCCATTCTTATAAACTAACACTGAATTAATTCTAAATTACACTAAATCCAGGCGAGTCCTGAGTTAAACAAAGCCGATATACTCTACTACAGTACGGAACAACACTGTTACAAATCGTATTGAACAATATAGATACATTCTCGCCAATTCATTGCGTCCAAACAAACCATACATAATATAATAACGGGGGAGAGCATCTGTTTTCCGGCATGCTCTTGTTTTATTGCGCTTTCATATTTACTAAATGCCGTAAATTTAACAAAATAAACCACTTTGCGGAATAATCTGGGTAGTTTCACATTGTGTTTAATCAACAACAGCAAAATATGTCCAATAAAGTTATCTGGGGGTTTATGTAGGTCACAGAGTACAGTGAGTTTATCGTATGCTTAAAGAGTGTTAGTAAGTGTTTAGGTAATAGCGTCCCACGTCACAGTTCTCATATTTCGAACGACGCGACAGACGAGTCGAGATTGAAATTGTAATACGTACGTACTGGGTCATGCACAACTGCCTCCCGAAATTCATTTTAGATTTAGTGCCGCTTTTTGATGACTCTTTCTATTCTTACACGAAACATACACAATAATTGACAGATATTTTTAATACAGCCAGGTCTTTATTTAGTCGATACGAGCTTATAGACTTGTTTACCTGACAAAATTAAGCACAAACTTCCGAACCCTTGTTGCCTTTTTATAGGGCTTGCTGCTATTATTAGAAAGAGTTATAATTACCGTTGATACAGTGTTACCCTATGCGAGGGGTCCGTCGCCGGTCATGAATGGGGTTTGTGTTTACAAACAGCGACGCCTTGCAGGCCACGCCGCCGCCGCCGCGCCGCGCCGTGCGGAGCTTGGAGGCGGACGCAGTACACGCATAAACACTTAAAATTAAAACTGGTGCCACATCTCCCCTTTTCATGAAGCATATGTAAAGATGCCATATCTGTCTTGTGTGGGCGGATAGTCCTGAATTTCCGAGTGTTACATAAAACAAAAATTTACATAAGATCAGAAATTTCGCGGTGTGGTGGTGTAGACTAGAGATTGTCACAAAATTAAATCGAATTGGCCGAAATTAAAACCATATAATTGTTTCTAGAAGACGCTATGACTTTTGTGACCTCTGTTGTGCCTCTGCGATAGACTCTGCGTCTTAAATCGACATCAAGTATGTTTTTATCTACATTAGATAAATAATAGAAGCGTTATACGGTTTTTTGTTACACTTGTAGCATTAAATGTAGAGGTTAATAAAGAATATTATTGTATTGGAATATCTTGCACGATAAAAACCGATAAAAAGCATGTGAGATCCAAATCAAGCTTCTGAATAAAGTATTAAAACTGTCGGCCACGAATCGAAATCCATCAGTGTAATTGAAGATATCGCGATATCGACAGCTATTTCAATATTCATGAATCCATGGTTACAGCGTATCTGAGCGCTTGTATACACGGTGCGTTTCCTGTGCGCGCGTGCTAAGAAAGCTTCGCTTCCTCGTGAAAGGGCGCACGTGTGCGGTGTGCGCCTAAAACCCGCGTTTGGTTCCACCTGCGCCCGCGCCGGTCCACGAGATACACAACAGGCGCAGAGCCCGCCGCGCGCCCGACCAGATGTGTCGTGTATAGTGTGTACATTCGGTGATCTCCGACCATGGGACCCCAGTTTGACTATTGCCTTCGTGCCACCAGTGAGTTATCAGTACTTAATTTTCATACTTTGTTTGTTGTGCCAATCTTATTATGGAAGTTCGAGATCAGCGAGCCGACTGTGCTCGCTACGCTTGTGTAGACATTAAACTTTAGCAATTTACCTTCGGCATAAGTTGAAGAAGTTATTTTATTTTCCGATAGGAAAATCGGTCGCGCAAATATCTAGCTTATGAAAGTTTATTTTAATTTATTAATGATGAGTTTTGTTATGTTTGTATCGTATACTTTTATGTACTTAGTAATTTATGTGTAGTAGGTACGTATTTACAAACAGTCTTCGACAGTGGTTTCGTTTGTGGACGTTAAGTACATTGTTTCCTAATGAGGCATCGGTGTGTATTATTAAGTGTCGATGATAACTGTTTGTGACAAAGTAGGTATTGCAACGTAATCAGTATTCTAGTGCGTCCTCGATGCGATTGTAATTAACGGCGCGGGCAACTCGGAAAGATGCTTCTGCACGCACTGTTCTTAAAAATCCTGAAACATCATATTTCTTGGAATGTATTTGGTGATTTCTTTCGTTTCGCGTTTTCTGAGAATTGAGATTGATTCATTGATCAAATGGCGCCTACTACATATTATGTTTTAACTATGTGGTAGCATCATGAATTTCGATCTATAAAAAGCAGCAGTATTTTTTTATTATACCTTGTGTAATTTTTTCATATTTTAATTGTTAACTAACATTTGGGAAATAATATATCTTCCCACGCGTAATTTATCGACTACTACTTTTAATCCTTGTTACAATGCTTAACTTAAAACGCAATTAATTACTGTCAACTACGTCATTACTTGCCAATAATGCAACAATAATAGTGAATACCATTGTGCTTGTTATTTAGGAGTGAGCCCGCTATTGTCACTCACTTGTTTTTACTTAGCCATATGTGTTTAGGGACATTTCTATGCCACCCTGTAGCCTGAATCGACCCAAAACTCTGCACATGCGGGCTCTACAAAAAAATACAAAAAGTGTGAAAGAACTTCTGCCATATCCCGTGGCAAACAGCCTGGGAAACCGGGATTTATAAATCTTTATTTAGTATCATTTATATCTCTTTAATATTATTTATAGTCGCTGTTGAGGTTGGTAACAAATAGTTCTTTTGAAACTCGAGGCACTGGCTGCTTTATGAAAAATATATTGTTCATATTCTATAGAAGTACGATTTAAGATTCAAAATTAGAATTATCTATTCAATGTGTTTAGGTCACAACGATATGAATGTTTAAAGTAATATTGGGGACGGGTAAAGTTGATTGACATAAAATAAAGTCGTCACGAACATTCCACACAATGATAGGTATACATATAAATGCATTACTTGCTACGGTATTGCATTCTAGGTAGATACATACTGATTGCCTGCAATAAAAAAATATTACAAGAATTTACCTATAAATTGTGGTAATCTTATCACATCCTTACTTAACAGATCGATGTCGCGTTTGTTTAAATTGTTATTGACGCTCATACGAATGCCCTCTAGCTGCCTCATCCATCAGTTATCAACTCATCAGTGTGTAACAAGTACATAAACAATTACCTCATTCGATTAAATAACTTCTCCCTTATTTAAGTATATAGATAATTTCAAACTGTGACCCTACTTGTTATAGATAATAATATTAGCCGGCAGCCCTGTATTAAACTGTCACATTGCTGGGCACGGGCCTCTTCTCAATGTGAGAAGGATTAGGCCATAGTCTACCATGCTGGCCTAGTGCAGGTGGGCAGACTTCACATATCTTCGAGAACATTATGGAGAACTCTCAGATATGCAGGTTTCCTTACGATGTTTTCCTCTACCGTTAAAGCAAGCGTACACTATGTATAATTAGCAGTGATCGGAGTAGGTAGATTGATTTTTGGTACTTGTATCATAAATGCACACAGAAACAATAACATGGATAAGCCATTTTCCCGGAAAGTAATTCCGGTATTTCCGGATTCAATTAAATATTGTTAATGTTGGTAGTGATATTATTCCTACTCAATTCAAAATTTAAAGGAAGGTATCAAAACTAAATTAATTCATTATTTATCTGTTGAATAATAAAAACAATCGAATTCCGATCGAAGCTTTAATTTTTATTTTTAGCCTTTTATGGCTAGAACTTTTATAGATAGACATAAATTGTTGCACTTAAATTTAAATATTTTCATAGGGGTCATGGTAATTTGCATTAAGGGTAGAATAAATGACGGGGCCCCATAGAGGGCCAATGCCTGCTGGGGCCGTGAGACTGTTCTAAGGATGCACCACGACTCTGAAACGTAAAGGGCATACGAAGGAACAGGTTGATTTTAGTCAGATTTTAGGACCAAAAAAAAGGGGTAGAATAAAGAAAAAAGATAAAAATCAAGATTGTTTATTGTTAAATATGTACATTTTACATTTATTCACATTTTTAATCTTCATCGATTACAATGTCAGCATCCTGGTAATCCTGATCTTTACAATTAAAATATATAACTATGAGTTTCTCTATATTTTCTATTTTCAACCTATTTCTTTTAACATCTAAAGTCCATTTATAAATGGAAAAAGACCGTTCTACATCTGACGATGTCAAAGGAGCAAATTTTAAAAAAGGTATTAAATTATGTGCTTCATTTTTTTCAATGGCCTCACTATATTCTCTAAGTGTGTCTAAATCTGGGTTTCGTTCCATAACACGTTCTATTTTATTTTTTATATTTTCTGAATTGCACTGATTTATAGCATCTCTGACGTTGTCAAATGCTAAAAGTGAATCTGTCAACGATAAATTATGCTTTTGCAATTCTTTTAAAGACAAATGAATTATAAAATAATTGTCTTTAATGTAATTTAAATCTTCTTTTAAATTTTCTTTTTCTATAATATTTTTTGCCTCTCGAATAGATACCGCATCAGAGCTGCTTAAACAAGATAATACTTCTTTTATTTTTTCAAAGTTTTGAGCGTAATAAAATGCTGCCTCTAACCAAGTGCCCCATCTTGTAACAACTGGTTGGGGAGGTAGCGGCAAATCTGGATATTTTTCTTTTAAAATTTTGACTCTACTTGGGGCTTTCAAAAATACCTTTTTAACATTTGCTATTAAAATGTTAACATCGTGATATTCTAACCTAATTTGCTCAGATACGCGATGAAGAGAGTGCGCCAAACATGTTACGTGCTTCATTTCAGGTAAGTATTGTTTTAAATTTCGTCCTGCAGACAGCATATATGCAACGCTATCAGTGCAGAGGACAAGAATGTTACCTACCTTCGATTCAAAAGAATCTTCCCAAAAGTTTTCCAAACATTCTAACACAAATTGCGTGATTGTTTGTCCATTAACTACAGTTAGCATTTTACATGCTACCAAATAAGGTCTAGTCAAATTGCTAGGATGTAATGGTTTTATTAAAAAATGGACTATATAGCGACCTAAAAAGTCTGTCGTTTCATCTAATGATATCCATAGTTTCTCATTTTTATAATTTTGCCGAATCGAATTGATTTTATTCTTAAAAAACTTGTCCAAGTAAACTTTCCGTAACTGTGATTCATCTGGCAGAGTACGATTAGTACACGTACAACAACAGGTACTACACATATATCTTTTAAAGAAATCTTGAAAAGTAGTATTTTTCATCTGAGACCACGGAATATTGCACAAAATGAGAAATTTTATAAGATCAAAATAAAATTCCTCTTCGGGCCGCTTAAACTTTCCCTGGTGTACTGCTCCTTCGATATGTCTTTTAACGTTTCCTTTATTTATGGTTTTCAAATGGCTTTCACATTTTGAACAGTATATTGTACCACTAGCGTGATCGTAAAGTAGTTCGGGATGACCGGATATCCATTTTTCTACAGTTTCAGCCTTGACGTTTGCCATATCTGAACTTTGTTTTAGAGATGGAACCTCGTATATATCACCTAAAACAAAGACATGAAAAAATTACATTTTATTTAGTTTATTTAGCTTACTCCGTTTGTTTTATTTTTCGTGGATCATATTTAGTCATTGAAATTTCACCCTCTTCCTGTCAATCCAAAATGGCTGCCGCTACAAGATGGCGGACAATTTTTTTTTTTTACAATTCCATCAATATATATATATATATCAAATGAAAGGGCTTGTTACGTAGAATATTTTGTAGAGAAGTAGATAAGGCCTATAGTAATTTATTTTACCAATACATTGCAAGAGGACACAGGGCATTCAAATTATATACGGATTCCAGTAAAATGTCGGTTAATAGTGGAGTTAGCTGAATTGCGACTACATTACTAGAATATCATAATTTTGTTTCGCACTAAGCTCACTGGTTCATACTCTATTAAAGATTTAACAATATTAAGACTCATGGTATGTTCAGCAGGTTAAGCGAACAAACACAATACTAAAAATATTCTTATAGTACATCCAAACATGCTTTATACTCCTTGTAACTAGTAAAATATTACTTACCAAAGCTTGGTTTAAATATGTAGATCCAATTCAATAGTGAAAAATCTGACTCCGTATATTCGAGCCAAATCGTGGTTTAGAGCAGATTCCAGAAGTCAGTATGTACACAAGCCAGGGTCAAGTAACGTTTTCACAACACAGTAACAAACAAAGATGCGCACTCTACGAACCGAAGTAAACGAGTGAGCTACCTGGCATGTCGTCGGCGGGCGTACGCATTGTTCTGATAACCGGTTATTGTACCACCCATGATCCTTTGTTCTGATTGGTCGTTGGGTTTTGTCAAATCGTGACTGTGTGCCGTTAAAAAAAATATGAAGAATAATAAAGAATAATATTGCTCATTTTATTACAACTCCTACCTTTTTTTGAGGATGGCAAATCATCAAATGACTCCTTCCACTCTGGCAGAATAAAATTCCTACATAAGTTCCGGTTTTTTTTTAATAATCCACCAATTCCGGAGGAATGTCCATATTAATATATACGTTTCGGATCAATGACCCCATTTCAATCTACCTACTCCGATCACTGATAATTAGGCATGCCATAGTTATATGTTTTTTTGAATGAAATTGTTTATCGTTTCGTTGTTCATAAATTGTACTTATATGGATGATACTTAATTGATAAAATTTATGAAGGTTGGGTATCGAAAAAGGTTTAATTGCAATATTATGTAAGTACAAATTACTATACAATTATTAAATAAATAATAATAGCCCTGTTCACAAACTGTCTTAAGACCGAACACGGGCCTTAGTATAAGAAAGATTAAACCGTACCACATTGGCCTAGTGAGGTTTATTATTTAGTCACTAATAGGTACACATTTTTTTGTGTATTATAATGTATTTTTGTTTGAAGATAGACATTTCTAAATATAGTTTAAGACCTTTTATGTAACTAGTGCAGTAAAGCGTGTGGACATTTACGGCTGATATACAAAATCACTTAAAGTTAATATCCACACACCACACACCTACATGCACTCCTAATGACGGTTGCATCATGTACGTAATAGCTTCTACTATTACGAGTCTGATCCTACTTATAACACATTCCCTACTAAGTATAATGTCAGCTAGCCAAATAGTTTATCATTGCACTAGTGAGACATCTAGATAGGGTAGACAATGGGCGAAAATTGCCTTCAATTCGCATTTTCCGGCTTTCAAAAGTAGGTTGCTACACTCGACCCGCACTGGACGTAATGGAGAGCCGTTAGTTCATTGGGGTTATTGAATAATTCCCGTGTGTCGCAGTCGCATAGCACTGGCCAGCGTACGACGTCGCATCAGACTTCTCCATGATACTCGGTATCGGTACATATCTCGCCTTATATTTAATAGTTAACGCTTTATATTCTAGCAAATTAATGTATTCTTTGTTTTTACAGATAACCCGTCATATTTTGCGTTGCCTAATAACGATGTGACCGACAGCGCAGAATCACAAGGTCCATCTGAACCATGTTCCCGTTCAGCACCAGGCCGTGTCTGGCCAGACGCTGGGCGGCCCTTCAGCTCACCACGAAGGAGAGAACCAGAAAGCCCCAGAAGGAAAGAGTTCAGGGCTCTGCTCAGATCTTTATCAGCGAGAGAACCGGAGCAGGCGGAAGCATTTTTAAAAGGCCAACCGAGACCCGGGGACTGCGCTCCTGGCGACATGAGGCACACGTTTACTGCTCCACGTATTAAGTAAGTTGCTAAACCTTGAAAGGAATTAAAGGAAAGGATGTCATCTATGCTGTTCTCCCTACATTGTTTTATTTTTGCTACAGGAAGGGCAAAATAAGTACAACAGTGGTAACATCAGAAGGTCCTCAGGAGCGCGAAGAGGTGTTCTACACAATCCCCCTCCAAGGGAGACGCAGGCACTCAGTTGGCGGCTATTTAGCAACTGGTGCCGCCGGCGCGGGCGAAGTCACTACAGTCCCCAGTGAAGTACCAAGAATGCCCCCACCGAGGTTCAATCAGAAAGAAGAAGATTCTATCAAGAGGCGACGACCAAAGAACTTTACCTTTAAAGGTATGAACAATATTTTAATTAGCAACACAGTACATAAATACCTACCTATATTTAAATATCGCGCAGCATAGGCAAGCAGATCATAAATATACGTGAAAGCGACTATCTGCTCGTCATGATTTATCAACAAATTGTCATTTATTTGAGAGACATATATTTACTTAGGCTGTTTGCAATCTATCAAAACATCTAATAGATTTCACTTAAGATTATTTCAAATTTCAATGTTTCGTTTAAACTGTTATCGGATGATAAAGGAATGATTTATTTACTAATAGTTGAAACGTATACGTACCTACTTAGTTAATTAAGGAACATATTGAGTTGATGTCGTTAGTATAATTACTTGCAAAGCTGAGTATGAATCAAAAGTTTGAGCAGATAATATGTTATGTGCAAATTAGTTCCTTATACTAATATATTCTCAACATGATATCCGTTCTACTACAGAGTATATTGGACATGTCCACGTTTATGAGAAGGACAAGACAAATATTCAGACATTTCTATATGGTTATTAATGTTAAGTTAAACATAATAAATATATTATTTCCTTTTTGGTATTACGGTTTATTTAAAGATATGTGCGTCTATGTTCAAAACATGAACATAATTACAAACATGGAAATTATGGTATACACTTAGTTAACTATCTTAAAGGAAGCACGAGCAGTAAATTCTATTATTAGATAATTATGATGTAGGTATATGGAAGTGAATAATAATGATAAATGGTCGTAAACAAGTCAATCGAAAGCTAGAGCCGATCGAGAGATCGTTGCACCCCAGCCGCCCTTTGACCCTCGCGATACTACTGTTGCGTGATACAATAACATCTCCGAAATGTCCAATAACTTCGGCGGTACTTTTGATATCTCACTTGCCCTTTACTACGAGCTATCTATAACAAAGCTGCGATGCACTAAAATTACTTTATCAGCTCAATAAAAAAGTTGTAGGCGATAAGCTCGTTTCGTTCGTCTCCATGTTCGCTATCAGTGTGACAGCTTATCAGTTTTCAGGAATCGTAATTTTCCTCCGATTAGGCGTATCTGCGAAACGCGAATAGAATATAATAAAAACGTGTTTAGTGTTTACTGTCTCGTATTTGGTCGTCGATAACGCCTCGGGCATATTTTATTTACACATGAGCCCAAATTTGTTTGGCAAGATTAGGCGTGAGGGATGGCGATGGCGTTGGGACTTGCGATTATCGTTGTCGCGACGAGCTTTTAGTATGCGAAGTGCGTGCGTGTGCGCCGCCGCCTGACGCCAGCGCGCGCAGTCGCCGGCCGCGCGCGGTGCGGCACATGATCGCGAACCGACACTTCTCCCTGTCACAGTTCTGAGGGCTCTTGTATTAATTCCGTGCGCTTTCTAGTGCTCGCCTGCAGTTCAGTGCAATGACAGGCGCTTAACTTGAAACTGTCGGGACTAACGATTTTTCTCACTCGCGTCGACATGGAGGACAAACGATTAGAAACAATGGCTGATACAAGTAAGTTTGTTATTATTTATAATTTTATAATATTGTGATTCTTACTTAAAGTTTTTACTTATTGACAGTTGATGTTTGACAGTTTTTGTGACGGTTAATTTTAAATAAATTGTCAGTTTGTTTTAGTTAACTTTCATGAAGTTTATACCTTGAACACTGATGTTAAGTAAATTTGTATTAAGCGAAAATTATATAAGCTACAGTCACGTATCCGAGACATAACCGAGTATGTTCCAATCAATACGTAGTAAGCGGATTAGTTAACTACATTATATACATAAGCTCCTTGATTTGATATAAGTACTTACTATGTATCTACCTACATACGGGGAGATTACGGTGTTCTGTATTGGTTACTGATAATAATTAAATACGTCAGTAACAAAGACACACATAATTTTAATTAACATTAATTATTAAATCCTTACTACAATTAGTATTACAATTTCCCTTACATTACTAACGCCTACGAGGGCAAGCTTAACTTTTCATTTCCACGATCTTTAATTTCATGTCGGGATTCTCTTTATTTTCGGCAAAAAGAAAATCCCTGAAAGCTTTGTGGTGATGAAAGTTATTAGTTTTATTACTTTTGAATAACGACAGGCTTTAGATTGCTTTTATAATTTATTTTTATGTTATACAAGTGGTCATTAAATTAGTCATACAATGACGCTCGTAGCATGGCAACATGCACAGGTCCTTTAATACGCCTAGATAATAAGCCATTGTCTTCGCTATAGACGGCTTCAGCGGCCTTCACTTTACTGAACTCAACAACGTCACACTTTGTAATTCGAAAATGTCCAGCTCCATCCAAAATCAATGCCAAAGAAACACCGTACAACATTACCAAATTAGATTCACCGTTGCCATGCGCAGGTCTACACGACTCTGAGCTTTAAGGCTAAGAGTTACAGAAGAAACCCATACACCGAGCTGTATCCGCAGCGGTCGGCCGGTGCACATTAAATATGCAGGGTGGCATGTATGGCTGAATAAACATAGTTTAATTTACATGCATCGAAGCAACTCCCGTAATGTACTCGCATTGGGAATGTAAATGCGTAAACGTCTTGTATAACTTGACTATATCGTCGGCGCAGGATCGCTCCCACAGATTGTGTTTAACTGATGAACAGGCGACAAACAATTGTTTAAATACAAAGTACCTATAAAATGGGCTGTTTACACAATTTTGCCTTCTTCACAATAGGAAACAAAGTTAGAAGCCGTACTTTAATACCCTAGGGGACTTTGGCTTTGAGAGCTTTTCTTAGTATTGTTTGAATATGTTACTTAAAATCCACGACATTAAGGTAAAACAGTGCCATATGATTTCGTATCAGTAGGTAAGTATTTGAAACAGCGTTAGTGGTGACATACTTGTTATTATCAATACTACTACTGTTTAGTAGGTAGGTGTACCTATATCGTATTTCTTTTGTCTTACAAACTGCTGTCGCGTTATCAGCGAGTGTATTGAATTATAACTTTGTTTGTGACGTCTATCGGCGTCGTATCGTGTCACACAGGAGACGAGACTGGCTCTTATCACAACGACCGCATACAAGGCTGTAATTAGTTAATACTAGGAAATTATATAATTATGCTATTAATTTCGAAGGATGTTAACTTTTAAAGAATATAGCACTTTATTCACTTATATATACATATAATATACGGTATTAGTTTGAGCAAACACTGTCAAAACAAAGATCCATTCAAAAGTTCTCGAAAAATACAAAGTTCACATAAGGGCCGAAGGGAAGTGCTATTTAACCATTTTTTCAATGAGTCAGTAAGCAGAATTAGTTATTTAAGCCAACACGTGTCTGCGAACGGTCAGTAGGCTTGAAGCAAGCGTAATGATAGTAATTAATGATGACTCAACATTATAAATCGTTATTATAAAATGTGCCTTATAATTAAACCAGAAAGTATGATTTAGCGCTTAAGAACTGACAGTTTATGAAAAAGATTGTTTATTTTGATCTCATGAATCACTCGCTGTCGGCTGTTCTCCGACGTATTCTCTTACTATTTGTTAGTGAACATGTTTAGTATTAGCCCCTTTTTTGGCAAACAATAATATCCTGTAATAACTAGGTTATAAACATATTCATCAAACATAAACACCGATTGGTTAGATAAACATCAAATAACTCCGTTAAAGGATCGGTGAAACAGTTTCAATTTGCATTACTCACACATTTTCAGAGAACAACACCTACTAATACGCCCCATAACAACATCTTGCATCTTGTAATTTCTTAAAATATGATCTCATATTTACTTGACCGACTGGAAATCTTTACGTTTCCCTGCAATTCTTGGAAATGTCTTCTAACGGAATGAATAGGCAACATCGCCCACGTCCATTCCCAGTGGGGCATAATGAATGTCCTATTTACCAACAATGTACTGTACGAGGGCAGATGAGTACAACAATACCTATTGTCGTATTACGCGTCCTACTAATACTTTTGTAGCAAGACGAATAAATCCATCTTGAGCAAATGTATACAATGTATACGTATCGTGGGCGCATTTATGTGCGTAATTACGGATAGTAATTACACTTTAACGTCTCTACAACTGGGAATTATGTCCTACAACTTGCGCAAAACCTTACCCAAGTTAAGGAACTGCATATCAAAAAGCTACCTGTCGGTCTGGGAGTCATTATAGGGAGCTACAATATTTCACCCGACACATCAAAGACGTCCGCGGCGGGCATTGAACTGAAAACTGAAAGCGGTGGAGCAGTGAGCACAGCCGACTGTGCCCCAAATGCTACGATATGTACCTGTTTTGTTCCACTTTAAAACTTGCGTAACGTCCAATCTGAAGTGATAAAAATAGGGTTTTAAGTGCAACCTGACGGAAGACACGCTGAAAAGATTAGGTACCTACAATTCAAGAGCTTATGCCTACTTGAGCAAACTCAAGATAAAGTTTAAAAGCAAGGCGACTAGTACTTTCGGCTTCTACTTATTAATTATAATTTAATTTTACCTACTTACTTATCAATTAACGGAGTCAAAGAGAAATTCCAGTTCTAATTTAAAACTTGAAGTGCTTCCGTTCTACTTGAGCAGAAAATAGTCGCATGGCAACACATAACTGCATATCGCGGGAGTCATATTCAGCCCTCGTGTTCTGTTACCCGCTGCATTTAATCGGCTATAGTTATTCCGGGCGACGCTGATAGACGTTTGTCTATTTAGGAAACGGATATTACATTTAGTCGGGTCTTCATTTGGCGGCAGAGGTGGGTAAGTATAAACCCGTACGAGTTTCCGGCGCGCGCGTGGTGCATAGCATATTTTGTAAGCAGCCGATGCGTATGCGTGCCACTGGATGCAATAAAATTTTTAACAGCGAACGTATGTTTTCATTCATGCGAGCTAAGAAAGGAATAAATGTGTTTTTAGGACAGTGTTGAATGGTTTAAAGCTCTTAAGCTAACTAGCCTATATTGTGTGCGTAAATATTAATGTTTCCCGGTAATTGTTGCACGATGTTTCAGGCCCTAAATCGAAGCAGCACTTAATAAATATTCTATAAAGTTGTCTGTAATCAGTCGAGTTCAAACTTTCTACTCTAAGTTTATCGAAGTTTAAATGCATTACACTCATTAATCAATATCGGCTGATTGATCTCAAGTGTCTTCACAATTAAACTAAGGGCGTACACTCGACATTAATTAAAATTACATGCACGATTTGAATCTCGAATACGAATCTTTTTATACACTGTGTTTGTTTTTTTAGGTTTTTATTTAAGTAGGTATGACTAACGCTTATGAGGAGACATGATTAAAATAATGCCTAATTTGTGAGTAAGCTTCTTTATATGGATTTAAATTCACGAACATGTGTGGAGAGGTTTATGTAGCGTCCGAGCGCGATCTGTGAACTTCGATCCAGCCAATGACCCCCATCCGATATCAAGTGAATGACATCGTTCATGCCTTGATTATCCCTTGACAACACTTCCTTTCAATGTGAGGTATTATATTTGAGCTCGGTACGGAGACTTATTGATGTTAACGACGAGACGGCTTCTATATCTTCAGTTATATTGTTGCAATAACAAACATATTGTGACATATGTTTTGTGTACAGATGACACACGATGTCGGTACAGATATAGAAAAGATACAAAGGAAATGACTGGATTAAATTAATATCCGGCTCAGTCTGCTTGCCTATCTTTATGTATATACATATAGACTGATTTATCATTGATAAGACTAGTTCTTAACGTATAAAAGTCGACTTCGCGTGTCTATATTACCTATAAATTAAGTGGTCATCGCTAATATCAAGTCTCTTTGTTTCAGAGATGGAAGATATTGCAATATTGTGGAGCTCCGGGTCCCCGGAGAGTGCGCTGTGGTCCGACTACTTGGTCGCTAGCTTTGATAAGATTATGTCTCAAAGAGCCAGACACCACTATAGGTACCTACATGTCTATGATATTAAACATTTCATTGACGCACTCTCTCTGATAACTGTGTATTATTATTTGCATTTACTTAAGTGTACTTGATTTATGTTCAGAGTTTGATTTCACAGCACTTATTTGTATACAATTGAGCTTATAATTACAAATAGTTAGCACTTAATTGTATTTCAATTACAGAGTGACACCAATTATCGCAGAGGAGCTTTTGTCTTCAGACTCACAAGAGAAACTAGACAAACTAGCGAAGGCACAATTACAAATAGTAATACTTTGCCCAAATCTCGCGGAAAAGATGGCCACTTTGAAAAGAGACGTGAATTGCGAAAACCTGTTCAAAGTCGATAAGGTTTTAGTCATGCTGCTCGGTGTCGAGAAGAATCATGTTATTGCCAGTAATTCAGAAGGTAACTACTACAATTTTATATATATAGATACATGAGCTACCGGATTTTAGTTGTAAAAATAGTTATGTTAGCTCAACTTTTAATCATTTGGATATTTAATAAACATCCGATACTGAGTGAGTAAGAATTGCGTAACTGCACTTGGTATTACTTGGGAGTTTAGTAGACCATAAAACTAATAAATAGGTACGCTTTTTTAAATAATTTATCTTCTATTTTTTACTAGACTATCCAACAATAGACCAGTGGCAGATGATGTGTGTGCGGGAAAAGGACACATCTTTTGTGGACACGTTCCTCACAGCTGCCGTCGGAATACTGCGGACTAAGGACTGCAAAGACACAGCTACCGATAGAACCAGTTTTTCTATCGTACCCAAGAAAGTTAAAATCGTAAGTGAACGTCACGCATCGTATAATTTATAAAAAAAAATGAATATAATTCCAATACCAAAATATTCTATTAAGTAATAAATTAACAAACGTAAATAAACATTTTCCGAAATATCTTTTAAATACTTTGACACATACCAGCAAGACTGTTAGATAATGCCTACGCAGAAATAAAGGGAGCTTTCATCAAATGATGTAACAATTACAACTGTAAAGCAAACAATTCTCGCTCTAAACCCTACATCTTAGAACTTTAATTCGCAAATAAGCATTTCTATGTCGCAAAGTGAACGTCTGTTTTCCTAAACGAATCGTGAGTTCATTAATATGTTTCTACGCAGGGACAAAGTCGAGTGATAGCACTCCTCAACGACCCCATTAGAGACGAAGACAGCATTAAGATAATGGTCGACAAGAAAGGCGAGGTCATTCATATAAACAGCTTCAAAAAGAGGAATCCTTACACCCTGCAATTTGATATTCCCGGTAAGAATTCTTGTACTCGTATATTTCTTTACTTTGAAATAAATTTCATTTCAAACTTGGCTTTTCTCAGGTTTCGCTCAGTGTTCAAGAAACTCTTTGAGTATTGTTTACCTAATACTAGAACTACTCTGAAGTATTTCGCTTGTAGATTGTATTTTATAGTCCTGGCTCAGGTGAAATGAGGCCAGAAAAATAGCTGTTATATTAGCTAGTAGGTATCTGAATAATAATAAAGGTTTTTCTTTTTGCAGAGTCCTGCCTCGAAGTATCTATGCTCGTTTGGGTGCGTGTAAGTAAGAACGGTCAATCTCTAGGACGAAGGCAAATCAAATGCGAAAGTCGTCTGCGAGAATTGGATCAGTTGTTAAGGGCGTCAGATCATCCTCTAGAATTCATGTGTCAGGTTTGTACTTCGATAATTCTCTTCTAATCTTTATCAGTACCCAATTTATTATTACCTATTTTGTTGCTAATAAATTGAATTTTTATAGACATTGGGCTTTAAAACTACAAGTAAAGAGCAGCTAGATAGCTGGATGCTAAACGCCTTTCAGAAGAATATACCGCCGCATTTCAATTTACTAGCTTCTACTGAACAGTTTAACCCGAAAGCTGATATGTCCAGTAAGTAAATTTCCTCGTTAGTTAAACTGAAAACAGGAATAGCTACTTAACGAAAGTGTTATTAATTAATTAATGTTGTATTGTTTAGGCGGCGAAGAATACCCAACGTTATTACATTGGGCAGCGCGTTTTGGTTTGGAGAGATTGTGTTGGCAGCTCTTGGAATGTCCTGGAGGTGGCGCTGCGGTAGCTCTGCGTAATGTTCGGCAAAGAACGCCCGCAGACCTCGCCAGGGACCACAAACATTATGCTCTTGCCGACGTACTAGCCGACCATCTTGTAAGTACTTGGTTAGATCAGCTAATTATTTATAGTTTTGCCGAATTTTGTACATTTCTAACTATATTTCCATTTTGTTTTATCCTCAGAAAATAAACGAGTTTTCCAACATGTACTACTATCTCAAAAATATGTCAGACAACGACAAAGAAGAAAGCCAAGACGAGAGTAAACATGACGAGTTACGAATTGTGGAAACATGTGACACTGTTGATTCACCCACACGTGAACATCGGAACGTGGGTGAATCTACCGATCCATTCAGCGAGGCTTGCACGCAAAACTTGGAGAAGAACGTCGACACACTCGAAAAGAAACAGCGACCAAATCTTAAGCTTCCAAAGATTAAAGAACAGTTCTACCAAAACGAATTCCCGCTTCATGACAATACAGCCGATAGAATTCAACAAGCACTCGAACATGATTACTTAGTTCAACCATCCAACATCAAAGTAGAAAGTCCCAAATTTAGACCAAGCAACTTATACGCAAATAGCTCCCGGCTGATGCCACAACAATCAGATATATTCTTGTACTCGCCCACCGAAGAATCAAAGACTTTTACCATTGACACTCCTACTAGTGATATAAGCCAAATAAACCTCAATACCAAAAATGTTAGCAGTAGTGGTAGTGTTAAATCGGGCAAAGAGAATTGTCCTTTGACAGGTCAAGAGGAATTAGCTGAAATAATAAATGACTTCAAAAATAACGTGTTTACGATATCTGAAGTGGAAAAATTAGTTATGGAATGGAAAAACAGGAACGAAACTCAGCAATCGCTGAAAGAAAAGCAGGAGCAACTAAATAAAATGAGGGAGGAATACGATAGAATACAACAAAAAATTAAGGACAATATGAAGAGGCCCACACCATTTGAGAGAGTTAAGAAAATGTTCTCAAAGAGCAAAAATAAACGTAAGTTATAAGCTCCACTTGAAAATTATTTCAAGTATAATATTTTCATTAACATAGCGCTAAAATTTTGTTATGATTTGCAGATCATCATCATAATGAAAACAATAACGGTACCATTGAAAAACGAAATGGCAACACAAGGCCGAACAGCAGTCTGAGTGAAAGTAAGTGATAAGATCGAATACATAAATAAGCATTGAATTGTTAGAGGGAGATCGTATCTACTGCAAGCCCAGGGAACACAAATAATTTTTATTTTCGTATTAATGTGGTTATTAGAATTTAAGGGTTATTCTCTTTCACAACGGCGGCATAATCATCTCTTTAAAAATTTAGGGAATAGGTACGACTAGCAATGACAGTCATACATTTTACCGCTGCATTATAAGTTATAGATAGCGATCGCTGCGATCAATTTGTATAAATTGTTATAAGGAATGACATATCTTTGCAGTTTTTCATAAGCTGTTTCTATAAATTCTATGATTATTTCACCAGGTTCATCTTCATCGGGACGGCTTAGTACAGTCAGCGGAGGCAGTGTTGCGGAAACCAATAGCGTGCAGTCTGAAAACGACGACAAAGCGAGGTCGATTGTACGTACCTGCCCATTTTATTACTTACATATCCATGGCACTTTGTTCCTGAGTAAACACAAAGTTAATCGCAAACAATTCTAAGATATCTTTGTGTACCTCCTCATATTTTATCACTTATCGATAAATAACTTAAATTCGCAGATATCGGCGAGTACACTAACAATGCACTCGGCATGTGACGGCGAGAATCGAATGGATGATTACTTGATTCCGCCGCCACCTCGCCCGCTAAACGGTGGATGTCCACAGTTCACTACATTTGGACACCCTAAAAACGACCACAGGTAAACAATCTACAAGTTAATAATTAAATTTAAAAAAAAATTTGGCTTACGTAGTTCTTTTATTTTGAAACAAAAATAAAATTGTGCACCACTGTAAAGGTATACAGTACCACATAATTACACCATCCTTCTTGAGTTTTTCTATACCTACTACTCAAGTGGCAAATCAGTGTCTATAATGTATCTATGTAATTGGTTACAGTAGCCACCGTTTGGAAACTGTCAATACGAGAATTATTACTAGTGCTGTACCGACTAGCCAAAAATGAAGTCCTTGTCCCCTAATTTCGTTTCTTGACTGCAAGCCCAGCACTTTAAACATTATTGATACCTCCAAAAACCCTACACGCCGCAGAATCTTATGCATCTTGTAAATGTAGGCTAATCTATTCCCTACATTTCAGAAACCAACACATGGCAACGATTGTAGAACGTGAGACGTCAGCGTCCCGCGAGGCCCTGGACGGCGACGGCGACGCGCACAACGGCACACACCTGCGGCTCAACTTCGGCGCGCGCGACCGCGACCGCGACGATCGCGCTCACATGTACATGAACATATCTGCCACGCACACGTAAATTATTGTAATACTTTAAAATATTATCTTAGCTTTATTTTAATAAATCATACGACCAGCTGTCGTGTTCAAAGGAACACATTGTGTACCTATAAGTGTGTCGAAGAAGCGCACAATAACATCGTGAAATGTTGACATTCAGAAATAGACGTGACTATTTTCTCGTGGGTGTTTTGCGTAAATACAAGAATATTTTTTTAATGTAGTGATCGTGCCAAATAGTAGAATTTTAAAGTCGTCTCACATAAAGAGCTGAACGTAATCATAAATCTCTTACTAGTAGGTATATCAATATGAACAGACGTGAGATAAATTACGTTCAAATGTGACTTCTAAATAAAATTTCTTTAACCATAGAATGATTTCCATTATAATGAATGAAGACTGAAAAGATGCATGTAAATATTGTATATAACTTTGTAATCATTTAAACGTAATATTTTTATTTATTGTCGTCACCGACCTTTAATGCAGATACGTAATATTTTAAATAGTACAAATATATACTTCTTAGCATAATTTGTCAAAATTAAGTTATTTTTGTAAGCATTTATCATAATTTAGAATAATTAATAAACTAGACAATATCTGGCAAATGATCTGCTTGTATCCATATCTTTAATGAATACTTTTGTATTAAATCATCTCCAAGATGCATTTATTGAATCTATGTATACTGTGTACTGTGGAAATATATTCAAAATGCTAATTATATTATTTTATTTTCGCCCTATATTGTCCTATATTATCCACAAGCAAGGATTTAAAAAAAACCAGTCCACGTTCTAGACATGGTGATCTAAGATCGATTGCTTAGATATCTTTGGGGTTGGAGTCAATCTTTACCATAAAGGTAAGCAGAGTTGGATTGTGTCTAATACATATTTACATATGTATATAATCTGTAATTGTTATTTAAAACAAGGCTTAAGCGGTACTAAATAAAGTAAGTAACTAGTCCTCGGCAAGCTCATGTTTTCTCACGAGGCCATACGTTTGGTATCAAAGTTAATACCCTAATAAGCCGAGACTTACTAAGGTCCTAGTTTGAAAGTGAGTTGGTACAAGTTATTAGAGTAATAAGATGGTTTCGTGTAGTGGAATATAAGTCTTAGAAAAGGAGACGTGCAAGCTAATTGATAAAGCTAATGAGGTTCCTACTATGTAGGTATGCTAAATTGCAATTTTTTGTCTCTCAATTTACCTAATATTAATACGATCAATCGCCCCCTATCGATTGTTATGCTCTCGATTCTAATCAAATCAAAAACGATTTCACAATGGATGCCTATGGTATTCTTCATTACAACGCAGCACACATTTCCACGTAAATCCAACTGTTGCAAATCCTACATAACATTTAAATAATCTCATACATGATATACACATAAATAAATCTATTAAGAAGAACTGAAATTAAAATTATATGCTATAAAAACACTAATTAGATTTACAGTTTATGTAGAATAGTCGTCACCAGATAAGATAATGCTATTTGAAATAATAATAATAAATTCTGTACGAATCGTTCGTGCCTAGTAAACGATCTGACTCACGTGAGGAAATTCGGGATAGCCCGACTAGTTGCCAACCCAGTTGTAGATTTTTAATCATGGGCTTATGAGTCAAGCTGTTTATTGGCAACAGACATACAACATGATCATGGTACTATCTATCTATTTTTGTCACGATAATATATATATTTACCGTAGTTTTGAATTGAGACTGATGAAGCGCCTAAAGTGTAACGTACTTATGGCAGTCGAGTTTAATATTCCTATAGGATAGCCGAACAACACTATAACACCTGCTACGAATAACAATTGATCCAAATTGAGTTTAATAGGTAAAACGTGTTTTAGTTTTGTAAGGATTAAGATATTTGAAGTCTTGCATGACGGCTCATGGCGTTAGGTGTTGTCACTATCGACACAGGTGGTCATGGTTTAAATTAAATACCATACATACCACATATTACCGCATCTTACCCTTTACATAGCACACTTTGAAATAATATTTGCCTCCATTTTAAGTACGAGCAAATGTTCCACCTAAAGCTATTGGAACTAAAATTTAAATTATTGTAACGTTGCTAGTGTTTTTCGTGACTGTTTGTATAAAGTTATGACACACTGATAAGTTATGATATATTTATAACTATTAATTGAAACACCATTCGAATTTGTAAGTATTTTAATTTGGCACCTACTTTAAAGATAATAAATAAGTGAGCCACCAAATGACCAATACGAAAACGCTAAGCATTTACTACAAAATCGGTTTAAATTAAACTCTGTTTAACTCTATGGCAGCAATCTTATGTTGTATATATAGCGCTTTTCTAATACTCTTACCTATCTGTAATGTTTAAAACGCAAGAAAATGCGCTTTATATTTTATTTAATTAGTTTTTTAAACAGGTTTTGTAGTAAAGTTTGGTTATAAAACTTTTAATATAATTACAACGTTTTAATAAAATAAACCAGAAAGGAGGCAATTACTTTATGTAAAATTACAAAATAACTAATAATACATATTATGTTCGAAATAAATGTTTTTATTATTATATTATAATACTTATTAAATTGAAAATAGTTTAAATTCAGAACACATCATACGAAAACAAACGTAACTACATAAATGAGTGCGTTCAAGAAATACAAATGAATGTTGTAATTTAATGCGTCAACCGATGCGATCACGTCGCATGCAGTGGTTGCATTCGCGTATTAAAACAATTTCATCGAGCTTTTCACTTTCTGGTTAATTATATACCGGTTGTATAAACAATAAGAACTGAAAATAAATTAACTATTTATGAAAATATTTGTCTAACGTTAAAATAATATAATATTGTAAAATGCACATTAATTTAGCTCATTATAACATAAAAACAACATAATTAATTAATACTCGTTTACAATTTCATTGGTATAACATAAAAATGCACGGCAAAATGCGTGAAGATACGCGTTCGGGGAAATATAAATCGATAATTATTAAATTATTTAATAGTTACTTGACCGTAAATACAAAAATACTAACGAATTTCAAAATGGCGGTCATATCAGTTATTATTAGCGATGGGCGTTAAATCAACGAACTAGTTGAATCAACCGTAGATCTGCTGTCAACGTATCAACGTTAACTGTTTATGAATCAACTAGTTGAATTCGTCAACGACATTAATGAATTTAACTCGATACTTACGTTGAAAATAACATCATACATTGCAAGCGACAGTCGAATTTGAACTCTAAGTTACGTACGCAAGAGTTATTTTTGAAAGACATATTTTTTTAAAGAAAGCTATGACAAATTTAGTCAGTCCTAAGCCTGAAGAAAAAGTATGAAGGGAAGTTCATCTAAGTACAAGCATCAATCAAACGTTTTTCATTAATACATTTAATCAAATTGTTTATAAATAAACAATAAAATATCAGGTCAAATAAAAACGTTTGATTAATTCAATTCCTGCAACACAGTTTCGACTAGCGTGGGAGCCAGAGTTTTGTTATATATTGTGTTCTTTTCTTTTTTGTGTCAATAAATGATTATTATTATAATTATTATTAACGGTTTACGTTACAAGTTGACATTAGTAGCACGTTAACTCGTTGACAAATTTAACTAGTTGATCGACTAGTTGACGAACGTAATTCAACGTTAACGTTACGTTAACGAAATAACCGTCAACGACCCATCGCTAGTTATTATGACTATGACCTATGTACGCGTGATTCTGGGTGACGAAAAGTACCGAAACCTCGGGATAATTGTATGATATATATATGTATATATTTTTACAAATATATGATATATTTCATAAATTATGTGGCGCTATAGGGAATGATAAGTATATTATGTAATGCGTAGAGCAAGCATTGTTTTAAGCTATTTGAAAATTTTAAGTTAACCTTTTGTAGTTGCAGGAATAGACTGCTGTGACAAACAGGCACGTGTTTTACCATTTTGGTAAAACACGTGTCTTAACATTTTGGTAAAACACGTGTCTAAAACACTCTAAACTTGAAAATGTTATATGCATACAGCCATACTCAAAATTAATACATTTTAAAACGAACGCGTATTTCATTTACAAAATAAACAAGCTACATATCACAATAGCAACACAAAAATAAAATATCTTATTACCATTACTTATTGAAAAATGAACATTATTAACCCCTTAGTATATTATTATTGCCTTGTATTGTAATTATTACATCAGAAAACTAATTATTGGCCGTTCTATTTCATTATATTCCAGTAGCACTGTACTACATTGTTGACCTACACTATGTCGCGCGTACGACGCCTCTAAGGCTGTAAACATATCTGTCAAGCTCCAACAATTCAACAATTTTATTGCACGTACTTTGAGTCCGTTATCAGTTCATAAATCTATAACAATTTACAATTTAATTTCTAGCCAATCTAGCCGCTTATCGAAATGGCAATAATGTATTACTATAATTGTATACTCCGTTCATCTCGTTGTACCAAAGTGTAAAAAAACTTTCGCATTCTTACTTATAAACTGAAGTTTTATATTGAGTAACTATAATGCTGACTGTTCTTTGGTGTGGTGTGGTTGTCCATTGGCTACGGGTTGCGAGGGAGGAGGTCTCGCCAATATGGCCTGGTACATGGCCCAAACAGCTAAGGGACGCATGTATCCCACTGAGCGATGGTTCCCGTTCTCATAAAGCGCCTCCGGTGTTTCAAACGCCAGACCACTTTCCGTCAGAGTCTTGTACATTCCTCCGGCTGTCACGAATGCCTCCTCGTGCATGCCTAGAACAATCATAGAAGACAATAAATTAAAAAAGAAATTGAATATTAGTCGCGCGGCGTCATACACTTGAAATTGAAAAGGACTTAATGAATATTCTATAATAATTAAGTAAGGTAGATCAGTATATTTCTTTATCTGTGTGCGAAGATACATAACTTACGGTTCAGCTATTTTAAATATCAGCCTGCACAGACTATCAGACAGTTACACGAAAAAGAGTTATTATCTGTAATGTTTTTAAAGATATGTAAAGTCTGCCAAACCGCACTGGGCCGGTGGTAGACTATGATCTAACTCTTGCCACACTGTGAAGAGGCCCGTACCCAGCAAATAGATTAGTTTATATACAGCGCTGATATTATTATTATGCCCAATGAATAGAAGAAACGAAATGTATGGGGTGGGGTTATTATCACGTCCACAATGTTGATGACATGATGATAAAAGACAATAATTTCGATTTTATTTACATACACTTCAATTTTATTTATACGACGCAGTGGGCCGATAATCAGGTTTCGAAGACATTTAAAATCGACTTTTGAAATCTGTAGATAACTGAGTGCCAGTTTTTTCAAGTGATCATACCATTCAATAATATGTGGCTAAGACCTGGTAAAAACGATATCCCATAAAGATGTAACCAAAAAGTATTTTTTTGTATGGAGGAAAACACTGAACTGTTTCGCTGAAACTTATAGGGATTATAGAGACAACCGAGGAGAATCATATACATTTTAGTTAGCTGCGCGCACAGGAGTGGTGAATATCGGGATATTATACAAATCAAAATGATGCTACCTGATGTGTGACGGCGTGTTACTAGTATTTAAATAGTAAAAATATAGTGCTAAAGCATTTATATTACATTAACTAGATCATTTATTTAATAATAATTATATAACGGTTACTTTATAGAATGCAATTTGTATGTCTTGATGAAATAAAAAATAAGTAGGTAATGCTTATTAGAAATCGATTTTCGGCCCACTGCGTAGATTGTCTATACAACATTAACGATAAATTCGTTTACGGAAACATTAAAAACGAGTTCCCGTTATTTATTTTCTGGCGTAACCGATGTTCATCCATGCTGATAACATTTTTGGATAAGATTGATGTGTTTATTTATTTCATTAACACTTTTAGATTAACTTATAATACAAATTCTATCACTATTGTTATGTCATATAGCTCGGCAACCTAGGCTAAGTTTGAATATAAGCGATAGGTGAAACTGAAAGAGCTTTGATTACGGCCAGTCTGGTAATAGAATGGCCATACTGGAGTAATAATGTATACACGGCTACACATCAAGTTAGACACCCTATATACATATCTACGCTACATACAAAATAGAGAATTGTCGGAAAGGGACAGTGCATACTGTGTAATGGTAATGATAGAGCGTAACAAAAATATAACGCACTCTCTCGCACGATTCGCAGCGTTCAACTTCTATAGTTCAAAGTCAAAACAGTCTAGGTTGATGTGTCGCTGTGTGTACATCCTGAATATAACAATTTGCATTCTCTAACGCTGACGAGGCAGTTTGTAAAGAAATTGCGCGAAGGAATTTAGTTAGGTTTGTTTTGTAAGAATAAGGTAGGTATTAAGTTATTGTATTATAAAAAGACAACTCCCGCTCTAGAAATAAAGCCAGTGTCGCGAGAGACTTAACAAACATACAAACAACGGACACAAAGAACACCCAGACTCGGAACAACCATTAGTGGACAAAAAAAAATTGTCCCGTGTGGGATTCGAACCCACAACACTCAGCGCAGAGTCACTAGCGAGGCGACCACATAAATCACTGCGCCATCCGTGCATCGACCAAAACTAGAGGTACAATGTAATTTCAGGCAGGTATCGTTTCACGTAAAAATACAACTAAAGGAATTTTATCGCACAGCCACGTGGAGATTTCATATCGGATATCCTATTAATGGATTTAGATTAAACGAGTAACGCGTGTTATTTAGCCAAGCGTAGGAACACTTGGCTATCGTTTATGTATGGGTGGCTGAGTGTGGTGTAGAAGAATAAATTAGGCAGTTTATGGCTGCTGCGACTTCGTTATTCCAAAATAAATGTAGTCTAGATAACACAAATAATGTTTCTCGATTAAAGTTATCGTTCAGATAAAATGCCATTATGTTTAATCCTATATTTATTACAAGTTATATTATAATATAGCAAAAATATGCTAAATCGTTTCTAATTGTGAATAAAAACGCAAATAACTAAAGGCGGCCCTACATATTATATACTTGCATATTGAATCTGCGTCTTATGTATGCTGCAGTTCTGTGAAGCAAATATGTATTATGGAGTGTGCGTTAAACTATATATCAGAAGTTTTACATAGGCACAGATCCATAGTCATCCTAACTAATATAATAGATGCGAATTCACATTCAAAAACGTTATTATATTCGAAAGCACACGTGAGTGTTTGTACCACGTTCACGCCTAAACTGCTCGACAAATTAATTTCGCATACATGTTGTCAGAGGAACAGAAAGGACATAGGGTACCTTTCATCCCAAAAAAGTACTGTTCCCGAGAGATAGAAAATTGGCAATACCGAAATTTACGCGAGCGTAGGGCAAATATATATATATATAATGAAAACAGTACCTTCATTCTAATTAGATTTTTGAAACAAATGGGTGCATATTAAAATGAAACTACTTCATATGGATTAAGAAATAATAGGCAACGCGGTAAAAGCCGTATAAAAAAGTTTAATTTCAATGTAAAACATTCGCGTAAAAGTAATGCAATATTATGTAAAAGGATGTATATATTGTTCGTGCTGGGTTCAAGGGATAGCAAGTCAATTCAAGCATATAATTAAATTTAAAACACAACAAACACTATATTATACTTTTACACTGTAACTGCTTCAACCTACGTAGTATTTTCGCTTTCGTTCGCTTCGATGAATACTTGACCGCTTACGAATGTAAACTGACTCGGCGAGCGCTGGCCTTCCCCTTTTATACGCGGTTAAAGTGTTTCCGGAGTTTTCTAGAAACGTCATACACGGTACGTAACAGTACGGAGATTCGATACTATGCCAGCGTTCTCTCTTCTCTTCTCATACCGACGTAGTAGTTCCTTAAGACGTAAATAGATGGCGCTGTAATAAATTATTAGACGGAACTACCGAGTCTTCCTCACAATGCCGAGAGATGACACCAGGTTTAACACTCTTAGACATGTTCGTCCCGAACATTGTTGAATCCGTAGTAACGTGCCAATCGAGCCACATAAACGATCTTTGGTGTACCTCGTGGTCCTTTCTGGATCCGGTAGGTGACGTCATTCATCTCAGTGACTATGCGATAGGGTCCATTCCATTTTGCCTGCAACTTAGGAGATTTTCCTTTGCTGCGTACCGGATTATGTAACCACACCAGCAATCCTTCCTCGAAGCCTTTATTGTTCGCCTTCCGGTCGTAACGGGTCTTCATCCTCTCAGACATCTGCTGACCATTCTATCTGATGTGCTCGTATACATCATTCATCTTATTGCCCAAATCATTCGCATAATCTGTTATGCTGCATGGAGATTCAGGTGGGATGCCGGTGATCAAGTCTGCAGGTAATCGTAGTTCTCTTCCGAAGTTAGCGAAAGCAGGTGTTACTGATGTGCTTTCGTGAACGGCACTACGGTATGACAGGAGAAACAGTTGAATGTGTTTGTCCCAATCCCTTTGTTTGCTTTCTACAACTTTCGCCAGATATCTTTCCAGAGACTGGTTAAATTGTTCAACCATGCCGTCTGATTGCGGATGATAAGCAGTCGTCCTCGTTTTGTAGGTACCCATCACACGACATGTCTCCTTAAATACTTCAGACTCGAAGTTCCGACTTTGGTCACTCTAAGGGCACTCCGAAACGACAAAAGACTTCGTGGACTGGCTTGGAGGCCACCGTAGATGCCACTTGATTGGGAATTGCGAACACTTCCAGCCACTTTGTGAAGTAATCCACGACCACCAAGAAGTACTTGTTCCCACTTTGGCTTTCAGGAAATGGTCCTGCAACATCTAATGCTATACGTTCCCACGGGGCGCCAACATTGTACACCTTTAATGCACCCCTGCTGCGAGTGTTTGATCCCTTCACGGCAGCACAACTCGTGAATTTGCGGCACCATTCCTCAACGTCTTCTCGACAATGGATCCAATAAAATTGTTTCCGGATCTTAATCAGAGTTCTCTTAACTCCCATGTAACCTCCCGAACTACCATTATGATAGAGTTGTAAAACTTCCGGTACCTTGAGCTTTGGCGACCATTTTCAGGTGACACTTGTCACCTCGAGCATTCGCCCATTTACGGCACAAAACTCCATCCTGGATAACCAAGCTTTCCCACTGTGCCCAATAACTCTTGGTGATAGAGCTCATTGCCGCAACTTCACTCCAGTGAGGTCTCGAAGCACCTGTTTTCTTCAATTCGAGGATGTGTCTTATGTCTTTGTCCTCTTGTTGCGTTCTCCGGAGAGTTTCCTTCCTATCTTCGCTAAGATCCATCCTCAACATCCTCACTAGTCCTGCCTGCTTGGCCTCTGCGCCTTGCCTGGCGCAGTGCTTACACTGGTCGGGATACGGTCTACGCAATAGGACACCTGCATTACTATGTGACTTGCCACTGCGATGCTGCATTACGAAGGCCCGTAGTTGTTGTCCGGCACGCACATCAGGTGTTTCTCCTACCGGCGACTGGTTTCTGCTGCGTGGACTCCTTTGCTTCGGGCAACTCAACCTGATGTGGCCTCTTTCGCCACAGGTATAACACCGGGGTGAGGTCGACACTTCCCTGATACGGTGAGCGCGATCGTCCCGTCGCACTACTTCCACCTCCAGAGCGCGGGATATGGCATCCTTCAGGTTTTTGAAGTTTCCGTGTCTCACTGTGGCCCTAACCTCCAGATCGCGGATCCCGTCGGTGAAAGCTTGAACGAGTTACCCGTCGGTGAGCGCAGGTGAGGACTGGTACGCCATTCGAACCAGCTTCTCCACCTCCAGGGCCCACTGCTGCAAGGTTTCACCAACACGTTGCGATCGGTCTTTCAGCTGGGCGCGAAACAAGTGTTCCAGGTGTAGCAGTCCGAAGTCAGAAGCCCCAAGGTGAGAGCAGTCAGAGCCTGTTCTTTTGTCCACCCGTTCGATTTCATGACGGTCTCGAACTGGATCTTATATGGTGACCATGACGATGAGCCGTCGAAAGGTGACACTTTAAAGCCTCGTGGTGAGGGCGCCACAACTGCAGATGTCGCGATCCCATCTCCAGCTTTGAGCCCACGTATCGTTTTCTCCAACTCGACAATGCGACTTTCGTGGCGATGGACTTGCTCTTTCATCTCCATCAACTCCTTGCCAACCGTTGCGCTGAGGTCTTTTAACATCATCAGCTGCTCCTCCTGGCGCCGCATACTCTCCTCCTTATCGCATTGCAGCTGTTCCTCGAGGCGGCGTGCGTGCTCCTCCTGGCGGCGTGCCTGCTTCTCCTGGCGGCTTGACTGCTTCTCCTGGCGGCGTGCCTGCTCTTCCTGGCGGCGTGCCTGCTCCTCCTGGTGGCGTGCCTGCTCGTCCTGGCGGCGTGCCTGCTCCTATATAAACGCCATCGCGAGGTCGGGATTCACCGGCGAGTGAGCTGCACTGATGAGAGATGAGATGGTTCCGCTGCAGCCGCGGAGTCATGTGGTCCGCCTGACGTCGACGAGGGGGCGTCTCCAAAGCGCCTCTGGTCCACATATTGCTGGCGCTGGTTTCTGGTACGCACCCCTTCCACTTCCTCCTTCGGTAGTACTGGCATATTCTTATCTTACTTCTGTCACCAATTTCTTACGTGCTGGGTTCGAGGAATATGAATGTAAAACAATATTACCGACTAAAACGTTTTATTCTAGCACATTATTAAATTTAAAACACAACAAACACTATACTATACTTTTACACTGTAACTGCTTTAAATTACGTAGTAATTTCGCTTCCGTTCGCTTCGATGAATACTTGACCGTTTACGAATGTAAACTGACTCGACGAGCGCAGGCCTTCCTCTTTTATACGCAGTTAAAGTGTTTGAGTTTTTTAGAAACTACATGGTACGTAACAGTACGAAGATTCGAGATTGTGCCAGCGTTCTCTCTTCTCTTCTCGTACCAACGAAGTAGTTCCGTAAGACGTAAATAGATGGCGCTGTAATAAATTATTAGACGGAACTGCCGAGTCTTCCCCACAATGCTGAGACATGACACTGGGTGTAACAATATCATACCTTCATATATCATAAGCGCTGCAAGTCCATACGTAACTCCGATCCAGACCTCCATGCTCTGTAGCGCGGTAGTGTCGATGTGTCCCCTCGCGCCTGTCATGTAACCGTTGACAGCTCCCATCTTCCCTCCTTTGAACTGTTGTACGTTGTGCGAGTAGACTGTGGCTAGAGCTTTGCGCACGTTGGCTTCGGGGAATATTTGCTCATTCCACCCTGACGCCCGGAGGAACCTATGGAATTTTTTTATAGTATTTTAAATTAAAGAAAATATGAAATATACATGATTGTAATGGTTTAATTATACAGCGGAAAAGTGTGGTCATATTTTAGAGCCATAATGTATATTTGTAGAATAACTCATCCACGGATCAAAACAAATTATTTTAAAATTAATGACAATTGTTAAATAATATTTAAACATCAAAACTAACGCATTAAATCACGATCGAATTCGCACTTAGTCATTTTCGGGTTATAGGTGGTTACCGAGTCAGCTATTACCTCAAACCGTTCAACTTTTTTTTTTAAAGATTGCTTTTTCACCTCTTGTTATTCCTGTGTCGCGGGTGACTTTACAAACATTCAAACAACGGACACAAAGAACATCCAGACTCGGAACAACCATATGTGGATCACACAATTTTTTGTCACGTGTGGGGACCGAACCCACAAAACTCGGCGCGGCGGCAGTGGCGAGGCGACCACTTAAACCGCCGTCCGTGCAGTCAAAACTTTGCCTGTATACTGTTCATAAAATTCTCAGTCATTAAGTGTTGGCTAAGCATAAGAATCGTGTTCCTATCGGTTATGATTTTCACGCCAACACTCAAAAATTTTGTCATAATATTATATTGTCATAATATTATTTACCAATAATAATCTCGAACTGAAATCAGAAATTCGTTGTTGTGAATTGAAATAGCAAATTATCACTATTATATATAAATAATGATGACAATAGATCAGCAAGACAAATCGCAATTTTAATAAAATAGAGACTCATCTGGGTATTTTGGTTTTAACAAATTTAAACTCTTTACTTAACAGAAAAAGAATATTAGAATTTATAGTCACACAATAGGCATGATGCCCCTTATAAAAAAAGTGATTAACGTTAAAAATAAGTGATTCTAATTAGTCCATCTTTAGATAAATGAAAAATATTGGACACCTATTTTTTCTTATAACATAACAATAGAAATTTGGTTAAGATATAACATATTAAAGTTCGGGAAGGGGCTTGTGAACTCATTCTTTTGTAAAATTTGTACCTATGAGTGACGTAATATGAAATATTTAAATACATGTCCAATATTTTTTGCTAGTCTAAAAGACGGACTAAAAACTTTTTTAGTCATCATGCTTTATAGAGTTGAAATTGCCTAACTTCAAAATTTCGAGTTTAGTCGCTATTTTATTAACAGTGCGATATGTGTATTTGTTACTGTATATAATATAGCTGTCCTCACCAGTGTCCCGCCAATTGGTCGGCCATAACGACGCGGCTATTGGAGGGCTTGGTGTCGAACAGATAGTAGGAGCCGTTCCACAGCTTGTCCTCGTACGAGTGTCGCGCCTGTTCCAACAGTTTAGCGAACTCGCGCTCGTCGTCCTCGTGGCCCAGCGTCCGCGCCATAGTGCACACCGCGCTTAAAGATGCCACCCACAATCCGCCGCAGTACGCACTGGAAGTTAATGCTCACTTTGGGAAATACTGTATGTCTACCATGAAACGTAAATGCCGCAACTTCGAGTCGACTGATCGTACCGTGACCATATTTATTTCGAAATTGTTGTATAAAGCAAGAAAGAAAAACGTTTTATTTGGATCTCCATACATACATAATCTTAAAAGATATAATAATAAATACAATTGAACACAAGTGGCAGAAAGGTTCTGGAGTGGCGGCCACGCACCGGAAGACGTAGTAAGGGTAGGCCCTCCACAAGGTGGACCGACGACTTGGTAAAGATCGAGGAAACCGGGTGGATGGGGGTGGTCCAAGACCGGAATGTGTGGAATACCTTGCGGGAGGCCTATGTCCAGCAATCAACGTCTTTCGGCTGAGATGATGATGATGAATAGAAAGCGGTAAACGGAGATCAAATTAGTAAACTGCGTCAGCTATTATTGTATGTAGTTCGTGTTTCAGTAAGCGACCTTATTCCCCTTAAACATTTCATCAAGCAGTCCAAACAACGGAGTAATGTCATTTTGTAAGAACGAAATCTGAAGAAACTTTTTCGTTATATATTTTGTTCGGTCCGAAGTTTAGGATAGACATTTGACAGATGGTAGACGTACTGGTTTGATACAGTTATTAGTTACGCATAGCTGGTATGGCAGGCTAAATTTGACTCAAAACGTTATATAAAAGGGATCCACTAGCGTGTTGCTAGTCAGGTATATAATTTTCCTTGTTTAATATGTTACAATACTGTAGGCCGCATGTTGGTTAAGGTACATTGAAATTGGCAAATGCAGATTGACTGATAATTGATGCATCATGTTTTACAGCTATGGGTAACCCATACTGGAAATTAGAGATATATTTTTCTGTCAACCTTAACAAAGTTATCCTTAATGACTATCTTTAGAGTGATTGGTCAAATAAAATAGTTCTTGATACATATGTAGGTACATATGTATATTTACTGGTACTAGTTATAAATAATGGGTTACGACTTAAGTAAGTGGTTGCGGGAAGATGACCGCCGCGCGACGCTACTGCATAGTTGCGCCTGACTATATAAACTAAAGCATCAGCATTGTCGCTACACTAGTTTTGAGAAGTGAATTTTATAGTCTTATTGCCCTAGTAGGTAATCTACCTTCGTAGCAACGATTTATCGGACACGAGGTTACTCTCCTTTATGAGGACTGTGTGTATTGACACGGAAACCTGTCTTGTAACTAGTCGCTATAGGTATAGGCATAAAGTTACCTGGGCCCAGACATGACCCACGCATCGAAGGTCTGGTCGGGGAAGCCGCTGTTCTCGATGAGCCCGTCGCCGTCGCGGTCCCAGCGGCGCGCGCGGCGCAGTAGCGCGGCGCAGGCGGGGTACATGTCGGCGAGGTAGCGCGGCGCGTCCCACACGGCGGCCGCGCGCTCCGTCGGCGGGTGGCTCTCCGTCTCCTCGGCTTCCACTTCCGCATTCCTGTGAATAACCATCTCCTATATATTACACGGCGCGCTATTTACAATTTTATTCACTACTAGATTTTGCTCGCGTTTCCAGGATGAAAAGTATTCGATGTCCTTTTCTATTCCCCTGACAACGTATATGCGTAATTTCATGATGATCAGTTGAGTAGTTAGGGCGTAAATGCGTAACAAATAACATCACATTCGCATTTATAATATAAGTTGGGACGGAGCTCAATAAAAAGGAAAAAAAAAGAATGTTTTACCCCATTTCTTGAATAATATATTTTTAACAATATATGAATGTCCTTTGCACCGAAACATGATAGCGAATTTACCTGTACAAGAGATCTAATATATCGCCGACGGCGTACGGTTTGTGCGGCGCGGCGACGGGCGTGGAGCGCGGCGAGGAGGCGGCCGAGTCGGCGGCCGAGTCGGCGGCCGAGGCGGCGGCCGAGTCGTCGTCGGCCTGGCCCGTGCTGCGCGAGTACAGGTCGTCCTCGGTGCCGTCGCGCACGTCGTCAATGTACGCCATAGAGCGGTACCTTTCGTTGCCGAACGGCGCCGTGTGCCCCCGCAACAGCCGGTAGTCGCGTATCACTTGTAATATGAACTTCGTGTTCAAATCCTTCCAGTCGCTCACGTCGTGTACATTGTACGCGTTTATATTTGAGAACGGCGCGTCGGCTGTAATGCATTCAACATTAATTATAAACATGTTTATGGCACCCGATAGGATCAACACTAAATCGCAAACAAACAACACAATTACGACATTTAATATAACTAATTCATTAAAATATGTCTATTGAATTAAAAGCTAATTTATGTTTTAGGTACAGTCGATAAATTGAGTTAGGGTAGCAGGCATACTAACAAAAAATCCGTATGGGTGCAGTACCTATATACCTACTTCCTTAGTAGACTTATTTTGTAAAAATAATATTACTTGGTACTGAATATAACATGGCATCTCACAACTATTTACTGATACACATATCTACGATGTGCATCACAGTACATTATCGAAATTATGCAAATATTTTGTCAAAATAGGATAAGCTGTTGGAACTTCATAAATTAATAAATTAATTAATTTTAAAAGGATATAATACACAATGTTATACATGATTATAACAATTTGATTATTTTGCCCTTTTTTCGTAAAGATAAGATCTGCTATAAATGATTGAGAACATAAAATGTAAACGATCACATACAATTTATTATTAAAATAAATTGGATAAGTATATTTAATTGGTGAGTGATATCGTCATATCGTAACCCTAAATCAATCATCGACTGCATTTAAACCATATTATTACCTGGATCCCCAAGATCGTGTGGAATTGAATCTTTTATCTTAAACTTGACGCTCTTGCCATCGTAAAGCGATGGTCTACATTTTTCCGTTTCCATTTCTATAGTGTCACGGAACATGTATTGTAGGACGACCTGCCAAAGCATTATCAGTTAGTCCACGTAAATTATCAGATTGTGTCACATAAATATTTGCAATATCATTAGTGAAGTGGTCAGAATGGGCTATAAATTGTAACGTTATATTACCATGGTCACGCCATCACTACTTCTAGTAAGTAGATGGACAAGTTAAGTTTGCAGACAAAACTAAAATTTATGGATTCCTGTAATGCGTAGTCTACACTAATATTATAAAGAGGAAAGATTTGTTTATTTGTATTTTTGTATGCAACGAATAAACTAAAAAAATACTGGACCGATTTAAAAAATTATTTTACCATTAGAAAACTACATTATCACTGAGTAACATAGGCTATATATATTACTAGAAAAATTTGAGATCCTTAGAAATCTCTACTAAAACCAACCCAAGGTGTAAAAAAATAACCCAAAATTGTCTTTCATCGCATACGCCGCAGAAAGTATAGATGGTAAAACAAAAAAATGTTCTACAATATTATAGAACATATCAATATCTACAAAAAACTTCGCGAGACCATATGTCCAACTATTGTAGTTATGTCACTATAACTACTTGTTTACATTTTAATAATGAAAATTTAAGACTGTTTCAATACCTGTTGACTACTTTTTGAATTATTGAAATCGGACATTCCATTCAAAAGATATTACGAAATTAAAAATGTCAATATAAACAAAAAATACACGCCGCCCGCGCTAGTGTCGCTCCACGCACCGCAGTGAGCAACGCGGCGAGAGAGGGGGCACCGCAATGCGGGGCACGAACTAAAATTAAAAGTAGGTATTCCCATTATGCTATTGAGAAATATAAGCCCTCCCAGTATGTGTAATGGAACAAGACTTTTGATAAAGGAATTAAGAGATAATGTGATTGTAGGAACTATCATCACGGGCCCCGCAGCCGGTCAACTCGTTCACATTCCGCGGATCCCGATGATACCGACGGATTTGCCTATAGCTTTTAAAAGGTTACAGTTTCCTGTAAAGCTATCGTTTGCCCTTACAATAAATAAATCCCTGGGATTTATTTATTGTAAACTAACTAACTGACAAACTTTCTCGATGGTTGGCATCAACCTAAGGAAAGAGTGCTTTTCTCATGGGCAATTAGATATATTATGTTGCTCTTTCTCGAGTAGGATCACCTGAAAATCAATATGTTTTGTTGCTACCTACAAATACCACTGCTAACACAGTGTATAGTGAAGCTTTAAGGTGAAAATATTACAAAATAAAAATGTAAAAACTTAAAATTAAATATAGCTTTAATATAAAAATATAAATTAATTAATTAAAACATTACATAAGTAAAAAATTACACCTTCCAAAAATAAAATACATAAAACAACAAATACTATAAATAAAATGTAAAACTATAAAAAGCAAGAAATAATAGGTTTGAGGTTGAAGTCTTTATTTTTAATTTTGAACATTTAAACAAACTGAGTCATGGACGTTTTAATTAGCATACCTATAAGTTAAATTATCTTTATTTATCCCAAAATATATAAAAAAATGTCCACCGTGCGAAGCCGGGGCGTGCCGCTAGTACTATATACAGTTGGATAATTTTGCAGCTATGAATGTCTACACTATTGACGCATTACGAAATTCGTTAGAAGCAATCGAATAATTTTTATTCGATTGTTTCTGACGAACTAGCACTCGAATAATGTTTATTTAAAAGTTAGTAAAACTAAAAAGCGTAATATATACATTACGTTTTCTTAAAGTTGAAAGCAATCTCTTACAAGTAAAATTTGGATGGACTAAAACAGGGCAAAAAGTACATAAGGCCGACCATTCATCATAAACAGTGCGTAATAATTACAAACTCCTTACTTGTAAATTAGGCCACAGTTGTGCTAAAGCAAATGAAGCGTAAAAATGGACGTCGTACGTATTATACATTCTATATTCATGACCTTCTAAGTATCCAAACAATCCGAAGTGATGCCTGGAAACAAATTAGCGAGTCAGTACAGTCGGCAAGGCCAGCACTTCATTATATGCCCATAAAACTATGGTTCGATATTCTTATTAGTGAGAACTAATTAGCTAGGTAGGTACCTACCTAGGATCGCTTTCCGGATATTCGTCATGGGCATCAAACCATATTGTACCGCCGTCGGCAACAAAATAAAGCTCGTTCATTAAGGCACTTTTCAACCAGTCTGGTATATTACTGCAAGGAAAAGTACATAATTATATCATTGGAATGTTAAACATAGTATGTTTAGAGTCCACGTGAAAGGATGTTTCTCGTTCCTGGGCCTGTAACATATGCCCTTAATAGAAATACTACACATCTACACATTTGAGGAATTTAAGATAGTATTTTGCCTTCTTCTCAAAAGACAACTATAAAATTATTGTATGCCCAACTGGGCTGATTCATGTGTTTAATGTGATCACATATTATATATGTTTGAATCAGAACTGAATCTGCTTAACCAACAACAATAAAGTTAACTTTACTTAAAACATATAATAATAATAATAATAATATTTATTTGCAAAAACCGATATACAATTTTACACACTATTATACGTACAATTAAAGAAATAATATAGTTGTTACAGATTGTGTGTTGACTCCAACACCTTTGCTAAGTTGTTACAGCAACTTGTATTAAAGGTGCTGGGCCCGACCCTTTGGAGAACTCTATTTTATATTACATTTCTTTTGTAGATTGTACATTTATCATAAAACAAAAAGAAACAAAGAAGCGTACGTGTTAATTCGAAAATATTTAGATAAGTGTGTTTATAAGTTGGCAAAGAAACATTAATTTTTCTTTATAATTATGTCTATTTGTAACAAGCATGTATGAGTGTATGTGCGTGTGTGTGAGTGTATGTGCGTGTGTGTGAGTGCGTGTGCGTGTGCATGTGCGTATGCGTGTGTATGTGTGTGTGTGTGTGTGTGTGTGTGTGTGTGTGTGTGTGTGTGTGTGTGTGTGTGTATGTGTATGTTTGTATGTGTGAATGAGTGTGTGTGCGAGTAGGGCGTGATTGAGATTATGTGAATTATGTGAAGAGAGCGTCAAGTCTGTAATAATTTTTCCGTGTCATTGTAGTTAATAGTCAGTAGCCAATTTTTTAATGTGTATTTTAGCGATGAATTCGGAAGTGAGTAAAAACTTAGTATTTTATTGAGTTTATTATAGAGATGTGGTCCTTGGATGGGTCCTTACTTTTTCAGTAGTCTTTTTGTAGTGGTGTACCGACTACAATAGGGTTGACATGCTTTATCCTTACGTCTTTTGGTAAGTGTTTGATACGGTGTTTTGTGATGTTGTAGAAGTACTGTATTTAAGATAAACAATTGTCTGACTGTTAGTACTTTACAATTTGTATAAAGATCTGTAGTAGGGAAGAGAATGGGTCGAAAATTAGCGACCTTCAGAACCGCTCTTTGCGCTCGTTCTAGTTTTAACATGACCGTTTTGGGTGCCCCACCCCAAACGGAAACACAATAACTTAATAGGGATTGACAGAGTGCAAAGTATGTATTCCTTATTGTTAGAGATTCTGCGACATGACGGAGATTCTTGAAGACAAAGATAAGTTTTCTTATTCTTTTCGCCAGTAGTTCTACGTGTGGTGAAAAGTTCAATCTATTGTCAAGAGTCACTCCAAGGTATTTAGTAGTGTTAGTACGTTCTAGCTTAGGGCAGGCACAATCAGTTGAGCCAGGCAGGGGACATAAGTGCGCTACTAAGGAGTATAAGTCTGGGGGTTGATTCAAACTACGAAGACTGTAGGTGAGTATTTTGGTTTTGTCTGTGTTTAGTGTCAGTAAATGGGTATTGAGAACTTGAGTAACCGAGTTTAGTCCTTTTTGTGCTGAAGAGAAGGTATCCGTCCAGTCGTCGCCAGAAAAAGTGAGAGCGGTGTCGTCAGCAAAAGCTGTGATTTTTCCGTTTTTGAGATTTAGATTGCAGAGTCTATTGACGTAAATTAGAAAAAGGGTAGGACCAATCACGCTACCCTGTGGAACGCCAAAAGTAACAGACTGATCGGTGCTAAGGTAGTTTTGTATTTTTACGCACTGAGTTCGGTCTATGAGATAATCTTTAAAGATGCTAAGTGATTGGCTACGAATGCCCATATTTTCTAGTTTCGAAATTAAGTCAGGAATATATACTGTATCGAATGCCTTTTTCAGGTCCAGAAATATGGATAGTACTTTCTTTTTCTTGTCTAGCTCCCTAGTGACATGATCTATAAGATTGTTGACGGCGTTGCAGGTCGATAAGTTTTTCCTAAATCCGAACTGGTTGGGAGAAAGAAGCTGCTTATCCTCTAGATATTTCATCAGCCGTTTGTTAATTAAGCGTTCTAAGATTTTTGATATTGAAGGTAAAACTGCTATAGGACGATAGTTATTTACAGAGTTTCTTCTGCCAGATTTATGTATTGGGTGAATGATGGCCTTTTTAAAATAGAGAGGGAAGGTGCCCGTGTCTAGGCAGAGGTTAAATATGAACGTTAATAACGGAATAAGTGTCAGTTTGTAGCGCTTTAGAAATTTCGTAGAGATATTGTCCCAGCCAACGGCGGAGTCTGTCTTGAGTGACATCAATATCTCCTCGACCTCTGTATTGTCAGTCTGTAACATAACAAAAGATTGTAGAGTAGTGGGTGTAGACAAAGAGTCGTCTGGTGATTGTTGACTCATTTGCTGGCGTGTAAATTTGTTAGCAAGGTTTGTGCCTATGGTTACAAAGAACTCATTCACTATATCGACTGATTTTTGAGGTGATGGGGAGGATGTTAATAAATCACTGTTAGGAATATGAGGCTTGTCAGTGTTAGTAACCCGCTTTATCACTTTCCACATCTTTTTATTGTCATTTGACGCCTCTCTTAGCTCAGTACGGTCAAAGTCTCTTTTGAGTTTTTTTAGAATTTTTGTACAAAAGTTTCTGTATCTTGAGTATGTGAGTCTTAGTATAGGGTTGTTTGGAGATTGTTTAAGTTCCCTGTGCATGGCATCTCTATTTCGCATGCAGCGAAGCATACCTATAGTCATCCATGGTTTGAGTAAGCGTATGGAGTTAGTAACTTTAATTGTCGAAGTGTGGGAGCTTATGAGACTAGAGAGAGTGTTAATTAGGTATTCGGTAGCTTCATTAGCATTAGTAAGTTGGTAGATGGGCTGAAAGTTGATAGTATTCATCTCAGTGTCAAGGGATACGTAGTTTGTTTTGGTGATAGTATTTAAGTTAGATTTAAAAGGTTTTTTTAATTTTAGGCAAAGGATTACTGGCTTGTGATCAGTCACAGAGGATTCGATAACTAGGGTTAACGCTGACATGTTAGATTTAAGTATGACATGATCGAGACAGGCTTTTTCACGAGTAGGTAAATTATGGGCAGGTAACAGACCATGATAAGCTGTGAGGTTTAGGTAGTCCGAGATATGATGAGAGGGTGTAGTAGAGGCGATATCGAGGTTAATATCTCCCACAATAACAATGTTTTTAAAAGAAGTGAGGTTAGATAGTAGTGAATTGAGGGATTGCAGAAAGTTGCTTACATCTACTACAGAGGGGGAACGGTAGATACAGATTATGACTTTTCCAGTACCAATTTTTATGACTAAACAGCTAGCGTCAGATAGGTCTGGTTCCTCGACAGTGTAGTTGTCCATGTTGTACTTCTTGATATAGAGAACCACACCATCATTCTGATTTAAGAGTTTCTGTGTTTGAAAGTTGAAATAGTTGTCGATAGTTGGAATTGAGTCTTGACGTTTCAGCCAGCATTCGGTAAATACCATAATTTCGCAGTCAAGGTTTATTCTATAGAGAAGAGTTAAGAAGGAATCTAAGTTTGAATGTATCGAGCGTATGTTCTGGGTGATTATTTTTAATTGTTTGGTGGCATTGCTGACATATTTAGTGCATTCTTCAGGTTTACAATTTAATGTACTAGAGACAGAGAGCTGATCAATACAGCTCGTGATATTGGTTACAGTATCCACTGGTAAGATGTATTTAGTGTTGGAGTACTTTGTGAAGACCAATTATGATACAGTATTAGGACTGTAATCATTCGTGGGTACATGAGTAAATAGTACAGTATATGGCATGACACGGACATAGACATTAACATAACATATGAATTATTGGTTTCATAATAAAGATTGTTAAGAGACTTGATAGTATTGAAGTACGGATTGAATTGTGTATGGTTTAGTGTAATTAGTTTTGATTTGTAATAGTATTTTAAGAATGGATATATGAGTGTAATGTTGAGTTGATTTGTGATGTGTTTATAGTGTAGTGAAGAAGTTAATTGATTTTTAGTATGATAATTGTATATAGTGTATGTTTGGATGTGTGTGTAGAAATTAGTTACAGTATATATAAATAGTAAATTACAGAAAATTAGGAATGGTAGCATATTGTAAAAAGTTAAAAATAAAAATATTAAAAATATGAGAAAGTAGTTCACCACGTATAAGGAGAAGAACTTTGTTAGAGTTGCGTGATGGTAGCAGGGTAATACTACTAGTCATTTCTCTTGCTGTCTCAAGTACTCAAAGTCAGACTCGTGTTCAATTCTCTTTGCTGGATCCCCTTCCTTCCTCTTAATATAAATCTTGCCGTGGGACGTCCAATGGTAGGCGTAATTGTGTGCTTTAGAGAACTGCCGGGCTTGAAAGTATAGTTTCCTTGCCTTAGTGGTTAGACTTTCGGAGATGTATATGGGAGCCTCGCCTTTCGCATTAATATGTGATGCATTCAACCTGTTAGTTTTATTGTCGCGATTATATTTCTTGACACTTGCAAGTAGATTTTCCTTGGTGATGATGCTCGTAAATTCTGCGGTTATATGTCCGGCAGTCTGAGGATTTCTAGCGTTATTAAGGCGATAGACATCACTGAGTTCATGTGTCTCAATCTTAGAATGCACGGCAACTGCAATAGTTTTTATAATATTGACAAGGTCCTCTTTAGTTTCGCCTGGTTGCTTAGGCACATTACGTATGTCTATGCTGGGAGATTTCGCACGGCGCTCAAGGCTCTCAACTTTATCCTCGAGTGTTTTTATATACTCCAGACTACTTTTTCTTTCAGCCTCTAACGAAGCGACTTTTCCAATAAGCTCGTCGTATTTATGGCTCATAAATTCCACGGAGGCTTGCAAGTCAACATTTTGAGCTTTGATCTGGTCCAAACTATCGCGCAGCGTTTTAAATTTATCACTTTGTTCGTTTCTCAAGCCAGTTATTGAGGTCATAAGATCTTCATGGAGCGATTTTAGCTCCGAGCTGTAGTCTACGCCATGTTTACGTTTTTGACGGATAGTAATTCTGTCGGCATCTAGCTGGTCTGGCTGCAATATAGGACTTGAGAGGTTTGGTTCAGAGCTATAATGTTGTATTGGGTCGTTGCTAGGAGTTCCTTTTGGTGGAGAACGTAGTATCGACATTGTCAATGTGTGGAGCAATTAGGTGGACCGCAGGGAAATATTAGTGTAGAAGGATAAAGAGATGTAGTACTCGTAATGTCCTGTTTGACGCTCCCTGCAGATGTGGGACTGATTTTCGTCAGCGCGTAGTGCTATGCGAATTCAATCAGGCGCTAGTATTTATTGTACCGGTAGGCGGGTCAGGTGTTAATGACTCACGTGCGACGGAGACAGGAAGTGTGATCGCTCGCCACGTCTCGCTCAACGTTACGCGACGCCGGGGTCGATCTCTTGAGGCGCGCTGCTCTCCTGGTACTTCACTGATTTTAATTTATTTGATTTTTTGACAAAAATAAGTTCGATAATAAATAATTTGAATTAAATTAGATATGCACACGTCTGTACGCTTTCGCGATCCGAGGGAAGAGGAAGATAAGATAAGAAGAGGATATATACTAAAGGTATGTTGATAAGTATAATCTGATACGTGAATCTCACGTATGAGATTATACTTATATATACCACGAAGTAAATGTCACTAAACTTTAAAAACAATACCAAATTAATATTTTTTTTTCATATAGTATTTTAGATATAAATAGCATACGGCTAGGTTGTACTTACCTATTAGTCAAAATAGGATCTTGCCACTCTGCGAGTTGTTTCTCCCAATTCTTATAATTCCTAAGCGCGTACGCAGCTATGCCGGCGCCGGCGATGCCGTCACTACCAAAATACTTAGTGTAATACCTGCAACAAACAATATTAAAACAGTTATCCAATTCGTTTCTATTTAATCTTATTTTATATCCATAAGCAAATCTGGCAATTTTACCTTTTATGTACTTTCGTATCTTTTAAATACTTAATAATAGGCATGTCCCAAGCGAGACAGAACTCCGTAGTCCCTGTTCCCCCAGGTTCCAAAGATATAACACTGGACAGTGCTATAGAATCACCTACAATCAGTAAATAATTTATTTAATTATCAACCGTCAAAAAAGAGATAGCATTATACATATATAATAAATAATTTGAAAATAATTACATTTATAAATCTTCTTCTGTTTTTCTTTCTTTTCTTTTTCATCTTTTTGTTTATCCTTGTCTGGGACTTTAGGCGGTGGAGGTGTAAGGCTTGGATCGGGTGCCAATTTGCCGTGCTTCTTAATGCACTCCCACACATAATTAGATGTCTTCGCCGCATTCCACAAGCAATAACCCTCATGAATCGTTTCTTTTTCGTCTTTCTTTTTCGCTATAGTAAATGTACAAGGAGTGTCGACTATCTTCTGTTCTAGAGTAACGCCACATGTGTGCTCCTCAGAATATCTCTCCAAATCTAATTTACCTAAACATTACACAAAAATTAAGTACAAAGGCATAATAGTTTCATTTAATAGCAATATAATTAACTAAGTACCAATATTTTTCTTCTTGTTAGGACCACCGAGAACTTCAGTCCAAGTAAATGTAATGCTCACATCTCTCGGTTCATTGGTGAGATTTAATGCGGTGAACACAAATACTGCGCATGGCAGACTGCTATCCTGTAACCAAACATTTCTATTGAACAAATTATTAGAAAGACAGATCCTGCAAGGACTAATGCCTGTGTAGCGGGAGACTTTACTAATACTCAAACAACGGACACAGAAAACACTCAGACTCAGAACAACAACAACCATTTTGTGGAACACCCAATTTTTTTTCCTGTTTGGGGATTGAACTCACAACAGTCGACTCAGTGCCAGTGACGAGGCTACCACTTAAAACAATAGGCCATCCGTGCTGACAGAAATATCTATATGAGTGTTTTTGATAAAAATAATATCAGGCCTGTTTAGATAATTAATTGTGCCACTGATACATATAAAAGTAAGAGTGATTGGTAGGGAGACTTCAAATGTTTAAGTAAAGCTTTAACTTAGCAGTCCAACAGTCCTCGCGATAAGCTAATTATGTCACTATTAAACGAGTTAAATACGATACACACGCCATCAAAGTCTGTGTTATCATTCGATAAAGGTCGGCCCTAGCCTGGTACACACAGCAACACATCAACCTAGACTGTTTAAACTTTGAACTATTACAAGTTGAACGCTGCGAATTGAGAGAGTGCGTTATATTATTGTTATTTTGTCTCACTCACGTTGAACGGGACGCGACGCTCTATTCTTACCATTAATTACATCGACACCACTATGCACTGTCCCTTTCCGACAATTTCCTATTTTGTATGTAGCGTAGTTATGCGTATATAGGGTATACGCTTTCACGCCTTAACTACACGTTTTCAGAGGTACAGAAAAGGTCGGTACCTTTCACGCAAAAATATAGTATTGTTTCCGAGGGATGGAAATTTATTGACATAACCTACATTAACACGAGCGAAGCCGCGGGCTAATTCTAGTTGAACTATAAAACTTGTAACACACTCTTCCAAAACATCCGATTGTTTGCTTGTAAATGATATCTACCTTGTATGGAGATACGGATGGAGGACTATAGCATCGTTCTATCGGACAATGACACACTAAGGCTTGAAATATGTAGCAGCCCCATGGTGCGTAGCGTCCCTTTTGCGAATGCCAATCTCAGATTAGCCCAGTTACATTCGTAACTGTAGGACGTTTAAAGAAAAAGAATACTTGAAAGGAAAGAATGAAGACTAATTTTGTCTTGTGATTTAGATTATGTCAATAAATTTATATCCCTCGGAAATAGTACCTTTTCTAGATGAAAGATACTCTATGTCCTTTTCTGTATCCCTGACGTGTATGCGTAATTTTATGATGATTCATCGAGTAGTATAGGCGTGAAAGCGTAACAAACAAACAACATTTAATTCCCATTTATGATATTAGTTAGGAGAGGACACCTGGTATTTGACATGGAGTTCCTAAAGTTACGCACTGTGTTAATAAAATGTTATGCCTATCTATGTTCGAAGTCAAACCGCTGTTATTAATTTTCTCGAGATTATAAAATCTTGTGGATCACGAAATGATAAGTATTCTGACATTGAGCAGTGCTTTGGCACTGAATCATAATGCTGTTGTGTTTCAATATTATTTTTGCAGTATGATTAATATTTCTTTTAGTGTAATGAGTTGTGCATGTATGTAGCTTATTATAGGTTAACTATCAGATTATAAAAATATTTAATACGAGGTGGAAAATATCGATTAATAATCAGTAATTAAACCTAAAAAGACATTTTAAGCCCTTAAAGAATTTATTATAATCACATCTTTTAACATATACCAGCCGCATTCAGTTTTCTATACTATGCGTCACTGTATTTTCCAGCTACCTATTAGTCACACTAATACAAAGTATGTAGTATATTTATTATTTACCCTCGACTCAGTTTACTATCTTTAGCACATATATCTTTATCGATACTTTCTCTGATGGCTTTGCTGATCGAACTGTAATCGATCATTTTTGACTATCGAATATTTAAAAGTATCAATTTATATATTATAATATATTATCATTTATTTTAATAATAATATCAGCTCTATATATTACACTGTCCCACTGCTAGGCACGGGCCTCCTCTCCGTGTAAAAAGGGTAAAACCATAATCAACAATGCTGGCCTAGTGCGGTTGGCAGACTTCATATATCTTCGAGAACATTATGGAGACTTCTCAGACAAGCAGGTTACCTCACGATGTTTTCCTTCACCGTTAAAGTGAGCGATAATTAGCAATATACTACTAATATGCATATAACTTTGAAATGTCGCTTTGCTTGGAATTGAACTCGAGACCTCAAAGTATTCAAAATGCCTATGTAGAATTACCTTATAGTTGTGCGGTATAACAGGTGAGATTTGTCTGCACACTAGTTTTATTCCATATTTGGATAGATCGTATGTGGTCCATGCGCGGGGGTATAGCGCCGTGTATTCACATTCAGCACCATTCAAGTTCCATTGCCAGCTAGCCGGAGCCTTTTTTGGTTTGCTAAAAGTAATTTCTTTTAAATATTACTACTTAAATTTACATTTGGACGAGTATTCTATATCGTAAAAGTTATTCTGTGAACAATTAGGGCGCTGTAGTAGCGTTACATAGTTTTTTAGATACGGCAGCAAATGTAAATCCTCACTAAACCAGGGCTTTTGCACAAACTGGAACAGTTTTTGGGCAATATCTCCTACTCCCTGTAGTCCCGACAGATAATCATCTCGCATCACTCAGCCAGATATCTTTGTTGTGCCAGTTTAAACCCCTGATATTGCGTACGTCCATGCACAAAGGACGCTGCTTACTGTAGTAAAAAGGAAACATGCACGCTTCAGCCGCCAAATTATGCTTAAGTCCTAGTTAGTAATGAGCAAATATCTATGTAAAGTTCCATAAACATGATTTATTTAGTAAGCCGCAACTTCGCCGACTGTCGCGCTTTACATAAATAAACTATTTCATTAATGAAGACGCTATCAGTTTTAGGTAAATTAGATATGTACCTAATGTACCTATTATTGATTATTTATTAAAGCTTTAATTAATAATCTCATTATTAATTGCTAAAGACGCAACGCTATGATTGCTTAGGAATATAACACAAACTTACTTATATGTTGACAAAACAGATTGGAAAATTGTTTCCTTGTTAGCGTTTCGTATATTCACGATGAATTGGCACTCAGGCACTGTGACGTACTCGTACAGGCCAGGACTTAGCTGGAAACGGCAGAACTCGCCTTTGAAACCTCTACCAATGGTCCCGCCACCGATACCACCGATAGGACAACCTGGAAGTTGATGAGTGCGTCAAATTTGTTTACATTCATCCTAAACATAGGTTGTTCTTCCCTCTAACCTCATATTATAATATCTATCCAGTTCCTTCCTAAATATATCAATAATTATCAACAAAAAATAATAATTCTATTATCTAGATAACATTTTTAGTATTTAATTATTATGCCAATCGTTTATCATCTGATTAGCTAACGTAATCAAAGTATTAAATGTTGCTATATAGGATTCCTTATAGTTTTGATATTACATTTCTACCGTGTTAACATCTTCTATGAATAGAAATCTGTAATCGATTTGGAGCTATCTTAGGTTAATATTAATTTTACACATAGTAAATTAACAAGATCTCACTGTGTTTATCCATAGATTTATTTAACCATCTCATTGCAAAATATATTAGAAACATTGTTCGGCTAAAGCGTATCGAAAAAGTGTAATTAAAAATCCATGTGTATTTTAATAAAAATAGCATTTATGTCTTATTGCCTAGCAGACAGATCATGTTTTTGAAATATCTGCCAAACGTCTCATATACATTCTCTTTCCTGAGTCCAAGTATTTGGACATCTTATCGAAATACGTAAGCATAAAGACGAAGATTAGACCGAATATTTAAAAACTTACCATACATCCTTTGAGCAGATATTATGTGAACATAATCCATAATGGGACGGCGTTTATTCCACCTCTTACCAATATAATACTTTAAATACCTGTAACAATGTTACAAACATAAATCACGATATCTATCAATTAGGGGCTCGAGCCGAATCTCAGATTCATTTCCCGTGTCGGACAAAGTGTTATTCTTTTAAGAAATTCTCAGAAGCAAAATGGAGTCCGGAACTGTGCCCGATAAACTGCAATAGGCTCACCGCGCTACTACGTACCTAAAATATAGTTGGCCAAATGAGAGTGTAATACTTCTGGTTGCCGTTTTGGAGATAGATGCGAGAAACTATGGATGTATTTAAATAGGTACGTGAGTTGGAGATAATTTATTAAATTGCAGGTGTTTAAATACATAACTTAATCAAATGACTGTGTACTTAGAAAGATTAGGAAATAATCTTTGTATTATTAAAAAACGTATTATAACATACTACAGAATAGTTTGGCGCAATAATAAAATTATATATAGTACGAACTGAAGTGACATTTTTAAGGCAATTCACTTACAATTTGCGTTGCATCTAGTAAATACGTCAATGCATGTAGCTACCAAACTAACTTCAATTGAAATTATAGTGTTTTCTAAACTAAAATTCATATTCAGTAAATAATTATGTGTTACATGTGTGGTTTGGCATGCCCTTTGTAAACTGTAAGAGTATGTGTTTAATGTATTAGAAGATCTATAACATATGCAACTATGAATCTGTTTCTCATCAGCCCTAACTTATTACATTACTGACTAACAATGTTAAATGTGGGTATAGAACTTGGCCTTACACCAACTCCAATATTAATATAATAATACATTCTCGCCATGGCTTTGCTTGTAGTATGGCATTATAATTCATAACTTCTAATGTACGAGGGGAGGTCCAAAAGTTCGTGGAATGAAAGGGTTCCAAATAAAATGAAACCCTTTGCCTGAACCTAGCAAATAAGCTAAATGTAGCTTCAGTAACTTAGTAAACTCACTAATCTATATATTTTGACGTTTTTAAGTGTTACTTTGTGACCTAAATGAATAAGGATTTTTGACTTTTTGATCCTTACTCATTTCAAAGAGAGAAAATTTTACCTGTTTCGAATATTATTGATGTTTACATTGATAGTGATATATTCCGATAACTATCAAATTATCCAATTTCTACAAAAATTGGATAATTTGATAGTTATTGGAATGGCATGGCATGTTCCTAGAGTCTAGTCTACTCATAAAAACGATGCAGAAACCGTAAATATTAATACTATTACTAAACAAAGGTTGTTTCATCTACAGTATTTGCTTCTATGAAGTGTTGAATTATATACATTAATTTATGCAAAAATTAATTAATTATTATATTTAACTATTTAGAATAATTGCACCTTAGTAATTGTATAATTTGACATCATACAATATAAATAGTACTCAAATACGTTACAGTTTGATTGGCTATAAAAGGCGTAGCAACACTGCTATCTGTCACTTCTTGTTGTGAGCTGTAAGTGAACGGACGTATAAAACTTCCTTGTGTCAAAGTATAAAATAAATAGTTAAAGTGTTTGTACAGTGTGTTATTTCATCCATAACCTCTAATAGGTTATGGGCCCAGTGCCGCGATCGAAAATTCTGTGCAATAAATAAATCACAACTACCTACAGTCTAGTGTTCAATTCGTTATTCTACTGTGTCGTGTAAAGGAGTGCAATATTCGTTATGCATTTATGACTAGAGAGATCCAACAAGATGATAATGTAAACAAAATTACATAATTATGCTGGATTCAGGAGCATCGGATCACATTATAAACAGGGACAGTATTTTCATTACTTATGAACATTTACATATTCTATATTCTATCACATGCACACATCACCCTGTAGCCCAAACTAAGCAGAGCTATGGATGGGTACTAGACAATGGATAAACATACATATATACCTTTTTGTAAGAATATAAGAATTGATACACCCAGATCAAGGCAAACATCCATGTCCATGCACACAAATATTTAACTTGTGCGGGAATGGAATCCGCGACCTCGGGCGTGGCAGTCAGTTGCACTGACCATTACGCCATCGAGGCCGCCTGAATACCAATAAAAAATGTATTTTGCTAAAAATGTTTTATTTATTTCAGCTACAAAAAGAGGTACTGTCAATGTAAGCAGCTATGGTGTTCCTGGTGTTTTGGAGAATGTATTGTGTTGTCCTGAGGTACCATATAATTTATTATCAATTTCAAAGATGCAGCAGGCCGGATTGAAGCATATTTTTTTATCAGCATGGGGCTCTCATTATAAAGGAAGGTAAAATAATTATGAAAGGTAAACTTTTACATAATCTAATTACTTTAGATTTTAAAATACCTATTGAGAGGGGTAATGCAAATAATCAGGTTAATTAAAATAATTATAAATTACGGCATCAACGCTCGGGCCATTATAGTAAAATTATTGAAATAATATTACCTACTGATGATTTATGTGAAGCTTGCATAAACTGTAAACAGACTAGACTACCCTTTAATAAGGTTAAAAATAAAGGATTACCATTTGAAATGTATTTATACACAATTTTATTCAATGTTCTCATGTAAGTGACTGTCTTTTTGAGAATAGATTCTTTAAACCAGAATACATTAAGCGACCATTATATGTACATTCTGATGTATGCGGACCAATCACTCCTTCAACATTTGATAATAAGGATTATTTTGTTTTGTTTCTAGACCGGTTCACTCATTATTGTGTTGTTTATGCCTTAACTTATAAATCAGATGTGTTTTCGCCATTCAAAGATTTTATTGCAAAAAGCGAGTCAAAGTTTAATTCAAAATTAGTCACTGTATAGTGATAACGGTAGAGAGTATCTATCGACTGAAATGAAAGACTACTGTAAAGTAAAGGGTATTAGTTATCACTTAATAGTACCCAGAACTCCATAGTTAAATGGTGTGGCTGAACGTATGGTTCGAAAAATAACTGAAAAGGCTTGTTCTATGTTAACTGGTGCAATGATAGATAAACGCTTTTGAGCTAAAGCAGTGTTAACTGCTGTTCACTTAATAAAACTGTATGTCCATAATAAAACCAATAAAAGGAATATTGGTGGGCTATAGTCCAAATTGTTATAAGGTATGGAACACATAATGCGAAAGATATGACTGTCAGGGATGTTGTAGTAGATAAGATTAATTTTTGGTGTCCAGGGCTACATTAAAGCCTGAAGGGAATCATTTTGAAAATTCCCAAGACGAAACTGATGTGGACCAAGTGGTTAAATCAGTGTCAACCGAATCTCAAAATACAAGCACCCTAAATCAGATACTTTAAAATCTGATGTACAAGACAGTATTAGTAAAATTCGCAAAATAGATAATGTGATTGCATGTGAACCTGACATTGACATGGTTACCTTACCGTAAACAATAATGAAACACATTAGGTAAATGTGTGAGAAGAAGTGATAGGCTCAAAGGTCGACCTCGTATTTGTTATAAAGAAAGTGATGATAATGATGACTATTTGTTTAGTGTCAATTCATTTGAGATAAAGTCACTTGATAATAGGTCTTACTGGGAGAAAGTTATTGAAGATGAACTAGAATCCCATAGAATAAATAATACATTATATCTGGTGCCAAGACCAGATGATAGAAATATTATAGACTGTATATGGGTCTTTACTATTAAATATGATGAGTTTGAAAAACCTTTTAGATATAAGGCACGTTTTGTTGCCAAAGGTTTCAGCCAAGAATATTTTACTGATATACATATATTATAATGCATCTATTGCGCCTTTCGCTAGAATAGCTAGCTTTCGTTTTATAATTAGTTTTGCAAATCAACATTAATTATTAATTCGTCATATATGGATGTCAAAACCGCTTTCTATGTAAATTAAATAAAGCAGTATTTGAGCGATCTCTTGAAAAAAAATGTGTTCATTGGTTGATAGGTATATATATGTTAGACAAAGGAAATGTCACGAAAAATATTTAAATTGTATTATATCTTAATGATTTGGTTATAGTATGTACTGACGTTCAACCAATGAACGAATACAATTTTCAAACGATTTAAATGATATAAAGTTCTTTCTTGGCATGAAAATAACTAGATATGCTGATACAATTACATTAAATTAATGTACTTATATTCGAACAGAGTTGACTAAATTCAATATGATTGATTGTAATCCTGTGAGTACACCTACTGAAGCTAAACTTAATTATGAAGCGTTAAATCTAAAAGAAAAATTTGATGCACCATGTTGTAAACTTATAGGATGTTTAATGTACATTATGATATGTACTCGCCCTGATTTAAATACATCTGTAAAATGTACATAAAATAATAAACAGGAATTGTGGCATTGCTTAAAACGCGTGTTAAGATATCTTAAAGGTACTATGCATCTAAAGTTAACCAATAAAAGAAATGATTATGATAATGTTTCTGATTCGGTCATGACTATTCTGATCGGGAAAGTACTACTGGTTATTTAAACCATTTGAAAAGTGTACTATAATTTGGTGTACAAAGAGACAAACTTCTGTTGCAGCTTCATTTACAGAAGCCGAATATATGGCCCTTTACGAGGCTGTAAAAGAAGCTTTATGGCCTAAGTCTCTAGCTGAAAGTATTAACATACGAATTAATAAACCTATTGTTATATTTGAGAATAATAACGGCTATATAAGCCTTGTAAATAATCCAACTAGCCATAAGAGATCAAAACATATTGATATAAAATATAATTTCTCAAGAGAGCAAGTTGGAAGAAATATAATTAAATTAAATTATATGCCCACAGGTCAACAACTGGTTGATATTTTGATAAAGCCATTACCAACAACTTCTTTCCAAGAATTAAGATACAAAATGGGTTTAGAATAAGTATTATTACTGTACATATGTGTGTATATATTTGATTAACTTATGTAAGTGGTCTGATTAGGTTTTTCTGGGTTTTCCCTAATCCTAGCAACAAATGTTGGACCATGTTTATACATATTCCCAGCAAACACTTGGAGGTGATATATGATCTGTTAAGATATTATAAATATCTTCAACAATTATTCTTTTTTGAATTGTATAAAACAGTGATTAATTTTTGAGGGGGCGTGTTGAATTATATACATTAATTTATGCAAAAATTAATTAATTATTATATTTAACTATTTAGAATAATTGCACCTTAGTAATTGTATAATTTGACATCATACAATATAAATAGTACTCAAATACGTTACAGTTTGATTGGCTATAAAAGGCGTAGCAACACTGCTATCTGTCACTTCTTGTTGTGAGCTGTAAGTGAACGGATGTATAAAACTTCCTTGTGTCAAAGTATAAAATAAATAGTTAAAAGTGTTTGTATAGTGTATTATTTAATCCATAACCTCTAATATGAAGGTGACCCATTGCTTATTCAAATGCATTTCAAGGTGGAATTATCAGCAATACTTGAAGCTTTATTAGAACTGAGTAAATATAGTGTACAATTTCAGACAAACAATGTCATGTTGGGAATTAAAGTAAACATTCTGAATCAAAAAGCTTTTAATAGCTTCAATGCAATAGAGATGTAAAAGTGATATGAGTAAGTTTAATTATAGCAATGAAAACACAAACAATCATTGTTTTAATTAATACTGATTCTCAGAAGAGACATTACACTGAATTAAAGTTGGCAGCTGTTGTGTGTAATTTATTAGAAAACAAAAAATAAGAAATCTTTTATTATTTTTTAATTGTACCTAATGTGTGACAATGCAGTTTTTATCTGGAAACTTTACTATTAAGTCTACAATAGCCATTGACATATCTAGTGTTATTATTTAGGGGGGCCTGGGCCATAGATAGTGATGGCCTATATGCAATACCAGAAATTTGAGTTGAACTCTGCCATCCTACTAGCCATTTCTGAAGTGGGCATGATCCACCTGGATATCTTATATATGCCAAAGAGTGCAGCATTCTATGGAGCTTATAATTGAATACTAGCTTGTTTATACTCATCAACTCTGATTTTGTATCTGGATAAATAGTTGATTATTATTATGAGATATTGTTCTCTTTTTTTTTTACAGTACCTGAATCTGCTACCGCTCTAAACCAGGCAGCGACTTTGCCAAATGTAATATTCTTAATTCAAACTCAATAGTATTAAAATTGCCATCAGGTCTATAGGTCGGATGATCACCAAAAGTCTATCTGACATAGGGCAATCAATCAAACACATGCATAATGAACCTATCAGTGAGCTGTTTTTATTTAATTCACACACAGTAAACATATTCTTGATTAACTTAGTTGAAGACATTTTAATAAATAATGTTTCAATATTCTTTTTATAAAAACATTTTTCCTATATCCACAAAGCAGTAGACAGAGTTATATTACTTCTAATTATTGCCAGCTGGCATTTAAAATCACATGTAATAAAGAGAAATAGATTCTGCAAATTTAATGACAGAAAAAAAGGGAATGTGGTCTGCCAACACATTAAACCCAAGACATTCTTAGATTGTAAAATATAAATAAGTAACATACCTACTTATATATATATATATATCTTACAACTACAATTGGGCCAACATGTTAAGCTTAAATGGTTTGACTAAATATGTAGGTGTCAATTTAATGGATCCCAATTGAGCTCATGAACAGCATTAAAGAAGACAATAAAGGAATGCAGGGAGAAGATGAGAATCTAGGCTATAATTATGATAAATAAGGCTTTAGTTTGCGATGTCAGCTATAAACTTTACACCCAATAAAGCTCATAATATGTTTGCTGTTTGGTTCTTAAAATTATATTTAATATCGAAATACAAGGGTAGGTAAATAAATATTAATAGGTCAAAACTTAAGATTTTGAAACTCTGGTTAACCAGTCATAGTGGTAATAATATGATAATTACTAGACACTGATAAATAAATAACAAAGGTGACTTAAAGTTTAGACAATTAAACCACTAATATGACTCACCTGGCAGTCAGAGGCATCATTTCAATGGCTTGTTTAGGCTTAGGCTGTAACTTCTGCTTACTTTGAAGAGGAAATTCATGGTTCAAAGGTAACTTTAAGCCATACTTAGGAGGCTCATGATGGCCAAGACCGACGTCACCGACAGTCTCCATTTCCATCGTGAAATATCAACTTTACGATGTTACGCTTGGTCGTCAAACACGTCTTCAAGCTTCGGCTTCCTAATCCAACTGGTAAACGTAACACATTATCACTGATATACATTCACTTTTGTACGATACTATAACAAAATTTCTTGCAATATCTGCTTAATACGGCAAGATTAAGAAATAAATTTAAAATTAAAGCCTTACACCGGCTATCGTTCAATGTTTAGTTATTATTGACTTGTCTATTTTGCAATTTGCTGTCTGGATCTGTATTCTGTTCTTTGATCACAGCCTATCACAGCATATTACATCTGTCTTTGACGGCCTTTGATTAGTGATTACTACCAATAACTACTACTAAAATCTACTACCAGAGACTACTACCAAGTACCAAAGAGTTTATAATTTCCTATAATAATGATTATTCGAATAGCGAGAACCAACATGCAAGCATCATTTGATTAACTATATTTATTGCCTAATCGAGAACCTGGATAAGCCAAGTAGGAAATTGAGTACCCGAAACAGAAGAGCATCTAACATTTACTCCAAAGAGTAAAGTAATATAGAGGGATTTACTCGTCGAGAAGTGTGGCCAACAATAAATGACAGGATTTCCTGTAATTCCTTAATAATTACAAAAGACATTTTAATTTGTAATTCTAGCTAAACTGGATACCAAATTCAGAAATCTATTCAAATGTTAACTACCGCGTACCTAAGCTACAACTAAAATCAGTTCTCCATAATTTCTCTGGTACTCCCGATGGATTTGAAATGTTAGTTTTTTTTTTGCATTTGATAATCTAATTCTTGAGGCAGGTTATTAACTATATAGCTTTCCGCTACGGGAGCGTACTGCGATGCTCCCGTAGTCACCATGAGTCTGTGTAAAACCACGTGGAAAGTTCATATGACATCGTAAGAAAGCTTTCATGTCTACGTTCTCTTAATGAGATAATTATGATGATGAAGTCGCACCGGCCTGCCTTAGCTTTAATCTTATCAAGATCTCATATTATTCAAAAAAGGCTTGTCTCCTGCAATAGAACTGTTTATACAACATAGCTAAAAAAAGTTTAGACCAGAGCAATATCCACCTATTTGTAGTGTATTTGGGCTATTCTTTCGTTGAGTACAGGAATTAGAATCAAAGTAATATGCTTGAATTGGTTCTAAAAATACCTCAATGGTAGGTAACTGCTCAAGACTGAATAAAATTCTTTTACCAGCAACGATAGATGTTTGTTGTGTAACGATTTTGCAATCAGGCATTTCTAAAACTTATTATTTTATGGCATGGCATAAAATATTCAATTAAAGAATATATATGATGTTGGCTTTGCTTTTGTTTGACTGAACCAAAACTTGATGATTTTAAATGTGAATTGATGATTAATTAGACCATTTTAAAATCGATTTCCATAAACTAGACATCGTTACGTCATATCACTAATAATTAATTGTCTATGAAAAGTTATCTGTGCTTTAAGATTGACATCCCTAACAGGAGGTGGAGCTCTATTGAAAGTTGATGTTTTTATTTATAAAATAACATTATAAGCAACAGAAGTTTTGTTACATACATGTAACCAAATATTGTTTTAATGCAATGTCTAACAATTTAATAATTGCTATTTTATGTGGTAAATTGCAGCAAACCTAAATCCGCGTCAGAATCGTTACAAACTAGACGGCATAATGGATATCCCAGTGCAAATTGCCATACGATTGAAGCCGCCAAGTCTTGCGGACTCATCGCAATGTATTTTCAGCAATCCTGTGACGCAGATTGTGATTACAGAGAGTGGTCAAACCTTTCATGTGAATAGAGCTTTACCAGTAGACTGCACACAAGCACATCTCTTCAACTCGTTTATGATACCACAGATCAACTGCTTTTTAGATGGATGTGATACTTCAGTTGTTGTGTTTGGCCAAGCCAAAACAGGCAAAACTTACACTTTATTTGGACCTGGTAAACAAACAAGTATTTTATATCTTAGTCATATGAATTAATAACTAGTATTTTTTATGGAACTGACATTACTTTTACAGGATTTGAGTGCATTCACAGTGAGTGTGATCAAGGAATTGTTCCTCGGTTCTTGTCTGAAATATTTCACAAACTTAATCAGATGCCAGAGAGGGAATTCATACTACACATAACTTGGATGCAAGTTGTCAATAATAATATATTTGATGTTTTGGGAGCTGGCCTCGTTAGATGTTGTAATGTTGAAGAAGCATTCCAATATCTCCAACTGGGTTGGAGGCAAAGATGCCAGGGGAACAACCACACAGTATTTACTGTAAGTGTTGAACAGAAGTGGGTCAGTACAAATGGTGTTTTAAATCACAGAATGTCTACTGCCAGTTTTTGCGATTTGGCCGCATACCCAGAGCCAGGACTATTTGCTTTAGAAAACATTATAAAAGAGTTATTAGCAGGTAACCCACCAAAGCAAATAAATTATGACCAATGCATACTTACTGCCATGCTTAGAGACTCATTCGGTGGCAGAGCGTTTACATGGGTTATTGGTTGTATTAGTACTGAACCAGAAGACTACCAAGACACATTGAAAACTTTAAACCTATGTTTGTGTTGTAGAGGTATCAAGAATTTTGTCACAGTCAATTTATTTGCTGATAACAATACACCAGTATTCTCTGATAAATCTGTAATGCCACATCCAGACAATAATTTTAATCTACAATTTGCTACAGCACAATGGATAAAGTTAGTTTCAAATGCTGAGGGGCTTTTTAATAAAATCTTACAGTCAAAATCTTTATCTGATGCAGATATCAATCAAGTTAGTGAATGGTTGTTTTTGAAGGCAGAATGTGATGAATGCTTAAATGGTGATGCAAGTGTAGATAACAAAGATGCAAATACAAAGCAAGGCTTACCAAGAATAGCTGAAGACACAGAACCAAGTGAACCCAGCGAGTCTGATGTTGATTCTGACTCAGAGGAAGACACACATTCTGATACTGTGTTCCAAGATAAACTTGAGAAGTTCATGGAATATTTTAGAGAGAAAAATGACCAACTATTTGCTGATAGATGTGAGGAATATTTGAATCATATTGATTCTGATGATATAACAATATCAGAACTAAGTGGATCACAGTCATTGCCTATTATGACATCCCAATCAAACTCTGGGCGAAGAAGAACTATACAGCCTGGGGAAAGTTTGTCAGGAGCAGAGTTAGAGCTTCTGCGCAAGGTTGCAGCAAAAGCTATTTCACCTGAATCTCAGAAGATATTAATTGAATCTCACAAAAAAGATCTTGATCCTGAGCCAAAGTTAATAGAAAGAGAACTACTTAAAATGATTGACTCTCCAAAGACTGAAGAGATATGTAAAAAGTACAAAATGACAAAGGAGAAGTACACCCAAAAACAGATACTGGCAAGAAAACTGTCCAAAGAAATAAGCAGCAGCCAGACACAGCTAAAAGAACTGATAAATCTTTGTATAGCTAAAGAAAGACTGATTAGTGATCTATCTAAATCAATGTGCCATACACACAGCAAGACTTATTCAGAAAAGATAGAAACAAGTTTAATAGACCAAGATACTATGAGAGAAATAAAAAGACATGAAACAAATCTCAAGACATATAAAAAACAAATTGAACAAATCAAAAGGCAGATCAAAAAGGATGAAAAACGCAAAAATACCCTAGATATAGAACTTGTTAAGGACAAACTAAAACTGGACGAACTGTCAGATACATCAATAGATGTTAAAGACAAAAAGGCGAATTCATTGAAACATTTCACACATAGAATAACACAATTAGACAGTATTTTAAAAGAAAAGACAAATGATTTAGAGAATTTAGAAATGTCCAAAGAAAAGGAATTAATGTTGAGGAAAGAAATTAAAAATTTACGAAAGACAAGAGAGTGCTTACATGAACAGAGATGTAGCCTAGGACATAAGAGGAAGATATATAAATCTCTTTCAGACTCCGAGGTACATTATAAAAACATACCGACATATTTCAAGGTCATGTCATTAATATTTGTATAATCAATGATTTATAAAATTGTTTTGTCTTTTAGGAGCGCAAGTTGCTTGAATGTGAAGAAGCTATAGAAGCAATAGATACTGCTATAGAATATAAAAACAATTTGATTTGTGGTAAATCTCCTTCAGCATCTCTGTCAGATTCACAAGACAACAAGGATTCCCGAAGCAGAGGCGAACAGATGTTAATGGCGCGGCTCGACAAATTGTCGCATGACGAAATGAAAACATTACTTTATAGGTATTTTCAAAAGGTAAGGTTTTTTTTTGGCATTTAACTTCTATGTATGGATTTTATCGCATCTTGTAAAGGTATTTGGCACTTGATGGATGGTAAAAATAGACTTATCTTCGTTAACCTCCTCAACCACTACCTGAGATTTGACAAACCACAGATTCTCGCTAAAGAACACCGATTCCTACCAAGGATGCTTCACGAGGCTATTGAAATCAAAAACCATCCTAATTTTGATAGAGAAGATGGTTGGAATGTACCACCAGCTTGGGATCCAGTAATTCAAATAGTCAAACCCAAGAAGAAGGAAACCGCAGCTAGACTTCATGATACTTTGAGCTCATTCTGCGTATATAGAAACACCAATGATTAAATTATGTTCGGGTACTTTGAAATAACTACACTGGAACATTGAGACAACTACCATCTTAGTCTCCCATGACCATGGCTGCTGTAAAGCAACCGAAACGTTGGAGAAAGTGTAAACTTAAATATAAATAGTTTTAATAGGTTTAATAATTTAATTAGCTTAAAATTAGTAAAGTTTTATGGTAGTATAGTAGTGTAACAGTTTCTAAATTATGTAATAAAGTGTTAAATAAACAACGCAAAAATGAATAACATTCGCGGAAACAGAAGACAATATTAAGTAAGGTTTTATGTCTTTAGGCTGTTCCTCCAGATTAGTTCACCAAATTAAATGATACCATAGGGTTAGCTCACTAATAAGATGAACTGCTAGTCAGTTCGCAGCAGATAGAAAAAGTAACAACTTCAATCAGTTAAATCTGGGAGTGATTATAATAGTCAAGTAAAATAATAATAATGAAAACTCACACTTACTTAATAAGAGTTGCAGAGAATTAAATAAGGCAAATAAGACATTTTATTTATTAATTAATCATAATCTTTCTGTGCATATAGCTACCATACTGCGTTATGAAATGGAAACTTATAAATATTTTATTGAGATACTGCTCGTAAAATTAATATTGTTCATTGCTCAAGTGTGATAAACATACGTAGGTACTCGATCATAAACATGCGGTAAACCACGAAACCTTATCGGATTTATATGGTTGCGTAAAAACTGCTCTAAAGTTGGGAAACCCATGTTTTAAGATAACGTTCCACTAAGTCGTAGCGAATGTTTGAAAGGTGGTAGACTTGCGCGGCGCATGCGCGGCGCTGGAGGCGGGAGTGGCGGCGGCCAGCGACGAGGCGGCGGCGTGGCGCGCGCGCGCCGCCGCCGCCTGGAGGCACGCGCAGCGTGCCAGGCCCCACGCACACGGAAGGTAATCTTTGTTCTTTCTACTCCCATCCATTCAACCTTACTTACGATCGTTACACCATGGCGATAGTGTAGGTTATTTTGATTACAGATACTAACATTAGTTTTATTTAATGCACCCACCCTAGCTAAGTTTATCGAGATAAAGGTAAAACTAGGCTAATGACCGCAGTGGACAATCAGTCGCCTTACAGCTGCCCTGTTGAGTGTTATGGGATCGAATCTCAATCGGGACAATTATTTGTGTGATCGACTAATGATTGCTCCGAGTCTGGGTGTTTGTGAAATCCTCCGCAACACAGACTAAACTCCATCGCGGGACGCGCCTCAACAATAAATGGCTTGCTTTTAACGCTTCAGAACCTATTTAGAACAAATGATAGCACATCACCACATGAAAGCATATAGGATAGGTTTAAAACACTAGGTAAAAAAAATAAGGGTAACACCTACGCTTTAATAAAAAAATGTTTATTGCTTTTTAGACATTTTCAATCGATACACCGATGTTTGGACGGTGGCAGTGCAGAGAGGGCTCTGTCTCTGGGCATGACTACGGATTCGGAGACATCAGATGATGCCATGAGACTGGTCGATCGTATGAAGCAGCTTGCCAGATGTCCTCCGGTAATTAAAAACATGTTGACAATAATAACAATAATCACTTCATTGCATGGATGACCGATGGCGCAGTGGGTGACCCGTCGCATCGCCGCTACCGCCGCGATGTGTGGATTCGAATCCCACACAGGTTAATTATTTGTGGTATCCACAAATATTTTTTCTATGTCTGGTATACTTTGTATGTTTTAAAGTCCCGGTGACATAAGGCATGAACCCTAATGCGGGGACTGACTTTTTAACCTATGGTGTCGCAACGACACACTGTTGGTCAGACCAGGGATCGATAGCGATTAAGGTATACGGTTTCGCTTTTAAAATAACTGTAGCGCTTTATTTTAAAGGTTCACCGAAAGCGATTGAGATTTGGGGTTACGCTACCGGTATAAAATATTGATAACGCTATTATTTTTATGTATCGCTATACCTTTATTTAACCTTTAATCATCCGAAATGATTTTGGTACTAGAAAAATTCCTTTGATGACTACCTACGACCTACGCGACAGTCGTTCCCAGTGACGAGTGCATTGCGATTGTCGTAATCGAACGTCGACAAATTTATATACCTTATTGTTAGTTATTTAGCTATTGTTAAAAATAACGGTATGGTTAATTTAAGGTAGCAAAAATTGGTGTATCTTAATTTTAAGATATTAAAATAAAAAGGTATGACGTCATACCGTTAACTTTTATAACCGATATTTTTTCGATATGCGGTCCCTGGGTCAGACACAATAGATTTTTAATAATGTCTCGTATTCTAAGTCTTAACTCGACACAATAAAAACAAACAAAAAATATGAGGTTTGTCGCATCCATATTACACCAAATGTAATTTTGTAATCTTGATTTGTGTACCAAAATTTGTGACTTGATTTATATTCTTGATTAATTATATTTTATTTTGCAGCCACCTGTAATTCCTAGTCAAAATCTGCGACAGTTGATGCCAGCTACAAATCTGCCCGTCGCAAAGGTCACCAAGGAAAAGAACAAACTGATAATCGTACAACAGAATAAAAAGCACTGATACTTGCATATTATTTTATTGTCGGTTTTAAATTCTATCTTCATATTCATTTTTATGAAATACATAATGCTGTTTTTTGAACTATTGATGTTGTAACTTAGTCTTGTAGTTTCTATAGTAGTTTAAGACCGGCTGCACATGTACTTATGACAAACTGTATCTATTCTAAGAGTCAACCGTGAGTGTTTATACTTTCTAAAGCTACTTTAGCAGAAACATCGTGGAACTAATCAAAATGACATGCCGATAATCTTATTGTGTCAAGTCCCGAAAACTTACAGATGAATTTTCCTATGATTCGTTATCTTGTGTAGTTCGAGTGTAGCGAATACGTACAATATGTATCGAAAGTGCAGTCGATCGGTATTCTATTGTTGCTCCATCACATATTGTAATCATTCTAATAAGTAAACAAGTTTATTGTTCTCTATTCACAATATATTGTAAATATTTTGCCAATTAAGATCTAAATTAGTGTAAATAAGTAATGTTTAATAAAACATATTTATCAATTTAATTCTTGTGGTTTTGCTTGTACCCTCTTGAAGCGAGATATACTATAATATATAGGTAAGGGTATTTATGCATTGGTACCTATTGTATTAGTACTTATGGCAACATTTATTTGATACATGGAAGAGATCGATATCAAGTAGAAAATTATCGAGTTCTAACTACTTATATTGCGTCCTATAGGTTCACATTTAAAAATTAATAGCACTAATTTTACGACTTGATTTGTCCTTAGAAAATGTTTACATCTAGCACAGTTAGTACTTTTACTAAAATTAGGGTCTCTTGTAGAGCCTACCCGTTAGTTTACATAAATATTTTATTGTTAGTCCATTATCTAAACAATATTAAACAAGATACATTTTACGTCTGTGACGCAAATATTACAGTCATTATATTAAGCACTGAATGGAACACAAACTGATAAAGCATAATTTATAATAACAATACCCACATTTATCGATATCTATTCTCAGTATGTAATAATAAATTTAAAATTGGTGAGGTGCATTGCATCCTAGTATTGATATAGTGGAGTCAGAGTGCATATCCATATGTTTTAAAATAAAGAGGTCAGGGTATTATTAGAAATAACATATTAATCTAAATATTGGAATGGGAAGCAACCATGACACGAGATACCAATATTATTTACTTTTTATTATGTTACCATTACACAATTTGACTTCTTATTTGTTATGTTTTTATTTGGTCACCAGAAAAAACATGATTATATTCAGATGCAAATAAAAGTTAAAAATATCTCACTATAATCTCACATCATTTGACTACATAATTGATATAACTATACATTTTTAGGTACCTATTATATGCATAGGTACCATATCTACAAAGCCAACCAACTGGATGTAAACATTTTCCAATAATATGTATATTAAAGAATATTTACAACATTGTCTACGGTTATCAGCCAGCTACAAGCTTTATGATTTAAAATTCCAAGGTATACACAATATTCCTTCAGATAACACAGAATAGTAATGAGTTATGTAAAGTATGTTGCCATGAAGTTTCTGAAACAAAAAAGTAATGGTTATACACAAATTAAATAGAATCAATACAAGTATTTTTATTGTATCAAATAGAAAATGTAAGGTCACATTTATATCGGAAAAAACCGGGCAATCACATCCTAACTAATATTATAAAAGCGAATGTGAGTTTGATTGTTTGTTTGCATATTACGCTTTCACACCTTTACTACTCGACCGTTCATCATGAAATTTGGCTTATACGTTGTCAGGGGAACAGAAAAGGACAAAGAGTACCTTTCATCTAGAAAAAAGTACTGTTAGTAATCTAACCTAACCTACATTTATGCGAGCGAAGCTATAATTCAGTGATTTTCATAAAAATTTTACTTTATATGGTGGATGTATGAAATAATACTGTTCTTTTCAAGGCGATGAAAGAATAAATCAACACAAAACTTCTCATTTATATATATAGAATAATACGTACCATACTTAATTGATCGCTTCTAGTGAGTAGTCTTTGACAACATGATATCATTAAACCTGGAGTGATACTATCGTCCTTTTGTAGTTCCAGTAGACCAAAACGTTCTTTTACTTCTTTGTGTAGAGCTCTCTCAACGTGTTTGTTTCTAAAAGAGAAAGTATCCAATAACATGTCTAACCAAATAATTAATGCTGAGTCTATCTTCTCCGTATACACAGGTTTTTTCTAATACTTAGGTTGAACTCTACTTGAACCTAGCAACTAACCTAAGTGTAAAATAACCTGATTATTTTGACGTTCATGAGTGTTACTTTGTAACCTAAATAAATTAATGATTTTTGACTGACAAATATTACTATAATAATACAATATGTATATGAATCGCGATTCCTAGAAGGCATCATCTTGGGATGCTCGGATTGCGAATTAATAAGGGAGTTATAACGATAACAGTAATATAAATTGCGTAATTGCTTTGTAAAAAGGTGGCCAAAATGAGCTCTTTATCTAATAGTTTTAGCTGTGCCTATTTATGGCTGTCGCAACAATTGGCGTATGCAAGGAAAGAGCCGGATGGTCTGTAGCCACTCCAAAATTATCTGGTCACACCCCAGCATGTTAAGTTCCAAGTCAAAATTTCGGAGTTGTATGCAGGCTATCGTTGTTTGGAGCCCCATACGTCAATGGTCGCAACTCATTATTAATTCAGATTATAACTTACGAGTCGGGCTTATTTACATATCAGATCTATAATGACAGAAATACATATAATTATAACTACTATTTAGTTAACATAATATTATGTACTCACATGCTGTATTCCGTCATTAATTCTGTTGCAACATCAAGATTCTTAGCTATAAAAGCCATTAATTCTTCTGCAGGACATGATGATGGAGTGATGAATTGACCCGTTGGTGATACCATTAATGGACCAGCCTCACTGAAACACATTTATCTTAATTAATTTTATTTAAATATAAATACAAATATCTTAATTATGAATATATGATATTGCGTTATTCTATCCGCTTAGTTCGATTCTTTAGGCGTAAAGCTGACTTGACACATTAAAGCATAATTAATAGTTTTATAATATTGTGTCAATTAATATAAACAGCGGTAGCCAACTAGGAGACCGTTGAACTGCTAAGCGGCGGGCTCGAGTTCAATCCCGCGACACACAGCTATGACTTTTCGAAGTCATGTGCGTTTTAAATATTCAAATATCGCTCGCTTTAATGTCAACGAAATCATGGTGAAGAAATCTGCATGTATGACAGTGCCCCATTATGTTTTCGAAGATATATGAAGTGTGCCAACCCGCACTGGGCTAGCGTGGCGGACTATGGCCTAAACCTTCTCTAACTGAGAAGAGGCCCGTGCCCATCAGTGGGACAGTTTATATAGACGGCTGATATTATTGTGTCATATATAGTATTACACTTACGGTTCAACAACTATTTCGTATTTGTTTAGAGATTCGGGTACGGATGGTGGAAATTTATAACCTTTGCCGTAAAAGTCACCGATAGACGTAATCAGCTGTCTCAAATGACTACAGTACTGGGTCGCAGATACCTTCGGCATAAACTTCCTGGAATCATAAAAATTCATACTAAATATATATAGGCGTCCGAAAATCGTCATTACATTTTACTAGATTTGCTCGCGGGTTTGCTCGCGTAAATATAGGTTAGGTTAGTAGCATTACTTTTTTCTGGATGACAGGTAGCCTATCTCTCTTTCCGTTCCCCTGACAATGTGTAATAAACAAAATTTCATGATATTCAGTCGCGTAGTTAAGGCTTGAAAGCGTAACAAACAAAGTCACAATCGCATTTATAATATAAGTTGGGATTTTAAAATGTTTGAAGTCTTACCTTCTACAAATATGTATGTTTCTCAAAATACTAGATAAAGCTTTCTCGTAGTTTGGTATCATTACCAAAGCACTGTCTTCTTGACTTACTTTTTTAATGAGCTGCAAAAAAGGAATACGCTTTTTTGTTACTGTTATATTCAAAAATTTATTAGTGCAGTAATACTGGTAATTTTTATTGCAATGACGTAATGCATCGAAATACAAGTGATTCATATTTACATTGGAGATACATGAAATGTCTTTTAGCAATACCATTTGCATCTGTATAACAATTAGTTAAATAAATAGATTAGTCTGATACCAGTAACAAACTAATGTATTTATTTAACTTATATTTGATCTTTCCAAAAATATATAAAGTTGGGGAAGGATCAAATATATTAAATAAATAATCCCGAATGTTAAATAAGTGATAATCAAGACCAAGGTCTTGGATACCAGACCGTTGTTAAAAATTTATGTGAGTAGATTTTAATTCCATTATCATACAAAATCCACAGGAATTTGTTTGGGTAATAGTAGTTAAGCTATAAACATTATTATAAGCGGTAACATTTCTAACTTTCTACTAATATAGGTAGTATACATTTGCTTACCGATAACCATTCGTTTCTAACATCGATTATGTTAAGGAAAACGTCACCATCCAAGCTGACGCCTGTGAATTGCCCCAGTGCTATGGTTCTGCCTGTAATTATAGAAATACGTAATTGATATATAACATGTATTGACATACGCAGTGGCATAGAGAGCCACCTCTAGCCACCACCGCCAATAAACATAAAAAATGTCTGCAACATATCACATTTAACAAGCTACAACAAACAGCAACAGAGGGGTAGGCAGAGACTACGGATTTCCATTTGCTACGATCCTGACACACTTCTCTGGCTTCATTCACTTTCATAACATTCCTCATACACGCTCGCCGGTTTAAGGTGCTCTTAACCTGGCCTTTATCCAGAACGTCTCCGATCTGATCAAGAAACGTTCGCCTAGGTCTTCCCCTTGCGACTGTTCCATTCACACTAGCCTTATAAACTTTCTTAGTCAGTCTGTTCTCGTCCATTCTTTCTACATGCCCAAACCAACTTAACATACCCTTTTCTATTCTCGTCACTATATCCACTTTTATGCCGCATCTCTCTCTAATCACACTATTCCTTATTCTATCTTTCAGAGTCACACCACATATATTTCTCAGCGCTCTCATTTCTACAGCATTTATTCTGCTCTCATGCTTCTTTGCCATACCCAACTTTCACTACCATGCATAAGTGTAGGTACTAATAGTCCTCTATGAACAGCCAAACGTGCCTTTTCGGATACATTTCGACTGTTCATATTAAATAAGATATACATTTATTAAATAAGATGCACAATTTTCGTCAACATCCGCATCCGCAATTGCGGAGCTTCCGCATCGATTTGGACATTTGCGGATGTATGCCTTTAATCCGTATCCGCATCCGTGGATGTCAAAAAATCTGCACCCGCAACATTCCCTGAATTCGAACCACATTCGAATGTGTCGATACTTTTTGCCGGCACTATATGTATATGTGATGCATTTTAGATCCATATAAAGCTGCTATCATACTGTGTGCAATTGTATAAATGGTGTGCATTTGAATAATATAATGCACATCTTTAAATATAAGTCACACAGTCATAGTAATGATTCCTAGAACAGAGATACCAACCTTCTAAATTTGCCATAACCAAAGAATGTTGTGTTGCCAAAGATACAAGACTTTGCAGTGCTCCTCTTATGTGACTTATATTCCATCCTCTGTCGTATTTAACCTGCACCGAAGATATATTATGCATTAATTTCCACTACGGCATGCTGATATAAAAATGAAGTTTAGTGATCAGCAATTGAACATGTTCATGTAAATATTTTGCATATCAACACATTCCCATTAAAACAGTATAGACTAATTTAATTACTTTATTTAATGTTAGTAGCAAGCAGATTATTAAATACTTATCAGAACAATAACAGTTCATACACAATGGAGCTTGGAAACAGGCACAGCTATTAAATTTGGATAGACTTGGACTTTGCTATTCAATAAATATTTAACATAAAATTATTAATTAGTATGAAAATAATCATAAGATACCATTTTTATTTGTTTATTATTTTATGGTTTGAATTCTTGAGTTGTTTTATGGCACAAACTTAAGAATATAAGACATACAGAGGAGGGAAAACATAACTATCAAATTAATGATGATGAGAAAGATTTATTATTATCTGTGTTTATAGGTTACCAACTTTTTTAATACCATAACTTTCACATAGTTGATTTATTAAGGTGTCTACTTGCTCTCTGGTTGCTCTAGCTGATTCATATTTTTCCTTAGCTGAATTACTATTTTCAAACACCCATTCTCTGAAAATTAAAATATTTGTAATTTAAGCAAATGCTTAAATATAAAATACAGGTACATTTTCTTTATACTACTAGTTTATGTCTCGGATACTAATTGAATGAATCTAGCTACCGTATAAGGTGTATTAAACTACAAATTTTATTCTACCAGCGATTTGCATGTTTGCCCCTACTACTTTAGTCCAGGTAGGAATACTCCTGCACAACAGCTGTTGCCTTGAACTTCAACACATAATGGTTTAAGTGATCACTACACCTTTCCTAGTGTATTGTCTTTAATAACGACACAAAAAAAAATTATACAATCTACAAATAATTGTTTCAACTCTAGGCATTCTTTGTAACCATTGTATTAATGTTTTTAAATGCCACAATGATACTGTAATCATTTGGTAATGATCCTCCAATCCATTTTTGAATACTGCTCATTATGACCTGACAATGAGCAGTATATAATGAGCAGTAGCAGTATCCATAAATGGATTTACTGAGGTGAACCTGTCTCTATTGGTATAATGCAGAAAACAACGGTCAGTCAAGTCAGTCTCTCCTAATTTCCAGACTTTATAGTTAGCAGAAGCAGTTAACACTATTGATCAACCAATTGTTCCTTTATGATAAAGAAACAATTCATCAGTTGGGACAAACTATGGGGACCAAGAAAATTCATCTGCAGATATATCTACATAGGTTAGATGGAGTATTAAGCCACTCAACTTGGAAATGTATTAGAAGGAACCTTTAAATACATTTTTTTTATTGAAAAAATACTATTAAATATGACTGCATGGATGGCGTAGCGGGCTAGAGATGATATCACCGCTTATCGGGTCACGTGTTGTGGGTTCAAATCCCACACAGGACAATTATTTCAATACATAAAAATTACTATTGAGCAGCGAACATTTAAAACAAAAGTAAGAGATGGTATCTCAGCTATTATCGTGTTGAATTGTATCGGAAGTTAGATTTATTTTAAATATGATATTAAAGTAACATACACTATATTTGTAGCCGCCTTTTTCTCCTGAACTTTTCTTTTCATATAAGCAACCTTCTCAAATTCATCACTGTATTTCTGATAAGCTTTCGTAAAATTCTGTTGGCTGTAATATAAAATCAAATATATTTTTAAACATATGTGTTAGTTTATATAAATCTATGAATAAGTCACTGATAAGATAAGAGATTCTGAGGTAAACATGTGACGTAAGTACTTACCTAAAATCTGTTTTCTTCGGACTTTTGGGTATCTTATCAACGTAAGTTGTTGACATATTACATGCACTTAAAACTTTGACAATGGTCTCTCGAATATTACTACCATTCAATTGTATCTTGACCAGTTTAAACTCACCTGTCAATATTATGGAAACCTGATAGATGAAATAAGCCAGAGAAAAATAAATAACGATAAGTTACATAAAATGTTGGAAGTGACTATAGAGGTTACCTTCAGGCATATCTTTCTGTCTTAAATAAAATGATAATGGTGGTACGGACATTCGTCTACTGGATTGTTGGGCCTCTAAAAGTGCGCTTAACTGTTGCAGTGAGCTTTCATTAATTTTCTGGAATTAAAATATATAATGAAATCAATGTATTATGTATATGAGTATTTAAGCAGTATTCATTTCAATAGAACCTACCACAGTAGTTGTTATATAAACTGCTATATCAAATTCAATGTATTTATATATTATGTTAATTATAGTTAATAGCTTTGAGACTGAGGAACTAGCTTATATTTTAAAATAATGGCTATTGTGTAGAGAAAACAATAATACAACAGAAAATATATTAATATAATGCTAAATGCAATTTCTGGAAGATCACATCTTTCTATCAGTAATCTTTAATTTAGCCATAATTAAATTATAACAACATTCATTTAAACATTCAGAGACTGCATAGTCTTTTTACACTGGCTAATGAAGGCACTAAACCAGACAATTGGTGTGTACAACATAAAATAAGCATTAAGAATATATATATATATATTCTACCACATACACACAACACCATCTAGCCCAAACTAAGCAGAGCTTGTACTATGGGTACTAGACAATGGATAAACATACATATATTCCTTTTTTTTTGTAAATACCTACATATTATACATAGAAACACCCAGACTAAGACAAACATCCATGTTCATGCACACAAATATTTGTCTTGTGCGGGAATCGAACCCGCGACCTCAGGCGTGGCAGTCGGTTACACTAACCACTACGCCATCGAGGTTAGGAAGCCTACTGAATTTTCCTGTTAGTATCTTTAAAAAAAGGTATTATTCTAAAAATAGCTGAGTTTTTATTTGTTAAATACGGTTCGGCCTACCTTGGGCGAAATATACGCGAGTCTTTGTATTGCTGATAGTCAGCGGTTGCTAGATCACATTCCATTGAAACCTCAGCGCAGACTAAAATAATTATTTAATTATAATAAGTATCACTTACTCGTTGTTCAGGGTATTTGCCAAACAAATCCGGGTGCACGCTGAAGTAGAACGGTCGTAAAGCAGTAGACACTTCTGCTGAACTTAAAAACCTGCATATTAGCCCACTGGCACAGCCGCATCTGTTAAACATAAAAAATCCAAAGCGTTTTATATAATTATTTGTACATCATGCAATTTTTCTACATACTTAAAACAATAATAATATATACATAAATGTCGTCACATATCTTGGAAAGATTACAAGAAAAATATATGAGACCATTTATGTATATTATTACTAACCTTAGTTTTGTTCTGGAATACATTGTGAGTAGAGGGATATTTCCTTGTTTTATTAGATTACATTTAAAGTCTGGGTATGGATTTGTGTGTTAAATAACCGGAAATAACGTCTTTCTTTGTTAGCTTCTACATTTTTTGGTGACCCTGAACATGTTTAGGTATTAAAATTGAAAATTGTGTTGTTATGTTATGCATGACATTGACAGATGACACATTTTCATTCGTCGAGAAATCTAGCAATACGCAATACATTACTTGCATCATTTTCTTATATTTCGTAAACGGAATGGTAGGTTACTTTGGATATACATATACGCATTTTATTGGGTTAACTTGAAAGTAATGCATATTCTATTTGTTTTTTATTATACTATACTAAAGTGTTCACAAACTGAAAATATAATTAAAATCTAGATAATGTTATATACTTTGCAGATTGCCCAGGTCTTTAATATATTGACATAACAAAATCACTTAAAGTAGCTTATAGCTTCTATTATTTTTGATTTCAGCAAAGATCTGAAGGCATAATAAAAACTCATCGTACTTATATATATTTTGTGAACAACTTCACAAATGTATAGCCCAAGGTCTTTTAGGACTTTCAAGGTTGTAATCCTATTTTACATGTTAACATACATAAAGTAAATAAGATGATTATTTATGTTAATACTTTCTTTTTAAAAAGTCAAGGAAGTGAAATGATGCACATGTCAAATAACTTTCGACATACCTAAGTATTATAATGCGTTAGGTTAAAAACAAAAAAGGTAGAAATATAAACTTACATGATCTTTGATTATAGCAATAGGGTATAATATGGTATAGTAGCATATTGAATTCGTTGACAAATTGTTGGCCCCAAGCAATGATAGCTTTTTAACATGTTTAATTGTTTGTTTTAACTTGAGATAAATGATTTCATAGGCAATATTCGATTGTATAAGAAATTATTTATCTGGAACTGTGGACTCTTAAGAGTCGTGAGGTTTTCATGGCACTGTAACTTTAGGTTGATCTGGTACTACATATACCTAAGAGACGTTACCCGATAATTACTGTATTGTAGCAAATTATTAATGTCATAATTTAGGGTCTAATTAAGTCGATAACTATGGATGATGATGATATAGGTAACACATAGTCTACATTCTACAGTTAAGTGTGTTATTAATATCACTAAGCATTTTACTCTTCTGACCAAGTATACTACCCTGTGGTACACCTTCATTGGTATTCGTGTAGGTTTTGTACCTACATGACAGTTTTAAGGGGTGGCTTCTCTTTAGCTACAGCTAAAACTGTCTTAACTACAGTCAAGTTAGCTTTTACTTAGGTAAGTACGTATGAGCAATGCTTACTATTTTATTTTTATACTTTTTGACGCATTCTATGGAGATTTCAGCTAATAAAAGGCGGAGGCAATCGAACAAGTTGTATATTTGAGTAAAATCCAGAAAATTTACTTATTAGAATCAGAGCTGTAGTTTATGGTTTCATTGATAGTATTTTTGGCTTCCACTGGAGGCTGGCGGCTCGCAAGATCTTATTAATTATTTTAAATAAATATTACTTCTATGAAAGACCTAAATACAAGGTTTATTTACTACTCGCCTAGTCTTTCAATAAGAGATGTCCCGGTATACTTAAAGTAGGTTAATGCTGCTAATATAATAACAGATTTAACCATCGCTGCGTAAATAATATTCTGGCCTTTCAATGTCAATTGTTTGTAGAAGAATTAAGTTAGTTAATTTAAAAGAATGGTTCGCTTTATTACCAAACTAGCAGACAGATAGAGAATTTTCCCCGTTTTTGCAACATTTTTCATTGATGCTCCGCTCCTATTTGTCGTAGCGTGATATTATATAGCCTATAGCTTTCCTCAATAAATGGGCTATCCAACACCAAAATAATTTTCAAATCGAACCATTAGTTCCTGAGATTACCGCGTTCAACCAAACAGACAAACAAACCCTTCAACTTTATAATATTAAGTATAGATTATGATGTATGATGAATGTGTTTAATAAATATCTATATAATTATGTAGGTATTCGTACATGTACTTCATTTAATAGACGTTATTTATGTATTATCAACATATAGATAGTTACCACACATTTCAATTAAACTGCAAAAACGTGATCAAGTTGTTTGTTTGCGTAGCAGTGCAATACGTATAATAATTGAGATGAATATACCGCGGAAACAGAAGGCAGGAAGATATCGCTAAATGATATAAGTTGGAGGTTAATGTTTTAATGAATATAACAGGTGAGCAGCGGATTGGCTGTCGGCTGGCTGAGATAAAATCTGAAGGCTGCGCGTGCGGCTCGGCGCGGCGCGGCGCGAGTGTGACGTGTGACGCAACGCGAGAGCTCTGCGCCCGTCAGACGCGGTAGCGCCGCGCGCCCTCCGCCAGCGCCTGCCACTCGCCGAGCTGCTTCATAATTGTTACACAGACGAGTTCAATAATTAAGCGATAAATATACCAGCAGTGGCGGTGAGAGGAGGGCGGCAGTCGAGCGGCGGCCGCGTTACGTACCACACACCCGCACCGAGTGATGGACCCGAAGCTTATTCGACATTTTTCTATCGGACGCCGTAGGAATCTCACCGGACTGGTTCCCGCGCAACGCTGCGTTAGTGCGCCGCTCTGGTGAACCCTTTCGCTTGTAAATGTGCCGATATTTACATATGCGCGCTCGATCTCGCGTCGAACTTTCGATCTGCGCCCGCGCCTCGCGGCTGAGTTGTGAGCCCCGCGAGCTGGCCGCCGCCGGCGACTGCGTGCCGGTGCCGCCGCCCCAGCGCACTCAACTGCTGCACGACGTGCGATGAGCTACGTATGTTCACTCCACTATACCTAACACCCTATAGCTTACCTTCACTAAATACACATAAGTGTCATTGATTAAGTCTAACTTTACTACTAGTTTGGTACCTAAACAAGCTCTTTTATATTAAGTATTAGCAAAATGGAGACTCATTATAATCACTGATGACGTTTGGGTGTAACATAGTGTGTGTGAACGACTTGGTTAAAATATTATTATATCAGCAATTCAAAAAAAACATTGGGGTATCTAATAATATCTACTCGCCAAATTCGACCCAGTATAGATAGGTATACCTAAAATATTGATAACGGTTCTAACTGAACATGATACAGAAACTGCATTCTATAAAAATACAATAAACGTTTAAAGCATATTGAAATTTAACTCTATCGGAGCTAAACATGTAGAATCATTACGTATAATGTATACGTTGGCAAACAAATTCTGAGAAGATCCAATGTCCATTCGTATTGATAACACACAAGTTATTACATACGAGTATGTAAATTATTACCTTGTTCCAATTAAATCACTGACAGTTGGTATAATCTGTGACGTTTTTTGGATAAAGTTGATAACAGAGTAATTGCAAATGACGTACGTGGACCTACATATGTTTACCTATTCTACCTACAGGGGATATATCGTTTCGAGTACCTATTGACCACACAAAGCAAACAACAATTCAATGAATCTATAAGCAAAACAGGAAAACAAATGTTGATATAAATAAATGCTGTTTATTTCATCTGCAATGTCCATTTTAAAAACTGTCTGCCAATCACAACTACTTATAAGAACAATATACTTGGAATTCTACAATATCTCTTCCTAATGATAACGATTAACGATTTGCATATCTAATACGATCTTTAAACAGCATACACTAATGCTATTCATTTAAAACACTTACATATCTGACTTTATTATATTGTAGTGCACATGCACTACCAACTGATAATTATCTTTAAGAAGAGGAGACTTGAGGACAGACTGCACTACATAATCTCTAAACACACCAGTACGCAAAAACTTTAATCTCTATCTATATCTTTTACAATCTAAATATAAGGTCAAGGCAGATAATACAGTTAAGCGTCATTTAATTGCCCACATTCTGCCACATTCTTATGTAACACACAACCCACTTTCAATGCCAAACGAAACAGACGTGATAAAAGTATCATCATATACTGTTTGTTTCTGCGATAACCCAGAAACGAAAGGAAAATAAACAGCTGTCCCTGGAGAAGTAGATTTATAGTATGAACTCCAATCGGATATTTAGAAGTGAATTGATATATGCTCGTTGTGTCTTTATTAAGTGATGATCGATGCAAACATCTTGTGTCATATTAATTATATAAACACGATACTTTACAGCTGACAGAGTCTAATAGTTACTTCTGCATTTTTATTTATTTTAGAATTAAAAACTATCCTGATTACAAGCATATCTTAACATACTTCTACAGGTACAGGTAAAGTCTGCGGTATTCCTTTATCTTGGGTAGGTATTAGATCCACTCGCAGTATCATGCAGATGGATTGTTTAAAATTACATCTAACCTGTGCCGTTGCAAAATTTGATCGGGAACTACATACATATGTCAAATCTAACACCATTTATATTTTATGTGACTTTATTTTCTGACTTCTAAGGATGGCCATTCTTACCATGTTCGTGTCTGGGATGGCCGTTCGTCGTATGATAAACCGGCAACCAATGACAGCCTGCGAACGAGTCCGTCTTTTCAAGTACTCTCTGGTCGAAAATGTATGACGGTTTATGGATCTCTTTTAAACTGGTAAAAGGCTATACATATGCCTTTGTATAATATTTAGGTAGAATGAAGGTAAGGTGACAAGTATGTTATGATAAAATAAACTGACCAAGTTGGTTTTTAATATACGATATACTTGTATATTAAAGTCAGCTCGGCAAGTTTATTTTAACTGTGTATAAAAACCTGTTTACTATAAAATAAGTATATAGTCAGAGGGTTACCCTGATTATAATTTATAATTTGATCGATTGCTATACAAGTAACTCGGGTGTGCGACACCGGCTTCTCGAGCCATTGATACTTGTCGCATCCACGATATTAGTGTCCGACTAGTACCATCCTCCTCCTGTTACTAGTAGAAGGGTAATTAATTCATCATAAATTGGGATTGATCACTCAATGACGAATAAGAGGGTGTTGGTACCATCATTCAGTCACGAGGAAGATATACGTTTCTACAATATAGTAGCCATTTGGAGTTCTTTCATCCATTAGGCAAGGGATTGGCAGTGTGTCCTTGGCATTGCTTTTATAATGACAAGCACACACCAAAATCCAGAAGTGGATCGATCGGAATCGGAATTTTTCCAAGTACTAAATCCAAAAGACTAACTATGTACTAAGACAGATAATTCCTCAACATACTTTATTCTACGATGGCGACATCTGATGTGAAGAGTTGGTTTAACTCTAGATATCCAAGACACGCGGGCTGTGATGGACGTTGGCCTGTAACAATTTATACAATAGGGCAAAAGGCCATCTATCTGCCGGACTTCATTAATATTTGGTCTAATATTTTGGCTAGTTACTATTAGTTTCGGACAGAGTAACATGATGTGTAGCGTATACGATACGATATGTCTTCTTTTTTTATACTTATTTTACCACTAAAGTTTTAAATATCAACTCAATGATGTGTATAGTTTTAATTGGACTTCAGGTTGGCAACTATTTAATATTCAATTGAATAATGTGTAAATATTTAATCTGTTGTCTGTTACTGTACCTATTTAATAAAGATAAATAAATAAAATAAAATATGAATTCAGCTCTGGCATCAAGAATCCCTTATAATTTGACGACTGGTGAACACGTTTTTTAACCGTCTCAGTGCTGAGCTCGGGCCACTTCTTAGAGAAAGAATTAGGTTTAGTATAACACGCTGCACCGTGATAAAATAAGGATTGGGAGACTCCACACATTCGAGATTAAGATGAAGCAATGTTGCGTCTGCAGATACGTCAATGTTTTTGTGATAATTACTTGTTATACGGAGATTCAATAGGTCAGTGATACGTCCCGTGGGATCGAAGAGTCGAACTCGAGAAGTCTAGATGATAGTCCAACGGCTACTGGGCTATCACTGCTTGCAATTGAATCTAGCTTCAACGGTATTTAAAAAAAAATATAAGTCGAAGCCTAATTTAATCAGAGTCACCAACTATTCAAGATATTTCTGATTGAATTAGGCAAGAGGAAGGGGTAAGCTGTTGAATAATCACATAATTCTGCACGGATGGCAATTAATGGTTTAATTAGTCACCTCGTCGCTGACAGTGCCCTGAGTATTGTGGGTACGATCCCCAGATGGGGCAAAATTCATGTAATCCACAAATAATTGTTCTGAACTTCAGTTTTATTTTATCGGTTGTTTCACTATTGGATGTTTAGGATACTGCGTAAATGGGACACGATCCCTCTAATGTAGAGAAGAAGTGTGCTTCTTGTCATGCTGATTTTGCTCATGTAACATGTCTTTAATTTTATCTCCGTAGGGAAAAATAGTAAAAGTATAGTAATATACTTTGACTATTTCTATTCGCCGGTAATCAAATGTCTCTGAATAATTCGATACTAAATCATAATAATAAAAGCGTGATAGGTACTTTAAGTAAAACTAATGATTATTAAACTATGGCCATTTAATTGACAATAAATATAATTTTACTAGTGTTTGCAAGGAGCTTCGTCCATTTATTTCACGCGACAACACATGCCGCGGTGGAAAGAATCTTTCGAGTTAATTATTTAGGATATGGTCTATTTTTGCAGCAAGTTTCATTCAAATCAATTTATCAGTTTTTTATTAACAAGCAACCACACATCTTCATGAACTTTCAGAATTTCGATTTTGGTGAGATAAATATCTCATTAACAAAACGTCTAGTATAAGCTAAATATTTTCAACCTTATATTAAGATGTGCTGTTTGCATATCCTTCTCCAAAAACCTTTTTTATATCAGTCTTGTGACAAACAAGTTTACTGCTTGCCTTAGTAGTCATCAGTTACCCGTAGAAGGAACCATTGCTTTGTCAGCAAAATTAAACTATACTTTGTACACGTGAGGGGTACCAGATGAAGTTATGGAACCCTTTACCTGCACAATGTAACATAACACAGGATTATTTAATTGGCTGTGCTCTTTTGTAGACCGGATGCACTTCCACAGTCCGACTGCTTAAAGGTTGACTGAGATGAAATAAACAGTGCCCTACAAAATAATCAAATAGTTTTAGATAAATTCAAGAATGCACCTACATACATTTAATCTAAAGACACTCTGAGTGCTATATCGTTGATGCTTGATAAATCGTCAGTATGGCGATATTAGATCTTTGGACTGTTGAATCACATGCCTCATGTCACACAAGACATGTAGGTCTGAATTTATACTGTTATGTGTACTTTTCTTGTATATAATGAACTGAATTATTAATTCCTCGACATGTAAATTGGCAGACTATAATTTAAAAATAATAAATCTTTTACACAAATGTTGCTAAAGTTATATTACCGGTCGCAATCTGAAGAGTGGTAGAGTCCGTCGTTGCGAATTATTGACATTACGAACGAGCCACCATCAATGAGATAGTACCCCAAAGGCGGCAACTGACTGGTAACATCTAGTTGTAATGCATCACGTCTTAACCTGAGCATTACAATAGTCAAAGTCAAGCTTTACTCATCTGTCGGTAGCCTTTAGCACTTTGAGTGTGCCATTACAAGTCACAACATGTAAAAGCGTCGCACAGTGGGAAAGTCGGGTATGTTTCGTCTCAAAACTTCATATCTCAGTTGATAATGAGCTGAAATTTTGCACACGCGTATTTGGAAATATAAAATTGGACTGCCACGCAGAGGTCTCGAATTCGATCCCAAGGCGCGCATCTCTGACTTTTCGAAGTTATGTGCGTATTAAATAGGTAGTTAATTATCGCTTGCATTAACGGTGACAGAAATCATCGTAAGGAAACCTACATATCTAAGAGTTCTCAATAATGTTCTCAAAGATATGTGAAGTCTACTAACCCACACTGGGCCAGCGTGGTGGACTATGGCCTAACCCTGTGTGCAGTGGGACAGTTTAATACAGGGCTGATATTGTATTTCATATTATATTATTTAATAAAAATAAAATAAAAAGGACATACAATTAAAATTGTTTATTTTTCCATTAGACGTAAGTAAAGTAAAAAAAGGGTCAAATTAAATTTAAATTAATAAGTAAAAATATTTATTTGTAAATAATACACAATTTAGCAAAATCTTAGACATTTTCGTTAATAGTAAGGAGAGTCTTGGCTTCATCAAACAGTTCCTGTGGTATTGTTTCTGACGTATTTCTTAAACTTGATATATAGGGATCAGATGTATATAACAAGGTATGGAACACGTTTTCATTGGTTACCGACCTTTGAACATTTTCTGGAATTATGTAATCAACATTTTTTATAATCTTTATTGCGGGCTTCGTGTACGTCTTCGGACAACTGCTCGACAGGTAAAATAGCATAATACTCTATGATTTTTCTCAGTGTATAAGTATTTTATGCACGGAGGAAGGCATATAATACTAGTTACAAAGATTCAGGTACATTTGTGCTGTACTGTATGTATACTCACCGAACATGGATATTCATTCCAGATGACATAGTTTGTAATATTATGTACAGTATTTTTATAAGTTCTACATCTACACCTGTAATATCTGCAAAACAAGTGTAAATCTAAAAAAATCGGCGAGCTGTGTCATTACTATTTGCAGCACCCTGTCGAGGTTTATCGACATGCAGTTCCAGCCCGCTTCTACATAATTTTTTTTAAAGTTTCCTTTTTCCTCTTTGCTTTGCTTATTTTTAATAAAAAGATAGCGGCACACATATCTATAATTAACTTTTTATCAACTTGACCTTAATAGATAATTAATTTAAAATTGTTTGTGGTTGATCCTTTAGAGCTGCGATTTTTAGTAGGTACCTTATCACCGAGTATAAAACACGAGATGAGTGGGTATATAAATTATAATAATTAATAATATATTTACAAAACAATTCTATGGCTTATTCATGAGATTTTATGAGACATACGATGCAATTTCAAACATTGGATTTTGTCTCGCATTACATAGCAATACATTTTGACACATTGCTAGAAAAGGCGCAAATAGGCGCAACATTTTTTTATCCTCTGATAAAGCAATGTACATAGATTTTAATGCAATAAATATCTTGACATCGGCAACAGGTAAATCTCACATTGAAATTACAAGTACATCTAAAATTATACCACCTTAAACTATATCAATTTATTTTATTTTTTATACCAATATATAAAATATTATTTGCGAAACAATATAACGATATCATAAGCTTTTTAAAAATGTATAATACTTATATCAAAAACTTAGGAGTAACAAGGCATTGAATTATAATAACGCACCGCGTCAAAATCATGCTATCGAACGTGAGTTACGTATGATGCATATTTATACATATGAAGAAAAAAAGAAATAAATTTAGTAAAAAAATATTATGATTATTATCCTATAACATCGACTTTTGTGAAAAACAGTTTTGAGACAGCGTTGTATGGAGCTTTCCCATAGTGTGTCATTGTAAGAATAGAGCACGCTTGTGCTGAGAGTTAGAAGCGAGCATTCGCCTGTTTTGTGTGTATTATATATTGCCGTAATGCACCAAGTTCACCTCGAATGATACGGTACAAGTAAATGTAATAATTCAATCTCGAGCTTAATACAATTTACTAATACTGCATTTTGCCTGGTAAGTAGAGTTCTGGTTTTATCCAGAGAGGTCCCCGTATTCGAAAGACTGATGGCCTACATACTGCTCTAGAATTTTGAGTTGAAGCCTTACATCCTGCAATGGGCACCAGACAATTCTGGGGTGGGCAATGTCTGGAGGCTCACATGCTTCCTTTTCCATTTCTTTTCCGTTATCCCATCTTTAAATCCTTTGCTCAAGAATCGTCACCGTGCGTGTGATGCCCGGGTATTGCAAGCATTCATTAGCTGCGGTACCAGCTTACCATCAAGCAAACCGTAAGCTTGTTTGCCACCGTTGTTCGATAAATTTAGTTTGATGGTGGTTACCTGCTGTTGGAGATATGTATATATAATAGGATCATTATACAAGACATGTTACTACATGTACTGTATTGGCTGATTATGTACCTACTCATAATCAGCCAGTGCTAAACAGTTTAGACCAGCTAAGCTCAATATAAAAAACATCTTCATAAAGTGCACCCAAACAAAATAGTTACTGTATCCTCAATAATAACTTTAATATTAACCTACAGGCATAGACCATTTTAAACACAACGAAGAAAATATGTTGTACCACATAATAGACCCGTTTAAATTAGGTATTGTTATTAATTTGAGAGCTTTACTGTTATGAGGAATTGAATGAAGTATTACTTGGCGGATATTTATTTAAGGAAAGCATTATGTTTATTTGTTATTAATGTGGAATATTGAGAAACTACAGAACAACGGCTCTCTGACGAAATCGTCGGAGATTATAGTCCAACAATATGTGATGTGTTGGTTCTTCTGCTCAGTTTGGATATTATTGCATTTAGAACTCACTTACTCTAAATGTATCCAAACCAAATGGTATAATATAAAAGGAACACTTTTATATAAATTGTGTATAAAATTTTTCGTCATTCTTATAATAGGCAACTGTTACCCTGCCTTAATAGAATTGGAACATATACATAAGAAGCTGTACTATAGAATTTAGTAGAAAAAAGAGCATTGTCAACTTGCTACCGTCTTGCTCATTGTTCACAAGTAGAATCATCCTGTCTCCGTGTGCACTCTGTGAACACCAAAAATCGTCGGATTCACACAACATGAACATTAATGAGTCTATGCAGGTAATCAGTATCCTAAAATATTGCAATATCTGCCTTTACCTTGTATCTCTATCTCCTTGGGCTTCTGGAGATAGCAGTAATTCAGTCTTAAAATAGGATATTTAGCCGTATCTAGTTTATTGGACTATAAAGCTGGTTCTAGTATACTTAAAAAATAAAGGAAATAATAAAGAAATAGGAAGTAATAAAGCGACAATTCCGATGGCGAGAAAGGTTGGGGACCCATGTCCGTAACCTTTATTTCTACACAAAACATTATTGCTCTCTATTCCATAATAGAGAGATGATCTTCTATAAAAGTGCATGTGATGTTATTTTTAGAGGGTCTTCCAAGAGTCTTCATAGCTCTCGATAGAACTGATATATCGTGCTATAGATTTTTAAAGTACATTTATCTTAAATGTAATGTACTAGTAAAAACTTGTGTATGAACAATATCCGAGATTGTTGAGATGCGGCAAGAGCTATAAAAGCTCTAGCTAAAATAAGCTGGTTTTAACTAACTAGACCCATAAATGGCAGATATCATCACGATAGATAATGATATTGACATGATACAAATGTAAAGAAGAGATTACGATGTTATGTTCAGAGGGATCTATCTGCACACTGCTCTACACTGCTCTTTATACTACTTACATGGTACTTACAAGAGAGGAGATGGAATGATGATAACTAGATTTAGTCTTATGTTTACACAACGGCGACATATTAAAATTAAACTACTTATGATACCAGGGGTATTTTAAACCAGTGTGTATGTTTAAGACTTTCATAAAATATTTATACTTACACGTTCCCAGATGTTTCCGTTGCTTTTCAGCAGCCATAGTCACCGGGATCTACCATGATATATCAGTAATTCGCCTCTTACTATGGCGCTTTTCGTGTAGGTACCTAACATTCCTTTTAGGGTTGAATACTACATACTGGTATTATTAAAGAAATTTCTAACTGGAACAGGAATTACTACAATAATGCTCGGTATTTACTTCCCTTATTTAAAGGCTTGACATGACGGCCATTGCAATCAACCTGTTTGTAGTTATATAATTCATGTATATAAGGGATTAGAAAAAAAATTGTTTTCCAAGAACAATGAGATTATATGGTACTATACATTTCTATCTTATTTGAAATATTTAAATAGTATTTGCTTGATGTGGCTTCATATAATTAAGAATGCACAAGTTTTAATAATTGTTATAAATTAATTTGAATGTATGTGTAATTCTAGTTGCAAATCCGTATAAATAAATAAATGACGATTGCTGAAACATCTATCATCTGTCAGTTAAAGATAACGACAGACAAAACAGGTGCTATAATACCAGTCGGTTTACCTCCCGTCATCATTCGCAGGTTTTATAGACCAAGTGCAGAGCATTGACCTCCTCCCTTTTTTCCTATCTGATAAGCTTCGTGATGTTATAATATGATTTCCGGTCGATATATAGACCATTAATACCGGTAGCTCTACCATGCAGGTCATCTGACATATTGACCGATACTTATTAGACTTGTGTCGTATTCCAAATACAAGTTTATAAATATAACAATATTTAAAATAATCAAATTACGATTACACTTTTATGTAAGTGCCTTCGTATTTAAACGAGATGTTCCAAATAATTAAAATGTAGAGTGCCATTAAGTATAATGAAAAGAACAAACTGCGTTTTTGCCATATTAAATAATGTAATATGGCAAAAACGCAGTTTGTACTTTTCAACAACAATTAAATGGCTGAATGTTCCAATAGCCTATTATATATATTTTCTTCAATTAGCTTTGCCTAAGCTTTAAAATGTTTCTAAAACATCCAGTAGGAAAAAACACATAAGTGATACGCCACAACAAGTTTCTTTCCGTGAGCAATCTCAGTATTCAATAACCTTAAACAGTAATTTGTAATTGTCCACAAAGTATTCATTTACTAGTTATGACCGCAGAATGTAAATTGTACTTGTAATAATAAAGGCAGAGTCCGATAGGTACTCACTAGAGCATACAGACAGAAGGCCTTCGCGGACACGCTTCGGTGGCTCCACTGACGCCTCCTCTTTTACGCAGCCAATTATTATGCTTACTTGCCTCTATGTACCTATATGTGTTCGTAATAAATAACAATTATAGTATAACATAAGATAAATCATTGGAACTAATTTGTGACTCATCTTTCAAAATACGTATATAATTAAACAACAGTTATTTTTACCTGGTTAAGACTTTATGAAAAGATCTATTATGTTAACCTTAATATTGAGTATTCAGTATTATATTAGTAAGAAAAGCAATTTTTAATCGCTATAAATTCGCAATATCTAATAAATATACTTGATCACGCCAACCAGTCTTTAAATTATTATCCATTTAACAATTCCAACTTGGCTAATATCAATTAACGATCGCTGTCAGTAATAATAGAGTGAACAGATTACGTGTCAACACGTTGACGTCAAGTCGTTAGAATAGCCCTTCGATGGGCTTTGTCTCAGCAAGACAGATCCATGCAGGTTCTTAGGAGGCAGGTTTGGACCTCGGTCGTGTAGCAACAACACGTCCCCGCCACGAATGTGTGTGTGCCATACTCATTTGTGCGCGAACCGGTCCTATAGACTCGAGCCACCGTTCGATACAACCACATACTTAATTTAAATAAATGATAAAGTCTCATGCTGCGTTTCACAATTAAAACTATTAAGGCCGACGGAACGCTACGATTTCGTTTACCCGTTACATCATTAGAAAGCACCGAGTGACAGAGTAGTGACTATAAAACAAGAGCAAGTGCGATGAAAATATGAAAACGGCACTTTTCGACATTTCCTCTTGTATGTCTGGAGAAATCTGTCTAAGTTTATAGGTTATTTACTATGGCTTGATTGCCTTGTGGGTAGTTCATACTTATACTTAAACTCGAACAGATATCTGAGAGTATTTTCAAAATATTTATACTTTTTGTGTAGGATAATGACCACCAAGCTCACTTATTATACATAGTTATTTGAACAGCTTAGCACATCTTATTGATGCTTTATTTTATTAAATGGTGAAGAAATTATATTATTCCAATATCATACATGCATTATATGACATTCTAACCCCCGCTAGCCTGGAAAATGATAACTAAATACTGGCAAGTGTATAAGTATTATGGATCTTTAGTCAGCAAAAGACGGTAGTAGGCTGTCCATGACAGATATCTTAGTACTTATACAAGTAGTACGTAGAGTTAGCTTGCCAAGTCTTTCTCGATATATCCTTAAATACAGAAAAAATATTAGGAAGCGTGTAATTTATTTGCTTTTATATTGTGAATTTTTAAGCATCAAGATATGTTGACCTCTATAGATCATCGTATGTTGGTTTGGTTATTTCTGCGAAAGCATAGAAATACTATGATCTAGTCAAATACAAATTAGACGAGCCATATAAAATGAAAAACTAAATCTTTATGCTGACAGCAAGTAATCGACCTTGTGCTGAATCGTATGCTCTATTTAATTTTATTTTATAAGCTACGTGTCCCTATAATAAACATACTATATAACAAGATATTAAGAAGAATGGCTGTGAGTTCCTTGCAGGTCTACTCATATATTGCTTGTTTAAATCTAGTAAGCGTACTAAATAACTATATTAACTTTAATAAACTTATCTTATCTTATCTTGTGTGGGGGCCAGTCGGTACAGACTGGCGACACTTCGACCCAGTGGGAAATAATTAATAAACTTACTAAACAGTTATATTTTGATATTCATAAGTATTACATTATGTCGCTATTGTATAAATTATATTTAATTTCATAGATTATAAGATAAGATCTGGATGCCCACGGTGTTCTTATTAAATGTTCTGATATTGTAATTTGTGGGTTTAATCAGGAAAAATATGGGATGCCTCTCTTTCTAAAATAATGTACTTACTTAAATTAACTTTGAACCAACATACATACACAATCAAATGAAAATTCACGGTTTACTAATAAAAATATTTTATTTAGCTGGTTATCCCTCACACATGATTAATTAATCATGTGTGAGGGATAACCAGCTAGAGAGATAGTACTGTTTGCAGCTATGATAGTTCGTTAATACTTAAATGAAACCGCTAACAAATATTTGTAGCTTATGCATACATTGTTGCTTGATAACACCTACGTGGTTTATTTGTTCATTATTTTAATGGTTGAATATTAAAAACATTAATTAATTCCCTAACAAACATATAATATTATATATAAACAAAATTACAATATAAAAGTGAATTTCGATTCACTTTTACCTCCTCCAACTCTAGGCCTAAAAATCTAAATAGTATATGGCATTTAAAAAATAAAATGGATACTGATGAATATAGAACCTCCTACTTTTTAAGACTGTTAAAAATAAGTTTAAATCTCTAATAAAATTGAACTTCATGTCAAGTTTTCATTTTCAGCTAGTCTCTAATTTAGTATATTTGTAGGTATAACGAAATAAAAATAAACTTGATATACAAAAAAGTCACTATGTAAGTTCATTGATCCTATCTTAATTATATTGGCAAAAAAGTTCCTGGCTTGATAGCCATATTTAAGTATATTTGGAACAACGGAATAGTAATCTACGTATGTTAATGTATGTTTTGCGTTAATCAATTTAGCGTTATCTATACGCATGCAGATACAAACGAGCAAATCTGTTTATTTGCAAATGAAAAAGTAAATAAAATAATTTAAAATGTAATGTATAAATGTAAAATGCCAGACATTTTTCCTCTGTTTCTTATAAATATATTTTTCAGGGAAGTAAATGTGGATATTCTTGTAGTGCACGCGATTTTTTGCAACTTCAACCGTATTAAATTATAATCCGTTTTGTTTCAAATCACAACATTAGTAGCTTTATGGCGGTAATTATTCAATGATTTCTAAGCTCAACACTTTTAATCCGATGTTAGGCAAAACAATTTGTATCATTCTTGGAAACAACAGATCGATAATCCGACGTTAGGCTAAACAATTTGTATCATTCTTGGAAACAGAATCGAAACTGTACCTTTCACATGGTTCTTCATATTGAGACACTCGGAACTACCTATAGTGGTAAATCCCGATAGATTCCATTAATGGATTAGTTCAGACAAAATGTATATTTTGTACTAAATAGGTTAGATATAGTTAGTGTAGAGATGTTAACATTACTCAGAATCTGTAAAACTGCTCGAATAGGTTAGGTAGCTTGCATGCACGTGTTCCAAGTTCGTAGTACACGCGTTAGATGAACGCTCACACACATGCTCGTTATACCAAAGAGGACTCTAGTCTCTCGTCTAGTGTGACAACTGTGGTTAATTTTCAAATTTCACAATATTGGTCTTTGAATGGAATAAGTTTTATTTTCGGTCGTGATATTATGTTTTAGCATAACGAGTTCTTCAAGGTTGATATGGGTGAGACGCATTATTAGTCGTACAATATGGATGTCCCCTGTCATTCAGACTAAATATACTATTTTTTGTTTTGTTGTTTTTTGGTTGTAGAATATTCGATATGTAATCAGTTTGTACGGTTTTTGAGATATTTACTCTTTTTTGTCGTGAATAGATGCCACATTCCTTGCAGGTCTCAGTGATGACAGAAACACTAAAATAGAGGTGTTCATAGTCGCGTGTACGTACAAGAGGCTATAAGAGTCAACTGAGGTCAACTTAATGGTGCTCGTACATGTCAGGCTGGCTACGTCACTGTACAATGTTGCAGTATATTAACACTATACTCTATTGCCTTACTAGGTTTATGTGACACTTCTATAGCTCGTGCGGTATGTTGACAAGTGTTTAGCATACTTACACGTAGTTTTGAACTATTTTAACTCTTTAGTGAAGTCTGACAAGAGTATATAAGATAATATACCAAGAACTTTCTGTTTGCGAAAGTTTAGATTCTCAAACATTGTTTAATTCTAACGGATGGCAATCTTATTATGATATTGAACCTGAGAACTCAGCGATAATACTTAGGTAAACTAATTGGAAATCACTATTAGTGCTTCTTAAAGTGGATCATTTTAAAGATATTCGATTCTCTAAGGAATCATGTAATGTTGAATTTATCCATGGAAAATTTATCGAACCAAAACTACTATCAGTATTCGGTCTCAGCACATTCAGCGAACCACGTGTCATACCGACACATAAATACGAAGCGCTTCTCTTGACACGTGTTTTACTCAGCACGTTTCAAGAGAAATATTAATAAATTAAAGTAAAACATAATGCTGACAAAAACTATAACATAGGACTAATTTAAAAATAATAATATCAAAATAACATGTCAAAGATACTGGTCATGTCGTAACTTTAAAAATAATCGTGACGTTTTGATTCGACTTATTTTTACCTATTATAAAAATTCAAGCTCATCTTTTCATATGAGTTATTTAATGTAACAGATAATGAACAAAAATGTTATATACCTGACGTTACTGTAAGTACGCACATAACCAGGAAGAAACCATTCTTAGAAACTGCACTTGATACCTTTACATCACAAGAAGTAAAATAATAGCAAGATTAGCAGTTGCAGATTGTCTTTGAATTTTAAATTATGTATATATTGTACGATTTTCTTTGTGTTCTGACTGTATAATGAATTCAATAAGAGTCTTTGACGTACGTTTAATCTACAATATTGTATCATCGCTCTAATGATGTCAATGGCAGTTTCTAAGAAATGTTAATTGATGTAATTGGCTAGTGCAAAGTAGGTAATCTTTAAATTGTATTAACAAACGGACTATTTACAATACTACACCTACATAATAGTATATACCTACATATTTGTCTTGTAATGCTGTTTTACTATCCAGACCATCTCGTCATCACTCAATCAGATTATCGTAATCACTACCATTTTTCTATACATTTTTTATTACAGATTATAATGTGCGTTTACCTATATAATCAATAAAGTAAATTGGTTATTTATTTAAAAACAGTGGTAAGTATTTTTTTATGCAAATGTATGATTACTAAAAATCATGTCACGTGATAAGTATATAATAATAATATAATATAATATTCTACCACATACACACAACACTATCTAGCCCAAACTAAGCAGAGCTTGTACTATGGGTACTAGACAATGGATAAACATACAAATATACTTTTTTTTTGTAAATACATACATATTATACATAGAAACACCCAGACCAAGACAAACATCCATGTTCATGCACACAAATATTTGTCTTGTGCGGGAATCGAACCCGCGACCTCAGGCGTAGCAGTCGGTTACACTAACCACTACGCCATCGAGGCCGACAATATGACTCAAATAAGTACAACAGCGCGTGAGAAATGGTGCTGGATTCAATTTAATGATACTTTCTGGACTATTTATTGCTAATCTTATTAGTAGTTAAGTCCCAATACCGCTATTTTATTAGTCTTTTTGATTAAGGTTCTTGATTCCTGCAAAACTTTAAAAAGCCTTATCTCCTTCCAATAATAGATTTAATTAAATCTGTGATTATTTATTCATAACCACGCGACAGTGATGAGTTACCTACCGTGGAACTGAATAAATAATAGATAAATTTAGTTATTTATACTTGGTGGCGCCGCTCGTCTCGAAAACAGGGTCTACGTATCCATTAACTTTTCCAAACTTGCTACTGGTGCGAGCCGTTTGAAAGCTTATATCTTGATAATGGATCGATTTATTAGGAAGTTATATTATTAAACAGACTAATATTTACAATAATTAATTATAAATAACAATAGAGAAGCCTTTAGTTTTTGGCTTTTTATAGTATATACATTAATGATTTACCTAAAGTAATACCTCACCCCATCACATTGTTTGCAGATGGCTGCTCAGTCGTTATAGAATGCCAAAACACTAACGAATATGAAAATGACATAAACAGTACACTGCTAAGTATTATATATTATGATGGTTAGATAATAATAATCTAAAGATAAATTTAAATAAAACAAATATAATAGGTACAATTTTCACAAAGACTTCATAATCCAAATTTAAATATTGATTACAATAATATAAACATTTGTCAAGATAATAACAAAAAATTCTGGGGCTCCTAATAGACAATAAACTTAATTGGAAAGCTTACATATAGGCCATATGCAAAAAAATTAGTAGCGCAGCATATACGCTCTATTTCAACTCGCTCCCACTCTAAGTTATCACCTACGCTTTGCTCACGGCCTACCATGGTACAACCTTGTCATACCTAAGATATGGAATACTATTTTGGGGAAACTCAACTGACATAGATCTAGTATTTAAGGCCCAAAAAGCTGTATAAAAGCAATTTTTAAACTACAAACATGGGCAAGGAGTGTACCATACTTTAAAAAGTACGAACTACCAACCCTTCCATCCCTCTATATTTTTGAGCTGTTTTTGTAACATCAAACCCTGAACTTTTTGACACTTTGGCGGATACCCGTAATAGGACGCAAATCACCCAGAATACACTTCGTCTATGCAAGTCAAAGACAGCTCTATTACACAAAAGCGTATACTGTATGGCAGCAGCAATTTATAATAGACTAGCGGTCGCCTAGTGGTCGAAATTCGACCATAATTGATTTAAATATTAAGTTTGATAGTTTCATATAAATACGTAAATATATAATAATATAAATAGTATATATCATTCCATATTCAGTCCGTCCAAGGGTTGCCTGTAAGATATTGCTGATATATGACATTATATATTGATATATGTAACCATAGTTACGAAGAATATTACTACATCAACCGAACAATGCCGAAATACTACGAACAGGATTCGAATGTGTGTGTCAAATGCATGGTTATGTGCGTGTAGTGTTTTTTCATTAATTTAATGTATTTTTAATGCATATCTATATAAATATTAGGATTCGCCCCTCCTTCTCCATATAAAATTTAACTGTGCCAAATTTCATACTCCTCTGTCCGCGCAATTTTCGTGAAAAGGGGTACAAAGTTTTTGCTTCACGTATTAATATATACAGAATGTCCGGTAATTAATGAACCTTGACCTTGAAATGTCTTTTAGTAGAATTGAAGGCCGTTCAGAAAAAATGATAATAAAAATATTAAAAAAAAAGTGCAAGCTATATTAGCAGACTTTTGACTGTCTATCTATTAGCATAATTAGTGTTTAATAATAAAACAACAAAAAATCGATGGATTTCATTCATTTATGGTCGTAGTATACAAGATAGTTATACATGGTAATAAAAAAAGAACACATATCTCAGGTAGTTAGGATAGATTTTTTTCATATTTTTCTGAACGCACATCAGTTCCACTATAAGACATTTCCAGGTTATCCATTAATTACCGGACAACTTGTAGATTACCAAATTAATTTAAAAAATTAGTCATTTATTTATTTAAAAAGCAAGTACATAATTTTTTGGCGAATAAATGTTATTATAAAGTTAAAGATTTTATGGAAGGCAATTAATTTATTATTTTATTTTAATTATTATTTTATTTTGACATCTTGATTTATGTAACTACTTGCCTTAATTATATAATATATTGACTACTACTATAATAGATGTCAGAATGTAATTTGTCCATAATAGTAGTACTATTATGGACAAATTACATTCTGACATCTTATATAATTATTATGTTAATTAACTATTTAGACATTGTCATTATTGTATAAATTATAAATTATCTCAATTATTTTCTAATGTGATATTATTATGCATGCTGCAGAATAAAAAGGACTGTAATAATTAAGAGGAAACACAAGGGCCGTTTTTCCATACAAATGTAGTCCCCTGTTTCCTCCCTGGATAATGCCAGTAGAACAATAATATTTAAAAGAACATGTATAGCCTCTATTGGCATGTCCCTATGTTTTCCTTTTTTTCATTAATTAACTATTAAAAGAGATATGAGCCTTCAAAAACCTCAAAAATTGGTCAGATTTTCCGCTGTGTTCAAACATCCAGAAAACAAATTTGAGTAGATTATATAAAAAAAGAAAAACATAGAAACACGGCCAAAGCCTTTCTTCAATTTTTAATGAAATATGTAGTTAAATCGGTCAAGTGTTGGAGAAGGAATCAGGGGACAACGAAACGTTGATTTTGTGTACTTTTATAGGTATTTTCGGTCCAAGGTGCAGCTGTCTCTATCACGCTCTGCGGGCACTGCGCGACAGCAATAGATTTTACAAATACCTATTTTTCAATTCTCTCGCCCGTGGTGTTTCCTCCTAAGCAAAATTTGTATAACATCTATATATATAAATACCTTTATTCAGCAAATAAATGGATTTAATTTGATTTGATATGGAAATTATTTGCGGTAGTCATTATTAGATACAAAATATTTGGTGTATCTGCCTATTTAAGGATATTCATTATGCAGGATGTAGAGTAATTTCTTTGAAAATACTAGTTATGTTACCGTTCAAAGTTTGCGAAGGGTAAAATCTGTTAAAGTTGCGGGAATCTTTACAAACATACAATTAATGGAGAATGGTTTTGTTTTTCTCCATTACGATATCTTTAACCTTAGAATCTATCCGAAAAGATTGTAATATACACCTATTAAAAAATTAAATTGCTGTTATAATTAATCTTCACAATTCTGTATATTTCTTCAGAGATGATGCATAGAAATACGCTAAAAGGCCTATTATGTCTATGGAAAGTGAGACTTATTGGAAAGATCAGTAGATAAGTGTATAAATATATTGAGGATAAATACCATTCATGTGTAGCATTAACCGAAAGTATTAAATGTTCTTCGCTTCATGTTTCTTCCATGATATATTTTCATCTATAATAACGAGTTACATAATCAGCATTTGTAATACTACTTGTACTTGTACCAACAGACTTGTAATCATTCGAAATATTCTAAAGAATACAGATTTATTAGGAAGACTCAAGTCTATTTATTTCTGAAACCCATTCAGGCGAAGGAGCGCTGCGCTTACATATCGCCAGCTATGTTTTAGGTCCCATCACCCATGTTGTAAAGGAGTGAGCCTATTTCCATCTGCTAGGTACATGACCAGACTCCGTGCTGCTAACACTGTTGTAACAGAAAAACCTCAATTATATTTTGCTTGAATAGGGTATCGCTCCTCATGGTCGCGCGCAAACGTAAGTGCAAACTTATGCTGCGTATCAACGAAATTTTCAATGGCACGAATGTGCTCTATACCTTTACTTTTTATTTACGTAAATCTGCGTGCCCTTTATATAGACCATCGAATGAACATACGTACCAGGTGTCATACCTATATCCTCGAAAGGGTAGGCAGAGTTGTACCAGACCCATATTTTGACAGCCATGTTTTTAGATTCCGCATAATTGTGATCATCCTATTACCGTTTACTGGTTACGCTACCTGACTTCCTGCTGCTGCTGAGAATTTCTTGTCAGGAAAACCACATAATACTTTGTTAGACCCCGGCATCAAATACGAGACCACGTGCATAGCAATCGCATACACCACTCCACTACGAAGACATTCTAAAACCTTTGAATGTTCATTGCGAGATAGTGGCAGTAGTATCAAACACCAACACCATCAAAAACAGGTATCGCGTGTTGTTTCTCTTCCGATTTAATATTCAATTCTATCATTCACAGTAATTCTGTATTATGATATGACTGTACAGCATTTTATACACTTCGGCCAATGCAATCTGAAACTACAAGTTACAATGTAAGCGTACTACTAATATGGATATATTTGTAAGTATTTTAAAACTAGCTGCCACCCGCGCTCTTGTTCGATTATATTGAAAACGACGCGTCTTTTAAAACAATTTATTTTTATATATACAAATCATCTGTACATGTATACCTATATCACTGTACTCTTACTAAACGGCAGAATTAATTTTGTGTTTGAGTAGGTCTTTGGATGGTCCAGATTCATAGATTCGTTGGGTGGCGCTACGATTGGGTGATAGGATTCTTTATTTTATAATAAGTCACCGTTCGGACACGACTGCGTCTTTCAGGTCCGCTAGTATATTATAAATTCCAGATATCACTTCGAAAATCATAGTTTAAAAAAATCCAATCTGACAATTCAAACATTAGTATTTTCATTTTAAATATTAGTTAGGCCACTAATCATATTATTGGACTTCGTTACTACTATACTTAGATAAAATGTAATACCATTCCATTTTTGTCTAGGACATCTATCATACAAGATTTAATATGGACGTAAATTTAATAGCAGCAAGCCACAATTAATATTATACATAATTTATTTTGCCCAAAGTCAATGTGCACTCCTATATTTAAGTAAATACATCAGGTCAGGAATTGATATTTATCTACATAAATGTAAAGATACTTATGTAGATAACTTTTAATTCCTGGCCTAAAATAAAATAAAAACAATTATTCTGATTAACTCACAAGTCATGCGGCTTTATAGACCATTGCATAATTATATTTTGCTTAAAAGAAAACAGGTAATGCAATTACTTAATAAAATTACAGCAGAGAGATGCCCTTGCCCTTTTATGCCGTTTGTGTCTGTAAATATGTAAACATTGCATAGTACTATCATTTATAGTATAAGATAAAGCACATACACAGAATTTATTAACAAGAACACGTTATACCATAAAAAACAAAGTTTACTTATATGTATATGTACATATGTATAAGACTGTTTTGAAACACTCCGCTATTTTTCCTTGATCATGCTCTATAATAATATTTAAGTTTAACTATTTTTAAACGTGTTCCAGATTCCTAATTCAAAACACAGGTAACTGTGAGTTGTATTGATGAATCGTTTTCACAAGATTTTCAAATTTGTTTTCTTTTGTGGGTTCTGAAGGCGTGAGAAATTGAACGTGCCAGTTATTATTCAACCGGGAATGCTGTAGGAGTGAAATAAACCGGGTTACGTGATTTGCGTGGTACTTGATAGATTCTTAATGGAAAGGTTAAGAGGTTAAAGTGTTAAATTTGTTTTATATTAAATTGAACAAGTTTAATTGCGCTGCGTCTCTGTAAAAAATAGTTTATTATTTTGATGTTGGTGTAATATTTGAGATACATACAATAAAGTAGGTAATAAATTATACCCTCGTAAATAAAAATAGGTGATTTGCATACTCACTGTATTTGAAAAGAAATCAGTAATTATGTGTTTACTTACCTAACTATTTAGAATAACTCTATCAAATCGTCACCAAGAGAATAGATGGAGCAATGTAACAATGCTGTAGAATTTCATGTTTATAAAATTATAACTAAAAACAAATTACGATGATTGTGGAGTGATGGTAAAAAATTCTGCTTGTAACAGCTGAACATGCTGATATAAATTATCGTTTCTTGAGTATGTTAAAAAGAATAGGTTATTTAGATGATTCAATGAGCTTGGTGCGAATAGATCAAACAGTCTGCATATACCTACAATGATCTTTAATAATAAACAGATTTTAATTTGTATAGATTGCGCTTACCTTAGAGGCAGGTTAAAGTCTGAAGTTTATTCTGATTGCAACCTACCCGATCCTAATACAGGCTGACAAATAGATTTTTATTCTGATTGTAGAGCAGAATAGTCTTTGCTAATCCCCTTGCCTCTAATAAAAAATACGTAGGTACCTTTTTTTTACAACCATTGTAAGCGTTTACCTTTAATCATAGTAGAAGTTCTACTATGATTGACGGTAACCGCTTACCATCGAGTGGGTCGCAGTCTTGTCTGCTACTAAAGGCAATTAAACATTGAGATATGAGATATATTGTCGTGATGGATATCATTCCAGTTACTTAGTTCCAAGGGTATCACATTCACATTATTAGTGAAGAGCTAACAGCTTTATAATATTTTTAATTTTAATCTATTAGATTTAGTTCTAGTCTTCTTAGAGCAAAGAGCTTAGAATCAATATCAAATTCGGCAGCAGTGAATAAAGTTGCGTGCCGTTAGTTTCATGCTCTCTGCCTTAGAGTTAGTTTATAATTATGCTTGGTATTGCACTCACATAGATTACCGTGCCAATTTGCCTTTTCAGCACAGTAACTTTTCATGTCAATTTCAATAGCATTCTGCCTCAATGTTCACGAAGGCCCTTCCTAATAATTATATTTTGGAGATTCTTTAATCGCAAAGAATGAAACGAGGTAAAGACAGTATGTATTAGTCACTATCAAGTGATATAGGTTGGCCACAGAATCATTGAATTATGGGGCTTAAAGAGGCACGTTTATCGCTTTTGTCGAAAATTCTTAATTTTCATATGATGAGCCGACTTCACATGTAGTGAACCGCAGATGTATATTTAAGAGTCACTTAACCTATCGATTCTTGGAATGACAGACATAATTAAAGCCCTATTGTGTTTAGCCGCCGGTGTGCCGCTGCGACTATATGTTAAAAATAGCTATAATTTCATATTGTGCATTGAATACTTGCTTACTGTTACGCCAATAAATAAGACCAATAATTATGTTACACATACCTAATATAAATATAAATGTATATTTGTTGTAAACAAATTATGTCTACTAACATACTAATATTACCTCGTTTCATGTGATTCATGAATCTGCACTGCTACATGCTTATTGTATAAAGGTAGCCTTCTGAAATTTCGGACGAATAACAGGTAAATTAATACGCGTTCTGTCTGTAATTAATGCGGACAAAGTCGCAGGTGAGTTCAGTCAAAAATAAGTTACTTATCTTCTAACAATTTCATTTTTAATAGTGGCATCCCGGACTGTCTTCGAATACTTCACACTCTAAAAAGCGGCTCGGGCCCAGTAGTGGGACAGTTTAATACAGGGCTGATATTATTTATACTATATTATTGTGAATCGCTATTTTTAGTAAGTTTATTATCTCATCTAGCTAAGCGATTTGACTGTATAACAGTCGCTCCGAGTAGATAGTGCCATCGGTAGGAATCTCGACCGACCGACCGCAGGTTTGATTCTCTAATCGTCAGACGACCGCCGCTCTTCAATTCAATGAGACCTACTCCAAGAGCAATATTTTAAGGAAGTAGTTTCTTATTGCTCGTCGTTTGTTCACACTACAACTGCAGTAGAAAGTTGGATATATTGACCTTATTTGCAGTGGGTTGCGAGCGCCATCGACAAGGTGCTCCTAAGTTTTTAAAGATATATCGGCACTTTTTGTATATGTAAGTACGCGAACCATCCTTGAACGACTGAACAACGAATAAAAAAACTATATCTCAAGTTCTAACAATGGTTAGCAAATAACCTCCAAAGACCTGTTAGTTTTTAACTAATAATATACATTATCATTGCATGTCACTTACACACAATATGAATTTTAAATCATTATCATTGCATGCACGATAGTAAAAACGAAAAAGATCGTATAAGAGTGTAGAGAGTTTTGCCTCTGTGAGCTCCTTTTCACGTTCCTATGTATATCGGTTTTTAAACTGAGATCGACGTTTTAACATGCTTAATTGTCAATCAGAATGTTTGACTGTCATTCCACACGCAGACTCTACAATCCATTCTGCTATTAAGAGTTACATGTTAGGAATGTCAGATATCATTTTGTCCTGGGAAAAGAACTTCAGTACTCACGCTAACATTTAAGACTAATCTAACAAGACAGTTATAATTTTAAACAATGTTGGGGTATAACGTGACAGCGTTAATAAGTTTAATTCAAACTCACATAGACGTCGGAGAACTGTCAATTACAGCGAGCATTTTATCCTGGGTATCATTGAAACACAGGAGGGACGTAATCTCAAGCTATTCCCGACGGTCGTTGATCTAATTGAGCATTTGAGCGGTGCGTGCGTGCTAATGGACTAATTACGTACATGGTACAATTGGTGAGTCAACGGCAGGACGGCCGTGGGTGGCAGACGGCTTGGCTCCGTGGACACTGGCCTCACATACCGCGTTATCGTACAACGTCATTTATACTAACTCATAGTATCCGTGTTTTACTGCTCGCTGAACATAGAAACAATCTGTTCCCCTTCTGATAGTCTTTACAACATTATTAATACACACACCTATCGAATTAATGATTAACCTATTCAGCAACAGCAGCCCGCCGGTAGTTGTAGTCACAATAGGTTTTAAATTATAACTGGTATTCCAACAATTGGCAGGTTAATACTATTTATAATTAACTTGTGACCGTGATATCGACCGATATATACCGACTTCACATGATATCTACTGGAACGGAAACTGGGTTCAAAAGTATTCTATGTGTTAAACAAGGATATGCTCTACCTGTGTATCGAGTTTCATACGATTCTGTTTAACGGATTAGGCATGAATAACAAAAACTCAACATTTTTCACAGACTATCACAATAATTATAATATTAAAATGTAGAATTTTAATTTAAGAAAATATCTTGTAATTTAGTAAAACATTTAAATTTCTTATAACTTTAAGTATTGTTCAGTCTTTATAGGATACCAGAATATTTAACTCAGACGCGTGATAACATATGATATCATAATGAAAAAAGGACTTATACATTATCATAATTACTCGTGTTTAGCACCAAATGTTTATTCATCTCGTTTTTAGGTTGCAAATGAAGAGAAATAGGTAAAACGTTTTTTGTTGTTTTTGTAGTACTCACATACTGAGCTATCTTTTCGATCTTCGCTTTTAATCTCTGATACAAGGTTAAGAAGGATCAAAAGCTAAGTAAATCCTCTTATAATACTAGGCAGTCAATATATTTTTACGGTATCTATTAAAGAGAGACTCATTGAGAGTCTCTCTTTAATAGATTTAAATTTTGACTATGATTTGATGAGAAGTATTATGAAGAGCTATAACGTCTGCTTTACTCTAACCATTTAGGAAAGCGTGTGCCTGCCTGATACTCAGTTTTTACAAAACTAACATTGGGTAGACATAACGCATTACCGACGGCTAGCAGGAAATAAGCAATATACCTGCTCTTAATTACGTAGGAGCTAAACAATAGCTGGGAAATTTAAAGTGTAATACATATTATGTATACTTCTTCTACTTAGGGGATAACCCCGTATATCATCTCAGACCTATAGGCCTAAGACAATAATAGTAGTAAAAAAAAAAGCACGACTATTATTATTGACACAGAGCAGGTGTTGAATAGGTTCATATATCATAGCCTCACAAGATATATAATATACCTATATAACGCAAGTATAAATAAAAAAATGCTAGTTATAAACAGTCATTCTTATAGTATTCTTGTAGAAAATGGTTGAAAAGGGAGAACTGTGGAATTGCCCGCAATGTACAGATGTTCCAAATAACTCCTAGCTGTCTCTTGAGTGCCAGTTTTGAGTCAGTACTGACCAATTTATAGATCGTAAATCTCGGTTCTGTCGAGTAACTAACACGTTTTTCTATAGTTTCCTTAAAGGTATATATAAACTTCTAAGATATTTTTATCCCGGTAGATTGTTAACAAGATCTCAAAGCACCACTGAGACTTTTTACCGAGTGTTCCCTATAATCTGTTTTAATAGATACAACTTGTAAGTATCTTGTAACTAATATGACCTACGAGTAAAATCTGTCTCCGTAGAGTCAGCTTTTGTAAGAATTTTAGTCAAAACTACTACAGAAACTATTAGGATTTCACGTTTTAGATAGTTAATAGAAACGAATGTCAAATCGAATGCAAAAACATACTAATAATTCACAAGCGAGTATTCGTGTCCATAATTAATTTATACATAATCTAGGAAATTAGCTTAATGTTGTTTCTGATCGCTCACCGCAGTAATCAACCGTTTTATTAAACTAGAATGATAAAGCTGATCTCTGTAAATAGACTTTTATAATTTTATGTTATCACATAAAGAATTCGCAACCAGTTTTGAGCAAAATCTCATTAAAGTACATACCTAATGTTCTCTGTGTTTTGAATCCAACGGCATACGTCGCCGACAAATTTAATATCAATTATTATTCTATATGTTCGGAATAAAACTGGTATAAAGTGATTCTAACTTTCGCTAACGCCAAAATGCCTCATATAACGGCTCCACGAGACACGCGCCAAAAAAAGAACACAGCCTTAGTTATTTGCGCGTAACGGCTCCGGTAGCGCGGTGGTGGCGCGCGCCTGCGCCGGTGCCGCGCCGGCCGTCGCGCGCGCCGTGCAGTAGCACTCATGAGTTGCCAAATTTCATGCTTACAATAATTATTGCGGTTAGCTCGTATTTATGAACACTCATACTAAATAATAATTGAGGTTTATTATCTTTAATAAAACTGCAATTTTACCGGTATATTTTTAAATATTTGCACTGATATACAGACGCCGAAGTATTCTTGTGTCTGAACTTAACCAATTACTGGATCGTTTTATGGGAAAGTATATATAATAATTTTATTGTGTCTTTTTTGAGATATTTCTTTCATTCCTTTTTGGAAATTTATGCATAATATTTCAAATAATTTAGGTAACGACCTTTTAAAACGTATCATGAATTATGTTACGACTGGCAATGGCAATGGCAAGGCTTTCATAAAAATGTAACGGTAATATACTTATTATATAAAGATCTGTGGGTGTCGACTGTGTCAATAATTGTCTTGTTGAAGTGTGAATTAACATTGGACTAATAGTTATGTACTTACTGCTGGTAATTCACCGTGTTTGATTAGTCAACGCAAATACGTGATGTTGTACAAACGTATGTCCAAATGTCGAAAATGACATTCATATTTGTTTGCAGCCAGTAGTCTATTAAATATAATTTGTTTGAATGTAATTTGTTCTACTCAATTTATCGTGTTAATTGAACCTATTAACATTATGTGCACGTGTTTATGTAATACGTTTATTTGATCAATTCTCACACGCGGATGGAAATAGTTCATACATAGTCTTGCTAATTTTAACATCGTATTTACTGGTATTGTAAACAAGAGATTTCGTACATTAGATTTACAATAATTTTGAATTAAGTAACGAATGTGATGAAAATGGAACTCAATCCTTGTTAAACTGGCTACATTCAGAATATTTTTACCTCTTGCTGTTTTCGCTAATCTTTTTTTTATATTACTAGTTTCTTACTTAACATTTGTCATAAAGGTAGAAATGTATCCTAAAATCGTTTATATTAAAATCAGCATTTATTTTATGTATAGGTTGCGGGGGACTCTTGTAACTTTGTAACTTACAAATAAAAATTGTATTAGGAGAATTTGCGTGACAGTATTTTAGCAAATAAAAGCATTGTTAGGAAGTTGCATGTATAGTATGTATGTCTCTTTAACGTTTGAGTATGAATTTGGTCGTCATATGCAGTCATAGTACCTTAGTATTATTCAACTTGAAGCATATCCTGAAATAAATAATTGGAAAAAATAAAAGCCCTGATCTCTATGCAGGTTAAAGTGAAACAGAAGTGCAGGCGCAGGCTTACCATATATAGTTTATCAATACCAAAGACTTATTAACTAGACATTTCAATATGGTGCTACTTTCTTCATAACTCTCTACATTATGCGCTAGAAGTATAGTGATGATCATTTGTTTAGTCCCGTATTAAATGCCACCATAGCTGGTCAACCAAATCATAAGCTCCTCTACCAAAGCTTGTTAGTATTTTATTACAAGTATGTTATTCGTTTCAATAATAATATAACATTAATCAGTGCTATAAAGGTCTTACAATGGTAATAATAATATCAACTCTAATTATAGACTGCCGTACTACTGGGCACAGGCCTTATCAATTAATAATATAACATTATCAATAGTTACTCCAAAGCTCACCGCGCTATTTTAGACCGGGTTGGCAAACTTTATATTACTTGGCAATAATTGTTATTAAATATAGTAGGCACTAGCGATAAACTAACGAAATAACCGTCAACAACCCGTTGACGGTTATTTCGTTAACGTAACGTTAACGATAAATTACGTTCGTCAACTAGTCGATCAACTAGTTCAATTTGTCAACGAGTTAACGTGCTACTAATGTCAACTTGTAACGTAAACCGTTAATTATTTGAACGTTTTTTATTTGACCTGATATTTTATTGTTTATTTATAAGCAATTTGATTAAATGTATTAATGAAAAACGTTTGATTGATGCTTGTACTTAAATGAACTTCCCGTCATACTTTTTCTTCAGGCTTAGGACTGACGAAATTCGTCATCGTTTTTTTTTAAATATGTGTTTCAAAAATAACTCTTGCCTATGTACTTAGAGTTCAAATTCGACTGTCGCTTGCAATGTATGATGTTATTTTCAATGTAAGTATCGAGATAAATTCATTAATGTCGTTGACGAATTCAACTAGTTGATTCATAAACAGTTAACGTTGATACGTTGACAGCAGATCTACGATTGATTCAACTAGTTCGTTGATTTAACACCCATCGCTAGTAGGCACATAGAAAATTAACTAAAAAGAGGCTTAACATAGTATGTAGTAATTGTAATGTGAAAATGAATACAAGATTAAAGAAAATCCAACTGAATCCTATATTTGCAAATATTTATTTACAGGTTATATAATGTATTGTAAACATATAACCATGACTTACATAAAAGTAAGAACTGCTTTTGTGAAAATCTTTCTTATTAGATTTTATTGTATTCTAATTACAAAGATTCAAGTTAGATTGTAAAACAAAAGAAAATGTATCTTGTTTTAATCACAATTTGAACCGTTATCCAGATTATAGTGTCAAACCCCTTATTGCCCTTAGACAAATGCATAAAAATGATATTATTATTAACCTCTGAGTCTTCTTCGAAGAGGTTAACAAAAACACTACGTGGGTCTATGTGTCTGTCTGTTAATGACAGTTTGTTAGTGACAGGCATAGCTCCGGAAACACTGGACCGATTGACTTGTAAATTGGCTGCATACACCTTGAGATCATCCCTCGGTCGAGTTTGAATATGGGCTCTACGGGTCAAAAGACCGCCGAGATATAGGGGTCACAAGGTCATAAGGTCAGGAGATATCCACCAACAGAGTGATTTGAAATTTCAAGGAAGAGGCTTTTGCCCAGCAGCGGGACATAATAAAAAGCTGGTGACAAAAAAGAAAAAGAAAAAAGGTCACATAAAGACGAAGAGGTTGAATCCTGGGTTTTTACACCCATCTCGTTATCTTTGATTCAAGATACTAATCAAAAATGTAATAACAAGTGCTGAAATAATTGTCTCTAGAGCATTATGGTTTTGTATTACAATACCACCCTGATAGACATTATATCAAAATATTAGATTAGATTTAGCGCGGCTTCGCTTGCGCGACTGTAGAATAGTTCCATCATGGAACTATTAATGGTACTGGTGCCAATAAACGGTTAGGTTAGTAATAGTACTTTTTTTGGATGAAAGGTACTCTATGTCCTTTTCCGTTCCTCTGACAACGTGTATGCGAAATTTCATGATGATCGGTCGAATAGTTTAGGCGTGAAAGCATAACAAACAAACTTACATTTGCATTTATAATATTAGTTAGGATATTACTACACCCACTAACATTCCTATTGTTCATTCTGTAAGCCATTATCAAATGCAATGACCCAATACAATACTAAACAGGAAGCTTTTTTGGTCCTGTGAAAATATAGTTTTGGTAAGTGCAAGGCTAAATAATTTTGTACCAAACAAAACTAAACTCGGGCTTTGAATAGATTTTCCTTTCGTAAGGTAAATGGAACAAATCGTAATTTGCATAATATTGGATTTTATGTTAGTTAGTTATAATGCTTAGAAGACTCTTCTGCTTAGTTGACTTCTAGCAGGTCGCATGTTGCTGAACAAATATAATGAACTGGCATATTTTGTCCAGAGATTCACTGTAAGTGGTTCTTAAATAACTCTAAATCTCTACTACTGCTCTACCACTTGAGCCAAAAGGAGATGATGTTACCAATTTTCTCAAATATAACGAATTAGTAATTGACTGCCAGGTCTCTACTAGTAATAGTTTTTTCTAAAATACTTTCTTCGCCAAGCTTTACATGTCTTTGCTTTAATGTTCTAGTAACTATACTGAAATCTATAAAAAGTGTAACTATACATAAATTATTTGCATACAGAATATCAATTATAAAAAACTGTCGGGAATGGATTATACTTTTGACCAACATTTTCATTTTACAGTTATAGAGCCAAATAAATACGGTATATTTTTCTACCATTACTTTGCAATAATTATGGCTACATTATGTTCGATTCGACCCATTATATTAGTACGAATTATTATTAAAACACTACTTTTAAACTATTATTCTTCCAATATACACAAGATAAAAAGAAAACGCACAAAATGTCTTATAGGTTCATCTGGTTATTACGAATAATTAACATATTAATTATGATAAAGACGTGAATTAGTATATTTGTGCATGCAATGTTTAGTATAATTAAAAATAAACATCGTTCAATTGCTGCTAAACCATGGAAAGAATGCCTCATATGGATGAGAAGATGAGAAACACGTGTCGACATACATTAAATCTTAAACTACACTTAGTCACTCCACTCAAGAGCATAACTTATACTTCAATCAAGTAAAAACAAGCACAGATCAATTAGATCTGTTGTAATTACACTTGTTTGATAAAAATGTGTTGTGGATTTTAGATGCGCCATCTGTACTGGCACGTGCGGCCGGTATATAAGCCCACCTGAAGCTTCAGCCATCATTGTTCACGACACACTCATCACTGAGGCGCGCGGTGCGTGTTTAACCATCTCATCTTCGAAATATTTACTTAAGAACATCTCATTGTTATTGCTTTGGTAGCAGCTGCAGCTACAAAAACAATACGCACATATTATCTGAAATACGTGAAAACTACAACGTCCGAGGTATTAAAGGAAAATCGTAAACGATAAGCACATCTGTCGTCTGTTTATCGTTTTTTATAAAATTAGGTGAGTGACTAACACGTCCATTTACTTGATACTGTAAACGTCACTTTGAGTTTAGCTTGTGCTAACTTTTCAGCAGGTTTTGCTCCAGCTGTTATTTACAATTTCATTTCTATAGTAGATACTGATACTTCCGTATACATTTGTAAAGTGATAGAAGTAAATTTCATATCATAATTAAATACTTGCATCCTCAATAACTTTTATACTTTATATTTTTGACCGTCCATCGAAAGTATCCTAAAATATTCGTAGCACTCGTAGCACCGTAGCAAAATCAACAAAAAAGTTCGCCTACGATCTCGTCACATCATTTTCTTATGTAGTTTTCTTTTGAAGTTGAGGCGTTTGTTATGTCAAGAAAATCAGGTATGGGCGTAGAATGAATCGATGCGTGTTGTCGAGATGTTGATTGTTAGGTAATTGTATGTTGTCGGTGTTGTGTGCAGTGTAGTGTGAAGTGGAGGGTGGTGGTGGAGGCGCGAGGGTTGCTCCTTGCGCGTGCGCGGAGGGCGGGGCGCGGGGCGGGGCGCCGCGGGCGGAGCGCCGGCGGGCGGCAGCTCGACGCCGCCGCGTCTGGCGCGCGCTCGGCGCTCACTCGGCCCGTGAACGCAGCGCCGCGAGCACGCGATGCGCGTCACCTCAGCCCCGCACGCACGACGAGCGCGCGACCACTCCCGCGCGCCTGCCGCCAGTGATGTTACCAGACTCTGTTGTTATGTGCCATCGGTTCGTTCGTGAGCGAGTGCGCCTCCAGCTGTTCCCGAAGCGTTGAGCGGAGGATCGATCGCGAGGATATCGCGGATTTTGCGTACCCGTCGACGTTGGATGCGTTAAAATTTCGGGTGAGTGAGAGAGGCGAGCGGTCGTGCGCCCGCGGCCGGTTTGACCGCATTATTTTCGAAATACGTACGCCGCAATCCGGTCGACCGCGCTAGAACGATCAAAACATTATAACAAAAACATATAAATTCGGTGACGTTCAGATATTTTTCACTCGGTAATTTGTAGAGATTCGTACTTTCACAAAACTTGAACTCTGTTTCAGTAAAATGTTGGTGTTTGTTTTATTACGTTGGACTGTAACGTGTGATAAGTTACGGACGTAGGTGCGGTTTAGTGATATAGTAGTGTAGACGTAAATAATATGAATGAGGTTAGTTAGTATTTAAAACATAAACAAACACGCTGTGATGAGCCGAGTAACCTGTACAGTTAGTCGTAGCAAGACGAAACGCATCCCGTTGATGTCTTTTACAGAACGCTTTTGGAAAGTGCTTGAGCAATATAACCATGTTTATATTGAATGTTTGTGTAACATGACATGTCTTTTTCGTTTCTCTTCATTTTAATATGGTGTATAAGATGAAACTTGTATTTTTAATAGGATAAAGTGTGTTCACGTGCTTTTCACTTTATTTTAAGTTTTCCTAAACAGAGCCATGTGATATGAGGTAGTTACGCTGACATGACATTAAAATATGTAAGTTCAACGGGATATATTCTTGTAAAACCTTGATGTATGAATATTGAATAGGCTGTACTAATTAGTATATTTATGTGTGAGCATTTGTGTATAATATGTCTCATAGGTGTCTTAAGAGCGAGTCGCGATGTGACGCATGTACAACATTAACAACCACACCGATATTGTGACGATGTGCGATAGGTCACGGTTACTCTAAATTGTTTAGTTTCCAAAACCCAAGCGCTCGTCACGTTATGCAAACCAATATAACAGAATAATATACCGTATATTATACAGCGTGTATGTGCACTGTTTTTCAAGTAATCTCTGGTTTCTTTCAATGTACAAAATTATCTACCTTATAAATTAACGGGACGTGAAAACATCTTGCGGGAAACACAAATATAGAGAAAATCCAAACGGGCGAAGGTAAACAAACGAAGCGATAAGAACATAAACAAACGCGTTTGTGGTTTTTCGTTATTGTGTTAACGTTCGCTCGCGGAAACTGTTATATTCAAATCGTGGATTGTTTATCTGTTTATTCTTTCATACATTACGCTATTATACGCAGTTGGCTTATTGAGGAACGTCACGAGCGTTCTATCTCGTGTTTATCGGTGAAGGCGAAAGCGATAGTCACGTTATCGCGGCGAGTACATTAATGAAGCGTCACTAGACACCTCGCAGAGATAAGGGAGGACTATGTTGAGGCAGTACCGGGCGCGGGGCGGGTCGCCGGCTCCACATAAAAATAGTCATCACCGTCGACCATTATCAGTCATCGTTTAGCCCCGGTCGGAAACGCGCGCTTACATTATCTAATACCGAATTAATGAATACGTCTCGTAGCCATGTGTTTGCTCTTTCACATTCATTGATAATTGGCCGGCCATTTAATATTTACCAATTTTCCTCAATAAAAATACGGCAGCAGCTAGTGGATTAAATCTAATGATTATTCCAAAAAATATTCGTACTTTATATGGATATAATATCGGGACAAATGCTACAATATTATGGTAGGTACTCGCTAACTTCGTACGGTTTTATTTGAGTGTGACGAGAGTTTTGAAACCTGTCGCACCATACGTGTATGGTTCACCGGTACATGTAACCTACTCAATTGAATTAAATATGCATGAGTACATTACAATGTATGTTGGTGCATTCATTAGAAATACACCTAGAGATAAACGACTGCCGGTTGTACACAATGTCACTCTTTGTTGGGTAACTAATAACTAGCAAAATGCATCAGTGTTGTAGGTTCCTTGGAAATTCTTATTCAACTGGTTCAGTTGTATCGAATTATAAAAGTTTACACATCAGATAGAGGTCCAACTATAGATTATTATTTTAGTTCAGCTTTAATATTTCAGCATGTCATTTTATAAGAATAATTTATTATAAACTACAATTATTTCGTTAAATAATATGTTGAATAAAAATTACTTATCCTTTTATCCGTGGTACATTAGTAAACTACTACAGTTTTTCTATAAATTCAATTATGCATCCATGTACTTTATATTGCTGCTGTAAATGTAATAAATATTAACCATGTGTTTTTGTATGTTTACAGGTGGGTCGAGGAGAATTATGCGTGGGGCGTGCGCATGCGCGGTGGTGTGCGCGTTGGTGGCGCTGTGCGCAGCCGCGGAGCTGGACGAGGAGTCACGCGGCGCCGCCGAGCGGCAGCTGCTGGCGTTGCTGGGGCTGCCGCGGCGCCCGGCTCGTCGCCCCGCGCCCACCGCGCGAGTGCCGCGCGCCATGCGCCTGCTGTACGAGGCGGACGGCGCCATTCCCGCCGCTGCCGCCAACACCGCCCGCTCCTATCACCACACACCCACCGAGCTCGATGCCAGATTTCCCGGCGAGCACAGATTTCGCCTATTCTTCAACTTGAGCGCAGTTCCGACGGACGAGATCGCCCGTGGAGCTGACTTAACCTTCCACCGAGCGGAGGGAGTGACGGGTGCTCAGCGTTTACTCCTGTATGATGTTGTTCGACCGGGTCGAAAAGGAAAGAGTGCTCCAATTCTGCGGCTCCTGGATTCTGTGCCACTGAGGCCGGCCCAGGGCGTAGTTACTGCAGATGCCCTCGGTGCCGCACGCCGGTGGCTCAAGGAGCCTGAACATAATCATGGACTATTAGTGCGTGTTTTAGAGGAGGGCGAGCATAATATAGACGCTCGTCAGCCTCATGTGAGAGTGCGAAGACGCGTGACGGAGGAAGATGAGGAGTGGAATACGCGGCAGCCGTTGTTGCTGCTGTACACAGAAGATGCGCGAGCGAGAGCCGCTCGGGAGAGCGGTGAGACGCGCCTGGTGCGAAACAAGCGCGCGACGCAACGAAGGGGTCACCGAGCGCATCATCGTCGCAAGGAAGCGCGTGAGATCTGCCAGCGGCGGCCGCTCTACGTGGACTTCGCCGAGGTCGGCTGGAGCGACTGGATAGTCGCGCCGCACGGCTACGAGGCGTATTACTGCCAAGGCGACTGTCCGTTCCCGTTGGCGGATCACCTGAACGGTACTAATCACGCGATTGTACAGACACTAGTGAATTCAGTGAACCCGGCCGCGGTGCCGAAAGCGTGTTGTGTTCCGACGCAGCTTTCCCCTATTTCCATGTTATATATGGACGAACAAAATAATGTGGTGCTCAAAAACTATCAGGACATGATGGTGACGGGGTGCGGCTGCCGATGACGAAGGCGCCTCCCCGCGCGCCCCGCGCCCAGTGCGAACTAGTGATAACTCGTGGACCCAGTGTACATATAGTGACGGCCTCGAACATTGTACATACTTATTTGTGTATATATTCGTGTAATTATTATTTTATTAAAATGCAGATGTAATAAATGATGTAATTTTAAATTTTAAACGTTTATTATTCACTCACTGCACGTTACCCGATAGTGGATATTAAAAAGTATATCTAAATCAAAGTTTGGCAAAGTACAGCTTTAATGTAAACGGCAATTTGCAATATACATATAATCAGATAGCAAAATAAAATTGAATACCTATTTAGTACTTGTCTGAGGCTAGCCTATTTGTTATCCAGTAATATATATTAATGCCACTTCCATTGCATATTATTACCTTAAGAATTAACACAAATATGGCAATAAGCTGTCGCATCAGATAGACCAACTTATAAACATAATAGCTTTTAACTGTCTAAGAAAGGCGGTATGTAATACCTCATGTAAGGGTTTTATAAAAAGGCAGTAGTAACAGTTCTTATGAGGCACAAAGACTATGTTATGCCTACCAGCGCCGGATACAGAGGTCATGTTCAAACTGCAGTCAAAATAACGTTGAACTTAACATTAAGGTGGGGTCGTCTGGAGGTGCGTGTCACAATAACCTCGACGCAAGGTCACTTGTTGAACTTACCGAATGAATGAAACACCGCGAATGAATGCTATTGTTATGTGTCAATGTGTGCTTACCTCACGGTCTCTCCTTTACAAGGACTCTACCCAGTGGCATAATCTATAATTGTATCATTTAAACGGGTAACTATTATTCAACTTGATAAAAAGGTTGTAGGAAATTGCACTAGATACCCTTTACCTAAGTTCGATTTAAAAAGAGGTTGTTAGGAAAGCTAGCCGTCTGTTAAAAATAACTTTTCTAAAATTTAAATATTTGTGCGATCTACCTATAGTAGAGATAAAGTTCCCACGATCATAATATGTGTCTGTCCACATTAGACTAAGAAAGGCTAATCTATATCAAATAAATATATAAATAATATCCCTATATTTAATATCTTGTTTAAACAACTCGTTTATAAATCAAACCACAGCTTACGAGTAGATGCTTGCGGGTTCGGATCCATTAATTAATATTAATACGAACTAATTCTTAAGACAAGCATTTTTCATAATTGGAGGTATATACAAAAAAATTACACCTACAACGCGACAACACTAGTACTCTATAAAGTTAAAAAGAAAATAAAAACAGATTACGTAAAATCGTAAGAGTTGATTTCTAAACTCCTCCTTTTAATAAGAAAATATGTACATCTCAATTATTTCGCTCACTGACGTGTTATATAACGCACACAAGTAGAGAAAATACTGTACCGTGTTAGCTACGTGTAATTATGCATATCAATAATAATCCAAAGGCAATGTAGGCAGAACACTTCCGCTCGGAAGTTCGTGTTTTCGAACTTGATGCCATTGAACTACTTACATCGAACCACTCCTAGATATAGAAAAACTAATACCGCGTATTAACATTCTGCTTTAGGACTCAGTCTATAAATAAATATAGGTAAGTACATACGTACATAATCCTTAAACATTGGATGCATTACAATTTAATCGACCATGTGTATAGTTTATTCTCGTACAATCCGTATGCAGTCTGCATTCAACGCCGCATTCCTCTGAGGAAATTCATCAAGTTGAATTGTAGAAGGTTGGGTGACCACATGACGTGTACGATAGAGCCTTTCTTTTCTAAACGTATCCTCGGCTGACTGGAGTACGTATACAAAACATTTTGTCGATATGCGCGATAGGCGCGCAAACATCATAACAAAATCAATGTGAACTTCACGGTCATTCTTAAAATACGTATCATGTAAAAGCTTATAAAGTCGTCTGAAAAGAATGTCAGAGATAATATTTAAAGTGGATTCCATTTAGAGTGTGGCGGGCAGGTTCAGCTCCGAACTTCAAATATTTCGTCACAAGGCGGCTATATATCATGTTTTTGCCTGGACGCAGGAATGCGCGGCCGTATAATTTGGCCGGCCACCCGGCAACTCCACGTCTGCCGCGCCACCCGCCCTACGTCTATATTATCAGTAGATAAATTCAAGCTTTGTCTTTGCCTCGTATTTCGTCCTCTCGAGATTTTGCTTTTGTTTCTTTTTTTCGTTCGCTTTGGACGGCAACAAAAAACGGAGTGGAGGCGAACGAAGTGGGTATAATTTATTTTATAGTCGGCTCGCTCGTAACTCGGCGGTGGACGGCTGGACGCCGATTTATCCCCATCTCGGCGTAATTAACGTAAATGGATTGGTCAGAGTCGGTGCTTGTGAGCGAGCGCCCGCCTCGCGTCTCCGCGCTGCTCCACCACGCGACCACTCCCTGTTCCCCAGCAGCAGCCGGGACCAATCCGCGGAGCCCACCGCGCTCCTAGTGCCTCCAGATAATGCCTTGTGTGATCCGGCTTAATCCAATTAGAGTTTTTTTAAACCACAAACCGAATAAGATACGAAAATCGTTTGTTGATTACGTACGCTCGGTTCCCAAGGAGCGCGACGACTTATCCCAAAGGGAATTATAATTGTTTTGCATTCTTGCACGGGTATAAAAACAAAAGGGCGAGGTACAGGCCCCCCGCACTGCTGCCCTGCAGACCAGACTAAAGTCTGACGACTTGCATTCCCCTGAGACAAAAAGCTACAAATGAATTGGAGCGAGCTTTCGACTCAGGCTCACGTGGAAAGTGTTTGCTTTTGTTTTAAATGTTTCCTTATTGTTGGTTTTGTAAATCCCATCGAATAAAGTAATAAACGTACGAACGTGATATAAGTACGTACATGCATTGTATTGTTTGTTGTACTTGTATAAAGTATAATTTAATCTTCTCGGCTATAATTGGTCCAAAGAGGATAGATAAAGACATTAAAATCTTTCTCTGTTATATCAGAGACTGCCAATCCGTACATTTGATAGTTGTTTTTTGTCTTTACTTGCACTCCATCCTTTAAGCTAGCCAAATATGCCCTTATGTTTCATCAAAATAAGTAACATTTCTCCAGAGTGGAAAAATGGAAATTTAGAATTAAGCTTCTGCTAATCATTTGGTTAATTTAGAAAAATACTAATATCGATATCAAACTACACTTTTTTATACATTACTCACAAACAATAGATTTTCATTAGTATAGATAATATTATTCGTAAAATCGATCTAGTATTCGTTCAACTAATAATATAATATTATATATCTCTATGTACTGGTATTATAAAGACTGATAATTAGTTTGTTTGCACGTAGTGGATAATCTCTGCAACTAAGGTAAAGATCGTTTATTTTGTAAAACATGAGTTTACAATACAAGTTACTACACTGATTCTGAAAACTGCTATTTTTATAATCAGTTTAGTTGCTAGCTACACTTCCAACGTCATCTGAGTAATATAAGTCATGATTTAACTGCCATAGTCACCAATAAAATAGATTTTGGTAGTTTTCACGTACATTTATGAGTGATATCATGTATGCTGCAACATAAAAAAATATTAATTTTATGTTGCTTCTGATTCTGAGGGTGAATCTTTCCATAGCTGATCTAAACAATCAATCGGCTTAATCTACATTCTTGCTATAGAAAATAAAATTTGATGATGACGTTTAGACTTTTAGATTCAAGTCAATTTATTGATACCCAAAATATAAATATGAACAGCCGATATTATCAAATGGTGCAATGTTTTAATGACCAGCACGTCACTACACTGAACTTAGTGGAGACGGTACAAACCAAGCTCATCACAAAAAATATTGTGATCTGCAAATAGCGTTGTCTAGGCTATGCTTTATGTCCATTATTTAATCATATTAAAGGCTCTGCGACGTAGGAATTAATTTTTTGAGAGTTAGAGTGGTTTTGAAATAAGCTTTGTAATCTTTAGTTACAGTGATTATAATGTTAGATAATCGTGCAATAGTCGAATTATGCAAATAGACATTATGACTGATATTCTGTAAAACCTTAAAATATACAGTTATGTTGACTGAAAACAAGCACACAGCTAAGAGTTATTTGCGCAGTTTCCGAGTGGGTTGGTCGATATTCCGTAAACAAACTATTATACCTCATAAGTTTATTTATATGTTTGATTAATACCTACTTATAATTTTTAGCATATCATGTCACGATATTAGATTCTTGACAGCTATTGCAAAGGTCGTTTTACCGAACAGCGACCAGGTGTTGCGTGTTACACGGTATCGCGAAATTGTTTAGATTACAATGTTTTTATGTAAAATGTAAAAGTAATAAAGTAATATGAAGAAAAACCAGTTTAATTTGTGCATGCTTGGAATATTTTAGAGGAGGCGTGCGGTCGATGGCCGCCGCACTGCGCAAGCGACTCCGCTCTTCGTACGTCTCGAGTCCGCGGTTGCGCCCGCGCCTCTATACTCTACACTCAGGTACTCGTTATCTTATCAAAAGCACACTAATACGCGAATGCCATCTGGACATACGCTACCACAAACATATTACACACCTTTATTACACATCCTCATACAACAGTTTGGTTATCTCCATCCGTCTCAATTAATTTATTCGAAATTAACTTTCATTAAAATTTTATAACACTTAATGACGTAATTTTCACATCTGTAAATTAATTATCGGGTGATATTCTTATCTATATCGAAAATAATCAAAAGAATTTTCTAAACTTTTTAAGAAGTATACGCCTCACTTATATTGTCCACTTCAGTCTCAATTTTCAGAATTATTTGTTATCTTAACGAAAAAGAATACAGCATTCAGTGTGAAATATTTAACACGTATGCAAGCGAGTTGTTTGCATTTCGAATTTGAGCAGCGGAGCGCATCTTACTACCATCAATTTGTCTGTCCATCACACTTTCAACCTTTCGCCCCGATGTTGAAGGTTGAAAAAGGAACATAATTATTTTGTCGACGTAAAAAATAATATAGTCGCGTGCCGCGGAACTCGCACGTCTCGCGTTTTGTTTGTCTCGTACGCACCTCAATCACAATCGACTTTCACCATAAGGGCAGCGGCACATGCATGCTAGTGAAGGTGACGATTACGTGCCCGCATCTACACTAGTGCGAGAATAGGGTTTCATTTCTTACTTATTAATGTGCTGGCCGACATATTTAAGTTTGAAGCTCCAGTGTGAGTGCAGCTTTACACACAAGTGCAGTTTGTTAAAGCGTGTCACTCAAGCATTACGGCTATCACGCTGTGCCGAGCTTTTGATGTACGCCCTTAGCTTGTCCGTTGTTGTACAGTTTAATCAGCCTGCTACAACATTGTATTGTGATTTTCTGGCTTCTGGCTTTGACAAATCGCAGCGCAATTAGGATCATAATAATGCAGGCATTATTATGATCCTAATTGCGCTGCGATTTGTTTGAAACAAACCGTTTATTTGAAATGCTACTTGGAACATACAAAATAATAATGTGAAATTGATTGCACAAGTCTAAACTCGGAGAACAGTTACATGTGAAGCAAAAATAAAGTTAATAAGCGTTGATGGTAATCCCACTAGTAGTGTTTTGTCACGTGGCTTTATAACGGTGATGACATATTTAACCGGCCACTTGTCGCGCGCCGCTCCGATGCACGTTACACCGCGCTTCTCTCACACTCGCCGCGACCGACACCTCTAAACGAGTATTTTGTCACTATAAATGCAACGTAACACGAAATACGTGTCGATTTACGGCTATACTGACGTTTTATAAAAGGCATCTGCACTTACAACATTTTCGAATAAGTATGTAATTGGCACAATCTTCGGTGCTGTTGTTTGCCTACGAATTACTTCAGCGAATTTAGTAGATTAATTAAATGTTATTTACGGCCAGTTTATTTGTTTTCTTTCACTGCCTCATAGTCGAGAATTATGTGGCAGACATAAAAAATTTCATAGTTAATGCAGAATTTCAATTTTCAACATGAGTGTAGGGCATACCCCAGTATTCATGGCATACCTTAATTTAGGGTACATTACCTAATTTCTTAATAATGTCCTACAAAAATACAAATATTTGTCCTAGCAAGAGTAAGTGTAACGAGTGATCTTTAGTTTACAGTACGTTGACTGGAAATTAGCACCTTATCATACTTATCACCTACTTACTGCGTTTTTGTTTACCCGTTATTACTTAACACGTGGACCGATACAGGCTTGAGTAACTTAAAAATAACAAATTGTCCTAATGAAATCAATCTGAACTTTAAACTTTACTATTTACGCAATTAAAATAGGATTCACTCTATATTAAAAGTATATAATAACAGAAAAATAATCAATAGAGATCAAATCGATTAAGAGATTTCTGTTTGCTTTAGACAGTCAATTTCTTTAATTTAACTTACCGTAGACTAGGCTTATAGTCGAAAAAATAACAGAGAAATGAATAAACATTAAAATGTCGGTAAGTATTGGAGGCTTAGTGGCTACAGAAGGCGCTCGGCTGGCGACTCGGCAGAGAGCAGTGCGCGCGACCCGCTTTGTACACTAGACAGACATAAACAGCAATTTATTTCTGGCAACGAACCCGCGTCCTTGGCGGCGACCTTATTGCGCAACACCGGTTTCGAAATGCGCGCACACATGCTCTATGTGTACCTATGTTCTTTGCTCGTTATTACCGATCACAACAACATTCGGTATACATACATTATACAATAACCCACATATTCTGAACTAACAAAATTAAAACTAAATTTCTGAAATATTCTTGAATCTGCATCTTCTTTCAAATAAGAGATATAGTCTAATATGGTGAAATATATTTTCTATCGATATTAGAACACTCTCAATTTCTTCCGAAATACCTGAGATTAATAAGTCATAGAATCTTCATAACTTAAGCCTTAAATCAGTCGTAGTATACGAAATAATGTAAAACAAACTAAATACCAAAACAAGTTGGCAAGTGCGAGTAGGCACAAGTGAAAAACAAATAGCGTTGTCACTTACGTATTGTTTTGAACACAGATTTTTTATAAGTAAGAGTATGAACGTCGAAAAAACATAGAGCCACGAAAATACGATCAATATTTTTTGTTACTAGCCGAACTATACATCTAGGTGCTCATTATTGACATTATAATATTTATATTAAGAGTAAAAATAAAATGTAAGGTAGATTATTTCGTAAATTATTATTTAAGACCAAATAGTTTACTTTGGAACTCTAGGTCTGTCTAAGTCCATAAGATACAAGTAGGATGTACATTTACGATACGTGTAGTCGAGGGTAAAATGCCACATCCATGTAGGTAAAACCAGGTGTTAGTGGATGCGCGTCGCGGTGGCCGAGTGAAAGTGGCAGCTAGCGTCTTGTCTCTTGGCGAGCGAAGGCCGACCACAACCAGACCGCACCGCGCGACTTAAATAATATCCACACAAAAACTGTTGCACTAACTCTATACAAATTGCTAATAAATTATACACAAAAAAATACTCCTTTGAAACTTTACACAGAAAACTGAGAAAGAAGAGAAGCCTTCAAAATAAGCTCGTATAGACGACTCCAGTTTAACCCTTGAGTTAATTTGATCCCGAATTAAGAAATTTCAGACAATTATTTCATTAATATACTTAGTAGGTATATTTACAAAGTATCTGTAAAATCTTGAAAAAGATCAAGACAGTTTGTTAATGGTAATCAAGGCAAAGTTAAGCTGTGGGTGTGATACGTTTTAATATTTAATACCCGATTTTTCACTCTTAATTAAATTTACTCAAAGAGTGACGTATTATTTGGACCCTGAATAACCAAACTCGGCATTTTACTACTCTACAACTCTAACGTCACCTGTTTAGGTTAAGGTCATGGGAACTTTGGTCAAATAAGATGGAAATTTTAATAAACTCTATTCATGGCCGTTAAAGTTTCCATTGGTCATCGGACAGATCAAAATGTTTTGAAAATATGTTACGTTTAGAAAATTTGTCGACTCAAGGTGATTAATGACGTAACGATGTAAAACTAGTTCTATTTGAAACAGTTCCTTATCAAGATCTCAAATTGCGATTACATTAGCATTAAAAACTATGTAACCTAGTTGAATGAATAAGTACGCCAATCAAACCTATGTTGTGTACATGGCAATGACAAACAGCCTAAAACTCCTCGTACGCATCGCTACATAACCTTGCTCAGCGGCCGACATTCTGTCGGTGTGCTAGGCCGCCAACAAACAATTTTTTTTACCCACTACCGTTATCAAAGTGGTAATAAATTGGTTTGACGATGCTATTTACTGCTATATTTGCATTAATTAAATCGGAAAAATACATTTGCACACTAAATACTTTGTAATCGATGTTGACTTTACGAGTAAAAAGTTGTCGTTGTTTTATGTTTTATAATATAGAGAAAAGATACTTTTCTACAATATCAAACGCATTAGTTTCTACTTATAGAATCCGGATGTAAATCAATCTTGACGCTAAAGCTTCGTTCGCAATGATACGTGCGCCTGCGCCAGGGGCGCGCGCGCTCTACAATTACCGCCGTGGCCCGCGGGGCATTCCTCACAACGTTCAGCCTAATTAGTCCAGCGCGATGAGCCTTTGTCTAACAGTTCAGTTCACCTTGCCGAGTTTTTACCTCTGCCACGCATTCGCATATTTGACCTCTACTAAAGGACGCAACCCTTTTGGCTTAAAACACAAAAATCAAAGATAATCGATAACCATATTCCATGATCTATAATCACTCATTAATGTATATTTAATCTACAAAATCTAAGACAAAAGGTTAATCAATAAAAAGTTATAGTATGTATAACATATCAGTCGAATAGATTGCTCCGAGGACAATGACATCTAATAATGAACGTTGTTTGAAAAAACTGTATAATCAATATTATTTTATCGATGAGCGAAATTATTAATCACATTTTATCTCATCTCGAGGTACATAATATGTGATCGTATACGCGGCGAAAATGTAAAAACGGATACGGGGACAGGGCCCGGAGCGAGTGGTCAGTGAGCAAATATCGGCTGGTGTACGCCGTGCGGTGAGCACCGTTGGGTGTTTACCGATGACGAGCGGCGGCGAGCGGCTCCCAACATCTGAACACTGTTACGTAAACATGTCGAACACATAGTGCACAAACACCGGCTGCACTGATCGTTAAAAATAATATTTATTCAAGTACTGGTAGCCGAGCTCGCTCTCGCACCACATTCTACGCTAACGGAGTTCTCGAAAAGCTCGCACCTAACAGGTGTGTTTGCTATTGCGCTGGAAATTGTAACTATTCTTGTTATGCAGATAAATAAAGACATTACGGAAAATTATTAACAGAGGTGCTGCGCAAAAAGCAAGTAAACAATATATTATTGGGTATACGTACTAAGTATTGTGTAGAGACATACTCTAGTAATGTCTTGGGTGCTATAGAATCATAGATAAGTTGTAATGTACCACGCACCGCTACTAGTCATGTCTAGAAAGGACACTTCACTGCGGCAAAGGTGGAAAATGTTTACTTATTACATGTACTGCAGAGATAGCACATGGACATAAGAGACTTTCTATCAGTCACCTAATGTATACAATTAAACAAAACACATAAATGTAAATTAACTAATGCTTCCAAATTTATAAAGAAAAACTATGGTAGAGCTTAAATGACGAATTATAGAACACACATTCCTTAAGATCGCCTATCAATCACACTCTTTTCTATCTTTGGTTAGTTTATTTTTATATTACTTTACGGTACATCATTAACTGCTTGTCTTTTTCCTTCTAACGTGTACTATATACTTTTGTACTACTCTATAAAAGTACTAACAACATTTTAGTATTAGCATAACTTCTAATATTATAATCTATACCTACCTACTACTACTTATACATGTTAAGTTCAATTTATTTCTAGTTACCTTTTTAACTTATGAGTATATTGACACTTCATTGTGTAACTAACGTCCGTTAATATTGTTATAGGTAAACCTAATCTGGCTTAATATCAGAAAATACGAAAAAACATAAGCGATGATATCTATTAAAATGTGCCAATAGAAGTACAAATCCTTGTAGGTAGAATACGGTGAGGTAGTGAGTGTCGCGTGCGAATGTTATTCTATGTCGGAGGTACGGTCTGGTTTATAAATAGCCTGCGGGCCGGCAGGTGCAGCGCTGCGCGGGCAGACGCGCGGACGCCGCGCGCCGCGCTTCCGCGAATCTCCACAGAATATACTCTACATGCTCCGTGCGCATGCGCCCACCAGGCTCGGGCCCTCACCTATATCTCAGACGTGTCTTGTACGCCTCGTTTCTAGCGCCCTCAGCATTATACAACGGCACATTACAGCTAAACCACTATACCTCGTGCACAAACTACCTACTAATCTCCACCTGGAGTAATCTCACTCACACACATTTGTATCAAGATCTTACATTATTATCCTTATTTCTAATAAATAACATAGCTACCTATAAATGTCATTAATAAAAATATTCTTGTTTGTATCGCCATATCATATTTCTAAAACGAATATATACTCATTTTGAAATAGTAATTTTGCTGTTATATCGTAGAAAATGGATGAAATTGTACACCGACGTTTTGGTATAACAAAATAAATAATAATTGTGTTCGAGTCTGCGTGTTCCCGAGCTTACGTCATGAGAACTTTATTACTCAGGTGATTTGGCAGCGGAACGGATTAATTAAATGGGGGATCACAAAACAAAACCGTTTAAGAGCTATTTCGCCTACCGTCATTATTGTGTTGGTTATTTTTTCTGTTATGGCTCCAAATGAACCGAAATCAAAATGTTAGCATAGCGTGGAAATAGTTAACTCCTCCACAGGTGTTACGTTTTTTGTTTTTCTGAGTAAATTGATCGAGAGACCAATAAACTACATAGGTTTATTGGCCTATTGGTGAGGTATTACATCAACTTCCTTTTGAGATTATACCTACTAGTTATTATATGTATTGTCCGACAAAATATCGTTTGGATTTTATGTTGGGATTCGTGTGATGAGCTGTAATATCGATACAGGCAAGTACACGTCAGGGGTACACGTACTAGCAGTACAAGTAATAAATGTCGCGAGCGATGCTCCGCGCGGTCGCAATGCGCCCACTACTTGCACATGCTTGGGAGTAACTGGAACCAGAAAAACCCAACAGATACGTATAAATGGAATCTCGATGTCGATTGCTCGCTGCACCCGATGCACGGGCTTTATAAATAAATATTGCTTTACAGGCTCATCCGCGTTCCTCGCACTGTAAAAAAGGGTATCAGTGACCATTGAAAAAGCAACAAATAAATTAATAATAAAATTAAATCCTTTTTGTACCCATACCATAGAGATTATTAAACTGCATCTTCATAAGCCGAAACAAAAAGTTGTGTAAGCCATCTCATTCTTGTCCAGTACGTCTTCTCTCGATCTTGTTTGGACAAAATCTTATTCAAAATAAACCTTTATTTTATTTTCCAAAATGGAACCTAAATGCGTTAATCAATTCTATATATGAGCACTAAAGATTGGGCCAAAGATATTAATATCTTACGATTTGTCTACCTGATAAGTGGATCTGCAGTTAATATAGGTATGTCAAAAAAGGCTTCAGGATAAAAAGGTCGAGTGGTAAATAATGTTTGGATGGGAATAATGATAGGCGGTCGGTAGACGATAGGGCGCCGCGCGGTGACGCCGCGCCGCCTGCCCGTGTCGTGCGCCCGCCTACACACGGCCCTCTACGCCGCTCAACTTTGAACCGAGCAGCGCTGTGTTTATGCCTGCTGCCACGCGCTTATCGCACCTCTACTATGCTCTGCTCTATTCTACTTATATCGCTTATGTAAAAGTGACTTACATAACAGGATAAATCTGTAAATTTATACACCTCAGTAAGAATATTAACCAACATTTGTTCTGCATCCAACATCTTTATCGGATCTTTATTAAAATAATTAAGAACATAATGAGGCACAAGTACGTTGCGTAACAGGGTCGTACGGCATGCTGTGCGTTTGCCGCAGCAGTGTTGTCGCACTCCATGTTACCGTACACGCTCCCACCTGCGCGCGCGCACCACCGCCACTTGCGTCATTTACAACTTTAAAATAATAAAACTGGTTTTGATTGTGATCTATACGATGGTGTATCACGATTAATGTCCCAAGCAGCGCACCTGGCAGGCGCGACCCCGTGCTGTCACGACACTCGATACCGTGTAACCTGAAGCTTTTGATGTTTATACAACATTTAAATCCATATTCATAATACAATGGCATTAACCAACTAGTTTACCGACCCAATCTGACATAATCACTCTTAATTATCTGCTTCGAACTTGATCGGTGTCGCCCATCTTGATCAACTTTAGTACCGATTAATATAAAGATGACGACAGTTTTCAGAGGTAACTTGTTCTTTATTAGGTAAGCATATAGCGCCTTTTTATTAGTTTCTATACACACGTAATAAATGTACACGCAACCGTAACACAATCTACTTGTATGAAATTATTTGAACAATATTGCTAACCTAACCTAAACCTAACATGCATGTAAGCGGTTACACAAGTTGAACCTTCGCATTTCTTTAGACATTTATAAAAGCGAAGGCTTTTACAAGTGATTAATTCGCAGTTGATTTTCCATACACGTACGTTCATACATACAAGACGAGTGTTATTTTTTTAAACAAAGGAGACGGCGGAGCAACGTCCTGCCCTTATTTGGACAAGTCATATCGACACAGGCCATCCTTTATGAAGTGTCTGCCTGCGCAGTGGCAGCCAGGAATGATTGAAAACAATTTGCAAAATCGCTCAAACAAGTTTGAATTTCGATCGCTAGAAACTGAGTACTGCTCGCTAAAAGAATATTAACATTTTTTTTTAATACAATCTATACATATTAGTAATCGATATTTCTGAAAAAAAAAACATGTTAGAAGTGTAGTTTGGTATATTATCGTAGTTGACGTGAGGTTCGCCAGGTGCCCAGGTGTAGCAGCAACCTGTTCGGTCTCAGTATCATGTTACACTAGGTTTCACATTAGGAAATTTATACGACGGCTCATATGACTACTGACTGTTAATTATTGTTTTATTGACGAGATAAATTATTATAATTATTAATCGGTTCCGAGAATGTGCTGCAAAACAAGGTGAATCATCCGGGTTTGTTTCACAGATGTGTCCCCGCACGGCACACCGCGCGCCACCGCGGGAAACGTTGATTAAATTAAGTGACATTTCATTTTAATTTACTGACATAAATCTCGGACATTACAACAACCAGCATCGCAGGTGCAGGTGCCGCGCCCCGCTAATAAGCCAAAGGTCTCGCGATAAGCGCGAACTGACTGACACAATGTCTGAGGGCGCTCTTGTTGTCCACGATTATCATCAACTTATTGTTCACTTCCAATAAAACATAAACAAACTTAAGTGACGTTTATCGAGCATTTATTTTATCATTGTTTTGTTCCATTTATATAATCACATGCATACGCGGTGCAAGTATAAATATGTCATAAAATCAATGCAAATGATTTATTTACAGAACGTTATCATTGAAATTAAACTACTATATACGGATTTTATCGCGTTGTTTATTTATCACTGTATTACAAAATTTTGAAAATATTACTCTACTACTACTATTGATTTTATTTGACTAATTTATAAGCTAATAAAATTATTTAAACTATTAAATCTATTTATTTTTGGTTTACACTTTCCCCGACGTTTCGGGTGCTTTTCAGCAGCCATGGTCACGGGGAGACTAAGATGGTAGTTGTCTCAATGTTCCAGTGTAGTTATTTCAAAGTACCTGAACATAATTTAATTATTGGTGTTTCTATTTACGCAGAATGAGCTCAAAGTATCATGAAGTCTAGCTGTGGTTTGTTTCTTCTTGGGTTTGACTATTTGAAGTACTGGATCCCAAGCTGGTGGTACATTCCAACCATCTTCTCTATTGAAATTGGGATGTTTTTTAATTTCAATAGCCTCGCGAAGCATCCTTGGCAGGAATCGGTGTTCTTTAGCGAGAATCTGTGGTTTGTCAAATCTCAGGTAGTGGTTGGTCCCCTGTTGTACGTGTTCACACACAGCAGACTTCAACGAGCGTTTGTGTTTTACGTCAGCTATGTGTTCTTTTATGCGGGTGCCTATGCTTCTCTTGGTTTGACCAATGTATGAGAGTCCGCAGTCACAATCTATTTTATAGACCCCTGCATCTTGTAAAGGTAATTGGCACTTGACGGATGGTAAAAATTGACTTATCTTCGTTGGCGGCTTGAAGTATGTGTTGATTGAAGCTCGCTTCAAGATGTAGCCAATCTTGTCAGTGACACCCCTTACATAAGGCAGTATAGCAGGCTGGCGCTCGACTGTGGCTGGCTTTTCTCGGGATCTGTGACAGCGGCGCGGCTGTTGGAGCTTGTTGTCTTGCAGTACTTGCTTGACATGTTGAAGCTCGGCGTCCAGGTGTTTCTTGTCACAGATCCCGTGGGCTCTCTGAAACAAAGACATTCCCACGGTAGCTAACTGTTTAGGATGGTGGTGAGATTCACCGTTCAAGTACCTATTTGTATGGGTCTTTTTCCTATACACGGTGTGGCTCAAAGTATGATCAGGATTCCTGATGACAAGTATGTCTAAGAATGCTAATGAATTATTTGCCTCTAATTCCATAGTAAATTGGATGTTGTTATTAATGGAATTAAGATGTTCTAGGAATACACTAACACTATCTGTTGGTAATATTGTAAAAGTATCATCTACAAACCTCTTATAAATCCTGGGTGTGATGGGGGCAGTCTGTCCCCATCACACCCAGGATTTATAAGAGGTTTGTAGATGATACTTTTACAATATTACCAACAGATAGTGTTAGTGTATTCCTAGAACATCTTAATTCCATTAATAACAACATCCAATTTACTATGGAATTAGAGGCAAATAATTCATTAGCATTCTTAGACGTACTTGTCATCAGGAATCCTGATCATACTTTGAGCCACACCGTGTATAGGAAAAAGACCCATACAAATAGGTACTTGAACGGTGAATCTCACCACCATCCTAAACAGTTAGCTACCGTGGGAATGTCTTTGTTTCAGAGAGCCCACGGGATCTGTGACAAGAAACACCTGGACGCCGAGCTTCAACATGTCAAGCAAGTACTGCAAGACAACAAGCTCCAACAGCCGCGCCGCTGTCACAGATCCCGAGAAAAGCCAGCCACAGTCGAGCGCCAGCCTGCTATACTGCCTTATGTAAGGGGTGTCACTGACAAGATTGGCTACATCTTGAAGCGAGCTTCAATCAACACATACTTCAAGCCGCCAACGAAGATAAGTCAATTTTTACCATCCGTCAAGTGCCAATTACCTTTACAAGATGCAGGGGTCTATAAAATAGATTGTGACTGCGGACTCTCATACATTGGTCAAACCAAGAGAAGCATAGGCACCCGCATAAAAGAACACATAGCTGACGTAAAACACAAACGCTCGTTGAAGTCTGCTGTGTGTGAACACGTACAACAGGGGACCAACCACTACCTGAGATTTGACAAACCACAGATTCTCGCTAAAGAACACCGATTCCTGCCAAGGATGCTTCGCGAGGCTATTGAAATTAAAAAACATCCCAATTTCAATAGAGAAGATGGTTGGAATGTACCACCAGCTTGGGATCCAGTACTTCAAATAGTCAAACCCAAGAAGAAACAAACCACAGCTAGACTTCATGATACTTTGAGCTCATTCTGCGTAAATAGAAACACCAATAATTAAATTATGTTCAGGTACTTTGAAATAACTACACTGGAACATTGAGACAACTACCATCTTAGTCTCCCCGTGACCATGGCTGCTGAAAAGCACCCGAAACGTCGGGGAAAGTGTAAACCAAAAATAAATAGATTTAATAGTTTAAATAATTTTATTAGCTTATAAATTAGTCAAATAAAATCAATAGTAGTAGTAGAGTAATATTTTCAAAATTTTGTAATACAGTGATAAATAAACAACGCGATAAAATCCGTATATAGTAGTTTAATTTCAATGAATAACATTCGCGTAAACAGAAGACAATATTATGTAGAACGTTATCAATTATGTGTTTTGAATGTTAAGTATATTAAAATAAGTAAACAAATAAGCAAGAGTGTGCGTACATATACACTATACTCTTTATAGGCGTATAATTTCTTATTTGATACATTCTTGGCGATGTGACCATATTTTAGTGAAACTTTAGGGCCTCATAAAATCTCTACTAAGAAGATAACTTCATTAAATGTTGCTATAAATAGAGCAGCCGTTACTTTTTAATATCAATAAACAATGAGGTATATGAGCGCAAAAATAGACTGAGTTTGTTCGGAGCAGCGGCGCAAGTCCGTGTGCCGATGCCCTTAGGTTTTGCATGATGGTGCGCACCCAGGCGCTGTCACTTTTATGCGTCCACTTCATATATTTCCATGTATATTGTTTGTCAATACATTGCATTTGCATAAGCAAGCTGGAGTAAATATTACGAGGTAGATACCAAGTATGAATGTGGTCGAGCTCCGTGGTGGGTTTCCATTTTGCAATACATACAATGAACACTATGATATGAGTACCGCGCCTTATTATCATAAGTATTTACGAGTGCGGTAAATCAACACGTTTATATGTTTGTACTTTACGCATTGCAGATTAGGCACAGCCATTAATCGTTCCACTATAACAACCATTAAATGATGCATTAGTTGATTTATGATGTGTTTACTAAGTAGGTACAAGCGTGTTCCTTGCGGAGCTCCATCAAGACTTGACAACCGTGCGCTCATATTGTAACATAAACTCCGCCTTGCGAGTCGTGAGACATTCTTGGCTGAACATGCTGTAAATTAAAGTCAGACGTAGTTTACATTCTTGTGATACTAAAGACACTTTAATAATAAATCTATAATTTGTAAATAGAGGCTAATATAGTAAACTGTGAAATTGTTTTAGATTTACTATTTCCAAGATATATTAATGTGCTGATCAAGTTTTCCGTTACAGCAGCAGCCAATTTTAAGTGGTATTATTATACATCTGCGCTGATATTATAATTGGCAACAAATATGTGTGCAAACAGAAGATCACTCGCTTTTTCTCATTTGTCCCTTGAGACGGCAATACGACGAGATTGGAGAGAGAACAGGCGCAGAAAGGAGAAACGGGGATGACATATTGCTAACTTAGGCTAATTTTAAGCTGTTACTAAGAATTTCATCAAAATATCGAATAATACGTTTCGTTTGTTGCTGTGACCCCTGGTTCAAATATAAGATTACGCAAAACACTATCAATTTAGTTTAAATAATACAACATTACAGCTTCACTAGTATCTTTCTTTAATTTGGAATGGTATCTTAGTTTTGTGAAGGGATCAAGACGCCGCAATGCTCGCACATACTCTTCAATCCACGAGAAGATGAAACTTGTGACCATAAATCTGGGGAGAAACCTAAAATATTATCATCTGGTTGATGTGTTACAGAGGTCATATGGGTAACACTGTCTGTATAAGTCATGACAACACAGATATTTTAGCAGAATATATAAGTGCTTTGTCATTAGAACTTTGCTATCATCTCTTAAAGCATTATCATTGCATGCGCGAAAACAAGATAGCGGTGCAGAGTGTACAGCTTCGTCTCTTTCTAGCATATGCTTGAATAATACTTTAAGAGGTGATGGAATAGCACGTGGTTTGGCTAAAAAGATATACGAAGAAGATCGTCTTTAATGATAAGGCTAGGATGAAGGTCTTCTTCGTATATCTTATAAACATAAACACAAACAATTTTACTCTATGGATATTGTAAATGAAGACGGGATTACTGTGTGATTTTCCTCCATCATTTAAAACCGATACTTGTTTAAATTATGTACATAGCGTTTGGATTCATGATTAATTGTACTGGAATATGGAATTTCAATAAACATCTAGTTTTCCTAGTATAATATAGGAATAGAAACCCTCCCAGGGTAATAAAACTGCGACGAAAATAACTATACATAACGTCTGTGAGTTGACTTTGAAGCTGTTGGTTATCAAACAGTCCCTCAGAATCCCAATTTATTTGGGCCTCACACACTACACGTAGTAATTAAAAGTAAAGATCTTGAGTATAACTAAGTCAACTGTCACGTAACAACAGAAACACATACGTTTGGTTCAGAGTAAACACTGAATGACCTATCTCTTATTTTTGGAACTATTGATAAAGCATCATATATTATATCACATGTATAGTTCTATGACTCTGTGTTATTGCAGCCAATATGGGTATATTTAGCTTATGGCTATATTCCACTACTTTTATGACGAACTTAAATATTATTAAGCGACAGAGATTTCTATATAACACAATAAGTTTAACAAATTGAAGGGGCTTGTAATCGGTCTTTATTTTTACTACAATGTTCGGTTGCAATATACTCGCTTGAAAGAACAAAATACACGTCAATATTTTGTAAATGGCTATCCAAAGATTTATATTTGGAAAGGCAGACGCATTCAAATGTTTTTGCGTTAGAAATATTACAGCCACATATTACGGTAAAATATTGGTCGTTTAGAAGGCCCTTTATTTATGTAAAGAAGTAAAAAGGCCAAGAGTCTAAAGCAATATTAATTATAATTAGCCTATCCTAATGAGGCTAGCATACCAGGTAATGGTTACAAAATTATCATGAAACAAACCAGTGATATGGAATGGTACATACCTGTATAGCTCTTCAAAACTAGACTCCTAACCGAAATCAAGTTTCAAGTTATAAGATACAATAGTCAGTGATGTTTCATCACTTTCAATGGGGACATTTTTATGGATTCCAGCTCAATCGCCAGAAACTTGTTATTTTCTGCTTCAGATTATAGTTTTACATCCCTGTTATTACAAAATGTCACCGCTTTTTTAAAGATGTCTACGTCTTTCTCTGTTATTTGAGCTACTTCTATGCCACATTTTACAAAATCGGTTTTCTGGTTTATTCACGTAAATGTAACACTTAGAAAGTGTTCCTTTTCTAAAATTGTTTTTGGTTACCTGAATTTGTATGAATTTTAGATTAGATTAAATGATGAATACTAAATCATAATTGAATATTCAATGAATTTCAAGTACTTGAAGATATTGTGTTGTAACTCTTTTTGGAACTAAGGAGTGTATATGTAGAGGCATGTAAGGCGTGTTAAAGGAAAAGTGCATGGTTGTCGGTGGTGCAGCGGGTGTTAGTGGTGTGAGTGGTGCGAGTGGTGAGACGGCGGCTAGGTCACGCATGCGCAGTGCAGTAGCCGACCTTGCGGCGGCGGGGCGCGGGCGCGCCGGATCATGTTGCGGCCACATTTCTGCCGCTCGCCGCGCGTGCGGTTCAATCCCGCGACGGAATGCCTCCATCATCCGATAGCTTGGACTAACATTTGATATACTCTCGACGACATTTCTCACATGCCATACATCCAACCAGTGTAACTGTACAAGAATCAATTGATTTCGTGTCACGGTAAAGAATAGTCGAGATCCTACTCGACTTTCTTGGAAAGTCTTCTCATCCAATGCAATAGGAATTATAAGAACTGAAGTCCGTTTGGTTTAATTACTTGTAGTTAATTGCTTGTGTGGCTGTCACCTACAGCTGCTACGATAAACTTAAGTTGGGAAAAGCCTGCTTATAGGACACACATAAATAATTGTAATTAATTAATATAACGAGCATTATTTATCTATACTAAGAAATATGCATATAACTCGTTGATAAGTAACCAATTCATCGAATTCAAAATAATCAACTAACTTAGCAGACTGCAAGGCGTCTTTGTTGTCGTATGAGTTGTACATTTTATTCAACGAAAATAAGTACTTTTATTTACCTATCCTCAATCGTTTATCTCTTATCCTTATGAGTAATGCAATATAGTATAGTATTTAAGGCTTTGTTTTTCTTTTGCCAATAACTCTAACTTCAAAAATGCCGAACTTCCATGTAAGCTTTTATCCACATTAACCCTTAAGGGATGAATTTTCATCAAACGCTTTCTTAGTGATCATCAACGCTATATCTGAATCTCTGTGTTACATTTTATGTATCGACATCCACCGGTGTAGGCGGTGATTTTTAATAGTAGAGTCATCCTTCACATACGATCCGTCTCTATAAGTTCAGTCTCATCCCCATAAAACCGTACACAATTCTCATCACACTGTTCTTGTAACCAAATACCTACGGAAGCAGTGGATGAATTAGCAGTAGATAAATATGTTTATAACGTGTACAAACCGTACATAGGTCTGTACAAACTGCTTTGGTCCACACGTGCGCATGACACCAATCCGTATCTGACAAATGCAACTATTAAAATTTATGTATCCACTTCTATTAATACCGCAGATACTGGATGTAATAGCGTGGTTCGCATGATATACTGTGGCGTATACACGACCCTCGATAACCGCCTGCGCTAATTGAAACCTTTGCCAGTTGCAACTGTAACCAGAAGTCGATTATAAACATAATTATTGCTTACTTAAATGTCTCTCCCTAAGTTGGGTTGCTGTGATTTTAATATTATAGGCATTATGTGTCATTAAAGGCATCTGAGCCGCAACTAAATTCGCTTAGAATGAACGTACTGTCTAGCAATTGAAGCAACTAATATATTTCACTGTCAAAATAATGTCAAAATTTACAATTGATCATTCTATTGTTCAAGATATTTGTAGCAAATGCTTGCATTTATACTTATTTTGCGCACCAGTTTAGCAATGTACATCTATTAAATATTAACGACCTCCTGCTCCTGCTACAATAACAGTTTTATAATTTATTAGAAAAATCATGACATCATTTAGAGTATAAGGAAACATACTATACGAGATTACGATATAATATTCAAATAGTAAAATATACCTATAGTAGGTATAAAAGGTTCTTATTTACCTCAACAGTTAATTACAATTGCAAATAGTAAACCTTTGAAATATGTATGCTTTTACTAAAAATATACCGACCGTTAAGTAAAATGTAAGTGGTGCTTTAGTTCTGAGTATTAGCATCTATTTTTAGCCAGGATTGTTGGTCGAGCTCGTAACCACAAGCGATAAATAATGCAAATAGAGCTTTTTGCATTGACATAGTAACTTAACTGGAAGCAACTCCCGACAAATTACAAAACCGAACCTAATATTCTCCGACCGCTAATATATTAACTGTGTGTTCGTTAAACACAACACCGCCGACATTCGAGCATAACAATCTATGATTTAGGAACAGACATTTATACTCACTTTACATAGATATGAATAATAAATATACTAGTACTTGTATTTTATAATATCTTAAATTATCCATATTAATATAAGTACCCATATGAATAAATTACTTCATGACTGACCACCTGGGACTTTGTATTCGACTTTGATCGTTGAGCTCCTATAATCTATATAATGAATATGCAGTATATTGCTACACCAAGTTAAACGGCTTAAGGACTTGTTTACTAGTAAACTTTTTCTATACACGCAACATTATTATAGTTGATATACCTACTAAAATTAAAAGGCATGCCTGGACTTTTATGTGAATTAATAATCGACACAGAAAAGACTTTCCTGTTGAAATAAAAAAGGAGTGTCCTAATTAAAATTAATGTGAACTGCTTTATAAGACAACACATGAAATAAGAAATATGCCAAACATGTATCATGATAAAATAATAAAAACTTCGGATGAGAAGTGTCTCTTCAAGAGTAAGTAACTCATAGATGACGTTTGTAAACTTTTCCTCGTTTAAATGGAAGTTAACGTCGTCGTACAAGATTGCCAGTGGCTCGCCAGGTAAGGCGAGTGACATGAAAAACTCACCTCGCTCGGTGACACGTAAGCCCGAAGGAATCTATCGCGTCGGCTGACAAATTCAGTCACCTTTTAACAGGTAGGTGCACGTACTGCATCGACAACTCGAGATAACTCGTGTTTTAAAGGCCCCAAAACAGAGCTCTAACGATCGATCATTAGGACTTATTTGTTTTTTGACGTTGACAGGACACCGACAGGGTTAGTATTGGATGCATTTTTATTATTATCTATGGGTTGCATCGAGCCATACGTCATGCTGTCACTGCGACAGGGCCCGACGAAACAATCAAAGTGACCGCTTGATAACGGGCATGCACTGACTCTCCACGCTTTCTCACCGGCTGATGCTGATACAGCCGTGAGAGGTATCTTATAGCAAATATGTAGAAGTCCTTCGTTATTTTATAATAATGAAGGGCTCCTACATATTAATGAACGGCTGTTTCATATGGATTTAAATAAATATTATTCATAGCTGATAACAGCTATGAATAAGATTTAAAATCAAAAGTACATTCGTATGTCGTAAGGCGTGTTGATTGCGGTAAGTGCTTGACATATAAACCTTAACCCTTTCGTTGACATCCATTATAGACATAATAGACAATCTAGTGTTATGTATAATTGGTCATCTAACCTGTTGAATAATGTACAAGTTTGGGTCAAATAGTGGTAGGTATACTCTGTCTATTCTATATTTGCAAACTTATCAAAATGTAAATTTTCTACGTTAAACAACGTTAACGTTTATGTGAGTGTAGTACCTACTAAAGCCATTAACAGAATTTGCAACTAAAGATAAATGAGTGCTTAACGTGTTAAGTGAAATCGAGAAACAAATATTAAAATTTATATAAATGCACTTTACGCCATCAGCTCAGTTGAAATGTTAAGTGAATTAATTTCTTCTGAGCCGGCATCACAGACTAAATGAAAAAAAAAATTGTCTCGTGTAGGTTTGCGTGATCTCTTAGGAGTTAATGGATATAAGAAACGGAATCCTTTATTAGCAGTATATTACCATTCACTAATATTTTGCCCGTCTGTTGTCCCTCTTTACAAGCTACAACGAGTAATCTTAGACTGTCAGTATCTACTCGTATATTCTAATTGAATTTCCAACAAATCACTATTTTGTTTTGTATAATAACAATCAGTGTAAACATACTTAAATGCAATCATAGCAAAGTTATGCATTAATGGCATATCACAATAGCGTTAATAGTAAATAATATTTATTCAACTTAGTATTCGAATCTCAAGTAGTGTCGTTTTAAAATCATAATCCGAACGCATTTGTATATGACACTGGAATATTTGCAGAAATAATAAGTTATTGACGCGGACCCGTCGACGAGGACCAGTATCTACAGCTCTACCACATAAATACATACTGATGTGAGGTAAAACCAACGTCAGACTAAGCTCATATGCTCTTATGCCGTTGCAATACGGTTGATATTGTCGCACACACGTGATTAAAGAAGCGCAATACTAACTTTGTATTGGTGCACGTAAGATTATCGAAGGCGAGTTTTGCATACCGCAGGCCACGACCATAAAATACAATACATTATGAGCGAACCAGCAGCTCCCGTGTTACGTGATACGAGCGCTTCTAAAAGAATATCAATGAATATCGATAACTATTAGACACTTTCATATTAATTGAGCAACCGTTCGGGTTTTCCTTTTCTGCATAAAATATAATGTTGTATAATTGTTTGTATTTTATTAGCTTAAGCCTACGTGATTAGTTATATCACAGAGTCGCTAACGAGCGATGCGCTGCGGGCCGGCGGCGCGGGCGCACCTGACGCGGGATACCCTTCACAATGCTCAGATAAACTGCTAAGTAATGACCGTATTACGATTCAATGTTCCGAGATAATTCCTATCTACATCGCGATTCATAAATTAGTAAACTAAGTATTCGCGCAAGTTGAAATATTACCCCGTTATAAAATTAATTCTGATAATGTTATATAAATGGTATATAGATTAACCCGTTTATAAACGGCCGTAATAACTGGCGATTCCAAATAATAGCCACATATGTGTCGAACAGAGATGAAATGACATTTGATTAGGCTCATTCATCGGCGACATCATAAACGACACAAATCCAGTCCTAAAACATTGTTATCAGTGTTCCCACTCTAATCTCAGAGTAATAAAATTTCGATGGCCCAAGAAAAACGGGGCAACTCGATAACCATAAATTTGGGTCGAAACGGATGGGACAAATTTTTATAATGGGCCTCCCCCATTTGGGCGCTGAGTCGCGTTAATGACAACCTAACAGTTTGTTTTAACATCATTATAGAAGCGTATCGGGCATTCCATCACAGGTACCTGCGCACCGCCCGCGCTGCGCCGCGTGTACGCATGTCGCGCCACTGCGCTGATACATGCACCGATTATTGTCATTCTCTTATTCATTTCGGACGATTGTTATCTCTACATCCTAATAAGATGCTCCAACAATCAATTAAAAACTTCATTACGTGTGTATCGCATGCCACTTAAAGTAAAAAACGGTAACTGCTAGTAATTAGAAACAGTTATTAATATTCTATTTTTTACTATATTAGCCGTTCTTATTTGTGCCGTTGATCTTTTCGGCATGTGTGTATAGGGCAAAAGAATCCGTTTAGAAATATTTTAGGTACATAATATATAAATGGTATATCGAGGACAAAAGTGTAAGTTGGAGGCAGATTTCGGACCGAATCGCGGCTTTGGTGCGCGTCGTTCTACAGCAATATATCCCTGGGACAGCTACACGCATTCACAATTACCTTATCTCGGTTTATGTCGGCTCCTGACATCACGCGACAAATATTTGTGATCATCGCACGAGTACTTACCAGCTCTGTGCGATTTATATGCTCTCAGTTACTAGCTTGCTCTTCATCAACGAATAACAACAAACTCTGCCATCACACAGATAATCTTAAGCTAATTCGCGCATGATTCTGTGTATTCAGTTATTTAATTTCGAAAATTTTAGGCTAGTTAAACTGTTTTGTTATACATTGCGTTTATGCCATAAATAAAGAGAAGATTACATAACGTTTACCGTAAATTGTATATTTATATAAAAAAGACAATGGTATGACTTCGGTTCGAAATGAAAAGCACAAAACGCGTCTTTTAATTGAATTTAGGCAAACGTACAAGACGAGACTTAAGAAATTGACATTTCAATAGCAAAAAAGAAATGCTGTGTGGTGCACTGGCTGCCGAAGTGATTTAGCGCAGAGTCGCAGTCGCGGTCGCGGGCGCAGTTCCCATGGGAAAGCGTCCGCAAATATTGACACTAAGGCAACATGTTTATATGCACTTAATGCATCGCTCACCTTTTTATATTTTATTTGTTTTGAGCGCGCGAGGCAGACGGAACGTCGGCCTCTTGTTTGAGTTGTTTTTCTCGTAATTTTGTTTAACAGGTAGTGTCTAATGCCGCTTATAAAAATGTTATTTTAAAATAACGAATATATCTGCGTTAGACATTTTTTATGGTAACCAAAGATTATCTACTTATGGACAGGTTGATAAATATCATATGGGACTACAATTATTTTATTTTAGAATCGAGAAGGGACCGGATATTTCGTAATAATAGACAGCAAATCCAAGATATATTGAAATGCGGGAACCGATTATTAGGACAATAAAAGGCCACAAATGATGAAAAAGCTCTTAGTTAAAAGTGTTTTTATCAACCGTCACATGTAACACCGAATCGTAACATAATTATAACTATTTACTGTGCTAATTTTGCAATTATTTCATCTAATCTTCCTAGATCAATATAATTTACTAACGTAACAAGCATACTATTATGTTTTTCAAATATATCATTCCCTCCTGTACAAAAGAAAATACAGAGACAGTAAGTAGTAAGTGCACTTCAATCGTGGGTCATACTTTTTTTATGTGGGTATAGAAATACGCACGAGAATAATGCACGATCCGACAGACTGTTGCAGACAGTGAGGCTGCGATAGTTGTGAACGATACCATACCATCAAACGATTAGTGTCACATTAAGGTCATGGGTTTGATACGTATCTAATCCACCACCCCCTGAATATTAAACAAACAGAATCTTTCCTTACAAATAACACAACGTCTACACTACAAATGCCTATACGCCCGGAGTCAGTAGAAATATTGAAACTACAGAAAAAAGAACACCATGTCTCGGAACGACTTTTGCGGATCACAAAAATTACTATATTACGTTATTAGGTGCTAGGTGCAGCTCGGTGGCAAAGTGACTTTGCGGCATCCGTGCAGTTAAACTGGACAACCAATGTAGATGGTTTTTTGTCCATAACATATACATATCTTCTGCGTTAATTTAAGAACGTAGCTCTTGTTGGTGGAGCAATCGTTACATCTCTTTGTTTTCTTCTTTACTTTAACCCCTACAGACCGTTAAGGTATTATACAAGCATACAACTCATACCGACTTTACAAATGTCAATGTGAAAGTAACTCTATCTCTGTTTTGACGACATTTGGTATAAAGATAGCAGAAAGATCAGATAGTACATACATTTCTGCAGATAATTAGTCATGTAATAACGTATTGACTACTAATATTATGAATTCAAATATCGCGAAGAAATAATTGTGATGCAATAACTTGAAGTTAACTTTCCTTTCTAAGTCCTTACCTGAATACATTAATCAATATCCATAAGAAAAATATCGAATCCAATGGAGACAAGTCAAGTACGAACTTACGTCAATGTAGTATTTTCTTTGTAATAACTTTGGACTTTTATTTACTTATTTTAGCGGAAATACAGAAGAACTTATCAGTATATGCTGAACAATAGCAACGTCAACAGTTTGCAAGAGCGTTACGTCCAGCGTTGACCACGGTGTGACTACAGTCGTTTTGCGGTCACAATAATGGGTCAAAATTACGTGTGTTTTGTCCTTGCCGTGTCCATGTGGGAATGCGCAACATGGTGCGTCACGTTCCCTCTAATTACGTGTCGATGTGGATGCACAAATTATAGGCTGTCGACGCGGCCTGGAACAAGCCTCGACCATTTCGATTGGAATGTCTTTGATACATTTTGGCCTAATCATTTTGTGTATGGTGGGACAAAAACCACCAGTGATTTTTTACATGATTTATTGATTCACTTAGGTGTTCGTTTTTTTCTATAACGATATTACTTTAAGAGAATGGAGTTTTTTTAGTCGTGGGATACGTGGGAGATGAAAAAGCGTATCTTACCTTTATTTAATGACTGGCGAAACGTTTACGATTCAAGGATTACAGTCGCGTCATTTGGATTGTAACAGAGGTTTGAAGGGCTACTGCCAATATTAATGCGTGCATTATTAAGGAACATGGCACCGTCATCGAAGCCTCGATGTTGGGTAGGTACGTCGGCACTTCTCATATACATATATTATTGTTAAAATAAAACAACAATATTTATCACCCATTCTAAATAAGAATATAAAAGTAATTATATATAAAAGAGCAATGAAAGACCAGGTTATTTCGTGAAGGTGTTTAAAGAGACATAGGATTTCTATTTCAACATGCGCCAAAAGCTGAGCCAATGTTTGAATGTGCTTGATTGAATCTATATAATTTTAAAAGATGCGATATAACAGTGAATTTATTCATTTAAGTGCTTGTTAGTGCACTAAGTAGCTGTTCCCGTGATAATGTATGGTTATAATAAACCACAGGTATTCGCAAAAGCACAATGATTTCTCCTAAAAATGGTCCACGGGACTGTTGTCACTGGTGTATAAAATAGGGAGAGTGGATTGCAGATTGGATAAGCACACCTCAGCATTGTCAATTAAATCTTAAAATTATAGAGTATATGTAAGTCATAGCTGTTTGGGATAAACTCCACTGACTATTAAAGACTGAACATCCTAATTTAAATATAAAAGATGGTTGCAATGTATCGGTTTGATATCCAGTTATATGTTTCCTGAAACCGAAGATGCAAAACATTGCAAAATACTTTAAAGTTCATTATATTTTAAAATAACACCAATAATTAAATAATGTTCAGTTATTTTAAGACAAACAGCACCATAGCCGGTGGCTGTGAGAAGGATCAAGATTAGATGAAGGTAAATAAATAATTTGTGTATTTAAAAAGAGATATACAAAGAAGTTAACAGAATAAACCCTGATGAGAACCGAATATACTGTAACTTGATTTTAATCAATATCATTAACGTAAATGTAAAACAATATTTTATATAAAATGCAACGCCTGCTTCACTTCGAAGGCACAAGCAGAGGTACATATATGTATATAATAAAAAGACCAACTTTGCTCTACCTAGTAGTCCATCAAGGAAATTTACTGGCTCTTATAGCCTACTAAATCAATTAAAATCTATATTTTTTATAGTTCACAGTATTATATGTTCCTCAAATATGAAATTGTCGCGAGTCTGGGTGCCCATTAAATGAAAGATTTCAATATTTGTATCTGCGACATATAGGTACAATAAATTAGTTCTAATGTAGGAGTGATATTTAAATAAAATATGGTGAGAACAGACAAACTGAACATCTATGACCGAGAGTACGTAAACACAAATCAATATCGTGACAAGATTAACTATGACAGTTGGAAATCATTTATTATTTATGTTTCAAGATATTCTGAAAGTAAAACTAAAAGAGAAACCATAAGTTATTATTAATGGTAGTGTGCAGACAACAGCATAAGCATATAAGTTGTTAAGCCTACAATAAAAGGAACGGTGTTCTTTGAGCCGCCTACTAGTTAACGCTTCTATGTTAATGTTGTTCTTTTTTGCTCCGTCTTTATGGTATTAGAATGAGGTAAAACAACTACTTGCTTCTCAAGAATGAGCCATGACAAAAAAACAGCAGCAAAAAGCCTTCGTTTTATGTAAGAAAGCTCGCTCTAGACACAGACTAGACATTTTCTTAGATTTGAGGATACCTACATCACGTATTTTGAATACAACACACTACATACACAAAAAAACGTGCGTGTGGTATACACGTCCGCCAATTTTGGAGCCAGTTGAAAATCCAAACCCAGCACATCTATCTATGGATAACTCATATTAGTTATCCATAGATAGAAGAAAAAATTTAAATGTTGATATCAACATATTATTTTTTTCTTCGTTGCGCAACACTCTCTTTATATTTTTCCATGAGAATAGTTGTATGGTACTTTGGTGGCAAACATCCACCTGATTTAGAGCGTTTATCATAAACTCAAGTTAACTTAGTCAATAGGCGACAACTCAGAGGAAACAAACCCTGCAGTCAATTGACGGAGAGGCTAAATACCGTTTAATTTGACCGTCGCCTGCTGACAGTATTGTTTCTTTTCACAAAGAATTCTGAATAACCTTGTCACTGGCACATAATAAAAGTTTCTTTGAGAATCGGAGCACTCTAGCATTAAACGGGTGCTGCGACATAGGTAGCGTCGTAGCAGAAGCAGGATCGCGTTTCAACCGCTTCATCACATGAGTTCTCGATAAATTAATTCCCATGAATTTAAAAGGAACAATCCAAACAGTTTCACATTAACATAACATATTTTATACAGCTAAATTCGCAAACATATGAATATCATAACTGCCAGAGTCATTGTTTAAATATTAATTTATTATTTTTATATAAGAGTTATGTATTCGGTAGTAACAACAACAAGTAAATGCGTTTATTTGTCAATCCCTTAAATAGAGCAACTTCTCTTTCCCCCTTATATTATTTGAGAAAGGCTTCAGCCCTTGTAAGCCTGGTATACTTATATCAGTACTTACTAACTTCCTAAACAGAATAAATCAAATAAACAGCGGATTTAGTATTTATATTAAATACCTATTAACATGAACTAGTAAGGGGTAGAGGGCCCATGAACAACGTCAGCTTAATTGTCCCCAATTTCCATTCTAAGCTGTCTCGTCTTTGAACATTTCCATCCATCCATGAGCAGGCATATTGCTTATGTGAGTTTATTACTACAGATGAATTGGGAAAAACGGAATTTTCACAGGATTTTTAAGGTTCGACATTGTTCACAAAGTTGTGTAAATATCGATACATCAATACCTGCTTTATTTCCGAGGAGATAATTATCCTATGTTTGAGGCCTCAGGGCAGATCATTATTCACCAAGTTTCGCAAGAATGGACTTCACTCATCATCAAGATTCTTATAAACAACTTTTAGTTACGATTATTTAAGTTAATGTTTGTTATTATGAACTATTTCATAACCACATAACATAAAAATCAGATTACTGTAGAGTGTAGACCCAAATGGCTCTATAGTATATCCGATTAGCTCTGATTTGATAGGCTAAGCCAAAGCAGGCTATCAAAGGCCATCTTCTATCATTCTATCTAACTTTGAAATATACCTAGTTAATATACCTTTTTCTGCAGTGGCAGTTTAGGTTTACCTTCTGTAAACCTAAACTGCCACTGCAGAAAAACGCAGGAAAAGCAATATGACTTTTCCCGCCCTATAAATTGTACGACAATCGACAGTTCTTTGTAAGTACATGTACTCACGCCTACGCTATTATTATACCAACGAGGTTGTGTACGTTGCATTCAATATCTGTAATATAAAATCCCTTAAACATAAAATGTTAGAAACATAAAGGCAGACGTTCATAAAAATACATTTCAAAACATACAATCAAGAATATTTTATGTTTAAGACATCAAAATCAATTATTATTCCCCAACTGGAGCTATCCTTTGGGTTATTTATCATTATGATCTCGATCACAAAAGGACAACAACACGGAATAACTTATTTACGGCGCGCACACAACTTTATGTCTTAAGGCATCGGTCGAGGTGCGTATTCTTTTATCGAGCGATTGTACGATGCTCCGAGCGATTTCGATTTGGGATACATGAAAGCGTGCAAAGGATTTGGACTGTTTACGACTACGTGGGTGGTTGTGGGCGTGGCACCCTCCGTCCCTCTCGCACCAGTGGCTCATTCATATATCCGTTTCATCTGCGGCCGCTCCCACAGGACCTTTCTTGTTAACGTATTTTTTGTTCCTCTCAGCTTACTTTATGGAATGGTCAGGCGAGCAAATATTTACTCACGATTTTGAAAATCTTGTTTTCATACTACCAGTACTTAAGGAACAAATGATGACTGGCTATTTTCGAGGATTAGGTTCCGTTTTTAAACATTGTATATCTTTTATGTATGACAAACCTCATTTTATTTTTACAGTGGTTGTTCTGAATCAGTTTGTTGTTATATGAATACAATTAAGTTTCGAATGAATTAAGTAGGTACTTAATATTTATTGAAGTACGAGATTATACTTGATTGGAAACAGATAATAAAATATTATAATAAAAACTTCAATCATGATTACCTAACGCTCTTGTATTAAGGTTTATTTCCTGCACTATCAACGATTATGTGTTGTTGAGTACGTATATAAATTTTATTTCCCTTAATTGAAAAGCACTCAGGTGGTAGGTAGGTGTTGGGAGCCTCGGCGGCGCGGACCAAAGGCTCGCTCGGACCTCACGCGCGCCCTCTACCGTCGATAAAGAAATTATCCGCTTTCGAACTAACGACCGCCAATCCACCAGCACGGTGCCTAATTGGTAGGTACCAGGTACTACGAATCGAAACCTTAAGAACATAATTACAAATAACTATGTCTCAATACGTTTTATGTTGTTATTAATCATTTCCCCCGTAGGTATAACCTTGTAAATGTTAACACATACACACTCGTGGAAAAGATTTCAACGCGCACGGATGTTTTATGCTATATTTCTAACTGTTTTCTATCCAAGTATTTATTTAATTCGTCATAAAAATCTATTTACAATTTATTATACTCCATTAGGTTATACTAATAATATAACAATATTACTCTTTTTGGTATATTAACAGTAAATAAGTAAATATTTCGACAGCTTCTCATGGCCTGAACCACTCGGGGTGGTCCATTATCAGTCGCAAAGATCACAGAGCTAAGGATTAGGTCAGTGCTAATTGCTACTGTAGACACTACCGTCCAGAATTCTGAAAATTAAAAAACCGTTCGGCACCTCATTTGTAGCGATTACTGTAATTTCCAAACTTAACAAAAGGTGTCGAACTACCTTACCTATTAACCTTTTTCGGTTTCAATATTGGTTTACGGAACGAGGTGAATCACGTGAGGTTAACCGTTACCTCATAACGTTATACCGGTAACAATGACAACGTTGCGAGACGACAATTGTCTTAAATAAAAAGACTGAAGACCGGCGTTACAATAGAGAAATTAAAAATTAAGCTCACAGTATCAGAGCTGAAGTACAAAGTGAAACAATTAGCTGATAAAGGTAAATAGTTCTAAGTACAGAAGCTTTTGCGACGCCGCGCACCGCTGGCACTTGTAGGACAATGGGGGTTATCTTACGCCGAGACGAAATACAAATACGACATTACACCGGTGGGAACAAAATAGTCAACGGGCGGCGCTAAGGGAAAGTCAATAGGTACTAAAGACAACACAAAGTTTAGAGATAAGGCAAACACGCAGTTTGTGAAATATGCGGCGAACGGTTACGGTACCCTTTTATGATGCACCCATTGTCACATTATGTTGTCCTGTTACATTTTTGACAATGACGTCATTTTGAAATTATACTACTTTTACTTATTTTAGTTTTATGATTTTTATGTTTACACTGTTTAGGATATTTACGAGTATTCAGACCACACAGGTCTATCTTTTAGGGTATTGAAGTGACAAAACTTTTAATGAATAAGTGTAAGAAAATTTGGAATTCCCATGACGTTAAAGTTCACTATCGAATTACCCGTCAATGCGTCATCTGTATGAGTAAATTATGATCATTATATTATATTATATTTTGACAAATTGCATTCGTTTTAGCAATGTTATCAGTAAATCATATTTCAGACAGTATATTATATCACACATGCAACATTGCAAATGGTAGAAAGTAGTTTAATTTTAATGTAATTTAATATTTTCTCTTAAATTTACTCGAAGATTTTACGTCCTCTGATTACTCATAAGTATTATATAGATACAATATCTATAAATATGTCCAAAATTCTGTCGAAATAGAAATTTACATAAGAAAGCAAATAAAGGAGCTAATTATTAAGTAAATTCTCATTTAAAAATATTTAAAACACGTTAAAACATGTGTGCACATCGATTAAAATTTGCGTTTACACAATCAATATATCAACAGCATACCTATGAAGTGACGCATTCTATAGAACTTTACAGAAGGTACTTCATTATCTGTGGAGGCTGCGCCGGGGTGCCACTAGGGCTGTCAGCCCTTGGGGTATATTTTAGTTTGAATCATGAGTCACCAGACTCCAATTCATCTTATGCTCGTTAAATCAAACCACAAATCCAGCTTAAAAATCAATGCATTTACATGCACACAGGTTATTTATCCACTAATTAATTCGTCAATTATACAACAACGAAGTAGAATTACATTAACTACATGAATAGCAGCGATTGTTTAAAGTTGATTTTTAAAAAAGATTCACCTCAAGAAAAGTATATCTTAAATCACAAGTCATTAACTCATTACTCATTACAAATATTATAAAAACGAATAAAATATTATTTGGTCAGCTATTATTTGTTAAAATTATAGCTTGTTATTTGAAAGGTGCTAGCCCTAGGTGTGACGCAGGGTGGCGCTAACGCACTATTTTGCCTCTTATATTAAACCTTTTGTGTCGAAAACTTAGCGCCACCATAAAAACTGTACCGACGGAAGTAAGCTCACAAAGCGAATGCCAACGAGCAAAAAGTGCATGGAAAAAAAACTGCATAATGCGGTCGAGAGCCAGTGTGGGCACTCAGCCGCTTTTGTAAAATTTATAACAGCTCTATTTTGTTTACCTGCTTGACTCCGCTTTATATTGTGCTGTAATTGGAGGCATTTGACGATGACTTATTAATTTATTGACCATAGTTTCGCTTTAGTTTTTATGGAGGTGCTAAAACGCTCGCTCTTTGTTTATGTGGGTAGGTAGAGACGTTTTGGTGCAACGACAATTTTTAACTTTTTATCTAATTGTTTATGGCATAACGTAATTTGTCTTATTGTCTATGATATTGTACTTTAAATATTATGAATTGTGTGATGTCATTCGATACTCACTCGAAAGAGGGATGTCCTTATAAAGTAATATTCTGACATATTAAATTTATTGCTATAACTAGAATAATAATTATTCATTCTATGAATTATTATATACTTTTTAATAAATTGAGTAATCTGTTTAATATTAATGTTTCAAATGATAATAATTAAGAATTTGTATAATAATGTTAATAATAGAATAATTGTATATATCGCACACGCTCTGTGTGGCAAAACTCAGCGCACTAATGTAATTTTGTAACATCTCTTTAAACCAGTGTTTATCAAATAAAATGTTATGAGTGTCTTTATTGAGCGAATATACATTAGCCTGCAGCCTCCGCTGCCTTTACAAAAATGACACTATAATTTCAGTATTAATCTGTCAAGAGTTAGAATACCAGACATCATTAAAAATGTATTGTGTCTGGCCACCGGTGTGCCTCTGCGACTTAATAGGTTTAATAATACAAATAAAGTTTTCACCTCTTTATTCCTCTATTTCACTTGCGCGTTGTGGATGAGTTTATCAAAATTCATTAAAAGCATACTGGTACTAGTGAGAATGCAATAAACAATTATAAATTTAGCAAAATAAGCCAACAACTTGGACTTTAATTAAGATACCGTCGTCAGTGGTTGTACATTTCTTTCCACTAAGAAGTTATAGCAAATTAAAAAAACTATAAATGTGTATATAAAAATTTCATTTCTTTAAATAATCTTTAAAGAAAGTTTTGTTATTTACGTTATAGTCTATTTAGCGAGGGCATTTACAAACTAGAAGCAATCATTTACGTTAAGCAAATATTAGTGCGTCAATCTAACCCGCTAAATACAGCAGCAGTAATCGACAAAAAATTTAAGCACTGCGTAATTTGTGCAGTTATGCATAAAAAGGAAAATATGTTATGAGATAAACGTAGTTCCGAGAACAAGTAGAGATCCGCCACTACTTTTAGTTTTGACTCATTCCAATGGTATGTTTACTTCATGCAGAACATACTGGATAAGTGCCCATTTGGCTCAAATATACCTCTTATTTACTTTCCTCATATTGGGTATTATTATACAACGTACCTACACTGTATGTAACACATTCACCGTAAACAAATTCCTCGAAGTAATTTCTACGGATCATTCGATAGAGAGATGAGGTAAGTTAAAATAAAGTAATTAGAGAGCCATCTATTTACCGTCGTAATGATATAAACAGTTTGGTATAGACGTAGCGTGGGTAAGAACGTGGTTCCAGCTGAGAGCGAGCTCACACGCAATCCCTGCCATTGCTCACACTGCATTTGATACCCACATTTATATTTAAGTTCTATAAAAAAATATCTTTCTATGTAGTGATGCAAACATGCACCAACATTTATTTATAGATTATTTTGTGAAAACATTCTTAAAGGCAACACAAACTTTGGGACTATGCCTAATAGCCCGCAATATGCTAGTGCGAGATTACCATAGCCTGTGCTTGCTTGCATCACCGGAAATACCACTGCTAACCCTACAAAATTGAATTAAAAATGATATGATCAGTGGGACTTTTACTTACTAGGAGAAATGCAGTAACAGCATTACGCCAGTTTCCTATAAGAGAGTGGTACATTAATTTCAAGTTAACTGGCTAATTCATGTCGTCACTAAATAATTGGCGGCCTCTTGCACTGACATTGACATTTTGAGATTGAAATAGGCTTGATGGGTAATGTATAGTTGTGACACAACCAACACTAATGCACAAATAAATTATTTGAATAAATTAATATTGCATAAAATCTGCAAAAAATCTTGTAACATTTTATTGCGATGTATGCAGGTATATTTGAAAGAGAAAATCACACCACACATAATTTTATTTTAATACATCGTAATTTTGTTTTAATAAATCATGTTATATTAGGCAATTATAATGAGTAATGACATAATTTGTCATCACATCGAATTTAGTTAGTACTATATAGTATAGCCGTCTACCAGAAGCAATAAAAAGTTCCAAATCTCTAATGCCAATTTAATAGTCCAGATCTAATAGTCTGGTTGGTGAGTATCATACCTACTCCACAGGCACAGTTAGGCAGTAGTCTACTGTGTATTTATTTAAACAGCTAAGGATCAGTTAACCTAACAGAACTAAAATAAAAAGTTCCAGATGTTAAAGAATTCACTCAAAATAAATAATAAAAGCAACCGTATCGAACACCGAGTCATTAATGGGAATACTGTTCACAGCAACCTATCAGCGGGCTGTGATTCTGTTGGAATTTGTGCCTTCACTAAATGATTATTGCCTTTGTTTTGTTTTTCACCCGCGCCTCCCATCCAAATGTTCAAGCCTTATTATGATATTTATGTTGTGGGAGTCTGGGCTCCAACAGACACGCCGTACATTCCCATATGAATTATGCCAGAGAACACACACGAAACTATAAAATGTTTTACACATATCTTGACTTATTTTTCTCTACTTCCAAAGAATTTAAATGCTTTATGAGTGTATTAAGCTTTTTTATTTATTGGGATTGATTGGATTTGTACTTGTTGGTTGTTTTTGTCAATCCTAACGTCAAAGTCAAATTAAGTATCTTAATTAAGCTTGTTGGCTGTTTCGTAACCTATTTTGTTGCAAAACCGATATTGGTCTTAAGAATGATTAGCGAATCGGATAAAGCTGTTATTGCTTTTTGTCAGGTATTTGTACTATTGTCGCATTTGGAGAGATGACATGTATTGCGTGCCTTGGGCACCATCTGAAGGAATCAGTGAAACTCGGTGTGCTGGTATAAAGAGTCAGCATACTTTTAATAACTTATCAATCTTACCGGATAGGTTATTAAGTCTTTAAACTAAGTTAAACGCTTTATATGCCTTTAGTAAACATAAAAGGCGAAAGTAACTGCTTTGTTTGGGATGACGCACATAATTTAAAGGACGACGTCATGTTTTAGCATGTAAAGGTAAGAATGATCAAGACATTTAGTCATGATCTACTGAACAAAAGAGGCATCATACTGATTGATATCCTATTCTATATAATCGATACTTTTTGTTTTCTACGTATATCTCTGGTTGAAAAATATATACTTAATATCTATTTATTTCTTTCCATATATACATTTCTAGATACATAGTGAGGTTTTATTATAGTAGTTTACTATTAATATAAGTAGCATCTGGCAATGGCTTATTCCCTTGCGCTCCAAATCTATTGTACTCCAAATTTCATTTTCCCATACATTCATTACCAGGAGCTCCAACGATTTTTATATTAAAATAATAAATAAAGCACATTTTCCAATTTCATTCCCTACAGCTCCAAAACTTTCTCTAGGTACTTCGAGATTTTATTCCCAGCAGCTCCAAGAAAATAGTCAATACTTTAATACAAAAATCGTTACCACGAGCTCCAAAGATTTCAAAGTAACGTAGGCAAAACAAGCCCAAATGTAATAATGAAGGAAAGAAATGCGGCTTCTCACCGCTGTCGCGTATTGTTGATGTGGGGAAAGTGTAAACCTAAATATAAATAGATTTAATAGTTTAAATAATTTTATTAGCTTATAAATTAGTAAAATTCAATATTAGTAATAGTAGTGTAATAGTTTCAAAATGATGTAATACAGTGATAAATAAACAACATGATAAAATCCGTATATACTCGTAGTAGTTTAATTTCAATAAATTTCATTATTTACTACTTTCTATATAAAACCATGTTCAACGCTAACTTATAAAAAACTAATATTAAATTATTACATGTTTTAATTCTGCTAACCTTACAGTTTGTTTTAGAGCTGTCGGGAACACACTAGTAAGTAGGTCTTTATTTAATATTGTAATATAACTTGGAGCTTTTGGAAATAAATGTATGGAGACCAGAGGTTTTAAAGAAATAAATTTGCATAAGATTTTGGAGCCCTTGGGAACGATTTTACAAAATAATAGTAAAATTTTATTTTAGTCTTGGAGCGCTTGGGAACAAAATAGTGGAGCGGGCGGGAATAAGCCTCTGGAATAATCCTGCTAAATGACATTGAGATTACCTCTAATTCTTCTACGTCGTTTCACTCTTGACAGAGTGGTCGTGGTCATCTTTAAGGTTGTGTAGTATGCTTGACAATCCGTCGCCACTCTTCACGCATCTTTGACTTTCTGGTGCACTCAGACAAGAGACCATTGTCTAATGCTGCCTTAATTTGGTCGGTCCAGCGCATAGGCGATCAACCACGTGCTCGTTTGCCCTCGACGTTTCCTTGTACCACAAGGCGCTCTATGGAGACATACCCACGTCTTGATACATGTCCGGAAAAAGTGAGAATTCGAGCTTGTACGATAGAAGATAGGCGCTGCTTCATACCTAGATCTTGTAGAATGGACAAGTTGGTTCTATGCTGGGTCCAAGATATCTTAAGCATTCTCCTCCAACACCACATTTCTAGAGCATCTAATGTCCAGGTCTCAGCGGCGTACAGAAATATGGGAAACACTAGCGCTCTGACTAACCGAATTTTCGTGGCTTTTGTGATGTTCTGGTTTCCCCATATCTTTTTGAGCCTATCCATGGCAGACCTTGTTATAGCCATACGACGCTTGATTTCGTCAGCGCATCCACCATTGTTCAATATCAGTGCCCCCAAGTAGATTTATGATTGAACGACATCGCAGTTCGCTATTTTTGTGACCTCCGGTGAGTTGTTATCGCCGTCGACAATCATAGTTGGTGCGATCGACAATCATAACCTTTGTCTCACTGCGGTTGATTTTAGACCAAATTCAAGGCTAGTTTGCTCCATTTTACTCAGGAGTTCTTCCATTTGGCTGATGCTCGTTGAGAACAAGGTTGTATCATCCGCATATCGTAGATTGGAAATTGTGAGGCCTCCGATAGTTACTCCATCTGTCCAGTTCTCGAGGGTGATTCTCATGATGAGTTCTGTGTAGATGTTGAACAGTAATGGCGATATAATACACCCTTGTCGAACTCCTGCACTATGGTGGAAATGGCTTGACAATACATAATCTGTTTTAACTGATACCGTACCTCCTTCATACAGCTGTCTTAGGAGGTGTACAAGATGCTTGGATGGTGGATGGTGTACCCATTGCAAGAAGTGTCTAATTACTGAAGACCTAAAGATAATTGACAAAATGAGGCTGTGTTATATCTACTTACTTACCTGTTATATTGTGTGTGTCTGTCCTGTCATAATCAGGTAGAAGCTATTCTAATATATTAAATCTGACCATTATCATAGCATCGCTATGAAATCATCCGAAGGAATTTTATAATTTAGCATAAACGTTCTATTTAGAGGTGTAGCCTGAAGCTACCAAAACCCTAAACTCTGTTCCTGTGCCTTAGCTGAGTCACTCAGCAGAAACTTCAAAACGCTATATAAAGTTGTACTAAGTTAAATTAACCGATATTTTTACACTTCTCGCGCAAGTCAATATTGAGTTTGAGTTTACTGCGCCAAAACTACCCCCTTAACTAATATTTTTCCAAATTAAATAGCTCGCGAATCACGGATCAAGCACAAACAAACCGTACGACCAGACTCAAAACTTAAAGCAATTGTTTCTGTTGTCGTACGGATATATAAATTATTATTATAATAATAATAATATAATAATATTCTAGCTAGCAGAGCTTGTACTATGGGTACTAGATAATGGATAAACATTTTTTTTTGTAAACACGTACATAGAAACACCCAGACCAAGACAAACATCCATGGTCATGCACACAAATGTTTGACTTGTGCGGGAATCGAACCCGCGACGTCAGGCGTGGCAGTCGGTTACACTGACCACTACGCCATCGAGGCAGTTGAAATAATAATATATATTATAGTTTCTTCATAATTGCTGTTTTACGATAGCCATTCTTCATATATGTAAGTTGAGTTATTGTAATTTCTCTTGGTATTATAATTTCAGGTAATGGACTCTTCTCGATCATCGCCATTTCATAAAATGCTCCTGATAACTTGAGTTACATAACTTCTTAGCCTTAATCAAATTGTGTCCAGCAAATTAAATAGTTAACTGGATTCCATAAAATGTGTGAAATTAGAGACGATTGCCAAACTGTGCAGTTCTAATGTCACTTGTAAAATATATTTACATACGATTATGCATAATTATAACGATAACGTTTTACATTTTATTATTTAGATACAAGATAATTAAAACAGCACTGGATGGTTTGATATTGGTGAAATATTTCAATCCTAATCATTATATTTCTTACCGCTACCTAACCTTCATCTTTTATTATACTTTAATTCCATGATTATCTTTATGTATCGCAGCACTAAGAATAAAGCTTTTTGAGTTTATTATACATTTAATCTATAATGTATGCAATGCATATAGCCCTCAATAAATGAGACAAAATAAACTGTTCGCATCGACTATTTATACAAAATATTAGTACATGCTTTACACGTATGTATATGCTTAATAGTATCAGTTGCATTTCCACATCGTCTGAGCAGCGCTGTCGCCCGCGTGTCTCGTACTACTTACATCTGTGACCTTCACCAAAACATGTCAAAATTTCTCACTACGCCGCGACACGTTTTGAATGGTAATTACATAATGCCGTGGTAGTGTGACCGAGTTGGTTACACCACCGACTGCGAGGCGGCGATGTATGTGCGACACACGAAATGTGTTATTCAAATATCCAACGTGGTACAGCGCACAATTCAGGTTCTCTACGGCACCTGTAGACGAATGTGCCATTTACATTGTAATGCACGCGCACTGCTTCCAACCAGTTCGATTAGGAGGGGAATGCTGTCCACATCACATATCTAATACTTAACTTTAAACATAAACTTAGCTGCTATTGTCTAACTCGTTGTATAAATAGTTCTATTTAGATATTTCTAGTATTAGGTACTATATAGGATTTGTGTACTATAAGCATGTATAGACAAAAGTAACTTTAAGTTGATCTTTAGGCGTTTGTGTATCTTGATAGTTTTTGTTAAGTTTTATGTAAATTGTAAACTTGCTAAATGATGTTTTACATTTTAGGCATGAAGGTATTAGGTTGGTAACAAAACATGTGTCCCAGTACCCGGGGTACTTACGTGATTGATCCCGGCGCTGGGTGAGGGAGGGGGGGTGTAGTGGGGAATGCGCAGGCGCAGCGGCAGTGACCGCTGCAGCCAGGTGCGTGCGGCCATCGACACCATAAAATTAATAACCCGTCGAGCCTCCTAACCAATGCACTCTTGAGAATCATGCGCACTTCACTTACAAGTATGGTAACCATATTGGTAAATGCCATTTTTTAAATTATCGTCAGAGAATGACTCTGAATAAAAGCTATTGTTCTTGACAAGTGATCAAGGACTTCGTGTTCTACAATGGAAAGCTATTTTCTGTTTGCATTAAGGCCTTTAATAGAGTTTCAACATTTTTTTGATCGTGTTGACGTAATTTTGTTACTTGAAAGTAAAAAGTAAAACCAATCTCCCGGTATGAATGGTCTCTTAGCTCCCATCGATGAGCAGTAATGGGGATTTCTTAGAGTTATGTCCGATTCTAGTTACCATTGATATTTTTTCTCCGTGTGTTTTTTATTGAAGTCTTTCTAAATTATTTATTACGATCCTATACCGGCCTTATGGCTAAATTATTTGACTTGTATTGACCAATGTGGGCAGAAAGTACCGGCGAATACATTCTGCAAACATTTTGTTTATTTTCTGAAGACAAAATCAGATGTCAAATAATACGATCTCATGATTTTAGAAACATGGACGCAGAACATTAATATCTTTAATAAATACAAACGCGAAAATATAACTAAAAGAAAATGCATTTTAACTTTCCGTAAAACTAATAACTTTTGAGCCATACCATAGAAACAAAATACGTAAAACTAAATATGAGTACATTTTTATCTGTATAGACTAAAATAAAGTCGTAAAAGCTTTCTATCCATAGAGCGTTAAAAGGTTTATACAATTTATAGTACACATAAAATATTTCTTTCGTTCTCACAAATTGAATTATCATAAATTGATCCTTTCAACGTATTACGCTTCATTCAGGGTTGATGTTAGATTTGTATTTAATAGCGGCTCAGGGCGGCTGCCCATGCCCGCAGACAGGTCGCCGCGAGCGCGGGCTGCGGCCGGCGCGGGCGCGGGCGGGGCGCGCACGGGCCGCGGGGGGCGGCCGGGAGGAGGCGCGGACTCCGTCGAGACGGTGAGTCTGCCTGATAAAGGAGGATTTTATCCGCTCGATTTAGCATGAAATTGGAACACAAAGTGAATAAAGCCACAAGATTGTAAACATTACGAGGTTCCCTTTTTTTATTGCAGGCATTCGGCTTATTTACGGTGCTCTTTTTATTGGTCACCGGTGTCTGCCTCGAACCCTCTATTTATTACCTTGTTAAACTCTAGTTAACGAACTGATCGCTCAGTACCAGTTCGGTGCTTGCGATGCAGTTAATTGGAAATTTATCGCTTTACCCCAACAGAGCTTAATTGATTCGTGGTGTACGCGACTGTAAACTGGCCTGTAGGCCATTTCAGTAACAGAATTCAATTAAAAAAATCGTATGGAAATTAAAATGAACAGTTTTGAAGCGAGCTTAAAAGGTCGTTAACGCGGGTGTAAATCGTGTACGTTATGCGTTCCCACGCGACAGGGTAACGTCGCGTCGCCGCGGCCCTCCGATCCGCCGGAATCAATGACTCACTAAACTCAAAGCTCCATTTCCACAAGTCATAGTGCAATTAATAATATGCGGCATCCTGTCGAATTATCTCTCGTCGTGGCAGGGGTCCGGGCGGCTTTAATTTACCACAATGGAAGTTGGTTCTGAGAAGCGTTCGCCGGCGAGGCGGGCCGATTCTTCGACGAAAACAAACAGAAAATAATTATCATAAAGATGAAGAGCGGCCGCTCGAGGCTCGCCGCTGCTAATGGGGGCCCACCTGGCAGCCTAAGAGTGCTCCCTCCGCCCTCATACATCTGTAGCCGCGCACACGGACGCGCCTGCGCGAGTGCGCTCGCGCCCGCGCAACGTCCACACATTCCGACCGATACACGGACAGACGACTCACGCTCCACGTGTAACTAATAAACACATGATTGGTTTTTGATTGCACCTGGTAATATCTGGTGATCTTTGAGAATACCTAACGTAGCCCGATGAGACTATGAACTTGACTTTTTTCAATACGTGTTTCTACGTAATCTCAACACTTATTACTGTTTACTGTAGAGAAAGTTCGATGCGGAAACTTTCAATTTTAATCAACGGCATAACTACGTTATTTTTAGCGATTGTGTCATGATGATAATATGAGGAGGTGAATCTCTAAAGTAAACCATTGGATGTTGTGTTATAGTTAAGCTACGACGTAGATAAGTGCAACAACTCGTAGACTCTGCGTTCCGTTACGCTTTTTATTACGTATATACTCTATGAAACGACCATCTTATCACCAGTCATCATAATACTCTCAGTGACGCAGTAGTAAATGCGACTGCGGTGCATGTGGTCCCGAGTTCAATTCCCGAGTTGAGCTATTATTGAGATTGTTTGTCAAGAAATTCTCAATACACTACGAAGTCTGGCACGGTGTTCGGTCTTCGGCAATAGCCTTACCCAATATATCGTGGGACTTATAAACTTAGCTAGTAAAATGTAGGTGCAATGCATCTCTGACTAACCCGTTGGTGATATAAGCGTGAGTGTAATAATAGCGAATATTAGTGTGAATATTAATTAAAATATGTTTTAAATTCATGTCTTACAGGTTGAATGACATCAGTTTTTGCAAATTAAGTTCTTTAACATAACAGATTGCACGATCGGCGCAGTGGTTTAAGTGTTCACCTTTCCCCTGCCACGCATTGAATCCACAATTTCGACATGACAAGTTACTTCAAGTCTGGGTGTTCTTTGTACAAAATGTTTGTAAAACCCATCGGGACACAGGGATAATACCTAGTGCGGTATCTTTAAAATACATAATATAAAAGCCCATTTGTAGGTATATTACCGGTGGGGTAGACAGAGATTACATGCACTTTTAGTCAGTAATGTTTTAAGTCCCAAGTTCAAGGGAACGAGTCTACTATTACTCAGTACCAGTACGTAGTCTTAAATAGCTTCTGACATTGCCAGACTCCTTGAAGCTACTGAAAATTAACAAGCATAACATCCCATCAATGTTTTGACCTATCGAGGAGTCGAACCAAAGATGACACGAACACATGCAAACACTTGCGCAAACTTATAACAGATCCAACGAGATCAACATAAAATTTAATTAATTAACTGTAAGATTCTATAATTAATATAAAGCAACTGATTGTATGTATATTAAGATTTACATAATAATTTAAATTACAGAGTAATATACTATTTTACGACAAGTAATAACAATAGATATTAATTAATTAGGTATGGCATAAATTATTTTTAATATTGATCAATGTTCACATTTAAATTAGAATTGTAATTATTGTAATAATTGTTCAAGATTGAATAAAAGCATTTGCTGGTTCAACCGATTCTATCTATTATATCTTATATATTTTTATATCTCCGGTGTCACAAAATAACATTAATACTAAACATATGAAATTTTTAAAATAATGCATTTGGTAAAATGCTGTACCTATTTGAAATAACGCAATGAAACTAGAACAACTCTAAACGAATAAAATATATACTGAAGTAAACATGACTCATTGTAGAATAACACTAAATAAAAGAATAACATCTTTTTTTAATATTGGATTATAATATCTAATTGAAATAGTAGGTATAGTTTTGTGCAGAATTTAAAAAATATAAATCATTTCAAATCATATAAAAATGTATCACAACTTTTTCGTTTCAAATAGACGCGTTATAGCCTATAACGCGTCTATTTGAAACGAAAAAGTTAAAATATAGTTCCTACCTGACCTATAACTTATAGGTCAGGTAGGAACTATATTTTAATGAGGTACGTGTCGTTACAGGACACACCTGGTGAAGAACTGTCCCGACCGCGATTACTGTGAAAAGACTCTTAACTGTTTTCTAAAGAAGATACCTACATTAGACAAATAGACTACTGGTCAAACCGACATTATTCTCAATTGTTTTATTCACAAAAGTGTCTATTGTTTTGGTCACACAAGTATGCAGACAGACATAACTTTTTTCTTTGACTACATTCGGCGCCAATATTGTCCATACCATTTACAGCTCTTGTTTAAAACAGTTTTACTGATAACATGTCTTTATATTGTCTCGTAGTTCCAGGGATTGACATTACTAACAGTCAATGTTAACGTTAGACCCATCTTTTTACGTTTGTGTAACATTGTGATCAGACTTACGGTACCTTCATTAAACAAATAAAACGTCTTTAAAATTGCTACTAACTTACTTAAAATGATACAGATTTTAGCAAATGCATTTCGTCTAACTGTGTGTGCGGTGTTCAAAGAAGTGTAGGAATACGTCTAAAGGGTCTCACATTACGTCGATAACTTTGTCTCGGCAATAATTTAACACTGACCGCCATCGAACTGTGAAAGCTCGAGATAAAATACTTTGACGAATTCCTCGGCTGCCTACCTCAATGGCGAAATATGTTGTTTTTCGTATCCTTTTTCCGATGCCGATATTTCAGAGCTGTTTTTGCGTGGATGCCGCCGCGTATCGGTCGGTGGTCCATTAAATCTGGAACAATGGCCCACTCCGGTCCTATTCGCCGTTTTATCTAACTTTGACGCACATTATGTGAATTTTGTCGGGCTTTTTTTCTGTTTACTTAATGCCGATTGCTGGCTGATGACTAATTAAAATGAGATTTGAGTTTTTTAATTTCAACTTTATTCTTACAACTCTAGAAGCGATGATGATTTAATATGTGTTTACTTATTCCATTAGTTGATTATTAGGATACTTCTCAGATATAGAGACAAACTTTAACACAGCCGGACGACAAGCATAATCTCAAAAAAACAGTGGTTTATCGTTTTGCAACTTACAACAACAATCACTCGAACTTGTCACATGTTATGAACATGTTAGAGAGTAAATAGAATTAATTAGGGATCCGAATCTCTGATGTGATAGTGCAAACACATCTCATTAGGTTGGACACCGTTCTATTCACCCAATGTAGAACTACGATGAATATTTAATAAAACGTAACCGTCTAGCAAAACAGGCTCAGATAATAACAGAGTAAAATATTAGCAAACTGCTCAATTAATCAAAACTGATACCTCTAGCTTATGTCATCATTAAATAAGTGACAAACAAATATATAGGTATAGCTATTTACCAAAGTGGGTTCGGCAAATTTACTGAATAACAGGTAGGTTTAGAAAATAAATCACTTGTCTATTTAAAGGCGTATAATAAGTAGGTAACATTAAGACGTGTAAACATACGGCATCATCAATGTAGTAAATAATATTATAATTTTTATACATAGAAAAAATGAGTCACTCCTTAAAATAATAAAATATCGAGAAGAAATTGAGTTGTGTGTTGAGAATTTTATCAATTATAGATGGTCTGGAGTCCCGGGCTGCGCCCCCCGCCGCGCTCAACTTTAGCCTTTAACGTTAACATGGAAACGGCTTCTTTTATATCATGTAATTAATTTAAATTAATTTAATATAGTTGTAGGTGTCGGCGGTAACTTGATATTGTTGTAAGCTCACCAGCTATTAACAATATCTATCGATGCTTGGTCAGGTGTTCAAGTAACTAATTTATGGAAACATAAAATAATTTTGCGATGTTATTAATACCGCTTACACCTGCAAATGGTAGACGAGCTGACTACTACGACTTATTTTTTGTAGACATTTAGGCACACATAAGTAATAAAATAAATCAACATTATTAATTAATGAGTAACAAATTAAGTATTTAGAAATTCATAAAATTATTTGATATATTACTTGGCGCTGTTTGGATAAAATTCATCAGAAAATAGTGATTTAGGTAATACAGGAACCCGCGAATGAGTATCCTTAGTATATTATTGCAAGAAATTTTAAATAAAAGATGGTAACACTGAAGTGCTTTGTTATCATTATTATCCAATTTCCTAATATACCTTTTCTTTGGAGGATATTACGACGAGCGTTTCGCCTCTACACGAGATAATATCAAGCTTTCACAGGAGAAAAACTACGAGAGAAATTTGATACATTGACCAGCTGTAGGAAAGAAAAGTAGGTTCATTGTCGTTCGTTATTCTGTATTTTTAAATGAGGCAGATATTTCTATGAAACTCGTTTAGTTGATTCGATATTGATTGTTATTTGTTTGCAATTTAAGGATTAGTGCGGGAGTAACATGTCCCCTATAAGCAATGCGGCACAAAACACACTTAGGTACATATACGATTTAAAAGCCTTATAATATTCATTACCAATAGGTAGTAAACGCGGTTCTAACGTAGGGATTGTACTGTGAAGGGTGATATTGGGCTTTCGCATTTGAAAACAGTAGGTGAAGCATGAGTTCTATATCTATCTGCCCTGCTTCTTCTGGGATTTACAAGCAGTACTTCATAAAGTTTAAAATAATATATTTTACAATTCTATAAATTGCATTATCTGGCCTTCAGTGTGCTCTGATGAGTTCATCTATAACATCTATAACGAGCTTGATATAATTAATAATAATAATGTCGAATCTCCGTGTAAGCTCCCTAAAGGGCCGGGTATTTTTTAATGTAATATGTTATAAAAAAAACTGTGATAAGAGAAACATAATAATAATTTATTTATTTAGTATTTAGTTATTAATTTACTGTCGATAGAGTATACTGGGCACACCTTATTCTAAAACGATTTGCCACTGACAGACACGTTAATCTATGTGTGTATTTTTATACGTTTGTTATTGATTGTATCGTGTTTAGTAATAAATCACATATTTCTACAAAGTGCCTACTCTAAAACTACCTAATCTATTTTGGTAAGCATTAAACAAATAGTTTATTTAAATATCGAAATTTTCAATACGGATTGCTGTATTTATATTTTCTATTTTGAGAAGACAATTCTCGCTCTAGGAATTAGTTAGTTAGTTAGTTGGACGTGTGTTGTCCGTACTTAGTCCCACAATTGGGCCATTGTGCGTAAGTGACCGACGCGAAAAATTTGTTTAGTTACTCATACATACCACCTCAGCTCCGTCCAGAAAGTTAATAGGGGACCGGGCGGCGTACCGCAGTACTCTCTTTATCGTTTCTGGATTGTTTAGTAGTTTCGCCCGTTGGTTGCTCACGCTTTTACAAATGTAGAAGCACGTGAGCCGGTGTCTCCTAGGTCTCCATGCAGCCCCTACATAAGCGGCTGTCAGTGATGCCGATGTTGAAAAGGTGTTTGTTGAGTGTGCAGTGCCCTGTTATTATACCCACTAGGTGGCGTAGGTTTTTCCTTGTAGTACGTAGGAGTTTGCGCGACAGATGTTTGTCTAAGGATAGAAGTGCTTCTTTCGTCTGTCTACATTCCTTTGCTTCAGCCCACTGTTTTCCGTGTCATGGTTCTGTCGCATAACCATGTTTTGAGTTGGCAGAAGGGTATCGGGACAATTGGTTCAGGTCCTACAATTTTAGTGTTCGATCCTCTATTTGCCAGTTGGTCTGCGGCATCATTGCCAGAAGAGTTATTATGGCCGCGTATCCACTGCAGCGTTACCCGATTTTTTGTCACAATCCGTTGCAGCTCACAGTGACACTCTAGGATGAGTCCACTGTTGAAGCAGTTGCTTCTAAGAGCTTGTAGTACCGCGGCACTACCCGAGATAATGGGTATCGACTTATCGCTTATATCCCTTGATGTGACCACTGTTGCAGCCCAGGTGATTCCAACACATTCTGCCTGGAATATAGTGTTGAGTTTTCCCAGGTTTCGTTAAGTAATTGATGTTTAGGTCGTGGGAGAAGACGCCGACTCCTGTTCCTGATTTTGTTTTAGTTCTATCCGTATATACATATTTTTACTTCATGTATCCTAGTGCTATCTTTATGTTCTTCATGAAGTTGGACGTGGTATTTTTAGTCGAAAACAAAAGTTTTTGGGATGATATCACATGTCGCCTCTAATATTGTAATTTCGTTGCATACCAACTCCTTTCGGCGCGCATGAGTTATTCTATTGTCTCGTTTCCACAGCCCTTTCGAGCCGCATGGCAACTGTGACAGCTTCCTGCTGTATGATGAGGTGTAGGGGTCTGAGGTTAAGTATGGACTCTGCAGCGCAGCCGTGGGGGTCGTTTTCATACAGTCTGTAGCCGCCAGGCAGGCGAGTCGTTGTGGGCTTTGTAGTTTGTGTATGACTGTGATTAGAAGAGTGTGGGGCCACCAAACTATGGCGCCATATATTATCATGCGTATTATGGGCGTATAGAGCCATAGGGTTAGGTATAGATGGTTTGAGGGCTCATTTTCTGGCCAATAATCTTCTGCAGTTCCGGAATGTTTTACATGTTTTGTTTATTTTTGTACTGAGGTGCTTACTTCAGTTCAGCTAGTGGTCAAGTACTACGCCCAAATACTTGACTTCTTGCGATAGGGTAAGTTCCGTCCCAAATAATTATCTGAGTTTTCCTTTTATGAGTGAAAATGACCAGTTTTGTATTAGTCGGGTTCATCGTCAATTCATGATGGTTACACCATTGTTCCATGATTCTGAGGGCTGATTGCATGCGATTATAGATTATGTTTTCTGAGTCGCCTTTGATCAAAATTCTTATGTAGTCCACATATTCAACCGTGTAGTTGCATCTGCTGTTAAGGCGTTTCAATAGGTCATCTACCACGATGTTCCACAGTAGTGGCGAGAGTACTCTTCCTTGGGGACAGCCCTTCGCCACTATGCCTCTCGTGGTAGAGTTCACCTTAAATTGTATGGCCCGCATCTTTAGGAGTTGATCGATCCAGCCACTAGTGGTTCTATCAACGCCAAACGTGGTGAGTGACTGGCTGATGCTGTTGAATTTTGTGTTATGGCTCCTTCTATATCAATGAAGGTCTAGAGACCATGTGTGTCATTAGTTTGTCAGTTATTGCTGTTTCTATTGTTCCCACAACAGAGCGTAGCGCTGATTCCGTCGATCTGCCTTTTCTGTAGGCATGTTACTGGCGGTGTAGTGGTGTGATCAGTGAGTCTCTCTATAGTCTTCAGCATGAACCAGGTTAGACTGATCGGTCTGTATGATTTCGACTGTGAGTAGGCTGATTTATCCGGTTTGGGTAGAAAGATTACCTTGACTTCTCTCCACTGGCAAGGTACATTGTTATTTATTTATCAATTAAACAATATAAGCTAACAGCTAAACCAAAACAGTTATATGCTATACTAGTTTTCCTAAAGCAGCAACATTATATCAACATAACATTTTAATAAATTATATACATCAAGTTAGTAATACAAAACATGAAATAAAAAATAAAATAACGCTAACTATTCCTATTTACATACTTTCTATATTCAAGTTCATTAACACCGTTTTAGCCATTAGACTTATATTATTAAAGAATATGTCTGCATCCAGATTTGCGTTTAGTAAATGATTAATTAATTCGAATGCCCTTTCAGTTGGACTACTGGAGGCGAGAGGCAAGCGCCATGATGGGGGACAAGTTAGAAGAAGATGTTGTCGTCGTCCCATAGCACACATGTATTGATCTGGTATATAAAAATGAATGCACTCGTGTACCGATGAGTTATCCACTTTGTTCACTAGTTAGAAGTAATAATGTGCATAAACTTTCGCTTAAGTTCTAAAGTATCTAGACCAATCATCCCAGAAATAAACAAAGAAGGGTATAGGAAGGGATAGTACCCGTACATGCACTTATACAAGTATCGAGCAAACTTGCATTGTATTCTCTCTATCATTAAAATGTATAAAATACAATCACATTGTATTCTAACTTACTGCGTACATATGCGCTGAAGAGAAGCTATACTGGCAGGACACTATTAAACCGGAAAGATGTTCTAATTATAAAGCCTAAAGATTTATTTGCGGCCTTACATATGCTTTTAATATGTTCATGAAAATTTAATTTAGAGTCGAGTATTAACCCTAGATCACGATGCGCTATTGATGCATGTGGCACAACTGTTGTTAGTCCCGATTTCAGGAGGGCTGGGAATATCTCGTCCAGCCCTGCAGATTTGAAGAACTGGAAGCTGTCTATCGCCCACGATATTCGGTCAGCAGTGACAATGGATTTGGCCACTGTCCAGTCAATCTGAGTTGGTTGTTTGTGAAGCGTGTCTTCCCAGCGTGGGATTTCCGTCACTTCGCACCCGGGGAAGTGTGTTTCGAGTTGACTTATTTCTTTGTCTGAAATCGCATAGGTACCGTCTTGTAAGCCTAGGAGCCCAGGGATCTGTTGTAATCTTGCGATAGGACCATTTCCACCGTGGCTACTTCATTAGTTGTGTTAATGTTGCTACAGAACCGCCGCCAAGATTCCCCTCTGCAGTATCTTATGCGCTTCTTGTAGCGGTATTGAGCTTGTTTATATCGCTCCCAGTCTGCATCTGTCTTGGTGTTTTTAGCTCGGTTGGACAGTTTCCTCAGATTGAGTCTCTCCAGCTCTGGTCCCCACCATTGGGACTTACCTGCCGCTGGTGGTTGTGTGGGGGGAGGACAGGCTTATTGGTAGTTCTGTTAGATACATTTGATAAGTATGTTAGTGTTGTGGTCTATATTGTCAGTGCTGGTAGTAATGTCTTTGAAACAGATTTTATATACCTCGTGTTGGAGAAGTGTTCTGTACCTAGCTACGTCCGTCTTACGGGGGTTGCATTTCGGCAGTTGGTCCTTCTCTGGCACTCGTATAGTAGCAGATACTCCTGTGAAGGTTCGGCAGAAACGTGCTAATTCGACACTAGTTCCGGCGCACCATCCGTTGCCAGGGTGATATCTACTATGGTTTGGTATCTAGAACTAACAAAAGTGGGCTCGCAGCCATTGCTCATTATAGATAGGTTAGTTAAGGAGATGTACTCTGTTGAGGACTCGCCTCTTTTGTTCGGACTGTGGCTGCCCCACAATGGGTGGGCGTTTGCGTCGGCTGAGATGATAATGTGCCAGCCGTGGTCTTCGCAGTGTTGTACCAGTTCAATCAACTCCTTAGATGCGAATTCCTCATTCCCAGACATGTAGACTAAAGTTAGTAATAACGTTTGTTTGTTGGGCTCTGTTTGGAGACCTACCGCGGTAAGATCTCTAGATCAGAAGATTGTTAATAGTAGAGCTGATATTCATCTAGGTATATAGATGCAAGTTCTTGGCTTGTGAACTGAAGTATTGTGCATCAATTTACCCCTAATGCTTTGCAGACCACATATGTTGTTGCCTCTAATCCACGGCTCCTGGATCAGGGCTACGGTCCTTTGTTCAACCTCAGGCTACGTAGGGTAGCCGTCGCAATTTGTTTGAGCTGGAGGTTTGTTTGTTCCACACTAATCAGACGAGGATCTGAGAACATCGTTGTCCACGGACTCTCCTTCTGATGACGTGTGGTGGTCGCTGGTTTCCATAATAGGTATAGAAGTAGCGTCATCTACCATGGACACCTGTTGGATGCAGGCTGTGCTTGACGTGCTTGGGCCAGCGAGTGGCATTGCCCGTTTTGAAACCTACTCCTTGCCGGCGTTGCACTCCTCCCGGGGCCCCGTATTCATCGAGTCGTCTCCGTCCCCGGCAGTGTGAAACTTAATGTAGACACTATCGAAGACGAAGGACACTCGCCGACCTCTCTCCAAAATCTTGGCCATTTCTAATTTTGGGATGCCCTGGGTCAGAAAAATGCCCTTGTCCTGCATAGCCGCACCGTACAGCTGCCAGGTTTTGACGCTATACCATGGGTTCTGCGTTATTAGGAGTCGATTGGTCCTCGTCAGGTACAAACCGATTGATTTCGGCATCCATAGAGAAGCACGAAATCGCTTCACTATGTCTGACTGCCGGATGACAGTCAGCTTTTGGACCCTGGAATAGGCGATTGTAGCGTTCCACACAAGGAATTATTCCTGTGCGGCGGGGAACTTCACAAACATTCAAACAGCGGGCACAAAGTACACAGACTTGGAACAACTATTTATGAATCACACAAATTGTTTTGTGTGGGAATCGAACCCACAAAACTCGGTGCAGTGACAATGGCGAGGTGACTACCTAAACCACTAAGCCATCCGTGCTTTTTTTTACTTTGTCAGTTGTTATATTTGAAATATACATAGATAGGAATTTCGTATTACCAAAATCGAAACTTATAGTTACCAAATTTACAAAAAGCGCTTGCCTTATTTATCGTCAAAAGAAACGATTCTGAGAGCAAGTGCTTCGCGTGTGTTCGGGACTTTTACGATACTTCTACATTCCACAAAGCGACTAGACGGAATATCTGAAGTCATTTAAGATACATACATACGTATGTATGTTCCCATGGGTATAGGCAGGCACGATAAGCTAACACTACATATCAATCTGTACCAAAGTGAACTTGTTTTGAGATAATAGAATATAATAAGCTTAATTTAAAACCAATTGAAAATCAGCTTACATCAAAAATATTACATATTTATGTATATCAATTTAGGTAAATTGTTAGAAATGATTTTGTTTCTTTTTTTAAAGGACTCTGGACGTCGGTAAATCGTTTTAAATATATTGTTCCTTTGAAAAACTTTCGATGTCACCAGGATAGTATAGCTGCCTCTGCCTTTTATCTTGTATTTACTTATTAATCGTATTTATAAAATCAGGTAAATCATTGGTAATATATTTTTACTTTAAAGAACTCTGGTTGTTTGTCGTCAGGATAGGATAGCTGCCTTTCTTTTACCTTTTATTCACTTAGTAATCATATTTATATCGAATATGGTAAATCATTTCAAACACTTATATTGTTTCTTTGAAAAACTCTGGATGTAGCCAGAATAGGATAGCTGCCTCTCTTTTACCTTGTATTCACTTACTACACTCACCATGTAATTGTTTGAACACGAATGAACAAGTAGAAACAGGTGCCTCCAATATCTCGAATATGGGTGTCCCAGTAAAACAATGGGCGAACGTAATCACATCACGCGTTAAAACCCCAGTGGAAAAATATTGTGACTGATTTTGTTTATTCTAAGTACTCTATCTCTAAAGGGTTATTCCACGCTTAATAATTTAGGATTCCTGCTATAAGAATGGTGGTGGGTTGTATATCAAATAAGTAAAGTATCTACTTAAAAGCTATAAAAAAATTAATGAAAATTAATTAAGCTAGTTGAATGGGCATTTCCAAAAAAACTTCCATTATACACCTCACCAAGAATGAAGACACTTTTTAACCGACTTTAAAAAAAGGAGGATGTTCTCAATTCGACTGTATGTTTATTTTTTTGTATGTATGTTATGTTACCCGATCATTCTGCCAATTAGGTATGAACCGATTTTGATGATTCTTTTTTTTTTTGGTAGATCATACTTCAGAGGTGGTCCCATATACATTTTATCGAATTTGATTTAGCGCTTTTTGAGAAAATCAACAATTAATAAAATATATACCTAGATCTAGTATTCTTCCAAACGGCGCAGCCATTTGAGCAGCGCGTTTAGTAGGCTTACCAATATTATATTATATATATTACACTTCCTACTAAAAACTGAAAAGTAAAATTAATTTACAAAGGGAAAACAAAAACCGAGTTCAAACCTACTTTTACAGGTATAGTAAAGAAGTCGGTTTTTGTTATCTTTAAAAATTAATTACCTATTTATCGTTGGACTGAAAAGTCTAGCCCAGCTCTTCCTCTACTCATAAATTATTTTACTATGAGAATATCGTTCAGAATAACAGCTTAAATGTACAAGCGAGTACTTAAACCACTAAGCCATCCGTGCGTTAATTGATTGAGTCCCACCTTTTGCACTACGATATGATCCTCCTCCTAAAAATATAGCTTAACTGGGAGATTATAAGATACAAGGATAGTATGTGTTTCAGAAAGTATATTTGACACATCAGTGATTGAAGCAGGGCCTTGCATAAGACTCGTCTGAGTGACGAAACATTTTGTTTTTCGCTGTATTCCGTAAGTATTATTAGTAGCAATGTCTACAAGTAACGTAGGTCTATCAAGTCACCCGTAAGCTGTGTTGACTAGTCAGGATATTTTATGAAGAATACTAAATCCTAAATAACGGAGTGATGGACATTATCATTTTTCCAGATTCTGTACAGCTATCGAAAGCGATTTTGCTTGACTGAATCGCGATAGTATTTAATCCAACCTCGGAATCCAATCTTTTAGCAGTGGTGCTAGTCTTTACATGTATTATATAGGTATACACCTACTACGGGGCCAAATCATTTGCATCACCTATTTTTTTTATTGATATATATATAATGTTTATTTGAAGGTGACTTTAGGATACTAAAATAATAATTTGATTGGGATCGCCTATAAACAACCCAGGTGATTATATTCGCGAGTGATCAAAGAACACTAAAGAGTCGCCTATGATGACCCAGTTGATATCACCTAGGTGATCATAGTGAAATAGACCAATGTTCATATTTTGCCGAGTTATAAGTAAGCTAATATTCTTGTTCATCTAGTCATTTTTGCTAAACAGATCTATTCTCTGTTGGATATATTTAGAGGAAGAAATGGCAGATAAAAGAACACACATTATTTTTCATTTACATTAATATATTAGTTTATTAATTATGTAGACCAAAAAACATGATATCGTTCTTTCTAAATTACTTTATTTTTTTAAATGAAATTCGATATCACAAAGGTCATTCAGTCACAAGGCTTGTCGGTATAGTAGTAATATTATTGACCAAAATAAAAGTTATGAAGGTGATTAAACACCAATGAATACCTACACAATTATGATGATGGTATCATTTTTAGACCCCTATCGACTCTCTGTGTAATATAATATTGAATTTATTTAACTTGACTTTATTGTATACAGAAATTATTACATTATTGTAATGTAGACCCCCAGATGTTAAAATAAAAGGAGGAAAATTATAAGAAAATAAGTTTTATTTTAGTAACTAAATAATGTCAATAACCATTTATAAACATATACTATTTGTATCTCATCCAAAAGTTTTGGATGATAATGGTAAGATTCCTTAGGGATCCGTCTAAGAAATTAACAATTACAGAACAGAGCGTGGATGTTTAGAACCTGGTGCGTTTTTTGAAGGCTAGATTTTTCTAGCGAAATTCCCTGTCCTGTTTATAAGGAACTATGTATTACACTAACATATATTACAATTACTCGTTTCTCTACACATGAAAACGATATGGTAAAAATCACGGGATTAAAAAAGAAAGCAAACTAAAAAGTATAGCACTTCGATTTCTTGAAAAGTGCTATAATTGGATAAGTTTTGGTACCCTAATTTGGTGCACGTGTCTACATCTTTTTAATACCTAATATCATTGGTTGCAGTTCACAGTAGAGTGAAGTTATTTGCTGATTCAAGTTGTCAAGTATATGAGATATATAAAAACACTAGTTAGAACATAATTCTAATAAGCCTACTCAGTCTATGTGATTGGAAATAGAGATGCCAGTTTCATTGAATCTATAGGTACCTACTAAAACTAATAGTTGATCTAGCAATTGATAACAAGGAAATTATAAAGTATGGAATGCTCGCTGCTTGTCGAATGATGGATAATTCGCATCGCAAACGTCTAATTATGCCGTGGAAACTCTTCTAGTATCCTGAGCTGTAGAGCGATGACCTTTAACCTGGTATCGAAGTCTTCTTGTAAGAAAATTATGTGTAGGTACCTACTTAATGCCATTTATATCAGCCTACTAAACTACTCATAGTTAAGTTTAATAGTGTAGGTACAACAGCTGTAGGACTTCCTATATATTTTAGTAAAAAATAATTTGTCATTGCAATTGATGGAAAACTCGATAATTTAATCAAATCCATCGTAGAAAGTCCCTACGTTTCTATATCACACAGAAATCAAAAGAACCGAATTATTGCGTAAAGAATAAAAAGACAGGTCAATATTTTAGTGTTATATTGAATTTTATCTCTATTTTTACTAGTTTTTCTCGCGGCTTCATTCGCGTAAAAGTAGGTTAGGTTGGATGTAACAGATTTAAAAAAATAAAGTATAGCCTATGTTACTCGGTGATATTAGGTATAGCTTCCTAATGATAAAATATTTTTTTAAATCAATTGTTTAGTTTTTGACTTAAACCATTAGAAACAAACAAACAATCAAAGTATAAAATATTTCCTCTTTATAATATTAGTATGGATTACTTGTTCTTATAAAAGAAGCACATGCATGAAACGCCAAAAATATAAACTCCTTGGCAGTGCTCTGACAAACCATAATCTTCGATTAATTGCATTTAATTTATGGTAGGAGCTACTAATTTCAACGGCTATAATATTTATTCAGAGTAGGTAGTACCTTAGTTTATAATAGCGTTTGATTAGCAATTATCAATAACAAATGATTCAATCCCAATGCCGAAATTTACAAAACAAACTTGAAGTCAATACTTCACTCCTTCGAATAGTTCAATGTAAGAGAAACAACAAAACTGTATTTACATACTTTTCGTAGAAAATTATTTAATCTTGTACGAAAAACAGCACGCGGTTGTTTGTAAACGAAGACGGGAGCCTTGGGAAGTGCAGTTAACATGTTCCATCTTTAGCGAGAAAACCCACACAATTCACCAAACATTCAACTTTATAAATAGGGTGTTAAGGAACAAATTCCTTAATCAGTTTATTTCATAATCTCTGCTAAAATGTTCATTAATTGTACTGAAATGTAAATTCTAATTCACGTTTCATAGGATTCAATTTAGCAATGCTTCCTCATGGAATCTTCGGCTGTTCGCCACCAAAAAGTGTTTACTCATAAACCACGCTCATTGTTTAAGTAAACTTCTATTTCGATGCTTTACTGTGAAGCACTTGCCGCCAAGATATTCGCGCTAAACAATATTTCTCGGTACCCAATAAGAAACGAAAGCTAATTGCGCACTTCATTTTACTTGCGTACTGGGAATGTTCATATTGTGCGTTCTTTACGTCGTTCGAAGTTATTCCATTATGACAGTTATGAGCACTTTTAAATTACATGGATGTTTGAAATAGAATAGTTTATAGTGCCGTATAATACATCCACATTCGATGTTGTCTTATACAAAACGCAATAAACTGATCCTGATCAAATCAAATTTACAAAAGCAGTAATGTTATTATCGGATCGGAGATCGGGTTTACTTACGTTATTTTCTATCACCAAGTACCTAATCTAACTCGAACTGACGTCGGAACGAATGGAACGAATCTCTTATCACAATTTCAGCATCACATGACCATGGTACCAATATGACGTACGTAGAAGTACCTACCTATTTAAAAAGGAGTGACTTGTCAAACGTGCCGTATTCGTTTAAGTTTGATTTAGTGCTTCATTATTAAAATCAACTTTTTTAATATATATTTTTAATGACTATTTATATCGATGAATTTTATAAGTATAATGAGTCTCGTCAAAATTTATCATTCTTGTCAGCCAAGTGTTACCTATAAAATATAAACAATTAATATCTTTCCAAATTATACCACAACTTAGTCATTAAACATTAAACGTCAATAAGTATAATATAATATTTATAATATCTTCGCAGATGACATGACGGGGGGTCGGCCATTAATTATTTATAATTACGCATATAATTAAACAACAGCATTAAATTAATAGGTAATATGTTTATTACTACGTTCACTACAAATACAAATATCAATACGTTTCCTCTATTAGAAATTCATTGACTGATTTATTGTATTTATCGGGCAGTATATCTTTTAGTTCATTTCTTGTTAGCCAGTTCGCTTTCGTCTTGTCGGTTGAGGCGCCGCCTTTGTAGTTGGCGTAGTAGAAGAATACCTGCAAAAAAGTTGGAAGTTCCATAATATAATAATATGTATGTATCTTGTGAAACGGTCTGGTACATGAGAATTATACTACCATCTCTTAAAGTATTATCATTGCATGCGCGAGAAGGATACAAAACTATACTCTATGTAACTCGTTATCTAAAATCTTAAAAAAATGTCATGAATGCGTGACAATTTTACGCATTCAATAGCATTTTTTTAAGGGATGGTTATAAGGAGCCAGCTTAACAATCATGATTCATGACAAATGTTATAGTACTACTCCAAGAATAGTTGCATACTATTGGGAAATACCGAGTTTTTGTAGAGGGCGGACACACCGCATTGCTATTATTCTAATTTTTGCAATTATGGAGACTGTAAAGTGTGGTTTAGTCAACCTTCAGCTAAAGAAAGAAGAGCTTTAAGTTGGGGTAGTTATCTAAGAGCAAAATATGTGTAATATTAATGTTTAATTCAAACCCCAATCTGATCAAACATTTTGGATAAGATGGACTATTAAATTAGTCCATAAAACCTTATCGAGGCTATATTTATAAAAGCTGATTAGATTAGTAACGCAAAAAGAGTAATTGAGAAAAAGAGAACCAATTGTAACCATGATGAATTTATAATCAGACAAAGACAGCACTAATGGCGCTTATTAACAAGTATACATCTAAAAAACGAAACTTCAAAAAAAGTTTTTATGATCAATAACTTTATTATTATTTCATTATTGACTGCTCAGATGGTGTAGGTGCTTTCGGGCACTGGAAAGTACAGCGGCACTCACTATATACAGAAAGGTAGGTGAGTGGGAATGCAATATCCTAAACTTAACTAGGTAGTCGTAGAGAAGGTGGTCTGCTCAGATGGTGTAATAATCTAAGAGGTCGTCTCGCCATTGTCAAAGAACGAGTTATGTGAGTTCGAATGTCACACAGGACAAAACTTTGTGTGATCCACAAACGGCTGCTCTAAGTTTAGTTGTTCTTTGTGTCTGGTGTTTGTGAAGTACCTCGCAGTATAGAAATTATTCCTAGTGCGGAAGTACGGGTAGTATTTCTACAAAAAAATTGAATTTTCAGAAAAATAAAAAGATTAATATTGGTGTTAGTAGGTACCTAATAGACATTCAATATCGTTGTGTTCGTTGTTTGAATTATTCGTAGTGCAAGAATTGATTTCATACATACATTACATTTTCGGAAATGTGAATAGATAATTTACTCTCCATTCTTATTTATTTTGGTGTTTAGTACCTTATTAGAATTCAATATCCGTTGACAAGCTGACGAATCATCGCTTAAACAATATGGGCGGACGGTTTTTATTATGTTTGCGGTTTACCACAGAGTATGTTGTTAGACTTTATTTAAATATCAGGTTTCGGCACTTTTGAAGTATATTTTAACCAAGATCGTGATCTGAAAAGGTAACTCGATAACTGCCGACTGTTTTTATAGCCAATCTTTATTTGACTTATGGCATACTTAACAAGGCAGGGCTAATTCCATTGAATCATTAAATTTGATGACGCTGGTGGGTATCGCATTTGCTATAGGTGATATATTTTCAGCTTGGAGCCCTACTTGGTTTATTGGGTTTTTAATGTTGGCGTAATAGGGGACTAGCCTATTTGTGTCATTCGAGCATAATTCCAGACTCCGTGATGCTACCGAGAATTTCTTAACAGAAAAACTCAATACGATACCAGAGATCCCGAAACCTTATTTCCAGCAATTTGGCTTACTGCCGCCTATACCTGCGCCAGAGATGCAGTTCATAGTTATGTTATATCTTAACTATATAATTAAGAAATTATTATAAGTAATTTTGTTTTTCAGATACCAGCCACCTGACTTGAACAAACTTGGGTAAGGGTAATTCCCGGGCAGCGTTTGCTAAATATATTTTGACAGTTTCTCCAAGAATTGGGCTGATAAGCGTGGCCTGAAGTCTTCGGGTTGTCCTCTTATCGAATATTTATATAGAGGTCCGCTCATAATGTTTATAGTATAAATGCTTGGAGAAAATGTAAGCAGTGGCACCTTTTCGTTTCTTCTAGACTAGATTATTCTAATAGAAATCTACATATATGTACTTAAATTGTTATTAGGCTTTTTGGGCATAGCATACTCTACAAACTACACAAATTGCTGATCTAAATTGGATGAATTTTTCAGTGTCGAATTAAAATAGGGTTGGGCATTTAACTTAATGTGTTTACTACATATTTTTATTTAAATATCATTCTTTATACAGAGTTACTGATAACTCGACGTATTCCCGGCAATAATAGATAGAGAAGCTAAAATGCAATAAATGTAATCTCCCATATGTATGGTGGAAAGTTAATCGTTGCCGAGATATGCTGAATTTAGCGATTTTTAAAAAACATCTATTTTTTGGGGTTTAAATTTTTTTGCATTTTAGCTCCTCTATCTATTATTGCCGGGAATACGTCGAGTTACCAGTAACTCTGTATATGAATTTTATATATGGTTTAGATTCTGGACCTGGTAGGTGGCACTTTTAACAAGTTGCAAGCAAACCTTCGGGTAAGACAACATCTGTAGGTTCCGTTAGTATATGCTCTACCTACATGATACATGTAAGCGTGCATAAAAAATCACGGGAACAAATAGTTTTTTTTCTAAAGTCATCTCATCTCTAGGAATATTTCCTGTATCCGAACTTTACAAACATTAAAACTACGGACACACCCAGACTCGGAACAACCATATGTGGATCACACAAAGTTTTGTACCGTATGGTATTCTAACCCACAACACTCGGCGCGGCGGCAGTGGCGAGGCGCGACACCACTAAGTCATCCGTGCAGTAATTTAATTGTGCTTCTAAAAGAATGCAGCATTTGGTATCTAATATTAAAATTATATAATGAATGTTACTCTACTGTCAACACTACATTATTCATTTTTATTTTTTAGTAATACTATATTAATTTGTTTTCAGACAAAAAACCAAGTGTTTATAAACTTACTGGAGTAAAGCCAGATTAAATAAATGCGAAATGGACAATCCTGCCTAAAGAAAGCGGCAAGAGTAATAGGCGAATTCCAAAAATAGAATAAAGAAATATGTTTTGGTATATTGTATACCAGCGGCGATAGCCTCATGTGAAACCGCTGGACTGCCACGCAGAGGTCCCGAGGTCGAACCCAAGGCGCGCATCTCTGACGTTTCGAAGTTATGCGCGTATTAAATAGTTAATTATAGCTTGCTTTAACGGTGAAGGAAAACATCGTGAGGAAACCTACATGTCTAAGAGTTTTCAATAATGTTCTTAAATATATGTGAAGTCTGCCTAGTCCACATTGGGCCAGCGTGGTGGACTATACTTTCTCAAACTGAGAAGAGGCTCGTGCCCAGCAGTAGGCCAGTTTGAAACACATCTGATATTATATACTACTAGCTGTACCGACAGAAGTTGTCATGTACAGGAGCAAAAAAAACCTATACCATCCTCAAATCCACTTGAACACACACAAAACAATTCATTCAAATCAGTCCAGCCGTTTAGGAGGAGTTCACTGTCAATACACGTACAGAAGAATTATTGTATATATAAAGAAGATATACCAATTTCGACCGCAGTAGTTTTAATCCGTGGCTTTGCTCGTCAGAATCTCGCAGGCACACAATGCGGAATAAAAAACTATAACTACCTATGTTAATCCAGGGTGTGTCTTTTCTGATCGGTTTATTTTACCCACATCAGTTTAACGGTAAATAATTTAATGATAAGTGAAACTTGACTCAGTATGAATTTGATTACATTTTATGATAAATGCTCGGATGGCGCAACGGATAGGCAGAACGCAATAGGCAGATCGACATTATGTACTGCAGATAGACGAAATAACGCTTAAAATTCATGGACACGAAGTACACAGATATTCGGAATAATTACTTGTGGATCACATAAATAATTGTCCCGTGTTGGTTTCAGTCCAATGCGCCGTGCAATCAAGCTGTAGGTAGATTGCGCTAGTTAGCTAGTAGGCTCAGTGGTTTGATGATGATGTATTGATTAACCAGAATATTTTATTACTAGGTTTTAATGCAGCGTCCCTTGACCTTAAAGATCTATCCTACAGCAATAATCATTCTGCTTTCCTAATACTTTATTTTTTCTTTACTACTAGTACATAAAAAGAACTTCGATTTTGGTTGCCTGACACCAGTCTACAGATTCTTATAAAATATAGACTATTTGATTTGACTGCACTGTTTAAGTGGTCACCTTGCCACTGCCTCCGCGCTGAGTATAGTGGGTTCGATCCCCACACGAGACTAAATTTTGTGTGAGCCACAAATTGTTGTTCTGAGTTTGGGTATTCTTTGTGTCCGTTTTTTCAATGTTTGTAAAGTCTTCCGTGACACCGGAATTATTCCTAGTGCATCCTAGTCATTTTTAAAAAACAACAAACAAAGATATGCTATGGCCATCCTGAAGGTCAATTCCAGATATTGGCCAAGAATGATATAATTGAAAGAAGTTCGGTGGATTACCTCCAAATATTAGTTTTCATGCATATCTAAATATATATGAAATTATTATAATATGTACTTACTTTGGCCCCCACTTTTCCATTGACTTCAGAGGGATACTTGTACTTATAAAAGCCGCATGGAGCATTTGATATGAATTGCACTTTCAAGTCAGCTCCACATTGTTCTTGTACTATTCTTTCTGCTGTCTAAAATTATAAGAAATAAATACTGTATTACCATTTATTACACCCACTGATTCACAGAAGGATAGGTGCTATATTACAAAAGTAGATGTGTTTTCCATTGTTATTGTTTATAAGCGAGCAAAAGTGTTGATTTATCAAAAACAGTGTATAAGTTAAGTGTGAATGAAACAGTAATAATGGCAAGACCAGGGTGAACTTTCTTAGACTAGGGCTGAACCACCATCTCTTAACCTTTCAAGTCCTGAAATACCAGACATTATTAAAAACCTATTCTGCCTTGCTGCCAGTATGCTGCTGCAATTCAACAGGTTAAACATTTATTTGGTTTTTCTATGAATTGATTAATTAGTAACTTTTGCTAATAAGTTGGTAATATGATTGGTACTTTAGACTTTTTACAAGAAATTCTTTCATTATCTTTTACTAGCTTTTGCCCGCGACTTGACCGCGTCGAATAGTTACATTACAGCATTTAAAATTGTTTAGGATACTTATTATGTAAATAATACTCAAAAATCTGTTGTGATTTACAGCAAATAGCTTCTTTTAATACATTTTTATAAGTTACGTTTTTTGTCTTCCCATCTTTTGGTAAAACAAAGATTTTGCCGATTTGATACTTGTGAGCACGCCACATAGTTGCCCATGGAAACAGTTATTGTTATCGTAAATGTTGCTTTTAAGTGAAACTGCACTCTTTTAACCTGAAATTGCTAATCGATTATAATGATTGGAGTACGGAGAATTAAAACATTTTCCCTTTTTGCCATTCCATTCATGATTATAGCTATTGAAATATTGCGTCGTTAATGAGTAATTTGTAGCCGTGTACCATGAAGTACATAGGCTTGGTGGGTGATTTCTCATTGACAGGACTGGAACACCAACTTTTAGCCTCAACTTATGGGAAAGCACTCCTGATAATTCTAAGTGTTGAGAAACTCTATAAGGTACGATGTCACTTGCTTAGTGTCCATAACATTATCTACTGAGAGGTACAAAACAACATCCCTCTCTACATCTGACATAATTTGTTCGTTTATTTTGCCTACTGTCATTTGTCAGTGGTTTAGGCGTGAAAGCGTAACAGACAGACAGACAGACAGAGTTACTTTCGTATTTATTATATAAGTAGGGATAATTAGGGTAGGTCAAATTTCAAAAACGCTGAAACAAATGTTTCTTACTTCTTATCAAGTGCCTAAATACAAAGTTGCTACCGAGAATTCCTTGTTATTTATCGAAATTATAAACTCTTTTTGCGAAGTATTTGAATTTTACCTGGAATTTTTATATGAATTTTATAAAAATATTGAGTACTATTGTGGCAAATTTTACACACTGCAGTGACGCTTTCTTAATTAATTTATAATGTCATTAAAAAGAACGCCTCCAACTACACCTCACAAAATTGGGATATCACATTCTAATATGAGCTCAGCGCCGGTTACTGATACCGATAATGAGACCACCAGTAATGTCACCAGCAGACCTCGCGCCCGCAAGCGACAACATGATGACGAAGGCTCGGCTTTCTTGTCTGAACTAAAAAAATCGTTTGATGTACTTAAAGTTCAACAGAATACTATACAGGGAGCAATAAGTGATATACGTGAACAAAATAGCGATATCTTAAAATCTATAGATTTTATATCAAAACAGTATAAGGATATGAGGGATAGATTTACAAAGATGGAAACTGAAAGACGAGCACAGTTGGGATATATCCAGACCTTATAATTGAAAGTGGCAACTCTTGAACGATCGCAAAGACAAGCTAGTATGGATATACGGAACATTCCAGCCCAGAAAAGCGAAACCAAGGAAGATTTATTAAACTTGGTAACAATAGTCGGGGCAGCAACTAAAACTTGTATTGAACCTTGGTAATAAAAAAGGAAACAAGCCTATTATAGTAGATATCATCTGTATTGCTAAAAGAAAAGATTCTAACATCTATGAAGACTCACAATCGGACAAACAGAGAAAATAAATTAAATACAGCACACTTACAGATCGACGGTCAACCGAAACCCATTTTTATTGCCAAGTGCTTGACTCAAAAAGCTCGGCAATTATTTTACATGGCCCAAGAATTCAGCAAAAGCAACAACTATGAATTTTGATGGACATCTTATGAAAAGATATTCCTTCAAAAAAAGGTAGGCGCTTCATTTCATAGAATTGATAGTGAAAATGACCTGGCCAAATAAAACTCCAATAATGAACTGTAAGTAGAACTTTTTTATTGATTTTATTTTTTGTTTACTGCATGTCTTTGTTTTATTGTTTTTATTTTATTATGTTCAACAAAACGAAAATAATTGTTTTACCACAACTACAATCATATAGCACTCTTATAGCAACACACTCATATTAAAACAGTTCACGTCAGTTACAAGCACAGACACAACCAATACACATCATTTTTACACAAATAATATACTTTACAGAACACATACTTAATGTTTTAAGATCCGCAGTTCTATCGATTGAATGTCCCCATTTAAGCAATCTATTTCACGCAGGCTATATAAACAAACAGATTAAAAAGCCGATATATGTTCAGCTCTCTACTTTCTATTGTAATAAGCCTTTGTGCCACCAAGTTGCGTCCTGTATATATATTTGAATCATAATGTTTAATTTGGATAACATATCAAGGGATATCGACTCCATTGAGGTGTCGAGGTCTATGCTCTGTTCTCCGGAAACTATGATTCAACAAATAAATTTGTCCAGACGTCATTAACTGTATTCCATACAAATATGTATCCGCAGTGTAGCTCGTAATTTTGGTGGGCTAAATATTCTCCTTCAAAGGATTACTATACCATGCGACATCATTGTCTTGATAAAATGTTGGTTAAGTAAAACACCAGTAGCATTTGCAATACCCAGATACACTTCTTATCTGTGTGATTTTCAAAACCAAAACGATGGAGTTCTTATTTATATTAAGACTGGTATTAAAGACAATGCTTCTAACCTCTCAATTTCAGATGCTAATGCACTTATTATGAAACTAAACAACGACTACGCTATCCTTACCATCTATAGATCCCCATCTTATCGAAATATTGATAATTTTTGTGATAATCTATATCTCTGTCTTTCATCATTACGATCGACCACTTCAATAGCTTTAATAGGTGACCTTAATATTAATATTGCACCAAATTGCAATGACAGAAATAGCAGTAAATACCTAGTAGCATGTCACGGTTTTCTATCGGCGCATGTCCTCCCTACACGCCTAGATAGTTGTATTGATTATGCTAAAATCATCGAAACCCTCTGCAACTTACATACTTGAAAGACAGGTAACTGACCATGCACCGATTATAATTTGTTGGCATTTTAAAATTAATAGACCTACATTGCATAGTACTTTCACTAAAATTGATTTTGATTATGATTCAGTGCTACTTAAACTATCTAATATAGATTTCAGCTCAATATTTGTAACTATAGATGCCAATGTCGCGGCCACTGAATTGACTGGTATCATAGCTGATGCTGTCAGTACCTCTTCGAGACAAACCACTGTTCCAAATCATTAACGCACCATAAAACACTGGATAACAACGTGTTTAATTAGATGTATCAGAAACAGGGACAAGCTAAATAGAAAAGCCAAATCTGATACTGAAAATGCGATATTGTAGGTGACCTATAGGAGATATCGCAACTACTGCAATAATTTTATTAAAAACTGAAGAACGCCTATGAAAGGTCAGAATTTAATAAACACAAAGAAAATCCTAAAGACACATGGAACACTATAAATAAAATAACAACCTTTAAATCGTCGTCAACTCCTACTGATGAACTATTCTCCCTTAATCAAGATCCTTGTAAGGCATTAAACCAGGTTAACAACTATTTTGCGGGTATAGGTGCAGAATTAGCTAATTCGATATTGGGTCAATCCGTAGCCCGCTCTACAAATAATAATAATAATAATAATATTCTACCACATACACACAACACCATCTAGCCCAAACTAAGCAGAGCTTGTACTATGGATACTAGACAATGGATAAACATACATATATACTTTTTTTTTTGTAAATACATACATATTATACATAGAAACACCCAGACCAAGACAAACGTCCATGTTCATGCACACAAATATTTGTCTTGTGCGGGAATCGAACCCGCGACCTCAGGCGTGGCAGTCGGTTACACTAACTACTACGCCATCGAGGCCGACGATGTAACTCCGCTCCAGGCACTGACAATATACTCACAAAGGTAATCAAGAGTGCCAAAAATTTTATGGTTTCTCCTCTCACTTATGTATGCAATTTATGTCTAACATCGGGTGTTTATCCAGATGTCTCAAAGAAAGCTTTGGTACGTCCCATACACAAGTGTGGTGATAAGAGCACTGTAGGTAACTACAGACCGATATCTGTCTTGACAGCTGTTTCTAAGATTCTGGGAAAACTGCTAAATACTAGGCTTATTAAATTTTTGTCTCTACACAAAGTTATTGCCAATAATCAATATGGATTTATTAGAGGTAAATCCACTGAAGATGCCACCTTAGAACTAACCGAAATTATCGCTAAAGAGCTTGATCAGTCTTCGAAGGTGATAGGTGTGTTTCTTGATATATCGAAAGCATTCGATACCGTATCTGTCCCCTTACTGCTGCACAAGCTTGAGTCAATTGGTATTCGTGGCATTGTACTTGACATATTTCGTTCTTATCTTACAAATCGAACCCATTGCTTCAAAATTGGGAATTATACTAGATCGCAAGCCTCTCTTTCTTTTGGTGTGCCGCAAGGTAGCGTTCTGGGCCCTACGCTACTACTTTCTAATTTATATAAACTCATTATGTACCAAAACCCTAAAAAACTGCAATATTATAATATATGCAGATGATACTGCTCTTATCATTCACGGCAGAAATTGGGTAGAGAGTAAAAAACACACCGAGAGAGCGCTGACTGAGGTAATGAAATGGCTATATAATAATCTTTTGACTAAATCTTAATAAAACAAAATATATTACTTTTGCTCATCGTAACAGTGCCCAACCATCTACCGAATTCAATATTAAAGCCCACATTTGCAATCAAGAAAACGTATGTAATTGTTCTAACACAACACGAACATCTTCAATAAAATATTTGGACTTATTATAGACAGTTCACTAAATTGGTCAGCATATATAGATAGCGTGGCAAACCGCATCAGAAAATTACTACCAGTTTTTAGAAAATCCGATACTCAGCAAATCTCGAAACACTGATGATGATGATGTGTGTATATTACGCGCTTGGTCAGAGCCTGCTACAGTACTGTGTCATAACATGGGAAAGATCTGCCAAAAATACCCTTCTACGCCTAGAACTTGCTCAATGCGGTATACTAAAGGTCATGCTTGGCAAACTACAAAGGTATGTTACCTCTCTTTTTTACACTGAATGTTCAGCCCTTACAGTCAGTCAGCTTTACATACAATCAGCTATTCTCCGTAAACATAAAAACATAGAATTCAAGCCTATCTTAAACTGGAACAAAACCAGAATATGCTCGGTAATACCACATAGAATGGCATTGGCTCGGTCCCAATTTTATGTAATTGGTAACCATTCATATAATAAAGTGAATAATATATATCCTTTGCCTCTTAGAAATGCAAGATATGTGTACGAAACTGGCTTTGCAACCAATTGCAACTTGTCATAACACACAAGGATACAAATACACATACACAACCTCACACTCACTCATTGTGTGACATGCACGCACACAAACACCTATGCACACAACCGTAATCATACACATTCACACACTCTTTGGAATGTTGTGGTAATTTTAATTTTAATTTTAATTTTATGCTCTGTATTGTTTTTAATTATTTCTCTTTTTATTATCGTAAGTTATATCTTTAAACAAAATTTTTTTAACCTTGTATTAGTATAATTTACAAACTCAACATACTTACTTATGCATTAAACAAATAATCATATAGGGTGGAAGGCGCTGGCAACTGTAACACAGTTCAAACTAGCACAGCCGTCAACAACCTCTTATTTTGAACTGATATTTTGTTTATCTTAAGTTCACTTATGTATCTAAAATAAAAGCATTTTGTAAAATTTTATGAGTGACAATGAACATTGTTATTATTTTATTATTATAAAAATGTTATGGTTTTATCTTCGATAATGACAAATTCCCGTACACTTTCATCCCTTATTTCAATCCCTTCATGCCTTTTTTTACAACTAAAGTTAGCCTATGTCCTTTCCTAAGGTCTACTCTACCTCTGTACCAAATTTCATTAAGATTGGTTCAGTGATTTAGGCAAGTGTAACATACAGACAGACAGAGCTACTTTCGCATTTATAATATTATAAGTAGGGATTACTAGTCATGTACATTGAGTGTTAAAATCTGCTGGGTATGATACAAAGGCTTTTGTTAGTTTTTGTGTATTTTTCTTTTGATATAATAGTCAAACAAAAGTACTATTAACCTGTCTTAAAGTTTCGCCCTCCTTCCATAGTCCTTGGGGCAGCAGTGTCTTCATGTCTGAACCTACTTTTATAGGAGTCACCAATATTAAGTGTCTCTGTAGACATCTCTCTGTTGAAGTTTTATCCCCTTTTTTGTCAGCATCTAAACAACACAAACATGACACATATATTCTCTGATACATCTCAACTAAAGATTTCATATCAAACAAACTTTACAGGTTATTATTTATACCGTTTTGAATGCATTTTACCAGTAGAACTAAGTTATATGAGTGAACAAAATAATATATTATTCTAACAGAAAAAAGTGTACTGTACCCGTCTCAACACTGGCAAATTTGAATTGTGCATACTCTTCATTGGATGCATCTTCAAAATCCTGAGCTGTAATCTTGCTTACTGCATCTATGTCCACATCCACCGACTCACTCTTCAGAAGTTCAGCCTGCACCCTTCAATCAGTCATTAGAGATTTCATTTATTAGCTCAGGTACTACATAGATGTTCATGTTATATACTATATAAATGGTTTTAACCTAATTTAAATAGTGCTTTAGGTAAGTACTAACTTGTCACTTTCATGTCTAATTTCATGGTTAGACTTCATACTCTTCTCAACTTCCAAGGTGTAAAGCAAATCTTTATATTTCTTCTGGATTTCATTTAATGGCGGCGTTATAACTGGTAATCTTTCTACACAGACACCTGTTAATATGTCCCATGAAGATCTGGTACCCAAACCTGATGACATTTTCAATATAAGAATAAAACTGTATCGATTTTCTGTATCATTATTTATTTTCTTAGTATTTAACCTCAAAAATTTACCTCTGGTAAAAATACGGTGACAAATGTTCAATTCAGCCTGTATAATTATTTTAAACAGCATTTTGTGCTATAATTCACCAAACTTAATATATAATACCACTAAATAGACAATATTATAGTCATTAAAATATTTTTTTATGTTCAACTTCAAAGATCTTTTATTACAATTTTCCCGATGTGACTTTGACAATCAGCTGTGTAATGTAATGTTATCTGTCAATATTTGATTACTGATATTCTCGATATCAATATTAATAATAGATTTATAGGTACAGTAGCTACTTGAGCTAAAGATGATTGCAAATTATCAGCTGATATTTCTAATGAAAAATGTTAATTAGTTTAGTCCCACTTGGCACTGGCAGTAGAAAAACAACTGTTGCATGTTCTGTGCATTTAAATTAAAACTTCCAGAATAATTAATCGGGTCACAAAATTCATCATGGGCCTTGTTCTCCTACTTTTAATTATATCGCTATATTTTCAATCTCGATCCAACTCCTTCTATAACTTGTCACTTGCCGCAATTTGGGCTCTATCATGATGAAGTCCAAATTAACAGAAATTTGCATATTTATTACCTATACTAGATTTTACCCGTGTCGCTTCGCTCGCGTTAATCGAGATTTTGTCAATAAACTACCATCCTTCCGGAACAGTACTCTTATCTCTCTTTATCGTGTATGCAAAGCTTCATGATGATTGGTCAATTCGATAAGGCATGAAAGCATAACAAATAAACAAACTGACATTCGCTTTTATAATATTAATTACATAGGATTTTGGATATAATGCGTTTGGGACTCACAGTGGGACCATACACAGTATATGTCTGTGGGGCCATCTTCTAGCATGCGAAGTTACATACGTGGCCTCTCCGATCAGAAAATAAGAGCTTAGCCTTTAGGCTCCTTAATGAAAGAAATCCCTTCAAAAGTGGCTTGATTGTTGCTCTTCCAGGATTTTCCGGTAATCCGAACATTTCTTTCTAATATTTTCAAGCCTGGAAATAGATGATTAGAACGCGATAACTATATTTATGGACCTGTGTTTATGGACATATTTAATCCTCATACACCCAGCCGTTATATTACATACAGTAAAATGACTGATCACTATTTTGATTTTCGCTATGTTTCTATGTGCCGAATCTGACAATATAAATAAGTCCAAATATGCACTTTTTAATTTATACCCGTCTTTCTTACGTTCGACATAAGTAATACTAAAATACAATTTCATAAATCATTTAAAAAAATAAAATACTGTTTTTTAGCTAAAATTAATGCTATCACTGTAAAATGATTTAATATTGTGTATTTTTGTGTTTTTTAGGTATATATGGTTCTGGATCCTTGCTATACTTAGACTAGACTTGACGTCGTTTATAACTTCCTAGACCGTAAAGGTGATTCTACAAAACATTATGTTTAGTAATCTGTTACTTACTCAGTATTGCATGTCTAGAATGACAGTAGAATAGTTTATTTTTATTTTTTGTACTAGCAACATCTCTTTACCGAATCTGCCTTTTCCGGCTCTAGTGTCAAAGAAAGTAGGTGATTGTGTTTTTAATTGGAAAAATCTATAAAAATCTAATGAAATATCCAATTTATTGATGTGATAGTGACCTGCTATAACAAGAAATACCATATAGTACAAGTTCTGAACTATATTTCATTTACCAAACATAATACATACGCACCTTAGTTGTCAAGTTTTACAACTTACAGGTTAAGTTTTGTAACTGGATTTATTAACGTTCTAGGCTTGACCATGAAGCAAATAGTCGCGAACCAAAAAGTGAAGATCCCTGAGGGTCTCACTGTACACGTTAAGTCGCGGTTGGTGACAGTGAAAGGACCGCGCGGAGTGTTGAAGAGGAACTTCAAGCACTTGGCTGTTGATATTCGCATGGTGGGACCTCGCCTTCTGAAGGTTGAGAAATGGTTCGGATCCAAAAAGGAACTCGCCGCAGTCAGGACTGTGTGCTCACACGTTGAGAACATGATCAAAGGTAATTGTTTACTTGTGTTGTTGTTTGAAACTTGCTGGTGATAATGAGTTATTTGACTGCATAAACCATAAAACAAGGCCCAAACTAATGTAAAAGTTTATAGTACTTTACTGTAGAAGTGAAAAGTAAGCTATATTTGACCAAAGATTCTCTAGTTGGTCACTCATAAAGAAGAGGTTATCTTTATGTAAGTAATATTTTATCATTTGTGAGACTAAATACAATATACAGTATCATAATTACAACAAACAATGTTCGGTATTAAGTTAAAGTACCTACTGAGTAATTTAAAATTAACTCATAGGTCAGTCATGCTTACAAGTCCTTTTTTTAGGGTTATGTTATGATAGCAGTTTTATAAAACTACTATTATAAATGGTTATTGTATAATCTTACCTGCTTATTATCATAAGGTTTAAAAGTATATCATTAGAGTTCTATTAAAAAGTAATCATGTTATTGGATCAGTAGTTAGTAAGTAAATATAATAACTAACAACTGAATTAATTTTAATAAATTAATACTTTACCACAAATGTGCATTTCTAGGCATATATATTTCTACTATTCTAAATTGACACTGCTATATTTTGGATTTACAGCAACGGTTTCCCTAAAACATATAGATTGATTTTATAATGTTATATATTACATATGTATATAATGACTACAAAAATAAATATATTTTATCTATGATACATTAACACAAAACACTAGTGTATTAAACAACATTTTGAAAATGACATGTAATTAAGTTCATTGCATTTAACCTATAGTATGTTAATATTTTCGTAATACCTTATTATATGTACTTTAGCAAAAAAAAAAAACCATAGCCGATAAACAATCAGTTTTAAGCTAAATAAGATTTAAAGTGGTGCGCACTTAGTGGCTCGTATCCAAGCCGGTAACAAGGGTACTAAATTTTTTTAAATTTACATTTGTATCCTGTATATGTACCCTATGTAAACCCTCTTAAGCAAGTCAAATAAAAGTCCTAGCATAGAATTTTTCCTGCTAAAGTTAATGTTGGCAATAGACCCATTAGAACAAAATTACAGATTATTAAAATAAATTTAATACATACTCTACTGCTCAGTTTCCCATAAAATATGACTTTTATTTGTGTTCAGTCTCACTTCAAGCTTTATTTCTATAAATTGTAATATTATATACATACATACATTCACTCCTGTTTCCCAGAGGGGTAGGCAGAGACTATGGATTTCCATTTGCTACGATCCTGACACACTTCTCTGGCTTCATTCACTTTCATAACATTCCTCATACACGCTCGCCGGTTTAAGGTGCTCTTAACTTGGCCTTTATCCAGAACATCTCCGATCTGATCAAGAAACATTCGCCTAGGTGAAAAACCTAAGTGATGTACTTTGAATCTTAAACATACTAATCTGAGGATGTGTACTAGGTGTGTTGTGATATAGTATATTCTGTTGTGATCAATGTTTTGTATTCACACAATCTAAATGTAGTAATGGACTTGTTCTAAAGTACACTTTTGTAATAGATCTTTTGAAAAGAATCTATTAAAAAATACTGTTAGCACCTAAAAAAAAAAAAAAAAAAAAAAAAAATAGTATTTATTGACATAAGAATGTTACAGTATTTGGTATATCCAGCGGCCCCACACTAGGCAAGCCTGTCCTGTGGGTACCAGTTACGATTTACAGTATTATATGTAACACAACTCGGATGACATCATCGAACAAAATAAAACTAATCTTATTTTCTAGATAGATAACAAATATAAATATGCTCATATACTTTTAGGTTTCAAAAAAGTCATATTAATTTGAAATCAGTTTCATAAAATTTCTTGTAATGAGCAAATACTCTTCTTAGTACAGGTAGAGATAAGTGATTGTCCCTTGCTGTGTTCCATGGCATGTATGTCTTGCTGATGACTAACAAATATGATACCCAAAACATACTTTAGCTGCATGTCTAAAAAATACTTATCCATATATCACAGAGGCTCCAAACTAACAAGCAGAAACAAAACTTTTTCTTATCTAGTACCTAAACAACAAAAAAGATAAAAGACAATCAGAATGCCTTAATAAAACCTATAACCTTACATTCCAGGTGTAACCAAGGGATTCCAGTACAAGATGCGCGCTGTATACGCTCACTTCCCCATCAACTGCGTCACCACTGAAGGCAACTCTATCATTGAAATCCGTAATTTCCTTGGTGAGAAATACATCAGGAGGGTAAAGATGGCACCTGGCGTGACCGTTGTCAACTCTCCCAAACAGAAGGACGAGCTGATCATTGAAGGCAACTCCTTGGAAGATGTCTCCAGCTCAGCTGCCCTCATCCAACAATCCACCACAGTCAAAAATAAGGATATCAGAAAGTTCTTAGACGGTCTTTACGTGTCTGAGAAGACCACTGTTGTATTGGATGAGATATAAGAACATTAAATAATTAATTTGACAAAATATTTTTTTAATTTAGAAATTCCTAAACTTGTCCAATATATAGAAGATTTAGCTCGCGACTTTGCTGGCGTGAAAGCGCACTTACATTCGTAATTATTATATTAGTTACTTACGCTAACGTATAAATGTTGAGGTATTCCGTAGAACACATTTCTTAAATTTTTCTTAAAATAATGCAACTGATGTACCTGTGTTTTTCTTGTTGCAACAGTTTGCACATATTGTTACTGCCGGTCCTGGCCACTCAAATCTAGCAGTGTCAGGGTTTCTCAATAACTGCACAACCTAATTAAGCTAGCCCGCAACCCGCTTTTATTGAGGCAGCGGCAATGATAACCGTAGGTCATGGAATAAGCTGTTTGCCTAGGTGTTACAAAAGTCAAGGTAAAATAAAGTGTCAAGTACCTGTCAATTTGGATAAAAGGCCACGTCTATTTATGTGATGCGGGAACGGTTATTAACTTGGTAATTGTAATAACCAACCCGCTCAAGGGCTACATGACACTGCAGGTCAGAATCAGGGTATAACGTTACAGTTGTATCATAGGATTTGATCTACTTGTCATAATGTGGATTTGACATTCGAGGTCCATGTTAAGATCCAACCGCCTCCGTGGCGCAGCGGTATTTAATGCTATTGCTGTGCATAGGGCCTCGGAAACGTATCCTTGGTCGGGACAACAAAAAGTTAGTTTTCAGTCGAATATAACCGTCAAAAGAAAATTTGCCCATCACGCCACCGTCGGCATGAGCCGGCAAATAAAAACATGTTTTTAAGAACAAAGTAAGTTTTTTGTGTTCCGTTTTCCTATTATTTAAAACTACACTAATCATCGCCTGGCCTAGGGGGCACGGTGCTACTTTTATGCTGTAGCGGTCAAAAGATTAAGAAATCCAAATACCAGCCGAAGGCAGAGACAGGAGTAAGGAAGTTGGCGATGTTAGAGACACCCTCGTGGTTCATCGTTAAGCCGTTGGTCCTGCGCCGAATATCTCTCCGGTTGTGTCGGACTGCCGTCCGAAATTCGGTCTGGGAATACTTTTGCTTAACACCAAGGCTCAATTCATACCGGATGCGCCTTGGCAAGTAGTAGCGCCAAGAGTAGACCAGTAGCCGCCCGCAGCTGCGCCTTTTAAAATAAGCAAGCGCGCGCGCGGCTTCTAAACGTAGGTAATGCAATTTGCGCGGGTCACGGTACGAATTGAAGTTATCACCGGTGGCACCACGGACTAGGTACCTATTACGTGTAGCTTCTACTTGATCGCCATTGGGAGTTGGTAGAGTTTTCGTATATCGCACTTAGCTGGTGCAGACGAGAGCGATAACCCTCAGTAATAGTAGGTAGTATATTCGAAACCATAAGTATCTCACAGATAAATATACCACGCTAATTTATTAGCATCGACGATTTAAATCATCTAATACGGAACCAAGGTACTTGAACTAAGACAGAATCAAAACACTTGTTTTCTACCTAGGAGCGGCACGTAGAAATGCGCGACGCACGAGTTCCATGCTCTGTCATTAAAAATGTGCGCTTGTATCTAATAGGCTAAAGCACATTTACAATTGTTGCGTTTATGACACCTAGCTACCTACAATTATTATTCATACCTATTAGATCATTCACCTTTTACCACATAGACCCTTAGCTGGCGACTCCTTGGTGAACCAAGTTTGGGCGACTAAACCTACTGTCCCATTTTAAATATTTTTTAAATATTTCGCTTTACACGAGCTAAATTAAACTTCTAAAGCATAAAATCGCCTCTTCAAAAATTGTTTCCGAGTATCTACGTCGTTAGCATTTTTTGTTTGGGCGTTTGTATACACAAATCTTTAGTAACTAAACCAATATATAATTATGCTCGACTATATAGAGTGCGTGTTGCAGAAAACGTACGTACCTACTTTTCTTTTATAAAGAGAGTTTATAGTATAGTTGCTTTTGTAATTTTAAATGGCAGCAATCGGGATCATAATAAAAAAATTACGGTCGTTAATGGTCGCATTAACGACCGTTATTTTTTAGCTGTGCATCTGGTTTCTGATTTGAATCCTTGGACGAAAGTAATTGCCTGTCAAGAAATTCTTAATTAAAGCCTAGAGCTAAAACTTTGGCGGTGTTGTAACATCATCGAGCCTCAGCAAGGTTGTGTGGCTCATCTTGGTACAGCCACCATTGCAAACTGGAAATCTGTTTACATAGTGAATTAGTCGAATTTGGTCGTCAAATAGCAGAATTGGTCGGTCCACCATTTAAAAGATACAAGAGGGTGTTAGTGGCTATGCCAAAATAAGCGCTCATCTTGGCAAAGACATCTTGTATTTCCAAAACCACAGCACCGAACGAAGGTCTAACTATTCCAATAAATTGTCGACATCGATCACAAAATAGCATTTTACGAGCCCCCGTTTAAAAGATATAAGGGGTATTGGTAGCTGTGCCAAGATGAGCGCTTATCTTAGCACAGCCACCTCAATATCTCGGGAACCGCAATGCCTAGTGATAATCTGATTGCACCAATAATTAGTCGTTAATTGGTCGACATTAGTCACAAACTGCCAGAATTAGTCGGTGCTTCTGAAAAGAGAAATTTTGGCTTAATTTTTTACATACACTAACGGACTCATAAACTGCATCAATGTTTATTATAAAGGTGTCTTACCTTTAAAGTAAACATTTTAACCAAGTATTCAAACTTTTATACAAATTTAAATTGAAACCTATAGTTTGGTTCGTTAGCTTCATAACAGCGTAGTATCATATCCTTAAGTGTATGTTTGTATACTGGAAAGAACCATTATTTTTTTTTAACAAAAACTATAAATCTAACGAAAATTGGTTTTGGATGGTTTATAGAATATTGGTTTTTACAAAAAAAAAAAGTTGAAGCACAGGTTTTTTTTCTTTTAATAAGGTGTATTGCCTCCACGTGCTTATTACAGATTCTAATCGTTTCGGCATAGATCTGATTAGGGTTATTGAACAGCCTTGCGGAATATTGGACCATTCTTGTGAAATCGCTGTTCTTAGTGCTGCCACTGTTGTGGGCACAGGATTTCTCGCATATACAGCTTTTTAAACTGTCCTAAACATTCTCAATGGGATTAAGACCCGGGCTACGTGCTGGCTAATTCATGGTACGTATCCCAACCTCTTCGCAATATTGTCGAACTTGTGCAGCGGCGTGGGGTCGGGCATTATCTTGCATTAGAGTAAAATTTTCGCCTATTAATCCCATGCAAGGGACCACGTGAGCTTCTAAAACCTCTGTTATATAGCGTTGTGCCGTCAAACAACCTCTTCTACCGTTTTAACGAACCATGTCGATGAACACAAGTTCCGTTCGCCCGAACATTGAAATGCCACCCCACACCATACACGAACCGCTTCCAAAAGGGACACGCTCCTCAATGCAACTTTGAGCATATCTCTCCCCACGTCGACGATAGACTCATCTGCGATCATCTGCACCATTTAAACGTGTCCTACACTCATTGGTGAACAATATGTAGGCCCATTGCTCTTAAGTCCAATTAAGATGTTCACGCGCAAATCTTAAACGAGCTTGTCTGTGAGCTGCAGACAGTTTTGGACCATTTGCAGGTCTAAAAAAGGTGATTGTCGCTTCCTTAAGCCTCCTTCTTATTGTTGGTGCACTCACGTTTACTCCACGAACTTCATTCAGCTCTGTTTTGATGTTTACTGAGGAAACGATTTCGTAGGGAAGTTGAAATAAGAAATCGGTCGTCACGACGGCTGGTTGCGCGAGTTTTGCTGGTACCGGGTCTCCTTTTGTAAGAACCTGTCTCTACAAACCTTCAGTATACTCTAGAAACCATAGACTGGTTTAAATTTAAATTTCTAGCAATCGTTCGTTGATTCATATTCATGGTTACGAAACTTTTGTTGAGTTTTAAAGACTAATAATATAACTAATACTATTGGTAACAATAATATAAATCGCAAATGAAAAAAAGACAAAAACTATTAATTTCATACTTTATTAACACACGAATTTAAGACTATGCATAAATTTTATTTTCTCGGCTATAATTTTAACAGCAGGTCTATTGTTAAATTTTGTTTTTTATTGTGATTAAAGGACAGTCTTGAAAATTTTCATTTAGTTTAATCTAAAAAGGTTGCATATTTATCAAAAATATTAATTTGAAAGTAATCCTGAACTTTGATGCAGTTTATGAGTCCGTCAGTTTCGGTCGACGGTCAGTCACGTACATATCAACATCCCAATCGTTCATTTAATCTGACTGATTAAATGAACGATTGGGCTGTATTGAATCTGTATATCTCTAAAATAAAAATTATTACAGTGCAGATCTAAAAAAACATTGGCTTTGGCTGAGCCAAAATGAGCGCTCATCTTGACACAGCCACCAATACCCCCTTGTATCTTAAACGGCGGACCGACCAATTCTACTACTTTGCGACCAAATTCGATTAATTCACTACGTAAATAGATTTCCAGTTTGCTATGGTGGCTGTGCCAAGATTAGCCATACAGCAAGGTTCGGTTCTACGTCTGATTCATCTCCTATCGTTTCGGATTATAGCTAATATAGGGAATAGAGCGTAGCGCCAGTAAGTACCTAAAGAAGTCATTTCATCATATTGAGGCTTTGATTTGTTCACAAACAGTAGGTACCTATTTCTGAAGGTTGGAATAGCCAGGCCTGTACGATCGAATAGCTGAAAGCGGACATAAATTAGTGCAAGTAATACATACCTATTACCAAAATGAAGTCTACCTACTTCTTTAATGTTTTGGTAATAAATACTGTTACCGGCAAGTGCCTGGTAAGTAGTAGAAATCAGTTATTTTTAACATTGATTGTCACAAATAGGAATTACTATTTGCTTCTTCTATCCATAGGAACGACTAAAGCACACAGTCGATTTCGTTATTAGATCAGTGACGACTAAGGTCCTGAGGTTCTGCGAATATACCCTCACTATTCATTAACTAGCAGTACAAATGAATCATTGTTGTTTAACAGCAGCCAACTTCCATAACCCCACCGCTGCTTCTTCTTGTGTCGTGGAGTTTATTATTATCAGAGGACTCCACGCTAACCTCAATGCCGTCCATCATCACCTGGAAACGACTCGGCCGCCAATGCTTTTTCTGACGGAGACACAAATACGTTGTCCTGCAAACACGAACCTGCAATACCCCGGCTACGTGCTAGAGGAGTGTCTACACTGCCTAGAAGGACCTTCCTTCTCTGTTCTTTTGGTAAACGTGGATCATGGCTCTTTTAGCCAAATCTACGTGTGCCTTTACCGTTCTCATTCAGGAGACGCTGAGACAACTCGACTCTTCGACTACCTGAATCAGGCGGCAGACGACACGCAAGAGCGGTTTCAGAAAGCAAAATTGTTGTTCTTGGGAGATTTCAATGCCCACCATGAGACCTGGTTGGCTTCTCCGAGAACAGACTATGCGGGACGAACTGCCCATGCGTTCGCTCTCACGCATGACCTGTCTCAACTGGTACTCCAGCCCACCCGGATACCGGACATTGTAGGTCAGGCGCCTCTCTGCTCCATCTGCTGCTGACAAGTAACCCGAACCGGTAGTGTGTCGATTCTTGCTCCTCGGGGCACCTCAGACCACTGTCTGGTTTGTGCCACAGCTGTTGTTGTCGAGCCCCCACGACCCGTGGAGACAAGACGACGACTGTGGCACGACTCATCGGCAGACTGGGATGGAATGCGAGAGTACTTCACATCCATCACTTTCGCTCAACGCTGCTTCGAGAACAAGGATCCATCAGAGAGCACTACTGCTGTCGCTGGTGAAATCATCCTGGGTATAGAATATTATATTCCATACAGTGAGATGTCACGAGCGGCAGCAGAAAAAAGCCCTAGTTCGGTCGTGAATGTGCTGATGCTGTTAAACGAAATCAGGCAGCGTACCGCGCTTGGACCAGGACTCACGCTCTCCGCGACTCTCACGTGCCACAAAGGTCTGCAAGAGATACTTAAGAGCGGACGCCAGCGCGTCGCACGGTTCAGCCAGGAACTCATGGCGCATCCTACGGGCAACCATAGCTACTGACGCCTGGCCAAAGCCGTGCAGTCAAACTTCTGCCACACCTCGCTGACCCCTCTGAGATATCCGAATGGATCATTGGCTCATCGGCCGCAGGAGAAAGCAGATCTGCTTGCAAATCTCTTTGCGGCCAACTCCTGAATCGATGACTGCGGTTCGCAGCCGCCTACCATTGCCAAATGCGGCTACACCATGCCTGATATACGTATCAAAAAACGTGATGTTCGTGCGATACTGCAGTTCCTCGATGTTCAGAAAGCCAGTGGACCTGAAGGCATCCCACCTGTGGTCCTAAAGAGATGTGCAGCGGAGTTGTCACCCGTACGCGCCTATACCGGATGTCTTACGCCGCAGGCATTGTGCCTGGGGTTTGGAAGATAGCGAACGTTCAACTGTTCCCCAAAAAGAGGGACCAATCCGAGCCAGGCAACTATCGACCCATAGCTATCACCTCGGTGCTCTCCAAGGTGTTCAAGCGGATTATAAACACACAAATTGTCCGCTACCTGGAGGATCACTCGTTGATCAATGATCGTCAATACGACTTTCGGGCTAAACGAACAACGGGTGATCTTCTAGCGTTCGTCATGCACCTCGTTTTCAACAAAAATGTCTCCCTTTCTTCCCCTCTATTCTCTGAAGAACACTCCACTGGTGATACGTGACAGCCTCTCTCTTAGGGATGGATCTTTGCCGTACCCTTAATCCGAAAACCTACTTGAAGAGCGTCATCAAGCAAACTTCTTGAAGAAAACTCGAAGTACCTCTGTCGAACGATTAAGGCATGGAATTCTCTGCCAAGGCACGTGTTTCCTTCTTCCTTCAATCCTGGGTCCTTTAAGCAGGGCGTTCAAAAGCACCTTCTTAGGTCGTCAAAGTGGGGACCTCAACATCGCCTCAGCTGCTATGAAGGTGTGGAAGGTTAGACCACATAATCGCTTACCATCAGGCGGAGCGTGGTCATTTAGACAACCAAATTAAAAAAAAAATACGTACTATAGGTACATAGGTAGTAACAATTTGATTTGAAGTTTACAACGTCGTTCTTTCACGTACACATATTCATAAGGCAGAGCTATGTTAGTAGAAGAATAAGGCATCACAGTAGTTGGCAATGAAACAACAATAGATTTTCAACGTAAATAATTTTATTCAAACTATTCTATTGAACATCACTAACTCATAAACATTGTACATCTGCAAATATGGATGTGAATTAAATGTTAAAATACAAGTTAAAAGACATTATACACTTAATTTGCACAAACTCAATTTATTATTAAATAAAATAGGTACCTACTTAAAAAAGATAAAATAAATAGCTTTAAAATAAACCATTTTCGTGACTATGGTGTTAATAATACACTGATACAGAATCTTAAAAATAAATTAAAATATCTATAATAATTATTATTTACATTACACAACAAAATAATACAAGGAATCACGACAAACAACGAGTTTTAACGACGTGAACAAGTCTTCTGCCAATATTGCTAATAATAATAATATACACAATGTCAAATCTCTTTGGTAGATTTAACAAATTATCAGTTCTGGTGCACCAATCGTGATCGTTTGTCGTAATTTCTTTCTGTGTCCAAATTTAAAATACTACCAAATTTATAATACATAATAATCGTCGATAGCATTTGTCATGTATGAATTATTAATACTTTTTTAACATTCTCATTACATTCTCATTGAAACATATTAATAAAATATTTTAAGTACCATGTTTTGATATAATATTTAAAAAGTATATGCATCATTCTTGTTTACGCTACATGTTTACATACATAATACTCAGGGGTAATAATTGATTAATTTGTTATTGGGACATAATTAGCAAACCATACGCCACGACGCGGCGACGTAACAAACATATATATTGCAACTTAAGCTTTACATGCTCGCTTCTAGTGCCATATTTGCAGATGAGCATCAATTATTCCGTAAGAAAATAAAATTCTCAATAAATAAATGTCAAACACTATTTAAATTGGTGAGACATTTCACACCATATAACACAATTGCTTACTATAAAAATGATCAACAAACAACTTTGCACCTCGCCTAGAGTGTCAAGGGGGGACAACGGTGTGCAGAAATGTCATGAGATTCAATGGTTACGATATAAATTGCCGCTTGAGCAAATAATCCTGATTATGTACGTCTTACACTAGCCATGCGTGAGGTGGGTTCAACTACACAGCGTTACTATATCATAACTAGTAGGTATACATTTTATATAGCAGTTTAACATCACCTGTGCAACGTGATTCGTCTCGTACGATATATCCACTATATGAATATTGTAATAATTATAGTAAACTCTTAACACTGACGAAAATTCAAAATGTATCTAGCAACCTGAGTAAATTAACATGTATAATACCATTTTAAACAGTTATTAAATATACAATTTACATAGTTAATCGAAGCACAATTAGTGGGCCTTGTCAAATAATAAAATAATAATTCGATATAAAAGTCGCATTCGACGACACGTCCTCGTCGACAGACTCGCACGACAACACAAGCGTAAATACAGTGAACAACAGTGAACGCTATCAACGACGAGTTCAACGTCCCGGTCAACAATTTACCCTTAGTGATAATTTACATTAAATTTTGAAATAATCTCTCAATGCTAAATCAACTCCGATATGGTCTATCTATGAAGCGGTGATACAAGAAGAGGGTCGCGGGTCGCGGGGGCGGGTGGGTCGAGGCACTATCGTAGGTACTAGGTACTAGGTACTAGGTACTAGCCGGCGCGGGCATGGCACTCACAGCGGGTCGCGGCGCGGCACCCACACGGTGGGCCCGCTCTCCGCCGCGATCACCGCCTTCACCTTGGCGTAGATCTCCTCCGGCGTGTCGCCCGTCACCACCGCTGCGGGACACACACGCACGTCAGCACGCACACACGCACACACCAACACACGCACAGGACTAATCTAAGCGACATATACATACCGGTGAAGTATTCAGCGAACTCCTGTTCCATCTTGAGCGCACGTTCGTAGGTTTTCTTTGCCTGTTCCTCAGTCATTCGCTTATTCATTTCCCTAAAAAATAAATATTATATTAAATTAAAATTAAAGATGTCATCGAAAAACAACCGCACACTACTTTCTTCGAACACTTACATTATAGACTCTACGCTCTTTGGTTTTATAAATATGGCAATAGGATACAACTGCGCCACTTGTAACCTTTTGATTGCGTTACCGCTCACATCCAAAATGCAATGTTTTCCCTGAAACATAAAATATATCATAATTTACAAGGATAAGTTGCATTGACGTATGTTACGTTTCCAAATTACAGTTCATACCACGTTATCATGTGTCTAGTGCAAATTTAAGTCTTTGTAAATAAAAACAGATATGAATTCACTACGCTCTTAAATATCATTAAAATAATTGTCCATTAACAGGCTGGAGTTTCGTGTCGCGTAAAAATGCTTGCAACACCAGGGCTACCATTTGCGCCACCTTTCAAACAGAGTCGCTGCTATGCCAGCACTAGCGATATATTTACTGACCTCTTACTAAAAACGCAGCATCACCAAGGTTATTTGAAGGTTGGGTGTTGCTCTCTGCAAGGATTGTGGGGTGGTACTCCTCTATATTTCTTATTTATTATATATTATTGTATGCGGCTACAAACCTTCTCAGCAACTTCTCTGACGGAGGCGACGGAGGTGCCGTACAGGTTGTCGTTGTACTGTCCCGCCTCGATGAACAGGTGGTTCTGTATGTCGCGCTCCATCTGCTCGCGGCTGGCCACGAAGTGGTAGTCGCGACCGTCCACCTCGTAGTCCCGGCGGGGGCGGGTCGTATCTATTCAATATTAACAGTTCCGTGTCAAATGGCCTATACGATATGTATATATATTTAGTATCCAAGGTCTTGTTTGTGAGTTACTCACGAGGTACGCAGCTGCCGAACTTCTCAGGGAACTCAGATATTAAATCGTCGTTTATTCTGTCCTTGAGCGGGCCCAGGATTATGACAGGCCGCGTGTAAGTTATCGTCAACTGTTGTACGGTCTCATATGATAACACCGTTTCATCTTGACCTGCAAATCATTCAACTTTAGCATACATCCCGAACATGTTTGTTTAACGATCTAGCGTTTTGATAAGGTAACTATTGCCAGAGTGAATGGTGGTTTAATTTCATGATTCTGCAAACTAACAATGGACTGAGCGTCTCTCCAATATACAATGTGGTCGTAAAATCCGATGCTAACTATAAACATGTGTCGCATAGCTTCCAATAACTGATTTCCACTTACATGTGTACAACATCATTCGTGCGTATTGTGCTGATATCAAAATAATATTACGTGCAAAACTAGTGCTGCAAATCAACCTCCTCCATATTAATTAAACTTAAATATCATTTGTAGAGGACGACATCTCATTACCATAAAAAAGATCTTCCGTGACATAACATAAACATCTACATTCAATGTAAACACTATGTTATATATCTACCTAAACCTATATTATGTAATTCTTAAAACAAATAACCTAAAAGTAAAATAAATAGTAGTAGATACATAACAAACAATATTGACGATACATAATATGTGACTTACGCAAATATGTATGCATAAAACCACTTGCCAGCTACCATAACATAGTTCTGAAAAAATGCACAACTCTGCACAAGATATAATATTGAAGTATTGCAGACATACTTTATGTAGTCAATATGCAAGGAATTCGATAGTATCATTTTTAAAGCTACATAAACATGGTGTTAGAAATCTTTTTTATACATTAATAATATAGTAATTATTTAACAATTAATTTATAATGTTAGTAGACTTTTCGTTGATAACAATATTTGGTGACATTACATGTACTTAAACAAACTTATGTACTTTTTTTAATGTTTGAGGTTGTCATATTTTATTAGAACTGCGATTTTTGCTCGCGTAAAGCACAATACAAGCACTTGTTTATAAAAAGTAAATTTCTGTCTGTGTAAAGCACAAGTAAACAATGCTCACGACAGCAACCGTACATTACGACGTGCATTATACCCGCGAATATTGCGGACGTAACTGTAGTAGAAAATATGAGAATTTTATTTATTCTTTTCTGTATAAAAAGTAGATGAATTCTTTGGAAATATCTTGGGATTTTACATTATTTAATAGATAAACAAAATTACTTGCATATTCTCTATTTACACGCCAATTCCATAAATGTCACACACAATTTGTAATAAAAGGTGTGACATCATGTTTGTCTCTTGTGTCGAATTGCAAAGCTTCTCTCTAAATTACTCTAAACAACATGAATCGGATTCACTACTAGCCACAATTAAATAATACCTAATGTCTTGCCAACACGTTTCAAGGTACAATTTATTTAATTGTGGCTTAATAAATATGCCCGTCAACATCGTCTTCAACAAAGGAGATAATAAGCAGAGTACACATCTCAATACAACAACCAACAGCACGGCAGCGACTGCTAGGCTAATAAAATAATGACAGCGTCCCTACACGTCTGAAGCGAGACAATCTAACTCTAAAGAAACCAGCACAGCGTAATTTTGAAAATTGAAAACAAGCTCGTATGAGTATGTCGTGAATCGATCGTACGTCAGAAACATGCCAGTGACGGTGTGTACTAAGGCAAAGCGCGTACAAGTGTGCTCGCATGCGTGGCGCCCGAAGCGTCAGCTGTGCCAGAGGCGGCTCTTGTGTCCTCGTGTGCTTCCAGTGCCCGCGGCCGGGCCCCGGGCTCCGCCCCCGGCCCTCGCCCCCCTCCCGACCCCGCCCGGCCCTCACCCGGCCCTCACCCGGCGGGGCGGAGCCCGGCGTGATCAAACAATTTTGAAACGATGATCCAAACACTTTCGTGAGCTCGATGGTAATATTTTTCGAGTGCGGAGAGGCCATTAGAGTAATCGCGTTGTATGAATTAAAAAACTGAACATAAAGAAAGTATGACAAATAATAAAAAAACTGGAGTGTTATTGAAATGAAAACTACATTTCTAATTGATGATCATAACCAGAATGCGGGAGGTAAGGTATCGGCTACGGCACTCGCAAGCTACGCCTCACTCCCAAAACTTACTCTCGTCCTCGAGATAAATGAGCGTTATCTCCTCCATCATGGGAAGTTCCACTCGATACAAGATTTCCCCTACACGTAGAAAAATTAGCGTTACATACATTTATAATATACGCACAAGTTGCGTCCGTACAGTGGCACGGTACCAGGGATGGGAACCTCCGTTCGGACAGAAGTACCGACGAGTATGGTGGACGGTTTCGTAGCACGGATCGTTTAGCAGAACTCTACCAGTTCGTGAATAGCGCTCAGAAAAATAAATAGCAAAAAAAAGTATGTCATATTGACCAGATGATAGTAAAGATGTATCGTTGGCGCCGGTTAGGCAACTAGAAGCACGGGGACATTGGCCGGACGTGTCTCAAACCAACCCGTGTGCTCGCTGCGACCACTTCTCAGTATCAACATTAACTACTTGTGGAACACCAAACCGTAACTTGAAGCTCTCACCACACATCCGTGTTTTGTCTAAACATATAACTATGAGTCTACCAGAACACTTCTGTGGTACGGCACTAGTAATGTTTTTGAACACCGACTATTGCAAATCGTTTGATACTTTCTCTTAAAGTGATCGTAGCTAAGTACTCCGTTGGAAGATGTTAAAGAACTTTGACTAGTTCCAAACACAGTTGTGCGGTTAAAGAGCAGCATATTAAAAAATAAAACTATCTAACACACAAAGGTAATAATTACATAGCTTGTCACCGGGTCGCCCACAACATCATATTATTCGACAAGCGACAATGATATTATGCCGATTGCTAGCAAAGTATTGCTAGACCTATATTTTAATTATAGGCATCACCATGCTTTTCTCCATACACACTACAAGCGATATATTACTCACATAGATCCGGTACATTTTGATTAAAAATAATTTATAGTAAAAATCACTACACTGTGATGTTTTAAATAATCGCATAATAATATGATCGAGTTCCTTACAAAACTGTTGCTATATTCAAATAACCAACATGATCTTAGATATCACATTGTGATGATTAAGAATAAAATACATATATTATAAATATATTCATGACATAAAATTCAATTATCATACTCAAGTTTAAATACTTGATCGATTATAATAATTATATTATAATAATAGATGCTGAGGGAAAGAACTGTGCCAAGGACCATCAAATATTTAATTCAACAAAGAAACAATATATTTATTACAATGCTGCTTTTCACTAAATACTTAATCAATCATATAATTACGCATACGCAGATTGCAGTGTAAGATAGTTTGATAGCCCTTAGCAACAAAGTGTACAATTGCTCTTATTTGCCGAAACAATCAATTGAACATCCAGGAAGGCAGCCTTATTCACTTTCATAAATACTGAACGTGAAGTTGTTCTGCGGTTAGAGTAAGCCAATAGCTCCAATGTAAAACGACCTAACTTTAAATAGTGGTTATTAGCAGCCGCATGAAAAAAAAACTGCGTAATGACCTACATACGATTAACAGCACAGTAGCGAGAGTAATAAATATGTGAGGAGAAGGGGGTGCACTTACCGTCCGCATTAGCGTCCTCCTGCGTGTAACAAAGCATGAAAGCTGGAACAAAATCGTTATATTAGTTCATCGGTGCGCCCAAGCTCACGACGTTTGTTCTCTCATACCAACCCCAGCAATGCTCAGGTGAATTATAATCTCTTTGTCACGTTCGCAACACATACACATGGATTCCTTCAACTGATTGAACGCAATCATTATAATACAGATGTACTACTGCACCATATAATACATTATTTATAATGTTTATGAATTAGAGTTAATGATATTTAAATGTAAGCGATCGATGTGTGCCGTGAATGTGATTAGATATAGTGGCAGGAAGTCGCTAATAATAGATGCACTTACGTTCTTGATCTGAACCATCTTCGGATTTGCCATCCTCTCGACTCTTCATGAATGGGAACTTTCTGCTAAATGACAATGTTTTCTTTTTCCTTTCTAACGTTGACTGGCTCTGAAATAATAATAAAATCAAATATATGATGTTAGAATATTAAAGCAGCTATAATGAATATCCAACTAGCTTATTATGTCTTGGAGGTTCTGGTTTGCATATGTAATTGAATGTGAATTGATATGCAATAGATTTACCGGTCCCTGTAATCTATTACACTGTTATCCATAATGAAGATAATGTATCTCTAACGATAGTTTAACAATCGTTTTCCTTGGCTAATGTTAGCAATTGTGTTCATACAATATTCATGTAAGTGTGACAATGGAGTGGCCTTGACAGCGGTAGATACTAACAGTGCTAACAGGCGTGCCCTGGCCCTGGAACTTGACCTGTCGGTCGCGCGCTCGCTGTTTACGTTCCCACCGCCGCTTGGACGGGATGATGCCGATTGCGTCCGAATCTGTCTTGTCGAGCCGTCTGAAGGAACAATCACCTTGTATTATAACCATATAACAGCATAAAACAAAATGATACATTATAAAAGTGCTTAAATGTAATTTAATAATGCAATGTGTATGAGTTATTTCAATCACATTCATACATATCATACATCTTTATATGAATATAACACACACCTTTCGTGGACGAAAGGGTAGCCGGTATATTTTACTTATATTTTAACAGGTATGGTTTTAGGTCCCACGTAAGAGCCTGTGAGACTATTGCCATCTACGGGGCACGGCGTTAACTCTATGTTACAACTGGACTTTGCTCAATCCCTGGAATTGAATAAGAGACCTCACGAAATGCAGTTCTATTCAATTCTGCTGCACTACTAAAGAAGTCAATGAACTGTCAACACAGCGCTTTTTATGCACACGGATTAACTGTTTATAGGAGAGCCATAAACAATTGTTTTAAGTCTGGGCATGAATGAACCCATGCTGACCATTTAGTATGAGTAAACTACATTTAGTTTATTATGAAAACTTATATTAATTCTACAAATCACCTAAATGATTACAGGAATGTAGCACAGACTCCTTTTAATTTCAAGACTAATGTCCGAGTCGCCCCGACTTCGTCCGTGTTGATCATAAGATTGAAATAATAAAGATTTTCAAATAGGTACAGTGGTTTTGAAGATTGCCGTCTATATACACACAAACTCACAAATGTAGCACTCTCTTTATAATCATAACTAATATTATAAATGCGAATGTGAATGTGTTTATTTGTAACGCTTTCACGCCTTAAATACTCGACCGATAATCATGATATTTTGCGTGCTTGTTGTCAGGTTAACAGAAAAGGACATAGGGTACCTTTCACTCAGAAAAAGTACTGGTACTAACCTAACTTATATTTACGCGAACGAAGCCGCAGGCAATATCTAGTATTAGTATAAATAATCAAGTTATATAATTAAGAGAATACAGTACCTAGCTTGCCACCACTCATCGTCAGAAGCATTAGTAACGTGCAGGATATCACCGTATCTGAATGGCAGTCCTCTCGACGGTAAACCGTCGTCCCGCACGGGGTCGTAGTCGAACAGTGCTCTGGAAACATTACATACTATTTATATCAGCTTATGCTTCTGCTATTTGATTCTAATTAATCACGATTAACAGTTAAGGTCAATAACAGTTACTAAGATAACTGCTACTCAGAACGCATAATAGACTTTCAGTAGCTTAATGAAGCTTAATAGACTATCGGTATCAGATTTGTGGTGCATTCATTTATTGCTTTTTTTTTATAAAAACTTGTAGTCTGTAGGTCCGTCCGGTATTTCAGAAATCCACTACCACCATTTCCAAGTTTACTTATCTTTCATAAAAACATATTGTGTTTTACAGTATGCTTATAATATTACTTATATATCTTCATATCCGAAGAAGGCATCCCAATAGGTGGCATATAAGTATAACTGAGTTGAAACCATATACCATATCACCAGACCAGACCAAAGACGACGGTGTCCGTCGACGTAGATCAAGAAAACGTTAATGTGATGATCTGGTCACATTTTTGAACGCAGACTGTATACCTCTAGGTAGGGACTGTTCGACAAATGTAGGGGGAGACCTTTACCTAACATTGGGACAGTATAGATTAAGAAAATATTACTTAGGCGAAAGTGGTTATCTTACCTCACATATAAAGATCGTTTTTGAGACGTTCTTAGGAGGGTATGATGTTGCTTTAGTTCATTGATGCGCGCTTCGAATTTGTTGTACTCTTGTGGCCTGTACACAACCGTTAGTTTGACCTGTTGACCTGTGCTCTGAAAACAGATAAAAAAGTAATTTAAAATGTGTTTATAGAACTATATTTTTCTATTTGTGGCCTGTTTATTTCTATACTATATATACTTCACTATTTAAACCAGTATTATTACCAAAACAGGGTGAATCTGATATATTACAGCTGACTATGATTTTGAAGTGTTCTTATATAGATTGAATAATATTTTAAAGATTACTTAATCTTGTAGATTTATCAATATGATAGTATCTTATCAGTTTACCACATTTTATGTAACTATAGTATTATGTCATATATAACATTTATTATTATGAAATGGCACTATGACAAATATTGGCTGGCTCTCAATGCTACTGGTATATTGATATGTTAAAACTGTTGTTTATCATACATCATACATATTATTACATTCTGTGTATCGGTCCATTTATCGATTTAAATCGCTAGATATTGGGCATCGACGTTATAGATCAGCAAAGCCAAAACAAAAAAAGAGACATTGATTTATACTGCAACATTCACAAAGACAATTAAAATCTAATTAAACGTACATATGTCGGCGGCCAAAAGCACGGGTTATATTTAATGAGGAAGTCTTGTAATGATTTACCTTTAAAGCTTTAGCAGCCTGTTCATGCGTGGCGTGTGTAATGTCGACTTCATTAACTGCCAGCAGGCGGTCTCCGCGCCGCAGCTGTCCCGAGCGCTCGGCGGGGCCGCCGGCCAGCAGGAACGACACGTAGATACCGTGGCCGTCCTCGCCACCGACGATGTTGAAGCCCAGGCCTTGAGAGCCCTTCTCCAGCTCCACCACGCGAGTTTCCTCGTTACTGTCGGTGACGTCCTCACGACGCAGTGAATTGGCTGTGCTTGACGCTATGCGGAGAGACAACATTTTTTATTAACAAATTGCATTTTTAATATACTTTTTTTATGCTACTATTATTTCGTGTGAAAAGATGTAAATACTACAAAATGAATGGCTCCCAATTCTAACAAAATTTCAAACACAAATCAACACTACATTAAACAATTATAACATAACTCTGTGGTTTGGTACTATTAGGCATAAGTCATGTGATACTATGCATATATATTAACACATAACAAACCACACCAATTTGTTTGAACTAGTAATATGACATTGCTTGGAGGCCCAATGGTATTTAGGTTTTAGGGTCGGCGTTTAAAGGTCATTAGGGTGGCGTAATGTGTAAGTTACGTGTGTTAGCTCGCGAGGTCCGGGGTGAGGGCTGTCCGTGCCGCGGTCCGGGCACGAGCACGAGTTGTACGCGTTCACCCGTTGCCTTCAGCGCTGCCACCGCGTCCTCATGCGTCACATTGTCTAGATTTATGTCTCCATCCTGTGAACATACCAACCAAATCATCTAAATGACAATCATTCAATTACTACATACCAATCACTTGCCATAGCAATCTTGTTATTAAGGTTAAATTAAGTGGAACACTTACCGAAGTATTTTTGACCATAAGTAGTTTATCACCGACCCTCAAGCGTCCGTCTCTATGTGCAGCACCACCGGCCATGATCTTGGTCACGTATATCCCGTTATCACCGGGGATATGTTGATTGCCGACGCCCCCCGCTATACTAAACCCGAGACCAGCTCCACCTTTCACCAATTCAATCTCTATAGATTCCTCTGTTTTTGACACTTGTGAAACATTTAATGTATTATTATCGTCTGCGGCGCGACGTCGTATTTTCTGTAACAAGTACATAAAAATGTAGTTAAGTAGTATTAAAGGCAGGCAGAATTCATAATTATGACTCACGTGTTTCGTGGGACACAATGTTTATTGTAAAAGAGTCCTTGTACTAAGGCCACCCACTGGATTGTTATATTGGCGCCCTAAATAGTTTCATTATGATTCAATATTGGCAGGTACTAGTGGATAACTATATCCTGATGTAAATAATTTAGCAGAGGAATGTGTCAGCAGTAGTAGTAGTGTGTTTATTGTGTTAGTAACTTGTTTCTAAGACTAATATAAAATGAATCACATTTTACCCAGTATTAACTTATGAAGGACATGTAAACAAACACTCACCAGTCTCACTGTACTGCCAGCCTTTTTTAGAGCATCAACCGCGTCAGCATGCGTTACGTTTTCTACATTCGCGTCATTCACCTGTATCAGGCAAATAAACAAAACTCAATACTCACATTTTATATAACAACTTGTTCACCTCACCTTTTCAATATTTTTACTTTAGGTGATGTAATACTGAATTCGAAACAGAAGGATTTTGTTCAATGAAATGGTATTACTAATCATTTATGGAAATTAACGAGTTATAAAGTAGTATTAGCAAGATGAGAAGTTAGAAATAACCTGTAGTATCGCATCATTGATAAGCAGCTGGCTGGCGGCAGCCGCGCCCCCGGGTATGAGTTTGGTGACGTAGATGTGCGGGTCTTCAGCGACGTGCGGGTTGTCGGAGCCCCCCGCGATGCTGAACCCGAGCCCGGCGCCGCCCGCGCGCGACAGCACCACTGTCATGTACACAAACCCATCCTCCCCTTGTATACGCTCACTCCCACCACCTTCTATACCATTTACCTGCAAAGGCTGCAAATAATCCTACATATTCTGATGACTGACCATATACACTTATAAGTGAGAAATTATTGTTGTCTTAATGTTTAGTAATGATGAAGTTGTGATCAGAATAAATTACTTTTAACCCTTCTTCAGAAATTGATACAATAAAAATCTACATAATGAGTATGAAGTGTAATTTAATTTACCTGCTTCATTTCTGGTGATGTAACGTGAGCCTGAAAACGATAACAATTAAATAAATAATATTATAAGAATTACTAAAAAGTATTACTTACAATTATTACAATCTAGATTGCAATCATATTGAAAAGTTATATCAACATATTGTGATATAAAGTAAAGATTCACAGAATACAAAAATCAATCTGTTTTATAGAGTCACAGTATGTATATCTATAAAGATTTATGTTGAAGAACATGTATATTAAAGTATGTTATGATTAATATTGTAGTTCAAAATAATGTAAGATTAGTTATATGATTATAATTAATGATATTTTTACATTGGGAAGATGAATAAACAAACAGGCCAAACTGCATTCTCACTCATATTAAATGGATTGTAATATTTACATAATTGTTAAGTCAACAAATAATTGTAAAATATATCATAAACATCATTTAAAAATATAATATCTCTGAACATATTAGTAACTATAGATAAATATATTTAAGTAATTAACTATTTTGTTTTGTTTTATTAGTGGAAATTTACATAAAAAATAAAAACATAATAGATATTCTCATAAACATATTAATCTTGATCACATACATAATATTACTTTAAGAATGTTCAATATTGTCATGTAACAATGGTGAAAATTCATAACATTTATTGATAGTCTGGTACTGAATTAAATTGAAGTCATCATGTCACCTACTCACCGTGTCAAGATTAAACAAGGAGGAGACTTTCCGAAGGAATCCATTATGTGATTTTTTCTTCCGTCTTTCAGTCATTTTCGAAAACAAGTGTGCATAGCCCTCAGGTAATTTATTTTGTTGTCCGTACTACACTATGTACACTGCATGCATGGTTAGTTACACACTTGTGTCCACTTTCAGCTTACTTGACGATGTCCAGCATGCACCATTCTCTACCTAGAACCCACAACTAACTTGCACCAAAACATATCAGAAATATGTGACCTTTTATCAAGGTATGCATCCTCTTTTCATGTCTGCAGAGAGTCCCATACCACTTAAAGCTCTTTATCATGTTAGCTTGGTTTTAAATTGCAGCAGTCCTTATCTAATGAATGGACGAAATTGCCGAGCCCTTTTTTGATAGCGATTTTAGTAGATATGTAGGTATGTATGGCTAGGTAATTATTAGGCGTGTTACTAACTTGTGTTCGATGATAGGATGGTATGAATGTCAAAGCGATGAACCTTAATTAGAATGTCCGTGTTACGTTATTAGTGTGCAATTTATGGGCACTTGATAATAGTAGTAGTAGTAGGTATCATTGTACTTATAATGTACCTAACAGCCATGGGCGAGTAACAGCGAATTGTTACAAGCAAAACTAACTCCGAAGTCGCATTAGTCTCACCAAGAATTGAAAACGTTCCCAGAGTGTAAAGAAATTACTAAATGTTTAAAAATAGATTAGTGTTTATTAAATGGCCTTACTTGCAACGAATACGAAATCTCGGCAGTGTGAATGTCAAAATTTTGTGTGCAATATCATTTCACTGATTATCATTAGAGTAGTATACTTTCAGTCGATGTAGTGTTCGTACGTCATTGGCACAATTGTGAAATTTAACGGCACCAATCCACACAACGAAGAAACGTTAGCGCACATATCGCCGAAAACTTGTACTATATTTTAGGTTATAAATAGTACTACGAGACGCGAAACACCAACCATCCGCCATTACCGTCCACTTGTTGTACCTAGCGCTCCGCTCCGTTCAGCCACTTTCGTAAACGTCACGTCATCAAAATAAAAAAAAGGAATCATCGCATCGATCCACTGACCGATCTACAACCACAACTACTGAGACTATCAAGAATGGCTAAAAGATGGCGCTGTTTTCAATATTTTGTGACGATAAATTCAAACTCGATAGAAAAGGCACCATAAGGCAATCTATTCAAAGAATTTTCACCATTGTCTTATGCATTTACATAAAATTAAGTCTCACATTATTTTAAGTATTGTATGTATTATAAGTAATTAGTAATACTGAGGAGCAGAGTACCTACCTTCCTTTCTTCGGTTTCTCCACTCTGCGGCATGACAGAATGTGCCTAAACAAAGAATTACAAACACATAAAATATACAAATTAACTTACTAACAATACATAGATCACAACAAGATACAACTATTTTTATATCTTGTTGTACGTTAGCAAATCAGATAATCATATACAGCGCAAAAACATTTTGATAAAGCAACTTTGTTGAAAAGTTCATGGCGCTGGCTTTTCATGTAAGTACGTACCTAAACACTGAAAAATAATTAGTTATTAACTAAGTTAATATTAAATGCTGTAAGTATTTATGTAATATTTAAAATATACTTATGTAAATATTTAAAACATGTGTAAGGTATTGTTCGATAATTCTAATAAGAATCAGATTATGGGCAGTTTAATCAAAAAGAATAAACTAAAGAAAAATGTTATTTTTTGCAATAAAACTGATTTATATTTTCTAATATTTATACTTAATAATTACGCGCATAAAATTGCGGTTGTTGGTGGATTACATTAGTAGGGAATTAAAGAGTGCACTTGCGTACACTTTAATGCACAAATATTTACAGCGCGGATGGCTAGTGTCCGCTAAGATTGGACGCCGTGACCGAAATCGTTCAGAAATTTGGTTATCGTGATCGTGAAGTCTCAGCTTTGATCCCCAGGATGGGTAATGTCTTATTAAGCTTTCCTGGTAGGAACAGCACGCAGTTGGAAAATGTGTCCGGTATACGGCTTATTGAATTGAATTAGTTTGTATCTTATTACATAGAATTTAAATTATAGCTGGGCTGCTGGGGTACCTAATGTAGATATAATGTGTAATGCATCTCTGTCTATTCCTTCGAGGATATTTCGACTCCAATTTTTTATTATTTTCAAATTAGTAGGTAGGTACTAATATTATATGTTCTAAACCCAATTTATAAAAAGATACAACGTAAATTAATTAGCATGAGTAATTTATATTATTACAAACCTTCGTCGAGTCTGGCGTATCATTTCTTGATTCTGATTTCTTGTTGTTATCTTCAAGGAAGGCATTGGATACGCTTCTGTAACTACCATCTTCTGCAGGTATCTGTGAAATGTAAATATCCGATAAGTATAAACATTTACAGTGCCTTGTTGTGAAACTTAAATATGTTTAAGTGCGTAAAAGGATTATCTCATAGACTAATTTAAATTTCGAATTTAGAAGACTATTCTTTTATTGCCACACTTCGGTCCTACGAACACTTACACAACTAAGCTCGACCCGCTCTTGCGATTTGCAATAATTGTAGCTAACATCACCTAATAGGGGCACTAGTATTGACTAAGTATGTCAAAGTCCTTACCAGATGTCCTCATACTCTTAATTTGTATATCAATGCGTTTTTCTTTTTGTAATTATTACTACACTAATTATTATCTAGTTAGTCACTATGATACTCAATTCCTATTCAGTTAGGAGGTCTCGTGACAGACGGGATGGGGATAATACTAAAGTAGAGAACTATGTGTGAGTAGATATATTGTGTCTTTTAGGTATAATGTAGAATCTGTATGAAACTTTAAGAGAAAAGATAAAACTAGTAACTATAAAATCATGAAACAATAAAAGTTAAGTCTTGATTACATGTTTGTTTAAAAATAAGCAAACTTCGTCCTCACCTTCTACTTTACACGGTTAACCTTTGTGCCAGGCATCTAAGGAATTCAGGAGCAATGGCAACAGATAGACATTTTATCTCTACGTGTGTCAACCGGTATGTTGATACATCACGCAACTTATTGAATAGTACCTACACGAGTATTGAATATTTAAACAAAAGGATATTGTACAATTGTCTCGAATAAAATACCTAAAAACATATTAGAAATAACAAGATGAGTAAATAGGTAAGTAATTAAAATATCAAAATTTCAAAAGCCGCAGCACCTTCTCATACAAATTCTCTTTTATCAATGGTACTACTACCTGCTGGTGAATAAAGACTTGATTAGTGGGGGTTCAGGTCGACAGTACCTATCTACACTAGTTAGAATTGAAATGCTCATTATTTTCAGCGCAATACCGGTATCTTTGAACTATCACCACAAATATTATTTGACTTTCATGTGTGACAAATGTTACTTAGATAGGTGCTTTTAGAAATATATTTGTGATAAGTTTATGAAATTTTTTATCACTCAACGTAAATCTCACCTACGTATAAAATACCAAAAATGTCTAATTCTATAAAATATGACTCCTGAGTCTTAAAATGCCTAATTCATAAATTGACAACAATCTAATTATTGATCATGCTCCATATCATTTTATATTTCACATAATTATGCTATAGGTAGGTACCTGCCTAAACGTAGGTACCTATTATTAAATTTATAACAGAAACGTGTCGCTACTAGTTTATAACTACCGCAATTTTCGACGTTTTTAATTATGTATAAGTACCTACTATAATAATATATGTATGTTAATAGGTGAGTATCGATTTTTATAAGTGCTGTCCGTTGACCGGGTTTACTTCTATTATAAAATTATACTGCATAACTTTAGTTAATGAAAACGTATAAGGTGTAGAATGTAGAACAATAAGGAACATTATAATATTTCTAAATATAATTTTTACCGTTACTTTGTCATGGGCATAACGACCTACATGACCAAAAAGATGCTAATTACGCCATCAATCAATAGTACACAATATCATTAGTTGAAATATACAAAAAATAATAACACCACGTCCGGTCCACATAAACATACATTTTCATACGACAAACATTTCTTGTGAACTTTCTTTCTGACCTTGTCATTCCCAAGCTCATGGGCATCGACCTCTGGTCTAACCAGATACGGCCAAATATCAGTGTTTCCTTGGAGCGGCTGCCATCTGATTGACTGTAACCGAAAGTTATAGCGATATTCTACGGTCATACCAGTCGTCACGATGTTTGAGAGCACTAACTTACTGGTTGCCATAGATTATTATGAATCAATCCAATAATTGACTCTCAATCTTATTAAAAGATAAAATGGTTAATCATATTGTTACTTAGGTCTAATTATTATATGCCTGATCCTGTGTTTTAGACGAGAGATGGTAACATATAGACTTAAATTTAATTATTGACGATATTACCGGTATTCAATACCTAACGTATAAATTTAAGTAAACATTTACTATAGGTGAGTACAATGTATAAATTAATATATGTAGGTAGTACTTAGTAATTTTTTTGTTCTTTTATTAAGTCCAGTAAATAATAAATACATTATTTACTTGCTGGTCAGTACAATCTGTACATTGCTGAAACAGTCAATAAAGAGAGCCAATATCGGAGGTTCAAAATAAAACTGCAGATAACCCAGTTAAATTGGCAAATAAATACAAACAACCGAATTTTTCACTGTAAGTAATTAATTCAAGCGTTGCGCTGTGCGCTATTCTCGTGTGCCAACAAAGTACTATTAGTTCTAATAAATATAAGTAGTATCTAAAATATGTTAATTACGAAATAAAATAACGTCAGTGTAGAAATTATTCACTTACTTCTCGTCGAGTGTTGTCCGCCTCCCATTTATTAGCGATCCGTATTGTTTCCGCAGTCTTTTGCTGAATCGACTTAGTGTCATCGAGGAGTGTGAGCTCGTAGAATTCTTGGATATCTACACAAGAATTTTTATTTTCGTATAAAATATTGACCCTTAGTCCTTACCTAAGCAGGTACCTTAAAATCTGCCTGATTTACGATCTTAGTAACAATAAACCTTAAGACTTGGGATCTTTAGATTAACCTCATTATCCGAAACTGTCATGATATTGTAGTAGAAGTTGTAAACTATAGTGCAGCAAGAGTTTCTTTATCTGGAAATCCTGATCTGAAACAGTACCGTTCAGCAGTAAGTAGGTGGGTTGTGGAAACTATCGCGTGAGTCGTGTCGTGTCGAGATCGATATCGAACGTGCGGGCAGCGACCCCACTTTGTTTAATGTTAAGAGTAGATGAACTTAGTGCAGGTTATAAGTACATGAAACCGTCCACTAAAGGACAGATTGTCTAAGGCGCGTTGAGTTATTAGAATTTCACAGTCTGCTACACCGCTTCTCATGATTACAACTTGTGGGACACGTGTCCGCTTTGCATGGCAGAAACTTCGTTCGGACCGGCATTATGTTCACTTCAAAGAGTTTATTAAAGGCACTAGCTACGCCTTTATGAAGTATACCCATAAATATTAAATAAATACCTGTCAACAGTGTTTCTTTTTTTATTTTAGTCTAGCATTAACCACTAACAACAACCCTTATCTAAATAAATAAATATCTATTTATAAAATCGTAAGTAGTTTTATTTACAAAAGTCGTTCTCTTATCGCTTCAAAATAGGTTACCAATCTACATTTACAGTCATGTTCATTAAACCGCAAAGAAATATTAAACTCCATTGATAAGCCATATCTCTACGGTTATTACGTAGGTAGGTATGCCAAATGCCATTGGTTATACATGGTGACGCAAAAACTCACATTTAATAAAACCGAGCTGCATAACACAATAGTTTTACATACCTACTGTACCTAACAAGCAATCGATGAAAAATTAATTTGTAATTTATAAGCAACATTGGTCTTATTGGAAAATGCAAGACTGGTATTCAATCAATAGTTCACAATAACTAGGAGCTACGTTGTTCCGTCCCAGCGACGTTTCCGTTCGCATAGCTAACCGCTTTGTAGTGAAATATTAACTAAAAAAATATTGTACTGTTGAACCAACATAGTTTAAAATTTCAATTAAAACATGTCGAAGAGTGGATTGTGTCGGCGAAAGGCTCCGGTGTAGCCAGTGACCCGTATCTCGAGATCTAGGTCAAACAGACCATCGCACATATTGTCGAGTTTACGAACGCATCCGCCTACCGCACTACGATGTGGATTGATTGATTTCGTTTACTGTCAATCTAATTTTTAAAGAGTTACAGCGAAACAGACATAAAAATGTTATTATATTATATTTTCACAAATAGTTTACTACGTCATGGTACACGGCCGTGTCTGCACACATAAAATTGAATAGATAAACCTATAGTTACCTTATATTAATAATTTAAGATCAACTAGATGTCTTTAGTATAATCCGTTACGCATTAGCCATTTGATATGGACACTTGCTTGAGGAGTTTGGACAGTAAACGGAATTAGTTAGGTACCTATTTTACATTTAGGTATAAGTGCCCCTGATTGGCATCAGAGTATTTGTAAATAATTATGATAATAACAACTGATTTAACAAGGACCTATATTTTATCATAAGCGTTCGTAAGGCCAGTTTCTCTAAATAGATCTTGTCAACAAAGACTGAATCAGCCAATTATGTTGTTTTTACAAAGCAAACGTCAGTAATGTAGATTAATATTATAGTTACACAACTGATAAGTACAATACATGCGTAAACTTTACATGTGATAGATACCTACATACGACATTTTAAACGCCTGTGTACTCTATCAGACTGATGAAGTAAGTACTCTCCTATGGATGATGTATGAAGATACACCGGTTTTATTTGATGGTAATTAATCTATCGCGTTGCCATCTGATATAAAATAATTGCCTGGTCCAAATGGATACTCAAAATTCGAGTAAAACTTGTAAAGTTGAATAGATTATTTGTCGACTGAACTGGACTTGAAGCAATGAAGCCCATATGTGTTCATTAGGTACCTACACATGACGCATACGCACGGTCAGCTGCAAGCTGCAATCAAGTACGCATCGACAGCAGGGCAAGGTTAATCCAATGTAAATAAAATATATTTTAGTTTAAACAAACGTTTTATCTCGACATTTGTAAACACTACGTTCCATTAACACCGCATACGCGTAAATAATCAAACAGGAAAGACATTAAAGCATAATTTAACGTTCCAAAGTTAATCTCAAGGGAACGTAATAGAGTTTTATATATACTTATTTTCCTAAATATCGTTTATCGACCTGTAGGTGAACTAGATTGCCTACATAATTCTTGTGTTTATAATGTACTCACCTAGACGCTTTACATTGCACGCAAATTTGTAAATTAGTTTTAGCTATACAAAAACAGCCGTAGAGCTGCGTGAGTTTACGATAATGCGGTGTATTTGCATGTTATTTACTTCATATTTTGTATATAGAATATGTATAACCTCAGATTAGGTACACTTAGAAAAACAGACTGTAAAATTGTGGATAACGGGGCAGTAACTATTATATATATTGGTATGATTGTTATGTGGTATACAGAATGTTTCGCACTCTAGCTATTTTAAATTTGTGCTTATGTTATAGAATCGACTTTGATAGCATTTAACTCTAATAAGTAGATACCTATAATAGAAATTGACTGACATTACTACGTACCATATTAACTGGGTCCAACTCAGTTCAAGTATTCAGTAGAAGTTAAATAAATCACATTTTTGTTTATTTATTTTTCTATAAATAGGTTTTATTTTAATTTATTTCATTTATTTGTATCGCCTGATGTTATTCCTAATGCATAGATTTGAGCTTGTATGTTCATACTAGCAAAGTTAATACCTCATTGCTTTGGATGCTGAGCACATTCCAAGAGCTCATTACCCATGAAACAATATCCGTATTTATCATTTAATTTTGTTTCTTTTGTAATTTGCCGACCGCGAGACATATATATATCTATCGTCATTATTCGCTCAAGGTTTCAACAAAATGCTGCTCACATGTAGTGCGTGTGTTCAATCTTACCGATGTATAATTAATATATCTATTAATTAAAAACCACGTACATATGAACATACTATTACGCTCTTATGTATGTGGGTAGCTTCAACTCTTAAGACAAGCGTAAACATGCGTTAAATATAATTTGACTAGAAAGAGTGGATTCCAAAATTGTTCTTTCTAAATTTCTTATTATATACATATTTACTTTTATATATTTATTAAGCTTAGATAAGATGCGACCAAGCCCAAATAAAACGTGGGCAGCGTGCGTGGCGTGGCATATAGGTCAGTAGCTTTATTTGGTAATATTTTTATTCCTTCAATGAGGGCAACATTATGTAATATATCTACTGATGTAACGACTCTGTTATTTTTTAATTAAAATTAATATTATTAAATATAAAAAAACTGCTTGCGAACGTTACTTTCGTAAATAACGGTATCTACAGACCTGTAGATAATCTAATGACTAAAGTATTTAATTAAACGCTCTTAACCTAATTATAAATAAAATTTAATGTGCTACATCATTTTCCAATTAAATCATTAAATTGTATGCTACTCGATCCCTTACATCGAAACAACGGTGCTCAGTAAATCATAATATATCCAAAACGTTGTCTGTGGAGCAGACCTTCGTGTTGTTGATATCAGATATACCTACTAGTGTACTGTTCATTACAACTGGCTAAATATAATGTGTATCACAATAGCAGTGTCGTGGTCAAGGAAGACTCAAGAGCGCTAGTGACGTGAGATGCGGTCACGCGCGTGTTGCGTATATTTATAGCTTGTTGAGCTGAATCGGCCCCTTCGACCAGTGAACTTCAAAGTCGAACTGAAGTTCAAAGCATAATAGCTAACACTGCAAAAAGATCACTAGCTTTCTATTCGTTTATTTTTAGATTTTACTTTCCATGAGCATTTAGTGCACTCACTGAGCAGACAATATGATTTATCGACCTATATTCCACAGTCTATTCGTTTAAATCGACAGGCGAAGAACAGCAAAATATCTCTTATTCATTGAGTACCTAGGTATGATCGATATTTGCTATTTGACTAATCTTGAAGGCGCCGTAAAACTAAAATAATGTGATATGTAGATTCTAGAACTGGGGTCACTGTCGGTCACAAATCGATATTCAACTTTTATCTTGATTGGTTATATAACTACGATATGTATTTAGTTCAGAACTTTTCTATTTAGTCAATGAAAGTTTAGCTAGCAATAAATTGTAAACAAGTTTGTAGATTATCTTGTAGAATAGGCACGCAAAATTTACCTAGAGATGAAAACATGACTTGGCCAGTAAATACCATTAGGTACTTGTTAATTTAACTTTCATAGTTATATTCTCCTGAAAAAAGAAATGGAATACTAATACCATTTGAAACAGTTCTCTTTTCGTAAATGTAAAGAAATATCAAATTTTAAAACAAAGTTGATCATGTTAAGCTTTGTTAGGTACTTCCTAGGTAGGTATCGTAAAAAATTTGGTAGGTGATTGTAATTTTGTGAAAAGACTGCTTATTTAGAGAATTCCCAAATAAGTACTCATACCTAAAAACATGAACTCGAAATCTTGTTCAACTATGATACTTATAAGGAGGATTTTAGCCGCTACATTGCATAAATGAGTTAACCTAATTAACAAAAATAAACAAAGGCGTATCGTGCTCTATTATGTTATTAAAATTTTATACCGATTTCTGAAAGGCAGGACAACACAAAAGTTAGTTGACGGTCTTATAGTGTCAGAGATGTCAACGGCGGTGATTGGATATATTGGCAAGAGCCAATCAAATCATTTGATATGAGCTTGATTTTGACAAGTCGTCGTTAATAAATTAGCGTTTAGACATTCAGAAACCGAGTGTTAGTCAGTTCATAATTAAGCAACCATTAACGTAAAAGATTAATATTTGATTATCTGTACTACTATAGGTACAATATATTTCTATTTTTAAGTTGCATGTCATGGTTTAGGCAGGTATAACTGCCATTGATAGTTTATAACTACGATTATATATATATTCAAGTATTAAGATAATAAAATAATTAAAAAAGAAAGCATTTTAATTGAAATTAATAACTGTTCAATAAAATACATGTGTTGGTGGTTTACTTTGATTACGCGGCCTTGGATTCTGGACCTTATCACATTGGAACCCATTACCGTTATCGGTAAATGTGTAGGTAGTAAGTACATTGCTATACACCTCTTAGGCAATACAAGCATTATATTGAATTGCCATGAAGTACCAGCAATACACTTTGGTTGTAATCTAGCGTTAGCTACCGATTGCTAAATGAGCTGACCTACTATACTAATGTAAATAATCCATGTTCGACGACCGCTTAACCTGCTGCTTTAATCAAATATTTAAACATCGTTAAACGTTTAAACGAAATCACATATCTAGGCATGTATTATGTCACAGATATGTTTGCTTGGGGTCGACTCAGGTGCATGTACCGCTTATGTTATACCGTAACTAATTTACATGATGTTAATAATAGTGGTGGGGTTGAAATAAAGGAATGATGAAAGATAAAAAAAGAGTTGCGTACACTGTTAATATACATATGTGTGTATATATATATATATATATATATATATATATATATATATATATATATATATATATATATATATATATATGTGTGTGTGTGTGTGTGTGTGTATGTAGTAAAGTGTTTAATGTAGGAAATATCTTTAAGCCAAACCGATACATAATTTATATGACTTAATAATTTGGTGTCAGTGTGGTGTAGCAGAGTTCTAAGTTGACGTGTGATGTTAATCCTAGATTGACAACCATAGTTTTATGTAGAATATATAATTGTTAAATAATAAGTTTATCTGAATATACAAACTTACCAAGAAGAGCTTGAAACAGACGAGATTTAAATATTCTAATGACTCTCTCGATAGCAAGGCGTAGTTGTCGGTCCTGCGGCTTTACCAATTTGCTGTGGTAGTCTTCCAGCAGTTCTAATGCTCGGTGGGCCTCTGTCACACCAACGTAAACAATAAATCAGTAAAGGTAACATCGAGTTTTCATTGATATAAATAGGAACATTGTAACTGGGTCATGTTTACTTCATGATTTCATAATTTCTATGATAGTTGGTAGGTCATTTGAAACAAGCAGCTATTGTAAGGTAAAGCATACAGTATTATGGGTATTTGTATAAATCTTGGTAAACTAAATGTATATAATTATTAAAAATAGGTACAGTAGTGCTGAAGTAAGGAAGATAAATATACCAGCACTCGACCTATATATTACTAAAACGTAGAGTATATTTTTATGACACACACAGCAATAAAACAAAACTGAACTGGATTTATTGTTTTAATATGGGTAAAAAAGAAAGTAATAGGTGTAGCGCATTAGTCACTATAGAGCGCAAAATGTGGGTGCCTGGCAACCCTCTAATATCGATACGAATAACAGAAGGGTGCCTTAGCGAGCGCTGCCAGCCCTTTTGTGCAAATTAAATAAAAAGTCAATGACAACACGAACCAAACATGATCACTATAGACAATAAACGTCGATATCGGAATATCGAAATTCACCTTGCTTACGAACTGGCATCACGGCACCACCCCCACACGATATTTTAGAAACTAATACACTTGAGACAAAATTAAACGGAAATTATATTTCACAGCGACAATATGATGACACTGATCATTTTAAACAATTTTAATCACAGCTAAGATCATTTTCGAACGGCACATATTGTCGCACAACGAAAACATTTAGAAGATAAGGTACGAAATGAAGCGCGGTAGTGATGCCGCTTATGAGGGCCATCGAATACTGCGCCCGATGGGATTGGTCGATTTTCACAGTGACGTCAGGGGGTGGATCCATAGACAAAGGAAAACGTAGACAGGGGTTGGAAAAATGTATCAGGGATGCCACATATCACGTGTAGGCTAAGCTATTCCTTACGTAATAATATTGTGGTAACATTGATGATTATTTCGCAAGTTTGACTTCCTAATTACATTCTGGATAACTTATTTAAAATTTTCGTCATTAGAGTGGTCTGTGACCACCGTTCACATACAATATGCACGGTGGTATATCGCGTTGTTTTAAATCTGTGCAGACCTAAGCTAAGCGCTGAGTAGGCAGGAAGTAAAAACAACTTAACGTGCTAAGCTAAAGAGAAGCGCTGTTAATTAACAACTTAAGTAGTTAAATATACCTTGTCTCCATAGATAAAGGAAACCATAGATCTAACTTGTGAAGTCCGCGCACAGTATTCGCGGTTTTCTAGCTTTCTTTTATTAGGTACCTACTGAGTATTTCGTAGTTCTAACGAAACCCATGGTAGGTATACCTATTACCTATGTTCAAGTACCAAGTTCTTTTAACAAGACTTTTAAAGATAGATAGCTAACAAGATAATTATATGATTGAAATTAAACTCATTTATACGGATTTTATCGCGTTGTTTATTTAACACTGTATTACATAATTTAGAAATTGTTACACTACCTACGACTACTATTGAACTTTACAATTTTTAAGCTAATAAAATTATTAAATCTATTTATATTTAGATTTACACTTTCCTCGACGTTTCGGTTGCCTTTCAGCAGCCATGGTCACGGGAAGACGCGATAAAATCCGTTTAATTATGAGTTTAATTTTAATGAATAACAATCGCGTAAACAGAAGACAATATTAAGATAAGTATATTATCTTCAATAAATAAGAATAAATATTGTCTAATGAGAATAGGTTGATTAGGTTGATATGTTTTGATTCGCATGAATTCGCTGGATTTCATTCTTAACCGACATAATACGTAGGTAACTAAAGCAGAGGTCTGTACATTTATGCTCCATAGTTAGTCAGGTATCTATGACAGTTTTAGCGTAGATTTAAATATAATGCTTAATATCCTAAAAATGATTGTGTAGTCACTATAAAGCCTAAGCATGTAAGAGATTAAGCCGTTAAAATGTTAGATTTAAAACCCACAGCACGTAAATATACGATAATCTCACGTTTTGTTATTACTATTGGTACACGGTATCGTTTAAAAGAATATATATATACATAAATGTGATTTTCTTTAACTTCATGTCATAAGGCCGTTTCAAATTAAAGAAAACGACTGCTTAGTTTAGTAAAATTAAAATATTTCATAAAAGTATTCACAAAACAGTGAATCTAATACGAAACAAAACGTATAACGAATTTTTGACAAATCGTCTGACCTTGAGCGCCCTGCGCAACATTCGTGAATCCAACCGAGCAAGATTATTGTTCTGTCGAGCCAGTCTCGATATATCTATCTACTGTGTGTAGGTACGTAGATATTTATTAGATAAGTAGTACTTAGTGTAGTTCAAAATCTGTGAGTGTTGAGCGCAAAGATGCCTCTATTTGGTAAAAAAGATTTCGGACGAAAGTCCAAAAAAGATTGTAGAGAGTCTGAAAAACAACCATCAATCGAAGACAAATACACCGTCAAAGATCTACTTGGGACAGGAGCGTTTTCCGAGGTACGTTTGATAGAGAGCAAAGAAAACGGGCAGCTATTCGCATGTAAAATTATCGACAAGAAGGCTCTCAAAGGCAAAGAAGACTCTTTAGAAAATGAAATTAGAGTCTTAAAAAGATTCAGCGAACAAGCAAAAGTGGAGGGTGGCGAAAAGAAAATGTTTTCTCACCCGAACATCGTCCAGCTGCTCGAGACATATGAGGATAAAAATAAAGTGTATCTGGTGATGGAATTGGTCACTGGTGGTGAATTGTTTGACAGAATAGTCGAAAAAGGTTCTTATACTGAAAAAGATGCGTCCAATCTAATAAGACAAGTGTTGGAAGCTGTTGATTACATGCACTCACAGGGAGTAGTGCACAGAGATCTTAAACCGGAAAATCTGCTCTATTACAGTGCAGATGAGGATAGCAAGATCATGATCAGTGATTTTGGTTTGTCAAAGATTGAAGATTCTGGCATTATGGCTACAGCCTGTGGCACTCCAGGTTATGTTGCACCTGAAGTACTGGCACAGAAGCCATATGGCAAGGCTGTTGATGTGTGGAGTATAGGAGTGATATCATACATTCTACTATGTGGATATCCACCATTTTATGATGAGAATGATGCCAATCTGTTTGCTCAGATCCTGAAAGGTGACTTTGAATTTGATTCACCTTATTGGGATGATATTAGTGATTCTGCAAAAGATTTCATTCGGCACTTAATGTGTGTTGATGTGGACAAGAGATACACCTGCAAGTAAGTTTCATTTCACATCTGTTTCTACTATTATTATTATTTGATTAGTTAACATTGCTATTCGCAAATGTGGCATTATGGTTGTACTATTACTCTTGGTCATGATGATATCCAATAAACTTGACGTCTGTTATGTGGATAGTATATTATATTAAGCTAACTATTTCAAAATTGAAAGATTAGATTTTTATGGTATTCTTATTTTAGGAATTAGCATTACAATAACTCTTGTAATAAAACAAACAAGATTATTTGTTTAAGTTTGCATTTTTCACTAAACATAATCACTTAGCTCATAACTGTGACATATAATTTTTATTTTATGAGTGTCAGCCATTGAATTGCAGATTTATTGTTGCTGCAGAAAATCCTTTGCATATAATTACTAGTTTTCAGGAGATAACATATATATGATAAGAAATAATACATAGGAGTACCTACATAGCACTTGCTTTGTTTTATAAAGAAAATTAAACAGAATTTCACTTGATACCACTTTGTGTTCAGTAATAAACACACAAAATTAAACTGGTTACCAGTTATGTAAAATGGTATACCCTTTTCTAAATTTTCCATAGTTTAGTTACTTAAATTAAAACCTGTATTTCTAAACTAATTGGAATTGTGTATTATATATGAACATATAGTCCCACTTCTCTATCAGTGCCTCTTCCCAGAGGCACATTTATTTTGACCATATTTTACCAACTATTGTACCACATAATAGGAGGCAAGCTTATTGTTGTCTACTGATGATAGTTTCAGATTTGCTAATGCTACTGAGAATTTCTAAAAAGAAACACTTAAACACAGTGCCTAACCCGGGAATAAAAACAGAGACCTCATATGCAGCAGTCTCATTCACTACTGCTGCTCTAATATAAACTTAAAAGCACCTGGCATCCATTGCAAATATGTACATTTTTAATTATAAAGTTTTGGGGGAAACAGTTTAGTTGTTGGCAGATGGGACACTTGTAACATACAAAGAATTATGACTTATAAGTATGAATAAAATGTGTTCTAGGTATTATAAGTGAACCACAACATACATTGTTAATACATAAAGTAAAAGCAAATAATTTATACACAGTAACAACATTGGTGTTCTAATATTTGGTATTTTTGATTCATTTATGTATTATTTTTGCCAAAGCCAACAAAGGATTCTTGCCAAATCCAGGTTGGTACCACATTCAGCAGTTGTATTATTCCAAAAGTATAACTAGAATTATTTAAATAGCAGTATTGATTATGTATAGTCTTATTGTTAACCTGGGCTTTGCAAATGGTACATTCATAATCAATAGAATAGGGTGTTGTTAGTAGATGACCTAATCAAATGGCTGTTGACTCTAATCTTTTGCTGTCAGGACTTATCTATTTAGTTTATATGATCTATAAGCAGTAATAGCTTAGTACTGTCATGAGTTTGAACTGAATACTTCACATTACTTTTGCAAACATATTTAACAAATTCAATTCTTTAAATTAACTATTCACATAACAAGTGTAAGTATATCGAAGAGGTCTCTCTAATGTTAATATCATATAAAGATTGCTGGGACTATGAACACTATAATTTTATTATAGTATAAGACCTATAGACTACAATCCTGAGTGGATTGTAAGTTAAAAATAGAAGCATGGATTAATTTATTCAGCCTTCAACTAGAAATCACAGCAATATGCTACTCTGCAATAGGCCTTTCTTATTTTATGTATAATTAAAGTTATCTGATGGCAATGATGCAACCTTTAGTAGATGAACTCATAAGAAGAAATAAAATCATTAGTAAATATTTATTACTGAGTTTATTATGTATATTACATAATCCTGATTAAAACATGTGGAGTTGTTTGAAATAGTTTGCTAATTAATGGCTTTGTCTGTTTATCTATACACTATCAAAATAATCTTCTTAAAATATTTAATTGTGGCACAATTTTTATACAATACTAGATGTGCTCGCGGTTTCACCCGTATTTGTCGTTACTGCGCCGCTGCCGTGGGTCGTAGTGGGATGTTGTATAGCCTATAGCCTGCCTCGATAAATAGGCTATCCAACACTAAAATATTTTTTTAATTCGAACCAGTAGTTCCTGAGATTAGCGCATTCAACCAAAGAAACAAACAAACTCTTCAGATTTATAATATTAGTATAGATTACTCTTGGCCAAGGCTTGAACATGGTGCTCAGACAATGCCTTGCATTGAATCTTGATTCTTGCTATTTGACAAGTTAATCAGTTGCTTTAATTTTACATAAATGGTAGATACAAATTTTTTAATAAGGTAAATTAATTATGAGAATTTAGCAATACTATAGGTAGTTAACTAACTTAAAACAATAGTGACTGTGCTTTTTAACTAAAACTTGGTCCTGCAACAAGAACTAATTTTCATGTTAAATATTGTTATTATAAATATGAGTGAATATTGATTAAGTATAGATCTATCCATTCATTTATCCAATTTTGTCTAAAACATTGTGTATTTAGCATTATAAATATAGTTTTAAATGTTAAATTATTCACATATTATAATAATTTGAAGGATACACATACATTCAAATTTAGAAACAATAACATTACTTTGTGTTCAGCATACAAGAAATATAATAATGTTTAGTTCTTTAAACATATCAGAAATCAAAAAAATCTAACCCAAATTTAGTAGTTAAATATAAATATTATTCCTATTTATATTTAACTGCTAGAGTTAAAGTTAAATTCATGTATTTTAACAAATACACTTTACTAGGAAAAGGTGTTATATAGATATAGGTATCTTACCAAAACTGTTGAAAATGCCATTTTAGTAAAAACTTGTAGATTAACATTTCAGATTAATAAACAACATGTTTTGAACAACCTAATAAGCATACAAATCTTGTATAGTATATCCAAGTTAGTGATTTCAACAAAATTATTGACTACTTTATGATCAAGAAGTTTTCCTTGTAAAAAGGTCATATGTGATTGATTGTTGTGTATTATCATGACAATTTTACAAAAAGGTTTATGGTAATGGGCCCAACATGCATAGGCCCTTTGGGAGTTTTAATCGGTTACGGGTCCGTTCGCCCCCTAGTAGGTATTTGTCGCCATCCGCCCCCCCAAATAATTTTAGTACCGTTTCGCCCCTTATTAAAAGGTAAAAAAGTAAGGGTTTGGTTGGTTCCTTCTTAAACCCACCCAAAAATAGGAGCACAGCGAAGCGGGGCTCCGTCGACTTAGTTTGATCTCTTTAAAATATTTTAGTAAGCATATTTTGCTGTGCAATTAGTATTTTTGGTGGAACAAAGGCAAAAAATTGGGGAACAGTTAAGGTCCTGTTTTTTTACTATTAAATAGTAAAGATGTGACTTAAGGGGCGAAAGGGTTTGCTAAAAATTAATATATCTTATTTTATCTTGGTTCTCTCCTTGATTAGGGGTGATAGGGCTCTGAGTTAAGGGGCGAAACTACAAGTTTCTATGAAAGGGGTGAAAGTGGTGGAAAGCAAGGGGCGTACGGGCTCGAAACCTTTTAATCTAAAGTGGTTGCGACACCTACTGAGGATGGACAATGCTGGTATATATCCACATAATATACGGAACCTAATAAATCCGAACTATGGGGATGTTAAGGTATGATGATATTAATGCTTGAATTTTTTACTTTCGATACTCGTATAGGATCAAGTCACGATAACGTATAGTGATTTGCCGACTCACTCACAATACCCGGTCGATTTCGCTATCACAAATCTTATGAATACGGAGGCTTTTATGATTACTATGGGCAACAGCTCAGGTCGAACGGGTTTGCTCCGTAGTTACGCCCTTCAAAATTACATTTCCCCCACTGACCATACACGTTGCTTTAGTTGCCCGATAGGAGAGGCAAAGCTTAGGCGATACCACTCTTATGGCAAACTAAAGCAAACCAGAGTTGAGACAGTCACTATTGGATTTGCCCAGCCTACTGTATATAGTGGCATACTAAGGCGAACTAGAATTGAGACAGTCACTCTTGGATTTTCTCAGCCTATCAGTACCTAGATATTTTAGAGGATTTTGTTCCACGAATATTTTTTTAACATCTTGCATTGTTATTATTAGCTTAATAGTTATTCTGGTATCATAAAAAAATATTTTTTGTAGCCGTATGTACTACTTCTTGATATAGTTTACGACCTTTTTGGTGCTGTTCCATAAGTTTGCACTTATGTTTAAAATCCTTAGTAAGGTATGCCTCGTATTTGAAACCCGGTTCAGGTTATCCGTTATAGGGATTTTCTGTATGGCAATGTGGCTCTAAACTAAAATTAGTTCGCCTCTTATTAGGCACCTTAACTTAGCGCAAAAAGTTTAATATATTAGACACATATTTAATTAGTTTTCATCCTGAATGGGGATGGCGAGATTACACATGTAAAGGCGTGATTCGTATGTATATGTTACTTGTTAATTATGTTTATATGTTGCTGTTTATGATTGCTGAACCGCTTCCGTGGCTCGTAGCGACGTGTAATGTAGTCTATAACCTTCCTCAAGAATTAGGCTACCAAATGCAAATAGTATTTTTGTAATCCAACTGGTAGGTAGTTCTAGAGATTAGCGCATTTAAACAGGATAACGTAACCTTTTTAGTTTTATTATATTAGTATAATTATTGTGATGAACGACATTATTATGATACTTAAGAGAATAAAAGTATTGTTTCATTTAAAAATTGGAAGACTCATCAGAGGCACTTGTTGCGAGGTTAGAAAGTAGCATTGAATTATAGATGCCTATCTGATGTTTTTATCCATGTGATCGGTACTTATTTACACACGTACCTCTTTTGGATTAGAATAATAATATATGTTTTTAAGTCTCCTTACCAAAATGCTAAAAACGGAACCCGTATCGTTTGTCTGTCTGTCACAGCCGCATAATTTATAATTAACCTTTAAGTCTTGAAATACCAGTCATAATTAAAAACCTATTGTGTCTGGCCGCTGCCACGCCGCCCGGTGAGCCACCGGAACTCGAGGGGTTAATAATTTGAAATAGTCAGTAGTCTCCTAAATAAGAATATATTTTGTTAATATTAAGTAGGATTACTTGAACATATGGGGTATCATATGAAAGGTTTTTACTTTGAAACAAGACCAAGAGGAAAAGACCTGGTATTAAGTAACCTAAACCGATGACCGTGCATGAAGAATGTAATGCCAATGATAAAAGTGAGAGCGGAAATAGTAGACCGTAGTCTCTATCTACCTTTGGGCAAACAGGCGTAAAATATATACACTACCGTTCAAAAGTATTTGGCCACCTGCATTTTTCTTTAAATTACAAACAATACCTTTTTAAAACTATTTTATTGACTTTCATCGTTTGTATCGTTTATCGTTTTCGTTATCGTTTGTATGTTATATATTTGTATTGTGTTTTGTAAAATGAATATAAAGTTGTTTCATTGATTTAAAAATTTTACAATAAGCCTATTTAAGGGTGGCTAAATACTTTTGAGCGGTAGTGTACGTAGGTAGGTATATAAGCCTTTAAATCGATAGAGCTAGTTTGTAACTTAGTAAATTCTTTTTTATTACTTATATATGTACATTTGTAATTTTCTTTTATCGCAGTATGTAATTTTCTTTTATTGCAACATTGGTTGCAAGTACCTACTTAGTTAAATTACTTACTTAAACACCCTGATACTGTTAAGCATATATTGTCAGCCGGATAAAAGATCTCAGTAGAAATTTTAATGTGCTCTACAGTAAGTTAAATATTTTCTTATAATCTACTAGCTGATCCGGCAAACGTTGTTCTGCCGTTTAAATTATTTCTTGGCGGTATGAAATATACTTCACGACCTATTCTCATACCTACCAAAATTTCATAAAAATTATTCGAGCCGATTTGAAAAAGTGCGGCGACAAACACCGTGACACGAAATTTTTATATATTATATAGTGTAAGCACGTGCTATGCATGAGGTCTCGCGTTAGATTCCCCGGTTGGGTAAAGGATTATTGGGGATTTTCTGTAGAGAAATTCGCAGTAGCGGCACGGAATCTGGTACTGTACCGGGCAATAGGCTCGCCCTCTATTACGTGGAATTTAAAAACGCAGTTGGCGAAATATGTTTATTGTAAGCCTCTGCTAGCATATGGTTATGTATGTATGTACTTACTACAAATATTTAATAATCAACTGCAACCCACGATTCGTGTGGTGGATCGCCAGGTTGTGCTGTATAATTTACTACAATTCTTAATAGCAGGACATAATCTGGGCGATCTAATAAATAGATCCTACGCCCTCAAAGACATTCACTCTGGGTTGTGGTAAACGGCCATCAAAGTCAGTGACAAGTTCGGCAAACTGAATATCTGGACACTAAACTATGTACTTACACTTAAACTTGACTACCATGCTTAGACGAGAACTTACTTTTCAGGCAAGCTTTGGCTCATCCATGGATTTCCGGAAACGCCGCCAGCAACAAGAACATCCACGGCACTGTATCTGAGCAACTTAAGAAGAACTTCGCCAAGTCGCGCTGGAAACAGGCTTACCATGCTACTACTGTTATCAGACAAATGCAGAAGATGGCACTGAATAGCAGCAGCTCAAGTCGCAATGCCAATGCTCAGTCCAAACAATAGCTGTGTTGTTTGACTGCCCACCTTCCAATTGCCACTGTTACATCTGCCTAGAGAGAGGTACCTAATGATAGGTTTTAAAAGTCTTGAATTAATAAGTTGGGCGTGATCTTGTTACTGCAGCGCCATTTGGTGTGATGCTTGTTAAATTGGTAGATATATCATATTAATTGGGATTCATTGTCAAAACAGTTGCTAAGAGACGCGTCTGAGATTTGTCATCGCTATAATTGCGACGCCTCTCGCCATACTCCATTTTTAAATCAGCGCTTGACAAAATCTACGTATGTGGAGCTGTGCTTATATAACGATGTGCGTTCCCATTGAGGGACCACATTTGAATTTTGAGCTTTTGAATGCGTCAGGCTTAAGTAAAAGTTCTCAATCAATTGTAAATTTAGCCTCTTGTTTGTAAAAGTAGCCACTCAAAAGTTACAATCGGTCAAAGGTGGTCCGTCAGTCGTGATTAACAGGCATCCATATCTCATAACCTAGTTAAAAATTACAACTGCTATAAATTACTACTCTTAGTAAAAGATTTGTAAAACTATATTACCTTGATCCTAATATTTCTTCGTAGGAATTTGATTATTATTTGAAACAAATTGTATGTATTTTCATACTGTTTAGTAAAGTAATCATTAGTAAAAAACAACTACTAAAGAATAGACTGTATCATTGGTCTATATAACTTCCATATGCTATGTACATTGCTTTTTCCTATGATAAGCGTTTCAATTGAGGGACCACCTTCAATCGATTGAAACTTTTGACTGGCTTCTTTTACAAACTAGAGGTTGAATTTACAATCATTCAAATACTTTTACCAACGTTAAAACCATAATTCCAAATTCCATTGTAGTCTCCACTCAAAGTGAACTTATAGTGATCGTTTGAGGGACCACCTTCTGCATGCTAGTTCTTTTTATACAGTGAACAGGAAAGGTTGATATTTAATATTATTAGTTTTACAAATCTTTTACTAAGAGTAGTCATTTATAGAGCAGTTGTAAATTTTACCTAAGTTATGAGGTATGAATGCCTGTCAGTCACAACTGACAGACCACTTTTGACCGATTGTAACTTTTGAGTGGCTACTTTTACAAACTAGGGGATAAGTTTACAATTGTTTGAGAACTTTTACTAACATCTGACGCATTTAAAAGCTCGAAATTCAAATGTGGTCCCTCAATGGGAACACACACTATAAAACGTATCCTGTAGGCATGTTACATAATGATTAAAAATCAACGAACTGTTTATAAGACATTACGTCTAGTCATTTTATAATTTCTGCTTGCATAAAAGATATATTATACCACTTTAATTGGATTAATAAATTATAAACTGTAGTTGAGGAACAGATAAGATGTTACCTATATTCTTTCAAACGTATTTCCTAAAACTATCCTATATTTCATGACATGTATCTGCTGTCTATCTTCAATATTTATACACAATATGTCGACGTCAAATTACTGTTATAACTTTCAACAGTAACAAGACATTGTTTAATAACATGTATTATACTAAATCTTGTATGTTTTTGCCAATGTTCCATATTGTTTAATACATTTGAAGCAAAACAAAATAATTAGGTAGGATATTAAAATGTTCTCTTTAAAAGATACTGACTAAATAATTATTACTTAGGTATGGTGATACTGACAAATCACATAATAATAATAAGGTCTGTTGCAAAATTCCTTAGAATTACAAATTGATAAAGTGACGAATATTTACATTTAAATGATAATGGTTGGATATGATAAAAGTATATTAGGCATTGAGAAATTTGAACCGCTGGTTACTATATGTAAACACCCAAATATTTGGAGTATTACCATTATATGAATTTGAGGTAATGAGGACATGTATTGTGATTATTCTATTTAACCCTTCAAAGTAGTTGTTTTAAAGTTTGTTAAATGATCACCTATGCTATGCCTAGCGTAAGTTTTGTGATTCTAAAGCTAAGTCCTATATATCCACTGTCATATTCAAATACCTGTTAAGTAGTGAATTATTATAACTTACCTATATGCACTGTTGAATTCAATGTTGTCATAATAATACTCTGCGTTAATAACGATTATATATAGTGCTGTTACTCGCAAGTATCATCTCATAGTATCCCACGACTTTCATCAATATATTATTTTGCGTAAAAATTAATTATTATTTTCAATGGAAAAATGAAAGATCTGTACGCAAGACTGAAATTATAAGTGATAGCTAGTTATTTTTCTGTAAAACTTGATATGAGTAATTTCTCACAGAATTAATTAGTCAAAATTTTTGGAAAGAATACCTTATTTCATGTAAATTAGATGTCAAAAATATTTTATGTTACTTTATTAGTGGAATAGCAGTAAATTAAATAGGAGCAACGTATGTTTTTAGATGATTTGTTGCGTTAATGCAATTTCTAGTAGCATTTGTTTGACTATAGCTTTTATATTGACACATGATGTGTCTTGCGTAAAGCAGCGTTGATTTTCAACTTGCTAGTTTCCTAATACATACAATCCATATGTAATTAAGAGTAATGTAGTGATCACTTACAGATTTGATTGAAAGTGAATCTCATTTTTCCTTATATTTCCTGCATTTTTCTCTTTACAACAATGATCTGAAAATATTCGGATGCCTTTGTATTTAGTATGTTACTATCTTAATGTCAAGTAAAGTAATCAAATTGTTACATTCCTTCGAGGATATTTTTGGCATTTGGAGAAAATCTCTTTTAAACTCTTACATTCCAATTCTTCAGTATATTTTTTATATGCAAATATTGTATTGTCTGTGTATGTCTTATTAAAGGATTTGAACAAACAGTGTCAGAAGCATTTGTTATGTAATAATAATTTGACTTAGTTACGTTGGTGTACTTATGTAATTTTACATCAATAGTAGGTACTTAGTAAATATCTTATTTAGTAATGTGCGAAGCCTTTACAGCTACTAAATTTATTGAACATTCCAATTAGGGCTTAATAACAATACTTTTTGATTACGAAGCGACTTGTGTTCACGCAGTTTATATGTGTATTTACGCGGACAACCGACGCAATTGATTTTTGGAAAAGATACGATTACTTTTTTTAGCGAATCGTATTACTCTTCCGTCCACACCTTTCACTGGATACTAATTATGTCACAACTTATTGAACTAGGCTACTAATCCGTGCCATGGTGTCGCTGAGGCATTATAGAGTTAAATAAACACCAATTTTCCGATTTGTATAAATGAAAATTGGCCTAATGAAAACTATAAGTCTGATTTCATGTGTATTATACAGTCCAACATGAAGTCTTTATTCAATATCTCATTATCTCGTTCCGAAATTTTAATCTGAAGGCGTGATTGCCATGGCGCGGGCATGTGCATGTGGATGCTCTGTTCAATAATAATTTCGGTAAGGACTCGGGCAGGAAGATAGTATTTTAAAATCTGTAAAGGTCTTCCTTTCCAAAAATCTGTTAATATTACGTTGAGCCAATTATCATGACCCATTAGCTTGTTAATGACTATGACTTGTTTGTGACAATTAGCCAAGCTGGCGGCGCGTGATGCGCGAGCTAATCTATGTATGTTAATCGTTAATGCTTTTTGAATTATCGCCATAATAAATCATCGCTTGATTGTTAAGCATTGCACTGCTTTAAAGTTTTTAATAATTGTAAGTGTAGTAACGTTCAATAAATAATTGTCTAAATGCGCCTTAATAATCTGTGTAATTTTAGTAGTTCTGTCAGTGCTCCTTGTATTTACTATAGTATAAATGTTAAGAATACTATTATAGGTTTTGTCGTTACATTGTTAGAAGCAGGTAGACTATCATTTATTTGACAATTATTATTGATCTTAATACCTAATTTATGTAATTCCTTTATGTAATTTTTAACAAATATTGGTATACTATTATTATTGATCTTTATGACGATTTTATAGTCAATGTATTTTATGCGGTGACGTACGGGCAGAGTTGCCATTATAATCTGATATATAATATTCGTTCAAATTACTTATGTGTAAACAGAATGGCTCATTTGATATATACAAAGTGCCATGACTTTTATTGTAATGTGTATTTTATACTACGTATTTTATCACTTATGTGTTGTTCATTTCATTCCCATGATTTTTTAACTACGCACAATATTTTACGTAATTAAGCGTTAATTTTAATGTTGTCTGTTAAGCAACTTATTGAAGCCGGCGTTTGAACACTTGATTTGGTAAATGTTAATATTCTGTTCCTTGTTCAGCACAAACACTTATGATGTTCATCGAAGTTGGTATCGTTGGTAAACGAGCGACTCGTAGTTACGCTAACGTGATCTTGCCATTGTTACACAGTTATATTACCCAAGTTTTAGCGTTATACACTATTTCAAGTTTGCTCTCTACTTTATCCATTGTGTTGTTAGTTGAGTTTTCATTGTGCCAAAACCATATCATGATCAGTGATAAATGTTGTACTTGTAACATATAAGAATTCCTGTTTGTTAGACACTTTTAAACACATTTTATCACAATAGTGACTGCAGTGCTAAGCGAGATATTCAAGTTCCTTATCATTCGAATACTACTAATTTTTTTCTTTATTCATTAATGTATGTTTAGTGTAAGAGTAATCTATAACATATTTACTATTTTTCGAAGGTTATTAAACTATGTATATGTTTTAAATGAACATACACGTTTTAGTTTCTATATATATATCTAATTAAGCACAATAGTCTAAGGGCTGGGATGTAAAATCAACAAGTTTGTTTATTTCATGTCTGCAAAATTCTTCTGTTCTTATTCATATTTTGGGTTGTGAATATTATTTTTTTGAAAAATGTTTAACTTGACGGAAATTTCATCGGGAAGTTGTATTAACTTGTGACTAAGATCTGATTAATGTTGAAAAATCTTGTGATTTAGATTTTATACTTCTTGTTTAAAACAATCAAAATTTATTAGTAGATTCTTAGATGTTAGCTATATTTTCAATGTCATTGTAAATAAAATGCCAACTTGTTGAGACACTTGTTTCATTGTTTACAGCCAATCCAACGACAATCTTTATTATAATTTAAATTATTTATAATGTTAACTTTATATTACAATATACATTATGATTATACCATATAGCAACGGAATGTCTACTGAATCTCCTCGCCGAGGAGCGACAATTGTTTTAGGAATTGCGACGCGTTGGGCAGGGTCGTCGCGCCGTATATTATCTTCCTTGATGTACCGCTGGTGGCTTGTTGCTGAAATATATACAAATGTTAGAATATGTTTATAAATCGTACTCCTATAGTTTTTTTTAAAGATTTTCAAGGTATCAGCGTTATTTATTTGTATATTTTGTAGGATTTTGTAGCTGTAAGCTAAAAGGGAAAACAAGCGTGTGCGTTACTCCAGCAAAATAATGTCGAAAATAGTAATTTACGCACATTTTAAATTTGTTGCACGTATAGTTTTTTTAGTTATTTCACAAAAACATTTCCTGCTGGGGTAACATTAGAAACGTTACCGCAGCCAGACATTTTCTTTTTTAATGGGAATATTGAAATAAATTTTAGCTATATAATTAGTTGTCTAGACGAGGTAAATGTTGCAACTTATTTCGTATTTGTTCTATCTTCGGCTGCGAAGTTATTCGAGATCCTGCTGGAGTAACGCTTGTGCGTTTGCTGGATCTCTGAAACGGTTAAGCTAATTCTAATTCAAATCACCTTTTTTACATGACTTCGTGAGAATTAGTTATAATTAGTTGTGCAATAAAAAAGCAAAAATAATGCACCGTTTAAAAGTTATTTAATTAAATATAAAAACGCTTCATTACGTCCTAACACTTTGAATAAGAGCTGTAAAGACCTTACTTTAAACGTTATTTTGTAGCTTGTAGCTGTCTTCAAATGTATATGAAGTTTCATTAGTATCCTGTAAGTACCTACCTAATTAACAAATTATGATGAAATTTAGTTCTCCACGTTCACGGTCACAATGCGCGCGGAATTATTTGGCCACCGATAACCTTGTATGTGGATATATAAACTGAATGTTATATCAATAATGAATTGGTTTGTTCAGTTTTATACCTGTACGATTTCAGCGTAGTACATACAATAGTTAACGAGATATTAAAATAATAGTCATTAGGAAGCGTAAGACCGTGGTTACCCGACTATGTTTACGTGGTTACAAAAACGCGACCGCGTAGTACATTATGAAATGAAACTATTTCTTATTGGTTTATTCTTTCGATTCATTGCAGGCAGGTTATTCGTACATACCTATATGTACTTACTTATCTATTATTTTAGCGGGCCAGTGCTTCGATCAAATATACCATAGATGCACGTTCTCGTACTAAATCATACCCATATTATGTCAACGAATAGAAGTGAACAATTATAGTTATGTTTACTCGTTCGACTATTTAAAAATAGTTGTAATTAATTTAAATTCACCTTAATATAAAACTTAACATTTAGTGATAGTGTCGTATCGAAAAAAATATTTATGATACTTTGCCATACGTATGTATGGCAAAGTATCATAAATATTTTTTTCAATCTCTTACTACGGTAAAAATATCATATCATGTAAATAAAACATTCTGAAATGAACCTTATATAAACAATAATTAAGTATACCTAAACTCGTCGCAACGATTCCAACAGTTCCAAAGTAGTGGTGTCGGTTCGCTCTCGCTTACGGGCAGTGCACACGCATTTGAATATAAATGAAAATATTTTCAAATATTACCTATATTGTTTAGTGCCATACTCATCAAAATAATATAATACATAATTTCATAAAAAAAACTATACCTACTTAACGAAAGTACGACGCTCCATGCTTTTTTTGCACTTTTGAGTATAATTTTGGCATTGTGAACGTCACACTGCTAGCGCGGTCATAAAGAGGCTGCGAGCGAAACTGTTCATACGGCTGATTTATGCCAAGTTTGGTTAGCGCCGTTTTTAAAGCGACGATCGTGCATCTATGGTATATTTGATCGATAGGCCATACATATGTTCTGTTGTTTCACCGGTAGTTTTAAATATTTGAAGTAAAAAGACTGCTTAAGATTAGATATATGATTTATGAATGTGAAATAAACATTATTATTATTATTAAAAATATTGTTTATCAATTAACGGTTGAATAAATTCAACCAATAACGTCACCTTTAGTAAGTATGTGCAATCGTGTACATAAGTAGCCGGAAAAAAATAATAATAAATAAATATTGTTGTGTATATAAAAGTGCCTGTACCGAACTAGTGAGGTGTATTATACTAAACATTTTAGAAGATAGCATAATGTACTACGCGGTCGTTTTTTTGTAACCACCTAAACATAGTCGGGTTACCACGGTCTTACACTTCCTAATGGCTTTTATTTTAATATCTCGTTAATTATTGTATGTACTACGCTGAAATTGTACAGGTATAAAACTGAACTAACCAACTAATTATTGATATAACATTCAGTTTATATATCCACATACAGGGTTATCGGTGGCCAAATAATTCCACGCGCATTGTGACCGTGAACGTGGAGAACTAAATATTCATCACCATAATTTGTAAATTACTTACAGGATAATATTGTCTTCTGTTTACGCGAATGTTATTCATTGAAATTAAACTACTATATTTCAGCAGCCATGGTCACGGGGAGACAGAGAGTCTCCCCGTGACCATGGCTGCTGAAAAGCAACTGAAACGTCGGGGAAAGTGTAAACTTAAATATATATATATACTTTAATATAAATAGTTTTAATAATTTAATTAGCTTAAAATTAGTAAAGTTTAATAGTAGTATAGTAGTGTAACAGTTTCTAAATTATGTAGGTAATAAAGTGTTAAATAAACAACGCGATAAAATCCGTATATTGTACTTATATGATACTAATGAAACTGCATATACATTTCAGAGATCTAGCAAACGCACAAGCGTTACTCCAGCAGGATCTCGAATAACTTCGCAGCCTAAGAAAGAATAAATCAATGGCTTATAGTGAAAACCTCGTAACTGCGAAATACGTAACTTTTCAGGAGGCACAAAAAACTGCGGCCTGTAAAATTTTGTTCCAAAAACCAAAAATCAAATCAGACCTTTATTAACATGTAATTTAAATGTTCTTCTACGTATTTTATTCAAATACTTAAAATTCTTAATTAAAAATATTAATCTTGAATTTTTTGGACAAGTTTTGTTGCGCAGTCGCGAGGTTATCGCACCAAACTGACTCGAATGAGTAGTTACAAGGTATGCATTCAAGATCATATTGACGCTACAAGTATCGAATCAAATCTTGCGTGAAACAAGATTGTGCCTTAAAAGGTTTTCTTTACAGAAATATAATAAAATAAATTAACTTAAAATTGCATACCCGAGGTTTTCACTCTAAGCCATCGAAATACGAAATATGTTGCAACATTTACCTTGTCTAGACAACTAATTAATATAGCTAAAATTTATTTCAATATTCCCATTAAAAAAGAAAATGTCTGGCTGCGGTAACGTTACTAACGTTAACGTTAACAGGAAATGTTTTTGTGAAATAACTAAAAAACTATACGTGCAACAAATTCAAAATGTGCGCAACAATTACAGAAGCTGGGCAATTAATTTATCTGTAACATTTATATTACTATTTTCGACATTATTTTGCTGGGGTAACGCACATAAAAGAAGCAGATTTGCTTGTGACCACGGCCAGTGCAACATAGCCGAAACGTAAAATTTTTCATAATGTAAATAGTTACCCGTTTTCCTTTAAATAAATCATACTGAGCGTAAGTATGAAAGTGAATTAGATTTTGCTGTAAGTGTATTAACTTCTTTGTGACATATTTGCAAAAAAGTCTTGATATTTAGATTGTGGGTACGTTCGACTAGGCGCTTATGACCGCGGTATTTTCGGTTCTACTGGCTTGTGAGTCTGTTCCATTCATAAAACCAAGTGCAATGGATTGTATAGTGTTTTGAGCGTAGAGTAAAATTTTACAAAAATTTATAATAAGTCGGCAGCTTAAATAGGTTACGTTGGGTGCTTTCTACTAAGCGCTTACCATTACAACGCTCGAAATATTTCGTTCGTTCCATGTGTTAACCACGGTCGCTGTAATCGCGACAAACACGTCACTAATGACGTCATTATTCCCGCTCATGCCAACCTCATAATGACACATCTAAAGAGGTGAGTCCAAGTGAACGTTTGTTTACGAATTCAGCGCAATGTAGAGATCAAATGGACGTAGTTCCTGAAAAACGTTCCAACCCACAAATTTGACATTTCGAGATAATAGCGATTAAAGTTCAATTTCGAATTTCTTATGATTTTTTTCTTTTTTTACTGCTGATACTTTTGTATACTACAGATGACATGATTTAGTTTTAATTTGACCTTATTTTAAACTTCTAATGTTAATACATTTTTGAATATTCATAAAAATATTGTTGTGGAACGTTTTCGTTTTATTGCAATATTCATGTTACATTTAAAATTTTAATTTATACAAAACGTTCCAAACGACATGTATAACCAAGAAAGTAATAATAAAACAAGACTAAATAGAAAAAATAAGTATATTTGTAGCAAAAATAGAAAAAAAAGGAATATTTGTATATAAGAAGAATAATATCTAGGATATTATTCTTCTTCATTGGCTTCAAAATCAAAGTCTTGTTCACCAGCAAATCCTTCAATATAATCGGGTCCTTCCATGCCCTGCAGGTTTTTATAAAAGGATAGACAATCCTCTGGGATAAGATTAAACATTGACTTTATATCATTTAATTTAGCCTGGGTAATAGGTTTTCCGTTTGGCCACAGTGGAACAAGGAGGTCTGAGCTTAAAGGAAGCACGGTTCCTTTAAATTTACGCCCTATGTACAACTCTTGATAGTTCTCATTATCATCTGACCTCATGAAGACAGAGTGTGCATTATCCTTTCTTATTTGGATATGTTTAGTCTTTAGCCAATTAACTTTAACTTTATTATTGAATAGCTTTCGATTAGTTATATGTTTTTCTAATTTCTCAGTGCTCACGAAGTCTTCTTTTTCCATCTTTATAGGCACTAGAGGGGTCTTTTTTGCGCAAGTCTTTATCACATTAACATAATCGTCTGCGGTGTATAATCTTTGAAAATTTTTTAAATGACTTTCTATTTTGCCAAAGTCAGTGTCATTTGGCAAAAACGTATGACCACTTTCTAGAAAATTTAAATCAATCTCTTTTAAGGTAGGATGGCTAGCTAAAATCATTTTAAGTAAGAGCACCATTTTTATGTTACGATTTTGGCCCCCGCAACTGTCGCTCCACAATGATAAATATTCAACATTAGGACGCATTACTTCGTTTATAAATTTTTTTAAACAGGAACCAACTTCTTGGGCACCCCTACCAGCTTGACCCTCAACCCAAACGAAACAATACCCTTTATTTGTAGATGCTACGTGAATGCCGCAGTTATAGAACCATAGTTGTCTTTTGTAAAACACTACGTTTGTTGGAATACGTGGTAAAGGTAAAGTCTTTTCCATGTCAAATGTTAAACACTCAAATGTTTTATCTACTTTTGCCCTTTCAATCTGGCTATTCATTTGGCAGCGCAAAGACTCGGCTAATTTTAAATGCTTTTCTTTTTCTGTAATCAACTGATTTCTGTTTTCTATTGACAAATCGTTCGGGACTTTTAGTTTTGCTGCAAATGTGTCACATCTATTACATGTGTCTTTTTTAAGACTTTTGAATCTCAAGTTAAACTTTTCCAGAAAATTTTTTCTAAAAATGGATATTGATACATAGTTTTTGCTGTCGTTGCCATGAATTAGTTTAAATTCGTCAACATATAAATCATAAATCTTTTGCAAAGTTAATCCTGGTTGTAGATATAGCGCATCACCATTTTGAGATCTTCTATAATGGGACTCGTATTTCGGTAATTTATTTATAATATTACAAGCAAAATCTATTTGTTCGTCTGTAGTTTTATTCCATCCACCAGATGAAAGTCCTCTGCAATCACGTAATTTATCACCATCGCGTTGTTTTTTTAAACTAATTGTGACCTTTTGTGTGGTTACCTGATATGTGTTTAAAAACATGTCACGGCATACAGGAATATTTGAAATTTTATATATTCTAGAGAAGTTTCGTGACTTTTTAATCTGAGATGAATTATTATCCGATATATACGATCGCTTTTTACGTGTTTCCGTAACGTTAGAGCAAATGTACAGTAATTGAGCTTCATACGACCCAAGTGTTACAAATTTATTAAATTCTTTTCTTCTTTCTTCTTCTGTCACTTTCAAATGACACTGTTTCTTGCAAACGCATGCGTAACTTTTAAACGTTTTTGCGCTTACTTCTTTATTTTTTCCTTTATATGGCAAATTAGCATATTTGCGACATTTTCTTTGAGCTAGCGTGTAGTCATTAAACTTCCTTTTTCGCCCCCTCTTCGGCCGGCCTTGTCTTTTTTCAGTAGTTTCTTCTTCACCACTGACAATATTTGGTACAGAATTTACTTCTTCATACGTGCTATAGGTTATTGCTTCTTCTAAGTCTTCATACAAATAATTACTACATACTTCCTCCATGTTCTGTTCTTGTGTTCTTCTAGGTAATAAAATTGATTCACTCTCAGTATCTGAGTTGTCCGTACTCTCGGAAACTACGAAGTTTGGATCTTTGACACTGTCATCGTCACTCGCACTTAAAAGTGTATTTAATAGTCCTTGCGTTGCTGGTGACATTTGTCTTACCGGAGAACTTAAAGGTGAATCTTCAATTCCTTAAAAAATATAATAATTATGATGTAGCGATATGTATATTTATTGAAATGGAACATGCACAGTATATGACAAATGCATTCTCGAATAGATATATATAAACTAATAAATAATTAATTAAATAGAAATACAGGACTAACTTTGACAACCATTTTCAGAATAATCTTGTACAATTTCTTCAGGTTCTTTATGTAAATCTGGATTTGATGATGCCACAATATGGTCAAAACAATCACTCTGTATTATCAAGACATCTTCATTGTTGGTATTTCGAGGTGTGATTGGCGAATAACATGGAGGATCCAGGGAAATGTAACCTACAAAAATACAAACATTTCATAAAACTTACCATATATTAACCTTACCTGCTTCTAAGAGAGGTAGGCTTGAACTATGAATTTCCACCTTAGTACTAGTCATTACGATTGTGACAAGTTTTAATATAAAGTTTTAACAACAATTATTTAACAGCCTTCAAAATTCGATTTATTTCTTTAATAAAAACTAGCTCATGCGCGCGTAGATGTTGGTTATGGCGCAAAATTCTAAACCACTTCTATTAAAGTCTGTCAAAAAGTAGCCTATACATATAAAGCGAGTGGTTTAGCCGTGATGAAACAGACAGAGTTGCTTTCACTAATGTGAAAGCAACTCTGTCTGTTTCATCACAATCCTAACATAATGTTTATAAACTTTCACGATTATTTGACGTAATAAACTATAATAATAACCAGGGTCTTAATCGTGTACTTATTTAGGTACTTAATTAATCAATACCTTTATTTTCCCGTCGTTTCGACTGAATTGAACCAGGCAGTCGTTCCGTGACCACCGGTACCTAAATAAATAAGTACACGATTAAGACCCGGATCATTATAATAGTTTAATCCTAACATAATCTTAATCCATAAATCCTCACAAAACGTGTCTTTCATTTTTTTAAGAATGGGAGTAGTTCTTACTTTCTACACTGGCTATATTGTCTATATTGGATAGATTTCTATCTTGACATATTATTGAAGTACTACTTGAAGGTAGGACTGTATTTTGTAGGACCGGTATAGTCTTGAAATTGATCACACCTGTAAAAAATAGCACGTAAAATATACTCACTAGGTACATACCTAATTAGTTTCATTGATCGTTATTAATTGTTAACATCGTTTGATGACCTCTATTATTAAAACATATAGTTTGTTCTATACTGAAATTAAAATATTTATTTACCCCCACCATCATTGCATGCACAACCTTTTAATAAGAATAATATTATATAGTAACGTGCAGTTCCAATAAAACAAATGAAAATCAATTACAGTATGTTAATAAAGCTGTATTTCGAATCACGCCACATTGATAAAACAAACGAAAATCCCAATTAATTAAAAATGTAATAAACAATCATGATTAGTAAACTAGATACTATACCTTCAGAAGTATTTTTTTCATCCTGTTCTATTGTATGGTTAGGATTCATTTTCTTCAAAGTTTCCATCAGACCAGTGGTTTCTACTTCAATTTGACCTTGAGAGGTTAGTTTATTTCGGAGAACCAATAATTCACGTCTTTTAGACAATAATTCTTCTAGTGACAGAGTCTGTGGCAAATCAATGAAATGATTATATAGGAAGTTAAAACTTATATTAATAAACTAGTCAACAAATATATTTCACAATAAACAGGTATTAATTATATAGAACATTCTAAAACTTACGTTTTCCTGGGCTTCCATTGTAAATACTATAATATGAACACCGGACACTACTCAATACTAAACTTATCACTTAGTACTTACAGAAAACACTACGATAATAATTTAAAACAACGACACGGCCACAATAAATACATACTCTTTCGACGATGCTTGCGTCCCCACTGGCCACTGCTACTACCTAAAAAGTCACAATGACACTTGACAGGAAAGAAATGCTCTATCTCGCTCGCACTAGTGTATAAGTGTGTATATAGTGTATGTGTGTACATTTCAAACTACTTGGAACTTTTTAGTGGATATTATATTTTGCCGAGATAGTCATCATTTATTTAAATTAAAACGTTTCAAATGGTTTGAACCATTATAAGGAAATATCTATTCTATGAAGAGTGCAAATATTATTTTTAAGCAAAAACGTTTCAGGTGGCTTGGAACGTTTTAACGCAATACATATTCTCCGGAGAGTGCACATATTATTTAAGCAAAAACGTTTCAGGTGGTTTGGAACGTTTTAACGAAATATGTATTCTTCGGAGAGTGCACATATTATTTAAGCAAAAACGTTTCAGGTGGTTTGGAACGTTTAAACGAAATATATATTCTTCGGAGAGTGCAAATATTATTAAAGCAACAACGTTTTAGGTGGCTTAGATCACATTTAAGAAAATGGTAAAAGACTCAATCTTTTATTTGGGTTGTTCCACACAGCTTGGGCTCTTTTAGTGTAATACTTATTTGGGTCCACCATACATGTGGGTTGGGCTACTAAGTCAAACTTTCATTATTAGAATATAGTAGAACCGCCAAATTTTTACAGTTAGTAAAAAGCAATCACGTGACTCATTTGGTATCAATAACTCAATTTTGGTGTGATTGTGGTTTGGAACGTTTTTCTGAAACTACGTCCAAATATGGCGGCAGATAAATTACATTAGTTATTTTAGTGGCAATTAATGATTCTTATTGCATAAAATACCTACATAAGTTACATTTACAAATTATTTCATTCATTATTATTTTTCATTAATTATTATTTTCCATTAATTATTATTTTTCATCAATTATTATTTTAATTATTATTCATTAGGCTAAAATTAAATATAAGAATTGAATTGAATTTCTTTTTATTTCTAAGCTATTTTACAATAATAGTTTACGTTGATTATTAAGGCTTATAAATCATAACGTAAACTCTTTAATCTGACTTACTTATAATTGCAAATTCACCATTTGTAATATTTAGTCAACGCTCAAAACGTTCACAATCTATTCCATTTGGATTTATGAATGGAATGTTCACAAGTTAGTGTAATGGAAAACCACGGTAATGAGAGTGTACTTTGTTAGCATCTAGTGAAATAATGTGCGTGTGGTGTGAGGGCCAGTTTGTTAAATCTCTTTGAAAATGTGCTTGGGATTTAGTGAACATTCCCAAAGAATTGTGAAAGTTGGAATCAGATTTTGTGAAAGTCCAATAAGCGAGCTATGGACTGTAAAGTTGGGCCCTCAGTTCACACATAGAGGATTGAGGGCTCACCTGTTCCGGATAAACTAGACACTACAGAAAAAGTCTTTATTTAAAATCTAAGCTAATGTCAAACATCATTTGTGAGAACAAGATATAATCGCAAAACGCTGTCCTACTTTGTGTATCTTCGTTCAAAATGGGCCCTCAATTCTCATACACCTAAAAGTTTATTTCGCAAATTAAATTAAACTATAAACCTACAGCTGCTGCTTGAAATTCTTTAAGGTACTAAATAAATTGTGAAAATTTAGGTGAAAGCAAGAGCAGGTCACCTCTTCTTGTTGTTTTAAAGGTATAAATTTCATAAAATTCGGGTCCTCAGTCCTCCATTTTCTTTTGTTTTCGTTTTATTACGCTTAATTTATGAAAGATAAGGCAAACACAGAATTGTTTCTTTTTGTGAAAAAAATTGTGCAATACATTCGATGCCAGAAAAAAATGAAAAGACCCTTTATTGTATAAGAAAATCGAGTTTTATTTTTATTCTCTGAATTAGGAAATAGGATGACCACTATACTCTAAAATTAAGGGCCCATTTTAAACGAAGATATACAAAGTACGACCCACTTTCACAAATTTTTAGGAATGTTCACTAAACCCTAAGCACTTTTTCGAAGAGATTTAACAAAGTGGCCCACGCACATGTGAAATATAAATTTAAACACACCCCACGCACATGTGAAATATAAATTTAAACAAATTAATTGGAATTGTGACCATAACACCAATTTAAATTTGGTACGTCGATTCAACAATACTATTATGTCCATCAAATTTTGTAAACAAATATGAAGGAAATTACAAATGCTGTCAGTTTAGCTGTGAAAACATCTGACTCGATGCTCCTGAACGGCTTAAATGGCTGTGTTTTTAATGTGGAATCGAGTTTGTCGAAAGATTCCAGATTTTTTATGGCTAATTCTATATTACAAATTTTTGGTAGCTACAAGAAGCTATGGGCCAGAAGACGCCGCTTAGAAAAGTAGTAAATTAAATTTAGACATCCTTATCAGTTGTCGACGTTTTAATTCCAGGAATCTACCCACCATACAAAGTTGTGAGTTAGTAATAGCCAAGAAAGTGTTTTATCAGTTTTGACAAAAGTTTCTGTGAGATCAAATTGGTTATTACTAAGGTTGACTTGTCTAACTTGACACATGACATGACGTAAATATAATATATGATAGCAATGGTCACTGTCATAACATTATTGCAAGGGCAACTTATTGTGTGTGATCCTCTGTGGCCGCCACATACTTTAAAGATTAATTCATCAAAATGAATAGTTTCTTGAGAGAAAAAGTATCAACGAAGAGTAGAGAAAAGGTACTATTATATAAATTGATTTATGGATAGTTAATATTAAATATTGCAAAATTAACTTGCTGCAGAGTATACCTTCCAGCCGGACCACACCCTACGACCAATAACTCCTTAACTAAAGGGGTTTATTGGACCATATTTGTCGTATGCAAGGTACTCTATAGTTAGTTTTTTTCGGGATATTGATTTATTAATAGTTCATTATACTCTATTTAATTTGAGGTGGCGCGGCCAGAGAGCACTGCCTGGCGGCCGGACCACATAAATTGTTAATTAAAAAGATATCTCTTGAGGTACTTAAAATATATATATATATTCCAATGAAAGTAGACTTTAGGTAGGTATTATTTCGAACTATAGCATCTGAGTACTAAACTGTGGTCCAGCCACAGAGGAACACACACTTATTGTTTCATGACGTTCAAATGAAATTTTTGGCTGACTGTATACCGTGGTGGTTTTAGTCGGTAGGCCCAAAGGCTCGGGAGAGCCCGATCTCTCGCCTCCACTTTTGGCGTGAGGGTTGTATGCATTAAGCTATGTTTTTTTATACTACTTTAACGCATTACAGCCTGCTGGCATAAGCCAGGTCCGTAGCTGGTAACCGTTAAGGTTGTAGATCAGCCGGCAGGCATAAGCTAGGTCCGTAGCTGGTAACCGCTAGGGTTATATTGAAACACGTATACTGATTCAACTGAGAATATATTTGCAATTTTAAGTCTTCTTATATTCCATTTATTGGTCATGCAAGTAACGCTAGCACTAATGTGTACCTACAATAATCATTTACACCAATCAGCGACAAGTAAACAAAAATCTAACATTTACGAGGGAATTCTTGGAAATTCTTATTCGTGTGTGCGTACGGCGCAGCGTTCCTTACGCGTGTGTGCGTGCGTATAAAAATAGTTCCACGTATATAAACAGATGGGCCTGTTTACCGCTTCACGCGTCGCTAGTTCGTCAGTTAGTTTCGTCGCGGCTAGACGTATGATGCTCCGTTCGATCGCCTTCGCGCGTCGCTTGGTTTCGGCGCGGCTAGACGTACCTAGGTAGATATGATACTCCGTTCGATTCCAGGTACCTCATAAACTTATTGTTTTTGTGCGTATATACGCCACATTACAAAAGTGGCAAACAAGCATACGGCCACCACGGCCTGATGGTAAGTGGTCACCGTAGCCTATGGACGCCGGCTACGCCAGAGGCGTCACTTGCGCGTCGCCGAGCTTGTAAGAATCTTTTAGCACCGTTTTTGAAGAGAGAGATAGAAGGGAAAGGTACCTTAGCGAAGTCAAGTAGGTTGTGGTACTCGATGTAGTTGCCGCCGCCCACGATGAAGACGACGGCGTCGGTAGGCGGCGGGTGGCGGGCGGCGCGCGCGCGCGCGGCGGCGTCGGTGCGCGCGGCGCGCGGGTCGAGCCAGCTCAGCTCCGCGGCCGCGTCGCCGCCCGCGCCCAGCGCCGCCTCCACCGCGCGGCTCACCGGCAGCTTCTGCGTAGTGCACAGTGCATAGTGCACAGTCCATGCGTATTAATATCGAGATCGTACTACACAGACATATTCGAATTCGGCACGTTTAATACATTTTTTTACCCTGCTTTGTTCTGGCATTAAAAATATATAAACCGCTAAATCTTAAATTATGAAAATTAATTTGACAGTAAATCCTTGCAACTTGAGGTTTATGTTCTCTCCGCGGTAAAAGTCGTAAGTGACAACAGCTAATGTAATTACTACTATCAACTAAACCGTAGTAGGTTTAGTTGATAGGACCCGGGACTTATCTTGCAATTCAAACTGGCTGCGGAAGGCGGAAGACCGGATGTTGTGGCGTAAAATGGGAGAGGCCTATGTCCAGCAGTGGACTCCAGTGGGCTGATTGATTGATAACGCTAATGTACGGGATCGGGGTCTTGTGACGTCACTTATAAAATTTGTAACGACGAGTGACGTAACACGAAATCTAAACACGTAACTTCATTGTTATTAGTTTGTGGGACAAAATAAAATACATGTCCAATATTTTTTGCTTATCCAAAAGATGGACAAAACATTTTTTTTGTCATCATCCCATTTAAAAGCTTATTTATGACATTAAATATCGAACTTACATGTTTCTTTACGACTAAGTTTTTGACACCCTCCATTACGAATGACGATCCCTGGGACACGAGCTTGGAGAACATGGAGACAGTTTTAGTACCACCACCCTCGTACTGGCTTGACATTTTCGTAAAACCTCTGCAACAAACATAAATAGTAAGTATAACAAGAATTACTAGACTTAAACTTATTTATTTTTTTATTTTATTTATTGGAACATAAAACAGTTACACGTTAGATTATAATAAACCCACTTCATTGTTCGCCGATTAACAAAAATAATAATACGTCATGTTACTCCGTAAACATTGACAAAATAATTTAAATAATGAAAACAATAAAAAACAATGAAAACACGGTATGTACTGAGTTTAGATTAATTAAAAAAATAAGGATTATTGAACTCAGAAGTTCAATGGCCTGTTTTTAAATTGACAGTTAGAAAGAGCAAATATATCGATAGTAGCAAAATGTATAATATTGTCTTCTGTTTACGCGAATGTTATTCATTGAAATTAAACTACTATATACGGATTTTATCTCCCCGTGACCATGGCTGCTGAAAAGCAACCGAAACGTCGGGGAAAGTATAAACCAAAAATAAATAGATTTAATAGTTTAAATAATTTTATTAGCTTATAAATTAGTAAAATCAATAGTAGTAGTAGTGTAATATTTTCAAAATTTTGTGAACAGTGATAAATAAACAACGCGGTAAAATCCGTATATAGTAGTTTAATTTCAGCAAAATGTATGTTGTAACTGTCCACAATGCGGCGAATGGGTGCGCGTATGCCAGCGTTAGTCCTGCAAATACTTCTATGGAACAGGAACTATACAATATATATGTTAATATAGAACTGCATAAAAGGAGTAACGCGCTTTAATAATATCGAACGATTCGAAAATAGTCCACTATCAAAACATAATTTAGGTTAATTTAGGTTTTGTTAAGGTCGATCCTGGTCAAGTTGAATAACGATATTTTTGTGTCAATATTACATAGCTATATATTCATACTAATCGTGCACGTGCTCGTCATGCAATTCGATGTTCTTTCTGTGTGTTTACAAGTTATACTAAAATTCTCATGCCAGTATTTTTTATATGGCTATCTAAAGATGTGGCAGCATTCAAAAGATTTGCGCTAGCTGGGCTATACTTGAAAATAATATAGCCGCATATTGTACCCTTTAGTGTCAATATATTTCCCTTTGGTACGCCACAGTGCGTGAGTTTGATGTGGGCAATTGATCGCAGTAGGTTTATATGATGGAAGATATTTTGTGTATGACAAAAAGAATAGGGTGTAAAATTATATAAATGAGAACAACGTACATATTTCTAACTACCTAATTATTTTAGTGAAATACTTACTTCCACCTTCGCATATAAGCCATAGGCTTGACGTCGCAGTTGGCCCCTGCGAGCGCAGCTTCAAACTTTTTATACTCATCGTCTGGTATTTGTGATGTGCACAGGTAATAAATAACGAACAGCCTCATCTTATCTTCGGCTGTCCCAGCGCTGGGATCCGCTATGAGGTCCATTACAGCTTTGCTTTCAACACTGCTGCTTTTGCTCATAATTTTTTCTTCTAATTCGAAAAATGAGTCTAATCGTCTTGATTTGATTGCATTTAGGATGGCTAAAAATAAAGAATATATTTTATAGCATATTATAAATTTAATAGGGCTTATATTTTGTTAGTAGATATAATATGAAAGGTATTCCCTAATATAACAATGGGTGATAGCTATTTAAGTAATTTTCATAATTCTTTCCTAGCATAAAACATACATAGGTTCCATGAATGTATGTTAAGTTACACAGTGCAATCTGTCGTTTAACTTTAGCCTATCAAATTGCATATTATTATTAATGTTGCAGCACAGTGTACAGTGGTGCCGGCCGCGAGAAACAATTACGGCTCGAGCAATAACATCAAACTAATAAAGCATAATTATATACACTAGACAAAAATACTTTTGACTGTGCCACGAGGGAGTTTATAAATATTGTATCACATGACCAGATGCTAAATAAGATAAATAAAAGAAAAAAAAAATATAACAATTTGCTTGGGTTGTATATAACATCGGAATATTGTGAGAACCACGTTTTTATAAATAAAAATATATTCTAATTTAGTTTTAGTCATTTGTTGTTTGTTACGCTTTCACGCCTTAACTTCTTAACCGTTTATCATGAAATTTCGCATACAAATTGTCAGGGGTACAACATAAGATATTGAGTACCTTTAATCCAGAAAAAGTAGGTACTGTTACTAATCTAACCTACATTTACGCGATCGAAGCCGCGGGAAAAATCTAGTATGTTATTGCTCGTTCGCAATATTACTTTAGCTATAAAATTCACAATACACCGCATTCATTTGTTCTTTCAGTCAGATGCCGTTAGATTATGATATAATAACATGCACACGACCAATCAGAAAACATATTTACAATTTACGACGTTTTGCGATATTCTATCAGCCGTGAAATTGTGAATATTATCACCTACATCGTATAAACGGTTAACCCTTGTGAGAAATCACAAATATATTACTTTGTGAATGTAGTCCATGCCAGTAATATATATATACCTAGGTGCTTTTATAAAGTACCTAAACTATTCTAAAATCTATTATTGAGAATAGTTGCTAATCTTTAACAAGAGGCAATTTAAATAAATATTAGTAAGTATATAAGTATACGTACCAGTGGCAATAGTAGTGTGCATGTCGATCAGTCGTTTTTTCTCCATGAGTTGTGGAAGTGAGTTCACAGCGCTAGTTAATCGTTGAGTATTGTCGCTCACCATGCTTAGAGCTAAATCACTTTCACCATCCAGTCCCATTGAGGTTTTTAACTTCTTTACTTCAGCTTCTGAGCTCCTAAAGTAGATATTTGATACAATAGTTTATTTGTAATAAAAATAAGCTGGTTTTAGACAAAAATGGAACTTAAACTGAAAGATTAAAGATTTAAAATCGCATTGCGATAAGTCACTGCCGGTCACATGACATCAGTTGTGATTCAAAGAAAATCCCAGTAAGACTTAGTTTATTAGGCTTGTCTCGTAGCAAATTTTTAACAGTAGCACGGACTTTAGCAATGTAGACAGTTATAGATCCGTGCCACCTACATAGCCGGCAATGTAGGTCGCACGCTAGCTATTTGGTAGATACACCCAACTAATAAATACCAGTGATTATCCCTTTGGAGTTATACTATCGCGAATGTATATATATGTATGTATTAACATAATTTGATGGCGTTAAATGAAAATGAACTTTAGGTAAGTAGTGTTAAGATTTAGAATCAACTTCAGGTAAGTAGTTTTAAGATTTAGAATCAATTTTAGGTAAGTAGTTTTGAGATTCAAACTCGAATTATAAACAGTAAAGCAGCGATAACCTAGTGGGAAACTGTTGGACTTCCACGCAGAGGTCTCGAGTTCCATCTCAAGACACGCACCTCTAACTTTTCGGAGTTATGTGCGTATTAAATAGTTAATTATGGCTAGCTTTATCAGTGAAACGAAATCCTGCCTGTCTAAGAGTTTTACATAAAGTTCTCGAAGATATGTGAAATCTGCCAACATGTACTGAGTCAGCATGTTTGACTATGGTCTAATCCTTTTTACATTGAGAAGAGTCCTGTGCCCAGCAGTGGGACAGTTTATAAATAGGGCTGATATTATATAAGCAGTAACTATAGTAACATTGAAAGTAGAGAAGTAAGTTTGCTAACCTGTATTTATCAAGATCTTCTTGTATAGCTTCGGCTACTGTTGGGAACGGACTGCCTTTATGTTCCGACCACAGAGGGTCCTTAGCGTCAAGGTCACAGACTCGAGTCTTTGTGTTTTGACCTGGAACTGGTGCGGCACCCGTATTTTCCGGTACCACTGCTCTGAAGGAAATAAATAAAATATTTTTAAATCATATTCCTATATAAATAAACTGGCATATAAAGTAGTAACAAAAATGAATCTGAATTCCATCAAATAAAAGTGAGAAATGTAATTTTTTTTGACATAACACATTCTACTAATCATGCAACCGATCTTAAACCAAGGGAACAGAAAAATTCATGAAAATGGAAATCAAACTTAGTCTCTAATTTATTTATGTTGATTAAGTATGATTAGTTGAATTTGCAGATCGAAGTCTCGTTTTATAGTTATAAACTTTACTTTCTTTATTTGATGTTTAGTGTATATGAACTAGACATTATTAAAACTACTATGGCCAAAATTGTATTAAAAAGCAAACCTATTTAGTGACAAATCCAGTACATCATGAGCCAGGGCTTGGTATGTCCACGTGTGATGTAAAGGTGTTGCCATGTCAAGGTTTCTATCCAGCAATATTAACATAGGCCGGGTAAAGCTGAAAGAACCAACTTGACCAGTGTTGCCATGGAAAAGATTATTTCTTGCATCCCAAAGATTTTCTCGTAATTTTTTGTCGAGTTTCTTGGCAACCATTTCTGCAGCATTACCTTTACTGCTTCTTATTATAGGAACATTACCTGTAAACAAAACATATAAAACATGAAATATTATGACAGGAACCTCTATAACTTGGATGACTATTGGGCTATTCGATACCTACTCATAGTTATATATCACTGAATAGTAAAACCAATTAGATCAATCTTTCAAAATTTAAATATGTCTAGTAACCTGACAAAGTTACAATATCATATCTTTTATTAGAAATATTGGATATACTGAGTATAAGGCCAGCCTGTAGAATATTTAAAGGAAATTATGCTATTTAACCAAATGTATACTGAACATACACATTTATTCATTGGCTTTTGTTGTATTCAATAACTAGGTTTTGCCTGTGGCTTTGCCCCGCAACAGTACTTTTTCTGGATATAAGATCCTTTTTTGTACCTCTGAAAACAAGTATGCGAAATTTTATGATGACTGGTCAAGCCTAACAAACAAACTAAATTCACATTTATATTATTAGTTACGATAACTCACCTAATGTAACAAATACTGAGAATAAACTTTCAACAATACTGTCCATTATGGCTTCCATTTCAGTGTCCTTCGTGTCACCTCTGTTTATAGCTGAAATTAGATTAAAATATTATGAGAATTATAAGCTTAAGAATTAATTCATTTACATATTTATTAACTACTAGAAAGTAGTGTAGGTACATGTTATTTCAAACCAAATGTGCAATTTAATTTTGAAAGATCACACCTGAACTGTAAAAACGAGTAATCATTTGAAACTTTAATTCATGAGTATGGAATTCTACACTTTTCTCAAAGTCCCATACAAAGAATAATATATGTGGTACTTAACAATATGAAGGAGATATTTGTATTGCCTGCATTGTTGCCACTGACAAACATGGCATATACAAATCTAAAGATGCATAGCTGTTATTAAATATGGCAAGTGGATCACTAGTAAAAAGCTAGCATAATGCTTAGGACTCTATCTAGTCTGTGTTACAGTGGGTCATATGTCCGTTACATCATATTAAATACCAGTTTTACTTACAATAGTAAGATAAGGAGTCTGACTGCTGATGCTTCATGATAAACAGGTCATCTTCTAGGCATATAAAATTCAAGTACTGATCGTAAACTTTGTGAATGTTTACAGCTGAATTAGACTGAATGGCTGAAGCAGCAAGGTCCTCAAGTTTCTGCCTTGTGATAGGAGATATAAAGTTCAAATGGTACTGGTCATAGATGCCATTGTCGAGGTCCTGGCATATGCGGCCGAGGTTCTCTTCTGTAGGTGCACAGAAATATACAGCTGGTACTTCTGGGATTGGATCACGGTCTGAGTGGAGTTGACTGGAATGAAGATATGATTATTGTAGTTATTCCTATTCTCTTAACTCCAGACCGAAGTTATTAACCTATATTTTGAATGCTTGATATACTAGAAATTAAAATATGTCAGCTGCAATATAGTATTTGTCGAATATCTATTTTTGGTAGCCTAATTTGAGTATAACATTTTTCTTTCAGTCTGAGAAATATTATATTTAGCATGATAATAACAAGCTTATGGGTTTTTATTCAGACATATATACTTATTAGATTTTACATTTTATAAGTACTCTGTGCCCTACTACAGGGGCACAAAATATATTCATACAAAATTTGATTAATTTTTTTAGTAATACAGTTGTGTAAACATAACAAACCAAGGAACTAATTTTATATTTTTCATTAGTATATGTAGATTTCTTATATGAATATACTTTAGTCTGTCAATGGAATGCCAGACATAATTAAAAACCTTTTGTGTCTGGTCGCTGATGTGCCGCTGTGACTCAATAGGTTAACTATTCATTGACCATCAAGTCCACATTGGGAAACTGGTAACTAGTGCAATGCTATTTTATTGTGCCTAGATCTGGTTATGTTAACTCATTAAATTATTAGTGATTAAGAACTCTACTATAAGCACTATGTATATTATCTGTTTATAACAATAAATATCAGTACACATTAATTTAGGTATTTAATAGTATTGACATAGATATTCCATATGGAAAACATGTAGGTCTTTAGAAACTAATAACTAAAGTGACTCTTTCAAACATATAACATGTGTTTGTCATTTTTCAAACTTACTTACTTAAGTACCAGTGGTTTCATTTCAACCACCTCAAATTTTATATCCTTACACTAATTCAGACAGGGACTGGTAAAACATTTTTTGATTTTAACAAGGTACTAGAATACTGGCCTTATACAAAATAAATTGATATAATCTGTTCCACTTCAAATATATCAAATCAATGATATATTTGAAGTGGAACTGGTTGTACTTGTGAATATGTAATAGCATAAAATGTATTGTTTTGTAGTAACATATGGCCGAGATGCTTTGGAAATCTGGAAATACTAATAATTTCTACATAGAATAACTTCATAAGCTAGGCTTACTATTGTTTAAAACTGATTGCAATTTAATATCTGCCGACATTTGTTAGTTGTTGTCAATACTATGTCTTAAATTAGTTTAGATTATTACTGAAAGAAATGTTATCTAGTACCATTATCTCAGTGCATCACAGTACCTAAGAGTCCAAATTAGTCTTTAAGGTTAGTTAATCAATTAAGTAAATTATAACTTACACATGCAGTGTCACGCCAAGCTCTCTTAGCTCCTTGACTGATATCAATGGAGATATCACATCTTGACCAACTCTATCGTAGATTAATACTTTCCATGTAGGTTCACAAGCTACACTCTTTGTTAGGGGCTGGTTCAAATTTAGCATTTGCTTCAAAGCATCTGTAAAGTTTTAATACAAATAAATAGTGTATAATTCTATACTACGTGTAATCACTGATAAAGGTGGAAAAACAATACGCACTGAGTTGACGCTCACGTAAGGTAGTCATCGTGATCTGCTAAATAAATAATCTTTTCATTAAACACCAAATTCAGTTTATATTAATGATTATTTAAGTTGTTATTAAATGGCATATTTTTTCGGGAGTGTATTTTACGATATGTCAAACATTTGACATTTTGATCAGCGACACGTCGGCCGCACAGACTTTTCATATGTTTTAGATACGTTCATGATTTTAATAATAAAATAATGCGAATTCTAATAATAAAAGTAATAGAGGCGTAAAATTTAATTTAATGTGATGATGATGGCAGTATATGCTAAAGAATTTCCACGAATAACTTGTAAATAATATTATAATTTATATATTATCCTTTTTTATGCCCCTAATAAACACATCCGCCAAAGGAAAATATAAAATAATTCATTTACGATAGACATTATAAAAGTAATCCAAAATCTTTAGATAGTTATGCTGTAAGATTGCGTATTTTCTGGTTGGAGGTTTTTTACTCAGTATGTACATTAGTTATTAACGAAGATTTTGTTTGCTTTGTGTTTATCCGTAGCTGACTTGTTATTCGAAGTAGTGTAGCACTCAGCCTCACTCAGCCGAAGTAGTTTCGACAAATGACAAAAGATGGCGCTGTATAAAATTCACACTTCGATTCATGAAATCGAAGTTTACACAGCGAATTTCTATTTTATAAGTATACAAGTGCCCGAAATCAACTGACGGGCCGTGGCCCGTTAAGCACGATCACCCAGTCTGGTCATAATATCTTTAGAATACAGTTTATGACCATATTCTGCTCACGAGTCAGCTTTAACGGAAAACTACAATGCTCAACTATGTATGTGTCGCACACATGAGTGGACCAGGGTAGTATGTAACACCACGCGGTAAAGAAAACTCACCATAGTGAACCTATATTGGGTTATTCGTAATTAGGGGCAATATCAATGGTAAAGACGTTTAGAATACATTGGAGGTTTTCGCATCATGGGAACAGTAGAGTATTAGTAAGTGAGTCACTGTGTAGATGATTTCAACCCGCCAAGTAGGAAGTCGTGTTAAAAACCGTACCCGTTCGCGATGTTGTCAATCAATCAATCAATCAGCCCACCGCAGTCCACTGCTGGACATAGGCCTCTCCCATTTTACGCCACAACAGCCGGTTTTCCGCCTTCCGCATTCAGTCTGACCCAGCTACCTTTTCCAGGTCATTGGTACACCTGGCCGGGGGGCGTCCTACCTTACGTTTACCAAGTCGCGGTCTCCACTCTAGGACTCGATTGCTCCAACGGCCATCGGTCCTTCTACAGATATGGCCAGCCCATTGCCACTTCAGCTTGCTTATTCTGCGAGCTATGTCGGTAACCTTGGTTCTTTGACGGATAACCTAATTTCTAAGTTTATCCCTCAAAGTAACTCCTAGCATAGCTCGCTCTATAGCTCGCTGGGTGACTTTAAATTTTTGCAATAGCCCTAGCGTGAGTGTCCACGTTTCGGCACCGTAGGTCATAACAGGTAGGACGCACTAGTCAAAGATTATGGTCTTTAGGCATTGCGGTAAAGGCGATGAGAAAACCTGACGAAGCTTACGAAACGCTGCCCACCCCAACTGGATTCTGCTGTCGATTTATTTTTCTAAGTTGTTCCTACCAAGTCGAATCACTTGTCCAAGGTAGACATACTCTTGAACCACTTCGAGCATCGACCCATCGACGTAAATCGGCTTCGGCATAACGTGTCTATTAAACATGATCTTGGTTTTATCAAAGTTCATGCCGAGACCAACCCGTCGCGTGGCTCCATTTAGGCTGTGCAGCATCCCGCTAATCTGTTCCAGCGACGCTGCTATAATGACGATGTCATTGGCGAACTGTAGGTGTGAGATGTACCCACCATTCACATTGATTCCCCGTCCAGTCCAGTCCAGTGTTTTAAAAACATCCTCAAGCACGTTGGTGAACAATTTGGGAGATATTACATCTCCCTGTCTCACTTCTCGACGCAGCTCTATCGGGTTTGTTTTCTGGTCTTGAAGCTGGACGGTCATTGTGGCGGTGTCATACAGGCATATCAACACTTCTATATTGCGCCAGTCAATGGGACATCGTTGCAGAGCATTCAGGACTGCCCAAGTTTCGATGGAGTCGAAGGCTTTCTCGTAGTCCACAAATGCCATATACAGCAGCTAATTGTACTCTTTGGTCTTCTGTACAATATACCGAACAGTATGGATGTGCTCCACGGTGCTGAAGCTTTTTCGAAACCTGGCTTGTTCTGGTGGCTGGAACTCGTCAAGTTTGCTAGCGAGACGGTTTGTGAGAACTCTCGAGAGCAACTTGTGGACGTGGCTTAGGAGTGAGATGGGTCTAAAGTAAGGTATTATCACCTTTCTTAAAGAATAGAACCACCGCACTCCCACTCCACGCCTGAGATGTTAAGGCCTGTTGGATGACGGAATTGAACAGGCTAGTTAGCTCCTTCAGGATTGCGATCCCGCCCGCTTTTAGGAGCCCTGTTGTAATCTCGTCATCACCGGGAGATTTATTATTCTTAAGTTACTCGAGAGCCGCTCTAACCTCGCTCTGGTCGATATCCGGGATGTCCTCGGTGAAGTGGCGCGTGAGTGGGGCTCTGTGGCCATCGCCACTATATCCCGAAGGGCTCGCCATCCGTGATGCGTACAGGTGTCTGTAAAAACTCTCGACTACTCTCAGTATCGAGATACTCTCTACTACTCTATAGAACTTTGAGGTTATGACTCTGCCATCATCTGCCATCTCTAACAACCTTGAGTTTCGTCAGATGGTGTCTCCCTAACTGCTGAAACATTTGACCCTCTTTTTCGCTCAATCGCTGCCTCGATGAGGCGAGAGTTAGAGCGACGAAGGTCACGTCGCATCAGCTTTTGGATGCGTAGGTTAAAGACTCTCCTATCTGACGAAGACGACTCAGTGGATGGCATTTCTCGTCGTTCCCTCATAAGTTCGAGAGTCTCGAGCGAGAGCTTATACTCCCTGTTTTTATAGTTTGCGGGCATCCACCACCGAAACAGCTCTTGTAGTGTTCTGACCACTGTGTCAGTTTTCTTGTCAACATTGTCTGTGGTTTCCAGCGAATCGAAACGACTTTGAAGTTCCAATTGAAACTTTTTGGAGTCTAAAGCTATTTGGAGCGGTGTAGTCTCTAAACATATGCTTCCGGTCCGTAATGATGAAATTTATTTTGTTCTTTGTCACGGTATCGGGGCTTTGCCAAGTCCACTTTCGTTGAGGCTTCTTAAAGAACGAATTCATTAAGAAGAGCCCCTGCGATTCTAGAAACTTGACTAGCATTTGCCCCCTGTGATTCAGGCCGTGGAGTCCGAATATCGTTTCACCGCGTTCTTGTACTCCCACTTTGGCATTAAAGTTACACACCACTTTGTTTTTTACGTGGCGATATGTGCCTGATGCATTCCCTCTCACCACAAGGGGAGGCGAGAGGGTTATGTCCGGCTCTCCCGTACTTCGGGCCTACGCACCAAAACCCCACGGTGTGCACGCTCGCTGCCTTGTATAGTGGATGGGCCGCTGGCAAAATTACTACCTTAGCGACCCACCTAGCAGTCTACAACACCTCGGCGACGCCCCGGCACTACATAGGGCGTCGGACCAACTCAATGGCTGGCGGACGGGCGATCCCCGTTCTCCCGCCCGCGGCCTTCATTATGGCGGCATTAGGCGCGCGTAAGCGCGCTTGCACCGCCCAGTTCGCCGGCGACGGCGGATCCGCAAGGATACTTTCTTCACGGATCTGCTCCGCCTCCTCCTTCTGCGAGATGACGTCCTCGCAGAAGGACGCGACCGCTGCCCACTTCTTCTCGCTGTCGACCATGGCTTTGATCACGGCTGGCAGCGAGAGATCCTCACCCACAACCTCAATGAGTTCACGGCGCTGCACCGCCCAAGCAGAACATTGCTCGAGCGTGTGCTGCGCTGTGTCCTCCTCACAATCGGAGTGGTGGCAGACGGGATTCGGTTCCCTCCTAGCGACCGTGTGCAGGTATTTGCCAAAGCAACCGTGCCCTGACAACATCTGCACTAGCCGGAAGGAAAGGGTCCCATGCTGCCGCCCTGCCCACCGCTCCAATACCGGCTGGAGGGCCCCAACGGTTCTGAAACCGAGCAAGGGCACCTCCAGCCGCGCCTTCCACTTTAAAATCATGCCCTGATGGGCTCGATTGCGCGCGCACTCAATCACTGTCGGGAGAGGACGACAACCCGTCTCCTCCCGCACCGCCTCACTCACTGCAAACACTTCGGCGAGCACTTCAGCCTCCAAATCCCACAGGGGTGCTCCGGCCAACGCACAAGCTGCGTCGGCCGACAGCGTGCGAAAGTTACACACCCCTTTTTTTTTTTTACTAAAAAAACCTGGGGTGTTCCCTCTCTCACCCAGTGGGGGGGGCCTGTTGGGAGTCTAAAAAGATTCATCCATAGCAGGCCCCCCCGTGTGGGTGCCGGCCGGGTCAATGGGACCCGACCTCCTCTCGTCCCCGGGGGAGAGCATTTCACCGCTCTCCCCTTTCGACGTTAGAAGGCGCGCGGGAACACCGCGCGCGCCCTCTATGGGTTCTTACTCACGGGTGGCAGGGTCCCCTGAGGCCTTGCCACCCAGAACCCTTAGGTGGGGGGCAGGAGAGCGACATAAGCGCGTCTCCTGCGCCCCCTCCTCCGGCGGCGGATGTCCGGGGCGTAAGGATCTTCCTCACGCCCCCGCTCCGCCGCCTCCTTCTGCGAGATGACAGCCTCGCAGAAGGACCTCATTGCACCCCAGCACCTGTCGTCGCCGACCATCATGGATACGACGGTCGGCAACGAGAGGTCGGGGCCAATCACGGCGACCAGGGCACAGCGCTCCTCGGCCCACGCCGGACACTCCTTCAGCGTGTGCTGCGCCGTGTCCCGGTCGCACTCCTCGCAGTGGTGACACCTGGTTGTCAGCTCCCTACCGGCTATCTTGCACAGGTACTCTCCGAAACAGCCGTGTCCGGAGAGCACCTGAGTAAGCCGGTAGGTGAGCGGTCCGCGCCGTCTGTCCATCCATTGCCTTAGCACCGGACGGACAGCCTCGACGGTCCTCACCCCGTAGCGGGGCTGGGCCAGCCTTTCCTCCCACTTGGCCTCGAGGACCAGTCGAGCCTGGGACCTTCGCGTCTCCACCGCCCCGTGAGTGGGTTCCTCACCATGGAGCCGGAGGTCCACGCGCCAGTGATACACCGACGCTTGGACCTCCGCCTCCAAATCCCAGGGCGGCGATGCCGCCAGGACGCACGCCGCCTCAAAGGAGACGGTGCGGTACGCCCGCGACACCCTGATCGCCATCGCCCTCTGAGGTTTCCTCAAGAGGGCGATGTTTCGGCGATCGAGGGCGCCGGCCCAAATGGGCGACCCGTAAAGGGCCATCGACCGCACCACCCCCAAATAGAGGCGGCGGCAGACGACACTCGGCCCCCCGATATTCGGCAGCAGAGAGCTAAGCGCTCCCGCCGCCGACATCAGCCGGGGGGCCAGGCGGCTAAAATGGACGCGAAAGTTCCAGCGGCCGTCGAGGTGGAGCCCCAAGTATTTCATACTCGGCTCCACCCCGATGCGGACCCCTCCAACTATGATGTGGGCATCTGGTGGCGGCGCCCGCCGAGGCCCATGAAATAACAGGGCCTCGGACTTTTCCAGCGCCACCTCCAGTCCCAACATCCTAATTCTACCGACAACCAGGGCCACCCCTGCCGTGGCAAGACGGGCAGCTGCCCCGTAATCCTCTCCCCGGGCCGTGACCAGCGTGTCGTCGGCGTAACAAGTTACGCCGACGCCCGGGGGCAGGGCGCCCCGCAGCACCCAGTCGTAGCCGATGTTCCACAGGGTCGGTCCAAGAACGGAACCCTGCGGAACACCGCACGACACCTCCCTCCGGAACGTCTCTCCGTTCCGCCCCACACAGAACACACTCCTCTGGTGCAGGTAGTCCCCGACTATTCGGCGCAGATAGGGAGGCACCCCATGAAATCGGAGCGCCTCCCTAATAGTCGCCCACGGCAGGGTGTTGAACGCGTTGGCGATGTCCAAGGACACCGCCAACACCACCCCGCGCGAGGCGACCGCCTCATCCGAGAGGGCCTTGACGCGACTGATCGCGTCAATCGTCGATCGGCCCTCTCGGAATCCGAACTGATGTTCGGACAAGTCGGGGCCCACCCGCACCAGGTGCCTGGAGAGGCGGGCAACCACTACTCGCTCAAAGAGCTTGCCCACCTCATCCAACAGCACTATGGGGCGGTACGCGGAGGGAGAGTCCGCGGGGCGGCCCTCCTTTCTCAGGAGGACCAGCTTACCCGTCTTCCACATGGCAGGAAACCGTCCCGACTCCAAACAGGCGCTAAACAGCCTGAGGAGCCGGTCCCCTAGGGCGTCGTAGGCCAAAACCCAGGCGCGGCCAGGAATTCCGTCCGGCCCCGGGGCGGTGATTTTGCCCCGGAGCCGAACCATTGCCGCGCCGAGCTCCGCCATTGTTACCTCTGGCGCCCCGGCATCGGCACCGCCCTCCTCAATATCGGGCGGCGCCATTTCGGGAGGCGTGTGCTCCGCTCTCGAAGGAAAGAGAGCGGAGACCACCTCCTCTAATTGCCGGGGCTGGAGACTCTCGGTGACCGGTGGGGCCCAGGGGCGCAACTTGCCCCTGACTGCCTTGTACGGGCGGCCCCACGGATCTGCCTCGAGAGTCCCCAGGAACTCTTCCCATCTTTGGGTTTTGGCCTCACTGATGGCGGACTGCAGGGCGTGCTTCCGCTGTACATAATCGCCCCGCAGCCGTGCCTCCACGGTCGGGTCACGGTACCGCCTGCGTCGGCGGTACCTAGTGTACTGGCGACGCGCCGCAATGCAAGCGGCGCGTTTCTGACTAATGTCGTCAGACCACCAGTACACCTGACGCCTTGGAGGTTGAGCACTGGCCCGGGGCATCGACGCGTCGCAAATCTGCGTCATCGCGCCCCGGAACCACTCCGCCTCCGACTCAACCTCCACAGGCCCTTCACCCATCGGGGTCCAGGCCTGGACGATGGAGGCTTCCACCAGCACATCTACGTCGAGACGTTTCAACGCCCATCGTGGGGACGACGGGGTGTGCCCTCTCCTCGGGCGATCGTCCGGGATCGCCGGCGAGGCGGAGATGTCGAACCGCACGTAACGGTGGTCCGACAGTGACTCCGCCTCGACCAGCACTTGCCAGTCCCGGACGCGGCGCGCTACGGCAGGGCTTGCGAACGAAATGTCCACAATGGACTCGCCCTGCCAGCGCACGCACGTGGCGACCGATCCCCGGTTAAGAACCACGAGACCGGTCGCAATCGCCCACTCCTCCAGCGCGTCGCCGCGAGCGTCGGTGACAGGGGATCCCCAAGCCGTTGATTTGGCATTGAAGTCCCCCGCCACCACGATCGGACGCGATGGGTACCGGTTAATAACGGCCCCCACCGCGCCCAAAAATTGCTCAAACTCGGCGAGGCGCCGGTTCGGAGAAAAGTACACCCCGATCAGGACGGTTCCCTCCCAATCAACACATACATATCCCTCGCCCCTGTCTGTCATCACCAGGAGCGAGGGTCCGGACGAGACAATGGCCGCCGAGCCCCCGAGGTCCCCAAACCAGTTGTGTCGGCTGGGGACGCAGTAAGGCTCGGCGACCACGGCGATGTCTATTAACCACTCCGCCATGTGCTGCAGCAAAATATCCTGCGCCCTGGCGGAGTGGTTAATATTCACCTGTAGGAGGCGATGGGCCATAATTAATTACGTGTCCATCGCCTCCGTACTGCTCCCTGCTTGGGACGGGGCCGGGGCGGCCGGAGTCCCGGCGACCGCCCCTCTGGCCCTATGTCGTTTCGGTGGGGAGCAAGATTTGCTCCCCATCCGGTGCTCCGCCGGCTTTCCTGCAGCCAAACAGAGGCTGCAGGAAGGTTTTGCTGCGGAGCAGGCGGCGGCCTTGTGGCCGGGCTGACCGCAGCGATAGCAGAGATCGCTGCGGTCAGTTTCGGCGGTGCATTGCTGCCTCACGTGCCCCGGTTCGAGGCAGCGGTAGCACCGCCTAGGCCTCGGCTCCAGGAGATTCACCTGAGCCGAGACCATCCCGACCAGCAAACGGCCGGCCGCCACTTTCTTCGCCGCGGCGATGGGGCAGCGCACCACCACCGTGCACAAGCCACTATCACCGCGGCGCATCTCCCCCACCCTGACCTGCGCCAGGGGGCAGGCTCCGGCTTGTGCCACCGCAGCGGCGACATCCTCGGAGGAGGCCGAGTCGTCCAGCCCGGTTACTCGCATTTCTGCGGACTTCACCGGGCGGGAGATCTTGACCTCCTCAGGCGAGAACAGGGAGCGGAGTTTATCCGCTACCCTGTCCGCCTTGTCGCCGGAGGTGGCACCTGGGACCTCCAGAATTCTGGTCCCAGTGGCGGCAACCTTAAAGTGGACGCCTCCGGCGAGGCCCATCTCGGCGAGATTATCTCTCATAGCCTGAGTGGCCTGCCGGAGGACGCCCGCATAGCTGCCGCCCTGCCGGAGCCCCTCCTCTGTCAGCTCCACCACAATGGCGGTGGAGCGCGGGGGGCGCAGGTCGGCCGGGCGGAGGCCCTTCTTTTGGCTGGGGGCCGGTATAGCCCGGGAGGCCTTCTTTTTCTTCTTCCTCTTCCTCTTGGTGACCTCCGTCCACGGCTGTTCAGCCGAAGTAGAGGCCACCGCGAGGGGTTGGGGCTGGGAGGCGGGGCGCCGCGGTGCCACAGTGGCGGTCGCCCTCCCCTTGCCCTTCCCCTTAGAAGAGGAAGCCGATGGTGTGGGGGCAGATGTCTGCCGCGCAACCGGTGGGCCGGAGGGCGCCGGGCCAGCCGGCGTGCCTCCGACCATCCGGGGGCGGCCCCCGAGCGGAGGGCCCGGGGTGGGGACGGGCGTGAGGCCATAGTTGGCCAGGCACGCATCGACAACGTTGCGCGCCTGAGCCACCGTGGCCCGCATTAATTCGTCCGCCCAGGCGGGACGCCGGTCCTCCACGGGAGTGAGGGGCTGCGCTTTGCGCCGCGGGAGAGGCGGGAACTCCTCCCGCGGCCTCCCGGCAGGCGCCCTGGCGGTGGCCGAGGGCGCCTTGGCGGCGCTGGCCCGAGCGGCAGTGGCAGCGGCCGCCTTCATGGCCGCCACCTCCGCCCGGAGCTCCGCGAGCTGCCTATGCAGCCCCTCGTTCTCCGACCTCCAGCGCCTCTGGAGGTCGGAGGAAGCCTGTCCCCACATGCCGAAGAAGGCCTCCCTCATTTCTTTCGTCGCTTCTTTAAGATCCCGGACGAACCCCCCCTTTAAGTTGCCGGACCGGGCCGCCACCCTCAGGACGGTCTCGGCGCCAACCTCGAACCGCTGCCTGAGGTCGGCAACCGAGTCCCCGGCCGAGGGGGACGCATCCGGGACCTCAGCCGTCTTGGGGGCATCCCGACGGGCAGGTAAAGGCTGCCCGGGGAGCCTTCTCGTGGAGGGAGGCGGCATCGGGGAACCAGCCTCTCCTTGACAGGGCATCCCCTCCACCACCTCCACCTCCGTGTCCGAACACGATCGTGACGGTACGGGATGCGTGGTTTTCCGGCGCTTCGCGGAAGTACCGGTCGTCGCCCTAGGTTTGAGGGTGAGGGAGGCATGAGTATCCTCCCCCTCCTCTCTCGCTCGTCGAGCCGCCGACGAGCACCGGCTCTGAGGCCGACTGGCCTCCGAGCCCGAGCCCGCCTCGGACCCGGACTCGACGCTGACGGAGCTCCTCCGGCTTCCGTCAGGCGTTGGCGCGCTTACATCATCGCTGGCGCGTTGACGTAAAGCACGCTTAAAGCGTCCTTTGGAGTCGCGCAATGGCACTCCATGCTCCTCCTTCCTCTCCTTCTCAACTTCTTTGGGTTTTTCAAAAAGATCCATGTTAATCCCACGAGTAGAGCCGATATAAATTCGACCCCCGGGTGACGCTCATTCCGGGGGAAGGCCTACATACTGCTGGGGGACGGCAGGTACCCAGAGGTTTTTACAACTTCGCTGTTGGGTGGTGTGAGTTTTCCTTCTCGCGGGCCGGCCAACTAAGGCAAGCCCCTCGGTCCCGTTGAGCCGCTAGACATGATCAACGACACTCAACGGGTAACGAGTTCATTGGAGCAGGGTTGGGTTTCCCCTCCCCTATGTGCTCCCGCCCGGGCCTTACAGGCTCCGCTGGTGATTTTTATAGAGGTTTTCTTCCTCGCAGCCCGAAGGCCCCCGGTCCTGTCAGTTCAGGATTACGGGTTGGGCCGGATGGGGGTCCATGCTGGACCGATCCACCCGCCCCAAAACCGCCCGACTGGGCAGGAAGCCTAAGCTTCCCAAAACGGCCTAACGGCCACCACTAGTGATAGAGGAAGACAACCTCTCTAAAAAATAGAGAGGTTATCTTCCTCCATCGCCCCGCGTGTTGAACCGGATGGGGGTCCATGTTGGACCAATCCACCCGCCCCAACACCCCAAAACCGCCTAACTGGGCAGGACGCCTACATCTAAACCTAAACTAAACTACCTAGGTAGGTAGGTTACCTAATCCTACGACCCTAAACCTAACAACCCTAAACCTAACAACCCTAATCCTACTACCCTACCTACCTAGGCCTGCCCTGGCCTTACGGGCCCCTACTTGTTATTTTTTACCGAGGTTTTCTTCCTCTACCCTCCCTGTCTCAAATCCACGTTTCCTCTGCTAATCAGAGGAACACGTGGAGAGACCCCCAAACGCGGCCCTTGCGGGCCGATAACCCCGAGACAAACTGCCTCGGGTTCCCTACGCGTGTGCCAGAGTATTAGCCACGAGTAATAATGCCCCCGAAAGGACATTATTACCCGTGTTGCCCGGGGTGTACCGGCCCAACGACTGCCGTTCCAATCCACGAGAAATGTAGAAAGGACCAGCAGCCGTCAGGCACACTAGGAGGTTCTCTGGCCACACACCCCAAGTTACACACCCCTATCACAACGTTGTAGTGAGCCTTGGCCGTACCATGAATTGCTTTTGCAATATCTTCGTACATGGCCTCGACTGTCTCGTCAGAGTGAGACGAGGTCGGCGCATATACCTGTATCACCTTAAGGGTATACCTAGCGGTACCTAGCTTTAGTACAAAGTACGCTACCCGTGTCAACACACTACTGACTGTCACAACGCTGCTTACGATGGCCTTATTGACCAGGAAACCGACACCACCCTGGCAGAGCCGATCACCTTCTCGAAAGTAGAACAAGTCGCCTGATTCAAGGGTTATCGTGTCCTCCCCCTGTCTTCGGACCTCAGATAACCCCAAGATATGCCAGTTAATGCGACTTAGTAGAACTAAGTCGCATTAACTGGCATATATTGGGGCATATATTATTACCTCGAGTGCGGTGAGGTGTTGGTCAAGCCGAAGTGACCTGCTGTTATACGTTGCCAGGTGTATTTGTTTTTGGCAGCCTTCCGTAGCCCGGAGATTCTTCGCACCCCCTATCCCGCCGTTACCGCGACGGCTGCCGTGGCTGGGAATAGCGGGACTGCCGGGAACTGATGGCCATTTTTGTGGTTTTGTGTTCATGAGAGGATTTTAGCCTACTATACCACGCTGGCCAGACAGGTTGGTATAAGGTTTGTTTCGAGTTTTTTCTCTCTTTGCAGAGCTGTTGTCTGCTTAATGTGCTCCCTTTGTCGACTCTTACGACACCCACGGGATGAAATATGGTGGTGACATGTAGTATTCTTACTCCGTCACACACAGAGAAATCGCGATGTTGTACTGAGTTCCAAATGGGATTAATCACTTTTGGCGGCTACCCACTAGGCGCGCTTAACCTGAAGTAAATCGTCGCGCCTTTGGCTCTTTATCAAGGGAAGCTTTATTATTTTCTTCTTAAGTATGGAATACTTTATTCCAAGTAGGTACTGATTCAGCAACGAGAAACTCGTTCCTAGTTCAATAATGAGTGCGTCAACGTTATGAATCGGAAACATCAGGCGTACCGCAGTGTTTGGATCAGGGCTCACTCTCTTGGAGCAGTTAGTGAAACTCAACCGTGGCATGGAATGGCCCTCACCATACGGTGCGAAACAACTACTAAACTACCAAGACTCTCTTGCCCACCTATTTATCCGAAGTGGACCACTTCTGTACCTATTATTCCCTGGGTCGGCAGGCACACGTCATGTCCCGACCTCCGACAAGTGGGAAGACTGTGCTGTTTAGATGTGCACGGGCGTCATCTTAGAGTCGCGCATTCGCTTATGCGTCCTACATTGGGTCCTGCTGGGTCGATTATGGATGTAGTCATATAATAAATAGGGAAAAAAAGAAATACCACTGCGTGTCTTTTCTATGGAAAACATGTGCAATAAGTACTTAATTTACTTTAGATCGCTGTTACAGCATAGATTTGGACAAACGATGCAATCTTAAGCAGAATAAGTATGTCGACGGTATCATTAAATCGATATCTCGTAAACTGAACAAAGTGAGGTTGTTTTTCACGTCGGAGTAATTGTGTCTGTTAGTATAAGATCCAGATCCGCTCGAGCAGCAGCTTTAAAGCAGGAAGAATATAAGATACACTCGCCCCGGGTCACTCTACCGTATTTCTTTAGATATTTCACAAAAATTATCATCTGGTAGAGATGCGCCTTCTCGGTCTTTCCACCCTAATCTTCAACCTAATTCGCCCATATGCAAGATTAGGCTCACGATGGGGCTAACATATTATTCTGTAATAAAAGCCTCTAAATAAATAAAGATAAAAAAAAAGATTAGGCTATGAACTAGAATGTATATTTCCGTCCTGTGTATAAAACATGGAAAGTACGTTTTCATGTATTTGTGTGCTTAGGTAATACATTTAATTATACTTTAGCTTTTTATTGTACGATACAGTTATATTAATATTTAGTTATATTAATGTTCTAAGAGATTATTTAAAATAAATGTCCACTTTTAAAATAGATAGTCAAGTGATCGCCTGAAACAGGTCTAGCCTAGTTCAGGCAAGTAGTTTATAATAATTTAAAGATATCAGATAATCAGTATTAGAATATCCTTTATTTTTTTTTATTTTTTTTTTTTTTTACGTGGGGTAATGCAATGACGCATATCCCTCCGCGGGGGCGGGCGGAGGGATTATGTCGGACTCGCCGGGGTAAAATAAAGATGTTGAAAAGATAATGTACCTCCCGGAATACCGACTAAACCTACCACGGTGTTCCTCGACAAAACCACTATCAACGGGGCCGCGCGAATCGCTTTCGCATGCGGTCCCGACCCCGCCGAGGTTACGGCCCGCCGTATGAAACGGCAGGCCACTACACGAAAGACCTACCCAAAATAGGCACTACTTCACCTACTGTGTCCCCCGTAGAGGGGAGAATATCCTTTCTTGCCATAACTATGATTATCATTTTGGTTATAAACTACACTATAAACTAGTGTTAGGAATATGAGATAAAACAGCTTAAAAAAATTGCACCTTTAAATAATGATTGAATTATTCAAGACGGTTATTATATATATTGTAACCACCAATTTAAGAAAAGTAATAACAAATAAAGTTAGATATAATAATTAATATCACGCAACAACGATCACATAGCACGTCCGCTCCGTCTGTCGCTCGATGCAAAGTGAGCCATTGCGCGCCGAGCACGCTTTTATAACCCGCTCGATTGGACGATTCGTGACGTTACTTGTTTACGTTGTATTCCGCAACCAACGCAGCCTTTTCTGACACTCAGACGTCCTCGTCAGGTTTGGAAGATGGACCTGCTTAATCAACAGCTGGCAGTCTCAGTGTAGAGTCTGGGTCTTCATTTTCACTTCAACCTTGTAAGCAAAGACGTGAGCCTTGCATACCACATCGATTCAAATATTGTAGGCATAGGCTTAAACTTCGCATACCTCACAGTGACTGTTGGCATAGGCACAAAGTGCGCATACCACACAGAATCAAACATTGTAGGCATATACTCAAATTTCGCATATCTAATAATAACTGTTGGCATAGGCATAAAGTTCGCATACCACACAGATTCAAACATTGTAGGCATAGATTTACATAATATTGTCTTCTATTTACGCGAATGTTATTCATTGAAATTAAACTACTATATACGGATTTTATCGCGTTGTTTATTTAGCACTGTATTACAAAATTTTGAAAATATTACACTACTACTACTATTGATTTTATTTTACTAATTTATAAGCTAATAAAATTATTTGACTGTTGGCATAGGCATTAAGTTCGCATACCACACAGATTCATACATTGTAGGTAAAGGCTTATAGTTCGCATACATCACAATGACTGTTAGCATAGGCACAAAGTTCGCATACCACTCAGATTCAAAACCAGATCATCCTAACGATGAACACATAGCGGCTATCGGTTGTCATTGGCACATTAATCTTGGTCTGCTCGATTTACGCGCAACCGTACGACCGTCCTCTACCTTCTCTTCGAACCACAGGACTATATAAAGCAAGCTTGGATAAAAAAAATTAAGATGGTGATTATTTACAGACCTTAGGATTGTATCGCTCTTACCACCTCCTCAGTAATCGCACTCGATACTTCAGCACCCGTAGCGTCTGGTGTCATTACCTGTGTATGGTCCTTCAACACTTTCGACCCTGACAATAGTCTCAAACGATTGTCTGACGGTAACCAAAAAAATATACTCCGCGTCCTCAAATGATTCTGCAGATTGCGAAACGCTTGCGATCTTCTACCACAATCGTGCCTTTTACGTGACAGCCTCACGTAGATAAACCTAACCTTAAACAAGAACGATGTGATGTGTTCATTTTATTTGTGAACGCCAGAACCTAGTTCTATTACTTGTGAGCAAAGGATTCTTTATCCCACTTCTGATGTTCGGAATCAGAGGTGAAACAGCTTAAAAGTAATAATAAATGCACCTTCATCTTTAAATAATCATTAAATTATTTAAGATGGTTATTGTAACCGCTAATTAAAGAAATGCATTAACAAATAAAGTTAGAGATAATAATTTATACAAGCGGTCGCCTAGTGGTCAAAATTCGACCATAATTAAATAAAATTTTAAGTTTGATCGTTATTAAGGTTTTATTGTCTATAACTTTAGTCTTATAATCATATTTCATGTAGATTTCGCCAAGGCTACACAGATTAATTTACTTACCTATCTTTTTCAAATAAATTAATATTTACTTAACTATACTTATTCATTGACGATATTTCTAAGCCAGCTACTTTGTTTTCTTTTTCCTTTATTGGGTACTCTATAAATAAGGTATATGTCACCATAGTAATGAAGAATTGTAAGACGTCAGACGAACAATACCGAAATACTACGAACGCCTCTCGACTGCGTGTGTCAAATGCATGGCTGTGTGCGTGTAGTGTTTTTCATTCCTTTAATGTATTTCTAATGCATATTTTATAAAAATATTAGGATTCGCCACTCCTTCTCCATATAAACTTTAACTGTGCCAAATACTCCTCCGTCCGCGCAATTTTCGTAAAAAGGGATACAACATTTTTGCTTCACGTATTAATACAATATAGTTCACTCAACAACGATCACATAGCACGTCCGCTTCGTTCGCCGCTCGATGTCAAAGTCAGTATATAGTGTCTTATCTATGGTCAAAGTGACTAAGTGAGTCATTGCGCACCGAGCACGCTTTTATAACCCGCTCGATCGGACGATTCATGACGTTACTTGTTTACGTCGCATTCCGCAACCAACACTAGTTTATAAAGGTCATAGTTTATTAGAACCACCCGGCACCCGACCAGCACCACCTCGTCACTCCGTGTCCACTCGTTGACGACAGGTGGTCCACAGTTGGAGGCCGCGTGTCACCCAGTGAACGCCAGGTGGTCTGCGGGTGGACGCCGCGTGGTCATCGAGTAGACATTGCGTTGTCCGTGAATAGATGAGTAGTTTGTCAGGGATCGTCATTAGGTCTACACGTCTCGCGGACGGCGCTTGGGCCACTCGCGGACGGCATGTGAAACTCTCGAGGACGGCGCGCGTTCCATTCGGGAACTGCGCGTGGGTAACGCAAGGTAAGCGTGGGGGCTACAGGTGGTCACCGAGTGGCTCCCTCGCCGTCCGCACGCGGTCTGCTCGCGGGCAAGGCGCATCGGAGTTGATGTAGTGACCGTATACCCATAGTATTCCATACAAAGAATACTAACTGCTCGAGGCGAGGTCGTGCCGGTTGGCTCTAATGAGCTCGATATTAAGGTTTAATTTAAAGTTGTTTTAAGACCACTAGTCTATCTGTTGTACTCCTTCATCAGCAGAATAAATTTTATTATTATTATTATTTGATTTACAACTAAAAAGATTTATGTCACTTTTAAAGTGATTTAGGATTCGTAGTTGAGACCTGTTTGCGCGTGTGAAATCACAGGCACAATAAGAATGAAATAAAATAATCGTGTAGTGTAACATGGAATATGCGTAGGCCATGTACATTATTATATAAAACATGTATAAAGCTATAAACACTTTGAAACCTAAATTTTATTTATTGCAAAGAATCTTTTTAATAATACATAAGTACCTACATGAATAGTCTCACGGTTAAGTAAAGGTATCTAAACATAAATAGGTAAGCAGGTTATTACACCTACATTTCTTAAGCTATGGTCTTAGTCCTATCTAGCAGGATGACCACATTAGCGTTTATCTGCCACAATTGCAGACATCGTGTCCTTACATAAAAAATCTAGGTAGAAATATCGCATATCAATTTGTCGGACCAAATGCTGCATAATAATAATACAATGGAGAGTGTAATTATTATTAAAAAAGGAAATGTAAACATGTTGACGTCTCGCGTGGTGGTGAAAGATTACCGTAATCTAGGTTACTTCGTCCAAATGCAGCATAATAATAATAAAATGAAAAGTTTAATTATTATTACAAAACAAAATGTAAACCTGTTGACGGCAAGGGACGAAGGCCACTTGTCATCCTGCTGGTAGCCCAGCGCTTTTTTATTAAAGAGTCTGCATAGAGTGGGATCCACTGCTACCTGCATTGGGAAACCTATTTCTGCAGTGCAGTTCCATCAATTATGGTACTGAGCGGAAGCAGGAAGGCAGCAAAGCAAGCAGGAAAGCTGTTGCGTTTGCTGCCTTTCTGAATTAGTTATTTCTTCCCAACGAAATCTTGGAAATCTAAAATCGCGCAAAAGTATTTGTCTCCTGAAATGGGAAGGAGCCTCTGCATGTTTCAAGGTGTGTGCGATCGTGTTTACGTGTGAAGATACGTAACTACAATGCGTTATGTATTACGCGTACCTACAACAAAAAGATAAATAATTGTTTATATTTTATTACATTTTTTATAAAATAAAATTAAACTGCAATAACTGCTAATTGCAAATAAGCTAGCGACTCGTTAATAGTAAGCAGTAGCCACCGCTCATGGCAACGACTATGAATTAGAGCAGTAATGTATAGACAGGTCAATACAAGGTAAATAAAGTAAATATAATAAAAAGTAATGTCCTCCAGACCGAATTTCGGTCTCGGCGGCCAATCCAAACGGAAACTGGCCATCTGCGCAGGCGATATTATAGTGCACAAGCGTGTGCGCAAACACAAGTGCACTCTCTGTTCCCTCACTCTCATGATCAGATGGGACGGTAATCCGTCACGACCGGAGAGAGATTAGGCGCAGGACCATAAGTTTTACGTGCTTTCCGAGGCACGGAGGTGTCTAATACTGTCAACGTCCTAACTCCGGGCTGCTATTGAGATTTTTTAACAGGAAAACCTAATAACTTTTTGTGGGCTTGACCCAGGATTCGAACCCGAGACCTAATTGCATAGCAGTCACATTCACTGCCTTTGCGCCATGGAGGTAATATAGTGTCAGATTAAAATAGGTTGTATATTAATGTATAGGAATTTGTAAGATTTTTTAAAAATTTAGTTTGTGTTTTCTTTTTGTTTTGGCATTCGCATTTTGCTTTTATTTTGCCCTCTTTTGTCTGTCATCGATAATTATTTGATCTCTTTCTCTCGGAGTGTACATAAACAGGTAGCTTTATAATAAAACTAAGAGTTTACATATGTGGCGACTCCGCACAGACGGAGAAGTTCAGCCTACATTCAAGGGATGGCGATACAATCGCACTTCACATAACGTCATACTATTTTGCATTGCACAAGTGGAGTTTACACAGCGACTAAGTATATATACAAGCTGCCGTCGGCCCGCGGCTCGCCAGGCACGATCAACCAGCCTGGTCAGGTGATCTTCCCTTTGTGTTGGAGGGACATCACACTCTGTTCCTCCACATTGGTGACTCCGACGTGATCATCCAGCACCCGACTTCACTGGAAGCAACCTTCACGGAGCAGATCAGCAGCAACAACCATCGCCATCATCTTCACTTCTCTCATATAGAACTTCTCCAGATGAGCAGTAATCAAGTCACAGCTAGCCAGTATCTTCGGCCACAACATGTTGTGACCGAACACGCCTGCAGCGAACGCACAGCCTAGTCTTCCCTACGGCCTCGCCAGCGTCACGGCTCAACCCACTGCACACACGGTCTACGCAACCAGGGCACTTCACTCGCCGTCAACGCAGCAGCCAGCCACGACGCAGCAACTACGCAGCATCAACCCCGACTCACTGGGGCACACGCACCGCTCATCGCACTCAGTCCCGACTCACTGAGGTCTAGCGGCATACAGTTTCGACTCACTGGAACCAGCAGCATACAGTTCCCACTCACTGAAACTAGCGGCATATAGTTCCGACTCGCTGGAACTAGCAGCATCCTTTACTGGACTGGCAACGCTCTTCAGCAGCATCGACAGCTGTCTCATCAACCTGATCGACCTTCGGTCTTGGGGGGTCATAGGTTGCTACGATATTAAAGTAAGACCACTCCTTATCACTATTATATTTTATACTTCTCTAAGTTATATATGTTTCTCGCCTTTAAACGTGATAGGAAGAGGCATGCTGTATAACTTACAGAACAGTAGAATAGTTACATATATAACCTAGGGAATAAAATGTTGTATATCGTTATTTAAAAATAAAAAGAATGCCTGTAATTAATAAGTTATTTATTTCTTTATTCTATAAATTACGAGGTTATATTAATTACCAATTACAGTAATTAATCTAAAATAAAAGCAATTTAAGCAAAGAAACTTTCGCAAACTATAATCAGCTTAATAATTATAAAATAGTGGGCTATCGGTAGCAAATTTCCATTATCAGGAACACAGTTGAAGAGTCGATTTTATAAAATTTATTTTCAAATCTACATTATTATCATATCCGAAAATTGGTGACGATGCATCAGCTGTCTCTTATATTTGCCTATCATCCTATTAAGTTACAGGCACTTATATTTTGTATATTGAAGTACCGCGTATGTGTAAAGGCTTTATCAGTGGATTATGGACCTAAAATGGAAGTGAGGCCAAGAATGTTACGAACGTTCCCGATTCTTTGAGACCCTTGAAGAATTAAATACCTAATAATGAGTTGAGCTTAAATAGGTCATCTCTAAAATAGATTATCTAAATTTGTAAATTTTATTTTGTTATACTATTTTGTAGCAGGTTGTCATTATAATTTAGATTGAACTCTATTTATATACAAATACTTAATAGGTTATTATGTTGGTTGCTTGCGGGCTTGGAATGCACACTTCGACAGTATAACTTTGCGATATTTGGCTACTGACTTGTCCGAGCAAAATATTAGCTTTTCTCATGGTTTAACTTGTTTTTAGATTTACTTTTCTGAACCACGTTATTAATCTTTTTGTAAGTATTAGATTCTATAACTGTGAAACAATTCGGCTCGGAGTATCATATGTTTACATAATTTTTTGCAACCGTGCTATGTATGAACTTCCATTTAATATAACACTAAAGTATTAATTTAGAAACGTAGAGTCTGCAAACTCGGCACTACTATTTATTTATGGTTTGCATATTTTTTCCTGTGTGGTGACAAAGTTCACGTCACGTGGCGCACTGACAGTGGTGAGATGACAATTTAAACTATAGTCTGGCAGAAGTTATGCTAAGCGATCGATTTCATCCAAACTCGAGCAGCTAAACTGAACAATTAACCGTTATAGAAGAGCGCAGCCAAACTTGTGTGGTGTTCCTTTGGTGTGTTGGGTGTCAGGCCCTTTGAATAGGTATTACGATGTGAGCTTACGAAACAGAGAAACGATATTTGCACTTGCAAGTGTGAATCACTACAGGCTACGGTAACTGCTTTCTGTTATATGGGCGATAAGGCGATGGGAAAAGAAACATATGATCATTAGAATAGGGTATTTTTCTCAAAAACAATCAACTCTTTCATACATGTCCTAAGGAATCAGATTTAAAAGTTTTAATAAGCACTCTGATAAGAAATAAGTCTATTAAAAATTTCGGCCACCTGTCAGTATATAGACATACAAGCAGTGCAGCTTGTTAATTACCTACTACAAGTATTTACGCGCGCAACAATGTCCAATTATGGCGCCTTCATTACCAAATCCAGCTGCTAACATGATGAATTATTTTAGGATTTAAACATGTATGTAGGTCATTCAATATAATGAGATGCAGGTCCCGGTATGATTTAATAAGAAAACCAGATTTTCTGGCATCCATGTTATTTTAATTACTCATAAGTTTTAGGCGACTGGTAACCTCGTAGGCGTACTGGGTTCTCACTGTACGACCTCCATTAGACGTAGAGTTAAATTCTGTATTTTCAACAGACTCGCATTTATTAACAGCATTCTAGTGAACCAGGCTTGAAAGTTGTTAGCAGATCAATTGAACTGCTGACTTATAATTCAATTGAATTATTAGTAGTTGCCATTGCTACAATGCGTATTACTTGCTGTGTTTGTATCGACATACAATACAATACAATTTTTTGTCAAACTAAGCAGTCGTTACTTTTTGATCGTGATTCGGATTAATTTGTACCTACCTATGTTAGACAAAATCATAATGTGACGTGTACAACAAAGGTCTATTATTAGTTATTGCAAAAAAGTGGCACCGAGTTTTAATTATTATCTGCAATACGTTACAAATAGGGCCAGTAGTAAATATGAGTGATTTGAACGTTGGATAAAATATACTGGCATATAATACGTAAGTATGTTCTAAATTCAAATTAATTTTAAGAAGAATATTTTTTAGTTGGAAACATTAGATGATTTGGCGTGACTTTGGAACTGAGGTAAACTTATCAGAACTGATTATGATATTCTTAATCCTTACTAATATTATAAATGTAAAACTTTGTGAGGATATATGGATGTTTGTTACTCTTTCACGCAAAAACTACTAGACCGATTGCAATGAAACTTGGAATGTAGATAGCTGAAGACCTGGATTCACATATATGCTACTTTACACATTACACATAGGCTCAGCATCGGGACTTACGCGGGTGTAACCGCGTGGTGCAGCTAGTATTTTATATATGAACTAGATTTTGCCCACAGTTTCACCCGCGTAAGTCCCGTTGCCATAGGAATATCGCGATAAAAAGCATATGTGTAAATCCAGGTCTCCAGCTATCTACATACCAAGTTTCATCGCAATCGGTTTAGTAGATTTTACGTGAAAGAGTAACAAACATCCATACATCCCCACAAACTTTCACATTTATAATATTAGTATAGATAGATCGGGCCTGTGACTTTATATGCGTGGACTAATTTGCCTGCAACGTCACCTACGTAATCTACACACCCATAACTCCGGTTCAACTAATCAGAGTTCAATGATATGTAGTTTAGGTTTCAAGTTGAACTTCAAGTTATCAAAGTGGAAAACCCCATGAAAAGCCGCCCAGTTCTTGTTGCGTGAAGCTCAAATAGAGATGAAGAAACATCTTAGTTTCGTATTTAGAAACCCTTAATTAGTTAAATTGATTTAGTTTTCACATGCACAGCTTTATATTTTTATTTTAGTATATAGATATTTAAAACTAAGGTATGATAATATTATAAATCGTGAGCAGTGCTCGCATGTAGAGACGTGTAACATTTACAAGGTGATGCATTAAGTTGGTAAGTATCTACAATAGTCGGTTGCATCTACCACACGGAACCTAATTTGACATCATTGAGGCACGTAAGCAGCGCCTACCTTTATTTGACGAATGTCAGGGGGTTTGAGGAGAAAGCCGCTGGCGGAGGTCGGCTGGTGATGGCTGCAAGCGGCCGGCGCCGAGCGCCAGTGCGCGCGCGACGGTGAAAGGCGCCATGTCGATAAACGTAGTGAGCAGTGCGCGGTCCGCGAACACCATGACCAGTTTATCATACATGCGAATTTTTATAATTTGTGCTATATTCATCAACGGTTAGTTCCAATAAAAATATTTTGTAATTTGTGAATATCAGCTCCAGTGATAAATCATTAGATCAGAACCAGCGTCGGTTTCTACATATAAGGAATTAAAAATCAACCAATGCGTAATTCGTAATCTTATGCAAGCGGTCCGGTGATCAATTTGTTACTCGTTAACGTAACTTTTACAACGAAATAATACATAGTGAAAGCTATCTATCGTGTATAGACAGATTTTTACGATTTTATCAAAATATTATCGAATGTGAAAGCGCGTGACAGAAATCTTGGAGAAGCGTTTCGCACTGCTTTCATAAAATTCTAATAAAATGTGCTAGAAAGTGTCAGATGTGGTTGACTTATGTGTCTAATTGTAATTCGTCTGGCTCGTCCTTTCTTTCACTTGACATTGAGGCATGTGACCGGTTGCGATCGAGGATATTGACACTTAATGTACGCACCTTGTGTACCTGATTTACGTCTGTAGGTACTTATCTTGCAAGTCTCGAAGACTGGTAATTTATGGACGAGAGACAACTCACTGAATTTAGTCTATCGCTTAATTCTACAGATATTTGTTATATACCTAAACATATTAGTTTCATCCCAAACTTCTGGCACTCTCATACAACGACTGCAGCTAGGATATGTAACTGTTGTATGAGTTGTGTTTATGTTACTTCTTCATCTCTTCTCGTCATGCATATTTATATTCTATTATAGTGACCAATTAAAGTTAACAAAAGTGTAATTAACATATAAAACTGTCTCTAAAGTATATTTAGTTAGTATTAATTGTAAGTGAATGTATATGTACATTAGACTGTAAAAATAAAATGGTGCCGCTTTAGCATCTGTCTGTACCAATATTAAATATGTATTTCTAAAATTATATCACTTAATGATTTTCGTAAATTTAAACCTTCAGGGTCAGGACTCTAATTCAGAATAATTCTGGTATAGTCAGCACCGAAAGTAATTAACAACTGCCAAACAAAACAAAAGTACATCATCTTTAAATTTTCAATTTAAAACATTATTGCAGCGGAATTTTCAACACAAAACTCAATTATTTTTGTTAATAAATAACCAATTACTTGTCGATCTTTAAAACAAATATGTAGTTGCAAGCAAATAATTAAGATTTCTTAACATACGTATGTTGTTTCGGTACTAAACAATTTATTGGCTTGTAAAACAGACACACAATCAATTCGCAAGCCTCCAAAGCCCCACTAAATTTAGTAATCAGTTAGCTAATAAATAATGAATGAGCTATGCGCTGTGGTTGTCTGTTTGCGTACAAACTGTGAGATAACCACTCAAAGATTAATCTTCTATTGAATTAACAGGAAACGTACTCACTGTTCAAAGACTCTCAGACCCATTGTACCCATTTAATTCTTTGTTAGAAAAATGCCGGTGAATAATTTAAGAATTTTAGTTTCATTATTTTGTTTTTAATGTTGTCGCGATTTTCATTACGGGAACTAATTAAGATTAATGCGTCTACAGTTAAATGCCAAACTATCTGGATTTTATGTGGTTCGGAACGAAAATTATATTAATACCTACTTAATTTATTAAATAATAGTTTAGATTTATTCATTTAAATAATTAGATTTTTACTAAAAGTATAATAGACGAGTATTTTCTAATGCTTATATAATTTTACAAAGTTCTATGAACGCAGACGTTAGACAACATCTTCTAACTGGCCGTAATTTGGCAAGAAGTCTAGACAGCTCAGCGTCAGACTTTTATAATAGCTTTTATATTCTACAAATGTCAACCCTCGATATTACACTCGTATTTGTTTATAAGATATTAAACAAAAATGTTTTATTATTTAAAACAAACTATATTATGTCGTCAGAAGCCTACGTACCTTTACGACCCTCACAATTTATAACAAACACTAGCTGTGCCGTAAGGATAGTAGCGTTCCTTAATAAATAAGCAAAATTATTTATTTCAATCTGTCTAGTAGTTCTAGTGATAAAAGTATTCAAACGAGCAAACAGTCTCAGGCGCTTAGGCATTTTAGGTTATAATTTAGCGAGTATTATGACATAAACTTATAGTAAATTACATAAGTGATTATGTAGTTCAACTTTCTATAGTTATATGAAACAAATATTGTTTAATCTTATATGGTCTGTTTCATGAGCTTTTCGTAAAATGCAAGAGGTGTGATGTGTTATCGTCAACTTTTATGCATATAATTATAATTTAGTACAAATATATTATGTGCATCTCGATGCTTTTTCATATAAGTCGTAGTTCAAAGAACTTTGATGGTCTCTGCGTGGTTAACTCCATTGAAACTTGAACCTAGTGTGCTCTACACATTGATGTATATCATCTCTACATGCTTTATTATTTGATGAATTTAAACTGATCTTTCGCTAATACTGTTCATATTCTAGTCATATTTCTTGGTTAGCGTTAAACGTTAATGGTCTAATTCTATATTACATGGGCCCTGTAAATTATGATGAAATGCATGTATAAAATGTACGCTTATGAATAACTTTTAGACGATACAGAAGTCGTATTGATTTACAATAATTTACGATATTTTACTACTAAACAAATACGACCTGATAACAAATAAAGCTTTGTGATAATGTCTTCCATTTGGACTAGAAATTCGTGAATTTGCCTAGCAAGGAACCTAACTCAATTAATATCAAAATCGTGACTTCCCTATTTGAATAGTCTACGATCAATTCGGGACTATGAAATGTATTGTATAACCAACTTTCACCTTTCAATATAATAATACTAAATCGTAGTCAAAATACATTTGCTCATACCTATTAATAGCTCGATGATAAAGCAATCGAATGCTACATATTAACTAAGTAGATTTGATTGTCCTATTGCATAATTGGCTTCATAGTTAAACAGCTAAGCTAAGGTTTGCAGCGATTGTTCTGAGTAATTGTAGAGGTGACATACGGCATAGAGTTTGTTTCGGTTCCTACCTACACGGAAATAACTAAATATACTTAAGACATTCTGTATGTGACATTTAGCCTTAGGGGTCAACAAATACGACGGAACTTTAAATGCCTTCATAACGCGTAGTGACATAACGATTACTTGCATTATCGCCAACATTACTAAAACAGGTTTATTATTTTCCAGGAAGTTATCAACAGAAAGACAAAAACGAAGAGTTTGTTTGTCCTGAAGGAACACAAGGAAATGGAAATTTTGCAGATCCAGCCACGTGTAGGCGATTTTATCAGGTAACTAATTGGTCTATTATTAAATAAGTCAATGTTAAAGGAATCTTACTCGAGCTATTCGGCATGAAGGAATAAGTCCAATATGGTATAGGAAGTAAAAAAGTAGGAAAACTTTCAGATAAGAAAAAAGATTTACACATATGGTATAGAAATCTGAATAATTTACCAAAACGGAGTTCATCCGACAATCTTGTTTAGTTGTATGTTAGTAAACGTTCTCTTAAATAAATTATAATCACCGAATACGAATATTCATGGTTTTATAAACACCGTAACGGGCTCAAACAAATACAATTGAAAGAAGAGTCAACCTGAAATGTAATTATTAAAAGTTAAATAATCTACCTATATAATTTTACTTTCTTAATTGGCATAACTGCGCTTCCGCGTACCCTTGTAACGTTCAAACGACCCTCCACATCATTCTATTAAATAAACTGCTTCCTATATAAACATTATGTAAAATGAAGATTTCGCTGTCTCCTTTCAAAGGCTCAAGCAGTTAACGGCAGAATGTGATCATAAAATCGTAACCTCATTGAAAGGGTTCATTTGAAATATAGCACACAAACGTAATGATTATATTATATAGGTAGGCATACATATAGAACATTTTAGTTGATATTAAAGTAAAACCTACGTGCCTTGCATGTGTATTTCGTATTCACAATCGATTTGCTGTTCGAAAAAAACCGTTTTTGTATACATACATCGTAGGCTCTGTCTGAAGTATGTGCAACATTTATTCATTAAACCACGGTAATGTTATTCAAATGCTACGTGAACGCGTTCCATGAAACCGTAACCTTTGTTATTCTACAAAAAATACAATGATGGCTGGCTTTCTTTTTCAGTATTGCACCACAGATTTTGTAATACGTTATGTCCTAGACTAACTCAGCTGTAATATAAAAAATTGACACTTTAAATTATCGTAGACTTTCATTTCAAATGTATCCAAGCTAGATATTGTATGGAATTGAAATGCACATGGCTAAGATTGTACCATTAGAAGTTGTAGTCACTATGGTGCTGTGTGTAAACTAATTACATATACACTAAATTGGTCTAAATTATTTAATTCTTACACAAGATGTTGTTATATGACCATAAATTAATTCGTTCAAAGATCCATTGAGGAAATAATATTTTGGCACTTTTATTTGACATTTTCGTATCTGGATCGACCGGTTTCAGACTGGCCAGTGGAGCAAGAATGTTGACGGTATCGTTAACCATATTGCGATGTCAGTTTCGAACGTAAAAATATAATTTGACCTCACTGCTTTGTATGCGCAGTCAATATTAATCGACAAATATCGGTATTTTTGTATTGTGCTAGTAAGATTTCTACAGCTTTTTTGTTATTCATGCTGCTTTATTGCCTATGTTCGTAGAATGTTAATAAGTCCTCGAATAAAGTATCCGTGTTTGGTGATGTATTACAACCATTCTAGCTTCTTAATATTCTTTAAAATATTTCTTGGAAAATGTCTCATATTCGTCTAGCTATGCTTATAATGGAATGCTATTATGATGTTTTCAAGATTCGGGGCTTTTTAGATCTCCAATTAGTAAATACTGAAATCCTTACAAATATCATAAATGCGAGTGTGAGTTTGTTTGATATGCTTTCACGCCTTTACAACTCGACCTATCATTATTCAATTTGGCATACCTACATGTTGTTAGGGGAACAGAAAAAGACATTGGGTACATCCAGAAAAAGTACTATTAGAAACCTAACCTAATTTTTACCCTAAATTTACACTAGCGAAGCCGTGAGCAACATGTAGGAGTGCTATGATAGATTACCGATATTATTTGTTTATTCAAACACGCCCTTGGTAATATGTCTAAAATTCACTGTATCTTTCTTAACAGGGTAAATTGTAGAGCTAAAAACCACCGTTCTATTAACAGAGTTACCGGTGTTCATACGCAAGTATTACAAGCATGTCTTACTGAATGGACATGACACAGTTAACGTATACAGTCTTAATGAGCATTGCGCACTACGGATTCATAAAAAGATTCGCGAACGTTTTAATTTTAAGACATTGGAGTATTAAGAACATTATATTGGTCTTGATCTTGATAATCTTCGAGTTCACTGAATTGGATGCACTCAATGTGTGTCAAGATATAAATAGTTTGTACCTACTTATATATTTTGTACTAGATATACCACGAGACAATTTTTTTCTAGATAAAAGGCACTCTATATGATTTTGGCAATGTGTATGCGAAATTTCATGATGGCCAGTCGAGTAATTACCGCGTATAAGCGTAACAAATAAACAAACTCACAAACTAACGTTCACGTTTATAATATTAGTTAGGAAATATAGATAGGTGACGTATGTATATGGCATCAACGTGCACTTATTACTATTCTGATATTCTGCGAAGGAGTATGTATAAGCGGTACGTTCATATTTTTATGGACAAACACCGAACAGTTTTCGCATAAAACGTTGGATTCCTTTTTTCGTATGCCGTTGTATGTAATAACGTAACCCTGCGTGACTAACCCTCGTGGGATTACAGTTGAGTTTATGTTACGTCCGCGAAATTGGACGGATTCAAAAATAAAAATGGCTACCCATAACCGTAACTAGGTAATATCTGTGTTATCTAGTGGCTACTCGTGACCACTTAGCAGAACATTACCGTGATTGAAATTTATCTTTACTGAGGGCAATTGAGATCAAATTATATATTTTAATTTATATTTAAAGACCATACCGTGTACTTCAAAGAAGTACTTAAAGAAACATCCTTACCTTATATACACGTGGTATACACATGTTTACCAAAATAGATATTCAAATAATATGAATAATTATATTACACGCGCGGCGCTCAAACGAAATTGTTAAATTCCAATGGATTTTATTATTTTATCAATTGAATACATTGACGCCAACAATTATAGCAATTTAAATGCTGTGTTTCGAAAACTTTCATTTGTATTAAAAATAATAAATGAAATCATTCATGTGTTTATAAAGACCAATCGAACGATGATTATATGAGCGATGGCTTGGGCAAGTACCTTTTATACCAATGAACAGAAAAAAGATCAATAAAAAAAATTCCTTTGCGTCGACATCGGATAGTACAATAAATTTTGTTATATTCACAATTTTCAATATGAATAACCGGCATAGAATGCGGTATTTCTCTGAATACTACAAGCAGAATACCTATTTCAACTAAATAGAGAATAAGATTTTTCTTTTCTCTTTATTTTAAATTTAGAACGAGTCGTTTGTATATTTTTATAGAAATGTTCACCTGACAACAGTTACCGTTTCCGTCCTGTGTATAAAATGTTTGTTAAATATGTAGAAAACGTACACCAACATACACATCATTAACTCCAAAGACTCTTTGCTTTCATTTTTCCATTATGCTTACCCAATTTCATATGGCAAAATTAGAAATGAAAATAACGTATACATTTTTTGAATCTAAGCGTTAAGGAAAATCTCCATAAACGAAACAAAATGAATATAATACAAAATTCTCACTATGTATGAGAATTTTGCAATAACTGCTGAGTTGAATATTTGTATGAAGCACCTATTTACTGGTAGAGAGTTGTAGCTGGGCTGTACTAAAATATATTTTATATTTTATTTCAGTGCGTCGATGGATACCCTTATTTAAACAGATGTCCCTCTGGATTATACTTTGACGACATTAGCAAGTACTGTACGTTCAAAGCCGAGGCCAGATGTGGCCCCATCTCTACCAGTAAGTGTATTGTTTTAAAAGTTTGCAAATTTACTTGACGTTGACTATTATGTGTTTGGAGAGAGAACAATCTCTTTCGTCGATTGTTTTAAAACTTTTAGAAGTTATTTAATTAAGTCTGAATATTTGATCAGTGATTTGTAGCATACACATTTAGAGCTTCTAGAAATGATACGAGTTTTAAATTTAAATTATATTATTAGCATCTTAGTATTATGTATTTATGAAAGTTTTATAAATGTAAGTATTATTTGATATGTCTACTCTATTAAAACGTGAGCATGTTGTGAATACTAAGCTATACAATTAAGTATTTATAATTAACTGGCACTAAGAAATTAGTAGGTATATGTACAGCCAGCAACATAAGTAGCTGAAAATTAAATGAATTTGTAGGAGTATTTTATGAATTAAAAATCCTAATTAATCATTCTGTATTTTAAATTATGATCTTTTTTTTTTTTTTTTTTACGTGGGGGAATGCAATGACGCATATCTCTCCGCGGGGGCGGGCGGAGGGATTATGTCGGACTCGCCGGGGTAAAAGAAGATGGAAAAGAAATAATGTACCTCCCGGAATACCGACTAAACCTACCACGGTGTTCCTCGACAAAACCACTATCGGCGTGGCCGCGCGAATCGCTTTCACATGCGGTCGCGACCCCGCCGAGGTTTCGGCCCGCCGTATGAAACGGCAGGCCACTACACAAAGAGACCTACCCAAAGGACTCCCTCAAAAATTCCCTACTGTCTCCCCCCTAGGGGGGAGACGGACTCGACACAGAGGCGCGCGTGGGAACACGCACGCCGCCTCTCGGACCTGGTGCTGAACGGATGGCGGGCAGGCCCACAAAGCCCGCCACCCCCAGGTCAAACCTCAGGGTGGCTGGAGGTCATCGCGCGCCCTCCGGCGCCCGGCTCTGCGGTTGGGGAGAAGGTTTAAACGCTCCCTCTCCCGCTCCGCCGCCTCCTTGATGGAAATCACTTCCTCGCAAAAGGAGGCGACGGCGTTCCACGACCTCTCACTCCGGACCATAGACTGAACTACGGCCGGGGAAACTATGACTATATCAGCCATATTTTAACTATTAATACTATAAAGCTAACATTTGTTACAATTTTGATAGATAGAGGCACTCGAATTCATGGAATTGCTTCGTATGCCTAAAAAAAAATGTTATTGTAAGTGTCTCGTTTTCATTGTGTGTTATTTTTCTTAGCTCCTGCCCCTATAACGGAGGCTCCACTAGACCTGGCTACGAAGTGCGACCTCTCCCAGTGCCAGCTGCCTTACTGCTTCTGCTCTAAGGACGGCACACTTATCCCTGGCGGTCTTGATCCAGAAGACGTGAGTATCAGCTATTTTATTTTAATAAGTGTCCCTATATTCCTTAAAACCCCGTTCTGTAAACTCTAATATAATAATTTCATGGATTGTTATGATAAAATAAGATTATAATTAAAACGATTTATTTATAACTAGGCATCTAAATTAGAAATTTGCAATAAATGCTTTTGTTTCCAAGTAAAACTGTCATGGTCAATGAACTAATACTTTTTAAAACTTCTCTTAGGTTCATTTGCATGAGAATAGATGCTAGAGCGTCACATAATTTATGGTTCGATATTTGAAACAACAAAAGTGTATATTTAAAAAAAATATAATAGGAATATAAAACATGCACGTTGTGCGGTAGAGAAAACTGTCCATATTAGATGACAAACGAATCACAGTTAGCGTAATACAGGTGCTTAAATATAAACAAGAGATTTCTGTCATATATCACAGGGTAACAGATTCGTTGAAACAAATATTATGGCTTAGCATAATATATTCAATGTAATATACATTAAACCCTTAATGGATTAAGGATGCAATATGCTTTACGTACAACACAGTTATTTACGCAAGTGATTTTGAAAGCTATTTGACATATCATTGCATATAACATATAAACGCCATAGTAACTTTAATAGTAAGTTGTTTTTAATGAATTCACGTTACTTGATAACATAACATTCCATTATAGAATTAGCAATCGTTTGCTATTAACCCGCGATCAAGGATTAATAGGAAATTAAATTATGAGCCAGTTAGTGTAGTATGGAAAATTGGTTTATACGTATATTGAATAACCTTGGTTGTTAAATAAATTATCTTTCAATATATTGAAAGCGTAGATATTATAATCTTCCATATAATTAGAATCGTAAGGTTCAGAATATTATTAGTCCGGGCGTTCTGAATCTGATTTACTGTCTGTAAATCGATAAGTCACTTTTATCGATTCTCGAACATTGAACGTATTAAAGACGCCAGCACTACAACCTACGTGCAACTAAGGTTTAACGTTTCGTAAAGAAACATAAATTTAAAGAAATAGTGTTATGTTCTGAAAAACAAAACGGGTAGCGAGGATGAAAAAAGTGAAAAAAAGTAAAATGTCTCGTCTTTAGTCGCAGGTAGAGCGGAGACTCAATGTAGCTTGGACAAATTTAATAAATTGTGTTCCTTGCCAGATTATTTAACCCATCTAACGGTCTGTGAAGACAAAATAAAAACACTTGAAGCGAACTTTCTACGTGAATCGCGTTTACTTTATATTAATTTGATTGTAGCACTACATAACTATTACTTGCATAATACAGAGTGACATGCACACGATCCGACTTTCAGAATATTTCGCTTGCTATTACTGTCTCTAATTACTTTAGGCCATTCGGGAAATTACTGATAATATAAATGTTAGTAATGAGTTGTGATTTTGGCCATGACAACTATGTCTTCTATGCCGTTATTGAAAATGGCGACTATTTCTGTGTTACTGGTCTTTGCATGACTAATATTCCTACCATATTTTAGTCTTTAATGTGTGACATTATTACGTGCAATGTTTCATGTACTCAGATTGATTAGTGGCATCTTAAGAACTTGTTTTACCCGGAGATACGCTCGCGTGAATCCCACTGACACGTATCGAGATAAAAAGTATCCTATATGGTTTCCTAGGACATGGTTTATCTATGTGTCAAGTTCCATTCAAATGCGTGTAGCAGTATACCCGTAATTGAATAACAACATATAAAAATTGTAACCCATCTTCACAAACTTTCACGTTTATAATATTAGTAGAATAGTAATCACATAATAACTCAATAAATTAAATACTATGCCGTATTATGTCAGTATTAATAGGTTTAACGATAATTTCCACAAGAATTATATTAGCGATCATTAGCCGTCCTTATAGCAACTTGGTGTGTTGAAATACTTACAAAACAATGAAACGTGTCTGATCGCCACCGTGAACGCTACCGCAGCATAATGACGTTTCGTTGAAATTAAACTACTATATACGGATTTTATCGCGTTGTTTATTTAACACTGTATTACATAATTTTGAAACTAGTAGTGTAATAGTTTCAAAATTATGTAATACAGTTAAATAAACAACGCGATAAAATCCGTATATATGTAGTAGTTTAATTTCAATAAATAACATTCGCGTAAACAGAAGACAATATAATGACGTTTCGATTTGCATTAATAATAATCGCTTTATAATAATCTATGAAAATAAAATTCAATTGCCATATGTATGACGGAGCATCACTTAAGAACGGTTCGACCGATATGGCTGCATTTTCTTTGTTGTGTTTGTAATTGTTAGGACAAGGTTATATGAACGAAAATTTACGAAATATCCGCGGAAAATGTCGAAAATTTTAATGGTATTTTTATATGACAAAATAAAATGTATGACGTTTTGATATTGAAATTTCGTGAAATGTATTTTCTACAGGACAACGACTGTCGGGTCAGCTAGTATGTAATAAATAATGCCAGGTTACGAACTATTTAATTTATTTATAATTGCTATTTTTGCGGCCGTTCATGAGGGTTCAAATCCAGAGTTTAAAATATAACCTGATAGACTGTAGGCTTAGGTCTATTAAATAACTATTAAACGTCATATAAAAAACATAAACGGTGCAATGTAGATGGAATATATCACTGCCTACATTTTTGAGTATATAGGTACAAGCGACAGTCGTATCTAAACATAAACACTATTCTTACATTAAAATCGTTTCAAAACGATATTAATATTTCCAAATGTAGCTTTAAGTGTTTTAAAACTATAGTTATTTCAATGGTTGACAAAAAACGGCCTTAATTCCATCAATGTTCTGAAGCAAAAAGCGAGCATAAAAACAGGCGCGTGTACTTGTTTTCCACAGACGCCCCAGATGATAATGCTGACATTCGACGGCGCTGTGAACTTGAATAACTTCGAACTCTACAAGAAAGTGTTCAATGGAAAAATTAAGAACCCCAACGGCTGTCCCATAAGAGGCACGTTCTTCCTTTCGCACGAGTACAGGTAATTTGAAATGTCTCATTACTTCTATTCATAAGACTTTTTGATATGAATCTTTAATATTCTGCTAGTATTTTCCTCGAGGTATTGTAAGATTTTAAGTTACTTGTTAAATATTAGCGATATGTTTGGTTAAAATTAAGTTTAGGACATATTTAAATTTATTATTTTTTGTTATATTAGAAATAAGTATTTTAGCGTTGAGTTTTAATAAAATGGATGGCACTTTATGTATTCTTACTCCAATGAAGTTTTATGTTTGATTTGTTTAATCTCTGGTATGTTTTCTCATTAAAAGTATATATCTACTCATCATAATAAATAAATATATATATATTTATATATATATATATTAATTTAAGAAAACCTACTGATTGTTTAAACAGCTATTAATATACATATACTTTATATGGCAGTCATCATGATTATTTTTACGTAGATTAGATGTGAATACATAATTAGTATAAAAATAAATGATATAAAAACTTTAAAGAAGTAATTTCAGGCTAAGGAATTCATCAGAAAATTATGTGATAAACCGATTAAACCAATCCGGTTTTTATGAAGGTTAAAAGTATCTATATTATGTAATCTGCCAGTGTCATATTAACTACTTGTAGTATCTACTAACTAAGTACTTAAAGTTAGGTACAAATAATTGCGGGCGATATCCCAACAAGAACTTACCAATTTCACTACCTATGATTCGTTCTAAGTAAATGTTGAGAAATTTTACCGGTTAAAGGCTCATTACATATTTTATAGTATGGATAGCAAAGAAATGATAGTGCCATATAGCCTTAAGATTCATGTAACGATATTTTAAAAGCAATAAAGTAATTATAAACCGTTTATAATATCAAAGTTCAGGCATCTCTGTTTAACACTTACTTTCTTATTTGTAGTAACTACGTGCAGGTACAAGCACTCGCGCACGATGGACATGAGGTGAGTACTGTCATATACAAAAATAATAACATTCATTTAAAGCACTGTCGAGAAACCCTCTCGACTATATCTCTACTCTATGGTCGACATGATAGCTCATGTCGACCATAGAGTACATACATACATTATCATTATGATTATCAACTTATAAATATTATTATTTGCTTGTGGAAACTTTCATGGGTCATGGTTATGTTTTTTAATTATCTAAAATTAAAAATATGTATGATTGTTTCCCAAATAAAATTAAATCGTCATCTCCGCCATAAGTCGACAACTGCTGAACCCCAGTGCAGAGATGATTACAGTGATCAGCTTCGTCTAACCGAGAACACCCGGCCATTTTGACTAGATAATTGCGTGTCTATCCAATCAGTACGCAAGAAACATAAAATAAAATTAAATACAACGATTATTATTCAATTTCTATCGTAGCGTAGGATATATAAACCTTACGTTCGCAAACAATCATTTTCACTTTTCACGGAAATAAAACCGTACAGAAATTATTATCCATGTATCAGTCACGATCATTTAACTACGAATCGTTTTGGTATCGCATGAGTTAGTTCATGCTTTTAGTGATTGATCCTTGTAACTCATCAACGCTACATCTATTCAAATGACCGTAGCCAATCCATTACAATAACATCCTTGACTGGCGATCAAAAGATCGTGAGATCAAGTCCTAATTCCGTGAATACTGACCTCACTTTGATTAACCTAACAGGTTTTCAGTTAGTTTGACTATTGGATAATGGTAGTTTTGGGTACTGGTTATTTTATGCATATTTTTAATTCTTAATCACTTTTCTAGTGATAGAGAAAGTCGTAAAATAGTTATTCTTTATCAATATTAACATTACTCGGCCCAGTACAAATTTGGCAAGTTTCTACTTCTGTTATTTTGCTATTCCGTCAGTTAATACTACAATTACTTCACAGATAGCGACAGGCACAGTTTCACAGCAGCAAGGTCTTCAAGACAAGGGCTACGAAGAATGGGCTGGTGAGATGATCGGCATGCGCGAAATTCTCTCCAAATTTGCCAACGTTACGCGTTCTGAGATCGTCGGCGCTAGGGCTCCATTCTTAAAGCCTGGCAGAAACACACAGTTCAAGGTAAGCCCTTGGCTCACAGAATGTTTTATTGTAATAAGAGAAATGATTTTTGAAGTGTTTACTCAAAACACGTAGTTCTTACAATATTCCTATGATAAATTGCAGATCTCAACTAATGTTTCACACTTAGAAGTGTGAATGCGCGAAAGTTAGTTTGTTTATTTATAAGTTATATAGTCACATCTCTATTTCATGGAAGGCAATCAAACTTTTTATGGAGGAACTTTACAAGACGAAAAAAATATAGGGTACTTTTTATCCCGACTAGATAGACGGTTTCTGTGGGTGCAGAATAAAATATGACACAGAATAAATTCTCTTTGTGAAAACTAGATCACAAAATGTCAACAAATTTTATCGAAATTTGTTGACATTTTGTGAAGTGACGATTTGATACCAATTATACAATATTGTAGCTATAAATAATTTAGGTTACGGCTCCAGTTTTTACTTATTAGATCCAAAAATAAAGTAAAATACATTGAAAGAAATAAGTGACACGCTTATAAGAGTGACGTGCGGTGAAATACGTGTCTTGAATGTTGTACGGCTATGCCGCCTACCTAATTACGTCGAGTTTCTAGACGTACAATATTGTTTTTTGACATATTGGCCTTCTATCTAATATCCTCAGGCTTATTACTTATTAAAGACGTACCTACATTTATGTTGTTTTGTTTTGTTATAGGTATAGCTTATATATGTACGTAATTACAGATTGTCTACACGATAATTTTATTGTTTATTCTTCTTTATTGTTAGGCACGATATAATGCTTTCAAGTTTACTTAAAAATCGTTACAAAGATGACCTACTATTCATAATCGATCGAAAGCACTCGTGTATTATTTAAGAGAGTTTCTGGTGCCGATTTGACCCAAACCTTAGCAAATACAAAACTGATACTTTAGGCATTTATGTTTCGAGGTTTTATTTAGAAAAAGAGTAGAGAACCATGATCCTATTATTATCTGTCAGTCAATATAATAATACATAGTTAGGTACATATTCGGCATCAATATTTCAACGGCACATCTCTTCGTTACCTGACAATTACCGGCGTCACTCCAACGCAATACAAAGTGAAATACGTAAAGAATGTTTTTGCCGTGCGTCGCAGTGCGTAGTCACGGGGGAGGTACGTCAGTTGTCAAACACGCCGAACGGTACGTTGTGTATCGACATTTTGATAGGCACCGATCGTATACGTATCTAAATAAAACTGATTGAAGTACGCTTTGTATGTGGATTTGTTGTGGGATGACTGTTCGCAACGCACGATTAAATTACACGGAGACTAAACGTGGCGGGCAAATGTAAACGTGCTTCGTAATAATTTACGCGTCTGTACAACTTGCAAATATAACCGTACGCCAAAATAAATAAAGAATAATTGCTTCCGCACTAATCTGGGAGCGAAAGCTTTAGCATAGAAGGCCATCCGCCGCTTATCATCTTGCGTAAGTCGTAAAAGTTGATTGAGGGAAAGGACCTTCGCTATTTTATTTAACAGATAGGCTCGCTGGCAACCTGTTACTAAACAAAACGAGGCTGTCAACTTATGATTCATCATAATAAAAAGTATAATTGAATAATACATATTTTAGTTACAATGTAATTTATTAGCTTCTCTCTGCAATGTCGAAAACCAATCAACTGTCACTTTCAAGATTTTACTTAATGACGAAAGAGTACAGTTAGCCACATAGTAAGTCTTTGACCGTTGAATATTTATATTACCATTTTAAAAATACAAACTTAATATAATTATATTAATTATGCATTGTCATTATAATATAAACTATCCATCATCTTCGTCAGTATAATTATTATATAACATTTAAAATCTCTTTAAATTTGCAAATTATTTGGTTATAAATCCACATTATTAACGTATGTAATATAAGCAAATAAATTAAGAGATTTTAGTGAAGTTTAAATAGCTTTCGACCACGTTGAATGTCGACGTCTCGTATAATGATTTTCATAGATTTTGTACCAGTATCTCAAGTTAGATTCGATCACCTTCGAATTAAAATGTCTAAAAGGTCATATCGAAGCTGACGTTCGTCTTAGTCGAGTTGTTAGCTATGTAAACGTTTAGCAAAGGTGCTGGTCATCTTAAAACACATACTAAATGTCAATTTATAGAAAATATAATGTCTAGTACCGAGAGTTTATCTGTACGTCTGAAAATATATATATTAACATATGAAGTATAACTTTGTTCCTACTAGAAAGTCATATATGAGCCCACGGAGGAGAGTGACATGACAGTGTTTATATGAAGAAGAAAAATGTCGAATAATAAAAAGAAAACTATTTATCTTACTGAAATTTCAATCACTGTCCGACTGACCGCTAGCTTTATTAAAAGGTCATGAAGGTTAAAATTCATTGTCTCATGGGCATATGACTCTCGGCGGGGTCGCGACCGTATGCGAAAGTGATTCGCGCGGCCCCGTCGATAGTGGTTTTGTCGAGGAACACCGTGGTAGGTTTAGTCGGTATTCCGGGAGGTACATTATCTTTTAACATCTTTATCTTACCCCGGCGAGTCCGACATAATCCCTCCGCCCGCCCCCGCGGAGGGATATGCGTCATAGCATACACCCACGTAACAAAAAAAAAATAAAAAAAATGGGCATATGACTCATACCAGGCGATTGTATAAAAATTATAAGAAATTGACTATTTCAGAATAAAAATTATTTTATTTGAAATTACTTAGTTACATTTTCCAAATGTCATATTTAAATTCAAAGTTTTTGCAATTTCGCACAGACGTCGTAAATTGCGTACCTTATCTATTATTGACTTTGAAGCTACAATAAACGTCATCTCACTGTAAATAACATTGAAGGAACACACACTAACCGTAAGGTTTGGTAAAATATTGTTAACAAGAAACAAATATCTGAAGCTTATTCATACTGTCAGTCCATGCACCCTCCAATATTTTCCAATGAAAAATATTTGACTAAAGCGAATTGGATTGGGAGCCTACTGTGACGTAAATTCTGTTGTGTGGTATGCTGATCGTTCTTTTGGGTATGCAGTACTAATGTGTATTCTGGTTTATGGGTTAAGTTACACGACTTTGTTGCCGTGAAATATGGTGTAAGCATTAGATAATATCTAAAGAACAACCTATATGTAATTTATAGCTTACAGGCCGAGATTTTAATCATCAGATGACTTTTATCTGGGGAATAAGTTTGATATTGTGACAGCTTTTGTATAGAAAATATGTCAAACTGCCATATGTATTCTTCAGATAAAAGTTTTAAGCCGATAGAAAAACAGTCCCGATTAAAAAAAAAAATACGATGATGTGTTAGTGATTGTACTTTTTGTGATTATACGACGTGAGGTGACTGTACCTTTAAGTGACTCTAGTTGTACGCATAATTACATTCTAATATATTTGAATAAATTTATGAATGACGTAATGCCTGCTCTGCATGATCAAGGACCCATCGCACTCGCTCATATGTAGTTTTATCGATACATGTTGATTGCAAGGTGCACATCACTAAAAAAATATGTTGTTTCATACAAAACATTTCTATTATTATTATATTAACTACGCTTCTAAAGCAGTTTTATTTGATCAGTATATAACTAAGAATAGGCAAAAATTGTTATTATAAAAAGAAGTTGTGTGATTTTGTAAAGCCAAAGTATGTTGTCATCTTTAAGATCACATTCAATAATATTAAGTTTGATTATGGTATTAAAGCTCAAAGGCAGCTTAATAAAACAAACGGTTATTTTATTATTATGCATTGGATACTTCTAGCCTTACCTATAATGTCAGACATTTATTACGTAGCTAAGTCTTAGTAAAGACCTATCAGACAAGCATAAACAATATTCAACTTTGAGTCTAAGTTGAATGATAGATAAGTAACAGCGGCGGGACGTTTACCATTGAAGACTTAAGAGACATTCAGTTGATACGTAGTTAAGTATTACATAACAATATTTTTAAAAGTAAGGCTGAAAATATTTGTAAGTGAACTCACACGACGCTATTCTACAGGTGATGGAAGACTTCGGTTACATCTACGACAGTTCGGTGGGCGTGCCTCCCCTCCCGATCCCGATATGGCCGTACACGCTCGACTACAAGATCCCGCACGAGTGCAAGTCAGGCACTTGCCCCACCAAGTCCTTCCCAGGTCAGTTACATTGCAAACTATCGGCCGCTAAGTGGCCTCACGTATGTGTTTAGGTAAGTGCTTACCGGTTCAATAGTGCGTGCATATGATAATAATATATTACTGACTTATAGAGTATGTTCATTAGCGTTACCAGGTGATACGTTTACACCATGTACAGCGTGTAACAATAAAGTTTGGTTATATTTTAAGGTTGTATTTTGGTCACTTTGTAATAAAAATCTCTCTAAATTGTATGACACATGATAGTTACAATATTATGACAAAAAGAAAATGGATCTCAGCAAATGCTGATGGAACGTATTTCTTATTAGATTGGTGGGTTGATTTTAATTATAGTAATATATATTCTACCACATACACACAACACCATCTAGCCCAAACTAAATAGAGCTTGTACTATGGGTACTAGACAATGGATAAACATATATCTTTGTTTTTTTCTGTACTATATTTAGTTTTTGTAAATCCATATTATACATAGAAACACCCGGACCAAGACAAACATCCATGTCCATGCACGCAAATGTTTGACTTGTGCGGGAATCGAACCTCAGGTGTGGCAGTCGGTTACATTAACCACTACGCCATCGAGACCGCCTCAATTAAAAGGGTAAAGGTTGCTGATAAGCGTATTTTTTTCCAAATTATCGAATAAGAAATTAATAAGCTAAGTTACTGATATTGTACTCGATGGCGTAGTGGTTAGTGTAACCGACTGCCACGCCTGAGGTCGCGGGTTCGATTCCCGCACAAGTCAAACATTTGTGTGCATGAACATGGATGTTTGTCTTGGTCTGGGTGTTTCTGTGTATAATATGTATGTATTTACAAAAATAAAAGTATATATGTATGTTTACCCATTGTCTAGTACCCATAGTACAAGCTCTGCTTAGTTTGGGCTAGACGGTGCTGTGTGTATGTGGTAGAATATTATTATTATGTTTCTCTTATCACAGGTATTTTCTAACATATTATATTAGAAAATACCTGGCCCTTTGGGAGGCTTACACGGAGACATGGGTCCAACGTGAAGAGGCCCTTCGAGAGTTTTAATCAAAGGTGTGATGGAAAACCTACAGCGGCACTAGCCGCAGCAGGCGTAGGACTATTGCTACATATAGATTCTAATATATGGGCTATAGGTATGGGTGTTTGGCGGACCGGTATATTGCTAACTATGGATGAAAAACGGCGTCTGCCCTGAATTTATTATTATTATTAGAATATTATTATTATTATAAGTATATTACGTTAGAAATACTTTACTTATCTTTTCTTTGCCTATTTATATATAGATATTCATAGAAACATTTAGATTAACTGTTGATACATGAAATATTTTTTTTTATTAAAAATGATTTTGAAAACAATAATTTTGGTTGCACATAAAACCAAATTAATTGGCTATGCTGTACGGTTTTGAAATATGATATTGCTTTACAGTCACACCTGTATATCGCAAATAGATATATAATTTTTATTAATGTATGTTCTCCAAGTGTGAGGATGCACGCAGCGTTGTAGAATATTTCTCAACGCCTCTTATTCTGACAGAGGCCGTGTTTAGAAGTATGACATTTTATGAACAGTACTATAATTAGATGTATAATATTTAGAAAAGTTATGCTTGTAGCATAAGTACGACACTTTGGTAGACAGTAGTCGATAGCCTGTTCGTAATGGTTTTATGATGTATACGCAGTTAATGTATAATTAAAAGTATGTAGTAATAAATAGTATAGGGTTTAGATGACATTTAATTTTCTACTTTAATTATCGATAAATCTAAATTATTAGGCTGTTATGATATTTTCTTTAAAATTTTCAATAGCATGTTGTTTTGATGTTGGATGCACTACACTTGGCAAGTGCGGGAGAGTTTACAAACATGCAATTCAAGATATGTGATGATATCAAATTTATATATACCTACTAAATATAAAGATTTGTGGATTACACAAATAATTCATTCGTGTGGGATTCGAACCCATAACACTCGGCGTTGCAGCAAAGGTGAGGCGACCGCTTGCCCGCTGCGCCATCCATTTTGTTATAAAAGCTGCTAGTTTAGCGTTTTAGGGTCTACCGTCTGTCAGGTCATAGGGTACCAAACATAACTGAAATTCTAATGCCACCTATGTATCGCTGCGACTTAATAGGTTAATTGAATATACGGGCATACAACATATATTATATATTTATTTTAAGACAATCTGTTAACATAATATGCTTAATGTTACTCAATCAACTAGATCGCTATTAAGCCATCTATTAACCTATCTGATTAGACGAACAAATATGATTAGCACATGTGAATCAACTACATTCCATATACATACAGCCTTGTGTACGTTAGTAATAACTAAAATAACTTTGATCGATAAGTACATTCCTTAAAGTTAATCGAAACATGACTACATTACATTTTAGCACACCCAATGGCAACATAAATAGTCAAATTATAAGCTAAACCAGATCGCTTGTTACTTCTTTCTTTTACATATATACATACATAGTCCCACGTGTATATCCTCAAAAGGTCAAGTAGAGGTACATATATTAAACCCACATATCGCCAGCTATGGCTTTTGGTTCCCTGTAATATAGTGAGAGCGTGTCGACGTTTATAAGGCACAGTTCTAGTCTCCGTACTATTTCTGTCTCCGTGGCGCAGCGGTAGTGAATGCGACTGCTATGCATGAGGTCTCGGGTTCGAATCCTGGGTCGGGCCAATAAAAAATTATCGGGTTTTTTGTTAAGAAATTTCAATAGCAGCCCGCAGTTAGGAAGTCGGCGGTGTTAGACAACCCCGTGCCTCGGAAAGCTTACGTGCTTTAGTAGCCGTTGGTCCTGCGCCCGATCTCTCTCCGGTCGTGTCGGATTACCGTCGCATCGGATCATGAGAGTTAGGGAACAGAGTGTGCACTTATGTTTGCGCATACACTTGTGCACTATAATATCTCCTGCGCAGATGGCCGTGCCCGAAATTTGGTCTGGAGAACATTATTATTACTACCTTTGAGAATTTCTTGACAAATAATACCAAACTAATAACATTGCCTGACTCAGGAATTAATGCATAGTAGTCGCATTCACCACCGCTGTGCCACTACGTCTGTCTGACATTGACTACAATATATGTTTCGCCAATATTTATACACAATATAACAGAAACAGTCCAATTATAAACCAAACCATATTGACGATTTTGTACCTTTGTAATTTATTTCAGGAAAAAGTTAATTAACCACATGTGTAAACAAAATGATACGGGTACTATTTGCTTTAAACGTATGTGCATGTAAACAAAGGTGTATTATTCGCAGGGTTGTGGGAGGTTCCGTTCAACGCGCACTTCGTCTCAACGTATGAGGGCGGCCACTGCCCTTACCTCGACCAGTGCGTGCTACACAACCACGACTCCGATGACGTAAGTCTACAATTATGTACATACTTAATCACCATACAGGTTTTTAAATCATGCATCGACCTCGGATTGATACAGTCTCAGTAATGCATGTATTGGATGAATAATCTCTTGGCCAACGCTCGGGCCCCGGGGCGCAGACACAATGCTTTTTAGGTTAAGTCTGGTTTCTGGTAATTAATGAGTTGTTTAATTTAAGATAACACAATGTGCGTTATTAACCTCTGAGTGTTTTTCGAAGAAGTTAATGAAAACACTATGTGGGTCTATGTGTCTGTCTGTTAGTGACAGTGTGTTAGTGACAGGCATAACTTCGGAACCACAGGACCGATTCACTTCTAACTTGTCAAAAGACCCCGAGATACAGTGGTCACAAGGTCATAAGGTCAGGGGATATTCACCAACAGAGTGATTTGGAAGTCCAAGGGAGAGGCTTTTGCCCAGCAGTGAGACATTACAAAAAGATGATGAAAAGAAAAATAAAAGAAAAGGTCACATGAAGACGAAGAGGTTGAATCCTGGCTTTTTAAATCCATCTCGTTGTCAATATTTTGCAAGAAGTAAAACGAGATCTATTTATATTTGATTAAATTTTGCCCGCGGCTTCGCTCGCGTAAATGTAGGTTAGGTTAGATTAGTGACAGTACTTTTCTGTTACATTGACAACGTATATGCGAAAATTTATGATGTTCCGTCGAGTAGTTAAAGCGTGAAAGCGTAATTAACAAACAAAATCACTTTCGCATTTATAATATTATAGTTAGGATAGGCACTATCAGGCAATACAAATAGTAACAATAATGTCGTCCAGACCACGGTCATGGTGGTCGATTAAACAAGGACAGTCGACTTCCAACCATCTGAACTCGCCTGGCCAAAGTTTGTTTCTACAGTCAACAAGAACAACACTGAGTACCGATATTTAGGCAAGACGTTCGTGCAACTTCTAGGTACTAGTCAAACCTTCTCAATCGTTTTGACCAGAAGATTTACCATGAGCTATCATAGCTCTCGCATCATTGACAGATTTAATTGAGAGCATGTGTTTTTCATACAGTTACTGAAAGTGCTTCTAAGAATCAAAATGTTTGAAGAGAGTTTTGTTAGAGTAGGTAGAATCTCAGTCTCGTGAATTACAATTCTACTTTAATAAACAATTCTGGTCACATTTTGGATATCGAATATTTATCAAGTTGATACGCATGATATGTAGTAGTTTGCGTACACACGCACGTCTGACTCATGCCTAGTCTCCGAGCTGACATAGCAACAGCAGGGATTGGAACGAAGATGGACGAGAATCGAAATTCTTCGTGCGTTTTTCTATATATCAATCACGTAGGATTACCACATGATGTGTTTTTAAATTATACTGTATACTTAGATCAGCTAGACAAATTTTCAAATAGTTTTCGATGACACAAAAATCTCCACCATAGTGTACCTACTACAGATTAAGAAAGTAAAGAATCAAGAAAATTGACCGACCGGATAAAAGGATAAGCGTAAACATCGACAAAAATGCGAACATGCAGGCCGAATTAAAATTATTTTCCATTTCTGAAAATGCTTAATAATGATTGTCATTTAATTGCTTTTGCCTATTTAATGCCGTTCCTATATTATATGGCAGTATACGACTGTGTTCTTTCATGCATTTTTATCTTGAACTTCTATATAGTATTTTACATAACACATTCATCTTTTGCCTATGTTATCTCCAGTTCACGTATTCTTGAGAGAGATGTTTGCATGGTATAGATGTTGATGGATCTTAATAATTAAAAATTTTAGAGATCACACGTTGTCGTTTTAAATGATCGATCGTCACTATACAATAATAATAATTAAAAGGTTTATAATATAACTGTTTTAGCATAATAGTGAAACCTTTAGAGCATAAGCAATGTCCCTTAAGTGAGATCAGCGATACCTGTGGGTACTACAATATGCCAATCACGAACGTGTGCTAATGCCAATTTGATAATCTAATCTTCTGCAAATTAGTAAGATTGATTATTGTTTTTCGTAGAATAATATTTGGATCGGAATTACATTGCGTCCAAAAAAGATAAAGCTCAGTGGGATTCTCGCGCAAACCTGTACTAACCTCCACATCGGAAAAAAAACAATGACCACACAGAACATGCTGCTAAATAACCACGTCATGGGCACTTGCAGCCTAAATTGCTATAAAGTGTTCCTTATTATTAATTGCTTCTTACTGTATAAATGTATTTTTGAGGAATAAATTATGTTAAACGATATTAACTTGTAAACTTGATTTGAAATATCGTACTGTAAATCCAATTTAGCCTAAGAAGTTAATTCATATATTAGCTCTGACATGCAGTTTGAGTAATTAATAAGTAAAAGACATATTGTAAAAAAGATTCTGGAGTTCCGGTCAGGTATTGGCAGACGCAGGAGATAGACCGACCGAGATAAAGGTAGACCGTCGACCTATTACTCGGTTTCGTGGGAACCAGTTGGATGCTGGCACCTTAATATCGGTCTGTGTGAAAAATCTTAAGGGCGGCCTATGTCCAGGAGTTTTCCGTCTGTCATGATGATAAAACATATGCTCATGACGGTGAATGCCAAAAACATTATCGTATTTTGAAGTAAATCGTTTTACGAGCCGCGCCACGTTATGAAAATTATTTAAGATAGTCTTCTTGAGACATTATTTTACGAAACGTTTACCTTTTAGATATAATTTAATATTTAATTAATTAAATAGTCCGTCTATCAAGAAAATGTAAATGGAAGAGTTATAAATAAATTCAACTTGTTGACAAGGACTTTAACTACAACCTTGATCTTTTTGAAAGGCCCATTATCAGTTTTACTTCGAAACAGGTAATATTAGTAAGCAGGTAGCTTTGGTCTATAGGTAGGTATATTTATGTGCGTATGTCGCAACCGACAGGCTGACTTGTCGTGCCGTGATTTTCGATCTATTTATAAACTCAGAGCAATTTTCCGCTTGCTTTCTAACCAGATTACCTACTAATGTTTTCTCATTCGTAAGGAAAAGGTAAATTCAAAGATGCATTGATGAATGAAATTGAAAGTAAACATTATATAAAAGGTTACATAATCGAATCTTACGCATAGCAAACATAATGTAAGAGGAACATCTTATAATGACTTTGTTAAGTAATTTGGAAGAAACTGCATAATTTTAAATCACTTTTTATGATAACAACTTTCAGTATAAAATATAGACATTTTATATAATGTAGGTGAGCCGGGCTTGTGGTTCAATCGAGAAGTGGAACGGAAGGCGGCTCGGAGAATAATTTCATACACGCACGTACGACTAGAGTGGCCTGTTATTTTATCTCCCACTTTAATAGCATAACTAAACCCTGCTAAACAGGTATAAAAAACTTTATAATATACAATCTGTACGCAACTGTATTGGTATAAGCTCGTATTTTCTTATTATCTAGTTGGCCAGTTTGCGGTCCGCACACGTCACACGATACATATAAGCCTCTCTGCATAAAATTATGTGTTATACGTATCTATGTAGGTATATTGACTAGAGTTGACTGCTAGTATGAATGCTTTGATATACTTAGTTCTATTTGGCCTTAATAACTGTTTGTCATTTACTAGTGTTTTATTATTTTGCTGTTATAATTATAGCAGTATTTTGACACTATAACTAAGCATTGCGAATAGCTGCGATTTGAAACCCCTTACCAAGTATAATCTCGTCAGTATATCTGAATTTATTTTTCTTTTTAAATGTTTTCTTGAGCACCTATTTCGTAGGTGTTGAGTTTACGGAAACGTAAATCACTACGGATACTTTAGCATACCTCCGTTAGGGTTAAGAGACAGTCGCGACGTAACTATGTCATATTTTCTTGTCTTGTAAAATGTTTTCTCGTGTTATAAATAATATGATTTAGAATAAGCAACGATATTTGATGCTTGAGATTATAACATATAAAAGCTAAGATTTTAGAAGCATATAACCAATGTTATAAACATTACGTTAGTTTTTCGAAAAGTAGAACGTAAATATATTTGTCGTAAGATCTGAAGCATGTCATGATTATTTAGTTTTGTTTTTGAAAGATAACGCCTGCGCTAAGGAATTTCCTTGTATCGCCATGGACCTTATAAACATTGACAGCTATCTGCGAATTAAATATATTGTTGTGTCAAATAGCGACGAATTCACGACACTCGGGCCAATAGCAATGGTAAAGCATACCGTGACGTAATATCTATATTAATATTGTATTTCCTATTTGGTAGGTACTAGAATGGCTACAAGAGGACTTCAGCCGCTATTACGAACAAAACCGCGCGCCGTACATGATGCCCTTCCACACAAACTGGTTCCAGATCAAGGAACTCGAGCGAGGACTGCATAAGTTCTTGCAATGGGTCTCTAGCTTGTGAGTATGACAACATTCTACATAATGTTATGTATGGTATATATAGTGCACTCAACATGTGCTTGACATCCTTCCTTGCAATATCGTCAACAATAAATACCTAGTATTACATATTTTAAAACATACCGAACTTCTAAAGCTGATTATCGTTTAACTTTTAAATACAAAACACTGCAATTAAAGCTTGAGTTATGAAATCCGTTATGACAATTCTATTTTTAATAATAATTACGTGTACTAAGCAACTTTTGTTAGAATTTGTTGTTGTCTTATCGAATCTATTGTGTCTCGTCGACTCAATAGGTTAAAATTGAATCTGCAGGTAAAACAGTTACCGATCAAACAAAATTACGCTAAATCGCTTATTGTGGTGTTAACTATAAAAAGTATCAAAATATTTTATGGGACGTGAAATAGACATTGTTAACGTTAAAATTTTGCAAACGGTGGTCGGTCCTTACATATCTATTTTGCTTCATGCACTTGCATTAAATTCTTGATAGAACTGTTGTCTATGTATGTATATGTAACTGGGTACTTACGGGTAAATACACCACCTGAGTACAGCCTATATGTTGGTCTGTAAACATACTCAAGTCACTTAGGAAGTCCTCCGGCTAGATGGAACGACGATATACCTACGTAGAGTAGCTGGCGGTAGTAGTCCATTTCCTATTTGCCGAAAATGCGGCTCAGTGACGTAATTTGGGAGAAGTGTAAACCAAGCAGTGGTGTGTCCCAAGATGATGACGATTGTATGCTCACGCTGTATAATTGTAGACCTCCAAAATTATACATTTCGTCAAAATGTTTAAGAACCACATATTATTTTAAATTTTGTTTCAATGCTAGAATTAGGCTACTACCGCACTATTAACAAATTTTGTGTGGTGAGCAACTTTACAAATTCATATGACGGACACAAAGAATATCCAGATTATAAACAATTATTTGTGTATCACACAAAAATGGGATCGACACAACACTCGGTGTAGTAGCGAGGCGACTCTTAAACCATTACGCCATGCTTCCAGACACAATAGCTTATTGTCGTCTATCGTGATGCAATTGAGAATTCTAGCAATCGCAATAATCAGCGGTTCCAATAAGACCCTCTGATCTATTAATATTATTTCTGATAAATAGAGATGCGCTCGAACGTTGAGGTTTAAATACCGATATCGGTGAACTGCGAACGGTAATAACCTTTACTTCCCTATCGAAATTCTCTTTGATGAATTCCACAAGTGTACGGGTTAATTATATTATTTCCTGCGGGTATGGTGTAATTATACACGAATTGGCTGAGAGTAATTGGCTTGATGTGGAAACCAAGTGAGTCCCTATTTAGTATCGAATCCATATAATATTAAAAGTTATATTTATGCAACAGGACTTTTTTATATAATGTGGAGTATGTCTACTTTTTGTAATTTGTGACTACATCAGTTGTGCATATCAGTAGTTTAAAATACACTACCATTATGACATAAATAAAATATTTCTGGAACATACATGTTTGCTGTAGTAAAATATACATGTTAAAATCTGTATAAAAAGAATATGTAAAACTATGAAGGTGAGTGCTTTTTGTAATTTTGTATTCTTTGTGTAGTCAGCGTGTTGTAAACTGACTACTATTTGCTTCGTAATAGAAACGTGAAAAATGCTATAAAAACTGTTTTCAGAATTTTGTAACATATACACAAGCACAATAATATCTCGCCCGACACGGGAATCGAGACCAGGACCTCATGATTGTCATGTATAAAAATGCGAAATCTTATGTCATGGGAACGAGTTGGTATTCTATACGTCTTTTGCATATTGTTTATTTATGTTACAAATATGTAATAAATAGTAAATAGAGTAAAATTTTTAATAACAGTAAACAACTGCCCTGATGAAAAATATGATAAAAAAATGCAACAATAAACGGTTGGACTGCTACGCAGCGGCTTTAAGTTTAAACCCACGGCACGCACCTCTGACTTTTTGTAGTTTTGTGCGAATTAAATTGATAATATCGTGAGGTAACCTGCATGTCCGGGAGTTCTTCATCTGCCAAAACTCGCATTGAGCCACCGTGGTAATATAATATAATAGAATGTAATAATCGCACCTGCTATGAAACGGACATTAGTAATACGCTCTATAATATTATAAAATGGATGGATAAAAATAATCTAATGATAAATTTAGGTAAAACAAATTTAATACAATTTTTACAAAGACATAATATAATTACAAATATAACATATAACATACAATGACATTAAAATAAATGAAATTTATGATACAAAATTCCTAGGACTACATATTGATAATAAGCTTAATTGAAAAAGACATACTGAAGAGTTATGCAAAAAATCAGGAGTACCTACAGCCTATGCTCTTTTTAAACTTGCACCTCTTGTTAATCATGAAGGCATACTTAAAGCATATCATGGAATGACCGCATCCTATCTTAGATATAGCATAATATTTTGGGGAAATTCGACAAATAAAGATATTGTCTTTAAATCTCAAAAACAGTGCCTTAGAGCAATGTTTAAGTTAAAGTCTATAGATAGTTGTGTACCATATTTAAAAAAATATAAGCTCATGACATTGCCATCCTTATATATTTTTGAAACAGCAGTTTTTGTAAAGTCAAATCCAGAACTTTTTCAAACTTTAGCTGATACTGTTATTCGCAATAGAAGGGCTCATACCGGTAATAGAATCCGAATACGTAAAGCAAATACCACATTAATGCACAAAAGTATATTCTGTATGGCACCTGTCATCTTTAATAAGATACCCGATAACATAAAAAATCTAGACATAATCCTATTTAAAAAACATCTACAGGAATTTCTCATTGAAAAGTGTTATTATGATATAAGAGACTTTTTAGCCAGTTAATAAGAGTTGAATAATAATTATATAAATTAAACTGACATGAATTAATATATTATACATACATTATTTTAGTTATAATTGCTGCATTGACATCCTTAGTAATTGAATTTTATTTTGTAATTAGCTGCATTGACATATTTAATTCTTAAATTTATTTGTATTTACTATTAGTAATTAGCAGCTATTAATTCTGCATGTTTTCATATTTATGCTAAAGTGAATTTATTATGTTGTATTGTTTTAATAGAAGTGATAAAAAGGATTAGTTATGCATGTTTTCAAATTTAGTGATCTGCCAAATTAATTTTAAATTATTGTAAGCCTAATTGGCAGAACATAGTTGATCATTGCCATTACTGTAAACATCTTATAGGTATATAACCTATGTTTCACAATAAAGAATATTTGATTTGATTTGATTTGATTGCTGTTACATGTAAAGATGCTATAAAGCCAAAAATCGAAATTGATACTGAACTTACAATGTACGGATTTTAGTTGTTGAAGACAAAATGTTTAGTTACCAGTGACTTAATCAGCTTATGCAAAAGTTGCAAATGAAACGGGTTCTAAAAGATGAGCAACGATGTTTTATCAATCAAATACGTCGTAAAAACAACGAAGTACTTCGTTGCACGTTTACTTAGTCAAGTAATCGGGCAAGCGGTCGCCTTGCTGCTGCCGCTGCCGTTGCGCCTGTATGTTGTAACTTTCAATCTCACACGGGACATTTAATTTTAAATTATTTGTGAGATTCACAAGCAATTGTTCTGTATCTGGGTGTATTTTGTGTCAGTTAATTTTGTTTATAAAATACCCTGGGATAATAAATGAAGATGAGAAATACCGTAAAGCCAAAATGGCAATTCCTCAAATAATTTATTACGTTTTGTTGGTATAAGTTTGCGCTTATATTTGCAATTTATGCTGAGAATTACGCCAAAACGCTATTAGCTGTTCTGTAAGGATATTCTCAGCAGGAACTCTAAGTTTAAAATTGTATCCGGTATACGGCAATAGGCACGCCGCTATTACCTGGGCTGGCCTTTTTAGTCCTATGCCTCAGCAGCTGTGGGACTAAAATCTATATATACAGCAAATAAAGATATTCTATTCTATTCTATTCTATGAGATAGAAATATATTAACGTCCACGTTTTAGCAAACATGGATGTTAAATACAATTCTGCGGTCGAGGGTAAAAGCGTAATCTTAGTGCATATACCTCTCATAATACTGCAGCGCTTATTAACTATTATTATTCAATTTGTTTTACAGGGATGACGTTTGGTTCGTAACCGTCACTCAAGGCCTGACCTGGATAACAGACCCTCGCTCAGCGAAGTCTCTCAACAACTTTGAGTCATGGCAGTGCGACCGCAAGGACTTGCCTCCTGCGCCCTGCAACCTGCCAAACAAGTGCGCGCTCTCGTTCAAACAACCCGATAATAACTTCACTGACACGAGATATATGGAGACTTGCAGCGATTGTCCTAACCAGTGAGTATCATGTTTAAATTATCCTGTGGCCCATCTGATGGTGAGCAATAACTGCTCTAGTTATATGGACACTTGCAACACTTGGGCATCACTTTCACATTGTAATTCTAATTGTGAAAGGATCCAGCTGATGTTAAGCAATAACTACAGTAGGTATATAGACACTTCTAGCTGCACGCAACATCAGAGTATCACTCTCATATTGCCGACCTTTTTAAAAGGTAGTTGTAATCCTGCCAGGGGCAAAGAACATTGGAATTAAGATGCGCGATGTGTGGTAAGCATAGCAATTGCTGATACCACAGTGTTTCTTTAGGAGCTTTGCAGTTTTATTGCCGGCTACGAGTTAGGGTTCACTCTTTGTGAATCCACACTTATTTACCATATTATATTGCAAGCATAATACATAAAGACTTTCTTCTGTACTTGGTATTGCAAGACTCTAGAAAGCTAGCTCATGTGTACCAACACCAACATTTTGTAGGCGGGAACTTCGACTAAAAATACTCTGGATTGACTTTATTTTGTCAAATTCGGATCAGATGTAGTGCGTAACTATGTGTATATACTATAAACATAGCGAAGAATTATGTAAACGGTCTTATAGATTTTTTATTCAACGGTATTTGATTTCAAGTAACAGGCTGATTTTACCCATGCGTATATGTGAAGGGCAAGAATATTTCAATATTCCCATAAATCTTCACGGCGATTGATTTCCCATATCGACTAGACTTAGTCAGCCTGTTCTATTAGTCGGAGCGCGTCCCACGCTGCGCTTACATACCCGTCGTTTCTGCTAAAGAAGTTTTCGATGCCCACAGTTATCTGCTCATTGTCGCTTGAACTAGCTGACTACAAAGCCGTGTGTACTTTGAGTTCGATCCAGATTAGATCACGTCAAAAGATTCTGCTCATACTACTACGTACAATATTGTCCTATTTTAATAATCAAAACTAGACGTTATAATTACCAAGTGTATTTGTTGAGAATCGGCAAATAAGGGATATTGTTAATATTATAATTAGTAAAAAGTAATTCATTAATGTGTAAATAGCCTGCGTGACTTTGTTTGCATGCACTTATAGTTTCTCGCGGTCAATTCTTCGGTTTTTCTGAATGTAATAAGCATAACTTATATTTTAAAATGACTATGCGATAGTTAAAAACCCGTGATAAACTCCGTTTGACACCCAAGCCAACAGACAGAATGTTCGACAGACTGACGACAATTCTACACGATTGTGGTCACTGGTCAAAAAAAGAAATGACCTTTTATATGAATATTATAATTTCTATCACCAAACCAAATAGGAATCGAAAAGAGATTCAATATCTTTCTGATTCCTTATATTCATGGATCCAACGTTCACAGCACCTGTCGTTTTACTTATTTCCACTTGACCATTCAATTGACCACCAAGTTTCTTTATTGACTGAATATTATCTTATGATTTCTACTATTTACATAGAAAATCATATCTTCATTATTATGAGATGAATGAATTTTCAAAGTTTGAATGTCTTCGTAATTTTTTGTATGTTTTGCAAGTGAATACAGTTTAATAGCAGTATTTAAGATATAGATTTGGTAATAAATCAGGTTTTGCAACAAATTATTGCTATCGCGGCTTTTTAACCTAATTAGGGTATTGTCCTGGGATGGTGGGTATTACAAACATTGTAATATTGGTCACCAAAAGCGTCTAACTCGAGCAACTTTGTGGATCACAATTACTTTTATCCTGTGTCTGTGTCTTAACCATACTCGTCACATTGTCAGTGACCAAAGGGAATTAAACATCGCGCTAGCCAAACAGTTAAATGAAAAATATGTGACTTTGTATCTCAGAGATAAGTCACTTTATTGTTTAGTTACTATGTGATTACAAAAACCATTTAACGCATCGTCAATGTCCGAGCGGTAAAGCCACGTTACGTTATTACTAGCCAGTTTTATTTTATTTTTACGATGCACCATGTTGACTTACTTTGTATACAGAATGGCCACAGACATTTTAGAAATAAAATAGTTTCACAAGCTTTTAGGGAAATAAAAATGAAATTAAGAGATATGATATAACATATTTTACATAAATACATCTTCTTCTCCCTAGCCTTTATTATTCCCAAGTCACTTGGGGTCGGCTTTTCTAGTCTAACCGAATTTGACTGGATATCAGTTTTTACATGGAGCGAAGGCTAATGATACCCTAAGGCTAGACCAGTGTCAGGATATTATAGGGATTCCCAATAATAACTGCCATAGATGTTCATGGCAGCTGGGACCGATGGCTTAAAGTGCTCTCCGAGGCATGGAGTAGGCGATAGTTGTCAATCAATACGCACATAATTTTACACAAATACATAACTACATACCAATATTGAATGTTCGGTTCTCTCCCCGAAGGAGTACAGAGAGGTGTATTGTACCCACATTTCGCCAACTATGGATTTTAGGGTCTACCCTACCTATAGACGTCTACTATGCGCAGTTTTAGGCTCCATGCTTCCACGGAAAATTTCTTGACATACAGACATCACAGTAAACTGGGATACGAACTCACACAGCAATCGCATTAACTTCCAATGAGCCACTCTCGTCGGAGAGGCATAATAATATTTGTCTTTAATAAGAGGTACAACAGTTTTTAACGAAATCCAATATAAGCTGATCTCATAGCGTAACTTCCTTGTTATTGCAAATGCCAACTGGCATAGCTGCAGTTACTAACATTCGCCTAACATAAATTAAATTTAAGCAACAATAATTAACAGTGTCGGGTTAGTGGAATGTTAGGCTTTGTCCAGCGATAAATGTAATATAAACTGCCACACGCCGCATGCCACAGATGCGATAGTTTAGTCACTTATATTTCGGCCTCGGTGGCGTAGTGGTTAGTGTAACTGACTGCGACGCCTGAGGTCGCGGGTTCGATTCCCGCACAAGTCAAACATTTATGTGCATGAACATGGATGTTTGTCTTGGTCAGGGTGTTTCTATGTATACAAAAAAAAGTGTATATGTATGTTTATCCATTGTTTAGTACCCAAGTTTAGTACAAGCTCTGCTTAGTTTGGAATAGATGGTGTTGTGTGTATGTGCTAGAATATTATATTTCCTTATGCGATCCAACAAAAAGAAATGCGAAATCTTTCTATTTTTAATATTATTTCTGAAGAGAGCGGTAGAGCACAGCGGACTCTTTGACTGCAGCCGCAACTAAACCACCTCGGGTTTTATTTCTGTAGTGAGTAGGGTTCTAGGCTCCTTAAGGAAAAGGACAATACTTGCCCCTGCGCAGGTTCTATTCCTTTTTTGAAGGGGGTGCCACCGTGCGTGTGGTAATATTGGCGTTACAAGTGTTCATTGACTACGCTAGTAACTTACTATGAGAGCGAGTGCTTGTTTGACACCTAAGTTGAATAAAAAATAGAACTTTGTATTGACTACCAGTTGCCGTCCGTGATTATCTACAAGAACGGTACGGTAAAACGACGGTAAAATAAAACGTATCTTATGTGTCAATAGGACATGGTCTATCGGTGTATGTCGTTCTATCCCAATTTGTTCAACGTGGTTAAGAACATCCAAGCTACTTCATAAATGTATTTATAATACTAGTAGCATGGTGTCATTTAAGAATTGTGAACCAATTATTTAGTAAGGATGCAAAAAAAAACATCCGTGAAGCGGGGCTTGAAACTACGTGCTCAGCACACGTGGCACAACATACTGAGCGACAATTCCAATGTATACTTTTTGTCCTACATAGGGCGCGAACCTCCGAACAGTCAGCTCTCGTAGAGTCGAGGACCACTCGACCTCAACTCTATAAGCACCTATTCGAAATTTCTGTTTGAACCAATGCGTTAACACGAGAGCTGTTAAACAAAAATTCATAACTATATTCTCTTTTCAGGTACCCATGGCTAGGAGACTCAGGTGGGACTGGGATTCCCGGTAAAGACAACTATATACCCGACAATCTCAAAAGGAAGTAGTGCGTTGTATTCATACCCTTTGTAAACGCTGTGTGATCTATTCAGTACATTCGGACGTCTCACAACACAGCCAGCATTCAACTGACGTCCTGTTAACATTTAGCCTCTGGGCTGCTCTCAGACGGCTTGGAATCATAAAACACGTGTCTACCTTGTGCCTACAGATACATTACATGTGCCACTTATTTCGGTGATATAGTTTGCTACAGAGGTGCTTTTGTCATTAAAAATAAATGGCACTGTTTCTACCTCGCCGATTGCCGACGTACCAATTATATTCCGATTTTAATTGCTTTAAGATTTAATACGCGAAGTTGATTTTTGCGTTTTGTGACAATTATAATAATTGTAAAAGAACGCAACTACGTAAGTTACTGGCAACTTGGAGAGATTTTGCTATTGTAGCCCACGTTAGCGAAAAAGCGGATTAGAAACTTTATGAACAAGCAGACTTTTAATAGGCATATTTTAAGTCTTTATATAGTATAATAAGATAACTAACATATTATTTCTTATGTTAAATTAGATGTACATTGAAACTCGTCTATCAGATTCAGTCAAAAACATTTAGTCGTAGTCTCCTCCGTGAGACGTAAAAACATTGGTTTGAGGTAAAAATATTACTGATACAATATTGTACATAATATGAGCTATATACGAGCAAGCACGTGTACTGTTCGACCGTGTCGCGTGTAATACATGATCAAGGGCCAGTCCCAAATCTATGCGACCACATCAAAGACTTATATAGAGACTATAATAAATCTTTAGAATCCTAACTAATATTATAAATGCGAATGTGGGAAGGTTTGTTACGGTTTCGCACCATAACTTCTCAACCGATGATGATGAAATTTCGCATACACCTTGTCAGGACAAGAAAGGACATAAGGTGCCTTTCATCCAGAAAAATACATTTTCCGAGGAATATAAGTTATTGGTAAAATCTAGATTAACGAGAGCGAAGCCGCAGGTAAAATCTAGTTAAGAATAAACCAAAAAATATATCACATTTTTAATTAAATTACGTGAATATTATTAATCAGTACTACTAGTAATGTATTTGTAGACGATTGCAATGTAAAATGTAAACCTATTGAGCGTTAATTACATTCTAAATTATATAATTCACGACATAGATAGATACCGGAGATGTAACACGGAATGGGACTAAATTGTAACGAGCGCTGCATCATGCGCCGAATATGCTGAATAGATCGCATACGTACTGAAGTTTTGTATATATTTCGTTTTGTAAGTAATTAAGGTAATAGTGACTAGTCGTCGCAATTTATTATAATTATGACTCTCAAACGACTATTGTATTTCGAACAGTTTTATTTAATTTTTATAAGATGTGAAATTTCTTGTAATAATTATTTTAAGCAGTTGCCATGTTGAACCAAAATAAATGTAATAAATATCGAAGAAAAATAGATCAGTTTCCTAATAAATGTTTGCGTTGTGATCAAATTAAAGTGATTAATCGAGATATATTAACACATGTTTGTGTTTCGATGCCGAGAATAAATTTTATACTCTCAAACAGCCAGTATACGATTAAGTCAATAAGTCCCTCCTCGATATTGTTAAATAAATACCTCGAACTACTCATAGTTTGATACATACGTAAATATAAAATATATATTATATCTGAACAATCTCTGGTGCTTTGTATTAAACAATAAGATGGAATAACTGTTTTTATTGTTAACAAATAAATGTATTTTTATAACTGGTCTTTACTTTTAATTATTAAAAATATCTGTTTAGGGAAAGGTTACATAATATATCATATTTTAAAGACCCACATGAAGAACATGTTTACTACTGAAATGACGATGAACTTAATTAATGTATATTGATATAAAGAAAATTCATAGAAGTAAGACACGACAGGTCACGACATTGTAAAGTCGTGATTTTCTTCATAAGTCTTCGAACCGTTATTTATTAGACACCGAATAACCAGAATTCCGAGATTCCGTACGAAGTATTTTGAGAAGATACAAACAGTATCTAGATACTGTTTGTATCTAAAAATCTTAAAAAACACTTGGTATACCAGTAAAGTGGTTCGTGGTCTATACGTTACCTAATAAAAGTCCCGAAAAAAGACTATTGTATACATATTTTATAACGACGGCTGGCAGTTCGCGTCTCCGACCCGCCGGCGGAGATTTAATTTGAGATTGCGCTGAGAATGGCTGCTCAGGAACTTTCTCCATACTCACATGCATTAGCTGCTATTACAGGGACTTTTTGTTATACATATTCCGAATCGCTTCCATCCCCGTTCTCGATGTCTTTCTCAACAATCAATATTCTCTGTTATCAGTCGAGATATACACGAGCTTCCCCTACTTTAGCTGTTAGGGATGTAAAATTTAATTTGTAAAGTTGCGATGTAAACGTATCTCGCGATATTCACACGTAATTTGATAACATGTTTTGAGTTTTAGCATAAGTAACTGTGAACATGTAAAACTCCTGTGTATGTTGTTAAATCTTTCATAATGTGTTGGTTTTACGTCAAAGTTTCTGTGGATTTATTTAATTTCTTGCTTATATCCTTAATATTATAACAAGTAACCGAAATTGGTGGCTTGCCATTTCAGTAGATTTACTGGTATAAAGTATCTGGCGCTGAAAAATCCTACTAATAGTTATATTATTTTAAGTGAGTGCACTTCACGAGAAAAGTTTATATCATGTGTGTATTTTATGAAAGTAAATAGCTTTATTTCGCGAGATAGGTAGGTGTTGACTTTAGCTGACTTGGAAGTACTGTAATCACTGCGACGGTCTGCGGTGGTGAAATTGAATTGAGAGATTGAATTTTATGTTATCATATTATCATCACCCTGACGTTTATTTCTAATAGTATAAGAATATATATTCTATCAAGCATAACGTCTTTTTTAGTCCTTAAGGCTATATAGGGTAGTAGAGCCAAGAGACGTGAAACAGCAGTGTTTCACAGCTGTGTTTCGTTCGGTGAATGAGAGTATCGGATGCCTAAGCATGAGGTGACGATTCTCGCAGCTTACGAGGGACCTGCAGAGTATCCGTAGAGTCATTGTGTGGGTGGCGCGAGTCGAACCGGTAGCCAGGGCGAGCCGTAGAAACGGTGCTCTGCTGGCCGCCCGCGGTATAGTCCAGAGGTCCAACCGAGTTTAAACAACTTGGTTGGCTGCCTCATCATGTCGCGCATAATCTCGAGGTGGCTCGTCGTGCCGGATGGTGACCAGAGGGTGGGTTCCGGCGACCACTCTCGGGAGGGTACGGGGATCTTTCTGTCCGTCGGATCGGCTATCGCCATACTACACAGTAATATGACGAAACTTGCTCTGCGTCTTGCCCCACTTTGCTGCGAGAATAGCCACCTCTTTTTTTCATGCTTTCCCTTCTTTTCACTCTATGGCAGTACGAACAAAGCATTGTCGTTCAACAGCAGCCAATCGCCGTAACTCCACCGCTGCTTCCTCTTCTTGTGTCGTGGAGTTTTTTAACATCAGAGGACTCCACGCTAACCTTAATGCCGTCCATCACCACCTGGAGACGGCTCGGCCGGCAATGCTTTTTTTAACGGAGACACAATTACGCCGTCCTACAGACTCGACCTACCGTCAATATCCCGGCTACGTGCTAGAGGAGTGTTTCCTCGCGAAAGCCGGGGTATGCTTGTTTGTTAGGGCGGATATTTGCTGTCGCCGTCTACACTGCCTAGAGGACCCTTCCTTCTCTGTCCTTTGAGTACACGTAGATCATGGCTCTTTCAGCCAAATCTATATGTGCCTCTACCGATCGCATTCAGGAGACGCTGAGACAACTCGACTCTTTGATTACCTGAGTCAGGCGGCAGACGACGGGCAGGAGCAGTTTCCGAACGCTGAGTTGGTGTTCTTGGGAGATTTTAATGTCCACCATGAGACCTGGTTGGGTTCTCCCAAAACAGACCACGCGGGAGGAATTGCCCATGCGTTCGCTCTCACGCATAACCTATCTCAACTGGTACTCCAGCCCACCCGGATACCGGACATTGGAGGACAGGCGCCCTCCTCGATCTGCTGCTGACGAGTAACGCAAACCGGTACAGTGTGTCGATTCGTGCTCCTCTGGGCACCTCAGACCACTGTCTGGTTTGTGTCATAGCTGTTGTAGTTACGCCCCCACGACCCGAGGAGGCAAGACGACGACTGTGGCATTACTCGTCAGCAGACTGTGATGGAATGCGGGAGTACTTCGCATCCATCCCTTGGGCTCAACGCTGCTTTGAGAACAGGTATCCATGAGAGAGCGCTACTGCTGTCGCTGGTGAAATCATCCTGGGTATGGAATATTATATTCCATACAGTGATGTCACGAGCGGCGGCAGGAAAAGGGTCTGGTTCGGTCGTAAATGCGTTGATGCTGTTGAACGCAAACAGACAGCGTACTGCGCTTGGACTAGGGCTCGCGCTCTCCACGACTCTAACGTGGATCACCTGAAGGCAGCGTTCAACCAAGCGACAAAGGTCTGCAAGAGGGCATACTTAAGAGCGGATGCCCAGCACGTCGCACGGTTCGGCCAGGAACTCATGGCGCATCCTACGGGCAGTCGTAGCTTTTGGCGCCTGGCCAAAGCCGTGCAGTCCAACTTCTGCCAGACCTCGCTGCCCCCTTTAAGATATCCGAATGGATCACTGACTCATCGGCCGCAGGAGAAAGCAGATCTGCTTGCAAATCTCTTTGCGGCCAACTCCCGAATCGATGACTGCGGTTCGCAGCCGCCTAACATTGCCAACTGTGGCTACATCATGCCTGATATACATATCAGGCAACGTGACGTTCGTGCGATACTGCAGTCTCTCGATGTTCGAAAAGCCAGTGGTCCTGACGGTATCCCAGCTGTGGTCCTCAAAAAATGTGCAGCGGAGTTGTCTCCCACACTTACGCGCCTATATCGGACATCTTCCGCCGCAGGCACTGTGCCTGAGGCGTGGAAGGAGGCGAACGTTCAACCGATTCCCAAAAAGGAGGACCGTCAGGCAACTATCGACCCATAGCTATCACCTCGGTGCTCTCCAAGGTGTTCGAGCGGATTATAAACATCCAAAATTGTCCACTACCTGGAGGATCACTCGTTGATCAATGATCGTTAATACGGCTTTCGGGCTAAACGATCAACGGGTGATCTTCTAGCATTCGTCACGTACCTCTAGAGTGAGGCTATGGACAAGCACGGCGAGTCTTTGGCTGTCAGCCTAGACGTAGCCAAAGCTTTCGATAGAGTCTGGCACCAGTCTCTTCTTTCCAAGCTTCCGGCCTATGCCTTGCCCCCTCAACTGTGCACCTGCAAACTGTGCATTGCAAGTTTCCTGCAGAAGCGTCGTATTCGGGTCCTTTGCGACAGTCCCGCACCCAAATTTATGCAGGTCAATGCAGGAGTGCCTCAGGAGTCCGTCTTATCCCCTACGCTCTTTCTTCTGCATATCAATGATATGTTGAATCTCGGTAACATACATTGTTATGTAGTACACGTAGAGTACCGTGCATGGGCGACATCTCGGACGTCCTGGGACCAAACATCCTGAGGTTGAGGGGAAAAGGCAGCATCTTGTCGTTGAACTTGACCAGACCTTGGACCGCATCTCTGAATGGGGTGCCAAGAACTTGGTTCAGTTCAACGCCAAGAAGACCCAGGCATGCGCGTTCTCAACAAAAAAGTCTCCGTTCCTTCCCCTTCCTTCCCTGAAGAACACTCCACTGGTGATACGTGACAGCCTCTCCATCTTAGGTATGGATCTTTGCCGCTCCCTTAATCTCAAAACCTACATCGAGAGCGTTATTAAGCAAGCTTCGCGAAAACTCGGAGTTCTGAACAGGGTGAGTCGGTTCTTCGCGCCTGGGCAGCTGTGCCTATTGTATAAGGCACAAGTGCGCCCTTGCATGGAGTACTGTTCTCATCTTTGGGATGGATCCGCGCAGTACTTGCTTGACGCTCTTGACAGGTTACAGCGGCGGGCTGTCCGTATCATCGGAGATCCAGAGGTCACGAGTTCATTGGAACCTCTGCAACTCCGTAGGGACATTGCCTCATTGGCATGTTTCTACAGAATATACCACGGGGAGTGCTCTGAAGAGTTATTCCACCTTATCCCGCCCTCCCCTTTCCCTATCCAGAACAACGCGTGCTGGGTTCAGATGCCATCCTTACACGGTGGAGTCGACAAGAGTGTGTACCAACAAGTTTGGGTCCTCATACCTCTGCCGAACGATCAAGGCATGGAATTCTCTGCCAAAGCACGTGTTTCCTTTTTCCTTCAATCCTGGGTCCTTTAAGCGGGGCGTGAAAATGCACCTTCTCAGGCCGTCAAAGTAGAGACCTCAACATCGCCTCGGCTGCTATGAGGACGATGTGGACTGACCACTGCTCTTAGACCACACGACTGCTTACCATCAGGCGGAGTGTGGTCATTTTGATAATTTTTAAATAGATTCTGTATAAAAGATTCGTTTCTATCATTTACATATTTTCTCGAAAAAGTTTCCTTTGATATTCCAACCAATAACGTTACAATAAATGTTTGGATCAGAACGTTTAAGCAAAGAGATGAAATAGTGGTATAATTGTAACAAATAAAATACATTAGCACGTTCACAAAACATACGTTTCCCTTTTATGTACCACAAATCACGGCACATATGAACATAAATACTAACAGCAGAGGGTAATGTAGAAAGGTGGTAATAAGATCCAGCGACATTGTCGCCGAGTGGCGAACATTACAAATCCCCTCAGGCATGCAAGGGAGCTTCATAAAATATAATAAGACCACGCGAGTGCCCCTGGTGAAAACAGGTCAGCGGACTGAACGATAGCAAATAGGCTGTTTTTCTCATTTGTTAGCGATATGGTTCTGCAAAATTTGATTATCTAAGTACAAACATATTTGCAATTTACATGAGTCGTAAATTACACCGATCAACCCAAATATACTTTATGTCCGTAATGTTTTCAATATTTTCGTGAACCGTATAAAAGGAAAGATGTTACCGTTAATAACGTAATGACGGAAGATTTTATGAACACCAAAATTATCTTGATTTATCGTGAATACCTCTTCTCGTAATATATTTTATGGTGACGTCTGGTTATGTGTAAGACAATGGATATGCCAGAAATCCATTTCATATGAAAATTATCCGAGATTTCATCTGTCGACTATGAAGTCGACCGTAAAACTTCCCCAAATATGTAAATGGAAACATTGGAAACAGAGAAGACGGAGTTTACGGCATGCGACGCACTAAGCCAAGTCTGGCAGCTACGAATACAAAAATATTCGTCTCGGTAAAATCTCGCCACGGAATGGCACATCAGACTTTATTAACTCGACCACAACAACAACTTAATCGGAATCGATCCGTATAAGTCTTCTCATTATTTTCCCTTATCAATGTACGTACGCAGATAAAAGCTCCAAGTTATTCTTATAGACGACATTTTTATGTCGTAAGAATAGGGAAATAACGAACTCATAAATGGGAGTCGGACGATAAACAAGCCATAGCCTCTGAGATAAGAGTCTGTTCTCTTACGAAGTAATGTGACTGCGAAAACGCGGATAATAACTATATTACCTGTTTTACATACGAAAGGCATACGAGTGTCATGGGCTCTCTCGATGCTCGATACATGGTGCAATAATTTACTCAGATTACATTCTTATTGGGTATACGGTTTATTCTATTACATCTAACTTAATAAAGGCAATAAGTACTTACGGTTCAACATTTCATCTTGAATAATTTTTATACAAAACATTTTGTTTGTTGCCGCTAGATAATTTTGCTTAATAATATTATATAAAATTTAAGTAACTTATTGTAAGTAAACACAACGAACATCTGGACATGAATAGAGCAAGTTTCAAGTGAACACGGATCCGACGATGTCAAGAGTTAGACTTCAAAGCAGCTCGCATTTCGTTCGAGGCACTCATGAAAAGATGATTTCACCGGCGCAAAGAAACATAAAGGACTGTGCCGTTTTTGTTGAATGTTCTACTAACTTTTTCTAATTATGACGATAGATATCACCCCTGTTAACATGGATACAGTACAAATATCTTGTATCACGAACAAGAGGGGAAAATAAGCCGCAATTGTGTACGCAATGTAACCTACAAGAATAATATTGTCCAAATTAAACTCACATTTTTACGTCTGCCTTCTGGAATTACTTTGTTGTATAATATATTTTATCGTGGGTCTATATTTTGGACAGTGTTTACATTAAATAGCGTTTGGCGTGCATTTTTATTGGATCGCACACATTTCGTATTCTTCAACTGTTCGCCAGCTTTAAGCTGTCCGGGTCGAGGCATTTGGCTGACTTTTGTATTTTCCTCAAGACAAATAACATGTTTCATCTGATAAGGGGCTGTCGTCGGCTCGTCTGTCTACAGAACCAATCGCTTTGTGGACGTTCCTTGTTATTTCATCTTGTTTTTATTGCGCAAGCTGGAACGTTTGTTTTTTTGAAAGCCTATTAACTTCTTGTCTGTTATAATAAGGAAATTTTCTCGAATTATATTAATATTTCTATGATGAAATACGTATCTATGAATATGTGTGGATAGTTTGCTTAAAATTACGATTCAATTTAATTTGGGCGGGACCAATATCGTAAAGTAGTACAGACGCGATCGACATTGACTGTTATAATATTCGCGTACGTTATGTATTATAAGTAAGGTCTCGAGCGGCACGGCTCAACATGTTTTGATTAGATATATGGAGGTTTATTTCAGAAGTGTTCGATATACACTCAGGTAAATGTGGAGTTGGTGAAGGCTGCACGTAATCGCCGGCCGGCTGCGGCTGCATTATGAATTTGTACTCTTTTGTCCGCAGTTTTTAATTCTACCGGTAAAATGTATTGTTCATGGAACAAAAGTCTCTAGTGTCATTGTTGTTGGCCAAAGTTCATTTAAATTCCGTGGCCGTGAGAGGGAACAGTAGCAAATATGAATTCCTTTGCTCCTATTGTCAAACTGCTTTTGCTCGCTTTGGTATAATGCTTTTGAAAGCCACATTGTGTTTTATATACATGTGCACAACTCTATTTAAGTATTTTTTAGTAAACAATGAAATAGAATGCGGTGTAAGTGTATGAATTGGATGTTGGCATGAAACATAGAACATGAATGAAAGGAAGTATAAAACCGAGGAAGCAAGGAAAATATGCAAAATTGTAGCTACCGGCCGGGGCGTGGTAGTGTGCTTTCAGTTTTTTATGTGTGACTATTATAGTGAACGTTGTGTAACAAATTATACTTACACAAACGTGTGTAAATACAAGTGTAACTATAATTTTTTGTAACTTAAATACGACATTTTAATCTATGTAACGACTCGTGGGTTGGGTACTAAGTACACTTTAATAATTTTCGTCTGCAAGTGAAATATACTGCAACACATCTAGATTAAAACTTTAAAATGAAATATGTAAATGATTTACAAATAAGCGAACGTTAATTGAATTATAAAAAAGGGTGAAAATATATTTGCTATATTAAAGTAGAAATATTTTCAAAGCGATATTAAAATATCATGTTTGCAGTAGTTATCAAAGTATTGAAAAGTTTCGATGGTTGGCAAAGAAAAAGGAATGACCGCTGTGCTCTGGCGGCAGTCCAAATACGTCGCTTTTCATCACGTTTTACAGGCGTCGCAACAAGTTATGGGCCTCTTTTTGGAAATTTTCTCTCATATCTTACTTTAAGAATAGCGCGTAATACTGGAAATAATCAATTTCAAATAAAATTTATAACTATTTAATATTTTTCAAATTCTTGATTCATATTATAACAATGATTGTATTGTTAAGTTAAAAGTTCTACACTGAAGATATGCTTCGTACAATTTACACATGCAATACAACATGTAGAAAGAGTAATAATTTAAAAGCAAACGTAATAAAAAATAAAACTGACACAGTGAGCACGTTTACCGACATTAAATATTACCCTGACAAGTTGTTATTATAACATTTATTAATTTTACAATGAGACCTTCAATTAATGTAAAGTTAGTGATGTTTTACATCATTTGTTTCGTACCGATGTACCAATGTACCAGGCCAGGGAATAATTTGATTCATGTAATTATTAAAGTCAATTTTCATCATTCCTTCGTTTAAATGGCGGGTTGCGAGGGCGAAGTAATTTTGTCCGGGGCCAACAGAAACTTGAAAAAGGAAAATTACACAATTTGCTAATGGGCATGGCACGGATAATAATTTGTTGCGCGGTTTTTATTACCAGAGAAAGATATTAATGTGAATTGAAATTTATATTTACGACTTAGGTATGATTAAGTCACGGGGGCAGTGGACGGTAAATTATGTTTTAATAGCAACTTAGTTCGGGGAAATCAAAGTATGTCTAGCTTACTTGTGAGTGTTTTAACATTATTGTATTACACATTTATTTGCCTCAAACAGATACTTAAGTGCCATATAAGATTAAGTACCATTACGAACAAGAGCACTCGTCATACCTGTTGTACCTACTTTTCGTTTCTTTAATGCTTTTATTTAAGTATTTGTCAGAGACATAAATGCTACGGTGCCCTGTCTTTTTGATTTCTTAAAACGTCACTTTCTGCAGAGCACTTTATCTCAATTATACATTCACTCTTCTTCTAAAATTATTTGCTTCTTTTTTTATTAAATAATTTTGCGGCGGAGCATCAAGTATTATATGTTTGATTTGCAAGGTGGTAGGCGTAGGCAACAGCTTAAACTTTTTACAAACTCCATTTCCAAATAATAAGGAACAAAAACATAATATGACGGACACTAGAACCACTTTACTTTTGTCATATACAAATTATAAAAAAAAAAATTATAATGTAACCAATTTTAACAGCTCCAAAACAATTTGCTCTGCTTTTTAATTTTAATTGCCGTTTGGGGCTGTAATTTTTCTTCGTCGTAGTCGAGACGATATATTCCTTATATACATACTAGTCTCGGGACTTTATATTCTATGTATATAGCAAAAATGCAATTTATGTTTACATTTCACGTTTAATATAATTAAGAAGAATATTATTTGTGATATGTATGACACTAAGTCTAAATCGGAACTCTATTGAGACCAGTTTTTATTAAGAGAATTTTATTGACACTCAGATTATGATAAAAAATATACATTTCTATATAACTAATTGCCTAATATTAAGACTTAGAAATACAGTAGAAGTTTTCAATGATTGTTTTATGGTAAGAATTTGGATTTCTATCGAACTTTTCAAACTTTCTATCGAAAGCCTTATACTATATTTGCTTTAAGGTACTTTTGAAAACATATATTCCTAAGGGTCGCAGAAAACAAATGGATGAGTGAGGATCTATCTTATCTTGAAGTTGAAAGGTAGACAGGTTTCGAAATAAACTTGGTGAATTTATTATTGCCTAGAGTTACTTGGGTATCCGTTAAGGTTAACGGTAGAGTATTTATATGTAAAAAGAAATTAAATAGGCGGTATTAACATCACTTCATTATAGACAGCTTTCAGGGCTATTTATAAGTTAAACATAATATATCTGCATGTAGATGCCTGTAATTCGAACATTGACAAATATGTTACTGTTTCTGAATACTATAGAATTCTAAGCTATCGAAGTTGCAAAATATGTTTGAGGTAATAAATTTTGTTCTGGTTTAGAGTACTTAGAATTTAAGCACGAAATCATAATTGTAGTATTGCAAGAGCAACGCAGACCTCCGCAAATATTTAATTTCTAAGACAATTAAAATGGCTGCATAAGGCGGTCATTGAAGTAATTACAACACGGCTATACATACTTACATATAAAAAAGATTATCACACTTTATAAGACTATAGTGTTTGCATGCAATAAATGCGATGATGATGAAGTTCATCAGCTGATTTTGGTGAAAATAATAATAAACCAGGTGGGCTTGAATCATAAATATCACGACGATCCAATTAACTAATGTTTTAGAACGATAAGCTATGACATAATATTAATAGCGTTCATTGGATTAGGACAAGACAAGTTAAGTCCAATTGACGCGTGTATGTGTACTTATTACACAACAATATTTAGCGTAAGAAGTAGTTGCGTGTATAACGCGTTAACAAAGGAAACTCAAGTTCTTAAGTATGTAAGAACGTCAATGTCGTATTAAGTAATCATTAAGAATAATAATACATAACGTTTTATAGTCCGAAGGGATGTATTTCATCCACATTACGGCAGCTTAGACTTTAGTTGCCACGGAATAGAGGACGAGCCTATTGTTGCTTACCGGACAGAATGCCAGACTGGATTGCTACTGAGAAAGTCTTGAGAGATAAATCTATAACAGTTTGCCCGACTTGAGAATCAAACCCGAGACCGAACCTTCAAGCACATCAGTTGCATACATTACCAAATCTTGTGCCAAATCAGTCAATAACTTTAATCATAATATTTGAATTTGAAAGAAACTCCAAACGTTAAGTTCTTACAAACAGTAGACTAGATAGCTACCTACTTCCACTTTTTGTGAACTAACAGAAGCTTTTACAAGTGAGAGAATGGAGTTTAATTGAATGTTCAGATCGAATGTCAGTCACAAGAAAAACTAGTTACAGCTTACAAGTTCTACAGTAGACGATAATGCTTTTTAAAAGGAACTTTATGAATATTTAATGTATAACTAAAACGTATTGTTCAACCGTTTTAGAGACAGCTTGCTTGTTGTCTCACAACATCGTGCGAAGTTGGTGTAGTGTTAGAACAACATCACTCGACGTGATCGATTTTCTCGATACTAGGACACATATGCACAAAGTCCATACGAATACTATGACAAGAGACTTGTTTAGTATAGCGTATTTACAACACAATCTAGTTTTACTACTGCTATATCTTTCAGAGTACGGTGAAATGTTGTTAAAACTAGAACAGGTGAGGTAAATTTTTCCTAGTCGAAACGAAAACGGTTAAGGCACTTGAGGTCAGTCCAGTTGTATAAACGTCCAATTCGGACCAAATTTACAACTTTTTCTCACTTCCCTGTCTCAAGCCGAGGCAGTAAACTGGGAAGCAATCTCGCCGTACTGACTACGCTGTTATTCTGCAGAATATTGTGGCGCAACTAATAAAATGACAAATAGCTGTCGGCTCCATGTACGGACATGCTGATATGAAATGAGATGAATGTTCACAACGAACTATCTAAATTTATTGCCTGATTATGTTATTATTCGCATACGATGAAGATATATGACTTACTCCTTTACGTAAGATGTGTGAAAATAATAGGAAGCGCTGCCACATATTTTCGATCCAAGTTTTGGTTTAATAGGCGAGCGCACACTGTAACTGATATGTTTGAAGACGCTGGACCCGTTATGCTCAAATTCTTCAGTACAAGAGCTCTTAACCCACAATATCGGCCGGCCGCTATCCAAACGTCTCAATTTCGCCCCGAGCTAAGGATGCCGAATACGTTCTACCTGTAGAACCCTAATCCAATCTGGCTGTTCCTGTATGTCCGTTTATGTTTATACAATTATCTGCATATAAACATCTAAAATATCTTAATGCGATGTAAATCATTCCTTGTTATTCGGGAATGATTTGAGAGGTTATAAATGTTTATTACGATCAAATAACAAAGTGTTCTAAATAAACTGATGAAACTTGTATGATGCTATTAAAGTATTAAGTACATATGTTAGTAATAGTATTTCTGTTATTAAAATATTCTTGCAACCGTACAGTAGTCTGAATCTCAGTTACGCTACGTAAATAATTATGTCGTACGTACCGTACATGCGTCAGTCACAAAGAACGTGCCTAACCAATAAAACGAAACAACGAGGCTATCAGAAACAGACGCAGGCGTCACTGCCGGTCTGACATTGACAAATAAGCCATTCTGAAAAAGATCCCATTTTCCCCGAGACCCCTACTACGTACGTCTATTAATAACAATTAAAGAAATGTAGATAAAATCGCGCCAAAATGCAAATTAATGAGAGGAATATTTCAAGCATTTACGTTATTAAATTTGTGTCTTTATTAAATAGTCGTCAGATTCTACGATAACCTCTTGGTGCTTTTTTATTTTAGTACAAACTTATTATGAATCGTCTCGGTCGTTTCTAACGATTCGTTCGTGATTGAAGTTAATATCGCGGCATTTCAATTTATATAAATGCTAGAACAATCGCCATCTTGTCCGCGTTATGCGTCTCAATAACATTTTAATTCGTCCGTCTTGAAACATCGCATTAGCTTCAATAACATAAAAGCCTGATCAAATAGCTCTCGATATAATGTTTGTTACGTTAAAATGTATTACCGATACGTGTTGAAAAATAATTTTGTCCGTATTGATACAATGTGTGAAGTTTATATTTTTATGGACCGAACGTGAGGCAATGAAAAAGGCATTCAAGAAACGAATGTTCGTTAAAATGGTTCTGCTATAAAGGTTTTGTGGCGGCTAATGTGTTTAATCTAGAATAGAACTAACGGCTATTGCGGCAATTTGCAGGAAAACCACGAAATGATTTTTGGTTGGAGCATTTACAATAGTAACACTGAGAAGCTAATAGCATATCGAGATAACTCGATATCTGTTAACGTTTACGCAAATTCCTGTAGTAGGCGCACTGAATACGGAACTGAGCCAAACGGAAGCCGTATTACGAATTTAATCTCGCAGAAATGTGGTATCGTGGAAATTGCTGCAACAAAGCCTCTGTTTACGACAAACGTCTAGAAGCAATATTACCTAGGGGAAAAATTTAGCACGCTCAGATTATAATATTTTCTACATGAGTTTTAAATGAAAATCTTGGAGTCCCGTCCCGTCGGCAGGACAATAGCAACTCTATCTGTATGTTTGACCGTCTGCCTAATGGTGTCTTCTCTTTGGTAATTTTAGGAGACTGAGTCAAATGGTGCCATTCTAAAATAACTTGATTTTATTTTTACTGTAGCAAAGAGACAAAGGAAAAATATGTTTAACATTCTTTTATTTTAGCGATTTAGAAAGCTTCAGTAGTAACGGAATCCTAAAAGTAGTACCTAAAATAAATACACGCTATTTAAATGCAAAATGCAAGAGAACAAGGTAATAACTCTTAGAAATATTTGTAGAGAATTGTTGTCTACTGATTTATTGTGCAATGTTTAACAAGTGGGTAGGTATTGCTCACTAGTTACGGTAATATGAGAGCTGGAGTGGAACAGGCACAGAGCAATAGCACGTTGTAGCATGAGAAGTTTTCCAATCTAACTTCATGGTACATCAGGAATTGCTCGCTTCTTACGTGCCATTCTAAACGTAATTTTGTGTTTATACCCGCAGCCCTGCAATTGGTAAGCGCCGTTCTTGCATCGCTCCGACGAATCATTTCGGTAATGAATACTGTGTGAAGTAAGCTTTTAAGCTAAACTCTTTAGAAGCCGCTGAAAGCTGAAAGGGTGCTTTTAGCATGTTATTTTTTTCGGATTATTTCTGTTGGAGAATGTGAGTGGCGATTCTAGTTAGAAGGTGAGTATCGAATACTTTAACGTCGCTAGATTAAAGGATGGCGTTATTCAGTATGTCAGGCGGCAAGCGAAATGTTCTGTATAAATAATCCGGAATAAAGCCTTCACACAAAACGCGCGACACGAGTGGGGGGAGGAGAGATTTATCCCCTTGAATCTAATCTTGCGGATAGCGAAAAGAGCAGTTTCTACAAAAAATTGTCTCAGTTGTCGCGTCTGCCGCGACCCGACTTGCGACTGTATACATTGACACAATTCCCGCTGTCTGCTCAGAGCTCATCGCTACTCAGACGATGTTAGCGATGATGCTATCTGGATAGCATTTAAAAAGTCACAAGAATTAAACTAAGACTCCCACTCTTATCTCGAACATTACTACTTTGTTTACTGTGAACACACATTGTGTAGAGTTGTTCTGGGAATATTTTAATGTTAATGGTTAGAAATTAGTGGTACCTGTCAAGAGTGCCGGCATTTAGAATGTATTTACCTCTCGTTTGAAACATTAAAATCGTTCTCCCTAACGTTGCCCTTTATTATTTGGGTTCTGCGTGGTATGTTTTCTTTTACACATCTCTTTTATTATACGTCTTTATCTAGATTTTCATAGTTTTCTAGCTAAGATCGAGATTTCATATTTTTATGTAATTAATATTAGGGTTTAAAGTATGAAATTGCCGATTTGTACTGAATAATTGAAACTAGTTTTTCTCAAAAATGTACCATATTTATTTAATCGAAATATTTACTCTCATTATCTATACATTGCTGCCATTCAAATGTAAGTTCATATATGCCTTTACGATAAAATTCCGGGGATCTAGATTTGACAAACTGTGTGAAAGCATTTTGTACTGCCTCCTGGGAAGAAAATTTTTATCACGTAGAAAATTGTCTAAATCATGAAAAAAATGGTAGTCCGTTGGAGCAAAGCCTGGCGAGTATGGAGGATGACGTGTGGTTTCTAACTGCAGCTCCTGTAGTGTTACAACGGTTTTCGTGCAGAGTGAGGTCTTGCGTTATCATGAAGCAATAATGGTAAATATCGATTCACGAGCCGGGGCTGTTTCGCCATCATTGTTCGAAGTTCGGCACAATAAACATCTGCTGTTATTGCTTGACCAGATCTAAGAAAGCTATAATGAATAACACCATGAAGACACCACCTAACAGTTACCATTACCTTTTTATTGGTAAGCTTTGCTTTAGGGCACTGTTGCGGCGTTTGACCTGGGGTCAGCCATTGCATTTTTCGCTTACGGTTATCGTGAAGAATTCACTTTACGGCACATGTCACAATTCGATCCAATAATCCTTTATTTCTGTGCCGATCCAACAAGGCAACACAAGTTTCAACACGCATTTCTTTCTGCAGATCAGTCAAATCATGAGGCACCCATTTTTCATATTTTTTTATCTTATTGATTTGATGCAAATGAGCCAATATTTATAGTTAGGGTAACGTTAAACCATGTCGCTAATTCCTGGGTAGTTTGACTCGGATCGGCTTCCACCATCTCCTTCAATTCAGCGTTATTCACCTGTATGAGCCGTCTTCGGTTCCATTACGAAAGCGTTTAAACAAAAAACGTACGATGCGTTCATTAGCAGTCGCCTCTCCAAATGCAGCGTTAATATTGCGAGCCGTTTCTGCCGCGATAGTTCCGCGTCGGAACTCGTATGCAAAAATGACTCGGCTTTTCGAAGTATCCATCTTTCTCGTCTAAGCTGAATAAAAAAACACAATTGAAAGTCGAAAATCGAATGTTGCACATTTTTAAAAGAAGAATTTTATGGGTAACAATTGAAAAAGTTTCATTCGAAAATCACACACCATGAAGGTTTTATGTCAATTCAAAGTAACTATATTACTATACAACAACAACTTCATTATTTAACCCCTATTATCATAGAACCACCAAATATATATATAGAAACCATCTTACTTTTCTTGGCTAAATACGTGTCTAAGAAACGAGCAAAAAAGTCCATAGTGCACATTAATAACGACAAATTAGATGCAGACTTGAAACAGTTAGACTTCAGTGAGGTATATACATCACGAGACCCCCATGTAGCAGCGGAGACAATGATTCGCTTGATTAAAGATGTTATAGATTCCAACTCAAAAATAATTACACTCTCGAATCGTAAGCAAACCTTAAAGCCTTGGATTACGCCTGGCTTGCTGCGATGTATTAGGCACAGAGATAGATTGCACAGACAATTTAAGCAGGCGCCTACTAATGATACATTAAAAATAACTTTCACAAGATATAGAAACTTTTGCTGTAAACTATTAAAAAATGTTAAAATAGAATATGAAAAGAATTTAATTAGTAAAGCAGGTAGTAACACTAAACAAATATGGGCAGCTATAAATAAAATTACAGGCAGATCCAGCATTAATGAAAACTTTTCTTCACACTTATTAACGTCTCAAGTGACACCTGAAAGCTCAGTAGACTTCGTCAACGACTTCTTTGTCGAGTTAGGTGAAAAACTAGCCAAAAATTTCAACAGTGGTAGTAAAGACACACCTAAGACTATCGTTACTAGTAACAGTATACATTCTATGGCAATGTTACCGACCGATGAGCAAGAGGTAGCCTCCTTAATTAAGACACTACGAAATGATTGTGCTGTGGGTTGGGATAGAATACCTAATAGTCTCTTAAAAAGACATGAGTTAGCCATAGTACCACCTCTAACATACATATGTAATCTCTCCCTCTCCACTGGCAAATTTCCCGATGCCTTTAAAAGAGCTACCGTGCATCCGATCTATAAGAATGGGGACAGAAATCGTGTCGAAAATTATAGGCCCATTGCAGTACTTCCAGCCTTCTCTAAAATACTAGAGCGGGTTATGAATCGTAGACTTGTTAGTTATTTGGAAAATAATAATCTTTTATCGCCTTCACAGTTTGGTTTTCGTACGTGTAAATCAACTTCAGACGCGGTCCATGAACTAACAAATCACGTGGTTACAAAACTGGATGGTGGGCAGAAAGCTCTAGGAATATTTTTAGATATCGCAAAAGCTTTCGATACGGTTTCTGTACCGATTCTAGTGAAAAAGATGGAAAGCTTGGGAATCAGAGGAGTGCCATTGGAATTGTTTAAGGATTATTTGAGTGAGAGAACCCAAAGGGTGAAGATAGGTCGGTTTCTCAGTAAGGAGCGCACGCTTACTTACGGTACCCCTCAAGGTAGCGTGATCGGTCCGACACTATTCCTTATATATATTAACGACCTGGGTGCGCTCTCACTTCCTAAAGGGAAGGTCATAACCTTTGCTGATGATACTGTACTTCTATTCAGCGCTAGTACATGGAGGGAAGTATACGAACATGCACAATCAGGTCTCAATATTGTGTGCAATTGGTTGCGTAATAACTTATTGACCTTAAATACAAAGAAAACTAACTACATGACTTTCCCTTTAAAACCGCCAACTCAAAACAATATTATATCTGGCACTCTCACTGCTCATTCGTGTAAGGAGCAACGAAGTATGTGCTCTTGTGAACCTATCTTAAAAACAGATACAGTAAAATACCTGGGTATAATAATTGACAGTCAACTGAGATTTCGGGAACACATAGAGATCCTTAGCAATAGATTACGCAAGCTGATATACGTCTTTAAAACTCTGAGACATGTAGGTGATAAAAATTTAATAAGATCGGTATATTTTGCTCTAGCTCAGTCCTTAATTTGCTATTGCATCAGCTCTTGGGGTGGCGCTCCAAAAACGACACTAGGACTGCTAGAGCGCGCACAAAGGGCCATCCTAAAAGTGTCATCTTTTCGACCTCACTACTATCCTACGGAACAATTATATAAGGATCATAAAGTTCTCACAGTGCGACAATTATTTATACTTAGTATCGTTATAAAACAACATTCTCTCATGATTTTCAACCCCTCTCTGTCTGAAGGTAGAAGACGATTCAACCCAGTAGATCGACGCCGTATACACCTATTTACTACTTTCTCAAAACGCTTCTTTTGCCACTTAGGCGGCTTCCTTTACAATAAAATAAACAAGGAACTACAGATTTACAATCTTAATAAGATCAGATGCAAAACTCAATTAACAGTTTGGCTACAAAAATTAAACTATGATGATACGGAAAAACTACTTACAAACCCAGTTTAAAGTTATTACAACTGACGTTTTACATACCCATACAACAAAACACACACACATACATCCAAATACATACAAACACACGTACTCGCACGCACGCACACACACACACGCACACACACACACACACGCACGCACGCGTGCGCATAAATACATACATAACCAAAACAGACGAAATCACCACTATTGTTATTATCATACAACAATGTGTTTAATGCTCCAGTACATAATAAAAATGTATTTTATGTAGGATTGGGGTCCTGGTGTCCTGAAATACAGGCCGCAAGCCTAGCTTAGGCACCAGTCTCCCACAATATAATAAATGTGTAATAATAATTGTATTATGTGCCTTCTATATGTTGGACTATGTAAATATCGTATGTAAATATTGTGGTGAGATAATAAATATATATTATTATTATTATTATTATTATAGATGAAACAAAGTAGCAGTACTGTTAATAAGGAGACATTAGCCTAAAATAAAAATAACAACACATAAATGATTAAATACTTGAAAAAGAAAAAATATCCGAAAATAATATAAGGTTCGGCAATTCACGGAAACAATCACGTATGTTAAAGTAATAGAATCCGTCGTGTATTTTAGTCAAAATATATTATTTTAAGCAATTCAGAAATAGAACAGGTTTTTGGATTAGTCAAAAATCACAAAGCTCTTTTAGTATCAGAAGAGATTTTTGCTAAAAACAAAATATTTTCTTTCAAACCTAGTCTTTTACAACGTCATAAAGAACGAAATATTATTTCGTAGAAAAGAACAAGAACGACTCATATTTGAATAATTAATGATCCTTCACGTAACCACCTGTATAAACGTTCAATGAAATGAATTTTCCCTTAAATTTTTAGGTTGAATGAAGTTTAAATATAAAAATTCCTATTACCAGTTTACCTTTACCGACCGGAGCTAATAAGGCATACCCCTTTGCATTGGTTGTTTGAAGTTCATGATTACCTACGCATGGAGGCAACAGCTGAATTAAAATAATTAGGTTTAGACAAAATGAATAAAATAAATTAGTAAAAAATTAAATTCCATAAATAAATTTGGCTATGATGAGATACTTACTGTTGAGAAGGCCGTATCAAATTCTTTACGATTACGGACGTACTGAGAATATACGTTCCGTTTTACTTTTGTTTTTAATGTACGGTTACTCACCTTATTTGCGACCTGCTCGCAGTAGAATTGTTTCAGAGTTAATTTAAGATTAAAAGGAAATAAAGGTGCACGGTGAGTTAACCCGCCTCAGGTGAACCAACTTTGTGATTAAGTGGACCAACCCACTCCGCCACTAATTTTGTATGGATGGTCTGAACTCCGGATTAGTTTAACATTTTAACGGAAATATTTTATTTAAAAGTCTATTTTCTTTTCTCCGTTAACTTAACATCGTTAGGTTTCACCACTTTTGTGAGACTAAACAATCTTTCGTTTGACGTTGTTCCGTATACTTGTCTATACGTTTTATGGCCGATTTGAAGAATGGGTATTTTTTATTGAAATATGCATGTGCTCATAATAAATATTCATACCGCCAGATTATTTGTATTTTCATAGTGAATACAAAAGTAAAGCTATTTGGTAAAATAAAGCAAACCGGCGGTATAATAAAACCGATACGTATTTATAAGAAACACTTGGCGTTGAACGCTAAATATCTACTCAATTATACGTACGTATATCTTCTCGGGCGATTGCCTCCGACGAGTCGACAACGGTTGATACTAAATTAAAATTGATGAGAAGGAATTTATTCAAGCATCTTGATTTCAACAAAAACCATAAATCATGTCGCTTGTAAATGTTTCGTGTTCTTACAAATTTAAAAATGGTTTGAATGAGAAATGAAGTCTTTGTTCGGAGGTACTACAGCTTTTAAAACAAAATGGATGGTGCACGCAACGTAACGGGTGCACATTATCAGTCGGTACATTATTCCATTCGTATTAATTATACCATTGTATGTTTGGATTACGCGCGGCGGCTAATGATCAACTTTATTATACTATAATTTATGCAATTTCACATCTGTATATTGCGATTATGTATGTTGCTCTTTGAACATAATTGCAAAAATCATAAATAAGTTACATAAAATCAGTTTTTGCTAATTAGCCTAATGCCGTCTACGGGGAACATTTAGAGATTCAAAGATTTACCGAGAACTTATTATTATGTAACCAAAAAATTTAATTATATTCCGGGATAACGGGACTGACTATAATCGGCTCCGTGCATGAGCGCAGATTTATATTATAATATTTCCTTTTGTTATTTGTATCGGAACAGTATTGACTAATTTTATTCAATCCAAAGTTAAAGTATATAGTCTAAATCATTTTAGAGAAAATGTGAACAGAAAATAAATCATTTGACTCTTTGTAGTTGACACTTTTTCTGTCGGGCCATAAAGACGAGACATCATACAATATATATCTACACACGTCGATGTATCTATTTGTCACAGCCACTTTGGTTGAAAGTAGAACCCCCCAGGGAATAAAAATAACTTTTTGTTTTCCGAATTCTATGCGAGTGTCGCCTGCGGCAAAAGCTCATAAGGATGAACCGACGTAAGTAATCTCTATATATCATATACTTTCTGTTTACGTTCAAAGAATCGAATGCAATCGTAAAGATCAGAAAGTGCAAAGTAATTTGGCGCTGCTCCTAATTTAGAAAGTGCTCAAACTTTAACGAATGTAGGTAGTCTTTGTTTTACAAAAGTTAATCTGTTTTAAGCTTTGATTGTAGATAAGTATCTGGTGTGTTAACAGTTTGAATGTTCCAGACGGAGGTGTCGATACGTACTTCACTAACTCAGTGGCTAAGGGTGGGTCGAACTCGAGAGTCAGATTTATTTAGTCACGTAAGCCACAGTCCAAACTCGTTTCTTTCGCGTAGTTTCTAATCTGCTATCAAACTAACTTTTTTATTACTTGGTAACTAGTAAACAACGTACGAACGGGGGAAATTTGTTCCTCGTACGTATTATTATATGACTTGGTGGTATATAATATATATACAGCAAAATGCTTTTAGTCTGATGTATTACTCGGAAAGCATAATATTAAAATTTGAACCTGTGGTTAATTAAATATTATAAAATTACGTACGGTTTACTGGGCAGAACAAGCTTATATTTCCACACGAACCTCAAAAATCACTTCATTTTCCATTTTGTTAGTCATTACGTGATCAAAAAGATCTTTAGGTATTCAATAAGTATAAAGCCTCTTTAGTGGACTGTAAATAGCCTCTAATCGCTATTGAAAACGCGAAGAAGAAAATACATGATTGAAAGTAATGACGTTTTCCATTTTAATCATGATTTTCCTAAGGGGTGCGATGAAAAATTGTGGAATCGAATCACGGTTGCGGATGTGAGAAAGTAATCAAAATTTATTATTCTCCTCCTCAATGTCGGTGACATTACTAACAAATCGAATATTAGACTGATCTGTATTTTATGATTTTTCATATATTATACGACGACTGGCACGGCAGGTACCGGCGCTGATTCTATCAATGGAAATAACACAAGGTATATCACACAACTAATTACGTTGGCAAAGTGGTATTCCATGTTTTCATACTGACGTGTTAAAACCTTTACGTTTCGTCAAACGTAAATGTAGTTTTGCTATAAATAGTTCGCGAAAATAAGCCGTTAACATCATTAAATAACATTGTCTCCTGCAGTAATTGAGCTTGCCTGATGAATAATTATATATTCATCAACAGCGCAATGTCTAAAATGTAATCAGTGAGTTACCTAGAAACGGGTATTATGAAATTACAAACTGGAACAATAAAATCGACAATGAATACCGCCTTCGCATACCTATGTAGATTTTATTATCGTAACCTGATTGTCAAATATCTTCAGAACAATAGCATGTGAGAATTGCAATTGAGAAAGTTTTGATCAACGCGAATCGTGTGTATCTATTATGAAACTGTTTGATACGCAATCGGCCGCGTTCGTCTCATGAATAAAATTATGTAACTCGTCGAAATATTCAGCATTATCCGTCGCCGGTGTAGGGGTCCGCTATTGCTCTACAGGGTGTACTTACTTTCATTTTAACTTCCACAACGATGTGAAAATATTTCTCGGGGCGTTTATTGCTAGCGGGAGAGTTGGTGTGGTGCGAACTGGAAGCCGGGATATAGTTATTCAGTTGAGTTATTATAACTACTGTATATAACCTTTGCGAATAATTTTAATGCTGGATATGTTTCTACCTGCTGGTTGCTGTTATTCGGATAGGTATGAATTTCCTTGGATCGTAAAGAAATAAAAAGTAGTTGGATAATAAAATAGCAGCTAAGAAAAATGTAAGGCTCGGTGCAGGTAGCAAGTGTGGTAACAAAATCTTTAAGGCGTGTGAACGGCTATTTATTTATAATCTCATATAAATTCTAGCTCAGTCCATGTAAAACTAAAATGAGACATTTAGTAGGTAGTATTCGAAGTTCGATTCATTTCACATCATATAGAATGTCTTTCCAGTCTTTTTAAGATACGCTTCCTTTGTCACCAATTATTATTTATATCGAACGCGTACAAATATCGATATACGGTGACAGTACACGTATAGTAGACCGTATTGTTTCTAAAGAGTCCCACGTATTCGACGCTGCTATTAAAGTAATATAACTTCGTTAGATTTAGGTGCCATAATTTCGGGAAAACGATGGCTGAAAACTTTTATAGCTTCAAAAGCTTTTAACACAGGATGGTGTATCGGGAATGCTATAATTTTAAAGTATGTTCTGTGTTGAAGCCACTGCTCGAGAAACTTTTGTTGTGTTATCTTTTGTTTCGGTAGTAATTGTTCGAGAAGTACCGACGTTTAGAAATGTTGATCATAAATAGTGAATAAAACGTAACAACACAAATGTAGGAGAGAGTTGAAGACAAAATAATGGCCTTTGACCGAATGAAACTGTATCTGTTGTAGATTGTGAATCTAGTAGCTGTATATTCACCATATTATCGATAGGTACTTCGTTATTATGCCGCCTCACTGAGCCACAAGTACTGAGCACAGCTCTCTAGTAAGTACTAGATTGTCGACAAAAAATAGAAAAAGTATTGCTGTTTCATTCAAAGCGTACCAACGTTGATTGTCGGGAAGATTCTTGTAAAGAAAAATCCCTGCAGGAACCTTTAGTTACAATTTATAACGAATGGAGGTTTTGCTAAGATAGATAGTGAGTGCAGCGCAACTGTTTCAATCATAAATAAAGTCGAAAGTATTCAAGAAATGAATATCACCGACTTGCAAGTACAATGATGATCATAATAACTAGTTTCCATGTACTTAATGAGTGTATATAATGATATATTTAATGTTTATCACTAGATGTTAACCGCGACTTCGTTCTTCTAGGAACAGTAGTTTTTTCTAGATGAAAGGTATTAATGTTCGTTTCTGTACGCCTTACGAATTGTATGCGGAATTTCATGATGACCGGTCGAGTAGTTATGACATAACGAGCAAACAACCAAACAAACTCACATTGAAATTATTTATAAGCTCGAATATTTATACAATTAATTGGTAAAAATTTGGTATAACAAATACTTCGCGGTATCATTAAAAGTTTTAACTGGCAATTAATTTTTTAAATTTATCGGGACTTTTTAGTTTAATGACGACTAAATATTTATTTACACAAAATCTTAAAACTTGTCGATGTTCCTTTTCATAATACTGATCATTAAAATGTTGGAAATGTCTATAGATATGGACTTCAGTGTACACGGATAGCGTAATAATTTGCATGGTTATTTCGCCATTGCTCTATGCCGTGTGGTGTGGGTTCGAATCCCAAACCGGACGGAAAATTTGTATTATTTACAATTGTTAAAGTCTAGTTGATCGTTGTGTACGTCGTTGTTTAAATGTTTGTAAAGATAATATATAAAATATAGATCCTGTAGTACGCCCGGGGTAAGTGGCGTGGAAGTTGTATTTATAACTAAAAGAAAATCTTATCAGTGACTTTTACTTCTTAGTATCTATAAATAATTATGTGCTGGAGGCTTACAAAATTATAGACAGCATAAATATATGTATTGGTTGGCAACACCGTTAACGGTATCGCCGAGCTATATACAAATTAAAATGCCAAAGTTAAGCCAAGCACTGAAACAGATTCGCGCAACTCCACCTTAATTTTCTTCGCGTGCCGAGTTACCTACGTCCTAATTTATTGGAACAGGGGAACAGGGAAGACTTCGATCGGTACAATAAATTTCAAATTTCATTATTTGAAGAGGAAGTCGCGAGTTGCCAATTGCAATTTGGTTTTCCGATCACGTCTCCATACTATTGGTGAGGATATTCCAGCCACCTGTGCCCGTACTCTATGAGGCTTTAAACGCGCCTCTGCTCTTTCGATAAACCGACTGTGAAATATTCGCGGTGTACGCCAGACGCCGCATTTCCTTATGAATGATACATGGCACACCGGTCGCGCGTTTTCTAGCTGCAAACGTTATCGAACCACTCGTAGCTCGCACTCATTGCATAATTTCTAAACTCTGTTGTGAAATCTGACACCGTACCAAGTGCTCATATAACTAAACAACTTTGTATGGAATTGTCGCCAAGTTATTAATTTGTCACCTCTATTGTTGTATCCGTGGGGCATAATATCGCTTTGTGAGAGTATACACTAACGATAACGCAAAACTTATTAATAACACCTAAGCTGGCTTTGTTCACTCGTAGTCGTTACTGACCTAGTTTGTAACAAGCCTAGGCACAATTTTATCAATTGAAATGTGCGGAGCAGAATTATAAGTTGTTATCGGAGACAATAAATGAAACGTTATAATCATTAACTGAGGCGTTGTTTTCTAAAAATAAATCTAATGTGCGAGTTATTGTTTCAATATATCATGTAAACGTTAGACTGTGAAATGTGCCGAGAGCAGTATTAAAGTAATACAATGGCAGCTAATTTTGTGTATAGTTACGTAAAAAGTTGGCGACGCCGGCGTGTGGTCGCGACCGTATCTCAAATTAAATCTCACCAACAAATCTTCGCGGGGGGATGAACCGGCCCGGCCTCTACTATCGACTTTTTATATTCGTATTGTATTCCCCTCGACATGTCACTTGTGTTCCAAGTTTCTCTAAGAAAAGGCTCGTTCAGATAACACTCGCTTCGAGCTAACTTTTAAAGTGAAAGACTGTTATTAAATTATTGTAAAAGATTAAATTTGAGAGCTTTGTTGGAGAAAGCTTCAAAGTACTTGTTTAGAAACTGTTTATTAAGAAAATTCCGATCTGTAGCGAATTATAAATAATAAGTTTTTGTTTAAAATGTTTTCAATTTGTCGTGAGTGAACGAAACTGTTTGCGTTCCGTGGTATGGGCGAAAGCTCATCTCCTGGCTGGCTGCGAACGTTCGGAGTCGCAATTTGTTCCCGTACAGCCTTAAAAATCCGCATTTTATTGTTCCGCCTCTCATTTCTACTTGAACTGTGCCCCGCAAGGGTCTCAATGAGCTCACCCATGCAAAACTTTCTTGTTTTTATAACTCGAATAATGATGCAGATACCAATTTAATTGTGTCTTATTAAAATCTGATGTGAATTTTATTTACATTCAAACTTTTACCATCCATTTGATTTTAATTAAGTTGTCTCTTTTATAATTGTACAGACGTGTTAGAAAATACTTGTAGAGTAAGTATTGGTATTGTTAATGAACAACATCTTAATTATGTTTGCCTATAGAGGGCAAAGAAGTTTAAACTTAATGTTAATTAAGCATTTTCTAGTTCAAAGATTCATTTTGGTGTCAAAATTGTCAACGATTTCTATAATATTTGTATTTAAAAGTAGTTTTGATAGCGTTAAAATTCATTAACGACAATTTGAAACATTTTACCAGGAATTTAATTTATTTAGTTCAAATATGAGAAGTAATATTTAATATTTGACAATAGATCTACCATCTCTTGTCTATTGCCATTTTAAACACTAAGAATTACTTCTTAGTGTTTAAAATGGCACCCGATGAATGCTGTTTACTCTGCAAATCACAAATCTGAAGAAACCTTGATTTTTTAAATATTATAATCATAATTCCGGACGTTCGCATATTTAAATCACATCAGAATAGTTCGTACAAGCACTTTCATATTAAATTTAATCATTTCTATTTAGCTTGAGCCGTCATGTCATGTCGTCATGTCATGGTTACCGCTTTTGTTTCCAGAAAATATTTTCACAGTTTCATATTCCAGTCTGATACTCGCATAATGTATATTGATGCACGATTGCGTACACAGAATGTACATTAGCAGTCGAAAAATAATTAAAGAATCGTATTCGTGTATTTGCATACGCATATCTACCACAAACAAATACACTTCTATCGTCTACGAATTTCTCATCGTTATTTTCGCCAGCTGGTTCTATTTTAATCTTAGCGTAGTTTTCGTGCATATTTTGAACAGACTACTGGTGACGTCAGCTGGTTACTTTCAGTTATTTTTCATAATGAAAATAATAAAAGAACATTCACTTAAGCTATAAAAGTATGATTTCCTCTGTATCTCTACAGTTAAATATATACCAATGTCTTATATACATTGGTGTACATATATAAATGTGTGCGTATGTACGGTATTCATAGTGTTTACGTGTTTGTGTTGTTTATTAGGTGAGTAACGCTCGCAGAAGTGCATTGAAGTCGGTCAATGACACGTGACACGTCACTTTTATGACTCCAATATCCCCCGTATTTCGTCAGTATGACTTATAGCGAGAGTGGCATGATAAACCCCTTGATACTGTGTACTCCTTTGATCTCCGTATGAGTATGATAAATATAGGTAAAAGTCGCAGCGTCGGCTGACACACAAAGTGAAATAAATTGTGTGAGTTCGTCGCTGCGTACGGTCGCCGCCGGACGAACGTGCACCTGTCAATTCCTTTTTCAACTTTTATTTTTCTTGATTCTATTCACCGGGCATTTGGAATCGAAAATTTATCTCTGCGTAGTAAAGAATAGCGAATTTTAACGTAGTAACAAATCAATCATGATTTAAAACTGCTTTATCTGCTTTTCGATTATAAAGATGGATGGTGAGGGAAAATCAAGTTTAAATTCGAATGATCAAATAATTTTAATAACACAGCTGTTTCTTTATAGTAGACCTCCTAAGTTTTTATCTAACAAAATAATTATTATAGAGTACTTGCCAAGTTATGAATATTGTCATTATCTCTAAACATACTTCAATAAAACCGGAGATAGAGCATTGAACACTCTTAGATGACTGACCTCCATAATTCAAACAACACTGAAAGCACACTAACCATTAGATATAATTATATGTGTACCTTGATGCGTATAGGTCATCCACAAGCTTTTAAAGTAAGACTCTAGTTACAGAAAGGACCACTTAGTATTTGTACATCATAGAAATGACAATATTCTGCTCTATTTAACGTTCCTTAAAAAACAGCATCTTAATTCTCGAAGAAACAAATGATAACGCATGAAGTTGATTTATTTGTCAAACCTTTTACCTAAATTTAGTCTCATGATTTCCTTCTGCTCGAAGCAAGCCTCGCTCGAAGTACAGTAAAATGAAAATAAATCGTTATAAGACTCGTGCCAAAATAAACATTTTCTTTTAAATAAAATTAAAGAATCGCTATCAGGCTGACACGCTAACAATCATTACTATTAAGCTACGTCAGACAAAAAGGACTACACATAAATGACGTCAGCCAGAGAAATAAAATATTAAAATTGTGAAAAGAGGCCGTATAACACGGCCGCTACCCGCTGAGATTCAGATCAGGCTCGGAACAAATAACGTCACTGGGGCCGTGCAAAATGGAGCGGATAAAACGCGCCTATCACAGCGTTCTTCAAATACGTAAATTGCCTCCGCGAAACATACCTGCGCAGTTTTCATATAATTAAATGAAAATATGTATTTGTTCGTAACATTGTTTATTTAATATGACATATTCAGAATGTTCTAGGCATCACGCACTGGAATAAATTTGATACATGTGAGCATCATACATCAAAAGGTATTTCAATCGCATACGTAGGATTTTTGAAATTTTTGTGCGATGAAAACGTTATTAAAATCCGTTCGGTGCTTTTAAGTGAAGTCACGTAGGAACTGGTATACGAGCTCGTGTGGAAATGCGTTGGCGCTGCTTGTTCAAAAGTAGGGTATGTGCACAATTGCACATTGCTAGTGCAAGTAATGGCCTATTTATCGTTTTATGTCTTGTGTATTTTCCTCTCTTTTAAACATTGCGTCGTTGGTTCAGTTGTTGTAAACGTGATTTTGTGCCAGGTTTGGTTTTTGGGTCACGCGAAGTGTTCTTTGGTGTAATTGGCGGCAGCTCTACCAAAACTAGGTGCAATTTTAGATTTATTATTCATTGTGCTAAACTGGTATACATAGTATACAGTCTGCTTGGTGATAAGCGGATACCATAACATATCTATGATTGGTAAAAAAAGGGAGTCCTTGTCCTTGCAAGGCACATAGACGTCTAGGCTCCTCTACAAGTACAGCGCCTTCTTAGGGAACTTTAAAATCTGTATTCATGGCAGAAAAAGGTAGTATTATGGTTATTTTGCCTTGTTTTATGCTTCTCAGATCGGGTAGCAGGTTTGATCGGAGATTCTGCTGTATTTCTGTTGCGTATCTCGGCTTCTTGAGCTACATATAGTTAAATAAAATTAGATCTAAATTAGATCCCGCCTTTTTAAAACACTAAAATGTGCGTAATTTTCACTTCTATTTTTAGAAAAATGCAGTGAACTTACTCGCCTATAGTCAATAATTATGTAATATATGGTTATAATAAGGATTAAAAAAGCTGATTATTCTAACAGCAATTTAATTAACTAATTATTTTTTATCAATCATTAAGAATAAATATAAAAACTTAAAAAAAATGTTTTAACGGAGACAGTAGTTTCGCGTGTGTGAAGACATCGTTATTGTAGGTACGAAATATTGGCAGTTCAATGTAAAATGAAAACTCAGTCAGAGTGTTTCGAGCTGACCTGACGTACGATATAAAATAGTAAGCATGGCGATGATTGAGCAATGTCTTTCAATATTGTGCTATATAATTATAAGCTCGAAGTATAATCTTGTATTTGTATTCTTAAAAACGCCATTTATCCCGTCAATTGTTGTAATGGTAGACATAAATGAAAACCCATTTTGTCTGGCCACCGGTGTGCCGCTCAATACTATACTCAATTGTTTAATATGTTAAACTACTCGGTATGAGAAAGTTAACTCTTTAGCAGAAGTAACCTAAGAGTAATAAATTAACGTTAATTGTAAATAATATTTGATAATTGATAAACATTCTTACTATGGCGACGGTACATAACAAGAGCTCTTTGTCTCTTCGTCTTTTTGAAAGACGTCTCTGATAGACAAATGTTCGGACGCCAAAGAAAACGTATATGGGTTTCATGTTTCTTCTACAGTTGCCATTTTATTAAGTTATGAAGAGCAAGGAAGATAAGTTGCTAAGTAACGCGATGCCTAGTAAAAACTGATCAACGTTATTTTACCCTTACTACGATCGTCAGTGTAATTGCGAACTTAATTATATATTTTCACCAGCATACACACGTGAGATTTATATATTTTTGTTTCAGATCCTTGGCAAGCATCGATTTAAAAAAATCTTCCTTAATCAAAATACAACAGACAAACAGAAAGACAGGGTTTCCTTCGCATTTATGTCAGTATGGCAATATAAATTACATTAGTATAAAACATGAATAATTAAATTAAGTACTCGATTTTTAATTGGCTACTTTATTATTTACTTGGTTGATTGATGGCTAAGGGAATTGTAAAAATGAAATTGTAATTACTTAAAATTGAAGGCCTACAATCGTAAAATATAGTTCGTATAAATAATTCGATCGAGGTGGCCCTACTCAGCTATGACGTAAGGACCCAGTATTATTTATTTTTTATTTATTTATAACAATCTTACCTACACTATCATTACAGATCTATGATCCAATGCGACAGAGTGGCTACTAAATCCTAAATCTACACATTATACCTGGTTAAAAAATATCTTAATCTAAATAACTTATTACATATAGTGTAACTTTTGCGAATTCACTCAAGTTGCAGCACAATACATCAACCCTCCCGTGAACCTCATTCACCACGCGTATGGCTCTAGTGAGAGGAGTTCTCGCCAGTAGGTTGGTCCTGGCTGCAGGCACAGCAAGCAGGGGCGGGCGCCGCCGCCTCCACACGTACCGGTCGGGCACGCACAGCTGTAGGTGTCGCAGCACTCCCGGGTTATGCGCCAGGCCACGTAGTAGTTTCACCACATACGCTACGAGCGAAAACTCCCGTCGTACTCTTAGAGTGTTATACCCTACCATACCCAGAACAAATAGTAGTATGACTATTATAGTACTAATATTCATCTATTCTGGAATGAGTAGCAGTAGTCTAACAAACAGAGTCCGTATCGTTATGTAGTTATTGTAAGGCAATGCGGGCAACTTTTCGTCCTTACAAACGTATTTCTATGTTTCTCTCTATATAATGTCACTAGAGCAAATAAATTAGAGATGTAACCGTTATTTTAATTTGTTTTTCTTCTAGAGAATTTAATAAATTACAAAATTCGATAGTTCTGTCTTTTTTAGATAACCAGCAAACAAAAACGAAACCAATACAATAAATAAAAACATACAATTATGTTTATGAATAAAATATTAGAATGAGTTTAATTGTGTAGGAGGAAACAGGAAAATACGAGATGATGATTACAGAGGTATAATATTAGTCCGAGCTGTAGTTATTTCTTTTGTACATTGATATTTTGTACGGGCCCAGTGCGACAACAATATATCAGCTAATATCTTTATTTTTATATGTTTTAATGCTCGTATCCCTCTATAATAATACGAACTTTGTCATCGTTTTTATATTTTATGTAAATATTCGGCAAAAAATCTTTTAACTGCAAAAATTAGTAATATAATAGTAATATAATATTCTTCCACATACACACAACACCATTTAGCCCAAACTAAGCAGAGCTTGTACTATGGGTACTAGACAATGGATAAACATACATATATACCTTTTTTTTTGTAAATACATTCATATTATACATAGAAACACTCAGACCAAGATAAACATCCATGTTCATGCACACAAATGTTTGACTTGTGCGAGATTCGAATCCGCGACCTCAGGCGTGGCAGTCGGTTACACTAATTACTACGCCATCGAGGCCGACTAACTAAAATATTGATTGAAAATCTCGAATATAGAGTAATGTACGTATCTACTTATATATAGATATAATTAGGTCATAATTCAAAAGAAATTAAAAAAAATGCATTTATTTTTGTAAACAGATATATAATTGAATTAATTTTTCTGATAAAATAATGCAGGTACCTATATTAAAAAGTAAAATAATTATGTTAGTTGGTGTACACTGTACATAAATTTTTTCATAAATCAATATTTAAATCTACGTATAAATAAAAAAATATTTTTGGTCTGAATGTATGTATAGTTGTTATTTACAATAGTTCGGGCACGCTTCATAGAAAACTTTTAAAATAAATTTACCTTGTCAAACTAAAAGTTTTTACGAATGCCTAGCGCAAGCGCAAAATAGTTTAAACGCTGCTAGAAAGTACTAAAATATACGATATTCAGTTATTGCGAACTGGCATTTTGTTTTAGCGTTTGTCCATTATGATTTATTTTTCCTTGGTTTTAATGCCAATTGAAATTTTGGTTCAGTGCTGTATTAAAATTAGCTTGTTTTAATATTTCTTTTATTTTTATATATTCTATCATATATAGGTTTCTAATGATGTCTGGCATTCCAACACCTGACAGGTTAATTCGGTGTCAAATTAACAAATATCTTTAAATATATAATTCTTCTGTACGTGTGTTGACAGTGAACTCCTCCTAAACGGCTGGACCGATTTGAATGATTTTTTTTGTGTGTGTTCAAGTGGATTCGAGGATGGTTTGTTTTTTGTAAGATGTAAGATGTTTTTTTTTTGTATACAGGACGACGTCTGTCGAGTCCGCAAGTATATATATATAATAACATTCGTATACGCATATGATGATGTAAGAAATCGCTGGGACAATAGTTAGTATCCTTATAACAATCGACTCTTGAAATCGATTGTTAACAGGTCAGACTGTCGTATACAACGGCACCGGGTGGAAATAGATATAGGTATACATAGATCTCATCACACAATGTAGCGTAGATGTCATTAACGTCTAAAGATATAATATCTATCCACCGTGTACCACATGCACATGCCCAAAATAATCGACTGAAGAATATTATAGTAAAATTTACCTCTCGGATAATGCGCGATAATCTACTAAGTGCGTATAGGTTATCTAAAGGACTGACTATTGACCGCATCGGTCTCCCTGGCATTCCATGTCACTTTTTTATGAATGAACACTTGACGCTGCGAAACAAAGAGTTGTTTCGCAAATGCCGCGAAGCAGCTAAAGCCAACAAATTCAAATTCATATGGGTCAGAAACGCTATAGTCTTGGTCAAAGATTTCGAAGGAGCGTCCACTTTCTCCATTCGCACGGCAGATGAGGTATCCAGTAAAATCAAACGATTCTTACAAGGGGAGGTCCATAAGTTCGTGGAATGAAAGGGTTCTAAATTAAATGAAACAATAAATCTATTTTTCCTTTTCAATATAATCACCCTTAAATCTACTGAATACATTTATTGGATCTATGAATTAATTTTTCTAAACCGTCGAAATAATATTTCTTGTCTTTCACTTCAAAATGGGCCAAAATTGCCTCCTTCACCTCATTGTCGTCGGAAAATGTCCTTCCGCTTAAGTCTTTTTTTAAATTGGGGAACAAATGAAAATCACTAGGGGCCAGGTCTGGACTGTAAGGTGGGTGGATAGTTATTCGAAGCCGTGCGTGTGCAGAGCAGCCATGGCAACTCTGCTCTTGTAAACTGGTGCGTTGTCTTGCAAGAGCAACACACCCTTAGCCAATTTTCCTCAACGTATTTCTTTGATGGCCGCCTTTAATTTGTCTAGTATCGATGCGTAGTATTTTCTGGTTATGTTTCTTCCCTTTTCTTTGTAATCAATTAGTATTATCCCTTCACAATCTCCCTCTTTATGCCATTGCATGGACTCCTGTTTTGACTAAGGCTCAAAGTGATGGACCCATGTTTCATCTCCAGTAACAATCCGTTCCAAAATCTGTGCAGGTTCATCTCCACACAACTCCAAAAATTGCTTTGAAGCATCGACGCGCTGCTGTTTCTGAAGCGGTGTGAGCTTTCTCAGTACCCATCTTGCACTGACTTTTGTCATACACAGATGGTCATGTAGGATTCGCAAAATGGTGGTATCTGATACTCCAACTAATGCAGATAACTGCTTTTTCGTCAAACGGGCGTCCTCCAGTACAAGATTTTCCACTATTTTGATGATGTCTGATGTGGTGGCCTCAACTGGCCGTCCAGAGCGGGAGTCGTCTTCAATCGTCTCTCAACCATGTTTAAAAAGACCATGCCAGTTATAAATCATGGATTTACCAGGGCAATCTTCCCCATAAACGGTTTGCATTTCATTTAAAATGGTTTGCCCATTCTTTCCTTGCTTGGTAAGGAATTTTATCACGTCATCATTTTATTCAGTTTTCTTCCGGATTGACTTGTTTAGCAGGCGAGTGTTCGTAAAGGAATGACGATACAGGGCTGAAACTCTATTTATATACTAATGATGAGTCCCCAAGTAGTATGATATTAAGCGAGCGTCCCTATCCCACTCCATCCCCTCCATTCCACGAACTTTTGGACCTCCACTCGTATCTGCTTTTTTTTTTTACGTGGTGGAATGCAATGACGCATATCCCTCCGCGGGGGCAGGCGGAGAGATTATGTCGGACTCGCCGGGGTAAAAGAAAGATGGAATAATAGTAAAGTACCTCCCGGAATACCGACTAAACCTACCACGGTGTTCCTCGACAAAACCACTATCGGCGGGGCCGCGCGAATCGCTTTCGCATGCGGTCGCGACCCCGCCGAGGTTACGGCCCGCCGTATGAAACGGCAGGTCACTACGCGAAGAGACCTACCCAAAGAACTCACTTCTATAAATACCCTACTATCCCCCCCCCCCCCTAGAGGGGAGACGGACTCGAAACAGAGGCGCGCGTGGGAACACGCACGCTGCCTCTCGGACCTGGTGCTGAACGGATGGCGGGCAAGCCCACAAAGCCCGCCATCCCCAGGTCAAATCTCAGGGTGGCTGGAGGTCGTCTCGCGCCCTCCGGCGCCCGGCTCTGCGGTTGGGGAGAGGGTTTAAACGCTCCATCTCCCGCTCCACCGCCTCTTTGATGGAAATCACTTCCTCACAGAAGGAGGCGACGGCGTTCCACGACCTCTCACTCCGGACCATAGACTGAACTACGGCCGGGAGCGAGTGGGCAACCGATCCGACTGCCGCGATCAAATCACGGCGCCGCGATGCCCAGGCAGGGCAAACCGCCAAAGTGTGCAGCGCCGTGTCCTCTACAACGTCGCGGCAGTCGCCGCAGTGGTAACAACCGGGCGTCTCTTGCCGGCGTATACGACATATACGGCGTATACGACATATACGGCGTATACGGCGTATATCCATCATCATTCCTGATTAATTCTATGTTGCAATGGCAGTCGAATAATGTCTTATAATTTGTGCTTATATTATCAGAATTGCTGAGGGATCAGGACCAAACTGAACACACTATATGTTAATATTTAGTATCATTCGTACGATGTTATTGTGCTGACGGAGATTTGGTTGTCACCTGATATTTCGGAAAATGAATCTATCGACCACCGGTACTCGGTCTTTAGGTGTGACCGTAATCGCACTGTCACTAACAAAAAAGACGGAGGAGGTGTTCTAATACTATCGAAATTGCTAAAGCCATCTCGTCTTACAATATCACCGCCATTATACTACCTGAACACGTAATTGTTAAAATTCCCACTTCTGATGGTAGGTATCTACTTGTTTGTGCTGCTTATATTCCTCCAAATACAGCGGCAGAGATATATGTTAATTTTATTAATTCTTTAGCGATTTTGACTGATAATTCCTACGTGGAGTATGTAGCATTGACTGGAGATTTTAACCTGTCAGAGATCAAGTGGGTCTATTCAACATCTCGTCACACACGTCAGGTGTCATGAATAACACTTATTCCAGTGCCAGTCCTTACTTATTGAACTTTTGCTCACAAATGGATATGTACCAATTCAACAGTCTAGTAAATAGTAATGGCCGTATACTAGACCTTTTTTCTGTAATACATACTCTGTGGTTTATCCTCCTAATATTTCGCTCTTACCGTCTGACACCCATCATCCAGCATTTTACGTACAAACACAGTTAAATTAACAGAAATATCTCAACATCGCAGTAAGAATTCATTTAATTATAACAAATCTAATTAAGTTGCTATAAATACTGATATTGGAGCCGCTCACTGGCATGATATACTAGGAAAACAGCCTGTTGTTGATGCAGTTTCGACTTTTACGAAAAAATATATGAAATTGTCAAGCTTCATAAGCCTTTGCATAAGTCTAGAAGTCATAAATTCCCTAGTTGGTTTACTAAATCTTTAATTCATACATTTAACAAAAAACTGTCAAGCGTGGCATAAGTAGATAAAATATGGTAACATTAGTGATTATGAAATATTTTCTAGAACAGAATAATATTCTGATACTTTTCTAAATAACGTTACTTGTCTCCGAGACCTTGGTGTTCAGTTGGACTTGAAGCTCCACCTCGATGCTCATGTAGATAAAATGGTTAACAAAGCTTATAAAATGTTTGGATTCGTAATGAGAGCATCTAGAGAATTTCATCGTCCCTCCACCAATCTACATCTATACAAGTCACTAATGCGGCCACAATTGGAATACGCATCACCCATTTGGAATCCCTTCTACAATAAGTATACTGAAATTCTAGAAGCTGAACAACGCAAATACCTACGTGCAATGCACTATAGAAGTTTTCGCAGGAAAGCCTCTTAAACATCCCTGCTCCAAACATATAATCTTATGACCTTCCAATCCAGACGCACTTTGCTTGATATGACCACTCTTTTTAGTTTATGCCACAATAGAATGACTGCACTGATCTTGTGAACAGTTTGTGCTACCTGGTCCCTCGTACTATACGCGGCCGTGAAGTTCGCACATGACATCTGTTTGCCATCAATTTATGTCGTAGCAACTCTGGCTTACGCTCACCCATGCATCGTTTAGTCGACACTTACAACAAACAGTTTAATTCTGTCGATATAATATTTTTGAGCAAAAATATGTTTAAGAATGGCATTGTGGGAATCTTAAATGAGTAACCTAAAATGTCTACGATACAAGCTTTTATCAATTATTTGTATGGCGAATATCTTACATGTTTATCCAATTCTTAACGTCAAGACATACCTGAGTAACGAGTAAGTATTTATATTTATAGTACTTGGTTTGTGTTAACTGTCAATTATACTATATAACATTGTAATCTGTGGATAACGTCGTGAGCAGCGTGTTTGTTAATTCTATCATTTTACTCCTAAAATTGTTGTAATGTATAATACACTGTTGTTTGTTGTCCCAAATAAAATAAAGTAGATGTATCTATAGTCCTACCACATGGTGCCTCGAGGGCGGGCTTCCTAAAGATACTAATATAGACTATAAGTACTTTCCATTACTAAACAACCTATGGACTGTTCATATGCGTGTTCATGCCTGAAATAAGATATTTTATTTATTTATTTAAAGTAATAAAACAATATTAAATATTACGAAGCTAACTTTGCCTCATAAAAATGTATGATACGAAATCATCAAGGTAATTTTAACTGGTCATAAGTGCAGAAGTGTTGGCCAGTTGTGACAAATGTAATTACTTATTGCCGATGCCAGCCAGCCATAAATGTAATTGGCTCCGTCGTACTTTAATGGACTCGCATTAATATAAATGGATTAAGTGGGATTTTTATGCATCTGATTATAGGGTGATTTAAATTTTTTTTTAATTTTGATTTTATGCCTATATATTGAACCTCAACATATAGGCATAGAATCAAAAAAATATTATTATCTTATTAATTTGGGGTACAAAAATGTTTAATACATAACAACATGTGAGGTATGGTACGGTGTTATATTTACGACTATTCAGTATTTTTATACATGTTTAGATATTTTTTTACAAAAAAAGTTACAATGCATCTTTCCTCAACATTATTAATGTTGAAAATGATAATGTGCACTGTTTGTTTTAATCAGTCTATTTTATTAAAATTACTAGGGAAGGGCTCTGATGTCTGAAATACAGTTAATTCATTATCTAGTTCAGATACAGATGTTTCTATATATTTTAAAATACATATGTAGCCTGATCTGAATCAAATGATGAATGATCTGAATAGGTAAACAATGGAACTTTATGAAAGCTGATTTTAATCACTTATATTATCTGTTGACTAGAATCGACTGGAGTGATATGTACGATATAAATGATCCTGACGTAGTACTTAATTTATTTTATAATAAGTTATATGAAGTTTTTAACATTTGTGTCCCTAAAAAGAAGTTTCACTCAATAAATACAGATAGATACAGTTATCCCGTATGGTATACGTCCGAGATTATTAGAGAAATTAAGTTAAAATATAAGCTTCATAAAAAGTACAAATCGAGCAAATCGCGTAGTGATTATAATGCTTTCTCTCAAAGTAGGGCGAGAGTAAAGGCTGAAACGACAAAAGCACATGCCTTATATTGTGACCGTGTACAAAATCACCTGGCAACCGACCCACGAGCGTTCTGGGCTTACATGCGATCTAGGAAAGGTAGATTATGCAAACAGAAATTAACAAATAACGGACGCGTTTTGTCGGAACACGAGTGCGCCGCTGAGTTCGCTAGATTTTTTCACTCGGTATATAATAGTGCCCCGGCGGCGCTGAGCGTGGAGGCGGCGGTCGCGGCGGCAGCGCCGACGAGCTCGTGGACGCACCTCGCGCGCCTGAGCCCTAGCGACGTACGGCGCGCGCTCGCCCGCCTCACGCCTAAGCGCACCGTGGGGCCAGATGGTATTCCACCATTTGTTTTTAGAGATTGTCATATGACATTAGTGGAACCCTTGTTACATTTATTTAATGTTTGTATAGATACAGCTACGTTTCCTGACCTCTGGAAACTCACACGAGTGGTTCCTGTGCTGAAAGGTAAGGGAGGTCCGACACCCAGTGACTACAGACCTGTTGCAATCTTGTGCACTCCAGCCAAGGTCTTCGAAACCGTCATTCACAGCTGTCTTTATGCGCAAATAAGTGCCCAACTATGCGACGCGCAGCACGGGTTTCGCCCAGGGCGTGGAACAACAGGAAACTTGATGCATCTGATGTCACAATTAGTTCCGTCTGTAGATGCCGGCTTACAAGTGGATGTTGCGTACTTAGATTTTAGAAAGGCATTTGACACGGTCGACAACGACATCCTTTTATCGAAATTAGCCAGCTTCGGGTGCACACCACACACGCTAAAATTTTTCGCCAGCTATCTGCGAGATAGATGTCAATATGTCGACTGTGGCGGATACCTGTCTGAACCTTACCTTACTAGATCGGGTGTGAGCCAGGGCAGTAATTTGGGGCCTCTTCTTTTTATCTTGATGATAAATGACCTACCTGCAGTCATAAATAAATCCACATGCTTATTATTTGCCGATGATTTGAAGCTGGTTGTTGAAGTGAAGAAGGAAACGGAATGCAATATACTCCAGTGTGATATCGATAGAATTGCAAAATGGAGCCAAGAAAATAAACTTTATTTTAATGTAAACAAATGTTCAGTGTTGTCGTTCAGCCGTGCACGCACCCCACGCCATCACCACTACCACCTAGATGGGACACCACTACAGCGTGTCAATGAAGTTAAAGATTTAGGAATTCATTTTACGGACGATTTAAATTTTCGAAAACATGTTACACAGCTTTGTAAAAAGGCATATCGAAATTTAGGGTTTGTTTTACGTCAAGCTAACCAATTTACAAACATTAAGGCTTTGAAAGCGTTATTTGAGGCTCTCGTCAAAAGTCACTTGGAGTGTAATGCAGTGATTTGGTCTCCATACGAAGCCAAATACAAATCTATGTTAGAACGGATACAAAATAAATTTATTAGATTTTTATATTCAAAATTGTACGGCGTTTACCCGGGATATCCACTACTGTATCCTTCTCTATTTACCCTCGGAATGGTAGGCTATCATAAACTAGAAGTACGTAGAGAAGCAGCCATGGTCTGCTATTTATTTAAACTTATAAGAGGTAAAATACATAACCCAGCCATCCTGCAGGAGATTCAATTTTTTGTCCCAGATGAGTATAGGGGGCGACGGCGGCGGCCGGCGTTGCTAGTGGTGCCGCGCGCGCGTACTAATCTCTTACAGCACGCGCCGCTGACGCGGGCGCTGCGTGCGCTTAATACCGTATCAGATCGGATCGATCTATTTTCATGTTCAGTGAGCGAATTCACAAAGGCTATATACTGGATATTAAGTTATTGTTAATAGATTTAAGATATTTTATTATATTACTGTATTTAAATGTTAGATTTTAGTTATGTTGCTATACTATCGCATTAGGTTAAGAACCTGTAATGATAGATTAATAGTTTTGAAATAAATAAATAAATAAATAAAATAAATAAAATAAATAAAATAAATAAAATAAATAAAATAAATATAATAAATAAATAAAATCTGTAAAGTTATAATATATATAACTTCAAAATTGTTGAGGTTTTCACTATACTTAGAAACACCCAATATATATTTTCAGTACCAGTGTCTCCAAATTAAATAATTTTCGCAATAATTGATTCTATTAAGTCAATGATTAGGTACTAAAGAGGTTGTCTTTCTTTTAATCGAACATTACATTAGTAGGTTGTAAGTTTTCCTAAACAATAAAATATTTGAATATGGAAACATAAAAATAAATAAGCACACGAAACAGCCTGGCCAATGGTTATCGTAGTCTATGGATGCTTGCAATATTTCTTTACTTGTCTTTTTCTATATTCGTTATTTTGGCAGTGCAGCGTCTCTAAGGAGGTCTTACTTACCGCAGGAATAAGACAAGGTTATTTTGCAGCGATCTCCTGTAAAGTGAAGGTACTATTCCCGTTAACACTTCTCCTAGGGTACGAATATATAGATATTTAGATTATAGATTCATACAGTGCTCCACTTAGAACACCACCTTATTAACCTCAGTCTTGTAGGTACCAGTTAGGTGAATAAAGATATTCTCGTGCAAATTATTTTAAAGCTGATCAAATTGAACATGAGCTTTCTTAATATACAATTGTATATAAAAATACACAGAGCGGCGAACACTGAGTTCAGTTTTCCTATAATGTTAGCAGTCTATAATATCCTGTAACCCACAACCACTAATTACTAGGGATATAAGAAAGAAAATGTGCACCGTTAGTTTCATTTGCTTTTAGCTGATGTTTCTATATTTTTATTTTATTTCTACCTAACAACTTAATTAAGAAACACAGGGCCGACGATAATTAGTACCTTTTACGTCAAGAGTAATTATTTAACCATAAGTTTAATAATGTTTTTATATAACAGTTTACCTAAAATATACATAAATTACTTACTTAATTATTTAAGTAATTAAGTTTTATTGTATAATTATATCATCGCGGTTTGCAGCAACTTTGTTAAATACGCAACGAATGTATTGTTAATTAAATCAGATATATACATATTACGTTATCTTTAACTTTCAATATTGAAATCAATATTTTATTTATTATGTTATTTTATGGGTAGTATTTAACTGCACAGCAAAAAAATACTAATTGCATAGCAAAATATGCTTACCAAAAATACTAATTGCACACACACAATATATTTAAAGAGATCAAACTAAGTCGACGGAGCCCCACTTCGCGGGGCTCCTATTTTAAGGTGGGTTTTATAAGGAACCTAACATAACCTAATCCTTCCGAGACGGAATGCAGTGATTTGAGGCGTATAAGTGCTCATTATGCTGTGCAAGTAGTATTTTTGATGGTCATTATATTTAATCCTTTATTTTATTATTTCATCCAATTATTCATTTCAATTCATCTTATATTTTTGGAATCAGTCTCGTGCATCTTGGATTTTCCTGAATGTAATAAATTAATCAGTCTACAATTTATATTTTAACTAGCGTTTGCCCGCGGCTTCGCTCGGGAACATTCCTTTTTCTGGATAAAAGATTCACTATGTCCTTTTCTGTACCCCTTTGTTAGGAAAATCTGCATGTAAGTAGGTATAGTGTAATTGTAACTATATACGATGAGCGGTCTAATTTGGTACAGATATTTACTTCCTGCGTACTGCGTATCAAAGGCTCCAGCGGAAATTAGAGAGTAGTCACACAGACGTTGCTCAAAGTGCTCCCGCGGCAATGATGACCCAAAGGAAACTAATCTTTTTCACACTTCTCTTCACTAACAGGTACACTCTGGCTCACACTTTACTGTAATTAGTTTTTTAAAACATACTTATAGTAAACTACCTTTCACCTTCATTTACTTGAAATAAGTACTTTTGTTACGACATTTATTGTAATTGTAATGAACTGTGTAAAGTAGTTTATTATATAAAAGATTTATGCTATCTTCATACGTCATCTAGCATATTTTGGGATGGCGAAGGTTTGAAATCAGTTGCTTTATTAACTTTTTCTGTATGTCTGTTACATGGCAGTCAATGCCATGTAACAGACACAATAGAAAATGTGTTGTTCTCGGTCATTTATGACCGGCACGATACGGTTAATGTGTTAAAGACTACTCCTGCACTGGGTATAATTCCTGTGTCGTCGAACTTTATAATAATTCAAACAACAAACATAAAGATCACCCAGACGCGGCACGACTATTTGTGTATTTATGGATCACACAAATTTTTGTTTCTTTTGTTTCGTGTGGGGATCGAACTCACAACATTGTGCCGCCATCCGCCATGCCGCACGGACAGCGTGACTGCACAGTTACGCTGTCAAGTCAGTTGTGTCATTAGGCATTTTGGTATAGACGTATATTTTATTCAATGTCATATTTGACAGACCTTTACTATTGCTTTAGACAATTTCGTTTTATGGATTATATCAATAAGAGATAATTGGGAAATATGGAGATTTGCTCGGCAATATTTGAAGCTTTTAGATGTACAATATTCAATAAAGTAGGTACGCTTCATTCTGTTTCTTGCTCAAATCAAGAGTCTTTCTAATTATTATGCTAAATGGAGGGGAAACAAGGCACAGAATCGCTAAATTTAAAGTAAGATGTGAAAGCAGGGCCATATTTTAGGAGACGGAGAACACAAAAAATGTATTTACTTTTTTTTAAAGACACTCAGTTGTTTATAAGGCGGCCATTGGCCGGATCCCATTCAGTTCGGTCTCGTCGACTACATTAAACTGATTGCTGCAATTAGCGAATGGTGTAATTCTCGTTTTTCAAGCGTCTCCCGTCGCTCGGGCTGCGCACCCCTCACCCCCTTTAGGAAATTACTTGAGCCCCGCAGGTCGTGGCGACTTTCCTGGGATTAAATAAAATTGAAGAACTCGAATGAAATTGTTTTGGATTTCTCGTCTTGATCAGTTAGGTTTGTCGGCGTTCAACTTGGGATTGTGGCCTTAATTATAGTAAGTGGATTGCTAATCGCATTTATTTCAAGATTGTGCGGCATTTCTGAGAATTGTGGCGAGCTCGATTTGGCGACAGAGTTATAGTGGTATTACTTTCATCGTTACCGCTTTCACAGCCCTTATTATTTGCAGACGGTTACTTAAAAGAATCGCTGGAATATGGCGTCTGCGTAGCCTTATCGGAATTAAATTTACATCTAATGGACTAGAATTTCCAAGCGTAGTTTTTGTTGCGACAAATAGAAGACATTTTGTTGAATTTAAAGTACTTTTACGGATTTTATCCCGTTATTTTATATTGAATGTGAGCACTTCAACACATTGAGACGTTTACACCGCAGTTTTCCCGCCACTAGGGAGGTTGAAAAGTATCGAATGTATGTAAAATCGTTAAAAAAGCACTGTGATAGGTTTTCCTAGTTTCACATTGAAAGTAGATGTTAGGGATTTTTTGTAATCTATTTTGTTTAGAATTTTAACTACATTTGTCTTGACATAAAATATTGTTTGCATTTGATCGCGCGCAGTGTGATTATAATACGCATTAAAATAAAACTTTCAAAAAGTAACTGTACAAATAGCGGCGGAATAATAATACGTTAAGGGTTCAATATCCATACAAGACAATTTTGTTTGATCCATAGGTAGTTGTTTAAAGGCTTGGTTGAGTCCGCTGTTTCAATGTTTATGCAATCTTATATACCTTAAAGACTATCTTCAGTGCAAAAAACATAGTAAACAATTAAGTCTGAGTATGTCATGTCTATAACATATTTCAGAATGGTCAGAAATATATTTGATATTGTCTTGTATTTCTTCTGACAAACGAATGACATAAAGACACCTAACTACAACCCATCACAGACTCATACAAGCGGAGCCAAACAGTATACACAAGAAGATGCAGTGCGGGCCAACGATCGGTCCCAAAATGAGCCAATATGTGAATTCAAAGGCGACAATAAAGTGGCAAAATGATATATTTTTGGCATGTATAGCCAGGACAATAGTGGATAGTGTATGGGGCTGTTTCATAGTAGTTTTGTATTATATGGAGGGGGACGGCAATAAACAGGACGATTGCCGGCCGGCCCTCGGCCTCGCTATATACACAACCTTATATACCTACGTGTATACGCTCCCCGTCATACGTTATACGGTCTAATAAAAATATGTATTTTAGTGCCTGGTACTTTTCTTGTATCAAAGTATTGAAAGCACCATTGAACATTGTCCGATACGTCGTCTTTCGCAGAACTACGTTTGTCCAAATGGCAATGTTTGCTTTAGCGAAAACTTAATATGAAGTAAAGAATACATAAAAAGACTTATGACTATATAGCCCCGATGAGGTAGCCAGTGTGTTACATATACTGTGATTTAAGTATCACGTGATAGGAGACGAGGTGAATGCCGTCTTCTGGGTATATTTTAGATACCGTACTGATATTGAACATTTTTTAATAGTAACACTTTATACGTCCCGGAAATTGTACCCAGGATCTCACAAATACGATGACAAAAAGCTCATCTCCTTTTATGCGGGGTTAAAGCATAGCTGATGAAACGTTGGTGAAAATTTCTGTTTAATAAAGCATTATTTTACAAAATCAAACACTCTACTGTTAATATAGGCGTCGTTGCGAGCTTTCTGCGCCCGCACCACCGTGATAGCGTCGTTTTCGCATTACTGCGAAGCACTAACATTGAAACCTGTAGTGCCTATCAAGTAATACTGTAAGTGTACTACTCTTAACGTCGATTGCGTCTTATTAATTTTACTCCCTACTTGGTTTTTCTCACGTGAACTCTATGGAACGCATACCAGGATAACAAGCATTCTGTGTAATATTGTCTTACGTTTACGCGAATGTTATACATTGAAATTAAAACTACTATAAACGGATTTTGTCGCGTGGTTTATTTTAGAACACTTTTATTACATAGTCGGGGAGACTGCCCGTGACCATAGCTGCTGGAAAGTAACCGAAACGTCGGGGAAAAGGATAAACTTAAATATAAATAGTTTTAATTAATTTAAATAGCTTAAATTGTAGCAGAGTTCAATAATAGCAGTGTTGTAGTTCAGAATTATGTAATAAAAGTGTTCTAAAATTAACAACGCGACAAAATCCGTATAAAATAGTTTTAATTGCTATGCATAAATCCTGTTCACGTTCTAGATGTGTGTTGAGATTTATTCTAATCATTAACAGTTGACGTATGATTAAGTAACAAATATTGAAACATCTTTACAAACTTATTACATTTATAATATAGCATAATAAGTTAATTATATCATGTATCAATCTTTTATAGAATGGTTGAGCTCATGTGTACCTATGAATGAATGTAATGCTAGTTCTATTAGTGAATTCAATTGTTTCATACATTATGTTATAAATATCACTCACACTATTTTCTAAAATAATATAGTATTAAGTTAAAACGTTATATAAGGTTATTAAATAAACCTGATCTAGTTCATGTGATAGGACCGTGAATTAACCGCGGTCATGCTCGCTATTTATGTACATTTTTGAAATGCTTGAGGTTTCGGCCAGGTTGCACTGGCCGTGGTCACAATAGGCAGCTTTCGTTTGATATTTTGGGGTAGATGCTTTAATACGCGTTACTTCAACTCGATAATATAAAAGCGATATTAGTCTGCTCGTTTCAAAATACGATGAAGTTGCAAATCAACACAATGTATAACACATATAAATGTGTTTACGCGTTCTAGTTCACAAAGTACAGGATAAGTCAATAGCATTCTGTAATGTGACGTTTAACTCCAGTGGACATACAAACTTTATGGTGAAACGGTCACGCGTGAATTGTTCAAACTGCTATTAAATCTGCGACCTACGTTACAGTGCAATGTAGTGGTGACGTAACGAAGTTTCAGACCGCTTTCACACAACGCTATATTGACGCTAAAATGTTACAGCTACTACAGTCACAAGTACGACTGATTCATGTTCTACATTCAAATAAATTCTAACTTAAACTATAACAATTTATTATATCGTCGATTGAATGGAACATTGGCGACATCGTAAACAGTATAAAGGAAGGTTCATATATAGCACTGTGATAATTTTGTTAACACTAGTAATGTGAAAATTTGTATTCGAATGAAATTTGAGAATCGTTCGAATTAAAATATCTGCATTCGATATCTATTTTGCATAGTTTAAATAAATCAGCACACGGACGTATATGTAATATTGTTAGCATATTTGAATATAATTGGAATGGTAAATTAGATTTTTTTGTTTTCCAACTTTGAATTTTCCAATTTTCCGCTTGACCGCAACCCACCAGGCAAGATTATGTATGCTGTCTAGTAAATGTATCGTTTTTATGAGTCTAGGGTTAACAACAATTTCTTGATGGAGTGGAAACAACTGATTGCAACAAAGAAATTATAGATGCGAAAAGGCAATACTTATCAACACTGTTTTTTTCTCTATGTGCACTGTTTTTTTATAAGCTTCTTAATTTTATACTGTCAACATTTAAAGTAACTCATATGGTTTACCTGTAAGTAATTTTTACACAAGATATGCTCTTTTCTATGAATCTGTATTAACTGTAAGTAATTGTGTATACAATTGTTGTTGAACCAGATAAATAAAATAAAAATTAACTTGTTATAAGTGACTTTTTAAATTTCGCCATCTTGGTTCAATCTCTGTTCATAGTTAAGTCGATGTAAATCCTTGCTAATATTATTAATGCAAATAAGAGTTTGTTTGTCACGCTTTCACGTCTCAACTACTCAAACTCGAACTTCATGAAGTTTCATATACACATCGTCAGTGGTACAACAAAGGACTTCATGTATCTTTCATTCAGGAACATTTTACTGCTCCCGAGCGAGTAAAGCTGCGGGAAAAATCTTTGCGTCAATGGAATTGATGTGTCTATAGAGTACTAGTACATTGCTATCTGTAAAATGTAATTGCTTTAACGAAAGCGAACTAAAAACATAATTTTGGTGTCTCACTGTAGTAAAATAAACCGTCAATAGTAAGAATGCAGTTAACCGATTCTAAGTCATACATCGAAAAGCATTAAACACGAAATTATTGTTAGGTGTGTTCCACCAACTATTTCAAGTTATACTAAACTGTACGAGAACTAGTAACAAGAAAGACGTAGTAACATCGGGGATTATTAGGCACATAGCTAACCCAAAACAATATCCTAAACATCAAGTGTAACATAGTTGGCTGTCAGCTTTGTATTGCGAAGGAGCGGTTTCGGCCAGCACGCCCACCATAAACACAGATATATGAAAGTTAATAACATTTACCTAGCGCAATAAAATATATTAATGTCAGTCCCTTGCAGGGTAGCGGACGGCGGTACAATATGACCTGTGTTTGTATCATCTGACATTCCCGCTACATACCGCACGTACGAATAATTCATCCTGACCTATTGTTAATCTCTCATGCATCACTCTCCCCTCTAATTGTTTCGTGTCGCCTACAGATACGTATATAATAATTAATCAGTTATTTATTGAGTAATATGTCATTATCGGTTATCCGGTATTGTTTCTTATTTGGTACAACTAGAAAAGATCCACGAGATTATGTTGAGTAATTGATTTGTATTATATTAGGAGTTTTTGTTTATCATACACTTACTAATACTAGCGTTATTATTTATACGGTAATCAATTATGTTTCTAATAAAATGAACACAAAATTCTTTGTTTTCATTTTATACAAACGTTATCATGCGCCAAAAGGTACATTTTCTTAAAACATTTTAACTTAAATGTGTAAATCCTGCATCGATTGGATTCCAAATCCGCCTTATACGATTTTCTCATCTTTGAACTGAATTTTCGCAGGTATTACGCTAAAATGGAATAGGTGTGATAAAATAAACATTTTTACGATATTGTACGGGTAAATTGCTTCATAAAACGCAATTATCTCAAGAATAAGGCTAACGTAACGATATAGGTCATTGGTGAGTTGCGGTAATACAATCCACTTTGATTTCGGCAAACTACCCTCACGAAACTTGTGTGAGTGTGTCTTTATATAGTTTTAATGTTGTCTATGTTGGTATTTACCGTGTACATATATTTTGGTACAAATATGAGAACCGATATGGAGCTCGGGGCGATAGGCGGTGAGGTGTTTGGTAGTGCGAGTGGTTGTGTATGGCAGTAATGTATTGTGGTTCAATATTGTAAGTATGCGCTAAAGGTTTAGGCGGGCGATTAACACTTTATCGAGTTTATTGTTTTGTCGACAAGGTTCGTGTGTGTAAGCATTACGCTTTATCTGGTCCGGTCGTTTCCTCGATATACATTCGCTCTTTAATTAAACAGCTGAGCCGATTGCGTGTTCATTTGTGCTGAAAGGTTTTGTTTTTAACAATCTGCATGAGTGTTAATTGTTCAACTGTTGACCAGTAATGTTTTTGCGTCATTTCATTTACTGATACGTGGTTGACGTGACGTGTTATGAAAACTTTAGTTTCTACTCGAGGCTTCGCTATAAACTCCACACTCCACGTGAACATATGTATTACTAAAATTAAAGGTAAGTTAAGTATCCTATACGTCTTAACATAATGATCTTATCTTATCTTATCTTGTGTGGGGGCCAGTCAGTACAGACCGGCGACACTTCGACCCAGTGGGATCTTTTGTGTCGACTTCCCCAATACCGACTGCCATAGATGTTCAAGGCAGCTGGGACCGACGGCTTAACGTGCTCTCCGAGGCACGGAGCAGGCGATAATTGTCAATCAATACGCACATAATTTCGAAAAGTCATATAACTCCCGAAAGTCAGAGGTGCGCGACGTGGGTTCGAACCCGAGACCCTCTGCATTGCAGTCTGTTGGTCTCCCCACTGAGCTATCGCTGCTCTTAACATAATGATACTTTACTTGGCGAAACGACAACTTGGCACACAAAAAGACCTAGTCCTGAATTACTAGGACTTGGTATAACTATGTGTTAATTTTCTGATTGAGTAATAAACATCCAAAGACTTCACATTTATAATATAAGTAAGATTTATATTTTGTTGTTAAACGTGTAATAAAATTACTGTATTGCGGTAACAAAACACCAATATTATAATTATCCAATGTAATTTATTACTAATGAGTTTGTACATATTAGTTCTGAATTTAGATATTAGTTTTGTTCTTTAATTGCTGTCGTTTTGTTCACTCCTTTACGGTTTCACGAATCGGTTTGCTGTTACAGTTTTTAGAAGAGTATGTTATGCAGATGGCTGAGCAACGTTTTGTTAAAATATGTTTAAAAGCATGTCAACTGCTGGGATTAGTTATTGAATTAGCAACAGTCAATCACACTTGGCAAATCCAGTGTGAATTTAATACAACAATGAATAGCCTTTTAAAATAAGGATTTTTGTTTTCTTGCCTACGTCTAACAGCTGTGTATAAGGAAAAATAACATCAATCACATTATCCACTAATATGTGTGCTATAAGGGACCACGGTAGACCTTTTGGTAGTTAGAGAGTAATTTATTGAATTTAATTATGATACAGATATAATAGGTATATACAGAATGTCCCGTAAATAATGCATAATTCTGAACATCTAATAGTAAAACTTTTAGGGATCAAATAAAATAAATAAAAAATGTCAGGTAGTACTTGAAATTCGTAATTTTAACTAAAAATACTGTTTCGACAATACTTCGCATTTCTTTATACCATGGCTACAAATAAATGACAACCATAAAAATGTACAGGTTTTAGAATGGTATATTATGTATTTAAAATCTTCTAATTACGAGATTATTGCTATTAATATGCAGAAGGAGTTAATTTCATATTCATAAATACTACCCGGGAAACCTTTCTTTCTAATTATTATTTTTGAGCCCCAATAGCTCCAATATGAGGGGTTTTCAGGATTATCCATTCTTTATGGGACACTAATTTTATGTTGTGATATACATCACAACATACAATTACAAACAGGATGGAAAATACACTCCATGTCCTATTCGTTTATTTTACAAATCTATTTTAACCTGAAGCTCGAGAGACTCAACATTCGACGTCAAAGCTAAACATCAAAACCGAACTGCTTTTGTTTTACCTTATACGGCAAGTTAAATACAGTTTACCGATTCGTAAAACTGAAGCGTGAACCCGTTAGCTTGTATTTAAATAAATATATTTGTTAATTCATTTACAGCTAAACAACATTATCAAATGAGGAAGATGAGTTATTTCACATTTAGTTTATTAGTATTGCAATAATTGCAAACCGATAACATAAATGCGACAGATATACCTAATGATTGGAATATTATGCATATTTAAATGTGTGCTTCCTTTGTTCTCGATGTTTTTTTCTGTTTAAGGGATTGATTTATAAGGTCCGAAATGGCTCAAACCTTGATGCAAGCTTGATGAAATCTTATGGAAAGATAATTTTATTAACTTTATTTATTCTTTTTTTCTGCCGTGAAGTTATGTTTTTATTATCAATAAATATGCAATAAACTTACGAGCAGATTAAATATGTTTATGAGTGCGTAATGGTGAAAATGTATCGTTAAATTTTTTCGTGTTGACTATTTTGATGAAATGAGAATCGTAGAAGAAGAAATGTATTTACTGAGGGTAGAGATACATAATGCGAAATAATGGCGCGCAAGGTGATCGGTCAAGAAATATGTGATAATGCAGAGTTTGCTTTTTTCAAAAATAACTGGCCTCGTCTGATAGGACGTAAACAGCAGTGGCGAAATGTAGATGTGATGAATCTTTGCCTACATCCCTGACAGTATACAGTTTCCAAGTTATGTCGCTATACGAAATCAATATGGATATACATATATCACCAAATTATTCTCTTAATTCGAGAGGAAACATTTTGTTTCTTCACTAAAAAGCTCTACAAGTCTATCCGGCTATAGCCATACACTAAAATAGTTGGGAATGCCGCTGGATGCACTTAAAAATCGCATATCTCAATCCTTTTGTTAGCTTCAACAATAGGTAACTGAACCAGTTGGCCGTTGAAAAAGAAACAATGGAATACAAATTTATAATGCAGTCTGGAAATGAATCACGTCATGCCTCGGTCCTTTGGGATCCGCCCTGAATGAAAATGAACAACAATACTGATTCAACGTGGACATGAATATAAAATATTTTCAAATAATCCATCATAGATAGGACTCTCGGATTATTTTCATGGAAACGTGGAACTCGGTAGCTTTGTGCTTATGTTTCTTTCCTAGTTGTCTTGCTTAGATTGTTGTTTAGTTTGCTTACTTTATGTAGCTACCAGTGCTGCACTAGTTTAGATAGTAATTTCCAGAATAATGTTCAATATTCATCTAAGTTTGCCTTTGCAACCGAATTTAGCAGAGTAAATACAGTTCAAATCTTCAAACTTGAAATAAGGATAGACACACGTTTAAAAATGTTACTTAACTCTCAAAAGTATTATAACTAGGTTTTTGGAATGTGGTTATTTTTTTGCAATAAAAGTGCGTCCGTGATAAGTTATTTCTAAAAATTTATAGAAATAATATACGTACTAAGCTAATATATAACTTAATGTAAAATACTGCCTACATTTTGATCAATTAAAACTAAAAAGATAACTATCGCCCAGTACTAAAACCATAACCCTTGGGGCACTTACAAAAATAAGGTAAATATGAAAAATAATTGCAATTGTGAACAATATTTCCAAATACGCTGCATAGAGGTTAGTAATACAGCTCTCGCATAAAAAAAAACCAGTTAAAATTTCACGCACTCAATCAAGTGTAAAATCGTTGGATAGGTCTGTTAAAAAACACGGTTCATCCATTTTGTATGCACCGTACGGCGGTGTAAACTTGACTGATTTTCAACCCTTTACTGAAAATTCAAACTTTATTTACTTACATACAAACATTTATTTGTATATCAAATAATAGTGGTTAAATTATGAAGTTGCCGTTATATAGATACTAGATACTTTGAATTGACATGAAACTTCGACTTGAAGAACGAACTACGTGGAGATGGTGAAAGCCGATCCGAGTCAAACTACCAAGGAATTAGCGGCATGGTTTAACGTTACCCTACATATAATATTGGCTCATGTGCATCAAATCAATAAGATAAAAAAGAATGAAAAACGGGTGCCTCATGATTTGACTGATCTGCAGAGGCAAATGCGTGTTGAAACTTGTGTTGCCTTGTTGAATCGGAACAGAAATGAAGGAATATTGGATCGAATTGTGACATGTGACGAAAAGTGGATTCTTTACGATAACCGTAAACGAAAAATGCAATGGCTGACCCCAGGTCAAACGCCGCAACAGTGCTCTAAAACAAAGCTTACCATTAAAAAGGTAATGGTAACTGTTTGGTGACTTCTTCATGGTGTTATTCACTATAGCTTTCTCAGATCTGGTCAAGCAATAACAGCAGATGTTTGATCAGCCCCGACTCGTTAATCGATTTTGACCATTATTGCTCCATGATAACGCAAAACCTAAAACTGCACGAGAAACCGTTATAACGCTACAGGAGCTGCAGTTAGAAACCATGCGTCATCCTCCGTACTCACCAGACCTTTCTCCACTCCTCCTTTTTCGAGATTTGGGTAATATTCTACGTGATAAAAAATTTCTTCCCAGGAGGCAGTACAAAATGCTTTCACACAGTTTGTCGAATCTAGAACCTCGGAGTTCTATCGTAAAGGCATAAATGAACTTACGTTTAGGATGGCAGCAATGTATAGATAATGAGGGTAAATATTTCGATTAAATAAATATACATCTTAGAAAAAAACGAGTTTCAATTTTTCGGTACAAATCGGCAATTTCATACTTTAACCCCTAATATATATACGCAACAAAAGTTTTGTATGTAGACTTTATGAAATAATTTTCATGTTTTGAGTTGAGGTGACTATTCACTAACTATTAACTATTCACAATACTGACCTCAAAGACAAGAAATCCTCAGGAAAACGTGCGTTCTTTGTAAATCCCTCAATTAAAGTAAATTGATAAGTACTATTAATTAAGATAATGTAATATAATAGTGAACATTAATACCGTTCACCACAACTTTGTGTATCCAATCAAAATAATTAATACTTAACATGATAACGTTTAAAAACCAATTTACATATTTAATTTAATATTTCATGGGATTTAATATTTCAACGATGTATCTTGTAATAACTTTCCAATTGTCCACGAATATCATAAATGTTATAATGTTTGGCTGATTGGTTATCAAACAAGCCTAGACTGTTGAACGGATTCGCCTGAAATTTCACATATAGATGGACCACATTCAACCCATTTATAGTTTAATAAGAGTGATGCATTTATCTCCGCTATGTATTTCCGTAAGTGAAGAAGCAAGCAAAAGCTAGTTTTATATAAAACATACGTAAGTACTCGGCAGTTGTTTTGAAAGAAAGGATCACGTTTCTGAAGTTTTCAAAAATAAATATGCCCTCCATTTTTTGACCAATTTTAAGTTTATTCTTGTTATTTAAAGTCTAAGTCAAAAACAATATTTCCGTAAAAATGTGTAAACAATGCTTGGATTCGTTAATTAACTGATATATTATTAAAAGTGTAATAATAAAAATACCTTTTCGAGGAGTAATAATTAAAAGAAGTAATAATTTAGCCTACTAAATTATTACTTTTTTTTCTTCTGTGAGACATTTTAGAAAAAAAATATAATAAGGTTGTGCGTATTTTCGTTCCTATAAATTATCTATATTATCTCTCAATAATATCTCTCACTAAACAATATTTAGTATTCAAGACAATTAAATAAAGAAACAGTCTGTAAGTGATATTTATATAACTAACAATAGGATAACTTGAATGATGACAGTGAGGGTCCAATATTATTATATTTTATGTCACTAGAGGTGCGAATAAACAGTGACATTACTTTAATTTTTGGACATAAGTGCACATTTGGCGGATATTAATGCGGGGCCCATGAGTTACGTCTAGCCGTTCGCACGATACGGCAAATGGCCCATACGTCTGGCTTAGTGGTGTAAATGTCCCAAATAATAACATGACAATATTGCTTTGAGCTCAAACTGCGTGTAAGTGACACTGTTCTATGACAGAAATGTCTATGGTTGCTTCTGACGTGATGTATGGTAGATATCATTTATTTTACTAGTTACGCTTTTGTTATTTCTTTTATGTTCGTTACATAGATATTTTTGTTGTATATCTATGTTACGCATATCCTTCGTATGTATTTCCTTCGAACTGAAGTCACTAACGTATCAACGAAAGCAATGCTTTTTTTGAATAACTTTAGGGCTGGGTTCCTTATTTGCCAAGGACCTTATGTTCGTTACAATTATGGATGCAGATACTTTCTAGTTCCGATTAGAAATGGCATAAATATTAAAACATTATACTACACGGAACTCAGTTTAGTAATAGAAGACTAGTTATAAATTATAGTAAAAGTAGATTGTCGTTGCCATTTTTCTTGTGGAGCTGGCATTTTAGATGAAAATGAAAATATTTATTTGCATTAAACATGTGTGATACATTGCAGCATTGATGTTATACAATTTGAAAGTCCAGCATGTTCTACCTGAATAGGTGAACAAATGAGTGTAGTAGTTACATAGAATAATACAATAATATTTAATTTAGAATACTATTCAAATGATGGTAATTAATAAATATAAATTGTAAAATTGTATAAAGGCAGTAAAGTTCAAATTAAAATCAAAATCAAAATTAAAATAAATATCATTAAGCACATATAATTAATGTCAAGTATTGTTAAATAGGTTATTAATATGTGTTTTCCAATTAAGCCTTTGATCAATTGTTAACCCTAGAAATGTTGCGATTGTAGTTTGGATGTGATGGTCATTATTCTGCTGATACCAGAAATGCAAACGCTAAAGTTTTAATTTATCTAAAATATTCCCACGTCTTACGTGGCTACAATGGAAATATAAAGTATATTCAAAAACTGAAACCTGACTACTGAAAAATCACGCTCTATAGAGACGAAAATATAATTACCTCAAATTGTTATGTACAAACATATCTTCGAAAAGTGCCCAAGATTCGAATTCGCGACCTCTTCGTGGCAATTTAACGGGCTACCAACTAGGCTATTGCCGCATAGTATAGATGTAATAAATTGCTTAGAGTTCGGTCTAATAATTATGTGAATAGCAGCACATACATATATCCTAAACTTACGCCTATAATGTATGCTAAGACTTCAAGAAGAAACATTATAGAAGACCTAATGTATCCTACTTGTAAATCCTATTTGCTCACATTAAACACAAACACATGGGTAGGTACATAAGTACCTTTATATTTTTATATATGTGTATGGATATGTTATATTAAGGCATACTTGTAGGACAGATTTTAGCTATATTACTGAAGTCTTGTTCAAAGTTTAAGTACTTTTTTATATCTGATAGATACTAAGGCCAAAAGTCTAGCTTGCCGTAGTAATTTAAAGTTTGTGAAAAATTAACTAAACTAAATTTTTCCCTTAGAAACACAACTCAAGCTACTTTTTCAAAAGTTACTAGATATTAGAGAGATTATTGATACTTACCGGGCGCAGCGGAGGCGAGCTATACTCAACCCTGGAGAAGGGTCTAGGATCTTGGGACCAAGGGCATAAGCATCATCTCTCGTAATCACGACATTGCTTCATTGCTTCTAAAGCTCGTTACCATAGGAATAGTGCTTGTTAATAGAATAAAAAGAAACCAATGTCAATCTCGAGATCAAAGCTACCTCAATAAAAAAAAATGCCGGTCTTTGTTTGCAAGAAGAATATGCCAACAAACATATTTGCATTTATAATACTAGTAAAGAGAACAAACCGATCATTATTTCATAAATCAGAAAGTCCATTATGGCTTTGCATATACAAGTTCTATCTGCTTCGACCACTGCGTCTGACACATGGATGTTCTTGTTGATGACTCTTAATCCCTTCAAACTCGGAGCATACCAGACGAAGCAGTTAAACAATTGACACATGTCACACTTCAGTATTGGAAAGTTTATCAGTGTCTAAATATTAAGTCAACGCCACTGTATGCCTAGAACGTCGGCCTCGATGGCGTAGTGGTTAGTGTAACTGACTGCCACGCCTGAGGTCGCGGGTTCGATTCCCGCACAAGTCAAACATTTGTGTGCATGACCATGGATGTTTGTCTTGGTCTGGGTGTTTCTATGTATAATATGTATGTATATCAAAAAAAGAAAAAAAAGTATATATGTATGTATGTTTATCCATTGTCTAGTACCCATAGTACAAGCTCTGCTTAGTTTGGGCTAGATGGTGTTGTGTGTATGTGGTAGAATATTATTATATTATTATTATTATAGTACCATTTCTCATGTGTATTAAGAAGTAATGTGTCACACAAGATATAACTTAACGTAAGTTAAAAATGCCTAAAAGAACACATACACGGCAATATGTACCAAAAGCTAACCTCCGTAACCTCACACAATAGTGCTATTCTGAGTCACACTTTACCGGTTATAATTATTTATTATTTTGGTTTAAAGTTTATTTTAATTACCTACTTCTAAAAAGCTTGTATGTATTGCCATTTTGCAAGCGAATAAAACCTTTACAAACACTGATTTCGTGAACACTACGCTTCTCTTAAGGCGCCTTGGCCTTCTAACCTAACCTATCCGAGTCGGATTGCTCTAAATCGGGGTGTTAACCATAATGATGGTATCAGTATAAAAAAAATATATAATAAGATATTTTTATAACGATCGAAGTATTTGGTGTACAATTAGTATTTTTAGTGAACGAATAATATAATTATTGTGCTTTTAGGATATTTGCTGAGCAGTAGAATAAAAGAGTGTTAAATTTAGTAGTTTTAGACTTGTTGGTATAAAATATTTTATTGGTGAAATTGTTTATTTGTAGCAAAATAATTTTAATGGGTTTACGGTAGTTTTTTAGCGGAACGTACTTAAGTGCACCTTAAGATTTTTGATGCACAATTAAAAATATCCTATTTTCGTATTGTAATTGAACTACTTTATACGGTTTTATCGCGTTATTAATATTAAAACACTTTTATTACATAATTTTGAAACTATTAAACTACTAATCATTAAAACTATTTAGATTTAAGGTTATACTTAACTCGACATTTCCGTTGCTTTTTACTCGACTGCGTCAGAAGGAGGGTAATGTTTTTCGAGCGTATGTATGTATGTATGTGGTTATGTATGTCCATTTCTTTGGCACGCCCTGCAGCCCAAACGGCTCGACGGTTTTTGACATATGAGGTGTCGTTGAATTCATCAGAATTGTGGTAGTGACATAGGAAATATAAATTTTCAAAATGGCGCCCGCAAATGAAGGAAAAAGGAGGAGGATGTTTATTTTTTTGTCTTACTTTAGCAATATGGGTATCAAATGAAATATCGTGAAAAGAACCTTTCAAATATATATATATCTTGTCACGTTTATATTACTGTTTTAACACAAATTGTCATAAAGCGTACCAATAATATATCGGGACGCCCGAAGTATCATTTTCTAGCAAGAATCTATTCAAGTCAGGAACTCAGGAATTACGTTGCCTGTGCTTAGTTATATATTAAAATAAAACTCGGTTAATAAAACTAAAAAGTGTGAAATAAAATTATTATTATAAAAACAAAAATACCCGACTGCTTAAAAGTAATGAACTGAAAAGAGAAAAACAAGTATCATAATTTCTATAGACATTCTAACTAATGTAATAAACGTGTTAATTTTTGTATTTTATTGCTATTTAAATGTATAAAGTAGGTTTTGGACCTAACACAACGTAAGATACTTTATTATACAGTACAGTGAGCAACCACAGATGTAGGCTTCCTAAAAAGCTCCTTTTGGGTACGGTACCCTACCCTAAATAATGAAAAATAAAAATTAAGCATGAATATTATACAATATAAAAGGACATAAAAATCGGGTCTACTAAATATTAATAACTAAAGACCCTACTTGATATTATACATAACGACGTAGTATATTCGTTTTAGCAAACATACCGATAATATTGAAATTAAACTACTATATACGGATTTTATCGCGTTGTTTATTAATCACTGTATTACATAATTTTGAAACGTTTCACTACTATTACAATTGAATTTTACTAATATAAAAGCTAATAAAATTATTTAAACTATTAAAGCTATATATATTTAGGTTTACACTTTCCCCGACGTTAGTAAAATTCAACAGTAATAGTAGTGAAACGTTTCAAAATTATGTAATACAGTGATTAATAAACAACGCGATAAAATCCGTATATAGTAGTTTAATTTCAATGAATAACATTCACGTAAACAGAAGACAATATTATGTATACCGATAATAATTTCAGCTCTTAGTGAGGTATCTGTCAGATGGACGACAGCCTTCGGGGAATAATGAGGTAGGTTGAATAGCCGTGGTCAAGAACTCATGGAGGTCACTGACCTAGGAATGATATGAAAATTGAGAAGATCAATATCAATCGAACTTTAGTTTGATAATAATTGTAGTAGAAAAATATTATTTGTATTGTAGAAATACAATTTTGATACTCAAATACAGATGTTTAGTATTTCTATAATTACGGGTTTTGTTTTGATCCTTGCCTGAGACATATTATTGTATGTTACAACGATTGTTGCGGGCTTTAATCTTCCTTGTATCTGTTGTAATATTTATAAAACATCCTGCGACTCAGGAAACATTCGCGATGATAATTTGACGTGTCATCGACTCGTCTGATGCTTACGTACTTGCTACCGTCAAAGCCACTTCGTATACAAACGGTCTGTCTATATCGGTACCAGTATTGCAAAAGCTAGACTGTACGAATTTTCCTTATGATCTCACATTTCAAGCTACTAACTACTGTGTAAGGCAATTATACAATAACAATTATCCCAGCAAAATTCAGTCGATAAATTCTCAGTAGCAGCACAAAGTCTGAAAATGTACCTTGCAATAGGCTTACCCTCTATTACGAGAAACCTAAAACCTTACTAGGTGAGATGTGGGTGTTACACCGCAGCCTACTCCTTCGAGTATATATACTATATAATATGTAGAAGAATAAAATTGTATTACCAAAAATAAACGTATATTGCCGTAGCGCATAATCATCTCCTTTTCCTTTTTTTTTATTTACAGCAAAAATAATAAATGTTACAATAAAAAAAAATTGTGATGCAAACCCAAACTTGTTCGAGTTTTACCGTGCATCATATCAACGACGGCGACATAACTACGTCAATTCATGCATAGTAAAATACCTTACAATACAATGAACAAAAATGTTACACTGCGTGATATTTTTTTTTTTTTACATTTTGAAGGTAGATTCCGAATACGAACGTTGAATCAAGCATCGCTTACGTCACCGCATTGGCTGTCTTTAGTATGAAGTCAGTGTTCATATTACGTATAAACAGAATATTACATAGTGAGAGTGTTAAATTTTACTTGAAAAAGAATATATACAGTAATGTTATTGTTTTTTATATATACATATTTTTACAGTGTATGGTAATAATATTATATTGGGTCTGTTTAATGTATTTTGTTATGTATGTGAATTTAATAATGAGTGGGTTATTATGATAATTGTGGTGTTGTTTATATAATGTTCCCTTTCCTTCCCTTTGTTAACAATTTAATATAATTATATCAATAATATGACAATGAAAGATTTTATTGTTCACTATATACCTATATAGTGAACAATAAAATCTTTTAATTAATAAAAATATTGGTACACATACACACACATATACATATATTTATTTATATTTAACTATATAATCTATTTTTTTAAAAGTATCGTATACCTTATATCGTACGAACAGCGTACTGTTGAATACAATAATTCTCTTCTGTAATACCAACACTACAGCGAGAAGTTCACTGTAATGTTAACATTTTACGTCAACATATTTATTAATTTACATTTTATAACCTTTGTACGGGTAAAGTTAGATGAAAAATTTATTGCCGCCGCCCGCTCGGTATCAGTAAAATTTATTGTAGTTTTATTTTACAACCTTTCGTAAATCGTATAATTAAAACGTCGGTAGCAATGGAGTGTGCTCTGCTTATTATAATTTTAAAACACAATACAACATTTTATCGCTGTAAATAAAAAATGTAAATGTTCGAGCACGTCAGCGAGCTTATTTCGACTGTTATATAAGTATGGGTTAAGTTTATAACACATTTACGCACTAAGTGGTATATAATATTAACCAGCAAATATTTTCTGTTGTGGTTGAAAAGTAGTTTGTGTGTGATGGAATAAGTAATTATCGAGCTCATAAAGAGCAAATAAATCTAGTTTGTACTTAACGAGAACGACGAGAGACAGTATATAGTATTGTAGGTCGAGTGCAGTTGGTACATAAATATCTGGTTACTGCGCGTTTTGAGTGGTACCCGCGATCCCGACACACTTCCGGAACTAACAGCCTCCGAGGCTGTAAACGTCTCTAGCGCCTGACTTTCGGTGATTTACTTCAATTTTATGTGTCGCCTCTACTCTGGATTTATATTAAATTTATTTTATGGTACAATTTTACAACCCTGAACATGTTACGATGGCCATTTACGTCGTTTCGTTCGAACATGTGTTTAAGCGTATAACGTCGCGTTTATTTACTTTTAATTAGATAACTATTTTCTTCAGCAGTAACAGAGAATAATGAAAAGTGCAAGAGGAAAACAGAAATATTATTTTGCAACTGTTCATTTCGTTTATTTTCTGTCTACGTTGCTGCAGCCAAAATCCGAATGAGGCAATAATAATATGTGCAAAAAAATTGGGGCATCCATTGAGTCCATTCTTGTTTTCGGCGAAGTATTAAAATGCTGTTAATGGAAGAAAAAATCCGAATGACATCGTGCAGCTGCGGACAGAGGTCTGGTACGTAAGTGAAATTATTTCTCTGTAACAATGGTACCCGACGTTATATTATTGTTTGTTCAGACCATTGTATGAAAGTAATCAAGTGGAAGAGCAAGGAGTTGTGTTGCTCTGGTCGTGACACGGAGCACTCGACTGTCACAATAATAATTATTAATCCTGGTTATTCACAGGGACAAAGCCGCGAGGTGAAATGAGTTTTTTGTTCGTATCCACTTACGTATGTGCGAATGTGCGCCACAAATGGGTGTGTTTAATGTGTCAGCGGGGAATATATAAAATTTATTAATGTCGTGTCTCGAACGACCTTACTATGTTCCCACACTGTAGTTCTCGACTAATAACACTTTCTAAGAACATGCCTAAATATTTACCAAGGACGGAGGAGATTAAGTGAAGGTTCCTTCCTAAAATGTTTTAAGTTTCATAACAAGGGCTGAAAATGAGTTCCTCCATCAATTTATTCTTAAACTAGGTTACTGTTTTAGTGATTAGATCAAAAGTTTTATGTGGCTAATTGTTTACGACACTTAACATTATAAATGACTTATGTTCTTTCGATTTTATTGATCTGTTATTACTATAGGATACAATATGATTTGTAATCCCGGGATTTCAGAGCCACTTTCGGGCACCGTGATAAGCTTAGGGGGCTTCGACTTGATATAAAAAAGAATAAACAATAAAAATACCCTTCGACAAAATACGTCATTATCGAAATCTTTTAAGTAATCGTTATATCTGCTTGCTATAACCTTATTTTCTTGCGTATCTAATAGGTTATATTGGGCAACAGATCGTAATGACTTGATTACGATCTCTTGCCCAATATAACCTATTTACTGTATAACAGTTGTTTACTTCACGAATATAAATAGGCAAGTAGTAGGGGTCAGTTTAGGACAAAGGTTTTCAATTAGTGTCGGAATACAACTAACTATAGCCTACTTATGTATTTGTATATTGTATTTGTGTATTAAAGATAATATTATTAAAATGAAAATACAGATAACGAACTAATACTAAAATGTGTCCTTGGACCCTTCTCTCCCCTACCATTACAACAGAATAAATCATATTAATATTACGTGAAAGTTTGTAAAGACCTTTGGGTATTTGTTACTTAGCCTCACATATATATATATTTTTTTCTTTTTTTAATTTTAACTGTTTATTTAATTGTCTTTTTTATTATTTTGTCTATTTTGTAAGAAAAATATGTAATCATATTTCTTTGTGGCAATAAAGAATGATTTCTTTCTTTCTTTCTTTCTTATTTGCACAAATATACCTATGAAGTATTTCTACTAAGAATTTTATCGTCTATATACTTTGACACTACCCGCGACGATACTAGAACGATGATAATTTGTAAAAACGTATATTTATAGCAGTCAGTATGTCCAATAATGTACTATATACAAACGGAAAATATTCACACTACACTGCAACTGGACATAATTATGTAACTTCAAACCGACTGCGAACTAACTAGAAAAGCACTTCGTAACTACATGTTTATTGAAATTAAACAGTGAATTTGTTTTTATTACTCCGGCGGCAGGTAAGTATATGGCATAAGCGTCTAAAGATAAGCAGTTACAGTAGTTACTGATAGATTACTATATTAGAATATTTGTCACTCGGCGGACGCACGCAAGCACCTGCGTTACGTGTGTTTTATAGAATAGATTTCTTCAATATCAACTACCATTCTGACGGCATAGTGTTACATTCGTTGTTTTTAAACGACTTCAAAAAAAGGAGGAGGTTCGCAATTCTACAGCCTATTTCTTTTTTTAATATTTTTTTTCTTGGTGTAATGCTTTGATGCTATCACCTCTGCGAGGGTGGGCGGAGGTGCTATGTCGGACTCACCCGGGTAAAAAAGAGATGGTAATGATGATAAGAATGTACCTCCCGGAATACCGACTAAACCTACCACGGTGTTCCTCGACAAAACCACTATCGGCGGGGCCGCGCGAATCGGTTTCGCGCGGTCGCGACCCCGCCGAGGTTACGGCCCATGCGAAGAGACCTACCCAAAGGACTCACTTCTATAAATACCCTACTGTCCTCACCCCCCCTCCCCTAGAGGGGAGACGGACTCGAAACAGAGGCGCGCGTGGGAAGACGCATGTCGCCTCTCGGACCTGGTGCTGATCGGATGGCGGGCAGGCCCACGAAGCCCACCACCCCCAGATCAAACCTCAGGGTAGCTGGAGGTCATCTTGCGCCCTCCGGCGCCCGGTTCTGCGGTTGGGGAGAGGGTTTAAGCGCTCTCTCTCTCGCTCCGCCGCCTGCTTGATGGAAATCACTTCCTCACAGAAGGAGGTGACGGCGTTCCACGACCTCTCACTCCGGACCATAGACTGAACTACGGCCGGGAGCGAGAGAACAACCAATCCGACTGCCGCGATCAACTCACGGTGCTGCGATGCCCAGGCGGGGCAATCCGCCAAAGTGTGCAGCGCCGTGTCCACAACAACGTCGCGGTAGTCGCCGCAGTGGTGACAACCGGGCGTCTCTTGCATACTATGTACTTGCACTCTATGTATACGACACAGGAACTGGCCAAAACAACCGTGGTCAGTCATAACCTGTGTCAGCCGGAAGGTGAGAGCGCCATACCGCCTCTCCAGCCATTCCTCAAAAACAGGTCTTACCGCAACGATCGTGGCGTGCCCGGTCAGCTTATCTCCCTAATATAAGTTACCCTAACTTTTTGGAGATGAACCGATTTTAATGATTTTTTTTATTTAAGAGCTGGCGCTTTCCATTTGGTCACATTTAATTTTGATCAAGATCTGACCATTAGTTTTCGAGTATTCCTTAATAATACGTATTTAGTTGACTTTGGCTACATTGATGATGTTCTCATTTTTGGCAAGTACAAAATAAACAAATTTGTAGGATGATTTATTATTATTTACCACGAGGGGCTCCCCCTCGTGGTATTTCGATATTCCATTCTCCCATTCAGCTATTTCAGCTCCATTCTAATTAGGTGATGTTCTGATGAAGATCTTCGGTTTTATACAACGGAATTTTTTAATAAATGGCGGCAAATCTGCCGTGATTGCTACAATTACATTATCATGAGATAGATGTACTACGGCCAAAAATGATTTACACAGTATATCCCGATTTTTCCTGTCCAAAACATTTTTCATGTAAGCCCGCATTTTTGAAAGCCTATTGTGCACTCTTCACAAGTCTCTTTGAAATGGCGCTGGAGGTAGATTTCCTATTTTGAGATGGGCGGTTCTCCCTTTCCTCGTTTGTCTCATTTAAATGGCACTGTCTCATATGAGCAGCGCATTTAGTAGTTCTACCCATATTCAGACAAATGAAATCAGTTATCGAACTTCAGATTCCCTAAAAACCGAGAAATAAACAAAAATTTTAACAAGAAATAAAATCGACTTTACAAAGAATATTCTAAAACAAAAAACGCAACAATAATTTAATTATTTACAAGAATATGCAATTATTTTTTAACTTTATGAAAATCAATTTGCCGGATATTTTTGATCGTAGTGCCGTTCTATGTTTTAAAGAGCTCTGCGGTTATCCAATTATAACTATTTTAGTGAAGCTATGTCTATAAAGCCGGCATCTCCAGGTTTGAGTGAAGAAGATAATTCATGCTGCCTGTTTTGAGAAATGAGAATGAAGTAATATGTGGTATTACCGCTTTTGCGTCTCAGCGTTAATGAAGTGACTGCAGGTAAGTTAAGTAAGGTCGATGCCCGTGACGGGCAATGTGATATTATATTTTTCGGTCAAGATTTTTTTTATAGCAGTACGGGCTGGAGCTGCTTTTGACATTGGCACACATATACAGGGTGATTTTGAAATCGTGTAATTCCTTTTAACCACGCATTCTACTGGTGATATAGAATAACCCTGACCATATTTTTTCTTAATTAGAATAATGGTTTCGGCAAAATTAGAGTACAGATTTTTTTCATGAAATGATTTCAAATAGTCATATTTTAACCACCTGACACAATATTAAGATTTTGCTAATTTAAAAATAATAACAACAATAACTGATGTCGTAAATAATAGGGGGCAATAAAAAGGACCGCCCGTTATTATTTACGACATTAATTATTAATATGTTTTTTTTATTTTAATTAGTAAAAAATTAAAATTGCCTCGGTTGGTTAACATATGACTATCTGACACCATTTCACGAAAAAAACGGAACATAAATTTTTCAAAAAAAAATAATTCTAATTAAATAAAAATATGGTCAGGGTTATTCTATATCACCAGTAGAATGCGTGGTTAAAAGGAATTACACGATTTCAAAATCACCCTGTATAATAAAGCTTTAGCTTGCGAATCGTCGTTATAACCACCATAGTCTATTCTTTCGGGTACTTAGGTCCAAGACTATTCATTAATGTATGAATATAATTATATTACGTTGTCTTTTCATTATTATTTTAACATCCTTTTCTAAATTTATTATTTATTTGATAACTCAATTTTGTTGTCTGATATAATAATTATCATTATTATTTATATTCATATTGCCACCATCACTAATTATTTTCATTTAATTGTTTAAAATACTTATAATACATTTATTGTTAATATTTTACAGAATAAATAATATTAATTTAAAATTTGATTTATTTAATAAGTATCGGAATAGATGGTTGGCAATCCACAACTGTGCGTTTCTCCAGAAAGGTTCTGCCTCGCACTACAAAACTGTGCAATGAACCTGCGGTATTTTCAGATCAATACGACCATTAAACCTTCAAGAAAAGAGCGTACTCCTTTTTAAAAGGTCGGCAACACACTTGTCGCTCCTCTTGTGTTGCGGGTGTCTATGGGCGGTGGTATTCGCTTACCATCAGGCGATCCGTCTGCCTCATAAGGTATAAAAAATTCTATTTTATATTTTAATTATGTTTATTGCACACATATTTTGTGTGCAGTGTCATTATAAAATGCAGTTGTAATTCAGTATATTTGTCACCGTTGTTTTGTTATATGACGTACAGAATCATCTAGCAGAATAAGTATAATAATTTTTAAATGAGATATAGCGATATCCCCGAGCCTTTTTAGCTATATAAAATCTAGAACACTTTATGCGTATATCACATTTTTGTTCATTGTAACCTTTCCAAAGGAATTTAGTAAAGACAATAAACATTTAACTGCTTTTATAGACTTCCCGTTACCCGTGGCTGACAGAGACATTTGATGCCTGCTTGTAACAACTAGGTACTTGGTCATGTACTGTATACGTTCGATACATATAAAAGGTTATCTTTCGCTGACTAATTCATAAGATACTAGATTTGGCCCGCGACTTTGCTCGCTTTAATCTATATTTTGTCAATCAAATTTTATCCCTCGGGAAACAATACCTTTTCCAAATACTTTTTTTAAAATTAAGTCACATTAATAACAGTACTTTCTTATTAATCAAAGGTGCTCTGTCTTTTCTATATCCCTGACAATGGGTATGCAAAATTTTATGATGATTGGACGAGTAGTTAAGGCGTAAAAGCGTAAGAAACAAACAAATTCACATTCGCATTTATAATATTAGAAAGAATTCTTACACACAAAACTCACACCTGTTTTATAAAGTGATAGGCAAAGTATAAATTATAAATAAGGGAAAACCCAATCTATGAAGTAGCACTTGAACATGTGACCTCGAGAAATTGTCAATGCTTTGCCAACTAAGCAATTCTATTCATGGTACTACGTCAGTACCATTCTCTGTACTTTGCATGGATGTTTATGCGTCATCTATAGTAGGCGGACACTACAGAGTTCCACTTGCGACGATCCTGACATCTCTTTTGCTTCGCTCTTTCATCACATTCTTTATAGACGACCGTCTGTTTACAGACTTCTCTTTGAATATCCACGTTAAAACAATGTTTCTTTGACAAACACAATAAAGTGTTGAACCACGCAAAATTTTATATTTGAAAATATATTTTGTAGTAATAAAATTTCATGTAGAATGAATGTTGAGAGTTGAAGGAACAGACGAACAGAAATAAATGGAAATTTTTATGGACTACGGGTTCTGATCGTGTTAAATTGTAAGATGAAATGCGATTTAGAGTTGACTGGGAACATGGCGGTTTTTATCCGATTGTCGGGCAATTTAAGTATAGGGTAAGTGCATATACAAATGTACTAAGTGCAACGAAATTATTATATTCAATGTTCTTTTTTTCAAATCAAGTCATATTGCAAATAATATGTACCTATAAATTGAGTAAAAATCTAATGAAAGTAGTTAAAGTATAAATATTTCATAAGAATGGACATCTGTAAACCATTCTAATTTGCATACCTTACACAACGAAACATAATGATATATCAACAATATTTAATATAATTATCCAATTTCTAACGTGTACCTCAACTACCTAATGTTTCAGTAATAAATAAGTCTGGTGTTTCTATCTGGATTGGACTATACATTTTTGTAAACAAGAAATCATAGTCATAAACACATTCGAAATTCTCTGAAATTGTATAAAAACTCTCGTGTGATTAATATAAATTCGATACAGAAATTGTCACGTCTATGCTGTAGAATATTTGACTTACTTCTATAAGTTTTTATCAGTTTCGTTGGCCGTAGTTTGGTTATCGGGTCTGGTTAGTGGTATATGACTTACAAAGATAAATACTTAAGGCAAGATCAGTTACACCTAAAAGACATTTTTATTTAATTTTCAATAATTTCATAAATTAATAAACATACGTACATAAATATTAAGAATTGAAGTTTATTCTTCGTTATATATTGAATAGAATTATTTATTTCCTTTATTTCCTTTAAGATACCATCCGTATTATCTAGTAATACGTTTTATTAGTAAAATATAAGATACTTAGCTTAAAATAAACATCAAATAAAGAAAAAGTTTAATGCAATTAGTGGGCAAGTTATAATTATAAAAGAAATTTAAGATAACAGCTAGCCGGGTGGCTAGTAAGACAAATTGCTTTCACAAATAAGCGTACACCTTATCTCTAAGAAACTTAGAATAACGGGCTCAAACGTAGACACGAAAACATGTTTATTTCGATGTCTAAAGGGCACAATTGTATTTTTTAAGTTCTTACTGCTTTGTTTGCGTGCTGACAAAAAGCTGTGTTTTAACACTTTAAACGACGTCTTGAGGAAGACACAGCTTTTTAAAAAAGGTTGTGTTAGGTATCTGGGTCACTGGGGAATGGATTCCCCAGTCAGTAATGTAGTACATTTTTGGCTATTACTGTTTCTAAGTAAATTAATTTCCATGTAATATCTTCAACTATCTTAGTAATGTTTAGTTATACTATAGAAGTAGTGTAGTAGAAGTATGGTGGTTCAGTTACTCTTGTTGTGATAAAATGAAAACAAACCAACGCACTTTCAAATTTGTTACGCATAAAATGTTACTTTTAGTAGATATACATATAATGCCTTTAAGTCATATAATGCCTTTAAGTCATAACAAAGTGTGTAGTAATCAGTTTAATGTAATATTATTTATATTACATTAAATATAATAATTATAATAGCTCAGTGGGGAGACCACCACGTCGCGCACCTCTGACTTTCGGAAGTTATATGACTTTTCGAAATTATGTGCGTATTGATTGACAATTATCGCCTGCTCCGTGTCTCGGAGAGCACGTTAAGCCATCGGTCCCGGCTGCCATGAACATCTATGGCAGTCGTTATTGGGAAGTCAGTGCCCTATAATATTCTGACACTAGTATAGCTTTTGGGTATCGTTAGCCTTCGGGTTGCGGAGGTCAGGTGGCAGCCGCTCCGTGTAAAAACTGATATCCAGTCAAATCCGGTTAGACTAGAAAAGCCGACCCCAAGTGATTTGGGAATAATAAAGAAGTAATATTATTTTGTTAAAGCGTAGAGAAATTTTTATCTCGTAAATCTCATAGTTACATGACTATAAAGTTATGTATCTATATATTGCTCATATGTTGTTCAGTATTAGAAATTAAATATTGACGCGCGAAGTGGCGCCATCTAGCAGGAAGTGCAAATAGTTTAGGGTAGTCTCTGAGGGATTGCCCTGAAAACACTATACGCAAGTTTTCGAGTTAGGCAAGAGTTTCAATGTACTTACTCCATTATATATATGCTATATAAAGTATGTGCCTACTCGTTGTGAAGCGTCAGGTCTTAATATATTCAACAGAACCCTTGGTACGAAGTTTGGCATTTTGCACATATATAAGAAGAGCCTATACCAACATCTTGGATGCACTAAACTACGACTACGACACTACTCGACGAAAACAATAATGATTACAAACTCATAAACTACCCGAGAAGATTAGTTGATTCACATATAGGTAGATTTATATTCATTTAGACAGGTCAATAAGTCTTTTTATACTTTTATGATTTTTATTGTTATATGAATCAATTATGTTTCTATGTTCTATGTTCATATGTACATAAGTTACTGAAGAAATAGAAAAGTCAAGTATAATGGAACTGTAGGGATCTTTACTATTTATAACTTCGGCATTACATACATACATTCGGCATGGCATACGAACTTTAATATTTTTGTGGGCATTATTATAGACACTAACAAAATATACAATTTGGGATTTCTGCGGATATTTTACAAATACGAATTTCACGGATCAAGTAAATACAAAACGTAAACGAAGTTACAGTTAGTTTACCTACTACATATATGCATGTAAGTAGTTAATTCAGTATCCCGAACAGTTTCTAGGTATAATAATATTTCCAGCAATCGAAATAGAATATTTTTATTATCAATGATAACGTTACTTAGTTATTTGTTATAATTCCTTTAGTAAAGTTTAATGGTCGCAGAAGTTCAAAACATCGAGTCGTTAAGCGAGACATAAAACCAACAGCGAAGAATACGGCAGTTAGTCGGCTTAGCGACGATTAACTTTGGCAGAAAATTAAAAGCGACGACGGAGAGATAATAAAAGCAGTTGGTGAAAATACGTGACCAATATGTCCTAGGAGGGTTCGGCGGCTTGATCTACAAGTTTATGTACCTCACGTACCGCGAGTTTGCTTTGCCAACGTGCGATGGCTACCTTACTGCTTGCGCGGCTCGCTTGGCTCGGATATCGAATCAAACTTCGATCGCTCTCAGCATACAATGTCAACTATGTGCTGAATACGGAATCGTGCGCAACGCTCGGTAATCAGATCCGTTTAACGTACGACTCCACATACTTGTTTAATCTGTTTCTAGTGGTCACCAAACTTAATGGCTTTCTATAAACGAGAACAGAGGATTCCTTTTTAAAGTAACTCATATATTTTGATGAAAACTGCTGACCCATGTCAAACGTATACATTAGAATTATATTCAAAGAGCCGCATTCGGCTTTATTAACTCTAATCCTACATAATTAAAAGGATCTTATCAAACGGGTGTGATACAAACCGGCAACTCCATTCGTCGTCCGGTCAGACACTATGCAAAGTTTTAATTAAGCCGTTTTATCAAATATGAAGGCGGTAGGTTACAGGATGTGTATAGGGTACGGGTAGAAGCCGAGGGTCAGCGTTGAATGAAAGGGTGCGATGACTATCGGAAGGCAACGGTTTCAATCACGCCAGAACTTCGCTCGTTAGACCACATACACGTCAACAAATGTCTATTCATAACATTTCAGATACAGCTCTTTCATGTCGCCGGCGAGTTGAAAGTCCCCTGTCAACAAACTTTCGATCAATATAAATATACATTAGCCGCAGGCGTGGATGAATGCTTACACATCGCGATCGCTACGAAATATTGATTGTATGTAGTTAACAGCTAATTAAATATATTTTTTAGTTAGGGTTGTTTTTTTTGCTTTTGTATTATAATTAGATATTTTATGCTAATACGTTTTGATATTATGAGCAAATTACATTTTTGGATAATAATTTTATTGTATTATAATATTGTTTGTTGTTAGATAATAACTATTATCCATATAAGAAGCCATTAAATGAAAAAGATCCAAGTTCCAAATATTTTTGCTCGATTGCTCTTGTATAATATATAATTGATGATATTACTTTTTTCGTATGTATATCTGTGAATTACTAAACAGTCTGTTGAATTGTATTTGTCTTGATTTCAAGACCTACGGTAAATGAAATGTTAAGAAACATATTTGGCGCCAAAGTTATCCTAACTTGCCACTAGTGTATTTATTAGTTCCAAAATATTGAAAAGATATAATATTTTATTTGTAATAATGTAATATTATTTTACTTATTTTATTTCTGTGTCAATACACTTTGTATTGATAATGAAACAAATACTTTCATTTTTTCACATTCTAATGAATGCCTGAAAATGCGTCTAATATATTTGTTTAAAGAAATGAGATATGCGAGTTGCACTCATTATAAAGTTGAAAGAGGTAAGGCACTGCGAGATCCTCTCTTAATCTCTAACCTTTCTACCAGAGATGAGCGAGGTAGCTGGAGGTTAAACTTAAGCTACGAATGTTTGTGTCTGTTGACACGAAAGCTGTGTAGTGTAACAGAGTGGATAAGATGTGCTATGAAATCTTGTTATATTTTATCCTTCCAGTTTATGCTCTGTGCTGCGCAAGAAAAACTATCTTACATGTCTGGGCAGCATTGCTCTGTATTTTCCATAGCACCAATTGCTCCAACTCGCATCTCTCGCTTCGATAAGTATGTAAAAAAATGAGTTCGTTCAATCGCTTTCCATCACTGCTAAACCATAAAAACCAAGTGATACCATACCATGCTTAACCATTGTAGGTTACCAAATTCCTACGTATTCGAGAATATTAGACAAACATTTATCATTAAAGCGAGCGATAATTAACTAAGATGGTCTCCGCACTACGCCATTATTGCTCTTTTTATTACATTGCCTCTCTGTATTTTATTTACTTGGTATAAATCATGCTATTAAAGAAAACATTTTTCTTTAACGAAAATTATTCTACTCAAATACTTAAATAGACGGTTTCCTAAATTAATATAGTTAAAGTACCATTTATATTTATTTAGACAGTACTAAAGAAATATTTGGTCCTGGAAAGTCCTTGAATTATATAAATTGTATATATTGTCGTTTGACAACAGCAGTATAGCAGCCGTACATTTAGTTTTTTAGTGAAGTGGCAGTTTTGCGGGCGCATGTGAGTTATTTATCAATACATGTACATATATATGTGGCGCGCGCGGCTGACGTGATAAGTTAGCACCGATAAGAGTTTCTTATTTGTTAACGTTGGAAGTTCGCATTAAAAAGACGAATGTGGGGTTCGGCGCAAACGATTTAATGGCCATATTTAAGGTTGGCCTCTTGATCCGCTTACAAAACGAATTGGTTGCGAAATTGCTTTCTAAATTGGACTAGTTCGGCGGTAGACAATTTGGCAAGACATTTGTATTCTTACAGAGAAAAATAGCATATACCTCGAACATCTGATAGTGAACGTCGGAGGTCTGTCGGCATCCGTCGAGTCACACAGTTGGGCCCGAGCCAATCATTCGATCGAAATGAAATATTTCGTAGCAATTTAGGGACTTAATGAAAAAAGCTCCCCTTTTCTCATTTAGTATATTCATGTATGTATACGCGGAGAATATTGGATTTGTTTCGCCGTGACGTATTCCGCGACTGACATTGAACATGGTTGTTATTACCCCGGGTAATTGACATTAGTGTATGGATTATTTTCCTTAATAACATATTTGTTAAGCGTTCTGTTGTAATGTGTAATGGATAATGAACATGCAGGGCGCGCGTACGTTACAATAACGTGTTTTCGTGTATGTGTAGGCGAACAGTAAATAAAAAGCAGAGCCACGAAGTGTAACCGTGTTCCGCGCTCGCTATTCTTAATGGGAATAGCAATGTTAACAGTTCTCCCTCATTGTCTATAAATTGGATGCCGCGGCAATTTGCTCATCGTACTGTTTTTAAAATGGGTATTTTATTGTTCTCTCTTTTATTTAAACTGAAATTACTCCTCATTCATTAGGACGAGAGGACGCAGCGCACTCCACTCCATTTTTATTTTCCATTGTTGGTTTTCAAAATTAAGCCCCAGTAACAATTGCTTTGTTAATAAGGGTTCCACGATTAATCTGCTTTATTTTTTTTCTTTTCGACGACACAAGAAAGTCTTCGGGCGACATTAGTATTTTCTTCTTCTAAATTAATCAGAGCGAAATGCGTTTTAGGCATTTCTTGTACCAAAACGCGTAGAGCCTTCCTTAAATGTTTTGTTTGGCAGCGACGATAATGAAATTGATTCTAATGAAATATATATCTGCTTTGTTTACTTTATATAGACTATGTGAGGGATAGAAGCCGCGCAAAGAAATGCTTGGAATACACTAATTCTTTCACAAAGTTTAATTTTATTTATGGCTATACTAGAAGACTTCGCTTGTATTAATGTAGTTTTGTCAATAAATTTTATCTCTCAAAAACAGTACTTTTTCCTAGATGAAAGGTCCCTATGTCCTTTTCTGTGTCCTTGATAACATGTATGCGTAATTTTATGATGATCGCTCGAGTAGCTAAGGCGTGAAAGAGTAACAAATAAACAAACTCACATTCGCATTTATAATATTAGTTAGCTATTTTCATCACATTATTAAATTACTTATGAAATCTATTGCTTTCATTTTTGTCTTTTGAGTATTTAACTCATATGTCAATATTTTAATTTTTAATGGCGTAGGTATGTATTAAAATAATCTCGACTTTTCAACAACTCTATATTAACAACTATAATATAGCTACTGATATATAGCAACTGATATTTATATTGATATAGTATATAGAGAATATCATAATATACATACTCTATATACCTACTATATCAATATGAATATCAGTTCTTTCAATATGAACATTCCTTTTCTATATACGAGTATGCTGAACGAGTAACTAATAAAGTCAAATGTATAAAGATATAAAGTCAGCTTAATATTACAAAAATATAGTGATGGTTTTACTTTTTAATGACCATGTAAATAGTACTACGGTATTGATTGTCATAATTTGAACTCATTGAAGTTTGAAGTCTATTATTTCCGTGTCACGGCTCATTCGCTTATAATCTACGTTGCTACATCACCGACACAGGACCGACCAAGCTCACGTTAATGTGTGTAAATACGGATTATCTCGAGTAAACATAATAAGCATTTTGTCAAATTAATCTTACATATACTTCTAGCTTTTCCAAAGTATGTCGGGTCGCTTTCTGCGTGGAACCTGATGCGTTCTTTACTGTCGCAACTGCGTCGGGCAGAGCGATATGCCTTATATCATTGCCTTTGCATGCAGCGCTGTAGGTTTATTCCCCGCACGGGACCAAGTTTTTATCCACACCAACGCTAAAATAATTTTTCAATTCGAACCAGTAGTTCCTAAGATTAGCGCGTTCAACCAAACAAACAAACTCTTCAGCTTTATAATATGAGTATAGATATTATGCTTTTATTAAAAGACAATTCTATGAATAATGCCTATGTCGCGAGCGATTTTATAAACATTCAAACAACGGACACGAATAAGACCCAGACGGATTAACTATTTGTAGATTACATATTTGTTTGTTCGGTGTGGGGATCGAACCCACAACTCTCAGCACGGAAGCAGTGGCGAAGCGACCACTTAAACAATTACGCCATCCGTGCAGTCTAGTATAGTGTAAGTATATAGTCTATAGACTAGTATAGTATACGACTCTACTTTAAGATTAACTGTTTTCCTACTTATTTAATTACTAGCTGACCTACGCAACTTCGTCTGCTTCATATAAGAGAATTTCCTCCGTATTTGCAACATTTTTCATTGATGCTCCGCTCCTATTATTTATTTGTCGTAGCGTGATGTTATATAGCCTAAAGCCTTCTTCAATGAATGGTCTATCCATCACTAAATTCTTTTTCAATTCGATCCAGTAATTCCTGAGATTAGCGCGTTCAACCAAACAAACTCTTCAGCTTTATAATATTAGTTCAGATTATTTTGCAATAAGTATTGGGATTATATACGTGTAATAGTCTATGTAAGTATATTAATTAAAGTTGAAGTCTATATTATTATGAAAACAAGAAGTAATTGATCTTTGATTTCTTAGATATTTTTATAGACATGGTATGCTTACAAAATTTCAAAGAAACAACTGTTCTGCGTTGCTCTCAAGGACAAATAAATAGCTTCGATCTATAAGAACCCGTTACTGCTACTTGCCAGTTAGGAGTGGTTACATATATGTTATCAGTCATAACAGTACTCGGCTATTATGTTTCAAACATCCTAACGTACCTCAAATTAATAATTATTTTACAACTTACCTAGTATTCCAAACAACTGAAATTAGTTTAGTTTTGAGTTTTCAAGGCTTCAGACTGGCCGCAAAGACGTAGGTTTTCCCGTGGCAGGAAAACTCTGAGCGAAACTTTCTACTCCACTTTTTTATTCTTTGTAAAAAAGTTATATGCAGGTGAAATGTGTTAATTGCCTAGGTAACGCGGAGAAAAGTTTAGCTTCATAATTGTTTCAATACTCTGAAGTTCTAAGACTTGAATCGGGCGTCTTTTGTCTGATCGTGTTCTTTGAGAAGTGGCTATTTACCTAGTTAATATTTTACAGAAAATAGGCATCGTATTTTATCGTACGGCTTTAATATAGGTAGTTTGATGACATTCGGACTAGCAGGCAGTGAGGTCGTTAGAGCCTGTTAATCTTTGATAGGCAGGTATTGGGGCTGGGATATCCGATAAGCCTTCTATTCAAAACACGAATGCAATTTTCAAAAAGAAAAAGAAATTGATGTCACTTTATATAAGTTAGTGGGTACTAGCTACTAAATGATGTCAATAATATATAAGCGCTACAATAAAATATTTAAGAGATCTTACAATATACTCGTAAAACAATTTCACTAAATGCATAAATTCGTTATATGAAAATTTACAATTAAAAAGTTTCTTTTATAAATAGAGTTGGCAGCAATACATATTTAAAAAAGTATTGTACCGTTTTTGTTTTGTTTTGTTTCTTAAAAAAGCGGCTTACGTAGTCTATGGGTCTTGTAACGCAAGGGATATCACTCGCTTGTTGTCAAATCAATAAAAGATAAGTTACTATCCTGATAGAGCAAGAGTTGTCTCTTGCTCCATCAGGATAGACCCATAATGACAGCACAATACCGCCGACTTATGGAGCTTGGCAACCTTACTCACCGCAAGAACATAACACAAGGTTGTTTAATGGCAATCTTATGTAGGCCGGCGGACCCTAGACAGGTCGCCCCAGTTTGAGCGAAATCCCAGGTTTAATCGAGGATCCCGCGAAGCTCTATCTCTCAACTAAACAATCATTAGGATTCTCTTTAAATATGGGTTACGGACACTGACCCGGCAAACAGACATGGATGGATATAATACTTGTTTACTTATATGTAAATAAAATCCACACTAATAAAAATACACCTGGTTGATTAGGATGATTGACACCCGGTTTTTGCAAGAAAAGTCAACGACCTGTCAAATTAACTTTGACACTCATGTCAAATAATTTGATTGGCTTTCAAGCCGATTAGATTTTATTTTAATTGGATTTATTTAGCAAGACAAAAGTAGATTTGTTTTGTCATAACTGCATTTTATAAACTGTGTGTTCCTAATAAAATCACAGTGTGTGTGTCTCGTGGCATTATAATATCTTTGTTACACCAAATTCACTTTGCACAAAATTTGATTCAGTTTTTTGGTATATTTGGTAATTGGAAGATGATGATATTGATAAAATATCATAATAATTCTTTACTATTATTTATTTGAATATACATGTTACCAGAGAAATAGTTAGTAAGCAATTGTAACAAGCAGAGGTGGCTGTGTAGTGGATTTACGTCGTCGTCATACGCCACCTACCGGAACGTGAACACAACGTGTGCCGGGCCACTAGTCTCAACTAAGAAGATACACATAAGAATTATGTTAATTAAAAGGTCACAATTCAAAGACGTTTCCTTGTTAAACAAGCAGATAACATAGAGTTGCAGACTCCCAGAACAAGCTACGGAAAAGTTCCATGAATACTTGAAAACAGGTTTATATGAAGTCTGAGTTTTTAAAATTTAAAATATATAGTAAACTTAAATTCTAAATATAAATGATTGTCTCAAAAATAAAAAGTGCACTTTTGTTGCCCCTATTGGCGTACAAATATTTGCGTATCAATAGTAAACTTAAAGTAAAAATAAAAACACAAATAAAATTAAAAGATCGATACAATAACAAATCTTAATCTAACACATTAAAATATAAACATTTTTTAAATTGTGTCGTTAAGGAAGTCTGTGATGAAATAGTAACACTTTTCAGCCAACAATATTTTTAATATCTTTCTAAAAATATATTGTTTAATGTTTTAATTGTCTCTGGCAGTTTGTTAAATATTTTCGGCGTTAAACGCAAGACACTTTTTCACCTTATATTAACCTCACGAATACATAATTTGTTTTAACGTCGATTGCGTATGACAACATCTTATAAATTATTAAATAGATGCGGATTTGTTTTGATAAATAACGCCACTTCAAATATAAATAAATATATTTTTTTATATTCAGTAAAATACGGTCTACAGCTATCCGTAACTTCAAGGCCGAACATAGACCTGACACATCTTTTAACCTTTATTTAAATTTATTACTTACTAGCTTTTGCTCGCGGCTGCACTCAGTTGGCAACAGTTTATTTTTCTGGATGAAAGGTACCTCAAATATATGTCCTTTTCTGTACTCTGACAACGTGTATACAAAATGTTATGGTGATCGGTCGAGCAGTCAAGGCGTGAAAGCGTAATAAACATATAAATGAACTCGCATTCTCATCTATAGAGAAGAGTATTTAAAGTTAAGTAATTAGGTTTTATTCATATTTTTACCTATTTAGAATATCATATTTAAACAATATCAGGCTCAAAAACAGAATTAGGACCTGTCACTTATATATTTGAGCGTGGCTCTTTGGTATTTACAAATTAGAAAATATTTTTCAATTTGCCCTGCTTTTTATGTCTATGACGTAGGTAGTCGGATTCTGCTGATGTTCTTTGTTAAAAGAACAAATATATATACTTTTTAAAAATCGTATCGTTGGCGTTTAAAAACCCAAATGTAGCTTTTCATCGGCAAATAGCACACGTACCGTAATTGGATCATTGTATTGAAGATTGCGGTTAATGTTTAGAGCAATTTATTTCATTTATTATAAACTATGTTATGAGCAAAATAACTTAGATAAATTTCTGGTTTAGCTTCCAACAAACTATAAACCAATATTCATATTGTTACAGTATATTAAAATAACGTCGGCGTCACTCATCAATATAAATGATGGGCAATTTATTCATCGTCCGTTTGTACATATTGTCGCCAGTTGAGCTTGACAGATGATAGCCTCGTATTGTTGGTGCAGAGCAACAAACAAATATGGCCGCGTCACGCCATCATAAACGAGCTCAAATATTATCCTTTAACAAATTACCACATCGTCTGCGTGTAAAAAAGCAAACAACATTAAATAAGAAACAACGTTATTGAGGGCGACACCACAAAATCTTTGTTAATGATCCACTAGAGAGAGCCTGCGCGAATTTTATACACCTTTACGTATTAATCGAGATTTTGTAAAGCGGAAATCAAGCTTCCGCAATCCCAATCGAAATGTTTTAATGTAATCGCTTTGGGTTCTCCCTCTGAGCGGTGTTTAAATTTAAGTGATTTTTTAAAAGGATCATAAAAAACAAAGAAATCGCTACTAATTGTGTCCTTGAAGACATAAAAGAGATTTAATGAAAGTAAGTAATTAATTCATTTTGTTAGAGTCATGTTTTGTAATATTTACTGAGGTACTTTATACTTAAATATAATGACTTCTAAGTTGCTATGTACCTCAATAATGACACACCAATGGCACTAAGGTGTCTTTATACATTAGAGACACCTTAACATCTGTGGCGTGTCTAGAGGTCAACATTAGGACACGCCCGATTTATAGGCTTCGTTGTACTGTTTATGTGAGTAACTGTTAATAAAGCGAAATGAAATAAAACATTTATTACACTGTTTGCCGTAAATTACCGTTTTAATTTTTTTGTATAAGAAGCAAATACATTATAATCTATTTACTGGTTTCTAATAGAATAAGTAAAAGGTTTTAAATTGTGCGCAAGCTACCTAAGAAACTTTGAAACTCAGAGATGTATATACATATATGTGTGTAATACTCGGTGTCGTTAGTACAGTATTTTGCAAATAAAATATGACTTATATATGTATTAATGTAAAAAAAAACGAATTAAAGTGCCTGGTAGGTCCTGTCGCAAAAATTTACGATTAAATTTATTTGCCATGGTGAGACACTGGCTTTGATTCCCGGGACGGTAAGTTGTATTATTGCGTTTCATAGGCGATTCTCAGAAGCAGCCCGGCTTATCGCGTAGAACCTAAAAACATACTTATGGTACCTTTCTGCCTACCCTTTTGGGGATATACAGGTGTTTGAAGTCGTCAATGTATGTGAGCATTATTAGCAAAATAACAAATCAGCCAATGTTTTTTATTAAATTACACATACCACTATGTAATATGTCTATAACGTGCATAATAAATGAAAGATATTGTATAAAATTATATATTTTACGCACTGCAAATGGTTTGTTCAGATATAGCCTTTACCCGCTTAAGCCATTTTAGAAGTCAGCATTCAAATTCGTTTACTAACACAAAACCGATAAGGATCTAAGGCAATAATAACAAATAGTAACATCTCGATAGGAATTATCATCTCCATCACATTCGTATGTAAATTAAATCAATGTCTATATAAAGGGCGATGGCGAACCCTTGATTGCAAGTCTCCACACGCAATTTGGCAATAAACTTGCAAGTACGGAACTAAAATTTCAACGCAACTTTATTTTTATCAAAGGAAGTCGTTAGACGGTATCTGAACCACCTCGCACGTATTAACATACATAATTATAGGTAGTTTAACAATTGGAACGGTGCCAACTCGATCCAACTTAAATTATACGACTATTACAGTTTTTAGGTTTCCGCTGGTAGGGGAAACAGTATGTTTTATGAAATTCTTCTTATTTCTCGACACAGGCGGTTCTTCTGACAAATTTATCGACTGTTATTAGCTACGTTCTTTGTTATCTCGATTCGAAATACGCACGTTATGACGACTCGAGATTTACAAAGTTCAGCCGGTTTGCAGTTATGTTCCGAACCTTCAAATTATCAAGAATTGGGCCTCGTTTGTTTGAAATAGTAGTTTTAGTTTTTGAGACTAATTTAAATTAAATATTCTGATACAATCACCCTTTGATTTGGACACGTTATTACGTGGTTTGTTGTGGTATACTTTTAACTACTTAATGATTTTTAACCCACTGAGTCGCAGCGGCACCCGGGTGGCCAGACACAATAGGTTTGCAATTATGTCTGGTATTCCAACAATTGACAGGTTAATGAGATGACATTTCCATTACGCAAAAAAAATACGACGCATTAATCAACTCTTTTGTTACTGACGTTCGGTATGTTCGTACAATAAATATTATTTATGTTATTGAAAACTTTTTATCTTTACTGTTTAGTGTAATTTATACTTTAACAACAGAACGGGGCGCTTTAACTGTCGATTCTAGCGATCCATCATAATTATGCCCTTTAAGTGCCTACTATTTTATTTGTATTTAGCTGTTCGTGTACAATTATAGTTCTCATATACAGAAATAGTTATAAAAAAGCTAAGACATGTTTTAGAATTATGATGTTCATAATATTACGACGGTTGTACAATTAAAATTATTTGTGACATTAACCTTCTGCAGGACAAAACAAAGAGACTGTATATTCCCCTTTATTGTCAAGTACAAGGGCTCTGTCGCTGACACTTCGATTTAGTACCGACCCTTGGTTTGATAAAAGTCCTTTCACCGGTCCACCCATTATTTAAGTACTTGCAAGCACCAAATAAGTGGGTATTTCACTGTAAATAAAATCATTTCCGAGTGTAATTTTGTTAGATATCATTTATTATTCGTTTATGACAAATACATATATTTGGTAGGCAATTTGTACTAGCTTATTATATTATTAATGTATTTTTATGCGCATGGAGAAGTTTCATCACTTCGTTTATTCCAACATATGAAAGATGAGGAAGAAATAAAATATACATTACGATAATATGAAAGCACTTAATGCGCATGTCACGCGTCAATCCTTACGGTGCCATGCTACTCTCGCATCAAGTTGACATATTTCACTTTTTACTTAGACGGTACCTACAAGCCTTTCACTTCCAGGCTTATTACGCTCCACATTTTAATAACTCAAAGGAAAGCTTCATTGCCACGAAGTTCCGCTATCGATTTTCAACGTAGACTGATATATCTATAAACTGTATCATTTCTACAGTCTTCTTGTAAACGCAATTCCAGGGAAGAGAATTGATGCTAAGTGTCCTTTTTGTAACGTAACAAAGAGCCTGAAAAATAGCACGTCTGAGGAAAAGAAGGCAAAGTAAATTCAGCAATTTATTGCTCAGCCTCGGGCCCTATATTTGTTGCAAATGAAGACGGCAGCGAGGTGACAATTTTCGGATGCTGGGTCGGAATGACCGTCCAGGGACGCGACGCGTCTCGCTGCGGTACCGCGCCTCTTGACTTTTATTCTCACACCTAAATATGTACATAGGTGAGATCCTAAAAGTTGACCTGTATCACGTCGACATTTCCCAACCTGGTAACACGAGAACCGTTTTAAATACATACCTTTTTGTTAACTGAAGATAGGCACCGCTTCTTTTTTTGCTTCTAATATACTTTAGTTTACAATGTTTAACAATAAGCCTTCAATATTATATTTTATGGTTATATCTTGAAAGTGCACAATTTTATTGACTACTAGCTTTTACCTGCAGCTTCGCGTAAAAGTTAGGTTCGCGTAGGTTAGGTTAGTAACAATACTTATACATACCTATATTAAAAATAAAATATAGCTTATGTTAGCTTTCTAATGAGGAAAGAATTTTTAATATCAGTTGAGTAGGTTTGGAGTTAAATTCGCACAAACAAACAGAAAATATAATTTTTATAATATTAGTATAGATGGATATCTATCTACAGAATTACCTGAAAATACAAAGCAATTGCATGAATTATATAACTACAAATAAAACGCAAACACTAGATACTACTAGGTTACTACATTTCACATAGTAAGTATCATAATATTTTCATTCGACTGAGCATAACACATAACGGGGTGATGATTAGAAAGTACGCAGGTAATTTAGCGAACCGTAGCTAAATAAATCTTGTTTACAACTTTCTTTAATGCAAAGCTATGCGTTCCTCGGCGGGCATAACGCGTAACTTCTAATTTACCGCAGAAACCTTCCGCATTACTACAATGTTCATTGAAGCATTTTCATTTATTTTCCATTAAAGACAGGGTTTTAATAATCTAATTAAGAAATACTGCTCTGTTAGTGCCTTATGGTTATGGTCGACCATGAGATCTCGGGTTAAATCCTTAGCTCAGGAAAAATGTTATAGGAATTTTCAATTACGGAAATTGCCCCTATAGCATGCTAGCTGTAAATGTACTCAATATTGACTTCGCAAGACTGAAACAGGTTGTAAAATATGTGTGTAATACTCTTTTAACCCTGGTCAACCTTTCGGTAATATGCAGGCGAAGCGTTGTAGACGATGGAAAAAATGTGGAATAATGCCTGACCGATGCTGTCAATACAAAAGAGTCGGCAAGGGTTCGCGTTCTGACCTTTAGCTGGTATTGGATATTTCGAGATGTATGATAATCGTTACAGACAAACAGCGGCCTGAATAATCTGACAGCTTGTCTATCTTTTACGATACCCTTTAATACCCTTAGCATATTGGTTGCAAGAATGTGAAATATATGCGCCATATTTTATCGAAAGAAAGTGAATGTTATTAAAATATATCGAATAGACTAGGTAATTTCGCCTTTCAGTTTGCCGGTGCAATGTTGTCGTATTTGGTATGCAAGCCACATTCTATTTGCGAGACATCCTGTTAGGTTTCCAATACATCTGGCCGGTGCCGGCGAGCGAACCGATGACTTGGTACGTGCGCGCGGTGACAATGCCAGCCTGCCAGGCACCCCTGCGCCAAATACACTTTTCGTGTAGACTGTACCATGATCGGTTACCGTGAATAAACTATTGAAAACACTTCTTTCAATGTATGTACTGATAAGATTGATTGGGTTGGTATACAAATATTTGGTAACGTGTGATTTTTAGAAAAGTTACTTTGAAGGGAAATGTCTATTTATAAAGAAAATGTCTTTGGAAATATGCTTTGTGTTAGAATATCCAAAATCAAAACTCTTAGATTTATCTGTCTCGTGAGGAGATTGGTCTCTTAAATCTCGTTGGAGTGTTGAATAAAATCCAAATTAATAAATGCGAAAGTAACTCTGTCTGTGTAACTGTTACGCTTTTACGGCTAAACCATTGAAACGGTTTTGACGAAATTGTCTATGGAGCATATGTATTATGGGAAATATCGTATTCAACATATCGGGATAAAAGGGAGCCTATCTCTATCATATTATATAAATAGTCTACCTATAATCCCGATATGTGGCATTCACGCAAGCGTGAATGCCAAATGAAGTTTTTCTTACTTGTCATATTCTTAGTAAAGAGATATTGCTTACTGATAGGTAGAAATAATAAATATATTCCCATCACTGAATGATTTTTTCGTTTAGCAATACTGACTGTTCCCCATCTTTATTTATTCGTTTAGCAATTTGTCCTTTACCTAATACTTAAGTATTATCGAACAATACCGATACTATTGATTACCAAATAAACAAGTTAGAAAGAATTTACTATAATCCATATCCTAATGAATTATAAATTTGAATATGGGTTTGTTTGTTGGTTACACTTAAACAATTCGACCGATCATCAAGAAATTACGCTTACCTGTTGATGGATGTACAGAATAGGGTATAGAGTACCATTCATCCAGAATATAAATATTGTTCCCAAGTGAGCGAGGCCGCAAGCAAAAGCTAGTTTGATACTTAATATCGAACTTGTATGTATGACTGCCAATCGATAATTTCTGAGATAATGCAGTCAAGACTTGAGGATGATATTATCTACTATTATGGGTTAATTTTCGCATCAAATTTAGAATAGTGCACACAATTGAATATTGAAAGATCTGATTATATTCACATCAGTTGTACTGATTAAATCGAGTTGGTTATTACATCTATCTATATTATTATACCCTACAAGGTACTCTATAAATCCAATACAATTTATTGGATTTATAGAGTACCTTGTAGGGTTATAGCTTAGAATAAACTCATATGAATGCTTTGCGTTGATTGTGTGTAATTGAGGCTTCAGGTCTTAAATCAAGTAAAGTTCTGTGCATAGTTAACCATATTTCGATTGCGCAGCTGGTCAAGATAGCCGACCGAGCCAAATCACTCAATCTTTATTGTTTAATTTTTTACTTAAGTATGTTAAATTCAATAGCAGGCAATTGGTATAAATATGATGGGTAAAATATTTACATTATAAAAGTGGCGATTTAAAAGAGTAGCCGTGAGTTTCTTGCCCGTTCTTCTCATTGGTTCTACGCCCTTGCTTTGCTGAACGTGGCAACAGGTAAATGTAAATTTTTTTTTTATTTTTTATTTATTGACCATAAAAACTTACGTCTATCTTTACAGGCAAGCCTAATGCGATAGAGTAGCTGAACTTAGACTATCTTATATCTATATCTATACTATACATACACTTACTATACACTTAAACTAAGCTAGTTACTGCAGTGGCAATAAGCAGCATTTGTGAATACGTTCAGTGGACATGTGAACAAATCTATCTGGTCAGACAGTGTGTTGAGCACACGCAGCGCCCGCACGAGCGGTGCGCGCTGCAACAGGTTGGTGCGCGCGCGAGGCACCGCTAGCAGCGACGGCCGCCGGCGACGACCGAGGTACTCGTTCGGAACGCACAGCTGCACCGTCTCTAAGATACCCGGATTGTGGATCTTACCGCGCATTACACTAAACACGTAGGTAGCAAGAGCTACTTCCCTTCTTACTTCGAGTCTGTAATATCCCACCATTCCTAAAACAAATAAAGTAGGATACAGCAGTGGGTACCCTGGGAACACGCCGTACTGCTTCATATATAAAAACGTAAGAAATTTGTTTTGTATGCGTTCTAACATTAATTTGTACTTTTCTTCGTGTGGAGACCAAATGACCGCATTGCACTCCAAGTGGCTCTTTACGAGTGCTTCGTACAGAGCTTTCAATGCCACAATGTTGGTAAAATTATTACCCTGGCGTAAAACCACTCCCAAATTTCGGTACGCTTTCTTGCATACGTCTGTGATGTGCTGCCGAAATTGTAGGTCGCGCTCAAAGCGCACGCCCAGGTCTCTTACCCTTGTGACGCGCTTTAACGGCCACCCATCCCTGACATATTGGTACTGGCTCGGAGCTTGTGCTCGGCTAAACGATAGTACGGAGCACTTATCCACATTGAAGTACAGCTTATTGTCTTGGCTCCACGTGAAGATCCTATTGATATCCTGTTGTAGTATGCTATGATCTGTGCTGTGTTTTATTTCTAAAACTAGTTTTAAGTCATCTGCAAATAATAAAGGTATGGACTTACATACTACTCTCGGGAGGTCATTGACCGTCAGAATGAACAGCAGGGGTCCTAAATTGCTGCCTTGACTCACACCAGACCTTGTAGGGTAGGGGTCCGAAAGGTGTCCACCACAGTCGACATACTGACATCTGTCACGCAGGTAAGAGGCAAAGAATGAGAGCGTGTGCGGGGTGCACCCCACACCGGCCAGCTTGGATAGAAGTACGTCATTGTCAACTGTGTCGAATGCCTTTCGGAAATCAAAGTACGCGACATCAACCTGTAGCCCTGCGTCCACTGCTGGCATCAGATGCGTCATCAGATTCAGTAGGTTACCCGTTGTCCCCCGCCCAGGACGGAATCCGTGCTGCGCGTCGGACAACTGAGAACTAATCTGCGGATAAAGACAGCCATGAATGGCCGCCTCGAACACCTTGGCCGGAGTACACAGAACCGCCACGGGTCTATAATCAGTCGGCGCAGGCCCTCCCCTTCCCTTCGGTACCGGTACTACTCGGGTGAGCTTCCATCGGTCGGGATACGTTGCAGTGTTAATACACACGTTAAATAAATGTTGTAAAGGCTCCATCAATACTGCTCCACAATCCCTAAAAATGTATGGTGGGATGCCGTCCGGCCCCACCGAGCGCTTTGGCGGCAAGCGCGCGAGCGCGCGGCGCACGTCACTCGGCGCGAGCGGCGTCAGCGCCACGCGCGCTCCCGGCGCCTCAGCCGCGCCCTGGCTGGCCGCCGCCACGCTCAGCGTGGCCGGTTCCGGCGTATATACAGACTCGAAGTAACGGGCGAACTCTCCGGCGCTCTCGCACTCAGATAATACCCGACCGTCTTTTATGATCTTGCGGCTGGACGAGTTTCCTGTCTTAGCTCTGATAAAATGCCAGAACGCTCGCGGTTCGCTCACTAGGTGGTTTTGAACGCGGTCCCGGTACTCGTCGTGAGCACGCGCCGTTTCGGCCTTAACTCTCGCTCTACACTTTGAGAATGCCTCGTAGTCCTCGATAGATTTCCTAAATTTATATCTTTTATGTAACACGTGTTTAAGTTTTATGTCTCTAATAATTTCGCTCGTATACCACACTGGGTATATGTACCTACTATTTTCTAACTTTGCCTTTTTTATCGGCACATACATGTTAAAAACTCGATATATTCTACTATAAAATGCATTTAATATAGCGTCCAGGTCATTTAAATTATATACATCACTCCAGTCTATTTCACCTAAAGATCGGTATACGCAAAACCAGGCCTTAACGATCGTACTTGTATGTTGATAAGAACAGAATTAATGCCACGGAACCAACGATGAGGTACTAAAGACTATATTTAAATTCTATACTAATACGACTACAAGGCATGAGGTCTTAGTCAGGCAGTGTGTAACGTTATGGTTGGTCGATCTGGTGCTCTGGCGCCACCTCCACTCTGACTCGCGCGCAGCCGCCATGGCGCGAGCGGTCCGCGTGACAAGTGTTATTTTATTTTTCTGTGAAGATTTCTTAGTAGCAGCCCGGAATGTGAAACTATACTCGTTATACGATAATAGGTAACAACCTAAAATTATACCTGGCAAAATATTGAAGTAATACAACTATAGCAACATTACCTTTCTGCATACCCTTTTGGGATATAGACGTCAGACTATACCTACTATATTGCAAACATATATAGAACATTACATATAAACGAATGTGATAACTAGACTAGACAACTAGACACTACTAAGCATTGTAATTGCAAGTGCGGTGAGGCGTTTTTCTTACTTATATGTAGTTGAATGACTAAAATAAGACAGAAGGAATGGAGGCACATATGAGAAGCACACGTGCAATAACACCATCACAGCGGATTCACCAATCAGTCTGTCTAGCTGTAATTGCATTCACCACAAAGGCATCCGAGGCACCTTTTGATGTTGCTTTGTGATTTGCACTGAAGGCGTACGCTGTACGTCTCAACACTAATTCTAAAAAAAAATCGAAGGAGGTTTTGAATGTGCTTTTCGATGTTAAATTTGTAAACTGGAGTGGCACGCCGGTAGCCAAATACAATTGTTGTTCAATTATGTCTGGCTTTCTAGAAATTGACAGATTACCTTAATGGTTATTATGATGCTGTTTTTGTAGTATTACGCATCGTTAAACTCGTACACTATGTTTGCGTTACATTACAATCATACTGTAATGTTTTAGGTAGTAAATCTTATGATTTTATATTTGACTAGACTGTCTTTTTTATTTATTTATATTATTATTCTTTTTTATTTATTTACTTAATAATATTAGAAAATACTACTCCCGCACTAGGAATAATTGAGAGTGCTTAAATAGAAGGTAGTTGAAGAATACATTAAAGTTAAATTAGAAACTCAGCGTTGTATGTTAGTTGAATAATAGTTAAGTAATAACGGTGAGGCATTGATCAAAAATTTAATATTGATCAAGGTGTTGAGAGCTCCATGAGAGCTACATTATATATTCCACAGGATATCAACATTATGTGATTTAGAAATTGTTCTTAATCCAAGTTTGTTTAGTGGTATTAATTACAATATTTGTGAATACCTCTCTTAATACAGGGATTTTAATTAGTTACCATTTAAAATATATTGTTTTATTTTAACGACAATATCAAATGTTTGCAGAAAACACAGTTGAGCTTAGCATTCAGTTGTTTATACACAAGTAATGAAGCATGGAGCCGTAATTGGGCGTCCCATTAGCGACTAATTGGCTTGATGTGTGGACCGGCCTACAAAACCATGCCATGAACACCACCGCGGCCGCCACCGTTATGAGCGATGCGGTCGTTTGGTCTGGTTGACATATTAAACCTTAGTATTTGGGACATAAGCAGTGCTAGCATGGGATAACGTGGGACTACCACGCAGAGGTCTCGAGCTCGATATCAAGCACGCATCTCTGACTTTTACGAAGTTATATACGCATTAATTATATATTTTATTATAAGCGACTAATTGGCTCGGTATGTGGACCGGCCTACAAAACCATGCCATCAACGTCACCGCTATGAGGGGTGCGGTCGTTTGGTCTGGTTGACATATTAAACATCAGTATTTGGACAATAAGCAGCAGTAGCATGACATACACAGAGCCAAATCAGAGGTCTCAAGTTCATTACCACGACATACCTTTGACATTTCGAATTTTTGTGCGTAAATAATTAGTTATTACTCGATTACTAAGGAAACCTGCATATTTAAGAGTTGTACGTAATGTTCTCGAAGATTTGTGAAGTCCATTAACCCTCACTGGGCCAGCGCGGAGTATGACTTCTTTTTTTTTTTATACAACTGCCTTGGCAAACAAGCATACGGCCCACCTGATGGTAAGTGGTCACCATAGCATATAGACGCCTGCAATACCAAAGGCATCACTTGCGCGTTGCCGACGCTTTAGGAAAAGAAGTGGGAAGTAGAAGGAACGGGAAGGGAGAAAGAGGGTAATTTGGCCTCCTAACTCTCACTCACTGAACGAAACACAACAGTAGGAATACTGATATTTTACGTCGATATTCTGTGAGAGAGTCCTTCCCCGGTCGAGCCGGCCCATTCAAATAGCGAGAAATCAGCGAGGCTCTACTACTTAGCCTCATACTGAGAATAAGGCAGTGGAACAGTTTGTAAACACGGCTGATACTATTATTTGGGCTATCATTGTGTACTATCACAATATAAAGAGCTTAATAAAAGCAACGTGCAGAGGGTTGCTGCGCAAAACGGAGGTATTTTTCTTTTTACAATGGCGTAACTATTTGTCATGCTTATTAAAGACAACTCGCGCATTAGGGCTAATCCCAGGAGACTGTAGAAACATTGAAACGAGGGACGGGAAGCGCAACACTTTGCACATTTGCAGTGTAACATTAACCAGCCATAAGCCAGTCAGCCTTGCGATTTTACGGGATCACACGCTGCCCATTGCGCAACAGACGTGAACCACTTCCCAACACACACATTTAGCTTAGCAGGAGAGGTTAACAAGAATACTAATAATTTGTAACCCAAACAGTTTGTAAACTTTTATTATTAGATGAGTTAGCTCATGATTTCAGCCCTGCACACCCGACCCGGATTCATCATCCGAATCGAGTATGCCTAGTGCTTGTTGATTCAATGTTTGATATGTTCCGTCAAAGTGCAGATTAATTGTCGATCAACCCAATGTCACCTCTTATATTATTGATACCTACTATCATAGAGCCCTCTATAACTAGGAAGGTGTAAGCAGAAATATACTTAACTCACATTTTTTCGTTGCTTTTAGTTTTCAAGTAATAGGATGCAAGTCTATTGCCCGTGGGCACAGTTTTAGACTTCATGTTGTTACCATGCTCGAGACTTCTTAAGACTGTGTAAGTATATAAATCTCCATGATATCATACATACATACTTTCAACCCTAAATATGTAGGTAGTGGTATATTACACCCAAATTTTGCTTCCTAGGGTTCTAGGTCGCACGTAATTGCGGACCTATCGCCGTCTACCTGGCTCAGTTTCATATGCCACTGAGAATTTACCAACAGAATAACCAAATAACAATGTATCCAAACCGGTTATCGAACCCCAGTTTTCACTGTCGGTCACAAAAATAAGCGATATTTTGGCCACGTGATCAGCAAAGTTGTGTTGAAGATGATATTCAACGTAATTTCGCTTCTTACTTAATTTTATTCTGATAAAAGTTTGTCCCAAACGTTATTTCAAATTAACTTATTTTTATATAACGACATAGTTCTGAAACGTTAATTAATATGATTGATGTAGCGGTGGTAGTTTTACACAACACATTACCAGTATATTAGTAATGCCATATTAATGTTTTACTTTAATACATTACACGAGGCATGTGACATGTCAACATTATAATCATATAAAAAATATTACGAAGGCTTTCGGTAGACATTACTTCGTCTGTCTGCGAATACGATAATACAATTTGGACAATTTAAAGATAAAACAAAATACGTTATTGAATTATTTTTATAGATAGAATACAGATTATTTTTCCAACTGCCTTTGTGGTGCAGCGGTAGAGAATGTGACTGCTGTGCATGAGGTTTTAGATACGACTGCCGAGTCAAGTGAATTACTATTGGGTCATTACTATCGTAACCGGGAACAGTTCTATACGTCGTGTGAAATGTGCTAGGAAAACCGCAGTATGCTGGCCCCCTATTACATCGGACTTAAAACCATGGCTGACAAAATGTTATTGTTTATTATTATTATTATAATATAGCTTCATGCCTTTTACTCATTTTCATTAGTGGTCTGTCACTTTCATACTTCGTCAGTAATGCTTCATAACACCCTTACTAGGCGACTACCCAGTACAGATTTAATTTTAGTGGAGCTACAGGCAGCAGCCACCAGTCTTTTGTTAGACTCGTGAATTAGATCAATGACAAAATCTTCAATCTTTAAATTCATCCTTCGAAACTTTATCACTGCCTGGTGTATCGGTTAATAAGTTAAGATACAAAAACTATAAAATGTAATGAAATGTAAATGCGCGTGTAATTTTAAATCAATTAGAGCAAGATAAGGAATTGTCTTCCTCTAATCGATTTAAAATTACACGCGCTGGTGCAAGAGAAAAACCATTTTATCCACGTGTAAACACAAAGTTAGTAGAATGTTTAATCTTTTTATGAAAAACGGAATAATTAACAAAAGTTGTTGGGCCACCTACAAGCCATAATGTATTTAATAGTTTAGTTTCTATTGAACAGTTATTGTCTCTTTTTAAATCTAGTCATAAGAAGTGCTTTCTTTGTCGTCTAGGTAGCTTTCGGGGTAGCATCGTGTTTCTTTATTTAAAAGGATATAAATATATCAAAGCAATTGGTTAACAGTTAGGCAAGTAAAGTAAGATAGATAATCACTCTGCTTAAGAACTTACCACAACATATCAATATATAATTATATACCAAGTAAATCAATTAAACGTTCAGTAAACACCTATGTCGGTTATAATGTTAGGAACGCAATAACTTAATCTGTGTTGTTGTTGGATTGTATAATAGGTTTGTCCTGGAGTTAATAGTTTCGCGAAGTGGTTTGTTTCTAAACAGACCCAGTATAGATTTATTCGTCTATTTCAGACCCCAAAGTCCTTCGTCACCGACGTATATTGCGCGCTCCATACAAATTGAAAATCAATGAACCACGGACCCAATTTAATATGAAAAGCTATTCATTCATCTTCATATCTCTTGTTATTTGGTTGTTAGGAAGTTGGGATCGATATCTTAGCTAACTGGGTGCTCTTAGATACTTCAGTTTCTTAGCAAGGTTTTAAGCAAAGATGCTCTTTTTATGTTTACGTTTAAGGTAAATGGTGAAGATGATGATGTTAAAAATTATTTTAACTATTTTTATGTGAATCAGTAATATGTACAGACATGTCTTTTGATTAAATGTCAAATAAATGTACCATTTTATCGGTGAAATAAATGTATCGAACACAATTAAGATAGCGACTAAATTAGCGGATTTATTCTACAGTTAAGCAAAAATCTGATATCATTATATTTTAGACAGAACTTTTCTATAAAATATATTCTGCCTTTAAAAATATGCTATTTAAAAGAGCCTTTATAAAGTTACTTCTGTGTATATACATCTGGTATAAACTATTTTCAGGTTCTTTTGAGCCCAAGATATAAATAAAATAAGTGGCACCTTTCTATAGCCCACTGCCTGTTACGTGGACCGAGGTTGATACGCAGAATAAAGCAAAATGCTGCATTTTCTACCTAACAATTCTAAATAGCAACACAGAGACTAAGACTGTTCTAGGTAATCTTTAATAAGCTCGTTTTATTTACGTTAAACTACTGGTGAAAGTGGATTTTCTGCACCTAGCCAATTCTTAGTAGCTTTGATGAAGTAAAGCTAAATATTTAAGAGCTTTTAATACTATACCTATTTATTTTATATATACTTTTAGCGCATATTGGGTTATGTAAAACAAATAACCTAACCGCTCAAAGCAATTTCTTATAAGCAATACTATTTATACAAAAAAATGAAGACATCAAAATCGGTATCGCTAGATAGTTACCTCCAGTCTTGTGTAATATTCTAAACGAGTCTCTTAGTGTCAGTTGGTAGGCGACAGACACGTCGCTCAGCTGTCCTTTAGTCGAATAAGCTAAAGTTTAAATGACAATCATTCTCTGAAAGCAGTGAACTGTTAGAAAAGTAAAAATTCTTGGACTGTCTGTACTTTTGATTGAGCCAATATGAATTTAACTTTGAATTTCCAAAGAAGAGTTGAACGGCGAATGAAACTCTCAATTGTAATTTATGACAGCAAAGTTCCAAACGTTTTGGAACATTTCAGATTACGGCTCACAGAAACTATTTTGTGACCCTGCTCTTTATATAGTTAGACGACATTTACTAGTATGTAACACATTCTACAACTCGCATTTAATTCACTACGACTTAAATAAGTGTCAATGCTCTGCCATTTACTAATGACATAGTTAATTACAAAAATATTATATTAATTAATTTATGTTTAAAAGGAACGTTGAACGAAATAGGTTTATTAAAGTCTATATAGAGTAACAGATGCGCCATTTTTGAAACCATTCAAAGTTGATTTGCAAAGCAGCCGGTGTGTCTGTATTATGTCCTCGATGTTATATTTATCGCCCGTCGTAAATATTAATTAATATTTTGGAGTTAAGCGCAGTCACGTTTCGTGTAGAGCCGTCAACGCATTGATGCTACAGTATCTCCTTAATTAAATGTCATAGCTATTATACTGCGGAGTCGAAGCCCCGCCACTCTTTAGTCCTGTCACGCCCGTTTGATACTCAAGGCATGAACAGTGAGGCAATTAGACGCCTATAATTACTATGTTAATTACAGACACTGTTCTTGTTTCTCATCTTGCTATTCCAACCGTTTCGTTGTTATATAAACATAAATTCGCTCCCTCGAAGTAAGCACTAATTAACAAGTGAGAGAATGATTACAGAGCAACTATTTACATTGAAATGTGACGTAAACGTGTACAGTTCAGCTTTAGTGGTTAAAGTTGCAGCAAAAATAATTGTTGTACCAACTGTTTATGCAAAACAGTTAATTAACGCGTTTGCACTGAAATACAAACAAACTAAGAAACAAAATATTTGAGGCAACTTTAACAAGTTTACGTAGTACCCATATTGCGGAACTGGCTCATTTTACGAAACTCGTAGAACTCGTAGCACCTGTCTACGGAGCTAACCGCGTAGAATCTTCGTAGCAACTTTACTGTATCATATGCTGCATTATAATATTAGTTATATGACGTCTACTGTTGAATTTTCTGTTGCACTAAGAGACGTTTAAGGATTATTTTACCAGTCAGCTTAAACATACTAAGACATAATGATAAAAGCGTTGTACCTGGACGCCAGTTCAGTTACTTCTTTGTAAAGATTTTATAAAGCAAATCCAAAAATATTAAGTTGTCATCTGAAATCTTAAAAACGAAGCACTTAATGTTGTGTTTTTGTATCAAAAGTTTGTCACTACTTATCGTGTGTCCATCTACGTCAATATTTTGACATAAATTACATAACAGACTTATCAGAATAGTACTTTATATACATATATTAATATAAGGACATTGAAACTAACTATTTTAAAAAAGACTGACGCTTGTACTTCTATTAAAGGATAGCAGTGGTATTATCTTATGGTTTTAGACACATTTTGCAGATATATACACGTCGTACGTCATGTGCTAAATAGGCCTAATTAGGGCTCCGTGGTGTCCAGCACGGAGGCCAAATACAGATTGCTAGATTTTACTCATATTCGAGAACATTTTTAAGAACTCTCTGATATATAGCTTTATTTCTTTACGATATTTTCCTTCACCATTACAGCGAGCGATAAACTAACTATTTAATACACACATAACTTCGAAAGGTCAGAGGTGCCTTGGGACTAAATTTAAGACCTCTGCGTGGCATACTAGTGGTCTCCAACTAGACTATCGCTGCATTACAAAAATTACGTAAATACTTTAATTATACAAAAGTCTTATTACGTAATACCCGTCTATTACGTAAACCTTCAAGAACTTAAAGCTTATGCATTGTATAGAGCCTAAGTTAACACCGGTAATAATTTAATATATCACTCGATATAAGGTCGGCAGTTATGTCATCCTTATAAGATACGGATACCCATTCTCGCATAAGTTTTCCTTGGGTACAATAATAGTCACATAATTCGAGATCAATCGATATAATATAGTAAGTTATGTTCCGCATCGATTCAATTAACGAGGAGCTAACTTAGAAGGAAATCCTCCGGCGGTTAACAAAGTGTAATAAATGTTCCTTAACTAGTCAGCTCGATGGTTTTGCTTGGGAATTGTAATTATAATCCCCTTGTGAAGAGGATATTATTGATATATATCAGTACATATTAAATTTGACCTTGTGGTCGTATTTAGTAAGGTATTGGTTATTGGCAATATTCAATATATTGAATAGACACAGTCTTATAGTCTTTACTCACATTTCGCTAGCTACGGTTTTAGGTCCAACGTTATAGAAGACCAGTATATTGCTGTCTAAGTTCTAGACTTTGTGCTGCTACTGAGAGTTCCTTAAGAGAAAGAATAAGACTTATGGTTTCCTGGTTTGACATAGTGCTATGTGCAAGAGGACAGCAGTCGCATTTACTGCCATTGCGCTATCGTGGTTATCAAAATGTTCAAAACAATTAGATTTGGCTGCTATTCATATATAACTTTACTTGTAAACCGGTGATAGTGATAACCTAATTTCAATAGAGAAGATGGTTAGAATGTACTACCAGCTCGGAATCCAGTATTTCATCCAAAAAGAGGCAAAACACAGCAAGACTTCATGATGCTTTCACCTCATTTGCCTTTAAGCTTACTTCGGAATCATTTTACATTTCAATATGGACACACAGCACGATAGTTGCATCGAGACCATGCCTGCTAAAATACAGTGAAAACGTCGAGGAAAGTGAAAACGTGTGTGTGTGTTATAATTAAATCAAAAGTGTAATTTAAATACACCGAGATAAAAGCCGTTAAGCGTAGATAAACCTCAAAACGGTAATCGAGCAATGGTTAAGGCTGTTGTCATGCAATCTACAGGGTTCGATGTCCTAATGTTGCGTGAAGGCACTTGAAACTCAAATATTTTGCTTAGCTAAAGGGTTTAATATGAGTTTTTAATTATTAGTAAAATACAATGCTTTTATAGCAATGAAATATCAAATATGAAATAGTTTGCATCTTATGACCTTCAAAGAAATTAGAGCATACGTAATATTCACGGCTCCGATGGCGTTATGGCCTAAGTGGTCATCTAAACACTATCGCTAGTGTAAACTCGAAAATTTGTATCTGTTTCCTGGTCTAATCACCGGTTTTTGAAAGGCCAATCAACGACGTGTGAAAATCAAACGCATATCAAGTAATTACATAGGCTGTTGCTAACTCAGCCAGCCAATCACAACAGTTGACAGTCTGTTTAGTAAAGTTATTGTATCGATTTGTCTTTTAGGCATCTGTGGGTTCTTTGTATTTGTAGAATTTATATGGCTATTCGTCTTGTATGTGGTCAGTGTGGTCTATCACATTGCATTATACGTGGGGATGTAATTTTGTTATTTAAAAAGTTGGCTGCATTACAGGGATTTAGTTACTAGTAGAATTAGTTACTAGTGCACTAGTTATTAAAAAAAGAATAGGCAGATATACAACTATACTTTTTCTAACCAGCACCATGAGACTCGAATGCCGATGTTTTGGGCCAGTTGTTGGTGCTATTAGTACCACAAAACACATTTATTATTTTAAATATTGCTAACTAATTAGTTTGCAAATTACTAGTATTTTTGTTAGCCCCTTTAGCTATGCTAACATGCTTTAGTTGGTGGATGCATGTCGGTAGTACAATAGTTAAGATTCGAACCCATGCCCTGTTAATCGCACAGGCAATGCTTTACCTATTTAATCGCCGTTTAAACTGAACTCTAAATATTGCTTGTGGAACGCGTGTTCAATAAAACCACTGTCTGCCCTTCGTGTTAAATCAAACGCGAGTCTATGTATATTTATTTATCGCCTACATTTAGCGGGCAACCAAAACATGGCGCCAATCTATGAAAAGCCCCAGCTAAAGTCTAAACAGACTTAAGGTTCGCGCCTCAACTTGGTCGCAAGAATAATTTGCGTATGTAGAGTTAAAGTATAAACGTAACTGGAATGCGGCGGGCTTGGCAAATGGTAAAATTTTGAATCCAGTTTTACTTCACCACTCTTAGCATTAATGTTATTCCAACTTTGAAATGTTAAACCTTTTTGACTATGGACGGTTTCTACGACGGTTAAGTTTGTACGCTATCATTATTAAAATCACTTCTTAATTTACACTAAAATCTTTGTTATTAATGGCCTGATCAGATGGCGTAGTAGTAAAAGTTTCCGCCTCGCACTGTCACTGCGTTTGATGCGAGATTGATCACTACACGGAAAAAAATCAGCTCCACAAATTGTTGTTATGAATCTGGGTCATTTTTGTGTCTATTATTTGAATGTCTGTGTGTTTGAAAGTCCCCCAAGACTCAAGATTTATTCCTAGTGCGGTAATTGACTTTTACTAATATCTATTTAATGTCGAAGTAACATTCGAAGCTAGAGATGAGAACTTTCACAGTTCTCATCTGCAGTGGTTTGGTTGTGATCCATAATAATGTGATAGTAATTTCGAGCCTAAATGTTCAGTAAGACTAATGTTTGTCTCTTGCGATACAAAGATTATGCTAGTTTCGGTATTTTCCTTACTGTAGTATTATATATTTATTTCATAACTAATATTATAATGTGAATATTTGTTTGTCTTTTTCTTTCACGCAGGAGCAGAGAAATGGACTTCCTTTTTTTTCTCATATAGATAGTGTATTTTGATCGGAGTGTGACACAGATAATTTTTTTACCACAGAAAAATGTGTTGTTCCTGTGGAGTCTACTTTAAGCTACAAAAGCAAAGCCGCAGGGAAATAAGGCTTAATGCTATAGCTAAGTATTTAAAACATGTTTTCTTTACGGTCTTTATTTTATCAGTTTAGTAAAAATGTTTATTATATTATATTATAAGTTATTTATTTTTTAATTATATTATTATATGTTTAGTAAAGCTTAAAGATTCGTAATCTTTAAGCTTTACTGAACTTAATATTATACATAACATCTTATAGTACTGTTTAATGCCTGCGGGTAAGCTTGTGAACACAATTTTCTATACTTATCTTGATATCTCTAATTCATATTTTTGTAAAAATATGTTTTGCTACATGCATACATATTTTTACAAAATCTAAGCTTTTTCAGATTTAACAAAACATTGTCCTTTGTAGTGAGACTTAAACAGTGTCCGGTAGACCGCAATAGGCTCAGCCTCATGACGTTGGTCCTGAGAACCTAAAAACCAAGACTTTACGACTTTTTAGTTTCTTTAGAGACTTTTTAATAGTACTCTTTTATTATTATCGATAACTTACATTCTTTTGAACTTATAATAAATGCCAATTTAAGATCATATTACATGTTTTACAATGCAGTCGTAAAACTTTGTTGCTTCGTATTTATGAAATCCACAGTAAACAGAATATAACCAAAACTATAAAGTATTCATATGAATATAAAATGCGCATTGATATAGAGCCCGGGGAGCGTATTGTACGGCATCCTTTGCCACCTACCGTCTCTAAAAGGACGCTACAGAAATAGATGTAAAAGCGAGGGTAATTTAACCGCGGAAATCTTGCAAACGATGCGAACTTTCGCTAAGATATTGTGAATCTCGCAGAGACTTCTTCCAAACTTGAAGCTCTTTGCTCTTTGCTGTGGTATTTCCAAGAAGCAATATTAAAAAGTACAGCAACTTGTGAAATATATAAATTATAATATGCGGCAAGATAAGCTGTCTCGTCGCTACGATGTCCTAATAAAAACTTACGTTAATGTTTAGCTGTAAGTAGTTTGGAAACTTGTGTGACACTACTACTTACTAACAATTTTAATATTCATTACAATGTTATCTACCACAGGAGTATAAGTACACGCTTAATGACATTGAGTAGGCTGAACCATATGACAGTACATGAAACTTATCACATTAACGTACTTAGTTAGTCCTGTATATCGCAGCGAACTGTTCGAACTGAAATGCCATATACCTCTGTCTCCGTAGCGAAATGTTATCGTCCAATACCATGCTATTGAGGCGAGTAGCGGTAGTAGCTCCATATAAACTCAAAAGCCACGTGTTTGCATAGCCAAAGTAATGTATTAAATTGAATCTAGCACTATGAAGGCATGCCTTCAACGTCCTTTCGCGAGCTCATTGGCCACGTACAAGTGGAAATAATAAATAGGAAAGAATAAAATGGATTTAATCTTAATTAAAACAATTTCATCTTGCCTTAGAAAGAAACTCTAGGCACCAAAGCACTAGTAGGGATGAACCTATTATTATCTACTAAACACATTCTTGGACTCATGGAGTAATTGATCCTACTCAGGAGTCGAAACTTCACAACAAGTAGTTGCAGCCTACACGCTTATGTCATTGGTCTGATGAAGCAGTTTAATGTACATACAATCTTGTTTATTCTTGTTGAAGTACTGTAGCTACTTGGCCTTAATTTAGCTTTAGCCTAAAATATGTATTTACATATTTTAGGCTAAAGCTGAATTAAGGCCAAGTAGCTACAGGTTTAGCTTAAAATACCAAAAACAGAAAAGGTCGTGTATTCATGGTGAATAAGTAAAGCAGGCAAGGCGGTAAGGCAACCCGGCAGTCACTAGTTTACTTTACTTTATACACAAGTTGTGTTATAATTAATTTACGATTTATAGAAATACAAAATAAAAATATTGTATATATTAAAATCTATTATTGTCAAAATTTATACAATGATATTAACTTACATTTTTTTAAAAGCTTTATAATATTCCTCGGCCTCTATGTCAATTGGCAACGTGTCCAGAAGACTGGCAGTATTGCTATGTTGAATAGCAATGCTAATTCTTTTCGCCAAAAACATACCAGCCGTATGGTCTCGTGAAGAGTATAGAGATTAGTCTCTTAATAGATTTCTTATAAATATATGGCCCGACGATTCAAACCCAATCGGCTCAAATATAGTCACCGATAAGGTGAAAACCTAATGTGCTAGTAATATGCATGGCGCGCGTATCGCCACTATATTCCATTTGGTTGGGTACTTAACTAAAGATAAACAATCTTGATGTGTCTTTTTATCTAAAAACTCAGTTTAAAATTAATTGCTGCTAAAGATCAATATAAATACGACAATAACGATTACTAAATCAATTGAACCGTTAGTTTAAGTAGTAGTTTATTTGTTTAATATGTGTTAGTGGAAAAAGTCACATCAAGATTGTTTACCTTTACTAAGTACCTAACCAAATGGAGTATACATCTCATACCAAATAATAATAATAATATCAGCCCTGTATTAAACTGTGCCACTGCTAGGCACGGGCCTCTTCTCAGTGTGAGAAAGGAGTAGAATTAGGATATATTCCACCACTCTGGCTCAGTGTGACTTGGCACTCTTCATATAATATCTTCAAAAACATTATGAAGAACTTTCAGACATACTGTTAAAGCGAGCGATAATTATCATTTTGTGTGTATTCAATAGTTAATTATAATTAACTATTGAGTACACACAAAACTTTGAAAAGTCAGAGATGTGCGCCTTGATATCGTACTCGAGACCTCTGCGTGACAATTCACCAGTATCCCAATGGGCTATCGCTGCTTAAGGCCAAAGGGTTACCCATTTTCAGTGGTAGAAGTACCAAAATGCAGACAAGATGTGGAATGTCGTATCGTTGAACATGGGGGCAACATGGAGCGTCTAAATGCAGAGCCTACCTTCCCCTTACCCCTTCTAACAATCAGCATCGACTACACGATGTACTAAGACGATTATCTCAAACTATGGTGCAAAAAGGCCCATCCCATGTTTTAATCGAATCAGTTATTGGGCAAGCAATGATCCAAGCGTTCAAAGCGTTGTTTTTGCACAAGATTTCGAAATCAAGCCAGTGTAGGTGGCTAAATTATCTTGGTTAATTCTTCCGTGTAAATTAACGTGACTTGTAAACGCGTCACAAATTATTCTAATAATTGCGACGTCATTGAAAATTAATAAACATTGTATTTCTCAGTATTAATATTTTAACAGATTGTATAATTCATTTAACAAAGATTACATACAGTGGCTTTGTTATAACTTGAACTTACTGTTTACCCTTACTTCCATACTTAATATTATAAATTTAAAAGTAACTCTGTCTGTCTGTCTGTCTGTTACATTTTCACAGCTAAGCCATTCAACCGATTTAGATGAAATTTGGTACAGATATAGTTTAAAACCTGGGGAAGGACATTGGCTACTTTTTGTTAATATAGGTACCACGTGAGCGCTCCGCTCGCATGGTACCTATATAGCGCGCAAAAGTTAGTAAAAATAAAATTCAATAATACAATTGAGCTCATCTGATGATACTGTGCCACTCAACTGTTCATTATTAATCTCTCGCGAGTCATGTGAACACCTGGTGTTCATAACCGCCAAGGCCTTCCTTTCACTTTTTAGTCAATTTTAATTTTTTGTAATAATAATAATAAATTATCAGTCTTGTATAAAACCCGACCCACTGCTGGGCATGGGCCTCTTTATAGTGTAAGTTTAATTAATATCTATTGATTATCATTTGGCGGCCTCGATGGCGTAGTGGTTAGTGTAACCGACTGCCACGCCTGAGGTCGCGGGTTCGATTCCCGCACAAGTCAAACATTTGTGTGCATGGACATGGATGTTTGTCTTGGTCTAGTTGTGTCTATGTAGGTATAATACGTATATATTTACAAAAAAAAGGATATATGTATGTTTATTCATTGTCTAGTACCCATAGGACAAGCTCTGCTTAGATTGGGCTAGATGATGTTGTATGTGATAGAATATTATTATTATTTTTTTTTTAATTATTTAGACAGGTAGATATTACTTTCATCTTTTTTTAATATATAGTATGGCATCTGTGTCTCCCCAAAAGGTTCTGCAGAGTATTATTATAAAAATTCAGTAATTATATAAGGGTTTACGTAAAAGGTAAATAGAATGACGGCTACCGGACATAATACAAAACTGGCCTGTGCTACTAAAAACAGCCTGTTCTTTAAAACTTTGGCCAACGGCAACGTGAAAATCTATTCGCACGTCATCAAGGGGATTACGGAATCGGCTCTTGCGCAAATGCTCAACAAAAGAAGCGTAATGTAAATGTACACGGCACGGCTAATAAGGGCATGGTGAGATATTCGCAGCAGGTTGTACGCATCGTGTAAATTACCAAGGTAATAAACGCGTGACTGCAGCGGCTGACGTATGTAGGTATCTAAGTGATTAAATTGTAAAAGCAAAAGCAAGTAACTTGTAAAAAAGAGGCAGCAGGCGGCAGCAGTCAGTCAGTCTGTCCGCAGCAGAAGAAATATTCAATAGATGACTCATAACATCGTGATTATAAAAATCCAAATCAAAGTCGTTTCACGACGAAAAGATGACTGCGGTATTCTGTCTACTAAAACGAGTAAGCATGTACATACATGTCACCGGCGACTTTACTAGTTTATAAGTTAGTAAATATGCAAATCGTGTATGTAAACGCACCTTTATTGAGATCTATTTATTGTCTTTGTGCAATAAACAAACATATATATTGGACCAGCAGCGCACCTAGCGGCAGAGAAACGAACAACGCAAAACTTTTCATAAAAGTGGCCGCAGTTGTCACACAATAAACAAACTTGATAAAAACCTCAACTCACGCGAAAAGTACCGACCCCACAATATCACACAAAGTAGCATAATCCACGTTTCGCAAATACCTTCCAAACTTAGAATGATAAGGCTTGTGACACATGCATTGTGTATCGTGATTCATAATAAAGTAAGGTGTACACCGGGGGCATTGCACAGTGCACAGTATAAATCAAGAGGCGGGATTGTACATCGCACGCCGACTTAATCTCACCTGCAGTGTCGCTAGAACAGAGCGTTTAATACATAGTGATATATTACGTCATTTATTAGCCACAAAGCGCGTTCAGTGTTAATATGATATGATGCATTTGGTAAACTGTTGCTTGTGCGTCTATGTATCCTGTTTTGGGAGGTAATATGTGTTTTAGTGAATGAAATATATGTATTTATGTACTACTACTAGAGATCGTAGCAGCGAAAACTAGTAGCGTAGAAAAAAAATGGTTGATTAACAAAGAATTTATAAAATAATAAATGATTTTGTGCTGGGTTTAGTTCGTTTCTCGTTTAATGAACTGTGGATTGTTACCAAACTTATTACGTCAGAACTTAGTAGTCCTGTCATGGTGTAATTATGAATATTAACTGTAACTGCCTGACGTTTCGTGGAAATTCAATTTTGCTTTCACAATACTTTGGCAACAATAGTCTTATAATTAATTTGTACTACTTAACGGGGTCGCACGATTGTGAGTTAATTATATTATAAAGACTACCTTTTTAATGTAAGCATTGATGACACAGCGATTTAATCACCAATGCGCCAAGAATAAGGGTTAGATACAAAATCATGAAAAAATAAATCTGCTTCATCATATTATAAGACTAAGTCCCCCGCCGCGTCAGTTCACGATAAACTCAAAAACTACTTAACGGATTTTCATGCGATTTTCACCAATTGATAGTGTAATTCATGAGGATGGTTTAAGTGTATAAATTGTTAAGGTTTTATACTACCTGTGCAAAGCCGGGATGGGTTGCTAGTAGACAATAACTGTGTGAGTCTGAATTTTATTCGTTTAATATTCTCTTTTAAATTATATTCGTTTAAAAAAAAACAGAACATTCGCACTAGGTACATTACTTAAAAAGTATTTGTGGATCACATGTTTTTTTGCCGCGTGTGGGCATCGAACCCACAACACTCAACATGGCGGCAGTGGTCAGTCAACCACTTAAACCACTACGCTATTTGCGCAGTTATCTATACTAATATTATAAAGAGGAAGGATTTGACTTTTTGTTTCTTTGTTTGTAATGATTAAACTCAAAAACTACTCAACCGATTTTAAAAATTCTTTCGACATTAGAATGCTGTTTTATCACCGTGTAATATAAGCTAAGGCAATGATAGCCTAGAAGAAGCAGCGATAGCCTAGTCGGTGACCGTTGGACTCGCAGAGGTCTCGAGTTCGACACCAAGGCGCGCAGTTCTGACTTTTCGAATTTATGTTCGTATTAAATAGTTAATTATCGCTCGCTTTACATCTTTATGGTGAAGGAAACATCATGAGGAAACATGCGCGTCTGAGAGTTCTCCATAAGTTGCTCAAAGATATGTGAAATCTCCCAAGCCGCACTGGGGCAGTGTGGTGGAAGACGCCTGTGCCCACTAGAATACTTATACAGGGCTGCTATTATAACATAGGCTATATTTTATTTAAAAAGAAAAACGTAATGTTACATCTAACCTAACCTACTTTTACGCAAGCGAAGCCGCGAGCGAAAGCTAGTTGATTATAAAGTGTGTCGAAATTCGATCGAAAAGGACAAAAAGATTTTTAGTACATTTGGCTTTAAGCACCTTTTCTTCTTAAAAACTTCACCTGTGCGAAATCTCACACTCCAGTACGCATAATATGCTTTATAAAAGTGGATACAAAGTTATCTCTTTACGTATTTATATACAGATTTTGTTGCATAAAATACTCGTATTATTTCTCACTGCACTCCCTTCCTTACAAATAAATTATGGTGTCATGGTGTTCTGCCGGATTTAGGTGCTTCCGAACTCAAAGAGCAATATTCAACTCTTCACCTTATGCGTCTTGTTATTTTCCTTATCTCATATGTCATTCGCGTGTACATTTCGTATGGTGCATTGTGTCGGTTCATTCTGGAACGAATCCTTCTAGTCTTATTAAGTCAGAGCATATCGGAGACTTCTTGTTTAACCATTTGTTGTTGAATGTCAGTTTATTTGGAGCATATGTCTTCTGACTTTCGTCATCAAGAGACAAGAATATTTTCAGAATATAAGGATTCTTATAATATTATACACATCAGTTATAGCGTTCATGGGAACAGTCTCTAGACTGTTATACAATTAATATATTTATGAGTATAGAGAGGACCTAGAATTTAGCTATGGTAGCATTGCTTACGGATTAACTTTCTAATGTGTTTCTCCGATCCATATTCCATGCACCCTCAGATTTAGATTTTAATGAGGTAATTTAGCCGAGGTAATCAAACCAAATGTGGGTTATCACGCAAAATTCCTGGATACCGGAGGTTGATTAACGATTTTGATACCGTAAAGCGATGTTTTCCGTTCTGACGCCTCTAATTAAAACCCAAAAGGTCGATACGTCTATGTCAGTAAACGTATTATTTATAATGGAGTTAAACAGTATAGCGAGGAACTAATTGGAGGTTTGAGCCTTAATGTATGCAAACTTTCGAGTATCGTAGTCAAGTTCAAAGCACTTAAGTATAAGATGATAATGAGCGTCAGGAACGAGTTATTATTAATATGTGACTCATTAATATTTAAGGCATCGCCTTAAATTTCAAGTGAACTCCCCAGAGTCCTCAGTGAGGCCGGCGTCGGCGTCGTACGTGTTCGTGTGTGATCATCCGTCGTGCTGTAGGTAATCTCGTCACCTCGGATTATTACCAGCTGCAATGTCTCACAATATTTATATTTTTAATTTCGCGCTACTCTGAACACAAGGATTATACTAAAATTTGTGTTAATATTTTTGGTACACAGCCAAACTTTCATTGCGCTTACCGCGGGCACTATCACAGACTATTGAACTCAGAGCTGTTCACAGCTGCGACTTAACGCTCCTACCAGGCACTATTGACTACATCGTACACAAGACTTAAATTCGTTATGTGCTAAAAGATGGCTGACTTATCTGTATTTCTATTCTATTTAATTGAAAGTTATATTTATTCGATTCATCTATTTGAAATTTGCGCTATTCAAGCGAAACACAGTAACAAAATTATGTTGTTAACCCAATAAACATTCCAACTTTCAAAAGTCTAGCCACAGTAAATAAGCCGAACAAACCTTACCAAGCCATTATGGGAACCCTTCATTTATTTTAGCATTGTGTCTTTTACCGTTCGTAAATAATAAAGTTTCAAATTTCTGCACGCTTGTTTATGAAAGCTCACCAATTCATTACTTTATTTGTTTAATAAAGCTCGAACGGGCACCGCCTGTGTACATTGGGATATAAATTACCTTTAATTTAGGTGAACGATCCAGAAAATATGATGATGTAAAGTTTTCATCAAGCCTTAATAAAAGCGGGCTGGGCGTTGAAAATAACTACGTAACAAGCGAGCTGCACCTACTTGTTATGAAATTTTGTGTGATAAGATTTAGGTGTTATGAAGCTTCGGGCGATTTCACTTATTAGAATATGCTGCGGCTGTGTCCCGGCCACTTCCGGGTAGACGCACGGCCTTGTAACCGTTATGTTCCAGGTAAGTGCCGGCGAACCATGTTTTATGTGAGATTTAACAAGAGCTCAAATTTATGGCACCTTTGAGATACTACGGCTCCGCATCACAGACATAAATGTGCCTGATTGAAGCACCTCTGTGGTCGCTTATACGACGTCAGGTTGCGCAGAAAGCTGTCATAAAAAGAAAATTAAGTAGTGCTATTAGCAAAATATAGTAGTTGCTCACAAGGCAAATTAAAATAAACGAATTTTAAATAAACGTTGCTGCAGCGCGGTTGATTGGAACTGCAGTTCTAAAGTTGAACTTATAAGAAAAGTGTTTTCACACTTTGCCTTAAGATTGGTTTTAGGTACAAGGTCTTTAGAATGATAAATGATACCTACTATCTGCATTTATTAATGAATTCATGAAGCAATTCGTGCGCTATAAACTATATGTTACGCAGTTAATTGATGAGCTTTAGGTTAATTGAGTTATATTATTCTCCATCTAGGAATCAATTACAGATTCCAAGATAACAATATCAATCAATATCTAGTAGAATAATCATATGTAGATGATAGATAATACTGAAGATGGATATTGAAAAGTAGATTCAATGGTAAGATATAAATACTGTATAAAGTACGATGTGCTATGGTTCTCACAGGGCATATGCAAAGTGGATCCTGCTTTATTTAAAGTCATATTCTGAAGTAACGTGTACGGTACACAGTCGGTACAAAACATAATGATTCGAATGTATCTCTGTCGTGAAACTGTACCTTTGGGAACCGCGAGTAATAAAAATTCCGGCACGCGCGTTACAAGTGTGCTTTCGAGAAAGTAATCCGCGAAGAAATACAGCCTCTACCTACTGCTTCCACATTTGTAACTGGGAAATCTCCATTTCTCTTTGACTACCAGTCGTTTCAAAAGCCACCGGGTCCCTCGTGTGTCGTCTGGAGGCGACACTCATAAAAATTCGCCTTGCCGAAGTTTCGCAGTAACGTGTCAGCCGGTGCTCAAAGCGAGTGCTGCAGATTTCGTGTATTATCATTTTATAAGCTATTTAGGGATGCGTGGTCGCTCCAGCTCCGGGATGTTACTCTGACTCGTTAAAACGATTTCTTTGTTACGTTCATAATGTTGTCGTAAAAGTATTTGCTACAATGTTCTGAGTGTTATATTGTACACATTTAGTTTGATATGACGTCATAAAACATGATTTCAAATCAGCTTTTAACATTACGTTTATTCAAGTAAGTTTATTACTAAATCTGCCTCAGATTATATAAAATAATGATTATGATCATAGTTGGTTCTTTTTCGAGAACGTAGCACTAAATAGTTTATGGTATTAGCGTATATTTGTATATAGCCTTACATTTATATTAGTGCAGATTTGATAATCGATGTTTGCTCCGAGTGCGCTGTGAATGAAGACATATATTTTTTAGTATTACTATATTTAAGATACTTTCTGCTCATTACCTTATTCACTGAGTATTATTATAATTTAATCAATAATATATCATGCGTCTACCTACTTAATAAGCACCATATCTCTGGTTACAGAAAACGATATTAGACAAAACCGCGGCAAAACCTGTTCAGTGGTTTTCATGTGATACAAGAACATACAAACAGACAGACAAACATCTAAAAGGCTGAATTTTGGGTTCAGACCTCTCTCAATCAATGATTTACTTTTATAACAGTATACATAGATAGGGCATAATACCACAAGGACTTCTCAATAATAGTGGTTACTTAATTAATTAAATTCTGCTTCTATTAATCAGTGAGATGTGATAATTAAGAAGGTTTTAAACAGTAATCAAATATAGTTCAAAATTCCACAAACAAATTGCTCTAACTAAGTTAAGGTAAAAGCAATGTGAAACAGCTTTGATCGTTGAACGAAACAAAAATACATTCACAGCACCGGCTTAATTAATTTTCAGATCTTGTAAATAATGTGATACAAACGAAGCGTTTCATTTTCCATCTCGTTTGGTACATTAAATCACAGTTGATCGTTTGGCTCGTTAGCCATAACTCACGATATCAATATCATTTCAATTAACAATCTTTATTTATGAGCTTAATACGGTAGTAAATCTCGGACGAAGTCTCCAACGAGGCTTGCCTTCTCAGTCCTCCTTCATTAATAAACAAAGCGGGAGACAGCAGCGAATGGCGGTCCTAGCGTTATGAGTTTTATACCTTCTCCACACTTTAGCCCAAGAACCCACACAGGTTACAGTATAATAATTCTGCTACAGTGCTTCAACGTGAGTTACCAGTTGTATAATAGTCGCCTATGTGTTCTTGATATACTGTAGCTTCTTGTCCCAACACCCAACATTACGACCTGTGTGTCGCTCGTAATAACTTTGGAGGCTCATAACGCCGTCATTTGTTAACATATTTGATTAAAACCTGTAATTCATTAAAAATATTAATAAGCAACACATATACCTGCGGATACTTGCTTAATTTAACTGCTCAAAGGCCTAAGTATAAAAATAAAAGTTTGTCCGTGGTATCCAAATTAGAAAATGAAATATTTTCTTGTTTATTGTCTTATTACAGTTATTACTTAGTAAGATATTATTATGGTTAGATTTATTTTAAATAATTATACATATATATATTTATATATACAATTATTTATGTGATCAGTGATAGCCTAGTGGGAAACCGTTGGACTGCCACGTAGAGGTCTGGAGTTCGAACTCAAGGCGCGCATCTCTGACTTTTCGAACTTATATGCGTATTAAACAGTTAATTATCGCTTGCTTTAACGGTGAAGGAAAACATCCATATGAGTAGTAGAGCCTCGCTGATTTCAGCATGAATGGACCGGCTTGACCCGGGAAGAACTACCCTCTCACAGAATATCGACGTGAAATACCAGTATTCCTACTGTTATATTTCGTTCGGTGAGTGAGAGTGCCGGTGGCCCAATCACCCTCGTTCCCCCTTCCGGCTCCTTCTCCTTCCCACTTCCTTTCCTAAAGGGTCAGCAACGCGCAAGTGATTCCTCTGGTGTTGCAGGTGGGCCGTACGCTAGCTTGCCTAAATAGATAAAAAAAAAAAAATATGTCTGAGAATTCTTCATAATGTTCTCGAAGATATGTGAAGTCTGCTAACCCGCACTAAGCCAACGTGGTGGACTATGGCCTCATCCTTCTCACAATGAGAAGAGGCACGTGCCCAGCAGTGAGACAGTTTAATACAGGGCTGATATTATTATAATGTAACTTAGGCCTGAAAATGATTTAAAAATAAAGGCGCATCTATTGACATACGTATAGTCTTACTCTTCTATCCTCGAAGGGGTAGGAGTAGATGTGTTTGTCCCACGTAATATGTAATAGGCATATTGCTTTCTATCGGATACGGTTCTAGACATCGTGTTCCTACTAAGAATTTCTGGACAGAAACACCCAATAATTTCTTGCCCGATCAGAGAATCAACCCGAGACCAATGCAGTCGCATTCACTACTGATGCCGCACCAAATAAGTCGCTTTTTGTTCTACGAAAAATACATAAATAATTCGTGTAAGGATAATCGTAGGCAAAATTAAAGTTGAATACTGATAGATTTTTTTAAAGCTAATGTTTCGTTGCGTCATTTTTGCTTATGCATGCGGTTGACATTCAAGGATGACTTGGGTAACGATGTAATTAAAAAATTTGTTTTATCCAAGCGCAAATATGTGGGCGATAATTCAAATAACTGAAAGATAAATATAACTCATTTTGAACTAAAAATGCTAAATATTTTGATCTAGTGAACTAGCAGCTTGCAAAGTATGTTACTTGTGAATAAGTTTTCTAACATTAGTTTCATGATTTTTAGATTATGGATACAATTGTTATTTTATCCAGAAAATAAAATAAATCATTTTTTAAATTCTTAGTTATATAAGATACGCCTTTTTAATCTGCTAGAATAATTGTCAAATGACGGTGAAAACGAAAAAAGGTCGGACGATACTATTATGTGACGTAATCGCTATTTCAAAGCAGGCCCCAAAAAAAAATTTGCGATATACTCCATAAGTGTTCTCTATCTTTGCAAGCAACTTTGATGCTGTTACCAAATAAAGATTAGTTCTAAATGCTATTTGCTGTTGCATATTAAATGAACAAACTACTTAATAAAACAATATTTTATATTTAAGAGACAACTTTTGTGTTTATTCCCTGTATTGCGGGGACTTTAGAAACATACATACAACAGGCATAAATAAAACTCAGATCCAGAACAACAATTTGAACATCACACAATTTTTGTTAGTGCTGTGACGAGGCTATTCTTTAACTATTACGCCATCCCTGAAACCATTATATCACTACTGCATCTGCACTGCTATCGGCAATAGTTCTGAACGCAATGCTCCAAATCTGGATTTCCAAACGTGACAGATCGTTTTAGTGACCGTTATCCCATTAGGTCTCAATCTGCACCTATTGAGGCTTAGAGCGTAACTTGTGTGACACTGGCTCCTCTTGGACCTAAACTTTATTATAAATGAACGCAGTTATGTATGCACGGATGGTGTAGTGGTTTTAGAGGTCGCTATTATTGGGCACTGAGTATTGTGGAGCTCGGTCACCACATGGAAGAAAATTATTTTTAAAAAGATTACTAGTAATTTGAGTTTCAATTGCAATTGAATGCTTGTATTAGGAGTGGGTTCACGTCAGCAGTGTAATGGGTGGGATTCGAACCCGCAACCTCTCGATCGCAAGTCCAATGCCTTATCCATTAGTTTTTCTTGTCTGGGTGCTCTTAGTGTCCGTTGTTTAAATTATTGTATAGTCTTCTGCGAGACAGGAATTATTACACTAGTAATAATTCCTATCTTGCAGAGATCTGTCTCCTTAATAAAAGTAGAGGTATTACTGAGTATACATACTGCTTTTTTAAATACATAATAGTTTAAAAAAACTAAAAAACACGGTTTATTAAAAAAAGGAGAAAATAATTTAATAGTTTTAATGTAAAAAGCGTGGGTTGCTTTCTAAGATATTTTGATAACCCCCACCCTACGCTTTTTTACATTAATATTATTAAAGTATATTCTACTTTTTTAATAAAGCGTCTTTTTTATTTTAAACTATTATTTTTTTCCTAAGTTATTGTATTGTCATCGGTCCTCGATAAGTGTACAAAGTTTCAAATCAATCCGTCGGTTTGATGGGAAAGCTGGCAGGAAATGAGATCGTTGAATGTTTTGTGTTCGCAATGGAAATATTACAAAAAACTAAACGTTGACAAGCGTGTATGAATAAATAATTAAAATATTTAAAGTAAGGGAGGTATTCCGGGATCGTAATAAATAGTAATCCGTAGTCTCTGCCTACCTCTCTGTGGAATAGGTGTACTATGTATATAGGATGGAGTTCTACCTGGGACTCGCCTCACTATTGTCTCGATAAAAAAAACAATACGTATTCCAAGAATACATTTTTCAGTTGAGTCTAACAAAACATGTAGGTCAAATATCTGTCACTGATGGGCCCCTACGGCTTAGGTGTCCGGTTATATTGAACGATACTCACGATATTGCTGGGACATAACAATCGAATACGAATCGAATCTATAAGCGTTCTTAGTTTTTTATATATTTATAGCTAAACCCGGCAATGCTTCGCTGGGGTCTTGTGTCTGGTGGTTTCAGTCTGATAGTTTTAGTTGCCCGTTGTTTAAGATAAAATTGTGTCAACACAAATCGAGAATCGAGACATTTGAATAATCGACTGTAGTATCGCTATCGCACTATTTTAACAGAGTAGTATATCTAACATCTATCTGTGTACCAACACAACGCTGTAATTAAATGAATGCACAGTTGTGTAAACATTTCAAGTCAATCCATTAACTAGTTTTTGAGTATTGCGTACACAAACATACGAAAGTAATTTTTTTATATATAATGATTACATACGACTGCCTCGGTAACACTGCGGTGGTAAATGCGGCTACCATGCATAAGATACTAGCAATCCACCCAGGCTTCGCACAGTACAATACCTTAGCAAATTATACACCTAAACCTTCCTCATGAATCACTCTGTCTACTGGTGAAAACCGCTTGAAAATCAGTTTAGTAGTTTATGAGTTTATCGCGAACAGACAGATAGACGTGACGTGGAACTTTGTTTTATAATATGTAGCGATTGGGTTCGATTCCCCATGAAGAGGTTATCGGGGCATTTTTGTTAAAATTCTAGTAACAGCACGGAATCTGAAAATGTGCTCGGCAGATGGCAATAGCCTCAAAGAGACTCAAAACGAGCTAGCGGAATAAAGGTGTAAAACACCTCTGTCTATCCTCCCTGAAACACAGCCATGAGACTTTGTATGTACGTAACTTATAACATGTTGACATTGCTTTTATCAAACTTGTATTAAAAAAAATATATTATTTTAAAGATGGATAGGCATATTTGTATTAAGCATAGGCTGTCTGCGGCTAAATGATTTTGTTATTAATTGGTGTCCTAAAATTACTGTAGAATTTTTAATATCTAACTAACAATGGATAAAATACAGTAATAATTATGTCTCTTTCTTATGGAATAAAATACAACTTCTGAACTAGGAATAATTCCTTTGTCGTGGGGGACTTTATAAGCATTCAAATAATGGACACAAAAAACACCCAGGCTTGGAACAACTATTTGTTGATCACACAAATTTTTGTCTCTTGTGGACATCAAACCCATAACACCCAGAAAAGTGGCAACGACAAGGCGCTCATTCAAACAACCTTGTAATCGACACGTGTATTCGCACACGAAGCAGCGAAACATACTGCTGTTCGATGTACTCGCTAAAGCCTCTTATTTGTTGATTCTACCACACTTTAATATTATAAAAGCCCTATACTTGGTCTCTTCTTTTTCTTTTCGTGTGGTTAGTGGCCAACGTGTTGTTTAAGCCCTTAGGACTCTCACATGGCTTAACGACTGCTGTCAATTTGGTAACAACCGGGACCGACTTTACTCGACTCTCCGAAGCACGGAGAGCCTCAGATGAAATATCACTAAGCGGTCACTCATCTATATACTGACTGCACCCAACGTTGCTTGACCTCGCTAATCGTTTACCGATCAGTGAGTGCAACTGGCTATGAGCCTATACATGGTGTGCAACATTAATTCAGCGCTATTTTAACTTGGTGTGTACTGAGGGTAAACATTATTAGTTCCATTTCGGAGAGATTTAGATTTTTTTAGATTGCATGTTTTCACATTAAATACGTTGTGTTGGTGATTAAAAAGAGTTGCCCGTAGCTTCTAGTCTGTACTTCTTATATGTTCTAGGCACTTGCGTTGCTGAACATGACAGTAAATGTAAATTTACATTAATATGTGTAATTTGTCATTCACAAGTGTTACTTTGTGACCTTTATAATGAAACGTAATTTTGATTACCAAACTAATAATACCACGTGACTTTTTTTACCGTCTTGATAATAATATGGTGTGTTGTGTAGGTGGAATAGAATCTAATAGTATTTGTGTACTAGCATTTTGAGATCACGCAACGTCACAGTCTAAGCGCATGCTACTAAAAGGGCGGCGGGCGACCGGGAGAATGTGTTCGGCGCTAGCGATGGCGAGCGGCGAGTGCCCTTGAAGATAGTGTTTATGTTATTTGTAACGAAATCATCCATAATTTGTAGCGCATTATTAGGGTGAATACGTTTACGATTTTGAATTATTTTCAAATATTTTCACATTACTTTTTTAAATGTTTTAATATGAAAATAGATTATAAATAAGGAGTGTACAATGGTAGATTAATTTCAGACAATGTCAGTAAAAAATAAAATAAAAAAATAACTATGCCTGAGGCTTCTACTCTATTTACCTATCACGCCCTATTTTTTTCAAGACGGTAAAATAAGTCACGCGGTATAATGATTATAATATAATTATATAAACATTTATTTTCTAAATGGATCGCTTAAAAGTTATTTCTTACTTATTGTCTTTTACAAATAACTCATAACTGGTATGTTATAATTGTAAATATTCTAATCGTCGCTGTCGCCATATAACACATTAAACGTCGAGTATGACAGTGATTTTTATATCAATAAGAGTTTAGGTCGCTGGTCACGTAAAACGTCAATCAGTTATCCCTCATTCTGTACAAAATACAATTTGAGTGCGTCTCGAACCCCATTATCTAAGTATCTCGACTTCTAAGTTCTCTAAGTACATAAAGACGGTAACGACAACTATCTGTACGGAGTTGAGGCAGTCGCCGTGACCGAAACCGGTCTGGAGTCATCATCATCATTTTAGTTTCAATAGCAATGTTTGTAATGCTTGGAGGCTTGCTCTGCACCAGTTGCTACTAAGCTTGGTAATACCACCAGTCGTGGTTACATTACTTGTGATCAACACTATTAAGAGACTTAACGACGTCTTAACAATTTAAGTCTTCAATTGTTTATGATCTTTTAAAACTTCCATAAACTCAAAATTAGTATGTAAGTACATGTGATAACTGAAAGTCAGAAAATTTTGTAGTAAATGTCACTGAAATTTAATTTATCCCGGTACGCACTGTGCTGATATGAACTCTAAAATGTCGTATACGTACAACTCTAAATTCAGTGCTGTTGGGTTTAATAACTAGACATTCTCAATAACAGCGTGGAGTTTGTGACCCGGAGGAGACATCAGTAGAAACGTCTCGTTTTACGCGGAACTTTACCATTTCTGGTAAAATATGTAAGTGTTGCACCACTGTCTACCTCCTTACGGATACAGGCGTCAGACTTATTTATTACATGTCAACAATGTATTATACAGTTGTGCAAATAACTAAAAAATATTATCTTACGTATAAACTATTCCGTATAAAGTAGTTTAAAATTAACTAAAAAAAAATCACAAATATAACTATAAAAATAGTTAACCATTGATTTTGTAAGATTATTCAACAAAGGAGATGTTACACTTTTGAATAGGACTCCGGCTATAACTTGTACATCCTCAGGAAACCTGGAAAATGTACCCCTAAATACATTTAGTTACGAAATTCTTTATTAATTTCGCAAAATAAAATATAAAATGTTTGACGTTTATCGTACGGACTATCTATGACAAGTTGGTAGATGACATTTATACATAACCTAGAATTGTCAGAAGTAAAAGAACTCTTGCTAGAATAATATTAACCAAAGAATTGATAATTCTTGTAGAAATGAAAGGAAATCTTATGAATTCAGGAAATTGTAATAAGAAACACCAATACAGCATTGGAATATTTATTATCAGTCAATATGACATTGACAGTTAATGTCAAACATAAACAAAATGTTTCGTTCCGGAGTGCACCCTGCAAAGTCAGTATATTATATGTGTATGATAGTTTAAATGAATAAATTATACTCTAAAACATATTTATTATTGATATAATATATATTTATATATTATATACATTAATTATATAGTACTTTTGTACAGTTTTCGATCTGATTTATAAACGCATACAAAATTATATGATCAAGAACCACCGCCATATTGAATATAATGGCAATAATATAAAAACTATTATTTTTATGCGCAAACGTAATTCGACTTAAATTCAGGAAATAATATTTTTCCCCAATTCCTGGTATTTTTTGCTATTTTTTGGCTGATAGTACATTTCATAGCCGAAAATGAAACATCTCCTTTGTCGACATCTAACGTCGTAGAAAGTTGTGCAGAATATTACAAGACAATATTTTTTTATTTCTACGTACATCCAATAGGCAAAATTTCGTATATAAGTGGTATTCTCCTACATTGAAATAAACAACATATTATGTGAACTGAAATTACGTTTCAATTCATATTATACGTTAATTAGACTAGATCGCAACTCAACTCAAAATATTGTTATGTTTTGCTTCATGAAGCACGTTGCTAAATAATTATATTTGAAACTTGGAAATAAGGCCAAAGGATTACTTTTTTCACTGTATATGTTATAACTGACAATCAATAAGTCATAAGTTACAAGACACTGATATTTCATCTATTTCGTCATCGTTCGCCGACAGGCACCATGTGTTCAATTTTAACTCTGCAACATCGCATCCAATTCTGAATTCAGTCCAGCTATGTTTAATTTAAACCTTATTGCATTGTAATACGGAACACATAACTATGCACTCCGTACGTAGGTCTTCCGACGACTCGGATCGCAATTAAGTGCTTCCTGCACGTTCGCGTGGCAAAGAAGGTTAGTCAACTAATTATGACACTCTTTTGCTTCATATTAGTAACGTTTGGAAGACCCGGAATACACAATTATTAGCTCTTTTTATTTGAAGCTTTTGCTTCTCGTTTTTCAACGTATGCTCCGGCTTTTTATTAAAGATCTGGTGGGAATTGGAATAAGTGTCATTGATCGTTGTGTTAAGCAGTTAACGGCGTATTTTATTTATACGATTTATGTCCTATGGGCTCTGGGATTTTTGTTGATATTCTACATTCTTTTAATTGATCACAGAAATTAGTTTAAGAAATCATGTTGCCACTAATACCGAGTTTTTGCTGATAATTATGTTAATAAATAATAGAACGAAAATTTTAGGTTTATATCCAAGGTTCGATTTATAGGCCTGGGCCTATATAACCTATAGTATTTATTGTGCTCAATACAAAACTTTGAAATAATTATATTTCAACTAAATTTTGCCCGCGACTTCGCTCGCGTAAATGTAGGTTATATTAGTAACAGTACTTTTTCTGGATGAAAGGTAGGTGTGTCCTATTTTAAACCCGTGATACAAACTCGTACACGCATTTTAATATTAGTTACGAAATAAATCGACTGTTTAATGGACATATCCTCCAAAAATATATTTTGTATTGAGCAGCTTTATATGCGCGAATCCTACAGGAGAATGGATTAGGATAGAAAGTCAACCAGGATATGGTTAACCCGTCGATCAAGTTTCAAACATATTCGATGAACGGTTTAGGAGTAATAGATATCGAAGCATCATTACAAATTATCACATTTGTAATGTTACTAGATCTTCCACGCGGTTTTGACCCACGATTATATTGCTGCACCTGTGGCGCGAATCATGACATAACATAGCTTATGTTACATCTGGAAAACTAAGCTTTAGTAGTTATTGAATTTGTTCTTTACAAATAAAAATCTTTCCTCTTTATAATATTTATACAGAAAACAGGATTAAAAAGAAAAATATTAGTATTTATATATAAACAGGATAACTTAGGAAAATTGTGGTGTCTACCAAAAAAGATATCGAACACTTTTACTTCAAAAGGTCTTCACAAATTTATGTCAGAGGCGCGTGTATCCTTAAAACATAACATTTGAGCTATAGTTACTGACCCTTAAAATATAAAAATCTACAGTTCAATAGAGAAACAGGAACTTTTGTTTATACAGATAGTTTACTTATTTATTTACTTATTTTGTTTTCGGCTTTTTAGCGGACATATTCAGAAATAGAGTAGGTAGATAAGAGTAAGTTTATGAGCTATGTGACATTAAAGTCTCAGCAATCTGTATCTACTTGTTAGCATTTTAGTTTACTTTGACGACATTAAATATTAATAACAACATCCTTGTCTAATAAATATGTAAAAGTGAAAAAGCAAAGGCGGCGCACAAGTTTGGCTCTCAATACTGTTTATGCTCAAGGGATTGCGTGCTAAAATATTTATATACACGCGCACCTGATAAAACTATGTCAAATGATGGTTGCGTATAAGAACGGTATGTGTTTTACACCAGTGGCTTACGTATTTTACGTAGAATAAGGAAAATACCAGCGATATAAACAGCACCTACTTCCAATTTCCTTTTGCTTACTATGTTTGCGACACAGATGGTTTTCTCGGACTTAATGTTACTCCACTTTAGCTAGACTTGCCTGACCTGTATTCGCTCAGTGATCTAGTTATTAGATATATGTGCTTGAGGTAGCACAGTATACCGGCTTTGAAAGAATCAGTTTATTGCCGCGTCATTGGGTGTGATCCCATGTTTTATTAGTACTTTCTTACTTGACCAGTAATTGGTAGTTTATTGAAACATGTTTTAAATTTATCATTGTATTTTGTGTTGTGTATAAAATCTCTAAAAATAATATCATACTTTATTCATAAAAGTGCACCAATAGGGACTCCAAGAAGTGAGTTCCTTGCGAAATCTTAACCGAACTACAAAGTACCGAGCAGGCAAATAAAATTAATCGAGATTAAATTATACTATTATTATTAAATTAACATAACACAACGTAAACCCACATGAAACATTATATTTATATGTGCATAACGAGTACGAATTATTTAAAATATCGTGTATGAAAAAATTCTTTATATATTAGTAGGTACTTTACCTACTCATATATAAAGAATATTTTGAAATTTATATTAGTATAATATAAATTTAATAAAAATGCATTGTTTTCTGTCGTCCTGTTTGTTTATTATTATAAATTCAATTAAAATAATTATACAAAATAGTAACTTTAATCGATAATTTATAATCGAATATGATCAACGTCGTCCCTTAGCATAAGCGTCACAGAATCCAAGCTATATTTTACAAACTATAGTACAGCGCGTACATTAGAGTAAACAATAGCATACGTATATACATGTCATGAATAAATCAATACAGCACATAGTACAATACCGTGTAGCACGAACACATTGCCAGAAGTTGTCAAGTTTGTGAATTTAGCATGTAATGCCGCGGGGCGCTGGCGCAATATGCCTATTGCAGCTTTAATGCCCTGCGGTTTGGAATCGGTCCACGTACGGAGGTCACTATAAAAGTGGTCGCACCCTGGCGGTGTTCAAATTGTTTTCATCCCACAAACTCACACGGTACAGTTAACATGGCAACCAAACACAAACTTAATTTATTCTAAAGTTAGATTAGATTCTGTTGCTTTGTGTTGTAAAACTATAACTGAAACCGACGTCCACCAAATTCTATTTTCTTTTGCGTGTAATGGATTTTAACGCTCAATTGTTGTTTATTGAAAAGAGCGAAGGGTTAATCAACTGTGTCTAATCATATAACGATATCATTCGATCATTCGATCGAGTTACTTACCCACAAAATAAAAATTCATATTTTATTTTGGCGCGAGCTTCGATGTTAAAATATTCAAATATTCTGACGAAACACTTGAGCCTCTAGCTTGAAGCCGACATTTCAAAATGGAAATAGACCTGTTCGTGCCTACAAGGGAAATCGTATTCGACATTTGACGCAAAATGATGATGCAAATTTGGCGAAAATATTATGCGCGGTTAAGTATCAATGGTAACCGCTATCCGAGTGTTCGGTTTGTGAGTTGTTACAATTTTATCGGCACACACTTTTATACACACGTTTCACTGACTAACTATTATCTGTTTTCAATCAAAAGAAAGGGAAAGATTTATAGTACTTTTATCACAAAGGAACTGTCTCTTTGTCCAATATTAGGTTTCATTTTTATATGTCTTTGAAGTTTATTTTTGCTTATTCCAACTTGCCACAACTTTTCCGCATGAGCTTGATAACACCTAATCTAAACAGCAATATTATAGCCTGTTTGCCTTTAGAAAATATGTGTATTGACAAATAACGTCTTATCGTATTCTTATTGATATTCGAATATTTTGTATTGGTATATTTTCTTTAAGTTGTCATACTACATTGAGTAACGCTACAATGTATGCATGAAAATAAATATATCAACTGTGGCAAAGGCTGTGTAACCAAACGAGTTTGTAACGACTTGAGGTGCATCACTTGAATTTGAATTTCATATTTTGGCATAGATAGTACTTGTGTGGAGGTACCTATATATTATGAAAATGTATTCATTTGCGTCTTATATACTAAATGTATGCTTGAACTTTGAATTTGACTATGTTGCGTAGTAGGCGATTTTCATCGGATATAATCGTCTACGCGGTGAAACTGACAAAATAATATGTATGATTTTCTATTCACCTTATCCCGTATGTGCGAGCAAAGTATCTATGAAGCAAATAAAATTATTTTACATGTCATTAACCCTTTCACAATGTACGGCGTAATCTGACCCACTATCATGTTGCGGAACTAACTTTAAAATAGGTTGTCGTAGAGTGAAAGTTTTAGATTGTATACCTAAAACAATTAATCTGCGAGTACGCCTAAGCCCCTCGTCTACAGATTACTGCAGCTATAGAGAGATACTTGTGCCGTAAAACAATAGAGTCCGTAGACAAACTGTTACACTCACAATCCCCACCTATTATGCATATGCTATTATTCTAAGTTATAGTTTCTCCGTCTCTAGTTAGAACTTCGTGTGAATTGTTAAATTCCATTTCTGAAAAGCTACTCTGTGCCACAGGCGTCCCTACTTCCTAACTAGAATTTAATTATGAATATCTGGAGACTGTGGGTACTCACAGTTTGGTACAAAGCATTAACTTGCGTGCTATGCCAATGTGCCTACATTGGCCACTGGGGCGTTTGCTCTGGCGTTATGTACCGTCACTGCAGAGCTTGTTATCATTTATGATGGATGAATAACTGACAGTATGAACACTGTTCACGTGGCAACAAAGCTTAATGAAACAATGTTGCGGTTAACTTGAAAATTACATCAACCACGAGTTTCTATTTTGTAGTACACCTAGCACCAACACAGTAACTAAGTTGATTGTTTCATGGGTTTAGTGGTAATAAACTTGATTGCCAAATTACGATCTCAAAAAAATGCGGAAAAGACGAGGATCAAAAAAGTTTAATGGTATATTTTATTCTTATATTATTGTTTATAGATCGCCTTTCCCTTTGATGTAGTAAAGTATTATTACCTTTTTATATATAGAAATTGTCACGTTATATGGTAATAATATAACACGGTCGGCCGTGGTCTACATATTTTGTTGCTATATTTTTTGCTTTTAACTAGTTATTTAGCAACTACAAATTGCTTGAAATGTTGAGTGCTTCGATTAGAACTGGGTTCAAGTTAGAAGTGCAATGTGTGGTGACTAAAATCATGATAAGAAGATCGCTTCACGAGATGCTTATTTATAGGAATGACTAACCTACAAAATTACTACTGCTTATGCGCATATTTGTCACCTACGAAGAAATGATTTATTTCTAAAATATTCTATTTAATGGGTTCCTTTACTACAGATCCCAATTTTGATAGCTAGATTGCTAGCTGTGCATGCATTTACGCTCTGTCATCGGTCCCATAGAAAACAGCAGTCGATCTTTTTATTTTCGTAGCTTACCTATTGGAATTATCATTATGTATTAATACGATACTGGACTATACTATAACTATATATATCTACTCTTTGTGAGCGCGAGCGCACGTCACTAGCCACCTCCCGCGACCGGCACCGGACTATATAAGCGGAGGACAGTGTCAGACGTCTCACTTCCGGCTGGCTTCAAACTTAAAATTATGTAATACAGTGATTATATATATATATATGTGTGTGTGTGTCTTAAATATAAACTGAAAGTCAAGTATTATATTTTTATTATTTAAATCCAAGTTTCAAAGATAGGAGTTATCCCACTTTAATTCAACAGCGGCTTTTTTATAAGTATGAGAAATAATCTTAGAATTGAAGTACCTCCTAGGGTACTTTAAGATATTATAACTTATTGTGCCTGTAACAGATTTTATTGTTATATTCTCGTTAAACTATATATATAAATTGCTTAGTATATAATCTAGCTCATGTGAAAAGCATATTATTTAGTTAAAATTCTATTATATGAATTTTTTTGAACCTAAAAAGATAAAATTCTAATGCTAATTCGTAACTTATATTATAAATGCGAATGTGAGTTTGTTTCTTATGCTTTGACGCCTTAATTACTCGACCAATCATAATGCAATTTCGCGTACACGTTGTCAGGGATACAGAGAAGGACAAAGGGCCTTCCATCCCGGAAAAAGTACTGTTTGCAAGGGTTAGAAAATTAACAAAACCTACATTTACGCGAGCGATCCCGCAGACATAATCTATCTCTGATAAAATTTGTATTTATGGATAGTAATGATCGTGACATTGTGAATTGTGCATATCATGTGAAAGTGCATTTTGAAACAAGGTTCAATATTCAATCACAAATTATCACTCTGATGATGTTCTAATATTTGGAAACGGTGTTGTTTTTATACGACGGCGTCAAAAGTAAGGCTTAGCAATATTTTATAGCATGCCAAAGAAATAGGTGTACTTAAAACCGTATGTACCTATATACTTAGTACTTATAATTATGTCTATTATTTTGGCACGCTCTGTGGCATTGATGGATAATAAAAAAATGTTGGTAATCATTAGAACCTTTTACTGTGACAGGGTAAAAAAAATATTACTGCCGGTATCGATATGCCGCACTACATTCTTTTAAATGTATTGCAATCTATTTTGTTTTTTTTAACACAAAAGTAATCCTCTTTGTTCTCCTTAAAATAAGTCGTTATGTCACGATGGATTTAGAAACAATAAAGACACGGACACTGAGAATACCAAGTGCCGTAACAACCATTTTTGGATTACACATTATTTTGTCCAGTGTGGGAATTGAATCCGCTTGACTTGGGGAACTGGCAGCGGTGAGGCCATGACACAAACCACTCTGCCATACATATGTACAGTGCATACTTTCAATTTCAATCTTTATTGCATTGCATTATGTATAAAAGATCTTATTAGTACTTAGAGTAACATATGCTATATTATATTTAAAAATGTACTGTTACTAACATAACATAACCTAGTTTGATTAGGTTATATGTGACTTAGTATGTTTACTTTTACGCAAGCGAAACCGCGGGCAAAAGCTGGTAATCTATAAATTTGCTTGTTACTTTGAACTAAAAGTGTATATTTAAATGAAATTAAGTATAATTTTCATTTTAAATATATACAACATCGTTATTATAAAAGAAGGTTAAAACTTGACATTGACTTTGATAACGGTTTGAAGGCATTCTAATTTTAAAAAGGAACACATTCAGAGCTATTTGAACAATGAAGAATGAGCCATCGAGCCCAAAAGTTTCGACGAGACATCAAAGGGGAAGATTTATTTAAAGGAAAAAGAATCTTCTTTGTATGTACATCTACATATATAATAGGGTATCTAGCAGCGTAGTGGTAGTAAATGCATCTGCTGTGCATGAGGTCTCAGATTCGTTGCCCGGGTAGGAAATAGTGTAATAATTGGGATTTTTGTCAAGAAATTCGCCGTAACGGAATACGCAGTGGGATCTAACATAGTTGGCAAGTTTAACTTGCTAATAAATATACTAGTATAATATATTAAGCCTGCTAAAATCAGAGAACCCTGGCAGTGGTGTACTTACAGAAGATTCCAGTATAAAAGCCTTCTGAGAATATACTTAGTCTTGCCATAAATATTGTAACAAGGAAATTGTTTTTCAAGTTTTCTATTTATTACTTCTTCTCCCTAGCCTTTATTATTCCCAAGTCACTTGGGGTCGGCGTTTCGGGTCTAACCGGATTTGACTGGATATCAGTTTTTACACGGAGCGGCTGCCACCTGACCTGCGTAACCGGAAGGCTAACGATACCCTAAGGCTAGACCAGTTCAAGATATTATAGGGCACTGACTTCCCAATAACGACTGCCATAGATGTTCATGGCAGCCGGGACCGACGGCTTAACGTGCTCTCCGAGGCACGGAGCAGGCGATAATTGTCAATCAATACGCACATAATTTTGAAAAGTAATTCTATTTATTACTGTTATGTGTATTAGTTTAAGCATTAATATAGTAACATTAAAAATATATGAAGGTCATTCAAAATGATCTCCATTAGCTTTAATACAGTCCTTTAAACTTTGAGGCTAGTTATTAATAGAAACACGTATTCTCTCCATAGGAAAATTCTTCAATGCCAATCTTATGGATTGTTTTAGGGATTCTAAATTATTATGGCATTTAGAGCATGCCATACTCTTTAAAACTAACCATAAATCATAATCCAGCGGATTAAGATCGGGACTAGATCACGGCAAGTCATCAGCTCTGATGAAGTCCGAAACGTTCGTTTCCGCGTCTTGCTGAAAGGACCATTCTTGCTTATGGAACATGGTGTTGTTAAGAGGCTTACCCACCTTCTCAAGAATCGTATCTTGATACACTTGTGCTGATGTTTTGACCTTTCTGACAAAAATATGGCTCAGTCACTCCTTGATAGCTAACACCCCACCAAACCTGGTAACTAAGTACCTAAAAACGCTTACGTTTTCAGATACAGAGAAATTGCTAGTAGTTGTAAAATAATTTCTTATTGTTTAAGCAATTTTTGATTATAATTGTTATTGTTTAAAACTATTTTAGTTTTATACCTAACTATATATGTTTGCAGTACATGTATAAATGTTTTTTGTAGACCCTTACTTTATTAGCAGTAGAATAAATATGTAATATAAGAAACAGCCTGAAACACAGGTCTTTGACCTAGTTCAGTTAATACAATGTAAAAACAGACTTCATAAACAAGTCTCTTGTGTCCGATATTTAAATTGTAAATGTTTTCCTTTAGTTTAATTATAGTTTTAATGTGAATTTAATACAATAAGTAGCCTGTAATGTGTATATAACTTTTATTTATTGTATAAAAATGTATTATTATTATTCTCTTTATTACTCTTTTTTCTAATGATTACATTTTAAATATAAATATACAAACTATACGTAAAAATATATAATATATATATATATATTTTATATAAATTTAAAAATATATAAAACTGAAATGACCCACCGAAATCGGGAACAGGGTCCAAGCTGACGGTGGTTAGGGCCCCAGAGCGAGGAATCTCCTCAATATACGCGCCGTGTCGAGAAGTACTGCCTTTTGGATCAAGGACTTGATCCAGCCATCTAAGGCGAGCCTCTGCAGGTGGTGGTCGAGGCTCTTAGGTATTATACCATTGACTGTAATGACTATTGGCACAATAATCGCCGAGTCCAGACGCCACATATCGAGAGCATAATCTCGTGAGCTAGGTCCAAGTATTTCAACTCTTTTTCTTTTTCAGCTTTCACAAGATTCCCGTCATGCCGAATAGTGACATCGATGCTCATTGCTCGGCGCTCCAATTGGTCTATCAGCACAATATCTGGCTTGTTCGCCACAATTGTCCTATCAGTGATGATTGGCCGATCCCAGTACAAAGTTGCACGACCATTTTCGAGAACTGGATCGGGCACATACCTGTAATACGGCACTTCAGATTCCACAAGGCCATACTTCAAGGCAAGTTGCTGATGGACAATCCTGGCTACCTTGTTGTGTCTATGCAAATACTCTCCATTGGCAAGACAAGAACAACTGGAGATAATATGTGTAAGAGATTCTCCGGGCTGGTGACATGCCCGACATATGTCAACCGTTCCATCCTTCAGGATATATCTTCGGTAGTTGTTCGTCATAACAACTTCATCCATAATTGCACAGATAAAACCTTCAGTCTCAGCGAAGAGATCACCGGATCGTAGCCAGGACACAGATGACTGAAAATCTATGTCGGGCCCATTCAGAACCCGGAAAAAGCGTCCATGCAGCTCTTTTCCTTTACATACATCCCTACGCTCGTCAGTTCCAAGTATAATAGGTTTGCGCCAGTTCTCTTTAGCCAGAGTAAGCGGGGTAAAGCCCGTATCCACTCCGACTACATCGCGATGCACGCCCACATCGGTTCGGAGAAAATATTTTCTGAGATATTACACTCCTCACGGTTGTAGAGGGTCTTGGCATGTAAATACCACGACCCCGCGCTTCTGCGGGATGTACAATCTTATTACCGAGGAGCGCGGGTGGTGCATTCAATTCAACAGTGTACGGACCTTTCTATCCAGGGCATCTAATTCCGTTTGTGTCCATCTGTGTATACCAAAGGAGTACATAAGGATCGGCCAGGCCCAACCGTTACAGATTATTATTATTAAACCATCACTAAAGTCAGATAATGTCCACGTTGTTCTCTGTTTACTAATTGGGAAGCTACTATAGAGCTTTGAGCATAAATTTGGTCATCCTGCTTGTTAAAACATTGCTCCATAGTAAAAATATTCTCGTCAGTAAATACAATTTTTTTGTTACCTACCTTTGCGTACCGCTTAAGAAGTTCTTTTGATTTTACCACCCTATTCATTAGTAAGCTATCAGTTAAACCGTAAGACATCTTTTAAAATACGCAACATGGTTCTAGATGCTTTATTCCCGAAATAAAATATTTTGATTTCGGATAGTATTTCTTCGAATTCTTTCCTTTACTGCTTTGATCGCCTTTTTCATTCTAATTCTACGTAGACGGTTAGATCTTTTTCTGTCACAAAAAGAGGAGGTTTCATTATACCTATCAATCGCCCGGTACACAAACATTCGACTAATAGCAAGCTGACGGAGACTTTAAAAAATTGCATTTGGCTCCATACCTACTTTGTGTAATGCTAACACAGCAATTTGGTTCGCTTTTCACCCCACTCCATTTTAATATCACAAAAAGCGAATATGAGAAAACACAATGAATATTCATATAAGAATGACAGATTCCAAATATAAATGTAATTTTTTTTTTTTTTCAATGTATCTGTATTTTTGGCCAGACTTAGTATACTCACTGTGAGGTAGCCTGCTGCAGCTTCTTAATAAAGCTTTATTTATGTTGTAATCATGAGAATAAAGTACGGAGGAAGACCGAGAACGTTGCTGTTTTTTAAACTTGTCACAGGACATGAAAACAAGCGACTGAAACTAGCGATGTGCCATTGGTGCCTACCAATATATGCCACCACAGTAGTATGATCAAAAGAAATGGACAGCTGATAATATAAAAAATACTCAAGAAAAGCGAACTCTCTCGCTAGTGAATACATTTGCCCTACGCATACAATACCGCACTATGTAGTAAGCGGATTACTTCTGCAGTTCCGATATCAGCTTCAACAATATGCGTTCCACGTATATTTTGTGCGCGTAATATCTCAAATGTGTACCAATATTGCAGAGTTAAATACATAATATATCATAGGATCAGAAAATTTTTAAAGGTCAAGGCACCGATTCTTCACGACAAATGTTGCAGATTGTTTGTGCCTAACAACTATTGTCGTGGTAGACAGCACCAATTGCTGGCGCTTCTAGCGTGCCGTACTATGGCACCCTTAAAGTCACCCATACCTCGGTCACTAAAGCAGCTAAACGAAGTTGATATTTTTAAATGAAAAGCGTTATTATTAGAATGTATGAGGTACAATGAGCAGAATGCAAGAGTGCTAAATTTGAAATTTATATTATATGATTAAATAAATAATGATTAAATACTGTAATTGGCGCAAGTCGTTCTATTTGACTTAATATAAATAAATAAATAATATGTAAACTATTTATGATTAATGGAGTCCTTTTCTAGTATTCTTAGGGTACTCGCTATATCCTATTTTGTATGATCGGTCGAGTAGATAAGGCGTGAAAGCAAAACAAACAAACTTACTATCGCATTTATAATATTAATAGATTTGGCCTACAATTACGCGAGCGAAGCCGCTAAAATATAGATTAGGTTAGGTTAGTAACAATTGATAATGGTAATGTCCTATTCTGTACCCCTGACAACGTGTATGCATAATTTCGTGATGATTGGTTGAGTAATTAAGGCGTGCATGCGTAACAAACCAAAAAAACAAACTTACATTGGCATTTATAGTAAGGATTGTACCAATTATTTATCATCAACAAAAGTACATAATGTTATTAATAACAAAATTCAATGGATTACATTTTCAACGTTCATTACTATGGAGGTTTCATATCTACTGTATAATATTATTTTTATTGCTATAATTATTTCCTTACCAAAAAGAACTCACGCCTAGAAAGTTTTCATATTTCGGTAGTCTTCGTTACTCGTAATCAATGGTTGCAAAAAATACCCATAGTAAGCACTAATAAGTTTCAGCAATCTAATTCTCAATAGTCAGCGTTTTGGTAGTGGCGAGGTGCTCACTAAAATCACTGAGGCTTTCGTGAACATTAATCATTTTAGTGAGCCGTGTAAGTTTATATTAAAGTATTCTTAATAGGTATATTATAAAACTAAACCAAAGCGTCAGGTCAACTATTATTTAACTTTATTGTTGTAAAATAGAACTTCTTTTCCACAGTAAAGTTAATTAATGAAAATATTTGAACTGCACAGTTGTTATGGTTCAAGTGGTCAATACAACGCGCTAGGCCTGGTAAAGCCGGTTCGATTCCCAGATAGGAAAACAAATGTGTGGTTCAGAAATAGTTTGTGGTGTTCTTAGTGGCGTTGTTTCAATGTTTGTAACCTTTCATATAAGATAGTAATTATCTATCTAGCATGAGCGTTGTATTTATAAAGTTTAAGAATCCTGCACATAAAAGTAAATTCTCAAGCCTGCCCCTAAACTTGGTATCTATTATATTTACCGTGATTCGTAATAAGATCGCAAGAGTTTGTTCTAATAAGATTCTTTTACGATGTGTACCTTAACACTGAATGGTATTAAATGATGTTAAAGGAAAAAGGTAGGAAACTAGAGAGCTCGGGGGGCGCGCCCGCGGGCACTTGTGCGAGTCATCTTTTTCTCACGGGTATTAATAGCGATTTGAAACAGAGTTGGGTGATTTTGCATAATTTTTCTCAAGTACCTATCTAATTGCCTAATGGAATTAGCAAGTAACCGATATTGGTATAAATGGTGACCCGTTTAATTAAGAACCTTGTTTATTCTAGCCTTTTTGTCAACTACTTTATATGGCTGTTTTATTCCATCTTTAAGTACTGATATTTTGCAGAACAATATAGAAAGAAATACAGTGTGATCTACGAGTATATACGACAGTCACTTGTGATAATATTATTATTATTATTCTACCACATACACACAACACCATCTAGCCCAAACTAAGCAGAGCTTGTACTATGGGTACTAGACAATGGATAAACATACATATATACTTTTCTTTTTTTTTTTTTTAAATACATACACATTATACATAGAAACACCCAGACCAAGACAAACATCCATGTTCATGCACACAAATATTTGTATTGTGCGGGAATCGAACCCGCGACCTCAGGCGTGGCAGTCGGTTACACTAACCACTACGCCATCGAGGTGATAACTTAAGATTTCTTGCAATCAAGAACAGTAGTATATATATATATATATATTTAAATTTTAGAAGCACTGGGTTAGTATACGATTATACCATATTTACGTCGACCAAATCTTTTACCAATACTCTTGCCAACCGTGGCACATAAACTGTTCATCGACGTTTTTCTGGTACAATTATCCTTCAATATAGGTAAAAGTGAGACCATATGTGGTATTATTAATCGAATACGGTGTTGCTTCGTGTATTTGCTAAATAGTGAGCGCATCTATAAACTCATGCGGGCTATGTCTGGAGAGAACGAATACCTAAGATTTTGACGAGTTCGCTGTTGTTTCTATTTAAAAAAGACAAACACTGTAAAAACATAAAAAAGCACTTATTAGTATTATATATAATATAGTAAATATATCAAAAACTTGACTCAGTACAACTATCTGAGGATCACACAATTTTTGTCTCGCTCGGGAATCGTAATCAAAACGCTCGGTACCGTGTAAACGGTGAGGCGTTTGATTGCATTGACTACATAAAGTACTGCACAATCTAGGTAGTTTGCAGATTAATCCTAGTTTAATATTTATTTATTTAGTCTCACGTCTGTCATTACAGGTACACCAAATTAGGTAATGTGCTACACCTTATATCATTTTAAACTAAAACTCATACAAAACACAAATCTTATAACAATAACTAAACTGATAATATGTCTTATTTGCTTAATAAATGGTACAAAATATATTAGTTTCAGTTTTATTAGCATCAGGTAATAATGTAGATAGCTGTTAGTGACTTAATTGTAAGTTTTAATTAAGTGTTACAATAATAACTGGTGTCTAAGCCCGCGGGGCTATGTTGGTTATTACTATGATTACGTTCCCACGTTTCTACGTATATGAGTACGTTATATATATAATTATATTCAACACTAGTGCTGACTGCAATATTATACGCATGAACATCAATCTTATATGTGTGTTTACGTACATTATATTTTGTATATCCTATTTTTCATCTTAACCGATGAAAGAAACAGTAAATTTGAAACCAAGATTAACCTATTGAGTCCCAGCGGCACACCTGTCTCTAGACACAGTAAGTTTTTAATTATGTCTGGTGCTCTTAAACTTGACAGATTAATAAGTTCATCACTAAATACAACAATCATATTAGAATTAAAGATTGTTTTAAATAAAACATAAATGTAAGCCTAATTTCGGATGGTGGATGAGAGTGCTGTGAATAATGATCCATTCTTCGGGTCTAGGTGACAGCATTTATAATAGTGCTATCCTCTATCGCTGTAATCCTATGGGAACGCAGACTAGGCTAAAGGTATTCTAAGTGTTCACCCATATCCGTTCAAGGGTTAACAGGAAAGTATTTATTGTTAACGAAAATGAGCTGGTTGTTGTCAAGACTTTTGTTAGAGGGTTATCCTGACTATAACCTATCTGTACATTCTACCTCCAGCGATACCATGCTGTTCATCACCACCTTAAAAAGGTATAGCTTGTCTTGGTAGTTTTAATTGACACATATGCCTCGCATGATATTTTGTATATGAAATATCCCGCCTTTGGGTTGGTGAACTCGTTCATCAGAAGTTGCAATTTATGTTTTTGTTATACAGGCGTCAGGTATCCTACGTGTTACCCAAACATGAATATGCGTGTACAAGTCACACACTAGTAATTCGGTTTTGACTCCGTTGTTTAGGAGCGTCCAAATGTAGAAAACTTGCCCGCTTACGGAGGTAGAAGTCCTTGGTGATTTTAACGCTTACCAGAAGAAGTGGTTCCCTTTATTTATTAGGACCTTGAATAAGTTCTCGCTGTTTTTTGCACAAAATGAAAGCTTTATTTAAGATAGATACAAAGAACAAAAACATTTTACTCAAAGTATTGCCCATCACTAGAGATCACTTTCTGCCATCTTTCTAGCGATACATGAATACCGCGTCGGAAAAACGATATGTCTTTTGAGGCTATCCAAGAATCGATCCATTTTTTAGTATCTTCTTGAGAATAGAAGTGCTGCTCAGCCAGGCTATGTGCCATCGAACAGAATAGGTGAAAATCGGAAGGGGCTATGGCTATGGAATACAGCGGTTGTGGTAAAACTTCCCATTTAAGCGTTTTCAGATAGGTTTTCACTGGTTCTGCGACATGAGGCCGAGCTTTGTCATGTAATAAAATCACTTTGTCGTGTCTCTGCTCACATAGCGACCGTTTTTCTTTAATGGCTTGACTCAAACACTTCAATTGAAGTCGATAGCGATCTCCCGTGATAGTCTCATTTGGTTTGAGCAGCTCATAATAGATTACTGCTGATCCTACCAAATGCAGAGAAAAAGCTTCGAACCATAGATACTTGGTTATGCGGACGATGTTGATGCATGGCCGGGCTATCCACTATCCCACAATTATCTACGCTTTGGATTATCGTAGTGTATCTACTTTTCATCAATAGTTACGATCTGGTGCAAAAAGTCTTTTCTTTTCTACCATTGAAGCAGTAGTTCACAAGTGATCTCTGCATGTCGTATCCGACAGAGCATTGTAATCGTAAGTCTCAACATGAATTCTGTGTGCTTCAGCTGTAGATTTCTTTTGAATAATTTAGTGTAATAAAATTCCCCACAAATATACTTTATTTGGCACAAAAGTAGACATTTTCAGAACCAATAAAGAAATACTTAGCTTTTATTAAAGCGAACTACCATACACTGAAATTTAAGGTTACATATACATAGTATTTCCTTGCAAATGCGTTATCTTTCGAAATTTCATACACGGAGTACTGCTACTGCCATTTATGAAGAAACAGCGAGAACTTGTTCGAGGTTCTCTGTAAAATATCTTTCTTACAAGATGTATTGCCATATTCAAACACACAGAGAATTTAGAATGGGTATAATGATATAGCGTTATCAAAGAATTTCATTCCGTATATGAACCACTTAACTCGTGAAGTCTGGTTGGACGATTATTGCCTGTCATATGCAGTTAGTTATCAGTATGAGAAACATAGCGGTTTTATTCGAAAGGCTCCTTCGGAGGAGTACTTAATTTATTTTAAGTGTTGGTTGTAAATATCCTTAATCACACTGACACATAAGAAAAAAACTACAGCATCTTCTGAACGCTTTGCTTTTAGGCTATATACATGTAAGTATAAAAACATGTAAGACTAATATAATTCTATTTTCAAACGTAATAACTACATGAATTTTAAATTAAACATACATTTGAACTACACAGAAATGTACTCAGTGCATTCGCTAAGTGATATTTGTTGTGATGTGTGTGCGTGTGTGACAAAGGTCATGACATCAAATCCAAACGTGTTGAACTATTTTGTTGAACCCATCTAACGATGCCCAAGCACGTACTATACCGGATTTATAGGTGTGATGATATACTTTTAATAGTATTTGTATAATAGAGGTAATTTATTAGAAATACGTCAGTAATAAAATGGGTGATATCAAGGTCGTGAATGTCATTGACTGCATTGGTAACAGCCATTCAAATCAGTTGACATGAGTTTGATTCGGTACTTTGTTTTAATAAACAAAGCACTCGTTTTCTGAAATGCTAAGGCATTTCTCTGCCAAGTACAAGTGCGAGCCTATGTATGTATGTGTCAATATAGGCTCGATGATGCTATATTATACGGTCTGAAATGTGCTATATCTGTGGTTGGAAAACATTATGGCAAACCGTGACATGTTTCTTTAATGTAAAAGCGAGCGATAATTTACTGTATGATCCGCATATCATTTATAAAAATTAGAGATGAGTTTGAACTTAAGACCTCTGATTTGACAGTGGTATAGTGTTACTACAGGATTACAACCTAGATTTAAATAATCATGCGCATATAGCATTTTAAGATAACTAGGATTGAAGAAATAGAATTTAGTTACAAATTCATGTCAACTCTCTTAGCTAAGATAATATGCTTCTATTAGGAATAGATTCACGTCAATAATGTATTTAATGATATTTTAGCCAACGTTGTCTAGATCATAATCTAAGTCTTATCCATTGGACTACCGGATAAAGCCCAAATTTATTGTAGGTAGAAGATTGTTTCTATATGCGCAATATGATTGTTGTAAGCTAGGTTAACTGCCAGCTAGCTTATACGTGACAAAGAGACCGGTACACTGTACTTATTTACGGTAATCAAGGGTCTGATATATATATACTTACACAGTCTATGACCTGCAGATGGATCAAGGCTAAACGGCCGTTTAGTTCATAAGTCTGATGGCCTTACATCACAGTCGTACCGTACCATCAAAGAGCACTGATAAACTAAGTCCTTAATCCCTTAAAAGCCTTCTTAAAAGGGCAATGGTTTTCCAAAAAAGATGTCCTACTTATTCGATCAAGTTCCGCGCTATTAACGTAGTATTAGGTTCACCGTGACTATAAAAAAACTTTGGAGTAAGCTTCGTCCACCAGTTAATAACACTCGGTCGGATGAGAGCGTAGTGACTTGACCAAATCCTAAATGTCCATCACTAGAGAATGTAGACGCGATCAAACGTAGGAAGTGTCATTTTACTCGGTTCTAGTCTTTGGCTTTAAGTATATTTCACTTGTAACGAAATGAAACGAATTTGGACATTCGAAGTTGAAGATAACGTGAGGGTAAACGACACTTTTCTCGGGTCGGGCCTGGAGTTAAGAGGGTACGTCGAAGAAATGTACGCGAGTGTACGTATGTTCATGGCATATTATTTACGAAATAGACAGATTGCGCCGACGAAGGTCCTACATAATCAATTTATATATAATAAAACTATTGATTCGTATACCTATGTACTCTGCTTAAAAGAATTAGGTACGTAGTTAAAAAAATACGTGTGGTTTTTTATTTGTCATAGAAATACAGTATAACTCGAATGATTTGAATCGTTACTGATAAAATCATAAAAGGAACGGGCTTTTTGTGTTTTAGTTTTACGAACGTTCGTAAAATTCAAAATGAAACTATATTTGTTTAAGTATTCGTATACACGACAAACATTAAAAACCCGTATTTTATTGTGTTAAGTGGCGGAACAGAATAACGCCCGAAGTCACGTTCAATTTATTTTGATGGTCCGTGAAATGCCTATCTTTCATAATGTTTCACTTCCAAATGTTAACTGTGGACTTAGCGATGATTTAGTGGTCTCTACAAAAACGTTAATGAAATACGGGATTTTTATTAAGTCATTTTGTATTTTATTTATTTAATATTTACAATATTTAATTAATTAAATATTATAAAAACTTTATATTAATTTAATCACTATAATCTATTTACAAAGACTATTACAAAAAATTAACAACGATAGTAACTAAACAAAAAAAACTTCTAATTAACTACCTAGTGAAAATCTGATTAATTAAGTGACTTATGTTTTTACGTACAAGAGTAGGTAGTAGTATAGGTAAAGTTGAGACTGAAGTCTGATTTAATTAAGCGCCTATGACGAGACTATTGAAATACTATAATTTTTACACGTTGCTTTCATAATTATGTCATAATATTGTTGGGGCACTTTACATAGAAAAGAGCTTAATCATGTCTTAAGTCAAATTAGCCAATGAGTAGAGCATGGTAACTATGGTCTTTTACTGGGAATACAAAATATTTGATCTTACTTATCATAACTTATTTATACCAAATACTCTTGAAACCATATAACTGAATGACTATGATAGAAGATGGCGATATTGCCGATGTAAGTACTTCTAAAATTTCTAAGCGTTGGATATCTTTACAAGAAAATGTAAATCAATGGAGTGTTACAAGAAACACAAACGAATACTTATATAGATTCACTTCCTTATCTCTTGAATAAAAGAAAAAAATATTCGTTCACTTTTGTCTCAAAACCATAAATAAGTATGATACCATGACCACTCGGAGCGAAGCAGGGGCGAGTACCTACTTACCTACCAGAAAGCTTTAATGCAAAATTGGATTTCGCGGTCCATTAATTTTCAATTTGCGTGATTGCAATTTTGGAGGTTTGCTTCTTCCAAAGACGTCTGGATTGGGGACAGAAAATAACAAAAAGGATTTAGAATGAGATTGGAATGAATACATTACAATCCTACTTCCCGACTTATTTATTTAAGACATGGTTCTGTTTTACAACGAACAAAGCTCTTAATGCATTCCTTATCTTAGAATTGTGAGATCTGCCTTTTATATTCGCTGCCATTATGTAGTACGTATTTAAGTACTTATTCCATAAACCAAACAACTACTTTAAAGAAAATAGGAGCTATTTTCTCTGTAAACTGAGTTATTTGTTCAAAGTATTCGGAACGTAACAAGATTAATCGCGCAATTATCGCTAAAAGCGTGTCTTTTCTACTTAAGAAGTAATAAAGTGAAACTACTTTTATTGGATATTTAATTATATTATTTACCATTGTGTGAGTGCCTACAATTTGAAGTGAATTGGTTTAATTGCATTAGAAGTTTTATTGTGTATGAAGAATCTATACTTATATAGACTTTAATGGCCATCCTAATAGGATATAAGATAAATTGAAATCGGTTAGTGGAAATAAACAGATAACATCTTCAATGATAATATGTAGATCATCATCACAGATAAATAAATATTTTGGTATATAATCATGTGCATACATAGTTACAAAGTTATAAATCTTTATTTAGCCAGCTATGTTTATATGTACCATGTAATAGGTCGAAATATACAGGTGCCACGCGGCTCTCCTAAAAACTTTCCAATAGAGAAACTCAATACGAATTGTCTGACCCGGGAAACGAACTCAAGGCATCACGATCGGTTGCCAATTTAATAATATTCTATTCTACCACATACACACAACACTATCTAGCCCAAACTAAGCAGAGCTTGTACTATGGGTACTAGACGATGGATAAGCATACATATATACTTATTTTTTGTAAATACATACATGTTATACATAGAAACACCCAGACCAAGACAAACATCCATGTTCATGTACACAAATATTTGTCTTGTGCGGGAATTGAACCCGCGACCTCGAGCGTGGCAGTCGGCTACACTAACCACTACGCCATCGAGGCCGATACCAAATATTATATATAAAAATATCATTCTGATATTTTTATATATAATGCGCAATAGTTGAAAATATCCGCTAGATAAAGACACTAATTCTGGTAAAAAGCGATTTATAATATAAATATTTTAAGTAATATGAGGTTGATAAAAGATTTAAACTCATTCACTAAATGACAGACATCTTTTTATCGACTTTGCAAAATCTATAAAGTCGTAAAGTAGTTTATATTTAGATAAACTAATTGTCAAAATAATGTATACATTAATATAATCAGTATGCATAATAATTAATATGTCGTACTTCTGCTAAGCTCACTTATTACCCTAATAAAACCGTAATTAATTAGAAAAAGGGTTTTCATATCTCAATACTTTAGTGCTGAATAACATCCATGGTCATTCTTATGCGTACCATGTAAAATAGGTTTCATTGCCGCGATAAATTTTAAAATTTATTCCCAGAACGGTCTCTGAGGAAAACGGCTGTGAAAGGCGGAGGGTATCCTATGGATTCCCTTTTTATTGAAGAGTAAAAATGTAAAATAAAAGTTTTAATTTGTAGCAATAAAGTAATTATAGAAAATGATTTTCACTCAATGTTGGAAGCCAGTATTATATTTTTAATTGCAGAAATAAAATTGAATTACCTTAGATCATCTTGCACCTGCGACTTCGACGACTCGTGCTTGTATTTGACTAGTTATGAACTAAGCTATACATATGTAACTCTGCGTCAGTGTTAAAAGTCTTAATTACTTTTTTGAGCAGCTTTATCATCTATCGCCATCTATCGTAAGATTACAGTAACCGTATGACTAGCATATATATTTTATGTATATAATGCTGCAATTACGTTTGCGGGCTAAATCAATGTTAACACCAGCGACGGTATTTAAAAGTAATCATATTATATTATAAATAATTATAATCTCTCCATCTCCTTTAAAATATAATTAATAGAAACCAGGATTCAAAATCCCCAATCTTAACAGTTACAATAACCATGATTATATTAGATTGTAAAGAGCATGAAAGCGAAGACAAGATGGCTCCCAATTGTTTCAAAGACAAAAGAATATATGTATACACTTATTTCTCGTATTAGGTATACGGCTGTGTCGATGTAGTTATGTTCCGAGCCATTTGTTGGAGGGACGTTTAAACGGCGAAAAAACGTGACAGGAAAACAGAACCTTCACATTAAGCTTTCTTTATTGTACGCCAACGCGCTATTTGTTCTGTGTGCAGATTAAAACATGATATTTATGAGATACGAGACATTATAAGATTATTAAGATACCTGTCGACATTTATTAAGTGAATAACTTCTGAATGGAACGAGGATAATTCGTAACTGAAGTCAAAAAATAAAGCCAAAGGCAATTTGAAATGTTCTGTTGCTTCTAAAAATGATATATTTCAAATTACATAAATAAAATTGACATCTCAAATAATCTGTGCTATTCATATATCATGCACGTATATTTTACTCAAAGCAAAACGATTTAAAGTAATATCAAGTAAACACGATTTAGTTTTCACAGTAATATTCAATGAATCAACAAAACTTCTATACTTATGCGCATAATATAACCGTATGACGTGCTATCAACAAGTTGTAGGAGAGTGCTGAGCGAAATGGCTTTAGAAATCGCTTATCGATACTTATTCGGTACTGCGACCTTGGCACAGATGTCTAGCAGATGAGGAATGTACCAATAAATATAAATATATATGTCGCTGTGATATTGGCAAAATTAGCGTATTATAAGCGGGACAAAATATTGTTAATCGATGCCGTTTCTTACGATTTGCCGAGCATTTTATGGTTATTATTTGCGATGCCATACTTGCTCTTATAAACTTCAATATTGAGTGATTCATGATAATAGACTTGTGTTTAATTTCTAAAATAAATATTTATATTAAAGCAATAAGTGTACACGCTGAGTATATCAAATCAATAATTTAATATAATCGAGTTACGTTAGTAATTCACGTGAACTTATACTATTGGGTATAGTAAGACTAAATTGATCCTAAACTATACTGTCTGTCAACGATTGTGGTAAGCAATGAAGGTACTCGCTAGTCAAGTGGATACCGGGTACATTACGCACCCGCACGTACGATTGTTGGCTTTAGATTGTGTTATTATAACTTATAAGTGTAAATGGTAGCGAGTATCGTAGCACTCGTAGCATTTTTGACAGCTTTCTACAGTGTGCTACGAGAAGCCAGATATACACGCATATATGTTATGCACAATTAATGTTATACATTCTGCCGCCACATGACCTACTGCATCTAATAAATACAACAATTTATAAGCCGGCAATATATTAATTTATGTATGAATATGATTTGAACTGAAATAAAACCATTTTAGTTTATAATATATTAAAATACATTTAATAAGTGACTTTTATCAAAAATGTGGGCGTGTCGTGGGGGTTTTTTTTAAGAACTGCTGATGCTAAGTCGCGTGTAGAAGCTAGTGAAATGTAAATATTAAAACGTATTTGCGATCTTGTAACTTATAACATAGGACGAGTCCTCGACGTTTGGCTTGTTATTAAAATAATGAGGTTACATAAGAATACAGACAAAAAGAGCACATGCAGTATATGTATTTTTTAACAAGGGTAATATCGTGATCTGAGGATATAAAGGTAAGCTAATATTTGTTATTGTAGTAGAATATACATACATGAGATAGTTTGAACGTTCGGGTTAAAGCAAGCGCTGTAATGATAATAGTAGATTCCTCTTTCCCAAATAATAGTTGTAATGTTAGCGTATCTCGGTAGTACTGTTCAGCTATAATTGTTACTACACCGTAACAATTATTTTAATTACAATCATTGTATGTATACATACCTACATAGACTCGCGTCTATTCAGCGTGTAACAGAAAGTTGTGGTCATGTTTTAAGACCGTAATGTATATTTAAAAAAATACATCAGTGTCCTATCTCCGAATCAAACCAAGTTATTTAAAAATATATGACAATTTCAAATATATTATTATAATTTAGAAAATGTCTTAGTTCACTAAAAACAATGCATACAAATTATTTTTCGCGGTTCTTCATTGTACAGGGTCTATATTACGTGATGCTAAAAGCTGACTCCACCTTTCTGTTACACGCTGTATATCGGGGTAGACAGAAGTGTAGGTGTTTCACCCACATTTTAGCAGCTAAATTTCTGGCCCACGTTATAAAGGCCAAGCTATTTTTTATATTACATATGTAAGCAGCAAACAAGCATATAGCCAGCCAGTCATTCTTTTGTTATATCCCACTGCTGGGCAAAAGGCACTGTGCTCATGATCACTTATTTGCCAGTGGCATCATTCGTGCGTTAATGACAATAGACAGATTAATTAAAGGTGGGACGAAAGATAAAATGAAAGACCAAGTATAAGAATCACCTATTATTATATATTGGGTATATGGGAAGTCTTCGTTTACTTACTAGAAATTTCTTTACAGTAATACAACAACCCTGACCGGGGAATCGAACCCAGTATTTTATTCACATTGCGATAAAAAACATCTAGGTGGCGTTTGCAATTTGTTACTAAATGTATACCTTACACTTGATATCTGTTTTCATATGTCGACTATTCATAAGTGCTTCGCAGTTAAGTGCCCTAACGACTCTACTAACAATTCGTGTAATAATCGAGGTCGTTGACCTAAGAAGGTTACACACCATTGCAAGCAGTCTTCATTAGACGTCAACTGACCGCAAATATATTATTACTATTATTAAGGCTAGTTTTAAAATGAAGTTTGGGGTCAGTACTGAAGAATTTAGTGTAAGTAAAGTCTACTCAAAAAAAAAATATATTTCTCTCCTTTCTTAATTTCAATTTTTAACCCTGGTTGGGCTTATTCCAAGATTAAGCGTCTATCTCACTTCCTTGTTTATATGTACATGTTAATCTTTTTCAAGTTTAGTTATAAATAGACTAGACTTGTTAGTCATCTAAGTTTTTTATCTTACAGCTAAATGTTGTTTACGACATCGTATAGCCTGTTGTAGCTCTTTTCTATTTGGTTCGGTTCAAAATATAATGATCAATTGATCAAATAGAATGAAAAGTTAGTGATTAAAGAAATTTTATTTTATGCTATTTATGTCATATTTTCAAAATAACTATTGTATTAGGCCCGATTTCTAAACTGTCTTATTGCTGGGAACGAGTCTCGTCTCATTATGAGAAGGCATAGACCAAAGTCCACCAAGCTGGCTTAAGGCTTGAGCTTACATCGCTGACAGCTAGACTAAACAAGCTACGATTGAATATTTAGTAACTTTTTAAAACCTAGATCTAAATCTAGGTTTCAAAAAAGTTACTAAATATTTACGGTTTAGTATAAGTAAGTTTAAGTATTTAATTATACGAAATTTTTGGTACTAGCGGTCGCCTAGTGGTCAACATTCGATCATAATTGATTTGAATTTTAAATTTGATCGTTATTAAGGTTTTATAGTCCATAACTTCACCCTTATAATCACATTTCATTTAGATTTTGTTTTCTTTTTTACATATAAATAAGGTATATGTAACCATAGTTACAAAGAATTGTACGAAGTCAGACGAACAATGCCGAAATACTACGAACGCGATTCGACTGCGTGTGTCAAATGCATGGTTGTGTGCGTGTCGTGTTTTTTCATTAATTTAATGTATTTCTAATGCATATTTTATGAAAATATTAGAATTCGCCACTCCTTCTCCATATAAACTTTAACTGTGCCAAATTTTATACGGCTCCGTCTGCGCAATTTTCGTAAAAAGTGGTACAAAGTTTTCGCTTCACGTATATATAGATAGAAAATTAAATGACAATGGACCTAATATAAATTTCAAAGCAAAAACACTTCGTAGTTGGAGAGAGGTGGTCAAATGGTGAAATAAAATTGAACTGGCATTTTCTCACACACCTACGTGAGTACATAACATGTCACAGTCATTAGTTTCCTATAAGATTGTCTGCTATTTATAGGACACGTTTGCTTCCTTTTGTTACAGACAGTCTTGCAAGAATTGCTCGTTAGAGGCAATTTGAAAGCTTGTTTTATTTTCTTGTAAAATGTGTTTGTAATAATTAATAAAAAGGGGCGGCAAAAAAAAAAAAAAAAAAACTACAGGCAAACGTTAATAATTTTTGTTATGCTACATCTATGTAAATCAACTTAACCTAAACTGCAGATACAAAAATGTTTGAGCGACAGTAAAATAAATTGTGAATATAAATTACAACGTTTATATAAACTCGTATAAAGATAAAACGAACGGGACCGGAAACTTATGTCATTAAATTGTATTTTTTTAAATTATGTACATATTATACATACACGAAACGTAAATTAATTGTATCCAGATCGCTTTGTATAAAATTATTTTAGTTGTATAGCTTTCCCAGGATGCCTGTTAGTGGCGTGTTTGGAGGCCAAGTGAGGTGATGGTCATGTCGAATCAGAATCAGAAATCGTTTATTTGTAGAAACATAGGTAATACAAAGATGTTACAAATTATGTGTCCACTAACTTTGTATGTTTCAATGACAGAACATGTCATTGAAACATGCAAATTTAAATGGATAAACCAAAAGAAATAGTATCGTCCATGTCAAGAAACAAATACAAAAATACAAGGAAAATAAAATAACTAATTAAATTATTACACAAAAAAAAAAAAACATTTACAAAATTAAAATTATTTTAGTTCTTATTACATTATATATTACATCATATATCTTATTATTATCATGTTATTAAAATTGTGTCATTTAAATATTTATTTAAAGAATAGTAATTTTTATTTACCAGCAACTTGAATACATACTTTTTAAACTTAGTTGAAGGCAAGTCTTTTATTACATTAGGTATTTTGATATATATCTTAGGAGTTGTACCAAAAACACTATTTTGCATTAGAGTTGTCTTGCACTGTACAGCTCGCTTCGGCATGAATGGCCGGCTCGACCGGAGTGATACCACGACCTCACAGAAAACCGGCGTGAAATAGCGCTTACGTTTTGTTTCGTCGAGTGAGTGAAGGTATCGAAGGCCCAATACACACTGCCCCTTCTGCAGGGGAGGGGAGAGGGGGAATTTAAAAGGACGGCAACGTACTTGTGACATCTCTGGTGTTGCGGGTGTCCATGGGCGACGGTAATCGCTTCCCATCAGGCGATCCATCTGCTCGTTTGCCTCTAATAGCATAAAAAAAGAAATATTGAACACGTAAGGGACCTCATTTAATCTCTAACACTTTTTCAAACAATGTTGTATCAGTTTTCACGAAAACAGCTGTTTCCATTATGTACAACGCTGGTAAAGTTAACAATTCGAGGTTTTTGAAGTAAGGTAAGCAGCAGCTGTCCGTTACTTTAAAACCAAACATTGACCTGATACACCTTTTTTGCATTCTGAATATCAGTTCTCTATTTGTTGACTAGCCCCAAAATATTATGGCATACCTTGGTATAGACGCCACTAGGCCGTGGTATGCACGTGGTGCAATAGTGGTCGAAGTCCACAGTTGCGTAAATAATTACTTGGTTGGTAAAAAGAAGTCACTCTCGTACCGATGAGTTATCTGTCTTCTTACTCAACTACTCAATATCAAGTTAAGTGCATACATACACTTTTTGCCAAGTTTAAGTGTGTTTAGGCTGCCCATCCCAGATGTAAATATAGATAGATATAAAAAAGATGATATTCAATTAAGAAACATTTCTAAAACGAATCCTTATTTTAATGGGATTAAATATAATGACCATCAAAAATACTAATTGCACAGCAAATATTGCACAGCATAACGAGCACCTATACGCCTCAAAGCACTGCATTACGTCTCGGAAGGATTAGGTTATGTTAGGTTCCTTCTTAAACCCACCTAAAAATGTCCGTCGACTTAGTTTAAACTCTTTAAATATATTTTGCTGTGCAATTAGTATTTTTGGTAAGCATATTTTGCTGTGCAATTAGTATTTTTTGCTGTACAGTTAAATACTACCCTATTTTAATTAGTATCTTTACATATTTGCTTGTGGTCGTGTTTTTCTTTGTTTTCGACAGTTAAGCCTAAACGTATTACCTTACGTATTGTTTTGATTCAGTTGAGCGGTGCACTTGTGTTAGCTTGTAAGATATTAAATAGGGGAACAAATAACTAATTATTTTACATACTTTATGATAAATTATTCAATCGCCTTGAAATCAGATTGGGGTGCTGCACAATCAGTAGTATCGGTAACAGAAATATATATTTTAGGATTGTCATCGAAAATAAGTCAGAACTTAGAAAGAACACTTGGAAGATCGTTTATCATAATGAGAAATTGGATCGGTAGAGTACTACGTTGACTCACTCCAGAGCGGGTACAGTACTCATGTGACCGATAGGTTCCCATTTTTACGAACTGGTCATGATTGACAATGATTGGCTATTAGCGTTAGTTGGCTTGTAATTAATTAAAAAAATTAAAAACACAGAAAATGATCATTACAATCAAATGCCTTCTTAAAACCAATATACGCTGCATCAACTAGACAACTTGCTGTCATTTCAGTTCTTAAATAATCAACAAGTTTGATATGATTAGTTAAAGAACATGGTGGGGGAAATTCATGCTTCCAATTCGTCCAAAAATGCTATTATGGAGAGAGAATTTGAATAGTGATCTAAAGACACTTGACATTTGAATAGGTCTATAAAGTTCGTGATTTTTAACAGTTTCGTCATACTGCCGCTTATTCTTGTGTTTATTTTTAACATTATTATTTCGAATTCTATTTATATTATTTTGATATCATGAATTACTTTACTAATATAATATGATAATCGATACATACATACCTGTTACTAAAATGAGTGTTTCTTTGTTCATAGATTACATTATTTAATTTTACCTTAAATCTAACAACAGCTCCATTCCCGTCACGCTGGTTTAAGAGGCCTTTCCAATAAATAGGGTTTAAGTGGTGGTCTCACCACTGGCACCGCGCCAAGTGTTAAGGGTTTGTTCCCCACACGGGACAAAACTTTGTGTGATCTATAAATTAAAAATTAAATGTTATGCCGAGTTTGGGTGTTCTTTTTGTTCGTCGTTTGAATATTTGTAAAGTCCCCCGCGACACAGGAATAATTCTTAGTAGTTATTCTTAATAAAATTTTGCTATCGACATTGCCTTGAAGATAATGTGTCTCCGTTTGCAGTACTTCTAGTGATAGTGCGCAATATCTGTTAATGAAGGTAATAAGCATCCAGCGTCTCTAGAGGTCCAGTATCAGATATATTGGTACGCCTGAGGTCAAGGGTCGTTAGAACTACATGTAAGATGTATTTATATTGTCAATACCAGACCTATACAGTAGTAGTATAAGAACCAAATTATAGTCCCTAATTATTATAATTCGGTTCTAAATATATACTAAACGCAACTTCTCTTCTAGTTAAAACATTTAGATAATGTTGACGGTTGTAGCTAAGTTTTACTACACAGCTATAAACAATTTTACGTTTGCCATATAATCCTAACAAACGGTATTGTCATCAGTTTAATCAACAATCTTTGTAATTTTTTGACAGTGGGACAATTTCCTGCTGACTGTAGTAAACCACCCTATCCAACGTCAACGGCTTGATCATTCCGCAATAGAGTGCAGTTCGAAGGAGAATGTCAACGTTATTTACAAAACTGTTAGGGCAAGTTTTAGTAACAGCAATAAAATCACATGCATGTGATGTAACATTGTTGTTTTTTTTTCTTTCTCTTTTTTTCGTGGGTGAATGCAATGACGCATATCCCTCCGCGGGGGCGGGCGGAGGGATTATGTCGGACTCGCCGGAGTAAAAAAGAGATGGAATAATAGTAAAGTACCTCCCGGAATACCGACTAAACCTGCCACGGTGTTCCTCGACAAAACCACTATCGACGGGGCCGCGCGAATCGCTTTCGCATGCGGTCGCGACCCCGCCGAGGTTACGGCCCGCCGTATGAAACGGCAGGCCACTACGCGAAGAGACCTACCCAAAGGACTCACTTCCATAAATACCCTACTGTCTCCCCCCTAGAGGGGAGATGGACTCGAAACAGAGGCGCGCGTGGGAACACGCACGCTGCCTCTTGGACCTGGTGCTGAATGGATGGCGGTCAGGCCCACAAAGCCCGCCGCCTCCAGGTCAAACCTCAGCGTGGCTGGAGGTCATCGCGCGCCCTCCGGCGCCCGGCTCTGCGGTTGGGGAGAGGATTTAAACGCACCCTCTCCCGCTCCACCGCCTCCTTGATGGAAATCACTTCCTCGCAAAAGGAGGCGACGGCGTTCCACGACCTCTCACTCCGGACCATAGACTGAACTACGGCCGGGAGCGAGAGGGCAACCGATCCGACTGCCGCGATCAGATCACGGCGCTGCGATGCCCAGGCGGGGCAAACCGCCAAAGTGTGCAGCGCCGTGTCCTCTACAACGTCGCGGCAGTCGCCGCAGTGGTGACAACCGGGCGTCTCTTGCCGGCGTATACGACACAGGAACCGGTCAAAACAACCGTGGCCAGTCAGTACCTGTGTCAGCCGGAAGGTGAGGGCGCCATGCCGCCTCTCCAGCCACTCCTCAAACACGGGACTTACCGCCACGATCGTGGCGTGCCCGATGTAACATTGTTGTGGCTAAACTTAATCAAACATTAAAATAGGCTTCATAACCAGGCCTAGATTATAGATGACTCATATAATATGAATAGAAATAATCATAAATGCAAATTTAGTTACCAATAATTTTAGATGACTATATCCAAATTGGACCGGATGCATCGAAAAACTCCATTTTACAATAATAATATCAACAAAATAGCGGAGTATAATAAAAACTAATATCTATATATTATTTAAACTACAATAAATATTTGATTGATTTTTATTTTTACAGGTTTTTGTTAAAACAATGTGTATTGTTTAAACTATACAATATTTCTATGATTTAATCATACATGTTTGTTTACCTACCGGTTACCGATAAACATACGAACAGCCAGTGTAATATTGATAAATGTTTTATAATATTAAATTTAAATTAATTTCAAACTTCATTGGTTTACTAAATTCAACACTGTTATTGCTTTTCAGTTGACCGCTCTTAACTCAATTTGTTAACATGTTTATAACAATGTTGAACAACATTGACCAGTGAGCCTCTGTGTTCTGAACGTTTATTCAAATGTACATTATTTGTTATCAAATATTTGTTAAGGTACTCTTGACATAAGCTGTACTTGTCGATGCCAATAACAGGTGAATTTGTGCTTCAAAATGGAATACGGCAGTGAGGCTTTCTATCACTTCTGAAAAGCAAATTGAACACAACACCAAAGGAGTTCAATGCATTATGGCAAATGTAACATTGACTATACTTTATTGATTTATTTTTGTATTGTACACATTGCCGCTCTTATTAGATTTAAATAAACCTCAAAAAAGGATATATCCTTTTCTGAGGTTTATTTAATTATTTTTTGTGGAAAGTATATCTAATCACCTACATATTGGATTTTAAGAAATTTCATTCTATGTATGTAGTTGCTACGTCAAGCAAAATTATCATTGAATCAATGAACACTAGAATATCTAAAACTGGTAAAAAAGTACGTGCAAGCCGTACATTTTTCCACATTCACAAATTTGTAGCGTCCAGGCGATTACTTAAACTTTGCGCCATCCGCACAGTTAAAATATGCATGTCCATGCAAATTGTAAAATAGCTTTCCTCTCTGTCTTTTAAAACGAAATAAAACAAGAAATGTGCAATTTTAAAAAGGATTTGTTTTGAATCAGCGTCAAGGAATAAAAGAAAATGTTATTAAGCAAAAAATGTTTTAAAATCTTATTTAAAACAAATAAGCTTCCAATCAGCGTAAATAAGATTTTGCTAAACCCAATAATATATTGACATAATAAAAGAGTTGCATCGCAATTCTCAGAATGTATTTGGACTATGATTACAGAGACAAAGACTATGTAAATAGACTACTCAAACTCCTATCTCAGAATGTGCAGACATGTTATCAAAATACGAGAGAGCGACTTGTGACAAATACATAGAGCAGCCGATACAGGGTGTAATTGAACCACATAGTAATGCATTTCGTATTAGACTTGAGCTAGGAGTCTAGTTTATCGCAAATGCTCACACATTTACGCGATATACGGTTAATGGTGACAGAACTACCTGAACCTGTTTATTGGTAAGGTGTTTGATAATTATAAAGTGCCGATTCGACGCTGTTATTTTGATAAGATGCTAAATGAAAACGTTATCGATAGGATTACGAATGCGAATTTATTTGATTTTTAATATAATAATAAACCGATACTCCGGTCGGCCAAAGCGCTTATGAGTTAGTCTGTCAAAAGAAAATCAGTAATGGGCTCGCCAACCATTAGTTAGCATCTAAAATTATAGCATAATCGATTTTGCCAGGGTGGATACACTCCTGCCTACACGGTTAGGCATATATCATCTGCTGTTATTATTCCTTTTTCTATGATTAGTTGGTACATATTGTATAGCTACTAATATCGCAATTACGTAAAGCTACAAAAGTAAATGTATATACATAAAGTATTTGGTAGTATTAGCGCTATTGACGAAAAAGGGAAACATACAAAAGTAGGTATTATGTACTCGTAGATACGATAGGCTAAAGTTTTGTGTTTTCCTGGTACGAAGAAAACAAAAACGATGTTCAATACGGTTCGAGCAGTTTCCTTTTATATTACAGAAAATGAGTCCCCGAAAACGATATGGACACGTGCAATCAATTTTAATGTTACCTAATACCGTCTAGTTCCTGCCCGGAAAGGCCCCAATTTTACATATGTAAAGTTATCTTTGGTTTTCCAGAATCGATTTACGGACGAATCGTTCGGTGCGGGCCCATCTGAAAGTCAAAACTTCGATTATTTATTCAAGTGATAGATTCCGTATCCCCTACATTACACACTACTTTAACGCGTTTCGTGTAGAACTACTAATAAAATCTATGTTAGATACGGTGGAAGGTTAAGTAATTAAGCGACGATAGACCGAAGGTTGTGGGTTTGATGCGGATTCCTAGAACTATCAGAATATATATGTATTTCTCCAATATTATATTATAATCTAGTAGTGCCCTCGATTGTATATGCGTCAACCTATATTATCTACGCAAATTACTAACATATAAAAATTCCTTTCGTTCTCTCTCTCTCTCACACACACACACACACACACACGTACGCATGCACTTATATCAACTACTTTGGAGACTAGCAAAAGTACTGTCTTAAATATGCGTGTCTAGACCCGTTTGAAAATATTTAGGTATAAAAGTTCAGATCTAGTCAATTATAAATGCAGTTTATGTTCACACTCGATCTTCATTTAAATCTACGCGAATAACATTTGGGATATTTTCGACCCTGAAACTATAACCGACCTCTATTTTGAAAATTTTAGGTCTCACTAAACTATTGTTTAGTGTATATATTAAAAGTCAAAGCAATCTATTATGTTATTAATGTATAAGGAATCCGCTTCCTCATTTTCAAGTTTAATCAGGCATTACAATTTTATGAGACGTCGTCTTGTTGGCCAGCCGGTATCAGTAGCTGCTCAAAGGATTTAAATTAAGTTTTAATGGGACCTGCTTGTAGGACACGAGTAACGAATTATTATTCGCATTTGAAATGGACGCTTTGTAGCCTAGCCGTACATCACTATCATTTAGTTAACGCAAACGTGTTATAACAAATTTGTTTCACTAATGCTTGTTTTTGTTTCGACGGACTTCACCGAGGGACGACAGCTGAAACCAACTAAACTATACAGTACAATGACAGAGACTGCTGGACTATAACTGAAAACTCTTTTTAGCTTTAGTTGTATGAATATTTAAATAAACACACTCTACGTAATCTTCTAAAATGTAAACATGCCATGTTTATACAATCGGAATTCAATCCGCATAAAATAAGTTCGAAGTCGATTTACAAAGAAAAATATTTTTCAGATTTAATAGCTATTATTTTGTGAAAGTATTTTTAGATAGCACGCTCTATTTGGTTTCAATTTCGGGGTTACAGTTTACAGACGTTTTGTTTTTAGATTGTCACTTTGTATTTGTACCTTGTAATAGGGAAGGCACGTGACCGGAATACCTAATATACTATTAGCAGAATTTTGCGAAACGAACACAGGAGCGGGAAGGGATTGTGAATGTAAGCGGCGCCGTCTTCGGCACTGAGAATTTTAAGCGTTTCGACCAATATTGTTTTAATTGATGTGATTTTATAATCTTTTTAGCATTTCTACAACGTTGTATGTTTATTGCTTGCATTGTAATACTTGCAAGTAATAAACTAGTATTCAGCCCGCCTAAAATTAGAGATTACCGTAGTGTGTGATTTTTATTTTCTTTTTCCTAAAAAAGACAACGCCCGCACGAGGAAGATTTTTTTTGTCACGGGGGACTTTACAAACATTTAAACGAACAAAGAACATCCAGACTCGGAACAACTATCCATTTTTTGGATCACACAAATTTTTGTTTCGTTTAGGATTCGAACCCACAACACTTGGCGCAGTAGCTGTGGCGAGGTGACCTTAAACCTCTACGCCATCGCTATTATTATAAACTAAAAAAACTACAAAACGATACAAAAAAAGTCTTATAATGGAGGACACAAATGGCAATTGCTCTGAAACTCTTATTCACCAGAAGTAAGGCGGTATCAATATTACTATTCCTACATCATCTACTTATTGATTCTAGTTAATCGGCGAATAAAATGACGATAAGACAGAGAGAATATCATAAGAGAAATATCAAATGACACTTTGAAGCAGAATCTAGTACTTCACGATGGCAAATGTAAGCGTGAACTTATCACAAACGAGGAATAATAGATTAAATGGCCGACAATACTACGTGGTAATATTCTAGTGTCGCAATTAACCAAATAATATAAAGGTACTTCATGTCATTAGTGATAATTCGTGTTGAACGGTTTATTTTGTGTTGATTTAATTTGTGTAAGTTGTCGAGGATCTCATTAATAACTGATACCTACTAGTTTTAATGAATATTTTAGCTCATTATCAGTTCAGTACATTATAATAAATGGAGACTTATTTTCCATGGCGCTTTATTTTTACTGTTTAGTACAATTAATTTACCTAGCGAGCTATATATATCTATGTATATATAAATAGACAAAGACAAAACAGTATTTTCTTTTTTTTGTTTTGTTTATTAGCTTTTGACGAAGTTTAGTGATATCAACAGAAAATTTATTAACCGTTTGTTTTTTTTCATACATAAGTAAAGACAGAACAGTTCAGTACCCTTTTCTCCTCTATTAGACCGAGTTTCTTTTTTATTGTTTAGTATAATTATGTAGTAGTACATCTATTGACGAAAGAATTACAAATTGTAGAAAAATGTTAAATAATTGTGGAATATCTGGGTTAATACTAGTATTAAATGAGCGCATAGGTACCTACTATAAGAAAGTTAGTTTATTCGCACCAAGATTGTTTACTTTTAATTGGAAGCTCTCCTTTGTCAATCATTTAGTAACGCTACAATAAGGCCGGTTTCCATGAAAAACCTGTGTAACAGTACAACTACGGCAAATATAGTAAGAAGGCCAACATACCTGCACTTTCCTCTTTCCTAGAGTTGGCAATCCTCGAGTTGTACCGCACGTTCTGTAAACATAAGACGAAGTCAAAAATTATTTATTCATACAAAGCAAAACTTATAAACGTCAAAGCTTATGAGGTAGTTTAGTGAAGTTGTATATGTACAAGCCACGGTAACCAATAATCATCAGGTCTGTATGCTGATCGTGGTTCGTAGACCAATTCTGTATAGTTCTGTGCGATTGCAACTATATGATTGACAAAAACTACACAGAATGACTACGTAAACCTCAAGAGCATAACACTATGATATTTAGCAGCAACGTTTATGTAGTTTGCAGCCCTTTAACAATTGATGGTTAACGAAAAATAGAAAGAAAGAAAGAAAAATGTTTTCATTTGTATCTCCTTTACACCATACAATAAAATATAAATATATACAGGGCAGTATATAGTATGGAGACCAAATAAGGTATTTGCGTGAGCTATTGTTGCAGTTGAAATTGCAACGCTGGTATTCTCGCAGGACCTATAGAGCATGTGAGCAAATTACAACAGATAAACAGCAAATCTTCTTCTTATCTTCTTCTTCTTTTCGTGTGGTTAGTGGCCAACCTGTTGTCAAGAGTTGTTCAAGCCGGGCGGCTTGAACAACTCTAGTAGGCCTCTGACATGGCTCAACGACTGCTGTCAATTAGGCAACAACCGGGACCGACCTTTTACGTGCCCTCCGAAGCACGGAGACGCTCAGATGAAATACCACTAAACGGTCACCCATCTATAGACTGATCGCATCCAACGTTGCTTAACCTCGCTAATCGTTTACCGATCAGTGAGTGCAACTTAGTTTAATTCGGTGATTCATATTACAATATACAAGAATTACCGTTCAAACGCTGTAACTGCTCTCCTTATTTAAAAATCAATAAAATAAAAATAGCAAAACAATCAATATCTTAAAATATATATTACTATCACGGATTTATATTTATAATTTGTATATATACATATCAATAATATTATATATATAATTATAGGTACATAATATATATTTTACAATAATATCGCTAAATAATCATTTTTAACGTGTTGCCGAATGAACGCTCTTTTTGATTTGTCAAGATGGCGTCTATTGCGTCCGCCAAGTGTCAACTGTCAACAGACTGAGGCCAGTTGCATAATACATAACAGATGGAGTGTCCACAATTATTAACAATAAATTACGTACACTGCAGCTGGAGGTTCGAAAAAAAAGTTGCTTATAAAATTAACTTTAATTTATAAAAGAAATTACAATTAAAATAAATAAAACCTATTCGATGCGAGAATAAGGAATGATGATTTTATTAACTAGAATTATTAAAATTAACTTGCTGTGTCAGCGAATCGTGTCCGAACGGATGTCATCGGCGATGTTGCAGCTGCTGCGTCGGCGATTTGAAGTTGCTATCAAATAAATTAAGACATTGCTGCGTCTTTGTTATTCCTTAGGGTTCAGTACTTAACACCTCCATCCGCACAACAGCAACTATTTTGTCATATTAAGAGAAAATGTTGCCGGGCCTTCATTATGTGTCTTGGTCACCTCTTCATGTGTATGTATCTTAAGAATTTGCTGCTTCTCTTTGTTTTCTGACCTGAGATTCCAAAATTTGTATTTGCGGCTTATTACGATGATAATGATGGCTGCACATACTACGAAGGTATAAAGTGATATAGTTGTATGGTATAGGACAACAAACTGAGTTTCTTTTATCTCTATGTGTTTCTCTAATAAGACTGTTCTGGATGCTGTCAAGTTCTTCCAAATTTATTGATCTGGAACCAATATGAGTGAAGACGTCGGTCTTGTTCAATCTGTCATAGGAAATCTTTAATAATTTTAGTGGTTGCCTTTTTATCTCGTTTCGGTCATTGATGATAGTGAATTCTGGCGTTCGGATATAGCAATTCATGGGAATGGTGGCGAGATAACTGCCTCGTAACGTATTACAGTCCCTTCTGCCACAGGTCAGTTGTACTTTGGTAGGTTGCGGTAATGAGAGTACGTAGTGTTGATCATCCAATTTCTCTATTGCTTCTTTAGATAACGAGATTTTGGTAAATTGACAGGTGTCTTTCAAATCTTGGCGTGTGATAAGTTCTTAGATACAATCGGGTTCTGTCCGGACCTGATGACTCATCTAGAGATATATGTATGCAGTACTTCGGGCATTCAGCCTCTAGGTACACGAATGATTTCTCGGTTGTTGCTATATAAGGAGTAGAGGGTACAAGGGCTAATTATTTTTCATTAGGGACAATGGATGACTTATATAAATCGTATATTTCATGGGAAACAATAGGAAAATTGTAAACTATTACAATTTTTTTTCATCGAAATATGAACCTGGCTTGATTAAATTATAGTATTCCCGTAATTCTAAATTTACTGTTTGATCTGGGTTATATAAAGATTTTAATTTATCTATCATATACTTCAAGACTTCTACGTCTATTATTGAATGGTGAGTACTGGACGCACGTATGAACGCTAAGATATTTTCTATTCTAATTATCTCTAACATTATATCTTCTACATTATTAGTTATTATACCTAAAATTTGAGAAAGCTTTGTAAATCTGATTAGAATATAATCTTTAAAAGCATCTTATTCTAAAAGTAATTCTAATGATGCATTGATTTTTGCCTGATTTAATGCTATTTGTTCTAAAAGAGTATTATGTTGGGACATCCATTCTTTGCTTAGACTTATATGGTTATTGAATTCTAAAACTATCTTATTGTAAAATTGCCTGCAAAGTTTTAATGGCCTCATAGTATCTTAAGGTATCTTGATAATCTAAATTGCCAGTAATACTTTTTACTACCGACCCTAAGTTATCTATCAAACCTCTTTTGACTCTTACAGGATCCAATGATTTTATTCGATTTAGTACTTTGCTAAGTTTGTTAGTAAGGTAATCGACGTTTGAAAGTTGAGTTTGTACGGAGTCAATTTTGTTTTCAATGTCTGTCAACTGAATAAATGTATAAAAGAATGGTAGTGTGTCGTTAATCTGGTTGGTCCTAGTTTTTATGGTAGTAGTCCTGGTCCATCAGCTAAAGTCTCAAGTCTTATCTCTTGAGGGTGCGTCGCATTTATTATCAGTAGCAGCAGAATCCTGTAACAATTGTCTCCCTTTAAGTACGCGTTTCAGCTGCAATTTAGCAACAGGGCCGCGTGTAATGCGGTGCGCCTTTCTGACGACTTGCGAAAGGATTTTTAATAAAACTTGTTGCTGGAGTGCATATTCTACTTCGGGTTCACGGGGTTTATTCCTATTTTCAATTAGAGCTGTCCGGTTTGCAAGAGAGGATTCGTTAATTATATCATACACCTGTTTCATCTATTGTCTATGATTCTGCACATATTGCTGTAAGATATGTTCAGTAAAGTCAATGTTGATTGGATCTCTGGGGTCAAAATGTCCATTCAATAAGTCAAAAGGCCTCCATTTGGTAAAACTATGGATAGAGCTATTGTATGCTATAATAGCGTATGGTACAAGATTAATTACTGGTTCATTTTTGTGTTGTAATTTAAGAATTCTTATGTGCTCCATTAATGTCGAATGAAAACGTTCTATGTTACCATTATTATTTGTACTGTGGGGTAAAGTTTTATGATGAACTATTTTATGAATACGCAAGACCTCTGAGAACAATTGGTTGGTAAATTCTGTGCCATTGTCAGTAATAATAGTGATGGGTAGTCCATGGTAAGTACAAAATTTTAATAGTGATTATATTATACTTATAGGTGTCTATCATCTCGTAGGTGGTATGCCTAGTCGTATTTAGTGAAAACATCGATAAATGTTGAGTATTTCTCGGATTCAACTGTGAATAGATCCATGTGAATAATCTCTAATGGTTTTGTAGCTGGTGGCACTATATTTAAATATGATTTAATTGGATTTCTAGCATATTTAGCCTGACCACAGATGGTACATTCATTAATGAATTTAGCGATTTGTTCGTTGATTATTGGCCAATAATATTTCCGTGAAAGAGCTAAATAGCATTTGGTTATGCCACGGTGGTTTGTCTTACCATCGTGATACTGCCGAATAATATCCTGTTGTCGCAGATATTCTATGACATTCTCGAGTTTTGTCTTAGCTAATACAAGTTTAAGAGAGGAGCTTTTAAATTTATCCTGTATAATAGGTACTATTGAATATATGGCTAAAGATGGGTTAATTAGTATGGCTGTTTTAACCTTTGGGTGTTAACATATTCTTTGATAGCACTAATAACATCTGATTTTAAATTTAATTCTATAATCTGAATTGCTGTTCTTGTATGACTTTCAAAAGGTTAGGTGACTGTTGGTTTTCGTTTTATGTCACCAACTATGATAAAGTAAATTTATTTGTGAAATTTGTTAAGAGGCTCGTCTGTAATGGGAACTTCCAAAATAGGCTGTTCGTTACTGATATATATTGTGTCAGTTGAGGAATTAGTCTAGTCAGCTGGTACATTTAATTGATTGGAAATTTCTACTCCAGGATGTTCATTATTAACATTTTAAGTGTCAGTCAAAGAGTTAGAATGTTGGATTGATGTTTCTGAAGGGTTGTTAATCATTGAACTTAAGTCTTTGATACTTTCAATTATGGAGTGAATCTCGTCAGTCTCGTTGATATGTAACTCTACGCGTGAAATGGCGTCAGGATTGGTGTTAAATTTTCCATTTTTATAAACTACGGTAAAGTAAACTCGCTAAGTTTAAGTTGCCATCTTGTCAATCGTGAATACGGCTCTTTCAGATTCATCATCCATTGCAACGGTTTGTGGTCAGTGAGTATTTTAAATTTTATGCCGAATAGATATGGAATAAAGTACTTTGTAGCCCACACTATGGCTAACAATTCCTTTTCTATTGTACTATAATTTAGTTCGATTTCGTTTAGTATACGAGAAGCGTTACATACTGGTTTGTCAGACCTTGTGGGTCCCTGAGATAATATCGCTCCAATAGGGACAATTGAAGCGTCTGTTGTAAGATTAAATTCTCTATTAAAATCAGGGTACTGTAGGATGGGATCATTCGTTAGTAACATTTTACATTTATTAAAAGAGGTTACATATTCGGGGCTATGGACTACGTTGTTATCTTTCTTGAGACAAAGCGTAAGAGGTTGTGTAATTCATGCGAAGTCTGTTATGAATTTTCGGTAATAAACGAGGTTCCATTGGGATGTCCGGTATAGGATACTTTTTAATTGCTAAAATTTTGTCGGGATTAGGCTTAATGCAGTCTATATTAATTATATGCCCAAGATAGTCGAATTCCAGCTTCAGAAATTCTGACTTATCCATCTGAATTTTAAAATTGGAATCTTTAAGTCTTTGGAAATCTTTAGCCAGGTTTTTCATGTGTTCCTGAAGGGATTTACTATGGACTATGATGTCATCCAAATAGACTAAACATATGTTATTTTGAAGAAAGAAGAAATTCACTTGCCGAATCTAAGGTGGTAAAATAATGAAAGAAAGAAGACACACCAATAAAAAGACAACATATTAACATGGTAACAGTACAATTGTTTACTATTTCTAATAATTACTATAATTAAAACAAAATAAAGAAAACCAAACAAGAAGAAAAACAAATAAAATTGATTTGAAAATGTTGTGCAGTGTGTCCAATAGGTTCCTGCTCAGCCTTTGCTACCTGTCTAGCCTTTGCTGTTTTTCAGCCGAAACCCAAGGGCTGGTCACGGACGATTATTTTGCATATAGTTTATAAACATACTTAATAGTTAGAGTAAATATAATATAATGTACAACAGACAGGCAATTACATATATGTGTAGAACTGGAGATCATATTGAAAACCTGGATAAAATATATATACATAGATACATAATAAACATAAATATATCTAGAAACGCAATATAAACAATTAAGTGCTGGGTTTTTGTTCAGATATGACATTTTCCTAATTTGTCAAGAACATCACTAGTATTCGGTGTAGGATATTTATCGTCTATTGTTTTTAGGTTCAGCTTGCGAAAATCTACGACAAGGCGCCATTTCTGTTTACCAGAAGTGTCCATTTTCTTAAGCACGACCCAAATGGGCGATCTCCATGCAGAATCAGATGGTCTGATAATACCTTGCTAGCCTCTTGTCGATGAATAAAAGGATACCGATAACTCTTAGTGTACACGGGAACCTCGTTCGTTGTTCGAATTCGATGTTTAATTTTATTGTTAAAAGTTAATGGTTCTCCGTCTATATTAAATACATCTGTATAACGAGGGCAGTGTTAAGAGATTGGCTTTTTCTTCCGCATTAAGATGGTCAGTGCGTAATCGCGATAGTACATCATTCACTCGATTTGAGTTTATAGTTTTGCGTGTATGCAATATTGAATACATCATTGGATGTTGGGTTTTCTATTTCTACATAACCTCGACTATTAACTACGATAGTAAGGCATTCGTGTAAAATACAACCACAGAAAATTTGTTTATCTATTAAAACCTCGCCATCCGGGGCGTTAATAGGTATTTTAATTATCTTAGAACTTTTGGCTGGGATGATATCTTCATGTAGTAATCTATGTTGCGAGAATTATACAACTTAATTTGATTTATTGCGTTTCACGTTAATAATTTGAAATCTTTCAGATTTATATTGGCTTCCCATTTAGACAATATATCTAGTCCTATTAACCCGTCAAAATAATCGTGAAAACGGTATACGAATAGCTTAATGCCATCACTCTCATTAAATTCATTAAAACATGGCAACGTAATATAATGGTCTCTTCTGCTAACACCGTGTATGTTTGTTACTTCAAAAGGATCGTATTTAAGAGGATAGTGAGGAAAAACTTATGTACAGTCTCGGGGCTAGTAAAATATTGATTGCCGGTGTCTATTAAAATTTTTAAAGGGAGACAAGAGATTACAATGTATGGCGACTGTCGTTGAGTCTGTAAGTTAATATCTATCCTTGCTCTTTTGATATTTTGTCCAACTGAAAATCCTGATTATGAGGTGCACAGCTAAGGCCTGGCTGAGGCTCTACCTTGCTTGTTATCTAAGTGTCATAAGTAGCATTACAATAATTCGGATCGGTATTAAACCTATAGTCGTAACTGTTATAGTAGTCATTAGAGTCAGTGTAATAATCATATTCGGAATTGTAATAATAGTCAGCAGAATAATAGGAATTGTCAGGCAAAGTAAATTAATTCATATTTAATTCCCGTGTCTTAAAATAATTATTCGGTGGCGGATTTCCAGATTTCCACCAATCATGGCCAGATGTCATAAATAATGGCTTAGTAACAAAGCGTTGAACTCTGCTCATGGGCTTGGCACCGAAATTCTGTGGTGGATTGGGTTTATATGGTAGTCGAAACACATTACTTTGGGGGTGGTAATTTGGTGGCGGTGTTTGCTGTGTCTGTGTGGGAAAACGATTCTGTAGTACGTTAGGCGTATTGAATCTATAAGCTTGGGACTGTGATTGAAAATTACGTGGTCCTACTGAGGCTGGCCAGTTAGGTACAGGGGGTCGCGGCATAACTGACATATTTAACGGTATATTATGAGGTGTAGCAGCTTTAGGAGCGCTTTGAGTCTTTGGTATATCATTACGTTGTTACAAGTACATTATATTTAATTCTTCCTGCACGTATTTTAAAGCTTTTTTAATTGATTTCAGACGCATGCATCGAATACGCGATCCTAAAGGTTCCTTTAGCCCACGTACAAAAGCCTGCATGGTTACTTTCTTGTAAAGTGTTCGTTTCGCTTCAATAGTCGTCGGTATTGTCTCATGTAATGTCACATATGTCATAATAGTACTAAACAAGGTTTGGCATTGATCATAAAATTCCTGCGGGGTTTTATTGCCCTGTGTAGTCAATGTATAAAGCTATTTCATCCTTTTGGTCTGAAAATTATTAATTAGAGCTGATCTAATGCCGGCCCACGTTTCGGGTATGGCGTTTGAGTTAATATGAGACGCGGCGAACCCGGTTATTTTATTAAAAATACCATTTAAAAGACATAAGTTTCCTAACTCACTACCTGGCTCAGCACGGGAATACTGAGCAACTGTTTGATCGCATATATTAATAAATCTAGTTAACACATTTTGATGACCGCGAAAGTCGGAGTTTAACGGCCTTGAAGATAACTTCGGAGTTGTGCGGCATCTTAACTTCAAATAAATCGCTTAAATTAAAATCGAATTTACTATCTAACTCTCTACAGCTATCTAATAGTTTCCGGCGTACCTGTCGCGATGCAGGGTCCCGGGGACAGGGCTTTTCGTGGCGAAAAATCTAGGGAATAAAATTAAATAATTAAGATAAAACAGGAAGCAACATGAGAAAGATTCAAGTGCACTTACATGTATTTCATCTCTGGTTCTTCGTTGGAAATCGAATTCTGGATTCTCCACCCTACTCCGCAGCTATACCCTAAATTCAGGATAGTCGTACCGTGGCTTGATAGCCGCCCGGGTGACCCGCGAACGCGAATATCGATATAAGATGCTTCTAACGCTCGCGAACCGGCCCGCGTAATTAGCGCAGTCGGTAGGATACTCCTACCGACTGCGCTAATTACGTATACTGCAGCTAGAGGTTCGAAAAAAACCAGAGTTGCTTATAAAATTAACATAATTTAATAAAAGAAATTACAATTAAAATAAATGAAACCTATTCGATGCGAGAATATGGAATGATGATTTTATTAACTAGAATCATTAAAATTAACTTGCTGTGTCAGCGAAATGTGCCCAAACGGATGTTATTGGCGATGCTGCAACTGGTGCCTCGGGGATTGAAGTTCCTTCCAAATAAATTACGACATTGCTGCGTCGTTATTATACCTTAGGGTTCAGTACTTAACATAATAGTAAACAATTATAACAATATTAAACCGTTATTAACAATAGTAAAACAATATTTACTTTTACTTTTACACAATATTTGTAGCATTGATTATGAAAATAAAAAATTTATTATTATTATTAAATTTATTATTTATTATAACATTAAATAAAACAAACATATTTAAAGTGAAGTTGTCGCACAATGATAATGTAATTTTTTGTTTGTTTAATAAAATTTGCTTAAACTTATTTCTAAATGTATATATTGATTTTAGGCTACGCAGAGGCGACGCTAGGTCATTGCAACATCTAGTGGCAGCATACCTAAAACTACCACTAAAAGCGGTTGTCCTGTGCCTTGAACAAACCAATAGATGTGATGCAGCCCTTATACTTATATATACTGTAATGGTTAATATCCCGAGACCACGTCAACTTATTATACAGGTAAAGGCATTTTGTAAAGAACAATACCAAAGAGTAAAGTTGCCAACTATCAACCATCACTACCGGATTAAGGTCTTGATTGATGCATTGTTTTGATCCTAATATATATATATACTTTGATTTGGAAGGGTTAAGTACCAATGAATTTTCTTGCCCAGTCTGAAATCCTATCTAAATCTTCATTAAATTTCCTTACAGACTCATGACAACTATCCGGCGGAAAGGATATGTATAATTGGAGATCTTCAGCATACATATGAAACTTGGCATTATAGATATTGTTGGCAACATCGGCGCTATACAATATAAAGAGGATAGGGCCGAGAACTGATCCCTGAGGAACACCGTGGGTCACCTGACAACAAGAGGAGTAGGCCTTGGTACCGTTCCTAGCATAATCCAGTTGGACGAATTGATATCTATTAAAATTAGTAAAGTTTAATAGTAGTAGTATGTAGTGTAACATTTTCTTAATTATGTAATAGAGTGTCAAATAAACAACGCGATAAAATCCGTATATAGTAGTTTAATTTCAATGAATCAAAAATTGTGAAAAATTATAATCGGCTATCGAATTTGAAACCTCATAATCGACAGTCTCGCTTTAAGTGCACGGAACCTCGTTCAATATTTAAAATTTTATTTTATATTACTATAAATTAATATACATTAAGCTTTTACTAGAATGTGATACTGCCTTAGATTCATGCTTTAAGGTCCTCTCAGTTTTGGAAAATTTAACTCCTTTAGTCAAAATTGACAAAATCATACAGAATACATTAAGGCAAATTTTAAATGTGGACTTGAACGACCGAGCTTGGCTTCAAGCTTCTCTACCCTACCGGGCTCGTCGTTCGCAAAATTTTAGATTTCAGTTTACCGGCGTTCCTGACCTAGGTTCACAGCACGGAAGAATTAACCAGGTACATTCTAACACCCACACTGGTTAGTTCAGAAGTGTTATGTAAGACCGACGCCGCGAATACCTGGATAATGTCTTGTCGAAATACTAATTTGCCTACCAACCCATTCTCCCAAAGGCAGTGGGATGGGCCACTATGCAACACGGTAGGAGAAAATATTTTTACTACATCTGTAACACAGAGCGCGCACGTTTGCTGGCTGTGGGTGAATGGGAATGGTCCAATAGGTACAGGTACTATGTTGGACGATACAACATTCCGCCTTGCCACCTGTTTTCGTTTAGGTGCCCCGTGTGTTTCTCCGCATCGCTGTCATTGCGGAGAAGCCGTCAACAGCCTCGGATACCATGGGCTGTCCTGCAGCAGAAGTGCTGGTTGTATTTCACGACACGCTCATCTTAATGACATTATACGTCGTGCTCTTATCACCGCCGGCGTACCAGTAGTATTAGAACCCATAGGCTTGGTATGCCGATGGGAAGAGACCCGATGGTATGTCTTTCTTACCTTGGAAAATGGGTAGGCCTTTGGTGTGTGACGCCACATGCGTCGACACCCTTGCGCCATCACGTCTTCCGAGCACGGTAAGCTGTGCCAGAGCTGCTGCTGTAGCGGCGGAAAACCTCAAACGGCGCAAATACAGTAATTTAATGGGTAATTACGTTTTCGAGCTGCTTAGGGTGGAGACGCTAGGTTCATGGGATCCGGGCTGGGCTGGGCTCGTGCGCTTTTTAGAGATATATCTAAACGACTAATCGACGCTTCACGTTCCAGAACTGGACTTTTTTTGGCTTAAGGAATCAGCATTGCAGCTGCAATACTGCCAGTCTTCTGGGCAACAGCAGCAGTGAACTGGGTCGAAGGCGATACTGAGGAATTTTACGACGCTGCTTAAACCAACCATTTCTTTTAATTAAATTTTACAGTCACATATTTTGTTACTTTTCATTTTGTTTTATTTATATATGGTTCGGTTTGTTAATATTAGTTATGTTGTAAATTATGATTGTTCCTTTGTACTATAACGTATTTATATATTTTGACAACAACATTATATACTCGTAATTTTTTACATAGTATACTTATATTAGTAAAAAAAAGATTGTAAAAATGTAAACATATTTGAATAAATGTATACATTTTAGTTTATATACTAGCTTTTTCCCGCGATTTCGCTCTCTCCAAAATAGTACTTTTTCTGGATGAAAGGTAAAGTACCTTTCATCCAGAAAAAGTACTATTTTTTTATTTTATTTTACAAAAATTATATATCCATTTTTGTATCTCTGGCAAGGTGTATGCGAAATTTCATGATTATCGGTCAAGTGGCTAAGACGTGAAAGCGTAACAAACGAACTCACATTCGCATTATAATATTATACTAGTTAGAATAGTAATTAATTGTCTGTTAAACTTACGTTAACTATAGCTATGCAGCTTGAAATAAGTTTTGACTTAAAATTCGAGGAAACGTATCGTGGAATTTAGATATTTTTTTTAATCAGCCATAAGTTTTAAACGTTTTATCTTATCTTAGTTTCGTTGAATACCGTTATTACTCTGCTCAATCGGAAAGTACCAATAAGCTTAACGAAATAATGGTTATCTGCATAAAATCCGGCAACGAAATTCCAATCAAAATTTAAACTGGGGCTTGGAAGAACGTGAGTCCCAGATCTGTCACAGTTTCGATAGCTTATAGCGTTCTTATATACAGGTTTACGTATTGGCACGTTATTCTCAAAGGATTCAGGTTGACCACAGCTTTCAGGCCTTCGTCCTAAAGCGGTATATGCAGCTTGTAGTAGTAGATGTATTGACCATATTCTGATTGATATATTGTTTGTTTTTGTTCTTTTAGACTGCTATTATAATTTTTGACTGGTTCAGTGGCGCAGAGGTAGTGAATGCAGCTGCTGTGTATGAAGACTCAGGTTTGATTCTTGGATCTAAGTGATTTTAAGATTTCCGTTAAAAAATTCTAAGTAGCCGAACGGACTCTGGGCCTGCGCCCAGTTGACGGCAGTAGGCCTGCTCTTTTTTATGTAATATCTGAAATCTTTGTCTACAAGGATATAGAAGTGGGATAATGTGTATGTGTGTATTATATTAATTAGTGTTTTAGTGGTGGTGATCTGCATATGACTAGTGAAATGTCAACGTAGCGACATGTTCAAAGTATTATTTATTAGTATTATTTCGAATTTTGCATATTGAGGCTTTGCAGTATCCTCCTATAATCCTGAAAACACATCAGTTATATAAAAAATACATATCAGAGTGAAATAAAAAACATAACATACAAAACCTCACAGCTAGAAAATATCGTACCAATGTTATGATTCATACACCCAAGCGCACTGGCTGAAAATATTTATGTATTTATACGCATTTTCCTTTAAGGGGTCAAAGATGACGAGTGCATTAGCACCGCTTTCATTGGCCTTCTATTTGTATTATTATTATGCCATTTATAAGTACCCGTATGTTCCAAAGACAGTTCTGATATCATATTAATATAATAAATTCCACAATTTTTACATGAGTGAAGTAGAGCGTATTATTCCGTTTTCGGATCAGAACTAAACGAATTTCTTTGCCGTAAAACAATTCAGATTTAAGAGAGAGCGCTGAAGTGATTCATTATAATAATAATATAATTCATAGGCACATCAATCGCAGCTCCGGCTCAAAGTTATAAGCCTATTATTATAGCATTCGCGATAGCAATGGTCCGGCGATGCCTGCCCCTAAGTGCACAGTCGTGTATTGGTTGCCAAATCCTCGGGGGACGCTCACTTCGTACCCCATGATTCAGTGCATGGACACAGTTTTAATTTTATTTTGTGCCCGTTCCTATTCCAATTTATAGTCTTTATCGGACGTTCATTGTATACGGTATACGCGAGGATTTGTGGCTGGGAATACGTCCGACCGACCTATCGGTAATTTATACATACTTATCTCTGTTTGCGAGAATCGATATATTTAAATATCGAAGTCGTATTTAATTTCGGCTTTTGCATTAAAGATTAATATTATAAATGCGACGTTAATACCCCTGAAACGGTTAAATTTAAACTAAATGTATCTGGTGTTTATTTTGTAGTGCAAACACATACCTCCAAATTACGAATATGAATCGTTTCGTGGAATGTGTAATGAGTCGTTTATGGAAAACATTGCAAATACATATTGCATATTTGTTTGTAACGCAAATAAAATGGTGAGTGCAAGTGTGAATGGTAACGTAAAACAAAATACTTTTTCAGTGTAAATACCAGCGAGCTACAAATTGGGAATTACCATTTCCATGTGTATAAGGTACCTATATAATGTTCGTTTGGAGGTACTCTTCGTATGCAAAGTTTCCTCTTTTGGACGGCGAACCAATTTTATCGGTCATTTTATTGCTTTCGACGTTGCTCTCTTTACAACTTGGCGCTCGCTATTACATGAGTACGTATCTAAACTCGACAAAGATATCGGCTTTATCGCCGCTTGCCCATATTGCACGTTACTTTTGAGAATGTTGAAAAATCGACCTTTAATATTAATGATTACTATAGTTAGTGCTTTATACGTTGTTTTCTGACTTTACAGTACAATAGACATACAATAGAGATTTCAATCGAGTTTCTAAGAAGCCATTCAACGACGTGTCAAAATCAAGCTCATGTCAAGTAATTTGGTTAGCTCTTGCTATTTCAGACAGCCAATGGCAGCAGCTGTCATGCGTTCAATCGGCTGTTAAAAGTGTTTTTGTGGCTTTTAGAAACTGGGCGTGAACGGCGAGACATGATTTCTTAGAGGCAGTACAACTACGTAGTAGACGACGCTACCATAATGAGGGGGAAACTATTTATTGTTATATTTGTAGATTACATCTGTTATAGAAACGTTACAATCTTGAACATAAAAGTCATGTCACAGAATACATATAAGTACTACGTAACCATGCGTATACGTATTTGAACATGATCTACACTTGAAAGAAAAATAAGATCTGACATTTCTTTATCACCTATTTTTTATCAAAACTGTTGCTGGTATTAAATTTGCCTTGAAGTGTGTTGTTACCACTAGTACATTCTAATTAAAGTAATTCGACCAGCTAAAATATTACAATATTTAAAAATCACGCCATTTTATATAAAGTTCAGAAAAGTTTCTTTACGGAGCGCTTCGATGCACATCTAGTGACATCACACTGTGTAACACCACTAACTGGGGAGGTGAATATGCGCCGCTCGGTTTATTTACAGTACTTTCACACCTTTACGATTTTAGAATCGGTTAGCTGCTGTGTATTCTGTTGAAGTATCAATTTAAAGACTACGATCATTTAGACATAGTAAGCATTAATTATTGTCATGGTTACCCTATAATAAGTCTAATTTTTAGTGCTAATTCGAGGAAAATGAGTACTGGTAGGGAGTTTTTACAGAAACGCACCACTAATACAGCTGACATAAGGTAAACTAAAATGTACTGCATTTGGTTTTTACATATAGGTGAACACTCGTATAATAGGTAAATATATATATTTTTATATAATTCTGATAATATTATCAGCAAGTCAATTTATGAAACTATTAAGGTGGTGGTAATTATTTTTAATTACCCATATTTAAAAATCATCCTGTTCACTAGGGTATCGAGAACAGCTTTATAAAACACTGAAACAATAGACAAAAGGCACACCTAGATACGGAATAACCAATTAGTCGACCAGACAACTTTTTGACAATATATGGGACAAAAATCGTACCGTGTTTATCGAACCCACACACGCTAATGGCGAAGTGATTACTTAAACCACGACGCCATCGATGAAGTCAATTACAACCCTGAAGCGGCAGACGCCCAATGGATAAGGAAAAATAAAATTTGTCAGACGATATGTCAAATCACAAAGCACGTCACCCGCGTGAGTGCGGTACTCTTTTCATTAAAAAATCACGTATTAAAAACGTGGAGTTGCTTACATTAGCTTACTAGGTTAATATGGTATTCAATTATGACGAGGTTATGCTATTTCCTTCTTTCTGTTTGAAAATGTCATCTCTTGTCTCAGGATTTAGCCTTGTGTCGCGATGGACGTTACAAACATACAATTAATGGATCTAAAGTATACCTAGACTCAGAAAAGTGTTTGCGGACTACACAAACTGTTTTCTCGTATGGAATTCGAAACTTCAATACTTAGTCGAAGGCACAGGCAAAGAAATCGATCGCCTTGCGCCATTAGTGCAATCAATGTAAAGTGGCACGCTTAAATTTTAATGCCTTGAATGAAAATTTTACAGTAAGACTCATTATTTATATGAAGCTAGACAAGGGCTTAACCTAAAATGATGATAATATTATCGTACGAATATCTATCACTTTTTACGATCAACTTTTGGTACGACAAGATTTTCACCGTTTGATAATGTGTTTTTTGTTATTGGATTTACGGCGGAGCTTCTGTTCTATCCTTTGTTTATATTTTCTTATTTGAAAGCCTTATTTCGCAATTTCATTTAAAATATCATACAAGGTATGAAGTGGGAGGTGAGCGTGCGGCATAATTAGCGAACGTATTGGATTACACCATACAAGTATCCATTAGAGCTCAAACAGGTAAGCTGTTTTATATCACAACTGAGTCGCATAGTTCTCGAGAGCGATCATAAAGCGCGTCTCTAAAGTTTAGAAGTTGCGTATTAAATTGATAATTTATCACTAGTTTTAATAAATGAAGAAAAACAGTGTGTATTAAAATTCTCGAAAATATGTGAAGTCTGCCAACTTGCACGAGGACTATGGTCTTATCTTATTGAAACTGAGAACTGGTCAGGGACCGCACCGCAACCGCACCAGCTTACATACAGGATTGATATTATTATTATCTATAAGATCATTTAGAATGAAAATATATGGAATCATTGAACTAAAAGTGGTTTGTCTAATTGAGCTCCTATTTCTTTTTGTTTTCAAATTGTAAATTATCGCGTTTGTGTAGTGTGTATTTTCTATGTTGTTTGTTAAAGAAACAATAGCATTGTGCCTATATTAGCTATTGTTGTCGTAGGAGATGTGAGAGGCAATTGACGGAAGTGGCTGTTGTGAATGAAGGCTGTGCGTGCACCGACTGGGAAGCACAACGTTTGTGCACGTCGCTGGTTTATTGTTCATTTTATTTTAATAATTTCTTTGACTGCTCCTTATTTTCTAGGTAATAGTTATTAAGACTGATACGGTAAATGATTTACATCATATTGTCTTCTGTTTACGCGAATGTTATTCATTGAAATTAAACTACTAAGATTTAACGCGTTTCCTCTAATACCGTATCTGTCAAGTTTTTGTAGTAGGATATTATAACAAAAGCCTTAGTCATGTCAGTAAATATGGCGCAGACTGGTGTTCTACTGTCAATATTTATCATAATAGTTTGTGGTAGGTCATAAATAGCCATGTTTGTGTTCTTGTTCTTTCTAAATCCCTTTTGTTCATTGCAAAGAATGTTATATTTATTTAAGAAAGAATAAATTGATTCATATATTCGTTTTTCTAAAATCTTTGAGAATATCGAAATAAGAGCTAGAGTCTGTTTTTGACATTTCGTCTTTACTGTTTTTTTTATGTAACGGTTTTATAATGACAGTTTTTAAACTGTTTGGATAAATGCCTGAGTTAATGCTTAGATTTATAATATGACTTAAGGGAGAAGCTGTTACGTCTGAAACAAATTTAACAGCATTAGTTGCTATACCATCGTATCCGAAGCTTTCTTTGTTTTTTAATATTTTTATGACTCTTCTGGTCCAACCGGTGCCCATAAATATCGAGTTTGGATTATTTACTATACTAATCACAGTTAATACCCGTTACATATTATACATATATCATGCAACGCGAAAGTTTAAAGGTTATTATTATTTTGTTTTATCAATCATCATATTACGGGGTGACCCCTGTGACCATGGCTGCTGAAAAGCAACTGAAACGTCGTGGAAAGTGTAAACCTAAATATAAATAGTTTTAATAATTTTATTAGCTTATAAATAAGTAAAATTCAATAGTAGGTAGTAGTGTAACAGTTTTCAAAATTATGTAATAGTGTTAAATAAACAACGCGATAAAATCCGTATATAGTAGTTTAATTTCAATAGGTAAATGATATATAGTTTTAATAGTGAGTATAATAAAACACGGTATATTATATTTGTTGATCAGCCTACTGCTGTCCACTGCTTGGTATGCACCCAGCAGTAGATCGCAACAGGTAGAATTATTTACATCTATTAATTTACAATAAAACAGTATTTAATACATTTTTCAGTTCGGCAGGTTATCACTACTATATACTATTTACTTTACCATACTAGTTGCTATATTGTATACATTAATATATTTTTTAATTTGCTGTACAAGATATAAATGAGAATGGACATAATATAAACAAAACATTTTCATAATCAAACCTACAAATAGTTGTGACAGTCGTGCAAAGTTACCAATTATACTGTGCTGCTGCCCCTAGCAGGCCAAAGTTTCTTCAAACCTGTCACGTTACGTTTAAGCATAGCAAGGCTTAAACTAACTAATGCTCATTTTAATACTGCGAATATTCAAGTTATTTTATATTGTAAACAGCTATTAGATACTGTTTATACTAAAAAGGCGGTTCATTAAAATTGCTTTGTACCAGCTAAAGGCATTTTTAATATTTCCTTATTTATTCTTCTCTAACAAGCCAGATATTACATTTTATTATTATCAAGCCATCGTTTGTACAGTCTCTTTGCATTCAACTAACAACTACGGATCGCCCCATTACCGGTTCTTTAAAAAGGAAAGCGCTGTAAGGTGAATTCACTCATAAGGAACGTTAAAGGCTAAGACATAAACAAGTTCTTGCGGAAAATGAAGTAAAGATGGAAGAAAATACAGTACTTTTAAAACAAAAACCACAACGAAATTCAAACTGTAGCTGCCGCTGGAAGTTGGAATACAATTCCACGCAACCGAGGAGCGTCCATTAAACGTTTGAAAACTGCTATAGACTTTTATGATGCTCTCGCTACGTCGTTGTCGATGGAAGCCGTATATTTAGCAACTTTGTAAAGTTATTGCTTAACGAGATGCGAGATATTATAGATCTTTTACAATGTTTTTGTGCTGTTTTATCTTTTGAATAAATTTTACGGCCTCAATTCACATCCGATAATAATAAATACGACGCCCTGAGTGCTAATCTTTTAATTTATATTTACGACTCGGGCCTGCGACGTAGGTAAGCATAATAAAGGATTTACAATTTTCACCAGCATAAAGCTACGTAATTTCCAGTCGTTAATTAAATTCACTTTTATTTGAATATAAATCAAGTGGAGGAAATTGTTTTATAGATATTAACATTGGCCCGGGAGCAAAGACGTAACTTGGAAATTAAGACCAACTTTTAATTGACCTAAGTTAAACCTATAGAATAACTTCAATTTGGATAAAAATAATAATATTGTTTGAAATTTGAGAAATGTCATTACGTTAAGGCACATCATCTTAACTCTAAGAACCGTTAATATTGATGTTTTTCAAAAGTGGTGTATACATATTATTATATGTGCACGTGCAAGTATAGCTTGTGGTGCGGTGTACATGTGTGCAATATTACAAATGTTTAAGGACATGTATACTCACCTATGCCTACCACGATACAAGGGTCAGCAAATACGTGAAACATTTACAAATATGGCTTCTGCGCCGAGGTTGAGTAAGTCATATCTGTAGGGAGTTTATCACGATATAGATTGTTTATCAGTTGGCATATTTGGTGTACTTTTTTGTAATTCTAACACGTCGAGGGCACAGCGTGTTTCTGCTTTGTACAGCCCCCGTTATTTGAATATGTATGAGACGCGGTCGCGCAGTTCGTGCCACCCGCCTGTATGAAAATGTGATGTCCCGATAAATTGTCAAAAGGGTTGATCGGCAATGGAAAATGGCCGCCGAAAATATGTCCACCGAATAATATGAAATGCTGCAGGCTACACTCTCTGCCATCAAAGATTGTTTATTTACAAGCCGCCGGATAACAGGTTATGCAAAAATCTCTTTTTTTTGTAAGTGATAATTTCTTTAGGCGCTTTGAGCACTTTTTGGGTGAACAAAAATCATGGAACTCGCGTCATCGTCACCGAACGCTTTCCATGAGCTATATGTATACTGTGTATATATGTGTACTGTTTGGGTGAACAAAAAGCGTGAAACTCTCGTCATCGTCAACGCACGCTAGTTACTTAGTTTTCATTTCTATCGGCAGTCCCCAAAGACTGCCCCGCATGTTTATTTAAATCGTTTAAAATATTCTAGTGCTTTACATGTAGACATAGAGACGACACGTACCAAACAAAAATAAGTAATCATTTTACAGCGTAGTTAAACATCTTTTTACATTAACCAACATCACATTAATTTTAATAACAGCATTACACAGTCATTAAATATAACATATTAAAACATAAGCTTATTACTGTACATTACACCAGTAATGATAAATAATTAGAAACGGTGCAAGTATATAAACATTATTTTGATTAAAACATATATTCGTCAATGTATACAATGGAGCATTACTGTGATCCATGGTTGGAACGCTGATTTTCCGCTTAAATTACGCCTCGGAAGCTCAGTAATAAGCGCCCAGAATTGGATAAGTCTGAGCACTTTAAAGCAAAGATGGGTCACAAAGTTAAAAGTCATGTTACTTAAAAGGGGTTTCTTGGGGTCGAAAAGCTCGGAGGAGGGTAAAAGAGGATTGCCTCCTCACACCTGTCGCCGCCGTGATATACCTCCTTGCAATATAATATATTATTTCTTGCCCAGTTCCCACACGTTCATTCTGCGCTCACAGAAATATTCGTCAATAACTACGTAATACGAAACAGGTTTTTCTTTGCGTTTTATATTGCGAGATTGTTATTGTATATCCTGAATAATTAATATTCATGTTAAATATTCATTTGAATGAATAAATCATAGCCGTATTTTATTGGCGAAATATTTTTTCTGTCAGGCGATTTTGGTTAACCTTCTAAGCTTACGTTCAATATTGTAGTTTAAATAATAAACCTTTGATAATAATATAAATAAAAGTGTGTGCTTTTCGTTCAATATTGAAATAGAAAAGATTTAAGGCATAGGTTGTTAGTAAGTTACTTGGACGTGTGTTATCCGTGTGACCGACGCGAAAAGTTGTTCGATTACTCATACCACCTCAGCTCCGTCCAGAAAGACAATAGGGGACCGGTGTAGCGCAGTACTTCCTTTATCGTTTCTGGACTGTTTAGTAGTAGTTTCGCCGGTTGCTCACGCTTTTGCAATGTAGCAGCACGTGAGCCGGTGTCTCCTCGGTCTCCATGCAGCCTCTACATAAGAGGCTGTTAGTGATGCCAATATTAAACAGGTGTTTGTTGGGTGAGCAGCGGCCTGTTATTATACCCACTAGATGTCGCAGGTTTTCCCTTGAAAAACGTAGCAGTTTGCGTGACAGATGTATGTCTAAGGATGGAAGGGCTTCCTTTGTCTGTCTACATTCCCTTGTTTCTGCCCATTGTTTTCCGTGTAGTATCGTGGTTCTGTCGCATAACCATGATTTGAGTTGGCAGAAGAGTATCGGGATAATTGGTTTGGATCCTACCATTTTAATGCTCGTTCCTTTCTTTGCCAGTTGGTCTGCAGCGTCATTGCCCGATTTGAGGCATAAAGTCTAATTCTTGAAATTCTAATAATAATAATAATATCAGCCCTGTATTAAACTGTCCCACTGCTGGGCACGGGCCTCTTCTCAGTGTGAGAAGGGTTAGGCCTTAGTCCACCACGCTGGCCTAGTGCGGGTTGGCAGACTTCACATATCTTCGCGAACATTATGGAGAACTCTCAGACATGCAGGTTTCCTCACGATGTTTTCCTTCACCGTTAAAGCAAGCGATAATTAAATTCTAATATCAACCATTATTATAATGTACCGCTGCCGGGCATACGTCAGAGTAAATAGGTTTAGGCCATAGTCCACAACATGAGCCCAGTGCTAGTATTATTTCGCAGATCTTTGAGAGAATTATAGATAACTATCAGTCTAAATGACACAAAGGCAAGCTCAACATATTTGCTTTCAAAGTAAAATTCGCAGAAGCTCATATTGAAAACGTTACTATTATGAAGGAGGCTTCGCAGAATGTCTACATTTTATTAAGCGTATATGAAATATACAACGTGTTCATTTAAATAACACTTAATTTTCAACAAATTTTCTTAAATAAGGAATACCCGTAACTATTGTAAATGATAAATTGTTGATTTCAAATTCGGCAAATGGGCAAGCACCGTAGCATATAGTGTGATTCACGTAAATTAAATGGTAGGCGAACTGTTCACGCCGTAGCAGCCGCGAGCAGTTTATAGACTAATCTTTAGATTTTATTCAGATTTTTGACCTCTCTAACTAAGTAAAGTGTTACATACTTGGATTTCATACTAACAATGCAATGGCTAGGATTCAAAGGGAATTAAGATCTAGAGTACCTATCCATTATTCTATTATACCCAATTAATTGGGTTACAATTTTCGGAATATGGATACGAGCTTTGACACGAATCCTTTTAGGTACCAAAATTACACATGAACGCAACCAATATAGTTGTGTGAATAATTAATTAAGAGATCTAACGAAATAAATTACATTTGCGAATCATTTACTATTTCTAATGCAAAATCAGTCATTTGTATATTCAAATTAGTTTCAATGAAATTGGCTAGCAGATTTTTAATTAAGTAGCTGAAGATATAGCTAGGAGTAACACATTCTTATTACAAATAGACTAGAATTTGAAACAAGACTATGACTACGTAATTATCAATAGAAATATATACATACATAGAATCAGACTTCTTTCAAAGTATCATATATTTATCCAATAGGATTGTACGTAAATTATATATAATTACTTATCAATAGTTAACATTTCAGTATTCATGCAAAATTAATTATATTATATTATCCTGAAGTGATTATAAACGAACACGCGGTAATATCGCTAAAGTAACTGTTCAAACAAATGTATTAAGTGAGTTAAAAAGCCATCACGGTCAGTGACGCTTGATTGTACTCACTAACTGCAATATTTCAATCAACTTTTTGAATATGGCTTTATTTATTTGTTTAACATTCAAAGTAACTAATGGGTATACCTAGGTACTAATAAAATTTCTCGAAATAGGTGCGCAATGATAGAATGAAGATTATACAAGAAGTATCATTTATATCTATATTTATAATGCACTTAGTATCGATAACCATTACAGAGAATTTTACAATGTCTTTCCGACCGTTATTCCAATATCATCAGAAAAATATTCACCAAGATTGTTTCATAGCGATGGGAATTAAGTCCAGAACTCGGCAATCATTTAAAATAATGCGTTGTTTCTAAACCCAAAATACTATAAAATAAATTGATTAAACTAGAAATAAAAATCGTATTAGATAGGCAAGCAAATAAATTACACAAGAAATGGGAGTACTCAATGTGCTGGACGTTATAACGAACAGTCGGACAATGAATAGTTCTTCATTTCCGCGTGAGTGGGCGCGCTCACTGCACTGCATTCAAACAATGTTCGATTGCTCTGTTACTTAATAGCACGCCCGTGACGACTGATTTATTGATTGACCTGTCCGCTCCCTCCCACCCATACTACCTTATACCTCGTTAAAAGTAATGACGCTATGTATTGATCATTTTTAATTAAATGCGTGTTCTTTAACTAAATAAGAATGCGAGTTTCCTAAATAACATTATTAATTTCGACCCGAAATGCAATCATTTATTTATTTTCTATAGCGAATTTTGAGGTAGGGTTTTCAATTAACAAAACTGGTATGGAAATTCCGTATAATATTCGCACAATAGCTTTTTCAAATCCAACCATTGAACTGGCATCAAATCTTATTGTTTAATTTAATTTGCTTCTATTAATAAGAGGTAGTCCAAGAATTTAAGACGATCGATTAAAATGCCGTTAAATTCCAGTGTCGGTATTTTACTCAACAACAATGTGGCCAGTCATTGAGCATCCTCGATGAAAGGAATATTTTCTCTTGACTCGATAAAGAAGCACACTTAGGTAAAAGACTTACTTATTCACTCTTGACCTCTACAAGAGGCCCAATAAGTATGTAAGCGGGAACATAATAAGGTAAAACAGAATCTGATCAATACGAAATAATCGGTATTACCACGAGTGGTTTCGCACGTTAACTCGATCTATCAATCACCATCTTCGCGAAGCCCCTGGAGGGTTCCGTAAGAAACTTCGTTCCCCCCGCTCATTATTTCAAGGCATTGTGGTTGTTAATTCGTGTTAAATTGTGGGAGTTCCTCCTCCGGTCAATCGATGTTCTTTTTTTTCTCGTTAATAAGACACAATCCTGAATCTGAGATACTGAGGGATAATAAGATTTTCGCGGTGAATTGGACGGTATTTGTAAAGTATTTCACGTTTAATGAGATTGTAAAGAACAAAAGAGTCCCGGAGTGCCGGAAATCTAATTCTGTTTCACGTCCACTCTCATTAGACGGCTGGGGTGGAATCAATCATTATTTTATTTAAAAGTGAAAATATTTGTTGTACACAAATGTTTCCAAAGATTATTTTTAAACGATGCCTGTTGTTGACAAACGTCAGGAGCTCTCGTTAAAAATATAACAAGCACAAAGAATAAAATGTTGTACAAAAAATAATGTTAAATATTACGTTAGATTTTCGATGAAGGAGTACTTTTGTTCGACCTTACTGTCGAAGTACCGCCAAACTTTCCGTTGCAAATACTTTCATTTATCTCATGGGCAATAACTCTAGTTTTTAGATAACACCGTATCTATTGATTTAGTGCCTATACTCAGTAATTTTTCGACCGTAATAAGCCCTTAAATATCTCGGCATTTTATCTTATACTATCGCGGTATGAGCTGAGTTTCGTTTCAGTGACGTTATTCACAATTTCACCTTGTCCAATGTCCCCGGATGGTTTTCTTGCATCAGTCGTTACGACCTCTAATATTCTTGGGCCGACCGATGGGATCCACTATTGGGACGAGCGCGCAGAGGCGTTATTTTCTCGATAACCCTATATAGCTTTCAAGCGATATGGTCATTACCTCAGACGTCTATCTTATTGCCTGCTACATCACGTACATTTGTCGGAATAGCCACCGACGTCTTACTTAACTGATCTAAACATTTATCCCAAATACTATAATAAAGTTTTATCTTATAATGTCTATATAATAAACTCAGCTAAATTTAGTCTTAAATGCTGTGATGTTTTATTAAGACGAATACTTATTACTGAGAATAAATGGCGATTGGAGGCGTGAAAATAAGTATTAAAAGACGCGCGCGCGTAAGTCCAACAAAGCCCTATGGCCAGGGTTCGCGGCCGCTAAGCCCTCAGTCGGCTCTCACGCATCTACCCGCATTACTTCTAATTGTGATTTAATGGCCCTCCGCGGCGGACCTGCTTGACCTTTAAAATAAAATATATGGCACATTTTCCCCTCAAGCTTGAAGAATATTCTCTGATGATTTGAGACGTCTCCGGTGAATGTATTAAAATAATATTTCTTTCGAATTGCAACTTTGTATTTAATTTTCATGTTTGAAATTATTTAAGAATTTGAATTGTTAATAGAACTTAATTTTAAGAAAGAAACGGTTAAAGTCTTTTATTGCATTTGTAAGTTATTGTACTTATCATAATTTTCTTTGAAACTTTATTTTCAATGTGGTTGGAATTTTTACTGGTTCTATAATTTTTGTAATGTCTAATATTTTACTAGCTATTTAAAAATCTACTATGTTTTATAAATCTTGAGATTCTATTAAATGTATTAATACTGTGTCGTCTAGTCATGAATCAATACTATTATGTGTCACTTTTGACTTGGAATTCGGCGTTATTGACTGAATACGTTTTTCAAGATTGACTCTTCAAATGTACATTCATAAAAATAAACGAGAAATAAGTATTTTTTCAGTACCTCTATTATATCACATTGCAATTCGAAGTCAATCGACATTTATATTAAAAATAAACATTATGTTCAAAATTGTACATGAAATAAAATCTGCATTTACACGCACAATGATACTTGGATTATAAAAACGAGGGCATAAATATGAATGAAATATTTTGCACAAGAGACAAAAAGGTTTATGACGATTTTGCTGAAATAATTTAACAAGGAAAATGAGAAAATTGCCGTCGCACGAGCCAGCCGTGCTAATTATGATTTAATGGTAACCTTGACAACTGATGAACATTTTTACAATTTGTGTGGGTAGGCGTAAAACATATCACGTCATTAAGCCCGCGGGGAACGTTGAAGTTGATACGTGGCTTACGTGTCATATACGAAGTTTTTGTGACGTAATGTAATATTTAATAATAGTGATGCTCTCAGCTGGACTATTTAATAACGTTATAAAAATATGCCTTTGAAAAATATTCATACAAAAGGATTATTTGGTATGAACTGTTTTAAATAAATTATCACATAATATGCTTGTTGTGTGTTGTCACATAATATGCTTCAAAACATCAATCTTACGGTACTTATATCTAGACATAAAATACATATTTATATTCATATACATATCTGTGGATTACATGGTAATTGTTATGTGGTGTGGTTGGAATATAAACAGCAATTGTATCATCAGAATACCCAAATCAAGCCAGATAAGTTAATACGGTTACATAAAGTAAATATTTACAATAAAGATTAACCGTAAGAAAAACAAATTCTTTTCAATTATAAATTGTAAGCTTTCGCGTTGCATGATAATTTGTTAAAGGTATTACGCGATCATGCATATTGCTTACCATTTTGGTATGATGTTTTGCCTGGGTTACACGGGCCGTGGTCACAACCGGACTATCTGGCTGATGACATTATCTCCGTTTGTCAAGCAGAAGAATCTTTATTCACACTCACTTACTGTATATTTTATTTTTGTCATGTCCCGTCACATCACACACGGTATCCATATAATATTACACATGCAAACCGACGTGTCCGTATTTTGAGATTTACCCGACTGTGCTAATGCTTATTTGCACAGTCGAGTAAATCGTAGAAAATATGCATAAAGTGAGCCTATAAAAAGAAAGCAATCTAATAATCTGTAATATGTAATAATTTTTTGTAAACATAGTTAATAACAGAGTTGGAAATTGTGTTTTATTTCACTATGTTTGTATTGGCAAACTATATACGTATATAACATAAAAATATAAACTTATTAACGAAAATTAAGAATGAAATCAGAAATTTTACATTAAAACATATAGACAAATTATAACAATCAGTACGCTCAGTATAATAGTAGTTTTATTTTAAATTTATTTATTTGGTTAACCAACTACTGTTTTATATATAACAAGTGGACAGACAGACGTTGTCCAGTATAGGCGAAAAAAAAAAACCACTTCGAAACCATCCTCGAATCCACTTGAGCACACACAAAAAAATTCATTCAAATCGCCATGCATGACCAGCCGTTTAGGAGGAGTTCACTGTCAACACACGTACTGAAGAATTGTATATATAAATAAGATATGTAACGGGTATTAACGCGATCATGCATAATGACAAACAAAAATATGCCAGAAGTGAGGGTGAATCAAGATTCTTCTGCCTCATTATCGGCGACATGACATCGCAGCACGAGTCAGCTTGTAACCATGGCCGCTGTAACCTGGTCGAAACGTCAAGCATATAAAAAGTAAACATTATGCATGATCGCGTTAATACCAGTTACATATTATATATATATATCATGCAACGCGAAAGTTTAAAAGTTATTACAACAACTGTTTTCACTTATACATACATAGCCAACATAAAACAAAATCAATGGAAACATTAGTTAGTGTAACAATTAATTAGAGGTTAACACCACATGCACAGGTTACTGAGAGACATAGACTTAAAATAAATTGCATTATGAAATTAATTATGTACATAGTATAATAGATAATTTTAAGATTCCAATTTATCTTAAATTATTATTGATTGGCGTGTATCACATTGATAGAACATAACTAGAATATAACTATTTCTTTAGAACAGTAGGTAACATTATATAGATATAGTATGTATATGTACATGTGAATTATAAAACATTATCAATGTTAGAATATATGTAGTATTTGTTAGTCAATAAATTTAATTGGAGGGTCAGATACACCAACGCGTTAAATCAATTATTATTACTAAGACTTATTTTTATCAGTCATGTATTCTGCGACAGAGAACTTTACTGCTAAAAACTTATACACTTGATGTTTAAAAGCATTCAAGGTTTTACGTGTTACGAATAGCATTTAATATATTATTATACATATATTTTAGAAGCCATTCCTATCAAACTCTTACCAAGTAATGACGTAGTGTATAGCGTATCGCAAATGTCATTAGCACACAGCTTTGAGTACAAATTAAAAAAAAAAATACTATCGATAAATACCTTAAGATGTTAAAAATGCTCTGCACTATAAAAGGAAATAAAATGTTTATCTTTTCTTTCGTATTGATGCCGTCACGCAAAAATTACTGTGATACTTAATTAGTTGTTCAACTTAACATTTATGCTTAACTGCATCTGATTCCATTTGGTTCCAAAGCAAATTCACGAGCCCGGAGTTGCAGACAAATATTAATCCTAATACTATTAATACAAATGTGAGATTTTTGTTAGTTAGGCTTTCACGCCATAACTCAAGCGCTTGTCATAAAATGTTGCATACATGTTGTCAGAGGAAAAGGACATAGACATTCCCATCTAGAAAAAGTACTGTTCTCAAGCGGGAAACACCGGGGGAAGCCGCGGATAAAATCTAGTATTTAACATGTACGAAATTATAAAACCACTTTCATTACTTTAGTCTAGCAGACGGCACGCCTCACATAGTATGAACTTGTTCGAGTTCGAGTAAGTACCATCTGCGCGGCGAATGTTTTCAAAGGGGTTGTTGTTCATGGTAATATCACAAATTTGAAAGTTTGTTTGTTACTTTGTTGCCCAATATAAACTCTATAGCCGATTAACAAAATGCTTTTACTAGGTATGCTAAAATAATCAAATAACATTATTATAATAATCTCTTCACCTCTTATTGCGCCGATGTACGATGGGTAGTAGAGAACAGGTGTATTGCAAATAAATGTTGCCAGCTACGTTTTATGGTTTTATACATACGCAGGTGTAAATGTTTTGAATATCTCGTGGGCAACTTTGTTTCCAAACGCCGTAGTAATAAAAATAATTCATAGATAAATACAAGTTCGTTATATGTAAAATCTAGTACCTATGCGGTGCATAAGTGCATAATATTAATATATATTATTATAAATATAAGTAAAAAGTAGAAGGGTATCGCTTATAAATTTCACTATATAAATGTACATATAATAATGTAAATATGCCATATAATAATGAAGATCTTGACGCTTGTGCACCCCATGTGTGCATAAGGCACACAAGGAGTTATTTAAACCTAACCTAACTTATATTACCTATTATGTAATAATATCAATAAATATAATATGTATATGAGGTAAATAAGAGCAACGCATTATTATAACCAGCTTTTAATTATACTGTCATCACCTGCATATTAATTTTATACATTATACACAATTTACGCATCGTGTTACTATATCACAAAATTGAAAAGTGACTTGGAATAGATATATTAATGGTATTACGGCTATGAAAACATTTGATTCTTAAGTGAGTTTTAAATATGCGTTTATATTAATTACTGGTATTTGTTTTATATTAGTAGAGTTATATTGTCTACAATTTAGATAAATAACTGGCAGACAATATCTACCTATTCACGTAACGTAATCGGTTTTATAAAATGGGGTATGTCCAATCGATTTCCGTAGACAAAAGGCTATTTTACAAAACGGCCCATTACAAGAATCTTCCAATCTGCTGAAATGAAGACGTAGGTACGCTTATCGTCCCGGACATCCCAGCGCTAGTACCGATTGTCAGCGCCAGAGTTATGCGCTCTTTGCCAGTTTCTCTTATATCTCGTAATATCAGCATATCTATATAGAAATACAAAGGAATTTTCCGCTTGCATCTTTGTGAAATATCTCGACAGACGAAAATTCGATTTGGGCGCGAGATAAAAAGATTTCTCTGCGTATTCGTATTTGAATGGATGAGCAAACCATTACTGTATTAAAAAGTATTGCGAACGCAACATTATTGCTGGAGCCTGCGAGTACAGCGGCTGTAAGTGGGTCTATACATGCGACGTACGACTAGAAATTCACTGAACTCTGTGCGACACGCGCGTGTATTTTTATACTCGTGTGTGCCTTGCATTATTTATCTTGTCGTGACGTTAGGCACTAACTTTAATAGTGTACCTATGCTTCTACATGTCTCATCATTTTCTAATACTACTTTTCTTTCTACCCACCTCGGTAGGAATGCGACCCTTAGGTAACATTTAATGTAATGTAATAGGAAAATTCAAACTTATATTATAAATGTGAAAGTAAGTTGGTTTTGTTTGTTATTATTCCACTACCATATATAATTGGACTTGGTATAGTCATAGCCTGTTTTCGGAATGGAATTAAATTTATTTTAAAGAGGCGAGTGAAGTCATCGATGACGCTCTGTGGCATTTTCATCGATACATCTTGATATGTGTTACCACAAAATTACAATTTCGATATTTATAATTAACGATACTAAATTACGCAATACTAAATTCTTGCAAAATCGTAAGAAAGCCTACAAAGAGGCAGACATAGTACGTGGGTCCTATTAATTTAACGAAATTGTTAAATCTTTCGAGTTAATAAAAATAATAAACTTTATTTGGTAGCCATAACTTAATACAACTTTAACAACCTAGAAATAGCAACAGGAACTATCTGACCATAATATTAAGCATAATTGTTTACATCAATGTAAAATTAACGTATGGCGTAGTGGTTAGTGTAACCGACTGCCACGCCTAAGGTCGCGGGTTCGATTCCCGCACAAGTCAAACATTTGTGTGCATGAACATGGATGTTTGTCTTGGTCTGGGTGTTTCTATGTATAATATGTATGTATTTACAAAAAAAAAGGATATATGTATGTTTATCCATTGTCTAGTACCCATAGTACAAGCTCTGCTTAGTTTGGGCTAGATGGTGTTGTGTGTATGTGGTAGAATATTATATTATTATTATTATATTATTAGGTAAAAAGTCGTAAGAAAGATTTGACTAGCATTGTTCAGCCTAAATTAAACGTCGTGCAGCACAGTTCTGCAGTCCAAGCAGTAAGCATCTTTAATAAACTGTCAGCGGAGATGAAAGGTATTTAATGCGTAACTAGATTTAAAAATAAGCATAGGGCATTTCTTTTGGAAAAGAGCTACTACAGCATAGAGGAGTTTCGGAGTGATAACATGTCTAATATATAATGTTTATGTTGGTTTTATCATAATTTACATTTATCATTTTCTTTTATATATCCATGCTGACATAATTAATACAATAATTAATTTAACTGATGACATAACATAATACGAATTAGTGAAATTCTATATTTCTCCTATAATAATAGGTTATTTATATTGTATTCTATTTTGAGTTAATTGTATGTTTTTCATATTATGTGCACATTAAGTATGTAAGTTTAAAATTCTACACAATTTCTTTTATATTGAATAAATGACTAATGACTAAATGATGGTGAAAAGGCGTTATTAATATATTTACACTATGAACTTCACAAAACTTAAAACATGTTTTCACCAAAACATTAGCAAGTAGTCAAATTCATAAAGCAATAGTTATTAATGCTTTCAAAAACACAACACTGACGTCTAACAGGAGACAGATTTCGATAATAACATACATAACTTAAAAATAGATTAATGACATAGAAAGGTACTTCATTTCCAACACGCCTACGATCCTGCATAACCGTAAATGACAAATAGCGTATATCAATAGCATCGAACAAATACTTCATATATGAAACTGAAGACTTTATTATAGCAATTAAGGACCAAATTATGATTAAAACAAAATACAGGTAATAAATTAGCAGACTATACACCTAGAAAATGTTTCCGTCAAATTAAAAGAATACAATACATAATCAAATCACACCCAAGAGTTTACACGAACAGATTATACACACAACCACAATCAAACTGTAATTTATTTTAACTTTGTTGATACTAGTTCTCAAAAATCAACTGATATCGGACACACACCTTAAAAGGTATTAATATATATCTGAACCAGATTTAAAAATAGATATACTATACTGGAAAAATAAATAGAACTACTTACCCGATTAGTATAGCCTTCCAGAATACACCCGATCTGCAAAAATAAAACAATAGGTAACTATAAAAATATACAAATTTATCAATCGTAAAGAAGTCTAAAGAATCTGAAAACAAGATAATCTTAAAATTTTACCTATAGTGTTATCTACAACTGACGTTATTCCGAAGCATATATTGACACACAATAGTCTGATACTATTGACCTGACACCCAATACTTAAATGCATCTTCGGAAACATGGCGCCGTCTGCAGAATCGTAAGAAAGTTAGAAATAGACTAGTATTTGGTTTGATTTCCAAACCCGTGGCATTTGCTTGCATAGTTCATAAATTACAGTAAACAACCACTAGTGATATCTGACTGACCTATTTTAATAATAATTACAAGAAACAACAAACCACTTACATTATACATATCCAATACGCATAACGTACAAAAATAAAATTAGTGAGGAAATAAGTAAATATACAAAACAAAAGGAACAAAATTATGGAGTATAGTATATATAAATATAGTATGAGATATAAAGTTTAGATAGTGTCCATAATTAAATGAATAGACCCTTATGTTATTTAATGAAATCAATATAATATAACCTAAACCAACAACGTAAGCACAACAAAAACACTGTAATTAAAATAAGTTAAAAGTAACTGTAGTTAAAAAGAGCCTGAGTTCAGAACATTAAATTATTCGTAATAATAATCATAAATAATAGTTTCTCGTTGCATATCGGTAATACGAGTAAAATAATGTTGCACAGGTCATATCAATACAGTTCTATCTATTCTGTTTGTCTTAGCCTTACTCGATATTGTTAGCCTCGGTAGGCATATAAAGTCCGACAGTTTCATATTTAAGTTTTAGAATGATTATATAACTGTTAAAACATATAATGGCAAAGTATATAGAAGTAGAAATAGGGTTGAGAGCTATCTGTGATGCTTAATTTATACATCGTTAGTATTTTGTGTATTGAATACCAATTCTTTTTGGATTGAATTATCCCAAATATTAATCCTGTATCTAATATACAGATACAGGGTTAATATTTGGGGTAATCTGAATCTAAACAGACATGTATGTGCTACTACATGATAGGCCATTAGCAAAGTGTTATTATTAAGTATTAGTCTAATTCTATATAATGTACTAGCATTGCCATTGTCACAACGGTACCAAGTCTAGACTCAGTACAACTATTTTTAGGTCACACATGTTTTCCGTATAAGGACTGAATATGACGCTATTCAAATTAACACCGGACGCTTAAAACACCCAGATATTCTTTATACCTGTAGTCAAAATGTTTGTTAAGTCCCATGCTAGAGTAGGAGTTGTCTTATTAAAATACAAACATATATTTTTTTAATAATAATAATAATATTCTACCACATACACACAACACCATCTAGCCCAAACTAAGCAGAGCTTGTACTATGGGTACTAGACAATGGATAATCATACATATATACTTTCTTTTTATAAATACATACATATTATACATAGAAATACCCAGACCAAGACAAACATCTATGTTTATGCACACAAATGTTTGACTTGTGCGGGAATCGAACCCGCGACCTCAGGCGTGGCAGTCGGTTACACTAACCACCACGCCATCGAGGCCGACAATAGATAGATCAATTGGAATGCACATACACATATTATATTTGGCACCTCCTGTGTGCATGAACATGGATGTTTGTCTTGGTCTGGGTGTTTCTATGTATAGTATGTAGGTATTGACAAAAAAAAATTATATATACATATGTATGTTTATCCATTGTCTAGTACCCATAGTACAAGCTCTGCTTAGTTTGGGCTAGGTAGTGTTGCGTGTATTTGGTAGAATATTATTATTATTATTATTATTGATAGATTAGCCTAGTATTTGTATGGTTTGAACTTCTATTATTATTTTTATTATTTATGTTTCACTTTTTGCTGCTTTATTATTCTATGACTAAAATGTAAGTAATAATGTTTTATTTCAGTTAAGTAATACATATATTAACATTTACTGTGACAGCCACTCTAGGCACAGCCTGTGTCGTGGCCATCAAACTATTACGGATTTTCATATACCTAGAACTTAACTATTACAAATAACTAATATGCATGAATAAATAGTTGTGAGAGTGGTGTGAGTGAGTGGATGTTCGGGTTCGTTATGGTGAGTATGTATGATAATGTGTGAGGTATGATGTGTGTGTGTGTGTATGTGTAAATGAGAGGAGAAATTTTATACAAATTGAAAAACGTCTAGTGCGGTAGGTACATTTAGATAATGGTTTTAATGAGTTGTTCCGTGTCGTGGTAATTTAGGCTGGCTATAAATTTTTTAACTCTAACATGGACTGCCCGCATAGTGCTGTGCTTAAGATCGTAATGTTTTACTATTTTATTATATAAGTACAAGAACTTTTGAAACCTTTTGGCAAACGTAGTTTTACATTTTGTGATGGGAATCTTGAAAACTCTTGCACTTAACGTATCCTTATAATCAGAAGAATTTAGGACCGACTTATGCATCTGGATGACCGCATTTTGAACGTATAACTGTCGTATGCTTAACAAATCAGCAGCTTTGTACAGGTCAACTGTTGTTAAAGTTAATGGTTTTGAAGCATGACTTTAAGAATCGACCTCTGCGCTCTCTCCAATTGTAACAGATAAGACGTGGCCGAGCCTCCTCATACGTTTAGGCAGTATGTCAAGATGGACTGGCAGAATGAGGAGCAAGAAGCTCGATACTGCCAACATTTTTTAGTTCTTTCATCGCGTAGATGAGTTTTCTGCACCTCGTCGAGAGAGCAGCTATATGCTCATTAAAATTTAGCTTCTCGTCGATGATTACTCCGAGATATTTTATGGATTTTGATCTTTGAATTTCACTACAGTCACAGCAGGTGACGGTATTAGACTGCTGTTGGTTACATTTACAAATTCTAAAGTTAGGACTGCATACCGGGGATGAAGCGCTAGTTTTATGAAAACAGAGGCACTTTGTTTTGCTTGTGTTTAAAGTTAAAAGGTTATTATCAAGCCATTCCTAGTTCTGATTGCCGTAGACACTCGCTCCATGTTGAGCCATGAAATATTATTGCAGTATCGTCTGCATAACAGACAATTATTGCTTTTTGTTTTGTTAGGGAAGCTAAATACACTACACTAGTACACTACCTTGAGGTATTCCGAATTCTGTTTCATTGGGGTTATTGATCCAGGAATCAACTCTGATTCGCTGTTTTCTCCCCGTTAAGTAACTCCGGAACCATTTAAGTGCAATACCACGTATTCCAAGGGTTTCTAGTTTTCTTAGTAAGATTGGAATAGACACGGTATCGAAAGCTTTTGCAACATCTAGGAAGACTCCAATACACGCACGTCCATTATCTAGATGAGTAAAGATTTCTTCAGTTAGAAGTGTAGCAGCATCTTCTGTGGATTTTTCTTTTCAAAAACCAAATTGAGTGTTGGTTAGAATATTGTTGACTTCGAGATATTTTCAAGACGCTTATTTACAACTCTTTCCAGTATCTTTGCAAATATCGGAAGCAGCGAGATGGGTCTGTAATTATTTGGTAAGGTCGATTCGCCTCCTTTATGGATTGGAACTACGATTGCTGTTTTCCAGTCTTGTGGTACGATCTCTGTGGACAGGCTTTGGTTTATAATTGTCTTGAGCGGTTCCACTATTTGATCCTTAACGTTTTTAATCATCATACAATTAATACCATCCAATCCCGGTGCACTATCGTGCCTAAGAGTCATGATAATGTTTTCTATATTTTTATTATCAGTTGGTTCGAAAAAGAAACAGTTAACAGGTGAATTTGAAGCGTCAATTTTATTAGCCAAAGCAGATTGAGTGTAACCCAGACATTGTAGGATCTTTCCAGCGTATTGTTGCCACACTGGAGCAAAAAACTCGTTGCAATGATCAACTGCAGATTGTGGGCAAGTATCTCCAGCTATCAGCTCTGATGCCTTGAAATTCGTAACGCATTTTCGTTGAGCTATTTCATTGATTACCTGCCACAGCTTACGTGGATGGTTTTTATGTTTCTGGAGCATATTTGTTTCGTAGTTATTTTTTTATTTGCGCAATAGGCTGATGTAGATGTTTCGATACCGAGAATAAACTATTGATTTAATGTTGTTACCTGGATTATTTCTAGCGTCTAAGTGAAGCTTATCGCGTATACGTGAACATCTGAACAGTCCCTGAGTCATCCACGGCTAAATAATTGTTTTTGAACGGCTAATCAATATAGTTTTTGTGTTAGTTTCAATTACCCGCTTCATTACGTTGAGAAAGAGATCCAATTGATCGGTCACGTTTTGTATATTGCTTCATCTAGACCAGTCCACTTTATTCAGTTCATCTGCTATGGAGTCATAGTCAAGACGTAGTCTGTACCTCGGTGGCATTATTGGTCTAGTATCCAAGTGTCCAAAAAACATTGACCTAGTTTTAATGTGTCTTACGTAGTATGCACATTAATGTTACAGTGAATAATAATTAGTTTGTACAAAGAAAATGAAAATTGTAATATAGTGATTATGGATAGTAGTCCATTTAATAGGAGCGGTATAACTCGCCGTTCTCCCCCACCTACGACTCCTCAAAAACCTAGACCTGAGCCCAGTGAGAAAATGGAAATAGCGTCAACCCCGGAGATACAGGGTTGGATAGGGTCTATTGAGCAGTGCTTAAATGAAGTTTGTTGTATTGCATCTGAAGGCAAGCTAAACTCGGAACAAAAACTCAAAATAAATACCCTTTGCCGTAAAGTAACAAACGGAGTTGCCCACATGGCTGTTCAATATCAATCACTCAAGCACAGAGCCATTCAAGCTCACAATTCTTTACAAGACGCAGCAGAAACACAAGAACTTATGAATTCCTTAACGCAGATCAAGCAGGCCATTCAGGAGTCGAATGTGAAGCAGGTACCAGCCAGCACTTCCTTTGCCGATATGGTAAAGAAAGGAACCAGTAACTTTGTTCGCCCTAGCACTTTGAGTTCGGTAGTCATTTATCCTAATGATAATTCGAAAACCAGCGAGGATACAAAGACCATGGTCCAGAAAATAATTAGCCCTGAAGCTATGAAACTGCAAGTTCGAGGAGTCCGCAAGATCAGAAATGGCGGTGTTGTTATCAGTACTGAGACCAAAAGAGATATCGAGAAGCTCAAGCAGACTGTCCAACTTGCTGAATCAGGGCTTAAGGTTGACGAGCCTTACAAGCGCAAGCCTCGTATTATCATAATAGGAGTTCCGACATCAATGGCCGAAAATGAGGTTTATAAATGTATTTATGAACAGAATCTAGCCGAAAAATTACGTGATATGACAAGAAATACATTTATGACCTCAATAAAACTTAGCCACAAATCTGGCAAGAAAAATGCTGAGACCTGCAACTACGTTATTGAAGTATCAGCCATTATACGTAAAGCGCTCATTACCCAGAATCGATTATTTATTAACTGGACCTCCTGTCCGGTCAGGGACTTTACGATAGTGACCAGATGCTACAAGTGCCAGCAGTACGGACACGCAGCCAAGACGTGCAAAACAGCGACCTCTACGTGCGGACATTGTGGCGAAGACGGTCACTCCATTCAAGACTGCACAAGAAAAGCGGAGTCACCAAAATGTGCAACATGCTTGCGCTTCAAAAAGCCAAGCAACCACAAGACGGGAGACGCCGATTGCCCAGCTAGACAGGCAGCTGAATATAGGTATATTAATTCTGTTGATTATGAAGGCGCCTAAGAGCGTCGCATATTAGCTTGTATATATTAGATCTACCCCTTTATTATAATAGTTTATGGATATTGATTTATTTACAGAAATAGATAATGTTTCTGCCTCAGACGCAAAAGCGTGTACAGTGGAGGACTGCAGACAATATATTTCCGTTTATCGGGACTCACTAACCATACTTACCCAAAATATACGCAGTATTTATAAGAATATGGATAGCTTTCATATTTTTCAACATAGACTAAACATTATATGTGATGTAATTGTTCTTACTGAGTGTTGGTTATCTAATCGCAGCGAAACTCTCCCGGTAATTGCCGGATACAATACATACCACAGCGCGTTAAACCATAATCAGAATGATGGTGTGGTAGTATATATTAAGGAAGCATTACAATTTTCAATCGAAGAGCTACCTTTTCAAGACTGTAATTGTTTAATTATCAAAATTGGCACGAACACAGCGATTATTGCTATATATAGATCTCCTTCAGTGAGAAATTTGGACGCCTTTCATAATTTCCTAAATCAGACTCTGCAAACGCTTAGTGCGTTTAAAAATATTATTCTAACAGGTGACATAAACATAGATATCGGATCTGAGCATCACGATACAGGAACACAATATTACCTTAATCTGTGCTCATACCATGGGCTTCTCCCCGCGCACACATTACCTACGCATCAGAGCGGTTCCTGTCTCGATCATATGATGATCAAATCCAGCTTATCATCTACCACGCTTATTACTAACTCTACTTTTACTGACCATCACGCCGTCGTACTTGCTATAAATTTAACGCTACCTAGGCAAAATCAACCTACAACAAAGACTAATTTAAATATAAACAAACTCGAGTATGATTTACGTAATATTAATTTTAGCCCAGTTTACAATAGTGCTGATGCTAATGTATCTTTATCGTATTTAATACAGAATGTCCAACATGCAATATTACAAAACACATCAACAATTGTCTTAAAAAAGAAGTATTGCAATATTAAACCTTGGATTACCCCTGGTCTAGTTCGAAGTATAAGACATAGAGACAAACTCCATCAGAGCGCTCGACGATCTTCAGATAATTTAGCGCTTCAAACAACATACAAGAGGTACAGAAACATATGTAATAATCTTTTGAAGAAATTAAAAATTAACTACGATAAATATATATTGCATAGAGCAGGTAATAATAGTAAAGAAATTTGGAAACATATTAAAAACGTCACTTTTACCTCAAAAAACCGTGAATCAAACTCGAGTTTATTGGATGCTAATACTATGCCACTGCTGTCAGCTAACAACGTAAATAATTATTTTGTGAACGTAGGTAAAAAGCTCGCCGAACGGACTCTGCAACGAACTAGTAGCCATTCTACACCTCTTAAAAAAGCAAGTAACAATCCTAGTTTAAAATCTTTTGTTATGCTGGACACTGATGAAGGCGAAATAGAGCGAATCATCTTAGGTATGCGTGACAATTGCGCTATCGGCTGGGATAACATAAGTAATAAGATTCTTAAGCGATTTAAGCACATTCTGGTACCTCCACTATCGCATATTTTTCGCCTCTGCCTTTCTGAAGGTATCTTTCCGACATGCCTGAAAAAGGCGGTAGTTATACCTGTTTTTAAATCTGGAAGCAAAGACCTAGTCACCAACTATAGACCTATATCGATTCTCCCTTCAATATCAAAAATATTAGAAAAAATTATAAACCGTAGATTAGTTAATTACCTAGAACATAATAATTTTCTTTCACCTTCGCAATATGGTTTTAGAAATAAATTATCAACAGCTGACGCGGTGCATAATTTAACTAATTTTATCACTGGTGAACTCGGCAAAGGTAATCAAACCCTTGGGGTATTCCTTGACCTTGCCAAGGCATTTGACACCATCTCAATTTCTTCATTGCTAAACAAATTGGAGGCACTTGGTATAAGGGATACGCAACTGAGAATTTTTGCAGATTATTTAAGCAATCGGCACCAATGTGTTAAAATAGGAAATGTCGTAAGCCATGATGAAAAAATACCAGGATATGGAATTCCCCAGGGAAGTATCCTAGCTCCTACGCTCTTCCTGGTATATATTAACGACCTATGTAATCTTACCTTAAAACATGGAAAGATAATATCCTACGCTGATGACACCGCCCTAATTTTTACTGCCAAAACTACCAACGAATTATACGATAGCGCCCAGTCTGGCTTTAATATTGTCTATACCTGGTTAAATAATAATCTTTTAACATTAAATGCTGACAAGACTAAATACATTCATTTTTCCATGCGCAAAAATCAGTACACTGTGACTAACAATTATATATACGCACACCATTGTCCTCTCTCCTACCACAATTTGTCAGTGCCCTTGTGTAATTGTCCTACTATCCAGGAAACCAATAACGTAAAATATCTAGGCATCATAATCGACGACATCCTCTCTTTTAGAAAACACATAGATAGTTTGGTAAGTAGAGTTCGTAAATTAATGTATGTATTTAAAAAACTGCGAGCTATAGCCGATTTAAAATTAATCATTCAAGTGTATTTATCTTTATGTCAATCTATCATCCAATATTGCATAACTTCATGGGGTGGAGCACTAAAAACAATATTACTGCCCCTAGAAAGAGCTCAAAGAGCAATTCTAAAAGTAGCCACAACCCGACCTTTCCTTTTTCCCACAATTATGTTATATAAATCGTGCAAGGTGATGACTGTTCGCCAAATTTTCATATATCACACAGTACTAAAACAGCACACATTGCTTACATATCACGTAGATGTTACTAACAAAAGACGAAAAGATATAGTCTGCGCCTCACAATCAGTTTCAAAATTCATTTTTTCAAATAGATTTATTTCTTTCCTAGGTCCATTTTTATATAATAAATTAAATAGAGAGTTAAGTATTTATAAATTAAATTATGTTAACTGTAAGAATATATTATATAATTATTTACAAATTTTGTCGTATGAGCAAACTGAGCAGTTACTTCAAGTAAGCAAATAAAAATTTTGCTGATCTATCTTAACGCATCATTATTATTGACCCACTTATTACCGGTACTGCTAGTTGCTTATGCAGGTTATTAAAATGTTATTATTGAATTGTAGTTATGTAAATTTATATTGCTAAAATAGATTGTAAGCACTTCTTCGCCCGAGCCACAGGTTCAATCTAGTTCGGGCAAACAACAACAAATGTATTTTATAAATTAATTAGTCATGTATTATAAATTACCTATATATTACCTATATATTATATATTACCTAATTGTACCTATTATTTAAATAAATATTATTATTATATTATTATTATTATAGTAGTACTGCTATTTAATCCGGTGATTACCATGTCGTGATCGGTTATTGCCGACGGGCAGACGAGTGTTTCCATATCCAGTTGCCCCCTAATAAAAACATGATCAAGGCAAGCGTTTTTTCTAGTAGGCACATTCACAGCTGGTCTTAATCCTATTTCAGCCGTAGCACAAAGATAAGCACTTGATTCAGCAGTGTCGGTGTTAATTATATTTATATTAATATCGCCTGTAATCACAGTGCAAGGTTTCAGGCTTACAGATTTCATAACTTTATGTACTGAACTAATAAAGCGGTCTGGGTTCTTAAAAGAGGGTGATCTATAGACTCCTAATACAGTTATAATATGCGGGATAGTTATGGTGATGCATTCTGCTTCTTCTAGGGCTGGTTTGAAAACTCGTGGAGACCAAATATCCTTTACATACGCTACAACACCTCCTGCATTGTTTATATATTTTGTTGTACGAAAAGTGCTATATCCGTCCGTATGTGATACAATATTGAACTTTCATGTAACCAACATTCCGTATGAATAATCACATCAAAATCAATGTTCATTCTTTTAAGAGTTACAAGTAAATTGTTGAAATTGCAGCTTAGACTTCGTAAGTTCAACGTTAACATTTTTATTTTATATTTGAGTATTATTCTATAGCAATCCTCTGCAGAATTTATTAAATGGCATTTTACCGGGAACGCGTTATCAATACATCGTAATATGTCAAGTGTAGTCATCATAGATTATAATTATAGATGTACTTTCGGGTAAGTTAAAAGTTAAGGTGACTGCCATTCTATAGTATAAAGAGTAAATCCGTTTGATATACGTTTGGTTTATATGCATATACGATATTCCTGAACTTTCGAATATACAATTATGTATGTAAACATTTGCGAGTGACGAGGTGATGTGTGCTATAGTGATCGTTTTATGTATGATGAGTGTGGTTAAAGCTATATTTGAAAGTGTATGAATTATCGTAAGTACAGAATTCACCAAAACAAAATGTTTACATTGATTAATAATGCAAACAATTGAAAGACAAACAAACATAATATTAGTATAACTTTTATAGAATATAAGATGCTGTTTTTGGCATAGTGATATTCTTTTTGAGGTCTTTAATGGACTGGATGCGAATTGCAGCGTGCCCTTCCTCTTTTTTGATATATATGGATCCATTACGCAGCCAGCAATATCGAAAAGCACCATCTTGGGCTCTTGCTCGAGCCTCTCGAAATAACATCCTTTTTTCTCTAGTTATACGTTCATTGACGTATAATTTGGAAGACGTTTTATTAATAATGCTTTCGGATGTTAAGTTTCTCCTAGTTCTCGCACGAGTGATAATTTCGTCTTTTTTAGATTTTCTAGTTAGCTTAACTGTAATGGGCCGATGCCAAGGCGATTTTTTGTTGAGTTGGGGCACCGGACCTAAGTCCGGCTCTGATAATATCACTGATATCCGATTCTTGTAAATCTACGCTTATTTTCTGCGACAAAGTTAGCATTATGTAAGCGATATTTTCGTGACTCTCCTCAGGCATTCCACATATCTCTATTTCGTTTTTCAGCGCATTATGTTCTAGCGTACTGACAGTCGATTGTAATTGCGTTACCGATTACTTCAGATCAATTATTTCTCTATCCTTGGTTGGCATCAATAGTTTTCTGGAAGTCTGTAAAATGGCTAGCAAGTTGTTCTTTTATGTCTTTCATATCTTCTCTTAATAAAGTTATATCGTTGTTTGCCTGCTTTAAAGCCTTTACTTCCTGCCTAAGCTCGCGAATTTCGTGGATCAGTTCAGAGATCGGAGTATCAAAAGTAGCTGTAGATTTGCCGCGTGAGCCCCGAACTAGGGTCACATTCTCACACAGAGGATTATCCGTGAATGCTGTGGGGTTACGGATAGGGGTATTGGTGTTTCCTTTCTTGGTTAGTGAGCAAACACACAAGGGGCATACATGTATAAGACTGTTTGCTATTTGCAGTGAGCTTTTGAGAACTCTCATGTTCTTCTTTCAACTTCATGTCAAGTTATATTTACGCATTCTATATGAAAGGAACTTTTACATTTTGAACAACTCATGAAATTATTTGATTAAATGCCCTTACCGCAAGCTTTACAAGTAAACGGCATCTTGTAGTATTACGACTACAACATCCAACGTAGCGACTCACTCGTGGATATAGTTGCGAGCCGGTTTGTAGTGAAGCGAAGCTCCGCCCTCGATGACGCACCTCTCTCCGTTGCTGTGTCACGCCGGCGCCGCGTCGATGTCGAGCGAGAGTCGAGTCGGGCCGAGCCGACCAGTCGAATGTTACCGAAGAGATAGTCCCGGCGCACGAGTTGTCGTAGGTCAGGTTTAAGCAGTTTAAGCATATAACTTTGCAACGCGTTAAAATATCAATATTCGGTTTTGAACACTAGTTACAGCAAGAGTTTATCTTGAAAAATCTGATATTAAATATATGAGAAAGCCACTTTAAACTAGGTTTCAAGATTAATAATACGGAATGAACTAACACAGTAACGTTCTAGGCAAGTAGCGTACGACGAAATGTATGTATTTTATATTATTACACCACTGTCGCTAAGATACAGTGTGCAAATCATTAATGAAGATTAAGAACAGTTAAGGGTCCAGTTCACTACCTTGTGGAACTCCGTACTTAACTGCACTCATTTCGGATTTTCCCCTTTCCCAATAGGAAGACATTTTATTTTTACAATACCTATTATTTATTTCATTTCAACTGGATTTTACTGTGCTGATTAATTCTTTAATGTTCACATATACCATGGATATTAAGTTCAATTATAATTGTGACTGACATAATCAAAAACTTGTGTCACATTACAGAAATCTGCACACATTACGATTCTCACATCGACTTTAGCCATATCTATAGACATTTAAAAATCATAAAAATCGAAAGTTGGAAGCCATTTTGTTCATCAGTTAGAAGTCAATGCGTCTGTACGACAATTACGTAAATATAAGGGTAGCAAAATTGGCAACAATATATCTGATAGCAATAAATAACTCGTATATATAATTAGTTGAAACGTTGGTAGTTTTCATATGATATGTGGACGTATATCGTTTTGAAGGAAGAATCCAATTACGATAACGTTATGTTCCGCATGAAAGTGTCGCATTTATGGTAAAATATTAATGTATTTCAATTTGGGGAGGCTGCTACAGACCTCCATAAATATCAGCTGCGCTGGGACCTAGCGGGGACGCGTAAATACTTCGACTAAAATTGAATGTTATTATCCGTGAACTAGCGGGCGAGCAGTAAAAGTGGGACGTTTTTGATGTTAGATAAAACTCACTAGGATATATTGGAAACGTTCGGTTACTGTACTCGGTAATTTCATTTGGAATTGCGACAGTTTCATCACGAATCCCTTTTTACAACGCAATTAGGTAAATTATTTATTATAGATTTTATAATAACTTACGTTACTGACTGATAGTAACACTAAGAAAAACTAAATATGTATGTATAAAATGCATAATGTATACATTAAATAATATATCAACATAGAATTTACTTATTCAGTTAAATATTGGATTCGATAAACTGCTAAGTCGAAATTGGTTTGAAAAGAGGTAGGCAGAGGTGTTTGACACCCACATTGAACCAGATAGGTTTTAGGTCCCACGTAATGAAAGCTCATTCTATAGTGATCTATCGAACACAATGCCATATTAAAAACTTTCTGACATCAAAATTCTTTGTCCGACATCGGAAACGAATCTCATATTCATAAATTAGTGGTTTCACAATCTCCAAAATTGTCACCGGACTAACAAAGCAGTATGGAAAATAAAGGCTCTTTAAGTTTAAGAAGCTATTTTATTATCATATTTTCAACTGATTCTGTAGAGCAAAAGTGGAATCCGCCATTAGCGTCTGATTCAAATATCCAGCGTTAGGTAAGTGAATTTCAATTTGTATAAATCTGACTTTAATGCGTATTCATGTGCAGAATGGAGCGGCGGTGGGAGTGAGAAAACGGGAAAATCAACACACAAACTGCATTTGGCAACAACTTTTAATGCAATATACTAAAATTGGTTTTCCAGAGCGTCTGCGAAACGAGACGCCGAAACACTAGATACATTTTAAGAACAAGTTAGAGACAGATTTATAGGTCCAAACAACGCAATACGAGGAACGATGCCATCCCATCAACCAAACAACTTGTTTGTAAGCCGACTTTGGTCATTTAAATGTTGGATTTGATAAACTGCAAGCCGAAATTGCTTTAGGACTTGTTAGAATAGTGTGGATCTCGCCCGAAGGGTTCAGGAAATATAAATTTGATTTGAGTTCTACAAACAATTATTCGAAGATCAATAATGAAATTAAATGTCGTTTTGTACTTCAGTTTTGTAGTTCCGGGTTTATTTGACGTTTCTATTGTTGAATTAATTGTGACCTGTGAATGTCAGTAGCATCCAGCGTGATATTATATTAATTCACTGAAATTTAATTTAAAAGCACAATAATAAACTAATAAATATATTACATAAAGTATTCACAATCTATTAATATAACTATATTAAAGATAATTTAAAATGAATTGTAATTGTGTTCATTTTAAGCAATTATAAGCTTTGATGTTAATTGTATCCGACGCAAGCTGGTGCAGCTTTCCTGCGCAAGCTTCTCGAGCGGGCTACTGGCGCAAGCTACTCATACAGTTTAATTGAGTGGATGACTTGCATGATGCCTACAATCCGCGCAAGTACCTCGCGTATTTCGTGTTGTGTAGAATCGTCATGAAATTTAATACACATTAATTATATTCCAACTGTTTTCAAATGTCATACAAGTATACGTTTTAAAATAAATATTGAGAAAAATACGAGGTGTATCCACTGGCATTCGCGAACGCCTTCCCGCGACCCGTATCGGGAACAACAACACTCTGTGTCGTTTAAATTGAATTGAAAAATGATTTATGCCAACAATCTCTGGCGATACTCTCTTCTTTACACACTTGATCGCTCTAAACGAAAATAATAAATAAAATTGTGCTTCATAAAATTGATCGAGGCTTTTTTATTTATTAGGCGAGTGTAGCCGGAAGTTTCGAATATTCTTTTCGTTCTTTCTCTCATTCTGTTCATCGCCGTGAAATTAATCGTTTGGAATTCGTTTACAGTTAAATTATTTGTTTCATTACTGTGGTCTAATTGTGGCAGCTCGGGGTTGTGGATATTAATAGAATTATATTGAAAGTATATTATTATATTTTAATTCCGTGCCATCACTATTAAAACTATTGTTGTGGTGAACCGTATTGTAAACTCGGTATTATATGGAGTGGTTGGATTATAATTATCATATATGTCATGAATAGAGGTCATTTGGTTGTATTCGTATCAGAGACCGCATAAGCCTGTGATATACCCGCGTCTGTAAATTAATTTTACAAAACCGTATTGCAAGGTAGGCATGTGGCAGTAAATTCGAAATTAAAATTCCTCGCACTGTGGACTGACCGAGTGCTGTATTGCATAGTGACGTCACACGCTGCGAAATTTAGGTGTTAAAAATGAAATAGAGCATTTGAATTTTAAATGTCTACCTATTTTAATAACCCAGCGATTTACTTGATACTTTTATTGCTGTATGTAGATAATGTAACACATTACATTATCTATATATAACAAATTTAACAAGTATGCTGGAATATCTTTGCACAAAGTTCATTGGCTGATTGCATAATAAAGTTAAGATTATTTTTATTTAATATGGATTTGGTATTCCCGTTCCATATTAAATAAAAACAATCTAAACTCCTATTAGACCTATTGGACGTCATGGGGCAGAACATTTTATTTTGAATTTTTATTTTTTGATTGCTTGATGTTTTAACCGGGCTGTAAGCGTTGTCACAAGTTAAAATCAAAGCTAAATGAAAGTTGTGCACTAGAACTGGTTACATGCATCATGAAACCGGAACTTGAGTTCAACGAATAAAGCATGCACTTTTACTTTGAAGTTCATGTGTGTACAAGCAGCGTGCATGATAAATTACATTATGGCGTTAGTTCACTTTTGTTATGTGGGATCGAATAGTATTGAATTTAATAATACTTACATACATAGCCTACCATCACCAGAGGGATAGGATGAGGCATACTTCATCCTAAGTGAATGAGACACTTTACGCTCACACAAAAAATATCACCCAAATTCATAATTACTACTCTGCTCTCGTACCTAGTAGCGGGATGTCATATAGCCTATTTTACTTTTGGATAATGATCTTTGTAATTATGAAAGAATGATTAACATCGGTTTAGTAGTTTTAGAATTTATCGATTAAAATTAACAAATAAACTAATATTGCCTCTTTATAACATTAATATAGATAATAACCACAAGACATGTAACACACATCCTTTCACAATACTTAGGACAAAACAATAACATTTGAAATCGGATATTAATGATTAAACAAATTATCTATTCAACTTTATAATATGACTAGCGACCCAAAACAACAGCATATAGCAATAGCAATAGCGAGCAATACAAAAGCTTAACAAACTATACACTTAAACCTTCCTCATAGATCACTCTGTCTATTAGTGAAAACCGCATGAAAATCCATTCCGTAGTTTTTGAGTTTATCGCGAACAAACAGACAGACGCGGCAGGGGACTTTGAGTTATAATATGTAGTGATATATATATTAGCTTTGTAATTGGCTCCATTGTATAATTATATTAATACTGCCTGATATCACTAACTTAATCACATACGAGCACAGTTTGTCGCTTGAAGGAACACTTACAGCGAAATACACGATTATACTCAGTATAGTACTATAGACAGAATTTGCTTTGAAGTAACTGCATACTAATAATATACGCGGGTCATAAGTGTGCTCTACATGTTCCAAGTAAGTGGTACCACATGTATACACGTTGTGTCGCCATCTATTTGCTAAGTGATCTATTACAGTATTCTACATCACACGCTTTAGAACAGTCAATAGCTTAGGGAATATTTTAAAATGGCTGTGTATGAAACAGTGTGGGTAACAGCTTAATGATATTGGATAATTGTGTGGAAGTCTCGTCTAAGCTCAAGTTTAAGAATAAGGAATAGTTTACAAAAGCGCATTGCGGGGTAAAGGAGAACATAGTAACTGTAATTAAAAAATAAACTTACGTAGTTTGACATGTGGAAGAATCCTTACTAATGTGATAAATGCGTTATTTTGTTTGTTTATGTTATTTTGTTTCATGCCTTAACTACTCAACCGATCACCATGAAGTTTTCCATACACATTGTCAGGGTTATGGATAAGGACATAGAATATCTTTTACCCGTAAAAAATAACACAGGTCCGAGGGATAGAAGCTGAAGCCGCAGGCAAAACCTAGTGGAGTATAAAATTGGCCAAACTGTATTAAATGTTGGCTGAAAAGGCAAAGATCACATCAAGTGCATCGGAAGAACGTAATGAGAGGTATAAAGCAAAATAAGGTATGTGGGATTTGTAACAAGTGGAAATCTGTACCTAACCTCTGCCTATCCCCCAAAAAACAGGCATGAATTAGTGCAAGTAATTTTCAACCTGGCAAATAAGAAACAGTCGCCGAAAATAGGTGCGTAAATGATGTTACTGTGTTTACGTCTTGCTCTAATTATTTCCTCATTGTAGACAATTAAAAATAATGAGTCCTTTCCTTCTTAAAGGAAACGTCTTCTTAAACTTTTGTTATAGCTGTACATATATTAGAACATAATAAGAGGGGATGTAGACGGTCAACGGAATAAATGCTTGACCACATTCCAAAAGAAAATACGAATACAACGAGCAAGATTAATAATGGCAATGAATTAGTCACCGGAAATTGCAGTTTCTTGTTTAGAACATTCCTGAAGGAGGATCGAGCTGGCTAGGCCCAAAACGTAATAAAAATTGCGTAATATGTACAGAGCGGTCTTATGAAGACGAAGTGAGCGAATTACGTATGTAGATATTAATATTTCCCGGCTCTTGCCTTCCTAGTGGAGGCCTTTAGTCATGTGTCGGCAATGCTTGCAATACGCAACCCTCTGTCACGTGTATAATAAATACCTTAGGGGACGAATATTTATTCTAGTTGTGGTTGAAAATATAGATTTGTACGTAAACGATTCGCTAAATGTTTTTTTGTGAAAATACGAAACGCCGGTTTAATTGGGATCGTTTGGTATTGACCGTTTCATCGCCAGACATTTTGAGTTGGCTCAAATGTCACAAATCTCACTTAATATTCCTTCGAATCGTTAGCGCTAGAGGTTTTCCTTTCAATAGATCGGCCACCCCAATTTGGACAAACGTGGTGTGAGAGTTTACAGATAAGATATCACAGTAAATGTGACTGAAGTGGGAGGTAAATTTAAGACTTCATATATTTGGAAGGCACACATCTGACTGAAGTTATTCTTGTATTATTTATGAGGTTATTTGAGAAAATTCATGTATCTATGCCAAATGTGTTGTAGGCGTAAAAGATTGTCAGCATCGCTGATTTAAATTATTCACAATCAAAATTTTTGATGTTTTGCGTATGACGTCATTCAGATAAGCATCGATGGAGCTCTATAAATTGCATTACTTTATATTATTTATCTCAAGACACCAATCAACATAAGAAGCGCGCCACTTATCTATTTTATAAAACAAAAGCTGGGCAAACCTTCCCATACGTGCTTGCGATCCATGAATACGTTATTTATACGTCAAATGTCCTTTACATTTGACATATATTTTATTGTCAACTGATTTAAATGAAACGAACACTACACGTTAAATCAAGTTTATCTCAATATTCCAATGAAACCACATGCAAAATCTTCTACTGCGGAGAATATCGAGAAGCACACAGACAAACAGGCGAAAAGCATAGCAGTCAATTAATTAAAATTCGAATAGCATTGCAAATAAAAACATAGGGTCGTGAATTCAAATACTCCAGAAACAATGGACGTACTACTTTTCTCCATTCCGTTGTTGACCAGTCTGATGCATGCTATGCTAACGTGCGACCTGTATGGTAACGCTTAGCCATGCGCTTTTTAAAGTAACGTTCGGGATACTAACACACTGCCAAAGTACGACAGTACCATTAAATTGCCACGCATTGCAATTTTGTCTACATTTATAAACACCAGCCATTTATTATTACTGCGTACTTGTTCAGTAGATAAAGTGCACGCTCACGAGATACTGTTAATTGTGTATAGTTTTAAAAATTTTTGGCATTTATTCTGAAATAATTTTAAAACGAATTAAATAGATAATTAATTATAGTTTATTATATTTTACGTAATATACGTATAATATAAAGTAAAACAGGTATAACGTATGCTTGTTTGTCTAGATCGATCAATTTTAAGATACTGAATCTAGACATATGTAGACTGCACGGCCAGTCACCATGGCAAAGTTTGTACAAACTGCGCTGAGTGAGTTCGATATATATGGGAAGAAACGTGTATAATGGATCATACACGTTTCTTAGAACTCTAAGTAAGGGTGTTCATGGTAAATTAAATTTAAAAAAATAACGGTATTTGTTAACTACTCTTATTCCATCAATCGGGAATTTTACTAAAACAGTTTCTATATTCTGATTTACAAAATTGGTGTTCCAAAATCTGGAATACAATATTATTTAAGAGCTACTGCAGAATAAAAACGTGGGCAGAAGAGATAATTTTCAAATGACGGTGAAACACAAAAAAAGTCGCTGGATACAATTGTTTGACGTAATCGTTATTTAACTGCAAGCGTGCGAGTGAAATAGCGATATACACCCACTCAAACGTCACTTTGTCTCATACTTAAATTATCCTATTGTCGTATGTATTAAGAGATTTCGATATATTAATGTATCACACCTACATTTCTGATCTCCATATAGTTTTACTTTAAGTTTTCGGACAGGAGTATCCAATAGTACTTTACCTGACAGCACCAAGAAGGCCAATTTTAAAAGTAAAGATATTTTGACTGCATAGTCTTGTCCTCAATTATCCTGTCTACTCAGTGGCGAGGCAAAATGTCCATTACCGGTGGTTACCGATTACCAAATAGGCAATATATGTACATATATATAGTCTGCCACTAAATGTAATAAAAAAGTAGAATGTAAACATGATAGAGTGTTTTAATGTAAACACAAGGAATAAGGTTTCAATTTCATGTATTTACTAACTACTATGGCCTAACCCTTCTCACACCGAAAACAGGGTCGTGTCCAGCAGAGGGACAGTTTATATATAGGACTAATATCCTTATATTACAACTACAAAAGTTTAAGTAAGTTTGTATGTTTGTTACTCTTGCACGCTGTTACTACTCGACCAACTAAATATCACATTATCACATTATATTGCATACACGTTGTCAGGGGTACAGGAAAAGACATAGTGTACGTTTCATCTAGTAAAAGTACTGTTCTCGAGGGATAGATATTTATTGTTAAAATATACAATAATGCAAGCAAAACCGCGGGTAAAATCTTGTTATTTTATATATGTATTAATTGCATATCAAATTTAATTAAAAGTATCAGCCCGTTTCTTTATAAATAAATATAAAGCCCATTGCCCTGTATCTGTTGTTTATAACAAAATTCATGAACATGGCCAATTATATTATTAGTATTAGGTACATACAGCCAGGCTGTTTCAGGCAAAACGTGTATTACGGACTTATGCACGAGTAGATATATCTCTCAGATCTGTTACATAGTAAAGCGAAAACTTTTGTTTTTACGTTGTGTTTACTTCGTGCTACCTACCTATTCATAACAGACTTTATGACATCTTGTTTTTATGAAACTGCACGAGAATTCTATTTTTATATCTAAATTCTGTACACTGGTTTTATTACACAAAAAGTTCAACAATAAAATTTTAATCTTGTATCGTAAAAGTGGTTTAATATGTTAATTTATTGTTTTAATCAAATAAAAGTTTTGATTAAACTGTGGTCTCAACACAACTCTGTTTGTTTATTAGTTATCTTTATAGCTATAAACCTGTCTATTGTGTGGTTCAATTATCAGTGACCAATCGGCCTAATCTTTCGCTTGACTGGTGACCTATCCAATTCAATGACCACATTACTACAACATGGTTAGTTTCGAGATATATATGTGTCTTCTTATCTTAATTGCACACAAACATGTGCTACACAGCGTGAATATGTATGCGTTTATCTTAATTGCCCGACAATTGCGACGTGAAAAACAAGAATCCGATAATAACAAATTCCAAAGTGTATTTGTTTGTTTGTTACTCCTTGGCGTTGAAAACATGGTTGGTATAAAACGGTTTAACCAATTTTCAATTTTACTGAATTGAAGTTAAATTTCGATAAAGTTGTTAAGGACAAACGTTTTTATTTTACAATAATACAGACAACTTTAGGTCTAAGAAATTCGAGATCTGTCATTTTCGATTTCATACATGCTCATGTGTCTGTTGTAGGTATGATACTTGTATACGACGAAAGTAGCTTGCGCGGGTTCTAGTTGATCATACAATAACCTGTAGGTACCTGTGTAAACGAGGTTTACAAGATACTATATAATTTACACAAGTCATAACATACATATGGTATTCTTACTGTATAAAAGAGCCAATTTGGAGAAATATTTAGTGCAACTTATTTATTTATAAGAGTGGAAATATAGTAAATAAAACTAACTGAGAAGCAATTTGATCTGTATTTTGGTAGTGATCTCTGTATTAATACTGATTGGGATGTTAGTAGCTCATAACTCATCACTGAATGGAGATTTAAGAATATCCAAACATTGCGAATATTATTATGCAATATTTTCCGATACAACCTAACATAATATCACATATCGAACATTTTGTTTGCTCAATTATTTTTCTTAAGAATAATAACTACCATACTAGGTATAAATCCTGTGTCGCGAGGGCTTTACAAACATTCAAACAACGGACACTTAGAACACCTAGACTCAGAATAGAATAGAATAGAAATCTTTATTCGCTTGAGACGTGGTATACAAAAAAAAGGTGTTACAAGTTTTTAAAGTTCAAACACATCTCGCCCTCAGTGTACACGCGAAAATTTTAAATTTGCAACTTTATGATGACAACACAATGTCCCGTTTGGAGATCATACCCTCAAAACTCGGCGCTATAGTGAGGGTACCATATAACCACTTCGAAAAAGTATTATGTTTATATAATAATAATATACTATGTTAAGGCTCATGTATAAGAAGGCGTGCCTTTTGCCATCGAACGGGCATAAATCTAGATTACACGTTACTGAAAATTACTGGACGTCAAAACCCAAAAAATATGGTGGCAACAAAAACTTTGTATTCGAGCATCAACTACGCACGCGCTCACAAATTATGTGTGTTGACACTTGGCAGTTTTTACAAATCATGAATATTCGGGCGATATTGTGCTGGGTAATTGTCCGAGAAATTGCATGTTAGTTGGCTATGCTATATATGATAATTATAAACATACCTACAAGTAAATTAGCAGCCTTAACACGTATTAAGATATATTACACTCGGTGTATGTATAACGTGCTGAAAGCTGAATTATGAATTCTTTCTATTTGGTGGATCGTGTCGTCAGTTTCATGGCATAGTTTCGCGGTTATGATTTTTATTAGAAAATTATAAAAATACCCTAAGCCTGATCATAGCTAGTATATTAGAAATACAACATTTAAAGTATTTCTCATTAAAACTATTCGAAATTTCCACCAATAAAGTAATTCTAAAAAAATGCTGTTCAATTTAGTATGTAGGTACTATATTTTCCCCACGACTTCACACGTGTTAACACGTATAAATATTAAAATAAAATTTCTGTCTCTCGGACACAGTACTTTTTCCTGAATGAAAGGTACTATAGGTACTATTATGTACCCCTCCCTGACAATGTGTATGCGAAATTTCTGAAGAAGAATAGTCAAGACATGAAAGCGTAACATACAAACAAATAAATAAACAAACTCACATTCGCATTTATAATAAGTATTAGTTATGATTACATTGTTGACCTGTGCAATTATATAGGAATGTCTACCTTCAGTATCATATTATTCGAGGTTCACCGCGTTTTCTTTTAAATAATTAAAATAGCGCTTTTAATGCGTAGAAATATATGCCAGATAATAATGTAGAACTTTCCACAATCACAGCCACATCGCAGGGAGCCTTTGACAGTTGCGCACCGCCCATTTCATCATTTAATACGGATCTAATTCATTGTTCGTCGCTCCAACGATGACGTGGTACAGGTACTTAAGATGTCAGCACTTTCCTAATTGCGAGTCACTATAGTTATATGTCGGTGTAAAATCTTACAATGTTGAATGTTAAATCTATAATAAAAGATAGTTTTACTTTTGTGTTCTACTTTACTCTCTATAATTATTATACGACAGAATCTGTTTTGACTTTTTTAATAGTTGTACGAATAACGATTGAATTTTTAATAAGAGTGACGCAACCTCGCGATGTATTATCGATCAAAAATTTATATTATTCTATATATATAATAATCTTAATTTTTGATCGACCTTGAGACTAATCGAAATATTCGAAATGATTGATTAATTGATTACATATTAACCATACGCAAATACAAGTCTAAATACCGCCAGGTTGCTTACGCGCTATGAGGTCAAAGGTCATAGAAAGACAAAGACAAAGAAAGGTCATGGCTGTGCATATTTAAACAATTAATACAAAGAACACCCAAACTTGAAACAACTGTTTCTAGATCACACAACAATCACATATACATTAGGTTCGACCACATACTAGCCGCAGCTAGTGGTCAGGTTCTTACCACTTAAATCATCGTGTCATCACTATATACAAAACATATTTAAAAAAAATTTTAGACATGCTGAAAGTACTTTCGTAATTTGTATGAGCAGTAATATTATATGTTTAAACTAATAGCCCTATTATAATGATAGTCTTTGTACCTACAAAACTTATGTGTTCGGTATATCAAATTAGCACTAAGTATATATTTCATTTCCACACAATGAATTAAACCTTCACGGTTATACTCAAGCGGAGTTTTGGGTAATTAAGTCGGCGTAATGATTTCACCACACACAAAGCAAGAACATTTTTTTGAGACAGAGTTATATTTTTATAGCAAGAAAGGGCTTTAAATATATTATGGATGAAAATCTGATGAAAATAAATAATTTATTATTAAAATTTGTTTATACCTAATTATTCACAAAGTTCACAGATCAGAAGATTATTTTTGTTATACTTAAAATCGGTAATAGAAGCTTAGTTATTGACATTGACTGTGACTTTATATACGTCCTATTTTAAGTAGCCTACCTCTTGAATGTCTCTTGCTACATCCTAACTAATATTATAAATGCGAATGTGAGTTTGCTTGTTTTTTTCTTACGCCTTTCATCATGAAATTTTGCACACACGACAGAGGTAGAAAAATACACTCGGTACATTTTATCCAGAAAAAGTACTGATCCCGCGGAAAAGAAATTTAGTTTAAAATGTGAGCGAAGCCGCAGGCAAAGCCTAGTTTCATTATAATAGATTTAGCGACTTAACCGTGAAAATATCATATACCAAGTTCATATAAAATATAAACTTACTTTAGCATTTATAATATTAGTAAAGATAAATAGGTACAGGAGGACTTTATTTCCTTTCATAAAAATAATTTTAACATATTGTGACTTACAAAGTATGAAATGACTATAATTCAATACAGTTTTCCGACATGATGAGATATTTTAACATTTAAATATAAATCATCGCTCTCAAAAATGTTATTACATGTTTGCTTTTAACTTGTTAACTCTAGTTATCGACATAATATATTTATCAGTGAACAGCGCAAACACATTTTAAATTACCCGAAAGCAAAATTACCATTTTTATACTGCAGCGGAACAAAAGAAGTATCACAAAGAGTTCCTTTCCAAAAGCCATATTGTTAGAGAAAATGTTGATAGTACTACTCAGTGTCCATTTTTATATAAGACATACGACTAAAAAGTTAAATTTGTAGGTTGAAATGGTTAGGCGATACGCCTTCTAAATCTTGGCTATAAAATCAAAAGTTGAACTACTGTTTCAAGTTCGTTACGTCGAACAGTACCGAAAGCTGTTAACCAGCCCACCTCACGTACACAAAGAAGATTTGTGCCGTTATATCTACGTTGTTGGTGTAATGCCTCATTTGCAGGATTAATCTTCATAATTACGCCAATTCCGAGTAATGAGACTCAGACGCGTCCTGCTAATCTGACTCCTTACCTTCATACGTGAGAAACTATGTTCATATTTTCGCTCATATCTTGAAAGTTAAGATAAGTTTACTAACAGCGAGCTGTATCTATATTTATGTAGGAAACTTGTGGTACACACGGGTGAGACTTCTGACGTATCTACTGAAACGGTAAAATACTCATAGCCCATTCTACGTTATTGACATTGATATGAAATAGAAAATGTTATCTAGATTACATTTATGTCACCACAATGAAATTATATTATATTGGATTAGTTATATATATATATATTATGATTTTATCTGTGTGAGGAAGGTGAAGTCCTATGCATAGCACTATTTTTATTGATATTATAATAAATACTGTTTTTAATTTACACTTAGGATATAAATATGTATTTAAACAGTCAATTTTTCAGGCAAAAATATTTCCATTTTATTTTCCATTAAATCCATATTGTTTAATTTGCAAATCTAATGAATTGCAAAAAAGATTGCCACAGCAATTAAGCACCGATAAATTTCATGAATAAATTTTACATCTGAACGGGTAGTCTGTGTATAATATTAACTAGTTGTGTTATCTTCATAGCAATCTTTTTATATGTCGGGGTGTATCTGGCGCGGACAGAACTCCTCACCCCCTCATGCATAATGAATGGGGGAGGTCAAAATAAGCAATTTGGACACAGTAGCACTGGTTTGTGGCGTACTTTAGTTTTAATACAACACATTTAGCGTGCTTACTTTTGAATTATCTCAACCCACGGCGGGTTTAAGTGCTCGACGATTTGTTAGGATTTTTAATTGACAATATAAACAGGTAGTGCGATACATAAGTTAATTGTAGTTCTATTTACTTTACATTAAATAATATGTGTGGCTATAATATGGTTATATTATTATGTGTGGCGATGTTTCAGTGACATAAATGTGATCACAACTGCTATTTGCACAACCATAAGATTCATTAACAGCTAGAAGCACTACGAATTCTAGAATAATGCATGGTACATGGCAAATGGCTCCTTCCTTATTTTAGGTATAACGCCAAAATGTGGGTGTACCATTTCTACTTAACTTCTGGAGATATAGGTAAGTTTGCTATTATATATGTATTACTAGATTTTGTCTGCGACTTCACTTTTCAACAGCATTTTTTTCTGGATGAAAGGTACCTTCTATCCTTTTTTGTTCCCCTGACAACGAGTATTCGAAGTTTCACGATGATCGGTCGAGTAGCTAAAGCGGGAAAGTGTGACAAACAAACATTATCATTATCAGGGGTTCTTCCCGTAGACCCAAACCAGGCCGTGGGCCTGTCCTGGTATGGTCGTCGCCGCCTGCTAATACATTTATAATATTAGTTAGTACTGTCGTCCTCGATTAATATCTAGTCATCTACGATATATTTCTATTGTTACTTTACTACTAAAGGTGGCAATAGCGGCAAAGGAATTAAAAGAAAGGAAGCAAAGTTACTCTTCAGGCGACAAGCAGTAAGTATTACTGCTGTTACGCTGATTTCTTGTCAGTAGGAGATTCATCCAGTCATTCGTACCGTCACCAAATAATTAACACATTGAATGCCATGTAGTAGTAGACTTAATAGAAAATATACTGTTCGCAGTAAGTTGTGACCAGCACGGCATTGAATATATTAAGAACAACAGGCTCTTCTACCCGAAAACTTTACTATAAATTTATAATGTCAAATAAAATGTACCATAGCGTAAGTATATTCAATGTGGAATGATAGGGCACTGAAGCCACATTAAATAAAAAGCGCGCAATCGAAAATTGCTTTTAAAAATATTATTTATCGTTGACGATGGCATCTGCCGGCCAACTACCGTAATAAAAACTATTTAAAGTAGAGTCCCGATCTAGAGCCAGTATTATAAATATCACCAACGGTATTCCACTAAATTAAAACAAACGTGAACATAAATTGCATTTCATTTCTCATTTCACGTTTACTAGATCGGAACATTATTTTGAACAGTTTTTATTGAAATTGGTCGTTAGGTTTTCTTTTTTAAGCGACTTTTACTAAGTTTACACTGCAAATATAGTTTCTTAATTTAATCTTTGAATTAGTTTCAGACCCGATGTTCAAGACCGCAACTATGCGTCGTGCTCTAAAATACACATAAAATGCTATCTCGAGAGGAACTTGGGTTCTTGAAAACAAATAAAGGCTATGTGTTGAAAGTTAGGAACATGTAACAACAATTGAGAAGTTCAATACAACGGCTAACTTCTAACAAAGAGACGACGTCCAGACCCGTCATAATATACGTCTTACATACTGAAACACAATTAGAATTTCCTTTGTCAGGGACAGGACAGGGTCTCCATATAAATTAATTGTGAGAGGATAACAACATAAATAACAAGTACTACGTGCCTTTATTGTTTTTTATAATTTAATATCCAATAATGCAGTAGGTATTATAATTTTATATTCGCATAATTGTACTTAACATGATATAACACACAGATGGCACAATAGTTGAAGTGGTCATCGGTACGATGTGCAGAGAGATGTAAGTCCATCCACGGACAAAAATATGTGTGATATAAAAATTACATATACATATTGTCGAGCTTGTGTGTTCTTTGCATTTATATTTTAAATGTGTGTAATAACTGCCATATTGAAATTGAGATCTTGCGATTGACAGGCGCATCAGAAATAGCCACTTCTATTGGAATGCCACTCGATCAGTAAAAAAGTACATAATCGGACCAACAACGCATTCTAAGGCTTACGTCACAGAATAAAGATCCTTAGTTTTGGTTGTTGGACGAATCCAGGTCTCGATGTCTAGATTAATAATAAAGCTTTTACTAATAAGCCTTGTCTTCCGAACATGAATTCACTATTTAATTTCGAACTACCTACATATAATTTGATCGTTTTTATCATGATATAGAAATATATTAAATATTTGGCGGTGCTTGTTATTGTTACTAATCAGTACGAAGCAACCGGTCAGAAAGATTCTTTCTTAAATTTTATTAATTTACTAGCTGACTCGCGCATCTTCGTCTGCTTCATATAAGATAAATTGTCCCGTTTATGCAACATTTTTCATTGATGCTCCTCTCCTATTAGTCGTAGCATGATGTTATATAGCCTATAGCCTTCTTCGACAAATGGACTATCCAACATTAAAATAATTTTTCAATTCGAACCAGTAGTTACTGAGATTAGCGCGTTCAACAAAAAAAAAAAACAAATAAACAAACAAACTCTTCAGCTTTATAATATTAATATAGATAAAGACTTTTTTGAGCTCATTAGAACTGTAGGTATTTATAGAATTCATTTTCTTTGTCTAAGTTTGGTAAAACATTGACAGTAATTATTTATATTAATTCTAAATATTCGTTTCTGTCTAACATTATATCTTTATATTTTTATGGGTGATATAGAGATTGTAAACGTATTAAACAATCTCTCAATTTATACACAGTATGGTCTCCTGTATGACATTATGTAAGGAAAACACACTTTTCAAGCAGTAGAAATAGTTTATTCCGCATATTAAAAGCTTTACTTGTCAATTGTTGGACTGCCAGACATAACAGAAAACCTAAATCGGATAATAGAAACTTATAAACTTTGATACCGGGTCACAGATAATTTGACCGCCTGTCACAAGTATCAGAAAACATTATTTTTTATCTCATAACTCGTGTTATTAAGTTATCAAAATATGTGTCATAACTTGAAAGTTGGTTGCTGTTGTTATTAACCTGTCAGTTGTTGGAATGTCAGATATAACTGCAATGTTATTGCGTCTGGCCGATGGTGTAGATTTATCCAAAGTTCATCAAATAACATGAGGTTTGTAGAGGCTGTCTTCCAAAAAAGCAGTGGCAGCACTGAGGCAGCACCTGTGTTCCATAGACAGCAATAGGCCTACCCTCTATTATAAAAAGACAAAAGCTAATACCATTGATATGTGGGTGTACGCAGAAGCCTACCTCTATACACATAGTTGTGCACCTATATCCAATAGACGTTTATCTATATGTGTATGTATAATACATATAGGTAGTGGTACTGTAGGGTGAAGCTAAATGACTGCTAGTAAAGCTGATCGATCAATGAAGCCTTACGTGAGTGACCATTGTTTACATTTGGATAACGCTTCCTGCGTTAGAGAGCACATTAGGATGTCATTCCCGGTTATCACGTGAACACAATGCTTGTTACGTATTAGACGCGTTTAGATGCGACGAACACGATACAGACAGGCCACATTGATTCATCGGACGATAATGAAACGATATTACGCTGATATTGAAATGATATAAGACCGATATTAAAATGTTATTAGACCGATATTGAAACGGTATTAGACCGATATTAAAACGATATCAGACCGACCTTGACGACATTAGGAAATACGACGAATATGTAAGATTTTAACACAAGTAAAAATACTAATATACTAACATAATATGTATAAATGGTGAAAATATATTTATAACGATGTAAATGTTGTGCTATATCAAATATGTAAATAACGACGGCATCATTATTTACTTTCATGTCTTAAGTTTAATTCTCCTCAAAGTGGACTTAATTACTTACTGTTCTTTGAACTACTATTTATCACGATTTTCCTTTTTATACGAAGGAAAGACAATTAAATGTTATAAGTATCTTTGAAAGTCCTCATTAACTTTAATGTTTATATTTACACAATATATAATAAACTCGAAAACAGTATTTCTGTACGTGTATTTGTGTACGCTAATTTCTACAATGAAGAAATGTAGTGTGGTTTTGTCCACCCATTAGATTCATTAAAATAGATTGACAAATAAAATAAATACCTACATACATATATACCAATTTTAAAGCTAGCTTATGGATATGCTGATGATAAATATTTACGCTTATAAAATAGCAGGCTATCTAGTTAATTAAAATATCTGCTCTATAAACGGAAATAACAGCCTTAAAACAAAAACAGGTAATGATTTTATTAAAATATGTTTTGATTGTGTCATTAAAACTATTTAAGAAAAAGTAATAAAGCAGGAGCTAGAAAATCCTCGAAGGTATTTTCTGTTCATACCTTGCAAGATTTTTCCCTAGTAAAAAGTTGCCCAGATTGCGGAAAAAGGATAATCGGTTATGTCCGGTAAATACGGAGAACTTCTGATGGTTTCTTGCTGTAGCTTGTATTCAAGTTTTAGTACTGTAGTACGAGTTTCCTTATTATTATGAGCATTGGTAAAAATCCATACATTTTTCTAAGATGAACTAATCAAAGTGTATAGAAGGATACGCCGATGTTCAATGAAGTTCAAATACATGAATACTCGTAGTAGGTAATACTCGTAGAGACGAAAGATAATGATGAGCAATGCGGGTATGAGGATGCTTGTTATCTTACTGGTAAGAAATGACGAATGGTAAACCTACTGAGCTGCAGTGCAAACCATAAATAAGTTTAAAATAAGTCTGGCATGCTAACAATTGACAGGTTAAGGCCAATGGACTTTATGTCTGCATATATAGTTGATTATACGTCGTTTTATCAGTGTGTGACACGCGTCGAGACTCGAGAGTTCTCTGCTGTTAACTAGAGAAGATTAAGACGTACCGTACGCTAGCGTGGTAATCCAACACTCCAAGCACTGTGTCTTAGTCTACCTTGCAGTACATTTGCAACTTAAGACTATCAAAGTACTAAACGGACTACGATGACGTCAATTGTCTTAGACATTTTATTTATGAGTTACTAGCTGTTGCCTGCGGCTTCGCTCCAGTAGGTAAAAGCAGATTAGGTTAGGTTAGGATATGTTATTAACAATACGTTTTTAAAAACAAAATATAGACTATTTTTCTCGGTGATAATATAGTATACTAATCGCGAAAAAATTTTAAAAATCAGTTGGTTAGAATTTGATTTAAATTCTTACAAACAAACAAACAAAAATTCAAACCTTTCCTCTTTATAATATTAGTATAGATTCTTAAATTATAATTATTGAACAGAATCCATTTTGTAAGCATTGTATTTCACCCATCCAGTGATTAATAAACAACGCTATAAAATTCGTATATAGTAGTTTAATTTCAATGAATAACATTCGGGTAAACAGAAGACAATATTATGTAAATCTCGTAGGTTAAATTTTACCAATTTCCTAAGTGTTCAATTTACCCAAAATTATGTCGTATTACTGAAAAATATTACTATAAATTAAAATATAAACTCGGAGCAAAGATTTAAAACTAGTTTTTTCCTCGCGGTTTCAGCCGCGTAAGTCCCGTTCCCGTGAGAATATCGGGATAAAAAGTATATGAGTGAATCCAGGTCTCCAGCTATCTACATACCAAGTTTCATCGCAATCGGTCCAGTAGTTTTTGCGTAAAAGAGTAACAAACATCCATATGTCGGAACGGCAATTCTGTTAATTGGGACACTAACTGGTCGAGTACCTGGTTTAGTAACTGGAGGTTACTGAATGATCATGAATCACATGTAGAGCTTTAGTTATTTGATTTGATTGTAACGTGAGTCTATAGTAATTGATTGTATTGTCAGTGATGCTCTGAATCCAGCTCCAATAATAGTTAAGAATGTAATGTAGGAGGTAACTTTGTAATAAATTTGATTGGGAATCCGATGTTGAGGACATTGGCGAAGGTACCATTGGGAGTACGTAGACGCATACCATGGCTATTTGATCGCACTGTACACACTTGTCTGTATTCGTAACTGAAACTCGGATGAGTTGTTCAGGGGGCGATGGGCAGCTGGTGGTGCAGCAGGGACCTGGATCTCGAAGGAGACTATTGTTGATGGTTGTATCGCGAGAAGCGATAGTTGTATGGGTGACTGTTAGTCACTAGCTGTTGAGAAAGCCAAGCCATGTCATTGTATGTGATCGAGATAGGTTAACTTTTGATCGTTGATTCAGTAGGTTTTGTGAACGATCTTCACTGAGAGGTTAAGACATTAAACTGTTGCAAATCAATGTGCAATCTGATGGCATCAAGGCCCAATTAGTTCGGTTTTCTAACGGTGACTATGTTTCATTGTAAAACGAAGAATATAACCAAACAAAGTTAGACCTAAAGTACAAATGACCATTTAAAGTCATAAAGGTGTTAGAGGGGAATCGTTATACGTTGTAGGCATTCAAATCTAAGCGTACATACAAGTACGCACACGATAGGCTAAGGTAGATGCCTGAGGGCCACGTACCAGTTGATGTTGATAAGGATTTTCATAATGATGAGCAAGCTTAAGTTGCGGTAGAGGTTCCAGTAAGAGGTTCTAAAGGCCGTATTGTGTTGGACCGTACCAGTGGTTATTACGTAGTCGTAGCCCGGTAGAAACGAAAAGAAAAGAGACACCGAGTCTCTTGAGGCAACTCAAGCAGTCCGTGGGTACGCGATGCGCGTTTAACTCTGGCGGAGGTCGGGGTCTGGAGAGACCGTAGTGTGCAGTCAGTGAGTGATATACACGGGCGATCCACTTGATGGATATGCGTACAGAAGTTTTGATCCTTGCGCTGGATGTGTGAGAGCAATGCGATTGCTGGTCGGCTAGAGAGCCGTGGCTTTAGAGGTTTTACACGAAGGTTTCTGTGGGCTTCGCAGTATTTATTGCAGTAGAGTTTTAAAGAACGTTTCGAACAACTATGGTACATGGCCCTGGGTAATGATTGTTGTATTTACGTAATTCCTAATTTTACCATGTTTGAATTGGTTAAAGATTAAGATTTGATTGAAATAAAACTGTAGTCCTAAAATTTTCCTCATTTTCACTGATCCGATGAATCTAGAGTTAGATCAGGAGTAACCGAGTGAAACAAAATTCTCTTGCGGACTTTTTGTTGGCAGAGTAACCATCACACGAGGACGTGTGCAAGCAGGATGGCTGTGTCGGAACAACAATACTGTTAATTGGGACACTAGCGCCATCTAGTGACACAGAAAGGCATTAAGGCGGAACGCCAGCGCCATCTAGCGGCGCTAGACGGAGTCTACGAGGCAGCGCGAGGGGCGAACAGGGCTCAGTCTACGTGTTACCGTCGACCAGTGCACACCTCGCAGAAACTGTCTCGCGTTTCATAGTGCTCTTAGTGTGATGTAGTTGTTAGTTGAATTCGAATACAAGGTATCTGACTACCTACGTATTTCTATTAATTGAAACCAACATTTACCACTGCACGCCCACGTGCTTTGATTCTATAAAATGGCTGATAAGGACTGAATAAAACGCTGCCAATCCGACACATATATCCATACAAAATTTCGCGTTTATAATAATAAGTCTACAAGTACAAAAATATTAATTGTATTTGAACAAACACCATGCTGTATTAATAAATAGAAGCGTTTTACGTATAAAATGACACGATGAGAAGCACAATCTATTTTCTTTTTGTGTTTGGAACGACTATACTGTACATAATATATAAAATACGCACCTATAAGAGCAGATTAATACATTTCGGTATGAAATCTCTATATAACCGCAGAAAGCTGAACGACGCAATGTTTGCGAACAAAATTCTAAACCATAGTATTGACTGCCCGCCGTTGATTACCCTCTTTAAGTTTCGTGTTCCCGCCAGGCTTCCGCGTCGTCCAGTCACACCACTGTGTCCTCCGTTACGAAAGACAGTTCTAGGCGCTAATTCCCCCTATTCAATGTTTTGTAAGGTTTTAAATAGCTGCAGTGATATTTGACTTATATTCTGACTCAATTCTAAAATAAAAATCTACTTTAAGCAGTTTACTGGAATATGATTAATTTCTAAAATAATTATTTTTGGTAATATATATATCTAGCTATACGCATGTTTTCTACCTATATATATATTTTTTTTTTTCCTGTTGGCATGCAATGACGCATATCCCTCCGCGGGGGCGGGCGGAGGGATTATGTCGGACTCGCCGGGGTAAAAGAAAGATGGAATAATAGTGAAGTACCTCCCGGAATACCGACTAAACCTACCACGGTGTTCCTCGACACAACCACTATCGACGGGGCCGCGCGAATCGCTTTCGCATGCGGTCGCGACCCCGCCAAGGTTACACAAAAGACCTACTCAAAATAGGCACTTCTAACATTATAAAAACCTTACTGTCTCCCCCCTAGAGGGCAGACGGACTCGACACAGAGGCGCGCGTGGGAACACGCACGCCGCCTCTCGGACCTGGTACTGAACGGATGGCGGGCAGGCCCACAAAACCCGCCACCCCCAGGTCAAACCTCAGGGTGGCTGGAGGTCATCGCGCGCCCTCCGACGCCCGGCTCTGCGGTTGGGGAGAGGGTTTACACGCTCCCTCTCCCGCTCCGCCGCCTCCTTGATGGAAATCACTTTCTCGCAAAAGGAGGCGACGGCGTTCCACGACCTCTCACTCCGGACCATAGACTGAACTACGGCCGGGAGCGAGAGGGCAACCGATCCGACTGCCGCGATCAAATCACGGCGCTGCGATGCCCAGGCGGGGCAAACCGCCAAAGTGTGCAGCGCCGTGTCCTCAACAACGTCGCGGCAGTCGCCGCAGTGGTGACAACCGGGCGTCTCTTGCCGGCGTATACGACACAGGAAATGGCCAAAACAACCGTGGCCAGTCAGAACCTGTGTCAGCCGGAAGGTGAGGGCGCCATGCCGCCTCTCCAGCCACTCTTCAAACATGGGACTTACCGCCACAATTGTGGCGTGCCCGATCCCGTGTCCCTTACACGAAACCCCCTCAGCGAAATGAACATTATCTAAGTCGTTAGTTTGTTTGACCAATTTGATCTAGACATACGTATATTATATTTACAAATAAATCGTTTAAAACATATTTTATTTACTACACTCCTCTACAATGTGTTTTTCATCACTGCAAAGCGATATGTACCGTTATATTGAAATGCTTTAATTTTTTTTAAATGATTCTTTTTTAAAAGACTTCTCCCGCACTAGAAATCCTTTATCGCAGAGGTCTTAGCAAACATCGAAACAAAACAACGGACTCAAATCGGATCCACAAATGGTTGTTACGAGTTGTTTTTTGAGTCAGTTGTTTTGTGGATCACACAGAAAACAACCATTTGTGGATCGCACAAAAATTTTGTCCTGTGTAGGGGTCGAACCCACAACACTCGGCGCGGTGGCAGTGGCGACCTATTAAACCACTACATCATTAGTGTAGTCGAATTTAAATGTTTACTAATATATAATATTATATAATACAGCAGTATAACCGGTCAATTGGTGTCACAATCATGTGCCGAATAAGCGAGTACTTGTCGCTTGTATTGCGAATATGAAAACCACAATGTTAATATCACAGTTGTTGATAATCTCACTAATTTTAATAGCTTAATTGCACTTTAGACTATGTACAATTTAGTCGCGTGTTGTGGTTATTATCTATACCATAACTAATATTATAAATGCGAATGTGATTTGTTACGTTTCGCTTTCACGTCTTAAATACTCGACTGGTCATCATGAAATTTCGCATACACGTTGTCAGGTGAACAGAAATGGAAATAAGGCACCTTTCATCCAGAAAAAAAGTACTGTGACTAATCGAATCTAACCTACATTTCCGCATGCGAAGTCGCAGGCAAAATCTCTCGCGTTTGTTTGTGACATGTTAACGCTGCGACTACTATACCGATTATAAATAATTACTTCACAATATTTTTTCATGCTTTTCCCGCCCTTGAAATATTTCTGTATCGCGGGGGACTTAACAAACATTCAGGGCAGCTTGTGGCGGGCTGAATGTGAGTGGCGACACTGCGGTCCTGAATGCCTCAGAGAGTTGGTTAGGGCCTAGTCCCCGGCTTACCGTTACTGGTTGGCTGGGGTGGAACTTCAAGAGCGCCCGTAGGACTCTCAACTCTGGCTTGCCTTGGTCGGCCGGTCAGAGGGGGGCCGCTAGAGCTATATGCTTGGGGGTGGAAGTGTCATTTTCAAGGGCATAACTACGGGGAAACCCGCTCCGGGTCTCCGTTGTCACGAGACCCGTGATGGTGAAACCGGCGCCGCACCGCTCGACACCCCTAGCCACTCGCACCGGTGTTGCCCTCTGCTGCTGGCTTGTATGCCTATAGTGGCTTATCAGAGGGCCCATCTAGTGAGTTGGCGAGTCACCGTCTGCCCATTGCATTGATGCTATTCGAGTATTCAAGGCAGACGCCGTTTTTCATCCATAGTTAGCAATATACCGGTCCACCAAACACCAATACCTATACCCATATATTAGAATCCATACGTAGCAATAGTCCTACGCCTGCTGCGGCTAGTGCCGCTGTAGGTGTTCCATCACACCTTTGATTAAAACTCTCGAAGGGCCTCTTCACGTTGGACCCATGTCTTCGTGTAAGCCTCCCAAAGGGCCAGGTATTTTCTAATATAATATGTTAGAAAGTACCTGTGATAAGAGAAACATAATAATAATAATATTCTATCTCATACACACAACACCATCTAGCCCAAACTAAGCAGAGCTTGTACTATGGGTACTAGACAATGGATAAACATACATATATACTTTTTTTTTGTAAATTCATACATATTATACATAGAAACACCCAGACCAAGATATACATCCATGTTCATGCACACAAATGTTTGACTTGTGCGGGAATCGAACCCGCGACCTTAGGCGTCGCAGTCGGTTACACTGACCACTACTCAAAAACACCCAGATTCGATACAACCATTTGTGGATTATACAAAGTTTTGTCCTGTGTGGGATTCGAACCTACAACACTCGGTGCAGTGGCAGTGGCGATACGATCACTTAAACCACAACGCCATCCGAGCAGTCGCGTCCATTAGAATGCTATTTCACCCAAAATAATATACACTTATAACATCGTAAATATACGCTTTTATCATACGTAATAGGAGCAGTAATCATAACCGTGGGTAAAACCGCGGCTGACAGCTAGTTTCGAATAAATGTAATGTGTGTGGAATAATATAAAGTTAAATTTTTATCATCTAGAATACATTGGATAATTTTTATTAGTTGTATACAAATTTGATTTGTGATTCGAATTTTTTAACATAAGAACTGTAAATTTAATTGTTTTACGAGTACAGATAAATCTTTGTGGGTGTGACGTTGAGTGGTCATTAGTGTTACACTGACTGAAAACATTTTTTGGACTTAAATCTATTATTTTATTTATAAAAAAGATATACACGGTACACATAAACAGTTACATATATGCATAGGTATTTATTGCCACTACGAGATGTTATAAAAAACGTAAATAATAAACCTCTAAATACTTTATTTATTCTACTGTTTTGATAATTGCTTACCAAGTTGCTTGTCCTGCCACAACCAACCAGTGCTGCTAGATTTCCTCTCTTGCGATATTGCTAGTAAACTATACTTTAAAACGAAGTAATATATCTTACTTATATTTCAGGGATTATGTTAGCATAAAAACAACTCAACGGTTAGAATATGAATGCCCACAAAATATTCTAACCGCCGGTATTTATACAAACATTTGACCTAATTTAATACTAAATTCACAAACCCAATAGATAATATTAAACATAACTGATGATTATTTACATACAATTATTATTTAATAATACATAATTATGTAGCATTAAGGATTTATTACACCGGAAGCATTATTAATCGCGCCGGAAGCTGACAAGCGGAAGGCGCCAAGCAAATAAATATAAGTATAAAGAAATATGAAATAACTATTTAGATACTTGATTATAAAATTATTAAATTATAAAACGATAATAGGTTTTAATGTACATATAGTGGTTAAGATGTACCCGAACTAGCAGTATATGTGAGGCCGGAAGTGTTACTTGATAACAATACTCAACTTAAAGTTACTGGCGCGTTTGTTTTTTCTTAGACATTTCTCATTGCCTGAACTCATTCTAGACTATATTCATAGAATCCTTTAGTAACAAATTTTATCCATTGCCCTATTTTAAAAACACTTAACGTTGACAACACAAAGCCGGCTTGTTTTAATAGTGTAGCGTAAAATGTAATAAATTTTCAAGAAAGTCTTTCATCTATAAAATTACTTTTATTCAAGGATTAAAACTTGTTATCAACTTAACAAGTTTTCTAGTTGTAAAGTCTTACAGTTTAGTTTAATCGTCTAGGAGGCTAAGGCATTGTGTTGATCTATTGTAACCTGGCTCTTAGAGCTGCGACGAGATAGCTTCAAGTCTTAAGTAGACGCGACGTATTTCGTAAAGCCTTAGACAATACCTACTACATTATAATACAAATTGTACGGCAGTATTAGCTCAGTATACACTCATAACTTAAGTACTGCTTCTGTAAACTAAGTTTGTGATTCACCGTGGGATTACAGGTTTGATTCCAGGGCTGGACAGTGTTAGTATTCAGTTTTTCTGTAATAGTAGTAGCAGTCTAAAAATGTGTTACCTTGACTGTAATTGGTTCGTACTTAAATGCATAGTTGTGAAATGTGAAATGAACCTCTGGCACATTAGTGATATAACATTTATCAGTCAACTTATCTATCGAGACCGACCTGACGGGCTCAAATTTGTTTTGATAGATGTTTTAACTCTGGTACAGTCAGCGTCAAAATAGTTAGTGACATTCAGGGTATTCAAATAAATAGACGCAACCAAAAAGTCAATAATATTGGTACAAACAAAGTTTCCTTATTGTTATCAACAATATAGTCGCTCAAAAGGTCGAGCCATTTAAAATGTCATATAGATAGGTTCAGTCAAACCGCCATAAATATGGTTACAGTCATCCCGCCAATATTATCCCAGCATTCTAAGTGTACAAAAATATGGAACACATTAGAAAAATAAACTAGCATGTTATAGATATAAACGGTTTTCCAAAGATGAAAACCTCTTTAGGCAATCTAGTGTTGTTTATATGCCATTCTATTATCATATCAATACAAGTGTAATACTAGAGCAAGCTAGAAATAATATTTATTGAAGCAATAATAGTGTTTCATCCTTAAGTATAGCTGCAATTCGCATTAGTGACACCACAAAACATCGAAATATATATTTAAGGGAGGAAGGTGTCAGATATTTCAGATGAATTTATTGATAATGAACACCCCGAGTGTCACTAACTATTTGACGCTGACTGCACTATATTTAGTAAGCATTATTGAGAAGAAAAAGGAGTTCTGTGACCAACTTACAGCTCCATTATCAGATTGACTCTTAGAAACAAATGAGAAAGGACAGTATATTATAAAGAATTTTTAACAAATTCACTACTAACAGCTGGTAAAGAAACAGCTAGGAAAAACAATCTGTTGTCCTAGAAGCTTGTAATTTATGCCTTAATTATAATCAAACTAGCTATCACTCAATCATTACTATTTTCTAAATGAAAGGTATATCCTTTTTTGTAACCCTGACATCATGCATGCGAAATTTCATGATGGTTGGTCGAGTAGTTAGGGCGTGACAGCGTAACAACCAAACAAAAAAACTCACATTTGTATTTATAATATTAGTTAAGATTAGAATAGATTAAGAAGATTAGATTAGAGTAACCTGTATTTAGCCATTTTGTTAGGGTTTCATAATCAACGGGTTGAATTTCACCTGTAAGTTGAAACGAAAGAACGAGGCGGAAGCAAAAATAAAATGGTCCATAGGGAGTGTCGCGGGACAGGCAAACTAGCAAAAAAGTCACTTCACTCGTAGCGAGGCTGTGTATTAAATGAAGCTTAGGTCGCTGTTTACAGGAAGTGTGGTAAAATGCTAAAATAACATAATAAGTAGTCTTACGTTTTTTTAACCTAATGGTATTGTATTATTTTAACACTTTTAGTATGATACATAGTTTTACTTTATTAGTTAAGACTATGAATGTAAATGGACGAAAACTTAAAGTTAGGCCAATGAAAAGGCGGATAAACTTTGTGGGGAATATTATGGCAGAAAAAAGAGTTAATTATGAGATGACATATAATCGGAGGCGTAATACGTTCTTTTGTTTTTTTAAGTTATCGTCTACACTAGGAATAATTTCTATGCCACGGTGGACTGTACAGACATTCAGACAACAGACACAAAGAACAAAAGACTAGATACAACTATTTGTGTATCACACAAAATGTTGTCCCGAACCACAACATTTGGCGCGGGGCGACAGTATCGAGGCACTTCCAAATATTCGAATTTTTTGAAGCAATTTACGGTGTCGGCCTTAATTAAATTGATATTAGGTAAGAAAATCATTCTCATTACATATAAGTATTGCATAAAATTAAATAAGCCGCATTTGCCGAGTCCACAGTTAGGGTTACTGGTTAAGGGCAGTAGCTTAAAGGAATAATCTCGGCATTGTATATTTGATTACATTATAATGAAATTCTCATTGTATGTATATAAATATATATACAAGCCAACATGACTGCAAGGAATACGTCAAGTACGGCGTAGACTTTATAAATGTAACTTATGCCACAAAATGTTTTATTGAAATTCATTATATTTTCAGATATTAACCTTTTGTGTCGCAGCGGCATGTCACCGGCCAATAATAGGATTTTAAATTATGTCTGGCATTCTAAGAATTGACAGGATATTTTTTGATTTTTCAATCACACAAACATACAATTATGTCACAGAAAGTACTTACACCCAGACCCAGAACAATTATTTGTGGGTCACACGAATTGGGCCTTGTAGGATTCAAACACACAAAATTCGCCGCGGCGGCAGCTGGTTTTCCGCTACGCTATTCATGCAGTAAAATTATTCTAACGTCAAGAAATTTAGCGTAGAACGTCCGCCTCAGTATTCTTAATTATGAACCTTTATTAAGTAACGACTGCGAGGTAAAACAATCATGGTTCAATATGGCCGCTATTACTTCATCGGCAGAGGAATAATGACAGATAGATAAAAAAGATGGTAGTAATTTAGTTGACGCCGTTGTCCAGTAAGCTTTGATGATAATTATGATCGCTAGAGTATAATTATATTTGAGGTAAGAAAAGCAGCCAAGAACAGATCAGACATGCTTACTAAAAGGATACATCAAAATTAGATAATAGTAATTACTGAATGTTCCTTGCATTTTATTTTGAAATCACGTGTGATTCAGAATGTGAGATAATCGCGCTTAATTTCTTTGAATATACTTAATTGCTATTAAAGTACTGTTTACGGTTTTTAACACAGTTTATTTAAATCATGACCTAGTTTAATATTTTTTTTAAATCTTAAATAAAGTTTAAATAGTCTTAAAATAGTTGGCAATTATTCGTTAAATAAAAGTAGTAGTAGCGTAAATAGAAACACCAATGATAAATTATGTTCGGGTACTTTGAAATAATTACACTGGAACATCGAGACAACTACCATCTTAGTCTACCCGTGACCATGGCTGAAAAGCAACCGAAACGTCGGGGAAAGTGTAAACCTAAATATTAATAGATTTAATAATTTTATTAGCTTAAAATTAGTAAAATTCGATAGTAGTAGTAGTGTAACAGTTTCAAAATTATGTAATACAGTGTTAAATAAACAACGCGATAAAATCGGTATAAATGAGTTTAATTGCAATGAATAACATTCACGCAAACAGAAGACAATATTAAATAGAAAGTAGTTTCATTTTAATTGAAAATGTAAATTATAATTTAAATCTATACTTTTAATATTATAAATGTGAAAGTTTGTGAGGATGTATGGATGTTTGTTACTCTTTCACGTAAAATCTACTGATCCGATATATATATAGATTGTGCTTCGCTTCGTGTAATTTTATATGTAAAATGCTTCTATTTATTAATACAGTGTTTGTTAAAATACAATTAATATTTTTGTATAAACGCGAAATGTTGTATGGATATATGGATGTTTGTTACTCTTTTACGCAAAAACTACTGGACCGATTGCGATGCAACTTGGTATGTAGATAGCTGGAGACCTGGATTCACACATAGGCTAGGCTATTTTTATCCCGATATTCTTACGGCAACGGGAGTTACAATAGCCCGTTCTTATATATTATAATATATAAGAGAAATAAAGTATGATTTTGCCTGGTTATCAGCTGCCAAAAACGTAAGAAAATATTATAACATTTAAATTCAATTTTGAAGAATAAGATCTATTAAATTGTGTATGTTGGTTTGCTGAAATATGGCAAACATAAGGTTTTTTTTGTATATCCAGTATACTAGATTCTCTTCCCAAACCTAAAGTACCTTGTTTTGAGACGAGTGAGTTCGAATACTTAAATAATGAATATAATCTTATAAATTGATATTATATATCAGAATAATTACCTAATTGATAACAACGCAAACATATTATGTATTGTTTTATTTTTATAAAGGTAAGGCACAGCCTGAATATCCACATATATCTGGGATTTCATAATAGCTTTCAAAAAAATTGTAAAATTTAACAATCTTATGTATGTTGCTGCGATGAATAAAGTTGCCAGTCTCTTTAAGAAGACAATGTAGTGTCAACAGGGGTCTCCCTGTCCCTCCCAGGCCGTCTGGCCTCAGTGTGATTTCACGCTAATAATATGGCGAGTCCTTTTTTGAGGGATGGCCATGGCAACAGGCTATACTTCCAATGTTACGAGTTCCTATGGGACATGGTAACCAGTAACCATCAGGAAGGCCGTATGCTTATTTGTAGTATTAGAAAAAAAATACCTACGAGCAGCCGGCAGGTTGTTTTTTATACGGTGGACTATGGTGGTAAATATGCATACGGCCCACCCACACGTCCCCTATGGACGCCTGCAACACCAGAGGCATCATTTGCGCGTTGCCGGCCCTTTATGAAAGGAAGAAGAGAAAAAGGATTTGGGAAGGAAAAGGCGCTCCTTTTCCTTCCCAAATCCTTTTTCTCTTCTTCCAGCGGTAGGGGGAAAGAGGGTGATTAGGCCTCTGGCACTCTCACTCGTTAAACAAAACACAACTGTAGGAATACTGCTATTTCACGTCTATATTCTGTGAGAGGATAGTCCTTCCCCGGTTGAGCCGGCCCATTCATGTTGAGATCAGCGAGGATCTACTATTCTAAAATTTTGTATACTAGAAATGACACTGTAAACGTAAGGTGAGACTTTTTAACCCTCGCTGCAGCGCTTTGGTGTGAATAAACATTAATAACATTAATTTGTAAACAGAGTCGTGAGTACACAAGGCACTTGGTTTGTCATTGTCAGATTACTACAGCCTTATTAATGAAAACGTCACAGTACCCAAGTTATACTCTCGTCAGATGATATTCTGTACTTATTTATCTCTCCAGCTTGCAGCTGTTGAGGGTAAACAAACATCCAACTGGGTATAACTTAGTTACAATACAATGTCGTGTATCGTGACGTTGTATTCTACATTTACAAGTCAAGTCACCGAAATAATTATTTAATAAAATGTATCATTTGTCACCGGTGTCCAAACGTCAGCAAGTCGACATTGTGATGACTAATGCGACAATGTTCCAACCATTTGCGTCGAATCCTCTTATTGCCTACTTTTTACCTGGTGTCGTAGAACCATTATTCACTCTTTTGTACCGCTGTTGCTTTGTCTGTTCAGTTGAAATTAGTTATTAGTCAGTTTGTTCGCTAACATTTTGTTTATTTACTGTCCGGTAGGATTATCGATCCTTTAGTTCTGTTCACATCGACGACGAGTTTATTTGAGTTTCTAATTTATGAACGACTATGTGTTAAGGTATTTGAAATATTTAGTAGCTTTTTAAAGTTCTACGTTTGTTATATACGGTTAGCGGAAGCAAGTGACCACTTGTAACGTCCTTACTTTCTTACTAATATTATAAATATGAAGGTTACTTTACGCTTAACTGCTTTACCGATCATCATGAAATTTCGCATACATGTTGTCTAGGATACGAAAAAGTACAACGGGCACCTTCATTCAGAGCAAAAGTACTGTTCCCGAGTGATAGAAATTGATTGGTGAAACCTACATTATCCACGTGATCACGTTATCACGAGCTAATGCGGTTGAAATCTAGTTAAAAAATGAAAATAAAATAGTTGCTATACGTTTATAGCGTAGTATATTTATTGAAATATCACTAATGTGTAACATATTGGTTTGTGTATTTGCTAAGAGCTTGCTGCTACCACTTAGTCTCTACACGTGGGTAGTTGTGAACGCAACATCGTTTGCTTATATCAAGAAGCAATGAATTATTTTTCTTATTTTAAAAATTACTGATTGAATGTCAGAATAATACCTAAAAAGAAAACTTGTTATAAAATTGACCTAACATTGTACACACAGCGACGCATCAACCTAGATTATTTGGACTTTGAACTATTAGAAGTTGAACGCTGCGAATCGTGCAAGAGAGTGCGTTATATTTTTGTTACGCTCTATCCTTACCATTACATCACCACAGACCAGAAGACACCATTCTGTACTGTCCCTTTCCGTCAATTCTCTATTTTGTATGTAGCGTAGTTATACGTATATAGGGTGTCTAACTTGATGTGTAGCTGTGTGTACAGTGTACCGTGTATTTTTTCAAAACTCGTATTTTTATAACCAAACAGGTTAATTATTAGCTTTACTATAGAATAATGGTATTCCATGATTTTATAGTAAAACTGATTATAGGTATATAGTAATATAATAGACAAATTGGGAAAGCTATTCTTAGGTTTTTGACAACTCCCACAGTAAGCCTTGTGTTGCGGAAGACTCTACAAACATACAATTAACGGACACAAATTAAACAACAATATTTTGTTGTTGAATCACACAAATCTCTTTTATTCTATGTGAGATTCGAACCGACGACATTTATTGCGTTGACAGCGAGGAAGTTACCGTATGCTCGCTGCGCCATCGGTACAGTCAATAACAGCTTTTGAACAAACAAATAAATGTATGACTCTGCTCGCCGTAGACAAACCTCACATAATCTGTACTGGGATTTAAAGTCTGGCGAACTTCGAATTTAACGTGCTGAGTCTTAGATTAAATAATCCCACTATGTAAGATGTCTATGTAGAATTTGCTTCTATTGGAGTTAGGTATTTACATCGTTGAGTTAAGAATTTATCTGGCTTACTCAACATAATTATAGTATTTATGTAATAAATAGCTGATGCCTGCTTGTCTGATAACTTTACTAATGCTAAATTTGCAAAAAAAAAAAATTAAATAGAATTCCGAGGAAGCTTGAACTCTTTTCTATATTAACTTTTTATGAAACAGCATACTTAAAACTTTACAAAATTAGAATTAGTTCTTCCGTTTACGCAAATGTTACACATTGAAATTAAACTGTTTTATATGCATTTATTTTGTTTTTATTATTGCGTTATTTCGTAACTATTAAACAACTACTGTCAAACCTTAATACTTTTTTATGCTATTTAAATTATATAGGTTTACACTATCCTCGACATTTCGGTTGCTATTCCGGAGCCACGACCACGGGGAGACTAAGATGGTGGTTGAAGTGTAGTATTTTAATAGTTTTAAGATTATGTCATAATAGTGTTTTCAAAATAAACGCTGTGATAAAATTCGTATAAAGTAGTTTCATTTCAATTTTATGGATCTTGTTTACTTATATTATATAAATATACATAAATATGGTAAACACCATTATCATATTCCAATAGAAATCAGATATTAAAATTGCGTTACCTCAATAATACACCGAAACTACGCAGTACCTGCTATTCTGGGTATTCTGTGCCGAAACTCTTGTTAAATTGTGCAATGATCACATTAATTTCTGTTATGAAGTATTTAAAAATGAATATAATAACCAATTTCATAATATTATTTTTTCGCTATAAATAATTTAATTCCTTCGGGTTGATGAAATATTGTTTTTGCTTTATATCAACAATATAAAAACGCTATTTGCAAGCAAAAATTTGATATAAAATATGATTACCTATTAGGTCTTTAGATATATTTCCGAACTGTGTTTCTTGATCCTTGACACCAAACATTATGATTTCACAAAAAGTATCCAGTAAGAATGGAATGAAAGTAATATCAATCTCTTTTTCATTGTTTTAAAATTCATATTACCACAAATTGAATCATCATTAAACACAAAAGAATTATATGACAAAAAATGAAGTTATCCCGATTTCATTATTTGGCTACGCTCGACAGATTTTCGGTGAATTTCACGCGGACAATAAAATTTTGATCAAAAGGAAAAGAAAACCTGGTAACACGGTCTGCGACAGAGGAATTACAAATTCATTAAAAAAGTTTCAGCGGATTTGGTCAGAACCCTTTTTCCTGTGTACAATAGAGGCAATTGGAGTAGGGATTTTATACCTTTGCAGTAATTGTACATTTATACAGGCTGTCGTGAGAACGATTATGTTTGCATTCAACTTCTTTATTTAATACTCTACTAACTTATATCGTTACAAAGTCTATACTGGTTGGCAGTATGATAGCATAAGCAAAGTTGGGAATATATTGTTGTTTTTACCAAATACACTAATAGGATAATTAAAATTGAGCATGAATTATACAACAAGTTGATGATAATATATATAATCACAAAATAAAGAAATAAGGTAGAAAGGCTATCGAGAAATTTCAGTATTAGAACCATTAATTCTATGTTTAATCATTTGTTATATCGATGTGTAAGTGGAACACTGATAGATGTAAAACAAATTTCCTTCCTTTATCTATGACAGTGGCAATCAGCCAGTTTAATGGTTGCGGATAATGTTACTCATAGACGCTTATATCACCGAAGTATGCTACGCGTCTTGATAGCGTATCTAAAAAGAATGTGCTAGAAGAATTATAGGAGGACTAATTGATACCAGGCCTTACAGCACAGCATGTTATCAAGGAGCGTTGAAAGCCTTACGTACTGCAGGAAAATAAGATTATGTGAATCTCCTGTGAAGATACCTCCCCAGCGAGGCTTCTCCAGGCTTAAGTTGCAAATCTGCTGAGGTCTACCTCTCTTAAAATATTATACTTGACAATAAGGTTTAAATAGGATCACATCTGATGTTATACTCCATGGAAATACTCAATGGCAAATAGCATATATGGTTGCCAAATAATTGTAGATATCAGTGTCTTGAAAATTACGTCATACCAGTGCGACCACTAGGATTCGGGTCCGGTGGTTGAAATTTGACCTTAACCAGTGAAATCTAATTCATAATTTTATCAATTTATATTACTGGATTTCTTAGCCATATAGACTTTCATTACTTTAAATTTCACTCTTCTTTGTGTGAGCGATATGCTTAAAAAAGTGGATACATCATTTTATTTTCTCGTATTAATATTATATCAATATTTACGAATACTATATTGACTATACAGAACAAACTTAAACGCGGCTTCTCTCTTGTGTTGTGATCGCTTTGATCTGTTATAAATATATTTAATGATCACTTCGATTTGTTATTGTAATATTTAAGTTTAAATAATAAGCAGATTTAATTATTCATTGTGGCAATACTTACAGAATAGAAAATAATAATTTTAGTGGTAATTGTATTTCTCTACACTGCAACACTGAAAGGGCGGATGTGACGTAACACCGTCATTTCTGTGGTGAAGTGAGGGAAACATCATTTGATGTAATGTTTAATTTTAAGATAGTCAGTGGAGTTAAGTTAGTCGTTGTTGAGCAGCCGAGAAGTGCAGTAGTATAATCATTATAGGCAGTGATTGTGTGTCTACAGTATAGTATAGAAAATAAAGCCATCGTTCAGTAAAAGGAGTGTTTTATTCTAACACTTGATTTTAAAATACAGTCTATGGTTGTCGTACAAGTACGGTATATTTTTTAGGTTAAAAACTATGTTATTTTTCTGCCCATAAACTATCTTCATGCAAAAAATCGCGTCGATCACTTGCTCCGTCGCTGCGTGAAAGGTCAAACCAACAAATATTTTTTGGGATTACTAATATAAATAAAGATTACGTCATCATTATATTTTAATAAAATGTATTCTACATAATTGCTAGACTTTATTAAAATTAACAACCTAATTATTTTATCTAAGACGATATACCTAATTTTGTGTAAATATTTATAGTATCTTAAAACCGTCACTTATTATGTAATTATATTCAATTGCCTGTTTATTATAATTAGTAAGCTATTTAATTTATTAAATAAGGTAGGTATATCTTATATTTTTACAAGGTAAGTAAGTAAGGAGTAATTACAAGAAGCTCACAAGACACTCTTATATTTGTTTACCGTTAACCGTTTTGAGAAAGACTTAACCTCGACGCGTCAAAATCGATTTGATGGCTGTCGGTAATTCAGTCAACTAGTCATAACAATTGACATGCGTTTGAACATGGATTATCTAATTTAACGTGTCTTGATCTACCTTCAGAAACGGAGTGGTAATGTTTTATGTACAAATAGTTTACTATCTTGTTGGTACTTTTCCGCATTGGTCGTGGTAGATGTTTATTTGTTTACAAGAGGTTATAATTTAAAACTACTTTTACAGCTGGGAGTTTATAAAAATTGAAACAAAGGACACAAAGGACACTCAGACTCAGAACACTCATTCATTAACCAAACATTTTCCATAATTTGGAATTTCAACAATACTTAGCGTAATGGCTTACACACACAATTGATTGATATAGTACGAGTACGTAGTTAATATACATAGCTCTACCTATCACTTCAGTAAAACCTATTATTGTCAGATCAAAGGCATGGATTTTAAAAATACTTTATAAGAGTAATAGGGTACAGAGACGGAAACTGTCTGGTCTTTGACAACTGATAAATTTACTGAGATATAAAGCCTAAACCTATTTGACGAAGCCACGTGTAATACATGTCTAGCCATATCTTTGAAGCGATCCAATATAACATAATATAGACTAATGGCCATTAAATCATGTGGTGTCGAGTATTTCGTCCAAATTACGTTATTTTAAGTCCTTCATCATAGCCTATTCTTGTCTAGGTACTGAGCACATTTCCAGCTGCTACGCTATTAATGAGAATTTTAGTTTTATAATTTTAATTTACACGACGTAAGAATCGAACACAACATCTTAAGATCTCACAAACATAAGCGCACACTTATGTTTTAGAACTAACAAAGTAGTCAATTTATGTGATAATACGTGATACACCTATCATGATTTTTGTATATGACGCAGTCACCTGCGTCAGAAATCGCACGAAAACTTCTTACATGAGTTCCATGTGCAAGGCAATCACCACATGCATGTAACTCACGCAAGAAGCTTCTATACGGGCGACTTGCGCATGTATCTCGCACGTCAGTAGTTTACCTGATATCGATATACCGCTACTAGAGTACAAGGGCCATCATTTTGTTATACGTCGCAACATAATGGATGCATTAGTTACTGACACAATTGGTTATTTACTATGAGAGGACAATAGCGACGAGGAACAGGCCTTTGTTCCTCTATATAGGGGTTAAAATGAAGGGGTGTTTAGTCGTTCGGAAAATTATTTGCAATAAACATGCTTTGGTTTCTAATTAATTTATACCGAGGTTATTTGCAGGAGCTATTGCTACAATTCTTTAAGAATCGCTAATGATTTTTGAAATAAATTTTACCAAACAGAGTTTTATAATAAGGTGTATTAATATTAAACTCTGAAAAATTGTATTGTATTATATAACGAGTTGAGCAAATCGCTTAACTGACTTCTTATCTTTTGAAGGCTATCGAAATCCATACTATCGGGTTATTTCCACATCTTTCACAGTTGGTCAGTGACGAACTTGCACAGATTAGTTGACCCACATTGTAAAAGTCTCATACGTGCTTCGGCGAGCATGAAATTCTCGAAGAGTTCCAGATATCATAAACGAATAAAAGAACGAATGACAGTCAATATGGATTCTATGTACATATATGTGGAGCCGATGCACAATATCTCTTAATAAGAAAACATCCTGAGGTGTTTACAAAATTTAATATTATGTAAGCAAAAAGACAACTTAAATCTTTCTTTAATAAAATTAGAAATATTTCGAAAAATGTATACTGCATGTCGTATATATACGAGTATATATACATATAATCATCTCCCCCAGACCAGTAGGCAGTTACTTACATCCAGTCTTAGGAACTCCCTGTTCAACTACATAGTGTACATAGGCGTGGTGCCGGCGGAGTAGAATAGTGCTACCCTATCTCTTCCCATGGCTATCGTAGAAGGCGATCAAGGGAGTGTGAAAAAGTACTGACGCCACAAGGGGTCAGCACTTTTAAGGTACAAACCTTGTTATCTGTTCATACTGTTTCTTCTATTCGAGTCTTTCTCTGGCCGTAACGGTCTCCGTTCCACTGGGTTCAGAAGGACAAGGATGAGTATGTGCACCTGTGTCTCGTGCGTATACTTGTGCACGTTAATATACACTGCGCAACTGACCGCTTCCGTATAAGGACTATGATTTCAGCTTAGTCCTACGTCGATTGGGGGAGGCAGAGCGGCTTGACGTGATGCTCGTTGGGCTTTGTCTGACTCCTGCACGTAGGCGGCGTTGGGTGTGTAGTATACATCGTGGTCGCTTCTGCTCTGCATCGGGGTGACAGAGGGGATTCGGCAGCAGCCAGGGTGACAAAGCAGCCGTATTCAGGGAGGCACTGCTTTCCCTGCTCAGCCGAGGAGGGGCTAGAAAAGGGGGCCCTAAACATGCACAATGCTCACTCCAATCCATAAGGAAGGTAGCAACCGCGGCTACCTCTGCATTTCAAATTCGCGGTCGTCGCCACAGGAAAAATAATGTAAAACATCGACATCAATGACATTTGGCGCGTGAAATGTGCGTACACTTCTTGATCGCGAGGCAAATGCCTATCCTGAGTGAAAAACTGCCATTGTAGCTCGAGAACTTCAACGATATAATATTGATATGGCTGTATTTAGCTCTGCAGATTACGCCTTCACATGGAACATGAAAACTACCTTAATATCATCAGTATCTACGCTAGACAAGTCTGATGAAGATAAGGACAAATTCTATGAAGAATTAACATGGTGCATATATCGTATTTGACCGAGAGAAGAGATCCTACTCTTGGGTGACTTCAATGCCAGAGTAGGACGAAATTAAGAAGCCTGACCTAAAGTTCTGGGCAGACACGATGTTGGTAATATGAACAGCAATGGGCAATTGTTGCTTAGTCTTTGCGTGCAATTAGATCTTGCAATTACGAACACTATGTTCAGATTGCCTGCCAAGTACAAGAATATGTGGATGCAACCCAGATCGAAGCACTGGCACCTTATCGATTACGCTATCGTGCGTCAAAAAGATCTTTCTCAAGTCCAAGTCGTCCGTATTATGCGTGGTGCTCACTGTTTGACTGATCACCGGCTAGTTGTCACAAAGTTATGTCTTTGTCTTCGACGTCCTTGTAGATCGGAAAGATCAAAACTGAAGCGTCTGAACCTTGAATGACTCCAAGATATTAACACGAGCACTGTTTTGCTACCCCTCGATCTAAAATCCGGTGAGGTCAGTACTATCTGGGAGTCCCTATCTTCTCATATTCTCGGAACAGCTACATCTACTTTGGGTCTGAGAGTCCGGAAACATGCGGTATTGATTGATTAGAATGATGGGGTACTAAAGGACGCTATTGATAGACACCGACGGCTTCTGAGGCAACACTGCAGAACAGATCTAGGTGGAAGTGTTACGGAGATACTTCGTAGTAACCTGGTGCTGTGTTCGCACGGAAAGCGAAAGAGAAATGGTGTCAGGAAAAGGCTTGTCGAATGCACTGGCTCGCTGATACCAACCAACTTGGCGAGTTTTACACTGAGGTATGAAACCTACTCGGTACATTCTCCACGGCAAAAGTCCAATCAGTGGCGAAGGGTTTTTTAAAAGTACGAAGGAAATATTCGGGCGATGGGCGGAGCATTTTAACAACTTCCTTAACGTGGATAATTCCGTTGATCTAGACCACATTCGCTCCTTACCTCAATAATCTTATGCCCTCGAGCTTGACCAGCCAGTCTTACTTGATGGTTAGGTTACTCTTGCTATTCTAAATGCAGCGTTATGTCCTTTATACGTGCGGTGGTGCCGTTGCACTATGAATATATAATACAGAGCGTAGTCATTCCACGGGTTACATCCAGCAGTAAAATATTTATATAACGGATTGATTAGGAGTACGTTGGAAAGTATTGCTTTCATCTGGAGCCCCCATGGGACTAAATATAGTCTCATGGTGCAAAAGATGCAGAATAAATTTAAACGCTATCTTTATCTGAAGCAATATGGAGTTTACCCTTATTATCCACTTATGTAGGTATCCAACCCTCTTTGTTATAGGGATAGTTGGATATTATAAGCTGGAGGTAAGGCGTAACTTAGTGTTAGATAAATATGTGTTTGAAGCGTTCCGCGGTAGACTAAATAACCCCGATATATTAGACTCACTGAGGCTGCTCGTTCCAAATACCAGGCTGTGGGAGGTTCTGAGGGCGCGAGCTTTCAATTTCCCAGTGGCTTGCACTAATATTGGCAAGTTTGCTCTGGTTACAAGAGCCATATGTTTAATAAATAGCGTCTCACAAAGGCTTGGTATGTTTAATTGTAGGTTGGCGTAATTCGTGAGGGTGACCCTGGAGTTACTAGCAAAGTAATGTTAATCACATTATCGCATTAGATGTAAGCCTGTTATGATAGTGTAAGATTGTATTAAAAAAAAATAGAAAAAATATTAAGCAACAGCAAAATAAACACGCGGTTGGTGTTGAATCTATACTATTGAAGTACGGCGGTGAGGATTTGTACTCGGCGATGTGAAAACTTTTTGTCGTAACACTTTTATCTTTCATTCTATATAATAGTAAAGGTGATCTAGCTGATTGCAGTTCTTAACGCGGTATTTCTCTACTATCAGTGCCTGCAAAAGTTTTCACCAGAATTCTCTTAAACCGCCTTACGGATTTATCTGGAAAATCTGCCATAATCCCAGTTTGTCTTCCGACCTGACCAAGGTACTTGTAGAGCAATTTTCTTATTGGGTCAATTGCAAGAAAAAAGCAGAGAACAGGGTCGTGATATGTATCTCTGTTTTGTTGACCTTGAGCAGGCTTTTGATAGTGTATCACGAGAAGCCCTCTGGATAGTGCTGCGGGACTTTGGATGTACGGAGAAGTTTGTGAGACTTCTGAGACTCCTATATGACAACATGCAGCGCTGCGTCGTTGTAAACGCAGATCAGTCAGAGTTCTTTCCCGTTACCTGTGGGGTAAAACAAGAGTGTGTCTTGCGTCCACAATGTTCGCGTTGTGTTTTGCAGTCATAGTCCAGGAAGTTCTACAAACAACTCCTGAAGGAATCCGCATCCGTTTCCGCAATGATGGCAATCTTTTTAACTTAGCCAGATTCAAGGCTCATACGAAAGTGTTTTATACAATGGTCATAGATATAGTATATGCAGATGATCTATGCTTTGTGACTGATTCCCCAGATGGCTTATAGCAACTTATGACCACCTTTCACGAGTCCTGCCGTAGTTTTGGTCTGAAGATTAGAGTCAAAAAGACGGAAGTGAAGTCTTTAGATATTCATATTAGGTCAAGAGACACTGACCATCAAACTCTACGATTGTAAACTTAAGCAGGCCAATAAATTCAGGTACTTGGGGAGCACGGTAACATCAAAGTGCGACCTTGACGCGGAAATAAACTGTCGGATCGGTTCCGAGCTGCGGTATTCGGCAAACTGGATCGCATGGTTTTTAGCTCGCATAACCTGAAGTTGGCCAACAAAATTGATATTTATAAGGCGGTGGTGCTGCCAAACATACTGTACTATTCAGAGTCATGGACAGTTTACCGCTGCCATATACGAACACTGGACCGTTTCTACCTAAAATGCCAACGAAGAATTTTGAAAATCCGTTGGTCTGATCACAGTCGGCATACGGTAGTGCTGCGGAGAGCCATTATGGGCATTGAGGCCTACCTCATGCGCCAGCAACTCCGTTGGTACGGACAAGTGTCGCGAATGTCAGATTAACGTACGGCAAAGTGCATCCTTTTCTCATAACTTGATGAGAGCAAGCGTAAACATGGTGGATAACTCCTTAGGTATAAAGATATGCTTAAGCGCCATATGAAGAAGTGTGACGCCTTCAGAGTGGGAACAAACACCCGCTCAACGACCTGAATGGAGGTCTTGGGTGGAAACCAGAGTTAAAGACTTTGAGGAGAATCGCTGTTCTGTACTGGATGCTTGACGCGATGAACTGAAAGCGCGCTCACCTTGTGCTATAAGTTATAATTACTGCAATCGTGTGCTCTGCCCACATTGTGCGTGAACATTTATCAATAACATCGGCTATATTAGCCATACACGAGCACACCAACGACAATTAGAACGGAGTTGAAGTGGTCGCCGTGGTCGAAATCGGTAGAGAATAATAATAATTAAATAAAAAATATTATAGTGTTAGAGAATAGTTAGGTAATAGAGCCTCAACAACAATTAAATAAATTTATGTAAGCTTTTATTTTTATCTTTTAATGTCATGTAATTTTTATTATACCGATATATTCATTTGTACGCCCTATCTTATCTTATCTTATCTTGTGTGGGGGCCAGTCAGTACAGACCGGCGACACTTCGACCCAGTAGGATCTTTTGTGTCGACTTCCCCAATAATGAGTGCCATAGATGTTCATGGCAGCCGGGACCGACGGCTTAACGTGCTCTCCGAGGCACGGAGCAGGCGATAATTGTCAATCAATACGCACATAATTTCGAAAAGTCATATAACTTCCGAAAGTCAGAGGTGCGCGACGTGGGTTCGAACCCGAGACCCTCTGCATTGCAGTCTGTTGGTCTCCCCACTGAGCTATCGCTGCTCTTTTTTTTTGTAAGCCCTAAGGTGCAGGATATGTTGAAAATTATAATATTAGATCACCTTTAATTTGTATGATATTCAAGTGAAATTATAATTGAATTGAATTACTTATATGATGCAAGGTCATATATATATTTTATTATCTTTATCTCTTTGGTTTGCTGCTATTGAGGTCTGATGGCAGTCGCTCTACTGGAAAGCAGACGACAGTACAGGTGGGCAAAGTAAGTTTACTTTGTTATTAAGCTGAGAAAAATGAAATCTACGTGAAAATGCGAATTGTATGGATTAATAATTATTTTTGTAATATAATCTAGACATACATATATACGCATTATATTACGCACACTCACACTCATGCTTGTATATAGCTGAGGGAGAGATTTATTACATATATAAAATATTAAGCGAGTCTATTGCCGTCTACCAACTATGTTATTTGAGTCCGTATTGCTCAGGTAAATATCACTGGAAAATAAAAAACAACGACCTGAGTACAAATGACAGTAACATTGTTCATTCGTTAATGTTCTAATAGAATTACGACAAAGCTTGAGATAATACCTTTTCTACTGTTACACCCAGTGCCATCTCTCGGCATTGTGGGGAAGACCCGTCAGTTCCGTCTAATAATTTATTACAGCGCCATCTATTGAAGTCTTACGGAACTACGTAGCTCACCGGTACGAGAAGAGTAGAGAGAACGCTGGCACGTTCTCGAATCTTCGTACTATTTACATACCGGGTATGACGTTTCTAGAAAACTCCGGAAACGCTTTAACCGCGTATAAAAGGGGAAGGCCAACGCTCGCCGAGTCAGTTTATCGTAAGCGGTCAAGTATTCATCGGAGCGAAGGGAAGCGAAAATACTACGGAGTTTGAAGCGATTATAGTTGGAAAAGTGTAGTTTAGTGTTTGTTGTGTTTTAAATTTAATTGTGTGTTAGAATAAAACGTGTTTTAGTCGGTAACATTGTTTATATTCTTATCCCTCGAACCCAGCACGAAACAATACACATTCAAAAAGGTCAAGCGAATGTCGGCGTATTTAGATTCTTATTATTACGAACGTATTTTTTGAGATTACCATATTATAAAAAGTATATCTACAGTCACCGTTTTATTCCTAATTTTTATATAATAAAACTAAGACACAACTAAAGGTCTTTGTGAGCGTAAAATGCTTACTCGCAAGAACCGACCGCGGCAGTTACCTAGTTTCATTGGAATGTGTTTGAAAGACAAAGAAGTAGTTTTAAAAAAATTGTTCTCCGTTTTCCTGTAACGAGAGAAATATGTATTCTATCTTGTAATAGGAAAATGTAACAATATTTAAGAATCCTTTCCGGTAAATACGACGAATAAAGTTAATGGCGAAATATAAATCTAAATCTGTCACAATTCTACCAGCTGTTTTGTTGTACTAGCGTTATTTGCGACTTCGTTCACACTGTTTTATATTAGAACCATCTCTTGTCTTTTGAGTTTATTAGTCTTCTATTAACCAAAAATCGTTAAAACAAACTGCAACTGAAAATGTTTTAAAATTAAATAATGTTTTGCCCAAGCTACTCTGAAGAATCCACCGAGATCTTGAGGGCAAACAAAACTGAACAGATGTGTAAAAATTGGTGACGATTGTTGTTTTTATTCAACTAACACGACAGTAAACGTAGCCCGCGTGATGGTAATCTGCGCTTATCAGAAATATTACTATTGTTATTGACGCATTCCTGGCGCAACGCCTAAATATATTTACCTTGCTGACAGGCAAGCATCTTCTAAAAGTTCTGGAACCTTTGTCATATCTACATAATTAAATGTTTTCAGTAGCATTTATCCATAGGGAGGCGATAGATAACTCTTCAATCAAGCTGTCCCAGCATTAAGCTCGGATATGTTGTTGGAACGGCCGAAAGAGCGATGAACTCACGCGCGTTGCATCCCCAGTCGTACCTATTTCGCATACGCTTTGTCAGTTTTTAGCATTATACGTTTTCATATAAATCTGGTACTTACTATTATTATTAACATCCTAAACCGCATCTATATGTAAAGCTCTCTCTTAGTGGAGATCTCGCCTTGCCCTACTTCTAATAAATTCGGTTGAGGTTTGGTTTATTGCATAAAACGCATTATTCTCTTAGTAGATAAACCAATTGTTCCAATTAAATCTGCTTAAAGCACTTTGTCACGTGTCGCCGTGTGAAATGGAAAATTCAATATCAAAGTTTATTTCAACTTCGTTCTCTTATGGGGATAGACTTGCTGTAGTAAATATAAACTGAGGGGACGCTTTGTCGATGTTATTTCCTAGCAGAAAATGTTTGTAACTGTTCTCTCTTTGTGGATTTAATTTTAAGTAATGATTCAATTGTTCTGTTTATGTTGAATTCTGATTGGCTTATCATTTTCTTCCGAACTCTTTTTTCACACACAATTATAGCCTCACGCCTAAGTTGCCAAAGGGGTAGATAACAATATTGTCCGAAGAGATGTATTATTTGGTCAGCTTTTTAAGGTCCTACGTAATATGAATAGGAAGCGAGCCGATTACCACCACAACGTTAAATAATTTAAATAGAAATAGCGAGAATTTGAACTTTACACACCATAAAGTTGCTTTCAAACAAAATCATTAAACAAATGAATTATATTATCTGCGTTAAATTTAATCTTCAATAATAGCAGTGAATCCTTATTTTTTTTTGCCAATATTTACTATATTGCAAAGAAATAATGTTGGTTGTTATTATTAAAGTATAAATAAAGTTTAGGAATTGGTAGTTTTCTGACGGAACAAGCAATGCATAACCAAATAATAACTGAAAGTAGGGTGACTTAGAAGTTGGTATGTAGTGGCGGGTGTCCAGTCAATCTCCTATCTAACAACACACACTGGGTATTTTCTCGGTCAAGTTTTACGGCTTGCTTATTATAATAAGCAACTGATACATTCTTCATTATTATGTCCGTGAACAGAGGCGCGCCAAAACATGGTCTTACCAGGACCGTTAAAACATGTGCCAAAGTAATATGTGCGTACGCCTCGTGAATAGAAGTTTGCGTTGCTTATGTTTGTGTAAAATACTCAATATAAGATTCTCAATCATCATGATATAAAGTAATCATTATTATTAAAAACAAAAGGACTATTGGGTAGCAGCATATCGGTGGTCAGATACAAAAGGTTTTCAATTATGTTTGGCATTCCAACGAGTGACAAGTTACAGGTTTACTTTATAATTATTGATTAATTTTTTAGTAAAATATGGCAAAATAATGCACGGGTATCTTTGCTTTAGATTAAAAGTATTTTAATCAAATACACATCTTATGTTAATTGGCTTCTATCAATATATAATTAAACTTGACTTATGGAGTGTCAACAAAGACTTTCATTTCAATGCCAAAGTTCAATATGATACGAGACGAAAGCAAAATAATATACTTACATGCAAGTCAAACAATCAGAGTAGTATCGAAATCCAAAGTTTAATACTAAGGGTCAATGTGAATACTTATATATCTTATCTTGTGTGGGGGGCCAGTCAGTACAGACCGGCGACACTTCGACCCAGTGGGATTTTTCGTGTCGACTTCCCCAATAACGACTGCCATAGATGTTCATGGCAGCCGGGACCGACGGCTTAACGTGCTCTCCGAGGCACGGAGCAGGCGATAATTGTCAATCAATACGCACATAATTTCGAAAAGTCATATAACTTGCGAAAGTCAGAGGTGCGTGACGTAGGTTCAAACCCGAGACCCTCTGCATTGCAGTCTGTTGGTCTCCCCACTGAGCTATCGCTGCTCATACATACTTATATATACTAATATTATAAAAAGGAAAAATTTGATATTTTTTTGTTTGTTTGAAAGGATTTAACTCAAAAACTACACAACCGATTTTTTTATTGTTTCACCATTAGACAGCTATATTATCACCGATTAACATAGGCTATACTAACAAAGCCTTAACTTTTTATTTACGTAGGGGAATGCTTTGACGCATGCCACCACGCGCCCACCCCTTCGGCAGAGGGGTTATATCGGACTCACCGGGTTAAAAGAAAGATGGTAATGAGATAGTGGACCTCCCGGTAATACCGACTAAATCTACCACGGTGTTCCTCAACAAAACCGCAATCGGTGGAGCTGCGCGAATCACTTTCACATGCGGTCTCGACCCCGCCGTACGAAACGGCAGCTCACTACACAACAAGACCTACTCTTTAGGCACTTCTCATTTTTATAAATCCCTACTGTCCACCTCCTTGAGGGGAGACGGATACGACACAGAGGCGCGCGTGGGAACACGCACGCCGGCTCTCGGACCTGGTGCTGATCGGATGCCGGGCAAGCCCACAAAGCCCACCACTCCCAGGTCAAACCTTAGGGTGGCTGCAGTTCATCGCGCACCCTCCGGTGCCCGGTTCGGTGGTTGGTTTTTTGCGTTGCGTTTAAGCGCTCCCTCTCCCACTACGCCGCCTCCTTGATGGAAATTACTTCCTCACAGAAGAACAAAACCTAACCTAATTTAACATACTTTTACACCGCGGGTAAAAGCTAATGTAAAGATAAAAGCACAGTTAGCCTAGTTTACGTACACGGACTACACCATACACACGTAACGCACGTAATGCGTGATGTAATCGCATAAACGCAGATCGCCACAAATTGACTGGTTAGTCAGTTGTTGTAGTTTGCGATTATGTGATTACATCATATGTTGCACAGGGCTCAAGTCGCCACTTAAGCATGTGCTGGGTAGGTGTGTGTGCAGGTGTGAGCGTGTGTGTGTGTGCGTTCAGGTGCGGTAAAATATTGACGTGAGATGCACGTTGGCTCATGTCAAAAACGAGCGTACTATAATTGATTCATTCACCTTTTGGAAGAGTGTTGTTATTAAACAATTATGAAATATATCTCTTTAAAGTTTCTCATTGTCCCGATTAATAAAGCTGTATATGTGCCAATGATTTTAATCATAAATGCGTCTTACTATGTTTAAACATGCTCAACATACTGGACGTTATCATCTGACACACAATGTCAACATGACATCTGCATTGTAAATATAGTATTGTCACGCTATTAAACGTGTTAGCTCACTTTACTTAGTGTGGACAGGTTTTGCGTATTGTGCGATCTAAATTTTAGATATTAACGAATTTCGTTTTGGAGATTCGCCATATTTTTATTATATATTTACTCTGAAAGCTGTGTTTAAATGAGTGTTGAAACAACGATTTGTGTTGCCTTATAACTTGAAAACACTTTTAAATTTATTATTCTGTTTACGCACAGGCATAGATAACAAAGAGACAAACCGATGTCATCATTAACGTTGAACCTTCGATGTCAAACAGTGTAGTAATGACTCCTCGACATTTGTTTATAATTTCGGACTAATGCAACTAATTCGAGCTTACAGGAGCAGCTTGCGCATGTTACTTGCGTAGAGTACAAGCGTATGTAATGATCATATTTATAATCATTTTATTATCTTTTTATACTAACTCATAAGTGATTTGACAGCATTCTTGGGCTCGTAGCATAAGTTGCACTACGTTAGGTCACGTTAGCCAATCTTAATGGAGACTTGCATTTGCGCATAAGTGTGCACACTTATGTGCAAACGCAAACCTACTCTCAAGTGTATTCTCTATTCCTAAAATCAAATAGTCCATTAGGATGGCAAACCAATACAAACGGAGAGTGATCAGGCACGGGACCAACGGTTTTACATGCTATTCTAGGTACGGGGTGTGTAACATAGTCAAACTCCTTACTCCGAGTTGCAATTGAGAATTTTTTAAGGACACTCTATAAACTATTGTAGACCTGACACGGGATTCAAACTTGAGATCATATGCAAAGCAGCCGAATTCACTACGGCTACGTCACCGAGTTAGTCACAGACTCATAAATAATATAAATACTCATCATCACCGACACCTTCATAGTCCCACGATGAGTAAAAATAATTTGTTTTAAATGAATGCGGTAGTAATGTAGGCATTTTATGCCAAAAAGCCATCGCGAGGAATATTTTGTGCATTTGCGTTATTCACAAACATGATACTTTAGGATCGCACGCATGTTCGCATATGACAACGGATGTAGCCGCCTTCAGAATGAAAGCAAAGCGTAGGTGATGATGATTCTAATAAATTTCCATTCAGTTTTAAGAGCCTACTAATGAAATAGTCAAGCAACCACAATTCCCTAGTGCGTACTAGAAACTGATGGAACTTTTGGACAAAGTTGTAATTTGCACAATTTCAAACTTAATAATGATACAATTAAAGATAAAGACGGAGTTACATTAATTAGTTAAATAGCGACCTATCTATTAAAGTTACTAGTAGTTTGGGGAGAATTATGCAGTGTCAGTTACAAAGAATAGGACCTTATTGTGAAGTTTAGGAGCTGATTAAGCCTTTTGAGTACCTCCTCGGGTAGAAGCCAGTAATTTGTACGTCTTCGCCTTACGAATAAACTGAACCTTTACTCTGCTAAAAGTCGTTTCTCTTACTTATTTTTCTCTCACTCACTGAAAAGGGTAAAGGAGTGCAATTAGAGAAGGTTGATGTTACATGTAATAAACAATTTTATTTTTATACCTTGTTACGAGTCTTCTAATTAAAAGTTAAATATCTTACCATTTTAAATGTAATATTTTCTTTTAGTAATCCTGACTAATACTATTTTAATCCTGCAGTTAATTTGCTTGCTTTTTCCTTGTCTTTAAGTCGTAAAATTGTAAACAGTAAGGAGTATTTAAATTGGGTATGTAAATAAAAAATTGTTAACATTTAATCTTAAAATAGTGCACATTTTATTACGTAAATTAATTTCCTTTATTTTAATTTACTAATTCATATGTCACGGGAGAATTTACAATCATTCAAACAACGGAGACAAAGAACACTCAGACTCGAGACAACCATTTGTGGATCACACAATTTTTTATCCCGTGCAGGGATCGAACCCACAACACTCGGTGCGGTGGCAGTGGCAAGGCGACCACTTTAATCACTACGCTATCAGCGCAGTCGAATTTTTAATATAATTTATAGGTAAGCCAAAGGACAGCAAAGTTAAAAAAATATCTTTGTAATATCACAAAAATATCGCAGTATAAGCAGATCGGTGCAGCGGTTCTGTTTATAAGATAGATGTTTCTTTTTCCACCCGCCTCTTCCATTATCAAAATGAATGTGCAAAAAAGCGTTCACACGATGCCACAATCATATTGTGTTTGGAATATAATATCGTCAGTCGGCGTTTTGTTTTATTATTGTTGATGGTAGATGAGCGATGATGCCAACCTGGTCGTGATCAGTAACCGCTGGTTATCGAAGTAACTGTCTTTTGTGTATCTCGCGGGTGCTTTTCAAACATATTATTGCCTTTGGTGGCGCAACGGTAGAGTTTGTTAGTCTGTTGATTTATTAATTATTAGGTTACTAAAAAAACGGTTCCCAAGCGCTTCGCTCAATTCGGAACAGTATTTTTTTTCTAGATAAAGGTATGAAAGCGTAACAAACAATCAAACTCATATCCGCATTTCTAATATTACCTTAATTTATTCTGTTTTAGTTTAATTAGTATTCATAACCACGTTATAATAATTATGTAGGTAATAAATCAATTAAATTGACTGCACATATAGCCTAGCGCGCATGCGGTCATCTCGACGATACCGCCACGCCGAGTGATGTAGGTTCGAATCACTCATGATTTCACAATTGTTCTTAAAACAAATAGCTTTGATAATAACTTACTCTGGGTCCGCTAGCAGTATGTTTTTAAAGTCTCCCGCAACACAGAGCTTATACACAAGTGCCGTAGTGGTATTTTTAAATAAAATATAAATATATCTGCGAACATTGTCGTTTATTTCAATAAATTTGATTTAACCTTTTGTCGGCTCTTCATTTTAAAACTCATATTCTCTGAGCGACATTCGGGTCAAAAACTGCATTGGATTTACCGGTTTGTTTTTTAATACTTCAGTCAAGTTTCAGCCCGTACAAACCGTGTACTGCTTTAATTACTGAAAACCGCGGAACAACGTTCTCTTTATATAATTTTACCAATGTGTAAATATTTTTGGATCTTACTGGGATATTGTTTGCGAAGCCACTGTTTCATTCTTTTGATTTCAGACATAATTATGAAGCATAATATCTGTTATATACCAATACTAACTATATTTTTACTTAATAAAAGCTATATGACGACATTTCTTTAGATTGAGAAGATAACGTTCTAATTAATAATGTATCCCTATCTCGTAGGAGACAGAACCAACATATCAGATAACCATATTTATAACAACTTGTTGTGGGTTATAAAATAATCTATCTCGTGTCGTAATCAAACCCATAATACCACGCCACTTAAGTAAAGCGACCATTGAAACCATTATGCCATCCGGTATTAATACAATACAAAATCAGATGTCTAATCTACTAACGAAATAGGTGAATACAATTTTTTCCCATTAACTGAATTATTCAGCATTTTTTCGAAGTAATCTAACGAAGTAACATTCGCGGTCACCGGAGCCATGGTGACTGCATTGGCGTTAAATGAGTTAAATAGAATTCCTCTATTCAACATGATAAAAAAATTCTAGAACCAAAATATTAGCAAAGTTTCATGTCAAAAATAATAATGGCAAATATTCAATATTCTAGTCATATAATTAGTGTTGTAGCAACAGACGGCCAATTCTCGTTATAAAAACTGTTCGAAATCGAATTCCGATCTAGTCTCAGTGTCATAACCAACATAACTATCACAAATTGTATTCGCCTCCATAAAAATAAACGTCGGAAATAAATTGCATTGCAGTTCACATTTGACGTTTATTAGACTACATCGGAACTCTATTGGACAGTTTTTATTACCAGCCCCAGGTTTCAACTTAACTGTTTAATTAAGAGTACACAATATACATTCTGTTTTTACATATGTGCCTTGTTCACTCTAATAATGACATAATACTGTTAGTTTGAAAATACAATAGTGTCTATGTTTGGTCGCACGTGACTGTAACAGTTTTAGTCCTTTGTTCACCTGTCCGGCTGCATTTGGCAAACAAGTACCGTGTTCCCCGTAACGCATTCCCGCTGTTGTCTGTAAATTAGAACCATGCTAGACAAAATTGGCACAATTCACAAACTGCTGGCAGGTGCTAGTCCACCCTATTATCCCACTCAGTACAGCTCTGGCTCTCCTAGCGGAATTAATTCACAAAGCTTAGCTTAGAGAGTTAGCTTTGTACACAATCTGGCTTTTTCTTTGTTTATCATCGCGATCATTTCATCATTATTGTGTGGCGCGAGTAAAAAGGCAGTTTCTTTCAGCCGCGCAGTAAAGTACCACTCGGCTACGAACACGCGCACACCTTTTTGTTATACCTTTTTGCAGCGAACTAGCGCGGGCTTTTTTGTCTCTTTTTAATTTCCTTTATGAGCTCACAATTGCCTTCATAATGGTATCGTACCTTTCATTAAGACTCATTTGAGCCCCTGAATGGTGGTCTCGCCTCATAATGGGTGGAAACGTTAGATGTTGTACCCTTAAGCCTTTGTGTACACATTATAACGTTCACTAGCTCTTTTCATGGGTCATTCGTGTTTGTGTGCTGCTTTCTATGGCGCTTTATTAATAAGCGCCCTATGCAAGGCGATAGTCGTTACGTGGCTTACCCCATGTTTTCTATTAATTTTCGCAGACTGTTTACTGTGTGTTATTCGTATGAATACTGAGCTTCTCGTTATGTAACTATATCTTCGGGCTTTACGGTGTACAGTCATTTTCTTAAACTTTTAAAAGTGAGAACAATCTGATATTTAAATGATCTTGTAACAGATTAAAGCTGTGTTTGATCAATAATAGGTTTGCTTTAGCTGTAATTACATGAACTGATTTTAGTTAAAAAACCTACAGTATAATTAAACAAGATACATTTTTTTTAGTAACGTATGTAGCATATTTATACTAAATAATGATGTATGTCGATTACATAATAAAAATGTCTTCCCCGTTCGACATCTCCTTATAACTTTGCAAATAACATCTTATAAGTATTTCCGGAGAAATTGCTCGTTAGAAATTCTTCATAGCTGAAGCAACAAAGTTTTAATAATTGGTATTTTACAACAGTAGATAATAATTGGACATATAGTTATCATAAATTTGTACAAAGAAAACAGATATGGAACAAATATTTATTCGATTTGATGTTGTCGATAATTAACTTAGATACGATGTGAAATGAAGTTAGTGCGCAAAATTAACTAGTACTGCACAAATTGGCTTTGTTTCTTCTTCGAAAACTACTTATCACTTGGCAACCCCAAAATAATCATAGGTATATGACTAAGAGATATGTATTTTAATTTATAACTTTATCATTTAAAATCTAGAAACAAGCGTTGTCGTCTATCCCCAGTCTGCCATGTACGGTTTTATGATGGCTCTCATGTGAATTTTATATGATAACGAATATAACCTGGACTCGTAAGTGATGACTACGCTACATCTCGTGCGCAAAGAGCGACTGGCAACTCTACCGACTTCGTCTAAAATGTATGTACGTATCACGGAGAATTTTAGTACAAGATATTCTAAATGAAAGGCAAACTTGCATTGCAGTGTACGTGCTGCTTAATATCGTGAAGAGTTGTAAGAGGTGAACTTAGAACAGGTTACGTAGTTAATAGAGCTTGCACCATCGGTAAAAGCTGTGCCACGATTAAATAAAGTAACTAGTGAGCCGAGCTGTTTATGCACTATTGAGACCTTTGAACTTAATAGCTACGACGTGCTTCGATAGCTACTTCTAATATGTTGTAATAACTTTTGTACTGTTCCGAATGCCGGGCAGATTTTAGAGGCTTATAAGTAATACCTAGTATTCAAAATCCCGCACATCCCAGCTTCTGTGCCCAGGAGATTGTGTGCGTGGTTTACTTTTATTTATAACACTTTTGAAGATTTCCCCTGCGTCATAAACAAATGTATTCAAAATTGTATCTTGTGTTTTATAAGTCTTTTAGTTATATGCACAGACATATTACGAAAGTATTTTTATTCAGACAATCAAATTAGGATCAAAGTCAAACAAACTTGATCCGTGATCCTGTGATTAGTAAGATTTTCAGGTTGTTTGAGAAGGTGCTGAGGTGGTGACCGTAGCTCTGATAGCCCAGCAACGCCAAAAAACTGCTACGCGCGAGTTATGTCTCCGATAGCGTTAAACTTGCAGCGGCTACGGTAATCGGTGTTTGTAACATTAGTGGTTTAGAGGGACTGCTAGCAACGGGGTTCCGTAACTCCCGCCTCGTGCTAAGTATAAAGTGATTGGCATCATAGCTAACGGGAACATAAACTAATTAAATGTCACTACTTATACTAACACGCAAGAGTAAAAATTGTCCTACTAAATATTAGTAGGACAATTTTTGAAAATGTAAAAAGATGTTTGTTACTTAATTAGGAAAAATATGTTAAACGGATTTTTGATAAAACTTGGAAAATTGATAAAGCATGTCTGGGTTAACACACTGATACTTTGATTTACAGTATGAACTCTGACAAAGCTGCTGGCAGAAGTTACTGTAACATATATATTATGAATTACTTATTATTATTATATAACTGAACTTATGCTAGATTAACATAATTCTCACTCGTGGTTATTATTCGAGAATAAGCTGACACGTTCAGAACCCGGTACGATTAAGTGTTAAAAACGTCAGTGATAAAGATTAGAATGCAATAGAAAGATGATAAACTGGGACCGCCCAGACATTTTCGTCGCTGCGTTAGTTAAGAAACAATTTATTACATTGCAAGATAAACCAGTAATGGAAAGCTTTCTATTTGTTGAAATACATAACAATATTCTTTTATTGCGAGATCTGTATATATTATAACCACTAATTTTTAAGTTTAAGAGTTTGATTTATAAATTCAATGGCATTTCAAGCAATTTAACGATTGTTTAGGTAGCGTAGTGGTAGTCAATGCGACTGCTATACATTAGGTCTGAGGTTCGATGCCCGAGTCGAGCAAAATTTTTAGTAGCAACTCGGAGTCTCAAACTGTGTACGGTAGATGCTAATAGGTTCGTTCATTATTATGTAGGTCCTTAAATATAGGTTGGTGTAAGACACTCGTATTTCACCAACCAATATTTTAAGTTAAATAAATAATATGCTTCTGCTTTCGAGGTTATATGGTCATATGAGTGAGTGCATCTCGAACTAAAGTATATTGTTTAATTTCTCAGCGCTCGTTAATAAGTATCCAAGCATATCATGAATATTATTTTATTTCGTAAAGTAATGCATCAGTGCACTTTACGTTAATGTAAATTAGCGAAATGTTGTAAACGCAAAAATATGAAGGTTGTTAAAAACTTTATTACACTTTATGTTTCATAGCCACTTATGGGCCATACTTTAATGAATATACTGAGTTGCAAAAACTTTTTCCTGGTAATTATATCACAAAGCTAGCTCCCATTACACGGCAGGACATTAGTGCTAATGTTTGCCCCGAAACTTTGTAACGTGAAAAATAACAACTGATACATTATAACAGCTATAAAGCCACAAATGACTTGGAGTTAGCGAAGTTACTTTTAATATTTCGTAATAATGATTGCGAACTCTGAAAGGCTTTTATTACTGTAAAAATAAAAGTCACCTTTATGTTATTAATCTTTATGCACACGTGATACAATCACGAGCGTCGCGTCGGCCGGTTGTAAATCTTTGCGATTACGGTTTAGACTATATATTTTCTGTCGGCACATGGTGTTATTATTACACTGTGTGATTACGATTACCTCATAACTATCCTTTTGAATTAAGAATTTAACTTCAAGGTACTTTTCTTATATGTGTTTACGGTTTCCTTCATTTTTATTTATACAAGTTGCCAGTGTTATAAAAATAGACGAATGCTTAAAAAATAAGTATTATATCGCAGACGATTTGGTCTCTGATGGTAAGGTAAACCGTTGCCTATAATAATTTGCCATGGCAGTGGTAAATCGGGGTAAAAGGTAAATCCCGTCGCCAAATCAATGGTAAATGAATTACAGATATATGAGTCTCCAGCAGTCCTACTCACTGAGCGTAAAACGGTAATAGTGTTACTGTTCTTTCTCCAATTATTTGTAAGAGTTTGGTAATTTACATTTGTACAGCCACCATATAATTATCAAGAGCGAAAAATGTATAAAACCTGCATATATAAACGCTTAAACAAACTAACACTACTGGTTCATTGCATCTTACACAGGATTAATTGTAAATTGGCAGAAGAATCTAATAACAATATTATCTTCGGCTTATATGCAATCGTAAATATATTAATTATTTCTTTTTAAAAGCAAACAATAATGTCAGTGCACGCTACGTTGCTCAGCGCGAGAAGACATCACGTGTGTGGCATTTTATATTATACATAGACAGCGATAAAGTTATAATACAAAAAGAGATGGAATATTTAATCATTTTTATAATATATGAATACTTAAATAATTAATAAATGTTTTATTAAAATAAATGTAAGACTAATGTTACAATTGGTACAATTTGTGAGTTTCCTAGGAATGTTTATTTATGTCTTTGAATGAATTGACTGCACGAATGTCGTAGCGGGCAAGCGCTGTTGCCCCGCTGAGTTTTGTGTCCTATACGGACAATAATTTGTGTTCTACACATACTTGTTTTAAGGCTTGGTGTTCTTTGTGTCTGTTGTTATAACGATTGTAAAGTAAGTAGACATTTTTAAAAAGAATAAATAATTAATAGATAATGATATGAAAATATATTTTAATGACGACATGAGGTAGTGAAAAATAGATATTGTGTGATCGAACAGTAGATCTATACTTACCAAGCATTGAGTCATACGTAACGTAAGGTATCGAAAGCGTAAAATTAAGTTTGTTTACAAAAACATAACAAAACGACGACCGAGGTAAAATTTCTTTCACACAGGTTTCAACTGAGAATAATGCAACAAAGGATTATGCCGGCAGTAATTTGATACTGACAACAGATTTTTGAAGTCATCCATTATTTTTAACAGGTTTCCTGCAAGCTTCCTTATGCTTTAAATTAATTCAATGCATACGGTTACTGGGGGTCATCGTGCACAAAAGATAGGAAGCGTGGATAGCTGCGAGCACGTTGCATAATTGGACGGAAATACAATACAATATCGTGCATACGATGCAATGTTAAAATCGAAATATCATGTGAATATCTGATAACAGTAATGGACAGGATTCACTTTAGTCATATACAATACAATACTTGTCTTATGTGATTATGTGATGAGAATAATGAATAGTAAAGTGATAGTTATAATAAAGGCATATTAAAAATGATTAATTTCACTTTATTTGGATATAAAATCAATGATTTCTTTTTAAATATATAATTATATTGACAGCCGTACTAAATGCGACTGTGGTCTCTGACATTGCCCTATAAGTTTTACAGTTAAAAAATATCAGTAGCACAACACGAAGTTTGCAGCTGTGATTTTAGGCGGTAATAGGCCCTAACATTTCCCATCATGAAGCACTTAGATATAGCTTACAAATTATGAAAGTTTAATAATATACACCTGTGAAAACAATGGCATGTTAGGCGTGAGTATATATATCATGTTATCGTTTGCTCAAAAATTATATATTTTAAATTTTGCCTCTTTAACCCCCGACGCAAAAACGAACGGGGTGTTATAAGTTTGACGTTCCTGTGTGTGTGTGCGTGTGTGTGTGTGCGTGCGTGTGTGTGTGTGTGTGTGTGTGTGTGTGTGTGTGTGTCTGTGGCATTGTAGATCCCGAACGGATGAACGAATTTTAATCTTGTTTTTTTGTCTGAAAGGTGAATTAGTCGGGAGTGTTTTTAGTTATGTTTGATGAAAATCGGTCTAAGATGGCCGCCGCCACAAAATGGCAGGTTACACATTTTTTCATAACTCCCTCAATATGGGTATTAAATGAAAGGGCTTGACTCGTAGAATACTAAACACTATATTAAATTTCAAATCCAAGATGGCCGCCACGACAAAATGGCGAATTACATTTTTTTCACATCTCCCTCAATATGGGTTTCAAATGAATTTTGTGTCCGGAGTTTTTTTTTTTGATTAAGTGTTTATTACCACAAACAACTAATTTAGGTTTATTGAGAATCAAAAACTAGCAACAAACTACCGTCATTGCAAGATTTTAGAACCCGTCTTTTGTATTTGTATATTTATAAGTCTAGAATACTACTAAAGCGAACAATATAAATATGTTGTAGAGAATAAATATAATACCAGGAGGCTAGATAACAGAGACTAATTACACCAAAAATAACAAATATCATTATGGAGAGTGAACAAATAAGTTTATTGTTCCTAAAGTATTTAACAACATAGATAAGTTAAGAGAAAACCCAAAAAAAAATTGTTAGATATGTACCTTTTGTTTTCCATTTTATATTTTATTGTGTTTTTATTTTTGTTTAATGTGTATAACGAAAAAAATCAGATGTGCTCAAGCTTCAGGTTAAAACCGCTTCGGCATGATTCTATACTGACCTAAACAGTTAAATAACATATTTTTAAATTTTAATTCGACAATATAATTAAATAAATGTCTTTCTATAATTCCTACATGTATATACATTCATAAAAGCCAGATAATTGTATTCAGCTGCAGATTTTGTTTTTTCTTATCTTTATTTTCAGCTGCAATTAAGGACGTAAAAGAAAATCGAGACTAATTTTATTAATGAATTGTATGCCATGCCTTTAATATTTTGTGTCAATTTTGAAACAAAATATACAAGTCATGACATAATGATTTAAAATTATCAATGTAAAGCAATCAGTAAATCATAATCACTGTTCTCATGGTACGAAAATTCTCGGTAGCACTCTATACTCGAATTACGCGATATACAGCAAGGGCACCTTCCTGGTATTCATCTATACATAATTCGTAAAGGGCACTGTATCTCTACAAAGGACTATCGCTTTAGGAATAATTCCTGTGTCGCAGGGGATTATACAAACATAACATTTAGAAGAAAATACAGACTCGGAACAATTATTCGGTAATTACACAAATTTCGTTCCGTGTGGGGATTGAACGTACAACACACGGCGCAAAGGCGATGGCGAGGCGATTGAATCACTACGCACCTGTTCAGTCACGACCACGCTCTTGACGATTGACGTTTCAACCAGGGTACACCGATCGTGGTCACTGGCTTACCCGGAAGAATCAGCTTGTGACTACGGCCGGTGTAATTTATGTTTGCATAAATAGGCCAGACTTCACCGGCATTGGACACAAGATGAATACCTGTTACGAACGTATGTACATATATATCATACTACGCAAAAGTTTTAGAGTTATAAGTAAACGTTGATCTATTAGCTAATACACAATATCGACTGTCTCGTTGGGCCCAAGTATAAATATACCTTCCGTTTTGAATAAGAAATTTTTTATTCGGTTTGCTATTAGAAAATTCTCTATAACAGCACGGAGTCAGGCAATGTGACAGATAGACATTGCTGGCGAAATATGGACGTAACACATTTTGCTTGCAAGTACGAGAGAAAAATTTAAGTACTATGAATATTTTTTTTGCTTTACGCACACGTGTTAGATACACAGTCTGAGTTTGCCCACGGCTGGGCGCAGTCATTATTGTCCTGTAGCCTCATCTTATATCTTAATTTCTAGTATAACATTAATGCGTATGTAACATTATTGTTATGGTTATATAAATTAAGCAGATATCCTGTGAGGTTATGCTGTAATTACCTGGCTGTCAGGCGGTTCATTGTGTATACATAACCATTGTTAGTGTGTTTACTCGGTGCATTTAGCCTCAACATTAGTAATGCGACCTGTACATAATACTTAGCTATTTAATACCTAAGTACAAGAAAGGAATTATAACTAGCTTTTGCCTGCGGCTTCGCTTAGGTTAGTTCAGATTTTGTCAATAAATTTGTATTCGTCGGAAACAGTACAATATCTAGGATAAAGGGTAAAAGCGCTCTATGTTCTTTTCTTAACTCCTGACAAGGTGTACCTATGCGAAATTTTATGGTAATCGGTCGTGTAGTTAAGGTGTGAAAGCGTACAATCACACAAAGCGGTCAAACAAGGAAACTCACATTCAAATTTATAATATTAGGTACTTAAGATTTGTCATGTAATTAAAACAAGAAAACGTACATGTGCATGTACAGTAAAACTCTTAGCATAAATTGCTTTATTAGTCTTGTATTATAAGTCTGTACTTATCTTTGCAGCAGTCATGAGGTCTCGTGTTCGATTTCAATATCCACCTATTTTATCTCAGATTAACCTATGTGTTCCGAATGATTACGTGCGACGACGACGGAGACCCGAGCTCCTTGCTGTGCCTCGCGCGCGCACCAACCTGCTTCAAAGGGCGCCGCTCACGCGTGCGTTGCGCGCGCTCAACGCGGTGTCTGATGTTGTCGACATATTTACATGTTCATTGAGCGAACTCTCTAAGGTTACTTGTCATGTGCTTAGTTATAGGTAGTAATAGTTATAATAATTAGTTTAGTACATTTAAGCATAAAATTATTGTCTGCGTATACCGTATTAGTAAATCTGTAATGGTATATGTAAGTATGTTATAAATAAATAAAAAAATGTTTTTTTGTTACGTAATATTCAATAATGGTCTACAAATGTGTCCGGAAATAATAAAAGACACTACTCTATTATGTGGCAATTAAAACATAGTTGATATTAAGTGAGCGAAATACACCTCTGCTTAACACTTTGAGTATATACTGCTGTATATCAATGTATTTAAAAGTCTAGTCTTAAGTCTATGTATGTATCTTAAAAAAAAACTGCAATATAACGAAGTCTACTACACCGCAAAACACTATGTTATACCTGGTTACTCAATACAATTCGGAAAAAGGCGAACTTTTTAAGGTATAAAGCAGAGTGGCAAAGTCGGGATGTAACGCTTTCAGACGGTCTTGAAGAAGCGGCAAAGATGAATGGCTTTCAATATGAAATTGAATTCCGCGGTTCATTGCTTTTCAATTTGTTCGAGGGAACGTTCGCCAGCATTTACCCCCGATACCTCGCAAGGTGCCGGTGTATTACACAATAGGTGCCATGCCTTACTTGCGAACACGAGAATAAAATAGAAAAACGATTAACGATAAATTCAGAGCGTGTACTGTCACCCTACGCATTACATGGTGGACTAAAACTAAATGACGTTAACAGAAATGTCAAGAGATTATGCACTGTGTAAGTTTCTCTGTTCAGTGAGTAAGCATCACTATAATTCCATGAAGAACTAACAGAAAACGTATTGTAAAGAAACAAGATCGCTTTGTTGAACTGCACGTAGAGGCTGAGTCTGTATTCCTTTTGATAAAGCATTTTTATTTTAAAAATGAACCGGCTGCCTCTTTTCTCTTTTATTTACTTACATCGCTATTTAATTTTAAATTTCTATTCAACATTTAAATTATGTTCTAGTGTATTCACGTTGTGTTTAGAAATAAGTGATTTTTGGATATCAAAGGTGAAAGCAACCTATAGAAAGGCGACTCTAATGAATCGGAGAGAATCGTTCGTATTTTCAATTTCCAAGATATTTGCTTTAGTCACGCAATTATTCACAACAAAGTGTTGCCCAAAAGTGTTGAATAGCCCCATTCAAGACATAGCAAGCGACAATAATTAAAGACACTGAAAATTAATCATCTTTTGTGTACCTTAGTAAATCAAGACATTATTAAAATATTTCATTTCAAAAGGTTTAGGGAGGAGGTTATTTAAGCAGAATGACTTTCAAGCCATTATTTTTTTAAATAAACGTATATTCTAATAATGGTAAAGGAAAATTTAATATAACGCGGGGTCTAAAAAATCCCCCAATTTCAGAAGTTCCCTTGTTTTTCCATAACCATTACCCGCACTGCCATACCTAACTCCATCTGCAAGGTGTAATATACAGAACTAATTTGGGGCTCAAACCGTTAAGATTTTCATTATTCCAAACATCTACGGAAGGGAACATTGGGTCCTGCTATAATCGTTGAATCGTATTACCATTACAACTGTCCACGAGACGCCAGATGCTTCAAACAACTTTATTTCATTATTCGGAGCCCTTTCTGAGCGCGTGTGTTTTACCAACAGTAATGCCGACTTGAACTATCTATTGTTTTGACTTGAATTATTCTATTGCTAATATTGTCTAGCTCAGGCTAAGCAAATTAAGAATTAAACTCTTACGAGAATTACTTTAAGAAACAACTAATTTCGTTCTCAACAACATTTTAGTTTCCATAGAGTGTAAAATTACAAAAGTCAAATAAATTACGGTGCAGATCTGTGTAAAACATTTCGTCGTCCTCGGGACTTGCTAGTCGGACTTTACTTGTACGTTTTGAGAGTAAGTTCGTAGCTGTATCTCTTCCGAGACTCCTTAACTTTAGCAGACCTAAGCTTTATTGCACTTGGTATGCTCCCTGGTTTACAAAAGTCGTTACGAAGAAACCGCAGGAAATGAAAAAAAGCTCAGAAACGTAATTAACGCTTGAAATTGACTTCAAAATCCTCGGTAGTGGACGACGGGCTAAAAATGTTAGTGAAACATGTTACCCCTTTTCGAAACCTGAAACTCGTTTGATCAATCAAGAAGCCCCCTCTAATGCAACATGATAACAGAAAAGAATAACATGTTAAGACTTAAAATGGACTATAAAAGAATATTCGCTACGAGTTTTATACACAATTGTTTTAAAATCTCTAGGTTGACATTCCGTTATGAAGTGAAACAAGAATCTGTATATTTGAACAGAATGATATTTCTCGATATTCTAGTAAATATATACTGTTAGGACACTAGTCTAAAACCAGACCAGTGCGTTATAATTTGTCAAAGCCGCTTTGACTCGGTTTTTCTAAGTTATACTCGGCATTGCATTCTAAGGTATACTTTTTCCTTACTTGAATAATATTATGTTGTTTTTAGATAGGAATACATTTATTCAGTTTATTTGGTTATTTTTCGTTCAGATACAATATTTAATTAAACACAAATATTGTTAGTATGGGTGGGCAGATTACAATGATTACAGAACTGTATTTCTTAAAATGTTCCCTGAATGTTACAATAACACTTAAAATAATATAAACGGTAGGTTTATTTTCATTCAAGATTGGCTGCCTAATATAAAGTAATAACTGTTATTTTTAAAGGTACTGTAAACTATTTAAGGAGCCTTACTACGTCAAAATTGACCGTTATCGCATTACAGGGAAAGTGGTTTTCATCTAACGTGCTTCGAGAGCCTATAATTTCATTCTTCAATATGGGTGGATGGCTGTAGTGCACCGCCCTTTGTAATATTTACTCCACATTAGTGATCAGAAAATGACATTTGGTTTGCAATTTAGACAAGAAGCAGTTACATCATCCGATTACGAGTTTTGAATGCCGAACGATAAAAATAACGTTTTTTTTTCAAATGTATTTCAACCGTATTTTCAATGAAAACTGATAAAAGTCTACAATCAGAACAAGTCAAAAGGAAATTATGACGTGATACAAAAGTAAATTTTAAAAGCTAATGCATGATTAACGTGTCTTATATAATTGCGTACCAGCACTATATAATATTGAAGTTAGTTGACTCTAAAACGCTCGACTCACTTATGTATTACTAGGTGTGTTCAACACATTGCGGTTACCACGTACTATATCTAAATATAAAGCAATCCCACTTTCTTGCGATTCCTAAATCGCAGCGTGAGACGCGTGTCATCTTGAGCGACGCGCCTCTTTTGATATCAAAATAATTAATTTTGGATAGCTTTATGAGCTCCAGCTATGCTCTACACTTTTCTGTTTTAAATTGTGTAACTGCCTACATAAATGTTATTAATAAACCCATCACAAGTCAGTAATGACGAAGGTAACTCCAGAATTGCCTCGGTAAATGCAAAATGCAATTTTGTTAAGATTTAATGCGACATATCGTGAGTAAAGGTAACTTAACCGTCGTCGGTTTCATTTTAATTCATAGCCCTCCAAATGTATTTAAATCATAACACTTTTCTATTTTATATAACTTTACCTCTGAAAATTCACTTTTAAAGCAAACTTCTTGTATTATACAAGCTGTTTATTATGTGTGTGTTGCGTCAGTATACTCTAAGGGCTTTACAGCGTAGATTATGATACAGAATGAGTAAAGTTTCTATTGTTAAGCGCGGCCATAAACTAACACAAAACAATTGTTAGTTGTTCCAGCGTGTGCAGTCGTGAGCGCCTGTAACAAATCGCCATTATACTGCACTCCTTGTTAACGTAAAACATAATTAACAATACCTAACAACTTCACATTAATCTGCTATACCAAATTGTTTACATGTCGTGTAAATTTATGGCAATCTATTCATTATAAATTGCGGCTTCTGTCTATTTATTGTACAACCAGTAATAAATTTATTAGGTATAGTAACAAGAGCTTGCCTTGGTAAGTCACGTTATAATCCACACGGACTCGCTGTTATTAGATTAGATTAATTGGTTTTATAAATATATATGAAAGCAAGTAGGTTATATACGTAAATGTTCTTACATTTACGATTATTTGACCTGCTTGCTTAGATTTGTTTAGTTACAGAGAAACCTTTTACTAAAACGTTAAGATGGTTTTAGTTCCTCGTAATAATTTGTCAAACTTAGAAGTTTAAATTAAATGTTGTAAATTTGATCTAATAATAAAGACATGTTAAGGCTTACCTTAAATTTACTTAACTAAAGACCTTTCAGATAGAACCAGCGAAATCAAACGTTCTGTTTAAATTGATATTATTCGTTTTCTTTTAGCGCAGACGAGGTTGGGGGTAAACATAGTGATTTTATAATGAAGGTTTTCTGTGACAATTCTATGTCAAATTGACATTGAGAAGCAGTCGAGTTTAATTCTTAAGATATCTTGAAACGCTGTAGGTAATTGACGTCAGAAATGCTACTTTCTTTTTTGCAAGAAATTTTCCGCTCGCTAGAATTTAATTATGGTCGTAGCTATGCCAAATCACGCGTTATTGTAAGCTTCTCTTTGCCCTTATTCTTATTTATGAGATAAAAAGCATTTTCGGCACTTGTAATTATGTTAAAATTTTACTCTCTGGCTGCGGTTTGTATCGCTAGATGCGAGTTTCAGAAGCTTATTTATATTAAAAACCTGTTACCCAATAAAATTTTATAACCTTGCGAAGGGTCGAATTACAATATTATAAATGTATGCGGTATACATATTTAGCGAGCAAGTGCGTGCCAATCTTGTAAGCAAGACACACGAAAGGAAACATTATTACGTCGTTATCTGAAAATCTGTAGTGTGAAATTACACAGGATAAAATGTGCTGTGGAAGAGCCGCCCGCCGCCGTGCGACTTGCTGCCTGAAACTTTAATGTAACGCCTCGGCAGAGCTGTTTCCTAGAAAATCCCCACCAGAACCTTGATTTCGGTTTTATGCGGCTCTAAACTTGTTTGCCAATTTATTTGAATTAGTAACTATGTAAGTACAAATTGGGCATTTAATGTTTATCGATTCCTTCATCACCGAAAGTAAACTGACTTAAGCCAGTTTCGATTTTAAGTATAAGTCGAGCATATTTATATTTAACAAGCGCCTAATTCGAAAATCCTAGATAAAATAGCTACGAAGAAATAAAGATGTGATCGTATTATGAAAAGAAATTGAAAAGAAAGATATTTTACCTAACAATGCTTTAAAAACCATTTGACTAAATACATCAAGACATTTTAAAACCACTGTTTCTTTACGAGCATAATGAATTTCTTCATGAATAAAATTAACGGGTTGCCCCTGGTTAAATTTTTCGACTTGTTTGGTACGATAAGCACCTAATTCACTTTTGTTTTTCTTTATTCCCAGGCCGATCGTTTATCATACTGTCCAATGGACAGCGTGGATGATGTTATGTCTAAACTTTCTAAGTTTCTCGTGATTAAGTTTCCAAGTAATTGGTAAAGAAAATAATTACAATTTTCTTGTAAATATTCTAGTCTCGATAGTCCCTTGTCAATGTGATAAATCAAAATCTTATTTAAATGAACGTATCGAGCAGCGGCACGCCCCGGTGTGCTGCTGCTCGATACGTATACTTTGAAATAACTATACTGGAACATTAAGACAACTACCATCTTAGTCTCCCCGTGACCATGGCTGCTGAAAAGTAACCGAAACGTCGGGGAAAGTGTAAACCTAAATATAAATAGTTTTAATAATTTTATTAGCTTAAAAATTAGTAAAGTTCAATAGTAGTAGTAGTGTAATAGTTTCAAAATTATGTAATACAGTGTTAAATAAACAACCCGATAAAATCCGTATAAATGAGTTTAATTTCAATGAATAACATTCGCGTAAACAGAAGACAATATTATAATTGACAGATTAAAAGTAAATCTGTTATTATTTATTCTGCAGGCATGCTTATAATAATGTAAAATACTTTTATTCCATCGGTTTCTCTATTCGTTTGTGCATGGTGATCTCCACAATTACTTAACTAATTTTTGAAAGAGGTTATCAGTGAAGTCTTGATGTGTTCATCAAAACATCCGCAATGGTTCAGCTATTGTCGAGATTAACTATAAAATCATACATTTTCATTTGTATACCGCAAAAAAAAAAGGTGTTAGTGGATACGTTCACAATTTTATATTGATTTAGGATTCATAGAAGATATGTACATACATGTTTATGCGTTTCAAAGCCCGGGCATAGTGTTATATTTATATATAATACACGTAGTAAATAAAAGCTATAATTCTGTTACGGTTTTTATAGCAGCATATTTGTTTGGATTTTGAATCAATACATTACTGTATTTTAACATATAGAACAGAAGCCATGATCCGAGGAGAAGTCAAGACCTAAAACTTCGAGTTAAAGGCACAGTTCCTTAATACATGCCTACATACGCAGCGTAGAAACGCAACGCAATCTCGGTGTATATTATGCATGGCTGCTGTAATGCGTTTGCACGTGCTTCAAAGCACTCCTTCTGGTTACATTTACAGGTATTCCCTTCTGCACGTGTATGTACTTCGCGTATTTATATCGCTTTACCTATTTTAGATGCACCAAAAATATCTTGGTTAAAAAATATCTTGAAGCTAGGTTCATTGGGTCCTGGCGCTCGTGCGCTTTTTAGAGATACATATATATAAGCGGCTAATCGACGCTTCGTGTGACCAGGAGGCTGGACTTTTCTTGGCTCAAAGAATCAGCATTGCCATTCAACGTGGCAATGGTGCCAGTCTTCTGGGCACTTTCCCGGTCGACAGCGATGCTGAGGAATTTTACGAAGCTGCCTAAACCAGCCATTTCCTTTCTTTATATTAAATTTATAGTCCCATATTTTGTTACATTTCATGTTTTATTTATAAGTGGTTAGTTTGTTAATATGAGTTAAGTTGTAAATTATAATTGTTGCTTTGTTTATGTAATTAAAGAGTTTGAATATATTTCTTTTCTTCTCTTCTTTTCTTTCTTTTTTAACATATACTATATACTTCAATGTTTATAAGTAGATGTGTAGTCATAATGGTTGAAAATGTGGCCAATTTTGTACTAGTCTTCTACTTAAATCCCCAAAAACTAAGGCGAATACGAGGATTACAGAAACATTTCGCCTGTATTGGTTTTATGTTTTGTCCGGGCTTTGTTGCGCGCCCCGTGCTGCTACTGAAAATTTCCTAACAGAAAACTTGAATAACACTTTACCCAACCCGAACTTTATACCCGATAGCTCATGCACAGTAGTCCCATAATACTGCGCTCGTCCCATAATACTGAGAATTCTAAACTAGACCGGCAAGCCGAAATAATTCACATTATAGATAGCATTATTTTCAAGGTAGGTAAATAACTCTTAAATGCGATTGTTCGACACAGTAAACGGGTATACGTACCACGTACGACGGAACGTAACTCAGTAAACTCTTCACGAGTAAACTTGGTGGGCATTCATCTAAAACTTTGGCAGGCACCTGAAGTCGCGTGACTTGAGTCAAGCTATGACTATGAGACCAAACTGTCGGTGAAACCCACGCGCTTGTGCCTTTGTTACCTTACAACGTAATGTTATCTGTTTTGTTAATGTTCCTTGTGCGGAAAACAAAAAGTACCACCTTCACGTAACTTGCTTTTGAAGTAAAAGTGCTGACGTTTTAATACATGGGGTGTGTATGAATGAGTTCTTGTTGACGTTATGTATATGTTCATACATATGATAGATTAGTAGATAGTTATACTTTCCTAGCATATTTATTGACTTGTTGGTTCCGTGGCATGAGGTTGCCCGCTTTTAATTCCCGGGTCTTAAAACAAAGTGATAGACATCATTTTATTTATTTATTTATTTCAAAACAACACATTTGTGCACAACGTGGTTACTTTATACTTACTTAATACTAACTATTGAAAAGCAGCACACAAAATTATTTGATTTTTTATTTTTATTTAGAATGACAGCTATGTGGTAACTATAGGGACTTTATTTATATTTAAACAACGGACACAAAGATCATCCAGACTTTTAACAACAATTTGTGTATCACACAAAGTTTTGTCCTGTGTGGGATTTAAACCCACAACACTAGGCGCAGGCGCAGTGGCGAAGCGACCACTTAAACCATTACGCCATCTGTGCAGTAATTTAATTCGGATGTTATTCGAATACATTTGTGCACAACGTGGTAACTTTATGCTTACTGAATACTGCATTGACAAGCACGCAGCACACATACTTATTTATTATGTTGTATATTCTAATATATAGACATGACATGATATAATACAATACATAGACATCTATCATCATCTATACAGTGATACAAAAGTAATTTAGATGTATAACGCAGCGGTTTAACTGTTGCGCTAACTCTCAACTGTCAGTGGATCGAGTTTTAAGGATATGATTTCCACAAGGGATTAGAATTTTTGTGTTACAAAAATGGTCGACACGAGTTTAGGTGTTTTTTTCAAAGTTTCTAAAGTATACCATACATAATTTGTAGTATGTTTGTAGTAATATCTACCTGTATAAGTAAATTATATACTACCTAGATATTTTTGTGAAACTGCTAATTGTACTGTAGAGTATGACCATATAATATTGCTGAAATATATTTGCTTAATATTTTATGCTAGATTTTGCCCGCGGCTTCGCTTGCGTAAATGTAAGTTAGATTATGTTAGTAAGAATTTTTCCTGAATGATAGGTACCTTATGTCCTTTTCTGTTCCCCTGACAACGTGTATGCGAAATTTTATGATGATCGGTCGAGTAGTTAACGCTTGAAAGTGTAACAAACAAAAAACAAACTCAGTTTTGCATTTATTTTGCATTAAGTTAGGATAAGGGTGTCTTTGCAATCTGCTAAGTTTATACATAAATATTTATATTTTGTGATCGGTGCCACTATTATAATTATATCGATTTCGAGATAGGATTATATACTCTGGCAAATTAAGCGAAAGTTAAAAGCAATATTAAAACGTTGCGGTTAACTTTCGTTTAATATGCGTATATTTAGATTCTATTTAATTAATACTTTGTTTGTATATATTATATTAATTACTATAGTAGTTGTTTATCGAAAATAAAATCTATAACATATATAACTAAATAAAATTTAAATTTACTATGTTAAGGACGTCAAATTATCAGTACCTTTGTATGCCTAGTTTATCGCAGAGTATTAGTCTTTTTAAGGAACGAGGTGTGATTTTTCCACAAACTTACGCGGCTGGATGATCATTCCTGGAGGGCCGCGGCCAAAGGATTGATGTAGGAACCTGGTATATATTATAAAACTGTATTTATAAAACAATAAACAATTTTTTCATTTTCATTTCATTTTTCATGTATATTTATAATATATTTTTAATTCGTATTAAGTAATTAGTAATTATATACAATCATTCATTATTCTTAATTAGTTATAAGCTTACAATATTGTCTTGGGAGTTGTTCCTGTAAAAATATTGTAAATGAATCTAAATAAATAATGACTAAAATCTTTGCTTGCGTGATTTAGAGCTTAGTACAAGTTATATGTAGGAGGTAGTAATTGTGTGAAGCGCCATCTTGTGTAGTTAGCCTATAACAATAAAAATCAGGTAATGACTAGCCACGGTTGTTTTGGCCAGTTCCTGTGTCGCATAGGCCGGCAGGCGACGCCCGGATGTCATCACTGCGGAGACTGCCGCGATGTTGTTGTGGACACGGCCCTGCACACTTTGGCGGATTGCCCTGCCTGAGCATCGCAGCGATGTGAGTTGATCGCGGCAGTTTGACTGGTTGCCCTCTCACTCCCGGCTGTGGTTCAGTCTATGGTTCGGTGAGAGATCGTGGAACGCCGCCGCCTCCTTCTGTGAGGAAGTAGTTTCCATCCAAAGGAGGCAGCGGAGTGGGAGAGGGAGTGCTTAAACCCTCTCCCCAACCGCAGAACCGGGCGCTGGAAGACGCGAGATGACCTCCAGCCTCCCTGAGGTTTGACCTGGGGGTGGTGGGCTGCGTGGGCCTGCTCGCCACCTGACCTCGCAGTGCGTGCAGGCGTGCGTGTTCCCACCTGCGCCTCTGTGTCGTGTCTTTGTCCCCCCCAGGAGGACAGTGGAGGAAGAATGTTTGTATCAATGGCCTGCCTTTCACACGGCGGGGTCGCGATTGCACGTGAAAGCGATTTGCGCGGCCTCGCCATCTATGGTTATGTCGAGGAACACCGTGGGAGATTTAGTCGGTATTGCCGGGGTATCTTTTCCCTGGTGAGCTCGACATAAACTCTCCGTCACCCCGCGGAGAGGCAGGCGTGAAAGCATCCTCCCACGTGAAAAAAATCTATAACTATAAATATGGTTAAAATACTGAATACCAAACTAGTCTGCACTAACTCGCCACTATACATACATATTTTTAAATTAAAATAAACGTCAAATTTGATCTGAGACGAAATTTATGTGATATTTATGATGGACCCTTGATGATTAGCTCAATACAACGCGTGATAACGAATGTACACATGCATACAGCGTTGTAGGATCAAGTCAGGCTATGTCCAGCCAAACGGAAATGACGGCGCCAAAATTGTTCTAAGCAGGCATCTATATGTGGGTGTGCCCAGCGCATTATATGGAGCCGACCATCTGTTTATATTTAATTTGTGGTACATCTCAGCAACCGATGTACGAGATGAACATAATACGTTAGATATTTGTTCAAATACCAACTCTAAATATTTTTATTCCGAAACAATAAGCAAGATAATGCAAACAATAGCTAGTGACCCAGTTTCTTGAGTTAAAAAAATACGCTTGTAATATGGCTGCTTTTATTGAACAGCTATGTATTGTTCTCTTATATTTGAATAGTCTACTGAGCGCTCTGTTCTAAATAGATGAGAAGTCTTATCTGCATCGTATGCATCGTTATTGCGAATCATGAGTATGCTAAACTCAATGAAAACAGATTTTTCTGTATACAGATATAGAGCATCGATATCAAAATATGTACCCACGTATACATTAAAATAAACAGGCAGTTATAGCCTAGTGGGAAACCGTTGTACTGACACGCAGTCTCGAGTTCAATCCTAAGACGTGCATCTGTGTGTTGTGTTATGTGGTAAATAGTTAATTATCGTTTGCCTTAACGGTGTAGGAAAACATTGTGGGGTAACCTGCATGTTTTACAGTTCTCCATAATATTTTCGATATTATGTGAAGTCTGCCAACCCCCACTGCATGATAAAAATTATATGTTTGTATAATTATGTACAAGTCAAATGCGTTTTTTCGACAACGCTTGTATCATTATCATATTCTAACAACCTGTGTATTATTAGTATTAGTAATGTCCGCTCTTTTTCTTTTTTATTAGCCTTTTGTTATCTCCCACAGTTAGGCAAAAGCCTCTCCAAATCACTTTGTTCGAAGATATCCTCTGCCAGTCCCTTTCGAAAACGTCCAAGTCATCCCGCCATCTCCATTTAGGTCTACCCCGTGGCTGTACAATTGTATACATCGCTATACACACTCTGCATGGCCAAGTACACCCTTATGTATAGCATTGTAAATATATTTGAATATAATTCGATTGCAATTCTAAGCATCGCTAATATCGATTAGTTTCATCAAGCAAGCATAAATAACCTAAAACGGCAAATAAGCAAGCGTAAGTATGGGAAACGTTTCTGAAATTTGTCGATCGATAAGATTTTTGAATACTCACAAAAAGAATAGGGCAATTGAAGTTCAAAATTCTTTATGTATTTGGTATTTCGAATGTTCCAAGAAGCTTATTGCCACATAACTTGACAAGGGAGTGGAGCAGTAATCATAAACGTGGGTGCCACCACGAGAAACAGCTAGCAAAATAATTTATATGTATTAGATATTTATATCATTAAAGAAAATAACTTCAACTTACCCTAGTAATACGAATAGTAACTATTGTATTGCCAATTAATTAAGATATAAGATATGTGTGCATTAGTCGGTATTCTGTATCGTATATCAATCTTGTTTCATAATTGTTCAGCTATCTCTGTCTCTTCCGTGTATGTTTACGAACAATAATTAATTGCTATATGAGTTCTAGAGAGAAGGTATCAAGAATATTCAACACAGTTTTAAAATATAAAAAAGATTACGCCAAATAAAATACCATTTTGGGAACGATTATATCCGGCTGACATAACATTGTCCCGTGTGGCATAAATACTGCCGTGAGCATTATTCGAACCGGTTAATTTAGTAGACTGTAGATATTGAATTTATTACTGTGACTGTGACCCGAGAGTCCAGGGTTTATGATGTAAAAGTGCTCGCACAACCCTCCATCGAGCAATTAACTTCGCAATCAAGATCGCGTACGATAATCCCGTGAATGTGTCTCGTGGTACGGGATGTTGTCAAAATCAACGCTTTCCGTTCCATTTCCCCGTATCGTTATTTTTAAGCTCGCTTGATCCTAAACATTCCGTTACGCGATGCAATTTTCTTACTCAAAGTTACTTTAGACGAAGAGTGGTTAAAACAATTTGGTCTTAAAGTGTATACTCGGCGAAACGTAAAGAGGTAGCTTATTTTTGTCTGAATATTTTGAAGTTTAAAGTTAGGTTTGATAGTGTTGGTACGTTTTATTCTTGAAAGCAGATACCGAAGTTTAGTGTTTTGTTCAGTATGTGTGACGTTTATTGGCTCGTTTGAGTGATGAGTTAACCTGTGTGGTTTTCCAATCAATATAGAAATACTATGTTACTACCTCAATGAACTTCTCAATTTCATAAATAAACTACGACTATGACGTTCCTTTGACTACAACGGAAGGCTGTCAAAGCCTGAGTTCGCTGTTCCATGCTGTCAACAGTAGTAAATGTTTTGCGTTATAGGATAGCCCTTAATTTATTTTTGCCATTTATAATACCTACTAGACTGTACACTTTCTGTGCCTCTTGGTTTCAAAGTGTTTAGGTTAGGCACAAATAAAACCTTCGTTTGTATTAATTACTAATCAATTCAGATTGCAACTTATTGAAATTTTAAATGAATGTTCAGAGTCAAGTGGACTCGAATTAAACCATGATACCGAAGATTTAAAAAAATCACCGTCCTTCCTAGAGCACAATGTTGCCGTTGTATAGTAATAGATACTTTGAATTCAGATAAAACCTTCATGGTGTTTTTTCACATGATAAGATTCGTCTTTTAAAAAACGTGCAACATTCGATTTTCGACTTTCAATTGTGTTTTTCATTCAGCTTAGACGGGAAAGATGAATACTTTGAAAATCCGAGTCATTTTTAATACGAGTTCCGATACGGAACTAACGCGGCAGAAACGGCTCGCAGTGTCAATGTTGCGTTCGGAGAGGAGACTGCTAATGAACGCACCGTGCGTTTTTGATTTAAACGCTTTCGTAATAGAAACTTCGACTTGAAGAACGAACCACGTGAAAGACTGCCCGCATAGGTGAATAACACTGAATTGAAGGAGATGATGGAAGCCGATCCGAGTCAAACTACCCAGGAATTAGCGGCATGGTTTAACGTTACCCTACCTACAATATTGGTTCATTTGCATCAAATCAATAAGATAAAAATATACCGCGTGACTTTTTTACCGTCTTGAAAAAAATAGGGCATGCTAGGTAAATAGAGTAGAAGCCTCAGGCATAGTTATTTTATTTTTTATTTTGTTCACTGGCGTATTCTGAAATTTATCTACCATTGTACGCTCCTTATTTATAATATATTTTTCATATTAAAACATTTAAAAAATAATTTGAAGAAACCTGAAATTAATTCAAAATCGTCAATATATTTACCCTTATAACGCGCTACAAATTATGAATGATTTCGTTACAAATAATATAAAAAACTATCTTTAAGGGTACTCGCACTCGCCGGCCGTCGCTAGCGCCGAACACATGATCCGACCCACCCTCTTTCGCCCGCCGCTCTTTTAGTCGCATGCGATTAGGCACACTGTGACGTCGCGTGATCTCAAAATGATAGTACACAAATACTATTAGATTCTATTCCACGTACACAACACACCATATTATTATCAAGACGGTAAAAAAGTCACGCGGTATGAAAAACGGGTGCCTAAAGATTTGACTGATCTGCAAAAAGAAATGCGTGTTGAAATTTGTGTTGTCTTGTTGAATCGGTACAGAAATGAAGGAATATTGGATCAAATTGTGACATGTGATGAAAAGTGGATTCTTTACGATAACCGTAAGCGAAAAATGCAATGGCTGACCCTAATGGTAACTGTTTGGTGGTCTCTTCATGGTGTTATTCACTATAGCTTTCTCAGGTCTGGTCAAGCAATAACAGCAGATGTTTACTGTGTCGAGCTTCAAACAATGATGGCAAAACTAGCAGTGAAACAGCCCCGACTCGTGAATCGATCTTCACCATTATTGCTTCATAATAACGCAAGACCTCATACTGCACGAGAAACCGTTGTAACTCTACAGCAGCTGCAGTTGGAAACCATTCGTCATCCTCCATACTCACCAGACCTTGCTCCAATGGACTACCATTATTTTTCATGATATGAACAATTTTCTACGTGATAAAAAAGAAGACAGTACAAATGCTTTCACATAGTTTGTCGAATCTAGATCCCCGAAGTTCTATCGTAAAGGCATAAATGAACTTCCGTTTAGATGGCAGAAATGTATAGATAATGAGGGTAAACATGTATTTAGATTAAATAAACATGGTACATCTTAGAAAAAAACGAGTTTCAAGTTTTCAGTACAAATCGACAATTTCATACTTTAACCCGTAATACATATCATTATACAATCGTCTTTCGTTAATGTTTATGAAACTTTATAAAGTCTGCTTTCCTGAACGCGGCTGGCACAATGTGATCATCGTGATCTGTATTTCTCTCTCTGAGTTTCATTTCCGTAAAGTAATTTAGAAGTTTAGAATACTCTATTCAAATAAAAGGTATACAGCTTAATCTTGTTATTTCAATTATAATTCAGTATTGACCCGTATAAACAAGTAGGCGTTTTAATTCCTGACATTTATATTTAAATCTGAAAAGAGTTATAACGTATTTTTGAATAACATGTTCAAAGAAAAGTTATCCCTATTCAAACATTATGTGTTTGATCTTTCAATGTACCTTAAGTTTATTCTTAGCGTTAAAGTTCTCGTTTAAGTAGCATTCCGATAATATGTTAGCAGAAGATTAATATCTCATAATAGAACGCTTGAAATCAAACTATTATAATATGATTTTATCACGTCTTATTGTGTTTTTAGAAAATATTTTTATTAACCGGCGATTCGATTTATTTTTAGCAGCGTTTGTCACGGGTAGTCACGGGCAATGACAATGGTCATAAAAAGATGAAATAAATAAAATTTAATTGACTTGAAAAACAGGTATAATTTTTCCTTCCTTGTTCTTAGCACATTATGTAAGTCTGGTAATTTTTTTAATATTACCGTAATGTGTAAAATTAACCCCCACTAGATTATCCAACGTCCCAAGTTAATGTGTTATCACAAAAATCGTAAGACAGCAACGAAAACCAAACCTCGGCAGGAGAGTCCCCAGAATCAAGCTGTTCGCAACTAATTAATTAATTCATTACCAGTTTCCTTCCGTCATACGGCCAGTACAATCTGTTGCGCTATATATAGTGTCCTTTATTATAGCATTGTCAGCAAGCATCTTCATAAGTATCTGTGCCGAAAATATCTTTCTGGAGAAGTATTTTGTTAATATATTGGAACTTTTTTAGATTTTCGCGATTTGTATACACATTTAATATAATATTAGAGACAACGGGCAACTTAAAAACGTTAGTAATTATTTAAAGGATATAAATACCTATTTATTTGCCGGAGTGTCGATCGACTTGCATCGATCGCGGTCGCGGGTTGACTGGTGTGAGCTCAGGGGCGCCTTGGTAATGTGAGAGTTTCGGCGACTACCCGCACTTGGTCATTTTTATTTATAATTGCATTGCTGGTATTCCGACACACAACGCTAACGACATCTACACACTGGAAAACTAAGTCACTGCGGCGGTTTACATTCGTTGATGATTGGATTTCAAAATGTATACAAGCAACAACTATCCAGAATCAAAAATCAGTAAATCATGAATTAGTCGTAATAAATAGGTATTTATTACCTTTAAATAATAATTACCAATGGATTTAAGACCCATTGATTAATTTTATATTAGGTAAGTATCGGTATAACATATTATATGTTATAAGAATGTATTTATTTGTTTAATAAAACACATTAATGGCTAAGTTAGAAGATGAATGCGTAGGTAAACATTTTCTGACCAGTTCAAAGATGTTCTGGAGAAAGAACTAGTTAAGAGTACCGTCAATTGACGAGCGATAGAGAATATTCTTCATCCACGCTCGTCATCTCGTCATCATATGTTATGATAAAAAAAGATGAAAACCAAAGTTTCTGCCTACCTCTTCTAGAAACTGGCATGATTGTATCTTAAAGAAATTTGATATTACACAAAAATACATAAGTAATTGCTGCTTCTTACAAAATTGTTGACCTGTGGCATTTCATTGAGGAATTTTTCCTGAGAAAAGGTATGTTGGAATATTACTTTTAATTTCCTTGTAACTCAAGATGTGCGGTAACAATGTTAATTGAGAGTTTAGGTACGCGCTCCGATTGAAGCCCCGTTCATTTAAATTTGATATGTTATGATTTCTGTTTGAAGATATTTTGTTTGGATGTTTTATATATATATTTCATAAATATTGTTTTCCCTGTCTAAAAATATACCATCTGTTCTGAAACATTGAACTCCTCGAAGAAGACTCAGAGGTTAATGAAAACACTATGTGGGTCTGTGTATTTGTCTGTTAGTGACAGTTTGTTAGTGACAGGTATAACTCTGGAACCACTGGAACCATTGATTTCTAACTTGGTGTGCATACCTCGGTCGAGTTTGAATATGGGCCCTGTGGGTCAAAAGACCCCCGAGATGTAGGGGTCATTTCTTTTCATTACTTTTACATTTAAGAAGAAGAGGTTGAATCCTGGGTTTTTACATCCATCTCGTTGAATACAAAATCAAAGGTCATTATTACTTCATAGTATAACCTACAAACATACGTAGGATCACACCTAGACGTACGCACAATTTTCCAGCTATGTTTTAGGGTCTCACTTAATAGGAGGGCGAGTTATATAATGTACCTATTTGAGTCAATTTTGATAATTTTTATTTATTTATTTATTTTATTTGGTTAACCAATAACTGTTTACACTTATACATAGGCAACATTAAATAAAATCAATTGAAACATTAGTTAGTGTAACAATTAATTAGAGGGTAACGCCACATGCACACGTTACTACGAACTTAAAAATAAATTGCATCATAAAATTATTTATGTGTATAGGATAATAAATAATTTTAAGATTCTAATTTAACAAATTATTATTGATTAACATATACATACAATAGAATATAACTAGAACAAAACTATTTCTTTAGAATAGTAGGTAACATTATATAGATATTATAATAGTACTAAAATTAAATAAATTAATAGCATTGACATTAAATAGAATTAAACAAATTAAACAATGAAAAATATGGATTTAAAAAAGTTCAGTTATTAATGTTATTACAAATTAAAAAAAACGACTTACTTACTACTTACCCTCGAACCGGTCAATTAATTATTATATATGAAAATGTTAAGTAGTCGCACGGAGTCTGAAAAGTTGGCAAACAGTACCTACCTTTTATGTTGTGTCTAAAAGATAACTCACTCAAAATTCACGTTTAATTTATCTGTTTGTTAGCGGATTAATGAATATACACACATTAACAGAATCTAGGGATATATGATATTGCATTATATATGTAAAAATCTTTGAAGAATTATCTGATATAGTAAATGAAAGAACGATAGGTTATTTTAAAGGCTTAGATAAAAATAAAAATCAATATTATAAATTTTTTGTTGTCTCCTTCTATGTCAAGAGAACCCTTGTGTAACATCTTATCTTATCTTATCTTGTGTGAGGGCCAGTCAGTACAGACCAGCGACACTTCAACCCAGTGGGATCTTTTGTGTCGACTTCCCCAATAACGACTGCCATAGACGTTCATGGCAGCCGGGACCGACGGCTTAACGTGCTCTACGAGGCACGGAGCAGGCGATAATTGTCAATCAATACGCACATAATTTCGAAAAGTTATATAACTTCCGAAAATCAGATGTACGCGACGTGGGTTCGAACCCGAGACCCTCTGCATTGCAGTCTGTTGGTCTCCCCACTGAGCTATTGCTGCTCTTGTGTAATATAGTTATGTATAACATTATACAAACAAAATAATTATTATTGCTTATTAAATAGTTTATTATCGCTTACATTAACGGTGAAGGCAAACATCGTGAGGCAACCTGAATATCTGCGAGTTCTCTATAATGTTCTCTAAGATATTTGTAGTCTGCCAATCCGCACTAAGCCAGCGTGGTGGGCTATGGCTCAACCCTTCTCACACTCATGAGGCCTATGCCCAGCAGTGGAACAGTTTATATAAAGGGCTGATATTATCCTAACTAATATTGTAAATACGAAAGTTATTTTATTGTTTGTTACGCTTTCACGCTTTAAATTCTTGACCGATCATCATGAAATTTTGCAAACACCTTGTCAGGAGTACAGAAAAGGACATAGAGCACCTTTTATCCAGGAAAAAAGGACTGTTCCTTAAAATCTATTGTCGAAATCTAGATTACTGCCAGCGAAGCCGTGGGCATAAACTTTTATTATATAAGCTGTCGTGTCTGTTTTACTGGTTTTAGTGAGCATATCTTGCTGCAAAGCCGTGGCATACCGGCATAGTAACCGGGGTTTGTTCTCTAATGAGCAGTTAGCTAATGTATTGCCGACTGAGTAAAACATCAAGAGGTTAGTTCCACAAAGCGCGGGTAGTTAGCGGTGTGAGGCTCACGTTCTCGTCATTCCCTTAAGATATTAACCTGCATTTCAGCGATTAATTACACTAATGTTACGCTAATTATGACCTACAATTAATTACTACCTCAGTATATGCGGTGTGTAAGGAGGATTTGACTGAAGGTGGTGATTACTTTCACAAATTACAAGACAAACGTGCAGGCCAAAGAAAGGACAAGAAAAGTTTGCCTATGAAACTATACAAGACACACAATAATAGTATTCGAATAATCTCATTGACAGTAGATCTAGTCTGTAATCGAATGACTCATATTTATTTTTAATTAGCATAAGTGATGTAAATAATTACTTATATGAAATTCAAATTAACATCATAAGTGAAGTACTATTTGGAATGTATGCAAAAGTACGTCCAGTATTTGACTAACAATTTTTTTCGTGTTAGATACAAAATAAACCTACCAAAAATACAATACAAAGTACAGAAAGTTAAAATTATATTTGAAATAGATTTTGCCTGAAGCATCAATCGCGTAAATGTTATAATAAGTTAAACTTGTCAACTTTTAATCCTTCAGAAACAGTACTTTGTCCTGAATGAAAGGTATCCTAAGACCTTTTCTGTCACCCTGACATCGTGTATGCGAAATTTAAAAATATAAGTATCGAATACTTATTAAAATATATTGTCAAACGAGGATAAGCTGATGGACCTTCATAAAAAAAATGCGAATGTGAGTTTGTTTCTTGTTACACTTTCACGCCATAATTACTTGATTAATCTTCATGAAATTTTGCATACACGTTGTCAGAAGAACAGAAAAGGGTATATCTAGAAAAATATAATATATACATTTCATCTGGAAAAAATATTGTCACAAACCTAGCCTACATTTATGCAAGCGAAGCTGCAAGCAAAATGTAGTAAAGTTATGAAACCGTAACATAAAATAAATATTCGATGTTACAATAAATCATTACTATATTTGTGGAATCTCTTTACAAGTATCAAGTGCTTTTTAATTATATATAACGCACTTATATATCATAGAATTATAGTTGCGTTAAATAGTATTTTAGCAGCTTTGAAATTTGAATTTCTAGTTCTACGAAATATTATACGAAATATATCGTGTAAATACATCATTACTTTGATCATGCTGATAGTAATACATTGACTAAGCTTCGATTTGGTTTCGCATTTGAGAATGAATCGAAGCATCAAGTAGATGGTTTTGAATAGCTCGTGAAATAACTTACGATACGACATGGATAACCTACATAATCGTTTAGTTATCAAAAGTTAGTAAATTGCACTACTGATCAGAGAATTGCTGGAGAATGGTCAGTTTAAGAGTTTCCTTAACGGATGAGCTAGTATTATAATATAATGAAAACAAGGTATTTCAAGATCGTGGCAAATCCATAGACTTTACTCACTCTTCCATGAATGTGGTGTAAGTAAGTTTGACATTAATTTGATCATCAGTTAACAAGTTTATGTGTGTGTTTGCTTTTCATGAAAAGGGAGTCAATAGCCCAGTTCTCTGGGAGTTGAGGGTATTTACGGAACGTTGTCATCGCAATATGTTATCGTCTACTCATTTTACCTCGTTAAAATTAGCTGTATTGAGCTCTACACATTCCACAAAGCGCAGCTGATTTTTTACCTTGAGAGAATCGATATCGTATAAAGGAGGTATATTAAAATATAATCGTCACTTTATAACCGTATGTATAAAGTTATTTCAAATCAGGTCAAATAGCGCTCGAAATTCAACCATGACTTTTCAACATATAGTTTTATTATATTTTCTGCAATTTACCGATAGCAGCTGCACGGAGTAAGGAAATTTTCCTTTTATAGGGGCTACGAAATATAGCTAGCAAAATATATATACAAACATGAATCTATACTAAATATGTATCATAGAAAGTAAGACATTAGGTATAATCTTTTTGTAAGCTACGTATTGATTTAATTGATATTTAATTGATTTCAATGTGCCAGTTTTACATAAGATAGTCTGTCAAGTCTTAGAATACCAGACATAATTAAAAATCTATTGTGTCTGGACATCGGTGTGCCGCTGCGACTCAATAGATCAATAATAAAAACACATAATATATGAATACACTGATATATCATTTAGTCTATCTCGTATTAATTATAAATCGATAACATTCCTCGGCATGCGTATTAATTGTAATGGAATTCACAAATTAATTAAACTTAATTTATATTGTGTTATTAAATTATGGCTGATGCTCTGATGTCGTATTCAATAATACACGTTACCACATACCTATCGATACTTGTTTTAAACTTATGACATTGCACATGGGCAGTGATAGGGCTTTGGCATACGAATAAAATCCTAACTATTTATATATCCTACATTTTAAACAAAGTCCCCTGCCGCATCTGTCTGTCTGTTCAGCCTCAAAAACTACTGAACAGATTTTATTCGGCTTTTACCAATAGGCAGAGTGATTCAGAAGGTTTAGGTGTAAAATTTGTTAAGGTTTTGTACTACCCATTCGCAGCCGGGGCGGGTCGCTAGTCAGTCGATAGTCAAAATCGGTCTGGAGCATATTACTGTTTGTTATGCTTTCAGGGCTTAGCTACTAGATCGATCATAATGAAAAATCGCATCCATTTTGTCAGGGGTACAGAAAAGGACATCATCCTAGAAAAGTACTGTTCCCGAGAAATATCCATTTATTGACTAAATCTAGATTAATGCGAACAAAGCCGCGGGGTAAAAACGGTTCAAATAATGATAATTGTGTTTTGCTGGTTTTGCGTGCGTGCGTGCGTGCGTGCGTTTGTGTGTGTGTGTGAAGCGTTAGGAAATAATCCAGCACGCTGGCCCGGTGCGGATGTGTAGACTTATATCTTCGAGAACATTATGGAGAACTCTCAGACATGCAGATTGCCGCACGATGTTTTCCTTTATCATTATAACGAGCCATTATTTAATACGTATACAATTTAGAAAAGTCTGAGGTGTGTACCGTGTGTTGAATTCAAGATTTCTATGTGTAATGGCGTCCCACTAGTTCATTGCTACTTACAGTATATTTGAGGGCTTTAATTACTTGTCCTTTAAAATGTTATTTGTTACCAAAGAGAATTTAAATAATAATTATAAATATTGTCTTCTGTTTACGCGAATGTTATTCATTGAAATTAAACAACTATATACGGATTTTATCGCGTTGTTTATTTATCACTCTATTACAAAATTTTGAAAATATTACACTACTACTACTATTGATTTTATTTTACTAATTTATAAGCTAATAAAATTATTTAAACTATTAAATCTATTTATTTTTGGTTTATACTTTCCCCGACGTTTCAGTTGCTTTTCAGCAGCCATGGTCACGGGGAGACCCCGGGAGAGCATGGCAGTTTAGTTTCAATAAATAATAATTATAATTTAACTACATTTAAAGTTTTATTTTACAACTTTATATCTTTACAATGCCGTTCTTTTCAATACTTTATAGTCTCAATTTAATATAAAACATCATACATAGATACGTACATAGATTCACGCCTCTTTCCCAGAGGGGTGGGCAGAGACTACGGCTTTCCATTTGGTACGATCCTGACACACTTCTCTGGCTTCATTTACTTTCATAACATTCCTCATACACGCTCTCCGGTTTAAGGTGCTCTTAACCTGGCCTTTATCCAGAACGTATTCGATCTGATCAAAAAACCTCATCGTCTACGAAATATACATTTAAATAACTTAGAGGTTTTATAAACAATGCCTGAGTTCAATTAGCATAACAAGGTAAGGTACATGTCTGAAGTTGGCATAGATAACAGTTATAAACGCACCTGCACAGAAATGTTCTCGTCAAATTAACCCGCACCCCGCGTCGGCGTTCATCTTAATTCTACAGCCGCTCCTGCTTATTAAGGTATTCTGATAATATGATGAATATAATTGAGGTAAATGTTTTGGATGCTGTTATAACTTTATACGGAAAATGATTTCTTTAATATATTTTACAAAAATAAAGTGCCATATCCGAAGGGGTAGGTAGAGGTATGCTTTTAGGTACAGACAGCGTTATAAGTCGGTGAAAATATGATTTTATTTTTAATTCCTCTATCATTCAAAGTAGCCGTCGTGCTCATGTTTTTACAACAGTAATAGTTGAAGGATAGTAAATTAATACGTTAAAATACTTAAAAAGTTTTTATTCACGGACTAATGTTCGAAACTAATGCAATATTTAGCTACATATGTCGTTGACTCTAGCACGTAATAGAAGGAGAGCCTATGCCATCTATCAGGCATATACCTAGCACCGTGCTGTTACTAAAAAAGTTACGACAGAAAAACCTAATTACACTGCCTAATATTTCAGTAATGCGACCGTGAAACTATGTATGTATACTTATACAACATATTTGTTTTAGGCAAAATAACATACTTTCAGTGGTATAAAATAAAACCTATTATTTAATAGTTTTCCAGTGAATGAAATCACGACGCCGGCGCCGGACGTCTAACTTTTCGCTGCTTGCGGTCACGCGTACCCGATTTTATTTTCAAAATGACGTAACCGCAGATTTGCACAATCTATTCCCGCAATGTCAGCGCCGGTAGTCGCAAGTTCTACAACTCAAAATTGTGGTTTGAGTACAAGATACCTGCGATTCCCTCCCGATATTTACGTTCACACACTTCCCGAGTAGTTTGTGATACGCGCCCGTAGGCGGGGTGACCGCGAGCTGTTTATATGCGCGCGTTTCTGTAAGTAGTTTGCTGGAGGTACAAGAATCTCAAATATTACAACTTAAGTACGCGAGTGACATTAACAATAAAGTATGACTATGTCTTTGGGTGTTGGCGGGTGACAACCACCACGGATGCGGGCGAAAACCACGTTCTGAGTTTTGCACTTTAATTATCTAATTACAGGCAAAAGGTACACAGTGAGATCGTTGTAACCTTATTTTTTAAATAAAATATAGTCCTTATAATCGCCTTTTACTAAATACCGCATTAAAAATTAGAGCGCTAATGATCCCGTTCAGTTAGAGTTGTTATATATTTCAGGTAAGCGAGAGCGTCGGAGATTCAATCACCCTCAATTCTTTCCTTTGTCTGTCTCTTTCCTCTGTCTCCTACACATAGGCTATAGGTAACTGCTTACTCGTTTGTCAGCTAGGTGATTTATTGAAATCTGCGGCTTAGTTGTGCTTTTATAGGGTGCGTGCTCATTCAAGGAAACACAGCCATGTGTATCATCGGCTGTTACTGTTACCATCAGAATTGTCACTGGGTCGTCTGCTGTTGCCACCAAAAGCAATAAAAAAGAAAAGGTAACAAAGTAATACGACCTTGTACATGCGAGTACCTAATTTGGATGCTCTAGATATTTCATGTGCTATTCTAGAATTAATCCCTCTCTCGAGTTTAGCCTTATTATAATAATATACAAATAGTATACGGCTAAGTAAGATATGCTTAGAGAAGATAAATACGATAAGAAATCTACACCGGCGTCGATTTCTTCGAATCTGCTTGTATTTTAGTGCTATTAGACGACTGTAAACGACGACGTTGCCATGACAACGATTGTCAATCGTTTGTTGAGAGGCTCTTGTTCTTTTGAGTTTGAATACTTCGTCACTAGTTGCAATAGTCCATTAAAACTAATTTAAAATCGTTACGTAACTATAGATTTCTGAGTACCACATTCAAACTTATTTAGTACTCATTTGATACCGCATGTAAGTGACGGAAGGTCTAAACGGGTACAAAAAGGCGCGTTCTAATTTATTCAACGTCATAAATTAGGTTTTGTAGACAATTTTATGTCTGCGAATGATTTAGGCGACAAACCTTACTGAGTTAATGTCGGGAGAACTTTATGTGTAAATAAACGTGAACCACTAATATATATCATTGGATATCCGACTGCCTCAATGCTATTATTATTCGTTTTAGCCTACGTTTACGCTGTAGATTGTGAATTTCCAGGTAACACTTGTAGGCTATCTCATTACAAAATGCCTACCAGCAACATGAAGTCTCAATTGCAGCATGTAACATTACGTTATTATGGTGGAGCCTATGAAGAAATAAGTAACTACGGTTTGTTGACTATATCTAATAAAAAGCTATGGACTACGCTATGGATTGTCCATACATAAATATTTTCCACGAGAGAAACATTCTTACGCTATCCACATCTGAGTACAATTTACTGGTATTGTTTTAGTTTATAGAATTCCATAAAGTTTGTATGATGTTGCTACCATGTCCACATTTGTCTAAGAAATTTGGTAAATAACAGAGGTGGCACCTAATTGAAATTAAATATGTACCTACCAAACTTTACCTTGTTAATTTCAATTAATTTAAAAATTCTTAGTAGGTTAGCTGGCATTTGTTTATCTTTATGCATGTCACCGGGTGATTGTTAGATATTATTGTTATAATTGCACAAACTTCTATCCATTGTCTCAAGTTTATGTAATTTTGTGATCTGATTTCCGTTAAATAGTAATTTCACTACAGGCTAGTGACATTGTAAATAGCTCTTCTAAAATAATCAGTACGAGCAACATAAAACTATTGCAATTCTGATGTCTTGACCTAACTTTATTATCTATCTTCACAGATTCATAGTTTGTGTATAAAATAGACATTTGAGCATAAGTTGCTCAATGAGGTTCTTTATAAAAACACTAATCAAAAGAATTCTTTGCTCCATATCTGGTAAAATATTGAATTAGTTTTCTCGTTATAAAATCTTATAAAGCAATAAAATATCTTAAGTTCAGATAAAATGAATAGTTGTAAAGTTTTGATTTATTTCAGGACTTTTTATGTACGATGTACCGAGATTGTTTTACAAAGTGTTAAATGGATACATTTATGTAGGCAACAATGTAGGGATCGTCGATGTCGGTCAGTTAATAACTGTACAATATAAAAATCAAAGAGCGCTACAGTCTAATTGAAAACCCCTTTTCTTTTTATGGAGTCCGTAGTTTATGGGCACTTAAAGCGATACTTTCGTGAATGTTGCGTCTGTAATAAGAGTTATATAACGACCCAATGTTATTCGGGCGCTCCGAGATTATTGGCAGAGCGTAAGGTTGGGAGGGCAGCTTGTTTATTTTCTTTCTTAGTGTGTATTCTGTATACAGAAAGGCTTCAGCTTATCGCCAGCGGGCAGCCGGCTTCATATGAGCCGGCCACCTCACGCCCCTGTTTGGGGTATAAATCATGGGAAACACACATTTCCTTTCCACAAAATGCTCAGGGCAAAATCTATTTTCTTTGGACGTAGCGTTATTGATAAATAAAGGTCGCCAACTGTGTGTATACAGCTGTAAAGCTAATGTTTTTTTTTTATTATCGACATTATTGTACATGAACGTTGGGGAAACCGCCCTTCCGCTAGTAAACTGATATGATGTTTTAGTGTATGTGGCAGACATATGATACAATGACGTTCTTGTATTTGTTTGTGACGAAGTCTGTTATCTGCTTGCTTTACTAAGCATTATGTTTAGCGAAAATATTCCGTCAGAGCAAAACATAAGTCCAATTTAGTTCAATATCACCACATAGTATCACATTAAATCCGTCCCTGGTAAATGAAAAATATGTACATACGTAATAATATTTACGACTGTATACCTCGAATCCACATTAATGAAAGGATAGATAAGCCTATTAACGACTACTGGACATATTTCGAGACAAACTACTGAAATTGTTCTTAAAAAAATCCCAATGTTCTACTCTGCACGACCTAGTTATAGAAACTAGAACATTTATGCCATAGGCTCAATTAGGTAGTCCTTTTAACATTATGATAATTATAATTATATCTTATATCTGAAGACTCAAAGTCAACACAGAATATTGTTTAATTCACTGTAAAACAGTTATTAGAGGCAAGAGGGAGAAAATTAAATGATTAATATTTATGGTAACATCTTAAATGGAATAAATGAGATTCACAGTTGCAGTTGAAGTTTAACGAGTTTGAGGATTTTAACTAAATCATAACTGAAACTTCATTGTGAGCGGCGCATTAAGTACTCTCGGCAGTTGTATACCTCGCTCCTCAGCCAATACGGATTACACCATCTATATTATCCTTTGTTACCATTTCATATACCTCAAGCTTATTACAACGCTTTCCCTACAAAATAATGAATGAGGGTTTAACGCCCAGTAAAACGTTCCCCTTTTTTCAGCTAAAGCCTTATTTTAAATCGGATGTTAGTTTATTTTACATTCCACTTAGCTCTTGAGTAAGATAAATAAACAACTGAATGAGGCATCTCACCTTTTCAAAATGACCTTTTAACTAATTCTATTGAAATATACTTTGAAAAGAGAATACGAAAGATTCGCAAGCACCCCTCTTAAATTCCTGCATTCAAGAAAAGTTATGGACAAACGTTCGTCGCGAAAATTTTCGGAAGATTTACAATAGTCGGATCTCCAGTGTGTCTATGGTAAACGATGAGAGTACTCCCTAACAAATTGAAAATCAATGAACCGCGGAATTCAATTTGATATTGAAAGCCATCTCTCACGTAGCCGCGCAGGGCGGCGTCACCGAGCACTTCTCGATATCTCTCTCTTTGACTCCGTTTCACACATAAAGCCATACATTTTGAATTTAGAGGTATTCAGCACATAGAAAGTAAATATTGAACAAAAGATACGATGATCCAATTACATTATTAGCTTTACGTGAACAAGTGCTATTACGTGTTAGATATTGACATTCCGATGTGTTTTACGGGTTCAAGTATAACGCCATTTCAATATTTGTTCTATATTTAAATTGGCGCGTTTTTTTGTGTTTCTACAACTAATATTTTAGCATATTGAAACTAGCCTATTAAAACTATACCCTTGTGTTTTTAATTACGTAGGTTCATTTTATTTTTAATTTTATTTTACGGCTTACGTTCGAGGAAACGGCGTTCTCTACAATTAAAATGTGGTAGTTAATAATCAGAGTGCACAATACACGTTTATACAGCGACCGTGTCCATTAAAGTCTTCAACGATATAATTTGAGCGGGAGCCACTCGTGTTCGTAACTGTTAAGTTGGTATGGCTACCGATAAGCCGGCATAAGTCTTTGTTACTGTATAATTAAACGTAATACTTCGTCTGTTCTGTGTGTTTACAGTGACTTATCACGCAACGGATTCAAAAACTAAGGCTTTCTGTAATTAATAGCTGGCCAGTCGAAAACTTGTCTGCGCCGCGGTCATTAGTTACTTTACTGAAGAAAGGGGCCAGTCAAATCAAGTAAATAGGTTTCTCTTTGACGATTTATACTCGTTTGTGTATGAAATAACCTCGTTTATCATAACTAAGTGAAGATGTTGAATCTATTGAAAGCATTTTCAGTCATTATATAGTATATTAAACTCAATTACCGCTACATAAAGTCTATATTAACTCTTTAATTTCTAGAATTCAAATAAGAGCCGCAAGCTACCTGAAGATAAAAAACAAATTGAAAATGTTCTGCGAACGGAACACAATATCTTGATAATATACCCATTTTCTACGTAAATAAGATAATGTTGTCATTGGCAAATAACAAAAATGAATGGGTGCCATTTGTTAATGTTGGTTACAAATTTCGTTTCAGTTATTGTAATAACAACGTTAGTGACAATTGCGAGTATGCCTTTTATTCACAATTAAATGTTTCTTTATCTTTTATATTTCTAGCAATTTTGTTCACAAATTACTCGTATTCTTGTTAACCCCAGCTAAGCTAAAGTTTTTTTGTTCAGTCTAAATGACCGCACTCCGCCTGACGGTAAACAGTCATGAGGTCTAAGAGCAGTCGTTTGGACACCGTCCTGATAGAAGCTCAGGCAATGTTGAGGTCTCTACTTTGACAGCCTGAAGAGGTGCTTTTCACCCCTCTACTTGTATTATGAGCTGCGATGGCTCAGTGGGGAGACCAACAGACTGCAATGCACCTCTGACTTTCGGAAATTATATGACTTTTCGAAATTATGTGCGTATTGATTGACAATTATCGCCTGCTCCGTGCCTCGGAGAGCACGTTAAGCCGTCGGTCCCGGCTGCCATGAACATCTATAGCAGTCGTTATTGGGAAGTCAGTGCCCTATAATATCCTCACACTGGTCTAACCTTAGGGTATCGTTAGTGTTCGGGTTGCGGAGGTCAGGTGGCAGCCGCTCCGTGTAAAAACTGATATCCAGTCAAATCCGGTTAGACCCCAAGTGACTTGGGAATAATAAAGGGTAGGGAGAAGACTTGTATTAGGATCAGGTTGCCGTCGGTAATGCAAATGGTGGGGTTCAAATCCACGCCTCTCTATTGGTCTATCTACTCGTCTACCACCGCTTTTAATTTTATTACTTATGTGATTAATGGTGCATCCTAACTTTCTAATTAATATTGTAAATGCGAAAGTAATTTTGTTTGTTTTTTATTATGCTTTCACGCTTTAACTATTCGAACAATCATCATGAAATTTGGCATACATATTGTCGGGGGTACAGACCGACAGTACCTTTTATGCAGATAAGTATACCTACTGTTACTAACATAACCTATACTTACGTGAGCGAAGCCGCAGGCAACATCTAGTTATTCTTATGACTAGACAATGTGTGAAAGATAGGTTATATACAGGGTGTCCGGTAATTAATGGATAACCTGGAAATGTCTTATAGTGGAACTGATGGCCGTTCAGATAGAAAATATGAAAAAAAATCTGTCCTAAGTATTACCTGTGATATGTGTTTTTTTTTTATTACCATGTATAACTTTCTTGTATTCTACGACCATAAATGAATGAAATCCATCGGTTTTTTGTTGTTTTATTATTAAACACTAATTATGCTAATATGTAGACAGTCAAAAGTATGCTATGCTTATATAGCTTGCACTTTTTAATATATATTTTTTAGATTTCTTTATTATTCTTTTTTTATTTTTTTCTGTACGACCTTCTGTTCTCCTATAAGACATTTCAAGGTTATCCATTAATTACAGGACACGCTTTATATAGGTATAGGTTAAAAAAACATCGAAGACAAACGAGATAAATAATAAATATTGCTAATAATATTATGGCACATTAGCCACCACTGATGTTTGAAAGAAAACATAATGCATTAGCCGCTTGCCATTACGATGAAAGAGTTAAGTGGACGAAAATGGATCTGGTGTATTGTTTGGACATTTTATAGCTTTGCGATATATTTTGGATGTACATTTATTGATTCACACTTTTGGTTGACACGGCTATCTAGTTCGTATATTACTAACCCTTACCTGCGTCTTACACAGTTTTTGTTTTAAGTATGGCTCAAGCTGCGCTCATTTTGAATTCAATTTGACTGAGAGTGACTTTAGCATTTATGGTATACCTACTAGATATTACCCGCGGCTTAGCTCGCGAAAATGCAGGTTACGTTAGGTTGGTAAGAGTACTTTTGTCTAGATGAAAGGTACCCTCTTTCCTATTCTGTACCCCGACAGCGTCCATCCGATCCATCGAATAGTTAAGGAGAGAAGTAACAAAGAAACTCACATTCGCATTTATAATATTAGTTTGGAAGTTTACTAGTATATAGTAAACCGACTATGCCACGAGGCATGAACCTCGCGGTTTCACAAGCGTTATATGGTTTTAAGATAAGGTTACAACTCCATCTCAGCAGATTGTACTGTCGTGGTATAACCTCAAATAGTTATTTATTAAACGAAAATATTTTTCAGATAGTACAGTCAGCGATAAAGATTCTTAATATTTAGAAGTACTCTGTTTTACAAAAATATGATAATTCCTTATCTATTACTGCAGTAACAGTTAAAAGATAGTTATTAACCTCTGAGTCTTCTTTGAAGAGGTTAATGAAAACACTATGTGGGTCTGTGTGTCTGACTATTAGTGACGGGCATAGCTCCGGAACCACAGGACCGATTGACTTGCAACTTGGTGTGGTCAGCCCTTGGTCGAGTTTGAATATGGACCCTGTGGGTCAAAAGACCCCCGAAATATAGGGGTCACAAGGTCATAAGAGCAGGGGATATACACCAACAGAGTGATTTGGAAGTTCAAGGGAGAGGCTTTTGCCCAGCAGTAGGACATTACAAAAAGCTGATGAACAAAAAAGGTCACATGAAGACGAAAAGGTTGAATCCTGGGTTTTTACACCCATCTCGTTTTAATCAAAATTAACTGCTATAGAATAATAACCTGACTAGACTGCACCGATGGCGTATTGGTTTAAGAAGTCGCCTCGCCACTGCCATTGCTTTGAGTGTTGTGGGTTCGAAGCCCACACGGAACAAACCTTTTTGTGATCCACGAATGGTTGTTCCGAGTCTAGCTGTTTTTTGTGTCCGTTGCTTGAATGTTTGTAAAGTCCACGACATAGGAATTAACACTAGAGCGGGAGTTGTCTTTTTTAAAATCCAAATTGAATAAATAAAATTTTGTTGATAATATACTGTTACTGGCGCTCCTATTCCCGCTCCGCCGCCTCCTTGATGAAAATTACGTCCTCACCGAAGGCGACAGCATTGTACGTCCTCTCATTCCGAGAGCGAGAGAGCTACCATACCGACTGCCGCGATCAACTTACGGCGTTGCACCTAGGTGAGGCAATCCGCCTCTAATATCGCAATACATCACCGTGTCCTCAACAAACTCGCGGCAGTCGCCACAGTGGTGACAACCGGGCGTCTCTTGCCGGCCTATGCGATACAGGAACTGGCCGAAGGAACCGTGGCCAGTCATTACATATGTCAGCCAGAAGATGATGGCGCCATGCCGCCTCTCCAGCCACTTCTCAAAAGCGGGACTTAGCACCACCATCGTGGCGTGCCAAGTTATAACATATACACGAGCAAAAGATAGTAAGTTATATTGAAATAGACAGTGTCATCTATAGCAGGTATCGTAAATATTTATTACGCAAAAGTGAATTTGTAAACAATCCAACACACTTTTGCATTTATTAGTAAACAAGACAATTGCATTATTCAATACTGCAATGTGAATGTGTTTGAAAATTACAACTAGCTTAAGTATTATTTATCACAATCTACAAATATATCTTGGGTATTGTTTTAAGGCACGTAAAATACATTCAGAGTAAGTTGTACATTAGAAAATGAAATTGGAATTTTTAAATGATTGGTATTAATTTAGATATAATGTCATAAAGAAATAAGTGACTGCACTAATGCGCCAAGTCTCGTGAGGTCCGTCCCCTTACATGTGCGCGAGCGATAACATTTTTTAATAGGTTGTGTAGGTATACTCTGTTCATCATCATCATCAATTGCAAAACAAAAATATTTCACAATATTAAAGTGCATAGGTATTAATAGGTACTTGGATAATATAATGACAATGTTCGTCCAAATAAAATCGAGGACACAACTAGTAATTACTATATGCTTCATATTTTTCTCAACTAGTGCAGGGTTTTAACTACATTAACAGTAAATCAAGTTTATACAACGCGTGGAGCGTAAATATTCATGATGTAGGTGTTGCTAAGTATTATCTCGTTTTATATAATACATGTATGTTGCGGGCGAGTTTATGACGCCTTTTGCAGGTTTTATATGGAGATATTATTTGTTTTATTTTTATTTTTGGCTTTGTAACTATACAAGTTAAAAGGATTATTGGTACAACATAGCATACTATTATGATGACTACAAATTCTAGTGACTTCTTCTTTCAAAATTTACTGTTACATAAGCACAAAACAGCTAAAAGTCAAAGAAATTAATTAGACTGGCATGTGAAGTCTATGTCCCATGGAAATAGACTTCACATGCCAGTCTAATAAATGCCATGGATGTCTAGTCAGTGATTACATGGCACACATCTCTTACTTTTGAAGTTTTTACGTTGTTAAATAGTTAATCATCATTAAATTTAACAGTGAGGAAAAAGTCGTGAGTATACTTGCATGTCTCAGAGTAGGTATTCTATAGCATTTTTGATCATATATAAAGTCGGCTAACCCGCGCTAAGTAATAATGTCCACAAACCGGCGTTGGGCGAGTGGTGGACCTAAACCTTCTTCTTCTTTCGACTAGTATTAGGACAGCGTATAAACAGAACTGAAATTCAACGTACATATCTTTTTGACATACTACGTGAGCGCCGCATTTTTGCTAAATAATATTCATCCTTAGATGCTCACAAAGCTTTCATCATACCAATTATCGCTTCTATATCATTCAATCTTCAACTTGAGGCAAAACCATACTTGACCCAATTTTACCCGGATATTATAAACATTACCCTAATTAATATATACCCATAAAATAGATAGGCTGTACTATGGACGTTATTACCTATTTCCTCCCTAAGATAAGTGACATCGGCGTGATCAAGTGGGTCACATATCATAGCGACATGGCCGTTATTGCATCTACTTTGAGAAATGACGTAGTAGGTGTCTACTTCACCTATTCGAAACGAATTCGCTTCCTTTGATATATGTATTCATTCTTCATGGCGGTTACATTCTTGGCTTGACTTACATCTGACTCTTAAAGATATACGTATATACACATAGATGTATTATTATATATGTTTGGTGTCTGGTTCAAAATGAATTGTTTTCTATTCTTCTTGTTTGATTTTTATATTATATTCAATTACAATAATTTATAATCGAATATGATCATTATCGTACCAGCTCTCGGCATAAGTATCACAGGACAAATAGACATAATTTCGTACGCGTTCCTTACAGTGCTTATTAAATGCGCAACTGTTTTTGAAGAACATTCAAATAGAATTATGTGCATAGCTAGCTTATAGACGAACGATATTGTTTGTGTTACTTTGTTTATCCATAAGCAAAACACTTGTCCCTTACATTTTAATTCCAATAAATGATTGCAACTTTAATTTCTACCCAAGAGAGCTATTGTCATTATTTGGCCAAATTGCCGGAGTCTACGTTGCTGTAACAAATTGCCCAATAGTCGAAAAATTTGTTTTTACCAAGGTAATGACTAAGAGAAGAAGAACTACTGCTATGGCGAATATCTTAAAAGAAAAATCCCATTTTGTGAGTTACGGGAATTGACTTACAATATAGTATAACGCTTTGCCAATGTCAGTATATACTGAAGTATATATTTTTATTTTATTGAGATATGCCACATAGATTAATATGAAGATTACGCTTTCAGTATTATTAAGTAAAGGAAATCTTTAATCCTTACCAATTGTATAAGCTCGCAAGTATATTTGTCTGTTACGCATAAAGGAGTTAGTATACAAAGAAATTCCAATGATAGCGGCGACATGTGATATCATCCCAGAAACTTTTGTTTTCGACAAAAAATACCACATCCAACTTCATGAAGAATTTAAAGATAACTCTAGTATACACGAAGTGAGAATATACACGGATGGATCCATAACAAAATCAGGAACAGGAGTCGGAGTCTTCTCTCACGACCAAAACATCAATTAATCAACACTATCTTCCAGACAGAATGTGTTGGATTCACCCGGGCTGCAACAGCGGTTACATCAAGAGGTATAAGCGATAAGTCGATACGCATTATCTCGGATAGTGCCGCGGTATTACAAGCTCTGAAAAGCAACTGCTTTAACAGTGGACTCATCCTGGAGTATCACCGTGAGCTGCAAAGAATTGCAACAAAAAATCGGGTAACGTTGCAGTGGATACGTGACCACAGCAACTCTTCTGGCAATGACGCTGCAGACCAACTGGCAAAGATAGAATCGAGTTTTAAAATGGTAGGACCCGAACCAATTGTCCCGATACCCTTCTGCCAACTCAAAACATGGTTATGTGACAGAACCACGAAACTACACGAAAAACAATGGGCAGAAACAAGGGAATGTAGACAGATAAAGGAAGTCCTTCCATCCTTAGACATACATCTGTCACGCAAACTGCTACGTTATTCAAGGAAAAACCTGCGACATCTAGTGGGTATAATAACAGGCCACTGCTCACTCAAAAAACACCTGTTTAACATCGGCATCACTGACAGCCCCTTATGTAGAGGCTGCATGGTGACCGAGGAGACACCGGCTCACGTGCTGCTACATTGCAAAAGCGTGAGCAACCAACGGGCGAAACTACTAAACAGTCCAGAAACGATGAAGGAAGTACTGCGCAACACCGGTCCCTATTGTCTTTCTGGACGGAGCTGAGGTAGTATGAGTAACCGAACAACTTTTCACGTCGGCAGAATGGCCCGATTGTGTTGCTAAGTGCGGATAACACACGTCCAACTAACTATGTTTGTCTGTTTCCTCATCACGGCTAAACCACTCAACCTATCTGGACGAAATTTGGTACAGAGATAGCGTAAAACCTGGGGAGAAACTTAGGATACTTTTATTGATGTAGGTATCATGCGAATGTAGCCGTGCGCAATAACTAGTTTCTCATAAACCAGTTTCTTGAAAGTTAATTGAAGAAAAATTGTAGAATCGTTGACTAAAAGGAACAGAAGAAGTAAGGACTAAGTGGTCCACCATAGCTAAGAAAATACCGCATGCAATGATACTCGCAAACAATTATGGCGTCGCTTCAAAACAAAAATACAATTAAAATTTTTTGAAAATCAAAGTGTATTTGTTAGTTTTTTATAAAACATAGAACAAACTGAACTACATGTTTAAGGTTTTAAATAAAAATAAATTTTAATCTTAAAAGAAAAATACTCCTTTCGTGTGCCGTAGATATAAAGAACCAAGGCAGCGAAGCCAAGGGTAAAATCTAATATTAAATAATATACCCAAAAGGATTATGTTCGCACAACTCAGCTTTGGTAAACTATCAACAGTATTTGTGTTATCTTTCATATAAACATCAAACGGGTGCGTAATTATTTGTCCTAAAATCTGTACCGCCATATTGAATTACTCAATGTATTGAAGCATAATGATAGCAAATTAATCATAGTGTTCGATATTTCATTAATATGTTTATGTCAAACATTTATGTGCGTATTCTACATAATATATGTTATAAATGCGAATGTAAGTTCATTTGTTTGTTATGCTTCCACGCCTTAAGTACTCGACTGATCATCATGAAATTTCGCATACACGTCGTCAGGGGGAAAAAGACATAGGCTACCTTTTATCCAGAAAATAGTACTATTACCGCGTAAAAATTCGTGTAAAAGCTAATATATAGAATACATTCATAAACAGGCTATTGGCAATTTATTTGTGCGTCTGGGCACGATAAATGTGGTTTTCAGTGCTATACTGAGATAGGCTTGCTTTAGTGACATATGGGTGGCACAACTTGTTTGTAGTAGATCCTGGCTGGTTTCAGCATGAATGGGCCGGATCGACCGGGGTAGTACTACCCTCTTCCAGAATACCGGCGTGAAGTAACGGTACCCGTACTGTTGCGTTTCGTATCGGTGAGTGAGAGAGCCGGACGCCCAGTTACCCCGATCCTTTTCCTATCCTTTCCCTCCTTCATTCCTTTTTAAAGGGCTGGCAACGCACTTGTAACTCCTTTGGGGTTGCGGGTGTCCATGGGCGGCGGTAATCGCTTACCATCAGGCGATCCGTCTGCTAGTTTGCCATTCTACGCCATAAAAAAAAAACGCAAATCTTGTACATACAGCATAGAACTTGCACAGCATGCATAACGACCCGCACTTATATATCATAGCGCTCAGAACCAATCACACTTGTTGTAGAACTGAGAATCATGATGATGATGACAGGTCTCGATCGAATAGTCGCAAATTATTATTTACAACGTTTAAGTGAATCAGTTAACACTCGACTTATTAAATTAGTCGAGTGTTCACTCGATAATACTTTAAATGTCAAGTAAACACGGGTCTACATAAAATACTCGGACGTTGAGTGTTGGCTGAATACACAGGTGTCCATAAAAACGTACTTTTTGTTTTAAAATTGACCGTATTAAGCATTACAAATATAGAATTATTTGTGGATCACACAAATAAAAGTGCCTGTGGGATTTGAACCCACAACATTCAACACGGTGACAGCGACGAGGCGACCGCAAACCCGCCGTGCCATCCGTGGTCATGGATTTTACGCCAACAGTCAAAAATCAAATCAAAAATAAATTTATTTAATTTAAGCTCATGAGAAGAACGGGCAAGAAACTCATGGCCACTCTTTTTAATCGCCGTGTTTTTGATAATATTTCTGCTGCTGCTGCTTGGTGCTGCAACCATTTTTCCATGAACTACTTCTGAACATACTCAAGTATTTAATAAAATTTGATGGTAGCCTCTAAAGCAGCAGTATGGTAAATAGAAGCATCCACTTACAAGTACATAAATAATCAAGACAAGGCATGATTAGATAGTCCGTAGTTTAATCTAACTGTTTAAATAAAAATGTTGTAAGTAAATTATCGAATTCCACGAAACCAAGGTCGACCAGTCACCACAATTAGCACCCGTTCACGAGTACGACCTATCGCCCCCCTCGCCATATCGAAGGGAAGGGAATGACCCGGTCCATGACGCCACTACAAGCAATGGCATTTGAGTGAGCATGACGGTCCTTGGCATGCGAACTCAGAATAAGACTCAAAAGAAAATTTCACGGAACTGTCCATGATCACGAGTAGTCTTCATTGCACATTCTTCTTGATTAAAATACGACTGAGTGTAACAACAATGTAAATTCTAGCTTAAACGAGGTCTAAAATAACAAAAAATATAAAAATTAAACAAAATAAGTGTCAGTATTTGTCATTTAACGTCCTGTGATCTGATGCAAATATTAGTGCCATGGATGTTTGTCATTCAAATAATCATCTATATTATAATATGCTTTAGAAATTAAGCAAGTTTTAATTTTAACTTTAAATGTATTATCTGGTAATTCTAGAATATTGGTCGGAATTTTATTATAAAAACTTATACCAAGACCCATGAAGGAAGCATGAACTTTATGTAGACGGTAGAATGGAACACATAATTTATATTTATTTCTAGTATTGATGTTATGTATGTCACTATTTTTTATGTGTAAATGTATATTTTAACGAGCGTGCATAATATTAAAATAAATATATTGTGATACTACAGTTAAAATACCTAAATTCTTAAATTTTTCTCTGCGCGAGATTCTAGTTCTAAATTGATAAATAGCACGCATAGCTCTTTTTTGCAATATAAATATACTTTGTATATCAGCCCTTTACCCTATAATAATATTAAATATGACATAACGCTGTGAAAGTAACTAAAGTAAACTAATCTGACTGTATCAACGTCTGTTAATCCACGGACTTTTCTAATGGCGTAAGCGGCCGAACTAAGTTTTGCTGAGAGATATGTGCGTACCCCACTGTAACTTTGAATCAAATGTAATGCTTAGAAACACTGTGGATTCTATTGCTTCCAGTACCTCACCGTTCAATGTTATGCTAGGACCAAGATGTTTTACATTAGGCAGTGTGAATTTAACACATTTTGTTTTTTGGCGTTCAGTACTAAATTATTTAAAGTAAACCATTTTGTCACTTGGATCAATGCACTGTTTACTTCGTCAAAATGGTCCCTATTCCAATTTACTTTAAATATTAAAGAAGTATCGTCAACAAACAGTAAAACATCACAAATATTGTTCAAGTAAAAAGGTAAATCGTTTATATAAATAAAAAATAAAAATGGGCCTAAAATCGAACCTTGCAGCACCTCTAGCTTTACAGGTATGCTATTTGATTTCGAACCATTGCCTTCTCTATTACTTGAACTCAACTCAACTTCTACACACTGGATCCTGTTATTCAAGTACGACGTAATTACATCCAGTGTATTACTTTGAACACCAGTCTACAGGTTATTCATAATAAATTATTTTTTTATCTATATCTATGTATAGTATTATATTATCTCTGTGTATACTTATATTATAGGGAAGGAGGAAAGTAAAGATTTGAAATTTTTGTTTGTCTATAAGGATTTAATTTAATAACTATTTTAAAAATCTTTTACCACACACAAAGGCTATATTAAATTTTAAAAAGAAGTACTGTTACTAACATAATCTAACCTACTATTACTCGTGCGAAGACGTCAGCAAAAGCTAGTTCTAAATAAATAGATAGCTTTTACAAGATGCACAAATTGTATGTTTTATTCTGCAAAGCTAATGTAATAATTTATGGCTGTAAATATTTAACAATTTTCAATATATGAAATTCGTTGCATATGTATTGCCTGGAATGTCATCTTTGTTGCACAGATACGTTTGATATCCACAAAGAGACTACGGTATGATTCACTTTGTGAATTTCTAAGAATGTATTTCTGAGAATATGTTTACATGTCTACAAATAATTCTAACTGAATTGTTTATAATTATGTTTGAATACGTTCATCTTCTCCCTAGCCTTTATTATTCCCAAGTCACTTGGGGTCGGCTTTTCTGGTCTAACCGGATTAGACTGGATATCAGTTTTTACACGGAGCGACTGCCACCTGACCTCCGCAACCCGAAGGCTAACGATACCCTTAGGCTAGACCAGTGTCAGGATATTATAGGGCACTGACTTCCCAATAACGACTGCCATAGATGTTCATGGCAGCCGGGACCGACGGCTTAACGTGCTCTCCGAGGCACACACGAGCAAGTGATAATTGTCAATCAATACGCACGTAATTTCGAAAAGTCATATAACTTTCGAAAGTCAGAGGTGTGCGACGTGGGTTCGAACCCGAGATCCTCTGTATTGCAGTCTGTTGTCTGTTCATCTCAGTAATTATATTGTATTCCCAGTTAACCTTGCTAGATAAAATTGTTCGTAGTTAGTAACAGTTAAATAATTAATATTTAAATAATAATATCAATCCTGCTTTAAATTGTCCCACCGCTGGTCACGGGCCTCTTCGCGGATGGAAGGAATGTTAAGTATTAATCACAATATTCCTTTCTAGTCATGAAAACAAAGCTCAACCACTAACTAGCCTTTAATAAGTTAGTTTTACATGTTAACCACAATAAATTTACAAATAAATACTTTAAAAAGCCAGATTAAACGAATTATAGAACCAATGAAAATCAAATCTGCAATATTTATAAAAGTATATTATTGTCGCAGAAAACATTGCGGTCTTAGGTCATCGATATAATACGATATATCATGTAAGACTACCATATAAAATGTTTTCTCAAATTTTCCCTATGACTTGCTTGATATTTCAAATATTTGTCTAGGATTGGTTAACCGTTCGTATCGCAGTCTTGCCGCTGAAGGTCCTTATCGAATGATCTCGCTTCTTTGAACTCCCCTGGACTTTTCACGGGTTATTATCTTTTTATTAGAATATTGAGGGCGCGATACTGCTATCTCAATTCTAAACATTTTACTCAATTGTTTATAATAACATCGTTTAAATGAATCTAATTAATGATTTGATTGTACCACGCTACTATACTTTGGGATTTACATACATTCACCGTCTATATTTTTTGGTTTCTCGTATTAGGTAAACATTTTGTACTTTACCGGAAACATTTTAAACCACGTGCTGCTACTAGGAATTTCCTAACATAAAAGCAATAATTTACTCGTTCCGAAAAAAGCCCACAATCGGCCGCAAACATAAGCGCAAATCTATACCACGGGACAATCGTCAGTCCTTGTCTGAGACCGAAAATACTAAGGCCATAGACCACAATGCTGGTCCAATGTAGATTAGCGTAGAACCAATAGCTTTACGCCCTTGCTGAAGCACGAGACACAGAAAAATATGAGTAACTCTTCAGAAATACTCAGAAACGTTCAGTAACAGTCCGGCGCTCACTCTGGACTGAAATTTCTTGACAGGAACTAAAGAAGGAGTTTATAATACACAACCGTATGTTAGCTAATAGATCAAAATATCATCCAAAAAATAAAAAAGCCATTTTTAAATAGAAGTTTGATCTAGATGAGCTTTGCTTTATATTTGACCGTTAACGCTCTATAGCTTGTGGTACCTAAACTACTACGCGCAGGTGAATGCACGTAAATTCATTTCGGGACCATAAAGTTCGCAAACGCGATTTTGCGGCGTTAGGTAACGCAAGAGTAGATATTAATTTCGTACAATGGCAATTGATTTCGGAGGAAATTATGGCGTCATCAAAAATTATTAACTTAGTTATCGATGAAAATACACAGCCATTTTCTCGGTTAGGGATAAAGTAAATTGTATTATGTGATCAGAGATTGATCCGTACTATAGCGAGGAAGAAAATTCGAATGGAATATTTTAGCTTGTAGTTCGTTCACATAGTTGTTAAAATTGATAAAATATTTACTTCATTTATTTATTAGACATCTCATCAGAATATATATAAAGAAGGATACCATTAACTTACTCTTATTGTGTACTTTATTAATTTTAAAATACATGAAATGTGCAAGATATATGTGTTTTATTTATTTTTAAACAGGTCCATTCATTATCTTTATTACTCATTCAAAAATTCCACTCACAAATAAAAAACAATGATTCAAAGCATTTAATCCGTTACCAAGAAATCGGTATCGTACATAAATTAAAATAAACAGACGCCTGGCATATACATATATACCAACCCTTCCCTTTTTCAAACTCGGCTAAAATCCAACCAATTTTGTACCGATACATATATATGCTTCAAAATTAGTAAAGTTTAATAGGTAGTAGTACTATTTAGTGTAACAGTTTCTTCATTTTGTAAAAGAGTGTCAAATAATCAACGCGATAAAATCCGTATATAGTAGTTTAATTTCAATGAATAACATTCGCGTAAACAGAAGACAATATTATATATATGTATTTTCTATACATATTTATAACAAAACCTTGAAATAAACTCCTTTTCTCTCAAGTGAGCATATTACACTTATGGTAATTTATTTACAATTAGATAACTGTTTGACAAAGCAGTCTATTTGTATCTCACATTCGGACTTATTGTCCGTTAAATACATGATTCTAAGAAATACGTTTTGTGTTACTTGTCGTGTAACTAGATATCTTCTAGCACAAAAGTCCTTTGAAACATTAGTTTTTTATTTATTTATGGACACTTTTCTTCGGTCACGTTAAGAGACCCCGGCTTAACCCGAGGACAATAAGACGGTCCGCTTTTCTTGGAAAATGGTTTCTATTAAAAATTCATACTGACCTTTTAGTGATATGTACAAGGCTGGGGTGAATGTAACTATATTCACTTATTTACCTAATACTAATATTGTAGTAATACTTGTAATATAATTAATCATGGATTAATTATATTACAAGTATTACTGCTACATAACTTTGCTAGACAATTATCCTTACATTGAATCAGTACTCCGAACTTTAATAAAATTGTGTATTAGGTAGGCTAAAGTTGCCATGTACAATATGTGTAAGCGACAATAATGGTTATAAAAAATAAAACTGCGTTTGAAGCTTTGTTAACGATAGATTATTTCTTTTGTTCTAGCGATAAAACCGGCGAAGTATTATGTATTCTTAAATAGAGTAATCCACTATTCCCTCACAATGTATTTCGATATCAAAGTTTTGACTTCCTTTATTAGGGTTCCTTATTGAAATGGTACAAAGGAACCTTTATCGTGCGACTTCATCTGCAACCACTAATGCTATCAATGTGAAATTTAGAAAGGTTATAAAAATCGTGTCCAATACATAATGGTGATTTTGTTTTATATAAAACGAACCAGAGAAACGTTTTTTTAAAGATTGTTTATTAGTACATATGGTATGTAACATAAAAGAGTTCGGAGTACTGCTTGCACATAATAAAATAGATTTATTTTAATGCTTGCTTCAATTTTTTTATTAATGTGATACCAAGCGGTTCGACTTGATACATTTCAGAACATCACTTTTGGCCGGTGTTAGAGAACATTATTTTTTCTCATAAAATAAGTATGAAGCCATTTTCACTGCGATATTATTTGAAAATTCTATCATCATTGCAGTATTAGTTTCTAACAACGTGAAAAGTAAAATAAAAAATGTGCTGCTGGCCCTTATTTTAAAGGAGTGTGGCAAATAAATAAAAATCAAAGCCACTTTGAAGTCAGCTTGAAACATTAAACAAAACATTATTTTTTATAATAACTTAAATTTTTCGGTTGAAACCTGATATATTTTTTGAAATCCATCTACTGTTCTCTGACCGAGTATTGAAAAGGAACATTAAAACATCTGGGAAAGTTATAATACTACACATACGTATGAAGTACTTTCTAATCATTCTACCACACATAGCCAAATTTGACTTTTGACGAGATCTATAATAGGTATCGGTTTCGGCTCCTATGACTGATTGCGATAGTAGAATCCCGACCATGTCGATTTAAAAATCGAATCGACGAATCGAATTGTAGAGACATTTTTAGGTAAATCTTTCCTTTGGTATGATTTGAAGAAATATTGTGGTGTTTTATCGGAATCTAAGATATTAAGTATAGTACGGCTGCATAATAATTATACTGGTGTAAAGGATAACAATACCAAATTTCATGTATAATTTACTAAATATTTTAACCAGTAATACTAAGCTATATTAAGTATGACTATATAAGAATATAGCTAGCGGCTATGCTCCAGCGATTATTTTTAATTTCCCACGGGAACTCTTTTTCCCCGTAAAAAGCTGAATCGATTTCAATCTTGGTTGTAAGTTTCCATAAAGTTAGACCAGAATTTGTGACCCGGACCTTTACCCTGAGTATGATATATAAGCCTTTAGGGTAACCTATAAACCTTCTATTAATGAAGGTTTCATGCCAAAGGTTTTCCGCAATGTGCCTATATATTTATTGCTCAATATATAAAGACAAAGCTTTTCTCTTTGCTTGTAATACCGTGGAATTAATTACGAAGCTCTTTCCGGGCGTACTAAGGTTTTTTTCTTTAGTATGAGTACCTTTCTCAAAAAGGTGCTGTCAATTAAAGATCGGCGGCGGCACACAAAGTCAGCCGAGCTGCTTGACGGGGGATATTAACTTTAAGATAAAAACAGTATCCCATTCTTTGTAGTTGCCTTGCGTGGGTTGAGAGGCGGCCAACTCACGCAATCTTGTACCTTTTTTCTACCAAACCATAAAACGAACAACCCTTTAAATAAGTTAGCATTCTAGCCTTTTCTCGAGTATTTTTGGGTCACTCTCAGTCAGTATTTACACGAAGCCATTACCGTCTTACCTCCGCTACCTAATTGCTGTAGATATCTTCCACAGGCTTCACTTAGACCTACTGTATTAGAGTTTTCTAGTTTCGTGACAAATATTTAATGTGCCAAATTTTATTTGACGTTTAGGAAGGTACCAGGCTGTTATCTTATTTATTATTATAACGAGGTCTGTTGTATGTGAAAAACGAAAGTGTTTTTTCCTTTCTATGATAATCTGTGGCCAAAACATTGACGTCAATTGATTGTATGGATGCCGCAGTAGTCACCTCGCCACGGCCACTGCGTTGAGTGTTGTAGATTCAATCCTTACAAGGGATAAAGTTTGTGCGATTAACAAATATTAGTTCTGAGCTTAGTCTCACAAAGGTTTTTTGTGTCTAGTGTTTAAAAGTTTTTAAATTCAATGATAATGAAATAAAATTACTGTATAAACTACAGTATTTATCACAAAACTAGAAAAAAAGTAGGCTGCAATCATCTCACGTGCCATTATTATGAATAATAATGTGAGATGATTGCAGCCTACATTTTTTATACTTTATACTGAAGTATAAGGACGTAGAATCTACCATATTCCACAAATAATCCACAAACCGTAACACTTTGAAGATGAAACTACGTGCTCTCCTCCATGACAGTTTATCAGATTCATCTTAGCAATAATATAATACATATGTATGTATGCATGTATCTATATATATTTTATTTAGATTATATGTTTATTGGTTTATATATATTTTATAATATATAATTTTTATTATTATATTCTTTAGTATAATAATATGTTTAGTAAATGTAAGTGTATATTTCATCCTAATGTAACCTCCTACTACTTTTTATCTGTGCAACGGTTGACTGGTAGATAATGCCCGTGGCATTAAGTCCGCCGATGTACTATATTGTGCATAAAGTTTTAAATAAATAAATATTCATCGCAACGTTATCTGTTATATTGTCATCTAACAGTGCAATAAAAATATTACAGTAATTCTGAGTAATAGTAGAATTATTGTTAACTTCCACTTAAGCTAAAATGTTTGTACTAGAAGTGGGTTCACGTCATTAGTGCAATCGTTGGAATTTAAGCGATAATATTTTGATCGTAACTCTCTAGCCAGTTCTACGGTAAGTAAATATTTTAAACGATCACATTTACATTTCATCCTTAGAGGAGTATGTTGGCAATATTTTGCAGCAAACAAACGCTTATGTCAAACTCGCGACCGCATCGCGGCACTAGCGATTTATAGATACTAATAGGCGTTTGTATCGATTCGCTGCAATTGTATCCACGCAGTTGCTCTTATCAATAAATAAAATTAAATACGGTACGGTACGTACGGTTGTATATTAGGCATTATACTGCTTAAAAGTGCGAGTGCACCGGATTTTAATAATCAGCTATTTTATCACGATTTAATTTTTAAAGAAACGCTGCGTTTATTGCCATGTGTTTACTATCGATTGAAATATTTACTATCAGATATTAAATATACTGCTGTTTTCCAAGTATTGGACACGATCTCGGCCCGATGCAAAAGTTCTGTGTTCAATCAAATTAAATCTAGTATTTTCTAATAAAAATATTAATTATTTTTTGTAATAAGTTATGTATCCATTAGTAAATGTACTACTATATCATATATAGTAGTATTATGATAATTATATTATATAGGTACTTGTAAGACAATTATATGTATTAGAGGAAAATTAGCTCCAAAAACACAGACTCATGGCCTAGTTTAGTTAAGCGGGCAACATTGCCCCGCTTAATTTTAACACCATTGTACAACATGTTAATGATCGTTATATGATAATCGAATTGATTCAGGCTAGTTTTAATATATTTGTTAATATTATTTTGTGACGTTTGATATCGCGACCAGTTTTCTATACTTATCTTATCTTATCTTGGGGCCAGTCAGTACAGACCGGCGACACTTCGACCCAGTGGGATCTTTTGTGTCGACTTCCCCAATAACGACTGCCATAGATCTTCATGGCAGTCGGGACCGACAGCTTAACGTGCTCTCCGAGGCACGGAGCAGGCGATAATTGTCAATCAATACGCACATAATTTCGAAAAGTCATATAACTTCCGAAAGTCTGAGGTGCGCGACATGGGTTCGAACCCGAGACCCTCTGCATTGCAGTCTGTTGGTCTCCCCATTGAGCTACCGCTGCTCTATACTTACACAAAATATTATATAATATTACAAACAATGAAAATCAAATCTTTGCTCTTTATTATTACAAATTCAATTCAATTCAATTCAATGTCATTTATTGCGATAATAGGTTATTACAATAGTTGTGGTATACAATAGAAAATGTTTCTCCATTATCTGCCAAGGCGTGCAATAGATATTAACATAATTTTAATCTATAACAAATTAATAGATGGCAAATGTTAATATCAGCAAAAATTAATTAAATTTAAAATAGAATATCAATTTAATACAGAGCAATGTCAAAAGTAATATAGTAATAATTCATTAAATAACTACATAAATCATAGTGTTCACAATACAATATAGCTCATATTATACAATTTTTACATCATTTCAATATTCATCAATACTATAATACGCTTTATTTAACAATATATGTTTAACGTTACTTTTGGATTCTCTGATATGCGTTATTTCTAATAAATGTTTAGGAAAGTGATTATACACTCGTGGCGCCATACAAAAAACACTGTTTGTCATTAAGGAGCTTGTGTGCTAAGGGCAACATACTTTATAATTGAGGCGCTTACTTTTATAATGTTCAAATGTATTTATATTGCTCCTAACAAACATTATAATTTAAAAACATATAGACACGGTACGGTTAGTATTCCAAGACTTTTGAAATAGGTTCTACAGCTATCTGTTTGCTTGATAAGGCACATTGCCCTTATGCACTTCTTTTGTGCTTTAAACACTTGTTCTTTTTCAGTACAGTTGCCCCAAAATATGATGCCGTATCTTAGTATAGACCTTACATATCCATGATACGCTGTGAGCACCGCATATTGATTTAATTGTTTGGTGAGCATGTATAGTGCGTATAACTGAGTGCTTAATTTCGAACAAAGATTCTCTGCGTGCGACTTCCAGCTTAAGTTTGCGTCTATATTTTATCCTAAGAATTTCGCACTTTCTATGTCATTTATTGTTTCATTTTTGTATAGTATGTCAAAATTGGGCAATAACGGAATTCTATTTCTAAATGTCATTATATGTGTCTTCAAAGAGAAAAGGTATGATATTTCTTTGTTTGCCTATTTGCTTTTTAATATTCAATATTTTAAATTCTCTCGGAATTAGAAAGCTATTATCAGTGAGTAATACAGGCTATATTTTATTTAAAATAGTATTGTTACTAACATAACCCAGTCTACTTTTACGCAAGCGACGCTGCGAGCAAATGCTAGTCAGATGATATTTATGTTCCCTGTCATACGTCAATTGTAATTAAATGTCTATTTTATAGGAATTGACTTGCCTTGTGTCTTCTTTATATTTAGGAGCTTTGTACTTGTCAGTGGAGTATACGCTATCTTTCTCGATTTACGGCCAATTTCTTGACCTCCTTATACCTTCGCCTTTTCTTTTATTTGGTCAGTGAATGTCCTTCTGGGTCTGCCTCTTCCTCTCTTTCCTTCCAATTTCCCTTCTATCATGTTTATCGAGTCATCATGCCTTTTATGCTGGCCAAAAATAAAGATGTTTGGCCAGCTTATAAGACATGACGCAACATTCTAACGACAATTGAAAACAGAAGAGGAAAGCTTCTTCTGTTTTCAATTGTCGTTTATATATTGCGTTCTTCTTGGACAAGGTTCAGTACTTCCACGTTGCTTTTCTTTTCTGTCCAGCTGATTCTTTTCATGCGCCTCCAGCACCATATTTCAAATGCTTCCAGTCTTTCCCGGTCTTGTTGGGTCATTGTCCATGTTTCACTTCCGTATAGAGCAATGCTCCAGATGTATGTTTTTACAAGATTTCTTATGTATTTACCTATTTTTTTTTTTTTTTGTTTACAGACAATTATATTTTATTTCATTCATATACACATATTCATACATTCACATTCAGATTAAGTTGCAAGATCGCTGAAAATTAAAATAAGAACTTAAATCGAAACTTTTACCAACATACTTTCCATAGAAAAAATGTACACTCGTGTAACCTACTATTATAGTATTTAATTAGTTTGTAATACTGTATAATATTACTGTATTATAGCTTGATGATGATGATGATAATGTATGTATAATAAATGTTAACCATTATTTGTCACAACCTTGTAGAAGTCAGTGTCTCTCAATAAAATCATCACTTCGCTATTTGCGTTTAATTCGTCGTCAGATGCATAGAACACCCTATACACTACATAAACTCAGTGTGTACACAAAGAATCCTGCACAACCTCTTGGTCGCAAGCCTTGCCTTAAGCATTTGGCAATCACCGCTTGAGAAGTTGACATATGCATTTTAATTTCATTTTCTACGCGGACATTGCCGCACTTATTCGGATATATTAAACTTACTAGCTGAGCCGCGCAACTTCATTTGCTTCAAATAATTTTCCCCGTTTTTGCAACATTTTTTATTTATGTTCTGTTCCTATTGATTGTAGCGTGATGTTATATCGCCTATAGCCTCTTTCTTTGATAAATGGGCTATCCAACTCTGAAAGATTTTTTTAATTCGAACCAATAGTTCCTGAGATTAGCGCGTTCAATCAAAGAAACAAACAAACAAATTCTTCAGCTTTATAATATTAGTGTAGATTTTGTTAATATTCGTTATTCTTTCACAATTAAAGACTTTTAAAGTTATTTCTGTCCCATACATTCATTATTAACTTTTATTTTTAAACATTACTTATTTAAATTATTTATATAATTATGTACCTATATATTTATTTATAGAGTAATGTGGAAACGTTGTGGATTGTACAATAATTGTATGTACCTTGTTAATTAACTTATATAACACTCATTGTACAATTGTTGGTTTTTCTTAATAAAGAAAAAGCAATTAAATTATTATTAATAATTAGGTTCACTATAATTTCCCAAATTAAAGTTACACTTCAGAATTCAACGTAAGTTAAGTTAAAAAGTAAGTTACAAGGTCTATACTCTATACCACCAAATACTGTAGTTCATTTATTCATTAATATTTTAAGGCAAAGGCAAAGTAGTAGAGCCTTTATTAATATGAATTATTTCGTATTCCCAATACGAGTACCTATGTCATTTAATTTTGAGGGGTACTAATTGCTGTGACGGACGCAATATGCCTATACTTGGCTCCATATAGTTCAATTAAAGAAAATCTATTGATACATTTTTGGAACTTTCGGACATTTTTGAATTTACACCATCTTATAGGGTTTCGTCGTGCTTTATAGGTTGCTGTATGGAGTTGAGAAACTATTCAGATTTCTATAAAGCATTATGATACGCGATCCTCATTTATTTGTTCGCTGCCTATATGTATTGTTAGTTATAAAAGTGGTCAAATTTGCCAACTGAATTATGAAGCAATTCCTTCAATCTATTTAAATGAAAATGGCACATTGTTTTGGTGACAATATATTATTAAATTTTTATGATACTATTAATCGCTTGTTATTATGTTTGCTTGTTATTGCTTGTTAGTATATTTTATCGCGTTGTTTATTTAGCACTGTATTACAAAATTTTGAAAATATTACACTACTACTGATTTTATTTTACTAATTTATAAGCTAATACAATTATTTAAACTAATAAATCTATTTATTTTTGGTTTACACTTTCCTCGACGTTTCGGTTGCTTTTCAGCAGCTGCTGCTTATAAATTAGTAAAATAAAATCAGTAGTAGTGTAATATTTTCAAAATTTTGTAATACAGTGCTAAATAAACAACGCGATAAAATCCGTATATAGTAGTTTAATTTCAATGAATAACATTCGCGTAAACAGAAGACAATATTATGGCTCATATTTCATAATTGTAACATATATTATGTATATGTAATATTTGTATTATGTATGTAATAATTGTATTAGCTTATAAATTAGTAAAATAAAATCAGTAGTAGTGTAATATTTTCAAAATTTTGTAATACAGTGCTAAATAAACAACGCGATAAAATCCGTATATAGTAGTTTAATTTCAATAAATATGAGCCAGTTTGAATAGAATAATTTGGATATTTTTATTACAGCTTGTAAAATAGTCATTGATATGGATCATCAATCTATTATTTGCATCGAAGATTGCGTAACCTCATTAATATTCAATGAATACATATTATCTGCCAAAGGTTAAGCTTTTGTTATCGTCAACGTTTTTAAATATAACTATTTAATTTTGAAATATTTTCTTTTATTATGTCATTAAAACTAAAAACGATTGCATCACGAGTCCTTACTTTTCTCAAAAACACCCTTTTTGGTACACAAAATACATTACGTTTACAAGCTCAATATAATTAAGTGTGTTACGAAAGTTTTAATTGTAAATTAGCGGAAAACTCATCCAATTAAGCTATCAAATTAGCTGAACACATTCTAAAACTTTATAATTTATTGTTGAAACAATTGAGCGTGTCTAACAATCATCTCTGCCGCCGCCATACTTATTAGTACTAACGCATGTACGATTTAAATTAAATAGTGACGATGATTGTACGAGTAGTGCGATATTTTAAATGGTGATGAAGAAATTATATGTAACTCGTATCAAAATTTCCTGCCTCGATGGGGCAGCGATAGTGAATGCGACTGCCATAGAATGAGGTATCGTTTTCGAAATCCAAGTCAAGACACGACTTGGATTTCGAATACGCAACCTCAAAACAAAAAAGTTATTGGGTTTTCCTGTCAAGAAATTCACAACAGCAGCTCACCGTTGGGCAAGTGGCGGTGTTGCATACTCCCGTACCCCAGCAAGTACGTAACATTGTTGATCCTACGCTTGATCTCTCACGGTCGTATCAGATTACCGTCCCAGTAGATTATGAGAGTTAGGTAACAGAGAGTGTATTTGTGTAAGCGCACACACTTGTGTTCTAGTACTCTCCGTTAAGTTCGATCTAAAGGAATATTAATAAATACGCTCAAGATCCCTACATAATTTCATGCATAACTATCTCTGAATATACTGTATGCACCACAATTTGTACACAACATAGGTTGCTCGTAAGGGATGCATGCAAAAACTACTCTCGCGGGATTTAATCTGTTCTGTGTAAATGCCTTTACCTATTTATTTATTTTTATTAGGGAAAACAAACAGTTACACAAATTTGTTACAGCTATGTTAACGTAAGGTGCATTAGTTCCAAAGGGTAATTCTTTTCGTGTAGTGGCCTGCCGTTTCATACTGCGGGCCTAAACCATGGCGGGTTTGCGATTGCATGTAAAAGAGATTCGCGACACCGCCGATTGCGGTTATGTCGAGAAACACCGTGGTGGGTTTAGTCGGTATTACCGGGATGTCGCTCATCATCTTTCCCCCGATGAGCTTATGTCGGATAACCTCTCCGTCGCCTCGCAGAGAGGTATAGGTCAATGTATATCCCAAGTAAAAAAAAGGCGTTAGTAAATTATGATGTGACATGTGGCTCAACTTGCGCATAACACACGCGTCGTTTATAAGATCCATAGAAGAATGTGATAGTTATTGTCGTGCGCTGCAGTAAAAGTTCGACATTGAAAATGAACTACTTAACGCGGGCCGTATTGTTTATTTAGTTTAAAACTTTTATTTTCACTTATCCAACGACAATGTTTTAAATACTTTTCAGGTCATGGTCACTGGAAGCTTTAGTGACCATGAAGACTATTTGTAACAGAATAAGTTATCATATAAAAACGATGGTTATGGCATTTTCATTTTGCTCCATATCTTCTTACTTTTTAGGAAATAATAGAATGAATATGTTCACGTAATCAGTTCATTCCATCTTGCAAATATCCACCAATAAAGACGCATTAGGCTATATAGGAGCCACCCTGAATATATCATGAATTAATTGCAAAGTGAGGAATTCACCACGCACCCACAGATGACCCACCCCAATATTGCGAAAGAAAAAGTTTGACAATGCCGAACGGTGGACATTCCGAGGGAGGATGTTGTGGGTTTATGTCTTCGAAAATATTTCAATACAATATACTTCCTCCAAATAACGCCTAATACACTGAATATAGCATTTGGAAATGTCAGCAGGTAATGGTTTTTTTAATATTTTGACTACATGTTGATCCCAAGACATATGCTTATATTTGTAGCCGTGTGTAGCATTTGCTTTAACTTTCGCCTAAAAGCGCTCGGTCCTTTTATCTGTCATACGTATTTCAATTGCTGCGTACTATGTTATCTATACTATCTATACTAATATTATACCTATGAAAATGATAGCTTTGGTTTTTTGTTTGTTTGTTTGTATGGATTTAACTCAAAAACTACTAAACCGATTTTAAAAGAATTTAACCTTTAGAAAGCTATATTATGTATCAGCGAGTAACATGCGCGATATTTGATTTAAAAAACGTGCGTTAACGCGAGGGAAGCCACGAGTAAAAGCTAGTATTATGATAAAGCAATTACAACGCTTTGGTTTTTGCATTACATGCAGGGTCAATCGTAGTATAAAGCCTCGTATCCACTAGGCAACAATAGACGCATAACACGTGACGCTCAACAAGATTGGCAACGTTGCGCAACAACGCGCGATGTAGCCAGCTGGCGCGCAACATGATGCGCGGCTTATTGTTTGTTTCCGTGCAACATACAGTTGAGCATCAAATGTTGTCAAATGGAGACGTGAAAAAGCCGCTGAAATCAACACTAGTTGCACTGGCGATATGTTGCCGACGACTGGTTATGCGTGGACAGACAACGTTGCTAAACAAAGTTCGGGGTTGTTGTAAGCAACAACGTTGTGCAACATGACGTGCGTCAAATGTTGCCTAGTGGATACGCGGTTTTAGCCGCGTGTCAGATAAGCGAGCATACGGAGTGGGTTAGCCACGTGCAAGACGCACGTGGCTAACGCAGCGTCTAATGTATAAACGGACTGGGCCCTTCAATGTAGTTCTCAGTCTAAGGAGAATATTTAAATGTACGTAAAGAAAATGCCGATTTTATTTATATTTATTTTTATTTCCCGATCGTGTAGCCAGAGAAATAATATCGTGCATCCACAGTTTCATTACGGTATTGGAATCTGATTGCAGTGGGCGATGCCTTTGCTTCTTATTAAATATAGTTCAGTTCTATTTGAAACAGATATTAGAAAACTTTCAAAGAAAATGCCAGTTTTTATTTTTAATATTCCTTTCAACTAAAAACCACGTCCTGTGAAATTTGTATTTACAAACAAGACGTATTCATAGTATTCTAGAATATCAAAAGGTTGGGCAAATTCGATCAAGAGATCGTGCGTTCAAATACCACACTCACGCTACTGGTATGAACATTTTTACAAAAGAAATAAGTTCAGCTCCAGCTGAACTCCATGTGTTGACAGAAATTCTAATAATCAACATAGGTACCTAGTTAAAATTGATAAACAGTTTGGTTAAAATTATTAAAGCTAAAAACTTGCTTAGCACACACACACACACATAGTGCACACCCACAGGCACACACACACACACACCAACACGCCCCCCCACACACACACACGCAATTACGCACGCACGCACCCACATACATACACACACACTCACACATACGCATGCACGCACACACACACACACACACACACACATACACGTAAACACTCACACCACATCCTTATTTAAAAACAATTTAATAAATAATTATTTATACCCAATTTTAATACAAGTTCAACTATAACTAAATCATTATTATATTACTATCCCTGTGACTTAGTCAGTATCCATAATTACGTTAATTTTTTCTAGTCTTCAGTAATGTAATTTCCAGTGACTGAAACACGGATTCATATATATGTTGTTTGGGAGTTAGAAGTTTGTCAGAGTATCCGTAAGACTACTCAAAATGTAGACAATTTGTTTTTAAGCCACCATTAAACATTGGAACAATCTGTAATTTTTGAACGGCATCCAATTATTATTTCTTAGTCCGCGGACCGCTTCAGGTCATAACATCAGGCAGACTATTAGTTTTGTCAAGAGAAGAAGATTGGTTCATTGTTACGATCCAATAGATGGCACTGCAGTCAAGTTATTATTATTGTAGACTACTCTTGGAAAACCCAACAAATTTGCGAGCTATATCTACTTCATTATATAGTCACAGACACATAATATCTATAGCGTTATAATATTGTCTTCTGTTTACGCGAATGTTATTCATTGAAATTAAACTACTATATACGGATTTTATCGCGTTGTTTATTTAACACTCTATTACATAATTTAGAAACTGTTACACTACTATACTATACTATTAAACTTTACTAATTTTAAGCTAATTAAATTATTAAAACTATGAAATCTATTTGTTTTTAAGTTTACACTTTCCCCGACGTTTCGGTTGCTTTTCAGCAGCCATGGTCACGGGGAGACTACGATGGTAGTTCTCTCAATGTTCCAGTGTAGTTATTTCAAAGTACCCGAACATAATTTAGTTATTGGTGTTTCTATTTACGCAGAATGAGCTCAAAGTATCATGAAGTCTAGCTGTGGTTTGTTTCTTCTTGGGTTTGACTATTTGAAGTACGGGATCCCAAGCTGGTGGTACATTCCAACCATCTTCTCTATTGAAATTTGGATGTTTTTTGATTTCAATAGCCTCGCGTAGCATCCTTGGTAGGAATCGGTGTTCTTTAGCGAGAATCTGTGGTTTGTCAAATCTCAGGTAGTGGTTGGTCCCCTGTTGTACATGTTCACACACAGCAGACTTCAACGAGCGTTTGTGTTTTACGTCAGCTATGTGTTCTTTTATGCGGGTGCCTATGCTTCTCTTGGTTTGACCAATGTATGAGAGTCCGCAGTCACAATCTATTTTATAGACCCCTGCATCTTGTAAAGGTAATTGGCACTTGACGGATGGTAAAAATTTACTTATCTTCGTTGGCGGCTTGAAGTATGTGTTGATTGAAGCTCGCTTCAAGATGTAGCCAATCTTGTCAGTGACACCCCTTACATAAGGCAGTATAGCAGGCAGGCGCTTGACTGTGGCTGGCTTTTCTCGGGATCTGTGACAGCGGCGCGGCTGTTGGAGCTTGTTGTCTTGCAGTACTTGCTTGACATGTTGAAGCTCGGCGTCCAGGTGTTTCTTGTCACAGATCCCGTGGGCTCTCTGAAACAAAGACATTCCCACGGTAGCTAACTGTTTAGGATGGTGGTGAGATTCACCGTTTAAGTACCTATTTATTTATTATATATTAATCTATAGCGTTATTCCTCTTGATTTCTGAATGGCTGAACAGCGTAGTTTCACACCCATATTTTGCCAACTTTTTACGGCCAATGGTGAATACTGAATAGCAATACTCTCGATATCGCTGTCCACCAGGTCTTATCTTATCTTGTGTGGGGGCCAGTCAGTACAGACCGGCGACACTTCGACCCAGTGGGATCTTTTGTGTCGACTGCCCCAATAACGACTGCCATAGATGTTCATCGCAGTCGGTACCGACGGCTTAACGTGCTCTCCGAGGTACGGAGCAGGCGATAATTGTCAATCAATACGCACATAATTTCGAAAAGTCATATAACTTCCGAAAGTCAGAGGTGCGCGACGTGGGTTCGAACCCGAGACCCTCTGCATTGCAGTCTGTTGGTCTCCCCACTCAGCTATCGCTGCTCTTTATCCACCAGGTCAGTAAATGATCCTGAATTCTTAGCTTTTTAGCGCTGCTCTTGAAATCTCTCGTTTCTTTTTATTTTTCTATAAGAAAAATATGTTGTAAGTCACAGACTTGCAATAACTTTTAGTGGATTACCCATCTTTTCCGTATGAAGATCGTAACCACAACACTCAGCGGAGTAGTAGTGGCATGGCAATCACTACGCCATCTAAGCAGTCCTCTATAATAGTTTGGCCGATTAGAAAATCATATATTTATGATTAGCAGTTAAGCATCCGTTTACGCTTGCGTCTCTGTCCGTAAACCAAAACGAGATAGGTGTAAAACCTCATTGTCTTCATGTAACCTGTTCTTTTTTTTTCATTGGCTTTTGTAATGTCCCACTGCTGGGCAAAAGCCTCTCTCTTGGACTTCCAAATCACTCTGTTGGTGGATAGCCCCTTATGACCTTGTGACCCCTATATCTCGGGATCTTTTGACCCACAGAGCCCATATTCAAACTCGACCGAGAGATAACTCCAATGTGTCTGTACACCAAATTACAAGTCAATCGGTCCAGTGGTTCCGGAGCTATGCCTGTCACTAACAGACATATACACAGACCCATATAGTGTTTTCATTAACCTCTTCGAAGAACACTCAGAGGTTAATAATAGAGAAAGTGATATCCAAATTCGGAACACAGAAAATATTTACTTCCTCATAAAGACAAGACTTAAAACTCAATCAGGATATTTCGGTATAGAACAACCTAAAACATGGTTAATAAACAAGGAGACAACGAACGAATTACGTAGATATGTAATTGACAAAGGTACAAACGACCAACAACGTAACTAAATTAAACTTACCTACAGCAGAAAGTGGGTTAACCTTCCAAATCCCTCTGTGGTACGACGAGGCTTTTGCCGTCTCTTTCTTTAGAAGAATATTAACTCTTAAATGCTTACACGGGCCGCATTGAACCAGTCCATGAATATTTTAACTTGTAAAATTGGAAAATAATGAACGCGCATTTATTCTTATACGCTCTGTGGTAATAAAAAGTAAATGCGAATTTGCGGTTATTATTTTAAAAATCCAGTGAAATTAATCAAAATAAATTGTACATTGCGGCTTCATTGAGTGTTTTAGTAGTAATTTGGGACCAACAACAAAGACAAAGCGATATTAAATTTGCAAATTTAAGAAGCATAACAAATAAAACTAATTCTCATTGTTGTTTTTCGTTCTTTATGCGACTACAAAAACTTGGGTTTTATATTATTTTCCCCATTTTCTCGACATGGAAAGTACCATTATTTGAACGAATTGGTTTGAACTTCTTTCTACGAACATTATAAGTGTTACTATCCCGTTTTCTTCCAGAGAATTTGGGATACGTAACATAGATTAACGCCTTTCTAACTCCAAAGGAGTAAATAGAAGTTCATTATACATAATTCATATTTCAGCAACTATAATTTAGGGCCTGATTAATGATGTCAGCCTCGATGTCGTGTAGTGGTTAGTGTAACCGACTGCCACGCCTGAGGTCGCGGGTTCGATTCCCGCACAAGTCAAACATTTGTGTGCATGAACATAGGTGATTGTCTTGGTCTAGGTGTTTCTATGTATAATATGTATGTATTTACAAAAAAAAAGTATATATGTATCTTTATCCATTGTCTAGTACTCATAGTACAAGCTCTGCTTAGTTTGGGCTACACGGTGTTATGTGTATGTGGTAGAATATTATTATTATTATTATATGTTTCTCATTCAAGGGTATTTTCCTAGGGAGGCTTACACGGGGACATGGGTCCAACATGCAGAGGCCCTTCGAGAGTTGTAATTTGGAATGAGATGGGGCACTTACTTAGACACTAGCCGTGGCAAGTGTAGGAGGCTATTGCTACTTATGGAACCTAATCAATCTGGGCTATATGGATGAGTGTTTGATGGGCTGGTATAATGAAAACTATGGATAAAAGAACGGCGTCTGCCTGATATACTGTTTTAGTACAAAGTCGGAATGGAAGACGGATGCTATATTTATTAATTAAATAAGATAAGAAAGAAAAACATATAAAGATATATTTTTTTCTTTATACAGAGTGTCCGGTAATTAATGGATAACCTGGAAATGTCTTATAGTAAAACTGATGGCCGTTCAGAAAAATTATAAAAAGATCTATCCTAACTACTACCTGAGATATGTGTTTTTTTTTTAATTACCGTGTATAACTTTCTTGTATACTACGACCATAAATGAATGAAATCTATCGGTTTTTTGTTGTTTTATTATTAAACACTAATTATGCTAATAGATACAGTCAAAAGTATGCTATGCTAATATAGCCTTGCACTTTTTAATATATATATTTTTTATAATTTTTTTTATTATTATTCATTTTTTCTGAACGGCCTTCATTCTACTATAAGACATCTCAAGGTTATCCATTAATTACCGGACTATCTGTATAGTGCCTCACCGCCCATAAAGACCTATGGTTGGGGAGATACCATGTGACGGACAACGCAGTTGACATGGGGTCACCTACGTGATGCCACTTCGTAGAGTGGAAATGGAATTAAATAGATTTTGCCGCGGCTTTGTTCGCGTAAATGTTGGTTAGTACTTTTTCCTTGATGAGATGTACTGTTCCCCTGACAACGTATATGTAAAACTTTACGATGATCGGTCGAGTAGTTAAAGCGTGAGAGCAAACGAACAAGCAAAGAAGTTCACATTCGCATGTATAATATAAGTTAGGATGTGATCCACCAATCCTGTGCCGAGTCTGGATGTGCTTTGTGCCCGTTAGTCGTATGATTGTAAACTCGATACGAGTACGTAGGATTTTTCTCGCACTAATCGCGAATAGGTGAAAACGTAGAACAATTGTGTAGGGCACGCGTTGTTTGCATACCTTGTAACTAATTGAATTAGTGTCACGGTTCTGTGCAAATTACTCGGGCAGTTTAAATTAACTTGTTCCGGGCGGGGGCGACTTTGGCCCTAAACTTCCCTAATTTTGTGAGCGCAACATCAAACTGTGCTTCACCCATATTACCCTGTTTGGTCCCACGTGAATTTTCTACACTAATTAGTTTCGACCATGTTTATTTTACTTAAGTTTGCGTATACACAATGATTTATGGCGGCGACGAGTGTAGCGCGGTGTTATTTTACCCCTTACACTGAAATACCTAGTACCGTTTAAATCTGTATAACAGATAGTTATCGCGTTATTTATTGTGTTAATTAAACTTCGCTCGAACATAAAATTAAACGTAATTTAAAATTGAGGCTATTTTTTTAAGAACGTATCGTGTACACGAAGGGTTTAGTCATAGTTACCGTCTGTGCGTATATTCTATTAGCTGTCTACTAAGGTGCCACCCATGTTATTATTGCTCCGCTCCCGTGTCTGGTGGCGTGATATTATGTCTTATAAATGAAGTAGCATTCTACAGAGAAAAATATTTTAAAGGTGGTCAAAATGCTTTTTGAATTAATTCACTACACACAAATATGCCTGCCTATTGCGATGCGATGACTTACCAAAATAGAAAAACGATACTCTTTGATCCGACTTTGTCAATCCGTCTATTTGTCGTTCTGTCAGTCTGTCGCAGCTGCTTAAATCACCAACTTTTTTTTTTTATCCTATATGTTGGCAAACGAGCAGACGGATCGCCTGATGGTAAGCGATTACCGCCGCCATGGACACCCGCAACCCCAAAGGAGTTACAAGTGCGTTGCCAGCCCTTTAAAAAGGAATGAAGGAGGGAAAGGACAAAGGAAAGGATAGGAAAAGGATCGGGTTAACTGGGCCTCCGGCTCCCTCACTCACCAATACGAAACGCAACAGTACGGGTACCGTTACTTCACGCCGGTATTATGTGTGTGTCTTTCTCTTGTATAATTATTACTTAAGTAAGTAATATTGTTAAGATACTAAATATCTTTATTTGTTAAAAAGGGAGCCCAAAAAGGATATAACTAAATTAAATAAGGATTGAGAAGGAACCAAGTAAAACGGGATTTGTTATAAAACTGCTTTACTTGCAGATTATAAGAGGATTTTTTGATACCGTGTAGTTTTGGTCTTACGATGATAATTATATTATGAAAATAAAAATATTCACTACCTATAATTACCGAAGTATGCAAGGCGTAAATCTAAAATTATTAAGAATTTCTAGAGGTGCATATAAAGATTATAGAAAATTAATGGTATCTTAAAGTAGCACAATTTAAGAATACTCAGGAAACAATGCAGCTAATATTCTATTGTAATAATTTTCTATACAGTCTCGTCAGAACTATTTAATTAACTATTCAATTAATATAACCGCCGTGCATAATATCTAGGATTTGATTGATAACGCATTGCACCACTGACGTGGCGCCATGAAGTTTGCGGTGAGTATTTGCAATAGGCCTGGTATTAAAAGCCATAGTTGATGTTTTATTTATTTTACGTTACCTGAATCTTCTACGTACCTCTATCTTTTATAAAAAAAAACACTAGTCAAATATGAGTCGATCCATAAGAAGAGATAGCCGAGAAAGCCCTATATTTATTGAAATTAAACTACTATATACGGATTTTATCGCGTTGTTTATTTAACACTGTACCTATTACATAATTTCAAAAACTGTTACACTACTACTACTATTGAATTTTACTAATTTTTATGCTAATACAATTAATAAAACTATTAAAACTATTAATTATATTTAGGTTTGTCGGCCTCGATGGCGTAGTGGTTAGTGTAACCGACTGCCACGCCTGAGGTCGCGGGTTCGATTCTCGCACAAGTCAAACATTTGTGCGCATGAACATGGATGTTTGTCTTGGTCTGGGTGTTTCTATGTATAATAAGTATGTATTTACAAAAAAAAAGTATATATGTATGTTTATCCATTGTCTAGTACCCATATTACAAGCTCTGCTTAGTTTGGGCTAGATGGTGTTGTGTGTATGTGATAGAATATTATTATGTTTACACTTTCCCCGACGTTTCGGTTGCTTTTCAGCAGCCACGGGGTGTGATCACGGAGAAACTAAGATGGTAGTTGTCTCAATGTTCCAGTGTAGTTATTTCAAAGTATCCGAACATAATTTAATCTTTGGTGTTTCTATTTACGCAGAATGAGCTCAAAGTATCATGAAGTCTAGCTGTGATTTGCTTCTTCTTGGGTTTCACTATTTGAATTAGTGGATCCCAAGCTGGTGGTACATTCCAACCATCTTCTTTATTGAAATTGGGATGTTTTTTGATTTCAATAGCCTCGCGAAGCATCCTGGGTAGGAATCGGTGTTCTTTAGCGAGAATCTGTGGTTTGTCAAATCTCAGGTAGTGGTTGGTCCCCTGTTGTATCTACATGTTCACACACAGCAGACTTCAACGAGCGTTGGTGTTTTACATCAGCTATGTGTTCTTTTATGCGGGTGCCTATGCTTCTCTTGGTTTGACCAATGTATGAGAGTCCACAGTCACAATCTATTTTATAGACCGCTACATCTTGTAAAGATAATTGGCACTTGACGGATGGTAAAAATTGACTTATCTTCGGTGGCGGCTTGTAGTATGTGTTGATTGAAGCTCGCTTCAAGATGTAGCCAATCTTGTCAGTGACACCCCTTACATAAGGCAGTATAGCAGGCTGGCGCTCGACTGTGGCTGGCTTTTCTCGGGATCTGTGACAGCGGCGCGGCTGTTGGAGCTTGTTATCTTGCAGTACTTGCTTGACATGTTGAAGCTCGGCGTCCAGGTGTTTCTTGTCACAGATCCCGTGGGCTCTCTGAAACAAAGACATTCCCACGGTAGCTAACTGTTTAGGGTGGTGGTGATATTCACCGTTTAAGTACCTATTTGTATGGGTCTTTTTCCTATACACAGTGTGGCTCAAAGTATGATCAGGATTCCTGATGACAAGTGCATCTATTCTTAGTTAATGAATTATTTGCCTCTAATTCCATAGTAAGTTGGATATTGTTATATAGTAGTTTAATTTCAATGAATAACATTCGCATAAACAGAAGACAAAGCCATATATTTAGCAAAAGACAAACCTGCGATTCTTATAAATCTGAATATGATAGCCTATTGGGGACCGTAGGACTAACCTACATTTGTGTGGGCTAATATAACATAAGTTGCATATCATTTATCAATATAATTTTCAGAGCTTCTTAAGAAGGCGTTGCCGCGTCGTGCCATCAACACGTGAGTTAATAGCTACATGTGCTGGCAGCAACGTTTGCTTTTCCCCCAGAGTCAATAACGACCGAGAGATACTTTAGGTGTTATTAGCACCTTCATCAAATGGCTTAACATTAGTACGGACTCTAAGAAGCTTGCATTTGTGCTACCTTAGAAGTATTAAGACAGACACTGATAATCATTTATATTGATATTTACGGTCGCGACATATACCTAGTTATATCATTTCAATAGCATTTACTAACTTCATTATTTTAAACAACATTGCTACTTGAGCATACTTTTTATGACAGCTGTTCTTTTAAAAAACAAACACATCAATACGTTTCTGCATTTATTAAAAATTATTGATATGGATGTAATTTTCTGATTTTCATTTTTTAATGAGTTCAGCAAGATAAAATAATAGCCGCTTCATTAATTTAATATTGTCTTAAGTTTACGCGAATGTTATACATTGAAACTAACTAGCTACACTTTAGAACATTGGGACAACTACCATCTTAGTCTCCCCGTGAACATGGTTGCTGTAAAGCAACCAAAACGTCGTCGGGGCAAAGTGTAACTTAAATATAAATAGTTTAATTAAATTAAATAGCATAGTAAAGTTCAATAATAGTAGTGTTAGAGTTTTCAAAATTATGTAATAAGTGTTTAAAGTAAAATAAACAACGCGACAAAATCCGTATAAAGTGTTTAATTTCAAGTTAACATTGCTATGATAATTTTACGTAAGAATTACTAGACATGTCAGTGCTACAATATATGTACTATACTTGTGGAAAATGAGCAAAAGTGCTCTTTTTCTTTTCTCTTTTTTAATATCTTGGTTCACTTAGTAATCTCTTGGTATATAAATACACTTATTTTTGATGGCTTTCATAACTTTTAATACTTTAATAAAAACTTAACTGAAACAAACTAACTTGTTTACCATAAAGGATTTTACATCATTAATTTTATTTTAAATCAAGACACTACAAATCAAACAGAAGGACTTATATTTGGAAAGCCAAGTGTAGATTAAACTCAAACAGTGTTAAAATTAATATAACGATGTCAGTTTATAATGTAGTGCAGTTGCAATGAAAGAACGCGTCGGCACTTTGTTAGCACTTACAGCGTTAGTCGTGTAAAATCAATTACGTAGTATACTCTGTCGTGTCGTATCGTCGTGGCGGGCTAACCGCTAGGATTAACGGCTTAGCTGCGGGTCCCGCGCGTTTTACAATGGTTTTACTACCATATATGCGGTACCCAAATAGTTTATTTACAAAAATTTTCCTCTCATTTTTACATGTAATTGATTACGATGTGTTTCATTTTTAAGAGCTCGACTTTGTAGCGCGTCAAGTTGTGTAGCTCAGACCTATTTTTCATTCTCTAGTGAGATATTTCGTAGAACATTTATATTATGATGCTTCGTGATACACCGTATGTCTATTTACCATTTGTTTAAATATAGTTGTTGTGTTTATGAAAATGGAAATTTAACATAAATACATGGTTTTATTATTCAACGAGCTTTTGCCCGACGCTTCACACGTGTAAAAATAGGTAACTTCTTTTTTAAAATAAAATATGGCATATGTTACTCGGTGATAATTATAGCTTTCTAAAGGAGAATTTTTTTAAGCTGAAATAAATTTTGAGTTAAATCCTTACAAATAAACAAACAAAAATCAAATCTTTCCTCTTTATATAGATATATTATGTACCTTATCTTATCTTGTGTGGGGGCCAGACACTTCGACCCAGTGGGATCTTTTGTGTCGATTTACCCAATAACGACTGCCATAGATGTTCATGGCAGCCGGGACCGACGGCTTAACGTCCTCTCCGAGGCACGGAGCAGACGATAATTATTGTCAATCAATATGCATATAATTTCGAGAAGTCATATAACTTCCGAAAGTCAGAGGTGCGCGACGTGGGTTTGAACCCGAGACCCTCTGCATTGCAGTCTGTTGGTCTCCCCACTGAGCTAACACTGCTCTGTATTATAGCATAGTATGGATATAGATTTTTAAGTTAAGAAATGATTGAGTGGCAATCACATGTAGGAGCAACATCTGGCGTTGAAGTATAAATGCACGCTTCGTACTACATATATGATATAGCAACGCAGTAGTTCAAGTGGTATCCTCGTTGGGGCGCTGAGTATTGTGGGTTCAATCTCTTTACGGGAAAAAAATATGTGTGATTCACATATAGTTGTTTCAAGTCTTAGTATTCTTTGCGCCCGTTGTGTTTATATATGTTAGGTCGCCCGCCAAGCAGGACGTGTTCCTAGATTTTATAAGATTCAAGAAGATGCTGTAAGCGGGCAGACTTCGTTTCTTGCACTTGTACCAGAATTAGTTATTGCTACTCTTTTTTAAGGATTGGGCAACGCGTAAGTCAAATAAAGTAATAGCAGCGGACCTAAAATATTACAACGTTTTAAGACTAGTGTACACGAAATATAACACTTTATTCTTAGACTAGCGACCCACCCTGACTTCGCATGGGTAGTACAAAACCGTAACAAATTATACACCTAAACCTTCCTCAAACATCACTATGTCTATTGATGAAAACCACATAAAAATTTGTTAAGTAGTTTTTGAGTTTATCGCGAACAGACAGTTAGACGTGGCGGGAACTTTGTTTTATAATATGTAGTGACGATGAAACTAGTTTAGGTCCGGTCCACCCTATGTTCGTTACCTGAAATAAAAGTGCTCTCAGTGATATGCTATCTAAAATCCTATGAAAAATATTCCATATTTTTTTTTGCATTTTCTGTGCCGGACAGGCGTACCCTTATGTACTGAATTTGCCGGCTGCATATATGGCAAATTAAAATAGTACAGCTTTGGTTCTCATACGTTTACTATGTTTTAAGGTTGTAAAATAACTATAAAAATAAAATGTACTTATTTATTTTAAGTTTCAGGTTACTTAATAATACCATATAACAATATTACAAACTTTAGACACTCAATTTACTATCTTAATAGTTACTTTGCATGTTCCCTTGTGTAAAGACCTTTATTAGTTGCGCCTACGTTCCGCATAGCAACAAGTTGAAGTTGCGAGTCGTGAGCGAGTGATGACATGGTGTTAAATTTGCCAACATTTGGATGTTAAATTTGTGTTAGTCAAAATTTTGATGATTTATACTTAAACCGCTTTACGGATTCTGATGAAATTCGATATGGAGGTAGCTTGCATCATAGGTAAAACATGGGCTATATGATTAATAAATAATACCCTTCTAAGATTTAGCCGTAAGACTATGTACATATGCTTTTAATGTAGCAAATAGATCATTAAGTACTCTGATAATATAGATTTCTAATAAAATTAATTTTGCCTTTCGAAACGTCTTAACCTTTTGATGTTTTGTATCGTTTGTTTTATGACAAAGACAAAGACAAAGACATTTATTGCATAACTGTGTAGTAATGTACATGGATGGTAAATATGTATAATGTATCAACAGTTTACCCGTTACGGGCATTGCAATTATATAATATTAGATTTTAATAATGCTTACAATTAAAGAATGCATGCATGTTATAAAATACCTTTTCCAATAACCACTTTTTTAATCTTATTTTAAACAAATTGCCATTTAGTTTTTTAATTTCTAGAGGTAAATGGTTATATACTCTTATAGCAGAGACATATGTGCTTTTGTAGTAAATTGTTTTATGGACGATTGGCATGCTTAAATTATATTTATATTGCGTTCTTACGTTAGGTTTTAGATTGTATTTTATATCAAAATATTCAGAATTACGTTTAACAAAGAGACTAAGTTCCAATATATACATAGAAGTTAGCGTCAAGAAACCTTTTTCTTTAAAAACTACTCTTAAGGAATCGGTGGTTTGCATATTATACATAACTCTTAAACATTTCTTTTGTAAAATAAATGTTGATTTAATATTTGTGGAGTTACCCCAGTATATGACACCATATGTTAACAATGGATACACGTAGCCGTAATACGCTGATTTTGCTATGCTCGTTGAAGCACTTTCAGCTAGTATTGATAGGACATAACAGAAGCTAGATATTTTTTTGTTTAAGTTTTCTATATGGCTCTTCCAATTTAAATGCTGATCTATCGAGACACCAAGAAATTTAATTTGACTAACTTCTTCAATTTTAGTATCATATTCGCATATATTTAGTGGTGGTGGTTTACTTTGGTAATTTCGGAACTGCATAACTTTAGTTTTTGTAAGATTTACTTTTAGGTTAATAGATAGGAGCCAGTGTGTAACAGTTTTCAGTGTATTTGATACTTCAATCTCGATATTGTTTATGCATTTATCATTTTGTATAAATATGGTTGCATCATCAGCGTACATTATACACATGTGATTGATAATGTTTGGCAATTCATTGACATAAATCAAAAACAAAAGAGGTCCCAGTATACTACCTTGTGGCACACCCAGTACCACATTTTCGAAGCTAGAATATACAGTTTCTATTGTTTTGGTGTCTTTATTAAATATTTCTAGTTTAGTAGCCTGAGTTCTATTACACAAGTATGATTCTATTAGATTTAAGGGTATACCTCTGACACCTATCCTTTCCAATTGTTTCAATAATATATCAAATTTCAGACAGTCGAATGCTTTTGACATGTCTAAGAATATAGCAGTGCATTGTTTTTTGTTATTGATGCCTTCCCATATACCCCGCAAAAAATTAAATATTGCTAATGAGGTTGACTTCCCTCTCTGAAAGCCGAATTGATATTCATTTAAGATTTTGTTATTGATGAGAAATTTAGATATTCGGTTATATAGGGCTTTCTCAAATATTTTAGAGAAACTAGGTAGAAGAGCTATAGGCCTGTAGTTATTGATGTCATGTTTGAAGCCTTTTTTGAATATAGGTTTTATTACTGCTGCTTTAAGTTTGTAGATGAGAAGTATGTGTAAAAACATGGTCTATATGATCAATAAATGCCATAGATGCGATGTGTTTAATAGGGTTTAAACATTCGTTGCTTCTCGCATCTATCTCTGTCGTTAGGATTTATGTTCATATGCTATAATTATAGCATTTTTGTGTATGATAACAGGACTCATTTAATACTAAGACTTTCAAATTAAATAATTATAGGTTAGACACAATCAAGCAATTTGTTTATTTTATTGTTTATATATAAATAAACAAAGATATTCTTCATTGAAATTAAAATACTTTATACTTCATATACGTATCTACCAAAAGCTTAAAAACCAGTCAATTTTATCCGATCGAATAATATTTTTGTTTGAAAGTCATTAAATGTATCAAAGTGTAGGATTACTCTGACGCAGTTTAAATGCACGTTAGTGACAGCTGAACCTAAATGTACAATGATTCTATTCTAACATCACGTAAAAACATCGAAACGAATTTTGACAATAAAATAAATAGAATTATTGGGAAGAGAGGAACTCGCCACGCACTTATCCTTACCCAACTATTGCAATAGAAAAAGGTTAGGTCATCTTGCAGTATTGCGCTTGGAAGCGGAATACTGCAAGTTGGAGTACGCCTGAGTTCCACGTCGTGGCTGTCCCCATCCAGAGGAGTTCGGTATTGTCAACCTTTTTCTATTGCAATAGTTGGGCTGGGCGAACCGAGGGTGCGTGGCGTGTTCTTCTCTTCCCAATAATTTTATTACGATGGATTTCCGCCAAGTAATTCCTACTTCGATTCCATAAATAAAATATTTTTTTAATAGCAGCATGGAGTCTGGAACTGCGCCTGGAAGACTGCAATAAGCCCAGCTACAGGAGCTGGGCTTATTGCAGTCGTGTACGTAAAAGTAGTGTAGTGTAGTACGTAAAGTACGTGAGGTCTTATAAACATTATAAAACTGTCGCCCTTCGACGATTTCGCCGTAAGACTATGTACAGTCGCCTGCAATATTCCTTGGATACCTTAAGGTCTAAAATTCCGTGAACACTCGAATTAGAATAAATATGAATGAACTAGATGGCGTTGTTTTATAAATTACGGCTATATTAGCTATCGACGGTACACTTCTAGTCAGATGTAATTCTTATATACTTACTTATTTTTTATTTCTAAATAAGTACAGTAATAACGTTGAATAGAGAAATTGTTTAAAGTAAATTTAACAAAATTTAGTTATTAAAAATCTACTTTTTATTTTATTGTAGTACACTGCCATCTTTTACGATATTACTAAACCACTTAACAGTTCTTGTATCGATTTCCGTTAGGTGGTGTAAAATACCGGCTTATACCATTTTAGTTGTGACATGGTATACTTTTTGCAGCTCACTGTACATATACTATTTATGTAGCAAATCCTGATTAAGAATCTAAATGTGATTGTAAGTTTGTTTGTTTGTTACGCGTCCACGCCTTAACTACTCAACCGATCATCATTAGTTTTTGTAAACACATTGTCAGGGGTACAAAAAGGGACATAGGGTATCTTTCATCCATAAAAAAACACTGTTATATAAGCCGCGGGCAAAAGCTAATCCCTACTATACATATAATATTATAAATGCGAAAGTAACTCTGTCTGTCTGTCCATCTGTTACGCTTTCACGCCTAAACCACTGAACCGATTTTGATGAAATTTGGTACAGAGATAGACTAGGCTTTGATAAAGGACATACCCTTTATTGTAAAAAAGAGCATAAAAGGGTTGAAATAAGGAATGAAACTTTATATGGGAATACGTATGCCTCTCCGCGGAAAAGGAGAGTGGAGAGATTATGTCGGGCTCACCCGCGAGAAGTTGGCATGTCCCGGATTCTACCGACTAAACCCACCACGGTGTGCCAGCTTGCTGCCTTGAGTGATAGGTGGGTCACTGAAACTGAAACTACATCTGTGATCCACCCAGCAGTGCCCAACGCAGGCATGGTATGCCTGCGGGCGACGACTCCTGGATTACGCGCAGAAGGATGCGACCGCTATCAGGTTCCTTTCGCTGTCGACCATGGCTTTGATCACAGCTGGCAGCGACAGGTCAACACCTACAACGTCGATGATTTCACGGCGTTGCACCGTCCAGGCAGGACAAGAGCCTCGAGCGTGTGCTGCGCCGTGTCCTCAATACACTCGCAGTGGTGGCAGATGGGACTCAGTTCCCTCCTTGCAACCGTGTGCAGGTACTTGCCAAAGCAACCCTGACAACACCTGCACCAGTCGGAAGGAAAGAATCCCATGCTGCCGCCCTGCCCACCACTCTAACACCGGCTGGAGGGCCCCGATGGTTCTGGATTCAGCTGTGGACACCTCCAGTCGCGCCTTCTATTTTAAGAATACTCCCTGGCGGGCTCGGTTCCTTATGTCATTTAAGACCTCCGGGAGGGGACGAACCCCCATCCCGTACAGCCGAAATCACTTTATATGCTTCGGCGAGCACTTCCGCTTTCAAATCCCACGGGGGAGTTCCAGCCAAAGCGCAGGCTGCATCGGCCGAGACACCGTGAGGTATTCGCGTACGACCCCGACCGCCATGACTCTCTGCGGTCTCCGCAAAAGAGTCCTACACTGGGTGGTCAAGGAGTTCACCCACACCAGTGTGCCGTAAAGCGCCATTGACCGGACAACCCCTGTGTAGAGCCACCGGCAACCTACGCTAGGACCGCCCGAAGTTAGGCAAGAGCCGCCCAAGAGCAGACGCACCGCCGAGAAGCCTCGGAGCGAGACAGCTGAAGTGTTCGTCGAAGCGCCATCGCTCTTCCAGTACCAGGCCTAAGTACTTCATATGGGCCTGGACTGGGACACGAACCGAGCCCACCACCATTGAGGCGCCGCTAGGTGGCTTGCGACGGGGCCTATGAAATACTAGGGCCTCTGTTTTGGAGAGAACCATCCGCAAACCTAGCGCCTCAATACGTCCGACCACCTGGAAGACCCTTACGGTAGCCAGGCGGGACGCCTCCTCGAAGTTACCCCCTCGGGCTGTAACGAGAGTATCGTCAGCATAGCTGATGATGTTCAGCCCGGGGTAGGACATCACGTAGGGCCCAGTCAAACCCGATGTCTCACAGGAGCGGACCAAGAACAGAGCCCTGCGGGACACCGCACGACATGGGCCGCCGCCAGACTTCACCACTGACTTCGAGAAGGACACTCCTTCCTCTTAAGTAGTCTGCCACCAGCCGATCTAGGTACAAAGGATAACCTACATTTACGCGGGCAAAATCTAGTAATATTATAAATGCAAATGTGAGTTTGTTTGTTTGGTACGCTTTCATGCCTTAACTACTCAACCAATCATTATGAAGTTTCGTATTCACATTGTTAGGGATACAGAAAAGGTCATAGGGTACACACACTTTCATCTAGAAGAAAACACTGTTCCCAAGGGATAAATAAATTGATTAACAAAATCTACATCAACGCAACCGATTCGGCGGGCAAAAATTTAGTCAGAATATAATTGAATGCAATTGTGAAAATTGTTTATATACAAGCGTATATTTATATACAAGTGTATGCCAAGCGTCTGAAACTCACTAGTTTGGACTGAAACAATGAATGAACATTGAGTGGCAGTTGCAACCTCATCACTCACTGTGACACTGCGTTCGTTTTACCTTCATGTGCTGGGAAATATCCAATAGTTTTACTATATTTTTTTTCCATTTATCGTCGGTTCGTTTGTTATGCAATGTTCAAGCCTCGTGTCTATTAGGATAGGTATTTTTTATCTATGCTACTGTTACAGTTCATAACGAGTACCCTCAATACTATTTTTCTATTATGCTTACTATTCGAGTTGGTTTTGAAGCATATTTCTTATGACGAGATAATATTGAACGGCTGCCATCATAACATAAATAGTGTACGGCGTTGTGATGCTAGCGAAATCGAATCTATATGTATAAAAGAGAAAAGCCACTCACTCACTCCTTCATCACTGATTAAAGGCGAAATATCCAAAACTACTTGTGTGTTTGTCCTATGAAACTCAAATTTGGCAGCCTTATTATTTGTATTATGAATAACTTAACTACACGGATCACGTTAACAGTGAAGTAAGGTTAAGTGGTTGCTTCGTCACTGACACTACGGCAAAGGTTAAAATCGCCAAAATGTTGTGTGATCCACATATTATTATATTGTTTTGTAAAGCCCCCACGGTGCAGGAAAGAAAGAAAAAGCAAGAAGTAGTATTTTTTCTGTGAAGATAATATTCCGAGGTGAGAGGTTTAATTGTTACACAAGCACGTATAGTCATAGCTACCTGTGCTGACAGCAACGTTTGCTTTTTAGTAGTTTGAAAATCGAACATCAGTTTTTTACATTTTTGTAGGCTTAGGCACAGGTGGACTATAATTATACATTTAGGTGCTGTATAGGAAGACGGCGAGCCTATTACCGCCGTATAGTTCCGAACTTCTCTATTGGTAATAACTTTTGACGGTCATCTTTAAACGAAAGTGCTAAAAGTTGATACAAGTAGACAATGAAACAATTTAGTAATCTATTTACTGCATGTTTGGTATAGTAGCTTAAGTTATCGCCTGACTATAGCCACTGGGGCTGAGTAATATAGGTTCAAATCCCACACGGAGCAACAATTTGTGTGATCCACAAATAATTGTCCCAGGACTGTGTACTTTGTGTTCGTTGATAGAATTTTCGTAAAGTCTCTAATGTATAAATTATTTTAAATGTAGGCGAAGCCTATTTAAAAAAACAAAATATCTTAATTGTTGTTTGTGTCGACTATTTGGAGAATTTCAATAAATAATACTTGCTTTTTAATTTAGGTTGAGGACTTGGTGGACTTTGGTAGCGCAAAGTTTTCAAATGAAAACTTACAACAAAGGCCTATGCTGAGATATCTGTTCTTGTTGAATAACCCGACGGACATATATTCAGTTATGCGGACTTCTTTGATTATTGTTGCCTTAATATTCATTGTTTTTGGTTTATCTGCCTAACTAGCGCAGCGGTTGTAAACGGGACTACTTTAAATATGATCTCAGGTTTGATTTGGATCGTTCAGACTATTGGGTTATCATCTTAGGAAATTTTTAGTAACAGCACAGAAGCCTAGTAGCCTACATAGGTTCATCTTCTATTGTAGGAGCTATAACCATAGCTTGCGAAATGTAGGTAACATACAGCTCTGACTACCCCTTTATGTCATTCTATTCTTTCAAATAATAAATATTCTAGTACTAGGCATGTATAAACAAAACGTAACATTTATTTATTCACATAATGAAAATATTACAAATGTCAGAATCCTCCGATTCCTGCGCTAGTTAAATTGTTAATCTATTGTATAATACATGTGGTTGCCCTTGTCTCTGGCATAATACATAGACTTGAAATAATTATCATTTGGATCACATTCAAACAAACAGTCCCGTGTGGCTGTCAAAAACGGGAACACAGCAAGGTTATCACTGCGACGTCTACAAAATAATATGAGCTTGCATTTACCTTTGGATGGTATAAAATCTAAACTAATAATAAAATCATAAACGTTGGCGCAGTGGGCAAGCGGTAGACTCGATACTACTACCGACCCGAGTTTTATGAGTTCAAATCCCACACGGGAATTTCTTTTGTGAACCATAATTTATTGTTCTGTTAACAGTTAAAGTTCCTCGAAACAGAGGGTGCGTAGTCGAAATTAAAAAAAAATTGTGATGACAATGGGGCATTGCCTTCTCAGAAGTTCCAGATTTAATTTGAAATATCACTGCTCTCTACATTTTGTAGATGCTTAAGAAAGAACGTATAATTTTATTGTGTCTCTGAAATGTACGCCGTACCTAACGAAATACTACTTCACAAATAAAGGTACATGATTATATCATAGTTTCCACAAACTTATTATTGCAGTAGCTGCTATGATATACACCTGACGTAAGCCGGAGTTTGGCTATGAATATTTTTACTCTGTCTTTATGACTCGAGCAAAACCGCGGGTAAAAGTTGGCGAGCAATAAATCACCTTCTACCGGCTTCACTTCTAGCGCAATTTTATGTATAGTGCCCGACAACGCGTAACTTAGTGTTCTTTGATTGATAACTTCCAAGGAATAAAGGCCTATAACGTACCGTAAGGATAATGACTACGATACTCAGCTTAGAGTACGTAATCATAATCTAATACTTATTATGCATTTATGACGAAAATAATGATTTCATAAGACGATAAAATATTTGCTACGAGCCTCTAAATTTATTAGAAATTGTAAAACGCTTACGTCGTAGCTAGTGTTCGATCAGCTATGTATGTATTTTACTATTCTACCTACCTGGCATAGTTGTCTACGCTGACGTCAAAGAAAACTCAAATCTCTAAAGTCCAATTAAAGTATTACAACATGTTTCTGTCAACATATTTTGAACACAGAGACCACAAATGTACCTGTTAAGCTCCGATATTTACGCCCTTATTACATGGAAGTTGGAGACAGCTAGTCAAATGTAGCTCTACTCATCCTTATGTAAAATTTAAAGGTTCTATATGTATAAAGTTTAATTATATCGGTGAACGGTTGGTTAATAAACATTGAATATTAAACAACCTTGCACCATTTACCGATGTCGAGCAGCAAATATAAAACATTGTTTCTATCATAAAAATGTCGAAGCATTGTTATAATTCAACAGATTTTATACCAATGAAATTGTTTTATTAAATAGCAAAGCTGCCGATATAGTTTTGTGAATGTAACAGCCGGCAACCGATAGTAGTTTGCGAGCTTGTTAAATATGTCAATAAAACTGATTGCTATATTGCATTGGAAAATAAATGCAGATAGCAGAAAATATCGCTTAGAACAGTGCTTGTATCACTTCAAATTTAACATGGACAATTAACGTAAATATTCGCAATACTTTTGTCCAAGGTAGGGCGCAATAAAAAACTACGCAAGTAAAGAATATACTTTTATCTGTTTCTGCTAACGAGATTTCTTTAAGAGCGATACGGTACGCGGCACGAATTTGTGCGTGCATATCACTTTGTTTTGTTAGTTCGGTACGCGTCTGACGTTCTCAGCGCCTATCTGAATTTCTAAACGATATTAATCTATCTAGAAATTTTCCTCCTCTATTACGTGGGATCTATAAATATAATCTGATCAGGATTCCCTGACATCTCTATGTTTTTTGCCACGACTGCTACAATAAGAATTAATATTAGACATAGGTGAATATTGACCAGGTTGCACGCTGACATGTATTGTTTTAAACAGACAGATCAGATTAAAATTTTTTTCTGAGGTCATTGTAAGATGTCCAGGATAGTATAATTATAGCAGTATAGATTATCTTCCTTTCATTAATAAAGGCTTCTAGATCGAAGTTAATCTCCATTTAGCCTTTATCATTATTTAAAATCGGTGCAGCTTTTATGCCCCAATCTTCTGACGTATGACATTATTAAATTAAAATGTGTGCCAAGATTTAAACGTTTCCATAAAAACATCGGCCAAATGATCCCGCATAATCCCAAGCATTGACTCCAACATGTGGAGCGGGCGTAATGATTTATAGCCACTTTGCGTTCTCGGGTCGTGGATTGGTCTCACAAAAATCATATACGTGAAGCCGACCGACAAAAGCGTCTCGAAAACTATCGGTAATAAATCTAGTCTAAGTTATTACAATAGAGTTTATTGAGATAGGGTGGCACATATGGTAGACTAACTTGCAATAACTAAGTCCTGAATAGACTGATCAATCTTCTAGATTAAGAAATGCGACGTGAGATAAGTAGGAATATGGATATCCCTTAATCTTCATGGTTCGTCATAAAGCATTGGGGTGGATGACTGCTGACTAATATCAATTATGGAGACTACTCATATACGCGGCCACGCATCTATGGCACAACTCACCAAATATTGTTTAAACTTGCTAAAACGCAGCTTTAAATGTAAATCATTCATCATCATATCTAATTCATTTTTATTTAAAATAAATATTGAATGACAGAATAAAAGCAATATAGCATAATTAACACTGTCTGCTGGGACTTTCGTTTCTATCTTAGAAGGGTGTCATGGTATCAGATTTCACCCCTGACCTCTCTCTGCGAACTTATTACTATCATTTATTAACAATGACACTACGATATAGAGATACGCAAAGTGATTCTACGTAAACGCAATATTTTTATTTAACACAACAGGCAGTTCGAAGATACTGGGTTTTATTACACAACTATATTTTTATGGCAATTATATAGAAATGTTTACATCAAAGGGCATAGGGTGTTAATTGTACTGACAATATAAATCTAGCAAATAAAATACAAGGCAAAGAATACCCTATCCATCCAACATCCCACACGCCGAGCTGTTTATTGACCGTTTGTCGATACCCAAAGTATTTCCATTAACAAAACACCATTTTGAACGTGTATAGAAAAAAATCTTTTCACATAATTTTCAATTCTCACGCCTTCCGTTTATCCAATGAAAGAATTCCCGCGCTCGTTTAATTGAATTTTTTCGCTTTGACAGATATTGATCGTCGGCAGTTTCAATACCTTTCTGTTTTATTCCACAAATACTTAGAAGCAGTATAATAAATCACTGAAAGTGAAAGCTGCTTTTTAAGCCTTTGAAAGTCTATAAATCATATAATAAATGAGGTGCCTGTGAACTATTCATATTTTTTTAATATAAACTAAAGCGATATTTGACGAATTATTATTTAAATTGGTACATAGGTATGTTTAATGCGTCACTAGTAGAAGTAAGAGAAATGCCAAAACATAAGTTTCAGGGATTACTTAGGGCTAAATCTTGCTATGAAACTGATAATTGCTCAAATTAGGACAGGTGACATAAGGAAATAGATCCTACCCTACTGAAGATCAAGCAAAACTATTCTGTTTAGTACTACCGAGGCAAATAGAGGCTCCTCCAGTTTCCTAACTGTTCCACAAAGGATGACATGTTCCTTGCTCGATATGGCGTTTTTAAAAGGTCGGCAATGTACTAGTGTTACAGGCATCTATAGATGTATACTATCAGCCGAGCCGTAAGCTTAATTGCCACTTAAAGCCAATTCTTTTTACTTTTTGATTCAGTGAATTTGTAATACGGTCACTGATTTTTATAGAGCTTTTAGCTATTACTGAAAACAAAACTAAAATACAATAATAAAATTGCTTAAAGTGGCTTCTTAATAGTCCTTTGAAAATATTATTTCAGTTCAACCTTTTATATTTCTAACATTATTGAATTTACAAATGCAGATAAAATATAGTTCTGTAATATAATTATAAGCGATCGTTGAACATGTGCGTTAAACGGTGATAGGCTCTATAGGCCTAAAGTATTGGTTATATAATATATAAAAGTCTTCCTAACCCTTCAAGCATAGAAAGGCATGGGATTATGTATGTAGAAGTTAATACTAAATATATAGGTATATAAAAAATAATGAAAACCATTTTGTTAAACCTACAATATATATTATGAATGATTAAAGACGAAAAATGTCTTTGGTTACGAATTGTGACGTTCAATCAGTGCAAGAAATGTTGCTAATATTTTATTGCTAGTATCATTAAGAATATTGCGTTCTCACTTTGTTAAGGAGCAAGTAGACCGAAGTCGAGATGTGTTTTACTATAACTAAAGTAACTAATCTGTGCAATAAATATATGTTTCAGAAAACGTTAAAGGTTATATTAGGTTTTAATTTAATTTATATATTGTATGGCAAGAGGTAGATTTAATGCTGATTTGTTTTAACTGTCATATTGTCTCGAATCGATGTAGTGGTATTAGTTTAGTTCATAGGTTATAATTATATCATAAAAAAAATCTATAGTATAAATATTACAAGTACCCTTTATGATGAAAGTCCAAATTGAATTTGACCGCAACGATAGTAATAAACAAATGTATTCTAAAACAAATATAAGTGCTTTGTAACTATATTAAAATTTCGCAAATAACTGACCCAGATAAAATTACGTAGCGTCCTGGCGTAGCACAGACGCGCGCCACGCTGGGTGAATGAGTCAGCGGGTAACTGACAGTGTACATTCCCTTTAAATTTGTCCCCTTGTCACAGCTGGCCGGAACCACTCAAAATAATTACAATCTCACAAAAATGTCACAAGCCCGACTCGTGAACAACAAAGTAGAACTGAATAAGTGATGAAGCGAGCCAATGATATTTATGATTGATGACTACAAGTCTAACATCTACGTAGTCACGACTGTGCTACTTAAATGAATAAATGTCACGTGGTATACCCCAAAAACTATCTCCGTAGGGGTTGGTTGCACAGTTTGCGGGCAACCTTTTTCGACGACAGGCTCGTCTATCACCATTTATCAGGTACAGTTCCACTCGAGCTAATACTGAAAAGTTTTCTAATAGAAAAACTTTTGCTCGACCTGCATATCAAACTGAAGTTTTCAGAGAAGTGTTGCCGGCGATGTTTGCTGTTCATGTCGGGTTTTTACTTACTTTTATATTATCACTGTTATATAAATGTTATAGGTGAGTTGTTTGTTTGACTATTATTATGTCACGTATATACACACATAATTGTTAAACTTTTTATATAAAGTAGAATACTACCACATATTAAAACGATAATTATAATATAAACTCACTTTATGCAAGTATGTATATATATATATGTACAATAAATTAAAATTATAAACTTAAAGGATACTACGTAACATACATATAACGACTACTATTTTATTTCGTAGAATAATCTTATCGATAATCATTAATGATGAACATGATTTGCAAGATAAAATAGCAGTAAATATATTTTATGTGATTTCTTTTATACATTTGATAGAACTATGTTTATATTAAATAAATGCAAAGGATGTTCTAGTAGTATAAAATACCAACGAAAAAGTAAATAATAAAATGGTAACATTTGTTTTGACGTCAGACGTCACGTCCATATACCAGTTTGCATGCGCCCGATCTAGTATCTGGGTCTCGCTGAGCTCAATGTTATCCAAGCGCGGCCTTATTCAGAGACAAGGTTGTATCTGACTTCAGCGTATTGTGCTTCGCTTTTCAGATAAAAGACGTTGTATTTATTATTTTCTCTTAATTTTTCAACAAAAGCCTTCAAAGAACTTAATATCTGGGATTTTCTAATTAAATATTCCGCTTATTTTAGCCATAAGTTGTTTAATTCATGAGATTGCTTTTACCCTGTTAAAATTAAGTTGTGAAAATTGGTGCAGGTAATACTTTACTGAAGTTTAATTACGCTATAAATAGGCGTTATAGGTAACGTATGCACGCTAAGTTCACGAAGTATGAGCTGCCAAAGTCAAAGTCTAAGAGTTTGGTTCACTTTATTGTAGCTGGCTGGCGGGTGGCGGGTGTCGCTGCCATATGTCACGTTCGCAGCCCGCCAATTTGTCTGTCATTTGCCAAATCCGAACGCGCCTTGAATATGGGCCGAATGTCTACTAAATATGTATTCAGTGTTACCGCTCGCCGACTATAATTTCACATACATTAGATTACGCCTCATGTCTATGGGTAATTTAAAGAAACAAAATTATGTGTTCTTTTTGCGAAGGAGATGTAAATTGACAGATTTGTATTCACATGTCGGTATCACAGGAAATTGTGTTTTTTAATGAAATAACAAAGTATCAAGATCAAGTCACGTCTTCGTTAGATATATAATCAAAACATTCGACTTATTTTATATTCATTACATGTCAGTTATACGATATTAAACTTATATCTTAAATCTAAAGTGAGAAAGTCTAAAATTAATCTTAATTTTTCAAGAAAAATTTTTAAGCGGCTCTTGAAAATGGTCTGCTGATCTCTTCAAACTGCTATCTCAGCATAAAACTACTTGTCAGTTACGCAATAATACTGGGACGGCTTCTCTGCTATAGAGTTCTTTTAACTGCCAACCATCACCTGAAGGGATAGAGAAAAAGGAAAAAGCAAAACGATTGGATTTGTGCACAAACTGAAATGAATTCTCACACGTTGCGTATAGCATAGTGCCGAATATTGCGAGTTAGATCTCTTTACGGGACAACAAAACTGTGTGAAATAGTTGTTTCCAGTACAGGTGCGCCTTGTGACCGATATTTCAATATATTTAAAATCCCCCGCTGGCCGAGGATTTTTCCTAGAATCAGAGCTGTCTTCAAAATAGAGACATCGTTGAATAAAAACGTTTATTTTAAAATAGAAATTTAACTCGCAACTCACTTTTGTAAAATAATATTTTAAATATGTAATGCCTAGTGAGTGGTTTCGTTTAGAAATTTGACTTTAAATAACTTTATTACTTTGATACGTATATGTATACCTATATTTTAAACATAATATTATTACTGAATTTGCGATACATCGTTGTAACTGCATTAGGAATTTGATTTAGTTTGAGAGTTAAACGCCTTGTGGACCCTCAAGATGTGATTAAAAGTACGAATATGTATATTTAGCCAATGCAGTTTTATACAACATAGAATTTGTATGATTTACAGTAAATCGAATTTACTCGTCGATAGTCAAAACCTTACAGATGGCACACCTCCTTATGAAACGAGTAAACTCTGCTCAATGCATAAACACAACATAAGGTTTTCCATCTGTAATACTTATGTAAGATAGAGATTCTTCTCCGGTACAGCCGATTGCTATAAACATATACTACGAGTATAATGACGACGTAAAGCATTTTAACAACACAAAAATATAGAACCGAACTTTAATGTTTCAATACAATTTCTTATTAAGTAAATTACAAGACAGCTTGGTATAAATTATCCTCTACTTATTTCAGAGTGTAGCTACTTAATTTGGTATTTTATAGTATCATAAAAATAGCGTGTACCTCCTCTCTTGGGCACTTAGCATACCAAATAGGTAACAAATTTATAAACTTAACTAATTAGGCGAACGCTGGACTGAGTTTCATGTTTGCTCTGAACATCGTAAACTTCTTCTAAGTTCCTAATTTGAAACGGCCGTAATTATTGTTTATCTGAATCATTTACGAAGTTTGTTCCCCTAGAGAAAAGTGGTAATTAAAAACGTAAAATTGTGGTGTGCCCCTTTTTATATAAGCAATAAACTAGATTGAAGATAGTTACTTTTACACTGGCAACATATTAAACATTTTTTATGATGGTTTTGTTTGGTCGTAATTAAAAGAGTTACATTTTCATATTTTTTTAAATAGCACTTGCACTGGAGAACTTTCCTTATAATGTCTTGAATTCCTTAAGGAGACAAAAATCATAAAAATTACCAAATTTAGACTAGCTTTTATTCGAAGTGGGAAGGCACAACATTGTAAATTATTTGGTGATGCAAACAAGTCATCTTACCCAGGTAGGTATCATTCTCTTACACATAAAACCAGTTTTAGAGTATTAATACTATTAATGCGTTTCAACTGGTAAGTAAGATTTCCGGAGGCTCACCGCACATTATTCCATCTTTAATGCCTTTTCTCTTTCGTGTTGCATGATATATATTTAATTCCTAATGGGTATTTTGCGATCATGCATATTATTTAACTTAAAATGATTGATGTGTCGACAAACTTACACCGGCTGTGGTCACAACCTAACTGCTTAGCAGAAGCTTAGACTGAGAGTCAGCTTATCTCTAGTGTTGTTATTATTTATTTATATTTAAAGCCTTTGTAGTTACATGCTACGGTAACTGCTTATTATCAGGTGGACCGTTTGCTTCTTTTGCCACCTTGGTAGTATAAATAAATTCAAATTTCAACATTCCTGTTTGCGGGTAGATTGTAATACTTGGGTCTCAATGCTACGGAATCTATCAATTGCTATCAAGATAAGTTCATACTATATCCAGTTATTATACTTGGTTTTGAATTTCCGTTATTTATAACTGAATTTCATGTCAGCACATATTTCAACAATGTAGTCTATCGTTTTAGTGGAATAAAGTGGTGTTACGTGTTTTCGCATTCACCATTCAGCGCTAGTGTTTTATGTCAGCTTTTTGTTCTTTTACGCGGTTTAGTATCTAATATGTTCTAGCTTATTTACAAAAGCCCGTAATCTCATTTGACAGATAGTATGCAAAAATCTTCAGAGTCTTTTGCATATTAATTGAGGCAACATATTGAGTAGACAAGTGTTCTTAAAAAGTTTTTTCATCTAGTTCAATGATATTATTTGATTTATGTTTAAAACGTTTATGTATATACATAGTCTCATGCCCCTGTCCCTAAAACGATAGGCAGAATTGGATTGCACCCATATTTAGCAAAGTCGGATTTTTGGCCCCAAACTTAAGGTGCGCACAGTTCCAAATTCCGTGTTACTGCTGAGAATTCCTTTATAAAAATGTCAATACAATTTTGTCCGTCCCGAGAATCGAATCCGGGATCACAGCAGTCCTATCCACTTCACTGAGGTAGACAGTTATGTTAATCTACAGAATATACATTTGTAAAATGAATACCACTTCTCCACTTTCAGATGCTGTCAATAACGTATTATCCTCTGTCGACCTTCATTCTTTTTGTAAAGCTACGTATTCATTTTATTAAATGTAGGTATGCATAGTCGCAAAATATATAAATATTCTTAAATAACAAAGGGTCCAGAGCCTGTCACTTGCCATTATATTATAAAAAATAATAGAACGTTAAAAATATATTCATATTTATTTCAGAAAATCGGAGTATTCTTTTTGACCTTTGACTTATTAGAATACGTAAATGATTATAAGTAAGATGAAAGCACTCATTAAGGAACTTTAGGTAACATACATTTAGCCTTACGTCTTAAGAGACTTATTCCCTATCTCCCTTATTTAGCCATTAGCCTTGTATGTAAATTTCCTACTGCTACTCTTCTCAGTGTAAGAAGGGTTAGGTTATAGTCTACTACTGTGCGGGAATGCAGACTCCACATATCTTCATAAACATTTTGGAGAACTCTCAACCTTGCCTTCCCCGTTAAGGCAAGGGTTTATAAACTTTTTCTTTTTGTGCGTATTGCACTTACTTGTAACTTTGAAAAGTCGGAGGTGCGTGCCTTGAGATCTACGAGAATCCCGAGATCTCTTCGTGGCAGTCCGACGGTTTCCCATTAGGCTTTTGCTGCTGATAGATGTATACCTCATATATACATAAGTCTATGGTATCTACTAGTATCATTAATAATAGTAAACATATCGGAGGTTTGGTTGTTTGCTAAATAATTACGCGCAACGTATTTAACAAAATTGGATAAAAAGTGGCACGGAGTATTTTTATACCGGTGTGTGTTCTCTAGGTTTCGTTCGATAAAGACACAGACAATTTCATATAAGTACCAAAAAAGAATACTGTACATCTGTTTGTATATTCTATAACACTTATAATAATATAATTAATTATTAATATATTATCACATACACACAACACCATCTAGCCCAAACTAAGCAGAGCTTGTACTATGGGTAAATGTAATATATTAATACGTGTACTATAATAAAATCCATTAGGACCCTAAACAACAAAACTTACCCCTCGTGCATGTTGTCACTATAAACTTACAGCTTAATATAAAAGTAAGAAAAATTCAAGCGTTTAATACCTAAACAGTTTTCCTTCCACATCAATACGTACAAAAATGAACTAAGCTTGGGAACAACCATTTCCCATTACCCCAAAAAAGGGAGTTTCATATCCCAATCGGCATTATTAGCGTGTGACAAGTTATTTTTGTGAGATGCGCACATACGCAATAAAGGGCGAGCGGAGGCGACGGCTAGACAGACATGAGAGAATTGATAAGGGTCACATTGGAACATTACCCAACGGACAAGCTAAGCCACGTTCTTTTTTAGCTAAATTAGTTAAGCGTTATGTAGCCCCATATGGGTAAGTCAAAACGGGTCGGGTGTCGAAGATCCGCGATGGGTTGCCAAGGATCCGTACTTATCTGACTAATCTAGGGTTTAGTGCCCTTCTTTGTTTGAATCTTTCTTTTTCTGTTAGATACAAACGTGTTTATTTATATGTATACATGTAATACATATGGGCGATAGAGATAACAGTGATAGCCTAATGGGAGTACGTTGGACTGTCATACAGAGCTCTTAAGTTTGATTCACAGGCACGTATGGCCCTCTAAATTATCTAAGTGATGCTCAGCTTTAATGGTACGTTAAGGAAAATATCATGATGCAACCTGGATGTCTAAGAGTTCTCTATAATATTTTCGAAGATATGTAAAGTCTGGCAACCCGCAGCGTGGGGAGGGTATCCTTAACACATTTTCTGGAAAATTGTCTGGTAAACAGCATAGTCACTGCCTATAACATAGGACCTAAAAAGAAATTAGAGTGCAATACACCTTTAAATTTTTGTGGATATACAGACGTGTGTCTGTCAATGTATGGAAGTATTGAAAATTTAAATGGCAGTAGTATAAGTTAATAAACTTGCGACAATCGCTTCAGATTGTGGTTTCAATTCACACCATTGTATTAACAAGTACCACCTCATCCCTGTACAAGCATGTAGGTTCAATTGCAAGGGTTATTTAATAAAAAACACCAGTAATTTGCAAAAGAATTTAATAAAAACATTAAACAATATCGATACTAACTCAAGTTAGTATCGATATTGTTTAATTATTTCAGCTACGGCAAAGTAACAACACTTTGCCGTAGCTGAAATAATTAAACTGTTAGTAAAAGTTTAGCTAGTGGGCGTATGTTTAGAGAATGTTCAGATTTGTTTGAAAATCACAATAGATTTTTGGCAACAGCATACATATTTGAGTATATTGAACCAAACATCATACCGCCTGTGCCTCAATAACTTATTCGCTTCTCAAACTCGTCGAACATCGAAGCCAGGCTGGGCTTAGACTCGCGAATATATTTCCAGTTGATCGTTGGACACAGAGACTTGACGCACTCCACGATGTTGGAAATTCTGCATCCATGTTCTCGAATGTAACATGGGTGCGCATTGTTTATCTAACCGCCCATTCCAGCGTTTTTGTGTACCCATCACTAAAATGATATATTATTGCTCTTTTTATATAGCGAGATCTGTTTGAGGAGGCCTATGTTTTTTATTACATTCTTTATTCGCATTGGATTATATTAAATGTATAGAAGTTAATAAACGTAACTTTACTAAGTATCAGTAAATGTACTTAAGTACATATTATTATAGAGCCACAAGTCTGGGCGATAACTGGAGTCATATATGTATGTATATTTTTCAATTAAAATAAATTGTAACAAGTTTATACCCGTTGCCTCGTCTCAACAATGAATTTTACGAATTTATTTCAGAAGTTTTATTATAAATTGTTTACGAAAACGTTATTTTTTAATTACTTTGAAATTCATGCCTCGAACTTATTGCTCATTTTCAGGTGCTCGTCAATGTTTGCAATTACGCACAAGTTGGTACTTCAGATTTAATTAATATTTTATTTGCAAACATAGATAAAATTAATAATTTATAAATGCATAATATTGACAGTATAGCCAAAGCAGGCATGGCGGCATGATTAATAAATCTTACCGATAATGGTGATTGAAAATTGCAAATTCGGTCCGCCGATTAATTTATCAATACTTTTTCTGTTAGCTAAGTATCCTTTAGCGAAGAAAGATAACTACGCAATCAAACTTAATGACTTTCTTCACGCTGATTGGCCGTGAGTAAAGTACTAACGAGCGTTGATTTCAACAAAGTTCGCAAATTGTTTGCTTATTCAACGTAAGGTAATAACGGTGGGGACACACAGCCATAAATCGTGACAAGCGAGATATAAAACATTCAGCTTCGTGTGCACTATACCGCTATCGATCTCTTTTGTAATTATTTTGCTCTACATATTTTACAGTTTGTGGGTTCTCGTATCGAGCTCCGATAACAATCATTGATTTTACGTATGTAAGCTATGTTTTTATTCAATGGGAATAAATTACGAATTTTCAATAATTTTATTATATTGCTACTCAAAGTTCGATTTATTTTATTTATTCGTTCATAAATGTGCCCTTTGGAGGCAAGTCATAATTATTTATGATTAAACGGATCTTACAAATTTATTTAAATAAAATAAGGGCCGTTGAATCATAAAAGTCATATTTAACGCTATTTACAGATGCCTTCTGCTAGATTAGGTCTTTCCCTTGATTTATAATTTCTGATCAGGCAGTGCAACTCTTTTTTGTCGACGTAAGAAGAATTTGCATAGATTTAGGCACAAGTGCCCGCGAAGCCTAGCTTTCTTTTTCGAATATTTATAGTTTTTACCTACACTTGGTTTTTATATATATCTATCTACCTTTATTCGTTATAACAGCAGTTAAATACTCTAAATCAAATATTTAATATATTTGCCTGTTTTTAAACAATTTTCACCGGCTATAATAAAACTGAGATGCACTCGACGATTAAAATGAGGTAATTTATTCTTAATATAATTATTACTTTTTTCTATCGTTCAAAGCAGGCATTGTTTGTTTTATTGTCTGCTAAAAGGGTTGAATATGTGTATAAGACTAAGATTTGAAGTGAACTAATAGAAAATTTTCCCAAAGTTGACAGAAAGACGATTACGAAGCATTGAAATACGTCGAACTTGAAATGATTGGATCTTTGCATTTAATGCTGCTTCATCATTATTATTAATAATAGCCCCTTTGTTATACCTCATTCTAATAAAGTTCTTTAAATATTATATTTCGTTAATGCATCTGTGGCTGATTGCTTTGAGGCTATCTTTAGTAAAAGTCACAATTTCTTCATAGTCTAAAATAAGAATTTAATATGTTTTCAACGTTCGGTTCATATAAATATAAAGTATACTTCAACGTAAAAGTGATTTCTTACATTAAAATAAATTCCCAAAGCTAACTGACAAAGAGTAAGTGGAACGATTTGATCAAATTCTTAAGGGACTTAAACATTGACGGTGCTTTCTATACCCGTGATACGTACACGCAATAAACAAAGAGCCCGATAAAAATGACCCGTAAAACGGTATAAATAAATAATGAAATATTTAAGTAGGTAGTCTACGTCGGTGACAGGTGACATGGCTTTCCGTGAGTGACACAAAATGTCACTGTAGGAAAAATCTTTAAATAGAAATAGGTAGCAATTTTTTATTTGGCTGTGAATTTTCCTAATGTAATCACTTTTTGTCAAACGCTTGGATGTCGAATAAATATATCTCTCTACTCTGTTTATGTATTTTAAATAAAGTACATGGAACTCATACCACAATTTGATTTAACTATTTTACGGCAGGAGCCTAAAGTCTTTGTTAAGATCACGTGTAAATTACACAAACGAATTAAAACGTGTTGAATCTTATTTAAAATGAGTATAATTATTATAAGATCAATCAATTCATTGTACGCAAAAATACTCAGTGTAATATTGCCGTCACTTTACCTGACCTTGTCTATCGACCTTGTATTTTATAAAACCAACATTATTTAAACAACTTTGACACATTTTATAATTATTTTAAAATGCTTAATAAAAAACACGCACTATTAAATCACAAATACCAACAGATTTTATTAAAAAACGAATGTAAAATTGAATGCGCTCCAAAGACCGTCTTATGTATGAGCAAAAAAATGTGACAACGGTCATTGCGAAATTCATTTTGAAGCGAATCTATTTCTAGCAGTAAAAGTAATAATATCCAAACGTTTTCGATTATAATAATAATAATTCAAGACTCGTCCAAGCCCACGGCCCGTCGCGCGTCTCATAGAAATATATTAAGTAATGTATCGATATTACGATCATGTTCGGTTTATTATATATGATCGACAGTTAGACATGAATTCGGTATTAAATATCGCTTGTAGTGTCCAACCGCGTATGGGTCGGTGTTCATATTCGCGACAACGCTGACTCAGCATAATCTCATCGTGCAAAAGGCTGCTCCGGACGAGTCACGTACAGGCCGCTTCAATTTATCAGCTATCAGCCAATGTGTGGTCCCTATGTGGGCTTCACGCGAATTTCACATAGTTATACTGTATATGGAACACTTGGGCCCCAGTGACACTTCATAAAATATGCCTCAGAGCGCCAGCCCATATAAAAAAGTACGATACAAATGTATTGGAAGGTTTATGAATAAATAAGGTATTACACATAAATAACATACGGTGTCATTTTGCCCGGCTGTAATTAATCAAATGTCATCGTAACGGGCGTGATTACTGGTTACATGCAATTAATTACTGAAATATAATATCGTGTACATTTTGATCAAAAGAGTTTGGTTGCGAGGCAGTTTAGCAACACAATATTCATTGGCTGTTGTCAAAGCTATGTAACTGTGATTAATTTGTCCTAAATACAAAGTGCAAATGATGTTCTAGAAATTGCATCACATGCGGGCGTCTATAGCGTATCTAGCAATGTATGTGCATCTAATTATCAGAAATGTTATTATGATTTCATCTGCAAAACATGTCTGATGTATAATATTACTGGCAGAATCGTCATTAGAGATTTTGTTGTTTTTTAGATAGTTTATTAAGATCACATACTGCCTCGTTGATATCGTAGTAAGCCACGATACCACATACGCGCAAACTTAAGAGTCTGCGCGTATGTTAGTACGATCATGAGAGCTTGGGCTCGATTCCGAGGTTGGGCAAAATGTTATTTAATTTTCTAAGGCAATTTTTGTTAACAGTGCCTGATGCACAAAAGTGTCATGTGTACAAGGGAACTAAAACTTAGCTATCAAGATATGAGTGTAATACACTACTGCCTATCCTTTTAGGAATAAATATACAGATGTAAGCCTATGTAACAATTTTAATGTTACTCTACGTCAATTGTTATTAACCGTGACTTTGTAAATTTGACCTCCATCGGGATTATTAACATCGCAAAACGTTAGTGTTGTAGTATTCTAAGATAAGGGCCATTTATAGCCTATCTAGGACTTAACTACATACTTAATATTGTTGGCACATGATAGTACTTTATTGGGTAGTTATATGAAAAGATTTTCTCTTCTTTAGTAATCAAAGCTGTAGCGATCTCCTTAAAAAATACGTTGCTGTTTTTCCAATATGAGGAAATAACACACACTCTTGCATTTATAATATTCGGTACGATGTACAGGGATGAATTTTAACAGGAAAGTTTTATATGTATTTTTTGGGTAAGAGGGTGACCTATATAAATAGCAATCGAGGGCGTCTCTCCTTAATCCTGGAATAAGAAGGTATTATGAGAGAAAGCCGTTGCTAAGCGTGACATCTGCTCTGGGTCGTGCCACGCCGAGGCCACGGCCGCGCCACGCGCCATGTGAAATAGTCATCCTACGTAAACACAGGCCGGGGGCAAACGATTTATTTATGTAATACGTTCACTATGCTCCGAATAGGTAATGATTTTCTAATAGATGATTTTACACTCAATAATATGGGTCATGCAAACTCAAGTTTGGTTTAAACAATTGTGTTTACATTAGTAAATAAGAGTGCTTGGCAAATTGCGCGTTTCCTCATCGTTGCAGTTTTAAAGTACACTTTGACAATAACGAAGTTATATTGTTTAGTTAGCGTTAGCTCGCATAAAATAAACTTAATTGTTATAAAAGGAGATTTTACAGCGCGTCCGAGAGTAACGATGTTAAGCTAGCTATAATAAAAATACTTTATCAGCCCTGCTTACCTGTTCCTGAGCATGATACTCTTCGCAGTATGAAAAGCTTGCCCAATGCGAATTGGCAGCCTTCACATATATTCAAAAACTTGCAGGTTTTCCACGATAGTAATTATCAACCTTAACCATTCAAGCAAGCGATAATTAAAATTTTAATATGCACATAACTTCGTAAAGCGAATGGTGCGTGTGTTTTTCCTGACAGGCTATGGTTAGTTGTATTTTGTTTAAATACATACATATATTTCACTTTTCATGTAAAAGTACGTAATGAGCAGGTGAACTGCGAACAACCGGACAGGGTAATTATTTTCTAACAAAGAAAAACGGCTATAAATACAAAACCAATCCAAAGCCAATTAACAGTCACACTTTAGCTTACGTCACAAAATCAACAAGGTATTAACTTTTGTAACAAGCGACTAAAAGGTTCATCACGTCGCAGGCGGCTGGCAGCGGGCGTTCTGGTGGTCTATATATTATTAGTGCGACCAAGTGTGGACGGCAGTGGGTCGCAATCGCCCAATGCCATAAGAAAATCAATGTGATGTAGTACGAGACTATTACTGAGCAACCAGCAGTTTCCATTGAAGCATCGCACTGAAGAAAAGTTGATGGAATATTATCACACCCGGTGCCCAATCCCGACCAACAATTAATAATTTAATCAACGAGTGGTTATTCGACGTATTCTTAAAAAGTCTAATTGAGCAACCGTACAAATTTCCACACAATTAATACATTTAACTGTGACTGCCAACTGCAACATCGATTCGACGAATCCCATCGGAATGGTTAGTGGTAGTTAAACAGATGCAGGCACCGATTACTTGCAACAAATGTGTTTATCTCGAGCGGCTTCATTTAGCGCGGTCAGTCATTTCACGATACTGACCAGCTAGATACGTCCATTAATATAAAAGCGGTTTATTTGATAACTAGATTTTGTCTGCGGTTTCGCGTAAATTTACGTTAGGTTAGGTTAGTAACAGCACTTTTGCCTGGGTGAAAGGTACCCTTTGTCATTTTCTGTTGCCCTGACAAAGTGTATGTGCAATTTCATGGTGATCGGTCGAGTAGTTAAGGCGTGCAAGCGTATCAAACAATTAAACTCTCATTCGCGTTTCTAATATTAGTTAAGATACGAAAACAACATGTTTGGTAATAAAATATACTTTCAAATGTATTAAGTTAGGGTTTGGCTATATTGATATTGTTGTGCAAATAATGACATCATTGAAGCTTGGAGTGTTTTATTTTGTGGGTTCTCTTTGCTTTTGGCAACAATTTTATATTGGTTGGAGGAATATAAATCTCTTTGCTACTTGTGTATTAACTGATAACACTAATGATATAGTGGATAAGTTGGTTTTCTCACAACCCCGCAAAACCACCTATATCAAAGTTATAAAATCCATAAAAATGTATAAGCACTTCTTTTACACGTTATTTAACTAATATGTAAATAATAACCTATTATAATTAAACATGGCGTTGAATAAATCCGTCTCGAGAAGGAAAGCTGTCATATGAAGAAGCAGGCAAGAAACTAATGGCCGCTGTTTTCAATCGCCAATTTGCTTCTTTTTCTATTTGAGCGGCTATGTGTACTTTTACATTCATTTATAACAAGAAGATATTATAATATGAGTGTTTGGCAAATCATAGACGCATTATAAATACACAAAATTTTAACGAAAAAGAAAACTGAGTACAAGAACGAATATTAAAAAAAAAAAAATACAAAAAATTTGAAAGTTATTGTTTTTCTTGTGAATAATTAAAATATTGTTATTAATTGAGTCGGTGTCAGCCAAGGTAGGTTTGTAACTATTTAAACATGAGATGTCTTACTATAATCATAACATAATATTGGAATGCACGATTAGACATACCTACAGACGCATGCGGCACGGGCGGTGAAAAAGACATAAAAAAAAACATACAGTCGAATTGAGAACCTCCTCCTTTTTTATGTGTGTTAATAACAAATAAAGTAATACTCACAGGAACTTATACTCACAATTGACGTAATGATATGATTAAAAATTACCTGTGAGTGAAAGAAACTTAATATCAAGCATTTTTATCTTCTATGTTGTCTGTGACCGAGTAATATACCCTTTGAATATTTTTATAAATCGAGTAAATTCTATTTTAAGTGAATTTAAACTCCGATTTTAATGTTGCTTAGGAATTGATTATAAAAGCGCACATATTGGTACACAGCTTTAAGTAACTTATTATTTTATTAAAGAAACTAATTAATTGTATTTTTGCCAAGTGCTAAGTAGGTAAATGTTTCAATGATTTACAGATAGTTGTTTAGAGTGTAGGTGGCTTTTGTATTTAAAATATCAAGGTTTATAGCCTTGCTTCTCTTTTTCAAGATAAGAGAAGATACCCAATAAAGTTACGACTCAACACTAATAAAAAAACAATTTTTTTTATTCAGTTTTAATTTTTGGCAATACTTACGAAGTGTAACTACATCACGTCTAAAGACCATCTCACTTTTCCTCTAAATAGAGTGTAAGAGACAAGCATGGTCCTACCATGACTATCTGTTACAATCTATTTATATTATAACGTTATTTAAATGTATACATTTAATCATTACTAGTCCATTGTATTTCATTTATAAGGTACATATTAATTAATGTAATTGGCTCCACAATGTACGTCCAACCAGTGTATCAAACAAACTCAGGGGTTGGCACATAGTGGTATGATTTAGATAAGTCGCCCGCTCTGCAACTTTAGTTTCACTCCGCTTACGACCACAACATAAACCGCATCAAAGTTTTGTTCAAAATTGTTCGAATATTTGCAATTTACTGATATTTTTACACTAGTATATTATATAATATTTGTAAATGTATCAGTTCCTGTATCTTGTTGATACCGTGACAACAGTTCGTGCACATTTTTGTGGCTTATCGTAAATTTGATTACTAGGATGGGCAAAATTTTCGAGATTTTTGACGTTTTCGATTTTTAGTCATGAAATTTGCAGTACTGTGACTGGAAATGAGCTTGGTAAACTGCAATAGGTTCTTGGCCTATGTCACCTAATTCATAGTTGGCCATATTATGTAGATGTGTAATACCTCAGTCATAGCCTATAAACTGTAACTTTAAAATAAAAATAAAATCATTATCAGTATAACATAAGTGTATTTTCAAAACAAAATCTTTGACAGTACAACATAAGCGTACTGTGATGTATGTTCCATATTAAATCACGAACGGCTGGAGTGTACTTACTATTTAGTAGCAAAGACGGTGTACAGTGGGTCATGTAGGGAGCACATCGGTCGCAGCCGCTCAGTTTCTGCTCCAACTAGTCCTCACACGGTGCATTACCCTCGTCCACCGCATTCGAGAGCTATTTGCTGCCGGGGATCAGATTAATGTTGCCACTTTTCTACTTGTCGTAACCACCAAACTTTGGTCCGACCGCCTTCACCCACTCAATTGTATTCCGAAAAGGAGTTATTTAGTTAACTACGCGTAGTGTAAAAAATTGCAGCATGTATTGAACTTCGCTTTGTTATATTATACCGATATTACTTTTACCTGTCAATTGTTGGAATAAAGATGTATTTGAAAACCTATTATGTCTGCCTACCAATGTACCGCTGAAGTACTATAGGTTACTGTGTTTCGACTGACACCTACCTCCCATTTTATAAGGAAAATTGTCCTTGTACACGTCGTTTGTAACTCCCACAAGTTAAGGTATTTCAACGACTAAAGCGGCTTTCCGCGCAAGTAACTATATACATATATATATAGTATAACATGAGCATGCAGTCCGCGCCAACTTATTACGTCGGCTTTCCTGTGGCACGGGGGACTTTACAAACATGAAAATAACGGCCACAATATTCACCCAGACTTGAAAATCTATATGTCCACAAATAGTTATCTCATCTTCTCCCATATGGGGATCAAAGATACTCGATGCACTGATAATTGCGAAGCGACTACTAGCCACTACACCATCTGGGCAGCCAATTTTAATTTACTTAACTAAAAATTACAGTCTTGCTAAACTTATATAACATAAACCTCAAGCTGATTGTATTTTTATTCTCTGAGTAAAGAAATATTAAACTTATTTACGTATTAACTCGAGACTTAATTCAAGATTTTGAAATTGCAGTGGCTTAATTGAGTTAATTTAAATAACACTGTTTGTAATTGGATTTTATCTTATTTAGTAAATATTCATTTTAACATACGATTTTTCAGCACAATATTATCTTGGTACCGTAGTGTTGCAATATTATACTGTAGTTGACCTCTGGAACAGTCTTTTGTTTGCTTTAAATTAGAAATACCTGGTGTACACTTACGTACAGCTTACGCTGCAATGGAGGCTTTCTGGCCCAAGCTAATGTGTAAACTGTGCCCAAACTGCTATGAGGTCAAAAACCTTAAGATCAAAAATTAAGTACATTTTTTACGGTGTTTAACATTAATTGATTAAATGGATCGTGACAACATACTACTTTCGGTAGCATGAGAAAAGTAAAAGGATAAAGTGAAAAAGACGGATAGAACAACTGAGAAGAACTTTAGCAAAAAATAGAACTCGTTTCATAATACCTGTTATACCTGTACATACCTATGTATAGACATAGACGTCATTATTATATCGTACTGGTAGAGAAGATAATAGAGAATAAAGATAAAGATAAATTTATTTGTCATAAACATGTGTGGTATACAAGACAAGTCCTATACATTGGTTCTTAATATTAATTACATTTGTATCAACATGTTTTTGCCATCACGGCGTGCAAATAATTATGATGAAGTTATATAACAATATTATGTAATAATATTAGAATTAATTTAGTATGATGACTTAATTAAAAAGTAAGTATAATGATAAATTATTGAAAATTAAAAAAGAAGGTCGTGAATTTATTTAGAGATAGTGTTGAGAACTATAGACCTATATCGGTACTAAGTGTAATTCCAAAAATATTGGAAAAACTGATAAACTATAGGTTAGTTAAATTTCTACAAAAAAATAATGTCATAGCAGAAAACCAATATGGCTTTATTAAAGGCAAATCAACAGAAGACGCTATTCTGTTTCACAAAGACAGCTCTTTGTGCTCTCTCTACTTTAAGTGAACATAATTACAGTAGAGAGAGCACAAAGAGCTGTCTTGAAAGTAGCCCATTTCTTATCTTTCCTCTACCCAACCAGAGATCTTTATCGTCTTGCTGATGTACTCACGGTTCGTCAGCTCTTTATCTTGCAGATTACTCTCAAACAGCACTCATCTCTTCCATTCGACACTTCCACTTCAAGCAAGAGAATAAAACACAAAGTCTGTCAAACTATTAGTAATAGATGGTCGACAGCATTCTGTAGCAAATTTTTTGGGTTTCTGGGGGGATATTTGTATAATAAAATAAATGGGGAGATCTCGATATACCATCTTACCAAGTCCATCTGTAAAAAATCTATCACATCGTGGTTAAAGACGCTGGGCTACGATGAAACCGAGCAATATAGCACCATACAGCTAAACTAACATACCATCTACATTTAATTTTTATGCTCCTATCCACTATTGTTATTAGATCTGTTATGAAACTAAACATTTTCTGGTCCTGAAGACACACACACACACACATACACTCTGACACACACACACACACACACACACACACACGCACGCACGCACGCATACACACACAAACACTCCCACATGGACACACACACTCATACGTATACCCAATAACACATCTCCCACAATGACGTACATTCTCAACACGAACATACTAGCCCTACTCATACATATTCCACCTATTCAGAGCACGGAGAGGCTGGTAATCTGTAACACAGGACCTCCTAGTACAGAGACCAGTCTCCCACACAGACTATACATTCGCTGCTTTCTTGTATGGACTGTTTGTTTATGTTGTTAAATATTATGTACTGTATGAAAGAAGAAAATAAACAAATTATTATTATTATTATTATGCTACTTACCGAAATTATCAGTAAACATCTTGACAAAAGAGAAAGAGCCATAGGTGTTTTTTTAGATCTCTCTAAGGCCTTCGACACTGTCTCTGTCCCGCTACTGCTCTCTAAAATGAAGTCGATCGGTATTCGCGGTATGGTACTGGAACTATTTCGTTCTTACTTCTCAAATAGAACCCAATACGTTAGAGTAGGCAACTTTACAAGTTCCCAGCAATCGCTTTCCTTTGGTGTTCCGCAGGGTAGTGTGCTAGGCTCTACTCTATTCTTACTGTATATTAACAGTTTATGTACCAAGTCGCTACCTAACTGTAACGTCATCACTTACGCTGATGACACTGCGTTAATCGTGCATGGCAGGGACTGGACTGAGACTCAACTCCATACAGAGCATGCGCTTAGGGCGGTGATGATGTGGTTGAGCGATAATCTGTTAACTTTAAATATAGGTAAAACAAAATACGTAACTTTTACACCCCGTACAAACACTCAGCCGCCTCCTGATTTTGAAATAACTGCACATAACTGTGAACTATAGAATTAATGCGGTTGCCCTCAATTAACCCGTACTGAAAATATAAAATATCTGGATCTTATAATAGATTGCTCTCTTAATTGGTTACCTCACATAAAGCTATTAACAACCCGTGTAAGGCGATTGATTCCAATTTTTAGAAAACTCAGAGCATCTGCCAATATCGAGACACTTCTATGTGTTTATCATGCTCTTGCTCAGTGTCTGCTCCAATACTGTGTTGCGGTATGGGGTGGTATTGGCAAGACCATTGCCTTTGGAACGTGCACAGAGGGCCATATTAAAGGTGATACTAGGTAAACCACGTAGGTACAACACTAGTCTTCTGTACACCGAATGTTCTGTGCTAACCGTCAGACAACTTTTTATATTATTGTAATGTATTTAGTGTCAGCTGTACTCCGGAAGCATAAAAGTATTACCTATATATAACGCGATTACAAAGCGAAACAAAACGAAAGTTTGATCAGTTACTCCGCATCGTACAACTCTTGCCAGAAATCAATTTTATGTTATAAGTAATAAATTATATTATGCGGCTAATCGAGCAAATAACATTCATACACTACCCACTAATAAATGCAAGGATACTCTACGTAAGTGGTTGCTAGGCTTGAACTATAGTCAAACAGAGGACCTATTAAATTCCTATACTTAAACCATATATTAGTAACATATTCATTCCTCATACATCACGCACTCACACCTTCCATTCACACACATCACACTAACTCACATTGACAATTATTTGTAATTACCTTTATTTAGATCTTGATCACTCGAGTGGTAACAGTTTTTAACAATATCTTTTTTAATATTATACTACCAAAATGTTTTAGATTTTAATTTCATTTCTCTCTTTTCTTGATGTGCCTAAACAATGAATTTCTTTGTAACAATCTCAGGGTGAAAGGCGCTGGCGACTGTAGCACAGTTTATACTAGTACGGTCGTCATCGAATTCTCTTTTCATATTAAAAACGCTTTAAAAAATTAATGTATTAGATTAAGAGAAAAATTGTTAAAATGAAATGATGAAAATAAATTATTATTATTATTATTATTAAATATGAACATGATATAATTATATACTTTGTTAGTAGTAAAAAAAGTCCGCGTTTACGGGAAAAGGCACGTTTGGCTATTCATAGAGAGACTATTAGTGCCTACACTTATGCATGGAAGTAAAAGTTGGGTATGGCAAAAGAAGCATGAGAACAGAATAAATGCTGTGAAAATGAGAGCGCTGAGAAATATATGTGGTGTGACTCTGAAAGATAGAATAAGGAATAGTGTGATTAGATGCGGCATGAAAGTGGATATAGGGACGAGAATAGAAAAGGGTATGGGTTAAGCTGGTTTGGGCATGAAGAATGGACGAGAAAAGATTGATTAAGAAAGTTTATAAGACTAGTGTGAATGGAACAGTCGCAAGGGGAAGACCTAGGCGAACGTTTCTTGATCAGATCAGATATGTTCTGGATAAAGGCCAGGTTAAGAGCACATTAAACTAGCGAGCGTGTATGAGGAATGTTATGAAAGTGAATGAAGCCGGAGAAGTGTGTCAGGATCGTAGCAAATGGAAATCCGTAGTCTCTGCCGACCCCTCTGGGAAACAGGCGTGAATCTATGTATGTATGTATATTTAAAAATAAATTATTACCTTTGTGTTCTTTATTTAAGAATACATCATTTAAATGAAGAAAACATAAAAACTTCTTTTGTTTTTTATATGAAAACGAGGTCAATGATAAAAGTCCCTACTTCTTGTTACTGCCTGAATGCGAATGTTTTAATATGTTTTTCTAAAATTGCTCACTTGAAAAATGCCAGGTGGACTGTCTCAAGTCTTGCGAGCAAGAATAGTGTTATTGCGTGAAGAAGGATATTTATTCTACAAGGCAAGTCGCAGCCAGTCTCCATTTCTCAAACGTGCGTCGTTACTACCTTGCAGAGGTACTGGAGCATGGGCAACCTGGCTGATCGACCTCGCAGTGGCTGCCCGGCTGTCTTTAGTGATGTTCAGAAGAGTTTCATCAGACTTCTTGCCGCCCGTGGTCCAATAATTAACACTACCAAACTGAGATTAGAGCTGCGAGCTGCTACTGGACTGGATATTAGCACTCAGACCATTTGTAATTCTTTACATCACTTTAGATTACGATCAAGGAAATCCTGGCAAGCACCTTCGAATACACGGGCACGCCAGCGACGCAGATTGCAGTGGACCAGAATATATGAAAATAAAATGAAATCAGGAGCTAGGTCGGCAAGTCTCACTGTTGGCCATGATAGACCTGCCTACATACCATTTTTACTATTGATTTACTATACTTGTTAACTTGACTTCAACCTATGGCTTGATGTCAGGTTGTACAGCACTGTACATTCATATGTGTAAAAAATAATCTCACCGCAATATCAGCAAAGAAATAAGAATACCTCTTATCATACAAATTTTAGTATAAAAAATAAACAAATTCCATTAAACCCAAATAGGAATTCAGGCGCAAATATCACATTCTAACGACGACAATAACCCCAAACATTAAAATGAAAACTTTTATCAAATAAAATACAATTCAGTCGTGCGTACGGTCGCGTCGGGGTAAAAATGCGGTCTGTAAAAGTAGATACATTCCCTTTACTCCTTGCTTCCGTTCACGCGCAGGTGAAAATATTACGTGGAGGTGTAAACGAGCCCCGGCAAGGCCTTTATTGCCGTCGTTAAGTTAAAATTTTCTCTCTTGAATAGCAAAGCGAATGTGAGACATAAACACAGCCATTTATGTTATTTGCAAACGAATATTGGGATGAATATAACGTGGAACGCCGGGGGTAAATTAACGCTTTCATATACAAATCGAGTAGAGTTATGTGAATATAAAATTCTTTTTATAATGTTTATTTGTTTAAAGCATATCTACATCAGATGCACTAATATACAATTCATTTGGAATAATTATAAGTGCTGTAATTTTTACATACAACCGCATTATGCTTTTAACAGGTCAGAGTTAGAATTAGAGAAAAATTATGTAATATTATCTCTATTTTGGTTTTCTAATTGTAATTAGGTTACAACAATCTTTATTGCAAAAACTATTTCGTAAAGTGTATGAAGTTTTTATACATTACACTAGATTTTGCCCGCGGCATCGCTCGCTTAAATGTAGATTAGGTTAGGTTAACTGGCCCCGCCATTGGGTGAGAGAGGGAACACCCCAGGTTTTTTAGTGGGTATACCAGCGCGTCTTGCTGGGAGTCCCACACACCCCGCCGGTGCCGTCCCCTAGCCGGGGGATAGTGCATGAAGCATTTTCCTGGGCATAAAAAAAAAAGGTTATGTTATAGAGGAAGAAAACCTCTTTAAAAATTACTAGTCGCGGCCGTTAGGCCGGGGTGGGGTGGGAAGCATAGGTTTCCTGCCCAGTCGGGCGTTTTTGGGGTGGGTGGATTGGTACAACATGGACCCCATCCGGCCCATCCCGAAGGGGATAGAGGGTGAAAACCTCTTTAAAAAATTAACAGTGGCCGTGGGTCTAGTCACTCATTCGTTTGAGGGTTAGACAGGCTTTGTGCCAACCGCGCCAAAATCGTAATCCTGACTTGCACTGGGCATCTGTGGTCACGTCTCGCGGCCCAAATAAGAAACAAGGGTCTTGGCTTAATCGCCTGGACCGCGAGGAAAAAACCTCTTCAGAAATTACCCGAATCCTAAGTTCTGGCGTGCAGCGAGGGGATGCATGGTTGATGGGTAGTTCAGCCGTAAGCACGCTCCCAGCCAGGGTACCTGCGGACCCCCTGTGTTGGGTTAAAAACTTAGTCTTACCCGGGTACAGGGATCTCTGCCCGGGCGGACGAGTATTTATCCCATACTCGTGGGTTTCATATGGAATTTAACAAAGACAAAAACAAAAATGACGTTCATTTCTAAACGTCAGTTCTATGCCTCAAGACGTGGAGGCGTACTCTGGGAGGGGGCAACCGCCATTCCAGCGCAGTGACGCGCGAAATATCCGGCACCGAAGTTTCCGCAGGGTCAAATTCTGACTCTGCGATGAGCGTTGCCTTGGGTTCCAGCCCGAACAAGGTGAAAACGAAGGAGCCCCAAAAAGGGAAAGGTTGGGGGGTATGCGTCCGCCGACAGTCGGGGATAGTGTCCCGGCTGTGCCGAGGACACGGCCGAGGTGTCGGGTGGCGGCGCTGGCACGCAGCGACTCCGTGTCGAGTGTGTTCAGCGCCGGCACCGGCACTGACATGGACGTCAAGTCGCGGGCGGGCTCGGGCTCGAAGGCCAGTTGACCTCAGAGCCGGTGCTGGTCGGCGGCTCGACGGGAGAGGAAGGAGGAGGAACGCCCTGCTTCCCCCACCCCCAAGTACCGGGCGGCGCCCGTGGTGCGACGTCTTCCGGCGCTACGCGTAAGCGCCTTACGCGTAGCGCCGGAAGACGTCGCACCACGCGCTGTTCAATTCTGGCTCGGACATGGAGGTGGAGGTAGTAGAGGGAACGCCCTGTGGAGGAAGAGCTGGTTCCCCGACGCCGCATCCCTCCGCGAGGAAGCTACTCGGGCCTCCTTCGCCTGCCTATCGGGACTTCCTCAAAACGGCTGAGGGCGCGGATGCGTCCCCCTCAGTAGAAGACTCGGTTGCCGACCTCAGGCAATGGTTCAAGGCTAGAGGGTGGCGGCCCGATCAGGTAACCTGAAGAGGGGGGGATTCGTCCGGGATGTGAATGCAACGGAGCAAAAATGCGACGGAGAACATGATAATGGAAGGCCTTCTTTCATCTGTGGGGGCGGACTTCCTCCGACCTACAGAGGCGCTGGAGGTCGGAAAATGAAGGGCTGCATAGGCAGCTGGTGGAGCTCCGGGCATAGGTGACGGTCATGAAGGCGGCTGCTGCTACAGCCGCTCGGGCCAACGCCGCAAAGACGACCACGGCCGCCACCGGGGCGCCTGTAGGAGGCATTGGGAGGAGCTCCCGCCCCTCTCGCGGCACACAGCGCAACTCCTCACTCCCGCGAAGGACCGGCGTCCCGCCTGGGTGGACGAGGTGATGCGGGCCACGGTGGCTCAGGCAAGGCGAAACTGATCGCAGTGACCTTTGTTATCGCTGCGGCCAGCCCGGCCACAAAGCCGCCGCCTGCTCCGCTGCAAAATTTTCCTGCAGCATCTGTTTGGCTGAAGGAAAGCCGGTGGAGCACCGGATGGTGAGCAAATCTTGCTCCCTACCAAAAAGACGTAGGGTCAGAGGGGCGGTCGCTGGGACTCTGGCCATCCCGGCCTTCTCCCAAGCAGGGAGCAGTAGGTAGGCGATGGACAGGTAATTAATTATGGTCCATCGCTTCCTACAGGTGAACGTTAACCACTCCGTCAGGGCGCAGGATAACTTGCTACAGCACATGGCGGAGTGGTCAATAGACATCGCCGTGGTCGCCGAGCCTTACTGCGTCCCCAGCTGACACAACTGGTTTGGGGATTTCGGGGGCTCGGCGGCTATTGTTTCGTCCGGACCCTCGCTCCTGGTGATGACAGACTGGGGCGAGGGGTATGTGTGTGTTGATTGGGAGGGAACCGTCCTGATCGGGGTGTACTTTTCTCCAAACCGGCGCCTCGCCAATTTTGAGCGATTTTTGGGTGGCCTCGTGGTTCTTAACTGGAGGTCGGTCGCCACGTGTGTGCGCTGGCAGGGTGAGTCCATTGTGGATATTTCGTTCGCAAGCCCTGCCGTAGCGCACCGCGTCCGGGACTGGCAAATGCTGGTCGAGACGGAGTCACTGTCAGACCACCGTTACGTGCAGTTCGACATCTCCGCTTCGCCGGTGATCCCGGACGATCGCCCGAGGAGAGTGCACACCCCGTAGTCCCCACGATAGGCGTTGAAACGTCTCGATGTAGACGTGCTTGCTATCGATGAATCTTGTAAGAGCTCCCAACTGGTCCCCCCCTTTGGGTGAGAGAGGGAACACCCCAGGTTTTTAGTGGGTATACCAGCACTTCATGCTGGGAGTCTCACACACCCCGCCGGTGCTATCCCCTAGCCGGCGAACAGTGCATAAAGCATTTTTCCTGGTAATCAAAAAGTAAAAGAAAGTTTAGGTTATGTTAGTAACAGTACTTTTTCTGGATGAAAGGTACCCCATGTCCTATTCTGTACCCCTGTCTACGTGTATGCGAAATTTCAAGATGATCGGTTGAGTGGTTAAGGCGTGAAAGCGTAACAAACTTACATTAGCATTTTAATATTAAGTTAGAAATTGCATATTAATATTTAAAAAAAGAAGAGGAATCCATGTTTATTATGAAGGTTACAAATGTCAATTAATTCTTATGTAACTTGTTACACAGACATTCATGATGGAGATAGGATGTCAAATGTCCTCTGGTTATTTCACGGGCACAAACAGTGAAATCTGATACAGCTATTCATTTATACACTAGCAATAAAATTAATGACGAAACATACCATTTTAGGTAATTAAAATTAATTTAACTTATATTCTTTTGAATGAAAAGCATGCATATACTTTATTCCTTCTTAAGGTTCTTCTAACAAGTACATTTATGTACATGACTGCATGGATAGTAGTGGCTTAAGTGGTCGCCTAGCCACTGCCGTCGCGCCAAGTGTTGTGGTCGATCCCCACACGGGACAAAAATTTGTGTGATCCACAAATGGCCGTTCCGAGTATGGGTGTTCTTTGTGTCCTTTGTTTGAATGTTTGTAAAGGCTCCCGCGATCCAGAAATTATTCGTAGAGAGGGAAAATGCCTTTTTCCTTTAAAATAAAAGACAAAAGATTTATAGATCACACGAATATAACGATACTATTTAGTCTTTATGCAGTCTGCTTAAATTATATCTGCGTATAAACTCCTTTAGATGTTTGACGCCGTTAGCGTTATATTTGGTGGTTCATTAAGGAGCTCACAAAGGCAACAACGTGCATTCAGAGCTCAGAAACAATATACGTATATTGTTACATAATGTAACATTATATAGCTTCGTTTTCCTTATATCTAAGCCAGCCAAGGTTTAGACAGGGTTGTACACCTATTTAACGATTAAGTCATCCGGAATAGTATTCGATCGGGTTGTTGTAAATTGTGTTCGGATTTGAACTCTAGCGCGGTTTTTAATGTGGTATAGGTGTACAAAGAAGTATTTAAAAGAAAACCATACTGTCTTGCCAAACTCTAAATACGAATTTGGAATAAAACTTCACGTTTTAAAATCTGTAAAGGATATCATCGCGAGGAAACGTGCAGGTCTGAGAATTCTGTATAATGTTCTCGAAGATATGTAAAGTCTGCCAACCTGCACTGGACTAGCCTGGTAGACTATGGCTTAACCCATTTCACCGTGAGAAGAGGCCCGTACCCAGCAGTGGGACAGTATACAGGGCTGATATTATATTATTATTTTTATATTAACACGTCGAGCGTCTGATTAAAAAAGTGAAAGGTAGGCCTTGGCGGTTATGTACACTTGGTGTTCACATGACACACGAGAGGTTAAAATATGCATGCTCTATTTAATAGTGAACAGAACAGAATAGCACAATCTATATTGCGCGGACGGAGGAGTATGAAATTTACCACAGTAAAAGTTTATATGGAGAAGGAGGGGCGAATCCTAATATTCATATAAAATATGCATTAGAAATACATTAAATGAATGAAAAATACTACACGAACACAACCATGCATTTGACACACGCAGTCGAATCGCGTTCGTAGTATTTCGGAATTTTTCGACTGATGTAGTAGGTATTATTCTTCGTAACTATGGTTACATATATCAATATATAATGACATATTTCAGCAATATCTTACAGGCAACCTTTGGGCGGATTGGAATGATATATACTATTTATATTATTATATATTTACGTTTTTAAATGTAATAAAGATGTAAAGAAAAAGTCGCAAGCTTAGGAATATCGTCAATTAAAGAGTATAATTTAAGTAAATAATAATTTGTTTGAAAAATATAGGTGAATTAACCTGTATAGAACGAAATCTAAATGAAATGTGGTATAAGGTATAAGGATAATTCATACATACATACATACATAAATTCACGCCTGTTTCCCAGAGGGGTAGGCAGAGACTACGGATAATTCAATTAAGGTTAATTCTAGACAATAAAACCTTAATATCAAACTTAAAATTTAAATCAATTATGGTCGAATTTTAACCACTAGGCGACCGCTAGTATAAATAAAATGACCTCATAATCAGAGTCTTGAAAAACAGTCAGCAAGCATCTATGGGTATTCTATTGAACTTAAAACTATTTATTTATATTTCTACTACATCTATGTTCAAGAGCTCTAAGTAAACTTTGGAATAACTGCATTCTTGTATTATATTTATATAAAGTAAAGCGAAAGAGATTGTTGGAAATAGTTTGCGTACGCCAAGGTACTGCATTGTAAATGTAGAAAGCAAAGCTATATTTTGAACTTCACCGCATAGACATAAACAAACGTAAATAAATAACAACTGGAGCAAAAAATTTGAGTGAAAGAGCAACATTCTTTGTACCACATTCAATTCGGTAAGTCAACTTGTGTGTTTACCGTTAAAGAATAATAGTTATTTCATGTGGTACGTTCAGTCGGCCAACAGACGTCAGCGAACAAAACAAGCAGGCAATAGAACAGATTTCCCACAGGAGTGCTATATTACGACTTTCCATAGAGGAAATGTACGTAAGTGTTCTCAAAAAATAGGGGCGTAAGTAATTTGATGGCGTATTACTTTTATGACAAACTTATATTTCAAAGGGTACGAATCCTAACTCCTAACTGATATTACAAATGCGAATGTGAGTTTGTTTATTTGTTACGTTTTCACGTCTTTACTACACTTTTTCGGGGATCAAAAAAAGGACACAAGGTACCTTTCATCTAGAAAAAAAACCACTGTCACTAACCTAACCTATATTTACGCGAGATGTAAATAATTATTCCATAACAAAAGTGATAAAAGTGCTCTAATGCCTTGGCCACGTGACGAAAGACTGTATAAAGTCGGTAATTAGAAGAAGGCGTGTCTGGGTCGACTGACTAACTGATACGCCCAGTCGTTGCCGATATTGCTGAAGCAGTATATATGGTTACTGCGGCATTTGTGAATTTCAAACTAGTAATTGGCGAGAAACCACACGAAGATTGTAGGTAGTAGCAATATCTCAGCAGCCAACGATAAGTATTGGTGGTTAGTTATTATTGGTTGCCGACTCAATAGTAATTTATTGAATTAAAAACCGACAATCTTATCTAATATTTGAAACAAGAATGTAAGTTTCTTTCATTTTCACCCCTTAAATACTCGACTGATGATTATGACATTTTGCATACTTGTTGTTAGGGTTATAAAAATTTACATAGTTCCCGAGGTATAGAAATTTATTGACATGACCTACATTACCGGGCCAAACCGCGAGCGTAATCTAGTAAATTATAAGCCAGAGAAGATGATTGCACTACCCAGTCTTGTGTTTGTGCTTAAGATATTTTGTGATGTGCTTATTACAAGTTTATCATCTCAAGCAACTTACAAGCTTTTAATGAACCAAAATGTTCTAGAAGTTAAGTATCCCAACTCGAACTTTCTTATTTTGAAACAAATCAAACAAAATAAGTCCTAATGTGAGACAAAACAAACAGGATTGATTATCTTTTAATCATAATTTATAACCGTACTAAACCCAAATAGCAAATGGTATTTATTGCTTTTACAAATGTTTTAGTTCGATATTATATCAATAGTCACTAATCTTTAATGTGTTAATTACTCCCTCATTATAATAATATACGCCAGACAGATCTCCAATTACACAACAATTTGAAACTAAACACCTGAATCCATTTTAGTACAGTGATATTATAAACTTTAAGTGTCCTTAGCGATACACGAGTAGGTCTAAGTAATCCTTAATTAACTTTATAGCGTGACACATTTCGAGAGAACTTGTGTTAAAGGCTTAAAAGTGCTTTCTAATGGCTACAGTATTTCAAAGATACTTAATTACAGGCGTAAAACCTTTTGTCCGGACCAAGTCGAACACGATACAACTACAATATATCACGTTAAAATCGATGTGGAATTTCCGTCCCAACTCAACAATAAAATAGCGAAATTCAATCGATCACGCTTAATATTTGGCACGTAATATGTATACATAGCAAATGTTCGGTCAATTTGTTTGTGAAAGCGAAAGTGGAGCAGTGAAGTGCCGAACAACTTCAGACTAAATTATCGTGACTAAATAGTCCAAGCGCTTTAGAAGGCCAAGTTTGAAGATGGCATAACAGGCGTTCACTTCCACTGTTAAAACTATGTTAGTGAAGTGTGTAAGGAATGTGTACGTGGGTGCTCTTCTCTGCCTACCCAAAAGGGTCACGGCATACATAAATATACATATCTTATAGCACATGATAATTTTAAGTAAAACTTTGTTCCGTACACCCTTTGAACATACCACTATCGCAAGATACCGTAAAATGTACAGCATGGGAAATACTTTGTGATACGAAATTTTAAATTTCGTGCTTGCTTTAGTGACATTTTTCAAAAGGCAAAGGTATAGCGTGCCACTCTTAGCTCTCACGTTAATGTAGCTAGTGCTTATTGCTCCCGGAAGAATTGCAAAATGCATGTGAACTTGATAACTTGGATACTTCTACACCTACACTTTGTTCGCATACTTAGTAAGATTTGAAGGTATGTTGTAGGATTATATTGTAACGCTGTTATTTTACGCTAGAGAATCACTTCTTATGTACTTGGTTATAAAATCCTCAGAATAGTTATTAAAGCTATATAGATATATTTACGGGTTGCGTTCATTCATTAAATATCATATGTATTTAGATAAATTACGTGGGATTTAAAACCTTCAGCAGTGAAGGTGTCTTGGTGTTTCTCAAAATGTTATCGATTTTTCTAGTATTAATTTGCACAACTATTTTGTATGTGTTTTTACAATTCCTAATTTTTGAGTTGAACTGTAGTTAAGATAACTAAAGAGCGAGACAATAAAGGTATGGTATCCACCGATCCTAATGATGTGAGTAGCTATTACTCGGATCGGTGGTATTCTTTTGTGCGCTGGCAATATAGTGACGGATTTTTTGCAGAATCGACAAAAAGTACAGATGTTTAGCTGCTACACACGTTAAAGTTGCCACTTACGTAGCCATTGCCATCAAGTACCTTAGAAATGTGTGTTAAATAAAAAAGTAGATTTCGATGTGTATTCGATGCTAATTATTGAATTTATTTTTAGGTGTAGACACATGTGTATTACTTGCATATTGTGCCAACTATGTAACTTTTGATGCCAGAATTAAAGCTTTCATATCCCATCAGCTAGAATCATCAGTAAGCGTAAGAGCAAACTTATGACACGAGGCCATCTATACAATCTTGAAAGAAAATATAGTGTTAAAGTAGGGCACGAGATAGTTCAAACCATTTTGTCACAAGAAAATTGTTCAAAATTATGGGTGAATGACTAGTTCGCGCGTACTAACACCGCATAATTTAGAAATAAGCTGACACGTGCATCGACGACTTTCACGCTCCATTCCCGATCTTACCGCAACCAAACATTTATCTGAATTTGCACATTATTTACTGCCATTTTGTACACATTGCACAACTGAATACTGCTATTTAACGCGGTGGAGTTCGTTGCTTAATTGTCGGAATCTGTAGGAATTGAGTATTAGTTTTTGCTATGAATATGACGGCCTGAGAGGTGCTTCTTCACGCTCCGCTTAAAGAACCCAGGATTGAAGAAAGAAGGAAACACCTGCCTTGGCAGAGAATTCCATGGCTTGATCGTTCGGCAGAGGTATGAGGACAAAAACATGTTGGTACGCACTCTAGTCGACTCCACCGTGTAAGGATGGCATCTGAGTCCAGTACAAAGTGTTCTGGATAGGAAAGGGGAGGGCGAGATAAGGTGGCATAACTCTTCAGCGCACTCCCCGTGGTATATTCTGTAGAAACATGCCAATGAGGCAATATTCCTACGGAGTTGCAGAGGTTCCAGTGAACTCGTGACCTCTTGATCTCCGATGTTACGGACAGCCCGCCGCTGTAACCTGTCAAGAGCGTCTAGCAAGTACTGCGCGGTGCCATCCCAAAGATGAGAACAGTACTCCACGCAAGGACGCACTTGAGCCTTATACAATAGGCACAGCTGCACAGGCGCGAAGAACCGCCTGACCCTGTTCAGAAGTCCGAGTTTTCACGAAGCTTCCTTAATGACGCTCTCAATGTAGATTTTGGGATTAAAGGAGCGGCAAAGATCCATACCTAAGATGGAGAGACTGACATGTATCACCAGTGGAGTGTTCTGCAGAGAAGGGAGGGGAAGGAACGGAGACTTTTTTGTTGAGAACGCGCATGCCTGGGTCTTCTTGGCGTTGAACTAGACCAAGTTCTTGGCACCCCATTCAGAGATGCGGTTCAAGGTCTGGTTAAGTTCAACGACAAGATCCTGCCTTTTCCCCTCAACCTCAGCCTGTTTGGCCACAGGACGTCCGAGACTGGACTATACCGCGGGCGGCAAGAAAGCACCGTTTCTACGGCTCTCCCTGGCCGACGGGTCGGCTCGTGCCACCCACATAATGACTCTACGGATACTCTGCAGGTCCCTCGTAAACTGCGAAAATCGTCACCTCATGCTTAAGCCTCCGGCACTTTCATTCACCGAACGAAACACAGCAGTGAAACACTGCTGTGTCGATTTTCTGTGAGAGGGTAGTACTTCCCCGTTCAAGCCGGCCCATTCTTGCTGTAACCAGCTTGGCTCTACTACCTACAGAAGTGAGAGCAGAGACTGCTGTGCATGAGGTCTCAGCTTGATTGTTGGACCGGACAAAGTACTATTGGGATTTTTGGTCAAGAAGTTCTCAGAAGCAGCTCAGAGTCCGAACGGCAATAGGTCTTTAAGTCCGAAATAAGGTATAATTGTCGGAGCGTTACGAAAATAATAATTGGAATGTAATTTATTTCTGTAATTGGAGTTGAATAAAGCGCCATCTATTGTTTCGGAACGTCAAGCGTAAGCTTGAGTGAGGTCCATAGAGCCAATATGTTAGTTGGAGTGTCAGTTATAACTGTCAGTGTCATTTTGGCGTTATATAAGCGCCAGAGATTTGTGGGCGGACACATTCGGGTGACGAACTCGCTGCGTTACGGATCAAATCAGAGGTAAACACAGTCAACCTTTATTGTTTTATTTCTCTTATATTTGCCTATCATTAGTATACGTACGAAGTATAATACCACACCTATATTTTGTTGCTTCATCATGTCAAAAGCGAGTTGCCGTCCTACTCTCCGACATACTATTATGTGGGACCTAAAAACAAATCTGGTGAAAAGTGGTATTCATAAAGCCTCACGCCTTTTATAGGCATGAGAGCGAGAATGAGACTATTATGAACATAACAATAGGTAATTTGCTCTATTATAAAAGTAAAGAATAGAAAATAAACATAGAAAGAGTTGTGTTAATTTTATAGCCAAAAGGACCTTTCACCTTCTATAAGATTTCGTCTAATAATTTTCCTCAATCTGTGCCCAGTTATCGAAAACAAGGCTCGTGTGATACAAAATCTTGTTTATACTTATTTACATTTTTGCCTTGCAATTTGCATAATTGCCGTTGTTGTTCCATGGCATTCATAATTTGCAAATAATTCAAAATATCGTAAAAGATTATTAAATCCCTTACTATGCTTACTTGTAACTTTACGAAGAAAGTCCTTATTAGGATTTCTATCATCACAGCCACATAAATTCAAAATGTATGTAAATTTGAGTTAACTAGTAAATATGAACTATAATCGAAATAAGCATTAATTGTACCAACAAAATTTACTTATTGAAATGAGCGTCTTGTCATAATCATTGAGTCCGGTCATCAAAAAACAAACCAAGATAATTGTACCTTGGCTTGTTTTTTGATGAACGATCATGAATATCTGGCCAGGCAATCGACGTGTCAGGATTGCCTGGATTGACACACGCTTGGAAGCTCGTTTCCAATTCCTATTTCTGTAGTACTTATACATTTTGCGCAGTATCTATTTACTTCATAATTAACGTTCAATTTCTGAAATGAAGATAAACACTAAAATTTATTAATATACATCTAAATGCATGTTGACTGCTGTTATTGGCTGATTGATTTAGCAAAAGCCAATCAAATTATTTGATTTTAACACGTCATTGATTAACTTTCCATAAATCAGAAAACGGATGTCAGAGTACAATAGCGAACTTATATCATCATTAAATGCCGAGCGTGATTCGAATTTTCAAGTTATGTTTGTTCCACAAACGTAAAATCTCCTAACTCGTGTATAATTTTATACAAATGTTTTACTTTATATAAATACTATCTTTCACCTGCGGCTTCACCTGACACAGTATTATTTTCTAGAAAGGTACTCTATGTCTTTTTCTGTACCCCTGAAGAAGTATAAGTGAAATTTCATTATGATCGGTCAAGTATATAAGGGGCGCAAGCGTAACAATAAAAACGCACTCACATTCACATTTACATTATTATTTAGGATACAATTCAGATATCAATAACAAAGTCGTGTTCAAACCAACCGGACCAAACAAACTTGACTATCGATACAAAGATGATGGACGTTAAAAAAGCGATTCTCTACGAAATACAATGCGTAACTAGAACGTCTGCATTCAATAATAACGCTATTTCAAGTTGCACTACAAGCAACTCCAAATAACGAGCATACTATTGTTATTTTTACATTCACATTGTTCGTAAATAATAAACCTAACAAACCTGTATGTAATGTCGACGGCAGGCACAATTATCAAGCATTCCATTTCCTTTTTTTCTTTTCAATTCCGCAGGCCTCATCCGTAGACGGATATTAACAAGTGGAACAATGGCACTGAAGATGAATAAGTAGATAAGCGTATGTACGTATATTTTTATTAATATAATATAGGAAGAAGTTTGAGAGCTGTTTTGTTAAGCTATTTCTGCCGTCAACACGCCATGGGGTGTGGTTTCATTTAACCAAGAAGGTTTTTATTATATCTGTAAGGTTTTTTATTTTACTTCTCCAAAACCGCGAATACACACCTGTCTAAAATTTTAATTTATTCTCATGAAGCACAGAAAAAGTTGAATACAGCACTGAAGATGCACATAAAAATAAAAGAGGTGATTACAAACACAAAAATGTAAATGAGAGGTGCATCAAAGTGAGTGAGTGTTTATTTTAATCTGTTGGATTGTTTGTCCTCTCGTGGTTTCCTTTATGGATCGCGAGACTAAAATACTCAATCCCCGGGAGTGACATGTAAAATATTTTGATCTTCATTGAATGAATTAATAATGAAAGGCAATATTTATTAATTCAATGAAGTTCAAAATATTTTTATTCCTTTATTACAGTAAGGTTTTTGGGTAAAAACAAAACGGTGGGTAGAATACAAGGAAAGGGTTTAAGGTATGTGGTTGTTTATACAAAGCACTTAATTACTGTTTAAGTGAAGAGTAATATGTGGCATAATATTATTACAGCAAAATTTCGGTGAAACAAGCTGACTATTTCATAGAAGGCCGTAAAAGTGTGTACCTATACGCTTATGCAATAGTCAACTCTAAGTTCCCCCGTTGTAATACTGGGAACAATGTTAGACTATTAGTTGTGTATGATGATACATACATATATACAATCATATTCTATTCCCGAAGTGTTAGGCTGAGGTGTATTACAGGTACATTTTGCCAGATATGGTTTTAGTTCCCACATAATAGGAGATGAGCCTATTGACCTTTTACCAGACTCCGTGGTGTTAATGAGAATTTCTTAACAGAAAACCTCAATACCATTTCGACCGACACGGGCATCGAAGCCGATACCTCATGTAAAGTAGATGCACACACTACCGCTGTGCCGTCTAAGTAGATGATGAAGAGCTTTTACCAATACATATACTAAATCTTTACTTTAAAGGGCGTGGTGCGATAATGTTACGGTATGATACCTTCGTAAACAGAATATATGTATTTCTGCCAACAGTTAACAATGCTAGTACATTTAGTTAGTTAGAGTAACGTCTTACTGCGACGGTAAACCGCATGCTAAGCGAAGCGTAAATCGTAATGGTCTCAGGTAGAGGCCCATGCAATACGACTACATTGTACTAAGTTGTGTTCCTTGCAAACACTCTTAGAAACTTGACCAGGAAAGCTTTATATTCAGTCTTCTTCTATTAAAAGTAAACAATCATTGTGATCACTGATACTTGTAAAAGAATCTGTTAAATAGCATACATATTCTAATCTTATAATCCCTCAATAAAAACTATTGTTTACGGTAAAGCAACGGGTGTGTAGACTTAACATATATATTTATTAATCAATGTGTGAACCCAATACGATACGCTGTTGAGGCGAGTGCTTATTCAGTGGAGTATTGTAAAGTCTTTATTTCTGTAGAAACATAATCTAAAGTTTTTATAATCATAATTATGCCAACACAAACTAGACTAATTTTACAACATCAACCTTTTCTTAGATAAAATATCATGAACAGTTTGCGGAATCAATAATATGGCCTAAATCCTTTTGTAACCCGAACTAAAATAAACAAAATCTACATCAACACATAAACTCAATTTCCAATAGTATCCACCATCAATTGACGTGCAACAGCGGCCAATAACGGAACAATCTATTCCCGAAGCGTATTTAACGTTTAACAGTCGATAGTTCCTATTTCACGGCAAATAGACGGACGCGATCATTCGCCGACACCTTATCGTCAGCTAGTTAAGCGTTTCGCTGATTGTTGGATTGAGTTATAAATCTCCAACGGCACGCGATCCATCCCTTCAAACGTGCTTATAGCGAGACTGGAAGTACCTTGTTTCGTGGTTAAGTATATCAATCCTTTTTGGAGGTAGTTAAGAATAATTTTTCAGGCACCTGATTATACGCATTTGAGAGGCCAAGGAATCGATTCACGCGAAAGATTTTCCTGATAAATAAGAGCAAGTTGCATTTGGCTGCCTACACTTATGCTTGGTAACTAATAATGAAATAATCCGATGATAATTTAATAAAATTCATGGCACCATTAAGCTTTGTAAGCTTAATGGTGCCACGAATTTGATTAAATAGTGAATATTAGCGATGTGTCAATATGCGCAAACTTCAAATGTGCATGTCACACGAACGAATTTAAAAGACCAATCGTGAATTGATGATGTGCGTGCTACGCATCATCAATTAACGATTGATCTTTACATTGCAAAGGGTGTTCAAATAACAGGGCGACTATAATGTAAAACATTTTTCAAATGCTACATCAAGTCGTGATTCGGATATTTGATTTTATTTCAAATAAGGGTGTTTCACACAAATTTGGCAACATTCGATTTTCCCGTGAAAGTAGCGCTACACTTGCCTATTATCATTTCATGTTTTAGTCTAGTAGTAATGTTGCAGTTGTGACGTTGTGCTTTTGAAAATCTATGTGGGTAGATTACGTTCCCGAAATATCGAGGAGAATAAAGCGTAGACGTTATACCAAACCTACAACTAGAGTACTCTTATTTGACTTATTAATTAGCCTAAAACATGCATTCCATTTTTTTTTCAGCCTTTCTCCCTACTTGTAACATTTCTATATATGAATATTTTCCTCAATTAATATAAAATTAAAAACAAATACTTGGCATCAAATATATTGTTTTAATGTATGAAATTATTTTGGGCACCAACACTGTGTATCTACAAAAGACATTTATATAGAAGTGTTTTATACATGAGTAATGAAAATTAATATTCAAAGAATTAATTCATAGTCGAAATTGTAGCTTGTAGCACGTGAAATTTTTCGTTAGTCTTACGACCATCACTTGAAAATCAAATCAAAAGTCTCTTTAACTGAGATTACCAATCACTTACTATTGAAAGTAGGGTCGAATAGATTACTGCTAAGTCTTTTACATAAGTAACATATAAATTTTCACGAATTCAGTATTCTAAATTTAAATAAATATTCTCTTTCAATTCTGATATTCTGGCTACATTTAGAATATTTTATTCTCTGGAGGCCGAACCTTTGGAGTAAGCTTTCTAAGCAATCTAGACAGTTCAATACAGTTTTCCTTGGGTCTTTAAAGTATAAAAGTTTGTCACATATAAATAACTTGGAAAAAGAAATCAAATATTATTATAGGAGAATATTTAAAGGATAACTATTTTTATCAATATATGGCATTTGAAAATTTCAAAGACTTGTTTATATTATAAATATGAAAGTATTTTTGTCTGTTTGTTAAGATTTGATTTGATCTGTCTGAACCAATGCTACCTTGAATTCTGCGGAATGACATATGTATGTTATTTAGCAAAACGCAAACGCGTTCCAATGCGTGAAACAGCTAATTATATAAGAAAATACCAAAAACATTACATAATTGGAGAGGAAAGTCAACGGAGGAAGCTGTTAACCTACTAACTTCAACAGTGTCATCACAATTGAATAGAAAAAGATACAGTATAGGTATTTTTATAGATTTAGCGAAAGTTTTTGATCTTTCAAAATACTATTGCAAAAGCTAAAAAATTATTTTGATGTGAGAGGAATAGCTCTGTAATGGGTTAAAAGAGGAATGGGAAGAGAGCAGAGTGATAGAGTAAGCAACCATAAAAGTGGACTAAGCACAGTTAATTTTGGCGTACCGTAAGGTAGCATCCTCGGACCTACTCTATTCATAATGTTTATGAATGATATACACGACAGCATACATAATGACATCATATGCTATGCAGATGAAACGGCAACACTGTTCGATGGTGCCTCTCGGTCGGAGGCTTATTCTAAGGCCGGGTTAGAGATAGAGCAGGTAGCGACATGGCTTAGTTATAACTTGCTAATCCTAAATGCCGAAAAACAAAATACATATGCTTTTATAACACAGCCTCAGCTCCAAATGCCTCTTTCAGCATTACGTTACATAACTGTATAAAATCGGAGAGCTGTGATTGTCAGAACATTAAAAGAGCGGAGACAATTAGGTACCTTGGCGTAATAATAGACCAAAATCTAACTTTTAAAGCACACATTTCCTTCTTGGCAAATAATCAATAAAACAGCAAATATCATAAAAATACTCCGACCCTCAGCATCAATAAGCATACTTAAAACAGTATACTTTGCACTGAGCCAATCTCTGATATTATACTGCTTCAGATCTGTACTTAAAACTATGCTCAAAAAGCCGTACAGATATCCTACTAAACACCTATATAATGATTGTAAAGTACTCAGTGTTCGATAGCTCTTTATACTAAAAATGTCTCTGAAAGTACACCAAAAAGTTATGACTTCCAAAGAGTATCCACATCTTTTGAAACGCCGTGTATACAGAAGGGATTTGCCTAAAGTGAAAACATGCTTTGCTAGACGCTTTAGTCCATTAATAAAGTAGCCAAATAATGTGACATTAAGCAGTGCTCGGTAAATAAAGCAAAACAAAACGTCATAAGCTGGTTGCTTTCACTATCTTATGTTGCCACAGAAAATCTTTTACTTCACCTGAACTGATTACCTATCATTGTTACAGGGATGGGAACAGAAAACACACAGATAATACACACACACACATATGGTATTTATTTATTCACTAAAAATATACAATTTGTCATTTATTCAATATTTGTATAGCCTTATACTTAGATATTAATAATAGTTGATATTTGGAAACCACTAATAAACAGAAAAAAATAACTCTGAAATGTATATTTGTAATATTATATTTATAGATAGGTATATATAAATATTATAATATGGATTATATACTTCGAAAATAAGATTTGTTAAGCTAGTTTGATCCGATTCGAGCATATATAATTATGATTAAAGGAAAAATTGTAAATCGTAGCAGGCAGGACAGGCTTGGGGTGCGTGTCAGAAAACCTCCCCGTGGTGCACCCTGGGCACCAGCAACAATGCTTTTCATTGTTGCTGGTGGCTAATATTCTGACAACCGGTGCCATTTGTCGCGTTTGGCACCGGAGGCGGGGGGATGGACGCGAGTCCCATCCCCAAGCCGGAGGCCCTATTCTGGGCCCGGTTCTCCCAGTACCGCTCTGTTTTAGAATGGACATGGGAGAGCCCCTTTGACGGGTTCGGCGTGCACTCACCCTGCCGCTGAACAGACAACGGGGTCTCTTCTCGTCGTTCTGACGATTCTTTCCCCCTCTTTGTACCCCTTTTGTTTTGTGTTTTGGTTTTGTTCCCCCCTTTTTGGTTTGGTTCTGCGTCCAAATTTGTTTCTTGTCCCCTTTTGTTTGTTTTGCCCCGTTTTTGTTCTTGTTGTCCCCCCCCCTTTTTTCTGACTTTTGTCCCCGTTGTCACCGTCTAGAGCACATCGTAACCCCGTATTGTGCAGTGTCGTGGATCACGTCTCGCGGCTGCTGACGGGAGCGAGGGTCTTGGCTTCACCGCCCGGACTGCGAGGGTGTGGCCCTCTATAAAAACCACCCCGAATCTCAAGTTGCTGCCGCACGGCGAGGAGATGCATGGCTGATGGGTAGTTCAGTCACTAGTGCGGCCCCTTCAGGGTACCTGCCGTCCCCCTGAAGTATTAGGCTTGCCCGGGTATCGGGATCTCTGCCCGGGTCGACTTTTATTTCTCCCGTACTCGTGGGATTTATTATGGAATCTTCAATTAAGTCTATTTTAAAAACATCGGTTAGAGTTAGTAGGCCGCGCATGCCCAGCACTGCGCGTTCTGAAGAGGAGGAGGAGTTCGTGCGGTCGGAGCACGACAGTGATGTTGTGGAGATTACTCCGGTGGCAACACCGGAGAAAGCTCCGCGCAAGCGGTTGCGCTCAGCGCAGGAATCGGAGTCGGACGGCTCCAGCGAGGACGCGGCGTCGGCTGCGAAAATGCCGACAGCGCGACGTGGACGCGGTCGTCCACCCACCCACGGTCGTTATGTGGGTCTGGGTCGGGCCAAGGCCGAACTTGCCGCTGCATTGCGGAAGGCTGATAAGGAGCGTACGTCCGATGAGGACACCCTCATTGCTGCGGCGGCCCGGCGAGTCGCTGCGGGACGGAAGCAGCCGGTGGTGGAGCTGGATGCCGTAGACCTGCCGGTATCGCACCTCAAAATTCGGCTCAGCGATGCATTGGAGGCCATACGACTGGTCTCGAGGAAGTCCAAGGGTCTAAAGGGCACGTGCCAGAAGACCCTTAAAGACTCCATTGAGGCCATTCGAGACATCACGGAGGCCGTCTTCAGCCGCACAGCGAATGAGGAGGTGCAAAAGCTGCAGGTGGAAAATGCTCGCTTAGCGAAGGAGTTGTCCGAGCTCAGGACACGCCAGGAAGAGCTCGAGAAGCGGCACGACCAGGGTGCAAACAAGGCTGAAACTGACCTTGTAGCCCTCGTTCGACAGGAGCTTGGCGAGTTTCGCGCCAAGCTCTCAGTCATGGAGGGCCGTCTGCTGCGCCCTCCTCTGGCCGCAGACAGGGTCAGAGAGCCTCCCCGTCCCACTCCCCCGAAGCCTGCGCCGCCAACGTATGCGGCTAAAGCAAGTTCCCCGCGGCTCCCGGCGATTGTTCCAGCGGCCGACACAACGGCCCCTAGCAAGCAGGGCAGAAAAAGGTCGAAGGCTAAGCGCGCACCTGTAGCTACCGAACGCCCTGCTGCTCCCGGGATACAACCCGCTGCTGCCGCGCGCAAGGCCGACGACTGGGAGGTCGTCGGCCAAAAGAAAGCGGCAGCCAAACGAAGAAAGAAGGCGGCGAAGAAGGCAAGGCAGGCGGCTAAAAAGGCAGCGAGGAAGCTCCAGGCTCCCCGTTCCACTGCAGTGGTCCTTACACTGCAGCCAGCTGCTATTGAGCGGGGGACAACATACGCGGAGCTACTAAAGAAGGCGCGGAGCGCAATCGACCCCGGTAAACTTGGCATAACAGCAGGACTGCGGTGCCGGACTACCCAGACCGGTGCCCGCCTAATAGAAGTGCCGGGAGTCGCTAGCGGCGACCAGGCGGACCGTCTGGCGGAAAGTCTCCGCCAGGTTTTGCAACCGGAAGAGGTCCGCGTCTCCAGGCCCCAAAAGTGCGTTGATTTGCGCATCACGGGCCTGGATGACTCTATTACTAAAGAGGAGGTCGTCGCTGCCATTGCCAAGAACGGAGGGTGCCCTGAAGAGCAGATAAAGTGCGGGGAAATTGGACAGGGCCGCGCCGGAATGGGGACGGCCATTATAAGCTGTCCCGTGGCCGCCGCTAAGAAGCTGGCCGATGGCCGACGTGTATTAGTGGGGTGGGTGTCGGCGCAAGTAAAAGTGCTGGAGCCCAGGCTTGCCCGATGCTACCGCTGCCTATCCAGCGGCCATGTGGGCGTCAAGTGCCCCTCACAGGCTGACTGCACTGGCCGCTGTTTCCGTTGCGGTCAGCCTGGTCACATGGCCGCTACATGTGAGGCCACGCCGCACTGTATTTTGTGTGCGGCGGTGGGCAAAGCGGCGAAGCACCGGGCGGGTGGCAAGGAGTGCACCGCCACCCACAAAAAGTTACCCCCAAGGTCGCCTGCCTCAACGTCGGCAACAATAAGGGTCGCCGCTCCCGCGGTCGGGGGGGCGGAGGTTAGCATGGAGACGTGATGCCTCCACGCCTCCGTCTCCTCCAGTGTAACTTAAACCACTGCGCCAGGGCTCAGGACCTTCTCCTCCAGAGCATGGCGCAGTGGTCAATTCATGTCGCTATAGTAGCCGAGCCCTATTTTGTCCCTCCCAGGGCTGACTGGGTAGGGGACCTCGATGGCTCGGTGGCGTTAATTTCGCCGGCCGCCGCCGGCGCCCCGTCCTTCGAGAACATCGTCCGAGGACGGGGCTGCGTCGCAGCACTCGTAGGAGAAGCGGTTGTGGTGGGCGGTTACTTCTCACCCAACCGACCTCTCGCCGACTTCGAGGAGTATCTCCTCGAACTGAACGTCGTCGTCGCTCGAAGCCACCCTCGGCCCGTGCTCGTCGTCGGGGACCTCAATGCCAAATCCTCGGCTTGGGATTCCGTGACCACGGACGCGAGGGGTGAATTGCTCGAGGAGTGGGCCGTAGAAAACGGCCTGCTAGTCCTCAATCGTGGGTCAGTGCACACGTGCGTGCGTCAGCGGGGCGGTTCCGTCATCGACGTTTCCTTTGCTAGCCCCGCACTAGCACGCCGTGTCCAAGGCTGGCGCGTCGTCGAGGAGGTGGAGACGTTGTCGGACCACCGCTATATTCGGTTCGACGTCTCCGCCCAGACCTCCGACCCCCCAGCCCCAAGGGCCCCGATTGGGGGCGGTCCGCGTTGGGCTTTAAAGAAGCTGAATCGGGAGGTCCTCCTGGAAGCCTCCATCGTTCAGGCCTGGGTGCCAGCACCGGCCAGGCCTGATAATGTCGAGATGGAGGCCGAGTGGTTCCGGGAGGCCATAACGCAAGTTTGCGATGCGGCGATGCCTAGAGTGCCTGCAAATATTCCAGCTAGGCGCCGGGTGTACTGGTGGTCGGCACATATTGCCGACCTTCGCCACTCCTGCGTGGTGGCCAGACGCCAGTACATCCGGCTTCGTAGGAGGCGTCGCCGCCCTCCCGATTTTGACGCCAGGGAGGCGGAATTGTACGAGGTATACAGAGCGGCCAAGAAGGCTCTTAAGATAGCCATTAAGCGGGCCAAAGATCTGGCCCGCCAAGAGCTGCTGGGGACTCTGGACCTTAATCCCTGGGGGCGTCCATACCTATTGGTAAGGGGCAAGCTTCGCCCCTGGGCGCCCCCCTTGTCCCAGAGTCTCCGGCCACAATTGGTTGAGGAGGTGGTGGCCGCTCTGTTCCCTTCACGGGCGGAGCACACTCCTCCGTCGATGGTTCCGCCTTCCATGGCGTCCAGCGCGGACTTTGACGACGACGTGGTTCCCGAAGTGACCCAGGTAGAGTTGCGAGCGGCGGTGTCGAGACTTCGCTCGAAAAACACCGCCCCAGGGCCCGACGGCATTCCAGGTCTTGCCTTGGCCCTGGTCCTCGAGGAGCTCGCGCCCCGACTGAGGGGGCTCCTCAGCGAGTGTCTGGTGCAGGGCCAGTTTCCGCGCCAGTGGAAGGTGGGGAGACTGGTCCTGATCAGGAAGGAGGGGCGCCCGGCGGACTCTCCGTCCGCCTACCGGCCCATTGTGTTGCTGGACGAGGTTGCTAAACTCTTCGAGTTTATTATCGCGGAGCGCCTCGTCCAGCGACTGTTTTCAGTGGGCCCGGATCTGGCGGAAAACCAATATGGTTTCCGCCGCGGGCGCTCCACTATTGACGCTGTCCAGCGAGTGAGGAGCCTGGCGGAGGATGCGATGTCCCAGGGCGAGGTCGTCTTCGCGGTGTCTTTGGACATCGCGAATGCCTTTAATACCTTGCCCTGGAGTTGTATTAGGGAGGCACTCATCTTTCATCGAGTGCCGACCTACCTCCGCCGCATAGTCGGGGCATATTTATCGGAGAGGGTAGTCGTCTACCCGGGTCACGACGGTTGGAGTCGGCGAGAGATGTCGTGCGGTGTTCCGCAGGGATCGGTTCTGGGTCCGCTCCTGTGGAACATCGGTTACGACTGGGTGCTGCGAGGTGCGCTCCTCCGTGGCGTCGGCGTCATTTGTTACGCCGACGACACGCTTGTCACAGCGAGGGGTAAGTCGCACCGGGCGGCGGCCATACTGGCGACCGCTGGGGTCGCACAAGTCGTTGGTCGTATCCGGCGGTTGGGCCTCGAGGTGGCCCTGTCCAAGTCCGAGGCTGTTTGTTTCCACGGCCCTCGGAAACGGCCACCTCCAGGGGCCCATATTATGGTAGGAGGGGTCCGCATCGGCGTCGAGTCAACCCTAAAGTATTTAGGTCTCCTGCTCGACAGCCGATGGGACTTTATAGCCCATTTTCGTCGTTTGGCCCCCATTCTTCGGGGCGCTGCAGGCGCGCTCTCGCGCCTGCTGCCAAACCTTGGGGGGCCAAACACCTCCTGCCGGAGGCTCTACGAGGGGGTCGTGCGGTCCATGGCCCTATATGGGGCCCCAGTTTGGGCAGACAACCTGACGGCCCGCAATATCTCGGCGCTTCGTGCACCACAGCGCGTCATGGCCGTCAGGTTGATTAGGGGATACCGCACGATCTCGTTTGAGGCTGCGAGCCTCCTCGCCGGATCGATGCCATGGGACCTGGAAGCGGCGCTCCTGGGGTCGCTCTATCGTTGGCGCCAGGAGGCACTAGCTCGGGGCGAAGGACCGGATCCTCCCGCTATCAAGGCGGCGAGGTCCGAGCTCCGCCAGGTCCTAGTGGCGAATTGGAAGGAGCGACTTGTGCACCCCAGTGCCGGGCACGCTACGATCGTGGCGGTAAGTCCCGTGTTTGAGGAGTGGCTGGAGAGGCGGCATGGCGCCCTCACCTTCCGGCTGACACAGGTTCTGACTGGCCATGGATGTTTTGGCCGGTTCCTGTGTCGTATACGCCGGCAAGAGACGCCCGGTTGTCACCACTGCGGCGACTGCCGCGACGTTATTGAGGACACGGCGCTGCACACTTTGGCGGTTTGCCCCGCCTGGGCATCGCAGCGTCGTGATTTGATCGCGGCAGTCGGATCGGTTGCCCTCTCGCTCCCGGCCGTAGTTCAGTCTATGGTCCGGAGTGAGAGGTCGTGGAACGCCGTCGCCTCCTTTTGCGAGGAAGTGATTTCCATCAAGGAGGCGGCGGAGCGGGAGAGGGAGCGTTTAAACCCTCTCCCCAACCGCAGAGCCGGGCGCCGGAGGGCGCGAGATGACCTCCAGCCACCCTGAGGTTTGACCTGGGGTGGCGGGCTTTGTGGGCCTGCCCGCCATCCGTTCAGCACCAGGTCCGAGAGGCGGCGTGCGTGTTCCCACGCGCGCCTCTGTGTCGAGTCCGTCTTCCCTCTAGGGGGGAGACAGTAGGGTTTTATTTGAAGTAGTGCCTATTTTGGGTAGGTCTTTCGTGTAGTGGCCTGCCGTTTCATACGGCCGGCCGTAACCTCGGCGGGGTCGCGACCGCATGCGAAAGCGATTCGCGCGGCCCCGTCGGTAGTGGTTGTGTCGAGGAACACCGTGGTAGGTTTAGTCGGTATTCCGGGAGGTACATTATCTTTTTTTTTTTAACATCTTTATTTTACCCCGGCGAGTCCGACATAATCCCTCCGCCCGCCCCCGCGGAGGGATATGCGCCATTGCATTCCCCCACGTAAAAAAAAAAAAAAAAAAAAAGGCAGGACAGGCTTACCTAGTGTGAGGCCGCCGGGTATTAACATTAATTTTACTGTAAATAAATATGTTTTTTCTTTTCTTTAATTATTATGTACAGTTTTATTTCATTTATCACAGTTTTGTGTTAGGCAATAAGACTTTTAAATAAAAGCTATATTTCTTGGACGACAGCGACAATTTGCATTAATTGCCTAGACTTGAGATAAAGTAAAGTGACGTAAAACTTAGTGAATAGTGACCGATAATTAGAGAATTATTTGTTAAGGTTTTGATTAAACATGAAACAGTTATATATTTATGTGAAATATTTTTCAAAGCTTTGTGTATCTACTTCTATTTACGATTAGTTTCTGCCCGCGCGTGAATATTACAGAAATAAAAAATATTTTAATACCAGTGAAAGGTACGTAGTCAATGATTTTTTAAATAGTTACTTATAAAATCTGACTGCCTAAGTACGAATTTTATATATATAAATAAAAAGCTCATGTTATTATGAGATCTAGCAGCGATAGCCTAGTGGGAAACCATTGGACTGCCACGCAGAGGTCTCAGGTTCGAACACAAGGCGCGCATCTCTGACTTTTTGAAGTTATATGCGTATTATATAATTAAATCGCTTGCTTTAACGGTGAAGAAAAACATCGTGAGGAATGCCGAATGGAATGAAAACCTGCATGTCTCAGAGGTCTCCATAATGTTCTCGAAGATATGTGAGGTCTGCCAACCTGCACTGGGCCAGTGTGGTGGACTATAGCCTAACCCTTCTCACACTGAGTAGAGGCCCGAGCCTAGCAGTGGGACAATTTAATACAGGGCCGATATTATTATTATTTAATTATGAGAATACAATGTGATGAATCAGACATAGTTAATTTATATTTCAGGTAACCAAAGACACGGAGAAAACATACATTTCTATTTATATCTAAAAATATAAATATAATATGGGAAAATGGTTGATACTTTGCGATAGACAAATCATATTATGTATTGATTAAAGTCGATCTTATTATTCTAATAATATAAATCCTTACTAATATTATAAATGTGAACGTGAGTTTATTTGTTTCTTTGTTACGCTTTCACACATTAACGTCTCCGACCGATCATCGTGAAATTTAGCATACGCAAAAAAGGACATAGAAAAAGTACTGTAGGCGGGATAGAATTTATTGACTAAATCTAGTAATTATTCTAAAAGAACCTTGTTATGGACAATAATTCAAGTAGGTATGTAAACATTTTATAGCTACAGAATTGGCTTTACATTACAAAATATGGCAGCCTAATTAGGTATTACATTTTTATAGTAGGTAAGTGTGGTTTCCAGGACTCGTTAAGGAGGTACTGTGTCAACGCGTGAGTGATAGCCCAGGTGTTGTATAACCTTTAAAACAATCTCTGTCTAAATGCTCTTGAAGCATACCCCTTCGGGGAGGCGAGAGGGCTATGCCGAGGTCTTCCGAGACTTCGGGCTGTAACCGTTTCCCGAAAACCCCGGCTGATTAAAATTTTACATTTCCCTATAACTGGGATATTTACTACTGATCAGCCCTCCCCCAGTGGAGGGGGTTTAGCGCCCCTAACCCCGCGCAAAACCTGTAGGGTTCCTCCCTTACTGGACACCCTCCCACCGATGGTACTTACAAAGTGTAAATACTTGAATTAAGAGAGAATATCAAAATAACACCTTGGAGGACGAAATACAGATATCTACTTTGGAACGACGATACATTAGTATTGGTTTGTGATCACTCTTTCATACAATCGCATACCGAAAAGAGGATGCAAGGTCGCGTACTTCAATAGCCTACGATTGCCACGGCAGGGAATTAAACCCGCATCTTCCGCCATCCTACGGATGTCATGTCCGCTATCTGCCGTATCACACTCATGAACGAGGCCCACGGCCAGGCTGCGTCCACCACGCATGACAACGGTTGTATTGAGCATTATACGACGTGGAATCAAAGCCTCAGTTTACCACCTTGGTCTACATCCCGATAATTGATGTTCACGCGGGCGTCGTCCTTCGTATAAGGCCACCGCGCATAGATTACAGGGTCGCAGGGTTTACGCCTCACCCAACGGGGAATCGAACCCCGATAACCCGTCGAGGGTGTGACGGGTGCATAGCCCACTATGCTATTGGGATGGCTTCAGCACGTAGCCTACAAAGCCTGCACCTGGTCTACCGCCTGATTCCCGATCCTCAGGACATCCTTTCATTCATCTCTGGCTAAGGTACCGGACCAATACTAAAGCGTACGCGACAAACGTTGCACGAATTTACTGCTGGATATATTATTATAAATATAATACTTTACTCAGCCTGGGATATTAATGCATATATATTGGGCATATTATACACCTATAACGCCACGAATGTAATATGAATATTAAGCACTCACCGGATTAGGTAAGACCACCACACAACTACTCTGCCTTTAGCTTACCCATTATCACCACTCGATTCTTGCTCACTTTACTCAACTATCGCTCCGACGACCTTCCTCTCCCAGCGTTAAAAACTAAGTGTCGCCTAATTTGCTTATTTCGAACATGTTAACCTGCTAAGATCTTTTCTCATGGTTTTTTGTCTCCTGACCCTTTTTTACATCTCTTTATAACTAATGCAAAGAGGTCCACTTCGTTGCCTACTTTATGATTACCAGATGTGGGGATGCTTTGTTCTCAAGACCCTTGTAGCCAAGTATTTTCTTAAATTAACAGAATGCATTGAGCACTTGTCCAGCTATCCCATAATTTAAACATTTAATGTTTGTTTGAGAGGTTATACTTGTCAGACCCATAGAATTTATGGTTTTGCTAATTGCATAACGATAACGCCACTTATGGTAAATAAATGTGTGTCTTTCATAATAGAATATTAACGTGTGAAATATATATTTATTGTGTGACGGGTTAGACCGTTACAGGGCCTACCAACTAAAACCACCACAGTGTGCCAGCTTGCTGCTTTGTATGGTGGGTGGGTCGCCATCTATTACTTGTGATAACCACATATCGTGAAATGGTCTTTTAGTTTGTTCCAATTTGGTTACATAAAATAACTTACACGCGTAAGTTGAAGCTGGTTAAAAGTCTACTCTCCGAAAAAAGCTGGGTGATATTGTACTGTATTATTATTAAATTAATTATATATTAATAAATCACCGCGGTCGGTTCATTAATTATTAATACTGTGGTTTAGCTGTTGTGTTGATTACATTAATCATTAAAATCCATTTATAGAGTTCCGGAATTTGTTGTTGTATAATTTAAATATAATAGACAATATGTGTCATAGTTATACCACATAAAATATCGTTTTAATATACTATATTTAAAACGATATTTTATCCTCGTTTCAAGATAGGCTTTTCTCATTAAGATCTCTTTACCTGCTAAAAATGATATCCTGGGTACGTACAATATAAAATTGCCTTGAACGGTAGTAGCAATGGTAGTGAATGCGTCTACTGTATATTATCTCGGACGAAGTGTTCGGCTTTTCTGTCAAATTTCTTAGTAGCAGCATGGAAGAACAGTTTTAAACTCTGCCTGGTTAACGTCATTAAGCTGGCCCCCTATTATATGGGACTTAAAATCATACAAAGTAGACGAAATGTGGATGAAAAGCATCTCCACCTGCCCCTAAGGGCATAGAGATGTGAGACGTTGGTATATCTGTATTATATATACTCAACTCGCTTCTACAGGGAGCAGTTTAGCAGCTTAAGATGATATTGTAGATACACTTAAGATGCAATTTCGATAACTAAGGCTTATCTAGTTCGCATTTATCAGCGGGATCCTTCAAGTCAGTGCCTGTATTAATAATCTCGCTTGTTAACTGATATAGCTTTATGTAGCAGTAACATGGTATGAATCGCTAACTGTTTTGTGGACATAGTGAATGCAATGGACATATCTGCGATTTAGTTTTTGATGTCTGTGTTACACAAAGTGTTATTTGATTATACTATACAGTTTTTTTTTGTATCAGCTCGCAATCTGTGTCGGCAAAGGGCAACAAGCTTGCCCACTCTCGCGTGGAACCTAAGGCCTCTGGCTTGTAAGTTAAGACTATGTAAGCAAAAGCCGGGCGTAATCTATATCTACCTATTTCTTCGGTAAAATAAGCTTGAAACAATGTGTATGCATAATTACACATACATTAACCTATGTTTATTGCCAAGCAGATATACGGATATGTATTTGCTACGATCCAGACTTATCGCTCTTGTTTCATCGACTTGTAGTTACATTCAGCATACACGCTCGTTATTTTAAAAGCTAGCTAAGCTAGAAGCTGCTAGCCTGAACATTCTTCAATAAACAAAATACAATCCTATGTGCTTATAATAAGGATGTATCATAATAATATGCTCCTAATACGTCACACCATCACATTATTTTTCTATTTAAATAAGCAACTGCCATTAGAAACAAATGCCGTAAGGATCTTTGCAGGCATTCAAACAAAGAACACCCAGACACAAAACAATATTTGTGGATCATAAAATTTTTATAATACGGCATAATAAGCTTCATAATAATATGCATAGCAAAATGATAAAACGTGGTTCTTTATCTAAAATAAACTGTAGTTTTAATGGGTTATTTCAAACAATGAGAATATAGTTAAGCACCCTGAAAGTAAAATTAGTTTCTGCGTAAGAACTTGATAGTAAAACTTTTATCAAAAGAAAACATAACTCAAGTTTAAAACACATAATTACATATTATTATAAGATCTGTTAATTTAGCTGTCATTCTGCCAGGCACAGGTTTTTCTCTTAAAACAAAAGGGCATACTGGTGGTGGCCATATTGGCTGAATGCAAACGGGCAGAATTTATTTATTTTCGAAAGTTTTATAAAAGCTTCTGAGCTTTCATACTTGTCTATAACATTCTAACGCCTCGCAATGTTTTCCTATATACTTTTAATGCGAGCAATAATTTATCGGATGCCATAGTGGTTTATAAGGGCACCTCGCAACTGCTACTTTGCTGATTATTGTGGGTTCAAAGCCTACCCGAGATCAACACTTGTGTGATTTAAGGTTGTTCCGAATCTTTGTGATATTAATATCCGTTGTTTGAGTAAGTCACCACGCCACGATACAGTAATTATTCCTATTGCGAGACTTATCTTTTTAAGAAAGAACTACAAATAGTCAGTCATGCGGGGCGTAGTTTCAAACTCGTGAACTCTTTGTACTATTCTAACGGTCTCTAAAGCACACTACCGTCACTTCCCAGTATTATTCATAAGCTTTTCACGCACAGTTTTAATTAACGAATGTTAAATACACTTTTTCCAAGTACAAAATCGCATGTGAAATCTAGAAATATATTACGATATGTGAGTATGAATTCTCCAAACTGCTTGCATATCAAGCACACGAACTCGTTGAGCTAAAAATAAACGCGACAAAACAAGAATGTACGTAATGAAGTCCACAGCAGACAAAAACTGTCAGAGCGTTGCATAACACATAGTTTTAGACATTAAAAAATGTTGGTCCGCAAAGTTTGCAGCCGCTAATAATAATTCAGTCAAAGGATGTCCTACATATTTGATGTAAAGCTGTTTTACCTATTTTGAAACATGAACTAAGCAATTATATTACTTTAGTAACTTTGCACTGATGCTATTATTGGTGTTACTAATGTTATTTAATTTTTATAAAGTAAATACTTTTAGTAGTGGTAGTTATTATTGAAGTGCTGTGGTACGTGTACGATAAAGTATCCTTTTGAATTGCATATAACTGAGAAACGGGACACATCCTCATTTTCTTTGTTTTTCAATACACAATTTCGTAATCAGGCATCTAAACGTTCTTGTCTCGACGGGGGTAAGTTGAAGCACTTGCGTGAGTTGAATGCTTAGTGAGAACGACTGCCGCTAGTCATCCGCAAGTAACACGCATGATGAATTCGTACTTGCGCTTTGCCCGCGCGAATTACTCATGTCGTATCACCAAAAGTCAAAGGATTGGTGACTCACTAATAATAAAAAAGTTAGTCAACGTCATGTCCCGATTAGGCTCATGTCAAGTGATTTGATTAACTGCTGTTTTACAGTCTGCCTATCTCAGCAGTAAATAATAATATATGCGATTAGCCGTCTTTAAATAATTTGTTGAAAAATTACTGATTGGTCTTCTCTAAATGATATCATAATGAATGTCGGATTGCTTATAACGTATGTATTGACCAAGCATGCAAAGGTACTGAACAAAAAAAATATTCAATTAAAAGAGGTATTGCAACGCATGACGGACATTGGTTGTAAATAAAAATCGATGAACATACATAAAAAATAAATTTATTTTTATTATTTTTTATGTATGTAAAGAAAGCGGCTCAATATTTACACTTTCACTTTTCACAGTCACTTTATTTTTTTAAATTCGATGAATAAGAAAGTAAATTGCATATGATATAACCGTATGCGTTGAGTATTTCGTATTTCTAGCTTTATTTTAGAGTTGTAAAACAGAAATAGATAAAGTTACAACGCTACATATATACGTCATGTATTGCCTGCTGCCTTTAAACAGATTCAGCAAAAGAGCCTGAAAATTAAAAAGCAAACGTGGATTTATTGAATTTTGCGTTGGAAATTAGCTAGTGTAGCTTTTTATGTTTTTTGTGCTGTTACTTTCCCGCTGAGTTGCATAATGTTATAGTTAGATTTACTGCGCGGTGAAAATAAGTTTATCACCGCTCGTAATTGGCTTAGAACTGATTTAGAAATATACCTTGGAAAGATTTATTGTAAACTTGCTGTACGAGTCGTAGTCGCACCTAGCGATGTAGACATTTTTTATACAGGCTTATGTTATTTCAAACCTACGTATGTGTATTAAGAATGTGAGAGGGATATAAAGCAAAGCATTTCTACATTATGTGAAAGTAATAAATTAAATAGTTTGCTTGAGATGTTTTCAAGTGCGTGTGTGACAAAATATGTCTAAAACTGCTTTCAACACCGGAATGGTCCTGCGCAGTATTTATTAGATACTTTCTATGGGTTTTATGTTTATATACCCGAAACCAAAACGTGCCAAGTTGGTACTAGACCACGCCCTCTGTCTTAGTTATACAAGGCTAATCTTTCGAACTATGAAGTATATATAGATAAATACAAGGCTGAAATAAAAAATAATATTATGATGGATATTCTAACATATAATTTAAAAGTTCAGGCTAGAAGGAATTATAGTGTAAACTCTATGAATATTATAAACCAACCAATTGTGACTTGAACTTACGAAACTGGTAGCTCGAAATCATCGGTGAGCACGTCTGACGTACACTTGGCTGACTTTTATTTTACATAACATCAAATTGTTTAATTTATAGGTGCATAAAATATCGAGTGAAGCTATTTCATTGGAAAATTCCCGGTAAGCTTATTTGCTTGCATTTTTATACCGAAGTATGTTTTATTTCCCATAGGCCAGCTTTATTGACGTGTCTGATGCAGTTGCAATATTTCACTGTTGTGATACGCACACAGTGCTATATAAACTGGTAGCGGTATCGCTGTACCGCCAATGACTGCAATATGCGTCTGACTGTATGAACGGGGCACTGGGGAGCTTTCCATCTAGATTGGGAACGATGCCTATGCGAATATCAATTGCTTTTAAAAATGTATTGTTGAAAGTCTGCCTCGAATTTGCAGCAAACGCGAACTTTTTTGAGCGTTATTGACTTGAAACTCAAAACTTTGGTGGCTGTTGTAGGGGAAAACATTTTTCGTTACTTCTAAAATACGCTGGAAAATTGAATGTAAAAGAATTTTAGTATGAATGTTTTGAAATCCATTTGCGATAGACTGCTGTGATTCCAAAGTTGAACATTGCATTGTGTTCTTAGTATAAGTACGTGTATACTTAGTACTTAGATATATTATCATCTAGATTTATTTAACACGAGGGCTCGAGTTTGTACCATGTATATAGTAATGTCTATATTCTGTCATTCTTATATGAGTATTTTTTATGCATCAAGTATATCGTATACCTGATGGTAAGCAGTTACGCTATTATAGTTCGCGATACCCAGAGTATCACTCGCGCCGTTCCTAACCTTAGTAGAGATTATAATTTAAAGATGGTATGAAAGGCAAGGAATAAGCAAGAAAAGGTACATAATTATGCGATTCACCCGTTAAGTAAGAATTTTGGAGTTCTTACTTATCGGGTACATCGCAGAAACTGTGTTACTCCTCTCAAGCGGGTTTCCAGTAAGTGATTGGTAGGTAATTCCTGTACCAGCTTATTCGTAACACTACCATATAATTATCTTTAGAATAAAAAAGAAAACAAATCGGTAATAGTAAGGTCTTTCTTTCCCAATTCTATATAGAATAATACAATCAAAGAAGGTCAGATTTCAGTTCCGTGCGAGGATCAAACTCGCAACAATTGGCACTTTGGAAGCGGCGAGACAATCTGTGCCATTCGCACAATCAGTCTGTCGTCGTCGTCCACAATCTTAATCTGATATCACCATTGACCATGTCATGATTGATTGACGCTCCTACTCAAGAACGTCTTCTTTGAATATTGATTATTATCTAGATTTTTCGACTTATTTTGTTATTGCTTTATATAACAATGTCTAAATTACTAGTCGTTACACGGGTCTTTATCCACGCGAAAATGTAATTCACCTACGATGTCATTAGATAACGCTTTATGCATGGTGTTTAAGAATATAGAGAACCAAATTAGATTAAATGTGCTTTAGATATTAAGCTGAACTCCGAGCTACCAAATAGTAAAGATTGCATTAAACTCTGTTTAGTGGTTTAGGCGTGATATAGTAATAAACAGGCAGCCACAAATTCTAAAAACCGTTGCTTTGAGCTCCAACTTTATTTAGTAGATTCCAATAAGTTTAAAATAAAAACAGATTAACAGACTTAACCTCGTTACCATCTTATAATTGTACTAGCTGTGCCCGTAGTTTTATTTGCATTTAAATAATATGTAGGCAACAATATACACCTAACTCAATAAAAAAGGGCAATTTGAAACAAAAATATTTTTCAAATTAAACGAGTAGTGCCTGAAATTATAACGCACAAACTATTCAAATTTATAATAAATGGATTTTAAAACCCAATCACGTCAATTCGAAGTAGATAAGTATGCCAATGCAAAAGATAGCAGTTAAGTAAATACCTGCAGTATTAACTTTGTTGACCCAGTTCACTTTTCGACTACGCCAAACAAACAGATCGGTATATACTGCAGAAATCATAGGTGGTTTTACGTAATCGTTCTGATCTTTATTCTACCCAAGCAAACCAAACATATTAGTAATCTGCACCACAAAATTGATGATTTGAGATTCAAGACGCATTGTACGGTGTTGATATTCGAAATATTTGCTTTTTATCCGCATTTATAGTCTTTACGTGAAGGCAACATAAAACCTCCTCGTTTAGATTTCGATTATGTTACTTTAAAGTTTGCTATCTGATTCACCAGCGCCGTGCTTTAGAACTGGAAAAATAGTGCAAACGCTCTGCGAATTTTAAGATAATTAGAACGTTTTATATGTATAATTAAACTTCTTCTGGTAATTAAAACACTGACTAAATTAAATCAAGCTTCTTATTATATGACTGCTCGGGTGACGTGTCGGTTTTAATGGACACTCTGCGATTATTAAGACCATCTAAATAATCGCAGAGTGACCGAGATTCAATTTTGTATCCCAGATATTGTTATTCTGAGCCTGAATGCTTTTATGTCTTGTTATTTCTAAATTCGCGAATTACTTTGCTATATAGGTAGTTTATAAGCAGTGATAGCGTAGTGGCGGAACATTAAACAGCCTCGCAGAGGTCTCCAAATTATTAGTTAACGCTCACTTTTACGGTGAAGGAAAACATTATAAGTAAACCTGTATGTCTGAGATATCTTCGTGATGTTCTTGACATTTATGTAAATACTATTGACTCGCATTAGGCCAGTGGGACTATGGCCTAACTCTTCTCAGACAGAGAAGTAGCCTGTGCCCAGCTGTGGGACGTTTTATATACAGGACTGATATTATTATTATATTCGATTTTATTATTTATTATTTTTACCAATAGGACAGTACATAAATTACCAAACAACAGATACATAAGCGTGCCTTGTGAGTTATCTACGGATGTGACCTTATGCTACAATTGAAAGACAAGTTTACGGATTCATTCTAAAATATATGTAAGTCAAAGTATCATTATTCCAGTAGGTGTCATCATAATTCCAACGTTATATATTACGTCAATATCAAACCCATTTTGAATTATTTACCGTTTAAATTTTCAACGGTAAATAGTTCAAGATAAGCTTTTACCAAAATATATTGTATGGAATTTCCTTTATGCTACACACAGCATTCTGAATCGAAATTTCACTATCGCTTCATACATACGTATCATAACGCGGTCGTGGTCAATCGCCCGCCATTGTCGGGGCTTCCACATTATTCGATAACGTCGAGTGCTAGACACTTTACAGGTATTGTACCGTAAGCTCCAATAATACTGTGGCCACGACTCCTGGCTCTATAGAAAATAAGCTGTGGCAGAGTAACGGATATCCTTAAACGTGAGGTCGAGGTTTTTACGAAGCGAACCCTAATAATTTAACATATTCCTTTTAGATTCCAACTAAAATTCTTGTAAAAGTAAGAGCATATTCAATGAATAACGTGATTTGGCAGCGTTCCACTGAAACAAGATACCATGTACGGCTAATACGTATCTAGAATCGTTTCACCGCCTGTTTCATTAATTTTATATAAAGGTTTGCACAGGAGGCTTCTTAGGCACTCACATCTGTTAAGCTTAGACATTACTATATATACGCATAACGCTACATACTAAATAAAGAATTGTTGGAAAGGGAACTGTGCATAGTGGTGTCGATGTAAGAGCGTTGCGTTCCGTTCAACGTCAGACAATATAACAAAAATATAACGCACTCTCTCGCACGATTCACAGCGTTCAACTTCTAATAGTTCAAAGTCCAAACAGTTGATGTGTCGCTGTGTATACTAGGCTATATACGGCAGAAGAGATGTAGTTGAAGAAAAAAGAAAAACGTCTTTGCACTGCAGTGGGACAGAAAATCGCACTAATAAATATAATACAGGACTAGCAATAATAAAAATAATTACTAGGTGTCACTTGCACCTTGTTATTACTTATTAGATTGAAAAATCACACGAAACCATCTAGCGTATCACAAGATTTGTAATAATTTTATAAGATAAAAACTGATGTCTTCATATACTTAATATAGGTAATGCTAGACAACGAGTCTTACTCGCGATAAAGTATTATATTAATTATGTGTACAAATCGCGATAGCCTAAAAAATTTTAATGTCTTCATAACCATTTACAAACCCCAGGTATTAAAAATTTTTGTAAAGGTATTTATTTCATGCGAATATTGGAGAAATATATGTACTATCACGTTTAATATCAGTTAGGATGTTTATGAAAAAGTTATTTTAAACGAATATGTAAGTTATGTTAGGTATTTTCCTACCCAAATGTAGTTTGTTTAAGTGTAATAATAGAATACTAAATAAGTGTAATCCACAAGTGATCGTTCTAGGTCTGAGTGTCAGACGACAAGATATGTCTATTAACAAAAAATACACTTATGAAAATGCATATGCTATGTTTTAAATGTATCACTTATAAGTGAGTATACATTTGTGTCTAACCTCTTTAAGAAAATATCAACTCCCGCACTAGGAATAATTCCTGTTTCGCGGAGGACTTTACAAACATTCAAACTACGGAACCAAAGGACATCCAGACTCGACACTCCATTTGTAGATCACACAAAGTATTGTCCTGTGTGGTATTCGAACCCACAACACGAGCGCGAGGCCACCACTTAAACCACAACGCATCCATGCAGTCAATTCCTTGGGAAATAACTGGCATGTTATATTATAATTTGATAGTTTTCACGACTTTCAGTAAAATAAATAGATTATATGAAATAGAAGTTACGGGTAAATTGTCTTAAATCTTCGTCACATCACGTTGATATTTTAAATTTCTTTTTTATGACTTAAAGGTTCTAAAAGGAATTGAAGTTTTATTATGATTCGCTTTTAATTCGTCTGTCTTAATTAAGTTTTGGAGCATTGCCTGCAATTAAATCAATGTTAATGACGGCGACGCTCTATGTCCGTCGTTTATTCGTAACAATTTCGTTTGGAATGTTAATATCGCTTTTATTTTTTTTACTTCATGTTATCTTCATGAACTTGTTTATAGTAGTAAATTCCTCCAATTAACCTATCACATAAATATCATAATATGTAAAACATCATTTTGCCGACATTTCTGCGCGAATCCTTTAACTGTGTAAACGTGTACCACGTTTACCTAGTTATAAGTTTTCTTTTGTAATACTTGAATTGCTGTGTGTAATTGTCTTAATAAAGTAAGTGCTTTACTAGTTTGCAGTGATACTGCCTCACATAAGGTTAACTTGTAAAATACCTATCGTTAAATAAAATAAATGATAGAATATGATAAGTATTTGTCTATCGCAGTTAACAAAAACAAAAATAGGCTCATATCTGCGTGGATATGGGCGTAAGGTTTTTGTCAACTGGTGAACTGCGAAGTTCACTCAACTTAAAGCTTGCTGAAAGTTGCACCAAGGTATCAAAAAAAATTGTTCGCAATTATAATACTGTGCTGCTAAAGTAAATGCAGAACTATATTTGTTTGTTCATCACTACCGCAAGTCAAAGTAACGCTTTACCCCAAAATATCTATAAATGTGAAAGATTGTAAAGATTATTTGGATGTTTCTTACTCGATCACGCATATATTGCAAATATTTGGTTAAAACTACCTAGTTTTACATAGTCTATTTTTGTACCAACACAAATCGACTATATTCCGGATCAACCAATAGCATATATATCGGTAATGCATTCCCATAGGATTCACGCTACCGAAGCCGCAAGCAAAAACTAGCAAATAGTTAGATAATTGGCGCTATATTTTTATTATAAAATGTATGTCTCAATATGTCACGAGCAAAACCACGAGCGGCTGGTTATGCTGCCACATAAGTACTACAAACTTAATTTGGCTCGTTCTTATACCTTTATAAACAAATAAATTTTGTTTGTAATCAAATTTCATTGCAGTATATTCTTCAGCAATTGTTTGGTTACATTCGGCCTCTATTGGAAAACCAGTACTACAGTTATGTATCGACAACGACAAGTTTAAGGCCTCTATCGTTCCAGATTCACAATTGAATTCCAATATTGGCAATGCTACAGCACGGCGAAGAGGCTTAAAACGACTTATATGTACTTATTGATTTTCATTCGAGTAAGTTGATATCAAAGAATGAAGTTCTATTAATAATACAGTATTCAAGACATTGTGTTTTCTCAAGGAGGTAGAAGGGGAATGGTTAGATCGAGACAGTAATTGCTTTGACTACAAAGCCACATTTAGCACTTAATGTTGGAATCAAAGCCACAGACATTATATACAGGTATATAAGTGCAGTCTGATATCCTTTAGCTATAGTATATAATTACTCCATCGTTGCTACTGTAGTACATAGCTAAGCTATTCTCTTAGCAATGCTCTTAGGAGTCGGCCACAAAGATAGCACGGTTCATATGTCGGAATGTCACTTTGAACGTGTAAACACTTACTACAGATGTTGGATATTGTCGACTAGGAAGCACTTAAGCAAGGCGATATTGGCTTAAAGCTTAATAATAGTATCCCAACTAATATTGTAAATCCGATTGTAAGTTTGTTTATTTGTTTGTTACGCTTTCACGTCTTTACTACTGGACCGATAATCATGAAATTTCGCATAAACGTTGTCAGGGCAACACAAAAGGACATAGGTTATCCTTCATTCAGAAAAAGTACTGTTACTAATGTAACATTTTTTTTACGTTGGGTAACGCTTTGACTACATCTCCGCGGGGGCGGGCGAAGAGGTTATGTCGGACTCACCGGGGTAAAAGAAAGATGGTAATGATGACAATGGACCTCCCGGTAATACCAACTAAACCTACCACGGTGTTCCTCAACAAAACCGCTATCGATGGGGCCGCGCGAATCACTTGCACATGCGGTCGCGACCCTGTCGAGGTTTTGGCCCGCCCCGTATGAAATGGCAAGCCACTACGCAGCAAGACTACCCTTTGGGCACCACTACTTTTAAGCCTTACTGTCCCCCCTCAAGGGGGGGTTATTAATGTAACCTAACCTAACCTATATTTACGCGAGCGAAGCCGCAGGCAAAATCTAGTATTATAAATAAATAAGTTACATAGGCTTTTATAAACTGATGTGAATGTAAGTGAATATAAAATATGTTTACCTCCTTTCGAAATATACTTTTACATTTATATATAATAATTATTCCTCTTTATTTAGTATAGATAGGAAATAAAAAATGAAATGCAAAATTGTTACAACTAGCGATAGGCGATTATCGATGAAAATCAAATTATTCAAACCTACAAACATCTCGAAAAATATTCGATAACGTTAAACTTTGATATTGATTGATGACTTAGCCATACCGTCATTTAATTATTTACGCAGCGTAGGGTACGGGACCACGACCGATAATCAAATCATGTTACGAATATGTGATTATGATTCGAATTATATACTAATCAGTACCAACGAATTAATCGACAAGGATGCGCCGTCATTCGTTCAAATATTCGAAATTGATTGTATTTGCCATCGCTAGTTACTACAGCATTTCAGTTTGCATATCACAATTTTACACTCACATTTATTGTTAACACAAACCATTTATCAAAGGAACGTAACGTGATACAAGTAGGCCAATAGTCTAATATAAAACTCGTTTCCGATACCATTCTGATAAGGACGCGTGTAAGCGACTGTTCAATGGCTATGGGGGCTTTCACTTATCCGAGCAGTGATAACGCTGACGGCGTCAAACCATGGTAACGTGTCGAATATGTACGCAGATGAATCTTTTATCCTGTTATTACACAATCTCTATGCAATACGCTTCGCCAGAATAATAAACAGTCCAGTTAACATACGAAATTGACTTGGTCGTTGATGAATTACATACATGTGTATATATGCCTTTTATATCATGCCTGGTATCTCGGAGAGATAGGCAGTAGTGTATTACACTTGTATTCTACCAGCCATGGTTAAAGGTCCTACGTGATAGAGGGTGACCATATTCACGTCTACCAGACATAATTGCACACTTTGTGCTGCTATTAAGGATGTCTTCACTAATACGAGTAGCATTCGTAGTAGCCACCACACAAACGAAGTGCGACTTCGTTTGTGTGGTGGCTAAGATCCGATATTATAATTTTTGGCATCTTAACAATGAAAATTGAAGGCTGTTCAATTTATGTACAATAAAAAGAAAAACGCTGTATGTTCTTGTCGCGAAATGTTATCTATGTGTAATAATATAACTACGTAACGATTATTGTATTAATATAATTATGATAATAATAATGTCTTAGTTTTGGTCATGGCAGCCAACATTTTAACGAAAAACAACCATTTGCAGGAGATATTATAGTCCACAAGTGCACTTTTACTCCCTAATTCTCATGATTCGATGGGATGGCAATCCGACACGACCGCAGAGAGATCGGGCGTAGGACCAACGCTTTTACGTGCATGTCGAGGCACGGGAGTCTAACGCCGCCACCTGACTAACTCTAATCTGCTATTGAGATTGTTTAGCAGATAACCTCTGTAACTTTTTGTTGACTAGAACCAGGGCTTGAATCCGAGACCTCATGCAGCTGCTGTGCATGAGGTCGCATTCGCTACTACTGCGTCATGGAAGCAGTCAATTTATTAATAGAAAGATACACGTACGTATAAATAGGCTATGTATTACATACAACATACGATGCAAGCAAAGTAGGAGCAAAATAGTTTCCATATTTGCATTACACTTGCACCAACATTTACCTTCCCTACAAGCAACTGTTTCTATTTGCAACATTTTACAAAATATAAATCCCACCAAAGGTTAAACACAAATATCTCGTCTAAATATTAATATCTATGTTCACAAAGCGGGCTCCCATTACCGGAGCCCCAAATTGAAATGCATTGTACGCTCAAAGGAGAATATTCAAGATTGTTACAAACGAGACAATTTGTTGAATAATCTCAAACAATTTCGCGATCGGACGTCATCAAAAACTGGACGAACAAGGGGGAGCACCATGTACAGGCAGAACAGTGATTTGAGAAACAAATAAGGGTTCTGTGATAAGACACTCAGTTTACATTCAAGTATTTTCATTGTTACGGAACAAAGGCCTCGGCGTTGTTTGGAACCTGTTTTGTATAAAATGGCTAACACTCAGCGAGAACTAAGAGAGCTTATCCAAGAACAAAGTGTCTACGGCCGAGGTACACTCGCCTGTCAAACCATTTGGTTAGTAATTGTAATAACGCGAACGTTGATCGTACTTCGTTTTACGACCGTCGCGATCCCTAATACTTGTATTTCATCAGACTTAACGAGTGTGCCAAATTCTGCATTTTTTATGTTTGCTTAATTCAGTCCAAGGATACGAACTACATTTGGCAACGTTGCCTTAAATGGCCGCAGCTAGTTGAAAAGCCACGAAATACGATATAAGTACTTTCTTAGATCCCAATTTTCCATTTATAATTCAAACGGATCTCAGACTAAAACCAGTTATGTGAAGGAAGTAGCTCTTGTACATTTGAAGTCCACGTATTGAAGGAACATCTTGTACGGCTTACCAGCTTACTGAAATAACTTTTTAATATAATTTTGTACAGAACTCAGCTTTCTAGGATATAACAACATTCCGCGTCCCACTAGACGTACGGCAAAGGGCGTCTCGTAGCGTAATATTGCGTCCTACGGCAAACTCATAAGCTTTACGATATCCACTTACTTAGATTTTATTACAAATCTTAAGAGGCACCAGATGCAATAACGTGAACACGTATTATACTTCATATTACATAGGCGTGATCTAAAAATAGGCAGTGGTAAGAGAGTAATAAAGTTCTTCATATGTGGAATAAATTATGAACCATAATCTCTATTTAGTACGCTATAAAGTTCTGATGATAACGAAAAGAAATCATTGTTGGAGTTTATTTATAAAATATATAATTAAATCACGGATATATTTTTCTTATGAAATATCTTACGTAATAAAATTTTATTAGTAATAACTTTATAAGAAATAAAAGTGATATGATGATAGTAGTGACTGTTGAAAAATGTTAAGTGACAAAATCATAAATCTTAAGCTTGTAACAATAATGTAAGGTCATATTTAAAAACATAATTTTAAGACGTATACGACGAATATTCCAAAGTTTATTGTTGCACATGCTATTTATGATCCCTACTTTACGACCCTAAAATGTGACCACAAATATATATACAACATCTTGTAAAGAACTTATAGATAGATTACTAGATTTTGATCACGGCTTCGCTAGTGTAAATGTAGGTTATTTGTAAGTTATATCAATTTTCTATCCCTCGGAAACAGTCCTTTTTCTAGATGAAAGGTACACTGACGACGTGTAATTTTTATTTAATTTCATGATGATTCGTCGAGTAGTTAAGGCGCGAAAGCGTAACAAATATATAAATATTGAATTCTAGTACATTTTGTCAACAAGAACTAATATATTGACAGGTACCGAAGATATTTGTTTTAATACAGCTGGATTCATACGCGCTCACTTGATTCATATTCATTTCATATCGCTGCGTTCACACCTTGCCGGTTTTATAAATCAGTTTATTATGTACAGATTTTAGTTGCATATGAAAACATGCGAGTGTTTATAGTTAGGCGTTCCGCGTAAGACGCATAGCGGTGGATCAAGCAATTTGACCGGCTTCCGGTTATTTTGCGAGTACCTGTTTTGTCAAATCGCAGATAATGGTTGGTCCTCTGTTGCCCTTGTTCACACCACACAGCAGACTTGAACGAGCGTTGGTGTTTTACATCAGCTTTGTATTCTTATATGCGGGTGCCTATGCTTCTCTTAGTTTGACCAATGTATGAGAGTCCACAGTCACCGATTGCTACCAAGGATGCTTCGCTAGGCTGTTAAAATTAAAAAAACATCCTAATATCAATAGAGAAGATGGTTGGAATGTACCACCAGCTTAGGATCCAGTAATTCAGATAGTCAAACACAAGAAGAAGCGATACACAGCCAGACTTAATGATACTTTGAGCTCATTCTGCGTAAATAGAAACACCAATTATTATATTATGTTCAGGTATTTTGAAAATAACTACACTTAGAACATTGAGATCACCATCTTAGTCTCCCCGTAAACATGGCTGCTGAAAAAAGCAACCAAAACGTCGGGGAAAGTGTAAAATTAAATCTAAATAGTTTTATAACTTAAATAGCTTAAATAGAAGTAAACAGTAACTAGTAAAAGTGTTTAACAATAGTAGTTTAAAGTTTTAAAATTATATGTTTTATAAAAAATAAACACCGCAATAAAAGCCGTAGTTTGTCTAATTTCAATGTATAACATTCGTTTAAACGTAAGACAATATCTGGTGACAAAATATTTGGCACCCGATATTGTCTCTCACACGTCAGTCACACTCATATTGTCAAACGGACTACTGCCTGCGCTCGACGTCATGCTGCACAGCAGTATTATTATTACTTTTGTCTCTTGTAGAAGCGAGGCAGTGTATCGTGCGTTGTGAAGAAAACCAAATAGAGTACGCTTTTATTATGTCTAATACGGCAAGCCGATTAGTGAAACCATAAAGCGGTGAACATACCATAATCTAGGGAGGAACGATAGACTTCAAGCAAACTCTTATAAAAAACCTAATGTTGTTTTGCATTTCGTGTAATTGTTTATCTATCATGTCTCGTATGTACCTCGCCCAAGGGGATGACAAATGAAATCATATTTACTGTTACTGAGCAAAATTGTCACAACAATTTCATAAATACCTTTGCAGGAAACATACTTTGAGAATAATCACGGAATTGTTTTATGTGGGACGTACAAAATATAAGAAAGGCTAAAAAAAATTATTTAATATACTCTCTTCTGTTCATTTGTTATTTGCGTACCATCGCTCATGTGGCTTGTTTTGAAATGTTTCTAAAGTATCTAGTGACACCTTCTTTGCACTCAATCTATTAATACCTATAGTTTAAAAATCCTTACGTTATTGAGGTAGTCAGTTGTATTTATTTTTTAACGTCTCTTTAGTTTATATTAGACAAATTTAGATGTAAATATAATCATAGTTCTTTTTCGTACTGCAAACTATTTTCTAGTTCAACTTCTCTGTTAAAACTTTACTGTTGAAATCTAGGTTCCTTGGTTTTTAGATTTCAACAGTAAAGGTTCCTTGATTTACAACAGTTAAGTCTCCTTAGTCATTTCTCGAGGTATTTTAGAAGCAAAAAGTCAGATCACAATGATATATGATGGTTATTATAAACCACAAAGACATTAATGACTGGTGTATATTGAAACAAGTTATCTAGATAACCTGTTCAAGTATGTCTGTATAATATACAATACAAATACAATACAAATAACTTTATTTTGTTCTCTCACACAGTTTTACAAAACATAAGACAATAGTAGGTATCTAGTTACATACTCTACGAATATTCATAAGATAATACAATCTGTGTGGGAGACTGGTGTCTGTACTAGGAGACCTGTATGACAGATTACCAGCCTCTCCGGACTCAGAATAGGTGGAGCGTGTAGTGGGTGAAGCTTGAGTGTATGGTGTGTGTGTGTGTGTGTGTGTGTGTGTGTGTGTGTGCGTGCGTGCGTGCGCGCGTGCGTTCGTTCGTGCGTGCGTGCGTGCGTGCATGTGTGGGTGTGTGTGTGTAAGAGTGTGTTCATTTGTGTATGTTTGTCATTGTGATCGGAGATGTTAAAATATATACACAGTTACGAATGTATGTATAATGTACTAAATGTTGCCCGCGGTTTTGCTTGCAAGTATGTAGGTTAGGTCAATAAATTTCTATTCCTTGGGTACAGTCCTTTTTTTCTGGGTAAAAGGTACCGTATGTCCTTTTTTGTACCCCTAAAAACGTGTATGCGAAATAGTTAAGGCATGAAAGCGTAACAAAAAAAACAAAGTCACATTCGCATTTATAATATTAAGTTAGGGTTAGAAAGGGTTATTAATATTTTTATATTACATTCTAATACTTTTAAGGATTATAAACTCGGAAAACAAGAGTGCTTCACGTTAAATGACCACCAGAGGTCGGAAAATAACCACCGGAATACTTACGGAATATTACAAAAACAATTATATTACGCATAATTATTATTTTACCTAAATTAATTAACCAGTAGAACTAAAATAATAATCATTAAATTATTCAACTAGTTAATGTAAAAGGAAATATTTATAGGCGATTCCTATTAAAGGCTGTCCTCAACTGAAATTGTATATTCTGATTAAAGCACTATTTTATAATTCCCAGTATTATTCTGTCTGCTGGACAGGTTTATTAAACATTACGTCTAAATTTCAGGTATATTTTCAAAAGCTGTATAGCCCTCAGCAATACTTGTTAAAAGGTATAATATTACATAACCCTTTACTTATTTAATGACGTCAAACAATACCAACGTACCTTTAAATTCTATCTAACATTTCATTATAAAATCTCCAAATCTGTTTTCGTGCAAGGAACCTCAAGAAGGATTTACACGGGATCCCTCTAAGTAGAAACATTTATTCCAAATTTGATCCACTTACGAAAGTACAGACCCATAGTTTATCCCTTGTAAATATGTAAATACTTTTACCTTAACTTAAAAACCCAACACATAGCAATAGTTCACGACTTACTTCCTTTAACTTGGTTTTATAAAACATAAAGGTCTTAGTAGGCTTCAAAAACCAGTTAATTTGCGTAAAGTCTATCTAATATTTACTATCAAATAATTTAAATCGTGGTGTTACGTTAGAGTTTTTCTAGACACTAGACCGAGCATAATTTATCGTTTGAATTTATTTTTAAAATAGCTACGTAACAGTAATCAAGTAAATGAAATTTAAAAACTACTCGTACTGTTGTCGGGTCGAGTAGGCGGTAGATTCCACGCCGGTGCAGCATAACTAATTTGCAAGAGCATTTAGAGCACTTTACTGAAAATACTTAAAGTATTTATATGGTATCAGTTAGTGTCCCACTCTAAATTTATACACTAATAACGATGCCATGTTGTGGTGGCGCAAATTTGTAAGACTTTTAATTTGAGTTTGAAACCTTATACAACGGGACGAGAGTAACTTTACTGATTACTTTATGGCTATTTTAATAAAGTAGGTTTATTGTAAATTAGTATATTTTATTTCGGCTAATCATATAAGTAATTTATTTATTTATTTAATTTATTTAATAATAAATTATAGTCAGACTAGCAACAATAAATAATTATAAAATATGAGTTTTAATTTTAACCTGTGTAGATAATATGTCCACTGCTATGCATGGTCTTATATTCAAATAGCTTTATTGTTAGCTAAATTTAATCCATTTTATAAAAACTTTTATTAAAACTAACATGGTTTTTCATGGTATTATAAGAAATTATTGTGACATAAATTCCATCGCCATGTTTTCTTTTTTGTAAGACTACTTGGAGATACAAGTAAAATTTAGATACTTAAGGCTATTCTATGATGGCATTTATATTGGTCCTACGTTCTACGTCAGTCTTGTTCATTGTCTGCCTGATACAATATCTTTACATCCAGTTTTACGAATCGGTTTGCTGATATAGCTTGCCTTATAAGATCAAAAAAACACATACAGCATGCATTTTTTACGTATAAATGTGAAAACACACAAATTACTGTTTTCATACGAGGGCAAAAAGCTTATCAGCAAACCAGTACATGAAAATGTAAAGATTTGAATGCTGCGTAATTTTACATAAAGTTTTAATTTCGCCTTATCTTATCCTATTTTTATATACTATAAATGTGAATGTGAGTTTATTACGCTTTTACACCTTAACAACATGACCAATCATCGTGAAACATGCACACGTTATCAGGGGTACAGAAAAGGCCGTAAAGTACCCTTTGTCCAGAAAGAGATCTGTTTCCGGGCAAGCAAAGCCGTGAGCGAAAGCTAGTAATAAAGCATTTTAACTTATAGTGATAATGTAGAGGTAAACTTGCACTTATCTTGTTATTATCTACATAGTTTTACGTGATACAATAATTCTAACTAATAGGCGATCTGAACCTCATTCGCCCCGAGTCTCGAGCCAGTATCGCGGTAAAGGAATAGCACAGAGTATTAACGCGGCGAGAAGAAACCGCTTTATGTAAAGTATAATACACTTTTATTTAAAACGGATATAAGTTTAAGTGAATTAATGTATTGCAAGTGTATTAATATATAAGTAATGTAGCGTAAAGTTTGATCAAAACTAATTTCGATATACCATAGTGCTTTATGGATAAATAAATTGATTTTCAATAGACGTAACATGTCTTTAAACAGGAGCCCTCTACTTTGTCTGTTTAGGAAGTAAGGAGGTTTCGACTAGTTTAATTAAAGTTTCAGACCTCAAGATGCACATCATAATTTTATTTCATCGGACATATTTACGTGTTGTTTTGCCTTTTTAAGTGACTGCCAAAAACAAATTAAATCAATAGAGTTTAAGAGTCAGTGCAATAGCAAAATGATAACTAGCAATTTTATTTTAAAAATTATTAGTATCCTTGTTAACCTCTCCAGCTAATCTAATATGCTCAGGAGTGGGTTCACGTCAATAGTGCGAAATAAACGTCGACTTAGAAATTAATTAGTAAGATTATTTTATTAATATACCGATATAATTTTATTCGATAATGTTGTTTGATATGACGCTATATTCCTATCTTAAAATCTACCTCACTAGTCTAGTGCCATAGGTGTAAGTAGTAATGACGGGAGTAGCGTCACTACTAATCGTATGATCCCGATTTCAACGGCCGAGTCAGAGCACAGACTGTCAGTAATAGTACACAGAACATAGTTGGAAAATGTGAATGAAATAGATTCATGCTGATATCATTATTCACGCCTTTTATATATCTAATACATTTTCAACGAAAGGGTGTGTACGATTTATATTTTATTTAACTATTTTACAAAGGAATAATCAGAGTATATTTTCATGCCTTAAAATGTATACAATAATTCGGTTGCGTTCACGGGGAACATGGCTGCTGTAAAGCAACTGAAACATCGGGGCAAAGTGTAAACTTAAATATAAATAGTTTTAATTAAATTTAATAGCATAGTAAAGTTCTATAATAGTAGTGTGAGATTTTTCAAAATTATGTAATAATTGTGTTTTAAAGTAAAATAAACAACGCGACCAAATCCGTATAAAGTGTTTAATTTCAATGTATAACATTCGCGTAAACAAAAGACAATATTATGTAAATAATATTTATTCAACATTATTTTTATTACGTCGCAGCGGCACACTGGCGGCCTAACACAATTAGGCTTTTAACTATACCTGGCATTCCATAAATGAACATAATACAGACGTTGATGTATCAATTAGCTTAGCCATTGACTTACTATACAAAGTTCTCAGTAGCCGGTAAGCCTTTTATCTGGTTGCTGTTGACTAAATGTCCTAGGTTGCTCATAGTTTTATCATTTCATCTAATAACGCATAATTGTCTTTAAGGCTTAAGATCTTGAACCCACCTGTGTATTTAGAGAGCAACGCGTAGCTTGTTGGAACTTGAATATAATCTTTTTCTATTTTATTTTATTGGGTAAAACAAACAATTGTACATTGTGTCTTACTGGCTAGGTACATAACAAAATAAATTAATGTACAATCCACGGCGTTTCCACATATTATCTTCAGGAGTACAGTTAAACCTAATTGAAACTTAGAGCTAGTGTCTACTTAAATCTAAGTCTATGTGTTTATACAAATGTTGACAAATGTTTATACTATTGTTGATTAAATTGATTGCGAGTAAAGGAAAAAATATCTATATTAATGAACAATTTATTAAAATTTTAACTATTCTATGGAGGGGCGCTCGCTTCTCCGCATCCGTACGACTAGCAGTCGTAGCAAATAGCGGGTAGGCGCGCGTCTCTCGTCTTATTACAGATCTGGGTACAATATAATATAAAGCGTTAATAAGTTCGGTACAATCATACTTATTGCTAATAAGGTCATAGAGCATCATAGCCTGAAGTAACAATCGTCTCGAGTGAAGGGAAAGCAAATAAAGTTTTTGCAGAGACTCATTGTATGTGGAACGCCCTAGACGACATTGCACTCTTCCAATTGTATGGTCGTACTTTGCATAGTAGGGGTTCCAAATCATACTGGCATATTCTACATGTGGTCGTACAAGACAATTAAATAGATATAGGTATGTAGTTGGGCTCTTAAAGTCCACAGAAGATCTCATCACTAAGTTATACATTTTAAAAGCGCTGGCGGTAATTTTTTCGATGTGTACGTCTAAGTGGAGTTTACAGTCTACGAGGATACCTAAATCACTAATTATGTTATATTTAAGTATAGTTTCATTGCACAAAGATTAATTAAAGTTAATGATATTTTTTAGTGAAAGGAGGGTGAGAACCCCTGGGCCCACCAGTTATCACATTGTAATTGATACCAAAAAATTCTTTATATTTTTAGGTACTTACCACCAAAATACGTTTGATTATTTCTTCATAGAAAGCGAGAAACATAAATTAAATTAAGTTAACCAATAATCGATTAATATGCATCTCTAATTATATACTATCGAGTATTATTAAATCGGTATAATCTCAAAATGTGTTCTATAATCGAATGATGATAATAAAAACTCAATCGATTGAAAATCGTGTTTTGGTTATTAATTACCTGTGGTCACCGACTGACAAGTTTAACGGCTAATGTCAAAATCAAGTTCAACACTCGTTCGGTTTGTTCCAAATGTACTCTGTGGTTTGTTCCTTAGGAGTGCGCACGTACTTTTCTTGTTTTGTTATGTTGTTTGCTTTACCCCACGACTTTGGCTTGCTAAAGGACTGTTCGACGGATCTTGTGACTTAGAATTACCTGGCACTTCATATTAGACAACTGATTCCGCTTCTGAATTGGATATTGACGACATGGATCGCTGTGTGAACTATGCCATTGCGATAGGTCGCAATAACTCTATTGGCAGAAGAGTTTTGGAGGATGAAGCGATTTTATCAGTTATACGTCAATGGCGTGCATAGGTATAGGTATAGCAAGTATGTAGGTATAGCAAGTGAAAAAATGCGTGCAGTTGCATACTTATAGAGGGTAATGCCGCAATCTAAGTAATCTAGTGGATCTTTGCTTTGTCTTTTAGTGGTCCGCATCTGCATGTTACAAACAAGGACGTTTTATTTTTTATTTATAGGTACATAAAAATCAAAGCAATATTGATGTTTGTTTGTTTGTTTTCTGAGGTGCCTACTTCTATCTATCTATCAGCCACAGACGTCCACTGCTGAACATGGGCCTCCCCCATAGACCGCCACTGGTAAATAAATAGATAAACCTTCGATAAAGTACCTCCGTATAAACATATAGGTATAACATTTTGCAAACGATTAATGTCATATAACCTCACTTTTACTTTATTTTATATAACTTAATTTCTGGGAAGCGAAATATCACAAAATTTTTGGTGACGACTTGTTATTATATTCTCTTTCAAATAAGGCTACTTTGATTATGATAACAACTGGGCCCAGATATATATGGAGTGATTCCTTCGTCCTTTACATATTTGCATTTATTTGATATTAATTTATTATTGTTACTGTAGTCAGATAGTCTATTTGGGTCCTGCTGTAATAAATGGCAATCGTCTAATGACTGGCTTTTTCCAAAAATCTTTAAAATCATCGGCGTACAATAAGAAATTACTGTTACGGAAGCAGTTGCCAATTCATTCATGTAAATAATAAATAATAAAGGGCCAAATTGACCCATGCGGTACGCCTGAGTTAGCTAGAAATGAGTTAAAAAGGTATCCATTATTTACAACACTTTGGTTACGATTACTTATATACGACTGGAACCATCGCAACAAATTACTCCTGATACCATTGAATGCAATCTTGTTCATTAAGATTTTGTGATCAACTCTATCGAAACCTTTTTTATAATCGGTATATACTGCATCCGTTTGCGCTCTATGATCCATGTTACTAAATAGAAAAGTAGTGAATATCATTAGATTGGTGATAGTGGATTTTCATTTTACAAAGCCATATTGTTCCGGTATTATACTTTCTTGGATGAATGGATATACTTTATGATGAAAAAGCGATTTGAATAATTTTGCGAGAGTACATAGAAATAGGTCGGTAATTCTCAATATTTTGTCTAATCCACCTTTATGCACTGGGACAATATTAGCTTTCTTCCAAGCCAAGAGGAATGCAACTGTAGACATATATTTATTCAATATTATAAATACGGGTTTACAGATTGTTTTAGCTGACCTAATGGGATATCCCATCAGGTCTAGGCCCTTTTGTAATATCTAGTATTTTTAATTGATCACGAATATGGGCGAGACTAAAATGTATGTCTGAAAGATGAGTGTTGTTATTAATAGATAGGTCTGAAGGTGGGTACCAATCAAGTAACAAACTTGTTGGCAGGTATACAGACTGAAAAAATGATGAAAAAATTGCAAATATGGAGGGGTCACTAGCTGTTTTATTGTTATAGCACATATGCGAAGGGATGCCTGACCTACTTCTTCGATTGGCTATGTATGTCCAGAAGTATTTAATATTGTGACGAATACTGTCCTCTACACTTTTAATGTAGATATTGTAGCATTTAGCACATTCCTTCTTAAAACGTGCTCTATATAAGGAGAATACTTCGTAATCTGATCTGTTTCAATACCTTTTCCACTTTGACCACGCTTTTTCTTATATTTTTATATGTATATTAGAGCTTTGGGAAACCGTACAGGAAAATTATAGTATTTTGATTTTGATACACGATAATACCATATATATTATCATAAAAAGTGTCAACACAGTATTTGGCGGAACTGCTACTTAGTATCATATCCCAATCGTGTTCACTTATATCAGTATTAACAAGGTTATAATCTGCTTTACGAAAACTATATTTAACGCTTTGTTTATGTTACGACTATCGACGGTCTCTCTAAATATAAACCTTACCTTGACGTATCAAGGTAAGATTTATATTCAGAGAGATAAGAGTATAGAAGAAAGGATGATGGTTATCAGCCTGAAGTAAGTGTTAGTTGAGTATAAAAACATGGCATACTGTTTTGGACAATAGGAGATCGAGAGTACGCCCGAGAGTTTTAGTTAAATAGTTACATTGCTTAACATCATGTATAGCCATAAAGTTTCTCATACGATCATAGATAGAAGAGGTGCCCATATAGCTCATAAAGTCATGAGTAGGGTTCAATTTTATCCAGTTAGCTGTCGGGATGTTGTAGCCACCCAGCATTAGCAAATCATTGAATTTAGTTGAATTTATTAAATGATTGATACATTCAATAATCTAGCTTACATATTGTACATATTGTGAATATAGAGAAAAATAAAAGTTTTTAGACTATCGCGATTTGTACACATACTTAATATAATGTTAGACAACGGGTCTTACTCGCGATAAAGTATTTAAAAGGTAATAAATACCTATTAATTTCCTGACGTTTCGACCGACTTGCATCGATCGTGGTCACGGGTTGACTAATGTGAGCTCAGCGGCGCCTTCGTGAAGTGCGGGTTTCGGCAACTACCCTCACTTGGTCACTATTATTTATATTCACAATGTCGGTATTTCGACACACAGCGAAATTGACAAACCGTGTCACCGCTTTGCCAAACTTCATTCATACCATATTCAAGGATTCACATCACGAATTGTATTTCTTTTCCATAATAAAAGTAATAAATAAGAATATAAGGTAAGGCTATAGATTCAGGGACGTTCCATGATCTGTCTTATTTTTTTACTTTTATATTCTTTTTAACCCCCGACGCAAAAACGACGGGGTGTTATAAGTTTGACGTGTCTGTGTGTGTGTGTGTGTGTGTGTGTGTGTGTGTGTGTGTGTGTGTGTGTCTGTCTGTGACATCGTAGCTCCCGAACGGATGAACCGATTATAATTTTGTTTTTTTTATTTGAAAGGTGAATTAGTCGGGAGTGTTCTTAGTTATGTTTGATGAAAATCGGTCCAAGATAGCCGCCGCCACAAAATGGCGGATTACATATTTTTTCACAACTCCCTCAATATGGGTATCAAATGAAAGGACTTGACTAGTAGAATACTATACACTATGATAAATTGCAAATCCAAGATGGCCGCAACCATAAAATGGCGAATTACATATTTTTTTCACAACTCCTTCAATATGTGTCGGGGGTTTTTAAATTTTTAATTTTTAGTAATAGACGTCGAATACTATATGTTATTAGTTTTTAAACATAATATTAGTGGATCAAAACATTCATTCATATAATTATGATTCATCATCCTAACTCATATTAATATGAATGGGAATTTGTTTGTTTGTGACACTTTCACACCTTAACTACTTGAATGATCATCATGCAATTTCGTATACATATTGCCAGGGGAACAGAAAAGAACACAGATTACCTTTCACGCAGAATAATTTTTTTTTACTAACTTACATTTATGCGAGCGAAGCCGTAGCAAAATCTAGTTGCAAAATAAAAATATGACTACAGTGATAATATCACACTCTTTTAATGTTTAAATTTTGTGAACATATATGCATGAAAATAATTCCTATTTGAAGTTTTATTTAAAATGACTTTTAAATTTAAAATCAAGCTGATGTCTCGGAGTACTATTTGTATATCTAAAACTATATTTTTTAAGATTACTATTATTTTGGACTAGTAATTTGTTAATATTGTCTTCTGTTTACGCGAATGTTATTCATTGAAATTAAACTACTATATACGGATAAAATCCGTATATAGTAGTTTAATTTCAATAGTAATTTGTTATTCAAATTGTTGTTATAATTCTTGTTAACCAGTCCAGCTAAGCTAGAATGCTTGTGTTAGGAAAAGGTTCACGTTGGTAGCGCTATGGGTGGTATTCTAAACCGCGACCTCTCGATTGCCAGTCCAAGCCTTATCCATTGGTCTACTGCCGCTACAAATGAAAATAAATCGAAACTAATATTATTATTTTTTTATTTTATTTGGTTTACCAACATTAAATATATAATACACTGGAGTATATACATGACACAAAATGAGTTTCAGATACGTTTACCATTTAGACTAACCGGCACTCATATACAAATATGCTTTAAATAATTAGTAGAAGTTAATAACAATAGATATAAAAGGCAACGAAACAAAATATAAAATTAATGATATTAACATCTATTTATGTGTGGGAACACTATAGGAGACGCCAAAGGATTTAAATATCTATTTTCAATTTGTTTTTGCTTTGGATACTCTATTGAATTCACTACAGATACGATATAAGGGTATATATTGTAAAGAGCAAAGATTTGATCTTTTGTTTGTTTGTAACTATTTAACTCAGAAACTACTTAACCGATTCAAAAAATCACTTAGTGGAAGCTATATTATCACCGAGTAACATAGGGTATATTTTAATAATAAAAGTACTTTACTAACATAGTCTAATCTAACCTACTTTTACGTAAGCGAAGCCGGGAGTAAAAGCTAGTTTGTATACAAAAATAAAAATACAAAATAAAATACATTATAATAAGTCAGAAAGCATAATATTTTAAAGTATATATATCCAATATAAATAAAATTACAAGCTGTTTCCTCATAGTTTATTCTGAGAACCTCACAAAATGATACGTTATTGGTATCGAAGTTGTTTAATATTCATTGAATATTGTTCTCATTTTCGTTATTAAGTATATTCAAAGAGCTAAAGCGTAATATTACCGTAAAATTGACTATAAGTGATTTTAATCATCAACTTATATTTACATATTAATGCGGAGAAAAGTGATAAGAATGCTTTTTATCGGCAAGCTGCTTTAATTTTACAAAGAGTAGATGAAACAACAAAAGCATTATAGTCACAATATTATATAGTTGAACCTAACTATATGGGTTCTTAAAATTTATCTTACATTCACATTCGTAACGATTTCCATGTAATTCGATGTTGGAATTGATTTTGAGCTTGAAACCTTACATTGCTATGAATTGATAATTTCATTTGCCTGCAGGGTATCTGCTCTCAAGAAACGAAAAGAAAGGACTGTATTCTAGACTTCTACACGTTTATTTAAATAAATAGAGTAGATTTCTATTTGTCTTACACAGCTACGACATACAAAGAGCAACTAAATACGTTGGTTAATATACAAATATCAGTTTATACCCATGTGCCACTAAACCCATTTTTGTTCTAATATTATAAATGCGAATGTGAGTTTAATTGTTTCGGTTTCGTTACGCTTTCACACCTTAACTACTCGACCGATAATCATGAAATTTAGCATATACGATGTCAGGGGAACAGAAAAGGACACCTTTCATGTAGAAAGAAGTACTGTTATCGACCTAACCTACATTTACGCGAGCGCAGCCGCGGGCGAAATATAGTGGATTATAAAAAAACGACGTTTAGATTAGTACCTTTTCTGTTTAGAATGTTTTGATATAAAGCTGAAACGATTATCTACGTAACCTTCATGACGTCATCCTTGGTATCATTATAGGCGAACCACATACCATACACACAACAAATAAATTCGTAAGTAATCACGTCTACATTTATAACCACCATATCTCTTTTCAATTTTAGATTCTGTGAACGAAAATCTGTATAATCATTATCAAAATTGTCGACTACTGTGTATAATTATCCGTTAAGCAAAAATCAATGGTATAAAGTACGAATTCATCCTAAAAACCTCGCCAAAATGAAAGTCTAACGATAATAATATTATAATAATTTACTACATTAAGGCTACAAATAACAAAATAGAAATAACAACCACTTACTTTATCAATAGTCTAAGATGAATGACACTATTAAGAACTACGTACCTACTTATTGTTTACATCCATGACTGATTCCCTCGCATAAAGTTTGAGTGTAATACCTAAGGAAGTTATTTGCCTCGGCACGTTTGACACTGAAATATGATGGCAATTTTCAAGCTGCCGAATATACCTACTCGGGAGCGGGTGAAACTCAGTCAATCCTACTGTTTGTCGATCAACACGCATCGCATCCGGTGAAATTGAAAATGTTATTTGATTCCGAGGTTAGAATTTATTGTAGCCGACTTTTGATTCACATCTGTGCCTTGTTGGGACGATAATTCTATACTTATTGCATATTGAACAAGTCAATGTTGGTTTTGATTAATATTTCACACATTGATTATGATTTATCTGGCCACCGGAATTGTGAAGCATTTATTGTAGTTGAAAGCTAAATTATTGCAAAGGAATTATAAAAACAAAATATGAATTTTCAATAAAGCAAACAAAAGGTCCCTAAACAATATGACGCACACAAATCTAATCAAGTTAAACCAGCAATATAATTAATTATACAGCCTCATTCGCAATACATACGATTGTACCAATTACATAAAATAATACAGAAGTCGAATGGATAGACATTCATAAGCAGGCTGTATAGTACGTGTATTTTACTGTGTTCCAGAATCAATTCTGCAAAATGATAATTTTATTCATAGAGTTCCAGCCAGAATCGTATCGCTTACTTTGTCCGTGATTTGGTTGAGAAATATTTTATGAAACAAACGCTCACATGCACGCCGCTAATGTGTTAGTTTTCCGCTAGATGTTCTCGGAAGGGTAATGAAGGCAATTATCAAGTTTTTGTCCGCGTGCCAGTTATAATTAATGCCCGCCACAGTGACTTGTCCTGATGAGACCATGACGTAATAACATAGTTATATGTTCCCACAGTAAAGTTTTAATTAATATACTAAATATTTTTTATACATATATGTCAACAAAAGACCAGCCAAACCAAATATTAAACGGGTCTAGTTTCAATGTTTAATAAGGGACATTGAAACAAACAAAATCAATTGTTCCCTAGTACTATTGTTAATTAACTACCAGACTCTAGACTGTCGGAGCTTCTATTTTTATTTTCCATTGATTAGGTATTTTACTAGATCAAATTTAATGAAAGATTTTTAATATTTAGATATTGCGACTGAAAATATTAATACATTTTAATAGTAAAATGATTTCAGACTAAAATATTAGTTTTTATAACACAATTAAGTTTTTTTGGCAGCATCACAACGAAACATGGATCTCATTTTCGTGGACGTTATAAACAAGAAGAGTCATCAGTCAGACTGACCTCATAGCGAATATAAACTAGGTACATACGTACATGGCATAAAGTAGGCTACAGAAGTAAAGAATGTGCTCGAGGCATGCCCATGAGTAATGACAGACATCGCTCTTCCACTTCCTTATGAACTGCAGTAAATTCGTGTCGAACAAAATTTCACTTGTACTTCCCCGCTAATAGAAATTTAAGGAGACGCTCAAATATTAACCACTGGCAAAACTGCGATTTGTCTAGATTTAACAATATCGCCTTTACATCGTAATTTATTGCAGCTTAAAATTTTCGTACAGACCCCAAAGCAAGGAAATATTGAAATATGATAACTCATTTTAGTAATGGGATTTCGAAATAGTGAACTTTAATGAAACTTTAACTAAGAAATAGACCAAATATCTTCTATAACTACATTTTGTTTCGTAAAAGCAAATGAAAACAATTTATTAGAGGAATCTTGTTAGGGTACTTTTGATAGTATCCTAGATCAAGCTGAGTAAGTTACGGACCACTAAAGCTGACGTATGTGATGTTGCTCTGAGCTACACCAATTAACAATGGATGTTGCTTCTCGGAACACTCCGAGAGAATATGCATTTCATATCGAGTCTCTCATGAATATTATCAAAGTTTAGACTACAAAATACTCAGTACATCTCTATTTGATACATCTATCTATATTTAGGCGTTCAACTTTTCGCAAGATGGCGTCGATAGGTTATGGCATATGCAGATCTTACGCGTAAGCTAATTAAGCCTATATTGATTATAGTTAGAGCAATATATGAATATATATATATCAAGCAGGGCCACCAAGATAATTTAATTTCTCACTAGCAAAATTATGGAAAACGCATGTATTTTATAATATTAATGAAATAAAACCTCGATAATTTGATATAAAATAACGTTAAACATCAAACCGATGCGAACTCGTCAATATTGTTGTTTAATCAGTCTCAAAGGGATTGCCATGCGGCAGCCACTTAATTTGTTGTGCCATCGGATAATTATAGGTAACTGGGGCGTGATTGAGTACCTGCCTACTAATTTAGCTAGGTAAGGCTTGCAGTTTGCTATCTACAGATACCTCCTGTCGTGTGGAGTGGCTGAACGTTGGTCGGCGCCCGGTGGGTAGCGACAAGACATAACATGGACTATAGGATGCCGGAGATACGAGACATAGTATGGACTAATTTAATGTGTACTAGGGTTACTAGTATCCAAACACATATATTATAATCTGATTTAAGCTACTTTTTTGGCCGATATTTGTTATTGTGTATTCATGATGAATTTGGAGAATTTTATATTATTACATGTTGATTTTATTGGTTACTGATTTGCTGATACTAACAATGAGTTTGTTTACAGAATAGTTAGATATTTCTGTTTAATGTCAATGGGCAACAAATATTTATTAAACTACGCTTGCACAAATATGTATGCAATGCAGAACACACTAAAACAATATTAAATTATCTGTTGTTGTATGTTTCGTAATATCGGTATTTATTCCATTGAAGTTTTAAATTACACTTTGACCCTGTATGCGAAAATGTAATATTCAGCATTTATTGTTATTACTAATTATAGTCACAATATGAAACTCTTAATAATAAGCGACGCTAAAATCTGTACCGTGTACTTTCCACATTCAATGTTATACATTTAATTTGTTTCCTATACAAACAACTTCAAAATTACACTTATTACTAACTTCACAAAAATAATTCCATTTCTGAAGTTGTGTAACTTTTAATCTTGGTTATGTGGACTACATATCTAGAAGTAAGAGACGAAATTTAATAGTTACGTCCATTCGGAGAGAAAGGGAAACCGTTGGCCGCAGCCTCCCCAGAGGGCGAACATTTTGACCGTAATCAGGCTAATGGACAAACCCTGTGTCCGATCCGCACAAGAGGTTCTATTCAACTGACACTTTAACAACCTTATTTTGTTTATATACACTTACTTAGTACTTTAGTAAGGTTGAACGATACTCAACGTCATTAATATACCAGGTTATTGGTCTATGAGTGCTATCTTTTGTTCTATAAGTATTTTATTGGATCGTCCTTGTTTTCTGATGGCAATTTTTATAACTGACCAATACAATAAAGAACTACTTAATAAGATTATTTTTTCTCGTCTATAACTAAGTATGATATCAAATAAGCATATTAAGTAGTGTTGTATTGAATGAAAACTAGCATCATTTTAAAAGATAATAATCGTTGTATTTTAACAAAGGATTGTATTTAATGTTGAACTTTCATTGTTGCTAGTTAAATGCTTTTTGATTAATATCCAACATTTTTGTTACTGGTAATAAGTTTGAAAGCTTTTGTTGTCGAACCATTTTAGCGAATGAATCGGCTTGCAAATACATTTACAATAAATGTACATATACTGTAATCCAATGAAATTACTCAATTTCAGGTTCGATAAGTGCCTACCATGTTTCATAACCTCATTCTCGGTTATATTCCCACGTAACCGGTACATGTATAAATCACAGTCCCATCTCTTTAAAACGAGAGGTACTCATATTTGAATAAATTTTCTGTTGCCTTTGTGGATATACGATTTTGTACAAAGTTCCACTTTCCTAAGTAGATAGATGTGCTTTATTTCATTTCAAAGTGTTTTATACAAAATTCGGTACGTTGGCCCAAATCATATAACATATAATACTTGTTTACAAAATGAGTTTCAAAATAAGTAATTAACGAAACGTCCTATTGACTTTGATATTATATTTGCTTCGATACAAAAGTTAGTATTAAAGAAAAGTTTGCCAAACAAAATTTGTCCCTTTGTCCTTTGGTAGATATTATTATTTTCTAACGTCACATATCTAAACCTAAATTTCTGGAGATGAGTCACTAAAATGTAATACGAAAAATGTCGCTGTTAATATTTTTATAGTAAATATTTTACGAAATAAGGGAATGTAGGTCTGAAGTGGTTAAGGTTCATTTTGGAGGTGTAAGCTAATGTGACCTAAAAAGTGACATGCGGGTGCGGTGGTACAGTCCATCGGGCAGTTTTATCGCGCAGTGTGTTCGTTGTTTGGTTTACTTTGTCGGCCACTTGTCACCTAGGCATCGCGTTTTCATGAGTGAGGATTTCTGGTTTGAATGTATGTCGAGTTTACACTCAGAAGGTTAACTTGTTTGTATACTCCATGTAAGTAGGATTTGGAAGCGTAACTAGTTTGTTTCAACTTGCTCGTTCAGTCTAGATATTTCCGAGTATAGAGCGTAACAAAGTATTTTGTTGCTTTTTGACTGCTTCGTTGGTTCCGACTTCAACTACAAGCACAACTGCAAGTACTAAGCCAAGGTTGGATGAAGTATTATTGAATTTTTCTGTAGAGGAGCTCTCGAATTTAGTGCCACGCCTTTTGTCTCTATTTTTCAAATAGCGCATAATGTTGATACCATTCCCGGATTGATAAACACACACTGATAATTGATATTGTGAATGATATCAGTAATTTCGATGTTCTTGAAAATTTGAAGTTACTTCGTAATTTTTAATCACTTATATGATAAAGGCGATCGCCAGTTAAGATTTGTAGCTAGTACAAAATATAAGATAACAAAAATAGTTGTTCCATAAGACTAAAAAGGACTAAAATTACTATAAAAGCCCCGATAGTATGATGTTAGCAAGGCCCTGTGTTCAAAAAGCTTCAAAGGTTAGCTTTTCTTTTCACGCGTCTCCTTTTAATGAAGTTTGAAGAGACAAATCTGATGTAGGCGTGATTCCGTTTACCGATTTGAAGACACTAGTGTCTAGAGGCGGGTGTGACAACTTCTTACAGATATTATAATATTAGTTGAAGTGAAGAACCTTAAGACGAACCCTGCCCCTGAAATACCAGATACATGATATGCATACAGAGGATGTTTATCCCTTCGTTGTCCAAAAATTTCGTTCGAAATTTTATTCTTGCAATATTTGATATTTTATTTTTTTATTGATGTTTATTAATTAAATGTGGCACCAGATTTTTATTTTTATGTATTTTATATGCTTATTATTAATAAACTCTGTATTAATATAATTTAAAATGTTACATTTAACGTTAGAATGCTACATTTAACCAAAATCTACACTCGCTACCAAAAAAATACATGCGGGGCAGTCTTTCGGGACTGCCGATAGAAGTGAAAACTAAGAAACTAGCGTGCGGTGACGTTGACGCGAGTTTAACGCTTTTTGTTCATCCAAAAAGTACATCTATATACACAGTATACATTTAGCTCATGGAAAGCGTTCGGTGACGATGACGCGAGTTCCATGATTTCTGTTCACCCAAACAGTGCTCAACGCGCCTAAAGAAGTTTTCACTTAAAAAAATACTGAATATGTTAATCAAATTTATTTTATGTGCATGCAACGATGATCTTATTATACTATGTGAAACTATTTATAATATTTGGATATTTTAAAGTTAAACTTTGTATATTTCTAGGAACGATTCATGCATTCTTAATATTCCGGTTAACTTGTCTAAGTCAAGAGGGAGAGCGTTGGGAAGTGAACACATCCGGATCGAAATAGTTCAACGAAATCGAATATGAATACGTGATATTCCGATAGTGATTCTGGAAGTTATCGTGTGGAATATTGTAAACGTGTGTACTATGAGAATGTTTAAATAAATAGCGACCACACGATTTGATTAAGTACATTTATTTTGATTAAAATTTAATATTGAGGTAAATGGCGTGCTCGTCATCTACTTCAATATTAAATTCTATGGAAACCTGTAGATAGATAGATACAACGTAATGATATAGGTTCTAAAGATCTTCTTTTAAGTTTAGAGAAGTATGCGTGTTTCAGGTTAAAGGCGAAAGGCTCGATAGACGGCAATCCTATTGCTTTCTAACGAGCTCTCTTCCACAATTCTGACTTCAAGTTCAAATACAGAAAGTATTGTGAAGGTTTTTTTTTTAATTTAATCAGCAAGCTAACATTTGAACTAATATTTTGAAGTAGTTTTTAGTCTGTGATTAGCTGACCAATATTATAATTACTTAAATTAGAAAGTACATACGTAGTTGCCAGTATAGCACGTATAACCGGCTTAAATACGTATTTCATAAAAAAATTGAGGCTAACTAACGTCCCACCACCGATATTATCGACCTCTGTACAATAATAAACTTACATAATATAATATTAATTAAGTACACTACATTAATAAACACAACAAAAACTAACTCTTCACAGAACAAGAAGGGAGAACTTTTGTTGAACGAATAGAATTCGCTTGACATTGCTTGACATATAATTTGTAGTGTTGAGGTGATTGTAGATGCTATAATCGCTTGAACACTTTTGCGAAAGGTAAGCAGAAACTAGCGGAGTGCGATAAGATCTTTAATGTATTCTAGTGATTGTGTATTGTAATATTCAGGTGGTTTTCAAACTATCAAGGTAGTCAACATATTCCATCTACCAACTGTCACGGGGACTGCTCTAGCTTAAGACCCAGGCAATAAATAGCAGTAGTATTGTTCGTGCTTCGCCAGCCCAATAGAAAAGGGTTTAAAGATGGAATGGATGGATAAAAGGAAAGGACTTGCTCAGATGTGATGTGAGTTTTTCAAACTGAGGGGCTGAGTCACCCGCGTAGAATACCCGTAGGAGAATACCCCGACATTCGTATCCCTTCAGGTGGCCCCTGGGTGGTGCTAATGAGGTGACAGCGCCGGTGGTAGGCTGAAGTCGAGGCTAGTAGCAACCAACAGCGTAAGTCGTGGCGCCAAGCGGCCTAGCCGTGTTCCGAGACGTGACGCTGGTGTAGCCATTTGAGTGGAAGGGTTGGAATATATATCTGCCAGCTGACTGGTTTGACATGGATTGTCTTTGCCGCATCGGAACATTAGTCTCAGAGGGAAGCTGGAGCCGTGGTACGGTGTACCGCTTTGGCCGACAGCATGTAGTAGGGGGTCCAAGTTGTTACTTACCATTTGTAAAAGGCTGCCCCGCCAACTATAAAAAATCCCGGACTTACGCCGTAGTGCCGGTTGGCGACCGGATGAGAGGGCCCTATGGATCAGCTTGGAGGGGCACGATTGACCCAGCGGTCTCCGGGCTAATGTTCCAAAGTTGTGGTGGAGGTAAAGCTACGGAGGGCCTCATTCTACTACCGTCCTCTTACCTATTCCCTCCAATATCATATTGTCAAAAAAGAATAAGAGAGGCGTTAAACGGCGGTTCCACTCCCTCTCACACAAAGTGCACCTCGCCAATATCCGAGATCTGCACTCCAATCTCGTAGCAGTCCACCACCATCTGTAGACTGAAAGACCAGCTCTCTTATTCCTCTCGGAGACGCAGATAGCATGTCCATCGGATGTCGTGTACCTGTCGTACCCAGGGTACCAGGTGTCTCCCTGGAGCACAAATTTAAGTTCCGCGCGGGCGTATGCTTATACGTACTCGTGGTCTCCGATGCCTTGAAGACCCTACTTTTTCCGTCTTATGGATTCTCGTGGACACAGGACTAGAGAAGATTCTTTACGCCTGTGTCTACAGGTCGCACAGCGGAGATCAGGAGACAACCAGGCTCACAGAGTACTTAAGTGAGGCGGCGGATATAGCTCAGCAAAGGTACCTAACTGCCCAACTAGTACTACTGGGGAATTTCAATGCCCACCACCAGGAGTGGCTTTTCCCGTACCAGTGCACTAATCATGCTGGGAGAGAAACGTGCTGCACTGGCCTCTGCATTTGGATAGCAGATTTCTTGAAGAGCCGGTCGATTCGAGTAGGTAGTAATTGATGGCTACTCGTCCGAACAAAAGGAAATTAATGCTGGGGTTCCACAGGGATCAGTACTCTCTGCAACTCTCTTTTTGCTGCATATTAACGATCTGCTAAAACCCAGTACGTTTGTTGCAGACTACAGCACGCTCGTAGAGAGTTACGTCACCAACGCTAGGGCCAGAGAAACACAGATACAGTTGCTCAGGGAAGCTATGATCGAGCGTATGAACTTATCCTTGAAGGCAGTCTCTGATAGGGGTGATGCCAATATGGTTAATTTCAATGCCTCAAAGACCCAGGCGTGTCTGTTCTCCGCAAAACGAGCCCATTTCAACTGGCTCCAACTTTCTGAGATGTATCCGTGCTGAAAACTAATTGCCTTTAGCTTATGGGTATGTCATTGACTCCAACCCTTAACTTTGGTTCCTATATTGAGGCAAAAGCCCAACTAGCCGCCAAAAAGCTGGGCATCCTCAGTAAGATGAGGTAGTATTTCATGCCAGAACATTTGCTTAATTTGTACAAAGCACAGGTTCGATTCTGCATGGAGTACTGTCATGGTAATGTTATCTAACAGTATTGTAATTCGGCTCTGTCCTTGAAATAATTACCTAGCTGCGCGGTACGCAAACACGCGAAAGGGCTGCCCACCTACTGTATTTTAATTTCGTCTACCTACTTGTGTTTCTTTCTAGTTTAGTGAATGTAAATATTATATATTTTAATTTAAAAAATAATATTTTGTGAATAGAATAAGAAGTGTTCAATCAAAACACTTCTTATTTTATTCATTATATTCATGCTTCGATGGCGTAGTGGTTAGTGTAACCGACTGCCACGCCTGAGGTGACGGGTTCGACTCCCGCACATGTCAAACATTTGTGTGCATGAACATGGATGTTTGTCTTGGCCTGGGTGTTTTGTTTACAAAAAAAGTATAGATATATGTATGTTTATCCATTTTCTAGTACCCATAGTATAAGCTCTGCTTAGTTTGAGCTAGATAGTGTTGTGTGTATGTGATATAATATTATGATTATTATAATTAATAACATGTTATGCTTTTTGATTAGTAGAAAATTTAATAGTATAAAAAAACTGCATTGGGATCAAAACTTTATATAAAATACTTTTGTTAACAATTGCACTTTGCCAAAATTATTATGTAAGTACTTGTACTTATTTCATTCAAATACAAATCGCACGCTTACTGCTTAAATAAACAATCAAGTCCGTTTGTCACTGCGGCGCATTCGCGACTGGTTGCGAACCAAGTCCATACCAACCGCGAGGCGCGTAGGTATGACTCGTTTGTATGAAGATAGAATACTGTTAGAAAACATTACCGTGATACTGTTCTCACCTCTGGGATGGCTCTGCAAAATATCAGCTGGAGGCTTTGGAGTCAATTAAGCGGAAGGCCAGGACACTTATCGGCGATCACCAACTAGTCAATACACGACTCCAAAGCTTGGAGCATCGTCGTAAGGTTGCCAGTCTCTCGATTTTCTATCGGATACATTTTGGAGAGTGTGCAGAGGAACTGCATAATTTGATTCCTCCTTCCCCATTCTACTAGATTCCCGATGAGTACAATCTGGATGTCTTCAAATCGCGAGCGAATAGGTATCTTCTAGGCAAGCGTGCTCCATGGTCGACTGCATCTTCGCTTAAGATCAGGTGAGATCGCGGTCAAACGCAAGCCGATAACAGAATAAAAAAAACAACTCATAGAGCAAAATGCAGTAACAATTTTACTACTGTTACGCCGGCGACCAATAAGGTCCTATACCAGACAAGCGTGCTCATTTTTACGGTCACCAAAAAAAATTACAACGGCTGGCCAGACGCCATAAACACCATTAAAATTATTCTAAATTCAAAACAGCATTCATTAAAATAATTTTGTTGATTGGAATGTATTCGTTATACCAAAATGCATTCAATTAAATGTAACCTAATTAATAGTTGAATAACAATTCAAATTGTCGTACAGCGTGCTAAAAGATCAACACAATCATACAACTAGAGATAAAGTTATTATACATATATGTGTCGTCATTCGAATTTTATTTACTAACAACTTATCAATAGCCATTTGAATGCATAATGAAAAAGTTTTTGAATCGTAGGATTTATTTTCCAATGACATTTTATTCAGCACTATAGTGGTGAAAATGTAGTAAGTATAACTAGCAAGAATAGAGGCAAGTAGAAATGCGTAAGGCATAGTATCTTTACGAATTGCCACATGCTTTGATTCTTACATTCCTACATCTCTTTCTTCATTTGCTCTCATTACAATCTTCACGCATTTTCATCAGTTTAAAGTACTCTGAACTCTACTCCAAAAAGTCAAGGCAAGTAAACCGCTTAAACAAATACGATATTCGTGCAGTCTCATTTGGTAATATAGATTATTAGCACCATTATTTTAGCCAATGTGATTTAATAATTACCTTTATTACTTTTTTCTCGTTTTAGTTTTACCTTTGTCTCTTTCTGTAGACAGTGACTTGATCTGTCATTAATGTCAACCTCAGTCGGTGCGATGGGCGTGAATTTAAGTCAAAGCCGTGCCGTACCGTCCACGTCGTTTTGTACAAAGCGTACACTGCATATGGTGTGGACAAGTCTGTATTTACTCTGAAATTCATTTCATTGCAAACAGAGCCACGGGCTTTACCCGGAAGTTCTGCGGGTACAACAAGGGCCAAATACGCCTACTCACAGGAGCGTTTACTGGTCATTTTGGCACCAATGACTTCCTGTGCAGATTGAGATTGTCAAACAATTCGATCTGCAGAGCCTGTGGTGAACAGGACGAGTCCATATCACACCTACTGTGTGAATGTGACGCGTTGGCCGGACTAAGGATGGGTCTGATGGGATTGGCATATCCGAACCCTGAAGACTTCAGGCTTCTCCCTCTGAGGTGTACGCTGCGACTGATGCAGTACATTCATAGGGAGATAGCTCAAGGGTAAACCTCGGGGCCGACACAAAAGATCCCACTGGGTCGAAGTGTCGCCGGTCTACAATGACTGGCCCCCGGATCAAGATAAGATAAGATACTCTGAAATTTCCGCTTTACAATTATCATACAGGAATAGCCGAGACCGCACTTGTTCAGTTGAAAACATCTTTAAATTAATGTATCGCACGACGATATTTTGTTTTCTTATATCATGTATGATATTTTTTGGCATGATGCTTTTGTACTAAGATCAATAATTGGTATAAATTTTGAAGGCATTAATTACTCCGCGGATTGTATGTATACGAATACTATAGAGGGCTACACATCTGTAAAAGAGTTAGCGAAGGTTTATCCCACCCACATTTTGCCAACTATGTTTTCAGGCCTAAGTCGCGAGACTATTGTCTCCTACCAAAAACTTACAAACTGTTAGTCCCAATAACATATTTTCCGTTCCAGGAATCGAAACCGGGACCATACGATCGCACGCAAACATACGCGCAAGCTTATACCTCGGCAATAATGAGGCAGTTGGATGTTAGGGCCACTGGGTTTTTTGGTAGAAGCACAATATCTAGAATTGTCACCACGAACGGTTTTAAAAAAACCCCTTCTACGTAGAACTTAAAAACAAGCCGAAAAAATATGGGTGTTATATATGTATCTCTACATTTATTTACGAGGATAAGAGTTGTATTTATGCATTTATTCACAACAAGTTGTCTCTGTGTTTTAAGTACAATAAGTCTACAGGACAGAAATAAAGGCAAAAAGTTTTGTCACAAAAGCATCCGATTGCAACTTGCCCGGCAATCAAAATTTCAAGCTTACAATCGACTATTTCATAAAACTTATGCCGGCGACGTTAAACAGGCTAAAGACCATCGGTTGTGTTTCGTGTGGTAACATTGTTGCGCAACATGTTGCGTAAGTAATGCTGGCTAGTGAACAGTAACCTTAGGAGATGACGTCATTGTTTATAGTTAGCCGTGTGTTGCCTACACTAATGTCACCTCGAAATAATATCTCGGCTATGCAGGTGGGCTGGCGTCCGCCGCTACAAACGAGGTGGTTGACGAGATAAGAGCGCTCACGTAAGTGCCACCATTGTTGTTTCGAACAATAACCCCACGTTGCCGGCATTATCTGTAACGCGCCGCCGGTCGCCCCGGTCGGAACGGCCTAATGGATGCCCCTCCGAATACTACCCCGTAATTATTTTAATTTTCGCTAAGTAGATGTTTAAGTACTTTTTGATCCTTTTATCCTTGAAATTTAAGTAAATATTCGAATTAGGAGAGTTGTTCCGAATTTTCGTTTTGGGGTTTGTTTGGTTATAAATGTAACGAATGTGTCTAGTTAAAGCGCCAGACAAAGTTTCTTTTGTGTTTTACTTTTAGTAAATGTTATTTTGTTTATAAAAATGTTTTCGATTTAATGCGGTATACATTTTTATACAAGGCCTATGCCTTGTATAGGCCTAGATAATCACTCATACCGAAACGTATACCTGTATATCTCGAAAGGGTATGCAACAATGTATTACATCCACACCCACAGGGCCAGGGCTACATTAGCAGATTTTATGCTGGTACCGAAAATTCTCTAACAGAAAACTCCGGAACTCATTGCACAATCGGGGATTCAATCGTGAGGTCTCAGATGTAATCCCCGATTGTGCAATGGGTTTTAATCACAGGCAAATTTATGTAAGTACTTAAACAAAAACAAAAAAAGCAGTATTGTATAGTTTTATTATATACTTGTTTTTACTCTCGGCAGGAACCGTGCATTTTCGAGATAAAATGTAGCTTATGACACCTCCGGCCATAAAACTATTATTCACTAAATACCAGAACGATCCATCGCTCCGTTGCTACGTGAAAGAGAACAAACAACACACACTTTCACATTTATAATATTAGTAAAAATCATATTTCTTAAGGATTCACAAAGAAAGAGTTTGGTCCATAGTTATAAAACCTCTCTCTTGATAGCCTGCCGTATAGATTTTTATAGGATACACCAGACATAAAGGTTCCTAGGGCACCTATAAAATACGAAGAATACCGGAGAAATGAGTTGTTACACACATAACTATCAACAAGGCTAGTAAGTCAATACCTCTTAGGTACGCGTCACAGTGGCTTTACGTAGCAGGCTCTCTTATTTATGACAACGTTATTGATAATATTACACGTGTTTCTGTATGAAGAATTAGGTAGAGGTGTGTTTTGACCGAATTTTCTCAGCTATATTTAGTTCTTATTTGATAGGAGTCAACATAAGCTCTAAGCACAGTAGCGAACTCAAGTGTCAACTTAGATTTACACGGACTTAAGACTCTCGACATTGTACGGTCAGGTGCAAAAGTCAAGTAGCAATTTTAAAAAGCGATAGTATCACAAATTGTACTTACGACTTTTTTCAATAAAATTATTGCACACATACACATAAACCCGGCTCACTTATACTGTCGCCTGTTCTTATTATGATTGTGAGTATTAATTTCAAACAAATAAGTAATTGATGTTGTGGCTATGTTGGTTACAGTGCGATCTAAAATGTAACGTTTGTTGGTTCGATCCCCAGGAAGTGATAAACATTGTGTATTTTTTTTTAAATTAGAAACCTCGGTGACTTGTTACTTTACTTTAAGAGTTATTTAAACCGCAGTTATTCAAAAGATGAGGGTGGATTTAAAAAATATAATATTTTATCACTTGAATAGAATTATGTGCTGTTGTTGGTTGGTGATCTTTGTTACGAACGTTTGTGTTATTATTATTGCAATTATTTTTTTAAATTTTGATTTAATGTCTACATTTAAAACGGTGACTTTGTTGTTGTGACTCCTCTGGTGTTGCGGGTGTCCATGGGTAATCGCTTACCATCAGGCGATCCGTCCGCTCGTTTGCCCCCAAATCCATGCAAACTAATATAAATATTGATTCCAGGGCAAATATATGGCATAATTATGGGCTTAATATATCTTAAATTGCCGACGAAACTGGACTAAACTCTAAGAGTAAGTTATTTTTAAATATTATGTTATGGTATTGTGATTTACGATTTCGCTGTTAAGCAATCGCTATCTACGATTATTTCATAAGATTTTTGATTTTATTTGTTAGAAATACTTTGAGTCGATGGGTGAAACGATTTGAAGAAGGGAACTTAAAAAGTCGGGTGGGGAGTGGAAAATCGCTTCTTATTAACCAAACTCAGCGAAGATCAATGGTGAATACTTATGAATCAAAGGGTATCATACTGACGAGATCGCTGCAAACTATATGTGCTAATATTGTGACCTCCATATTGCATAGACTGTGAGACTTGAGCTGTGTTAAGGACAATGGAGGTCACACTAAATATTGAACAAAGTTGTTTCAAATAGGGGGCGTGCTGGTTGACGATGTTAGAATTGAGGTTAAGTTTTAATCCTCTTTTCCTAGTGAAAAAGAATAATTAAACTATAACCTTAATCGTCATTATAATTTTAAAATATTATTTGTAAGTAGTGAATCTAAATAGTTTTTTTATTATATAGTATTGAAACATTTGCGGAAAATTTAATAAAAGTTCATTTTCGGTAATCATATTTTGACATTGTTTTTTATAATGAAATATTAATGTTATAAATTGAATAAAATTTTGTTTTATCAATTATAATTTGCATTATTTATTTATTTGTTAAAAATAAAAACAAAATGAGATTTTTTAGTAATTATACTAATTCTGATAAATAATAATCATTATAATAATAAAATAATTAAATTTTAGTTTAATTCCTAGAAAAACACTTATTGTGTTTTTTATTACTCTAGCGTAATAAGTACACAAAAATAATGTTTATCTTTATTATTTGAAAATTTCAGTAATAAAAAAACAAAATGTGGAAGTAGTACCCCAGGATTTGAACCACCGTCATTATATTTTAGTGATAAAGTGAAAGGACTCGTTGGCTGCTCCGCTATCGCAACCTGCGATACGATAGGCAAATTTAAAGCATTAATTGTAAATGAGGATTAACAGAGACACTGTTGTTGAATATAAAGAATATGTAGTAGTTATTATAGTTACATATACAAGAACTCGTTTTTGTGTCGCCTTGCACACATGCGCATGACGAACTTCACCTACTATCATTACATTAAATAATGTTTCATTGCTTGCGTTAAAACATTACACATACAAAGATATTCGCTTGGATCAATAAGCGAATGTGAACCTTACGATGCTACTTGACTTTTGTCTTTGACTGTATATTTATATAAGTGACCACTGGCAACTGGTTCGAGCTATATGCTCAAGTTAAGCATAGGGGTTGTATGCGACGCGTCATCGGTCACTCAAACTATGGATGCAACCCGTGCAATAGCCCAACTTGCGTATATTATCCACGTCGTGTACAAAGCCCACGTTTCGAAAAATCATTCTACTTAACATTTAACCCCGCGTAACTTTTAAGCAACTTACGTATTGATAGCGACTTTTAGAATTTTACTTGAAACTTCGACTGTAAGTTTTATGTCCAAATCGAGCATGGCCCTGATGCTGTGCTTTGTGTAAGAACCGATATTGGAAATCGAATTTAGCTGCCTAAAATATATTCTATATATCTATAATAATATGTATATACCTAATACTTCCAATATAACGACATTTTATAATGAATATTGACGATGTCACGTAAAAAATTAATGATCCGAAAAAGTATTTTATTAATAAAATAAAATTTTGATTGCTTTAGATTAATGATTGTAGCAACAAAGTAACTATGGAATATTGAATTAGTTTAGAAAGTCTACACTACTACGCGTCGTAGCTGAATGGCATACGTCTTGTCTACATGACGTCTACGAGGCTTATATTTACGACGCTCGCCCTCGCTTTTTGCTATGTACGAGGCTTTAGACTGTAAACATACGCACACACGCTCACCTATGTTCTTTTAGTAATATGTGGACAGGCAATGATTCAGATAAAACTCCATTGCTTCTCTTATAAACAAACCGCTGTTTGTTTGTGAGTGTAAACTCAGCAGCATAAAATACATCGAGTAAATACATTAATTTAGTACAAAAATAGTTACTACTTAGTAACCTTGATGATATCATAACTTTTAAACTACCGCGTTGCATGATCTTTATATATATAAATTTTCAGCTCCTCCTAAACGGCTGGACTGATTTTGATGCAATTTTTTGTGTGTGTCCAAGTGGATTCGAGCATGGTTTAGATTTGTTTCTTTGTTTTTTGTTTGTGTAAGGCAACGTCTGTCAGGTCCGCTAGTATATACATATATCATACGTAAAGGGTATTAACATGATCATGCATAATGTTTACCTTCTTTATGCTTGACGTTTCGACCAGGTTACACCGGTCGTGGTCACAAGCTGACTGGTGTTGCGATGTCATGTCTCCGTTTATGAGACAGAAGAATCTTGATTCACCCTCACTTTTGGCATATTTTTGTTTGTTCATGTACCGTCACAAACTACGCTCCCTTGATGATATCGTTATGATATTGTTTTACAGAACGACAGCCATTTAGTTATCTCTAAATATAAATTATAGAGATACTAAATATTGCTTGCGGCTTTGCTTGGAGTAATATAAATTGAGCCAATAAATTTCTATCCCTCGAGAACGGTATTTTACACCTGGATGAAAGGTACTCTATGACGTTTTCTGTACCCCTTACAACGTGATTGCGAAAATACTTGATGATCGGTTAAGTAGTTGAGGCGTGAAAGCGTAACAAACAAACTAACATTCGCATTTATAATATTAATTAGGATGGCATAATATGTAGGATGCACGTTTAGTATGTCAACAAAGTTGTGTTGTGGATTCAATCACATTATGGAACGAAAATGATGTAATACCCACATAAATTTATCGGAGTCTGGGTATAGTGTATTCACGTCATCAAAACCTTTATCATCTAATAAATATTGCATTATTAGAGTAGATGTTTAACATAACTAAATCATGAGTTAAATCTACAGCTCCAATATCTAAAACATCGACCAAAATATATGTAGATTTTGTAACATTTAATAATTAAAGTTTCGTTATTTTTGATTCCTGTTTAGTGACCGTCACAATAAAACTATATACATATACTTCATTACCTTAAATATATTACCCCTTACACGACTTCTTAGGAGGCAAACTCACTAACTAACTAAAGGCCACGTTAGACGCGGTTTTTGTAAGTATTCAGACGTCTTTGACTCACATAAATTCTACAAAAGCCACAGCCTACATTTTGTTGTAAATATATCTGTAGTACGCTTGAGACATGACTGACCACTTCAGTTGTTTAGACTTTTGTTTCAGTTCATTTGAACAAAAAAGGTACCTATTCGACGCTCTTGACGTAGGAAAAAAGGATAAATGAAGGAAGCTTTCTTTCGGTTTGATTAAGACAACTGGGTCAACACCCAAACAACCATGCCCTTTTCGAAATTAGAAAATAATGTTCTAAACAAGAGGAAAAGAAGGTTATTAATTCGACCTATTTACTAGCCAGTGTTTGGTCAAACATAATATTAATGTAATAATCTTCCTTGCAGTATTAATATCCACGTTACTTAATATTTATCTATCTAATAACGTCACTGTAGCAACTTTCCTTAGCCTTATCTGCCAGAATCGCAGACACAATGAAAAATGCTGTCTTGCTTAGAACTGGATTTCGCCAAACGAAGAGATAAGATCGATGATCGTTGATCGATTCACGCTGTCCGTATTGTATCATAGGTATTTTAAATTAGCAATAGATTATAATTAAATCTTCTTCTCTGTCGTTTCGCTCTTGGCAGAGCGATCGTGGTCACTTTGAAGCGTCTACGTCGGTGGTAAAGGTGGACACAGCTCTTCGCACGATCCGTCGCCATCTCTCCCTGTTGACAGACTGTTTAGCGCAGTCTGATATGCAGTTTCCTGCTGCGGATTTCACTTGGTCAGTCCAGCGTATAGGTGACCTGCCGCGCAATCTTGTTCCCTCCACTTTTCCTTGTACAACCAGCCGCTCTATGTATCCCGAGCATCTTTCTCCAGCACCACATCTCCAGAGCATCTATTTTCCTCTTTTTCAACTCGCGCACTGTCCATGTCTCTGCTGCGTAAAGAAATATGGGCAATACAAGTGTTAGTACGAGCCTAATTTTGGTAGCTTTGGTGATTTTGCGATTTCTCCACACTTTCTTTAACTTCTCCATCGCGGTTTTGGTTATGGCCATACGTCGTTTTAATTCATCTACGCAGCCGCTGTTGTTTGAGATTAAAGCTCCAAGGTATATGAAGGCCTGGACTACGTTGCAATTAGCAATCTGTGTCACTTCGGGCAAATTGCCGTTGACGCGATCCACGATCATAATTTTTGTCTTAGTTCGATTGATCTTTAACCCAAACATAAAGCTTACGCGATCCATTCTGAGAAGTAATTTTTCCATAAGGTCAGTGTTACTCGCAAATAAGGTGGTGTCATCTGCATACCGCAAGTTCATGATTTTGTGCCCAACAATTACAACAGCATTAGTCCAATCTTCGAGAGTGATTCGCATTACAAGCTCGGTGTAGACGTTAAATAGTAAAGGTGATATTATGCATCCCTGTCGCACGCCCGCACTTGTATGGAAACTATCTGAGAGGAGGACCCTATCATCTATCCGCACTGAAGCTGTTCCCCCTTTGTATAGTTCCCTGAGGAGGTTCACGAGGTATTGTGGCGTGCCCATCTCGAATAGTGTTTTCCACAACATTGGCCATTTCACTGAGTCGAAAGTTTTGGAGAAATCAACAAAGCATATGTACGTCGGCTTGCTGAATTCTCGAGCCTTTTCAATGATTTGTCAAACGATGAGAATTTGTTTACGGGTTCGTTTACCTTTCACAAATCCGGCTTGTTCTGGCGCAATTTCTCTGGACAAATATGCTTTCAGTCGTTCATTTATGATATGTAGTATGACTTTGCTAGAGTGTGTTATCAGGGCAATAAGTCGAAAGTTGCTACACTTTTTCGTGGAACCCTTTTTATGAAGAGGAGTGAAGACTGTGTTTGCCCATTCCGAGGGCCATTTGCCTGTGAGCCATATCTTGTTGCAAATAAAATGAAATATATGAACGCCACGCTCTCCCAATGCTCTTATAGTTTCAATTGGGATCTCATATTTCCCTGTGGCTTTTTTTCCATTCTTAAGATGTTGTATAGCAGCTCTTACTTCTGACTCAAGGATATCCGGCTCCGTAGGTGTAGGCACGTCACTCGCAGGCTCCGTAGGTGTGAAATTTCGCGATTGAGGTTCTTGAAACAAGGATTGCATGTAATTCTTCCAAACTTTGGAAATTTTGTCTAGTTCGGTGACTACTTGGCCATGCTGGTCTTCGATGGCCCAGGTTTTGGATGGCAGAGTTTTTGTAATGAGGCGGATCTTGTGATACAAGTATCTTGACTCATATCTGTCTGCGTGAGACTCAATTTTCTTACACATGTTGCGGAGGTAGGTATTATGATCTTGTCTGCATTTATGCTGTATCTGTGCCGACATTTTATTGAGATCCTTAATATTGGCTCCGGCTTCTTTCATCTTTCGACGTTCTTCGACAAGTTCGAAGGTGCCATCAGTCATCCAATGCTGTCTTTTGCAAGTTATAGTTGGTGGTACGGTTTTTGAGGTAGTTGTTGTGATGAGCGTCTTAGCTCGGTTCCATAGTGCATCAGGTGTTTCGTTAACTAGATTTGCCTCAGACCATTGTGACTAGTTCTATTCAACAATCGAACGAAATCTCTGAACATCTTTTACCTCTTTCGCGGCTTTTTTATAATTCTGGCTGCTGTCAGCTTGACCTTTAGTCTAGAGATCAAAAGTTGGTGGTCAGATCCGCAATCAGCTCCAGGTAACGTATGAGCATTTGTTACAAATGGTCTTCATCGCGACCGAGTCATGATGTAATCTATTTCGTTGCGAGTTTTTCCATCGGGCGATACCCAGGTGTACAGCCTTCGAGGGTGGTGTTGGAATAGGCTATTCACAATCAGCAGATCGTTTTCTGAAGCGAATTGTATTAAGTGTTTACCTCGATAATTCCGCTTCTCTAGCCCAAATCTCCCGGCGCATTAATCTAGCTGATTAGCGTTTTCTCCGATATTAGCATTAAAGTCTCCCAGGATGACCAATAACTCTCTATTAGCTATTGTTGACTCTAATTCGGAGTAAAACTTCTCTATTGACTCGTCACTTACAATAGAGGTGGGGGCATATACTTGAACGATGTTAAGATTCATCTGTGAAACTTTTATCTTTATGCTGATAATCCGATCGCTTACCGGCTCGTATCCCATCACGCATTTTTGCTGATATACAGGCATTAAAAAGGCTACACCGTTGTTGTTTCTGATGTCGTTGCCAGAAAAATATTGACGTGGTGGTCTGTCAATAAATGTCCGCTGCCTTTCCAGTGAGTTTCGCTTAGGCCACAGATGTTGACACCGGCTTTAATTACTTCTAGTTGCAATACGGTAACTTTTCTAAGCCGATTAAAGCCGCGCACGTTCCAAATTCCTATCGTCTGGAACCGTCGTAGCTTGATGAAGTTACCAGTAGTAAAATTTCCATGGAGGGTCTGGTCTCCTACCCCGCCACTGACGATAGCCAACTTCACACCGCGCGCCCGGACGCAGCGCAGCGCCGGTCACTAATCGGTTCGCAGGACGATCGTGCCTCATATAATTGTGCTCTCATGTGACCATGCCGTACCTGGGTCCACTTACGAACGTCCAGGTCGTGCAGGTGAGGTTGACATTTGGGGCTGACCAGATGTTATTGTCATTCTCACCCTTATTCCCCTAAATTAAATACTAGCACATAAATTATAAATATATATTTTTTATTATTATATTAGAATAAATGAAGTGCCTTTAATAAATACTACAAAAGGTTATTCTATAATTAGAACATACTCGTAGTTGAAAGTACGTTGACATGAAAACAATTGATTAATTAATACACTTACATATTGTTGACATCACTTTTAATTTAATTAACTATACAGTCGTTTGCGATTAGTATGGCGTCTATCGTTAGACATGCCCTTGCGGGTGTTGCCCTTTCAAATTAATACACATTCATAAACTAAACTCCATAATAAAAAGTTATGGTAAGTCAAAGTGTTCGTTGTAGCTATATTATTTGCAAGTTTAATGTATAATATATATCACGCCATCACGCCAATATCTGAAGGGTTAGACGAAGGCGAATCACGCCAAGATTTTTTGCTAAGTTTAGATTGCATGTGGTAAGAACACCTCGTACACATGTCACCCCATTCCTGAACAGTGGAAACCTAATGAAGATGTCTACTCGCAGGCACCTTCATCTGGCAGTTTTACTTTTTGGCATTGTTCTATACAAAAAACCGGAATACCTGTACAAAAAATTAACGTGGTCTCGTAATGTTAATCAGTACAGTACACGGGCGGCATCACATCTTTTAGTCACATCGAGTCACAGAACCACGGCTTTCAGGGGTAGTTTCAGATACGCCGCAACCCATTGCTGGAATGACCTTCCGCCGCCTATGCGAAATCTGAAAACATTACATACATTCCGTAATAAGTTTAAGATGTTTTTAATAAACAAACAAAAATCATTGTTATAATTTTACGTACTTACCTTTATAACAGATATGTATAGCAACTTTACTTACACGTATGGTACCCATCATTACGAAACATATTGTATAAATAAATCTAATAATGATTGTGGTAATATAGTGTATATTTTGTTAATTTGCGCGTACGCAGCGGTAATGTATGTTTTATTATTTATGTATTCGACTCTGGTAGACGCTTTCTTGACATTCGTGACAAATGTGACTAGTTTAAGTGGGGTTCGAAAACTCATTATTATTATATTGTTCCTTTGTTTTTCTCGTTATTGCTTTTGTTTATTTTTATTTTATTTTTTTATTTTTTGTGTATCACATGCTGTATTTTGTAGTATAACATAACATTATATATTACGCTAATGAATATAGACTATTTACGTTTATATATATACATATATCTATATATATTACATAACATATGAATATAATATAAATATATTGTTATGAGGTTATATTTATTATTTTATTCAATTTTTTGTATGTTTATTTTATTATGTATTGGTTTATAATAAATTATTATTTAGTAGGCCTGCGAGAATACCAGCGTTGTAGTCTATACTGCAACAATAGCTGACGCAGTGCCTAATTTGATCTCCATGTACCGCCTTCTGTTAAATTGTATGTAATATTGTTTTCTTTTAAATTATGTGTGTATGGTGGTTCAAATAAAACATTTTTCTTTCTTTCTTTCTTTCTTTCATCAAAAGCTCCAAACTCAACTATGCTGTTGAAAATCGCCTAAGAATAAATACAGCACCAATTTGCCCGACTGGGGGATGAAAAAGGGGATTTTACGGTCGGCAGTAGCCGTAGGCAAACAGGCTTACATCATTCGATTAACGAGACATATTTAATGTAATTAAAATATTATTTCGGGCTTTGTTTGCCCGGGTCATCCATCTATACACCACGTAATTACTTACCGTATTATTGGGTGTGTCGGCTAAGTAATTATAACCAATGGATAACCACATTTGCGCCAAATTACTGAACAAAATTTCACTATCATTAATCACCAATATCATTGCGGGGGCTTTTCATCGGAGTAATAAAACGTTTACTCTTAATTTAAGGAAATGTGAGTTTTTATACAACTGGTTTAATAGGCATTCTTTTTCTGTATGAACGTTAAATGAATGCTACTATTTCAACAGAAAGAAGTATAAAAATAAAGAAATATTTTAATTAATTTATTGGTTTCTGACGAGCCAGTTTTTTATTTAATATTAAGCGGTAACCGTCGCTCATAGATGAGATCGATATGAAGTAATGCCACCGCGCAGGTACATACAACCTATCGATTCGTTTGGAACTAGCATTAAATCAGCAGTTCCAATTAACTCCGTCTACTATCTCTGGCAAGAAACTGGATTTTTTAAATTAATGCCTGTCGCAAATGGTTTTAAGTTTGTGGTATCGATAGTTTGAGTAACCAGGGTCGTATAATGGAGTCACCTGAGTTATGCTACCAGTTTTATTCGGGATAACTCTGGCTGACATGCAAATTCATGATTTTAAATAGACCATGGTATTTCCTAGGTCTCAAGCTAACTCTATAAGAAATTCTATCAAACTCGGTTTAGCAATCAAGACGTCAAAAAGTAACAAACAGACAAAGGTAAGGTTTTATTTCAGTACCAGCTATGCCCGGCTTTGCTCAGGCTTAATTTTGCCAGATGAAAGGCACCTTATGTCCTTTTCTGTACCCCTGACAACGTGTACGCGAAATTTCATGATGATCGGTCGAGTAGTTAAGGCGTGAAACCGTAACAAACAAACAAACTCACATTCGCATATATAATATTAGTTAGAATTGCATAAGGTAAGACTTGTTTCTGTTAATTGAATGCTTGTTTAATTTCATATATAAAGGATAGTAAAGAAAGAACAAAATTTTGTTTAATATTGTTGTTATGCTATATTATAATATTTGACAAATATCTAAGGGGCTATCATATGGCAAAGTGGAAATAATAAGTCACACTGTTATCTTTGTGCAGCATTTTCGTAAAAATAAACAAATTTTTCAACTCACATCTGTCCACTGGAATTCGGACTATGTTGTTTCATAAATCATGCGCCGCAAGCAGTAGGTAGCTAGCTTTTGGGGGTAGATGCCGCTGCATACCCCTTATATTAAAAAATAACCTACACATTCCTGTCGATAAACACACTATATAAAGCAACTATTTATACCTATTATTATTATTATAATTAAGGGGCATAATACTATTTCCTCTGTGTTACTTGGTTTAATTTAACAAACTATTATCAATTTACTTAGGACAAATCTACGTAGCGATTAATCGTGTGTAAACATTGCTCAATAATTCGATGTCCCAGCGAAAATCACGGATGTCAATCTATACTGGAAATGGAACAGTACGAAACCAATACTGCGGGCGATTGGCTGGGCTTATATCGCGTCATATGGGCTGTATTGACTGGCTGCAAGATAAAAAAGAAATTATGAATGGAAAATGTTGGCAATATTGAACTACACTGTTATGGATCAGGCTCGTGATGAACTTCTCGACTAATGATATTCGCATATCGACACATGTTTTGTTTTTATTCGAAGCATTATTTCTACAAGAATAAGGTTCAAAGCTGCAGCAGTGTGACAGCATTGTCGCGGGACACTGAAAGGCAGCCTGTGGTCCTGGAATGTAAAGTGCGAGTGAAGGAACACGGATGTGGTTTTATTCAGTACATTTTTTACACCACCCTGGGAGGCAAGGAACATTCGGTGATTACTCCTCCAAAAAAAGATTTCTTTATCTACTGCATTCACTTACATGTGAACGGTGTCACGAAGCTGTTTGCTCGCGGCTTTTTCGGACGAATGCGATTGTTCGCTATATAAAAACCGAATGCATGCATTTGTTTTTCTATATAGCAATGTCACCAAACCAGCATAAGAAACTGTAAAAGTGAGAACGTAATAATATCTTCTCCCTAGCCTTTATTATTTCCAAGTCAATTGGGGTCGGCTTTTCTAGTCTAACCGGATTTGACTGGATATCAGTTTTTACACGGAGCGGCTGCTACCTGACCTGCGCAACCCGAAGGCTAACGATACCCTAAGGCAAGACCAGTATCAGGATATTACAGAGCACTGACTTCCCAATAACGACTGCCATAGATTTTCATGGCAGTCGACGGTTTAACGTGTTCTCCGAGGAGCAAGTGATAATTGTCAATCAATACGCACATAATTTCGAAATGTCATATAACTTCTGAAAGTTAGAGGTGCGCGACGTGGCTTCGAACCCGAGACATGAGAGAATGCAGAGGCATTGGAGTCTGTTGATCTACTCACTGAGCTTTCGCTGCTATTGAGAACGTAATAATATAGCACTAATAAATTATTTCTCAAAAAATCAAGGTACCAAATCAAGTAAACTTAAGTATACATGACTCTTGACCCTAAACTAGGAATAGAAAATCTATATAAGGTACTCACGATACAGGATTCTTATACAATTTTTTATAGAAATAAACAAAGAGAAATAGCATCTAAAACTAGCTTATGGATTAAGTAACAATAATTAATGTAAAATAAAAATAAATAATATCAGCTCTATGTAAACTGTCCACACTAAGAAGGGTTAGAACATAGTCCATCGCGCTGGCCCAGTGCGTTGTTCGACAATCACAAGGTAAAGTACTCGAGACGTCTGCGTAGCAGTCTCACGGTTTCCCACTATATTATCGCTGCTTATATATTTAATTTATGTATGAGAAAATGTACACCTGCGCACGTGTGTGTGTAAGTACTGAAATTATTACCAATTTTAAAAATAAAGAGTGTATTAACTGTCTCGTATAACTTAAATTCGATTGTGCGTACATTTATTGTATATATTGTATTTATTTATAATTACAAAATCACTATTGGTATGCTTGTAATACAATCAGAGTTAGGCGGGTCACGTGCGGCAGTGACGGCCGCGTTGGCGGTCAGATACATTCCATGGTTTTGCATACGGTTCTGCACACTGAAATTATCAGTTGCTAATGACGCATGATTACCGGCGCTGCTCATACGAGTATAATTATTTCGGTATACGCGCCGTTTTGCTGTGCAATAAGTTTTACTATAAAGTAAAGTATAATGTTTTTCCTGTGTCGCGCTGACTTTACGAACAATCAAACAATGGACGCAAAGAACACCCAGACTGGGAACAACAATTTGAGGATCACATAAAGTTTTGTCTCGTGTGAGTTTCGAACCCACAAAACTCGGCGCAGTGACGAGGTGACCACTTAAACGACTACGTCATCCGAGCAGTCAAACAAAAAAAGTTTGAGCCGGAATATGATATAAAACTTTGCTACGCAAACATCGCAGTTATGCTGTCTTCATTAAGTGTTTTATGTAATAACCTAGTAAAGGAAATTAGATTTACGGGGATTTTGCATCAGCAACAGCAACTGCGGCAATGGTGACGAGAGGCCTTCAGTTCCCTTGGATATACGAATCTTGCGATGTAAAAAAACATAAGTACCTACTTAACGGCTAATTAAACATAATTTTTAATATTAGACTGAAAATTTAAATCCGTCGATATATGTTATATTTTATTTTAAGGCTCGGTGGCATGTTCGTTGTCTCTGATATATAAATTAATTTTAACGTTAATAGCAATCAAATATATTTTCATACTCAGCCAGAATTACGTTTGTTATATAATTCTAATTATTTGCTTATTAAATTTGTATTATTGGAAATAACCAAACAAACAATACTAACAAAAACGTTATAGCAAGAAATGTATAAATTATATTTCTACATCTGATCATCTCAGCCGAAAAACGCCCATTGCTGGTCATAGCCCTCCTCAAGATTTTTTCCTTTTTCGATCTTAGTCTACCCATACAACTGCTTACCGCGATACTTACCAGGTCGTTGGTCCACCTTGTGCGATGTCTACCTCTGCTGCGCCTTACAGAGCGTGGCTGGTACTACAGAACTTTCTGGCCCAACAGCCATCGGTTATGCCCTGCCCACTGCAACTTGAGCTTGGCTATGCGGAGAGTTATGTAGGCAACTTTAGTTATTTTTGCCGTGATTCGAGCTAGCTATAGTTTAGTCTGTATTCTACATCTAAAATACTGAAATCATTTGCCTCTTTATTTTATCGATCGTTCTAACGTTCTGTTTTAATTGATTCATGAAACCTAGAATCGGTATCACTAAACGTAAGTAAACAGAGCGCGATTTAAAAGTCAAATTTTGAAACAGAAAAATTGCCTCGCGCATCCTACATCTTTTTATTAGAATCAGATGATAAAACGAGAAGTTGCGCGTCAAGCGACGCGGTCATGTATCTTCGTCATTATGTTCATTGGACTAAAAGCACTCGATCTTTTATACGATAGGTACTTGTTCGTATTTGTTCACAATTCTTTCACTTAATTTAGTTTAAGTATAGCAATCCCACGATCCTTTTCGTTATGTAAGCGTGAAAGATTAAAGTTTTTAGTTCATTTAGACGGTGCAAATGTTCCAATGCTTTTAACAGAATTAACAAATTAATTTGCTAATATTACTCATATAAAAGGTTCTATAAAATGGAGGATTTATATAATTAGAATACGTCCATAATAGAAGGTATAATACGTTGTCTACGTCAATATTGATAATATTAAATTACGCGATCGTGGCTCGGAGCATAGTCGTTACAAGACAATTTTCAATACACAATGTGTTCCATATCTTCTATTCATGTTACACAATGTGTTCTATTTCATCCCTACTAAAGACGTATCCCATTGTTTCGCAATAAGGCTTGCTGCACAGTTCACTTTCGTATCAGGAATATTAATATACACCGCGCTCAAAATGTTTCGCGGTTTTAATACTGAAGCTCGATATTCCAGTGCTTAGATATTTTTAGTTAGCCACTGGCGATCTTAATTAATAAAAAAGTAAATATTTTCTTATCTTTAATCTCCAGGTCAGTTTTACAGTTATAAATTACAATAATAATACGAGCTGCGTACATAAACAATATCTACCTACCTAGTAGGAAATTAGAAACGCAAATTCTGTGTACAAAGCCCCTAGTTTTGTGTGATTTACGATGTTTACTCAAGCGACGGCGTGTTTAATAACCCACTGAAAGGTATGTACGTATGTAAATGCGAGTAAAGCACCCAATTTACATAGGCACCCAGGTACATGGTTATGTTTTACTTTCACATCGGTACTCGGCAATATCGATGCAAAATTAACACCACATCTCTCACCGTGGAAACGCTTTAATATAATTCATTTTCGCAAACAGATTTTTATATTATTAAATAAATATTTTTATTTACCGTGTAAAACTATGTATAAAATGGAAGCTTCTGAATAGAAAACATATCTGATAAGGATAGCTAATACGAAAAAAGTTATATTGATGTTCGCATGTCGATATTTTATATCATATCAGCTTATCTAAAAAAGTCTCCACAAGAAAAGTATTACAGGCAATCGTGCGGCAAAATTTGCAGTGACCTCGTAACTTAACTCTTGTAAGTTCATAGAAAAATATAATATGCTAAAAAAACTATCCGAAATCTGATGTGATCCATCATATGAAGCGACAGGGACGAAGGCTTGTCGACCCTAATCGAACCCCATAAATATAATATATAACCAACTATACCCTTGTACCTCGGTATACTTAGATACTTTCATTTGTATCCTTACGATACTGGCCTCACCACATACATAAAACATGAATTCAACCACGGTACATCTACGTCACAAAGGCACCGATCATTTTATAAAGAAAGTACTTTCTTATTTACTAATTATCCGTAGTATCTACTTGTCTGACAATAAAAGTTCATGGACTTTGTATAACATGTAATCATAAAAATTGTTGTAGTAGATATTGACCTAAACAACAATTAAATAGTAAACTAATAAAATACAATCTATTGCACATTAATGTATAGCGTCTAAGTCAGACGCTGACAAAAGTTTTTAATGTACCTACATATATTTGCATTGTAAACTTATGTCAGAAGCCTTAGTACGTTGATAAGTCAGTAAATGAAATAGCGCTGTATTGCTCAGTATCGGTAGCATGAAAGCGTACGTGTGCCTTCAATTATGCGTATGTTATTGAAAACTTCCAGCCGTTTCTGTTTGCATTTTTACACTAACTCTCTGACAAAGATTATTAAAATCCCTTCAGCTATTAATATATACGTGATTGTGTAATATTCAAACACTCATATTCGCTTATAATATTAGGCCGATAAAGATAACAAAACTGTTTTACATAAATAGCAGCCAGCTTAAATAAGCCAGAAATTGCAATATCCGAATTCGATTACATATCTATGTATTTGGCCAAATATTAATTTAATTGAATATATTTTGCTTAAATATGCAATTTCAGCAAAAGAGATATTGTCCTAAATCGTTTTATCGTCCAACGGCAACATTATTTATGAATCTTACGTTTGTTCGAATTAATCGTTAGTTAATAATTATAGTTGTGTTATTAACTGACTATAAAAGCTGATATGTCATGGCGCTGGGTTTTAATTAAAAATAATTACGTACAGGAGATTAAATATTTAAATGAGACGAGGTTAAAATATTAAAATAAAACTGAACTATATAAATGTGTTCACAAACTAATTTCAGCTGCGTATTTGAGGAAATGTCTAAGTTTTCAAACTGAAATAGCGTGGTTTCAAACTTCTGTGAACTAAGTAGGTAGGGCAAACGAATTATGAACGTCCTTACTAAGCAAACACTGTTTTTAGAATGAAGTTATCTGTTCAGATTTGTATCTAGACTGGTTTGTTTGCAGCAGCAATTTATCTGTGGGTTTGCCGTATGTTTTATCAATCTTCCGATTGCTATGCCTCGTACGAGTGGCGGGCCCCGCCCGGGTACACGCGATTCTTCGTCCAACATACTGAACAATAATACGTTGTGTATTATTCGAATTAAAATCTATTAAATTGCTTTTAAAAGTAATTCAGTTTTCGCTGAAGCAAATGTTTCATTGCAAACAACTTGTAAAAAAGTCACTTATGTTGTAATAACTCTGCATGTTGCACGTATGATTTAACTGATGTAATTCCTATAGAAAATTAAAGTCTTTCTTGAAAATAACGTAAGCAGTCTATCTGTAATTATTTAGCAAGCCTGTTATAACACTATACTAACTATTACACGCGATCTTTTTCGCATATTTCCTACGTGTTTCAGTAACCTACATAACAATAATAATATGTACTTCGTCAATTAATTCAGAAATTTCACTGTAAAACGTATCTAACATTTTTAGCGTTTTCACATTTATAATACATGTAAGTAATATCTACTAGAAAGAGCAAGAAGTCTCCGCATGATCATGGCAACAAAAAAGCAACCGAGACGTCAGAGAAAGTGTAAACTTAAATACAAATAGTTTCAATAATTTAAAATGCTTATGCAAATGCTTGCAATAGTAGTAAAGTTTAACCGTAGTTGTTTAATAGTTTCAAAATGATGTAATATTAGTATTTAAAAATAAACAACGCAAAATCCGTATAAAGAAGCTCAATTTAGATCTATAACACTCGCGTAAACGTAAGAGAATATAATATAAAGGAACCTATTTGGCAAATAATATGCTGTTAATAATATATCAATATATTAAGGTCGGAACTATAGAATGTAAAATGATATGCTGAATACCATAATAACTAATACAGATTTTGAGTAAATAATTTTACCCTGTTATTAATCGCATCTGTGTTATAAGCGGCTTAATATTAACTATCCTCTGACTATAATTATTACGCTGTGTACAATCTCATTATATTTAGAAATTAATACGTAATTTCATATGATCAATGGCAAAGTATGCTCAAGTACTTATAATTAATTGATTGTATAAATAGAGTTGTGGTTTAACAGGTCATCTAGTCACCGCCAGCTAGTATGCCGAGAATTGTGGGTTCGAATCACAAGCGTGACAAAAAAATGTGTGATCCAAAAATGGTTTTTCCGAGTCTAGATATTCTATGAGTCTGTTGATTTAATGTTTGAAAAGTGCCCCGCGATACAAAAAAATATGCTAGAGCAGGAGATATCTTTAAAATAGTTAAAAAAATTAAGCTTTGAGATGTGTATACTAGCTGTGGGACTAGGGTCTCGGGTTCAATATCTAGGTCGGGCAAAATATTATTGGGTTTCTTTATCAAGAAAATCTAAGTTGCTGCACAATGTCTAAAACTGTGTCCAGTAAACGGTGATAAACTCGCCACATATTACGTAAGACCTAAAAATATAAATTGTGAAATCTGGCTGTAACACACGCCTGCCAAACCCTTCGAAGATATACGCATGGGACAACGTGTGTATGCATGTATTAGAAGGGCACACGCATACATATTTGTATAAGTTCGTATTAGAATTGACATACCATAAAGAGGTCAAACACTCTAATGGATCAACGTATGTCTGCTGAGGCGAGGCATCAGACATATCACTGAAACACAGTGAGAAGATATTTGCACTAAGCGACGAGTGTCTTACTAGTGTGGCAGTTTGTCCACCGGTCGTTTACCTAACATTTAATTAAACTCTGTCCTCGAAAATGCACTAAGTGCACCTGAATTTAGTACATTTTAGATGAGAGACAGATTTGCATATTAGCCTACAGGCTTACGAAACATTTATACAATGACAGAATCATCTTAATCTTAACTATATAGAATAATGAGCTTTTTCCGCGGCTTCGCTCGCCTAAAAGTAGGTTAGGTTATGTTAGTAACAGAACTCTTTTTAAATAAAATCTACATGTTACTCGGTGATAATAAAGCTTTCTAATGTTGAAATTAATTTTAAAATCGGGTGATTCGTTTTTGAGTTATAACCTTACAAACAAACAAACAAACGAAAAATCATATCTTATCTTCTTATAATATTAGTGTATATAATAAGTTAATAACAAATAATAACATGTAATTAATTAATTATGTGCAATAAACAGTATGACAAATAGTTTAATATATAAACAAATTTGTTAGTAAACATTTCTAAACAAATTATAATAAAATAAAACATTTGTTCATAAACATTTATTTTCTCTAGCTATCTAACTAGATGCGCCAAACACTAAGTTTGGCGCATCCAGTTAGAGCGCTTTTCTTTTTTTTAAACAAATAATAAAAGCTAATCCAATGAGCAAATCTTCATCCATTTTCGAACGTAAATCCAAACTGCGAGCCGATGTCATGTTTTCAAATGTTAAAAAATTTATTCAAAAGTACCTAACAGAATGTAACAACATCTAAAATTTGTCGGTGTATGTTTAGTGTCAGATAATGTTTGTAAACATTTTTACCACCCCACCACACCACCAATAAATAAACTCAAAAACTACTAGACCGATACAAAGAAATATATCCATTACGATGTTGCTTTACCCAGAAGTAATATAGGCTACTTATATAAATAATATCACGCTCCGAAAGCACGGGGGTGAAGCAGTAATCATTAACATGGTTGAATACGCGGGGGACAGCTACCTTAAATATTAATACGTGTATATCATTGAAATTAAACTACTATATACGGATTTTATCGCGTTGTTTATTTATCACTGTCTTACAAAATTTTGAAAATATTACGCTACTACTACTATTGATTTTATTTTACTAATTTATAAGCTAATAAAATTATTTAAACTATTAAATCTATTTATTTTTGGTTTACACTTTCCCCGACGTTTCGGTTGCTTTTCAGCAGCCATGGTCACGGGGAGACTAAGAATAAAATCCGTATATAGTAGTTTAATTTCAATGAATAACATTCGCGTAAACAGAAGACAATATTACGTGTATATCACTTTGAAAAGTTAGAGGTCTCTGCATGGCCGTGCAACAGTCACCCACTATGCTCTCGCTGTTTAGCTATATATAACAAAAATATATTACGATAAACTAAGCATCTAAGGGTTACGAAATAAATTAAAACGTTCACCATAAATAAATTGTTCAAGTAAGTTATCAGTCAGTAGGAGTACCACAATTTATCGTGAAACTTTGAACAGTGTTTGGAAAGGGAATAAGTGCTATTTAAATAGAGCAACGGCTATTCAAGTACAAAAGGCCTGGGTTGTTATTCTTGGCAGTAGTGCGCTACTGGGCTGGACATTAACTATCGGGTGAATGGTAGGACACGCCCACTGCCACCACTACAAACACAAAATAAACGTTTTGCTGAAATCCTGGTTATTATTACGTTGAATTGTATAGTAATGGCATAATACGAGTATGTCTCATAATTGGTGTATATTCAAAGTTAACTAAGCTTACTAGTCTAGCGTTGGTAGACCAATAATGCAATGGTTGCGATCAAGAGGTGAGAGGCTTAAAATCCCACCCATTCGACGTGAACCTTCAAACACCAGAATTCTAACTTAGCTGGAGAATCTCAACAAGAATACTAGTAATTTAAATATTGAAATTGGTAGTAAGCATTTAAAAAATATATTGTTGCAAGATCAGTAATCACTTATTTTTTGAGTAAGTAATGTTCAAAATACAATTGCGTACCCTTAGAGAATACGTTTAGTCACTTCTGTGCAACTTTCATTATTGTTCTAGGAAGTCAGTAGGTAAGCTGTTAAAGATAGAGGATTATATTTTTTTTATTTGTTGTTGAATAGGGGCCGCCTTTGTTTTTCTTTCCAGGTTGTTATTATGTAAGTTATATTAAGATATTATATAAACTCTATTTTTTAAACTACCTAGCTTTTCTTAAATATTCAATTATTACATAATTATTATTATTACGTAACAGAAAGCACAATTTAGGTAGCCAATAAAAGCAGAAGAACCTATTTCGGTAAAGTTTGAATGACTAAAAGACGACAAGATCTGATTTTGACAACCCTCTAGACTGACTTGTCCATATTCGGACTGTCACACGCCAATCCTGCTCTCGTTAGGTAAAGCTAGTCTGGGACTTTGAACATTTTGGCAGTAGATTACAGGATGATTTATACAGTTCTTGATTTTTAATCCTCGGCCTTACTTTAAATCTAATTTAACTGCACTAATAAGGGCATTGGTTAATTAATATATGTATATACTAATCGAAACATATCTTTGAAAGCGTAATTAGAATCCTTTTAACGAAGTCTGACAGCGTATGGTGCATACCATTAGTTTGTACATTGCAAATCTTGCAATAAGTGCAACGGTTACGTAAAAGTTTACATTGCGAATTAATTTTTATATTATGTTATGTGATATTATATATTATAGACAAATAGGTAATTAATATGAAATAGAAATAACGGAAAGATATTATATAATGATGGAGCGTAACATAATGGATAACTTAAATAAAGCAAAGAAAGTAAGATTTTTAAAACAATATTCAAATAAAATAATATTGAATACGCCACATTAGTTAAAACCGGACACGCTTCGCCGTCTCGTCACTCAGTCTGATATTTTAGAACGACTATAAGTATATAAAAAACTCTTATCCAGAATTATAAAGTTTTGCAAAAAATACTTGTCTATCCATTGAAATCTTTTAGAGTTTAGCGGACGCAAAGATATATAAGTTAAAAACAAACAGGTAATCAGAAATAATTAAATTGAAGTGTCCGTTTGTCAAAATAACAGCTTTTTACTAAATGCATATCTATACTAATATAATAAAGCTGAAGAGTTTGTTTGTTTGTTTGCTTGAACTCGCTAATATGCTATGCTATGCTAATAGCTATCTCAAGAACTACTGATCCGAATTGAAAAATTATTTTAGTGTTGGATAGCTCATTTATCGAGAAAGGCTATAGGCTATACAACATCACGCTACGACCCATCATGGCGGCGCAGTAATCATAAATGCAGGTGAAACCGCGGCCACATCTAGAGAAAGTATATACGGTACTTACCAGGAAATCAATTTTTATAATTTTTGTCTGTCTGTGTGTCTGTCTCTTTGTTCCGGCTAATCCCTAAAACGGCTGGACCGATTTTAACGGAACATTCACTTGCACCAGCTGGTATTATAAGGAGTAACTTACACAGGAGTAATTCCACGCGGAAGACGTCGCAGGTAACAGGTAAGTTTGTTTATTTGTTTGTCTGTTTGTTACGCTTTCACACCTTAAATACTAGACCGATCATCATGAAATTTACGCGAGCGAAGCCGCGAGCATAATCTAGTAATATTATAAATGCGAATGTGGTTTGTTACTCTTTCACGCCATAACTACTAGACCGATCATCATGAAATTTCACATGTACACGTTGTCGGAATTACACAAAATGACAAATGCTACCTTTATCCATAAAACAGTACTGTTCCCTCGGGTAGCTAGTATTAAATATTATTATGTGTATCTTTATATTGATCGTTGAAATGGTAAACAACTAAATTAGAAACGTATATTAATGGTATATCTACAACTGTGTGTATAATGTCCTGATTAGTTTTCTGATAAGTAACACGACATTGGCAGCTAATGCTCCTTTGTGGAACTGGGGTTCGACCGGGGTCAGCTATAGGGAGACGTACCGTACCGCATTGCCTTTAGCATTTGGAGTGAATATTTGATTTCATTATAGAACAAGTTAGTATATATAGTACTATGATTTCAAATGCTTTTTAATTACTAGATTTTGCGTGTGGCTTTGCTCGTGTAATTGTAGGTTATCTCAAATTTTATACCGCGGGAACAGTACTTTCTCTGGATAAAGGTACCCTAAGTTATTTTCTGTTCCCCTGACGAGTATGCGAAATATCATGCTGATCAGTGATCGGTCGAGTAGTTAAGGCGTGAAAGCGCAAAAAGCAAACTCATTTTCGCATTTATAATATTGATTAGAATTAGATAGGTACATTATGATATAATTATCATAACTTTCCCCGTGACCATAGCTTTTGAAGAGCAACCAAAAGCATTGGGCAAAGTGTAGAATATGGTAACCTTAATTCAGCCGTTGAAATCAATAGCTATACACGTTCATTGGGTACTCAGATAGACTAAATAAATAAAATAATTATTTTAGTAAGTTTTCATTTAATTCTCTACTGGTATCATAACTACGGAATATACTGAATACATATTTTAATAAATATATCGCTCTAAAGTCCATGTAAAGTAGTTTAATTTAACATAATTATTTATACAGCTGCTTAGAACTACACAGAGGAATCGATAAAGGCTGATTACTGGACCATCTATTTGTCATTGTTACGTTCCTCGAGAGAGTGGGAGAGAAAACATATCTTACCTGTACTCTTTTAGCAGTGTTATATAGACTATCATACATAAATTTCATAATATCAAACATACAAAACTATTTGATCATTCGAGAAAATGAAAATATTTAAAGTTTAGCAAATATTTTTATGATGGAGTCGTACTTATACCAATTTCTATATTAAATAAAAACCACGACTAAGTTACACATTGAATATATTAATAAAATTGAATTACTATATTCGAATTTATGTATAATACAACGTAGTTCGTTTGAAATAACTTTATTAAATACTAGATGTGCTCGCGGTTGTCCCCGCGTTTATCGTTACTGTGTCGCCCCAGTGGGTCGTAACGTAATGTTAGGTATATAGCCTATAGCCTTCCTCGATAAATAGGCTATTCAACACTAAAATAATTATTTAATTCGAACCAGTAGTTCCTGAGATTAGCGCATTCAACCAAACAAACAAACTCTTCAGCTTTATAATATTAGTATAGTTAGGTTTTGCTCGCGTTAATCTAGATTTTGTTCCCCTTTGGGAATAGTATTTTTCTGGATGAAACGTAGCCGATGTCCTTTTCTGTACCCCTACAACGTTTGTACGAAATTGTATGATGGTCGATCAAATAGTTAAGGCATAAAAGCATAACAAATAAAGAAAAAATCTCACATACACATTTAAAATATTAGTAAGGACAATATTTTTATATATCAGTATTATTAAAACAATAATTTTATGGCGGTTCTTCTTTGTTCTCATACTTCAGCCGCGGTCGTACTGATATTTAATATTCGAATACAAAAAATGTATCTCCTATTATTAAATAGGGCTTGTTGTTTTATTAAAATAAAGTAATATGAATAATGATAGACGTCACAGTTGCTTATATTATGAAATATTAGTCATGAAGTCTCAAGCTAAGAATAGGAGATCTCAAAAAGTAATAAATAGAGGTAGGTTGGCCACAAACGGCTTGCCAAATATTATCAATTAACATCTACACTGTCAACTTATATTTCAATTCAACAAATATGACCCTAACCACCTACTAAAGGTCACCTCGGTGTTTCAACTCTGAAGACTTGCTTATGAAAGAGGTTATTTTTTTTATACTACGTAGATTCGTTTGTTTTTACAGATTAGTCCGACCTGCTCTTGTATTAACATCTGTGTCGCGGGTAATACGACCCGTCTGATGGTAAGCGGTTCCATGTCTTAGCTCGCAATAAGTACCAGAGAAAGGAATCAAAGATGGGATGAAAGGAAAGGAATGGAAAAGTACGCATGTGTGCCCTAGTAACTCTCAATCACCGACCAAAATATGAAGCTATGCCACTGTGTCGGCTATCTCTAAGAGGTTGGTTGTTTCTAGAGCAAACCAGCTCAGTTGTGACCTCACCGAATAGTTGTAAACTGCGGGCAACTTTCGCTCAGAGAATCTCTAGTCTAGTCCTAAACTTATCAAATTAATATGAATTATTCCGTTCACAGAATGAAACAATACGATAAGAGTTTCTTCCTCAGCGCCTTAACCACAAACAAATCGTAAGTATGTACATAGTTGGTTAACAAACAATACCCGAACTGCCGCCATTCCAACTTTGGCTATTATAATTCTATAACAATTGCGATCTCCAATCCAAATGGCACTGGCGGTCAATACCTTTAATAAATATTAGGGATCTGAAATTGGAACCTTTCATTCTGTTCAAACAATGGAATTGTAATAACTAGAGTATTTAAAAGTACTTGCAGGCTTACCGGGGAGTTTTGTTTGTTCTATTATAATTATTTGTGCTTTAAAATTCTATTTGTTGCTGTCTTTGTCAATATTATCGTTGAATGAAGCGCTGTCTATTTAAATAACGTTATTGATGTTCTGTTTTCTCTGCATGTTTTCCTGAATATGACATGGCACATTGTATCGTTCCATATGGTATCCCTCACAATTTCATAACTTAATTAATAATAATAATAATAATAAAACTCTCGAAGGGCCTCTTCACGTTGGACCCATGTCTCCGTGTAAGCCTCCCAAAGGGCCAGGTATTTTCTAATAATAATAATATTCTACCACATACACACAACACCATCTAGCCCAAACTAAGCAGAGCTTGTACTATGGGTACTAGACAATGGATAAACATACATAAATACTTTCTTTTTTGTAAATACGTATATATAAATACAAAAAATACAATATATACATAGAAACACCGACACCGACAACACCTGTGCATGAACATGGATGTTTGTCTTGACAAACATCCATGTTCATGCACACAAATGTTTGACTTGTGCGGGAATCGAACCCGCGACTTCAGGCGTGGCAGTCGGTTACTATTATTGATAATAAAGTCCCTTAATTAAAGATTGCAAATATAATCACGAAATGAATAGAAGGTAGATAATAAATAATCTGCATATTCATTATATCTGGATAATATCAATCAAATTCGTTAACATTATAGTTTTATATTAGTTTCTTCCTTTTAACTGCGTGATAACAAACAAAGGTTTACGCTGCTACATACTTATTTTTAAGGACTTTACCATCATTGGACACAAGAAACACCCAAACACGGTACAACTATTTGTTAATCACATACATGTTTGGCCCAATACACCCATTCAGTCTTAGTCTATATCATCTGTTTGGGCACTAACATACTGTACACTGTCAAACGCGTAATTTTCACTTGTACAGCTTTAATGTTCTTTTTTATATAGAAAATGTATCTATATATTATGTATTTTAACCATGTTTGTATTTTAGTTATTCGTTCTAAAGTTACCTATTAAAATAACTGACAGTCTTAGTGAAATCGATATTCAGACAAAATAGTTGATGGAATACTGCCACCTAAGTACTTACAAAAGGATCTTTTTCAAACAGTTTAAGTCACTTTCCATTAAATTTAAAAGCAATTTGGGATATTTTTGTGTAAATTAATGTAACAGAGCCTATAAAAAATTCCATTATGATAATGGCTGTATAACTCGCTACTAATGAAAGCAAACACTGCAAACATCACAACGTAATAACGTTCCCGACACACTGGAATTGGGATGCATCGAGCCGAGGGGATGTGCGCATGCCGTCATGTGTCAAACTGACTGTCCAATTGTTAAATGGATCGCCTGTGTCCGTCCAGTGAGACGATACACCCGGCGGGACGTCACTAAATCCAACCCGCCAATGATACCAGTAATTGAGAGATTACACTACACATATTAAACCAAACACCTATACGGGTATATACAACTACCGAACTTCACGTACAAGAAATTTCATAACAGAGAGATTTACGCATGAAAGCACGTCATAATTACCAAACTGCGTACACAACTATCGGTGTAATTGGTATGGTGTATGTGGTAACATACCCAAAATTACCTTCGTGAAATATTTGCTCCACATAGTTTGGTTGTAAAACTAGAGAACATACAATAAATATTTCATGTTACACGTGCCATCAACCCAACGTTATCACCGTCGAAATCGCAGGCGTGTTCCAAAAATGAAGGCGGTTTATAGAGCTGCGTATCCGTATAATATAATGTTCCAATTAAAGCGAAAAAGAAAAGATTTTCTTAATTAGATGCCAAGGTGAAGATAACTCGCTTCGAACCAAATCGTCAGCTCGTTGCGTGACTAACCCACGATTTATGACTTAATAGCCAAGTCCGCGCGTTAAGTAGGCCTTAGATAAGGCTCTTCTAAGTGATTGTCGGCGCTCACAACAATCGTAATTACTCCAAACTACTATCTTCCCTCAGCCACACGCGATCTCTTTCATCGACCAACTTGAATTGTGCTAATTGCTTCCCAACACTATTTCACAAATCATTACTATTCGAATCGTCGCTATTTAGCGCTTCGTGAATACAACAATATCATGTTTTTATACCGAATATCATACAGTAGTTTACTTGTTATAATTTTAACTTTTCAATACAAGTCTTTGGGCTATATTTATGTATATATAGATACAAAAGCAGCGATAGCTCAGTGGGGAGACCAACAGACTGCAATGCAGAAGGTCTCGGGTTCGAACCCACGTCGCGCACCTCTGACTTTGGGAGGTATATGACTTTTCGAAATTATGTGCGTATTGATTGACAATTATCGCCTGCTATTATTGCTGTTTATTTAATAGCATCCAAAACATAACTAGTGCAATTTTTCTGATGTACCTTTGCTTTACTTAGTGCGAAGATAAAAATATAACAACACAACATGAATACTAAATAATTTCTGCAGAGTTGGGAAATTCATTTCATTGAAAACCCTCACGAACGTAACCACGTGCGTTTTCTGTATGAAACTGTATATTTAATAATTGTATTATCCTCTTATTTTTCGATGTTCATCCACGTTAATTAAGTAAAGGCTGGATTAAACGGACACAGACAATGAATTCTAAAGCAATATTATGGCTATATACGTATTGTAATTTCCTTCCAACATCGTCGAGTGGATGTTCGAGCTTAGGAATAATAAAAGAGGATCTATTGAAACGAAACGTTGTCAGTAAAGATGAACGAGTTTTGGAGTACAAAAACAATAACGTAGAAAATCAATTGGCAATTATTAACAAAATAATGAAGCATAATTTAAAACTGGGATGGACTATGAACCCGAGTTGTTTTTGTAATCCTGTTTAAGTACATTTCTAGTTATCGATTATTGTTGTTCGTTTTTGTGAAGCGAACCTGCGTACTTAAAACTTCTTTATTATGCTTTAAATATTTCAAGATAACTTTCTGGCAACTATTATCAGCAAATTAAGTTTGTACACCTACATATAACTTGCTGGTAATATGGACACTGCTATCACTATGAGAGTTTATCTCGCTAAGTCCTCACATAGCGACACCAATGCATTACTAAGTGTGATCTCTAATTAAGAAGACAGTTCATCAGTATGAAAATAGAGTATTTTGAATACAACATTGAAAGTATGCATCCTACCATCGTCTTCGACAAATGTGACGCAATTCCAAAATACTAAAGAGGGTGCAGCGAATTATTCACTTAAACCACGGCTTTCACTTTTTATTGGCATAGCCCGACTGGGAAAGAAGTTTCACTCTACAGATGATCGCAGCCAAATACCTTCCTGTACTGAGTAAGAACTTTAGGCTCTTTAAGGATACAGTGCTGTGAGTCTTTACTCACAGCATTGTATCCTTAAATAGCCTAAAGTAACGTAAGGGCAATGTGTCATTTGCCACTTACCCTAGCAGTACACTCTTTCGAATGGTTGGCATTACGCAAGTCATGTCCTGGTATTGTTAGCTCATAAGTTACATACAGTAATCGCTTACAGTCAAGTTAGTATGCTTGTTAGCCATCTTGCATACATTAAAATGCGGTTCGGATTTCCCAATAAAGAGTTGGCTCCCGACGCGACGGACGTTGGGTTATTATCCAGTGTCGTCACAAATGAAAGTAGCGAGAAGTAGCGAAGTCCGCTCGATGGTTCGCGATTAACAAAGTCACTGAAAGTATCCGCATTTACATTTCCATTCGACATGAAGTTTTAACGAACATCCATCGTTACAGCCGACAGCCAGAATGGAATACAATTTCGTGGGTCCAATTAGTGAGTTACATTGAGTCCCGACTACATTTCTCCGCTCATTTCTATACTTTCAGTCCGGGATGAACAATTGTGTGCAAATTAGCAGTGACAACCCACGACAGGGGACCGCGCCCCGGGAACCGGGACACACTGTCCGTCGCCCCGGACAACCCACCACTGTTTACCAATAACAAACTTTGATTACTTTACACCGACTTACAAACAGTTTGCTATCTCAAAGTTGTTTTCCCTAAATAAATATATTTCCGTTGATCTTTGATAAATCTATGGATTCATTTACATCTTAGAAAGAAATAGAACTGAAATATTCTGTCTCTTTTATTCGTCTGTATGTAAAACTGAATATTAATCGTCCTTGCAAATAGTTAAGACCTACATAATGAAGTTCTATTTCATCCACCGCGGCTTTTCAATTTTAAATTTATATACTTCATAGTTTGCGAGACGTCGAGATTGACTCAGTGTCCGAGGAAGCAGTATTTAATTATTTAAATGTATTCTATTTTTATTAGATTAATTTAAACAGCAGCGTCGGTGACCCAAGAGCATAGGTTTGAGCATAGGCTAACTGCCGAGAGACGTCTAGGCTTCGATTTTAGGGCCTGGATAACAGTTATAGGATATTTTTGCTTAAGATAACTTCAAATACCAGTATAAAATCTGAAACTACGTCCAATGGATAGTAATGAGCTTTCCTTTATTTATATGATATCGTTATAAAGATAGCAATAAATATTATATATATTATTTCTTTGTATTAAGTTTAAACAAAATAAATGGGCATATAGTATATAGAATTAATGAATTATTTATTAAGCTATATAATAGCCCGCTTAGCCCGAAAGCCTGTCTAGCATTAAGCGTATACATTTAAATAGGCATAACTGATACATGAAGTTCAATAAAAGGAAAAAAAATTATATGAAAGTATATAGCGCTTGTATATCACAAAAGGCTTTCGTCAAATATGCTCAGGGCCTACTTAATAGGTAACAATAATAAATAAAAATAATTATAGCTGTTATTGATCGCAGTTGACATCAGCATTTAATGAATCTTTATTGACAGAACACCTCTTCTAAATAACCAACAGCCAGACTACTAGTAGTTGCACTTTTAATACTGGATCAGTGAAGCAATCTAAAAAAGGATAAGATGTTATAAAAAAATAAATAGTAGTCCCGATCAATTCTCAACGGCGATAAAAAGGTTGCATTAAATTTATTGCAAAAGTTTACGAGCATTTATAGTGATGAATTTAATCATCAACGAAAGAAAGTTATATAATAAAATGGTTCGTGAGATTAGTACGATTACAGCACCACCATAAAAATTTAAAAGTTTAAACTGACTTTACCGATCTACAGCTATCTACGAACTTAACAGACATGATGTAATCCGAGCAAATTTATTTTATCGTCGCACTGAGAATACCAAATCTGAAAATTTTGATTCAAAAAATGTATGTACATTTATAAATTGATATAAAATCGGTCTCAGTCTGTAATATAAGTAATTCAATTTCCTTTCGGGGTTGCCCTTTCTAGACAATCAATCCTAAAATAACATAGAATGTAAAGATTGAGTCTTACAGTAACAGAAGGGAATGAATTTTACATTGTTAACCGATATCGACGATGCTTTTAGATATAACGTTGAAAGACATCTAGCTCTATAAGGGTTCTTCACATTAGGTACCTGTTATCAGAATTACGCACATACGTAAAGAAGCATGCTTTTATTAAAATTAAACTAATTTAATTTCAATGAATAACATTCACGTAAACAGAAGACAATATTAATCATGCTTTTAAATAAAGTGACTAGTACTATATAGTCTGGCAGTAATAAAACCACACGAGTATCTCGTGAGATATGTAAACGTTGCGTCTATATTGCTCCAAAGGTAAATAAACATAGCATTACACTCTAATTTGGTCAGCAGATGGGGCCTTTCCAACCACGTAATGTAACTAAACTGAGTCTAAAAGACTTTCATTGACTTCAATGAAAGTCTTTTAGACTCAGGTCTTACTTGCAGCATGATGTATATATATTATATTGAATCGTATATAATATATTAGAAAGTAGGTACCAACCTATATTTTTCTTTTTTTGCATGTAGGGGGCGTATCATGATCAAACACGCACCAGATTTTAAGCAAAACCTCCAGAAATACAACTGTAGAAACCACATTAAAATTTGAACTGTAGTTTTTGCGTGATGCACGTACGGTCAAAGACAAAAGTGGAGTAGCATCGTAAGGAACACATTCGCATACTGATCCAAGCGAATATCTATGTGTGTGTGATGTTTTAACGTAAACAATGAAACATAATTTAGTGTAATGATAGTAGGTGAAGTTCGTCATGCGCATGTGTGCAAGGCGACACAAAAACGAGTTATTGTATATATAACTATAATAACTACTACCTATCCCATAAATTCAACAACAGTGTCTCTGTTAGTCCGCATTTACAATTAATGCTTAAATTTGCCTAATGTATCGCAGGTTTCGTTAGCGGAGCTGTTAATGAGTCTTCTCACTTTATCACTGAAAAATAAAAATATAATAATGAGGGCGGTTCAAATCCTGGGGTACCTACTCTACTTCCACGTTTTGTTTTTTTTTATTACTGTAATTTGAATATAATAGAGATAAACGTTATTTTTATCTACTTATTACGCTACAGTAATAAAAAATACAAATAGTGTATTTTTAAGAATTAAACTAAAAATTAAATAATTTAATTAATATAATTTATCAGAATTAATTTAATAACTAAAAATCACCATTTGTTTTTATTTTAATAAATAAATAAATAATGCAAATATAATTAAGAAAAACAAGATTTTATTTAATTTCTAACAATGATAAAAATAACAACTATATAATAAAAAAAAATCTTCAGTCTACTATTTAGATTCATTTTACTCACAAATTATATTTTACAATTATAATGACAATTGAGGTTATAGCAAAATTATTCTTTTTCACAAGGATAAGAGGATTGAAACTTAACCTCAATTCTAACATCATCAAAAAACACGTCCCCTATTTGAAACAACTTTGTTTAATATTTAGTGTGACGTCCATTGTTCTTAATACAGCAAGAGACGTCTATTACGATTATGTATAACGACTTTAACTTACTTACTTTACTTTCTCTAAAATAAAATCAAAACACTTATGACACAATAGTAGATAGCGATTCCTTCAAACGAAATCGTAAATCACAGTACCATAACGTAATATTTAAAGAATAACTTACTCTTAGAGTTTACTCTAGTTCCGTCGGCAATTTAATAATAATAATAATAATAATAATTTTCTACCACATACACACAACACTATCTAGCCCAAACTAAGCAGAGCTTGTACTATGGATACTAGACAATGGATAAACATATGTACATATATACTTTTTTTTTGTAAATACATACATATTATACATAGAAACACCCAGACCAAGACAAACATCCATGTTCATGCACACAAATATTTGTCTTGTGCGTGAATAATATATTGCATTTTAAATGTAGACTTTCAAATAAAATATAAAAAATGATTGCAATAATAATGACACAAACGCTCGTAACAAGGATAACCAACAAACAACATCACATAATTCTATTCAAGTTAGATGTTATTATATTTCTAAATCTTCCCTCATCTTTTGAATAACTGCGGTTTAAATAAGTCATAAAGTAAAGTAACAAGTCATCGATATTTCTAATGTAAGAAAAAGATACAAAAAGATTATCACTTCCTGGGGATCGAACCAACAACCGTTACATTTTAAATCGCACTATTACCAACGAAGCTATAACATCACTTACTTGTTTATTTGAAATTAATACTCACAATCATAATTAGAATAGGCGACAACATAAATGAGGTGGGTTTATGTGTGTGTGCCATGATTTATTGAAAAATGTCGTAAGTACAACTTGTTGTGTTGCTATTGCTTTGTAAAATTGCTTTTTTTTGCACCTGACCGTACAAAAATACAGACAGACAGATAAAATTTCATAAATAATTATTTTGGTTTCAATAGCTTTTATAAAGACTCCAAGAAAGTGGTCTACCAGTTTGGACAAAAGTTTCTGTGAGATCTAATTATCGCTAATGTTGACTTTTCTACCTTAACACATGGCATTACGTAAATATAATACATGATAAAGAGAGCAATGGTCACTGTTATAATATTATTGCAAGGAAAAATTTACCTTGCTGTTTCATGACGTTGGAATGAATCTCAACTGTAGGGTGGTAGACCACAATCTTGGCCGACTGTACAGACATCGACAAGTAACTATTTTAAGATAGGAGGGACCTAAATCCAGGCGACAACTCCTATTTTGGATGCAGATGGGGCTTCTCGTCTAGCTTTCTTTTGTTTCTGGTACCCTAAGCTTATGCTACTAGACTAAAACATGCTTCAGAATATCTAGATTTATCAATTCATGGATGAGATGACATAAGAGGGAGTAAATCCGAATAAAATTGAAAATAAGTCAATGGAGAAATAAATCTCAAAACGATAACCTTGATAATTTTAGCATGACAACAAAGAACAGGCTTATACGCCACAGGGAATGGACGAATGTTAACATTAAAACATAATTTATTTTAAACTTTTAAATAACAACGAAAATATTTACAATAGCGGACTAAATGCCAGATGCATTCTTTACCAGTCAACCTAATGCTGAGGTAGAGATTAAATAACATTAAACATTTGGTAAACATCAAAAGAAAATAAGGCACACTTAATAAAAAATGTTAAAAGATTATAAAAACATTTTTATTATTCTCCTACTTACTTTATATAGGAATTTGACGTTATTTTTATAGAGCTTTCACCCACAGTTTCCCTCTGTGGAAAGGTACCCTTTGTTCTTTTCTGTTACCCTGACAACGTGTATTAGAAATTTCATGATGATCGGTCAACTAGTTAAGGAGTAATAGCGTAACAAACAAACAAAAAAGCTCACATTCGGATTTGTAATATTAGTTAGAATTGAAATTTTTATGTTTAGTTTGGAATACCACACTTACATACCATACTATAAATAGATCTGTACCTAGATCCATGTATAGTATTCCGTAACTAACATTACTAGCGGTCGCCAAGTGGTCAAAATTTGACCACTTGGCGACCGAAAAAGTGAAAAAGTGACCATAATTGATTTAAATTTTAAGTTTGATAGTTATTAAGGTTTTACTGTATATACCCTTATAGTCACATTTTGTTTAAATTTTGTCAAGACTATACAGGTTAATTTACTTATCTTTTTCAAACAAATGATTATACTCTTTCATTGACGATATTCCAAAGCTTGCTACTTTGCTTTTTCTTTATTTATTACATATAAATACGTAAATATATTATAATATAAATAGTATATATCATTCCAATCCACCCAAAGGTTGCCTATAAGATATTGCTGATATATGTCATTGTATATTGATATATGTAACCATAGTTACAAACAATGCCGAAATACTACGAACGCGACTGCGTGTGTCAAATGCATGGTTGTGTGCATGTAGTGCTTTTTCATTAATTTAATGTATTTCTAATGCATATTTCGGGATTATATCGGGATCATTCTTTCTAGTTCCATCGGTATTTTGTTTCATGGAACTAATGAGATTTTTCTTCCTAGTTTCATCGTCAATTACTTCCATATGAAGCTTCAAATTCTCTTACAGTTCCATGGAATATCTCAATGAAACTAGCGAGAACAATTAGTTTTAGTAATGCCACCTAAAAACTAATTATTTTTATATGAATGCAATGAAAACAGAAAATGTTTAAGTTGGTTATATAAATTATATTTAATACTAATTACTCTTAATTTATTGTTTAATGTTTATTAAGCTCTCTTAGTATTTATTAATAAATTAAAGTAGAGATTAAGACTTGGAACTTTACAAGCACTGCGCTTGTTTTTCAAAACGTATTTGATTTGTTCTAAAACTTTTACCTAAGTTATTTCTTACGACTACCCCATGCACATATGATTTTTTGTTGTCCTTCTATCATAATTAAACCATTTTAATAAATCATTTTCAACTCTTGTCACTTCTGTGTCTTCTTCCACGCACACCACACCACAGCTCTCTCTAATCGCTGTATTTCTCATTCCATTAAAGACATCTTTAACATGTTAGCAAGCAATTAAAATGTGCCATAACGTACAAGGCATACAATTTTACATCAATTACCCTTTACTAAACAATTTTTCAACCTATCAAAAACACGTTTCCCTAACGTCATTCATGCCAACTATGTCACGATTCTGTTACCAATTTATAAATCCTAAACTCTGTTAAAAGGTGAAGTATAAATTGGCACACTTTGTATGATTACGTATAATAAAATTTAATTACACTACGTAATAATCGACTTCCGAGCTGACCTGAAAATGAACCAAAAGAAAATGCGGTAGCTACTTAACGGAACAGTCAATTAAGGAAAAACGGGTTAGTTAATGTACGTACCGACCCGCCCAGCCAGCCTACTTATCACTACTTAATATACACTCGCTATATTCAAAGTGGTGCTGGGTACAACAGACCACCCCATCATTTCCCATGGGTGCTGTAAGGGTTAAGAGATTATGTCACGTGAATAAGCATAGTACACTTTCCGGGAAATCTTTTGGCGATTACCATATTGAAAGAATATTGATAATATTATGATTACGTTTTGAATGTAAGAATATGGATCACATTATTATAATACACTGAGTCGTTTTTGCGGTGATTTGTACCTATTACGAATACTGTTCTATTTCAGATGTCAATTTATCATACATTGAGATCAAATTACATATGATTACCAGATTTTTACTGAAATAAATCTTATAAGAAATGGAATACCTAGTAAATGTTAATACTTACATTTAGGGTCACACAGAACTAAATTAGACTCATATATCGTCATTGGGTAAGCCTAGTTAGATTCCGTTCTATTACTGAAAATTTACTGGTAGAAAAACCTAATGGTATTTTCTCGATCCCGTTAACGAAACCTTAAGATTCACATTCGTGCAGATTATTTTGTCTGGCTTTTAATGATAGCTAGCTTGTAAGGACAAAGCCCATGATCTCAATTTTTATAATTTAAAGAAGGCTTACTAAAATTACTAGTGATACAAAATATTATTACATAGCTATTACTCGCGATTTGGTGTGCATTTGCATATGCATACCGGCCTCGATGGCGTAGTGGTTAGTGTAACGGTCGCGGGTTCGATACCCGCACAAGTCAACATTTGTCTTGGTCTGGGGACTCCTCTCAGCGGTCAAAATATATCTATGCCAAATAACATCAAAATCAGTTTCGCAATGTAGCCGTAAAACGTAACAGACAGACTAGTAGTTACTATCTTGTACTTAAAATGTATGTCAAATTTGTCAAACCATGGAATAAAAGAAACAAGACAGATTTTAAGTTACCGAATTGTGATAACCGCATAAAAATCCATTTTTCAGGTTTTTGCATGAAGCTTATACGAACAAACATCGAGAAATGAAATAAAAATAATTTGACCTAGAAACTATGAAAAAATGTATCCAAAATAATTTTCAAAATATCTTGTTTGTAGACAACAGTTCTTTATAGTCTTATTATAAGTTCAAATAATGTAATCTATACAGATGTATAGATTACATTATTTGAACATCACGCCTCTGTCTCCAAATTATTGTTCAGAGTTGTGTGTGTATACAATTCTCCGACTAAGTCCGGAAGGATCCGTGTAATAGGGACTATGCGTTTTGCGGTTTGCGGTTTCTAAGCTGCCAGTTAGTATTAACTAACAGAATAACTCGATAGTACTTTACCCCATAATCGATCTAAGGCCTCACGACTGTTAACATAAGGGCAAAGTTATGCCCAGAACCAACGTAGCAGTCAAATGAGGCTCAACAAAGATATGTCTATTAATTCAAGTGGTTACTAGGCTACGATATTGATATGTATGTATATCTTCATATTGTCAGTCACTATTGAGGTGAAGCTATACAATAGGGAACGTCTACGACATTGACTGTCGAATGACGGTGGATTAACTCCTGGAACGTTGAACTGGCTAACATATGTATATACTTGTACATACACTTAATTTTATTAACGCAGAGGGTGTCCACACGTGTAATTCATACACGTGTTTTATGTCTCAGGGACACGACATTTGACTAGACTTTTATCTGGTCATTATATTGCGATCCATATTGAGCTGTATACTTAAGAAGACTTAACTTTAATTTAATTAAATTTAAGAAGCTTAACTTTAATGTTTTTGTTTCTTAGTGGCATATTCTTTGATATGAGACTGGTAACTGATCCTTAGATACCAAGCTTATGCCTTAGAATTGAAACGCACAAGACTCTTGGTAAACCTTAAATAACAAGAGCCTGTCATCGGCAATGATCCGGTGATGAATGAGCCGAATCGTTAGTTGGATGCACAATTTTTTTACGAAATCTTTTGCAATATTAACACTTACACTGCGTTTTGTCTGGTAAATAACTATTCCAAGGGGTCGCGTACGCCATTTTCTTTAATCCCAACTAGTTCTTGCAAGGCGTGACTGATACTCTTCTGCAAATGATCGTAGTCAACAGCAACCGCTTACGATCGGAAGAACTGACTAGCATCTACAAAAATAGAAAAACGATCAGCGATTAGATATAAAGACTGCTTGAGTGTATTTCTTCTTTTTTTAAATCTCTTGTTTTATACTAACATTCCGGTCCTAATAAACTTCAAAGTGACAGCATAAATTATGTAGGATTCAGTATCACTATCTAGTAAAGGTTTGAAGAACCTCACGAGCTACAAAACTTACAGGTTGATAATAAAAAAACTACTAAATAAATTCAAAATAGGGGTCACCGCCTAATTGGAATTACAATAAAAAATTTTAAAAACTATAGAGCAACCCTAGGTTAACGAAGAAAAATGTTTGCATTTATAATTTAATATTAATAGGCACAGGCTACAGATTTCGGATCTAAACCACCCCGACGTCTCTTTAAATACTCATTTCATTAAATAAGTTAAAATCTTTAAATAAGCGCGTAACTGTGACAGAATGGCCTCCCTCTTGAATATTAATATCACCAAAATGGCCACGTCACGGCCTGAGGTTCAAATTAACACTGACTCTTTGTAATGTGGCCGACCCGCCCTTTCACTTTCAATTCTGTCAACCAAAATGCTATTTAAACCAAGAAAACTATAACAATATAGTTTTGAAACGAGCTAGAGAAGGAATTCTCATTAAAATTCCTCGTTCCAGTCGGTAACATATCATGACGAGATTGTATCGCTAGCATTCCTCAACTAAGATGCTTTTACAAGTGTAGGAAAATGAGGTTGACGAAAAATGTCTTAGGTACTTTACTACTTTGGTTCGAGTCATATAAATGATGCTCTGAACATGTAATGTTTTTGTAAAATTGGAGACTTGTTGTTTCAACTAACAGTTTCATAGAGAAAATAAATATTTATAGACAAAAGAGGAAGATCTTGGTAAAAATGATCGTTTTGTAGAATGTCAGAATACAATAATTATAACATCCTTATAATCTGATGTTCTAAAATTAAGCTTAGGTGTATTCTAAAGTGATCAGTTTAAATGGAAAAAGATGAAACTAACCAAATAGACACATGTTCCTCTATGGAACAAACTATAAATAGAATTGAATTCGAAATTTAAGTTTATGTAGAATACCGTAATCGGCGTAAATTGTGCACGAATCGCGCTACCACAATCCTTATTCAACCTTGTGTTTTGATTGTGAAACGTGATCAATTCCGCTCCTCGCGGCAAATTCGCGTAAATTTGGTCAATCCTCTAACAAATGTAATGATATATTAGCTGCTTATCGATACAATCCGTAATGATTGTTATGTGTTATCATGTTGTTTCCACCTAACCGCTTAGCACTTCGCAAATTGTCAACCAGGTATCGGCTTAGTATGGATCAGGCTTAGAAGCCACAACACTAAGATAATGTAAACACAATGTTTGCTTTGTATTTTCCTTACGTTTACGCAAAAGTTTTACATATTGATATTGTTATAGTTTCATGGATGAATTCTTAGAAAGAGCTGTGGCAGCACGTTGAAAAACACTAGCTCCTTGTGTTCATAATCAGTATATACCATTTAAAACTAAGAGGCTTAAACAATTTTTATCCCGTTCGGTAATCGAGCCTGCTACTCGTTACAGACAATGGTTGTTGCGAAGCGACTTAAAACTGCATCATTTTGATTTAATTTCTTTTTTATCGTTATTGTGTGTCGACAAATTAGATGTTACCATGCTTTATGGTGGTTGTAATGATCTGCATACATAAAAAAATATTTAATTTTAATAATGTTTTAAAGTGCCCCACGTTTTGACATGTGTACATATATTAAAAGTTGTAAATAAAATCACTTAGTACTGTTCAATCTTTTAAAACATTTAAATAATAGCAACATTTCACTCGAAACTCCTCAATTTCACATTAAATGTAGCCTAAACGAAGGTACTCGAAGAAAAAATAAACATCCGTATTCCCTCGGAGAACGACAAAATTCTTAAAACAAAACAAGTAAGTACTAAAAATCTTAATAAGTACGACACAATTTCATTTATAGCTTAACTGATAAGTAGACTGTCGGTAACTATATAGATAAGGTAAACGGGAACAAAGCCGCCACAAGTCGTTCGAAGCTTCATTACGCCGACGAAGGACGAATCACAAAGCTAAGACAATCCCTACTTAAATACCTATCTACCACCTACGCTTGGTATTAAGAAGAATCTGGTAAGATTCTTATAAAATTCTACGGCGAAATTAATCTCTTCATTTAAAATAATGACGAAAAATGTCCTTATTTTTACTTTGTTTCCCTACGTTGTCGTATTATTATTAAAGAATAATCAGAACATGACAATAGTAACAACTAATCTGAAGCGAGTGTATAAGTTTAAGTGTCTCTTTAAAGAAGACAAGATAATTGCTGTCTTAGTAGAACTGTTAATTAGCAAGTTTTTGCATATTTAATCCATACTTACTAGTTTTTGTCTACGGATTGCGTCCGCGTGGACGGAGACGAGCTCTCTATTTCTGGTACTACCAAACAACGCCAGATAATATTAGAATAAACACAATTTACGAAATCCTGTGCAAAGGGGTTTAAATGATGCGAAAACAAGCAAACAGATTGACTAGATTTTTCAATACCTCTACTGTCAAACCCATAAATAATCGACCTCAACTGTTTTTTCAAAACAACGCTCATTTACAAACAAAGCCATGTTACAGTTTTCTAATGATATTAATAGACTAAAACCATACTAGCAAACTAAAAGACAAAATATATTCTTATAAAGTTGTCCTTGTAATTATAACACATGGATAATTATCCATAGTCGCATAGAATCGAAGAAGTAGAAAAGAAGAATCGGCTGAAAATGAATTCGCCATTGATTTTAACACGCATGCCTAGAATAAGAATTATTATGACGTCAAACTTTGTCATATGTCAATCTTTCAGATTTCAACTAACCATCTCATTAATTATCTACACATTATGGTTATAACAACTCTTATCAATCTTTTCAAATATATTTGGCACGCATACTCGTAACTTTGTACGACCATAATTATTTTTATATTTACATTAATTGAAATCTGAGATTCGGCAAGCTCCTTTGATTTTCTAAGCGTATTGTGTTACAAAAATCTCACGGTCCCGTTTTTGTTGTTATATTTAATCCCAAAAATTAAAACTACGGGATGAAACGGCATTTTCTTTAAACAGAAGAGGAAGTTTCCAAGATACAAAGTTATTGTCTGTCCAACAATAAGACAATACATTTTTAAAAGATATTTTTTAGTTTCTAAAAAGCTGCAAAAATATTACGTGGGTTTTAAACCGCTCGTTTGTAATTTGAAAACTCATTCTTGCAAATGAAAATCTTGAGAGGCCGATGTGAAACTTTACAACTACTTTGGTAATTGCTCCAAAAGTTAGGAAATGAAAAGACCCCGAGGCTGCCGAGTTGAAATGAGGGATTCAATATAGAACAAGAAGAGGAATGCATTCAAAAGCTTAGCATTCATATACTGCAAGTTATGAAAACCTAAACGCTACGGCGCGGCGCTCAAAATAATACATACGTGTACAAATTAATGAAAAGATTTTTCTGACTAAGTTTTAAGTTTGTTTTAGTTTTTGTCGCATGTTTTATTAATTATGTTCGGAATCTCTTAAACAAGCACATTATGCTTATTATACAGATATTGTGTAATTATATTATTTAAAATTTATGTGAATTCTTAATTCTTGATATGAATAGGATCATAAATGGCAAAATCAATTTACATTAGAACAAATTTATTGGGTTTGTTTACACCCAATTAGAGCGACTTTTAATATGTTTAAATTTTCAAATTAAATTTATATCACTTATTTCATGCATAATTACTTGCACTTATTTCATGCATAATTTTTGTCCACTTGTTGTTGTTTTTTAGGTTCTCCTATTACACATAGGATGTAAGCAATGTCGTTCATTAGGCACGTTTCCATACTCCATGTTGCTACTGAGAATTTCCTGACAGAAACATTCTGAAACACTGCTCGACCCGAGAATACCGTGGAACGCACGCAAATATATGCCATGAGACAAGTGACATATAGAATACTTTATATATTGATACATAATCATAATATTGTAACATACAAAACTCCTTTCAATAAAATGTCGTAAATCTAAATGACTGTAGCAAAAATCGTTGTGGCCACAATAGTATTAACTGAATGATAAATTACACCCGTTGTTTTCGACAAGTTTTAAATCGACAACTTCCAAATAGTTTATGCGGTTGAAATCCATACAACCGATAGATTTCTGGTCCGATTAAACTTAAACACAACTCAAGACGGTGGCACAAACTCTTTTTCCATGTAAAAGAGTTCCAATTTCATCCTCGCTACTGAAACACCGGCAAAATATTACTTCCAAGGCGTCTATTTTTCATTGCAACTGCCATTCGATTTATTTACCTGTAGGTATTATTTATTACCCTCCGCAGTATTGCTCCAAATATTATGCCAGTATGAAACAGATTTATAAATTCAGTTGTTTATATGAGCAAAGAAAATAGAGTAGCGATGCAGGAATGCGATTCTTCGCAAATAGTTGCGCGGATTTTCATTTGAAATATATAGATCAAAATATACTTTGTACTACTTAAACTGTTCATCTTATTACCCATTATAAGTATTTGTAAATACGCATATTAGTTAATTATAGATGAGAATTTAGATATTTATTCAAAATTGATGCAAGCTTTGATTTAGATAGTTATTTATGGTATTAAAAGATGTCAATATACAATCGGTACATTTAAATTCAAGGATAATTTTATTAGAACATCACATGGTTTGTGACCGTAACAAATACAAAACTCAAATTATGTATATGTTAATGTGAGTGTGATAAACCTCAGCCTACCCTATCTAGGATATAGATGTGACACTATATATATATGTCCGTCTTAGTTAGATAATGTCTATTTACAAATAATTAAACTTCATTGCAGTTGTTCTCTTTCATTTAATAAAATGTATGGCTACACGTCGAACAAATTTTCCCTTTGTTATTCTCCATCACATTACGAAACACAAGTCATGCAATTCACAAATGTACACGTACCTTAATTCTGCAGAGTTTTGCGTTCCAACACGGTGCGGGTTTGTGAGATATCTACCTACTGAGAAAACTTTACCTAAAACCGAGCTACTTCAAAGTCTTTGGAAACTTTTTAACGGAGAACACTATTGTAGCAGCAGATTAAAATTAATCCCGGCGAGGTGCTTAAACCAACTGCAGTACGGTAGGACAAAGCATTCTCGCGTAGATTTTCAGAATACCGCATCGAGACCTGGTTTAAATACTGATGGCGCGTTTTTATAAAACCATGCAATAACTGGTTTAGAGCTATGCATAGCCCTGTGAAGCAATAACCTTTGTATAGTTCTGCTCGATACGACGTTTAAAGATACAAAATATACGCAAATTGGTTTTAGTCGCTGTTGAGTATTAAATAGGATAAGTATATAGAATTTTGAGATTCTACTGGGTATCGCTTTATATACTAGGGTACGTTTTTTAAATATAATCATAAGCTAGTACTTTTTTTCTGGATAAAAGGTATCCTATGTTCTTTTCTGTTCTCCTGATAACATGCATGCGAAATTTCATGAAAACAAACAAATTCACACATTCGCATTTATCATATTAGTTTGGATAGTTAGGCTTTTAAAAGTGTGACTCCAATGGTGTAAGCTGATAACCACCATTTAACACCACGGGATAGGTACCTTTAACTATGTGCCAACTATCTTACGAAATGTACTTATGATACTATTTTATTTCGGCGTTCAATATCGGAAGGAATTGTACCCAATATTTGGAAGTCGGCCTTAATCACGCCTGTTCATAAAAGTGGTGACAGAGGAGATGTAACTAACTATAGACCTACATATATCTAAATCATGTATATTTGCAAAACTACTCGAGCGGCTGGTCTATAGTCAGGTTTATAATACACTATCGAACACAATTATACCCGAACAACACGGTTTTGTAAAAAATAAATCTACGACAACTAACTTGTTGTCATTTATCGATTTTACTACAACTAATATCAAGTGAACAAGTAGACTCTATATTTACTGACTACAGTAAAGCATTTGATAGGATCGATCATAAAATACTTTTTCAGAAGCTATTACGTGCGGGAAAACATGGCAATTTATTTAGATGGTTTACGTCCTATATTGAGAACAGATCTCAAGCGGTTGCAGTGAACGGTGCTATATCTACATGGAATAGCATCCCTTCTGGCATTCCACAAGGTTCCTTAATTGGCCCTTTATTATTTAATTTATTTATTAATGATATTAGTTCTTGTTTTATAAACTCACAATTTTCAATGTATGCAGATGATTTGAATTTTTTTAAGATAATTCAAACCATTAATGACTGTCTCCTATTACAATAAGATCTTGCCAGATTTGAAAAATATTGTCGTGAGAATAATTTATTTATAAACACTGCAAAATGTTTCTTAATATCTTTTAGTCGAAAACCCAAAATTCTAGATTATAAATATACTCTTAAAGCCACGTTACTTAATAGAGTAAATGAAATTCGAGACCTAGGTGTTATACATGACACAAAACTCACTTATGAAAAGCACGTAGATAGCATCGCCAAAAAAGCCAACAAAACCTTAGGTTTCATTATGGGATCATGTTATAAATTTAAAAATTATTAAAATACTTTATTGCTCTTATGTTCGTAGTATCCTCGAGTACTGTTCCCAAATTTGGAATCCACAGTATGATGTTTATATAAATAGATTAGAATATATACAGCGCAAATTCACAAGATTTCTTCAATACAAATGCCTGAAATATGACAATAACTATCAGGGGCGGTGTAAGAGACACCACTTACTACCACTATATGAGAAGAGAAATGTTGCAGATGTCACATTATTGGTAAAAATTGCCCAATCTAAAATAGATTCGCTCTACCTCCTTTCTGTTACACCTCAGAGTTTATGTTACACCTCAGAGTGCCCACCAGATCGGTTAGAACACCTATTCTCCTCAATGTTCCTCACGGTACCACTAACTATAGAGACAACTCATTTTTTGTAAGATCAGCAAATCTTATCAACACACTGGTTGACTGCCCCGAGCTTGATTTATTTAACACACGTCCATCTAAATATATCGACACGCTTTCCAATCAATGGTTTCAATCGGTGCCTTAGGCTTCTCAATTGTAATACATTTTTCTTACATCAGCATTGTAATTGTTTAATTGTTTAGAAATTTTATATAAATGTTAATTTTGTAGCACTAGTAAAATCTATCAAGCCTTAGATAATCATATGTGAAAACATATAAATGGTTTATAGATAATTTATAAGATTTGTAAAATAGTAAAAGTAACTGTTTGTTTTCCGAATAAAATAAAATAAAATAAAAAAATATTTGGCCATAGGCTCAAAACTTATTAAAATAACTATACTCCTAATACAAAATTTTCCAGCAACTGGATCACGTGAAAAGTTGGCATGATTTTAATTTCCTTTGCAATTTTATCAACATCTCTGGCGGAAACCATCGTCTAGACCTTTAAACACGTAATAGGATTGCTGGTTAACCTTTGGAAGATTAACAGGCTATATACTGATACTGATTCATAAATAGCCTCAAGCTCGTATTTGCCTGATAGGCAGATGTCTCACATTTCGGCGGCTATACTTTTAAGTATCAGGAAAAAGGGACATTTTAATCTAGAAAAGTACCTTCTTGGGAGAAAAAGTGTTACTAAATTCTACTTTTCGTACTTCTACTTGAATACCAAACTTACCTATGTGTTTTGACCATGGGACATTGTACATCAGTCTGTGTCTTGAAACTACTGGAACATTGTTCTTTGCCATCACATATCCAGCCTGAATTGACAGTTTGCATTGATTGACATTTTTATTACTAAAACAGTTTTTAAACTTTTTGATTACACTTGGAATTTTTGTCCTAAATTAATGAAATTTGTTTTTATTTGAGTGAAATTTATTGAATTAAATTTATAAATAGCTAACACTGAATGATAATACATACTATTAATCTAAACAATAATTAATTTATAAACATACTAGATTTTATCGTCTGCTTCGCTCGCTTAAATCTAGTTTAGATTAGTAACAGTCCAGAACAGTTTTCTGGATGAAAGGTGGCCTATGTCCTTTTCTGTCCCCTTGACAACGTGTATGCGCAATTTCATGATGATCGCCACTTACCGGATAACTGTTCGTGGAATTGAACAAAACTGACAATGTCTTACAATATTTATGTATCCCAACTTGAGCCCAAAAACATACATAGTTTCAGCACTTTCACTCATTTCAGACGATTACTATAATATAGGATTACCGCAAGCACAGGTTTCATTACCTACTTGTTTCCTTTTAAAGAATAAAATGGCTGACTGCTGAATTGACGCGGGGTGCTCGGCCATAGATAGTTAATTATTGATACATGAACATTACCTTGGTAAATATGTTTTTTATATCAATATATTTATATTGTCTTATTTATTTATATTTGATATGTATAAGGATAGTAAATTTTTATTTAATAGTATTTTACATATATATAGTTATTATGTTCTTTTTTATTATTAGTCTGCCACTAAATTTGTTATTAATTTAATAATTAATTGTTTATTAAATTATTGTTTATGGTAAAGAAAAATAAATATACTTCGCTTGTATCACAGCATCATACCTACTGAGCGGCCACCATTATTTCATGCATTAATTCTGTGTTTGTTTTTGTGATGATATGACTGCTTATGTGTTATTTGTGCTGAAATAAAAATACAGTTTTATTTCTTTCTTTACTGTCTACCAAACGCACATGCAGTTTTTATTCTGCTGCTGATAATTTTCAGCAAATACACTTAGCAACAATATGACTGTTCCCTACCCAGGTTTTAAACCTGAAACCTCACAATCACAACACTAAGTAATATTTGAAAACTTATACTGCGGTACTAACGAGTGAGTCATGACGTACTCATAATTAAGTTAAACTTCAAAACCTATATCAAACTACTTACTTGTTACATAGTAAACATGTTTTCTCAATATTATTATACCTTAGATTGGTTATACTCATAAGGGAGTTCTCAGCGATGCAGCCAGCTTTTTGTGACAGCTTTTAATAAGCTCTGGGCTTTTGCGTCCGTAAGCCAACCTCGCAAAATTTATAACTACACATTTATACCTATATGTAACGTATTTGATCTTCCATAAATTAACTTACCTATCTAATTATGGATATATGTCAAAGTTTAAGGTTTTACATTATTTATATACAGTGATTCGGCAACTTAGTTGAAGTAACATTTGAAGAAGATAATCCGATTAGATGCGTTCTTATGTATGTATGTCTAATTTGAACGTCGGAGTTTAACGCTGCTTATTTACATAATTACATAATGGTATATATGACACTTATAAAATACTTGAATAACAAACAAATTTATATATAATTCACACTGGCTGCCTCGTTGGGGCACCAGTAGTGGACGCGACTAGAGATTCGGGATTGAATTCTCGAGACGAGCCAAATCGTTTTTTGGTTTTCTAATAAAGAACTCTCAGTGAGAGCATGGGGTCTTGAAAGGCACTCTGTAGCTGACGAAAGGCTCGCCCTCTATTACGTCGAACCTAAAACCATAGGTGGCAAAATGTGAGTGCAATACACCTCTGTCTGCTCCTTTGGGTTATAGGCGTGACTTTATGCATTGATATATTAAACACAAAACATTTATTTACCAGTTAAATTAAATGCACCTGTGATCTCAATATTTCAATCGTGTACCTAATTACTGTAACATGTTTTATAATTGAATGAAATGATTCAATTTAATTATGGCTCAAATGAGGTCTAAAGGCCTTAATTAATATATCGGTTACGAAATACATATGTAATGCAATATGTTTTACAATGATTCGCTTTTAGTTTGTTGCTTACCATTCAAGAGGCTTAAGATGTGTTTTTGATTTTGACAAAGCCAAATCAAAAAAGTTGCGATTCAAATATAAAATGTCGTCTATCAGTTAACTGTAAAAATATCATGTAGGTAATAAGCATGTAAAGTAAAAACACTTGGTTTTTAGCTTTAAACTTTAGAAGTTGGTATTAATGAGAACACAAATATCAATGACATATTTGACAAGTTTATTCATACTTCTATTGAAGGATCCTGCAGGCAAAATGACAATTACGTCACCATCATACAAACACTATATTTAATCGGTGTTTACTTACCAGTTTATTTATTAAGTGAACAGAACTGCTTCTTGCATATTCGTAGAAGTTGTAAGATATTAGCATGTTATTACTTTCTACCTTCTTCTTTCTACTTTCTCTTCCTAGCGATTATTAATCCTAGCTTATGCCAGGGACCGCTTATTTCTGGTCTAACGAGCTTTAGCTGAATATCAGTTTTTACACGGAGCGACTGCCATCTGACCTCCGTAACCCAGAAGGATAACATCATTTTATGGTTAGACTAGTCGTCAGGATATTTGAGGGTGCTGACTTCCCAATAACGACTGCCATAGATGTTCATGACAGCCGGCACCCACTATTTAACGTGCTTTCCAACGCACACGATCGGGGTGAAACACCGCCAACTTCCTAACTCCGGGCTAGTTATTAAGAACTTCTTGACAGAAATTCTTAATAACTTGCTACTAAGAAATTCTTGACGGCAAATCTTAGTAACATTTTCCAAGTTCGACACGGGAATCGAACCCTAGATCTCATGATCCGCAGTCGTATACACTGCCACTGAACCAACGAGGCAGTTTGTTATTACTTTTTACCACGAACAAGAAATAAACAAAGAATACACGGCAAAAATATGTTAGCCAAAACAGAATACATAAATATTGTCAATAATAACATGCGTAAATATAAAAAGCAAAGCCTTCCATTCTCGAATTACGCAGAGTAATATTGGCTTTCACTAAATTAAAAAAGTTCACAATAAATTCTCAACTAAAACAAATTAAAATACGTCGCGAAGCTTAAAACGGCGTGCGCTGCAAAAGTTTAGTCGAACGTAACCGAACTGAAGCACACTCGGCGCTCGCTGTACGCAGCACAAACATTTTTTGTGCTTATTCGAAACAACAAACGGGGTGGTATATTCGTCACTGTAACATTGAACAAAGTTGCGATGTAGCAACTCGAGCAATTAAAATTTGTAGCGGACGTAGAAGTGAAATTATGCATGGAGTGAGAGCAGTAGCCGTGGGTTTTGCCCTCGACTATTAATATTAATGAACAGTGACACGCCGTTCAACCGAGCCCCTACCGTGCTCCGTGTTTCTTTTGATTGTAAATTCAGTTTTGTTGATGTACTTGTTGCATATTGAAATTCTACCTTTGTATCTTACTCAGAAACTTCACCGTTCATATTTACGTGTAACGTTAATTGAATAAGACTTTCCCTCCACAAACTGATAATTAAATTTTCAATTTAAACTTTGCTCGCAATATTACTAAATCCATCTATGTATAGAACTATGTCTATATCAAGTTTTTTTTAAATTAGCTACAAGACTGTTTTAATTAACCTATTTATCTAGTTATTAAAAAAAATTATGATTAGATTTAATTATACATAGTAATGAAAAAACTAATAGTAACTTAAACATGGATTTGTAGATTTAGGATAATATTATGTAGCAACAAATTGGTGAACAAATTAGAGAAATTATGTAATGTTCTTCTGAATATATGACCACACCATAAAATTCTTATACAAAGTCAATCATTTATTAGAATCAATCTAAACAGCCTAACATAATAAATAAATAAATATTCTATCACATACACACAACACCATCTAGCCCAAACTAAGCAGAGCTTGTACTATGGGTACTAGACAATGGATAAACATACATATATACATTTTTGTTTTGTAAATACATACATATTATACATAGAAACACCCAAACCAAGGTAAATATGCATGTTCATGCACACAAATGTTTGACTTGTGCGGGAATCGAACCCGCGACCTCAGGCGTAGCAGTCGGTAATAATAATAATAATGTACAATAGGTAGCTATTGTACATTATGTTAGGCTGGTTACTCTACTCTAACTCAGCTGTAGAGCTGAGTTACTTTAAATACGATCAAGCTCAGTCAAGTCTTTGTCTTATCTTATCTCAGAGGAAATAGTACATCAATTTACCTATCCTTTACTTTGCAATTTAAACAATAAATTACTAAAAGGTACGGTAAAAACATAGAATACTCAAAACAGTTGGTGGCGAATGTAATTATTATAATGTTGAATTTTTTTGCTACTTTAGACAAAAACTCTCTAAAGCTTCTGCAAATTAGATGTCTATCTTTGTGCAACTCCTTAAAGGATTAGATATTTTCCTATAGAAAACAAAATAATAATCATTATCGTCATTACCCTTTTACCCTTACTTTGAACAGCAGCAAGCTATTCAAAGACCTTTTCTATAACACGCAATTAATGCTGACCTTTGGATCTTCTTTTCCTATCACTGCCAGCTACTTAATATATAACATCACTCTATCTAGCTGAAGGCGTCCTACGTTTTGTACTCGTACTTTCGACTTAAAAAATTACGTACCCAACGATAAACCGTCCTTCGGTATAATATGTATTATGTATGACTGCTACTCACTAATCTTTTGAGCTGTGTCGAGTATTTTCGCTCCATGACAAATCGCATTTCGGATTCGATACTAATTCATCTTCGTCGTCCAGCTTGTTGAGTGAGTTTAATTTAGTCACAACTCCATATATTATAATAACGAGCTGAACCCACTGGTTAGAGAATTTCGTCTTCAAACATTGTAGTATTGGTAAAAATTAGATTCGACAAAGTTTGCTGAATGCCACCCACTCCAGCTGTACGTATTCTTTTACGGACTAGTTTATTGAAGTACTTTTTGCTGTAGTATTGGCCTGTCCACATTATTTCTAACAATGAGGCACTTCTGCACCCCTTGACTTCATAGTAATCACTGGTGTGATTTAATGACTACTGGATGCGATGTAGATTAACGCATAGATCAATATTTTCTAAATCCCTTATTATAAAGGACTTGCAATAAGTCGTGATCTACTATTACTATCAATATTAAGATTAATACCCCAAAATCCAATATTATACAGTGTGAGTTTTCATAAAGTGCACATATGAAAATGAGTGAAACTAGACATCGTTTTATCGCTAGGAAAAAATATTACATATAAAAAAACAACTACAAAAAACATCTTTGTTTGAAAATTGCATTATCTATCTCAGGTAGTTTGGGGTGGGATTGAGGTGCAGGGTAAGGGATAAATTGCGTGCCAGGTCTACAGAAAGAATCAGTCGCTCCAAATCATTCGCCGCTGCTACTGGTGTGTTCTTGTTTTGTGATGCCCCGTTTGAGTGATTTTCCTCCGGCGCATATCGCCGATATGCATTTTTATTATGGACTGTGTAATGGAAGTGCAAGAGGTGCTCGTACAACTTATTTAGCTACGTTTCCAACGAGACGACCAGTACCATCTGCTCGTAACTTTCAAGATGTTCATAGAAGATTGGCTACTACTGGACTTGGACCAAGTAGAGATCTTCGCGAGGCAAGTGCCATAATCGACGACTCTATTGAAGAAGCTGTACTGCGTGATTTGTTTGCTGATCCAAATATCAGTACAAGACGATTAGCAATGGCACATGGCATATCGCAAACTTATGTGTGGCACATTTTAAAGAAAGAAGGTCTACATCCCTATCACTGTCAGCGAGTGCAACATTTGCATGAAGGAACTGACGCAATTTACATTTTTGGAGTCCTAAAGGAGAGAACCCGAAGCTAAAAAGAGCTTTCACTTTTCAAGTGAAGTTTTCGATCAATGTTTGGGCAGCTCTTATTTATGATATGTTGATTGGTCCATTAATACTCCCAAGAACATAAACTGTAGACAGATTTCTCCAACTTTGAAGGGATAATATCCCATTACTTTTGGAAGATATACCCCTACGAACATAAATAGGTATAAAATAAAAACTGTGCCAAACAAGACAACTCTATTAAATAAAAGTATATTTTGTATGTCATCTAGAATTTATAATAAAATCCCAGGACATATATGTAAATTAGAAAACATGAATGCCTTCAAAGTTAAATTAATAAATATATTAGTTGACAAGGCATATCTAGATGACAAATGTATTGATATTGTGGCGACTCCGCCCAGACGAAGAAGTTCAGCCTACATTTAACAGATGGCGATACAATCGCACTTCACATGACGTCATACTATTCTGCATCGCACAAGTGAAGTTTACACAGCGACTGAGTATATATACAAGCGCCCGATATCAACCGTCGGGCCGCGGTCCGCCAGGCACGATCAACCAGCCTGGTCGGAGGATCCTCCCTTTGTGTTGGAGGGACTTCACACCCTGTTCCTCCACATTTGGTGACCCCGACGTGATCATCCAGCACCCGACGTGTTCTTCCAGCACCCGACGTGATCATCCAGCACCTGATGTCATTGGAAGCAACCTTCACGGAGCAGATCAGCAGCAGCAACCATCGCCATCGTCTTTACTTCTCTCACACAGCACTTCTCCAGATGAGCAGTAATCAAGTCGCAGCCAGCCAGCCTCTTCGGCCTCAACAGGGTCCACCACACGCCTGCAGCGAACGCGCAGCCTGGTCTTCCCTACGGCCTCACCAGCGTCAAGGCTCAACCCTCTGCACACACGGTCCACGCAAGCAGGGTACTTCACTCGCCGTCAACGCAGCAGCTAGCCACGACGCAGCAACTACGCAGCATCAACCCCGACTCACTGTGGGACTCACTGCAACGCAACAACCCCGACTCACTGGGGCATACGCACCGCTCACCGCACTTCGACCCCGACTCACTGGGGCACACGCACCGCTCACCGCACTTCGACCCCAACTCACTGGGGCACACGCACCGCTCATCGCACTCAGACCCGACTCACTGAGGTCTAGCGACACACAGTTCCGACTCACTGGAACTAGCGGCATACAGTTCCGACTCACTGGAATTAGCGGCATCCTACACTGGCACTGGCAACGCTCTTTAGCAGCATCGACAGCTTCTCATCAACCTGATCGACCTTTGGTCTTGGAGGGGAATACTGTGGCGACTCCGCCCAGACGAAGAAGTTAAGCCTACATTTAACAGATGGCGATACAATCGCACTTCACATGACGTCATACTATTCTGCATCGCACAAGTGAAGTTTACACAGCGACTGAGTATATATACAAGCTCCCGACATCAACCATCGGGCCGCGGCCCGCCAGGCACGATCAACCAGCCTGGTCGGAAGATCCTCCCTTTGTGTTGGAGGGACTTCACACCCTGTTCCTCCACAATATTGATACAATAATTTATCCATTTTTTTGTTTGACATCATATGAATTTTAATTGTTCTTCTAATTGTTTTTTTATTATTTTATTTCCTTTTGTTTTTTTTTATATATTATTATACTATTGTATTATTATTATTATATTTTGTAATATTTGCATGCCCCAGGATGGAGTATGGAGAAACCAAAAAATAATTGTAACATATTGACTACTGTACCCATATTCGCAAATAAATGATGATTTGATTTGATTTGATTTGATTTGAACACGACGTAGAATGTTTTTGTAAATGGACCGATGCCCTGCACATTATGCAAGAATAGTTCGCAATTATTAAAATGAAAGCTATCCCAATCGATGGATTGGTAGGCAAGGGCCTGTCGGGTGGCCTGCACGTTCACCCGATCTGACACCCCTTTATTATTTTCTGAGGGGGACAATGAAGCAGAGAATTTATAACTCTCCCATCAATAGTGAGGCAGAACTGCAGGAGAAGATTTTAAACTGCGCCAGTGACATAAAGGAAGATCCAACAATGATAAGACGAGCAACCGAACTGATTTTGCTGCGAAGTACTATGTGTTTACAACAACGTGGTAGTCATTTTGAAAACTTGCTACATTAAAAGTTTTATTGTAGGTCGATGAAACTAAATAAACGTGCTGATTTCTACTTGATATTTTTTATTTATTACTTATACCTTTCGTACCTTTACAGAAAAATAAGTGGCACTTGCAGCCCAAGTGTATGTTTAGTAATTTATGGCAAAGGATTAGACAAGACCTAATTTTTTACATGAGATAGATAAAGCAATTTTCGAAAAAAGATTCACGTGGTGGTGGCATGGTCTTTATTTAGCCCTTCATAAAACCTGTTTGGGATACAGTGTGGATTTTATGTTGTTTTAAAGCTTATTAGATACAAATTAACTTCAATTAATAAAAACTAGGGGCAATGGGAACGTTTTCTTGAGTTTTTTAACAATGTTTAAAAAAACATTGTACTAAACTCAGTTTTGGTCTAAAATATTCCTTATTTTTATGCCACCGATATTTTCTTGGATGTGAATAGTATACCGTCGTTATTGTCTACACATTGCGTATTATTACTGTTTTTTTGCGTATTATTTTTGTTTGTTTCAACACGATTAACCACCTGGTTCAAAAGTTACAAGGTTTTCTTGGTACAAGGTTCATAACTACTAAAGAAAAAATATAAATAGGTATAAATCGAAGAATATTATTTTTATACTTTTTATTTTGTTTGCTAGCGATAAAATGATGTCTAGTTTAACTCATTTTCATATGGGCACTTTATAAAAACTCACACTGTATTCATGAATTTAATAATTGCAGCACTAAGCGAAGCTAGACGGTATCGCATAACTGCCTTATGTTTTTAATTATATGTCAAATAAAGAAAACTACGAGCTAGCTCAGAGAGATTAATTAAGACTCGTTTAAAATAAAAAGAAGCATGTGCTGTAATAGTCTCCGTCTGTCAGTAACGACAGTTCAGTGTTATTCTTCAAAAGCGGGATTTCATTCTCATTAAAATATTCTCCTGTCAAGTAGAAATTCTTAATTAAAAGCAACACCGCAAAAAATAAAACCAAAAAAATAACTGTGCCGGCCCGTCTTCAGTTCATTTAGCATTAGTGCCAACTTTAGAGAAAACATTGCGGAGTGCCTACTCTTAAGATGGAAAACATCTCAATGAAGAGTAGATAAACGAGTCGTGAGGTTGGTAATCATGAACGGCTTATAAACGTTGCCGCTTACTTATCTGGCTGGTAATGAAGTCTCGTCGTCCTGGGTCCATCTGCTTGATGACGGTTCGATATAAATGCCTATCTCGCCGTTTATGTTTATACGTCTAATTTGATAGACGGAGCACGTATGCAGCAGTTAAAGTGATCGCTAGACTGGAGTCTAGCGATCATTTTAACTGCTGGATTTCCAATACTGTTAACTATTGTTTATTATCGACTTTAGTTTTCGGAGCTAGGTTATAAAGGAGAAGGCACGCGTTCAGTGTAAATGAAACTGTGAATACACATCAATTATTATTTTACTTCTGACGGGACTCATATTTGGAAATAACAGGTTTCGCTAAGTATTATCTTTGTACTATTTTCTTTTAATTTAGAGACACATCTTAGGGACTGGAATAATTCCTGTGTCACGGAGGACTTAAATATTCAAACACCGGACCATTTGTGGATAACAAAAATGTTTGCCCACAACACTGGGCGAAGGGGCAATGGCAAGGCGACCGCTTAAACCGCTACACCATTTATGCAGTCATATACAATGAATACAGCGGTAGTCCCATGAATCTACTTTTAACAAAAGCATTCAGCATAACTGGATGCATCGACAGAATAATTAGTAATTTTAACTTAAATTACTAGTACCTATAAATATATATATTTTCATTCATCTTCTTTTTTTATTTATTCGAGCTTCACGCAAAAAGAATTGCTCGAATTTTAAAATGATTTCATACGTTGGTAGGTTACAAAACAATAACCTTTTTTAAGGGCATCTGACATCCATACTAGAGGCCTGATATCTAATATGAAATATCCAATCAATTAAAATATAGTCGGGTTATTGTTGTACATCAATGGCTACAGTGTTATCAATCAACGCTGATAGTCTATTGTATCAATATCACAAAGGTTTAGTGTGTTTGATGGAGTGTTGACGACTGACACGAGGCTTAGAATTATCTAGGCTTTGTGGCTACTACTATGTCAATATTATACATGTTTATGATATTAATTAGGGTGTATCGGATTAATATTTCACTCGACAGACTGGAGTGATTATGAAGCTAATAGCTTTTTGTATAAAGAACAGTACTTAGGCAATATCCGAGATGTCAATTGCGCGTTATGACTGTACTTCTATTAATTGCATCTTTATATGAATATATTCAGTAATGTATATTATGCTATAGGGGCTGCAACACCTTGTACCTAAGTTACTCGTACATAATATGAATTGTAAATAGTAAAATTTTAACACATGGTCATTTAAAACCATGGCTGTGAATTTCGTTTTATCTTCTAATAGGCTTAACCCTGTGCCTAAACGTAACATAAATGTAACTTGTGAGTAATAAAAATGTAACTTCTATAAATTTACTAATAGATTAACTTTAAATTCCGTAACTGCTACTTTGTAAGCTAAATAAATAAATAATTTGTGACTTTGACTTAGATTTACCATAGAAAAAATATGCTTCTTGTTTTAGAGAGTATGCTTGTTGACTACACTGTGCCTCGTTAATAGAGGCACTAGAAATTATTCACCGCAGGAAAACCATCTAGCGTTATTTCTACTGCATTCTTTTAGAGTCCAGCTACTACACTCATCCAAAACTCTACGGTAAAATCCACTTTAACCGGCTGAAAATCGAAGTCACGGACATCAATTACGCATACGTTCACGTTTACGTCGCTAGCCCAGCAAGAAACTTCTATAAATAAATACTAACTCGAAACGATGTATTCTTTGTTTGTATATGAGTTTATCCCGATGTTGTTTTCTTACTCCGCGTAATGTTTTATAACAGTGGTTCCCAAACTTTTATGACCATGGAACCCATAAGACGAAATGCGGGCTGTATTTTTTTGTATACAAACGCATTCGTACATTTCCTCCCCTTTTATTTTGATAACAGGGAAATCCTTGTAAGATATTTGACCTCCTAGAGGAAGGTATTGCTGTCATGTTTAAATGATATTTATTAAAATAGTTGAAAATGCCATCGTATAAAAGGGGCGATAGATGAACCAACATTGCAGCTCATTCTAAAGTAACACTTTACCTCATCACAATATTTTTTTATATATTTACATCTAAGACAACCGTATGGCTAGCCAAACAATACGTTGTCACTTTACCATAAGTTAACGCTTTTAATACTACATCACAACTGCAATTAAAACCTCGAAAAAGGGGAAAAGTTGAAGTCAGAGGAAATAATAAAGACTTAGGGACTAAATAGAATAGCATTAGGCATACCTTGGTCCAGTCCATTGTAATAAAGTACCACGCACCCTTGCCCATCCCAATACGGAAGTCGACTCACAATTTTTAATTACTTAAATCAAATAGTTACATTATCCAAACTCTAAAATACAATATTTTATTTGAATTTAATAAAAATTACAGGTAAATAACAGACTGACAAATTGTGACGTAGCGCTATTTAAACGATGATGTCCGAGAGAGATAGCGACATATCCCGACTACAATCCCACTTTTTCTTATATCCAAATTCAAAATATTAATTACCTCCTATTCTACAACAAATTTTGATACTGTTTGCACAAAAATATTTCTTTTGATTGCTTTTTGCTCTTATGTTTAAAATAATGTGCAAAATCAAACATAGGCAATTACGTTATTATTGCAATAGAAAACATTGACAATACCGAACTTCTTTGATAATGCACAGCCACATTGTGGGATCCTGGCGTATAGCAACTTGTATTTCGCTTAGAACACAAAATATGCGTCGACACGTGTTTCGTTTCTGAGCCAGACGTCCTTGGGACAGTTTGGCAACGAATAAGTACACTATGCACCCAGTGGACGTAAATTGCTTATTGCCGTAGATTAACCTGTCAGCTTGACTACATCGAGCCATAAAGATCAATCAATCGATCAATCATAAAAACATTGTGCCTTATCGCCAGCTTCCGTACACCGATGAACGAATTAAGTGAGATAGCACGTGTTTTATTAAGCAGGATCTAAAATATAGTGGCATTAACTGGCTGTAGTACATCTCTACCTGTCCATTTGAGGTTAAGCAGTCTATAATGATGACTATAACGCAAACAATAACTTATTATATTAAGATCTAATACTGTTAATTTAATAATTTCTGGTGTATGCTAACTAATATTATAAATGCGAATGTATGTAAGTTTGTTTATTTGTTTGTTACACGTTCAAGCCTTAACTACTCGACCGACCATCATGATATTACGCATATACGTTGTCAGGGGTACAGGAAAGGACATAGGGTGACAATAACAGTTTTTTGGATGATATGTATATCATCCAAAAAACTATTTATATACTACACTTTTATTTTCTTTTTTTTGTACAATGTTTTAATATGCGAGGTATTCTTTGTATTCGTTACTTTTGCGTTTTATATTCTCCCTCCACATAGAATCCTTTGCGGGCACGATTACCTATATCAGAAATATATTTAAATGGATTTGTTTTATAACTAATTAGCTTATGCTCGTGACTTCACTTGCATTAATCTTTAGATTATATCAATAGATTTCTAAACCTTCAGAATTTAATTTTATGGGTGTAGGTACCTTATGGCCTTTACTGTACCTCTGACAACGATTATGCGAAATTTTATGATAATCGGTCGAGTAGTTAAGGTGTGAAAGCATAACAAACAAACCCACATTCGCATTTGTAATATTAGTTGGAATTAGGATTGTATGCTTTAACATGTGTGTAGATAGAATTGTCGAGAGATATAATAAACAAACGTCCAATGCAGTCCTTTATGTGTATTTATAACAAAAATAATAGTATATTGAATTCTACAGTCGTCAGAACCAGGCGCGCTGCAAATGCCATGCGAATATATGTTTCATGGTTCCGGCGTGTATTGTTTCAATGAAACAATGTAGTTTTAGAATCGTGCAATACTATCCTTCCCCTATGTGTTCACTTATGAGTTGCTGAAATAGTGCTATAGATTAAAATAAAATGCATTTTAAAGATATTACGTTTAAATTAATTCAAATTAAAATAATATTAAATACTAATAATAATGTTTAGAGGTAAAGAGATTAAGAAATAGTATTTACATTTAGTTGATGAAGTTCTAGATCTCTGTTAATAGGAGGAAGGCCTATAGCCATTACCTGGTAACATGTCCAAACTACTAAAGATCCCTAAGTATTCTTTAAATAAGTAAAACATGGTTAATTTCTGCAAAAAGGCAAATTATAAAAGCAAAACATAAATACTTACAATAATGCTAGTGCAACAGAATACATATTAATACTACGAGTATAATATATGTACATCAATACCAATATGTACCCTATGTTACTGCATACATTTGCAGAGAGCTTAATTTCAAAACCTAAGTCTCCTTGGTTCCTCACTAGGCAAGCCTGTATCGAGGAAACCTTGAATTGCATGAAAATAGTTTTATTAATGATAGTCCGACCTGTTCATCGAATAAGTGTATGCTCTATTTATGCTACTGGATCAACCTGTTACTACAATTAACAATAACATAACTTTATGTATCCATAAGCAATTATAGATTACCACAAAGATATATTTTTAAAACATGGAAGAAAATATATATAATAAGATGGCCACCACACAACGGGACAAAAATTTTATGATCGTTAAATACCTTTACCTTGTTTGGGTAGCGTATATTCCTCCGCAATACAGGGATTTCATTGTACCCGTTTAATTTTTAAGGCTTTCGCGATACAGGGAATCTGCCTATTAAAAAGGTTTCGGCAAATTGAGAGCTTTAGTAGTCGATTTTTTTATCTTTCCTCCACAATCTTTCACTTAATAATATCAGCCCTGTATTAAACAGCCCCACTGCTGGGCACGAGCCAGTCTTCTCAGTGTGAGAAGGGTTAGGCCAGTGTAAGTGAAATGCACTAGGCCAACGTAGTGGGCTATGGTCCACACACTGGTCTAGTGCGTTTCACTAGCTCGTATTCAAAACTAATTCATTCAAATTCCTATTCCAAAAGCTTTTATAAAACTACTCATGTAAACAGTTATTAACGTTTACATATCGTCACAACAACAGTTTATTTTCTCATACCAATAAATTGAAACCTAAACAGCTATCTTATCGCAAAGAAAATATATCTTAATATCGAATCGAAATACAAAGTGTCAAAGCAAAATACAAAAGGAAACTGTAGATGAAGCGAATGGTAATGGCATGGGGTGAGCGCAAAGCATGGAAAATAATGTCTTCGAGGTAAATTACTGCGGAGCTTAGGGGATGCTCTATCGTACACAGGAAAAGCGCCAGTGTGTGGGCTAAGTGTCTTTTTTCCAACTTATTTGACGCGCCTTTACTTCCAGTCATGTGCTCCAAACTGGGGAGTCGCAAAAAATATCGCGAAGTACAAACTCGCAAGAAATGTAATCACTTTCCACATCATCTTGTTTTGCAAAAACTTTGTGTTTTTGTTTATCGGATGTGTATGTTCTGCAACGGAGTGTATTTTTGAAGTGAAAACTTCTTTAGGCGCGTTGAGCACTTTTTTGGTGAACAAAAATCATGGAAATCACGTAATCGTCACCGCACGCTAGTTACTTAGTTTTCACTTCTATCGGCAGTCCCCAAAGACTGCCACGCATGTTTTTTTAATTAATGGCCTTTTGTTCGTCAGACATACGAAGTTTTTTAATCTGTAAATAGTCTTAGAACACCAGACTTAATTAAAAATATATTGTGTCTGGCGATCGTTCTAAACTATAGCTCAATAAGTTATCGTTCTAGAAAAATGAAGCTTACAGCAGCGTGTAACAGGTTTTATCTATATAAACGTAAAAAATACCGTACGTTGTAAAGTATACGTTTCTACTACTACTACATATGTACGTATAATAATGCTTGTATGTCTCCGAGGTTAACAGAGCGGTACATTACACCTATCTACATTGCCTGAATTAAGTTTTTATCGATGACTTTGTAGAAGATTGAGCTTATTGTGTAATTTGTCGATTAAGATGTAATTTGGTGAGTAGTAGAGCCTCATTGATTTCAGAATGAATGCGCCGGCTCGACCGGGGAAGGACTACCCTTTCACAGAATATCGACGTGAAATAGCAGTATTCCTACTGTTGTGTTTCGTTCGGTGAATGAGAGTGCCGGAGGCCCGATCATCCTCTTTTCCATTACCGCTCCTTCTCTTTCCCACTTCGTTTTGCTTTTCTTCCTGTCCTAAAGGGTCGGCAGCGCGCAAGTGATGCCTCTGGTGTTGCAGGCGTCTATAGGCTACGGTGACCACTTACCATCAGGTGGGCCGTAAGCTCGTTGTCACTAACGTAGTACCATAAAAAAAAAATTACTGCTGTAAATTTCCTAACGGAAAAATCCAATTACACTTTGTCCGACCCGAGATACAAATCACGGCCTTTACGATCGTACAGAAACACAAGCGCAATTTCATACCTTAGAATCAACGAGACAGTCGCCATTCACTCGATTACAAAATTTAAGCCTCTTACTTCCATAATATAGCTGCAAATAATTTTCACCCGCGACAAAATAAAAGAGTCAAATCAAATGGGATATAAAAACTCTAATAAGTATAGCTAGGAAACATTCGTGTGCGTGCGTACAGCAAACGCACGCACACGAATGTTTCCAACAAAAGAAAACCCATACACTGAAATATAAAAAAGAGTGTGCAGCGCATGCTAAGTGTAAGTTACAATCAACTTTATTCTATACTAGCCAGTGATAAGTTAGTATAAAATAATGATAAGCTTATATAAAATAGATTAAAATTATCGTAACTTATACTAAAATGTACATAAATTTTCATCCAGCTTGATAATACGTGGCTGTCGTAGCTTATAAGCACTTGCTACACTAGGCATATCACTGCTGACTGTTAGTCCTGTGACAAAAGTATACGCTTGTGGTCGGACAGTGTTATTAAGATTTTATGTTAGGTAATTAATTATAATAGCAGTACGAAATTTGGGAAAATGCCTAGTAAATTCGCTACCGTTGTAGCAAACAAGGACCTTATAATAAATGTGAAAATTTGTCTATTCGCTTTGCAATATATAGGCATGAATCGATATACGTATTTATATTATATACTTATAATCAAGTAACCAGAATGTTATCATTATACAACTGATGGTACATTAATAATATTGGATTTACTATGAATAGCATTTATGATAATACCAAAATTCCTTTATGGCATGACGAAAATAAATAAGATGTTACTAAGCTACCGTTTATGAGTGCTATAGTAACCAATATCCTTAAGTTGATTTATTTCCACATGGTAATATGTTTTCTTTTTAGTATCGAATCAGTAGTTTTATTGCTACCATAACAACTAGGTTAGACGTAGTCATGACTAGTAGGTCGATAACAAAACGGTAAGGGGGATGCTTTACTGATTCCAGCGATCAAATAATGATATCGGTGAATGGTAGGTGGAATCAGGCATTCAAGCGACTTTTAAACGACCTATATTGGTGACTGAATCAGTCCAGCTATAAAAATATCCACTACATACAGAAGTTATTAGATAATCGCAGCTTATCAACCTAGTGTTACGTCCCTGCGGCGAGTTGTAAAAATATAGATAAAATATCCGGGCCGATATATGGACGTTTGTATATTTTCCAATTTGATTGTATTAATAAGAAATTATTGCCGTCGTATAGAAAATTGTACACTCGTGTTTCCACAAGTTGTTAAATGAGGGAATAACTACTCAAAACAGTACGTCTTACTTGCAGTTTAAAAATTATAAAAATAATACAAAGTTCTGCTACACTATAAGGAATCTTTAAAATTTTCAGATATATATAACTTACACTTATCATCAGTAAGACAGCGCTATGACATTCAATTTTATTTGCGATTTCTATGTCATAAAATAAACACAATATTACACTTTTCCAGAAACAATATTACGGGTTCAGAAAAATCTCACTTGAAACTTGACCTCATGTCCAACATAATAAAGATTATGCAATCGTTAGCACTCTACCCCAAAATGAAGGACGTTGCATTACTGGTCCCTATATAACTGAAGAAATTAACAATTCACCATCCAAACTTTGATAGCGATATTTTGGGCATGTCAAGTTATTATTAGTTTGCTTTCGCTATTTCGGTAGTATCTTCCCTACAGGTTGTTTTTTTTTTGTTTGTTTTTATATGGCTGGTAAAAATAGATTGACCTTTTTATAGCCTGAGGTGAGAAGAGCCAGCGGCTCATTTCATAGTTAGTGGCAACGACCGCTAATGGTCATAGCTATCTTCATTTAGTATCGTAGATGCGATGACTTAAGCAAGTCCGTGTCGTAAAGGAAGCTAAATTCTAATTAAGAACGGCTGCTAGTATCAGCCCTTCTGCCTGTTTTTTTTTTGTGGTACTGCCCGCGGTCGTCTTGTGACAACCACGGAAAATTATAAAGAACAACAATAACCAGTGCTGCTACATGACTTACTAGATTTTGCCCGCGGCTTCACTCGCATAAATGTAGGTTAGGGTACTAACAGTAGGTACATTCTTTTTCTGGATGAAAAGTAGCCTATGTCCTTTTCTGTCTTCCTGACAACGTATATGCGACATTTCATAATAATCGGTAGAGATGTTCAGGCGTGAAAGCGAAACAAACAAACACATTCGCATTTATAATATTAGTTAGAATATAAATATAAGATACCATAACCGAATTGCAATTTAATCCTAAAAAAATTATTTGTACCTATTTGTTACTTTAGTTTTTTGGATCATGCTGAAAAACGAAGTAGTGCCCAAAAACATAGCTAGAGCAATGTGAGTGCGATATACCATGATCGAGCACTTCTAGGTTACATAGGCGTCTACGTATAATTTTTCAGCCGAATCTACTGTTACGCCGAAAGGCGAATTAACTTTCAGACTCGCTTTTCAACAAAGCAATAGAGATGTTTGTCGATTGACTCACAATCGTTGAGTCCGTGATTGAGGCCTCGCGTGGCGATTGTGTTCATACAACGCTTGTTAATCGACTAAAACGAGCCGAGTCGAACGTAAGCGAACGGTATGATTTTGACGATTCGTATCAATCGAATTTAAAAGAGATTGAAGATTGACACTGATTGAAATAATCATAAGCTATTGTACATAACTATTGTAATATAATATCAAGATCACTTAGATTTATGAGATTATATTTGCGTACGTAAGATATTTATCCATATGTAATTAATTACATTTTCTACGCCGGCTATCATGGCCACTTAAATGCTACCGAAATGTCGGTGAAAGTACTTGTAATAATTATTAACCTGTCAATTGTTGGAATGCCAGATATAATTGAAAACCCATTTGTGTCAGGCCGCCGATGTGCCGCTGCACTCAATAGGCTAACAGTAAAAAAAATAAACCGTGATTTTTAGTAAAAAGATAATTTCAGATATGTTTTTTTTTTTTCATATATAAATCACTTCATTATCAATAGTTATCGAAAACTTATTGTTCTCATATCTCTTGGTGCATTATAATTGTATAAATTATTAACCTTTTAACTAGTTAATATATGATATCAACCATACCTGTTAATTAGTACTGTGAATTCACAATGATCATTGTTAGCTGGGGTCGAATATATTATATACTATTAAAATGCATAAGAAGGATATGTCTGTCTATACATAACATCCATGTTCATGCACACAAATATTTGAATTGTGCGGGAATCGTACCCGCGACCTCAGTTGTGGCAGACGGTTACACTAACCACTGGGTTTTATAATCTGCAGATCTTTTTGTTTCAACCATCATGTTAAAAGCAGAGAACGATGTAGATGGCAACGTTGCATCGAAGATATAAAAATAAAAGTTTATTTGACACAAAAGAGAATGCATTCACTGTGAGTACCTACACGGTTATAAGACACTAACTACATAGTATGTTTTTCATTAAAAGGTATGTACTGAGACTGTTTACCAAACTAGGTCTACATCGTATATTACTATATGGTACAAAGTAAGATCCACATAAAGGACTTAGCAGGAGGACAATTAGTTTACACGGACAACGTGGCGCGCGAAGACTAGTGAATTATAAATGTGTTACATTTTCGGTTGTACATATTGGTGATTTATTTTTATTTCTTTAAAGAAATAACGAAAGCCGAGCAATGGATTATTTTCTACGTTCTACGAGTTTTTAAGGAAAGAATATTTTATTTTGTTTTAAATTAGCTTTGTCTTCGTTGTGGCGGCAACTTATCATTACCTACATGACTGGCTTACACACTCTGTAGAGAAATGTTTAGTATATTCTACTACAAGGTGGTGTTGGTAGATGGGTTTAGTTACAAATACATACATCATATGTTTCTAGGATATACGTAACTAATGTATATATGTGATTGTAGTCCATGTATACTTACGCCTGTATAGCATAGATAGGATTGGCAGTAGACAGACGAGTTTTATATACACCTATGCCGTTAATTATATTTTAGGTTCCAAGTAACAGGTGGCGACCTTATTACCATCTATCGGCGCATGTCCAGACTACATGCTATTATTGAGAATTGCCTAACGGAAAATCCTAGGCTATTTTTATTTAATCAACTACGATTTTTATATATCACACCTTTATTTCGTCTTCTATTAAGTTACTATTAATGCCTATTACTAAAAGTCTCTCAGACTCTGGGGCAAACAAGTTTCCCTTTAGCAAAACCCTATAACTTTTCAAAATTCAAGCTCGAGCTCACACTAACGTCAATCACACCAGATTGTCCAAGAAAAGCTATTGGAATGAGCCCGTAGCCTTTCTTCTTACACATACTTGTGTCTAATTCAATCAAATGATCTGTAACTTTTAAACAACGGGAAGGCACTGGTTCCTGCAACACAGTTTTTACTACTGCAGGGGTCAGAGAATTCTAAATCATTGTAGTTTAATTTGTGTCAATAAAGATTTATGTATTATTATTATTATTTATTATTAATTGACATATAAGAACGACTTGCTACCATCTTAGTCAATCTTCTGTCATGACTTATGTCTATGAAAATAGATTGAAAATCTGATATATATATAATCTAATATAGCAATACAAGTTGATATAGAAAAGGCGTAATCATATTCAACGATGGCATCTTACGAATAAGGTAAAATTTGGTGGTTAGGTACCTCGAAGGGCGAAGCAGAGGTGTTTTACACCCACATTGCGCCAGCTTTGTTTTTAAGTCTCACATCATACAGGGAAAGCCTATCACAGTCTACTCGCCACAGTTACAGACTAGATGCTGCTTCGAAAAATTCTTAATAGAAAAGCCCAACAACACCTTGCCCGTCGCAGAAGACGAACCCGCGACTATAGCACAGCAGTATTTATTTAGTAAATATGACTAATTTAAAGATACAATATAAACAGGGCTGTTTATCTAATAGACGCCATACTGAATCACCGCTTAATCTTGGAACAGCTAGACTGGGTAAGATCTATGACCACACAGAAAGCACTTGGCTTTACCAAGAAGTCAGAACGTCTTAAGTAAATGTCATTTTACCTTGCAACAAGAGCTGATACATATTATTTTGCAATTACCCGGAATAAAGTCCTCTTTATCATGCAGGCTCTAAGTTTATTTACCATGATTAAGTCATAATTTAAAGAGTCTCTTTACTGCAAAGGTTTTGGGGAGGATTGACCGTGCAGGGTTTTCAATAAATAGCTGTTTAAAGAGTAAACGATGTTTTTTATACTATAAAGCATGACTTTGAAGATATTTTGGATAAAATATTATTAGTTGTCAGTCCTGCTGATATTACGAATAAGCCGGCTCTGCCGGGATAGTACTAACTTTTATGGATAAGCTGTCCTAAACGTAGTACCACTGCTGCTGCGTCTTGCCTTGAGATTTCTCTGGGCAAGGTGCTAGTGATACTCCTAGTATTGTTAGGGATCATAGACCACGGTAAACGTCTTGTACCAGGCGGTCCGTATGCCTAATTAGCACCTTCATTTTTAAGCAATCTATTTATGTCAATGAGACGTCTCCATTTATTATATCAGAGAAAAGCCACATCTCCCTGTTATGCACTATAGGTAGAAAAGGATTACTTGAATCACTATCATTTTATAGCTGGTACCTGGTGCTCCAGTAGTTGAATAACGAGAATGAGTTTGTCGAATAGACACACAATATGACTCTCTGTTTATGTAGCCACTTTAGTAAAACTAAACAACATACATCTAAAACATTTTTAAATTTTTGCTGGCTGTTTGTTTGTCTACGATACACTTCTTAAAAACGTAATATTAAGCTACAAGCCTGTGTATACTGACTATACTGATGGTCTCCAGGATAGATTACATATTCGGATTGGAATCGAACCAACGTTTGAATACTTATATCTACATATATCCATACAAGATGCGAGCATAATGCCACTGATCTCAGTTCCAAGCTTCCTATTGCTATAGATAATGCTGATCAGAAAAATGCATCAACATATTACCCAAATTCATTCCTGCATGTACATTTACCTTTCAGAATTAGTGAAAAATTCAATATCTTACCATATTTTGAAGAAAGCATGCCGGTTGCCTTGTGACGATTGAAGAAACAGGAAGGTTGAGAAATAAAATATTACATAAAATATTGAAGCTTTTATTTACAAAATTACCAACATATAATATCACTTTGGGAATTTGCAGGTTTACTTGCATAACGCCATAAATATACATACCTATTTATTACTATTCAATAAAAACAATAGTGATTACAATTCCTCAATTGTTTACTTATAGTATCCCACTATTAACGTAGGTATAGAATGTTACGACAAAAAGGTTGATGTAATGATTATTGGAAGTACAATAATTGTAATACCTAAGTACTATTATTATCAAAATAATTTTAATGATAAAAAGTGTTTTCCAGTACAATGGTAATCGAATGCGCCCACCGCAAATATAGAGCTACAACAAATAATAATTCATAAGTGCAAATTTCGTTAAATACAATGCTGCTATTATGACCCTTATTTCAAGTAGGACAAGGTACAGAGTAGCGTCGAAAGATTCGTATATGGGTGATTATAAGATTTCCAACTATTGAATAAATAACAATATGATATATTTACCTTTATGTCTTGATTTTGTACCTAAGTATCTGAATATGGCACGATAAGAATTTCAAAGTTAAAATATTACTAATTCTAAGGAATTAAATTACCAAACTACAAAAAAGTAAACAAATGTTAAAGCTTTATTAATACAATAGAATTTCTAACGCAAAACCTTATAAGCATTTTTATGATCACAAAACATAGTTCTGGTGGGCGCGGAAAGATAAGAAAATGTCCATATTATTGTAGTGTTAAAATGTTAACAAGCATACACATTCTGCAATTATTTATTCACAATAATTATGCTTTGCAAATGTTTAAGTAATAATTATATATTTTAGAACGAATATTTATTTCAGAAATGACAACGTATTCCATATGACTGTTACGCGGTTGTATTCACAAAATCGAGGCTACAACCGGGGTTTACTAAAAAGGATTTTACTAAAAATATTTATGATTAAAAACGTTATATCACTTTGTTAGTAATCTATAATAACCCCTTGCCGTGAACACAACCACGTAACTCATAACTCAAGTCCTCCTATAAAAAATACTTTAAGGGACACTTCTGTCATTGACGTACTGCGTTTAGACGCAAGTTCCTAACATTACCTAATATGTACAAGCAAATTTAATTTTTGTCACAGAATACATTTACAATTTCGTTGAAAAACCCTTCATATCACAATACAGAAACGCCCTTAAATTATTTACTTTATAGAATAGGACTTCCTACATTCAATTCTGTTCAAAGAAACTGAAATCATTTTATTTGGCATTTATCTATTACTACAAAGCGTCATTTACATTTATTGTCACAGGTGTGAGAAGTAAAACGACAAGAAAATAATAATTAGAAATATAAAAAGAACGTTTTTATCGTTATACGGTATTAATATGCGCCTTATATATTTTTTATTTACAACAATTTTATTTACAATTTTAATACGTAGTAACAATAATGCCTGGTTGTATATCTACACAAACATGACATAGATATGTTTCAGACTTCATAAAATAATCGATCACAAAAATCAGCGCCCAGTAGCTGAAAACATTAACAAACTAAAGTAAAAAAATAAAGTAGTCTTTTAAGCCACTAACACCATAGGTAATTAGCAAGTATATATTAGTTATAATATAAATACATAATGTCATACTTGCTACTAATGAGTAACCCCCTTCATAGTGAATCTTGCGGTATTCTAAATTGTCCAAACATCACAGAAAATCGCGTGGGTGTAACTTAAATTTCAGTATATACATTAAAGCATACGTTTCTTTCATGATGTTAAAAGCAAAATATAGTCCGGTCTAATTAAAATGTCATGTTACAGGTACTGTCAGACAAATGTATCCTTAAAATTATATTCATGTTAATTTACCCGGTTTACATCATAATCGTTTTAGAAATCCATACAGCTGCGTACTGATTTACAATATAACAAATATTCCAGTGTATTGCAATTCCTGACACGTTCTAAATGCAAGCTGTCAGTAACTTATGAATGTTACATGACTATTCAGCTGAGAATCCGCGACGCGAATAATTCTTAGTAGAATCGGACGTCTATCTTATTTCTCTACAGTACGACAAAATTGTGAATTTCTAACGTTAGATCTACTAACAGCAACGTAAAAGTTTCTGGGAACTAATTGCTTTTTAAATCGTTTAAATGTCAGAACGTATTTAAATATAAAAAGTTCGTATGGCAAATAATACAGAAGGATACTTTCGCATCTCATGTTCTATTTCAATTAAAATAATAACATTCATTACCGTTCATATCTACCTACACAGTCTTTAATGACGTATATTTACTTACCTACCTGTAATTGCCTGTATAAGTTATGAGTTGAACATTTATTAATTACACGTATCTACTAATTCGCATCGCGTAAAATCCTTTGAAGTTTAACTGCGAATAAATCAGTACACGCTGTAAAGGGAAGGATACTTAACGTATTCATAATTGGCATCACCAAGCCCGGGATCGTATAATATATTCGTTATAAATAATAGAAGGGATTAAGGGGCAGAGAGGTCGTCACAGGCAATCGGTCCCGTCGATGAATGGAACCCACAACACAATTAGAAGGTAATATCGCCACCTCCTAGAATAGCATATTGGCTTTTGCCTTTAGCAATACCATTTAAGAGTGTAATCCAGCACGTCACACGACAAACCCTGTATACTTACCAAACGTCCCAAACTCTTTGAATAACTTGTATATATAATATTTTATACGATACACATTTTATACACGAGCCTTTAGCTTCGATTTGAATTTTCCTTTACGTTCGGCATTTTTCACAGGAAATAGACAGTTAAAATATAATGGAAGACGAAAATAATAACAATAGACACCATTATTTTTCAGACAATGGGATCAACGCTTAGATTTACATTTGCACACGTATAAAATCGTTTAGTTTAAAAGTCTATATATACAATAATTTCTAACTACACCTATAACGTTGTTTTAACCCTCAATGTAATCAGAGAATCATGAGTGTTGGAAATAAGTTTTGTGTATTAAGAAAAAAGACATAACTTTGAGTTACAAGCGTTATAGTATAAGAAAATGCTCTGATCTTGAGATTCTTATTTATTTATAAGTGACATACATACGTGTGTACGTGGTTCACATCAACAAACTATATAAACATTATTTATTAAGAAAATATGAGGCCTTTCACTTTATAATGACATATTTAACTAAATTTAAGTAAAGTTTATCAATTTAGAATTCACCGTTGTGCTTGAAAACCTATAATTAAGGATATAATTGAATAATTTAAGGTACTTATGTCGCTTTTACGATAATGATATACTGTTTTAACATTAATACTTATTCACTATCATGTTCGGAAATGTGGAAATTGTCATCAATTAATTATTTAAGCTGGAAAATTCGATTTATTTATGACTTACCTGCTATTGTACCTCTGTTCGCAGGCATAGACTAGTTGTTTACTTGGTCTTCATATAAGCACAGGCAAGAAGCCTAGTAAATAAAAATGATTAATGTAATTTCGTGGCTTATATACAAACGCATAAAATAAATTGAATCTGTTACTAACAATATTTTTGGCAATTGACATCCTATTTCATCTATATGATGCTTCGATTTACATGAGGCCTAGTAGTAGGTGGGTTATTTTTTACGTTGCTTGCTCATGAGTGCCCGAACTCGCTTTAGGTTTGTGATAGTGATTTCGTCATTTGGTTGTAGTTGAAGTGCTCGGCGGTAGGACGTCGCTGCGGCTGCATACTTTCCGTTAAGATGCAGTATAGCGCCAAAATTGGAATGATATTCGGCATCCTGTAACCAAAGAGAGATATTGTTCCTGTTCCTGTTCCTTGGAGTACATAGTTAATTGGTTAAATAATAAAATATATCGATAACGAAGTGAATTATACTGTCGCAGCTTTTAATTTTTATTTCGATACTGTTTGTTTCAATTATTTGTAAAATTATCGATTCCTTCATTTATTTACACTATGCGTAGTACTTTACCGCATTCCAAATGTATTTTTTTAATGTTTGTAGTGCTACTTTCCCTAAGTGTAACATAAACTGTTAGATATATTAAGTATCTCCAAATGTAATTAACCGAAAAAGGGGTGTGGTATGTCTCCAATATCAAACAATATGTTTCACGAATAAAATATTTACACACGATGTACCTACATTATTTTTTACCGGAGGTGCTATGAAATGTACAAACATTCTATTGCTCAGTTATTGGATAGTAAACGATGAACGTTACAGATGATTCAGTCAAGCCTTTCACAATTTAGAAATATTGTTGGCGGTGAGGTCGCGGTAGTCGGCAGCGGCGCCGTGGCTACACACCAAATCAACAAAAAGGTACAGACAACACGTTTGGTATGCTCACCCTTGTTGATTCATTTTGTTTATTCACCTGCAATTCTTTTCTTTTATATTTTTTGTTTAATTCTTGGTACAAAACGCAGTGGCAACGATGATTCTAGTAACTCGATTAAGGTCTTTCCATATGGATGAAAGTTGGATATAAAAGGTTACGTCTATAATATAATTTCAGTGAAACACAAGTATTCCAAGAATACAGAAAATACGCGATCTATTTCAAAAAGTAAATTTATAGTATATCAAGTACCTATATAGTTTCTTTTTCTAAAAGACGCAAGAGTTTAACATTGGTGCTGGGTATAATGTAAATAAAATTATTTGAATTTTTACCATCATCTTTTAACTAGATTTACTGTTTTTTATCACTGCGTATTATACGAGTGTCTAAATAATACAATTGTTAGTATAGGTATCCAAACAGAAGGTACTAAGAAAATAGCCATCGGCTAGATCTTGATCTGACCACATCTCGTGCTTGTTTAAATAAACCGACGCAATTGCTCACTTCTCCATTGAACCCTAACCCTTTGTTCAGCGATACGGTTAGAAATTAGTCAACGGTCAACGGCTTCATCAAAGGTGGAATTGGAACAAGTCTTAAGAACGATTAGACAGGAAAATATAGTACATAATTATTATGTTTTTAATGCTTTATTTAGAAACAGTGCTATCCATAATGCTATAGCGTTTGATTTAACAGTGAAGGAAAGCCAAACGAAACACACATGACTGAGAGTTCTCCATAATGTTCACGAAGATATGCAAAGTCTGCTAACCCGCAGCAGCTCAGCTGGGGCGCGTAACCCTTCTCAGGCTGAGAAGAGGCACAGGCGTCCACTCACCAATAGGACAGTTTAAATACAAGACTGATCCGGCTGATATTGTTACATCTATAGTAATGCACATGAATAACAAAAATTTGGCACGATAGAAAATCACTTTCAGGGCTGTCTACTCGACACCTTTACTGTTGGTATACATGTAGGAGGGGTAAGGAAAACAAAACAATAAATAAATAAAATAGACATTTCTCTCAATGTTATGCTTCCAGAGATTAATTTCCAGGGGTATTAGGCAAAGACGTACGTAACTTTAAAGTGTGTACGTACGTAAGTACGTGTTTTAAGACAATCGCCGGTTACGATGCAAACAAACTTAGATATTGCGAGTAAGTGCAGTGAATAAGGAAAAACAGTCGTTCAATTTGTGGAATAAAAATAACTCGTTATTCGATTATATGATGATCATACGATGGTATTTTATTCTGATATAGATGCATTCATTAATAATATTATTGTATTGTTGATATTCTTTAAAAACATTGTTTATAGCAGATAGCCTCGAATAAAACCAGATCAAAATCTATGTAATAATGCTAGAGCATATGATGTCCACATTATGGGGAGAACGGTAAAGGAAAACATCGTGGAGGATCCTGCTTATCTAAAAAGTTATCTTCATGATGTTATGCTCGACCGTCAACATCAATATTGAATGATTAATAACACAGCTCAATTATAAAAATATATATATATTTTTTAAATATATGTTCGTGACCTAGTGCGTGAGGCACTAGAAATAATTACCGTATCACGGGGGACTTTACAAACATTCAAAAAACAAAAACATTCAGACTCGGAACAACCATTTGTGGACACACAAATTATTGTCCCGTATGGGATTCGAACCCACAACACTAGGCGCAGTGGCAGTGGCGAGGCGACTACTTAAAACACTACGTCACCCGTGCAGTCAATTTTAAAATCACTTTACATCTGTATATTTTTAGTTAGTATAATTGGTCCACGCTTATCAATACTAATTGGACACCAATAGACATACAAACACAACTAAGTACACACCACACCCTTTGATCGCGTTGGGGCTAAAAAATAACAATCGTTTTAATTTTTCGCTGTATCATAATTGCCCTAAATACATAAATGTTTACCGGAACGTACATGCCATGGTTACATGACTTGACCTTACTACAAGTCTCAGGTGATTATACGACCTAAATAAACATAAAAGTTTGTTCTACTTTGAACCTTGACGTTTTACTGTAAGCATACTCTAATTTAAACATGGACGGCATACATTAGTAATGTTCAGTTACATGGACTTGTAACAAGACAATAGCATTGTTAAACCAATTTTATGATAGTACTAGCTTTTGCTCGTGGGTTCGCTCGAGTATAAGTCGGTTAAGTAGGTTATAATAGTAATAGTAGGTAATAAAATTTAAAATAAAATATAGTCTATGTTACTCGGTGATAATATAGCTTTCTAATAGCGAAATAATTTTTTAAATCAGGTAAATTGTTTCTGAGTTAAACCCTTATAAACAAACAAACCAAAAATCTAATCTTGCCTTTTATAATATTCATATAGGTGTAGCAACTGTTGGCGCCAGGAGGCGCTAGCTCGGGGCGAGGGACCGGATCTTTCCGCTGTCAAGGCGGCAAGATCCGAGCTCCGCCAGGTCCTAGTGGCAAATTGGAAGGCAAAGTGGCGACTTGTGCACCCCAGTGCCGGCGTGCCGCCACGATCGTGGCGGTAAGTCCCGTGTTTGAGGAGTGGCTAGAGAGGCGGCATGGCGCCCTCACCTTCCGGCTGACACAGGTACTGACTGGCCACGGTTGTTTTGGCTGGTTCCTGTGTCGTATACGCCGGCAAGAGACGCCCGGTTGTCACCACTGCGGCGACTGCCGTGACGTTGTAGAGGACACGGCGCTGCACACTTTGGCGGTTTGCCCCACCTGGGCATCGCAGCGCCGTGAGTTGACCGCGGCAGTCGGATCGGTTGCCCTCTCGCTCCCGGCTGTAGTTCAGTCTATGGTCCGGAGTGAGAGGTCGTGGAAGGCCGTCACCTCCTTCTGCGAGGAAGTGATTTCCATCAAGGAGGCGGCGGAGCGGGAGAGGGAGCGTTTAAACCCTCTCCCCAACCGCAGAGCCGGGCGCCGGAGAGCGCGAGATGACCTCCAGCCACCCTGAGGTTTGACCTTGGGGTGGTGGGCTTTGTGGGCCTGCCCGCCATCCGTTCAGCACCAGGTCCGAGAGGCGGCGTGCGTGTTCCCACGCGCGCCTCTGTTTCGAGTCCGTCTCCCCTCTAGGGGGGAGACAGTAGGGTATTTATAGAAGTGAGTCCTTTGGGTAGGTCTCTTCGCGTAGTGGCCTGCCGTTTCATACGGCGGGCCGTAACATCGGCGGGGTCGCGATCGCATGCGAAAGCGATTCGCGCGGCCCCGTCGATAGTGGTTTTGTCGAGGAACACCGTGGTAGGTTTAGTCAGTATTCCGGGAGGTACATTATTTCTTTTCCATCTTTCGTTCGTTTACCCCGGCGAGTCCGACATAATCCCTCCGCCCGCCCCCGCGGAGGGATAGGCGTCATTGCATGCCCCCAAGTAAAAAAAAAAAAAAGGTGTAACAACTGTAGTCTAAATAATAATGTACCATGGAGCGTATTCGTAACCTGATTCTTACAAACAAATAGGGTAGTTAACTCATATTTTATTTCACATAGTTATATTACCAATACTATAAATTTTTTGAAATTTACTTTTATGGAACAGGTACTCTCTTTACAAATCTAATAGTAGTAATCAATTATTCTCTTTCTGACGCTTTTTCCGTGCACAATGTGCACAATATAAACTGCGACGTAATCACTTTTTAAATGCTGATTTTTTTTAACTCTATGCGAAGGAGATAGAAGTGTTACCCCACTATATCCCACTTTTTCTTATATTCAAATTTTAAATATATATTACTCCCTTATTTTGCAACCAATTTGATACAGTTTGCAAAAAAAGATTTATTTATTACTATTTGCTCTTTATGCGTAAAAAAAGTACAAAATCAAACATAGACAACTACTCTATGTAAAATACAGAAACAGAAAATTTATTTACCTATTGTTGTTCAAGTCTACTTACATCTGGATTTAGCTGTACTGCGCGAGCATACCATCGCTCTGCGGAGCGGCAACGTCGCGCGTCTCTAAGCGCTCGCGCCGCAGAGGCTGCTCGCGCGCCGTCACTAGGTGAAAGCTGAGCTGCTGTTACTAGTTGCTCTGCTGACTCTCGAAGCCTGCGTTGTGATCTCAGGAACATACCTGGCACCAAAATGATTTCCTTTCTTATAATCTATTTTCTGTATGGAATTTAATCAACGTGTTTCTTTTTTTGTACATTATATTAACTGTCAATATGAAAATGGACGCCGTTATACCACGGTAATCGAGAAACATCACTTCAGTTCGCAATGTTTGTTTTATACTTAACTAAATTGTATCATTTATTGAACTATAGCAGTAGAATTAATGAGTGAAAGTCGTTAATGTAATTACAGTTTAGTCTTCACAGTTTAACAAACTTAGAATTTGACTGTGTCATATAGTTAACTAATTATATTTAAAAATCACTGAATCCAGAAACCTATTTAGTCACAAGAACTGTAGTTATTTCTGTGAATAAAGAAAGAAACCTTCCGCTCATTCTGTGAATATAATGTCCACGAATGTAATTTATTGCTACATTCTACAAGAGTGTAAAGACAAAATATAGTCCTCTCTCAGCTTTTTATTGTCCTGTGTTACTGAGAAAGTCTCAACGTCATCGTGAAAAAAATATTCCAGAAAGAATTCTCACCAAACTGATCTCTTACTGATGGATCATTCGGCGCTAATGTAAGAGCTTTTTTAAACCACATTTCAGCTTCAATACTTCTGCTAGCCTGTAACAAAATACATTATTAATGACACTGACAAGTTTTATAGCTTTACGGCTATGATTAGTTCAGGCAAACACTTGCGAGCGCTGTAATTCTTAAAACAGAATAATTGAGCAGTGCGGCGCGGCAGATGCCCGTCCTTAAGGAATAATAAAGTGATGGTAGTATAAAATATATGTTTCGCCAGAAACATTACATAGAAACCCTATACTTGTAACTTTATACACGACGAAGTTGAGTGTCTTCTACATTTAGCGAGCCATGTCTCGGGTATATCTCCAAACTTCAACACGGACAGTCCGAACTGATAATAAGGTTCCTAATATATGTCTAAATGTATGCATTATGGATACTAAGTTCTTGCTAAAATATTCAAATATAATTCAAAAATATACCCGTTACTAAATAGCCACAAGCTTTTCAAATCTGGTAGTAGGGGTAAAAGTAAAGGATGCACGATACAAACTGTAACTTAACCGCTATTTAAACGCTGCTGTGGGAGCGAGATAGCAAGACATCCCCACAACCCATGTTTTCATAGATCCAAATTTAAAATAAAATTACTTTTCTAATTTATAACCAAATTTGACACTGTTTGCACAAAAAGGTTTCTATTGATTGTTATTTGCCCTTGTGTGTTAAATAATTTACAAAATCAAACAGGGAACTAACCTGTTCATAGCTTTTTCTTTATTAACTTCTCAGTGGCAGCATAGAGTCTAAAAAGATGCTGGATAGATGGATAGACAACAATACGCTCACTAAACAAGTGGAATTTAAAATAAAAATTGCGCGTGTATTACGCCCCTGCTTCCTTCCTAGGTGGTCTATGTCCGTCTACTAACTATATATGGTCAGAGTCCATTTTGTTACTCAGAATTGTCTAAGAGAATAAGCCTTATGACACAGATCGGTTGATCTGCGCGATTATAATAATAATATAATAATATTCTATCACATACACACAACACCTACTAGGGTACAATAGGTACTAGACAATGAAGAAACATATATATATACTTTTTTTTTTGTAAATACTTTCATATTATACATAGAAACACCCACACCAACACAAACATCCATGCTCATGCACACAAATGTTTAACTTGTGCGGAAATCGAACCCGCGACCTCAGGCGTGGCAGTCGGTTACACTGACCACTACGTCATCGAGGTGTCACAAAAATAAGCCTGGTAGATATATCATATAGATAACTACACATATTTGATATAAAACCAACCATAATAGAAGCACTCTATTGGCTAAAATAATAGCTCACTGTCACAAATGTTTACATGATAACCATAATAATGGAATAACCAAGCCATGTAATTGTTACTACAGTGAACTTGTAGATAAGCACACATACTTAGGGCTTACTATAGATAGTCGATTAAATTGGAAAATATACATAAATGGGGTGTGTGATAGATTAAGATGCATACTAGCTAAATTCTCTATCATAAAATACAAAATTACCAAACACTAATAATACTTTTTCAACTATGTATATTAAAAACAATTTTACCGTATAATATAAAGAAAAAGTACAAGAAAGATTACCATGAAATATTTGACTTTTGTAAAATTATACCGATCTATCAGAAAGTAAAACTAAAGTTGTTAATAGAAGATTACTATAACGAAAATCTGAAAATGTTAAAATATTACAAAATAATGAAATTAGAACACGTGTCACAAATGCGAAACTACTACTTCCACAATATAAAAATTTATATGGCAGTAGAACTTTAAAATATATAATACCCGACCTCATCAATAAACTATGCAAATCTTTTAAGGATACAATAACTCCTAAAACATAAAATATAAGTTAAAGCATTATTATTTACAACATAGATTAAATAGCTACATATAAATAAATATATGTATATGTGTGTGTACCTTTATATATGTATATATAGTGAACAATAAAATCTTTTAATTAATGAAAATATTATTATAAAGCTACGCCATAATATTAATAGACTTATATTAACTTGTTAACAAAGGGAGATATCTATAATTTTATTATAATACATTATATAAACAATTATCATAATAACCCACTCATTATTAAATTCATAGACATAACAAAATACATTAAACAGACCCAATATAATATTATTATCATACACTGTAAAAATATGTTTAAATAAATAATAATAACATTACTGTATATATTTCTTTCAAGTAAAATTTAACACCTTCACTATGGAACATTCTGTATATTATACGTAATATGAACACTGACTTCATACAAAAGACAGCCAATGCAGTGACGTGGGCGATGCTTGATTCAACGTTCTTATTCTGAATCTTCCTTCAATATGTAAAAATTTCATATTAAGCAGTGTATATTTTTTTTTCCATTGTATTATAGTGTATGTCGCCGTCGATGATCATTCCACGGTAAAACTCGAGCGAGGTTGTGTTTGCATCACAAAAAAATTTAATTGTAACTTTTATTATTTATATTGTGAATAAATAAAATAAAATCTAATTTTGCCTCAGCACTGTTAAACCAGGCAAGAAATATTTTAATAAAGAAATCTTAATGCTAACCTTACTAATATATTAATATGGATAGTAATGCCTCTATAATAATAAAATACTCTATTGTAAATAGTTTTAAGGAGTTAATTTAAGCAAATAGTACTGACTTTGTTGCCAGAAGCGCTTAATAAGTGCTAAAAAGAGAGGAAGTGAATCCAAATACGATTAATGAACTTACATTTCTAGCGAGTATTTGAGCTATGGTGACGTGCGTGCCAGCATGGTGTGGTGAAGCCGCCAGCGCTGATAGCAAACTATGTTCAGCCAACGGCCATTGTTGTAGTTGAACGTAAATCTCACCCACCATCGACAAGACACTCTGCAACAATGAAAATTATAAGTAACTACATTGTCGACACAAATAGACGCTCTAGAAACAGGGATATTTTTACAAAACGAAATTAACGAAATACTAATTTGTGAGCTATGTTGCGGATGTTTATCACTATTTTAAGTTAATTTAATCACCGAATGTCCTCTCCAAAAAATTTGGCTAGACTGCGTTGTTTTAAAATATGAAAATAATATTTAATGTGCGTAAGTACTAGAAATAAAAATATTCGTGTATTCTACTAAGTATAAACTGACAAATAAATATGGCGTGGATGAATAATGAATTAGATATAAATTTAAAATACCACAATACACTTTACAATTAATATTAAAGTAATAGTAATAAATGTCTTGAAGCCAAATAGGTTTGTTGAGAAGATTTTAAGAAGCAATTTATAATTTGGTTGAAAATATATTTAAGCGTGCAGCTTATATTATTATATCGAAATAAAGCGTCGACACTCGGTTTTTCATGTGGGCGGGCCATAACGCTTGGATAGCAGCCAGTTAAGGCTGTGTGACAGAATCCATCGGCACGTGCCTACTTTATAAGATAACTGTGTCGAACGCTTGTTAAAATGCGGCGTACTGTAGTGTAATGTAATGTTTGCTTACATGTCGCGTCCATCCCACGATCGGGGTGTTCGTGTCTGGTAGTATTTGTAGCGCTTCTTTGTACGCTGACAGGGCTTTATGCCAGTGGCCTCGTTGGGAATGTAGCGCTGCAAGTTGTACGAGGGCTGACACTCTTGCAGCTTCATGCTCTCGCCGGTCACGGACCCGGACACCTTCGGCTCGGGAGCCCGCACGAAGCGCGCTTGCCGCTTCAGCCAGGCGCCCGTCAGCCATCAATGACGTCCCAAGGTTCACGTACGCCACTACAAACATATGTATTATTAAAGATCAACATCGAAACTAAAATATTCAAGCAAGCCATATTCAATTCAATTTTGGAACGGTTTTGAAAAGTTACAACATATAATTTCAAACTGAAATATTTCTCATAATCAATATGGATACAGAACGCAACTTTAACCACACCACCAGCAATATTGCTTTACTTATTACTCGTAGTTTTAGTTCCAACCAACCACACAACTAGTTTATTACACACAATTTCTGAACAACTTGACTATGAAGTTCTGAAGCGGTTAGAAATATTTAAAATATGTATTTTGTACTGGCCGTTGTTTACAAGTTCTATTGTTAAAATGCTTTTGTTAAAAGTTATTCTTGTATTCTACTTTACAAAGAACATTTTATAAACCCTTTAATTTAAGAAACAATAAGCAGAATTAGGACAGAATAAAGAGTCGGTCGACCCTCCACAAAATAATTTGATTGGACAATCAAATTATTAGTAAGAGCTATGAAGAAATACCAACGAGGCTTTGTTTTTAATAATTAATTTATCTCAAGTACTTACGAGCCATTGAAGGTCTGAAGTAAATTGCTCTCTCGAAACTTTTGATAGCATCGCTGTAGCGTCTTTGGTTTTGTAGCAATATTCCCCTGAAACAAAGATATATACATATTATAAGATTATAAATTCAAATTAGCTTTCAAATTTCTGTGTTCAATCAAACGACCATTTTATAGCCAATTTTAGAAAAGAGCTTACAGTGATGACGCCTTGCAGTATAAATGTATATTATTAGGATTATACTTCTATAGTACAAATCATCTGAAGTATCGTTAGAACTATTATAGACCTAAATGAGACGGTATTTTATAACGTGTAATAGCCTAGACTTTACTTAAAATTTAGAAAATGGTTAACAAAATATAAACCTGACCTAACCTGGGAAATAGCTAAACTTATTAGGTACATAAAGGATCATATCATTATATATCATATCACATATTATTATCATTTAATTAAAAACCTACATTGATTTTTATCTATAGGTAGGTGAATATGAAATCTTTTTAGATGGAAGAACACAATGCATATTGTCAGTAACAGTCGGTACGGCGTGTCTAGTGTAAGAGAGCTTATAAAGAACTGTGACTATTTGTCGCATATCCGTTCTATTCATTCTATTCATCTTTCACAGCCACATCAGAGTCACCTTTTGTGACGTATTCATATGACGTGTGAAATATTGAGCCTGCCGCCGTGCACTTCGAAGTTGCGAAGCTTTCATATTTCCACGTTAATTTTGCGTTCTCAGTTTCAGATTTGGTACTAATTAGTGATGAGCGTTTTGCTGCTACCAAATTCATAGCTCATCAAACGTTGTTTCACACTACGATGCAAAATATCGTGCCTATTCGGACTGTGTATACAGTATTTTGATTAGCTTATGATAACATAGGATCGAATGCAGTGGGACGAACGAAAGCAATTTTCTACTTTATACCTGTATTGGACGTCACAAAACGTTCAATATAGACACGCATCTGAATTAAATTGTAATCGGTGGTCAACACTCAGCATTCTTATAACATTTATAGGTTTGCTCATTCAAAGTGATATAGCGTAAACACAAGTAATGTAAATGGTCGTCTTTGACAAGCCGCCACGCGGGTGGTTTACGATCAAACAATTGGACGCCATTATTACACGAGCACAATGCAAAATGTCAACGTTAATGAAACATCACCTGATATAACTGTACAGCGTTATAAAAGCCGTATAGATAGATGCGGCAGTGCAATATTGTCCGCATGAATAATGCAGGCCCACAACGAGGCTGCTTCTACGTGGGGCCAACGTACACTAATGAGAACCATCCAGCCCGGTCGGGCTATTATACCTCCTCTTCTCGAGCAATAATTTGTTACTAATTCCCATCTAATTATTGTAACGTTGGTATTGTGAATGAAATTGCTTTTGTGCGGGTGCAGCTTTACCAAAACTCGCTAGTGTGTTGACATTCAGGACGCCCCCGGACAGCTTTTCGGGCGCAATTTATTCGAGGGAGGCTTGTACGAAAGTATGTAGCCTATTAAATATGTGGAAGCGAATGATGTGATTATCGTGGAAAGTACTCTGAAGTTTGTGAGGAATGTCTAATAAGCTTAAGTCGAACTCTCGTGTTATTAAAATTCAAAAGAGCTTAGTATGAAAACTTTGTGACTATAAAATTATTATAAAAGTAAGTACATGTAAAACTTCAAGTAGATGTTAGGAAATAATGGTCCCTTATCTTTTTGCAGCAATTCTTGCTGCTACCATTCATAGCGTAGCTAAATGGTTCACACTCTAGCTGGTGATATAAATTAAGTAAGCTATCACACTTTTTGTTAGTTCCCAGGGATTTCAAGACATTTTTTACACTTAATTCAGGTATCTACTTCTTATAGTATTTCGCTTCATATGTTTATTTATGAACTTAAAAATACGGTCTTCAAGAACATTCTGTATGTGCTTATTTATTTAAGTTATTCAAAGAATCGCCCCCATAAAGATTTTTATAACTATTAATTAATATAATATGTTTCTTATTTATAATTTCTACATAATAATTGTAACAAATTTTATATCTAAAAGTTAAACTTTAAAATTAGTTTTCAAAAATTCTTCCGCTACGCATATAAGTTTAGAGAAATCGTGTCTTATATGGGATTATAGAACGTAAGAATTCACTGAGATACGGTCATCGCAATTTTCCATGCTCTGGTTTTGTGTGGTGCGTTGATACAGACGTCAGTCAGTTAAAGAATAGGTATTTCACTGACACCTTAAAGCCTATATAAGTTTTAAGTGTTAGTGTCTAGAATACAGGCATGAGAATATTATCACGCCTGTATTCCAGATACGATAGGCAACGGTGTATTAATCCTCATATACCAGCTATAGTTTGTGTTCCCCCACGTAAAAGGGAGCGAGCCTATGACCAACTACCCAACATAGTTCCAGATGCCGTGCTACTGCTGTGACTTCCTTGACTAAAATACTCAATAACACTTCACCCGACGCGTGTCTCCATGTACAGCAATCACATATATGTATTACAGCTGAACCGCCGAGAAAGCTATAAGCTTAAAAATAATAAGACGAGTTACAATTACCCAACTGCATGCTATTCTTCAAATGAACAAAAATCGTGATATTCACGAGTATACTTGAAATAAATATCATAATTTGTGTGCAAATATCCATACAGAACACAATGTGCAATATTAAAATAGGCGTGCGTCCACACTATTTACTAGTGACACTTACAACAGGCGGCTTTTAACAGCGCGTGTGATGAAAAGGTTTTCCCCTTCTGTATAATAATAGGCCGCGCGCCTCCGCGACAACCCAACTGCACAACTTTCGATTAATACGCCTTTTTACTGTTCTAAAAAGGCAGTTTCAAATTTGTTACTGTCTACAATTTCATTTATTATGTGCAGAATATTTAACATTATTTTTTTTATTAAATCCATGTTACATGGTATATTTTAATTAAGTTATACGTATATATTTTTTGTATAAGTTCTGTTATAATTTGAAGATTGATTAAAATTATTTGCAATAACGTACGCTACAGACAATTCATACAAATGAACTAATTTGATTTGCTACTACTATCGGGCTTATTATCATCGCGCTGAAATCTTCAAGACTATGACATCGCTATACACAAGTAATATACTCGTTAAATACTTGTGTATATAAAAGCGATGTCATGTTATAAGTACATCTCGCGCGCGAAGAGTGACATTCGAATGACGCAGGCACTTCAGTACTGCCAGTGGTACTGCTAGTCTTACTTCTATCAGTAATTATCTGTTGGCTACAATAAACAATAGCGTATGTTACGATAAAGTGTAGCTTTTATTAGTAGGGTTGTTTTTTGTTTATACAACGTGTATCAAATCTTCAAAATCAATATTCTCAGCAGCATTCATTTATGCACATCACACAGGAATGATTCTTATTTTCATAGATAGTATAATCATCATTACATTAAAGGTTCAACCAGGACGTTCCATTAGTGTCATAATATTACAAATAATTATTTAGTGTCAGTTTGCCTATAATTATGATCAGTAACACGTATTGGCGGAAAATTACAAAGGGATTTAGTATATATGTATGTGATATAATATATTATATTATTAATTAATAGAAGTGATTTTAACCTATCATCAAAATCGGAGGCGATTCTATATTTGATGCATATCAATCGTATCCTGTAGCGACCATTACTCAGACCAAGACATATGAGAAGAGAAGGTGTTGTACCAGTACTTAATCGCGCAATAGAAACACGGGAAGTATACATACAAGTTCCCAACAACCGATGGGTCTGTATGATCTCCGAGCCTGGTTACAGGATCCTACCTTTGTATTAGAGAGACATCACATCATGTTCCTCTACATAATTATTGCCATGGATTCCTCGGCAGCAGAATAAACATTTTTTTATACTTGAAAGCTACTTAAATTGCGCGAGATAATGGGTTTTAGAATTAATTAATGGAACTCCTCACGAGTAAACAGTAAGTTATCGACAAAAGGTATTATTAAAGTATCTATTTTAAACAACTATTGCTATCGTAAAAAGTCCTTGATTGGATTTCATTTTCATTGTCTCTTTAATATAGGACATATTTTCCTCGACAATTCATAAATAGTCTACGTTTTATATACACGTAATGAATTCCTATTTAATGCCCTCAAACCGCTTATTATAATATTGGTAACCATGTATTTATAGATCGATTTGGTAAAATGATTTTAATATGTCTAAAGGTAGCGTCATTAAACCTAGATTGTAGCTACCGTATGATTGGTACGGAGAAACTAATAATTACACTTGTTTCTAATAAAATTAGTTGAAAATTATCAATTACGTGAATAAATGTGGCACAGTTAAATTAACGTTAAAAGCTTTTCCATGTTTCTATAATTTGAGGTCGTTACTTAAACAATACATTAATAAAACTGCTTTTTTTAGTTATTGTCAGTATACGATACACATCAAATTAAATTCCATTACTGTGACTACATAACTACGTTTGCATGCTGAAATAGATTAAAGTGTAAAATTTCATTTACATTTATAATAAAAAAAGCATTTGTTTTAATAGTGTTTATTTTTGTTTTTTTGTTATTTTGTTTCAAAACATTAATTAAAAGGAGACATTATGACATCGTGTAATCATGGCAAGTTCAAGAGTTTAAAGTAATTGTTTTTCAATCCATTTAAGTAAAATTATGGTTGTCTCGCTGGTCCTGTCAAATATGTTTATGCTAGCATAGAAAGGTCCCGCATTTGTTTCCCGGGAAGGGTATTTACGGAATCTGGAAATTTGCGGCAGTCGGCAATAGTTGCCTTATTACAAGGTGAGTTAAACATGGTGACAGAGTTGAAAAATAAAGATATAGTTTACAAGATTTTGGCTGTAGCTTCGCTCGCGTCAATATAGATTTTGACGGTAATTTTATTCCCACGGGGACAGTACTTGTTTTCTGGATAAAAGGTGCCCTGCGTACAAAATAATATATAATTTTGCATACATATTGACAGGGGTACAGAAAACTGTACCCAAAACATAAAATTAAATGTAACACAACGTATGCAAAATTTCATGATGATCGGTCGAGTAGTTAAGGCGTGAAAGAGTAACAGGCGAACACCCTTACATTCGCATTTATAATATAAGTTAAGATTATATATGTATGTCACATTGATTCATTCGTACGGACGTAAAACGAATCGCAAGTGCGCCATCTGGTGACGTTTCTGCACAACAGTAGTTCAACATGCTTAAGCACAGTCGTGAAGTAAACACGGTGATAGACGAACATACAGTGATCTATCGAGTACGAATCGTCGTAATAGTAATTATTTGTTAACTACTGCGAAGTCTACTTTATTATAAACGGATAGTATTTAGATTTTAGAATGTGTTTTCATTGCACGTTACACAACTAAATCATAGGCAATACCTAAGGGAACAGCTCCTTACGATTTCAAAAGGTATGTAGATTTTTTTAAGTGAATACTTCTTTAGGCGCGTTGAGCATTTTTTGGGTGAACAAAAATCATGGAATTCGCGTCGTCGTCACCGAACGCTTTCCATGAGTTATATGTATACTGTGTATGTGTACATTTTGGGTGAACAAAAAGCGAGAAACTCGCGTCATCGTCACCGCACGCTAGTTACTTAGTTTTTACTTCTATCGGCAGTCTCCAAAGACTGTTTTTTTTTTATTGAAAAGAGATTGTTACTCCTTTACTTAGATATGTACAACCTAATAGATGATCTGATACTTTAGACTAGAAGTTATAATATAGTGGAGGAGAGAAATCACAAATATCAACATGCCTTAATTCGGGACTGACTACTGTGATTTGTATAACTTGCCTGTGAACTTTTTGTTATTTGTTGAAAGCTGCACCAAGATACGCTTTTAATGAGAGTATGAGTTCAGAGCTGTAAACAAACGATTTGTAAGTGTTAAGCATAGCGCTCGCGGGCGCAGTCACACGCGGCTGTAGGTGCGATACATTAAATTCAGATACGGTTTGTTAATGTTAACGTTGCATAAATTATGATGACGGAATGTTTGTTTAATTTGGCACGTTTGAGCAACGACGCAAACGTTGCTTGGATAAATTGTAAGTAATTTATGCAGCGAATGCTCACGAAACAGGTCGGATGGCCGACCGGGTGCGTCGCACCGACGCGCGGTCACGCGATACCGACATTCCGCGATTTAACCGAGGTGACAAATTGTGAATGGAATTAATGTTTACTGGCGCGCTTAAATTATAACTTACGCATTATAACACTATCTTTATTGTCCTCGTAATTTACTGCTGGAATTCTTAATGTTGTTACACAAAGGCAGCGATAAATATTTTGCCCGTGATTTATTTGAATAAGCAATTTGTCTATTTCCATTAACTCGCCTTGAACTGAGATTTCAGATTACCGAATGTTGATCACGGTTGGGTAAATACGACGGACCCAATTTCACTTTATTATAATTTCTGTTTAATCATAGAATAACATCAACTCCTAAGGCTTAAAATTAATGTAAAACACACTTCGTTTTACAGAATATTATAAATAGGCAGTGGAATAATACAACTAACATCAAATCAATGTTCCTTTTGCTTGGCAAGATTTAAATACATATTAGTACCTAAGGCAATTATTGTTAGAGTTGAATATAGTGTTTGATTACCTAATGCTCTTATAAACTCTTATATTCAGGCTAATATTATACGCCGAGTCGTTCCTTTGCCTTGCAGCCAAGCTAAATGAATATAAAACAAATATATGTAGAATACACAACAGTAGTCCAGTCTAATTAGTAGACGAGATACTCTATAGAATATGAACTAAAATAGAACTCAAGAATAATGATAATAATAATCATTTATTCAACTTAAATTTGTACAAATGGATACAGAGCTTAGGTTAAATCGTAAAGGGAATATATAAGGGGTGCCTGTACTAGGGTAAACCTGTGCCACAGGCATTAACACATACGGTATAATATAGATATAAATTCAATACTTATAAAACTTAATTATTTGTATACAAAAACTAATGAAATAAAAAAAAGAAGATCGCTTCATGAGTTCTTGAGTTTTAACGGTAAGGTTTTCATAACTTAAGGAGATGCTGTGGTATTAATCGCTTTGGTAGCACAATGGTAACTTCAATAACACTCTAATTTTAATTTCAAATGTTATTGCGCTCCATAATTATATAATAGACTTATAAAAATTAAGTGTGGTAACAATTATGGGCCCTGTCGGGCACGCAAACGTAGGAGAGAGGCAGAGCAGTTACTTACATGTAACATGTTGTGGGATACCTTTAATAGCAACTATTCAGTATTTATCTATTATTTAATTATATTTCAGTAATATATAATATTACTGAAATATAATATAATATAATAGCCAGTTGCACTCACTGATGGGTAAACGATTAGCGAGGTTCAGCAACGTTGGGTGCGGTAAGGCTAAAAAAAATAAAAAATATAGATGGGTGACCACTTAGTGGTGTTTCATTCATCTGAGCGTCTCCGTGCTTCGGAGAGCACGTAAAAATGTCGGTTCCGGTTGTTGCCAAACTGACAGCAGTCGTTAAGCCATGTCAGAGGCCTACTGGCGGCTTAAACAACTCTTGACAACAGGTTGGCGACTAACCACACGAAAAGAAGAAGAAGAACTATCAGAAGTTACTTCTTTGCAGGCTTTACAATATGGTACTGATTACTATGATGAAAGGTGATTGGCACTTGACGGATGGTAACCATCCGTCAAGTGCCAATTACCTTTACAAGATGCAGGGGTCTATAAAATAGATTGTGACTGCGGACTCACATACATTGGTCAAACCAAGAGAAGCATAGGCACCTGCATAAAAGAACACATAGCTGACGTAAAATACAAACGCTTGTTGAAGTCTGCTGTGTGTGAACATGTACAACAGGGGACCAACCACTACCTGAGATTTGACAAACCACAGATTCTCGCTAAAGAACACTGATTCCTACCAATGATGCTTCGCGAGGCTATTGAAATCAAAAAACATACCAATTTCAATAGAGAAGATGGTTGGAATGTACCACCAGCTTGGGATCCAGTACTTCAAATAGTCAAACCCAAGAAGAAACAAACCACAGCTAGACTTTATGATACTTTGAGCTCATTCTGCGTAAATAGAAACACCAATAATTAAATTATGTTTGGGTACTTTGAAATAACTACACTGGAACATTGAGACAACTACCATCTTAGTCTCCCCGTGACCATGGCTGCTGAAAAGCAACCGAAACGTCGGGGAAAGTGTAAACCAAAAATAAATAGATTTAATAGTTTAAATAATTTTATTAGCTTATAAATTAGTAAAATAAAATCAATAGTAGTAGTAGTGTAATATTTTCAAAATTTTGTAATACAGTGCTAAATAAACAACGCGATAAAATCCGTATATAGTAGTTTAATTCAATGGATAACATTCGCGTAAACAGAAGACAATATTGGTTATTTGTTGTCTAATTTGTATATAATAAAATAATGCAGCATTAATACAGGGAATTTCAGTTAAGTGCTGTGTAAATTTTCATTTCACATAAAAGAGCTAAAAGTACACGTCGTATTTATAATAAATACTGAGATAAATGTTTAAGGTTGCACAAAGATAGTATCGGGCATAATGTTATAAAAAATCATACATAAATGTAGTTATAGTAAATTATCCTCATATCACCGCTGCCACAGCATCAAGTGTTATAGATTCGAATACCACTCGGGAAAATTATTTGTGTGGTCAAATAATTGAAACTGAGTCGGTCACAAAGTGCTCTCACCTTTTATGTTTGTTAACAGTATCTTTGTAAAGTCTTTCGCAACACGTGGCTTGCAACCTAAATCATGCATAGTATTTTCAAAAGCAGATATATTAAATATCATTGGTAGGATAATTTATTTAGGCTTACGCGAAGATGAAAGTCGCGGGCGAATCTGGCACAATCAAAAACGGCTGACGAATGTTATTTTTTTAGGGACATCATCACATATCATAGAAACTAAATCTTATAAAGAACGAGATTTAAAAAATCAAGCAGGGCTACCAAAGGTCATGAGATATTTCAATCTTATATGCGAGGTAGGGTAACAAATAAGTAAAACCTATTATTCAGTCACATTTACACTAATGTAACTAGAAAGTGAAAGCTTTTTACGCAATGTAAATTCAATTCATAAATGTTATGTTACGAAAGGTCTACAATTTAAGTAAATGAGACTCCAGCGGTCCTTTTTCTAAAAAAGAACTGGGACACTGGAATGACAAGGCTTTATAGAAATTAAAAATATACGGAAATAAATTAAATTCATAAGGCTCTACGTAATGAAATATAAATATTATAAAGAAATACGCATTTTTTCCCGCCACGTTACAAACTCCTAGAATTTTAATTTGGTTATGTTTATTCTATTTTATTCGGTGCCATAAAAAGGCCGTACCTCTAATTTATGTGAAAACGGACATGTGCCTCTTTTGTCTTACATATTAATATAATAAAACATTAAATATATTTAGCCGAAATTCTGTTGTAGTGGTTTCAATGACCACGTAGCCGGGAAATATAGTGGTACTCCTGTGTATCCCTGTGTTTGCCTCGCTCCGACTGAGAAAGTTCCTTAAAACCCCGTTGATGCTCGCAGCCAAATAACACCGAGAAAATTCAGCAAGACGTTAGTCCAGATAGTTAACAGTAATCCCTTGATAGCAGCAAAAACAAAGTTTAAACGGACACGTAGACCTCATGGATAAAAATATGTAGTCCACTAAAATATATTACTACGCGTCTGGGTTCTTTTTATCCGCTGTTTTAATGTTTATAAAGCTCTCACAACACAGACATTATTTTTAGTGAGGGGGTAGTTTTGCCTCCGAAGCGCAGCGGTAGTGAATGCGACTGCTGTGCGGTCTCAGATCTCAGGTCTCAGGTGGTCATGAGGTCTCAGGTTCGAATCCCGGGTCGGGCCAACAAAAACGTATTGGGTTTTTCTGTTAAGAAATCTCAATACGAGCACGGAGTTAGGAAGTTGGCGGTGTTGGACACCCCCGTGAATTGGAAAGCACGTAAAGCCGTTGGTCCTGCGCCTGATCTCTCTCCGGTCGTGTCGGATTATCCGTCCCATCGGATCATGAGGGTTAGGGAATAGAGAGTGCACTTGTGTTTGCGCACATACTTGTGCACTCTCCTGCGCAGATGGCCAGTCTTCGTTAAGATTAGCCGACGTAACCGAAATTTGGTCTGGAGGACATTATTAGTTTTATAAAACAGAATTGTATATTATAATGTTTGTTCAGGGCAATATAATATTTTAGCTAATATTAAATGGATTACTGTGAATATCTACGGTGAAATTTTTTCTTTATACCACTGACTGAGTTGACAAACAGACATATGGTACGTATAATATGCGGCTGCCGTGAACTTGTTCCATCCATAGCTATGTTATCAGAGCAATACCATGCGTTATGCCAACGCCACCAAAAATAAGTCGTTGCATTGTAAGTATATGTATGTAATACTTGTTTCTTTGCCACACATAGCTGTGCAGAGATCTGGAAGTACATCGCTAGTATGCAGCACAAGTTTATATGACCTCCAGTAAAATAAAGGCATTTATGCAGTCATGCTGGTTTACGATTAAAAACCGATACTGTTGTGACCAATATCTAATTTTATCATCGATACAATGGCATAGGAACATACATATAATATGTGTTTCTTATCGTCGTCATTGCAACACACCTATTTATATTGATATTTGAGGTATTATCTATTAACTATTACATTGACAATTACTAAAGCCAAATGATCTATTCACAATAGCTTAAATTTTATATCCTTTTGCTGTCAAACATACTAAATTTATAATAATGATAGCAGTAGCCAATTAAAAAGAAGACAAGTATGTAATTATCACCATATTAGAAACTTCCCTTGGAAAATAATTATTAAATATCTGTTCATTCATTCCTTATGAAAGCTCACGGAAGGAGGAGAGAAATAAGAAAGTTTCCTTAAGCTGTATTCGCCATTCTTTTGTCTTAAAATTTAACTATTAATTAAATCTGGGAACAAAAAGTCCTTAATTATTAAGACGAAAGTGGGCAGATAAGTACTTTTATGGATTAATGTTTAAGTTCATTAATGCAATATGTCAAAGTTCTATTATTACCTAAATGCAGTTGATATTCCAAATGGCGACATGTGTAAGTTTTTTAGTTATCCTTTCGCACTAAATAAGACAAACGGTACTTCATTTGTTTCAACTAAAGAAACTAAACAAACAAATACGACATTTGTTATGTTTTATTAGAAAACTTAAAAAGCTATAAGATCTTTAAAAGTAGAGAGCCCATAAAATCTATTAAGGTTCACCATATTCAATAATGACACCAATTTGCCTTCTAAAAGTAAGTAAGTCTAAGTAGTACTATTAAAACGAGAGTTTCTTCTACAGAATACAGATCAAACGTATATGACGTCTGATCCAAAATCAAACTAATAATACATATATAATTGTATATTTACAGTTGTTTAAGAAGTAACTAATGAATAATGAATGGATAACATAACATGATACTATCAAAACCTTAACCTTTAAATAGATCGAGCAACTATTTATATTGGACTGCCTCGGTGTAGCAGTGGTAGTGACTGCGACTGCTATGAGGTTTGAATTCCGAGTCAGACCAACCAAAAGTTTTTGTTATCTTCAAGGAATTAAATAACCGTAAGAAACTTGGTGGTATTACACTCCTCGATAAGCACATAAAACCGTTGGTTTTGTGCCTGATCTCTTTACTGTCACGTCAGATTACCATCCCAACGCATTATGAGAGTGAAAGAATAGAGAGTGCAATTGTGTTTGCACGCGCATTTATGCACTTTAATATTATGTCCGGCTTAGATAGCCAGTCTCCATTAACTTATTGAGTTGCACACCGGGAGCCAGAAACAATGGATTTTTTTTTAGGTTTGGTATTCTAGGACTTGCCAGACAGGTTAACCGTGTTGATGAAATTTTATTTGGAAGACATTATTTATTTTATTTGATATTCAAAAGTATCGACACATATTTTCTAAATATATCGAAATTAATTCTTTAAAATAATAATGTCCACAGAAATTAAGAATGTATCAGATAGGTATATTTACCTAACTGTCCAATAGACATTTTTACATCAGTTAATGGCAGAATATGGACAGAACCACCATGTATTTTTATCATCATTTGTGACACAAAAAACATATTATTTCTGAGTACTCATATTCTGACAAATAAATGATTTATTATTATTATAATATCGCCCAGTAATCCAATAAAATCTCATAAAAAGTAATTACAATCACGCAAATTTTCTTATGAATCCACTAGAATGCACTACGTACCCAAGATTCACGTGCGAGCTATATATGGAAATTAATCATACGGGCTACTTGCGCTGTTGGTTCGCGGACGTTTAGGTACACTATACACATAACCCGTGCTTGGACGTGCGTGCAAGTTGGGGGACTTGCACAAGCTATCCTCGTCATGTATAAGAACCATCTATATATACACTAGATTGTGCCTGCGGTTTGGCTCGCGTAAAGGTTTCTTTTCTGTACCACTGAGAATGTATATGCAAAATGTTATTATGATCGGTTGAGTACCTAGTTAATGCGTGAAAGCGTAGGTACCAAACAAAGAAACTCATATTCACATTTATAATATTAGTAGGGATTAGGATTTTAACTATACTATAGCACAACATAATATAAATAACATTAAGTACTTTTTCTGATCACAGTTAATAATTGAAATTAAACACTTTATACGGATTTTATCACGCTGTTTATTTTACTTTAAACACAGTTAATAAATCATTTGTCGCAACGTCGAAAACACAGCTTAATCTATTTAATGCTAATCTAACTAAACTAATTCTAATTACATATACACCAAATTAAGTAGAACTAGAAAAACCAACGAACATTTACTGTACAATTACTCGAAGCTAGTGTTGGACGGTTCCGTATAAATTGCATTTGCATGTATACGCGTCCAGATCTAGACCAAATCGTTTCACAAACAAGTATGCAAATACCAAGCAAGCGTTGTCGCGAGTCTAGATGGCGGGAATGTTAAATATGTGTGTGTGAGCAAACACCAGTTTAATCTACGCCTTATCGCCATTGGGACGGTGTAGTCTCGCCTCGCCTGCTGTACCTACAACACTGATATACTACAGGGTTGTTGGATATCCGCTGCGTCCACATTTTTTATTGTGAATGCATGGAAATTGCAATTGTTACGTCTGCTATTTACATTCAACTGTATTTCTTCGGGTTTTTATTTTGTTGAAAGTATTTACGCCGAATATCTTTAACTTTGATCTAATGGAAGTATTAGAAACAATCGCTTTCTTTTTATCTTGAAAGCACTAAAAGCTTCTAATTTGTTTCGTGATTCGCTAAATAAACTACGCACTTAAAATGGGTTTAGGGAGTCAGCTAGGAATAGTTAAAATTTGACATATTTTCATAGAGTATATGTCAAAAATTAACTATCCATAGGTTAAACGATTAGTTTTTTTGGTATTGAAACTTGGTCATAAGAAGCTGTGCTCTTTGACAGTGAACATAACGACGTAAATATATTTAGAAACAAGTGATTTGTATCTTATATAAAAAATACTAACTATTGATTTCATATTCACTTCATTAATATGTCCATTGGAATACACGACATAAATACCTATCACGAGCCAATTTAAAATAAAAATATCATAAATAATATAAGGTTATAAAAAAAAAAAATACATAAGTAAATTATTATTGTGATCTCGCTAACTTGTTTCAGTCAATTATCGAACAGTGTTAGCAAGATTGCATGTTGGAAGATTCAGAAGATCAACAAAGAGGTTATCTCACAGGTGAGTAAACAAACAGCCGTTATTAAGTACTGCTTACACCAAATAGTTCAAGTATGTTGCACTAAATGCATGTAAGAAAAAGGGAAACAAAATTAAAAGTAAGCTAAAGATGCCAAAGGCTAATCTGAATTTAATAATACACTCATCACTTTTAGCCCACTTGTATAATAAATGTACTGTCTTATTTGTAACTGGTAATGCCGATCATAAAACTACACATGTATTTATAGATATTCCAAATACCAAAAAAAAATGTTTGCGATTAATTGACAACCCTATCTCGATGTATCTTGTGCACGTCCATCACTACTATAAATAGCGTCAAGCGATTCGAAAGCTGTACCTATAAATCGTAGTGAAACCTCGCTCAAATACTTTATACCAGGTTATATTATAAGCACTATTAACCTGTCAATTGTTAAAATGCCAAAAATAATTTAAATTTGTGCGTCACCGGTGTACCACTGTGACTCAATAAGTTAAACTGCTTTTCGACGTTTTGTTAATAATACTGCACCAAGATTGTTAAACTGAGGGTATCATACCCAAAATTTCGCTGGCTATAGTAGATGTAATAAAAGGCACCTTTATTGCCGTCTTTCTCACACAGCTTTAGCTCTAGACTTTGTGCTGCTACAGCTGAATATTACCCAACAGAAATACCCAATAACACTTTGGCCGGTCCTGGACTAAATGGACAAACACTATCCAACGAGGTAGTTAAACTATTAATTAAACTGGACCAATTCGGTATACAGTCATCCCTCTACGTTACCTACATAAATTCTGTAGCGGCCAGGTATGTACCCAAATGATTTCTCGCCACTGGAATTGGAGTAATCTAATCTTTGCTCCAAATCACTGAGGCCATTATATCTGACTTTCAGTAACAATTAACCTCACTAAGATGACGCTTACGTTTTAAGTTCTCCCCACTTCCCTCTCACTTGAAATAATAATTTTATAAAGAACATTCATTGTGAATTTCATTGTTTCCCCGGTAATGAGGGATTCTATTCTTACGTTACTGTAAAAGAGTCGACTAAGGGTGACTAACGAGTTAGTTGACGGAGCTGTGGATATCAACCTGTCAGCTGAACGTTAATGCAATGTTTCCACGTCTCCACCCCTCGGATTATTCACAAATTCTAGCATAAAATTTAGTGAGCTCTATGTATATCAGTTTTACTAACATTATAAATGGAGACGTGTGTTTATAGAAGTTAGAATAGAGCAACGAAATCTCTATGGGAAAGAGCAACTTCTTACTACAACTATTTACCATCCTAGATGTAACTTCAGAAAACTCAAAAGCTTTCAAACTTTGACGTTCATAAGTGTTACTTTGAGATATTGAATGAATAAAATGTGTTTTGACCTTGAGTTGCGTGGTAAGTCAAAGATTATTCTGAGAATATCAATAACAAGTGTTTAAGAAACACAATGCTTCACACAACAAAGTACACTAATATAGTACGTTACAAATTCCAAGTTCTAAATGATTAATGAATAATGGTGGCGTACATGAATAAATGTATTCATTATCATTTAGCACGTAAAGATATCAAAATGACACACATTGTATATTTCTTTTTATTACGTTCAGCATAAGCGGTACACATACATTTAATCAAAGAACAAATTTAATCGTACAGGTAACTTTTCCTCGTCCTTATTTTCGTTGTTGAACAGCACTCTTATTTATACTATAAACTCGTAATACTGCATTTGTACACCAGCTTCTTTCGATTACAAGAGAAGCATGGTACAATATTAAAGATGATATCGGGCACGCGCGTAATATCATATGACCTTAATAGAATAAGGAGATGTGCGATGTTCGCCCATTCAGCTTACGCCTGAACGCATGCTCGGCTATCATCACGTACAGATAGCTACTTAAACATCGTGACACACCGCCAGAGGGGTCGTCCCACTAAGCGATCAATTGGTGTCGTCGAATGAAACAAGCTAGTTTGTAGTCACACTTATCCATAAGCAAATGATAGTATGGAACTTAACCTCCTTAACACCATTAAAGGTAATAAGATTGATTTGTTTGCAATCAACACATTGTGTTTTCTCAAGAAACGTAACAATGTTTAAAATATTTTAAAGTATCTACGTTTTAGCAGCTGTATGCCTAGTCTTCAGTTTTTTTAAGAGAGAATGTGCTGTCTATTATCGTCCAATGTTTACACTTTGTCATATATCTAGAGAGTATTTCAAGACTTATTAAAATTTATTTAAATCAAAGGAAAACATAACCTAATCTCAAGAGCCCGCTATGAATGTTCATTACATTTAATATTAAACGATATCATTTAGCTCAGTTTGTCATCATATACGTTCCTGTGTCCCAGAGGCATTACACGAACATATTAACAGGGTTTTATTCAAACAAGCTAAGAAGCTGACGTACCAAAATGGAAAGCTAAACAATACCTATTATCTTCATAGGGGCCGAGATTGAATCGATCCTGCTCATAAATAGGACGGTTTATGGCGTGTACATGTAACATTGTATACTCTATATTCTAAAGAAGGGAACTCTAGATAAACCTTCTACATCCACGCGTGATACACCATTTACATTGTTAATTCTTTCACGTACAAACTAAACTCGTGCTGAATAAAATTTACAGATTAGAACAAAACAAACTTTGACAAGAACCTTTGAAAGGCGAGTAAATTACCTCCAAATTTACCTTAAATCTTTACTAAAAGGGTATATTTAACATAAACTGATTGAAAGACCAGTATCGGATGAAGAACGCTCGCCGCAAAGATCTTATCAAACCAAGTGTATAGTGCCTGCGCAGTCCTTTTGACCTCTTCCAGTAATTATATTATGATCGTGTGGCTTGACGTTAATTTGTGAAACTGCTCGGAAACCCAACGCTTAGGTGGCAGGACAGAGAGTACCGCACCCGATTAATTCAAGAAGTGGAATCCTCGGTGAATTAATGGGACGGGCCGTCGTTCTGTGCCTATTGATCGAGCACCACCTATTTAGAGAGGGCCCTGCCAGACATTCTGTTTTCCTATAAAGCTTCGACAATGGCGCTTTAATACCAACCTCCATTAGCATATAAGTATCTTATTAATCAATTTTATAAAGACCTTGCTCAGTCTTCGTGTCTCTATTATTAGATAGAGGAATAAATGGCTTAGAATCGTTGCCTAAGTAACGCTCCGTGCATATTCAAAACTAATTTGTTTGACGGAATATTTTATCTCGTCAATAGAATAGTTATAAAAATATTTCGTGAACTCCTTTTATACATTAAATAAAGTAATACTGATTATATAATTTAATCTAAATGTCCCTGTCAGCCCTACAACCGCATTCAGTGCCATCGGAAAAAAGTTCCATTATTGGTTTTCCCCGAAACTTCAAACAAGGGCAGTTTTCAGAAACACGAGGAAGCAAATGCGGTGTGGCCTGCCATTTATTATATTTTATAATATTTTCTTTTCCCGATGTCCTTAATAGGGATCGGACCTTTTGCCTTTTTAGGCCCTTGGGAGAGACATGGCGAATATTATTTCACCCTCCGCTAAGGGTACTCTCAGACCTTTTGAATGTATTATTAAACTTTTGTTGTTATCGAGATTAGAATAATATGGGCCTCACATCAAATCTGTGTCTCTTTTGTTATTTCTTTTATATTCATCTGTATTTTTGCTTACGGAGATATTATTTTTGTGGGCTAGAGGCAATTGTGAAGTCAATGTCAGAAGTACATCTCATATGTTCTTTAGCTTCAATTGTTACGTCTTTATCTTTCTATAATAATGCCGATTTTAAGCTATTTGACTAAAATATTAGTCTTGAATGTGCTTACATAAACGCATGATGGTGCTTTTTCTATAATTTTGCAATTTACGATTTTAAACGTTTAGCGCTTGTCAAGTGATTGAGCGATTTATAAAGTTGTAGATTATCCATTTCGGCCGCCAGATTTAAGCGAACCCTTATTTTATAAAATAAATTTTAGACAAGGTAGTTGAAATATAGGTACTACACTGACCTTGGAATAAATAATTAATTCGCTCAAGCCCTCATAAGATGTAATCTTGAAAACTCGTCAAAACACAGCAATTCTAAAATATTCTGACGACATTGTATATTACAGGAAATACCAAATCTAATCGATACCGAAATAATGTATACAGTTTGGGTAAGATAAAATGTTATTATTGAGTTAACGGTGATGGAATATTAATTAACAAAACGGAATCTGAAAAGAATGGCAGTTTACATCTATCGATCTTAGCTGACTGCTAACCTGTGATAGTCTATTCAATAGCATCTAAATATCCTGATGACTAGTTCATCATTTATATCATTAAACGACTAGTCAGAAAATTAGTAGATTTAAGCTTGTGACCGATCTTAAAAGCTTGGATTAGCTACTAAAGATTTGTAGGCGTTTTGAAAACATATAGTACATATACAAACCACACAGAAAATAAAGCCGATAAATTAAAACTCAATTTAAATCAACACATTAACGTTGAGTACATAAAGTTAAAACAATTACTCACAGATTATAATGCACGTCGGCCATATTCGGGCGGTACTTTAGCGCCCTCTCGAAGGCTACTTCCGCTTCCGCAGTCCGCCCCTGTGCGGTCAGCACACTGCCCAAGTTGCCGTATGCTGTGAAATAAACTTTCTATTAATAATATTATCAGAATACAAAATGTTTGTCTTTTTATTGACAAATTTTAGTTATTTTTTTCAAAATCACAAACGTCATGTTTGTGATTATGATTTTTCGTTTTTAGATATGAGCAGAGATGGCTTTCTTTTTGAGATAAAATAGGAAAACTCTGAATAGATATATACGAAAAAATAACAAATAGGGCAGAGGTTTAAGAAGTCAGTGCTAATGCATGATTTGATTCCTTTACGGGACATTTTTACCTATACGTAATCTTAACCTGAGTTTGCCCGTTATGTTGTGTTATGCACAGCAGCACACCAGTGGCCTGACACAATAGGTTTTTAATTATGTCTGGCATTCCAATAGTTAAAAAGTGAAATTGCGGGTATTGTATATAAATACGATTGATATAAAAGACTCAGAGTAGTGAATAACACGGCAAAGATCATTATTAACTTACATACATTGCATCTGGGTTTTTTATGATTCCTTGTTTACTACAGCAGTATAAAGATACTCAACATACAATATAAGAAGAACACAAAACGTTACTACTACATCTGTAAATCATATGTATGAATTACAATGTTATTCATAACTTATATTCTACTAGCCAGAGCGCGCTGTTTTGCTCGCGAACAGCATTTCCTGGATGATAGATACCCTATGTCCTGTTCTATATCCCTGACAACGTGTATGCAAAATTTCATGATGATCGGTCGAGTAGTTAAGGCGTGAAAGCGTAACAAACAATACACTCACATTCACATCCTTATCCTAACTATAATATTATAAATCCGAATATGAGCTTGTTCCTTTGTTTATTTGTTTGTTACGCTTTCACGCCTTAATTACTCGACCGATTATCATGAAATTTCGCACACACGTTGTCAAAGATACGGAAAAGGACATAGGATACATTTCATCCCTAAAAAGTACTGTTTCCGAGGGATATAAAATTTACATAACCTTCATTTACGCGAAGCTGGGAGCAAAATCTAGTTTATTAATGTAAATGGTGCATAGTTGTAATACATGTTGTATTTACTGTTATATATACTGTATGTTTTATATAACACAAATATCTGCTATCTTAGCCTCTCTTATTTTTGCGAGACTAACGTAACACGTTCTGTCGCAATATCCCAAATAGTTGTATGACTTATCTATTCATTGCAATTCACGAGCGCTCGTCTATCATTAACGTGTCAGTGCTGTTACGTCGATGTGTTTCATCAATTCTAATATAACTTTGTACGAATCTACCTACACTACTATTAAACTGTAATAAGGTTGTTGCATTGGCTATATTTAAATAGGACCGCTATTTAGAGTGATTTGTATACAAAACAATGGTTTTCTAAGGTTATGTTTGTCTGTTTATTTGTTTCGGCATTACCTACACAAAAACCAGTTAACGTATTTTTTACAGTGGAGTATCTTAAATTTAACTTGAAGTTTAAGCTGTGACACATTTAGTAGCGTTTACTAGAATTGGAGATATAATGGATAGTGAAATCCACGTAAATGAAATCGCAATTGGCGGCAAATATAAATATGAATACCTATAATACCTATTTGTACACATATATCTGATTCGAGAAATAGAGATTTCCACTATGCTGTTGATTTTAAGTTATGGTATTTCAAAATCAACAGTGTATTAAAAATTGAAAGACAATAATAAACAACGTAAATGACGTCATAGTCCGGTACTTATACCATTCGTACTTACAGATTTACGTTTATAAAATTAATTATAATTCAAGAAAAACCATTTAAACTCCGTTACATACTAACTTAACGAGATTGGTTTAAAAACCCAGGATTCAACCTCTTCGTCTTTATGTGAACATTTTATATTTCATCATCTTTTTGTAATTTCCCACTGCTGGTCAAATGCCTCTCACTTGGACTTCCAAATCACTCTGTTGGTGGATATCCCCTGACCTTATGACCTTGTGACCTCTATATCTCGGGTGTCTTTTGACCCATATGGTCCATATTACTACCCAAACTCGACCGAGGGCTGACCCCAAGGTGTATGTACACCAAGTTACCAGTCATTTGGTCCAGTGGTTCCGTAGCTATGCCCATCACTAACAAACTGTCACTAACAGATAGACACACAGACCCACATAGTGTTTTCATTAACCTCATCGAAGAAGACTCAGAGGTTAATAAAGTACGTAAGTAGGATGTAAAATCACCACATGATCCATCATTTTAAATTTCTAACGAAGTAGATGACAAAATTTTATTAATTATTCATAATTATGAGGCAGAATAAACAGCTTATATATTACTATTTTAACATATAGTGGTTAAGATGTGAAAATTATAGAACCTGTTAGATACATTTATATCTAATAGCAGTATTGTTATAATCTGACTTAACGAGGAAACGAGACGCTTTAGACTATAAAAAGCTCTATTTTGGCGGCCTCAATGGCGTAATGGTTAGTGCAATCGACTGCCACGCCTGAGGTCGCGGGTTCGATTCCCGCACAAGTCAAACATTTGTGTGCATGAACATGGATGTTTGACTTGGTCTGGGTGTTTCTATATATAATATGTAAGTATTTAAAAAAAAGTATATACTTTGTATGTTTATCCATTGTCTAGTACCCATAGTACAAGCTCTGCTTAGTTTGAGCTAGATGGTGTTGGGTGTATGTGAAGGAATATTATTATTATTATGATTTCATTTGTAATAACTGTAATATATTGTAAATAGCGGGTAGGTTACAACTACAACGCGCGGCACGTAGCTATAAGTATCTAGCCTTAATATGGTAACGGGCAGTCGGCCAATATACGTTGTATGGCGAAGTGGTGTATTATTTCCAACCCTCATATTCCGGCAAGAAGTGCATTCCTCAGAAATATTACAGTGGCGACGAGGAACAAGAAATTACGCGTGAAATACGGCCGCAGTATTAGTACGTTTAAAAAATACGAAGATTATTATCGAGCAAAATGTCGATCGGAAAAATTGCCGAGTTCAAAGTTAACTGTGACGACTGGCGGTTATATGTGGAACGATTAGAACAGTATTTTTTAGTCAATAAAATTGGGACAGATCTGCAAGTACCTACACTAATCACCGTCATGGGATCGGAGAGTTACGAACTTTTGGTTAACTTGTGTACCCCCGATAAACCAAAATCTAAGACGTTTGAACAAATAACGGACATTATGGCGAAGCACTTACAACCGAAGCCGAGTGAATTAGCTGAGTGATATAACTTTAGGCACCGAAAACAAAAGGAAGGCGAAAGTATATCAGATTATACTGCGGTTTTAAAAAAGATGTCCAAGACGTGTGGTTTCGGAACGTGGTTGGAAGAGAGCCTTAGAGACCAGTTGGTATGCGGGATAATCAGTGAAATAATACGACAGCGATTGTTCGCGGAAAGTCAGTTAGATTTTGCCAAGGCGTACAGACTGGCGGTCAGTTTGGAGGCGGCCGAGAAAGACGCAGCAGCTGTGGTGGAACGTAGCAGGCAGCCGGCGACCAGCACCAGTGTGACCGATGTCGATTGTCAGGTGCTGACTCCGAACCCGAGGCGCAACGCAAGGTCTGCGGTGGGCGAGCGAGGCAGAGGTCAGGGCGGGCACGGCAGGCGCGAGGCATATCGGCCAGCTGCCGCGCCGACTCCGGCGGCGCGCGTGTGGCCGCGACTGCAGTGCCGCGTGTGTGGAGCGCAGCACGACGCAGCCACTTGCAAGTACGGGCGTTATGTCTGCAGAGTGTGCAATCAGCAGGGTCATCTGCGACGGGTTTGCCCAAGGTTAACGGGATCGCACCATGTTGACCTTCGACATACCGACGTTGACGACGTCAATAGCGTGGCCAGTGACGAGGTAATAGACATACGCTTATTATCGCCAACACAATGTACACCTATCTATATTACTTTGAATGTGAATGGTCAAGATCTCAAAATGGAGTGTGATACAGGAAGTGCAGCGCACTACTGCGTCAAGTGTAATTAAAATATTAAGATCCACTTTCGCAAGGTTTGGCTTACCAGAAGAATTAGTTTCAGATCAAGGCCCGCCATTCACTAGTTTAGAATTCAAAAATTTCTTATCCAACAATGGTATAAAACAAACTTTCTCACCGATATAACACCCAGCCTCAAACGGTGCAGCCGAGAACGCTGTTAAGTTATGTAAGCGTGCAATTAAAAAAGCGTATAGGGACAATGTAGATATAGATGCAGCTTTACAAACTTTCCTTCTAGCTTATCGAAACACTGTCCATAGTACGACCGGTGAAGCACCGGCTATGCTGTTGCAAAAGAGGTCTCTGCGTTCGAGGTTAGATCTGTTGCGCTCCGAGCGAACTGTTGAGGACAAGGTTCGGAATACTCAAAGGCGCCAAGTGGAATACGCAGGCGGGGTATCACGGAACTTTCGAGAAGGCGACACGGTATGGGCGCGCGGTTACGGAAGCCGGGATAAATGGGTAAAGGGTATCGTGGACACTGTTGACAGTTCACGGAGGTATTCCGTGGCAGGGGATGATGGTCAATTACTTCAAAGGCACGTTGATCAAATTCGTCGTAGATCGTGCTTGTCTGATGTTACCGTACCTGTTCCCGAAGGCGAGAGTGACTCGTTACCAGATGGGGAGAAGGTTATGGGGCCCTCAAGTGACGCGGTTAGTGGGAAAGACAATTCTGGTGAGGATAGGGGTAGCGTAGGAAAGACTGTAGATGACACCAAAGATGTATCTGATGTTTTGCCAAACAATAGTCCTAAGGTAAACAAGTCACCTTCCTTGCCATCTCCAACTGGGCCCCCAGTGAATCGATATTCAAAGCGAACACGGAAACCAGTCGTCAGGCTTCAAGTTTAATTGTATATGTATAATGTTAGGTTAAGCTAGCAATAAGTTGTAGATAGTAAGTTTTACTCATAAGTGTGTTACTTTAAATTAATGTTTTCACTTGTTGTATCGTGGTGGAGGTGTAATATATTGTAAATAGCGGGTAGGTTACAACTACAACGCGCGGCACGTAGCTATAAGTATCTAGCCTTAATATGGTAACGGGCAGTCGGCCAATATACGTTGTATGGCGAAGTGGTGTATTATTTCCAACCCTCATATTCCGGTAAGAAGTGCATTCCTCAGAAATATTACAATAACATTGTAATAATTCTTATTATTATAAGAAAATAGCTAACGCCACATCCAAATAAGGCACAATTAATAAATATTTACGAGACAGTTTTTTTTTAAAGAGTACTATTAATTAATACCTATATGTATTTTTGAAGGCAAATTGCGAATCGACGCGGTTATATACTTAGCGATAGACTTCGACAAAATACAAATAATATTGACCAGCCACCTTCTTTAAATAGGTTTTATAATATTGAGGTAAATTCTTAGTTATTAGAGTTTGTGTGTAGCCTATGCACTCACAACGATACAACTTCATAATAGAGGGTTCCACGTTTCGTATAAAAATTAAATATTCTTTACACATGCTAGAATAAAAAATTAACACGATCATAAATAATGTAGTAATCTACTTAGCATTAAAGAATTGCCATCTGTTGTTTTTACTTAATACTATAAAAAAGTATTTTATAGTAGTAAATTGGTACACAAGCTTGCGGCCGTCTAGAGGTCGAGGACACGCGTTGTCGACTCCATAAGGGAGTTGCTGTGCTGCCTATGTAAGGAGCAATATTTACTGGACCACTTCTGACATCAAATGCCTCCTTAAAAAAAACTAGAAATCCTCCTCACTGCAGCTTCACAAACACAGCACAACACAAAGCTGTACTTATATCTTTTGCCTAAAGGAAGTTCGAGTAGTGGTGATCTAAAGCATTGAACTGCTGATTTAGAGGTCGTTTATTCGAAACTCACCTTTTGCACTACCGATATAACCCTCTTTAAAAGCATTGTAACTCAGCTGGAAAGCTTAAAAATAATACTAGTAATTTTCAACCTTTTGATCATCTTCTCTTTAATAATCTTTTCTAATATGACGTAATTAAATAGAACAACATTGTTAACATAATTATTTTTACTGAGAGTTACTAAATATTCTAAGACAAAAGGACCTACCGTCTGTCTATACGAGAAGCAAATACTACCTTATGATTACTTCGCGAAGAACTACAAATATAGACAATGTCAATATGTCGGTAGTCAATCAAGTCATAAACCTTTGCACCCACGTGCGGCCATTCTTAATCAGTTCATGTGTAGCGTTGTATGCAATAGTCGATACACAGATTATGTCCATCACTCAAATCAAGAGCTTATAGTCGCCTTGTCTGTGCGAAACGTTAACGTAGTTTGTGATAGTCAAGTCCGACTGAATTGAATAGTAACAGGGAACTTTAGCCTATAAGATATAGTATAAACTCCACTCAGTGACGTGGTACACATCGGTTAGGTCAAACTTCACCCTTATGAGGGGAGTCGCAATAAGTAGAACAAAAACTTGCATACTGCACCCTCCCCTGTTGTAACAGCCAAGAGAAGTCTTTACACTAGAAAGTTGAGTGCGCATCGTAAGTACCTACATATGGGTGGATGCTCTTTGTGATTCTCGCAAAGTATCATAGCCAGCTGCACTCACTGACCCGCGAAGTTAAGCAGTCTTGAAAACGGTCAATCTGTAGATAGTCTGAGCGCTTAGTGGTACTTAAGCCGTTTCAGTGCTACGGGTAGCTCGTAAAACGAAAGCGGTGTTTTGTCATTAATTAGCACTCAACAAGCTGTCTGAGATATATTAGAGGTTACGCACAAAATGACAAAAGCCCACTCTTTTCGAAGTTATTAATTAGATTCAAATGGTTTTGCGGTTACAGTTATGCCCAACACAATATCTACTTGCATTTTTAAGAACACAGCGCACTTCTTAATGTATATTGATGTTAACACGTGAATAATTCGAATAAAATTGTATAGAGTTGTTTAAACCTCTAAATACTTAACAAGATAACTAAAAACAAAAAACAGCTGTGTTTTATACGAGTAAGCATTGAAACATGGAGTGGTATAAAATCCAGCATTACAAGTTTTCGATTTGAAACTGCGTTGTCGTATCTCTCAAGCTATTAGAGCGGGGTGTCAGGTACGAGTATGATTGGGTGGCGGTATCGCACCACCGGGCGATCTCCGGTGCACTCCGATCCGCTTTTCACGAATAAATATTAGGTTGCGGTCGCATGCCTCCGGAGTATTTATGAACACTACTGCGATGCTTTTGACACACCTATATGTGTACATATTTAGCTGTATCTATCTTGACGGAGCTTTTTAAAAGAACATGTGTTATTTTATTGTAAAATCAAAAGATAGTTCTGCTCGCAGCTTCGCTTCGTAAATGTAGCTTAGGTTTTAAAATAACATATATTAGTAACAGTACGTATTTTTAAAATAAAACTGCCTATGGTACTCGGTGATATGATAATATAGCTTTCTAATGGGTAAAGAATTTTTAAAATCGGTTGAATAGTTTTTGATTTGGATCCTTACAAACGAACTCTTTATAATATTTGTATAGATAGTATAGATGTAATGTATAGGTTTTTACTTTTTAGTGTACGTAAGGAAATCATAGATCGATTATTCCGCACGATTGAACAATGTTGCTACGATTATACTCAGAGATAGGTGACTAGTTACTTAAAGGTAATCCTTCCGTGCCTTTGAACACATGAAAAACAGTCAGTCCCGGCTGACAAAGACACACAGTCAACATGTAAGAGCAATATTATCAATTACGCTGTATTATCAGTTACTCTATCGTCTTGTCTGTCCATAATATGGCTTCATCGCCCCAAGAGGCAGACGATCTTGCTGTTTAGCTTATGGTACTTGTAAATGATTACAACCACTCATTGTGCTCCGCAAAATCAAAACTATATACAGCCAAGCCTCTACCGTGATAACAATAAGGCTAATACTACATATAGCCTAAACCTGCCAGTTCTCGGAATGCCAACCATAACTGAAAACCTATTGTGTCTAACCACCGGTGTGCCTCTGCCACTCAATAGAATAATTTATTCACATCTACCAACAATTATTGTCTTTTTCAGTGCTAGTTTAAGGCCTAACAGCTGAAGACATGTGACAGATCAGTGACCTAAATTAACACATTGGGCAAGTATTCTATTGTAGCAAATGCACAACTCTCGAGGGATAGTACAAACTAATTTCGACGTAGAGGTCAGGCGAAACCGCAAACAAACCCTAGTTATAATTTTAAAGGTTAATCTTTTTTTCTGTACGTGTTGATCCATCACGGTTTGTTGCTTTCGTTAGACAATGAGTTTTATGAGCTTAACCACAGTTTAGGAATAAATGTTTTGGCAGCCAAATAGCTCACTATTCCATTTCAAAATTACGGCCAATTTATTTTTAAGTACTAAGCTCATTTAAAAGCTGTATTTATCTTATTTATGAACCCATAGTTTTACATTATTTAAATAAAGATTTAGTTGAAGTCTTATACAATTTAATTTATTTTAAATAACAATGCCCGACCCTAAATATAATCCTTAAATCGTAGAGGATTTTATAAACTTAAGGGATGTGAAACACAGCCGAGTTTTCACCCGCTCAACCGTGCATTAGGTAGGTTGCGGAAGTACCTTAACCCTATAGAAGATTGCAGGCGAAAAACCTTGTGTTGTGTTCCTGCGGTAAGTACGGTTTCCAAGCCTTCATAAAGGTTGCTATTCTGTGAGATCAGTGCTCTGTTTCCTTTGCATCGATATTAAATTATTTTTTTATATTAGTGAATGATGATAGTTAAAATAGAAGGAGTTTCTATTTTAAGCGTCCACAAAGTGCGATAACCGCTTACCGTCAGGTAAGTCGTATATTTGTTTGCCTTCTTTATGGTATAATTATAGACGTAAACACATAGCGCAGCTGTCGTATTTCCAATTAATATTAAAAATGTAAGATTGGTGAAGGTCGGGTTATGCTTAATTGATAACAAATATTGTTCAACAACGGATAAGTGTTCAACTTATTAGATTGGATGAAACCTAGCACAAAAGACTTCTATTCCTATTTGCGTTTATGAGATTAACGACTCACTAGCGAAGCTTGGCACTAAAGCTGCTACATAATAAATTATAATTTATTATACGAATATGAAAAGCTCAAAATGCTTGATTTTGTGTGAAAATTGTTTGATTGACAATGTTCGTTTTGAGCATTGTTTATAAATAGGTAGCGCTATGCTTCAATAATATATTCCTATAAGTCTGACCCGCAAATTAATTTGAAAGACTGGAAATTAGTTCACTTCAAATTATATTAAAATAGGTCTACATTGAAATATACATATATATATCTTTATTTCTAACCTTGTATCTAAAATACACACGGAAAAGCTAGCAACTGAACAAGTGCTTGAACTATATTGAATGCAAAATGCTTGTTCAATTAAATTTGGTTCAAGTGCACCACTTTGGACGAACGCTACCTATAGCGTTAATATAAGCATAAAATGTTTGAGTAAAATACGCCATAAATTATAACGCCGCGTCCTTAAATTATGAATACGAATAAACTGGATATTAAAATAAAAATATTTAATGCAAAATTAGGCTTTTTAAATATAAAAGTATGTTTGGACGCCTAAGAGTACAAGTACAAAGTACAAAGTACGGGATTGTGAGATATTTTTGTTGTTACCTTTGCTTTACAATATTTCATCGTTACGTGGGAGCTAAAGATACCATGGTCCTTCTGCCTTTAAGTAAGCATTTTCTTAAATAGTTGTAATTTATGAGCTAGTGTTAGTGTGTCACGGCTTCGTGATATAGATTGGAAACAATGGAATCCAACTTACTATACAATAGGTAACGGACATGGTTATTTTTATAGGCAGTAAATTTCTTCGTGTAAGCATATATTCAAACGAACTTATTTGGAATAACTGATTACAACTACTTCAATTTTCTTTTCATTCATTTTTATCTTATGTCAAACCGTGTATGCTCCAAATTATTATATACTCTAATGACTCAACAAGTTTCATACCGTTATATTTGTGACTTTAAGTTAACGTGTCATGATTTCTTATTTTTGTTAATAATTCTATTCGAGAGTTTTTATTTACCCAACTGGCAACACAGCCAACCGTCATTTTTAAATAGTAGGGTTTGCTGACGGAATGTGTCAAGAACAAGAGACAACGACAAAGTATATTTCATAAATTGAAGCGTAATAGGTTAGATGTGGAAAGCATTCGAAGTACCAGTCCGAACCAGTGAGTGCGGCTGCAAGGTCAATATCTAGCCTGGTAGGTTAAATTATATTTATTTTTATTGTAGTTTTAGTTTTGGTTCCAGTGGGACTGGCATATTGCCATAGCAATAAAAGTCTCTAAATAAAAATAAATAAAAAAATAGTTGTGTTATTGTGGAAGGGGAAAAAGTAACTCGGCTCTCGGCGAAAGAACGCTCAGTAGTCAGGAACTAGCATTCAACTTAGTAAGACGTTCTCAACAGTTCGTTTAATTGCTGTGAATTTGGAAATATAGTCACATAATATTTTAGACAAGTGAGTTTCATTATATATCAGAAGTGGGATGTTCAAAAGTGCACGCCCACCGTAGTTCGAATTGATTGAACGATTGATGCAAAGATAAGTACATTATAATACTTTAGTAAAGAATTGAAATATGCATTGTAAACTAAGCGCTTAGATGATAAAATAACAGAAACTATGATTTTTTGAAATTCTGGCATTTACATTAGATCTGAAGAATATTTGGTCTGGGTACTCCCTAATAGTGCTTTTTAGTTAAAAGAGTGCATTATGTTTTTGCTTTAACGGTGCGCTTATATGTTAGTTGTCCTTTTTTATCTCATCTACAAGTAATTATAAAGTTGGAATGATTGTATACTTGATCAGGGCACTCCCTGATAGTGTCATCAAAGAGAGCAGATGCAAGAGCACAATACCTTCATAGGAATGAGAGTATTGTTCTCTTGCCTGATGTACTTGGATGAGGCTACTCTTTGTCAGTATTTTTGCTAGAGCATAATGCCGTTAGCAGCGATAGCTTAGTAGAAAACCGTTGAAATGCCACGCAGAAGTCGCGAGTTCGATCCTGAGGCGCGCATCTCTGACTTTTCGAAGTATAGTATATATAATGTATTAAATAGTTAATTATCGCTTGCTTTAACGGTGAAAGAAAACATCATGAGGAAACCTGCATGTCCGAGAGTTCTCCATAATGTTCTCGAAGATATGTAAAGTCTGCGAACCCGCACTGGGCCAGCGTGGTGGACTATAGCCTAACCCTTCTCCCACTGAGTAGAGGCCCGAGTCTAGCAGTGGGACAATTTAATACAAGGCTGATATTATTATTATTATTATTTATATAGTGCCGTTGTTTGCTTAGGTATAGAACGCCTACGCTTATCTAGTCTGAATGATTTGCACGCGTGATTGGGAAATCTCTATCATGCGTCGTTATCTTTTAAAATGCATTATATTCCTGCCAAGTACTTGGTTGAGGCGACTCTTCATCATTCTCTTCTTCATTCTTCTCTTTCTCTTCTTTCTTTGGCTAGGATGTAGTGTAATTACGTAGATTGACGTGTAAAAGCCTCGCAAAGGCTGTTTTTTAGTATTGACGTAATTTATTTGTTAAACAAGCACTGCTGGTTTATAAAGCTACGCAACTGGACGCTATTGTCATTTGATTTGGAGGCTTTTACCATTTGATTTGGAGTTTATTACCATTTGATTTGGAGTTTATTGCCATTTGATTTGGAGGCCATTGCCATTTGATTTGGAGGCTATTGCCATTTGATTTGGAGGCTATTGCCATTTGATTTGGAGGTTATTGCCATTTGATTTGGAGGCTATTGCCATTTTGATTTGGAGGCTATTGCCATTTTGATTTGGAGTCTATTGACATTTTGATTTGGAGGCTATTGCCATTTTTGTTTGGCGGCCAACACCATGCCACTTGATTTGATTAGAGACTATTTCCACATGGTAAGAGGCTATTTCCACGTGGTATAACCCTGTGAAAATAGCCTCTTATTCTTAGGCTTCTTTTCTTAGGCTATTTCTACGTGGTTAGAGACTGTTTTCGTTTGATATATGCTATTTTCGCTTGACTAGAGGCAATTGCCAACTATTTCCAATTGACTGAACGATTTTTACTGACTGAAGACTATTTTTATTGACTGAAGGCTACCTGTAGACCATTTCCACTGACTGCAAGGCAATTTCGGAGACTTTTTCTATTACATTAGAGGCTATTTTTCACTTAATTAAAGGATTGCTTCTTCTTCTTCCTAGGTTTTATTATTCCCAAGTCACTTGGGGTCGGCTTTTCTGGTCTAACTGGATTTGACTGGTCAGCATATCATGTAGCTACTGATATTATAGGGCACTGACTTCCCAATAACGACTGCCATAGATGTTCATGGCAGCCGGGACCGACGGCTTAACGTGCTCTCCGAAGCACGGAGCAGGCGATAATTGTCAATCAATACGTACATAATTTCAAAAAGTCATATAACGAAAGTCAGAAGTGCGCGACGTGGGTTCGAACCTGAGATCCTCTGCATTGCAGTCTGTTGGTATCCTCACTGAGCTATCACTGCTTCTAAAATTAAAGGATTGCTCTCAAGTAATTAAAAGGTCTAGTGATTGTCGGTGTCCGGTTGAATTACGAACTTGTACTGGTTGTGATAATGGAAACTGAGTGATTTTGAAGGTTGTGCTCCGGGAGTAGCACGGTATCTGAGGCCGGTGAAGTGAGCCTAAAAATACCTTTGCCTGTGTTTATGGTGATATACAAGCTAGTATCTCGACAGTATCACAGTAAATGTTTTTAATCTTTCGCGATTTCTAGCCATACGTTATATAATATTTGACATGTCTTAATCAGCTTTGATCACGTTGGGAATTTTGTATTTTTTATACAACTCCCGCATTATTAATAATTCCTGTGTCGCGGGGGACTTTACAAACATTCAACAACGGACACAAAGAAAACCCAGACTCGGAACAACCATTTGTGGATTACACAAAGTTTTGTCCCGTGTGGGATTTGAACCCGACGCGACCACTTACACCATTACGGCACCCGTGCAATCAAAATTATTAAAATGAAAACGTCGTCGCATAACATATTTCGTCAGTATGTAGACGTCGCGTCAGACGTAGACGTATTGCCAGCGTACCGAAAATGTAAATATAAATCAAAATGACCAAATGAGGGTAGTTGCCGAAAGCCGCACTTTGCGATGATACTGTTGAGCTCGCACCAGTCAAACCATGAGCACGATCGATGCAAGTCGTTCGAAACGTCGGGAAATAAAAATATAATTATTACCTTCAAATAATTACCAACACGATTAGGAGCCATTGTCTTATATTAAATTAAGTATCACAATAGTCGTGAGTGCCAGTTTTATAGAATTTAGTGTGTATATTTGGACAAAGTTATTTGTGGACCGTTTCGCGAAGGATACCATAGCAACAGCATAGTACGGGTATAATATTCAGTCATGGCTTATTTGCGTGGTAAGGTAAGCACATAATATTATGTTTTAGTGTTTGAGCGTGGGAACTGAACGTACAATAAAATATAAATAATTTGAATGTTGAGCCATTTTCACTTCGTAACTTAAACAGTTTATTTTTTTGGTGTAACTACTTCGCATGACACGTTAAATAATATTTGAAATCTTTATTTTCCGATCGAACAAAAATTTACTTTTAAGTTGATCGCACATTCACGATATATCCCTGAATCTTTCACTTACAGTTAATTTAATAGGTTCGGACAACAATAGATATTGAAAAGCCTTTATTTTTGGGGTTGATCCGGTTAAGAACCGACATAAACTGGGGCAACACTAGAGATTCGGTTTATTGAAAAGTAGAATAAGAAACGGATTCCCGCTGGCCTGTGAAGACTTATGCTAACAAAAGACATTATCAAACAGGAGAAATGGATTTCCAAGGGATTTCGTTATATTTATGACATCGTAGATTTACCGCACACGTAGGTAGCAATTCTGCAAAAAATCACGGCATCTCTGTTGGAAAAAGTTCAGCTAAAATAATTTTCACTCTTTCAAATCCTCGTTTTGTCGGTAATATGAGAATTGGCGGTAAAGAGTATTTGAGGAAGGAGATTCAATAGCAATAATCCTCGGTAATCTTAGGAGCCCTAAATCGTGCTTTTAACAATTTCACGTGTGTTTACTGTGAGCGTTCATCCGTAAAGAGGCGATTACATAAAAGTGTAACTGGGTGCTTCCCTTAAATAGGGCACATCAAAAAGAAAATAAAAATCTTATCCCATTTACGATCGACACCATTAGCTGTAAGAAAAACATAGAGCGAAAATATATAAAAGAGACACGGCGTTACTTAGTCGTTCCGCTGATTGGAATATCGGTCTAAAAGCTTTTTTATGTACCCACTTACACGGGTAATACGCGAAACATTGACGTTATACCCGTAGGTGTTTATGTATGTTTACTTGTTTATTGGCTCATATTTTTCTGTTTAAAGTACAACTTTACTATCAGCCATGATTATTTACTCGCTCCGCTCAGGTGCATAACATCTCTACTTTATATACTTAAGTTTATTGTTGTGATAATAACAAACTTACCTAAAACACTGTTATGTTTACACTTTTTGTTTATCTTTCTATTCATAGTTAACTTTAAGCAACATAAAGAATTGTGTGTCTACCACAGCTTAGACACTAATACTCAAAAAGCAATGTTTTATTACAACTAATTACTCTCAGTTCTTAAGTCTTTTTTACTTTGAAAAACAATAATGATAATAATATACCTATATTTATATCATTTATCACAATATAAATGACATTACAAATTTAGTCTTAGTTACATAATAAAAAAATACATTATACCTGAAATAGCTAGAAACCTGTATTTCCACTAGGTCTCCACTTCATTGATGCAAACATATTTATAATAATTTATGTTGATCATTATGTACTTAGCATATACATATGTGTGTGTGTGTTTGTGTGTATACGCGTATATGTGTGTGTAGTAATAGATGAAATTGATCGATGACATTGAGTAACTCCTCAGTTTGTTGTACAAATAAATGGTCGAAGAAAATTATTCCGTACATGTATACGGCTTGACTATATAGATGCTTCATTTCATAATAATATGCTATGAACTAGTTTGATAGATAATAAACAAATATTTAACAAAACTATTCCAATTCTATCGGTACTGTGGTGGCTTATTAATTTCGTGTAAGCTAATAGAAACAAGCAAGAAACTATTTTCATATAAAGAGCTCAGAAAATCAATAGCTTAATAGTATTCATGAATTGTGGTGATAACTTATATACAGCACTAAATGGAGCGGTAGATATTGTTTGAAAACTATCCACCTAAAACTTACTTCAATAGTACTCCATTCTAATAAAAGTTAGTTTTATCATTTGTTTCGTGTTCCATAAATACTCAGTCAAATTTGTTTCAAAACTCAACCGTTCCAAACGGTACGAGAACGACCGACGAAGTATTGTGAACGTTTTTGCAAAAACATTATATTGTCATTTTTATTACCTTATAGCAGTTACCGACACAACCCTGCGCGAGTAATAAAGGCCTCAGCCGAAATGTTTCACTTAGCCTCAATACCTAACCATACCCGATGTTACAGTTCTGCTTTTATTATGTGGAGGTCATCTATTGTTCGTTTTCAAATCAAAACTCAATAAAACTGAGCTCCCTAAGCCATGTCTTTGTATTACAAATTGGAAAACATATTGTTATACCGTTAAATTACGCGTTTGCCTGCGATGAATGAATATACCAACGAAACCCAAATATGAAACTGTAATTGTAATTTTGGATGTGTTAATTTAAATATAATATTCTATTCAATATTTATGTTACAAAGGGCAAAAGGAAATTTTAAAAAGAGAACGTCCTCAAATTTAATCTACTTGTAACTGCGCTGTGTTAAAGTCTACTTAAAGAGTCTCACATTGATGGTTCTCAAATTATTCTCGCCGCTCGCCGGTCACAGATGATGTAATTAAGTAAGAAACATTAAGTTTGAAAGTAGAAATTATACTTTTAATCAAAATTGAAATAAGGATTGTTTGTTAATAATAAAACTATGAACAAAATCATATTATTACACGAGTAGTATTGTGCGAGCTAAATAAGTTTGCGACACCTAAGTAGGCGTAAGACAAGTTCGCGAGAGAGATAATAGCGTTAATCTGTGAGAGTCACCACTCGAAGCAGCGTTATCGAACCTCAAGATGGAGTCGATAAACCGTAAGGCTTAACCGATTACATCGATGAGGGCTGACCGAAGTGATGTTGGAAAAACTCTTATAATGAATCGTCGTATAATCATCCTTTGTACAATAGAGTCCTGCCAACTTCGACTCAGTATATTATAAATATATTACGTGTTACCTGTATATGTATGAGTAGGACTTAATGTGTATGTAGATGTTACTGTTTATGAACTAGAGAAACTTCTCGCTTGTCGGAATTTGTTCGAAACTTCCTAATTAGGGATGATACACTTAAAATATAAAATATTCAAGGGACAGCTAATCGTCGCACTAACATTGTAATTACAATCAAAGTTTAGAATATGTGATAATAAAGTTCCTTACATATAAATCAATAACTACATTTTATTGTGATAAAATAGATATATATTTAATTTATATTAAATTTAAAGTGTATTTTTGTACCTATTATTGACCAGAATTAATTGAAAAAGATGTCCTCTACTCTTCGAACAGTGTTTGCGATTAGACGTATGCATCCCTTTTCATTTTAATTTCAATTTGTAAAATCAAAGTATAAATTAATTTTATACTTAAATGGATACTTCCGTCACTAGATATATGTAAGTACTTATGTATGTGATATCGAAATAAAACATTTTTTTTTAATTATTTTTTTAGAATGGCGTCTAGATGCTGCTAGAAGCTATCACCAAGCATTATTCGCTTTTATATAATTCTATAGTTTCTCTTGTTAATCAAACAGTGCAAAATACATTCTATTTTAAAGCTTAAAAAATGTACTAATTGGTACATACTGCGAGTTAGTCACCAGTCTCTCGGTTTTCTATCGGATACATTTCGGAGAGTGTGCAGAGAAACTGCATATTTTGATTCCTCCTTCCCCATTCTAACATAGGATGACCAGACAATAAGACCAGCGACACAAGTACATGGTACACGAAGCGCTTTGCTTCCACTTTTATATTGCGTACCGGTGAGGATCGCGGTCAAACGCAAGACTATAACAGAATTTTAAAAAAAAGTGTCTCAAAATTTTGACTTATACAGTAATAAGAGAGAATGGGTAAAATAAAGAGATAGATAGAAGCAGATCTATTTAAACCTAGATATTATACACAGAGAAGTAAGAAAAAAGCTTCGTTGCGTCCTACCAGGTGTTATAACATATCGTGTAGAAACTTGGACACTCACTAGGTAGTTCTACAAATAGTAATTAAAAGAAAGTCAAAATAAAAGTAGCGCAGCAATCTATAGATTGAGCTACGCTAGCGTTTACTTTAAGAGATAAACTTGGGAACACGGTTATCTGTCAAAGAACCAAGGTTACGAACGTATCTATCTTGTAGAATATGCAAGCTAACATAATAATGAACTGACCAATCTGCCGCAGGACTGATGGCTATTGGAGCAAACGAGTCTTTGTGTAGAGATTGGGAATTGGCAAACGTCAGGCAGACTGTCCACTGTACTGGTAGACTGATGACGTAAAAAGGCTGTTAGGTTCGACCGGTTGCAATAGGTGACTAGTAGCAGAACGAATATTGTGGCGTAAATTGGTCGAGGTCAAGTAGTGGACTGTAATTTGAATGATTCTCTAATTTGATTGATTACAATTACGTTCTATTTATTTATAAGTTTATATCCTAACTTAATATTATAAATACAAATGTGGGTTTGCTTAAAACATGTAATAACGTTACGCTTTTACGCCTTAACTACTCGACCTATCATCATGAAATTTTGCAAATACGTTGTCAGAGGAACAGAAAAGAACATAGGATAACTTTCAACTAGAAAAGAGAATACTGTTACTAACCTAACCTAACCTACAATTAAACGAGCGAAACCGTGAGCAAAATTTAGTTATGTATAAATAGAAAATCGATTTGTTATTATAAATATTTCTCAGCTGCAACCTTTACCCTGTATACTACTGAACAAAGCAACAATACAAGTCTAAATTTAAAAAGAAATTCTCTGTTGACCTTCATTTCACTCTCTTTTCTTCCACGCCGCCGTTTTTCATCAACTTGTAAATTCATTACACACCGCACAGCTTGCGCGTACAAAAATACAAGAGACGGTAATATCGCGACACATAATTCACATAAAATGGCCTCATTAGGCATTTTATTCGTAACATACTAAATATAATAAATAACATGTGACAAAGCCTCTACAACCAGGAAGGTATTATGAATGAATAATCGACCGCGGTGTACTTCGTATGTTTTGGTTAAGTTTGCACCGCTAAACGTTCAGCGTTTGTTTACTTTTGATGCAAATCGTGGTAACCATATTAACTTATGCTCGGTTCTCGCAGATGTTTATCTATTGTACAGTTGTTCAAGAAGTGCTACTTATTTAATATTATTAAGTACTTGATTTTACTCCTGGTTTCGCTCAGTTAATCTAGATTTTGTCAATAAATTTTTATACCTCGGTAACAGTAATTTTGTATGAACGGTACCGTATGCCTTTTTTATACTTCTGATGGCGTATTGGTTGGTAATTTTTGGTTAACCGACTGCCACGCCTGAGGTCGCGGGTTCGATTCCCCCACAAGTCAAAAGATTGTGTGCATGGACATGGATGTTTGTCTTGGTCTAGGAGTTTCTATACATAATATAATATGTATGTATTTACAAAAAAAGTATATATGTATGTTTATCCATTGTCTAGTACCCATAGTACAAGCACTGCTTAGTTTAGGCTAGATGGTGGTGTGTGTATGTGATAGAATATTGTTATTATTATATTGACAAGTTAAGGCGTGATAGTGTAACAAAGAAACAAACTCATATTCACATTCACATTTACATATAATATAAGTTAGGATGTTTCAACTTATGTTTCAGAGTCAATGTTTCAATCACCAGATAAACCTTGACTGAGAAATAAATTTTACATTTAACCGCTTTCGTATAGGTACCTACATATACAGCAGATAAGATATTTGACATATTTATAACTTACAAAAAACATACGACGATTGATAAAACGGACCTTTGCATTGCAACATGCATTTTTGCTAGATACCCTTTTTATTTTGGGGTCAAAGTCAAAGTCAAAAATCATTTATTCATTAAGGTCACAAAGTAACACTTATAAACGTCAAAATATATAGGATAGTGAGTTTACTAATTTACTGAAGCTACATTTAGGTTAGTTGCTAGGTTCAGGCAAAGGGTAGAGCCTATGAGAAGAAACCTGCAAGAAACTCACGGCCACGCGTTTAAATCACCAATTAAATATAATATCAGTATTTTACAACTCAGACTAACAAGATGTTGCAGCCATTATGCCATATACTACTGACTATAAAAAACTAAAGATAAAAACAAAATAGGGTAAAATTTGTAAAGGGGTAAACGTTTGTAGTAATATGCTTGTTTTTGCAAACGTATTACATGCTCATATAATCATCACTGATTAGCGGAGTTAGCAAAGTAATAAAGGCAATCGATCATGGACCTTAAATTAATTATATGCCGAACTGAAAATATTTTTAATTATTAACAGACAAAGCAATGCTAACGAATAAAAAGAGTAGAAATCCTTTCTTAGAATCTTCTTCTCCCTAGCCTTTATTATTCCCAAGTCACTTGGGGTCGGCTTTTCTGGTCTAATCGGATTTGACTGGATATCAGTTTTTACACGGAGCGGCTGCCACCTGACCCCCGCAACCCGAAGGCTAACGATACCCTAAGGCTAGACCAGTGTCAGGATATTATAGGGCACTGACTTCCCAATAACGACTGCCATAGATGTTCATGGCAGCCGGGACCGACGGCTTAACGTGCTCTCCGAGGCACGGAGCAGGCGATAATTGTCAATCAATACGCACATAATTTCGAAAAGTCTTATAACTTCCGATAGTCAGCGGTGCGCCACGTGGGTTCGAACCCGAGACCCTCTGCATTACAGTCTGTTGGTCTCCCCACTGAGCTATCGCTGCTTCATCAAAATCCTTTCTCAGAATATTACCAACTAATAGCAAGTAAAGTCGATAATAAAAACAAAAATAATAAAAGTCGTTTTTTATATGGCCACTGTGTACCATTGGCATTTTGGCTACGCCACCTTTCCTTATTATATTCTTAATTATCATAAAATTAATTAGAAAGCTTTACCTATCTGGCTTAAAAACATATATGACGCCACCGATCATTGAGTCTATGGTGGCCAATCACAATATATTCTATTTTTACTCATTATACACACATTCTTAATTGTTTATCTTTAACAGATGTGAGTGGGTGGATAAATATCGCATTTTCATTAACAATTACTCTTCAATACGCGCTATTCGTTCCTTAAACAAGTAAGCGCAATTTACCGTACGTGTGAAATGCTCCACATCGGTTGCAAACGACAGAGACATAAAGTCGCACTTTATGACAACTTTCGCTAGTGATATTAACCCTAGCGAACATCTTAATCGATATCTTAAAATAGAACACCATTTCCTGTTAAATAAATAGCTTGAGATAATATTTTATTACGGGCTACTATCTGATAAAAGACGTTCCGAATCAGTACAAATTTCGTAGACGCTTTCAAAGCTAGATCCTCTTTAAACAACCCGTTTACTTAATTAATGCTCAGGTATAAGGTTGTTCTACAACAACAGCTTAAGCCGTAACGTTCATAATAAGCGACGATAGTTGAATCTCATCCAATTTGTAGTGGCCTCTATTTTTCCTTTTATCTTTTGGTAACATGACCTAAAGGCTAACTGGATCCAATTTGTCGCCGGCGCGTATTCGAAACTAGCCAATCACAAGGCGCCTCCTATTACACGAATTTGCTGGGACAGGGACGAGGCGATCTAATCGCCAAAGCCGGCTTCACCCAATACACCTTTTGCAGTGATAACTGATCTATTGAACTATCCATACAGTGGATTACCGCGGTGGCCATCACGAATATTCAATTAATTTGATACCCTCTTGTGTAACTATAGGTATAAAACGGTTACAGAATGTGTCACGGCAGTTATTCAAAATGAATTGGTTCTACTATATTCGGCTATATTCCCTATATCTGTCGGTGGCGCAGTTGTAGCACAAGCGACTGCTATGCACGACACCTCGGGTTCGACTCCCGACTAAAATTGAGTAAACTTACTAACCGATAATCTTTGAAGTTTATAAGTGTTACTTTGGCACCTAAATCAATACATGATTTTTGATTTGACTTTTACTACGACATAACACTATGCGTGTCCCGCCGATTACGTATAATGTTATATAGAGCCACTGGCATATCATTGTTGTACCTATCTAAATAAATAAATGACTACGACGATGATGTTACAAAAAGCTTACCTCATAACATTTTAACGTTACGCTACTCGCCAGCCGTGCTGGACTGCGTCCAACAAAAAAAAGTAAGAAGCTCGTGCATGTACTTCGCGCGAGCAGCTTGCGCATGTTCCCTGCGCCAGCTACAAGCACCGTTAATGTTTCTGTCATTTACAACCAATATAAAACATTTTATACATACGGCTATTTGAACGATGGGTATACAGAACGTATCAAACAATTATTAGTGCAATTGACATGAACAAAGTATATAATATCAGCCCTGTATTATTAAACTGTCCTATTGCTGGTGTGAGAAGGCTGAGGCCATAGTCCACCACGCTGGCCCAGTGCGGGTAAGCAGACTTCCCATATCTTTGAGAATATTATGAAGAACTCTGACGCATGTAGGTTACCTCACGATGTTTTTCTTCACTGTAAAAGCAAGCGTTCATTAACTATTTAATATGCACATAACTTCGAAAAGTCAGAGATGCGCCTTGGGATCTCAAGATTGGATTGGACTGATAAGACGTCGTAAGGTACATATTGTCATAAGTATAATATTAGGTACAAGTTGTTCTTTACACATTTATGGTTTTACAAGGGAATAATATAATGGATATTATTAGTGAACGTTTTACATCATAAAACGTAATTCCCAAAACTACTAGCAAATGAAATACAAAATAAATTGTGATCTCCACAAATATATTCTATCAATTTAATACAAAAAGTAAGGTCAGGTGTAGGCGTTACGCAATATATTTATAAGTACGAGGCGACAGTAAAATTACGAATTGAAATAGCAGTTATCTCCGCAGAAGCCTAATAAAAGTAACATTTTATTAATAGTACATTTCAAAATGTTTTGCTACCTCCATTATATTATAGCGAAATTGAAATTGGCCCGTCACGGTCGCGTGGTGTAAGTTAGTGTTTATTTTTGGAGCCGTTCGAGAGGTCTCGGTTTCAGTTTCAGTTGCTCTTATGAAGTTTTGAATGTTAGCACAGTCTTGTAATATGTTCAGTTGACGTTCCCCTTTACATTGGACGTAAAATATAGCTGATGAAATGTGGGTGCAATGTACCTCTGTCTACCCTCGTCAAGGTTATATATGCGTGTATATATATAGATACACGCTTATATACAACTAGAATACTGTTGTATATCCTTTCGTTTAACTAAACTACTTCAGTCCGTCAACTACAATACCAATAATATAATTTGCTTGGGCTAAAGTCAACCATGTTATTAAAATATCACATTTTTAGGCAAATGCAAAATCTTAAGGATACATTTTTCTAAATGTGTATGTCGATATGCATTTAAGAACCTGACCATATCTTCTTCTTCTGTCTAGCCTTTATTATTCTCTAGTCACTTGGGTCGGCTTTTCTGGTCTAATCGGATTTGACTAAATATCAGTTTTTACACGGAGTGGCTGCCATCTGACCTCCGCAACCCAAAGGCTAACGATACCCTAAGGCTAGACCAGTGTCAGAATATTATAGGGCACTGACTTCCCAATAACGACTGCCATAGATGTTCATGGCAGCCGGAACCGACGGTTTAACGTGCTCTCCGAGGCACGGAGCAGGCGATTATTGTCAATCAATACGCACATAATTTCGAAAAGTCATATAACTGCCGAAGTCAGAGGTGCACGACGTGGGTTATGACCATATATGTATAGATATTATTGACTACCGCTTTCTACTTCATTCAATGATTACCTATATAGACAAAATGTATTTTAAGAGAATACTTGCGTTATTTTGCAAAAATAAAACCGTTAATAACAGATTTTTGGTATTGTTTTCCTAGAAAGTTGGTTGCATAAATGGCATAGTCGTTTTAGTGGCCGCTTCGTAACTGCCACTACCTAAGTTCTTTTTCTTTTAATCATAGACAAAGCGGGTGATAGCAACAGTTTTGCCATAGCAACAGATTATCTCTGCCCCGGGCTTAAATCATGTCCCTAATTTACGGGAGGTTACCCGTCCCCACGGATGATAATAAGATAATATTACTGAGTATATGTAAGGCACCTTAATAGGTAAGCCCGTTTGCCACTGGTATAAGGACAATGTCTAACAATTTTAAGGCACATGTGACGTTTAAACTGTAAGAAGCCGTACATCCTTATGTTTGTAATGAAAATCAGTATGCAGTTATAATATGAAATTGTGTCTTTTATAATTCACTATTGCATATCATAACCGAGTAGTAAAGTAGAATTAGTAATTTTAAAAATTAATAAATACGCTTCTACTACTATACTATTATTTTAATGCCCAATATTATAGAAGCATACAAATCGATCATCATCAAACTATGTAGTTCTGTATACAGAATATATTAGAATATCGTTTTGCTAGTAAATATATTGTTGAACGAGGTATCAAAAATTAATTTGTTTATTGAAAAATTAAACCAATAACTTTTTTACAAATAAAATAATATTTCACATATATTTTAAATGTCGTACCTAATAACCTGTTGTTCTTAATAGTTTCGAAGATAAAAGTATATTTTGGCAATTGATACACATTTCAAAATTTGAATCTCGATTGGGAGTCAGTTATACCTACGGGTCTTACTCGCAATGAAGTATTTAAAAGGTACTAAATATCTATTGATTACCCGACGTTGTACTGATTTTTTTGTTCTAAGTTTGAGTGTATTTTCTGTTTTTTAATTATATGTTTGTACAGCTCCTTGCCATGCAGGGTTAGATCCCTGGTATGGGAGTCGTTTTCGAAATAAAAGATTTATAACTGTCCAACATGTTTAAAACAAATATATCTTTAATAGCTATCTAAAATTATAATATCGTTCAAAATTAATAAGCCACTCAAATTTAAATAATTATATGTACATATAGTTCAAATTTATATGAATTATATAAACAATACTATTGGAATTAATTTATTCATAACACGTTCACTATTTCTAAATAGCGTTACTAAACAAAATATAGTCGTAAGCAATTATGAACGTAATATTGTTGTATAATTTAACAGTAGCGTGTGCCTTTTTCATCAATACCTATAAGTTAGAGTATTTCACTTGCATTGGTATCTATATTTAATACACTTGATTTGATAGAATAGGGCACTCAGAGCTTACAAATTTAACCTAAATGTCCACTTATTTACGCCTATTAAGTTTGGACATATGGGCGCTATAATCAGCAGTCCACAACACACCCGGTGTATGTATCTTTTGTTAGTAGCGATTGTGCCAAGCGGAGCTCGCGAACTATCTCAGGCGTCTGTTTGAATACGACGTGCTTCACTACGTGGTGCAGAGCTTTCGAATTTGCCTGCTGAGAGCACCATAAACATTTCCCCTCTACGGACATTTGTGGACATTGTGCCGTGCCCCTAATAATACACCGTCATTTACAGGCAGAGACAGGTTAATATTAGCATTGTGGTGCAGTTTAAACTCATCCCTGTATGTCAAGTAGATATAATTATGTAGTACCCGAACAAAATTATGAATAAAATGAGTTTGAGGAGATTTATTACTAATACATAAACTTAAGTCAATGCCAATATAAAATGTTAGATAATTAGATAGAAAGAAAAATTAATACATTTTAAAATCTAAACTAATATTATTAAGCTAAAGCGATTGTTTGTTTGTTCATTTCAACGAGCTAAACTCTATAACTACAAGTCAGCAATTTTTTTTTAGTAGCGGGATATATCTTTATAGTATATATAATTCTTCTGTACGTGTGTTGACAGTGAACTCCTCCTAAACGGCTGGACCGATTTGAATGAATTCGTTTATTTTTTTTTTCGCCTATACGGGACAACGTCTGTCGGGACAGCTAGTTGCGTATAAATTTTTGTAATACTATGTCCTGGGAATCAAAAGGGAGACGTCATGCAACCGTATTCACTCAAATTGCGCAGCAAATCACCTTTTTTAAATTTACAATCTTTGCGGTATAAGCTATTAAGATTACAATTCCTATTCAAGTACTTTAAAGCCAGTTCACGTCCCCACCAAACAAAGCAATTCAAGGCGAATAAAATTTTAAGCACTCCTTTAGTTTTATTAGTGCCATGAGCGTGACCTTCAAGTTTTGGGGTCATTTGAGTACATAGGAGAATATAGGCCGCGCTGCCGTAAAACTCTGTATGTCGTGTCGTTAAGGGCGACTAATATAACACTTGAAACTCCGGCGACCAAAAGTGGTAGTTCTAATAGTCGTAAAGCTATATAACTGATAGAGCCTGGAAGAATGAAAATGGAATATGGTCGCTAAGTGAACATAAGTGACTGCGGCTGCGCGGATGGCGTAGCAGCTTAAGAGTTCGCCTCGCTACTGCTAGCGCGCCGGAAGTAGTGGGATAAATATTTTGTGGGCAAAAATTGTTTGACTATCGAATAGTATTCTTTGTGTTCGTGTTAATATATGTAAAGATCCCAGTGACATAGAAAAAGAAAGTATAAGAATAGTCGATCTTTCGACCATTTTTAGCGAGTTTAAACCATACATCATAGCATCGCATTTAGCCTTCTAAACGCGATGTTGTATTGTCGTACAAATTATGAACGTTAAAATTAAACAAACATATATAAATATATATTTCAAATTTTTTATCCCCTAGGTGGTAAGGTTGCCTGCCGCCCTCATTTCGCCAACTATGTTTTGAGTACCTACGTAATAGGAGGCGAGCTTGTTGCCTTCTACAGCACACAGTTTTAGAATCAGTAGCTGACAGAGAACAAATAACACCTAGTTAACTCTATATGGGGATCGTATACACAAAATATAGTGCTAGGCGATCACATAAGCATTGCGCTATCAGTGCAGGTAAAATTCTTATTTTTTAAACAGGGACTGCATGTGAAATATCGCAGCCACAAACAAAACGTAACTTCATGGCCAAAACACATTATATATTCGTACTTATTACGACCACTCAGGACTGAATCTGTAACATCATCGAGCGCAACTAATGTATATCGCAGGAAAAAATCTATGATAAGTATAATTATAGGTATGTACATTTATATGTATATTTATGCCCAACTCAGGAATCATAATCCAGACCTCATGCACAGCAGTCGCATTACTACCGCGGCAACGAGGTATTAATACCTTTAATATATTTATCATTGCTTTCTCAGTGTGTAGTACTATAATATACAGTAGTGTAGCGTAGTGGGGGCGTCAGGGGCGGCCCGCCTCGGGCGGCACCTTTGGAGGGCGGCATAATTTCACAATCAATAATAATAATATCTTGTAAATATTTAAACAATTTAGTGACGCATGTGAGGAATGGGCAGATGTACAATACACAATAATGGTCACTATTCTTGACAAAAATTTCTTTAAAATAACTGTATATTATATTCTTTTAAATTGAAATGTCTAAATAAAACGGCAAAAATTTTCTTTCGCCCCGGGCGGCTGACTCGCACGCTACGCCACTGATATTATACATTTGTACATTCACCGAAACCTCCTAAACTTGAACCGACATAAATAATAACAGAAACTTAATATACATACTATCTAATCCTGTAGGTATTCCCCACTTGACCCTACTAAATTACGAAACTACTTATTAGATTCACAGTTGTCGATCTGGACGAGATAGGCCTGTTTCCAATTAAATTGTAACTACCCACTATTTAGTATACTTTTCCTAAGTATATATTGAATACTAAGGCAATCACTTACAACAAATGATCAACATTTTCATTTCTATAATGCAGTCTTTCTTTCGTTTAGAGAGTAGAAGAATCGTTTCCAATTAATTAATGACAATACGGAATATGTACGCATATAATTTTAAGAAATAAGAGGTGCCTGCGGTGGATTCTACCGTAGACCTCTGCGTGCCAATCTAATGTTTTCTCACTGGTCTATCGCTAATCGTAATATTCTGTGTATATCAAAAACATGTTATGTCTAGGAAAGAGACGTGAGACATGTTTAATTAAGCAACTATTTCGTTTATTACTGGATTCGCAACAATGGCCGCAGAGTACGAGGTTAAACTAAAAAATGCCTAGAGGGTATATTTTCAAGTCGTTTAAACAGTAGCGTTGTATTAGAAAATTCCTAGCAACGATGAGCGTTGAGCTTTCATGTAACCTGTAGTGAGAGTTTATTCTATATGAGTCACGTTTGTGTGAGTCGATATGTTTTTTACATAAACATTAACTTGTGTCCGCGGCTCCGCTTACTTTTTTCTGGGTAAAAGGTCCTTTACCACGTGTCACAAAACTTCATGATGATCGGTCAAGTGATGATAGCACGAAAGTGTAAAAGAATTCGGATCTCGCACACTAGTGATAGTCCCGTTACATAGGAGATTGTACTATCATTGAAACAACAGGCACAAAAAAAAAACAAATGCTGGATCAACGTTATTAGTAAATCACACAAATTTTCGTCCCTTATCGTTCAAACCCAAACTCTCAGCACACTGGCAGTTATCAGGTGACTACTTAAATCGTGCAATTCATGTAGTCAAATTACGAGGATACTAAACTCAGTTTATATTATAAATGCAAAAGTTTGACCGTTCTTAGTTTGGTAATTTTTTTGTACGAATTTTGCTCAGGCTCGGCAATCCAACCCAGTGCTTTTTGATCCAACCCCGTGCTTTTTGATCCAACCCCAGTATTCAGATTCTCAAAACTTAACAAGATTAACACGATGTGCCATTAAAATTTTCATAGTCTTGACATCTAGAACAAGATTCAGTACATGGAAATAGGCTCGTGACTTAAACATTAAGTTATGCTTGTGAATATTTTATAGCCGAGCCTAGCCCTTCAGGAAGATAGAGTTATAAGGTTATATTCGCAGTATCCGTTTTATTCCGATTGTGCACAATACATCGCAGTTACTGTGATGTTAACAATAGTAGCCTCGTTATTTATACGCGTAATGTAAACTAAAATAATTTTAAATCAAAAACGTTCGTTTATATTATTTGCTCTACATATATGAAGGTATTTTCACATAATGCAGTACATAGTAGCAAAACGGAGAGTTTTATTAATAAATACAAGCGGTTGCCACCAACTTCATCTGCACAAGAATGATATATGTGAGGGATGTGATTTTGTCCGAGACCCTTGCCGAAACCCACGATTTTTCAAGCAGTCATATGCAGCAATTTTATTTAAAACAAATATAGCTACTTATAAACAGTCGACGTCTTATAACACTGCTAACACATATTATAAGAAGTTTCACTTTAAGTTGGTCTCTTCAGCTACCATCAAAATTGGCTCGTATATATCTCTGTGAAGTTTTATCCATGGGGAAATAAAATAGTCGCATAAACGCAATCTAAATTCATATCTTTAAATAGGTTATGAACAAGTTTTTGGCGTACTGTCTTTTATAGTATTTAATCCCCATAAGAATATAAGTTACGCCGCAGCTGCGGGAACCGGTGTCCTCAATATTTTACAAGTGATTTCGGATCTCGTAAAAATACAAGAACTTAGATCGAAACTTTTAAAAAGCAACTCGGCCCTCTTATTTTTTCCTTACAAACCCATTGCGAAGAAGTTGGATAGTTTTACATCGGAGACCCTTCGATAAAGTGTCATAATTTAGGTGAAATATTGTTTTTCTGGCAAGGGGAGCATATTTCGTTATCTTATTTGTGGTTTCTGAATAAGTTATAGTTTCTTTCCTTTCAATAGTATATATTTACGAAACTGACTTCAGAGACCTGTTGATAATGTTATTTATGTAGTCCGCCAACTCTTAGGACGTATAGTCACTTTATTTTGAATACCCTTTTCTATTCAGGTAAATATATTGTAACAAAGAAAAAGTTGGCTGCACAATACAACACGACTATAATACGAGTAGAAATGATGCCACCATTTAAGACACTCATTTTAGTCTCGCCAAATGATTTAAAGGCAATTAGAATTGCAATTAAAAGTTGAAACAGAATAACTATTTCTATGAATATTAAGATCGTTTATCTTATAGTTAGTGTCGAAACAAGATCGTAAATAAAATATGTACTGAAATAATTTTAAAAACAGAACTAACATATTATTCGTCGTTGAGTCGAACTACATTCGTCGTATGAAGGGAGGCAAAATGAGAGCCATCAGACGAAACTTTTCTCTTTGCGCGAAAGTTTGTGATGTGAACAGAAACCCGGAGCGGCGTCCCTCGGGACGTACATGCATGTTTAATGGCGTCCTAGAAAGGTCAAGAGTCTGAATGTGAGTGGAAGTAGTGAATACATTACCAGCTCCCGAGTGGGCAGGTACTCAGAGGCAAGCAGCCGTGCCGTGACAACCTCTTTTCTAACTTACACGAACTAACACGCCGTGGACAGGTAGTTTGTAGCTGTCTCTCAAACAAATTAATTGTGTCTTAGTTTTGAGCTGTAACGAGGGAGCAACTCAAACAAACTTTTGAGAAAGGTACGAAATGGAAGTGTTGGCTTCGCCTGCGCCAACATTATACCGTGAACTCGCAAAATTTTGACGCGGCACGACGTTGACTAACGGTTAATACAACTGGCCTGTTCCGAATTGAAACTTTTCGTATTTAGAATAATGCTTGCAACTTGTTTTACAACAAAATTATGTACAATGTTTTGAATATTTTGGTAGGCTGGTGAAAAATATACCAACGTTTTTGTAACATGAAGATTAATTTTATAATAGGAACTTGCCCTTTTACCACCGTTTAATGAAATAGTGTAAAATATAAATTGTTGCCAGAAGCAAGTGACTAAATCTGCGGTTATAGTAATATCTTCCTAAAGTCGTTTATTCAACAACGGACTATCGGCCCGTTATAGAGATTGATGGAAAGGACAAAAACACATCGTATACCAGCTGACATCCTACCGCTATAAGAAACGAAATAGGTCAATATAGCGCTTAACCAAGCTTAGAAATCGTGCGCTGTGTTGTGCGATACAATAAATAGGTAATTACTTATGAACCAAATAGTAAGGACAAAAGGTGTTTAAATTTAAACTAACCTTTTGGCGGGTTGATATGCAAGGCGCTCCTGAAGAGGCTTTCTTCATCACGCCAGTCCAGATTTCTCCGCAGCGTGTAGCCGCACATGGCACACAACGTCACCAGCAATGCCAACATGAACAGTCGGCTTCGCGTCTCGCCTCGGTGCCAGTTTCGTGTCAAAACGCCGGCCCCCAGGCCCAGCAATAAACAGAAACCAACACTTGGTATGTATAAAACACGCTCCGCCACTACAAAGCCAACGTAGAAAAGTAAATTAGTCGCAGGCACGAATGGCAGTACCATAAACGCCATGAATATCAGCAACGCAACTTGGGGACTTCGATAAACGTTTCTCTGCGTATTGTTCGCTCTGGATTTCGCAAATGATATCGGGCAGATGCAACTAGAATTGTGCATCGTTATATTATTGTTGTTGCTAGCCCGACAAATGCTCGAATGCTCGTCAGACAGTGAATGTTTGCACCCAGTGCACGGACACAATAGCTTTTTAGATGATACATTCTCTTTGTGCGGTGCATGATAGCTTTTTCTTTCATAACAGTCTTGTCCTCTATTATACTGCTTGCAATTATAATTCCATTTGTGCTTAATTTTACAGTACTGTTTTTTGTAGTATTTTGCATCCCTTAGTAAATTGTCCTGATGCTTTTTAAATTCCTTCATTAGCGTTCGCCAGGTCACTTTAGAAATAGCGACGTAGAACACGGCGGTAACGATATTCCTCGCATCGAACAAGCTCGTTATCCTCGGTATCGAGTCCATCGACCAATCGAAGCTTAGATGAAAAGGGTACAAAAGAAGGAAGAAGTTGAAGACGGGCAGATAAGCAAAAGTGTAGAGGCGCGTGAGAATAGAGGGGTCTCGCGAGGCGGGGTTATCAGCGGCCGCGAAAGCCGTTGGCGCGCCTGCGAGTCGTAAGCGCCAGTACAGGAGAGCGAAGCCCCCAGTTCCCAGCGCGCAAACACTCCGCCACCGATGCTGAAACAATAAAAAATGTAATTTAATAAAATTCTCATAAACGTCGAACAGGAGCGTTCAAGTGAGAAGCGAACAGTTAACCACCCTCAACTTTTAAGAAAGGATCTAAAAGTATCAAGTTATTCCCAATTCATAAAATAAAGTTTATTCATAAACGCAAAGAGAAAAGTTAGAAATTTCAAGTTTTATTTTTCTAAATATTCTTCCCGGCTCCATAGTGATTGATTACCTCGCAGCAATATTTCATTAATATCTGTCAAAGAATTTGCCGCCACGTAATGGAATTATAGTATTTTTTTATAGGTTTTTGGATGTGTTACTTTAAGATTTAGAAACATTTTAACGTCAAACATAACGTGCTTAATCAAATTTATTTAGCAAATTAAATTAAGAATAAGCGTAATAATTTATGTGGAATCGATTCATTAATTGAAACATAGTATAACTTAACAAAACAACGTGCGCACGAAACAATCGAGGCCATCTTCGGGTGAGAGATTAATGACCATTTTACCGAGTCGTCAACCGAGCAGGTTTTCTACATGGATTTATTTGTTCTCGTTCATACGACAATGAACTTTATGCCCCTTACTTTATGGCTCAGATTTTAACTGGCAAAAGGACGGCGGTATTAAGAACTAATCCTTGCCGCCCGAGAACGTGTCGTGAGGTGACTAAAACTAGTGAGAAACTATGGTACCGCAACTCTACTCTCACAATCTACATCTTGGCGGATATAACTATATCAGACTCTGTGTATTTACTTTTTAATAGGAATTGTTTAAAGAACTCCAAACTCTTCCATGTTTGTAATATAGATGACACAATAGACGTTATATACACATTGAAAATTATTTAACGCTATCAATAACAAGGCAAAGAACCATAGGTAAATATTTATTAATTTATATTTTGCTTAAAAGTCGATGAATGTACCTAATTATTATTGTTTGCACCCTACTTATTTATTTTGATAATACGCTTGAAACATTACAGCGACAGACGTTTGAAGACCAAAAATTAGCTATTAATATGAATGGCTCCTTCTGAATAGCTAGTATATAACCAGTCAACGGTTAAACGTACCACACCCATCCATATAACTAATAATTTTAAGCCACGGTGAAGGCACCCCGATAAAACTGATTTATAAAGGAGCGAATCGTGGCGAGACGTCCCTTAGATTATTAAATTACTACTAGCACGTACATAACGCCGACCCTCTTTTAGGCACTATATGATTAATATGAAAATACGATCAGTTAGGTATTTTAATCTACTTAAAGTGGTGTTATTATGAAAGTTTTCTCGGTTATTTAGTGGCGGTGGGGTTCGATCCTCACCGCGCCGTTCCGCGGAGTACGCTGCCGGCTTGTTAGTAGCGAGAAGCTCGAGGAAAAGATTTATGAAGGTTACCGCGTCCCCTGCCCGACCTGGCCCAAGGGAAACCCCTCGCAGAACTAACGACGCCGTTTCGGATTTCTAGCACAATTTACACCACCGGGGGAGTAAATCGGAAATCTCGGCGAAACTTAGATGAACTACAAATTAATCAACCCGAATGAGGAGAAAAAGGCTGAATGATACAAAATACTTTTTGCACCTTCGCGAATTGCCGCCACTATTAGGAAAACGTGAGTTATTTAACAAAAGTATTTCAAGGAAAAATAAAACTGCAATTAAATACCGCTCTTTTGTAGGAGGAAAATCTTGAAATAGGAAACATCAATCATTTAAACAACCACAACAGCGGTTAAGCTGAACATTGGAGCTTCGCAGGCATTCCACGCTATTACAACGTAAATCAAAGACCCAGTATTCATCGAAGGCTTATGTCAAGTGTACTAATTAGATATTTAGTTCATCTCATTTGGGTGTGGGTGGCTCACTGCCATGAGAGGTAAACAATTGTAACTGTTCGACCATACAATGGTCACCCATAATAGCCTTTCTTGTCGTACAAAGTAAAATGAATGCAAATAGGTAATATCAATTAGTATATATTGCAGACAAATATAAATAAGATATAATATATACGTATTTTCGGTAAATTGTCGACTTGTATTTCATCAGCTACGAGTTGAAGTCAAAGCAAATAACTTAATGAAATAAGCGAGCGAGCTTGGCCTAGACGTCAGAGCAGCGCTTATCTGGAAAATTTACTGGCTGGCTGACATTACCATCGTCGCCTCGCAAATGCCGACTCATTTGCCAGACCGTTTGAAAAACCCTCAGCATTAAGTAGTAACGAATCTTCATTCAGAATTCGTCGTATTTATTCGAATCGGTAAAATTATTTTATTTAAGCAGTGCTTCAAATAAAACTGAAGCGCTACTTCTGCAGAATCGTTCGAAATTACAACCCTGCATTTAAATCATAACACTCAGGATATTTAAAACTATTCCGGAATTAAAACATCGATGTTTCCGCGTTGATTGTGCTGTTTAAAACAGTAAGTTTGTTTAATGTCCTACCTTAATTTTCCGGTTCAGTGAACCGAAATAATATTCATGTAAGGCTGTGAGCAAAATCAACGAAGCTAGTTTATACAAACGTAAGAAACGCCGCTTATTTTTTTGTAAAAATAATCTTCCGAGAAGCTTCCAGAATGGAAATATCTCACAAATAAAACGTTGCCACAGAGATACCCTGCCTATGAACTCATAAACTCGCCGAGGTAGACGACGGTGCCGAGGGCTCCATTAACTTTAATACCCTCATAACTACATGACGAAATTTCTACAACAGGAAAAAGCTCTTTTAATTCCGACCGCCAAGGTCTTTGACAGGGAATGACAATATTTTTATACTGCCACAATATACAGTGTATATAAAGATACACACCCCGCCCTCAATTGCTTTATATTGCAATCCAATATAATCATAAATTGTTTGCCTAAACGCTTGATTAAAATTAACCAAACACGGAAGCTCAAAGAGTTTATATTATATAAGTCTCGGTGGAAAACATCGATTAATTTAACAGGCTTTCGCATATGGGTATCGTCACGTGCACACTCGGAACAAAATTGGTAGGTCATACATAGGGTAATGAACTGAGTTCGAGTAGCGACCCTCTCCACAAAAGCCGGATGCTCCAACGCTGCGCCTGTTGGTGGTCCATTTACACATGCATTTTATTAAAACATCTTCCATTTCTATGCACCGTACGACCTTTAATTTTGTCTCTCTATCGGAATATAGTAACGTAAACGAAAACTACTTAGTTTCACCTGTAGCGAAAGCGCAGATCCCAACTTATGAATCCTAACGAATATCAGTTTATTTTTATATTAACTAGTCGACTGACTATTATGAACTTTAGCATATAACGTATATCAGAGAGTAGTCAGTGGTACAGAAAAAGATATTGGGTACCTATCACTCTGAAAAGTAACTATTCCCGAGCGTAACCGCGTCTAAAAGTTTGTATAGTTTAAATTTAAAACAACCTAAGTTAAATTAGATAAATAATTGATGTGATGTTATCTAAAAACATTTATAAACTGCATTGGATATAACAGAATAGCCTATTACCTTAATTTTACCAAAATCACAAATCCATCAGTCCCACTATGCTGCCACCTATATCAACGATAGGCATTAAGTTCTAAACTGCAAAGACGAATGGAGCTCAGTCCTTGGTCAGCCTGAGTTGGCCATAGACCTAAGCCAGGGTAACTCAGGTATATTCGAATCTAGTCCGCCTAACCCACAGAATCTTCCTGTGTCTGTAAATCTAACTAATTTTGAGATTACGCAAAAGAAACAAGTGTATTCAAAATGACGCGAATATGAAACATATAACTTTTAATCAACGCGCACCGCTTATTTTAATACTAAGAGCAATGATAACAAGAACAGTACAGTCTCATATTTCACAAGTTGCATTGCTATTTCTAAGGTAAATAAGCAAGTTTCCTGTGGCGAACAAATTTCATATCGTCATAAGCAGGTAACTGGTGAAATTCGAGTCACGTACTCACGGCAGCAAATAATATTATGAGAGAAATCGTGTCTGGTGGGAGTATAACTTTGTCGGTATTCCGTCTCCAACGTGGATGCCTGCTCTTATTACTTATACTAGCATTTTGCCCCGCGGGCGGCGGCGCGGCGCACAGATTTAACTGTTTATTATTAGATAATATATTAAAATGTCAATTTGTTGCATTGTACAAAATAACTTTTGTCGCACATATTGTGTATTATTTTACATTGTTTACATGTTTGTAACTCAATCATGCGTAAACCGCTGTAGGAATTTGAATTCAACTTAGGACACAGGTGGACCATATCCTAGATTAACACATATGGTACTTTATATCCCGGTAATAGGTTCCCGCGGGATTTATACAGGTGAATACGCTGGCAGAAACTAGTTATGTATTATCCCCGTAAAGAAAAAAACAGCCGTTTGTTTTATCCATAGTAAGCTATGCTATTTCTTGGTTTTCTCTGTGTTTGTTATTAGAAAGCTCAGCATAGATTATTTATTCCAATAAATAATCCCTGCTGGGCTCTCTGTCTATCAGGCAATAAATATATTTAGTCACACATGTTTGTTTATTTACATTATAGCTCTTACCTAATTGTAAGATAAAATCAACATAATTATTGAAATATCCAAAGAAATAGTACTAGTGTGCGAAATAAAAAATAGTGAGGGAAGAAAATAAGACAATAATGTAATGTAATTCTTTCGCAAGGCAAGTCAGACTTTTTTAGATCTTCTTAAAACCGAGTGACTAAATGAAGCGTAAAGAAAATTCTTCTCCAGTTTTTGTGTCGTACTGGCAGCATAGAGAAAAGGTTTTAATTTTATACTCTTTGATTTAATCTAGTTGAGTCACAGTTGTGTCGACATCTGTTCATTTGCGTACTAAAAATAATAGCACGCGAGTAACAACTTCATTACTAATCTATACATTATTTCAACCATTCCCTTTTTAAAAGCTCTAACCAGTTAGTATTAAAATATAAATAGTAAATGGATACATTTAGTTTATATAAATTATATACAGACTCTTTTCTTCTTTTGTGTGCACGGTAACGAGCGATATTGTACTGAAATATTATTGTGAAAAGACAAGTTTATAATTTTCAATCAGAAAAAGTTCTATGTAGAACTTTTAAAAAGAGTTGCCATCGTCTTACGTAGAGAACCTTGTGAAGCAGACAGTGAATACAAAGAGCTCAATTTACGATGAATGCAAAATACGTACCTATATTTTCACAAACTGAGATATACCGATGACTCAATATTAAATTTAATGGCTTCACAGATATGTAGGTAAAAGTATTTTATTCCAAACAAACATATACCTCTAGCTAAAATAATTAACGTCACACCTTACGCTAAGAAACAAAAAATAGAAAACAAGGTTAGCACGTACCAAGTTGTTTTTGGACGGAGCAAACTATTTGCGCCGTCTACGGCGTAGCTACGCGACATGACAGCTGCTACGTGTACTACGGCTACGACAATAAGCTATAAATTTATTATTGGTGCCAAACATTAACCAGAAAGTTTGCGCTGCCTAAAATATATATTGAAGAAATAAGAGTACCTACTTCCTGATTGTAGCAGAGAATATCAATATATTCACAAATACAAAAGATTTGCATTGTTACAGAGCTCTCTACTTTTCGTAGAATAAAGACTTATTACTACGGATCTCAGGAGCGCATTCGACCTACTCCACGTTAACAGAGGCAACTTTGTGACGAAAATAATTCAAGTTTCGAGTTTTAATTGGAGGTCAGACTAATGCTATCGATTCGTACCGACGCAGTTCGTACCTATTCCATTCTTTCCGGTCGTAGATATTTACTCAGTAGTAGGTATTACGTCCGCTCGGTAAATAATGGTAAACCGAGTATTTACCGTGACAGTAAATGTCAACAGACTGTTCGCTTTGTACCGACTGGTAAAGCAAACAAACGTAATCCTCACCGCTCCGAGGATGAGATAGTCGGGATACGGGGGGAAGGGTGAAAGATGAAAGATCGTTCCTTCTCAAATCGGTGAATAGATTCCAGTTTATTTTTCAATTTGTTATTCTTATAACCGAGGCTATTGAACACATAAATATTAAAGGATTCGCTCGCACAAATTTTCCTTGCCGGAGCCTAAGGCGCCGGGTTATTAAAAAAGTGTCCCTTTTATGCATTACTTACTTTATAATTAGCTGCGAATAAAAAGGGAAAGGTCTTGAGAAAAATAAAGGGTTGACAATAATAATTATTGTGTAGGTTATTTAATTGAAATATACGCACATACTAAAAGACTACATGATAGAAACTAGATTATTTTATAAACAACATTTTAATTGACTATTTTACAGCATCTATACTTCTGAGGATACTAAAGTGTTTTCTGTACTATACTTGAAATAAGCTTTTATTAATAGCCTTTAGTTATTTTAACTAGGCGAGAAAAAATGACTTTCAATATTATTGCGACTAGAATAATTTTATAATATCCGTAACATGTAATTCTATTTTTTATCGTAATGCCTATTATTGATGTGGATGGTGTTAAATTATTACATTACCTTGCATATAAAAAACAAGCTTTAATTGTTAGCATTGAAAATTATAATGAGGAGTAACAAAAATTGCTATGATAACTACTGGAAGGTACTATGCGCATAAACTCAAACATTTGCAACTAGTATTAATAATTTCACCTTTAACTAAAGCTTACTCTACCGTAACATGTAAAATCTACTGCCGATTGCTTCCCACGACTGCTACTTAAATTTAGAATATGTCTTAAGCACTTAATCTTTTGAGCCTACATTTGGCGAATTGTGCCAAAAGCGAGCTTTAAACATTCCAAAGATGTTACAGAATCAGTTAAATACCGAAGTATTTTTAACTTTGACTTCTATCGATATTGAGTACCTTCGAACCTTTCTTTTAATTACAATTCCACGTAAATTTCAGAGCTATTAATGAAAAAATAAAGTAAAGAATTTTTGCCGCGTCATTATTATGAATGATTTAGTACTAGAGATTATATCGTTAATTTATGCTTAAAACCGCTAAAAAGGTTTGCTTAACAAGTTTTCAGCCTACCTGGTTGTACGACATATATACCACGGACGTTGGATAGAAACGCGCAAGTTTCCAAGAACTAGTCTAAATCCTATAGAGACTATCAACATTTTTACTTTTCCTCTAGGGCTCCTCGTGCACTATTGATCCTATAAATAATAAATTGCTGCGATAGCTTTGGAAAAGACATGAGCCACCGACCTCTGTCGTCTGAACAGTGTCACCTAAAGGAACTCTTAAACTACACATTGTAGGAAGACAATACAAGATTCCTGTTCCACTGCTATTCTCTATGGGCCTTACGCACTGACCCAGCTGGGCTAGGCAAGGTTTTAACGGTAAAAATATCTCTGAGAGCGCCACTTGAACCTTTTATACAAGTGAAGTACCTCGTGAACTCGTAGTGCAAGTTTAAACGCATGTGCAGATGCCGATCGTATGGTTCCGAATTCAATTCACGGTGTTCTGTCAGGAAACATTGAACAGTAAGCCGGATTTTGGATACGTGCCCAGTACTCGACAATAGGCTTGCTCGCTATTGGTTAGAGCTAATTATATTGTGTTACATAGGCTAAGAGATTCTTTCGCCCAACGCTTTAAGGAAATTTGTTGTAATATTATGTTAGATAAGGATATAATCTGTGTTTACATTGTTATATGGCAATGGAAAAGTATTCCGTGTCGTTCCTGAGATCCAAACGTTGGCCAAGACATGAAATGAATGTCAAATTAATACATATATTTCAACTAGCTTTTTTGTATAAGGCATGATGTGGTTGACATATTCTTATGAATAAAAACCACGAAACAAATGAGATTAAAAAAAAAAAAAAAATTAGCTTTTGCCAGCGGCTTCACTCGTACCAAAGTTAGATCATGTTAGTAACAGTAGAATGTTTTTAAATAAAATATAGCTATATTACTCGGTGATAATATAGCTTTCTAATGGTGAAAGAATTTTAAAATCAGTGTAGTAGTTTTAGTAAATCCAAACAAACCAACAAACGAACAATAAAAAGAAAGCTTTTCTCTTTACAATATTAGTATAGATACCATGGAATTATTTATATTATATTAAATATAATATATTAATATTTGAAATTGCAACAAGTTATTTTCCAAAGAGACAAAGAGATTTTGGAAAAATTGGTTAATGATTTCGACCGTTGGTTAAGGTTCGAATTCCGAAATATAAACCAATAGATGCGACTAAGTAACCAAATCAAAGTAGGTCAAACGTACTAAAAGTATTACGAGGTGTGTATAAGTAAAAATGTTTGTACTTTAGTAGCGGTTAACTAGACGCAATAACCACTTGAACTTTCGTGTATAACACTCATAAAATTATCACGAAGTTACGGGGAAACTTGAAAACAAGCTGTTAGTAAATTGATCCTAAATAGTGGCAAGTATTTAACAGTACATAGTTTTAAGAAATTTTATACGTTTTATTTACGTTAACAATGAATATTGTTAATGTTGTTTAGTCTACAAAGATAACTGTGTACCTCTCCAGTACTAGTAGTTGAAATAATATAAATTTATCGAGTACAGTTATTTTAAAGCACTCAGTATTTATATCACTAAAAGAGTAGAAAGATGTTTATTTCAGCCGAATTTCGACAACTATGTTTGTAGATCTCAAATAATAACGGTCAACGTACTGAACACATTTTCAGCTACTAAGAATTTCCTAACAGAGGCATCAAATGACATATATGGCGGCAAATATTTATCTGCTAATTTAATTTTATACAAAACTGACGGACTTAATGCCAATGGCAGTCACTGCCAGATAATCATATCAACAGTAATTATTATTATTTCTTTCTAAAGACAACTCTCACTTTTAAATTGAAGTCATGTGTTACGAAAGACATTAAAAATATTTAATTCAATAATATAAAGTACACTTAATTTCATAACAATTATTTGCACATTGCAGGTATTCATTCCAATCCCGTGTGGAATTCAAATACACAACATTCCGCGCGGCGGCAGTGGCCAGGCCAACACTTGCTCGTAATGTATCTCGAGCAATAATTAAAGATATAATCATAATCACAAAGATATAAGATCTATCGAATTTAACCTCTCAACCAACTCTAAAACGCCGGCATCCGAGCTTAATCGGACTATTTAAAACGTAAATTTTGTTATGATAGTTTCCTTTTGTTTGAATAGCTTTTTGATATTTTCGTATTTTTGATAACTGGGTTGGTTAAGCGGTTAAAAAGCTAAAAAGTTGGTCGAGTGTGTTAAGCACACAATTAACTTTAATACACAACAAACACTATACTTGCCCACAACTTGACAATCTACCTCCGAGTTGATACGATACTCTTGAAGCTCCGTAAATTATTTTGATTTAAAATAGTAAACATCAATTAATTAACCAAAAAACAACTGAACTCAGTAACTATAGTGACAATTCATGTGTGGAAGTGTTTGTAAACATTAATAACTAAAATACAGTGAATAAAAATGTAATACTACAAAAACTACTAAAACAGTGAAAAAGTATAAATAAACAATAAACCAATGATAAACAAATATTAAACAGTCAAAACAACTAATTTATAACTAACAAGTGTTCATTTTTGTGTTAAATAAGTGTATAAATATTATTCATTCCACAAGAAGTACGGTATACATTGCAAAAAATTCCTGAGCTATGAATCATATAACCGCCGTTGCTACATTTCAAAATACACATTTCTAATAAAGTATACCACAATTTCAACATTACTCGCAACGTTTCGATGACTGAGTTGCATAAGACGTAGTTCAAGACGATATCGAAACGGGGTGGCGGGCGTTCAAACCCAGGCCTGTACTGAGAGACACTTTTTGTGACATATTTTCAATTCAAATTATAATACTAAACAAATCATAAAATAAGAATAGCAGAAACCACAAAAAGTAAAGAAAATCATCTTGCTTTGAAGTATTTACCATCAGCAAATCTTCAATAGAGGGCGCTGCGGTGTAAAAATGGACACAGAAAACATTACCTATCGTAGACCTCACAGAACAAGTTCATTGAATAACCTTGCTAACATTTCAATTGACAACACCATATTTGATAACACAATGTTGAGTATACCCGACAGTCTTCACAACAACAGCTGTTCACTAGATGACTTAAATGAGCAGGTTAAAACACTTAGGATTCAACTGCAGAGCGCGCATCAAGAAATTGAAAACCTGAACTGCGAAAATTTTCGTCTTAAATCAGACCTACAGAACATTTTGAAATCTAACAACGCGTACAAAAAAATATGTTCAACGCCTGAGAGGAGAAGTATGACGCCTGGATCAGCGCGTGGGAGCAAAAAACGGGTAAACAAAAATGTATGTAGTTTTAAAAATTACGACCAATCACAACCCTGTGAAAATGTCGCTCAACGTACGACTATGCTACTTGACAAAGAGACTCAAAGCCACCACTCACAAGAAGACACATTATCACAATCGCAACGCTGTGAGAATGTCGCTCAACGTGCGACTAAGCTGCTTGACAAAGAGACTCAAACCCACCACTCACAAGAAGACACATTGGAAATTTCATCGTCATCTAGATGTCATGTAGATCATTGCATAAAACCTATAAATAATGTAACAACACCGAAACGAAAGAACAAGCTTATTATTTTAACAACTCATTCACCCAAAGGTTCACTGCCTATGGTGGATAGCGCGTTCTCGGCTCATTTTGATTTTTGTCAATATGTAATTCCAAATGGTACTGTAAAGGAACTCCTGTGTGATATTGAAATCAAACTGAAAGACTTTACTTTTAACGACTATTGCATTATCTTTATAGGTGAAAACGACATAAAAATTGAAACAAGTTACTCATATATAAACACTATAAACTTGATAAAAAAGGCCCTACAAAAAGTGACTCACACAAATAAAATAATTTGCCTACCAACATATATCACAGGAGCCCCTATTTATAATTATAAAGTAGAAATGTTTAATAATCTTCTTTACCTTGACATTCAAAACAATGACTATGCATTCTTGTATGACAGTAATTTTTATCTAACACTTGACATGTTTTCTCAGACTACTGGTAAAATTTGTAAATACGGTATGAAAAGTATATATGACCATATTATGAGTAATATCTTAATAGATTATTCTTTAATTAACAAAAATTATATCAAAGGACATGACATTATATATAATAATAACAGTATTAATTGCCAAAAAGAAGGTTCCCAAACTAATGAAAATGTAGCCAACGCTCAGTTTTTTCTCTGAATCATATTTAAATATACTTCATCAAAATATAGCAGGGTTATTGAGCAAATCTGATGCCCTTTGTGTGCATTTGGAAGAATTAAAAGGCAATAATAAAACTGTAGATGTTGTATGTATAACCGAACATTTTATGATGGCCGGTCATGAATTGCATTTATGTTTACCTAATTACATTTTGGCCTCGTGCTATTGCCGTAAAAATAGTAAAAGAGGAGGAACATGCATCTTATTGAAAAATCAATATAAATTCAGAGAAATCGTAGATGTTAGGAAATTCTGTATTGATAATATATTCGAATGCTGTGCTGTTGAACTTGTCGATTACAAAATAATCATTCTTTCCATGTATAGAGTACCTCAACAAAATAATTTATATACATTCTTTCGACGTTTAGAAAACCTTTTAAATTTTATAACTAAGATTGACTCAAAACATATATTAATTGCCGGTGATTTTAATATTGATGTCATGAAACAAAACAATTTAACTTTAGATTTTAAATGTCTACTGTTAAATTGTAATCTAAAATTAGCACTACACCAACCAACCAGACTAGCTAGTCAATCATGCATCGACAATTTTGCGCATAATTTTAGAAATAATTTTAAAACTAAAATTTTAGATTTGGGTCTATCTGACCATACTGCTCAATTAATAACAGTTCCCGTAAAGAGAACGCCTACAATAAGCTATTGGCGAACCAAGAAACGCGATTACAGTATGGAAAATATTAAAAAATTCAAAACATGTATTAAAAGTCTATCATTCTCATCTATTTATAACACTGAAGATCCAAACTTAGCTTACCGTAACTTTATAACAGATTTTAAGTTATTTTATGACTTATGTTTTCCAGAAATACAATTTCTTATTAAAGTTAACAACAAACCAAAATGGGTATCGCGAGGTATCATGACATGTAGTAGAAGGAAGAGAGATTTACTCTGGACATCTAGATTAAACCCTACAAAAGAAAATAAATTAAAATACTATAAATACTGTAAAATATTTAAAAAATGCATAGGACTAACAAAAAGAGCACAAAACAACTATAAAATAAAAACTTCAAAAAATAAATGTAAAACAACATGGCAAATTATAAAGAAAACAAGACTTAATATACCGAAGCATAGCATCTCTAAAATAAAAAACATAAATAATAATTACATCAATGATCCCACAGAAATAGCAAATGCATTTAACAATTATTTTGTCGACAGAATCAGTCCTTTACCAGGAGCTGGAAGAAAAGTTACCTCCTTAATTAACAATCAGCTGAACTCCATGTTTCTCGCACCTAGTTCACCTAATACAATAAGTAAAATTATCAAATCCCTAAAAAATACCAACAGTGTGGGATACGATGGTATATCGACGAAAATAATAAAAATGGTAAACGAGGATATATGTCACCACCTGAGTCATATTATTAATTTATGCATATCAACAGATACATTTCCTGAAGATCTTAAATTGTCTAACATAAAACCTTTATACAAAAAAGACGACACAGAATTATTAGTAAATTATAGACCCATTGCTTTATTACCAATATTTTCAAAAGTTTTTGAAAAATATTTATATAATAAAATGAATTCTTATTTAGAAAAACACAATATCCTTTGCAATGAACAAAAAGGTTTTCGCCAAAATAGAACTATAAACATGGCTATCTATGAGTTCATTAAAAATATTATATGCCATGTTGACAAAAGAACTCCAATTTGCGCTATTTACTGTGACATGTCTCAGGCGTTCGACTTTGTGGATCATAACATACTGATCGACAAACTTGACGCATATGGCTTTAGAGGCAACATTCTGAACCTAATTAGATCTTATCTTACGAATCGACGACAAGTAACTCAAATCACTAGAGTAAATATTAAAACCAAAACTGAAGAAATATATACCTCCTCTAAACGCTATTTATCGTATTCTGTACCACAAGGTAGTGTATTGGGACCGCTTTTGTTTATAATATACATCAATGATCTACCAAAAGCCACACTTCAACCTGTTACACTATTTGCAGATGACAGTACAATAACAATTGCATGTAACGACATAAATCAGTATAAACTTAACATAAATCACTCTTTGACATCGATAATTTCGTGGCTGACCAATAATAACTTAAAAATAAACTTAGCAAAAACAAATATTATGCATTTTGGACAAAAATCTAATAATCCCCTAAATATAAATCTGATCGTGAATAATTATAATATACAGGCAGTAAACGAAGCTCGATTTCTCGGTTTAACTATAGACAGTAAGTTAAACTGGAAAGAACATACTGAAAAACTATGTAAAAAGATTAGCAGCCTATCATATGCCCTATACAAACTAGCATCAACTGTAAACACTGACGCACTTCTATCTGCATATTACGGTTTGGTTGAGTCTGTCCTAAGGTATGGCGTAATTTTTTGGGGCAACTCTAGTAACAAAGATATAGTTTTTAAAATTCAAAAACGATGCATACGAAACATGTTTGGAATAAAAAGTACTGAAAGCTGTCAGCCTCTGTTTAAAAAATATAATATTTTAACATTACCATCTATTTATATTTTGGAATCGGTCATGTTTGTCAGAAGTAATCCACAATTTTTTCCTCGTATGTCAGAAACAGTAACTCGAAATCGCAGAAACAACGATAGATTACGTGTCCATCCTGCTAAAACTGCACTACTTCACAAAAGTATATTATGCAGGGCTCCAATAATTTATAATAAAATACCAAATTATATTACCAAATTGAATACAGACCAATTTAAGAGAGCATTAAAAAAACTATTAGTTGAAAAATGTTATTATAATTATGAAGACTTCCTTAAAGATAAATTTTAACTGACATTATTTGTTAAAAAATCTTTGACTCTGTATTTTTGACTATTTCCTATTTCCATTATTTGTTAAAAAAAAAAAAAAAAAAACTTTTTGACTGTATTTTGACTGTTTCCTGACATATTTCTGATTTGTTTTGTTTAAATATAATATTTTATTGACATTTTGTTATTAAATTAGTTTATTAATTATTAAAATTTATGTAATGCATGATTAATCTTTGATATTTGTAAGCCAGCAATGGTCAGACATGTTGAAACAAATTATTATGTGACATCTATAATAAGCATCTTATCAATGTTTTTATTATGTACACGTGTCTTAGCAAATAAAAATATCTTTATCTTTATCTTTATCTTTATCACCATAGTCCATAACTAGAAATATGAAAGTCTGCACGAGCATTGTGATACTCAAATAAATTTGGTTTCGGCAGGAATGCTTTCGACGAAATAGTGATCCCAAAGAATTGGCAATATTTCGGCTGACATTAACCAGTTAAGTGCGGCGTCAATATTTACCCTGAGATCTTTTACGCATGAGCTAATTGGCATGATTGATCTGTTATATACAAATAGAATAGACGTTATATCCATTTTGCTAAACATTCGTAGACTTCCTATTATAAGAAGAAGAAATCTGACAGATAAATATTTTATAGTATCACATCCGCATTTCGATGCGAATCAATTTAATTACATTTTTCTGTATACATACTGCTTTGGATGTTGAGCTGCCACTAAGAATCTGCTAATAAAATGGAACCCAAAACCTAGCGTTATTACTTTACCGAGAATCGAAATCAGTTCTCACGAAAGGCTATCGCACCTACATACATATGTATACGGTTTGATCATGGAAAGAAATAAGTAAAATGGCACTATTATTAATTTTAGCATTCATCATTATTAACATATTGTTATATAATAATATAATATAATATAATATTCTACCACATACACACAACACCATCTAGCCCAAACTAAGCAGAGCTTGTACTATGGGTACTAGACAATGGATAAACATACATATATACCTTTTTTTTTTGTTGTAAATACATACATATTATACATAGAAACACCTAGACCAAGACAAACATCCATGTTCATGCACACAAATGTTTGACTTGTGCGGGAATCGAACCCGCGACCTCAGACTTACACGGCTTGTATGTATTGTGCAATCAGCTGTGGCGAACCAACCACCCACGCAAACAACTAATATGATTAGCTCACGCTTGTAACCCGAGAGAATAACTTGCGCATGTAACTCCAGCTACTTGAGTCATGTACAAGCACCAGAAATTATGCCTTCGCTTATTATATACATATACGAGTATATTAAGTACATAAAAATTATCCACAAGTCAATATAATCATATATTAATCGAATGATTTCATAGTATACACATGCACAAAGGTACAATTTTTATATTTAATAACAAAAGCAATACGAGAATATATTTTATTTATCGCAGGGGTCAGTATAAATCAAGGATACAAAGTACACCCAAATCCGGCGGTACTATCTATGAATCACACAAATTGTTCCGTGCGAGGATTGAACTCACAATACACCGTGTAGTTAGCATCGCGACCATTTTTCTAAGGCAATAAATGTGCACTTGAACTTTAAATGTAGTAACAGAATAGTAGACGCCGATAAAAATGAAAATTCAACATGTATATTCTCGTTATTAAATAAAAATAAATAAAGTCATAAAATAGTAGAGTACTATAGAAAATCTATTGCATAAGGTCGACCCGGTTTATGCAACTTTTATATTTGTCGTTTTCGCGCCACCAGTAACGCTTTAAAAAGAACAATACAAAAATTTAACATAGATAAAAAACCGTGCAGCAATATTTAATTCTGCGATATCGACAAACCGTAAACCGCTTAAAACAGCTAAGCTACTTACGGCTTTCACAACTTGAACTCAAAAATAATCAAAAGATCCGTTTCGGTTATAAAAACTAGTTTCTATCGGACACTACAATATAATTTTCAATATGAGAGACAAATAAACGTAGACATTTAATAAAAACCATATGGAATGGATATATAATAATAGAATACATAATTCTGCGTAGGAAGTAAACCATAGGCGACATCTAATCAAACCGTTTTCTGGCTTAGAAAACACTTTTCCTTGCAGTACTGGCCAATTGCAATTCGTGTAAATATATTCTCGAAAGATAAAAGATGTCTTATAAGTAGCTACTAGTAAACTGGAACTAACATCAGAAATAAAAAAGTAATAAAAACAACTTGGTCCGCGTGAAATAACTTGGTATAAAAAGCGGTCTATATGTTAATCCACAGAATAAACTACATCCAGAACAAATTTCATGGCAGTAAAGAACATCCAAACACTTTGCTGTTTACAGAGAAACATAACATTTCCGATTCAGAGTTTTATTCTAAACGTACTAGTTGCCTTTTTATGATCGTTTTGGGGTATAGCTAGTAGTCGTATAATGATTGCTTAAGTAATAAAGGTATTTATCAGAAAAAAACAAACCGGTTTCAAAGCCTATGTTATGTACAAATTTAGAGAAAAGTACAAAATGCTAACTTTTGCTAAAGGAAACCACAACAACCCAAACTTCATCAATGTATATGTCATCAATGTATGTATATGTTATCTATTCTTATTGATTTTTTCAAAAACCGCTGAATCAATTCGACTAAAATTATGTGGGACCACCATCTGAAGAATGACTACCAATAAAAAAAAGATCAATATCAATTCTTTATTGACGGAATAATCACGTAAAAAACATACAAAACTAGCATACAGACAAATTGAGAAACTCCTCTTTTTTACCCAAAGCTGGGTAACATCCGGGTACTTCCATAGCCTTGCAAGCGATCACAGTATACAGTCACCGCTAACCTTCCAACGAGCTGTTTACTTATATGCCACCGTGGTAGTATAAAGAAAAAAAAATGTACCGAACTCCGACTTTTGTTATAATTATAGCCCTGTATTAAACTGGCCCACTACGTGTAAGAATCTTAGTGTAAAAATGGTTAGGCCGTAGTCCATCACGCTGCCCCAGTGTGGAGTAGCAGATTTCACATATCTTCGAGAACAATATGGAAACTCTCAGATATACAGGTTTCCTCACGATATTTTCCTTCACCGTTAAAGAGAGCGATAATTGACTATTTTATTTTAATACACACACACAACTTTGATAAGACAGTGATGCGTGCCTTGGAATCGAACTCGAGACCTCTGCGTGGCAGTCCAACGGTCTACCACAAGGCTATCGCAGCTTTTTATTATTTTTGTTATTCAATGAATAAAACTCTATATCAGGTGTTCACACCCTTATAAAAAGCGAAGTTTAAAAGTACTTATCAGAAAGCAAATAGCATCCTTATAAAAAATATTACGCGCAAAACTCTTCACTTCTTACTTTACAAGTACTCTCTATTCCACTTGCTTAGTATTACCACGAGCTTCGTTCTTTCTGCACTACACTAAATAAACGGAATGGATAATTAAAGAAAAACAAGTGGCCGGTCATTTCCCACTCGCCGGTCTGAAGTTGCCGGCCATAATTACTTAAATCCTATTAACACCCAATAACCGACAGAGCTCGCCTCTTGTGCAAATTATATGATTAGAAGATTGTGTGGAGTTACACGATATCTTGTATCAACGTTGTCCCAGGTAAATAGTATAAAATAAAAAAGTGTGTTGTTATTTTATATTTTCTACTAGGGACATTTTTGTGACATAACCATAATGAGGCATCCAAAGTTTTATCAAATCATATTTTTATTGTTTTATAATTACTATTTCCTGTCCAATCATTGGAGGAACATCGGCTTTTTGAACGTATACCGATTCAAATAAATAAAATAAAAGCTCAACAAATAATTTATTTAAGAAAGTCGTACCTACTCCGATTCGGAAAAGAGGATTTGTAATTTACATTAATTATTTTCACTAAATGTAGTTATGAACAAGCCTAATTAATTTTGCTTTTACGAAAATATAAACCGAGGATTAAATAGAAGCAACGTTATAAGCAAAACTAATCGGTATCTTGTTTTCGTATCCTATTTCAAATATTTGCATGCGCCATAAAATATGCAGTGAAAGCATTCTATTTTATTTGTACTCGCACTGTATATCGCATTCCAATGGTGATGATGACTGGAGTTCCCAGTACCAGTATTGTTTGACGGGATAAATTTGAATATAACCTGTCAATAAAGTTCAATATATTTCATGCATTTTTTTCTACGGGCTTCACTTCGTTTTGATGAACAAAAAATGCCATTTTACCTGACTTTAACGTTACAGTGATTCGAATTAAATAATTGTAATAATTCTCTTTTACATAATATGACGATTGTGTACCGCATTAGAATTGGGTAGTTTTAGAAACTCATGGAAAGTGTTAAGTGCTATGAGAAACTGTTTTAACGGGTAATCCTCTGTGGAACTGATGGAATTGTTACCATCATCTGTCAATCATTCCAACTAAAAGAGTTCCTGTCTAGTATGGCTCGTTTTTAGTGATTATTTCTTCAACTTGTTTCCCGGGTACTTCTCCGGATGTCGATTATTTAAACGAAGTTTGAAAAAACTATTATTATTATGGCAGGCAGCGGTTACCTTGATGTATAAGTGTAACGAAATATTGGTTTTGTGAGTTTGGATAAATATACCACGACTCTGACTCAGCTTATACATACAAAAATAGATGTCTGCTTTTGTATCCTCGATATAACGAGAGAATAGGTTTATCGCATCCACATTTTGCCAGCTATATGTTAGGTTCTACATACGAGGATATTACGATCTGCCCACAAACATACAAATCTTATGGCTTATTTATTTTATTCAGTTTACTTGATAGCCGAAGACAAAATTGGCCTAGTGCAAAATTGTTACTCGGGTGTCCTTGTTTAAATACAATCCATTTTCGATCGCTGATTAAGGCAGTAAGTATCCATTTTATTAAAAAAAAAAAAAAAAAAATTTACTACTATGTAAAGAAGTTACTTCATATTCTTCTTACATAGTAGTAAATTTTATTTTTAATAAGTTTAAGTAAGTCAAATTGATTTAACGTACAATATATCTATGAAGATATTAAGTGTTGTTTATTATATTGCCTAAAATAATGACGCAATATTAAATCATAACAACCTTAAACTTAGAAAAAGGCTACGAACGCTTAAAAATTTCTCAGAGAAATATGATAACTTATTAGATACAAAAATAATATTTTCTCTTGTTGATGTCTCGGTATTCTGTACCGTAAATGTAAAATTCATAGAATTTTAAAAGTTATGTTGGAAGAGATTTCCGAGCATGATAGTACCTTCTACTGTGCAATGACCGTTTAAGAATAAGAATAAGAATAAGAATAAATTAAACTGTAAACGTATTATAAAACGCAAAAATTCCATCTTCAAACAATATGAAATTGCGTTGTCGTCGTTATAGTGCAATTTTCTTACAATATCTAGCTGAAACCATAGAATTGAATAAAACATGTCTTCACAATTTTAAATTTCTATTTGATTATTATAAATAAATATTATTATGTTTTTCGTTTAATTAAAACTACACTATTTGTAAACTAAACTCAGAAGCCTATAATGCTGACTGATTTAATGTATTTTAATGTATCAGTTCCAGATCATGCATTGATCTGGAACGGTATCGAAGCCAAAAATTACTTTTGCCTGAACTCATATATACATATGTCCTTGAATCAGGAGAATTACGGGACATATTCTATTTTGCGCGCATAATCTGCCAATGCTAGTAAAGGCTTTAAATGTACAAAAACACCGCGCACTAGAATTCTAAATCCACCTTCATTATAAATAACTACTAATTGCCCTATTCCTAATTTATTAGCCAAACAGAAAACTAACTAAAGACTAAAATATATAATGCATTATGGCCTACAACACTTTATAGCATTTATTCAATCGATAGATTAAAAAGGTATTCATACTATAAACTACAACATAACTTATTAAATGTATTATAATGTATTATTTGTTGAAATTAAACTACTATATACGAGTAACCATTAATAACAGCATCCAATTTACTATGGAATTAGAGGCAAATAATTCATTAGCATTCTTCAGGAATCCTGATCATACCTTGAGTCACACTGTGTATAGGAAAAAGACCCTTACAAATAAGTACTTAAACGGTGAATCTCACCACCATCCTAAACAGTTAGCTACCGTGGGAATGTCTTTGTTTCAGAGAGCCCACAGGATCTGTGACAAGAAACACCTGGACGCCGAGCAACATGTCAAGCAAGTACTGCAAGACAACAAGCTCCAACAGCCGCGCCGCTGTCAGAGATCCCGAGTAAAGTCAGCCACAGTCGAGTGCCAGCCTGCTACACTGCCTTATGTAAGGAGTGTCACTGACAAGATTGGCTACATCTTCAAGCGAGCTTCAGTCAACACATATTACAAGCCGCCAACGAAGATAAGTCAATTTTTACCATCCGTCAAGTACCAATTATCTTTACAAGATGCAGGGGTCTATAAAATAGATTGTGACTGCAGATTCTCATATATTGGTCAAACCAAGAGAAGCATAGGCACCCGCATAAAAGAACTCATAGCTGATGTAAAACACCAACGCTCGTTGAAGTCTGCTGTGTGTGAACATGTACAACAGGGGACCAACCACTACCTGAGATTTGACAAACCACAGATTCTCGCTAAAGAACGCCGATTCCTACCGAGGATGCTTCGCGAGGCTAATGAAGTCAAAAAACATCCTAATTTCAATAAAGAAGATGGTTGGAATGTACTACCAGCTTGGGATCCTGTAATTCAAATTGTCAAACCCAAGAAGAAACAAACCACAGCCAGACTTCATGATACTTTGAGCTCATTCTACGTAAATAGAAACACCAATGACTAAATTATGTTCGGGTACTTTAAAATAACTACACTGGAACATTGAGACAACTACCATCTTAGTCTCCTCGTGACCATGGCTGCTGAAAAGCAACCGAAACGTCGGGAATGTGTAAACCTAAAAATAAATAGTTTTAATAGTTTCAATAATTTTATTAGCTTATAAATTAGTAAAATTCAATAGTAGTAGTAGTGCAACAGTTTCAGAATTATATAATACAGTGATAAATAAACAACGCGATAAAATCCGTATATAGTAGTTTAATTTCAATGAATAACATTTGCGTAAACAGAAGACAATATTATGTATTATTTGCGTCAATAAATATTTAAATTGTTTTACTTTTCAATTCAGTCAAGCATAAATTAGTAGATAGTATCTTATCTTATTTTATCGGAATATTAAAATCAGATTCGTTATAAAACAGTAAATTATTGTTAAAAATAGTAAAAAATACAGTTTAAATAAAAAGAGTAATGCATGAATAAAATAGTTCAATTCGTGTAAATTTAGATATATTATATATAGATAAAAATTCTCTATCAACTAATTTATACCTGGCTGAGGTATAAATTAGTTGATAGAGAATTTTATCGAAATATTAAAGTATCAGCCAAATAAAATCAAACTAGTTATAAACAGTATATTATTTTATAAGTACAAAAGAGATAGACAATCCCACCTCAACACACAGCACTACAACTCCAATATATGAAGTTTGCACAATTCGTAAAGTAATTATACCACCCCATTTTAGGCATGCTATTTCCGTTGAGTTGGTCGAATAACTAATTATTATTAGTGTAGTAACGGCGGTCACGGCACCGCTAGGACTTAGGCCGATACATTGTGATACCATTCTGGCTAGCACTATTGTTTCAACGTAAAATATATGTAATTTATTTTTCTAGGCTAATGGCCTAAATAACGGCCAAGTATGGTCGTAACATATGTACTTAAAAGCCTTCGGTATAATCTTAAAGATCTTATGCTTAATAATTTTGTTTTCTTGGTTTCTGATCTAAGAGGGATCATATATAATGACGACAATGATTTGTAATTATTACTATAACACATGTTGTAATGATTAAAATTGAATATATCACTTTGTCAGAGATAGCGATGTGTGATTGTAAACGAAAAAATATCTAATTATTTGAAAGTTGTATTTGAATCTGCATTCAAATATTGATTTCTGATTATTGTCACGGGTTAAAACGAATGGGGATTGAATATTCAAAGCAGATTCAATAACATAATGATAAAGATAGTTTTGCTGTGAGCCGACCGTGTAAATAAACTAGAGATAATTATTTATAATTAAAATCGGCATTTTTAGCTTATAGCATCAGGTGATTCAAATTGATATTCGGCAGCACATCTTCGACACATCTTCATTGATCGAATAACAATAATTAAAAACTCGAATATTTGATCGATAAAATCGCACATGGTTAAAACTATATAACAATGAACGGGTACTGGCACCTTGCGCTGACAACATAAAGACGTTCCTCGGGGTTGGCAACGCCCAAGTGATACCGTTGGTCTTACAAGTGTGCTTCGAAGATTGTAACTGTATGTGTTATCATAAGTTCGTATGCTGGTTTGTGATATAAGTAGTATAAAAAAGTTATTGCATGTTAGTACAAAATTACAGTCACATAATCTAAAGCATTACACATAACTCACAGTGTTAGTTTTTATTGAGAGCTTTTAACTTCACACATTTTAGATTTCAAAATAAAGTGTTGTATAACACGCAGCGCCATCTAGCGCAGCGTCATCGTGATTTATTTTATGTAATGTTAGCAAAATTATATTTTCTATTTACCTTTAATTTTTAAAGCATAATCCCTCAAAAGCCTATGTTACTCGATTCCGTCTGGTAGATATGTTACTGTTGTCAAGAATTGTTCAAACCGTAAGCCTCTGGCATGGCTTAACGACTGCTGTCAATTTGACAACAGCCGGGACCGACTTTTTACTTGCCCTCCGAAGCACGGAGACGCCGACGAGACGTCAGATGAAATACCACTAAGCGGTCACCTATCTATTTTTTTTTTACTTTTGGTTATGCTTTGGCGCATACCTCTCCGCGGGGCGACGGAGAGGTTATGTCGGACTCACCGGGGAAAGATGGTGAGTGACATCCCAGTAATACCGACTAAACCTACCACGGTGTTCCTCGACGTAACCGCAATTGGCGGAGCCGCGCGAATCACTTTCACATGCAATCGCGACCCCGCCGAGGTTTCGGCCCGCTGTATGAAACGGCAGGCCACTGCACAAATAGACGACCACTAATTTTATCCCTACTGTCCCCCTGAAGGCGGGACGGACACACGATACAGAGGCCTCTCGGACCTGGTGCTGATCGGGTGGCGGGCAGGCCTACGAGGCCCACCACCCCCAGGTCAAACCTCAGGGTGGCTGGAGGTCGTCTCGCGCCCTCCGGCGCCCGAGTCTGCGGTTGGGGAGAGGGTTTAAGCATTCCCTCTCCCGCTCCGCCGCCTCCTTGACGGAAATCACTTCCTCACAGAAGGAGGCGCCGGCGTTCCACGACCTCTCACTCTGGGCTATAGACTGAACTACGGCCGGGAGTGAGAGGGCAACCAATCCGACTGCCGCGATCAACTCACGGCGCTGTGATGCCCAGGCGGGGCAATCCGCCAAAGTATGCAGCGCCGTGTCCACAACAACGTCGCGGCAGTCGCCGCAGTGGTGACAACCAGGCGTCTCTTGCCAGCCTATGCGACACAGGAACTGGCCAAAACAACTATGGCCAGTCATTTCCTGTGTCAGCCGGAAGTTGAGGGCACCATGCCGCCTCTTCAGCCATTCCTCAAACACGGGACTTACCGCCACAATCGTGGCGTGCCCGACCCATCTATAGACTGACCGCACCCAACCTTGCTTAACCTCGCTAATCGTTTACCGATAAGTAAGTTCAACTGGCTATGAGCGAAATATGACTTTGATATTTGAATGGTAGAAATAAAACAAAATATCTTTATTATTAGGCCGGTATTTATGAAATCACAAGATGAACTGGACTCATTGTTATGCCTAATTATAATATTTGGGGTGAGATCTCGTTCACATTGCCACGTAATTTAAGTGTCAAAGATTTACTCGAGAGCTACTGGAAACACATGTTAGGTCAAATAAAAATAGCACAAGTCATGCTTATAAACAATACCTACTTCTTCAAAAATAGAACCCGTAAAATAAAAATATAAAATTTTGATATTTTCTCATATATCACATATATGTAAGGAAATATTAAAATTACAATCACTTTTCTATATATCGCTAATTTGGCGGATGTTACGCATCCTCCGAACTAGCAATATAAGTTTGAAATTATTCACACAGATTCCTTTTAAGTAAGCAAGCACTAAAACCCTGTTCTAAAATTCAAAGGACGTAATAATAACACGCGAGAGAATCTAGTATGATAATGGAACTAAAACAACTAAAATTTTTGACATAGAACAACAGTTTGATACATACAGTCACTGGTCACCAGACTATTTACAAATTTGTTTGCAATTGGTAGGTAGCCTAAGGACTCGTGCTCGCAGAGTAATCTGAAATATTCTTCTACGGGCTCCACGAATAGTGCGATAAAAACGCTACAATGCGTGAAGATATTATCAAAATCCAACGGAAAGCAGTAGTACGATATTTACTACGTATTTATTTTACAAGGTGCTGCTATCATGTACTGTTTCGAATTACTCTTGTAGGAAGCTAAAGCTTAAAAGACCAACCTAATTGTCAAAGGAATGAACCTTTCACCGAAATGAAAAGGCTGTAAGAATATAATAAATATAAAATCAGGTCGTTTTTAAACATACCCTTTGTTTAATATGTCAAGTATTTGAATACTAGATACAATTACTTAATACTACTAGATACAATTTAAAACTTATTCTGTCTGGCCCCCGGTATGCTGTCATAGGTTAAAATTATTAAAAGCATTATTTACTTTCTAGTGATTTAGCCGTGCGTACCCATACCGCTAAGTAATATATTTACTGGGTAGAAGAAGTTTCAAAAATAATACGCTTTTAGAGACTAGTCAGATTTAGATAATAGTTGCAAACAATTTTGTTGATAGAACTACCTGCCGAGGCACGTAGTCAGGACGCACCGTCGCCCTTGCATACGAGTAACCAACTCGATTTGCACTCTCAATTCGCGCTCGCACAAACTTTTGACATGGACATGAGTTGTAGTGCGCAACTACGTTAAAAAAGGCTTTTCCACGACCTCCGTTAAAAAGATTTAAATTTTCGTGGAAAGTAAAACGATTTTCTGATATACAAACCGAAACAGGCCACTGTTTCTCGTGTATTGAACTTGAACAGAAACTATCTAATATTTTACCCATGACAGCAAAAACGTTAGTCTAGATTTAAGAACATTTAGACGCTTTTCTCATTTCAGCAAAATGCATCACCGCTATCCACCTGTGGTTTGGCGATACAAGACGCTGTATTTTCGTGTGCAAATGTTGTGATAATTTCCCTCGAGTATGTGTGTCTACTCTAAGCCAGCGATTTAGATATTATTTCAAGATGTGAGAATTGTTTAGCTTAATATCTTTATCTAATTTATTAGCATACGGAAAGGTAATCAAAATTTATACATGTGAAAGAAATTACTTTTATCTAAGAATAATATTAATATGACTACACGGTTAATGCTATTTTCGGCGATTTTTCGCTTTTGACTGCTACGGTGACTCAACGCGACTGCTATACATGAGGTCATGGGTTCGACGTCCGGCAAGTGTTGTTAGGTTTTTAATAAGTGATCGCTGCGTCGAGCGTTGCATGTTCGATCCCTGTACGGGTCAAACGTTTCAGTAAACCACAAAAAGTTGTACCGGGTGTTCTTTGTGAAAGTTGTTAGCAAACCGCTATGACACAAGCAATATTCCTCATTTAACTGTCTATTTCAGAAGAAGCTTATTTTAAAGAAATAATTAAATTATTAATTCATTAACATTCTCAAAAATGTCAAACGAAAAAAAGAATTAAAAAATAAAAGTCTTTTGGGAATTACACGGCTACACTTCCAAACTAAAAATATACTTTTCGTCATTGGACTTGTGATCAAAAGAGATCGTGGACTTGAGTCCTATCCATAATACTGCAGTCGTGAACCCACCCCTAACGCAAACATTTCTCCTTAGCTAAGCCACTAGTATAATATAATAGCAATAATACTAAACATTTGCAAATTATAATTAAAATATAAAAGAGTGTGCTCAGGAATTACCTACAAAAACAAGAAAATCTGTAAAACAACTCCGTAATTAGTTTAACGGAAAAATCATAGACTAAGATTTATTATAATTCCTAAATTTATATTAGTATTTTCTAATTATTTCCGTATAATGTTGTCATGTGCGTGACTCATATATAATAAGAGGATACGGCTTTAAGCGGCTTAGACTGTGCTTTGAAATGTTAGTAAGCCAGTCGTCGCTAACAGATCAATTCATAGGCCTATGTGCAGCGGGCTGGCACTCCATAAATATAAGCATAGTTCAACTATCATAGCGATATAAAGCGTTTACTAATACTGCTTTCAGTTGCTTTGTCACACTAAAATGTGTCATTTCTTTTGTTAAAAATATACAGCTTCTCACTAGGATGATTTTTTGTATCGCGGGAGACTTTACAATCATTCAAACAATGGACATAAAGAACACCCAGACTCTAAACAACAATTTGTGGATCACAACATTTTTTGTCTCGTGTCGTTATCAACGGGACAATACTTGTCTCAGTAGGTGAGGCGAACACTTACAAGCCATTCAAATCAATATTACCACAATTATTTGATTATATTCAGCAAATGTTCTCATTTTTTTATGGTAATCTTACTCTTTCAAGTGTTTAAACTAAGTAAAATCCTTGATTGTATTTTAATTAACGTATAGACTTCATACTGGGATACCAAAGAATTAACTCGAAATTTCTTTGGCTTGTAAATCATAGTTGATAAAATGAAGACCCTCTATACTCCTTTTAAGGATATATAGCATCTATAGACATGTTTATTTAAATATTTGTAATTAGCTTACAGAAAAATGCAGTAGTACCTACGCCTTGAATTGCGAATTGTAGGTATGCCATGCGTTTACGTTCGATCTCTAGACAGTCTAGATCGTCCTGACAGTACAAAGGGCCTTGTGAAATATGATATAAAACGAGCAATACCCCGCAGTTTTAGCCGCTGTAACGTCCAAATAAGCAAACTAATATTATCATATAATAAACAAACAAATAATCTGTACAACTATATATATTGTAACACGTATTACTTACTGTATACTTTGTGCCGCTTCTAGCAAATTATAAATCTTCAACAAATGTAATTTAGTATCCTTTGGATACTAAATTACTTTTGCTCGCAGCTTATGCAAATGGTAATCACACAGCGAAAAATTAAACAGTCTAGTCGAGGCGGCGCACTCCATGTGACAACTCACACTGACAACTTCATTATATCACTGCCTTCATTAGTATGGTAATTACCAAGTTTTTGCTTCTACATTTATGTATGAATCGCTTCTTTAAGGAGAATTTTCTTGATTGATTAATACGGTTCAGTTGTTACGAGCCATTTACTGCTACTTTAGTATCTATCTATGCTACCGGACCATAATCGACACTACACACATATTAAATTATTTTGGTATGTATTGTATTCTAAATTTTATTTAGATGCTCGTTGAGCTACTTGCGCAGGTTGAGATACTTGCGCAGGTTGAGATATTATACTTGCCAAGGTTTTATGCATCGCTCAGTTCCAGCGACCTACCCACCATTCAAGGCAGCGAGTTAGGCACACCATGGTAGATTAAGTCGGTAGGATCCGGAAATTTCGATTTCTTTTTCCGGATGAGCCCGACATACCCTCCCCATTCCAGAATTTCTGCTACCACGTTGAATAAAAAATCGTATGCATTGTGTAAACGACGGATGAAAATTTTACTACTGTAAACGGATTTTATCGTGATTTATTTTAATTACAACTCATTTTTGAAGGCACGAACACCACCCTAGTCTCCTCAAGATTATGACTGTTGAAAAGCTGTCAAGAAGTCGGGGAATATGTAAATATACATAGTTTAAAGTAATATAAAATTAGTTAAAATACGTAAGTAAAATATATCGTGATAAAATACGTGTAAAGTAGTAGTAGCCGTATGACAATAAATATAATTAACGCTAAAAGTATACTAGATTAACTTCTTAAACTAATTATCAATTTAAAATATACTAATACCTGAATCTAGCTATGAAGGCATAATGTTTTGTTATCGATTTATCTTATTACCAAACTTGTACAAAATCATACCATCTCAAAGAGACGCTACGAAAACATTATAATAAAGAATTCATTAGCAAAACTTATTTCGACCGTTTCTCATATACAGGGTGTCCCAGAAGTCGACGTCAAGCCGGAATCAAGTAACAGGCTAAGCTATAATAGCTATCAGAAAAATATGTATATTAAAACACCTCTAGTACAAATTTTCTATAAACCAATCCTGTGGATAATATTCGTGACAAAAACTATGTCAAAAGACCTAATGTTAAAAAATTTTTAGGTCTTACCAGACTAGTCAAAAATATAAATTATTGCCTTAGTGCAACAAAAGTTGCAGCTATTCGGTTCGAATGACAAGACTAAACGATTTTCTAATCTACCTATTATTTAAAGCGCCTTGTAAAGATACGAGTATATTGCGTAATAAAATTAACTGTCTGAAATAGCGCCCGTTTCCAATATGCTAATAGCTAAAATGTGATAACGGTGACTAATGACTTCAATAAACTGGATTATTGAATATGCGTAGATAGATATACCGTTTCTAGATAGTTTACCTCTACGTAAAATGATTATTAGAAAGGCTAATTGATTGACTTTTAATATACCTAGTATAAAACATATCACAGAAATGATGAATATCCCAAAAGAATATTCAAAGGTTTTTCAAAGTTTTATGTTTCGGCTACAAATGTAGGTGATGAAGTTTTTGCTATTTACTCACTTACTTGGCTCAGATAATCGTGTGCAGTACTGGTGGACTGAACAAAGCAATCATATAAATAATACCGGAGGCGTATACACACCAGTGTTGCGTCAGCTGTGCATTATGCAGCGTGAACTTGTTGTCTACATACTTCGAGTCTTCATGCTGCTATTGACAATTACCTACACTTTTGTTCGACCTGGGAGTCAAACCTTAGAACTCACATTCACCCGCAACCATAAGCATAAACTAAGCAACCTATAAAACAGTTCTATATAAAATCAGTTACGAAAAATTCTATCCTACTATCAAAATGTTATAATAAATTTAGAAGCTATTGTGAATACTTGAGTGCGCTCGAGGTATAGGAGATTGGCACAGTGAACATGATTTACGTTTACTCAACCTATACTACCATAAAAGTAAATGATTCGAGGGTCTATAACTTATAAACACCTGCGTGCGAGGTGGTCTTACCATATATTGATTTATATTTTATTGAACTAGATTCGTAAAACGATATACACCTTTGAGAGACAAATTTCTCTGAAAATTATTTACAATAAATAGTTTTCTTTGTTATGTCCATCAAATATTTACCTTTTATAAAATTACAATCATTATTTCACCTTTCAAAAACCTCAGACATAATCGATATCTCTTTTGTGTGGGCATAATGTTAGACTAAGCAACAATATTAGTATTAAACTACACACAATGTAGATCAAATTTCATCGTCATACCCTTATAGTATATATTTATGTGTATATATCTATAGTTTTTAATTTTTAATAAATGGGTTACAAAGTCTAATGTGACATTTCAGACATAATTACATAAATCCCTTTTAAATGTGGTAAAAGGGGTAACAGTCAAATGACTGAAAAGGGACTCAAATACTATCTCGTGGTCGTGACGTAACGGTTATTAAGAACAGGCGTGCGACGAAGATGGTGAGTGTCCCCGCTTATTGCAATATTCAAATTTTAAATATCAATTGCTCTGTCATTTGGCAACCAATTATGATGCTGCTCACGAAAAGGTTGGATTTTAATGGTTTTTGCGCTTTAGTATAAATCATGTGCAAAATCAAATACCATATTACATAGTTCTAAATACTTTACTAGAATCTTTTAAGAAATTGATTTTGAGCAAGTGATAATGCCAACTAAGAAATATTCTCTCTTTCAGCCAAAAGCTCATCGTTGTCTATTATTTAAAAACGGTAAGAATGGATAATAATAGGTAATATGACTTTTTTAGATCATTTGTCAATTCTTACTGATAAACGCCTTCAGAGTAGTAACACTGTGAATACGTTTTGATCAGTAAGTAAGACTAGGATACGCTACGGTAACTATTAACTATCAGGCGAGCAGGCTTGTTTGACAGTTTCACTGTTAAAAGAGTGGCCGTAAGTTTCTTTCAGTTATCTCCTTATAGGCTCAACCCTATGCCTGAAACTAGCAACTAACCTAAATACCTAACTCACAAATGTTGACGTTCATAAATGTTACTTTGTGACTTACATGAATACATGATTTTCGACTTTGATTTATCAAAACCAGTGTACTTATTCTATATAATATCGTACTCACGTTACATGTAGGTAAAGGATTTAAAATTATACAACCCTCTTTAATATCTAACAATAGCAGGGGAATACACGGTGTATTATGACATGCATTAAGGACGAGTAATAACAAAAGACTTCGATATCGATTCTTCTCAAGCGATAATGCACCCGCATTCGTGTAAAATAGGGGTGCATAGTGTTTTAGATTTGCGATCGGAGAGGTCATGGATTCGAAACCCACTAAATCGACGGATTAAAAATACTAGTAAATTGTAACCCAATTCAATAATAACTAAAACAGGTGAAACATAACGTAGCATTGGCAGGAGCATGTTCATCATACAATTGTATTCAGTAAACAAATAGCCTACGCCAACAATTACTAGTAAAACGATCATAAATATTGAACAGAAATTGTTAATAATAGATCAAGGAGTCTTAATCTACAAAACTGCATTAATAATAAAAATAGGACTCGGTTATCGCTAGATATTAGCTTAGTAAATGTACAGCTTGCATTGCCGTTAAATCTAGATCTGTTACCAAAAATTTCAACCAGAGCAATAGTGCAAATAGCCTTTGGGAATGGATTCTGTAACAACATGGAAGTGGCACTGACGTAACAAATGATCTACTAATAGTATGGAGATGAGAAGCGAACGATACGCTTCCAACATTTACATTTCGTTTGCAAAGCTATTCCACTCTATTTCTTTATTAACTAACTCGACTGGAGGAACAACGAGTCGACGAATGTCCTTCGCGTTTCCCCTCTTTATTTAATTTTGGGCTATTATGAGCGGACTGCGCGCCGAAACAGAAACCGCAAAAGGTTATGTTGCTCTGTCATGATAACCACACTGAGCAATCGGTGTCAGAATTATAAAGCGGGTGCCCAATTATTAGACACACAAAGGAAGCTACGGGTAGCGGAATTAAATATAGCGGAAATAGAGAATTAATAGGATTAATTCAGCAAGCATATGTTGATTATATTTACGTATAATCTGTTGTGCTTAGGATTAATTAATTAATACGAAATGAGCATCGCGTGCGCGATTGTAACATTATTGATGTTCATTATTGCACTCTCATTATTGAAATGTAATTCAAGAAACTTTACAATAGAAATACTTGTTGCTTTTACGGTTTAAACCGAAGAGCTCTTCTTAGTGAATAGCTATTTTTTATGAGGACGAGCACAATAAATCAAAAACATATTTTTTTTATTGTAATGTTATGTTAGAATTATGCCGTAGTTCATAATGTTGTGGTGAGATATAATGAATACAGTGTTCTAAATAAAATATATAGTATATATAATTTATAGTATCGGTTTTGTTGTGAACGTGCCAATATTTTTATAGACATATCTCATACGAAGTGCAGTTTCTGTTTCACGTGAGACTTTACCAAGATTAATACCACGCATACTAAGAACACGCAGACTTAAAACAACCATTTGTGGATCACAGAATTTTTATCCCGTGTGGGGATAGAACTTACAAAATTCGGCGCGATGTAGCGATAAGGTGACCACATAAGACATTGTGACATCCGTGTAATCTCTTTTCTGTTTATTTAACGCATGTTTATATTTTATATTTTATGCCTAAGATAAAACTATTTCTAATGTGAATACATTAATAGTTTTAATCTTCTCCATTCTCAAAGCGTGACTATTAAACAATGCATATTAAGATTGTCATCTATGCAATTACATCAAATGTTGTGTATGAAGTTTAATAAAAATGTGCCTTCTATTTTTTAAACTTATATTATTAATAAATTGCTGCCCTAGTTAAGGCAAGTACAAACGACAATAGCAATCATATGATTGGGAACATCGCGCAATACCAGTTAGTAGAAATAACAAGGGAGCGCGAGTGCTTTTCCAACGTTTGCATTCTCGATATAAATGTTTTGTAAATAATAGCTAAGCTATTATATGTCAGCCCACCTGTTACATTAGATATTAGCCACATGATATAAAATGTTTTCACGAATATCCCGTTACTATTATATTTCGCTGATCCAATTTATAACGAGACCTATTATGGAGACCTTTTACCAATATTTTCACTTGTGAATATTGTATAGTACAAGCAACACACCCGATGAACTTCAAATATAGAGTTTTATTAAAACTAGCGGTCGCCTAGTGGTCAAAATTCGACCAAAATTCCTAAGCTTGCTACTTTTTTTCTGTTTTTATCTATTACATATAAATAAGGTATAGGTAACCATAGTTACAAAGAATTGTACGACGTCAGACGAACAATGTAGAAATACTACGAACGCGATTCGACTGCGTGTGTCAAATGTATGGTTGTGTGCATATCCTGCTTTTTCATTAATTTAATGTATTTCTAATGCATATTTTATAAAAATATTAGGATTCGCCCCTACTTCTTCATATTAACTTTAACTGTGCCAAAGATCATACTCCTCCGTCCGCGCAATTTTCGTAAAAAGGGGTACAAAATTTTTGCTTCACGTATTAATATAATATACATTTGGCATTGCAAATATCTCATCGATCGCATCAAAATACAAGAGCTTTTAAAAAACAAATGACTGTTCAGACAACAGAAATATGAACATTACTACTGTATCAACTTATATACGCAATAAGCTATTTGAATACTAGTTTTTGCTTGTGAGACTTCGCTCGCGTAAATGTGGAAGCATACGAGGATATTTTTTATATGTAGTATAAAAAGCCGTGTTGTAATCCAAAATATAGTCTATCAGTGTGGCAATATTTATTCAAATCAGTTTAATGGTTTACAAGTGATTGGGGCACAAACATCTTCGTATAATTAGACATTTATAATAATTGCTATACGCTACTTGTATATGTTTTTTATTTGTTAAATAAATCTAAAGAAACTAATCAATTTATTATAAATTACTATTTGTATAAAAACGATTGTTTGTATGTTCTACCCCAATACGTTTAGTACTCAAAAGTAAGCTTTAACTAAGTACAAATAAGTTATAAACACTCCTATTATAGTTATTGTAATTATTTTTGGAACGATGTCTTAAGTTCTCTAAAAGGTTCAAGGTTTTTTTAGAGAACTTAAGTCATTATGAGTGCTGCCTCTTTATATTGCCCTAGTTTTACCTCTCATTTTCTACCAAGAACAATAAGAGGTAGAACTAAACGTATCCTTTACTTGAACGTGGAACAGCTCATCTACAGGCCAAAATTAATAACCTATTCTTCGCTTTATTGTGCTGGCAGAGATAGAAATTTGACTGAAGTTCCGTAGAAGCTATGATGAATATTTACCTCGCTCGCTGGCCAAGCAATCGAACGTTATTAATATCATCCTTTAAAGTGTACGAAACAGAAGATTGCGGTCTAACAACTTTGTATTGTATTTCTACTTTAAGTAGAGTTTCCAAAGCTCTATTAAGAGACGTAGATATGTCATATTTGGGTACTGTGGTCTTATCGATTGCACTAGCAGTGTGGATACAACTATTTGTTAACGTGAGGAGCAAATGATGGTAATTAGTTATCAGCAAGCCTTATACCTGTTTTGTGGTTTATTAATAAAAAGCACTTTTAATATTACAGCGATATAATAAGCAATTTTCTGCTAAATAGAGATTCAGTCACGATAATATTTTTATTAAAGTAAACGAATTTTAAACGATTTTTTAATTTCTATCTAGCTCCTTATAAATTATTTTGACAGAAATTCTTAGTAATTTTTGTCGGCCCGACTCGGGACTCAAACCCGAAATTTTTGATTTGCAGCCGTTTTTACAACCCACTAGACCCGCCACGATGCAGTCACCCATTCCCGAATGAACCAGAATTTAGCATTTCGATTCAAAATTCAGTATCATGATTCAATTGTACGTTACACAATTGCCCGTGCACGTTATACGAGCCGATTTACATTTATAATGCAAATCATTATCACGTTCATATCGTGTTTGTATATAAGCGAACAATAAGAGTTTAATGTAAAGCACATTAGCGAGTTGAGAGAAGACATATTACATAAAGCTTCCGTATTGAAAGACTAAGCCGCTTGGCAGAAGTGTGTAAATATTACAAATATATTTATGCATGTAACTAAATATAAATATATACATATAAAAGTCATTGCCATCGTAACCTATGATGACAATTAATAGATAAAATAAGCTATACAAATATTAAATTATTAATTCTATAAGCAAAAAATACGTTCTATCGACACAACTCTTTGTGACTTATAGTATTGTTAGTCCCCCGTGGGATCAAACTGACTATATTAGGTCTATAGAAAGTAGCTACAGGACTATATAAGACGTCTCTTAAAATGACGTGTAAAAATCTTGTGAGATTAAAACCACCTTATAGAGTAGAAAGCGTCTAAGTCTCGCCAGAAAGTGAAAATAAGTAGTATGGTTCACCTTTGTACAATATTACTTATGCTCAGTAGAATGATACACCAAATTGGAGTTATCATATTATATCAAAGTAAATATAATTTTCATCAACGTCACCAGTGAACAGGCATCAACATAGCAACAGAACATGGCTGTGGATTTGTTTGGTAAACCCGATTCCGTTTTACTTATAGTAAAAAGGAAAAAGCAATATTACAAACCAGATACAACACATTTTTAATTATAACCTACTCAATGACACACTGTAATTCGTTCCACACAAATAGGTGAGTGAAATCAATAATGAAGCGCTCATACACAATGGACAAACGACAGAAAAATAATAGACTTCTACCTTTACAAGCATCATGACAACAACATTATATTTATATACCCTTACGTACGTCAGTCTACTTTGACTGCTAATGATAAAATCCAACGATTCATTCTATTCGCAGGATTCATGTTTTTTACCCAGTAAAGGAAAGGAAACAGGGTAAATAAGCTTGGATAATGAACAACTAAAAAGTTACCGAAATCAGAAAGGGCTCCGTCCCAGTAGGCCAACTTCAAGTTGTTCTAATACAAGCTCGTCGTTTGGCAGTATAGTAGTAAGTAGGCAATCCTATGAAGTAAAATATTGTAACTTCCGAGTCACAATTTACATTTGATGAGAGCTCTTTTATGGTATTACGTCTGAACATATAAAACACAGCTAGCGTTAGAGATTCCTATCTACATACCATGTCTTCAGGAATGGACACCCTTCCATTCGAATCTGAGATTAAAATGCTATTTTTACATGAACGCGTTGATGTTCGGGATTAAAAATACTGAGAGTTCCTCCCTTGATATTGAAATTTGTTTCTTTTTTTTTTGTTCTGAAGCTGACATTGATTGGACAGACGGTTTCTATCGATTTATCAACTAAGATAAATTTAGGTCTTGGAAATTAATTATATTTTATCTTATTTCTAATGAGTATTCTGAAAATATTCAATCAGTTTGCGAAGTGATTTGATGAGTAATTAAAATTTATTGACACATTAATGACAACTAAAAATTGGGTTGTTGTTATGAAATTAGTACATATCAATGTGATCAATCTTTAAATTATCCAAAGCTATTCTGCGTTTTCTCTGTTCCGTGTTTGAGCAATTCCGTCTGAAATACGAGGTCATTGTTGGTGGCACCGACGGCGTTGGAAACTGAAGGGTGGGGGGAGAGGAGACGAGGGCGGTACCGGCAACACCACTAGTGGGAAGAGGGGAGCACCAAACCCATTACTGTAGTAGGCGAGAAAGAAATAGGACGCTTGTGTCGAGTTCTGTTTAAGTAATTGTGTTTCATCCATTCTTTCCTATTTCAAAGTGAAATAGTATTATTGATGAAATTTTGCACTCGTACATAATAATGTCGCGGTTAACCTCGCGCCACTGCTGTAATTTATAGTGATGCACTACGCTACTTTTATTTTTTACCGAGTGATCCCTTTTATCTAGTTTTATTCTGTTTTAAAATATTGCGGTGAATTTTTCTTCTACGGAGGTGACACTAGATGAAGTAAAATGAGTTAGCATGAAAACAGACTCTTTTATACCTAATAAGATAGGTACTTACAAGATTATCTACTCATCAGTATTCCCATTCCTGACATAGTCTATGAATTGACAGCAAACTAATTATTACTAAGGGAAAATATAATAAAACGGAATAACATAAAGACAAGACAGCGTGTCATCGAAATATCAAACGATGTCATCGTGCGAGAATTAATAAACGTAGTAATATAAATGAAAACGCCATCAAGCAATCACAGCTGTAATAATTCAGTGCCAAGGCTGCAAGAAGCCGACACGTGAGGAACGACCGTAATCGTTATAGATACAGCCGACCTAGTTTACTTTTCATTAAATTGTCAACGTCACTGAAATTAACTTGGATAATATTCGCGGCTATTTAACCACAGAAAAAAGTCATCCGCCTTACTTGGTAGAATACGATAGCGGTAACAGTTAAGAATAATGTCGGGCTTAGAGATTATAATTTTGCATAAGTTGTAACAAGTTACTTGCTACTTCTCATCATATACCCGCAAAATTTTGAACGAACACAGTCGAAAGTAGGCACCTCCCCAATGGGAGATATTAACATAATCACTCCGCTTCACGCCTGTTGGGTAGGTGATCGTAGTACGACATTACTAATTCACGGGTCGATAGTATAGTCCGATTCCCTGGTTTAATCCCTTAGACGTCTGTTACGACTCTCGTGGGCAGTAGTGAAGTGGGCCTATTCGTAACTGGCTACCGCACGGGATGCTGTACATTGCTCCTACAGTATGGGCCGTCGTCTGCGAACACCACAATAACTCATCTGCCTCAGTTGCCTGTAGCTGGTTGCGATGATAAATGGACGCAAGCAACCGTTTCATACAGTCATGTGGGCACTGATAGCTTAACACATTTACTTTTTTACCTTTAAGATGTTATTAATGAGATGTTTCTTTAAGATTTTTATCTTTTTTATGGTCAATACCAATTAGTATCCTTATCATAGCCGTATTATTCTAAACTATACTATGGTCAGCTTTCTAGTCTTACTGGAAGAGACTGCATACCAGTTTAGGCGCAGAGTCATTGTTTGGTTTGATATTTGGTTTTGTTACTTGATACTTTAAATACATAAACCACTGAATGGATTTAGGTGACTAGGCACAAACATAGCCTATAACGGATTCACATGTACAATACTTTTTATTTATGAAATGAAGATTCACGCCGGCAAAGCCGTGAGCAGCAAGTGTCACAAATTTTAAGTTTATTTTATTTTAAAAGTAATCATGTATTGAAATTAAACTACTATATACGGATTTTATCGCGTGGCTTATTTAACACTGTATTACATAATTTCGAAACTGTTACACTACTACTACTACTATAGAATTTTACTAATTTATAAGCTAATAAACACTGTCACAGATCCCGAGAAAAGCCAGCCACAGTCGAGCGCCAACCTGCTATACTGCCTTATGTAAAGAATGTCACTGACAAGATTGGCTACATCTCGAAGCGAGCTTCAATCAACACATACTTCAAGCCGCCAACGAAGATAAGTAAATTTTTACCATCCGTCAAGTACCAATTACCTTTACAATATGCAGGGGTCTATAAAATAGATTGTGACTGCGGACTCTCATACATTGGTCAAACCAAGAGAAGTATAGGCACCCGCATAAAAGAAAACATAGCTGATGTAAAACACCAACGCTCGTTGAAGTCTGCTGTGTGTGAACATAACTGTACAACAGGGGACCAACCACTACCTGAGATTTGACAAACCACAGATTCTCGCTAAAGAACATCGATTCCTACCAAGGATGCTTCGCGAGGCTATTGAAATCAAAAAACATCAAACATGGTTGGAATGTACTAATGGGATCCAGTAATTCAAATAGTCAAACCCAAGAAGAAGCAAACCACAGCTAGACTTCATAATACTTTGAGCTCATTCTGCGTAAATAGAAACACCAAGGATTAAATTATGTTCGGGTACTTTGAAATAACTACACTGGAACATTGAGACGACTACCATCTTAGTCTCCCCGTGACCATGGCTGCTGAAAAGCAACCGAAACGTCGCGGAAAGTGTAAACCTAAATATAAATAGTTTAATAGTTTTAATAAATATATTAGCTTATAAATTAGTAAAATTCAATAATAGTAGGAGTGCAACAGTTTCAAAATTTGTAATACAGTGATAAATAAACAACGCGATAAAATCCGTTTATAGTAGTTTAATTTCAATGAATAACATTCGCGTAAACAGAAGACAATTTAAGTAATCATGTTTCATTTCATAGGCAGTTTTTATTGAAATGCTTAATTAATTTATAATACTTTATTAATTTAACTACCTAGTTGAATAATATGTTATTGCTATAATTTTATATTATTACTAATGTTGTTCGATATGTTTAATACAGGTGTTCATTTAAAGCGTAATAATTATAATACTATAACTAAAAATTAGATAACTAATGCAGTTGTATTAGTTATCACATCTAATATTTAATCAGGTCGAATCAATAGTGAATGCATGTTGTGGTTTATATTAATTAGTTGCACGACATGCACGATGGGCCGTAATTATTATGATCATCATTTCATGATCATTCTGTGTGAAAACCACGAATCAATAATACAAGCGTGTTGAACTGATGTAATGCTCGTATTTCTCAATATTTATGCGTCAATATGTGTCTTCTAATATGTATATATCGAATAACTACGTATAAGTGTATTCATATTACTCCTAATAATGTTTAAAATATATAATATTGTCTTACACGAATGTCATATATTAAAATTATACTACTATACACGGAAGTTATCGCGGTTTTCTTGAAACAGCCTATTTATAAATAATTACGAAACCATAAAATTATTTAAATTATTAAAATTAAACATATAGTTATATCTCATACATGAGAATAAAAAAAACAACTTTATTTTTTATGAGATATCAACACATCAAGGTATGTTAAGTTCCGGGCTCACGGTGAAGGCGACATAATAGAGTCAATTTTCTAATGGGTGATCGAACTTACTCATTTTCATGTCTGGAATATTTTGCAATCTTATATTAAAAAATAAATGCGACCAAATAATCTACACACTTGGTAGTCAAAAACACTTCTGCACAACATTAAATTAGGGAAAGATGTGCCTGAGATATAATTGCCAATGGTAAAGCAATCTGGCACATTTATACTGCACTTTTACAAATGTAGGTTGTATATTGTGCTGCAACTAGTTTCAAGCTTCAAGTTCTTATGAAACTAGTTGCATCACAGTTGACAACGTATTGCAGATGCAATTTTTTGTGTCATTACTCTGGAGAATTGGGCTTACAGCAAATTGTAGCAAGCAAGCATTGCATAATGGGAGTTAACTGTAAACAAATCTATATTGCTTAATTTGTCTGAAATGAAAACTAACTAGGAGTACTCCTGAAATATAATTATATTATAACGAGTATCATACTTTAACCACACTTATATTATCAGTATGGTGCATTTTGAGGGGATCATCAAAGTAAATCTATCTAAATTGAAAATCACGACATGCCAGCAATGCAATTACTTAGCGGTTGCAACACGTCAGGAACCAGAGAATTCAAATATCGGTAATTATTTTAAAAAATCATCACATTTTGTAGAAGGCGTTATATTTTGAATTTCGATAGCTTATTCATGCAGATATTGAAATGCCATTAAGTAATCCTCGTAATCTATATATCCTTATTCCGTTCCAACGCTGAAATAATAAAAAATTTAAATGGATGAACATTTATATTGAAAACAATATCTGAATGGAACAATCTCTATGGATGACCTTACGGTATGATTTACGAGTGTAATGGTTTTGACAATTCAATATACTTCCTTTCCCCGGAGTCTAAATGTACTAGGCTATTAATAAATCAACTCAATTTTAATAACTTCTTACTCTTCATATAGGTTTGCCTAATGGTTTCATATTTAAACCAATCGTAGGGATATTTTTGAGCGTTTGTAAGTGTCTATTAGTATGATATTTTAAATAGATTCAATTTATTATTGCAAATATAGACTTTAATAATGAGAAAAGACTACAGATAAGAAACAGGTTGAATAAAAATATTTAGTAGTCCTCTAATATTAGGGATTGAATGATATAATCGCCCGAGAACCTATTTTCAGACTTGCAGTAAACATAATGGTATATAGTAAAATTGTTGCAGAATTCATCACTAATGGAGCGGCTTTAAAAGAAAATATATTAGTGTGTTATGATCTGGGTTGTCTATTTACCTATGCTAACGTACGTTCGTAAATACGAACGTAGTAGAAGGTAAACATATTGCCCGACATCTATGACAGCACTTACGTGGTCAAATTACGTACGTATTGTTAGCGATATGTTTATTACTTTCGTCCAATCGTATTAGATGTTTGTTCAAAATTCATCTCTAGTTCTATGAATAACGCCTGCATCGCGAGTATTTACAATGATACAAATTTAACAATAACAATCCTTTTTTTTTTCTTTGATTCACGCAATTTTGACATGTTTGCGTATATAACCCACAAAAGCGAATCTCGCTAACAGCGAAACTACAACATAACCGATTCGATTACGACATCCGTATAGTCAAATAACATACCACAGCTTAACCTTGTAGGAATTATGTTATATCAAATTTGCAATAGAACATATTTCGTTGTACAATTTGCCGAGATACCGAAACACGTACCATCCTTTACACGTAAATATCCTTTATATTTTGTTGTAGATGCGTATGTAGCCAGCGATCGCCCTAAGAATGAAATAAAATAGATGGGAAAACGGAAACGGGCGTTGAACCGATAGTGGAACAACTTAGAGAAAGCTATTGTCCAGAAGTGGACTATGATGGCCGTATTGATTGATTGATTATATTATTAGCCTTGAGGCAGTAAGAACGGACGACGATGCCCTCCAAGTCCCTACTTTATCGTCCTGGGATAAAGTATAAAACTTATATCTGTAGGATAAGACCGGGTGAAGGCTTTATGAGGATTATAAACGATCGCAATCTTTTACTTATTTCTAAAAACGTCATATTATTATACTTTACAAATTGTGGCATTTAAGTCGACTCAACGTTAATTTAATTATGATTAAATACAAATGAGCGTTATAGCGTTTATAATATATTTTAATAAGTATATGCTTAAATTTAAGACACAGATATTTTTTTAACTTTGTTGTGGTTTTCAATTGATTTCAAGAAAGTAGGAGCTTTTACATTTGTTGTGGTTTTCAATTGATTTCAAGAAAGTAGGAGCTTTTACATTCGACATATTTTTTTAATATTAAGATGGCAGTCAAGTATACGGCTTGACAATAAGCAGACCTGGTAGACTATAATATGCACGAGCACTATTTTGAGAGACTATTATAGGCGGTAACAACCGCGGCATCACTACTTAAATCTGGGATTATATGAAAACTGAGGCAGCCTGACTGTGGAAGTATCTCCCTCCTAGAGAAGACCGCAGAAAACAATTTTATGATTCATTTCCGCGGTGAGTAGTGTTCTAGACGTGTTTCGCGATGGTAAGCTGTCAGAAGGGAGGTAGTGCAATCATTACCCATTGTGCGTAGTGGTTCATTTTTGAAGGGTTAATATTTGATAAACTTGGTATTGCAAAAGAACACAGCATAGCGAGCGACAAAGGTAAGCTGGATTGCCATCTTTATTGTACAAACAAAAAATAAATTTCGCATTCAGTTACTGCGTGCTGTGATATTAATCTGTGTTATTCTTGCTGATATATACTCTATGAATGTTTACAAAGGAGGTCGTTTGTATCGGCAGCAACCCGCTGTTAAAAAGGATTAAGTTTCCGAGGCTCTTTTCTCGCTCGGCATTATTTAAAACAAAAGCGTAACTGTTGAAAGAAATATGATTCTTGAAGTAAGTCTGACTACTGTAGAAAGGAGACAACATTGTGCCGTAAGCTCTGAGGCGGGCTGCTAAAGTAGGTATTAGAATAGAGTTTTCGAAACTTTGCATTATTCACGGCGAAGTTAAAATATAGTTTGCATATACCAATGTTTCTCAAGTAGAGATTTTTATCTTTTTAATAAATTATTTGAATTGTCTCCATATCTTTTTAGTGTTACATATAATTAAAGGACTTGTAAATTTTACTACTGTAATTTTACTGCGATATGTAGTTGCAATAATATCAACTATAATGCGGCCAGCTCAAAGCATTTAGATGATTCAGCCATTCCAAACATAATTCCTTTGATAACCATATGCAATATATTGACGTGTGTTATATGAACGTAATTATCTGCCAGTATATTACGGCTACACATTGCAGTAAAAATAATACTCTTTTACCATAGACTTAGAATATTTTCGCTACGCTCTACACATACATTAATTTGTTGAACAATTCTTTTTCCTGCAAGGAATATACCCAACGTCCTTCTGTACCTCTGACAACGGGTATGCGAAATTTCACGATAATCAGTCAAGTAATAAAGGCGTGGAAGCGTAATAAACAAACTCACATTCGCATTTATAATATCTATTAGTTATAATGTCGTCTAGCCAATCCAATAAACACAGCTACCGACCATGCACTCCGATACCACTGTTATATTATCGGTCGCGTAAATCCCAGCAGCTGGAGGGAGACTAAAAGCAACATTCACACCCATAGAGTGTACTTAAGCGGATCCTTATGCACCTTCTATGTTCATAATTAAATCAACAGCCAAAACGAACAACTAACTAGCCACTACTTAAAACAGTTTTGCATCTAAAATATCTATAAAAAGACGAAGTAAAATTTGATTATATTTGTACAAAGCATCGCTAGCAAGTTCTACCCATTTTTCTTCATTATATTGTATTTTTTAGTAGAATGTCAACAAATTAAAGAGAGGAAAAGTAATTACAAGCTACTTCAATCTTAATTAAAACATACTTAGCACAGCAACAAGACTACGATGTAAAACAACAGAGGAAAAAATCTCCATTCGTCAAAACATTCCCTGTTCAACTGAATAACAATGTACATTCACATCAAATTATTTTCAAATTAGTCCTTGTTAATGTTGTATGAATATTCAACGCTATACAGGACACAAAGAAAGGAATGTCAATGGTTGTATTCCTTCCACTCCGGTGAAAAAGGCAAAATGAAACACAACGTAGCGTTCGCTCTTTGTGCTCGGCCAGATAGAGAAATCTATCGATGCTCACTTTGTTTGGTGGCGCTACTATACGGGTTGTTCGATGTAACTTCATACATTGTTTTTCACTGAATTTTTCATGCATGGAAAATATGGAGATTTTCCAATTAACAGCGCTCATTGAAAAATTTACTTGCATTCTGATCTGAATAACGTATTCGTACAGGGTAAATGGAGAACTGATGTTCTACTGCATGAGTGACTAATAGAACTTTTTTCAAATCTATAACTTTTATCTTTTGTGTATTATATACAGAATTATATATCCACCGGACTGACAAAATTCTGGTCAAGATAGTTGAAGGCCACTAATGTCCTAGTTGCATGTGCTCATATCAGTATCGATCAATTTATACATACGTACTTCTTAAGACGCAAAGAGTAACGCCTACTCTGGTATGGTGTCATATTAATTGCTTGACAGTTAAACCAAAAGCGTGTTGTCTGACCTGGCAAACCCGATGCGCCGCAAAATTAAATGGAAAATCGTCTACTTATGAATATCAGCATATCTTTTCAAAAACCAATAATACGCAAAAAGCTTGCTCCCTGGTAGGCCGCATAGGGAATTGTCCCAATAGCCTCTTTAACTCAATCGTATGGCGGTCGGGTTACCCTATCTTACTCAATGGAAGTCCGTTTACATTCGATCCTTGAATGACGCATACTCTATAATATGTATAAACAATGCAAAATATAGGTTTTGTAATAACCACTACAATATTTTCACAATATGACATATGTAATTTCGTCGCTCCTACAATCTTTTATACCGCCGATTAGCTCCTCAGAGAGGAAACACCTACCTATATTTCGTTCATTATGTGTAAGTCCCTCGTAAGAGCAAGTGAGCCTACGCCGTTTACCGGGTACATTTTAAGATTCCGTCCTTATAGACATTTAATTTATTTCTTTCTTTTAAATTAATTTAACGTATTTTATATTTTATAAATAGGAAGGATAGGCTTTAATATCGGAGGCTAAGATCCACTTTAGATCGCTGAGCCAGCGAAGTAATCAATATATTATTAAATTCTGTTCGCCAAAAAAACGAAACAACTGCATCCTTTTTCTGCATAATACACTTGATCTATCTCACACACACTCACCTTAATTATAACATCAATTATAAAGCACGTCACAAAAACACATTTCTTTTAGATAACACATCGCCTTTCTTCATTGATTTAGAGCCTTCAGAGTAACATTTGACACTTACATAACACTATATTAACACATATGATCCATCACAACAATAGGTAAAACTACTAGTACCGTTCAGAATCAGTTATTAGAGTAGTCACTCGTACGAGCATCATATTAGATGGCATGTGTTGCACAGATTCAACGTAGTAATGTAATTTGTTCGCTCCATTCGGCCAGCGAACGAGACGCGCTCAACCATATCTATTCGGTTTGTATCCCTCTCTAAACATTCACGTACACATTTAGGAGCTTCCACTGGATCTCTTTGCCTTAAATAGAATCTAACTAACGTTCAAGGACAGTCTGTAAGGAGTTAATCTACTTTTGGAAGGAAGGAAAGAAGATAATACTCTTAAATCGTTAATGTTTATCCGTGTAAATGAGATTAATCACAGAATTTAGTACAAAACTAGAATATAATATATATCAGTATAGTGCTATAGATTAAGCAGTAGGTAATTTCGTATGGAATATCATATAATTGGGTTAAAAGGCCGTTAGACTAGAGTTGGAAAACCTTACCGTGAACATACTACATGATTGACCAAAGTGGGATCAATTGAAATAAAGATAAAATAAGCAACTAATTTAATTAAACTCTTCAGCTAAAGTAATTGATAATATTAACGGATGAGGCTATTTAATTTCTATAAATAGCGAAACGGGTAAGATTAAAATGCTTAATCTATATATCGATTAAGTTCAACAAGTTAATGATTACAAATGTCCCTAGAATGGTTTTAGTTGTAATCTTGTCATTATTCACGTCGAGAACAGTTGTGGTACAATACACTAAAAATAATGCTTCTCGAATAATTATTATGAATCTGGGTGTACTTGGTGTTCGATGATTCGCTTTTTTAAAATTCCTGTCCAATACAATGCTTTTGTAATAAAACGCAAATTAACACAAAACAATTATCAGATATCTAAATAAAGAAAATATAATATTACTACTTTACAGATCGTTAGAGGTCCATGGTGACCACAGAGATAAACATAATTTTACACAATAAATTTCCGCCGTAATTAATATTGTGTGCTTGAATCCAACGGTTCTCACTAATCTGAATACATAGGTCGGCTATCTATCTAATAGGAGGCGAACCCACGACTCCATTATTTTTGGATAAACAAATTCTAAAATAAAAGTCTAAAAGTCAATGAAGCTTAATATATTTTGCGGTATTGCCGGATATTTTGGCTATCTATAGCATTAAAGCGTATCCTGCTATCAATAACATTGACATTTTGTAATAGGTACCTAAATGTATTTTAGATACTCCATCGCTTTAAAATGTTAGTATAATCTGGTACGGCACAACATAACCTTTTGGCGTCACCCCGTCTACACGAGATCATTTTTCACGTGTTGGCTGGATATAAAGTTTTTATATAAATACTTTTCGTTTGGGTTTATCTCATTTTAGTGCACCGGGCGCCTTGAACTAGTGGCTTTATCAACGGAGCGTATCTTTTACGCAGGTGTTGAGCAGAAGGTTCGACTTTCTTCGATTTCCAACTTAAGGTACTATTCACAACTTTGTTCGGCGTCGTTTCTATCGATTTTAGATTAAGGAACTTCGAAAACCAGTAAAAACATTCTGTAATAAATTTCCGTACTTTACGTAGGTAGGAACTTACCCAGGCCTGGGTGTTGCGAAGTTGTTGTAAAAGTTTTTAATAACGATTATAACCTCGCCCGCTATATTGTATATTCATCTGACCAGTTCGCCTCCTGAGCGCTACTAATCTTTCACCTCTAGCCGAAATTAATTATTTTCCAACATTGCGTAGTTAGTTATTATTAACGCTATAATTATAGAGTACTTGGGCAAACTACCCACAGTTACGGATTCAATAATTTAATAGCCCTAATTAAGAAACATTAAACTTTAATTAACCGTCATCATAATAAACGTAAATAGAACAAATAAGAAAAGAAAATATACCAAATTAGTTGGTAGTTTTAATGAAAAAGTTAATTCAAGTGCTTCAAATATAAACTTCATTTCACACGTGAGGTAAGCTTGTGAAAAAGAAAGTGTACTGTAATAATATAACCTACTCAGTATTATGTCTGCCATCGTATAAAAGAAGCGGATGTCAAACATATTGTATGAAATTAAGAAATTGTACAAAAGAAAATCACAAAAGTAAAAAAAGTTGGTACTTTATTGTTAAGTTTACAACACGAAGTCTTGGTAGAGAATTTATACATAGACTTCACTCGTAAACTTTTAACTAAGTGACCTGCGAAGCAAAAATACTTTTTTAATTTTTTAAAAAGAACAATACCAACCAGTTATGAAAGCAGAATAGGTAAGTGCTGCGAAGAATCAATGACGATCCAAGTTTTAGGCGGAAAAAATCTTGCGATGAAATCGGAAATTCTTGATTTAAATATGGAAGTAAGCAACTTGGATCTCGCAATACCCGATCGCTCGTTTCTTTATTCAGGTCGCACCATTTACGTTATTCTTCCAGTTAAAGTTTGCATAACAGTCATAATAAACTTAAATTCCGTGTTATGAATAAAAACAAGAAGGCTAACAGCGTCGGGTACAACATCGTAGAACGTATATTAATGACAGTATTTCTTCGCTACTCGTTTCCGTTCTTTTGTGATTGCTCACACCGGTTCCTCGCCGCTTTTTGAATGGGCACATACGTGAGCGAACAATTGTCCCAGGCATTAAGGCGTTTTTGTGGCACTTGGATTTCATAACGGACGTGTTTGTGTAATTAAACTCGTGTGACACACTATGAGCAAGTAAGCATACCGCTGTCCTCGTATTTGTCATGACACTATTTATTCCCTCAATCGAATTAATCAAACCGATCGACACGTAATACGCCTCATAAGTACGCAATTTATTTCCTTTATTCTATATCTTACGTAGATATCAATAACTTCTATATTTTTGCCCGAGACAAAGATCAAAATAATTTATTGTGTCGTAGAACACGGAGACTTTTCCCACATATGTTATGGGAGGCCAATTCCAGGCTTCCAGCTCCGCATAAAGATGAGAATATGACATGAAAGTCGATAAATTTGGTCAATAGCCATTATACGACGTTGTCGGGGTGCGAAAATATGGAAGTGTGGGGGGGACTTCACGGCTCTTTGATTTAGGGCCGGCGGGACGGCACACAGTTACATTGGAATGGAAGAGACAGCGAACAACACCGTTCGACTTAATTGTTCGGAATGTCGGGCGTGGACCGTGGTGTGTGCGTCCTGTCGTTATATGCCAATTTGAATGCGAAACGACGTCACGGCCAAACAAACGCGCCGAATTCCGCGGCGCGTAAATAATGTAAACTGTTATGTGTGACAATTTACTTGTGTATAAGTTGGCTTCAATATACTCTGATAGTGGTATTTATATTTGTCGCTAAGTCATATTGACAATATAAGCTTGGTTATTACTATAAAACTGTTGTTAATAATCACAAAACCGATTGTATTTCAAAAAAATTTAAAATGAAAATGTATTTGAACCTATTTGAACCTATACCGGGTGGAGTTACCTCTATTTTCGGACAAACTTCACGTGCTAATTCAGTTAGAATTTATTACGTCCACAATTCTCGTTTTCTTTAAGCTAAAAATATATAGCTGCAGGTCACCTCTAGCTACATTGTAACTTTACATCTTTGCCAAACGGGAGGGACACTAGAACTGGATGCGGGCGCCACAGCTGGCAGCCATCCGAGCGGACATAACTATATCTAGTACAACCTAACGAAATAGAAAATACCATTATTCTTCTCTCAAGACAAGGAGGCGTTCAACCAATGTTATTTACAACCAGGTTTGTTTATAGCTTTACGTGCAAATCGTGACGTATGACGAATTCTATACATTGCAGACTACGTAATAGAGTCTAAGTTCTACTTTAAAATCGTCTTATCTTTCTTCAAATACTATTAAAGTTTATACGTTTCAAGTACACAGTAAACATCAACAAAACCCTCATCACACTTACTTAAGCCAACTAAGCCCCGCGGTCAGTTAAATCACGACAATAAAATTCTATATACAGAAATAAGAATTAGAATCACATTTGCAGTTACATTTACAGGTGAAAATAAACATTATTCTTACTCACGAAAGAAATGTTTATCACTCTCCAATCCACAGCGGAATGGTCATTATTTACTCATTATCGTTACTAAAGCTGAACTCACGTAACCGCAAACAAAAACACAAGTTGGAAAATAATAATAAACAGCATTCACTATTGTATATTTAATTTGACGCCTTTAAACATCATTCCAGATTTATTAAAGCAATGATAAAATAACCAATTTACAGTAGGTATTTAAATTTAAAGTTTCTCCTATTTATACGGCTATGAACGAATAATATCGATAGGCAAACAAAGTTATCGTACTTAATGCCACCCAAGGATTTTGCTGAAGTATAGCAAGAATAAAGCAACAAAAACTTTGCATAACGGGTAGTCAACCGCTTTATTAAAATGAATAGCGGATAATAATAATACTAACCTTATACAAATAGCTGTAAGTTGCAAGCTCGTCGCCTACGAACAATGTACCTATCAATTTCCATCGACGTTTGCAGATAAGCGGCAAATTGACGTAGAAAATAAAATGCTAAGAGGTTATATTACAGAAGAACACGTGTACGCTAACATCACATACACCATAAACATGTATCGGCAACCAATTACAATACAATACTGCATTCAATTTTATATCTATCGATCGTCCAGCCTTTGTACGAGCTTTAATAAAACGAGCCAATCAATGTATGTCCAATTTATTAGAAGCACAAAATGAATAAGAATTTATAAGTGATATATTTCATGTGCAGGCTCGTTTTACTGGGCCGCAGCAATCTTGGAGCATTGGCATTCAAATTGATGGTGAGGGTACGTTTCACCATTAGAGGGGACTTATTAATTCCCCTTTCGACAGGCCGACCGAGGAGGCAATAAATTCACCTCAACCAAAGGGATGACCAATTTCAGAACATTTACGAGCCACAAATTACGCGACCGCTGAAATATACTGAGCTCGGGACGGCAAAGAACGGCGGCCAACCAGAGAAGAAAAAGCCCAAATGTTAATTTAATGTTGAGAGCTACAGAAAATTGGCTCAATCCTCAAGATGAGAGAAATATCGAGCCCTGCCCGCGAAAAGGTTCAAATACTAATTTTATGCAGGGCAAATGAGCCGAGGGCAGAGCGTTCAATCGATATTCATTTGGCTAAGCGCACCGTTAATTTTTCCTGGCGAACGATATCATGAATATTACGTATCTACTTAGTTTTATAAGCGGCCTTTCATTATTGCTGAATTTATACTTTGTTCGCCGCAAAATGTATAGTACCTACATTACAGAGTTCACCACACTCCACACCACTTGTATAGGCACGAATTGGGTATTATTAGTATCATTTGTTCAATTAATACTCACATTAAAGGGCTTGTTACTGTTACGTAAATTGATGTGTAACGAGTTTCGATAGATTAATTATCTCAGGAAGATAACAAGCTGTGAACAACCTTCGTCTAAACCGGAGGAGAGTATAACTATACTAACTGTAGCCAATTAGGCGACCTACTAAATAATGTGTGTGTTTAGAATACTAGTACGTAACTTGGAGTGTTATTCTAAGATTAGCGAATATGATAAGAAATATTATCGCCATATCCATAATGCGAGGGTTCGCGCATGAGTTATGATGAAAAAAAGAAACAAAACATTCACTAAGTTTGCGCTTTTAATGGCTGTTTTATTTGTTCACGTCGATATATCTGAGCGTTGTGAACCAGTTCGGCATCGCCGTGCTAGCTAACTGTTTTATCACTTTATTGCATGAGATCGCATAAACTTGTGTAGTAGTCGTAGGAGATAGCAATAAAACATTGCTGTAGGGAAAATAGACGTTGTTTTGTACGTATCTTTACAGAGATAGGTATGTTATATAAAATACTAAATTTAACATCTGAAGGGTCGTGGTACGAAATGTTGAACCGTCAGTTTCAACTATGCGGGAGATATGTACACCAAATTCAAATTCACCATATTTCCGGGCCCGCCCTATATTTTATCTTGAAATGTATAGAAGTTTCATTTTTTAAATAAGAATTTGCATACAAAGCAAGCATACCGTTTCGTGAATTGTTCCTATAAAGTTACTTTGTCAGGCGACTTGACGATGTAAATATAAAAGTAAGGTTTTTATAAGGTAATTGTAAATCGGAGAAACGAATGGCGTGCATAAATTATTATATTAATTCGTGAGAATATTGCATAGTCGCTGTAGTATTTATTTACTTAAATTTATATTTAAGAAAAGTACTCGAGACTTAAATTTATCTATATAAAATATATAGCCATATTCAAGTTTCATGCTAGATACATATATCTGCCCATAGGCAGTGACATAACAAAACTGAAATATTGAATCCATGGCATTATTAGGAATAAAATTCTTCATAGTTTTAAGAAGAATCTTTGTCATTTTACCGATTTTAATTTAATATTAAATTATTTCAACGTCGATTCCCTTTCAAAACGGTTGATAGAATAGTTAACGCATTACACCTTAAATATAACCAACATTCTATCAAATTCTACGAATACGGTAAATTTTAATGGATTTCACTTCAGAATATACAATTTTAGCAGTATCATTCACAGTTCAGGTTACAATTTAATGTTTGGTGCACCGCGGCTCTTGCTCTGCACAAATTATAATGGACGGCTATATTACGTAATATGGCGCCAATTTACTGTTTTTTACAATGAAAACTATTTAACGAATGATGTGTTAGTTTCAGAAAAATAAAGTAATAACTTTCCTAAATCTAGATTCAGTCGCTTATAGACACATACTACCTTTAAGTATACGAATCCTAACTTAATATTATAAATGCGTTATACATTTGTCTGTCACGCTTTCAGGCTTTAACTACTTGACTGATCATGATGAAATTTCGCATTCGCGATTTCAGGGGTATTGAAAAGCACATAGGGTACCTGTCCTCCAGAAAAGTACTGCTATTTATCAATTTTTTTTAAACACACTTCTGTAGTTATAAATCCTGTGTCGCGGGGGCTTTACAAACATTCAAACAACGAATAAACGGGAGCGAAGCCGTATGCAAAATCTTGTATGGACATATTTGTTCATTGTAAGCATGATGAACTACCAAACCATTCCAACTTACCACGTTGAATGATAATCGTCTGCTAAATAATATATTAGTTAGACCATTCGTTTGTCTGTACCAATATAGCAAATAAATTATAATCATTACTGTATTACTCAAAGCGGGCAAGTTTCTATTATTATTGTGTATAACGGTCATACTAATAATAAATGTTATCTTGAAAAACAGTTGTCTGTTTGTTTGGGATCATTGTTACTTGGTGTAATGTAACAGAGGGCTTATAGTACAGGCTCTTTAACGCCGTATGTAGGGCCATCAAAAATAATGTGCGCCATGAAAGTGATGGCTCATTGTCTAATTATGCGCTGTATGGCCGCTTTTAATTACGCGGTATGAAACTGAGAGAATGGATGCCATTTATCATAAAAATAAATATTTATAATACGTCATTTAAAGTACAATAATACTACGTATATGAGGTGGTTTAAACGTGTTTGAAATCCAAGACTGTATTTTACCATCTAAAATCTTAGAGTATCTCGTGATATCTATGTATATATAAGTCAATATATTCATCATACAATACTACTCCATGTTAGGAGAAACTGACGCAACACTTCTGGAAGTTAAAGATTCCTATTGATATTATAGTTTATCTCAAAACAATAAATTTCCAATGAAATCACAACAGTCGAACTACCGGCGGTCGGCCGTTTCCGTCCAAGGATTTCCAATAAGATTATAAGCGCTGTTAAATCATAATAGGATCATCACAATACAGTCTTGCTCGTTCCACGCAGGCTGGCCATTTCCACATAAAACCGTCCTGGGAACCGGACCGGTCCCGCAATATCTCTGTCATGGCTGCCCGCATTCGAAAATTGGATTTAATTAGCCCGCAGTATAAAACAGACCGCCTCCGGCGCGCGTGTGTTAAACGGTACCCTCCACGCCTCTACGGAGATCTAATCCAACTATATATACATACTTATTACGAAGCGTTATGTCTGTCTCTCATCTCTGAATGCCTTTGTCTGGCTCGCCCCATCTTTCCTTAAAACAAACTCATTTTAAATTTTAATTAAGCTTCCCTCAAAACACTTGTTTTTATAAAAAATATTCTTTCTTTATATGACAATGGCGTGACACTATTATAACTTTGACATATTTTATGCATGACATTGAAACTTTAATAGCTTTGTTGTACGTAGAAGACAATTTAATGGCGTTGAAGCTAGTTTTTAAACGCATATAATATTTATAAGGAGCACGCGGTCGCCTGATATATGTTCGCCACTAATGTCTTCATAAAGTTACCTAGTGGCACATCCGCAACCTCATTAACAGAGGGCAATCAGTGTGAGCCGTGTTTCCGTTTTCCGTCCTTCGATATAAATAACAACACAAAAGCGAATGTTCTAAATGTAACAATAAAGACGACGCGACGTTGTAAAACATTTTCTTTTCTCACAAAGCTTAGCTGGTTATCAACATACATTTTTTAAATGTCCAATTTTTTTTCACCTCTTACGTAAGTACAAGTACATTTGTAAATTGCTCTAGCTATTATTTTTCTAAATAATATATTCTCTTCAATATATTATACAATACGATTTGATTTGATTTTTTATTGCGTATGCAAACCTTTATTTTTGATTTTCAACTATTATACTTAAATATAAATAATTATTAGTAGAAGTTAAAAAATGTTAACAACATTCTAAATATCATTTTCTTTATTAATTGGATTGAAATACAAAAGCTCGAAAAATAAACTGTTAGCATTTATAATGGGAACTACTCAGTATTCTCAATAAGGTAATAATTGTATGCGGACTTTAATCTGAATATATGTAAATTCTCTGGCCATAATTATAAGAAAGCTAGATAAAATACAACAGGTTTATTGTATTTGTTTATTTTATTTACTCGTAATTAAGAAGTGGGTTTTACTATGGTATTCATTGTGTGCTTTGGCAATCGTCATTTATCTACAATCGCCCTACGTCATTAATTGTCCGTCAGACGGTTAGAGAGAGGGGTCCGCGTTCATACGTGAGCTGTTAATATGGATGCTTGAAATCATCAGATGTTTAAGTTTATATGTGCGGGCTCTAAGTCAACTATGAGACTACGTCTCGTGATATTTTTGGATAGATAACGATGTACCATATAAAATCTTATGACAGTCTATTCTCACCAAACTTTTCAATGAGTATTTACTACCGTGGATCTCAGCATAAACTATATTTTTACGGTTTTATTCATAAAACTTACAAGAAGCTTATAAAGTAGTTATTAAATTTTAAAAAGATTTTAAAATGCATAATGTTGGTAGCTTGCCTAATAAATAAGTTGTAGATTATGAAGCTTTACAGAACTTATATGATTTACAACTTTTACTGAACGTTTAATAGACTTGCTGAGTATTTTAACTTCTAATTAAATTATTAATTTATAAATATATGATATAATAATGAACTACTAATATTAAAACAAATAAACCTTTAAGTAAGGCTTTTATTAAATAAGAATTATCGTTCATGCATGTTTATTTCACTAAATAACGCAATAACAGCAACACCACCTAATTAACACTTAGCATATATATATAGCATATAGCGTATTTTTCTTGTTGAATGTAAATTTATGAATTACAACCTTTGACCAGTACTTCATTATATGGATGCTGCAGTCTTTATTTCTACTTAACGATATTAGACTTTGCTTAGGTATTAAGTTAAAGTCCAAAATTGCCGTGATTCATGATTAGATAGAAAGAAAGACAACAAAATTATCCGCTTATACCATTTTAGTTTTGAAATGGGTATGCATTTTTGCAGCTCACTGTACAATCATAAGTGTCAACCCAGTTTTTATTTACTTATTTTCTTAGCTTTTGTTTTAATTATTATTTTATATTCTTTATTTTCTTTTTGTTATTTATTTGGAAACATCAATGTACCTTTGTTGAAACCTGAAAGTGGGGCCTGGTTACCCATAACACAAGTTAGATCTTACCTTGGGTACCAGTCTTCAATAATTACTGTGTCTTACTCGTATTTGTGTTTAATAAAACTTCATTTCATTTCAAATTTAAATTAACCTATATTTAGTAAATTGTTTTACAGCAAAACAATCATTTCACGAAGCGACGGGCATGTGAATCGCAAGAGGCACAAGAGTAAAGCATCTCGTTAGTACGATACTATTCTAACATTCAAAGCAAAGAGTACTTTGACATTAAAACAATGAGCACAACCAACATTCAGACTGTAGAAGTATCTAAAGTTCTTACAAATGTTCGTCTCGTGAACAGACTAGCAACATTGCGTACATTGACAATGACTACCAATTAAAATACTCTGCATTATATGCAATCATAGACTTCTGTATATTGATATCCTTACAAAATATTATAAATGCGAATGTAAGTAAGTTTGTTCGTTTGTTTGCAACACTTCCACGCTTTAACTACCATCATGAGATTTTGAATACACGCTGTCAAGGATAAAGAAAAGGACGTATGTTAACTTACACCCAGAAAGAAGTACTCTTTCCGAGATATATCTTGGATAAAGTATTTCTTTCTGGTTACGCTATTTATTTATAAAGAATATTCATTATGATTAACTATTAATATTTTAATAGTAAAATCATTTGGAAAAAACGTATAAAACGGCACAAAAAACCCACAGCACACCCACTTCATTCAATTAACTATTATATATGTACTGTTGTATATACTATCAACTAACTCAAATAACAAATCTGATATCGTATTTCTTAAGTCAACATAAATATCCCCAGAAGGCACCTGTATTAGATTACAACCATTAATTTCCACCGTACCTGCTTTTTAAATTAGTAGCAGGTCTATTTTTCTGAGCTCAACGGAGCGTATATATTAACTTTGTAAGTAAGGACTAGTGTAGTAAACACAAACACGTGGCTCTGACGCTATCTAAATCTGCATTTACAAAATTACTTTCAAAGACAACGTAAAAGCTATGTTAGTTCGCATATCGCTCACGAGATACGATTATCTCTTTTGTACGTTATATTTCCCAGGTGTGTGAATGCAGTCGGTGGAAAATTAAAAAGCAAGCAACACGGGAAGCAAGCTTTGCCGAAATACCAGCCATGTTTGCGTAGTCTCGTGTATCTAACAGTAAATTCTTTTACTGAATACACGAGTTATAGTTTTTTGCGATAACATTTACGATCACCTAAATGTGCAACGTGAAATAGGTTTATATCTTTTTATTTCTTTTTTTCCCTACGAAGATGATTTGACGTTAAATTATTGTGTGTGGTGTGGTGTAAAATTACACTACAATGGGGGAAAGATTAAGGATAGGGACGAAAGATTTTTGTAGATACTCAGTCATGCGTGAACTTTGTTCCCAGACTATATGTAGTTAGTGTCATGCAACATTTATCAAATGCCTATTTGCCCAGGTATACGTTAGCTACACTAATTAATCAATTACTAAGCCTATTTGCATGCCATTATACATTAAGTAAACATAGTCAAATGAAGGAGATGACTGTATACATATTTTATTATGACAATTAACTTGTCACATGCTATGTATAATGCAAAGACAATTATCATATGTCAAAGGCACATGTATTAAACACATGAATAATATCTATTAGTACGTTCATACATGAAATCGTATTAGAGGAATATATTAGTAAATAGAGCATTATGTTACATTAATGTAGCTAATGGTAAATAAAATATCACAAAATCTGTTCAAAGACTATTTACAAATACAAAATGATAAGAACAAATCGAATATATTAGCACTAATTTGCGTATTTCTGAAATAAACATTTTCAATTATAATATAATATTGGTAAATTATAAAATAATTGTACATGCGCTAGGTAGGTACGCAACTACGCCATTAATATCTTATTTGTCAGATCAAATTATTAAAATGCTGTGTTTAACTTAACCTTTCTCAAAATAATGTGGGGGTAAAAAAGTAATTACATTTATATGCAGTTAATAGAAAATTATATCTTTTGTCATACTTTCATATTATATTAATTTTATCGAATATCTTATTCTAAAATATAATATTTCTCAATAGTAGATATTATTTAAGAAACTAAAATTTACCTTCAAAATATGTCTAAGTCACGACTCTGTTTTAAATCATATCTTTGTATTTATATCTATCTTTTTGTTTTAAGAAAGAAGACTAGTATCAAATAGTAAAACATCTAAGGAAGTATTTACCTGACAATAATTACCTGGAAACCAGCCATCATATAACTTAGAGCCAATATCTAAAAATACCAGAGCTCTCAGAGACCTGCCGTCCAAATTTAAAAGTTTAAAAGTAGGTACATTTATAGATTTGGCTCGAATGCTTACACTTACACAATTCTACCTGATTGTGTCGCAATATTAGATCTGTTTATATAGTATTTCACTGCTGGGTCAATACTAGATGGGCTAGAGAATAGTTCTCCATGCTGGCCCTGTGCGAGTTGACCTTAGAGAATATTATGTTTGATGTTTTACTTAACAGTAAAAGAGAGTAATAATTAACTAATTAATACACACATAAATAAATTATGGGATTAAAACTGAGACCTCAGCTTCCCAGTCCTCTATGACTTCTTTATTTAAAATAATATCATTGATATTTTTTGGGAACTTTTCAATTGCAAATACCTATTTACAATTCTAAAGTTCTAAAGACTGAGCTCAGTATTTTTAAATAATACACCGTTCTTTATTTTATCATTGCAGACTTCGATAAATAAGTATTTCACCTACATTTCACCAACTACGTCCCTGTAGGTAAAGGGTGATCTTATTGTGCACTAGGGACAGGTCGACTCTCTATGCTGCTACTGAATATTTACTGGTCAGAGTCCAATAACACTCATTCAACTCGAATATAGAAATCTATTTCTGAAGATCTCCAGCTATGCTAGCATTTACACTTTTGCTACTGGAAACGAATATAAGTATTCGATTTTTAAATATTATAAGCTATTTTTTTATATATGATTTAAAGAGAATTGTTATGCTACCCCACGCCGATGGCAGTCGTATAAATAAATGCACCAGCAAGATAAGCAACTTCGATATGGTCAAGCTTTTTAATGCTGACCGTGTAAAGTCAATTCTGTACATATATATAATAGTACAAGCTCTGCTTAGTTTGGGCTAGATGGTGTTGTGTGTATGTGGTAGAATATATTATATTATATTATTATTATTATTATATATTTATATCGATTAATACGACAGCCAATATTCTAATAACTACTCGTATCTTAGCCAATCGTCTAGGTTGAGTCAAATGACAGAACTATAAAATAAATCTGTCTGATATGTCAGTTTTAACTAACACAAAAACGCTTTAGATAATGAGACGTCTCTTATACTGTCAAATCTTAGAATACGAGTTGTAATTAAAAAATTATTGTGTCTGCCGACCGGTGTGCCACTGCAATTTAATAGGTTAATACAATAATGTACATATATACTCGGATTACTCTTTTTTAAATCAAAAACAGCACGAACATTAAGCTTTCACCGCGAAAGTTTCTCAACCGAAAGCGGACGGTTCCCAGAATAATTCAGGTAATAGGTACAATAAAACGAACCGTTCGGTATCAAAAGTCTCTATCACATGATATTACTATCTAACAAGTTAAAAAGCCAATGTGTTATTTACATCTGGACGGAACTCTCGCGATTGTGTATAACTTCTCTATTACTAATTACAGTAGTGCGGCCGCCAAAACTTTCCCCACTTGTCATCCCATCGAACATTCAGATCACGACTCGGAAACAATCAAGACGTTCACGGGATACAGATTGGATTAGTAGTGAATTTACTTCCAATGACACATCGTTCTACTTTTCTATTTCCGTACGAAATTTATTTTTACTAGGTATTTTTTTCAGGACTGTGGCAAATGTCTGCGTTCGCATAAATTTTTACGTCGGAGTATTTTTATCATCACTATGTTGGATTATACTTATGCCGCCTGATAGATTTTTGGATGCTTGCAGCACTCTTGTGTCGCAAGTATCTATAGAGTGTTTACAGTCGTGTGTGGCAAACCTTCTTAACAAGGAGTCACTGTGATACCACCGCATGGGAGAAAAATAAACTGTTTTCAAGAATAGAAAATTGACGTGAATTGGGCAGGTCCTACATACTTAGTGCTTATTTACCAAATAATAACTCATAGATGTCCTCAAATCTAAAATTGATGAACCATGTAGTGTGACAAGCCAACATGTAATTTTTTATTTATTAGTACCTTTTTCTCAATGCATTTATGATATAAAACGCATACGTAAAAGTTCGGGATCGTCAACTAACAACGTCTAAAGACTGATTGGTTTTGTATTTTTATTGTTAGATATATACTGTCATAATGTATCCATCCCGCCTACATCGTCGTTCGATAGTAAATCCTATTCACTCATCAACATTAAACGTATATGTATTTATTTTTTTATATAAGATTTTCTTACGTGGAGACAATCCTAGCTTTAGCACCAGCTTATACTGTCATAAGAATATATTGCATAATTTCAGGTCAATCGGCTGGCTTTAACTTCCGTAACAAGATTTGATCCAAACAAGCTACGTAACGAGCTTATAAAATAAGTTAAGGCGACAAATAGCTAGTGTAGTTGTAACTTTTAACGATAGTTTGTCTAACAATAAAATAAAAGCATAAATCCGTTACTAAAGTCTTGCAAATTATCGGCTAAAGATAAACAGCTTTGTTCTTATCTTCCTTTTATTATCGGATCAATATAAACGAAGCTCTCGGCTTTATTTCAAAATCATTCTTCACGAGATTATATCAATCACTCGACGGTGTTCGTTAGTGAAAGGAAACCCTTTCACCTGAAAGCCCCTCGAAAACAATCTCTCATAACTTGCCGATATTTGACCTTATAAACAGAAAACCAAACCTTTTCCTATGGCCTACATAAGTATTTACGTAAAATACATATAAATCGTCTTACCTTATAGTAGGGTTCCTCGTAGCGAGTGCCCTTTAAAAAGTCATAGAATATGCAAAGAGGCAGCACCATTATGGCCGGCTCTTTGCACAGAGTGGCAGCCACAGCGAAAGTGAGTGTCCCTGCCAACGTCAACCACTGCAACAGTTCACCTGTATCTTCACTCACACGAACACTGAACTGACACTTTGGTCTCACTGTGCCCGGTTTAACCTCACAAGCATCCAACATCTTCATCGGCCCCGCCTTACTCGCTTTCAACAGCTTACGAAAGTTCATCATAATGTGTTGTACCAAGCCGTGGCAACTCAGTCTGAATGGCTGTTCACTGTTTGTCCTTTGTCGCTGAATTAAATTGTCTTTTAGTATGTGTCGACATTGTTTTCTATACCGCTCTTCTCGTAATCGAATGTGTTCACTGTATAAAAGGAAACTCAATAGAAAAAAGTTGCAAGCAGCCAGATCAGCGCGTCCGACGACACCCGCTACGGCTTCTGTGTGTATCGGATGAGAGGCAAACGCAAACCCGGTGACGACTGTACCCACTCTGATACAGTACGGCGGTAAGAGGCGGCGGGCAGTAGTCACCACTAAAGCCGTCGCTGTGCAATGGAATATAACGTTCAAGAGATGGTAGCTCCACGGCTTAAATCCACTGAAAGCGTAGTTGAATCGATATGTAGCGACGCATAGAGGCCTGTAGGAACCGTGCGAACCGGGGTCTGTGAGCGGTGTGCCCCAGAAATCATTTTCGAATAATGCCTTTATAGGTGTGTGCCCGATGACATCCGGGTTGGAGAGGATCGCCCGCCTGCGAAATAAAATAACTGCATTATATTATTTATATTTCCAACAAAATATATTTTCATTCAGTTTCTATAAAAAATTCTACGTATTCATTAAAATGCTAATGAAAGGATACTTTGATATTCAAAAATGTAGATGCCAGACATGATTAATATGCAAAAAAGTGGGTAATACACGACAAGCTGAGTTTTTTGTGCTCTATAACAAGAGTAATTATAAAATGTGAACATCATCTGGGAGGGACGTATTGCTAAAAGGAAATAAAACAGGTATGATAAAAGTATTTTTTCAGTGAAGAAATATATATTTATTGAAACCAGCAGGAAAAGCTTTAATTAAAAACTGAAGAACCGCATTTTTACTATTAAACGTAGCTAGGAATTATAATACAGATTTCGTAGAAAAGCTCTGTCAAAGTCAAAAATAATTTATTCAATTAGGTCACAAAGTAACACTTATGAACGTCACATTGGTTAGTGAGTTTATAACATTTATTGAATTTATGTTTATGTTAGTTGCAAGGTTCGGGCAAAAGGTTGAGCTTATGAGAAGATACCTGCAAGAAACTCGAGGTCACTCTTTTAAATCGCCATCAACTTATAATTTCAGTATTTTACAACTCATTTATGTACCAGGTGTTGCAATCATTATGCCATATGTGTATAGTAAGTAATTATTTTTTGTCGATATATGTAGTTATAAAGCTTTCCTTCCTCAAAGTTCTGGTTAGACATTTAATACTTTAGTATTACGCATAAAAAAACCACAAAGATGTGTATCCATTTTTTCTAAGGAACGAAAAATTACTTTTGTTTATTACGTTGGTCGTTGACTTTTTAGGAAACAGATAAAGCTTTATGGAAAATTATAATTATAGACTGTAGAACAACATAGAAATAATATTGTGGAATATCCTTTAATTCGTGTGTACTATGTACAATACTACTCGCAAATAGATTGAAGGACGACGGTCGACGGCAGTATTATCTTATCATAAAATGATACTAATCTCTTTACAAAATAATAGACGCGATTAATAGCAATCCTAAAATATATTTTCATAGAAGATATATTTAGGTGTAAATGCGTATTCACCACAGCCTATCGGCGACAGCTTTAGAGCTCGTTTATGTCTAAGATTTGTGTTATGTGAAAAAAAGCTTTATGGAGTTGCAATAAGATTTAAATTTCTTTTAGTTTGAAGCTCTCTTATGTTCTTATTTCATCAATGCTATAATTTGCTTTCCAATTATTATTTCTGTAATGTATACTTATTTTCTATTAGTACTGTGTATAACTGTAGCAATAATAACATATGTATAATTCCCTTTTTAATCTTCTCTGCATAATTGGTGTAGTGGTTTAAATCTCGCCTAGCCACTTCAACTGCGCCAAATGTTGTGTTGGGTTCGAATTCCACACAGAATAAAAACTCGTGTGATCTACAAATGGTTGTTCCGAGTCTGGGTGTCCGTTATTCGAATATTTGTAGTCCTCCGGAATACAGGCATTATTCATAGTACAGTCGTTTTCTTTTTAACGAGTATATAAGTAAATTTCTTTTACAATTGGAAAGATACTCAGAATAGTGTAAATTAACAGGCATTGTTGATAAAATACTTCCTCTTTCTTGTCTTAGAATTAGTTAATTCCATTAGATAATAGAGCTCGCTTTCCTATTTTTTGATTTCACTTTGTTTATTCGGATATATAATTATCCAACTCAACAAAGTGAATATCCCTGTAAGAATAATTGCTGCTCTTTAAGTCTTCTGATATGATAAGATCCCATCCCAAGTTCGATTGATTAAAATAATAAATCTATAATACTAGGTGTTACATTTATACTAGCTAAGCTTCCATAGAGCGCACACATCAGTCGCACTTTAATGTACCGAGTGTGAGGAGCTTGGTACCCCAAAAGACAATTACATTTTGCTGCTCACAATTCGTTTTTAATACATTTTACATTAAGACTTTTAGACTCAAATAAATAATTAAATTCTATGGCCATAATTACATATTTGGTTTTCACAATGTTCATACCGCCGCCGCGCCGCTAAGTTGCTTACAGTTCCTACTTGAATACGCACACTCTTTAGTTTACTTATCACTCTATGGTAAGAGTAGTAGTAGTACCTGTTACATACTTCTACTGTGAAACAATTTAATATAATATAATTTTACAGAGCAATTCATAATAGGGTATTTGCTTATTTTGTACATTATTATATTTCACACAAGAGCGTTATTTTACACAGAAATCTTTTTGTGAAAACAGTTTCAAAATTAGTTGCAAAATAAGGTAGTAATTGATATTTTAAATTAGGATAAAAGAAAAAGTGGGCCGGTTTTATCTGGATATCTCCCTCGCACAGCTGCATTTAAATAGCAATTACGTCACAGTTTGTATCGTGCATTCTTTTTCTGTCATTTGCCTACTACAACATTTAAACTTTATAGCTTTTATTTAATTTTGAGTTGATTGCAAAAATAATTACATTATCTTAACTCTAAAAATCAAAGAATTTATTTGTTATACTGACTTGAATAATAAAAATTGTGACTCAACTACCCTACTGTTAAATTTAAAATTATTTTATTTGCGACTAGAAGTTTCGACTCGAATCCTGGGCGTTCTAAGTATGAACCAGGAAACCCTAACGCAAAATAAAGCTGTGTATTTCTGTAAGGTTTCTTTGAGTAAAATGTTTTTAAACTCGTCATATATAGAACAAATTATTGAGTTTATTGAGGACTTTGGCTAATGATTCTTTAATATAGCATAAACGAACCAACTTAGTATATATTTTGGCAATCTTACCACTGTTATTAAACTCGTTCCTTAAAAACAGAATGTTGATAAATATTCCCTGTTAGCGTCATTTACAAATCGTCAACACAAGCGACGAAGCAAGTCAAAGTAACAACTAATAAGTAGGTAGTAGGTTGACGTCCAGAGCCTCCCGTAACGTATATTTTTCATCAGCTTTGATTAAAAAACTTCGGTAGCGTAACTTCTGCTGAGTACTGCTTTACCTTTTTAATGAAATATAAAAGATCAATACCTAACATATTTTTCGTAGCTGTGTCATTCATTGAACATTTTTTCGTGGCAAATATGTCAAGATAAATTGCGAAAATTTTTCATCGTTATAAGAAATCGTTTAATTTCTTTTTGTGCAAATATAAGCTCTTATGCGCGTAAATTTGTATTGAATTAGGTCACTATATCAGGACCGTATTAACAGTCCCATTATATTTAACACAAAATCAAAATGGCATTTAATAAATGGGAGATATTTTGGTATTATACACATGTTAGATGACTATATATGTGCATGGACTGTCTGGTTTATTAATAAGTCTGTTAGCCGAAAACCAGACACAATAAAAAGGCCTTGTGTCCGGACCCGAGCGCCCAAGCATTGGAAAAAAGATTACTAACATAAAGAGCATGCAGGATCTACTGATCCGATTGCCAAATTTGACAAAGTCTAGCGCTACATCCAGTAGATTACAATGCGCTTTCCCCCTGTAACATAGACTTGTACTACTTGTACTGATACACCTGCTAATACTTCACTACCTATACCTTCAAATATATACGTCACACTCGCCTAATGTGGTGAACTCCAAAGTTACTTCTTACATTAACAGATAAGTAAAATTTTCTGATTAGCATTATTGTGTTATATTAGTATTTACTAATATAACACAATAATGCTAATCAGAAAATTATAATACTCTAAATATTTAGTGAATAATTAAAGCTAATTTGTCATTCTGAAATTAACTAACTTTTACAATCGTAGATGCTAAAACTATCGTAATATTTATTATGTTTGCGCAGCCAATTATTTTTCTTCTGAAATCAAAAAAATAGGCCTAGCTTAAACCCACAAGTAGAATATAGACTTTGAAACACGTGAACCAAAATGAAGGATAGCGGCAAGAAACAAAATTGTTTTTGAGAAGTAACCTGTATTATTATAAGAACTATACAGGGGTATGTTAATAATGTAGATATCTAAAAAATAAACACATGTCTAAAAGTGCATATGTGTTTTGTAAATAGTAAATATTTGATCAATATATATCCCAATAGAACATAGCGAAACATTCTGGTATTAATTTATTAAACGAGTCTGTAACAGGGTTTTGGTATTGTTAAAAGTTTGTCCCCGAGAGTACACGATAAATTAACTGCTACAATCTGTAGGCATTAATAATAAATACAATAAGGATTGCCCAGTTTTATTTACGCTACACATCAAAATTTAATACCGGAGAACAAATTCAAACCAGTCCCTAACTGCTTAATTTAAATAAAATATTACCTTCTTACCTGAGCGGGCAGTCGCTCATCGACGCCGAGCCCCTTCGATGTTTTCCCGAACGATTGGCCCCGTGCCCCGACCGTTCCCTCGAAAGAGCGCCCAATACCGCTTAAATAATGGACATGTTTTAACATACCGATCTCTTCTCTCAAATTGATTTTGCGAACCCTATTTTGACGTTTTCCGGTCGACGTGTGACGCGATCGCCGGTTGAACTGCCCGGAGAATAAGTCTTCTGACCTGTGTTACGATCCAAAACACCTGGTCTCAATTTACCCTACAGTATCTTAATTTGTGCCTTTCCTGACATGCGATAGCTGAACGGTAAAGGAAATGAATAACGGAGTGAAAATCGGAAACCTTTTCAGATAATTTCAATTTTATCAACAGCAATCGGGTATACTTAGCGGGCACATTTACAGTGTAGAGGAAATTAAAAAGTTAGCGATCTCTTTAACCTAGCGACATACCCATAATTTTTGTATCGGTTACGTAAAATAGATACTTATGTAGGCGTACACATCGGGTAAAATATGTACTTGCATAGACAGAGCCATCGGGTGTATGAGGAGTTTAATTATAAGTGCAAGAGAAAAAGGATTTATTAAACGAGGACGGCGAGCGCTAACAGCACTCACACGTGACTACTCATCCCTTTATCTATTGATCCCTCATACATTTTTATCCTTCATTTTAGATTTGGTAGGGAAGCCAGTGAAATAGCCGATTGAATAATATATTTTTATGGGACCAAAACCGTGCTTACTATGCGAAGAAGGAAAAATCATCTCTAACATTCAGCTATTGTATTGCAAATTGTGAGTAAGACGCCTTTTCCTTCACTTATTTACATAAAAACTTCCCCGAGTATTTTGTTCGTAAATGACTTTCGCTTTGCACTTCCTCATTTCAGTTCTTGCAAAAATATATATTATACACAAATTGCGGCAAATATGAATCACAACTTCTTAGTTTTGCCATTTAGTATTAACAGTAATGCTTTGTATGTCATCTTATCTACTATAAAAGACTTTTATTTCAAATTGCAGTCGACTTTTAGTTAGAATTATTATTACTCAAATACTATTGCCATTGTTGCATAGACAAAAACAAAACCTGAATGACTGATTAATTAATCAGTCAGTCAGTTTTGTATCAGTATTTTTCATGATTATGCAACTATAAATTTTCTTTGACATAAATGTCAATCCTGTTTCTTCGGATCTTATTCTGATATTCTTTACGTTCTGAAAAAAGCTTCGGTGACAGTCTATTGCCTATTTGCGAATTAGTAGACTTTGTACCCCTTGAAGAACATTTTTGCGAATCTTCAGAAATGCAGATTTTCCATATGTTTTCTTTAACATTTATTTATATAACTATCGAATGAGCACATAAAATTAAAAAATCATATTATTAAAGTCATGGCAGTCCAATGCCGATCCACTTTGCTAACACTGTATAAAAATCGTTGCTAAGAAAACTTATTGTCCAATTATTTGTCCCTTGTACCGCGCCTCACGCAAAGGAAACCCGTCTATTTACTTTACGTGATCCGTCGATGACCAGTCAATATCTCGAATATTTAGAATACCCTTACGTCTTTACATTCGAAACGGTAATACCACACCACGCCTCATAATAAAAATAGAAATATCGAATACCTTACTAGGCTCCATTTAAGGCCGTTTCCAGTTTATGGCGTAAGGATCTCGTGATAGGTACTGCCTCGTTTTCACATCAGCACAGAAATAATATCAATTTATCAAATAAAAAGAAGGTTTTGTTTATATCTTAAACCTTTATCTTTATAATAATATATATGATAAATACTCACGTAAATCGTCTATTTTTATACAATTCCATTCGTATTTTCATACAACATATACAATAAGTGGACAGTACTAACGAACATTATTTCTTACTAGTCTTATTAAGTAAACAAATATGGAATTGTGGTACGCATTGGTAGCTATTGACAGTACGTAGATATAAATTTTGATGTCTCTATTTATTATATAAAGAATATATTATGATATCAAGAAGAATATGAATGATTTTATAATGAACTAGCTTTTGCCCGTGGCTTCGCTGGAATCAGCACTTTCTTCTGGATAAAATATACCCAATGTCCTTTACCGTATCCCTGACGAAGTGTATCCGAAATTTCAATTATATGTGTGGAATACAAGACTGAAATAGCAAAATACGTAATCCCTTACATTTTATATCGAAGCCTATCCTATAACTGTATTGGCCTATATTGGTTTTCATAACCATATCGATAAAAACTACTCGCGTCCCTAGCAGAATCGAAACTAAGATTGAGATAAAGTTGGGATAGTGCGGAACTTTTTGTTGGAGAAGTTGTGGGCAGCTGCGGCGCACAGTCGTCACGTAAACCCTCAATTACAAAACACTGAAATGGTTCCCGACGAGCTCTGATCCAGAACAAAGTTCATCGATTCTATCACGATTATCGGTTTCCAACATTTTCACACACCAAATTAGCGCTGCGCTGTCCAACAAATGTTAATCCTGGGCTTTATGGAGTGTTATTTACTGCTAATGCGACTTACACGTCATAGACACAGATGTGTGTAGTTTCGCAAACTTTTATTGAATTGTACCTACTCAACTCGAATCTCGCGACTACCAGGGGAGTTCAATACTTCTAAAACCAATCCATAACGTAGAACAAATTACCAGTTTTATCAAGAACTTCATGATAAAATTTGGTAAACTTTTGAACACACAAATATTGTTTCAAGCCGCCTTTTCGCTCAAAGAAGTACGAAAGAAGTATAAAGTATAAATCAAACACAATAATGTGGCTGCCCTTATACCCCTCGGGGACAATGGGATCAAAGGAAAAACTAAATTATTCAACATGGCCAAGTCTGGGTCTTCAGCAAATAGCAGGTTACCTTTTTACAGCTCCTTCCATTCCTGTGGGGGCCTTATTTGGGTGTTAATTGGTGGCATTCCTCAAGAGACTCTGACCGACTTTTTTTATTTTAAATATCTAACGTTTTTAAAAATGCTAAGATAATAATCGTGGGACTTGCAAATTGTTCATTTATGTTAGAAAATATCCTTGTTGAGAAAGATTTTTAATTTGAGTCCATAAAAAGTTATTTTTTACACGGAAGGCCAGATCAGACGGTTAATAATGAGAACAGACTGATATATTGACCAATAAAAACAATCATAACATGTCTACTGTTACCATTTAAAGATTGTTTTTGGTGCAGATACTTATTTATACACTGTGTATTTTATTTGGACATTAATAAGAAAACACGAATCTCTTATTAAAACTTTTATATTTTTAATTATAAATTAATTAATTATTATTGACTACACGGATCGTGCAATGGTTGAAAACGTGGCCGTGACATAGCCGCCGCACGAAGTGTTGTGGGCTTGATACCCCACACAAGACAAAAATAGTGTCATTTACGAATAGTAGGTCTACTACTACATATTCTTTGTGCCCTTTTGTTGAATGCTTATAAATGCTGCTCGCCATAAAGGGATAAACACCTAGTAACGAAATTATCTCTTTATAAGTGACAAACAATAAACAATCCTATATGCATATTAATTATCACCCGTTCTAATGGTAAAGATTGACATCAAATAATATCAAAAGTTCGCCATAAAATTCTTAAAGGTCCGTTTAGAGATCTACACTTTACGAGCTAAAAATAGGGCTGAACAATTGTTTAAGCTATTCGCGCACTTCGGAATCAATCTAAATTTCAGAGGTGTATTTCTAAATAATAACATCATCCTAAAATCTCTCATACTGGCTACATAGAACAAATTGTTACTGACGAACTGAACAGTAAACCACTAGCCCATAATGCTTTTCATTTAAGTAATATCACCTGTATTGGTTTAATGGCCTGAGTTCTCCGTGTCCACATTTTGCAGACATATATTTGAGGATAATTTTAAATAAATAGTTTGCAAAAATAACTTTATCTACGTCGCCTCATTAGCCTGGTGACGCAAGCTCAACGGACGCTTCATTTCCTACGTGACGCGGTTACTAAATCTTTAAATCAGGTACATTCTAGATGGTTGAACTGTTTTAAATAAGAATTACATACATACACACCTATATCCCGGAGAGGTAGGCAGGGTTGTATCACATCCACATTTCGCCAGACTGACAGTTTTATGATAGTCGGCCAAGAAAGTGGTCTACCAATTTTGATAAAGTTTCTATGAGATCTAATTATCGATAAGGTTGACTTTTCTAACGGAGGAAATGAGTTGTTGATAGCTGTGATAATTCTAACTTGACACCACATAATAATCGGTGATCCTATTACCATGTATCAAACACAGTTCCAGATGCCATTCTGCAAAACTTGACAGAAAATCCTAATAGAATTTTGTCTAATTCAAGAATGGAAACTGAGACTAAAGAACTCTTGGAAATCTCTTAAGGTAAATAATAAAGAGAAAGCGGTTTAAACTGAAGTTTGTCGAATACTCGTGTTACATAAGCAGCTATTTTCCTGTATCACAAGCGGGCACTTGTGTTTCTCATGTCTATTGAAATCTGACTAGGCCTATTTAAAAAGACTGAGCTGTGGCTTTCTTGTTTCGACTTTTATATTGAGATAAGTACAAAAAATAAGATTGTCGTTTATTCTTTATTTATTGGAACACGAAAGAATTTCATCATAATTGAGTCCACGGTAATGACTTGGGTCAAACTAAAGCAATAATAATCTAGTAAATCTTGTAACTAGTCATCGAGTTTTATGCGCGCATATAGTCACTTTAGAAGTTATATGCGCGCAAATATTAACTACTAGATTTGGCCCGCGGCTCCGCTCGCGTAAATATTGGTTAGGTTAGTAAGAGTTTCTTTTTTGGATGAAAGGTACCCTATGTTCTTTCTTGTATCCCTCACAACGTATATACAAAATTTTATAATGATCAGTTAAGTAGTTAAGGCATGAAAAAGTAACAAATAAAAAAATAAACTCACATTCACATTTATTAGTTAGGATTACGCACTTAACGGCGAAGGTTAATTTTATAAGAAAACTGATATGTTTATCAATCCCAAAATGGCACGATCGCCTGCAAACATAAATTTATGTCACGCGACCACCGGTGCAGTCTATCATCCTTAATATTCAAAAGTAACTCTGTATGTCTTTCTGTTACTAACTGTTTCACGGCTAAACTACTCAACCGAATTAGATGAAATGTAGTACAAATATAGCTAAAAACCTGGGGATTGACATAAGCTTATAATTATACTTTTTATTGATGTAGTAGGTATCACGCGAGCGGAGCTCCGCGCAAAAGCTAGTATTAAAAAAGTAACTATTTCCTAGCCTGAATATCTAATAAATCGTTAAATTCTTTGAGAGATATTTATATCGGTATAAAAAGCTTTCAATGTAAAATAAACAATATAAATGTTACACCTATATTACAATATCGGCAGTCAAATACGCCAAAGACAAAAACAAAGCAACAAAATATTTATAAATGTATTCACTAGCTGCTATAGTTTCTATCCCCGCCCTCGCTTGGGTTAAGTCACAATAAGTACACACTTTTGTCAAAAACATTTTTACCCTTGGAGCAAAAATTTCTTTAGCCCTTCCTTGTGCCGACTACTTACATTATGTATGGCATTTGGCCTACTTTTCCCTGATACATAATTTGTTCCAAGTCTGAATTTTGACTTTTCCGTTTGTCAATCCAAATGATGCTTATATTATTATTTTCTACGTAACTTTTTAGTGGATAATATAAATAACTTACTTTAAAAAAGCGACGACAGATTTTATAGAGGTGACAGATTTACAACCTGCTTCAAGGATTATGTTGTTTCTCGTTTAAAATTAAATTTAGAAGATACTACTAAAAAAAAGAAGTTGGTAATTATTTTCTTTTTAGAAGTAATTGTTATATTTGGCCGGCCTGGTCGCATCGTTCTAAAACTATGCGATAAACGACACATAGCATTGCCTTAAACGCTTATACAGTGGATATTTTTTTCAATTGGACCATAAATAGCTTAGTTGATAAAACAACAACACTGTTTGTTGAGGTCATGGGTTCAAGTCCTACTTCATGGACTGTATTTTTCCTTGTTTATAATATGTTACTTACAAATTTCTTCTTCTTAGTCGGGCACTCTTGTCAGAGACGTCATTTGCCGCACGTCGAGCGATGTCCCTCCATCCCTGGCAGCTACTGGCATTACGAGCACACTGTATTGCGGTTGACTGCGTAACTTTGGTGATAAGGTCGATCCAGCGCGTTGGAGACCGACCGCAGCCTCTCTTGCCTTCAATGCGGTCCTGAACCACAAGTCTCTCCATCGAGTCCTCGTTTCTGGAGATGTTCCCAAAGAACTTCACTATTCGTAACTGCACAATCGACGAATGCCAGTCTTGTATGCAAAGCTCTTTGAGGATGGAATTATTGGTTCGAAACGCTGTCCGCGGTATTTTTAACATGCGTCTCCAACACCACATCTCCAGAGCATCGATTTTTCGGCGATCTTGTAGCCTTAATGTCCAAGTCTCAGCACCATAGAGAAAGATTGGAAATACCAGACACTTCATTAGACGAGCCTTGGTATTTTTCGTTATTCGGTTGTCTTTCCCAGTCGCTCTAATGCTGACCTTGTGATAACAGATCGGTGCTTTATCTCGTCTTCACATCCTCCAACGTACGAGATAATGGAACCAAGGTAAATATAGCTCTGTACTACTTCGCAATTAGCTATATGCAGTGCTCCTGTATTGTTATGATCAGCCTGATTACAAATTTAGGCCTCGCTAAATAAAGAGAGGCATTAGAAAGCGGTATTCTCACTCTAATTAAGGTTTGCTAAACATCTTTCAGCGGCGCTTACGATTTGCTTAATAGTAAGCAGTTACTGGTACCTATGACGACACATATTTGATATAATAAAGGAGCTGCCAATTTGATATCGTCTCTTCAAAAAATTTCAGCGCTCGCAACGCAAGAGTCAGGGATATGTGGTTTCGTAACAATATAGACAACAACTTTGTAGGGAGGCCCTCCACAAAGTTGTTTAGCAGGAAGCGCCAGTTCGATCGAAAACCCAGTTTTAAATAAAAATTTCGATGTGCGTCACTTCTCCTATTCGATTATTATATTATGTTTATTTATATTTGTAAATGCACCCTCTAAAGAGTGCCAACGGTACGCTATCCGTCCGACCTTATTTTGAACCAATATAACTAACAGGCTAACATTTTCCAGAATTAATCTAATATCATAAATCCGAAATGATTAATTGTTTAATTGATTGTTGAAACGCACTTATCAGAAAAATTCATCATCATCTCCGGTGAAACATATTCACTGCTAGACATAGGCTCCTAGGGCATTATACAAAACGGATTTACTAATTTTAAATTTCTATGGCTTTATGCATTTTATAGCATCTTTATTGAGGATGATTACAACATCACACTAGAATCTTAAGAAGCGTCGTATATGAAACTATGGCATACAGCCAGTTTATTCATAATAACACATTGCGAAATTCGAATAAATTGAAATATTCGCTATAAAAACCTCGTTTAAACACGTGAGACTTAAAACAGGGAGTCTCTGCACATACTATGCAGTGTCGCAGCTAGATCATGCGGACGCATATAATTCGTTACGAACGGATTATGGTAATCTCACAGTACGACGTGACGACGGTGGGGTACTCGCTCGCACGGATACATATAATTTCAACACACCATTATTGCTGACTAACGTCTGACCGCCGCTAACTAGTGGCCATACCGATGACCTGGGGTCAAACCAATTGTCAGTATAAAACCAGGCAACTACAGCTTGATGGTTAAAAATGTCAGAGAATGTGCTTTTTTAGTAAACCGTGCTTTTTATGAATGCTAATATGTCACTTGTTTCCTTTTTAACGTTTATTATATCTTGACATGATTATAAAACTAAAACTAAATTTAAAGTAAAATCTACTATTAATCTCGTAAAAACATATACAACTTGTGTATGTATACATATTTGCGTTGCCATTCCTTTGGCAATATATGCAGATATTTTATATATTTAGAGGTGTATGTATGTTTATTCGTGCAGAGGTGTACAGATCCCACGTTTTTTCGGCTATGTTTCACGTTATAAAGGGCGAGCCCGGCTTTACGGCATATTCTAAAATCTGTATTGCCAATATAATTATTTTTACTGAGGAACTAAATATTAGAGCCTGATCCAAGTATTGAATCTAAGTCCTCACAATCTTTAATCGTAAACACAAACGAGGTAGCCATTTAAATATAAAGTCTTTATAATAAGCGGGGCCTAGTAACCAGCAACCCATTCAGCTAAGGACCCTTACGTTCCTTTAATTCTATTACGTAATATTAATTCGAAAAATATTCACTCCGCCCTTTACGTTTTTATTGGTACAATAAAATACGGGGAGACTATTTACAGTAACTTAAAGGTCTCCGTTTTCTTTTCAATGTTGAACCTTGAACTATAGGTCCACACGACCTTGCGGAAATGAGATAAACTAACAAAAAATTTTCCTTGTGTAGACCTCTGAAAGTTAGAAGATCTTGATGCTGACCCAGCCAATAACAAATTCAAATGCTTGGCATCTTTTATGATTTTGAATATCAAATAGTGATTCATATTCTTTATGAAGGTACTTCTAAAATCTTATAGTAATTCTTGTTTACTTTATAAAGCGAGTTGATATATTGTGCTTTTGCGAAAGACGATGAAGAAATATGTAATATTATAAAATGTCGCATAATTATGTATATAATTGAATTGCGAGTTACATTTTTGTAAGATTTTGCGTTATCAGAGTCATTTGTAAGGAAAGAGAAAACATCTAATTTGCTTTTGAAGAGATTTTCAATAGTTAATTAAAAATCCTCAAAGATGCATATCATATTTTCCTTGGACGTCTGCTGCGGTTCATTCTAAAGCAAAAACTCAACAAGGAAAGATAAGTACTCTCTTCCAGGTTGTAGTACTTAACTATATATCTGTGAATTACAGTTGCTACTAGAGCGGAGTAAAAAGCAAGCGGTGCGAAGCATTTTCCACCAATTGGTAGCATACGCTTCGCTTCAGTCCACGCGGGCACTGAACCGGGCCACGTAGAGTACCTAATCGGTTGAAAATCCCTGCTTCACCCGTCGTTGTGGAAACCGGTCTTACATCAGAAGTTACTGTTTAAACTTGATTAAACTATGAGTAGTCAGTAGGTGAAATTGTTTGTTTTTAAAAATATACCACATTCTTTTTTTGAATTGAAATAAATGATACAACTCAAGCTGAAAAACCTGCATCGTGTGATAAGGCTTTTGCTCAGGTGATATATATCTCCTGCGTACCTAACCTAACTTTCCCAAACCACCATGGAAACCATAGAAAACTATGGAAACTATTAGCTTGGCTTGGCTTTGCTCGCGCATTTCAAACTTTCACCTGTTTCTTACATCTTGTAAAAGCGATTTGCTTGCACTGGCTTTACGCAAATGTTACTTACACATGCATGAAGCTCGGATAAGTAGTTTGCATAGGTATTAACATCAGTACTTTTTCTCTAAAATAAATGGTTTATAGTTTACCTGTCATCGTAAACAAATCCTGCGTCTAGAGTATTGTAGTAGAGCAGGAAAGCCAGCAGCGAGCTCGCTGCTGTCACCCAGCGGTCCATCGTAGCGCTGTGATGTCTACATCAGTATAGCTCCCACTCCTCTGCGACAAACAAAAATGAATTTTATTATCTCTCTGCAAAGGTATTATTTAGAATATCTTCGAAAATATTTGACATGACCTTTAAGAAGCACTATGTTCTGAGGAATTTTCTCTTATGATTGGGCTTAAAATGTCAGCTGGAAGAGTCATGAAGGCTTTCAGATTTATGAATCAATTGAATTCTAGGCACAATTTAAATATCCTTATGATATAAAATGTTTAAATTGATTAGCGGACTGAAACAATGGCATTAACTGCAGACTAGAATTTAAATAAAGTGCTACACTATTTATCTGTTCTTGCTTTGAATTGTATGTTTTCAAGCGGTGAACTAAATGAAAAAGTTCCTGGTTTTCTTTTAGAATAAGTTATTTAAAAAACAAAAAAGGAGTTGGTTTCTTTTATGCATAAATAGTCTGCATTGCATTCACACTACATTCACGGAAGAATATTCTAGTCTACAACTGTTAAAATGTTTGTATGAATTTAGTAGATTTTTTAGTCTGTATAAAAAGTGTATGTACATTAGGAGGGTTCCCTATTTAGCGAGACGTGTATTCATGTCACGCCATAACATTTACCTAACTTTTATTCTGACATGTTGTACAGACTTTTAAATTATTAAATGGATTTAATACATTTCATTTTTCTGACAAAATAAAGACCAGTTATGTTTATGAATTTATCTCTGTTAAGCAGAGGAATCCCTGGAAGCGTCCGTATTGTATTTTAAAACAATTATTCAGCAGAGATATCCATGTTTCACCCTTATCTTATCGACTGGAAAAGTTAGACAACTCTATTATTTGTCAGGAGTGTCACTTGGCTTAACTGAAATCTAACTTAACTCGCGATTATGGCTAGTCAAACTATTCAATGCTGTATTGACACATGCATATCTATATAGCGTTACTTAGGCAAATCGATTAATCTAAACAATCGTACGCTTTTAATTTGTCGAAATTTAAACTATCGCGATATAAGTTATTCCTACTTCACGGGGTAACTTACAAGCATTCAAACAATGAACACGAGGAATAGCCAGAATCGCTTCTACTATTTGTAAGTGTAACAGATATTAATCCTGTATGGAGATCGAACCTACAACACTCGGCGTACTGGCGATGATGAGGAGAACACTGCACAATCCGTTATAAGTTTTATTTTTTATTTGCGGTGTGCAAATAAAAGACATTATATTGTCATGCTTTAATTGAAGCTATTTCAAGGAACTCGCATCCTTAAAATAGCTTCAATTAAAGCAATTTAAAAGTCAATGGTTTATAGGTTTTTGTGATACATTGTATCGAATTTGTCCGAAACAATATAGTTTCGCCACAAAATATACGTCGCAAACATTTTCATTGAATATTTTCACGCCGACCTAGCAGTCTCACGTCTCCGGACGTCGAGCCGCCAACTAACTGAAGTTACAACTTGCCTCACCAGATTTGTATGTTAACTACACTTTTTAGCTGCGATATTTACTCTAACTTATAATTAACCAACTTTCATGTCGCGTCGACTTCTTTTAATTTATCTGGCATATAACTCCAACGAAGAAAAATATTTTATTTGCAAGAGTGATTGTGGAATAGTAATATTCTTGGAGTGATAGAACGATGCTAATATTCCGTCCGTATTTTTACCCTTTATACATATATAACCAAAAGCGGTGTCGCATGCAAAGATGTTACGCGTTGCAAAGACGTCTCGTAGTGGGATCTGCCGGTTCACCGACGACGGCCGTTGGTAAACAATGCTTTAGTGGTTTGCTTTATTACAGTTGTCAAACACTATAACATTGTTCATTTTATCTCTGGGACATGTCAACGAGCCGTTCAACAGTTCTGTAGAGCCACTGCTACTACTAATTGAACAACGAAAAACTTATTTATTGCTTTATTTCGTATAAGTAAAATATTGAAACAATATTTTACGTATGTATTTATTATGTTTTAAAGACTTAAAACTACCTTTGTGTGTACAACGCATAAGAACTAAGGCTTAAAACTCCTTGTCGGCGCTTATCACCCATTGTGTATAAGCTGTCTTCAAAGCTCGAATATTATTTTATAAAGTATGGTTTTATATTGAACAAACGTGCTCTATCGTCTTCTATCATCACTTAAGACATGGATTAGTCAAAGGTCAGCCCGTTTCATATAAAAAATATATATTAAAAGATGCAGCACATTCATATATCCCACCAATGCACCCATAATAAAACACTACTTAACGTCTATTGTCGTGCTGTGCAATTAAATCTTAAAACAAAGGGATTTTTGCATTCCTACCCCATCACAACCATCTTTGAATAGGTATTTAAAGTGGGACAAACATATCATAGCTTATTTTTTTATATTGATGCTCTGATTGCGAATAACGAGCCCCCACAGTCGTTCGCTTTGTATATTTCCCGCCCCTGATATTTTCCAACCAATGGACATTACCATAATAGCACTTTATGCGTACTTTCTATGAAAATTAATACAAACGACTTAAGACAGTTTTCTCAAAATACACCACGAATTTTTTGTATAATACTTAGCTGCAAAGTTAGGTTGTTATATATTTCAGATTGCCGCGCACTTTGGTAGGTACTGTATAATATCCACATTTTATAATAAAAGCTATCGTTTTGGGCGACTTCCGGCGAATGCTTGGCTTTTATTGTTTTATCCGTCTTTTTGCACAAACAGATCCCGGAAAATTAAAACGTACTGATTTATCTTACGAGAAAGATTTGTTTTGTGAAGAAACTAATCCGGAAAAACTAGTAATAACTTTGTTTCATTTGTTATGTCGGAATGAACCAGCCAATCGCGCAGAGCAAATAAAGCGAAGTTTGTGGAGCGAAAATAGACAAAGGATCAGATACAGGTAAATAACTACGCATGACTTGGGTAGGGGAAGAAGCTCCGCTGTGCTCAGGGCTGCCGCAACCTAAATTAACTCGTAATGTGTTCCCAATCATTTACTTATTCCTAAATAAATATGCAAATTGCTGAATTGTGGCTCCCATTTTTCAGATCCATCGGAAAGTGATAAATTACTTTTTTAAGCAAATTTTCCACGCCGCTCTCCCCGCGCGATACATCGGCAGCGCCTGTGTAAGAAATATGTCACCAAATTAAGCGTCAAACAGTGTGACATGTAGGTAACAGTGTCGCACGTTTTAGAGCGAACACATTACTCGGTTAAACAATAAGTGAGTAACGTGAAGAGATCACAAATATTCGCATTTCACCGCTACGTCGCGTCTTTCACACAAGATTAACGCTCAATTCAAAAGGTAAACGCCGTTTCAAAAGCTATAAATTTCTCCCCGTGGCTCGTTTCACCCGCGAGAACGCACAAATTTATCGGAAATTAGTATCTACTAGAAACTCCACTGGGATGAATAGACGTAACGTTTACGAAAGCTCAGCTGAATTTATTATTACCTAGTACGTTGTTAGTGTAACTACCCAGTACGCTGCAGTTTGGAGTAATCAACATTGAACCGCGATTATATATTTCAAACTTATAACATAAGATGACATACGTAAGACTTATTAACTTAAAGTTGAATACTCTTCTCCTTACTTACGCAATACTGGTCATTCAAAAACGAACAGCGATTTTCAATTAAACGTTTTTTTTGTTGCTCATTATTTCATCCAAAACTATACGGCGTATTCCTCAACGGAGATAGTTCAAATATGTGTAAAGTGAGTCGCCCGAATCTAATGAAATATTTGTGCTAAAACGTATGGCTGAACTGTTGAATCCTAAAGATTCTATAAGTGCTTGTATACAATGCCAGTAGCTGGCACAAGTAGCCGGCGCAAGTTACTCATGCATTCTGCATACGCCCCTTAATGATATTTGCGCGGTGGGTCCGCGTCGATCATTTACAAGACACTTACAATCGCGTAAGTGCCTCAATTTGTGCATTTTATTTATATTTCACATGTAAAGATGTTACTACCAAACAAACAAGGTATCTTAACATTTTACATCAAACTTCCAAGTCCTCGATGCTTATTAATCAGAGGTAATTATCTGATATATCTGTAAACTAGTATGACTTGTGCTACAAATCGAAAAAGCCTTTCCTTTTTTTACACTATCTATTGCGTGATGTCATATTTTAGACCGCTTTATGAAAATCATATTAATATATATATTCTATCACATACACACAACACCATCTAGCCCAAACTAAGCAGAGCTTGTACTATGGGTACTAGACAATGGATAAACATACATATATACTTTTTTTTGTAAATACATACATATTATACATAGAAATATAGACCAAGACAAATATCTATGTATCCTGCACACAAATGTTTGACTTGTGCGGGAATCGAACCCGCGACGTCAGGCATGGCAGTCGGTTACACTATCTACTATGCCATAGAGGCCGACTGAACTGACTGACATTAGATTAGGGTAATGTCATTATCTTTATCGAAATTCAGTCGAAATAGGTAGTAACCAAAATGTATACGTCGCGCTTATGAATCAATAATACTCCTACTTAACTTCCTACGTCTGTGTTTGTCGATAGCATAACATATCATATCTAGTTATTGCTTTATTCATATCATGACAAATATGAATAAACCAATCTATAAACGACATTAAGTATACAATTACTGTGAAATGTACTCACAGAATACGTATAACTCAGAATCACTGTCCAAATAGTTCGGTCATTATTCCAATTATCTTTTAATATTTTAGGTATAATGCCTCTAGTTATAACTTTTTGTATTAGTGAGATCCTATATATTTTGTTCAGGTAAACTGCTTTGTGCTGTCTTTATTCTCGTAGCGAATAAATGTTGAAAGCTCATCTGGGGCGTCCCAAATCTTTTGATTCATTTTGCAGCGTTGCACGCGTATGCTCTAGTTATTGTCATCATTTTCCGTGAATATAGCGAGGATAAATCTCTACATTGAAATTGCTTTCATAATTGTTTGTCGAGATTCATATCATTACCGCTTGACATGGATCACGCAAAAAGAATTTTATAAAATTGCTAGCCGTATTTTTGGTCCGAGTTACTTTACGAATTAAAACCATAAATGTACTAAAATTAGAAACGTAAAGTTTTTGAAGATGTTTGTTTTACAATCATGCGTAAATCTCTAAATGGATTTAGATAAAACTTGCTAAATAGATAGACCATTCTGGATTAAAACGTAAGATACCTTATAACCCGATATGCGTTCACGTAGACGAAACCGGGAGCAGGCGCTAGTATAATGTATTTTCTTTATAACTAACTTTTAGCCGTTACTATGTCTAAAGTAGGTTTAAGTGACAAGTAATTGATTTTATTGTCAAGTAAATTCGTCGGCAAGTGTCTTAACCCGTCTTTGTGAATTGATCGAAATTAATTCTGTCTTTACTGAACATCATTCATATTTTTATCGTCTCTGTGTCGATGGTTATACTGTTTTAATACATTCTTAATGCTCGTAATAATTCCCACTTTAACGACGCGGTTCCTTGTCGACAATGCATGCATTTAATTATATGCATGCATTGTCATCTCCTTCTGTTTTATCACTACTCTAGACTCCTTTTCCATCACAGAAAGGTAAGCAGAGACTACGGTGCCAATTTGTCAAGATATTATAGATATAATATATCTTTTCTGAAATACTTGTAGACCCAGACTTCGAAACACTATTTGTGAATCACAGAATTTCTACCTCGTGTAAGGATCGCAGTTCGATGTAGCATACTAGTGATCTGACCGAGGGGCTCATAGCCAGTTGCAGTCACTGATCGATAAACGATTAGCGAGGTTAAGCAACGTTGGTTGCGGTCTGTCTATAGATGGGTGACCGCTTAGTGGTATTTCAACTGAGCGTCTCCGTGCTTCGGAGGGCACGTAAAACGTCGGTCCCGGTTGTAGCCAAATTAACAGCAGTCGTTAAGCCATGTCAGAGGCCTACGGGTGGCTTGAACAACTCTTGACAACAGGTTGGCCACTAACCACACGAAAAGAAGAAGAAGTGATTTGATCACTTTAACCAATGTGCCATTTGTGTAGTTGAAAACTAACATGTATTTATTTAAAATAATGGTTGATACCGGCCGTGCCGTTTAGTTGAACACTTATTGAGAAATACTTTTGCTACAGTTAAAGAAACAAACTAAGAAAATTAAATCAAAATATATTTTCAGGCGCAGATGAGCAGAATATACCTAAAATGATAAATCCTTTTTCAGTGTAGGGATCGAACCAGTAACATTCGGTGTGCCATACTAGTGATGTGACCTCTTAAACCGATGCGCCATTTGTAGAATCTGAAACTGACATGTATTTTGCTTAATATACCGAACTGATTCCGTACGTTCCATTTAGCTAAATGTTATTAAGAAATTCGTAGCTATAGTTAAATAACAAACTAAAATACAAATCAGAAATTTTCTGGTGCGGATGAGAATAATAGACTTGGAATGAAAAATCTTTTTTATACGCTAGGACATAGAAGAAGGGTAGGAACATAAAAGTAAATTTTGCTCTCATAAAATATGTTACCTAGCCAATGTTTTGCCTGAAATTTAACCTATATTTATTTTTCGTACATTTCTTGGTGACCCTGTCACAATTCCCGGCTGCCCACTATAACATTTTTATGGTTGTATAAAATAAACCGTCCGAGTTATATCTTATAAATTTTACCACAGCGCTCAATCTACCTTACCCTTCAAACATTTGATAAACACACACATTTTTCTTTCTTACTTATTACGGACACAATTTTTTTCCGCCTAGTTTACTTCAGCAAACAATTCGCGTACAGACGAAAATGACATGACGTTAATATATACCCATTTAGACTCACATGCGATAAAAGGCGAACTTCACAGAAAGAGGAAAACGGAATAAAAGATATTCTTTGATCTGTAACGTTATAAAAAATAAAATAACATTAATCATTTATACATTTTAATTTGCGGTTTTCAAATATAGTTGCGCGAAATTAGGCAGGTCGTAAATTGTATGAGATTAGAGACAGAGGAGCGCTGTCCAAAACGTGTCGAAATGATGAACGCGGACTGGCCGTGAATTTTATTTTCATGTAAAAAGAATAAAACGAGTCTAACAGTCCTTGCAAAGTGGTGCGAGCATATTAATTAAATTAGCCGCCAGAGCCGTACCGTTTAATTGAAAAATGATAAAAGTGTTGCGCTTTGTAGTTCCGTTCTCATATGTATATTCCCTACACAACAGAAGCGTATACGTATTTCTGTAAAAGGAAGTCAATTTGATTACGAATAAAAATACAGAACCATTTTTCAGTGTCCATTAAAATGAAAGTCGTATAAATGAATACGAATTTTCTTTTCATTGCATTAGTTGCAAGATAAACAGCTTTTTTAACATTCAAAGCTTCAGCTCTAAGCTTAATAAGCAAGCGCATACAATATATAAAAGGAAGTATATAGAGTGTATCGCTTATCCAAACCATGTTGATTTCCCTCGGTTAACTCTCAAGACTTCCGCGGGCACATAGTCAACAAATACGCTTCGTTTTTCTTTCGTTCAAGAGACACCGGCGGAAACAACAAAAAATACAATTTTGTCCGGAGGCAAAATAAAACAGGTAGCTGAGATCCTTCGCATATATTGGTAGTATTACCGTCCATAAGGTACCTATCTAATTTAGCTCGGAGGCCAGATAATCCAGGAAGCAATAGGTAGCATAAAGACGAGAGGAATGGAATACCGGCAGGCCCCGGCGGAGGTATGCAGGTACCTATTGTAATTTCTCTCCGGCCTCGCTCGACCCTCGCTTAGGAATGTCTGTTGTTTATACAACCTACATAACCTACTATTGGTAAAAAATCTGTTGAATTATGGAATTATCTACTTTTATTATATCTACAGGAAAATGTATTTGTGATTTCAATTGATATCATAAAATAAAATGTGTGGTTAGATTATTTTTTGGTCGTTGTGCTATTTTACCGTAATATGGCTGTGTATTAGTTAATATATTAAAACTAACATCATAAAACATAGTTTTTGTGATAAACTTCAATGATAACATATTTGATAATTTTACCATATTTCTAGCGTAGATTTTAGTATAAATACTTTTAGTAAGTTTGTGCAAACAAATTGAAATGCTTTTATTTTCTGCTTATTATATTTTTTATTATATAAATAATGGTAGGTGACTAAATATTAAATAGCTTATACCCAATTATTAACTATGGTCTCATAGAAGTGATTTAAATTAAGATTTACATAACTTCTATGAGACCATGATTAATAAATGGGAATGCGCTATTAATTAATTTTCTTTATTAGGTGAGGTTTCTTATTCTCATGTAAGTATGAGAATAAATAAACCTCACCTAATAAAAAACGAATATCTGGTAACTATATATATTTTATACCTTTATATACATTTAGCCTTCAATAATTTTATCGCTCTATTAACATAAAAAGTAATCATTCAGAACCACAGGCATACCACCGTTTCAGCTACGTCAAGGTTTTTATTTATCAGCAATGTAAACAATTATACATAAAGCACAAACGCTTTGTATACTTTCTTAATGAGGTAAAAAACAACATTACTTCATAAAAATGCTTGAGCATCTAAATCAGGCAGACTCAACCGAAATACACACAGGCTGAGGAACAACGTAAACATAACAACCAAAAACGGATCCCGTTTTATGCGACAACAAACATGTAAATCGATAGTCGATAAACATTTCCTTTATTCTCGATCTAATCTCATCCACATGTGCACGTTAAAATGAAGTTCGGTATCATTCGAGCAGTAAAGAGGTTATGAGATACCAGATGGGGTGACGACCGTCCCCGAAAACCATCCAAAGGTGCCAATACGCCAGGTATGCCAAATCTATAGCTTAAACGTTTATGTTATCATCCGCTACGGGCGTCTACGAAAGTGCTACGAATTGGCTACGAATATATTTCTATTTCACACCCTGTGGGCTGACGTACTGTGTTGTTATTTATTTGTTTTAATGCTTGCCGTATATATATTTACGGATAAATGTGGTCCAATTAAATACATAACTATGTATTAAATTTATAAATGTGAATAAAAACAGATTCCATTTAAAATAAATATGCAAAAAATAATACAATAAAAACTAAACAATTTTTTTATGAAAACGTATTTTATTACAATCTCATGTATATTTATCTCGAAATATACAGGAAGGTGTGCCGAATTTCCACCTTATTATAAAAATACGAGAAATCAAAAAAATGTGTTGTGATATAAAAACAATTGTAGTTATTTATCAAACGAATTGTATTATATGAAGGCAATTATTTAGAGCAGGAACTGTAAGAAACTAGCTATCAACGGAGTATAGACGGCATTGTTTGTTTCTATTATCATCGGCACGATTCATTCACTCGATGCATAATGACAACATTGTTAAAATGATAAATATATTTATTTTACCTTTCCGGGTACAATCCTTTCTTTGTTCACTCCATAATTAAATTTAATCACTAATCGAGTGTCCGCTCCGTATTAAAGACTTGACAATTTAGGTTGTTCTCTTTAGTTGGAAGTAATTTGCAAAAGTTTATCTAATAAATACGTCCGATAATAATTTACGTTACATCTCACTGCCCTAAGGAATGTGTGTTCACATTCAAGCGCGAACCGTCTATACCGGCTGAACGTTACAGTCACTACAAAGGACAACGTATGTGTAGTAACGGCTCCCTGGAGCCATGATCGAGGGCTCCGGCCGCCTGCCGCTTGCCGACTGACGTTGGTATACACGACACATCTGCATTTAAGAAGCCGCTATCGTTATGCGACTAATCGATTGGTCGAAGCGAGTGGCACTGTTACCCGTCCTACTCCCCCGGTCCTCTCACTCGGACTCGCGCACGCGCACTTAGGAATTATTCTCTTTTAAAAGTGGCGAAAAGTAAATAAACTCATACGAACTGTTTACTAAGAGAACTGAAGACGCGGTTGAAATCAAACGTATGAATTGAGATGATGTACAATTATTTGGAGGATGTTAATAATTTGTCTGATAAATATTTTTATTGTGGCGATAGATTGATCGGGTAAAACTTTATTATAAGGAAGCTCTTTCGCCTTAGGTGGTGGCTAGGGGCGAAACGTCACTTGTTGCGCGGCGACTTTGTTCCGGCGATGAAAGCCACGCACGCATTGCACGCCATTCCTTTCCCTCTTGTTGTTCTAGTGGTAATTAATTCGTATAATGCTTCTACAAACAGGCTATTCATCACATTAGACTGATTAGTATTGACGGTGACAAATTAAATTTTACAAAGCCAGTTCGAAACCGATGCGGCATGCATGATGTGATTAAGGGTGCCAACAAAACCGAGCGAAGTAAAACGAAGCTTTTTGAGTTAATATAATAACGACTTGTGAATATTACCTCAAACAGTTAACCACGTGTTCATATAAATTATTTGTGTTTTAAGTGAATATTGGAAGTAGATATGTGTAGCTTTATAATTTAATAAATTTGCAGTATAGCTAATCCTTTTCTACGTCACCTGTTATAACTTATAACACCGCCTAAAGTAGCGCTAATTAGTTACAAATGTCCGCTCCGCTCATCTCCTCTTTTGCTCAATTCGATTCTTGTACTTGGGCCGAGGCCGTTATTAACTATATATTAATATATATTGTGACAGGTTGCCGGTGTGCCACAGCTACTCAATACATTAAAGAGTATCTCTCATACATGGTTTAACGTTTTAAGCCGTAGCAGTTCACCGACGGTTAATTGAATCGTTTTTTTTTTGGTTTTCCAGCATTTGACAGATAGAAAACCTAGTAACACGAATGTTATCAGTACAAATGTACATATATAAGACTAAATTGAAGTAATCAATTTTCAAGTCGTTCGACGCTCAGTTAAATAAAGTAAATTCTAATGATGGGAATATTAACCCTATTCCCATTTTCCCTTTTATAGTATAAAGTAAACAAATGGTTTTGAAACAGTGAACCTTTTAAAAACTCTTACAAATGACCCCTTAACAAGGAGATAAACGTGAATGAGCATAATGAAAATTTTCCTCAATTTACTCCTCTGACCTATATAAAGTTTCGAATGGAATTTTTCGATTTAAAGGAAATCGAAATTTCGATACAGCCTTCAGTATAATAAGCATTATCGCTGCAGCAAAATATTATATGAAAGGGCTATAGTTCGTTAAATATTTTGCTAGTAATTACTTTACAATTGTTTTTTTATATTTCTTTAACGTTTGGTCTAGCTATATTTATGAAACCATTGCTTATTAAAAATAACCGAGTTACATAATAGATTATGACAATCTCTGCGCCTTCTATATTCTATTCCCTTTGCTTTAGATGAAGCCGCTTCAGGGAGCTTCTTAAGATGTCTTACAAAATTATTTAACAAACATCTTTGAAGCTCTATCTTTGTAATCTGACATCTAAATATCCCTACGGTACTTCTTATGTATATAAACGACACAGATTTTCTTGAACGCATTTAATACAAAGGCAAATCCAATTTAGGTTCCACCTTAGATAGGATTCTGTGGAACATTGTATTCTACCGACTCGATTCATAAATATAGTAGAAGAATTTAATTAATAGAAACAGTGCGATAGTTGCGCGTTACATACGCACCGTTCAAATAGAATATTTCTCTCTATCTTTTTTAAACTGCTTATTATTTGTTAATCATTTTTCTACGTGTAAATAAAACTATTTCTAAACATCTCTTTATCCTATACAGAGTGTTTACGCACGGTGGCAACACGTTATTGTTTGTTGTTAGATGATATTTGTGTCTATTGTTTAGATATTAAGATACATTGTTTGTCAATATTATGGACTTCATTAAGACACTTCTTTATACATACAATCAGTTGGCCACGGGTTCCTCTTAAATCAAACTGCCTTCGTGTGGATTGGCTGACCTTCCATATATTGGAAAATATTATATTATTATGGACTTCATTAATCCTAACTAATATTAAATATTATTTTATCATATATATACGAATGTTAGTTTCTTTGTTTGTTACGCTTTCACACCCCAACTACTCGACCGATCATAATGAAATTTCGCATACACATTGTCAGAGGAACAGAAAAGGACATAGATTACCTTTCATCCAGAAATAAGTAGTGGTACTAACCTACATTTACGCAAGCAAAGCCACGGGCAAAAGCTAGTAACAAATTATAAATTCGATCTCCAACTTAGTAGATCAACAGTATCTACTTTATTACAGATTGATACTGAAACCGCTGCTATCAACTCTAATTGATTAAACAGTAACGCAGTATCTCGTCCTTTTTATATAAACAAGTCGTATTTCGGTGTTTATCTGGTGTTGAGTATCTCCGTTCGCCGGCCGCTCGGTCTGTAGGTCCCCACAGGGCGGTCTGCGGTGCTTACGTAGATACCTACATAGGCAGCGAACTCTTAACATTTAGCTGGGAGCCGTATGAAACGACGCGGAAATTCCCACTTACTCTCTGATTGCCACACTAGGGGGGTTAATGTCATTGTTGATTTGGAATGCCGAATGCGCTTACTGGGATAACGGCTTTAATGTGCGCCGACTGTAGTTGAACTTTAGATGATATTACGTGTTTTTATGATGCAAAAATAACGTTCAGAATATAGTACTGCGACTGTTTATCTTTAAGTGTTAACTAGATTTATATGGCTCTCATATTTGGACAGCTATGTTTGTCGAACGTAAGTGAGGGGTGAGCCTATTATCGCCTTATGCCGCTAAATACAAAACGATTGATTGACCACAATTTCAGCATAATATTACTAAAGTGGCTGCTAAGTATACGGCCTGATTGATGGTAAATGGTTACAACAGTCTATTGGCGCTTACACCAGCGTTACCATTTGCACAATAACAATCCCTCGGGAAAAGGAGCCGATGTACTCCCAGCTCAAATGGCAATATACGATACAGTCAGCGTCACAAGCAACTAAACAAAAATATTTAATGCATGATTTTATTTTATTAGGACAACTACTTATCTCTTATATTCATCATTATGTTGCAAATTTAGCATTTAAAAATCGTGCAAAGGCATATCAGCTTATGTTACTGATTATGCTTATTTTGTCGTGACTAGAACGCACCAAGCATTATCTACTACTTATAGACGAGCTAAGGGTCGTCCCACCAACTCGCAAAAGCATTTATCTATAAGATAAAAGTCTCGGCATCTCTCTTCTTTAACCTAACATGAGTGAGACAGCATGCGATTTATGTTTCGGATAACTTTTACTTGGCAGTTGTGGGACTGGCCATTAGTCTTATAAATAAGCTTAGTCAACAAGAAGTTCAACTATTTATAAAAAAAGTTACCAAAATTATTATTAACCTGAGGTTTCATTAATTTAAGGTTTCTTTTAACCTATTGAGTTGCAGCGGAATACCAACGGCCAGAAACAGTAGATATTGCTGGTAATGAGGAATTTACTCAATATACTACGCGTTTTAGCCTTTATTCAATGAGGACTGTTTACATAGGTACTATATATAGGTAGCCTCGTCCATCCAAAAGCAAATTAACCCGTCGAGTCCAGTTATCTGTTTATCTGTCTACGTCAATCTATGACAGTCGTGATCTCGAAAGCTCTGATATTTATCAAATATTTATTGATTAGTGATCGAAAATAATATTACAAATGTAAAGTAACTTTGTTTCTTTACTGCCGATACAATGAAAAAAGGATAGAGGAACAATGTTATTGTATTAGACAAAGCAGTTGAATGAACTGTAAATAATGAGTATCATGGCAAACACTACAGGTTTTAAAGTCCACTAAGGTCTAGGTGATGATATTTTTTAAGTCGAGTATTATTGAGTCGCAGCGGTACACCGGCGCCCAGACACAATAGGTCTTCGGTTATATCTAGCATTCCAACAATTGCGTTTTTTAGATTTTTTACGAGAAACAAATACCACTACATAACGCTGGCGACTTCCTCAATATAAACTACAGTTCGTTATTATATATACAAAACGTTGTTTAAGACTACATTTTTAAATTTTAAGTAAAACATATTAATTCGTTTATTGGTATTTGCGTGAAGCTAGAACAAACAAACAGAACCAAAATAATCATCAATTCGAATTTAGCAATCCTTCATTAGTTTCTTTTTTAATCGCAAGTCCTCACAAAGAATAAATCCTGTCTCGGGGGACGTTAAAAACATTCAAACAACAGCCACAAAGAAAACTCAGACTCGGAACAACCATATATGGATCACACAAATTTTTGTCCCGTGTGGGATTCGAACCCACAACACTCGGCGTAGTGGTATTGGCGAGGTGACCAGTTAAACAACGCCACCCAAGCAGTCATATACTATGCTAGTCGTTTTATATCTAAAACGTGTAGATACAGCTTTCATACAGTTTTATTTAATACAGATTTAATTGTGCTTATCACCGGCGTGTTAGACGTTAAGCCATCTAAGAAAAATTAAGTTAATTGTTATTTTAACCGGAAGTAGCAAATTAAAGCAAGCATTGATAAAGTCCAATTACTTGCGATTGAAGGGATGTTGGTTCGAAGCCCAACCATTGCACTACCGTCTTGAACTTATTCCTTCGTATCTAGCTTAGCTGGGGAATAACAATAGTACCAGCAATTTGTACACTAAACTGCTAGTACTCTGTTCAAAAAGGGGAATAAGACATTACACTATATTCGTAAAGTCAAAATTACTAATCTATTGTATTCTATTACCGATTTATATACTCGCATGTTATGACACAACTACATTGTTCCGTTAGCTTAGCGTATCAGCAAAATGCATTAATCATAGTGAAACGCAGCCTAGAATGTAGACTGTTTATTATAATTCTCTTTAATCACCACTACTGAATTCAGTGCATTCACGTCAATAGTGTTTATTACACAGTAGGATTCGAACGCGCAACTATCTAATCTCAAAATCATTGTACTGTAACCGCTAGAATATTAATGAATTTCCAATAAACTTGATGTAAGTTGGATGTATGTATTACATTGAATCGCCTACTTAGTTGAACTTGTTATAGGCCACTGTTGGTCAAAGGCCTTAAAAGAGCAAAAATATTTTACTTATAAAATACAAAGTCTCATTGTTATTTCTAGTAGAATACTATATTTTCCACCTTTACTATTCTGCTCTCTTTTTAAGCTATTTAAGCCTACAGCGTCTAACTAGCGCCATCTAATAATTGAAATAAATAAAACAACAAAAATAATAATTGTATTCCATAAGAAAAATGCTAAATGCATGCTTTTCTTTTAAATAAGAGTGGTTTTGATTTTAGTTATATTTCAACGATATTTATGTTTTTGTTTTTTTAGAATTGTCAGGTATATAGAACACCGAGAAGTGGATCAAATTTACTAACACCGCCACAAACACCGGGACAGCTGTGATACCTTTTTTATAATTATATTATATACCTTTATGTCATATATTTTTTACGATAGCATCTGCTAATCATAAAACTCTTTTAAAATTAATCAATGGCCATTGTTCACCACATTAGTCAAGTATGATATTTTTTTTTTATCTCATTTAATCTTTTTATTTATGAATTCATATATTGGTAATCAAATTGAACACAAAAACCCAAACATCACGGAGACCAACTCAAATACGAATTTAGTATCAATCAAACTTCATATTCTCTTCGGAACACTTCAACAAATATATCTGCCGTACTATCATAACAAACAATAAAATCTTACCCCATACGCCACTCATTTCATCTCGTACGAAACTAATAAGCAATAAGAAACTCTATACAAAATACAAGGTCCCGTCGTATTCCAGAATATCACACTAAACTTTATGATTACAATCATGTAAACATTAAACAATAAAGGCAGCGAGCCGAGACAAGTTACCGCAAACGATTGTTTACAATACGTCGTAAACTAAACACTACTTAAGCTGACAGTTCGTTGTCATCCAGATGCTTAAACTTGATTAATAGACGATTTGGGAACGGTCTGATTAATACACAAGCGACGATCCATTCAAAACCCGTAACATCTTAATCATGATCAAACAAAGCAGTACGGGCTGCATGATGGATTTCAATAAAGCTATTGTACTGCCTGCCTATATAGCGTTTTAATTATATACACGAAGACCACCGTCCAGGTTCTACGGTAATTTTATATAGTCTTCTAGAATATAAGAACTTAGCTACATTACATTTTGACGGCCTCGGTGGCGTAGTGGGTAGTGTAACCGACTGCCACGCCTGAGGTCGCGGGTTCGATTCCCGCTCAAGTCAAACATTTGTGTGCATGAACATGGATGTTTGTCTTGGTCTGGGTGTTTCTATGTATAATATGTATGTATTTACAAAAAAGAAGTATATATGTATGTTTATCCATTGTCTAGTATCCATAGTACAAGCTCTGCTTAGTTTGGGCTAGATGGTGATGTGTGTATGTAGTAGAATATTATATTATATTATTATATTATTACATTTAACAAGCAGTAGGTATAGCCCATAACACGACAAGACTAAAAAAAATATTTAAAAGTGGCGATGACAAAATAAAGTATCATGTATCTAAGTAAAACGATATCATTTTTAAACAATTTTAAAACTAAAGTTAATGTTTAAGTTCGGTTCAACATGTATTTTACTTTTATTATTAGACTTGCCACGGGCATAAAATATTATTTCAATTACAAAACAAAATTGGGCGCCGAGCATTATAATAGATCTGGTCTGGTCTAGTCTCTTTAAAATTAATGCGGCAAAGCAGAGTAATCATTAATTTTTTTAAATAAATTAACAAGACATCTAATATATTAATAAGACCTCGATGGCGTAGTGGTTAGTGTAACCGACTACGACGCCTGAGGTCGCGGGTTCGATTCAAGTCAAACATTTGTGTGCATGAACATGGATGTTTGTCTTAGTTTGGGTATTTCTATGTATAATATGTATCTATTTACAAAAATAAAAAGTATATATGTATGTTTATCCGTTGTCTAATACCCATAGTACAAGGTCCGCTTAGTTTGGGCTAGATAGTGTTGTGTGTATGTAATAGAATATTATTATATATTATTATTATTATTATTTTAATAAGAAGAAACCAAGAGAAATTTACATTACTAACATTAGTACTAATAAATCTAAATTATGATGCTTTATTTTAATTGTTACAGTTATGAGAAGTAAATATTTTTCTCCTTTTACTACATTCAAGGTCCACTAATGAATCTATATATCTACTATACATATTGATAACACATATGCCATAGAAGTTTATATGACTGCAACCTTTTATTAATGCACCTGGGTGCCGAGTGCGAGTTGTTTTGACGTTAACGCGATCGACACGTTTATGACGTTCAGCGCTCCGATTGGTCCGCTCGAAGCTCTAAACCAATCAGAGAGCCAAACGCGGTAAACGTTTCGATCGCGTTAACGTACAAGCAATTCGCATTCGGCACCCTGCTGTGAATATGGTCTCAGGCTGGTTACCGTTACTGGCCCTAAAAGCACAGCTACCGATATTTAACCGTAATACAATACTTCTCAGCTTCACTTTTGCCACTCCTGGGGATAAAAACGTGACACTATCACCCTGTTCCTGAATAGCCATCAAAACAAATAATTGTTAACAGACGGTCAAACGCATATCAAATATTGGAATTAATCTATTGAGTCGAAGTGGCACACCGGTGGCCAGACACACAAGATACTCATCCTATTGAGTCGTAGCGGCACACCGGTGGCCAGACACAATAGACTTTTAATTATGTCTGGTATTCTAAGACTTGAAAGATTAACTGTCTAAATTTGCAACAGCCTATCAAATACTTGATATGAGTTTGATTGTGGCAAGTTGTTCAGTAACTCGGTGAATTTGAGAAAGTGTGTACAAAATAAATAGGTTTTCATCAGTGGCAATTTTTAGAATAAAATTTGTTTGTTATAGATCCAGTACACGATGAACAGACACGACAGAATAAAGCTACCGATATCAGACGTTTTGTTAACACCTGAGTTATTAATATTTAGGGAAAAATATTTTTAATGCGCACAAAAAATAACATTGTTAGCTCGTAATATTGTACGGAACCCTGGTGCGAGGCCAACTCAGCGAGGATTTAATTAATTAAAGGAATACAGCATAGCTTCGCCACAAATATTTTTAAATGCATTCATAGAATTATAGTAGATTATGCTGCGAGGTGAGGGTAGTTGCAGATAAAATAGAAGTGGATAGTTCCTATTTTATAGAACATTTTTTATACAATGCGCCAACTCAAGTTCTGCAAATATTATTTACTGGACCGTTTACTATTCAAAATATTTTAGTAGTTACGATACGTTCTATCGTAACAACTAAAATATTTTGAATTAGTTACGAATAATGAGGGCAATTTATTTTTTATTCGACACACATAATTACATGGTGACCAGAGAAAACGTAATATTAAAAAAATACTACTTTATCGTCACGTGGTTTTCTGGTTTTAACATTTCAATTATAGCATAAAAGTAAAGCTTTTCCATAATAAATCTCGCTAAAATCCGTATCAATGTGTTTAATTTAAATATACATTCGCGAAGATGTAAGACCATTATAAGTAAATAATGTACTGCTAATACATTGTCACTCACACTCCCTTAAGGTCTATTATTGGTAGCACCGTCTTCCGTTGGCAGGAAACCATTGGTCATTTGTACTACGGCTTGTTTTAGTAGAAACTATATTGACGTCGGCATTCAATTATTTGTTACACGAATACCTTTCGTGAAGACTTTTTTTGTATTATTAAAGAGGTATGGCAAGTATTATCGTTTTTTTAAAGTTAAAATAAAAATTGTTTTATTTATTATTCGTTAACTGTATTTAAAATAGATAAATTAAAGAATCATATCTAATAAATGTAACGAGGATCAGAAAAATCTGAGGAAGTAATAAATTAAAATTTTAATAGAATAGTAATTTTTTTCGACTATACTGCTATACACATTTTGGTATAGACATAGCTTATTAAATGTGTAAAATCATACGCCACGTAATAGATAAGTTCATTGAATGTATTGTAATGGATATGTATATCGCTGCCATTAAATACCAACAGATAAAATAATTTGTTAATAAGAAAGCCAAAGTGCCAAGTGTTTACTTTAATGCTCAACAAAATACGGCTATTTTTGAGATTGCCCCAAATTAATCGACATCGACCGCATTTGGTTTTATCGAATAAGTTTGTTTACGTTATAGGTCGGTTCCCGTCATACGTCAGCCCCAACTGGCAACTGGATGTTTTTCGACGAAAAAACAAATCGATTCGTAGCCAAATAAGGCAAACCGAAAATTATTCACGCGATCACCGTAAACGGACTATGATCGAATTCGGCCAAACCGAATAATATAAATAGCCGTAATAAAGTATGCGAGAAGCGAGCACTAAATCTCTTCTGAAAGAAAACATAACTCATGTCCCATAAACAAAAGAGAATGTAGCTACTCAACAAAAAGTTAACATTGCAGACATTAAACTTACGTTATATAATAACGCTACAAATCACAATAGCTTACTGTTACATTACGGAGCAAATATCTAAGACAAAAATACGCTACTTTTTTCACAAAGATAAATGTAAGGAGCAGATATTTACCGAGACTTACTCTTTTATCGATGACATTGATGTAAATTACTTACCTATCCAGTTCCTTGCTTTATCTTGTTTTCTTACCTTTCTCATTTGTTTGACTAAGTTTAATACCTAAGCTTTCAACGAGTATTTTCTGTGCCCAAGATGAAATGAATTGTGTACGTCATCAAGCATTCTGTCTCATCCAGGCCTAGTTTGAGCTAATTTTACGTTTCGATCAGCACATTGTCTCGCTCTTAAAGTACATTATGGTAATTTTATAATACATATTATCCAGCCCTTTATTAAGCTATCCCACTGATGGGCACCGGCCTCTTCTCAGTGTGAGAAGGGTTAGGCCATAGTTCACCACGCTGGCCCAATGCGAGTTGGCAGACTTCACATATCTTTGAGATCATTGTAGAGGACTCTCAGACATGCAAATTTCCTCACGATGTTTTCCTTCACCGTTAAAGCGAGTGATACTTAACTTTAAGTTTGATAATATGAGAATGAACTTTATGCATGTCTGAGATTTATCTATAATAATATTTTTCAAGCTATTCTTTACAAACAATCATTTAACAACTAAATACGAGTCTTCACTTTTTACAATATTAGTATAGATTTAATTAATTAATTTGATTACATGATATCTAAACTTAATTACTGCAATGTATTTAATGTAATAACGTAGCACGATGATTGAAACTGAAAACTTGAAACTATGTTGAACATGTAAAACATATTCGTTTCAATAGAATTGTATACAGTCCACTTGTTTTATTCCAAACACCCAATATTAACTGATGAATTGTAGGTATATGAGCAGGACACAACAATATATCTAATCTAACTATGGAACAGGTCAATTGCGGAAACACCTCTAAGGTATATTATCATTCCAGCTACACAGAAGAATGAGGACAAAATAAATAATCTTGTATTGTAGCAAGTTTATCTAAGGTTAGCAGTAGCTGTTCCCTCTGCAGTCAGTATATCCTACAGGTATTTCACTCTCATGAGTAAAATAGCTATAGGAGTACCAATAACATGTTTATTCTGCTAGTAAACACAGTTATACATCCTAACTAATATTATAAATGCAAATGTGAGTTTAATTGTTAATCTTTCACAACTTAACTACTCGACCGATCTTCATAAAATTTTGTATACACATTCTCAGGGGTACTAAAAAGAACATAGGAACATACCTTTCAGCCAAACAAAAATACTATTACTTATATAATAAAAATATAATATATTATATGCCTAAGTTTAAGTGCTAATTGTCAGTATTGAAATAAAAAAAAAAAAAACAATCTCACCTAAACTACATTTGCGCAAGCAAAATCGAGTGTGTGTGGCACAGGTTTATCCTAGTACAGGCACCCCTTATATATTACCTTTACGATGTAACCTAAGCTCTGTATCCATTTGTACCAATTTAAGTTAAAGAAATGATTAGTATTATTATATTATAAATGCGAATGTGAGTTTGTTTGTTACACTTTCACGCCTTAACTACTCTACCGATCATCATGAAATTGCGCATACACAATGTCAGAGGTATAGAAAAAGATATAGGAATGTTTCATCCCGAAAAACGTACTGTTCCTAAACAAGCTAAGTTGCTTGCAAAAACTGGTCTCAAATAAAATCGACAAAATGCGAGTGATATTCGTAGTCTACCTAGTATCTCTTTGTTTTAAATTGAAGACCGAGGCGGCTGAAAACACATACAGGCTACGATAGCTGAAAATGAAATTGACTTTGTACTTATTCGAGACAGATTAGTAAGATTAAGCGCTTAAAGTAATTTAACGATCTGTATGCTCAAGAGCGTTTTTATGACCGCGGTACGCGAGTTTTGAGATTACGGACGACGCCTCCGTAAGCCGCCCTATTGACTCCGATTTTATATGGGCCAAGAGTTTGTAATGGCTATTAACTAAGCTCACACTTGATTTATAAATGAGTCTCCGTATTGTTCGAAATTTACACATTAGATTGCATAAGTTCGTGATTGCAATATTCTACGGCTACTTGATATGTAACATCGGGGCAGTATATCCCTGATGGGTAGATGAAACCTACCGTATTAATTTCCTTTCATATGATTTTAATTTCTGATCAGTAATTATTTTAGTGAACGGGAGGTAGATTTTATAAACGATCATAGGTTACGGTAACCGCTTACTTGTATATTAAGACGTTGTGTAAGCCTGGATGGCTCTTTTGTAGTAAAATAAGAAAGAAAGCACGAAATTCATTACCGTACAGATAATTAGTAATAAGTGCGAACTTATTGTCATCTTCCCGACTACTTACAAAATCCGTGCCGAAAATTTGTTCTTGTAGAAACAATGAAAAAAAAAACGAATAACACTCCGACCTGGGTTCAAACCTACGCTTATCAGTAAAACAAACTTATGCTACTAGACCATCAAAGCAATCTACCTGATTCTGTATGAAATAATATTGAAAATAGAAGTATTTTATAAATGTTTAAATTTTAAGCTTCTCTCATCGTACATTACTTATTACAAAGTTTGCTTTTAAGAATAAACAAGCAGCAAGAGAAATACTAGTACAAAATAAAAAAAAACTAATAAACATCCTAAAGAACACACCCCTTACTCATTGTAATAAAAATCAATAACGCAAATTAATTAATCTATATGTACACGCAATAAACACAAGCAGAACAATATCGAAGAGGGAGGAGGCACTAATGAAATGTAGCAAGCGAGCGACGCTGGCTCAATGTAGCGAAACAAACGCACCAACTTTCGTCCCGGCCCTGCCGAATATCAATGTTCCAAATACAAAGATGTTTGTCTCTGTATTGAGCGAAAATCTTTTTCATTATGTCCAAATCGTTCTTTATAGCTTTAATCTCGCGAAGATATTAAGACTTTCTCTGTGTGTGTATTTATTTTCTTTGTTACTATCAAGCGAAATTACTCGCACACGTTTTTATTATGACCTCGTTTACATACATATAGCCTTAATTATTCAAACATCTAGTTGACAGGTGCTGCAACGCCTGCGATAACATTTACCTCTAGACACGGCACCGCGCTGTAATGAGAGGTTACTGAGGTAACCAGACACTCTACACGTATAACGTTCTATCTACCTCACTAAGTCAACTTTAAATAATCCGAGTATGCTCGCGCCGATAACAAATTTTAATTAGCTTTCACGTCCATACAAGACTGTCAAAGAAACCTTATTCAAATCTTATAATCCAATTAACAGACTATAATATTCAATGAACAAAACCAGAGAGGGTTGAAAGAGCTGCAAGCTTTAATAAGCCAACAATTCAAACGTGAGACAGAATAAAGATGGTGTAAGAAACAGTGCACTCAAAGAGAACTTAGTTTAGCTCTCTAGTGCCACCGGTGACCAAAAATCAACGGGACGTGGCGACTTGCGAGCTTTTAAATACTAACTGATTGTTATACAATGTTACCAGGATACATTAACATTAAGCCGTGGGCGAATAAATAAAAAAGCGTCGATAATCTACATAAATATATACACACGTACGTATATTTCTATGCGATAAGCAGTGACTATTATACATATCACCAGTTTTGTTTCTAGGTGTCACATGATAAGGATCGAACCTATTGTCGTCTACAAAATCTAAATCTATCTAATTTAAATTCTCACTCAATATTCGGCATCTAGCAATATGCAAAATATTGCTAGATGCCGAACACTGAGTGAGAATTTTCTAATGAACTCGGCACCTATAACTATGAAACTTCGGCACCTACAACTACGAAACTTAGGCACCTACCACTAAACTTTAACTGAAATCTATCAAAGATAAGCGTAAGAAAATTAAAAAAGCAATGAGCGTGGCTTATCACTTGTAGATATTATTTGTAGATTTCTGCCGAGCCTAGTTATGCCAATGCTACCTGCATTTTAATTATTTTGTCCAGAAATGACTTAAGAATCAGACATACTTCTTCTTCTCTGCTCTATTAGATTATAATTTGTTAAACTTTCTTTCTTTCCCTTGAGTACATTTTGCATTTCTATCTATTAGACTATCATTCATTTATCTTTCAGTTTCCCCTCTTTTATCCCTTCTTATACATTTACTCATGTAATTCCCAAAATTATTCACCTTATACGTTTACATTCTTAGTCAATCTTTTGTCATCCATTTTCCACATGCTCAAACTATCTTAATACATCCTACATAATTCTTATCACTATATCTTTTAAGTCGTAGATGTTATATTTAATGCGTTAGTATAATTTATTAATAAGATTTCATGACAGTTTAAGTAAAGGACTAAACCTGCTACTCGTACTATCTTTATATCACGTGACCTACATGATTCATATAATTAACATACTTAACCTTTGATATAAGCTTATACTACTTACGCATAAGTAGTTAGTGTCTTTATCTTACTCGGAGAGAATAGTTTGTTTAGGACCGCAACTAAAATACAATGTAGAACAGTATTATCGCGTTACAAAAGCCTAGCAGCACACACACACACAGAAATACTTCAACATTCATCGAGTACAATCATACACAATAGTCCTACTGAATATATTATTTCCTTTCACGAATGAATATAACCGTATAACAAGGCGTGTTATAAAAAAATATTATAACAGTCTATTGATGTTAAATTTAAAAAGAAGCTATTCGTTGTCCTTTTGAATAAAATTAAAAAGCTTGGCATTTTTTACTAATATAATATTATGAACAAGAAAGTTTGTTTTAGGAATCGTGATTTTGTTTAGACATTGTTTATGGGCTAAAGAATGCCATAGACTACTTTCTATACCCCACAGGTCCTCAATAATAGATCTATAACCAATGCAAAAAAGTTGCGGATAAATATTAATCTATGGAGTAGCTCGCGTAATTCAAAACTCTTTCGATATTCTGCTGCTTTAGTTCTTCAGGCAAATTAGCACTAATAGTACTTCATCAAACGAAACCTAACACTAAACTTTATTCAGCTTCGTCAGCACTTCCTAGCAATTGTTCTATACCGCCAGCACTTCTATGTTCTGCACTCCTTATACTTCACAGTTATGTTTTCCCGTAACTTACCGTTGATTTTGCACTTCTTAGATTTCTTTATATTCGCTAGAAGATTTTTTAATAGAGTACTGGTTTGCTCTGCGTATTACTTAAAAGGCATTTATATTTCTCCTCGATTTCTTTGTTACGTGACGGTATAATCATAGTCATCTTAAATATATACAAATAAAACTTTATTCTAATACTAACTACTCTAGTGATGCGATCTCTTAACCTAAACAGGATATCTATGCCATTCAAGGAACGTCGTGACGCGCACGCAGAAATGCTCACTCTTTTATTGCATTTTCGAATTATATAAAACCTGCCTACAAGCAACTTACACAATATACTTTTTACAATTTAGCACACCTAATAAATTATTTTGAGCAATATTCGCTACCTTGCATATACAACGTGTAACATATTAAACGCACTTCCTGAAAGTACTTTGTTCAGAATCGGCTACTGAATCCATTTCTGACATTTTAATATAGGTATTTTTGTTCTAAAATAATTAAAACAATGTAAATTATAGACATCCTTTTCTTTGAACAGTCGGAATAAACGAAAATGTATCATTATTTAAGGCAATAAGGTTTTTGATGCAATAAAGGCAATAATGTTAGATTTATTGTAATATACCCATACTATCCGCGCACCATAAGGAGAACTAATTCGTTAAATTAAAATATTTAAGTACATAAAAGTAACATTTTAATGATTATATTATTGTTACGATTTAATAATCTAATTGCGGGTGCTTGAGGTAGTGCGTTGTATCTGTGATACGTTGTATAGTAAACTAACTACGTTCCGTTGTACCACTGACGTTAAATGACGATAATCTTTAAGACATCATTCATGCATCATCCATCGTACAACATATATGTATCTTCTAATTAAATAGTATAGCTAGGTTTACTAATATCATATAAATATTGTTAAGATTAGTCATATGCAGTTATTAGTGTCCCATTCGTCCTCAACATCCGTGACCAATATAATAAAGCTATGGTCATCTAACAATTCTGTAAGTGACTGTACTAATATAATGTACGAACTTGCTCTCTTCAATCTGTTTCTGTTAGCCTGTCAACTTGCGAGAATATTCCCATGTCATGAAATAACCATACGTTATGCATGTATTATATTGTCACAGTGTACAATATTTTTACAAATATATTTTGAATATTCTGTTAATCGGTTTTTTTTTAGCTATTCTCTTGTCTTAGGCGAGTGGTATTCCTCAAAATATCCGTCATCATCTACCCGCATTGATAGGTGAAGTCAAGGCAACATTTTAGTTCTTCATAAGCAAATAAATTTTCGTGTATTCCCCCGCTTACGAATTGTGTGTGAACCCCCATTGTTTTGTCACGCCAACGTAGACCTCCGTCGACCCCCCGGAGGTCAACCTGGACCACTTTGGGAACTAAGGGTTTATAGCCAATTGTATGTATGTTTAAAATGACATACATTACTTTTAATCCCCCTAAAATTTACAAATTTTATGCGTTAGTAATGGAAATTACAATTGTGAAACGTGCTAGAAGACCAAATCGCTGATAAATTAAGAATAGCAGATGCGAAAGCATAATTAATGTGAATAGGATGTGTGCGAGTAGGATGAATTAGAAGTATTTATAACAAAATCAAGACATGCTACGACACTAAGCGGAGCAGTAAACATAAATGTCATTCAACTCGAGTGTAACAGCGGGAACAGCTAGAGAACAGCTAAAGTAGAGAAATATTAGTGTAATACCAATATGCAGTTTATTGACATAATCAATCGCTCGAACAAATGTTGACATTGTACAAAATCAAATCAAATCCATTTATTTGCAAAAATGTGATATTTCCTTTACTATTCTAATCGATACATGTAGTTAGACAAATAATAATTTAAAAACACACTAACCAACAGTTCGTATTATTTATAAAGTTATTATTTGTGCAGAAATTAAATGAATAAATACATAAATCATTAAGTATCTAAGTCATTATGAACGATAATTACAACTTTATTTTTATAGACTTGACTAAAAACATATGTATTATTTTAGAGCTCAGTACAGCTTTAATTAAACGATTGGTAGACTGCTTGAAGCAGTTCTAAGTAATTTAATGACATGCGTCACTAGCGTAAAGTGCTGTTTTCTTTGATCAGAGTAAGACATTTAAATTAGTATTGTGAGATATAGTTTCTACTCAATGAATGCAACAGTCTGTTAAACTTTAAAGTCAAAGTCAAAATGAATTCAATCCATGAAAAATTTCGAAACTTTCTTAACACGCATCTGCAGCATAAAAACTATAAAAATAGTTTAAAATAAAGTTGCATGTTCTAAAAGAAGACTCACATAAGACGAATCATGACCATCACCTTCGGTCTGAATAATAAATAATAGAAGATATTGAAGAAAAATGTATATAAACTTAATAAAAGATATAGAAGCCATAACAAATATTTCCATAATTTTTATCTGTCTGTATGTTTGTACGCGCATCACGCAAAATTTACTGCACGAAATCGAATATAGTTTTCACAACTGTGCTGTTGAAAATCTAACTTACAATCTGGTGCATGTTTCATACTGATACGCCAGCTAAAAGTCACGTATTGTGTGTAAATTAACTTCTTCTTACATGCAAGGAAGGAAAAATATAGATAGATACTAAATTCCAAATTCCACGCTTATGAAGTCGCGTGCAAAAGCTAGTTATTAATAGAACATCACGCAAGTAGGCATATTTAAGATGGGTTAGATAGAGGTGTGGTTCATTTTATATAAGAATTAACATCTCTCGGACGCAGTTCTAGAGTCCGTGGTACAATTAAAATTTTCTTACACAATCTATCTAAATATCTAACCCGGAATCTCACGATCGGCTGTAGGTGTGCAAATTATGCCACTAGATTATCGGAACAGTTATTTAAATATAAAACAAATTACGTGTAGAGTTTTGCTATAAGAACTGTCGAACATTCTAAAGATATGGTTTAACAAAGCTGTGTCTATATCAAGCAATGAGTAAAGTAACTATCAGCTCAATTATATTACTGCATACTTAAGTTTTAATAATATTCTTATTCACGTTATTTACATCGCGACACACTTCCATTTTAGAACGTAATCGGCTAAGTATAAGTAGATACAGCAAATGAATTAAAACAATTGAATTAGTATAATATAATTTTAACGATATGGGCGGGTTATACGTCGTATTACGTTACGTAACTTTACTTCCCCTGATGAGTACTACGAGGGACGTATTTTGCCAAAGAGGAATTGCGCACACTTGGTGCTCCACCCAAAGTTTCCATTGTAACATCTTAACTTATGCAATATAGCGTCTGCTTCTTTAATACTTTCCACGACGCTCGATTACGTTTAACGACGCAGTTCGAATGAATTTTCTTATTTACAGTAAGCTGGCAGAAAATCGGATGGTGGTACTCTTAGACGCTCCGATTTCACACAAGACGTGTTCGGTATGAGAAGTTTTGCATACTATTTCATTTTGTATACGAAAAAACTTGTGCATGTCTATTTTTTGCGAATGCTTTGTTATTTCTGTGGGTTTTTTGCTGATGCATTTGTTTCTGAAAAACAATGCATAAATCGTCAGCTATTTTTAAATGGAGCTTGTTATATTGAACTATAAACTACAACTTTTTTATAGTAGAAATGTCTCAAAGATGAATGGCCTATGTAAAATACGCGTTAAAATTATATAGGATATTTTCTATAAACCTACGCAGCATGAATACTTACTAAAAATACACGGTATTCGTGGCGAACCGGCTACGGTTCTTCCAATGTTAATGTCACAAGTCAGTACTTACCTTTACAGTATAAAAAAGCGGCCTACTTATTTTCTAATTCATGAGAAAAAGGTTTACGTCATCATTGGGACCTTGATTATAATATTACCTAAAACTAAGTACATTTTGATGGTATCTTATTCTTTAGAAATATAGAACGTTAGGAGGTTGACATTATGACTTTAGATGTTTTGAGAGATAGGCAGAGATTTTTTTATACCAGCATTTTGGCAGGTATTTTAAGTTCCACGGTCAAACCTCGTCTACCGGATATATTTACCAGAGTTGCTGTTGCTACTGAAAATGGTCGTGCTACTGTTTAACTTGATTAGCACTGGTTCGTATTTCGAAGGACCATGAAGAAAGTAGTGTTTATTTGTCCGCGGCGCTATGGTAACCTAAGAGTCCTAAGACACTATTTTTTGTTTATTGGTATGGTAAATGTAATTAAATAAAAATGTAAGTTGCGAGGAATTATGTAATATAATTAACACAAGATTTCAATAAACCTGTCAACAAAAGTCGCGTAAACTAAACTTATGCTAATTCAACAAAATATACTTTACTAATTCTATAAATTGGTAAAATAAATAGTCTTCTTCTCCCTAGCCTTTATTATTCCCAAGTCACTTGGGGTCGGCTTTTCTGATCTAACCGGATATGACTGGATATTAGTTTTTACACGGAGCGACTGCCACCTGACCTTCGCAACCCGAAGGCTAACGATACCCTAAGGCTAGACCAGTGTAAGGATATTATAGTGCACTGACTTCCCAATAACGACTGCCATAGATGTTCATGGCAGCCGGGACCGACGGCTTAACGTGCTCTCCGAAACACGGAGCAGGCGATAATTGTCAATCAATACGCACATAATTTCGAAAAGTCATATTACTTCCGAAAGTCAGAGGTGCGTGACGTGGTTTTGAACCCGAGACCCACTGCATTGCAGTCTGTTGGTCTCCCCACTGGTTCTGGTTTGAGCACGCGGTGTCTCAACGAGAATCGATCGCGAACTGGTTAAAAGATTTAGCAATTAATGATGATTGATTGATGCATTTATGCGCATTAGCTGAGTGTCGATTTTAACTCGAACAGATCAAATCCGGCACAACATGATAACAAACATGGTATACTTATGCCGTAGTACAAACGATTACCAAGTCGGGCTAAGAGTTATTGGGGATTTTTGTCAGAAAATTCTCATAAGCAACACGGAGTCCGGTATTCTATCAGGTAGACAGCATTTAGTACTACGTTGGACGTAAAACCTTAGCTAGTATTAGGTGGGGACTATCTATGTATGATTAAACTTAGAAACACAAAATCCTTAATTGTGAAAGGTACGTTTTATAGTACCTTTCTAAGAACAGTTCTTATGTTCTTATGTTGCAGGGATGTTATGTATTTTATTATCATGGGAAGGTAACTGCCGCACTAGGCGTAATTTCTGGGTCGCGAGAGACTTTACAAGGTATCAAACAATAAATAAATAAAGACCACCTAATCTCAAAACAACTATTAGTGGCTCACACAATTTTTCATCTCAAAGCCACAACATTCAGCGCAGTAGCAGTGGCGAGGCGACGATTTAAACAACTGCGGCACGCGGTCACACAAAGAAACACAAATGTAAATTCATCATGTATTGTAACAGCTAAAAGCTTTTGTGGTCATACACGCACATATTTATAGTCTGTTATTGATGACGCGCCATCGACGCGCCCATATCGATCTAATATCAATAACCCATCGACAAAAAGCCTATTCGCTACACGTTGAAGGTAATTTTAATTTCAGAATAAACGGTACCAGGGTGTGGTCAAACCGGTAACTGCCATATTCTATAACACCGGCCGCTTGCTATCGTCTATTCGTATGAATACATGAAACCTTGAGCGGTTCTCTAATGAATAGTTATATTCAGAGTGTTCTGTATCTCATCTGTAAAATGAACGTTGTTAATAAACATAGTACGTGTATTTTCTAACAAATTAGCAAATAAGCGCATTTATTTAAGTGGTCGCCTCGCCTTGTAAGTAAATCGAATGTTCTAGATTCGAACTATTTGAAATTTATATGATCCTCAAAATGTTTTTTGTGTTTATGATCGTTGTTACAATTTTTAAAGACTCCGCGACATCCAACTGTGAATCTCGGTGCGCAAGTTGTTTTATAAATAAAAAATTATACGTAAGCAGTAATTATTATTTATTTTCCACTCGTTCAGCGTCACGTCACTCGTTCATACTATTCGCGCGTAGGATTAGGAGGCAAAGGTGCTTAACACTAACATTTCGTCATCTATGATTTACATCCCGCGTAATAGAGGCGAACGTGTTACCATTTATCTGACACTTATTGGCAACCCAATAATTATATTTCGTCTGACCCGGAATACAAACCCAGACATGACCATAAATATAAGTTAATACTCACCACGGGACGAGGTAGTTAGACTAATTCTATTAATTCTGCTTTTAAAGAGAAACTAGATCATTTCAAGGAATACCTGAAAATATTTGCGTAACCAAACAAATAAATATGAAAAGCCAACAAACTGAATAGCAGGCAACAGCTACAAATAATACAAATCTTTAATCAAGCAAACAGCTCCCAAACGTACAACTGCTATTCAAACAAGACAGCACTACCTCATATGCGGCTCGTACTCGTATGCAACCTACATGAGATATTAATATTAGAGCGAGCAAACACACCTATGTCCACTTGTAGGTAAGCAATGCATGCAAACGAGGTCCATTATTCAAAAAGCCCAGCCTGATATGGAATAGAAGCCTAATATAAATAGGCCAGACCACTCAGCCTATATTGTTCGCCTCACACTAATTATTATTAATGACAGCGAACATTTATGAAAAGTTGCTGTAAAGAAAGACTCATTCACGATATTTAATCGAGTCGTGTATACTGTTAACCAGCAAGGTGCTGACATAAATTATATAATTTTTCATTTTTTGCTTTGAAAATATATCGTAGCTGGTTCTTCATTGTAATTTGTATTAGGGTTAAAAGGTTATACAAAGCTGAATGTTCACTTTCAGTGTATGCCGGTTAATGTTACTGAACATCGTATACTGAATGACGATGAATAGCATCGTAATATCTAATATCGATATTCAATTGATAATAAAACCATTCGATTATAGCTGTTTTTCGATTTAATTCGTGTCCTCCATTTCAACACCAGCAATCGACGGAGTGAAGCCAACTCGAATTTCATATATTTCTTTTTAATCTTGCTCGTATGCTACTTATTTTTAACCCTCGACGCAAAAACGGCGGGATGTTATAATTTTGACGTGTCTGTGTGTGTGTGTGTTTCTGTCTGTGGCATCGTAGCTTCCGAACGGATGAACCGATTTTAATTTAGTTTTTTTTGTTTGTAAGGTATATTAGTCGGGCGTGTTCTTAATTATGTTTGATGAAAATTGGTCCAAGATGGCCGCCGCTACAAAATGGTGGATTACAAATTTTTTACAACTCCCTCAATATGAGAATTAAATAAAAGGGCTTGACTAGTAGAATACTAAACACTATGATAAATTTCAAATCCAAGATGGCCGCCACCACAAAATGGTGAATTACATTTTTCCACAACTCCCTCAATATGGGTATCAAATTAAATATGCGTCGGGGGTTTTTAAAATTTTAAATTTATAGTTTATTGCAATACGGGGAGTATGTTATTGCAAACCGGTTTATTAACTTATTGAGTCGCAGCGACACACCGACAGCCACGCATAATAGGTTTTCAATATGCATTTCAGCAATTGACAGGTTAATACTATTTAAAGCGTGTTGCAACGTTAAGGGCCTTAATTTTTTAATTTTTTGTTTTCCGATATCTGTCTACCTACATAATATAAATAAAAATCGAAAAACAACTCTATAAAGAATTGTTAATTGATATTTATATCCGTACGAGTCTAATAACACCGATTGTTTTATATCGATATATATCAGAAACAAAAATTTATAGATATTGTAAATATATAGAAATTGCTTCAGTTGTATATTGTCGCATTAAGTTATCATTGCATGTTGCTAATATAAAAATAATCTTGAAAGTCGACAATTATTTGATATGACATATACTTATGCTTAACAAAGTTAATAGGACGGGCTACTAAAATAATAGAAAGTATACCTAATAAGCCTAGATAAATGCCTAGTTGTATGGCACCATCGCCTACACATGACTTACTTATACTCATATGGCACCAAAGTCAAAAGGTTACTGTAAACGATTACCGGTAAAACAGTAAGCCATACGCCTGCTTGCCATCCGCATCCTGTCCGTATCATCGGAGATCCAGAGGTCACGACTTCACTGGAACCTCTGCAACTCCGTAGGGATATTGCCTCTTTGGCATGTTTCTACAGAATATACCACGGGGAGTGCTCTGAAGAGTTATTCCACCTTATCCCGCCCTCCCCTTTCCTATCCAGAACAACGCGTGCTGGGCTCAGATGCCATCCTTACACGGTGGAGTCGACTAGAGTGCGTACCAACAAGTTTGGGTCCTCATACCTCTGCCGAACGATCAAGGCATGGAATTCTCTGCCAAGGCACGTGTTTCCTTCTTCCTTCAATCCTGGGTCCTTTAAGCGGGGCGTGAAAAAGCACCTTCTCAGGCCGTCAAAGTAGAGACCTCAACATCGCCTCGGCTGCTATGAGGACGATGTGGAGGCCACTGCTCTTAGACCACACGACTGCTTACCATCAGGCGGAGTGTGGTCATTTTGACGAGCAAAATAAAAAATAAAAAAATAAAAAACTTTAAAAAGAAACAGTTTCATTATACAACGTTTAAAAAAAGAACATAACTTCTGTATGGCATGGTTTATATACGTCTTTTGAAAATTTTGAAAACAAAAGTAATTAATTATCATGGCAACTTTAACCCCCTGTTCTGCTTAATACCCTTTTTGTGACGACTTAATGCTTCGTAGCAGATGCGCATAATAATGATTAAATAGATATTATAAATATATATAAGTTAGGAAGAGAGGCTTCAAGACATATAATATTTTGAATATTGCTAAGGTGGCAAATAAAATAGTTTCACATGTTCGTAATTATAGGAGACAGCAGCATGCAATAAAATTAGCCCTTTACTGCATGGTTTGTAAAAAATCTTTGTAAATTGTAGTGTATACTCTTTTCGCAGATCCTAAATAAATTTGAAAAGATACTCTGCTATGATTGAAGGGAAAGAAATTAAAGATATATACAAGAAAAGACATAGACCTATCTCTCGAGTTTTGAAAGCTCGCACGAAGCATGCAGCAACTATGCCACTACACCAGATTCCTATAAAAATGTTGTACTTCCACGGACATCAACTTATTCGTACTGTCAACAAATAATTGGCAACAGCAGGCGGGCTCTTCCACTCGAAAAACTCACTAAACTCCTTAGCTATCTGCAGACAAACACTGGATAATTAATATGACAGAATCACCACATCATCACAACATATTGTAAAACCAAGTCCCACGCCCCGTCTGTCTGTTCGTGATAAACTCAAAGACTACTGAACGCATTTTCATGCGGTTTTCACTAGTAGACAGAGTGATTTATGAGGAAGGTTTAAGTGTATAATTTGTTAAGTTTTTGTAATACCCGTGCGAAGCCGAGGCAGGTCGCTTGTAGAATAATATTAACAACTCAGCTTAATACGCAGTGTAGCTTTCGAAATTATAATAAGAAAAAGAACATAGAAACTTGACGTTAAATTGTACAAATATAGTATTAAATTGGGTGTCTAGAAACCATTAACTGAAACTTTGATAAAACTGAGATTTTGCAATAAGCTCTGTAAATTCTGCATAATGCTAAAACTGCTTTTATTAAGTACGTACAGTTTGAAATATATGTAAGTAGTTAAGTCTCCGATCAACAATAATATATTTAACGTATAAAATTAAGTTAATAATCTGGTATTTTATTGTTAAAGTTCTATCTATATATCGTGGCACTTAAGAGTGCCTTAGTGGTCTAGTGGCATATGTTTGGTGTATGTCTTGAGGTCCCAAGTTGGATTCCCGTGTCAATTAAAGTGTTAACGGAGCGTTCTGATACGAAATAGCTATAGTAACAGCGCTAAACCTGTAAAGCTTAGACGAGAATAGGCTCGCCTATTTACCTGATCACGTCTGTATATTTACGTACCGTAACACTCATAATAGCTTCTTTATCGGGCGGGAAGTGGAAGACCGCTTCTTATTAACCAAACTCAGCGAAGATGAATGGTGAATACTTATGAATCAAAGGGTATCATACCGACGAGACCGTTGCGAACTATGTATGCTAATATTGTGACCTCCATGTTGCATAGAGGTCTCTTGAGCTGTATTAAGAACAATGGAGGTCACACTAAATATAAAACAAAGTCGTTTCAAATAGGGGGCGTGCTGGTTGACAATGTTAGAATTGAGGTTAAGTTTCAATCCTCTTTTCCTTGTGAAAAAGAATAATTAAGCTATAACCTCGATTGTCATTATAATTGTAAAATATTATTTGTAAGTAAAATTAATCTAAATAGCAAAGACTAAAGATGTTTTTTTTATTATATAGTATTGAAACATTTACGGAATATTTAATAAAAGTTCATTTTCAGTAGTCATATTTTGACATTGTTTTTATAATGAAATATTATTGTTATAAATTAAATAAATTTTTGTTTTTCCTAATTATAATTTGCATTATTTATTTATTTATTAAAAAAAAACAAAATGTTATTTTTAGTAATTAAACTAATTCTGACACTGGAATATAACTAAAATTTAATTATTTTATTATACTATAATAAAATAATTAAATTTTAGTTTAATTCCTAAAAAAACACTTGTTGTGCTTTTTATCACTAGCGTAATAAGTAGAAAAAAATAACGTTTATCTTTATTATTTCTAAAGGAGACCGGCGGAGTCCCTTAGTTCGTCAGGCCCATTGCGGACAAGAGTTAAAATGTAATCAATTTACTGCTAAAAACATACAAATGATCATATGTAAAAAAAAAGTATATTAATGGTGGTATTAAAGAGATATTTGAGTTTATATGTATAATTCTAGGTTATAATAATGACACCATTTTGTAGGTACGAAAATTGTAGGTACATATTTGTTTATGGTTTATATAATTATAATAAGTAAATCATATATATTTTATAGATAAAAATATTTTAGGTATAAATAGTAATATTCATGAATACTATTTTATTGCTCTTTGATTAGTAACTTGCGTGGAAAAAATGAGGATCAGCCCGTATTGACTGTAATTATATCTTAAGACAACTTATACAAATATCCAATAACAACAAGATGCAGTTTCAGAATCCAAATAAATAGCCAGGTCACAAATAAATCACAGTCACAAAAATAAGTACTAGTTTATTAACGTTCACTGCGCACGAGTGCAAAGTTAACACGAATGTAACTTGTTGCTATTTTTCACAGCTTTATTGTTCGTTATTGCCATTCCGTTTCTGTTATTGAATATAAGTCTTTTGATCCAACATAAAAATAAAATAATAATAGAAGAAGCGCACGTATAAACATAAAGTCAAACGCCAGTAATTATAGTTAAACATACCTTACCGTGATTGATATTTATTTAAACTATTATAACTGTTCAAACTGACAATCGAGACCATGTATTGTATATTAAAAACATTAATTTAAAAATAATAAATAATGTCCTTATATTTAAGGCTGGCAACATTAGAAACTCGAAAGAGCAACTGCTTCCGGTTTTACAGTACGTTTATTACCTTTTTTCGTGATATTTATATCTAAACCATAGATTTTTTTGTTTACAGTAATTAACAATCAATAAAAAGAAGTAATTTTTTTTCTGTATACATTTAACTTCCGTCCGTTGTTTTTGTGAGGGCCGAAATTCGCCGATGTCCTTTCAGTAACAAAAAAACAAAAAGTGTAAGTAGAGGACAGGATTTGAACCACCGTCATTATATTTTAGTGATAAAGTGAGAGGAGACTCGTTGACCGCTCCGCTATCGCAACCTGCGATACAATAGTCAAATTTAAGCATTAATTTTAAATGCGGACTAACAGAGACACTGTTGTTGAATATAAGGAATAATAGTTATTATAGTTATATATACAAGAACTCGTTTTTGTCTCGCCATGCACACATGCGCATGACGAACTTAACCTTCTATCATTACATTAAATAATGTTTCATTGTTTGCGTTAAAACATCACACACACAAAGATATTCACTCGGATCAATAAGCGAATGTGTGCCTTACGATGCTACTCGACTTTTGTCTTTTACCGTACATGGTGATTGACATACACATATGACATTGAGTACAATCTCATAATTGTATCTTCTATAAGATTTAATTAAAGACTACTTTTTGCCAGTGGCCTTGCTTACGTGGTACGTCATTAACTCAACTTAAGTAGGGACCTTAACATCGCCTCAACTGCTATGAGGATGGTGGGGAGGCCACTGCTCTTAGACCACATGATCGTTTACCATCAGGCGGAGTGTGGTCATTTTGATGGGCAAAATAAAAAAATAAAATAAACTTTTTGAGCTGAAGCGTTCCACCAGCAGCCAATTATTTTTCAATAATGTCTGGCAATGCAGCAATTGATAGATTAAGATACAGACAATTACTCAGCAGTAGTGTAGGTTCAATATTTGTAGAAATAACATAAAAATAAACAAAACTATTTCTTTGTAAAGCATGTGTTAATATAATAAAGTCTTGTATACCTAGCCGTAAGTATACCTGAGTTCCAATTGGAATTTAGCTTCTAAGTCGTTAAGATGTTATTGCGCAATAACTGAGCGGGTGATATTCACCACTTTTTGCCATTATTAGCGAAGGTCAAGGTTAATAGTTTCGGGCAGAAAAAGTAATCTCCGAATGGTATTAATACTAGACATTTTCAGCTCTTAATATTATGACCAAACCGAAGTTGGCTTAAAAACAGCAATTTCGTAAAATGTGCTTTTTATTGTAACTAAGTGTTGTGTTATAATGTTCTTAACGCAATCGGTTTGTAACAACTTATATTGTTTTTATATATAACTAGCTTTTGCCCACAGCTTCGTTAGCGTTATAGTAGGTTAGGTTTTATTAGCAACAGTACTTTTTATATAAAATATGGCTTATGTTACTTATTCTATTCTATTTCTATTCTCGAGAATAGATTCGAGAATAGAAAAGGGTATGTTAAGTTGGTTTGGGCATGTAGAAAGAGTGGACGAGAACAGACTGACTAAGAAAGTTTATAAGGCTAGTGTGAATGGAACAGTCGCAAGGGGAAGACCTAGGCGAACGTTTCCTGATCAGATCGGAGACGTTCTGGATAAAGGCCAGGTTAAGAGCACCTTAAACCGGCGAGCGTGTATGAGGAATGTTATGAAAGTGAATGAAGCCAGAGAAGTGTGTCAGGATCGTAGCAAATGGAAATCCGTAGTCTCTGCCTACCCCTCTGGGAAACAGGCGTGAATTTATGTATGTATGTATGTTACTTAATGTTGGAGGTGGAGACGCTCTCGGACCACAAATACATAAGGTTCGAGATCTCCGCCTCCGACAGTCAGGGAGGGTCCCGGTGCGTGGTGCGGGTGGATTTTCCGCGCTGGTCGGTGAGTCGCCTCGACGCCAAGCTGGCGGAAGAGGTGGCCATCGTCCAGGCGTGGCTTGTCGCCTCCACACACTCGGTAGAGAGGGGGAACGGCGGAGCGGCCGGCCGTTTCCGCGAAGCGGTAGCAGCCGTCTGCGACGCGGCCATGCCGAGGGCCTGCCGCCAAGAAGTGTATTGGTGGACGAATGACCAGCTGTCGGCCGAAGAACTACAGGAGCTCTTTCCCGAACGGGACCCCCACCACACCCCTCCGATGATGGCGCCGTCCTTCCTGGAGGAATTGGATCCGGCCTCCATCCCGCTTGCATCAGAGGTGGAGATGGATGCAGCCGTCAGCCGCTTATGTGGCAAGAGAGCGGCACCGGGTCCTGACGGAATCCCGGGGCGGGTCCTACGGATCGCCCTCAGAGTGATGGGTGATCCGCTTCGGAAGCTGTTCGACGCATGCCTCACGTCTGGACCGTTCCCAAAGCTGTGGAAGGACGGCCGATTGTGCCTGTTGCGGAAGGAGGGGCGAGACACAACCTCTTCTCCGCATAATCTGTATCGTGTTGCTGGATGACATGAGAAAGCTGCTAGAGAGAGTGGTGGCTTCCCGTGTCATCCAGCACTTGGAGAGAACTGGGCCGGCTTTATCGCAGGCCTAGTATTGGTTCAGAGCGGGGTGGTCCACAATAGACGCTCTGCTCTGGCTCAAAGACTGGAAGTGGTCGGCTGTCTCGCTGGACATTGCCAACGCCTTCAACAGCCTCCCGCATGGAACAGTGCAGGAGGCGCTACGGTATCACGGAGCGCCCCTGTATTTGCGGATGCTGTTGGCCGACTACCTTCAGGACCGCGAGATCCTGGTGGAGGGACGCGACGGTCTGAGGCGCCGTCGCGTATCCTGCGGGGTTCCACAGAGGTCGGTACTGAGACCGCTCCTGTGGAACGTTGGCTACGACTGAGTGCTTCGGGGCACGCGGCCCGCGAGTATGCGGGTGGCATGCTACGCCGATGACACCCTGGTCGTAGTCAAGGGGAGGAAGCTCGAGGAGGCGGTGCGGTTGGCCGAGGTGGGAGCTGCCCTAGTGGTTAACAGTATCCGCGCTCTGGGATTGGAGGTTGCCCTCTCCAAGACTGAGGTCCTATTGTTTCATGGGATCTGGGGGGGGGACCTCCTCCAGTAGGCGAGTGGCCCTGGACGGGGTCCTGGTCCGGGGTTGGGACCCAAATGAGGTACTTGGGTCTCATCCTGGGCAGGAGGTGGACTTTTGGGGCACACTTCATCCAACTGGCCCCAAAAGTCCAGGGAGCAGCGGCCGCCCTGGGGAGGCTGCTGCCCAACGTGGGTGTCTGTCACTTGTCGCCGACTGTACTCCGGAGTGATTCGGAGTATGGCCCTTTACGGGGCACCGGTCTGGGCGGACGCCCTCAGTCGCGACAATAAAACCTGCGACGTCCGCAGCGGATCGTCGCGATGAGGGCCATACGCAGTTACTGGACGGTGTCCTGGACGGCTGCGTGCGTGCTGGCCAGTGACCCCCCCTGGGAGCTACAAGCGGAGATCCTCGCCGAAGTTTACCACTGCGTGGCGGAGAGGAGATCCCGCGGAGAGCCCCCGGGGTGGAAGGAGATCGCACGCATGTGGTGATGGGCGCGGGCCGCCCTGTTGAGGCAGTGGACGGAGGACCTGGCTCCACACGCTGGAGGCGTGTGCCGCTGTGGCTTCCACGCGGCACATGCCTCCAGCGTCTTTCGGCCTTAATAAGCGGGGATCTCTTCCTGCCGAGCGTGATAAACGCCATCCTCGGCGGCGAGAGGCCGAGGCAGGCAGTGGTCTCCTTCTGTGAGGCTGTCATAGCGCAGAAGTAGACCGCAGAGAGGGTCAGGAAGAACAATCCCCTCGCTGACCCTCTCCGGCGAAGACGGACGGGAGCGAGGAGGAGGCGACTTGCCCGCCTTCTCGCTCCTGTATAGTGGGGTCACTGGTACAGAGTCGGGGGACTCTCTACCGGCTTGCACGGCCTGTGGCCTTGGTGAGCAAGGCCACCCCTCCACAGGTGCTGAGGCCCGGTTACCATCAGCCTGGCCAACCGCCGGGGCGGGATGGTGATTGCTGACGCGACCCCATCTCGCCCACCCCGTCGGCGGAGGGACTGCTCACCCCAGGTTTTTACTGTGTACACTTCCCTCCCCCCCCCCCCATTTTTTAAATCCGTTGAGTAGTTTTTGAGTTAAATCTTTACAAAAAAAAAACATTAAATATTAGTATAGATAATATTACACTAGAACTTTTCGATAGAAGCAGGCAGAGGTGATTGCATTGAAAAAAAATTGTGAATCTTTCTTTGTCTCCAGGCACAGTTCTAGTTTCGGAACTGTTATTAAGATTTCCTAATAAAATACTGAATAAGATTGGTCTGACACAAAACTGACTGACTCGAGACTTCACTGTCAACTTGCACAGCAGTTGTATTTGCGTGACAGTAACGACGCATTCCCAGTTCGTAGAATCGCCCTTTAGTTATATATATTATTTTTATTATGTTTATTTTCTACTAATAGATAACAATAGTTTTTATTCTATCTAACATTTTATAGACCTATAGCACATATAAAACTGTGATTAAAGTTATGAAGACTTGCAATTAAATCTTTAAAATTAATGACTTAGTTTTTTACTAAGGATCCCTATTATAATTAAGTAAATCTTTTCCAAAAGTTATAAGACCAATCCATAGCAGGATCGAAACCAATTAGTATCGAGTAATCCCTATTGCTTACAATTAACTCTTAGTAAATTAATCCGATCAACCATCGATGTCTAATTGGCATCTTATTACGGCCTGTGGATTAGAACTTGTACTGAACATAATTCATTACATTACACACCCTTATGACGGGTAATAATAAATTATTGGACATTTAATATTACTAGTCGGGCTTACTCTGCGAAGATAATGGTGCTTCTTCGAAACGTGACGTCAGCTTACGATCTATAAAGTCTTCGCAATAACTGGAATTAAAAACGAATTAGTATGAGGTTAGTCATCGACTACGTTATGGACTGAATTATAGAGTATACATATATACCTGATCGTTAGCTGGAGCCAATTAGACGAGGACTGGTTACTCTCTAGTAGTAATAGTTTTCTTACTAATTGTCAGCGCTGTTAGAGTATTAATGATGAACTAGCCATAGCCCGCGACTTCGTCCACATGCGTGACGTCATTTATTTGAAACATACTATGTAGCATGTCTTGGGTTCCTTTAAAGAGAATTAGGAAAAAACCTTCGTGCATCCGTACTGTAGTTTGTGAAGTGTAATGCTGAAGTAAATTCGTTATTTTTAGTCCAGGCCTCTGTGACTAGGACAATCTAGGGGCAGAAATAATAACTAAAATATATTCAGAATTTTTATGCGTCCATTTGTTTTATTAACAGTCAGTTTTAAAAAAATATCTGCAGTGCACAGTCAAAGCATCGTAGTAATAATATTGCAGCGAAATATTCTTTTTACATTTGATTCAGCTAACATCATTATAGCACTCTGTGAGGAACGCCTACGATCAGCGGTGCTTGTTAAAGTACTGAGGTGATAATATTTAGATATAGTCGTTATTACAACATAATTTTAGTACTCATCTTACTACTTCAATATCATAAATAATTAACAGTACGAATTTTCGTCACGTCTGCGCAGGCGATATTATCCTAGCTAATATTATAAATATGAACGTAGGTATGTTTGTTTTATTTTTACACTATCACGGATTAACTTCTCGATCGATCATCATGAAATTTACATACACATTGTCTGAGTTCAGAAAAGGACATAGAGTAACTTTCATTAAAAAAATATAAGATTCGAATGAAACTGCGGGCAAAGCTAACACACACAAGTGCATTGTCTATTGTCTATTCCCTCGTCCTCATAGTGCATGAAACCGCAGTTCAACACGAACAGGGAAATACTTTCTTGTTATGTTTGAGCAGGCAAGCAACCACTGACAGCGAGTACTGATGACTAGACTCATTTTACAATATTAGCACCTACAAACTGCTTTCCTAAGTTTACTCTATCATAATATAATTTAGGCCTAAAATGATTCAAAAACCCTAACCAATGTAAGGAACACATTGTATTTAAAATAAAATCGTTTCATAAAATTGTTGATTTTCAAACTTTCAAAGTATCACTCCATATTTCATTGGAGACACCACTGCAATTTAAAAAAATATATATGTGAAACAGTGTTAATCCAAGTTTCGGGCCTGCTGCCAACTCCATTCGCACTGCAGAAAGATGAGCTATAACATTGTAATGAAACAAGATATAGAAACGAACTGGAAAGTAAACATCGCTCTTCGCTCTATCTCGTTTTACAAGCTATGGAATATCTAACTGGATGTTGTTTTATTATTTACTAGAGTTTGCCAGCGGTTTCGCATGCATTAATGCGTTTTGTCAATAAATAAATATTCCTCGGCAACAGTACTTTTTTCTGGATTAAAAGCACCCTATTTCTTTTTCTGTACCTTGAATGCAAAATGAAATTCCATGATGACGATTAAGGTGTATACACCTTAATTACGCGACCGTTCGTTCACATTCGCATTCATAAGTTTTATTAGGATATAGGATATAGATTTTTGTTCGTGCTCTTGGTCGTATTTATATTTAAAGACAGCTTTACTTTTGTTGTTCTTTCTTTATTTTGCTTTCAGTTTAAGAAGTCGCTATATAAATGTTCATCGAAAGACAATCACTTTTAATGTCATTTATAATAGAAGCATGGGTGGAATAGCTGTTACATAGTTCAATAGACTTGTTTTATAAATTTTACATCTGGGGATTTGATCAGGATCAAGCAAACTTTATACCAAATATAACTGGTTTTACGGTGATAAAGTCATTGTCTGTTTGTAATAACATACAATTACTTTTGCATGTATATGGGTTAAAGTATGAAGTTGCCGTTGTATAGTAATAGATACTTTGAATTGACATAAAACTTTCATGGTGTGAGATTTTCGAGTGAAACTTTTTCACATGATACCTATAAGATTATTCTTTATAAAATGTGCAATATTTGATTTTCGACATTCAATTATTTTTTATTCATCTTAGACGGGAGAGATGAATACTGTCGAAAATCCGAGTCATTTTTGAATAAGAGTTCCGACGCGGAACTAACGCAGCAGAAACGGGTCGCAATATCAACGCTGCGTTTGGAATGGAGACTGCTAATGAACGCACTGTGCGTTTTTTGGTTTAAACGCTTTCGTAATGGAAACTTCGACTTGAAGAACGAACCACGTGGAAGACCGCCCACACAGGTGAATAACGCTGAATTGAAGGAGACGTTGGCAGCCGATCCGAGTCAAACTACTCAGGAATTAACGCCATGGTTTAACGTTACCCTACCTACAATATTGGGTCATTTGCATCAAATCAATAAGATAAAAAGATATGAAAATAGGTGCCTCATGATTTGACTGATTTGCAGAAAGAAACGCGTGTTGAAACTTGTGTTGCCTTGTTGAATCGGTACAGAAATGAAGGAATATTGGATCGAATTGTGACATGTGATGAAAAGTGGATTCTTTACGATAACCATAAGCGAAAAATGCAATGGCTGTCCCCAGGTCAAACGCCACAACAGTGCCCTAAAGCAAAGCTTACCAATAAAAAGGTAATGGTAACTGTTTGGTGATCTCTGCATGGTGTTATTCACTATTTCGCAGGTCTGGTCAAACAATAACAGTAGATGTTTACTGTGCCGAACTTTCGAACAATGATGGCGAATCTGGCAGTGAAACAGCCCCGACTCGTGAATCGATCTTCACCATAATTGCTCCATGATAACGCAAGACCTCATACTGCATGAGAACCTGTTGTAACTCTACAGGCACTGCAGTTAGAATCCAGACGTCATTCTCCGTACTCGCCAGACCTTGCCCCAACTACCATATTTTCCGTGATTTGGACAAATTTCCACGTAATAAAAAAAATTCTGTCCAGGAGGCAATACAAAATGCTTTCACACAGTTTGTCGAATCTAGATCGCCGGAGTTCCATCGTAAAGGCATAAATGAAATTCCGTTCAGATTGTAGCAATGTATAGATAATGAGGGTAAATATTTCGATTAAATAAATATGGTACATCTTAGAAAAAACGAGTTTCAATTTTTCAGTACAAATCGTCAATTTCATACTTTAACCCCTAATATTACTATGTGTGTAACCAAAGAATATTGCAATTTTTAAGGAGTTGAAATAAACATCCCCTAAATATTCGCTATATTTTAAAAACACACACACATACATAGGCTCACGCTTATATCCTAGAATCCCTCCTAGGTAGGTTTACTCCATTTCGCCAATTATGGTTTAAGTCCCAATTGCAGGCGAGCCTGTTTTCATTTATCGTGCACAAACCACATGTAAAACTTTGCGAACATATATAATGACTAGCTGTGCCCGCGGTTTCACTCGCGTTTATGGTTACTGCGCCGCCCCCTTTGGTCGTAGCGCGATGTTATATAGCCTATAGCCTTCCGCGATAAATAAGCGTTCCAACACGAAAATAATTTTTAAATTCGAACCAGTAGTTCCTGAGATTAGCGCACTCAACCAAACAAACAAACTCTTCAGCTTTATAATATTAGTATAAATTAGTACAATCTACAGCTTAAGCTGTTAGGACATCATGGAATTTCATTTTGCATTCAAGGTACAGACCTTGAATGCAAAATGAAATTCCATGATGACGATTAAGGTGTATACACCTTAATTACGCGACCGTTCGTTCACATTCGCATTCATAAGTTTTATTAGGATATAGGATATAGATTTTTGTTCGTGCTCTTGGTCGTATTTATATTTAAAGACAGCTTTACTTTTGTTGTTCTTTCTTTATTTTGCTTTCAGTTTAAGAAGTCGCTATATAAATGTTCATCGAAAGACAATCACTTTTAATGTCATTTATAATAGAAGCATGGGTGGAATAGCTGTTACATAGTTCAATAGACTTGTTTTATAAATTTTACATCTGGGGATTTGATCAGGATCAAGCAAACTTTATACCAAATATAACTGGTTTTACGGTGATAAAGTCATTGTCTGTTTGTAATAACATACAATTACTTTTGCATGTATATGGGTTAAAGTATGAAGTTGCCGTTGTATAGTAATAGATACTTTGAATTGACATAAAACTTTCATGGTGTGAGATTTTCGAGTGAAACTTTTTCACATGATACCTATAAGATTATTCTTTATAAAATGTGCAATATTTGATTTTCGACATTCAATTATTTTTTATTCATCTTAGACGGGAGAGATGAATACTGTCGAAAATCCGAGTCATTTTTGAATAAGAGTTCCGACGCGGAACTAACGCAGCAGAAACGGGTCGCAATATCAACGCTGCGTTTGGAATGGAGACTGCTAATGAACGCACTGTGCGTTTTTTGGTTTAAACGCTTTCGTAATGGAAACTTCGACTTGAAGAACGAACCACGTGGAAGACCGCCCACACAGGTGAATAACGCTGAATTGAAGGAGACGTTGGCAGCCGATCCGAGTCAAACTACTCAGGAATTAACGCCATGGTTTAACGTTACCCTACCTACAATATTGGGTCATTTGCATCAAATCAATAAGATAAAAAGATATGAAAATAGGTGCCTCATGATTTGACTGATTTGCAGAAAGAAACGCGTGTTGAAACTTGTGTTGCCTTGTTGAATCGGTACAGAAATGAAGGAATATTGGATCGAATTGTGACATGTGATGAAAAGTGGATTCTTTACGATAACCATAAGCGAAAAATGCAATGGCTGTCCCCAGGTCAAACGCCACAACAGTGCCCTAAAGCAAAGCTTACCAATAAAAAGGTAATGGTAACTGTTTGGTGATCTCTGCATGGTGTTATTCACTATTTCGCAGGTCTGGTCAAACAATAACAGTAGATGTTTACTGTGCCGAACTTTCGAACAATGATGGCGAATCTGGCAGTGAAACAGCCCCGACTCGTGAATCGATCTTCACCATAATTGCTCCATGATAACGCAAGACCTCATACTGCATGAGAACCTGTTGTAACTCTACAGGCACTGCAGTTAGAATCCAGACGTCATTCTCCGTACTCGCCAGACCTTGCCCCAACTACCATATTTTCCGTGATTTGGACAAATTTCCACGTAATAAAAAAAATTCTGTCCAGGAGGCAATACAAAATGCTTTCACACAGTTTGTCGAATCTAGATCGCCGGAGTTCCATCGTAAAGGCATAAATGAAATTCCGTTCAGATTGTAGCAATGTATAGATAATGAGGGTAAATATTTCGATTAAATAAATATGGTACATCTTAGAAAAAACGAGTTTCAATTTTTCAGTACAAATCGTCAATTTCATACTTTAACCCCTAATATTACTATGTGTGTAACCAAAGAATATTGCAATTTTTAAGGAGTTGAAATAAACATCCCCTAAATATTCGCTATATTTTAAAAACACACACACATACATAGGCTCACGCTTATATCCTAGAATCCCTCCTAGGTAGGTTTACTCCATTTCGCCAATTATGGTTTAAGTCCCAATTGCAGGCGAGCCTGTTTTCATTTATCGTGCACAAACCACATGTAAAACTTTGCGAACATATATAATGACTAGCTGTGCCCGCGGTTTCACTCGCGTTTATGGTTACTGCGCCGCCCCCTTTGGTCGTAGCGCGATGTTATATAGCCTATAGCCTTCCGCGATAAATAAGCGTTCCAACACGAAAATAATTTTTAAATTCGAACCAGTAGTTCCTGAGATTAGCGCACTCAACCAAACAAACAAACTCTTCAGCTTTATAATATTAGTATAAATTAGTACAATCTACAGCTTAAGCTGTTAGGACACATAATGATTTCCAAGTTACTTAATTAAAACGTTGCTAAAAATAAATAAATAATTTAACATCAACCAAAAATGCTGTCAGGTCCGCATCCTCGGGAGAAAACTCCTCAATTACAACTGGCATGACCACGAAATACATATATCTAACTTACTAAGAAGCACAACATAATAAATAGACAAAACCTTTCTAGTAACAAGTTCTTAAAAAAGTGTATGTTGTTTCTTCTATTCGCCCAGAACTTTTGGCTATGCGTTGCTTGTTGCTTAGTTTATGCAATATCATTTTTATTACATTGTACAAGTAGGTTTAATTTGAGGGGATTATGGATATTTCACAATTAATAGGTTACTTGTAAAACATACCTATACATAATCTTACACCTACATCACCCAAGAAGTAGGCTGTGATGGATTATACCCACATTACGCCAAAACGTATTTTTAACTTTTGTTCGCATGTAAAGATAAAGATCTGTTCTTTAAAATATTTCTTTTAATTTTGAAGCATAGTTTATGTTATGAGTTATGCATTTATGTGATGAGATGAGTTGCGCTACATTTAGTGAAAGTATACAGCGGCCAGCAGTCTCACACTATTACAGGCTAGTTCCTGTTAGATTCGTAACATTATTCTTGTTTCAACCGGTGAGTAAAAATACTGAATACACAAAGCTTTTCTATCCCTTAGCAACAAAGACTATATTTTAATAACATAAAATACCATACGAGCGAAGTCATAGGTAGAAGTTAAAAAATTATAATTATAAATAGAATGCCATCTTTGATTTTAGCCTGCAATTTGTCACCTTACACGTCCTCTGCACGTAAACACATCATTATATCTAGCTTATATTTTCAACGCGACAATAATGAAGGTATATACAGGCAAAAATCTCATTTTCATTTCAAGACGCTTTGAAGTTACTTTCAAAATTATATTATAATTAATAGGTAATTAGCGAACATTCATAAATTTTAACTTAAGCAATTGAATAAACGTATTTGAGACAAATTATATTCGGGTTTCGAGACGAAAAACAAACGAAGCGTTAATTGTAAAGTCCGGTGAATTCGTAAATCAAAGTTAAACACCGTGTTCAGACCCTTAGGGGCAAAACAGATATGCTGCTTTTGACGTCTGAGTTTAAAACTACATCGAACCTGCAACGTCGGATCGCAAATCCAAAATACGTCGAACGTCTAAATGTATACTTAGTGTATCGCGTTAAAATTATTGTTTGATCTTTAATAAAAGACCAGTCTACATCGGCATTCGTTAAGTGGCTCAATCACCTCAATTAGCAATTGTACATAAACATGTAGAACAAAACTTTGTTGCAGCCACCAGAAAAAAAAACAATTAATAATCGCCACTACTAAAACTGATATGTCCTACTCGGTGTCATCTAATTAGTGACTGATTGTCTCAATTTGCGTAACTGCATACAAAATACCGTATTTGATTGCTACCGCAGTTGTAGTGGCTACCAACAACATGTCAGTTTTGGTTCACGTTCTACTTTGAAAGTTTTGACTTTAAATGTCGTTTGCCATATTTTTATACAACAAAAAATATATATACACATATATTCAATGTACTAACTAAATAATAAATTATTTCTTCAACACTTATTTTATGATACGTTGCAAAATTGCAATTAAAGACACATTGCCGACACAACATAAGCGCCGATTTCCTCGGTAGGACATTGTATTTCTGAATTAAAATAATGGATTTCTGAATTCATAAAACTTATTATACATAAAAACCGTTATTTGCTTATTAATTATAATTATGTTTTGCTGTTTAGCTTTCGCGCTCATTATGAAAGAGTAGCTTTGAGTTCTTTATCGCTTAAAAATTAAGCGAAGGTGGAAACAATAACTATATTTCGCAAACAAAAGGAGGAGTGAGCTCATTGCCATCTAACTGTCACTGGCAGTACTACTACCAGTAAGCTTTCCAGTTATTCAATTGTACTGTACTTGTTTCTATCTGAGGATAAAATCATCAACATTGTCTCCACCCAAGCAGTCGAAAATTAGACACAAAGTTTAAATGAAACATAAAGCTTTTCTATCTTAATATCTTTATCAATTGAACGTTTCCTTATATATGATTCTAAAGCAAACGTAAAATCTAAATTTCAGATATAATTTTATATCCAGTAAAGCAAATCCATGAGATTGAACCAATTAGTATTACACCAATTTCCACGCAACATTGTTTGACAGAGGAATTATAATTACAACTGAAAACCTTCCGCGAAATTTCCTTAAGAAATTTCAAATTACATCACACAACTTTACCTTAAAGTCGGCAGACTAAATCAATAAGTTTAATTTCTGTTTCAAAGTTATATTCTTCAATTTGTGAATAATTACAGCGAGGTCCCGGGTCGCGTCTTTAACAAGTTCACAAACGTGACCGGTTTACAGGTTACATAGTTAGTAACATTTTATAGCTAATGGCATAGTTACTGTCGTCAATGACATATAGCTGCTCCTGCAAAATATACTTCAATTAACTATGTCAACCATTACCGTAAATTAATTTATAATTTGTGATATCAATTATATCATTTAATTGTGTAATGATATTACTTCTGCGTTTAACTGCTAGGCACGGATCTCCTTTACGAAAGTGAGTATGGTGTTAATCATTAGGCCTTCCTACTGGGCGAGAATAGGTGCATCGATTTCACACAACTTCGAGAATTTAGATAGACTTCCTAACATGTGCACACTTGAATATGAAATGCTTTTAACTAAGTCGTTGTAATAATGTTGCTTTATGTTCATTACTTGTAATATAGTATGACAGAAAAACTCTCACTCCTCCATTCCACCTTTTTATATTTCATTTAACATTTCACACTTAAGCTAAATATCAATCACCATTATATATCTAATTTCTTTGTTATCATCTTCACTGCCTAACACGAAACATCTGCCGTTATTTCGTATATATATTGGTATTTTCAAAGGCTTCTCCCGTAAATCGGGTACCGCAAGGGACTTAAAAAAAACTCAAGGGAACTCGGAAAAAACTTAAGTAACGGACACAAAGAACATCCAGACCTGGAACCATCTGTGTATCAAGCAAAATTTTGTCTCTTGTGGTATCACACTACGGCATCCATGCAGTCCTTTCGTTCCATATAAAACATCTTTAAGGTCCTCCGTTCTCTCATCCACACAAAAATATCATTTATAACATAATAATTAGCTCCATAACATGTCATATCAGTTGGTTGCATATATGGCCGTACCTTTCAATACTTGCATAAAACATTCGTTGATTTACTCATGCGAGCCAACCAGTTTATTCAATGCCGGTAATTAAAAGTACATGTATACGACTACATTTCAACAATCATAGAGCTTTAATTGGATATTTTGAGTACTACATCATCTATTTACAATGTTAGGATATGTTAGCATGTTTGATAACATAATTCGTAATAAACGACATTATTAATGGCACAGCTGTAAATTCACAATGGGTAGGGCAGAAGGCCTAGCTCTTTCATACCCCACAAAATAGGGAGTATGCCTATTAAGTCCTTCGCAACCGATTTAATCTATATCCATACTAATATTATAAAGAGGAAATACATATTTTATATTTTGTTTGGGTGTTTGTAAAGATTGAATTAAAAAAACTACCAAACCAATTTTAAAAGCCGTTAGAATCTACTAGTATATTATCAGTATCACCGAGTAATATAGACTATATTTTATTTAAAAAAGATACTGTTACTAACATAACCACACCTACATTGACGCGAGCAAAGCCGCGGGCAAAATCTAGTAGTCCATGTACATATGTGTATTGAAAAGTGCTAATACTTTGTCCGAGCTGACAATAGAACCCAAATTTACACTATCGGTAGAAGCACACACTCAAGCAAAAGCGGCGATCAACAAGACTGTCAGTCAATATACATATAATCTTTTTAATCGAGTTTAAAATAAAAGTTTAAAACCTTAAAAAAACCTAAAAGTAAATTAACCCGACTACATAAAAAAATTATATAGCCTTAAAATTTATATAGCCTATGTCACCCGGGCCATTATTACGAATCTATTGACACCTCATTCATTTAATCGGTTCAGTAGTTTAGGCGCTACAGTAGAACATACAAACATACGTACACAGACTGCCAAAATCATTACGCTTCCTTTTGGCTTCTCCGTGGTCAGGTAAAAAGGATATCAGTGTACAACTCTAAACATTTTTCTCGGTTAAAGTTGTAACAAACCCTTGCTTGTTCACTGCATAAACTTCTATATGCCGTTTAGGTTCTAAAATCAAAATGTTTATTTATACAAAATTAGCGTTTGCCCACGACTTTAACAATATTTTTTTCTCTATTAAATGCATCCGATGGTCCTTCTCTGTGCAAAATTTCATAATGATCGGTCAAGTAGTTAAGGTATGAAAGCGTAACAATCAAACGAACAAACTCACATTCACATTCATAATATTAGTTAGGATAGTTAGGAAATTTTGCCCTCTCAACAAACTCCTTGGATTCTGTATCTATCAGACTTAGCTTTGTGTAATTTTCCTATAATTAATATTTATGTTTTAAATACTAAATGTTATCTACTACTAGTAATATCTACTATGATATATATCATATAGGTACTGAGTCTTCATTCATCTATTTTACTTTCGCACAATAAACTTATATTGCTAGTTTTTCGCTTGCTATTATTGTCGCCATACAACGCGACACATATGCAGGCTTAATAACTACAGCAGAGTATTGGCAAACTTCAAACGCATCGCACGCAACTGATCGTTATATCGCCTCGAACCACTTTTTTATTAAAAGATAGCGTGTTGAGTCTCTAGCCAAACGGTTTAACTGTTTTCCATCCACTATGGGCTTTGGTGTGATTTCAAGGCAAGAAGCCCTGATTTTTTAATATTAGAAATTCATTATTACCATATTTAAAGACAACATGAAACTAGCCAAATAGTATTCAATATATATTATTATGTTTCTCTTATCACAGGTACTTTCTAACATATTATATTAGAAAATACCTGGCCCTTTGGGAGGCTTACACGGAGACATGGGTCCAACGTGAAGAGGCCCTTCGAGAGTTTTAATCAAAGGTGTTATGGAACACCTACAGCGGCACTAGCCGCAGCAGGCGTAGGACTATTGCTACGTATGGATTCTAATATATGGGCTATAGGTATGGGTGTTTGGTGGACCGGTATATTGCTAACTATGGATGAAAAACGGCGTCTGCCCTGAATACTCTAATAGCATCAATGCAATGGGCAGACGATGACTCGCCAACTCACTAGATGGGCCCCCTGATAAGCCACTATAGGCATACAAGCCAGCAGCAGAGGGCAACACCGGTGCGAGTGGCTAGGAGTGTCGAGCGGTGCGGCGCCGGTTTCACCATCACGGGTCTCGTGACAACGGAGACCCAGAGCGGGTTTCCCCGTAGTTATGCCCTTGAAAATGACACTTCCACCCCCAAGCACATAGCTCTAGCGGCCTCCCTCTGGCCGGCCGACCAAGGCAAGCCAGAGTTGAGAGTCCTGCGGGCGCTCTTGAAGTTCCACCCCGGCCAACCAGTAACGGCAAGCCGGGAACGAGGCCCTAACCAACTCTCTGAGGCATTCAGGACCGCAGTGTCGCCACTCACATTCAGCCCGCCACAAGCTGCCCTGCGGTTTGTGCGCTTTAATTTAACCTGGTGATACATTTTTTGTTTATATCACAAGACGAAGGTGATAGTTTTAAAGCTAGTATACTGTGCCCTCCGATATCGCGTTAGTCTCATGATGAGATAACGACTGTCCTAGAGGGGTATTATTATTATTATATACGTTATTATTATTTTTTTTATGTACACACCAACGTATGTATGTAATTCTGTATAAGAAAGATGAATTTAATAACGTAAAGCGTAGCCAACACAATGAAAAGCTTACGACAATTTCGCAGAAAATCGAAATGATCAGACATACTAAATCACATTTCTTACAAATAACAAATCGAGCAAAATAATAATCCGAAAACGTAGCAGAATAAGAAAATCTGAGTACTTATCAATCTCATGATACAAGCTTGATATAAATTTACAAATCCATTATATTGGAACAATGTGCGAGATTGATGAGTATATGAACGAGTGCGTGCATGGCTTGAACTTATTAACACAGTTGATTGCCGTGGCAAATTGGATGGGGACTTGCATGCGCCGCCAATACGGCTAATGATACTCGCATCAACGTCCTGTGTACTCAGTATATGCCAGTTTAAACTAGACGGGACAGTTATGTGTTGATCGTTATTAGATATTGAGCTATAAGCTGGTACTTGTTTGTACAACAAACATACTATGCCACACTTGAATAATGAAGCGACTTAGATGAGGAGATACTACGCATTCCACAATTATGATAAAACTGTCGAAGATTTAGAGTACATATACATAGGGCTTAATAAAGTGTATGAATACTATATATAAGATTTAAAACGTCGAAAAATATTTATTAATTTAGGTCATAAAGTTATACTTATGATCGTCATAATTTATAAGTTAGCCAGTTTACTAAAGCTGCTAAATTTACATTTATGTTAGTTGGTAGTTTCAGGTAAAGGCTCTATGCTTTTTAAGCAAGCTTCTAAGCAAATTAGAAGATAGAAAACACATTCCAACTTTTTTAAATCGCCATGTTTTAAACAATGTAATATTTTTATTTATTTTCAAACAGATTTGAATATGATTTAGTGTTAAGTGTGAATAATATTGTTCAAGTGGTCGCCTTGCTACTGCCTCTACATCGAATGTCGTACGTTCGAATCCGATACAGTACCAAAATTTGTGAGATTTACAAATAGTTACGAGTCTAGGGTTCCTTGTATCCGTTGTTTCAATGTTTGTGAAATTTCTCGCAATGCAGGTATTATTCCAAGCGCGGCAGAGTCTATGAAAAATCTTTTGGTTTATATTTTATAACCGTTGTTAAAACATGTTTTCATCGATTTATTTCAGAGAAAATAAAAAAATGCAAACATGTAGAATAATTTATTTCTCGCCAGCCTAGTAATTCAGGCTATCTAAGTTCGCTGGCAAGAGAATGTTGTCAGTTGTGGTATACAAAAGGTAATGGTGTGTGGTATACAAAATTCATAATGAACCATTATTTATCAAAGGACAGCAGCAACAATACGACGAAATCCTAAATAAATGTAAGAATTTATCAAGAAGTTTAGATTTTTGTTATCTTGAAATTAAACAACATTATACGGATTTTGTCGCGTTGTTTATTTTAAAACACTTTTATTACATAATTTTAAACTATAATACTACTATTGTTGAACTTTACTACAATTTGTTACCTTGATTTGAATAAAAATGGGCACTCAGATAACAAGATTCTGAGTCTTGTTAAGTGATTATCAAGTTTTACACTAGATTTTGCTCGCGGTTTCGCTTGCGGTAATGTAGATTTTGTCTATAAATTTCTATCTCTCGGGAACAGTACTTTTTTTCTAGATGAAAGGTAACTTAAGTTCCTTTCTGCCAACATGTATGCAACATTTCATGATGATAAATTAAGTAGTTAAGGCGTTAAAGCGTAACAAACAGACGTACCAACACATACGCATTTATAATATTAGGTAGGATTAGGATTCATTTTATTCCGGTGAGATTCTCACAGGCGAAGCTTCTGGCAGAAGCTATTAAAAAGAAATGACGTGGAGTATACGTGCTGGGGTGTGGATTCATCATGACCATGCACCAGCGCATCAGTCTGTTCTTGGAGTCACTGCCATTCGAACGACTGTGTATCAGTTGAAGCAGTAACCGCCATATTCCTTGGATCTAGTCCTCTCGTGACTTTTACCTTTTTGCCAATTTAAAAGAACACTTGCGTGGTTTAAATTCCGTCTGGATAGTGAGATCACGTGCGCTATAAAGTAATTTTCCGATCCACCAGCATCAAGACCTTTTTCCCAAATAAATGAAGCAATTTTGAAACCATTATTCAAGGTTTATAAGAATAAAACGTGTTTATGTTTAATATATATTACTTATATATACATTTCCTAAAATGTATTATTATACAAATAATATATATTAAACATTTAGTATTTTTTATAGCGGCTATGCATGAAATCTCGTGTTTCATTCCAAGGATGTCAGGCTCAAATATAGCTACAAAAAGATCCAATCTTTTTTGTTAAGAAATTCTGAGCACAAGTCTATTGACGTCGACCCTAGTCTTAGACCCTATTACGAGGATCTTTAAACCATAACTGGTGACATGTGAGTGTAATACATTTCTGCCTATTCTTTCAAGAATTTAGATAAGTGAAACTATACACGTATGTAAAGTTAATTATCATCATTAAACATTTCATTCATTCATAAAAAGCACTGCTCTGTAATAATATATAGTAGTAATAATATAGTGGTAGAACTAAATTTAATTATATTTGAGTCCAGTTAATAGCTTTCCAATTTAATTTCCAGGCCCTACGTGATTAAACTTGTATCTAGTTCTTAATGATTCTATTAGCCATAGTTAATTAGCCACATAGTATTAAAACTGGCTGCGTATTACGTATTATAGGCATTATAGGCACGTTTGAACCAATATGCGTCAAGATTCCATCCTCTTACGTAATAAAATTTCAATGATCTATAATTATTTATTCATAATCTTTAAACGAGAAATGCTATTAAAGATCATATAGGTTTTGATTAAACAGCTTTGATTTTATTAGATGATATAAGAGTATGTATGTATAATTTTAAAACGATAGGCTTGCATATATTGACTAGCATCAGAATTGATAGACTGCATTTTAAAACATTTAAAATCCAACTTGAACTTAACCTCGAACAATTCATCAAACTGTCGACGGACGTTATTATCTTAATAACCATTCACAGAAGTTTCAATAACAGTCATTAAATCAATAACCAGTACCTAGGTAACATGTACTTCTGTAATTATCAATGTATTCAATTTACGTAGCTAGTGTGTTTATCTATTTCTATGCGTAGGAATACTAGAGGTAGACATACGCCTCACATTTGTAGGTACCCAATTTCAATCAAGACAACCACAAATCGATCATTTGGTGGCGTTGCGGCTTCCATAGACAATTATAGGGAATTCTAACAATTTACCTACGCTTTGTAGGCTTATTGCTATAATGAATTCTATGTAAAAATATTTGCTATAAAGAAAGGCTGTATTCAAAACCTTTATTTAAAAAGACCCTGAAGCCTTTTTATTAATAAAAAAGATTTCTATCGAATTAACATTTTGTAGAAGCGAGACCAGACACTAACCTATTGAAACTTTTATTTTTTTATGAATAAACGTAGATAAACTTTTGCTTTGCGCGGGCAGTTGTTTAATTGATCAACTCGCCACTGTAAATGTATTGAGTACACTGAACAGAGAAATTGAGTGTGACTGATTCGATCCTTGCATGAAACAAAATCTTGTACCATCTAAAGATAATTGTTTTGGGCTTGGGCGTCCTTTATGAACTGTGTTTCGATGTTCGTAAGATAGCCCACGGCTCAAGAGTCAGAGAAAAGAAAATATAAGAAAAACCAGCGTTATTTAGTTATATTCAATTTAACTAACAGTTTTCAAATTCAAAATAAAAAATATCGAGCAATATTTCTATCTATATTAATTCTACTTTAGTGCAAATCAGTATGTAAGATGAAAATATAATTTGTCAGAGCTTTTCAACTTACCTCGAATAACTTGTTATAAATCTGAAATATGTTTTCCATATAACATAAATTATCTCCTTAAGCGTAAAATGAAAGAAGCCAGAGCATAAAATACGTCATAAAACATGATTCACATGTATTATGTTGGTACTTATTACCAGAGCAGATATTATGTTGTATTTTACGAGGCGTAAAATGAACTGTTACAAAAGTATTCACACGTACACGGGAGACATCGGTGACATTTTATAATACCTTGTAAACCTGGACGGGTAGTAGTGATATTTTATAATATCTTGCGCCCCGAACGTGTAGTTGTGTTTACTTGCTGATTAGAATATGCTGTGGGATTTTAAACGGTATAAGACTGATATGAAATAATGTGCTGAAAGATCACTGTTATAAATATTGTATATGCTTTTTGAGTTGCGGGTGATATGTTTCTGCTTAGATGCTTATTTCTTTCACTTAATGCAGGAGCCATAAAGACTTATACAACCGTACTAAAAACACAAAGAAAATATAACTCAAAACATCAACCAAATCTCATGTGAATACCATATGCCATAGGAAAGATACGGACATGGCATTACAACAGCAATGTTTTCGACAAAAAATAATAATTAGCAGGGGCACATGTTTGCGTGCGGCATGTAATGGGTTAACTGGCCTGTTACAGACGTCATGACTAACAAAGGGTTAACGTAGTCAATTAGCCATCGAAAACACCGCGGTGTGACATTTAGAGGCGCTGGGTGGGACTCTATTTGTCATTAATTTAGGGAATGAGGTGACAGCAACACGGGCGCGGTTTGCGAACAAATTAATACTACTGTTATGGCGACGTGCCGAACTAGTAATCTAACTATCGGTGCGATATTAATAACATTGTATGCGACGGACAACAATTCACTATTCGATATCAACATATATCGCGTATTTTATTGCGAATTACTTTGTTTTCAAACATTTTACTTGTCATTATTCATTCATGTTATTGGTAGTTTTTAAGATCTATGTATTCGAAGAAACAGATATTTATCGCTCCAACGCTAATAATTACAACAATATCGTCCATAATTACAATAACAGCTTTGGTAATACCTTAATATCAACTAATTTGTCTATAATAATATTAATTAATACATTACACTTATGGAATCTTACGCACTAACAGTGTGGACAAATAATACAATAAACTCGTTCTGAAGAACTGTATCTGTTATGATTAACCAAATAGAATATAAATTTATTAATAAATAAGATGCATTATCTATACCAGTATTATAAAGTGGCACAAGTCATTTGTATGAATGTGTGTAAATCTCTTAAATTACAGCACCAATTTAAAATATTCTCCATTAATAGAAAGCTATAATTTAATGACATATAAGTACATAATAATGCATTGCAATTCTAATACATTATGTAATAGATTACTGTGTCGTGACGTCGAGATGCTGGAGATTAAGGCAGGTAAGGCTCTTGAAGTAGTAGCGAAGAAAATAAAAGCCTAATAATACTCCAAGTAACTTTTCCACCATTACCTTTCCACATTTCTTACGCTTCAGTTTGGCACTCTATCACAAAGGCGTCAACTTCTTTGCGCCCAGGTCTAGCCCTACCACGATGTAAATAGCCCTCAAGATTCGAACCCGTCACGTTGCTATACAAGCCTTCTTTTAGATGCATTATGCAGATCTTATAAATTTGATATTTAAGTAGCATTTATACTAAATGAACTAAATCTTGTATTACGTTAATACTTAAATAATCTATCAGAGTACATAATAGTGTTATGTATATTGCAGTTATAAAGGTAACGGTGCAATAATGGGTAAAGCAGTTGGTTACATCGCACCCAAACATTTGTTTATTACTCTAGGATAAAACTAAAACATCTGTTGAAACCATCCAGCGAAGTAAATCATAAGTTAGTTTATTTTATTGAAGCTGATTGTGTCTATTCACTGAATAAACAAATTGGCTTATTTGCCTAGCCTTCTGTAAATACATATATTAGTTATTGTTAGCGTTAGAAAGTCGCTATATAGGTAATCTTACAAAAATTACCATTAATAAAGCCTCTAAATTAATATAAGTTTGTAAAGGAATATTAAAAAAATATATTAAATATCTGCTGTCTGGTTGGTCCTGGAGGATAAATTTGTGGTTCCTCTCGACCGATGACTATCATTGAAATTTCGACTTTAACGTCATAATATTAAGTCAGACTCCTAATCATCACCTAACAATCCTTTGCTGTCCAGCCAGTGGGCGCCGGTTTATACCACCTATAGGTTACCAATGGGTTAAACCTATAATTAATCTGTTTATAATTCTATTTCGTTGAAATATTGGTTTATATAATATTGCTGCCTGATCAGTCACTGCGTCTAATTGATGATGGGGGAGATAGTTCTCTCAGGTAGGTAACTTAATAGCACCACCAATTTAAAGGACATTCAAAGTTCCAGCGGATCCCTAAGTGTCCTTTCTAACTTAGTTGTAATATTTATTCGAGTCAACATTCTATTATAATAATAATAATATTCTTTATTGATATTAAATCGATACAATTATGTTATAGAATAACATAATTGTATCGATTTTTATCCTCTTATGTTGACAATAGTTTTATATCAAATAGAACACTAGGTAATTAATTTAAAGAACAAAATATCATTTACAAATTAACAATAAAAGAAAATGATCTTAAAATTATTTCTTAGTAAGTGCGTGCGTGTGTGTGTGTGTGTGTGTGCGTGCGTGCGTGCGTGCGTGCGTGCATGTGTGCGTGTGTGCGTGCCTGCGTGCGTGCATGCGTGCGTGTGTCAGTGCGTGAGTTCATGCATGCGTGCGTGCGTGCGTGCGTGCGTGCGTGCGTGCGTGCGAGCGTGCGTGCGTACGTGCGTGCGTGCGTACGTGCGTGCGTACGTGGGTACCTTCTAGTGCCTTCGAGCAAATGTTGATTTATCACGAGGCTCAGGGCAGCGTTAAACGCGCATTTGTGACGTAGGTAGATAGGGAACAACTTTTTTGTGACATCGCCGCAACATTTCGTACACAAATATTTTTCTCACAGAAAACACTCCTGCTTGTTCATACACGGAAAGTGTGGGATGCCTATACGGTAAGTATAAAAGTACTTTAAGTACCATACGTTGTGCCCGCTCAACTCCAATCATATGAGATTTTGGCGCACCGCCCCATGCGCAAATGCAGTATCTAATCTAAATTAAAGTTTTATCTTGCTTATTTTATAAGAGAGACAGTTTGTGAAGATGTTTGTAACTCAATCATGCGTAAAACGTTGAACGAATTTAGATGGAACTTAGCATATAGATAGACCCATTCTGAATATCCACATAGGATTTTTAAGCCAGGGATCTCGTGGGATACACGTGGGCAAAGCCGTATGCAAACACTATCAAATTATAAAAAGTACATTATACTGTGCAGCGTTTCGTTTATGATTTGATTTTTTAGAATCGTGCTTGAATATTGTGAAACAAAATGCCTTTATTTAATTAAGATGTTAATTGAGTTATGCTTCTGCGATAGCCACAATTATATCGTATGAAATAGCAAAAACGCGCGTATTCAAACACGTGCACATAGCATATAAACACAGCTAGAATTACGTATGTATTGTGGAAATCACTCACAAACATTAATTAGCAAATTGAACCGAAATCAGTTGACAATTTATCATGCGGAATTTCAGACCACAATTGCAATTGCATCCGGGCGGCAAGTAAATAAAAGCCCACGGTTTCCGCCACCAAAACTGCACACAGAGGGATGCGTTTTGGCACAAATTTTGCATAATAACCTTTGTGATGTTGGCTGCAGGGCGTGAAACTGCGAAATGCCGACGTATACTGCAACATACGCGTATATTTAATGTTATTTTTATACCTCTAACTCTTTTACACTACCAACTATTCTCTCTTTTTATATTTCTTTTTTGGTATAGTAACTGGCGGGCAATAACGCGTACATTGTACAGTAGTGAGCACGTATTTTATATTGCTTTATCTGCATTGTTTAACATATTTATAATTCCATGTAAATGACATTTTTACTAGTTAGCTCACGGTGCTTTAAAGATGTATGTATGATGTATAGTTTGCTGTTAGTTGCTGTAATAATTGCTTATATTATACCGCAGTGGTTTAAGCAGGCATCTCACTATTAACAAAGTGTTATGGTTCATTACTCGCATAGATAAATCTTTGGCGACACTACTGCCGAAGTAGTTTTCTACGACATGCCTTTTACAAAAATATTTCTTTACTATATTTTCCAGGTACAATCTATATCATATGTAGCCGAACATTACAAGTGCTTTTTAATTATTATGTTGTCTTATCGTTAGTTTCCAGCAAATAATTGTATTTAACCTGTCAGTTCTTGGAATGCCAAACATAAATAAATAACTGTTTTAATTATGTATGGCCGCGGGTATGCAGCTGTGATTCAATAGGTTAAATGAGCTATTCGGTAACTACCACTGTTTTAAAAAAGGCATTTTTTTTTAACTAAACTATTCATAATATTGCAAATGTTAATAACCTTATATCACTGACTGTACAAGCTGCTGAACGGACTTGTAAGTCCACAATCTGTAGGGTACTAAAGTTATACCGTTTCATATCTATTAAGTTACAGTCTTGACATATTTGTTACAACTAAAGTCTGTCATACATCGTAAAATGAACTAGTTTCTCGTGGCATCTGCAGCTTGTGAACTGAAAATAAATGGACCAAGCGGAAACTTTTACACTAAATCTGAACGTTACCTATTCGCAAATCATAACTTTAAACAATTTCAAAGATTTTAATCTCTGCACAGATACTACTCAAAAATGAAAAATTAGATTCACCTAAGCCTTAATCCTAGCTAACCCTGGGCAATTTATTAAAACTTCTTTATTTAATCTTGCAAGTTATAATTTTTGTGGAAAACTTCACAGAAACTTGAAGATAAAAGAAACAAAACAGCGGAAAGCTTTTTCAGGCTGTTATCAAAGGCCATTATCTCTTGACCTGAAAAGTGGAATTATATTTTGTTTCTTCTTATAAGGAGTAAATAAGTTAGCGGGACGGAGACGTAATTTAAAAGTTACCTTCAAGTGGTCCTTCCTTCCCGAGGCTTACTTATTAAGTGCCCACCTAAACAAGATTTAACAACAGGAAAAAATGCAAATATCTTGTTTGATGACAGAAAGTCATTTATGTGAAAATGTTGATTAGTGGCCGCGCTCCCGGCGCGCTTCGCTTTGCCCTTTGCGCTGCTGGATTTATGCACATATATTTCACCTCATAGCTACAGCTACGTACTAAATGAAAATCTTCACGGTATAATTACAGTTTAAAATCTTTAACAAATAAAGTAGCTTATGTTGAGTAACATAATATGATGTGGTTGCAAAAGTACTTAAGCATTGCTCGTAATGCCAGTATTTAAATAACAAACGAAATGCATTTCCAAAACTGACATATTTTTTTAGTCTAGTTATATCTGTATGTCTTTTTAATTGGTAAAGTTTAATTCTTTAAATTGTTTTTATTTTTTATTAATTAGTGTAATTAGTAATGTATATAACCATTTTAATTGAATAAATAAATAAGAATTGCTACTGGGTTTAAATGTGCGTGCGTAATTAAAAAGACCTTCTACGTATTACTAGCACTGTTGTCACAGACAGACCAATCTATTTACGTTGCTGTTTGTTTATTTTGTTATTACGATACACATATATTTTTTTTATTAATTGGTGCGTTTACCACATTCTCTCCCGGGAGTGTGCCACAACGAAATGTTAATAAAATTGTAAATATACATCACGACAGTATCCATCTAGGTATATATACAAACAATGAGTAATGTTAAAGGTTTTTAATATCCCGAAAGCTTTAATTAACAAAGAGTAACAAAACAAGAGGCACATTATTAATATCACGTATTTACATGACAACGAAATTAAAAACGAGCTCTCATTTCCTTTCCATCCATTTGCTTAATGGACTTATATGGCACCGGGGACTTTCGCAACAACTTTCATCACACTAAAAGCAACGTACGGAAAATGCCCTCAGATTAATAAACTTCATAACATTTTCTCTTGACTGTAAAAGCACGTTGCACACACGAATCAACTGGTGAATGTATCTTAGTATCGCTTTGATTTTTGTCAAAGGAAACTTAAAAATACTAAATAAAATGCAACGGTACACGGTAATACTTTTCTGTTTATAGTAACATTGCTGTTATTTCTGCTTAGATTTTTTCTAAGTCAATCGTTTGCCGCAATGATGGGCAAATAACACCAATTCTATGCAAATATTTACAGTATTAAGTTTGTTTTGCTCAATGTGACTACAGTACGTGTAAATTATAAACGCATATATATATATTGTCTTGTTAATTGTTTAGCAACAAAACGACGTGTTTATATAGACGTAGCTAAAGAAACAAAAAATAATTAAGACTACGTGTTACTCTCGGAAAATATTATCAAAATTAGACAACATTTTACGATACTGAGGCTTTTCTAAATGAGAATACAAACTCTATTATTATATAATGCGATTAGGCATAAGCTGTATTGTCATTGGTCCCGTGGCATGAATTGGCGCTTATATTGTTAGGACTCGAGTTGAGTGCTCAGATCAAGCAGTGTTATTGAGTTATTCCATTAAAAATTCTAAATAGTAGGTTTGTGTCTTTGTAAAACTCCGTATATAGCCTTTCGTCGTGTCTTCTGACAAAAGGCTAACCCCTTATGACGCAGGTCCTTTAAACAAAGTTGGTAAAATACGAGTATATAATACACCTCTACCATCGAGAATATGTAGTGGTCTATGCATGCCCCGTTTTAGACACACGAAGGTACGCACAATAGGTAAGCTATATATCCCATCTGTTTCCCATTGCAGGGAATCTCCAAAGTACAAAGAGGTAAGTATCGTATATCCACGTTGTCCGATATTGGTTTTTAGCTCCATCTGTGGTATCCTATATCCATTCACTGAGCATCGTTCAGCTTCAAACGAGAATTTGATCCTCTTCAAAAAGAGACTTTGCTATGCCCTCGAAAAATGTCATTGGTTTGTATAATTTCGGCAAAGGGTTTAGTACTGAGTTTATTAAACTAGAATCATGGCCATATTATAGTTACTATTTCTTAAATATTGATATTAAAAACAACGTGTATAAATGAAAAGTCTTTAACCAAGTTCAACTGAAAGTATAATAAAGTTATTTCGGGCTGCCTGCTGGCTGGCTCAGCTATAGTGTCTGTAATTGCTGTTCATGAGGAGCCCCTCATCAATCGAGGAGCCCCTCGTGCTCAATTCTCTGGTTGTGTTTTACTGTTAGGCAATTCTGAGTATCAGCACGGTGTCTAGAATTGTACCAGGCAGAAGGCAATATATAGCCTATCATGTAGGACCTCAATCCAAAGTTGACGAAATATGAATGAACTAGACTTTGCCGGCTTCGCTCGCGTAAATGTAACTTAGGTTAGATTAGAAACAGTACATTTTTCTTGATCAAAGGTATGTCCTTTCCTGTTCTCCTGGCTATGTGTATAAAAAATTTCATGATGATCGAGCTAGTAGTTTTAGTGTGAAAGCTTAACGAACAAACAAACTGACATTCGCATTTATAGTATTACTAGTTAGGATTATAACACTTCATACAGCTTCGGTGATATAAGCGTGAAACTATATATGTATATACCGGCCTTATGATGTAACTTTAGCTTCTTTTTGAGTTTAAACAAAACATTGGTAATAAGGAACCTCCACTATGAAAATAAAGCAGCTTAAAATCAAATTAAAGCCTGAATACACGATCATGCGTGAGCTTACCTAACCTTTACCAATCATCAATAATAAATACATAATACGAAAGTTATTTAATAGTAACACAAAGCGGTCCCCTGTATACGATATACCGTTATGAATTGTTACATAATCGGTACCACCTCTCTATCATAATTACGTACACATAAATTATGCACAACTTCCCCACATTAATCTTTTTAGGTAAAACTGTACATCCACCCAGAATTATTTACTTAAGCATATTGAAGCGAGGATTTAAAACTTTCATTATAAATTCACATATTGGCTTTAATTACTGTATTTGTAATAGCGGCATACATATTGTATACTTATTTATGAGTGGGCTTATAACATAGGTTCTGAAGGTACGCTAATGGCCCATGTATTAAACTGTTCTAAATAATAGAGATCCTTTAGTAATAATGATGTACCGTTTATAGGCAATATTGTTTTCTTATTTTTAGGCATATTTAAATATTGAGAGTGACGCTTTTTTATATAACAAAAAGGCAATCAAGCATAGGGGCTGATAGTAATGACAGAAAGTGGTTATGGTAACCTATGATAGCTTGCAATAGCAGAAGTATCACTCACGAGTTGTGGACTCTTTGATTCTCTTTGACTGCACGGATAGTATAGTGGTGTAACGATTCGCCTGGCTACTACGCTGAGTGTTATGATTCGATTCCCCACACAGGACTAATGATCAATAAATAGTTGTTCAGTGTATGGGTGTTCCTTTTGACTGTTGTTTGAATGTTTGTAAAGTCCCTTAAGACACATGACTTCCTAGTGCTACAAAAAATTCATTGGTATATAAAAAAAGCAAGGCGAGAGGTATGTATGCTCTGGATATAAAATATAGACAATAAAAATAAATGAATTGCTAATCTATATGTGTGAAAATAAAATTGTGTACCACTTTTTAAACATATTACACGCACGGAAATTTGTGAGATTTGGCGTACTTAAAGTTTATACAAAGCAACCGTAAAGATAGGTGATGTTTAAAAAGTAAAATTTAATTAATTACAGTCGAAGTTTGACCACGGGTATAAATATAATTAAAAACATGAATATAAAAAAACAACGTTTCTCGGGCCCGCTAGTATATCTTATATAGATATGTTTTTAATTATAGAGTCAATACTTTAAATCCATGTATTCCAGGTTAAATGAACATAGCATAACTATCTACTTAAATAAATAATAGGAATACCTACATATTTTTACTTTGAAAAATGTATGGCCAAATAAGTATGTTCCCATGAAATATACACATTTTACGTGGGATACATCAACGATTTTTGAAATCGAAAGTTGTGGTAAGTACAGATTTTGTTCAGAACTATATTGCGGTATTATTCATGACTCAGTAAGTCTGCAAGCTAAGATGTCTTGAATGCTTCTCATTTATATGCATACTAGTGCTATCTTAGTCGAGGTCGATATTTATCGATATTGGTAAAATATGAATATTCTGAAGTGAAATATCGATATACTAAATTTGATAACAGTTTTAAAATTACGAGGTATTGATTCTAAAATTCATAATATAAAGTTACTGAATTAACATGTAACCTGTCAAGTTTTGGAAAACTGGACATAATTAATAACCTATTGTGTCTAACCGCCGGTGGGCCTGCTGCAACCCAATAGAGATTAAGTACATAGAGCAGAGTAGGTATGTTTTAGTAATTCATGTATGCAATCACGTGTCGTAGGCATGGATTTCTTTATGTAGTATCATCGCACTCTCCCTATATGGGTATACAGGGTACATTCTCCTGTATTTATATATAAATATATTATATTTAGCAAGCAATAGATTATTAACATATTTCCAAATCCCGTATTTTTTACAAAATTATTAATTACCATTTGGCCTGGCCAGAGAATTGAAACCCTTACGGCAAAGGGGCAAAAAGGCAAAGTCATGCCTCGGGGACAACATACCAGCTGGTGCTGTGTGAAATACACTTTGCTCACTGATACGCTTGTGATTTAATTTACATTAAATATATTATCCGTTATATATCCAGTCCTAATAAAAATAATATAGATATGTAGCTTCGATTATATCTAAGTTAAACCTCAAGTTAAATATGCGCCTACATTCACATCATGTCAGACAGACAAATATTCTGAAAGCTATTATTTTATTTTCAAACCTCTGTAAATAAGAGATCGCAATTAGTGTTCAAAATTATATCCAATTTGCAGACACAACCTAGAATCTGTAAAGTTTTATAACAGTGGAGATATAGAAACGATATGAATAATATTTACTGTGCTGGTACAAAAGAACAAAACCTCCCTTTTCATACTTTGGAACTTTTACAGTAAATCATACATAATATCCTAACTTTTTTTTATACAACGTAGGTGGCAATCATACATACGGCCCTGATGGTACGTGGTCACCGTAGCCTAAGGACGCCTGCAACACCAGAGGCATCAAAGTCAAGTCAAAGTCAAAATCATTTATTCATTTAGGTCACAAAGTAACACTTATGAACGTCAAAATATATAGGTTAGTGATTTTACTAAGTTACTGAAACTACATTTAGGTTAGCTGCTAGGTTCAGGCAAAGGGTTGAGGCTGTGAGAAAACCTGTATGAAACTCATAGCCACTCTTTTAAATCGCTAATTAAATATAATTTCAGTATTTTACAACTTATATCAAGGTGTTGCCGCCATTATGCCATATATTACTGACTATATAAATCTAAAGCTTATAACAATAATTTTAAATAAATAATTACTGAATAATGTAAAGAAAATGCAATAATAAAGATTTAGTAGAATTATTTAATATTAATCTGTAATAGACAGTAGGATCACTTGCGCGTTGTCGACCCTTTAGTAAAGGAAGAAGAGAAAAAGGAAGTGGGAAGGAGAAGGATCGGTAAGGGAGAATGAGGGTGATTGGGCTTCCGGCACTCTCACTCACCGAACGAAACACAACAGTAGAAATACTGCTATTTCACGTCGATATTCTGTGAGAGGGTAGTCCTGCCCCGGTCGAGCTGGCCCATTCATGCTGAAATCAGCGAGGCTCTACTACTCTATTATTATAAATGCGAATGTGGGTTTGTTTGTTTTTTTCTTACGCTTTCACGCATTAACTACGTTGCCAATCAGCATGAAATTTTGCATACATTGTCATAGGTACAGAAAAAAAAAACATACCTTTGATCCAAGAAGAAATCTGATCATAGGGATATAAATTAATTGCCAAAATCTATATTAACACGAGCGGAGCGAATAAATTGCAAATATACCTATAATAATTATTCAAAGCAACTTATTTTTAATACAGAATAGGAAAGTTATGTATTCTTGTGTTCGTTCTATGTGAAATAAAACAATAACACTGACTAAGCATCGACTGCCAAACCACAAAAGAGCTTTTGCGGAGAAGAAATAAACGGCAATAAACGATAAATTCTTAGTTGGACAACTAGTTTAGTATCGAAATGGGATAACACTAATGTTTAATTTTATTAATGTTTAATATAAAAAGACGTAGAAAGAAGTTTAAAGTTTTACATATACTAGTGTTTGACCAGAGGTCGAAATTGAACAATAATCATTATTGAACATTTAAGGAAAACATACATAAACAGGTTAGGAAAAGATTAAAAAAATATATTATTAGCACTAAAGCTCGTCAATAGCTACTAATAAAACGAAAACAAGAAATTGTTTTTCATTCAGCGGAGAAAAATATAAATCAGTGTTTGGTCGTTTTTGTCTTGATGGATTAATTATATTCAAAAGGTTTGTTGTTTCAACAATTTGTATACATAATTATGTGACCATGTAATAATATGTATATTATACATTTCTAATATCATTATAATTGCTTTGAATTATGATGTTATCTCGTAATTAATATACTTAAACATGTTTGATACAGTCCAGATGCATATATTTGTACGGAGCCTGATTGTTCATTGTGTTCGTTATTTCAATGTTTGCAAAGTCCCACGCAGAACAATTGATTTATTATTTACTTAGGTTATAAATAATTCTACAATCTGCATTAATAAATCTGTTTATAATAATAAATGCGAATTAATGTTATATAATAAATTATTATTTTAAAATGCATGTGCATTTGAAAAGGTGCCATAAATATTTGAATCACGGGTGGACTAGTCTAAAAATAGAGGAAGCGTTTTAAAGTTACTTTAGTAATTATACCCACGGGATGTCTCCGGTTGTCATGTAAGATAAGACTTAGGACCCTCTAGTTGTATACCTCCGACACCATTTAATGTGCGCAATTACTTGTAAATACTTCTTTCATACATTGTATTAGAATAAAGAGATGGACGTCTGACCAACTAATTACTATTACATATATCATTAAAATAGTTAACTGACAGTAAAAACTGTATATTATATTTTACCTAATATTGTCTTTTTTTTTTATATATATTGTCTTACGTTTACGCGAATGTTATACCTACATTGCAAAGAAACTACTTTACACGGATTTTATCGCGTTGTTTATTTTTTTAAAACACTATTATAACATAATCTTGAAACTTAATACTACTATTATTAAACACTATTGAGCAGCGATAGCTCAGTGGGGAGACCAACAGACTGCAACGCAGAGGGTCTCGGGTTCAAACCCACGTCGCGCACCTCTGACTATCGGAAGTTATATGACTTTTCGAAATTATTTGCGTATTGATTGACAATTATCGCCTGCTCCGTGCCTCGGAGAGCACGTTAAGCCGTCGGTCCCGACTGCCATGAACATCTATGGCAGTTGTTATTGGGGAAGTCGACACAAAAGATCCCACTGGGTCGAAGTGTCGCCGGTCTGTACTGACTGGCCCCCACACAAGATAAGATAAGATAAGATTAAACACTATTACTAGTTACTATTTACTTTATTTTCAATTATAAAATCTATATAGATTTAATTTTACACATATCCCGACAATTAGGCAGCCTTGTTTAAAAAATAAAGATCGCGATAAAATCATTATTTTCAATTATATTCTACCATTTAGTTTAAAATAAGATAACGTATGAACTCGTAATTAAAATGTAAAGTAATAAAATATAAGTTATTAATACGCAAGTTTCTCAAAACGTCACATAATCACGTGTGCCTTTCGCGTTCCGTCACCGCGGCTATTTGTCACTTTATGCACGTCTCCAAAAGCGTGGGACGCAACCGCACGATACGACATGAAAACCAACAAATTTATTGTTTGTTAATCAACTTGGTTAAAGTAACGAAACAGTCCTCAATTACCTCGATGTCGCAACGGTAGAGTATGCAAATGGTAAAAAACGTTCGATGTCTGTTTCGACAAAAGGGTTAATAGGTTGATGAGAAATTCTCAGTAGAAGCACGGAGCTTAGATTTCTGCCCGATCGACGTCAATAATCTTGCCCCTTATTATGTAGAATCATAGTCAACGAAAGTTAGGTTATGTCTCTGTCTTTCACTTCGGGGATATGCAGAAAGAAACGTGAGACAAAGAGAAACGATAACCGTCACAAAAATAACTAGTGCATGTTATCCCATTGCGATTTTCCTATACAACTACGCCAATTGCAGTGAAGTCCGGACGTTGACCAAGAATCTGAGTGGCCGAATATTTTCATCGTCGCAGACGCGTTGACGTTCGAAACGCGTCACATTCCGCCCTCGACAGCTCTCTGTGGAATGATGTCGACGACAGGCGAGGCATTCGATACGACGTGGTCGGTCATTTGAACTCGATAAAGTTTAAATAGAACAAAAAATATTTAACTATTTCATTCTTAAAAATCATTATCTTTCATAAGCTGCACTGATTTTGAGGTTAAATTCTGTTTACCGACAGCAATTCTTTTGAAAATTTTATGATCTTGCATTTAAATGTATATGTATATATGAATATATAAATATATAATAATGACAATTATATTTTGAGTCGTAATCGAATATTAAACTGGTCGAACAATTATATTGTATTGCAGGTAACGGTGATAATTAAATTTCAACGATAAATGTATTGGAATATCAATGATTTTGACGAACATTTCGGTTTGCTTTAGGATCAAGTTCGATCCCAAGGCACGCACCTCTGACTTTTTAAAGTTATGTGCTTATGAAATAGTTAATTATCGTTCGCTTTAACGGTGAAGGAAAACATCGTAAAGAAGCCTGCATGTTTGAGAGTTCTCTACAAGGTTCTCCAAAATATGTGAAGTCTGCCGCACCTGCACTGGGCCCGTGTCGTAGTCTATGGCATAACCCGTCTCATCGTGAGATGTGGCCCATGCCCAGCAGTGGTACAGATTATATGTATACTGGGCTGATATTATATTATTGTTTATCGCTGGCTCATATATGGGATTTACTACTATAGTACATCTAGACTCGAAACTCGTCATCTACTAACCTTTACCTGCTACTTTGTCCGCGTGCACTACGGTTTACCCGCGACATCGTTTATGTCACTATTATAATATATCCTTGCACCATACCTTTGCTACTACCGAACAGGATTAGTTAAAACTTGGCTTAGATTCTAAGTTGAACTTAATGTTACTAAACTGTCGTAATCGCATCAGTATCCGTTTAGTGTTTTCAGGTGATGCCAGATTTGTGATGAAAGATTATAGAAATCATTGCTTTCGATGCTCAAAAACACGATACTCGGGTCAGCCATAGTGTTATTGAGCCAGATATTCTAATTAGCGCCAGTCTTGAACTATGACTGATAGATCGACGGCAATAGGTTTGCCTTGTTTTACATTATACTTAAACCCAAAGAATGACGAATTGTGGTAATATACATATCTGTCTTCATTGAGGATATGGGCTTCAAACTTTGTATATATGTCCCAAACAGTCAAATATATTCAACACTAACACATAAACACGTGTACAATATTAAGATGATAAATTACGGCACAAGCAATCCTACATAAGTACTTACGCCGCAAACAATTCCATAAGCATATACATAGAATACAGCTCGAACCATATTGCAGGAGATGTTGTTGTTGAATCTCTTGAATCGTAAATAACAAATGGGAGAAAATAAAACTTTTCCGCCACATCATCCTGTTTATATCGAGATTGTAAGGTGAGGTACTTTACTACACAATGTACAATCGTAGTTATATACATGAAGGTAATCCCGAGGGTACAGTTCTGTTTTCAAACTGAAATGTCATTGTGAAGAATTAAAATTGAAGTTCGCTAAAACAGATTAGATGAGTCGAACCTTGTTTGCAACCACGTACACGTCTGCTGTACTAAGGGTGTTTGCCATCAAAGTGAAATGGATAACGAACTTCAATGTTCTAATTAAGTTACACTACTTAGTTTTATCTTCTTTTCTTAACTCGATAAGTGTTGAGTTCCTGAAATAGTGGCTCAGGTGCAGCACGTGTCTTAGTTACGAGCGGCAAAAATAAAAGGACTACTGACGAAGAAAGAAATTAAACTGTGATATTTTATTTGAAGTTTCTTGCTGATAGGGTAAAAGGTTTATGTAGTATTTAATTATGTAGCTTATATAAATGAGTCAACAAGATTTTGACAGCGAGATGAGTAGATAAGTGCCTTTATCGTATATAAGTTAAGAATTTTGTATTTGCCTGAGGATATAGTATCACGCGTATATTTCTGAAGGAGTAGACAGATTTGTTTTGCACTTAAATTTCGTCAGCTGTTTGAAAATACTAAGAATTTCTTGACGAGAAAATTTATAATACTGCACTCAAATTAGAAATCGAACCCGGGACCTCATCTGCAGCGGTTGCTTTTACTATCTCTTCTTGTTTATTTGTAACCTATGCATTCCGATACTTTCCATCCCACAATTTGATAGCCGGCGTGCGCCTGATAAAGTTCTTGATAAAAGAGTAAAAGTATAGTCACCGAATTATGTATAGACACATGCTGGGCATTATTTAGTACGTAACAAAACGTATAACTGGTGGTTTTACAAATAAGAGCTGCCTCTTTTAGATAATCTATACTGATATAATAAAACTGAAGAGACTTTTGTTTCTAGGACTTGCTCATATCTCGCACTACCAGTCGTATTCTTTTAGCATTTGATAGCCAATTCCTGAGATACGCCAGTAGGATTACGCTACGAACTACTGGAGCAGAGCAATATTTAAAAACGTGGCTAGAAATTTTGCTAGCTTCAGAATATAATATAATCAAAATAGATAAGTAAGTTGGCTACCAATTTTATATGCAATGTAACTACTGAATATATTAATAAATAATCAGGATTTAGCCCTAGCTTATGCATCGTGTGTCGGGTTGGGCGCTGTTTGCGTAGGTGCTTGCCTGAATAAACACTCAAACGGAACTGACAAATTCAAGTAGTTTTCATTTATTTTATTTGTTTATACTAGCTGTGTAGGCTCCGGTATGAAATAGTATAAATACAAATTCTAACTAATATTATGTAATTCATAATAATAGTTAGAATTGTATTCTGTTTACGCGAATGTTATTCATTTAAATTAAACACGGGAGACTGAGTCTCCCCGTGACCATGGCTGCTGGAAAGCTACCGAAACGTAGGGGAAAGTGTAAAATTAAATACCAATAGTTTTAATAAATTAATTAGCTTAAAAATTAGTAAAGTTTAATAGTATTAGTAGTAGTGTAACAGTGCAACAATAATAATTATGTAATTAGTGTTAAATAAACAACGCGATAAAATCCGTATTAAGTAGTTTAATTTCAATAATATTATGAATGCGAATATGAGTTTGTTTGTTTGTTACGTTTTCACACCTTAACTACTCGACCGATCATCATACATTTCGCATATACGTTGTCAGGGCAACAGAAAAGGACGTAGGATACCTTTCATCTCAAAGAAAGTACTGTTACTAATCTAACCTAACCTACATTTATGCGAGCGAAGCCGCGGGCAAAATCTAGTATTCTATAATAAATAAGTGCTGAATGCTGCCACTTAAAACGTAGCATTTACTCTCAGAATAACGACAGCACGCGTAGGTGTTAAAGAGAGGAAGCAATCAGAGTTATTTCCAGTATTGAAAATCTCTTAACGATTACATCTTAGGTTAATAATAACGATAAATTAAACTGATTAAAATAAATGAAATACTAAAACCGCACGACAAAAAAATATATAACCACATTTATAAATATACTTAAGTAACAATTTGCCTCAAGCTATTTATAAACCAAAGGTTGCCCGGTTTAGGCACATATAATAAATAGGTTTACTTTAGCGTTTATATCGTAGTTTTATGTATAGCTACCCCTGGTTGTACCGCTTAAGCACTAAGTCTTAAGCTACCCCAGTCACAATAGATGATCCAATTTAGATTTACTAAACGTTTGAACGTCCAAAACTGTCTGCAACACAAATTCAATAAAAAGTGACTTAGTCGGACATAGCCTACAATGAAAACCTTTTAACTGGTAAACTAAAATCTTTTATCGAATAAACCCTGACCACTTCACTTCACAAACATTTTATGTCGATAAGTATCGCCGTATACCTCCTAGAAATCTGAGTTTATTACCGAGTTACTCTATATAATAGTTGTTTTTTATTTGAAAACGAGGCTAGCACGAGTAGTGCTCATGGGCGCGAGCCTCTATTGGATGATGCTGCTTTTATTGCATTTCGTTCTAGTACTTGACTATCATACCCAGAGTCAAGTAGCCCAATTTGGCTCAATTTTCGGTTGGTACTCGTGCGAACTTTATTTCGTAATGTGATCTGATAACGTTTATACTATGTATATGTATAGCCAACAGAAAGAACGGAAAACATAATATTACAACAATATTGCGGCTTTTGAAACCACGCTTGTTAAAATAATATTTTCTGCAGCTGATGGTACTGTTTTACGATAAAATTTTACAATCTTAAGCGGTGCAGTATCCCAATGGATAAGTCAATGGACTTGCGATCAAAAGGTTACAGGTTCGAATCCAAGCCATTGCATTACCGACATAAATTCACTCCTGACACAAAGATCCTAACTTAGCTGAAGGGGTTAACAAGAATACAAGTCATTTGTAAATCAAATTACTAATATGAATTAAAAAATCTCAAATTACAACAATTATCTATAACAGAATTATGTTCAGTAGCTCTATTTTAGTAAAATGCGTATTGTAATTAAATAAATTATCCCAGAGGTAATGGAGTAATATCATAAATAATGCATGTCGCCAGACCATAGTGACCATAATTATATATGGTCAAATAAAGGGAGACCTCAAAACCGCGCTACACAAAACCCAGCAAAGAAAATGTAGGGCGAAGCAATTCCACAAGATTATAAGACAATTCATTAAATTTAATCATAACAAGGATGGTGCCTCCTTCGCCGTCATTGTGACGTAATATTAATCTACGATCTTGAAGCAGTCCCAGCCAGGGCTGTAATAGCCTCGTGACCACATCTAACAGTAATCCTTTGAAGTATTAAACTCCCACTTTAATATAACTTGAACAATGCGCCGACCCATGGCTCAGCAGTAACAATAGCAAAGTTTTCATTCTAAGACTCCGTTTTATATCTGCTCGGACCCTTTTGTTGTTCGCCGCGACGCCGCGTGTTGGATAAACGCGAGAACCCTTGTTATTATGACAACCCTACTAATTTTAGTGAAACACGATCGTTTTCTGGCGAACACATCAAATTATGATGTTGTTTCTACGGTGATTTAAAGGTGAAATTCCACTCCGCCTACTTCAACCAATTTGGTTTCACTCTCTAGTTTCATATAACAGTGTATAATAAAGTTGTTGAGTCGCTACGTTATTATTTTGCGCACCTAAATGAATTTTCCAATTATCTGTCGTATTTCAAATCCGTGCTCCAATTAAAAACAATATAGTGTGTGAGCTCAATACGCTTGATGAGTTGTTGAAATAAAGGTGAGTCGTTGTGTTACCGCATCCCTGAAAACAAAAGGCTATTGTGAACATAACTCAATTAAAAAGTAATAATATTGGTATTCGTAGCTTCATTATATCGATCACGTATTAAATAACTCAAGTTGATATACATACATACGAAATTGATACCACACGTTCGGTGACGGAGAGGCTAAAAATATCGACTTGCTATAGGAACATAATAGTACCGTCGTATTCGTTACTGGAATTTTGTCACCATTCTTGTTGTGCCTAAGTATGAAGTTCACAATCTCACGCGCTCGGTTCGTTTTCTCCATCATACGGTAGGTACGGTCCGGTCCTTTATCAAAAACCTAATCGTTTTAGCTACTGTCAGTTCAATTTTGTCAGTTGAATTTTGTTTTTCATAGAATATGTAACAAAAATTAACTGTCCGTAGGTAAAACGCCTTGTTTCCTGATAAAGTATTTTTGATATACCGGGTCTAAGATGACTAAGATTCATACGGTAAATGCACTCCGTTTGCCGCGGACTACGACACTCAAGATGACACGCGTCTGACGCTGCGATTGACACAGCATAGCAATTGCTTTATCCTAACTAATAAATGTGAAAGTGATTTTTTTTGTTTCTTACGCTTCCACGCCTTAATTGCTCAAATGATCAACATAGAAAATTTGGCATACATGTTGTCAAGGTTAAATAAAAGGTCATAGATAACCTTTTATTTAGAAAAAAAGTACTGTTCCCGAAGGATATAAATTTATACAAAATCTAGATTAACGCAAGCGAAGCTGCGAGCAAAATCTAGCACGTTATAAAATAATACGTTGCATTCGCAACGCGTTCAGTGTACAGTATTACACATAACCAAACTAAGTTTACCAAATATTATAAACAATATATTATATAATAAGCTATATCCGTAGCAAATCATCTACTGAATTCACTGACAGTACAAACAAAAATACCGCTAGAAGTCACTTAGCGACATTCTTTCTTAACAGAGCAGAATAACAGTTCTGCTTTTCTTATAAAAGAAACTGCAGTAATAATCAGTGCACCGTATTAGTGCACTAGTACGGTGTACTGATTATTACTGCAGCAGCTTTGATTATTACCAAGGAGGTCAAAGGAAAATGAAGTCTCAAATAATATTTTGCCTCACTTGTTCTAATGTAACAGAAAGGCTATAATATTACACAGTATCACGATCATTAAGCTGCTTCTCAGAATGGTTAAATAGAGGTAGGTACCTATAAATTGTAAATCGAAATTTCGCTCGCTAGCTTGATAGCTAGCTAAAATATATAGGCGAAAAGACAAACCTATAATTATTTACCAGGCTCAGTTCTAGACGCCGCACTATTACTAAGAATTACCATATAACAATAATTACTAACTACTAGATTTGCCGCAATTTAGTTATGTAGTTAATGATTTAATGTCTAGTCTGAACAGAGCTGAGTGTTTATTCAACATCTTGAAATAATAACAGCGGCAATCTACGTTCAGTAGCCGTGCTATATGCTAATACAGTATATGAGAATAGCTTCAATTAGTACATAATGAATAGAATGATATTACATCGTGTACGATCATAATAGCCCATACACTTGCCTTGGACAATCTTGTTGCTTGCTTTGCTGTTTAATAATTCCTTCAACGACGGCTCTTTGACAGACGCGGTCGTGTAGTAGCGAATCTCGGTTGACTAATTTAAACTGTTATACTCAGCAGTGATGTATAGGTATGTTATGTATAAGTTGTAATTGGCAATATTGCTATATTGACAATTTATAGACGTTCCCATTTATGCGATCCGCAGACGACAGATAATGGTGGACCAGTCTATCTGACCGGTATTATAGAACATATAGTATCTTATGCAACAACGCATTGGACTATTTTGGCAGAAGACACCATGACTGTTCCATGCCGACCATACCTGCTAACAGCCGTAGTCTTTAACTGATTGAACTTTTCTGACCATTAGAAAAAAGACCATCGTCGTCGGGGGAACGCCTTAATGTGTTTTAGGCCATGATGACTGTCTATAGAGATTTTAAGGGAAGCATCAATGCGTAAATGCAAAAATAGTGAATGCGATTGCTATGCATGAGGTCTTGAACTTAATTCCCGGGTCAGGCGTTACTTTGCTATTCACTCAAGGAATTTTTAGTGGCTGCCCCAAATTAAAATTATAGCTGGTTAAATGTTGGTGCCATACACCAATACTTACCAGGACGGAATTAAGAGTGTGAGAGTACGCATGTATATGGCAAAATGTTCATGTAATTCACCTATGTTTATCCAGTTCATTCAAACTTTCAATATAAGCGTGATAGTACACATGTTTGCAATAACCGGTCAATTTTATTTAAATCACAAATAAACGATAATTTTAACAGATATACTAATTAAGCCACATTATTTAGTACTAACTGTCAGAATTTGTAATAATAAGTACTCATCAACACCGATTGAAATACTTGTTCATTTTGATGAAGTACATTTTGCACTTAACTCCACTTACATTATTATTTGACAAATCAAAATCGTTTATATGAATATATTGCATATATACATAGACACAGGCATATGTGTATTATATCCACATTTTGCCAGCTATGATTATAGATCCCACGTAATAAGGGATTTTAAATTACCATCTACCGGGCCTATTGACAGACTAAGTGCTTATTGGAGAACTTCCTAAGAGAAACAAAAAGACTTTGTCCGAGTGGGAATTCGAACCTAGGGTAACTCAGGAACTGATCAGGCAGTGTTGGATAAAAACAAAATCTAATCTATATAACAAAATTTATATTGGTACGCCAACAATCAAATAAATAAATGCACACAATCATATCAATTCCCGCGTATTATTATCAATAATTTACATTCGGGTATTAGGATTAAACTTTCAATGAACTCTTTAACCTGTACTTAGGCTTACACCAAATTAACAACAGCTTACTCTTAATTTTACTTTTAATAGACTACTCCCATCATTAATTATTCCATGCCGCATGAAATATTACAAAAATTTAAACAATGGACACAAAAACACCTAGAACAAACATGCTTTTATCCCGTATAGAAATCGAACCCACAACACTCTGCGTAATTCCATTGGCGAGGCAACCACTTAAAGCAGTACGCTATCAGCGCAGTCACATAACAAGTGTAGTGCAAGCAGTAAGTAGCCATTCGTCGCCGCACTAAGCGTAGATTATGTGCATCAAGCCCCATTGTCGAAGGCATGCCTCAGATACCGCTCATAGTTCGCAGCCTTTGTAAGGCTTGCTAACTTCACGTCGACACATACCGTCGCCATTGTAGTTTCCACGAAATTGCACATGGTAGTTTAAAATGGAGAGTAAATGTTTGTCTTTATTATCCTACTAATATTACTCCATCACGTGTAAACTGCTGAACGGAATTGGATGGAACTTGGTACAAATAGACCACATTCTAGAACAACGTGGCGTATATTTTTATTCCATAATGCGTTTCTATGTAGTTTATGCAGGCAATAATATGTTAACTAATGATAGGTGTTGTTTAAGCTTTAAGCTTATCAGCTATCTAGCTTAAAGCTTAAACAACACCTATCATTAGTTATAATAAAACTTAGCTACAGGATAGAAAATTGAATAGAATAATTTATGAATAAGTAAACGTTTATGAACTTGTTATACATTTTAACTGCCTCCGTGGCGCAACGGTAGTAATTGCGAGTACAGCACGCGTGAGGTATCAGGTTCGAATCAATAAAAAGTAATTGTGTTTTCTGCTAAGAAATGATTAAAATATATACGCAAACAAAAAATAACATTTTGGATCATTTAATACCTAAAAGCCGAAAACACCAACCATAGTCTATCTATGTAGGTACTAAGTTACAAATGCTATATTCTCAATTTGGATAAAACTTTTATAATAAACTTAAATAAGATTTAAAGGCATCTAGGTAATACCTTAGGTATCTTTGAATGAGATAATGTGACTACCGCGGTCGAGAATACGTAAGTATAAGTAATCTTTGTTATCGTTTGCTATGAGATTTAAGGAAATACTTCTACTATTTGGGGCCTCGATGGCGTAGTGGTTAGTGTAACCGACTGCCACGCCTGAGGTCGCGGGTTCGATTCCCGCACAAGACAAATATTTGTGTGCATGAACATGGATGTTTGTCTTGGTCTGGGTGTTTCTATGTATAATATGTATGTATTTACAAAAAAAAAAGTATATATGTATGTTTATCCATTGTCTAGTACCCATAGTACAAGCTCTGCTTAGTTTGGGCTAGATAGTGTTGTGTGTATGTGGTAGAATATTATTATATTACTTCCAAGAACAATTAGTGAGTGGCTGAACACAGATTATTTATAATAATGAGAAACGTTTCTACAAGTAATTGTAGGGAAAATTAAAGATTTAGTACTATTTTCCTATATGCCACACACATATGTAAATACACAGGCACCTACCTACCGTTGTATGAATAGTTGAACATAAAATATAGATATATTAAACTACTACGTTTTGCCCGCGGTTGCGCTCACGTTAATTTAGGTTATATCAATATTTTATTTATTTCTTGGGACAAACTCACATTGAACATTTATAATAATATTTAGGATAGTAAGGATTTATAAACAATATGACAGATCGAAGCGACTTATCAAAAAGTCCAATCAATTTCACTGCTATCGTATAGGCGCAGGATATACGTGTGTTCTCAGAATTCTCATTGAAGCACGTGCCCTACGAAATTGAGCTCTCGTTGAAATGCTTGTCGCTTCTATTGACGTATTTTTTTCCGCTTTATTGTAGACAAAACTGGATCGTCACTCGGTAAGTTCCAACTTCACGCAAATGCCGTTCACTTTGTGGAATAGAACCATTTTAAATTCACAAAATAATGTTTCGCGTTTCCTAATAGTCGCCTACGAGTGCAAACGGATTCTGACTATTGAGGAATTAAGTTCATAGAATATGTGTCTTGCGAATTTATCCTGTGAAATTATGGTCAGGTACGGAACCGCTATTTTGAGAATTTATATTTCTCTTCCTTACAACTAGAGATTAAGCTCTGCGTCGCAGGGTATTTACAAACATGTTTATCGAACACAAAGTACACCCAGACTAAGAACAAATATATAAAATAATATAATTTGTAAATCACATCAATCTTTTTTTATCGTGACGCGACAAAGTGATTGTAACGGACCTGATAGTAGGCCCAATAACAGTCCAGAGACGGTAACGACGAGGAGAAGATATATGTCTTCTAGTCGTCGTCAGTGTCAGGCCGGTCTGACCAGCTCCTATTAGTAGTTACGTTCTTTCATTTATTTTTCTTATTTAAAAAGATTCCCGAATTAGGGCTTGAGCCCTGTGTCATGGGTTTCATACAAACATAAAATTAATCAACAAACAAAGTACATCCAAACTCGAGACAATTATTTCTGGATCGGACATATAATTGTCTTGTGTGAGATTTAAACCCATAACACTTGCCGCGCCGGCAGCGGCGTGACGAGCGCTTCTCTGCAAGGCCTCTGTGAAAACAAAAATTATATAAATGTCTACCCGTATTTTGACCTAGGTTCTAATTTATAATCAGATGCCATAAGACAAAAAATATCAACATTGGTTTCTATACCAATATTATAAACCCAAAACACCTTTGACTGATTGCTACATTTTGACAGATGGTAAATTTTGAAACAGAGACAGCTTCAATAAAGACTATATAACGGCAAAAGCTATAAACTTTAACTTTAAACGGGTATTACCTAGTAAAATTATCGTATCAATGTAAGTACTTGAGATTATCTATACTGATATTATAAAGAGAAAAGATTAGATTTTTTTATTTGTTTGTAAGGATTAAACTCAAAAACTATTGAATCAATTTAAAAATTATTTCATGATTAAAAAGCTCTATTGTCACAGAGTAACATACAAAAGTACTGTTGCTAACATAATCTAACGCAATTTTCTTTTATCCTCTTTATATGCTCCATTTGCATACCCACTCGCTACAAAGGGAGGCGAGAGCAATGTCGGTCAACTTCGGGCCTACCGACTAACACCACCACGGTATGCCACCTCGCTGCTTTGTGAGGTGGGTGGGTCATTGGAACTATAACTACATCAGGGACCCACCCAGCCAGCAGGGCCCAATGCAGAAGGAGAAGGTCTGCGGGCACGACTCCTGGGCGACGCCCCGGCACGACAGAAGGCGCGCGTACGCGCGCCTGCACCGCCCGGTATGCCGGTGGCGGCACGGAACCGCCAGGATATTTCCCTCACGGTTCCGCCCCGCCGCTTCCTTCTGCAAGATGACCTCCTCGCAGAAGGATGCCACCACTACCCACTTCCTCTCGCTGTCGACCATGGCTCTGATCACGGCCGGCAGCGAGAGGTCCAAACCCACTACGTCCTGGAGTTCACGGCACTGCACCGCCCAAGCAGGACATTGCTCGAGCGTGTGCTGCACCGTGTCCTCCTCACACTTGCAGTGGCGGCAGATGGGACTCGGTTCCCTCCTAGTGACCTTGAGCAGGTATTTGCCAAAGCAACCGTGCCCTGACAATACCTGCACCAGCCGGAAGGAAAGGATCTCATGCTGCCGTCCTGCCCACCGCTCCAACACCGACTAGAGGGCTCCAACGGTTCTGAAACCGGCCAGAGGCACCTTCCACCTTCCTATCATGCCCTGGTGAGCTTGTTTTCTCGCGCGCTCATACTCTACCGGTAGGAGACGACAACCTGGCACCTCCCGCACCGCCTCACTCACTGCGAACACTTCGGTGAGCACTTCAGCCTCCAAATCCCACGAGGGTGTCCCGGCCAACGCGCAAGCTGCATCGGCCGACACCGTGCGGTATCCACGTATTATCCTGACCACTATGAGTCTCTGCGGTCTCCGCAAGAGAGTCTTACACTGAGCGGTCAGGGAGTTCGCCCACACCGGTGCGCCGTAAAGCGCCATTGATCGGGTAACCCCCGTGTAGAGTCGCCGGCAACCGATACTGGGCCCACCCAAGTTTAGCAATAGCCACCCATGAGCGGACGCAGTGCCGATAAGCTCCGGGCCGAGCTGTCTGAAGTGCTCGTCGAAGCGCCACCTTCCGTCCAGGACCAGCAATGCAATTCAGTAAGTGAAAAAATTCAGCGACCAGTTCGTCGTTGAGACCGTCTACAGTTCGTTTTTAATAACAGCGCTATTAAAATTTGTATTCAGTAAGCTCTGGGACTCGTCAGACGATGTTAAGGCTGTGCGTAAGAAGGACGATCTCTCCGCTGGAAATAGAGATGTGTCACAAAAAACCAGAAAGTATATGAATTGTGAATTTCTGCGTATTAAAATGTATAAATTATTAATATGATTCTTAATTTTTGACCAAAAATTGATGAATTGTCAGATTTTGATTAACTTTAAAATGTAAACATAAGGATTTTCTTTCTAAAGTTAAACCGCCTCGTCGAAGTTACCCCCACGGGCTGTGACAAGGGTGTCGTCAGAGAAGCTGATGACGCTCAGCCCGGGGAGTACCACGTAGGGCCCAGTCGTACCCCATGTCCCAAAGGAGCGGACCAAGAACCGATCCCTGAGGGACACCGCACGACATGGGCCGCCGCCAAACCTCCCCTCGAACCTCGAGGAGGACACTCCTGCCTCTCAGATAGTCGGCCACCGGCCGCTCCAGGTAAAAGGGTAAATCTTTTTTTTGTATATTTTATTTTTTTCTTTTTATGTGGTGGAATGCTTTGGCGCATACCTCTCCGCGGGTCGACGGAGAGGTTATGTCGGGCTCACCGGTGAAAAAATACCACGGTAACACCAACTAGGGGAGCCGGGAGCGAGAGGGCAACCAGTCCGACTGCCGCGATCAACTCACGGCGCTGCGATGCCCAGGCGGGGCATTCCGCCAAAGTGTGCAGCGCCGTGTCCACAACAACATTGCGGCAGTCGCTGCAGTGATGACCTCCGGGCGTTTCCTGCCGGTCTATGTGATACAGGAACTGGCCAAAGGAACCGTGGCCAGTCATTACCTCAGCCGGAAGGTGAGGGCGCCATCCCGCCTCTCCAGCCACTACTCAAAAGCGGGCCTTACAGCAATAAACGTAGGGTGAACGAAAAAAGAAAATTTAATCTTACCGAAGCGACCGCAAGCGAAGCCGCGGGCAAAAGCTAATTCATTATACACTTACATTTTTTTATTTTGTTTCTTTACTCTGAGATGCTACTGCCTAATAAAATGCTGTATCTAGCAATAATATATAATTTAGCAGCTATAATATATGTCTACGCCTAGTGGAAGACCTTTGAATCGCTACACAATGGTCTCGAAATCGTTCCTAAAACATATCTTTTTTTAGAAATTGTGTCCGTCTTAAATAGTTAATTATCGTTTTTCTAAACAGTGACGGAAAACATCTTGAGTAAATGCAGGTGTGAAAAGTCTGCCAACCGTGTGGGCCAGCATGGTGGACCATGATCTAACGCTTTTAACACTGAGAAGACATCTGTGCCCAGCGGTGGGACAATATACATACAGGGCTAATATTATTATACCTATGTAATATAATGAGCAAGGCAATGTTTATATTTTAAATATAAATATGAAAGTAACTATACCTATTTTTTTCGTCTGAAAAAAAAAATTGCAGAATCCATTTAGGAGAAATGTAGTAAGATGGTATAAAGCTTTCATTTTCGTTAACTTTTAACTCCTCTTTTTTCGAAATATTAGATACAATATAAAAAGCATTGTGTCACGTTCATACGAGGTATAAATTATTACTTATTGATAATTTAGTCACAGTAGTTACAAATTTATCCAAATTTACTATAACCTTTAAATAGAATTAATAACCGGTTCTATTAAATAAAAATAATAACTGAAATAAATTAATTTAGCTAAAACATTGGTTGTATTTAAATAATAAAATTTAATTCCATTTTCCAATCGGGAAACAAATGAATAATTCATTAACTTTTTTTATTTTAACAAACATTGTTATTTTAACGATTACCTGCTTATTCACGGCGTTCTCGTCTAGTGGCATAAGGTTGCAATTGTTTCATGCTGATAGTAAAGTCTCCACTTATACTATAATTTGAAAGCTTCTAAAGATGTTCGGTACTCTATCATACGTAAACTCTTCAAACGGGTTTTAATGATGATCTTGGGTTTACACATAGGATTGTTTTCATTCTGAAATGCGTTACCGTCTAATTTACAGACGAAGTCACGGGTAAAATCAAGTATGAAACCATATATTAAAAAGGGTAACTTTAAATAGACTGGATCGCTAGTCGTGCATATACCCTACTTGTATATCGGAAGCAATATAAAAGCTTTGAACGCGCTTTCCATACGCTTACTTTATTAAAATGAAATGCAGTCAACTGTAATTTAATTCTATGAATATTTATTTCTATACGATTGCAGCACTTGAATCAATATTCACATGAGATGACTTGTAATATATCCCATCACGGTTTATAACGGAACTATACTGCCACCATTTTGTGTCTGTGTTCTCACTCTCGCTCGTTCATTTTATATAAGTCTGTTGCATTTCATAGTTCGTCCAAACTTATAGTTGTTTTACCTATGTGTTCGTGTGTGATTTCACATATACCTGCTTGATTACGTATAAAGTCTTAATATAGGGCCAGATAGAGAAAAGAGCAATATGGGATCGAGTCCTAGGCATCCACACAATACGATTCTCTACACGAAATTTCACTGAAATTACTTCAAGGGCTTTATTATATACATGTTTCAAAAATTTCGTAAAATTTGTGAACTGACTGCCGTGTAGCTAGATATCGCCTTGCATAGTCATTCACGTAAGTGCGAAAATAATTAAACTATGAAAAAACAAAACATAGAAACATGGCAATGACATCACATTTCTTGTTTTCGCTGTAGTCTTATCATTTAGGAAGAAAACAGTGTAATACGTTCATATGTATGGATTGAAAGCTGCCCGCATTGCCTTTAAACAATAGATACCAGTACATATCAAATATTATACTGTTACGTCGCGCATCAAACTTTACACCTAACACCTCTACTAAGCCGTACTCTGCACTTTACAAGTATTTCCCCTAATAGGAGATAAGAGGGTCTCATTCCATATAAGTACTGGTAACTAATTACATCAGATTACGCTGTAAGCCGATCCCTAACATAAAATGTTCTTCGAGATCGTCGCGATGATGATGAATACCCATTACATAAGCCCTTTTTGTAATCAGTACTACGTAAATAGTATAGAATAAATACACTCACAATACTCACATACTTAGACAACGTTATATAAAAGTTATAAGAAATATTAAATCACCGGCATAACTTTTGTGTAAGGGAGACGAATACACCTTAGCTAAAAGAATTCACGAATAAAGAACAGAGAATAAAATAATAACTCTTAGTAACTTGCCGTAAAAGAAAGTTTGAAGAATTTTTGTCTACCAACTTGGCCCAATTCAATTTCAGTAAAGCTACGGTTTATAATTCTCGTTATTTCAAATTAAAAATTGTTCACTGCCTGCGTACTACACCTCGCTTTACTTAAATTTCATTTACAACATTTTAAATGTAATATAACACTTACCCACCTTAATACTACAGTTTCTTCGTTGACCTAGTGCTCACTAAATTACATTTTTAAACCGCCGACGCTTTGGAATTTGATTCCCTGCAACTGCTATTTTTTCCTTTAAGAGGTAAGGCCTAGCGAGATCGTCGCTCAAATCTAATATTTCGCTCAAACTGGTGCATTCTATGAAAGCTGTGTTGGTGTGATTCTGGGAAAATACCTTACAGAAAATTCAACGAAATAACCTTTAGTTATGTTCCTGCGATAAGAAGGGTATCCAAACTCCTTAAATAGAAGCTGTACTGCCAGCATAGACCAGTTAATCTTTTTCACACACAGTGATACTTTTTTTAAATCCGGCTACGTAAAAGTAAGTACTTTTTGTGCTACAAATCGCTATTTGATAACAGCTGACCATGGGATTATTTGCCTCAATGTTGGTATAAAATATATACCTGTCAAGTGGCAGTAGAACCGACAATAACAAGTAACCGTAGCAAGTAATCAATAAATAAAAGCTTTAAATATTTTTTTGTTTACGTCATCTTCACATAAGTTAATATAATACAATACTTATAACATTCATTTCAACATTATATTGTTTTAATTTCGTGAATTTTGCGGGTTACTCAAGTAATTTCGGCGTAAACGCTATACGTAATTATGAAAAATAATTCAGTATCGTATAGCCATACCTTGTGTAAATATACAAGACATTAGGTACACTTATGTATATAGGCAATTTATTACCTGGATAAATTATTTCAAATTAAATTAAAACACACTAAGATTCCTGAAATAGTTTATGTACGATAGGCATAACCCGAACCTAAACGGAGACGGTGGTATGGCTTGGACGCTTTGGAAAAGGTTCGAATCCCTATCTGCACTTTTCTAGCTCATTAGGAGCTCTAAGCTGTAGAGCTTACAACGGAACAATTTGAAAGTCAAGGGAGAACCCTTGGTCCCGCAAAGGGTCATAGAACACAAACTAGACTAAAAAAATACCTGCAAGCCAACCATAAACCGTTTGTCTCAATTATCTTATTGCGTAAACAAACAAAGTCATTAAAAACATTCAGTTACTGCTTCAGACTGTATTTGTTCTCTAATCGATAGAGATGACAGAAAAAAGAAAGATAATACATGAAGATGAATCTATATATAGTTTCTAGTTACTAGTATGCCATAATTGCTTACTAAATAGGGCAAATAGTAGAAATGAACTATAGCTGTAAGCAATTAGCTATATTTTATAACCGATATCAACAGCATTTTGTATACAATTTACAATTTATTTATATCTGGTATTACTTAGTAAACTACTTATCTACCTTTTTTCATTTAAGAGATGGTGAGGTGGAATCCACCAGCACAAAATGAACGTTCCTCCGTTAATTATGTTCAACTTTAATCACCGCAAATTGCATGCAGTTGTTCAATTAAATTTTAATTAGCACTTTAATATACCCGAAGCGGGGTATCTTAGTCGTGATATAACATTATAACAGTAAAATTGTTATTTACAGTTTAGTCACTTAGTATGGCATATCTATGCCATAGTATAAATTCGGAAGTTAGAGGTCTCAGATTCGATTCTTCACATGAGCAAAATGTTATTGATTGAAATTAAGTACTTTATCCTAATTTAATTGCGATTTATTTGAATTATAAGTTTGACAATTTAATATAATACTAGCGGACCCAATAGACATTGTCCTGTACACAGGAAAAAAAAACAAACCAAATCTAAACCATTCTCGAATCCTCTTGAACAGACACGAAAATTTTCATCAAAATCGATCCAGCCGTTTAGGAGGAGTTTAATTACAAACACACGCACAGAAGATTTATATACACATATATATATTGTGAACAATTAATTGTCATTTCTACTAACGTAAAATAAGCTCAAGGCTTGTTATGTTTTGCTTCTTCTTTAATGAAATTGCCGGATGGCGTAGTGGTTTAAATGATCACCGAGTGTTGTGGGTCTGATCCCCACACGGGACAAATATTGAATGATCCGCAAATAGTTGAGTCTGGGTTTTCCTTGTGTCCGTTGTTTAAATGTTCGTAAAGTCAGCGTGACACAGGAAAAAATATTCTTACAGCGAGAATTGCGTTTTAAAAAAGTAAAAAACTTACGTTACTTTATAGTAAAACGTATTGCATAATAAAACGGCGCGTATACCGAAATAATTATACTCGTATGAGCAGCGCCGGTTCCCTGCGACAACTAGTGCAGGTGCTGACTTATCAAAAAGCAAAAGAAAAGCATATTGATTGATTCCCAATAGCGGCATGATGCTAGGAAAGAGGAGTTGTGAAACTTCACAAAATTTCTCATAAAAATCCTAAAAGCACCATGAAACGTATGCTTAGTACTGGCGAGACTGATCGCGTGAACATTTCTCAGTCGCAATATCGATCAACTTATTATTTATAGTTCTCAAGAGACATTCTATACAAGCAATATATCAAAAAGCTTAGAAATTATACGACCTTATTATACTCATTCTATATTTTTAGAATTCCTTTTATAGAATTAGCTCGGCTAAGGTTGACGCAATGTTGACGTAAAGTGAAGGCAATTAGGGTACGTTAACCTTTAAAAAATACTTGTCACGTAGTCTTTTCATGTATAAATATTACAATAATACGTACATACACATTGAAATCATGACGTTTATAAACTCAATCTAAGTATGTCTTAACATAACTATATACGTCATATGTCACAATATGACTGAAAGCTTATAAGGAGATAAATCTCATCTACATTTCACTCCATAGGAACCATTTTTATGGATGAGAGCCTAGTGCTTAGATAACAATGTCAGTTTACAGCCACACAGTTACAGTGATCCGTGATTCGATTCACTACATCTTAAGTTTCTTAAATGTAAATAAATCTCATGATACTGGATCGACCAAAGCCAGTAAGGTCTATGGTACTATTCAAATATATATTTATAAAATTACGTATTTAAACAAAACACCGCACAGTGGTGTGGTGGCCACACCGCTGCTGCAGTACTAACTGTTAAGTTAAGTTAACTGTTAATTTGGAATCGCAACCCGGACAATCATTTGTGTGATTGGGTGTACACCCAGGCGCAATACAATAGTTTTCTGTGTACCTTAGTGGCGGATTCGTATCTTAGAAAAAGATTGTTAATGAAATTGAAATATGGTGTCAGTTTTTTTTAAGTGTAATGTTATAGATACAGCAGTACAGGCCTCATATAACGAAATGTAATATATAATAAAATAAGTATTAACTCTATTCCTGCGCCTAATTATATACAAATGCGTTTAGACGTTTTACAATGTCATTTTGTCCCGTCAATAATTCAGAGTGTGATGTGATTCGTAGCATATGCATCGGCAAATAAATTACACAGTTCCTATGGACATGATCCCACGGGCGCAACTGCGGGTGTAGCTTATTACATTTAGTTATTTTAATTAATATATTCCTATATTAAAATCTTACGACATGTTTGCTTATATAATATCAGTCCTGTATTAAACTGTCCTACTACTATTAAGTTTTAAGATATTTAGATGTTGTAGCACGATATTTGATTTAATTAAATGTTAAAGAGAAAGATAATGATTGTATACTAAACAACTCACCTTTATTACAGAAAGGAAAAGGACTGTTACTCCTTAATATAGATTATTTAATAATCTAGCTAGGAGAACAGTGCAGTTCCCTCATCCGATTGTAGATTAATTTATTATACTAACTAGAAAATAAGACGAAACTTGTACTACAATCCTTTATTTTGGTAAATAAACTTATTATTATTACTGTTGGGCACGGGCCTCTTTTCAGCGAGAGAATGTTTAGGCAACAGTCCACCACGCTGGCCCAGTGCTTGTTGGCAGACGTCACATATCATCGAGAACATTATGGAGAACTCAGACATTCAGGTTTCTTCACGATGTTTTCCTTCACCGCTTAAGTGAAGGATAATTAAATATTGAATACGCACATAACTTCGAAAAAAGATGCATGCCTTGGGATCCCAGACCTCTGCGTGGCAATACAACGGTCTCCCACTAGGCTATCGCTGCTATATATGTCTGTTTTTATAGGGATAAATATTTCGTCACACCTGTATTGACCACAATAAAATCGCGACTAAAACTGATCCCTGGCTATCGACACAATGTTCTGTGTCATTTAGTGAAATAATAAAGCTTGTATTGTGATGTCATACATGACTTTTAGATACCAGAGTGCCTAGTGCGAATTTGTTTACCGTTAACGCGATCGACACGCTTATGACTTTCGGCGCTCCGATTGGCCCGCTCGAAGCTCTTGACCAATCAGAGCCAAACGTGGTAAACGTTTCGATCACGTTAACGTAAAAACAACTCGCATTCGGCACCCTGATTTATGATAAAGGATCTGTTAATCCGATGACATATACGTGAAGCGCAAGCGCAGTTACCAGATATTATTTTATAACTAGCGTCTGCCCGCGGCTTCGCTCGTGTAAAAGTAGATTAGGAAAAAAGTATGTTAGTAACAGTACTATTTTTCAAATAAATTATTGCCTATGATACTCGGGGATAATATAGCTTTCTAATGGCAAAATAATTTTTAAATCAGTTGTGTGATTTTCGAGTTAAACTCTTACAAACAAACAAAAAAGTCAATTCTTTCCTCTTTATAATATTAGTATAGAAGACATATAATTCTTAACGATTTTGTTTGTTTCTTATTAGGCCAAGATAGGATGGAAGCTTACGATCTGCCTTATATATATAGTCGTCCACTAACCAAAAAGACATTAAGTGGTATGGAACGTATGTGGATTAACGTCCTTTTAGTTAGAGGACAGCAGCGTAGCATACAGGCGGTTGCAACGTCTGAGGAATATCTCACTCGCTTTGCTGTCAGTGCTAGCCTGCTAGTTATCGCATTACCTCCTTTGCTGACAGCATATTGTCTTTTTAAGGATATTCATTGTTAAGATTATAATGCTAAAGCATTAGTATTCAACATTTCCACTAAACTAATAAGTCAAATATTTAATAAAACGCGTTAGTCCGTTACCTAACTGTAAATAAAAATCTTCTCCGGTTTATTAATCTCAATGATTGCAATAGAATATGTAATAATAATTCTATTGTTTGCGGTTAATATTTAGCTATAATCCAATTTACAAAATTCCATTTCAAATGTTATGTATTGTGACGTAAATTTTAGTTTGACACGAGGCAACCTCGGGCTCGTTTGAACTTCATGTTTGCTTCCAGCTATCTCAATCTTATAGGAAAACACATAAGAGATTTTCAACAAGACGCCTGCCTGAAACAATACCTAAACTATAACTTTGCATACCCATAAAGATGTGCTACATTTTGATAGCATTTATTCCCGTGAGCCCTTGAGGTATAACATGTATGTATAAGAAGTAAAACAAGCAAGCTAAGTCAATCACAAATATGCTTAATATAGTAAAGCCGGTTATTCCCATGAGAAACATGGGAAACCTTAGACTGCTCGCTCGAATGAATCGACAAACCCCCAAGTTCGCCAACTTTGTCTAATTAGTCGCAAAACAAACAGAAACGCCAACTAGACTAAACTGGAAGAGCCTCCATGTTCAAAACTATTCATATTAAATATCTTTATTGAAGCAATATTCGTACTACTAATTAGTTGATGATAACCAGGCATTGATATATACGTATATAGAAGGTACAACATTATTAATGGGTAACTTCTATCCTTGCTTTATTTGTTCTCAATGGTGCTTTAAATGTTTAAAAACTTACTATAATACTTATCAAATAATTATGACTAAACTTTCGAAAGAGATGCCTCTCTCGATGCCATTTGATCTACAAAACGTGTTGCACGCTATAATCAAGTTCGGATTACCGAAGTTCAACGCCTTCAAAGAATGTTATTGAAAACTCACAGCTTTAGTTAAGATATTTTCTTTACTTCCCGCTTACGGTAGCAATACTCTTTTGCAGGCACAGGATTACGAAATCTCAAATATGTGTGCCGTGAGATAACGTGCGATTCTAAGTTCAGTGATGATACGTGTAAGCGGGCATAAACTGACAAAACTATATAAAAATACTTGTTATAGCGTACCATTTAATATAAAGTAATTGCATTATAATCCTATATTAATATTATAAATCTGATTGTGTGTTTGTTTCTTACGCTTTCACGCCTTAACTACTACACCGATTATCATCAGATTTCGTATTCATATTGTTAGGGGTACAGCTAAGGACATAAGTACCCGTACCGTTTATTTAGGAAAAAGTACTGTTCCCGAAGGATTAAAATTTATTGACAAAATCTACATTCATCTACGCTCGCGTTGAGCGAAGCTGCGGTCAAAATCTAGTAACAGATATTAATGAACAAAAATCCGCTTTTGAACAATATTACTTAAAATGGTAGTCATTTAATTATCATAGCATATATATTAGCATCCAACTCGGTTGTATATTACTATCCGAGGACAAACATTTTCATCATAATGAAAATACGCTTTTATGTCTAGAAAACGTTCATATGTCCTTAATTAAGTTCGCTCTATTTCTGTGAAGCGCTCCGCACGCCTCACCAAGTGGAAACCAATATTGCGTTGGGATTGGGAAACTTCCATATGAATTTTGTTTATTAAATTTATACACAAAATTCACAATTGAAATCAGATTCATTATGTATACGTTTTTTTTGTACATACATACAATTCTTATACATAAAATATTGAAGAGGCAAAGTCTTCTTTTAACAGCGCTTTGACTGAAATTAAAGTAAAAAAATATTGCCAGGAAAGATAACTATAAATATGTTTAAGTGCTTCTTGTTGTATCTCATGTCACCTAGCAGTGATATTTTTGAGCACATACACACCGCACACCTTAGCTCAAACATAGCGTGCATAGAGAGCCTATAACTATTTAAATGTGTTTTTAGACACACCAACCGTATTTGTTTTTCCGTTATGCAAGATGTCCCTAACAACCCGTGTGTCATTAAACTAACCAAAGAATGCCCAAACTCAGAACAACTAGATGAGATTCATACAAATGTTTTTTTCGTGTCAATCGTGCTCACAATACTCAATATCTGAAATCAATATCGATGTGATGATTTTAACCACTGCGCTAACCTCCATCATTGTTACGTTCAGATTTATACAGTAACGGTTGTATAATTTCAATTCTTGTTGTAGTGACGACATCGAGTAGTTGTTTTCAAGGTAATTTAAAATGAACATGAACCTAGATATTACTCAGCTATGTGAACCAATTTTACCATAGCATTACCTATATAAATTAAAATCAATTGCCACATGTATGACGTAGCATTACTTAAGAGCGGCTCAACCTCGACCGAAAAGGCTGTTTTTTTTGTTGTGTTTGTAATAGTCAGGGCGAGTTTTGTATGAATGGAAATTTGCGAAGATACCGCGAGAGACGTCGAAAATTTTAATGGTATTTTATATGAAAAAAAATTATAGATGTTTTGATTTTGAATTTAATAACGTGAGATGAATTTTTCTATAGATTAACAGGACGACTGTCGGGTCTGATAGTAATATATAATAATAATCATGCATCGGCAATCATAGTACCGATAGTCGTATCGGTCCATGGACTAATTGCCTAGAGCCTCGATCATCACCTAAAGAAGGCCGCGTTAGATGACTGGATTAAGTCTCTGATGTAGAAGGCCGGAATGTGTTGTTTTAAAATTATATATTTAAAAATGTAACTATTATTGTAAAATTAAATACTATACTCTTTAATTGACGATATTCCTAAGTTTGCTACTTTGTTTTCTTTATAACATATAAGTACGTAAATATATTATACTATAAATCTCAGTATATAGTGCCTTATCTATGATATAAATAGTATATCAATGATTCCAATCCGCCCAAAGTTTGCCTGTAAGATATTGCTGATATATATCAGCTTATATACTGATATATGTAACCATAGTTACGAAGAATATTACTACATCAACCGAACAATGCCGAAATACATACTACGAATGCGATTCCACTGCGTGTGTCAAATGCATGGTTGTGTACGTGTAGTGTTTTTTCATTAATTTAATGTATTTCTAATGTATATTATATATTAGGATTCGCCCCTCCTTCTCCATATAAACTTTAACTGTGCCAAATTTCACACTCTTCCGTCCGCGCAATTGTCGTAAAAAGGTGTACAAAGTTTTTGCTTCACGTATTAATATATAGATATCAGCCTGGTATATAAACTCACTCGTGGCAACGGGCCTCTTATCAGTGTGAGAAAAGCTAAATCATAGTCTTCCACGCTAGCCTAGTGCGGGTTTGCAAACTTCATACATCTTTGAGAATATTAAGGAGACCTCTCAGATATACAGGTTGCCTCACGATGTTACTCATAGCCGATAAGACTGCGCCGAGCCTAAGACGCGGTTGGACTGAATGACAGAGCTCGATATCCAAATCGACGCGCGGCCGCCATAGTAAAATTGTATGGAGGATTTGAAGTGCTTTTTTGATAAATATATATCTTTATTGTCAATCAATAACTTAAATATTTGGGACGGACAAAATGTAATATAGCTATTTATGTTTCGTTTAAGCTGTAAAATAGGATAGACACGAGCTTACGTTTTTGCATTTTTCGTGCAAATTTACGTAATTTTGTAGGCGAAAATATTAATTTATTTTAAGTTTTTTATACGGAGTAATTGTGAACACATTCATTGTTATGGTTAATGTATATTTTATGGCTGTTGCTAGTCGTCCATTAAACGGACATATAAAATAAGTTAGTCGTCCACTAATCGGACGAATCAACTTAGCGGACGATTAATATATTTCATTCATCCGTATAGTGGACGACTAATATATGTTATTTGTCCGTTTAGTGGACGACTAGATACTTTGATAATTTACATTTGTGTTAAACAAAAAGTGTTGATTTTATCAACTTAACTGTGACCGCTTGTTTTGGCACATTTCGCTCGAGCGAGTGATAATTTACTATTTAATATGCACATGACTTCGGAAAGTTAGAGGTGTGTGCCTTTGGGTTCTAACTACCTCTGCATGGCAGTCTAAACTGACTAAACACACTAAGCATTTATCCCTTTGTAGCTATACTAAAGTAGCATGTTCTTGATTCACAACAATTACTATGACAAAATACGGCATAGAGGACTCAAAGCTTGCTTATAGAGAAGTGAGACGTGCCCGCATATTTGAGAATTATCTCGACTACGTGCAATACTAATAGCAGGTTATGTAGACCTTTAACTTTGGCTATATTTAACGTGCGATAACAGAGTTTATAAAGTTGTTGGACTTGCGGGTCGCCTCTGAAGGGTAGGTACCCGCATGTTTTGCCGTGACGAACATCAGTGGACACTCATGTCGGACCGAGTAAAACACTTGGGCGTTTCTTGAAACGAAGGATTAATTTCAGTAAAAATCATTCAAAATAGGCACTACACTATATAAGATCTCGCCTACTAAGTGAAAAAGTTTATATCATGAAAATCTAACTTGTATTTTCATCACGAAAAATTTTTCGTGTGTGTGTCAAGTACCGCCATCTATTGAGCCATGAACAAACTAAATGATATATATAGCACGGTTTAATTTATTTATTTATTTATTTATTTATTTATTTATTTAGGATCTCTTACAAGAAATACATGACAATTGCACATCAACTTGAAAAAGTAAGTAAGTAAGCCTCATGCTTTCTCATTTACAAGAGACCACAACATGCAAAAGAGAATATACAGAGTTAACTAATTAAACAAGAAATAATTAAAATTATACAAACTAAGAAACTAAATTAACAAAATAAAAACCAAAATTAACTTTAAATTTTTACAGCGAACAAATCTTGCAGATAAGTAACAACACTCTTTTTAAATTTACTAATTTTATTGTGAAAAATGTCTATATCCTCCGAAGCACCCGATATCCTATTGTATAGATACGATAACCTAACGATCGGCGAGTGTTTGCCCAAGTTAGTTCTATGTCGTGGCGGCCTAAGCAGAGAACAAGGATGTCGCGGGACTCTAGAAGGGACGTTAATGCAGACTTTGCCCAGGAGATAGGGGCAATCGACATAATTATTAAATAACTTATATAAGAACACAAGATCTGCCTGAGAACGTCTATATTCCAATGACAACAGTCCAAAGTGATTAAGTTTACCCTCGTAGGACCTTACTCATCTCGCAATCCCAGCTCGGAATGTTAAATGACGAACCAGTGTGTGTTGTGTTCTTTCTATTCTACTGATATGAACTTGATAACTGGGATTCCAAACAGTGCTACAATATTCAAGCCTACTTCTTACATAGGTGTTGTACAATAGCAAAATAGTTGATGCACATTTAAATTCTTTTGAGCTACGCAATACAAAACCTAAAGCTCTATTGGCTGCAGTTACTGTTTTGTCAATATGTTGTATGAAGCGTAACTCACTGTCCACATAAACGCCAAGATCTTTTACCACAGTTATTTCTGTCAATACTTTCCCTTGAATACTATATGATGTAGGAATCTTATGTCTTTTGCGGGTAAACTTAATGTGGTTACATTTTGCGGCGTTTAAATTCATTCGATTTACTAGACACCACTGATTTAACCTATCTACGTCTGACTGAAGGAGTTCCTTATCAGCTTCACTTCGAATTATTCGTATCAGTTTAAGATCGTCCGCATAAAGATAAGGTGTTGAATGTACAAAGCTACTAGAAATGTCGTTTATAAATAAAATGAAGAACAAAGGACCTAAATTAGAGCCTTGTGGTACGCCAGAAGATGCAAGGAATGACTCAGATTCTTCACCATCGATAACAACCGAAGAAAGGCGAGCGTTCAAATATGATTTACATCATTTGTGGTTAATACCGCGTATGCCAAATAATTGTAACTTATGTAAGAGTATGTCGTGGTTGACTTTATCGAATGCCTTAGTAAAGTCTGTATATATTGCATCCACCTGCAAACCCTGATCTACTGCTACTGAAATGTCATTTACAAAACTCACAAGATTGGTGCTGGTAGACTTTTTAATCATAAAACCATGTTGATTCTCCGAAAGATATCGCTTTACATGTTCATAAAATATTGTATACACTAGTGTTTCAAAGACTTTTGACAAAGTAGATAGAATTGATATGGGGCGGTAGTTGGATACTATGTCACGTTTGCTACTTTTATATACTGGTACAATTCTTGCATGTTTCCATTGTGTGGGAAATACTCCCGATCGCAAAGATGAGTTGTACAAAATTGCTAATGGTACTGATATTGAACGGGCACAACGTAACCAAAATGAGGGTGGTATGTTGTCAGGTCCTGCACCCTTTGATATATCAAGTCTCATGAGTTTGTTTTCAACAGCTTCTTGAGATACTGTTAAGTCAGCAAGTTCCTCTAAAAGAGTAGATGAATCATTGAATGATGTATCCAGAGAAGGAGGGTCATATACGGACTCAAACTGCTCGGCAAATAAATTAGCAATTTCTTTGGGATTGCATGCAATTTTGTCACCTAGCTTCATTTGAGAAGGGTAGCAAGAGTTGGCTTTCCGAAGTTTTTTTATATGAGTCCAAAAGTGTTTTGGATGCTTACTTATTTCATTTTCAATAAATGTTATATACTTGTTGTAGCACTGTTTGATTAAAATACCACATTCTTTTCTTATGTAATTAAACTCAATCACGTCCAAAGGATTGCGATACTTTTTAATATTTTTATGCAATGTAAACTTGCGCTTTAATAACTTAATAAGTTGAAATGAGTACCACGGGGGATATTTACCTACATAAGAGATGGTTTCAGGCACATGCTGGCTTATTACTTTTCTAATCAATGTATAAAATTTATTCAGCATATCATTTACATCTGCGTTTGTGAATAAATTAAGTTCACTAGACCAGTCAATGTCATTAAGTGATTTAATAATATTATCATAATCAGCTTTAAAATAGTTATGTTTTCTACGACATTTGGGTTTATTTATTATTTTAGCATCCAGTGTAAGGATGAAATCTATCGCTGGGTGGTACTTATCAGTCTCTCTTATTGGATATTCACAACTGCTAACTATTATTTGCTCAATATCAGATATTATTAAGTCAAGAGTTCTATTCTGCGTATTCTTAATCCAGTTATATTGATTTAAGTTGTTTAGGGATATAAAATCGACAAATATATCCTTCACAAAACCTGGGCGCGAATTAGATGAAACTGTACATGGTGAACCTGTGTTCAGTGCTTTCCATTCAATACCACTCAAATTGAAGTCGCCAACTATAAGTGTAGCACTATTTAAGTTAGCGTGTATTACCGTGTTACAATTTTCTATAAACTGCTCAAATTGTTCATTTTTTAATGGTGGTGGTAAATAGACAGCACACAATTTTAATAAATCATAATTAAACTTACCCCGTTGCAGCCGAATTGTAACCCACAAATCCTCACAGTCAGATTCCCACTCTTGCATACGAGATGAAACAAATACTTTAGATATTGCTATAAGTACTCCTCCGCCGGTTTTCTTATGGTTACTAAAAGTAGACGTTTCCCGATCTCTTCTGTACACTACATAGCTATCACTAAACAGTTCGCTATCATATACATCGGAAGACAACCAGGTTTCGGTGAAGACATAGACATCGTACTCACGGTTATAAAAATGTTGACGAACATCTGCAAGAGTTGTTCGAAGGCCACGGGTATTCTGATAATAACACTTTATAAAATTGAATAATAACAACGATAAGACCATAAAACACGCTTAGTATGTATGAAATAAAATAAAATAAAATATAAAAAATAAAAATAAAATCAAGAGAGGTCTTTTAACTTGTCCATACTATTGATAATTATAGTTTCAGATGTTTCGTCCTTCTTTACAAAAATTTTGCCGTTCCGAATCCATATAAATTTGTAGCCCAATTCTTTAGCGCGGATACGCGCTGCCGCGTGAAGCTCCTTGTTGTCTGGGGACAGATGCTCGACGACATAAATAGGTTTCGGATTATCCGTGGCTATGCCTAAGTGACTCGTGTTGAGTTTATCCTTTTTATTCGCCTTATTGAAATTTAAAGCTGCAGCAAGAAACGCATCGCGCATTCGAGAACTAGTAAATTTGACGAGTATTGATCTAGGTCGATTGCTCTGCGTGTTCCTTTTCGCTATTCTTGTGCAATGTTGAATGTCATTGTCTTTGACATCACACTTAATTACTCTACCGAGTTGGGTGATAGTAGTGACCAAGTTTTCTGATTTATGTTCAGGGACGCACTGTAATTCTATATTATTACAGCGGGCGTGCTGTTCTAACAAATTCATTCTGTGTGTGATGTTATTCATAGTCATACGCAATGCAAGGTTTTCTTTTTCCAGCTTTCGTATGGTGACAGTCTTTTCGTCTAAGCTATTCTTCATCTCATCAAATTTATCATTGAAAAACGACAGCGACTGTTGGAAACTTGCCACTAGTTCGTTGATTTTAGAAAATTGATCTCTGACCAGATCATTCAATGAACTCTTAAGCGCCCTGTCAATTTCCTGACCAATCAGCTGCCTGAGAGTGTCGGTTGTAACGTCCACCAACGGTGCATCAGAGTTTTTGTCTGTTTGTACACGCTGTTGTTGTTGGCGTAGCGATTGCTTATTACGTAAAGTTACATTGTGGTTTGGAGATGGTGATTGACATGACGTACTGCGATTAGATTTCGTATGATTCTCCGATTGGGACGATCGCACAGGCGTGTTTACGTTACCATTCTTCGGTTGTTTATTGACACATTCAGGGCATCGCCATATGGTTATGTCTTTAACATTCATTCGTTTAAATACTTCTTTAGATATATTCGCACAGAGAAGGTCATACGGTACTCTGCACATACTACATTGCAAATAATCTTCAGAAGCAAACGCCACTTTACACCCTCCACAAGTTTTTGTTGACATCGTAACGAATTAAAATTTTAAAGCTATATTAATGCTGCAAGATGTTTGTAAAGCACGCCAACACACGGATTAGCGGTTTTGAGCATTTAACATTTCAACGCGAAATGTGTATATTGCTGCGTCGAGGTGTCAAAATCCGAATTGACTACTATAACAACGTATGCAGCTTAGCATTATGCACGGATGGAAAAGTGATTTAAGTGGTCGCGTCGCCATTGCCACAGCGCTGACTGTTATGGGTTCGACCCCCACTAAAATTGATATGATCTACAAATAGTTGTTCCTAGTCTGGGCTTTCTTTGTGTCCGTTGTTTGAATGTTTGTAGACACCGTGATACAGAAAATGTCATTATATAGGTACAAGTTTGAAAAAAAAAACCATTAAGTTAGTTTTACTTTTCTAAATGTTAGTCGCGTTATGGAAAAATAGCAATTGCTAGAATGCTAAAACAAATATACCACGCCGCAGTTCACGTAGCCTATCGATGTTTCCAACAATAGTGTATCACTCGTGATTTGTCGGTCCTATAAAAATGGAATCGCGGCGCTGTTAACGGAACGGTGCACATAACACTGGCCTCTTACTGACAGCGCAATCTTCTGTATCTTCTTAAGGTTTACCACCCCAGTGGAATTGCTCTATATTTCAAAGGTTTACTTAGGAAGAAATCACTCTTATAATATGTTTATATAATATTTTCTACTTGATTTTGTCCGCGGCTTCGCCCGCATAAATGTCAAGATAGAAGCAGTACTTTTTCTGGATGAAAGGTATCCCATCCCGTCTTTTTCTGTTTCCCTGAAAACGTGTATGCGAAAATTTCATGATGATCGGTCGAGTAGTTGGCGTGAAAACGCAACAAACAAACAAACTCACATTCGCATTTATAATATTAGTTAGAAATTACAAACACAGCTCAGTGAGCTTTCATAATAGAATAGTGTAAAAATAAATATGCTACATATTTGTAAAAGAAAATAATACACAAGAACAACTCTCAACTCAAAGTCTGCAAAGTTTAAGAAAACTATTTGTTATTTATTTACTATTTTAATAAATTCGTCAAATTCTCTTCACCTTTGTTTAGAACTCATCCAATTATAAAGTTTGTAAGTAGTTTGTGCGCATGTATTTTGTATTACATCCCTCGGTCCGTGTCCCCTAGGTATTTATCTACTTGGACGACGTCATCGAAAAGGAAAATAGCTTAATCATGTTGTAAATTTCCATATGTACCTTTTTCATTTATATTTATATGTATTGCCACTTTGCTGTGATTAATTTATAATATCAGTCCTGTATTACAACCTGCCCTACGGCTGAGCACAAATCTTTTCTTTGTGTAAGAAGGGTTCGACTATATTGCACCACGATGCCTGTGTATTGTAACATATCAGTGTAGTGCAACTGTATTAAATCACGTTTTTTTTAATTTACAAGTGGTTTCCACCCCGTTTTGTAGAAGCACACGGCCGTATTGGTATTGAGCGCTTACTGTAGCCTATAATCCCTTACAGTTACACCAACCGCGAGTTGTCGGTCCTAAGAAAAGGATTTAAACATACATTTCTTCGAAACATAGTAACATGTTATTTAGTCAAGTGAGCTGGTTCATTAGTAATGCTAACAAAAAATTTACAAAAGCGGTGTTATTTTGTTAAACAATAGAACAACACATACGAAAAAGGTACATTGTAATTTACTTGTGGTACAAATTTTGATAGCATATTGAAATTATTTTACAGAAGGCAAGCTACGAGATACTACAGGCTGTCCGACATAATATTAACACAGACTAAACCGCTGGCTCTAGAAACTTGATATTTTGAACAGAGTCTCCTAACATAACGTTGGCAGGCAGTAAGGGTGTCTCCAAATTCAACCTCGTAAGGGTGTAATAGGAGTTGAAATATAACACTCAAGTGAATCTGTGAGCGTTGGCTTGTTTGATATATAGTCTTATGCCTGGCTTATATGTACATTAATTCCAAACCAAATTGTTTTAGTTGTGCACAACAAAGCCTTATTTAGCACACTTATGAATAATACAAGCGTAATAAATATTTACTTTTAAATAAACATAACATTTATTTTTTGAAAAATATATATATATGATCTTTTAGTGGAAAATGTATGGCCAGCCCAATAGTAAGCGATTAGCATATCCTATATATGCTTACAATACCAGAAGTACCACACTGGATCTTCAGCTGACAGCACACTGTCTTCTCAAGGCATCCGAAATCCTTATTTATCGTAGAAATCTTATACAAGGTCGCTTGCCTGCGATGCCATAGCATAATCTTTCGGCTAATATTCGCAGCTGAACGTGAAGTTTTGGATACGATTATTACTACGTAAACAGTAGTATTTATCGAGCTTATTATTTACAAAACCTTAAGTAAATAGCAGCAAAGATTCAAAAATGGGTACAAAAGACGACAATATAACGTGTTTCCTTACAATGTGATCCTTCACCGTTAAAGTGAGCAATAATTAATTAACTTTCTAATACGCCCATAACTTCGAAAAGTCAGAGGTGTGTGCCTAAGGATTGAACTCGAGACCTCTACGTGACAGTCCAACGGTATCCCACTAGGCTATCGCTGCTTCCATACTATAAAAATACTTACTGCCTATTTTAAGTAAACGACCCAACTATATCTCGGTCCTACCACTTATTAGCAATAACCCACTAGTATATAGCTCAAAAGTGTAGTTTTAACATAATATCGATTTTTACTATGTAATAATCTAATTAACAATTTATCAACAATAAACAATATTTTTATTATAAAATAATTAAACAATATAATTAAGGGCCACAAGTTCAGAGTAATTTTTACAGTTGGGTGAACAAATCTCAGAATAATTTCAAAGTAAATCAAACTTGGTGGAATCGCAAAATAAAGTTTGTAAATTATTTTAAACGTAATTGATCAAATGATAGATGATCAAAGGAAAGGAAAAGACTACGGCGCTTTGTGGGGCGACTTAAGCCCGCACTAGATTGTTTTTGCTTTACCAAGTATGCCTTTGCTAATTGATTTCTATTTACCAGTGATAGGGGTAATTTGGTGTGCGCACGAATAAACTCAATTAACAGATATCTGAATGCTAAACACGGATTATGAGTATAGCTTTTTTAGACAACTTCTGTACTGGTGAAATTTTTATCGCGAGGCCATTTAAAACTTAGATGCAAAAACAAAAACAATGATCAAATACACCAGACTCAAAATATGTATTCGAGGATCAGTCAAATATTGGCTCCGTGTGGGGATGAAAAGCACATTGTTGAAACCATTTTGTTGAATATTAACAATTAAGTATGTTATTCATTATGAATATTAATTTAACGCTTATATCATGCGAAATTTAAACTTATAACTACGCGTAAATAAGTTAATCAAGAAGCATGAGTTAAAACAAATATATTTTCCGTTTCAGGGACGAAATTAACTTATTATGTATTAAAACGAGTCCACACCCACAACGGAGGCACAATGCCAACGGCCCCTATGCAAAAATTCATCACTATGCAGAATCGTCCCCTAGACACTCGATTCAGTAAAGCCAGTATAAAATTAATGGAAAAAGTATAATTGAGTACCCTGTTGCCTAACAGAATGAATAAGGAAGCTTAATTTGTTGTGCATAATTGAACTTACCACACGGCAAGTAAATAACGAGTTACTGAAGAAGTTTTGGTTTTCGATGCAGAAATGTACAGTTAAACTGTGGATGGCACGGATGGTGTAGTGGTCGCCTCGCTATAGCTGCCGCACCGAGTGTTGTGGGTTCGACACCCACACTGAACAAGAAATTGTGTGGTCCTCAAATAGTTGTTGCAAATCTGCATGTTCTTTGTGTGCGCGAAACAGAATTGCCTTGTTCTATAAAGAACAACTTTCTATTGTTAAACAAATCATCTAAGTTTGACGAACAATGTTTGACGTTTTTGTTCTATGTTTGACTATCTAAAATTTCTTTGTGGAAAAGTCTGCCATTTCCAATTATTTGCTGACGGAAGGATTAAGGTGGCTTATCTGGCGAAGTACCACTACAGGAAACCGCTGAGTTAGCGTAAGAGTGATACTACAACTGCGTTTCGCCCGATAAGTAAGTGTTCCGGTGACTCACATATCGATCTCTTGCTCTAATGCGCAAGTATTATCGCTGGTATCGCAAGTAATCACAAGCTTTGGTTACCGATTACCATCAGAAGGGCCTTATAAATATTTGCTTCTTTTGTTATTATTTTATATAAAAAAATATATAAAGCTTTCTGTCAAATTTTCTATACGGCATAGGTTATCAAGATCGATAGAATAAACAACATTTTATTTTATTTTTGAAGTGAAAACTTCTTTAGTCGCGTTGAGCACTTTTTGGGTGAACAAAAAGCGTGAAACTGGCGTCATCGTCACCGCACGCTAGTTACTTAGTTTCTATGGGCAGTTCCCAAATCTTAATTTTTTATCTATCAATAGGCTTGAAGTCTGTAGAAATCTAGGGACCATAGTAGTTGGTATTATTGATTGAAGTTGTTATCACTGCAAAGTTGGCAGTCTTCTAAATAGCCTTAATCTTTAACCATAATCGCTACTGCCGTGCCTTGAATTATGTAAAGCAGAACATATGACAGTCGATTTGAGAAATCTCAGTCCATAAATAATTTGACATTAGTTGTAACCTTAACACTATAACACCTCCGGTTGCGAATGATGGCTTTGCCTCGAGGCACAACTGATATTCAGCCAAACCTGGTAAAACAAGAAAACCATCACCAATATTATTATTCTTCGGATCAAGGCTAGCATGCAAATGATGACGTATAACAATTTCATAAATGTCCAATGTATAATTCCCGGAATGACATCGTCATTGATAAACCATGCTTCGAATATGCAAATCTGTGATTTTCATAACAACAGCCGATTCCAGGCGAAATTAAACAACAAGTATGGTAATGATAGATACTCAACATAATTGTTTTTAACCGACTGCAAAATAAGAAGGAGGTTCTCAATTCGACTGTATGATTTTTTATGTTTGTTACCTCATAGCTTTTTTCTTGATGAACCGATTTTGATGATTTTTTTTTTTATTTGAAATCTGGTGCTTTCCGTTTGGTCCCATTTAATTTTGATCAAGATCTGACTATTAGTTTTTGAGTTATCCTTAATAAAGCGTATTTGGTTAACTTCGGCTAGCTTGATGATGTTCTAATTTTTGGTAACAACAAAATAAACAACTGATGGTTGATGTTTGGTAACAACAAAATAAACAACGGATGGTTTGGAAGCCGCTCGTAGTGTTTCGAGGTAGCCCCATTCTAATTTGGTGATGTTCTGATAAAGATCTCCGGTTTTATACAACGGAGTTCTTTAATAAATGTATCATATGTATATGTATTGTTTACACAATTCCTAATTGGTTTTGATAGCATTTAATAGTAAAAGGTTATGTGCAACTGTCAAACTCAACAAGGTATACACAAAAAAGCTAATAACAAATTTATTTCTATATTCAGACAAATAAAATCAGTAATCGAATTTCAAATTCACTAAAAACCGAGAAATAAACAAAAAAGAAAACCGACTTCGAAAATGAATATTCTAAATCAAAAAATGCACTAAAATGTTAAAAAATAATTGCGTATTCTAGTGAAAATAAAATTATTGTTAGTTTTGGAGTCAGTTTCAGCCAAGGTTGGTAACTACTTAAACATGAGATCTCTTACTATAATGAATTGCTTGCTTATCAGGGTAAAATCTGTAAAGCAGGTTTCTTTATAATTATATAATCCCGATCTAAAATTACTTGTGAATCACAAATCATATTCTGAATAATGAAATTGTAGCGGTACCATTTTGTTTTGTTTTAAGCACTAGTCGAACAAAGTAGCTCCATAATATTAAATAAAACCTAAATATGAGCAAGTATGAAACAAACAACTCTGTTGTATTCTATATTCCCATGTGCACCGTGGCTTGGACAGCAGTAAAATAACAAATGAACACACACATTACGTAAGAGATAAGATGAATGAATTACACAATAACAGAAATAATCCCTACATCCTAACTAATATTGTAAATGCGAATGAGAGTTTGTTTGTCACGCTTTCACGCCTTAACTGCTCGATCACTATCAGATTTCGCATATATATTGTCAGGGGTACAGTAAAGGCCATAGGGTACGTTCCATCCAGAAAATGTACTGTTACTAAACCTCACCTAACCAACATTTACACAAGCGAAAGCGCGAGTAAAATCAAGTCAGATATTATATCATCTTCAAATCAAACGAGATAAGAAGCAGCGATATCTCAGTGGGAAGACCAACAGACTGCAATGCAAAGGGTTTCGGGTTTGAACCCACGTCGCGCACCTCTGACTTTCGGAAGTTATATGACTTTCCGAAATTATGTGCGTATTGATTGACAATTATCGCCTACTCCGTGCCTCGGAGAGCTCGTTAAGCCGTCGGTCCCGGCTGCCATGAACATCTATGGCAGTCGTTATTGGGTAGTCAGTGCCCTATAATATCCTGACACTGGTCTAGCCTTAGGGTATCGTTAGCCTTTGGGTTGCGGAGGTCAGGTGGCAGCCGCTCCGTGTAAAAATCTAATATCCAATCAAATCGTGTTAGACCAGAAAAGCCGACCCCAAGTGACTTGGGAATAATAAAGGCTAGGGAGAAGAAATCAAACGAGATAAACATCCTATACAGTAGGTAAAACATGTGACATCAATTAAAAACAACGGCCCATTTAGTCTGTTATAAATTAATGTACACACATTATACAAATCTCTGTTGTGATTAGATCATAATCTTGTTCGTTGAACTTCGTGTCTGTGTGTCTGTCATGTTATCTTTGATAATGTTGGGTACTCTGCTGCTTTAGATGATACTTTATCTCACTTTGGCTAAACTTTCTTCAGCCAACAAGATTAGATACAAAGTTTAAATTAATTCTAGGTTCCTGGAGTAAATTTTTGACCTGAAGCTTCTGATGGGACAGCTTTAGTAAACTGTGTTTGTCTCAAACAATATATTTTGTTTTGAGAACGGGTACATGTAACTTGAAACTTATTCTGAATTCGTATTGAAACTTATTCTATATTCGTACTATTCTTTGGAATTACATAAAATGAATAAAGACCGGTTTAAAAAGTAAAACTAAATACATAGGTATACATATTTACCAGTATACTTACCAATAATAGAACCAAAAATGTATTGTGGATTTTAATTATGCTGGTACATATGTATATTTATTACTAGCTGTACCCGCGGTTTCACCCGCGTTTATGGTTACTGCGCCGACCACGTGGGTCGTAGCATCATGTTATATCTTAAAGTCTTCCTCGATAAATAGGATACCCGACACAAAAAAAAATCATTTCGTGCTGTAGTTCCTGAGATTAGCGCGTTCAATCAAACAAATAAACAAACAAACAAACTCTTTAGCTTTATAATATTAGTATAAATTGATCTGTAATATTTCAGACCAACCCTTGTACTTCATTTATTGGCTAAAGTGCTATTACATATTTCTAGAACTTCTTATTATGACTTAAAATAGATTGCCAACGTATATTATATATATTAACCAAATACTAAGCATTGCAAGCATTTGATTTTATTGTTGAGTGAGCAAACCGATATAGTTCGGGATCAGTCAACTAATAAAAGTCAAACATAATACACAACGTAAACGAGACAAACTAGTAAAACGCGTTGAGCGTAAAATTGTTTATTTTGCCGAGTGATTTAAGATTATATGTTTGACATAACGATATCTATCGCTAATAATACGACAGGATTGCGGCGTCACCCGATTGAAAAACACCCCTAAATCCTTTATCAGAAGGCCGCACGCCCGCTTTACCGCGCTACTGCTAAATTTACATATACTTATCGACACCGCACTTTATTGGGAGTTCGATTGCAAGAACATAAATATTTATGCATTTGCGCCAAAATAATAGTTACAACATTATGATAAGAGTCCATAAATGAAAATGGAAATTGAGTACCTGAACCAGGAATACCTGAGTAAAACCATTTCCTTTCGATGTATTGGAACATTTATTTATTTATTAGTAAATTGATAAATATATAAAAATATAGACAACTAACAACCGACAGACGTTGTCCTGACCAAACGTTGGCGTCCTAACCTACCGGCTCGAATTGTGGATGTAAACCATCCAATTACCTACTTAAAAAGATACAAAGCATTCCATCGAAATTGGTCCAGCCTTTTAGCAGGAACTTAGTGAAACATAGACGTACAGAATAATTATAACTATATACATATATAAGATACCGTATGTTTATTTTATCTATGTAGGTGTCAGACGTTTAATAGTCGAAAGAATTAAAAATGGTCCTACTAATCCAGATATCTGAATATTTACGAATACAGTGTTACCCCATATTGCCTGCTAATAAGTATTCGTGACAACCAGAATTAACAGTGCAATATGATCTCCAAGGTAGGTACAGAATGATGTAATTTTTTATAAATGTACACTAATATAAGAGTTGGTATTCTCCTGCTACTGTTTCACCTCACTTATTTATCGAGCAACAAGATTGTCTCCCCGTCCCCCTAAATAGATTTATTAATCTACAAAAGAAGAAAACAATTTCAGAAACAATGTCGCTTGGTATTACGGTATTAGAAATAATGTTACGATTATTAGAAACATAATTGGAAGTTGTTACCTGCCAGTATAATATAACTCAAGCTACCTACAACATGCACTGAATATAAACGCAATACAAAATCCATTCAAGAAGAGACTAACAATAGAAATAGTAAATAGTATCTTCTAATATTAAATTCTGCTTGAGGCAAAGAACAAAGAAGCACTAGTTATTATAATTATCTGTATGTAGATACATTAGTCATGAGCACTCTGGTGCACTGTCGTGGCTTAAAAGTAATTTTTATGACATTTCATCCATTATTAAAAGGGTTTACAAACAAACTCGTTTGCAATGAAACAGAACTGCCGTAACGAAGACATAATAAAAACAAGTCCTGAAATTGTTTCAGTGTAGTTACTGCGCGCTAATTGAGCACAGTAATGGTTGAATAAATTTGTTTGGACAATAAAGACGCTTAAACTGAACTATGTCCTATTGTTGGAGGTCCAAATTGCTAATTTGACCGCGTAGATTTAATTATGCATGCCGTCCGCCGAGAGGGGGTCATAAAGGAGGGGTGTCACAGGCAGGCTTGTTTATAATGTAGCAAGTAATGCGCAATCCAACCCAACCCGCCTGCGCCAAGTATTAACTTTTTATTACACTGAACGAACTTTCGCGGTTTACGGCCACACAGGGGAGGGCACGGACGTGTCAAAATTTAAGCGGCTGTTATTTTAAATGCAGCATACATTTATTTTTTGAACCTGTCAGCAATATAGGCCAGTGCATTTTTTGAATAAAGAATATAATGTTTCGGTCGTATTACATTTCAGCACAGAGATACTCTGTTTGCACATCCAACCGTTATTAGGCAGAAATGTAAACATAATTTAACTCATCATAACATTAATTACAGCCTGGGCTGTGTACATAACAAACATCCTTCCAACCCGCATGCATACACCACGGTCTCAATGATAGATGAAGCGTTGCTATTTTCAAATAAATAAGTAAAAAAAAAACAGTTCTATGAATACTTAAATGAGCTGAAAATGCACAGGCATTGCTACATTCTGGTCTCGTGGGTATACCAAGGTTATAGAAATAGCGATTTAATTATATGGTTAAGCTGACGCCGCGCCGTACAGTTTGGTCCCAATAGAATGCATCGGCTGTCCAATAAATCGTTGACAATTAACTTAATTTATCGACAGATTGACATCGGCTAGTGGCTTTAGTCCATCGAGATGCTGTGAGTTTGGCAAAATTTACAAGCTAATTGGTCTTTGGACGGCTCAATGCTTTACTTGACACTTGGTTTCTATTTATGCCTCATTGATCCCTTGAAATATTCGAGGGTTCGAGGTTAAGTTTATTAGCTTGCGCTTATTATTGCAGCTGACTTCGTCAGTTTCGGTCTAAAAATGTGTTGGCTTTCCTGTTGACAATATTTCAGTAGAATCACGGCGTCTTGTAGCATCACGCCATAATGCGGCATTTGAGTATAAGTAGATGGCGAAATGTGGATGTAATACGCTTCTACCTGCCTTCGGTGTCAAATGGTGTAAGCTGCACTAAGGATAAAAAAGTTGAAGACAAATATAATATTGTTTCAATGGTCTATAATTATCTTTTATCCGTCGAATGCATAAAATATAGATAGCCCGCCAATGAGCCGTACACGTTTAGTACAGCATGGTCACCGTTTTTATAAAGGACACACCGAGCAATAGAAACTCTCTTTCGATACGTGTTATCGGTAACAGTAAACTTTCCTGTAATAAGTAATTCCATGCAGGATACACATTAATTCTGATATATATGTAGGTTCGTTGTATAAATTCTCTTATATAATAGTTTGATCCATTAATAATAAACGGATTTAAATATAAATGTATTACATTTATAATGGAGCAATCGAAATATAAACTTTAGCATTATATTGTCTTCCGATTTACGCGAATGCTAAACATTTATAAAGAAAATTAAATTTTAATTTATTTATTTATCAGGAAGACCAACAGCTTTGAAATACATAGTAGTGTAAAAAATATGCGACAGAGAGCCAACGATAGGTCTCCACGACTAATTCTTAAATAACAATGCGTGGACAGTAATTATTTTATCAGTTAACATTACATGATATTACATCTAAAATATAACAAATAAAGTAAAATTAATCAGAATTACATCTTGTAAAAAAGTCAAGATTGAGCATGCGCTTCACTGCATCCGGTTGAGTATTAAAAACGTCAATGTCGAACTTTCTTACTTGTTCGTTTAAAGTATCACTCGCTCGCCAGATAAATGTATTCTGTCTGTATTTTGTGGATACTAAAGGCAGGTGAATAGACTTATATCGTCTCGTGCTTTTCGTAGGTACGTTAAAATTCATTTTGGAAAGTAAGCCTGGTCAATCGATTTTGCCAGATAACAAATTCATTAGATACATGACATCTGCTATCATACGGCGGTTGGCTTACGGCTAGATATGAAATTAAGCACATAGTTTGAAGTAATTATCGGACTTATATTTTATTTTCAACTTATAACATAGAAATGTTATAAATTTGCTTTGTATATTTTTAATTCGAGTTGCGTATGTATTATATCTCGGGTTCCAGACCTGACTTCCGAATTCTAATATACTACGCACAAAAGTACAATACAAGATTTTAAAAGTTTTAGCCTCCTTAAATCTATTAGATGCTCCCATCACAAACCCTAACGCTCGCAAAACCTTAGTAACTGTACTATCAATATGATGAATGATGAATGAAATGAATGATGAATGATTTATGGTCGTTTAGATGATTTTCTGATGGTAATACGACAGGATTCCTACTATAGGTAACTACTACGCATTTGGTAGGATTCAAATCTAGCTTACTCTGGATGCAATAATCTGTTAAGCGTGATAGGTCTGATTGGAGAGCGAGGCAATCGGCAGGCGTTGAGACTGATTTAAAAACCTTCATATCGTCCGCAAAGGAGAGAAGGCGAGAATGATGGAAGCATTGGTCGATGTCTTTTACGAAGATCAGAAATAACAGAGGGCCAAGAAGTGAACCTTGGGGAACTCCGCTAGGCACCATTACCCAGCTAGACACATAATTATTAATCACTACTGCTTGGGATCGATTAGTTATATAAGAAAAAAACCATCTCAACAGGTCACCTCTGAAGCCTATCAACTGTAGCTTAGCTAGTAAGATGGTATGATCAATTCAATCAAAACATTTCGTATAATCGGTGTAAATTATATTAAAATAAAGTCTTTATTTCATTGAACTGAAGACGAGCGTTGTGAACGTTATTCCAAATGTATTCGATCATATCGCATATCGACCATTGGGCAAACTATGAGTGTCATTTTAATCGAAACAAGCTAGTAGCAAGCTGGCAGGTAGCAATATTAAACTCTTGTTCAATTTAGAAATGGTAATGTGGTCTTTTCACTTTAACATTTTAAAGCGCAGGCAAGTGTCCACCATTCAGGCCGTTTATATACAGACCTGATATTATATATTTATTTTAGTATTTCACTAAAGTAATTAACTAAAATCTATGTAATTTAATTTCTTTTTCTGTGGGGGTTTGTCGCCCCCGGAGAGGTATGCATTGACGCACACCTCTCCGCGGGGCGACAGAGAGATTATGTCGGACTCACCGGGGACAAGATATACCGGTAATAACAACTAAGCCTACCACCGTGTTCCTCAACATAACCAGAGCCAGCGTGACCATGCGAATCACTTTCACATGTAATCGCGACCTTGACGAGGTTTCTGCCCACCGTATGAAATAGGGATGTTGCGAATATTCGCATCCACATCCGCAATTGCGGTGCTTCCACATCGATTTGGACACCTGCATCTACATCCGCATCTGCAATAATCAACGCGGATGTTAATGCGGATCCAATTATAGAGCAGGTTGTGACAAAAAATATAATGGGTGGGCCGAGGAATAGCGCAATGATTCTTCAAGTGATGATGTGAAACAAGAAACAAATTCAAATAGCAATAACTGATTTTTGTATTATATAAGATACTTTTTATTAAAGAAGATGCGGAATTTTTATCAGCACCCGCATCCGCAATTGCGTAGCAGCCCCATCGATTTGGAAATCCGCATCCGCATTTACGGATGTGAGCCTTCAAATATCCGTATTACTTGATGAAAATAACTTCCTCGCAAAAGAAGGCGATGGCGTTCCACGACCTCTCACTGCGGACCACAGACTGAACCACGGTCGGAAGCGAGAGAGCAATAATTCCGACTGCCGCGACCAATTCACGGCGCTGCGAAGTCCTGGCAGGGCAATCCGCCAACGTGTGCAGCGCTGTGTCTACGACAACATCGGGACAGTCGCCGTGGTGGTGATAACCAGGCATCTCTTGCCAGCCTATGCGACACACTAACTTGCCCAAGCAACTATAGCCAATCATTACCTTTTTTTTTGTTTCCCAGGAAAAGGGAAGGGGACGGCACCAGCGGGGTGTGTGGGACTCCCAGCATAAAGTGCTGGTATACCCACTAAAAAACCTGGGGTGTTCCCTCTCTCACCCAATGGGGGGGCCAGTCGGGAGCTCTCAAAAGATTCGTCCATAGCAGGCCCTCCGTGTGGGTGCGGGCCGGGTCAAATGGACCCGACCACCTCTCGTCCCCAGGGGAGAACCTCACCGCTCTCCCCTTTCGACGTTAGAAGGCGCGCGGGAACACCGCGCGCGCCCCCATTGGGCTTTTAATTTACGGGTGGCAGGGTCCCTTGAGGCCCCGTCACCCGAAGCCTCTAGGTGGGAGGCAGGAGAGCGACATAAGCGCGTCTCCTGCGTCCCCTCCTCCGGCGGCAGACATCCGGGGCGTAAGGATCTTCCTCACGCCCTCGCTCCGCCATGAGGTGCTCGGCAATGAGGTCCTTCTGCGAGATGACAGTCTCATTGCACCCCAGCACCTGTCGTCGCCGACCATCTTGGATACGACGGTCGACAACGAGAGGTCTGGGCCAGTCATGGCGACCAGGGCACAGCGCTCCGCGGCCCACGCCGGGCACTCCTCCAGCGTGTGCTGCGCCGTGTCCCGGTCACACTCCTCACAATGGTGACACCTGGTTGTCGGCTCCCTACCGGCTATCTTGCACAGATACTCTCCGAAACAGCCGTGTCCGGAGAGCACCTGAGTAAGCCGGTAGGTGAGCGGTCCGCGCCGTCTGTCCATCCAAGCCAATCATTACCTGTGTCAGCCGGAAGGTAAGAGCACCATGCCGCTCTCCAGCCACTTCTCAAAAACGGGACTTACCGCCACGTTCGTGGCGTACCCGATGTAATTAAACCCCTAATTATACCCGTAAATCGACAAAAATCAAGAGATGGGCATAGTGTCACTTTAGAAGTAGTTCACCTAACAAAATATTTTATGGATACATAGCTTTTCTCTGAAAATACAAAAATCACAGGTCAATCTCAACCCTACTATAGTAGCAAAGCACTGAATAATTTTCGGTCACGTGTATATATAAATTATTACATTTATATGACATTAGTTGCACTCTATTTACTCGTACGTGCGATGTAACTCCCACTCGTATTTACAAACATTAACATGAGGTTTCACAGTCCGCTCAACGCACAATATACAGAAATCCTATTACCAAAAACATTTGTGGGACAAACTACACTCGCATATATAGTACTTTGCTCACTATTCTACATTAAGCTTCAGAACTTTTACCTCACTCTGTATTACTATGTGCACTATCCATACTAAAATAGTTTGTTGATATATTAACAATTTTAATTGAATTAGTGTTTTGTAATATTGTATATGTTATTGCCATGAGCACTTTTTAAGAATACGATTCTTATTGACTACTTTAGTAGTCAATAAGAATCGTATTCTTAAAAAGTTAATGTAAACGTTTTTTTTTGTTAAACATGAACCTTTAAACGACAGTATTTAATATATTAATATTGCGATCGCTATGATCACAGAACATACTACTCTGATATCTTCTGTGGCTATGATTCATTTTTAACCAATGACCAGTGTTGATTGTGAAACAATTTCCATTCCACAACGAACGCAATACAAGCACCTTTGTTAACTTGGATTACTATATAAAGTAATAAGTATATTGCAGTCAATATACTTATTACTTTATATAGCAATCCAATTTAAAGGTGATTGTATAATACGCACGTGCGCATGCGCAAGAAACACATGGGCTACATGCCCGGTACGAGTATCTGGAGTAGGTTGTTCGCACGATGTATATCCGCGGCAGTACACACAAGTTATCTAGGAAAAATCGCTTATGCCTCTTGTACTACAGTACGTTTATGAATACAGGCACAAAACACTTCCATCCAGATTCTAAAAGGCTACGCAACAATGCGTGGAAATCAAACTCATGTCAAGAGATATAACAGATTGATGGTAATAATTCGAAGTAGTAGTCAACTAATCAAAGGAACATGCGTTTGGCCGCCTGTTCTCATTTTCTTGTGTTGATCTGCCTTGCTGGATGTTATGGGCAAAGAGACAGCTCTGGTTTGCAACGTTTGTTTTTTCACGTCACAGGATGAATTACATTTTTATCTAGCGTTATGCTGCGACGGACTTACACACAACACATACTCGTAGTATACCCAGATACAGAACAAAAAATTGTAGATTACACAAATAACCACGTGGGATGCAATCCCACTTTGGATTTAAACTCAGCGTGGCCATAGCGACGTCATAGTCAAATCTGTGATAAGAGTGTCTACTGGTTTTTGACACCACCACTACCAAATACTAAAGTTAATAACACAACGTGCAACATTCATCTCCCGGCTATTCAAGTTTACATAATTATGTATATGTAATCATCTCCTCAATTTTGCTTACCAATATTATTTGGCTGTAAATTTAAGCTTTAGTATTTATAATAAACAAATTCATTATAATCGCTCATAGTGTTATAATGAATTGCTAACATTTGCCAACGTAATTATCTTGTAAACAGTAGGTAATCATTTAAGTCAAACAACTAGGTAAGGATTATGCCCTACGTCGGTCGCCGCAAGCATTAATGACAACTTGACAGTTTCATTTCAGAATGATTTATTGAAATTATTTGTAGTTTAAAGTGATTTAATTAGTATCAAAAAGAAAAGTATTAGCTATCTATAAATAAATTACTATTTATCTTTATTTATACACAGTCTCTATTAGGAATAATTTCTCATGAGAGTATGTAGTTATCAAACTATAATTAACTGTAAAAGAGAAATACACTATCTTTAACTATAATATACAGTTTTCTTTACCTTTATCGGTTCGCAAAACGTGTGTTCTCATTTCGCATTAAAGTAACGAAATAGCAATTAAGTATAGGCATACAAATAGTAAGAATAATAAGGCGGAACTTATAGGTTCTTTATGCAGAATAGATTTATAGAGTACGTAGGTTATGTTTAATGGAAGTCATGTAAGGGCGATGCCTCATTGATGCGTTTCGTTGCGCCGTCGCAGCGGATCAACGCATTGTATGCCACGCACGACGTCGCAGCGCAAGAAGACGACGCACGTCCTCAGTCCGTAGATTATCTCAGTCAGTCTCCACAATGGATCGGAGCAAACGAGTTCTATTGTTGCTTTTATTGCGCCACCGCCGTAAGAAACGTAGAAACAATAAATGATTGTGGATAACTCCCTTAATTGCTTTAAGAAATAGTGATGGTCAGTTTTTAACAGTGGAACACTGTCCGTCGTCGCACCGGAGCTCCGACTACGCAGCGCCTCCGACTACCCCCCGCTACGTCACTCGTCCGTCGATCCGTTGAAATGTCGCATGCGACGCCGCAACGCATTAATGTGGCATGTCACAAAAAAATATAAGGGAAACGTCGTAGCGTCGACGCTGCGACGACGCAACGCACTAATGAGGCAGAGCTCTTGTTCACTATCGTAACAACGTTGACAATTATGTGTTTTATTGTATCAACATATAAATTATATATCGTATTGACAGATTATAACTGAAGTGGTTATTCCAAAATATTGATTAAGATCGTTGCATCAAATTTGTGTTTTGATAAACGATGAATACATATGGCTCTTAATACAATTTGTATCATGTTAAAATACCTACATTTTATATATTCTACTAGATTTTGCCTGCGGCTTCGTTCGCTCGGGAACAGTACTTTTCCTGCAAGAAATTCCTTATATATCCTTTACCCCTGGCAGCATGTATACGAATAATCACGATGATCGTAGTTTGTAGTTTGCGTAGTTTATGCCTGAAAGCGTAACAAACTCACATTCACATTTACTGTATTGTGTTAGGATTCTATTCTTAAACCAAGTAAATTGACGAGGCACTCATATTAACTAACCATACAACAAATGTACGTTTGTGCCATGATTTACATATTTATACATACATACAAACGCTTATTACCCGAAGATGTAGAGACTACAGATTTCCACTTACTAAGATACACTCATACCATACATACCTCACTTATTTCATTCACTTTCATAACAAGCTTCAATGAACGTTGTAGTACTAATTCACTTTGTTCATTTGATGTGTAGTAAAATAAGTGTTACGTTTATTCTTTTTTAATTTATATTAATCTGTCAAGTCTTAGAATACCAGTCATATTTAAAATATCTATTATATCTGGTCACCGGGCCGGTGTGCCGCTGCGAATCAATAGGTTAAATTTTACCTTAGATAATATTATTATCAAACTAAACAAGAATAGGTATTGGGTAACAATAATTAACATATAGTGATAAGCATCGAGACCAAGCAATCCGATTCTGCTCCAGCTTACAACACTTTAATAAGGAGACAGCATACATATATTAACTTAAATATTATATAGTCAGATTTTTCAATTTGTAGTTTAACTTCACTTATGAATAATTCCACGTCAAAACGAGAGACTCAAAGACGCGATAACACTATAAGTGTAGTAAATCGAACTGATAACACTCGGTGCACAGATACTTGTCAGTGGCGAGGAAATCACTTAAACCATTGCGCCATCCTTGCCGTTACAATTTATTTATAGACTACAACTTGACTAAGTTTCGTCATTTAGCACATTTAAGGCAACAAAAGCCAAATCATTACGTATATTTATAGGCTCCAAGGACTTTTACTTTGTCTCCTAACTACCTACACAGTTCAAAAGCAAAATATGTCATTATTTCTGGCGAGCTCTTCCAGCATTAATTTAGTCTAATATATACTTAATCTTCTAATGTATTATGTATGTATGTAGAGCCAGAGAGCCAGTCAGGGATTTTATATATAACGTAATTACTTCTCAATCCTTACCTTAAATCGGAGAATTGCGTAATGAATTTAAATTTTGTTTACAATAATACTATTAAGCTCCATCAAACTAAGTCGGATAAGCGTTAGAAGTTTAAATTAACTTGTTAGGACGGGTCTACTGCTGGGCAATACAGTTTACAAACAAGACTAGACGAGCCTTTAGCCACTATTGCATACAAATTGGCATCCCTAAAATTACAATATGTGAGTTGAATCTCGCTATAATAATAAGTTGGAGAATGTAATAATCTGCGTTATCATGCAAGGGGACTTTAATCCTTATTTTATGTAAATATGATTTTAATTTAAATGCTGTGAAAGGAAATCTAGTGAACGAATATATCTGTGAGTTTAGAAACTGCGACGTATCCGTCATAATCAGCTTAGAGTGCTGTCTGTAGGTGCGGTTAGTGCGGAGAGTTCCAGGTGACGCTAAGCTTCTTTGGATACGTTCGTGTTGCATTTTGCTCCTACGTGAACTTACGTAAGTGGGTATTCGGTTATGCGGTGTACACACTGTTTAATCATATAAAACGTTTTAAGTAATAATATGCGAAATTGCGGCAGTGTAAGAGGATTCATGTCAAGAGGTACGAGGTAAATTTAAATTGTAATAGAATACGTGTTGAGACCTGAATAAAAGATAGGAAAACGAGCATGCGGATCGCCTGATGGTAAGCGATTACCGCCACCCATGGACACCCGCAACCCTAAAAGAGCTACAAGTGCGTTGCCAGCCCTTTAAAACAGGAATGAAGGAGGGAAAAGGCAAAGGAAAGGATAGGAAAAGGATCGGGATAACTGGGCCTCCGGTTCTCTCACTCACCGATACGAAACGCAACAGTACAGGTACCGTTACTTCACGCCGGTATTCTGTGAGAGGGTAGTACTACCCCGGTCGATCCGGCCCATTCATGCTGAAACCAGCGAGGATCTACTAAATAGACTACTTAAATAGAAGTAGCTGGGTTGGAGAATTATTTTGTATTGTGTTGCTTCAGCTAATAGTTTCTGTGCTTATTATATTAGCGTCGTGCTATCGGATGTGCTTACGCCAGGAATTCGAGAGCCTAGACTTTTTTTAAATGTCGAAATTTCTTTATTACTTCTTGTGTTGTGTACATAGGCTACGGTATTCGCTTACCATTAGGCTAGCCGTAAGCTTGTTTGACACATCTATAGTATCTAACGAGACCACCTGTACTCGCGTGAGTCTATGCACGAAAGAGTGTCTTCTGGGAGGTGAATTTCGCCAGCTATGTTTCACATCAAAATTTAACGCTAATAAAACACCTTTTCCCGTGCGATTGTTGTGGTTTGACGACCGGTTCGGAAAAAAATATACTTATTAGTTTTTTTATTGGAAAATTCTTAATGGTAACATTCAGTTCAAGCAATGTGCTCAGTAGATTGCAAAATGCCTCCTATTACGAACTAAAAAGCTGGCTGGCAAAACATTGTATATGTAATACAGTTCTGCCCACCCTTTCGTGATATACAGCTGTGAATGCGTGTTATTAAAAGGCTGGTGAGGAAAACGCTAATAAAACACCATGTAAACTATAAAACACTTATAGCACTAATGATTAGTTGATGTGGGTATGTCAATGAAAGATTAAAAAAGTAATCTGCATTTCCCCCATAAGTACGCGTTAACACTTATATTGTACATAAAAGCAGCTATTAACCTACTTTCCCTACTTACACCGTTATCGTGATAATGGCAACACGATACTGTATCTCAAAGTATCGACGATTTTATCTTGCTCTTTGACCCAGATTTATTGCAACACATTTTCATATTAAAATTTTACAGCCCTATATTTTTGGTGTTGCGGGGTGGCTTTAGACAGATGTAATGGCTTTTTTAGATAAGATAGTATAAATTTTAATGGGTTATCAAATCTGCCCAGTACTATATGGGTTACCAAATCTGCTCGGTAAAATAAATCTATTTTAATGGGGACATTGCTATACTACGTACTATGGATAATTTTATTTATTTATTAAGCATATTAACAGAATAAACACATACATGTAGGTAATTATTATCTAAGGCAAGGTCGTGTGCTTACGCCAATTACAAATATGCACAGTATTCACTTAGAGACATCTTATTTTTAATTATACTTAAGTCTTAAAATATCATACAAAACATAATCATTTCCTTTTATCTTTTTATGGAAGAAAATTCCTATACTAGTAATAGAAACCCGTGTCGCGGTAGAAGTTACAAACATTCAATTAGTCAGTCTGTCGACCTCGATGGCGTAGTGGTTAGTGTAACCGACTGCCACGCCTAAGGTCGTGGGTTCGATTCCCGCACAAGTCAAACATTTGTGTGCATGAATATGGATGTTTGTCTTGATCTAGGTGTTTCTGTGTATAATACGTTTGTATTTACAAAAAAAATATATATGTATGTTTATCCATTGTCTAGTACCCATAGTACAAGCTCTGCTTAGTTTGGGCTAGATGGTGTTGTGTGTATGTAGTAGAATATTATTATTATTATTATTATTAATTAACTGAATTAAAGTATATCCAGTCTCTGAAAATCATTTGTGGATCTCACAAATAATTGTGCCGTATGGGATTCGGATCCGCCATGTGTTCAAATAAACAATAAAACTCTAATAATGTACAAGGTTATTAGGTTCAATATGTGTATTATTTATTGATAAAGGATCGAATCTATAGAATTATAAATACTTACTTACGTACAGCTAAGAAAATATTATTACAATTATATGTCCAAATCATACTCATTATCGCGAAGATACACGATGAATGAATATTATCACAGAGCTTAGCTCTCTGTTATAATATTGATTCCCGAAATGTAATCTCATACATAATGAGACTCTAAAAAGTACTAAGACTATAATAATTTCTTAGTTACCGATATTAATAGAAGTATAAATTATAACTATGTAAGTTTGCCTCGATGGCACAGTGCTTGAGAATGCGAAAACTGTGCATGAGCAGTTCGAATCCCGAGTCGAGCAAAATGGTATTAGAATTTTTAACAGTAGCAGGGCGGCAGCTTATACTGAGAACTTCTTGGCAGAAAATTCTGGAAATTCATTAGGTATTGACTCGACTCAAAAATATTTTAGTAACATTACTTTTTTTAATAAAATATAGCCTATATTACTCGGTGGTAAGTAGCTTTCTAATGGTGAAAGAATTTTTATTTATTTTATTTTCTCGGTTGAGTAGTTTTTGAGTTAAATCCTTACAAACAAACAAGATATTAAATATCTTTATATTAATATAGATTGTTTGCCTTCTTGTCTTAGTCAGTAGTCTACATAGATCGTAACGTTGTGTAAAGTTCAAGTGGCTTGTGTAAATAATTATTTTATAATAATATCTTTAGCATCTCGATTCAGAATAACTAGGAGAGAAAGCAACAGTGAATCTATTGCTTCCTCTTCTTTATTAACAACCGAACATTTTAACATTTCAGTTTTATTCCTAGGTACTTCATATAAAAGTGTTTAAGTGATAAAAATATGCAACGTTTCAGCCTTTATTCATCGTGTTTTAATCTATAGTGTCTTAGCCGAATAGCATCGCTTGCAGCTATAAATATGCTTCTCGCCTTTAATAAAGATAGCCCGCTACTAATTAAATTAGCTGCTATGCTACGTGCTATGTTTGGGACATTAGTGATTATAATAAACCGTTGTTAATTATACCCACTGTTGTCTATAGGATATTTTTTATACAGATATGTGTTAGCAAGGAAAATTAAAATTCGGCGGAACGTATCGGTGTACATCCTTTTAGATTTTGTAAGTAATTTTGCATGAAGGTAAATGAAAATATATATTTGAATATTTATATATTAAAATAAAAAGCCTTTTATTTTACATTTTATACTTAAATACTTGATACATTTAAATAAATTAAAAACTGAATGAAAACAATACAATAATCATTTATCTCTAATTGTAATTAAGAAAATATTAGATATGCGCAAGTTTAAACATTTATAAATATAGGATAAATAATATGAAATAAGAATAGAATCAAATAATTAATATAATTAAAAATTTCTCGGAAAATACTAACAATAAATTGTTTGCTGGAAATAATTTGATTCATTTAAACAAAATATTATAATTATTGGTAATACATAAAATATAGATTTGTGAACCCCTCAATTGCGGGTGAAGGCCTCCTCCAGAGATACCCAATAGTCTCTGTCTAAAGCTTTTCCATCCATGAGTTTCCAGCAATTTATTTTATGTCGTCTGTCCACCTCACATGTGGGCCCTGACCATGACGTCAGCCGAATTGTACATCTGTCGTCGCTCATTCTCGCTATGTGGCCCGCCCATCGCCATTTTAATTTTCTTGAATAACTTAGAGCGTTTGTTACTCGTAATAATTCTCTTATGTCAGAGTGGCGTATTTATTAACTTGTCTAATATTCAGCATACTTCTTTCCATGCTCCTTTGGCAAGTAGTTATTTTGTTTTTGACTCGGCGTGTAAATTTCCGCGTTTGGCAAGCGTATGTGTACGACGGTAAGAGGCAGCTATTCATGACCTTCGGGTTTTTAATGGCACGCGGCTTTTGAAAATTTCCTTGAGGCTCCAGTACTTCCTCCAGGTTCCTTTTATTCTTCTCTATATTTTAGTTCGTTATGATTTTTGGTGAGAGACTTGTTCGCCAAAATATATATATGAGTCGACATATTCTATAGTTATATTGTCAACCTTTATTTGGTTTATTGCTGCATTTGCCTTTGTTTTATTGTAGTTGATCTCTAATCCTGACAGTCTACTTAATGTTTGTAGTGTAGCTATCACGTGTTCTAGCTCCTCGCTATTTTCCGACGGCAAGACTATGTCATCTGTAAACCTCAGGTGATTAATATACTTCACGTTTTTTATGTAGGCCGATTATATTCCAATTTGTCTTTTTGATTATCAATTCTAATCATGCTTCCGTTGCGGCCCAGTTGTCTCTTGTTTCACTCTATTGATGTTGTTATTGTAGAGGTATTTCAGCACTCTGATGTATTTTGCCTCAAAATATTGTGATTTCAAGGCTTCCCATATTGATGAATGGAGTACAGTATCAAATTATATAATATTTGAATATTCATATATAACTAACTTAATTACAAAATAAACATATATTACAACCGTGAATGTGAACTTGACCTAATAACCTTAGATTAATTACCGTCAGCGTCGTTCATCAATTGGGAATTGTGTACTTTATACACACTTGATTATATGACACTTGGTTTGCAAGTACGTAGTAATGGTAGGCAAACTCGAGCATGAGCATATCCTATATATTGGTTGTATAGTTCTAATATTGTAATATAAATGACACTAATGACGAAGTGAAAATCGTATAAAATGTAAAAGAAGTACAACATTTGACTATATATAGATCGGTAGGACACAGATTGTTGATACCTATGATAAATGTCGGTCGTCCAATTCTATTTTAGGATTTATAATACTTATCGACCTTCCAAGCAAAATAAATAAGTAACGAAGTAGAATGGTGATTGTAACATCATACCACATTGTCAAAATTCTATGAAGCCACATCACAAAGTAAAATATACATTTAGTATTCCTATTCAGCCAAACAGATTTAGTTTGGCGAATCTCACAGTTGATAAATTATACTAGTAATTTATCAACTATATATACTATAGTAGTAAATGGTGAAACGAAATACAATAAATAATATGTAATATCAGCCACATTTTATATATCCACGCCTAAACGTGGTCTTTCTAATAAAATACATGAACACCTACTCACCAAATATCTTACCCAAAAAATATGAATACCTCTTCGGTACAAGCAATAAATATGAAACGATATCTGAATACAAAATAATGGAACGGTCATAACATCACGAGCTGTCAAGTAATTGAAAAGGAAACCGTATGATACTCGTATTTATAAAAAAAGCTTCTTTGAAAGCAAGGTGCGTCAAAACTGGGGTTGTCCTTCCCATAATATCGTATGCCTGTGATACGGCGGCTTAATAATAAATTCCTTTGTGCAAAAGGAACAAAAAATTAAAATTCTTTTCGTGTCCCAGGGCCTTCTCCGACGCAGTTTTGTCATTTTGTTTGGAGGGATCTTGCATGACATACGCAAATCCCTCTGCTGAATATATGTATATGGAATAAACTACTAAGAATATCTAAGTGAGCAATATTAGACACGTTTTCTCATAAATCTTGCCATATTCGTTGTATGAAACTTTGAGATAGACTATTTTTCATAAAACAGTGATGGACAATATAAATATAAACTATTTGAGTTTGATATTACGCTGACTCCTACAGCGCCTATCATTTATTAAATGTCATTTGAAATAAAAATCATTGTAAGCATTTCTTTAATATACTTCAACGCAATAGCTACGAAATTATATTTTCATTTGTGATTTAAGATCGTTCATATGTAACAAGAATATCCAGTATCCATAGGCACAATTAACAACATTTTTCTGAATACGAATACACCTGGTAAGCACGGCGATTACTAACAGCAATATCGCCACGAAAACATTTGTTATAATAGTTTTACAAGTGTTGTAATATATGACATCGATACTTGGTTTGCAAGTACGTAGTAATGGTAGGAAAACTCGAGCACGAGCATATCCTATATTTGTTTGCAGATACATTCGAGCATTTGCAGTCCACAGTTGCAAATCACGCGATAATCAAGAGCATTAGCACGATTACACTCCCCGGTGAATTAGGAATTGCTTGTAATGTGGAAATCTGAACTGAAATAAAATCCAGCTAAAGGTTTTCTCTGGAAAACGTTTAATTTGGCCAAAAAGTGTAATACAGTTTAAACAGAACTTTAATTTTGCATATATACAAAAAATAATATCAGAAATACTGCTAGAATTATACATATACATTGAAATTCGAATCAAATAATAATTCTATCATTCTAATAAAAGTAAATACATTCTAAACTATGTAAAATTATTTAAAAATTCATATCTATGTCAAGTACGACGCTTACCTTTCGTCGAATTTAATCTTCAAAGAAGTAATACCTAACATGTTTCGAGCTGGGATCAAAGTAGTCATCGTGTGGGAGATCTAATGCTGAGAGGACAGTCTTGAAGTAGTGCCTGGTGAAGTTAACGGTGTCTTGAGGCCGCAGGAGCAGGATCGCTTGCAAGTAGTCGCGCACCGCCCCCGTGAGGGCTCCGCTCTCGGTCACGTACCGACCTCCCTCACATGTACGGATAGTCTGGTGAAAATATTTGATTATGACTATTGACTCTGTTTCACAGATATAGTAGAGTTGGACCAAAATAAATAGATAAACCTTGTAGAGCAGCTGAGTATTAGCCTTTATAGTAATACTATTTTTTGGAAATATTACTTTCTTTTAAATGAAAGGCTTTTAAAAATAAAATACAGAAAAGGACATACGATACCACCCTATATCCTTTTCTGTTCTCTTGACAACGTGTATACGAAATTGAATGAAGTACGGTCGATTAGTTTCGGCATGCAAGCGTAATAAGCAAACAAACCTACATTTTCATTTATAATATTAGTTAGGATATATTTAGGATAATGATATACGACAGAATGAGACAAAACTAAATACTACATGCTCTCTTTCCGTTCTATTTTAAAGTAGACGACAATAACGTTTTAATATATGTTAGAACAGAACTTAAGTCATACTAGAGTTTGGTCTTTAAATATTATTCATGGCCCAATAACAATTTAATGACAAACGCAGCAGGCAATATGCTGCTACCTGAAATCCTTCTTTTTCTAATTTGTATGAAATCTAACGATCCAGTTATAATAAATAAGTCGTCTAGTACAGATGACTTATTTGTAATAACTGAGTCTATGTATTTTTATAAAATGTAGACGTAACGCTTAATAATATAAATAACTAGCTGACCCGCGCAACTTCGTCTGCTTTACTTAGGAGAATTTTGCCCGTTATTGCAAAATGTTCCATTGATCCTCCGTTCCTATTGGTCGTAGCGCAATGTTATATAGCATATAGCCTTCCTCGATAAATGGGCTATACACTAAAACAATTTTCCAATTTGAAGTAGATCCTGAGATCAGCGCGTTCAACCAAACAAGCAAACAAACTCTTCAGCTTTATTAGTATAGATTCGTTCATCGGCTTACGATGGCCAGCGTCTAGACACAATGTTATCTTAATATGCCTAAACATATTGAGATATACTTTCAAGGTTATAGATAATACAAACATTATGGCGTTTCACAATAATATTATTATACATTTCCTTGCCTCGTTAACCATATTGCATAAATCAGCTGTGGTCGCGCGCTTGCAGGCTTCGCTTGTATTATGACCTGAGTTCGATTTCTGAATCGAAAAACGTTTGTTTTCTGTTAGAAAACTGTCAGTAGCAGCACAGAGTCTGGGTCTGATCTCCAGCTCCACCAGCTCTTCTCTCTCTTCTCTGAAAACTGGATTTTGCCTCCTAACCTATTAAACAATGAACTTAATCTGCGCAAAATAAACTTGATCGCGAAGAGACAACATGTTTAAAGCCCGTGCAAAGGATTACAGTTCAAACATCCAACTGCGCCATACGCTCCACTGCACTGAAACCCGAGAATACTCGTCAAAACAAAAACTTCGTCTTTCTCTCGAGTGCGGCTCCTATTTATACAATTCTCTATAACATTGCTTGTATACTGCGAACCTTTATAGAGTTTCGACCTCATTTTACAGTAAGTTAATATTAAACTAAACTTACTTGAGTAATCACGAAAAGTGTATTTAATTTAATTTTAAAAATACCTCTTTCTCTTTTTATCCCGCGGTGAAGTTTATAAAAAGTACAAAACTACAAACATACGATACCACGATTCAAAGACATAATAATTTATAAAATAGTAGATGCTACTTTCAAAGGACACTGAACAATCCCTAATATATGTACAACCAATATTATACTGTGTAAAAATTTTTGACCATGTTTGGATGATTGTTACCAAAGCAACTGCTACAACAACCGTAAACTGCTGAATGGATTTTGATGAATTTTGCCACGGACATAAACAAGGTCATGGATATCGAAAACTTTTTACTGGGATAAAAGTTTTCTATATACATCCCCGTATTTAGCAGTGATAACCTAGAGAGGCGTAGAGGCCTCCAGTTCGGCCTTTGACTTGCCGAATGTGTGTTTAATGTCTAATATAATCTATGTGCGTTTTAAATATTTATTTATTACTCGCTTCAACGGTGAAGGAAAACATCGTTCGGAAACCTATATGTCTCAGCGTTCTCCAAAATATTCTCGCAAATATGTGAAATCTGCCAAACCGCACTGGGCCGGCGTAGTAGACTTATGACCTAATCCTTCTCACACTGAGAAGAGGCCTGCGTCCAGCAGTGAGATACTATATATACATGGCAGAGAGGCCATATATGTCAACATGAGAATCATGTGTACGAAGCCTCGGGCAGAAATGTACTGCCCCAGTTATAGCAGAACAGGAAAGATACATAACAGATATTGTTCGTACCTTAAAGTCCAAGTAATCTGATAGCAATTGTAGATCCTCACGCCACGTCGCGCGCAGAGGTGCATGCTTTTCAATCTCGTCTTTTTCAGGAATAACTTTCAGTAGCGGGTTCAGGTGTAGCAAATAGCAGTTGTCTGCCCACTCATGACTTACTATATAGCCTAAATAATAAGTATCAATTTAGCTATTGTATACCTTTCACCATTTAGTCAGCAGCGATACTCTGATTTTTCGAAGAAATGTGCTTTTTAAATAGTTATTAATCACTCGCTTTAATAATGAAAGAAACATAATGAGGACATCTGCATGTCCCAGAGTTCTACATAATGTTCTCAAAGATGTGTGAAGTCTGCCAACCCGCACTGGGCCAGCACGGCATATACTATGGCTTAACCTTCTGATAATGAGATGGGGTCCCTTCCAAGCAATGGCACAGTTTATAAAAAGGGTTGATATTTTTATATTATACCTTACACCAAAATTCTAGTTTGCTCTGAAATTACCTACTATAATTTACGCAGTTCCACCTCTGCGGCTCCCTGCGTTCACCTGCCACGTCTGTTTTTTACTCTAAGCAACTTCTGAATGAACTAAAAGTTTGCCACAAAGTACCTATACTAGCAGTCGAACACTGATTGGTTAAGGTAAGGAATACTAAAGCAAATTCTAACCCGAATCTAGTCTAATGTTTGTATAAGGAATGACTAAGGAGCGTTTGGGAGGAAACTGGTATATTTGAGATAAGATACTCTAAACTATCATTAATCCTCTATCAATAGTTTCGGAATATGCAGTTCCGGTCAAATGATTTTGCTGTGCTTAGATCAATCTAACTAAAGCTAATTCATAGTCTGTACGGTATTACCAGCTGTAGACAATAGTGCAAATGATAACTAAACGTTGTAATAGGCTATCTAACGTATAAATAATAATAACTTATTTATTGCCATCCGCGTAGACTATTGATATTAAAAGTAATTTGCAATAATATATAAAATATCCAAAAAATCTCAAAATAAACAAAATTTCTTTTATTTTGAATTACGTTTTTATTGAGTACGTTTAATTTGACGTCACACGTTTGTAAACGTTTCCTGTCATTGCTTGGTGTCCAATGCTTATTTACGGTTTTGGACTGTTGCTTCCACTAAATAGTTCCATTGATGGGTCCAATAGGATTCTCAAGTTTGTATGGCTCCATTGGTGGGTCCAATTGGATCTACGAATTCCGATAGTTTCATTTAGTTGGTGGAGTCAATAATCTAAATTTTAACAAGTACAGATCCGGTCTCGTAGCTCCATTGTCAAAACCTTACATAAAAAATTGTTAAATTACACTATATTTCGAATTATCAGGCAGTTTGGACAAACAAATGAACATCACAAAAACAAAATAATGAACATCACGATAACAAATAAACAATTGTTTTTCTGGACAGGGCAGGAAGATAAAAGCTAGACACTTGTTTTTCATCATCTATATGCGATGAACTTTCAGAAAAATACATACATGCAGTTTTAAATCTTATCAACATTGCATAGAATTTAGATTTTTCTTATATTCGTGATCAGTGTCATGTATTGGAAAAACGTCCAAAATTGCTTGCACCTCATTTTCCTCAAGGTCATCGCATATAGATTATGAATTACACGTGCGTGCAATTCTCAGATCTTATATAGATAGAACTAATAAAAATTGGAATCCAAAAGTAATTCATTACGATTTTGAGACAGCAATGACAAACGCTTTAAGAAAGGTGTTTCCAACAATAAAAATTATGCGGTGCTATTATCATTACATCAATTCCCTGTGGCGATAAGGAAAATATCTAGGTTTGAAAGCAAAAATATATCGTCGCATAGTGGGTTTGTGTACAGCACTTCCATTATTACCTGTAAATTGTATATATGAAGGATGGAATTATATCCAATTAGAATGCAATGTGATGCAAAAGTTAAAACCGTTTATGGATTATATGAATATATATTGGTTAAAGAATGAACAATTTATTAAAGAATGGTGTGTTTATAATCAACTTCATCGCACAAATAACTTTGCAGAAGAATGGCATGCTCGAATAAACCGTGCGATAAATAAAAATTATTTGATGATCGCTAAGTTGCTTTCTGTTCTAGAAAAGGACATGTCTATTAATAAAATGAAATTTGGTATTGCTAGAGGTGGACATTCTCAAAGCAACAGGAGCATGCTACAAAAAGACAGAGATGTATATATTATTGTATTTACAAATAACAGTTGGACATTTCTTAGAGCAAGTTCGATAAACATTCCTTTTTAACTAAGTTCAAAATTGATACATTTTACTAATTGTGTAGGTTATTTAAAAAATATGTGTTTTTACTTATCACTTTATTCTATATTATTTGTATTAGTTCTATCTATATAAGATCTGAGAATTGCATGCACGTGTTTGTCATAATCTATATGCGATGACCTTGAAGAAAATGAGGTAAAAGCAATTTTGGACGTTTTTCCAATACATGACACTGATCAAGAATATAAGAAAAATCTAAATTCTATGCAATGTTGACAAGGTTTAAAACTGCATGTATGTATTTTTCTGAAAGTTCATCGCATATAGATGATGAAAAACAAGTGTCTAGCTTTTATCTTCCTGCCCTGTCCAGAAAAACAATTGTTTATTTGTTATCGTGATGTTCATTATTTTGTTTTTGTGATGTTCATTTGTTTGTCCAAACTGCCTGATAATTCGAAATATAGTGTAATTTAACAATTTTTTATGTAAGGTTTTGACAATGGAGCTACGAGACCGGATCTGTACTTGTTAAAATTTAGAATATTGACTCCACCAACTAAATGAAACTATCGGAATTCGTAGATCCAATTGGACCCACCAATGGAGCCATACAAACTTGAGAATCCTATTGGACCCATCAATGGAACTATTTAGTGGAACCAACAGTCCAAAACCTTATTTACAGACTTGAAGTCTCGACTCCATATTGCCGGAGCCTCAGTATATAGTGTCTTATTTATGTCCGGAGCAACGTTTTAACAGCTTAAATAATTAATGTATTATGTAAAGATGTTCTTAAAGAAATACTTAAAATAATAAAATATAAACATTATTTGGTCCTCGGTCCTGTAACACAGGATTTAATACATGCGCGGGAGAAGACTTTAAAAAGAGGTGAATAAAAGTATCATTCTAAAATGATATTTATATGCAGTTACATTCTTACCTCTAAGAGTAAGCACAGTTAAAGTCTGATGAATATATCCAGAAGGTTCTATAATGTGCCGTTCTATTTTCGCCACGAAAAGCGGTGTTCCGTTTACGATTGCTTGACTAACACCGTGGCATACCTGGAAAGTACATAACAAACAAAGATTTAAATATGGTCCTATTTCTGGACGCTATATTTTCATCTAACACACAATGCCAACATGATACCAAAATTATGAATATAGTATTATCATGCTCACTCATATTAAAATGGTACACTATCGTTCTCTATCTAATGTGTGAGCTTCTTAGTTTGGACACTTATATGCAATGTTAGTACAGTGAGTTATTTATATATTTGATATTAACATATAATTATGTTTCAGTTTGTTTTTAATCACATTAATTATTAGGTTTTAACGTCAATCATAACTTAATTCAAAACATCACACAATGAGTCTTGATTGTACCTATATATTTTCATTAGTGCTTCTTTTCATTACATATGTACATAGTCACCATACATATTGTTCATACATACATAGTCTTACGCATATGTCCTCTGAGAAGTAGCTATAATTTTAGGTCTCATGTATTAGGAGGCTAACCTATTGCCATTATCGGGCACAGTACCGACCAGTCTCCGTGCTATTACTGAGTATATCAAAGCCGAAATACCCGATAACACTTAGTGCGATCCGGGAAATGAACTCAAGACTCCATTAGATAAACTACCGCTGCGCCAGCAAAGCATTTTAATCAAATCAATCAATAGCTATTTAAATAGAACAATACTAGGCTGAGCCAGTTCCAGATACCCGGATTTATTGAAAATGCTCTTATTCATTAGATAGATCAATAGTAATAGATTTGCCTATTAATAACGAAGTTACATTAGTCGTTTCACAAGAAACATTAATTAGTCAATTCAAACTGCTGTAGCGGCGATATCTGGTTACATAGCTCATGAATTCCTAATTCCAAAGTCCACTAATAATTGGCTCAGTTATTTTACAGCGCTACTTTGATAAATCCGCAGTTAATTATTCATTATATTTTAATAGGATTGTGAACTGACATGAGCTAGAATTAACATTAGCTATACAACTTCTTAAATAAGACAGTTACTACAAATTATTTGATGATCTTTCTTATTAAAACGTAAGATAAAATTAGGAGCAATGCTATCTTCCTGGGGGAACCATGGATTGCTACGCAGATGCCTCGTGTTTAATTCCACGGTAGCCATCTCTGACAAGTTATGTGCGAAATCGTTCGCTTTTACGCTAAAGAAAAACATCGTGTGGAAATGTCTGAGAATTCTGCATAATATTCTCAACGATTAATGAAGTCTACGCAGGTCCGAACTACTGAGTGAACTACTATCGTGGTAGACTAAGCTTGTCCTAACTTATCTCATACGGAGGAGAGGTGCTCAGCAGTAGAACAATTTAAAAACATTGGCGGATCCTACTAATATTATGTATTATCGATTTTATATTTTGGACAACTTCTGCACTAGTACCTAATAATGACTTTACAAACATTCAAACAACGGACACAAAACATCCAGACTCGGAAAAACCATCTGTGGATCACACAAATTTTATTCCCATGTGGGATTCGAGCCCACAACACTCGGCGCAGTGGCAATGGGGAGATGACCACTAAAACCGTAGTGGTTTTAGCCATACAAAGTTTGTTAAGATATTTGTTACTCAATCTCGCTTCAGATTCATCTGTTTAGAACCACTAAACGAAATGTAAACGACGAAACTTAGCACACAGATAGACAACATCCTTTTTATTTTTTTAATTATTTTATTAATGGTTTTTTCGTCATATGAAGCGTATCAAACCCATTGTACCCGAAATAGTAATTCGCTTACTCTAATAATATAACTAATACCTACATTTATTTTTATAGAGGGAGTCGGTGCTGGGTCTACGATACCAATCGATAGAATGCCCGCGCTAACTCTGATGCAGGCTCACTTAGCACACTCTGTAGAAGTCCTACGTTATTCCGCTCCAAGCCATGTGTTTTCAGAACCGACTCCCTTTCCACCTCGTTCCTGACACACTCCATCAGCAAATGATGCACATCTTCAATCTTTCCACAAGTCCGGCAATTTGGAGAGTCCACCTTTCTCATAAGAAATGCAAATTTTGCCGATGGATAGTGTCCGCAACATAGACGAAAAGCCAGTTTTAACAAAGAACTGTTCAAATCATAATTAATAAACCACGGCACATGAGGAGGCTCCGACTGTACGGTTTTATACCATATGCCTTTCTGTCTACTACGGTTGTCAAAAAATTCTTTCCATAGATTATAAGAGATCGATTTATATTTTGAGAGAACCTCAGAATGACATGGAGCAACACTTTTCGATATACCTTCCATTATAGCTATCTTTGCAAGCCGATCAGTCTCTTCATTGCCTATTAGCCCAATATGGGATTACTACCTTCCTTAAATTTAGATTATAACAATAAATAATTGGTTCTGAAATTGCAACCAGTTGTACTGACATAATAGAGGTGTTATTCATAATTTTAAAGCATACAGATTTTCTACATATTAGATCAAAGAAGGCAGCACCCGAAAATATTGAGCTTAGGTTCTTTGAACCATCTGAAAAAATTCTGTGATAACCTAAGTATTTTTCATCTAGCTCTTTTAAAATGTAATGTTTAATTACGCTAAGGTTACATACATTTTTAGGAACAGTAACACTTTCTATGTTTATATTGATTGTGTTTAAAATGTCTATATACGAAACCCAGATATTGAGACTAAACATTTCAAGACCTTCAAATGAGTGTATGTTATCTACTTTAGTATCATTGTAGGCTGTTACAAGCAAAGGTATTGTCTTATTTATCCAATATAGCGAATCACTTAGAGTGCTAAGTCTATCCAATAAATGAATCGATAGAATATTAGCCCAAGAAAGTTCCTTTAAACAAAACTTATATGCTAAAAATTGTCTTCTAACATGAAGCGGTTATATACAGAGTTCGCTTTCCATGGCATGGGTAGGTGAACTTCTAACAAATCCTCCAATTACTCTTAATGCTTTATTTTGGATTTTATCTAATTTGTACAAGTGCGTTTTAGCACAATGTCCATAGACCACATCCTGGATGAATACTTAAGATATTTGTATCTTGCATCCATTCACATGAAATTCACGCAGGCAAATCTATAAACAGAACTATTATGACATACGTATTATAGAGCGTGTACTCACATATACACTTTCACATATGACGCCGTCTATCAGAACAGTGTCGGTCTTGATATTGCCTTTGTACCGACGGATCCCGAAATAACGCATGAGCACAATATTTGCACCTTCCAGCAGAAAATCGTGTGCCTTTTCAAACGTATGATAGAACCTTTTGACAACGTCTCGTTCGCCACAAATACGGGTCACTTTGTTGTAATAACCGTTCGAACATATCGCCATGTAGCTCCGTTTCTCCTTCGTTAGATTGTGCTTTGTCATGTGCCTGAGTTTATTAGAGAAAAATGTTACATATACACAATATTGCAATAAAAATACTAATAACTTGTCTAGTAAGGATGTATAACTCTATGTCGTTTCAAACAAGACCTGCGTCGTTTTGGAAAGATACATTCAACGGACTCAAATATCCACAAATTATTGTCTCACTGGTAAATCATGGAACAATCATGTGTGGACCTCTAAATAATATTCGATTCTTGATTTGATAATAGATTTATTATGTATCGATGTTTATCGAAGATATCGTATAACCTAGGATGGCAGTGATTAGTATTAGTTAATCAGCCATTATCAACGTTTAATTAATGCAAATATTTGTCACAGTTTCGTTTTTTTGTTGGCACGTTCAAATAATACGAATTTTAATAATCGTCCATTACACACAGTCATGTTTCTCTTAGTTTACATGCATATACAGTTATAGTTAGTTACGGTCTGAGAATCAAGCTCAGAACCTCATGATCGACATAAGCATGGGCAGTTAATTAAAATTTCTTACTCCGTTCTATTTTCTTCCATCGTATGAAGACGGCTATCCAAAATGGAGACAAGCTTGGAACCAGTTTTTGCGCCTTCTCTTGATGAATACGACACAACTTGAACCAGGAATTTGTCTTTATCTTCACCGAGAGTCTGGACACTTATGCTTATTCCTAAATATAAAACAGATCCGAGTAACGCAGATGCATACAGATTAAAGCAAAAGGCTTATTTTGAATTCTACTTGTAAGAAAAAGGACTTTTTGTATTCTAATTGCACGTCTAATTGTATGAAAGAAAATATCAACCAAAATCAACCAAAGGATACAGTTAGAGACTCTTCTTGTACTTCATACACTATTTAATTTACTTATCGTTTTCTTAGTAATATTTACTACTTAGTCTACAACGACTCTTTCAACTATATAATTGCACAATTTCATGGAAAATTAGTAAAGTTACAATGACTTGCTAGATTTCCATTTTTAAGTAGCCACTTGTAATATAACTGATTACAATAGTAAACATAAAATTTGACTGAGTATTGAAAAACGTGAATGCATATCTTTTCCTTAGATTTTCCTAGATTTAGAAATCGTATTCAAGTTATTGCCACGTTGCAAATCGCAAGAGTCAGTAAGAATACCCACATAGAAAAGTCATTATTATCTTACAGCTAGTTAAAACCAATTATGCAACTTGACTAATAATATTCGGTTACCATGGCCCGTAAACGCTTATATAACACTCGCTCAAAATGAATTACAGATACAGATATTTATTATTCTTGATCCTTTGTGGAAGATCCCTGACTAATATTGGATTTTTTTTATCTATTCAAGCTGCTACACCTTTTGTTAGCAAAATAAGTAAATGTACCTCCAACTGCACTACAGCAATCTAAAGATGTTTTCTTAACTCTCTTCTCATATTTGGGAGCTTTCACGCCGTGTATAGGACATTCATCTAATACAGGTATTTCGTCATGAAGGCCTTGTATCACGAATTTTTCTGGCTCAGAAGGTTTCTTCTCCAGAAACTTGTGTCTTCCGTAAGCGTAATCAAAAAATGTATGCTTTGGATCAACTTCGTGACACCATCGATAGCCATGTTTACCAGCGCGAACCCTTCTAAGTTTATTATCTTCTTGCTTAGAGCAAGTACAGACGATATCGGACAATCCTGTTTTCAAATCCTTGCAACTGCAAAACTTTGTTTTTGCAGGTGTTGTGTCACATAGGCATGGATCTGTACAATCACAAACGTAAAAGCATTTGCAATTATCTGGGTTACCACAAGTGCATACTTTGACTGGAAAGCATTTGCACAGACTTGGTGATTTAGCGTCGCAGGTACACACTTTAGGCTTATCGCACGTACAAATCTGTCTATCATCATCCCGATTGCAGGGATCCTTACAAGGAACATCTAGGCTGTCCGATGAGTCGCACTGGCAAATACGCTGCAAGCCACAAATACATGCGATGCGACAGACACATTCGTCACCTTTTCTACAACGGCATCTTTTCGGCTCCGGTACCTTCTGACATTCGCATGGTTCTTTTTCACTTTCCTCTTGTAGAGTTTTGTAATCGTAATAATTATATTCTCCCTCGTTGTAGAGTATTGAACTTACCGACGATTCTGCTTTATTTAAATTCAAGTTTGGTTTATGTTTACATTTACAAATTGGATAAGGAGCTACGAAAGGAGGGCAAACACATGGTCTTTCTACTTTATGACAAATACACTCTGGTATAATTTTGCCATCAGGATCACAAAGGCAAACTTTAGCTGTCTTACATTTGCATACCACTTTCGGAGGCCCAGGTTGACAAATACATATATTTTTCAAATCACGACATGTACATTCAAATGCTGTTTTAGCTCCACAATAACAAGGCATATTTGTAAAACAAGGGCATCTTCCTCTTTTATCCTTCTTACAATTACAAAGTATATGTGACTTTGCTGCGAAATTTATTTGTGGTAATCCATCAACCATCACCAGACTGTCTTTACTATGTTGAACTGGGGGAGGCTTTTTACAATCTGGAAAAAAAAAGAAAAAGAAGTCTCCATCGTATTCCTCTTCTTCCTCAACTTTTGATTCCTCTTCGACAAAATTCTTTACTTCGTAAGGTTCAGTCTTTTTTACTTCTGTCACATCGGATGATGATGTTTCGCGGCATGTCCACACAGAAGATGATGACTCATAGTCAATGTCACCCTCATAATGACCGCAACTCATAATCAAAGTTTCTTCAAAACATATTTCTGACTTTAGTTTATCGTCTGCAAAATATTATGATATACTTATTGTCAATATATAAAGAATAAGAGAACTATAAGTTATGTTAAATAAACCTACCATAGTAGTATAGTAATATTAGTATTCAGTGTTATACAAACATATTATATCCCATGTACCTCATACATCCCATATACATCACAAATCATAGTCTAAACAGGGATGGTGACTAAGCCTCTAGTTACTAAAGTGCAGTCATGTTTACTGTACGAATGGCATAATAGTTGACGCTACCTATGCGAAGAGTATGCAGATTCGATCTTGGAAAGATTTTTAATATAATCCGAGGCAATAGTCATGCTACATCAACCGTCGGGAAATATGATAGTTCGTGCAACATTAAAAAACTATCTAATATCTTAGATTAGAAAATCACTTACTTTACTGTCTAATTTGTCCTTACCTACATTGATATACAAAAACTAGCTTACCTATATAAAAGGGCAGTTGTGCTGATAAATCTATTAGTGATACATGGGATTTTACCGACATTTTAGTAAATGTTAATCTCTTTTTTTCTAATATTTCGTCATTATTGAGCACTTCGTTTAAAATAGGTAAGTAGGTATTGTAATATTTTTCTTTGTTCTGATTACATATACGACGCTTGTGAAATTGACATGGAAACACGTCGACCACGGTAATTCAAAAGAGGTTTGTTTGCAATTGCATTAATAAAACTATAGGTCCACCAATTTTCTCAAAGCAATGAGATGTAAAGATGTATTGTTCTTTCCTACTCAACCACACCTAAACCGTTAAACTCAGGTAGGTAGGTATATCCCGGTATTCAATCCGTAGTATTTAATCGGGCGGAACCGCGGGCAGAAAATAGTATGTAGTATTTATATTAATGTATCTATGCGACCTATTAAAGGTAATAATCACTGGCACAAATAATTCATATTAATATTAGCTATAAATGCAATAGGTATATATTATAATGTTTGTTTTTTACATTATACCTTACTATCAAATCCGTGGACGACATAAAAATAATTCACTTGTCGAAATTCTATTTAAAAATTCGATTATAATTAATAACGGATTTGTATCTGAGCATATCTCGTGGTGGCAAACCTCGGTAACGTTACGAAAATGTATGATGCGCATATGGTATTTACCTCTGGTACGATTCCCGGGTCGGTCAGTGTCACGGGCCTTATCTGTTAATTATTTTTTAGCAGCAGCACATACTTTGGTTCTGTACCAAGTAAACGCCAATTTAATACACCTCTGCCTACCCCTATGGAACTGATATAGGCGTGACTATGAATATATGTACCTAATAGTATCTAGTCGGCAAACGAATTCATTTCCAAAATTTGCACATCTAAATTTTGTATCCTTTTGAAGACAACGTTATTTTTATGACACACATTTACTTGTTATAACTTTGAGAATATTGTGTCTGACGATAAAAAACACGATGCGAACGTCGCAAAGAGGCGCCGTGCCGATGCCGTGAGCGTTGCTGATCAAGCGTTGGAGGGACATGCACGCTCGACAAAAGTTTGTACATTGTTACCGGTCTAATACAGGTTTTATTCATAAATTTAGTTAAACGAACGAATCAATACCGTCCACTGAATTAGGTTAGCACTTGTTACTATATTCGTTTTTAGCAATACATAATAATTTATTGTTATTCCATACATTGATTTTACTACGTGTAACTAAACGTAATTACGTTTCATTTTATATAATATTTCTATACATATTAAGGTATTAACTTATGACAACTTATATAATTTTGGAAGAATATTATTTATATTATGTCAATTTAATAAAATCTTGATATGAAGATATTTTTATTGTACTTTGATAAAAAAATTTAAGTGTAGATACACCAATGTTCACCAATCAAGTACCGTCTTTGCAAAATATTTCTGCGTTTCCAAGAACGACCGAACGACCGACTTGACAGATGATGTGGCCTAACGTCTATCGAGTTTTTTAAGAAATATTAATATAGAATAATTACAATGCGAAAATGATTGTGTTTAAACTTATTTTATTTACACTATTTATGTCAGGGTCACACTGTAAATACCCTGATAAGGTTTATTGTGTTAATGAAGGATGTACAGGTAAGTTTTGTGAGGAGTAATTATGTCAATTTTCATGCGATACCTAACTTTCTAATAACATGGGACTGTTTTGTAACTATTTCAGAACCTATATCTAAGGCGAAAACCTTATTACATTTCAACAGTGTTGACTTCGACCATTTATCTTTTCGTGGAAACAGCGATGCGTTAGTGTATATGAAATCAGCTGGTACGAATCCTGAATTATGGTTTGTACAAATAAACGGGAAATCTGGCTTCGCCAGCTCTAGATTCTTAAGAGAACAAAAGATATATGTAAAGGATCCCCAGTTTATTGTACCATACGAGCCTAAAGCACAAGAAAATGTTCAACCTGACAAAGTTCAACAAGCCCATGAAGTTTTTGAAGGCACTACGATTTATACCACCGAAACAGCTGTTAACAATGCCGAACCAGATGCTACTACTGAAGCCTCAGTGACCTCTTCAATTGAAAATCTTACTCCATCACTTGACAGTAAAGAAGAAACACTAAATGAAAATGTAGACAACACTATTGAAAATATTGCTAGTCAAGATAATGCTGAAAAGGAAGATGAGACACTTAATTCTGAGGCTTCGTCTCAGGAACACAATGTAGATGTTAGCTCAAACACACTAGAACTTCAAGACCAACCAGATGTACCAAATCAAACCGAAGAAGAGAACCAAAGCGATAAATCATCTGAAGATGCAGCATCTGAGTCTACCGAAGAATTAGATATGAATAAATCTGAAGAAAAGGAGCCAATAAATCCACAACAAGTTGATCAAGAGCTTCCCAAGGAATTGCCTGCTGAGACTGCTGCTCAGCAATTATTATCAACTATTAGTGGTACTTTAAACAGTGAGCCTTTATTAGAAGTGCCTGATAATAAAGAATTTAATAGTGTGACTGAACCTGAACAGACTGACAGCAATGAACTAAATAATATGTCTACTCCTAATACTAATGTAGAGAATATGCACTTAAATCCAGAGACTTCCAGTGAATCAAACTTACCTAATGGTGATGTAAACCCTGTTAATGTAATAATGGCAGATCAAAGTCAAGAAAGCATCTCTCAGGATAATGCAGACATAGTACAAAAAGTAACAGAGAGTAGTAATGACGCTGCTAATGCTAATGGCGCTCTAGCTGATGAAACAGCATTGCCATCAGCTGACCCATTGTCAATTGCATCTGAACAATTACCTACTGTTGAACCAATTAATGTTACACCAGAGACACTGAATGTATTGCCTGAAGAAATTCCACCTGAGAAATTACCCACACTTCCTCCACAATCAGAAATAGTGCCTCATCTTCCTCCTATATTGGAAATGATTCCTACACAGCCACCAGTTACAACAGAAACAATTCCAGCTTTCTTTCCCCAAGAAGCTCAAACTTTACCTGCAGTTGAAACTATCCCTCCACCTGTTGCAATAATCCCTCCACCTGCTGAAATAATCCCTCCTCCTGCTGAAATAATAAATGAGCCCCAGGTACCAGAGAATCAATACACACAGGATCAAGAATCACCTTTCTCTGAAGCATACACTACCACACCGTCACCCTATTATAGTTCCGAAGAAACAATATCTCAAGAAACTACCACTGAGTCTATACCTTCACATGACCCTTATTCTCCATCATATGAACCTGAAGATAACAGACAAACTGTTGATAGTGAACAACCACAAGATGAACCGAGTACAGTAACCGAGGCTACAGTGCAAGATGAAAATACAGAAGGCTTCTTCTCAAACATGTACTCTACTGTAGCGGATATATTGCCGTCTTCCACAGACGCACCTCCATCTATTTATAATACAGAAGAGTATCCCACATATGAGAGTGAGAAGAGTGAAAAAACTGAGGATAATGAAGGATTTTCATTTATGAAGTATATTATGCATACCTATTATTCTGTTATGGGAACTAGTGAGGAAACCAAAGCCTTGTTTGCCTCTGTTGGTAAGTTGATCAGTTTATCATTTTATACATTTTCATCTATAAATCTATACTAAATTAATTTCTAAAAGTGAAGAAAAGCATAAGTATTTTTATATCTATGCTACATTATGGAGATAATGGATGCAATATTTTTAACTTATTATGTTGCATCCGCACATGAGTTAAAACACAGTTGATTTTCAACCAGGTTTAGCATTCCAAGTGCTGACAGGTTAATTACATAATTATATGTATAAGATACAACTTTAGAATTAGAGGAAATCAGAGAGATGCCTATAATTTTATGTGATTGTAACCAGTGTATAAGGCCATAAAAAATGTTTTGGATCTGATGATTACCAAATACACTATTTATATGTAACCTAATCTCCTAATATAAACTTAAATATAATGTATCTAATCACATATATCTAATAACCTTAGCTGTTCAAATTAAATTAACCTTATTACTGAAACCAAGGTTAAATTAATTTGGCATGAATATTTTCCATATATATATATAGCTAAACCAAATTAGAAAATAAAATGTCAAGCACCTTTTATCAAGCTTGAGTCCCACCAGCCACATGATCTTTGACCTCAGACACTAAATTTTCCATGCATACATACATCATCATGTTTAATTCTCACACTATGTCATAGTGATGATTTGCAATTCAATATTATTAGTGCAGTTGATTAGCTTAATGTGAAAGCAATGTGTGTATTTATTTGATAATGATGTCACTTTTTATACAATTGAGATATACTGTTCACATGAAAGTATATTTTATCATTAGTCATCTAGTAACAGTTACTACTTCATACAAGCACACTATCTATGTTTATAATGGTTATGTCAGATAAGTGTTTTATCTGTTGTATCAATGGTTTTTCAAGATGATAGCTATAGACAACAAGGTATCTTTAAGTAGTAGTAAGTTGCAATAGCAGCAATCTTATCTACTGTATCTAAAACTTCTACTCAACTACTTATTACTATTAATTATAATTAAAATATTTGTTATGTCTAGTTTATGCATGAACATAAAATTGGAATAAAGGTCAAATAAAATCCGTCATGATGAAATAACTGCACTTCTCCAGCTAGACAAGCACCTCACAAAGATCACAACCAAACAAACTTGGTTGAGTTTCTGTGGTGAGTGGAGTTTCGAGGCTCATTTCGAAGTCACTGTGTTATCCTGCTGCTACTAATTTTTCTACGTTTGGCAATGTATGAGTGATGCCTCTGATATTGCCAGCAAATATTAACTTACCCACTATCAATCAGGCCTGATAGCATAAAGAACACTGTTCATAAGTTGCATGAGACCACTACAAGATTGCGATAGGCTGGTTGCAGCATATATTGTCTGATATGTTTAACAATATAGTCAGGTGATCAATTGTATATTGATGTGTAATAATAACAAAATTAAATAATCTTTATTTACAGGAGAGACATGCTACACTGATGAGTACTGTGATGGAACATCTAACAATGGTAGCAATAGACTACTAACCTTTTTGCTGACCACTGCTAGTTCTGTCCTGCTATTTACTTTAGGGTATTACTACATAGACAATAGAAGACAAGATGGAAGGCTTATTGGACAGATCAATTCATTACAAAGGGACTTGCTTTTTACTACTAAGGTAATATTTTATGTCAATATTTAATGTAACCAATCATTTTAACCATACAAGCAATTGCCAATAGAAGAACAATACAATTTTCGTTCATGTTTGGACTAATTGGATAAGTTGGTAGTACCTCACTTTGGCAATGCACTAAATATTAAAGCTCCATTGCTTTACTTGACAAAAATTGTTAGATCAATGATTTCTTATTCTGAATCTGGATTTAACAACTTTAATTCATTTAACAACACAATTATTAAAGTATATACATATATCTTTACATAATTAATTGAATGATTCAAAATTAAATAAATAAAATTAATAACTAACTACACACTAACACTTTAACAAATCTGAATATTTTCTTGACTTTTTTTACTTTGATCTGCTGTAATACTTCATCTGACACCATTACCTAATATTTCAGGAGTGTGAGATACTTAAAGAAGAACTAGGATCTACTAAAAACAAACTAGCTGGTATTGAAGACAGTTCATTTGGAATGGATGACATGGTTCAATCACTTAAAGAAGAGATCAATGAGCTTAAAGCGACCAATGATAGGCTACGAAATTCGTTAGATGACAACGAGAAACTACTCAGAGTATCGGAGAATACCGCTGGGGAGTTACAGAATACTCTTAGTGAAGTGGAGAATACTCTTAGTGAACTCTTGGCTGAAAGAGCTAATTCTGAAGAGCAAATTGTGGAGCTTAATGGTAAGATTACCTACATACCGAAACTTACAGTATAAACATAAACATGTTTTTAGATGCCACATAGTGGCTCATAAGCTTCTTGCCATCTAACATGCACATTTCTAGCCTCTAGCTAGATGAATAGCCAGAAAATTTCCTATCGAAGATCTAGGTATTTAAAATCGGCGGCGAACACAATTGTAAACCTTTATCTAGGAACCAATGAGGTAGTAAATTATTATAATATATCAGTTAAAACACTAGAAAGAATATAAGATGAAAGAGCATGAATTGTAATGTAATGTAAAATTCGCATTTATAATACTACTTGGAATAGTATATCAGGCAGTAAATAATAACGGTTCAACACGCGTGAAAACTGATTTCAAAACGATAATGGCAATAATGTTATGTTTATAAAATATTATTGTATTTTCAAGGCCTACAAACCATAAAGAATATTTAAGATTGTATCATATTCGGTGACTAAAAAAATTAAAATCATCGTTATCTTAATATTGTCTTAAGATTACGCGAATGTTTACACTTTGCTCCGACGTTTCGGTTGCTTTACAGCAGCCATTTTCATCTCCCTGTGAACATGGCTGCTGTAAAGCAACCGAAACGTCGCGGCAAAGTGTAAACTTAAATATAAATAGATTTAATTAAATTAAATAGCATAGTAAAATTCAATAATAGTAGTGTTAGAGTTTTCAAAATTAGGTAATGTAAGTGTATTATAAAGTAAAATAAACAACGCGACAAAAGCCGTATTAATTTCATCATTATCTTATTTTAAATGATAGGTTAGCATATTTTATTTTGCTTTTGTTAATACATTTGACACACTCCTCTAATCATATTGTGGAGAATATCTAAGGTATGTGTATGTATATATATATAAAATTAAATAAATACACACTTTATATTACGCAATCTTTGGTACAAACTCACTATTTTTATTATGGAAGATCAACAATCTCCAATACAACAATATATTATTTGTCTGATCAAACCATACATCAGTAAGGTTATTGGAAACTACTGTATGGGTCCAGCAGCGTGAATTTTCGGGCATAATATGCTATAGCCAACAGTGTCGAATACAGTTCTTTTGTGGTATTGTATAAATTCTCAGTATCAGTATGGAATCAAGAATGATACCCGATAGATGGCGTAAGGCTCGTCTGTATTAAGTAAATGCATTGGAGGCTTATACTCTCCAGAATAACCCGTCATCAAATAGAGATGTGAAGCATAATCTGCAATATTTTATAACATTCAACTTTACTATTTAATATTTATATTTTAGGTAAAGTGCAGGCATTTGAAGAGGAATTAATTTCGGTCAGTCGTGACAGAGATAATTTCCAATTAAAGTATGTGTCGGCAGAGAGTGCACTAGAAGAATTTAAGAAACAGAAAAAGCAATTAGAGGAAATTAGTCAGCTATTAGCTGACGCTAAAAACACTATAGAATTGCAGAAATACGAAATTGACGCTCTCAAAGTAAGTTTCTTGACAGATTGCTTCATTTGTAAATAAAATTTAGTCGCTATGTTTATTATTTAAAATAAGGCGAAGGAAGACATACAATGTAAACATCTACAATTAAATAGAGATTCGGTCACAATTTGTATCAAGCATCCTTTAGACAACTATCCCTATTATCAAACCTTTTATCATACATACATACATACATAGATTCACGCCTGTTTCCCAGAGGGGTATGCAGAGACTACGGATTTCCATTTGCTACGATCCTGACACACTTCTCTGGCTTCATTCACTTTCATAACATTCCTCATACACGCTCGCCGGTGTAAGGTGCTCTTAACCTGGCTTTTATCCAGAACGTCTCCGATCTGATCAAGAAACGTTAGCCTAGGTTTTCACCTTACGACTGTTCCATTCACACTACGAAGAAAGAAGACATTTGACAAGTAACTCATTCATTTTTAATCCCCATTCACAATCTTTTAAATCTTTCAAACAATTGTCCATGTATAGGTTAAACAGCCAGGGTGACGCTATACATCCTTGTCTAACACCTTTTTTGATACTAAACCATTCTGTGCCAGTGTTCAGGTCCCATTTATCGTAACACAAGCTCTGAAATCGTCATAAAGAGATTTCAGAGCTCGCGTGAAGTTGTTATTGACTCCATACATGGACAATACCGACCAGAGTTCAATCCTCACCACTTTATCACAAGCCTTTTCGAGTTCCACGAATGCGCAATAGACCTTTTGACATTTGGCCAAAAATTTCTAGTCTATGCTTCGTAAGGAAAAGACCTGCATCCCATACCCTTTCGAAATCCCGTTTGTGCATCCAATTAACACTTTCGCATACAATTTACCGACGACGCTGAGCAAGCTAATACCTCTATAGCTTTTGCAATCTTGCTGTGAGCCTTTTCCCTTGTATAAAGGTACTATGAGGGCCTTGCACCAATCATTAGGTACACGGCCGGTATTCCAGCACAAGTTAAAAAGGCGGCACAACTGATTTACTATGAGACCCTGTCCAGCTGTCAGCATTTCGACTGTAATCCTATCATAACCACACGACTTTCCTAATTTCATGCTTTTCAAAGCTTTCATTATTTTATCTATACTAATAGGGCTTTCATCGTTCCTATCATTATCATTCATTTCGAAACTCTGCCCTTGCCATTCCTCTCTTTCAAATAAACTTTCAAAATATTTCTTCCATCGATTCAGTACGCTCTTTTCTTCATTCAGTAAACTTCCATTCTTGTCTCTGATCGATTTCAGCTCTGTGGTTAGGGGTTTTACCTCGAACCGAGCGAATAGATTTCCAGAAAATCTTTGCGTTAGTCCGGCAATCTTCAGATAATCTTCTATCAAACTTGTCTTTCATTTCCTCTTTTTTCCTTTTACTCACATCTTTAACTATCTTCTTCATTCTTATAAACTTATTCCTAGCTGTATTTACATCCTCATTCGTTGCTTCTTGTATTCTTTCATTGGCTCTGACAGGTAGACAACCATGCGTGCTTCTTCTCACGTGTGCACTTGCACATCTTTATCCCACCACGCATTCTTCGATTTTATCATCTTCCTCTTCTTGCTCACACCGCATACTTCTGACGCTACAACAACCACTTCATACTTAAACGACTGCCATAATTCTTCTATATCATCAATGTCACAAAATCTTTCAAATCTTTTCCTCAATTTATTTTTATACTCGTCTTGCAATACTTCATCTTGCAAATTTTCTACTTTTATTCGTTCTTGGGCACTCGTTCGGGTAGGTCTATGGTGTCGCCATCCTTTGAAGAGACCACATATCCGGCTCATAACCAAAAAATAGTCGGTATGGACACCAATACTTATATATACCCAAATGTCTAAGACATTCTTTCTCAATCTTTCATCCCCTACAACAAAGTCAATCATAGTTCTTCTTACATTCTTTGCTTCCCTTGTATACTGGTGGATTCTTTTGTGGGCAAACATAGTGTTTATTACACAAAGATTCCACTCCAAACATAGCTCAAGCAACCTTTTTGATTCTCATTCACACTTTCGTCTCCATACTTGCCTAAGACCCTTTCGTATTCTGCTCGCTTTACTCCCACCAAACCATTAAAATCCTCTAACATTATCAACTTCTCGTGTTCCTTGCATTTCCTCATGACTTCTCTTAAAAACTCCCAGAATGTTTACGGGTGCGTACACACGAGTAATCACCACTTTTATTCTCATCCATAGTAACATTCACGTATTCAAATTCTCTTACGCACTCATTCATTCTAGCAAACAAAATAACACCAACTCCGTCCGGCGTGCCTACCAATACCAGAGCCTGTCCCCTGACAGGCTATATTGGTAGGCACGCCGGACCAATACGCCGTGTAAGGCCTAGTGGTGTTACAGCCTTTCCTTTTCGTCTCATTCACGTACAGAACATCAATCTTTCTCTCATTCATCATCTGACATAACTTCATTCAATTTTGTGTCCATCCCTACATTTAATGTAGCAAAACGGCTTTCCGTAGGCCACTTTTTGCCCTCGCGAGAAACGAGACGTGACGGGTGGCGGACCGCGTTACCGCCATGCGGAAAATTAATATTAGTAAAATCCATAGGCGTTTCCACGATTGATAGGGAAAATACTGTCCACCCCCGCAGAGCCCTTTACGGAGGTAAGGTGGATCCATCCTGTGCCCTGTGACCACCAACACAGGACCTCCCGTTCAAGACCAGCTTTTCTCTACGCTCACGAATCCATCAGCACGGGTCCGTTAATACCTTGGATCGGGGTTTATTCTCGGGTCTGCTCTCTGAAATTCGGTTTGACTTCGTTGTTTCTCCTAGACAGGTTGCAAGCCAATGCTAACGAGGCCCATCTCCCCGGGTATGATTTCGGAGTTTTCCTTCTCCTAAACAGGTTGCAAACCAATGCTAATGAGGCCTATCTTCCCGACGTTTTATCTTATTTATTTATTTATTGAGGATTTATATCATTCTTTGCATTTCAAATTAACATAACTAATATTACTTCAACCAACATTTTGTCCCTGTTACAAGTACATATCTCGGAAGTAACAGAAAATCTTGTTAGGTTAACCATTATGCTAAAAATGATTTTAATCGGCAATTTCAGGAAGCCATCAAAGAATTAAAGAGCGGATCTCCATCAAATGGAGATGCCTCATCTCTCATTGACCATACTGAAATTAAAGCGAAACTATCTAAAGCTTTACAGGAGAAAAAGACTTTTGAAACTAAATATGAGGTAAGAAAACAGTATTATAAATATTACTCGAGACAGCTCTGAAAATAAACTGTGGTTGATATTTTTATTAGTACTATGAATAATAAAGTCCTTAACATGTGTAGGCAGAACACAAAGAGAAAAGTCGTTTGGCTGAAGAACTTCAGGCTACTCAAGAAACATTGCACACCACCAGTCAAAATGCCACTGAAGCACTTACTAGGCTAGATGTATTAGGGAAATACTTCCAGGAGAGGGAAAGTGAACTTATGAAGTGAGTATGGGTAATATGTAAAGAAGCTTGTATATGATATGCAGTATTCTGCCATCATAAGGAAAAGAGACGTATCTGCCAGTATTTTTTATTTAATATAAAAATACTGCTGATGCGCCTTTTCGACTGATTCCAAATACGTTAATAACAAATTGCGAAAAAAAAATTTAATAAGTACTTCCTTTTCTATAAGACGGCAGTATTTATGAATATAAGTAGTTAGAAGATGGCAATGGTGGAAAAAATATTGGATCAACTGTTAAATAACAAGATCAATTGATGACTATTTACATAAATATTTTATTTCAGAGAGCTTAGCGCCAAAGAATCATTGTGGTTAAGCAAGCAAGGCGAATCAACTAGCACGGTAGAGAAAATTGAACTTCTACAGGAAGAAGTACAGAGATACAAGTGAGTTCACTAGTATTTTAAGTTACACTTTTTGGCTTCTTAGTTCTCTCCTCATATTTATGGCACGAGATCGATAGCGGCACCATTTTGTAACTTATTGCTATATCATGGGGTGACTATGAGTCAAATATTTTGCATTGGACATTTCCCTTTAGACGGCACGATATTGGTACCATGTTAAGTTTTTCATTTGGTCCGTAGATGATGGCGATCTGTGACATCGGTAAACTGATACCGCATACTTAAATTGCAATAATTTCGTCAAATAGTTCTCCGCTTGAATCCCTTACTTTTGATGCACATATATAAGCGAGCTAGAGTAGTCAGATTTAGGATTGACGTTCCCTTAAAAGTCAGATAATTAGAAGGAGCATAATGTGTTATCATTATCATCATCTCATTCGAACGATGTTCACTGCTTGAGCCTTGCCCCAAGGTTTTTCACACAGACCGGTCATGGGCCGTCCGCATCCAACCGCTTTCCGCGACCCTTACATGTCATGGGTAGGTTCACCTTGAAGTGCCTACCGCTGCTGCAAAGTCCAGTGCGTCCGCTCCAGAACTTTTCTGTCCCAACGGCCATATCCCTATCTTCAGCACCCGAGTAGATAGGGTTTTGGGGAGAGAACTACGGGTCTCCCCCTTATGACCAGGGTACTGCGAGGTAGGTAGGTAGTGCCACTTGGGCACGAGGTAGCTTGCTTACGAGAACCGAAACTCTGGAGTACCTAAGCTTGGAGAAATCGAGATTTGGGGACAAGATCTGTCTATAACTGGTCCCGGAAGGTACTCTCGGGCACTGGAAGGTATAGCAGCTCCCACTATTAACTATTATAACCGGACAGTTGGTGTAGGGGAACGCTATATCATAAACTGGACTAGTCGTAGAGAGAGGAGATGTCCAAACGGCCATAGGAGAGCTAAGTCGGCAACTTTTGTTTGTCTACGGATCTCCTCATTTCTGATTCAATGCCGCAGGGAAACACCAAGCATAGCTCTCTTCATCGCCTTTGAGTGACCTTGAGCTTTCTAATGAAGTCCGTAGTGACCAACCACGTCTCCGAACCGTATGTCAAATTTGGCAACATACACTGGTCGAAGGCTTACGTCTTGAGATTCTGCAGTACAATGTGTCATACCCTCCTTTATTGATGTATTTTTGCATGAACGAATAAATCATGTTAGGGAATCATAAATTAAGAAGTAGTATACCTACTCATTTAAATGTTTGTCTATACTTACGATTGTTGCGCATAACAAAGACGACAGAATCACTCAGGCACAAGCTGCAATCGCGGTTCACTTGATTATGCAACATATCGAGACCTCGAAGATGAAATGTTGGAAAAGCCATTTTGGTGAAAATTGTTTATTGATTGTAACCTTATACCTTACTTGGCTGTTGCCTTTAGTACAATAACACCCGTTAGCTACATGTATTTTACTGCATGATACCATAACATTTATGTTGCACTCAAACCTGTGGACCCTCCGATAATTACCACCAATACCAGATGTATCACTAGGTACTGAGCTGTTAGACCAAGGGACACAATGTTTGTGTCCCTCGCTCTAACAACTAACAGCGCTGTGCAAGGATGGCAAGGTGGTTCTTGCCTTGCTGATAACATAGCGCCGCGTAGTAGAGCTCATACTGACTCATTAGATTATTGATAGGGAGAAGTGCGACGCGCTCACCCTGGAGCTGGCCGAGGCGGAGTCGTCGCGCCGCACGGCGCTGAGCGCGGTCGAGGCGCGCGCGCACGCCGCCTGGCTCGAGGCGCGCGGCGCCAAGCGCGACGCCGACGCGGCGCGGGACGAGGCCGCCGCGCTCAGGAGGAAGCTGGCCGCGCTCTCCACCATATCCGCCGCGGACGGCACCGGCGGCGGCGCCGTGTCTCCGCATCACAGTATGTATTGTATATAGAGAAGTGCGACGCGCTCACCCTGGAGCTGGCCGAGGCGGAGTCGTCGCGCCGCACGGCGCTGAGCGCGGTCGAGGCGCGCGCGCACGCCGCCTGGCTCGAGGCGCGCGGCGCCAAGCGCGACGCCGACGCGGCGCGGGACGAGGCCGCCGCGCTCAGGAGGAAGCTGGCCGCGCTCTCCACCATATCCGCCGCGGACGGCACCGGCGGCGGCGCCGTGTCTCCGCATCACAGTATGTATTGTATATAGAGAAGTGCGACGCGCTCACCCTGGAGCTGGCCGAGGCGGAGTCGTCGCGCCGCACGGCGCTGAGCGCGGTCGAGGCGCGCGCGCACGCCGCCTGGCTCGAGGCGCGCGGCGCCAAGCGCGACGCCGACGCGGCGCGGGACGAGGCCGCCGCGCTCAGGAGGAAGCTGGCCGCGCTCTCCACCATATCCGCCGCGGACGGCACCGGCGGCGGCGCCGTGTCTCCGCATCACAGTATGTATTGTATATAGAGAAGTGCGACGCGCTCACCCTGGAGCTGGCCGAGGCGGAGTCGTCGCGCCGCACGGCGCTGAGCGCGGTCGAGGCGCGCGCGCACGCCGCCTGGCTCGAGGCGCGCGGCGCCAAGCGCGACGCCGACGCGGCGCGGGACGAGGCCGCCGCGCTCAGGAGGAAGCTGGCCGCGCTCTCCACCATATCCGCCGCGGACGGCACCGGCGGCGGCGCCGTGTCTCCGCATCACAGTATGTATTGTATATAGAGAAGTGCGACGCGCTCACCCTGGAGCTGGCCGAGGCGGAGTCGTCGCGCCGCACGGCGCTGAGCGCGGTCGAGGCGCGCGCGCACGCCGCCTGGCTCGAGGCGCGCGGCGCCAAGCGCGACGCCGACGCGGCGCGGGACGAGGCCGCCGCGCTCAGGAGGAAGCTGGCCGCGCTCTCCACCATATCCGCCGCGGACGGCACCGGCGGCGGCGCCGTGTCTCCGCATCACAGTATGTATTGTATATAGAGAAGTGCGACGCGCTCACCCTGGAGCTGGCCGAGGCGGAGTCGTCGCGCCGCACGGCGCTGAGCGCGGTCGAGGCGCGCGCGCACGCCGCCTGGCTCGAGGCGCGCGGCGCCAAGCGCGACGCCGACGCGGCGCGGGACGAGGCCGCCGCGCTCAGGAGGAAGCTGGCCGCGCTCTCCACCATATCCGCCGCGGACGGCACCGGCGGCGGCGCCGTGTCTCCGCATCACAGTATGTATTGTATATAGAGAAGTGCGACGCGCTCACCCTGGAGCTGGCCGAGGCGGAGTCGTCGCGCCGCACGGCGCTGAGCGCGGTCGAGGCGCGCGCGCACGCCGCCTGGCTCGAGGCGCGCGGCGCCAAGCGCGACGCCGACGCGGCGCGGGACGAGGCCGCCGCGCTCAGGAGGAAGCTGGCCGCGCTCTCCACCATATCCGCCGCGGACGGCACCGGCGGCGGCGCCGTGTCTCCGCATCACAGTATGTATTGTATATAGAGAAGTGCGACGCGCTCACCCTGGAGCTGGCCGAGGCGGAGTCGTCGCGCCGCACGGCGCTGAGCGCGGTCGAGGCGCGCGCGCACGCCGCCTGGCTCGAGGCGCGCGGCGCCAAGCGCGACGCCGACGCGGCGCGGGACGAGGCCGCCGCGCTCAGGAGGAAGCTGGCCGCGCTCTCCACCATATCCGCCGCGGACGGCACCGGCGGCGGCGCCGTGTCTCCGCATCACAGTATGTATTGTATATAGAGAAGTGCGACGCGCTCACCCTGGAGCTGGCCGAGGCGGAGTCGTCGCGCCGCACGGCGCTGAGCGCGGTCGAGGCGCGCGCGCACGCCGCCTGGCTCGAGGCGCGCGGCGCCAAGCGCGACGCCGACGCGGCGCGGGACGAGGCCGCCGCGCTCAGGAGGAAGCTGGCCGCGCTCTCCACCATATCCGCCGCGGACGGCACCGGCGGCGGCGCCGTGTCTCCGCATCACAGTATGTATTGTATATAGAGAAGTGCGACGCGCTCACCCTGGAGCTGGCCGAGGCGGAGTCGTCGCGCCGCACGGCGCTGAGCGCGGTCGAGGCGCGCGCGCACGCCGCCTGGCTCGAGGCGCGCGGCGCCAAGCGCGACGCCGACGCGGCGCGGGACGAGGCCGCCGCGCTCAGGAGGAAGCTGGCCGCGCTCTCCACCATATCCGCCGCGGACGGCACCGGCGGCGGCGCCGTGTCTCCGCATCACAGTATGTATTGTATATAGAGAAGTGCGACGCGCTCACCCTGGAGCTGGCCGAGGCGGAGTCGTCGCGCCGCACGGCGCTGAGCGCGGTCGAGGCGCGCGCGCACGCCGCCTGGCTCGAGGCGCGCGGCGCCAAGCGCGACGCCGACGCGGCGCGGGACGAGGCCGCCGCGCTCAGGAGGAAGCTGGCCGCGCTCTCCACCATATCCGCCGCGGACGGCACCGGCGGCGGCGCCGTGTCTCCGCATCACAGTATGTATTGTATATAGAGAAGTGCGACGCGCTCACCCTGGAGCTGGCCGAGGCGGAGTCGTCGCGCCGCACGGCGCTGAGCGCGGTCGAGGCGCGCGCGCACGCCGCCTGGCTCGAGGCGCGCGGCGCCAAGCGCGACGCCGACGCGGCGCGGGACGAGGCCGCCGCGCTCAGGAGGAAGCTGGCCGCGCTCTCCACCATATCCGCCGCGGACGGCACCGGCGGCGGCGCCGTGTCTCCGCATCACAGTATGTATTGTATATAGAGAAGTGCGACGCGCTCACCCTGGAGCTGGCCGAGGCGGAGTCGTCGCGCCGCACGGCGCTGAGCGCGGTCGAGGCGCGCGCGCACGCCGCCTGGCTCGAGGCGCGCGGCGCCAAGCGCGACGCCGACGCGGCGCGGGACGAGGCCGCCGCGCTCAGGAGGAAGCTGGCCGCGCTCTCCACCATATCCGCCGCGGACGGCACCGGCGGCGGCGCCGTGTCTCCGCATCACAGTATGTATTGTATATAGAGAAGTGCGACGCGCTCACCCTGGAGCTGGCCGAGGCGGAGTCGTCGCGCCGCACGGCGCTGAGCGCGGTCGAGGCGCGCGCGCACGCCGCCTGGCTCGAGGCGCGCGGCGCCAAGCGCGACGCCGACGCGGCGCGGGACGAGGCCGCCGCGCTCAGGAGGAAGCTGGCCGCGCTCTCCACCATATCCGCCGCGGACGGCACCGGCGGCGGCGCCGTGTCTCCGCATCACAGTATGTATTGTATATAGAGAAGTGCGACGCGCTCACCCTGGAGCTGGCCGAGGCGGAGTCGTCGCGCCGCACGGCGCTGAGCGCGGTCGAGGCGCGCGCGCACGCCGCCTGGCTCGAGGCGCGCGGCGCCAAGCGCGACGCCGACGCGGCGCGGGACGAGGCCGCCGCGCTCAGGAGGAAGCTGGCCGCGCTCTCCACCATATCCGCCGCGGACGGCACCGGCGGCGGCGCCGTGTCTCCGCATCACAGTATGTATTGTATATAGAGAAGTGCGACGCGCTCACTCTGACGCTACTCTGGGCGCAATTTACCGGGCAGGAGGCAGTATCTTGGTAGAAAGAGGTATTAGATATTTCTGTTAGGGAATTCTTAATATGAACACAAAGTGTAGTATTAGGTGCCGTAAACGGCAAAAGCCTTTATACATACAACAGGATACCAAAAAATGGCGTAATGAACGACAATACAATATGCTGCCATTTTTCGCTAGTTTTGCTAGTATTTTCTAACTTAAACTAAATCTGAAATGAACGGTGTCAGAATTCTTGACTTCAAATGTTTACTAAAGCAGTCAGTGCTTTTGTAAATTTAGATAAGCCAGACTAAAATATAAAAGTGGATCAAAGAAATAAAAATCTACTACAAGGATCGAAAATATGTGAATTATTTTTATTTAAAACTAATTGCTTAATGTTGTATCGTTTTAAATATTATTCGCTAGATGGCTCTAGCAGTCACATAAACTGCTTTACATAAGAGCACGGGTAATATACGTGACGACAGAAATCACCGAGGTTACTTGAAACCACGGTAATTACGAACATAGTCTTTGATATATTATTCCAGGACTGCAATTTTACCTTTACTATTGTTTGTACCTGTAGTTTAAAAAAGTTCAGTTGTACAAAATACATATATGTATTGGATACCATTGCGTTTTTTTTATATTACAGTTTTTTTTTTGTGACAAACAAACATACTGCCGCGGTGTTGTTATTGTAGTCCACAAACGCTTGTAAAACCAATATTATTGAATGCTGCTGACTAAGCATATAAATTTCTGCTAACACTAAGGATAAAGGCCCCTGGGTCCCGCCTACATAGCGTCAAAGCCTTTGTTTTATCGCAACATAGAGAATACTATTCGTAGGAATAACATTTGTGTTTCATTATTGTTTAATTAAATTGGTGTCTTTCGCTATCTGATTTGGGTATTTATCTACATATACAATGTTTACCATAGCCATTTTTCCGGGATCAAAGGGATCATGAGCTCAATGTTATTGACAAAACAGTATGGCATCGTCACAATTATAATTGGCATTGATCTATAATCTTCTAGAATTGATAAATAATTTACGTATCTACTATAGTTTCTAGTTTCCAATACGGCCAATAGGTGGCAATAGACTCGCCGCTTATGTTCAGTACCCACATTTAAAGTAGCTGACAAATGTTATTGCACAATACTTCAGCGTATATTCAGACATCAAGCAATATAACAAGTAGCTAAACAGTCTATTAACGACTGGTAACGAACGTTAACAGTTCATGCTGGTACCAGCTAATCAAGCAGATAACTGGTACATTCACAATAAATTTTGTTTTATGTGCTCAATTATAAAAAAATACATTGCTAGACTAAAATTAAATTAAATAGCATCCGTCAAGCCAATATAATATAAACATGTACAGATCTATCTGTATCCCTAAATAATATGATTCAATAACAGAAAACACTAATTTCCAATTTTTTTTAATATCCCACATGCACCTACCTCACAATCGTCGTCGAGTTATTATTACGAGATTAGATAAATACCTAACCATAAACAAGCTTGCTAGGTGGCAAGGTGTAGGTTACATTCTAATTTACATTTAGAATACTACGGGCCACTATCGTTGTATAGGTATAGATATTCATATCTGTATCAAAATCCGGGTTAAGGGCACAGAACACTTATGATTGGCTTACTTACATACTGGTTGTGATTTACAACCTTGTTGCTACCAGCCGTTATCTATCTGATACAATAAATAATTCCGTACAGAAAATATGTATATTCATCTGTTTATGCTTATTCTTTAGAGCGAATGAACAAGGAAACGATTTTATATGAAAACTATTATTAGTTCATGCAATTACAATACAAAATTACAATAAACGAGTACAATGTCCATGACAACTTTTTTGTAAATTCCAGTGTGTCTTCTCAAAATATTCTCTTAGGTACTATGCCATGGTGTCTCTATAAACAGTAATAAGTAATAATACTTATACCAAATCGTTTACAATAATTTCAAACCATGTTATATATTCCCCAAAATGCGTCACTTAAAATTTAAACATGCTTGCTTAAATAAGCATTCGGAGTAGAACTTCTCTGACAGATCAACGCATGTTTAAAATATTGTAAACTATAGGCCACCACGTCATAAATGTCTACATTATATGCTTATTTTCGCAGAAGTGGCGTCACCATTAGACAGCTTAGACAACCCGGTGATCCCGCCGCCGTTGCCACCGATGTTCCTGCCGCCGCCCCTACTTCCACCGCTGCCGAGGCCGCCACCACTCGGCAGATTACCTTCGCCGCACCCTCCCAGGTATATCATCCATAATTTTATTTTTAAAGATTATACTACCCTAGAAATAATTTCTGTCTGGGCACTTTACAATCACAAAAAGAAACGGACAAATGAATACCCAGAGTCGGAACAAATATTTGTAGATCACACAACTGTTTGTGCCCTGTGGGAACCCAAATTACAAGACTTGACGCAGTAGCAGAGACGCGATCACCACTATTCTATGCCACCCATTCATTATTTATAACAAATAGCATTCAAAGATACCTTTGAGTACAAACAGCACCAAAATTGTTTGGAAAATGAATGCACAATGATTATTTTATACTTGCCTATAAAATAGTACAGCATTAGCTTACCTGCATCATAGTCTCTGGCTATAAATAAAGTGGAGCATAGAGACTACACTCTAGCAGCAGCTACGTCGCTACTACTTAGTAGCGACTTAGCTGCTAATTGCGCGTGTTGTTTTTCTGTCAATTGGTAGACTCCACCTTGCACCAGATGTTAAATGCTTACAACCTCTTTTATTTTAAGTACATTTTTACTTTTTGTATTTTGGGTCTTAGTTAACTATACCGTATTGAAATGTGTAGGTACGGCGAGCGGCGCTACACGCCAGATAGCCGCTATTCGCCGGAAAGCCGCTACTCGCCAGAAAGCCGCTACTCGCCCGAGACCGTGCGGTACTCGCCCGACAGCCGCTACTCGCCGCGCTCGCGACGTGCGCCTTACTCGCCCCGCTCGCGCCGGCGATCCCGCTCCAGGGAACGGTAATGTTTATGTTAATCAGATATTCTAAGATTTCTCTCAAGTATCGACTAAACTTTAGTACGGCACTAATCAAATTTAAACATCAACCATTATTTTCATTTAAATATTCTGAGGTTAGTTTTAGTGTGATGTTGACGACTTTTAGTAAAGAACTTATAAACTACAATATTTTCTGAAGACGTCTATGACCACTTTTACTAAATAATAAAATTTGTCAAATGACTATCAACGACAACCGCACTAGTAATCTGTTACGACCATCGGCCAATAAATTTGATTGATTTGACTGCATTTCATATCAAATAACGTGTTAATTTGATATGAAATTAAAATAAGCAACATAGTAGTTATTAAGGTCGATATGATAGCTTGTCTAGGCGACAAGCTACCTGATTATTCAAAAACAACATGAATTGTGTCACCACCACCATAATTATTATAACGTTCACATTTGAACCAAACTTATTCCATATACTTCTACATCGAGCAACTTTGTTGTCATCGCATTAAGCTTTTCCAATTACATGGCAATTGTAATAGCATGAACTAATTTGAAATTTAGAATGTTATAACACTACTATAAAAATAAACTTTTCTGGAATGAATTTTGGCCTAGTAGGCAAGTCTTACTATAACTATCTATGTGGCTGTTACTGTAATTTTTTTAAAGAATCCCAAATTTTTATTTGTATAACATATAAATAATTTAACCATATATACACCAGGTACGAAGAAACTCGTGGTACGAGATCACGAAACGGTCCAGCGGACACAGAAACTGAATACAACTCCGACAGTCCGACGAGGGAGCCGCGCAGACGTAGTAGATACTCAAGACATTCAGGTAACTTTAATTAATCATAATAGTATCACTTGTATTTATGAACTGTCCCACTGCTTGCCTCACAAACCTCCTATCAGTATGAAAAAAGGTATATAGCATCATACTGCCCAAATGATATATGGATGGATGTGGTGAACTCTCGACCATACAAGTTTACTCACGATGTTTACTTACTGTTAATTAAACCAAATTATAAATAGCAATTAAAAGTTTAGTGAAATATATATACAACCAAAATATTAAAAATAAAACCACTTGCAACTCAATGGCCAAAAGTGGGTTATTTCTTAACTTTGTCTCATATCAGTCGATTGAATGATAAAAGTTATTATTGTAATATTTAATCAAAGTAACAGAAAAGAAACAAACAACCATTAAACATGACTTGCATCCAGTAATCCTTATAGCCATTAACAATGCTCGAAGATACAGCGACAATTTATTAAAAAGTTTATTTACTTGTAACATATATCTTTTAAACATTCAATCTGCAAAAAGAATTAAAATATAAGCCGTGTGTTATGTTGCGCCGTTTGTATTGTAACATCATGCAGTCAAGTTACAATTTGTTCGCGTGAAGTTCTTTCCTAACATTTTTTGTTTTAGTAATTATAAATTACGTTATTCCAGAGTTATGAGAGCTGATTTATTCATTATTGATATATGTATATTTGAGTTTAAATTTAGTACGAATCAACAATTCCAGACGAGCGTAACAGCAAGCTAGTCACGGATAAATTTGCATTTCGCATCTGTGTATATATCAATTTTGGATTTTATTTTCTATTCTGTATACAATTATTTTGTTCTAGGTCCAAGCTCAGGGTCAGGTTGTTCGTCAGAATCAGATAAATGAAACAGTCTCAAGGTATCAATAGGTTACTTGTTGAAGATCTACGTGATGTATTTGTGATGCCAAAATTGGTTACGGTGATTACGTATGTATTACTTGTGAAAAATAAACATTTTATAGCTTATGACGTGCGATAAATCTACAGCTTAAGAGTAGTTCTCATTTTAACATTTGGTTTTTAAATCCTTATTTCTTCCTGGACGGGTTTTGTAAAGTAAACAGAGAATTTATATTTAAAAGATTGCAATTTGTTTTAAAGTCATCTCTGTTATAGCTGTTACTGCATACTCATGTACAATACCTAAATACCTCTTGAATACTGCTGGTTAAATGTACCAGGCTTCCAATTGCCTTACGAAGCAATATTCAAATAATAATAAAAGGAATTGGGGTATTTTCATAAATAGCAAAGGTTTTAGTAATTCTAGAAATAGTATACCTATGTAAGTTACTGAAAAATATTGTTGAATAACATTTTTACTTGAGTATAAACGCAATGTCTGAGCCATAGTATACCCGGAAAGACTGCTTTTATGCAATTAGGCAAAATGTAAGTAAATATAATTAATTGGCAAAACACTAAAGCATAGTATAGTTATTTGTGGTATTTATATGTACATATTTATATATGAAATAATAAATTGGTGGATCATAACAAGACAATTCAAGCATTAGAAGTAGCTTATAATTAAAAATGACCATGTTAAGGTACAGAGATAATATTACTTGGTGCTGTTTCTTTAATACGTTCTTTTTTAAATTCCCATAAACATCCGCGAGCCATTTTTATGCATTTAAAAACTCTGAAAAACCAAAGAGTTTCAAACATTTTCTCTGTTGTTGTACCTGATTTTCTGTTTCTTTCTTTTACGAAATTTATTACTAACGTAATAATTTATGTTCCTAACGTATGTTATGTAATCTGGGTCAACATGTATTTGATTTGTCTTAATAAATTAGATTGTACTTACAATTAATGTAATGCCTTTCACGTTGACTAATATTAACATTGCCACATCAAAAATTAGCAATAAACTAGTATTGTAATATAATCAGTCCATCATAAGAATTGCAATCTTTAATTTATTGAACACTTGTTGTTTGGTTAGTCAGTTAAATGTATTATAATTATTAGATACGATTTTAAAATAAATAATTTTATCATTTTATATAAATCTTTCTTGTGTACACCCTATCTCATTTGTTTCAGATTTAAAACCTGCGAATTACATAATATAATGTTATATTTATCAACGCCATATTATAATGTCTCAATAAAAACAATAAACATTAAAATAGTATATCTTGAGTAGTTAGAGCAGTCTAGATTCCACTCAAGATATTTTACTATGCATAGTTCTAAGATTGCTCTCAATCGGGCGCAGTCCGCCTAGAGAAGTACCACCGCCCTATGGAACATCACAGCCAATCAACCATAGGTTACTGCAACAAGCAGGATTTCCAGGTCGTGTGATTTTATCTCTCGCGCTGACAGCCCAGCAACCCGATTTTTAAAGTTGGCAACACGCCATTAATATTAGTGGTGATGTAATAAGCAATCATACTCATAGGCTACAATTACCGCTTACCGTCAGACGGTCCGTGTGCTTGTTTGGCACCGTGAATATAAAGAAAATAGTCTACAGAAGCGAAGCTATACATTATGCTTGCTATTATATTATCTATACACCTATATAGAATCACTCCATTTATAAATCTGGCAAAGGCAGCAAAAATTAAAATATTAAATGGTAATAAAACTAGCAAAGTGGTGATATGTATATTGTACCGATTCAAAAAGCGTAGATAGACAGTTCGACACCGCGAACGAAACTACGCACTACATACTTAGGTACACACATTAACCACAGTCTTAGAATACAAGTACGTAGTTCCTGTTTGAGCCATTGTCATTGAAACGCCGCGCATATTTCAAAACAATAAACAATAGTTAGCTAAGATTTCAATCGTTGTTCTGCAACGTAGTTAATTAATTGAAAAAATGATAAGGTATCTAAAGCCGGTGCCTGTATACAGAAACGAGTCGTTTTAGCTACAGATAGTTAAATGTTGCCATATTTTTTTATAGAATATATGTCAGTAACATCCGATTTATTCTCTTAACGATTTGAGCAACAGCGGCCCGCCGACGGCCAGACATAATTGATGAGACCTTGTCGCATTGCCTCACAATTCCTTAGTAGGTAATCTTACACACTGCTGTACATGCCTGCATAAGAAAACAATTAATAATAGAACAGTTTAATACGTATGTTGCTAACGTAAATATGATAACGGCTGTTGTGACGTTACATAAAAGATAAGATCGTTTTGGTAATATATTTATTAAGTAAATATGTACATTAAATAAAGATTGTAATATGTTTAACAATTATATTTGATATAAAATCTACACAAAGTATATTTTCACAACCTTGGTGTATCTTAGCCAGTATTGCTGTTTAGGGTACGACGTTCCATGGGACAAAGCTGCCTTCTTTAGGTTGATCGAGCTGCAAAATAAAATTAGGGTTTTAAAATTCATCATTATTTTTGTTATGGCATTTTTAAGGGTTTAAAAATCGGCTATTATTTATGTATGTTATAATCGCTCCCTATATTCGGTGTTATACTGTAGATCTCTGTTTCATTGCAAAGTAAATACTGAATACAAAACACTGACCTATGCTGTAGAAGTATAATTAGGTAAGCCGAATCTATTACGACACTTCGTAGCCAATAATTGGTAGGTGCTGAAGAAAATGTAATTGTGTAATAATGTAATTTTGCAACTAATCGTGAGATCCTAGGTTTGGCTGAGATTTTATGCTAATAAATGCTTGGTACCATTATATGAACTATAATCTATAACATGCCCGGCAGGCAGCACTGGTATCGCTCCCTACTTCATAACTATAAAGGAGTATGTAGGTTTGTCAGCCCGGCGTGTATTTACCTTTCTCGTAATGTGGTCCTCGCAAGCCATGCGTATGCGTGCAGACGTCGCAGGCGAGTCCAACCGGAATTCCATCGAAGCCCCGGTGTCACGGCGAGCCGCTCTTATCGCTTCCTTAATGGCGAAGAATGCTGACGACGCCAAGAACAGCGGCGGTTCACCCACAGCCTAGATAACGAAAAGGTAAATTTAAAAAAGGCGTCATTTAAATGAACCTTACTAATTTAGTCACATTTATTTTCTGTTCTTACCTTTGAAGAGTATACCGCTTTCGGATTAGATGCTCCTTTAAGTAGAGATACGTTAAATTCTTGAGGAATGTCGCCGAAGCCAGGAATTTTGTAAGCACCAGGTCCTCTCGAAAACAAAGTACCATTCGGCGAGTAAATAAGCTCTTCCATCGTAAATAAACCGTACCCTTGTATAAAACCACCTTCGATTTGTCCAATATCGATAGCTGGATTTATACTCTCACCAAGGTCCATTACTATATCACTTCTTATAACTTGATGATCGCCGCTGAGACAATCAATTTCTACTTCCGTGCATGCGGCAGCAAATGTAAAGTAGTTAAAAGGTTTGCCCACATTCTCCTTAAAATTGTAACCAATTTCAGGAGTTGCGTAGAATCCTGAAGCAGATAAACTAACTCGATCAATCCAAGCTTGTAGAACCCAGTCTTCCCACTTTCCGTTGGGGTTCTTGTCTTTAAATGGTTGTAACCTCTTGTTTAGTTGTTCGCAGGCTTGAAGGACTGCCATACCGTTCAGATCAGAGCCAGCGCTGGCAGCCGTAGCTGAGGTATTAGGTACTTTGTCTGTGGCCGTTTCACTTATGTGTATCTTTGACGCATCTATGCCAAGACACCGAGAAGCTACTTGTATCATCTTTGTGTGAAGACCTTGACCCATTTCTGTACCTCCATGTGACAGGAGAACTGACCCGTCCACATATATTAATACCAACGCGCCGGCTTGATTCAATAATTTTTCAGTGAAGGCAATTCCGAATTTTGTTGGAATAATTGATATTCCTCGTTTTCTCCATCTGTGTTCCCTGCAAATAATAAATAGTGTAGTAATAAAATAATATTGAAATAAAATGTACTGTATAGGTATTATCTGTTGAATAAATAAAACGGCTATATTTTTCTTAAGTTTCTCTCGAAAACCATTTAAAATTATTTAAAACTTACTTATTAAATTTCTCTATATTTATTCTCCTCTCAGCTAGATTGCTTTTCTGTATACATTCATCCCAACATCTTTGTAAAGTACAGTTCTCTAGAACTTGGTGGTAATGCGTGGCAGTATTCTCTGTGTACATGTTTAGCCTTCTAATATATTCAGGGCTCTTTCCTAATTTGAATGCGATGTCTTCTATTATATTTTCAGCACCAAACATGCCTTGTGGTCCACCAAATCCTCGGAACGCTGTATTTGAAGGTAAGTTAGTCCTACAAACGTATCCAGTGACATCAGCATTGGGAATATAATAAGCATTCTCATAGTGGAACATGGCGCGTTCTACAACCTGCAAAGCGTAATAATTGGTCGAATTAGTTATCTTATTACTTATTAAGAGTAGTGACTAAACAAAAATAATATACTTACAGGTCCTGAGAGATCTGTAGAATATCCGCCGTTATTATAAATGTCTACTTTAGCTGCCATTATTTTACCCTCTTGAGTCACCGCGACTTTATATTTAACCAAGAATGGATGACGCGTGCCAGTCATCAGCATGTCCTCATCTCGATCAAGCATGCATCGCACAGGTTTCTGTAGTTTGTGAGCCGCCAGTGCAACTGGCAAAGCAACGAGCATCCCACGAGATTCTTTGCCGCCAAAACCACCACCCATTCGCTTTACACGGGCCACAATTCTATTCATAGGTACGTGCAATACATGGCTTACCAATTTCTGCAACAAAGAAATGTTATTACCGTAAAGACGTTTTAGTAATAAACATCGCCCAAATGCGTGTCAGACCGAGTACAATAAAATTTCTCTGATCGTTCACAATTCATATATAAAGTAGGTAAGTAATATGTTTAATTAATATAGCTACGATAATTGAAGCTATTCCTAGTTCAGGAGATGTCTTTTTGTTGTGTTTAACTTCTTGTTTCAGATAGTTGAAGCGCTGATTTAATTTAATTTTATCAAGAAAGGAACATCAAACAGCCACACTACATAATAAAAACAACAGAATCAACTTAAAACTAGGTAGTAATGTAACCCATTTTAAAAGTTACGAGGATTTTTATGAGGATTATATATATATAAGTAGGTATCTAATAATTACTAAAATATAATAAGTACATATTATTACATTGAAATGGAAATGCTTAACACGCTCATGTGTTCTGCGTATTTTTTTTATCCTGTTTATCTGTACGTATCTGTTATTGATATGTTTGTATATACCAACATATCAATTTGAGGTCACTTTACACAATGGAGGTTATTACGAGAAATCACATGTGTGATTTGTCGTAATAACCTATATTACACCCTGATTTTATAAATATTTATATACTACACCTTTCGTGTTAGTAATTTGGAAGTAAAGTTTCGCTATAATAAAATGATAAGGGCTTTTGCTACAGAACCCTAAAAAGGATTATAATAACACCAAAACGTAAAACTTACCGCGATTTCAGAAGGATGTTGGCTTGAACAAAATATTTCTAATTCATCATCTTCCTTTTTCGGAATAGCGAAGGCAGCATGAGTTTCTAAATAGAAGTGTTCTTGTCCGCCGATTCGGCATTGACCTTCAATAGTGATATAATCCTTATTTTCAAAAACCTTATTCACATCTCCTTTCTTAATAGATTTCGGATATTGTGGGAAGTACGACTTATGCTCAATAGCGTCTTCCATTGTGACAATAATTGGCTGGAGCTCTTCATATTTAACTTCTACCATTCTAGCTGCTTCTTGAGCTGTAGTCTGGTCTTGAGCTACAATAACTCCGATAGTTTGACCCTGACTTATTACTTTCTCACTAATAAATAATTCCTCGTCGTGAAAGATTGGTCCAATAGTATTTTGTTCTGGAGTTAGGTCTTTTGCGGAATAAAATGCAACAACACCTGGTTTGTGCAACGCTTTTTCGGGATTCACTGAAACTAATTTAGCATGCGCTTTTGTACTTAGAACAAAAGCCAAGTATAGTTCACCTTCTGCAATTGGAATATCATCACAATATATCGCTTCACCAGTTGCCTGTTTAAATGCTGACATGTGCGTTATAGGTCTTCCAACTGCATCACTTTTGACCTGCTGATCACCAACTAAATCGAAATATTGAGCGCTTTTAGGAATTTCACCATGAAACTGTTCCGCTCCACTGCTGTGATAAGGCACAACTAGTTGTTTATGTATATAGTCCTTAGATATTTGTTTAGAGATAGATAAATATGCTTTCATGAACAGGCTCATTGTCAAAGTTCTACGAAATGCTATATTTCCACCGGGCGCGGAAGGGCTCAAAGGTAATTCTTCTACTAAGGATGTAAATGCTTTTTCTATCATTGTTTCATTCCATTTTTCTCCTTTTAAAGACTCGCCTGTTTTTGTAGCTATTTTAGTTACGGGTGCCATGCCACCGAAAGCTAGATTTATATATTTTATAGTGTCCGTATTATCTTCAAATTCTACATTAACGGAAGCAGTAACTATAGAAATATCATCTTCTCTTCTCTTTGCTTGCTTATAAGCTTTCACATATTGATATCTATTTGAAAAGGGTATTTCGATTGACAGCAAGATTTCCTCAGGTTTTACTACATTTCTCCGGTAGCCAGTGAAAAACGTTTCATCCATTAAAACAGAACGTGGCTCTCCCTCTTCGCTCATAAGATTAAATTTTACTTTTAATGACATCAAAATAGGGTTTAAATCGGATATAGGACTGCCTGTCATTATATTGCCACCCACAGCGGCAACATTTCTAATTTGTTTGCCTGCGAACCAGTTTAACATGTTAACAATGGCTAAAAAGGTTCGTGTTTTATAACGAGGCAAATTATTTATATACTTTCTTAATGTGTGTTCTATATCCATCAAAGTGACAGCGGCACCTACTTTTACCCCGTTCTCAGTTTCAGTAATTTGGTTCATTTCTGGTACACAGTTGGGCATTATTATAGTTGGATACACTGAATGTTTAAACTTTACTTCAACTCCGACCTCTGTGTTTCCTACTACTATTTTGGCATCGGGATGCTGGTTTTTCAACTTTAGTATTGCACTTAAATCAATGGGTCTATACCAAGTAGTTTTCTGTCCTTTATATATTAAGAATTGTTCATCGTACAAAGATGAGAGTTTCAATTCAGGTGGAAATATAGGCTCTTGGGTAGAGTCGTATGGTAGAAATGATGATCTGTCGAAAATATGTTCTGTTTCACTTTTTTCTTCTTCCTTATCAGTCTTGTATTTACAACAGTCTTTGCCCATACCACACACGCCATTTTGACCATTTACTGAACCGTCAGTGCTTCCGTTAGTAGTGCCATTGGAACCATTGGTTATCCGCTTTGCTTCCCAATCTTCAAGGAAAGTCTTATAACCTTCTATAATAGCTCGGTATCCAGTACATCTGCAAAGGTTACCTTGGAAAGCGACTTCCATATCCTCAAATGTAATATTACTTTTGCTTCTCAGTAAACTGTACATTGACATAACAATGCCCGGTGTACAAAAGCCGCATTGTGAACCGTGAGCCTTAGCTATACGTTCTTGTACTGGATGTAGTCTGGTTCTCGTTGACCCAATACCCTCGACTGTAGTAACTGCTAACCCATGCATAGCACACACTGGCGCTAGACATGCATTCACTGCAAGGTGACTGAGTATTAAGGTTAGGGAAATATAGCGATTATAGAAAAAGAGATTACAGACATTCCATTTTAGTCTGTTAAATAATGCATGTTGATTATTGATGATATCAATAAGCTTTTTATGGCTCAAATCAAATGTTATCTTGGTAAAGTCCTATCCAGGCGCTATTTATCGTTATCTTTAATTTTTTCATTTATAACTACTTACCTCGTTAAGGTAATATTCCATGGCAACAAATTGTATTATACCTAATCCTAATGATTTTATTGGTTAGACAATAAGTGTCTACTCTAATAATGTCTAGTGACCACCACAAGATGGTAGGTTTCTACTTAAAACTCTAGGTAGGCCATCGCTGTAAAGGAGCCTGGCTTTTTAGTTTTTATCTTTCATTAAGCGAGGATCACGCTATGCCTTGCTACTCTTTAAGCTTTCGCAAAAATGACTTCTAGTATAATTTATTTTAAAAGGATACATCAGTTTCTTTTCCTTGCGATTGTATTTAGAAACCATGACGGTGCAGGCACCGCAGCCTCCCTCGGCGCATCCTAACTTGGTGCCCGTTAGACGGAGTTTTCTTCGAAGATACCAGAGGAGTGTCCATTCTGGATCAGGATTTGGTTCTACGACCTAGAAGGAAAGAAGAACAAATTAATCATACCAATTTAAACACCGAGAAGAATAATTATATTTTGCTGTATATCTATGTATAGCTACATGATGCAAAAACCCACAAATAAGAAATCTTTAAAAAAGTGGTAAAATATAACAAAAACCATTTTTATCAAAATGAAATGTATAAATATATGTACCTACCTAACATAAATCCTACTTCTACGTCTAATTACTTATAGAAGATGTAAGTACTGTATCTACATATCTATAAAACGGTTAAGCTTACATTTTGTTATTCGGGTTGGCCGACTAGTTTTGAACCCAATCAGGTATCTTAATCATGAGCACGACGTTCTGCCGCGATGCAGTCGGGTGACTCCGTCGTGCTAGTACATCGCGTAAACATGACCCCTCACAAAAATATGTCTATACTGGTAGGGTAAGGACGGGCAATATAGAGATGTCGGGCAAAAAGAATAGTAGTAGTAGTGTAACTGTTTTCAAAATTATGTAATAGGTACAGTGTTAAATAAACGACGCGATAAAATCCGTATATAGTAGTTTAATTTAAATGAATGACATTCGCGTAAACAGAAGACAATATTAAGCTATACGTAGTTTGTGCTAAATATTGATCGATTGATTACGAGTTATGTTTTTAACAGACATTGGCCATACGTGTGTGTGTGTGCGCTGACTGCTGCTTTGGTTATGAGTGCGTAGCTGTATCTACTGTATATGTGTGCATGCGTGACACGGCGGATAGTTTTACATACCGACATATGTTATAGTGTGCGCGCCTGGTACCTTATCTTGTTTGTAGACTGTACATCGCAAATTATTGTTTAAGTGTTAAACCTATACATTAATTGTTAAAAACAATAGAATGTGTCTTTATTTGTAATTAAATTCAAATTTAAACTTGCTTCTTAAGCAATCGGTGTATATCTTATAATGAGATCTATAGAACAAGTACTCGACGGGCATTACGAAGCCGGGCAAAGAGAATACTATTAATGATTCCCGGTATGTCTTTTATTGAGACTTTTGTGGATATTTCGTTATTTTATTATTTTAGATCGACTAATCATAATTGTTTTTTTGTTTTAGATGGTGTATAACTACAAACGTAAAACTGACCGTGCAAATTGGTCGGAAACCAGCTTAGAACGTGCTATGCAGGAAGCACAAATGAATTCAATTTTGAACGCGAGTAAAATGTATGGTATTCCATACGCTACTTTATTTAGACATGTAAAAGTGGTACATCAACAAAAAAGCTTGGATGTTTTACTGCGGTTTTAACCAAAGAGGAAGAGGAAGAGCTGGTAGCTTATGCCCAGAAAATGGATTCAATGTTTTATGGTCTGACTCGCGTTGAATTTCTACATTTAGTTGGAGAATGCAAAGAAATTAGCAAAAGAGGGAATTTTTAAGGAGAACGTGGCTGGAAAGGGATCCTTCAAGAACTTTAAACTTCGTTTTCCAAATATGCATATAGGCAGACTGAAAGGATTCAACCGTGAAGCTGTCGAACAATTTTATACACTTCTCGAAAAAGTGATGGAAAAGCAAAATATCACACGCGAAATGATATTCAACATGGACGAGACTGGCGTGAAAACATCTTCGAACAAGCCACCCAAAATATTATCTACATATGGCAAAAAACAAGTCGGAGTTGTAGCCAGCAATGAGAAAGGTGTGTTCACGACAGTCATCTGCTGCTGCAATGTCACTGAAAACTTTATACTGCCTTTTTTATTCTTAAAAGGAAGAGGTTTCGTCAGAGGCTGCTTGATGGATCACCGCCAGGTTCTGAAGAAAATTCTACGAGTGACTTCAAATGTTTGTTAACAAAGTTCGACCCACAAAAGAGAAGATAGCTCTTTTAATGTTGGACAAACATGAATCCCACAAAAACTACACTGCATTAGAATAATTCGCTATTACAATAATGTGATATTTCTTTCAATTCCGCCCCACACTTCCCATAAACTGCAAACGCTGGATGTCTCAGTTTACGGACCGTTGAAAAATACTTTGAGATAGAAGTAAATGCCTTTCAGAAATCATATCCTGGCAGGATCATAAGTCAATACGATGTTGCAAAAATATTTACAGGTGCATATTTAAAAGCAACGACACCAGGAAACGCTATCAGTATTTTTGTGGCAGTGGGATTTTTCCTTTCAATAAACACCTAATTGGCGATGAACACTCTGAACCCTCGGAAGTTTATCAGACTTCTGACGAGATACGATGGCCACAAGCAGACACACGTCCAGCTGGTACATCGCAAGAAGACACTTTACCGCGGGAAGATACTTTGCAACATAACAACCAATCAAGGGCTCTTCAAGAATACGATATTAGAAGCCATGTTTCAATAGGGTCAATGGAAGAGAATCAAATTTTGCCACAACCAAACATTTTACAACAGAAAGTAGACGATGTCCATCAAATATTAAAAAGAGGAATACACCCGTGTATACACACCTAAATCTAAAGAAAAAGAAAACCACCCTAATTACTACTGCACTGTATGCAAAGAAAAGTATTCTCACCCACACAGAGAAGACTGGATTCAGTGTGATACTTGCAGGGAATGGACACACGAGGCGTGCTCTTCACATATGGGCCTCGGATCTTATTTTTGTGATGATTGTGACGATTAGTTTGTTATTATTACTTCTGCCCGCTTATAGTAATCATTTTACCCGCCTTAGAAGGGATAACGAATAATGAGGATGTTTTGAAAATACAATTAGTTCCTACTAGAAGACATAAGTCTAGTTGACATTTTGTTTTGTTTTTCAATGATTATAAACCTACATTACATTTAATATATGTTGACGCTGATTGCCAAATTTGATAATAAATGTCTTTTTTTTTTTCATAGAAAACCTTAATTTAACCGTCCTGCCCGTCCGTCCCCTAAATATTTCATCTGTATTTTCTCATATGAGTAGGTAATAGTCATAGAATAATAAAAGATTGAATTATTTTTAATCATCTTACTAGTCAACCAACACAAGCAACGTCAAAGTCAATTGTATCTAGTTTACGGTACATTATTCATTGTAATAATGATAGTAATACAGCTGTCGCTCTTTGTGTAAATTTACAAACACAAAGATCGATACAGTACCTATGCACAGAAGACAATATACATTTATCATTGCACTCCACATAAATCAACAATACATGAACATTACAATCAATATTTATTTATACTAATATTATAAAGCTGAAGAGTCTGTTTGTTTGTTTGCTTGAACGCGCTAATCTCGGGAACTACTGGAGCAGCAATAAAAAATGTTGCAAAAACGAGGAAAATTCTCTTATATGAAGCAGACGAAGTTGCGCGGGTCAGCTAGTTATAATATAAGGTTCTTAGCCCATTGCAGTTTTGTGTAAAATAGTTTTTATGGTAATAAGAACTGTTTTATTTAAAAAAATAAACCTAATAGATGTCCACCATGAAATGATGACGCATCGCCGCATATCTGGTATGCTGATAATAATTAGGCTTAAATTAATTAAACTGCAGTTCCATCACACACTCGACGAAATGCATCCGATAAGAAACCGACACGACATGCGGCAGTCACTTGCCAAAGACTTTTTGGGCGTATTCGTCTACACACCTATAGTTTATTTAAATTTATGAAAATTTTATCATTACTCGTTAATTTGACATCATGCAATATTCTCATCGTTCAGACCTAACCTATTGCGCACACTAGTGGCCAGAAACAATGGCTTTTTAATTACCTATGTTTGGTATTCTAAGACTTGACAGATTAAATCTATAAGTTACTTATATATTAAGTCTAAAATCCATAAAATTTAAACCCCATTTGTTGTCAGGGACTGACGCCCTACTGCGTAAGACGCCGAATTAAAATATAATTTTAGTGATATTAAATACAACTGCCATTAATGTGCTTCATCGTTTAGCTGCACGAAATTTGCCGAAATAAAAAACGGATTTTTATCCGTTTTTTTTTTTCAAAATGACAACTCGCACAAATTTTTTATACATTTACAGCAGATTGCGGTCTAATTATACGTGCCACTCCTATCACTCTAGGAGGCACTTTCCTGCTGTGATAACGTACACCCTATGTCATCCGTTCTGGATAAATAAATAAATCTGGCTAAGTAATAAAATATCATCTGTTATACGTCAATTATTATGGTTAATATCTAGATATCTAAACAGGCATGTTTACAGCAGTTTGAATAAGTATATGGCAACCTTGACGTCTGACTAACAACAAATAATAATAATTGTTCTCAGTAGCGGAAAATTGATCTACTTTAATTTGATGTTGCGTTACAAGTAGGTATCTATAATAAACATCTAAGGTCAAAAGTCAGAACATTATAATTTCTCATATTCAAATAAACGGGAAAGAGTTTCCGTATTTGATTTTCCTTTGTAAAACAAAGGAAAACAAATACGTAAACCCTAGTTAAGAATTAGTAAGTAAGTACGTATAAACTTGGCACATTTACCTCAAGTATATCTTTAGAAATATAATCATATTGCAATTTGCCATGTCTGTTATAGCACTTATTTTTAATTCACGTAGACAAAGTCACGTGTAAACGCTAGTAAGTAAATATACCTGGTCTACGCGTAATTTATTCTGAAACTTATGCACAGCAACACAATGTCGCACCGTATTTATAAATCTTACTTATATTACAAATATCAAAGTATGTGAAGATGTTAGGGCGTTTGGATGGTAATTAATCACGCCTAATTTTGATGCAGCTTGACATAGATAAATCATGCCCTGGAGGAACACCTAAGATACGTTTATAAGCTAATAGCTTAAAGCATAGCCAAACCCTTTAAACATTCGAAGTGAAGACTGTACATTCCTTATGTACAGTCTACAATGACGGATGGACATTCAGACGGTCAACAACATGGCATCATATCACGCTCCTGTCTTAGAAAGTAATAGACATGTGTGTGATACTTTGATCTCAATCTTGCTAAATCTAATTCAAACTAGGTATCTGCTAACAGACTGAACCAATCGTGCGCGAGATTGGAGGGCAAGATTGACGAGAACATTTCTAGCTATCCACAATTTTAATGTTCAAACTCTACAGATTTAGACTGATTAAGCGAAACTGTTCTTTTACAATACTTCAAATGTTACGTAGTCAAGCCATCTGTATACTACAAGGCTCGACGATTCACGCAGACTTCACCTAACTAATGAAGATAAGGTAAGTGTTTTAATTGCACATTGAGAAAACCAACAAACGGTAGAAATAACAAGGGACAGATGTACCTAAATAAATATATTTAGATGTAAAGATTTTATTTTCAGGAAAACATTAAGAATCTTGGAATATCGGACATAATAAAAATCTGTCGTGTCTTGCCACCGGTGTGCGTTTCGACTCAATATTCTAATGAGAACAATATTATTAACTTTATACATAAAGTATTTACAAATAATGTAGTCGTTCTTTTTCTATTTAAGCTAAATATTTAATACATTTCACTAATATAAGCTATAGTTTTCGATGACGTGTTGTTAAATAGCACAACATACATAATATAGCATTTACTTAGTAAAGTACAATATGTATCAGTAAATAAACCGATAAGTAATGTTGGAGCAGTAATCTCGTCATAGTTACGATTATGTCGCGAGGGCGCTCCAGGTCAGGACTATCAGGGACACTGAGCCGACGACCCTCCTCCGACAAATAAAAACATGTGATACTGGCATGACGCAATATTTTTACGCCGTGCTCTATGAAAATGTTAGTTTCATTTACTTGCAACTGCGCAGGTCAATTAGATCATAATATGTGAACCAGAAACACAAGCATTCTAGCTTTCTAGTAATTTAATTTTTTTTATTTAATTTTTAGCTAAATTGTTAGTAATCTTTTTAAACTAAAACAAAAATGCACTAAATACCGTGTATGTAGAACTAGAGTAGGTAAATACTCCAAAAACGTTAAATAGGACGGTCTGGCCAGGTGGATTGATGAATAACTCACTGTAATCATTTTCACGGCTTAGTAGTCGTTTCGCACGAATTTGTTCGCACAAATCAAGGGAAAAGACACTTTTTTTAAATAATAATTTTTTTGTTGTCGTTTCGCATACATGGAATATATTTTCTTGCGAATCGTTGCCGTCTGAAAACGCAGGTGTCGTTTCGCACGTTTTGTATTTTTATAAGAAAAGTATCAAAGTACAGTCGTGCACGTGTTACTTTCAAGTGCGTATAAGTAATACTTATATGTTCTCTCAATAAAAGCTCAGTTTTATATAAGTAATATGTATATGTATTTTACGCACTGTTTTGTAAGAATGTTGTTTTTAAAAATACTTTGATTTGCATAAATAAGAAAACGTGCGAATGGACACCTGCGTTTTCAGATGGGAACGATTTGCACGAAAATATATTCTATAGGTGCGAAAAGACAAAACAAAAATATTTTGAAGAAGTGTCTACTCGCACGATATGTGCGTACAAATTCGTGCGAAACGTCTACTAAGCCATTTTCACGGGTAGGTTACCTGATTCTTTTCTCATTTGCGCGTACTTAGGTCGAATAAGTACCTACCTAGTACTTTAATACTAATTCATGAAAAAGCTAACAGACCGCTCAATAATATTCCAGTGTGACCTTTAAATAATAAAAACGTCTTGTTATATTTGATAACATTCCATCACTTCTTATCTCAGTGTAAAGATAAACAAATTATAAAATATATGTTTGTTAAAAATAGTAAAGAAGTTACTTCACTATTGTTAGTTCGTTAAAACTATTATATAATTAGTAGATATTAAAAATATTCGTATAATACCAGCTGTGTGCATATTTGTTAAACAAAATAATCTTAGCAAGATATTTCATTAACACGATATTAAAACTAAAAAGAGAAACATCAAACAACACACATAATATAATATACCATCCCAAAAAAATTTATGCTGTAACGTTTTACGAACTAGGTCGATACCTGTTACCTATCTAGCCAAAATCGTTTTTTGTTATCTAACATACTCACACGCCCAGTTTCAATATTCATAAAAGCTATTATCGGATAGTTCAATTTTAACATATATTTTATAGAATATAAAAAGATTAGGGCTTGTCCAACCACCTCCAAATAACATTTATCTATAAGATAAAAGTCTCGCCATCTATTCTCTCTTCTTTAACCTAACTTCTTTAATCTTTCGGATAACCTTTACTTGTTAGTTGTGGGATTGGCCATAACTGTCCGTAGCTAAAAAACTAATTTCCTGATATAAAAATTGTTTTCTATAATTATCAAGAAATGGATATCAAGAAATAAAGGCCCAAGTTTTTATTTATTGAAACCAACCCTAAAACGTTTGATAGATAAAAATTCCAATGTTGTATGTATTAAAAGATATAATTTGTTTATATTCAAATGACGTGACATGACGTCACATTAAATCTTGACCTCCAGTTCTCAGTGCTCATAATTTTTGTCAACTACAATTTAAATAAATATAATGCAAACATTCCGAACCTTAAAAATAATTATTTTTGTTTTTTGAAACTTTATACGGATTTTGTCACGTTGTTTATTTTACTTTAAAACACTTTTATTACATAATTTTGAAACACTAACACTACTATTATTGAATTTTACTACTATTTAAGTTATATTATTTAATTTAAGTTTACACTTTGCCCCGACGCGTTTCGGTTGCTTTACAGCCGCCATGTTCACGAGGAGACCAAGATGGTAGTTGTCTCAATGCTCTGAAGTGTACCTAGTTATTTCAAAGTACCCGAACATAATTTAATCATTAGTGTTTCTATGTACGCAGAATGAGCTTAAAGTATCATGAAATCTAGCTTTGTTTTGCTTCTTCTTGGGTTTGACTATTTGAATTACCTACTGGAACCTAAGCTGTACATTCCAACCATCTTCTCTATAGAAATTAGAATGTTTTTTAACTTCAATAACCTCGCGAAGCATCCTTGGTAGGAATCGGTGTTCTTTTGCGAGTATCTGTGGTTTGTCAAATCATATGTAGTGGTAGGTCGCCTTACGCCTGTTGCACGTGTTCACACACAGCCGACTTCAACGAGCGTTGGTGTTTTACATCAACTATATTTTCTTTTATGCATGCCAATGTATGAGAGTCCACAGTCATAATCTATTTCATAGACCCCTGCATCTTGTTAAAGTAAAATAAACAACACGACAATTTTTTTTTGATATTAGAATTAATTCTTGAAACCTAACCTAATCCGTATAAAGTGTTTAATTTCAATGTATTGAATACATTCGCTTAAACATAAGACAATATATACATTCGCGTAAACATAAGACAATATTATATTTTTATTTATTTATTAGTTCTACGTACCTATGTATACTTATTTGTTACATACAAAGGTTATGGTACCATTAACAAAACAATAATATCTCATCTACCTACAGTGTATATTATCTCCATTTAAGTTTTAGAAGTGTTTATAAATATATTAATCTGTCAAGTCTTAGAATACCAAACGTATTTAAAATCTATTGTGTCTAGCCACCAGTGTGCTGCGACTCAATAAGTTAATTTACAGTGAAGTTTATCTATAATATACCTACTTCTGAAGCCATGACAGTTTGCAGATATTTTTGAAAAATGAACGGGTGTTCAAAATTTTACGAGACCGATAGGTACTAATGTTTAGATCGCCTGTATATCTAACAGTATATGCGGCATTACTTAAAAACAAATGAAGTTATTTTGATGTGGATAGCACAGTAGCTTCGGTTTAAATTAAAATTTTGTATATTTATCTGCTTCTCGTCCTGTCGTGTCCGTAAACTATAATCGCAGTCATTTACGGCAGTAAAGGCAAGTATTTTATAATTATAATAGGAGGATAACCTATCAACCTTTTATAGGTTCTTGGAAATTGACAATTAATTAATAACCTATTGTCTGGCCGCCGGTTTGCCGTTGCAACTCGAAAGGTTAGTGATGCAAGATTTTTGCTACGCCTGCTTTAATCTGTCATTTATATTAAACTAGCTGACCCACGCAACTTCGTCTGCTTTACATAAGAAAATTTGACCCGTTTTTGCAACATTATTCACTGATGTTCCGCTCCTATTGATCGGAGCGTGATGTTTTATAGCTTATAGCCTTTCTCGATAAATGGGCTATCCAACACGAAAATAATTTTTCGATTCGAACCAGTAGTTCCTGAGATTAGCGTTATAAATTTTCGTTTATTTAACTTTGATTACTTAGATTACACTAGAAGATGGTAGTTGTTCCCAAAATAATCAAACTTTTTGAAGACTCTATTAGGAATATTTCCAAAGAATACAGGAAATATTAACCAATTATTATCCTTACTGATATTATTAACGCGAAAGTTTATATGGATGTATTTATTTTATTTTATTTTAGTTTTCGGGTTGTCCTACTAATATTATAAATGTGAAAGTTTATGAGAGTGGATGTATAGATGATTGTTACTCTTTCACGCAAAAACTACTGGACAGATTGCGATGGTATGTAGATAGCTAAAGACCTGGATTCACACTATTTTTATCCCGATAGTCCCACGGGAACGGGACTTATGCGGTGAAACCGCGGAAAAACTAGTAAATCAATATTAACAACAAATTAAAAAAAAAATCAGTAGGTACTCTATACTGAAGATTTTAATTTAATTTACTAGTTATATTTACTTCATTTTAAGTAGATAACCATAATAAGCAATTGTTTTACAACAGGTAAATGAATTATATGCGAAATCGCTTATGAACATTGAATATTTATTACATCGTAGTATATTTCGCTTTCAGATGCTGTAGATAAGTGACTATTGTTTATTTCTTGTTACAATTTGTACCAAGGCTGCCAAAAAATAAAACGCACAGACCTTCGAGTACTCGGCTGATGATGATATATCTGCAACGGTACCTATTAGATACGGAAGACTATACAGCAGGTCACCCAATGGCTACCCGACCAACATAAATCTGAATAATGGCCCACCTCCAATGTAGAAAGCAGCTTTGCTATAAACGACCTACGTCACCACATCACTGGTAAGTATTTAGCATTGGATTAAACTACCCACTTTACAAAGGCACAGGTAAGTAGTCATGGCTAAAAATAACTAGCTACTTACGTATCTTATGATACCCTTCGATCTTATGATAGAAAAAAAAGAGCTGCTCTCTGCCTATCTTAAGATCGAGGCAGGTGGTTCGTTGGTGGTTAGCGGCCACATTTTCACGTGAACTGCAAGTATTTTTATTCAACACTAAGTTTTTTTGTATGCTCGGCTATTACGTACCAAACAAAATGAAAATAATTCACTACCCTCTAAACTAACATTAAGCTCGACACGTGGTGTTTCTTTTAACCTAATGAGTCTCCGGCGGAGCTTTAGATGCCGGTGTGCCGGTACACCGGTAGCCAAGAATAATAGTTTTTTAATTATGACTGGCATTCCAGTACTTGACGGATTAATAAGACCGTACTTAGATCTCCCCAACTGTTAGTACATAATGTTATCTATGCTAAGCAAGCACTCAGAACCTAATCAAAGTAAGCTTGATCACTTTTTGAGTATTGTAGGTTACCGTACCAATGAAACAGATTTGGTAATATATGTGCGTATTAAAAACTCAAAAGTATGTACTACTATTTTGATGATAATATAACGATATAGGGCCGCCTGCAATAATTATAAATAACACTAAAAATGTTTACATAATTGACCATGAACTATCGATGCGTAATACTAACCGGTTTAATAACAACAGATAAAATCAAAATCTCAATAATGACCCATTAAATTACATACCTATCTGGTTGGCATTTTGGGTCTTGCTAATCTTACACTACAATCGCTTAAGCCGACTGACATTTTTAAATTGGCCTTATGAATACTTTCTGTAATCATTCAGATTAGTATTACCAAATTTGAAAAATATTGCTTCGGAAAGTGGTCCTCTGCCATATATACTACGGCGAAGATTGCTTGCCTCAATGACTGCTAGGTATGAACCACTTGTTTATAGGAAACGTCGAGAAATTTCTATTAATTGCATAACCGATCTTGACAAAATTAAGCGGCTAAAGCTAAATTAAATATTAAACTTTATTTCGTATAGATAAAACATATCTCAACTACTAAGATATACCACTTCAAGAACAACCTATGGAATTATAGATAGGTAGATAATTATATCATTCTTTAATATACATTAAAATTATAAATATATCCATATAATTATAAATAATGTACAGAAAATGTTATCAATAGACAGTTATCATTATAATAACAATACTTGTATAGTGAGAGTAGTCAGAATCTTGTAACAAATTATTATAAGTATTTCATATATCTTACCTTCTTTCCATTCACATAGAAAACTAGCTCCGTACAAATATCACTGCTTTCATCTTCTATATTCAACAAACCCATATTGACATTATTACTTTATTATTGCAGTGAATATAATATTTTATAGATAACACGTGTCACTATATCTCGCGTTGACGCACTACTGATGACAATAGTGTTGAGTAGGACTTACAAGAGGCATGACATTTGTCCCGTACAAGACGTTCTAATGTAAGAGCGCCTCAAAATTTTTTCACGTACCACTTCAAATTTTATGTCGCGTTCGTCGTGTATGACATGAGCGTAGAGTGAGTGAGAGAGAACACGTTACATGCTTCACTTTAGTAGTGCATCTTTTTATTTACCAATTATAAACGTCACCGAGTGAGACAACGATATACCTAACGCTTTTGTTAACTTTTTTCGACTTTGTTATGCTTAGAAAATTATTTAATTATTATGGTTTTAAAGCATTTAATTTGTATTATTAGTTTTGTTACTGTTGTTTATTATTTAAATTTATGGCTAGGTATGCTTAGTAGCTACTTTTATGCCTTCGGAGGCTCGCAAATATTACTTATACAATCTAACATTCATTCTTTTTTAAATAAATCGTATCTTCTCTAAAATCAACTTGTGTTATTGCCTATTTAGTAAAATAAAATATTTAATCGAATAATCAAAATTACAGGTGCTTTTAGTTGCTTTTCAAAAACAAGTTACGTTCGACACGTTGCGTTGTTTAAAATGTTACGAAAATATTATCAATTGTCCTAAAACATTCGCTTCTTATACTTTGTGGTTGGTTTTACGTTAATCACACTTTGTAAGATTGTACATGACATAAATACTCATAACTTCAAATGTACCGCTGTGCTTCAAGACGCGCCTCACCTCATTTTGTAAGGTACAATCAACACAGCAACACTAGATGACAAAATTACTCATAACTTCAAATGTACCGCTGTGCTTCAAGACGCCTCGCCTCATTTGAAGTGGGACATTGTACTGGCTCAGTACAAAAAAGAGGCAACTCTTACAAACTCATTTCAAATTCATGTCCTACTCAACACTAGATGACAATACCGAGTATGGCTCTAGTTCAGGCACAATGCGCGTCCCGTTTGCGATCCACTGCGACCTCACTGTTCGTACCACGCGGACACTCGACGACTAATCAACACGTTATCTATCATGTTATGTATTCTTGAACTTATGACTAAACTTGTGAAATACATACTTGTTTTTACTAAGCATTTTAACGTAATCTCGTCAATAACTTATTAGTTCAACGAGTCTTTGTATATGTGAAAATAACTGTAATTAATTATTCTTATTTCTAATGATTAGAATTACATAATCGAACAAGTTATGCAAATATGTTTTAAATGTATCCGGAATGTAAGAATCTTAGAAATATACATCATTTGCGACATTTAGTAATTAGGTGTTTAGAGATTATGTTGTCTTAATATTACAAGCCACGATTCTTTAGCGTTAAAGCCACAGAACAATAGCTTTTTGTTTTGTGGTTAAAGTTATCAATATAATATGTATATGCGCTCTCCGATTCAAAGCTACGTTTTACTGCTATCTTACAAAAAAACATTGTTTGGTGTTTCTTGTATCAAGAAGTAACAACCGTGAACACGCAGCCGTGTTGCAAAATAGATACGGTTACATTTCAAGATAGACACACACATACACAATTTTACGAAAGTAATGAATTAAGAGGAAACATAAGGGCTGTTTTTCCATACAAAGGTATTCCTCTGTTTCCTCCCTGAATAATGCCAGTAGAGCAATAATATTTTTCCAAAATTGTATTGCTTCTATTGGCATGTACCTATGTATGTTTTCCTTTTTTTCATAAATTAATTATTAAAAGAAACATGAGCCTTCAAAAGCCTCAAAAATTGGCCAGATTTTCCGCTGTGTTCAAACATCCAAAAAACAAACTTGAATAGATTATATAAAAAAAGGAAAACATAAGAACACGGCCAAGCCTTTCTTTAATTTTTAATGAAAAACTAGTTTAGTCATTCATGTTTTGGAGAAAGAATCAGATCACGGGACTATGAAACATTGATTTTGTGTACTTTTAATAGGTATTTTCGGTCCAAGCTGCAGTTGTCTCTATCGCGCTCTGCGGACACTGCGCGACAGCAATAGTTTCTACAAATACCTATTTTCAAATTCTCTCGCCCTTAGTGTTCCCTCTTAATGCCATCATATCCTGCAACAATGCAGAAAGCAAGGTGTCTAAGCATGGAGTCTAAAGATCGAATTCGCGCATTGGGTTGAGACAACTCGCACGCGACGCCATTCAATTTGATCACGTGCCTCCTTCTATAGGTCTCCATAAACAGAAACTAACTAACCGGAATCAGATGAAATATGGCTCAGTTTCAAAGCGCATCAAATTCCTTTCAGTGGGTTTAGCGTAAAATGAAATTGCCCCTGGATAAAACAAAATCCGAAACGTCTTTATAGTTGATCCCAGGACGTATGCAGAGCTCACTGCCAACATTGACTAGTTAGACAGACATCACATAGACAGACATGTTATGGATATACATAGTCTCCTTACAATTTTATATTAGTAAATATTAATAGATTATAATAATGCAGAATATGTCCAGATCCTAATTATTCATCTACTGGATACATTGTAATCCGCAGTGCACTCCGCCTATCACATAAATGATCATCACTTCTAATTTTCCTTATAAATGACGTATTTATGAATGTCCTTGTCTAAGTATAAGTGTTTGCCCAGTGGTCAAAATTCGACCATATACAATATAAAAAAAGCTTATACGAATATATAATATATAAAAAAATACTATCTGATTCCAAATCTTTTTATTGTTATGTTAACAGCTAGGAACTTAAAAACAAGAATATCGGTTAACAATCATAGGAGATAGAAGTACTAAACTATTATGCCTTTGCCTATTTATAATTTGTAACTGTTACTGCTTACGCCATATTGACTATACATATTATATATGGTATCTGAGTGTAAATTAATGCTTCAACTTTCATATTACCTATTACTCTTTCGAGTACAAGTACATCTGATTGATCGTCAAGTTAGACCAGCTCAACGAAACTGGCTTACCTCGAGGCGACTGACCCCTTACAACAGCAGCGATAGCTCAGTGGGGAGACCAACAGACTGCAATGCAGAGAGTCTCGGGTTCGAACCCACGTCGCGCACCTCTGACTTTCGGAAGTTATATGACTTTTCGAAATTATGTGCGTATTGATTGACAATTATCGCCTGCTCCGTGCCTCGGAGAGCACGTTAAGCCGTCGGTCCCGGCTGCCATGAACATCTATGGCACGATTATTGGGGAAGTCGACACAAAAGATCCCACTGGGTCGAAGTGTCGCCGGTCTGGGTTGACTGGCCCCCACATAAGATAAGATATATGGTATAGTCAATATAAGCGTAGACAATAACCCTATAGGGTAACGTACACGATTTGCATAGAATGTTATAAACTAATCTCAACCCGTAGCAGCGCTCGCGTGTACTGTTGCCCAGGGCATGTCCCGATTACTTCGGGATATGGCGCTGTGCTAATTTGGCTCACAAATAAATCATGGTCTATCTAGGTCTATTTGTGTCTTAAGTTTCATCCTAATTTGTTCAGCAGTTTACACATGATTGAGCAACTAAAGACTAACTGGACTCTGGTTTGAGGTACTGAGTAGAAAAGGGCGAGCTTATTGCTATTTGTCGGGCACAGTGTTTTATTACCTGCTCTGAGACTAAGAACTTCTTGACAAAAACCTAATAACACTTTATACGACCCGGAAATCACAATAATTTACTACTGTCACACCACCACATTTAAGATATAAGTACCTACTAAAGTATTCAGAAGTCATCACATAGATTATTTCAAGTATTTTCACAGAGTAGATAATATTACAGGTAATTTTAATCCGCCACAATTATTTCCTAAATGACTTCGTTAAAGGTAACTCATTATGTAAGTGACTACAATTTCGCGAGCACATTATTTTTCAATTGACAAATATTGTGAAATAACTTTAATTTATTTATAATTATAGCTATTAACTCTCAATAAAGCTGTATCATTAAAGAAAATATTACAAAACATAAATTACCATTTTATTAATTAATTACATAAAGTTATCGAAGGCAATACCGATGGCAGAGTGGGTTAAATGGTGGCCTAATCAGTGGCAGCTGATCCGAGTATGGACGCCATACAAATGTTTGTTTTGCGTCTAGGTGTATTTGTCGTTTTAATATTCGTAAAGTTCGCCGCGACATAAGTTTTATTTTGGGCAAGGGGAATAGTCTTTTTTATAATACAACTTCATCTCCAGATACAATTCCTGTGTCGCGGGTACGGTTATCATATCTCAGGATTTGTGATTTCAGGCTTTTTGGACTCTTCTCAGGATTGCGGCTGGATTTTGCAAATCTCGTGAAATCTCAGGATTTTCAATAAAATACAGCTTACCTTTTTAATAAATTAATTTTATTTTTAGTGTGTTCTGTGACAATGGGTGCGATGGAAACTAGAATAATATTGTTTGAGAGAAAATTCTCAAACTGTAAAAAGAATCTCAGGATTTTTCAATGGACATCAGGCCTTTTCTCCGGTCTTTTATTTTTTCATTTGGTAACCTTAGTCGCGGGAGACCTTACAAACATTCAAACAACGTACAAAAAGAGCATCCAGACGCGGCAGAACTATTTATGGATCACTAATTTTCTCCGTATAGTGATCGAACCCATTACAGTCGGCCTAGTGGCTGGGATGAGGCGATCATATATACCACTACACAATGCGTGCAGTTCCAAGCTACTAAAATAGAATTAATAGTATCTACTAGAAAACACTATTAACCTATTAAATCGCAAAGGAACACCAGCATCATTACCCACAGTTACAAACAGAATTGCCCTCTCGTGACGCCCAAAGCAGGCCCAAACCACAGAATAAATATAGTACTAACGTACAGAAGGATCACTTCGCAAACCAATTTATAGAAATAGCGACTCTTGCTACTAAACAACAAAGTGCAATTCAGCTCGCATAAGCACTCAGTGCCTAACGCGATATTCACCTAACCGTTTTCGCTCTTTTCTAACACATAACGCTGTCGCTGTCTGGCGCGGAGTGACGCGCTAGCTGTCGCGCTAGGGTTGTCGACTTGCCGCTGCTACTATAATATCTATTCATCGTCCATCTACCTACTTGACCACGTAATAATAAATAATTATCCTATGTTTAATGCGTATGGTTACACGGTAAATTTTAATAAATGAAAACAAACCTAGATATATCCTTGTTTAATCGTTATTGATATTTTTGTTAATTTACTTCAAGTTAACTTGACGAATTCTTAGGAAGTATTTTTCGTCTGTTCGCTAGGTATAAATAAGTAACTGCACCTTACTTACTCAGGCTATTGGTAAATTCTTAGTCTAGGTATGTAACTAGTTACTTAAGCAATTATCATTTATTTTAAACTTAGTCTAATAAAGTATTAGCGAGCTCTGCGTGCGAGCGGTGACAACCGACTGGCGATGCGGCTTGGAAGCCGCGCAAAAGTGTAGGCACTTATCCCTGTAGGTACGGCCGAGTGAAGGAGGCCTGCCCAACGTCACTGGTGGTGCCCTGAACTGCAGAATTTACGTCGCAAAGTAAGACGTCTGTTCAACAGAGCAATAAACACACGACGACCAAACGACTGGGAAACCTACAAAAAGCGCATACGACTCCGTAAACTGGAATGCTGGAAGCGTTTTTGTACCAACATTGAAAGCACCAGCCAGGCAACCAGAGCAAAGGGCACACTATCAAGTGCACCTAAGAGTACACTAGGATGTCTGAAGAAACCTGACAACACCTACACTAAATCAGATGCTGAAACCAGTGCACTACTGCTAGAGACACATTTGCCCGGGTACCAGATTAACGACACGCACAACTGGGAAGCGTACAGTGAACGAGCATGTAGTAGTCAAGACTGGGCCGTAGCCCTGGACCTCATCAACAGAGAGAAAATGTTATAGGCTATTAACAGCTTCCTTGCCTACAAATCCGCAGGACTAGACGGAATTTTTCCCGGCCTACTAAGATGGAGCGGCTATCTCTTGGTAGACCACCTTGTTGTGATATTCAGAGCTTGCATTGCTTACCGATACGTACCACGGAAATGGAGGGAAGTGAAAGTGGTATTCATTCCAAAACCAGGCAGGAGCGATTACACTTCAGCGAAATATTTTCGGCCAATAAGTCTCACGTCGTTCCTCCTCAAAACACTAGAGAGGCTATGTGATAAAGAAATAAGAGGAAACACCCTACTTCACAAACATCTACACCCACACCAACACGCCTACAGTCAAGGCAAATCTATAGAATCGGCGCTCCACAGCGTTGTATCACGAATTGGAGACGGACTAACCGCAAAACAACCAACGCTGGGCGCCTTCATTGATATAGAAGAAGCCTTTGACAAAACCAACTTTAACAGCATAACCGAAGCACTGGAAGCGTATGGGGTCGCTCCAACGCTACCAGAGTGGATAAACAATATGCTGAAATACAGAGCGATACATTTTTCAGTTAACACAACAACTAGGTGAATTGTGGCCAGAGGCTGCCCACAAGGTGGTGTACTTTCGCCACTCCTATGGAACATAGTGGTTGATAACTTATTATGAAAACTGAACGGCAGAAGGTTCTTCACAATGGGATATGCAGATGACCTTGCTATTCTCGCGACCGGATGATTCGAGGACACACTATGTGACCTCATGAGATCTGCCTTTAGAATAATTAAAAAATGGTGCATAAGCTATCGGTTAACCCGGCAAAATCTGAACTCATATTGTTTACTCGCAAGAGACTCAAACAACCTCAGACTACCGAAATTATTCAACACCGAATTAAAACTTACTAACAAATTCAAGTACCTAGGGGTCATACTAGACAGCAAACTGCTGTGGAACAAGCACCTTGACTACAAACTACAACGAGCATGCGCATGCTTCTTTCAATGCCGCACAATGCTCGGAAACACATGGGGACTCTCCCCAAAAAATAATACTGTGGCTATATACCGCCCTTTTTTTTTTTTTTTTTTTTTTTTTGATTCCCAGGAAAAATGCTTCATGCACTACCCGCCGGCTAGGGGACGGCACCGGCGGGGCGTGTGGGACTCCCAGCAAGAAAACGCGCTGGTCTACCCACTAAAAAACCTGGGGTGTTCCCTCTCTCACCCAATGGGGGGGGCCAGTTGGGAACTTAAAAGATTCAACCATAGCAGGCCCCCCCGTGTGGGTGCCGGCCGGGTCATTTTTTTTTTTTTCGGACCCGACCACCTCTCGTCCCCAGGGGAGAGCCTGACTGCTCTCCCCTTTCGACATCAGAAAGGCGCGCGGGAACACCGCGCGCGCCCTCTCGGGGCTTTTAGTTTACGGGTGGCAGGGTCCCCTGAGGCCCCGCCACCCGGAGCCCCTAGGTGGGGGGCAGGAGAGCGACATAAGCGCGTCTCCTGCGCCCCATCCTGCGGCGGCGGACGTCTGGGGCGTAAGGATCGTCCTCACGCCCCCGCTCCGCCGTCTCCTTCTGCGAGATGACAGTCTCGCAGAAGGAACTCATTGCGCCCCAGCACCTGTCGTCGCCGACCATCTTGGATATGACGGTCGGCAACGAGAGGTCGGGGCCAATCACGGTGACCAGGGCACAGCGCTCCGCGGCCCACGCCGGGCACTCCTCCAGCGTGTGCTGCGCCGTGTCCCGGTCACACATCTCACAATGGTGACATCTGGTTGTCGGCTCCCTACCGGCTATCTTGCAGAGGTACTCTCCGAAACACCCGTGTCCGGAGAGCACCTGAGTAAGCCGGTAGGTGAGCGGTCCGCGCCGTCTGTCCGTCCACTCCCTTAAGACTGGACGGACAGCCTCGACTGTCCTCACCCCATAGCGGGGCTGGGCCAGCCTCTCCTGCCATTTGGCCTCCAGGACCAATCGAGCCTGGAACCTTCGCGTCTCCACCGCCCTGTGCGTGGGCTCCTCGCCCTGGAGCCGGAGGTCAGCGCGCCAGTAATACAATGACGCTTGGACCTCCGCCTCCAAATCCCAGGGCGGCGATGCCGCCAAAACGCACGCCGCCTCGTAGGAGACGGTGCGGTACGCCCGCGACACCCTGATCGCCATCGCCCTCTGAGGTCTCCTTAGGAGGGCGACATTTCGGCGATCCAGGGCGCCAGCCCAAATGGGCGACCCATAAAGGGCCATCGACCGCACCACCCCTAAATAGAGGCGGCGGCAGATGACACTCGGCCCCCCGATATTCGGCAGCAGAGAGCTAAGCGCTCCAGCTGCCGACATCAGCCGGGGGGCCAGGCGGCTAAAATGGACGCGAAAGTTCCAGCGGCCGTCGAGGTGGAGCCCCAAGTATTTCATACTCGGCTCCACCCCGATGCGGACCCCTCCAACGATGATGTGGGCATCTGGTGGCGGCGCCCGCCGAGGCCCGTGAAATAACAGGGCCTCGGACTTTTCCAGCGCCACCTCCAGTCCCAACATCCTAATCCTGCCGACAACCAGAGCCACTCCAGCCGTGGCAAGACGGGCAGCTGCCCAGTAGTCCCCTCCCCGGGCCGTAACCAGCGTGTCGTCGGCGTAACAAGTTACGCCGACGCCCGGAGGCAGGGCGCCCCGCAGCACCCAGTCGTAACCGATGTTCCACAGGAGCGGACCCAGAACCGATCCCTGTGGAACACCGCACGACACCTCCCTCCGGAACGTCTCTCCGTTCCGCCCCACACAGAATACACTTCTCTGGTGCAGGTAGTCCCCGACTATTCGGCGCAGGTAGGGAGGCACCCCATGAAATCGGAGCGCCTCCCTAATAGTCGCCCACGGCAGGGTGTTGAACGCGTTGGCGATGTCCAAGGACACCGCCAACAGCACCCCGCGCGAGGCGGCAGCCTCTTCCGAGAGGGCCTTGACGCGACTGATCGCGTCAATCGTCGATCGGCCCTCCCGGAATCCGAACTGGAGTTCGGATAAGTCGGGGCCCACCCGCACCAGGTGCTTGGAGAGGCGGGCAGCCAACACACGCTCAAAGAGCTTGCCCACCTCATCCAACAGCACTATGGGGCGGTACGCGGAGGGAGAGTCCGCGGGGCGGCCCTCCTTTCTCAGGAGGACCAGCTTGCCCGTCTTCCACATGGAAGGGAACCGTCCCGACTCCAGGCAGGCGCTAAACAGCCTGAGGAGCCGGTCCCCTAGGGCGTCATAGGCCAAAACCCAGGCGCGGCCAGGAATCCCGTCCGGCCCCGGAGCAGTGTTTTTGCCCCGGAGCCGCACCATTGCCGCGCCGAGCTCCGCCATTGATACTACTGGCGCCCCGGCATCGGCGCCGTCCTCCTCGACTTCGGGCGGCGCCATTACGGGCGGTGTGTGCTCCGCTCTCGAAGGAAAGAGAGCGGAGACCACCCCCTCCAATTGCCGGGGCTGGAGACTCTCAGTGACCGGTGGGGCCCAGGGGCGCAACTTGGCCCTGACCACCTTATACGGGCGGCCCCACGGATCTGCCTCGAGAGTCCCCAGGAACTCTTGCCATCTTTGGGCTTTGGCCTCGCTGATGGCGGACTGCAGGGCGTACTTCCGCTGTACGTATTCACCCCGCAGCCGTGCCTCCACGGTCGGGTCACGGTACCGCCTGCGTCGGCGGTACCTAGTGTACTGGCGACGCGCCGCAATGCACGCGGCGCGTTTTTGGCTGATGTCGTCAGACCACCAGTACACCTGACGCCTTGGAGGTCGAGCACTGGCCCGGGGCATCGACGCGTCGCAAATCTGCGTCATCGCGCCCCGGAACCACTCCGCCTCCGACTCAACCTCCACAGGCCCTTCACCCATCGGGGTCCAGGCCTGGACGATGGAGGCTTCCACCAGCACGTCTACGTCGAGACGTTTCAACGCCCATCGTGGGGACGACGGGGTGTGCACTCTCCTCGGGCGATCGTCCGGGATCGCCGGCGAGGCGGAGATGTCGAACCGTACGTAACGATGGTCCGACAGTGACTCCGCCTCGACCAGCACTCGCCAGTCCCGGACGTGGCGCGCTATGGCAGGGCTTGCAAACGAAATGTCCACAATGGACTCACCCTGCCAGCGCACGCACGTGGCGACCGACCCCCGGTTAAGAACCACGAGGCCGGTCGCAATCGCCCACTCCTCCAGCGCGTCGCCGCGAGCGTCGGTGACAGGGGATCCCCAAGCCGATGATTTGGCATTCAAGTCCCCCGCCACCACGACCGGACGCGATGGGTACCGATTAATCACGGCCCCCACCGCGTCCAAAAATTGCTCAAACTCGGCGAGGCGCCGGTTTGGAGAGAAGTACACCCCGATCAGGACGGTTCCCTCCCAATCAACACAAATATACCCCTCGCCCCTGTCTGTCATCACCAGGAGCGAGGGTCCGGACGAAACAATGGCCGCCGAGCCCCCGAGGTCCCCAAACCAGTTGTGTCGGCTGGGGACGCAGTAAGGCTCGGCGACCACGGCGATGTCTATTGACCACTCCGCCATGTGCTGCAGCAAAATATCCTGCGCCCTGGCGGAGTGGTTAACATTCACCTGTAGGAGGCGATGGGCCATAATCAATTACGTTTCCATCGCCTCCCTACTGCTCCCTGCTTGGGACGGGGCCGGGGCGGCCGGAGTCCTGGCGACCGCCCCTCTGGCCTTATGCCTTTTGGGTGGGGAGCAAGATTTGCTCCCCATCCGGTGCCCCGCCGGCCTTCCTGCAGCCAAGCAGATGCTGCAGGAAGCTTTTGCCGCGGAGCATGCGGCGGCCTTGTGGCCGGGCTGGCCGCAGCGATAACAGGACTCGCTGCGGTCAGTTTCGGCGGTGCATTGCTGCCTCACGTGCCCCGGTTCGAGGCAGCGGTAGCACCGCCTAGGCCTCGGCTCCAGCAGATTTACCTGAGCCGAGACCATCCCGACCAGCAAACGGCCGGCCGCCACCTTCTTTGCCGCGGCGATGGGGCAGCGCACCATCACCGTGCACAGACCACCATTGCCGCGGCGCACCTCCCCCACCCTGACCTGCGCCTGAGGGCAGGCTCCGGCTTTTGCCACCGCAGCGGCGACATCCTCGGAGGAGGCCGAGTCATCCAGCCCGGTTATCCGCATTTCGGCGGACTTCACCGGGCGCGAGACCCTGACCTCCTCAGGCGTGAAAAGTGACCGAATTGTTTCGGCCACCTTGTCCGCCTTGTCGCCGGAGGTGGCGCCTGGGACCTCTAAGATTCTTGCCCCAGTGGCGGCAACCTTGAAGAAAACGCCTCCGGCGAGGCCAATCTCAGCGAGATTGCCTTTCATGGCCTGAGTGGCCCGCCGGAGGACGCCTGCATAGGTCACGCCCTGCCGGAGCCCCTCCTCCGTCAGCTCCACCACAACGGCGTTGGAGCGCGGGGGGCGCAGGTCAGCTGGGCGGGGGCCCTTCTTTTTACTTGCCACCGGGGGAGCCCGGGAGGCCTTCTTCTTCTTCTTCTTCTGCCTCCTCTTCCTTCCGACGACCTCCATCCATGGCTGCTCAGCCGAAGTAGAGGCCATCGGGGCGGGTTGGGGCTGGGAGGCTGGGCGCCGCGGCGCCACAGTGGTAGTTGCCCTCCCCTTGCCCTTCCCCTTCCCCTTGGAAGAGGAAGCCGATGGTGTGGGGGCAGATTTCTGCTGCGCAGCCGGTGGGCCGGAGGGCGCCGGGCCAGCCGGCGTGCCTCCGACCATCCGGGGGCGGCCCCCGAGCGGGGGTCCCGGGGTCGGGACGGGCACGAGGCCATAGTTGGCCAGGCACGCTTCCACCACGTTGCGTGCCTGAGCTACCGTGGCCCGCATAAGCTCGTTCGCCCAGGCAGGCCGCTGGTCCTCCGCGGGAGTGAGGGGCTGCGCTGTGCGCCGCGGGAGGGGCGGGAACTCCTCCCGCTGCCTCCGGGCAGGTGCCCCGGCGTTGGCCGAGGGCGTCTTGCCGGTACTGGCCCGAGCGGCAGTGGCAGCGGCCGCCTTCATGGCCGCCACCTCCGCCCGGAGCTCCGCGAGCTGCTTGTGCAGCCCCTCGTTCTCCGACCTCCAACGCTTCTGGAGGTCGGAGGAAGCCCGTCCCCACATGCCGAAGAAGGCCTCCCTCATCTCCTCCGTGGCAACCTTTAGGTCCCGAACGAACCCCCCCTTCAAGTTGCCTGACCGGGCTGCCACCCTCAGGACGGTCTCAGCGCCAGCCTCAAACCGTTGCCTGAGGTCGGCAACCGAGTCCTCTCCCGAGGGGGACGCATCCGGGACCCCAGTCCTCTTAATGAAGTCCCGACGGGCAGACAGAGGCTGCCCAAGGAGCTTTCCCGTGGAGGGAGGCGGCATCAGGGAACCAGCCCTTCCTCCGCAGGGCGTCCCCTCTACCACCTCCACCTCCGTGTCCGACCCAGAGTCGGACGGCGCATGGTGCGACGTCTTCCGGCGCTTCACGGAAGCGCCGGGTGCACCCCAGAACTTGAGGGTGAGGGAAACAGGGCTATCCCCTCCCTCCTCCCTCTCCCGTCGGGCCGCCGACGAGCACCGGCTCCGAGTCCGACTGGCCTCAGAGCCCGAGCCCGCCCGCGACTCGACGTCCATATCAGTGCCGGTTCCGGCACTGAACACGCTCGACATAGAGTCGCTGCGTGCCAGCGCCGCCACCCGGCACCTCGACCGTGTCCTCGGCACGGCCGGGACACTATCCCGGACTGACGGTGGGGCCATATCCCCCCCTGCCTTCCCCTTTTTGGGATCCTCCTTTCTAGCCTTGTTCGGGCCTGAGCCCAAGGCAACTCTCATCGCAGGGTCAGTACATGACCCTGCGGAAATTTCGGTGCCGGATATTTCGCGCGGCACTGCGCTGTGATGGCGGTTGCCCCCCCCAGAATACGAGGGGCAGACGGAGCCAGAAGGCTCCGTGAGGGATTCTCCGGGCGCGGCGCACCCGGTACCCTCCTGGGGTAGGTAAAAACCTTTGGCCGACATCTCATATTTTGTTTTGGGTGGCCCTAATGACTGGGTTCCCCCCAGCCATACAGCCCCTCGCCGGGCCACCAAAAACTTAGGCTTTGGGTAATTTTTATAGAGGTTTTCTTCCTCGCAGCCCGAAGGCCCCCGGTCCTGTCAATTCAGGATTACGGGTTGGGCCGGATGGGGTCCATGCTGGACCGATCCACCCGCCCCAAGGCCGCTCGACGGGCAGGACGCCACGCGACCCGCACCGGCCTTACGGCCCCCACTGGTGATTTTTTAGAGAGGTTGTCTTCCTCTATCCCCCCCGTGTTGGGCCGGGTGGGGGTCCATGCTGGACCGATCCACCCGCCCCAAGACCGCCCGACTGGGCAGAACGCCTAAGCTCCCCACCCCGGCCTAGCAGCCCCCACTAGTAATTTTTTATAGAGGTTTTCTTCCTCTATATTCCCTATATCCCCCGTCTCATCCACGTGTCCTCTGCTAATCAGAGGAACACGTGGAGAGACCCCCAAACGCGGCCCTTGCGGGCCGATAACCCCGAGACAAGATGCCTCGGGTTCCCTACGCGCGTGCCAGAGTATTAGCCACGAGTAATAATGCCCCCGAAAGGACATTATTACCCGTGTTGCCCGGGGTGTACCGGCCCAACGACTGCCGTTCCAATCCACTAGAAATGTAGAAAGGACCAGCAGCCGTCAGGCACACTAGGAGGTTCTCTGGCCACACACCCCGGCTATATACCGCCCTAATTAGACCATCAATAACATACGGTGTTATCGTATGGTGGACCAGGACTGAACTCAATACCGTCATCACCAAGCTGCAGAGATTCCAGAGAATGGCATGCTCAGCAATAACAGGGTGTATGAGAACAACACCGACAGCCGCCCTCGAAGTCATCCTAGGGCTGGCCCCTTAGACCTCTACATACAGCAAGAAGCGACTATAGCCGCAATACGGCTGAAACACCAGGGCCCGTGGGGAACCACTAGGAATCCACATGCATCGATCTTAGAGCGAGCTACAGCTCATGAACCACTACTCGCCGCCCCGTGTGACAAGATCCCCAAACAAAATCTATTTCAGAAAAACTACTATATACAACTCTATGAGGAACAGAGAGATCAATCGGGAATCAACGAGGTCCGAGTCTACACTGATGGTTCAAAAACCATACAGGGAACGGGCGCTGGAGTTCACTCCCTGGATCTCAATATTAACATATCTATGACACTAGGCTCACACAGTTCTATTTTCCAATGCGAATGTGTGGCTATCACGGAGGCCGCCACCGCGATCGACAGGAGACGGATTGAAGGCTACAGGATACGAATCCTCTCCGACAGCATAGCAATACTTAGAGCTCTAGAGAGGAATAGCTGCAACTTCAGGCTCGTCTACGAATGCCACCTTGCTCTTGAAAGAATTTCGAGGAAAAACATTGTGATTTTACAATGGATAAAGGGGCACAGTGAATCACTGGGCAATGATGCTGCAGATGAGTTGGCTAGAAGAGGATCGGGAACCACCAGAGAAGGTCCACCCCCTTTCCTCCCTTTACCATTCTCACAACTAAGAACATAGATGCGGCTTCGCACTTAGAACCAACACAACGAACGCTGGGGACGGACAACGGACTGTAGACAGTCGAGAGAAGCCCTGCCGGCCATCTCACCACGTCTGACACACCGCCTGCTCAACCTACAAAGATTGGACCTTCAGACCATCGTGGGGCCCCTAACAGGACATTGTCCCCTGAACAAACATCTGTACAACATCGGAGCAACAGACAGCCCACTCTGTAGGGGATGTCTGACCGAAAAAGAATTTGCTGCCCACGTGGTCCTGGAATGTGTGGGAGTAACAGCATAACGTAAGGAAATCCTCAACAACCCGAGGCCACACCGTGAAGCCTGCGGAGACCCCAGGAAACTTCTGTGCTTCTGGGCGGAGATGGGCTGGCTATCTTTATAACCAGCCGACTCTCACGCATAATGGACCAATCTGGAGTTCAAATGCGGAAAAGGGAGTCCTATTACATTACATTACAAAGGAACACCAGCGGCCAGACACAATGGCGTTTCAAATATAATTGGTACTGTAACAATTAACAGGTTATCAGTATAAAGATCGATCAAGATAGAGGATCATAATCACAATTATTTATGTGCAGTGACAAATTCAAAGATTTGAAAATCTTGTCCTCGCATAAACATCTTTATATTTCGCTTTTCATTCATCAATTTTAAGTTCACCTGTTCACTGTTCAACTTACCATGTATGTTAAGAAGAAGTAGCACTTCTTTTCAAAATACATGGTAGGTTAAACTAATTTGTCGAGTTATAAGATCTGGCGTAAGGCCATAAATAGGCCAGTCAATGGATCATAATGACCGAGTTCCTTTTATATATCATTACGTGTACCTACTCCTCGCTGACATGGCACGATAAGTACCATAATGATTGCTGGCAAGTAGATATACATATGTCTCGTACAGTCAGCGAGATAAGTTGATTAACATTTGTGAGATTTAAAATTGATTCTTCATACCCAATAATTATATGTACCTACTTAGTTACTAATCTTTTACAGCAGTAATACTTTAATTATAGTTATTCTTATCTATTACTACTTGACTTCACATATGGCGTAGTGACTTAAGAGTTCGCCTCGACGCTGCCACTGCGAGGAGTGTTGTGCGTTCGAATCCCACACGAGACAATAATTTGTGTGATCCATAAATGGATGTTCCGAGTCTGGGTGTTCTTTGGGTCCGTTGTTTGAATATTTGTAAAGTCACCCGCGACACAGGAATTATTCCTAGAGCAAGTTGTCTTCTTATTAAATAGAACAATAATTAGACACATTTAATTCATAAAATGCTATCACAAATTTATTTTCATTCATTAAATACTGTCATTGTCTTGTCATTTATTTAATGTTTAGCTTCATATGTCTTTGACTAAGTAAAACATCTTGCTAGGCTTTCGTAGTCACCAAAGACATTACAGATTTATCAATAACGCACTGTTTGCTTTTATGTCAGGAATATAAGGCATTCATTTACAACAAGACCAGCGTTGGACTATAATCGGTAAAGAAACTATTTGTTAAGAATTCCACGAGTATTAGTCAGAGTAGGTACCCGTGTCATCAGTCTAGGAACTGTATTCTGGATTTGGAGTTTATTACTAATAAATACTCTCACGTCTATATACCCAAATGGTTGGGCAGAGGTACACCTATGCCCTCTAAAATATAATTGTGTTATGTATTTGTGTAATACATTACAGAATCACATTTCACAAGTTATGGTTTTATGTTCTACGTTATAGAGACGAGTCCGTCCTGTCTTTTACTACAAAAAAATTCAGAATCCGTCATGCTTCTGAATATTTCTTGACAGTAAAACCCAATAAGACTTTGCCCGGGATTCGAACTTGACTTCATGCACAGCAGGCACATTGAATAGCGCTGCGCCACCGAGATAGTAAAAAACGAATATGTAAATATCAAATTGTTTAAAAACGTGTGACTTAAGGCTTAGTCATACTTGACAAGTGTAACGCTCATAATATACTTGCTCATGCAAGTTAACGTAGGTACTACTTAAGTGGCCTTCTTACTTAAAAACAATTATGATAGTAATGATATCTGTAGTTCTTGTAATTTAATTTTTACCTTGCCAGCACGCATTTCCTGACATAATACGTTTGAACTTTTGAAGGAACAACGACGCCCGACAGGCACAAATATTTTTAAATTTTAATTTCTTGATGTATTGAAAACTTGTTGAATTGAAGGCTTGTGCACAAACTTGAGAAGGTCATTGCCGCTAAGACTAATTCGTTTAAATTGCCAGCTGGTAACTGCATTTTATATCGATGACGCTTAGATTTAATTATAGTCAGGGTTGCCACAAGGTAAAAGGCGCCTTATTATGACCATATCCTATTGATAAATGTTATATTTATATAAAATATTCAACAAAAACTATTTTACTGAACCTTAAATTACGGAACCCGTGATCGATACGCTATTACTTTTTATGTTAACTTAAATCTGTTCGTTCAAATTAAAGAGCGAATAAAACTCGTTCTACCAGATTACTTAATGATAAGTTACTTGGTTCTACGACATAATTATATAAATACTTACATATATTTAGGTACGTCGTAGAACCACTGTTAACCAACCAGTTGTTAACCTTGTCAAAAAACGAAATAAATCACGAATAGATACACATTCATACATTTCGTAAACGATACATAATTAGTAGTAATAAAATGCCGGGCACAGTTACAAATCTTCAAGCTGTTATTTAGGATTTAGTAAAAAAACATATAAATTTTTTTCGATTTGTGGCCGTTTCTATAACTTAGCAGTGTTATAATAAAGATAACAATAACACTGCTATTAGAGAAAACGATGAATTTCACAAAAGGTCGACACATAAGTATACTTTCTGCTTAGCAACAAGCATAATAAACACCTAGGTACATAGTTATTTATTAAATACTGTTGTGTCCGGTCTAGCTCGGTGGGTGGATGCCACAAGGGTCTATTAGCTTAGAACTTATAATTGCCGATTGTATAGGTACATGACAAAAATTGAACTGAAATATGTATTTCTATATAGAAATAGGCAAAAACAAAACAGTTCAATATAATATTTTCTCCAGTTTGTCTCGTAATCTCTTTTAGGATTTTTGGTTTAGAAGCTATTAATGAGCTTTATGGTTAACAATAAAAAGAGTGGAAATAGTTTATTTTATTTTTATTGATAGGTAAAGACAATACAGATTATGATCGTATTTCGACCACTTGGTAAACACTAGTATACATTATTGCGTCTTACTATATTTATGTCTTTATGGATGACGTACTATTTAAATAAATACACATAATTACACTAAAATTCCCATAAGAATATTGGATTACATAAATAATTATAGCTAAGACAAATCTTTGTTCATAATTTAACTTTGTTTTATTAAATTTATGACTTGGGGCTATCCCTATTGCATAACACCCATATATTGTAAAATACTAACAAATAACTGTAGCCAGAGGTCTCCACGTCCACGAATAAGAGAGAAAGAAGAGAGAGAAAGGCAATCTACTATACATTTAGGTAAGTATACTAAATTTTAACCCGGATAAACTTTTACTTTACTCGAAAACAAAGTTTGTGACTTCTGGCAGCTCTTTACGAATTTATTATATAAGTACTTATTTGTTTATTAGTTACATAGTGTAGGTAACTACTTGTTCCTCTGTTTATACATTAGATTTCATATCTGAATGTATCATAATCTGTAATGTAGAAACAGAGAAGTCGTTATGACATATTATGTAGGCGCGCTCGTCTGGGTAGCATCTGCAACTTGAAATTTATAATAATGTTTTACGGCCATCGCAGTCCGTATCTATAATAATACTTGAGTGTATTATGAATTATCATTTACTATCGGTGCCCCGCTGTTTTATCCACTCTGCTCCTAAGAGTCGAATCGTGATGTTAAATACCTTATAACCTAAATAAATGAAAAACCAAAAATATATTTCTAGTGTCTGATAGTTTCACATTTTCTTTGTATAAATGCACATAAGTGCATTTAAATGAACAATCCCTTTAGCTTTAGAATATTAACCTATTGAGTCGCTGCAGCACACCAGTGTCCAGACATACCTAAGACTTGGCAGACTACATATGAATATATTAATTCTATATGAGATAAAGAGTATTTCATAATGAATTCTGTTGAATAAAAACTACTTGAAGAAACTCTTCGACTGCATAAGTTAGTAGTTTTAGAAATCATCACGCCTACCAATGCCCATTCCAAAGGATTCCATTACACAACAAATTTCAATAATTACAACATTTAAAGAAAATGTTTTAAACAGATCTATTGCTGTCGCGCTGGGTCCAGACAAATTATCAAAGTGCAAAAGAGATGCCTAACTAGAGCTCGGATTGATTATAATTCTGAAATCAGCATGACATATTTATGTAACGTTTCCTTATCCAATAATAAGATTTTTTTTATTCGTAATCTTTATTGGAAGGACTTTGGCTGTGTCTGTGTGCATTGATGAAAATGATTACTTTCTTTACATTTGTTTGGTGCATGTCTAAAACAACAGTATAACCAAGTGAGTATTGTATATAGTATTAAAAAATATTTTAGATTTTGCTCTAGTATTATTATTTAGGGAGCAAATAGGGGAATACCTTTGTATGGATAGCGTTCTGCATACAAAAAAACCTTTTTTATTACTTTTTATAAGAAAGATTATTCTTGAAAGGGTGGAATTAAATACTTTGTTAACTGTTACGTTCATTGTTACATTTTATTAGGAATACAATACCTGCATACAAAATAAAACAGATGTAAGTACCTAAACTATCTTTACATTATCACAATGTCATGTTTAAATAAACTGATAACACTGAAGACTTCTTATAGAACTATAAATACTATACACAATTATATTCGTACACTCACGCCTGTATATGCACGAAAGAGTAGATCAGAGGCATATAACACCCACATGGTTCCTTTGTTTTAGATCCCAGGTGCCAGCCACGACCCAGCTGTCGTCTAGGCGTTGGCAAACGAGCAGACGGATCGCCTGATGGTTAGCGATTACCGCCGCCCATGGACACCCGCAACCCCAAAGGAGTTACAAGTACGTTGTCAGCCCTTTAAAAAGGAATGAAGGAGGGAAAGTACAAAGGAAATGATAGGAAAAGGATCGGGGTAACTGGGCCTCCGGCTCTCTCACTCACCAATACGAAACGCAACAGTACGGGTACCGTTACTTCACGCCGGTACTCTGTGAGAGGGTAGTACTACACGGTCGATCCGGCCCATTCATGCTGAAACCAGCGAGGATCTACTACCAATAAAATGTGCTGCTACAGAAATTTGCTAACAGGGAAACCTGTACAAGTTTAACCTCACGATTCCCATTGCACACATACAAGCGCTACCTATGCCGCAGAGGGACTAATGAGGCTATTATTTTACTTTTGTCTACCTCGCTGGCACAGTGACAGCGATTACTGTGCATGAAGTCTCGCAGTTCGATGTGAAGATATGCTATTGCAGTTTTCTGTCAAAAAATTCCCAATAGCATCACGGAGTTTCAAACTGTAATCGATATAAGGCAATAGATTTACTCCCTATTTTGTGAGATTCATTGATGGTAAAATGTGGATGTTATACCTACACCTTTGGCAATAAAAGCGTGAGACATGTATATTATGTTCAGTATATGTATATTATATTTAGTATATTTTGAATAGGTTTCAAATTCAGACAGGAAGGGATATACATATATTATGCAGTAACATTCCATGGTTTGCCATTCTTCGAGATTGTGGGCTTCACCTATAACAAAAGTAATTTACTAATTTAAAATTGTTTTAGAGCGTTGGCAGACTATAGGAATAAATTTAGCTAGATTTTAATAATAATAAAATGTACACATAGCCATTAAGCCCAGCTCAAGTTACTATACGGTTTTAAGTTTTATAATATTATACCTGTTTGGTTATTTGATCCTCACAAGCCATTCGTATTCGAGCACAAGTCGCTGGTGCATCCATTGTAAACTCTGGTGATACACCACTGTCTAAACGAGCAGCCTTTATCGCTTCTTTTATCGCAAAGAATACTGATGCAGCAAGAAACAAGGGCGGTTCACCTACAGCCTGGAACCAGAAAATAATAGGTATACATTTTTTTAAATTGTTCATGTTTTGTAAATCTTCAAATTTGATAATAAAATATTTATGTCATAAATTACCTTGGAAGAATAAACTGCACGTGGATTTGGTGCACCCTTTAGTAGAGATACATTAAATACTTTTGGAATGTCAGAAAAGCCAGGTATTTTATATGTACCAGGACCTCGTGATAAAACTTCGCCACGATCTGAAAAGACCATCTCCTCCAACGTATAGAAACCATAGCCTTGCATAAAAGCACCCTCGATTTGTCCAATATCTATAGCTGGGTTCAAACTCTCTCCTACATCCATAACAATGTCTGTTCTTAATACTTGATGATCACCAGTCAAACAGTCGATTATAACCTCGGAACAAGCCACTCCATACGTGAAATATTCGTAAAGATTACCAGAATTTGTCTCGGGGCTGTATTCTATCTTCGGAGCAGCATAAAAACCTGTTGCAGATAACTGCACTCTATTTACATACGCGTCTATGACCCAATCCTCCCATTTTCCACCTGGATTTTTAGCTTCAAATGGTTCCAGCCGTTTCTTTAAGATTTTACACGCTTCTAGGACAGCCATGCCGTACAAATCTGAACTAATACTGCCAGCAGTTGGTGAACTATTTGGTACTTTATCGGTAGACATTTCGCTTATGTGAATTTTGGTATAATCTACTTCGAGAGCTCTTGAAGCAACTTGTACCATTTTAGTGAAAAGTCCTTGACCCATTTCTATGCCTCCAATAGATAATAGTACAGATCCATCTTTATAAACCAACAATAAAGCTCCTGCTTGCATTAGAACATCAACTTGGAACGATATACCATATTTTGTAGGTACTAATGTGAGGCCTTTCTTTTTCCATCTGTTTTGTCTGTAATTAGAATAAAGATAATATAAAAACGGCTTTAAATACGTTATGACAAATAATTCAAGTCTTAAATACATTTTAAGCCACTCTACTTACTTATTAAACTCCTCGACTTCCCTCTTTCTTTGCCAGTAATTAGATGTGGCTATGCACTCTTGCCAACATCTCGGTAAGGTACAGTAAGTTAGCGTCTGGTTGTAATGAGTCAATAAACCTTCTCGGTATAAGTTAACTTCAACGATCTCTTCATAAGTTTTATTCAAAGTTGCAGCAATATGTCTTATCATAGTTTCAGCAGCTAACATTGACTTTGGAGCACCGAAACCTCTAAAAGCGGTATTTGAAGGCATGTTTGTTTTGCAAAGATATCCAATTACTTCAACATTCGGTATAAAATAGCAGTTATCAACGTGAGCCAACGCTCTCTCTATCATCTGGAAAAAGTTTTAGATTAAATACATAATAAAATTATTGATATATGTAACTTATAGACATTTGCGTAAACCTTACCGAGCAAGATATATCCATATAATTGCCTGCATTGCTGTATATTTCAAATTTTGCTCCTTTTATATTACCATCATTATCAAATCCAACTTTATATTTGATTAAGCATGGATGCCTGTAACCTGTGACTTGCATATCTTCGTCCCTCTCTAATACTGACCTAACTGGTTTCTTTAATTTATAGGCAGCGATAGCTACAGGTATAGCTAAAATTGCAGCTCTTGTTTCTTTACCGCCAAAACCACCTCCAACTCTTTTGACTTTAGCCACAACTTTATGATTGGGTATTCGAAGAGCCTCTGAGGCAATGTGCTGAAACAAATAAAATTAAAATTAATAACTTTGTTTCTATTACTCCAAAGAAACATACAGTTAAAATGAACTTACAGCAATGTCCTCAGGATTTTGTGTAGTAGCTACGATCTCTAACTCATCTTCTTTTCTGATAGCATACGCAGACATAGTTTCGAGGTAAAAGTGTTCTTGTGCTCCATTTCTTACATAACCTTCTACCACATGAGTAGATTTTAAAAATGCTTGATCTGCTTCACCTTTATGAAGTATTCGAGGATAGCCAGGAAAGAATGAACGTTGAGTTATTGCATCTTCCAAAGTGATGACAACTGGTTCTAAAGGCTCATAATTTACAAACACTAAGTCTTTTGCTTTTCTTGCGATAGATTCTGATGTTGCAACTATTGCACCTATCACACAAGCACGACTTGTAACTTTCGTACTACAAAATATTTCTTCATCTTTTACAATAGGACCCATTTTATTACATTCTTCATCTAAATCCTTAGATGACAGGAATGCTTGCACTCCTGGTACTAATAAAGCTTTACTAGCATCTATAGATATGATATTTGCATGTGCTTGTGTACTGAAAATTAGTTTCAAGTAAAGTTCTTTTTCCACTGGTGGTAAATCATCACAATATAAAGCCTCACCCGTGGCTTGCTTCTGAGCTGATAAATGAGTTATAGGCAATCCAACTGCATCAGAAGCCATCTGATTTTCTTTTCTGATTTCATAATATTGTGAGCCGTGTGGTTCCACCGGTAATATTTCCCCTATAGCACTTGTATCTCTGTCATGCAATAACTTTATTCCATTCGGCACATGTATTTTTTGTAAAACATATAAATAAAATCTAAAAAATAAACTTAAACACAGTGATTTTCGATAATCAGCCATTCCTCCGGGAACTGAAATATCTAGTTGTAATTCGTCAGTCAACGAATTAAAAGCTATATTTAACATTTTTTGGTTCCATTGGTGTCCTACAGTTGCTCTCGAAGTTTTATTTGCGCATATGGTAGTAGGCCCCATACCGCCATAACATAATTTAGCCTCTAATACCACTTTAGAAATAGGGTCCAATTTTACATTAAACGCTGATGTTACAATAGAAATGTCATCATCTTTTCTTCTTGCTTGTTTATATGCCTTAAAATACTGCATGTTTCCAGTAAATGGAATTTCAACAGATAGAACAACTTCGTCATCTTGGACAATCGTACGTCTATAGCCCTTAAAAAAAAATTCGTCTATAACAATTCTTTTATGCCCTCTATCACTGCTATAAACATTTAACACAGCAGAACAAGCCATTAATATAGGATTTAAATCAGATATAGGACTAGCTGTTATTATATTTCCTACTAAAGAAGCCACATTCCGAACTTGATCACCAGCAAACCAATGAAGCATATCTTTTATAGCTTCAAATACATTAGCTTTATTGGGATTGCTCTTGATTTGTTCTTCTAAAAATGCACCCAACCCAGTTAATGTTTTAGTGGCTCCTATCACCACTCCATTATTCGAAACATCACAAAAATTCATTTCAGATATTAATGATGGATACAACAATATTGGATACACTTTCTTTTTAAATTTTGTTTCTACTCCTATCTCAGTATTACCAACGACTATTTTTGATAACGGGAACTGGGCTTTTATCAAGAGGAATTCCTTCAGTGTTTTTGGTCGTATCCATGTAACATTTTCTCCTTTAAAATACAAATATTCTTCGCTATATCGTGGGTTTAATTTTAATTCTGGTGGAAATATTGGTTCTTGCGTTGAATCGTATGGCTGGAATAACGATTTATTAAATAATTGATTGCTGATTTTAGACTCATTATTACGACAGCAATCTTTGCCCATCGCGCATAGACCATTCGTCTTATTTTCACTTTCGTGGTTATAATATCTCTCCCAACCTTCAATAAACGTTTTGAAACCTTCTATGATGGGTCTGTAACCAGTGCATCGGCAAAGATTTCCCTGCAAGGCAGTTTCTATATCACCATACTTAATTTTATTATTATTTCTGAGTAAGGTGTACATTGACATCACAATCCCTGGAGTACAGAAGCCGCATTGTGATCCATGTGCTTTGGCTATTCTCTCTTGAACCGGATGTAAGCGTTCCTGAGTGGATCCAATAGCTTCAACAGTAGTCACTGCTAACCCATGCATAGCAGTAACAGGCGTCAAGCATGCATTTACAGCCATGTGTCTTAAATGGTATAAGAGTGAAGGCAATAATTAATATATTTGGGCAAAATTTATTCTGGATACGATTGATAAACATTACCAAGAATAAGTAAACATAGGTCGCGCCCTTAATTATCTTATATTAAAAATAATTTTATCAACATTACGTCTATAGTGCCATTCAAAACAACTAGTACCTATGCCAAGCTGTAACGTGATCCCAACGTAACAACTTGGCATACCAGTTATTTTTCGCTTATAGCGCAAAATAACTAATAAACAGGCTGTTATGACTCACGAGTTACTTTTTAAATTTATTAATAAGGTAATTTCCATACTAGGGTACCTGGATCGCGGGGAACTTTACAAACATTGAAACAACGGACACAAAGAACACCCATACTCAGAATAACAATTTTTGTTCCGTGTGGGAATCGAACCTAGAACACTCATCGCAGTGGCAGCGCCAAGGCGAACACTTAAACCACTACGCCATCCGTCTTACTTACAGAAAATTCGTCGTGAATACAATGAGGGTTTATAAAATATATTCTTGGATTGTTTAAAATATATGGTCGTAGTTAAGAGAGCTTAAATACACAACATAAAGTCCTAACTATCAGGTCAAACAAGTTAGTCAGGTAAAACATTGGTATAATGACGAAATACGTTAGGTATTTCGAAAAATAACATTTCATATGTAATAATTGTTTGCTTGTTTTGTAAATCTTACTATTTACATATGGAAGGAAACCCAACCTTGAGGATCAATACTTATGGCTACGAATATATTGATAGATAGCATCTTACTTTCGAGTACGTATTATTATTTTATAAAAGGTAAATTCTATGTGGAAGTCAAAATTATCTTGTGATTTTTAGAATTTTTTCTATGCAATACGATCCACCTTTAAATTATGTTATATCGTATAACTCCTAGTAGAACTAGTTTTAATGTCTTAACAGCATTCAACCGGTGGCTTTTAAAAAGGATACTTGACGCGATCCTCAGCCGTCAAATATTGTGATACCATAACTGTGCAAGCGCCACATCCGCCTTCTCCACATCCATATTTGGTGCCAGTGAGGAGAAGTTTCTTTCGAAGATACCAGAGCAATGTCCATTCTGGATCCGGATCTGATTCTATTACCTGAAACGTAAGTTTAAAATAAAATTGTGACTGTTCGACGTCTCTATATAGGAGATAAGAAAGAGAAATAAATGTGTTGTCTAGAGACATAAGTTATTTTTAACTAAATCCTTCTAAAATCTACATCCTACTTCCAAATAAAAAAATGTAAATTAGCCGATCGTAATCAAAAATATTGTATGAATACTAAATATCTATGATCGTAAATCTGAAACACGCACAAATAAAGGACCAGGCACGGACTGATCTACGCTCCGCAAAAAAATCACGTGCTGTATAAAAATCAAGTCACTTACATAAGCTAGCTAAAAACCTGATTTAAATGTTGATTGCTCAATATTTAAATAATAAGTTATTTATTAACTAGATATATTATTAAAAATTTATAAAGCAATACGAGTAGGCTAGAATCGTGAGATTTATATAGTTACTCCTTTAGAAAACAACCCTGAATCGATATAAGAACGAGTATAATTGCACACAACTGAAGACTATGTGCAAGCGTAACCTTTTTAAGAAAATGATTTCCTTGCAAAATAGTAACATGAAACTAGGCTAAACAAATATTTCTCTGTGAACAGTAAGTAAATACTTACCGTCTCTGATATCTGATCTCTATTGGTTGATATCCGATACCTAATCTGTATCGCACTAGGGCTGCTAACTCTGATAACTGATATCCTTTCGATGGTATATAAAAGTGAAAGGAGATTTTTTATTTGTGGGACTAACTACATTATGAGATTCATGTTTATTATCCCTGTTATTTTATTGTGGTAAATGTTTTGTTTTCCGGAATGAAAATCAAATTTTGTATTTTAAACTATCTCTATACTTATCAGCACTGCTTAAAAAAGATAATTCGCCAAAATTGGAGCAATAAGCCTTCAGACAAACTTTCAGCTTTCAATTTGTATAAGTCAGATAACCTTATGTTGTGGGATCTAATCAGTGGTGGATTATCCTAAAGGCAAACTAGACATGTGTCTAGGAGCGCGAGGTTTCAGAGCCGCGGGCGCTGAAGTTTATAAAATAAAGGATAGGCTGTCATCGAGGACTGTCGTCAGAAGATAAAAATTAAAACTATCTAAGTGTTTTTGGTTACTCCAATTAATTTTAGTATGAATAATTAAAATTGCATAATTTGTAAATTAAAATCATAAACATAAACATATCTGATATTTTCTCCTCTATCTGGCTCATTTCATTTTTTATTATTGTTTTTAAGCGATCGCCAAAATAATATAAAGTATTGTAATTTTGCAAAATAGGTCTAGAGTCGTTAAAGTCCTAAGAAGTGCTTGCCTAGAGTGCCCTCCGCATTAAATCCGCCTGGTCTAATACTTACAAAAGGTATCTAATATTACATCAACATTTTGATTAAATTATGATTATCTTCTAAATCTATAACACAATAGCCTTCAATGTAAATATCATATTGGCAATTATATCGTCAATGAATATTTAAATTAACCCACGCCTGTATTATAATATCCCTGAGGTAGACTAAGGTATACTACACCAAAATTGCCAAGTTATTTTAGATCTTATAAAAAAAGGGTTAGCCTATTGGTGTCTACCGGGACATCTACAGACTCTGTGCCGGTATTGCCGGACTCTGTCCCGAATCTGACGAGCGTATGCATACCTACTTATTGCGCTTAGGTATATTGTATCTCACTGTAACATCGAGCCGATCTACTTAATGTTATTTACAACCAAAATGATATATTTTCTTAATTTTTCTATTTTCTATGTATGCATATCTAATTGACGGATTCCAATACCTACATATTTATTTTTTATAAGTAGGTACGGATAAATCTGATTGCATTTTTGTATTTACGTCTTACATGCTTTAGGTAGCTTAAACGTTATGCTAAAGAGATAACATTTATTGTAAATCAAAATAATAAGATACCATCTTATAACGCAGATACCTACAACAATCACATTAACTAATTATATTTAATAATGTTTAAATTACTTACATAAACTGATTTAAGATAGACATGATTGATCAATATTATTTTTAAGTTATGTAACTATAATATATTTATATTATTACCTATATAATATAGTCAATGCAATATATGTATGTACTTATACCATAACAAAATTAGGTAAATACTTACTTACCTACATATATACAATATAATTAAATCATCAATCATCAATAGTTCACGGCTATTTAATTTCCACGCATCAATCTGCCATTCTAAGACATTTCGAAAATTGTTTAAAAACATCACTGAAGATTTTTCAATCCTTACCAAAAAAATTATATCTATGAATAAAAGGACAAAATGCTATTTATTGTGTAGGGTCTAAATATGTTGACAATAATTTAAGTATGCACATAAAACGAACCCTAGAAATTGTAATCAGTACATAAATAAATAAATTATAAATTATAATTGATGAAGGTAAAATACTTATAGAGCAATAAATTCAACTTACCTTTTTGCCATTGACAAAGAAAATCAAAGAATTCTGTGCATCGTTAGGCATCAATGTACCTAAGGTATCCATTGTAACACTCATACAAACTTACTTCCTTAAGTTATAACCGGTTTAATATTTATGTAATAAAGCAATACGAGGTCGTGGCGTCTGATTCAATGTGCCGCCTTGGTATCACTGCCGCTCTCGCTGTATCAATATTCACGAACATTCTGTTGTTCGAAGCGAACAAATTGCATGGTATAGTTACTAATGAGTTTACATTGTGTAATTTGATGCAACATTGTCAATTCAATTAGCCAGTATAGAACACAAATCGATATTTAACAACATAAATAATCTATTACAAGAATAGGCCTGTGAATTTAGAGATTATTTTATCTAAACTTATGCATTGTACCTATTGCACTACCCGTTCCTTAAAAAATTTAAAGCTTAAATTAAGTACTATTGAAATTTAAAACTATAGATTGAACCCTTCAATATGTAAATATTATATGTATACTCACTTGCTCAATTGATGTTATTAGGTACTATTATAAATGTAACTGATTTGTCAAAAATCACGCCAAAACCACGTATTCATATTTTAAATTTCAATTTTTTGTCTATGCTTTAGAGAAAATTATGATAATGAGAATTTCGAATACTGATTACCTCATTAGACCTGTGGCGTAATTATGCACTTACGTTTACGTGCGTTCGAGAGGGTTCGATTACCGGGTCGAGCAAAGATTTACTGGGTATCTGTATTAGGACGTCCTCAGTGACAGGACGTAGTTTTGAAAAAAAAGACATATAGGTGAGGTGATATACCTGTTTTCTACTCTGTACCGCGTAGCATAAGAATTTGCATACTAATAAATTACTCAAGAAACACTTTTGTATGTTTTATGGAAATAATTTTTGGAGAACACAATGACTATTTATTAAATCTCCAAACATTACTGTTTTATTGAAGAGATTTCCCACAGGTTCTTTTCAAATATAACTTGTCGAATGCCGACTAGGCACAAGCAATTAGTAATATAATTACAATGTATAGCTGGATAAGTACTATCAGCTAGACCATGACTTGGGTGACTCTCAATGCAATTTCTTATCCATATTGAATATTCCAGTTATACATACTTATTTGGCGTAATAAAAAAGTAAGGCTACTTTTACAACATTTAATTAATGTACCAAGATAAGCATGAAATATTTTGTACACACATCTAATAAGACGTTGCAATACGTATCTATATCTCTTGTCCGCTTAGTTTCGCATCTCCAGTTACTATCTTATCTTATCTTGTGTGGGGGCCAGTCAGTACAGACCGGCGACACTTCGACCCAGTGGGATCTTTTGTGTCGACTTCCCCAATAACGACTGCCATAGATGTTCATGGCAGTCGGGACCGACGGCTTAACGTGCTCTCCGAGGCACGGAGCAGGCGATAATTGTCAATCAATACGCACATAATTTCGAAAAGTCATATAGCTTCCGAAAGTCAGAGGTGCGCGACGTGGGTTCGAACCCGAGACCCTCTGCATTGCAGTCTGTTGGTCTCCCCACTGAGCTATCGCTGCTCTATTTACTAACTTCTCTCCCGGTTGTTTTTAGTAGCATTGGAGAAATATGTTTTCTCGGAGAGAGACACATCGAAGCCCTGCTAGACTAGACTAATTGCAACAAACCGATATTTGTTGCAATGATTTCGAGTAAACCGACCAGCTGTCACAGGACAGATACATTTTCCCTGTTCTGTGTTTATTGTGAAGATAGCTTGAAACCATTGAAGAACGAATGTTACATAACGTAATGGTTAGATGCAGTCTTAACTAACCTTTATGCTCTAGTGTTGACTGAAACAAACAAATATTCTATGACGAACTTTAGAAAGGTCGTGTATGACGATGCTGTAGGTATCTCATATAGGTACCTTGTAAAACATTGTGTCAATTGTAGAAGTTTGCATGCGTCGCAGGCTAACTATAATAATATATACACAATAGAGACGTGATGATCATGATATGCCCTCAGTAAAAAGGTCATCCTCATTGTACACATGTCCAGTCGATTACAATCAAAATTGGTCGAATCAAAACCACCGATGTGGCTCATCTATCTGCAGTACCGATCACAGGTGACAGAGCCCTTTATTAATTTGTTTTAGCGGCCTTAGCGGCCGGTATATATTACCGTCCATGAAGTTGCCAGTTCGTTTCCCGAATCGAGTAGTCATTCTTTTTAGGTGTCAATTCAAAGTAATAGCACGTAGTCTGAAGTCAATAGACAGCTATAGATTCTCCACATTACTGGCAACCAAAAACATAACTAATGGTGAAACATAGCAATGCCTACATCTTTGGGGATACAGATAAGGTACTATGTACATATGTATGTGTATATACAGGCTCATCTGTAGCAAATAAAAATCAATGAATAACTTTATCATAATATATATTATCTAAACTAAAATCTATAATATACAGTCTATATAACTTATAACTATTTATTCACAGTGTCTATTTGTTATACTGTAATAATACATTAATTAGTAGTTTGTAGAAAGTGTGTACTTCAGAATGAAAATATTACATTCCACTTTTTTATCAATCTCATGTACTTTGTATGGTTATGTCAAAAACTCTATAGTTCATTAGAAAAAGCATTGGTTGATTTTTTTGAGCTAAACTGTTTTACTGTTATTGTTGTGCAAAATCAAGTCACAAGAAATCAGGCCACATCAACTTTTTAATTTATATGTTAACAAATGTTTAAAAAAATCAGTTGTTCCATTCCTCTTGTCAAATTCAAAGTCGAATTTTGTATGGAACAGGTGTATTTTTCTATGATTTCGGCAATGTCCCAGAACAAAACTTGTTCATAATAACAAGTATAATCATCCCCTGAGAGGTTTTCACTATACTAAGAATAACCTTGTATAATTAATAATAACTGAGTTACAAAAATATTGAAATTACATTATTTTCATTTGCCTATTGCAACATACAAAATAAAGTTGGCAATGAGATTTCAAACAATCTTTTTCCTACTCAGTTAACTCGTAAACCCGTCAAGTGTCAAACAGACATATGTTTGTCCGTTTGCATAATGATTAGTTTTTTGTGGACAAAAGTATGCCCACTCAACACTTGACGGGTTAACAGAAGTATTTAGTTTCAATGTTGCATTAAAATTAACACTAATTATGCTTTGTTTAGTCCGAAAAACTGTCCATTTTGTGAATTGACTACTTTGATCTCCAATGTAAAGGTATATTTACATATATGATAATAACATTAGCATGTTTTGTCCGTTAAGCAGATTTCAGCACACCTTTCTGTTCCAATTCTCTTTCAACTGCAGTACCTTCATACATAATTTTGTCTTTCAATGCCTCTTGCAGCAGCTGAGCATCGAATCGTTGTCTAGACCATTGATACCTACAGAACGACCAGTAAATCATTGTGGTAAGTGAAAATGTGCCTACTCCTATATGCTGTGATAACATTGGTCGGGATGTTTTAAGAAATGCTGCTATGCCACCACCAACTCCAGTTGCAATACCATAGAGAAAACTTTCTCTGAAACATGGTATTTTGGATACATCCCTACCAAATATAACCAATCCCTGAAATAATAAAAACAGGTAAAATTATTTATAGATAGTGACCAAAGTAAGAACTAATAATTTAATTTAGTAAAGAGTTTATTTTTTGCAATCAAAGACTAATTTTAAACATGATGCAATAAGTTAAATTAAGTTTATAAATTACAAATCCTATAAGTCTAGACATACATTATTCCAACTGTTATTATCTTATTTATCTATACTAATATTATAAAGCTGAAGAGTTTGTTTGTTTGGTTGAACGCGGTAATCTCAAGAACTTCCGGTTCGAATTGAAAAATTCTTTCAATGTTGGATAGCCCATTTATCAAGGAAGGCTATAGGCTATATAACATCACGCTACGATCAATAGAAGCAGAGCATACATGAAAAAAGTTGCAAAAACGGGGCAAATTCTCCTATGTGAAGCAGACGAAATTGCGCGGATCAGCTAGTATTCCTATAAAATGTTATTGATACAAATCAAACTAACCTTCTTTTCTTCTTCTTCCTCATCTAACATACTTTTTACTACTGTATCCATGGTTTAAAATTATTTTCTCTGTATTGTAGTTAATAACAGTGTCTGAATTTTATAAAATCTTGGAAGCCAAAATAAAACTAACCTTAATTTCAATCAGCTGTCACTTGCTATTTTTCAAATTCACATTGGTTGACATAAGACAGCTTTGTAAGAAATCATGTCTTTTTAGACACAAAACGCATGAAATTTTGAATCTTCTACTGTAGCTGAAATTAGTCCATACAAACATTTCGAGCATTTAATGTATTTAAATATACAATAAATAAATAAACTTATAGTTGAGCGACTACTTGACAAAAATACCTAATACCTAAAGATCAAATAGGGCTATATCTATTTGATCTTAGGTATATTTATGCAGTCTCAGCATTTCAGCACAATCTTCCTTCGCATTCGACTTTCGCATTATCTCTCAAAGATTATTTACCTAATATTTTGGAAATAGCCTGAAATTTCGATAATATTATTTATAACGGCATTCAAATTTGAAACAATTTGTTTTCACATATTCATATAATACTCACTATTATTTATTATATTAATTTACTGATAAGAATAATTAAAAATGCATCACAATGATTTGATTCAATATCAATTTATTTTGATTGTACTTTTTTCACATTATCAATAAAATGTCAATTTGACTTACAAAACTGAGAATGGTTAAGTACAATAGCATAAAAATTATGCCATCTCTTTTACACATACTACATTCAGAGCTATCTATCCTGCTGTCATTTCAAAAAAGATTATATCTTCCTCGGCGAAAGGGCCATTCGGTTGGCTGGTTGACTTCTATTTAATTTCAGTCAAGCTTTTATCAAGATTTGAAAGCTTAAGTTTGGGTACATAAATTCCTGTGCGTTGTTAAAACTTTTGATTGACTAGAACCTGGTTTGAACGTTCTCAGTAAAATCTGTTCTGTTTATCGCGAATAAAAAACCAGTTCCGTAAACGCGAGTGTGATAAGTTAAGATTTAGAAAGCTTATCGCCAGGTTTGTGTTTACTAAAGACTATCTAAAAACGTTTGTAGTATTAACAGTTTGGACTAATAATAATCTTATATAATGCACCAGTAAGGGATATCAACAGCACATTACCTACATTTTATGATACGTAAGTACATAACTATCAATAGCAAGTTATCATATCTATCAAGATATCCACCACTAGCACAGGGTATCAGTTACAGGTCATGCTTCAGTACGGCTTATAGCTACAACTAACTAACATAAAGGAAAATAATTTATCTATGAAAGCAAAAAAAATAATTAAACAAAATCTAATGAGACTCTTGTTAGTTTTGAAAACTACTTTATTAAAAAACCTGTTTATATATTTTTTGTGTACTTTTTTAAATAAAATATTTAATTAATAGTATAATTAACCACTGCTTAGGTAGAAAATGTAATACCTAAAAAACTGAAAAACCTTTTTTAACTATTTACTTATTATTACAACATTAACTGTGTTGAAAAAACTGTAATAATAGAGTAAGGAAATAAATATACCAGTTTTCACAATGCTGTAAAATATTAAAATAAGATAATACTTAAATTGAAATTGAAGTACAAATGAAGACCTTGTTTTAAATTTTGTCAGATGTTTCCATAGATGTTAATGGGGCTAGAAATGGATGTGAGCCAAAAAAATACTTGGCAATCAGTCTAATATCCTATATATTATATAAACATATGTACTACATGGTCACTCATCATATCCACTTAGATTTGTTCAGCAAACACATTATTGCATTGAGATAAATATTCTCAAATTTAAACTTTACTGATTGCAATGGTCTAACACCCGGTTTCTGAAAGGGTAATCAACAACATGTCAAGTAATTTTATTGGCTTTTGCTAATTCAATCCGCCAATTCTGCAGTTCAGATGATAGTGTTGCATCTGGGTACTAACTTATGTGTTGCATTTCAGTAACTAGTTGTAAGTGAAGATCCTACCTAAACATGCATAACTCAGTATTCTAAATATTATATATTTGCACAGAATATATAACAATGCAATCATTAAGAAGACCAGTTGCCGAATAAAAATAGAACTTCACTATGGCTGAAGCAATTTAGAAAGCCTTAAATTATAAATTTTAGAATGCCATACTTCATGCTGAAAGGCAACTGTAGACCATTCCAGTATACTAATGTATTTTTATTACAGTTTGCTTTAATAAATTAATATGAATTGTGTATACACCACACCATATACAATTACATCACTTAATAATAATTTGCTAAAGCAAACTGGACTCATGTGACACAAACCAGATTGTGAATACAAATGTTTGATCAATCATATGAATGTATTCACAATCTGTTAATAAATGTTGGCGTGTCCCTGAACCCATTCCAAAATTAAAAGCATAGCAACCATTTTCGATTTTATTTCTATTTTGAAACGAATATTTTGTAATTCTCCAACTAACATAATATTAAGAATATTGTCAATAATTTAAAGCACTTTACAGAGCTATTAATCTCATACATAACACTTTTTTCATTATGTCTGAATTCAGGCTATTAAATCATTTATCATATTTTTTATCAGATCAATGCTAAGCTGGTCCTTGAAAAAGTCATTAATGACATGTCATTTTCAAGTAAATTTTATTGCTTTTAGTTATTGCAGGTATTAAGTTTCTGTCACAAAATTTTTATTAATAGCTATCATTGTTAATGCTTTTACTTTTTAGATAATAATGATATATTTATGAGCAACCCAATTCTATTGTTTTATTAAAGTACTGTTTAATATGAATGAACTAAATTAAAATTTTATTCATACTTTGACTGACCATTCTATTGCTATATTGAGTCACGATTATTATTTTGTATTTATATATTGTCATAAAAAATATAGCTATTTTAAGCGTATAGCATACGGCTAGGGTAGCCAGGTCGTAGAACCAAAAAGCCGGACAGACCAGCTAGTTTAGCGGGCGATTTGGGTAAAAAAGGTCGGACACCCTTAATTTTTTAGTCTCTTGCGCTAGCGATACAAGGTGAGGCGGGCGAAGCGAAAACCAAGGCACGATAAATGTAAAAAGAATCAAATTTGAAAAGCCGGGATGTTTGGACGCCGTCTAGTTTGGTCGCACACGCAACCATAAAGCCTGATTGTGTCCGGCTTTATCCGGTCGCCTGGCAACGCCAGTAATCCGCCTTACGCAAGAGACGCGTTAATCATAGATGCTTTTTAATTTGAATATAATTTGAACAACATCTATGACATTCTCACTTTTAACTAGCGATTCGACGAGGACAATCTAATAGGTTTAAGAACGTATTTGACGCATATACTCTTACAGTAACTAAGCGGGTGTAGGCGTCGCAAAATTAAGAGAATAATAAGTACTAACCGGCATATCGAACGGGAAGTCATAAAATACTCATCAGACTTCTAATATCGTAGTTAACGACTTTCATATAAAACTATAGGGTTGCTAACTACATCTAATACATAACACCAAAAGTATAATCACTCCTTGCAACAATTACGCGCTTAATTATATTTAATGGTTAAACACAATTACACGGGTCAAGTAAGTAACCAGCTGCTTCAATGCTGAGTAATTCGACCTTTATTACGTTTCCTAAGATTCCGACAGGAAGATTGAGTTCCTTGTCCCTAATATAAACTGTGCCACCTATTTCTATATAGATTTAACTAATCGAACAACTCTAGCATGAAATATAGGATGGTTAGTTTGCAAGCTCCGCTTACTAATTAGATCAGGCGGTTATTACTACGCAAAGTGTTAACATTCTAGTTAACAGGAAATATGAGGCTTGAAGGGTAAAAGTAAAGTAGGTACCTTCGCGCTTCGTTACAAATATAATTTTAAGAAATGGCAATGCTACTTATTACTACAAAACTATTACATAACGAAATACAGTATGTTCATGACAGGAGCAAAAATAGTTTCTCCGAAATGATTTCTGGGTGTGTTTCGAACGAGCAAGATCAACTATATTTAGATCCATGTATACCTACCGTGTTACCGTCGTCCTTCACGTCCGTCCGTCTCTGTATTGAATAATATAAGCTCCTTATCGAACGCGTATGACTTCGATTCAATAAAAAAGAACAACCCTAAGCATAGCCAGCGTTTGTCTACCGAAACTAATAAAGATTTTTCTTTATTATTAATCAACTATTTTGTTTCATGACACGCTTATTACGTAGTGTGTATTATCACAAATATTACGCGTAGATAGATTGTTCATAAAAAGAATAGCAAAACAGAGGGTTCGTAAACGCAGAGTAAAAATATAAAACAGTTGAATATCACCTTGAGTAACAACGATCGGCGGCGCCTCGGCGCAAACGATCACCCGCCCACTGCAAATAGATTTTACAATCAACCTATTGACACGAATAAGTGTCCTCTTCAGTTCAGCCGAACTGACGTGTTTACTAATATTAAAACAATTATAGCTAATTATCATATACGTTAGACTGATAAAATACATATAAATTAAATCTATACTAATATTAATATTGTTTGGTTGGATGCGCTAATCTCAGGAACTACTGGTGCGAATTGAAAAATTATTTTAGTGTTGGATAGCCCATTTATCGAGGAAGGCTACAGGCTATATAACATCACTCTACAACCAATAAGAGCGGAGCAGCAATCAAACATTTTGCAAAAACAGAATATTTTATTCTCTTATATGAAGCACACGAAGTTGCGCGGGCGGGTCAGGTAGTGAATAAATATAACACAGAAATCATTGTAAGGGAGTTCCGATATTATTCTAAACAACGCACGTTTACCATAAAGTATAATGAACAGATAGTTCATCTTTTTTGTGCGTTACGAGGTTACGTCTGTAGAATACTGTAGAAGTCATGTAGTAGATAGATGTAATGGTTGCGTCACACCGCTGAATAATTTAGGTTCGAGCTGGCGCCGACTGCTATTATTTCTTCGATCATGTGTTTTCCCCAATCTAACTCAACCTCTGACAATATAGTACCTACCTACCTTAAATCGAAACTAAGGCAAACGTAGCAAGCACACAAAAGAGAATAGGTATGTGTTGCTTCGTTAATTTTATGATGGATGCTGCGGTTAAATGACCTGTCGTGCCATTGTAACTGCGAAATATTATCAAAATGCTTTGTGTGCCAAATTATTGGGAACCGTTACTAGAAACCCAAAACGAATATGACATGAACAAAACCGCATTAGATAGGTACTACATTCGGTCAATTTGTATTTGTCTACTTAGAAACTATTTATTTTCTGCAACAGTCCACTTTAAATAGGTACTATGTAACTAATAAAGACTTTGGACTTCTTTATTGAAGTCGGCCCCATTGATTTGTTTTAGAGGTAACACCAAATGATATCAATTTCATACGGAGTTCGCCGCAAAAGCAAAATCTTTAAATGCTAAATAGGTACGACTATACACATGCAAATATTGCACTACACACTAGCTTACTTTAATTAGCAACATTATTATTTTAGTGCTCTAGGTTTCGTTTGGAAGAATTTTCTGTTTTGAGTCCACGATATTAAAGGAGATGTTTCATTATCGGCTATGAAATGTACCTACTATCAGCCAAAAAATAGCAAAAAATATCAGGAATCGGAGAAATCCATTATTTCCTGAATTTAAGTCGAATTATGTTTGCGCTTAAAAATAAAAGTTTTTATATTATTGCCATTATATTCAATATGCCGGTGGTTCTCGGTAATTTTGTATGCGTTCATAAATGATATCGAATGTACTATATAATAATGTAAATAATATATAAATATACATGTCGACAAGAAATGTGTTTTAGAGTATCATTTATTCATTTCAACTATCATACACATCTATTTAACAAACAATTAACATAAAAAATATATACATATAATATAATACTGATTTTGCAGGGTGCACTCCGGAACGAAACATTTTATTTATGTTTGACATTAACTGTCAATGTCATATTGACTGATAATAAATATTCCAATGCTGAATTGGTGTTTCTTAATACACTTTCCTGAATTCATACGTTTTCATTTCATTTATACAATAATTATCAATTCTTTGGTGAATATTATTCCAGCAGGAGTTCTTTTACTTCTAACAATTCTATTATTCTTTATTATGTCATCTACTAACTTGTCATAGATAGTCCGCACGACAAACGTCAAACATTTTATATTTTATTTTGCGCAACGAAAATACTAGGAATTAATAAAGAATTGCTTAATTAAATGTATTTAGGGGTACATTTCTCAGGTTTCCTGAGGATGTACAAGTTATAGCCGGAGTCCTATACAAAAGTCTCCTTTGTATGTCGATTATTGAAATTCTTCAATAAATAATCGACAAACAAATATCGATATTTGTTTGTCGATTATTTATTGAATCAATCAATTTGTATTTTTGTGTACTATAACACCGAAATATAATCAATTATGCTAATTCTGCTGTAATTATCTCTAAACTAAATTAAATTAAAAGTTGTCCAATTTTAGTTAAGAAATTTCGTGTAGGGCATTCTTCTGTTCCATCGAACTAAATTTAGATTTCGTTTAGACAGCGCCAAATTCGATTATGACAATCCTAAATTGAGACGGTACTAAAAATACTTAATACAACAGAATGAAAGTCAGTGAACGAAAAAAAAAAATATAAAATAATATTTTTGAGCTTTGTGAAGTGTATGAAAATAAATGTTTACACATATTATAAATAAAATTTATTTTACATATTATTATTTACAATATATTATAATTATTATATAATAGGTAGGTAGGTATATTAAAATATTATTATTAACATTTATTATTATTTAATTTATTATTATATTATAATATTATTATTTACAATTTATATTAAGTTTGTTTAAGCCTCAACTACCAAATCTCTAGGAAAACTATCTTAACTTATCTTTAGTTGAACAGTGATAGCTCAGTGGGGCGGGCACGGGCGGTAAGTCCTGTTTTTGAGGAGTGGCTGGAGAGGCGGCATGGCGCCCTCACCTTCCGGCTGACACAGGTTCTAACTGGCCACGGTTGTTTTGGCCAGTTCCTGTGTCGTATACGCCGGCAAGAGACGCCCGGTTGTCACCACTGCGGCGACTGCCGCGACGTTGTTGAGGACACGGCGCTGCACACTTTGGCGGTTTGCCCCGCCTGGGCATCGCAGCGCCGTGATTTGATCGCGGCAGTCGGATCGGTTGCCCTCTCGCTCCCGGCCGTAGTTCAGTCTATGGTCCGGAGTGAGAGGTCGTGGAACGCCGTCGCCTCCTTCTGTGAGGATGTAATTTCCATCAAGGAGGCGGCGGAGCGGGAGAGGGAGCGTTTAAACCCTCTCCCCAACCGCAGAGCCGGGCGCCGGAGGGCGCGAGACGACCTCCAGCCACCCTGAGGTTTGACCTGGGAGTGGCGGGCTTTGTGGGCCTGCCCGCCATCCGTTCAGCACCAGGTCCGAGAGGCGGCGTGCGTGTTCCTACGCGCGCCTCTGTGTCGAGTCCGTCTCCCCTCTAGGGGAGACAGTAGGGTTTTATGCGACGTAGGTCTTTCGTGTAGTGGCCTGCCGTTTCATACGGCGGGCCGTAACCGCGGCGGGGTCGCGACCGCATGCGAAAGCGATTCGCGCGGCCCCGTCGATAGTGGTTTTGTCGAGGAACACCGTGGTAGGTTTAGTCGGTATTCCGGGAGGTACTTTACTATTATTTCCATCTTTCTATCTTTCTTTTACCCCGGCGAGTCCGACATAATCCCTCCGCCCGCCCCCGCGGAGGGATATGCGTCATAGCATTCCACCACGTAAAAAAAAAAAAAAAAGAAAAAAAAGTGGGGCGGGCACGCCACGATCGTGGCGGTAAGTCCCGTGTTTGAGGAGTGGCTGGAGAGGCGGCATGGCGCCCTCAACTTCCGGCTGACACAGGTATTGACTGGCCACGGTTGTTTTGGCCGGTTCCTGTGTCGTATACGCCGGCAAAAGACGCCCGGTTGTCACCACTGCAGCGACTGCCGCGACATTGTAGAGGACACGGCGCTGCACACTTTGGCGGTTTGCCCCGCCTGGGCATCGTAGCGCCGTGATTTGATCGCGGCAGTCGGATCGGTTGCCCTCTCGCTCCCGGCCGTAGTTCAGTTTATGGTCCGGAGTGAGAGGTCGTGGAACGCCGTCGCCTCCTTCTGCGAGGAAGTAATTTCCATCAAGGAGGCGGCGGAGCGGGAGAGGGAGCGTTTAATTCCTCTCCCCAACCGCCGAGCCGGGCGCCGTAGGGCGCGCGATGACCTCCAGCCACCCTGAGGTTTGACCTGGGGGTGGCGGGCTTTGTGGGCCTGCCCGCCATCCGTTCAGCACCAGGTCCGAGAGGCGGCGTGCGTGTTCCCACGCGCGCTTCTGTTTCGAGTCCGTCTCCCCCCTAGGGGGGAGACAGTAGGGTTTAATTAGAAGTGAGTGCCTTTGGGTAGGTCTCTCTTTGTGTAGTGGCCTGCCGTTTCATACGGCGGGCCGTAACCTCGGCGGGGTCGCGACCGCATGCGAAAGCGATTCGCGCGGCCCCGTCGATAGTGGTTTTGTCGAGGAACACCGTGGTAGGTTTAGTCGGTATTCCGGGAGGTACTTTACTATTATTCCATCTTTCTTTCACCCCAGCGAGTCCGACATAATCCCTCCGCCCGCCCCCGCGGAGGGATATGCGTCATTGCATTCCCAAAAGTAAAAAAAAAAAAAAAAGTGGAGACCAACAGACTGCATTGCAGAGGATCTCGGGTTCGAACCCACGTCACGCACCTCTGACTTTGAAGTTATATGACTTTTCGAAATTATATGCGTATTGATTGACAATAATCGCCTGCTCCGTGCCTCGGAGAGCACGTTAAGCCGTCTGTTCCGGCTGCCATGAACATCTATGGCAGTCGTTATTGGGGAAGTCGACACAAAAGATCCCACTGGTCGAAGTGTCGCCGGTCTGTACTGACTGGAAGATAAGATAAGTTAAGTTAGGAAAACTAAACTTCGTATCATGTTTTCGGATGTCATCTAATATTAGTTTGACATTTCAAAATTTAGATCATTTTTGACGTTTAAGCCGTAGAGCAGAATGCAGGAAAGACTAAATTGAGTAACAAAACCAATTTTAATCCTGTCAAACTAAAATAAGTTTAGTCCTTTAAATTTTAACGATTTCAGAATACGAAATGTCGTTTGAAAGGACTAAACATTTGTGATTTATACTTTAGTTTAGGGAATTTTGTGACAACAGAATCCGCAGCAATGTTTCGTTATCGTTTTGACGATAATGATATTGACCTCCTTTTGTTTTATTCCATGACTAGTTTACGCATGAGTTGTTTCTGATGTTAAGAAGATCAGTATTTCTTATATTCTCCATATTTAGCTCCCATCTCCATTAAATACGCGTTTGTTTACATGTAGGTAATAAATGTGTGATTTATGCTAAGTCCTTCATACCCGGAAAATGTTTTTGTGTGATATCTGTTAATAGTTCGCACATCAGTTTGTTTTGTTGATCAATGTCCAACTGAGAATTTTTTCCTATCAGCTATTTTTATTCGAAACACGTTTCTAGCTATATACTCGTAGTAGTATTTCTTTCTCTTCATTAAATGGCGGTTGGGTTGCTGTGAATTGTGGCTGTAATATATTTGTGCGTAGTCTTCATCTAACCAAGACTGTAATAAACATTTTTGCGAAATGGAATTCATAGTTGGTATTAGTGTTTATTACTTATATTTATTCTTATTTTAGATATGTTCATATTGAATTGACTTACAAGATTTTATCATATCTACAAATTAAGCTTTCATTATTTTCCTTAGGGTTTCCTGGCAATAGGTATATTGCAAAGCTGAATGTTTAACTTGATTATTTTTCGGGGTATTTATTCTTACTAGAAAAATTAAAGCTAAATACATATATTACTAGTCATTATTCAGATATACCTATTATAAATATAAGATTTGTCTCGAGCAAGGGCGCGGCCAGGCGATGGATACGCAATTTACCGCAAATATCAACCTTATTCGTGTATGAACCGCCAATTAATAAAAACCAGTTCGTCTTCCCTTGAGTCCTAAATCGTGTTTTCCTTGTAGATTTAGTGTAGATACTATTTGCTGATTTTCTTACAAGTTTGTGCTGTTTGTTGAGCTTACATGCATAAAAACGTAAGACGTTGTGTAACTAGACTATACACACGGGTGAATACGCGGTTAGTCATTGTCTGCCTACATAAAAGTGAAGGGATTCAACACAGTCGTTGTGCAACCGACAGCGTAGGTGATATGATATTTTTGTTCATTAAAGAAAGTAATTATTAATTACTAGAATCGCGTCACTGCGTATGTTCGTTTGCTGTTTGTGTTATCAGTTTATTTGCCTAGAAGATAATTTTATTATTGGGTGCAATTTCATTTTGACTACGAGTTACAAAGTAGGTATTAACAGTATCTAAAATATGAGCGATAAACATTTTATTACAATCGAAAAGATTTTCTTATCTTTATCATAAAAGACTTCGTTCGTAATACCTCGTTTTTACATAGGTATATGTACTTCTTAACTCTAACAATATTCTTAAGACTTAATGCATATTTCTTTTTCTATTTCTATTTGTAACGATCAAGTGACATTAATTTTCTTATACTGCTTCGATTTATGTATAGAAATATGGTTAGGTACCGAAGACGTTTTAAAAAAAATATATATAAAACTAATACAATAATTTGCTTAACTAATTGCTGAAATAACAATAACGATATGACTCATTAAACGTTCTTCCTATAAATATTGACACAATAAATCACTTCAATGATCCACTTAGCACAAAGATAACGTATTTGCAATGTCTTTAACAGCCGTTAAAATATCAGGATGACTTTCAACACATTACGTTTACAATTACTATTCAATCTATTTATAACGTTATGCCTACAGACAGCAAAAGATTTATGAATAACAAATTAACTAAGTACCTACTAACAGTCGCGGCGCCCACGCTTGCGTCTAATTTAAACCGTGATTGTTTTAAGTTTTAGCAGTAGAACTATTTGGGCTCGGAATACGTTCTCCTAAGCTAACAAGTTGTGTACATCTCGTTATTGTGTTTGGAATTTGTTTGAGACAAATAATGAATGGGCCGCCGCCGGTGAGCAGACTCCGTGCTGGTAGACGCGCGACCTTCGGCAATTTCTGTAGTGTTGAAAGTTTCAGCTACTAGTTAGTCAGTGGCGTCGATCGCTATGATTCAGTGTACTCGCGGTTCACGTGCTCACATGTCTGAAATAGTGCATTGTAGTAATTAGTGAAGTGTTCTGTTGTTATGTACCGCTATTTGGCACCTGAGTTTATATTAATTTTAGTCGTAGTAGGTACTTAACGCAGTACCAAAAGACGCCGCGTTGTGAAACAATGGCAAATAAAAAGCTACACTCGAATTTAACGTTTACATAATAACTTTAGTGCTGATAAGTTTTGTAAACAAATTCACTTAGCAACTAGGAATTTGATTACTTTCGAAGTGTGTTCGTGTTTGTGCATTTAAAAAGGAAGATTATATGACTGATTACTAATAGCGATTTTCTGAATTAGACGTAAGTACCTGTTTACGTATATTATTGCCAACAATTGAAATATATATAATTTGTCTCATAATCATTGTCAAAATTTTACACACACATAATAATTATATAATAAAATAATTAAAAGAAGAAGGTATTAATTACTCTTAATGATTTATTCTACTGTACACCTAAATATTGAAATGGTATGTAAAAGTACATGGTTACATAAATTTCAACGATAATACACACAATAACATAATGAGATCAATTCCACTAGCACGCTTCACGTTATCGGTTACAAATTATTAGTTGTAAATACATAAAATAATGCCTACATATAAAGAAGTATTTTTGATATTATTTAAATTGTTAACTAAACATACATAGACATTCTTACACGTGTAGCAAAGATAATATATTGTATAAGTAGGTACATACATAGATTTAACTAGAGTTGTTAAATGTAATGGCCTTACTTGTAATATTAAGTGTAGATTAAGCTAAAACATAACATATTTATGTTATTATGCTTTCTAGTTGTTAACTTTGTTTATGTAGTACACTATGGCTGCTACACCTTTACATAGTTTGTTATCGCCAACAGTCATAAATTTATGCGATTTCTATACAAGAAAAATTTTAGCGTATACAAAATTTGTTCGCCATGACATTAATTAAAATAAATTGAGTCGCAATATTCACATGAAATAATGTAGGTTAATTACCTACTTGCAGCGCGAAGACGATTTCTAAAGTAAGTACACTAGACATTACGATGCATAGTCGAGAATGTTTCATATTTAATTGAAGCTTCAATAGGTCAGTGATGACATGTTTGTCTGGTTCAATGCCAAAACACTATAAAATCTGTAACGGTTGCGAGTTATTCTCGATATTTATCTCTTACAATTTCGGCCACAATGTCCCTGGGTATCATCGTAGCACTCGCCGTTTTAGAGAGCGCCGCCTTGGCACTCCTCCCTGGCCGCCTACTGAAGTACACGTAAACATTGTACACTAGCTGTCTCGTGTCTGCCGGCAACTCCACATGGTTTTCCTCAGCACAGTCACCCATTCTACCGCTGCTATATAATCTTCTCCAACTGAACATTGTCCATGCAGTCATTGCCTCGTCTCCGTATTGCGCCGTTTTGACGTTCAATTTGAATACTCTTGAAAATGCAAATTCTTGTCCGCTTTAAAACACCGCAGTCCACTTAATTTAAAAGTTGTTTCTCAGCTATTACACAGCCACGAACACGTACAAAACTTGTTCACTTATTTAGCTTTTGTCTCTGAGGATTCAGCGAATTGATCAGGTATTTAAGAATGTGTGTATAAATGATATTGTGAGCGGGCTATCGCTTCAAATATATCCGTTCAATCGGAAAGGCGCTCGCACACTGGTGGTACACAGGCCTCAGAAGACCACATTTGCAAACCAGTCACATGGTCGTGACATCCGTTGTGTTACAAACGTGATCACAATGCTGTAGGAATTAAACGATACCGTGCAAGTAGACCAAGATGAACCGACTTTGTATGCACACTCGCATTTCCATTGACAACCTTGGCCAGATATAGCATTATATCCGTTATAATAAAAATATAATTGCTTACAACAAATATGTACATCGCCATTTTAAAATACACCGTTGCTTTATAAATGGTCACGTTTAGAAATGTGCCCATTTTAATTTTAGAGTTCGTAAACAGTTTACCCTTTGTGTGCCAAAGTAGTTTCACGATTATAACCCGTGATATTTACAAAATATAGTAATGATATTGTGGCAAAAGTAAAAGTTCTTTGTATTCTTGATTTGAAATAAAAATTCTGGCTGTTAATGACTATTTGCAAGTCAAAACTCGATTCGATATTGCTCACCTTGGAGTTGTAAACGACCGCGTTTTTTGAATTATAATTTATAATAAATAAAAATGTTGCTTTTATATACTACACGAATATACTAGACTATAAGTATTGATGTTGGCAAGTATTTTTATTCATTTTGTTTCTGTTGCGGCCACATGTTGAGTTATTATGACCGTACGTATGAATTCTCAGTTGAATCAAGCGTCCTTATGCTTTACGCGTTGTGTTCCCTTGTTAACCAAACCGGACTGAAATCACGAACTGCACTTTTGCTGACTCATACTCATAAGTGATCTTCTATGAGTCAGTAAATACCTTGATGCTTATTTATCTCGATTCATTTTTAGAGTACCTTCATTTATTTTTATTTGTTGAATTTTTTATTTATTTTATTGTATTTCTATTTAATTTAAATATTTAAGAATGATATCTATATTTTTAGAATGTTAATTTTATTTTATTTATTTATTCATTATTTTTATTAAACTGGACTACCTATAAATTAATACTAACATAGTTTTTAAGATAAATTGTTACTAACAAATTATGGACATTAATTGGTCTGCAATAAACGAATTATATTAGTCGATATCTTCCAGAACAACATTTTGTTCAAGTGCCTATGCCTACCTATCAAACTTGTTAGCTAAACCAGTCTCTATACAACATTCTTTATTTAGAATTTCACTACTTTGTAATTTATTTTACGCCTCATCATTTACCTGCCCATGCTCTTGTTTGTGATAGCTACTTCTCCTGCTCTGTATTAATGTTCTACTTTGAAATACAAATTGATTAATTTATTATTTTGAGCATAATTATTGTTGCAAGTGAATAACTGATTTGATCTCATGTTGTGATACAATAACGCATTCAAATTCAGCTTCACATTAATTTCAGTTCATAGTTTTTTAAAATGCTAACTGCCACCGTTTCTATCATTTAGGTTACTTTATGGTGCCGTGAACTATGTTGTTGCAAATATATCTAAGTGTCAGATAACGGTACTACTATTGAATAGGATGGATGAAACAGTCGGAAATTATTGCCGAACAGACAATGATCGTGCTGGTAATTTTACGGTTGCTGACTCTGGAACAATGTCAGTGTCCTCAACACTGTTTTTACAGGTTTTAATAAAACTTCCATTCTCTACTTTTACCAGTACTTTCCACTATCGTTTTTCCCGACTAACAAGTTTTCTTGGATGTAAATATTTATTTTGTCACACAACGCGAGGTGCGCCTTCTTTTAAACGCAACGTATGCCGATACTAACATGTTTGTCATAGATACATTATGTAAAACAGTAATTGCATCAGAGTAGGTAAACAACTACAAATAGGGTTAGTAGGGTTTCCTGTAGAATGTCTCGAGAGTTGAATGACATGTATAATGCGTATCTCCAAATACGATAGCGTGCGTGCATAGATCCTTACTGTACTCCGTTAGCGCTATGATTTTAATTATTTTATGACAATAATGACACGATATGATTTCATAAAGTTTATTTTGAAGCTGTTACTACCCGGAAACTATACCGATAGACGAATAACCGCAAATAATCAAAAATCGTTAACAAAATGACATCGTCTTTGTCTTCGGTACGTTTTCCTCCTTGTTTCTATTATAATCCGAATGGGATTATAATAGAACAAGGAAGTTCCTCGTTTTTATTGTTATCTTTTGTTTGTGACTTCGTTTATCACACTTTATGATGCTTATTGAAAGTTTAGAAAATATTTCGGTAATATGAAGAAAGTACGAGCCACTCTCTAATGCTGTTTAATTAAGTGTGCGAGATTTCATTTAAAAAGTCAACATTACCGTTCGGTGCGTGGGACGCTTATTTGCAGACAACGGATGTAAGGTAAATAATAGGTTTTACTTGAAAACTATCGATCTTGGAATGAGAGCGAACGTAGAAAGCATCAGTTGTTGATTTTTCCTCACAATATGCAAACAGTAACCGGCTCGGTGTAACTTACTTGACATGCATGTATTATCTATTTTGAAATGTCATGTACTTACGTTAATCGATCCATTTGGCGTAGCGCCTATTCTATGGCTAAGAAAGTCTCCTACCTCTACATCAACAGCATTTATATTTGGTTTGCTATTCATAAGAAATTGTAGCCTTCAAAGTCAATCCAAGAACAAACGTATATTAGGTATTTAATTTCAGAGTATTGTGTTAATATATGCATATGTATGTGCATTTATGTAATATCATAAAAAAATATACTTACTCGTAATTTTTATTAAATGTGTAATCAAAATGATATTTAACGTATGTACACAATGAAATAACCAATTTCGTTTTTAAATTCGGTGTAAGATAATATATTGAATAATGCTTTGTTCAATCTAACTAGTGCTTTAGTTCATTTGAGCAACATAATACAAATTGGTAACTGATAATGATTATCATATAACGTGGTGTAGGTAATTGGCGTTTTGGATCAGCCCAGACACTGGTATGCAATGATTCAGAGTATGAGTCAGATAACGAATAATAATTTGATCCTTCAACACTTGAAAAGGTTGCATCAAACGATCTCTCTACACCTAATGTTAGAAGCAAGTAGGTAAGTATAAAATACTGTCAGTTTCTTTCAATTGCTTTTCCTCGATCTATGTCTATATGTCGAAACTCGATAGATAATGCATTGCATAATTTATGTATCTTAGACGTGTAAGATATAAAATGCATACGTTTATTTCATAAGACGTGTGCCAATTTCGAGAACGTAAACAAATGTGTTCCAAATAAAACATAATTCATAGTATAAAACAACTTCCACATTGTTGCAGATGCTTGATCAGCTATAAATAAATGGTGCAGACGGCAGACGCATTCTACTCTCTAAAGTTTCGACATTCAAAGCCATATGTTCAACCGCTTATTATGAGCTCTCTAGCTTTGCACCTGCGTCCGTCCCACTCGCACGTGCTCTTTCCAGCTGTTGGTGCGACGTATGGTCATGACTAAAGATGCACATAATATTCGCAGGTTCTTGTTTATTCACCCAAACATTTTGAGTACTTAAATTATCAAGTTATATTCTAAATCTTGTAAAACATACGTTCAATAAAGCTCTCTCATATTCCGAATGGTTTTATTGACCTGATGGAACGAATTATGGAATTATCGAGTACGAATTAAAGACTGGCTATTCGTATGATGATCTCACCGGTCGTCAATCTTGACAATGCAAAGGACCGGTCGTCTGCGGGGCGAGGTACGGGACGAGACGGGGACTCCGCTGCAGGGTTTGTGCGATTCACGGCGCACGCGGTGCGACCCACAGTGCCACGCTCAGTAGTCAGTGCGACAGTTGGCCGCTCAATGCGCGGCGCGCGCGCCTCTTCCCCGAATTCCTCCTACATTCCTTATTTTATGTGCTAGTCAAAATGAAGTTTTCTGTTTACGTCCATCAGAGAAGAAGGTGTTTGTGCAAATTAACAAAAAGTGGATTAGTTTGGTAAATCGTTACTCGCTACGGTCCAAAGAACAATGCTGTGGGAAAAAATAACGTTCAGCTGGCATCGGCAGTCGTTCCCAGCTACCTACCTTACCTCTCTCCCCGCGCCGGCCGGGTACCGGGTTCAATGCGCCTCTCTGCGTTTATTCATCGTTTGTGGGAAAAGTTGACCCCCGTTTTAAAAATTATTGTTAACGAATTCACACGACTCGTGTTGTCGTCACTACCGCATCTTAGATGATCGCACATATTGGAAACACACAGCGCTGTAACTTGCAACAGGTGTTTAATTAATACTTAATTTTGTGTAAAGTGATTAATGAGGCACCAGCGTAAATACTGAATGTTTTTATGCGCCAACTGCCAAGGTTGCAGCATTCCGCAGACCTAAACTATTTATTCTGAGCTTTGCCATGTTTGTCGAGTTTCAACTTCGTCGAAATTATTATCTTATTGTGTTGCGGATAGAACATTTATCAGAAGAGGACAATACTCTTACATTAGGCAACGTGTTTGATGTTCATGAATGAAATGTCGCAATAGCCGTTGAATATATCAGTGTGCGGATACGCTCGTTGTAATGTGAATAGTGATGATGTAACGTTATGTGGATTTAGTCAATCTAGTGAATATAGTGGTCCGTCAGTGAAAAGTGACCGTCTGGAAGATATAGTACACGTAGAATTTGGTTACACAATGGGGAACACAGGATCGTCAGCACACGAGCCGTTCGATCGGGCGCAGGCGGCAGCAAACACCGACCTCAAAATGGTACAGTCATTTGATTATGCTTCATTTACAATTCATTATTCAACTTGAGTCATTGAATACTAAAAGCATATTGTACGCGGTGGTCGGGTACGGTCAACGTTTATTGTTCCTTGCTCACGCACATTTTAAACACACAGATAACAAAGTATAGATACTTACCTGTATGCTTATCGTGCGTGTGGCTTACAGGCGCTCTAGCCAATGTAATTTAGATAACATTAACGTGCTCTAGCCGCTAAACACACTCTTACAAACTAACCGAACTGGAAATACGACATCATAAATAATATTCATCAATGTTTTTTGTTAGCGTATTAGGTGCTTGTATCGTATGATCGTTTAGCTGGATGAGTGCGTGCATTCTTTGCTGCTTTAGTATAATATCTGGATATTATTACATTTACCTATTCATTCATACTAAATTGGCTATATAGCTTACACTCAGGATATCTTCAAAGTTCATTAGTCTGACAAGAAATTGATTTAGTTATTCTACGTCACGTCTATGTCTGTAGATATGTCTCACATCGATTCTCATATTTGTAAGTATCTATTTTTAGTTAGTATAAAATCTGTTAATGATGACTCAAAATCAGATTTAAGATAAGTTGCCCTACGGATAGAACAGATTTTGGGCCCCTTTTTTCACATAACAATAGAGAGTGACAAAAACAAGTTTGCTTGCTTCTGAGAATAAGGGGTGTGTAACGTCTTATTTAGGTTTTTTAAACCCGATGTAAAACATACTGAGATGAAATATGATGTCCTTAAACTATTCAGTAATAGAAATTACTACAACTGCAATACATGACAGACAAATTTAAAAATATTGAACGGTGTTTTTAACACAATAATTACCATAAACAACGTTACTAATTAGGCATTTAGTAATTTTAGAAAAAATTATACGAAACCGCGGAGAGAGCTGTTGATCATAATTCATAACATATTGTTAATGTTACATTGCAATAAGAACATTAAATGCTATAATGAACATCCATATGTACAGTACAGTTGCAATGATTTGATGTCATTGTGTCACACACATGTTCTAGGTGTTCATCTCTTATTTTACAATATAGCACGAGTCACAAATCGAAATTCGATATTGAGTCTTATGATCATGCAATAAAGCATATAATACATTAATTTTATTAAATTAACACCCAGATGACAAAAGTGCTTACAAGTACATTTAAGCACGTAGTTATTAAGTGGATTAGTGGTATAGTCGCGCATCTGGCCTAAATTAGTATGTCATTAGTAAACGTGCGTGAGAAAAAATATAGATATCACTGAATTCATAACAATGGTAGGGGATCTACTGTAGAGGTCACAACGTTTTATAATTTTGGACATTAATTTTATTGTTGTATTGTTAAGTATTACAACGAGGCACAAAAATAAGTAGTTACTTGCTTTTGAAGAGACCTTCCTCGCTCGTACACCATTGCAGTTAGGTAACAGACCACGGATTTGATTCGCTTTTACCCTAATCTTATCCGTTCATCTACAAAGTATCTAGTCTACCTACCTACTCTGAATTTATTTATTTGCATGATATCGGATGTCTGTGTCGAAATCGGTTCGTCGATACCGCGGTAAGGATTTAAAATAAGTGATAGGTAGATAAATCTGCGTCTATTTCGTGTAGTATGAATTATAATTTAACTTTTACCAAGTTTCGGGTTATACTAATTCATTATGATCTATAACTTGTTTGCGTCACTAACGTTCCTCGAAGTACCTACGTACAAACTAATTTGACCTAATTATAACATTTATAACACTTACATTAATATAAATACTTTATACCTATAATAATTACAATAATCAACTTGACTCAAATGTGGTCAAAAATATGCTTGTCAAAGCAATTGCTTAGTGAACATGAAATTTCATAGCAAACCATAATTGCAAAAACATGGCAACGATTCCGCGAAAGACGTGCCGCGCTAAAATGTCGGCACCAACTTTTTTGCAGCAGTTCAAAATTGCGTGTATCCATTGCAAGACAAATGACTTTGGTAGAATCTGTATCCTGCTTGTGTTATCATTTATCAACGAAAACGGAAAATTTTAGACACATTTTATAATAAATTGTAAATATAAACTTCGACTGCACGGATGGTGTAGTGGTGTACTACCATGCCGAGTGTTGTGGGTTCGAATCCCACGCGGGACTACAATTTGTTTTATCCATAAATAATTAATTAGAGTCTGGGTGTTCTATGTGTCCGTTATTTGGATGGTTAAGTCTCCCACGATACAGGAATTACTCCTAGTGCAGATGTTATTTTTTTACATATAATGCTACGTGGAATGCGTGCTATATGAATGATCCCACAAGGAAATCAAATCTGCGAACCCTAACATAAAAGGTGCACGTTTCGCCACCGATGCAACGTTGACCTAAATGGCACAACCATTCAGGTCACCATTGCACCGGTGTGAACTTGAACGTAACGTTCTGGTGTTTCACAAGGCGAAAGCAATTCGTTATAATAAACCAGCATGGATTACTTAGATTTCAAAAGATTTTCATAAGAAACTTGCTTCTGCTCTTGACTTCACTTGCATGGTGTGTCTTTAAACAGCAATAACTTATTCAAGGATATTGTAGTTTTCTTTTGGTAAAAGATTTTTTGGTTTTATAATTCCTTAGAATCTACCTAAAATTGTATTTTTCTTTTTTATATATGTTTATATATTGTATATGTCAGTTATTAGCTACAGTAAAAAAATTTCAAGTATAGGTACGTACCTAATCCACAGGTGCTTGCCATAAAATAAGCCAGACTAGCTTAGAGAAAATCGAGATAATTAAGTTTTTGATATCGCATCAGTCGTCTGCATTTAATTACAGTTATCTAATGTAAGCTTAAGTTACGACCAGCTGCCAGTAAATTCTAAGAGTCTCTGTCTCCGTTCTAGGAACTTCTCACTATGCCGATTATCTCGGCTCTTTTACAATTGTATGTATACATTCATAATGACTCGCTTTAACGGCTTCAAATTATCGCAGTCAGTTTATAGTTTTAAACTCATGGCGACTCGTGAAAGCTTCCGTACATATTATAGTCGAGCTAATTTTAGTTTGTATTATCGATTTGAACGTATATCAGCAGCAGCATTAGGCACTTTGTAGGTAAGAAAGAAGAGACAAGGTCAAAGCATTTATTTGATATTCGTTTCTTTCTGCGGCTTCACCCACCTAAACATCACTAGAACACATGCAAGGAAGAAAGGTAGCCTTTCTTCCCCAGGATACAATATATTTCCTGGCCAAATTTCATCAAAATTGGTTTACTAGTCTAAACGTGAAATTGTCACAGACAGAGTTACTTTATTTTTCTTAGATAGATTATGGTGGGTATCAATGTTTGCTCTTTGCCATAACCACCTTTCAATTTAGACGGATATCACTAAACATTTTTGCCAGATTTATGTCATTTTTGACAGTTCTGATAACAAATAGTTAACGTATAAGCTTTGCATTTAAAACTGCGATATTGCTTTCTTTGAAAACTTAATGCAGGATGTATCTCTCCTGTTAAATACAAATAATTTTGCTACTAACCCATCTAAAACTGATACCAAACCAGGGTGCGCCACATTCCCCCAAAAAATACATAACGCCTGGACTCGCCGATAGCTTTATAAAGCTACCTACAACATACATATGTACCTAGTCATTACCGGGATTACATTTTTCAATTCAAATCAATCGGTTTATTGCGAATATAGGTTACAATAGGTGTTTACATAATATTTGGTAATAACAAACATTTCGTTCGGCTATATTCCACAGTTTGACATGCAATATATTTATAGGATTATTTTGTAATTTAAATATAGTTATATCGGAGTGAATAAAAGTAATAATAATAATAATATTTTTTTTTATTTTTTTTCAATATAATGTCCTCCAGACCGATTTTCGGTCACGGCGGCCAATCTTAACGGAGACTGGCCATCTGCGCAGGAGATATTATAGTGCACAAGTATGTGCGCAAACACAAGTGCACTCTCTGTTCCCTTACCCTCATGATCCGATGGGACGGATAATCCGACACGACCGGAGAGAGATCAGGCGCAGGACCAACGGCTTTACGTGCTTTCCGAGGCACGGGGGTGTCTAACACCGCCAACTTCCTAACTCTGGGCTCGTATTGAGATTTCTTAACAGAAAAACCCAATACCTTTATGTTGGCCCGACCCGGGATTCGAACCCGAGACCTCATGCACAGCAGTCGCATTCACTACCGGATTAATTAAATTTGTCATCAAAATATTCATTTATGCTATAGTATGCCTTATTAATAAGTAATTGCAATTTAGGTTTAAACAAACCTATGTTGAAGCATTGTAATATGTTCAATCGTAAATGATTATGAATACGTGGTGCCATACAATATATTATGTTATTGTTTGATTAGGCTGTTTTGTTAAACGGAAAATTTACTTTATGATTATGACGTTTGCTTTTCAAATGCTCAAACATGGAAATATGAGTGATTACAAAAATGGCTACCTCATAAACATAAATGCAAGGCAGAGTTAGTAGTCTGAAATTAATAAAAACATATTTGCAACTGTCTGTTGGTTTTAAATTACAAATCGCACATCTTTTCTGGGCTTTAAACACTAGTTGTTTGTCTACAGAATTGCCCCAAAAGATGACACCATATCTAGCACTGAATCGACATAATCGTGATAAGCAGTGAGCACAGCAGATTGATTCACAATTTTACTAAACCTATATGTACCAAGTTGAACCAGTTTTCTTATGCACTATGCATAAGAAAACTGGTTCAATTTGGTACATATAGTTTGCAATTGCAATTTCCAATTCAAGTTTGAGTCAAGATTCATCCCTAAAAATGTTCTATTCTCGACGTCATTGATTTTTAGCCCATTAAAACTAATGTCCAGATTCAATACCTTATTGTTTCTATTTCTAAACGTCATTATGTTAGTTTTATTTAAATTAATTAATAAATGATTGCCTAATGTCCAGTGAGTTATAATGTCAAATATCTGCTACTAATTTATTTTTACAAGTGTTTGAGAAATACTACAGTGCTATCGTCTGCAAATAACACCATGTTATGTTTAATTATATCGGGAAGATCATTTATATAAATTATGAATAATAGAGGTCCTAATATACTGCCTTGATCCCTCAAGGCAGTATATTAGGACCTCTATTATTCCTCCTTCTTTTACTTTGCAGTACGAGGATGTCTGTAATCTATATGCGTTTTAGTGCATAAGCGAGTAATTTGTGTACATTGTCGCCGGTTTCCAAGATATGATTTTAAAAGTTCTAAGGCATTTCCTCTAAAGACGTAAGATTCTAATTTATTTATTACAATTTTATGATTTACGTAATTACATGCCTTTGTTAAATCAATGTATAGGGCAGAAACTAAACGTTTATTATCAAGACAAGTCATCACAGTTTGTAAAAATTGTAAAACAGCTATAAGTTAATACACTTTTGCTTTATGAATCCTAATTGTTTCTCAGTAAAATAATTACTTTATCAAAGAAATAACTAAGGACCGCGACGTATAACTTTCTTAAAATTTTAAAAATGTTGCTATAAATTCTATAAGTCTATAGTTAATAAAGCTTCCTTTATCACCTTTTTTATATAGTGGTTTTATTGTAGTTAAATTTAATCTATTTGGTAATATGCCATGGAGTACCTATATAATGTGCGCTAATACGGGGTAATGGTAGTCGATACATTTTTCAAAATGTTAGTATTTATGTCATCGTATCCTGTGCTATTAGTGTTTTTCAGAGATTTAATAATTTTATTGATTTCAAAGAGGGTGTAGTGGGATTCATAAACAAAGAGTTGTAATTTTTGCTACGACTTGTAAAGTTTTGGCTGAAGTTCACAGCAATTGGGGTTGAATCATTATCACTTACAAAATAGCTATTAAATGTCTCGGCAATTTCTCAAGGGTCGTCAATGATTACTCCGTCGACTTTTATTTCCCTGATCTTGTTTCTTACCATATTGTTGTTTTTATTGTAGTTTATAACTGACCAGGTTGCTCTAGACTTATTGTTAATCTTGTAGTCATTTTGAGTCTTTTGTGTTAATTTAATGATTTTGTTTAAGCGCATTGAATAACATTTAAATTTGTTCCTATTGATTATATTTGAATGTTTTATATATTGCCACAGTAACTTCCTCTTTTGTTTTGCACATAGTCGAAAACCATTTAAACGCAAATGAGATATACGATACCCGTTCGATAAACAGCGATTTCTATAGTAAATCGATGCAAACAAGTCGGTGTACATATACCATGAACACTTGTAATAAATAGCATGCAAGTACTACCAGGAAGCGCTTGACAAACTGTCGCGAATTGCGTGAAGTGGTCACACCGCTGTTTACACTTGTAGCTTGTACCTAGAGACGGAAAGCACTAGAATTGCCTATTTCATGTACCTGGTTAGCTTACATTTGTATCGTATGTGTTCGTGATTTAGTGGGTACAGCCTGTAGCCTTGTGTACACACATCTGACGTGCAGAAGAAAACAATACTACAACGAATGGCGGTTATTTTAAGCATTTGAATATTGTGGTTTGGCTAAAGGATAACTTGCGGCTAATAGAAATAAATTGCAGTAGGTTTTTAACGATTAAATTAATAAAACCATTCTGATAATATATTTTAACATTTGAGTTCCAGGAGAATAATAGGAGATTATGAAACAGACCTTTGTCAAGCGACAACAGTGATTGTGCATTTGTACATAATAAAGGTCAATATGATTATGAATCCTGAGCTCTGGTTACAGTTATTAACCCTCGCATAATTTACATACATAAGGCATTTGTTAATTTAAATAAAGTAGTTCTCCGTATCTACAGAATTGATAGATCGATAGCAATTCAACTGAAGTGGACTTGCGTCAATGGCATTAGACACATTGACATTCAACTACGTAAACTGGAAGAAAATAGACTAGGTTATTAAAGAAGGTTACATAACAATGATTCATTTGATTAAATACCTACTTGAAATAATCGTACGTTACGTACTACTAACGTATGCGGATACACTACACAATACTATCACTAAATACCTATTTTATTTACTCTAGTTTTAAATATACAGTTAATTAAGGACAATTATTATTATTGTATTAATAAAACGTTACAAGTTCAATGAATGTGGTTTGAAAAGCATTTACCTATTTTTTATGGGATAATAACTAATTTTAATAACGAGAATATGTTGTACATTTATTATTACTTATTATAATTTTGTAGTAAGGCTTGTAAAGTAACTAAGTATAAAAGTATATAAGGAGCCTCACACTGATGTCTAACGTTAGTCTGTTCTTATATACTTTTATTGATATCAGGAAATTATGACAAATAAGATAAATTATTATAAAGAACCTTTTCTATGACGTAACTACCGCATGCAATTTAATTTTCTCTAAATTGTGAATCCTGTGCTAGAATCACATTCGTTTATCACATTTTGATGTAGTGTGCCTGATAACGTGATAACTCATATCATGCGCATTTCCGTCCTGCAATCTTAAACGTTTAAACTTTCAAGAATTATTCTCGAAAGATCAAAATGATGTTCCAAAAATTAACATGGCACAAATATCGTAAATTTTAAAATTTCTATATGCTTCGATTTTTAACTTCGCTTGTCAGACAAATAGTGTACGTATGCTATTCTCAAAAATATATTTGTATTAAATGTTTAACGAGCGTAAAGACAAATATCAATAACGAAAACTTGTATTATAGATGATGGAATACAATACAACATTTCTTAGATAAATACCGCCTTAAGGACTCCAAGTCTAGACTTGACGTTACTTACAGACGCTTTGTGTTCAAAGCTGTATCAGACCGTCTCTTACATTTCTCCCCATGAATAAAAATATAAATGCAACAGTCGTCTAAATGGCAAGTCGTGCCCCTTTTATATCCTCCTTAAAGCATAGGGTTATGTTCTGGATCAAGTCTATTGACCAGGGAAACTAAACTCCGAGTGTAAAAGAAGTGCGTAAGTACCTTCTTGAAGGACTACAAGTAATTATTTTCCTAATCTGACTGTCTTTGAACCGTTTTTTATCGAATTAACTTGTTTACCTCCAAGTATGAGCTGTATAATAATTCAAAGATTACTAATGGGAGTCATAAATACACTTTTCGATCAACAAATTTCGTAAATAGGTATATTCATTTATATCCATAAGCTTTATCTTTTTATTTGCAATACGATCTTATTTGGTAGAAATTAAATATAATATTGTATATCACATATATTTTTGTACGTATATTATTACAGTAGGTAATGCATATTATTAAGCAGTAATCGTGGATTACCAGTAAACGTGTTTACACATTTACAGGTAAACGCCAGAAATATAATTTATGTGTTATAGAAGGTATTTTACTTTATACCTAATATTATATTTACAATCCATATAGTAAACAACACTGCTATTATGTTATTTATTGTATATGTATACCTAAATAATATTATTCACAATCACAGTATGTCATATGATTGGCAGTCGTGTAAAAAGTACGATATCTGCATGTAAGATTGTATAAAATGTTGTCTAGGTATAGATATCTATTGATAAATTCTTGACTCAAACAATAATAATAATTCTGCAAACTTATCTATTATATAGCTTGGCATTAAGTACTTATATTTAGCTAGGATCAAGACTTTATCATCAATCATCTGTTGTACAAAAACATTATCGAGCGTACGCATGTAATTCTCTAGTCATGACATAAATGACTAAATAATGGGTGCCTCATTGCCGAGTCCAATATAACTGACATATTTTATCATTTTTATGTGACGATTACTTGATACAACGATAAAAATATATTAGCTGATATCCATCGAATAAGTTAAATGGAGCTTTGTAAATATTGTAATGGAGTCGTCTTTGTGTGACCAGTGATTATTCTATCAATGGTTATGCAATGTATCAATAGCATAGTTTAGACAAAAATTTAGGAATGTATGTTTGTTCAACTGTGTTTAATTTTGAGTAGGCACTATGAGTAGGAGAACTTTGACTGACCTATTGCGGTGACAGAATACTGAGTCAAAAACGCTTGATTAAGGACGATGGTACGCATTTCTGACCTGCCGAAGATATGAGCATGTTCAAATTTAATAATGATAAAATATTTAGGAATGCACGTCTACGAGTTGTTTTTAAAGTTAAAGCTTCTCTTCTCTTTTCGGGAGAAATTTTGAACATAATAATTTAAAAAGGAAGAGGGTGATCAATTGTATTTATTATCTTTGGGTATTGTTAGTAATAGGCAAATGATACAAACAATTAAATTTGACAAAACGGACAATGTAAGAATTTTAGGCATAATACTGACTGATTTGTACCTATCTAAAATTATCGTTATTACCAATTCCATTGCAAGCAACTATTTATAAATAAATATTAACACCGAATTATTATCCTGCAGTATTCCAAATAACAATTTAGGTATAACACTTGACAATATATGAGCGTACCTAAAGCATAAAGCTATGTAATCTTATCGGTTTACGAAATTCACTGGCTTTTAATCTTGTTTATTTTAATATCTACACTTGGCTATACATCTACCTTACTAATTATAATACATACTAAAAATGTCATCAACGCATTATATAAGAGCGATGAATGCGGCCTGTTTACATTTAACGTACTCTGGGATTAGTACGCGATTTCCTTGGCAACTTTCGATGTTAAGCAACTAATGTTTGGAACAGACACTTGTTTGTATTCAATTACACATGTTAATAGGGCAGGCTCTGTCTGTTGTTTTACGATGCAAAGAAGTCTCAGTATGCGTACATAAAGTGACGCCAGTGATACTACTAAGCCATTACAGACTCATGTTGGAATGTGTGGGTGTGAGATGGCGAATGTAAATACGAATACGTTGTGCTTGTGGTCGTAATACCTAGATGTTTTACTAACAAATATTTTATAAAAATGTTACATACTCTTTACGTTTTGTTTAAGTAGGTACTAATAATTATTTAAAGTTTTATTTTTACGAACAATCACTGTTGTATCATTGTCTTAATTGAGTATAATAGTGTCTAGAAAAAGACGGTACGACAAGTAATAAATTAACTTGTTGGCGCATGTTAATTATTATGTTTTTGTGTAGGTATATCGCACGGAGTTGTTTTTATCTTGTGTGTAAATACTATTTTGTTTAAAATAAATATCTACCTACTTTAAACAAAGAGTATCGTCATATACAACAAAGCTAAATACAATTGTATTTACCTTTGTTGTCAAGGAAAACATATTTTAAATAAGTAAATATTTATTTATTTATTACAATTACCATAGGTACCAACGACCAATTTACAAAATTTAATAAAGAATATAATCACAATGGAAATCCTTTTAGTTTAATAGAATATTCAGAATCTGTCACTTACAGGTGTGCACAGCCCACATATTATGTAAAAAATATTAAATATAAATATACTTTAAACCCGAAAATGGATGTACTAAAATAAAGTACCTATAATGTATAATTTAAAAGCGGAATAAAAGGGAAAGGTCAGCAGACACCCCTAGCCAGGAGAACACGACAATGTATATTACTAACAAATAAAAATATACCATATCTGAATGAACTTTGAATTTAAAACTGCTTGTCGTTACTGCGTGAAGTACCTCGCTAAAATTAAACCCTCGCAATCAGACCGACATAATGTATTACAACGGTTTTTGACATTAACCTGAGGGATTTTCCGATGACCCGTGTACGAGAAATAGGTGCCTACGTCATATCATACTCAAAATATATTTTATAGGGAATACTAATGTACAGGATAATTCCTGTTGAAATTAAATTAATTGATTTGGTTTAGAACTAAACTTGGAGACTAAATTGGGGTAAAATGCACGAAGGTCATATCTATGTAGGAAGGACTAAGCCGAGTTGGGTGAGCTGATACTCGCACGAATTGTGGAGATAAGCTTAAGTGACTCAGTAATGGTTTCGAATCTGGGAATGCCTTGTTCCCATTAGTTTAATGTATAGCCTTTGCAGGCCTAATCCCTAAAATAAAGGGCAAGTACTTATGACATTTGATTGTAATAAAAATCTTATGTTTATTTATGCATACCTTTTCGACACTTAGCTTCTAAGTTCAAGGGAAGACTGAGGTGTTAACTGTCATAATGTCTTAGAAGTGTTAAAAGTTTAAACTGATGTCTTGTATAAAATAAACAGTGATAGAATCCGCAAAAAGTTCCTATTTGCGTAAACATGAGTATATACGACCATTTACGTATATAACCTTTCGCGACTCATCTCCTACGTAGTTTTATGCGAGAAGTTTTTAGTTTACTTTAACACTTAAGTCAAGTATAATGAGTTTGTTTTTCGAGATGTTGTCGTTCAGAGACCTATGAGTAATTGTTTTAACCTAAGCAAGTAGTTGTAGTTAAGTATTCGGACGTCCTAAGCAGGTTTTCTTCTTATAGATTACATATACTTACAGCTTTTGCCCGCGGCTTCGCTCGTGTAAAAGTAGGTTAGGTTATTATAGTAACAACACCTATTTTTCAAAATTATATGTGTATAGCATATTTTACTAAGTGATAATAAAATTTTCTAATGGTAAAAGAATTTTGAAATCGGTTGAGTAGTTTTAATCTTTAGAAACAAAAAAATCTAATCTTTCCTAATTTATAATATTAGTACCTATAGATTATTTCAGTTTAAATTACTAGTATTGTTGTCAACGTTTCCAGCTAAGCTAATATAATTGCGTTACGAGTAGGTTTGTACCCGCAACTTCTCTACCGCAAGTTTTAATGCAGAGTCAAAGAATCTTATCCATGCAACCCCATTTTACATGCATTCGACTCGTAGCGAAGTCCGTGTACTAAATTTCAATAGCAGGTAAAGCCCAAATAGTTTTTCAAGTACTTAGTCATCGCTTATATTGAAGAGATTTACTCATTGAATTTATGGAAATGGTCAACTCGGTTATTGTTATCAGGAATCGTATTGTTCATGTGTCATAGTGGCACGGTTACCTGATGCGTGTTGCCAATGTACATTGTCGTCGTGAATACGTTCAGCACACGATTACCTGAGCACATAGATACAGCTATCAAATGTAGGTACAGTTATGTTATAAGTTGGTTATCTCTCCGGATATCCACAGTTTAGTCAGTTCGGTGAATTTTAGGAAGGAAGTTCCACCGGAATCGGTGTTTTACACATGATGGAGTTACTGTTAAACTTTTATATATGAGTAATTTTTGTCGGTGTTACATATTTATGCTCTAATTATCTGAACTTTGTATTGGATTGCCCTTGATACTCGGTGTATTTAGTATTATTAACTGCAGTCCGCAACTTTGTAAAGTGTGTAAAGCTAACTTCGCAAATGGTACGTTTTAAAATACACTCAGAGCTATGTATAGAGTAGCGCCACTATTTGCACGCTTTAAAATATAATTCTGTCTATAATATCTAGGTATAGGTAAAATAGCCTATTTTATACAATTTTTGCCGAAGTATAGGTTTATAATATTAACTGTATGGCTGGCTTGTGGTATAAATGGTCGCATCACAAAATTTGTGACATCCACATCTAGTTATTCCAAGTCTGGCTGTTCTTTATGTCTATTTCTAAATGTCATGTCGAAAAGTCCCCCGTGACACAGGATTTACAAATAACGCAGGAAGATTCTTTTAAAAATTTGTAACAAATTAGTTTAAAAAGAAGCAAAGTCATAAATTCATAATATAATATTATTTATTGTAGATACCTACGTACATTGTGTCACGTCGCTTGCATCTTTTAGCAGTGTTAATTTAAGATCTGAGGATGAGAGATGAATTCGTACGGCGGATGCAGTATCTTGTTTACGTCACTTGTAAGTAGCATGTTGCCTGATGTGTTATGTGTAATGTTGCAGAAGTCGTCGGTGCGTGCTTCACTGCGGCGTGGTCGCGCGGGCGGTGCACTGTCGCCCCCGCGCGCTGGCATGGAGCGGCTGCGGCGGTCTTTCCGCGAGTCGTTCCGGCGGCGGAAGGGCTCGCCGCCCGAGTCCGCGCGCCCGCACCAATGGCACGCCGACGAGGCGGCCGTGCGGGCCGGCACTTGCACCTTCCCTGTCAAGTACCTCGGCTGTGTCGAGGTGTTCGAGTCGCGTGGTATGCAAGTCTGCGAGGAGGCGCTCAAAGTACTTAGAGTGAGTACGAATATATTCATAACTAGCTGTCATTCGCAACTTCAACCGCTTGGAATTTTTCTTTTACGCGGTAGTCAAATTGTTTTATAATAAAAGTAGCTTAAGTTACTCCCTATAACATCAGCTATCTGCCAGTGAATGTCACGTCAAAATCGGTCCAGCCGTTTCAGAAATTAGCCAGAACAAACGGACGGACAGAAAACATTTTAATTAATTTTTTTATAATTACCTACTAGCAGTCCCCTCAATTTTATTTATTTGTATAGATCAGATAACTGTATCTTGATATTAATATTAATTAGTAAAGATGAAACTATATGGGATAATAGAACCATAATTACACCCAATATCTTTACATTTCGGCGCTGTATATAATGCTATAATATTCATGAACCCTGTAAAACATAATGGGTCAGGCAATTAGTGTCAGATATATGCTTGGGAGTGATTGCTGATGTTCAAACTAGTAGTTATCACTTTCTGGGCAAGCCTATGATAGTATACTGTGCTCGTTTGCTCACATATCGAAAGACTGATTGTCACACTGCGGTGTTTCAGTAGCTGAAAATCTATCATATTTACCACTTCTATCTCCAAGATGAATATTTTATCTCTTCTTAATATACATTACAATAGCCATGTGCTCTAAGCAATTCCCGGTACAATTGCAAACAAACCCCTAACTGAATTCCATGTAAATGTTGTTAACGATAGTCTACTCATAATTCACCCACCCGTTCTAGATATACCTCACCATCGCTTGATGCAATATTACTAATTTTAATTCTGATTCAAATCCATAATACATAAGTAGCGGAGCCGCATACATATATTCAAGGCGGAACCAGAGTTATAGACGATATCTCGGCAGCCAAGATTTTGCAACATCGTAAACGGTAGATATTTATCCGACCTTGAGAAACGACTGTTGTTTATATATGCAGCGAATTGCATAGCTCAGCAGTGCCTACCTATAACTTCTTTAATGTACTTTGATGTTTCTAGAACTATCTATAGCCAAACTGCAGCGTCCGCAGTACGTACCTAAAATATTACTCAGATAAAACGAGCCTGACGATGTTTATTCGTTTTGATAGTAAAGGAACGGTTGGTATAAACCACACGTGGAAAACGATATCGTTTAGATTGTTGAGAGAGAATTATGGAATAAAGTGGCGCTCGCGTAAAGAGCACGGCTTATTTCTTAGACTGCCAACCTTGCCCTCAATGAGCAACCGATAAGAGGTTTGTTCTGTATTTATATCGGCCTTAGATCATAAAATCGATAGTCAATACCTACTCGATTATCTGTTTAGATTCCGAAGATATGTTTGTAGTAGCTTGCTATCCTAAGATACTAGTGAAAATGAATAGGAATTTAGATTATTTGATTTGATTATTAATTTTTAACAGATAGACTTGAATTTGTACTTCTTCTCTTTAGCCTTTATTATTCCCAAGTCACTTGGGGTCGGCTTTTCTAGTCTAATCGGATTTGACTGGATATCAGTTTTTACACGGAGCGGCTGCTACCTGACCTCCGCAACCCGAAGGCTAACGATACCCTAAGGCTAGACCAGTGTCAGGATGTTATAGGGCACTGACTTCCCAATAATGACTGCCATAGATGTTCATGGCAGCCAGGACCGACGGCTTAACGAGCTCTCCGAGGTACGGAGCAGGCAATAATTGTCAATCAATATGCACATAATTTTGAAAAGTCATATAACTTCCGAAAGTCAGAGGTGCGCGACGTGGGTTCGAACCCGAGACCCTCCGCATTGCAGTCTGTTGGTCTCCCCACTGAGCTATCGCTGACTTGACTTGAATTTATACTATACTCGTAATACTGTAATAACAAGATACGTGTCTACACAAATAATTGAAATCAAGGATTGAGAGGGATGTGAACCCAAGACAATACATTTGATTACCATTATCTTTTACTCTTTTTGTTGACATCAGACAAAAGCTATTAAACGGAGGCGATTTTATAGTTTAGTAGTTTGGAGCCCATCTTAAAACCTAAGGCACGTTAACGTAAGTAAGCCGATGATATATCCATAACGAATTGCAAGCTAACTATAGCACACACGGACGTTTTAGTGGAGATTTTTTAACCTTTTGAGCGCCAAATTATGACGAACGCGATGTGTCCTCCAACGCCAAGCTTTAAATCTACAAATGAAAAATTTTGGCTACTTTAATTTTGCTGCTTTTATTTTTATGTACATGTATGTTACGATTACATATTGTCTTATAATAAAGTCGTGGCGTGGAGGGCACGAAAACGTTTGTCTTCTATACAAGACCGTGACACTCAAAAGGTGACTATTTGAGTATTATTTACCAGTCTTATTACAAGAAGCGGTTTAACTAAAATCCCTGGTTTAAACTTCTATAAACTACGGTTTAAACAAAAATGGTATTACAAATCGTGGTTTTGCGATAAACCATAGACTAAATCATGGTCTAACGCTAAACCTCGGCGACCCCTAGTTTAACGATGGTCTAAATCGTATCTGTCAAAGTTTCTTTTAAGTTATATCATCTTTTTCATTGTGTTGCGTTGTTTTAACCCGAAAATAGATATTAATGTATTATTAATTCTTATCAATTCCAAAGCTAAATTAACTTTGTTCAACTTGCGTTGGTTTTATTTAATGTTCATATTACGCGCAGTCGCGCAAGAATGTTACGTTTCGTTACACGTACTTATATTATTAGAAATTAATACGACATTAAGTAATGTACTTAAACCTAAAAAATACTGCAATCGACGAAATAACGAAATAATGTTTATATCCATGCAAAATAACAAAGTCTCAATATTTTTAACACTCCTAAACATCATTGTATCATTAGCGTATTATAAAAACGTTTTTTTTTTCTGGACATACGGAACGTTGCAATAGAATGATATCATGGTCACAGATAATATAATACTATACTAGTACAGATACTCAATCCCATACAAAAATCTTGGACACGCCTAACTCTGGCTATTCTACTTGCTATTTTGGTACCTATCTTTTTATACTAGATGGCAGCACAAAACTAGCGCCACTGCTACCATCTACCCATAACAAGTACACAAATTCCGAATCCTATTTGATAACAGCTCATAAGAGATGGCGTTGTGACAGTAAAATAGGTCCTTACTTGACTGTTTACCACGGATAGAACATATTATTTAAACGAGCCGATGCAAAATGTGCGCAACCTTGAAAATAAAAGTTATCTACCTATAGTGTTGTGTGCCGAAATGCGTACGATCACACTTTGGTGATTCTCATTTAGTCAGTCGGATTTTCGTGAAATTTTTTCATATAATTATAATGAATGCGTTTTAAAAAGTATTAATAAAACAATATATTTCACTATGTATGCGATTGCGATTGATGTTCGGGTACTTTGAAAATAACTCATTGGCTTAAAGAATTCTACTTTGGCAGTTAGTTATCTATATTTCACTATAATTGTAAATATAAAATAACATAAAATATTGCGCTCAGATTTTTGAAAACAACTGTGCAATGCCTAGTATTTAGTCTCTGTTGAAATTTACTGAGTTATGACTATTTATAAAATACACTCATAGATTATTTTGAATTTAACTATCGAAAAATACATATAATAACCAGCACTTTTTTTTAAAAGACTCATACGGTAACTCTTTTCCCGTATAACAGACTTAACACAAAAAATCTGTTGAACATAATTTATTTTCTGTGTGAGAATCGAACCCATAACACTCCGCACGTCGACAAGTACCCGGTTTAAGCGATTAAACCACTACGCCATACTTGAAACCAAATCACACGCACGCGCGAGTATCGCCCGGCGGCGGCGTTCGGTTTATTCCGGTCAGTTTCGTGAATTTTCATGTATAATATCGTGTATGAGCGCTGCCGGTAGCCGCGGCGTCGAGTAGCGCGCCTAGTAGCCTGCCGCGTCGATTCTCAATAGTCGAAGTTTGATTGTCAACTGAAGTTTTGTTATGAAATATTAATTATCTGGACCTGCTTAATACTTTAACAGAAGTTAAAGCTAATAATATAATTATTGATATACCTCCTATAAAATACAATGTACCTATTAATAGAAAAAAAAAACAACTGAGTTAGTAGGTATGCTTTACGTAGTCATGGCTCGTAATCTTTTAACTATGTCATAATAATTATTGACATTGTATTCTTTTACTTTTATATCCATATTAATTATTGATTTTGTAGGGAAATCAATAATTAATATGTAATAATAGTTTAAAGTCAAGTAACAAAACAATAGATAAGTACCTACTTACTTAATGAATATTGTGGTACTTATGTAAGTAAAGATCACATTAATATACCATGATAAATGCGATGTTACTAATCCTAAAACACTATTCATGCTTTGGTATGATTTATTTAAATATTCGTGTCTAAATAATAATTATAAGGATATATGGTGACGACGACGTCCAAGAAATATTTATCTCATATAATATTACTATTACATCCGAATATTTATTACAATGTCAACCAAACCAGATATGAACACATTAATAGTAACTAGTTAAAAAATAATGAGTGTGATGTGATGAAGTGAGTGATGTGAGTAAAATAGTAAATGATAATATTCGAAACGAAATGTTATATCATAATATCGTCACGTGACGTCGACAACAGGAAGAAGCAAACATCAACCAATTTTTAAAAATATTGCTTGTAATTTATATTTTTCGAAGCAAAACAAATAGTAAACATCGTTTCATACTTGGCCTTGTAGCGGGGGTGGGCGGGTCTTACCCTGCCCACCCCCGCGCCCGTACCAGCGCGTGCGATGAGTGTATTCTGTTCCAAAAGATTTCGTTTTGTTGTTGTAGGAGATTGTATATAAACTAAGACATTATCAGGCTATTACGAACTAGGTACTTAATATAATGCTAGTTAACGGATCTTACTCGCAATAAACTATTTAAAAGGTAATATATACCTACATTGATTGCCCGACGCGACGTTTCGACCGACATGCATGGATCGTGATCACGGGTTGAAAAAAAAACGTTTATTACGAACTACCTTCGTTTAAACGATAGTTAGCACGATTTACTTGATTGTCGCGTATTTCATCAAGGGATATGAAATTCACAACAAGCACAACTGGGGTTGCCAACCGTAGGTACTTTATAGTAAATATTGTACGTGATTTCGGGTAAACGTAATTTATACTTTAGTAGGAAATAAAGGACGTAAAGATACTTTATTTTACCTATGTCCACTTTGTCAGGTTTTATTTAATTGTTAACTTAAAGCAACGCTATAAAGATTCCCTAAATTGAATAAAATCATTTGTTTATCTATCTTAATAAAGACATATTTTGTAAAAATCCGATTACGACTTTCCTTAATAATAAATATTTGTTAGAAATAACTAGCATCAACAAAAATATGGTAACCAAAAGGCAGGTTAAATAAGTAATATTTTATTTTCAGATCATGTACCTTTTTACCTAAGATAGTAAACATACTCTATTTGTTCAAAATAAAGGTGGCAACCCTAATCACAACTGTGCCTATTGCGTAACTAGCTTTCAGGCCCTTTGAAACAGATTTAGTTGAGTTGCGTCTAGTGATCTAATAATACTAGAAATTGCGTAAAAACCAAACTAACAAAGCGGTATAAACAAATAACAGTCTTTAATTTTATAGAATAATTATTATGATATGTTACGTAATATTTACCTAACTATTTTTAGTAAAATGTTATGATTTACTAAAACTCCATTTCTATCGGCATGTATATCGTAAGCTTGTCATTCAATTCAGAATAAGTAGGTAGCACAGAGATAATGATTATTATAACGCCGACGAGTCCAACGACTGCGCTATACCTATCTACTGCCGCACAAGCAAATGAAATTTGACAATAGAAGTTACGAGAACCGACCAGGTGTTTGAATATAATGTCATGTAGTACAACAAATCGTTTTGTTTAATACATTCACATTTGTTAAGCATACATATTTTTCATATTATAAGTAGTTTCTTATTAATTAGTATCAATAGGTAATAAACAAATATTGAAGTAAACCAAAAGAAGGGTATGAAATAAAAACACAATGTTTTTGTAGACTTGTATAAACATATAAAAGAGCCATCTAGCGTCTCATCTAGCCCTATAGATAAAATGAAATGATAGGTAGATTACTTATGTGTGATGTAAAAAATACTGATATATCGATATCTTTAAATCATAAAATAAATGCGTTTACCTTGATGCTCGTTAATTAAATATGTACAATGTTTATTTATAATAACATTTTATTGTCAATTTTCTTCCAATAAAGCATTTTGATTGATCTTAATATTAACATTGGAACTCATAGTGCCATCTATGATCTATTTTTGGAACTGTTTACTTTTTGTTCTAATTGGTACCCCCCCTGTCATGGTGAACGAATAATATTTGTATTAATCTGTGGTTGATATTTAAACAATGGTTCAAATGACGGTATTAAGAAGACCACGGTTTTTTTAAGTTTTGTAATACGAACATACGAATTTAGACCATGGTTCTGTAGATAAGCCTGGACTTGATAGTACAGGTTTAAACCAAGGTTTATTTAGTTTTTTGTAATAAGACCGTATTTACATGTTTAAGAAGCTGATTAGGTTTCCTAAAAATATACTTACAATTAAATTAAATACAGCTTTTAGAGCCAGCAAGATCTTTATTTTTATAATGCCGTATGTGACTAATGATAACTTAATAATTGTATACATTGCAGAACTCCCGTCGTCGACCGGTCCGCGCCGTGCTGCACGTGAGCGGCGATGGTCTGCGTGTGGTCGAGGAGGAGACCAAGGGGCTCATCGTGGATCAGACCATCGAGAAGGTTTCATTCTGCGCGCCCGACAGGAACCATGAAAGGGGATTTAGGTGTGTACACCATCTTGTCAATTTAGATTTATTTTATAAGTACATAATTATATCCAATGCTAATATGTTTATCTTACTGCACTGATGGCGTTCTATCCCCACACTGGACAATAATTGCGTGATCCATAAATTATTGTTCAGAGTCTGGATCCGATGGAATTCCGATGTTCTTTGTGTCCGTTGTTTGTATGTTTGTAAAAGTCCCTCGCGATACAGGAATTATTCCTGGTGAAAGAGTTGTCTTTTTAAAAGAAATTAAAAGATAAATCTATAGTTTGTCAAGTCTTAGAAAAACGAGACTTACGAGACGATGGTCTTAATCGTATCTGTCAAAGTTTATTTTAAGTTATATCATCTTTTTCATTGTGTTGTGTTGTTTTAACCCGAAAATGGATATTAACATTGTCGATTTAATTGATATTGAGGATATTGAAGCCTCCGAGTTGTTGGAAACGCCACGCCGACACAACAGAAATCGTGTTCGAGTCAATCCCTTCGTGGAATTAACCAATGAAGATTTCAGGCAAAAGTATAGGTTTAATAAATGTTATGCAATGAAAATAGTGCACTTATTAAGAGAAGATTTAACTAGAGATGCTCGAGGATGCCCTGTATCTCCTGAAATACAAGTGGTTTGCGCATTACGCAGCTGGGCTCGACATGAAGTAAGTAGATTCAAAGCCTAAATTGCATTTATCAAAACATTGGTAGCAATTTATACTAAATTATGCCCTAAGTTCCGAACCAATATTTTGTTTTTGTTTTAGTAGATCCACGATGACACAGCCGATTTGCACGGAGTCTCACAACCGATTATGTGGCGTGATTGTGCAATAATCTCGCGTAGTATATCCAATAATATTTAAAATTTGGGTTAGGTTAATAACAATAAATTAAAGACGGATTTCAAGTTCATCTAGGATTGCTCTTTTTTTTTTGTTGGTCCATCACATTCAATTATTAAAATTAGGTACTAAAGAAGGTAAATAAAGAGGCAATTGTTCTACTAAAGACTTATCAATTCCAACGCTAAATGAACTTTGTTTAACTTGCGATGGTTTTGTTTAATGTTATGGTTTCATATTACGCGCGGTCACGCAAGAATGTTACGTTTCGTTACACGTACCTATATGTATTATTAGAAATTAATACGACATTAAGTAATGTGCTTAAACCTAAACAAAACTGCAATCGACGAAATAACGAAATAATGTTTATATCCATGCAAAATAACAAAGTCTCAATATTTTAACACTCCTAAACATCATTGAATCATTAGCGGATTATCAAAACGTTATGATATGATATCATTCTATTGCACCGTTCCGTATGCCCATACGGAACGGTGCAATAGAATGATATTGTGGTGAACGAATGATATTTGTATTAATCTGTGGTTGATATTTAAACAATGGTTCAAATGACGGTATTAAGAAGACCACGACTTTTTATGTTTTGTAATACGAACAAATTTAGACCATGGTTCTGCAGATAAGCCTGGACTTGATTTAAAACAAGGTTTATTTAGTTTTTTGTAATAAGACTGATTGTGTCTGACCGCCGTTGTGCCGCTGCGTCTCATTAGGTTAAGCCATTGTTGAATTCCTTATATGTAGGTACATGTTAATCACATAGTTTTATAACTAAACGATCGATGACTAATAGCCGATGCTATGTGTGATTTAGATGCAAAACTCAGAGACAAATTTTAATCCTTGACGTAGAACCATGGATAGCTCAGTTGGCAGAGCGCCGACGGTTTCTCAAGGTCGCAGTTTCGAATGCTGCTTCATAGATTGTTTTATTTTTATTGTCTTTATTCTCATTATCAAGTTAGATACAAACGCAGTTATGCTAACCACAAGTATTATTTGTGTCATCTTTGACGTATGCGGCTTGGTATTTATAAAATAACAGCTTATGAAAAAATTTTCTGCAAATAAAGTAGTACTCGTTACTTATATGGCTCTGAATGACATTTAGGTATAGCGTCGCTATGCAATTCAGTTTTAAAGTTTAAATATCGGCGAAGTTTGCACATATTTTCATCTTATATACATGTATTTAGTAGGGTTGCCAACCGTACTTTATGATAAAGTATTGTACGTTATTTTGGGTAAACGTACTTTATTAGGAAAAAAGTACGTGAAATTACTTTATTTTACCTATGTCAATTTTTACAGGGTTAATTTAATTGTTTACTTAAAGCAACGCTATAGAGATTCCCTAAATTGAATAAAAGCAATTGATTATCTATAATAATATAGACATATTGTAAAGATTCGGTTACGACGTTCGTTGATAATAAATACATATTTGTTAGATGTCACTAGCATCAACAAAAATATGGTAACAAAAGGCAGGTTAAATAAATATAATTGTTAATTTTCAGATCTTGTACTTTATTTTTTTACCTAAGGTAATAAATATACTCTCGTTCAAAATAAAGGTGGCAACCCTAGTAGTCAGTTCAGTCCAAAGAGAAGCATGACTCTCAACATCATATAAAATTTATGTTTTCCTTTATCTGTGTAATGTCTACAAATATTTAAAAAACTACTTAATGCCGGTACAAGCAGGAATTTAATATTATCATACAATTAAGTCCTGGCGTCGGTAATAAATAGATGTACCTACGTGATCTTAAACTTGATAAGTATAATAAATGATAATATTCTGCTAATGATAAACATAGCACGACCGCAACCTGAAGTAGGAAGCGGTTTGTGATTAGTTAGACTAGATAATATATTCTCAAGTCTAAACTAAACGTAATATTGTCTTCTGTTTACGCGAATGTTATTCATTGAAATTAAACTACTATATACGGATTTTATCGCGTTGTTTATTTAACACTCTATTACATAATTTAGAAACTTACTATACTATACTATTAAACTTTACTAATTTTAAGCTAATTAAATTATTGAAACTATCAAATCTATTTGTTTTTAAGTTTACACTTTCCCCGACGTTTCGGTTGCTTTTCAGCAGCTATGGTCACGGGGAGACTAAGATGGTAGTTGTCTCAATGTTCCAGTGTAGTTATTTCAAAGTACCCGAACATAATTTTTCACCAATAACTAAATTATGTTCGGGTACTTTGAAATAACTAAAAAATATCCGTATATAGTAGTTTAATTTCAACTAAACTAAACGTATAATATGCCTATAAATACATATCTAGTCAGTAGCGATTTCGTTCACGATTCTTAACATCATACGAAATTTCATGAAAATCTCTTATCGGTTTGCAAAGGCATTTAAAATATATAAATATGAAAACATTTTACCTACAACGTGTGAGATAAAGTGGGTGTGGCTATATTAAAAAAACGGTCATATTATTACAAGAATTAAACTTGTGTATATGTCGCAGTTGCGGTTTGCAGGTTTAAGCCCTGGTATAGTTATATCCAGCGCCAGCCCTGGGGTAGAGCGAGAAGCGGTCGCTCTAGGCGCCAGATGGTAAGGAGCGCCAAAAAGCCAAATTCGAATAATAATTTGCAGTGCAAATTTGGGAAAAATGAAGCGGAGTATTGAAAATTTGGGAATAGCCATGATGACAGGGTTAAAATAATTGATTCTAATTAGTCCATCTTTTAGATTAGCATAAAATATTGGACACCTATTTTTTATTTTTATAGAAAATTGTTTTTAACAAAAAAGATCGCGGGTGGGGGCTTGTGACGTCACACTTTTATAAAATTTGTACCAAACAGTGGCGTAACACGAAATTTAAACGCGTTGTATCTTCGTTGTTATTAGTTTGTGGAACAAAAGAAAAATACGTGTGCAATATTTTTTGCTAATCTAAAAGACGGACCAAACAATTTTTTTTTAGGTCTATTGGTATTTATTTAACATAAAACAAATGCAGAATTTACGTGAAGTTTGAGTGTCGCAAATGGCGCCGAAAGAAAATCTCGCTTAACCCTGATCAAGGACTAGGACCGTAATATACTTATATGAGATGTCTTATCAGAAATATATTTATAATACGAGCACGATCTATTAATGTCTATCTTACTAGATTAGTTTAGTATGAGTTATATTACTAGGTTGTGTTCGTAGTAATTGTATTGATAATAAATGGAAACACAAATCCTAATAGATTTTTATTAGGGTCTGTGTTGCCACAGATCAAAAGTAGTGTAAATTCAATTCCATTGTTTAATTCAACCTCTGATTAAAAATAATTTCTTTGTTAATTATTCTTCCAATTTCATAGAGTATTTGACACCTCACAAAATAGGGTGCTGAGTGCTGACTTATTTTGAACATGTTGGTTAAAATGTATTAGAGCATTATTTATCACTAGATTTTGCCCGCAGCTTCGCTTGCGTTAATCTAGATTATGTCAATAAATTGTTACCCTTGGGAACAGTACTTACTTACATGTTTTTCTGGATGAAATTTACCCAAAGTCGTTTTCTGTACCTGTGACAACGTGAAAGAATGATGAATGAATGAATGAAATGATGCAAAATTTCGTGAAGATCGGTTAAGTGGCTTGAAATCGTGACAATGAAACATACTCACAGTCGTATTTATTACTTTCTTTTATTACTCTCTACCCGGTATCCTAACTAATAATAGTTTGGATGCCGGGGAGAGAGTTCTCCCTTTGCCGAAGGGTTGGCAATACGCGAGTAAAATCCCTGGAGTTGCCAACTTTCATAGGTGCAATCGGCGACATAAAGTCGATAAACATTTGTTAGAATTCGATTCGATTCGATTTCGATAGTTAGGATGTAAACAGAGGTTGTGAACGTAAAGTAACAAGTGTGTGTTGTGTGGCGCAGTTACATCTGCCGCGACGGCACGACGCGCCGCTGGATGTGCCACGGGTTCCTGGCGTCGCGCGACTCGGGCGAGCGCCTGTCGCACGCGGTGGGCTGCGCCTTCGCCGCCTGCCTCGAGCGCAAGCAGCGCCGCGACAAGGAGTGCGCCGTCACCATGAGCATCGACGCCGCCAGCCACGCCTTCACGCGCCAGGGCTCCTTCAGGAAGTCGGGTACGTACTGCCACAACTACCATTCATGCTTATCTTCCTGGCGTCGCGCGACTCGGCCGAGCGCCTGTCGCACGCGGTGCCTTCGCCGCCTGGCACTTTCAGAATGTCTAACTGTATTCGAATATCATTCGAATACATCACTCGAATGTATTACTAGTTTGTCTATTTAGTCGCTCAGCTGATTTACTTTTCGACTGATGGACAGAAATATAAAAAGGAACATAGCCTAACGGTCTCTGTTTCCTTTTCCTTAATTGCCTCCAGGATTGCTTAATTTTCTATGACAGTGCTAAAAAATACCAATGGTGACTATCGCATATCATCAAATGAGCTGGCTTGTCTGGCTTCAAAAGAAATGAAAAGAAATTAAATCATTTAAAATATGCGTTTCGTTTTACAGGTATAACAGCACGTCGTGCTTCTGAAGCGGACGCGGGTAGCAACAACAACAGTAGTGCCGTAGTGACACCAGTCTCGGTCGGCGGGGGTATTACGGGCCCCGCTAACGTGGCCCCCGTACCAGTCAGCGTGGCCCCCGTGAGCTCGGTGACCCCGCGCCCCACGCCGCACAATCCGTTCGCAGTGGAACGGCCTCATGCTGCCCCACATCTATTGGAAAGGCAGGGCTCCTTCCGCGGATTTACGCATCTAAATAACAGGTGAAACAGGATTATAATGATGGGAAAACGAAGCTAATTACAACATCTTACTAAGTTATGTTTATAGAGTTGTTTAATTAGACAAATGAAACAAATAATTGAAGCACGTGTTTCTCAATAAAATAGGTACTTACTTAATAGTGTTTTAATGTAATTTCCAGTTCGCCATTCAAGCGTCAGATGTCGCTGCGTATAAGCGAGTTGCCATCAAATTTAGAGCGACAGCGGGCCGGGCTGGGCTCCCCGCCGCGAGCCATGCCGCCGGCGCCGCCGCCCGCCAGCGAGCCGCGGCCTGAGCCCGCGCCGCCGCAGGTTAGTCTTGTATCAATTAATACAATCGTCAAATACTTATTACTTAAAATATACAGGGTGTCCCGAAACTCAACGATAACCTGGTACCGGGCGATAGGCCAAGGTATAACAGTTATGAAAAAAATAAGAAAATAAATCCATGTCACTTAGTCAAGCGATGATAGAATTATTTTCGAAAAAGTTGAAATGTTTATTATATTTTTTAAAGTACTGTGATCATAATTTTCACAACTTGTGTTTTTTCAATAATGTTATTTCAAATAACAGTTCTATTAATCGTAACCACGAATCAAAGTAATAAACATTGTTAACTAAGTAAAATAAATTAAGTTTTGACGAGTTATGGTTTACAAACGTGTATATACAAAATTATTATCAGTTAACTTTGACACTCCATGTTGGAAAAAATGTATATGTATATGTTGTAAAGGTAAATTGTAAATACTTTGATGAGTTTATCAGTCGGTTGCATATTTTTGTATTTCGTCTTCACTAATTCAATCTTTATGATATATTTTTTCATAAAGATTGAATTAGGTTAGGTAAGGTTTATATACGTGATTTTTGTTTGGGATCTTTTACTATTATTCACTGTTGTCGACGCACCGTGCACGGTTTCGAGTTCAGGTTGCTCAGTAAATATGTGAAGTTTTAATAAAAATATACTCTCTAAACAAATACGGGTCGGCTTACGAGTTCGTTCGATAGCATTCTATCCACGGGCCCGCACTATGTCACACGAGACAAGCGATAACAAAGACTTAAGACGAACGTTTCGTGGGCGCACAGGAGCTGAACTCGGGCGACCCGGTGGCGGCCATGTGCCAGCAGCTGTCGGCGGGGCTGCGCGCGCTGGCGGAGGAGCCGGCGCCGGGCGCGGAGCCCGTGCGCGCGGCGCCGGGCGCGCTGCCGCACCCCGACGCGTGGCTCGGCCGCGTGGCGCGCGCGCCGCCGCTGCGCGCCGCCGGCCGCGCCGCCACCTTCGCCGGCACCAACCCCTTCCTGTCGCCGCCCGGCGCCGCGCCCGCCCTCTAGCACGCGGACCCCGCGCACCCCGCGCACCCCGCGCACGAGCGCCCGCTCCTCATTCGCTTCGACTGAGCCCGCTCCTGCGCCGCCCGCCGCCGAACCGCTCCGCACTGCCCACCGTCCGAGTGCATCGAGCCACCTCCTATTTACCTAATACTCGGCGAGTGCTCGCGGATCGTTTATCCTATCGACGAAATCTATTAAAATTAATTCTCCTCCAGGCGGCCACTTACGGTACCCACGCAGAGTACCATGTATGGGGATACGGGCGTGTGGTGTAACTTTCGACCCACGCGTACTTACTACTTTATAGATAGGTGTCTAAATATAACCTTCTGCGGGAAGTGAAAACTAATTGACGTGAATTTACTATTTTGAGAGTAGATGTGGGTAGTACGACCGAAAGATACTAGGTCTGGGAATATTTTATATAAATATTGGAAATTCAGTCGACTTTCCCTTTGATTAAGAGCGGGACCCGGGTGTATGTTCCCGTAGATTCGCCCCGCCACTCCCAAAACGGACTAGGGTTCCCTTTTTAGAAAATTTATTTCCGACGGACGCCGCAGCATCCTTCTGTCTAATAGTCAAATCTGCAGCTTGAAGTGAATCGACTCGATGTTGTTGTTGTAATTATTGTTAGATATGTGAGTATAATCGACCACGAAAGATATGAGCCGATATTAAGGGACGCTCGATTGTTATCACTCCAGTATGAGCTGTCACTGACCGACCGAAAACATTATGTGATAAGTATTAGAGCTGAAATATATATACGACGGCAAATGCTTGAATTTGGAATTCTATAGCAATTTAAATGTATCTAATTGTTAGGCTATTTAAATTGAATTGAATCAAATTATGACTACTCACTAGACTGTATCCGCAACACACGTCAAACTCAAAATTGTAGTCTGTAATCATGAATAAAGAAACATATGAAGTCGCGTTTCTTTGAATACTTGCAGATCAAGTGTAATACATTTTGAAGACGTTATGCGTATTGTTGTAACCAATCCTTATTTATATGCAAACTTAATCATAGTAATGGACAAACTAACAGACATACATCCGATTTCTAAAAGGCTAATCAACAACATGTCAAAATCAAGTGATTTATTGGCTGTAACTAATTCGGTTAGCGAATCACAGCAGTTGTTGACTTAATCAACGTTGACGTTTGATCATTTGATACACAATTTTTTTATGATCTACCTTTTAGAAACCGCGGTTTATTATGCTAAATGACGCACTGCTTCCAGTGCATTTTGTACAATGTAATTGTTCCACAAAGGTTAAACTTATATAATTTGATACTACTTGTAAAATAGAACGAAACAGACAGGCTGTTATTTTTGTATCACTAAACAGACGCCAGTAATGTGAGATTTATAAAGAACAGGTGAAAACTATGTCTGCTTTATAATTAGGAATAATTTTAGTAAATATTGTACTTAACTCTATAGTAATATTGCACCGTGCTTTTGCGCTACACACCATCACTGTTGTGTAAAATGTTCGTGTTTATAATACGTAAGTTAAAGTAATATTCATAATATTCGTCCATGCAGTATTAGTGGAGCCGAGCGGACTGCTACTGAACGTACCGTGTATAACAACAAATAGACGAACAATGCAGTATTTTAATATTAAATCACTTTGTAATATAGGATTTTGGATATATTTTTCCTTTTTTGTATATACTTGTAAAGTTGTAGGGTATTTATCTCTTTACCATTCGTGGATCTGTTTTTTATACTTTTTTATTATTATTTTTCTATGCTGCTAAGTAGGTGTTTGGTTCGAACAAATGGTTATATCATTTCATATTAGTCAATTTAAAATTCACGTACTTACTTTTACATTTTAAATAATAGTTAGGTAACATTAATTACGTTATGATGTGTTATATGTTTTCTGTTATGTTGAGCCTCCTATTTTAGGTGTAGGTTATGTAGTAGACACAATTTTTCACTTAAGATTTTGTCACGTCTATAGTAGCCTAGGTTCTATGTTCGTTTAAATAGATATCACTTTAATTTCGGTACAAAATTAATAATTTAGTACATTTAACACAATAACTGCAATACAAATTTGTTGCATCTCTACATTCCAGATTATTTTTGAAAATAACAAACGACTTAAGTGATAGATTTAGTAGATATAAAATGCATATCACTGGCTAGCCTTGCATAAATTAATCGCACTTATGTACTTACGAATTGTAACATTTTATAAAATAGTACTTAAAATTATAAAAAAATGAAGTTGTCTAGATATTATACTTATACCCGAACATTAATTATTGTTGTATGTAAAGCAGCTTTAAGGCACCTATTCGGTATTAAAGGAATAATGAATGTAATAGTTAGTGTCTACATACTATTTACTGTGGCACGCGTAATGCCAAGTTTCGGAATGTGTCTAGTTCTCTGAACTCCTTCCAGTAATAAACGAATACTTAATATTTCATAATGTAACGAAACTTAATATGAAATGTAAACTTGTTTGTGATATTATTAATCGTTTAGAAATTCCCGTCGTCTATGTGCACATACTGTTTAAAGCGCACTAAAATGCGATTTTGCGAAATTCTATCGCTGTTATACAAAGTACATTAAATACATAGGATATTTAAATGAGTAGGTCATTCCGAAATATATTTTCGTGTGCTTATTAATGAAATATACTATTGGAAAAGTTGTACTTAAAATATATGAAAATCATGTTGTTTCGGACTTATTTGTTGGGTGTGTTATTTGTATATTATACAGTGATTTTATCTTTGTCTAAAGCATGTAAATATCGGCGTATATATGTAGATATTTTAGATAATGAGAGTTCAAATATTATAAAAAATAATAAATTATGTTTAGTTGAAAAAGCCTTTTGATTCTTTTACCTATAATAATGGCAGCAGCAGGCATGTCAAATTCAGTAATATTGCTGAAAGTAATTCTAACAATTGACAGGTTATTGTTCTACTGTCAGTTGTTGAAATGCCAGACTTAAAAACCTATTGTGTCTGGCCGCCTGCCTGCCTATACTACCCAGTCCTAACTAGGTAATATTACAAATGCAAATGTGAGGGTTTACTGTTACTAACAAGACCTACTACACTACGCTAGTCTCGCTGTGCCATCAAATTCAATAGTAACTATGAATCAATCTCCACACAGCGATTTCATCGCGGCGATACGACGAGTGTCATTGACGAGCGAAACGGCAAATACTTGCCGCGCGCCCGCCGCGAGACGCCACGTACTTCTTACTAGCCGCGAGACTCGACCGACTCGCAGCGCGCTCGCCGCAAAAACGTCGCCGCCTGTTGTCGCCTGCGCGTATCATTCCTGCGTTGTCTATAAGACAAATCAAACGAGTTGGTTGTTAAAAAATTTGCACCAAATATTCCTTTTCAAAGCAATCAGGATATTTTCTTTTATTAATAACAAAAGTTGCATATTCACTAGCGTACTAGCACTCCACAATACTACATCCATAATAAATAAAAACTACTGATACTACTTATTCCACTCTTGTCTGTCAGCGAACTGAGCTCTTGTCAACAAAACAATTATTGTGCAACGTGTCGTTGCGGACACGCGGCGGTCCGTTGCGGGTCATGAGTGTCATGAGTGTCATGACGATACGCTGGTGGAATAATCGCCTTACTATGGGGATTACCTAAGCCCGTGGAGGTGTCGTCTTACTTAACCTACATTTACAAGAGCTAAGTCGCGGGTAAAATCTAGTAGATTAATAAACGCGCATCGGATTGAGAATTAAAATGACCAAGTGAAAATCCATAACTTTTCGTACCCCTTCGGTACAAAAAGTTATAGTAGCAATGTCTCGGTTATTTATTTAAATTAATAAAATGTATTTTAATTGGGCCATAATTTTGTAAACAATTTCCTTTTCGTTATAATAGCAATAAACGCACGTTAAGAAAGAAAGAAAGAAGAAGAATGTGAGCTCTTCTCTGATTGATCGGTATTGCTGGTTGTTTGTTCTTTTATCCATTGACAAATAAAGTTAATCTTTGTTTACATTGTAAATTGATTACCATGTAATAAGTACTTGTTAAGATTGGCTGTGTTGCTATTGATCCCTAGGCCTGATCACTAAGGGCGGACCATGCCATCTTTTAGTTCGTATGGCTCGACTTACCTTTTGTTTTTCTGTTTCGATTCTTAAGAATTCTATTATAATTTGCGTGTAGTTTTATTACTCAACAATTGGGTTATTAACTTTGTGCTATGTCGATTGGAATACCTAGTTCCTTCACTATTGCTGTTTGCTGGAAATCTTTTTACGTTGTGAATTAGTCAATAACACTAGTCTACAAATGGCACAACAGACTAACAGAGTAACCAACATATATTTTTTTTTTCTTTAGGCATTACAGATTGCTAATAAAATTACCAAATATCGCTATCATGTCGATTTATTTTATAAAATATAAAATCAAAAATAACTGAGCAAGCTTTTGTAGCTTTTTTTTTTGCTATTTTATAAACTTTCTGAGTCAAAAAGGCTAAACGTTGTGTTAATTCTACTGATTCAATTTATATTTTTGAATTTGTTATTTATATGCTTCGTGTACCTTCTAAACCAAGATAAGTGAAAATGTGGAAATTTGGTTAAGATACAAAAATTAAGAAATAAAGAAAACCGACTTCATAAAGAATATTCTAAAACAAAAAGAAGCACAAAATGTTAAAAAATAATTGCGTATTCTTGTGAATAATTAAATTATTGTTATTAAAGGAGTCGGTTTTCATTCTTGTTAAAATTTTTGTTTATTTCTCGGTTTTTATTGAATCTGAAGTAGAAGAAATATAGAAAAAATATTTTTTGGCTTTTATTGTGTACCTACATATACCTTGTTGAGTTTAACAATTGCACATAACCCTATACTATTAAATAGCAATCACGGCAGGTTTGCTGTCATTTATTAAAGAATTCCGTTGTATAAAACCGAAGATCTGACATTTTTATGATAAAATGGTTTATAAATTAAATCTAATACATAAATATTACTGTTTGTATCATTTTATAAAGAATAATTATACAAAAATCTAGCATACTATGTAATGTATGTCTTTGATTATTTTTGTGATACTTATCTGTATAATTATAACTATGGAAACCTCTGTACGCGAATTTCATCCGCACTTGACTGGTTTTTTACTGATACCAAGGAATTGAAAACAAGGAACATTTTGCGAAAGGGACATTTCACGAAAGAGATATACTGAGAAAGGAACATTTTGCGACCTGTAGATATTTTGAGCAGTGGACGTTCTGCGACTGAGCCACCAATTTGAATTCTGTTTTTTGTGATAGTATAGTTTTTTGTGTTTAGGCCAGTATGGTTTGCTTTAAAGCAACAAAAACATCAACCATCATAAAATTATAACAAATTAAAACAACGAATACGGGCAGAGTTTAAATACAAATTTTTATAAAAGGTTACTGAAATTTCTATCAATGAAGCATGTTAATAATAATATACACACAATTTTTTTCTAAATATAGTTTCTTACTATTGAATTTTGTACAAAATCCTCGAAATTAGGTGTCGTATATAGGTCTTTAACTATGAAATTGCCGTTTATGCCTTAACGGCAATTTTATAGTTAAAGACTTAATAGTAATTTAAAACCCCGTAAAATCATTTTAAAAATAAATATTGATAGCCAGTGTTTTATACAATTTTCGAGCATCTCTAAACTTAGAATGTCAGAGAGTAGGTAATGTGTATACAGTGTGTATAATAAACCCTGTCCGATCCTTAAATGTGTTATACAGTAGCTTATTATGAGTACGTAAGAGACATCCTCTTATAAAAATCGATCAGAAAAATTACCCCAGTAAATTTAATTTATTTAAAATAATATGTTAATAGATTACCCATGGCAACACCGACAACTTATTAAATCATAATACCTATACTCCATTTGGTTAGGTACTTAACTAAAGGTAATCTTGATGTGTATTTTTATCTAAAAACTCAGTTAAAAATAAAATGATGCTATAGATCAATGTAAATAGAACAATAATGATTACTAAATCAATTGAACCGTTAGTTTAAGCAGTGGTTTATTTGTTTAATATGTGTTGGTGTAAAAAGTCACATCAAGATTGTTTACCTTTATTAAGTATCTAACCAAATGGAGTATAGGTATCACTAAAGTTCATAAAGGTTCACCGATGCTACTATGATACCTACGCCTTAAAGCCGATTTTTCAATCGTCAGATAACTTTTATCTGGGGAATATGTTTGACGTTTTGACAGCTTTTGTATAGAAAATATGTCATTCCGCCATATTTATTCTTCAGATAAAAGTTATCTGACGATTGAAAAACCGGCCCTTAGTAAAATGCCGACAAAATTATGCCACGCTCCGCGTCCTTGTCAAGTTTAGTGGAGTGTTGCTAGACTGTGCGAAATTTCAGTAATTTGAGGTTAAAAATGCTGATCAATACTGCACTTAAAAATATTATGAAGACTTTTTACGATGATATAGTATTTTGTTTTTATTTTTCTTAGCATGTTTGTTAAGAGAGAAACAAGCCCTTAATGGATCGGAGAGGGTTTATTATACTCACTGTATAAATAAAAGAATGAGTTGGTTTGCTGCACCACTTTATTCATTTATAGGTACATGAATACATTAATCAACGGCATAAACTTCAGTGCCTACGTACTACCTAAACAACGTATAATATTGTCTGTAAATTATTTTTCTATACATTACAGGTCAGGTGACTAAGAAACATCCACTTATTTTACTAACTATAGTTAACTTTGCTACAGACACTAAACGATCCAATAAATTACGTTACTTACATAATCAAAGCAAGATTATATATTATTTCAAACTTTGTAATATTTTATTAATTTATTCCAGATATTCTTTCTTAACGTCTTTTGAATTTATAAATATAGAAAATTGCGAATGCATATTTTATACAATATTTATTTACTTCGGCAAGATACTTGTAGATGTACGCATATATTCAATATTGAAAATACAATTTTTAAATCTTAGAACATCTATTTCATGGACATATATTAATATAAATTGTTGTCGCTAAGCTGGAGATTTTAACTAAGCAAGTTTTGATACATGGAGGATTATGCGTACACACAAAATGGTAGAAGAGATGCATAATGTCAATTGTACCCTGTTTTATATAAACAGTAAAACAAGTTTATAAACACACACATCGGATATATGCTTGTGTGAGATATCATGTAACTGTTAAACATATTCACTAAAGGAGTTCAGTACAATAGACAAACATCATTAAGATTACACATCAAATAAACATGTAAGCTATTATACGTAGACTTGTACGCACGGGACTAGGAATGTTGTATATAAATGCACAAGCCGGGGGCTACACCTACATACATACATAAATTCAATGTATATAACACAGTGACAATTATAGACATTATTATTATGTTGTTCTATAACATCTACGCTTCGATGCGACAAAGAATAACACTCGTGGATAAAAATAAAATATAGGTACAAAAATATGACTAGCACTAATTTATATTCACAATATGTAATTCCATCGCAATACTGGAAACTGGAATGAATTTTATACATTCAAGTTGCTAACTTTATTCATATCAAACTAAATATTATATCACAATTTTAAAAGAAATCTCTTTCTAATTTGACTTTTTAACATTTAATTCGTTTAATAATTAAAACAAATATGATGAACTCAATAATATAATCTATAAAATATGTTAGCAAATATAACTAATAAACATTCGCGAGATTTGAGATCTATCTTTAATAATATTAAAAAACAATAATTGTACAATTTTTCTAACCGTATTAATACTGTTTAATTAAATAAATAAGCAGCACCGTAAATAATGCATGTAATAAATAAATATATTGATTAATATTTTATAAATTGGAAATAAAATAAAAACCGATAAAGTTTGATAGAAAATAACTCTTGTCTATAAATATTTATACAAGCAAAGGATACATCGATTTGGTATTAGAGAATGTCAGTAGCTGAATAAATAATAATATCTATTGAGCCGCATATCGTAGAAAAATATTTGCGCACGCTCATCCAAATGAGTATGACGGGCAACTTTTCGGCTACCGGCTCATATAAAATGATTTAACATGCACTGCTGAGACCAATATAATATAACATTAAACATCAGTATAGAAACAGGTACACAATATGTCTAGCTCGTATTCATAAGGTTTTGCTTCATAATTTACACGACCGAAGCTTCGAAGCTTTCGAAGAACAAGCGAGTTTATAATTATTATTATCCATTGGTATTGACGAGTATTGTTTGCCAAGGATTGTCTGATTAAGATTGTCTAGATGAAACGAAATATGTAGTTTGCATAAAATGTGAATACTGCTTAAAAAGATTTGAGTCGATAATTTGGAGGTTATTTATATGCGCTAGTCATTTTGTACTTATTTCGTGTCATCTAAACGAGGTGTGGTGTTGATTTTAAGGTGCGGCGGACAGGCAGCAGGCGTCTAGGCTATGCTAGTCTAGTCGCGGCGCGAGTTGATGTTGTCGTGGCAGCGCTGGCACACGCGCACGGGCCGCAGCGCACGCAGGCGGCGCACGGGCGCCTCGTAGCGCGAGCAGCGGCCGCAGAACACGGCGCCGCACTCGCGGCAGTGGTGCCGCCGCTCCAGCGCTGTGAAGCGCACCTGCGCACCACACATGAGTTATTCATTTGATCAAATCAAATCTGACATTATCAAACTAGCGTATGTACAGGCGTACAACTTGATTGTCAGATTGAGTTGGTAGAAACCAACCCAAATCTTTCGATAGAAATTGACAGACAATAAACTCTAAAGCAAAGTAATTATCGATACACTAAAGTTTCAATTCCGTACATCGCAGCCGCACGCGATTAATCGCGTATGGCTGATACGACAATAGTCAAAGTATGAAATGTATGGATCCGTTTCCGAGGCCTGCGAAAGACGCGCGCGGCCGACGACTGACTTAGGCTGCGCGCGCCCGTGCGTGTCTCAACATGCCCAGTATATTCGTGCATTTTACGGAACAAGCATGTCTGAGAACGCAGACGAAAGCTTTTCAACGCGAGAAGACGAACCTTGAAAGTGGTGCCATAAATTTTTGTACTCTGACTATTGTCGCATAAGCCGCGCGCGTTTGGCCACACGCGATCAATCGCGCGCGGCTGCGATGGACGGAATTTAATCTTTAAAGGAGTCTGCCCACTACCCCGTCTCATACCATGACCGTGCGGGACTAGGAACGTGTCAAGCAAAAAAATATTCTTTGTAAGGAAATGTATAAGACTATGTCCACTAGACCGTTCCGTCACCGACCAGCAGTTCCTATAGCAAAACGTATCGTGTTGCTTTTCGTGTCTGATACGTTCCTAGCACAGTCATGGTATGAGACGGTGTAGTGGGCAGACTCCTTAATAATAAAGAACATTGGCTAACTCCGATAAAATTTTTGTTAACAGTTTTTTGTTGCGTCTACACATGAAAAATATGTAAAAATTTACAGATTGAATTTCTGAACAATTTTTCTTTCAGTTTCAATATTATATGAAATCAGATTTTAAAGATATTCGGGTTTGAAGTAACAAAGTTTACCTATGTTTTTATCAAAGAGTATTAACCTAATATGTTTTTACATAGAAATAAACTGCAACTTACGAAAATAGAATTAGACGTGACGTGATGGCAGAAGTTCAAAAGATTATGATACTTGCATAGGTATCATAGGTGCTAGTGTTTAAAAACAGATAATTCAAGGTACTATTTCTTTTTAAGATTATTTATTACGCTATTTAGTAGCAAATTATTTTATAGATCTTATAAGGAGGGGACTGGCTGTGCCCTCCTATTCCTCACAAGAAAATGTTTATCTTTTTATTATGTCTCCATCTTTTTAATTTAACATACCTACAAATTATACAAAAAATAAGTAATATAATAATAATAAGAATAGTATTCCTAACTTAACAATTATATTAATATAAAGTAGGTATATTAATATTTTAATTCCTATTAGGAAGTACAGAAAGCTTTAAAGAAATTAAACATCATTATATTTTATTCATCATCTTCTCTAACAACAATGTTATCCAGAAAACTTGCTGGTGCGATTATGCTTTGTTGATGTCTGGCCCATCCTAAATACCATACTAACGTCATTGTATAGGCACAACATCCAATAGTTTGTCTCCCAACTAAACAACTACAACCGTACTCTACAATACCAGCTCGACAGGGTAAATTATTTTCTATTATTATGTAAACATAATATAGGTTTCTAGAAACATGGCGTGACTTTATTTTACCTATTATCAACGTTCTGTCACTGCTTCTAAGATAGTTTTCAGATGAATTAACCTCACTGCATACTTCAATCCTGTATCCGCCATAGGAACGTACATGCTCACCGTAGTAAGATCGATCTTGTCTTATTTGGTACGTTCCCAAGGCGAATAAAATTAAATCATTGTATTCTAGAGTAGGAAAGGTAATGTTATTTGTACCTGCTGTTATGCTTTGGAAATTGGAGACTAGACCATCCTTGCCAGATTATTTTCTAAATTCATATTTGTTCGAATTGAGCAGACGTGCCGACCTAGCAATACTTACAAATGTTCAAATATTTTTATTTAATTCATTGACCTAGTTAACGCGTTTAGTCAACTCATGCAATTTCTAAGTAAAACGGTGAAACTTAAGTAATATGCAAGATAATAACTAAGTGTTACTATGGCTAATTTTGAAAGTAGTCCTTTCAATCGGAGTACCATGACAACTCGCAGCCCACCCAGCACGCCACAACCACCTCAGCATGAACCCGAAGCGCCCTTGGAAACCTTAAGCACCAATGACATCAAATACTGGATTACCTCCATTGAGCGATCGCTAAGTGAGGTGTGTAACATTGCATCAGAAGGAAAACTCAACTCTGAACAGAAGTTGAAAATAAATTCTTTAGCCCGTAAAGTTGGAAATGGTGTCTCTCAAATGGCGGTTTTTTACCAATCCTTGAAGCAAAAGGCCTTACTGATGAATAGCTCTCTTGAAGCCATGACGGAAAAGCAGGATCTTGCTAAGTGTCTGAATGCCTTCGAAAAGTCCATTAAGATGACCATTGAAGAAAAATGCGTTGCACAAAATTCAGCCATTGAAAAAGTGTCTTTTGCGGACATGGTCAAGACCACAAAAAATGTCATGCTACGACCTAAAACTGTGAGCGCCATTGCAATTTATCCAAACGATAAATTGAAAACTAGTGACGAGACAAAGTCGCTGGTTCAGAAAATAATTTGCCCTGAACAATTGAAGTTGCACGTTAGAGGATTAAGGAAGACCAAAAACGGAGGAGTAATCATTAGCACTGACAGCAAGGACGACATTGAGAAGCTAAGGCAGTCAACCCAGTTAACTAGCTCTGGCTTAAAGGTTGAGGATCCACATAAAAGAAGACCAAGAATTGTAGTAATCGGAGTACCAGCAGCCCTTAGTGACCAAGAAGTATATGATTGCATTTACGAGCAGAATGTTGCCGAAAAACTACCCAACGTAACCCGTGATCAATTCCTGACCTCGCTAAAACTGAGCCATAAGTCGGGTAAGAAAGACGCACAAACTTGCAACTTCATTATTGAAGTGCCTGCCAGCATCAGAAAGGCCCTTATCAACCAGGATCGAGTCTTCATCAACTGGACATCCTGCCCCGTACGTGACTTTACACTCGTGACCAGGTGTTTCAGATGCCAACAATATGGACATGCCGCTAAGACTTGCCGCGAAACCATCTCCACCTGCGGACATTGCGGTGCATTAGGTCACCAGACCAATGAATGTACAAAGAAAGCCGAAACACCAAAATGTGCAACATGCTTCCGTTTTAAGAAACCATGCAACCATAAGACAGGTGATCTCGAATGTCCAGCGAAGAAAATGGCTGAAACAAGGTACATTAATTCTATAGATTATCATGAAGGCGCCTAAGAGCGCTACCTTACTCAGTTTCTTTAAGACCCTTTTTTTATTTATATTTTTGTTTGAATTTACCTTAATTTTAAAAGTATTTATGGCTGATCAAGTAATTAATGACTTAGATAATAATTATATATATCTTTCGGAAATGTGTGATACTGAGAGCTGCAAACTTTATCTTTCTCAATATAGTAAGCCGCTAACAATATTAACCCAAAACATTCGTAGCATATGTAAGAACATAGATAGTTTGAATGTCTTTTTACACAGGCTTAATTTTGAGTGTGACGTGATTATTCTAACAGAATGTTGGCTCTCAAACAGACGGAACAATATACCAACTTTGCAGGGATACAATAATTACAATAGTACAACATCTCTCAACCAAAATGATGGCTTAGTAATATATGTGAAAAGTTCTTTACTCGTCTCCGTCGAAGAGCTAACGGTCGAAGACTGCAACTGTCTTGTTATAAAAATAGGCACTGATACCGCGATCATTGCTGTATATAGACCTCCTTCTTTCAGAAACTTAGAGACGTTTACAAACAATTTAAACCAAATTTTACAAAGCTTATCAACTTTTAAAAATATTATTATAACAGGAGATATAAACATAAATATAAATTGTAGGAATCATGACGCATCTACCCAAGATTACCTAAATCTCTGTGCGTACCATGGTATTTTGCCTAGCCACACTTTTCCCACACATCAAAGTGGGTCATGCTTAGACCACGTCATGCTCAAAACTAGGCTTCCGTGTTTAACACTTGTTACTAACTCGTCAATAACTGACCACTCTGCTGTTTTACTAATACTTGAATTAAAGCAAACTAAGAATATTATTCGCCCGCAACAAAGGTCAATTATAAATATGATTCACCTAGAACGTGATTTGTACAATATTGACTTTACCCCAGTTTATCAAACTGCCGACGTTAACATCTCTATGCCATTTGTCATTAATAAAGTACAAGAGGCTATCATGCACAATACAAAAATAATAAAATTAAGTAGAAAATATAGTAAAATTAAGCCATGGATAACTCCCGGCTTAGTCCGATGTATTAGAAACCGCGATAAACTACACAAGAAAGCTAAGCAATGCCCCGAAAATTCTACTCTAAATTTATCATATAAAAGGTATCGGAATTTTTGCAATAATCTTTTGAAGAATGTAAAAATAGAGTACGACAGGTCACAATTACAAGGAGCTAAAAAAGACACAAAGCAACTTTGGAAAATTGTGAAGAAAGTCACGTTTACTTCAAAGCAACATAAATCTGATAGAAGTTTATTGCAAACACATTCCTCTCTGCTTTCCTCTGTCAACAACGTCAATAGGTTTTTTGTAAATATTGGCACAACTTTGGCAAAAAAAATAGAAAGTCAGTGCAGCACAAATAACAGTTCTCCTCCGGTTTCAACATATCTTAAAAGCGGAAAATCTTTTGTTATGTTGGATCCGGATGAACAAGAAATAGAGCGGGTTATTCACTCGTTAAAAAATAATTGTGCACCTGGGTGGGACAATATAAGCTGTAAAATATTAAAGACCTTTAAGCATATCCTGGTGCCTCCATTAACCCACATTTACCGAATTTGTCTCTCCATCGGAGTCTTCCCTCTATGCCTTAAAAAAGCAATAGTGATTCCCATTCATAAGTCTGGTACGAAAGACCTCGTAACAAATTATCGACCAATCTCGCTATTACCTACTTTCTCAAAAGTACTAGAGAAATTAATTAATAATAAATTAGTATCATTTCTTGAACAAAATTCCCTATTTTCCCCAATGCAATTCGGCTTCAGACCTAAGTTGTCAACAGCAGATGCAGTACACAACTTGACAGCTTTTATCTCAGAGGAACTTGGAAAAAGAAAACAAGTAATTGGAATCTTCCTCGACCTCGCAAAAGCTTTTGACACTGTATCTGTACCTATCCTATTAAAAAAATTAGATGCTTTAGGAATACGAGGCACTCAGCTTAAGCTGCTAACAGACTATCTACAAAATAGGTATCAGTGCGTAAAAATAGATAATATCATCAGTGCCGACTTACAAGTGCCACAATTCGGTATTCCACAAGGCAGTGTCCTTGGAAGTACTCTATTTTTGGTGTACATTAACGATCTTTGTAACTTAAGCTTTCCTAGCGGCAAAATCGTTTCATACGCAGATGACACCGCCCTTCTCTTCTCCGCTGACACAAATGAGGCAGTCTTTAAAAATGCCCAGCGTGGGTTCGATGTGGTTAATAAATGGCTTAGAAATAACTTGCTTACACTAAATACTGATAAAACTAAATTCATTAAGTTTAACATGCGCAATCAACAAGATCATTTAAGTAAGATTCGACTATATGCACACCATTGTAACAACACCATGAATGACGATTGCATATGTTCTGCAATCCATAGTACAACTAGCATTAAATATCTGGGGGTTATAATAGATCACACTCTTTCATTTAAACAACATGTAGCCACTTTGTCAAGCAGACTACGTAAATTAATATTCGTTTTTAAAAAACTGCGTTATATAGCAGACAATAATCTTATTATACAAATCTACAAGACACTGTGCCAATCCATTATTCAATACTGTGTTACCTCATGGGGAGGCATCGCCAAGTCGGTTATTCTTCCAATTGAAAGAGCACAAAGAGCACTCCTAAAAGTAGCTACACATCGACCTTTTCGCTATCCCACATGCCTTTTGTATCAAAATTCTAAAGTACTAACAGTCAGGCAGCTTTTTATTATGCACACCGTACTAAAACAACATACTACTCTTGAATATAACCCGGAACTAACTAACACTAAGCGACGGAAAGATATCGTTTGTACTACTCAGCCTCAATCTAAGTATATTTTTACCAATAGGTTTTTCGCATTTTTAGGTCCATTTCTTTATAATAATATAAACAAAATAACTGCGATTTATGACAAAAATTATGCTAACACTAAGCAATTAGTTCAACAATATTTACAAACCTTGAACTACGATCAAACTGAAAATTTGATGACTGTTGTTCAATAAGTGTTGCGCAATAAAATAACTCTTTAAGTAGTCATAGTAATCACTTAGTTTATAATGTAATTCGTAAGTTTTTATATACAAATAATAATGTTTTCATAAGTATTGTTTTAGAATTTATATCTATATTATACAGTATGTGCCCTTAATGCCTGTGGCACAGGTTTACCCTAGTACAGGCACCCCTTATATTATACCTTTACGATGTAACCTAAGCTCTGTATCCTTTTTGTACCAATTTAAGTTGAATAAATGATTATGATTATGATTATGATTAATTGTGCTTAATATTTCGTTTGCATGAACACTGTCTTGTAGGCGAGCACCAAACTTGTTTATTAATGCCGCTGCAATTCGAAAGGTTTGCATCATGTGGGGAAGTGATTTGTGGAAATACTTATCTTATCTTGCGTGTGGGGGCCAGACCGGCGACACTTCGACCGATTGGGATCCTTTGTGTCGGTCCCAAGATTTATCCCTTAACTATCTCCCTATAAAAGTACTGCATCAGCCGCAGCGTACACTTCACAGGGAGAAGCCTAAAGTCCTCAGGGTTTGGATATGCCAATCCCATCAGACCCATCCTCAATTAAGCCAACGCGTCGTATTCACACGGTAGGCGCGATATGGACTCGTCCTGTTCACCACAGGCTCTGCAGATCGAATTGTGTGCCAATCTCAATCTGCACAGGAAGTCGTTGGTGCCAAAATGCCCAGTGAACGCTCCTGTGAGCAGGTGTATTTGGCTCTTGTTTTACCCGCAGAACTTCCGGCTGAAGCCTGTGGCTCTGTTTGCAATGAATTTCTTGGAGTGTTCGAGACCACTAAGGGCCATCCACTCTAGCCTGTGTTTATCATTGCCATGTCCAAACAAAGCTGCCTTGACAGTGCTCTTAGACAGTCCCACGAATGGCTCGGGGCCCACAAACAGTTGCTCCGAGCTAAATCATCAGCCTCCTCATTGCCCTGCACCCCTGCATGCCCCGGAACCCACACCAGTCTGTTCTTCCTGCCAAGTTTGTTAAGGGCCTTAACACAGGTTCAGGACCAGTCTGGAGTCCACCCTACACGAGTCCAGAGCCTTGAGAGCAGCTTGACTGTTACTGAGAATATACACAGTCCTGTGTATATTCTCAGTGACATTACTGTTGATATTCTCCTGAGCACAGGCAATTATAGCATAGGTTTCCGCTTGGAAGACCGCTGCATATTTGCCCATGCTTTGGCTCACCTTGCAGTCGTTGGTATAGATACCAGCGCCTGATCCCGTTTCCATTTTGGAACCATCAGTGTACCAGAGGAGACAGCCCTTGTCAGGGGATTGTAGACCTTGTCTCCATTCGTCCCTCGTGGGGACCTTTATTTTAATATTCTTTTTGAATATGAAAAAATACCCAGCTGCAGATTAAAGCAGTAACTCTCGAGTCAAGTCCTAATGCTGGGTATCGGCGCAATTTATTTACACATATGTATGTTGCAGTTGACACACATGATGCGTGTAGGTCTTACACGGCTTCCCATCGTGTGCACGCATTCGATTTGTAGTCTAGAGTCACAGCAAAATGTCGTCGTATCAGCAGATATTGGAATCCTTAGACAAGCACTAATCATGGTTGGCAAGAGAAATCGTAAACTCCAGAGGCAGTTGTCAAAAGTTCGAAGCACAGAAAATCAAGGGAAAACAAAATAACGAAGCGCACATCTTGCATACAAGTAAGGTAGTCGGAAGATCGACTGACACTTGACAGTGACAGACAAATGTCATAATTATATATAAAGCCATAGTAGATTCATGGCTAGAATTATTGAGATTTCATTTTATTTATTTGTATAATTAAAACTGCTGTATTATTAGCAAATAATGGTATTAGCATTTTCTTATTTTTACATATTTTTGAGGTATATTATTAGAATATAGGTAAATGAAAACACTATGCTCACAGTTTGATTTTTTAAATTATATTTAAATGATATGGCAACATTTAAAATTCAACTGCTACATTCGACAAAAAATTAAGTCATTTGTGTTTTTTATTATGAGTTTTCTTTCCAGACTTAGATGGGTTTTATGTATTACTTGAAAAACCTTAAGAAATTAATCCGAGCCAGCTCGCCTAACATTGCCAACTGCGGCTACACCATGCCTGATATACGTATCAGGCAACGTGACGTTCGTGCGATATTGCAATCTCTCGATGTTCGGATTGCCAGTGGACCTGACGGCTTCCCAGCTGTGGTCCTCAAAAATGTGCAGCGGAGTTGTCTTCCACACTTACGCGCCTATACCGGACGTCTTACGCCGCAGGCACTGTGCCTGAGGCTTGGAAGGAGGCGAACGTTCAACCGATTCCCAAAAAGGGGGACCGTTTCGAGCCAGGCAACTATCGACCCATAGCTATCACCTCGGTGCTCTTTCTAATCCGCTCGAACACCTTGGGTGTTCGAGCGGATTAGAAATACCCAAATTGTCCGCTACCTGGAGGATCACTCGTTGATCAATGATCGCCAATACGGCTTTCGGGCTAAACGATCAACGGGTGATCTTCTAGCGTTCGTCACGCACCTCTGGGGTGAGACTATGGACAAGCACGGCGAGTCTTTGGCTGTCAGCCTAGACATAGCCAAAGCTTTCGATAGAGTCTGGCATCGATCTCTTCTTTCCAAGCTTCCGGCCTATGGCCTGCCCCCTCAACTGTGCACCTGGATTGCAAGTTTCCTGCAGAAGCGTCGTATTCGGGACCTTTGCGACGGTCGCGCTTTCAAATTTATGCAGGTCAATGCAGGAGTGCCTCAGGGGTCCGTCTTATCCCCTACGCTCTTTCTTCTGCATATCAATGATATGTTGAATCTCGGCAGCATACATTGTTATGCGGACGACAGTACCGTGCATGGGCGATATCTCGGACGTCCTGGGGCCAAACAGGCTGAGGTTGAGGGGAAAAGGCAGGATCTTGTCGTTGAACTTGACCAGACTTTGAAACGCATCTCTGAATGGGATGCCAAGAACTTGGTCCAGTTCAACGCCAAGAAGACCCAGGCATGCGCGTTCTCAACAAAAAAGCCTCCGTTCCTTCCCCTCCCTTCTCTGAAGAACACTTCACTGGTGATACGTGACAGCCTCTCCATCTTAAGTATGGATCTTTGCCGCTCCCTAAATCCCAAAATCTATATCGAGAGCGTCATTAAGCAAGCTTCGCGAAAACTCCAAGTTCTGAATAGGGTGAGGCGGTTCTTCGCGCCTGGGCAGCTGTACCTATTGTATAAGGCGCAAGTGCGCCCTTGCGTGGAGTACTGTTCTCATCTTTGGGATGGCTCCGCGCAGTACTTGCTAGACGCTCTTGGCAGGTTACAGCAGCGGGCTGTCCGTATAATCGGAGATCCAGAGATCACGAGTTCACTGGAACCTCTGCAACTCCGTAGGGATATTGCCTCTTTGGCATGTTTCTACAGAATATACCACGGGGAGTTCTCTGAAGAGTTATTCCACCTTATCCTGCCCTCCTCTTTCCTATCCAGAACAACGCGTGCTGGGCTCAGATGCCATCCTTACATGGTGGTGTCGACTAGAGTGCGTACCAACAAGTTTGGGTCCTCATACCTCTGCCGAATGATCAAGGCATGGAATTCTCTGCCAAGGCACGTGTTTCCTTCTTCCTTCAATACTGGGTCCTTTAAGCAGGGCGTGAAAAAGCACCTTCTCAAGCCGTCAAAGTAGAGACCTCAACATCGCCTCAGCTGCTATGAGGACGATGTGGAGGCCAGTGCTCTTAGACCACACGACTGCTTACCATCAGGCGGAGTGTGGTCATTTTGACGAGCAAAATAAAAAAATAATAAAAAGCAATTATGTTCTATCGACAGCAGCGACGGATGACCATTTCAGAAAAAACTTCGCTTACGCATGTTGACCTTAAGTGACGCCGCTCTTAATTTTGTTAACCAATCAAAAAGGAATCTTCGAACAAAAAAGTGTATTAATCGTTTGTTTTTATGACTTTTCTTACTTTTGCCAGATGGTATTATATTTGGACAGTTGTTGCGTTGACACAATACCGAACTTCTAACCATGAGAGACTTACTTGACAAGAACTTTAATACTCTACTCTTCTAATAGTAAAGAACATGGATCAAAATTGCCCCACGGTCTATAACAAAGTGACATATTTAAAAAAAAAGATAAAAATGTATAAAAAAATATGGCATACTTCCTAAGTTCATTTTTTTACACCTTCATATGAAAAAATTGCTATGAAAATAGTTCAGGCGCTGTTACGAAAAATTCGTGCGTATGAGTATTTATGGAGTGATTTTAAAAATTATTTTTTTGTTTGAAAGGGTACCCCCAAGGTAGTCCCACGGCCATAAAGTCAGGTCTCCGGTCTCCAGGATCCTGGAGAAATGAAAGTAAAATCTCAAAAATAATCTCATTTTTTTCATTTAAGGTAGTTTTTAATATATTACATTTATTTTGATCAATCAACGATCAACTAACGATTATCTCCTTATTCATCTGATTATGAAAACGTGAGAATAAAAGCTTGAGCTTGAATACTATACTATATTATTATACAGAATTCAAATATTACTTTGAATACTATATAATAATACTGAAATCGTTTCTTTATGTGTAATTAAAAAAGGCGCTTTTGGTGATTTAGTTTAAAAAATGAGTGGACCGGGAATTTAAGGATACAAAGAAAAGAAAACATTTTTCTATTGTTTATTATCTATTATACACACGTTACAACGAATTCGGACAGGACATGTGCAATAAATGGCGAGCATAACTCACAGTTCGTCACGTCATTTTCTCAACATTCATTTATTAATTCATTCATTTTCTAAATCCCTTAAAACATGGTTCAAAAAACCTGCCGGGTGGTTCATTTCTTCGGGCTGGTTCCGCATCCAGCCCAAATAAAATATTACACTCATAACATGGGCGCATACCCCCAATGTCCTGCGCCCATGTATACAAGAACAACAGTATTCAACCACGGCATTCCTTCCTTCATTTCGTCTATTATAAAGCACATAGGTGTGGTACTCCTTTCTTCGGATATGCCGTGATTGAATCCTGCATCTCAACAGAACGTTATTTTGTATATCATTAACATTAATATTAATTCTTTCTGGATGTCTGTATATGTCTATATCATATACACCTGTTTCGTTTATATGTTCGCTGCAATAAGAGCGTGCGATTCTGGGGTGGTACGTACCAATGGATAGCATGATCAAATCTTCATACGTTAAACTTGGGAAGTCGCTTACTTCTTCGCTGTTTGCATTTAGTCTTATGAAAGCCACTCTCCTTTGATTCAGGTTATTCTGTTCTACAAAATCTGCTAACAGATTTGGTTTATGCACGTTGCGGTTAATAGTTTCGATGAACTCTTCCGTGTATTGACTATCATGAAATGGCTGTTGGAAACAGTTTATTATTGCACCTGCTATTTTAAAATCGTCAAAAATGTGTGGCAAGTCGCGATTAAATGTGCGGTGCCGAAACATTTTAAAATCCCTTTTAAGGCGGCCATTGATTGCTTCTACGACCCATCGGCATATAGTGACGAGCCTTGATTTGATGGAAGCCTCTGTGCTTAACTGTCTTTCACCTCGAACAGTTGATGGAGGCACATGCACTTGAAAACCGGATTCTTCTGCAACTGGGACAGCGTCACGGAAGCCTCTATCTAGCACTAAAACGTCATTTTCTTGAAAAAAGTCTTGCCAGACATTGTCATTAGTTAAAAACTGCCTCAGTATGTCTGCATCTGTAGTGGTAGCTGCGTACGGTCCGGCTATGTCAATTATATGACCGTCTGCGCACACTATCATAAACGGTTTAACTAAGTTACGGTACTTATGGAGACTATAACTCTGGCGTTGAAACAAAAAGTTACTACTTTTTTCCACAAAAAGGTAAGTGCCGTCAAGAATAACGATCGCTTTAGGATCTTCTTCGCTACCAAATATGTGTTGAGGTAGTAACCTATTTCGTCTTACAACTTCATCCCGGGTTATGTGGTTGAATCCCATGTGCAGCGGCACAAAATCTGTCTTTAGACAGGATCTTGCTCTTCTTATTTTACGAGCTACGGTGGATTTGGAAAATCCAAATATAGTACCGATTCTTGTGTTGGGTTCCCCATTTCCGATCTTGCACAAATACACACCTAAATCTTGTTTCGGAGTTGAAGACCGTTCTTGAAGTGATGGAACTGCATTTAGTAATATGTTGAAGTTTTCATGGTTTAGGCCCGTCCAAAACTTCAGATCATTTTCTGATATTTCGTCTATATTTTCGAAATCAAGATTGCATCTGTTCTCTCGGTCTCTCGCGAACATGTTAATTATGTCTTGTACACATTCAGCAGTGATTTCATTTTGATCATGAACTATCTGTTCACTCAACTCTTCAATAGAAAGTGATCTTATGTGTTGCTGGCAGATGCGGGCTCGTGCTGGTATATACAGATTGTAGTAACTCAGGAGATGCACTTTTATTACATTTGACATAACGCGAAGTTGTTGGTTGTTGCAGTTAGCAATCATGCATCGACGGGACGTATTGGCGGCTCTAGTTAATCCAGGGACTACTATAGAAGCCGGAGCTGGTACTGGTTGAGCAGGTGGAGGTCTATTTAGAGTAGCTTCAATTCGGACCCAGCACGTATGGCACACAAATCTCGTGCCATCAAACGCGATCTGTAAAATAAATAATTCTGGTTAGTTTCTTGCTCAAAGCGTACACTCCAATGGCTCTATAATACACTATAAATGACAAAATGAATATAATATTATTTGAACACTTTTAGGTTTCCGCGGTTGTTATTATAAACACACATTTTTACGGTTTTACGCGCGATATTAATAAATAATTAATATCGCGCGTAAAACCGTAAAAATGTGTGTTTATTACATTATCTACCTATTAAAATATAGTTTTGCTATTCGTCGCGGAGGTTATCATCAAAGATTATGTTTCTATAGTACAAAACATACCTCTTGTGGTGGTTGTATGTTGCGTAGGATATATTCTGCAATGTTTCGTCGTACTTCCAAAATATTCGCGTTAAGAACATGTCTTTGACGTCCTCGTAGTATTGGATGCTGGCATGAAACACAATGATTGTGCGCTTCTATGTTATGAACAGGAGCTGCTTCACCCGCTTGTCGGGCTATACGATAGTTAATCAAACGCCAACAAGAATTACATATTGATCTCGTTCCGTCAAACGGTACCTGTAAAAAATATAATTGTTCAGATACGAATAACGTTGCTCGCATCCTACTCTAGACTAGTCTCGATATGCGCCACTCTAAAAATACATATTTCCTACAGCCCGCAAATCTGGTTTCGGGTGTTTGTGGTAGGTATTTTTCCAGTTCCGCGTATCGAGACTAGTCCATAGCAGAAGTAAAAACAATAAAAATATTTGTTTTGGCACCTTTTAATTAGGTACACATTTTAATATTGCTACAATAGAACACTACAACTACGTGTACTGTAAAAAAGTTATTGCAAAAATAGTACATACCGCTTGGTCTATATGTTCCGGTCGTGATAATAAGAATTCTGCATTCAAAATATGTCTATGACGCCGTCGCCGCCGTAGCGAGTGCTCACACACAACACAATTGTTCTCCATTCCACCAGTGTTTTACAGAACTGTAGTAAAGAAATCTTCCATTTAAACAAAAGAAACCAAATCACTAGGCAATTATCAGGTCCGGTAAGAGTTAGCTATGTCGTTAAAAAATCTCAAGATTCACAGAAAAGAAAACGCAAAGAAGTAGCACACTCAACGCAAGCGCAGGATGGACTGACAGCGCCATTTAATTGTTCCTTTCATGTCCTTGGCGTCACTATGCATCTCAGTCACTCGCATTAGAACGAGTGAAACAACATTATTCACTTGCATTTCCTTAGCTTCGCTTGCCGCGTCGCGTCGCTATCGTTATTCGTCTCCCTCATTTGTGTTAATTTAAGTGAAACAAGCTCTGTCGACCACTCCCTCACGTTACCACTGACGTTTCTGTCTCATCATAATGCAATAAGTCAAAAGAAATAACAAGAGAGTGAAAAACTAATAATGTGAAGTACAAAAATGAGCTTATTTTTGAGATTTTACTTTCATTTCTCCGGGATCCTGGAGACCGGAGACCTGACTTTATGGCCGTTGGACTACCTTGGGGGTACGCTTACAAACAAGAAAATAATTTTTAAAATCGGTCCATAAAAATACTCAAACGAACGAATTTTTCATAACAGCGCCTGAACTATTTTTAAAGCAATTTTTCCATATGAAGGTCTAAAAAAATGAAGTTAGGGAGTATGCCATATTTTTTTATACATTTTTATCTTTTTTTCTAGAAACATCACTTTGTTATAGGACGTGGGGTAATTTTGTATGGATTGTGATCCGTTTTCTTTAATTGTAGCTTTTTGTATTAACTTTTGTTTTTGCTTTATATATTTAGTATTAGTAGTATAATTTATTTACAATTTTTAAGATAATATGCTCTTGTATCAAAATAAATAAAAAATATTGTCTCTTAGGATTAAGAATAACGGTATGAAATGTAAATATAAATTTAAGCATTGTTATACTTAATCATTGAAATAGGTTTTATTTGTTACTTTCTTTTTTTTTGTTTAGTTTGATGGAACGTAGCTATCTTGTTGTTAAATTAGTTTTTAGTAGGTAACTTTTAAATTAAAATTTTACTGAGATAGTAAGTATATTGTTGTTTTATTTATTTATTTCAAGGTAGCTTTATTCATTTAACATTTATAATTATAAATATATAAAATTCTCGTGTCACAATGTTCGTTCCCCTACTCCTCCGAAACGGCTTGACCGATTCTCATGAAATTTTGTGAGCATATTGAGTAGATCTGAGAATCGGCCAACATCTATTTTTCATACCCCTTAGTGATAAGGGTTGTCCAACCCTAATATTATTTTTAAATCTTTTGGTCAGAATTTTTTTTTGTGGCAAAACAACGTTTGCCGGGACAGCTAGTAATTATTATATTAATGAAGTCTGAAATATTTAAAAACGTATCTGCATCAAAGAAGTCCATTATGCGAGCACATCAATAAAACTAAATAAACTATTATGTAGCCGACCTACAGCCTATTCAAATATTAACATTGTTGTATAAATAAATAGGTAATAAAATATATTTGATATCTTCCAGTCGTTTTGATTCGTTTGATCATAGCGGCTTCAGAACATAACCAATGTTAAATTGCTGATTTCTATTTGAGAATGTTTATACTAAGTATAAATAATCTATCCTGGCGGTACACAAATATATATATAATACATATAATACAAATGTAAAGTGTAAAAAAACTCAAACAAAAAGGTCGTAGCTGACCAGTTGTGTTTGTATCGCCTTAGAATCAGTAAACAAATGTAAAGTGTAAAAAACTCAAACAAAAAAAAGGGGCGTGTCACGTGCCATGTTGGCCTGCTATGCGATTTTAACCTTAGGAGTGGTCATCCGTGGCTGCTGTCGATAGTACATCTACGAAGATGATATTTGTAGACACTAATTAATTTTATGAACAATTTTTCTGCCATTGTTCTTTACTTTTCACATGAAATTCGGGGACAACTTACCTGGCATTGTGTACAGTAGGGGGCCGTATCGTCCCTGATCCAGTGATCGGCCGGGCCGCCCTTCGCGCCCGAGGAACTGGACATGTCTGGTGCCGACCAGCGGAATATCTGCGATCAATTGCAAAGGTATGGATACCTGCTCCAGTGGCATGATAGTATTAAGTAAGAAAGATGTTTACCCGTCCCCTCGCATCGCCAACGGCGAGTCCCCGGCCACTGCGCGCGGCCGCCACAGCAGTGACGGACGCGGGGCAAGCGTTGTCTCGTCTCTCGTACGCTGTGTGCATTGTTAACTTGCCGCGAAGGATTAGACGTCGAATCCATTTCACTGATAATTCTGCAATATTATTTACCTTTTATTCATCGTTTTTCTTTGCGAGATCGTATGGATTTTAATGATAATATTTTTATGTACAAGATCAGATATTAGGTCAAATTAATAGCCGAGTACAGCAAGGTACCACCGCAACCGCATTACACCCTTTCACCCGCCATTACGTAGGACGGTATTTGGAGTCAACTCACCGATTCCAAGGCTTTCCAAATTAGCAAATAAATATAGTAATGTCGGAGATATATATAATACACGCAGACTCGCTTCGCACGTTTCGATCCACATTTATAAAATATAGCAAAATCCCAACCGTTTAATCTTACCGTGCTCATCTTTTACATTTCGCTTAAGATTTAATTTATCTTTAGTTTATTAAGTTATTACCTACAATTAGTTTGTGTTCATTATTTGCATGTTGCTCTGCAGGCGTAGACATTCTCAAATAAATATATTTATCGATATTAGATATTTTCTAAAAGTGTACTATATTTATTAGATAGTTATGTAGCTAGTTCAATGCACAACATCTTGCCTTATCTTTCAAAGCTTTTATAAGCAAATCATAAAATACATAATTGAAAGCCTTAGTCAAATATATATGATTGCTGTACCTATTTTGCCGAGTTTAGGTCTACCACATTTTTAACAATATCATAGAACGCTAACGTCCTGGATTTTATTTTCTTGAACCCGCAATTCCGAATTGTTCTTGGCGCATTATGTGTATACAAAAACAATTTCTTTAACAATTTTTTACTATCATACCTGTAGTTCTAAAACTATAATTAAAAAAATAAAGGAGGTTGGCATTAAAACTTACCTGTATCTATAGTAGGCTGTATGATCTTTGCTCTATGTACAGGTGCAGGTGACGCAGGCGCCGAGACGACGACGAACGAGTCAGATAAACTTGTATCGGATTTGCTCGTACGAAGCGCGCTCTCGCTGCTGGTATCGACCACCCCGGCGCCCGTCTCCATTGAACACGACTCGCTCGAGTCACCGATGCTGCCACCACCTATGAAATAATACATAAGGTACATATTTATTCCCCGTTTTATATTTTTAGACGAATTTGAACTATATAGGTATTAATTTTCTGTGTCACGTGGGACTTTACACTTTACCAGACATCGGATACAAAGAACACTCGGCGGTAAACCAACACTTTAGAATCACACAATTTTATGTCATTGAATCCAACAAAAAATCCTTCGCTTTGGCAGTGACAAGACGACATCTCAGTGGTTTACCAATTGCGCCACACATGCAGTGAATGCAGTATTAAATGTGAAATATTTAGAATAAACTTACTTTTACGGTATAACGGATTACATTTGGACTTTCTCCGAAGCACAACATTGCCTTGTTTCTGTAGCTTGTTTTTTCTTTCTTCCTTCTCTAATTCTAAGTCTTTCTCATTGTCGTACTCCTGTTTAGCCTCATCGCACGAATCTATATGATCTTCTTTTTGTGCTACGTATTGTTGAGATTCTTCGTTATCACTGCAGGTATCTTTCTCATCGTGTCTTCGCGCCGATTCCTTTGCGCTTGTAGTTTCACAGGCATCGGATAAAGAGCTTTCTGAGCCGGATTTTGTCAGATTTCCTCCTGCAATTAAAATGATAGGTATAAGGTTTTTGTGGCAAGTCTGTGATGACTATAAAGCCCAGAAAGCGAAACATTACTAATTTAATTTGGACTATACATATAAAGCTTAATGGTAAAATTTGATTAATGAATTAATTAGGCTCACAAAACCAATTCAACGTTTTGTAATCACAGCTCACGGCGAAGGAAAATATCACCACGAAACTTCCTACATGACACAAGCGTTAATAAACTAACCTTCATTTTCCTGCGACAGACTCATCTGCTTGACCAACTCCTCGACTCTTTTGATAGCCGCTTCTCTATCACGCGGCTCTAATTCCTCAGTCTTAGTTTCGCTCTCCGATTTAACTTCAGTCTCTGACTTGGTTTCTTCACTGTCTTGCCCAGGCAACTTGAGCTCCTCCTTTTCCTTGTCTAAGTCTACAGAGCCGGAGACAGGGTCCACGCTACCTCCTTCTATACTTTCGCTTTGTTCCTCCGCTGTTTCAGCTACATAGTCTATTGACCACATCTAATGGGAGAGAAAGTATGTGTTCGTATGTTGATTGGCTTCTTTATAGGATAATTTTAATAGTTTGGAAGGTCGACAAATTGTATTAATAGACGATTTTAGTTTACCGTGTACAATCTTTGTACCGTGACATTATTTTACAACTTTAACAACATTGTTCTATTAAAATATTGTGACCAATGCACTGAAAATGATTTTCAATAAATATAGCTACGCATCGCTTTGCTATGCTGTCAGTTTATGATCAGATATTTTCTTATTCATATTTTATATGTTTAAGAAAATAATTCCATACAAAAATATGATTAAAGTTTTAACGTTGATTGACAGTTTCATGTAAAGCGAGCGTACCCTGACGACGCCGTCGGTGGAGCCGGTGATGACGACGTTGAGCGGGTCCCACTCGCGCGTCTGGCTGAAGGCCACGCACAGCACCTGCTGCGTGCGCTCGCGCCCGCCCGCCGTGTCCACGGCGCCCAGCAGCGTGCCGTTGATCGACCACGCGTACAGCCAGCTGCCGCTGCACGTCGCTATGTCACCCTACGCACGGGGTCATTCCACATTTTAATAATGCTCAAACAGAAAAGTTAACGGCGATATATAAATATGAGTAGCTTAATTTAGAAATAAGTAAAGATCGTTCATGGCTTCCATATCTTTTATTCTTATTGATTATTACAAATTATCACGTAAATAAGGTATAAAATAAAAGCTAAAATATATAGTATTATAATTGTAATACTTACAGTAAGATCATCGATCGCAAGCGCTGATACAGGCGGCGGCGGGCCATACAACTGCGGCGGCAACAGCTGCCGTATGAACGTGCCCCGCTCCACGTCCCACACGATGGCCTGTCCGTCGCGGCTGCCGCTCACCACCAAGTTGTAGGCCGGACTCGCTGCGAGACACGTCACGGCTTCTTCGTGACCGTAGAGACACACTTTGACAGCTAAACGACGACGTCTCGCCCAGTATTGCCATACAATCACCACCTGAAATTACAAAATATTAATTACATAATAGGTATCTCATGTAAGATCTCTCTTAATATTTATTTAGGTATTTTTACATGTTTACTACTATTGTTGACAGTTGCTTAAATATTTAAAACATTTTTTTTTGTTTTATAATGATTCAAATATATTCAATTAACTCGACAAATCACTATAAATATGTCATTGATAAATTTTTAAACCACTAACCAAAATATACGGATTTTGAGATTAAATATCAATTTTAAAAGTAGTATTGGTTTCTAGGATTAAAAATGTACTTACCGTACTAGTACCAGCAGTGACAATCGTCTTATCCGAGGGACAGACACAAGTAACAATCTCCCCGCAGGCTTGCGCGACCGTTTCACACACAAACAATGCCTTGTCATTGTCATAGTTGCCAATTCGTAGCGAATGGTCCGCGAAGCCCCACGCCACGTACTTATTGTAAGTAGGAGGCATCAACACTTTGTTTTGTTCCACTGCCAATATAGCTTTGTCTGTGTACAGTATCTGTCCCACTGGACCTTTGACTTCTGCAAAAGAACATAAATTGATATTATGAGTATATTGTAATCAGTATAGACCTCATATTGAAACTTCCCATATAGCTAATGACTATATGACAATTATATAAGGCAATGAAATATAACACTATATTTATAAATCCAGTTATGGATTTGTGTACCATTCTGTAATATCTAATCTAAAGGACAGCAATATTTAATCTTATAAATTATATTATTAATGCTTTTGAATAGAATGGCATTTTAACCGACTTCAAAAAAGGAGTAGGTTCTCAATTCGTCTGCGTTTTTTTATGTGTTACCTCATAACTTTTTCTAGGTGATCCGATTTTGATGATTCTTTTTTTATGGTTTGCAAGCACGGTATAATTATACAATGTTGGGCATTTTCTATGTGACCTGATATTATCTATAACGATCGTAGCTATTGTTATCTACAAGTGTGAATTATAGTATTAAATTTTTATTACCTTTTACTGGTTGTAAGGAAGGCCTCAAATTTTCTAGATTATGGAAGAACAATTTCTCCGGCGGCGTGATACCCTGCGACGGTATTATGTTGTTGGGGTCGAGTATGGTCGAGCTGCGTTGTGACATTTTCTTGCTGGGATGAGCTTTCTTAAACAACTGCTTCGGTATCTGACCGAAGTTGTTTATAAAACCAATTGTCGCATTCTTTTTAAGTGGATCGTCAATACTGTAACAATATAATTATTCATACAACAAATTGTTTTCAATTCTAACCGAATATAAATACTTACGTGTATGCTACTTCTAGTTACATTCAGCACATTTAACAGTTTATTGCTTAGTTCGCTTTGTTATTCGTAAATTAATTTGTATGGAAGCCATACTACCGTAAGGAGAAAACAAGACTTATCTTATATCGTAATTTAACTATAAAAATACTGGCAGTTGCGTCTTTTTTACTGATTCTAAATACGTAAATCAATAACGAAACAAATTTATATTCATCTTTTTCCTTATGACGGCAACATAGATGTTGCTTGTGTTTAAGGTTGAGTTAATCTTACTATGTTTCTTGTTGCTTTCAGTCACTTGTGCGGGTCACCTAAGAATATTAGGTACTTGTTTATGCAGTGCAGGTAATGCGATGTGGTACTACTCACTTGTATATGTCAACATTCCCTTCATAGAAGAGATGGTGGAACACGTTGCAGGCGTCGACGGCGGGCTGTCCCTGCTGCTTGTACCCGAACACCAGGTCGATCCAGTGGTGCAGGCGGTGCGACACGTAGTCCGACTCCAGCGCCGCGCGGTGCATGCGGATGAACTCGCGCGGGTCGCCGCGCGCCCACGGAGGTGGTACTACTCACTTGTATATGTCAACATTCCCTTCATAGAAGAGATGGTGGAACACGTTGCAGGCGTCGACGGCGGGCTGTCCCTGCTGCTTGTACCCGAACACCAGGTCGATCCAGTGGTGCAGGCGGTGCGACACGTAGTCCGACTCCAGCGCCGCGCGGTGCATGCGGATGAACTCGCGCGGGTCGCCGCGCGCCCACGGAGGTGGTACTACTCACTTGTATATGTCAACATTCCCTTCATAGAAGAGATGGTGGAACACGTTGCAGGCGTCGACGGCGGGCTGTCCCTGCTGCTTGTACCCGAACACCAGGTCGATCCAGTGGTGCAGGCGGTGCGACACGTAGTCCGACTCCAGCGCCGCGCGGTGCATGCGGATGAACTCGCGCGGGTCGCCGCGCGCCCACGGAGGTGGTACTACTCACTTGTATATGTCAACATTCCCTTCATAGAAGAGATGGTGGAACACGTTGCAGGCGTCGACGGCGGGCTGTCCCTGCTGCTTGTACCCGAACACCAGGTCGATCCAGTGGTGCAGGCGGTGCGACACGTAGTCCGACTCCAGCGCCGCGCGGTGCATGCGGATGAACTCGCGCGGGTCGCCGCGCGCCCACGGAGGTGGTACTACTCACTTGTATATGTCAACATTCCCTTCATAGAAGAGATGGTGGAACACGTTGCAGGCGTCGACGGCGGGCTGTCCCTGCTGCTTGTACCCGAACACCAGGTCGATCCAGTGGTGCAGGCGGTGCGACACGTAGTCCGACTCCAGCGCCGCGCGGTGCATGCGGATGAACTCGCGCGGGTCGCCGCGCGCCCACGGAGGTGGTACTACTCACTTGTATATGTCAACATTCCCTTCATAGAAGAGATGGTGGAACACGTTGCAGGCGTCGACGGCGGGCTGTCCCTGCTGCTTGTACCCGAACACCAGGTCGATCCAGTGGTGCAGGCGGTGCGACACGTAGTCCGACTCCAGCGCCGCGCGGTGCATGCGGATGAACTCGCGCGGGTCGCCGCGCGCCCACGGAGGTGGTACTACTCACTTGTATATGTCAACATTCCCTTCATAGAAGAGATGGTGGAACACGTTGCAGGCGTCGACGGCGGGCTGTCCCTGCTGCTTGTACCCGAACACCAGGTCGATCCAGTGGTGCAGGCGGTGCGACACGTAGTCCGACTCCAGCGCCGCGCGGTGCATGCGGATGAACTCGCGCGGGTCGCCGCGCGCCCACGGAGGTGGTACTACTCACTTGTATATGTCAACATTCCCTTCATAGAAGAGATGGTGGAACACGTTGCAGGCGTCGACGGCGGGCTGTCCTTGCTGCTTGTACCCGAACACCAGGTCGATCCAGTGGTGCAGGCGGTGCGACACGTAGTCCGACTCCAGCGCCGCGCGGTGCATGCGGATGAACTCGCGCGGGTCGCCGCGCGCCCACGGAGGTGGTACTACTCACTTGTATATGTCAACATTCCCTTCATAGAAGAGATGGTGGAACACGTTGCAGGCGTCGACGGCGGGCTGTCCCTGCTGCTTGTACCCGAACACCAGGTCGATCCAGTGGTGCAGGCGGTGCGACACGTAGTCCGACTCCAGCGCCGCGCGGTGCATGCGGATGAACTCGCGCGGGTCGCCGCGCGCCCACGGAGGTGGTACTACTCACTTGTATATGTCAACATTCCCTTCATAGAAGAGATGGTGGAACACGTTGCAGGCGTCGACGGCGGGCTGTCCCTGCTGCTTGTACCCGAACACCAGGTCGATCCAGTGGTGCAGGCGGTGCGACACGTAGTCCGACTCCAGCGCCGCGCGGTGCATGCGGATGAACTCGCGCGGGTCGCCGCGCGCCCACGGAGGTGGTACTACTCACTTGTATATGTCAACATTCCCTTCATAGAAGAGATGGTGGAACACGTTGCAGGCGTCGACGGCGGGCTGTCCCTGCTGCTTGTACCCGAACACCAGGTCGATCCAGTGGTGCAGGCGGTGCGACACGTAGTCCGACTCCAGCGCCGCGCGGTGCATGCGGATGAACTCGCGCGGGTCGCCGCGCGCCCACGGAGGTGGTACTACTCACTTGTATATGTCAACATTCCCTTCATAGAAGAGATGGTGGAACACGTTGCAGGCGTCGACGGCGGGCTGTCCCTGCTGCTTGTACCCGAACACCAGGTCGATCCAGTGGTGCAGGCGGTGCGACACGTAGTCCGACTCCAGCGCCGCGCGGTGCATGCGGATGAACTCGCGCGGGTCGCCGCGCGCCCACGGAGGTGGTACTACTCACTTGTATATGTCAACATTCCCTTCATAGAAGAGATGGTGGAACACGTTGCAGGCGTCGACGGCGGGCTGTCCCTGCTGCTTGTACCCGAACACCAGGTCGATCCAGTGGTGCAGGCGGTGCGACACGTAGTCCGACTCCAGCGCCGCGCGGTGCATGCGGATGAACTCGCGCGGGTCGCCGCGCGCCCACGGAGGTGGTACTACTCACTTGTATATGTCAACATTCCCTTCATAGAAGAGATGGTGGAACACGTTGCAGGCGTCGACGGCGGGCTGTCCCTGCTGCTTGTACCCGAACACCAGGTCGATCCAGTGGTGCAGGCGGTGCGACACGTAGTCCGACTCCAGCGCCGCGCGGTGCATGCGGATGAACTCGCGCGGGTCGCCGCGCGCCCACGGAGGTGGTACTACTCACTTGTATATGTCAACATTCCCTTCATAGAAGAGATGGTGGAACACGTTGCAGGCGTCGACGGCGGGCTGTCCCTGCTGCTTGTACCCGAACACCAGGTCGATCCAGTGGTGCAGGCGGTGCGACACGTAGTCCGACTCCAGCGCCGCGCGGTGCATGCGGATGAACTCGCGCGGGTCGCCGCGCGCCCACGGAGGTGGTACTACTCACTTGTATATGTCAACATTCCCTTCATAGAAGAGATGGTGGAACACGTTGCAGGCGTCGACGGCGGGCTGTCCCTGCTGCTTGTACCCGAACACCAGGTCGATCCAGTGGTGCAGGCGGTGCGACACGTAGTCCGACTCCAGCGCCGCGCGGTGCATGCGGATGAACTCGCGCGGGTCGCCGCGCGCCCACGGAGGTGGTACTACTCACTTGTATATGTCAACATTCCCTTCATAGAAGAGATGGTGGAACACGTTGCAGGCGTCGACGGCGGGCTGTCCCTGCTGCTTGTACCCGAACACCAGGTCGATCCAGTGGTGCAGGCGGTGCGACACGTAGTCCGACTCCAGCGCCGCGCGGTGCATGCGGATGAACTCGCGCGGGTCGCCGCGCGCCCACGGAGGTGGTACTACTCACTTGTATATGTCAACATTCCCTTCATAGAAGAGATGGTGGAACACGTTGCAGGCGTCGACGGCGGGCTGTCCCTGCTGCTTGTACCCGAACACCAGGTCGATCCAGTGGTGCAGGCGGTGCGACACGTAGTCCGACTCCAGCGCCGCGCGGTGCATGCGGATGAACTCGCGCGGGTCGCCGCGCGCCCACGGAGGTGGTACTACTCACTTGTATATGTCAACATTCCCTTCATAGAAGAGATGGTGGAACACGTTGCAGGCGTCGACGGCGGGCTGTCCCTGCTGCTTGTACCCGAACACCAGGTCGATCCAGTGGTGCAGGCGGTGCGACACGTAGTCCGACTCCAGCGCCGCGCGGTGCATGCGGATGAACTCGCGCGGGTCGCCGCGCGCCCACGGAGGTGGTACTACTCACTTGTATATGTCAACATTCCCTTCATAGAAGAGATGGTGGAACACGTTGCAGGCGTCGACGGCGGGCTGTCCCTGCTGCTTGTACCCGAACACCAGGTCGATCCAGTGGTGCAGGCGGTGCGACACGTAGTCCGACTCCAGCGCCGCGCGGTGCATGCGGATGAACTCGCGCGGGTCGCCGCGCGCCCACGGAGGTGGTACTACTCACTTGTATATGTCAACATTCCCTTCATAGAAGAGATGGTGGAACACGTTGCAGGCGTCGACGGCGGGCTGTCCCTGCTGCTTGTACCCGAACACCAGGTCGATCCAGTGGTGCAGGCGGTGCGACACGTAGTCCGACTCCAGCGCCGCGCGGTGCATGCGGATGAACTCGCGCGGGTCGCCGCGCGCCCACGGAGGTGGTACTACTCACTTGTATATGTCAACATTCCCTTCATAGAAGAGATGGTGGAACACGTTGCAGGCGTCGACGGCGGGCTGTCCCTGCTGCTTGTACCCGAACACCAGGTCGATCCAGTGGTGCAGGCGGTGCGACACGTAGTCCGACTCCAGCGCCGCGCGGTGCATGCGGATGAACTCGCGCGGGTCGCCGCGCGCCCACGGAGGTGGTACTACTCACTTGTATATGTCAACATTCCCTTCATAGAAGAGATGGTGGAACACGTTGCAGGCGTCGACGGCGGGCTGTCCCTGCTGCTTGTACCCGAACACCAGGTCGATCCAGTGGTGCAGGCGGTGCGACACGTAGTCCGACTCCAGCGCCGCGCGGTGCATGCGGATGAACTCGCGCGGGTCGCCGCGCGCCCACGGAGGTGGTACTACTCACTTGTATATGTCAACATTCCCTTCATAGAAGAGATGGTGGAACACGTTGCAGGCGTCGACGGCGGGCTGTCCCTGCTGCTTGTACCCGAACACCAGGTCGATCCAGTGGTGCAGGCGGTGCGACACGTAGTCCGACTCCAGCGCCGCGCGGTGCATGCGGATGAACTCGCGCGGGTCGCCGCGCGCCCACGGAGGTGGTACTACTCACTTGTATATGTCAACATTCCCTTCATAGAAGAGATGGTGGAACACGTTGCAGGCGTCGACGGCGGGCTGTCCCTGCTGCTTGTACCCGAACACCAGGTCGATCCAGTGGTGCAGGCGGTGCGACACGTAGTCCGACTCCAGCGCCGCGCGGTGCATGCGGATGAACTCGCGCGGGTCGCCGCGCGCCCACGGAGGTGGTACTACTCACTTGTATATGTCAACATTCCCTTCATAGAAGAGATGGTGGAACACGTTGCAGGCGTCGACGGCGGGCTGTCCCTGCTGCTTGTACCCGAACACCAGGTCGATCCAGTGGTGCAGGCGGTGCGACACGTAGTCCGACTCCAGCGCCGCGCGGTGCATGCGGATGAACTCGCGCGGGTCGCCGCGCGCCCACGGAGGTGGTACTACTCACTTGTATATGTCAACATTCCCTTCATAGAAGAGATGGTGGAACACGTTGCAGGCGTCGACGGCGGGCTGTCCCTGCTGCTTGTACCCGAACACCAGGTCGATCCAGTGGTGCAGGCGGTGCGACACGTAGTCCGACTCCAGCGCCGCGCGGTGCATGCGGATGAACTCGCGCGGGTCGCCGCGCGCCCACGGAGGTGGTACTACTCACTTGTATATGTCAACATTCCCTTCATAGAAGAGATGGTGGAACACGTTGCAGGCGTCGACGGCGGGCTGTCCCTGCTGCTTGTACCCGAACACCAGGTCGATCCAGTGGTGCAGGCGGTGCGACACGTAGTCCGACTCCAGCGCCGCGCGGTGCATGCGAATGAACTCGCGCGGGTCGCCGCGCGCCCACGGAGGTGGTACTACTCACTTGTATATGTCAACATTCCCTTCATAGAAGAGATGGTGGAACACGTTGCAGGCGTCGACGGCGGGCTGTCCCTGCTGCTTGTACCCGAACACCAGGTCGATCCAGTGGTGCAGGCGGTGCGACACGTAGTCCGACTCCAGCGCCGCGCGGTGCATGCGGATGAACTCGCGCGGGTCGCCGCGCGCCCACGGAGGTGGTACTACTCACTTGTATATGTCAACATTCCCTTCATAGAAGAGATGGTGGAACACGTTGCAGGCGTCGACGGCGGGCTGTCCCTGCTGCTTGTACCCGAACACCAGGTCGATCCAGTGGTGCAGGCGGTGCGACACGTAGTCCGACTCCAGCGCCGCGCGGTGCATGCGGATGAACTCGCGCGGGTCGCCGCGCGCCCACGGAGGTGGTACTACTCACTTGTATATGTCAACATTCCCTTCATAGAAGAGATGGTGGAACACGTTGCAGGCGTCGACGGCGGGCTGTCCCTGCTGCTTGTACCCGAACACCAGGTCGATCCAGTGGTGCAGGCGGTGCGACACGTAGTCCGACTCCAGCGCCGCGCGGTGCATGCGGATGAACTCGCGCGGGTCGCCGCGCGCCCACGGAGGTGGTACTACTCACTTGTATATGTCAACATTCCCTTCATAGAAGAGATGGTGGAACACGTTGCAGGCGTCGACGGCGGGCTGTCCCTGCTGCTTGTACCCGAACACCAGGTCGATCCAGTGGTGCAGGCGGTGCGACACGTAGTCCGACTCCAGCGCCGCGCGGTGCATGCGGATGAACTCGCGCGGGTCGCCGCGCGCCCACGGAGGTGGTACTACTCACTTGTATATGTCAACATTCCCTTCATAGAAGAGATGGTGGAACACGTTGCAGGCGTCGACGGCGGGCTGTCCCTGCTGCTTGTACCCGAACACCAGGTCGATCCAGTGGTGCAGGCGGTGCGACACGTAGTCCGACTCCAGCGCCGCGCGGTGCATGCGGATGAACTCGCGCGGGTCGCCGCGCGCCCACGGAGGTGGTACTACTCACTTGTATATGTCAACATTCCCTTCATAGAAGAGATGGTGGAACACGTTGCAGGCGTCGACGGCGGGCTGTCCCTGCTGCTTGTACCCGAACACCAGGTCGATCCAGTGGTGCAGGCGGTGCGACACGTAGTCCGACTCCAGCGCCGCGCGGTGCATGCGGATGAACTCGCGCGGGTCGCCGCGCGCCCACGGAGGTGGTACTACTCACTTGTATATGTCAACATTCCCTTCATAGAAGAGATGGTGGAACACGTTGCAGGCGTCGACGGCGGGCTGTCCCTGCTGCTTGTACCCGAACACCAGGTCGATCCAGTGGTGCAGGCGGTGCGACACGTAGTCCGACTCCAGCGCCGCGCGGTGCATGCGGATGAACTCGCGCGGGTCGCCGCGCGCCCACGGAGGTGGTACTACTCACTTGTATATGTCAACATTCCCTTCATAGAAGAGATGGTGGAACACGTTGCAGGCGTCGACGGCGGGCTGTCCCTGCTGCTTGTACCCGAACACCAGGTCGATCCAGTGGTGCAGGCGGTGCGACACGTAGTCCGACTCCAGCGCCGCGCGGTGCATGCGGATGAACTCGCGCGGGTCGCCGCGCGCCCACGGAGGTGGTACTACTCACTTGTATATGTCAACATTCCCTTCATAGAAGAGATGGTGGAACACGTTGCAGGCGTCGACGGCGGGCTGTCCCTGCTGCTTGTACCCGAACACCAGGTCGATCCAGTGGTGCAGGCGGTGCGACACGTAGTCCGACTCCAGCGCCGCGCGGTGCATGCGGATGAACTCGCGCGGGTCGCCGCGCGCCCACGGAGGTGGTACTACTCACTTGTATATGTCAACATTCCCTTCATAGAAGAGATGGTGGAACACGTTGCAGGCGTCGACGGCGGGCTGTCCCTGCTGCTTGTACCCGAACACCAGGTCGATCCAGTGGTGCAGGCGGTGCGACACGTAGTCCGACTCCAGCGCCGCGCGGTGCATGCGGATGAACTCGCGCGGGTCGCCGCGCGCCCACGGAGGTGGTACTACTCACTTGTATATGTCAACATTCCCTTCATAGAAGAGATGGTGGAACACGTTGCAGGCGTCGACGGCGGGCTGTCCCTGCTGCTTGTACCCGAACACCAGGTCGATCCAGTGGTGCAGGCGGTGCGACACGTAGTCCGACTCCAGCGCCGCGCGGTGCATGCGGATGAACTCGCGCGGGTCGCCGCGCGCCCACGGAGGTGGTACTACTCACTTGTATATGTCAACATTCCCTTCGTAGAAGAGATGGTGGAACACGTTGCAGGCGTCGACGGCGGGCTGTCCTTGCTGCTTGTACCCGAACACCAGGTCGATCCAGTGGTGCAGGCGGTGCGACACGTAGTCCGACTCCAGCGCCGCGCGGTGCATGCGGATGAACTCGCGCGGGTCGCCGCGCGCCCACGGAGGTGGTACTACTCACTTGTATATGTCAACATTCCCTTCATAGAAGAGATGGTGGAACACGTTGCAGGCGTCGACGGCGGGCTGTCCCTGCTGCTTGTACCCGAACACCAGGTCGATCCAGTGGTGCAGGCGGTGCGACACGTAGTCCGACTCCAGCGCCGCGCGGTGCATGCGGATGAACTCGCGCGGGTCGCCGCGCGCCCACGGAGGTGGTACTACTCACTTGTATATGTCAACATTCCCTTCATAGAAGAGATGGTGGAACACGTTGCAGGCGTCGACGGCGGGCTGTCCCTGCTGCTTGTACCCGAACACCAGGTCGATCCAGTGGTGCAGGCGGTGCGACACGTAGTCCGACTCCAGCGCCGCGCGGTGCATGCGGATGAACTCGCGCGGGTCGCCGCGCGCCCACGGAGGTGGTACTACTCACTTGTATATGTCAACATTCCCTTCATAGAAGAGATGGTGGAACACGTTGCAGGCGTCGACGGCGGGCTGTCCCTGCTGCTTGTACCCGAACACCAGGTCGATCCAGTGGTGCAGGCGGTGCGACACGTAGTCCGACTCCAGCGCCGCGCGGTGCATGCGGATGAACTCGCGCGGGTCGCCGCGCGCCCACGGAGGTGGTACTACTCACTTGTATATGTCAACATTCCCTTCATAGAAGAGATGGTGGAACACGTTGCAGGCGTCGACGGCGGGCTGTCCCTGCTGCTTGTACCCGAACACCAGGTCGATCCAGTGGTGCAGGCGGTGCGACACGTAGTCCGACTCCAGCGCCGCGCGGTGCATGCGGATGAACTCGCGCGGGTCGCCGCGCGCCCACGGAGGTGGTACTACTCACTTGTATATGTCAACATTCCCTTCATAGAAGAGATGGTGGAACACGTTGCAGGCGTCGACGGCGGGCTGTCCCTGCTGCTTGTACCCGAACACCAGGTCGATCCAGTGGTGCAGGCGGTGCGACACGTAGTCCGACTCCAGCGCCGCGCGGTGCATGCGGATGAACTCGCGCGGGTCGCCGCGCGCCCACGGAGGTGGTACTACTCACTTGTATATGTCAACATTCCCTTCATAGAAGAGATGGTGGAACACGTTGCAGGCGTCGACGGCGGGCTGTCCCTGCTGCTTGTACCCGAACACCAGGTCGATCCAGTGGTGCAGGCGGTGCGACACGTAGTCCGACTCCAGCGCCGCGCGGTGCATGCGGATGAACTCGCGCGGGTCGCCGCGCGCCCACGGAGGTGGTACTACTCACTTGTATATGTCAACATTCCCTTCATAGAAGAGATGGTGGAACACGTTGCAGGCGTCGACGGCGGGCTGTCCCTGCTGCTTGTACCCGAACACCAGGTCGATCCAGTGGTGCAGGCGGTGCGACACGTAGTCCGACTCCAGCGCCGCGCGGTGCATGCGGATGAACTCGCGCGGGTCGCCGCGCGCCCACGGAGGTGGTACTACTCACTTGTATATGTCAACATTCCCTTCATAGAAGAGATGGTGGAACACGTTGCAGGCGTCGACGGCGGGCTGTCCCTGCTGCTTGTACCCGAACACCAGGTCGATCCAGTGGTGCAGGCGGTGCGACACGTAGTCCGACTCCAGCGCCGCGCGGTGCATGCGGATGAACTCGCGCGGGTCGCCGCGCGCCCACGGAGGTGGTACTACTCACTTGTATATGTCAACATTCCCTTCATAGAAGAGATGGTGGAACACGTTGCAGGCGTCGACGGCGGGCTGTCCCTGCTGCTTGTACCCGAACACCAGGTCGATCCAGTGGTGCAGGCGGTGCGACACGTAGTCCGACTCCAGCGCCGCGCGGTGCATGCGGATGAACTCGCGCGGGTCGCCGCGCGCCCACGGAGGTGGTACTACTCACTTGTATATGTCAACATTCCCTTCATAGAAGAGATGGTGGAACACGTTGCAGGCGTCGACGGCGGGCTGTCCCTGCTGCTTGTACCCGAACACCAGGTCGATCCAGTGGTGCAGGCGGTGCGACACGTAGTCCGACTCCAGCGCCGCGCGGTGCATGCGGATGAACTCGCGCGGGTCGCCGCGCGCCCACGGAGGTGGTACTACTCACTTGTATATGTCAACATTCCCTTCATAGAAGAGATGGTGGAACACGTTGCAGGCGTCGACGGCGGGCTGTCCCTGCTGCTTGTACCCGAACACCAGGTCGATCCAGTGGTGCAGGCGGTGCGACACGTAGTCCGACTCCAGCGCCGCGCGGTGCATGCGGATGAACTCGCGCGGGTCGCCGCGCGACCACGGAGGTGGTACTACTCACTTGTATATGTCAACATTCCCTTCATAGAAGAGATGGTGGAACACGTTGCAGGCGTCGACGGCGGGCTGTCCCTGCTGCTTGTACCCGAACACCAGGTCGATCCAGTGGTGCAGGCGGTGCGACACGTAGTCCGACTCCAGCGCCGCGCGGTGCATGCGGATGAACTCGCGCGGGTCGCCGCGCGCCCACGGAGGAAGTACTACGTCGCCAAGTGCTACTCCAGACTGTTTGTACCCTATAACAATAACTCGTTTTTGTATACATACTCGTATTACAGCGTGAGAGTGTTCATGTCGTGAATTGTTAACGCGCTCGCCAAAATCATACAGCAAGTGTACACGCGCGCATGCACGCATAGGCCGAACGCTTTGCTATATAATTTAATTCTACTTCCCTTAACACTTAGAGAATTCATACGGCAAATAAAATTAATTATTTAGCACACACTAATTATATTAACAATCCCTAAAATATAGTACAATATAGACTCACCTAAATCAAAATTGTTGGAATTCACTAGAAATTCTGGCAAGTAGAAGAATTCCGGTATTAATTCTTTGACATCAGCCATATTGTGTCGCGACGCAGAGTTCCACGCCTCTTTAATCGAATGAAACATTCTACAAAACAACACTAGTGTTAGTAACCGTACTTTATAATATTTAAAAAATAATCTCATGTATGATGTATGGTACCTATCAGCCAAGTCGAAGTGTCCACCCTGAAGCTTCAAGAAATGTTGCGTGAAGGGTTCCATTCTCACTAGATACGAGCACACGATCATTGCAGAAGAGTAATGTGTTCCGTAGTGATACGGAGGTGTTTCACCGTGTGGGTCGTCCCATTCCTGCAATTTTGAAAAGCCGGTCAAATGCAAGTCAGCTTCGTACACCAAGGATCCTGTACCTTCGAAGGCCAGTATGTAATACCTAGTGGTTTTTGAGTTACATATACTAATACAGCTAAGCATACAAAATGTTAAACAAATCTTGAGAGGAAGTTTGTAAACATGAGCGTGATAATCAGGGTTCGCAACAGGTAGTTTTTAAGTACCAAATGACGTCAAATATGCTACTACGAAATCTTAATATGGATATGCCTTTTTTAATCCCGTGATTGATTTAGTATTCTAAATTTGTTTACCTGCTTTGGACACAAAACATTTATTTTCATTCGAAAAAAACATAATTAAAAAATAATTTATTAATAAAAGTGATTGGTCCCTGCCCGGTAAGTCGGATAGCAGGTTTTGCTGCTCAACACAGCGTGTACTCCGCGTAGATATTATTTCTTTCTCTTTCTATATTACTACCGCTACAAGGCGGGGTGCGGGGTGGACGTTGCAGGGTGAGAAGATGATCGGTTAGGAGGGAGGGTGGGGTATACATTTTGCATTACTCGTCTGCTCCCGTGCGTTGAGTGTGCGTGCATTTATTTTCGATGTTGGATTTTTATATAAATTGGCTTATATTTTTTGGATTCTGTGTTACTTGACAATTCGGGCAATGTTTATTGGACTGTGACTTTTAAATTTTGATAGTTGTGCTGCTGTTAAATTAAAATACTTTGTGTTCAAGTTTTTTTGTGTTTTACGTAGGTATTCCATTTGCACGACAAACCAGCAACTCCACCATTTTGTTCGTGCCGTCATGGAACACCCAACTATAAGGGAAGACGTTGTGCAAAATTAGATCAAAGACGATTCAGATTTAATCTACGACCATGCAAGTGGAACAATATTTTGTACGAAGTGTGAAACTTCTGTAAAAGCTACAAATAAAAGCAATTTAGACCGGCATGTTAATGGAGCTACACATAAAGGAACTCGAAATTCACCAAAGGAAGACTTCTATTTTGATTTAATTGAATTTTTAATTTCGTGTAACATACCTTGGTCTCAGGCCAAAAACACCGCATTCAAAAAGTTTTTCTGCAAAATAATTATGTTGCAAATGCCGTGGCAGATCTGTACCTGACGAATCGTAACTGCGAAAAGTTTATTTAGAAACAGTTACAAAAACAGAATTCAAGAAATCTATACCAAAATAGGAAATACCAAATTGTGGGTATCCTTAGACGAGACAACAGATATATTAGTTAGACTCAGGACTTTAAGTCCATTGAAACCATACAAGCCACACTTGATAGCTTGTAGAGTATTAGAAAAAGTAAATGGGAATACAATTTCTCTATTTGTTATATAGAAACTTTTCAAAATATGTGAGGCAATTCTTTTGAATCTAGAGTAAATGATGTGTTGATAATGTGTACAGATAGTGTAGCATACATGTTGTTAGTTGGGCGTATTTTAAATTTCCAATACTTGTCCACATTACATGTTTAGTTCACGCATTGCACCGCCTCGTTGAACAAATAAGAGTTCAATACAAGAATGTTGATACGTTAATATCGAATGTAAAAAAACATTTCTTAAGTCTCCAAGTAGAGTAAACATTTTGAAAGAAAAATACCCAGATTTACAGCCTGTTATTACAAGATATAGAAGAGGGGCACCTGGCTAGAGGCATCATTTTACTATGCCAAATATTTTGACATAATACAAGACGTATTTACTATGTTAAACAACCAGGATGCAATTTGTATTAGAAATGCAAAAAATGCAATGAACAATGAAAATTTACAAACACAATTGATTTATATAGAGGAAAACTTTAAAATCATTCAATTAGCCCTGGCAAACTTGCAAAAGCAAAACCTGTCTATTACGGAAGCTTCAGAAGTTTTTGACGAAGTGAGAGTAGTCATTAATTGGACGGGAAATGATGCACTACTTGCACTACAAACAAAACTTGAACAAATTATGAGTCGAAATCCAGACTTGGATGTCGTTAGAAATATTAGCGTTACAAGCCAAGAAACATGGATTTTTGCTCCGCTGAAAGAGCAATTTCATTATATAAGTGGGTCTTGCACCCGTATCGAAACCATTAAAAGAAGAAAACATTGAAAATTATGATAATATATTTTAATTCTTTATTAAATTATGTGGACGATGAACCTTTAGCTTCCACCAGTGTTTCTAACATAGTTGAAATAGATTCTGATTGATTTGTTGTTATTTCATTCCATTTCATTGATTTGTAGATACTGTTTAATAAAAAAATATATACTTAGAGTCAAAGGAGACGTTTCATTTTTGTATGGATCTCTGGCTACAACATGTACGTGGTTAAAAATCCTAGGAAATTAACCCATAAACATATTTAAACTAAAAATATCCACATTAAAACAATATTGAAGATGGACAAAATAAAAATCGAAAATATTTGACGTTTATCTGAACAATCATGGCGGAATATTATGACCTTAAAGCTATGACATTTACATAACCTATAAAGTACAAAAAAACTAGTCAGTGAATTGAATCGCTTCTATAAAGCGTGTTGCCACGTTTTACGACTCTCTAATAGGCACCATTGGAAAGTTCACATTGTCATTACATCACGACTAGTTTATAAAAAGTAAAAACGTATGAATACAAGGAACTGAAATAGGTACACTTAAATGAAACAACAATTTGGTTTTTTAATATTTATTGTGTATCAATCCATCTCATCACTACCTTCTAGTATTAACACATCGTCAAGAAATGATGCTGGAGTTTCAATATTACTTTGGTACCGAGCCCAGCCAAGGTACCAGACTACTGTCATCACATGAGCACAACATCCAACAGTTCGCATTCCACATACGCAACTGCAATAATAGCCCTCTATACTGTTTGCCCAATTGGATGGTAGAGAACAAACCGTTAAACAAAGCCAAAGTCGTAGGGAATCGGTCAGAACGAGTAAAACAAAATAACAGCAGAAGTCACGAAAATCTAAGCGCACGCGCAAACGACAATACATGACTAAGAAATCATTGACAGAAATATAATTGTCAAGTGTTAACGTCAAAATGTCATCAAGAATATTTCGTTCCGAAATGCACAGGACCTGTAAGACTGGTGCAGTTCTATAAATATACTTTTATCATAAGGTTTGGGTTCTAACAATTACTTGTATTTATTTGTATTGTAGTCGCAATATGCTACAATGTAGGTATATATACCTAAGTATTTTTATTTCATATCTTTGTGATATTTATCTTCTATCAGTTTATCTTATACAATTTCTGAACGCATTATCTAATGCTACAATCCATTGTACCGCCATATTGAATATGGCAATAACAGAAAAAATATTTTCGTCTTGTACAATCTCAATTACAAGTAAATTCTTGAAATAGCATTTTTCTCCGATTTCTGGTAATATTTCCTCTTTTTTGACGTACCGTACATTTTGTAGCCGAAAATGTAACATCTCCTTTGTTTTATTTTTCCATCTCTCTACTCTCTTTGCACATAAAATAGAAAATAATTAAACTTTATCAAGCCGCCAGGCGGCGAGTACTAGAATTTCGTCAAGCGCCATTTGCCAGCGTGTTACCTGTAACGCTACTTAGTTTGTATTTAACACAGAAAAAAAGAGTTTTTAAGACAATAATATCAATAACGGAAGTTTGAGAAAACAATTTTTATTAATCCCCAATTAATTAATACATGCTAAGATTTCGTAGGTAGTTTTACGTCATTTGGTACTTAAAAACTCTACCTATTCCTGGTGATAATACTATATTTATAATTCATAAAATTATTATGTCGGTATTGTGTGTCATATGACAATTTAACGTATGAAAATATGACTATGGCGCATGTATCTTTTAATTCTTTGGTTATATCTTTCTATCTTTCAATTACGCGCTGTATAAATGTGAAGTAAATATTTAGATGATTTTAATAAACTTATTTCGGATTTTGTGTTTTGCTTTTAACTCTAGCAAATGAGGTATTTATTTGAACAGTCGTAATGTACAAAAAGCGTACAAAAGTAACTTACCTTATATCGTTTCCTAAATTGTTCTAATCTGTCTGAGCTTTGAGCACCCATCGGCTTAGTTAAATCGCGGAAGGTAGCCGGGTCATTGAGGTCCAACTCAAACGAGTCATAGTCCGCCAGGATCCAGGGAAATACAGGGTACTGCATCAGATCATTGTAGGATCGACCAGCCAGTGTGTTCAAATGCATTAAATATTGGAAGTTTGATATCTCTCCTCTCTGTAAGAAAAATATAATATAATTTATATCTATATCTTTTTTTGTAAGTATAAAGACATATTTAGGACTCACTCATCAAGCGGTTATTTGAGCGAACCGTCTATCACAGGGACGACCAATAAATTAGATCGTTGTTAGGCAAATGTGTCGAAAATTATCAAGTAAGACACCGCGTAAATGCAAGTCTGTTGTATAGTCAGTGCCATAAGTGGCTTAACGTTTAACAAATTTGTACAAGTATTTTATGAATAAAGAATTTTAATTATTATTATTCTGTATTTTTTAACTATGACCAACAGACTGCAACGCAGAAGGTCTCGGGTTCAAACCCATGTCGCGCACCTCTGCCTTTCGGAAGTTATATGACTTTTCGAGATTATGTGCGTATTGATTAACAACTATCGCCTGCTCCGTGCCTCAGAGAGCACGTTAAGGCGTCGGTCCCGGCTGTCATGAACATCTATGGCAGTCGTTACTGGGAAGTCAGTGCCCTATAATATCCTGACACTGGTCTAGCCTTAGAGTATCGTTAGCCTTCGGGTTGCAGAGGTCAGGTGGCAGCCGCTCCGTGTAAAAACTGATATCCAGTCAAATCCGGTTAGACCAGAAAAGCCGACCTCAATTGACTTGGGAATAATAAAGGCTAGGGAGAAGGAACTATCTTATTAATAAAACTGCTATAAAAACCTAGCACTGATAACAATTTTGAAAGAAAGAGGCAACTGAAATATCGCCTTATGTTGCTGACTGTACAGAAAAATAATCTCGACAGTATTTTATCCGAGTCTTCCTCACGATCTATAGTTCCTATAGTCCCATTACGGCTATAGTTAATTTGTTAAAGTATATATAGTTTAGATAATGAGTAGACTGACCAGCCACCGCTGCGTGACGGAGGTGTCGCCGATGAGCGTGGCGAGCAGGCCGCCGGGCTGTTCGACGGCCACGCCGCGCTTCTGCCCCGCCACCGAGCCCGCCGCGCTGTCCGCCATGCCCGTCGCCAGCGCCGTGAACCTACTGTACACCTGCACACGCACACTTCATTCAAACATTACTATATGAAAATTATATACTTCACGGAACGAGAACACGAGAATCGGTCATTCGTGTTCAACCCTATGTCAATTTTTATTGGATCTATCAGAAAAATGATAGCAAAGGTAGTCTTTAGGTCAGCAACATACAAAACTCGTCGAATTTGAGATGCCACCAACTCAAAACATAAATCGCTGGCGTTTCGTTTCAATAGAATGATATCAACTGAGCGTATATACATAAATATTACTTGCCTTATTAAATAAATGCTTAGCTTGCACTTGTCTACAGTAAATATAATTTACTAGAAAGATAATTTACTGTTATTACCTTGTTTCGCACTTTTCTAGGAAAAGCGAGTAAGTAGTTTCTACCATCACTTGAGAAGACTTCTAACGCTATCGGTTGAAGCAAATATCTTCTCTTATGAACTTCCCTGAAACATACGGTAAACATTAATAAAACTTTTAAAGCACATCAACAACATAATAAATTCTACTAATATTATAAATGTGAATGTTTGTGAGGATGAATGGATGTTTGTTACTCTTTCACGCAAAAACTACTGAATATTAATGAAACTTTACAGTATTATTGTTTATACATCAGAATAACATAAAGGCTACTAAAAATCTATCTTAACATAAATCTACATCAACGCGAACGAAGCCGCGGGGAACTAGTACTACATATGTATTAGTTAGTGTACGTACCGAATATCTTCATATAAAAACTTGGAACACTGTCTTTGATTGCTCCTTTGTATACCTTGACTTGGCAATATAGGTTCATAATCATCAGGACAGCTGTCCAAGTCCCGTATCTCTCTATTCTTCAGCAATGTGAAGCCATCAATGACGTAACAGTGCTCTCGACCGAACAGTAATAGGCCTTCTGTAGTGTCCAAACCCTGTATTCTTGCGCAACGGAACATGTGGGTGATCTGAAATGTATGTTGATCAATGTAAAAACATGTCGTGTCTTGTCATTTTGGTACGTATTTCTTAATATAAATGCAATGTTGTAACCAAATTCTTGATATGGGTACTCGCATATCGAGAATATGATCGAAATGAGCATTGAACTTGGCGAGATAGCATGATAGAAAACGTACTTAAGGAATAGGGAGCTACCGAGTTATAACGTCAGCAAGTCAAACTTTGCTTCAATTTGCAGCTTTACATACTACTTTAGAAGTAAATAAATTTATAACATTTTACACTGAATGGTCTCTAATCCATAGGATTGGGTTGTAGCACACAGATATTTACCATTGCTTGCAAATCGTTTTAATGTTGGGCAATGTATAAACCCCTATCTTTTCTATAATAGGTATTTTACAGAGGACTCAACCATCAACAGATATGGAAGTAACTGACTAGATCACCCATCTAGTCAGGCACTTACATGTCTGTCGATGGTGTAGGTGAAGTGATAAAATATACTTTTCTGGTACAATTAATAAAATCTTACCTTTTCGTGATGTTCCAGCAGTCTTAGTAGTGTTTGATTATCTGGTGGTGGCGTAGGCTGTTCATCTTCATCCTCATTATCAGGACCATCCTCATTTCCTGAAGTAATTAATACTATTAGATAGAGCGTAGATTCAACAGGTTTGTATCGTTTAAGAATAATGTTTGTTCAACATACCTTCACCGGAATACTGGTGGTTCGTGCCTCGACTGACAACGCCGCTGCTCACGAGATCCGAGGGTGAACCGTCGCCGTTCGCTTCGTCGAGTGATGTCTCTCGACTGCTATAATGTTATAAAACTATTTATAAAAGCTATATACTGAAGACTTCTGTAAACATTTTTTTTGAGTTTGCATTAATAAATATGTTTATTTATTTCGGGGATATAGAATTGGAAATCAGTATTTGCTCACATTTTTAGAAAACTGTTTTTTTTATAGTAATGCCTTAACCACTTTTGCTTGAAGCATTTGTTTAGTATCTCTTGGAAAAATATGTTTTATGTCTGTAAATTATAATAATAAAATATAATATAATATTTTCTAATGAGTGTCGCTAGCAACAGAAGGGTCGTTAGTTACACAGGAGTTTTGTACTTTTGGACACACCAACAGGCGAAACAAAAATGAGAAGTTTAAATAAGTTACCTGGCAGGTTCTTGAGATGTATCGGGTAAATCGGTAGATTCGACACCTTCAGCTTCGCCTAAATTGTTGCCGGCCGCTCGCCATTGTTGGTATACTCGATAGTATTCCTTGCTGTCTATACTCTGAGCCACTTTATACTTGAGTTGTTTCTAGACTCGGAATAAAAATTAATTCTTGATAAGATGAAATCCAGACACTATGAAATATTTTGAATATAAAGCAATTATATACCTTACAGATGTATAATTTTTTGTTAATATTTAATTAAAGTTACGTGTTCATCATAACTGATACGTATGTACATAGTATTGGTAATAGCAACGTATCGAATAAAGGCAAACAGGTTTTAGAGAATTCTTTGATAATGAGTAGATATGATACAGGGTACAGTATCGTCTACAAAAGCGAATAGATGACGGTGTGTGGGTGTGTGGGTGTGTGGGTGTGTGTGCGCGTGTGCCTCACATTGTCGGGATCGTCGAGGTCGGGGCGGTAGGGGTAGTGCGCGTAGAAGAGGTGGTTGCGGCGCAGCATCTTGCGCATGCGCGCGGGCCCCTCGGTGCAGTCGAGCGCCCACTTGTGCAGGCGCGAGGCGCGCGGCGGGCCCCACAGCGCGCGCTCGCGCGTGAGCTCGCGCCACGCGCCCGCCCACTCCGCCTGCACGTAGCGCGACGTGTGCCGGCGCGTGTTGGCGGCGCCGCCCACCGCCCCGCACCACGCCTGCCTGCATACGTACGTTATACTCCGCTCTGTCTTACTTCTCTTATTTACTTTACTAATATGCCACATGTACAAAACCATATCTGTAATATACATAATGGCTTATATGTCGGTTTTTAAATAAAAATAGACAATGTAAATTCTAAATAAGAAAAATAACAGTTTTTACACTATCGAATGCCATGTCGAAAAAAAGATTTCCGAGGACATTTTTATTTATATTGTAGATTTGAAGACCTTAGGATATAAAAAAATAGAATGCCGTGAAATAAATTTATATTTTTTACAAAAAATTAAATAATGTATATCAATACTATTTATATTGCGCACACTTAGAGAGAATTAACATAATCAAAATTGTTATGGAAATAGACCACATAAAACGACAATAAAATAAAATTACAGTTGAATTTCGACTATAGACCGACCACCAGTATTAAATAGACTTACCGAACTAATTGAACGTGATCCTGCATGTATGCTAGAGCATGATCCCGAGGCGGATTTGTCCGCTGTTTAGCAGAATCTTCCTTCTTCACTTTAGTTCTTGAAGCAAGACGCGTCAATCCGCCAGTTACCTTCTGTATCTTGGACTGAATCTGATTGTGTAACTCCCATGGCACTCGATATGTAGCCTAAACAATATAAATAATATTATAATTAAAAATATAAATTAATGTTTTAGTTAGTTAGTTTGTATTTTATTATTATTTTAGTTGACTTAGCTACAATATGATTGCCGGAATTATAACGAGATGGGTGTAAAAACCCAAGATTCAACCTCTTCGTCTTCATGTGACATATTTTTTTCTTTCGTCCACTTTTTGTAATGACCGACTGCTGGGCAAAAGCCTCTCCCCTGGACTTTCAAATCACTCTGTTGGCGGATATCCCCTGACATTATGACCCCTATATCTCGTGGGTCATTTGACCCACAGGGCCCATATTGACAAAATCATCTACACACATCAATCAACTTCTGCCATGCAATAATAAAATTTTAATAATTTAAAGTAGCTTTCTACATTACTGCTACTAGCAAAATCTGATGATTCAGAAGTGTATGATGGAGTGGCCGGCAATGTCTCCAGATGCAAATCCCATAGAAAATGTGTAGTCCTACGTCAAAATGCAACTCAGGGAGAAGCCAGTATACACGGAGAAACAACTCTCTTTTCAAATTTATTTATATGGCGTCCTTTACCATCCAACGGTAAAGAGGTACGCTGAAAACCTTGTCGGAAGTATGCAAAAATTGCGCAAGAACTACTATATGTACGTTAACATAAAATATGAAAATATTTGTAATTTACTTCTTAATTAGAGGTGTCACGTTCTCGTTAAACACAGTGTATATAGGTTATTAGGGTACGGCTTAAATTGGTTGTTTGTAATCGTTATTACATTACAATCTATACTAATATTATAAAGCTGAAAAGTTTGTATTTTGTTTGTTTGAACGCGCTAATCTCAGGAACTACCGATTCGCATTATAATAAAAAAATATTTTAGTGTTGGATAGCCCATTAATCGAGGAAGGCTATAGGCTATATAACATCACGCTATGACCAATTGGAGCGGAGCAGCAATGAAAAATGTTGCAAAAACAGGGTAAATTCTCTTATCTTACATGAAGCAGACGAAGTGGCGCTGGTGGTCAGCTAGTAAAAATATAAAAGAAAAATTCGAACAAAAAAGATCAACTTTGTTTATGTAAGCAGTGACGGTTTTGTTATACAATAATGTTGCTTTAAATTATGTTTTGAACTTAATTCAAAGTCGGATCGTTTTAAAAAACTGCTAACACAAAATAACAAGGCGTTTCCTATGTAAATTACAGTAAAATGAAAATAATTAGAACCACATCTTAATTACGGTATTTTACAACACGTACGCAATAAACAGAATTAGTTTTTTTTAAAAGCAGTAGCTTTCCCTCTGTTCTGAGGACGTGTTCTAAGTGGCTCTGCTAGGGAGTATGCTCTGCAGCAGAGCCACAACCAATGCAAATTATTTCGTTACCTAGTGTACGTACAGCGATAACGGCTTAACTACATTATGTACGATTGACGTACATCACTTTTAGATATAACGAATCGGTATTTATTATCATCACTTGGCGACGTTGCCAAACCGTCGCCAAGTGAGTTAACTGCCTTACGTTTCAATATGAATTTAAAGATACATATGTAGCCGATGCCATGCCATGCCGAAGCCATGACGACGTCGCGCGTCGCCATGGCTTCTCGGTGAGATAGGCCCTTAATATTACTGATTCATACTTAAGTGAAAACATAAAAAAATATATCTATTGGAAAACGAAGCATTGAATAGTGAAAATAAACATGCAGGAATTCGAAAAATAAATCTTACAATCTGACCATTTGTTTACATTTTTTTATCTCGACTCGTTGGCCTTACTATAGATAAGAAACTACATATAGAGTAGCAAGTTTTGTGCGAACCAATAGCTCTAGTATGCTTATAGGCGCGGTTCCTATATTCAAGAAAGTCGTTGTTAAGGCTACGGACATTTAAATTTTGACATTATTATAAAATAGGTGTCAAAAATGGAATGTCCGTAGGTAAAACGACTCGCTTCTTCAATTTAGGTACCGGGTTATAATGAATGACTGCACGGATGGCGTAGTGTTCTAAATGGTCGCCGGTCGGTTCGAATCCGACACGAGACAAAAATTTGTGTATCCACAAATGTTTGTTCCAAGTCTGGAAGCTCTTTCTGTACGTTTTTTAAATGTTTGTAAAGTCGCCCGCGATACAGGTATTATTCATAGTGCGTCTTAATAAAGAAAATAAGGGTGACCTTTCTCTCGGTGTCGATGTAGTGTATCCATAACTTGTGGGCGGCGTCACTGAGCTGGTCGCGCACGGCGGGCAGGTCGGGCGCGCGCGCGTTGCCCAGCGGCGCGTGTAGAGACACCTTGAACACCTCCTCGATGGCCGGCTTCTTGCACACGTACAACTCCTCCCACACGCGCCTCGCCGCGCCCGCCATCAGGTTACGTCCTACGTGTTATATAGCTTTACTTTATAAAGGTATACTAAACTACCTATATATATATACTACCTATCCACATTGTAACGCTATCATTATACATGTTAGAATTCCCTGACGGCACCTCCTAAACTGGTAATTCGGTCGGACCGCTTGTACCTAAATATAACTCACACTACCACGATCGGCTAAAAGTCTACATTCCCTACGCCAAACGGCAGCGTCATATGAACGTCAATTGTATACGTAAAATAATAAACACGAGGTATTTTTACGTAGTAAAGTCAGATATTAATAGTTTTTTTACGAATATACTTTATATTCATAAAAACTTATACATTTCATTAAATTCACACATAATTAAGCGCCCACCAAATCTGGACGTCAAAACTAAACTACCACTAACACTACCTAATGTTTAAGGAGAAGAGTGGAGTCACCTAATATAAGCAACTCCATGTTTAAAAGGTGATCTCATAACAATGTAATTTAAATGTATTGTGTGACTGAAATAAAGATATTCAATTTTTTAAACTTTGTTAATAAGATGGTATCCGTAAATTCCTAAATCAATAGCTATAATACAAAAGCTATAAAAATAAAACTATTTAAAATCATAGATACCTTGGTGTGTAGTAAGTTTATCATCCCGGGACTCTAAGTCGCCGCTAGGATTGACATGCCACGTCGTACGCATGTGTGAATCTAGCGCAATCTTCATATTGGAGCTCAATTGTACTAGACAGTACGTTAGACATCCAATAAACTCGAGCTCGTGGTTGCCAGCTCCAAAGATTAGTAACCTAAAAAAGCCAATATTAATCATATACAAATTATATTAGGCAGGGATCTTAAACAACAGCAACTGCGGGACAAATAAGTAGCGTTTGCGAGCCCGTATTAACCCGACGGACCTAGCTTACAAAACACTGATGTAAGATAATAAAAGATGCTTACACATATATGGTGACCTGCAAAAATGCATACCCACGTCAAAATTAAAATGTTATAAGCCAGTCATTTACGCCATCTAACGGAAATCGATACAAGAACTGTAAAGTAGTTTAGTTATATAAGGTACGGTATGCATGGAGTATTACAGACGACTGTACATATACACACATACATACCTATTAGTTGTCAGCTTATGTAAAGCTTCCAAAACTGACATTTGGTCGGCAATGGAATCCGTTGAACGAGATAGAAGAAACAATATCGTTCTGTTCAAACAGTGGTGTAATCCTTCCAGAGATATTACTGATGATTTCTTTTTCGCTTGCGTCACTAATTTTACAATAAAATCGAATACCTGTAACAATATCAATATGACATGACAAACCGCATACCTAAGCAAGAATAATAACAATCCTAGAATTTACATTATTTGTTTAACAACAAGATTTTGCCACAAAATACATTTTGCCTGTATTATTTTTGCAAAGAATACGACAAAAAACATAATGAGTCTGTTACACTCAGGTCGGAAAAATCAGTAGCAAAGTACACAAGCAGTTTGGACATCCATAGAATAGATTATAGGTTAGCTATAAGTATAATTCATTTCTATAGCGTAATATCCAAATCCTTTTCACACTAAGAAGCGACCCGTGCCCAGCAGTGGGACGGTTTAATACAGGGCTGATATTATTATTAATATTAGGTTCATACCTCGTGAGGATCTCTTGAAAGTTGTCCCTGCCATAGCTTATCAACCAATCTTGCAGCCAAATAACAAACGTTCGATATATTAGACTCCGATCCAAATAGCTCTATATTCAATAAATTCTCCATTATTGTTGTAAGAACTTCTGTTTGGTATTCTATCTGTTGTTGACTTGAAGAGTTTGGAGGAGACGCGTCTAAAACCAGATCGATTACCTGAAAAGTAACTTTCGATTAATTATTACACTATTGTCAAATACAAACACCACCATGTGTGTTGATGTGAACGGTCGTATTGACCTGTGCGCCACGAGAGATAAATATGTACGAAGCTCTTAAACATACACAACAGTCTAGCATAAGTGCGTTTCGTAATATCCGAGTGCAGCAGGAAGTCCCGATATTATATGATAGTAGTTATCGTATGCGTAGGCGAATGCGTGTGGGTTACATAACAGATAGGATGTTTTGGGTTTTGATAAAGCGTGCAGACATAATGGCGCCTATAGACTGCCGTTCAGTAAAGCTCAGTCAAGTTCAATATGGTCATAATTCGAATTTATTCTTATAAAATATAGTACTTGATTATGCTTATGCTATATTAAAAGTAACTCGCGATATTTATTAACCACACCTTGATTATCAGAACACCAAAACATATTCACAAAAAAATTGTAAAATATTATAACTTCTTTATTTATCAGTATTTGACAATGTTATTTTTCCTACTCAACTAATCCATTTGATTTATGGAAATAAAATACACCAAGATCACATAAAGAAATAATGTCCAAAAAATATGGAATTGACTGAACTTAGACTGAAAAGCCGTGCATATTAATCTTACTGATTTAGTATTGGAATTACAATCAACGCAATGGGAATAATATACGAAGTTGGAAATATTTTGTTAATACAGCAGCGTTAGTTACTTCATATATTAGTCAATTACAAGGTTTTATAGTAAAAAAATCCCCATATTTACGCAATAAAAGTAGGATCTCCCTGGAGCGGAGCAAGGGCTACATGGAGTACAAAACATTGACGAGGGCACTGAGTCAGTTGCGCATTCCGCGTTCTAGAACCAACATCGAAGCTAATACTTAGTGAGTTAGTCCTCTTAGACCTTTATTAATTGTATTATTCTACTACGCATTGTTGTCGGCCTCAATTGTAACATGCAACACAATGTGTACACATTGAAATAGTTCACACAACATAAATACACTAAATGCAAATAAATGATTACACATTCTAAAAACTATGCAGGATATTAATATTTTATTTCGCTTTAATGAGCCAATTAGCCAGAATCCAGACATAATGAACTAAGCAATGTCTGGACCCCGAGGTCAGAGTGCTGGCATAAAGATTAAAGCTACGACAAACAATGGAAACTTTACAGCTAATTATCTTTAAGGCAAAATTTGAAGCAGTTCTACAACTTTTGCCTAATTAAAGCGTTCGTCCATTATTCTATCGTCGCATTTTTGTTTGTGAACATTTTTATAATTATGTATCTGGTAAGATGTATGAAAACATTTACTTATTCAAAATATGATTTGTCAAAATGTAATACCATACCATAATGTTAATCGGCTAGAAAGCAGGTCACCCAAACATTTGTGTTCTGCTCATGTTAATTAAAGCAACCACAAAGAAAATGATACTTGCTTCATCATTTAGGATTTCAGTCAATAGTCAAATAAAACGAAATGTATATACAATAAATCTTTATAAAAAGATTATTCCGAATACGAATGTGATTTCTGATGATATATTATGAATTGCCCAATTTTATACATCGCGAAAAATTAATTCATGGAATGAATTCCTCATTCAATATAAAGATAATTTAACAATTTGGAAATTCAACGTAAGCGTATATGTGATGAGCAATGATCAGTACAGGTTCTATTGTTTAAGAGAGCATAGCGGTGAATATTCATAATTTGCTTTTAAACGAGTCGCATAGGTATACTCTCTTTGTAAATGCTTGCAGACTTAATAAGTAATTCCTGTATCTGAATATAATTATAGTGTCATAATTTAAGAGCTATCTGTGATTCTCAATAAATGTTAATCTAATAATTCAATAAAATGACTTTGGCTGTGAGTACACATTAGTCTCACAAGTGACATACCGGAGCAGTTTTCCCAGTGACGTTAAGCGGCAGAGAGTCGAGCACGATGACTCGCAGAAAGTCCATGACGCCCTGTCGCACGGGGTGTTGTGTGAGCGCGCACGACACGTTACTGCCCACTATCACGTCCTTCTCCGACCCTGGCGTAGACGCGCCTGAGCTTTCGCCGGACTCGCATATAGCTGTTAAAACGGCCAGTAATAAATCAGACACAGATTAGTAATGGATAATATGTTAAAATTCTAATGTTAAGTACGATCACAGTAAAATTAGTAGCATCGACAAGTTTTAAAATACACTTAATAAATTAAAAATATGATACAAACTCTAAAACAGAAAAATTTCAAATTTATGTTATGTTAAAGAATCTACTCGAGCATACCCATACTCGAGTAGATTCTCTTCACTTTTAAACTTGGGCCCTAAATTGGGTGCACGCTTCTGTCAGATTTTACCATACTAAAACATAAAAATGGTAAACATGTACCAAAATATAACTTAGCTAATTAAAACCTCCTGAAAAATGTATCTCTTCTACTGGTTATAATTTAAAGGCACACCCGATAGATCGTAGTAAAAAGTATGCAAGTATTCAAATCAATGTAATTTGCTTTGATGCAAACAGTTAATCTACGTTCTAGATACTTACGCATATGAATATCATCTGTCGAGTTTGGCGGGAAAAGTATCGACGCCAACGCTGTTAAAACTTCCGCAGTCATCATGATTGGCACGAAGTCTGGTAACGTATTGTACAGCGAGAATAGTACCTGCAATTTATTTAACAATCATTAAAGAAAATTGACGTTTTAATAACAACATAGGGATATGGATGGGATGATATCAGATAAAATAAATGAGAATGAAAGTCAATTATAAATAACTAGCGATCCGCTCCGGCTTTTCACGGGAAGTACAAAACTAAAACAAATTATACACCTACATCTTCCTCATGGATCACTCTGTCTGTTGGTGAAAACCTCATGAAAATCCGTGCCTTAGTTTTTGAGTTTATCGCGAACATACAGACGGACGCGGTGGGGGACTTTGTTTTATAATATGTAGTGATCAAAATAATGAACATACAACAATTAAAAAAGTAAAAAAAATATCTATATTTATTGAGATCATAAAATACACTTACAAAGGCCACATCTGAACGTCTAGATTACACTAACTAAACTATGAGTTTACAATTACCTGTTGCCATGCGGGTTCATATATAACATAGAAAGTATTATATCTTGCGGCTTTTGCCCGGGTAACGCTTTGGTTTCTTCTTATGGCGGACACAATTTATAATAATAATAATAATAAAAGTACGAGCGATGAGACGTGAATTGCGCTAAGTTCCAACAGACGACTTTTTACGGAAAACAGAGCTCACAGTACGAGTCAACAGTGGCAAATAGAGGAGCTTGATTTAGCGTTATTAGTACAATATTTGGAAGATGAGGTACCATCAGAAGCCGAAAATAATCGTATTGAGGATAGTGAAATTTTAATGCGTCACCGTCTGCACAGCAATTATTAAAAAAATTAGGGAATATTTTCATCTTACACCTGTTTTATTTGATTGTAGGAAATTAATTGCTTTAAATTTCTCTCATATCACACCTCAATTTTTGTTTACGAACTCGCACAAAATAGATATGCATTTTGCAATAAATTGTTCACCGCTATGAAAAGTCGTTCAGACGGCCGTCATGCAAATGGCGGCACCGTTATTTGAAGTTATGGGGTTAAGCAAACCACGCCATACTGTATTCGTAGCTAACGTTTTAGTGACGTTTGTCGACGCTATATAGTGACATCTAAAACACCGCACCGCAGCCACCGCTATTCGATGAAACCAAAGTAAAACTCTCAATACATATGGCGCCAAATCCACAATGTTACGTCGCGTCCTGTAAGGTAGCGCAGGTTCTCTTCATCGCGTTTCGGTCTGATCTGAAAGTACCTAGCGGGTAACTTATAGTCTAGCAAGGTCTCAGTGGACGTGTGAGACACGGTGTTGTAGTGTAGTGAAGGCGTCACCTGCACGATGGCGACGGGGTGGTCGGCGAGCCAGTCGGGCGCGGCGGCGCGCTCCAGGTGCGCGAGCGCGCGCGCGGCGCCCAGCAGCAGCACGACGGCGTCGGCGCACAGCGTGATGCGCGCCGCCAGCGCGGCGGGCGACTGGCGCGCGGGCGCCGCCGCGCCCCACGCCGCGCCCCACACGCGCTCCACCGACACCACGCGCTCGCCGCTCCACACGCGCATGGGCTGCCCCAGCGCCAGCCCGAACAGCAGGTAGTACAGCTCCGGGATCTGCAGGTGCGCCGGCGTCAACCTGACCCGACGAATCGACAACTCGTATTTTAGAACATCAATGCAATGACAGCTCTTTTTTAAATCGCACTTATTATGATTGTTTAATTCGACAGCTACTGTGACATTTAATACGGACTGTTAATTTTTAAAATAAAATCTTTAAAAATTGCGACAACGTCGCAACAGCACCGGTCCAACGCAGCAACGTCACAGCACCACCACCTCTAATAAATCTAACTGCTAATCGCCAACGCACCCCCCGCTAAGAGGCAGCTCGTTGGCCGCGCGCCGCCAAAAAATTGCCCGCTAGCTGATCGTGCACTATTTGTTAGGTAACATTTATGTAAGTAATCTCGCTTGTGAAACACGCATCTCTCTTCACGTTATAGTTCAGTTTACTCTGCACAACATGAAAGACAGAAGCTGCCCGACGTCGGTTAACACACCGCTAGCAGCATCACACCGCAGCCGAGCGGGCCGTATGCTTGAATCGCGCGGTTTACTAGCGGGAAGCGCGTTTACGGCGAGCCATCGACTGTTTTATCTTATCATTTTAAAATCTACTTTAATAATATAATTTTATATTTAATAAAATAAATGTATGTAATGTACCCTAACCTACCTATGTGCTTTATTTTAGTTTTTCTAATAGTTTTAAAGATTTTGTTAACAAAAGATTAATAAAATAAATGCATTTAGGTTCCTTCACATAAAGGGCACTCTCTTTTCCACAGAAAAATCTCGGGTCAAGCTTTTGTGATATATAAAATTGTATAATGTAACAAAATAATGGGTCATTTAAATTAGTAGTATTTAAATAAAAGCTTGTCCTTGCTCCTTCTCTACATAAATGATCTTCCTGATGCGATCAATCAAAAGTGTATCCTTTTTGCGGATAATACAACTCTTATAGTCAAAATTAACGACTTTAAATCTTTAGAAACAGAAGTCAAAATAGCAATTAATAAGTCAATAAACTGGTTAGTAGAAAACAATCTCAAAATCAACATTAACAAGACAAACATTATACAGTTTCAAACATACAAACCTAACACAGCTCATCTAGAAATATCTTACAATAATCAGTTCCTAAACAATGTTGAAGAGTGTGTTTTTTTAGGTATCTCTGTGGACAAATATTGTAACTGGTAGCCACATATACAAAAACCTGTCAATAAGATTGATCGATTCATCTTTGTTTTAAAAAGAGTTAGAGTAACAGTAAATGAAAAGGCCTTACTACGATACGGCATCGTAGTCTGGGGCAATTCAGTGGACTGATAAATTATTTGTAGCCCAAAAGAAATGTATTAGAGCAATTTTTAATTGCGACTACCTCGACAGTTGTAAACTCTTATTTAAAATACACCAAATTCTCCCATTGCCATGTATATATTAGAAATCTGTATCTTTGTTAAGAATAACTCTCCTCACATATCAAAAAATTTAAAAATTTGGAGATAAAGTTGGTACCAGGCATAAAAATCGTCTAGAAATATCGAAAATCAGCTTAGAATTATATAAACGCAACTCATCCTGTATGGCCATATAAACAATTTCGTAGAGAGTTATGCAAGCTACTACAAGAAAAAGTCTATTACAACATTAATTAATATCTTCAAGACAAATTAATTAATCAGCTCTATAAAATGTAAGTAATAAATTGACATTTCAACCCTTGACATTAATATTGTTACGGGTAGTGCCATCTGACGGCAATCGGCAGTCCCTTCTAATAATTGATTATAGCACCATCTATTGACATCTTGCGGAACTACGTAGTGTCAGTGCGAGCACAGTAGAGAGAGCGCTAGCACATTCTCGAATCATCGTGCTGTTGCGTGCCGGGTATGGCTTTTCTAGAAAACCCCAGAAACGCTTTACCCGCGTATAAATAGAGCGCACGCGCACCGCCGAGTCAGTTTACTATCGTAAGCGGTAAAGTGTTCATCGAAGCGAATGGAAGCGAAAATACTACGGAGTTTGAAACAGTTACACTGGAAAAGTGTAGTATAGTGTTTGCTGTGTTTTAAATTTAATTGTGTGAGAGAATATAACGTTTGAGTCGGTAATATTGTTTTATATTCTTATCCGTCGAACCCAGCACGTAACAATATATTGTATTTTTCTATTAATAATATAATTCCAGACTTTAAATTTACTTTATTATTGTATTGACTACTGCATGAACTATGAAATAATTTATGTAAATTACCATAGTAGAATGTACAAAATTTAAATATTGGTTAAATATTAGCACGCCACATTTGGCAGAATATGCAGAACAAGAATAATTGAATATCTGTAATAACCATATTCTTGGAAATAAATAATGCTTCTGCTTCTTGTTCTTAAATATTTATTTTTTACTAAGTTTTTTAATCCCCCCAACCCGGAAAACATAACTACGATAATAAACTTCGCTTTTAGCTCCAAATGAATCCAACATCTTCATAGTTTTTATCCACTTGTTTCGCATTTGTGCATCCATTGGAATGAGAAAAATCAATTTTCGGTGTATGGGTGGTTGTATTTGTACATTTTGGCACAAAACATGATTATAAAATCATGTTTTGTGCCAAAATGTATTATGCATTAAGAATGGACATTTTAAAATATTTATTTAAATCTTCTGATGAACAAATGGAAATATGTTTAAACTTAATCATTAACGGTTGGACGGGTTATAATGAGATTTGTTTTGCCCTCCAATTGTCCTCCCTTCTCCTCCGCATCTTTTCACCCAGCATTTTATAGGTGGCAACGCGCAAGAGATATATCTCTGATGTCTACAGTAATTACTTACCATCAGCCAGACTGTGTTGTTTGCTAACCATGCGGCATATTGTAGACAGTGGCGTGGTTGTGTTTCCTGTTTCTGTGGTACGAGAACGCGACAACAGACTAAGCGAGCGTTGTTATATGACGTCACAGGTATCGGGTGCTGAGCCAATGCAATCCGGCGTCGCGCACCTATGTTAGAATTCTATATCACGAGAAGTAACCGACGTATCAAAAAAATATTCTCACGTATTTTATTTTTAAACAAAGAGTACAGAGAGCTCAATACAGAGAGAGAATACAGAAATCAAAATTAGTGAACATTCTTCATTGCGAGTAATGTGCTGTGTCGGAACGGTGCTGTTATAATGAGTGATGATTTTCACATTGACATAGAGACGGCATAGATACGTACTTGCATGAACAGACGTAATAAAAATAATAGTAAATTTTATTTTAGGCATTTCTTAAACTAAGAAAATATGTAAATTATAAACAAAGACAATAATAATCTGCGGTAGAGACAAACCTAATAATATAGAATAACGTTACGATTGATAAGGCACAGCATCGCCTAAAATATAAAATACAGAGGCAAAAAAATAAGACGTGGCTAACAAACAACAGTTAAATTGTAAATTATATTAGTTGTTCACTTACCATCCCATTAAAGTGAATCCAGGGGTGTGTAACAGTGAAGTATGTAGATGAGAATTAGACTGCACAGTGGTAGACACCACAACACCCGTCTGCTGCGCCTGCGCAATCATTTCCGTGTGTCTTAACCAACCGCCATTACCGATGCCTTCACGAAACCTAAGCACCAAAATGTTTTGTATTTAGATCTTTGGTCACGGACAGATACATAATAGGTATTTTGTGCATAAATATAAAAGTGTGAATATTGTGGGAAGCGGGCAATTAAGAAATTGGGTGATTGAGAGAGCACTATGCAGATTGGGTGAGTGGTTGAATAAGAAAGCATAAGTGAGTCATACATAAAGAAGTCAGATAGTGGAAGAAAGTTACAGATGAAATGTGAACATATGAGTGAATGTAAGTGTGCTAGATTGGATGTTGATTAGCAGTAAGGGTTAAATTAGACAGAAGAATATTAGCAAAGTCGATAATTAGACAAATGGAACAACGGTCGAGTAGGAAATTGTTGCGTAAAGACAGAAGATAGATTGGAAAAGTCGGCGATTAGACGAATGGGCTAACAGTAGGGAATTTTTGAGTTGAATGACGGATGGAGTAACAAAGAAATGAAAACGCCACATAATTAATAACGCTATAAGGAAATATATTATTGTGCGTACAACCTGTAGAAGATTTATCTTTGGCATATATATGTACACATTAATACACGCACATATTTTTGTTTATCTATTTAGTTAACTGATGCGTCATGTTTATGTTAGTCAGTAGGTATGAGATAACATACCTTTGCATTATAGCTGATTGTTGACCTTGTCCAGAACACAGCACTACCAATATCCTCAAGGCCCACAGCACCGTTGAAGGATGGACATTCTCCAACATGAAGCTGAGCAGCCAATCCATGCCTAGAACTCTCGATATTTCCTCACACACGATCGTATTTACTAAGTTTCTTGCCGTGAAGAGTAATCCGTGTAAAACGTTGAAGCATTTATTTCGTAGAATTATCTGTTCTCCTTCACTCTCTTTCTCACTGTCACTTTCTTTTGGATTAACATTTTTTTCTGTCTGTGTTGGGAGCGGTAGTGTAAACGCCATGAATTGTCCTAAGCAAAGCAAATCGCTCGGTCGCGGTTGACCACCGAGTAACGCAGCTAGTAGCTGTATCAATACATTCCTTGTGCTAACAACTTTGACGTCGTTTATTATATATAATAGTTTGGAAACTAATTGCAGTTCCCTCATTGTGCGTAAGTTGTGCGTTCTGTGTGCAGTTTCTGTGGCCAACTCTAGTAAGTGTTCCAAAAGAGATTTTATCAAACCACCTGGTGCGCCGAGCCAGACTTCCAGTTCGCAAATTAAATCCTGAAAATATAAAATAGTCAGGCTTTTTGTGTAATTAATAAATTTATTAATTATAAAAGCTTTAACTTAATGGTAACTTCTGAAAGGTAAGGCTGTTGAACTGACAAGTCAGATAGACCATAGCCGAAAAAACCCTAACTACTTTCTGTAATTTTAACAGCGAGGGACCCATTGGTAGTACATTTGCACACCTAAGAGTTCATCATGATTTTCTCAAAGAAAAATATAGTTTACTTGATCAGCGTGGTAGACTATAGCACAAACCTTTTATGCATTTCGTTTCCAGCGAAGGCATAGTTCATAAGCAACATTCATATTTTTATTTGTGTTTATGTTATAAATACCTGAAATGCTGTCAAATTAGGAATAGACGAAGTTTCCTTTTGACTATCAACAGTTCCTACTAGGCCAAATATGAGATGCAGTATATGTGAATTGAGCAATTGTTTCTTCCTCTTCAGAAGCATGGCCAGCGTTTGGTATCCTTTCCTCCTGTCCATCTCTGCCTGCGCCGCCTTGTTGGAGCGCACTACACATACGAGCGCCTTCACGCTGGCGTACAAACACTCCACGTCTTGAGCCATTGCTATTAATCCTAATAATACTGAGCAACCACCAACTGTGTCGATCTGAAAGACATACATAGAAATATTACTATATGATTTACAAGTGTAATGCTTAATTATCGCCTTGTTCATAGTTAACTGAAAATACTATAAGAGACCATTTGTGATATAATATCTTTTAATTATTACTTTTTACCGATTCGTGGCAGCTTGATCTTTTAATTTCTCTATATTTTTAATACTAATAGTCAGGTTAAAATGAGTCGTTATATACAATTGAATGGTTAGCGATCACGTGTGAGTCTACCAGGGAGGCCCCAACGAGGTTTATCAACAAGTCATAGCTTTTCATAAAGACATTATTTTCTACCTAAAGAAAATAAATAAGATATATTTTGTACCTCGACTGTTTTTGACGTTTTATGAAGTATCTAGCTAGCGGGCACCTTACGATTATTTTTATTGTTATTATGCTTTCAGATCGCCCAATAGTGCTCGGAGTTAAAACTATTATGTACCTTACAAATCCAAAATTTCAACTTACTGTGACCTAACAAAATAATGTCTTTATCACGAAAGCTATCACCTGTTGATAAATCTCGTTAGGGCCTGCAAGGTAAACTCGCACAACGATCACTCATCCTATCGATATCGTAATCAAATTTAAAAATATCTTTCAGCATCAAGATTTTAACAGTTCGATATTAATATCATTAATCATAATAAATATCATTATGTCATTAATGACACAGTCATTTAGAATGCTTTATGCTTGTAATTAAGATTAAACACCTTACTATAAAGTCTGCACGACTTTTTAGTATGACGTCTTGAAAAATTCGTGGCAGTTAAAAAAGTCATTATGTCGATATTAACGTTTCTATCTCGATAGTTACAAAAGTTCTCAAGTCGATCGTGAAGTTTATACTTACCATAATAGCAGCAGGTTTTGGGCAAAACACCCTAACGCCTAAATACCCAACGACTGTACCGCCCAAACATCGAGCCGGGCCCATCAAATGTCCAGCAGAGTTGTGTAATATCCTAATAGGCGTCGCATTTTCGTGGGAAGACATCCCAAGCATCTTGGCTATCGCTTTATTATCATTTTTGCTGTACACTTTGCGTATTTTGGCTAAAGTGAGTTGTGACATCGCACGTGCGTTGATGCCGAACACGACCTTTTCTTCTGCGACGAGTGGTGCAAGCGGTTCTTGGTACTGTCCGGGTGGTAAAGGCGCTTGTAGTGTTCCCACGTAATGTGGGCCTAGTTGGTAGATTATTGATACTGTTTGCGCTGGTAGTACCTAGCAAATAATAAATTATTATTTACAATAAGGTACAATTACCATAATCGTATTTCGATATTGAATTAGAAACATAAAGCACGTGTTGGATCTTTAACTAAAGAATTCATACGGATGGTCGCATGCAGAATATCTGTGGTTAATATCCGGCATGGGACCGCACTACACTGACACTATTCCTACTAATAGGTAGGATTAGTGTCAGTAGTCGATTCAAATCAAATCATATACTTATTATAAGCACCTGTCATTTATTCTAAGCAAACCAAAGAAAATAACTACCTTAATTTTAGTTTATAGTAATACCGACTTTTTGTGTAGGTATATCACATCAAAAATGTTTTAGTATAAAAATGCTACTATAAAGTACTATACGATACGTACATCTTCTAACAGCAAGGCGGGTCCTTGCCGCCACACGAGTTTAGAATATCTTCGCCAATGAGGAGGAGTCCCCAGCACGCAGTAGACACTGGAAGCCCCCGACAATGTCGCCGCGCCGCCGCCCGGATTCGCACTCACGTAGTGTAACTTACCAGAATGCATGTGCTGACCTGAATATGTTATGCGTATGTCAATTAAATTCTTAATGGCACTCATTATACAGGAAAAATTTAATATGTATAGGTATATTTATTTCATCCAGAGTATAAAGGAGAACATGCAACATTAATTAGAAATCATATACTATTTAAATTGATTATTTAAATCTGTATGCCTTCACTAAAACTGGTTATCAGCTTAGCATTAGCTAGGCGTCTTAGTAAAGCCGCGCCCAGAGCAGATTTTCAGTAGGCCAACTTGAATAATGCGTAGGTAATTAATTATTAAATGTAGATATACTTACTAATTCAACATAATACACATAATTAAGGTGAAGAGGAAGGAGAATACACGAAATCGAGGTGCTTTTACACACATTTTCCGTGGAAATTATAGTATGTCATGATTAATATATTATCTTGTAACACACATCTTGATTATGTCTGCAAATTCCAAGTTTTTTACTGTTACTAAAAATATATAAAGTAGAGATTTTAAACATTTTTATTAGTGTGTCAAATTCAATATTCATAACTTTCTGAACCATTTGCTTGGAACGGTAATAGAATAAAGGGTTTTAAATATAGACAAGATTTACACGTAGTAATACGTAACTCTCCACAGTATTTCACAGAAAATATTTGACAGCACGTCTCTGCATAAAAAACGCGGTCCACAGTATTTCACAGAAAATATTTGACAGCACGTCTCTGCATAAAAAACGCGGGACACGGTTACCTACTACATGCTTTATTTGCCTTACCCTTCAACTTAATAGAATATATTCACCCAATAACATATGCAAAGAACGAAGGACGTGAAGAAACACATCTATTTTATTAGTGCATAAACGTACCGTCTAAGTAAAGCGAGAAGGAAGAGTTCTTCAGCACAGCCCGGTTGAGCACGAGCACGAGGTGGTGCCACTGCCCCTCGTGCTGCAGGTCGGGGCACCACACGCGCGCGCCGCACTCGCCCGAGCCCTCCGGCTCCCACTCACCTACGTCTAGGGAAATACAATCTATAGCCACATACTTGACGAACTTCACACTGGCACATTTGGAAAAATAAAAACAAAATAAAAATAACGACACGCCACGGATAAAAATGTAAGTACTAATATTTTGCAAAGACAGACACTAGTTGATAAAAGGTCTTTAGATAATTCCTAGCAGCGAATTAACTCATCGATTAGCAAAAATCCAGATACAAAGAGAAATAATGATGTTTGAGCCTCGTGGTCTGAACATGGCCCATAAGATTGATTAATTTCAAGTCTTTTCTTAGTTTTATATAGATAAATAGTTTGAAATAGCTATTCCATAATATGATGGATTTGCATTTAAACAATAATGCATCTCAAAAATATTTGAATTGAAGTACGCATATTGTTCAAGCTACGAAATAATTAAAATCATAGAGTGCATTCATTAGTTGTAATTTATCTAAACATATATTAATATTTATAGCCTTATTTAGTTATTTAACTAGAATTTAAAAGTAACTTCAATTTTAGACATGGCCATTAGTTTATAACTATGTTTAAAAAATAAATTGATTATAAATGGTATAACTTTGGACATTTGCTCGAGTGTGGTATATTTTCTAAGCACAACAAATATAACGTGTAGGTATGTTCATTGTCGAACAATTCAACGCATAGTACTGTAAGTTCGGGACACAAAAATTTATTATAAGCCACGCTTCTATAACACCTATATATTTTTATTTAACAATATCTATACTCCATTTGGTTAGGTACTTAACTAAAGGTACACAATCTTGATGTCTTTTTTATCTAATACTCAGTTTAAAAATAAAATGCTGCTAAAGATCAATGTAAATACAAAAATAACGATTACTAAATCAAATGAACCTTTAGTTTAAGCAGTAGTTTATTTGTTTAATATGTGTTAGTGTAAAAAGTCACATCAAGATTGTTTACCTTTAGTTAAGAACCTAACCAAATAGAGTATAGTCACAAGTTTTGTTTTTACGCCAATGATATGATACACTAGATATGTCACTTTCATAAAATCATTCAAAAGTATAAAATTAAATATCATAACATTTTCAGTCGATGATAATCATATCCATACAAATCTGTTATTAAAAATTGCGCCTGTGTTGAAAATTAGATAAATAAGTAGCTCAATAGATAACAAGAGAGCTTACATGTACAAATACCTATCATTCGAACAATTGCGCTTTAAGTATTGGCAAGGTATTTTGTTGAACAGATTTTGTTTTGAGAACAGTAGAAAAATGACGCAACTAGCTCACTTCTTAATCTGCATTTTTCGTACGCTAGTAACATATCTGCTTCTTTTCTGCATATAATGTCATCGTTTTACCTAATATAAATACATAAATAGACAATTATGAATAGTTAAAATATATCAACTTACTGTGCGGAACTAAGGTTTCTTGAGTAGACACAATGATGGCCTTGTCCCTCGCCGACAATACCATGGTCAAACAAACGAGGTGTTCGTCGCGACTGTTGTTAATGTTGCGTACGAGGGTCAGCAGTCGCACACAGTGTGGGTCCGACCTGGGGTCCGAGTACTTCTCCACGCATATCCACGTTGAATACGTTAGGCCAGTTTGTGGTGGAAATACTCTATCACCTATGAAAAGCATTAAATTTTATTAATAAGTACAATGAATGTATTGCTTATTCTGTCTGTTTAGGGTGCCCACTTAGTGAAACGACGACGTGTTACAGACATGGAGAGTTGGAGATTCCATCCTACTCGATATAAATAGCTGATGATTTTAATCAACCAGTTTACCAGTACGTAGATTTATTATTAAAGCTAAAACTGATACAGAGTCGCTACCATAGGACATAATATGCCAGATCAATTTCAGATTGATAATCTGTAAATCAAGCACATGTCACCAAGTAAACTGCCAAATCTTTATATATATATATATAAATCTTTTGTGCGTGTGTTTGTAATTAAACTCCTCCTAAACGGCTGTACCGATTTTGATGAAATTTATGTGTGTGGTCAAGTGGATTCGAGAATGGCTTAGATTTTTCCCGTGTGTACAGGACGACGTCTGTCGGGTCCGCTAGTTATCTATATTTTCTTTTCATACATAATTAATTAAAGCAAGAATTAATGGCGTCTCAGAAGTAAATAATATACAACTATATTTAAAACTAGCTTTCGCTCGCGGCTTCACTCGCATAAAAGTAGGTTATGTGTAATAGTACCTTTCTTTTTAATAAAATATAGCATATGTTACTTGTAACTTGTAAGGACCAAGTCTGATATCTTCTATCGTCAAGTTGCATTGCATTTATACGATGTTATAATATTAACCGAGACGTGGCTAACTGATGGTATTTTGAACTCTGAATTCTTTGATGATCGTTATATTGTATGGCGTCGAGATCGAGATTATTCAGTAACTGGGCAGTCGCGGGGTGGTGGAGTATTAATCGCGACACGCAGAGAGTTGCAAGTTATCCCGCAACCACTGGTGTACTCGAGCGCCGAGGATCTCTGGGTGAAATTACGTGTAAAAAATTTAATAACTCATGATTACATTAACGTTACTTTGTATGTTGTTTATTTGTGTAAACAAAATCAAGGCTTCTCTTTTTCCTCTCAACTGTCTAATTATCTTTGTAATTTGAATAACGCAATTCTTAATAACATAACAGAGTCGTTTTTAGTCATTGGTGACTTTAATTTGAGTGGAATTGTGTGGACACTTTCTAGTGACTTATTATATATTCCAACAAATCAAACCACAGTTGATGAGTACTCGCTTGTCGATGAATTATGTACGTTTGATCTTAGCCAATACAACGGAGTGCTCAACAAATATGGTAAAATACTAGATCTAGTACTTTCAAATAAGTTGGTCACGGTTCATGAATGCGTGGATCCTTTAGTTCCCATCGACAGCTTTCACCCAGCATTAACAATTATTATGGAACTTGTTGAATTAGCTCCATTAGGCAGTGCGCCGCGTATTCGTTATCTTTTTAACAAAGGCGACTATGATTCACTCAATGCTTTCTCTCTGATAGCAGATCAGTAAAATAGATTGGCAGCTTGAATTTTCATCTCGCTCAATGGATGATGCGGTTAATTTTTTCAATAGATTAATATTACAATTTCAATGTAAATATATTCCTCATAAACAAATCAATGATAAATCACATCCTATCTGGTACAGTGATGTCTACGATTGATTCCCAATTCTTAATTTCCCACGTGTGTAATTTTTCAAATTATTATCGAGACGAATTCTTCTTTATTCAAATTCTTAATTTCACCAATTCTTAATTTTCCGAATGCCTCATTTTCTTAATTATAGATAGTACAAATTCTGAATATTTCTAATAAGTACAGTCACAAGCATAAATATGAATTTTACAAAAAAAGCCTTTCAAACTCAAACTCAAATTCATTCATTTAGATCAAATACATGATACTTATCAACGTCAAAGAAATGATAAAAAGTCAGCAAATTCTTCTGAGTGGACCAATTTTTTTTGTGTTTGAAAGCTGCTGCTTCCCGTTTGGTCCCATTTTAATTTGGTCCAGATTTGACAGTGACATCCGTGAGAAAAACCATAAACAAGTTGAAGTCGGTTGTTTTTTTGGTATATTATTTTTATATATAGATATTTACTTAAATCGACATAAATTTCGCAAGCATTCTTCAGGTGTGACTTTCCCAATTAGTAGGTCTTCTATAATTTTGCAAATTTTAGCGTCTTTGATAATAAATTTTGATCGTCTTTTCCGCGGCTCAGTATATACTTTATTTTGTTTAATCTTTCTTTCAAAATAAGTTGCTTCTTTTTTCAAAAAATGTATATATGAGAAAAGATCTGTCTTCCCAATCTTTTTGTTTAGGCGGAAGTGCACTCCTTCTAGGGCGTTCGTGGTCCTGTGGCGCTCATGAGAGCAACACCAGGTATTTGAACATAATTTTGTCATCCACTGTTTTTCGAAATATGACACAAAATTTTCTGTTACGGTATCGTTCAAAGCCTCGTTCAAAATAAACAACCAAACTTCTGGAACAAATTGAACAGGTAGAAGAGCTAAATTAGCTGTCAGTCTTACTATCCTTCTGTGCTGTTTATCGATTACCATACCTATTTTGTCTGCATTTTTTCAAATCGCCTTCGTAAAATGGTAAAAACAACCTTTTATACGCACCAAAGGATACACAGTTTTGACTGCATTCATAATGGCAGTTTCCCAGTCACTTTTGAAAAAAGTTATTGTCACATGAAACTTTTCTTTCAAAACCCGAAACACTTCGGTATAAGTCGATTCCTTTTTGTTAGGTAATAAGCAAAAAAATATTGGTATTATTGTAGTCACTTCTCTTGTACTGCCAATGTCTACATGAATCGTTTGGAAATATCTAAATATCATAAATCCTCAATTTGGAAATATCTAAAGCAGCCTTACGTGCGGAGTAGCATGCGTCTTTTATTGAACTGAATGGCGGTGGTTCCAAGTTTTCGCTTGAAACCGAATCGCTATCTAAACCCTTCATAGACTCTTCGTATAATTCTGAAATTGGCTTCCATTCTGTGCGGCAACGGTTTTTTAATTTATTAACAGCAAATGTTACTTTATTTTTCGAAAAGTCTGGTTTGCACGTATGGCTACTTTCTCTTAATACTGAATTCATTGCAGAGTTCAGGGTTACAGACGCATTGCACCGTATTCCTTTGTTAGAACAACGCCAAATCTGTGTTCCGTTTTTATTTTTTGCTTGAAAATAATATTGATAGCCACCACGTACTAACTTTTTTTTTCCTTTTTCTCCTACGTTAACGAAATTTAAATCGACGACTACCGCACTCGAGGAAGCCATAGTTATTTAGTTTAAATCACAGGTTTATAATTATGCAACTATTCACGCATAGGACGGGAGATCTTGAATTGATAATTTTATTGACGTTTATACTTGAAATTTTAATCTCTTTGATTGATTACGTAATGAGTTTCTTAGTAAATAGGTGATAGGTTCCTTCATACATTAAATTTAATTGCTACTTAATATATGTATTATATAAATATAATTTCACTATGCCTAACTGTACTGTCTTCTGTAAAAAGCAGAATTCGTACTATCTATAATTAAGAAAATGAGGCATTCGGAAAATTAAGAATTGGTGAAATTAAGAATTTGAATAAAGAAGAATTCGTCTCGATAATAATTTGAAAAATTACACACGTGGGAAATTAAGAATTGGGAATCAATCGTAGACATCGGTACAGTCAATCACTAACGAAAATTATTAAAGAAAATATAAATATCTTAAGAAATTTAAAAATTATGGAAATAAATGCGATGAGCTTTCGTATAAATTACTTCGTGAAAGAGTAAAATTAACTGAATCAACATGTTATGAGTCATACATAAAACTCATTGAACAAGCAATTAAAAATAACCCTAAATATTTCTGGTCATATGTTAAAAACCGTTATAATTCAAATGGCATTCCAAATAGTCTCCAATACGAAAACCAAGTGTTCACTACGGGAGCAGCGGTTTGCGAAGCATTTTCCTCGTTCTTTCACTCAAATTTCCTCCACTCAGCGCCCGACTCTTTCGCTACTCCATGTCGTATTACATCGGTCTCACTCTCTGATATAAGCAATGTCAGAATCAATACGGAAGAGGTTGTCAAGTTACTTCGCAAATTAGATATATCTAAAACGGCTGGACCTGACTGTATATCACCAAAGCTCTTAGTAGGTTGTATTTCTACCATCGCCGAGCCTATTTCGATATTATTTAAAAAATCTGTGTTGTTAAGTATGGTCACCTCTGTATGGAAATCGGCATTCATATCTCCTAAACATAAAAAGGCTCCAAAACTGAAATAATTAATTACCGGCCTATATCTAAACTTTGCGTGATAGCTAAAGTATTTGAAAGGATTATATACAAGCAGTTATATTCTGCTCTTGCTAACTCTTTTAGTTCTGCTCAACATGGTTTCCTAAAGGATTGATCTACCGTTACTAATCTGATATTGTTAAATGACTTCATAACTGAGGCCATGGACAAAGGCGGTAAGGTCGATGTCGTTTACACAGACTATAGTAAATGTTTTGATCGAATATATCATAATATTCTTTTATCAAAGCTCAGCAACATAGGTATTCGGGCGACTTGCTGAGATGGTTCTCATCTTACATCGATAACCGATCGCAAGCTGTAGTACTGAATAATTACATGTCAAGTTGGGTTCATGTTCCTAGCGGAGTCCCCCAAGGTTCTTTACTAGGTCCTTTATTATTTATCGTCTATGTGAACGACATCGACCAGTGCTTGCAATATTCCAAACTTTTATGCTTCGCTGACGATATGAAAATCTATTCAAATATACTCTCGTCTCATGACGCGGATGCTGTGCAGGAAGATCTACAGCGACTAGAGGTATATTGTCAATGTAATAAATTGGATTTGAATCCGTCCAAATGCTCGGTAACTACATATTCACGTAAGCGTTCTACTATAACCACAAATTATACATTGTGTGGCCAAACCTTATCCAGATGCAACACTATTCGTGATTTAGGTGTCCATCATGATTCTAAACTGATATTCGACACTCATATAGATGCTGTTGTTAAGAGAGCCTCTAAAGCATTAGGTTTTGTTATGCGTATCTCTAAATGCTTTACGGAAGTTAAGACTCTTAAAATTTTAAATTGTGCCTATGTCCGTAGCAATTTGGAATACGCTTCCCAAATTTGGAACTCATGTTATAAAAAATATATAGATCGAATAGAGTGCATACAGAGGCGCTTTATTAAATACTTATGCTTTCATCAGGGGATGCCGTACGACTCTAATAATAACATTGAATACTGTAAAAATTATCATCTGTTGCCACTACAGAATCGTAGAGAAATTGCCGACTATTTACTTTTATTAAAAATATTAAAGAATGATATAAATTGCTCCGATCTATTATACAACATTGGCCTTAACGTTCCTTGCAAATCATCTCGTTTTAATCCCCCAATAAGTGTTCCACATGCTTCTACTAATTATAGACAAAACACCTTTACTGTGCGAGCCAGTAGAACTTTTAATAAATTGTGTAAACAGCATAATTTTGATCCATTTGTAATTAGTATACCTGCAGCAAGAAGATGGTTGAGCCTTAACTTTTTTTCTTTACTTAATTTCATATATAAGTCCTTTATTTTAGATATAATTGGTTTTGATAATGTTAAATTCATTTATCACATTTTTAAACTGTTCTGTACGGTAAACTTAAACCAGTCACACTTAATTATTAATCAACTTTATATAAGCGAAGACTTGTAATTGGCTTTCTGTCACTATTCTACTGCTAATCTGTTCATTTAGCTGTAAGTCTTCCATAGAACAAATAAATAAATAAATAATGGTGAAAGAATTATTAAATTCAGTTGAGTAGATTTTGAGTTCAATCATTACAAACAAAATATAAAGTCTTTCCTCTTTATAATATTATTAGTATAGATATAGATTATTAATATACAACTTCGAATTATAGTAACAAGATAGTAACCTGAACCAATTCCACCTAACGTAGCATTGTCTTGCGTCCCGAGCGCGTTTAAGTTGGCGGATTGAGGTGCAATGCTCGGCAGGTAGAGGCAGCCAAAACCCTCTGCGGACATGTCGAACTCGACGAAAGGCGGTAGCGTGCATGAATTTTGAGACCTAGGAAGAAAAATAGTTATAATTTTATGTAGTAGATGTCCCCCACAACGTGGGTGAAACGTTTATGATTACTGCTGGGCTCCCGTGGCTCATAGCGTCATGTTATACAGCCAATGTCACTGCTGGATAAAGTAGCTTTCTAATGGCGAAAGAATTATTAAAATTGGTTTATTAGTTTCAAAGTTTATCGATTACAAACAGACAAACAAATCTTTCCATTTTATAATATTAGGTATTATAGATTCGGAGGATAGGGCAAATATCTCCCACTTTCACCTTGGATTTCGTTCGAACAATTTTGTGTTGTAATCGTGTGACGAGATTTCAGGTTTGCAAACTCTTTAAGAGGGACTGTGCTATCAGCAGGGCACCTACGATCTTTGCCCCTTGTCATATTTGCACTGGTACTGTATATATTAAGTTCAGAATCTTAGTACAAGTGTCCATTACTCAATCATTATTTCTCGATATATTAAAAACAATCGTTTATCATCAGACGTGCCCATAATTTTGTTTGCCATCATAAAATTACTTAGTATTTATATGAACATAACATTAAGACTAAGACAAAAGGTCAGATATATTTTAGTTAACTGCTTCCCAATACCTACTAGTCCCAAACGTACAGCTGGTTCAACAAGACAGTACAAACACATTATTCAATATCAAATATAAATAAAAAATATCGAAGGTACCTGTAATCCCGCGGTGTAGTCATAGATACCAAAGTCTTGATCCTTGTAAGCGGTACTGGTCCGCCTGGCTTGCAGACTTGTCCCGGTTCGGGAGCCACACAGTTGAGTGGATTCCCCATTCGTAGGAATTCCCTGCGCAAATAAATAATAATTGAAATGATTTTATACTATTCAATGAACTAATATGATTTGGACTTTTATATAATATGTTGTTCAAAAATTAATTTGGGAATGCGGTTGTACAAACTTGTAGGTAATATTATATGAGCTAGTAATCATCGACAGCTTGTGACATTATTTATCTGCATTTAACACGTTTCCAATCACACTAAATATAACCTAATAATTTTAATTGAATAAAATCATCAAAATGGTAAAATTATTACGATTTCGCTAAAAGCGTCACACACAATGATGAACTTCCGTCATTTATATAGCTGTCTCAGTCTTTGAGGACATGAATCTCCGCAGTGGCAGGCAGATGTTTACTAAGTGCACTACGGTTTTAAAACGCACGTAATCGCCTATTGTTTCGCCTAATGTTCAACCTATTGCCGTCTACTGGGCCCAGTCCAGACACTGTGCCACTACAGACAATTTCTGTAATGAAACGCTCAATATTTTGCCCGCCTCAAGAATCGAACCATCATGTAGTCGCTTACGCTACCACTACGATACCAAGGCATTTACTGCTTTATGTGGTCACATTGCGTTGTGCTATGTGGGACCGATTTCAGCAAGAGATAAAAAATTATGTGATATACAAATATTTGTTCCAGTAGGTATCGCAGTGTTGGTAAATACAAAATGAGAGTAAAAATATTAATAGTTCAATATTTTTTAAAACGATATAAATGCAGTGTTTTCAAATAAACCGCAATAAAATCCGTATAAAGTAGTTTACTTTCAATGCGTTACATTCGCGTAAACATAGGACGGTATTATATTGTTTTAATATAAATCTCGCCATGCTTTATAAACATCTGTCGCACGAGACGACTGCCTGATTTACACCTGGTGTCTATTTATTATTGAAAGAAAATAATTGTATTTGCTATAGACACGGCTGTTTGCAAAAAATATGTCATACAAAATAAAGTGTTTTTTTTTTTATACAATCTAATGTCTTACACATTTTGCTAACTAATATAATCGTCCATATTTGCGTACAACATTTTGAATTTGTTTATACCTCGCACTTAGCGAAAGAAACTACGTTTGTAGTAAGTAAGTAAACAATAACATGGTTAGCACGTGCTGTAAGCATGTGATTATACGGTAATTGTATGGGTATACATAGATCATTCAATTAGCGGTACAGCTACCTATAACTGAACGATAAAACGAGAAATGGTTCGCACATTACCTTCAGGTATAATGTGTTTAGCTAACAATATTGAGCAATGTTATCTATCTAAAACGAACTATGTTTTTCATACGTTGTTTGTTAATGTAATTTGAGTCGTCGCATGTAATTCTTTTTTGTATACATATTGATGTATAACAGCATTGGATCTTAATAGCCCGTTTAATAAGCTTTTAAGAGTAAATATTATCGAATATAGGTATCTTATGTCCCTTGTGACACATCACTTGCTGCGCTTTATGAGTGAGGAGAACACTGACCTAAGTTCAGCAGGTCTGAGCGCGTGCGCGGCGAGTCGCTCGAGCATGTACATGTTGGGCGCGTGCAGCGGGTGGCGCTCGGCACGCAGCGCCGCGCCGCACACGCGCAGCACCACGCCCGCCAGCCCCGCGTGACACATCACTTGCTGCGCTTTATGAGTGAGGAGAACACTGACCTAAGTTCAGCAGGTCTGAGCGCGTGCGCGGCGAGTCGCTCGAGCATGTACATGTTGGGCGCGTGCAGCGGGTGGCGCTCGGCACGCAGCGCCGCGCCGCACACGCGCAGCACCACGCCCGCCAGCCCCGCGTGACACATCACTTGCTGCGCTTTATGAGTGAGGAGAACACTGACCTAAGTTCAGCAGGTCTGAGCGCGTGCGCGGCGAGTCGCTCGAGCATGTACATGTTGGGCGCGTGCAGCGGGTGGCGCTCGGCACGCAGCGCCGCGCCGCACACGCGCAGCACCACGCCCGCCAGCCCCGCGTGACACATCACTTGCTGCGCTTTATGAGTGAGGAGAACACTGACCTAAGTTCAGCAGGTCTGAGCGCGTGCGCGGCGAGTCGCTCGAGCATGTACATGTTGGGCGCGTGCAGCGGGTGGCGCTCGGCACGCAGCGCCGCGCCGCACACGCGCAGCACCACGCCCGCCAGCCCCGCGTGACACATCACTTGCTGCGCTTTATGAGTGAGGAGAACACTGACCTAAGTTCAGCAGGTCTGAGCGCGTGCGCGGCGAGTCGCTCGAGCATGTACATGTTGGGCGCGTGCAGCGGGTGGCGCTCGGCACGCAGCGCCGCGCCGCACACGCGCAGCACCACGCCCGCCAGCCCCGCGTGACACATCACTTGCTGCGCTTTATGAGTGAGGAGAACACTGACCTAAGTTCAGCAGGTCTGAGCGCGTGCGCGGCGAGTCGCTCGAGCATGTACATGTTGGGCGCGTGCAGCGGGTGGCGCTCGGCACGCAGCGCCGCGCCGCACACGCGCAGCACCACGCCCGCCAGCCCCGCGTGACACATCACTTGCTGCGCTTTATGAGTGAGGAGAACACTGACCTAAGTTCAGCAGGTCTGAGCGCGTGCGCGGCGAGTCGCTCGAGCATGTACATGTTGGGCGCGTGCAGCGGGTGGCGCTCGGCACGCAGCGCCGCGCCGCACACGCGCAGCACCACGCCCGCCAGCCCCGCGTGACACATCACTTGCTGCGCTTTATGAGTGAGGAGAACACTGACCTAAGTTCAGCAGGTCTGAGCGCGTGCGCGGCGAGTCGCTCGAGCATGTACATGTTGGGCGCGTGCAGCGGGTGGCGCTCGGCACGCAGCGCCGCGCCGCACACGCGCAGCACCACGCCCGCCAGCCCCGCGTGACACATCACTTGCTGGTTGCGCTCGCTGCAATTGTATTACATCACTATACAACTCATATAGATAAGGCGTATGTTAAGCGTCGATCCACATCTCACTGGCAATGCTCGTGCTTCCACCACTTTTCGTGACAAAACACACGTTAAAAATTTTCATGAAGTAAATTAACATTGGATATATTTTGGGCAATAGATGTCACGCCCCATGACAACGGAAATTCTAAATAATACGCTCCAACCGGCGTACAATCGCAACGCAAAGTAGCGGGTGTCATGCCGCGCGACAGCGATACGCACTTTGGCACAAACATTTGTGGGCACGAGGCGCCCCAGGCGATGCAAGTGCGGCATCGCCTGGGGCACCTTATGTCTTCAGAGACACCGGAAAGACAGTCGACTGTTCACTGTAACAGGTTACAACGAAAAGACAGTCCAGTAAGTCAACCATGAAAATTCATGGTAGTTTTACTGGACTGTCTTCCCAACCAGTCACACTGTTACTCGATAGGACAACTTTTGATCGTTTTCAACGTCACACAGTCACACATCGAGTGAAGAGTGACATGTTGGAAACAAAACATTATCATGCTAAAGATACATGTGTAAAAAACAATTAAGTATAATAATTGTTAATTAGATAATAATATCAAAAGATAATAAGATTTTCAAATAAATATATCTATCACATTTTATCTTGTTTTACTTCATGATTTATAACTACTAGCGGTCGCCTAGTAACTGCAGCTAGCGACCCGCCCTGGCTTATACACGGGTAGTTTTTTTTTTTTTTAGGAAACTTGCAGCTATTGAAGTAATAAGTGGAACGACATAAAAAGGAAGGCCAATTACAAGTTTTCACTTATAGATACTTAAATGATTAAAAAATATTAATTACATTGGTAAACATTAAACTAACTCACATAATAAAAAAAAAACAATTTATATACTAGACACATTAACACAAAATTTACACTTAATAGCAAGTACATAGGTACATCTTTATGTGCTAACTCCAAAGTACCTATTGCACAATATCTTTTTCAATTTAGAAATGCTAGTATTAAAAATATCGATATCAACATCCTGGCTCGCTGCATTGTACGATTGACATGCTCTAATTAAAAATTAGTTTTGCCTGTATGTCGTTCTTGCCAAGGGAGTGTACTGCAGATGTGATCTGCGTAGGAATGCAGATGGTACTTGTAGGCCGATTTTGCTCACCAACTCGGGTATGTCAACGGATCCGTTCATCACTTTCCATAGAAAAGAAAGATCTGCAATTTTTCTTCGCTCATAGAGAGGAAGAAGATGAAATTTTTGGCAACGGTTAAAATAATTAGAAACATAATATTTTGCTCGATGTTGAATGCACCTCAGAAATTTCTTTTGTATACTTTCAAGTCGACTCACATATATATCATAGTTCGGATTCCACACCTGAGAGCCATACTCGAGATGACTACGAACCAAACAGCAGTATAAAATTTTTAGAGTCTTAATGTTTGTAAAGTCTGATGAAACTCTGAGAAGGAATCCCAGCGTTTTAGAGCATCGATCAAATATACTATAGATGCACGATCGTCGCTCAAAAAACGGCTCCATCCAAACTGTGCATAAATCAGTTGTGTGCACAGTTTCGCTCGCAGTCACTTTACGACCGCGCTAGCAGTGTGACGTTTCACGATGCCAAAGTGTGTAGTGAAAAATGCAGAAACTATACTCTAAAAGTACAAAAAAAGGATAGAGTGTCGTACTTTCGGTAAGTATAGTTTTATTATGAAATATTTATTATATTATGATGAATATATACACTGTAAATAACATATTTGAAAATATTTTCGTTTAAATTTAAATGGATGTATTACGCACCTATCCTGCTCACTCTTGCGTGCGCTGACCGTAAGCGAGAGCGAATCGACACCACTACTTTGGAACAAAGTCCATATGAAATGGCATGGAGTCGTTATAAGTTGTTTTAAATTATTAATATAATATTTGTATTAATTTATTTTAGCTTTCCACAAAATGAAATTCGAATGGAGAAATGGAGACGTATTATAAGCTCGAGATAGAGATGACGAATTTTACCAACCAAATACTTCTAGCGTAATTTGTTCAGAGCATTTTAATAAAGAAGATATATATGTAACTAAGAAAGGGTTTAATAAACTAATAAATATAGCCGTACCGAATATACAGGTAAAATATTTTGTCATTATATTTTAAAATTATGTTAAATTTAGTTAATTTTATATACGATTTATTTATTAACTATTGTTTTCGTTATTTTTATAGCAAGAAGAGTCAATAGTGCAATCTGAAGTGAATGCAATAACACCCCATTTGACAGTAAACATAGGCTCTACATCCACATCGCGAAAAGCTACATTAAATTTAAATTTAGATAGAAATAATGAAACACCTAAAACTTCAAATACTGTTCAGGTACTAAGTAATGTTATAAGTAAATTATTTTTTAATTTTTCTGCATTTCTCAATAAATTTACAATTTAACCATAGGTACCAATGTTTTCATTGGGATAGAGGAACACTGCCAAGTACAATCACCGAATCTTGGCCATAAGGTAACGTTAATAAAAGTTTTAATTGAAAAATATATTGACATACGTATACACTACACGAAAAAATTTAAAATACAGAAACAAAAGATCGGTCTAAGCGCCAATTGTTAATTAAGTTGATATTGTTTAAAGGTACATAAAAACATTATTTTAGTAAAGTTGTTCATTTTTTTACCTAGTAGGAACTAGGTAACTCCTTAACGATAGAACAGTTAAAATTTATATTTTTAGCATCTACATCAACAAAAGTATCCTGGTAAAATATATCTAGTTTTGTTAGCTAATTCGACCATCTGCGATTATATAGTTTTATTATTATTTATTGAATCTACATAGAAAACACATGTAATACAATGTACGAAGGTGAGCATAATTATTAGTACTGTAAATGATTGGCCTACTTTAATATAAATATATTATATGCTTGCTTTATATAAAGTTATATAACGTCTTCCTTACAGTTACCTACTATAATTTAATTATTAAAATTAAAGAATATAACAATAGCTTATTATCAAATTGTTGTGATTCAATAACGTAAATTTAGTTACACGTCCAATCAAAGATTTAAAATATATTAAAATGAATAACGACTCTATAATTCCTTCTTTCTATGTTCCGAGCGGTTAGAATATCATATGCCTATAGTCAAAATAATAACACTCGCATAATTGTTGCGATGATTTTACACTTAATTGTGATTACTATAAGGTTCATTTCAGAATGTTTTGTTTACATAATATGATATTTTTACCGTAGTGAGAGAATGAAGAAAACATTTATAATACTTTGTCATAAGTATTACGACACTATCACTAAGTGTTAAGGTTTATATTAAGTTAATTTTATATTCACTTTAGGACTATTTTTAAATAGTCGAACGAGTAAACATACCTATAAGTACACATTAATTCGGAGACATTATTTGGGTACGATTTAATACAAGAACGTGCATCTATGGTATATTTGATCGATGCTTTAGAGGCTTTACTTACTAAACTATCTATATGCTTGTCAAATAAAAGCTTAGAATCGAACACCACTCCCAGATCCCTAATGGTGTGGACTCAGGTTAAGGAAGTGTGGAGTAGCTTATAATCATAGTGAATGGGATTAGGTTTGCGTGTAAATGAACACACGTAACACTTAGCGACGTTTAGCTCCAGTTTGTTCAACTGTCAATAGTCTTGAAAGCACATGAGATCGTGCTGTAATAAAAGAGTGTCTGCAGGGATGGATATTTTTTTTAATTATTTTGATATCATCCGCATATAATAATATTTTAGAGTGTGTGAAGCATGAATTGATATCATTAATAAAAATGTTAAACAAAAGAGGCCCTAGTAAAGAGCCTTGAGGAACCCCTGAGGGAATGCGAGTCACTCTGGAAGAGTACCCATTCAGTACTACAGTTTGACACCTATTGTCAACATAAGACGAGAACCATCTGAAGAGATTGCCGCGAATACCCATCGACAATACCAACCTGCGCCTTTTGAGTCATAGAATCCGTTAGGTACTCGCTAAAAACAATAAGGTTAGATGTAGTAGACCGACCTTTTAAAAAGTCATGCTGATATTCTTTGAAATTGAGTTTAAGAGCAGCGTATACCTGTTTAAGAATATTTTTTTTAAATATTTTAGCGAACACGCAGAGCTTTGAGATCGGTCTGTAATTTTCAACGGAACTTTTGGAGCCCTTTTTATGTATTGGCGTTATACAGGGTGATTTTGAAATCGTGTAATTCCTTTTAACCACGCATTCTACTGGTGATATAGAATAACCCTGACCATATTTTTATTTAATTAGAATTATTTTTTTTTAAAATTATTGTTCCGTTTTTTTTCGTGAAATGGTGTCAGATAGTCATATGTTAACCAACCGAGGCAATTTTAATTTTTTACTAATTAAAATAAAAAAACATATTAATAATTAATGTCGTAAATAATAACGGGTGGTCCTTTTTATTGCCCCTTATTATTTACGACATCAGTTATTGTTATGTTATTATTTTTAAATTAGTAAAATATTAAGATTGTGTCAGGTGGTTAAAATATGACTATTTGAAATCATTTCATGAAAAAAATCTGTACTCTAAATCTGCCGAAACCATTATTCTAATTAAGAAAAAATATGGTCAGGGCTATTCTATATCACCAGTAGAATGCGTGGTTAAAAGGAATTACACGATTTCAAAATCACCCTGTATATGCTGACTTCCAGACTGCAGGCATTTCACCCCACAGTATGTTTATACTACCCGTGTATAAGCCAGGGCGGTAAGTAAGAAGAAAGAGTTTTCTTAACAAATTATACACCATCTTCATGAATCACTTTGTCTATTGGTGAAAAACCGCATGAAACCGTTTAGTAGTTTTTGAGTTTATCGCGAACAGACACGGCGGGCGACAACAGTATTAAAACAACATAGTAATTGCAGTAATATAAAAATTATCTTTCATTATTTACCCTGCATTACAACAAATCTTAAATAAAATACTAATCATGTATAAATCATGAATTGAAACGTTTTCTAGTAATCGAGTAAAAAGTAACGTCAATGTGTCACAGTGTTAATGCATGATAAAATTTGTTCCCAACGAGTCCCACTCTTCACTCGATGTGTGACTCATTGGGAATCGAAATAAAAACTTATCCTATTGAGGTATAGTGTTACTGCTTGGATTGTTATTTACCATTTTTCCAACGTTTTACACTGACATGTTACAGTGTTACTCGTTGGGAACAATCGATGAATGTTGACCTATCAAGAGCAGTGTGACTAGTTAGTAATGATTTTAAAATTATTCCTAGCAAGTCACACTGTGACAGGTTAGAGATGGACTCGTTGGGAACAAACGGAATATACTGGCTAAACAAAATAAATTTACAATGAAGTTTTTTCGGATATATTTCTTTCAAAGTGACCAATATTCCATTTTTAGGACCACTTCATGAAAGGGTTTAAGCATGAAAGGGTTTAAGACAATACAGATGTAATGCACCGAAATTCGAAACAAACAGTAAGAACAATCTGTTTAACTTCAGTGCCTATTTACGGTCCATGTGTGTACAGTGTCGCTCATCCACATAAGGGTCCGATCGTACTGGCGTTTATCAGGTTTCACAACGCGGCGATCAGCAGGCACGTTAGAAAAAGGGGCACGCCCAAAAGACGCCAGTAGGATCGGATCCTTAACTAACAAGTACGTACGATACGGCGATTTGTGCGTCAACGTTAACGATATAAGTAATCACATTAACTATGTGGCGAGCTCACTGCGACTTTGGCACCAGTATACCATGTGTTCGCCTCATTGAAACATACTCCAGCAAAAATAGCTAACATAAAAAATTACTAAAATATTAACTCCAAATTAAGGATTATACTAGTGACATATGTACCTTCTAACCAGACTCTTCAGAACATGTGCTAAGTAATCGCGTAGGGCTCTCGCATGGGCCTCGTGTTCCGGAGGTCTTGGTAAGGCCGGCAGTAACTTAGCTAGTACAATGACAACACCCGAGTGAATCACCCATGCTTCGCCGTTGTTGCTTCCCATCGATAGGTTTAACGGCGCCGTGCGACCAGCTGGCTTTGACTGTACACAAAGAAAATATCCGTTATTAGTAATATACATATATTCTAACTAATATTATAAATGCGAATGTAAGTTTTTTGTTGGGCTTGTTTGTTACTTTTTCACACGACTTTACTACTCGACCAATCATCATGAAATTTTGTTGCTGTTAGTTGTATGGTGTCGGGCAAACAGAAAAGGACATGAAGGTGCCTTTCATCCAGAAAAAAGTATTATTACTAATCTAACCTAACCTAACCTAACCTAACTTGTATACTAGCAAAATCTAGTTTCACTATAAAATTAAAATGACCAAACTAATATTATACTTACTTCGTTAATAGCTGAACTTTGTCGAGTCAAACTAGGCGATTTAACATTGAGAGACCCACAAAACGTGGGTTTATCGAATGAATCCAATGCAACATCGTACAACAGTCGCAATATTATACAAGCATGTATAAACACGACAGGCACCTTTTCAGGAAAACTGAAATTAAAAAAGTCATTACAATGTTGTAATTTAAAAATAAAATAGTTTGTTGTTATATTTACGTCGTCTCCAAGATGTTTGCAGTAAATATTTCATGAAAGACTTCGTAAAGCTCCGTGTCTCCCGGTTCCGTATCATTCTGTAATTCCAGGTCTTCGACGAAGCATCCCAATAGGCGTATTGTATTACATAGAGTTGTCATACATATCTGGAAAAACGTTTTATTATTATTTATAGTTTGTATTGCTTAAGCTACTCTTTTGTCGCATAGCAGAGCTATAAACAAAATTCCAGCGCTATTCCCAAGCAACAAGCAGAGGTGAACTAGTTGCATATGAAAGGTCCAACGATTTGCAGACATTGGTAATAAATGGAGAGAGACAGACAGTAAGCCTACTATGAAAGGTTAATGCCGAAAATTCGAGCCGAATGTTTGTACCGTGGAACACAAACTATGCCGAAATGTAATTGACCTAAACCCTCTCAAAAAGTAGTCCGAACAACGGAGTAGCGTCATTTTGAAGAAAAGAAATCTGAAGAAACTTCATTGCAAGTTATTATCGTTTAGCCCAAAGTTTAGGATAGACATTTCATGGTAGACTTACAGATTTTAGTATTGTTACATCAAACATTAACGCTATTATTTAAACATACTGACAGTATACTGCCGTCATAAGCAAAATGACGTATATACCAAAAACAAATATTTTATATAAATAGTATGGTGGTGTGTCTTTTCTCTGATTCCAAATACATAAAAATCTCAATTTCTGTAAAAATGTTAGATATGTACGTCTTATTCCTTTATGACGGCAGTGTAATATATTCATTTTATATTTAAATCGTATATTTACCTCATGATGAAAAAATTTGGCATTGGCAGGTTCAAACCTCATGGCAGTACTGATAGTGTAGAATACAATATGTATTAACTGCAACATGTCCTTGTCCATCATATCCTCTCCTTTTAGTCTGCCTTCTAGCGAGACTAGTACACTTGTGACGTATACGAAGCCACTGACCTGTATATAAAGAAAATATATTATTTCATATGACATATTGTACGGTATGTTAGATCGTCCGGATTTACTAATCCAGACTAACATTGAAAATATGTGTCGCAATAATATACAGGGTGTCTCAAGACCCTTAACGAAGCTGACGACCACGCATCTATACATCAATTCAAGTCATACTATGCAAAAAATATTGTTGAGAAGACTTTGATTTTTAGGTATATCGACAATGTCCATAATTTATTGCCCGCAATGTATAGCGAGCGGCGCACGCTGACAGTACGTTTGTGTGCATGCGTCGAATCGTGGCGTACTGTAGGTACACTGTGCGTATTGATTTCAAAAGGCTTTTTTATTAGGAAATATTAATAATTTTGATTATGTTTGTTGAGAGGAAAGTATTGTTTTTATATTTTAAACATGTTTTTTTATACAAAATGTTAAAAATTATGACTACGATCTTCAATATCTCCTGTAACCAGAGTCGATTCCCAGGTATAAATCCTTAACAAAGTCATCCTACCAATTTGTAGAACACGTGACCTTGGGCTTCGTTAAGGGTCTGCAGACGCCCTATATGTAAAATTCAGCTTTGATAAGCAGCGATTGGTTAGGCCTCAGACTTGCTAATGATGGCCTGGATAGAAATTTAAGTACATTTCATTATCGTAAAATACCTTGGCCATTAAAATTTGCTGGTTATATTATACTTGTTTTACTATCAGGAATATGAAGACACTTTTTAATTTGGAACACATGACAGTCTTATGCCCAGTTCCTTATTGCAGAAAACAGGTATTAATTTTACCTACGGGCAGTAAATATTTAACACACATTCTATGAAAAATAACTAAAATGACTCGTTCCTTGATACAGGAACCGGACCAAACTGATGCTTGGAAGTTTACCTTTCTAAATATAGTTCTAGTGCGATGTGAATCCCGTAAACAAGCTAATAGCGCTTTGAGTATGTGCAGTTTGAGTCGCAGTGCATCGTTGGGAGCGGCATGCATGCCACACAATAACGCTGACATATCCTCCTCGCCAGATCCACTTACTATGAGTTCTCTGATAACACCTAAAATAAAAAGACACATATATATATCATATACATGTCAGATATATCATATCATAGGCATGGCAGAGGTTAAGAACACTCATATTTAAGGTAGATAATAGTGGCGAGACTACTGCCATTTAGCTTCTGTCTGGCTACAGAGAATATCTTAAAAATCTATCAATAGTTTACATGACCTATAAATTGAACCTAGGCACCTTAAGCTATTACGCCAATATAACAGTCACAAAAAATGTAATGGCAGTTCTGATAAAATCATCACAGTAAGTACAATGCTATTGATACAAATGTATTGCAATATAATGGATCTAGTTCACAATTCATTTGAGTCATAAAGTCACAGTCGAATTGGAGGTCATATCAAACTAAATTGCAATTTAATTCTTACTGATATTATAAATGCGAAAGGGTGTTAAAGCTAGTCAAGATTTGTATTAAATTGGAAAACTACGTAGTACAACAATGTATGGCTAGTTTAGCTCATTAATCCTTTATATTATAACATTAGTAGTAAATGTTTAACATTTACTAGAAATACCTAAAAAGACATTCAAATGAAGGTAGAATATTGTATGTATCCACGTTAACTATTGAGAATTTTCATCGTGCTATTAAAAGCCGGTTTTCCAATATTAAAATGTTGACACTTGGATGGTTCATGTTATATGGCATTCGCAGGTTAAAATATTTCTGTAGCTATGGAATAAAATTACGCTTCGATCCTTTGGCTAAAGAGAAGTTATGAACATTTATGTTTATGTAGGCATGATGCGATCACTCAACTACAGAGCATCACAATTTTTCCTATTTCCTGCCTCATTTCCTAAGCGAACTTAGTAAACCCACATCTACAATGTTGGTTTTACCTACATCATTGTTAACCCTGTCGTCTGTCTGTTAATTGAAAATACAATTCATATTACATTTGTTTAAAAATTGCTACTAGCCGAATAATAACAATAACAAAATATCAACAAATTAACAACTCACCTAAAGCTTTACTTCTGCAAGACTCATACACAACCATTCCGTGAACACATTTCGCGCCGCCACAATCTCTAAACACATTGCAGTTATTCGAGTTCCCATTCAGTAAAGCGGTCAATCCTTCCATCACCAAAGAACCTAGTTCTTCCTCTTCAGCATCCAAATTAGGATCTTTTATCAACGAGTCTGCTCTTGAAGATTGTCTTTTCTTTCTTTCGGGGGCTTTAGGAGAGTCACTAGACACTTTCTCGGGTGATGCTGTGTCTACCATCGATTCTCGTTTAGATTTCTCATCTTCAAGTATTTGCTTATCTTTTAGATAAACTGCGTAACGAGAGAGGCAAGTAACAAAGACTTCTAGCATGCCAACCTCTCGATATACGTCTTTGAAAATTGCGTTGTGTCTGTAAGAGAATTACATAATAGAATTTAAAGGTATTTACAATTGGATGATGATGATGTTTAGGTTCATCAGGTCGAAGCCAATTAACGTGTACCAGGTACTCGTTTATATCCTATGTTGCAAAAAACCCAGTAACACTTTCTGCGTGTTGGCAGTTACATAAACGTCTCTATGCTTTACTGCATTCGACCAATGAGACAAATGAAGTATACCTACATTAAATAAATTTCATCAAATCTTAATAGACGAATATTTAAGATTACTTACGATACTATATAAAAAAACACTTACTTCAAAATATTCAAAAGTGTCTTCATACACAGAACACTACATGTCCTAGACCTGTTAGCCTTCAACAACAAGGACAACGATATCAGCTCTTTGCATGGCACAAAATTCAGTTGGAAAACAATAAACTCCAACAATTCGAAAAACTTTTCTTGTATCTCAGCATTTTTAGTGTATATCCTCTCGGAGAATTGACTCAGTGTGTTCTGGTTCTCTAGAATAAAATAGTTGGCGTTATCAGCGTGGTATACGCTTGATATGGCATCCAGTATAGTGCAACATAGTGCAGGAGACGTTGACTTCATAAATACAGACTGCAAGACCTGTGGAATTTTGAAGAGTATGCATTTATTCATACTGTATTTATCGACCAAAACTTCCAAAAGCGAAAAATATCTTTCTGTCGCTGACCTGGAAGGCTTGGACGTTCCTGACAGCCTGTCCAGGAGTGGAAGGTTGTGGCAGCACGAAACCCTGCAGCTGGAACAGCTCGGTGTTGGCGCGCGTGGGCCGCAGCTCGGAGAAGCCGCAGGCGCACAGCGACGAGATCATCAGCACGAGGTTACGGAGCGCGGCGCGCGCTTCCGTACCGCTTACACGCTCTTCTTCCAATCTTTACAATTCATTGTATTAGTATCCAATATGATTACGAATCATTATACAAAGCATTTTGTAATATCATTTGTGTAATACTCAATATCAAAATAACTACATTTTGATTAATAATAAAAAACAACTTGTAATTAAAGCAAAAAAGAAAATGTTAACTACAGTGAACAGTGCTTACCCTGATGTTAAATAATCGGGCACATCTTGTCTCTCATGTCTGTGATAAACAAAACAAATCATAGGTAAAAATAAACAAAAACAAAAAGTGCAGGTATAACATGCTCAACATATAAAAACAACATTACCCTCTCAAACATGCAACTGCCAAAACAGTTATGTTAAATTAATATGTCAAACTTACTTTAAAAGAAATTCAGATAGAAATAGGTATCCTTGACAAGAACGGAAATCATCCAGTAATAATTGACTAACTTCACTCGAGTCCTTTAGGAAACAAAACACAGCCACAAACATCTCTACTACCTGTAACATACAACATTACTTATAACATTTGTAGATAGCACTCACTTATTTAAAATTATTATCAGTGTGCCAATTACCTCAAGAGGTGTTAGTTCTGGTATCCTTTGCATGTTTTCTATGCAAAGTGCTACACATCCTTTATCTGAAATTAATAATAACATAGCCATTTATAAATATAACCTTGATCTATCATTGATGATAATAAAAACATAATACAGCATTTATCTAAACAAGTATATAAACAAAATCTAAATGTGTACAGATTATGGCTGATAGTACTAAGTAAAGAACTTACTATGAATGTATTGGACGACAGATTGTGTCAATCCATGTCTAGATAATGTCATCAACACTTCAGCTGCTGATTTTCTCCACATAATATTGTGTGGCGCACACCATGATGTGATGGCAGAGAATAATAAACTGAGATCATCTTTTCTAGCCAGTTCCTCACATGGAAAAGGATGGCTACACAGCCTTACAAGTACCTAAAGATACAAAAGAAAATAATTTATAATGACACAGTTAGCATTGTTGTTTAATCTTAGTCCATTTACCAATCTCCTTTGCATTGATATGGTATAGGCATGAAAGATATTTTATATAAAATGGTTTCACACCAGTTTCATAAATGTGATAATTTTAGAACTAACTTACACATACTCAAGATGTACTAACTACTGTAAGATGTACTACTACATAGCTTCCATAAATAAGATTCTAATAGATTGTTTTACATCATGAAATGATAAATAAACCTTTCTCTCGTAAAGTGTATGTCCGGTACATAATTATACTGATGGATTGTATAAAAATAAATGACTTGTATTTGAATAGATTGATTTGAGGCATAGTTATAATTCAAAGGCATGTAAAAATGTTAATAATAATGTTAATTTTGTTAGTTAATATATTACAAAATTATATAGATACCACACTTTATAGGAAGCTAACTCAAAAAACATTTCTCATCTGCTACTGTGTAATACACATGCTAATTAATATATTTAGGTACTTACAATATGCCGAGAACTGATTAATTTTACAGAAATAATTTTACCTGTACAAATATCTTTTGCAACAATATTCGTCTTTCTCTAGGTGTAAAGTCACTGTTCCCATCTTGGACATCAGCTTCAGATTCTGGTATTTCAGGCAGATCAAAAAACAGGTACAAACATTTGACTAAAGTTGAAGGTATTGATGCAGTGGTCATGACCTAAAAACCAACATTAAATGAATTACTGTAAAGCGAAACAATTTGAATATTGACCTTGAACTGGAATGAACTGCAACTACAGAAAACTCAATGTATTTTAGAAATTATAGTAGTAGTATAGACTGCAAGAACAATTATTATAAACTTATTATTTATTGTATTTATGTACATTATTACTTTATATGTATATCTATAAACATTATTTCCTAGTATTATTGTTATGTAAATTTAATAAGCTTCTTTATGATATAAATAGCAGTTACAAATGACAAAGTCATTTAGTATTGTTAAAGTATCCTATGTTTCCTATCCTAAATATTCTATGTTCATCATGGTTCAAGCTACGGAGTTCATCTTAACCTTAGAATATATTTTAGAAAATATATTTCTAGTTTCAGACAGAAGTGAATATATAGACCAAGCTATGTTTGCTTTTATTATATTAGTAGAACTTATAAAAAATTACACACATAAATGTTTAAGGCACTGCCATAAAAGCTAGAAAAAGAATATAAATATATTTTACACCTAAATCAGTCAAGAAGGTAAGTATGTTGTCTAGCAACAAGTTTTATAAATTTCTATTAAATTATGGACTTATTTTAGTACATTATATAAAAAGACCAAGTCATTTTCTTATTTTATTTTGTAACAGGTAATTCCACAAATACAAAACCAAGTCCAAAATATTGACACCATTCTGATCAAATTTAAAATGAAAATGGAATAAAAATGGGACTAGCCATTTAGTAAGTAAGGTCAAGTAAGGTATTGTAGTGAACAAGTTTATGCCAAACACAAGTGCACTCTATCTTCACTCTCAAAGCCTAATAGGATGGTCAGCCAACAGAATCAAAAAGAGGTCAGACATAGCTGCAATGCTATGCAATGCTTCTCGACAAGCACTCATAATGCCACAAGCAATGCAACACCTACAATCTATCCCCAGAAGAGATTTTTTTACAGAATACCCTAAAACTTTTTATTAAAATGATATGTGTTTCATACCTGACCAGCTTAAAATGAATATAATGTAAATTTTGTACACAAATACCTGTATTAAAGACTGGTCACCAGCAGCCAGAAGATTTAAAGTTGACAATAGCATCCATCCATTGCTTGACTCTTCAGAGTTTTCTATTTCTAGAAATTTTGCTATAGCACAACTAGCTGCCTCTGTGCTTTGGTTACTGGCCCTTTTCCTTATTTCTGACACCATAAGTTTTGAGACTTGCTGACAGAATGATAAGATGTCCCAGAACTTTTCATTCATTTCACTTGATGGACTGGTGCCAAATACCTATTAAATTTATTGTTTTGTAATAACAGTAACTTATCATGGTTGACATATGCTTCAACAGTAGTATTGATTTGTGATATATTAAAAAAACAATTTTCACTTTCAATAAATATTGATGTAATGTCAATAATTAATCAAGGAAACCTGACAATTAAATAAAATCACAATCATTTGTTGTCTATAAATAAACCTACTTTTAGTGGAAACACTGAATGTGGTTTATGAATAATATTATAAATTGGTAAGTCCAAGTCATGAAAATATGTGTAATAAAACAATATGTGAATCAATTTGAATTAAAGAGATTAAAGACAAAGAGAAAAATAATTATATAAAGTGAAATAGGAAATAGATTCAGAAAATATGTAAGAGGTGATATACAATTATATATTACTAACTAACTTTTATTATTATTCTAATTATATATTATTATTTATTAACAAAAATACTTTTTTAATGTATCTTATTAGTCACCAATAGTCAATAATAACAAAATTACCTTACAGAAGAGTGGTAGCATATTGTACAATTTATCATCTTTTTCAGCGTCCGTAAGAGGCTGCGGTGGATGAGTATACTCCGCAAACAGTTTTTTTAGATGCATGAGGCCAAGTTGGACGTGAGACGACGAGCTGGAAGCTTCGGCACTCTCGGCAGATGCCGAAGTAGTCGCCCCACGCAATTTGCGCATTAGATTCATTTTAGCGATATGTCAACAGCACGTACACACTTTATAGCACATTTTTAGATAGTTCAATAGATGTCGAAATAAACATTTGTAATAAAAATAAACATTGTTTTTAATGATTTACAAAATGTAGTGATACCACCATTTTCGTAACATTATTGAACTGATATATTAAATAAAGGACTACATGAGTAAATTAAGTTAAAGAAAAGTATGTCAATAAAGAAAATAATTTTCTTGATTTTCTCTCAAAATTGATTGATTATTTCTGATAGTTTCGTACGCCCACACTGCAAAGTGCTTGCCATAGATTAATAATATATTTATCAATATCTTCTGATATACGAAGCGCATGTGATATTCTCGGTAGACTCACCGATTCAAGCGAATATCAACTATAAAGCGGGCTGTTTACGAAATGAGCATCGTGGAACGTATGTAATTGAATTATGATTTATGACTCTATGATTATGACCATATGGCGTATGTATGTATATACGCACAAACAACATAAGTTTATGAGGAACTTGGAATCGAACGGAGCATCATATGTCTAGCCGCGCCGAAACCAAGCAACGCGCGAAGGCGATTGAATGGAGCATAATACGTCTAGCCACGACGATACCAACTTACGAACGGGCGACGCGAAATTTCCCTTTGCTTTTATATGTGGCACTATTTTTATATGCATGCACACACGCGTAAGGACCGCCGCGCTGCACGCACACACGCGTAAGGACCGCCGCGCTGGACGCATACACGCATAAGGATTGCCAAGAATTCACTCGTAAATTTTATGTTAGATTTTTGTTTACTTGTCGCTACTTGTAAATGATTATTGTACACATTAGTGCTAGTGTTATTTGCATGACCAATGAGTGGGATATAGGATAACTTAAAAATTGTAAATACATTCTCAGTTGAATCAGTCTACGTGTTTCAATAAAACTCTAACGGTTACCAGCTACGGACCTTGCTTATAACTGCCGGCTGATCTACAACTCTAACGGTTACCAGCTACGGACCTGGCTTATGCCCGCCGGCTGGTAATGCGTTAAAACCACACTACAATGGTTAAAATCACAGAGCCATTAGTTAAATTTAAATGGATTTAAAGTTAAAATGGAGTATATCGTTGTATATTGTACTGTACAGTTTAATGCTAGCTGTACTTCAACCAATGCATCCAGCTACGACCTGTCATATGTTTATACAGACGTTGGCACTCCCTAATATATTATGTACTCATGATACGCTGTACCTGTCCGTTAGAACGACTTGAGCTAGAAATCACGTAAAAGTCTAGCAAACAACCAAGACTCGCATAACTTAAATGTTTGCTAGCGAAGCATCAACCTTGGTTTATACGCGATAAAGAACCAAAAAGGTAAATGCTCGCCTTAATTGAGAACCTTAAATTATTGCAATGACTGCATCGAAGACGAATTTTGTACATTCTTCGATCAAAACTATTACTAGGTATTTACGACATAAGGTCATTTTTACGACTGAGTTTGTCCATGATATCCATATGAAAACCATGCAATGGTACACTTATTATTTTGCGGTATATTCAGCGAGGTGACCGTGCAGTCAAAGGCTTGTGAAAGGAGAATAATTGGGACTGATAATATTTGTATTTATCAATTCCTTTACGGTTCGGTTCTAAAAGTCAATTTTTTGATTCATCTGTGGTGACACGAGTGCGGGGTAGGCCATCGATGAAAGAATTTGAGAATTCACTGTATCCCGCAACTAGATTGTTTTTATTCTGACTATCGTTATGAACACTGTCAAGATTTAACGACGAAAATACGTTACACGTAGGTACGTTAAATCTCTCATTGTAACTGATAACAATTTAAAATTTCGTGGCCAATTCTTACATCATAATTATTTTAGTCAATCGTCTGTTCGAGTATGAAACAGTACAGGATGGCTATATGCGTTTGTAACTACGTCACATATAACTTGCTCAGTACGACTTATCATGGCACTTCCTACCCGCTTTATTCGAAGGTGGTTATTTAGGTAATTATAAGGCATACAAAAATCTATTCCAGTTGCCGTGCACCCGACAGGGCCCGTATCAGAATTAATACTGATTAATACTGCGGCCGGCGAAAATCGAGTGCTCCTGCGCAGGCATTCGCACATCGCGTCGCACATCAGCTAATCCAAACCTGTTTGCAACACAGCTGTGTGGAGTTAAGGAGCGTATCGTTTGCAATATTTACTGTTATTAATTAGTCATTAACTAAAATATATCTTTGATTTGTTTGATTACGTTTTAACTTCGTAATCATTGAAGCTACTTAAAAGGTTTTTAATATAAAACAAGCTTCCGTTAGAGGCCGTGTTAATATATTTAATATGTAATCAATTAGATGGATTTAGTGGTAAGAAACTGACTCCAACAGAATTTAACGTGTTGACACAAAGACTACACAAAATTGCTGCATTATTTGCCTTATTCGATAGCGTACAGAATCAAATTGAAGCGTTGGACGAAGATAGTTAGAGTTTAGAGTTGGATACGCAAGAGGTTATTGAACAATCGTTTCAAAATTCGATTGCAAAAGCATAGGAAATAATTTCCTTCAATAGTAAGACAAAACTATCGTCAGTTGAATGAAGTAGCTTCAATACATCTGATAAGGAAGATCACGAGGTTATTGGTTTTCATTTACCGGTCATTAAAATAAATAAGTTTGACGGTACGTTTAATAAGTGGCTGGAATTTTTGGACTCATTATGCTCGCTTATACACAAACATGCAAAAAAAAACACATACCTATTTCATTATTTAAATTCTTATTTAGAGGGTGAAGCTGCTCGAGTAATTTGTAACCTTGAGGTTTCCGAAGATAATTATCCTGAGGTTTGGTCTATTCTTTGTGAGCGTTACAATAATTTTCGTCAATTCCTAAATAATCATTTAAAATCTTTGTTTAACATTGAACCATTGCGTGAGTCTGATAAATCTTTAAGACTACTTGAGGATCATGTCACAAAAAATCTACGTGCTTTAAATAAGTTGAAGCAACCTACTAATCATCGCAAAAAACCTTTATGACTGGCTTAGGTCTAAGAAGCTGATCACAGTTGTTTCACTGGATATAGGGGGCGCCTTCGTTAGTGCATGGTGGGCTGCCATAAGGGTGAGATTGCCCGAGGAGTTGTTTATAAGTCGCTCTCGAGAGCTGCTAAAATAAGCTGGGGCCTCTATCCTGAAATCATCAGGTGCATATACACGGCAGTGGTTGAATCAATAATTATGTATGCGGCTAGTGCATGGGCATGATCGAGGCGAGGAAAGGGGTACCGTGGCTGGAATGGAGGGGTAGAGAGGTAGCGACGATGGCGTCCTACAAAGCCAACCCGCATCCCACCGACCATATGAGCATGCAGTTCATACACTTGATACACCCGGAAGAGGTGACACACAACGCCACTCAGCAAGTAGACTTACACCGACGGCAGTAGGATTGAGGGCAAGATTGGAGCCGCATTATCCGTGTGGATAAACGCGACCGAAAACCGAGTCTTAAAACTAAAGCTGCCCGACTACTGTACGGTGTACCAGGCAAAAGGTGGTGAACTACCAAGTTCCCCATCCGTTAGCGGTCAAGGCCCGGAAAAACCTGCATGATGCGAGGATTCAGAACAAAGAAGTGGCAATGAAAGACCAACTGGCGAAGGAAGCCGCTCTCAAATTAAAGACTGCGCCGCAATACGATGGGTACCAGGTATCCTGGCGGATCCGTCGCTTGACGAATGGAACCGGCGGTACAAAGTGGGGGAAACCGCATCAGTAACAAAAATTTTCTTCTCTGATGCATTGAAGGCACATGGGTTGGTCCGCAAGACCCAAATGTCTCCAGTGATGACCCTAGTTTTTACAGGACACGACGGGTTCTCTGAATATAAATACCGGTTTAAATTTAAGGAGGACCCATCGTGTCCCTGCAAGCCGTGACTGGAGGAGACCGTTCTCCATATTTTGTGTTGCTGTCTAATACACGCGATAGACCGCTACAAAGCGGAACAGATTATGAGGGACATCATCAGAGCCGACAATTTGTGCACTCTCATGGTGGACCCGATAACAAGGTTGGTTCTGCGCCTGATCGCTCTCCGGTCGTGTCGGATTGCCGTCCCATCGGATCATGAGAGTTAGGAAACAGAGAGTGCATTTGTGTTTGCGCACATTACTTGTGCACTATAATATTTCCTGCGTAGTTGGCTAGTCTCCGTTAAGAATGGCCGCCGTGGCCGAAATTCGGTCTGGAGGAGAATATTTTGTACAAGACAGCTGTTATTGATGGCATCACCAGATCATTCAGCATAAATTATGGTAACCAATTCTAGTTGGTTGACGATAGTGCGCCGGCACATCGAGCTCAACGAGTGAGCGCTGCTCTCTGGGAGTACACGAAATTACAACATTTCCAAGTGAACGCGGACTTTTTTGATGTGTTTATGTTTGTCCATGTATTTCTGCGAAACTATTGATTGAATCGTAACCTTTCTGTTTTGTTAGCTTATATTTACTCTAACTTAGGGAACAGTGCAAGTTTTATCAAAATCAGTGCAGTAGTTTTCAAGATATGGACTAGATCGTGTGACTGCCTAGCTTATTAATACGAGCTACAGGTGCGTTGTTAAAGAAAAATAATTGAAAACTTCGTCGCATTCTAGTGCGTGTAAAAAACTGGAAAAATCTTACTTAAACTAAAAATTATGAAATCACAAAAAATTATGAACTTATAAAAATTCAATCGACTTCATAAAGTTAATTCTAAACCTAACGAGTGTAAACAGTGCTTTTATCAGGCGCTGGCCGATCTTATAATCATAATTTATTTCAAAATTTTGAGTTAACTTTTTGAAGTTGATTTAATCACATAAATTCCATTACAGCTGTTTAAAAAAAATTGCACGCGGGTGAATGCGCGCGGGACAGCTAGTTATATCATTATTAGTTAATTATATTTATTAGTATAAGGTTTTAGCAAATGCGTATCGAGGATCGATATCCTTTAATCGGAAAATATTGAAACTTATTTATAATTTGGCCTGAATACTAACTATAACTGCAATAAATAGATAATTTTAACAAAATAACATAAATCTTAAAATTAACAAAACTTTAAAAAATTTGACATCTCTAACCTTAATTCGATCCGGATTTACAAATCGTCATAACTCTGTTAGTCCATAACATCGGGATATGATTTTTTTATATGTGTAGATAAAGTTTAAACCTATTTTTATAAATAAAAATAAGTGCCGAAATTGAGGAATTCTCGAGTTATTAAAGAAAATCGAAAATATTATGAAAAATTATAAAATCGTTTCTAATAGATCTAAAAATATATTGTAACTGAGTTACGTGCGCCTTTAATGTTTCCATCGATGAAATAAATCCACTGGCTGTTAACTGTCACTGGTAATTTTTAATAAATGTTTTCAGAATATTCGGTAAAAAATTACGAATTTTCATTTAGACACACTAGAAAATTTGGAATTCTACTCTCGCGTTTCTTTTGATCTAATCTTTACGAAACTGTAATAAAAAGACGATGTCACTTTTTTGGGTTTCTAAAACACAGTGCCACAGTCCAAGATTCTCTTTTCAATATTCTGGTCCGGTTCCGGCAATACCGTTATGTATTGTCGGTAGATATTGAGAAGATGTACAGACAGATATTAGTCGACGAGTCTGACCGAGATTTGCAGCTGATCCTATGGCGAGATGCGGAGAACAAACCACTACAAACATTCAGGCTTAAAACGTTCACTTACGGATATGCTAGCGCTAGGTACCTTGCCACTAGGTGTCTCTGGCAAGTAGGCGAGGAGTGTAACGACGAGGTAATTAAACGCGTCATACAAAAGAATATCTACGTAGACAATTTATTGACTACCAGCGACGACGAGGTCCAATTGCGTTGAATACAAGAATAGTGTCATGCAGTTCTTACCAAGTCCGGATTCAATCTACGTAAATTCAATACGTAAATATCGATCTAACATAACATCTTTATTGCCCTCCAAGCCATCCAGTCTTGTGGGAATTTGACATTGAGTCAATCCACAAATACGCTGGGTCTAGATTGGAATCCTTCTACAGATAGTATATATTTTCCCAAAGTTATCGAACAATCGGAAGTTGTCACTAAACGTATTATCCTTTCGTCAACCTTCAAGATCTTTGATCCTCAGGGACTCCTATCCTCGTCCACTATCGTTCCCAAAATTTGGTCACAAACCTTACGGTCGCTCAAGCTGGACTGGGATGATCCTGTTCCTAACTATATTGTAGAGATTTGTTAATTATTTTTATTAATTTAATACATATCTTCTTTATCTATACCTAGATGGGTATCAATAGCAGACCCAATCTCTGTAGAAACGCCTACGGTGCATGTTTGTACCTTTGATCCACGAGTAAGGAAGGGAAGATACACGTCCATCTTCTGTGTGCTTAGTCTCGCGTTGCGCCTGCATCCAAACCCATAACGATTCCACGTCTAGAGCTGTCAGGGGCTTGCTGCTGAAATGAGCTCATCTGTGACTCAAGCTTTGCGTTTTTTGCGACATAAAATGTCGCAATACGTCTTCTGGACAGACTCTAGTGTGGTACTGGGTTGGTTGCGGTTGGGTTCGTCTTCCAATCTTAAGGCTTTCGTTTCCAACCGAGTTGCAGCTGTCAGAGAGTTGACCGACACTGATTCATGGCACCATGTGCCCACCAAATTCAATCCAGCTGATCTTGTATCCCACGGAGTACATCCCCAAGATGTCGATTCCTGCGATTTGTGGTGGCATAGCCCTGAATTTTATCGTTGCCGATGTCCGAATGGCCTTCTTTGTCGTCACAGACTATCATTGCGATGGTGGATCTGCCAGAAGTCAGGTCATATTCAGCAGCTATTTCTTGTCTCTAATGACTCAAATATTTTAATAATAAACTTTGAAAGTTACTCTAAGTTAATCAAAATACAAGTATTGTAGGCTATGTACACACATTTATAAATAATTGCAAAAAACCAAATATTAAATATAAAACTTTAACTATTGCCGAGCTTGACAAAATGTATGTTCATTAACTTATTTATCCCAGTTAAAACCATTTCCTAAAGAGCACGATTTACTATCAAAGCAAAAATCACTAAACCCTAAATCGCATATTATTTCACTTAATCCTTTATTCGAGTAGGTAGTCGAATCCAAGGATCCGAGTATAGTTTCGAAATGAAGCATCCGATGCTATTAAGCTCTAAGCACAATTTCACAAAGCTCTTATTTCAGCAGGAACACTTACGCCTACTACATATAGGCCCTCAAGCCTTGTTGGCTTCGATTAGAACTCATTTTTGGCCTATAGGTGGTAAAACTGTAGCAAGACGCACATTCAACAATTGCTTAGTTTGTTGGCGTTTCAAGGCTTAATCTATGAAAAATATTATGGGCAACCTGCCTGCTCAAAGACTTCACATTATAACCGTAGGGAAAGATTTCGCTGGACCATTTATGATCACGGATCGCAAGGGTCGTAAGTATAAGTAAATGCTACCTTTGCATTTTCATATGTTTAAGGTTCAAGTGCATCCATTTATAGGCAGCCAGCGAGCTATCTAAGGCCGTTTTTATTTAAGCTATAAAATGCTTTGTTTCTCGCAGAGAGACTTTGGAGGAGCTCAAAGACTTTTTTAAAATGAACTCCAACCTTCTTGTTGATCTTGCCGCTATGGAAGGAATCGAATTTTGCTTCTCGCCTGCATACGCTCCTCACTTCAACGGCTTGATGGAGGCCGGTGTGAACTCAGCCAAATTTCATTTAAAGTGAACACTCGGGACAACAACGCATTTAACATATGAGGAACTAGCATTTCTGTTTTCACAAATAGAAAGCATCCTCAATAGACGTCCTCTATGTCCTTTGAGCTCCTCTCCTAGCGAATATTATTCTTCGACTCCAGGACACTTTTTAATCAGTGGACCACTCAATGCACTGGCTTCTCCGTTTCTGCAGTCCACTAATACCAATCGTCTTGACAGATTCCAGCGGATCGAAAAAATCAAGCAGCACTTCTGGCGACGTTGGAGTCACGAGTACATTGCAGAGCTGCAGACTAGAACAAAGTGGCGCAAGGAGCTCAGAGATCTGCAAATTGACGAATTGGTTCTCTTAAAGGAGGAAAATGCTCTACCTCTTTACTGGCGTCTCGGCCGTATAAGGAGGCTATTTACTAGAGCTGATGGAGTGCAACAATTCACTGCAAGAGGAAGTGTACGACGTGTCTTTAACTGGATTGTGCTTCTTACTAAACCCAAAGCACTAGAATTTCAGGAAAGCTGCTAAGCTTTCCAGCGCTGGGGTATGTCGGCACCATTATGCCGCCAATGATGTCCACGGGGACTGCGGGGAAAGCAGGGAGGACGCTCACCGGTTCAACGACCTAACTTCTCTACCGCGACCACTCGCTCGCCAATAGTCCGCTCACCAAGAGCAAACCAAATTATATAATAATTATATTTTTAATATACAATTTACTACTGAGTGAGTCGCCTATTTTATTTTATGTTTTACACCAAACAGTAACACTTAACAATATTGCTTTGAATTTTCAGCCTCATACTTGCATACCGTACTTACATATCATGTTGTGCAGAAATGATCCAATCCATATAAACATAAATAAAAGTTATGCTGATTTAAAACATAAGTTCATTTTTCTCGTGATTGTTATCCTACTACATCATGTTAAGCATATAGTTTTGGAATTGAATATAAATTTTTGCATTACTTACTTGATCTTTATTCAAAAGATCTTCATAGTTATAGATAAATTAAAAAAGAAACCCTGGATCATTTCTGCACAACTCGGTCCAATTGTAACTCAGGCTTGAGATCGATCAAATGATCTCATAAGATACATATAAATTATATTAATATATTAATACCAATAAAGTTAATGATCGAAACATTTGCCTAATTTGATCAGCTGTTAACTCAGCAATTCATTGATAATGAATTTAGCAGCGAGTCGCCGATTAACTATAATAATTATTAAATACTTGCTCGCGGCTTCGCTCGGAAACAGTACTTTTTCTAGATTAAAGGTAACCTGTGTACTTTTTTATACCCCTGTCAAAGTGCATACGAAGTTTCACGGTGATCGGTTGAGTAGTTAAATCGATACATGTTCCACCTTATCCTAATTCAAATATCTCCATACATACTTATTCTAATGTTATTATATTATGACTTATCTCTATTATATAATTATAATATTATTGTAATTATTAGAGTTGACAAAGTTTTAATACGATCTTCGGCTACAATCTGCGGTAATCGGTAACTACTAAGGGTGCGTTCTACTTAGCGCTCACGACACTCACGCTCACGACCACGGTTGTGCCCGTTCCACTTGCTTCCGAGCATTACAATTGTAAACTCAAGTGGAACGGATAATGGAGTGTTTTGAGAGTTGAAGTAAATTGAGTGAATAAGAAAAAAAAAGTCGAATGCTTAAAGAGGTTAGGTTACAATTTGTACCTAAGTCTGACCAATAAACTCTTATAGCTATTGGTTAATTAGATTTATATTAAAAAATGTATATCGAATATTCTACTAATATTATAAATATGACAGTTTGTGAGGATGGATGGATGTTTGTCTTTCACGCAAAAACTACTGAATGGATTTTGATGAAACTTTACAGTATTATTGTTTATTCATCGGAATAACATATAGGCTACTAAAATCTATTGTAACATAAATCTATATTAAGGCGAGCGAAGCCGCAGGCAAAATCTAGTATTTCATAATATTGTGGATAATTAATTAATTTACATTAAAATATATTCAAAATGTACATATTTTACGGCGACACTTGGATATTTGGTAGAGCGTCGTAATAATGCTTTAGAAAGTACTAGTTCATCTAGTTCAGATGAAGAGTGGAATACCATTATACAAAATCGTTTTTCGATCGTGGAAAACGGAAACTTAGATCAAGTAAAATAATGTAATTAATCGTTACTCTGATGAAGAATTAAAAAGTAATTTCAAAAAGATGTAGATTAAAATGTAGATTATAAAATGTTTACTTATATAAGTATTCATTGTTTCATCAAAATCGCATAAAATAACGTAATTTTCATGTCGCCATCTTTGTTATCTACTTTGGGTGCGTTCAACTTGGCGCTCACGACGCTCACGCTGACGACCACGGTTTTTCCCGTTCCACTTGCTTCCGAGCGTTACAATTGTAAACTCAAGTGGAACGGATAATGGAGTGTTCTGAGCGTTGATGTAAATTGAGTGAATTAGAAAAAAAAGTCGATTGCTTAAAAAGTTTTAAAAGGTTACAATTTGTACCTAAGTCTAACCAGATAAAATAATTTTCATTGTCGCCATCTTTGTTACCAATTTTATATTGAAAATGGCGCCAAATTTCGCAACGCTCACGACGACCCATGATAGGAGGTGGATCGTCGTGAGCGTTGCATGGGCGTGAGTAATGACGTCATGAGTGACGTTTTCGCCGCGCACATAACGATCGTAGTCGTCATGTGGTACGGCTAAAGGAGCGTCTTGAGCGTCGTGAACGCCAAGTGGAACGCACCCTTTATATTTAAAAAAATGGCGCCAAATTTCTCAACGCTCATGACGACCCACCTCTCAGCATGGGTCGTCGTGAGCTTTGCGTGAGCGTGAGTAATGACGTCATGAGTGACGTTTTCGCCGCGCACATAACGATCGTAGTCGTCATGTGGAACGGCTAAAGGAGCGTCTTGAGCGTCGTGAACGCCAAGTGGAACGCACCCTAGGCATCGGGTGCGTTCCACTTGGCGCTCACGACGCTCACGCTCACGACCACGGTTTTTCCCGTTCCACTTGCTTCCGAGCGTTACAATTGTAAACTCAAGTGGAACGGATAATGGAGTGTTTTTAGCGTTGATATAAATTGAGTGAATGAGAAAAAAAAGTCGAATGCTTAAAGAATTTTAAAAGGTTACAAATTGTACCTAAGTCTGACCAGATAAAATAATTTCCATTTTCGCCATCTTTGTTACCAAAGGAGATGTTACATTTTCGGCTACAAAATGTACGGTACGTCAAAAAAGAGGAAATATTACCAGAAATCAGAGAAAAATGCTATTCCAAGAATTTACTTGTAATTGAGATTGTACAAGACGAAAATATTTTTTCTGTTATTGCCATATTCAATATGGCGCTACAATGGATTGTAGCATTAGATAATGCGTTCAGAAATTGTATAAGATGAACTGATAGAAGATAAATATCACAAAGATATAAAATAAAAATACTTTGGTATATATACCTACATTGTAGCATATTGCGACTACAATACAAATAAATACAAGTAATTGTTAGAACCCAAACCTTATGATAAAAGTATATTTATAGAACTGCACCAGTCTTACAGGTCCTGTGCATTTCGGAACGAAATATTCTTGATGACATTTTGACGTTAACACTTGACAATTATGTTTCTGTCAATGATTTCTTAGTCATGTATATTGTATTGTCGTTTGCGCGTGCGCTTAGATTTTCGTGATTTCTGCTGTTATTTTGTTTTACTCGTTCTGACCGATTCCCTAAGACTTTGGCTTTGTTTAACGGTTTGTTCTCTACCATCCAATTGGGCAAACAGTATAGAGGGCTATTATTGCAGTTGCGTATGTGGAATGCGAACTGTTGGATCTTGTGCTCATGTGATGACAGTAGTCTGGTACCTTGGCTGGGCTCGGTACCAAAGTAATATTGAAGCCCCAGCATCATTTCTTGACGATGTGTTAATACTAGAAGGTAGTGATGAGATGGATTGATACATAATAAATATTAAAAAACCAAATTGTTGTTTCATATAAGTGTACCTATTTCAGTTCCTTGTATTCATACGTTTTTACTTTTTATAAACTAGTCGTGATGTAATGACAATGTGAACTTTCCAATGGTGCCTATTAGAGAGAATAGAAGCGATTCAATTCACTGACTAGTTTTTTTGTACTTTATAGGTTATGTAAATGTCATAGCTTTAAGGTCATAATATTCCGCCATGATTGTTCAGATAAACGTCAAATATTTTCGATTTTTATTTTGTCCATCTTCAATATTGTTTTAATGTGGATATTTTTAGTTTAAATATGTTTATGGGTTAATTTCCTAGGATTTTTAACCACGTTCATGTTGTAGCCGGAGTTCCATACAAAAATGAAACGTCTCCTTTATATTGAAAATGGCGCCATATTTCGCAACGCTCACGACGACCCATGATAGGAGGTGGGTCGTCGTGAGCGTTGCGTGGGTGTGAGTAATGACGTCATGAGTGACGTTTTCGCCGCGCACATAACGATCGTAGTTATCATATGGAACGGCTAAAGAAGCGTCTTGAGCGTCGTGAACGCCAAGTGGAACGCATCCATGATGAACGCTAAGTGGAACGCACCCTAATCAGAATCCAGCTGTCAGACTGTCAAATTTAGTTCCGTGCTTGTCAATTTCAAGTCCCTCCTGTCCAGTTGTTGTCATTTACTTCGTTTAAAAATACCTCCTACAACTTTTGTGTGCCCATTTTGACGTATCACGTAGGTGGTGAAATCACGTTTCTTGAATAAAAATGCCAGAAAACAAGGATCTCGTGCAGTGCTATAATCGAGGTTGCGGCCAACTTTTTGATCCTAACAATAACGACAAAGGTACGTGAAATTTCTAGATGTTTCCATGCCCCAGAAATCTGGTAGCCCTTATTCCTGTTTTCCTACTCTTATCAAATTACTTATCCGTCCATTATTCATTTTGTAATTTTCTGTTTCTGAATGATATACTGTCCATAGATGTATCATATATCAATAATTTGTCCATAGATGAATGCTGCCATCATCCAGGGGCACCGATTTTCCACGATGCATACAAAGGGTGGTCCTGTTGTAATAAGAAAAGTGTTGATTTTACTGAATTCCTCAATATCAAGGGGTGCACACTCTCTAAGCATTCTAATGTGGTTAGTATTCTTATAAATATCTATTATCCTAAAGACTTGATTGAGTATACATCTCGTGTATTAATTTCCTTTGATATTGTTATGACCTTGTAGAAACCTCCTGAACCTGAGAAAAAGACATTAGATAAGGATTTGCAAAAGCAGGAAGTGATAGAAGTGAGAGCACCTGTAGTTGGTCCACAGTTGCCAAGACCGCCATTTGATACCCCTCTGGTCACACTAAATCCAACCATTGCTGAGGCACTCAAACAATCAGTACAAAAAACATCACAACAGACAACTGCAGCTGAAGATGGGTATGTATCTCAATAATCTTGAGAAATCCATTGTGTTTGAGCTCCGGGGCCCAAGTAGTGACCTTTATATTATTATTTAGCTTATAGTTTTTTATTGCTCATATAATAATAATTAAGATATAAAGGATACTTGTACACATGGCTACACATCAAGTTAGACACCCTATATACGCATAACTATGCTACATACAAAATAGAGAATTGTCAGAAAGGGACAGTGCATAGTGGTGTCTATGTAATGGTAAGGATAGAGCGGACAAAAATATAATGCACTCTCTTGCATGATTCGCAGCGTTCAACTTTTAATAGTTCAAAGTCCAAACAGTCTAGGTTGATGCATCGCAGTGTGTACTGTAATAAAAAATAAAAATAATGTAATCGAAAACACAAGATTGGTTAAATCTTTCATTATAAAAGTTGTTAAAAGTGTTGTAAAGCTGTGGAAATTGTTAGCCATTCACCATTTTATTTTCATCAGGTTTAATCTCTGTAATTATTTATTTACAGCCACATTGCTATTGGTACCTCATGCAAAAATGGTGGTTGCAGTTCCACTTATGAGGGTCCACATTCTAATGACAATATGTGTACTTACCACCCAGGCTGTCCAGTATTCCATGAAGGTCTCAAATTTTGGTCTTGTTGTCAGAAGAGAACAACAGACTTTAACACTTTCTTAAGCCAACCTGGTTGTACAACTGGCACACATAAATGGACAAAAGAGGTAAGTTTTGAAATACATACATATGTATTGATGCCTCCCACGTAAGTTGTAGTTACCTATAACCTGCAATTTTACAGGAGAGTGTTTCAAAGATACTATTGGCAATAAAAACTGCAGTTTTCAATTAATCTTTATAAGATTTAGTACTTAAACTCAGTTAGTTATACTTTAGCGTTTACTGCATGATATCATTCAAAAATATCAAAGCTTTCAGAGATTTTGTTACAACAATTTACCGCGACGTATGACCTTTACATATGTACATATATATGTATATGCTAGATACTTCATACATACGTATATGCTAGATACAACAATGTACGCCAAATTTAAAAAGAAGGTCTGGTAAGTGCAGCATTATATTAGATATTATAAAATAAATGTAACCTTTTTATGAGAAATTTCATTTATTGTCCATAAATCAACCTACAGCACTGTTTCGCGTACTAAACCAATAAAAAATCGTTACAATAATTAAAACCTTGTTGTCAAAATTAAGCTTTAGAAGAACATAAAATCTTTTAATAGAAATAAACAAACTTCTAAACAATATAAATTTAGAAAATTTAAGAACTAAAATTTAGAATTCTTGAATTTTTTTATAAATTCTATTTTCAATAAATTTTAACATTCTTTAATCAACATAATTATTAAATATAATCTGAAACTAAACATAAATACCTAATAACAAATATAATTGAACCTCTTATATTAGAATAATCATAACTTCTAAAAGATCAGACTTAAACAACAAAAATGTTCTTTTTAAAAATAATTTTATCATTATTATATTCTTCAATATGGTCTGAGATCAGATTTAGGCATAATAGAGATTTAAAAATAGGTAAAAATCTTAAAATTATAGTTTATTCTGATGCAGATAAATCAGAATCATTTCAAGCTACCTCTTCGACACACATTTTTAAAGTAACCGTGGTATGTAGCTGGGATTAGCCCGCTGTTACACAGAGATATTGTACGGTGTAGCGCGAGGTTTGCAGTGATTGTTGAATAAAAGATATGTTTTAAATGTTACACACTAATAGTTTATTTATGTGCGTATTGATTGACAATTATCGCCTGCTCCGTGCCTCGGAGAGCACGTTAAGCCGTCGGTCCCGGCTGCCATGAACATCTATGGCAGTCGTTATTGGGGAAATCGACACAAAAGATCCCACTGGGTCGAAGTGTCGCCGGTCTGTACTGACTGGCCCCCACAAGATAAGATAAGATAAGATAACTATGAATATAATTGTATTGCTACGAATATAATTATTTTTCTACGAGTAAAATTATATTGCTACGAATCTATATTGCGACGAAAATACACACATCAAAAGTGTCTAGGGTTCATAGGGATCAAATACGTTTAAGAGGCCCAACGCAATTAAATTTTACTTTTTTTTATTGTAATTGTTTCTTTTTATACAATCTTCAATTCCACAATAAGTTCATAGATGTTAAAAATAGGAAGGAAATGTTTAAATGAGATGGTAATGGCAATGATGTTTACAAAACGATGAATAAGGATAAAAACAAAGTATTTATGATCTTAATTCTAAATGTTTCCTAGGTATGGGTGAACACGATTGATCTTTCACTGCACATTTGTTTATTTCACCATAAATATGATCCGGATGGGGTCTTTGGTAACCCATATAATATCGCGCACTCTCACTGATAGTTTGGACACTAGGCTGTTGGTGAGCCAAATTTGGACGCGCACTTTCACTACTCATTTGTAGACTACGCTGTCGGTCAGCCACCCGCGCACTGTTCACTACACTACTGCCCACTGTCGGCTGAAGCTCGATGTCCGGAGATATGCAGGCTCTTCGTGCTCGCATTCGCTGCCAACGGCGGCACCACAGGGCGCCAGCCGCCGTGATTCCGCTCCCGCCAGTATGTAGCTTACCGCGTAGAGATGAATATCATGGGATGACAGTGAATCTTCCAATTCTCCTTTGCTGTTTTTCATCTCCTCTATTCGCTGATGTAATTTATCTAGCTCAAATTCTATATCACTCGATTCTGATACATTTGATAGATCAGTCCACGTCATAGAGGTGTTCATCAAAAAATTTATTTGATCTATATCTGGGCTATAAACCGAGCTATTTAAATTGAGTTTGTTGTCGGAGTTCTTTGGAATTTGCAGTGTAAATTCGTTACTTTTTAGCAAACAACCAGGCTTTATGTTTATAAATCCAGCTTGAGATAAATGTTCTATACTAATTTGTTCCCCGCAAAGTATGTTCACCGGATATGTATCACAGCAATGGTAGAGATAATGGGACGGATTGGTGAGTGAAACCCATCTGTTTTTACATCTGGACCTCTTAATCTTACACTTCTCTGTATTGGGATCTAGTTCACAAAAATTCTGATCACTTTTTTGATGATAGACGGGTTTCTTCAAATCGCATATCCATGTTTTCTGTTTGACACAAAGCGTTAGTTCATCCGAAGTAAATGTTATGTATGTGCTTCGTTTCAAATCTGTCGCGATGTATTCTGCTAGCGGGATAAGTTCCACCATAGAACTTTCAAAATGATGTGGTATAGATATCATTCTGTACAATTTAAATATGTCTCTACCAATCAATGGAAATGTTATTTCAAACAGAAAATAGTTTTCTGTGAGTCTCGCCTTCAAATGTAGTAATGAGTACAATTCTCTGATGTTATGTGGTTCAATTGGCAACATCGTGTCTTCGGATAAATGCGCCGAAATCGTGTTAAGCTCTGTCTGTAATTGTTCAGGAGTTTTTGTTGTAATTGTTTAGGATTAAGTGCATACTAAACTGGCTGTGGTGAATGTTACTGAGAATGTCTACGAGTGTATCCTGGCTTCCTTTTAAATTACGTAATAAGTTACTGGCAGTTAACAACATCATTGTAAATTCCTGGACTAACGAAATATGGTTAATTTCTTCTTGTAACTTATTCGATCTGTTATTAGTTTCATTAAATGTTGGTTTATAGTTTTATGTTGTTTGTTCATAAATGCTGCTGTTCGCTGTAATAAGTTATATTCTGACTCAATAACAGATGTCTGATTCTTCCATAACTCGACAATATGTTTTTCATTGTGCCGTATCAGGTGAATATCGCGGGTATACTTTTCCGCGAAATGTTCGTCCAATACTCCGAACAATGAATTTGCTAAATAGCCTACTCCATTTATAAGGCCGCGACGCTGTCTGGATTGATTGCCAGACTGTTGAGTTAGCAAAAGTTTATTATAATATTTTAGTTCGTTAGCCTCGTGCGTCAGCTGAGCGGTTATCGTGTTACAATATTCGCCGCCTATTGTTTTGCATGTTGTATCTAAGTATGTTATTATTTTGTTGTATGCGTTTATGCCTTCCCAATACGGAGACATATCATAAAATACTACAAGAGTCCACTTATCTTTAGCCAGGCTTAATTTGCCGATCGGATCAAAGAACAGAGACTGTTCCTTTCTAAACTGCGTGATATTATATGTACCGCTTACACTGCTACAAAGAGTCATAAAAAATGTTAAAGCCATAACAATGTAATATTGTCTTCTGTTTACGCGAATGTTATTCATTGAAATTAAACTACTATATACGGATTTTATCGCGTTGTTTATTTAGCACTGTACCTTTTACAAAATTTTGAAAATAGTATACTACTACTACTATTGATTTTATTTTACTAATTTATAAGCTAATAAAATTATTTAAACTATTAAATCTATTTATTTTTGGTTTACACTTTCCCCGACGTTTCGGTTGCTTTTCAGCAGCCATGGTCACGGGGCCATGACCATGGCTGCTATATTTTCAAAATTTTGTAATACAGTGCTAAATAAACAACGCGATAAAATCCGTATATAGTAGTTTAATTTCAACCATAACAATGTTCCAGAAGTTAACGAGGCTTGCCATTCTCCTTCTAGTATTCTTCTGGCTATGTTCGGTAAAGGTTTTCTCTTTGGTTTTTGTTGTTTGGGGGTTTGTTACCGGAGAAATGCGTCGCTGTTCGTTTGTTTCAATAGGCAAGAGCGAGAGTTTGACAATCGGCCGTTTTATAATGCCACTTTTCGTCCTCAAGGTAACTACTCGTATGTATCCGTCACTGCCAGGGTGTACGTCTATGACTCTGCCCATGATCCATTTCCCAGCTAGAACATTATCTTCATGTACAACGACCATATCTCCGATGTTCATATTTCTTTGAGGTTTCGTCCATTTGTCTCTTGCAGTCAATTGTGTTAAGTATTCGGTTTTCCATTTAAACCAAATGCTCTGAAAAATGTTGTTAGTTAAATGCCACCGTGTACGCGCATCAAATTTTGTCTCAATGACTGCTAGGCCAGATCTTCCTGTCGAAAAGTGAGCCGGTGTCAAATATTCTAAATCCTCAATGTTTTCGGTAAGCGAACACAACGGTCGGGAGTTAAGACAAGCTTCTAGTCTTGTTAGAATAGTTGCGTACTCTTCAAATGTTAGTCGTTGCTCATCGACAATTCTTTTCAAGTGATGTTTCAAACTACGCACTGCTCTTTCCCACAACCCTCCAGCGCTAAGCCAGGATGATGCGTTAAAGTGCCTTTCAATATTCATATCTACAACCTCCGAGAGTAACTTGTCAGAAAAAAACTTGTTTTATTTCGTCATATTGTTCCTGCAGCATCCGATTTGCCCCGATAAAGTTTGTACCTTGGTCACTGTACATGTGATGTGGTGTTCCTCTCCTAGCTGCCATCCTGTTGAGCGCAGCTAAAATGCAGAACTGGTAAGATCAGACACCAACTCCAGATGCACGGCCTTTGTCACTATGCAAACAAACACAGCGTCATATCCTTTTGTTGTACGGACACCTCTGCCCTTGTTGGCTTTCACCTCCACGAAACCAGTGTAGTCTACTCCTGTGTGGTAAAACGGCGGGGCAGGGTTTGTTCTAGCCGCGGGAAGATCTCCCATCAATTGATGTTCTTTTCTTGAGTCGTGCTTCCGGAAAACTACACAATTCCGCAACTGCGTCTTGATTGTTTTGATTCCACCCGGTATCCAATATTGTTGTCTAAGGTTAGCCACAGTCAACTTAGACCCCCCGTGAAATGTTAATAAATGGGATTCGTCGATAAGCAGTGCCGCCAAACGTGTTTTTTAGGTATAATTTTGGGATGTTTCATTTCAACACTCATATTTGCATGCCTTAAGCGTCCTCCCTATACTCTCAAAATACCGTCTGTATCAATAAAACAATTTAAATTTAATAATTTACTTTTGACCCAATATTGCCGACCCGAATAATTCTATCGGTATCCTCAGCAAATTCATTTCTTTGTACGTACTTTATAATTGTTAATTTAGCTTTACGTAATTCTTGCAATGTTAGGTACGGAGGCAAATGCTTACGCTGCAAAATCGGTGTCAATGCCCTAAGTATCCAAGCCAATATACGTACTATTTTTCTAAACGAACTGTAACTGTTTAATAAATCTTCAATAATACTAATATTTTGTTGCACAATAATGTTGACATGTTTAATTTTTCTTGTTTCCTCATCTGTTGTATATAATGGTTGAAGATTATGTTCTATTTTCGCATCAAAAGATGGTAATTATGATGGTCCATGCCACCATAGGGAATGTTCTAGTAGTTTAGTCGCTGTTAGCCCTCTGCTAGCACAATCTGCCGCGTTTTCTGCAGATTTTACGTAATGCCAGCTGTCACTCGGCATAATCTGTTTTATAGCGTTTACTCTGTTGGCCACAAACGGTTTTCAGCGTGCTGACTCACCATACAGCCTCGAGATATTGCATCTTCTGGCCGCTAGATAATGATGGGTTGTTATGGATAACTTCTGTAAACAGATCGCGAAAAGATACCCACTGATTGTAATTGCCAGAAAATACCGGAATTTCGAGTTGAGGAGTTGACTTGTTCCTATGTACCACGGACCACATCTTTCTGTTTATAGATTTTTTTAAACTGTTGAATTGTTTCTCATACTTATCGAATAGGCAGTTCTATGACTCATTTTCTTCGTTTGACTCACTCTCAATCTCCCAGTGAGTGAAGAGTATCAATTGTTGACCATCTCGCTTCAAGACTTTCAAAACGTCTTCAAATTCCCATTTCTCCGAAATGGAATCTACATCAATGTTAGAAGTTGTTCGCAAAAAAGCTTTGAAATTTGCTTGTTGATGCCGTAACAGATCGTCGAATTTACTGTTTGTCCCCGTACTTGTTTTTAAAATATGGGTTTGCGAGCTGGGTCCTGCCAGCGTTGTAGTTTCTTCCTCCTCCGGCTGGAAAGCACTTACTGTTGTCTTGTACGGTGACCACCCTTGTTCACCCGGATTAGCCGTCCTAGACAAAAACTTCTGGTACTGCTGGTTGATCAAGGCTTTCACTTCTTCATATGCCTTTGATGTCTTCTCCCGTTCTCGATTGACGAAATAAGAGTGAGATTGACTTACTTCGCCGCTAATCCTGTCATTATTTCCCTCATACTCCGTCCAGTATTCCTCCAGAGTATTCAGTCGCCTCTTGAAGTAGTCTAATGTTTTTCTATCAGCGCTATCTTTTTTAATGTTAATGCCAAGCTTGACGATGCTGTCATAAATCATCGCTTGAATATCAATAATCTCTGCCATGACAATTGAGTGTTAAATATATGTTTGCTAAGAATATGGAAATTTATTACTTGCTTGCCCGTTGATTTGTACTTAGCTCCACTGTTTCTGTTGCGGCTGCTGCTGCTCCAATGTTACCACTGCAATCCTTACACCCAGACACCCACAAGTACTAAATGTTAATTAGTTCAACACCTCGCCCGAGCACTTTACGACTTTACGGTACGTATACGAGCCGCGCGAGCCTCGAAGGACCAAAAAATATGTACGATGTAGCGCGAGGTTTGCAGTGATTGTTGAATAAAAGATATGTTTTAAATGTTACACACTAATAGTTTATTGTTCAATTCCACAATAAGTTCATAGATGTTAAAAATGTTAGTTAAATGTTATGTTGATGAAAATGTTATAATGTTGCATTGAATGCACCCGAATGTCGCGGTCACAGAAAGTGCACTGACGCTTTATGCGTTTGATGTAATTAGGTTAACGCGTGATTCGCTTATTGCTTACTAAAGGTGTTCGGTTATATTACACCGAACTGATATTAAATCGTTGAATTTCGCTCTTGGTATGGAAAGAAGGTTATCATAGAGAGGGGCTACTGATTCATTCATACTATCTTTGGCGCCTTCGCGTATTGGTTTTAATAGCAATAGTCATCATACTACAGTTTACCAAATCATATCGATATTCAATTTTAAAAGGATCTCCAGCGGAAATTCGCACCTCTTTTATTTTAGTCCAATAGACTGTGTCTCCATTAATGTTTTTTGCCCAGTTACGACCGATTAATAGATACTTAAAGTTAAAAAAATCTGTATGCTTCATTTCTATTACGTTATACAGCTTACCGTCTTGTTTTGCCCATCTGAGTAAGCTAAACCACTCCAACGGTGTATAAATAAGTTTATTTTTTGAAGATCGCTCTATCAGTGCATGGACACTATCACCCTTTGCTTGGGTGTGTCCTTTTTCAAGAAAAGTGTGTTTAATTGTAATATTGAATTTATAAACCATATACACATAAAATGCAAATACAATTCGATTGCGATTCTGACCTGCACAGTTATCCGACCAGAATCTAAATTCTCGTGCTCCATTGTCAAGCATTTCTATAATAAAATTGTACAGACAACTTGAGACCTCATTGGCACCACGTTTAGCCTCTCTCTCGTGCCACATGTAACAAAAAACTTCTTTACTAGCTAAATCGAACAAGGTAAAATTAAAAAACTGACAATTTGCGTTTATAATACAGCACACTTAGTTGACCATGAGGTGCATTTAATACCTGGAAGTCAAAAGTTGCTGTGACGATTTTTCCCTGCGAAGATTTACTTTGAGTCTTGTCTAATAATTTAAGATTGCGACATATTTTTTTATTTGCGACGTGGTTTTCAAACTCCGTTATTTGTTGTTCTGTAGGATTTTCAATATTTTTATGAATATGACATTGGTCACATAGATCTTTTTTTGGTATATAAAAGCTTAGTTTAAAATGTTTGTTCATAATATCACGATACTGTCTTTCAGTCTCAGCTTTCTCTTCGTACGTATTAGTCTGAAGCCATTCATTGTACAATTCAAATAATCGCCGAAAATTTAAATCTCCATCCAAGTACAGCTTTTGTGAATTTTGTCGAGCATAATGTGTTTCAACTGGTTGCAAGCTATTGATGTGGTCACAAACACTGGTTTTAACACATTCAGTCATTTTTCGAGGTTGTTTTGAATGTCTGCTTCTTTAATCGGGGATTAGTGTTGCCGTTGTCGTATCTAATTTATCTAGGGCCGTATTGATAACTTGATCGCTGACAGAGATGGTACTCAAAAAGTGTTTTTTACACACAGCTACATATTTTAAAGTTTCATCACCGGTAACTGGCAATTTGTATTTTAAAGTTTACTTACGTCTCGAAACAATATCGGTATACATTCGACATTTAGTCTTCTTTGTAACTAAATTGGCCACATACATCCACTGCTTGTCCCTGTCTCCAAATTTCCAAAAACTTTCAAAAATATTCTTCCTCTCTTCCTCGTTTAATTTATTAAAACATTGCATACGGCAGTGACACGGTGGGCCCATTTTTCTACTACTCCTTTTCTAGAAAGGTATTCTTTGCCCAAGTTCCTTAAAGTCTTTCTTTTCACATCTATCCAGACTTTTACATGTCTTCCTCTTACGTTACCTTTATCTTTCCTTACACGAGGACTATTATTAGAAATAACAGATAGAGGGCTATTAGCTTGAGGAGTAGGACAGTTTGAAAAATACGCAGGGGATGGCTGAGCTGGTGGTCTTTGATCTTATATGGGTAAATTTTCTTTTTCAACGTAATACGGGCAAAAATGGTTATCACAGTCGTAATCCAAGTGGTTAATATTACATTCAGGAGAAGGGTGAGCATTTTCACGACAAGGTGATCTGTTGTAGTAGGTATCAGTATCTAAAGTAGTTTCAAAAAAGTCATCACCTATTATATTAGCCACTTCAATGATCTCAGATTCATTTAAATTTACGGGGAAGGCTGACTCTGAAACTACGTAATATTGCGTTTAAATAAGTTTTTAATATAATTTCAATAGAGTAGAAAATCTCATAAACATCATTCAAACACCCCACGAAGGATAATGATTATTATGCATAAGTTTGATTACATCTGGAAACCGCAAATATTACTTACAACATATACAATGTCAGTGATTAGCGACGTTGATTGTTGTATGTATTACTTATTAACCATAAAACATTTAATATGGCCACGTAAATCATTGTAAGTCATCTTGCAATTTAGTTTAGTATAACTAATTCCGAAGTAAAATGTTGTATGTATTACTTAACATATAATACTTCTAAATTCAGCAACGTATATTCTTGTATATAATAAATGCCATATTTTAAATCACCAATATTATAATTAAGAAAAATATTGCCATACTTATACTAAATTTTAACATACCTTGAATGTTTCGGAAAGATGAATCATGGAGATCGATATGTTCAATGTGATCGGTATTTTCGATGGATTCCTCAATTTTATGTTTTTGTGTGTTGACATTATTAACCATATCACATAGTTTGCGTCCTCTGGTTTGTTACGATTCATTATGGTACAATAAGAAAATATTTAAGTGATACAGTGTATTACGCAAATATTAAATCAACACAAAAAAAATACGCGCGTGACATGCAACCTACAGCGAGTTCCAGCGTAGTCTGTTTTATGTGACTCATACACGGTGTGTGCGCGCTCTTCACCCCGCACACCGCCCGCTGTAAGCTATTGCAATTAATAATACTGTAATCTGCGCCGGAATAGTTCGGAACTTAAGACATTGGTGCCAATTCTGTTGTCACAAAATTCTCTTATCTTAGCTAAAAATCTCTAAAATTTAGTTTAGTCCTGTCAAACGACATTTCGTATTCTGAAATCGCTAAAAGTGACAGGACTAAACTAAATTTTAGAGATTTTGTGACAACAGAATTGGCACCATTATGCGTTTCAAAACTACCTAAAATTATAGATTTTTGGATTTGATTTATTTGTAACAGGATAATATACATAAAATTAGACACTTTTACGTGGAAAACGCAAAATCGCAATTTTGTGGCTTACAACAACTTACGTGGGAGGCATCGGTATGTATAGTCGACCATATATTTGCTTTACCACCTAACAAATATTTCCATCAAGATTAAAATTTAATAAGACTCATTATTAATGTTCATATGTGATATTGACGTAATTGGTTGACCGTAATCCAATCAATGCTTAGATTAAAAGTGCAATCTATTTTATCCTTTCTTAACAAAACAATAAATAATAATTTCTACTAACACTAGACAAATGTCACTATATTACACTGTGGAGTTTATATGTGAAAACCACAAAAATAATAAACTAAACTCAACTTGTTACTTGTGACATTACTGACTTGTCATATCAGAAAAACTGAAAATGATATTTAGTTTAAATATTGTCGGAAGGGCAGAAATTATTACATTACACAGCAGGATACAAAATAAGTCAAATTTCAAGAGATTTGAATATATCACACCATACTTAAAGGTTCTGGATTAAGCGAGAAGGTAAAGAGCAGTTTCCAAAGTCACCGGTGTAGTAGTTGATGGCCTACAGTAACGACAGTGCAAAGGGAAGAAATGACATGCATTTGAAAAAAATGATTTTACATCAACATCTTATTTTGCTGAAGAATTCGACATGAGCACTGACTGTTAAATGCCATCTACATAGCATGGGGTTGCACTATAGACGATACGCTAAAAAAGTTCATTTAAAAGATGCCCATAAAGCAGCTCGGTTGCGTTTTGCCAGGGATTTTTTAGATTATGATTGGTCAACTACAATATTTACTAATGAAAAGACATTCAAATCTAATCAGCACGGTCGATTATATCTCTGGCGATATAACAATACAAGATATGATGAAAATGATATAATACCAGACACGGAGTCTGGTAGGACTCTACCCCAAACGTTGCACTGATTGGTACAAACGTTTGGGGCTGGATGTCGGCTTACGGTGTCGGTGAATTATGCGCATTACCTTCAAAAGCAACTGCGCAAATTATGTTGACACTCTAGAAAACGTCATGTTACCAACTTTTCCCAACGTTTACCCAGAAGATGATGTCGCCGACTTTCACTTCATACAAGACAACTGTCGGCTACATACTGCTGCTGTTACGCGCGAGTGGTTCCGTCAACACCAATGCTTTCGACTGATACCATAGCCTTCAAAATCTCCAGACTTAAACCCGATCGAAAATGTTTGGAGACTTATGGTACAAAAATGGACACATCGCAATGAGAGAACTAAAGAAGCAATTGAGAGTCAGTTGTGGGATCAATGAGAAGCCGATTGTTGGCAGTAATTAAATCAAATGGCGGAAATACACGTTACTAATTGACGTAACTATTATTAAACGTGATAACTTTATTGCTTATCACATTTTATGTTAATGAGAGGATTTTTTAATTTATATAATTTTAATTTAATAAATATAGTTTGTTAATAAATTGTTATTAAATGCATATTCACACCACCTATTCATAACTAGCTGTCCCTACTCCGCTCCCATGGATTATAGCGTGGTTTTATATATCCTCTATAAATGGACTATCCAAAAAATAGTATAGCTTATTAGGTATGAAGCTCCTAGGCAGCTTGACTATTGCCGACATTTTCACCAATTATCCCTATATTTTAATCGTAGATAACTCTGTTAATTGTAATGCTCGGGGAAAAGACTTGCTTTTCAGCTAAGGACGTCCCCTCGGCTATTATAGGAGGCATGAGACGTGGTAAGTCGCCGGGGCATGACGGCCTCAGTATCGAGTATTTCAGGCACGCGCGAGTACAACTACAGCGTGTGTTGGCTATGTTTTTTAACTTGTGTATCAGTCCTTCACACTTACCGGAATCACAGGTGAAAACCATAGTTGTGCCCTTTGGTAAAAATAAGACAAGGGATGTATCAGATAGGTCAAATTATCGGTCCATATCGCCTGCTACAACAACCGCAAAAATACTTGACAGTTTGCATAATAGGATTCTCAGTGGACATTTACATGACGCACAATTTGGTTTCAGAGCGGGACTGTCCACTGAAAGTGCAATTTTATGCCTTAAGCATACTGTGAGGTTATTACACGGAAAGAAACATGCTGATATACGCCGGTTTCCTTGACCTGTCAAAAGCTTTTGACTCAGTTGCCTATAATATACTGTGACGAAAGCTACAGGCAACAGGCAGAACGCATATCGGATGCTACATTGACGGTACCTGTGTCAACTATATAAGCTATGCTGATGATATGGTTCTGCTGCTACAACTCACGCAAAAGTGTGGTATTGATTTTCAAGGCGGGGAATCGGAAGCCCATTACTGTGCCTCCAATCATGATAGACGGGAATGTACTGAAGGCTACAAACCTTTAAATATCTGGGCCATGTAATATCGGAAGATTTTAAGGATGACCCAGATATAGAGAGGGAACGCAGGGCATTGGCAGTGAGAAGTAATATGCTGGCCCGCAGGTTTGCTCGATGTACTAGCGAAGTAAAATTAACTCTTTTTGCCAATCTTTTTACTCGCGGCCTGTGGGTTCGGTATACGCAACGCGCCTACAATGTCCTGCGTATACAATACAATAACGCTTTCAGAATGTTGTTGGGTTACCGCGTCATTGTAGTGCGTCGCAGATGTTTGCAGTTGCGCGCGTTGACGGCTTTCACGCTATAACGCGGGAAAAGCGGCATCACTTTTTCAGAGATTGCGTAGTAGCACCAACAGCATTCTGCAAATGATTGCGTACCGTAATGACTTTCCCATACAGGCACACCTGGGTCAGCGTCGTTACGGGAAAACTGTAATGTGTACTTAATTTATTTATTTTTACTAGCATAGTTTGTAAGAAAATTGTTACTAACTCATATGGATGATGTCCGAAATAAATGTTTTTATTATATTATATTATATTGGTGAAAATCGCATTCAAATCAATTCGTAATTTTGAACTTTATCGTAAAAAAAAGACAGACAAACAGACGTAGCGCAGTACTTTGTTTTATAATATGTAGTGGTAGACTTTAGTTTAATTTAGTCACTTGCAAGCAAAAATAGACATTATTGTTTTGTGATTACGCAAATTGCAAACGACATTTACTTTAGGGGTGGTAAAGCAATTTTATTGTCGACTATACATGCATTGACATATTTAGGTTATTTTTGACACCATGAAAAGTAATGTAAGGGTGAGGGCTCCTTAATAGTTTTGTCCAATATACAACCCTAGAAAGTGTCCTATCATTTGACGGTGAGCACTCAGCACTGCCCACCTGGCCTTCACTTATTTATGCCAGTGCATATTTCATTGGCTATATTCCTAAATCCATAATAATTATTATATTATCCCTCTGTTTTATCATTTTCTATATAATTGGGTATTAATGATTGTTCACCATAATTTGTCTGGTCTGGTTAGATAATCAGATCTGAAACATTCTGAAGAAAAGTCAGTTTAAGATTTTACATAGCTTATTTGGATAGAGTAAATAGTTTGTTGGTTAGCTTTTAACACGGTAAGCTACAGTCCTTAATCAATTTTATAAACTATGTTACAGGGGGCACCTGCTGGTACAGTAAAATGTCGCTGGGACTGGCATCAGACATCTGACTACGTCATAGTTAGTGTGTATGCCAAAAAGTATGACCCCACACTGAGTTTTGTGAAATTAAACCCAATAAGATTAAACACTAAGTTAGTCTTCCGGGAACAAGGAGATGCAGCATTTGAGTTGGATCTTGAACTTAGAGGAGTAAGTAAAGTCTTGTCTGTACCTAATGTGAATATGTAAATAAAACATATAGAGTAGATGTAAATATGTGTTTTAATAATGATTATGTGTGTGTTCATTCTCGGGTCTATCACAAAATTTACAGCTTATATTCTTAATGAGTGTAATATATTACAATGTGAATTAAATTACAAGTATTGTAATTATTTAGTTATATTTTTGTATTTATTACAAAATAGCTTTTAACTGCGCATTGGCCCGCTGGATACCTCTGGCTATTTGTACAAGGTCTAACTGTGCCAAGTATCATGTAAATCTTTACTGTATGGTTGAGTTACAAACATTTTCACAAATTCTCCAAAGTAATAACTAGTTTTGACCAAATAGATATATCAATGTTAGTATAAACATGCAATTTCAAATAAGAGTATTAATTCTGAAGAAAATATAGTCTAACAATGGTTTTATTGTAAGGACTAAACTAACTTTTGCAAAAGTATGTAAAGTTTATACCAAAAGATATAAACATGTTTTATATAATACATTTCAGTAGGATGTTGAGATGCATTGCTATCTCACAATATGCTGAACATTTTCCAATCTTTATTACAGGTAATAAATATAGAGAAGAGTAGTGCATCAATGTTGTCAACGAAAATAGAAATAAAATTAAAAAAAGGTGAACCAGGAGCTTGGAGCAAGTTGGACTTCCCTCGGACAGAGGCTAAGAAAGGAGAGGCAAAACCTGTAGATGTCAGACCATCCGATGATGACTATGAGGACTTGTCTACTGTAGAAGCCATACAATCCATGGGAAAAGTAAATGTCACAGGTTGATGTTGTGTTTATTGTGAAAAATAAAGTACATTTTTCCAATTTGCTACCCTTTTTTATTAAGCACAATGGGTTTTGTCAATCTAGAATATATTTTCCTGTCTTAATGGTAGATGTGCATTTATTTAATCGAAAATAAAATGTGCTTTTACTATTATTAACATATTGTTTTATTTTAAGGATAAGGTTATTTTAATTAAAATACAGACAGCTGTTTGATCAAATCAAAACATTTATATACAAATAAGAGAAGATATGCTATTATTTTTTTACAATATTTTAACACATTTTTTATAATATGAATATATTATTATCTTATAATAATTTATGGTGCATAATATAATATAAATGAACCTCTATGCTATTTAAATAAAATACAATAACATTTACAGATGTATACAATGTGACTAGGTTGACTAGATAGTTCATATAGGTACTCATTTTTGTTACAAGTAAGACATTTAAGAATTCAGACGCTCCTACAGATCCATACAATGTTAGGCTGTTGAAATATTAATTTTGAGATTGTTCTACAAGAATTGAACTATTTATTAATTAAATGCATACATACCTAAGTTTATTTGAGAAGATGTTTAGTATTTATTCTACAACAGGTTTTTGCTGTTTTGTATTAATAGAATAAGTGTTGGCAGTTCAGTAGGCGATAACATTGCAACTTCTTTCTGTTAAAGGCCACCAGACACCAGATAAATCGTTTTTACTCTTATTTATTTTAGCATCTCATGCTAGTAGTGACATCTACTCTCGCATTGTACGTGTTTATAAAGTTAATTGTTACAAACACATACAACTATTGAATACCATTAAACAAGGCTACTGACTTGTATTGTTGCTACTGGGTTGTATTCAGGGCGAGTTTCGAGATAAGACTGTCGTAGGGACATAAGATAACAGTAAATATCAAAGATGTAGATAGGCACAGCTTGCAGACACGATCGACGCACCTTCTATTTATTAAGGACTGATTATTATATTATACTTAGTAACGAGTAATTTTAGATACGAACAGTTAAATGTTGACTTATTTTACCATAGAATATTTGTCAAATATTATCTGTCCATAGGTAAAATTACTCGTTTATTGTATAAAGGAACGTTTAGTGGCCCGGCTCAGACCAACCTATAGCAGGAACAAGTTGCAATTCTATCTTATTGTCTATGGTGAGGAACAGTGCTCCGTAGTATGTGTACTCGTCGGGACAGATGGAGGGTGGAACGCCGGTGTTGGCGCCGGCTGCATGCGATACATATCGTGGAGAAGTGTTGCCACGGATACATCGCCCACGGTGTCGCGGAATAGTAGGAGCTCGATCGAACGAGAGCGCACTGCACGTAGTGATGGTAACAGCAGGAGTAAGCGACCGAATCTGGAATAAGGATAGAGTATATTATGAATAACTTGTCATAAGTTTTGTGTATATTAGGTACTGGTCTAAATATTCTTGTAGGTAAGTATTAAATACTTAGTACAAGAATATTTAGTAGGTAGGTACTAGATTTTTACCCATGTCATCCCAATTGGGTGTAACTAGGTTAATATTCAGCCCATCTTATATCTATTAAGACTAGACTGGCCCAAGAAATCTTTGCAAATATATATTTTACATAATCCTTCAGTACATTTTAAAGTTCAAGTGGTCGTTCAATGGATGAAATTCAACCGTAAATGTAACTACAGATTTTTTTTCTGAACTCTGCACTTTCCACATAAATTTTAACTAAGCTAAATCCCACACTCTATGCGCGCAATATACAGCATATTATCTATGCGCGCAATATACAGCATATTATACTATAAAAGTGTACCAAGATTTTTCGTATTCATATATAGATTATTTATTACCTGGTAGGTTGCCTGGTATATCTGGTGCGGACGTAGTCAGCAAGAATGCATTGGGCTTGATCTTGTAACATTTCTACTGGTTGTGTCTCACTGAGTCCCGGTGTATCTGTATAAATTATAGATATATATTAGCCAGTGCCTGATTAAGTTTGTGCGAGGTCTAGTTAGTCATATTCTATCGAGGAGCCCATTCACATTTACAATAAAATGCCACTACTGTAAATGTCATTTTCTCAATTTACGTGGAATGAAATTGTGTTTGTGGTAGCGATTGACGTCTTGATAATTTTAATTTTAATTAGAAAACCAAAATGAGCAGGTATGCTCAAGTAGTATCTCTGATCGAGCTAAAATATCAAGCGCGGAGCTCCATTTGGGTGCGAATCTCGTAGCGTTTGCTACTTCTGTTTATGGCTCATTCGGTACAGCTAGAGCCTTTGTTAGAGTAACTGTTTAAATAACACGTTCAGCAAATGTAAAAAAATTACCTTAAGTAGACATAGATTTTGTAAAGTAATCTAACCTGGTGAAAAGAGCACGATCGCTTTCATGCAACCACATTCGCTGCCGTCTGGTGCTATTTGGCGAAATCGGCAAAGTATCTCCTGGAAATAAACATTGCAGTTTATGACAACCCGGTAGTTTGGTACATACATACATAGACTTGAGTTATATCCGAAAGGGATAGGTACAGGTATAACACACCCACGTTTCTCTAGCCAAAATATTAGACCCCACGTAATAGGCAGCGAGCATATTGTCGCTAAGCGGGCACTGTTTCAGATTCCGATCTGCTTGACATTTTCTGTCAAGCAGATCGGAATCTGAAACAGTACCCGCTAAACCCAATAAACTCTTGCCAGAGCTGGGAATCGAACCCGATACTTCAGAAACAGCAGTTACATATGAGACTCCTGCTGCGACATTGCAACAGTAGGTAAACCTCGGTAGATATATCATATAAATTCTAATTTCAAATCCATTAGATATTCGAACAACAATGGGTACCTACTTCAAATAGATTAGCTACACAAGGGCCAATCACCTGCAAAGTATTTAGTTCCAAATCAGCCAGAGGATCAGGCGGCAGTCTTGCCCTAGCAGCGGGGGCAGCTAGCAACGGAGCTAGATCCCAGGGGGCAGACCACTGTGCTAAGTGCAGTAGGAACAGATCCTTCCATGCGGCGCGTAGAAGCACCAGTTGGTCGGCAGCTGCCAACGCTTGAAACGGAGCTAAGCAGCGCACCCAACGAACGGCCATGAAGAGTAGACGGGCACTTGTTTCCTGTTGAAAGAGATGTTAAATTATTTAATAGGGTAGTTGTCTATGTTTGATTTTGTAAATTATTTTTCACTTAAGAGCAATAGCAAAGTAGGTATATTATATAAGTAAAAGTATCAGAATTCGTTGCATAGTAAAGTGGTTATTAATATTCTAAATATGGAAATAAGATGAAGTGGGGTGGTAGTGGGTATATCTTGTTATCTGCCTCAGACATCTGCGTTTAAATAGCGATTACGTCATAGTGTGTATCGTGCATCCTTTTTTGTCATTTACAATTACTTACCCCTTTTTTTACGAGATTTGAAATGCCTGTAGGTATGTTGTTTATTTTTGAAAGACTTTTTGTAAGTATAGTCATAAAAAGCTGCACCCAAAAACATTACAGTTTTTGAAGCATCAGTAAAGATTATATGGTAATCTAAATATTTCTCACTTAGCTCTCAAATAATATCATACTTAATTATATTAAAGTTGCACATCCATTTAGCTGTAGTTACACTGTCTAAATTCAAATAAATTACATTAGAAACATCTATATATGAGACCCAGATATCAAGATTAAACATTTCAAGGACTTCAGAAGAACGTCTAATTTTGTGTGATTGTAAGCTGTTACTAGCAAAGGTTTATTTTTATTATTCCAATAAAACAAACTACAAAGAGAGCTAAGTCTATCAATTATGTAGACAGACAAATTATTCGTCCAAGAAAGTGCCTTCAAACAATACTTATGAGCCAATAATGTGTAACGTGTCCTAACGTGTAAAGGTTGTATGCAAAGCTCACTTTCCATAACGTGGATAGGTGAGCTCTTAATAAAGCCTCCTGTTATCCTCAAAGCAGCATTTTGTATCTTGTCTATTTTGTATAAATGAGTCTTAGCACAATTTCCATATAAGAGACAACCGTAATCTATTCGATTTCTAATCAAGGCAATGTAAAGACTTCGTATAAATTTAGGATGCACTCCCCAAGATGAACCTGCTAACGTTTTTAATAAATTTTAAAATTTTGAACATTTCTCGGCAATTTCATTTAAGTACCTATATGTTTTCTCCATAGTAATGATCGGTCCAGCCACATTCCCAAGTATTTGATGCTTTCTACTATTTCAAGAGAAAATTCGTTTATTGTTATTTTGATCGATTGAATTTGTCGTCCTCTACTGAAAAGACTTCTTTCAGAAAGATTAAGGCCAAGTTCGTCACACAAGTTAACAATTTTATTGACAGCTATTTGAATACTATCTTAGCAGTATTTTAAGTTTTTATTGCTCATAAAAATAACAAAATCATCAGCATACTGTAATGTGTTAGTATTATGCAACAGACTACATATCCTATAAGTGACAACATTAAATAGAAGAGGGGATATTGGGTGAACTGTTTTTCGTATTTTTTTTTACGTTGTGGTATTCTTTGATGCATACCTCTTCGCGGGGCGACGGAGAGGTTATGCCGGGCTCACCGGGGAAAAGGTACCCCAGTAATACCGACTAGTCTTTTGTTAGTCCATCTAACTATACTTGACATGGCGCCCTCATTCTTAATTTTAAAGTGTCTCTCACTTAAAAAGGACCACAAATATTTACATATTTTAGTCCCTATACCCAAGTCATCCAGAGTAGTAACTACTTTATTTACTCAAACATTATTATATGCATTTCGGAAAGATATCTATAAAACATGCCAATGTAGTTATTTTATCTGTAAATCCTATGTGAATATGTGTTACTAAGTGAACCAAACAATCTAGACAAGATTGGCCTCTACGAAAGCCACTGGTATGATTAGGCAAGATTTTATGGTTTTTAATATATATAGGTATAGGTATGTCTTTTCTTTTCGCCATATTGTGAAAAAATTTACACGCACAAGATATGTGATATAGGTCTGAGTTTTGAGTCGTAATTATTTGGTCCATTAGACTTGGGTATAGGCACAATACGTATACTTCGCCATTGCATTGGAACGTGACCTGTTTCAAGTATGAGATTATACAAATCTAGCAAATACTGTTTCACTACATTAGGTAGATTATACAACATAGAATATGAAATACCATCTTCACCTGGGGTGGTGTCCTTCTTTTTCAAACAATTCTGAAGTTCAGACCACATGAACTTACATTCAAGAAGGTCATTGGTGAAAAAGTGGGAGATGAAGAAAAAGTGGGAGTAGAGTCGACTACTGAATCGGGAGCAAGGTCAAATAAAAGATCCTCTAATTTATCCTGCGACGGATAAGTCGAGCTTTTATTATACCCTTTTAACCATCTAAAGTGATTCCAAACTTCTTGAACCGATATTTTTTCGTTTAAATCACTACAAAATGTATGCCACTGTTGCGATTTAGCTTTTTTAATGAGATTTCTTACCTCAGTAACATTTTGCTCTAGTAAATTGAGGTTCTGAGGTATAGGATTACGTCAAAAATTTTTTTAGTGCTAGCCTACGTTGAGCAACTGCCAATGAAATTGACTGACTCCAGTAACGTTTGGGCTTAAAACTATTAAGTAGTAGGGTTAAAACATAATTTAATATCAGGGATACAATTATCTGCACATTTATTGATATTATCTATAAGGTAATCGTATCTTTCTTGCACACTATTGTAAAGAATAACATTTAATAAGGGTAGCTTAAGAGACTCGCGATAACTTTGCCAATCAGCTAATTTAAAGTTACGTTTTCTAGTTAAACTGAAGTGATCCTGATAGTTCATTGACATTTTAATGATAAGATGGTCGACCGAGATTTTCGTTACAGACCTGCCATTTAAAGTCTATTGCTATGTCTGTGGAGATGAATGTAATGTCAGGCGAACTTTCTTGAAGATTATTATTAACCAATTTAACTCTTGTGTAACTGCCGTTATTAAGAAAAACAAAGTTATTTTCAAACATAGCATCGAATATTTGTGTACCTCTAGATTCATTTTTATACGACCAACCGGTATAATGTGCATTAAAATCACCTGCGATAATAGTATTTTTAGAAAATTTCGCGAATAAATTATCCCAATCGGCGTATGACGTGCTTACCACGTGCTTACCGAAGAGGGGCAGTATATGGAAATAATATGTTTCAATTTGCTACAATTATGTATTTTTACATAAACTATCTATATACCTATATTATTTAATTTAATAGGATACGCTGTTGGTTGTATAGATTAATGTGTAAGGATGGCTACACCGTCATAGGAATCGGACTGATCATTTCTAAAGATATTATATTCGTTAACTTTTAATAACTCCTCTGAGTTTAACCAGGTTTCGCTCACTAGGGCAATGTGAATTTTTCTCCTATTTAATAATAGATCAAAACTCAAAAGTTTAGGACGAAGGCTTTGTGCATTCCATTGACAAATATTGACAGCAAAATTACTTGAGTGTGAACTATCCATTTAAATAAGTTAATAATCTTGATATTATTTCACCCTTAATAAAGTAATTAATAATTAATGACTTAAGTTCTTGTACACAAAGAATTATAAAATTCACGCATTTAGTAATAAAGTTATTGTTTGACGACATTATTTTCTCACACTTATTGCTAAAAGGTTTTAAATAAAATGATTTAATGTTACTTGTCATAGATTGCGTGCTATTTCCCCTATTTTGCGACGGTTGTGTGGTGTTCCCTTAACGTTCCGTTTGTTCTGTGTGTATTTCAACTGATTCCTGTATATCCATTTTTCCACTTTCCTTTTTCTTCTTTTTCTTATCCTTTTTCGGCACAGTGTTATTGTTTGGCTTGCTAATGATAATACTGTCTTCTGAGTAACTACTAGTATCAATCTCTTCCGCGTGTACTGTTGCCCACGTTGTTATCATATTTTTATTTCGCAATCCACCGTCAATCATACCATCCTTTCCTGTATTCGTAGATTGTGTGTCTTGTGTTAAGCAGACAGTTTTGTGTTTTGTCTTTTTTTAAGAATAATGCCGATGCTTCTCGATATGAAATATTTTCTAATATCATTAAATCGCGGATAGTTCTCTGTTTTTGAAATATAGGACATCCTTTATCCAGGGCCATGTGTGGCCCTTTGCAATTGATGCACTTAAAAACTGTGGTTAAGCATGTTGTCATGATTACCACCACATTTTGGACACAATACTTGTTTTGTAGGACAAAACTTAATGAAATGGCCATATTTCCAACAAGCAGTACATTTTGTCACGGGAAACGAATAAGGCTCAACTCTAAATCTAATCCCGTAGAACGTAAACATAGGCTGGTAGAGAAGAACTTAAAAATCGCAATCTAACTGTTTCACTTTCTACCCACTTTCCTTCAGAATTTGCTCTGTTTAATCTTTTAACATCTAATATTTTGACAGGACTTTCTAATACTTTCATAATTTCTTCCTCTTTCATATCAAGATCAACACCCTTAACTACTCCAAAAGAGTTTTGTTTTTTGCATGTTTTCTCACATCTATAACCTAATTCTTGAAACTTAGGACAGTTGACTAGCTTTCCTGCATCTTCCAATTTTTCAAAATGAACTAAGATTTTGTAAGGGCTCTTATACTTGATTCTTAAAATATTAATATGATTATGTAGCCGTAATAATTTTGCCATCGCCATCTGTTTTGGCAGGATTTCTAATGAAAAGGAGAAGGAGTTAATTGAACAGCAAAATGAATACATATTTCATTTTGCTGTTCAATTAACTCCTCACTAATGTTACTCTTATCGGTTGGACATGTCTCAATAGAATCACTTCTAACACTTACTTTTGTCTTTCTTTTAGTAACAGTTATAAAATCATTTTCACTGATCGACGCTTCACTTTCTTCTCGGTTTTCCCTTTTCTCTCTCACTTTCTTATTTTACTCTATTCTATAATCACTTTTATTAATTGGCATATCCAACTGAATCACTTTGCTCACATCACTTTCACCTTCTATCGTAACTTCCTTATCAAGTTCATAGGTTTCTAACAAATCATTATCGTCCTCACTATTCTCGTCCGCCATATTCAAAGATCCCACATCAAGTCGCAAAAAATATCACCCGACCGTGTGCACCGATCACATACATTCGCTCGCAACGCCGACTCGAGCGCGACTATGATAGTTACATTATTTACCGTCGAGGCGCTGATATTCCTTTGATTTTATAATGCATCCCGGCAGCGGACTATTATTCTGATAAAAAGCTAATAATAATGCGCCAATTGAAGATAAAAGTAAAGTGAAATGTCGTCACGACACAAAACTACTCGAATTATAAGTTCCTTCTATATTTGGGATTTTTATCAAACCTTTGATATCATGCAAATCCTTTGACGTTTTAACGATATCGTTAGTTTTAGAATGATGAGTCATGAAGGGATTCATTCTATGATCCGGCTACGACATAATAATATACATGACCTAACTTTCCTATCTAACACTATTCTTTATACATATACCCAGTCCTCATATCCTCAAAGCGGTAAGCAGAGGTGTATCACACTTAATATTACTAGCTAAGGTTTTAGGTCCCGCGTAAAAGGATGCGAGCTTATAACCGTCTGCTGGGCACAGTTCCAGATTCTGTGATGCTATTAATAAGTTCTGAACAGGAAAAACCGATAACAAATTGCTCAACTCAAAACCCCAGACGTCATACTTAGCAATCGCATAGGTAGGTACACTATAGCTGCGCCGCCGAGACACTCTAAAACAAATGGAGTAAACCTCACAATTTGAATACATTTTAATCAGAGTATCTATCTGGTACTTACCTACCTCGAATTTCTTGATTATACTACCTATTTTATACGTAATTATCTTTTTCAAAGGCAAGGCGTAATTTAAATATTTAGTTATTTACCTATCCTACTAGCATTATCTAGGTAGGTACTCGTAATTTGAGTTACTTACTAGTATTCCTGTTAACTGCCACCGTGGCACAGGGGTAGTGAATCCGACTGATGTGCATGGGGTCTCGGGTTCCAATCCCGGATCGGGTCAGCAAAAAGTTATTGGGTTTTTCTGTTAAGAATTCTTAATAGCAGCCCGGAGTTAGGAAGTTGGTGGCGTTAGACCCCGTGCCTTGGAAAGTACGTAAAACCGTTGGATCTGCAGCCGATCACTCTCCGGTCGTGTCGGATTACCGTCCCATCGGATCATCAGAGTTAGGGAACAGAGATTGGACTTGCGTTTGCGCACACGCTTGTGCACTATAATATCTCCTGCGCAGATGGCTAGTCTACGTTAAGATTGGCCGCCGTGACCGAAATTCGGTCTGGAGACATTATTATTATTATAATTTTTGTTAACGCCTCTAGCTAAGCTAATATGCTTGTGTTAGGAGTGGGTGGTACCTATAGTGAGTGGGATTCAAACTCTTGACCTCTCTATTGGGTTACCACCGCTAACAATTCATAGATACCTACTTAATCTATAAATTGTTCGTGTTCTTCAAGTTTAGCTCATAAATAGGCAGATGCCTATGCGAAAAACGTTGCTTATGCAGTTCATAGGTAATTACGTCACAATACGCAAGGATAGTCCTAAAATTCCCCAACCTAGATTTCAAGTTTCTATACCTACATATATTCTATAAGAAGCGATGCAAGTACATAGGTAGTTAGGTATATAACTGTTGATAATCATCAGTGATCGGAGTAGGTAGATTGATTTTTGGTACTTGTATCATAAATGCACACAGAAAGAATAACATGGATAAGCCATTTTCCCGGAAAGTAATTCCGGTATTTCCGGATTCAATTAAATATTGTTAATGTTGGTAGTGATATTATTCCTACTCAATTCAAAATTTAAAGGAAGGTATCAAAACTAAATTAATTCATTATTTATCTGTTGAATAATAAAAACAATCGAATTCCGATCGAAGCTTTAATTTTTATTTTTAACCTTTTATGGCTAGAACTTTTATAGATAGACATAAATTGTTGCACTTAAATTTAAATATTTTCATAGGGGTCATGGTAATTTGCATTAAGGGTAGAATAAATGACGGGGCCCCATAGAGGGCCAATGCCTGCTGGGGTCGTGAGACTGTTCTAAGGATGCACCACGACTCTGAAACGTAAAGGGCATACGAAGGAACAGGTTGATTTTAGTCAGATTTTAGGACCAAAAAAAAGGGGTAGAATAAAGAAAAAAGATAAAAATCAAGATTGTTTATTGTTAAATATGTACATTTTACATTTATTCACATTTTTAATCTTCATCGATTACAATGTCAGCATCCTGGTAATCCTGATCTTTACAATTAAAATATATAACTATGAGTTTCTCTATATTTTCTATTTTCAACCTATTTCTTTTAACATCTAAAGTCCATTTATAAATGGAAAAAGACCGTTCTACATCTGACGATGTCAAAGGAGCAAATTTTAAAAAAGGTATTAAATTATGTGCTTCATTTTTTTCAATGGCCTCACTATATTCTCTAAGTGTGTCTAAATCTGGGTTTCGTTCCATAACACGTTCTATTTTATTTGTTATATTTTCTGAATTGCACTGATTTATAGCATCTCTGACGTTGTCAAATGCTAAAAGTGAATCTGTCAACGATAAATTATGCTTTTGCAATTCTTTTAAAGACAAATTAATTATAAAATAATTGTCTTTAATGTAATTTAAATCTTCTTTTAAATTTTCTTTTTCTATAATATTTTTTGCCTCTCGAATAGATACCGCATCAGAGCTGCTTAAACAAGATAATACTTCTTTTATTTTTTCAAAGTTTTGAGCGTAATAAAATGCTGCCTCTAACCAAGTGCCCCATCTTGTAACAACTGGTTGGGGAGGTAGCGGCAAATCTGGATATATTTCTTTTAAAATTTTGACTCTACTTGGGGCTTTCAAAAATACCTTTTTAACATTTGCTATTAAAATGTTAACATCGTGATATTCTAACCTAATTTGCTCAGATACGCGATGAAGAGAGTGCGCCAAACATGTTACGTGCTTCATTTCAGGTAAGTATTGTTTTAAATTTCGTCCTGCAGACAGCATATATGCAACGCTATCAGTGCAGAGGACAAGAATGTTACCTACCTTCGATTCAAAAGAATCTTCCCAAAAGTTTTCCAAACATTCTAACACAAATTGCGTGATTGTTTGTCCATTAACTACAGTTAGCATTTTACATGCTACCAAATAAGGTCTAGTCAAATTGCTAGGATGTAATGGTTTTATTAAAAAATGGACTATATAGCGACCTAAAAAGTCTGTCGTTTCATCTAATGATATCCATAGTTTCTCATTTTTATAATTTTGCCGAATCGAATTGATTTTATTCTTAAAAAACTTGTCCAAGTAAACTTTCCGTAACTGTGATTCATCTGGCAGAGTACGATTAGTACACGTACAACAACAGGTACTACACATATATCTTTTAAAGAAATCTTGAAAAGTAGTATTTTTCATCTGAGACCACGGAATATTGCACAAAATGAGAAATTTTATAAGATCGAAATAAAATTCCTCTTCGGGCCGCTTAAACTTTCCCTGGTGTACTGCTCCTTCGATATGTCTTTTAACGTTTCCTTTATTTATGGTTTTCAAATGGCTTTCACATTTTGAACAGTATATTGTACCACTAGCGTGATCGTAAAGTAGTTCGGGATGACCGGATATCCATTTTTCTACAGTTTCAGCCTTGACGTTTGCCATATCTGAACTTTGTTTTAGAGATGGAACCTCGTATATATCACCTAAAACAAAGACATGAAAAAATTACATTTTATTTAGTTTATTTAGCTTACTCCGTTTGTTTTATTTTTCGTGGATCAAATTTAGTCATTGAAATTTCACCCTCTTCCTGTCAATCCAAAATGGCTGCCGCTACAAGATGGCGGACAATTTTTTTTTTTTTACAATTCCATCAATATATATATATATATCAAATGAAAGGGCTTGTTACGTAGAATATTTTGTAGAGAAGTAGATAAGGCCTATAGTAATTTATTTTACCAATACATTGCAAGAGGACACAGGGCATTCAAATTATATACGGATTCCAGTAAAATGTCGGTTAATAGTGGAGTTAGCTGAATTGCGACTACATTACCAGAATATCATAATTTTGTTTCGCACTAAGCTCACTGGTTCATACTCTATTAAAGATTTAACAATATTAAGACTCATGGTATGTTCAGCAGGTTAAGCGAACAAACACAATACTAAAAATATTCTTATAGTACATCCAAACATGCTTTATACTCCTTGTAACTAGTAAAATATTACTTACCAAAGCTTGGTTTAAATATGTACATCCAATTCAATAGTGAAAAATCTGAGTCCGTATATTCGAGCCAAATCGTGGTTTAGAGCAGATTCCAGAAGTCAGTATGTACACAAGCCAGGGTCAAGTAACGTTTTCACAACACAGTAACAAACAAAGATGCGCACTCTACGAACCGAAGTAAACGAGTGAGCTACCTGGCATGTCGTCGGCGGGCGTACGCATTGTTCTGATAACCGGTTATTGTACCACCCATGATCCTTTGTTCTGATTGGTCGTTGGGTTTTGTCAAATCGTGACTGTGTGCCGTTAAAAAAAATATGAAGAATAATAAAGAATAATATTGCTCATTTTATTACAACTCCTACCTTTTTTTGAGGATGGCAAATCATCAAATGACTCCTTCCACTCTGGCAGAATAAAATTCCTACATAAGTTCCGGTTTTTTTTTAATAATCTACCAATTCCGGAGGAATGTCCATATTAATATATACGTTTCGGATCAATGACCCCATTTCAATCTACCTACTCCGATCACTGATAATCATCTAAAAGAAATTGATTTATGTCTCAGCTCCCTATAATGCTCAAAAGGTGCATATAATGCTCCATTTCTGCGGCTATAATATGTGTACCTATATTAGTTCTACGTAATAGTAGGTACATATGTGAGTACCGATTGGACACATTTCCAAACACCGAGCCACTACTGGGAATTTCCTCACAGAAAACCTTAATAACACAGTCCAATCTCACGACCGTACATAAGTGCAACCTGCTGCGAGTCCAACGAGGCAGAGGTAACGAGAGGTAAAGAGGTAAGAGGCAATATAAAAGAAACTTAAATGACATCGGTTTTCCTATCTATAAATAGATATAACATACCTACTACCGACTCTAGCTAAGGTAGGTGCACGTTAACGCACACATAAGAAATGGATCACCTACGCGATGGTATAGGTATAGACACTTAGCTATATCCTGTTACGTGGATTCAGGTCACTTGGTTTCTCACAGTAGTTTAATGCTTATACCTATATCATATTTTGGGTATATAGTAATTGGGACCCAAATTAATATGTTACCTAAGTAGGCAATAATCGGTACAATTAAGTATAATCGATTAGTACGTTTAGGTTCCCTATCCATTTGCATACAATTTTTGGACATAATATAACATGGCATACTTTTGTTTGTCCTAATTATATTTACCTACGCATAATATATTTACGCATAACAGCTTACGCTGCTTACGCATAATACCTACCTATTTCGATTTTTAAGCATATTAATTAATATTTCGATTTTTTAGGCATTATATACCTATTATGTGGCAACTATAACAATTTTTCGGGTTGTAACTAAGAAAATGTCAACAGAAACTGTATGCCTAAGACAATTATGGCAAAATACCTACTTATTAATATTATGCCAAAAAAAATGATGCCCATTTAATAGGGAAAACATTATGCAAGAAGAAGGGATCCCCGTTTACCTAGGTACCTATGTACCTAAGTAGATATTCCTGTTACGTATTAGGTACGTTCTTTCAAATATAAGGTATCGGTATTTCGGCGCTACTAGTAGGTACTTACAATCAATATTATCATTTTTGATTATCTTTAATGCAACGTAGCAAGTTACCTTCGTAATCGGTAGTTTAGTTACATAAATAACCGAGAATTTAAACCACGTTGTGAAATCGTACGTCTTCGTCAAAATTGAAGGAAGTGCGTGGCATTTTCTGTAAATTTGAACGATGACTCCAGTGACGCTGCGCGTAAGGGTGATGGGCGGGGTAAGTCAAGTTAAGGCGATAAGTCACCCCGCGAGCGCCCAATCGCGAGCCCGTGCCCGCCCCTAGTCAAAAAGCCACCTATCAAATGTCAATGTTTACACCCCTTCAAGACGAGATTGACTTTCTACCTTTAAAATACCTACTGTAAACGAGTAAGATTACCTACACATTTTACCTATTATCATTCAACATAATTTATCAGATAATATATTTCTTTATCATTAATTTGTTACTAAGTAATCAGCTAAATCTTGATTAAGACTATACCTACAAGTGAAAAACTGTTTAGAGGCGGTTTGCTTTTTACAAGGTTCCTTATCTTTCAAAATCATTTTAATAGTCCTTGTCCTACCTATACCTGCACAACCTACGTGGTGTAATAAATTTGCACTAAAATGTTAAGTAGAATTGCTTAGTAGGTACCTACCTATAGCTGATTGACGATCGTGTATGGTGGGTGAAGTTCGAACAAAGAGTCGGCGTCGATAAAGCAATAATAAATACCTACTATTACACTTTGTAATCTATCCCAAGTAAACTTACTTAGTTGCTGCGTGTTGATTTCTACTAAGCTTAAAGACTATGCTTCGTCTTTATTTTTGTAGCATATTCACAGCGATTAAAAGCGGTAAAAATCATGAAGAATCCTGTCTGAGAGTTTTCCATAATGTTGTCGAAGAAGGGAATGGGGCAGATATCCTTAAAAAGATATTTGAAATATTTATTTCTTGATGACATGCTACCTCATTTCTCCCTTAAAGTGGATACCTATAGCTTATTTTCATAAGGTAAAAATATTTTGCAGTAGGTACGTAATGGTGCTAATTCTGTTGTCACGTAATACTAGAATTTAGTTTAGTCTTAACTTTAACTTAGGACTAAACTAAATTTTAGTAATTTTTAGTTGAGATAAGAGAATTTTGTGACTACAGAATTGGCACCATTAAATACCGTTATGCTTACACTAAATATGGTGTTACGAATCAGTTTTTTTAAACGGTTCTCAGTGTCGTATGAATATTCACACTATATCTGTAAAGCAAATACAGTAAGCTATTGTTTTTGCTTATATGGTCAGCCGAATCATCGATCCTTGAAACCGTATGCGTCATAAGGATGTATAGTTACGGTATTTCTCCAAAAAGCTAAGCTTATCAGTTAGGTAGTTATTTTATATGTACCTACCTATGTATATGTGTATTTTAAATCTAAACAGGTGGACACATTGCTTCTTTTACAACGAAGTTAGTCGACACGTGTAGTAAAAATAATTTCACACGACAAAATAACCTAATTCTCTTAGTAATAGACAAAACACCTTCAGTTAATCTATAATGAGAAAATATAATAGTACCTATGGTACCTACTTGGTGATTTAAGATTTAAAATAGTTCTAACTAAACAAATAATGACTCACTTGTAAAAGTTCCCATGTGGGTGCAAGGGGTGCTCCAAACGCGCTAGGCGGTGGCCGCAGCAACGTAGGGTCGCCTTGTAACTGCAGTTGTTTTGCGCTCCACATCAGTTCCTGTGTATCAAAACAAAACGAAACATGCCGCTCTAATAACTGTTTGTCTTGTATCGACTATGAACAACTAGGTGATTATGTTCACCGATGCTCATTGGACATTAAAGTGTCGGCTATGATCACCCAGGTAATATCATTCGGGTGACCAAATTGGAATCTGGTTGGTGTTCGGCAATTAGATAAGTATCTATTTAATGTCACAAAGCATTTACTCCACAACAAGTACCTGCCGACAATAGATTGTATACTGCATCTGCTGCACGGCGATCTATATGTGAATATACTAACGAGGCACAACTAAGCTCCAATCAAGCTCTACACACACAAAAATACAGAGGTCTGTACAGGCCCAAAAATTGCGCAGAGATCAAAAGCCTCCATCGACATTTTAGCTAGTTATGTTTCAAGTGCTTCGTAAAAGAGAGCTTTAATTCGTCCATAACCGCTCGGCGTCTACACAATACTTTCATTTTTATGATGTCTCGATACAGTTAAGCTAAGTCATTAATAATAATAACATTTTAATAGGCTGTTGATACTAGGTACGCTAATATAATCACGTCATCGTTCAAACTATTATCGACCGGTTCTTGACTTAAATGTTTGAAAATTTGTTTAATGAAATTAGCATTTTATATTATTTCTTTCATGTTTTCTAGAAACGAGAATATTTGTTTCTCATAATCTAACCTGGCATTTGTCCGTAGACATCAGAATGTGGAGTAAGCCTGGTGGCGGTGGCGCCAGGAACGGCTCCGGCACGAGCGGCAGTGGGCTTGAGGCTCCCGCACCGCCGGCACCGCTAGAACCAGCTGACGACGCGGTGCTGAGTGGGGCCGGTTCACTCATGCCGGTTATGCTGAACTAGTTGTCCAGAAATATAGACTTAGCAACCACAAATCAAAAATTAAAAGTCTATATTTTATAAAATTTGAAATCTATTTAACTTATGCATGATTCAAAGACCGCATAAATAAGTAAAGCTGTTATACGTTCCATTCTTAAGAAAGATTACTCAAGTTGTTTAGTGAGTATAGGTGGAAAACCAACTGGTTTTCCAAGCTCTCAACAATAACAGTACTTAGTCACTGATGCTTAACGCACTATTGAAGGAATATTTCTCCTTAGTGACTGATGGTTAACGAATTCTTAAAGGCATATTCCATTTTAGTTACAGCTCATACAATATTTACATGTGTCATCTTTATTTACCTGGAAATTAAATGGTTGTGGCAGCGGTGTGTACGGCGATGGCGGAGAAAGTTTCAGAGGATGAGGCTTGTGAGCGTGAGTCAGCTGAGGTGGTGGCAGGGCACCCATAGCACCAGCCTGCAGCTTCGGCTTGCGAGGCCCCCGCTCATGCTGCACCGCTGCGAGAAGAACTGATTAATCAGAACAATGTCAGAAATGTATGCGCTATTTGGATAGTGATTTGTTTCGATATTTAAATCAAAAATATAAAGTGTCATAAAATTTTCCAAATATATCCTCAACAAGTCATTGTAGTCATCCTTGGCTAAGTTTCTATATATAGTAAACTGGTAGTCATTTTTGTACTGCATAACTCCAGGATTAAACAAACGCTTCCCATGATGTCTACGAAAGGTGATAAACCCGATATGGAGTTGGCCAAGGAAGTAGCAGACCTTTCTAGAAAACCTAGCAGTTATAAAGGTCGTGTCACTATATTTTCTGGATTTTTGAAATCAATAAATACATCTACTATAACATCTAATGATATTAACGAACTTGAGATGCGTATAGGTAAGCTTGAATCATTGTATACTCAATATGACGAGACTCAAACGAGATTAGAGTGTATTTCGGATAGCCTCGAAAATCAAATGGCAGAAAGAAATGAATTCGAATCTAAGTATTACAAGGTTCTTTGTCAAGCGCAGGAGTTAGTTTCAGCGCATAAAAAATCTCCCGCAGGGCCTAGCGAATGTAGTTCTCTTAGTGGTAATAATAAACCTGTCAAATTACCGACCATACAGCTACCCAAGTTCAGTGTTTCTTGCGATAATTGGCTCGAATTTTGCGACAGTTTTGATAGCTACATTCGAATGAGGACATAGATGTTATAAACAAATTCCATTACCTGAGAGCATTTTTGGAAGATTCAGCTGCTCTGATAATCCATTCGGTACAGTTCTTGCGCGACAAACTACTCTATAGCTTGGAGACTGTTGTGTGATCGGTTTGATAACAAACGATTATTAATTCAGAATCATGTATCGGCGTTGTTCAACATAGAGCCAGTCACACGAGAGTCTTCAGCTACCTACTTTAAAACGTATCATGGACCAATTTAATAAGAATCTACGTGCACTAGAATCTTTAGGCGAACCCACTCAACATTGGGACACGCTTTTGATTCACATCATGAAACATAAATTGGATTCCAAAACGTTCCGCGAATGGGAAGAATTTACAGGTCGCATCCATAAGGAACAGACCATTTCACTACAACACTTCCTTAAGTTCATGAAAATTCGCACAGATCTTATTGAAACTATAGAATTATCGCGTCACACACAGCACAATAATAGTTCACACACTCAGCCATCGAAACATAAGACTATGGTTTCAATGGATAACAGTTTTAACAATACCTCGTGTTCAAATACACCGAGTTCTTGTCCTAAATGCAGTGGCGATCACAAGCTAAATAGTTGTCCTCAGTTTTTAGCTTTAAGTAATGAAGCACGCCTACAACTGTTAACTAGTTTTAAGATTTGCTTTAACTGTTTTCGTAGTGTTCACTACGCTAATCATCATTGTAAAAAGCCTGATTGTAGGTTATGTAAGCGGCGACATAACACTCTAATACATCTGGCAGATAGCAATAACCAAAAACCGGTTGTGCATAGCGGATGAGCTGACAATCATAACAACAGCAGGGCGTCTCCCGCCACCATCGATGCGAATAAAAACTTAACACTATCGGCGAGCGTTGCGGCCTCCAGTCGCCAAGGACACGGTCATCGTGCTGACGTTCTGTTATCGACAGTACTAATTAAGTTATACGATTTATATAATCGTGCGCATATAGTTCGAGCTATTCTCGATTGCAGTAGTACTTCCTGCATTATAACAGCTAAATTATGCCATCAATTAAATCTGCCCTATAGTCGTATTCACAAAACTGTTCTAGGCATAAATAATGTAACGTCACATATAAATAAAATGTGTTTTGTGCCTATCAAGTCATTAGACGAACGTTTTACAGCGACATTGAGATGTTTTGTTTTACCCGCGATAACAGATAGCGTACCATGTCGCTCAATCGATTTATCTAACATTAATATATATATGTATACACCTAGCGATGTGTGTTTAGCAGATCCTAAATTTCATACTCCCGCTGCAGTTGATATGATAATCGGCGCTGACATTTTTTGAGATATTTTGGAGTCACAAAAGATAAGTCTTGCCATTGGCAAACCTATGCTATATAAAACTAGGTTAGGATGGGTTGTTTTTGGACAAATAAATAGTAGCCTGCGACCTGTTATATCTAATCAGATTAAGTGTAATTTTGCGCAAATGAACTCGATCGCTACTGATAAGTTAAACGAGGAAATACAGCAACAACTTACTCGTTTTTGGACTTTAGGGGAAGTTAATTATAGTTCTAGCTATTCCAGAGAACAAAAATTATGTGAGGAGCACTTCATTAATAATACCACACGTTTGGTAGATGGTCGTTTTTGTGTGAGAATCCCTTTGAAGGATAATCCGCGTGTACTTGGCGAGTCGTTACATCGAGCTAAACAATGTTTTTCTTTTTAGAGCGTAGACTAATCAAGCAGCCTATTTTATGTAAGATGTATCGCGAGTTTATGTCGGAATACCAAACGTTGGGCCATATGTCGGAATGTAAGTTCGATTCTGAGTTATAATGCGCACTATATGAGGTATATCACGGCGTTTTAAGTGAGGACAGCACAACCACTAAATTAAGGGCAGTATTTAATGCCAGTAGTCCTACCACTAGCGGTATTACGTATAGTATATAGTAGTATACAAATGGTGGGTCCTACTGCACAGAATGATCTGTTATCTATTCTTTTGCGGTTTAGGCAGCATAAATACATCTTAATGGCTGACGTGGAAAAGATGTACAGACAGATTATTGTTCATCCTGATGATAGGTATTTACAGAGTATTGTTTGGCGTGACAATCCAAAGTACTCGTTACAGGTATTTCAATTGAATACCGTCACTTACGGTACCGCTAGTGACCCGTTCCTCGCGATTAGATGCCTAAAACAATAAGGTCTTGAGTGTGCTGACGAAAGGATAGCGGATATTATTATACATGATTTTTACGTTTGGGCATGTAGAAAGAAAGGACGAGAAAAGACTGACTAAGAAAGTTTATAAGGCTAGTGTGAATGGAACAGTCGCAAGGGGAAGACCTAGGCGAACGTTTCTTGATCAGATCGGAGACGTTCTGGATAAAGGCCAGGTTACGAGCACCTTTAACCGGCGAGCGTGTATGAGGAATGTTATGAAAGTGAATGAAGCCAGAGAAGTGTGTCAGGATCGTAGCAAATGGAAATCCGTAGTCTCTGCCTACCCCTCTGGGAAACAAGCGTGAATCTATGTATGTATGATTTTTACGTTGACGACCTATTAAGTGGTGGGGATGACCTTTGCGAACTACAAGACATCCGATGTAAGTTGACCTCAGTTCTCGAATCAGCTCGCTTTTCACTCAGAAAAAGGAAGTCCAACGAGGTTCGATTAGTGTCGAAGGCTTCTCAGGATGCTTTAAATTTTAATATAGGCAAGAACGAGCCGAGCAAAACGTTAGGTTTAGGGTGACACACTGAGTCCGATGTGTTGTACTTTCCCATAGGTACGGCAATATCAGGTACCAATTCAAAGCGTACTATGCTGTCCACACTTTCTCAGATCTTTGACCCTTTAGGTCTTGTTTCGCCAGTAGTGGTTAATATGAAAATATTTCTACTACAATTATGGCTCAACAAATTGTCTTGGGATGAGTAATTACCGCCAGCAATAGATGAGGTATGGGCTGACATTGTTAATAAACTACATCTTCTTAATGGAGTTCGTGTCCCGCGCCGTGTGGTGATAGATGCATTTTCAAAATTAAAATTTCATATATTTTCAGATGCGTCTGAAAAGGCTTACGGTGCATGCCTTTATGTCCGTAGTATTGATGCTAATGGAAATATACTGGTTAGATTGTTACTTGCAAAGAGTCGAGTCGCTCCTATTAAAGCCACTACTATCTAGAAGCCGGCTAGAACTCTGCGGTGCCTTAGTAGGTGCGCGGCTTTATCAGAAGGTTTTTAAACTCATTACGAATGAAGGCACCATTAACTGTATTTTAGATTGACTCCATAATTCTATTAGTGTGGTTAAAGATGTTGCCATGTAAGTTACATACTTTTGTTCGAAATCGTATGGGTGAAATATTAGATATAACTGGTGATTGTGTATGGCGACACGTTCCTACCGAACAAAATCCAGCAGATCACATATCGCGTGGTGTGAGACTTGAGCCTATTCAGTCTCTTGGGATATGGTGGTCGGTGCCAAGGTTTCTCAGCGACCGACACAGTAGCTGGCCATCTAATTCAGTAAATTCTGAGTTATTGCCAGAAACACGTACCGAGATTTCTTGCATCGCTCAGACAAAAGATAATTGTAATATTAATAATTTTATTAATTTTAACAGATTTTCTAGTTTTAGTCGGCTTCGACGTGCAATAGCATATGTGTTGCGTTTTATTGAAGCTTTTAAGGGTCGGCCGACTTCAACTAGTTATCTGTCAGACGGCGAGTTAAATAATTCATTAAATGCTATCATTAAGGTATCTCAAGCGGAGTCATTTATTGAATATAATTTATTAATTCAAGGTAAAGATTTACCAAAAAAGAGTTCTTTACTCACATTTAATGTATTTTTAGATTAACTTAATATTATGAGGGTTGGTGATCGTCTTGATAATTCAAATTTTTCGTACGACAAAAGGCACCCTATTTTAATACAGTCCACACATCAATTAACGAAGTTACTTTTTGAATATGAACATGTAAAGCTTATGCACGCTGGGCCACAGTTGTTGTTAGCATCTATAAGGGAGGTCTACTGGCCAATCGGAGGCCGTAATTTATCTAAGGCTTGTTATCGTCGCTGCATTAGGTGTTCAAGGATGAAAGAAAAGGTTGTAGTTCCTCTGATGGGTAATTTACCGCAGCAGCGTCTTTCACCTGGAAGGTTTCCGTTTGAAACAGTAGAGGTAGACTACGCGGGTCCCATCGCATCTATTAGTCGTCAAGGTCGAGGTTCTCGTGTTGTTAAAGTGTATATCGCCTTATTTATATGTTTTGCCACGAAGGCCATACACTTGGAGCTGGTAGGTGATTTGACAAGCAACAATTATTTATTAGCAGATTTGTGTCTCGTCGTGGCAAACCTATAAATATATACTCCGATAACGGAACAATATTGTAGGAGCATACAATGATCTCGCTAAGTTCATATCTAAAAATTCAGAATCAATATGTAGTGACCTCTCTAATGAAGGAATTAACTTCCATTTTATTCCTGCCTATTCACCACATTTCGGTAGCATCTGGGAGGCGGGGGTTAAGTCCACAAAATTTCATTTACTGCGAGTGCTGGGAAATTGTTATTTAAGCTATGAAGAACTTAATTCGATATTAATTCAAATCGAAGCCATTTTGAACTCACGCCCTTGTCATCACACCCTGAGGACATGACGCCTTTAACTCCTGGCCATTTTTTTATCGGACGTCCTCTTACTGCATTGCCATCGAAGGACGTTCGGGGAGCACAGCAGTAGTCATCTCAGTCGATATTACCGTATTGAGCAGCTGCGACAGCATTTTTGGACGAGGTGGAGTAAGGAGTATGTATCGGAGCTCCAACAACGGACGAAATGGCGAACTTCCAATCATCCACTGAAAGTTGATGCACTTGTTTTGCTGAAGGAAGACAACTTGCCACCTTTCAAATGGAGACTGGGTCGGATTGTCGCAGTTTACCCTGGTTCAGACCAAGTTGCTCGCGTCGCAGACATCAAGACCTCGACAGGAGTTGTACGGAGGTCATTCAGCAAACTTTGTCCGCTGCCTATAGCTGAAGACAGATGATGGTTGAAAGGCAATCTTTCAACGTCCGGGGGCATGTTCGCGCGCCTACGACAATCGTATAGCAACGACCTACTCGACAACCCATTGCGTGCTACCGTTAGACTTTTAAAATTGTAATTGTCATTCTTGTAGTCTTATGTACTCGGATTACACGTATTTCTGGAGATTAAACGAATTTTAATTTATACACCTGGAGTGGCCCTATACACCACACCTTTCTGTTACACGCTGTATATGATTATCATAATGCGAATTATTTAGGTATATGATGATGATAATATTTTTTATATTGTGTAAGCTAAGATAGATCGCTACAATTATTTGTTATCAAAATAAAATAAATGTCATGTTTTTATTTTATGCTACAATCAAATTTAACAAAAAAATACTCAAATGATTTTATTCGTTTTGTAATAATAGACTGTTAATATATTTTTCTCAATATTGTTTGTCAAGACCGATAATTGTGTTTTTTTTTTACCTAAGACAAATTTAATACATAAAAAACCGATCTAACATGTTGTTTTATTGGTTTTAATATTCGTTGTAACAAGGTCCTTCCCGGGCCACATGTTGTCCTTACCGTTATTTTTAATTTTTAGCACTAGAGCATTGACAATGGTGCCAATTCTGTTGTCACAAAATTCTCTTATCTTAGCTAAAAATCTCTAAAATTTAGTTTAGTCCTGTCAAACGACATTTCGTATTCTGAAATCGCTAAAAGTGACAGGACTAAAATAAATTTTAGAGATTTTTAGCTAAGATAAGAGAATTTTGTGACAACAGAATTGGCACCATTATTTATTATTTTATAGAAAACTAGCGGTCGCCCGCGGCTCCGCCCGCGTGGAGGTCGGTGAAATTTTCCTTGAATTTTGTTTGCTACAAACCTCACGGAGCCCGAGACCTTTCCAACGAATGCAAAACCGTGGAAATCGGTTCATGCGTTCTGGAGTTATAGCATCAGGAAGGAAAACCCGACTTATTTTTATATTATAGATTATTGTTTGTCTAACTAAAAATGTATACGTAGAGCTGACTGCAAATATGATTACTTTGGTAGTAATGTCCTCACCGTGCCTCGATATGTCCTTACCGTAAACAAAAACATTGTATATCTTCTAAAATAAATGAAATAAAGTGTACACATAGATACTTAACTTTTTAATACTATCAGGGCCCTATTCAATAAAACTTACAATCTGACAATTTTGTCAGTAAGTGACTTAATTGTCAAATTGTCCTACATGTGTTGTTCAATATAACCAACAAATATAATATAAATATAATATAAAAAATTAAAAAAATTACCTACAAATAATTGTAAATTGTCGCGCCTGTAAACTCCGTTCAATAAAACTTACTAACTCTAAACATTTTCAAATATGTCATGGTATTTTACATTTCTACATATTATTGTAATTCTACATACCTATAATTGTATGATAAAATTTTTCAGGGAAACATTAAAATTAGTAAACATAATCGTCATTTTAATATTCTTTATAATTAAAATGCACAATTTCAATGCACAAATTATATTATTATTTTATATTGCGAAGAGCTGTATTAATGACTCCATTGCTGTTATCGCTTCTGGTTCAACTATTTCCTCGTTGTCATCATTATTGTTATCAGCCACATTATTGTTTCCAGACACGTTACTTTGTTCTCCTAAGGAGGGAGTGTAATGCTCTGAGCCCAGTCGTTTTTCAAGGTTGTGTAAAGTTACACGAGTTAACACAATGTTGTTTGCCATCGGCGGGGTCGCGATTGCATGTGAAAGCGATTCGCGCGGCCCCGCCGATTGCGGTTATGTCGAGGAACACCGTGGTAGGTTTAGTCGGTATTACCAGGATGTCACTCACCATCTTTCCCCGGTGAGTCCGACATAACCTCTCCGTCGCCCCGCGGAGAAGTATGCGTCAAAGCATACAACGACGTTACAAAAAAAAAATGTTGCTTGCATTAATTGGTTGCACTCTCGGATGATTGAGGCATGGAAATTTTTCTTTCATGATTCCCAATATGTTTTCTACCATTCGGCGTGTAGATGTAAATGATCGTAAAAGTCGCTCCACTGCTAAAGTTCTTGGAATTTGTGTAGGAATATTGGGTGTTATTAGCCACTTTCTTAACCCATACCCGCTGTCCCCCAGAATTATCTTATTCGGGAATGGCCTACATCCATTTGCCCATTTTCTTGCTAAAGAAGAGCATCTCAAAACTCTGGCATCGTGAACTGACCCAAGCCATAGTGCACTTGCATAATACACTTCCAAATTCGGTCCACATGCTATCATTATCTTCAAGGAATGATCACCATACCTATCTACAAATGCTACTTCATTTGTCCAGGAGCATCTATCGGAATCAGTGAACCGAAATAAAGCAGTTTTCCCGACAATATTGTAAATTGTTACCTGTCAGGCAAAAATGCTTATTGAACAGAAATATGTAAAATTGTAAGTCACACATGTAAATTTTCCACCATTACAAATTTGTAACTTGAATTTTTTATTGAACAGAATCTTGTATAATTGTCACCTGTAATTGTAAATTGTAATTTTTATTGAATAGAGCCCAGGTATCTGTTTTGATTAATAATAAAGTAATGTAAGAGGATGTTTTTTCGATACTCAAAATTACGCATTTCATGTTAATACCCTGGTGGGTAATTTGTGTAAAGGTGCTCTTTGTTTTATTTTATGGTTTTATATACTATATGGTTTTATATATTAAAAGACAACTGCCGCACTATGAAGAATTCATATGTCGCGGGGAACTTTACAAACTTTAAAAAACAGTCACAAAAGCAAGCTGTAGATGCTCCTATCTATGGTCGAACGATGTCTCACCGTTTTACTTATGGTTCCTCCAGTAAACTATCTAAAGTTATGTAGGTATCTTACTTTCACGTTATTTGTCTTGTCACATGCCTGCATTGGCATTTCAGCTCAAGATCTATTCAGTAAGACGCCGCCTACTGTTAAAGTTATATATTGATCTTTGTTAGCAACTGCGTTGGTCAACACAATACACCTTCGTATACAATATAGGTTAAGGAATTGCAGATCTTTGGTAGATGCAGATTCTTTATCTTCTGTGATCTTTTGTCGTAAAGCTTAGGGCTAGGTAAGCTGACAAAAGACAAGTATTTTGAATACGGATTTGGAAATATAATCCTAGTATTGCATATGTGCTGTGTGTGTGTGTGTGTGTGCTGCATTGGCAACTTAAAACTTTTGCACTTCTTAATAATTATCATCCACTCGTTTATTGTCATCGTGTCAATTGCCAAAAGTAATTTAAAACCTACTGTGTCTGCCCACCGGCGGGCCCATGCCGTTCAAAAGTAGTTTAATAATTCTAAACACAACCCATAGCTAAGGTTTGTTGTGCTACATTTTAGTCGTAGAGTTTTATGCTAGAAGCCGTAAATTTTTTTTATTGTCACTTTATCTCTATTAAATTATGTTTAACAACAAATGACCTCATACAGGTTAGATATAGACTTCAAAGTTATTAAAGCCAATACCTCAGTTTTTTTGATTTTGATATGACACATATCATATCGTTAAACGAAACAAATAACTAGTTCAATCTCTGAGTTCAATATTAATGTTTGAAGTCAAGTACAATTGTTTGTAACAAGCGTCTACTGAATCTTAGATAATGAACCTCTGATACAATCACAAAAACATATGAATGGAATTTTAATAAAACATACACACATTAACATTTTACGGCTTTCTTCAGTTCTAAATTGATTTAAAATTTAATTATAAAATTAAGTCTAAAATCGATTTAATATCAAAAAGCGTCATTGTACATGTAAGTAGTTAGTTGTTTTACACGTCGGATTATAGAGCCATGAACCGCTTATTCGCTGGCGATCCCTCGGTAAGCCGGGATCGTTCGTCGACTACCTTTGTGTTAATGTGCATCAAGGGCTGCGATCATAATGGCAACTTTGAACAACGAGTTTGTAATTATTTAAATTAGTATTTAGCAGTATCTAGAGGTATAAATGTCATTGACTCTTAATAAATTGAAATCTATTTTCTTCAAATAGCGAATTTATCATACAAACTACGTATTTGTTTGATCACCTAGACAAGTTCAAATTTGCCAAATAATGTAGGAATATAAGCTACTATAAATGCAATTTTACCTACCTAATAACTTTTTAAAATCCAGGTTGTATTAGAAAATCCAGTGCTAATTCATGTCATTTCATGTGACAAATGAAGACTGGTAACTTTTTGTTGTAAGTTGTCATTGATTAGTGGAATTCGATTTCGAAACCATTAGACCTTTGGCGTTTTATGAAGAGTGTCAAGATATTTAATTATTCCGAATAAATTTGAAATCGGTTTTTTTATTTATTTAATATAAAACATATAGTTGCCCTCTTTTTATCAATAGGATAGACGCAACATTTCATAAAGACAGCGACGAGCAAAAAGTTAAAAACAATAAAATAAAATTCAGTCTGGACATTGTAAATTAATTGCACCCAATGTGCATGTGGCTTGTGTAGGGATGACGTCACGCAATCAGCTTACCGAGGCTGAGTCCATGAGAATGCGGCTATTGTGCCCGCACATGTCGGCGCATACGCTGGCGTTCCCGCGCCACCGCTACGAGAGCTCTGCCTCTACGAGTGCTACGACACTACTACGGATACCTACTGTCTACGGCTTACCTCGAATCGAGTATTGACGTTCAACACACTATTCAAATTACTGACGGCTGTTGTGTAGCAAGGAGTTTAAATTTTAATGACTTGGATAGACAGTAGCCTTACTAAGGGAGTTAGTGTCAATTATGCTTTTCATATATGATTAGGTATATGTTAGATAAATAAGGAAATGAGTATAAATGATACATATCGTAGTTATACCTAGTACTAAGATTCAAAGCTACCTTCAGTCTGTTATCAAAAATGTGGGCAAAAATCTAGGTTCATACGTTACGTACCAAATAAATATGTACAGATTGCGATAGCCCCGGCATAGGTTTTACACTCTTGAGGCTATGTGACAAATGGACTCTGCCTAGGCCAACTTATATAATACAAACCATAACCTATGCCAAAACCACCGAAAGCTTGCAACTTCGATGACTTCTTTTTATAAAGATTCATATTTTGTATCTGAAAGTTCATTTTGTCTCTTTAAAAATATCGTCACTCTTCCGATATAAAGATTTAATATTTAAAAAATACCTTGAGTTTCATAAAAGTATGCACAATTTTATTGACATTATTATCAGGATGTGTTATTATTATTAAAAAAACATGAATGTAAAGAAAGTGCTTATAAATTCCTAAGACATTACGATACATACTCCAATGATACTTATTACTAGACATTAAAACATTTGATAATTGTATAATTGCCCGTTTTATGCTGCTATCAATATTTGGCCCCATTCCATAAAACACAGCGTGTGTAGTGTGTACTGACATGGAGCGACTGATGCAATGTTAACCTTTTGTTTATGGGGCACATGTAATCCCAAATAGAACACGTGCTTTTTTTCTCGACGTCATCGCCTATCCGCTCCATATCAATATATACTCTATTCTCCTCACATTAAGGTTTATATTGACTGCTTATTGAGTATTTAGGGGTCGTTTAAGCCAAGGGCTCAGTTTCCAGCGTGACGCGGATAAGCGAGATTTTAATTAAATGAAGGCGAAATGTGTAACAAGTTTTCTATGATCTGATGACTTCGCAGCACTAAGGATTAGTGGCATTTAAACATACTTAATTAATACTTATTTTTTGCCAATTTTAAGTGGTTTTATTTTAACTAAAGAGTTTTACTTGTTAAAGGTTTGTATAAATATATTTTTTAGTATTACGTTATAAGGGGTAAAATTAAATAATAAGAAAGATATAATCGACACGATTGGTGTAATTTAGTTTTGTAACAGTCCTCAGCACCGCTATCGACCTGCAATGTTGATTCACAGACATTTTTTGAAAAGACTAGCCTTTGGTCAACGGTTGCATCGAATAGACGTTTTGTGTGCTCTATAATGGTCACTAATAATAAGCATTTGCCTTGCCATCAAATGCTTCAAAAACGTGCTAGGCAGTTGTGATGGGCAATATCGACGTACGTTGCGCCCCACACCATTGACATGCCCGTGACGGTAATGATATGCCGTCTCGTCTCTTCTTATCTTTGCATGCCAAGCCATTACGTGCAATTATAGTTGGAACGTCAGTGATGACAAGAGTACGACGGGTTAGGACACGAAGATACTTATCTTCATGACCTAATCCATCGTGCGTGTCAACAAATTTTACCAGCGTTTCTGCTGCAAGAGATGCTGTCGGAGACTATGAACAGCTTCACCACAGTGATAATATTGTGAAGACACACGAAGGACTTACACGGTTCAAATGGTGAGGCAGAATGTCCTATAGTTCAAAATAGTATCCATATTGCAAGAAAGATTGGTTGGCAGATCAGAATTCTCTTATAAATAAATTTGGAATTGGTGTTTGTTATGATGAATGATGTAAAAGAGTTTTCCAAAGGCTCAAACTGTTTAACAAACGCAACTTTATCGAAATCCGGTTCATGGTATATGTATTGTGAAGCTATAAAAACATAGCAGACAATTAAACTAGGTACTATATACGGATTTTATCGCGTTGTTTATTTATCACTGTATTACAAAATTTTGTAAACCAGAAATAAATAGATTTAATAGTTTAAATAATTTTATTAGCTTATATATTAGTAAAATAAAATCAATAGTAGTAGTAGTGTAATATTTTCAAAATTTTGTAATACAGTGATAAATAAACAACGCAATAAAATCCGTATATAGTAGTTTAATTTCAATGAATAACATTCGCGTAAACAGAAGACAATATTATAGCAGACAATATTTTGTAGTATTTATCGTGTTTATACCAATTTTAATTATTCTGACTAATTGCCAATATGGTAATTGTTTTTACTTTGATTTGATGTATATATACGGATACAATAACATACACGCACAGTTCTTTAAAATGATAATAATAAAAATATTAAAAAAAAATTAACTTTAGAGGAATTCTCTGTCTGTGTTTAACATTACTATATATATACTACCATTCTGTTTAAAGATTTTCTTTTAGACGCACAGAATAGTTGTTATTATTACTACTAAATCATTGAGCTATCAAAAGCGTATTCATTTCGTTTAAGTTAAAGAGATATTAAACTCAAAAGAAGTGAAGTCTGCTCGCTTAAGCTCGTATAAAAGGCGTTCAGTGAATCACATTTGTACCGTTTAAAAGGGAGATTTAACTTCAAACATCAGTATCACGAGCCCCTCGCTCGGCCGAATTGAAAGCAAACAAAACATGTTTTTTCAAAAAGGTAGTTGATACAAAAAGTACGTATTTGTTATTTATTACCCGCGAGGCAATGGCGGTTCGACGTCAATTACTTTCACTATATTTTAATTTGGTGTTTTTGAAAATAGCCCACTGTAATTAATGTTTGTCTAACATACATAATGAATTTGGCAGAATCATGTCTGACGGTGATAAAACAAATGATAATCGCCATTATTGTAAGTGATGTCATTATTGTTGTTGATAACGTTACAAACTACCTCTTCTCCCTAGCCTTTATTATTCCCAAGTCACTTGGGTCGGCTTTTCTGGTCTAACCGGATTTGACTGGATATCAGTTTTTACATGGAGCGGCTGCCACCTGACATCCGCAACCCGAAGGCTAACTATACCCTAAAGCTAGACCAGTGTCAGGATATTATAGGGCACTAACTTCTTAATAACGACTGCCATAGATGTTCATGGCAGCCGGGACCGACGGCTTAACGTGCTCTCCGAGGCACGGAGCAGGCGATAATTGTCCATCAATACGCACATAATTTCGAAAAGTCATATAACTTCCGAAAGTCAGAGGTGCGCGACGTGGGTTCGAACCCAAAACCCTCTGCATTGCAGTCTGATGGTCTCCCCACTGAGCTATCGCTGTTAGAAAAAGAATCGAATAATTTAAGATTTTTTAATTAGTCAGTATACATTTCCGTTTTACATAGCTTTTGTCTAATTAGTTTAGTAGTTCTATACTTTTCTTCTCTCTCTTTTTTTCTTCTCTTCTACAAAGCTGCTAATGTCTACGACTGCTTTATAATACACTAACGTACGTTATAGAAAAATAGAGATAATTTTTAAAGATTTCTTAGAAAACTGTCAAGTCGACATTTTACAGTTTCTGTCTAATAAACTACTAAGAAACCTATCAACACTATGTATCGATTTAGAAACGGAACTCAAACAATAAAAATATATCTACTAGTAGGTACACTGTAGTCGATTCAAGTAAGAGAACTTGTGAAGTAAGAATCTATTACTATTAATCACTTGTAACTACAATATATGCATGAATATTATTTCAAATATGGATGTTAACTATAAATGGGTTATTACACTCGGCAAATAGTATACAGCTATCTTTGTGAAATCACACTCTGTTAAATCTATGAAGCCAAGATCTGTAGTTGAGACCATGCAAACCGAGTTTTAACATTCATGAAGGTCCGCGGAAAGCTATATAGTTTTCTTGTCTGTCTTGGAACCCGTGACATATTTGATATTGGAGTTTTCCAAACACTGACATAGCAAAAGCAATATAAGTCGTCGTAGACGACCTACAAAAAATGTCGAGAATAAAAAAAAGCGCACCTTCTTTTCATATTTCGTTTATAACGTAAATTGATACTGGATTCAAACTTTTTACAGTACAATAAAGATAGCAGGCCCCAAGCGTTTGGTTCGTGTCGAATTTCGACACCATAATATATACCATAGTCAAGTGGCATCGAAAGCAAGTATTGATTAATCAAGAGGTTAGCTGACCTTTTGATTAACCAATACTTGTTTATGCCCATGATCCAACTGATAGTACCACGGGTTTTTTTTTCCCGTGGCACTATCAGTAGAACTACTCAGTAGGACCACGGGCAAAAAACGAATTTCTCTTGCTCATCTTGCCTCAACAACCTCTGTACAATTGTGTTAGTTAGATCGTTAGAAGATAGTTTACATTGTCTACATAGCGATAGACAGCATGCATTAGTTTTAGGCGTCTCGTAACAATGATATACATAAGATATGCTGGCATAGAGGCTTCTAATAATAAAAGGAATATGGAAACGGAGACACCTTGTTTATACACGTTACTTTAAAACTGACGAAAATAAGAACTCAAAAATAAGTCCCATAGTCTTACGCCTATATCCCCGACAAGATAGGCAAAAGTGAATTACACCCACCCTGTGTCAAGTATAGTAATAGATCCCACTAAATACCGGCAAGCGTTGTGCAGTGTACCAAGTACAGTTTAGTGCTACTATTAAAAATGTTCGAAAGGACGACCCTATATCCCTTTTCCCACTTTGTCCGAACCGGGGAACGCGTCGAAGACCTCATGCACAATAGTCAATTCCTCTAACGCTGCGCCATCAAGGCAGTCATAGAAAGATAGCACCAATGATATTCATTAAAACATCTTATCGATTTTAGAACTTAAAACATCTGCATTCTCTTGTTTTTCTATAAGCCTTCGAATTCAGATGTAACTTTGATCTCGACGGTATAATTGTATTCTAAGGTTACTTCTTATTGGCTGATTAACAGATTTAATATATTTTCACGTAAGGACGGACGGCTTCATAATCGTATATGAGTGTATGTGTTTGTCAGGCTTTACGTATAGCTATAGAGGCTATACGTAAAGTTTATGTATCACTAAACGCAAACCCTTGGTCACTTCCTTATTGACTTAATAAAGTAATGCAATTGTAGGTGTACGTGTAGGATGGATTTATATGACGTGTTGCTCGGTGTGCCATTTTCTTCTTTAATTCTATGTAACTATCATTCCTTTTGGTTTTAGGTCTTGCGTTAAGTTAAGAGCGGAACAATTACATTTTCTTAAAGCAAGCTTTTTCCGACGTGCTTCTGGAAACATAAGCCAATTCAAGACGTCCTATGTCGCATATAATGCCACCTAGCTTCGCGGCTGTTCGTTTTGAATATAAAACCATTAGTAGCCGTATGTTTAAAAATAAATTCAGTCTTGCGAGTCAGTGTTATTTTACCGGGAGAGTTAATTTTGTGATCAACAAATTATTGTTCTAAGTCTGGATGTACCTTATGCCCGTCATTTCAAAGTAAAGTAAAGTCCACCGTAACACAGGGCTTGATCCCATTGCAGGAGTTGCCTATTTAAAAAGAAAGAGTCGTCGTGGGGCACAAAACAAATCGTAGATGTTATATAGTTTTTATTTGTCCTACAAAGAACACGAATATAAATTAAAAGAAAATAAAAGGCACTCCTTGTCTGAGATACATTTTAATACAACTACTTACTTTAAATGTTAGAATGAAAGTAAGTTTACGTGTACGCGTAAAATGGATATACTCGTATTATGCACTCGCAATGCACCACAAAGGTGTGTAAAGAGTATAAAAGCATTTTGTTGCCAGTAGTAACTCGTACCGATATTCTGGCGCGTTGAGGTGCAGCTTGATACCTATAATGTAGTTACGGTACGTTACTGCCCGTGTAAGTTGAATTCTGTGGTCGATATCATAGTGATGTACTCCACCAAGACATTTTATCTAATATATTTTACTTATACGAAGATACTGCGATACCTTATTCAAATTTATTCGTGATTTTACACTCCATTCTTGACATTCCGTGTCTTTGAGAACATGGAAAGGTTTGGTCCTATGATATTCTTGAAAATAAAGTAAATCTTTACGATCAAGTTGATTATTAATTAAATTAAACATAGGCAAACACGTTTTACGCAAATATAATGTGTCGATACTATGAATAACTTACCATTAAGAACAGCTGAGCACAAGTGATAGTCACTTGTGCTCAACTGTTCTTCGACATATACTCATTCGAGTACTTCTCTTTGTTACATAATACATTTTCGAATGATGCAAACAGAAAAATAGCGTTAATATAGAATACAAGGAATGTTAGCTTACATATTTATTTATAACGAAAATGTGATTATCTAACAATACCTACATAAAAATAAAACTAAATACTAACACTCCTTTCTGCTGTACCTTGTAGATCTTTTGACTTCCATGTAGGTTCCTAAAATATTAAGATTACTGTCCTTGAAGTTAAGAGAATAATCTCTTCAAACCTATATTGTTCACAACAGACTAAACGTTGCGATAAAACCTAAACCGATACAAAGTATAAATTACACAACTAGTCCAATTTTACTACTTCCAACAAAGAAAACTTGTAGTGGTATTATTTATCGACAGTTAAGCGCTTCTCTGGTCCAGCAGACACGTACCCTGAGGAGTGAGGAGGCGGGAGTGGGTCGTGATTAATGACCCAATAATCCCGGCGCTCGCCGCCTGCCCTATGAAAGCTTCACGAAGCCGAATTGGTGAACGGTCAAAAGGTTTATTGACTGAACAGGCATAACCAAGACGCACTTACATAACTAACGAGTGTGTTAACTAAGTCATCTACTTGACAACTCTCTAATGAGATCACATTGAAATTTGATTAGATTTAAAGGTTTTTATTTGTGAGGTTATTTGTTCTTATTCGCTTCGGGTTATTTTTAACGTTTATTTGGACGGGGCATTAGAATATGCAATATATGTTAAGAAATCCTTTTTGATTTAAATAAATGTAATTAGGTACGTTTTATAAATTTTACTTTTATTGATGCTAAGAATAGAATAGTGCTGTCTATTGTTTTTCAGAAGCATGTAGCGCGGCTTACCAATAATTAAAACTTCTGTGTGATATTTATAGGAACTTCCTGCGTTTAAAACAATCACGACCGCTCCCATTTTTCTAATATGCAGAACTTTTAACAAAACTTGTGCTAGTGATCTTTGTCACAGATAACCAATCACACGATATATTTTGCCGCTCAATTTTTCTTATACCGCGTAAAAAGTATAACAATGATGGAGATATACCTAATAAAACCTTTATACATGAAGCGTTCATTTTCAAGCAAACTTGGAGAGATTCATTGAAGGAGCATGACTTGCCAAATGGTGACGTCAGGAGGCAAGTCCCGCTTCACCGATAATATCAACTCGGATCAAGATGTTAAACAACCTGCTTTTTGCATTATAGGCTTTACAAAATAGATTTATTGGAGAATGGGGATCAAAGTATAAGTTCAATGTAGGTTAATGTCTTAGAGAGATTCTATTTATTGAGATATAGCTATTTCAACCTAATATTGAGTATATTTTAATATCAAAACCTTTACCACTAAATTACCTGTATAAGAAAACTGTTTCCCTGCCTAAGGTAAAGTGAAAACACTTCCTTTAGCATTTAACATTACGCAAAGATGAGATTATTCGATGTGTAGGGCAGTAATATAAATGGATACTCAAACAAAAGAATCATTCGGCTTAAATATAAGCGGCTATTTGAGTAGGTATAATGTTTATTTGCCACAAATGTTATTAGCGCTCCATAGCTGCGCATCAAAATCATCGTGTGGAAAATATCCGAGGAGAGAACGACCCCGTGTCCCGACATTCGTTCCGACGTTAATTCCAGCCGCATTTGTTCCATTACATTTCCGACACAAAGTAGATACGCGTTTGCCGAATTGACTAGGTGGATGCGACCAGGCGAACAGTGAACGAAGAGGATGGGGCGAGCCGGCCGTGCAGCCCGACAGGGACAGAGTATCAAAAGTGAGAAAGATGTATTCAGAAGTGAAATAGTCTGCTGGCTGAGCACATCATCATTAACGAGCCAGAGAGGGCGGAGGGCAGCGAAGAGGCAGAGGGGGTGCGTCAGGTGGGCGCTGTCCCACGCTCCGCCACACCTGCGCGCGAAACTGTTCCTTACCGCAACCACCTCACGGAACTTATCCGTGTAAAGCTAGCGCGCGCCGACTACCGACCTCAGGGAATATTTTCGAATGCACCGACATAAATATGAGAAATATCCAGGTTTTTATTCACCTTCCACCCCGGGCGCCCGCTCGGGCCCGGACAAACATCTCATATAATAGATGTCCAACAATGTCGAGATGACAACGGGTTTTCTCACACACGCTTAGTTTCGCTTTTATTCCTACTATGACACCTGTCAATATCTTACACGGATAAAATACATTGCTTTCCTTATTACGTCACGTAGAATATTTTTCGATGGTGTGAGAAAATAATTAAGCAATAGTTTCGGTAAATAATAATACCAATGAATATATCTACCTATTATCAATATGGCAGGTTCAAATGAAATTGTAGCGTAATTATAAATGCACAAAATATAATGCCTATCGGCGAAAGCATCCAGTAAAGGGTATATATAAAATTAAAATGTTGCCTATTGATGGGCGAAGAAGAAAACAACGAAATGGTTATTCTCTTCATAAAGTTGATGCAAAGTTACTAGTGCGGTTTTTGAACGTCGAGCCTGTTTCAGAACTGAACAAGTTGGGAGTGCACCGCATCACTTTATTTTACAGCTATAAATAACTTTGTTCTGTACACCATAAAGTTTACAGATGGACTAAAAAGTTTCTCCATTTTATGCCATTTTATAAAAGTTCAGTTGAAAAAGTTGTCTGTTCTCCTAAGCTACGTTAAAAAACCAGATCTGACACAAACAAACTCAGTTCGCAAATAAAATGTAATTCAGACTTGTCATTAAACTAAATTACACTCATTATAATATCTAATAATTTGGGATAAACAAAAACTTAATTTAACTACAAATACAATCATCAATAAACCTCGACTAATCCATTCGTGTGTAATGCAATTAACCCACCCACCGAACAGCGCTAAAATTAATTAAGAATCACGTAAACACGTACAAAAAATAACCCCTAAACCAGATGCAACAGATTATCCCATTTAAAACATTTTAGTTTCATTTGATATGACAGTGCAATAATTTGTTCACGCACAACATTAAAATGAAATTAGACGAGCGAGATTCATCCCCGGGGAATAGAGGAGGGTTGAATCACTTGCTCTGTCAAAATATAGGCAATATTTTAGTTGTTCGTGAGGACAGCCAAACACGGAAGCGGTGAATAAATCACATAATCGGCTCGAAAGCTGCCCGGCCTTTATTTTGTGGTACCTTAGGCGGACGTGTTTCTATACACTGATTAGCTCGCATTAAACATGTGTTGCTTTCACGATCGTACGTTTATTTCTATGTCGTTATTGTGATAAGGAAATGGAATATGTAATAAACCTTTTAGCTTACATTTTTTTTAAAGTCTATATAAAATGGTTGTCAAATATTTGTTGCTATAAACCTTTGTAAAAATACCAATATCACAGATAGGTATAATTAACCATGACTGATGAAATCTAACTCTAGATTATAGGAAACAAATGCGTGTGGCTATCAAATTTAACACTCTCATAGGATAGCTATAAGCCAGGTGACGACCGCTTAAATCTGTATGCCACTTAATTTTCATCCAATAATGTATACCTACTTACTGGTCGTACATTAAACCAGTCGATTATCTACATTTCGAAACAAAAAGAAACTTGTATTTTCACAGTCGACACCACAGTCTACTTAAACCAAATTAAAGTATAATTAAAGGTAATAAACACGGACAAACGTAACTGAAGTAGCCATTGTAATACAATTGGCCTCCCTTTGTTCGTTCCCGCTCGCAGTGCTCCCCTCGCCCGGGTGTGGTCACGGTGCACTAGGTGTTGAGCGCGAACACGTGTTACTGATCCTTAACACTGCTCAAAAAGCACCGATCTACTCGATTTGATACGCTCCCGATGCAACCGGGGGTTTAATATACCAATAAATATTCATTACGACAGGAATATTAAGTGTGCAATAAAACTATTACCTGATCGTTTTATGATTTATACTTACATTGCTTTGGGAGTCAGTTTCAGAAAAAGTATGTGATAAATACTTAAGTAAAAATTATTTAATTTTATATTTATATGATTAAAGTAAATCAATTATTGCTGAATTTGGTATTTTTATATAGCACTAGTACCTACCTGCCTGCGGATTCGAAATTAAATCCATCGGCTACGCATACTGGGGTAAAATTAAGTACCCTTTGTGTTAAAGCGGGACATCTATCTGTGGGCTAAGTTTCATTATAATCCGTTGAATGGTTTAAGCGTCGTTGAATAACTAACATCAAAATATCTTCACAAAACTTATACATTTTAATATACGTACTAGGAGAACACCTTAATTTAACCAAAAGTAAATAAGGTCATACCTTGTTTTTTATTTATACCATGGACTTGTAATATATGTACTAGGTAAATGTACTTGTATGTGCCACGTATTAAATCTTATAAATTACATAATAAAGTTTTACATTTACCAGTGTCGGTAATAAAGTAATAAGTATAATACTAATAACACACGTAGTGAAATAACAACGTTCAAGTCGTTACCGGCCGTTTAAATTCTCTTTTTAATACAAAAGGAATTCAAAAAGGTAAGCTCGTGGGAGAATCAAAATCTAGCGCGCGAACCGTTAAATTAAAAATAAATATTGCGAAACGTCAGCATGTTACGGGTTGGGTTCTGGAATATATCCAGGGAAAAATCGAAAAACGTTAGGATGGCCGATGTCGGTTCACAGGGGTGGTGGTGTGGGGTAAGGTGAATCTTTTTGTGAAGTGGAGAGAATTAATTTAACCCGCTGCGGGGTAACACGACATGGCGGTAATTGAAAAGTTTGCCCCTTGTCGGAGCCGACGCCGACGGCGATGCGTCTTCGCGACACTCACGTTTTATAAAAGTCTTTTATGGTAATTGATATTTAAAATATGATTATCTTAATTTTTAAATAGTCTCTTATAATATTACAACGTTAAAGAAGTTTATTGCAGACGGTAAAACGGAAATAGTTGTGAACATTAAGCATTTGAAATTAAAGTCTTCGTTGTATGTCATGTTGCAATCAATCAATAGATACTTATATAATGTTCGACTAAATGGGCAACTACATATGTATAACTAAAGACACACCTAGGTTCGACTAAATGTAGTAAAAAGTCGTCGCAGTAGTGATTAAACAACCTAACTGAAGACAACTGATTAACTTTCTTAAACTCCGTTCGAGGAAAAAGCTTTTAGAAATCAACCCGTTAACTTTTTCAACGAATATTTAAAAGTATTGATAACTTCAAAACAATCGCCTGGCTTGCTCGCACCCTGATCGATTTTAAATTAATTTTATAAAGTTAAATTGAGGATTATGTTTATTTGATCGCTCGAAAGGGAGCGGTCGCTCGGTTGGATGTAACATTTTGTTTTTCACCTATAGAATATTGTATAATATTTTGCATCATTTTTCTGTAATGGTATTTATCAGAAATGATCTGTAATTCTACTGGTATTTAAATAAGATGTATGAATGAGAATTACATGTAGTCGGGATATTAACAGATCATAGAACGGCATAACTTTATTGTGAGTATCGTAGACTAGAAGCGACGAATAGTTTATAGACCTAACGCTACAAATTAACGTAGCAAATCTTTGATATCTTAGGATATATTTGTCCATATTTTTTTGTCCTTTCTTCTGTTGCCAGATACATTTTTGAGAAAATTAAGTATTTTCTGTCTAATTAATATACGACAATGATCGTGATTCTTAACATGTAAGACTAGTAATCTAATAGATATTAAACTCAGTCGAGTATCATTAATCCATTTGCATTCCACCTTACGTATTTTATATCTTAGATTACGCGATTAATAATATGACAAAGACTTCTTGCATATATTTAGTTGGATATGTATGTTTCCCTCTCTAGTTAGGGACAGAGGTAGCCGGGTGTGTTGACGCATTGGCTAACATCGATTCGGTCTGTTTGCGCAACGATATTGAAGTTAGCTGATTGGCTCCCTGGCTGTGGGACTTGGCAAACTTAATGATTTACCTCCACAGGAACGTGACCTTTTTGTATGACTACGAAATTTGAATATATCAATTTGAATACTGGTTTAAGCATTCGTTTTCCTGCAGTATTTTTTGGTATATATTTGTAACTAATGAAATAGTAAAATGTAAATATTACTATTACGTTTCGTGATAAAAAGAGTTAATGCGTACAAAATTGCAGCCCAGTTGCGGTAGGCCGCAGACGGGCTGCTCCGGGTTCAAAAGAAGTTTTTAGCTATTGGCTATTCTGTAGAGTAGTGGAGGTACATTAAGGTACTTTACAGAATAGGCAATAGACATATGTTACTATTTTGCGATACGAATAAAGGAAAGTTATTTTATGATAGCAAGCGTCCATGAAATATTGTACCCACTAACCATTAAACGGGCAACAGAAACAGATACCGCATCAATAGTTGGTATATTTGAGTGAAACCTTAAGGTTGCTATATTAGATACCTAACAGAACTATCAGATTTTAGTGATGATTCATCACCGATAAACTGTTCGACTCTTCGCTGGGTCAACCTCTCCAACGTATTTAAGCTTCAATCATATAAATATGATATAAAAATCTTTATGACGAATTTCATGCATATCATTAAAACTTACAGGAAAAATAGTTGTTATTAAATGTTATTAAATATTCCTACGTATAAGTTCTCCTGTACATTAAAGCTAAATATACAATGCCAATAACAGTATGTACGTTGTCACTAAGTATTTTTTTGGATATCTTTAATTCAAAACCAAATCAAATTATTTATTTTATTTTGGTCTGATTTTTGTTGAAGATATAAGTACCTACATCTTATAAATGGATATACCTACATATATTCAAATATAATAGATATTATATTCGAAATAGATTCAGCTCTTTTTAGATGAAATAACATCTGTCTTCATTTCGCCCGCTGTATTTCGAAATCCCATAATGAAGTTCGAGCCTATTGACGTCTATCCCTATACTCCGATCCATAACGTATTCTTTTTAAGTTTCAAGTGAGATAAAGTGGTTGAACAAATAGAACGAGGTGTGAAGTTGGAGGGTCGACAGGCTGCTCGTGACTGATTAATGGAATTAATTCATTATTCTGCGGTTGCGGCCGGTAAGCGACGCAGTCGAACTCAGCGCCGATGAATTGTTAATAGCGCTGTCTGCCATCACTGAGTACGTTGCAATTCGAGCAACGTATTTGTTTTCGGAAAAATATTATCGATTTTATTTTTAGCAGTCTGATCAGTTCTTATTAGATGAAATATGTAGATAAATTTAAGAGTCTAACAAATTTAAAATGATGTTTTGATGGATCTTTAGTTCTAGGAGATTGATTAAGATGTTCACGGACAATTCGTAGCAACGAATATTAAATATACAATATAACTTAAATGCACTCATTACCGCCAGTTTAAGCCAAGTACAGATTGATATGAAAAATGCACATGTTTAATTACTAGCATCAACATTTTTTTCTTTTATTACTGAAATTAACGATCTTTTTAGTCAAATATAGAAACAATTAGCTTAACGAAAATAAAAATTTAAAAATACATATATAAATTGATGAAAAGAGCTATGTCCCTATTACCGTTCTAAACAATGGGCGTGTTCCTATTACCGTTTTTGTGGCACCTATAACCGACTGCCAAATAAACAGAACAATTCAAGTTAAATAAAAATGCTCGTGTGAGTTTTTAGTTATTTATATAAAAGATCTACCACAATACATGTTGTTATAATCAAAACTTAGCTCTACACATGCTTAACGACCTTTAATTAAATATATATAATTACTAAACTATAATTTGTTATATATAATTTAACTATATATAACAATCTACGTGAAAAGGGAACATACAAAAATTTAATTACTATAAAACCTTAAGTTTAGCATTCAAGTCAAATGTTTTAAAAAATGTTACATAAAACTTAAAAAAGATTACTATAAAATCAAAGACAATTATTTAAAAAAAAAATAAAAAAAGTATTCCTTCGGTTGTAAAAATAAATAAGATTTAAAATAGATTTATTTGATTCTGAATCAAATCCAAGATCATATCTCGGCCGAGTCATGGTCTTTACAAGAGTACTTGTAATGTCAAAGAATTATTCTAGGAAACCCAAATACCCATTATTGATAGCCATCAATGTAGAGTCAAATTGATTAGCTGTATAATATATATTACTTGCGTTTTGATGAATTTTATATTAGTTTTTTAATGAATTATGAAGTTTAGTTATAATATATATTTTCTAAATATTTTAATTTTTTTATGTTTATTATAAGACAATATAATGTTAATTACAGTATATATATACTTGGAAATAAATAACAAATTACTAAATCACTGTTAACTTACAAAACGGACAGACGGACATGCCTAAACTATAAGGATTCATTGTTCTTAAAACTGCAAAGTATAGGTAGATCGGTAATAGGTTCTAATAAAGAAAATTGTATGTATTGTGTAATTGTGTATGTAATATATATGTATTGAATAAATGTATTGTTTTTTATTACATTTGTATGATTATATAGGTGTAGTTGCTTTGAATATTTAATATTAATGATATTTAAACTATAAAAATACAATATTTGAGAATTATACATCCTATATTCATCAAAACATTTACACAAGAACAATGTTGATTTTTACAGTTATTGATACACTTAAATACATATGTAAACTATATGGCGCTAATAGCTCAAATACAACTTGACATACTAACTAATCAAATTAGTATAGCCCGGTACCCATTAATTGATGCATTATAACAAAATGGAAATTAAAATATTCGTCAGAAACCTAACAGCGACATGGGTCGGTAATAGGAATAAAATTTTGTTACCGCCACATTTTAATATTGAATATTAGGCAAATTAAAGCTGTATCTCATGAAGATTAGTCATTATTTGTGCTTATTAAAATATTAAGAAGACATCAAAATAATTATAAATTTCATTAGAATGCGATTATATTTTCTACTAACAAAGAAATAAGTAGTCTTACGTACTAGGGCGCGTGACACTATGGAATATGCGCAATCGTCGGAGTCCGACAACGAAATCTGCAATTATTCATCTAATCGTTGGTTTATGCAAACAAGCAAGTGATGAATATTTGCAAAACAAATACACCTATATTTTCTGTAAAGTAACCACTTGTCTAACTTTAATGCAACACTTTAAAACGATGATTTTGTGAAACAGGCGGTAATGGATGCCGATTTTAAGGGGTCGATATTAGCTGCATTTACGTTACGATAACCAGGACTAAGTTTTAATGAAGCTTTTATATACGAAATATTAATAATAAATTAATATAACTTAACCGTGAAACAATGGCAATTGCCTTAAATGTAATATATCTTTAGGTTCTACCTATTATTTCTCTCGAAAAGCAAAATAATAGTCACTACATACATTGTTGACTATATGTATGACGTGGTGATTTAAGAGGTCGCATCGCCATTGTTACTGTTTTTGATCAGTTTTGTGGGTCGATCCCAAATCGGTACATATTGCCGTTTATAGGGTATTGTTTCGACTTTACGCTGCACTTACTACTTGCACTTTACTTTACTTAGATTTTCTTGACATAATTACACTATGCCAGATCCGAAAACGAACCCGAGAATATAAGAACTGTAGTCGCATTTACTACCGCGTCTTTGCAACAATCTAGTTACACGTTCAGTCAAGTTTTTAGAAATTTTACATAGCAAGCTATTTAAATAACCCCTAATAAATTAGAATAGATTCTGTAAGAAAGCAAAACTAGCAAGAGATAACCTTCATAGACATTTTTAAGGTTTTAACTTGCGTTTTATTATTCATATTTTTCATTTGTTATTAATAGCCACGATGCCTAAATATTCTAATAGACTCGAATTTCATTCGCCTCTGTTATGATACTATATCTGTATCGCCAGGTAGATATCTAGCAGCGAGTAGCGGTGGGTAAGTTTCGTGAGGGCGTATAATTACGCGAGCGAGTAAACATATAAAGGTAATCCGGGCCGCGGCACAAAGTGATGCTCGTGAATAAATTAGCGTGGAGCACCTGCGGCGGGACCGCAGCCTGCGCGCCCTCTGCAGGGTTACTACGTTACCGACCTACGTGCTGCTATAATATAGCACTGATAATAGCTAAGCGTTTTATGGATTTGTTGATGTGCTTAATATATGTATGTTAGTGGAGTGGCTGCTATCTGCTGGATCTTTATGTCATAAAATCCTAATTAATATTATAAAGGCGATTGTGTGTTTATTTGTTTGTTACGTTTTCACGCCTTTAACAACACGATCGATCATTATAAAAATTTGTAGACACGTTGTCAGGGTTACAGAAAAGGACATACAGTAGGTACCTTTCATCCAGAAACACAGTATTGTGGTCGAGCGTAGCCGCGGGTAAAGCTAGTTTTATATACATATTGTAATAATTTTAATTAGCGTATCTACTAAGTATATGTACATTACAAGTTTAAAAATAATTTAATATAATAAAAAGGGAGTTCCTTAATAAGTAAAACTAAACGTTTTTACAATTAGATACACTTTGAAAGTAATAATCGGTTTCATCATGTAAATCGAAGTCATGTCATAGAAAAAAGCATTCAAGTCTTACTGAACAGACTACGGTGAATCAAAATGATCAACTCATGTAGGAAAACCGTTGATTGCCTTAGGTAAGGTTTACTTACATCATGCCATATTTGGCTAGCATGTTCAACTGAAACAAAACTACAAATTTTTTGAGAGGCTTGTTACCAGTAAGTAGTGACTTAATTTTATAGGTTAAGATTTTTATAAATTTGTGAAGGACATGGTCTGTTATATGCATCGGTGACGTTTCCAGTGGTTAGAACGTACCTATACCTATTGCATATGATTGCCCATATAAGTACGTTGAATAGTTTTGAATGTGTATAATGCTAATTTGATTGTTGTTGTTAGTGTGTAAACAGAAATTATATTATGGTTTACGCTACATTTCACTTATTTGTAATTGGTCATAATAGTGATAATAATAAGCTGCTTGATTCCAGTCAAAGACTAAATCCTAACTAATACTATAAATGCGAAAGTGAGTTTGTTGGTTTGTTTCAGTTTTATGCGTTAACTACTCGACCTATCATTATGAAATTTCGCATACCTACACCTTTTACAGAAAAGGTCATTCATCAATAAAAAAGTTCTGTTCTCGAGGGATAGAAATTAATTGGCAAAATTTACATTAACACGAGTGATGCTGCGGGCAAAATTTAGTTAATTATAATTTCGAATTGCAGGTCATATGAATTTCATGTTCAATGATATTTTCCAAATAGTCTTCTGAGAAAATATGTTTGGCTTGCCTTTTTAACTTTAGTCTGGTGAGATAAACTTAAGGTTTAATAATCGACAGCCCTAGAGAAGATAAGACGTATCTATCCATATCTACCTCTTGTGCTAAAAGGCTTCGTCACATGCAGAGTTAGAGCCCGACTTGCGGCCGACATGGGACTCTATGAATATTCAATTATTCACAAGATTTTACTTAGAGAGAATTTAGATTTAGCCCGAGTCATATCTAAATTATACTTCGCCGAAATACACACACGCATACAATTGAAATTTCAAATGGAAATATATATAAACATTATTAATTCGTCAGTGAGCATTAAACGAGACAGTGCGTGATTTTGATGCTTTGTTATTGAATAAGTACAACCATGTCTAATGTTATATAATAAATAAATAAATATTACTAGGTATTCTATTTGGAAGTACTAAAGTACTCATTTAAATAAGTTTGAATTATTTAGTTTAAGATCGTAAAAGAAGAAAAGAACGTGACACTATGTATGTACGAGGCTGATAAATTCGCGGCCTAGGGCATTTAGCGATGACTCATCATCTCATCGCTGATAACACTAATTGCCTGACTAATTAGTAGTATAAATAATACCCCTCTTTTATTTGGCTCATTAACACTTCATCCCTGCAACAAGCAACGACACCATGTCAACGGAAACTGAAAATTCTCGCAATTTTGAACACCGCGCAGTGATTAAATTCCTTGTAAAAAAAATGTATACGCCAAAAGAAAATTTTGAAGAATTGTTATCGGTTCTTCAGGATTTTGAGCCTTCATACACGATGGTAAAAATGTGTGCTCGGGTATTTCAACAAGGAAGAGAGAGCTGTGAAGACGACCCGCGCTCGGGCCGCCCAGTGACGGTAGTGACCGAAGAAAATGTTCAAAAGATTCAAAAATTAGTACTGGCCGATCGTAGTATTAAATTGTGGCAGATAGCAGAAGAGCTATAAATTAGTAAAGAAGGAATTGGATAAATTTTGCATGAACAAAATTAGTGCGTTTTGGGTACCGCGAATGCTCACACCGCTCGACAAGCAGCGACGGTTGGCGAGTTGTAAACCAACCCAACCATTTTCTGGGATAGCGAAGGAATTTTACTAATAGATTACTAGCCTAAAGGGACTACAATGAATGGCCAATACTATGCAAATTTACTGGGTCAGGCACGTGCTGCAGTTTTACAGAAAAGAAGCAGCAAGTTGGCGCACGGAGTGCTGTTTCTGCAAGACAATGCGCCCGTTCACACCGCTCGTGTTGCGAGAGATGCCTTAAAAGCCACGGGATTCACAGAAATTGACCATCCATCCTACAGTCCGCACTTGGCACCCAGTGACATATCCTTTTTTCAAACTTGAAAAACGAGTTACGTGGCTGAAGATTTTCGGACGACAATGAGATAAAGGCGGCCGTGGAAAACCATTTTCAAGAGAAATTTTCAAAATATTTTTCAATGGTATGTGAAAAGTGTATTTCACTTGATTATATTGAAAAATAAAAAAATATAAAGGTATACTTTTTTCGTTAAGTACCTTAGGCCGCGAACTTATCAGCCGCCACTCGTATGTATCTACTTAATACTAACTGTAAATTATAGGTTTTAAAGCTAATTTTGTTAAATCTATTAAAATAAAAAGCTATAATATTATATCTCTTCACAACTTGTTTTTTTTTATGTGTTCGAAGTATCGTTGGTACTACAAATCTAAACAAAAATCTAAATCTATAGATTTATAGTACAAACGAAACCAGAAATTCTACGAACTTTTCGTAATGTTCTTTAAATTTCTTCATTTATCTTCTATCTATAAATGAACAGATTTAAAGAACATTACGAAAAGTTCCTAGAAATTCTGGTTTTGTACAATGGTTTGTCCACCGTTACAGCTAATTTAGAACTAATCTATCTATCTATTTCAGACTTTTATACGTACATGTCATGTAAGTGCGATAAAGGGTGAACATGATCGAGACCTTTTTACTTGGTAGTCTGGCGGTCGCGCCCGTAAATCATAATTAGATGTAGATACCGAAATTATATTATTCCTTTTTTATTGTAACATACTCTTGAATTTTATAATAATAATATTAGAATATTATCGAAAAATATTGTAAATAGTAACGTTGAACCGTCGTTATTTAAAAACTGAATATGATGTATAGAAACAAGAACCAAATCTGCACAATATTGTCTCAATATTGTCTGTAGAATAAATGCAAAAACTTTGTATGTTGATTCTTGAAATGCTGAATGGAGACAATATACCTTGTAAAGAAAATTCTTGGGTAGAATTTACTAAATACGTAATATTTTATTGATTTTCAAGGTAAACATATTTGGGATCAGGACATATTTTTTAATAGATATCTACAAAGTTCATAATTTGAATGGGCATGTGTAATGAGACCGATATTGTCGAACACAGGATTGACTGCAATCTATGGCACTAAAATAATATTGCACTTAACTACATTTATACAGTACTTCGAATGCTGTAAGTCCTTAATACATTCCATTACTCGCTACATAGTAACACACGGATAATAAAGCAGATTGTGTATTCCGATCGCCGTAAATAAAAGACACAAAGGGTGACATCACAACACCGGCGCACAATATTGGGTTGGAGCGATGACGTAATGACAGATTGTATCGGAAACTCCCGTGGAAATTGAACTGGCCGCCGGCAAGCGCTATATTTCACTCAATATTTGAGCGAGTGGACAGTGGACAAAACAACCTGCTGTGAGCCTGATGGACGTTATGTGCCGAATGATAGTGTATACGAACAAATATGAACGCTATTGTCGAGAAATAACTAGGTTTTGTTAGTACGCCTCGTACTTCTGTGTTTTGTTTATAGGTACTGTTGTAGACGATATCATGAATGTTCATACATACATTATTATGACATTATACACGCATTATTAAATGAAAATCATTGTTTGCTGAACTTCTCAGTCAAAGTAAGCTGTTTTGATTGCCTTGATTTGTTTTGTTCCCAAAAATGTTTCTCCAAAAGCGATTCGGATAATCAGCGATTCAGATAGTTGGGGTTCGGATAATTGAAGTTCTACTGAATACATAATCATTAGATTTAAGTTGGACATCATTTATTTATTAGTGTCTAATGAATTTCACTTCAATAGAAAACAATATATTTCCTTTTATGATTATAAACAGTAACATAAAAGAATAACTATGGTCATTTTGTTTTGATTAGTTACACATTATTCAGCTTGCAAAGAATATATTAAACTAAGCAATACATTTTTCTTTTATTATTGGTCTTCCAGAGGATCAGCGGTTTCTTTTTAACATTTTATAATATCTTATTTGTATTCGTTTTATGACACTGGCCTACACACATTTTGGTGCCTGGGATTTTAGACTTGATTTTAAGTAATATGTTATATAGTGATATCAAAAATGCTACTGATTTTTTGTATCAGCTCTAGTTCATGATATAAATAAGCATTTTAACAAAAATATCAATTTATTTTGCCAGTAAACATCAACAAATTGTCTTATGAGTGATTTTCTCAAATTATATTGTCTTGGGGAATCATTTATAAATCCCCAGCAATAATCAGCTATCATATAAATCTCACATTTGCCTTGATATCTATTCTCTATCGACTTTATGTCTGATGGAAACGTTTTCCTTTTCTGAATGCAAAATAGGTCTTTATGCTGAATTAAGACTTTTTTTTTTGATACTCACTATATCGGTCATACAATAAAAAAACATTCATCGTAATGATTGTTTGTTCACGCCACATCATAGGCACTCCAAACTTTAAAGACTTAGGTGTCCCTTTCTCCCATAAGCGAAAATGTTCAATGGATATTTTGTCTACACTATGAGGCAACCACACTTGATCTTGATTTTAAGTTTTAATGCTGAAGCAAGCAAAATACAAGACAATCTCAGTGTCTGTAATTGACTTTCGCAGATTTTTAGGATACGATCATTAACACAAAATTTTAACGTACTAGCCATAATGAAATAACAAGATAAATATTATCTGTTTTATTGTAAAAATGACTGTTTTGAAAAAGACAGATAGAAATTCAAAATGAGTATAGTAGGTAAACTAGAGCTGATGAGTTAAAATTACGTATATTGATAAGGATCGATAAGGATGGTTACATACAATAGTACGACTTCTCCCTAGCCTTTATTATTCCCAAGTCACTTGGGGTCGGCTTTTCTAGTCTAACCGGATTTGACTGGATATCAGTTTTTACACGGAGCGGCTGCCACCTGACTTCCGCAACCCGAAGGCTAACTATACCCTAAAGCTAGACCAGTGTCAGGATATTATAGGGCACTGACTTTCCAATAACGACTGCCATAGATGTTCATGGCAGCCGGGACCGACGGCTTAACGTGCTCTCCGAGGCACGGGGCAGGCGATAATTGTCCATCAATACGCACATAATTTCGAATAGTCATATAACTTCCGAAAGTCAGAGGTGCGCGACGCGGGTTCGAACTCGAGACCCTCTGCACTGTACAATAGTACTTAACCATCCTTATAGACCACAGAAACAAATTGGGCTGCACCAAAAAAAAGGTTAAGTATAAGGAAGGCCTTTGTTATGAGTACCTTTTTTTAAATTACTTGACGCGACTGATTCTTCGATTCCCCAATAACTTTAATGACGACGGCTTTATTTTACACGTTGTATATCTCAAATGGGATAATAGTTTGGATTTCTATATCGGATACATGACACACAAATATTGACTATTTTTATTCTAGTTTACCCTAACTAAATAATGTTTAGCGGATATAACATGACCCACTAAAGAGAATATTTGTTTAACTTACCATCTTTGTTCATATTCGCCTGGAAGCACTTGGCGAGTCTGCAGGCGCGGCACTGGTTTCTGTGAGTCTTGTCCACAGGACAGCGCCCTTTCATCTCACCTCCTGCCTTGCAGGTGTACACGCGATTTCTATGAATTGACCGCTTGAAGAAACCCGAGCACCCTGCATAAACATTACATGATTAAAGCTAACTAGCTTTCATGATACATATAAAAAATGAATTGAAAATTGATATTCGCGATTTTGATGATGCTTTGGTTGTATGAAACGATTGAATGAGGATGTTTATGTAATATATATAGGTAGGTACTTAATATAAAATATGATACGCTAATTTTAATATTTACTGTGTATCCATGACCTAAGAGGCGAGGAACAATAGTCTCAAACCACCAAAACATATTACGGAAAAAGTGGAGCGTAGATCAGTTTTATAATAAGAGGTTCTCAATGTCAATTTAACATGGTCATGAATGACCCAAACACAGATTCCTATCTGCTGGTAATTAAATATTAAAATAACTGTTCCTGCAATTGGACACAAGAAATACTACTTTTAGCATAGCAATACTGGTAGAAGTGCGATTGCAAAATCGCACTACTGAGGTTCGTTCTGAATCCGCAGCAACATTAGGGCTGTTTTATGCTAATAATAGATCATTAATATGTTGGCTTTTAAATTTACATTTGAGTATGAGATGAAAACTTTAACAGAATACCATGGCAGAGGATTTGTGCGTTGGAATGGCGGCCTTCGTGATCATATATAAGTATTTAATTCGGTTATTTAATGTTTAGGATTGACCGCGGAAAATTGTACCCAAGGCACCGTTATATGCTACAATACTACCATACAAGCAGCATATTCAAAATCAAATACTTTAAAATTACATTTTGATGTCGTCTTTGAATAAAGACTTTTTTCGTACGTAGCGTTTATCATTTAATGAAGTTAATATTTAGTTTAAATGTATCATTTAATCTTGTACAGATAAAACTGTTAATACAAGATTAAATTAAACACTATCAACTTAAAGTTAATTGTGACATCTATATTAATAATTTCGTCAAGGGGTAAGGTAGATTCGATAGAAACCTTACCTGAATAATAAAACATAACAAATAAAGATTTCGAGTAGACAATATATATCCGCAAATTTCTGATTGTCGAGTATTTTGTTAAATTCTAATGGTGCTGACAGACAAATCACAGTCGCTGTATAGGCCACTGTAGCGAAACGTCACTGACACCGGATGACATCTTGGGTAGTTAAATAACCATAGAAAAAGAATACTGGCCATAACCTTAAAAGTTGAAGTTGAAGTTATTTTCGTAATAAAATTATTATGTACATTAACATAACCATAGAAAAAAGAAAACTAGCCATAATCTTAAAAGTTAAAGTTGAAGTTCTTTTCGTAATAAGATTATTATGTACATTTTTCAGTATTCATTTAGTTTTGCATACTGATTTACTTTGTTTGGATTATACACATCATGCCGAAAGTCGTAAGTATTTCATAAAATGAATGTCTTTCATTGGTCTTTCATCTGTGTTATGTTTTATGATACCTACATCACTTTGTTAACAGCCGAATCTCCTTGCATTTGGTAAACATTGTCACAATTGTGGAAAATGGATGCAGCGAAGGGCTCTTCGTAAAGATGGTGAATAACAGCAAAATTATTTTAGTAGGTATGTAGGTAGGTAGCTAGTAGGTTGTGTTTTTAAGTAAACTCGGTAAACTGTCCCGAGCGAGCGGACGCATTATACTTACTGATTGTGTGAATCACCTAATTAAAAAGTTTTGAATTGTACCAATTCAAAACTTTAGTATAGTTGTATTAATATTTTTACATAACACTTGTATTGCTAACTATAAAATATGTCGAGATATTTCGGTAATGAGAATATTTAAGCCGCTTAATTAATTGACTCATAAGCGATCAATCGCGGTCACACTCTCAGCAATATTTTCCAAATTCTCCGTGTTAACATTTTCGGCTTTGGCCAATATACGACTGTATAATACTGCACCGGTGCAACCGACGGATGAATCCAGTTGACGTGAGGCGACTGCGATTAATTATTAATACTAAAACTAATAACAAGAATTGGAAACTATCGTAAGGAGTCTTCGAGATGGTTGAAGAATTGAAAAAATGTTTTAACCTTTGGCTATCGAGCAGCTACTGATCATATGCAACTAGCGCTATACAGATACCGCTTGAGGCATGTCTAATAAAAATTTCAGTACAGACTGAATTTTTGTATAGATCGTCTCCTAATGTATCCAAAGATTTTGCAATTATATTACTCAGATGAAACACCTACATAATGTTTATAATTGTACAGTGCTTTCATCATATACAATATATAAAAATATAAGATGACGTTTACCATCACAACTGTAGATGCCGTAATGTTTGCCGGAACTTCTGTCTCCGCACACATTGCACGGGATGTCGAGCAGACGATCACCTGCAAACAAACCAATATTAAATACAGTTGAAACCGAATATAACAACATCGTTTATAACGACGGATCGATTATTACGACCAAATGGCAAGGTCCCGGCCGGATCCCTATATAAACAATTAAGTAATCATACCGCCTATAACATCATCGGATACAGCAACAAATCGCTTAAAACGACGAAACTTTACCGATATTCATCGGCTCTAGCGACCAACCGATTTACTTGTTCCAGCAAAACAAAACAATACGAACAATTTACCTAATTATAAAAAATTTACTTATTCTAATCTATGAAGTAATATTTTATTTTATTTTATTAAAGTATTAAAACTATTTATATTTAAGTTTACACTTTGGTCACGGGGACCACGGCTGCTTTTAATTATATAATAATAATTAAAATTAGCTTAAAATTAGTAAAGTTTAATAGTAGTATAGTAATGTAACAGTTTTTAAATTATGTAATATACTGTTAAATAAACAACGCGATAAAATCCGTATATAGTAGTTTAATTTCAATGAATAACATTCGCGTAACCAGAAGACAATATTAACATAAGATTTAAAATATTTTAGTGAACTCCTCAGAGACAAATTTCTAACAATAGATTTTAACACTCATCGTGCGTATCGTGTAGTTTGTATTTTTGAATATATCACCTGAGAATCACAGAGGTATACTGCAATATAACCACTTTGCGTCAGTTATGTTCAGTTATCACGCAAGAGGACCAGCCTCCGTCAGTCACAGTCTGTTTTTCTTGGTGGTAGCACTCAACACTTTCCCAACGTTTATTGAATTTAAAAACCTCAACACATGATTAAATTTGCACAGCCAGAATAGTAATAATCATGAGATTATATTTTATGTTTTCCAAAAAACCTATCCAACACCTACCTAATATAAAATATAGATACTTATACAAAGATGTGTTTATTTATTAACTGACACTTCTCAGCAGTTCTGAGCGCCCCTCTCCCAAAATAGATTAGTCAGATTACACCAATCTCGCTAATAACGTTGGTGTTTTTGTTCCGTTTACTGAAGCCTTCCCCTTCGCCCCTTTTCCTTTACTATGCGAAGACCTACTGTTACACCGAACACGAGTTATAATTATTATTGATATTGACCTATTGCGTCGCAGCCGCACAAGTTATGTCTGGTATGACTTGACAAATTAATGTTTACGTAACATGATGACATTTTTCTTCTATTGGTCCCATATCTAGGAAATTGCCAAAAATCGGTGGTTATGTTTTTCACACTATATATTAAATCAATATTTTAATAGCAAATCTCATTAAATTAAATTTTACACGCACAGTTTATTTATTTAAAAGCAATACAAGCTTACAATGTGACACCAAGGCACTTATACGTTATGTCAAATAGGGTCTATATAATAATTACATTAGAATACAAATTATTAATATTCAAAATAATAATGAAATACAAAATAACAGTCAGTAATCATACATAATAATAATATAGTAATAGTAATAATACAGATAAATGGCAATAAAAACTTTTGTTGCTTGACTTTAGGCCAAGTATGGTTTGTATTATGATTAAGAACCATAACCGTCATGTAATCATGGCAAATTAACTCAGTGAAACTAGGTATATACACAATTGTTTAACACTAATTGTCAAACTGAAAATATTTTCAAAATAGTAACAGATGTAAGAAAAACGTTAATCTAGTAGTTAAAGACTTAATAATATGTACAGTTTTCATCTTAGCTGCTAAGTAGTACCGTTAACGTTCGAGAGAAGGGTAAAAAAAATGCACAACACTAATTGGATAGCTATTTATTTTTAATGCCAACGTGATTAAAATAACAACGCTATTATTTCAACATTATATGTATACTCATATTTAATTTATCTTTCTGTTTTAGGTACTTATATTATACATTTAAATGATCAATGGTTTTGATCCATCTAATCAACCGATACGGTGTAACATGAAGCCCTCATCTTAATGCCTTGAATCCTTTTTAAGAAAGTAAATTTTATTTTTCTTTATAACGGACTTAGACGACTTTACTGTTCGTCTTTCGGGCCTCCAAGGGAAGCCGCGAAGTGTTGTAATTATCCCCCGTTTTGGCGTACTTTTAAAAAGGATTTTATGGTAGGAAAATGATAGCAGTGTTGTCTTCTGTCAATTAATTAAAAGCAATATCATGTACATGAGATTCAATATTCCCAGTATATTTCATGGTACAGAATGGTATTGAGAAGACAACGTAACTTTTTATGGAGAATAGATAATGAGATAAATAATATGCAGAATTCGATTTCGGGCCGCTATAAAGTGCATACACTATAATTTTTGACACAAAACAGATTTTGAATGATACGCCATTGGTGTGGCATCTCAAATTCTCCACTTATGCTTCTATGACATATTTGATATTAAAGATAATAAAATAAATGAAATTAGACTAGAGATTACGCCTATATGGCAATAAAATCAATCATCATGATAATGTTCTTTAATTTTATTCGCTAAGTATGCTGCAAGTTACTATTGAGCTAAGATCGTTTGATAGGATTCCATTGAGCAGCTATACCAGAAATCGCCGATCGTGATGCATCGCCTATTCGATCCGATCGCCATGCTGATCTTATGCAATACATTAAAACAATAACCTGTTTTACAACAGCTATACTCTTCGGTCTTATTTAGCTTATAAAGGCATAAAGAAAATTACAACATTTTTTTTTCTAAGAATACTAACTTGCCTGATAAAGATGGTGCTGATAATGATTCATGACGCTTTAAAGAACGTTTATAAATAATGATGTTTAGAACATCTATTAAAGTTACTGAGTATGTTAACTACTGGATTAAGTAAGTTTTTAAGTATGGATTTTTATGAAAAAGATCGTATATAAATGATGAATATCTATGTTAGATATCTATTAGTCGAAAATATAAAAAGGTGTGTATAAAATACTAGCATCAACTCAACAATGCATCCAATAAAACAAGGAATAGAAACCATGAAACACGACGCGTTATGTTTAATTCAATTCCTGTTAAAAACTAATTTAATATGTGGCGTATCTAATTGAAATTTTACCTACATATTAACGATTTTTAATGGGGTTAGACGTAGGTGATGAAAAGCTGCACATTCACTCTCGTGTGTGTGTATGTGTGTGCAGTGATGCGTGCGGTTGTGCCGCGCACTGAACTCGACATAACGCGCGACAAATTGCGATAGTCGTGCGAAACACCACACTTGCTAATGCCGATCAAATGAATACAGTTAATACTTGCCCTCGTGCTCTTTATCACTAAAGCAACGGTTAATTATAAAAGAGATATAGGTATTTATGTTTATTTACTGAAAAATGATGTAAATTATAATGTAAATAAAAACGTTCAGCGTGATTTGGCGAAACATGGGCAAAGATTTCTATGCAACTGTGGTATATTGCGCTTACGTTGCATCTCTAAATTGAACATTCTTTAAAGCTAACCCAGCAATAGCCGGAAATGATTATTTAGGTACTAATAATTTTCCTATTCTTGTCTATTGAAGAAGTGAAAGCAATATAGACAATTTTCAAATAAAATTTAACATTCTACTTTGCAACAGGTATGTGATATGCATCTTATTTTTGTAGATATTTGGTTGTGCATCTTAATAACAACGTGTTTCACCTTGTCTACGATATTATCAATCAGCATCAAGTTAGATTATAATGAAATGTAAGCGTAAATAACATAACAAATTGATTATACTTACGACACTAAGAAAATAATCACCATATTATACAAAAACCATAATATATTTTTAAGCTATATCTATAAAATACGTCAAATATGTTTTAACATCAGATACATACAAGTTTTAAAAGTCTATTATCGTTTCCAGTGTTCCATCTGGAAAATCGTTTGTTGTCCGTTCGCTATTTCGTCCATTTTAGTTGTATAACAGATACCTTTGTTTCATAAGCTTTAACTTTTGACTGCAGCTAAAAATTTTTCAGCTGGTTTTTTTAGTATGCCAATTCACAGAATAGAATATCAGTTACCGGCCCGAGGAGTTTTGTAGTTCTTAACGTATATTCTAATCTGATCTTGGCAAAAACGAGATGAGACGTTATATTTCGCCAGCACATGGAGCAAAAGCTGCGTGTGTGTAAGTAGTATAATCCGATGGAGCATTGAAGAACATTGTCATGTCTGGGTACCTGGATACTAGGAATCGCCGTCTTTAGACTCGACACAAAGAGCCTCGTCGTCGTCGTCTATCCCCAGATGACGACGCTAAGATTATTGAATCGCTAACTCTTAGAAGATATTTTGAATCCCTACACGTGTCCTACTGTATGTTTATAAGGCTGCGTTCTCAGAATTTTTAGTATTGATAACTACTGCTACTTTTTAACACTAAACCGTTCATTATCCACAAAATAATCAAAAGGCTTCCACAGACGCTCAGGTTGTATGGTAGAATGGAATCTTCAAGAAGAAAATAATATATAATGAAGGTTTTTTAAGGATCATAAGCTATGATAAGGAACCACTTACTATGTTGCTGTATCTTTGTTTGCCACCATAGTGGTTGGTGTGGCGTTAATGGCTTTTTATGTAGTTATACATGGGATAAGCTTATTTTTGTTGTATTCTTAGTCGTTGTGGTCGTTGTGTGTTATGTAAGTTCTAATGATTTGGTGTTTTTGTTTTTGTTCAACCCCGAAATACGATAATTAATTCTAGTTTGTTTCTCTTTTAAATGTCTTTGTTTTTCTAATTGCTTAATATTACAACATTTCTTTTAATATCCTAAATTAAAATAAACGCTTCGGACACATTTTTATTGAATGTAAGTATAAAAGGAATGAGTTCAAAGTTAGAATACAATATTCGAAGTAGTTCCGACGGCGAACTGTGATGTTACAGTGGTTCTATGTAAAAAGGTTATAATAATAATAATATACGTAATTGTGACTTTATGGATAAATTTATTGCTTTTAAATGTTTGTTGTAATCATAAATATTCTTATTGTAAGTCCCGTTACATGTAATTTCGTTCAACAGGACCAGATACATTGTGTGAACCACGTAAATGATGCTGCAGTCAAATACTAATATTTTGTATAATACATAAAGACTAAAAAAGGAATCATGTAATGAATTTCATCACAGTGAAGATATATGTAATAGTACCAGGAAAGCAGAAATATTGCAGACAGGTTCCTGTATGATGGAGACAAGAAATAAACCCAGATTCTTCGAAATTCCTACGTACTAGGGAATGAAGAGGATTTTCGCTGCAAGTTGCTATGATTATATTATGTTACATACCTACATGTAAAGACTTCAAATTTTGCATGTAAGTAGGAAATTATAACCACTAATAACTATTTTCTAGGTAATTCAAACATTTTCGTTGAAAATCTAAATCTTAGTTAGAATGGCTTACATCTAAAGTCTATATGTAAAATGTCAGGCCCAAAAAGCTAGTATATGAAACCAACAACAAAATAATGAAACATAATCATAAATAAAGCATTGTTACATTACGAAATACGAGAAACAAATACACACATAGTTAATGAACTCAAACAACGGTAATAAGTTAGGCGTTAAGTGATTAGATTAAGTTACATGCACCCTTTGTACAAGAATCTGGGTAGGGGTGCGAACTGGGAACATCAAGTTTTGGGTCGGTCCCTAAGTTGAAGATGTAAGGACGCGGGCTCGACTCACTCATCTACTAAGATGTTATTTGTGAGCTAACGACGAACAATGGACCACTGAAACTTACTCGACGTCTGTATAACTCACTATATGTAGTTGTAACTGTTAAGCTTATTATATTAGTGACATGTATAGAACTGGGATTTGTTTAAATATGTTTAAGACATTCGCTAACAATGTTTAAAGCTTGCAATTACATTTATTTTGTCTTATTATTTTCTTCTAATCGATTCATATCGTGTTTCTAGTCAACGGAAATGGGTTAGATCAATAAAATTGGTTTAAAAAAAATTGTGTCTTATGCCTTTATGACATTGAAAATTATGAAATTGATAAATTGCCATGGGATGTGCCGACGCTGTTGCTGCAGCTGCGGAATCCCTAAAGCGGCGCAAGTATTGTAATTTATTCAGAAATAACATTTTAGAGCCGTTTGAGGTGCCACGTTAGGCTCATGAGGTCGAAGGCTGAAGAAGGCTGGTCTTTTCATGGTCCAAAGAATTAGGAATACTATTCGACGTGGCAATGCTGCCAGTCTTCTGGGCACGTTACCAGATGCCAGCGATGCTGACGAATTCTACGACTTAAATCAGTTTTGTTAATGTTATTATAATTACCTAATTGTATTTTTATAATTACTTTTCCTTGTTAATACCTGTGTAAATATATATTATTAATGTCACTTAGAAAAATAAATAAATTTCTTCTACTAAGAAACTTATATTAGTTACTTTGATGATTATAGGTGTATCTATATATAACAGTACACTTACATATTATATCGACTTATCCCAGAAGGATTACGACGAGACGTAAGCATTACAATAATTAAATTAAATTAAAATTATTTATTATCAAAAAAGTACAATGTTTCACATAGAATCCATTGGCCCCACACTAGGCAAGCCCGTCCTGTGGATGCCTTATTCCGATTACAATAATTGAAATTGAAATACAATTTTGGCTCGATCGCAAACAATAAAAGTAAATTTACAAACAATTTAAGGTAAGTATGTATACTGTATGTTTATATTTCTAATCTATATTTACAGATATACCTATGTATTAAGTATATACAAAGTGTAACATATTAAACGCACTTTCTTAAAGTACTTTGTTCAGAATCGGCTGAATACTGAATCCATTTCTAACATATTAATATAGGTATTTCTTTTTGTCCTAAAATAATTATTATAATTGTAAATTATAGTCATTCTCTTCTTTGAACAGTCGAAATAAACTGAAATGTATTATAATTCAAGGCAAGAAAGTTTTTGATGCAATAAAGGCTGTTGCAATGTTAGATTTATTGTAATATACCCATAATATAACATATATTTTGACAGCTAAGTTTTAATATCCCACGTAATAGGGCTGGGCTTATTGTCGTCTACCGGGCATGTTTCCAGACCCCTCCCAAGAACTTTCAAATAAATCTACACTACTGCCCGACCTGGTAATCGAGCCCTGAAAGTCATGATCCGCCGTATACGTAATCACAAATTTCGGCCGAGAGACCGATTAATCAGTCAGTATGATAGGTAATAGAAATCATGTCACTATAAATGCAATCATTGTTTCGCTAAACGTGGCATAGATTTAGAAGGTGGACGGATATAGTATATATGTAGAAGGCAAAAGATCCGTTGCTATTCTTAGCAGAACTTGGACAATGTTTAGCGGATCACGATAGTCTCATTGAAATTGAAATACCTTTGTAAGTAAGCTTTCAAGATGGTGCAATCTGTTCACCAGTATCTTAATAACTCGTATTTTCTAGACCAATCGGTTTCCATATTTGTGATATTAACCAACACCGACTAAAATTTAGTGGTCTTGTTCATAAATATGTAAGCTAATAAAAAGTAAGGCATATCGTATATACTAACAATTTAAATGGTAAGGAATACTAAAAGTACGCAATCGACAAAAACGACATCAATTCTATAATTAATTCTTGATATAGGTAATAAACCAAAAAATTATTCATAATATTATAATAAAAGAAATTCTTATATTTTTGGGTGGTGACCTATTATGAAGGATGTACGATTAAAATCGTCATTTGTCTTGTGGATATCATTGCTTCTTAATTAATAGGGTTTAAAAAATATTTACGTTGACGAGGCAGATGACACAGTGGTGTAACTTTTACCCATAGACATCAGCAGTGGTAGGTAAATCTGCAGATTATACTAGACACAATTTTTGTGTCAGGGTTACCTGTAAACTTTGTTCAAAGATAGATAATTATGACCACTCGCTGAAAGAAAAATGGGGTACATAAGGCCTAAAAAGCTATTAAAATCATAACGTGCTGAAACAGAATTGAAGAACAGAAGTTTTAGGACTTTAAACCTTACTGAGATTCCTTTAAACCCTCTCCTTGTGTCATAGTAGACGGTGGTAAAATAAACTCAGTGGTAAAACTTTAAATAGTTCTTCAGAGTCTTCCCTTTGTAACGGATGACAGAAAAAGTAGAGAGGTTAAAATCTTTTAAGGTTTAAAACATTTCAATCAAGAGGAGTTTAAGCTTAGTTTGATAGTTATTCTTCCAACATTTAAACACTTGACTAATCAATCAAAGCTCAGCGTGAATAGTAAAAAAAGAAACAGCGATACCGAACTATTATTTTTGTAATGGAGAGATTTATTTAAAAAAATATATATGCGTGGTATTTTTTTTAAACCAATCTATAAAACTTATTATAAATAAATGGATCGTATTTGCTGTATAATACTATTATATACTTAAAGTAAAATCTAACTTTATGATCAATAAGTTCATCATTGATACAACAAAATTTTTATAACATATTTACTGTTACAAAAAAGGATTAAAAAAATGATTTTAAGAAATCCTGTTTTTTTATTTAGAACGTGCGTATTAGATGAGAATGATTAATTCATTTTGAATTATTCCATGATATCCTGATAGTGAACTTGCTATTTTGGTAGGTACTCATAGGTAGGTATATCATAGTTATTACGAATACTCAATTCGTAAAACAGTTAATCTATTTATAATATTAAACATGTATAATATATAATTGTCTCATAGGTATAGGTAATTTTAAGTTTGTGTTACAGTTTCTTAATATATTTTTTTAAGAACCGCCAAATTATATAGAAATCGAAGATGATATAACTACAAAAATAGGTATATATAATATACAGTTATATCATCATCTTTGACTTCTATATAAACATTTAATACGATTGACAATAGGTATATTAAGAGCAAGTGATTTAAACCAAAGGAATGACATGATCAGCTGACCTGTGCCCATTCTCCGGACTGCCACGGCTGGCGCCCGATGTCTCTCCCAGAAGGCAGACAGCTCGACAGTTGACTCGCAGCCTCAATTAAAATCTATATCACTAGGTATATTTTTCTACAAACATATTCCATGAACTTCACTTAAAAACTTTTTTCAATATTAATATAAAATCGCATATAGCACAAATAAATAAAATAATATCGTCCTTAACGGATTCAAAGATCCTTTTAAAGTACATATGTACGAAACTTTTGATGACTTATCTAGGTGACTTCTCCACCCAGTCGCGGCTTTCGACAGACTGCTCCGATAATTGTGATCTTTGAAGCCGCTGCGGAGATCGCGAGTCACATCATCCCCTGATTACATCGAGTCCCACCCCTTGAGAGAGACAACAATATGGAGAAGGGTCGCGCGGGAGAGAGACGGGCGTGATCCCATCTTGTGTCCCGGTCCACAGGCTACATTGTCAGGGCATCGGTGGCTACGTATCTGACTGAATTACGTGCGAATATAATGGGTGCATTACGTGATAAGGGGATGTTTGCTCATCCACATTCACTTCAAGGTACTGCGCTTACTTCAAACATTATTTTACTTTAGTGTGCTGTATTAAATATGTATTCAAGACGAAACAATCTCAAAAATAAATTAGTTTCTAATAAAGTATAAAACGTCTATTGACACTATTAACATAGGTTAATTTTAGGACCAAATTTCGAAATTTGCTGCCGTGTATGAAATAAAATGTACGTAAAGAACCAAAAGTCTAAAAGAGATACAAACTCAAATAATATTCTTTGGAACTATCAGTATAGTAAACATTAAAATGTCAAGTTAGATCACGGGGTGAGCGAGGCAGCTTAATTGGCTGGGCGGCGTCGTCGGCCAATCACAGCGCGCCGAGGATAGGAGGGCGGCGCGTACAGCTTTTGAAATTGGAACCGAGCTACGAAGCGAAGTCGTCACCTCAACCATTTGAATAGAACAGGGACGCTGTTGTCTAATGAAGGACTAAGAAAGATTTCGCTACGGCCTGCTTCACTATTTATCTGTTGCCTCTCATCTCGTATCTGCGACAATTTGTGTCGTACTTACGTCGTCTGTGCATCCATTATTACTGTTTAATAACTACTAAAATATTATTTAGCTATTGATGCAGTTGCTTCATAGCAACCACATAATTATGTCTATTTCAAAATCGTAAATATTTTCTAATTCTAAATTTGGTTTGTCTTTGATTAAGTATTTCATAAGTCAAAAGACACATTTTTTACTATAGACTCCGATTCAGTTAATGAGAAAATTTAACCCTAATACTTATAGCAGTACGCGTAAAGTCTATTGCTAGGAACTAAGTATATGTAATAGGTATGGTTTTCAATACTTACCCGATAACACTAGACGTATATGAACACATTTATAGTATGATTGTATAGTTGAGCCGACCCCTGTATCTTGTCTGAATCCGGGCGATTATCACAAGCATGTTGTTTTTGCGCGGCCGTCGGCCGTAATCCCGGCCGCCCTGCGTTCGGTAGGACTCGTGCACGCGACCTCCGCAACGCACACACGGTTAGTTCACACTATCTTCTACAGTACACAAATATTATTTCATGTAAATCTAATTTGCAATTCTGGGTTTTGCTTGGAAATGTGTCAACATCCTAAATTATTTATTAATGCGGGTCACAAAGCAATATCTATCAAATATGAAAACTGATTAATGAAGGTACATCTAAAATCGCCATATTCAATGGCGAAATGCTAGGGCAAAGGTAATGCCAGTGAGCAAATATTTTTATTAAACAACCCATTGTTTTTATCGTTTCGATTAAACGTATATACAGAACTACAAATCTTTCTAGTCTTTCTCAAGTACTGTTCTCACTGCTAAGGGAATCTGCATATCACTTTGGCGTTGTTTGTATGCACATTTTTATGTGAATATGTAAGAATAGAACATTATACGAGAAATTCTTAAATAATAAAATATATAAAATATTCTAATACATTTCATAAGTCATTACTTACATATCGAATTAAAAAGCGTACATACTTCTCTATGAGACTTTCACACGTTTTTTGCTGCACTCTCAATCTAATTAGCAATTATAAAATCTTTCATTCTCAAAGCACTTCAGATTTAGAAGTATTTAATTCTCTTTTATTATGACCATTGTTCATTTTAGAATAGAAAACATATGCGTCCGTGGTAAAAAACACAAAAGGGGTGTCATTCCGTCCGCGCTATATGAAAAGTATCTACTTGAAAATTTTAAAAAGCAATAATTTGCGCGTGACCAATTCATTGTTATGAATTACCCCTTTTTAAAATGGGATCAAGATTGTATAGTGTAAGGTAAATATTTGACATGCTTTGTTATATGTCTGAACGTGAACGTGAACGAACGTGATAGAACTCGCCAAAGTAAATAATTGTTTTAAATAGTATTTAATGTATATTCAGTTGTTATTTTATGATAAACTTGTTATTTAACTGTGCTTGAAGATATTGTGGTGTTTAACAGTGTATTATACAACTAATAACTACTTTAAATACAAATAAACTATAAGAAGTTCGTTATAAAACTGTGTGTTTCGAAGCTTACTACTCGAACGCGTAAGCGCCGCCAATTCCCTGGCGCTTACGACCTTCTTCTCGCCGCCGCACTATATTCTCACCGACTTCGCAGCGCTTGCCGTATGTTATATTGTTTATATTTACCCACACATTGTCACAAATCATGAGTTCTCATTATACTTGTGGGGGCTGCAATAATATAATAAAATCGAAAGACTATTTAGTATGTTCGAACTGTGCAAATAAATATGATTTGCTATGCGCCAATGTTTCCGATAAGCGCTATAATAGTGGCATGAACAAAGATCAAAAACGTGTATGGAAATGTCAGGAATGCCTCAGTAAACTTCCAAAAAAGGGAAATACCAATACACCTGTTCGTCAGGGTGTCAACCCTGCAACTTCTGCTTGTTCTGACTACTCAGATACGGGGAAAACAATCGACGAGGGCAACTCGCCAAGTGCAACTCATTCGAACATCACTTACAGAGCAAGTCAAAAGCCTACCCGTCACGTCGAGAATGTCACACTAGACAATATTAGAAATATTGTTAAGCAGGAAATGATGGCTATAGTAAGATTACAGGTGACCGAGGAATTAAATGCTATAAAACAACAACTACTATCGTACCACGAATCAATGTCTTTCATGAATGCTAAGTTCGAGGAAATGAAAACATGTGTTGAGAGTAATTCGTCCACAATATCGAAATTACAGACGGACAATGAGCTACTGCGTTCAACAGTGAATGATCTCTCCTCGCGATTAGCTCTAACTGAACAACACCTACGCGATAGTAACATTGAGATTAATGGATTGCCGGAACATCGCTCAGAAAACCTTGTTTCTACTATATCACAACTGTCTAAAACTATTGCCTGTCCCATTCCTGAACAGGACATTTTTAAGGTAACCCGAGTCGCTAAACTATCTAAGGATAATGACAGGCCACGTACAGTTGTTGTTAAACTTCGCAATTCACGACAGCGAGACTCTGTTTTAGCAGCTGTACTTAATTACAACAAGAAGAATCCCAATGATAAATTGAGCTCCCATCACTTGGGAATGGGCGGTCCACGCGTGCCAATCTACATATCTGAGCACTTAACACCAAGCAACAAAGCCTTACATGCAGCTGCGCGGAAGAGGGCAAAGGAAATGAAATACAAATTCATTTGGATTCGCAACGGCCGTATCTACGTACGCAAGGAAGAATCATGCCAGGCACTATTGGTGCGGGGCTACGACAGTCTTAAGCTGATGTCCTAACGTATAAAACATCTTTTATGTCAATGTCATGGTGTATTGTTACTGCCTTCAGTGATCTGCATATATATTATCAGAATGTACGTGGTATTCGCACTAAAACTCATGATGTATACGAAAACATACTTAAAGCTAATTATAATGTCATTGCTTTCACAGAGACGTGGTTAAATTCTAAAATTTCTAATGGTGAGTTTATAGATTCAAGGTACAATGTGTATCGTAAAGACCGCTCTTGTACTTGGGGCTCGAAAAGGGATGGTGGGGGGGTATTAATAGCTGTATCTCGCGATATTCCATCTATTCGAATGAGCAGTTGGGAGTGCGATTGCGAAAATGTTTGGATAACCATTCAATCAACCATAAATGGTTCTGTTAAAAGAGTAGCCATTTGTGTTGTCTACCTGCCACCCCCTGTCCGCTTAGAATCTCTCAACAGATTCCTAGAGAGTGTGACTGATGTTATGAGTTCTGTTGACGATGTGATTATACTAGGTGATTTTAATTTGTCATCGATTAAATGGTCAGGAAGTAGTGAATTACCCTACGCCGTTCCTATTGATTACAGTGGTCAGTTAGGTTATTCGCTTGTTGACTTCATGTCCATTAATGATCTTCGACAATTTAACAGCTGTATTAATGTAGACGAGAGAATTTTAGACCTGGTATTATCTAATCTGTGCAATCTTGCTGTTGAAGATCCTTTGAATCTAGTCAGCAAATTGGATAGTAGACATCCTGGCTTGCTGATTGTTGTACAATTTTCCAAACCTGGCCAGTTCTTGAAATCCGTTAACTGTAACCAACTGAATTATCTCAAGGCCAATTATAATGCTATTATTTCTGAACTGATGAATATAGACTGGAACAGGAAGTTTTCGGCGTGCAGTGATGTAAATGCAATGGCTTCAGTATTCTACGATATTATCAAAGACTCCATATCAAAACACGTACCTTTGCGTAGCACCAGTAAATATAAGTACCCCTCATGGTTTAGTTTTTCATTAATAAGGCGGCTGAAGGAAAAAGAGAAACTGAGGTTAAAGTACCGACGGTATAAGAATCCAATAGATTTATGGTCATTTCAATCGTTGCGCAATCACTGTAATGTATTATTCAGAGAATGTTACTCCCGATATAAATGCAATATTGAACAAAACATCACAAAAAATCCAAAAGCATTTTGGCGGTATATAAAAGATAAAAACAAAGGCACGTCCTCATTTCCTTCTAGCATGCATAGGGATGACAGTATTGCTGTTACAGGGCCTGCAATTGCGAACATGTTCGCTTGTCATTTTTCATCAGTATATACCGACGCAAATAATATGCTTTCCATTCCAGTTGATTTTAATCTGTCTGGTCATGACAGGCATATTTCTAACATCAACATAACCGAGTGTCAAGTTTTCAACAAAATAAAAACACTAGACGTATCTAAGGGCGCGGATCCAGATAGTTTACCCACAGTTTTTATTAAGCGTTGTGGTAAAGTGTTGGCGCTGCCGCTTGCTTTAATATTTAATCACTCGTTGAGAGAGGGTAGTTTTCCTGACGAATGGAAAAGAGCTAGAATACTCCCATTACACAAAAAGGGCGACCTCGACGATGCTAAAAATTATCGTCCTATTGCTATCTTGTCATGTTTTTCTAAACTCTTTGAATCTCTTATTTGCCCCCATCTAACCAATCATGTTGATGCGTTGCTAACCGATAGACAGCACGGATTCCGCCATGGCCGCTCGACTGTCACCAACCTTTGTTCTTTTATATCAGATATTTCTGAGCAGCTTGATAGAGGTCAGGAAGTAGACGCATTATATACCGATTTCTCAAGCGCATTTGATAAGGTCAATCACAGCATTCTGATCTCAAAATTAAACCATTATGGCATATCAGGCTCCTTATTGCACTGGTTTCGTTCCTATTTGGCTGGTAGACTTCAGGTGGTTTCTGTCAATGGCTACGTTTCGCATCCATACATTGCTGTCTCCGGTGTTCCCCAGGGATCCCATTTGGGACCTTTATTATTTTCCATTTTCATCAATGACATAACAGCTGTCATACAGAATTGCAAATGCCTACTGTTTGCAGACGATTTAAAATTCTATAGACCTCTTAATTCAACCGATGATATTCTTCTTATTCAACAAGATTTAAATAGAGTCGAGAAATGGTGCAAAGTAAATGATATGCAGCTTAATGTAGGCAAATGTTTCCACTTGAGATTCTCCAAAAAAAAACAGCAAATGGATTCTAAGTTCAAACTTGGGACAGTTCAACTACAAACGGTCCCTGCAATTAAGGATCTTGGGGTCACGGTAGACGGTGAGCTACGTTTTATATCACATATTGATAAAATTGTGAGTAAGGCGGCCCAGATGCTTGGTTTCCTGAAGCGCAATACCAAAGGTTTTAGAGAGGTGCGAACTAGAATGATACTGTACAATGCGCTCGTTCGCACTCACCTTGAATACGCGAGTACAATCTGGAGTCCCTTTTATGCCGTACACTCGCAACGTATAGAACGCATACAAAGAGTGTTTACACGACATTTGGCCTTTATCTCACAAGGCATATCACATCGATGCAGTTATGACCAAAGACTCAAGCATTTTAAAATGTTGTCTTTAAACGATCGACGTAAGTTGCATGACATGTTGTTTTTGCACAAAATTGTTAACGGCAAAACGCTGTGCAGTGATTTGCTCCAGCAGTTATCATTCTCAGTTCCTAGGAAGTCACCTCGTTATCCCATTACCAGATCTTTCAACTTACCTTCTGCCAGAACAAACATCTTATTAAATTCACCACTGGTGCGTGCGTGCAACCTGTACAATATGTCTAACAGTAAAATTGATCATTTAGATATTTTTCATGATTCTGTTTCAGTTTTCAAAGACAAAATATTGAAATCATTTGCGTAAACTGCCAGCTATTAATAGATTATTTTTAAGAACCATTTATTGTGTTATTTATATATGTAAGTATATATTTTTAACTTAGTGTGTAATTATTATGTTTTTATTAACTTTGAATCGCTTAGCTTCTTAGTCATAAATTTTATAATGTATTATAATTACACTTGAGAGCAATAAAATCGCACACCCCTTGTAATTTGGTTTATTACTGATTGTTTTCTAAAATCGAAAGATATTGAGTAAAAATCATTAGACAAAATTAAAGCATACAAGCTTAGCTTTACAAAAACATAAAATTAAAATCATTGACCTTCACGTAACTTACAAAAACCGACCGTACACCGAATTCCCCAAATTCACGCGTTTGCGTTGTCACTACTTGCACCCTTAGCCGCAGGTATAAAAAGGTCAGTTTATTGGAATTTTTATTCAGTTGCATACCGAAGGTCAACGTGATAACATCTCTACTGGAAGCATACGGATTTACTGGAAAAATATGGATACCACGCCCGCAGAAGCCGCTCAAGTTATTGCCTTGCTCGAAGCAGGCCATAACCAAAGTGAAGTTGCTCGACGGCTAAATTTGAGCCGCTACTCTGTTCGTCGTGTATACCAGAGGTTCCAAGAGACCGGTGGCTACATTCGGCGACCAGGATCTGGCCGGCGACGCACAACATCAGAGCGTGATGACCGCTTTCTTGTGACAAGGTCTTTGAGAAATCGGCAACTGAACGCGGTTCAACTGGGACAACAGCTTCGAGAAGTTCGCAATGTCAGTATAAGTCGGTGGACAGTTCGAAGAAGACTAGGTGAAGCAGGAATGACTTCACATCGCCCAGCAAATGGTCCCAAATTGACCACAGCTCACCGACAAGCCCGGCTACAATTTGCTAGGGAACATTTAAATTGGACGTATGACCAATGGCGGGCTGTTATGTTCTCTGATGAGTGCAGAATGACTTTACATGGTCATGATGGACGCTCTAGGGTCTACAGAAGGTCATCAGAGCGATTTTCACAATGCTGCATAAGCGAACGTGTGGCTTTTGGAGGTGGATCGTGTATGTTTTGGGGTGGCATAATGTTGGACACTAAAACTGACATTGTATTCATCACTACGGCGAATACCGGCCCGAGATCGAGAAGTTTGACGGCTGCACGATACGTCGAAGAAGTGCTCGAAGAACATGTGAGGCCGCTTGCGTGGCTTATGGGAGAAGATTTTCTCTTAATGCACGACAACGCCAGACCGCATGTCGCTAGAACAGTTTGCGACTACATGGAAGATGTTGGAATCACCGCGATGGAGTGGCCAGCTCGTAGTCCTGATCTCAATCCGATTGAGCATGTCTGGGATGAGCTAAAAAGAAGAGTTCGAGCAAGAAGCCCTGCTCCTACGCGCCTCCAAGAGCTTCAACTTGCCATTGAAGAGGAGTGGAACGCCATACCACAAGATTTCATGGTGAAATTAATACGGTCCATGAAAAACCGATTAAGAGCTGTAATCAAGGCTAGGGGAGGGAATACACCTTATTAAAAAACAATTTGATCAAGCATTTTGAGTTTTATTTTTATTCTTTGTTAAGCTAAATTAGGTAATTTTATCCGTATGTTGGGTTTTGTGCCCTAAAACTCCCTATGGGTACTTTTTTTACACTGTATTTGATATCATTAGAAAGGTACTGAAGTAAACATTCAAATAGTGTAAGTTTTATTTTAATATGTATTCACATTTATGAAAAAAACTGCTTTAACAACAAAAAGTCAACGTGTGCGATTTTATTGCTCTCAAGTGTAGTTCACAACCCTTCTGGTGTATTCTGTACATGCCTGTTACAGGTTTACATATAAGAACATTGTTACAACGTAATATGCTTAGTAGTGTTGTATATGTATACTGTTGGTGTGGCTATATTAATAAATAAAATAAATAAATAACACTTATAACTGTTTTGAAACGAGCATTGCTTTTTGGAACCACAGTGAAAATATAAAAGAATATTTATTATGTATAGATACTAGATTTTGCTTGGCTTCGCGTTGGTCTAGATTTAGTAAATAAATTTCTATCCCTGCTAGTTCTTTTTTCTGGTTGAAAGGTACCCTATATCGTTTTCTGTCCCCCTGAAAACGCATGCGTATGCTAAATTTCACGAGGAAACAATGTAAAGGTGTAAAAGCGCAATAAATTCACATTCGCATTAATTTAAGGTTGAGAAAATATATTTTATGCCAGCACTATTCTGACAAAAGTAAGATTAGTCCTCTTCTTGTTACGATGACTTATTTAGACAGTCCTTTACGATAAAAGTAGGTGTCAATACTCAAGAGGTCTATAAAACGTTTGTTTTTGTTAATATTATACTTAACCTGTTGTTTGAATACCAGACATGATTGAAAACCTTTTGTATCTGGCTGCCGGTGTGCCACTGCGACTTAATACGTTAATTTCAAAACGGAATACAATATACAAAATATGTAACAAGGTAAGTTGCAAATAATTCTACAAACTTACCTTCAGTTAGGAAAAAAAATGTAATAGCATTTGTAAAATGGATCATAAAGTATTTTGATAGATAGGTTAAAACACAATCCTTGCTTACACCAGCATGCAAGCTTTCACAGCAACTGGCGCATACTGGCTGGAGAAGTTGTTACCTTCGCCAAACAGGCTTGTGTAGAATCCTTACGTTAGGCAGACGTTTCTATGATCATTACCGAGGTGCAGTGCTGCCTGCAGAGGAGGGAAACGGCCGTAGCCTATAAACGCTATACCGTTCGCCATTTTCTAGTAACCATAAGGCCACCGTAGGCTCGCTAGCCACATATGTTTTTATTAAAATAACTAGCAATTTACTTTCGTGATAACCCCTCCAGCTAAGTGTGGGTTCATATCAGTAGTGATATGAGAAATTCGAACCCACGACCTTTGGATTGCAAGCCCAATACGTTATCCATGTCCAGTGGCTTATAGCCACCTCCACCGTATAAAGAACACAAATAACAACTGAAATTGTTTTTGAAGAACTATATATATATATTATGTTTATAACTGCATATTCTTGTGCTTGCGATCAATAAGGTAAATAAAAGTAGACATATCTTCCACAAAGTGCCATTCTTATTGAATCTAATATCTATTGAATTACAATTAAATGATTGATTCTTTTACCAGGTCGGGTAATATGTTATTACGCAATGTTGTAGCAACACGGCGCTTAGAACAGTGCCCGGTAAACAGGAATAGTCTCACCTCCTAATAACCTGCCTTCTTCTCCGAGGATATCTATTGGTGTTAGAGTCTGTATGTATATACAAATAAATCACGTCACTCTTTATAAGAATAACGTCAAAATAATTAAATCTGTGCGACAGAGTAACCCTGCATTATTCGGTCTGGTAACCAAATAAAACATTTGCTCTATCTTATCAGAAACTATTTAAAAGAGAAAATTTGATAACTTACAGCATGTGAAACGTAGTAGTATCTGCCTACTATCCAGAAAACAATATTAACTATAAGGAAGAATATCATAAACCTTTATTAAATTCAAATTCACGATTTTCACCAAACTTTCTGTGGTTGACCACCGTGCCATCTGCGCAATATAACCTTTTTACACTAGCCTATTACTTCAAGCATCTTCACATGATGATTTAAAACCTGTTTTTATCATTTATACAATGACATACAACACCTTATATCTAAAGCTCTGAAAGTTATAACGTATTACCACATTTCACCCCATTAAGCATATGTAAACTCCCAAGGCTCACTTGATACTTCATTAGTGAATCATCGCACTCCACTTGGTGTAGACGCCAAACGTACTCACAGATGATCTGTCAGATGTAAAATGACAACTCATTCGACATCAAGACGCGCTTCACACTTCACCAGTCGTCATTAAGGATTACAAAGAGCAACGAATTGTATACTGCTTGGAGGCGATTTCTTAGATACTGTTGGTGGCAAAAGAGAAGCTTATTACACAGTCGATACATTATTTCAAAATATGTCTACCAAGCTATAATACTACTACTATAGACATATTTTATTATCTGGCGGTGAATTTTGCATTTATTTAAACAGCGAGCATGAGAGCACTTAGATCCAGCACGACTATGTATATGTAGATCACACAGTCACTTTTGGAGTCAGAAACTAGCACACTCGAACTGACACTTAAATCATTGCACTTTTCATGCAGTCGATTACTAAATTCGAATCACTAAAATAGTATTACTTGGCTAATGAGCCAGTAATACTATTTTTAAACGGATTCAAAAAAGGAGGAGGTTCGGAGAACGACTCCATTAATACCAATAATTTAATTATTCACAAAAATACGCAATTATTTTTTAGCTTCCTAGTGCATTATTATTTTAGAATATTCTTTTTTAAAGTCCGTTTTCGTTTTTGTTAGTATTTTTGTTTATAGAAATTCGCTTTTGCAGCATCATAGCTCCATGCATGTTACAGCACATTACATTGACGTGGTCTTTGCAAATTACCATGCAACCTAACAACGATATTTCGCCATACGTACCCGTGGAGAACATTATTTATCAATAAATAAATAAAAGTACTGTTACCCAAAACGTTGTTCGTACTTACTAAGACGTACATTATGTTCTTCATATTGAAATTTAGCCACAACCATTTTTAAATTTTTCCACTTACACGTCAATATCCTAACTAATATCATAAATGCGAATGTGACTTTGTTTGTTTCGCTTTCACCCCTTAACTACTCGACCGATCATCATGAAATTTCGCATTCAAATTGTCAAGGAAACAAAAAAGGACAAAATCTACATTAATAACAATTTCACGCAGAAAAAGTACTGTTTCCGAGTGATTTATTGATAAAATCTAGTTTTACGCGATCGAAGCCAATCAATTAATTGACATTAGTTGACAAGTGAGTATGACTTTTACATAGATACAAGATTTGATAAAGTTATTGATATTAATTATATGTAAAGTAATTAATAATATTTATTATACAAAAAGATGCAGCGATAGCCTAGTAGGAAACCGTTGGACTTCTACGCAGACGTCTCGAGTTTGATCCCAAGGCGCGCAACTCAGACTTTTTGAAGTTTTAAATAGTTAATTATCGGTCGCTTTAACGGTGAAGGAAAACATCGTGAGGAAACCTGCATGTCTGAGACCTCTTCATAATGTTCTTTAAGATATGTGAAGTCTGCCAAACCGCACTGGGCCAGCGTGGTGGCCTATGGTCTAACCCTTCTCACATTGGAAGAGCAGTTTGTTCCCAGCAGTGGGACTGTTAATACTTGACTTGACTGACTTGTTAATACAGAGCTGATATTATTATATAATTATTTTTTATAATAACAATCTAAACATGGCAGCTAAGAAAGTTATTATTAAAATTAATTACTTTTATATTTTTATACCTACTTTGTTTTAACGACTCCCCCAAAATTTAGAAACGTACCTCCCATATTGTACTGCAATTAATTAAAATTACAATGCTTTGTACTACAATTGCAAATAGAGCTCGTAGAAAAACATAACTATTATGTTTTAATATAATATAGCTAGTTATTCTAATTAAAAGCAACTGAAGCTTGAATATCACTGACCTTGACCTGTAATTCTAAGAAATTTCTACCACGTCTGCCTATCGGCTAAGACTTGGTCAGAATCACCTAAGTACATCTAAATTTCGCCAGGTTTATTGATTTCCTACATGTAAGGTTATTGCTGCCTGTCCAGATTAATCTATACTATATTATAAAGCTGAAGAGCTCGATTGTTTGAATACGGTAATCTTAATATCTGATAGTGTCTTGTTCCACTACTTGTCGTGATTATTAAGGCAGGTTATAGGGTACAAGACATTATGCGGGTGGACCTGTAAACATACCTAAATACCATGTAACGTGGGTGAAACTGCGGGGTACGACTTTCATCCTGCATCTAAGCAAGACTACAAAAATACTGCGATATCCAATAATGCTTTTATTTAGACATATTAATTTATATATATTTAACGGTAGGATGACAAATTAAAATAAATTAAAGGTAACTTTTAATTAAAAGTTAAACTACCTACATGGATTGTATAGCGACCTTACCCGACGATACGTATTTTTATTGGGTAGACTTCATGACCATATATTTTGTAATGTAATAATTACAAAATGTATGGTCAAGACGAAGTCGCGCCATGCAAAAATAATATAATCAAATGATTATATTATTGATATGATATGAACCTCACGGCTTGGTACGCGACAATGGCAAGAGACCAGATAGTATGTCATTACTGCCTTGGAAAATGGGTAGGCCTTTGGTGTGGGACGCAACTTCTGTCGACACCCTTGCGCCATCACATCTTTTTAGCACAGCGGGTTGTGCTGGTGCTGCTGCTGCATCAGTGGAGACGCTCAAACGGCGTAAATATCAAAACCTTATTGGTGAGTACATATTTGAGCCGTTTGGTGTCGAAACGCTGGAGCCATGGGGTCCAAGTGCTAGGTCTGTTTATAGAGACCTAGCTAAGCGGCTCATCGACGCTTCGCGTGACCAGAGGGCTGGTATTTTCTTTGCACTAAGTATAAGCATTGCCATTCAACGTGATAATGCTGCCGATCTTCTGGGCATGTTTCCAATTGACGACCATGCGGAGGAATATTATGACGCTTTTTGATTTTGCAGTTTTATTTTTCTCTTCAGTTTATATCAAATTACATGATTACATTATTTTATCAATAAAATTTTCAAGATATTGGCAGTAGTATTTCTACATGATTGATATTCGTAGTAAATGAATCAAGTTTAAATACCATTTACTACATGATTTTTCATAGACTTTTTTATTCGATTTTTCACAAATATGGCCAAATAAAATACCAGCTCCATAACGTAGGGTGTTATGATTCCATGCGGTGCTTTTAGCGGTGTGATGATACGCACCTGTACACGTTGGGTGGTGACAAATGAGCACTACTGTTAAAAATCGCGTCTCGCTCGCCGCATTTGGCTGAATTAATTCGTTTCGCGACATCTTTTACACCGTCACACCATAATGACGGCGACAAACAAGATAGACGAGACACACACATTTAAAACTGTTTAAAATATTATTTTATTTAAAATGTTATGAATAAAAAAGTGTATTAATCGCTATCAAAAAATATTACGTTAGGAATTACTACACTTAGTAATGTCAGTGATTGGAATAGCATAAGCTAGTGGAATCTAATCGGAATGAGCACTCTTTCCTGATTCCACTAGTTTATCTTACAGAGAAATGGCAATATTGTTGACAGACACATCATAAAAATATATCGATTACTAAGTGACTAGAATACATGTTTTTCTTTGTAGTAAAATAGGTCTGATGTTGTAGAAATAACGTCGTGCTATGAACAGTTTTATAAATATTGAAACAATGAACATAAAGATCAACCAAGTTCAGGCTAATTATCTAATCATCGCTCAATTATTAATCTCACGCAAAGCTACTCGCTAAACTTAGCACATTAACAAAACAAGATGACCATTGAAACAAACTGCAACTTCGTAATAAGTTTTTATAAACAGTACTATGTAGATAGAAATAAAGACAATCTATTAATTGTCATTAAGTAATTATTACTGTAGAATCCAATGGTGCCCTGTCTACAAATTGCTACGCCGTAGCACGCTCATAGCAGGCACTTAGCTGGTCGCCCGAGGCGTTCTGATTTATGTGCCCTTCGAGTCGCGACAATTTATTTCAATTAAAGCTCGCAGCGCCCCGAGCGGACCGCGGTGTCATGTAACATTAATAATTATATTGTAAAACGTTACACCTCTATTCTTTAGTATGAAATTATAGTAATCACAATTTTATTAACACAATTTGATACAATGCATCTTACTTAAACATACGCATATGCATACTTACAAACGTTTACGAATATTCAATGAATATGATAAGCCTTTAACCAAATTCTCAACATTTGTCTTTTTAGGCTTCTCTTACTATAGCATTGCTTTAGAATATTTAGTGGTTTGGCTGCGATCTTTTGAAAGATGAAAGTACTTCGCCTGTCGATCCCATTTTAGGTGAAATCCAAGATTAGGGAAAGCTGTGGCTGTAGCTGTCCATGTATTATTTTTTAACTCTTGTATTGCTTGCCTAACCTACGAGTATATATAATCTTACTAGAATAGTAATCTTCTATCAGTTTCTTTCACTTACACTAACAACATTAAGTTCTCACTGATTTGCTTCACTGACTGTGATAGGGCAAATGCCAACAGATAGAACATTCTATAATAACGACACAATATACTAAGTAAACACAATAAAAATGTTCTTAAAAAAACAACGTAACAAAAGCGTTTTTAAACTTAACAATCGAAGGTTAAACGGTTTACACAGTAAATCCCGATCATTGGTGGGAATTCATTTGGTCGCTAAAAGCGTGACAATTGTGAAATCCGTGGCGAGGCCGACGACGGTGCGCAAACAGAAAACGACGGCGGCTCGCGAAAAAGTCCTTTTAAAAATGTTGCGGCACGTACGGGTGTGAAGGCACCCATTACTGTGAAGTGGCGATTGTTGGTTTAAAGATTTAGCTGCAAACGAGGAACAGAACGGCGTTGGGCCGCGGCCCTAAATGTACACTGGAATAACTGACTGCTATTTTATTTTACCGTATCTGGCAATCAATACGATGTGTCTGTAAATGGCTCTTTACTCAGCTACTGTATTGACTAGATACGTTTGAATGAAACCTGGGCACATTGATTCAGAGTAAGATGAATCTACCGCAAATTGATAAAATGTTGAAAAATAATTAGCAAAGCAGCTGCCGGTACCAGCCTTCACTATTAGCTAGGATAGTCGTTACACGTATAGGAGGCATTATGCTCACAGGCCTGTCAACTGACCTAATTAGAAGATCTATAGTCAAAGTCGAAGTCAAAAATCATTTATTCATTTAGGTCACAAAGTAACAACTCTTATGAGCCTCAAAATATTTAGGTTAGTGAGTTTACTAAGTTACTGAAGCTACATTTAGGTTAGTTGCTAGGTTCAGGCAAAGTGTCTACCCTACCTACCTATGAGAAGAAACCTGCAAGAAACTCAAGGGCACCTTTTTTAAATTGCCAATTAAATATAATTTCAGTATTTTACAACTCATATTAACAAGGTGTTGCAGCCATTATACCATATGCTACTGACTTTAAAAAACTAAAGATAATAACAATAATAACTTAACAATATTATAGAGATTAAATAATTTGGGTCTAGGTATATTTTTCAATATAAATCTAAAATAGGCAGTAGGATGGCATGATGGCGCATACACTTACACTTTGTGACAATACGAAGGCAGTCCGTGACTAAATGCGGTTGTGGATTTATATTTTTCAATAATAATCCAAATGAGAAGCAGGATACTTGATAACATCACATATAATCACAAGGTAGGTACCTCTACATTACTAAATACTATATTTATCTTATTTGACATATCTTGTAAGGATCATTGCAATCATAAGTATATGTATGTCACCAAAATATAACATACTTAGTTAAAATGTTTTAACAATTTAAATCAGCTCCTTTGACTCTACCTGAAGCAGTTTATTTCAACTGTTTTTTTAGAAATCTGACTTCCATCGTTTCTTCTGTGATGCAAAATATGTGCTCTGTAACTTTTTATGTAAAGGTATTTTTGAAACAATGGCTGAGAGAAAATTTTTGATTTGATGAGATTAAATGCAAAATAAAACTGAGATGACAAATTGAAGAAGAGATATGCCACTGGTTTTTATAGTTCATATTATGAATCCTGCGCCATCTCTGCACTCCCTATTTCGTGAAAGTCAGTAAAATTACATAATTAAAACACTGCTAAATTTATGTATTACATGGCTTCTGATAGAATTTTTCAGACAGAGGGTTTTCTTATTTTATGTTTGTACCATGTCAACTTGTGAGCCGACTGAAGAGCAGAATAGCCGTCGCTATTTATTTATTTAAAACTTTATGCACAAATTAGTACATCGGTGGACTTAATGCCATAGGCATTATCTACCAGTTAACCATTGGGTGATGGAGAGATAAAAAGTAGTAGGGGTACACATTAGCATGAAATATACACTTACATATACTAAATAATATCATAATAGTAACGATATATTACATAATATATACACAACAATAAACATATTATATAATTTAAATAAAATATATACAAATATATATAGATATTTCCTTTTTTGTACGGCAGCTTTGTTGCTGTTTTTCATAAACAGCAGTTACCGGGTATCATAACTTGTCAGTACGTCTGCCACCAACACAGCAAAAATTCGGCCTACGTGTCTAATCTACAGAGCGCCACAAGAAAAGAAAGATTCATACAAAGGCTCATAAACACATTACCATACTTTGCGTCGCGCAATCAGGTAAAATAAGGTAAGAATCGGATATACGCGGCTACTAAAGAAGGCTCTAAATATTTAAGTGTAAGTTCTTCTAGCACTATTAATCTGCGTAACGCCTTTATACCTAATTGCTCAGTCGCGATCTCTCATAATGCCGCATTTAGATGTCGGCGTGCCGAGCAGTGAGCGCCCGCCGCCGCACGCTGCGCACCACTCACGCAATGTTTGCACAAAGGAAATATGGAGACTTCTCTTTATATCGTTTTCAATTTATATCAATGTAGTACACAAAACTAAATCAAATAAAACGGTATTTTGTAAATACTGGTGCGCAATATGGCACTTCATAGCAGTGCTGTAAATATACCTTGTCACTTGACTTTTAAAAACCAAATACAGCTTGTTCCATTTTCTGTTAGAAACGTGTCTGTAGCAACATAGAACAAAGGGCCTAGTTGAACAAGCATGACGCATATGACATAGAAGTACCAAGGTACCTAAAGTTGCCTCAAGAAATAGGTACCTTATTATATCTACCTCCTTTCGTATATATATGTAATAAAATTGTATTTGGCGGTGATGTCAGTTCATAGGCGATGTTTAAGAAAAATTATGTGAGAGCCTTTATAAGAGCGTCTTTGCGTATGTTTGTATGAATACGATCTTCACAGTTATATTGCTGGAGATATAACTTTAAATATGTTGCATGTTTCATCTTGATAGGTACACCGCCTAGAAAAAAAGTACACATAATAATAAAAAATGGTAATCCGCCTATGAGCCATTACGACAAAAAATAGATAGCAGGTAGGAGAGAGTGACATAACCTTTTTTTTACCTTATAATGTGTGTAAATCAGCTTCTTCTTACTGCCGAATTCTAAAAAGTTTCTACTTGATTCTTAAGGATAAATTAGTAATAAAAGCTTAGTATGTATATATATATATATAATATATTTATTTTTCTTTGTCATTTTGGTTCACTTGTTTCAGTATGAACTTCCATACAAAGTGGACTTCAACATTATTATATTTGTGCATATACCTGAACATTTAATTAAGCTTGGAAAGTGGGACAACATAGCACAAATAATGATAATAAAATTATTTAAATAGATTATCATTAAATGCTTATGATAAAGAAAATAAGAAAATAACAAACAATAATATCAACTCATCATTGTGAAACTAAATTAACCACATGTATACTAGGAAAAAAATAATGTTTATGCTTTTATTTTTTCGTTTTAATAAGAAAGCTCTCGCTCTAGGAATTATTCCTATATGGCGGAGGCATTTTCGAATATTCAAATGACTAACACAAAACCATCCGAAACAACTATTTGTTGACCACACAATATTTTTCTCGTGGGGATCGAACCCACACCCCTCGGCGCGGCGGTAGTGACATGGCGACCAACTAAACAAGTGCGCCATACGTTCAGTCTGCAGTCACTAATCTATGTAATGGAATACCTATCTCTGGACTCTATTCAAATTCTTCTCTCTCAAATTCCTAATTATTTATTTATAAATATAACAATCATCACGACTACGTGATGATACGATTTCATCATTTGATTTGACCAAACATCATGCAATTTCGCATACACATTGTCAGGGTTATGGAAAAGGTTATATATAGGCACAGATAATATAATACTAGTACAGATACTCAATCCCATACAAAAATCTTGGACACGCCTAACTCTGGCTTTTCTACTTGCTATTTTGGTACCTATCTTTTTACACTAGATGGCAGCACAAAACTAGCGCCACTGCTGCCATCTACCCATAACAAGTACACAAGTTCTGAATCCTATTTGATAACAGCTCATAAGAGATGGCGTTGTGACAGTAAAATAGGTACTTACTTGACTGTTTACCACGGATAGAACATATTATTTAAACGAGCCGATGTAAAACGTGCGCAACCTTGAAAATAAAAGTTATCTACCTATAGTGTTGTGTGCCGAAATGCGTACGATCACACTTTGGTGATTCTCATTTAGTCGGTCGGATTTTCGTGAATTTTTTTCATATAATTTTAATGAATGCGTTTTAAAAAGTATTAATTAAACAATATATTTCATTATGTATGCGATTGCGATTGATGTTCGGGTACTTTGAAAATAACTCATTGGCATATAGAATTCTACTTTGGCAGTTAGTGATCTATATTTCACTATAATTGTAAATATAAAATAACATAAACTATTGCGCTCAGATTTTTGAAAACAACTGTGCAATGCCTAGTATTTAGTCTCTGTTGAAATTTACTGAGTGATGACTATTTATAAAATACATCACATAGATTATTTTGAATTTAACTATCGAAAAATAAATATAATAACCGGCACTTTTTTTTAAAAGACTCATACGGTTACTCTTTTGCCGTATAACAGACTTAACACAAAAAAATCTGTTGAACATAATTTATTTTCTGTGTAAGAATCGAACCCATAACACTCCGCAATATATACTCCGTCGATAAGTACCCGGTTTAAGCGATTAAACCACTACGCCATACTTGAAATCAAATCACACGCACGCGCGAGTATCGCCCGGCGGCGGCGTTCGGTTCATTCCGGTCAGCTTCGTGAATTTTCGTGTATACCTAATATCGTGTATGAATGAGCGCTGCCGGTAGCCGCGGGCGTCGAGTAGCGCGCCTACCTGCCGCGTCGATTCTCAATAGAGTCGAAGTTTGATTGTCAACTGAAGTTTTGTTATGAAATATTAATTATCTGGACCTGCTTAATACTTTAATAGAAGTTAAAGCTAATAATATAATTATTGATATACCTCCTATAAAATACAATGTACAACTGAGTTAGTAGGTATGCTTTACGTAGTCATGGCTCGTAATCTTTTAACTATGTCATAATAATTATTGACATTGTATTCTTTTACTTTTATGTCCATATTAATTATTGATTTTGTAGGGAAATCAATAATTAATATGTAATAATAGTTAAAAGTCAAGTAACAAAACAATAGATAAGTACTACTAGGTACCTACTTAATTAATGAATATTGTGGTACTTATGTAAGTAAAGATCACATTAATATACCATGATAAATGCGATGTTACTAATCCTAAAACACTATTCATGCTTTGGTATGATTTATTTAAATATTCGTGTCTAAATAATAATTATAAGGATATATGGTGACGACGACGTCCAAGAAATATTTATCTTATGTAATATTACTATTACATCCGAATATTTATTACAATGTCAACCAAACCAGATATGAACACATTAACCCTTTCCTGCCGGCATACCGAAATCGTTTGAATTTCGTATTTTTTTTTATAAATTCTGAATATTGTTTTTAAAATGAAACACATATATTTTTTTTAGATTTTTATTGTACCTAGAACTAGGTTTTTCAGTACCTAGACTTATCTGTACCGTCAGGCACTTTATGTATCACATTCATAGGAACTCGTTAAGAAACTATGTCTACAAATAATATAAAAAAATAAATAGCGTTAACAATTTTCAGACTTATATCTCGCTATCAACAATCTACGAAACATTTTCTTTATCATTTATTAGAACAAAAACAAAATAAAAATATACGCCCACGATATCAAAAATCAACAACACTAATAAAATTATGTAGCAAAATCAAACATTTACCTCGTGGTACTCTACAAAACAATATTTTTTTATCATTCAAACATAAGTACATATGTATTACAATGCGATCATTTTGTAAATGGTTTTGACTGTATCTGCCTCATGCTGCAGACTTCACATCTTCCTCTTTTATTTGAGAAAGTTGGCCAATGTATCCCTCTGTTACCTAACCGCACGTCTTTCAAAGTGGAGTAATTAGATTTTCGCCTCTTGGATGGCCCTGCATTGGAGAAGTGATCTGATGATGTTCTCCTTTTCTGACCAGCATCTTTCTGACTCATCAGTCCTTGGGCAATAGATCGCCGAAAGTCTTTTACAGTAGTTTTTTGTAATAGCAGATTGTGGATGACAAAGGCATTGACAAAAGCTATGTCCAGAACACCCCAAAATAGTCTATGCCACCATTTTGGAGACTTGCGGTCGACACAATACAAGGCTCTGAGGCGATCAGCGGTGTCCACGCCACCCATAAATGCATTGTAGTCCTTCACTGTTTGAGGACAAGGCACTGCAGACTTTGATCCATTTTTCTCTGTGCGTGAGACTGTGGTCTCTTCGGTTCCGTGAAAATTGGACACAAAATGAACCATTTTATTATCTTTCCATTTCCAATAACCAATATTCATGTCTGTAAAACGGTAATCTGTATCTCCTCTTTTCATTTTAGAATCAGCTATCATATTTGGTGGAAGCCCTTTTCTGTTACTTCTTATTGTTCCACAAGCAAAAGTGTTTTCATTCTTCAATTTCTCTAGCAAAGATATGGATGAAAAAAAGTTATCAAAATAGACAACCTTACCTTTTCCCCATTCGTGTTCAGTCAATTCTAAAACGACTCTTTCCCCTAATCCGTAATTCTTGAACTTCTCTGACATTTCTTCGTCTTTTCCTTGATATATCTGAAATTTCTTTATAAAACCTCTCTGATCAGCCAAACACCATAGTTTATACCCTCTTTTGATTGGTTTCATTGGTAGATACTGTTTCAGTGTAGATCTACCTTTGAACTTTATCATTGACTCATCCACGCTCAATTCACGCGTTCCATGATAACACTCCTGACATTTTCTGTTCAACTCTTTCACGACTGGTCTAATTTTGTAAAGCTTATCTTTGCAATTTCGAGGCATTTGAGTATTATCATTGCAGTGTAAATAGGCTAAAATCATGGCAAATCTATCTCTCGGCATGGTTTTGCATATAAGTACATTGTTCAAGTCCTGTGCGGAAGAAAAATGGTCCTTCCAAGCAGGACGACTATTGTAACCCATAAAAAAATTCATGCCTATAAATGCTAGAAGCTCTTCCTTCTTGAGATTCAATACCTTATCTTTTTGAGTAGCAAAAAGGTTGCTTTGGTATACAATATTTTCCAACAATCCATCTATCAACACTAGAAAGATATCGGTCGGTGTGTGACAGTGGGCAAAGAATTCTTCTACTACTTCAGTATTTCCAGAATATTGCGATAAACTATTTTCTACTTCCCGTTTCTTCCACCTCCGATTTGGTTCCGGACCGGGTCTTGGACGGGCTGGTGTTTGCGGGGTTCTTGACGTGGATCCACTCGTTGAAGGTTGGACATCATGAGAATTGTCAGGGACGAGGCTAGGAACTGGAGATACCTGATCTATTGGAGATGGTGGTCGTGATGGTTGTTCCATTTCATCTAAGGCCTGTTCGATAGCTTCCTCGAAAACGTCATCGAAGTTTCTCGAGGTGCCTGGTGTGGGTAGTTGAACATTATGTTCAATTTCTTCATCCGAGGTATCCACTTCCGAAACGTCGTCGCAATCGGGCAAGTCTTCAAGCAATAATGCTTCTATCAGGGCGGTATTTTTTGCGATATTCATATCTGGACATCTACAATTAAATACATATAATTTTATAAAGTATCTAATGAAATAATAACAAAAATAAACTACCCTCTTCATCTACGCACACCATACAAAACACATACCTAAAGTGACTGTCGGTACTTTTTAGTACGCACCAGTCTTGGAAACATTTAGGCATGTAATAATGCAAAATATTATCAAATAATCATCTTTGCACAAAGTTTATTATATAAATAAATGGAAATAATAACACAAAAGGCCACTTACCTATGATAAACAATTTTAAAACAATTCACAAGTCACGCTTCATTTACTTCGTCAAGTCTCCGACAAGTTGTAACTAGCAAACCAATTTGATTGGCCGTTTGCGGTGCGATACGAACGAAGCTCTCTCATTGGCTAAGGGAGTGATCCCAGAAAGGAACGACAGTGTTTTATAAGCGCTGCTTGTTTGCGTTCTCGATAGAACAGACGAAATATGAGTGAGTTCATAAAAGTACCGTCAGTCAGGAAAGGGTTAATAGTAAATAGTTAAAAAATAATGAGTGTGATGTGATGACTGTGATGAGTGAGTGATGTGAGTAAAATAGTAGGTAAATGATAATATTCGAAACAAAATGTTATGTCATAATACCGTCACGTGACGTCGACAACAGGAAGAAGCAAAGCTCAACCATTTTTTAAAAATATTGCTCATAATTTATATTTTTCGAAGCAAAACAAATAGTAAACATCGTTTCATACTTGGCCTTGTAGCGGGGGTGGGCGGGTCTTACCCTGCTGTTTGTAATTCAATTCAAAATAAGTAGGTAGCACAGAGATAATGATTATTGTAATGCCGACTAGTCCGACGACTGCGCTATGTCTACTGCCGCACAAGCAAATGAAATTTGACAATAGAAGTTACGAGAACCGACCAGGTGTTTAAATACCTATAATGCCATGTAGTACAACAAAACGCTTTGTTTAATACATTGACATTTGTTAAGCATACATATTTTTCATATTATAAGTAATTTCTTAATATCAAATTCTCTTAGTATCAGTAGGTAATAAACAAATATTGAAGTAAACCAAAAGAAGGGTATGAAATAAAAACACAATGTTTTTGTAGACTTGTATAAACATATAAAAGAGCCATCTAGCGTCTCATCTAGCCCTTTAGGTAAAATAAAATGATAGGTAGATTACCTATGTGTGATGTAAAAGATACTGATATATCGATATCTTTAAATCATAAAATAAATGCGTTTACCTTGATGCTCGTTAATTAAATATGTACAATGCTTATTTATAATATCATTTTATGGTCAATTTTCTTCCAATAAAGCGTTTTGATTGATCTTAATATTAACATTGGAACTCATAGTGCCATCTATGATCTATTTTTGGAACTGTTTACTTTTTGTTCTAATTGGTACCCCCTGATATAGGGTACGTACATTTAATAAATAAAAAAGAAATTCTCCCCAGCGAGCAAAGCCGTGTAAGCAAGCTTGCAAATATTACATATAGTTATAAAATGCACTTTCTATAATTTAATCAAATTATAATTCACGTTAACGTTATGGTTTCTGCTCTGCTCCTTTTACTCATAGTATGATGCACCATTTGAACTATAAGTGTTATTTAAAACAAAGTGATTCATACGCCATCTGTTACCATATAATGAAATGTTCGCATTATTAGTCGGCTATTTATTTACACTGATAACCACTAGAGGTCACTAATTCATCGAAATCAGTCTCTGAAGGCATGTTTTGTCGAATGTAACTGATAAAGCTTCCGATCCGTACATGCAGATGACGTGTTTGAGAAAATATTGTCCTACGATGCCCTTTGAAAGATGTTGCAGCTTAGCTACATATGCCTATGTCATTGCTGACGTAAACTCTGACAGGCCTCTTTAATTGGGGTCATTACTGGCACGCTCTATATCGCCACTACGCCGCAAGGGTGTTATGGGTTCGATATCCATTTAAGACAACAAATAGGGGATCAAATCATCAAATAGAACATCTATTATTAGGAAGACTAAAAATAAAGAATTTTCAGTCTTCGAACATCGTGTGCATTGCTGTATTTACGTTCAAATTTTTATTGTATTTAAGCTATTAAAATTATTAAACTATTTTAGATTCAGGTTTACACTTAATTGATAAAATGCGTAAAACATACTTTTATTTGATTTTTACAATTAAGCTAACATACACAATATGTACATTTATTATGTTGTTACAAAAACACAATCATACATCAGAAGGTCAATAATGTCACTGACATGACTGCATGCATTATTATTTTTGTGTTTTGCATTTGTAATATTAACTAAGTAATATTTATATGGTTCGTTGCTCATGTAAAAATTCTAGGGCTATACAACAGATAAGTAGAGCAGATAAGTACATAATATATTCATATATATATTCGGTTTGCCTCACTAGTGAATTGATGTTTCAGAGTGTGCTAATTACCATGAAGCGACCCAATGTTTTTAATTAATTTCGTTAAGTACAACATTTGTTCAAAATGGAGGTCCGATCTAGTAAAATAATATAATAAAAAACAAATTAAAAAAATTACTTACGTATTTTATTTTGGGGAATACAACTTATTTGTGATATTTATGACGAGACTAGATCGAATCTCTATACATCTTCATTTCGTAAATTGGCCCATAGATATAATTTTAAACGCAGTGGAATTTGACAAAATTCTATTTATCGACTCGCACTGTGCGATTTTATAATTTTTATGTAATTTTAATAGTATCACTAAGATGAAATTTAGATAATTATTATGCTGGTTAAACACAATAAAATATACCTACTATAACGAAATATAATATAAAAATGAAAATTGTACATTTTAAGGATAAAATATGAATTGTAAACTCTATTCCTCTTTGTTTTTATTCTAATAATATATTTACTGCGATTATTCAATTACAGATTCATACAATATAAGTACATTTGTAACAGCTTAACGTATCTCTAATGACGACGAAACTGAAGTCGAAGTATAGTAATTTGAATCACTGCATTTGCTGATATCATTGCTTTCTTACACTGTGCACCGTAGGTAATCATTAAAATTATATTACACGTACGACTAACTACATTGTAATTTTGGACTGTAATACTGTTGTAGGGACATTGATTACGAATTAGTTTTCTATATTAATTTGACCATCCACAAGAATGTACAATGTTAATTTAATATTCTCGAAGATATGTGAAGTTTACAAATCCGCACTGGGCCAGCGTGGTGGAGTATGGCCTCAACCTTCTCACAATGTCTCACACTGAGAAGAAGTCCGTGCCCATCAGTGGGCAACTTTATATACATAGCTGATATTATAATTATAATTTAAATAAATAAATAATTACGATCCCAATGGACATTGCGACAAAGTCAATGACGTAACCCAAAATGACAGACTGGTTATATCGGAACTTGGAAGATCACCATAATTAAGGCGCAAGCCATACAGAAATGGTGTCTGGCTCTGACGTAGCGTATAATACGTGAATATAACATATGAGCGCCAGCGCCATAGTATGCTATTTCACGTTGTTCACGTATATTTCATTCCAAACAAAAAAGGTATGAAAGCGAACGTCATTTCTGTGTGGCTTGCTTAATTTGCGTTAATATTATACAAATAGGCAACGTAATAGTGATAAATGTTAATACAAATGTGATGAACAATAATTTCTTATTATATAAACACTGATAAAAATAATATTCAGACTTAATTCCTAAGTTTATTCCCATAATATTGTTGTAACTGTGTGTGCTCACTACAAGGGACGTTGGCTAAGTTTTTAATTAGCTCAGTATATATGTCTATTCCTTTAATGAATGTCTCTACGTTCTGGTATTCGTCTTTGTCGTGCAGTCGGGGTTCGGTCCTCGCTTTGGTAGCGAAGCCTATAGCCGGTATGCCGAGGTTCCGAACTATGAGCATGTCAGAAGTCGCAGGGCACACGACCGGCGTGATCTTGATACCCCTGTAATGATAACATAGCCTAGTTGCTTTATCTATGCTTAGAACATAACCTATTTGTTTATAATTATGAACATTTGTAAGATAAGGAGGCCGACGTCTTTTATAACACATTGCTATCATTTGAATAAAAATGAACTTAATATGTTACTTACTTGTTTTAGTCGTTTAATATATGTTAATTAATATTTTAATAATAAACTTTTAAGGATATTAGATTTTAAGATATTAATTTTATTGTGTAAATAAATTCTAAATTATTAAAACATATATACACAGATTAACATCCTTTACATTTGCGTTGCTTTGGTAAGGTAATATTTTCTTGCACTAAATGTACTAAGATTGATGAGTAATGACGTAAGATAGGATAGTGTTTAATGTTAACTATTATAAGTGAACACAATTATTGCTCAGCCAATAAAATGATATAAAAATAAAATACTATTAACCTGCCAATACTTTAATCTGAATACTAGATATTAAACTACCTAACGCAAGTAACTTACGCAAGTTAAGTTACTTGTTTGGATTTTATGCATCGTTTAAACGACGCAAGTTCCTCGTGCAATTAACAGGTATGATATATTGAGTATCTAATAGTAATAACTAGTATAGTAAATAACATTAAATAACTACATAACTAAGCTGACACAGGCTACCCGTCGCAGATAAATTTGCCCGATTGCCACATTGTCGTAGTTAGAACTATTTTACTTGTCACAGTATAGCTGGTGGAATGTCGGTCGCGATAAATACTCTCTTAAACACAGAATAATTAGGTATGTCTCTCTCGCTTTCTATGCCGGATAGGTACTGACTTATATGTATTGCAACAATTGATACTAAATAGAAATAGAAACCGAAATACCGGCTACCTAATGTTTGTAACCTCCTAGGTTTTAAAGTTACTTATTCAGATATTTTATCATTGATTGTTACACTGTACGATCAATGATAACTAACATAATAAATTAATATAATTCATACTCACAGGTCATTTAATGTATTCCGCATAGTAATCCAGTAAGGGTTACTGTCGTCAACCGATGTTATGCCCGATTCAGTTTCCTTTCTAAAGTATGACAGTTCTGTTGTATTGCCAGTTGCATGTATCCAAGATTGTACCTGGCAATATAATTAAATATGTGAAGGGTAATCCATGAATGTAGTTTATCTGATCATCGATTTATAGTGACCACGACCAGTAGCGTACCTTGGGCTCAGATCAAGGCAAACCTGATTTTAAAAATTTAACTGTAAGTACATGAAGTCCATCTCAGTAATTCTTTATTTTTAATTTTACTTATGTATCCTAGAAAGCTCACTAAGCTATGCTAGTATTACATTGATATAATTGCCTAATAAATATATTCGAGATTTAGTAAGTATGTTGCCTGGCTTACCTTACTAACGCCAGAATATATTACAGATTTAAAGATGCGTGAAGTCAGATGGAATATTCCAGATGGAGCATTTTTATTTTAGGAGTAGATTTCGGTGCAACAGTGGGGTAGTAAATAACAAGGCTTTAATTATTTTAACTTACAATAGAGTCCAATTGTGCCACATCAGCGTCAGTGGATAGGCGCATATCCACGGATAACTTCATTTTGGAAGGTATGATATTTGTAGCCAATCCTCCCTGCAATATATTTCATATCAGGTAGGTATAACTAAAGACATCACTTCAAGTAGGTATGTAGTCTTCACGGATATGTATGTGTGTTATAATATCAATCAATCAATTAATGGATAATTTATTTGTAAACTGAGGTTTTTTATTTTAGGAATTTTGTGTGCAAACCGGGAGCTAAAATTATTCTTAAACTCTTTGTTGATACTCAATCATAAACTAAAACAGTGTTACTCTTACTCACTACTTACTTGGTTAATTAGCGATAAAGTAGTATTCTATATCTATACTAATATTATAAAGAGGAAAGATTTGATTTTTTGTTTGTTTGTTTGTAAGGTTTAACTCAAAAACTAGTCAACCGATTTAAAAATTATTTCACTATTAGAAAGCTATATTATCACCGAGTAACCGAGGTGATATTTTATTTAAAAAAATAATGTTCTGTTATTAACCTAACCTGCTTTTACGTGAGCGGAGCCTGGAGCAATAGCTGGTCTTTTATATTACTGTTTATTATCCCTCAAAAAATTAAAAGTAAAATAAGTCTTGCCGTACATTTCGAAATCATTGATGACATAGGCCGTGACTCTTACAAAATGTATGGAAAATACATAATTTCAATTCGACAACATATTGTATTGTATTCAAGAATTAATACAAAGCGTGGTGATTGATTACACGTCACATAATAAAGACAAGATAAAACAAAAGACCTCGAATGTCCATAGTAGATAGTATAATTATCTGCCCCTGACATTCAATCACACTTTTGTTTCAATAAAATTTTGTAAAGTACTCCACATTTGCTTTTTTATCATAGGCTTTGACCATTTTGATATCGCTTATACACACAGCGACACATCAACCTAGACTGTTTGGACTTTGAACTACTAGAAGTTGAACGCTGCGAATCGTGCGAGAGAGTGCGTTATATTTTTGTTACGCTCCATCCTTACCATTACATCGATACCACTATGCACTGTCCCTATCCGACAATTCTCTATTTTGTATGTAGCATAGTTATGCGTATATAGGGTGTCTAACTTTATGTGTACCCGTGTGTACTTACTGCCGATTTATTAAATTTATGTGTAGCATCAATAATAACATAAACATCTATACTCATGCCTATATACCCGAAGAGGTAGGCAGAGATTATGTATTACATAATATAATTGTTACATATTATAAAACGAAGGCCCCCACGTATCTTTCTGTCTGTCCGCGATAAACTCAAAAACTACTGAACGGATTTTCATGCGGTTTTTCACCAATAGACAAAGTGATTCATGAAGATGGTGTATACTTAATTTGTTAAGGTTCTGTACTGCCAGTGTGACAAGGTGGGTCGCTACTTAAATATATACATATATCATGCAACGCGAAAGTTTAAAAGTTAATTATGATATTATTATATCCGAATTTAAAAGGAGCCGAAAATGTTTTTCATAGAAAACCCTACAGTACATTGTCTGGCCCGGAAATCGGACCTGGGAACTAACGATCGGCATAAGCGCAAACTAATGCCACAGTGCCATCGAGGCAATCACAAAAAATAAATTATATATATAATATAAAAATATAACATAGCTTCTGTATATTAAGTACACACGCATTGTTTTATACGTACTTAGAAGACAATAAGATTTAATAGCGTGAGAAAGTTCAAATCTGCATGAGTTTTATTATTTTGTTATTGTAATATCATATTAGGTAGCTGGGTCATTATGTCAGTCCATAAATACACATATTTTAAAGTCAAAGTAAAGACTTTATCTCTTGGTCAACGTTCCGTACTTGGGGGTCAGACACAATTAATTTTCATTGCGACTGGATTCCTGTTATTGTAATATTTAAGGCACGATTCCGTTAGGCAACTCCTGCATGCAAGTATGACACCATATTTGCGTACAAGTTGCTTGCATTGGAAACACGTTTTCGAAAGTGCGCAAATTGGATGTATTGCAACAATATGCAATTAAGTAGGCCATCATAGGTGGGTCTTCCACCCATGATGACCTCGGCACGTGCTCCTCAATTAAACATGATTACTTTTTTCTCGTGCCCACCTATCAAACATTATGTTTCGATAATTCATACAGCGATATAATTACACGTCACTCGTTTCATTTGAAACGTGCAACTAATGTATGCGCATTCAATTTGCAGGTCACTTGAATAAAAATATGTACAAGTTCAAACTACCCCATACAAGTTGTAATTTGTATGCAGGTTTGTACTTACAAGTTGTATGCAATTTGTAACTTGCGTGCAAGTAACTTGCCTAATGGAATCGCGCCTTTAGTAAATATGGTAAGTAGCACGAAAACAAAAATTGTCGGATAGAAAGGTACCGCATAACGGAATTCCAGCTTACTGCGATAATTTCCAACTTAGTGCACCTATAAGCCCATCTCTACAATAAGACGCATCCAAGTTTGGCGCACTGAGAGAAAATGCATACAATGCATGCAATGCAATAAAGCGATTTAACGCTTTAGAACTGCTTACAACAGGCGACCTAAAACCTTGTTAGCCACCTTAGTAGTTTTAAAACGATTCCCTTTATATCGTTTTAGTTTAAGTACTACAAATATGACTATGTTCAAAGAATAAGACAAATTAAATTAATCCTGAACTTGTTGAAAATTGATTGTATAGTGCGCAAATCACTTGCGAGCAATAGCTCTATGCGTGAACAACTATTGCTACTTCTCCGGTGAGGAAATTGTTCTGTTTGTTTTGCTAATAAACGTTTTAGGTACATTACCCCGCATGTTTGAACCCTTGTCCAGTCTTTATAGATTGTGAGGCACAATGGTATACTAAAGCTTAGAATATTAATACATGCGCTAAACTGTTCATACTGGAATAGGTAAGTGCTGTAGTTTAATCTAAGGTTTTATCTCTTTATTTTAGTTTTAAATCGAACGTTGTTACACACGAGCACAGTTACAGCTCAATAAAATAAAAATCCCAGTATTGACAGGATTTCAATCAATCATCAAATTGCCAATTTAGTAAATATGCTGAGATTATCTTATCATTAATAATTACTGGCCGAATGTGTTACCCGGTGTAGTGAAAACTACGATTGCTAGTTCAGAATGCTTATTAATTCGATCATCATGAGATTATTTATATTATAATATTAAGAATGTGTAAGCATACACATATACACACATGTAAAGAGAAATATATTACTAAGTAAAATATTAAATAATAATTCAGCACAATTGAGTAATACAATTGAGGTCGCAAGTCGTCTAAAAGATTGAGATGACATAGTTGTAATGTGCCTACACCTAGTAAAAATATTTATAAAGAGGACTCACATTAATAACATTGATGTTCAAACTACTATAACCAGTGAAATCAGTACTATTTTTAGTTCTCTGGATCTCTTTTTGTGTGTCTCTGTAGGCCATCACAGCGTTCATGAAGCGGTGAGTCTGGGGACAAAAATATATTGTCTGTAAACATACATATAATATTTATATAAGGGTTTTAGAATCTTATTTAAGGTGGTTTAAGTTCCCCGAGCACAGATTAATAGTTAATAGTATGTGTGATATACAAAATTTTACATTATCGGTATTTCAAATACCTACGTTTTGCGATCATAAATTCGTGATTGCAATGCTTATTGCAATTATTTGTCTACATAAATTCGTACTATTGTACGAACTTATGTATTCAAAAGTCGGGATTCAGGACAACTGAACCAAAATACTAGTAATATAAGAAACAAGTGATTAGCCTTTATATCAGTACTTCGAATTTGCTCATCTTGTTTACGGTGTAGCTAAAATACGGTTGTATGGTGATTGGTCCCCAACAGATTAACAAAAACAAATCTTACCTTAACCATGGCACTATTATCTGGCATTTTAAAACCGTGACCACCTTCACCGTGGATGACAAAATCCATTTCTAAAAAAACAGAAACATACATTGTAGGTTAATTACATTAAGTATTCTACTTAATTATTAATATTAAACTAAGTTAAATAGATAACACTATCTACAAATTTTATAAATTGAAATTAAACACTTTATACGGATTAATTTCAATGTATAACATTCGCGTAAACATAAGACAATATTATGTAAATTTTATAAAGTTAATAGCTAATAAGAGACCGTTGGACTGTCACGCAGAGATCTCGAGTTCAATCCTAGGGCCCGCACTTCTGACTTACCAAAGTTATCTTCGTATAAAATAGTCGACTATCGCTTGCTATAACAGTGATGCAAAACATCGTGAGTAAACCTGCATGACTGAAAGTTCTCCATAATGTTTATTTATTTATTTAATTAGGGTTCACCCACAGTTGTTACAGATATAATACAGATAGGAACATACAAGTATTTGTATCTTAAATCTAACTGCACAACCAATTATATATAGGCTAACAACACATGCAAAATGTTTACTGTATCAACATCTATTATATACTTTCAAAGACTTATTTATACGTATTTAAATTCTAGATAATATGTTCTCAAAGATATGTTAAGTCTGCCAAACCACACTTGGCCAGCGCGAGCGTGGTGGACTATGACATTACCCTTCTCACACTAAAAAGAGATCCATGCCCAGCAGTGAGACAGTTTAAATACCGGGTCAATATTATATTATTACTAGTAAACATTATATCTAACCTTCCGAATGCAAAAGCCGTAGTTTGTAATAAAATAACTAATCTCTTAAAGGTAAAATATGATTAAGAAGTCTCGCCGATTACCAATCTTCATGTTGTTTTGTACAGACAGCGACACATCAACCTAGACTGTTAGGACTTTGAACTATTAGAAGTTGAACGCTGCGAATCGTGCTCACCGGGGGAAAGATATCCCGGTAATCCCGACTACCACGGTGTTCCTCGACATAACCAGAGTCGGCAAGTCCACGCGTATCCCTTTACATGCAATCGCGACCCCGCCGAGGTTTCAGCCCGCCGTAGAAACGGCACGCCACTACATGAAAAGACACTTCTTCATTTTAACACTAATAAATATCTAATATATACTTACGCCAAGCTCTTCTGTCCACAAAAGTCGCAAAAAGAGATTCATCAGTAGAGGTTAACCCTTCATCCAATGCGAAGCCAATGTTCAAAGATTTAAATTCTTGTGTCTTAGCGAACGCCTTCATTCCATCTCTGCCACCCATTTCTTCGTCTGTAACAATATTTGATTATATGACTTTTAAAAATAGATTTGCTTAGGTTAGCCAGACCAGCGTGGTCGACGATCCTAACGCTCCTCACACAAAGAAGAGGCCCGTGCCCAGCAGTGGGACACTTTAATACATGGCTGATATTATAAGTTAGCTGTATGTCCTACAAAAATCAATCTTATATTATTTTTATCAATAATTTATATAGCGTATTGACTGCCTCGTTCCTGCAGTATTGGATGCAATCAGTATAATCAGACAGCGGGTGAGCTGCATAGCTTTGTCATGAACTCGCGCATGCAATGACAATGGTTTAAGAGACGGTGGTAAGGCACTTGGAATTAAACATGACTGCACGATCAGGCAGACCGGTATCATCCTGATCGTTAATAACGTTATATGCTTGATAATTATGATAACATTATGCGTGGTACATCATGTAAAAGGTATTGAGTTTTTTAAATGTTAAAATACAGCTACAAGTTTGAATAAGCAGAGTCGAATTGTATGTGTAGGCAATATATATTGTTATTTAGTATCAGAGATTTGGTGGCCTCGATGGTGTAGTGGTTAGTGTAACCGACTGCCAAGCCTGAGATCTTCGTGAGGGTTTGATTCCCGCACAAGTCAAACATTTGTGAGCGTGAACATGGATGTTTGTCTTGGTCTGAGTGTTTCTATGTATTTACAAAAAAAGAAGTATATAATTATGTGTATGTTTATCCATTGTCTAGTACCCATAGTACAGCTTTGCTTGGTTTGGACTAGATAGTGTTGTATATATGTAATAGAATATTATTATTATTATTATTTTAAGAATTAATAACCTCATAGCTTGTCATGTAGAAAAATAAATTTACACAGAATACAATTTAGTGGAATACCTTATGTGGACTTGAATAATTATACTACCTACTGCATTACTTGTTCTTGCAAATACGTAGACCACGGTTGCGTTTATACATTTTCTCTGTAAGAAGGTATATACACAAATCTCAAAATCAATATAGCTGTCGTTTACTCATGCATAAGCAGTTACCTTTTATTTATACAAGTGCAACGGACTTTGTTTTCTCAGCATATCTAATATCAAACGCGTTTTTACACACACCTTGTACAGATGACCTTAGGCAGTGACAATCTTGATAATAGAATTATGTTATCTAAAGACGAATTTGTAATGTACATAATAACGTTTGACTCCTTAGGAAAACTGCTTAGTTACTATTAGAATTGCCAACCGTACTCTCAAATAGAGTATTGTACTCTATTTTATGCAGATGTACTTTATAATCTATAATACTAATAGAGTACTTTTAAATACTCTTTTTACGCTATACATACCCATTGTCATAATTCATAAAATTTACGTTTTACTCTGTTAATATGTTGGTAAACCCAACTGAACAAAGACACCTTTTAAAAATTTAAATTCGTGTATCTTCATTATAATGTTGGCACTCTTTATTTACCCTCTCTGAAATCAGATACTCCATTTTTTTTAAAGTTGGCTTCCCTATTTACTGTGCATGTACCGACGTATGTGTATTTACATTAATATAATTTATTTATCAGTGGTTTGATAAGAAAGGACAAGGAAGGACAATTCAAATAAACCTTAAGTCGAGGCGGATGCATAAAAAATATAACGGAATTCTTACTAATATTCTAAATTCGAATATAACTCTGTCTGTCTGTTACCTTTTCACTGCTAAATCACTCAACCGATTTAGATGAAATTTGGTACAGATATAGTTGAAAGCCTGGGGAATGACATATGCTACTTTTTAGATATGTAAGTACCACACCAGCGATTCGTTCACACGGGACAAAATTCTGTGAGATCCACAAATAGATGTTACGAGTCTGAGCGTTCTTGTCGTTTGTTGTTTAAATGTCGATAAACTGCCCCGCGATACAAGAATTATTCCAGGAGTGGGAGTTTTCATGACAATAAATAACAAGTGAGAAACGGCAATGAATTGCCGTAAATCTTAGAGTTCGAAAAAATTGTTCAAGTAATATGCAAAGGTCACGTGATACCACGAGACCTTAAAATCAGAGGTCAAAGGTCATAGTAATTTCGGGGTAATATCGACTATGCTGAGTCGAATGGCGTTGACTGGGAGTCTCTAGCTCTTACAGTTCTTGATTTAAAAGTTGTATGACAGACAGATGGACAAAGCTGTTGTATAAGAGTTTTTCGAACTCAAACTCTAGGTTAAAATTCTTTTGTATTTTATTTAACCCGCTGCAGTTGTGAAGCTCTCATGGCTCTTGGATACAAGTTTAACCATCAGACCATCTACGGCGAGTACCTAAGGTCGGCAAACGAGTCATGATTTCATGGTGACTGAATTTCAAGTTCATCCAAAGTATTTAATATGTGTGTGAATATGTAACAGTGAGACTATCGATCATGGCAAACCTGATATTGTACATATCAGTCAATCAAATTCATCCTATCGGCTGATGTTATTGTACAATTACATCACCATATCATGAAAGAGCTCTTTAAATCACACTGAAGGCATGAAGGCATTATAATAATCAATTTATAAACTTAAATAAAATATTCTGGATTGATCAATTTAGTAGACCGTAAGACGCAGCAGATGTAGATCTCCATGAGGTGGACCAACGATCTAGTAAGAGTCGCGGGAAGCGGTTGGATGGGGTAGCCCAACATCGATCTCTGTGGAAAACCTTGGGAGAGACTTATATCCAGCAGTGGATGTCTTTAGGCTGAGATGATATTATAAACTTATTATTTATTCTGGATTGAACATTTTATTAAGACATGCAAGGACATTTGATTGGATTAGGATCTTGTACACACAGCGACGCATCAACCTAAACTGTTTTGAACTTTTAACTTTGAACTATTAGAAGTTGAACGCTGCGAATCGTGCGACAGAGTGCGTTATATTTTTGTTATGCTCTATCCTTACCATTACATCGACACCACTATGCACTGTCCCTTTCCGACAATTCTCTATTTTGTATGTAGCGTAGTTATACGTATATAGGGTGTCTAACTTGATGTGTAGACGTGTGTACGATACTTACCAGGCATTAAAGTTAAATGTAAAGTTCGAGTCAACGTCACGTTGTTCTTTTTAAGTCTTCTAATAGCTTCTAAATACTGTATAGCAATGTCCTTAGTGTCCTGTGTGCCGCGAGCGTATATATCGCCGTTTGCATCCATATATGCGTCAAAAGGCGGGTATTTCCATTCATTCTGTAATAAAAATGCATTAAGGTATTTCGAAGAAAAACATGAATAATACACATTGAGTCATTCGATAGAGTCGTTTTATTTCAATGTGTTCAAAGGTAATTATATATTTTTGGAATGAGCTTGCATAAATGAAACATCAGAAAACCAAAATGAACTATCAGTTTAAATTCAGCACTATTCTGATTTGTTACATTGCTTACTGTGTAATTATTATATGATACATGTATATGTACCTAATAGATGGAAGTATCTAATTAAATCCTGTTGTATTAAAAGTTTCAATATTAACACTTGTTTATAGTCTTCTTGGAATCGAAATCTTTTTTCGTTTCTGGCGCTGTTGGCTGTTAAATGTTGATTTTACCTGCTCGGATACTATATTATGATTGAGTTGATTGAGTTATTCATTGCAAGGTATGTAATCCAAGAGTTATCTCTATATATAACTCTTACTATAGCTAGTATGCCACAGTGCATACGCAGTGTAAACAGTGAAACTGCGTATGTTCTTGCTCACGCGGATTGGATGCGCACCTTGGACTTTCAGCTTGCCATAGCATACATCCTGTGCAACGTTATTCCACCACTGTTTTTAGGTCACGATAATTCTTTTAATTGATGAAGTAATGAAGTGCTAATGATTATGACATAGAAAGTCATGCAGGGCAGTGTACATCCATTGTTCAGCTTAATTGCATGAACGCAGTGCAAAAGTTATTTTTGTCACATGAGTCATCAATTGACAAAAACAACTTATGCACTACGTTCATGATTCAAATATTAGCATAAAATCAAACATAATCGAGACATCTAGCTTGGCTTGTATCGCCGTGGTCATCTCATCACTTGACTTTAGCTATGACTATACGGCCTGATTACCCAAAAAATCTAAATATAACTGCCTCTGTGGCGCAATGATAGCGAATGCGACTGCTGTGCATGAGGTCTCGGGTTCGAATCCCGGGTCGAGCCAACAAAGAGATATTGGTTTTTCCTGTTAAGAAATCTCAATAGCAGCCCAGAGTTGGCAATTTAGCGGTGGCAGACACACCCGTGCCTCGGATAGCACGTAAAGCTGTTGGCCTTGCGTCTGATCACTCTCCGGTCGTGTCGGATTACCGTCCCATCGAATCATAAGAGTTAAGAAACAGAGAGTGCACTTGTGTTTGCGTACTATAATATCGGATGTGCAGATGGCCAGCCTCCGTTAAGATTGACCGCCGTGACCAAAATTCGGTCTGGAGGACATTTATAGTAGATGTTATTACTTAAAAGATAGATTATAATTTTATACCCTTGGAATTGCTTCTGTTGTTGTATCTCGAACTATCTGCATTAATTACCCACTTAATAGTTTATAACCGTATATTAAATGCGTCAGTTAATTACGCAAACAGTTTATACTGAATGCACTTATTTACGACTATGTTTGTAGATTATATACTCAAAGCATCTCTCCGTTTTATAAAAAAAATGTGATAAAAAGTGCTAAATTATTATTTTACTATAATGAAACAATGTAGCTAATTAATAACGTGCATTGTTAATCTGTATCGTGTATAAAGAACACAATCAACCTGCCTCAGATGGGGTTAATCGCTTTCTCAAATAGATATTTAAACGAGTTATACACCTGGATTGACACATTGATCAATAACTAAGCATTGTTTGCGGCTCAAGTTATTTTTATATTAAACTAGATTTTCTCGCGACTTCGATCGCATGAATGAAGATTATGTCAATAAATTTCTATCCTTTGGGAACAGTACTTTTTTCTGAATGAAAGATACCCAATGTCCATTTTTGTACACCTGACAAGGTGATGATGATCGGTCGACTAGTTAAGGCACGGAACCGTAACAAATAAAACTCACATTCGCATTTATAATATTAGTTAGGATTAGGACAGGATACACGTATATCATATCATGATGACGAAAATGCCATGAATTTATTAATTTTGCTGTTACTTAATCTATCGACTAAACACTTGATGTTAATATGCACCACATCTAACGATTCCCGGTAAAAAAGTACTAGAAAAGAACAAGGAAGCAAGGACTTACCGGATCGGCCTTAACGACATCCATGTGTGAGTTAAGCATGATGCTAGGAAGACTGGGGTCAGCGCCTAATATCGTAGCTACGAATATCGGCTTGCCGGCCGGCTCGTATATAGCAAACGGTATTCCTAGCTCTGTCATCTGACGAATCCAGAAATTCACCGCATGTTCTGCAAGAATAAGAATCCAAAAATACTTATATATTTTATACACTAAGTATATTGGTTAACTAAAATACTTCCTAACGAACTTTTTCGTGTAATGTAGGAATTAGGTAAGAGTAGATTATATTACATCTTTACGATATTTACCTAAAAGACTTTAAAATTTGTATCTTGACGGAAAACTTGCTGAAATGTGACTGTGCTTAGCTGTTCTTGTGTTACTGTGTAACACTTTGCTGGGTATATTATAATCTGACAACTGCATCGCCGACACACATAACACATGAGTACCAGCTTAAGATCAAAGAGGTGATCAAAGTACCTACATTCCATAATTCAGAACATGCAATAGATAATCTTTCGTGATTAAGAACTAGCTTCCACATCTCACAATACAACATGCCTATGAATTTCGTTTATAAAATTTATAATCTTTTCACTTGACTACGTTGTCATGATGGCCAAAAAAGACGACTAATAATTTAATAAAATGTTAGATTACCTTTCCATCTTACATCTGGGAAACCCACGCCAATATTAAAATCTGAACAGCCGCCAGCCGAAGGCTTAGGTACTTTGTTTAGAAAAAGATAATAAAAAATAGACCGCGAATTATTTTAATTATCTGTTTGTATCTGGTGGCGTTCGCGTGTAGATTAAATAACATTCTTTTTTTTAAGCTATAACTATAGTTCGGATATGCGCGCCTGAGCTCACGCTTTTATGACTATGTCTTGATATGGTTAAGGTCGGACATAATTAATTTAAGGGTAAATGTCGTTATTGTTGACCTCAAATATAATTATTAAAATAACAAAAAAAACAGATTTTATACATACTTATGTTTTCTGGTTGGCTCGTATCAATCCGTAGATATTCTCGAAATATATCAACTGAATGTAGTTCTAAATAGTGTTGATACTTGTTCCACAGTGGTCCAGCAGCACTTTTGTGTATTTGTGATGCTATACACACAAACATGAGTAATTTCAACATCTTTAGTTTCGTTCTGGAAAAAATACACTTATTTTCATTCTGTAATAAAGACACCTACATATATTTTCTAATGAACACTAAGTATAAACTGTTTAACCTAACCTAGTATGTTAATTGAGAGGTCGTCCATGCTTAATTTTAAATGAAGGTAGATAAGTCTTTAGAAAACCTGCTTTTATACAATACTAGAAGCAAAATATTCTAGATTTTGTTCGAGCGCCAGGCATGAAGCATTCGGCTTTTCTACTATATGACTACTTAAACACTAACAATAACCGGCTTGTTAAAGACATAAGTAGGTAAGAAAAAGTATACAATGCATATTACCTAAACAAGTATTTGAATTAAGAGCATTTAAATTAAATGTCATCCCTAAGCATTGAACTATGTGTTACCACTACAGTTCAATGACCCTAATTAATAGAAACCGTAAAAATAAGACTGCATGATGTAACTATAGACCATTTTTATTTACTTGTCTTTTTTAGTAAACAAACGCTTCATAAAATCTTTCAGTTACTGCTAGACTATATTAGTTCAGTATATGGATATGATTAGAAAATAAATAGAGATGACGAAAAAAGAAAGATAATACATAGAAATGAGTACGATGAGATCTATATATTATTATGTTTAATTATCTCTCTATAACAAGTAAGAAATAACTATATTACTTAGTCTGGCTACAAATAATATTAAAAAAATAATATAATAGTACATTTAAATGTTGAATCTGTCTTTCTTATATAAATATTCATCGTGTTTTCTCATTTTGAAAAATCAATCGAAGCTAAGTATGTTCACAGTTTATACAATGATTAAACATAGCATATTTTCACACCTGTTTCACCAAAAGAAAGGGCAGCAGTGTAAAACATCGCTATTTCGACAACTATAATTAGGTCCCACAAAATAAAGACTATTCTACGTTGCCACTAAGACTTCCCTGTCATAAATGTTATAATCCTTTGCCGAAGGTACATATCATAAAATATGTAAATATTTTAAAAATTATAGTTCAGAAATTAAAGTCTGTATTTATCTCAAACTTTGAAAAACATTAATTAACTTATATACTTTATTGTATAATTTTATGATTTTACTATACCGTAAAACATGTATAAATACATATGACGTTAGTTACAAAAAAGGCTATAAGTCTTGGGCACCGTTTATAAGTAAAAGAAGTCCGTAGCCCGACGGAAATAGGTAAGCCTATGTATCAACAGAATACCTGTTTACTTATGCGATATCTATTTATAATGGTTCCATTTAAATTTACAATTCGATTATCCCACTTTCCTGCAAAATCGCATGGACGTGCGTCATTTTATAAAAAGTTGCTTACATATTTATGTAAGTATACATTGTATGTATTTACACGTATACGTACATAATTATGTACCTACTGATATTATTCAAACTTCTTACTTTTACTTCAAACTAAAAGGTATTTACTCTGTTGATTGATAAGTCCATAAGTATAGGTACCTACTTAGAAACATTTAGAAGTGGAGTATCTAGAACACAAGGTTTTATGACAATGAATCACGTAAGTGTATTCTACAGCACAAAATGAAGGTAACTAATATTTACCTATTAACTCACAGTGGCACACCGGCGGCCAGGCACAACAGTTTTTTAATTAGATCTAGTATTCTTACATACCCTACATACCACATAATAGACACAAATAATTACCTTTCCAAGTGAGTAAATACCACTTCAATAAGATATCTGAGTAATGAACACAATTTTCAAAACAACTCAACAATATTATAAAATTAGTTCATAAGATAATGATAATATTAGAGATATATAGTACATAAAATATTATTATTATTTATAAATAAACAAAACTTTAATCAAGTTATTCCACACACAAACTATTAGCAGCTCTCCGCACCACAATCGCTTTAAGACTGATGTTATAAATGTTACGATATTATCAGATATACCTTTAGAAACGAGGAAGGCCTTACAAAATAAATTCAGACATAAAAATGTTTATTTTATTAATCTGACAACAGACAAATTGAATACGCACAGTCGTATAGGGGGTATTGACTTATCAACTGCAGACACGGTGATCTACTTTCCAAAAATAAAAATGCCAAGACGAACAATTGTTTTACGGTACGGTAGAGGTAGGGTAGGTACATTGAGAGTCTCGTTTGCTACAGCCTGATTAAAAAAGTAGGTATGCAGACAGAAATATAAAACCTAAACAACCTTATTGTTTTTATTCTAATACTCCTGTGCTGCCAACACATTAATTTATGCAAGTATCAGCCCTATTAAAAATTTCCATCGTCGAATTGCTTACTATTATAATTGTATCATATCTGGATCTCTCTTTTGGTAGTAACATATAAATATACACATATTTATTATATCTGTAGATACTAACCTATTTAATCGTATATAATAAATTCATGATATAAAATCATTAATATTTAAGTCAGATTAAAATTATAAAAATAATCGTGAATTGTACTTTTATATGTTCTGCGAATGTTGAGTAAGATTTGCAAAGATAGGCATCAGAAATTCGAATGTTTTGCATTGAAAACATACCATATCGAGGAATTAGGTATAGAGGTCCTATGAGAAGAGGCTGGTCATGACAAGTCATGGCCACTCTATACAATCGCCAATTATTATTTACAATATTTCCTTTAATACTTATAAGTAGGTACTTAAAATTGCCTGTGGGTGAAAGCAATTTCAATCCCATGCATTTAAAGCCCGCCACAGACGTAGCTATAATACCTATATATTAATATATCGAGATATAGGTATATTATAGTATAGCAAGCTATCACACACGGGATCTATACTATAATATATATTTTGCCCTCACTCGGTCTGCGGTCGTCCTTGCAAGCGCACGATTTTAAAACTTATTTTCTGTACAGAATGTTCAAATTTTAAAATAACACTGTAATCAATCTAGGTACCTAAATGAATTCGACAAGGGCACTTCTTTTAGATCTAATTGAAAGTACCTCTGAGGATGATTCCGATGCTGAATTTGATATGCATGTTGCCTTGTCAGGAACGCAAAATAGAACCATCTGGGTTGAGTCGCATATAAAACAAAAGAGAACTAGTAGCGAATTTAATTTGTACCATGATTAAAATTTATCATCGAATACATTTGCACAGTATTTCAAAAGTTCAAGATCAGCATTTATCGAGCTTCATGAATTGATAAAAAATGATTTAATAAAATGCGATACGGTTATGCGCAAAAGCATTAGTTCTGAAGAACGTCTTGCAGTATGCTTGAGGAAAGAATTAAAAACAAATCATATTTCAATCATTTATTATAATTGCAACACTTGTATGTTAATTAAATAAAGTTACGTAGGTACTTTTATCTTAATTTAAGTACGTTATTTAAGCTCGTGCGCATCGAGCACGGACGTCAGGCAGGCGTTCGGTGAACAAATGGAACAAAATATATCAAAATATATATTAATATACCAAAATATACCAAGATATATACGTCGACATATTTTGGTGACGTCATAGAAATATATATTATAGCTGCGTGTGTGGTCACTCGAAAATTTATATAGAAAATATGCCGTAATATGCCTTGCTATGATTCATATTGATATATATTATAGCTACGTTTGTGACGGGCTTAAACAGTTACCGAGTTTCTGATCGAGGGTACCTATTAATCCTTTTAATCAAAAATGTTTGTTAAATTAGTGTCTTAAATTTATTATAACTTCGGTTTTAAGTGTCACTTATCACTTTGTAAATATATGAATTTACAATATACATACATAATAAATAGAAATACCCAGACCAAGACAAATATCCATGTCCATGCACACAATTGTTTGACCTGTGCGGGAATCGAACCCGCGACCTCTGGCGCGGCAGTCGGTTACACTAACCACTACGCCATCGAAGGCGCCAGGAGTTTTTCACTTACATATATATCGTTAAAAGCACACTAAGCTATGCTAGTATTACATTGATTAAATATATAATTCAGTACCTATATAATTCAATGTTCTTATATAAGTACATAAATTCGATTTGAATTTTGAAACTAGCTAGCCAGGTATACTCAGAAATCAGAGCGCCTCCCTAACGCAGCTAAATGACAGACTTTGGAAAGATTTTTTGTTTGCTGTGTCTTACACCGCACACCCATTCCAACCGAAACCTAAGGCATTAAATGGCATCTCCTACATCACCCTGGCTCTGAGAGGGTTAGAAGCTTCGTTCTGCCATTCAAATCAAGCCAAGTAGATTTGCGTTTCGACTTAAAATCAGTTGTCCATCTTTTATGGTTGATTGCGGCTTGCCTATGTTTCACTAGTTCTGCTTCAGGCTTCTGCTAACACAGCCATATTCATTAACGGTGATTGCTATTTACTATCAGATGAGCTGCCGGCTCTTCTGTCAGATACAAAAAAGCAAAATATATAGGTAAGTGAGTATGAATACATACATATATCTATTTAAATTATGTACTCACAGACTATAACAATACATACATGGTTTTATGCAAATTCATCCATGAATATGGATTTATAAGTTGATGTGAACCTATTTCTATATGTATTTGTATAACTAGGAAGTTTTAAAGTCATAATAAGTATGTAAATTATTATTGTTTCAGTAGACTAAAAGGTTAACACATAAACATTAACCGAAATATAAGAGCGTGGTGGTTACCACGCTCTTATATTTCTGTTAAGTTATAATATAACTTATAATCTTTAAAGTAAGTTTATAAGTCACATGTTATATCACTTGAATTCGGTCACGTGGATTTAAATATCACTGTATCTGTCCTTACTAACGTGTGTATAATTATATCGCAGTGATGAGGATACTTGGAATGATATGAAATACTTGAGACTAATACCGCTAAATCACGGCAGATATCTCTACTGTTACCTCTTTTTACTAAAAATAGCTAGAGATATGACAAAATACTACACACATTTTCAATGATATCTCGATTTATTAAACTTTAACTACTGAGGTGGGGGCCTCTCAGGCCCTTAGAAAGTAAAATTGTTGAATTACTCCCTTTTCTTTGCACATGACAGACACGTACCTTCTAGTACCTTCGAGTTTAGTTGTGCGGAGGGTATCAACGGTTGTTTACGTATCTGCGCGCGCAATTTTGCTATGTAAATTCATATTGAAATTTTTCTTGAGCTCCTCAGATCCTACATCACTATTTACGTAACTTTTTTGTAAATAGTTTTGATGTAGTTATCGTCTTTTTTTGTAGTAATTTGAAAACTTTTACAATATGGAGCCCAGTACGTCGTCCGGGAGATAACGGTCTCTCGGTAATAATAATAACCAACATGTAGCGAAAAATAGAGGAACGGCAGTGCCAGGAAACAATGATTTTGAGACAGCCGTGAAGTTAGTTATCATACCGTCAATACTTGTTATATACATAACATATATCATGACAAGACTAGTGAAAGGGGTTTTTTTGTGAAACAATTAGCTTGCGGTTTAGTACAACTCCAAATGAAAAGACAAGCGTTGAACGAAAGGTTGCCACATGAGCTACGTATGAGTTTGGCACGTGTGCTGGGAAGGATTTGCTTGTACCTGACCGTCAAGAAGTTGACGAAAAACATAAAAAAGAAGAAGGTGCCACATATATCCTTTGAAGTGTCTTTGTTATGCATGCAAAAAACATGTGTGCCTTCAATGTGCAAAGCAAGTTTGCCCAGACTGTGTATAATTCGTAATAATTGACGTCTGTGATTTTTTGTTTCCATTATAGTATTATATTAATTACTGATATGCCATTAGCTAGAAAGACTATTTAAAATTAAGATTATAAGTTATTTTTTTGTTTTTATTTATAATTATTTTATTTAATACTTTGTAATTTATGATCCCATGTGATTTTTGCCAAAATGTTTTTGACATTTTGAAACAATAATTTATTATAAACCAATAAATTATAGATTTTTAATTATAAGCAGATATATGTATGTATATACGGGCCTCTGAGGTTCCCACGTCAGTGTTTACGTAAAACTAAATCCACCTCAGTAGCTAAGGTTAAACTGAAACTGGTTAAATGAGAATAACATTGTTGATTGACTACCACATCGGCCCAGTAGCCTAAGTTTTGACTAGCGTTTACTGCTGGCCGAGAAGACTTGGCTTCAATTCCTGGGTCGAGCAATTCAGCTGACCAAGATTAGGCAGACTGAATACTGTTTTTTATAGCAAGTAATACTTGGCTGGGTTTAAAAGTTTGGCTGCTACCTCTAGACTATAGATTTACCTAGTGTCACGGTAATATAAAATAATCGCTAAAGAAACATATTTTAAAATCACCTTAATAAAAAGTTGTCTACTCATAGCTTGATCTTTTTATGTGCAGATGTTTAAAAGGCATATTATGTATTAATTAGATTTTCACAAAGGACCAGTAGCCAAAATAATTTTTAACGGAAGCTCAGGTAACTATCATACGGTCTTACTTATGTAGATAAGTAGGTAGGTAATGTGATATATGTGTACAGCAGTCTGATTTACGGATGAGATAATACTTGCATGTAGGCTAGGTATTAATTATTACCAACACTTATATTTTTTTTACTTATAGCTCGCTTTATCGTCGAAGGAACATATCCTGAGGAAACTTGCATGTCTGAGAGTTCCCCATAATGGCCAGGCCAGCGTGATAAACTGTGGCTTAACTAGGGTTGCCACCATTATTTTGGACAAATAGTGTATATTTATTTATTAAGGGTAAAAAGATAAAGTACAATATGGGCAAATAAAGTATAAGTATCCTGCTATTTTGTTGCCACGTTGCTTGTTGCTTCGAACAAAATCTAAATATTTATTATCAAGGAACATCTTAACCGCATACTTTACAATCTACGTAGTTTGATTTCGGGAGCGAGGAATTGGCTTTTTAAAAACTAAAAATAAATGTAACTAAAATGGCAATCGAATTAAGAGTTTATTAAGATGACCCAAGCTTTACAGATTCTATGTAAGACTTACTTATTGTACTTATTCTAATGCATCAACACCGGATGACATCGTAGTCGGTGGCCGTTGCCAGAACATCACGCTACTTCTAGCTGATAAAAAAGTGCAGCGTACGGGATAATGCACATTTTTTTTTTACCCGGGGCAATGCTTTGGCGCATACCTCTCCGCGGGAGTGGGCGGAGGGGTTATGTCGGACTCACCGGGGTAAAGAAAGATGTTGAAATGAAAATAGACCTACCGGAATACCGACTAAACCTACCACGGTGTTCCTCAACAAAACCTCTATCGACGGCGCCGCGAATCACTTGCGCATGCGGTCGCGACCCCGCCGAGGTTTCGGCCCGCCGCGCGCCGCGCCGTATGAAACGGCAGGCCACTACGCGAAGAGACCTACCCAAAGGCACTCACTCATTAATATACCCTACTGTCTCCCCCCTAGAGGGGAGACGGACTCGACACAGAGGCGCGCGTGAAAACACGCACACCGCCTCTCGGACCTGGTGCTGAACGGATGGCGGGCACCCCCAGGTCAAAACTCAGGGTGGCTGGAGGTCGTCTCGCGCCCTCCGGCGCCCGGCTCTGTGGTTGGGGAGAGGGTTTAAGCGCTCCCTCTCCCGCTCCGCCGCCTCCTTGACGGAAATCACTTCCTCACAGAAGGAGGCGACGGCGTTCCACGACCTCTCACTCCGGACCATAGACTGAACTACGGCTGGGAGCGAGAGGGCAACCGATCCCACTGCCGCAATCAACTCACGGCGCTGCGATGCCTAGGCGGAGCAAACAGCCAAAGTATGCAGCGCCGTGTCCTCAACAACGTCGCGGCAGTCACCGCAGTGGTGACAACCGGGTGTCTCTTGCCGGCGTATACGACACAGGAACTAGCCAAAACAACCGTGGCCAGTCAATACCTGTGTCAGCCGGAAGGTGAGGGCGCCATGCCGCCTCTCCAGCCACTCCTCAAACACGGGACTTACCGCCACGATCGTGGCGTGCCCAACGGGGTACAGCACATTTTTTTTTTTTTGATACCCAGGAAATGTGCGTGATGCACTACCCGCCGGCTAGGGGACGGCACCGGCGGGGCGTGTGGGACTCACCAGCTGAGCGCTGGTATACCCACTAAAATCTCTCATTAGCTCATCCATAGCAGGCCAGACGGGGTACTGCACCTGCACTAACTTATTGCAGCATAAGGTTATAGGGAATATAACTCGAAAAAGAGGTATATTTTTCGAGAACTTCGTAAAACTATAAAACGTAATAATAGTTACAAAAGAAAAATGATTATAAAAGTACAGAAATTATATGACCTAAAATAATATCAAGGGCCAAGATGCACTAATTAATTTACCTCAAGATAATGAATATATTTAAGTTACTAATAAGATAGGGTCCTGGTTACTTGTATTTTCCTCCAACTTTCTTCTTTACTTGTATTTTCTTGGTACACATTTTTTTTATTACATCTAAAGACTTATATGTAACTATGGCTATTAACAATAAAACGACGATCGCGTACAGTACGAAAAGAGCGACACTACACAATTTCTTTTGGTTTCACATGTTTCACATTTTACACTATTGGCACTACTTTTCAGAATGTAATTTAGATGACGTACATATGTCGTCTAAGTCTATTCCTTTCAGATCTACAGGCTCCATTACTGCGGCGTCAGCATATTATCCTTGCGGTAACTTAGGTAAGTAAATAATCGGTACTGACATATATTCCGTCGGCAGTGAGTAAGATTGACGTCCTTGTATATGGGCATTTTCTATATAAACGTCACACTCTTCATCTACAGTTAATATATAAGTGCCTCGTATTCGTATGCGCTCCTTCGTGTTTTCATTGCCACATGTTTGTGAAATAACTTGGTAATGTTTGGAATAAACTATCCACCTATTTGGACCAATCCTTTGGATTTTTAGTTTACTTTACGTGGAAAAGACCGTGACAAGGTGGTATGGTATTTCAATAATTGTTCAATACAAGTTTCCTTAGCGTACTGGACGATATTATTTTCAGAGCAAAGGTATTCTTTAGCTGTTATCTCTTGGCATGGTTGGTCAATCGAACGATATCTTGTCCCTTCTACTAATAGGTAAGGAAATAACAAGGGTTTGGTTAAAGGAATCATCGCTTTTAAGGTAAGTTTTTACACATAAATATTCTTCAATATTAATAAGATTTTGATTGTTTACAGAATACATTAAATTATCATGTTTACTATTAGATTAGATTAAGAACATTATTATTAGATTAAGAACAGATTGTTCTAACAAGTACAATAATTCATTGGAATTTATTACGGCCTTATGTAGTACAGACAATTTACTAAAAGCCAAGGCCGTTTCTAACTTACTAGTTGTTATACAGGGTGATTTTGAAATCGTGTAATTCCTTTTAACCACGCATTCTACTGGTGATATAGAATAACCCTGACCATATTTTTATTTAATTAGAATTATTGTTCCATTTTTTTCGTGAAATGGTGTCAGATAGTCATATGTTAACCAACCGAGGCAATTTTATTTTTTTTCTAATTAAAATAAAAAAACATATTAACAATTAATGTCGTAAATAATAACGGGCGGTCCTTTTTATTGCCACTTCTTATTTACGACATCAGTTATTGTTATGTTATTATTTTTAAATTAGTAAAATATTAAGATTGTGTCAGGTGGTTGAAATATGACTATTTGAAATCATTTCATGAAAAAAATCTGTACTCTAATTTTGCCGAAACCATTATTCTAATTAAGAAAAAATATTGTCAGGGTTATTCTATATCACCAGTAGAATGCGTGGTTAAAAGGAATTACACGATTTCAAAATCACCCTGTATAGTTCTAAAGTTTACATAATGTACTGGTAAAGTAATCCAAATACATAGGTCATATAAATTGAATGATTATTACTTGTATTTAATATTATTCACAAGGCCTACAATTAATTTGATGCGTGCGTTCATTTTACTAGTATTTTCATTAATTATTTCCGTAGAGCTTAGGAAATGATCCAACATTTCAGATATCACAGTGAATTTATTTGATATTGCCTGCTCTTTTGTTTGAATGTTATTTATTAATGAGTTGGATATATCTAATCGCATCTGCGTGGTCAAGGTTACCTGTTATAAATTATAATTTTAATTAATGGTCCTAAAGAATTTCTAAGGCCACGTTTAAATCTTTTTGAAGGTATTAACTGCTGTAATTTTCTTACGAAACTGTAGAAGTAGAGTATATTCGTAATGAAACATTACGAATATACTCTACTTGTGTTTTAAGATTCATTAATTCATCCATATAGGATCTATTAGGGTGTAGCATTTGACTAAATTCAGAATATTTTTGAATATTGAAAGACAAATCAAAAATGTACTTATGCCTTGTAGTTTGATAATTTTTACTATAGACCATTTATCGTGTTGCACAAAAGCTTGACCTAATTTTACCGGGAGAATACCAGGATTTTGGTTACTCTCTTACTCTCTACTGCTTGAAGGGCCAGGTTTGGGAGAGCCCAATTGATCGTTGTCCAGTTCAGCGGGACTATACACCACCTGTGGAGGATGTTTTATATTTTTAACAGGCACTTTTGTGTCTCTATTTTTAAGCTTTATTGGTACAATATTGCGCTCTATCTGTCTTGTGACAACAGCTTTTTGTAACTTTGGTTTATCTTTAGATTGTCTTTTATTAACGGCTTTAGCAAAAATCGGCTGTCTTAATGCTAATTTTGGTTGTGCCTCTCCACCCCACTTGGCTATAATCTTTTTTTATCATTTAGCTTGAGTTCTTTTCTTATGGTCCTTAATTAGTTGCTGTGTGTACGCTTTATCAAATTTAGAATTTAATTCGGTGTGACCAAATGCGACTTCAAAAGGTGTTAAATCTGTGCTACTATAGATCGTGTTATTATAAGCCATAACAGCATATGTCATCACAGACGCTGCGTCTGTGAATTTCCTTTCATATTTGGCTAACCTATACACTTCTATTATTGTAGAGTGAAAACGTTCTGGTAACCTTTTAGAATTTGGGTTGTTGGGTGTAGTAATATGCAATTTTATTTTATGTAAGTCCGTAAATTCCTTTAATAATTCGTTGTTAAATTCAGTACCCGGGTCAGAACTGATTTTCTGTGGTAATCTGTAGAAAGAAAAGTATTTCAATAATGCCCTGACTACTTCAGGCGTTGAGCGAGACAGAATTTCTACAGCTTGGCCTAATTTACTGAATGCATCGATAAATGCTATATAGTATTTAGATTCTATACTAAATATATCAATAAAATTTCCTGGAAAGGTGCCTTCTGGGTTTGTGTAAGTTGTAATACTAGTTTAATGGGATTTCTGTCGTATTTAGCACATTGGCAATGTTCACACGCATTAATAATAGCGGTAACAGTCTCATTAAAATTTTGCCAATTACGACGAATTTGTTTTATAGCTTCTGAAAACCCGCGATGACAAGTTTCGCCCTCGTGTAATTTAATAGCAAGAGCTTTTTGTTCTTATTCATTTTCTATATAGACTACTCGCTCGGTGCATTCATATACTCATATACACATACCATACCTTTCTTAAATAAGGCAATTATAACATTACTAAAATGCATTATATGTACCGGGTTTTCAAAATAAATTAAGTAAGTATTTAGTTTTTGGTATTATATATTTTTGTAGAAAATCTTTGGTATGCTCATGGTTGTCAACGGAAAAAAATTCTTCTAATACCTTTTGATTATCTCTAGATAAATCTCTGATTTGGGTATCATTTCGGAACCAGCTAAAAACGAGTATTTGGTTTAGTTTTCTATCTACTGCCTCGTGTAGAATAGGAATTCCGTGGGATTCCGAATCTTTAGCTGAAGGAATTGTTTGTGGAGATGCGGATTTAGACGGTATGGGATATTCAGGTGTTTGTTCAACTACTACTGTCTCGATGTCTGAAATGGTTATCGGACTTGCTGTGGCTTTTCTTTCAGAGTCAGATATAGAAATGGTCCTAGAGTCTTCGTCGTTGTGTGCTGTCAGTAATTTGTTTGATAACATCGTCTAAATAGCTTTGAAGTCTTTTCTCTTTCTCATCTACGTTAACAATCATTGAACTGTTGTCGGGTTCGTTCGTTCCTAGAGCATTAAGCTTAATGAGACAACGAGTCTGTGTTTAGGTTTTTTCCATTTTTATATATAATCGTACTCCTGTAAGCCCAATCGCCAACGCGTTAACTTGCTATTTGGTTCTTTGAGTTGGTATAGCCAGACTAGGGGTCTAAGTTCAGTATATATGTCAAATTTATGTCCATACAAGTAGAGTCTGAATTGTTTGGTTGCCCATACGATAGCTAACAACTCACATTCAATAGTACTATATACTTTTTCGGTATCTGTCAAAGGTTCGGCTAACATAGCCTATGGGTGTGTCGCTAACTACAGGACCTTGTCACAATACCGCGCCAATTGCGACTTCAGAGGCGTCGATTGTTAGTACAAATGGTCTTGTCAAGTCTGGGTTCTGTAATATGGGGGCGTTAACTAATAATTCTTTACACTTTTGAAAAGCCTCTGTGTATTTTTGATCGATGATAACTTTCCTACCTTTTCTTAAGCAAGCCGTCAATGGTTCAGTAATTTTGGAAAAGTCTTTTAAAACCCTATGTAATACCAATAATATACAACCAACAAAACCTAAGAATCGTTTAATTTCTGTATGTGTCCGTGAAATAGGGTACGTAAGAACTGCTTGAATTTTGTCATTGTTAGGTTTTAGTCCCTTTTTAGTCAAAGTGTGTCCCAAGTACTGCACTTCCTTACGTAAAAATTCGGATTTGTCTAATTGTATTGTGTCTATTCGTTTGGCGTAGTCTGTCCAAGACAGATCGTAGTCTTTTTATATGATCTACGATTCCTGATCCGTAAATAATTATATCATCTAAGTAGACTAAACAGTGCATACCCTGTAGGCCACTTAAAACATTGTCCATTATCCATTGGAAGGTGGCTGGAGCTGTTTTGAAGCCAAATGGCATATGTAGAAATTCAAAATGTCCATTCTGCGTTGAAAACGCTGTTTTCTCACAGTCAGCTTTCTCTATTTGGTTTATAACCAAAAGCCAAATCAAGTGTAGTGAAATAATTGCTTTTACCTAGTTTGTCAAACAAGTCACACATGTTAGGAAGTGGATACTTCTCATCAATAGTAATGTCATTGAGTCGGCGATAGTCTATGACCATTCTATATTTCACCTGACCTGATGCGTCTTTTTTTGGGCACTATATGTACGGGGGCACTTCAAGGCGAGTGTGACTCTCGAATGACGTTGTCTTTCAAAAGCTTTTCTGCCTGAAGTTTGATTTCTTCAGCTTGGGCTGGAGGTTGTCTATAGGGTTGAACATAAATTGGATCTTCATTAACGGTACGTGATGTTTAACATGGTTAGTAAAGGTTAGGGGAAGCACTTCGCAGTAAAATAAGTATTTGTCCTCATGACAAAGAAATTAATTAAGTCACTTTCCTTTTGGTTTAGGTGGTCTAGTCGTGGATCTCTCGCTGCCGGCCGTGATCAAAGCCATGGCCGACAGCGAGAGGAAGTGGGCAGCGGTCGCGTCATCTCACATCTCGCAGAAGGAGGCGGCGGAGCGGATCCGTGAAGAAAGTATCCTTGCGGATCCGAGCCGTCGCCGGCGAACGGGGCGGCGCAGGCGCGCTTACGCGCGCCTAATGCCGCCATAATGAAGGCCGCGGGCGGGAGAACGGGGATCTTCCGTCCGCCAGCCATTGAGTCGGTCTGAGGCCCTATGTAGTGCCGAGAGCGTCGCCGAAGAGTTGTAGACTGCTGGGTGGGTCGCTGAGGTAGTAATTTTGCCAGCGGCCCATCCACTATACAAGGCAGCGAGCGTGCACACCGTGGGGTTTTGGTCCGTAGGCCCGAAGTACGGGAGAGCCGGACATAACCCTATGCATCAGGAGCATATCCACACATAAAAAAAAAGAAAATGGTGGTCTAGTCGTAACTTCTTTAAATTATCTGTAAGCAGTGAGTCAATCTCAACATCCGTTAAACCAGTCGTGTTATTGACTAGACACTGTTAATTCGTGAATTTAGAAACTTTATAAAGTGCTGTGATAGTCAACTTTGCCTCAAGGTAAATAGCATTTTGTATAACAGTTGAGGCAAAATAATTTTCGCATTTAAGTATTGCAGCTGGCATTCGAATGCCATCATGAAACTATTTATGATTTAAAATAGCAAAACCATCTTTCTGATTTACAGGTAAACTTACTTACCTACTCTATGTTATGGTGGCCTAATGTAAATAAATTTAAATTCAAGGTCTGTATTACAAATAATGGAAATATTAATATCATTTGTTTTTAAAATCCTTTCCTTGAAACTTATGTCAGCTCTGAGTCGAGACATTAGGTCCATTTCTATCAAACCAAATGGTTCATAGAATGTTAAATCGGCAAAATATTCATTAACTTTTCTAGGACTTATGAAAGACCTCATAAGTCCTATAAAAGTCAATGAATATTGCATGCAGTACTAGACGGCCCGTATCTAGCATGAATTTTCCATTTATGTCGGGAATATATACGATATGTCTGTTTACCAGTGTCGAAGACTTAAGGGGAGTGAAATATGGAATTTTATCGACAAATCACTATCATTAATTTATACACATTAGTTGATTGTCTACATTATTAGCTTTCAAATGAGACATCTTTCGTCTTCCTAAGACGTCTACATCGATAGCAATGATTAAAACAGTACAGGCGCCCGAGCTTCGACGTAAAAAATACAAAATGGTTGCCATTTTATCATGGAGCGGGCAAGAGAAAATTGACATAGTGATTTGTCGATAAAAAATCCATATTTAACCCCCCTTAAGTCTCCGACACTGGTAAAGCATATTGTATATAAGGATGTTTTAAATTAGCATCATCATCATCATCTGAAAATTTTGTACGTCATCTAAATCATTCCTATTTTCAGGTGAGTACGGTATGTCCGCATTCGCGTCAGGGGTCTGATCTACACAATCATCGCTAGTATACGTATTGTAATGTACGCGCATCACGCTAAAACTACTGCACGAGACTAAATGATCTAACTTAAAATCTGGTGCGTGTTATAGATCGACTTCTATTTACATTTATAAAGCAAGAAAAACGTAGATAGATAGGTTCCAAATTTACGGGCACAAGCTTGTTTGTTTGTAAGTAGGTTTAATAAAAATAAAAAAGATTTGTTCGATGCCAATTATAATTAAGTGCCAGCCAACGACTGAGGCAGTTTCTACAGGTAAGTATCAATTTAATTTCGAAATGCCGAAATTACGCCAGTACGACTGAGGCAGCTTCCACAAGGATCAATCTAGTTGAGAAAACTGCCATTAGAATAGAAATATGCCAGTATGGCTGAGGCAGCTTCCACAAATAAGGATCAATCTAGTTAAGAAAATTGCCATTAAAATAGTAATAGGTGCTACTGCTGCAGTTCCCCTGTAACGTTGCCGAAGACTCGCATATCTATTTTACCCCTCCCGTACCATTCCTTTCATCTTTAATTTGAGTCGGCAACGTGCGAGAACTACAGAGGATATTGCAAGCGATCTTAGGCTACACTGCTAGGTAACCGGTAACCGCTTACCACAAGATGGACGGTACGCTTATTTACCAATATTAATAGGTACACTCAGGCTAATTACTTAACTAGAAATATCTGGTATATTTTAAAATCTCTTTCTGTCGCTAATCGTTTACAAGCCTTAGATCACTCATCCAATGTGCCTGTATCACCAAACAATGATAGAAGTTATAAGCTATATGAACTTTCCTCCTCGCCGCAATGGTAACCAGATGCAGGTAACTGTCGAAGTTATCTGCATCCAGTATATTTATTTTGGGAAGTAATGACGTCGCTCAAGGTGAAGATACAGACCGATAACATTAAAATGTGAAGTGTGTATTGATTATTTACTTTTCCTTCCAGACATTTTTGATGTGAATGACCTAGGGATTGCTGGTTCACATATTTTGTGTGTTTATGAATTTATAAGTAAAAACCAGCATGTAACACGCTGGAAAATCTGATTAATTAATCACAGAAATATTTGAATAACACAGGAATTGAACGTAGTAATGTGAATGGGTTTAAATAAACGCACAACGTACAATTTGGGCAGACTAAATCTCACATGCTTTTTAATCTATATAGACAACAGAATTTCATTTGTAAAACTGCAAGGTAAATAAAAGGAGAGTATATATAATTTCAACTTATTTATTAGAATATTATTATAACTAACTATTTAATATTTATTGTATTGGTAATACCTAATACTCATGGTACGATTGTAATCCTAAATCGCGAACTGAAACAGAGATCACGACACAATGCGACTATAATTACTAAGAAGGTAGGACTTGACCGATAATAAAAAAGCAAGCCAAACCACTGCTTATTAGATTTATTATTGCATTTATAGTCAGTTTTACTTAGTTGTGCTATTAACTAAAGGTTATCCGAAATATAAATCGTGGGCTGTCTCACTCTTGCTACGTTAAAGAAGAGAGATGGCGAGAATTATATCTTATAGATAAATACTATTTGGAGGTTGTGGACCAGGCCTTTAACATTGCAAAAAGCATCAATATCAATATAAGGAAAAATTACAACCATGAGCATTCATCAGCAGCATCAACAATTTTGTACCCCTTTTGAAACTATAAAAGAAACAGAATAGAGAAGTTGCCTATGTTAAACGTTGTACTTATATTATTTTACTTACAAGAGATAAATAGCAATCAAAATAAATCTTTTTGTCGAAATAGTATCAAAATAAATAGCAAGATAAGGGAACAACTCATATTTATAATTTAATTTAAAATAAAATCTTGACCTGTAGTTGGGATATTTTGCAATCTACCACGGATTTAAATAGCGATTACGTCACAGTTTGTATCGTGCAACATTTTACAAACAAAAGATTTAGTATGATTTTATCTTATTTAACATTGAGTAAATTTAAAAATTTCTTGTTCTTTTGGTTTGGTGTGTGTAAAGATTTGCAATATTTCTATTGTTTATGCTAACTCCTAAATAGGTGAATTAAGTTTCAATGTTATTTTCGTTTCTGCTTGCCAATGGTTATTATCTTTCCTTCACAAATTTAGCGTCTCATAGTAACTCTAAACGTCTCCAATCATATACTACTGAACAAAGACATCAATAATATTGGTGTCGGTCTTAAGATAGTTTTTATAAACTTACGATTTAAGTTTATGAAGAATTCTATAGAATATAGTACAGCATAGCAGTATAAACAGTGGCAAGCTTATGTTATGTCAGAGTATACAACGTTATTCTTACTTAGTACGAAACCTGAAAATAGTTTGTTCAGAATCAGCAATAGAATCGATTACAATAGTTTTTAAACCATGTTATATTTTATCCCAAATGTCTATCAAAATTTGTTAAAATAGGACACACTATTTAATAGGTAAGAAACGGCCGGCCGCGCCGACGGCGGCCGGTAGGCATTTATCGAACAAGCCACAATACATAGTTAAATGCTTAGATCATTCATAGTTTGGGCATTCCCCTTTCGGTGTGCACCCTGCACCGCTACCCGCGCCCCCGGCTCGTCCCGCGGGGCGCCCCGCCCGCGCCCGCAGCCCCCGCGCCCCCCGCGCCCGCAGCCCCCGCGCCCCCCGCGCCCGCAGCCCCCGCGCCCCCCGCGCCCGCAGCCCCCGCGCCCCCCGCACCCCCGCCCCGGCCAGTGAGCGGTCACTGGCGCATTGGGTGACAATATCTCCGCGAGGACAACGGTGCAATTATATCAGCTGACAGCTTAGTGAGGTTTTATTATTTCTGATTCTTTTTTAGTTTTATTGATTGTTCTTATAATAATATGTCTGGGGTGTTTCGGCTTTTGTACCAAGTAAGAATAACGTTGTATATATAAAATAATTTCAATAAAAGATTAGATTTCCATTTTAATATTTTGTGTTTTATAGGATCGATCGTAAATACGATGCCTTAACTTAAGGGTTGCCAACGCTTTTATTTTCAATCTAATTGGCAACACTGGTTTTTATATACTTTGAATTCATCTGTACTTCAACACTGACATTTTGAACATTATCTAACTATCATTAATTATATATACCTCACCTACACAACACAGTAAAAACAATTAATCAATTAACAGTCACAGATAAAACTTCTTATCATACATTAAGAGTATAATAATGTATACATAATGAGTAATTAACATGAACGTGCAATCTTCCCACACAACAATACATGAAAATCATAGAAAAAATACTGCACTATAAATAAGATTTGTAAGTAGAGTTTTCCATCAGTGTTGTCTGACATCAGTCTTGATGTATGTATACATAATTGTATCCAAAGACTATTATGATGTATTAGTGCTCGGTTTATTATATTTGAATAACGAAACGTTTTAATTCCGAATTCTAAAGTCCTAAGCAGATATGCAGATTATCATTCCATACCATTCTATGAGAGGTTCAGCTGTATCGGCTTTATGTGGGGATTCACTCAAATTAGTTTAGGAATATGTTAGCCAGGCATAATCTACCTATCCACAATGAAGTGCTCGTTTAAATCCACTAAGGTCACACGTCTCTGTTACTGTCGCCGCGGCTGTGATCCGAATCGTACCATTGTTACCCTAAGTCTCTTTAACTTGCATATCACTATTCGCTTTAACTTGCATGTTGTCGCCAAATTCTTCAAGAGATATAAAACTGTCACTTTCTATAGACATCTCGTGGTCCTTATCGCTCTTGTCGTTTTGTTCCATTTCTTCTCTCTCTTTGTAGCATTCAACCTCCTCTATCGCAGAATATATAGCTTTCTTTTCAATCTTGGATAATATCTTTTTATCGTGAAATGCGTGGTTGTGGAGATTTGCCCTGTAGAAAATAATATAATTAAGTATTCTAAAGACATTCCGACTTGTATCTATACTAATATTATAAAGCTGAAGAGATTGTTTGTTTGGTTGAACGCGCCAATCTCGGGAACTTCTGGTTCGAATTAAAAAATCTTGTGGTGTTGGATAGCCCATTTATCGAGGAAGGCTATATGCTATATAACATAACGCTACGACCAACAGGAGGGAAGCATCAATTAAAAATGTTGCAAAAACGGGAGAAATTCTCTTATGTAAAGCAAACGAAGTTGCGCGGTTCAGCTAGTTAATTATATCACTAAAATTACTATTACTAGAAGTTAGTAATAAATCATAGTCAACTCACTAGGATGTACTGTATGCGTAATTATACATGTAATGAGGTTTACGCATACATATATGACTAAGATTTTGTGACAGGCATAACAGCTAGAATATATAAGTAGGTACTTATACCTACTATTTCACACTAAAGATAACGTGAGTATCAATAATATTAACGTAAAGAACGGTAAGAATACGATCAAGGGAGATAGTCATTCACATGTAGAAGTAAATATGGCAATCTCTGAAATTCAGCCAAATAGTCTCCAATAACGGCATAGAACGGACTTTGGCTAGCCAAAATTTTCTTTAAAAGATAATGTTAAAAGTTTTACCACGGCAGTGACAATTTTGGAAGACATGCCTACGGTTAAACTTGTCGAAGTGCATCAAAAACTAAGTAATCTCATAGTAGGAACTGTGAACGCTGGCTATGCTCTTGCATAGCAGAGTTCAGAGTGCCTACTATGAGATGAGTACATATCTAAGATATTGTACTTAATTAGTTCGTCCAAACATGAAACTTATTACGATAACGCATACAAATTATGAACGAAAATCAAATTTTAATTTCTTATAACGGTTTCTCCGGCACTATAGGTAATGCCTGTGTCGCGGGGGACTTTACAAACATTCAAATAACGGACGCAAAGTACACCCAGACACGGAACAACCATTTGTTTATCACACGAAGTCCCGTGTGGGATTCGAACCCACAACACTCGGCGCAATGGCAGAGGCGAGCCGTCCACTTAAGCCACTACGCCATCCGCACATTCATACCTACATCATGTCATCGCGACAGACATGGAGATTTCAGTACTTGAACGTTACAAAATAGTTGACTGACCTGTTGAGTACAACATTCTCTTTAGTAGTGACATACGCTGTGCATTTATTATTTCTATAGTCCACGCACCGCCAGCGCCGGAGTCCCGACCGTGTAGTCGAGTGCAGATTGTATATATACCGGTTCAATATTACTTGCAGCGAGCCTCTGATTGATACTGTGAACTGCAGTTTGGATGACGCTGAAAAGGAATATTATCGTACATATTGTTGGTGCATCTTTCACAAAGGTAGTAGAGTATCGTACATTGAATTGATATTTAGATCTACACTCCATTTGGTTAGGTACTTAACTAAAGGTAAACAATCTTGATGTGACTTTTTACACTAACAAATAAACTACTGTTTAAACTAACGGTTCAATTGATTTAGTAATCATTATTGTTGTATTTACATTGATCTTTAGCAGCATTTTATTTTTAAACTGCGTTTTTAGATAAAAATATTCTACAAGATTGTTTACCTTTAGTTAACTACCTAACCAAATGGAGTACTTTAGCAAAGGAGTTAATTTTCAAGTATTTATTAATTTGAACTTCTTGACCATTTCGTTCATTTAAGTTCTTTTCAGTTCGATTCACAAGCTAAAGTATAACATGAAATGGTAAATGTTACGTTTAGTGGGTGATTGGATATGCGACGGTTTACTAGTTAGCCCTTCAGTAAGAATCCGCTCAAACATTTGTAATGAGCGTGAATTGCGTGGTGCTACCAGAAAACGTAATTCATTGAAATTTACATGCTAAATTATTATTTAAGCGCTATATTATATTTTAAACAATATTATGTTGTAGTAGTGGTATTGAATATTGTAGTGCCATTCGTTGGCCAAAAGGTACGGCTATTACTGTAGCTTATAACTACAGACAGTTATAACTTTAGGGGAAACACTGGCACAAATTCTAGTCCTCTTACTCTCGCTGTGTAAGCAGTCGTATATTGCTGCCTGGAACTCTGCCAGCGCTACTCGCCTCAGAATGATAATACAAGATTATAGATATTTACCTATTGGAATCTTCACTAAATCCTGTAACAGATGTCGAATTGAAAGGTAATGCTACTACCGCCATCTTGAGTATTCTGACAACCAGACTATCTCAAGTTATTATGATCCTTTTTTCTATTGCAATAGTTGAGGTTGTAATCAGGAGTATGTAATATTATTCAATTACTACTTACGTTTATCAATACTAATACTATTATTAATTTCTTTAGTAGGATTGTCCTCCATTTTAAATCCGTCATCAGAGTCCTGTGTGGTGGAGTCGTCTATTAAGTCTGGATAGTCGTGCATATCTTCTTTTGGTGCAGATGGATGCGATATTGGTTCACTTGTTGTCCTATAAAAAACACAACCTTACAATAACAGCGAAGTGATACTCGCTCGCATATTTTACAGTTCTACCTCAATCCATTAATAGTTTTATTAGTTTACTATCTTTTATCTAGTATGATCATCATGCGCTATATCTTTACAAGCATACTATTCTCATAATAAATCATTTCTTTGTCAGAATATGAGTACAGACATGATGATAAAAATACATGGTATCTAGTTCTTTCCATATTCTGCCATTAGCTAGCATACAAATGTTTTTTGGATAACAGTTAGGTAAGTTATCTGATACATTCTTAATTTCTGTGGGCATTATTATTTTAAAGAATTAATTTCGATATATTTATATTATTAATTTAACAAATTATACACAACTTATTTAAAGCTCACCGATCTGACTACCATGCATTACAGCTTTACTAGCACTAGTTTATAGTTTGCCATCTGACCGCGCCCTTAATGCTAAGCACCCATCATATGGGTAGTTGTTTACCAAGGTGTGTAGCAGCATCCTCCTTTTGTGTAAGAGAAACTTCACCCTTAGTTCCACAAATGTTTAATTATCTGAATATTTGTGTTTATTCATGTGTTGATACTTGTTACTATTTGTTTAGGGACTAATCCCACCTACACTCCCACAGCTGTAACACACTTGTAGCGGTAGATTGGCAGTGACGACCATGGATCACTCAACTGCCAGTAGAGATAGTTTAAAATCTCTTATTGTTAGAGTACATACACATACTTACATTGATGGTCCGCGTTTGATAAAAATTTTCGTCGCTTTTGCTGGTAGACTGATCTGTAGAAAAGAAAACATTCAAACTTTATTTTAATGAATATTTGACTTAAAAACTAGCTGTCGCCCGCGGTTATGTCCACTTTTATTTACTGCACTATTGTTTAAAACCTATGTTACTTCTAAAGATATAATAAATGGATAAAGGTACGTTCCTATAGTGAAAGTATTTTATGAGTTTATTCATCAAACAAAGATACAAATTAGCCACTATATGATATTACATAGATACATACATACATATAAATAAATGTCATACCTCATCCAGCTTGTCTGAGACAGGCACTATCCGTTTTGGGGTACCAACATGACACAAATCGGTGGTTTCTAAGTGTGGTATGGTGCCAGACATCTTTATAGGTAAAGCAGCACCAGTTCCCTGAAATTAAATAATACTTTTTACCACACATATACATATATACAAAGTCACACATTTTACTTATCTAATCTTAGACCAACATTATATTTGATAAATAACAATCCTAACTTGCATGTCGGAGAGCTTTCCATGATGTTCTCAAAGATATACATAATATATAAGTCTGCCAACCTACACTGGGCCAGCATACTGGACTAAGGCCTAACCCTTCTCACACCAAGAAGACGCCCATGCCTAGAAGTGAGACAGTTTAATACAGGGCTGATTATTATATATCAGACTATAAGATCTGCTTGATCAATTTGTTGTTACCAAAATCTAAGTTGTAACATAGAATATGACAATTTGCTCTCTAGACTTATATAGGTTTACACTATATATCCATTCCACGCCTTTAGCCTATTGAGTTGCAGTACACTAGTGACTAAACACAAAAAGTTTTTAATTATGTCTGGCATTCTAAGACTTGACAGATTAAGGATGTTGAACTGTGTACAGTCAATGTGCTTGTGATTATATTGACTAATTAACATGATAAACTTACAATATTCTCGAGTCCCTTTATGTGAAGAGATTTAGCTGTTTCTGCAAATGATGAGAGACAATCTGCTGGCACTACCGCTTCTCCTGTATACATGTATTCCAGTAGCAAACATAGTATTCTATGTGATACATTCTGTAAACATAATAATATTCATATTATTTAGTATACGTACTATTTAAAATCATTGATTATAGTGATATAATCTTTCTTGTAAATTTATTAAACTAATTTCTTTTTTATGTAGTAACATAAGTATTTACTAAAATTTTCTACCTATTGGAAAGTCCTAGGTTTTAATTCATAGGTTCAAACCAAGTGTTATATTTCTTACTAGGCAATCTCAATAACATAATAGAGGTTGAAACTGTTCTTGAGCTATGACATACATTCTCGTCACTTTACACTAAACTTAAACAAAGTTAAAAATCTGTGGCCATCACCTCAATCTAACTTTTAGTGGATACATTTTCACCCACTATAATGTTTATAAATCTTCTAGTTACCATCATGATTTGAGCTTGAGCTTTAATCTCTTCAACAGTCTACAGTTACATTATAAATATAATACAGGATATGTACAATAGTAGTATGTTGACTTGGATACTTTCATACTCTCCCTGTATTATACCAACTTACATTTAAAAATATAACAGGATGTTGACACGGGGCTGATGTAATAAGGTCTTTAAGGTAAGGACTTGCCAGTGCCACCAACATTTGATGAACTTTAACAAAGTGACCATCTGCAGCTATAGTCATATCTACAAACTCTCCATTCTGAAATTGATATAAAAAGTGAAGTATTTAAATATTTATAACTTATGATTCATGTTTATCTAGATGAAGTGGATAAGCTACATGGATAAATTAATGAAAATAATACATTTTTTATACTCTTTTAAAGAATTACATTAAATCATTAAGAGTAAAGTTACCTGTTTAGTTTCAAGTAATTCTACAAGATACCAATATAAGCATTGAATAAATTATTGTATGAAATTGGTAAATGGCAATTAATTCATGGAATATCTTCAGAACATAACCCCTATTCAACTATATGTGTTACAGATCTCTATAGTTAAGTAAAATTTAGAACAGATGCTGCATAAAATGCCTAATGATTTTAGATGATTTGAAAAGCCTGTTCGACGTAAGAATAAAAAAATTACCTGCTGCAAGGCGCTAAAACCACTGCAAATACTAGATTTATAAGCATCCCAAGATAAAGAGAACTGGGATTGCACCATTTTTAAATTGTTCTTAGAACGGTAACAGTAATCTTTAACTGCACTACATCAACAAAAGCACGTAAATCTATTTGTTATTTTCATAACATTTCTCTATCCAAACAATTTTATTTTTTACAAGCTTGTTGTCTTTAGCTTCGAGATGTTTTTAAACGTCAACGTCACAGATGAAACAACATCATTTGTTCAGAAACATAACCAATCAAACCGATAAAAATAGAGAATATAATGGTAATAGAGCCTTAACTAAAACTATTATAGTGCAGCATTTATTTTACAGCAGGAAAGGCGTCGCTCAGCGATATAAAAATAACTGAACTAGATACGATGTACCTACTATTGTAGCCGACAATTTTGTCTTTGTTTTTAAGGCCGTTCAACTATTGCGTAGGCAGAATTTTGTCATTTTTAACCGCTCACTCCCCCTTGTCGGCAAATGTAAACAAAGCTTTTAGCCCTCCTATGCTTATGCTCCTAACCTCCTTTCCGTTTTCGAGATAAATAGGGCTGCCACATATGTATGATCAATTTAAAATCTTGTGAATTTTATAAAAAGTTAATATAATAAAATTATTATGACATGTAAATGAGTAAATATGAATATCAAGAATGCATCTTAAAAGATTTGGACATGATTCTATTAAGATTTCATTAACAGCTATATTTAGAAATTATTCCACATTTGAATCTGGTATTTTTATATATTAACAGCTGAAAACCGTACAAAATAAACCTACACATATTTTTACAGCATGTATTCACTTAATTTGTTTCTACAATAGCTGGGCACAGAACCGTTAATCCTTAATGAAATTAACTTTACGAGTAACGGATAATGATAAATTATTTTAAAGTCTTTTTAACGGCCTTTAACTCTCTAAGTCCGTAAATCATTATTTTGGTGTTTACTAGCTTTTACCCGCGGCTTCGCTCGCTTGGGAATAGTACTTACTAGTCCGGATGAAAGACGAACAATGATTTCGGCATTGTTCGTCTGACGTCGTAAAAATCTTCGTAACTATGGTTACATATATCAATATAATAATTTGTTTGACAAAGATAGGTAAATTAACCTGTATAGATCGAAATCTAAATGAAAAACCGTAATAACTATCAAACTTAAAATTTTAATCAGTTATGGTTAAAATTCGACCACTAGGCGACCGCTAGTAAATAATTTATAAACCAAAAGATTAAACTGATTTTAAATTATTTACATGTCCTACCTAAGCTTCTATAACCAAAACTTTTAAATAAGGAAAGCTACGTTTGACTACATCCATCATATAAATTTTATTATTACGAGTTATGTAAGTGTTAACGATTAATCTTAACTTCCGATTAACATCTGAGCAACGTTGTTAGATAACTTTTAATTAACGTTGTCCAGCTATGGTTTCTGTTTTATTAATAACTACTTTGTAAGTTTAGCGTCGGGACGTAATCAAACCAATCGAAACTAGAGGGAAGTAAAGAGATACTAGGTGGACAGCAGCGCCTAGTGTTGAAGACTTCCGTCACTGGGATTCGCCAATCCGTCTGCCAAGCGTGGCGATTATGGCAAAGCCCCCCAAAATTATTCACATTCGTAAAAATCGGCCTCCAGTTCCCGGCGGCCCCGCTAGTCCTGGCTCAGGTAGCGGCTATGGTAACGGCAGGGCAAGGGGTGCTAAGAATCTCCGGCAGAGATCGTGCTACCACCAACGACGACAATTGGCCCCGGCAACATTTAACACGTGCACACTGCGGAGCGACTAGAAGATTGTCGAGCTAAAAGAATTGAGCAAGTTACAATGGGATATTATAGCCTATCTGAAGTCCGAAGCCAGGAGGAAGACTCGATAATACTCAAATCCGGTAACTTGCTCTTCTACCGGGAAGGTGACCAACAGTCCCAAGGTGGTGATGGGTTCATCGCCCACAAATCTCTCGTGAACAACGTGGTAAATATCGCGAGTATGTCGAGCAGGGTAGCGTATCCTATACTCAGAATATCTAAATATTATTCGTTGAAGGTCATACAGGTATACGCCCCGACCTCGGCGCACCTCGGTGAAAAGGTAGAAGCTATGTACGAGGACATATCTCGGGCTATACATAGCTCCAAGACTCATTACACCCAGGGGCGTGCACAAAGATTTCTGGTAGGGTATGCACGCCCTACCCGAAACCACTAGAGGGCACTACATTTCATTTATATATGTTTTTGTGTGTATATATATATCTGTGTATAATACATAAATAAAATATTTTACCAATTTCAGTTCAGCGACTTTTCGACATGGCACCATTGATGATTGTGTGTGTGGCCATCATGAATATCCAAATAAGTGACTGATGGTGAGAACAAGTCACCTAAATGATATCCATTGTAGCCTTGTAGGTATTACAAGGCCGTGAGATGTTAAGAGTGTTTTTCGCGCAAACAAACAAAAATAAATGAACGAAATTACTAACATACTTGACAGTAGGTATTATTTTAATTTTTATAAATCGAATCTACGCGCCTATCTTTTTTTAAATAATTCTGTAAAACGTCGTCATAAAAATTACAAGATCGTTTTAAAATCATTAAAAGTTCTTTTTCAATTGAAATCATAGACAAATCAGTGAGTCTGCTTTGGCCCTGTGTGTTTCGTAGATATGTATGGATTCTTTTTAAGCAAGAAAATGATCGTTCAGCTGATGCGCTACTAACTGGAATCCTAACTATTAATTTTGCTAATTTGTAAACTTCGGGAAATATGGCTGTTAAATTGTTTGTATGTAAATATTGAATAAGATCAAATATTCCCAACGTTTTTAATTCGTCTGATTTATAAACGCAACGGAGCTCATTCCTAAGGCGATCCGCCTTAAAAGAATGTTCATGCGAATTAATGAGTTCGACGATCGATTGCTCTGGAAAATTATTACAATACAAAGTATATTATTCATACGAAAGTTGATTGAAAAACTTAAGGTCTTTTAAGTTTTTATAACGACCACGACATTCGTTCAAGACATTGTCAATAATCTCGTTAAACACGCGCCTGTAATATTGTTGAACTTTGTCAACACCTCGTTTTCTTTTCGGTCGATCGCAATTTGTTTAACAAACAATATAGTTTATTTGTGTGTACACAGCCCGCTAGCCAGCTATAAATATCCCAATACTTTTTATTAAAAGAACGTGTCGTATTACCTTTCTGTTGTTTTAGAAATCGCGAACACAGCGTCCAAGAGAAATTATTTTATTTTTGTCATCAAAAGACAACGTCGAGAAAAAACCAGTTTTTAATTTATTTAAACACACTTCACCAACACATTTCTCACAAGTAATTTTCCATAATTTACAGTAATTCCGGTAATTTCACAAATTATTAAATTATCAATTATTAAGCGCTCAAAATCCCCTCGACAGCTCTGTGAAATAATTAATAATGGCGTACGATGCTATATTGCTAAAATAATAGGCCTATAATAAACGACAATTATAATTGTTTTGACAACTATTTAAACTGGTTGGATTTTCGTTGTAGGCAGTGCCTTCAGTCGGCGAGCAAACACGTGCATTTTACACACACAAGTAAAATATTTGTCTCGTAGACAGTGTAATCGATTGACGTTTAAATGTACAACCAATAAGCACGAAATATATCTGCTTCCAGACACGTCCTCTCTAATTATATTCCATTTGTTTAGTAGTTCGCTCAAGGACCAATAGATGGCAGTGGCACAAGCTATTTGTTTAGTAGTTTGCTCACGGACCAATAGATGGCAGTGGCACAAGCACTTATTGTATCTGATATTTTTTTTGTGTATTTATTATTATTCAGTTTGTAGTATTTAATAAATAGATTTCGATTATATAGATTTACATAGGCCAGCGGACTAGGGTATTAGCAGTGCTTATTTGCTTGTATGAAGCGCACGCGCCTGATTACACCATTGTCATGGGAGATTTTAACGCGAAACTAGGCAAGCGTGGCAGTGATGAGCAGAGAGTGGGGCAATTTGGATATGGACATCGTAACTCACGGGGCCAACTGCTGGCTAGCTGCATGGAGAAGGAAGGACTCTACATGATGAACTCTTTCTTCAAAAAGCGAGAATGCCGCAAGTGGACTTGGATTAGTCCCGATGGTGCGACCAGAAACGAGATTGACTTCATCATGTCGACAAAGAGGCAAATATTCAATAATGTCTCCGTGTTCAATTCGGTTAAAGCGGGCAGCGATCACCGAATGGTTAGAGGCACATTGAATATTAATACTAGCCTGGAACGGTCTAGATTGATGAAGTCCACGCTCCGACCAGCACCAGTTCATATCCGAAACCCCGAGAGCTTTCAGCTCGAACTCCGAAACCGCTTTTAATGCCAGGATGAGTGCGTAGATGTGGACGACTACAACAACAGGTTCGTGAATGCTGTCCATAGAGCAGGTTCTAAATTCTATAAGCCCCAAAAGACCAAAAGGTCAATTAAGATCACAGGTCCGACACTGCAGCTTTTAATACCGGCGCCTCATTAGATAGATCTCTAAATCTTTGACTCGCGACCTTCGCCAACACAACACAAATTGTGTCCGTGAGGGGATTGAGAGGAATAAAGGCTCCAAAGTGTTTGCGAATGATTTGTCTATTGGGAAAAGCCAGCTGACAAAGCTGAAGACGGAGGATGGCAGAATAGTATCGTCCAAACCTGAGCTCTTAAAGGAGATCGAGATGTTCTATGGACAATTACACACGACTACACGGCCACCTGTTATCACTCCAGCAACAGACCCTAGGGCTGGATTGATCCGACACTATACCGAAGATATCCCCCGACGTCAGCCTGCATGAGATTAGCATGGCCCTCAAACAGCTCAAAAACAACAAGGCGCGGGGTGATGACGGCATTACAACTGAACTTCTGATAGCTGGCGGATAAACCACTATGGCAGTTCTTCGGAAACTTTTAAATTCCGTCATACCCAAGGGAAAAATGCCCCAGGCATGGCACAAGAGTGCGGTGGTGCTTTTTTTCAAGAATGGCGATAAAACCTTTTTGTAGAACTACAGACCCATCTCACTTCTGAGCCATGTGTACAAGCTGTTTTCAAGGGTCATGAGGTCATCACTAATCGTCTCGAGAGTAGGCTAGACGACTTCCAGCCGCACAATACGGTTTCCATAAAGGCTATAGTACCATAGACCACAGACATACGCTGCAGTATAACCGGCCTTTATGCGTGGTGTTGGTGGACTATGAGAAAGCCTTCTATTCGATCGAAACCTGGGCAGTGCTGCAGTTTCTCCAAAGGTGCCACATTGACTACCGGTATGTCGAAGCGCTGAAGTGTTTGTAGGAAAACGACACCATGCTAGTCCGTCTCCAAGACCAAAGCTCGAAATCGATAAAACTACAGCGAGGGGTGAGACATGGGGATGTTATATCTCCGAAACTGTTCACGTTCACGTTGGAAGATGTATTCAAGCTTTTGGATTGGAAAGGACTCGGCATTAACATAAACGGCAAGTACATCACTCACCTTTGATTTGCCGACGGTATCGTGGTTATGGCTGAGGCCATGGAAGACCTCGGCATAATGCTCGAGGGCCTCTGTAGAGTCTACCGACAAGTAGGTCTTAAAATGAACATGGGCAAGACAAAATTATGCCCAACGTCCATGTCACACCTACTACTATTAAGGTTGGGAACTCTACCTAGAAGTTGTCGACAAGTAGCTATACCTGGGACAAATGATCCCGTTAGGTAGGTCCAACTTCGAGAATGAGGTCAATCGTCGAATCCAACTCGGCTGTGCAGCGTTCGGGAAGCTATGACATATCTTCACGTCCAAAATACCGCAGTCTCAAGACGAAAGTCTTTGATCAGTGTGTGTTACCAGTGATGACTTACGGATCAGAGACGTGGTCGCTCACTATGGGCCTTATCAGACGGTTCAAAGTCACTCAGAGGGCGATGGAGAGAGCTATGCTTGGAGTTTCCCTTTGGGATCGAATCAGAAATGAGGAAATCCGCAGGCAAACTAAAGTTGTCGACATAGCTCTCCGGATAGCCAAGCTGAAGTGGCAGTGGGCATGGCACATAGCAAGCAAAACCGACGGCTGTTGGGGCAGAAAGGTTCTAGAGTGGCGAATACGCACCGGAAGACGCAGTAGAGGTAGGGGCCCCCCACAAGATGGACCGACGACCTGGTAAGAGTCGCGGGAAGCGGTTGGATGCGGGTGGCCCAAGACCGGTTTGTGTGGAAAACCTATGGGAGGCCTATGTTCAGCAGTAGACATCTTTTGGCTGAGATGATGATGATAATGACTTTGTAAGTCTCACAAAGTAGTTATTGTTAAGAGCTGAAGGACAGAACGGCTAGCTCGTAAAATCAGGCTTGAGATAATCAGATTAGTCTTAGACAAGCTATCTATAGACATAACCATAGCGTGGCCACGCATACAACAGCAAGTTTTTGTAATGTTACCATATTATCAATAAAAATTATTAAATAAGTTTATTATTAAAAGACACAGTATTTAATTTTATCTCAAATCTTGCGTTTTACTTACCATAAAAGCGTTGAAGCTGAATGTAAAATAGTATGCATGGTCAATAAATATCTTTTATCCGCCAACTGCATAAAGACATAAGTAGTTTAGAGTCATTGATATCATATCAATGTCTCCCTCCCCTTTTTCAAAAGGACAAATCGACCCTTAGAAGTTTTAAAGCTCGATGTATCCCTATATCTTTGCAGAACTTTACTTTCGTTCCACTTTACTGGTAATCATTTCCAAGGTCTTGTCTTAGTTATGCTAATAAAAATAATGTCCTCCAGACAGAAACAGTAAAACAGAAATAAAACCGTTTTTATCTTTTGTTTCGTTAATTTGCATGCTGAGCTTGATATGATAGTCTAATACTATAGGGAAAAGTTAAGCAGATAGTTTTTTTAAATAAAACATGGTTGGTATATAAAATTCTATTTGATTTTACTGACTTCAGTAAACTTATAAATCAAGTTTATCAATGTCTACATTAACATTTTTATCATTTAATAAATTGCGAATCATTCCTACTGCGTTCGTCAACGATGTAAATACTAAATTCGACTTAATTTTCTTTCTTATCTGGTTATCGTGGTTGGGGTGATCGTGATCAGTCGACCTGAAAAATAAATATAACTTAAATATATACAGACTTAGATTCGATCATTGTTAGCACGACAGAATTACCACTGCAGTGTTTTAAAAAGAGCAAAGCATGTGCTTGGCCTAAAACATCCTAAAAATGATTTTAGGACGCTGGCGCAGTCAGATAATTACATATTTTAATGCTGTATGCTTCCTAAAAATGTTTAGGACTATTAGGTTCTGCAGAAAATTACCAAATTTAAAGGCTTTTGTTATGTTCCAAGAGCTTCCTGGTTGGCGTTTAAGAAATAGATATTTGAGCTGTGTACTCGTAGATACTTATGTATCGGGACTCTACTCGATTTCAGATACTACAGATTTTATCTCTGGGACAACGTACAATGATCTAAGAATCTCGGAGCCTAGTAGTGACAACACATCTAGTCAACAGCGGCAACCTTCATAACAATTTTAACGGTTTTCCTGGTGATATCCTTAGTAATGACGACTTATACCGGTCTCGGAAGAGGTAGCTAACATAACATAAAAAGGAAATATTCATCTTACATAGCAGTGATCTCCTCATCATCAGTGTCAACAAAGGCTGGACAATGGATTTTCCGATAGTTGATGCATCTCCATCTTCGTTTGCGGCCGCCAGAAGAATAATGATGAGAATGATAAAGGTAATGATTCATTATCAATTGTAGTGCGCCCCTATTAGAAATTGTATAATGCGGTACATTATCTGAAAATAAGAGAAGAACTATTCATTTTACTGACTAAGTGGCGCAGCGGCAGTAGTAGTAGGCGACTGTTGCGCATGAGGTTCCGCGTTCGATTCCTGGGCGGCAAAATGTTATTGGGCTTTCTTTAAACAAAATCTCAATAGCACGAATTCTGTAACTGTGCTCAATATAGCTGCTAGACTCTTTACTGGTGGGAGTATTCAACTGTACGAATGGCGTAGTGGTTTAAGTGGTCGCCTCGCCACTGCTTATGCACCTAAGTGTTGTGGGTTCGAATCCCGCACGGGACGAAAAGAACATCGGCCACGGTCAGTACATCCTCTGACCTGAGAATAAAATATCGCGTACAAATGTAACTTATGGCTTAATCGGTTCCTCTACTTACAACCCTCTCACACAAAACGGAAATAATTTTTTGAAGGGGGAGTAATGCCGTTACTTAGAACTTTCCACCAAAAATCCAATACAACCTTGCCTGAACAAATGCTCGTACATATATTACTTTAGTATAGTTATGACGACAATAGATAATCTATATGCCGCGATAGCCTAGAGGGAGAGCGACGGATTACTACACAGTGGTCTAAATTTGGATCCTAAGACACGGACCTCTGACTTTTCAAAGTTTTGTGCGTATTAAATAGTTAGTTATCATTTGCTGTACAGTGAAGGACACTTTTTACATCATGAGGAAACCTGCATGTCTGAGAGTTCTCCATTATGTTCTCAATATCTACGGCGTGGCGGACTATGGCGAACTCTTCCCAAACTCAGAAGGGACCAAGCCCAGCAATGGGATATGTAATATGTGTGGCTGGTATTATATATAATAGATTATTTACTTACCCAAGGTAATCTTTCCTCCTTTAGTTTGTGTTAGTTTTATTAAATTTTTCTCTTGATTTTTGGTTAACTTCATAAATGAACCAATCTTTTTTAAATTCTTATGCACATCCTTTTTATCTAAAGTTATGTCAGTTGTATCACAAGAGTTTGATGGCATATCTACAGTACTTAATGGCAAGTTTAACGGCTCTTCTATTGGGTTGGCATTCAACTCAATTTGTGAAGTGCTTTGACTAGGTTCACATTGCCAGTCTTCTGTACTTAGAGTAATATTAATTGGATTGGTATTCAATTTCACATTTGAACTGGTCTGAATGGGTATAGTAAGGCAATTTTGTGGTAATGTATTTAGGGCAATGTTAGTATTTAATTCCATATTTAAATTGTTCTGCATAGGTATAGTAAAATAGTCTTGTGGTAATGTATTTATCGGAATGTCAGCACTCAAATCCACATTTGAAGTGTTCTGATTGTTTTTCGTAAACCAGTGATCTGTATCTAATGAGATGTTAACTGGATTGCCTGGCAGGTTTGTATTATAATTTATATTAACTTGATTTTCTTTTGTGTTGGCATTTTTTATCTGCGAACTGCTAAGTTGTGTTTCCCAGTCTATAAGTGAAGTTGAAGGATCACTGTTAGGGTTAACATTGACATCACTTATAGGGTTTATGGTAATGTCACTGATTATATTAATTGGATTTTTTAATTTCATTGTAGTAGAAGTATAATCAGGTTTCATTATGACAAAATTACTAATACTGTCACTATCTATAGACTTTTCACACACTGTGTTATCATCAACTTTTTGAATACTTTCAGTGTCAAGTTCCATATCTTCATCAATAACAGCAACAGGAGGAGGCAATATTACTTCATTATTATTTATATTAACATCACTATTATTTGGTACCATTTCTAAATTATAATCATTATTGTTGGTGTTGATTCTTATATGTGCTGCAAAGTTTTCTGGAGGTTTATCAATTCTAAAATAAATACAGTCAATATATCACTATGCTCTAAGGAAAATAAACCAAACAATATGATAACCAAGCAAATAGGAAAATATAGATTATTTTAAATAGAGGGATCTTGAAGCAGTTTGAACAAGTGCAAGAAAAAGGTGTTATCACAAAGATAACATAAGCAGGGCTTTTAATTGGTATAAATTAGATAACTACCTTTCAATAGGAGGATCAGGTTGCTTTGCAAGCATATTCTGAAAAGTAAAAATATTATTTCTACATTGTCCATCAAATAAGGTTTTTAACTGCTTAAGGCTGACTGACTAGAATATGTCATCCAGCAAAAATATATCACCCAGCAGTAAGAAAATTAAAATGTATAATCTATACTAATATTATAAAGCTGAAGAGTTAGTTTGTTTGTCTGTTTGGTTGAACACGCTAATCTCAAGAACTACTGGTTCAAATTGAAAAACGCGAAGCGGAGCGGAGCAACAATGAAAAATGTTGCAATCGGAGCAATTCTATCTATCTTATATGAAGCAGCCGAAGTTGCGTGGATCAGCTAGTATAAAATAAACTGAATTACCTTTGAGTCAGCAGTATTGATTCCATTTATACACAGTGATTTACAGGCTGCTATAAATAGTTCCACTGCATTTGATGGTATCTTTACTTCTCCAGTATAGATATACTCTAATATGTAACCAAGTGTTTTATGACTGATATTCTGAAAAACATATTTATTGTCAGGCAAGTTAGGTTGCTTTGAGAAAACTTAATGTGTTCAGAGCAATATCTGGAGACCAAGAGAGTTGACAAATGTGTTGACCCATATTTACTTAAGGACATCATCAGACACTAAAACATGCCATCATAATATAGAAGTAGTAGGCAAACAGGTTTGTAGAGTGCCAAGGTTTAAGGCATAACTAATGTCATGTCATGATACAAGATTAACCTGTCAAGTCTTGAAGTATGAGACATAATTAGAAACCTATTGTGTCAGATCGCTGGAATGCCGCGTTGACTCAATAATTTAATATATTCAATGAAGAAAAGTGAATCACAACGAATCACATGAGGCTATTGAAAAAAGGTTTTAATACAATATTTAAAACAAATCATATTAAGATAAGTCAAAGGCACATGTGGTTATGACAAATAAGTACTTATTAATAAAACTCATGTTGGCATCTTCTACAATGAAAGGATTATGTTGAAAATCATCACAACAGAAACTAATATTCATCAAATGAACAATGATAGATATTTGCCATTCTCATGATAATATACTACACATGATACCTGAGTGATGCAATGTTTTCCTGCAAAGAAAATTTCAGCAAGAGTCAAGAATTGCTTGGTATCATCAGCTATATATAGCAGTTTTGTATTATATTGCATCTGATTAATTTTTCTTAAAATATTATCACTGGCAAATCTAAAAACACTTAACACCAGGAGTTGTGTCTCAGGATTATTTGTAATAGTAATATCTACCCAACAGGGCGGCGATGACGGTCAATAAAATAATAACTAACATTGAGAAATATAACTGGATGCCGACACGAAGCGGATTGTAACATCGCTTTAAGGTATGGGCTAGCAAGTGCCACTATATTTTGATGCACTTTTACTAGGTGGCCTTCTGCCGCTAATGTCATGTCCACAAACTCAGCGTTCTGCAATGAGACATACAATGAATTAAATTCAGATTTTATGTTTAGTGAAAAGAAATAGCACTCATATTTCTGTACAACCTGTTGCAAAGATGTGAATCCCTTTGAAACATGATTTAAATATGAGCTCCAATTGACACAAAACTGAGCTTCATTCATTATTGATAAATTAGTAACTTTGTTATATTTTATCTCAATTCAATAAATAAACACACCATAGATAAAACACAATATTCGGGTTGATTTCACTAAAAAATGGACGCGCCAGGCCAGTATTACCAACTCCTAAAAGAAAACCCCTAAAATTAAGATTAAATACCCCTAAAAAACCCTAAATGCAACATTCAAAAGCCCCAAAAAAAAGCCCTGTATTGTGTACCTACTCAATGGTATTAAAAGAGGTGCCCGTTTTATTATGGTAAGTAAACCATATCTAAGTTTTAATTACTTTTTATTATAACTTATCTATATACAGGATGTCAGGTAATTAATGGATAACCTGGAAATGTCTTACAGTGGAACTGATGGACGTTCAGAAAAAAAATGAAAAAAAATCTATCCTAACTACTACCTGAGATATGTTTTTTTTTAAATTACCATGTATATCTTTCTTGTATATTACGACCATAAATGAATGAAATCCATCAGTTTTTTGTTGTTTTATTATTAAACACTAATTACGCTAATAGATAGACAGTCAAAAGTATGCTATGCTAATATATATATAATAGCTTGCACTTTTTAATATAATTTTTTTTCATTTTTTTTTTCATTTATCCTGAACGGCCTTCAGTTCTACTATAGGACATTTCAAGGTTATCCGTTAATTACCGGACATCGTGTACATATACATATAATAAAACTGTATAATAATAATAATGTAATGTTTTTTTAACAGTGATGACTGCAAAAAACTCTGGGCCGCTTTTTTTAAATATCTTTTTAATTACAATAAAATTACTACTGAAACAGCGATATAGTCGAGCAGTTCAATCCCATGGATTATTGTCAGATGAATTTAAAGATCGTGTGATCCACAAAGAACATACACACTCGGACTATAAGTTGCCCGTGGTGTGATCACAGAAAATAAGTTGTACCTATAGTCTTATGATCTGTGGTTGCACATGTGATGTGAAGTGTCGTGCCACCACGAGATGGCGTGCGGGGACGTGATCATCTCTAGTAGGTACACACAGCGACACATCAACCTAGACTGTTTGGACTGACTATTAGAAGTTGAACGCTGCGAATCGTGCGAAAGAGTGAGTTATATTTTTGTTACGCTCTATCCTTACCATTACATCGACACCACTATGCACTGTCCCTTTCCGACAATTCTGTATTTTGTATGTAGCGTAGTTATGCATATATAGGGTGTCTAACTTGATGTGTAGCCGTGTGTACAAAGACGTTAAGCCATTTTTTACTCGTGGTCAGTCAAATGAGTCAATGAGTGGTGCATGAAATAATATTTATTTTGGGCCCCTAAAAAATGCTATCTGCTCTGCATATTTCCGCCCTAAATTTGGAGCTAAAAGCCAGCAAAGCAATTTTTGTGAGATTTGAAACACACTATCAGTGGTGTCGTATGTTGAAATGCGACATCGGTAGATCTACCGAATAAAATCGTTAAATTGGGTTAAAATGAAGAAACTATATTTTAAGCGGGATGACCTACCACAGTGAACGAGTTAAAATGAAGAAATGTGATCAAATCTCTATATTATATTACAGGCGAAGTGACCTTTATTTTTTAGAATTGTTCTTTTTCTACCGACTGATCCTACCGCGGTGTTCCTAAGCGAGCTTTCTTAGGTATTGAACACAATGGTATTCCCCTAAATATCCATTGATCGACGACGTTTAAGCAGTACAGAATCCAGTAAAAGAAAAAATAAGGACGCGAACTGAGATTTTTGAAAATCGGTAGAATAATCGGGAGAAATTCACACATTGACAAAATATCTAGCAAAATAGTAGCAAAATCGCTCCATTTCGGTATTTCGGTAGGAAAAGCGCCAAATCGGTTGAAATATTGAAAATCGGTAGCTGCGAGACCACTGCACACTATATTCAATTGTACCCTATTATTTATATATACATATATTATGCTCAATTGGTTTCAAATATGAAGTCCTATTTGACAGCTGAACGTTACGAACAGCAATAGTGAAGTAAGCATTTCAATCGACACGAACCGATATCGATAACTAATTATTAATAATATATAATATATTGTAAATATATAAGTAAATTAAATTGTATTTTATAATAATAATAAAACCTCTCAAGGATCAAGGGTTTGATGCAGAAGGCAGTGCTATTAAATACGGCACACATTGTGAGGTTCCTATCTCTGGAATCCTAACCACCGGCAGCTTGGACCCTGTTCCCGATGTCGGTGTATTTTATATTTTTAAATGTATTTTTTATATATGTATATTTATAAATGAAAAATATGTTGATAAGATTTAAATAAAAAGTATAATAATAATAAAACCCCTCTGCGACAGTATGTTATCTCATCATGAGACTAACGCGATATCGGATGACACAGTACACTAGCTTTTAAACAATCACCTTCACTTTGGGAATAAACAAAAATTTTTCACCAGGTTAAATAAAAGCGCACAAACCACAAGGCAACTTGTGGCGAGCTGAATGTGAGTGGCGACACTGCGGTCCTGAATGCCTCAGGGAATCGGTTAGGGCCTCGTCCCCGGCTTGCCGTTACTGGTTGGCTGGGGTGGAACTTCAAGAACGCCCGTACTCTCAATTCTGGCTTGCCTTGGTCGGCCGGTCAGAGGGAGGCCGCTAGAGCTATATGCTTGGGGGTAAAAGTGTCATTTTCAAGGGCGTAACTACGAGGAATACTGCTCCGGGTCTCCGTTGTCACGAGACCCAGGATGGTGAAACCGGCGCCCGCCGCATCACTCGACACCCCTAGCCACTCGCACCGGTTTTGCCCTCTGCTGCTGGCTTGTATGTCTATAGTGGCTGTAATATAATGTGTGTTGGCAAGTCACCGTCTGCCCATTGCATTGATGCTATTAGAGTATTCAGGGCAGACGGCGTTTTTCATCCATAGTTAGCAATATACCGGTCCACCAAACACCCATAGCCCATATATTAGAATCCATACGTAGCAATAGTCCTACGCCTGCTGCGGCCAGTGCCGCTGTAGGTGTTCCATCCCACCTTTGATTAAAACTCTCGAAGGGCCTCTTCACGTTGGACCCATGTCTCCATGTAAGCCTCCCAAAGACCCAGGTATTTTCTAATATAATTTGTTAGAAAGTACCTGTGATAAGAGAAACATAATAATAATAAAAACGTTTATTTCAGATTTTAAATCCATACGTAATAAATAAGTAACGTCAAGAGAGTCAGTATTATTAAAACACTATATCATATACACATACATATATCAAAATCCATTTAAACACAAAATAACTAAGAAATAATTAGAAAGAAAATATTATAACATTGAAATAATATTTTTTATTGGATTTGCATGTCATATATGAATATCATAAATCAGTTTATTAAGTTCTAACGTCAAAATATAAAATAACTAAAATTAATTCATAAAATAAAATTACATATAGGAGACCTTCCATATTCGGCTTGAACGTGGACAATCGTCTTTTAAACAAAGTAAAATATTAAAAGTTTTGTTTTAAATAATAAATATTGGTTATTATCCAGTCGTATGAAATTGACGTATAATAAAAATGACTATTAAAATATTTTCATTTGGTTTAAAATGTGTAACTGAAATGGACAATCCAAATGGCTTGTTTGTGTTGCCTAGTAAAAAATAGTGGACAAAAATCGGAACAGTGCTTAAAAAAATAACATTTAATAACAAAATTGTAAAGTTTGTTAGGTAATTTATTTGCATATTCCAGAAACACTTGACTTATCTGTCAATTCTGTTTCCGTTATTCGCTTTGCGTTTGTTCGCTCGTATGGTGGATATGGACGTGATTTTGTGTTTGCTATTTTGTGCTTCATTTTATTATTTAACGAACTTGATGATGAAACTAAGTAGAAAACATTATTCTATGAAGTTTAGTACTTCATAGAATAATGTTTTCTACTTAGTTTAGGCTACTGAAAATTAATTTTGTTATTACAATATTAAATTGTTCACGCCCAGGCCAGGGTCCCATACAAGGTGGTCAGTCTCATTTAGAGTAGTCCTGTTATTATATGAGTCCACTTACGTTGTATTGGACAGTCAAACCGAGAAGCAATCATTTTTAAGATGCTGTCTCTCAAATGCCTTAACAATGAAGCCACTTTTTTACGTTTTATGGCGTGATAGCCATATAGCTCCATCAGCATCCTAAATATGTTATTGTACTACACACGTAACATATCGGCGGCCCGACGGATATGACTTACTCATAAGCTGCTCGAGTAAAAGGATTGGCAATATGTCTTAAACACGGTGATTTGAACTTCAGCAGAGAATCGAGCTAATCTACGGGCTATCATACTCCCTCGGACCGCCAGAGCCCTACGCTCACGCTCCAGATCGGTGTCATCAGTTAGTTCACCATTAACTACGTGTCCTAAATATCTGAAACTGGTCGCCATCTGCAGCTTTTCACCGTATAGCATAATTGGTGGAACGAAACCGGGCACATTGAGCTTACCTTTGAAAAGCAGTACCTACTTTGGTTTTTTGTACGTTGTATGTAAGACCGTGCTCCTCCGCATACGACTCGCAAATGGCCAGTAATTTACGCGCTGCACCTACCGTCCGCGTAGCTGATGTTATTGACGCACAGTCGCACACATTATTAATGTGACAACCGGCATGAGTGCTGCTGAGCTCACCGATTAGATAATATGTGTAAACAATTATTGTCATACACTTCACAAAGCTCTTTGACATTCATTCTGTAGTAATAAGTATTTTTAATACCGGTATTGTCTGCTGCAGTTATTTTTCTTTGGAATTAATTGAATAAAACTACTACTTAATTAAATAAAACATCTGGCAACATTGCTACAAATCAAAGTCAATGTCAGCAGTGCTAAGTTAGTAAATAAATAGGTATGTAACTATGTACAGTATGATTACAAGGTAAATAGATACCAATTGTTAGGGGTTTTACAGCCGTACAGAAAATACAGTACCTACTCAACTTCAACGCTTTGGTTGTGTTGTAGCGACATTTAAATTATAATAATTGGTATCTTAAAATAAGTAAAGTAAGGATGAAATATTAAGTGAAAAGTGCCATCATTCTTCCTAGTTACAACAAGTGTAAACATTTTAGCTTGAGTGTAAGATTGTTTAATTTTATTGATAAGTCATACGTAGATAACATTTTGCTATTTTCGATAAATCGTACTTGTATCTCGGAGGCCGAGAGATGAAAACAAATGGTACAATGATAAATGTTATTCGCTCTGTGAATATGCGACGTTTATTGCCGATTATTTCAACGAGAGTTATCTCTAATCGCAGGTTAGTATCATTATTTATAGAAAATACTATACTTACATTGTGTAAACGAAACAAACTTCGGGTTGGGTTTAGAAACGTGCCTATTCGTTGGGCAGAATCTAAGGATAGTACGTGATACTAGAGAGTTTTCTGAGCCACAATCAGTAATTTTTACTTGCCGGAGACCACTCATTTAAAAAAAAATAAGATATTCATATTGCGTTTTTTGAGGTTATGAATAAGTAATTGACACAGAATTACGTTCCTTTCTACTTAGGGAAGTAGGGAGGAATGCAATTCAGTGTCAAAATATTTATAAATTAAAGTTATTATTAAAGATATTTATTTCAAAGTCTATAAAAATGAGCCTGTACTTTTTTTTATGGGAAACGAAACGCATTGCTCCCATTTTGTTAAGTTGTTTTGTTGACATTCATTCCGTTCCGCAATAGAAAAACAAAATACTTCAGGCAAGATAGGTCCTGGCAAAGTAGTACAGATCGACGAATCGAAATTCGGAAAAAAGGAAGTAAAATAAAAGTAAATATTAAAATCTGTGACAGACCCGAATTAGTTTACCCCGACTTCACGTGGTACTTTTTGCCCTACCCCTAGAGTGTTTTTTAGAGCCCGGAGGCACGGAGGGGGTGCAGCCTCCGGCCGCAGTAACAAAGCATAGGCACAAGCGAGCCTAAGCGGCCGAGGCTGGTCGCCGCAGGCGACCAGCAAGCCGAGGCTGCTTAGGTGAGCGCAGGGGCCAGTGCTTTGTTACGCTAGGGCGAAGAGGCTGCACATCCTGCAGTGCCGGAGAAGATGCATTCTCAAGATATTGTATAATATAGACTTTATGTGGTAAATTATATTTTCTGTAAACTGTTAGATAAGGACAGTGATTTGCCCTCTTATTCTTTGTTATTTATCAATATATGACAATAAAATTTTAAAAATTAAAGTTAATTTTTCTCGGAAATTATAGGGCTCCGGCGGGAGGGGAGGGCGGGGATTAGTTACCCTTCCCCCTCCCCACCCTCCCCCCACCACCGTTACCCCCTATCGAATAGGCACGTTTCTAAACTTTTACCCAAACTTCTTATCTATTAAATCAAAGATATTTTTTGTCGTATGATATGATATAGTTCTGTATTTAATTAAAGTAGACATTAATAGGTAAAGTAGGTATTGCTTGTCTTACAGTTTATACATCTATTGTATAAGCTGTAAGACAAGCAATACCTACTTTTAATGGAACAATCAGTATTTATAATAAAGCATCTTATGTGTAGGTACCTATCCATAAATTTTGTTATAAGTACTACTTATTTTTCTACTGTTTACAGATATTCTGATCAAATAAAGCAATATGATGTAGCTGTGGTGGGTGGTGGTATTGTTGGCACAGCAACAGCAAGAGAACTACTAATAAGAAATCCCAACCTCAAATTAGCCATAGTTGAAAAGGAAAATGATTTTGCTCGTCATCAAAGTGGAAATAATAGTGGTGTGATTCATGCAGGCATTTATTACAAACCTGGAACGTTAAAAGCTAAATTATGTGTTAAAGGAATGGATATGATGTACAAATATTGTAAAGAAAAAGGCATAAAATATTCAAGATGTGGTAAATTAATTGTGGCTACAGAAAGGCTTGAAGTACCTCGTCTACTGGATTTATATGACCGTGGAGTACAAAATGGTGTAAAAGGTTTAAAACTAGTAGACCGTAAGGAAATCCAAGAGATTGAACCAAACTGTCAAGGAATACAAGGTTTATGGTCACCTAACACAGGAATAGTAAATTATGCACATGTCACTAAGTCTTATGTTAAAGATATTACAGGTAGCGGTGGAAAAGTATATCTCAACTTTGAAGTAAAGGACTTTTCAGAATCAGAAAGCTCAGAATATCCTGTATTAATATCAGATAAAAAAGATAATTGTATTGCTGCCAAATATGTACTTACTTGCTGCGGACTGCAATCAGATACAGTAGCGGTATTAACCGGTTGTCCTGAAGATCCTAAGATAATACCATTCAGGGGTGAATACTTATATCTAAAGGAGAACAAGCATTATCTAGCTAAGACCAATATTTATCCTGTACCAGATCCAAGGTTTCCATTTTTGGGGGTGCATATAACGCCAACGATTGATGGGCAGATTATTCTGGGACCAAATGCATTATTAGCATTTAGTAAAGAAGGATATAGGTATGTAAAGTCGTAACTTTATTTTCATAAATTATTGTCTATATCATTATATATTTAAATGATATAGATAATATAGTGTCATAACATTATGTAACATAGGTCACATAAGGGTCACAAAAATAAGGTTTTTATGGTTAATATTATGTTCATAGAAGAAGACAAAAAATCTTATCTCCTGTATGTGTGTATTACACACACATTTTGTCAGCTATGGTTTAAGTGCCCATATGAGGATGACCCTAATGCCGACTACCTAACTCAACCACAGACTATACTGCTACTGAGATTTTCTTAGTACCTGAAAACCTAATATCATTCATAGGAATTGTCCCTATCACCTCATGCACACCAGTCACTAGTACTTGTAAGGTAGGTAATATTATGTTAAGAGAAATGTAAATTATGTCAATGTTTATTTCTTGACATAATTATATGTACTATCGACTTGACCGACGGTTGACCATTTCAGGCAAAATTTTGCTTACACATGTTGATTTTAAGTATCTCTGCCCGAGTTTGTATCCCCTTAGAATCAGTAAACAAATGTAAAGTGTACACGTGTACACAAGTGTACAATAAAGGGGTGTTGGCCTGCTATGCGATTTTAACCTTAGGAGTGGTCAACCGTCGCTCAAGTCGATAGTACATATAATCGTAACAACAACTACAACAGTGATTCATCAATAATTGTAGAAAAAAAATTAGATATGCATGACATGCTTTGACAAGATATGCTATCACATACATATATAAAGCTGCTGTATATGTTAGATGTGTACATAACAATCTTCAAGAAATTGATTCAAGTTAAACCAATTTAAATGTTCAACTTGTGAAATGTGTTTGATGAAATTTTAAATGGAGAGAACTTTACACAGGAGGAAGGATAAAGGCTACATTTAATATAAATATTTTTGTATAAATTAGATTGAAGTTGGGTGCAACACTTATTAATTAATAAACATAATATTTTACAGATGGGGAGATGTAAATTTGAAGGACCTAAAAGAAATAGTGACATTTTCTGGTTTCCGTCAATTAGCTATGAAATATTTGTGGTTTGGAATAACAGAAATGGCCAGATCAATTATTATACCTCTACAAGTGAAAAACATACAGAGATTTATTAAAGAAATTAAATCCAAGGATGTGGAAGCAGGTCCAGCTGGTGTCAGAGCACAGGCAATGAGCAAAGACGGTAAGTATGATAATATTATGGATGTTAGGCTCAAATAACTGAAAAGCTTATTAAGCAATTTAATGGGTAAGGGACCCATGTCGGCCTTGATGGCATAGTGGTTAGTGTAACCGACTGCAACGCCTAAGGTTGCGGGTTCGATTCCCGCACAAGTCAAACATTTGTGTGCATGAACATGTTTGTCTTGGTCTGAGTGTTTCTATGTATATGTAAGTATTTACAAAAAAAAAATATTTAAGTACGTTTATCCATTGTTTAGTACCCATAGTACAAAGCTCTGCTTAGTTTGGGCTAGATGGTGTTGTGTGTATGTGATAGAATATTAATATTATTAAACTATTATTATTATTATACATGGTGTGGTTTCTAAAAATATCTAAATCGCGAAATTCGTGCTTCAACTATCGTCGTGGCTGTATGTATATATATGACTGACTAGTATGACGCAACTAGAGGTTCGCGCGTGGCTCAACTAAGTACCTGTTTGTTTCCAGTTACCATTAATGTAATATTTCTTATTAGGGACTACTCATGCTTATTCAGCTCGGTTCGCGTTTTACTGAACGATTTAGTCACACTTATACAGTTTTTCTTCTATCAGCGTACAGCGTCGTAAAAATGAGAAAAGCCGTCATAACGTGTTACCTCCGCTGAAACGCTTCTATCTACTGCGTACGGCGCTGAATATGCTGCGAAGATGGTTATAAGAATATTTTTGCTCTAGCAATATGTTTCTCTTCGTCCATAATTTTATTTCGTAAACATAAAATAATTACTTTAAAACTCGTTAGAACGTAGTAAAATCAGTAACTAAAACAGTCTGCCTGTTGCGCTATTATTGTGGCAGAGAGAGGGTAGTTCAGAAATATTTTAATCACTGTGCGTCGTTTACAAAATAAACATACCTGAACTATTTGTATCGCTTATGCGTGCATTTGAATGCGTTACAGTCATGCACAAATATTATATATCCACAATATGCTTGGATCATATCATAACTTCAGAAATATATGAAACATGGAAAATATTTTATTTTGCATAATTTATTTTGTCGTCGTCGTGCAAAATAACCAATATCGTAATTATCGTGATAATCACAATATTAGTTAATCGTTACATTTTGTTGAAGGCGTATTTCAACAATGATTTTATTACAAAGAGGTGTTACTTAACGAGAATGCAAGATTCTGTTATGTTACAGTGTTACCTATAGGGAAAAAAACGTTGCAATAAATTACAGTGTTACTTTTCGGGAATATTTTTCCAATTGAGTAACAGTATGACACAAACTGGTGTTACCCAACGGGAACAAACGAATATTTTATGCAAATCAGCTAATGGTATTAACGGTTTTTATTTATTTTAGGAACCCTTATAGAAGACTTCGTATTTGACTCTCAACCTGGATCTGGCGCCATTGGGAATAGAGTACTCCATGTTAGAAATGCGCCATCACCGGGCGCTACTTCTTCACTCTCGATTGCAGAGATGATAGCAGATAAAATGGAACAACAATTTAAATTGAAAGTATAATTTTCACATCCATATCACCTTTGCCTAGGTAACACTAGTTCATTTATTTATCTATATTATTCATTCACCTTATTATTTTATTAATTGTCTTTATGGCTGGAAACTGGAGCTGTCTCTCATAAACATGGTTGAGTGCCCTTTCTTCAGGACTGCGAATGGAACACCAAGGGAACACAACCAAGTCACAAGATAGTTGGTTGTGTTCCCTTTATAAAAAAGTAGGTATGTAACAGGAACCACTTTTAGCTCTTTAGTTAGACTGCAGATCTACTTTGGGTTTTAATAGACAGAATAGTGGTGCCCACCACTTTGGGAACACATATAAGAGGGAAATCTCATTTAATATGATGATAAGAGTAGCCAAGGTTTTATATTTGAGTCAGTTGTATTGGCGCCTGATAGTTTACAATCAAGTCAAAATCTCTGGCTATACTCATTTAATATGTAAGCATAAAATATATTACCTGGCTTACCCATTCTAATAAGGAAATATATCTGAGTCTTTAAATTTAAATAAGTATATTTTGCACTTTGATTATATATTTATAGAAATTTTACATATTTTATTTTCTTATTTTAATATAATTAAATATTTTACATAAGCTAAAATAATAAAGCAAAAGATTAAAAATCATCACAAATTCGAATTACAAATGCAATCAAGTAACTATTATGTAGCTTTTCAACTACGAGTATAATGTAGACAGAGTACTTACTCTGTTTACAATCTCTTAATATAACTTAGATTTCATCACTTGTATGAAATCTAGAATAGAGTTATCAAAACAGTTAAGTATCACTGGTTCTACATATTTATATATACCTGAACATGCAGTTATCTATGAAAATATTTGTCACAATAATGTATGTAACAATTGTAATTTAAGTTATCTTATTATTTCAAGTAACATTATTGTTTTTATTGAGAATATATTTATTTAGATGTATTATTTAGAATGAAATATTTACACATTAGTAAATACTTAACTCTAGAAGGTATTCACATGTTACCTCCAACTTATATTATATTGCTGAGCAGCCAACAAGTACAAATTTTACTAATGTGTATGTTTTTCTACTATATTCTAAATTATTTTTTTGTTATTATTTAATATAAAAATAAACCCGGTTGCCCATTGCATATGTTTGTTGCAAATTAATTTTATTTATTACCTTCTTGAGGATTTTGTCTATTTCATCTTATATCTTTAATTGTATTATATCTTTATATGAATTTTAATTGTTTATATTAGAGGATATACTAAAAATTATTTATGAATGATTTTTTATTATATTCTCCCAAACATATTCAACTTGACTTGCATGATATAAAAATAAGACAGGTGTTTTAACAGATATAATCAAAACAATTGTCTAATTAAAAAACACTTATTCGATCTTATATATACATCATAAATATATTTATTTAAACAAAATCTATAATAATAAATTTATATTTAGTTGCGTTTAGCTTGAATCAATGCTTTTGGAACAATTATTATGAATAGCTGTATTTTATATCTTATGCTTTTTGTATAGCAATGTATATGAGGGTACTTTTTTAATTTAGTTGGTAAGTCAGTTGTTAATTATTAAATAAGAATATCCTAATAATTATTAGGTAGTTTCAGCTAATTTAGATTAGGAATCATTACCCTAATAATTATTAAGAAATAATTACCTTAAGAAAGAATATAGTCTTATATAAAAAATGCTATTATTTAAAAATGACATTTATTTCAACATATAACTTATTAAACTAGGTGCTAATAAAATAAATATGAATGTTAACTATATCATTGATCAAAAACAATATCTGTTGTTAAGATCTATTTTAATATAAAATACCTATAACCATGGGTGCTAAAATACAGTCACTAGGGTGAAGCATAGAACTGGTATCATGTATATAAAATTATTTTGTTACTACATAATTATATGACTGATTAAAAAAAATTGTTGTTGGACAGCAAATTGCTATGTGTGAACTGACAATGAATTTTATGGTATAGTGATATCAAAAATAAATGTAATAATTTTTAAAAAAGCTGACTGTTTAAATTACTGTAAGAAACAGGTGTGCTAAGGGAACTGTAATAAATAAATTTGTCTATGCAGTTACATTATTAACTAGATTCATGTCATAAAGATCTGTTAATTTATTGAAAATCCTTTCTATTTTTAAAATACTTTTTTACCTTATTTAAATATTTGGCATGAAATAATTTGTACTTGTGAAATAGAATATGCAAATAACCATAGTAATGATAACAATCATGCTTCATGCTGTTTATCTATACAGTTATTGCCTGATCAAAATGAGCCTAAAATTATGCTATGCTGAAAATTGTGTATTTTTAGGCTTTAGCTTTATTTATTAAAAGCTCAATTTAACTAAATCAAAATTTATCTACTACATTGAATTTTAGGCTACGTACCTGTTGGACCTCCAAGTTTGGACCTCATCGACTAATATGATCCTTAATCCAAACGGCACAAAGAGGTCCAAAGGATCATATTAGTCAATGAGGTCCAAACTTAAGGTCCAACGGGTACGTAGCTGAATTTTATTTCTGAATTATACAGTGTGTATAATAAACCCTGTTCGATCGTTAAAGGTGTTATACAATAGCTTATTATGAGTACGTAGGTGTCAACCTGTTACAAAAACTATTAAAATAAATTACTCCGCGAAATGTTATTTTTTTAAAATAATATCCTTATTGATTGGTAACACCGGTAACTCATTATCATAATAAATAGGTATCACTAAAGGTTAATTGAGGTTCACCGACGCCGCCGCGCGCCACGCCGCATGCTTTGATATAATCCGCTCGCCGCTTTGCAAGTGCCGACGTCATAGTATAATAACCGAACTGAACGCATCAGCTGATATTGCTTTGATGTAAACGACCTCGAACTTTATAAGGCGTTACAGAGTACCTATTCTAATTTAACGTATCATATTTGTTTCTAATTACCAAATAAAATATTAATTAGTTGTAAGCTGCGTTGGTCGTACTTTACATAATATCCACCTGCGACATAAACACACATTCGGCACCATTTTTATTTATAAATAACCACAAGCACTATGCCCATATTGCACAGGCGTGTGCGAAGGTGTGGTTCGACGGGACTGCTAAACCTCGTGTTCTAGATAACAGTTCCTCGTACTCCGTATGCGGAGCTGCATAATTCCATTCACTTCTACCTAAGCAGATGAACATGATAAAGTATTCAGCGTTTGAATACGACATAGCTAATAGGGAAAACACTCAATGGCGCAAGACTGACTACGAAATTATGGCACGCGTTAAGGAATACAATAATAATAGGTAGGAATTCAAGCAAGGACTTTAATTTTCTCGATTAATATCGCCAGTCAATAATAAAATAGAATTAAATTGAATAAATTGGCGAGTGCGATCGTGAGGTCTCAGGTTAGATTAAAGGGGTCATGCAAAATGTTATTTGTTTTTGCTTGGTACGTATTTCTCAGCAACAACATGGTTACGGAGTTGTAAAATGTATTCGGTAAACGCATGTAAAAACTTAGCTGGTAAAACGTGGTGTAATAATACACTTATGCTCAACACTTCGGGGATACAGTCGCGAGTCTATGTATGTATTCTTTTTATTTATTTAAACTAAAGAAAAACGTAGGTATAATTACATAAAGTTTGAGTATTGCACGTCTTTATTGTATTTTATAAATAAATTAACTTTCATCAAAATGTTATACTTCGATATTTTTATTTGATCAAATAAAGGGATCGAAAAAATTTAAAATACATAGAATAAAAAGCTTGATTTTCATTTTCGTAGGTTCTTTTATGCACATAATAATACACATAACCACTTAACAACTCACAACAATACATATAAAAGGTATTAGCTAAAATTTACTAATATATTATTAAACAATGTGGATATTTATCTATAAATTTCTATTTGTTCGTTTAATGACTAATTAGTTCAATCATATATATCATCTGATAAGGATAGTAGAAAACTTAGGAATTATAGAAGAAGCAGCTGAAGTCTCTGTCGGATAGTAAAAAGCTTTTCAATTTCTACAATGTAAAATGAATGTGACCGAAGAGAACAGTGTTGAGCTCCAAAAATAATATACCCGATATTGTTCAAATATAAGTGCAAGATGGGAACGAAGTAGTCGCACGTTAGTATAGTTTATAAGAAAAAGTAGTGATTGGTTAGAACGTGCAATAAGCTGGCCCGAAGGAATGATACCTAAAGCTGTGAACACTGAATAGAAAGGTCTCGAGATTTATGATACTAAAGATGTTGAAAATCTACCACCATCTACAACAGAATCTTTGACACATCTCGAAAACCTTTCTAAGAATTGGGCGCCAGGCAAAAACGAATACGCGTAGAACAAATTAACAAATCGCTTTCGTTATCCCCGGATGAACTAAAAGCTACTACAATTAGAACTCGGCAACAGATTTACTACTTATAAGCAAATGGGGCTTTGATGGAGCCTCAGGTCAAAGTAATTACAAACAAAAGACCGAAACAGAGTTTGATGATTCAACTATTTTCATGGCCAGTCTAGTTCCTATAAGGCTTCAACAATGTGATTGAACAATTATTTGGGCAAACGTCAATCTCATCAACTTTCTATTGCCGTCCGATTATGTTCAAATTTACCAAAGAAACGCAGTCAACAGTGGCAACTATAAAATCTAGCATAACAGAAGAAATAGAAAGACTTCAGCCATCAAAAATCAGTCAAGGTGAAGTTAAGCATCAATTGCTCATGACGATAATAGGCGACAAAATAACATCATATTTGTCAGACACATCTTCAGCTGTCTGTGATATTGTAAAACAAAATCGTCAGAGATGAACAATCTAGATTCACATGCTCAAAGAGAAAAGAACGTAGAAATGTACCTAAAATTTAAAGTCATCTTTACATGCCTGGATAAGATGCATGGAGTGCTTACTTCACATCGGTAAATATAATTATTTTACTTCATACTTTTATTTCATGTTAATTTATGTATTATGTTATCCTGTAAGATTCTTATATAAGTGACAATTATTTACGTTTACAGCTTATCGTTTGGAGTTCAAAAAATGGAGTTACAAGGATGATAACAAAGAAATAATGTCGCTCCGAAAGAGTGATCTACAGCAAGCGTTGCAGAAAACCTGCGTTTTATTTATTGATGTAGTCAAGCAAGGATTAGGCGCAACTAATGATGGCAATACTGCCAGAAGATTTTTCAGAGATGCAGAATTAACAACTGCCAGCATGTCAGGAATTAATAAAAAGTTAATAGAAAGGTTTCACGTGATTGTTCAGACTATTGCATCTGGAGAGCTCGTGAACCTAAGTTTTCGGGAATTTTGTAGAGATAATGCAGAATTATATGTCAAGTTATATCCCTGGTAATAGATGCCTTCCATTATACATAAATTATTGGTACATGGGACTGATATGATTAAGCAGTTTGGTGCCATACCTATAGGTAAATTATCAGAAGACGCAGCAAAAGCTCGCAATAAAGATTTCCGGAAATATAGAGAGAGCCATTCTAGAAAGGTATGTAGAACGGCGACACATGAGGATATTTTACACAATCTTCTTTTGTATTCTGATTTAAAGATCACAAGTCTAAGACTTCGAATGATAAAACAAAATATAATGGTTCGCCCTCCAAAAGTCAAAGACTTTTTTTATACTACTAAAGTGGTAAACAAGCATACACCTGATGATAAGTGGTTACCGTAGCCTATGGACGCCTGCAATACCAGAGGCATCACTTGCGTGTTGCCGACCTTGTAAAAACCTTTTAACGCCCTTTCTGAAGAACCCCATACTGTAGTCTTGTGGGTAAAGCTGGGCAGGGATTTCATTCCACAACCTGAGCGTCCGCGGGAGAAAATTCCTTTAACAAAACAAAACAAAACCGCTTGGTGCGGCACCAATTAGCTTGTAAGGTGTGAAAATGAAATCCCTGCCGATGGCGAGCGGTGCGATGATAAAAACTAGCTGAGGGCATCATCTCAAACAACTCATCAGAACACAATCCATTATAAGTATAAGCGGTAGAACACACAAAGGGAGGCAAAGTCCCGTCTGAGACTTAGTGCCTCAATACCTCGATGGCGTAGTGGTACGTAGTGTAACCGACTGCCACGCCTGAGGTCGCGGGTTCGATTCCCGCACAAGTCAAACATTTGTGTGCATGAATATGAATGTTTGTCTTGGTCTGGGTGTTTCTATGCATAATATGCATGTATTTACAAAAAAATAAAGGATATTTGTATGTTTATCCATTGTCTAGTACCCATAGCACAGATGATATAATACTATGCTAGTACCATAGTACAAGCTCTGCTTAGTTTGGGCTAGATGGTGTTGTGTGTATGTAGTAGAATATTATAGTTTGGGCTCATCGACAATTCTCAAGGCTCTGTACCGCTTCAAAAGGATCACGCTAGTATTTTGGTGCTCTTGCCCAAAGATGACTGCAAGTACTCCATGTGAGGCTGGTCTTGCGACTTATATAGAGGCAGTCTTTGCCCCGCAGTGAAGTACCGCTTAGCTCTATTGAGCACACCAAGCTTTTTGGAAACCAGCTTGACCTTGCTCTCTAAATGACTGCGGAACTGTACATCACTTGAGATGTCGAGGCCCAGGATTCCAATACTCTTGGAGATGGTGAGACACGTGTTCTGGAGTTGTGGAGACACAGTAAATGGGGTTTTCTTAGTGATGAACGCGCAGGCTTGAGTCTTAGCTGGCTTAAACAAGACTAAATTTAGTCTTCCCCATTTAGATACTCTATCCAGAGTATTTCTGATTTCAGACAAGCCGTTCGTGGCTTTCCTCCACTGTGGACCATGGGATATTAGCGCGGCCCGTGTAATGAGTATCCCCAGTACTGTCATCCGCATAGCAATTAATGCCATCAATTGACAACATATCATTGACATGCAGCAGCAACAGCGTCGGGGACAACATAGAACCTTGCGGGACGCCAGCATTTATGTCCATGCGGTTAGAGCAATCACCGTCAACCACAGTTTAGATGCATCATGCAGCTTCTGCTGTGTTTTCCCACAGAATCCGATATAGATTTTATTGATGTAGATAATTAAAAAGATAGTCATAGCGATAGTGAATAAGATTTATAGTAGATTTAATAAATTTGTTGTTATTTTATTTATTTTTATTAGTTTGTATGTCACAATTTAAAGAAAATTGTAAAGTTTGGTGTATATAGTTAGTTTACCTTCAATAATTTGTATTATTATGCACCTTTACTTACTATTCAGTATTAAATATAACTTAAACGAACATTTTATAAACTAATTACAGTCAAATAGGAATTCATAGATGAATATCCACATTTTTAAATAATATATTAGTAAATTTAAGTTAATTAGGGACCTTTCGTATTGTTGTGAGTTTTTAAGTAATTATGTGTATTATTACGTGCTTAAAAGAACTTACGAAAATAAAAGTGAAACATTGTATTCTATGTATTTTATTTGGCAGCTTTGCAACTTTATGCACATGTTTATAGCATTAAATGACAGTAGACTAGACAAGATACTAGATTTCTAAATCTGCTTTTTAAACAAATATAAACAAATTCAAAACAACGTATGTAAAAATCTACAGCTCTCTATGTAAGCGCTTTATATGAAAACTAGCTAATGGCCAAACGTTCGCGTAGCGGAAACTTGAATTTCTCCGAAGTTTATGCATGCACTAATTTTATTCATACATACACAATTACACACAAATACACACTAATTTTTGGACACATCTCTTTTCTTCAAAAGTCTATGGATTAAAAAAAGTTCCGCCAGGACAACGTTCGCCCAGCGGAATCAGTTTTTGGTGAATTTCTCCACAATGGCTGCGTGCACAATTTTTTTTTACCATACGCAATTATACGACGTCATACACTAAATATCTGCTTAATTAAAATCTTTAAATTCAACAACATTCCGCTGCGCGAACGCACACCCCTAAGTCACTAAAATCATGGTTTCGATCCACTGTGAGGCAGTTTGTTTGACGCGCGGCGCGGCACCTTTGACAATAAAGTCGACAAATTATAATAGAAAATACGTAAATATATCACAGAAGCTGCGGTTTAGTGAACTGTTGCTAATCTGTGCAAAATTTCAATAATTTAAGGGTAAAACTGCTTATCAATAATATACTTATAAATACTATGTAGGTGTTTTACGACGATATAGACTTTCTATTTTATTTTTCTTAGCATGTTTGTTAAGAGAGAAATAAGCTCTTAATAGATTGGGCAGGGTTTTCTATACACATTGTATAAATAAATATATATTCATGCTATGTGAACTGAAAAATTAATTATATATACATTGAATTAATTTATGTGGTATTCTTTATAATACAAAAGTCATATAAAAATATTACTAATTTAATGTTCTAAGTTTATTCAGCAGCTAAACCTTTGTTAGTTATACATATGTAATGGAACTGAAGATCATATGCTGTTGTTAAGTGGAATAATATATTGCTGGTTACCACTATGTACTCGGAGAAACCAAACATTGAATACACTGAAATCAGAAAATAAAGGCTATTAGTATAAAGTTGGAATTTTATTTTAAGATTTTGTTAAGATATAGAAATGGGCTTTAGGATTAAGGTTTATTTGAAGCTATTGCCACAGAAGGATATCCTATTGTCCCTAGGCACATCACTGATTGGACCACCAAGTATGTGATAAAGATTATAATTTCTCATACAGATAATATACGAGTATATTATATAATTCTGGTGTATGATGTGTGAATCTAGGTAATATATATTTTTAAGTTGTACCATTGAAGCATGACCATATTTAATTTTGTTGGTCAAACTAGGATGCTCTAATACATGGTCTCGGTGTCTATATAAAAGATTAACCTGCCTTTTGACAGAGGCTCACATATGAGATCCTACATTTGTATTTATTACTGGCTCAGATAAAAGCCACCAAGTGCATGCCACTTTAAACCTTATTTTACTAACCTAAACATGTAACTGCTTGTTTATCAGCTACAAATGGATTTGTTTTTGTAAAGGACATATCAAGGTATTACGAAAATATAAATATGATAAGTTAATATACAATTTTCATAAAATAATAATATATCCACAACCACTTACCATATGGTTCACACTGTTGATTGTGCCTCAGAAAGAAATATGCAGCAAATGCAAATGAAGTAACATTTGTAATAAATGCTTGCCATTTTAATTTTACAGAATGTTTTTCTCTGTGGCTTATATTGGGCCTTCTTCTGTATTTTGTAAGCAATATGCATGTAAAGAGCATATAGAATACTGATGTACCAATAAAAGTTTTAAAACATAACTCATGGTACTCTGAAAATATAAATATAAGAATGAAGATTGTATAAACATTTACTTAGTAATATAAGTATGATCAATTCATCGAGCTTACTGTAATTTTTAGAGGAAGTCCAATGGGTTAATCCTAATAATGTTATGTTTTCTATAACGTTTAAAAATACTGCTAGTTTAACTATAATTATACAGTCCTCCCGTATAATACTTGTATAATATTTCCACCTTAAATAAACTATATAAAATCGTATAGGCGCATGTAAGTATATAGCAGTCTTCCATATTGTTATTTGTGGCTCATAATTTCCTATAGATGCAGATATTGATGGGAAGACATTGGGAACTTTACAATGTGTGTGGTTAGCACTTTCAAAATCTTTATACATTGTTATCAAAACACAGGTTATGAACGCAAATAATGGTATTGATACCGCAGTGAAACATAATCTTGAAGAAATTTTAACATAATATTTTCTTTCAGGGACATTGTAAAGAGGCAGGTACATTTATTAAAAATAAATCACAGTTTACAAGTCCATTAAATATGAAAACTAAATAAAAATGTAGAGTCAACACAAAGGCTGTAAAGAGTAAATGAACTGTTTGTCATTAGCGATAATGTCAACATTGACAAATGACAGGACTGTCATTCTGTCAAGTGTGTTCCTTTCTATATATACGTTTTATATGCAAAGGAGCTTGTAGGAATGCAATGTTTCTGAAATCATAATAACACGGACCTATTTAAAATAAGTTATAATTTGTTTCACCTACGATGTATAAGTTAATTATTGGGTAGGTTCATATTAGAATTTGAATGAATATGAATTATCCAACTAACATAATAAACAAAACATTGCGTGTGAAGAGTTGTTGTATACGTTTCGTTATTTTATCGATAATTTCATAGCAACGTTACAATTGATTTCAGTAAACCACAGCAATAAACCAATATCAAACGCTAATAAATAATAAGATTAATTGATTCGCATTATGTAAGAGAAAGAGCATGGAGAATATTCTAAATAAGAATATATTCGATGATCGAGATCTGAATAAACTTTCACCTGATTATGAGCCTCAGAATGTAGTGTTGCGGATGCACATGAGACGGACCTTGGTAAGTAGACAACAGAGAATACCTATTGCATTATTATGTTAATGTAGATATATTTTATTGTCGAGTTTGAGAAGATTCGGTGATTATTGTTAATTTATGTTATAATTATAGCTGCTAACAGGGAAGTTGAAAAGTAAAAAAATAATTAGCCTCTGTCCTTTCCTGAATGAAGTATCTGGATACCTACTTTATCATTAGTTTATTGCTATATTTTCAGGCGAAAGATACCCATAATCATGGAATACTCAGAAGTACGACTTGGACTAGGTAACTACTCGTAATTTGTATAATAAGACAATAAGTATAATCCTCTAAATAGAATATGTGGCAAGAACTTTGCGGGTTCTTTGTCAGGTACAATAATAACTACCTATTATTTAGTTTTATAAGATGATAAAGATTCGCGAGGTCTCAACTTAACGCCTTTGCTGTAATGATTAATTAGCATTGTGCCAAGTGGTTGGTTAACCTTTCTAGAAATTACTAGTGTGGTACATAGTATTGCCGAATCTGGGTGTTGTTACAGAGTTTGTAAGTTCCCTGTGATTCAGGGACTACGTACCTAAGTCAAATGACGCATGTGTTCAAATTTTTTAAATATTTCATAAGATATTGTAAAGTTTCTTAACTATCTATATTTTATTTATTTCCAGAAAATCTATAAGGAAAACAAAAGATAACTTTAACATTAATAGGGAGATCGTAAAATTACGCCACGATTTTAATAATACCAACTTGAAAAACCGTTTAACATTAAAAGGCCTCGGCACTTTAAATTTGAAAATTAGGTCTGAAGTTTACGATGATGATCTGTTAATTAATGATAGCATGGATGTTAATGAAGATGAGGCAGACATTGTTTTACCCGAATTTTCTGACAATAACGAGTTAGAAATTAGAAATGATAATGACTTCAAATTAAACCAGAAAGTAAAACCTGAAAGACATATTAGATTTTATAGAGAAACTCGTATCAATAAGAGATCAAAGCATTGTGATAGTGAGTTATTGGATCTGAATAAAGATATAAATGAGAACAATGAGGATATATTTAAAGTGACCTGTGTTAAAAAGCGGCCGATATCTCAAGAAGACAACGAACATATAGAAAATTCAAACAAAAATAGCCATAAAGATACCATTTCTCCAAGTAACACGGATAGGCCAATTGGTGATTTACAGAAGCTGTTAGTTTTGATGACTATTACTTCGAAACCAACTAAAAATGAAGAAGTTTACGATGAAGCAGAAATTAACAATGTAGAGGTATCTAAAAATGACTTATATTATTACGAGGATAATGATAATATAGCGTCAAATAATACTAAGGATTTCGTAGGAATCGATAACATTTTAACGGTAAAACCATTCAGGGTACCAATGAACGATAAGATGAAATATCTTATGGAAAAATACGTAGGTAAATGGAAGAATTATGTAAGTAACCGTAAAAAATATATTGAAGAACAAAGACAAGCGACATTAAATAATTTCTTCGACAAAATTGCTAAGAAAAAGATGGATATTAACCAGTCTGATGAGGCCGAAAATAAAGCGAAGCTACACCTAAGGGATTACAATACCTACCAACACAGGTAGGTTATGAGTTAATTATCAAAGCACTTTGTATATGTTGGATCAAGTTTATTGAACGTGTCTGCTCTAGATATTCAATAGCATTTAATATTTTAGATATAAATTCCAAAAGCACATAATTGCCCTTCAAAAAGCTAAATTGGAGGAGCAGAATCGATTAATAGAAGAATTGAAATACAATAAGATTTTAGAGGCTTCGCGTCAGTCAGTTGATGCGATGAGGGAAGAAATACGAAGAACGTATTATGAAGTAGATCGACAGTTAAAGCCTAAAATCAAATGTTTGACGAAGGAGTTGAAGATACCTGATATTGAAGGTACTTATTCGATATAAAATGAATGACAGGTTTACGTTTTTTTACTTTAGTAAAACATTCTGATGTTTTGTTTCTTTAGAACCATCTCTTGTACTGCATTGTCTCAAAGTACCACAGTTTTTACAAAGGATGGAGAAGAGAGCTCGTGAACGAGAGGAAAAACATGCTATGATTCGTGAAAGAAGGCGGCAAATGGAAGAAGAACGTATTAGAGTAAAACAACAAGTAAATATAATGAAATTTGGTACCTACCATAATACTGTCTATCAATTTGTTATAATATTAATTATAACTTTTGAAATTATTTTAGGCAGAATTAGCCAAAGCTGAAATGGACAAAGAAGAAAAGATGAGAAGAATAAAAGAATTAAAGGAAAAGAGGAAAAAAGAAAGAATCGAAACTATACGAAAAAAACAGTGGACTGAACGATTGAGGGCGCTTATTGTGATGGCAGACTTACACTATGAGAGAACTTTGAAGTACAAATACGGGATAACACCACTGCGAAAGTTAGTGGCAATGAAACGAGATAATATTGAAAAAGCAAGGGCGCATTATAGATTTCAGCTTAAAAAGAATGTATTTTTAAACTGGATGTGGTATACAGAGGACATGTGGTTTGAAAGAAACTTCAAAGCTGACGATTACTATCGCAAGTCATTGATGCGAAAAGTTTTTAAGGGTTTTGAAATAGTAAGTATTATTGTAATTCTTATTTATCGGTGATATCGTGCTAAGTTAGAGTTATCAAATCTGCAATATAGATTCTTTAAGACAACCTAGTTTGTTTAAAAACAGGAGCGATTCTGCTAATAGCGCTTAATATGTTATTTTCATCAGTCCTTTCTTCAACACATCCCTAACTAATTAGGTGAGACAACAGTTCAGTTTTCCATTATCTACCGATCGAACAATTTTTAATAAGTATGCCCTGGTCGATTTTAGTTAATCTTCAAGATAGGTACATAATTAATATAATTTAGATCATACCTACATATTTTTAAACTTTGTGTCACATTTCATATACAGGGTGTCCGGTAATTAATGGATAACCTTGAAATGTCTTAAAGTAGAACCGAAGGCTGTTCAGAAAAAAATACAAAAAAAAAAATATATATATATCAAAAAGTGCAAGCTCTTATAGCATAGCATACGTTTGTCTATTAGCATAATTAGTGATTAATAATAAAACAACAAAAAACCGATGGATTTCATTCATTTATGGACGTAGCATACAAGAAAGTTATACATGGTAATTAAAAAACAAAACATATCTCAGGTAGTAGTTAGGATAGATTTTCCTTCATATTTTTTCTGAACGACCATCAGTTCCACTATAAGACATTTCCAGGTTATCCATTAATTACCGGACACCCAGTATATTCGCCCAAGTGTTTCCGCTAACCAACTCATTTTCTTTCATTCGAGTTGAATGTCATGTGATGATTTTATATATATGGCTGGGTGGCGCAGCACTAATGAATAGTTGACTGCAAGTTGTTACTGAGAATTTCTTTTCAGCAACGACACGAAGTATGGAAACCATAACCCACTAGGTATTACGTTGGATCTAAAGTCAACCGTTGCCTACCTTTTCTTTCTGGTATAGTGGCGTGACACTGTGTAAAGGTACTTATTATTAAAGTAACAATATTAACTTTCAGATCCACTACAATGTTATTCTGAGAAAGCAAGTAGCTGATGACTATTACGATCTGTACCTTACACAGTTAGGGTTCAGAATGTTACGGGAAGGCATAAAGGTGATCAAAAAGGAGCAAGAGTTGAAATGGCAGAAAGCGGTTGTGTATCACAGCAGGTACCTACTTTTAATTACCTACATAAGGGATTTTTTGATTAGGCTCCCCGGGTGTTCATCAACTTTAACCAGCACTTGCAGCTCCTCAGTGCTGGTTCGTATCGTTCCGTTTTAGGTGCAATCGTCGGCATGCTTCCAAACGTATTTATCAGATCTTCTACAGGCGCTTTTAGATAGTTTACCTATAGGTTATGGGAAAATATGCCAACAGTACCTAAATCCGCTGGCGAAGATTTATATAGTTGTATAGTGCTCGCTACCTAGCGATTCGCGAGTTAGAAACGGGAGAACTTGACGTCATTTTAGCACATCATCGAGTGTATCCTATGGGTAGATCGATATACCTACCTACGCCATAGTGAAATTTTCCTCACATGATCTGAAACGATGGCGCTAATCGTCCTGCGCCCACTAGCGCGGCAATAGATTATTTTGCATCATCAAGCGCACACGGACGGTAACTATGCCGTGGTATCTTTAGTCATGCCGCGACGTCATTAGACACGCCGCGGCGTCTTCAGGTATCGCGGCAGCGTATCGTTATGATATCAGGCTTGGCATAGCCTTTTTTCACAGTAGTTAGTAATTTTCATAACAGTCGTACCTACCGTTGCACATGTTTAAACGCCTCGTGTTGTCATTTACAATAATGAATGACGTTAACCTAATGATAAGACAGGGTGCAGGTGCTGCTTCGCACCCCACCTTGCCACGGCATCCTGAAGCTATCGAAGCGTAGGTACCACGTACATGTTATGCCTAAGCGTACCGCAGTTTTGTTTTTGTACACACAGCGACACATCAACCTAGACTGTTTGGACTTTGAACTATTAAAAGTTGAACACTGCGAATCGTGCGAGAGAGTGCGTTATATTGTTGTTATTTTGTCTCATTCAAGCTGAACGAGACGCGGCGCTTGATCCTTAGCATGTATCAAATCCTATATTATTATGTATATTATTTTCAGAGCAAGATTAGCTCGGCGCAAATATTATATTTTACAAGTTTTTGATCGGTTTTCGATTAGCGCTAGCGTCTGAGCGTTAATACGTCCATTAGGTACCTGTTATCAATTATTATTATTACTGTTGCAAATATCATAAAATAATAAATAGAGACTAAAAAATAAAAATAATAAGTTTTACATTTACTCATGAAATTAATAAAAATGTTGAAGCATTAAGTTATAGATAAGTAAACGATAAAAATGTATTTCATTATTTACTTTCATAACTATGCACTGGAAAATATAGCAATAAGTAATTTTAAGATATTTATTAAATCATTAAGTAGCGATAGCTTAGTGGGAAACCGATGAACTGCCTCGCAGATGTCTCGAGTTTGATCCCGAAGCGCGCATCTCTGACTTTTCGAAGTAATTTGCATATTAAATAGTTATTATCGCTCGCTTTAACGGTGAAGGAAAACATCGTGAAGAAACCTGCATGTCTGAGAGTTCTCCATAATGTTCTCGAAGATATGTAAAGTCTGCCAACTCGCACTGGGCCAGCGTGGTGGACTATAGCCTAACCCTTCTTACACTGAGTAGAGGCCCCTGCCCAGCAGTGGGACAGTTAATACGGGACTGATATTAATATATATTTATATTAAAACAAACAGCCCTGCAGTCATTTTGATATACGTTTCGATTTACCTACCTACTATTTAAATTGCTGATCTTTAGTTTCAAACTGTTCAAAGTAAATAACTAGGTAAGTAACTTGATAAATAAGTTAAGCTTGTAATTTTGTAATAGTGCATCTGTCCTTGCTATAAAAATAAATTTATTCATTTTATAGCACTGTCATATGCGTAGCGAAAATATTTTATGTCTATGGTCATGTTTATATTTTCGTTATATCAGATACAGTCACGTTCTTTACCGAAAACATCCATTCGTAGCCAATAACCAATCAATTTTAAGCGCTAAGGTTAATAAAATAAGATTTCTGCTTTCAAATTGATTGAAAAAGATTGCCGCTGTCAAAGCAACGCCAAGGACTCAACCTTGCTATTACAAGTAGCTGTAAGGTTCAGAGTTTAACACTCGTCCCCGTCTTATTGATAGGACATAGCTTCGAACAGTTGCGTTTAGTATTGTTTTTTATGTAATTAATGTATTGATAGATTATAATATATCAATACATTGCTGCTGCCGTTGTGGAGATAATTGTGGCGCCATAATATATAGGCATGATTTTTTTTAAATTTTAACTAATACAAGTAAGACACAGTAATTATTGAACACTGGTACCCAAGGTAAGATCTAACTTGTGTTATGGGTACCAGGCCCCACTGTGAGGTTTCAACAAAGGTTCATTGATGTTTCCAAATAAATAACAAAAAGAAAATAAAGAATATAAAATAATAATAAAAACAAAATCTAAGAAAATAAGTAAATAAAAATTGGGTTGACACTTATGATTGTACAGTGAGCTGCCAAAGTGCATACCCATTTCAAAACTAAAATGGTATAAGCCGATAATTGGCGCCATCTAACGGCAATCTATACAAGAACTGTTAAGTAGTTTATTTATATCGTTATAGATGGCAGCGCACTACTATGAAATAAAAAGAAGTAGATTTCTTAACTCGATTTTTATTTAATTTTAAACAAATTTATTTTTTTAATCTCTCTTCACAATACTTTATTTAAAAGAACAAAACAAAACAAACTGGGTAAAACAAGAAGCAAAAAACAACGCCATATAGTTCATTCATAGTTATTCTAATTCGAGTGTTCACAGGATTTTGGACCTTAACGTATCCATGCACTATTACAAGTGACTGTATACGTAGTAATGCGAGAGTGGGTGGGTGGGTGAGTGTGTGTGTGTGTGTGTGTGTGTTTGTGTGTTGTTGTGTATGTGTGCTGAGTGTGCGTGTGTGTATGTGTGTGTGTACTTTGTGCGTATCATAATATTGATATCTTTAGTAAATTTTCAGTTTCTTCTTGTAGTTCGTAAATGTTACATACTTTATTGCCTGTGTTGTATATATGACCACCAAGTACGTTGAAGTGCTTTGCAGCTACAGAGCTCTTAAAGTTTTGGTTATCACACACTTTATACCAACGCCGTTTTCTTGTAGTGTTTGGATTGTATTCAAGAGACGCATGCTTTCTAGTTATTGTTTCTAGTAGAAATAATTGCCTTACGGTAAGAACCTTGCACTCATCGTATAACTGAGCAGTAGGGAACCTGTATGGTTTGTTTGTCATCACTTAGTAGTAAATGAGTTTTGGCTGCGCCACCCCAAACGGTAATACAATAGCTTAGGATACTTTGGCACAAAGCAAAGTAAACTATCTTCAGTAAATCACAATACCACTGCAAATCGTCAATGAGTTCGGTCATAGTTCTACAGCTCCCTATAGATAAATATTTAGCAGTGTAATAACCAAATAAAACTGTGAAATTTTAGTGAGATTGGACATATCGGTGGCAGTATTTACGTCGCAAATTATCTTAGTTAAAGTGAAAAATTAAGTGTGGTGAACATTGACATTTAAATAAAATAATATAGCATATATTATATAATATAGACGAGCATATGGATACATTCTTAAACAACTTTAATAATGTTTTTCATAATAAGATTAAAACCAAATCAGTTACGTTGCTATTAGAAGACTTTTATTTGCCACGTATTTCATGGCAATGGAATGATCAACTGAAAATATGCACGCCCTTAGAGAGTGGGGACATGATTGAGGGAAAGTTTCTGGACGAAATGATGTATTGTGGTTTGGAACAAAGCAATCATATTTATAATATTAACCACCGTATTTACGATTCAATATTCTTAAATTTACCTGAGCAAATAACGGTTTCTAACGCTTGTAATCCATCGATTAAGCTGGATATACATCATCCAGCAATTATAATAGATGTAAATCTTTCAATAGCCGCTAGCAACAAGGTACTTAGGTCGGATCGTACTCCTACGTTTAACTACAATAGGTGTGACTATGACGTCATTAATGAAAAATTGACGGCTATTTTGTGAGTATGTTGTCTGGGGAAGTACCTCCCACCCTACAGAAGACCGCAGCCAAAATAACCTTGTGTTGTGTTTCTGCGGTGAGTAGGGGTGCCAGTGCTCCCTGAGGAGGCGCTGCACTATCAGTGAGAGGACCAGTGATTATGTGAGCGCCATTGCCTTGTACGGGCGCGAAGTGTCGACGCGGCGGTCAGGGAGACCCGGTGAAACGGCTGTCCGCTGGCCGCCCGCAGGCTGAACGGGTTCCCGAACCCAGGGATTACTTAATCTCCGCCCTGGGAGGCTGAACCGCCAGCTCGTGTAAAGTTCCCTATGCAGTAGTTGTTGCCGGAGGAGGAGACCGGAGTGGACTCGACTACTGTATCGGGAGGGGACCGGGGGCCCTTCCGGCTGCCGCGTCGGCAAATTGCTCTACCTGTGCCAGGCTCTGGTGAGATGTTAACACGTCTTTGTCCTTTGCGCTGATAGTACAGTATCTCCTGATATCCTTTATACCCCCTTTTTTAAAATATGGCCATAAAGAAAAGAAGAAATGTTTATTCAGCGGCATCCTCATCCACATTACAGTTGGACTTCTGCAACATAAGAGGACTTCATTCGAACATCAACGCTGTCCATCAACATATGGAGACAGCGAAGCCGACCTTGTTCTTCCTTACGGAGACGCAAATATCATGCCCGACCGACACATCGTATCTCCTATACCCTGGCTACAAGTTAGAGCACAATTTTGTACGTCGTGCAGGGGTCTGTGTGTACGTCCGTGATGATATTTGCTGTCGCCGTCTTAATGGCCTTGAAGACAGAGACCTGTCTACTTTGTGGGTACGCGTAGATTACAGAGGCCACACCTGTATCTATGCGTGTCTTTACAGGTCTCATAGCGGTGACGCAGACACGACTCGTCTCTTTGAGCATCTGCAATCGTCGACTGACAAAGTTCTTGAGCAGTACCCTTCTGCAGAATTAGTGATCTTAGAAGACTTTAACGCCCACCACGTAGAGTGGCTTGGTTCTCGGTCCACTGACTTTGCGGGAAGGTCTGCTCATGAGTTTGCTCTGGCCTATGGGTTTTCTCAACTGGTACATAGTCCTACCAGAATACCAGACGTAGAGACCCATACCAGCTCCTTATTGGACCTTCTGCTGACTACACGCTCGGATGGATACTCCATCCAGGTGGATGCACCTCTTGGTTCTTCTGACCACTGCCTTGTTCGAGCGCGAGTGCCACTTGCGCAAGCAGATCCACTCCGGCCCACCACATGGCGTCGAGTGTGGCACTATAAGTCAGCAGACTGGGATGGGCTGCGAGAGTTCTACGCAGCGTACCCGTGGAGGCAGCTATGCTTCACTTCAGGTGATCCCGAAACCTGCGCTAGCGCTGTTGCGGAAGCGATACTTGCGGGAATGGAATGCTACATCCCAAACCCGTGGATCGCCGCAGGAATTAAAAAACGACCGTGGTTCAATCACTCCTGCAGAGATGCTAGAATCTTAAAGCAATCTGCCTATGAAGCATGGACCACGGCCTGTACTAACAAGGAATCTAACATCCCCGAAGTGAAACGCAAACTAAATGCCGCCTCGAGGCTCAATAAGAGGGTGGTTGCCAGAGCTAAGTTTGATTTCGTCGGCAGAATTGGCGAGCGACTTGCCAGCTTCCCTTCTGGGAGTCGCGCTTTCTGGTCCCTCGCCAAGGCTGCCGAAGGTAATTTTTGTCAGTCGTCCTTGCCACCACTCAGAAAGCCCGATGGTAATCTGGCCCATAGTGCCAAAGAGAAGGCCGATTTGCTGGGTTCTCTCTTTGCCTCAAACTCGACTGTGAGCGATGGAGGCGCTGTACCACCTACTATCCCGTGGTGCGGTCATTCCATGCCGGAAATCTCAATTTTACAACGTGAGGTCCGGCGGGAACTAATGTCTCTAGATGTTCATAAGTCGAGCGGGCCAGATGGCATACCGGCAGTGGTACTAAAGCAGTGTGCTCCTGAGTTGTGTCCAGTATTGACGCGCCTCTTCTCGCTTTCCTATTCCACAAGACAAGTTCCGTCTTCATGGAAGACGTCATTCGTTCATCCAGTGCCAAAAAAAGGTGACACATCTGACCCATCAAACTACAGGCCTATCGCCATAACTTCTCTCCTCTCCAAGGTGATGGAGCGGGTGATCAACTCTCGGCTCTTGAGGTACCTTGAGGGTCACGATTTGTTGAGTGACCGACAATACGGCTTCCGCCATCGTCGCTCAACTGGCGACCTTCTCGTGTATCTCACACACCAATGGGCACTAGCTATTGAGAGCCAAGGTGAGGCATTGGCCGTCAGCCTGGACATGGCGAAGGCCTTCGATCGGGTCTGGCACAAAGGTCTTCTATCGAAGTTACCATCTTACGGACTGCCCAAGGGATTATGCGAATGGGTTGCCAGCTTTTTGTCCGGCAGATGCATCCAAACTGTGGTTGACGGTGATTACTCTAACCGCATGGACATAAATGCTGGCGTCCCGCAAGGCTCTGTGTTGTCCCCGACGCTGTTTCTGCTGCATGTCAATGATATGTTGTCAATTGATGGCATTCATTGCTATGCGGATGACAGTACTGGGGATACTTATTACACGGGCCGCGCTAATATCCCTCGGTCCACAGTGGAGGAAAGCCGCGAACGGCTTGTGTCTGAAATCGTAAATACTCTGGATAGAGTATCTGAATGGGGAAGACTAAATTTAGTCGTGTTTAACCCAGCTAAGACACAAGCCTGCGCATTCACCGCTAAGAAAACTCCATTTACTGTGTCTCCACAACTCCAGAACACGCCCCTCACCATCTCCAAGAGTATTGGAATCCTTGGCCTCAACATATCAAGTGATGTACAGTTCCGCAGTCATTTAGAGAGCAAGGTCAAGCTGGCTTCCAAAAAGCTTAGTGTGCTCAATAGAGCTAAGCGGTACTTCACTGCTGGGCAAAGACTGCTTCTATATAAGTCGCAAGTCCGGCCTCACATGGAGTACTGCAGTCATCTCTGGGCAGGAGCACCAAAATACCAGCTTGATCCTTTTGACGCTGTACAGAGACGAGCATTGAGAATTGTCGATGAGCCCAAACTCGCACACGGTATTGAGCCACTAAGTCTCAGACGAGACTTTGCCTCCCTTTGTGTGTTCTACCGCTTATATAATGGATTGTGTTCTGACGAGTTGTTTGAGATGATGCCCTCAGCTACTTTTTATCATGGCACCGCTCGCCATCGGCAGGGATGTCATTCTCACACCTTACAAGCTAATTGGTGCCGCACTAAACGGTTCCAAAGGAATTTTCTCCCGCGGACGCTCAGGTTGTGGAATGAACTCCCTGCCCAGGTTTTCCCACAAGACTACAGTATGGGGTTCTTCAAAAAGGGCGTTAAAAGGTTTTTACAAGGTCGGCAACGCGCAAGTGATGCCTCTGGTATTGCAGGCGTCGATAGGCTACGGTAACCATTTACCATCAGTAAGCTTGTTTGCCACTTTAGTAGTATAAAAAAAAAAAAAAAAAAAAAAGAAGTATTGTAGATTCGTGACTTAGGCGTAATCATAGATTGTCAGCTTAGGTTTAGACAACATATTGACGGTATAGCTCAAAAAGCCGCCCGTCTATCGGGTTTCATATCAAGACAACTTAAAACATTTAAAAACCGGAAAGTCTCGATACCAGTATACAATTGTATTGTTCGAAGTGTTTTGGAGTATGGAAGCCCAGTTTGGAATCCTACATATAATGTTCATTCACATAAATTGGAACGTATACAAAAACGATTTCTCTACCAACTATCATATGTAAACAACCAATGTCATAGACTAATATCCTATGAGTCTAGATTAGAATATTTCAAAATGTCAACTTTATACTCTTGAAGAAAAGCAGCAGATGTTAATTGTTATGTATATTTTTAAGTTGATAAACAGTATCATAGATTGTGAAGCTTTGCTGGAGAGGATACGAATTGTTGTACCGCGCCAGAGTAGTCGCTTGTGCAATAGGCGTACATTTGAGTTGCCTAGATGTCGAACTAATGTGAGGCAGCATGCTCCGCTTTATAGAATGTTTTCTAGCTACAATGGTTTAAAACAGCATTTTGATATTTTCTCCGGTAGCCTAACTGCAGCCAAAAGTGTTGTAAGGAAAATCTTGGAGGGTAAATTCTCTGGTACTTAGGCCTAGCCTGTAACTGTTTATTTCTTTAATTCATTTTAAATATTGTAAACAACACCATTATAACATGATCTAACTCCTATTCACAAAGCATGCTGTGTTCATTGTTTTAAGGCATGCTATTTAATATTTATGTTAATATATAGTGTGTAAGAATGTGAAAATTGTATTGCCCGATCTGTGAACCAACAATAAATAAAAATTTAAAAAAAATATCCTCTACAAATCTTTAAGGATTATTTGGTTGGTAGAACACAATGTGTTAAGATTGGCACCACCGTTAGCACCTGTGTATCCCTAAATTATGGCGTACCTCAAGGCTCAGTCCTTGACCCGACACTTTTTCTACTTTACATCAATCCTCTGTGCAAACTCACCCTTCATTTCTGCAATATAGTTGCCTATGCAGATGATACTGCGCTACTCATATATGAGAAAAATGGTACGATGTATTTTGTCACGCAGAGCAGGCCCTTAGCCAAGTTATGAAATGGTTAACTAATAATTTGCTAACCCTTAATCTGAACAAAACCACTTACCTTACTTTCTCATCTTCGAAAATTACGCAGCCATCTCGAGATTATTTCAATCTTAAAGCTCATACTTGCTCGTCACCATTGTCTGCAGTTTGTAACTGTATGTCTCTAAATAGGGCTACCGAAATAAAATATCTTGGTGTATATAACTGGCAAACTCACTTAAATTACCTGACAGGACGAACTCGCAAACTTATATTTATTTTCAAGAAGCTGCGCCATTCAGCAGACCTTGATTTACTGAAGATAGCACTTCAACGTACTTGGTGGTCATATATACAACACAGGCAATAAAGTATGTAACATTTACGAACTAACAAGACTTCAATGTAGAAAAAAAGTAACGGATTGGCTGATAGGCAAAGACTATGAAGAAACTGAAAATTTACTAAAGATATCAATATTATGATACGCACAAAGTACACACACACACACACACATACACACTCATCCACTCTCGCATTACTACATATACAGTCACCTGTAATAGTGCATGGATACGTTAAGGTCCAAAATCCTGTGAACACTCGAATTAGAATAACTATGAATGAACTATATGGCGTTGTTTTTTGCTTCTTGTTTTACCCAGTTTGTTTTGTTTTGTTCTTTTAAATAAAGTATTGTAAAGAGAGATTAAAAAAATAAATTTGTTTAAAATTAAATAAAAATCGAGTTAAGAAATCTACTTCTTTTTATTTCATAGTAGTGCGCTGCCATCTATAACGATATAAATAAACTACTTTACAGTTCTTGTATAGATTGCCGTTAGATGGCGCCAATTATCGGCTTATACCATTTTAGTTTTGAAATGGGTATGCATTTTTGCAGCTCACTGTACAATCATAAGTGTCAACCCAATTTTTATTTACTTATTTTCATAGATTTTGTTTTTATTATTATTTTATATTCTTTATTTTCTTTACGGTCTCCTGTCTTATAGATGGGGTGAACAATAGCCTGTTTAAGCAATTTAGGAAAAATACCATTTGCCATTGAGATATTACATATATGCGTAATAGCAGGCACCAATGCTTTAGAACACCTGCGCAAAAGAAATGTCGAGATTCCATTCCATCCTGTAGCGCTATCACTACGCAACCCTCGAATAATTCTCTCAACCTCACTCTCATCTGTGTAATTAATTACTGTATTATCTTTAGTCGGAAGTTTGTTGTTTGTTGGTTGAATACTGAAACTCTGTGCTAAGCTACTACCAATGTTGGCAAAGTATTCATTCACCCTATTCACTGAGGCCATTTTACTATTTCTAAGGTCCAGAAGTTCTTTTGGAGACACCTTTAGACTGTTTGTGTTGGTGATTTTCTTAATAACTTTCCAAGTGGCCTCTGGATTTTTTTGAGCTTTCAAGAATTCATAAATTTCATGTGCATGCTTTAATCTTTTTACCAGTTTATTACAAAAGTTGCGGTAACGAGTATATGTAATCTTAAGGATATAATTCTCAGGATCACCCCTGAGCTGTCTATTCATAGAATCTCGGTTTCGAATACATCGCAACAAACCTTTAGTGATCCACGGTTTGAGAATTCTATTTTTGCAGGGAATTTGCTTTATTACGGAGTGTGTTTTAATAGCAGACATAATAATTGTAAGTAAATTTTCTGTTGCCAAATTAGGATCTGATGTATTCATGATTGATCTGAGGTCAGTTTGCGAGATTGTTTGAATAACTGACGGAAAATCTACCTTGGTATAATTGATTTCATTATTAATTTGACTTACAGTGGTCTCAATATTAATAAAAATAAGCTTGTGGTCAGTGATGTCAGTTTCAAATATTAAACTAGTAGATTTGAGATCGGATTTAAGTAAAATCTGGTCTAGGCAGTTATCTTCCCGCGTTGGCAGATTGTGTGTAGGTAAGAGACCATGTGAGGCTGTTAGATTAAGGTATTCTGTTGCTAGTTGATCAAGGTATATGGGCAAGGTGTTAATGTTGATATCCCCGATGAAGACAATATTTTTGAAGTTCTTGACAGTTGTGTGTTCTCGAGTCCATTCAGAAATGTATCAATATTGCGCTGAGAGGGGGAGCGATACAGGGCTATCACAACAAGATTGGCAGGTTGCACCTCACAAATTAGACAATTTGAGCCAACTATCTTCGGTTCCGGTATTTTATATGTCAAAATAAATTTTACGAATAACATAAGACCAGCATTTTGATTAAAATTGTTGTTTGTATGGTGGGCAATAGGTATATCCGTCTATTGTTGGGATAGTTACAGTTTTGCTGAGCCAACACTCAGACAAGGTTATTATATCTGGTACTATGCTCGAATGATGTAAAAATAAGGCAAATTGGTGAAAATTGCGGTTTACACTACGTATGTTGACATGCAGTATTGTTATTGACTTACGGTTACTTTTGAGCAGATTAGCACACTGTTCTGGTTTACAGGTAGTAAAGAGTCTATTACCAGTGCCAAGAGCGTCAAGTTCTTCTGATATAGATTTTATGTCCGCCATTTACATTCAGTATACGTTTTACGAGAGATACAGACTAGTAGCGTTTCATCCGTGAAACGAGGTAAACACTGTGTAAGGTACATATCGCGCATCTTTTTGTAGGGAGGCTTTTTACTACTGAGAAACCGTTGCAGATATATATGTAACATGTAAGTATTTAGTGAGTTTATTGTTTGTGCTGTGTTTATATTAGCGGGTGTAGGTATAGAGCGTACTATTGTTTCAGTGTTGTGATCGTTGTAGTACATTTCTATTATTCTGTTACAATGTTCACACATAAGCTTAAAATTTAATGATGTGAGTATTAAAAAAATATTGATAAAATATGTTTGCAGATAACCAAAAATAAATAAAAACCTAAGACCAGTTGCGACGCCTTAGTTTTGGTTTTGCAGAGACTTGCAAAGTTTCCTAAGACACGATGTAGTTTTGATCTGAATTGCTTCAGTTCCCTCTCGTTCGCGAAGAAATAACTTCCCATTGTGAGTCCAGCAGAATTTGTAATTATTGTTCCTTGCGTAGTTGCGCGCTTCGTAGATCAATAGAATTGAGCTTATCATTAGATGGCCGTTCTTTATTAAAGGCTCGTGTTGCAGCTAACATCTGTTGTTTCAGGGCCACTGTTGTAAATTCACAGACTATAGGCCTGCTAGTCCCCTTTTTCCCAGGCATACTTACGATAAACGTCTCGAAGTTCAGATCCAGTCATTGGTGTTTGAATTGCTTTGCAGGTCGATATTACAGTGGACGTGAGGTCACTGGTAGTCTCATTTTCACGGAGCGGTACATTTCTAATTTCTATAGCTGAAGAGCGCGAACTGTGTTGCAGATATGTAATCTTTTTTTCTAGCTCATAGATATAGTCCCTTTGTTCTAATCTCTCTTTTTCTAACTTTTCTATTAGTTGCCTCATGCTTTCGTAGCTACTGTTAATAAATTCAATAGATCTTTCGATCTCATTGTTGGTGTTGCAAATTTTAATGTTTTGCTGTTTCACCTCAGCAATATCTAATGTAAGTTTGCTTAGCATGGCATCTTGGTCCTCTTTCCACGTAGTAAGCATATTCATAAAAACGTTTCTCAAACGTCGAAGTCTACTCGGTCTCAGGGGAGAAGTCCGGACGCAGTCTTTTACTCCTTGCGGTGACATTGGAGACCTCGGGATCATTCTGGGTGGCCATTACAGGAGTAGATAGAGTTCGTTGTTTAGTAAATACATATTTACCTACGCTTAGTATTTGTTTGACTGACGGGCGGCGAAAAACAACAATAGTAAAATAACGTGCGTCGGTGTGTGTAAGCAGTAAGCACAACGTCGCCGCACGCGCTAGTGCACCGTGATTGGTCGACACCACTATGCACGGTCCCTTTCCTATAATTCTCTATTTTGTATGTAGCGTAGTTACGTATATAGAGTGTCTAACATAATGTGTAGCCGTGTGTACCTACGACGATCGTCAAAGAAAATTTAATTTTATTGTCATACTGTTAAGTTATACTTTTATTCGTCGTATAAAATCTCTGCCGTGCCCTGCCGCGTGTTGGGTCTATGATGGCCGCTTGTGACTGGCTCATTAGCGACCGCCCAACGCGCTCTACCAGAATACTGCTTAATACTATGTTTACATACTTGTACATTACTTACTAAGGCTATGTAATTTCTAGCAATCTACTCTTCAAAGCATTCACATGTTGGAGAACGTTGCCAGCTCTTAATGCATTGAAAAGAGAACAAGAAGCCAGGAAAGCAAGATGGAGAGAAAAAGTGCTACAAGTTGTACCCGATTACACGCCACCTGAAGATTAGTTGAGCATACCTACAACCCTATTTTCCACACATTTGCAAACACATAGTTGCTTATAAAACGAAATATTAAAACGGTAAATTCTAAAGGTCTGAAATAGGTAACTGATTTGTCTATTTCATACTTTCATATTACATCTCAATTAACAAGGCGGCAACGAAAGAACACGATGTACTTACCTTAACTATACGATTTATGCCTAGCAACATGTCTTTTGTAAACACATCTATGTTGATTTATTGTAAGCAGATAGTTAAGAATAATTGCAAATTATGGTATGATTTGTCTGTTAGAATTTATTTTTGTTAGGACCATTACCATTTTAAAATACTTACCTATGTATATAAAATTTATGTAGATATCATGGCATTCTTAATCGCGTAAGTTTGGAATAAGATTAAATAATAAATATTAAGTGTAAAACGTAATAGTTATAAATAATTTTGAATTGCTGAACTTAATACTTAGGGTACGAAAACTACAAAATGGTTGCAATTAATTTATTTGTATTAAATTTACAATTTTTCTACTTAATTATAAAATACATTGCAAGTTGTTCGTGAATATAGTAAGAATACTTATCCCATAGTTTTAGATATGGTTTGCTGATAAGATGGTAAGTACCTATAACAACCTGTGCACTGAAATGATTCCAGTATGTGCCAATTAGCCCCTAAAACGTGCATTGGTCGAAAATATGACATATACATCATATTATTATTAATACGTGCGCTTTCACAACGATCTGAGGTCACATGAGTGAGGTACCTACGGAATGTAATTATTTTTCTGAAGCAACGTTAGTAGAAAAGTTGACTACTTTCTTTTAGATATAGGTATATTTAGCTAAGTAAAACAGCAAAACGGACTGAACACTATAAACAATACTTTATTTGTCTAAAAACAAATAAAGAGGTATATCTAAGAAGACAAACAGCGCTAACGGGTTGTTAGTAAACGTCTTCTTTAGCTATTTACATATTGTAGGGAACGTGGAGTTTTAGCAATGATACGCGTTCCCGAAAATGTTATTGTTGAAACTTACAAAGTAGTTAATACAAACTCCAAATGTCTGTTCTTGGCCCTAAAATAAATTTAGAAGCTTTATTTCAAAATAACTGAGATAGATCACAGTTTAATATAGTTATTAAGTTTTAAAATAAAGTTTATATTTATAACTTATATGTACATATTCTTTGTAGTTAGCTCGGCCTTTTGGTTGACTTACGTGCGGACAGAGAGAGTGCAAGGTTGCATACCATCCATGTACCATCATGACGCCTAAGTGATTTATTTTCTTTAGTATTTAAAACTGTAGGTGCAGTCAGCAACATAAGTCCATTCACACTTGAAAGATTTCGATTGCCTGTCTTCCAAAATTGTAACAAATATTACCTTTTACAGCAGAATTTGTTAAAATATGCTGATTGATTAAGAAAGAAGCAGATTGAATAAAAATTAAAAAATACAGAATATAAATTAGGATTTTTCTAATGCATAAAATATTTTTATGTTGTTAAATGTGCAGCTACTTATGTTTCTGACTTTACATTAGAAAATAATTACATAAGTTTTTATAAAGATAAACTCTATGGACCTATCTATAAGCTTGCGAATATTTTAAATTCAGAAATATGATTTCCGGTCTTGTTACTGTTTTATTAGTGAATGTACTAATTACATTATTGACTAAAGGATATGTTATCTTATTAACATATAAACATTTCATTCAAAAGCGATAACAATAATAAATTGCTCTGAGAAATTAAATAAATAAAAGATACTAGCTAAATAACTGTTTTAATTTTTTGATCAATACTTCTGCTTATGTTTCGCTTCTACACGCCGTGCAGTGCTTAATATTTTTTTATTATTTTCACTGCAATCTTAGATCGTCTTCCTTGATCCCCATTTTACACTTACACCTTAAATAAGCGCCACTGCCAGATTAATTAATTCACATTCACTGAAATAATCAGCATTTACACATCTTAATTACTTAATAGATCAAAATGAATATTATCTTTGGACCATAATTTTATTATGCCTGCCTGACTTGCCTCTAATGATCTTTTATATAAGATAGAGAGCTTTATCAAATTCTCGAAATTATATAATAATATAAAATAATTTTATTATATATCTGGCATGCTTTATAACAACAACATAATTATGCAAATAAAATATTACCAGCACAAAAAACAATAATATAAACCAATAATCGCTTATTGTTCTCAATATGCAAACATATTCATTTGGAAACAAGAACATGTATGAAAGAATTTGTGAATTTGACGCATGTTCCGATTCAAACACCTAGTCCCTTGTTCCCTTCATACATTTAGCACATTTACCAATTTTCTCCACTGTGGTTCTGCAACAAAATGTACATTAATTTAATGATTATTATTAAAAAAAGGAACATATTTTATCAACATATGAAGGTAATTAATTAATTGTAGTATATAAATTATTACTAAGTAAATAAATATGCCTAAGAAGAAAATATTACCAAATATTTTAATTATACAGATTAATTTTGAAATCGTGTAGTTCCTTTTAACCACGCATTCTACTGGTGGTATAGAATAACCCTGACCATTTCTTTTTTTATTAGTATTATGTTTTTGGAAAAATTGATGTACCGATTATTTTCGTGAAATGGTTTCATATAGTCATATGTTAATCACACGAGGCAATTTTTAATATTTAATAATTAAAAACAAATAACATCAAATAATTAACGTCGTAAATAATAACAGGTGGTCCTTTCCGCGATCTACATTCCCTCTCGACCCCGACCGGCCACGTAGGTACATACCACGTCGATCAGCTGGGCTTCGTTATCAGTGAGCGACGAGCTCCTACCGACGGCGGCGCGCGGCGCCCGAACGGCGCTCTGCGGCGATCTTATTAATTCTCAAACACCTAGCAAAGCAAAACTGGGCGGTATTAAGATAACCTAAAGGTTTAGCAAAAACCTGAGTCATTTACTTTCCTTACGTAGTTAACGTACCTACCTACGATTGAATTTAGGCATTATAATTAATTAATCGTTGCCTGATACTGACTACCTCTGTTGTACCCAAGATATTTACTTACAAAAATATCAACCCAATAAAACAACAGCTGTTTTGTAAAGAAATACATTTTAAGAACCTACATTTAAAAATATTGAAGGTTAAAGGCGTTCCTAACCAGGTGTATCGTACCTACCTACCTAATTATCACAAATCACTAGTTTCTACGACCAAAACAGATAATACACATCAACATTATGTTTATCTACATAGCTAAATGTTATCCTACGTACGACAAATAAAAATAGACTTCCTTTATCTCGCAAATATTCACCGAAATGATGAATGGATAGGTAGTGTTGCATTAACCTATTTCAATTCTACGTTATTTAGATTTCTAACTGCCTAGTTACTTATGTAAACATGAATGCTTTAAACAACACCGTTACCCACTACCTACACAAAACTTCATGAATATGACCAATAACTTACTTAGGTACAACATTTAAGTAAAATTACAAAGCGACCCTAAGACGCAGCATAATGTCATATTGAAAACTTTAAAACTGAACATAACTACACAAAGAACAATCAATCCAATCATATTATAAATAATCAGTTAGTAGGTACTATCGGCCAAATCCGCGTTGAGCCAATTTGCAAACCGAATCATTTGAACATAATTAAGAAATGTAACCCCGCCCATATTTCACCTTAACCAATCAAAACATCCCTTACAAGTGAGAAAGAAGACACTATTTTAAATTTATTATTTTATTGAAATTAAACACTTTATACGGATTTTGTCGCGTTGTTTATTTTACTTTAAACAATTAAAAATCAATTAAAGTAAAATAAACAACGCGACAAAATCCGTATAAAGTGTTTAATTTCAATAAAATAATAAATTTAAAATAGTGTCTTCATTTTTTTTAAAATTTTTATAATTCTTTATAATTTCAATGTATAACATTCGCGTAAACATAAGACAATATTATTTATTATTTTAGTTGAAATTTTTATTTCGGGTTATGTTTACGCGTCTCAGTGCTTAGAATTTTTTACGAACGACTTTTGATTTGCTCACAAAAAAAGGTAGAAAAGGATACTACTTTTTTTTAACGCGACCCCTGACGCGCTCCCCGGTGCCGAGACAGAATACAAAATCTATTGTTTCCCGTTTGAATACATTCGAAAGGTTAATTGTAAATAAAAGGATTAGCTTTTAAAACAGCTGGAACGGAATTCGACTTATCGGCATAATTCTAAAGAAACAAAGTAGCCAGTGAGTCGTTATCTTTTGCACAATAGAGAGTTTAATTTTTAAACCTATTGTTTATCTACACAATCACATACACTACAGATATGTATAATAAGTCATTTTGGCGCTACTAATATTTCATGATCAATATACAGGTGTCCCAAAAAGTAGTGTCAAGCGGAATTCCAGGTATAGGGCACCCTTTGGGGTATCCGAATCACCGCTATGTATGTTCCGCGATTTTGCACAGTTTTCGAGTTATGAATTTTTTATGTTTTTGAGAATTTTCCACATGAACAACATTAAAAATTTCTAAAAAGAAAGTAAAGTTACCCATTTCACGAAAAACACGGTACATACATTTTTCCAAAAAAAATAATTCTGAAAAAAAGAATGTCATGGTTATTCTATATCACCAGTAGAATGCGTGGTTAAAAGGAATTACACGATTTCAAAATCACCGTGTATTTTATTACTTTTGCTTACCACTGTATTTTGGTATGTAGACTAGAAGTTGTCGAATTAAAACCAGAGCAATAACGAATAAATATCCCACACCATAAACACATGTAACAAAGTATAACGCCGAGCTGAAAAGGAAAATAAAATGACTATATAGTTGTACACTTCGGTGATGTTATTTATTGTTTTATAAAAATAATGTTTAAGTTAATTAATACATAAAATCAGTTTTGTATAAACTCATAACGTCAATATATCAGTACAACATTTATTGATTGACTTTCAGCTATGACTAATGCAAGGGGGTGAATCATTATACGCACTTTAAACATAATGTGCATAGTGTGGTCATAACAGGGCATTGCATACATGTTACAAGCATATATTACAGGTAAACCTTTATCTTATGCTTGAAACATGTATGGTTTAAGGCCAGGCTAATTATTCTGTCATAGGGATGTGGTAAGATTCTGTTCTAACAGGGTATCCTGCGTGAGCGACGAACGCCATGGTGTTAAAACTTAGAAGAAAACAGTTGAATTATAACGTAATCAAATTACATAGGTTACCATGTTGGGTTTCTATAAGATAACTAAGCGATATTCAATTTAGTTGTATTATACTCTGAAAGTTGCATGTGACAAAGGCTAGACGACGGGAAAATCAGTTTTTGAAAATTTCACCATATTACCAATTTTTTAATTATCGTAACAATTTTTAGCTTTTAATACATAAAATTATTTAATTTTGTTTTAAAAACGAAGTTCTAAAGTTATCGCTTACCATATATTTTAATTAATGTTATTTATTTTCGTACGATTCGGACCTGTCACATAGATAAAGCTGTTGTCAAATTTGACATTTTATCATTCCGATAATTTCTCTTGAATAAACGCGACACGATGCAATGATGCAATGCGACGCGATGCTACACGCGACAAATGTCCGACGTGATTTTGGTAATTACTTCTGTAATCATGACGAAGTACATGGCAATTTTGCTTGAAAGTTTATACTTAAAGTAGAGACTTTTAAAATAATATTGTAAAATACACAGAAAGAAAACAAATATATTTTTACAAAGAAACATATTTGGCGAATTCCATCATTTATATCCAAAATTAAGAAACGATTATAAAATGTTTAACAGTATTGAGGCGTTACCGTCTACTTTCGATTACATTATTGCTGCTAATAAATCTGAATTTGATAATCAACCATTTTCGTAGTAGGTAGGTACGTGGTGTTGTCGCGTCTGGTCGCTCACAAAACAGGTACCTACGCGTTACGTGGCGTCTCGCCGCAGACCATGCTATGGTAACTACGAACAAATGTACGGGTACGTACCCGTACATTTTCGACAAGAGCGGTTCTATTAGCAGTATCATGAATTAATTGTGTTACTATATAGTTTTCAATAGATGGCAATATTTAATATTATGCTGCGGTAGCCATAGATTACAATACAGTAGCGACTAGCGTCTACTTTAGTCTTGCAAAGTAAAAATTCCGTGGAATATGTTGTTTTTAACCCCCGACGCAAAAACGACGGGGTGTTATAATTTTGACGTGTCTGTGTGTCTGTGTGTGTGTGTGTGTGTGTGTGTGTGTGTGTGTGTGTGTGTGTGTGTGTGTGTGTGTGTGTGTCTGTCTGTGGCATCGTAGCTCCCGAACGGATGAACCGATTTTAATTTTGTTTTTTTTGTTTGAAAGGTGAATTAGTCGGGAGTGTTCTTAGCTACGTTTGATAAAAATCGGTCCAAGATGGCGGATTACATATTTATTCACAACTCCCTCAATATGGGTATCAAATGAAAGGGCTTGACTAGTAGAATACTATACACTATGATAAATTTCAAATCCAAGATGGCCACCACCAGAATATTACATATTTCCACAAATTAAAATTGTTCAATATGGGTATTAAATGAATATTGTGTCGGAGGCTTTTTAAATTTTAAATTTAGTTATAGTCTACAACAACTTAAATCAATGAAGATGATAATTTGTTTAAATAATATCTAAAATCTCAGCAATAATGCCATATAAAAGTACAATAGAGCTAAACAGGTAATATCAATGCATATTAAAATATTTAACTAAATAAGATTTAGTGGAAATATTAAGATCATCTATCGACACTATGTTTTTGACACGTCATGTTCGACGATTTCTAACAAGAAAATTTTCGATTTATGCGTTTGCTCTAAGTTAATTTCTTGTTTTTATGTGATTTTTCTACAACCTAGTACGCTGAGATAAACTTAGTTCCTCCGGCCAGGCATCGAGAGTACCTAAAAACGCTTTACACTTCTATTTTATGGTGAATTTGATCAATTTTGTCATCATGACTCAAAGATCATGTTGTGTACCAGGATGTTTGGTGAAGCTTGGAGGCGGTAAACGGACTGTGATGATGCTGTTAAAGTCGCAGCGCATAATTATATGACTCACAAGAGAAAATAAAAAACATACATACACATTATCTTTTGTTATTTTTTTCATGTTCCCCATATAATTCCATTTTGTAACTTGATTAATATGCTGCCTATATTTGTATGCATACCAATATAGGCAGCATATAAATTACAATAAAATTATTAAAATTCTAAAGGTATAATGCAGATGTGTATATATGTATAAACATGTATGTATGTATATTGTATAGGTTACTTTGACGACTTCAGTTTAGTTCATGAGATCATTATACTTGGCAGCAGCACTTATACAGACCTCGAGCGAGGCTCGAGTTGCCTATCTATAACAGTATTGTAATCTATACCGCAGACTGCCATATAGGATGCAAGATGGCTATTGGGTAGGCCGTTCTTTTAATCGTGTTCGTCGCGTTCGCAACGTCGCGGGGCGTCGTATTCGTCGCTCACGCAGGATAGCCCGTAAGACAGGAAAATGGATCTTACACATAATTCGGCGCCATATTCGATTGTTCGATAAAGGGTGTAGTAATGACTCATAAACTGCCCAGAGCTTTGCAAATGTCTAGATTGTTTGTGGCTAATAGTAGTAATTTATTGAATAATACTTACTCAAATTCATAATACACGTCATCACAATCTTCAGGTATAAGTAGCGTGCCATAGAATATGGAGGGTTGACAAACTGTTGTTAGGCCCAAATTGGTTCCAAAGACAAGAGTGGCAAAAGCAAAGATTTGACCAGCCAAGAAATAAATGTAATTAGGCCTCAATACACAACAATCCCACCTAAAAATTGTAAACATGTAATTAATCTACAAGAAAAGATGAACGTCAAGATGGCGGGACCACGTCAGGTGTTTCGAATATCATGTGAATAGGATTTAATAGAATATTTCTACTATTTCATACTTTCATAGAAAATTCTACACTCATAAAATTTCAAAATATTCTTTTGTTAGTTTTTATTATACTAGTCATCAACTCATCATACAAAAATGAGTTATTCTCACACAATTTCTCCCTGGTCACCCAGGAGACATGTAACATGCTATTAATGATAATATTTGTACTAACCATATGGAGTGAAAGAATCTCTCATTGACTTCAATTTGACAAATTTGGCAGTAGTGTGAATCAGAAGTCAGTACTGGGCTAGAACAAAGCATACATTACTTATTTATGAGGATGCAAATAAAAAGAACTTTCAGAAATATAGAATCAATATATTTCAACATCATTGCTAAGTTTTAACATTTACATGACAGGCATAGTAATTGAGCTGTTCTAAAATGTAGGCAGTATCTGCTGAACAATGTAACATAACTAAACTGTGTGACTTGTAATCAGATCATGTTTTAAGGCAGAGCTGCAAATTAACTACCAGATCGACTCAATTATGAATCACTACAGATTGAGCTGCTGATGTCATATCTTTGCAGTCTGGTTTATAAATAAACATGTATAATACATTTATGAATGCTTGAGCAGCTTGACTGAAACTCATCACGATGTCATGTCTGTTAATACAGACATGACATTGTGATGAGTTTCAGTCAAGCTACTGTCTTACAAACCATAAGCTTAGCTGTTTGTTGTGACTGCAGCTTTGCAACTCAACGGCAGTCTGTATATTTAAACTAGAATCAGCATATAGCCTAAAATATCTATAAGATATGGTTGTCAGATATAGGCATGGGTCAGATGATGTCATGTCATTTCATGATTCATACTCTGCCTTGGTTTGGTGGATGTGGACAAAATTATTAACAAAAAAGAAAAATGGCAATAAAGTCAATATAAATTTGATTGACATTATTTTTATTATTTTTTTTTGTAATAACTAGGTACTTTAAAATGATTATTATTCAGGATTGTATAATATTTTGAAATTATCATGGGAGTGATGTAGAAAGTATAAATGTTACCTGTATTCCTTTCCTTTTGAAGAACCAGTAGCTAGTTCAAAATCAGCAACAGCCTTCATTTTGTAAAAGAAATAACATGTGCAAGCCAACAAAAGCAAGAATATAAAATTCTCAAGTTGTGTTATTTCAAGTAAACTGAGCACACCAATCTCAAATACCAGAAACATACTTATGCCGGATGACACAGTCCATGAGATAAAAAATGTTGACCTGAAAATTATAAACATTCAATTACAAATGTGTAATATAGACATAACACAAGTTTAATTCTTATATAGATGAGGTGATCATGAGGCAGATATGTATATTATAAGTTATGTAATGTGTTCAACACACATTGTGGCATCAACTTTCTTTTTTATTGATTAAGTGAATATACTTGTAATCATGATTATGTATTTATTTTCTAAACTGGACATTCAAGTGGATGCACCATCTATGACTTTAACAAGTATTATATTATCAGTACAATGTAGTGATAATGTAAAAAAAACATGAGACATTATTTCGATGCGTTACTATCAATAATATGGAAGGGGAAAAAGAGAAACTCACCTGTTTTTTTGTCTTGGTCTGGAATGCACATAAAGAGCGCCCATAGCTATAACCACCATTATTATAATAGTAATTACTCGTGATATGGTAGCTATTAGCAGTAAGCCGGGTAATATAAGAAATGGTAGTATAGCATCCATATCAATTTTTTTTGCATTTGTTCTGCTCGAGCCATACGGTAGAATATCTTGAATAGTTAGTGTAGAAGTCACCATTCTTGCGGTTATATATAGTCACTATATCGAAATTGCTAAGTATCACTGTTTTCATTTACCATCGAAATGTAACCGTTCTTATTATTGTATTTGTTTTTATTTTTTACCTAGTTCGTTTCGTCGTTTCGTGTTGTTAATTTGACAGATATTGGTGTATATATATTTTCATCCAGCTGTCATACATAATACTTTGTGTGTGAACATAAGTCTTTTGGCAACAACAACTTACAGGTGTATTCTTAACTACGATCTCAAATATATTTATTCTACTCACACTGTGAAGGGCAGTAGAATATGTTAAATACAGAGCTGACATTATATTATAGTACTATTTATGTAGGTAAAGGCCACAGTATATCATTAGTTGTTTAACCGTGAACAAAGTTTATTTTGTTTCGTGAATTTTATTGATCAATATAATTTATTCCAGTGAGCTACGTTCGTTGTCCTATTAAAACATTATTTTTACATTGCATTATAAACTTCCTTGCATCTTATAAATTTTCAGGATCTATTTTCTGAACGTGGTAGCTCTCACGGGTCGCTCTAATGAAATCTAACATGTATTTAAACTAAATGAACTCTGGTGGACGGTTTTCAAAGGTAAACAGCAGGATGGGTATCAGGCAATACCTACATCATTTTCGTCATCCTCTATCCTTATCTCTTGATAATAAATATTTAAATATACCTCTAAAAAGATGTCTTCACATCTCAAGGTATCAGGGAAATACCAATAAGTACCCTCGGACGTCGATGGTATTCTCTGATATATTCTGTACACTTACACGGGATCTCAAATCTAACATTAATTATTAGGTTTTCCTTTTTACGAATATTTTTCTAACATTGTACCTCAGAAAATTTACTGAAAGGCTTACACGGAGATATATTTAAGTTCAATCTAAAGGGGCCCTTTAAGAATTTTAATCTATAGCGCGATAGGGTATTCCCTTTCTTCTCCTAAAATTGTTTGTCCGAAAATCATTATCCATAACACGTTTGCTATAAACTTCAGTAAACATAATGTTTAAAAATTAGAAATTTAATTTTACATAATTATCTTTACTTCTAAAACTATTCTGTCATAATATCGATTACTATAATAATTGAATCTCCTAAATTTGAATGAAATAAAGTCCTATGTCCTAATGTATTGTATTATATAATGTGTATTATTTCGAATGTTCATTTATAATAAAGTCCTAAAACATTTGCCAAAATTAGGTTGTAGTGACAGAAACGAATCGCTGTAAAGCCGACTCCACGCAGTCTTGTCTGCCCTTCCCCTAGAGTGTAATTTAGAATCGCGTAGGCGCGTAGGGGTGAAGCGATCTGCGGGCTGAGGAACAGGAACCTGCGAGCGAGCCGTGGTGCAGTATTGTAATTTATGCCGTGGTAAGCGAAAGTCGTCTGCGACGATTAGCACGCGTGGGACTGCCGGAGACCCGCAGCGCCTGAGCGTGACAAAAGCCAAGCATTGTACCTAATACAAATTAGTTTCAAAAACATTATGTAATTTGAATTTAGGACTTATAACTTTTATTGAAAACGGTTTTAAGTCTTTTGTATATTTTAAGTCTTTTGTATATTATTGATTTTAATATTTATGATAAACAAATTTAGGGCATATTGTATTTAGGGATTACAATATTATGGCATGTGATATTATGTGATATAAAGTTCGGGCAAGTAATAATTGATTAGGACAAAAATAATTATGGCACTTTAGATAATGGATAAAAAAGTTAGGTAACACAATAGAGAACCGTGCGATAGGACACTCAATAAGTAATATTAATAATGTTCTCCGACCGAATTTTGGTCATGGCGGCCAATATTAACGGAGACTTCGCAGGAGTGTTTGCACAAACACAAGTCTAAGACTATCTGATTCGCTGTTCCCTTACCCTCATATTCCGATGGGCTCGTAATCCAACCTGACTGGAGAGCGATCAGACGCAAGACCAACGTCTTTACACGCTTGCTGTGGCATGGCGGTATTTAACACCGCCAACTTTATGATACCGGGCTGCTATTGAAATTTCTGGGCAAAAACTCAATTACTTTTTGTTGATCCGACCCGGAATTCGAACCGGAGACCTAATGCACAGTAGTTGCATTTACTACCGTGGCCACGGAGGCAGTTGGAACACCTACCGAGTATACCAAGCGGCAGGTGCAGGACTGTTGCTGAATATGGAATTGAATCTATGGATGAAAACGGAATGTCAAAACTTGAATGTAAGGGACAAGCAGCAGCTGTAGTGTCCTTTACCACAGTAAAAGATTTTCGTTTGCTTGTATTTTTCTTTATAAAGACAGTTGCCAACGCTCCGGCGGCGCTAGAAACATGTAGGTACGTATTATATTAACTACCCGTAATACGTCTAAGACAGAAACGGCAGGTATAATGCCTGCATTACGAGAGACTTTAGAAACATTGAAGCAGCAGACACAAAGAAAACACTGACTCGAAAGAATCATTCGTGGGACACAAACTTTTGCCTCGTGTGGGGATCAAACCCGCACCACTAGGTGTTATAGCATGGTGATCACTGAAATTATTGAGCTATTCATGCAGTCTTACTCCGTAAGGGTGTTGCTTTATTATACCTAGAATCGTTCGTGACGACTAGTAATCAAAATGTAATTTATATAGACAGTCTCGCATGTGTTATTATGGTTTGCTTGGCTAGTTGTGAAACCAAACGGCGTTCTTACTGACGATCGCGACGTCCTGACGCGACCGATTCTCGTTCAGACGTAGTCTCAGTTCAGTTCAGTTACTACTACTTGGGAGAAATACGGCACCAGATTCCGTCGCGCCAGGATGTCGCAGCTTGTTCCCAGTCGTCACCACTGGCTTCGTTGCCACTGGGGACAAATGAGAAAAAAAATACCATTTATTGCTAGTGGTGACAAATGGATCATTAAAACCTCAATTGTTGCCAGTGGTGAGATATGGGTCATCAAAATCCCAATTATTGCCACTGGTAACAGTTAGGACGAAAAAAGTCGCAGTTGTTGTCAGTAGTGTAAATTATGTATTTTTAGTTGCATTACTATGGGAATTAAATTAAGACGAGTTTGAGTATCAAGATAGATGTTTAATTTGAAAAACAATACCTTACATTCATTGTAAATCACATTATTAGATAATCACATTCGGTACATAATGTAAAGCAAATAAAAATGTTGCCCTTAATATCAAACTTAAAAAGGGGATAACGTTTTCCTACCCCTAAACCTTAAGGCGTCGTAGGTGCTATAGTAACTATGAAAGAAGAAGAAATTAAAAATTCCGTTCTGCCATTCCGTCTCGGAAGGGTTAGGTTATGTTAGGTTCCTTCTTAAACCCACCCAAAAATAGGAGCCCCGCGAAGCGGGGCTCCGTCGACTTAGTTTGATCTGTTTAAATACATCTTGTATATGTTACTTTACCACTGACAATAATCGGGAATTCATAATCTCAAGCGTCACCACTGGAAACGATTGGAATTTTCCTATATCCCGATCGTCACCACTGGTGACAGCTAATATTTCATTTTACCTTTCGTCACCACTGGCAACAAATGGTATTTTTTTTCTCGTTTGTCCCCAGTGGCAACGAAGCCAGTGGTGACGACTGGGAACAAGCCGGATGTCGCGTATATAGGTAACTATGTACCATGACTAGGTTTGAAACTAGTCGATCAAATTCAAATAAGCAATTTGAGTGTAATTGATTTTATAGGCAACATGGATGCTGCAGTTACATTATGTAATAATATAGGATATAAAGTGTTTTAGATATTAAAGGGTTGGTAGATGCCAATATAAGTAGGTACTAAAGTTTGTAATCTTGTGCTTTATTAATTACAACAAATTCCATATTGATTACCTTAAGCTCTTTGGGGAGACCAGAAACAGATTAAAGAAATATTTATCTTATTAATAAACATAGGTACATTTTGTTTGTATGAAGGCAGTAGTTAGAAGATCCCTCCCACGTTAGAACAGATTACAAGAAATAATCTCATTTTTTTACTTCTAATGCAAAATAATGTAGGTACATAATACATAATTATGTAGGTACTTTCTGAATTATTTTACGTTAACGTGATGGGAAGTGAGGCAGATAAGACCATGAAAGAGAACGTTGGTCAGCTGTAGAATAACATGGACTGAAGTATCATATTATTGATTATGTAAATCTATTATGTACCAACCTATTGTTTCTTTCTGGATAGAGTCTGCAAAATATTAAGATAAATACAATATACCTAATATTAGAAATCATATGGGTTTCGGCCCACATTCTATCTTATTAACTGTCTAATATGATATTGTGACAAAATATACAAGTACTTGAAGCTATTGCCTAAGTTTATTATTATTATGTATCCTCGATCAAATGCTGAGTTCATTGTAGAATTTATTATCTTGGTACATTAGCTCAGTGTAATTAGTTTCGCATTATCGTTTAGTTTCGTTATAACTGGCTCGTTGTGCATTTTTGTAGAGCGTGTCCCTGGTAGTCGGGTAGGGGTCGCGGCATCCGACACACATGCGCCATGTCAGTCAACAACAGATTGCGCGCGCACGCGTAACTAACGTTGTGTTTTTTACCTTATCCGCCGGTAACGACAAACCGACCGACAGTATTGATCGGGTCTCCGCCACGAAACGGCGTCTCGAAAATGCGACACGAATATTTCCGCGCTTAACTTGTGTTCGATACCGATTGGAAAAGGTAAATCCATAATTACGACTAATATGGAGAAGTGAGAATACGTGTTCACAGTGATAATTCTACACGGTTGACGAAATGTCCAAGGTAAGCGTTATCGCACATAGACCATTGTTAAAACTTGAATTAAAGCCTGTGCGGGTAGGTTGTTGCAAAAATCACTGCCAAGGACGACGTAGAATATAATTTTAGATACCTAATAATAATTAAAGATTTTGACTATGATTCCGTCGCTATAGTATTTTCATATGAAAATATTATAGTGATAAAACCAGTTAGTAAAAATCCATGGACTATTCGAAAATCTAACGAAATAATGATGTAGTATGAAGTTTTATTCTGCAATGTGGCAATTAATACTGCCTTGTATATTAATTCTAAAACGCACTGATCTTTCAATGATTTCATGATAACGTAATCTCCCTGAAATGAGAGATCGAAACCGCAATGCCCTGTTGCCCTATCTTACGGCTGTATTGCAAAGCCTTTGTATTCGTTACGTAGCTGAAAATATATAGGTACCACTGAGCTATACTATATGTAGTTCGTTTACTAATCAGTTATAGGTAAAAAACTTCACTTAGTGACGTTATTGTTTTATTCATTAGATAATAAGTAGGATATTCAATAGTATTTGGTAATTAATATGTAGAATTGTTGTAAGCAAAAATTGTATCAGAATATGGTAACCTATCGACAATTTAATCACAATAGGTGGGTGACGTTGTCAGTAATGGAAAATACAGACTTATTTTTCAGAATAAGCTTATTACTTACGTGTCTGTTTTTCGGCTAATGAAATTTGATACAGATTTAAGTAAAAAGAAATTCCTGTGATAGGTAATACAGAAATGCTATATCGTATTTTAAAGCGCCTTTAGATACTTAGGTAAACCAAATTTATTTAAAACTTGGAGATATTATTCAATCAAATTAAATGCAGCTTGTTTGCAGCTTCTGGTACCAAGTATCGGATGCGCACTTGTCTTTATCCTTCGTTCTTGTCGGAAGCCGGTTTTTCAAGCCTGTTTTTATAGCCATCCCCAGATTCCATTGCGCGATTTCTTCCTAATTTGGACTAAAGACATAATATTAAACATCCAAGTCATTATATTTTTATTACTTGTTGTATTTCATCAGCAAACTTCTATTAAGTAAGTAAGTGGGCACAAGTAGCTTTAATTACAAACTACATTTTTATCTCAGTTAATCTAAGTTCTTGTACGAACAGATTTACAACATAGTTCCCTTAAAATAGGCCATCTATTTTTTTCTAAATTTTAATTTGTACAGTTACTGCCTGTCTGTATTATTACTGTAACGTCTGTAATGATGCTTCCTATGTACCGTTTTTATGGCGTCTATGACATCATACCCGGCTTCGTTATTCATTTTAACAAACGAAGTTCTCAATTAAATTCAATTGCGTGCAAATTGAAGTAAACACTTTATACACGTACCTAATACTTAGCATGTAGGTACATTTAAAAGAATAAGAATATTGAATACATTTTAATATTATAAAAGATCCCCTAAATTAATCAAATGCAATATAGCAGCAGAATAAATGTTAAGTTCATATAAATAGTACGAAAGCGGCAAATCAAAAGCGTTGCAGTCCGTAATACCTTGGCCTACATAAAATACCCATATCTACCTATCTATGGCAGGTATATCGTCCGGAAACGTGCTATGTTATTAATATTATTATTCATTATTACGTGCACATAATAATGTTACGTGTATCATTAAGCTTTGTTATAATGGTGAATTTATTTCACAAAGAAAAGATGTACCTATGGTACAAATACCGGTTTAGCATAATCTAAAAACTAAAACTTTATTTATTTGAGCTACCAGTTCAGTAATTAGCTTGGGGTAATTAGCCTTTGATTGTCTGAAAACAGGCTGTCGTGTTATGTATTTACTATCAAATGTTCATAATTGTATGTGGGAACACACACACAACACAAACTGATACAACGCAACCCTAATATCTGGTTACGTCATTGCAAAAAGTTAACATAAGGTCGTTGACAGGGTTTGACGTTTTTTGTCGATGAGATGAGCGCATCGAGTCTTGGTTTGAAAAGTTATAACAGCTTTTACCTAGGTCTTATTTATTTAAGTAAAGAGATTATGTAAAATATGATTTCGCTATTACATATAGTATTTAAAGGACGTTATAATCTATTCCGCGATGAAAAAAACCAACACGTAATGTTATTATACGTGTAATTGAATTGTGTGTAGTTCGACTCAGTAAATTGCTTAACAGGAAATATAAATGGAAGCGCATTAGAAAATTCATTTTATTACCAAATAGCGCTCGTGTTATGTATAGACAATGATAGGTTACCAGTAGGTAGGTAGGTACTTCACATTTCGTAAAAGGCTATCATCATTGGTGGCATAGCTTTCAAAAGGTAAACTGTTTTCCATTGAACCACGAAGTTGTATAAATATTGGTTGTTCTCACGAAATGGTTCTGAGTACAACGAATCAATATCCACCAAAGATTATATCGTGAGCTGGATTTTGGACAATTCAGTGGGCAAGCAAACAACAATCTTGGATAAATATGTATAGAATCAAGAACTAGCCTGTGAACCGGTACAATATTATTACTTATTTAGACGTATCGCATGGCATCGTGGCGGATCGGTAAGTATGGATTGCACGTTTCAGCAGTTGCGTTGCGAAGTTGCCAATCGTCAATAATTTATTAACGTTTTTACCTACTTTGCTAACAGTGATACGAGGGAAAGTGTATCGCTACCGTGTTAGCACTATGCACTTTCGTATTGGAAAGGTTTAAATACTTTCATCGGGTTACCGGGACCTCAAAACTAACGCGTTTGTCAGACTCAGTACTCTGTGCATGACTTACCACTTAACACAACATTATCACAATTTGACGTCAATGTAGATGGTAGCTGATTTAATTTGAGGAATATTTTGGATGTTTGCTAATTGACCGCATTTTAAATGCATGATATATTTTCTTGCGAATTTTCAAATCTTTTCTACAGTTTAATAATTTCGACAGTGCCTTAATTCAATTCTATGTATATACTGCTGTATATGATAATATCACAGGTCGTATAAGTTTTCTTTTTCACAAATACATATATTAATCTTGTAGCTTTAATCAAGTTTCAAATCACATAACATGCAGTCCTTGGTAAATGAAGCGCCAATGACCTTTCCTTAACTTTTTATAACCCTGATGGTAAAAACATTACTATGTAGCGGATATATTATAATTGTTAATTGATACCTAATAGCATATATTATATTATTTTCGTTTTGATGGCAGTAGACTGATAAAAATGAACAAGAGTTATTAAGTCTGTAAATTATCACAAAGAGATTTCTAACACAGCTGGGAAGGTTCTCTCTTCTACACACTCTTCTACAGAAATATTTCTGAAGTGTTTTACTTTAAAATATAAGACCAAAGCCAAACAATATTGCGTTATGTTTCTGCGGTGTATAGGGGAATTTAGCTCCTTGAGAAGACCCTGTAGTGTTAGGAAAGACTACTGTGATCTTTATCACCTGCGCTTGCGACACAGTGCCTCTTCTTAAAAGTTGCAACAACTGATTAAAACCTACCTTCAGCTTTACAAGCGATCGTAGGGTACGATAGCAATCTTAGTATGTAGTATAAAAAAAGATTCTGGTCGTTTTCGGTTCGGTTTGGATCCTAATCGGTGTATGTAAAATGTCGATACAGATATAGATATGATTTCAGTTCTATTGATTTTTAATGCTATAACTGGTTATGCATAACAGGCATTTTTATCTTGAAGGTAACTTGGGTTTTCGAAATGTCTGGGAATTTACAACACGAATTTATAACAAGGTATTTGCTGTTAATACTCGTATAATAAGAAGTCGTGACTTGCCACGAACTTTAGTTAAAGGCATTGACGTTTGCCTTGTGTTTATGGAAAATAAGCGTTCGCGACTCACGTGTGAACAGCCAGAATAAATAATTTCTTTCTCTGTCAATATGTAATACTTAAGAATTAAAAATTGCCATCCATATTTTAACCATTTATCTTATATAATAAGTCGATGACAAAACTTGTTTGTAATGCTCGTTCAAATAGCCATTTATCAGTTCAAAAATGAATTAAACCAGACACGACAATAATTGCCTATAAACCATAATAATATTTGGTAATGCTCTAGTAATTGTACCATGTTAATGTTCTGAGTTTACGAGCCCAAAATATGATATGGGTAATAAAGAATAATAGATTTGGTACCAAGCGGAAAAGTATTAGGTAAGTTTCAAGTGCTAAAACAATACGTAGTTTAATGTTTTCGATGTGAAGGAAGTTATAGAGCAGTTCCTGGTAGGTATCATTGAATTTATATAACAAAATTAAGTTCAAGGTAAATCTGAATAAAAAGCAAAATTACTATTTTATTCTTAATAGGACCATTTTACAATAAACTTTATATTCTATTCGAAAAATAAAAGCACGCAGCCATAGCTTGAATCTATATTTTTACTTATTCACACATTCATACAACTTCTTTTTCTAGATGTGTATTTGATTTTTTAACGAAATATCTGAATTATCTATCACAAAGGCCAACAATTTTACAATTTTTATACCAATTTTTGTATGTATCGTAACTATCTCATACCTACACGAAATGTTTTTCTTAAAATAGTATCTATCACTACATATGTTAAAAATTTCAAGTATTACCGATAACTCGGCCATTCAAATATACCTAACTTTTTTTAAACCGTGTAACGTGTAGTGTAACGTACCAATTGAAATGTGAAATGCGTGTAAAATTACTTTCATCCGGCTATTTTGCGAAGCTATAGGCTGTATAAAGACATTGAACATTTCAATTACAAATGATGGTCACCGATTGAATCCGTATGAGGAAAAACTAGTTTTATGTACAGTATCTGTACCTACTTGAAGGTATTTTATATTAATTCCACGCCGTTATAAGATTAATGCCGTATAGACATTAGTTACCACAATCCGTATATAACAAGTACGTACATATGTAACTATTTAAACAAAAATATGCTTGACTTACTAAGTGTACTTGTAGGTAGGTACCTAGTTTACCTAAAATTAAGTAGGTAACAGTGTCAAATATTTAAAAACGTCGGTAATTTCTAAGGCTTCGATTCTACATAACATATAATACCTACGCACTAATTACTACTTTCGTATTGGTAGGCATATTAGGGTCTCAGTGGTGAGTTTTATATGGTTTTATATTATAAGGGTTAGATTTAACCTGTCAATTGTTGTAATGCTATTGACAGACATAGTTGAAAACCTATTGTGACTGGCCGCCGGTGTGCCGCTGCTATTCAATAGGTTGATGAAATTACTTTTAATAAACAGCATCTAATGGCTTATGAACGATGAGCTACAAAATTTTGCTATACTGATTTGAAATTAGTGCGATAGAGAAATGAAGTAGGTATGCGTTCTTATAAACAGTAAGATTATGATTGATTTACACATGTGTTGTTTATTATAATCGTTGAGTGTCGTCATTGAATTCACTCTAAAGGAATCTGCATAAATATTCTTCAAACAATGAGATTCACAAATGGAAACGAAGTTATTATAAACAAACGAGATCACCGGCAGCTAAATCATCTATGGATGAATTACTCCAGTAAAGGGATTAGGTACGTACGAGGTAGCTTCATTAAAATTTCCGAAAATTTGTCTAATTTGACGAATTCTTGAATGTAATCAAAGTAGCTACTTAAATTGTGTAGTTGATATTATACATAGACCGCTTTTATACGGCGAATCAAAATCCGATTGGTAAAGGTTAATGAGTTTATTAATATAAAATGACATCATAGTTTCGTAATTATACTCATTTTGCATCAAATCAATATAAAATATGTTGAATATTTATATCAGAACTATATTTTGGATATACTATATTTTTCTCATAGCCTGCTCGTCTGCTCTATGCTCAGATATCATCGACAGGCCCTAGATGTATGTAATATGTGTGTAATGTATGTATAAGTATAAGCTGTAATGTAATAGGTACACACTGCGGCTGAGGTGTCAGGTAAACCGCAATTATGTGATCAAACGGCTAGTGGACGATTCGCCCGAATTTAACTTGCCCGGATCAGGCAATAAGACACTTTAAAAGAATATTATTTGTCTGTAAGCGACTCGCACGACTTGTATTTATTGCAGTGAAGTTAATAAGAGTACCTACAGTCAAGTACAGAAATGACACGGGTATATTTTGACATGAAATGAGGCATACAAATTAATCAAAAATAGCTTTATTTGTATAACAACTAGTAAAAGTCTTCAATTCGTTGTAATCAAATTTAACGGGTAGTATTTGACTGTTCCTCAATTTTTAGCCTTTGTTCCACCAAAAATACTAATTGCACAGCAAAATATGCTTACTAAAATATTTTAAAGAGATCAAACTAAGTCGACGGCGCCCCGCTTTGCGGAGCTCCTATTTTTGGGTCGGTTTAAGAAGGAACCTAACATAACCTAACCTGAGACGAAATCCGAGACGGAATGCAGTGATATGAGGCGTATAAGTGCCCGTTATGATATATTTTAGTAAGCATATTTTGCTGCGCAATTAGTATTTTTGGTGGTCATTATATTTAATCTCGATATATTTTACTCGACTGTACTTTTCATTGCATAAAATACAATTTGTGCGAGTCGCCTATAGAAACAAATATTTTTTTGAAGTGTTGATTCGCTCGTTATGGGCTAGTTAAATTCGGACGAATCATCCACTAAGCTGATCAAACAACCAACATCTGTTTAGTGACAGCGACATAATGTAAAATGAATAAAAGATAATATTGACAAAAATCCCCAGTGATTCTGAAATATCCATATTCTAAGTTCGCTAATATGGCGAGTTGTCTAGGCACTCTAGGATCAATTCCTAGGAAACAGCCAAACTGCCTACCCTACCTTAACCAGTTACCTTAAGCATATTTCACAGGGCCATGGAGTAAAGGGACCAAACGAAGGGATGATTAGGCCTGCGACGTTTTTACTCGCCGAACGAAATACAATTACTTGTATAAGTTCAGTAGGTATATACTGTCACTATAGGTCGATATTCTGTAGGACATTAGTTACACTTCCACGGACGAACCGGAATTCGTGCTGAAATTAGCAAGGTTTCATGTAGTAGATTACTTAAAACTAAGGCTAAAACTAAGTAAACAATTAATCATCATTTTTAGGCAGATTATTTGCCGTGTTTTTGTTTAAAGCCTACAATTATATGATTTAATGATTTTTAGTCCCTGTTCGCCAGAAAGGGGCTGATCGCTTTTATTACCCAAGTAGAACCAAAATATTATTGGCAAAATGAATGTAGGTAGGCATAAAAGATTGTTTGTCGAAGGTACTACAATAAATATTATCTAGTGTGTCTAAGATGTAGCTATTGTTTTATTCTTTTTAGCATTGCATGGTTAACTTTGAAGATTTTCTGCGTTGCAGTGTGGAACAGCACGTTGGCATACATATTAGACAGAATAATTTATGAGTAAGTACATAATATGTAAGCACAAAGTCAAATAATTTCCAATTTATGTAACATGAGTTGCGTATGATGACCAGCGTTTAACGCGGTTACGGTAATATTTGACATTAAGCACAAATAATCGAATCAACACGACACGGACACTAACTTTCTATTTTATTCACAATTACCATTTTATTTGTAAAGGGTTAATAGATAGAAATTAAAAAATCTTCTACGGAATAGATAATCCAATTGAAACCTTATATAAAACAATCAAGCAATTTTATTACCTACTTGATGAAATTTTAACAATTCTGTTAGTACCTGTAGTAAAGCGGCGTGCGGCAGCGTCTGCCTTGACTTTGATGTTTCTAAATCAGTATATTGTCTTAATTTATTAAAATGATCAACCATAAGTATGATATATATTACTGGTGTATTTTGTAAAATTATATAAGTATGAGGTTCTTGTTGTATTGAATACCGTGTAGTTCAGATGTCAATGATACTGTCAATTTTAAGATAGGGGACTGTTTCTAAAAATCTTATCCCTTTGGCGTCGAGCTCGTACAGCTGTCAAGTTTTCTTTATGTATAAAAAGTCAACGCAAACAAACAGCGCTAGTACCGTCAAATGTGTGAAATATAAGACGGGCTATCTTTCAAAATTGTGTCATGGATACTGTATCTATTCAATTTTTAATTACTTTACGTTGAGTACGCGACTAACCGAAGTCGTTAATGAAAAAAATAAACTGATATTTGTTTCGTAATTTTGTTATATTTTCTAACTAAACTTAAGATATTGGATTAAAATGGTGGCCTCCGTCGCACTATTCCTGGCCTGCTTAGAGTCTACTTGTAACATGCAATTCTTAAGTATGACAGAGTTTACTTCTAGGTAGAAAATAAAATGAAAGTAGGTACGCAGGATTATTACTAGAATATTAAAATCTTCATTGTTAAAATAGTATAAGCATCTAAATACCTACATACAAAAACCACGATGTCTTGTGTATTTCAAAGTTCTTGGGAGAAACTAAGCATAATAAAATGTAATGAGTATAATGACATTAATGACACAATAGCGAATGTCTAGATGGCACTGTATAATCACAAGAATGACTTCAAACAAACACGTAAACTAGGTAGAGATGTGTTTTGTACTCCTGAGAATCTTTCATTGTATATTCTTTGTAGTGACGAAGTATTTTTCGCACGATCTTAAATTCTGAAACCTACTGTACCAACTAGCGGATGAATAAGTTTTTAGTTCGTATACTAATTGAACGTTCTCACGAAAGATGCGTACAAATTAGTAGGTTGTACAATTTCTAAAATTGATTTATGCTTGTATTTATACATTTATGTAGTATATAAATGCTTAGGTATTATGGCTTTTGTTCTTATTGCAATAGTTGCGGCTGAGTTGCTGCAATTGTAGTCAATGAAGAACTAAATTACCCACTCAGTATACTATTGCTGCGCTGCGTAAAGGCCTCTCCCATGACGCATTATCTGTTTGAGAGACTAGGGGAGCATTGTAGCCAAGGCTATTGTTTTATATCATGATAATGTAAACGTAAGTATATTTATTAAGCTGTGAGATTTAAAATCGGTACTTGGTATTTGTAAAGAAGGAAGATTTTTGTTTGTTTGTTTGTAGACATTTAGCTTAAGAACTACACAATCTATTTTCAAAATTATTTCCTCATTAGAAAGCTATGTTATCACGGAGTAACATTGGCTGTACTTGATTAAAAAAGCTTTTACGCGAGCGAAGCCACCGGCAAAAGCTAGGCGTTTATATTTTAGTAAAATATCTATAATTATCATTAAGACCGGTAATTAAATTTGCTTTAGAAGTAAACGCATGTAGGCAAACTTAATGCAGAAATAAATACCGATATACAAAATATAGAAATATTTACCGATATACATCATTCAAATCATCACTTTGAGGTGCTAATAGACTTGAGCATTCACTAGTAATGAGCATTTTACCGAATTACTAAAAAAACAAAAACGTTTTAGTGAGCATTCTAGCGAAAGGACAGTAAATTTGCTTCGAGCTTTTTATTGTCAAGTCTGACATCTTCGTGAAGAACATATATTTTTGACGAGCATTGACTAGAGCGTTTGCTAGAATGATCGTGAAAATGTTGTAGCGATTTTTGGCTCTATGCTTGGCAGAGCCAAGTTCGTTATTCACTTCAGATAATTTAAAAATGCGAATGGTCGATGTTCTGTTACAAGTCTATCAGCAGCTTAATGTAGCTACTACAAAATAATTTAGTTTAGCTTTATATTTTTGATTACAAAGTATGCATCTTTATAATTGATTGAGGTCTCGTGATAATGTAACTTCCTTTAGAGTAAGATTTAATCCTTGAATTATATCTTCATTGACATCGTGACATTTGACCCCTGAACCACAGCCGTGTAACCAGATTATACAGCTCTGTGGACGAATTTAATAGGTACAAGTATCAAATGCCTTCAGCAATAGTTAATCTGTCGTTTGTGGCTACGGTATATACAATAGATACTTATATAATATTTATTTTTGAAAGATTTTATATTAAGTGCGTCCTTCTATCGCCTATCGGTTATATTTCTCAAGAAATTACGTAAAGAGGTTGTTTTACACAGGTCCTTTTCGTTCCATGTTTCTATAACGATAATCTATCATAAAAGTACGAGTAGGTAGTCATTGAAGCCGTAGTATTTTTTATAAACACGGTTTTAATAAGGATTGTTATTGCCTTTCCTACTTTTTCTTTCTGTCATTGTTATTTTCTACTTTAAAGGTTATATTGAAATTGTCTTGGCAAGGTCTAAGGTCCGTTTCTTAGACCAGGTAAAGTGTTATTGGGTTTTCTGACATGAAATCTCAGTTGCACGGACTTTAGCACTGAGCCCAGTAGACGACAATAAACGTCGGACCTAAAACCATGCTTGGCGAAATGTGGTCGTAATACATCCGTGCATACCCGTACTTAGATATATGTAGGTTTAGATATGGCTATGAATGTATTTTTTTTATCGTATAGGTTGGCAAACGAGCAGTCGGATCGCCTGATGGTAAGCGATCCATGTTATATAAAAGTCAGATCACACATTTCAAATACAGCTCAAAACGTAACGTACTAAGAGAAAGTAAAATTTCATGTTTTACAAGTATTTCGATAACATTTTACTTCCACGCATCATAACATTTTATAAAGAAATTAGTAACTTTTGTTTCGTACACGATATAGAAATTAAACGATATAAAAATATTAGCCCGCGGTTTTGCTCTTTCATGTCGGTATCATTTTTTGGATGAAAAGTACCCTATGTCTTTTTCTATAGCCCTGCAACGTGTATGCGACATTTAAGATTTCATGATGATCGCTCGAGTAGATAAGGCGTAAAAGCGTAACAAACAAACAAAGTAACAAGCATACATTCTTTGATTTTGTTTATACGCAAGCAAGTATTAAGGTTTAGTCTTAGCATGAGAATGTGACGTCATAATTAGAACTCCTGCTTTGAACAAATGTGTTATTAGGTTTTCTATCACAGAGTTTGCGTCGAGTTTTCAGTACCAAACTAGCTAAAAGAAAAAAACTAAACAACTAGCTAAAAGCTAAAGAGGTTACTAGATAGAAGCATACAAGTGATTTGCAACGAAATTACTGCCTCACTTTGCAGAGAAAAACAGTCGTGAAATTTTGCCATGTTATGTCATATGTTGTATTTTATGTTATATTTATTATTTGTCCTTGTTAATTGTTTTAAACACAAAGGCCTTCAAGATGCCTTCAAGCGTTTAACCATATCCATGCAGTGTCTATGTCATCATCTGATTAGCCGCTACGATACGTTACACTGTTTTCTGGCTGCAACGACAGGTAAATTGTTGGAGATGGAATTAGATTCATAAGCATCATCCGCTATTATTAGATCATCTAGTAAGGTCATTGTAAAGCAAGTGTCGTAACATAGACCGAATTATATGGACCATACTTAGGAATATACAGTGGATGCTAGCATGATATATATTGCTACATAATAACTCAAATACGAGTACGTCGCATACCAACGTTGAAGGTCGCTTAAGAATATTGATTTTTTGTCGATATTGCTAAAGTAGCTTTAGTGATTATCATCTTAAAGATTTCGCAATTTGAGACCGTATATATATTGCGTTATTGTTACTATTCAAAATGATTTGATTGTTTCGTTAGTCGGTGTTTACTTTTGCCTGCCATCGTGAGGGCCTAGGACGGGACAAGTTGTATACATACAGGGTGTCCTGTAATTAATGGATAACCTTGAAATGTCTTATAGTAGAACCGGCATGAAGTTTTAAAACGTGCTCGGTTAAAGGCGATGGGCCCTTAAAAAATCTTATTAGGCCCTCTCCTTCGGATTCATCTGGGACGGGACAAGATGTATTGGGGTTTTCCGTTAGGATATTTTCAGTAGCTTGAAGTGTAAAATTGTGCCCGTTAAAGGCAAAGCTTATATACTTTGCTCCAGATTTATGCTTTGATTATTCAAGGCGGTGAAAATGTATCTTTAATGTATATAGGTAATAGGTAGTAGAAAATTGGCAATAGAAAATCTCTCTATAATAGATAATATTACATTTGCTGCTGAGACCGCTACGATAACGATATATGTATGTATTTGTCTCGACTCCCATATTTCTCGATCAAAGTTCTTTCTAATACTATGATTATAAGAAACATTGATCTCACTTCGTATAATTCCTTGATTGACTTCGCGATCTATATGCTACGTTAGAACAATGCCCTTCAATATTACCTTCCTATATAAACGTCTAAAACCGGTAAAGTTTGTATCGATTTTATTCGCATCGATTTTAGATGTAGTAGGTTATAGGTCAACTAGCTCGTAATTGCCATAATTGTACCATGTTTAATTCTCTTTTTAGTCCTGTTGTGAGCAATTACTATTAATTTTACGCAGGATTTTGGATGACATTAGTTGTTATTGTTTACATAATTATTTATTAATCAATTGTTATCGGATTTAAACGATGTGGCGCCTGATTTATCATCTTTCGATGTATTTATTTTATTAGTTAGTGCATGATAAAATTCATTTTTGTCTTGGAGGAATTAATAATAATTAAATGCCATCAATAATTTCAAATTCAAGGTCGTACCCATAACCTTTTTCTTGGCTTCCTTTAGTTATGTCTTAATAGATACAACGGGATCGCAGACCTAAACTAAAATTGTATTTCTTTAATTCTGCACCAAAACTTACCGCTTAGGTACATTGCCGTTTAAATTGGTATTTATTTTTATCTGTCTTATGTTCTGTTCTTATGTTCTTACGTTTTACGGTACAAGTAGCTTTGTGTGGTAACAGCATTAGCAGAACAAAACTACAAGAAATTTAAATTGTTGAGTTGGTAAATACGATCATATGCTAGAAACACCACGACTCACCATGATATTTCTTTTATATAGAATTAACTATCAAATAATTTATTCATATAGGTCGCAAGCTAACATTTATAAATAACAAAGGTGAACATTTAATTTATGACGTTTACGAATGGAATAACAATTAGAAATTCTGCTAAATTTATCATTTTATTTGTTGTGAAATTGATTGGGTAAACTAATCCTCTATTTTATATTACGAGTTGCAATCAACAATAGCTTTAATCACTAGTATGTATGTATATGTATATTCGAATGGGGAAACAGCATTTATAAATGTAGATAATGTTGACATTGAACGCACACAGGTGCCAACTAACATGCATAATTAAACTAAGTATGTTTTATGTATAAGACGTATAATCAGTCGAGTTAATCGTGAATATTGTACAATAGGTGCATATTTAACAGACATAGGTTTTATATCTAATCTTTGAGGCGTTTACGTTGACTCAGTGGAACAGTTAAGCGATAAGAATTGTGCAAAATGAACCTATCATAGATAACGTGGCGTGCTACTACTAAACTGTAACGGCCTATTTGTCATTGATTCTGATCATGAAATAAACCTCACTAATGTAATTATGAAATTGCCTTTGTTACCTCTTGATGCGAAACTATTGATCTAATTTTTATAGCTTCCAAATAGCTAGTGTATAAATCTTAAAATAAGATCTGACCTCATCAATATTAAATTCTTTTAAGATATGTGGTCTGGCTTAACTGATCTGTGTTGCATTATAGTCTAGGCTATTATGTTCTATATTTCTTTACCTAAGGTTCTGGTGGTGGTGTACCATAGCCATAATTCAGTGAAACCGGTACACCGATGGTCTGTAATTTGGCATAACTTTACAGTACCTACCGTTATTCCTTTAGGTTGTACAGACCAGATGGTAGTCGCACTAAATAAATTCTATTCAGTTAGTAACTGAAATTAAAACTCTGACTGTAGTTCATTTGGGCAAAAAAGATTTAACAGGAATAAGACAGGAGGCAGTACTGCCAAACAAGTCCCACTATATTTGATATATTTTTATTGCATTTGATGGTAGTCGGGCCAGCGGCTTATTATGATGTTAAGTTTTGTTCCGCTCAGAATCATAGATGGTTGTGTTATTGCTGGTTGTTATCACTAGTCATAGAAGAAGCAATATAGAAGAAACATAGCAAAACCGCTGTCTATTGCAAAGAAAGACGAAAATTCCAATAAATACATGACCTTGCTTTGAGTGATAGAGAAGACACTGTGGCATTGGTGGTTGTAGAATCACTAAAACCCCTTGTCTAACAGGTATGGGTATTTTTGAAAATAAACTACTATATACGGATTTTATCGCGTTGTTTATTTAACACCCTGTATTACTATTAAACTTTACTAATTTTAAGCTAATTAAATTATTAAAACTATTTATATTTAAGTTTACCTACACTTTTCCCGACGTTTCGGTTGCTTTTCAGCAGCCATGGTCACGGGGAGACAAGATGGTAGTTGCCTCAATGTTCCAGTGTAGTTATTTCAAAGTACCAGGACATAATTTAATCATTGGTGTTCCTATTTACGCAGAATGAGCTCGCTCGGGGGGTATGACTGCCATCAATGCTGCAGTCGCCGTGTCATTTGTGGCGACGTATCTTGTATGGAGCCTTAGCAATAGTATTGAAAGTAAAATCAACGTAACTGAGTTGTGAAATTTGGTTGACACTGTTCAATACGGATACAGAATTATTAAAGTATTATTAAATACTAAAGGAAAATGATTGAACTACTTGTGCGTTGCAAAAACTTGATTCCTAGGTTAAGCAATACGAGTATGTGCATCAGTGCACTACAAACGTGTGGTACTCAAGTGTAATTTTGTACATCCGTATCATTTGCTTCTTCATGTTTGCTGTTAGAACAATTAGTAGTAGCACTCGGTCTGAAAATGTGCCAAGTTGATCGGAATAGATTGCCTATTACATGGTATCTAAACAGTTGGATTGAGATATGGTTCTGTAATACCGATATCTTTTAATTAAGTCTGTGTCGCTTACAAACTTTCTAGCGATGGACACAAAAACCTCCGGACTCGGAACAACTACTTGTGTTGTGAATTACGTGTCGTACCCTCAACACTTGGTGCAGAGGCAGTATTTAGGCGACCACTTGAACCATAACGCCGTCCATTTAGTCAAACATTGGCTTTCGGGTAAATGTAGGCGTGAGGCATTTGCATTTATAAAATAAATAAAGTTAATAATATACAACTCGGTATTCAGACTGCTTCGTTCAACTCATCAAATAATAACGGTAGTCTATAAACCGACATTGTAAGGGTATGGCCTCAGTGAAACCGCAATCTAATTAAAAGTGTTGCTAGTGAGGCTTATTACTCGTTAAATGGAGTAACGAACAGCCGTCTGAGGAACCAGGTTAGTGGTAGTCGCTTCCACACTTGGTATAACGTTAGTGTCAAAGATTCTCGGTATCGTTGTATTCGTTCGTGACTTTGCGCTCCAATAACATGTAGTAGCAAACGTTTTTGCAGTCGATTGTGTGATGAATGATGTTGTCTAGTCAACGACCTTTTGCGTTTTTTGCACATATTCCGAATTGAACACAAGACTTACAGTAAAGTTACTGGATATCTTTTTTTATCTATTGAAAATCTTATATAGTAATTTTCTTTAATTTAAAATCGTGTCGGGTAGTATTCTCGAGAGGTACTTATTCTATCTAATGCTCGTTTACTTGTGAAATTTCGAAGTATAATGCATCGAGTGACCTCACTATAGTGAAGGAAACAATTCATTGCAACGCAATGTTACTACACGTGTCCCCAGCAATAGTACGTGTATACTGTGCATGGAAAGCACCATGCGTGACCGTTCTCTGAACCGTGGTAAGCAGACAATAGGGTGTGCAGAGACCCAACTGTGGAGCATTAGATATTAAAGCGAAACAATTAGTATTAATGAATCATTCGACGTTATATTAAATTATTCATTAAATAAGCAATACTTAGTAACAGGATTAAATCTGTGATTAAATCTATGCTGCGTATCTTGAAGATTTATGTATACGTTATTTTATAACTTACTTACCTAAGCTATTTAGTTCATTAACTACTTAACTAGGTACCTAAAACTACACTGAAATAAATTACAATTAATTTTGTGTTGTTTTTCTTTTCAGATCCCTGTTGATAAGAATGGCAAGTTAAGAACATTAGAATTGCGAGGCGTTTATTCCGCCTCAAAAATCAAAAACTTGGACACCATCAACTCCTTCGATTTAGCGAAAACATCAGATCTTACAGTAAAAGCGCAAAATACCGATGCAAAACCTAAAAACGGTATCAAAGAAGGAGTATTTTGCAAAACTTATGCATCACTTATACCAAAAATGAGTTTGAACTTAGAAAAAGTAATTGAACAAAACCCGCGAATTTTAGATTTGCGCGAGAAACTTAATCAAATAACAAAAAAACAAGATTGTAATGTTGATAAAAAGACAAAAGGACTTCTCAACGATATAACCCAGCACCTAGTTGACAAAAAAGATGAAGATGAATCTGGCCCCTATAGTTTGTTATTTGATCTACAATCGGATCCTTCTACGTCTTACAACGAGAGCGCTGAAGTGAAGGTATGGGGCAGACCAAAGTCTGAAGTAATTGGTGATACAAATTTATTGAAGTTCAAGAAAAATCTAACCTCAGTCAACAAGAGCGCAGACAGATTACCAAACGTATTAAATTTTGATGATAAACCTATGAGAGAATTTGAATACTCCTGTGAAAACGATTTTAATTTTCCAGCGAAGAAGACATTTAATACACATTCCCGATCTGATCTATGTTTACAGTTGAAATCCCATCATGTACACACGCGCCTATTTGAATCAAATTTAAGTCCTAATGACAACTCACTGAGTAGGACTAACGAAGAAAATTCATTGGACGATAGTTTAGGTATTTTGACCCCAGATCAAATGGATGACATATGCTATTTGGAAAATGCATTTTCTCCAACAGTGGAGGGACTACCAATTTTCTGTGATACTAACGAAAGTAAAATATCTCCAGATAATGGTGATACCCCATCAACTGATAAGACTGAAAGTAATTCTGCAGCATCGACTATACAGAACGATGGATTTGATAGCATAGAGAGGTGCACTTTTGAAGGCCAGTTAGCTCCTATTGTGAGACTGGAAACAATACTAACAAATGAGGAACACGATTCATTAATTTCCTTTGATTCCCCAGCTCATAAATGTACTGAAACATTGTGTACCGACGAACCTTTGTCAAGTGCGACAAGGACTCTAGATTCTATGTCATTGCAAGAAAACACAATAGGCAAGGATGAGCTGACATCAAATTTGATTGATGAGGAGTTTATGCCATCTATTCACAGCAGTATTTTGGAACCTGTTAGCTCTATTGCTGAACATGTCGTTAATTTGGAAATAGCATTGGACTGTAAACACGAAAATATATTAATCACAAATAGAATAGAGCAAACTCCATCTCCAGAAGATTTACCATTAGACAGTTCTGAAATAATCGGTGAAATTAGTACTTATTCCCAATTTTCTGCGTCAACATTACATGATTCGCAAACTTACTCAGATGGCAAAAATGACTATCCAAAGTCCATGGAAACATCAAAAGTATCGAATAGTTTCATTACAAGTATCACGAGTATTACAAGTTTAGATGGATATCAGGGTGATGGAGAGATGTCCAGACCAGTAAGCAGAGGTGCCGATCATTCTATTGAACACCGTGAAGATGCCATAGAAATGGATTGGCAAAATGTGCCCGTGGCAAGACGAGCTGATCCTATGACGGATTCAGATTTCTTTACAGAGAGTGATGCCGATGGTTTAGACGACCATATGCAAAGGGGTGATAGAAGAGCACAAGTAATTGATGGGGCTCTTTATGGAGGAAAGAAAGTTAACGGTAATCCTCCTCTCATTGTAAACAGAAACGAAGATTCTTGCATGGAGTCGAGTGGAGTTTATACGGATTTTGAAAATCATAGGACGTCACCTGTTTTTTTGAATGTTATTGACGATATGTCACCTGATGGTTCTACTCCTTCTACACGTTCAGAATGTAGCCAAAAAAATGCAAGCACAGGTAATCTAAACGCCTATTTTTCTCCATTGCAAGATCCTTCGGAAGAACAAAAATCCGATACGTCTCACGTAGTAGACGACGACGAGACGCCCAAGAATACCAGTAAACGGAATTCTTTAAACAGTGTCAAAGATATCAAGTGTACGGAAAAGAATAAGGAAGAGAAGAGAAGCTTTACTTTGAAAAAGTACAAAATGCCTAAGCGTGATGTGCCAAGCAAGCTGAAAAGTATGTTGGCGAACAGAAAGACTGATGTCGATAACAGTGTGCAAAGTAGCCCAAAGACGGTAAAAAAGACCGACAGACGGGAGAATCTGGCGAAGAAGAATTCGTTAGATACAAAGAACGATTACAAGATAAAGTCGTTTAAGGATATTAAATCTAAGGTCGACTGCTCTTTTTCCTTACAAAGATCTCAAACTTCTTGCAGCGTGAGTAGAATGTTGAGCTCGAAGTCTACGAACACCAACGTAAAGCCTAAGAGGTAAGAATCATGATCCACATTTAGTTCGTTCACGAACATACTAAAAACACAAACAGTGTAAAATTGGCTTGTATTGTAATGGAAATCTTTTCAATCAAAGCACTACCATAATAGTATTCTAATCATTACAGGATCGATGCAGGTATAGTTCGATTCTTTGTGTTTCATTGTAGTTTACGACCTATACATAAATGATTACTAAAACGTGATTCGGATTTATGTAGACAGAGTTCAACGTAGTCTGTCACTATAAAATATGTACTGCTTTGAAATCGAGGTTAGCACGCATCTCTTTCGTAATAGAATTGTCTATTTATATACGAATTTCTTAATAAAATCAACTGCGTTCAATAAATAAGATATACGTAAAATGAACGGAATTTTTGTAATGGGGCTTGTTAAACATAATATTTATAAGATGTTTAAGAAAGATTGAATATATTTATTTGTTAGGCTTAGAGCTACATTCTTAGGAGTAAAAAATATATTTTTGTCCAATCCATATTTTCCCACATTGATGTGCAAATGTTTATCGACATTATCATTAATGCATTTTTGTATACATATGTATTTCATATTTGTTAATATTGTTGACAGTCGACACATGCGTATGCGCATGGAGCTGGGCTCGGCGGCTGGCAGTGGTAAGAGCAGTTTGCATAGCTCCCAGAGCGACATCAGCGCCAGCAGCACTCCTCTTGGCAAGCATGCCACCAGCCGCTTTCCTTTACTCAGTAAGTACCTCCTAATATTAGTTCTTACTAAATTATACTGACGATGGCACGGTAGAATCCTCTCTTTGACATGGGCTGTGATAATCCATTTAGAACAAAATCCTCGACCGTACAGAAGACCGCAGCCAAACAACCTAGTATTGTGTTCTGTGGTGAGTTCCATGCTCCTTAAGGTAAGCAATTGGGCTGGCAAAGCTAGCACTATGACTCCTTGCTAAGAATGGTCGAGGACGAGCGATGCCTTTCTTGCATGTACAAGCTATGGTAAGTGCTTACCATCAGGTTGGCTACCAGCATATGTGTCAACTAAGTAGGTTGTATAAAAATAAATAATACACGGATTCTACTATACCTATACAATATGAGCTATTTTTGTGTACCACATTTACCATATTGATACGTATTGTATTTAGAATAACGTTATGCGTATTGTATGTAATTACAGCTGTGATTGTGACGTTTATTTTTAGATTGTAATGTCCATCAACCTTGATTGATTGTTTAAAACTGCGTAGCGAAGCTTTAACTAGCAATCAACAGTAAACGGACAAACACCAATAGTGAACCGCGAACGGACAATGGATGTGAAATAGCGTACATTTTCAGTAAAACAATGTAAATGTCACTTCAATGTCTTATCTTTGTTAATATTGAAGTTCAGGAACACCTACGCACAGATGAATGAACATGAAGAGCACGTATATACCTACACCTAAAACCATCGTGATAACGACGCAATTCTAGTAGGTTGTGTTTTGATATACCACTCTACGTCAAGGTTACATAGCGTTAGTTCATGTGATTCAGTGACGCGTGTGTGTTTTAATACCATTCATAGACTTGTTGTTTTTATAAAATAACTAGATCTTGCCCGCGGCTTCGCTCGTGTAAATGTAGTTAATAGCAAGTTTTATCCCTTGGGAATATTGCTTCTTCCGTGGATGAACGGTATCCTATGTCCTTTTCTGTACCCCTGACAACGTGTTTGCGAAATTTCATGATGACTGGTCGAGTAGTTAAGCCGTAAAAGCGTAACACACTCACATTTGCATTTAAAATATTAGTTAAGATTAGTGCCTGAATGAGTTTGGTTCTTATGCTTATTTTATCTCTTGTGTCTAATTTCCGGCGTATTAATGAGTTAAATATATATATCAATTGTCGGATTGTTTCAAGCTGTTTGTAAAGTAGATAATTTAATAACGTATAAAATAATTGGCAGTCTAACTGTAACGTGTAGTCAAATAAATTAAGGATTCGTTTGAGGATTGTATGGTGTACAAGCTTCTTATTAGGCGTACCTAGACACGTAAAACATATACGTTAATCCTTTAGATTTATAGTTATGAAGGTAGTTACTACGAGAAACTCTTCAATAAAAATTACTGTAAGTTGATGAAAAGTTTCAATGCATGCCATGCCATCTGTGAATTGCAGGAGACTTGTCTTTGTATTTGTTCCGCTGCTAGGATATGGCATTTTTCTGAATTATTGTAAATCACATACCTATCTATACTAATAGATAGTAGCCTATAACTACGAGACTTTTTGGGTAAGACGGCACGCAAGATATATACTAAATAAATAATTAATGATATAATTAACCTATTAAATCGCAGCGGCATACCAAATAGATTTATAATAATTATGTCTGGTATTCTAAGACTTGACAGAATAAGACATAATATATCCACACACATACATATATCAGAAGAGAAAAGAAAATAAAGTGTGATTACTTGATTAGTCACTTATGATAAATTTATGTCCAATATTATACTGGCAAAATATAATCAAAGAAAGAGACCTCAATGAAAAGAAAAAGTGAATGCAGTGACATAAAGATTATTAAAGAATGTGGTGATTGATCAAGGAACATGGAAAATCCTAACATCCTTATTTTGGATGGATGTATCAATGATAGTCTAAATGCGATCCAATCAAGCTCGAAATGGGTTATGGCATTACTAGAAAGTTCGAGAAAGTAGCAATGTTCAAAATAGTTTCAACATTTTCCAATATGTAGGAAGATACTTCTTAATGAACGCGGTGGCAGACAGGGGTAACAGCTTATTTCTGTATAGTTTGTTGATATCATAGGTGGGGCAAAGGATATAAATCTAGAATAAATGGATATGAACTTTTAAAATTAGCCTCATTGCTTCGTAACACAAGATACATTCAACTATTTTATTAAGTAAAGTTGCATTACCTTTCTTTGGGAATTATTTACTATTAACCACGATCTTAGACAAAATGAAGCGTATTATACATATATGTAACTAATTACAAAATCACATACAGTTCTACAAAGTGTATTGCTTTGTCATTTATATTTGATGATAGATGTTATTTCCTCTTCTAAAAGATATTGTCTAAGAGGAAAATGGATATCTAAAATCTCGAGACAAGTTTTTAGCTAAGTTTACATAATATTTAAAATTTAACGAATTATTAGAAGCATTTAAAGAAAAACAAGTCACATAAAGCTTATAAAGTTTCATAGTGTTAAAATATAAATATAATAATAAAAACCTGTACCGGTGCTGTTTTTGAACAATATAGATATTTTTATACACTATTTGCAACCAACTATTTAAAGAGATTGCAACCTAAAACAATGATTTTTTAGAATTTTGTGTAATGCATTATAAACTAAGTACTAGATAAGGTCTTTACAGAATTGATAACCAACTTAATATTTAAGATACGTTGGATTTAATGTCTTTTCTAGTGATCCGCGTGGATAAAGTCGCGGCCAAAGATAGTAATGATTACAAAAAATAAACACTGTCACTTGAACTATAGTTACCCTTACTTGGGTCGCTTATAGCTTTATTAAAATGTAGAATAAATGTAGTAGCAGATTTAGACCTAGCTATGGCGAATCATACTAGAAATGTAGATAAATATTATAAACGGTATAACCTAAATAAATGGTTTAATATTTGTTGTTAATATAGTTTATTACAGAGATAAACTAGAATCAATATAGTTCTAATTTAAAAGGTACTATAGATATTAACTCTGGTGATATCTTGAATATTGACAAATCTGTCTGCCGCGCCGTCCATTATGTGATCCTCATAGTTTGGACATTTTAACATATCGTAATAAATTATTAATACCTTATTGGAGTTTATGAGTAATAAGTATGCAGGTTTGCCAATGCAACTGATGTAATTATCACCAGGTGGTCTAGCCATGATGACATTCTACGTGTTGTAAGACCGCCACGATACAGAATACAAAACGCCAATAAAATATATTGTATTGAAATATTTACTATCTACATTATAATAACAACTGGATAAAGTATAATAGTGTTTAATTATAGGTCAAGTACCTGCTAAAGACTATGGACTAAAATATACGACTTCAGAGAAAATGGTCAAAATTAACATTGTGATCTGTAAGTGGGTCTATACCCCATAACCTACCAAGATTTTCCACTGTAATAGTGTTAAAATGTACTTGTATTAAGACTATGGACTAAGAGAGAAGATATAACTTAAGTTAAAATGATTTCAATACTTATTTGAAGTGTTTAGAGGAAATGTATATAACGCAGAAATACTAAGATTGCTGGGTTTGTGTGTACCAGATAGGTATGTGTGGCGACGCCGAAATCCGACCCTACTGGTCGAGCCGCGAGGGCGTATCTACCAATCTGTTGGGAGAGGCGTCACTGACGCGCGCTGTTCACACTCTGGTGCTGTTCACATGCTGCGGCTACGTTAGCGGGCTACGGCGAATGTTCGTGTTAACGCGATGAGTGTGGCCGGCTAGATCGCTGCAACGCGTTGTATTATCGGGGCACTGTCGGTAAACTGGCGCGCATCAAAGGGATATTGCGCGCCAATATTCGCTTGGGTGGCGACACCTACGTCACTTCAGTGTCGTCCAGCGTGATGGACGTGCTTGTGTTTTGTTTTGTCAATGTGACACGAATCTTCGCCTGCTTAATGTAGACAAGAAGATCCCGTATGCCCATACGGGATCTTCTTGTCTACATTAAGCAGGCGTACACGATGTTTTAGCGCGCCAACGCTGTGGGCTGGATTTCGGCTTTCATAGACCTCCGATCAGTAATCTCGACTTTTATGCCTGCATATATTTCGGAAGACTAAATACATACTCCAAAATTGTATCATTATATTACAGGTTTATAAACGGCGCACTGTGAAATTTTATTTGAAAATTTGTTTGGAGCTGACAGAATAAAAACATATATCTCCGGTCTCGCACAATTGGCCCTAATTATCTTTCAGGGAGTCAATCTATGAATTATTTGGAAATTTTTGATATATTGTATAATAAGACTAGAGGTACGAAACCCTTCTTTTTTCATTAATCAAACATTTGTTTGTATTGTATCAAAAGTTTAACTTTATTCCAGCTTGGCATCTATAAATAGTGCAATAAAAATAATACGGCCACTAAAACATATGAATATATTATAAAAAACATATTTTAGTGACAATTATTTAACTTTATAACCATTTGTAAACTATGCCTCAATCAAGAAATATAAGATTATTTACAATAATAAACACAAAATATAAAAATAAACATCATCAAAGTTAATTATGTAATACCAATTATACAAGGACACGTACCTCTCAGCAGTTTTGAATGCATAATCTATGAATAAAAAAAAAAAATTAAAATAACAGTAAACCTGTGAATCAGTTCCGCATCGAGTCCTGTTATATCAGCAGTTTTCACTGCATCTTTAAAGAACCTTCTCGTTGTGTTACCGTCATTGGTAGTACTTTGGCCCTGTTTCACTACATCAATGAGTAAGCCGAGTTCGGTTTTAAAACGAACTTGAATTATCTTCTTCTTTGCATCTCTTACATTTTGATCTTCTTTTCCTCTTACAGACCATTTTTTGATGTCAAGTCTGTATGATATATGTAAAAGGCATTCCATCACATTTATGCGTGCATGCAGCGAAGATGTTCAATACTCCTGATTTTACTTTTTTCTACAGCCTCCAAGTTATTCATCTCGGTCGGTTTCCCTAAACAAATGTAGCATGCAGCACTGGACTTAGCCTCTGAAAGATATGTGCAAATCTTGGCATCAACCATTGTCATCACAAGCTCATAGCTTACTTTATTGGTTTCGCATTCGGTTGGTCGAAGAGCTGATATTTCCTCTTTCATTTTCGTTACTTCGGCCTTCACCATTGCCTCACTTTTTTTTACAAATTCAAAATGCTCAGTGTGACAAAATGCTGGTGAACAAGGTTTAGGGTTTTCCCAAAGTTTTTATGGGTACTAAAGATGTCATAAAAATGCTGGAATCATCATCTGCAGAATCTAACTTTTGCTTACTCTAACTTGATGCACCATCACAACCCTATTTCGATAACAGAATCATTTTTTTCCATGTATATTATCATCAGGTAAAGATTTTAACACTCTTTTGGCTGTAACGTCAAGTAGACTTTGCAGAGTAATTTTAGCCGAAGAATCAGTAAATGTGATAGAGTTCTTGGGTGGATAACACTCTTTCTTCTCTTTTTGGACTTGGTAATATGAGGGGTATAAATCACGAATGCCTTTACGTTTGTTTCATCATGACATCTTGAAATTTGCTAATTGACTCTGGATTCTTTATCATGTATTTAATAACAGAAGCCATATTTTCCTTTCCGTCCGACTTTAATTTTGATACAGCTCCAAAAATCACTTCACTGCATTCCCCGTTCAAGTCACCACTTCTTTTCTCTTTTTGCATCGTTCCGAAAGCTTTCCGAGGATACTTTCTTTTGGTCATAGTTCTAACTGAAGATGTTGATGTAGATGGCTCTGCTTCATAAACCGAAGCTAGAGAAGTTCCTTACAAGTGGCTTAATGTGCAGCTAGGCTATTGAAGTTTGCAGCCAACTTTCATATTTCTTTCGGAATATGTCCGCTTTCCGACTCGTTGAACGCCAACGTTTGTCGACTGCTCTAGCGAAATTTCGGCAAAATTCTTGAAATGTCACACGATCTTCTTCGGATAAATTGCAGTCCAGTCGTGATAACACTGATTCGAACAAAAATTGGTAGTCTTTTATTTTGTTAGCACTTTTTAATATCAAGAATAAATCTAAGTTTGTAACGATACTCTCCATTTTATTTAGTTAATGTATTCACTTGTAATCGTCAAAGCGAACTGATTGGGGAGAAATTGGGATAGCATATAAATATCCACTCTAATTGCGAGTAATTTTCTAATTACCCTCAAGGTAATCAGTAAATGATATTGAAATAACGATAGGGTAATTAAGTTACCAGATTAAAAAGTTATTAAGTAATAGGTTCTTCGGGACACTAATATTATTGATAAAAGATTATTAGGTAAATAGTTATCTATTTGCAAAATTTCACAGTATAGATTTAAGCCGTTAATGATTAATGTTTGACTTTTTTTTCGATATACATAGTTATTTAGTAATGGTGATCGTACTCATTATTTAGTTATAGATGCCAAACTGGTATAAAATTAAATTTTAAATACAAAGCACAAGAAAAAACGATTATTTTTAAATAACTTCAACAATTGTCACTTAAATATGTTTTCATTATATATTCATATGTTTTCGTGGTCGTATTATTTTTATTGCGCTATTTATAGATGCTAAGCTGGCATAAAGTTAAACTTTTGGTACTATACAAACAAATGTTTGATTAATGAAAAAAGAAGGGTCTCGCACCTCTGGTCTTATTATGCAATATATCAAAAATCTCCAAATAATTCATAGATTGACTCCCTGAAAAATAATTAGGGCCAATTGTGCGAGACCGGTATTCTGTCAGCTCCATACAAATTTTTAAATAAAAATTTCTCAGTGCGCCGTTTATAAGTCTGTAATATAATGAAACAAGTTTGGAGTATGTATTTAGTCTTCCGAAACATATGCAGGCATAAAAGTCACCGCTTTCGAGATTACTAATCGGAGGTCTATGAAAGACGAAATCCAGCCCACAGTGCAACGCGACACTAATCTTGGCCCGCTAATGTAGCCCCAGCATTAACCTTATAGCTAAGAAAACAGACATATTCTGTTATGCTCTGAGTGAATTCACAAAGTATTGTTTGTAATTTGTTATAGTAAGTAATTAGTAGGTATAATGGTACAATATGCATAAATATAATCGTACTTATATATAAGAATAGCTACACTATTGTATTAGGCTAGTCCTGTAATGATAGTTGTATGGAGTAAAAAAAAAAAACAATAAATTACATTTTCGTCTGTAAGTAGTTCTGTACTCCATAACCTATTAAGATTTATTCTAGAATAGTGACTTCTTCCTTCGTTATATAATTCAATATTACGATCTAGGATCAGACTGGTCGACTCTAAAAAATAAATATCCGTTCATATTGACAAACTTCTGACAGCAGTTAAATTCAATAACAATGCTAAGTTGAAATCACAGAAAAATAAACAAATTTTCTATTGTTCTTAAGGCGCGCTATAATATTGATCTAAATTGTTTTGATTATTCTCACATGCGTATTTTATTTCGAGCGCTCTGTAATGTAAGTGTATATTTTTCTTTTGTTTTGCACTGCATAGGTAATAAACAAGCTTAGGACATACCTAATGGAAACGTTATCATTCGCGTTCTCTTGAGCTAGAAAAAAAAGTCATTGTATTGCTAGCGTAATAAACACGGCCTTATAACGTATGTAGTAGCTCTGGACACTAACTCCTCGCAGAAACACAATGCAATCTTCTGTAAAGTATAGAGTTTCTCAGGGCTTACCTGGTAGAGTTGTGTTTGTCGAGTAGGATTTCGCGTACATACCTACATACATATGTATTCTTCGTTTTAACCTGTCAAGTCTTGAAATGCCAGGCATAATAAAAATCCTATCGTGCCTGGTCGCCCGTGTGCCGCTGCAAATCAATAGGTTAAATTCATTGTATGTAATGGAATGTGGATCTATGTCTTGACTTCATAGCCATGTCGTCTGTCCTTGCTGGTTACGTTTCAAGTGAGTTAACGCCTTCTTAAATATTGGTGATAGCAATTAACACCTTCGTGTGTGTACTGCGTATTTACATTATTGCAATGTTTGCTTAGCAAGTGAACTAAACAATTTTACATTACCTTACTATTTTGGTATAGGACAATTCAGTTGTTCATTTTGAAGGTCACCATTGTTATGGCCATTACTAACTATTGTAAATTATTCATTGTAAAATAAGCGCCTGTGTTGTCTGGCATGTATGATCCTCACACAAGCTTCAACATTGCTCTGAGCATTACGTTAGGCGTTTTAAGTGTTTAAAATTATTCATCTTTCAATAATTTTACTACATTTTTAGTTAGTTTAGGATTTAAATATGTTATTATTGTCTTACAAATATATCACTTGTTAACTCTCAATTTCTATGAAAGGGAATAACAAAGTTGTGTAATATGTTGTGTCCATTGTTATAGAGTAGCTGCTGCATAATCAAAAGTAAAATTACTTACTTAATTTAAAATAAAGATTTTGTTTAAAATACTATTTCATAAAATCTAATTTACAATCAAAATCAAAACGAAAAGAACTAACGTAATCGGTAAATTATTGCGCACAAGAAAATAGTAGGCGCCGCAAGATATTTTTATTTTAATATTTATTTTTTAATTGGTAAACATTTTTAACCACAAATCCCTGTTTTCATGTTACTTATATTTACGTCTGGCTTGTGAGTCATAGCTGTGGGTACGTCACCAACTGGGATTTCCGAATGCAAATGGGGAAAATTATATTTTTACCGCTATCCTTTTCCAGTCCGTGCCCCCTTATATGTGATGTTAATACAGTCAATAAGGAAAAAAGCTATTTTTAAAATAGTTTGTATTTTTAGTAGTTAGGTAATTTTCTAATTATATTAGTTGAAGTAACACTACTTTACCTAATATAATAATACTTTGTAATGATCTTGGCACGTATACATACACCTAGCAGGTTTAAACGTAATAAATAATAGAGAAATCGCGCCGGTATCAATTTATTTCTAAAATAAGAATATAAATCCTTGCGTGATAAAATATAATAACGGTAGACGCAGTGATGCAGCAAGCAACCGCGAACGACAGTCTAACTGCATTCTTTTAAATCACCTTCATGCAATAATTGAAACAAAATTGCACACCTAGGTACCCTAATTAAAAGTCAGCTGTGGTTGTAAGACAGGAACAAATCGATGCGGAAGGTCAACAATACTGGCGGGCTGGTAAAGGCGCAAGGGAGCAAGCAAGGCAAGTGGAGACCGCATGGCAACTGGCATTTCCTCTCGGTTGGTTCAGTTCGCCAGTCGCCGGTGAGACGCGAGCCGGCGCGCGCCGCTAGCTTGTCGCGTCCGTGACGTCAACTTGCAACGCGAAAAATCAATGGATTCCCTTCTGTCACTAAGGTTACCCGCATACCGCATTTTCTCTAAGATAATGTGTCATATGCCAGTGAAGTGTTGACGATATTCGCACCTGGGATGTTACTTCATTGATAATGATAAGGACATTACGATGTAAAACGCAACGCGTCATGTGAACGGTTTACTTTCAACTTTTGTTTTGTGTGGTGTCACATTTTATGTTATTTTATTGTACTTTTACCGGTTGTTTATTATTTCTAATTAATATTACACTTGACGATTCCTTAGATTGGTAAAGTAGGAGTGTTTCTGTTTGGGCCTTGACGTGTATGTTTTAAGACTTATAAGTGCAGTTGTTTATAAATAGGATTGCAGGTATTTTTTATGCATTTGACTTAGTAAAGACGCAGTTTTATTTTACGTATTAAAAATCACAAGCTGTTTATATTCAACATTATTAAACAGTCCTTCATTAACTTTATACTTGTCTACAACTGGTTAAACAAGTTAACTTTACAAGACATTATTTTTAATGTAAACAATTTGTTATCTGCGTTATAAGCATTGGCTTTCTTAGGTCTCCATTTATTTTTCTATAATGAATATTAGTATTTAAACGAGTTCTACGAATAATATATTTATAAATGTTGATACCGGTGTCATTAGACTCCAAGTCGCTGTCAAATGTAGAAACATATCTTTGGCTCTTTATAGTCAAACTATTGTGTTAGAAACATAACAGAAGTCTCATTAGAAATCGATTATTTAATGCTGTGTAGGTGAGTATTACATAAATCTTTGCAACTCATTGTTGGTATCAGACGCAGCAGAAAATAATAAGCCAAATAGAAAGTACATTAACGCATGCTCGGTTCACATGCAACTAAGCACCCACCATATAATTAAAAGGTGATTTAATACATAAGCGTCCACAATTTGTATTGTCTTTACTCTTTACGAAGACTAGTTTTCCATATTTTCTCTCGCACTTGAATATTCTATGCATCGGCATTCAAAAGCACAAATGAATCAACGGATGCTGTGATTGATAAATGACCACGTCCGTGCTTAAGTAATGTTATAAATAGAAACGTTATCGATATAAAAATAATCTATTTCACCTTTCACTGTAACATTGGCATGTACTTGACGAACAATAACAGGCGGTAACTATGTTGTACACGCAAAAAGTAAATGTACGAAATTTTTAATTGACACAGCTAACTCGATTCGAAAGCATGAAATTGGGAGAGTCAGACTCATGATATAGATAAATTTTATCTTTTACATCTACTTCAGATGTTTTTGACAGGCAAACATTCGAAATTTTCTGTTTTATTCAAAGATATTGATATCGATTGTCGGTACAGATAACTGCCTAAGTATTAGAAAAATAACCAATGAGGTTTTCTATCGGGCCAATGTTACGGCCGTGATCGTACCTATTACTTGAAAAGATAAATTTTGCTCATAGACGACTCGAAACAACGTTCAACTGAATCTTTAATAAACAAACATTGTTTGTTTGCAATACATTTGCTGTCAATTGCCTGTTCATTGCTATATAATGTTCATCGATAGTTTACATTAATATAGTTTTTATGTACCTTTCTATTGTTATGACCATTGTGCACATGTGTAGTGTAGATTCCTAGGTAATATATGAAGAAATTAGTCTCTTGGAATCATAGTTATACTTGTTTATTTTGTATAGGAAATAAGAAGGAAAGCAATTAAATGCACAAGCAAACGTATTTGTTAAACGAAGACCTCTACCTAATTGTCTTTATTTCATTGTACCTACGTTGGTATTTAATATCGCACAAACCACGTGGTGATATAGACGTAGCTAGAAATATACATAGATGAATAGTTGCATAGTAAGTTGTCAATGCTGTTTGTAGGACTTATTATTAGTTCAATAGTATAAATCGTGTACTAGTAATTTGCATTAATATTGCTGTAAATCGCGATAGCATGCTCCGTGTCAATAACTGAGCGACAGTTTAAGAATACCTCTTCAACTCGTTGATTCAAATTCTAGATATTTGTAGATATAGTAATCTTATCCTAATCTGTCTTAAAGTGACGTCTTAAGGGCAAGGGATTGTTTGTCTGTATGAATAATTTATCAGCATATAATCAGTGAATTGTTCAAAACGCCACAGTGCATCATAAACCAAGTATTAGTAACAGCCATTGCAAGCGTGTTAAGTTTACGTCACAATAGTTTAATTATAACGTAAATGTTTCTTACACAACTAGATTTATTTTTTATTCGCCGTAAACACGTTTCTGTAGAAGGCCCATTGTAGTAACCTTCTGACAATGGACACATATTACGAGAATTTTGTATGTAGATAGATAATATGTAGATCTGTTCTAGAAATCGAACAGCACATTATATTATCAATATACAAGATTGATTGCTATTGAACTGTTTAGGGAATATGACAATAATAAATATGTCTGATATCTAGTAAATAATTCTTATTCATCTCGTCAAAGAGCGAGGGTTCTCGAAGAAATATAGGACGGAATTCTATTATTTTGCACTGCCATAGTAATGCGAGATTGTAGATTAGATTGTGAGAAAACCGGCTCTTAAGGTGGCATTATAAGAAGGTATTATGTCTCTAGCACATAAATACAAAATAAGAAATATATTTTTTTACTTAATTGAAATTGGATAATAGAAGCACGTTATAAAAAGATTCGCTTCATTGTACATTAGGTATTGAAATAAAGTATAGTATTTCTATTAAAATATACATAACGGTAACATATCTACCGGTCTGCGGACTTTCATAGCTGTATGTGAGCGCCGATACGAGGTAGTATTATACTTGTTTGTGTACATACAAGTACTGGTTGCCATAAGTGGACTGTAAAGGTTAACCCTAAAACGTATAGTATAAAAGTGGAGACAGTATAAATGGTCTAGGCGATACTTGCGAGTGAAATCCGCTGGAAGCCGATGCAGTGTAACGGGTTATTCTCGTCGATGGATTTGTTGACGAGTCGAGAATCGTTGACCCCGTCGGTGAAGGCGAAACCGAGTGCGAGCTGTTCCACTACGTGTTAAAGTTAAAACCACGTCTCTTTTTTGGCGACACCCTAACTGCAGTCCCGCAACGTTATTTAGAAATCGAAATCAATCGTGTGTCAATTGAATAAAAACCTTCTTGTTGTTTTCTCTGTTCGCAAATTATAATCAATATGAATACTGTTAAAAACAGAATGTATTCGGACCACCAATATCGACCACGGAAGTATATTTAAACATTTATTTTATAATACCGATTAGCATACAACGTTGAACTGAGTTGATCGATAACCTAATTCTTAAAAGGATTATTGAGCTGTCTAATGGCAGACAAATGATTGTGTCAAATGGTCCATAAATTTAATATGAAAATTGTCGTCCCAATTTTTATAGGAATCGATTCTAGAACAACCCGTTGTGTACTCAATGGAACGACGAGGTTTTGTCTGACCTACATTTGATATATTAAGCCGTGGCCTAAAAGCCTACGTGACACGACGTTCAGCTATTATATCATTACTGTCATTAGTTACATTAAAGGTTCGAGTGAGACCGTATAAGACCGCCCACTCCCTTGCGCCTCCATGTAAGCATCCCACTAAGTCTAACCATAAAACGTTATCTGATAATATGTGTCCCAAGATTTCACTTTTTAAAATGTTTAGCAAATCGTTTGAGAAGAAATTAATTATTTCTCTGATAGGTTTGGTATAATAGTACCTTTCCTTCGCCTATTATCCATGTCCAAAATGATTGAAATTTGTCGGTTTACTTTCATACATTGTTGGTTTTTCGTATTCAATAGGCTCCTTCTAAAGCCAAATTGCAAAGAGAAATTATTTCGCATTCAGATATTTTTATTGAGATTTGATGAATGTCATTTCACTTTTGTTCATTACTACTCATCTGATTGTTTATTACTATATTTATTATTAACAGATTTTTGCATTGTAGAAAATGACTAAGAGAATCAGATCATGAATTTTAAATTTTATATGTTTACGGCAGCTAGTCCATACCGTTCGACTTTCAGAGGATTTAGTCGTCACATAGGCACTTAGTCCAGATACAAAAAGGTAAACCGTTTTAATGGGTACCGGTTACCACTTTATAGTTCCTGGTAAGGATTCCCGTTGATTGTTTGGTGCTAACATGGCACCAGCCTCCCACGAGTTATTTGCTTCATTTATAAACTGTTGCGTTTCCAAGAAATGACATTACAATCGCACGTATGATGGATGTTCGTTTTATCGTTATTTTGTAACTGTGGCATCGGACAATGTTGCTGTTGAAACAAAATTACAGTATGTACTTATGAGCTTCCATAGATAGCTTAGCTTAGTAACTTTAGAGCATTGCTTAAATAAAAAGGCCACCACGAAAGTATTCTCAAAAGCAACTTGAATAAAGGAATACTGTGGTACGGGGAGTTAAAGATCTACAAGTTACGTTCTTTGGTACAAATCGAGGCTTAGGTTAATATTAATTACTTTTCCTTTGACCATACTCGTTGATTTCGGTTGAAACTATACTAATTTAGACATGTAGGTTAAGGAATTTTCATAAAAGGATTTATATTTAGGATTTAATGTTTTATTGCACGTGCACGTACATATTCATCACTACAACAATAGACGTTTACGTTTTGAACAATAACGATCGAGTACATCAGTATTAGCAGTATTGCTAATCCTGCATTAAGCACCTACTAAATTAAACATAAAATTCTAAAAGCGGCGCGATATTGCATAGGCTTATGCTCCTAGCAGTCGAAAGTGTGACGAGTACCTTTTTGTGGTTTTGTGACCGCAACAAACCGGTCCCGGTGCAAGATAGTTACAGGTGATTCCTATAGAGAACAGGTTCCTATTCGTATTGTTGAAAATCCACTTCTTTGTACTTTGAGTGAACGAACCGATATTATTTGGGCTCGCGTCAGGACTACTTTTACTTGGAGGGGAGTAATGCTCGTAAGTACCGGTGCAGTACTGCAATTAACTGTACTACCTGGAAAGGTAAATCTTATGAAATTTTAATTTATTTCTCATGACATACGATGTTGTAAATATATGTTATCGATAGCGATTGCTTTATATCATATATCTATCAATATAAATATTATCAGACTTAGTCTGTGTCACTTTTACGCTAGCCATTTGATCGATTGAGCTTTTAGCAAATATCTATATGTGCATTGTACATTATATTATAGTTTTATGGCGAAGTATGAGCATCTTATAAAAGGAGGAATGTGATGTACTTTTTATAAGCACAATGACGCGGCTAAATCTACATTTTAGTTTAAACTTAATATTCTTTATTGAAATCACTTAAAATGTAATTTATGTGAGAATTTAATTTTTATATTCCACAGTGATTATTTTGAAAGGTGTTCTCAATGAACCATTAAAGCAATTACTGCTAATAACCCGTCAAGTTTCTTACGAGTGTGGTCGAGTGAGAAACTTTCGTATTGGCATTCCCATTAAACTTTAGTCGTTGATCTGATAATTTATGTTTTGATACGATTATGCCTCCAGCCGAGCCGTACGTCTAGTCGATTCAAGTGATATACTGAATCATACTGTTTCCTTTTAAGGCACGTTATCGTGAGATAGAACGGATGAAAGCACAGACATTGCTTCGAAAGCAAAGTAATTGCTACCTATGTGTTGTTTTTGCTCACCGCAACATGTTTAGCGGTATCTACTTTAGTACATTCTCGCCTATTGATACACCCGTCACAAAGCAGCGTTTACTGCCACTAAGTGCGGATGCGTTCAATAATGTGCTCTACTGTTTAACAGATTGGTTCGAACGAAACGTATTCGTAATATCGCGTTTCGCAAGATGTGTTGGTATATCTGTCACGTTTTTGCTTGCTGTTTGAAGGCGAACGGATTCGTGATCTTTTTTGTACTGGTGCTTAATTGCAAACTAAATATGTTCATTAGCAATTTTTGTGTCAGCTACTGATTGAAACTAGTGATAAACGTAACGAATTATCGATGTAAACTGAAGAAAGCTGCTTTGAATAAATTGCTCGTTTAATTTAGTCATGTATTCAGCATGGATTAGATAGGTAATAAAATAGTGGCTAGCTGAATTTCAATTAGTGGAAAATCGAAGAAATCATTGGCTGAGTAATCTTGCACGTGTATCAAGAATCAGCTAAACAAATGCATTTGTGTATACAATTGTAGTGGTACACAATGCTCAGTAAACAACGATAGCTTTGCAGGTTCAGCAGACGATGTACGTATTGCCTGATTAATAATAATTAGAGATATAATAACTAGTTTAGAATTGGATAAAAGCGAGTTGGTCGGTAAGAGTCTTAACGTCGCGGTCATTGTTGCGAGCAAAGTAGTGATGTTGTGTACGTATTTGCTACAGTATGTTCGTATGGTCGGGCCGAGCGCCGCAACTCGCGTAACTAATGGGAACGCGTTGTGACTTCATAATTTGATGTTACGTGACATTAATAATTATTGCTTTCGTTCGATCGCTCCCAGACTTTGAGTGGCGGGGCGTGTGCGACAGACGAGCCAATCCGATGCTATAACGACACTACTTTCAAACTTGCCAAATAAATAAAAGAAAACGTTGGGCAAGCAATTTTAAAGTCCAATATCTTTGGGCGGGTCTGTTAGACTACTGTTCCAGCAATAATAATAATAATAATCATTTATTCAACTTAAATTGGTACAAAATGATACAGAGCTTATGTTACATCGTAAAGGTAATATATAAGGGGTGCCTGTATTAGGGTAAACCTGTGCCACAGGCATTAAGGGCACGTACTGTATAATATAGATATAAATTCTAAAACAATACTTATAAAACATTATTATTTCTATATAAAAACTTACGAATTACAATATAAACTAAGTGATTACTATGACTACTTAAAGAGCTATTTTATTGCGTAACACTTATTGAACAACAGTCATCAAATTTTCAGTTTGATCGTAGTTCAAGGTTTGTAAATATTGTTGAACTAATTGTTTAGTGTTAATGTTTGTCATAAGTCGCAGTTATTTTGTTCATATTATTATAAAGAAATAGAGCTAAAAATGCGAAAAGCCTATTGGTAAAAATATACTTAGATTGAGAATAAGTAGTACAAACGATATCTTTCCGTCGCTTACTGTTAGTTGGTTTAGGGTTATAATCAAGAGTAGTATGTAATAGTAGTATGTATGTAATATATGTATGTCAAGAGTAGTATTGTTTTACTACGATGTGCATTATGAAAAGCTGCCTGACTGTAGAATTCTGATACAAAAGGTATGTGGGATAGCGAAAAGGTCGATGTCGACGAAAGAGCACAAAGAGCACTTCTAAAAGTAGCTACTACTTTTAGAAGTGGTCTTTGTGCTCTTTCAATTGGAAGAATACCTCAGTTTTATTTTCCAGAATTGCTTGCCTTTTTAGCGAGTTAAATAAATCGGTTAAATGATTTATTTCATTTCAGTTTTATTGTTGTTTGATAATATTTCAGCTTTTATTTTATTTTATATGAACGGCTTGCTCGGTAGCATTCCTTATCCATTTTTGATCACAGTCTGTAGTAATACCAGTCAATAACTTATCAAAAACAGTACACAGCTTAGTAGTCAGCTATAATGTAGAAACAAACGTTAACAAATCTAAATATCACAGTAAAATATATAACGATAATTTATTCATATGGAATAAACCGTTCAAGTTTAAATAATATTAAGCATCGTCTGCGACAAAAAAATCTCTGAAGTATTTTGTGCAGTCTAGCCAATTTTAAATTAACTAGCCATCATCATGCAAAACGCGCTTAAATTGAGTTTTCAAACGTGATTTGGTTATTAGTCGTTGAATTCTAACAAAACAGATTATGAATATAATTTAGAGCTATGAAAAACAGATAACGTATTATCATAACATATCACAGTAAAAAGATCTGAGCAAAACAATGAACAAGTCACATGTCACTAAACTCGGTAACGTGTAATGACTCTATCTGTCGAGAATTATACACATATTAACCAACAGTCTTTGTCACGCATGCTCTTGTGCCCATTACGACGTCGTGAAACATATTTCAGGTTAACATGTCCTTACTTTAACTACTGCTAAACGTTCCTTTTTGTTTTCAAGATTAACCTTTTAGGACGTAAAACGTTCACAGAGCCAATCGTGCGACGTTTAAGTCGCCGAAGTCAATCACGTACCGGATGTTAATCTGTGCATGTGTCCTCACGCAGTGATTTAATCTCGCCGACACGATACCCATGCCGGGTGCTAGTAACCAATTTGCTATTTAAAATGTACATACATCTATTTGTATACGAGCACCTCGAAGGCGATCGTATGTAAATGATCATAGGTACTAACGAAGTTGACCTCTGTGACTTTCTGATCTTGCCACTTATAATAACAGTTAACACAGATTCTTGGGCTAACACTAAACAGCTGCATTATTGTGTGTAGGGTTATTTGCAATATTGTTTTCGTTTAACTTCCGTTAATATAGTAGGGACTTATAAACGGCCCGTTGTTATTGGTTGCGATAAGTTTGTAACACCATTCTCTACAGGTTATAAAGTAAAGATTTTATTATAAAACCATGGTTCAAGAGACGTTTAACCATCCACAGCAGAGCTCCTTTCAAGTCGACTGCAGTTGGCACTGAGCCAGGAGTGGTCGCGGCGATGTTTTGTATATTACGAAATTCCGCCAAAACTGTTGCAGTAGGTAGAAATGACCCCAATTTTAGAAGCTATTATGATATGACATGATTATTTATTATGAAAACAGACATTACATTAACTTGTTTAGTTATTGCAAATCTAAACTATGAGTAGGTAACAGTATTTAACATATACGAATTTAATTTTAGGGCCGAAATATGTCAATTTAACAGTCGCTATTGTTTTGTTCTTTGACTAAACAAAGAGAAGGCTATCTTTAAAAATAGAAAACCTGAACTTAAAAGCCAAGGACATGTTTTGAACAACTGAAACCGAAGTCTCGAGGTCAAGTGACACTGAAGTCAGTACATATATATGCCTTTAAAATAAACACTGTATATCAAAACTCTGAACAACTGGTTTCTTTTAACTGTGTAGTAATGGTTGGTTTTAACTTTTAGATTTGAAATCTACTACATTATCTGATCGACACCACGTTAGCGGCTAGCGCCATCATGTTTCTCCATGACTCGGCTGTTGACCCAAATTGCTCGCTTACCTTTATATTTTATAGCAGACTATTTAATAAATAGTAGACATACTTAAAATTTTACGTTACGCAGTTTATTATAGCTGGGTTATTCATTTCAAGTCAAGTTTTCATCAAGTTGTCAAATTTTCATTAATGCGTTGTGTACTTATTGCAACTTGGCGCATTTGTCGTGTAATAAACGCTTCAATATTCATAACGTAAGTGGTGATATTAGAGACATAATGAAGTATTCTCATAATATTTATTAGGTCTATTCAAAGATTCGCATGACCGAGTTTTCTGTCCCATTAACCAGCTGTTCTGAAGACGACATTGTCGACTGTGGCACTTGGAGCTTATACTCGCACGTTTGAATACATTCAGGTAGTTCCTCTATGTTGTCGAGTTCATTTGACATCAATTTTGTAACCAGTCGTTCGTATTTCTTTTATGGGTGAGTTTGTATCAGTGACCGATTTTATACAGAGCAGCCTATTTTTAGAAATATTTAGAGCATGCATTGTGCGATATCAGTTTCAATGATATCTTTGTTTGGCAGCTTGCGTATGTGTTTTAGTTTTCACAGTACGATGTTTGGTGTAATCAAAACTGTTTATAAATTGCATAGTATTTTGCCAGAAACCAGAAATATAATTCGTGGTCTCTGAGTTCGTTTACCTATATCATAACGGGTCTAAATAATAGTTGAAGTATTCGAATTGTCTTGATATTTGTCTAGCCAGTGGAACAAATACGTATATGTTTTTAGGTTATTAACTGGCCGCTTGTTGGCTGTCGATAGATCAGTGTACAAAGGTCAGCCGTTTCAAATGTCAAAAGTTACCTACTGGAGATGGAGGCAAATGGCTGTAATTATAGTTGATATGTGTATTAAATGCATCCCAAGTTTTTAGTTACTAATACTGCATTTTAAAACACATTTTAGGTATTTTACTAAATCCTAACGGTATCGTTGGGTTTTGATCTGAACAAACTCAAATAAGTACAAGCCTGTTAAACAAGTTTTTAATAATATACGTTTTAGAACGTGTAGGAAAAATACGTGAGTTGGATATTTATGATGAGTCGTCAGCAATAATTTATTTATCATATTAACAGTATTAACACTCGTCATCTCGTTTAATCCCAAGAGGCGTATAATATCAAACGCCACTTTAGAAACGAGCCAATCCTTGAGTTGAGGCGGACGAAGTGCCCATTGTAATGCCTGCACCTAGGTTATAATCATACCTGTGTTTGTTGTTTTAATGGCATCATCTAAAGGCTATTTTTGTCGATGTTGTAATTGTTGTCTTATAGAGTGACCTTTGAGTTTTCACATCATGTTCTCAACCGTTTGAAGTGTACGAGTGAGACGATCGTAAAAATAATTCGCTTTAAAAATGTTAGGTATTTATATTAAATACCACGTGGATCACAATTTCAACATATTTTTATTTTTATTCTGTTTAATATAATAATAGTAAACCAACATAAAGCAATATCTATGACCCGAATCTACAAATACGATCAGACGAACGTATGAGCTATTCATGCATGCCCTATATTCAATGCGTTTGGAAAACAATAAATAAATGGGTATCTATTTATTTGATCTACGAATAAACATCTGGATAATAAATAGCATAACATGAAATACTAACATAAGGCAATTCATAAAACAACCTGGCTGTAATGCTCTCTGACAAAGGCAAGACCAAGAATGAAGCACGTGATAAAAACTAACGAGGAACGAATATTATAGAGAAATTCAGACAGACAATGCCAGAACTAATATGTTATGCACCGGTTGCAACACCTACATAAAAGTATGTTTCTTCGTCGCGACGGTATCGATTCGTCGGAAACAGACATTCGTGTTCCCTCCTCGTGTGGAATTTGGGTGAGGTACTGAAGCGTAACTTGTTAAAACTTTACAATAATTCTGTAGATGAATATCACATTACGCTGCAAACCATCGTATACAAAACGTAGATACGTGTACGTGTATAAATTTATTGCAGAAAATTGTTTCCAATCCAAAAGCAATTTAGCAATAACGATTATTCCACTTGCGTCTATGTTGTTCAATATATATATATTCATATTATATTTTGGATGATGACTACCGTCTTAAGAGTAATTTATTAACACAACATAGTCTAAACTCGGGTAAACGATGATTGAATTAGTAATGATAAGGACGGCAAGAGACGCCCGGTTGTCATCACTGCGGCGACTGCCGCGACGTTGTTGAGGACACGGCGCTGCACACTTTGGCGATTTGCCCCGCCTGGGCATCGCAGCGCCGTGAATTGATCGCGGCAGTCGGATCGGTTAACCTCTCGCTCCCGGCCGTAGTTGAGTCTATGGTCCGGAGTGAGAGGTCGTGGAACGCCGTCGCCTCCTTTTGTGAGGAAGTGATTTCCATCAAGGAGGTGGCGGAGCGGGAGAGGGAGCGTTTAAACCCTCTCCCCAACCGCAGAACCGGGCGCCGGAGGGCGCGAGATGACCTCCAGCCACCCTGAGGTTTGACCTGGGGCTGGCGGGCTTTGTGGGCCTGCCCGCCATCCATTCAGCACCAGGTCCGAGAGGCGGCGTGCGTGTTCCCACGCGCGCCTCTGTGTCGAGTCCGTCTTCCCTCTATGGGGGAGACAGTAGGGTTTTATTTGAAGTAGTGCCTATTTTGGGTAGGTCTTTCGTGTAGTGGCCTGCCGTTTCATACGGCGGGCCGTAACCTCGGCGGGGTCGCGACCGCATGCGAAAGCGATTCGCGCGGCCCCGTCGGTAGTGGTTGTGTCGAGGAACACCGTGGTAGGTTTAGTCGGTATTCCGGGAGGTACATTATCTTTTTTTTTTAACATCTTTATTTTACCCCGGCGAGCCCGACATAATCCCTCCGCCCGCCCCCGCGGAGGGATATGCGTCACTGCATTCCCCCACGTAAAAAAAAAAAAAAAAAAAAAAAAGTAATGATAAGGATAGTAGGTGTATGTAAGTACATTACTTAATGTTAATGGAGCGCTTACGTAATTTCAGTTAAATAAATATATATGTAAACCACAAGCGGATAAAATTATTGAAAACTTTTATCCTCAACGACTCGATATTTGAAATGTAAATGTTTTTTGTAAGGGGTTACTTAAACTGTAGGTGGGGCGCTAGTACGCCACGGCATCGGCACTACTTTTTTGTAGTTACATAGTTAGCACTCATTTGCCACTAGTGAGAATTGTAAACGGTGCGGCGCGGCGTATCATCCGTGTCCCACGTCTTCTGCTTTTGTTTCACATCGGTTAAATCAAAAGTTTGTGCTCGCAGTTTAATAGTGTCAGTGACAGAGTTGCGTTGTCCTTGTGCGTTTTATTGCATTTTGTTAAGTATCTTTGTCTTAGCTTCATTCTGGCATTCCCTTAGCCTCATTGTTTAAATTGATTTACTTATTTTAGTGTACATGCAATAATGTCAATAACGTTAAAATCATCGTCAAATCATAAACTGTACTAAAGCACTCAACCATTCCATAAGCATAATGGTTTACTGTTTGTTCTTTACGATTATTACGTGATGGCAAAATTATTTAATTTGGTAAATAACCATATGAAATTGGTTAACCCACAACTTTGCGGTTTCCTAATAAAAGTTACTTGTAGCAAGTAATATGTAATATCTAAGATTATGCACAAGATATTACAAAGAATTTCAAAACAAATGTGGTCGACCTACGTTACGCCCGCGTGCATCTTTTACAAGACGTTTAGTCGGCAGCAAACACTTCAATCATTTACGCGCAGTTGATCTTAATAAAATCAGTAATCTAAGTTAATCATGTGCTCACCGCAAGCTGCCGTGTTTAGATAATTATCTACTTTTGCAAAAACTAGCATAGGTACAGCGTATAATTTACTTTCATTATAGAAATGTAGAATAACACAGCTGCACAGTAGGCCTATTTTCTATATAAATCTTGTAACTAAGTAACACAATCTGACTAATAAAACCCATTTAACAGTCATACTAAATATACCTCACAACATTGGACGCTTAAAATATCTTCTTCTGCCGCACTAAAGGACACAAGTGCGTCTTTAAGTTATTTAACCCTGAAAGCATCGCTTACTAAAATAGCAACAAATCTGACAGAACTGGTAACATGTGTTACCAGTTCTCTCAGATTTGTTAAGTTTAGTGTGCCTAGACGTCATTATGCGCCACTTCTATCTTTATACTAAAAAAACTGGCATACATTTCGTTTACTATTTCTTCTTCTCGTTATTTGGCATACAATTCTAATTCTTATTATTTCTATTTTAATTTACAAACAACTATTTATTATATTGCTTACAGACAAAAAGAAAATTGTGATTTTTTTGATTTGATTTTACAAGTAAAAAAATATAAAGTAAAATCAACGCGACATTTTCGTTAATTTGATGACTTATGTTTGAACGGGGCGACTAAATTGGGATCAATTAGCCGCGAGCTAATTATGTATAAGAATATCCAAAGTTAAGAAAAGAAAACTTACATTGGACAAGGAACTACTGAGTGATTCATATTTATTAGTAAAAGTTTTCGTTTAAGCAGTTAACTATTAATAGATGCCTCTACTTTTAGATTATTTTCGTGTTTAGTAAAATGATGGGATTTTATTTCTGTTTGTGTGGTATCAGGCGGTGTGTATTTTTTAATACATGTCTGCATACTATAAACTCCGGTAGGAAATTAAATGTCACCTGGCAAGACTTTCTCTTTATTTCACTTTTAATCTTAATTCTTTGGGCAAATATTTTGTTTAATATTGTTGTAGGCTATTTTAATTTCGTTTGATCACAATAGCGAAAGAATTAGATACTCATATCCATCCTCAACGTAGCCAAAGACATCGCGCGCAAATGTGCTCTTGCAATAATGTGACGCCGAATGACAAATGGTAGCTCTTTAGAGAAAATCCATTTTACACTGCGCACAAAATTACCATTTTAAGAAGAGCCCTCCATTTTGCTTATTAAAATCTCATTAGTAGTCCATAAAAGAATCGCTTACTGAGCCGGGGCTCGACTTACACTGGTACGTTGGTAGTGAGTCGTCTACAGAAATAGATTAAAGCATTGCAATAATTATATCAGCGAATGGGCTTTGTTGACCACTATACACCGAACATGTGTGTGCTTTTATACCACTCTTATTTAGAGCTGCATTAATTTTATTTTCTTTTATATTTACGTAATAAATAACAGGGAACCGTCAAGTCGTGTTTCAATATAATAATATGTGATTTGTAGTAATAAAATAACTTAAAATGTGACACTGTGTACATCGTTACTTTTCTTATAACTGACGAAACTAATATGGTATTGTATTCTAGAGATGCAATGAAATATAGATGACGACTAAAACTATATAATGTTACTAAAATAATTATGATGTGACTTACAAGTGATAAGAAAGTCTGACGAAGTTCCTAAAAGTGGCTTAGATGTAATAGAATGAATAAATAATAAAATGTGTTGACTATTAATGAAGAATTTGAAGATGGGGGCACACGGGTCCAAAGAGAAGTTATACAGAAGTAACTCCGAGAAATATCCGTCGAAACTGCCGGTACCTAACGACAAAAAGTATAAGATAGCGGTAAACCGTGAGAGATTTGGATCTTTTGGCACAAGAGGTGAGTAGATTAGTCGGAAAATTACCTATCTATTTCATTGTTAGTGAACAGTTAAACGTACTTTATCATCTTCGATGAGGTTAGTTGACTTTCTCGAAGCAGTGTCGATAAATTGCTTCAAATTTGCAGGAGAATTAAGTTTTATGTGTGCATAATCAAAGCACAACAAGTGACTCACAATATTTTAGGGCAATTGTTTTGTTACAATACTTACTTATGTTTTGTTGTAATGATTTATAGTTTCTAAGCAATATGTTTCATCAACTGCTGATAAATTAGGGTGAAACACCTCTGACCTTGAGTTAATAGTGTTGCTTGAACTTTAAAAATAAAATATAAACTGCTCCGTGACGCGTATCGCACTTAAGTTCTTTTACCTGTTTCAATGAAACAAATAGGTATTTTTTGAACAAATCGATTTTACCAACTAAAAGCAATTTTGTTTATGAAATTTTATGTTTTAAGTCGTACGCACAGGTGAAGGCAGGACGATGACCGAAGTGACTGTACAAAATGTGATGAATGAATGAAAACATGTGCAGAACTTCGTAGTGTTTAAAAAGAAACTTTCGAAATAATTTATTACCAACCATATATACTGTTGACCTAATGTGTTTACTGATAACAATTCTGGTTGTAGTATTGCTAGAATTGTATATTATAAAGATATTACCATATGGTTGTCTACTGCTGTCCAAGGTTATTAGAGATCTATTGCGAGGATTCTCAAGCTACGCGTTCCCATCATTGACCTTCACAAAACGTAGTTACTACTATGGTTTTATTGTGTTCATAAATAAAACAATTACAGATCTTGGAAGATACCTGACTAGCACACATGCGATTTGATAAGTGGCAAGCCACGCGCTCCTAAAACTTGTTTTTGAAGCTTAAGTAATGCCTCCAATCCTTTTGCCGTTTACCTCTCTCATAGCTGTCTCTCCAAACATTTCGTAATATCTCTGGCGCAATTGACAGTATTTACCGTATTGTTATACAGAGTAATATATGTAACATGTAACATAAATTAAGTACACCCGACGTAATGGTTTAATAAAATCTTGTTTGCACAGACTTGCATCTATAATAGTTCATGCGTGTTAGATCGTTTGCAAAACCAATGATCTAAATCAATTGGTAATCATATAAAAAATTAACCAACCACGTAACTGATAAAAAGTTACGTAGGTACAGTTCATAATCACGCAAATTTTTGGATTGGTTTTAATCCGGTTAGTTAGACTTATTCAACAATTCTTCGAACTTTAACCTATATTTCTAATGGATTATTATTTTTAGGTAGTAGGCAATACATTCAACAAATATGCCTGTCAAATATTTTACCGACAATTCGGCTGCCCATATTAACTATGGGCAGCCGAATTGAAAACCAAAACTATTGCGGTCAATGATTTCATGTTCCTACGATAAGTGTGTGTTTTCATAACATAGAATAATATCAAAACACGCGCAACTATTTATGTAAATATAATAATTTTGTTGCATTGTTCAATCGTAATGTGCATCCACATTACGATTGAACTATACAATATCATTATATTGCATAGTTTGGCATGAGTTATTGCATTTCAAGAATTTAGTATGAATTTATTGCACTTAGAAACAGCGAGAAGGTACTTGAGGATAAAATCAGCGAGGAAATCATACCATATTGTATTCACATGTGAGCTTAAGTGAAGCCTTACGTTACAATCCGTATTACCTATCACGTGTAACTTATTATATATAACTATATATTTTTACAGTCTAAACAACAACAAAAGATTACTTATTTGTAGGCGTATTTTAGTTATTATGAGAGTTATTATGATTTTAAATACCATCATTAAAAGCTGTTGTACTTAGAATTCCATGTCAATGATGTGTAATTGCATTCTCAATATTTAAATCAAAACAAAACCTTATTGTTGGCAGCAGGTACGCAATTCTATTAAATCTCGTTACCAAATTCAGAGCCGAGTCGGCAGTCAAAATTAGCGTTTTCTACAGCAACCATAGTAATAATAAGTAGTAATAATAAGTAATAGCAATATCAGATGGGTATGATGGCTTTTGCTGAAGTGATAATAGAGTTCGAGATAAATTTATATTTACAAAATGCCATTGCAGTAGATAATTTCAAATTTCTCGTTGGGGTCTTTGTCGGTCCCTCAAAATTAAATATGTAAATTTTGTAAAATCATTGCCTTAATTACATGCCCGTTATATTTGGATAATCGTTCCGAGATTCATATAGAAAATACTGTAAGTTTTGTCGAAATATTGACATAGATGAAAAGTGAAAAAGGTGACATGATCGTAGGTGTCAATTGTTAAAATATTTCGAAATGTTTTAAACATAAATACAACTCAAATCATGTATCTAAAGAAAACGAATGGACGTCAAGTATTGTATCCAGCCTTGCCCTTAGCTATTGACGTGTGGGCGAGTACTAACAAGCGCCCACTAAACCCTAACTCAAGTTACATAAGCCTTATCTATAAATAGAATTTAACTAGACATCAACAAATATTAAAGAATTGACAACACCGCTATTTTTTGGTCTGTTAAGTTTATAGAGAATGCTAAATTGATTTTATTTGCAGTTAATGCAAATTAATGTCACAACTTTACGAGTATTGTTGCCATTTCAGTTTATAATATAGTTTAGCTACAGCAGTTTTACTTTATACCTAGATATAAACCAGATATAGGAAAAATGATATTACGCTATCAGACATTTGCGATTCGTCACGTGTAGAAATTGGAGTAGACACAGTCACAGCTGTTTACATTTAACTAGGTATGTCTCGGTATTAACGGATTTCACGCTTAATTTTTAACTTGTCTCATTTCTAGTAAAATAACACCTATAAATAAATTAATTACTATTCTATTTATAAGTGGACCGATAACTTATACACGAAATAGTTGACGGTTGTTTTATTACAATATATATTTCTATAGCTGTCTCTCAAGGAATTTATTAATTCATAACAAATTATTTAAATTATTATTTATTTTGCAATACAAAAGTTATCATATTTCTGCGTGTATATAAGTTTATTATGCAAGACGACGACAAACGTCACCACCTGATTCCAATAACAATTAGTGAAAACAAAATTTGTTGTTTCAAGTATACCATCTAACAATATTGATTTGGAGATGAAAATCTAGTTAAATGTTTACTACGATACTGCGTTATACTTTCAAAGTTATCCACTTTGCAGTCATTGATATCGTGTCTCTCATCATAGTGCATCTATTGTCCGCACTGCAGATTTCTGTATATCGATTAAAAACAAAAGGCAAGAAAAATACTGAGTACAGCTAAATCTGTTCGTGTATTTTTGTTTAAAATTCATTCATTCGATGCGCTGTGCTGACGTGATCTAATAGATCTTTGTCACCAACATTACACGCACAACGATAATGCTGATAAAAGATTTCACTTCATGCATTTTTACTTATCGCATAGTTTTTATTTAACTTTGTTCTTCCCACGGTATCTTCTATGAGCTATTCAAGATTGGTGCCTCAGATTATGTGGTAATGTAAACAGTTTTTTAAACCACTGTTTTATGTAATTTTAGTTCATACTTAGTTGTTCGTTTTTATCAGTCTTGCGGGCTTTTTGTGACGACATCGTTATTGCATACAATTACTAAATAATTTGTTAACATATTAATAAATGTTATGTTAGTGTTCCAGGCATGTTTTTGTTGCCTCTCATTGTAATTACTAACATTAATGATTACATTGTATTGTTCTAATTTGAGACGTAATTATTGTAATCACGTCATTTGTTTTTAAATTACGCAAGTCGGCGAATTGAACTGATCATGATGCCAACTGTTTATAATTTTCCCTATATTGTTATGATTACATCAATATACATACAGTGCTAATGATTATTAATTGTCTTTTTCAGGGAACGGTAAGAAAAGGGAAAGCGCCCCCACACCGACTACCCCTGCGCGACCCCCGCCCACACCTCCGACACCACAAGCTGTTCAAGGTGAGACATACTCGTACATCATTTTAAATATACATTATTGTAATTAACATACTAGCGACCACTATGCAACTTAAATAGACAGTAAATGTTATCAGAGAAATGTCGCTCAGGCTACCGTTCACCTAAAAAGTATCACGTTGTCGCCTAATGACATTACAAGAATACAGCAGTCTGTTGAAGTAGATTGATGACTGGATGAGGTGAATAGTGAGAACACGTGAAAGTCACATAAAACGTACTACCATCCGGTCCACAAATCACATGTTTGTGTTACTTACAAGATATACTTACTATCGGAAGTAAAATCAATCGGCAAGACGACGTTTAGCGAAGCGTTGAGCTCGAGATCGGTCAAGCTGAAACGCTTTGTAGATGCTCTCGTTCTAACGAGAAAATATAGAACCCAAATTGAGTCAACACGAATCCAAGAAAATGGAAGTCGGTGTAGTCTTACGTCCGGCCTATAAAACACAAAAAGGCATTCCAAGAAAGATTAAATAGTTGAAAGACTTACTTAATGAAGTATATCTTCTGGTAGATTGATATATGCGTAAAAGACTACATATATATATAAGCCAAGTACCTATTTTGCGATTAATTAGGAAACTAATCCAATTATTTCCAGACATTTCGTAACGATGTGCTAAATTAATTAAGAAAATATATAACGTATAAATGATGGTTCTTAATTAGTTTAGTGCTGTTAATAGTTGTTAATCCGTTCGTACCTACTTAAAATGTACTTCGGAGTAACAAGGTGGAAGTACACTCATTTTCGATTACATAAATAACACACGGTCTTACCTGAGTTAATAAGCGCAAGACTCAGTAGAGCGGATAAGTAGAAAGATTTAACAAAATTCTGTCATTAAATATGTCAATGGATACAACCTTTGGAAACAGCTGTCTCCGTAGTAAAGATTGGACAATTAGAAATAATTCTTTTGAATGTATACCAAGCGTATTGACATTACAATCAATAGTTCAAAAGCTACCGAAAGCGGGATGGTAACTGTAAGAGTACCTACAATGCAATTACTGAATTAATCTGTTTAAAATAATTAATGATATTTAAGGGACTTTTCAATAGTATGAAAAGAAAATTAAACAGCAATTTACACGTCTTTACATCTGATGATTATTAAATAATCACTTCTTCGTAAGTGAAACTAACAATGTTGAAGCAACCATGCGGACGTGTTTAACGTGGCCTTACATGCCAAAATGTATTTTTCATGTTCTACATGCGAATATTGTATTTGGGTATTTTTTGTCACAGTAATTACACGACAGGCGTAGTCAACCTGCGACAAAACACACAGCTTAGAATGACTTAAACATAGCTACACTATTCTCTATAACTGATTTCGTAATGTTTCGCAAGTCATCTTTGAAGTATAAACAATAGCGCCTTCGCTAAGGTTGTCCTTTGAAAACTGTGTCAGAGAGTAACTGGTTCGATCAGTATATTAGAATATTACGATACGCTACTATTCTCAGCTGATAGTTTAATAAACGTGTTGCAGTTCTACTTGTATTTGTAATCACGTACCTACTTTAAATTAAACAACGTATACTGGATTTATCGTGATTTATTTTACTTTATATTGAAAGTGGAATATTAAAAGTCTGAATCTTAGTTTCCTAGTAGCTATAAAACGAGTACATATAGGTAGGTATGGTTTTATACCGCTGTGTTTCTATAATCTTTCATCATCAGAAATTGTAATTTATAAAAAAAGGAGGCCAACATCTGTTAAAATTTTTTTAAAGGATGTAAAATCTCTAGTTTTATGTTGACCAAGCTAAAGTACTTATATTATGTAAACAATAGTAGTAAGTTAGTTTATCTGGGTCGACTAAAAAACTTAATAAGTTTTTAATGTAAGTTGTAAATTGCTTGGGAATCGTGTTGTGAGCTTGTTTGACACGTCGTTAAACGAATTATATTTTTAAAGCTGACAAACGAAGATGAATTTGGTTTTAAGTAGTTTTTAATATTCATATGTGCTATGCAATACCTATTTGCATTGACACCACATTATTGCATACACTGGGTCATTTCCTCATCATCTACCTCTTTGTGGTGGTTGAACTCAAGTGCAGTCCAGTCGTTTATTATCCTGACACCATTCAAAACAAGCAAACGACTATCAATGGGTACGTCATAAAGACAGGCGTACCTCAAGGTATTGTTCTAGAGCCGATTATATAGGCATAGGTATTTAATTGTATCTAAAGTGATTTGTAGGATTATTATGGAAAATTATATATTATTGCTTTATTATTGAAAAATAAAGGTATTTGAATATACTTACTAAGAAATTACCTTGATTTAAGAAATTTACTTACATGAATTTGAATTGAAACATATTTATTAATATGATGTATGTTTACAGCTAAGAAGAATGGCGTGGTGCAAAAGCTGTCGTCATCGCCTGTGGCGGTGCGTGCGCGCACCTCGCTCGCCCCACCCCCTTCGCCGAGAAAGCCTCCGCCCCACCGCGTACCTGCTACCAGGCCCAACACCCTGCCTACCAATAAAGGTCAGTTTGATTACTTGATTATTATCACAGAGTACGGATATCGTACTAACTTCCTATAGTGCGGCCTTAAAGTCGACGATTAGCAATATCATAGTTTAACCAGGTTACACATAATTAAAAGCAAAATCATCTTAAAAAATAAACCTAAACTGAAATGGTGTTACGTCATCTGTTTATTTTTTAATATCAATACCACTTAAAGTAAAACCTGTAATCGATGTAAGTAGATTTCCCAGAACGTTTCTTCAACAAGTCTTAAAGGTAAAATCAGGCTACAAAGCATAATGCAACTGCATTATCTATGACATTATCGTTATACTGACTTACAAATGTTTATACGTTTATTAAATATTGGTGGAATGTCATTTGCATTATCACAATATCTTAAACTTTATTATCACACAAAAATGTAAGATTATGTTACGCAATCTAAATCACCAAAAGATAATAAAATGTTAAATATATATATATATATAAAACTTGTCTAACACAAGTAAACAAAAACACAGCTTAGATGTTTCAACAGTGAGTATTGTGCTGCCATCTAGTTTCGATTTTACATACGTGAAATAAAACGACCGTGCTGCGCCGTGTGTGGGAAATGAATTGAATAGGTTCGGATGTTTTAGTTCGTCGTGTTTTTGATAGATGGCACTTTAGAAATCTTAACAAAAATTATATATTACATATACAAGGGGCGGCTGATAAGTTCGCGGTAAGTACTTAATGAAAAAAAGTATACTTTTATATATTTTATTTTTCAATATATTTCCTCTCAAGTGAAATACACTTTTCACATCGTGAATATAATGCCTTTATAACATTGAAAATATATTCTGAAGATTTCTCATGAAAATGGTCTTCCACGTCGTTCTCATTGTTGTTCGAAAATCTTCGGCCCCGTAACTCCTTTTTCAAATTAAAAAAAGGAAAATGTTACTGGGTGCCAAGTCCGGACTGTAGGGTGGATGGTCAATTTCTGTGAATTCCGTGGCTTTTAAGGCATCTCTCGCAGCACGAGCGGTGTGAACCGGCGCAGTATCTTGCAGAAACAGCACTCCACGCGCCAACTTGCCGTGTCTTTTCTGTACAACTGCCTCACGTGTCTGACCCGGTAAATTTGCAAAGTATTGGCCATTCATTGTAATACCTTTAGACAAGTAATCCATTAGTAAAATTCCTTCGCTATCCTAGAAAATGGTTGCCATAATCTTAAATGCCAACTTTTCCACCTTAAACTTCTTTGGCGGCCTTTCCCCACTTTTTATCCACTGCTTTGATTCTTATTTGGACTCGGGATCATACTGTCGTATCCAGGTTTCGTTTATGGTCATTATGCGGTTACAAATTTTATCCAAATCACTCTGACACAACTCAAAAAAATCTTTATAACACGCCAACCGTCGCTGCTTGTCGAGCGGTATGAGCATTCGCCAGCGACCAGTACTACCAGTACGCCAGCGCCAGCGCCAGCGCCAGTGGCTGTGTGGTCGCTGGCATTCGCGATACCCAACGTGCACAGTTTTTTTTCATATGTAAGTGTTCATGCGAAGTTTCTCCAATTCATTTTTTACTTATTCGTAGCTCTTCTGCTATCTGCCACAATTTAATTCTAAGATCGACCAGTACAAATTTTTCAACTTTTTGTATATTTTCTTCGATCACTACCGTCACTGGGTGGTCCGTCCTCTTCATAGCTCTCTCTTCCTTGTTGAAATAGCCGAGCCATTTTTTATCATCGTGTATGAAGGCCCAGAATCCTAAAGAATCGATGACATGTCTTCAAAAATTTTTTTTGGCCTCTTCGCTCTATTTACAACGAATTTAATCATTGCGTGGTGTTCAAAATTGCCTGATTTTTCAGATTCCGTTGACATGGTGCTGTTGTTTGTTCCAGGGATGAAGTGTTAATGAACCAAATAAAAAAAGGGGTGTTATTTAAACTATTAATTTGTCAGGCAATTGGTGTTATCAGTGACGAGATGATGAGTCATCGCTAAATGCCCTAGGCCGCGAATTTATCAGCCGCCCTTCATATTGAGTAAACAGAAAATAACTTCTAAAGCAAAATATTTTACGGATTTCATTTTAGGTAGAATACATTTCTGTGCATTTAGGCAATTCTGCCATTCGTTATAATATTAGGTGGATTTAGATGTAGCTCATGAATTAGAACCATGCTGAAGTCCGTCCGTCATTTTGTAGATTTTTCTACAGACTGCTCCTTTACTGGAAGTAATTCCTGTATTGCAGGGGATTTCACAGATAGTAAGACATATGGTACATACAGCGACACATCAACCTAGACTGTTTGGACTTTGAACTATTAGAAGTTGAACGCTGCGATTCGTGTGAGAGAGTGCGTTATATTTTGGTTACGCTCTATCCTTACCATTACATCGACACCACTATGCACTGTCCCTTTCCGAAAATTCTCTATTTTGTAAGTAGCGTAGTTATGCGTATATAGGGAATTTTTATATGTTGCCGTGTGTACCTTGCATCCAGAAAAAGAAGTACTGTTTACGAGCGAACGAAACCGCGGACAAAATCTAGTAATTGTGTAAAATGAACAAAGATTTATGACCACAATGTTTAAAGAAAATAAATAAATTTAAGTCGGCACTAATGATTCTGCGTGTCGACAAAATATATAAAATAGTCTGAGATGAGCAATAAAAAACGCGATAAAAAACGGAACGAATTTTAATTACATTCGATGTAACGGTACCATAAACTTTACAGTAGCTTCTCTAAAAGGAGTTTTATTTTTCTTGCTTGTATTCAGGAGCATTTACTGTCAGCCTGTTGTTTATCTATAAACGTGCCCTCGATGCATTGCAGTGTCTGGGTATGTTTATCACATGTTTGCCATGTTTGCCTGCGTTTGCTGCAATGCCTATTGCAGGGTTGCAGTTTTATGTTGATATTGGCTAATGGATGTATGAATACTTATGAATTGATGACGTCAGTAGTTGTGAAACAGAGCATTTATTTGCATTTACAATAAAACGAATACTAAAATGGTAATGCAGCCAGGTCAATGGAACAACGACAGACTAAACAGCATACATTATATATTCGTCGAATTATAATGAAGAATGATATTTGCATAATATAAATTACTTTACTAATCTGTTAGAATATCTAGAGGAATAGCACAATACGAGGACACAGTATATTGCAGTAGTTACCTCATCCGCATCTTTAATTCGCATTTACATTCACACTCGTGGACGTTATATTTACGTAATATTAATTATCATAGCATGAACAGAATACAAATGAATCATCGCATCTTCATGTGTAGGTTAAAATATAAGCAATAAAATGACTAAAAATGTATGTGTCCGAATGCATTGCCTGTACCTAATATGCAATGTGAGGTTTAAAAAAGTAATGACGTCATTTTATCGAGGCAACTAATGTGAGTTTTATTATCTGTAATTAAAAGAAAAGCAAATACAATAAAAATAAAACCACGACGTTACGTGCACCAGGACTTATATAAGAACATTGTAACAGTTTGGAAACGTCTGTTGGCTTGAATAGAGTTCACACAGCGATAAAATTATATTGTCCTCTATTGTAATATACATATACCCACACGTGATGGCCATCAAACTTGTCCTGAAATGATTACTCATGGAAGGCTATCGGTTGGTTTCTAAGCAAATAAGTATACTTTCTTTTGCATTTAACTCTCAGTTTGAAGCAAATCATGAAATAGAAACTTGTTGTCATAATGTCAAGAAGATGAATATATGACAAATAAAATTATATTATTGATTTATTAAATCGGATTGTTTAAATAATATACACTGAGTCACGCCTGTATATTCCCGAACGTTTTAGGCAGAAGTGTATGATACCAATAATATGCTAGATATTATAAAAGCATACGTAATAGCGGGACACCTGTTGCCGACGGTCTGGCACATTTCAATACATCATGGTAGATACTACCAAGAATTTCCAAACAGGAACACTATTGAACACGATTCCAAACGAAATTTCTTAGCAGTAACATGGAGTCTTCATATGTGTTTGGCAGTGGCGTAGCGTGGGTGTCAGCCGCCCGGGGCGGAAGAAATTTTGCCGCCCTCTTAATTAGCTATTCCAATTTAAAATATAATATATGTATGTACAAAAATTATTTTCGGCAAGGACAGACATTGTTGTGGATTGTACATCTACCCATTCCTCTTGTTTAACGTGAAATGGTTCAAAATTTACAAGATAATATTATTATTTATTGTGAAATTTAGCCGCCCCCCTAAAAGTACCGCCCCCACTACGCTATGCCACTGGTGTACGGTAGACAGTAATAGGCTCGTCCCCTGTTTGAGCATTAGGTTAGCCTAGTAGGTTCCGTCTAGGCTAGAAACTTTATTATTGATACATTTACAAATAATACGTATAATAACTTTAGCCTTTCTTTAGTTATGGCCTGAAACATATGCACATAAAAACATATAAATAAGACCCTACCTAAATAAGTTACGGGAGTACGCAACTACGTAACTCCCATAGTCAGCGCGACTATTGCCGTCTAGTTAACGGCTGGCTCATTGACAGACTCCGTGTTGTTCTAGTAAATGAGTTAATAAAAAGCCAATAAAGCTGCCCGGGCATCGAATAGAAGACCTTACAAAAGGCTCCGACCATAAGCGGAATCCTATGACACATAACTAATGATAGCCAATTAAAATGTATGTTACAATTTTTTTCCTAAATTCGTTACTAACGATTTATACACATTTACTTATCCATATCAAATCATCGCAATGACATTATAGTAATATAGACATAATGATTAAACACGGTCATAAAGAACATGGAGCATGACAAACCACCTCAAATAATAGAGTAATATTAGCGGCGCCTAATGAAAGTCAAGTCTCAGGGTGTTTGATGAAAGTGCGCTCGAAGCAGTGGCAATAGGTAAAAGAGCGGCCGGCGACACTGTCGCACGCGCATCAGACCAGTGACGACAAAAACTTAACCGCATTCACAGTTTCACACCAGAGCTCTTCCGCGCTGTGCTCATTATGTGCAATTAGTGCTTACTTAATAAATCATTTTTACTTAATTTAGAAAGTCGCATTATTCGCATATTTTCGGTCAGTGTTTCTTTTACTTTGTCAAAATGTTATGGTGTTTTTTGGCTGCGTTGTGATACCATAATCGAACTGCTTATTTCCTGGATTTCAATAAGATAAACAATGAGTCCGCTTCACAAATTCGTGTCGTTTTTTCAATCCGAACCTAAGAACAATCATAAAAGTCTGATACATCACAAGATATTCTCGAGTGAACTGAATATCTGCAGTGGAAGTGAGGACTCCAAAAAGAACCGATGGGCGACTCTAAATGGATATCGCAAATATAAAGGTATCTATAGCATGCTTTTCAAAGTTGTTTTCATGTATAGCTTTCGAGATTTAATCGTATTACGTTAGAGATAAGCTACGGTTTTCCTTAAAAGCCAGAGTTGTTAAATCGAAAACTCAAAATAAAAAGTGTATTGTACGCAGCCTTATAAATTTACCTCTTTAAAGTATTTTAATCTATTTGTGTTTTCAGTGTGTTTGTTTGTTTTGTCTACTTTTGAATGTATAACAATGTTAATACTTAAATACTATTGTATATTTTAGAGAGCCATATCTATTTTTCGTATTTTAATTTCTAGAGAAGTCTAAACTTTCTATAACGCGAAGATTTGGATTCAACAGCGCTATATAAAATACAATAGCTGATTTATGTAATTTTATATGTATACGTAAATGTTTGGGTTTCCAATGTCTGTCTTATATTAATTTATGACATAAGTACTGTAAAACAAGTAGACGTGTAGATGCAAGTATTATTGACATTAATGCATTAAAGTGTCTGTCTTACAACGGATGCGCAATGCCATTTATAAACGATAGCCCAGCGATGTGGGTGGCATTACCTCTTTCACTATACTTGTTTTGTTCCTTCATTTTATTGTGTCTTGTTTATTTATAACTAACAAAACCTATTCACAAATTATTACTACAGTAATAATGGCCCAGAAAATATATTATGCTTGAAGCATTGTTTGTGATTTTCTCATTGTAACATTTGTAGGAAATGAGCAATTGTAACACGTAGCAATTGAGTTAGCTGGTAGAACAGCAATGATCGTGAAAGCGCCTACTGAGGATAGTTATTTTGCGGAAACTTTCTACAGCAGTTAAGATTCGTAGCATTATATACGTTACAGAACAAGATGTAAGATTGCTTCATTATTATCGTAATTAGTCGTCGGCTATATTATGTGGTTCTAAAATTCACTTACTTATTAACATGTATTGAAATAACAAAGTATAATAAGCAGAACCTTCAGCAAATTCCAACATTCGAAGATGAGTAAATCAGCATAATGCAATTTACATTTAAGCGTTATGCATTTAGGATGTATTCGCAATGTGATATAACAAATCAAAATTCAGAAGTTTCCGTCTTGCATTATGAAACCGGTATGAATCGTGTACACTCGCGTGGGTGGTTTATTCTTTCAATGTAAGAAAGTATGTCCTATACGCCGAGTGTGGGAGACCGTTCTTGCAATTTACCAATTTGCATCCATCCTTAATTGCTTTTTATAGGTAAGTGTAGGTTTCAAAATCTGAAAACTGTACATTTAAAAGCTACTTGTTTTATAAAAATCTTTTATGCCCATATGATCAATCAGACGCTGCCTACACTACATATTAGTGTTTAAAATAATTTCTACATATTTTTTAACGTTGTATTGGACATAATTCTAATACAAAAGTAATATCACGTTATGTCTCATTGGACTGTCAACAACACCTCTAATCTCTTCCCTTATAAGATTATCTCAAAGCGCATCTCCCGGAATGCCATCATTGAAGATCCTCCTACATTATATTTATCGCTTCCTTTATTTCTCCATTGTTCCTTGAAATTTAAATTTTCATCTACTAATTGGACGTCATTTTGTATTTCGACTGTCAGTCGGTTCCATTCATACTTAATAGATACAAAGTGGTCTTATTACAAGAGTTGTATTACTTGGTTCTTGGTATATAATTTATGTGTCTACTATTGAATATTATATAATGGATAACAACCTTGTGCAAATTTGTCTTCCCTGGGGCAAATTACTATTTATTATTTTTATCCAATAATGTAGAACGGCGGCTCTATTATCGGCAACATAACATGAATGTAAGTTAATTACCGAAAGTTCTCATAAGTACATAAATATCCGAGTTCACCCATTAGCACTTCTGTTACTCTTTGAACTCCGTGTAGGTTTACATCCATTTCGGGCCTGCTCGTTTTAACCGCGTCACCAATTAATGCATTTTTCGAGTGTCGTCCTTTGATTTTTTATCTTCAATACTTCCTTTGTTCCGCCCGACACTTAATTAGATTTTTATTTTCCTTAATTACTGGTTAAGTATTACTGCTGCTTGAACAGAATGTTAACGTGAACGAAACTTCGGGTAGTTGCCAGAATGCTCAGTTATTTGTAACAATCGTAGTCACGATTTCGTTTACAGTAAGATTAAACGTTTTTTTATTTTCAACAGTCTCAAAAAATAATCGTGATTCGATGAATGTTTGTTAAAAATATTTTACCTTTTATAGGCGGTTGTTTTATGAACGAATGTTATGCAATATCCGTTTCCTTGCTTGTTATTACGAAAGTCCCACCGGCTATTACCTATAGGTTATTTTAAAATATAAATCACTCGTTGGAAAACGATGCACTATATCGTGATAATAATAGATACGTTATTCGCACTTGTTATTCACTTTCCTTTATTACTGATTCATTGATATGCATGCGTGTTTCGCTATACTGTGTTTTTATAACCAGACAAATGGAACAATCACAATTACGAAAACCTATATCAAGTAATTCTTACTACTGCATGATTATGATACCGACCATTTGATTGATTTGATAACAGGTTTCATAATTATATTTTAAAACAGTATGGGTATTTGATATACGTATTGTAAAATTTCGTTGATCACATTTCTCTGAGAAAAGGTAATCATTTACACGCGTGCGCTCAGACCCGTTAAAGTAGTGCAAAATCGGCCATCAACCTTGATGCCTACGCTAAACGTTTTTATTGTCATTTACGTAGGCCTAGATGTTAAAAATATGCTGGTCGTAGTTCTGTGTTTTCATTGAATTTAATTTATTGTCTTGGTTTAATATCATTTTATTTAATTACATAACATTATACGCCTTATTATCACATCAGCATAGAACTGTTTTATGATTCTATGAACGATCAGAATTGTATGATGTAAATCATTTAATAACCTCTTATTAAGAGGCGCTTTTATGTTATGGGCGTGGCTCATGCCGACATAAGTACGGGTTGATACGGAATACGGAAACACTTCATTAGTTTTTGCAATGACAGAGTTGTTAAGGAGGCGCGGTCGTTAGGCAACTTAGGTCATACTTAGGTCTTCAGGCTTTACGCTCGATTACGCAACGTGGCCGAACTGTCAAACGATTGTTTGGAAAGTCGTAAACCGCTACATGCTTAATAAATCTTAATATTCCATTGTTTCTTTGTCTCGACTGATATTTCAATGGTACAGCAATTTAACAAATCGCAAGTGAAATCGAGTTTAATTTGGTGAATGATGTGTGCTACATTCTGTGAGAAAATATTGTAATCTAGAATATTATCAGCATTTTGTTGAACTGTACAAGTGAATTAAAATAAGTGTAATTTTATACAACATTTTAATTTACACAAAGCGACGCGGCGGTCCAACTGCGAAGTGAATTGTTCGTACCTACCTATTTAACTTCAAATCTAATTTCTACGACAGGACATAAATATACAACTTCAGTATTATTGATATAAATTTCCTTCAGTATAAGAAATATGAAGTATTTTAAAGCTTTGATTCATGTAGTCATGACCGTGAACAAAAATATAAAAATTAATGTTAGCGATATCCGCTCTGAAATTATAAAATGCTGTAGTAAAGTAACGGGTGTTTATGAGTAAATCCATGTGTGCAGTTTTTGTATAAATGTTAAGTATACGAGTAAGTTAATTTTGTTAAATTTTGTCAGTTTCTGAGAAATATGTACAAAATATGTGTAAGCAAAAATATTTTATAGGTTATAATAATAATGTTTCGACACTACAAACGATGTTATCGAAATACTTATATGATTATCAAAATCAGGACTTGCATAGCAAGTAAACAAAGCTTATGCGTAATATGTTTTAGAACCTAAATCGTTTTATATTTTATTTCGTATCGGTTGGCCTATTTATACAATATCATGCACAAATTACTGTTAAATTTTTTGTTAGTATTATCCAAATATGCTTCTATTCATGCTAAACACAACACTTCAAATTATGTAAATTTATTCTATACCTTACCTGGCATTGGCTATGCCCATTTAGGTTCGTATTACTATGTATAGTTAACAAAGTAAGAATTCTAGATTTGGTCGAACTATCCGAGGAATTAGGAAGCGATTATTTAAATTTTGGCATCAAATTTAAACATTAGTGTGGCAATATATCAATATGGACGCGGCTGAGTAGCCAGATGCGCATTTTATCGTTTCTGGCTAGTTTTCAAGTGCCGAAATCCCATTAGAGGTATATTAGTAACGGGAATAACCGACCGATAGCGGATCTTTGCACTGGTCTTGGTTAACTCTCTTATTGTGTTCCGACTCGCAAATAATTTGTTTCATCATACTTAAAGAATACGTATATTTCATAAAATTCTTACTTAACTGCGTTCTACTAAAGTCGTACGTAGAAAGATAATGTAGAAACTACAATTTATTACTGAGGTGTGGTTTTTTATAAACAAGAAAATGTTTCTGTATATGATACGCCTCATTATTTTAGTAGACGACTATTTATTATGGCATTAAGTGCCAAACATGTGACAAAATACATATATACCTAAGCCAAGATTTAATTTAATAAATACTACTGACTTTAAAGGGACTACCCACAAAGCTTGATGAATTATAAGCATTTTGAACAAACTATAGAACGATTAATAAGGAACTATCTAAAATACCAAAGTATACATTGTTTCTTTAATACGCACCTTAATCGTACGACAATATTTATTTTCTTTTCTAACTATGCTTCTTAAACTAGTGAAGTAATCAAGACCTACAATATTACAATAATATTTATAGGATTAATTGGATACATAAATAGTACCTAGATATCAGCTTTCGGTTATTATTTAAACCTTTTTGTAGAGGCCTTCTTAGCTATGACCAGCTCTAAGTGTTTTGGCGTAATATGTTTACGATGTTTGGATAAATGCATATGTAGTTCATGTGTACTAGGCGTAACATACGTATAACAAAGGCAATTTACTTGCCAAATTAGATAGCCACAATCAAAGGATAATCTAATTAAATCTTGGCTCTACTTCGTAACAAAAATGTAAGCCGAGATCGACATAAGATATTATATAATGTAATAAGCCATTCCTGTTTGTACTAACATAATTACATACATAATTTAATCAAATGTGGCGCCAAGTATCATGTAATTTAAAGTTCGTAGTACGGAATACGTGAGTTCGATTCTTGCTCGACCGGATTTTATCGGTGACTGTAACCAGCCGACTTGTTTTGGAATTGTTTTGCACTATCTGTGGTAATTCAAACATACATTAAGCAAGTTTTCGTTAGTCGATAAGGAATGCCTATAGCTACAGGTGCGATTTATATTTTAACTGCTGGCGTGCAGATATTTTATCAAAACGCTAGGCAAGTAAACATTTTAGAAACGTATGTAAGATTAGGGTCTGACTGCATAAATCCTAGGTGAATGTATACTGGGATAAAAGTATCCTCTATTCATACGCCTAACCATGTTCTGTATTAACGTCCACCCGTCTATTTTTATGGCAAGTCGTTCATCCAAATCCGTTCAAAAGTATGAGTAACAAACATATAACCACGGCACAAACTTTAAAATGTATGATGTTTGTAGGATTGTTTGATAGATTGTCCTTTTTTCGTTGTGTCTATAGTTTTTGGTCCGCACGGGACAAATATTTGTATGACTTACAGATTAAAATACAGCGCGGGAGTATTTTTAAAAAGATACTTGTGTTCTAATAAATCTAGTTCTCTCGATCACGTTCCTTTGATAGACTAGCCTTGATCTTTTGTTTTGTATAGTGTAGTTTGTTGATATAGGTAGTCAATAAATTATGGCCAGATTATAGAATTAGCGTTGTTCTCCTAAACTCAGTTTAGTATTAAATCTGTTGGCGTATGGACTAACTTTAGCTCATTTGACTCAGCACACCGAAGTAAACATTGGTTGAGTAATACTACGGTCCCTTGTTTTTCCCGGCTTTCTTAGCGCATATGCATTAATTTAACCGCGGATAGTCGTGCATCGTGCTAATACTAATTGACATAGACAAATGATATCGTTACCAACTGAACGTAATTAAACTGAATTGTTTTCAAAACATTGAGTAAATATTTTATGCAATGTTGGTTGAAAATTTAAACATTTGATTACATCATTGCACGAATATAGTCATATCATAGTATCGAATATCAATAAAGCTTGACACCAAAATTCAAAGACGTTTAATTCAAATTAAAAATGCCGGTCATGTATTACGTGATTTGATAAATCGACTAAGCCAACATTAGCGCAAGAAATAAAAACATGGACTGCTTGATGGTAAAAGTATGTAATGCGTCCGTAAGCGAGCAACAGCTAATAGTTTCTGAACGATTATCGCGTCAACTTTCTGTCGGTATTTTATGTGCAGGTGTATATATCATTATTATACTGAAATAGCAGACTGTCGGCATTCGATATATGTTTCAGAATAAGTACCAGAACGTTGATTATCGGCTAATCAGTTAGGTAATTGAATGTATTATGGCGCGGTCTCTGGCTACTGTCATTTTTTGTTCGCTAAGTGTATGCGTATCGTCTGAATGATTATTGGTATAATTTATATTGTTATTTATGCGAGTATAGCACTAGCTCTGTTTTAAGCATTATAGTTGATGATTATGTTTTGACATTGAAAACTCAATTTGACAAAAAATGCCGATCATATTAGGTACTTCTTGAAATTGGAGCTTTGATTCATTAGATAATGTATTGTGTCATATACCTACAAATGCATGCATATATATACTATATTTTATATTTAAGGGTTGTATATACTGGTTAAATATTGTAATAAGCCGCTATAAAATTACTTTAAAAGCATTGATGATATGCTTTGCCCCACTCATGCAATCATACAAATCATAAAAAGGTATCAAAATAGTCCTATCAATTTGAATCATTCGTTTATTTATTATTAAAAACGAACTTCCTCATTTTATTTGGTACTTATAATTAATTTATGTCAGCTTTGCTATCTGAAGAGTTATTCATTGGATACTTTTCTGGAATCATTCGAAGCCAAAAACAGCCGTGAATATTTGATCTAAATATAGGTACGCTCTATAAGTCTATTCTACGTCATCGAGTCAATCATTAATATCTGTACGTGTATTTCATTATTTGAATAAAGAAATGCCAATTCTTGGATTTAGATAAATAAGAACATAGTACACATTAGTAAAATTTGTTTCCCTAGATTAGTAAAATTAGTTTTCCTTTTTGTGAATATTAAGTATCAAGGCGCTTCAGTCCTTGAAATCAGACATAACAACATTAATAAAAATGATAATTATAGCTCTAAATATTTTTGTTGTTGTTGGCACTGTTTAACATTATTATAGGGTTGTTCCTGGAATAACTCTTATTTTCAAGTAAACGGATATCCTTTAAATGGCTGTACGGGTACTTTTTTCAATGTCACCCCTATCAATCATTGGTCGTCTAACATTGCATTTGGGTGGCGACGCGCGGTTCCGTTCAACGATGGACTATTTACGTACCTTTCATTAGTTCTGAGAAGCAAACCCGTGTGGAAGTGACGAGCTTTTTGTATCGGAAGTCGCCGTTTTTGTTTCTTTTACACTGTCTCTGCTCCTGACACTGCGATTCTGTGTACTTCTGTTTAAACGTTACTTAATGGCCCGTTACTTGGAACGTACCTGTAAGATATTGGATATTGTAAAAACTAAAAGTATCTAGGTAGTAAACCAGTCCACCTTGATCGTAGACATAAAACTAAAATTTACTTCGCCAGGTGGTCAAACAGTTCAAAATCAGACGGTTCGTGTATATATGGTTCGTTAAGTAAAACACTAAATGATTTACGCGCCGAGCTGTTGTAATAAAAAGTATGTAAGTAGTTTTGTAACTGTTCCTTACAAGCGTTCATTAGATTCCTGCTCTTTTTGATGTGGTTACATGAAAACGGTATCGGTTCTCTAGCTTTAATGTTGCCGTACGCAGAACGTAAACCGAGTGGCCTTTTGATCTCGCACCTTAGGACAAAGGCGCCAGAAATTTATAGGGTCGCCAAAATACATTAGCCTTTCAATATCAACAGATCATTTTCTCTTGTTCTTTAAATAAACATATCGCGCTTTACTGTTACATTACTCGATGTATTTAAATAAACAACTCCGTTATTGCAATTAGAATATAAACGTTCACATATTGTATTTTATAGCGCGCTAAGCTCCGTTGTTCGCAGAATATTAAGAGCTGACTTTCGAATTGCTCTTTGTTGAATCTGAATTAGGCGTTAAGTTGGCGATTTCTGAGAATATGAGAAAATATCAAACTATTTTTGTGTTGTATTCATGTACGTGATTTGAATCGTAGTTTTAGTGATGTTTAGACTTGCCAGTTCCTTTATTCAGTTTTCAGTAAGAATTGCCCTGAGTTATGGAGCGAGTGAGGCCAATTCTGTTAGGCATTTGTATACATCCGTTAAGAAACGTGCGTCGATCTTAAATTATTGTGTTGACTATATAATTCACTACTCTACTATTTTGGTTCTTAATTTATGGACGAGGAAAAATACGTACGTTAGACAATACTTTATTTTCGTATTTAGATTATTACAAATGAGTATATTGCCGGAAAAATTGAGAACAGCTTTATGTTTGAATTATTTGTTTATTTTTATTGTTTTGTCTATACTATTATAATATAGAATGACCTATATTAACATGTGTTCCAAGAAGCATGTCGGAGAATGATGCCAATAGAGCCGCAGCTATTATGCAATAAATAAACACGATGGTTTGTTTGACTTTGTTGTGATGAAACTTCGCGCTTTTATATTTAGCGGCTCATTAGCCCTTCAGCTCGATATCTCGACTATCTAGGAGTGTTGCAAGGACTCGCTATTGTTTCTGCCTCGATCTAAATGTGATCAGCTGTGTGAATCAGTTACGAGGATAGCTGAGAAAAAAAATACAATTCTATTTAAGTTTTCAACGCTATTATGGGAACATCCCACGCTAGTTGCGATGTTCTTTCTAAGCACTATTTATAAATTAGTATATTCTCTGCCTAGAGCACTCGTGGAGAGACACGTTCAGGTGTGAGCCAAACGTTGAATAACTGCGTACTGACATTTTATTTAACAACCTCTTAGTATAGAAACATGATTCATCATTTAAATGGGTTTGAAATTGACGATCATCATCGCAGTTCGGTTTGAGACAACTGACAAATGGTTTAGCTAAATCTTTAATCTGCTTGTGGGCGGCCATCAAGTGGAAAGTCTATTTTTGTTTGAGGTTGAACATTGTATTGTTATTAGGGCGTAAATATACAAGCCATTCAGACAGTTTGCATGTCTGCAGCTAGCCAATATATTCTTCTTTAAAATATTTTAGATATAAAAATAAAGGAAACTAATTTATTTTATTAGATATAAATTTGTTTAAAAAAATCTATTACTGTAATACTGTGTTGCAATGAACATAATGGTGAGATACTTGGGATAGTTTCCGATATCACACATGTGTGAAAGTCACATTCATTGTATGGCATCCGTTTATGAATGGTCATAAGTCATGATTCTCATGATAGATGGTGCTTTTATTATTAAAATATGCCTGTACATCATGCTGTACAAGAAAAAGAGTCTGTTATTATAGAACATATGTTTGTAATTTACGATGTTTACTGCGATATGATGCAGAAAATCTTATCAACTATCAAATGTTTAAAGAATCAGCTGTCGTTGCTATGAACAGCAACAACACCGCCTCTAAAACTGGGTTTATTTTTTTTTGTAGTTGAAATGAATTTATGACAGTACTTTATCAATTATATTCACGTAGACACCGTGTCAAATCACAGCCATTGTTATATCTGTGGCTTCTGTAGTACGCGCGTCAATACATATTGATAACACGCCACGTGCTATATAACCGGGCTAGAATGTTAAGTAGCCCTCGTTTATTACGATAAGTTGTTAACACGTCACGCCAAGCTAAACCGATGTAGCTACTGCCCTGACGTGCCGTACATCGAAATCACTTTGAACATGGATAGGAAATCGCCGCTATGAGGTCAGAACTATTTTAGATAGAAACGCTTGTGTATGTACTTAATTGATATCTTTGGACGTCAATAGGTTTACTTAGTTTATTTCTTTGTTTGAAAATATCAGACTTAATCAATATAGTCGCAGCGGCACACCGATGGCCGGACACAATATATTTTGAATAATGTATGGTATTCTAAGACTTATCAGACTACTACACATTTACACACACTTAGATCAGTGACGTATGTTTTAGAATAAAAGGTATTTTTAACAGTAAATGTTTGTAAAATAGAACTTGTTTTTTTTAATTCTTAAATTGACTTTTATGCCGAGGATGAGCTCATCAAAGTACACAAAAACATGAAACACATATATTGTACGGCACGGATAGCGCAGCGGTAAATTGATATAGCTTAGGGCTAAGCAAGCAAGGCTCGGTTCCTTCATTTTTTAAGAATAGAATCGTTTCAGCTACGGTCAGTAACATTTTGACATATTTTTTATAGAATAGCTAGGTGACAAAAATTAACCGGTTGCAGGTAAAACGACTCGTTTCTTAAATATAGTGGGCCTAAGTGGTCACCTCTCTGCTGTCACTGCACCGGCTGTTGTGGGCTCGATTCCCACACGGGATAAATACAGGGTTATTGAAAATTCGATACATTCCCTTGGAGGGGTGAAAGTAGAGCCCATTTGCAGTAAATTTTGTCGTTTGCTACCCTATCCGATAATGGTTAGTTTTCGAGCAATTTTAATTTTAATGTTTTTACTTTAAAATGCCTATTCTTGCCAAATAGATGTATGTACCTAAAAACTTGTGCTTTTTATGTTGTGTTTTGTACATTTTCTGGTAGCTAACATTCCAACACATCCTCAAGATAGCATAAATCGGAAAAATTACAAATAAATTTCATGTTGTAGCGTTCGAAATGCAAAAAATTTGGTAAAAAAGATATTTTTGTTAATTTATTATGAATTGTATTACAAAAATGTATGGAATGTACAAGAACGTACAAGATACTTGAATAACTTCCTCGTTTCACTAGCTGTCGTGAAAGGTGCAAAAGTTAAAAAAATTAAAGAAAAACATTAAAATTAATATTGCTCGAAAACTAACCATTATCGGATAGGGTAGCACATGACAAAATTTACTGCAAATAGGCTCTTCTTTCACCCCTCCAAGGGAATGTATCGAATTTCCAATAACCCTGTATTTGTGTTATCCGTGTTTTGTTCCGAGTCTAGGTGTTCTTTGCTTCCGTTGCTTATAAAGTCCCTCGCGACACAGGAACTATAAGAGCTGGAGTAATCATTAATCTATACAGGGTGATTTTGAAATCGTGTAATTCCTTTTAACCACGCATTCTACTGGTGATATACAATAACCCTGACCATATTTTTATTTAATTAGAATTATTTTTTTTGAAAAATTTATGTTCCGTTTTTTTCGTGAAATGGTCTCAGATAGTCATATGTTAACCAACCGAGGCAATTTTAATTTTTTACTAATTAAAATAAAAAAACATATTAATAATTAATATCGTAAATAATAACGGGCGGTCCTTTTTATTGCCCCCTATTATTTACGACATCAGTTATTGTTATGTTATTATTTTTAAATTAGCAAAATCTTAAGATTGTGTCAGGTGCTTAAAATATGACTATTTGAAATCATTTCATGAAAAAAATCTGTACTCTAATTTTGCCGAAACCATTATTCTAATTAAGAAAAAATATGGTCAGGGTTATGCTATATCACCAGTAGAATGCGTGGTTAAAAGGAATTACACGATTTCAAAATCATCCTGTATATTAATACGTGAAGCAAAAACTTTGTATCCATTTTTACGAAAATTGCGCGGGCGAAATATTATGAAATTTGGCACAGTTAAAGTTTACATGGAGAAGGAGGGGCGAATCCTAATATTTTTATAAAATATGCTTTAGAAATATATTAAATTAATAAAAAAAACACTACACGCACACAACCATGCATTTGACACACGCAGCCGAATCGCGTTCGTTGTATTTCAGCATTGTTCGTGCTGATGTCGTACAATTACTTTGTAATCATAGTTACATACCTTATTTATATGTAATAAAGAAAACAAAGTAGCGAGCTTAGAAATATCGTCAATGAAAGAGTATAGTTAAGTAAATAATAATTTGTTTGAAAAATATACATAGATAAATTAACCTGTATAGCCTTGACGAAATCAACACAATCTTAATAACGATCAAACTTAAAATTTAAATCAATTATGGTCTAATTTCGATCACTAGGCGACCGCTAGTAAAAAATAATGTGGCTCGAGCATTTTAGCAAATCATGCCGAAGTTTTGTGCTTGAAAGTAGGCACCGCTACTGATATAGGTAATATACCATTTACATAGGATTGCGTGTTACAAAGTAGTAGGTTTGGAATTGCAAAGCACAGTTGGTGCAAACGTGACGATTGCGCCAGTTTCCTTTTGCTGTACTGATAACCAACGAGAAAGGCCTTTAACCGGTAATGGGATATAATTAAGCGGTAACTTCTATCCAGTTGCTACACTTTTACTCCATGTCACAGCGTGGAAAATCTGGATCGGAGCTCAGGTCAAACTGGTTAATGAGAAAGTGCGTGTAAAATTAATTACTTATTTGCTAACGGATTTTTTCTCATGAAGATGATTAATTGCTTAGAAATCTTCGTGTGAGTTAAAGAGAAATCTATACTAATATTATAAAGCTGAAGAGTTTGTTTGTTTGGTTTAGCGCGCTAATCTCAAGAACAACTAGTCCGAATTGAAAATTATTTATTATTAGCGTTGGATAGCCCATTTATCGAGGAGGGCTATAGGCTATATAACATTACGGAACGACCAATAGGAGGGGAGTTGAGATGTTGTAAATGACAATTCTCTTATGTGAAGCAGACGAAGTAGCTCGGGTCAGCTAATATGATTGCTTTTTCATGAGACGAGTGAAAGTAAAATGTTTTATGGTACTCGTATTAGATGTAAATGTATGTTCGTTGTTTTAGAGTAACAAGTACAAGGACTTGGTGTATTTTTATAAATGCGACTAGTGCCAAGGGACTGTGTAGGACTAACTATATGTGTTGTGTATACATAATGGCACCCAGCCATGATATCGTCGTCTAATTTGTGATTCAGTTGCTATAAAACTTTCTAAAGGGTGACTGTTTAATCAAGATGTCATTGTGGTATGCCTATTACTTTGAAGAGTGGTTTTCTTTTTCGTATTTTCTGTGGTACAGAGGTTTAAACATTAACAAACAGTAATGTCCTCCAGGCCGAAATTCGTTCACGGCGGCCAATCGTAACGGAGACTGGCGATCTGCGCAGGATATATTATAGAACACAAGTATGTGCGCAAACATAAGTGCACTCTCTGTTCCCTAACCCTCATGATTCGATGGGACGGATAATCTGACACGACTGGAGAGATATTAGGCGCAGGATCAACGGCTTTACGTGCTTTCCGAGGTACGGGTGTGTGTAACACCGCCAACTTCCTAACTCCGGGCTCGTCTTGAGACTTTTAACAGAAAAATCCAATACCTTTTTGTTGACCCGATCCGAGATTCGAACCCGAGACCTCATGCACAGCAGTCGCATTCACTTCCGCTGCGCCACGGAGGCAGTAACAAACAGAACCCAAAAATTGTGTCTCTTTGAAAAAAAAATGTGTGCTCAAAACGGTAGCGCGTGAGGAATGTAAGTCTGTTGTTTGGAAGGTCCCAGATTCAGTATACAGTCTGGAACTTTGCCCGGTGGACGAGCAATAGGCTCGCCTATTACGTGTGCCTAAAATATAACTGACGAAATGTGGGTGTGATACACTTCTTACGTGTTACTTCATATAATGCTGTTATGTAATAAAATATGTAATGAGATCGTAAATTTGTAATGCACATATATAAATAAGGCCACGCCCCGTTTGAATATCCCCGGAGGTGTAAGCAGAGGTGAATTATACCTACCCATATTATTATAGCTATGTTTTAGGTTCTATATTATAAGCGGCGTCGCCTTTGACATCGACGGAGTAAATTTTCAGATACATAGCTGCTAATGAAAATTTTATTAGAAATAAGTTTAATATTACTTTGCTTGAGCCAGCCACCGGAGCTTAATGAATGGTCGCAAATATAAGTTTAACAATTATAACTTATTTCACGAGATCAATGAGTCGTGATATATAAATTAATATTTGAAACAACTACACTGGGACATTGAGACAACTACTATCTTAGACTCCCCGTGACCATGACTGCTGGAAAGCAATCGAAACGTCGGGAAAAGTGTAAACTTAAATATAAATAGTTTTTATAATTTAATTAGCTTAAAAATTAGTAAAGTTCAATAGTAGTACGAGTAGTAGTGTAACAATTTCTAAATTATGTAATACAGTGTTAAATAAACAACGCGATAAAATCCGTCTAAAGGAGTTTAATTTCAATTAATAAATATTAGCGTGGTTAATTTATATAGGTATCAAAGATTTAGTGTATGAATTCGGCCTTTACTATTATATAATGACCTCACCTATATTTAACACGTTTTATAAGTATAGAGTCCTTATCTCGGTAAATATATCTCTAACCTTTATGTGTGAAAACCTAGATAACGTACTATGGCAGAACAAACACATAGTATTATCTAGAGAATCTTATAAAGCATGGGAACGACTATCAGTAGCCATGGTTAGCATACAATGGGTCATTGCCTTGATTAGTTTCTAAACGATTTGCATATGGCGGACGACGTCAGCCCTCTACAAAGGTAGAGCTTAGGACTTTACTCCATAAAGATGCTTAAAAAGGAGTTGCTTTCCCCGCAAATAGGTTTCTTTATTTCATTATTAGTTTATTCACCTTATTAAATATCGTTTGGTAATCATTTGTCGTCCGTGCTTGTGCAATCATATTTTTTATAATAACTGTGATACACCTGCATACATACTAGGCGAATATAATTCGTATGTTAAAAGGCATATCATTATTATTACGCTTACTCACTTAGTATAAACTATTGCATAAATTCGTCCATCGATATTCTTAGTAATTTGATCTAAAGCGATAAAAAGCAGTAGTGGCCAAGAGAGAGATTGTTGGGTTGCCAAGTAGAGATGTGCACTTGTGTTTTCAAAGTTATACGCGTATCAAATTCTTTTGCTTGTCTGAAAAATAGGCTATTGATGGCCGATAATAATGTGATATTTAGATTATTATCTATAAAATATGAATTTTTATAAAAGCTTTTAACTGCAGCGCGCTAGCAGCCAGATAATTGTTTTTCTATGATGTCTGGCATTACAAAGATTGGCAGATCAATTTTTCACTTTGAACATAAATCGTAATATAAAAATAAAGTTTAGAAAGCTATAACCCGACTACGTAAAACAGGGGTCTAAAAAGGAAGAAACAAGAAAATAATTCAGATAGAAATCCAGAATTGCATTGGTACAAAAATGGCCAAGGTAGAGCCGTGGTCGCACCCACTGTATACCTACCCTGTCTCTTTGATGGAGGTGTTCCTGGCACCCACATAATCATAGTAGAACCGACTATGGTGAAGCCAAAAGGAAGGGTAACGAACCCTTCTCTTGGTTTCGCCGTAGTCGTAAAAAGTAAAAAGACGTAAAATTAAATTAAATGCCAAGTATATGACACAGAATCAAGGGTTTTAAATGTAGGTATTTATTAATTACAATATACCTACTTACTAAGAAAATATCTTCAGTTTCAAAGTAGGTATACAATTATTCATTGTGGGTGCAAGTAATGTTAATTACATATGCGTTGCCGTTTGCTACATCAGTTATTCCGTCGGAATGTCCGACAAACACTTTTCTCTTACATAGTCGCGACGAGCGCAGTGCGTTGACGCGTATTGCGTTCACTATAATAGGGGTACACATTTCACGTGATAATGAAACTATTCAATACGCCACACGTTACACGCATGGGTGCGTATATATAAAGAGATTGCATCTGCGAAATTCTAATAAACATTCTAAGTGTAAAGAAAGTCGGTTTTTCAAGCCATGCATATGCATGGTGCGCGTAGACGAGGGCGACGGACCGAGACTCGACCATTTGTTCAATTTTACTTAGGGAGTTACTAAACTAGTATTTCAATTTGTTCTGTTATATTTACATCGGAAATGGAAAGTTTTAGCAAGGTATGCTAGGGTACTTATGCTTTTAGTTGCTTAAATGTTTTTTAGTGCCAAACTAACAAATTTATCATTACATCTACAGAATCCATATTAACATCTTAAGATTGACACTATCATACTTGTAACTATGTATGTTTAAAAACATTTGAAATACGAAAGAACTGACATCTATTCGAAAATTACATCGTCAATATGGAGATTTAGATTAGATTGATTGTGCAACCGATACGCGTGCAAAATAGGTTGTTATTAAGCAGAAAATGTTGAACGAATAAGGAAAACGTATTATAGTAATAGATTCCGTAATTTTCCCCCTGTTTATCCATCCGATTCCTTGTATGGACTGTCAATGAATATTAAGCGGCTTGTTACCCTAGCCGTGTAATAATAAAAGAACGACAAGTGTCCATGTAATGCATCGCTACGTTAAAACCTTGATTGCGTTCACGGGATTGTAACCATACCGCTATTTTACATTCATATCATTTGCCATTCTTATATCTATGTGCACAGAGTTGACATTACATTACCAAGATACAATGTGACTATGTGTGCATATACGGAACTAACGGATGCACTAGCCAAAGTATTCACTACACGTCATAAATAGTTTCCGCTGCGATTGTCGAGGCCTGGAGTAGTATGCGTTAATTGTCGCTCGCTTTAACGAACTGTTATTAGTGACACGCGATAACCAAGATGGTAAAGATGTTGAAGTATAAGCTGAATAAACTGATTGTTCCCCTAGCTCACTTGATCGCTAGACAATGGAGCTTCTTGAGAAAGTCGGATGAGTCTGTTCTAAATCGTAGATTGACCATGACGCTACTACGTACTGTCGGCTAATTTATTTATTGCACTCGTGCTTTATATCATAAGCGACTTGGTCATCTACTAACCTCTGTAAAATCTAGATTAGGTATATGTATTGTTATAAAATATAACGGCGATGAAATTTATGGCAGTCACTTTCTTTGCCAGCCTGCGCTGCCGACAGTTATGGGATTGGGGTGAATAGCAGTTTTTCAAGAAGCATCCATCATAATTATGACCTTGGCAAACGCCAATCTAGTTGTAAGACTAAAGGCGCCTTAGTATTGATTTTCACAGATGTTTGTACGATATGAATATACGTCAACCAACTTATCTTCATCTAATATTCACACGAGCGCAAAATATAAAATTATCCGTAGTCAACAATATACCCATGCCTACCGGTAAGTAATGTTCTCAAACATTCGTTCGGTAGGAATATCTACAGTCTTTGACGAGTGCTTTAATTAATACCTTTATACGTAAGTGCGCTGTGGTTAGTGATAATTAGTGAGCGCTATTTAACACCTAAGAAACAGCGAAGTCAGTTCACCTGTTTGTCTATATGATGCTGTTTAAGAATTGTAGTCTTCTATAAGATATAATGTAACTCACATTTAGTTGACAGAACCCAATACAGTTATAATTAAAAGAAAATATCGCAAGAATCTGATAAGCATGTTATATTAACATTTAAGAAATCCAGGTTTACGGAATGAATTGCGAGAAAAAAATACAGTTACAATAAAGTTGCAAGTTAATGTTAGTGCGTGTGTCAATGTAAGACCTATCTCGTTCCTCAACTTTCCTCGGCAGACAGGTGCGTTGAACCGTCACTTCAAAAGGAAAAGTTTCGCTTATGCATGTAGGTACGTGGTGTCAATACAAACAAATAATAATAATGCAAGCTGCAGATTGTATTATCCTTAAAGCTCTGTCATCCCACGCACGTACCATTAGTGCTTTATCTAAAGCGTTGCTTGCAAATTTTCGCAACATTTTCTCACTTAATAAGACATAGTGTTTCCGCATCGATGTGTTTTCTACTGCTTGATCGGATTTAATGAAGAAGACCGTTCGAATACCGCAACGGACGCGAAACGTCAGTTCAACACATAGCGTGACTCGGAACGCACGTTCGGAACGTCCCTTGTTACGTCTATTTACGTTGTTCGTGCCTTGGCGAATGTTTGGGCCAATATTTGCACTGCAGGATGGGTGTACGTACCGGTGAAGTGTTGTTCAAGTGCAGTGAATTAAGTTTACCATACATTATGAGTTAGTTGTAAGTGCAACTGCGCTAATGTTTGTGGACGGACGAGGTTAGTATATTATGTACTACGTAATGCCCTTAAGAATTTCGTCAAATTAGTGTCAACGATAGTAGCACGGTGGCTTAATAGTGGGATTAAGACATTAATTTATCCTTTTATAGCAGCTTCCCGTTTTGTCAGTAACGGCTTATAAAACTCTCTCATAACGTTGCGTGTTTGAATGCAATGGCATTTAGAAATGTAGGTTGGTAAGTATGTGCATACGTAAAGATATTGTGCATCATACATAATGTTTTGCACTTTGCTTTCCATTTTACTGCATTATTTTTAAATAATATAACTGTCATTTCAATAATTTAAAAATGGAATGAAGGAAATGCATTAAGTTTATAATATAATTTGTTGTTTATGCGAGCGTATAAAGCAATTAATATCGTTGTATCGTGTATGGCTAGACACAAAAACTCATATTGCCCATTTAAAAGGTTGTTGTCTGGCGACCTTGGCGGCGGGAATCGAAGCGCTTAACAACCGTAGGGCTTAAACTTGAAAGTTTCCGTTTGACCTTGCCCTCGGCAAGGTTACAATTTTCCACGAATATTTTTTTTTACCGCATTGCACGTTTCGCCGGTACTTCACTCACCGTCAACTCTATTGTTTACCGATTAGAATGGCATGATTTGTTCAAGTTGCGGATGTTCGTCGATTTTGATTGAAGTTTACGTGAACTTACTACATACTCGTTGGGTTTGCTAAACCTAAATGTTTTTCACCTACACAATAAGACGCTATGCACACAATGTGTCACTTATACACATCCTATGCAGTTAAAAGAAGGAAAACATTCGGGAAACTGGTAACAACCACAAACACAAGAACAATAAGATAAAAAATGATAATATGTGATGTTTGCTGAAAGATTTTCACATTTTCCATTTGATGCCTACACAATATATTTATTGTTGGTTGTAAACATGTTTTATGCCTCCGCTTGAATGGTCTGTCGATTATGTAACTTATTGACTCTATGGCTGTTGACCAACGAGTTCCTTGTATATAATATCTATTCGTCGAACTATTGTAACCTATGTAAAATTGAGGGACATAACTAATTGAACATTCAGCGGTTGGGAAATTTGACAGACGACTTGTCTCCTTTGTATCAACAGACCGTATATTAAATAAAGACAATTTGGCTTCTCGCTATACGTTTTTACATTCACATTGGACTCTTGCCAAGACATACACAATACCTGGTACTCATCACAGGTTTCGAGGTCGGTTTAATGTTATGTATCTATGATGTGACGGACTGATAGCCTGGCTTAGTAACATTAGGCAGGATTATATATCTGTGTTGTCTATTTGCTTGTTTTCATACGTTTCTTTGACTGCAAATTTGGCGCTGTGTACATTATCTAGAGGCACGACAAACATATATATAATTTGTTTATAACATTTAAACGTGACTGGCAAAATGTGACTGGAATACATATTTGTCTTGATTCTATATTATAAAGGGCTTTGTTTAGATAGCTCTCGCGCTATAGTTATTACCCTGTTGCTGAGGCCCTGAAGGAGGTGTTCTTTTTTTTTCGAAAAGGAGTTCATTCGAATGTAGGTGACATTCAGATAAACTCTTTGTGGACCACAAGTATTCCTTTCGTATGGACCGATCGAATCTATAACAATTGGCGCAGCAGCCATTTAAACCACTAAGATATGCATCCAGTTAAACAGTATCATAACCAATTCAACAGCTAACCGTTCGGACGTTAAAAAGAAATAAGAAATAGACACACCTTCACATTAAATACTAGCACAGAATACACATAAGTACTACGTAATACCAGTAAGCATTTCAAATAAGTTTCTATTCTGTTTGGCAATATCGGCTGGTGGATGATGTTGTTTACAAATTCTGTCCCACAACTACCCGTGTGGTGTAAATTGGCTATTAATAATGCAATTTTGCAGCTATAAATGTCTTAAAGTAAATACAGACGTAGATAATTAAAAAATACATGATGTTCATAGAGTGCAGTAAAGTTTTATGCGTTGTCTTGTCAATACAGATAGACATTAGACATCAGTTCGGTCTGTGCTTTCGCCCATTAAATGTGCGATATCCATGCTAGTCTCCGATACATGTGCATCTTGACGATGCTGTTATACAGTTGTTTTGTATTATAGATTTCCGAGTATATATCACTGAAAGGTGCCTCTACATTGATACACAGTGTGAATCTAATATAATAGTATATCATATACCTTTCGTTTGAGAGAGTGAGCCTATTGCCTTTTACCTGCCACTGAGAATTACTGCACAGTAAGGCCTAATAGAACTTTGTACCATGAGGTAATCGAATCTATATCGATTGAAAATATAAATGCAAACTTCTGCCACATGGCCGAGACAAAAATGTTAATTAACTAAATACGCTAAATCGTTTGAAAATGCCTACGTCAAAACTGTATCTAATTATCTCTTTGTGTGAACGCACGTACAAAGATACGATTGTCTTTTTTCATTGAGGCCATTGTTTTATTATTTCAGTAACACTTTATTGTTTTGCATGTAACGGAAATTACGAAAATTTTATGATAACTCGCTTATGCACATGAGGTGCAGTGTTAAACAATTCGGTTTACCTCACATGACGTTTGTTATTGATATCGGTGACGACATTCTTGCACTTTTCGCTAAAGAAATTTCAATTCGAAACGTACATATGGTATAACCCATCTCACACTGAGAAGAGGCACGCCTGTCTATCTATATGGGACAATTTATATACAGGGCGTCTAGTATATCATATATTACTTATTTTTTTAAGAAATGTGTTTTATTTCTTACAAATATCCTGATTTATATGTTTTGACGTTTAGACAAAACTGTGCGTAAAACGAAGAAACTACAACTTTTGAATATTTACGTTAAGACAGAGACGTAATAGTTTGACGTATTTCTATCCATACTCGTAGTTCCGTTGAGTGGATAAGGACAAGAATACGCACGCATAACTTATTTATTAATCAGCAATATTATTTTCTCAATTTATTTAGCATCGTATCTGTTATTTAAATTATGAACTCGTATAATATTTTACCACTATATAGGTATATAGATATGTTAAGTTTTAATATTTTAGTTGCCTACGGTCTTCATAAAGTATATATTACTGTAAACAATTCTACATATTTATATGTTGTGCATTTTTTGAATCCTTGCCCGTATTGACACCTGTTTCTAATTATAATTATTTCATTAATTAGTTTCGCATTACGTTGTACATTAAAACAAAGTAGTCGATGATCAACTTTCAAAGTGACTTAACAGTTTCAAAGTAACCATTGAGTGATGACCCTAACATCTATTAGTAAAGTACTCGTGTAGAAATTATGCCTATTAAAAGTTAATTAGTGGGAGCATACACAGGATGTTCACGCGGCATTGTCGTAAAACAAACTACTAAACTAAGGCTATGTTTATTTCATGTTTAAGTACGATTATATTAAGTTGGCGAAAGGGAGGGCCGTTTGATGACACGTCTGTTCTGTCAGCACTGGCCAGATGTAAATATAACTTGACACATGACAAATTTAATATAGCGTTCCGAGGGAAATGTTCGCAATGACTAAATGAGTTATGTTATTGTCGTCATATTAGTATTTGCCTATTTTAGTAACAGTGGATTTAAAGTTTAAGAATACTATAGTGTATACAATAATTAAAATATCATAATCGAAATGCATGGCGTACAATTTAATTGCAATTTTGCGCTATTACAAATAACTCTTTAAAAAAACAATCGGCGTATATGATTTATACGAAGAGGTTTCATCTGATCCTGTTAATAATATAAATGAAGAAATTAAAATTAATTCGATATCTGCGTTTACTTAATTTCGATATTTGTACTGATAGTATTTTTGCGCGAATGGCGGTTAATATATATTTTGGTTGACCATAATATTTATTTTTATACGTCACTATGACTACACCTTTCTGTCATATAGTAAATGGCCACCTTAAACAGGTTACATAAGGTGCCATGACACTTTATTAATTTAAATATGTATGTAAATATTAAATTAACGATCATATAATCGCGACCCAGATTGCGAAACACAATGAGGAAATTGTCACCGTGTCCTTAAATATCAACTTCCTCTCAAAGTGTCCTTTTTAATTTCGGCAGAGCGAACAAAGGTGCGATGAATGGGCCTTAAGAACATTGTATGTACTTAAAGAACGTTGTTAGTCCTCAATGACAGATTTACGTGTCGTGAGCCAGTGTATTTGCCAAACCATTATTTGCATATTGAGCCCATTAGTGGTTTGTGGCCGTGAACGTTGAAAAGGGTTCGGGGTACCGCTGTCTAGAGCGCGTTGTTGGATGTTTGTTGAAATAAGTTCAATAGGTATTGTAAAATAAATGTTTGGATAGATTTATTGGTATAAGGTAATAGAATACCCGTGGGTGGGATTTGTTATTCAGTTATGCATAAACTATAATCTCTTGTCGTAATGGTTATTTAATGAAAGAAATAGTACCGAATCATCAATGTTAAAAATAAAATAAACAATATACATGCGATAGTAATATATTATATTGGGTTGTATTCAACCTGCAGATAGCCAATAAAACCAAACAATGTTTTTAATTGTCTGGTTCATTTATGAGTTAGTATATTTTTAAAATTATGATATTTAATAATATTATAAAAAAGTAAAATTGTTTGTATATACCGCTACTCTATGACAATGAGTAATATAACTTTGTTTTAAAGATATAGCACGCGAAAAAAGCACTTGATAGATAGTAAAGTATTATGCAAAAATCTGATATCACAGCTATCAGTATTAGACTTATGCATCTATAGTGTAATTTTAACTGAGTAAAAATGAGTTCCTAAAAGATTTGAACGAAACCGAACTACAGGCGGGTAAGACGGCGCGCTATAGTTAGCATAGTTTATTTCTTAAGACGACGATAAAAACAACTAGTTACATAAGTGATCTGTGCTAATCTGGATAAAAATATCTAGTGTAAACATCGTCTGCTTATCTTCTCACACGTTCGAGAAGTCAACCGAGAGAAATGGGGTCACCATGGTGTTCGCGTAGCAAGTGACAGTTCGACGGTATATAGTGCAATATTTATTACTCACGGTTAGTAGCCATAAATCTCTAACGTTATTGCGCTCTTCCTCGAACAATATTTGATTTTGGTTACGTTTAGTGTTTTGCGTAGGAGTCCTATAAAAAAGGAAACTTCAAAACATATTAAAATACGTAGGTGGTTTTGTATATATCATACTTTACGAATTTATGGTCTGCTGAGACATTTTAGGTGTTGAAGTGAAATTGACAACACACAAAGCCGCTCGGCGTTTTAAGTTGCCAACATTTAAATTAATCCCGAATGTACGGTGATTTCAAATTCGTAAATGTCATGCGCGTACGCAATGTGTGTGAAATAGCAATTAAGGCACATGTCGGTCGCGTCTATGTTCCACAGGGCACGATGGCCAACTATTAGACCCGGATTTGGCATTAAGCACGGCTAGTATTGGGATTGTGTCACCTTAAGGTGAACTTTCTTGGACCTACATGACGCACTGTGTGACACCTGTTCATTCAGTGGATAGGTCACGCATTCGCACTTGGACAGGATGTGTTCCAAGAAATGTTAATATCAAGATTTTGAGTCACGAGGTAAAGCTTACTTTCGGTGATACCCAGCGAATGTGAGTGCGTGTTATGGAGCCAAGAATAATGTAACGAGAATGATTAAGATCGCAACAGTGAACGTGACAACAAAAGGTCGGCAGCCCATCGTCTAAATCTAAACGACCTCATCGTTTTAAAATCTCATTAATTTCAATTAACATTACTTAGCTTAAACTAAATATGGAGTAAGTGAATGAGACAAATTTTTATTTCTTTGTAAATTGTTCTTTTCTGTACTGACTTTGTTACTGACTGACTGAATTTGATATACTGACTGAGAAACCAATGATTGCCCAGATGGTCCATTAAGAAAATATCTTACCACAATCAAAGTGCAAATTCACCGTATAGGTAAAAAAGTGCGGTTTCTAGTGTAGGTGTTCTCGGTTTTCCTTATTCCCTGTTTTTAACGGTGCTATTACAAGTTCAATATCACTGTAATGAGGTAATTTCTGCTACTAACATGCCAAAACAGCACAACATGTTGCAGTTAGGACTATGTAGTTGTCTTTCTTTTGCTTTTACAGAAATACACCAAGTCAGTACATAGTAAGTGATGTGATGTCTTCCAGGAAACATTATACACGACTGCGTCAGTTTTAAGTCCCACGACTGACACCATTCGCTCAAAAGCATTGCAGATTTGTATCAGTGACCTGTTACCTACATTGTATATTCATAATGCAAATATACAATCAGTTTAACATATGGGTCTATTGTGTCCTCATCTCATCTACGATCCTGGCATTCCTCTCTTGCTTCACACACTTTCTTTACTCATATTCTTTGAGTTTTACCATACAGTAGCGGGGCACGCTACTGTATGGTAAAACTCAAAGAATATACTTACATATTGATAAACAACGGATTTTCTAGTATCTACAATCACGGACAGTGTCCTTGTCACTGAAAGACGAAAATGTACAACTGTAAAGTTGGATAGAATTCAAAAAGGTTATGTAGTTTTAATAACCATGTTACTTTCACGTATACCTGAAAAAAATTACTTAACAAATTACGCTTGTTTGATAATTGATAAGTAATAACAATTACAAGATAAAAAGGAATAGAAAATGTTAGGTAATGCTTTTGGCAAAAAATATGCTGAATTAAGAAATATTAAAAAATAACATATTGAACCCAAATTCATATTTAGGATGAAAATCCTAAACCAGCGATATCAAACTTTCATTCTGATTGATTTATAATAACCGGACAATATTATATTAGTATATTTTTAATATAATATATAATAAGAGACGGCAAAATGTTTCGATAAATTAATAACTTACCGTTACAACAGCTTTTCTGTAATGTGTAAATCCTAAAAAAGGGTTATGATAAGATCAAGCGTTTTGTGATTTCACTAAGATGTAATCTCAGCTTCACAATGGAAATCGCACGGTATGATTTCATGGAAACTATTCTGCAATAAAAGTTCATTTTATATTCGTTTTTAATATTACCCGTTTGGCCTAGTTGATAGATTTCCTATGTTGTCTAGATCAAACATTTAAATCTCGGGAATTTCATATTACGATTTATGTTTGATATTGTTGAGTGTGACTTTCTGCTTGATACGAGAACTCGTGTATGTGAGTCAGTATATATAGTAGGTATCGGAGCCTTTGCGCAATGTATGTATATAGGTATATTGCGTCGGTATCGTTGGGCAGATGACCCTTCTAGGGCGGGCGGACGACGCGCCGCGGCCCCCTGACATACATACAAACACAACTAAAATTAGATTTGTGATTCTCTCACTACCATTACACGCTAGACGCAAACGAATGGTTTATAGTATTATTAGAGCGGGTGCGTTAGAAATAACAGTGTAAATGAACTATTACGAGCGGATTTGTTGCTATCCGGAACACGCGAAGTGACCAACAAGCGTTTCATGAGGCTGTGATAAATGTCTTTTGAGTTAGAATTTTTAAGTACTACGTATTAACTAAAACGGAGAATCATTTAATTTTAGAGCCTTATAAAAGTAAAGGGGCATTGACTTGACGTCATTCATATGTTTGTCTGAATATTTAGTACTAACGCTAATCCTTTAATTAGGAGGAAACAACATGTATCAGGCAGATGTAGTCAAATTGTTAGGTAAACCCTCTTTATATTATCATCCGCTAAAAAGAGCCTGTGTCGTCCTGATAAATATCTTCAAAAACATCATACACCCAAATTTAAAAAATACGTGTCTATTTACGTTCCTTCAACCCACTCGGAATATGACACAATTAGGTGGTTGAAACGTATTCCATTGCTTGCTCTATTAAAATTATGGATAATTCTTTAATAACAACTTCTGATGTTTAAGTTTATGTAGAGATAATCTTTGTAATTTATGAAGCGAAATGGGTTAGCTATTAGTATCGACAAATGACTATACATTTGAAGTCGATTCGCAGACATTGCGCTAAGCAATGCATTTTAAATATAATTAATATTATAATAGTGGTTTTCATCATACATAATTGCTTGCAACACATTGCTTGCAAGAAAGGAAAAACGTGTAGGTACATGTAAAAAGAAAAGAATATTTTTTTCGATTCATTTTTTATTATTTGCGGCAGTTGCGTGTAGCTTACTATCGAACCAACTATAACTATAAATTGGACGCAGACTTGACTTTCTTGTAGTTAATAGAGTGGTCATAAATAAATATCTAAATTTATTATACCTACTTCAAATTACTCAATTAAAATATATGAAGAAATAAATAAAACAACGAACTTACAAAGTATTATTGTAGATTTGTCTTGTTTATGAAAAGATGGGTTCAGAAGGTATTCTGGCGATTAATTAATACTTTGATGAATTTTTAACGGCATAGGTCGGAATCGTTCATTGTCTTTGGCTTATAATATTCATAAAATAACGCTGTCTCTCTTAACACACTGGAAGCCGTGCCGGTCACAAATGACCGCGAACAGTAACTACATTTTCTACTGTGTCTGCTATATTGCATTCAATGTGTTAATACATATATATTTATGTATACATGCACGCCTGTTTCGCGGAGGGATAAGCAAAGATTATGGCTTTCCAGTAGCTACGATCCTGGCATTCCTCTCTTGCTTCACACACTTTCTTTACTCATATACTTTATGCTTGCTTGACGGATTAGGGTACCTAGTCCAAACCTGACCTTTCCTCAGAATGTCTTTGATATGATCAGAGAACATTCACCGAAATCGTCTCTTTCCTTTCGGTCATATTCTTATAATGTATCTATTTTGCTGGCAAAATTTAATTTACTACGTTATTTGTTCATTCACACGTGATCGTAAATGTTTAATCTTAAACAGCCGCCTCCACGAATCCCTTACTCTAATTGACCAATCGATAAAAAGGTTCACACTATATGTTATTCTCCGAACAGGAAGTGAATGTTACTTTATCCGTCAATACGTGATTCAAATAACGCTATATTTACTTAAATACTGAACGCTTTGATGAGCAGCTTCGGTTACATAAAATTTAGGGCGAACAAACATTTAAATCGTTTAAAGTTTCTTTGTACAATCAGTAATATTTTATTGATCTTGAATTAAATAGCGCCGTAGGTTAAAGACGTTCACACACACGTCTCTTTATTTTATCTCTTAATAGAAAATTATTGAGTGCCTCGGTGACGGGTATGGCTGCTGTGCAAAAGATGTCAGACTTGATTTTCAGGTCGGGCAAAGTGTTATTTGGTTTTCTGTCAATAAGTACTTAGTAGATGCTGTGCCCGGTAAGCGGCAATATGATCGCACCCTTTTATATGGGAACTAAAACGTATGTAGTTGGTGGTAAATGGGAGTAATAAGGCTTTTGGACATATAGGCGTGAGCTCACATTAGAGATAATTAGGGATAATATCGCGATTGGCTTTACAAAGATACATCCAGGCTCATTTTGTGGATTATTACATTTTTTACTAATGTCGTGTCACTTAATGCCTTGGAATTAGCGGCAGCCACTTAAATAATTGTGGCATCCGTATCCCAATATGCAGTAATAGTACATTATTTAGTAGTCCTAACTAAATAATGTAATTCATAGATAGACGCTTTGAGTCTGGGCGTCCTTTGTATTTGTTGATTTAATGCTAGTTGCTTGCGGCACAGGAAACCTCGGGGCAGTGCCAATAGATATGACTGTATCATTGTGCCATATGCACAGACTAATCTTGTTGCACTTTATTTTTACATTTTTATAGGCAGTAATACATTGGAATATAATATGTATTGGTGTGCTAAGATGTTATCAAATAAGTGCTGTACGATGTTTGGTAAATAACAATGCTTGTAAAATATGGTTATTGCGTTTGTATTGTCATAATATAATAGAAAGCATTCGAGCAGTTTCTTTTATTAAGGTTATTCCAAGTATATTTATGTGGTAATTTATCTACGATAGCAGTAGATTTGGCAGTTTAATATTATATTTTTATATTTAGCAGTAAAGTTAAACGAAATTGATGTCCATTTAGAGCCATTTGTTTAGAAATTGACGTTAACGACTAAAGTGTAGGTGCTTCTTTATAGGTTGGTTATACGAATTTAAGCTTTAAATTTGTATACAATAATACATAAAGTTGAGGCATTGATAATTTAATGAAATTCTAAAATATGAGTCTCTTTTTTAAATTAACCTTCTGAAATAAGTCGTGTTATATATTGCTTGCTTATATGGTGATTAAACATTTAGAACATAACTTCGCGAGAATAACCTAAAGGATTTTATGACAGATTAACCCTTTCTTAAGTACCGTGGTGAACTGCAGCCTAAAAAAACTCAATCCAAGAGGAATTCTGTATCCAGAAGTACGGCCATTTCTAAACTAAGCTGACTTTATTAATATAAATATAAACAATAATCTATTTTCATAACGCTGACAATGAAGATAGACTAGAATAATTAAACTTTATTGATGTTTGCAAACTAATATGCGTTTCACTTGAATGCGTATTTCAAGCCTAATTAAGAATGTTAAAACGCACTTTGTTAGACAAGTAACAGGATATTACGATTACCCGTTGGATACATATATGATTCTTTTATTACTTTAAGGGCTTAGTAGTCGTTCCGCACGAATTTGTTCGCAAAAATCGCGCGGAAACACACTTTTTTAAATAATATTTTTTTTGTTTTCGTTTGGCACACATAGAGTATATTTTCGTGCGAATCGTTCCCGTCTGAAATCGCAGGTGCCGTTTCGCACGTTCTGTATTTTAATAAAAAAATATCAATATACAGTCGTGAACACACTACTTTCAATTTATATGTTACCTCAATAAAAGCTCAGTTTTATATAAGTAATATGTATATGTATTTTACGAACTGTTTTGTATGAACGTTGTCCTTAAAAAATATTTTTTTTTGAGTTATTGGTATACCTTGTTTTATTAAAAACTATCACCTTCGTGCGCGAATGTACAATACTTATACTTTTATTAGCATAAAAAAGAAAACGTGCGAATGGACACCTGCGTTTTAAGACGGGAACGATTCGCACGAAAATATATTCCATGTGTGCGAAACGACAACAAAAAAATATTATTTCATAAAAGTGTGTATTCGCACGATATGTGCAAACAAATTCGTGCGAAACGACTACTAAGCTATTTTAAGTAGATGCATTAGCTATTTGCAGTATTTTCGGCCTGTCATTAATTATATTTACCTGTTAAAGTAATATATTTAATTATTTTAGAAGATTTCTAGCTATTTGGTTTTCTAATTACTAGTATTCTTGTTAAACCCTCCAGCTAAGCTAGAATGCTTGTATTAGGACTGGGTTCACGTCACTAGTGCAATGGGAGGGATTCGAACCCGCGACTTCTCGATCGCAAGTCCAATGTCTTATCCATGGGGCTAACGCCGCTTCTTTAATTACTCTACGGTTGATCTATTTGTAAGGACGCCATTAATAAATATAATACCTATGTATTGTCTATTTTGTTAAAATCTTATACCGAGGATTAATTATTCCTTTCGTTATATTCCGCTCACCATTTTGGCCAAACAAGAACATTTAATTTTGTGCTTCATTATAATATTATTATAATGAAAGCGAATTTACTGACTCATCAGAAAGTATGAATATGACTTAAACATCATGGCATGACTTTTTGGTTTAGAGGCCTTTATAACCAAGTTGGTCTGACTTCGGTCAAAAGAAGTTTGAATTAAAAGTCGACTGATGTCATAAGGAAAAAGACGGACACAAATTAGTTTTCTTTTTTCTTATTTTGATTCAATAAAAACGATGCGTTAACCAGTATTTTTATTACTATACAAATAAATAAAATAGAAGTGTTTGTTTGTAATTTCAAAATAACAGCTTTTTATTAAATGCATATGACGAACGGAATTTATATAAAGAAATAAATTGTGTGTATCTCTGTCTGTTTGCTCAGGCTAATCTCTGAATCGGCTGAACCGATTTTGACGAGCCTTTCACTGGCAGATAGCTGATATTATAAGGAAGAGGCCAATTTTTATTTTTAAAATAATCTATGCTAACCGTACAAACACTTTATCGTTAAATTCCACGCGCACGAAGTCGCGGGTAGCAGCTAGTTCTTATGACGGCAGTGCTCGGATCATAAGCATTTCTAATGCAATTCAAACATAATAAATTACAGCCCAATTATTTAGAATTAAACAGGGATAATGTTATGCTGAAAGGTAATCGTACTCAATCATTGTTGACATAGTGCAGAAAAACGTACAACACCGGAACTTAAAACAAATATTAATAGTACTCGAGGCTCTTGTCTACTCTAGTCGAATAGAATATTCACGACACGGTCGCCTCGAGACCCGTTACCCTACTCCGTAAGTGGAATACTGATACAAAACAGTCAATCGACTGAATCTATCATAGTAATGACTGTCTTTGTGGTTTGTCTCTATGCGCTTTTAAATTGCCAACTTTGCACGACTTACGACTTGTGATCTATTTACTATGTAAGTATATTATGGCCGTCACAAGTTTAAAGTTAATGCAATTTAAAGTATTGTGGAAAATATATGGTCACTATACCAATAACAATGCGCTATCCAATAGGTTTTGTATAATATTAACTGTAAGGAGGAGGACGTGGCTTATATAAGCGTATTACTACTGTCAGTGTGCTGTCAATGGTGTAATCTACAAATAGATACATAGTAGTGCCGAATCTACGTGTTATTCGTGTTCGTTGTTCCAAAGTCTGTAAGCACATGCAAGTTCTCCCTGATACAGTAATAATGATAAAAACATGAAGAAAGTACTGCATTTTCTAGAGCTACAGTGATTTGATGATAGAGAAATGTGATGACAAATCATATTTTTCAAGTACTTACATGTCTTTAGTAATAGTCGAATCATACGCTCTATGTTCTCGGCGTAGGCGAAGTGCTCACTCGTACTTTGTGTCATACGCTTGTACTTATATACATATGTAGGGCTGAGATTTATGATAACGACCATGACCTAAAAAGCGCGTCTACCTATATTAAATTGCGGAATATTCAAAGTCATGATTAGTTTTAATAAAGCGCAACGAATACTAATTGTATTGAAATAAATGAAGCATGATTTCGTTATTTTTAATACTCTGTGAAAAATTCTCATCCTTGATTCCAAATTTAAATGAACGTGATTAACACTCGAACAATACAGTCATAAATTAATTGAATTTTGAATATTTTGACAGCCCTACTGCATGTTAATTTGACGTTTCAACGTTCCCAATTGATGCCCACGCGCTGGCTTGACCCTCTGCAGCCGACCATTCACAAAATTACTATTGAGACATCATCCGCAATAATTATGTTTTATGAGTACGATGACTATAACATCATTGGTTTTATCTAGTAAATATTCATATATTTTCCTGTTAAACTATTGACAATTGACATCATTTGTTGTCTATTTCATAAAGATATGTTGACTAAATTTTATTGAACCTTGGCATATTTTTTTATCTTATACCCAATTCTGTGAAGTGCATCATTACACAAATGTTGTTTCTCAGATATGTATTTTGTGAAAATAAATAATAACTATATTTATAAGCTGCAGGACCAGTCCTAAATATTAATTTGGTTCTGGTACGTAGTGTGGAAATCTTCACTATTGCAACTGTGACAGGAAAAAAAAATGGTATAATTGCTGATTGGCAAAAATTAGAAGTTATTGTACGTTGGTAAATATTAAGATCAATGTGCATAGACTACCAATGACATTATCATACAACTGAACTATCACTTTCAACTTATAAAGAAAGCTTAAAAAGGGAAAGTAATATTGTTGTTTTGTATCTGAGATTACTCTTTACTTGTTTAATCTGAATATTTTAAGACTTCTGGATTCTCATGAACTAGTTTTTTTATGATATGTGAGTTGATTGTTTGTTTTTAAAACACAATATAAATCCTAGACATTCTTATGCTTTCATAGCCTACATAGGACGTTTGGACGTTGAAATTGGTCAACGAAATTTGATATTTACATGTTTAAGAATAAACTAATAGAAATTCATATTTCATAAAAAATCTCGCAGCTGTATTTATAATAGTAATTTATGTTAATTCATAAAGACTATCATATTAACCGATATGATTCTTGTAGGTATAAGTTGCTTGTAACATGTACAAATTACTGTTTGTATGCGTCGCGTATACCGACGCGTGTCGAGCGTGCAAATAACTCGAATATGACGTAAAATAATTTTTGGATAAAAAAAAATTAATGGTTTTGTACGCCTAATTAAAATCTTGCACGCTATAATCTAGCAAAACATGTTTGTACTATATATAATATTGTAACACCTCTAAATACCATGTTTAATGCAAATAGATGATTATTATTATTATTTAACTGGCATATGGTGCGCAAAAGTATCTTGCACATGTAACTTGCGCCAGCGACTTGTCATATACAAGCACCGCATGTACATATGTCGTGGTGCTTGTGTTACTATGGTTGTTATATCAACAGTCCACGTTAAGACGTTATCGGTGTGGCCACACTGCGTAACCTTGCATAACTTAAAATGTATATCAGTCGCTCAATATCGCGATCTCTCAACAGCCGACGGCGGCGATGCGGATACACGTTTGTTCACAGACCGTCCCATCGCTGGCAAAGAGATGGTAATAGACAAGAGAAATAATAACGGCATAAAAATTAAACAGTTGGGGCTTTAGTGGAACCACGTGGCGGAAATGGGCGCTGCCCGGAGCCGCAACGCTAATGACGCGTGAACACCAAGAGTCCGCAATGGACCGCGTGGGAACAGTTACGGACACATAAACAGAATACTTTTTACAACTGCACAATTGATTCTCATTATTTTATTCGGTTTACCCGATTTTTTTAAAAGTATCGTTGATATTACTTGACTTTAATGTTATTTGAATTGCACTTTCACCTAACATAACTAAAGATTATTAGATCAGGAATTTAGAAGTCGACCACCAACCTACCCTTAATAAAGTGGAATAAAAAATAATGATATTGATGAATTACGTAGGGACGTCCCCTCGTAACATCTAACACACTTAACCCACTTTAACAAACGAGGTTCATCAGTATATCTTGCCATAGTGCATGCCATCAGCAATATTAGCCGAAGTCACGCTGCGCTTTTCTAAGGATGATACTTCAGTTTATCAAAGCCTATAAAGTCTACTAATTACATTGATTTTTGCACTACGAATTATTTATTTTCTACGGCGACTATTCTTATATCATTTCCATTACACGGAAAACAAATTTCGTATATTTTCATTGACAGGAAAACGGTTTCACGGATTATTTTATCGACATCATTGAGGCGTGTGAGTGCGGAATACAGTTCGATGCTTTGTTTCAGACTGAATCGATAAACCCAGATCTTAGAAAATAGGACGAACACAACATAACAATCAAAATAATAAATAATGTCCGTAACTATAAAAGTAATTGTATTTCAATTTGGCGTGCAATACGTGATACAACAATACTATAAATGTTTGAAATATTCATATTAAAGCATCGTCTAGTACGTGTGCCGAACACCGACGATTTCACTACATAACAGCCAGTACTAAGGGCTCCTCGTATTTCACTGACGAAATTTAGAAAGTCCATTTTATATAACGTACTTATTAATAAGAATCCTGTAATAAGCATGCTTATGATAAAATCTTTTTTGATGGTTTTATGAATTTCGCTCGTCTGATTGTTGGTAATTGCTTACCCAAATTCATAACTAAGTACTTCTTTCATTATGCATATTTTATTTAAGTTGTATCATTTTATTCTTTTGCTAAATCGTTACGTATGTTGATATAAAGTTATCGTAAAACTAAAAGCGATCTCGGTTGTTGGTTAGTCGTTAACTTTCATTCAGTACTGATTATGTCAACAGTTGCACCTTGCTGTGAAATGAATACATGCTAAATTACATGATTTCGTGCTTCTTATTTCTAGTGTTGCCATTTTCTAGTCGTATTGTCTGATTGGAGAGCTTCGTAAGAACATATATAATAATCGAGTGGATCTATATTAGCGCAGAATTTGTTATATTTGTAGTAGGTCAATTTTACTCTGCTGTTTATATAGGTATAACTTCCTTTGCCCATGAAATCGTTGGGATGTTTCAACAATAATACATTAGTGTGTATTAAAACAATGAATTACAACGTAAGAGATTAACATCGCTTAACACATGAGAGTATGTTTAAAGGTCGATTAACTGATTAGTCGAATCGTGACAGGGACGTGTCCTCGTGGTCAGGAATAAGAAACAATTAAACTGTACATAGGATTGTATATTTTTAGAGGTCCATACATTTTCATGTTCTGCATTCGCTAAACATAGAATGATATCGTACATCGTAGATAAATCCTAACTAATATTATAAATATGAATGTGAGTTTGTTTGTTTGTTACGCTTTCACGCCCTTACTCGACCGATCAACACAGAAAAGAACAGGAAAATGTACCCTTCCCGTGGCATAGAAGTTTATTGGCAAAATCTAGCTTAGGCGGGTGAAGCAGCGGGAAAATCTTGTTGTATATAAGTATCATCGAAGGGAAATGGATTATTGTGTTGTCGTAGGCGATAGTGATAGTTTAACAACCTGTCAGAACCCACGCACAGTTGCACATGTTACGGCTGAGCGTGACTGTGAATGGTGCCGACACACTTAGCGCTTTCATAACAGCACGTACTGTCCACGAGTAAGCCGCGCCCTTATATGACACAATGAATGATTCTTTACGATAATAAACTTCTGTTATCAAGTACACAAGTGATAGGAAGCTACTGTTAATTGTTTACAAACGAGTACATACCAACATCTATTTCGTATGTTCGCCTGTTCAATTTAAATAAGGACACAACAGGACATTTCGAACTCTTAATAAAACAGCATCTGAACTCAATATTTGGAAATAAGTCAATTAAAACTCTAAAAGTGTGTGACTATAAATTGTACTATTATGTTTATGTATTAAGTGCAACAGTAATTGCAACAGAGTTTAAATTACTTTAATCCAAAGTATTCAGATATATATCTACTAATATATAAAATCAACCCTGTATTAAACTGTCCCACTGCAGGGCACAGGAATCTTCACAGTTTGAGAAGGGTTAGGCCATAGTCCACGTTGGTATAATGAGGGTTGGTAGACTTTACATATCTTCGAGAGCATTATGAAGAACTCTCGCGTCAGGCATTTAAAGCAAGCGATAATATACTAGGTATTAATATGCACATAACTTCGAAAAGTCAGAAATGCGCGCCTTGGGATTGAACTCAAGACCTGGATGGCAGTTCAAACGGTTTCCCACTAGGCTATCGTTGCATTCAGAGAAGTCTCTGTTTTATTAAGAAGGCGATTTGTACTATACTCGCTGCTTAAAAACCCTGTTAGTATTAATCCTAAAGATGTATTCCTTTTGTAGAGAATTAAATATTTACCTATATTTTTTTATTCACAGAGCCGCCGCGAGTTACAGCGGCGGTGGGGCCACGAGGCAAGCGGGTGCAGACGCCGCAGCCGGTGCGCACGCCCCCCGTCCCGCTAGTCGTGCCGCCCACGCAACCGCGCGAACAGGCGGCTGCGCTTGCGCACGCTGCCAAGGGCGTCGAAGCTCTGGGCGTTTTAGTCCAATATTTAGTGTTTCGAGTAAGTATTCAATAGTAATGAAGGAAGAATTACTTGTTAGAAGTTTGTTTGTGTAAAGGTTGTTGCGAATGTGGTTAATATTGACATGTTACCAGAATTTAATAAATAAAAATTATATTATAGTTACTTGCGGTTGGTTTGCGTGGATCGTTTACATGAAGCGCACAGTCCGCGCAAGGGCTTAATCTTGCGCATGTTGCCCGCGTCGTTAACAAATGCATTGGTCAAATTGCCAACGTCTAATAATAATTAAATCATTGTATGTAGGTACAGTTAGCAACATAAAGCTAAACTTTTAACAAATTTATAAAATTATTTAGTTTTTATAATCCTTATTAAAATTCTGTATTTTTGAACTGTGATTATATTAACTATCTTTTCACTAAGACTAGTGTCAAAACATTCAGTTGCTATAATAAAAAAAAAGAAGCAATCGCTATCTGATTCTCGCCAATGTATATCGACTTATATTGCTGACTCTACATCGTATATACACATAATTATGATGACTGCAGGAAAGATGCAATCGTTTATTAAGTGGTCGCTAAGTAAGCTTGATCTCTACGTAGGACAAAAACTAGTAATCCAAATATTTAATAAAAGGCACGTTGTTACGTATGTCTGTTCAATCAATATTTGTAAAATTCTCCTCAATATAGCATTTAATACTCGTGTGAATATCACATTTGCGAATACGAATATTGTAGTCCGAATCAGTCGTCGGTTTACTTAAGTTAATTAAGTCGCGCTCTCTGTTTGTATACTTTAACAGCCATCGGTCTTTCAGAAGAAATTGTCATGCCTTTACCGCTAGCTCTCGTATTTTTATCCGACTACGGCGAAGCCAAAAAGAAGGGTAATGATTTTGGCAGTGTGGGTATGTATGTTTGTATGTTTGTATGTTCCATCGTAGCGCCTAAACTACTGAATTGATTTTAATGAATGAGGTGTCAATAGATTCGTAATAATGGCCCGGGTGACATAAGCTACAAAAAAAATTAAATTCGTACTTTAGACCTCTTTTTTTACGTAGTCGGGTTATAGTTTTTAAACATTTTTCGTTTATTCGAGCTATATTGTTCAGACTGAGGTACCTTGTATAAGAAACTAAATATAACTAGTTTCTGATGTCTGCAAAGATGGCGTAGTGATTTAAGTGGTCGCCTTGCCATTGCTACTGCGCCGAGTGTTGAGGGTTCGAATCCCACACGGAACAAAAATTTGTGTGATCCACAAATGGTTGTTCCGAGTCTGGATGTTCTTTGTGTCCATTGTTTGAATGTTTCTAAAGTCCCCCGCAATTCAGGAATTATTACAAGTGCGCGAGGTGTCGTTTTTAAAACAGCAATAAAAAAATTATAGGCTTCCTGTAGGTATACCTTCATTTTGTAGATCCATTGCATAAATCGGTACCGCAGGTCATTCTAAGTAGGACACACTATTTAGAAATTTTCTTCAGAAGTATGCTGAGGTATCTCTATAGCACTGTATGATTCTCTTCATTTCCAGTTGGATGCACTAAATGGCAGCACTTGGCGGATGGAGGCGGAGCGGTGGCGTGGCGTGGCGGCAGCAGAGCGCAGCAGCGCCGCGCGCGCCGACCGCGACCGACAGCAACGCGCGCAAAAAGATCTCGATACCAGTCAGTATATTGTTAACAAATATATCGTAAAGTAAAACTATTCAATAAGACTCACACAAAAATGCGTGGTCCTTTTCGTAGCTATTCTGGAATAATCCTAGGTGAACATAGTTGCATGTTCCACTATTCCGAGGCAAATAAATTATGGGATGACGTGCTTGGCAAAATTGATTACACGTTATTTAAACAAGTTCTTTTCTTTATATTAATAGACTATCCAGTATATACTCTATTTATAACACAAGGTACCTACATATTGCTGATGTATCTGGTGTAAAAAAAAAGGAACAAACGAACGAGCGATGCGTGCGTGAAACACAACAATAAAATAAAAGTCGATTTAATAAAAGTCATGTCATGACCGAAGCTCTCACGATAGCGTTTATTTTTTTTAAACATATTTTTGCTGAACTCGTTTCAAAAAAAGTCGAATTAATCGTGTTACTGTTTCGATGTTTATAGAGTTCCTTAACCGTAGTCAAAGCTGGTAATACTAGTCAGATCAAATTCTTTACTTTTTGTTAACGCTGTGAGTATTTTATAAACGGCACCGTTTCAATTTGTCTTTCCAGTCGCAGAATGCCTGAGCAAGATCTCAGAGCTGGAGATGGAGGTCTCGTCGAAAGAAGAGGCGAATGCGCGTCTCCAGGCTAAACACATTGAGGAGGTCGCTGCACTCGCCAATGACATAAAGGGACTCAAGGTAACGCTATTGTAATGACTGCCTTTCTTTATTAAAAATAAATGCAAATGAATATTACAATATACAGTCAGACGTGTCATCGGGTTGGACGAATATTTATATTTATTGTATATTTAATGTATGCAAATTTATTCGTTAATATAATCGTTTATTTTTTTAGGATACAATCGAGTCCCTAAAACACGAAGTTGCCGAGAGCAGGGCGCGGCTACACGCGCATAGCGAAATAGAGCGCACATTGCGCGCTCAACTTGAAGCTGCGCGGGCTGAGATCGACCACAGCAAGTCATACAACTCGTCACTCTCATCATCGATCGACACGTCGTGCGATAAGTCGTGCAACATGTGCGACGCGGCGTGCGATCCCGTGTGCTGTGAGGCGGAAGATTGCGAACTGCGATTAGCTACAAATGAGGAATTGAGCACAGACGCTAACGAGTTGGCAGCCGAGGTTAGTAAGATGTACTGGCTATTAATAACGCAGTTATAATTACGCAGCCATTGAAATAAGTATGAACACTCTAGGGTTGCCGACTTGACTAGTAGAAGGACCTTGCAATTAACAGAATGTATTTGATTGTATGATTTTGTACTTAATCGTAAATTGAGCATACTTAAAAATATATATAGTTTTAAAGTTAGAGTATCCACTAAAATAAGTTTCCATCTGCAGGTGCGATCACTCCGCGCAGTGATCGAGCTGAAGCAGGCGGAGGTGGCGTCTCTGCGCGACGCGCGCTCGGAGCTGGCGGCGGAGCGGTCGCGGCGCGCGGCGGCGGAGCGCGAGGCGCGCACGGCGCGGCACGCCGCCGAGGAGCTGCGCGAGCGCGCGGCGGCGCGCCAGCGCGACACGGACCGCCTGCGCGACGACAACCGCCGCCTGCGCGACGCCGCCGCGCGCGACCGCGACCACGCCGCGCGCCTCGCCGCGCTCAACGAGGAACTGCGGTACAAGCTTCGACAGAAGTCTCAGGTACTCTTCGAATTTTTCATTAACAGGTTTCCTTATTACGTATGAACATAACAATAGATTTTCTATTCTGTCTGTCACGGGACAGCCATGCTTTGGTTACTAGACTAAATTGTACTAAATTAAATTAATAAATTATATCCTTGCCTGAAACCGGTACTGATGAAGATAACGTAAATATTTGGTATAGCTTAATATCCCCGTGAACATGGCTGCTGAAAAGCAACCAAAACGTCAAGGAAATTGTAAAATCAAAATGAAATCTAAATAGGTTTTTATCATTTCAATAGCTTAAATATAAGTAAACAATAACAAGTAACAGTGTTTAATAATAGAAGTTTTATGTATAAAAATTATGTAATAATAGTGATTTAATAATAAAAACGCGATACTATTCAAACAAATCCTTATAAAGTAGTTTAATTTAAATGTATAACATTCGCGTAAACGTAAGATATTGTCTTACGTTTAATATTTTAGAAATAATTGTAGGTATGAGTGAAAAATATTTCATTTATTATTTGAACTTACAGGTAGTGTCTCTACTTGCGGGCGGTGGATACATTGAACGACCTCCGATGCGAACGCGAACATCGTCTGGCGACTCTGGTCGCTCGGTGTCCCCAGTACCGGACTCCCCTCCGTCGCCGGCTGCCTCCCCCGCGCCGGACTCACCGCCGCTACCCGCCGTCAAAGGAGTGGTTGAAAAACACGATTCCGTCAGCTGGGTGCTCGAGATTGAGGAAACCCCAGAGGAAGTAGCGACGAGGTAAATTATAACATACTATCTTTTGCGCACGGCTCCGCCCGCGTATCACCTACATAAATAAAAAGTAGCCTTAGTCCTTCCTCAGGTTTTAAAGTATATCTACCAAATTTCATCCATATCGGTTGAATGGTTTAGCCGTGAAGAGGTAATAGACAGACAGACAGACAGAATTACTTTCGAATTTATAATATTAGTAAGAATATTAAATTATGGCACGTCTAATGTATTCTACCGATACTGATATTAATAGACAAGAAGATATTCTCTATAATACACGCTGAACTAGCTATCGTCAGCAAAAAAATAATTCCATTTGATGTTCGCCATTTTGGCAGAGACAGCAGTACCTAAGGAGTATACGTGGAACAACAATAAATGTTAATTTCTATTATATATATTTAACTAATTTGTATTAATTAAACAATTTATTTTGACCTTTAATATACACTCGCGAGCAACCATATCGAGTCAACCTTCCACTGCGCACACATACACCAATTTTACAAAAACTACACGTGGTATTTATGACAACAATATGTCATTTGAAAGTTTAAAATTTAAGCTTTCAATGAGCATCAATGCCCGATAAAAGTAAAAATATTAATAAGAAATTATTTACGCAATTTAATTAATCAGGGCGATACAGTAAACTTGTTCCATCAGCTCACCACGACTTGCGCTACTTACCCCGCTATAAAACTTCACCACAACCGGCTACCCTTATCAGTCGCTTATCATAAGTTGACCGGTACACATCTCTGTAAATTGCATTCAATGTTTTTACGAAAATATGGATACCACAACTGTAGAAGGCGTTCAAGCTGTTGCCCTGTTGCAACAAGGGCTAAGTCAGCGAGCAGCCACTGCCCAGCTTCACTTGAGCCAGACTGCTGTATCGAGAGTATACAGACGATACTACGACTGATACCTTCGATCGGAGACTAAGGATCAGCCGCCAACGCCGGTGCACTTCCGAAAGACACAACCGTTTCATAGTCTCAACCTCGTTGCGCAATCGGCATCTATCGGGTGTTGATGTGCAGTAAGAACAGACGCGTACGAGGGGTGGCTGTCAGCGAGTGGACATTCCCTCTTTCTATGACTAGTCCAGTTTATGATATAGCGTTCTCCTACACCAATCGTTAGGTTATAATAGAGGGAGCCGCTGTACCTTCCAGTGCCCGAGAGCACCTTCCGGGACCAGTTATAGACAGGTCTTGTCCCCAAATCTTGACTCTCCACTCTAATCTCAGAGATCCGGTTCTCGTAAGCGAGCTATCTCGTGCCCAAGTGACACTACCTATTCTCTAGATAGGTACTGGAGCAATAAAGCTGCTCACTACTCGCAACTCTGGGAGTTGCTAACGAGAACCTCGCTGAAGCCGACGGAGAAGCCGCCTCCCATGTCTCCAGTATGGTACTGGCGCTGTATAAGGCACGCTCACTTTCCGATGTACATCCATACGCCTACCCAAATAGGGTGGAGCTGCTGTACCTTCCAGTGCCCGAGAGCACCTTCAGCGAGTGGACATCCCCTCTCTCTATGACTAGTCCAGTTTATGATATAGCGTTCCCCTACACCAACCGTAATTAAATACCGTAATAAAACTAGCATCAAAAATTACAAACAACAACATATCATCAAAAAATCACAAACAACCATTTGTAATTTAATGTCAAAAAAGTTTCATAGTACACTCAATAGCGTTGCTTTAATTGGACAGAAAATATATTTGTCATTTGTACGGGATAGCCATTCCAGCGTGTAATAATTAAGGTTCTATCAAATTGCCGTTTTATATGAAGTAAATAAGTCAAGTTGTGTTATTTATATAAATATACTAGCTGACCCGGCAAACGTCGTTTTGCCATAAAAAAAATGTTTTGACCAAAAGAATAAAAAATTGTTAGGGGTTGACAACCCTTATCACTAAGTGGTATGAACAATAGATGTTGGCCGATTCTCAGACCTACTCAATATGCTCACAAAATTTCATGAGAATCGGTCAAGCCGTTTCGGAAGAGTACGGGAACGAACATTGTGACACGAGAATTTTATATATAAGATAATTTATCATTATTATAATGGATAACCAGATGAAATTATGTTTTATATGTATAGTTGCTAGACTTTAGGCTGAGTATGGTTTGCCTTAAATTATCAAAAACTGTGTAATTAGGGTCAACTGAAGCACAAAAGCCAGGCAAAAGAAACGGTCATTACATAGACCGTCATAATATACTACACACGGCAAAGGTGCGTCTCCACTTAGTTGATTGGCCTCGATCATCTCATCCAATCGATAAAAGCGATCGACCCTACCTAAGTGTAGTGACACTTAATCACGGTAAGGTACGATTTGTGTGTTATGATAGCATCCTACAGGAATTGATTGATATCGATTAATAACAATCGATTGCGACTTGCTGCATCATCACTCCGTAGCCAAATGGCCATGTCTATCAAAATTGATCGAGTAGATGGGGAAATACTTACCTTAACGAATTTAAGAAGAGAAATAAAATTATACTGATATTATATTAAACATCTTTGACACATATTGATGAGGAATTAGCTTAAATAGTAGTACAGTCTTATAGTAGTAGTTTCAAAATTATGTAATAAACAGTGTTTCAAAACGCTATAAAATCCGTATAATGAAATATGAGCGGCGGCGGTTGACACTTACAATCAGGTGGTGGCCGCTGGCAATTCTGCCACAAAGAGAACTAAAAGGAAGTAAAATGGTTATGTGAACTAATTTAAGTATACCAAGTTTATAAATATAGGCATAGCAATCAGCCCTAAGCAAAAAAAAGATTTTCAAGGATTTATGCGGACTGACTAGATAAAAAACAGAGGTGTTTGAGTTTTCATGTTGGTGTATTTTTTAATGGTTGAATCCCATACTTTTTTCGCTAATACGTGATAATGTGATCCGATTCGAAGGGCGGCGCTCAGATCGATATATTGAATTAATTAGTGTTTCGGCGGACTAAACAGATATTTTTAAGCTGTCTGCTACATATTTTTGCATACTAATATGATACTTTCACCGGTAGGCTGGCGCGGCGCTCGTCGTTCCGCGCATCCGGCGCAGGCGCTTGCACGGGCGCAGGCGCAGCGGCGCCGGGCGGCGTGAAGCGACGCGGCGGCGGCTCGCCTGGCAGCGGTTCGCCCGCGCCCGCGTCGCCGGCGCCCAACGCGTCCAAGCTGTTCCGGCCCGGCGACCTTGACTTCCCGCCGCCGCCGCCGCCGCTCAAGGAGTCGGCCGGTGAGGCCATCTACATCTACGACGATCGTCAGTATTGAGCTCGAGGACTTTGCGGCTCGTGATCGACTAGTCTCGTTGTGAAGTGTGCGCGTGTCGCCCCGCGCCCCGCCGCCCGCCGCCCGCCGCCCGCTGCCCGTGAGTTTCGCGGCCCGACCCGATGCGATGTTCTTGCCGGATTATATTTTATTGTACGGTTTGCAGGCGTAGACTTAATAAAAATTGGGACCCAACAGGAGTGACTTCTCTGTAATACGAGTATTATGAAATTGAATACGTATGTACCTAATATGAGAATGGTGAATGATATTACTCGCTCGATACCTTATAATAATAATAAACTTAGCTCTGAGGAACGCCATTGTTTTAATGGACTTTGCAAATAAATAATTTATGAGCTTGAAGATGTTATTTTACGTAGATTTAATACGAGTTTGCTCTTTCTCAATAGAATTTAGCTTGAAGTGATAATGATATGTTATTCTCATAAACGATATTAAAATGATACCTACATTAGATGTCTCATGAATATTGAATATCTTAGCTGAAAGGATGTACCTATTTATCTTATTTCAATTATTGTCAACTCCTTACCATTCTATCGTTAGTAGATAAAATGAATGAAATAAGGTAAGAACGTAGCTCCACACTCACTTAATAAGTATAAGTATTGCTTTTCTCGATATTCTGGCCTCGGAACGTTTTTACTCGAATTGGGCTGCATTTGATGGAAAGTGTTCATGTACCTGTAGATTGCACCAATGAATAAAAGTATTTGATTCATTTCCTTTACTCTGTCTACTGTTTATAGTATCATATCTTACAATTTCTGTATCAGCCTACACGAGATGTGACTATTTAATGACTAGTCTGTGATTTATTATTCTTTTCTATCTATCTTTCTGTCACTCTTCTCGTTTTATGTTCCTTCGATTTACATTTCTTCTTTTGTTTGTTGGTGCAATCATTCCTGTTTCTGATTGTTTATAAAGAAAAATGTGCTTTGAAAATGTTTTATCCTGTTCAGGCTTGTCAGTTCTAGCAGGTTGTTATATGTATTACTTAGCAATAGATTGATCGTAATTAGGTATTTATATTGTTTTTGTATTGTATTTTTAACTTAATTATTATATTTTATCACACTCGTTGAATTATTTTGTACAAATAACAATTTTAATTATGGAAAAATTAACATAGTTTTTAAGTGAAAGTGTAATAATGACGTTTTTATTCTGTCTGCTACGGATTTTGACGCTTTCATTTCGTTTGAGCTGAGAGACTTCTCTTTTACTTGAATGTTTGCATTAATTTTCAAGTATGCTTTTAGTTTAAAAAAGTTTACTAAAATAAACTATTAAACCAAAGAGTTGCGTTCACCTACTCTTTGCCATGTTCCTTACTTTGAACAACAACGGTGTTGCATGATGGATTACATTGTATATTCAGTTTATATGATTTTTATTTATTTTTAAGCTTATCGTTATATTACATTAAATACCATTCCAAAATTAAACTGTAATCATAAATATTATAACGTGATTGCGAAGGATATTAATATAAAAAATAAAATAGTATGTTAAAGATTTTGTGGTTTGATTTCGTCAAGATTATCTTCTACAGCAAGTTATTATTTATCCCATAATTATATATATAATATGTATATTACGGTAACCATAGCCTGATAGTGTCAAGTTGTTATTTTATCGATATGATAAGCTGAAGATTTATTTTGTGTTAGGCATTTTAAGAGAATTTAAATGGCAATATCACAAATAAGTGCCATATTTTGCAGTTTTTAAATGGGATTTATTTATTATGGCTTTATTTCTATAAAGTTGTATAAAGCCAATCCTATATTGGTTAATTATTTTTGCATGCAGTGTCACTACTTCAAACGCATGTCACCTGCTAGGATTGGCTGACTAAATAATTAACAACCAATTGCATCACTTGACATTGGTTTGATTTCGACGTGATTGATTAGCCTTTTAGAAATCTGGCATTAATGATAGACTGTAGTAGTGACACTGTATGGAAAATTTTTACCAAATGTAGGATTAGATGTGCTAATCTATAACGATTAACATAGAATATAATAAACTTATTCAAATATAAAAGGAGTAGGTACAGTATTGAACTTTTGAATTTCTTAATAAACTAGTTTATAACCAACATACTAATTATAGCTATGTCAAGAAATGATACTTTGACATTTATTAAAGTGCTTATTACTTACCTACACTAGGTTAGACTTGTGTTTCAGGCGATTGAATGATACAAGCGCAGAGTCGAAGCGCAGAAAGGTTAACATAGCAAATTCACAAAAAACTGCACAACATAATGCAAATATTTCTATCGAGACAAAAAAATGCCGCGTCTTTTGTTTCTGCGGATGTCACTGCGCTAGTATAATTTGACCCTAATATCCATCTAGCATCTAGCCTACTGACACACTACAATAAGCGAGGAGTGAGTTGAGCTAGAAATTAGTAGCGTGTTAAAGAACTACGAGCTATAAATATTTACACGGTATACAACGTATAACAGAAAGGTGTGGTCATATTTATAGGCCATATAATAAAGTCCCTGTACAATGGAAAACCGCGACAAATAAATTCATATACATTATTTGCACTATATTGCATTTTATTTTTATCGACTTATATATAAACATATATATCAGCGCGTTCTAGTCGACACTTAAAGAACACTAATAGCTGACTCGGTGACCTTCGTGCGTGTTTGTTTTAATGATTAAATAATAAAAATAAAATGTTTGAAAATAATTTGATTTGATCCGGTGATAGGATACATGGGTTATTTTCAGATATTATGCATTATGTCCCTAAAAATGATACCTTTTTGTTACACGCTGTATAAGAACTTCATATACTTAATTTGTACTTAAGGGAGAAGACAATCCAGAGTCGCTTTATCATCTTAGCGGCGAGATAAGTGCTTAGGTAAGTATTTATTTATTTAAAAAAAAAAGTACTGCCACATCACAAACATTTATCATTGAAAATAACTTATACTATTTAATTTATGGCCTGATGCATGTGACAATAATTGCGTACATAACATTGGCAATTCATCGGCTCGAAGATGGAATACAATAATTCATTAAAAAAGAAAAAAGAAAAAGAACAACAGTATTTGTTTTGAGGGAGACTTGATGTAACATGTATATAAACCCATGTATTCTTATAATAAAGGCAGTATTTAATCATCATTCGGTGTATCATTTACTCGAACCCAATACTATCCGTACATGGCGACCCTGCCATCGCATTAGGTGTTAGGCGTGAGTCGCGTTTGTTTACATTCCTTTGACCAAATCGGGCCGCTTAGCACCACAATGCAGTACTTCAAATATATTCTACATTTGAAGCTTGTAGCGACTAATACACTTTGCGTTAAAATCTATATTTCGAAAAATGGGCACCACTAACACCAAGGAGGAAGTTATAGTACCCCAGAACGCAGCGGGAGGTAATAACAACGCAGATATACAACAATTGGCTGTGCACGTCAGTTCGACGAATATCATTTTATTGGTATTGTTGCTGATTGCATCATTGGCATTTGTATACGGCATTTTCACGTTATATAGAAAATGTCATCGTAAGTGGATGGCTAACGAGATAAGACGAGACAGATGGCGCGTCTCGTTATGGAGAAGAAGGATTGACAACGAAAGAGACCTGAGGGAGCTGTCAGATATGAGGAGCTACAAAAAAGGAACTGGAGACATCGCTTGAGCCGAGCGATTTGCGGCATCGTTTTAAACAAAAGACCAGTGCGCGTAAAATTATCATGAGTGGCGTATCGTAAATATATTATCTACCTATGTGCGTATCTGTGCGCGGAAATTTTGTGCGTTGTGCGTATACAATAGTGCGCGGCAATTCCGTGTGTTGCGTAGTGCGCGACAATATGCGTTATGTGTCAACTGGACTGGGTATGCGTAATGGACTTTAAGACATAGTTAAGGCTAATTAATCATAAATATAATAATTATATTTCGTATAAGTATGTAGTAAATGATCTATGCAATAATGTTTATCTTGATAATTATGATTTAAACAGGACATCTTGATGGCTGAAAGGTTAAGAGGCTTACAAAATAATCTATTGGAAATAAGGAAATACTTGATTAAGATTGGTCCAGATAGGAGAAAGGGTAATATTATTGCTGTCAAATTAGCAGAAGCGGACAAATTATTACAGGCATGTCGTTCTACAATCGCCCGCAGCGCGGAAGGCGCTCCTCGTTCACAGGCAGAGGGCGTGGACGAGTTGGCTATCAGCCGGCTCACCAGACCCGTCAACAGGCTCAGGTGTGGAGAGGACCACAGACTAATGTGCACAGGTCTACTCATACATATCATGCTACCAGAGGTAGGTCCAACTTTTATTCACCAAGGTACCAGCATTCCCCTCGTGCGCATGTACATACTTTGACCAACTCTGAATCGCATTCGCAGCCTAGTTCAAATACAAGTAACACTAACCAGAGCCAACAAGATGAAAACCAGTTTTTTCGGGACTGAAAATTTTATATTTTCATGCAATAGTGTAGGCTACGTTAATATTAAATCGCGTAATCATTACTCATATAATTTGTTAGTTGACACCGGCGCATCCATTTCGGTTGTTAAGTATAAACATATTCTGGAACAGAATATTCCTATCCATATTGAGAATAGCTATGTAAATGGAATCGGTGGTAAAGTGCAGTCAATTGGATATGTTTATATAAACTTTGTTATTGGAAATCACATTATAAATCATAAGTTCATTGTTTTTAAAACATTGCCATGTAAAGGTAGTGGCATTCTAGGACAAGACTTTTTAAGCAAGTATAAATCAGTGTTGAATTTCGGTAACCAGACTTTGTTATTATGGAATAACAATCTTAAGATATCTTTACCTTTAATTATGACGAACAATAACATAACAATACCGGCAAGGTCAGAGTCCATTCACTTTATTCAGGTATCTGAGACTGATGAATGTTTAGTTAATACGACAGAACTGCAAGAGGGAATCTTTATTGCTAGTAGTTTAGTTAAGCCAACGAATGGGCAAATACCCATTCGCATATTAAATACAACCGAGTCTGATTTAGTTTTAAATTCTATTCATCCAACTCTTTTCAAAGCATCTGATTACGATATATGTACGTTTCATGAAACTAATAATAACGCTGATCGTGTCAAGAAAGTATTTTCCTTGTTATCTCTAAATCATTTGAATAAGGAAGAACAATTGTCAATCGAAAGTATATGCGCGAAGTACGCCGATATATTTTTTCTGCCCGGTGATAAGTTAGGCACAACAAAATTATATGAACATACGATAACTTTGAAACCGAATATAGCCCCAGTGTACGTAAAGCCATATAGATTGCCACATGCTCAGAAAGCTGAATTAAAGAAACAGGTGGAAAACTTATTGGAACAAGGGATAATTGAACCCTGTTCCAGTGAGTGGTCTAGTCCGGTTCTATTAGTACCGAAAAAATCTGATGCTAACGGAGAAAAGAAGTGGCGGTTAGTTATAGACTACCGTAAACTTAACACTTGTATACAGGACGATAAATTTCCTTTACCGAATATTTCTGACATACTAGATTCACTAAGTGGCTGTATTTACTACACGCATTTAGATTTAAATCAAGGGTTTTTCAATGTAGGCCTTCAGAAAGATTGTAGAAAATACACATCATTTTGTGCAGATGGGCAGTATCAAATGACTAGAATGCCCATGGGTCTTAAGACCAGCCCAAGTGCATTTTCGCGCATGATGACCATAGCAATGGCCGGGTTATCATACGACAAGTGCCTAGTATATATGGACGATTTAGTTTGTCTAGGCAGAAGCCTTCAGAGTCATAACAAGAACCTAATAAGCATTTTTGAAAAACTACGCAGTGCAAATCTCAAGTTAAACCCTTCAAAATGTGATTTTCTCAAAAAGGAAATTTTATATTTAGGCCATATGGTGTCGGGCAATGGTATATTGCCAGACCCAGATAAAATTAAAGTAATTAAGAATTACCCAGTTCCCAAAACTATAGACGAAGTGAAACGTTTTGTGGCCTTCGCTAATTATTATAGAAAATTTATTGCTGATTTCGCAGAAAAAGCATACCACTTGAATCTCTTATGTAGAAAAAACGCTAAATTTGTCTGGGATAAAAATTGACAAAATTCGTTTGAAACTATAAAACAAAGTATTATGTCACTCCAATTCTCCAGTATCCAGACTTTTCAGAACAAAATCAATTTATAGTACAAACTGATGCATCTGGGTATGCAATCGGCGCTGTTTTATGTAACTCAGACGGCCGCCCTGTAGCTTACGCTAGTAGGAGTCTCAACAAAGCGGAAAGGAATTATCCCACCATAGAGAAAGAACTCCTAGCTGTAGTTTGGGCCGTTAAATACTTCAGACCTTACTTGTACGGTCGTACATTCAAAATACGAACCGATCACAAACCTTTAGTATATTTATTTAATTTAAAAGACCCCTCGAGCACATTGTTTAAATTCAGACTTATTTTGGAAGAGTATGATTATGTAATCGAGTATGTGAAAGGAAAGGAGAATGCGGCTGCAGACGCATTATCCAGAATAAAAGTTACTTCTAAAGAACTGAAAGAGATGAACGAATGCTTGAATGTTATGACGCGAGCTCAAAAGAGACAGTTAGACACTGTTCCTTCGGATGATATGCTACCCACCAGCGATTGGCCTGATCAACCAAAAGTTGTGGACACCCATATCAAACCGAAAGATGCAGTAGAGTTAAGATTTGGTGACGACAGTATTTTAAAGAAAGTTAAAGATGATAAGTTAATAATTGTGAAAGTAATATATTATTTTATGTTGCGCAACAGAAGACAATATTCATAAAGCAAGTGTCTCAATCACAAATTACGCGAGCCGAATTTGCGAGAGAACTTAGCGAATTTTGTGAAAACATTAATATCGTCGAAGTATACTTCATTAAAAATAAAAATAACTACGTGTTTATAGAGAAATTAATAAGTGAAATAAAAAAGCAAACTAACTGGAAAGGGCCCAGGTTATGTATAATAAAAGATATCGAGAGAATAGAGGATAAAGACGATAGGAAGGTAATAGTTAACGACTTTCATCTTTTGCCCACAAGTGGCCACGCGGGCATAAGAAGAATGTTAACTAATATTAAGAAATATTATTATTGGCCGGGTTTAGAAGCCGATGTTAAAAATTTTGTTAAAAAATGTCCATGCCAATGCCAGAGGCATAAGTATACAGTTCAGGTTAAGGAGCCAATGACAATTACGTCGACCGCTCATTCTGCTTTTGATAAAATCTTTCTAGACTTGGTAGGACCGTTGGACAAAGATAACAATGATTATTGTTACATACTTACACTACAGTGCGAGTTATCAAAGTATGTATGTGCGCATCCCCTTCTCAATAAAACTTCAACAGAAGTAGCTCGTACCTTTGTGAATAATTTTATATTTCAGCATGGCGTACCAAGGGAGATAGCTACCGACAGGGGCACGGAGTTCATATCTGAAACCATGAGACAGGTTTGTGAACTACTTAATATTAAGAAACTAAATTCAACTGCGTATCATCATCACCAAAGCATCGGATCGCTAGAAAACGCTCACAAAAGTCTAGGCGCGTTTTTGCGAATCCAAACTGAAGAAAAACCGGAATTATGGAGTAGTTGGTTACCGTTCTGGTGCTTTGCGTATAATACGACAGTTCACACGTCGACAAGATTTACGCCTTTTGAACTTGTTTATGGTAAAAAGTGTAACTTACCTAGCAATTTGTTGAAATGCGTAGAGCCCCTTTACAACTACGATAGTTACCCGCTTGAACTTAAATATCGACTTCAGGTTTCTCAAACCGAAGCGCGGAAAAATTTAGTTAACAGTAAAATAGAAAGAAAGTGTAGATACGATAGTTATTTTAACCCCGTGTGTTATAAGCCTAACGATAAAGTCTTAGTTAAAAATGAAACTGGTAATAAACTTACACCTCTGTACTCCGGACCGTATACTGTAATCAGGGATATTTCACCCAATGTTGAAATTGAAGTAAATAGTAAAACAGATATTGTACATAAAAACAGAACTAAATTATACTACAGTTAAAATTGCAAATGTTCAGCACCTACATTTAACCTGTTTATGATAAGTATGACTGTACTATGTAACCTATACATTTAGTAAAAACGAATTTATTGCATAGTTCATTGGTAAGCGTAGACGAACCGCGGACGCGAGACTGTAGGTTCATATATTATTTCAATTGTATAATTTAATGTGTATCAATAAAGCATATTATTATATGATGTCATGTACATGCACATGTTTATTGTTATAGAAGTACGCGCCATTTAATTGTGGTAAGATATATACGTATTTCATGTATCTCTAGACTAAGCTATTTTCTTTTCCTATAATAAAATAAAACGATTATTTTATTTTATTTTTGTAATATGGGGGAGATGTGAGGGAGACTTGATGTAACATGTATATAAACCCATGTATTCTTATAATAAAGGCAGTATTTAATCATCATTCGGTGTATCATTTACTCGAACCCAATACTATCCGTACAGTTTCATAATCTGATATATAATAGATGTAAATATTAATACAGTAGGTGAGATGATTTTAATAACGACCTGCCGAAGAGCGTCTAAAGGATGCTACGGTTTGGTTAAATAGCTTATACAGGGCAAATAATAAATAGGAATAATAAAAATTATACTGCGATCGATATTTAAAATGGATAAGCTCAGTCAATAAGGCATTGAACTTGCGATCGAGAGGTCGTGACACCACCGACGTGAACACACTTCTACATTCCAACACAAGCCTATTAGCTCAGCTGGAGAGGTTAACAAAAATACTAGTAAGATCCATAAAAATTCTTAAAAAAATTAACCCAAATTCTGCATAGAACTTGGTTTTGGACTGAGGTCTCACGGCAGTTGGCATGAACAATTACACTCATACACGGTTTACCTATATATTTAATTAATTAATTTAATAGTTTGCTCTTTGACATATTGGCCAAAAAAGGTCTGGTCTATAATCATAATCATATATTTGCATGAACATGGGTTGCACATTAGATCTTAAAATAAACAAAAGTCCAAAGGCCATAGCCTGCCTCATCTGGTGTGCATATTAGTTTGGGACCAACGCAGTTTGTCATAGTACCCAAAAAATGTCTAGCCAAGTTTGGGACCAACGCAATGACGTGCCTTGTAACAAATGAATTGTTTTTATAAAAGATTCAGAGTAATACATATGTTTATTATTATTTACCATGGTACGTAAGTGTTGAATTTGCCTATGGAACATAGCGTGGTGCCCAAAACAAATTGCTGATTGATACAAATCGTGTTGTTCTTTAGACGTCCTGTTCGCCTTCAGTAGGTACTTAAGATATTAAGTCAAGTAAGTTTACCAGTATTGACATGTAAATACTCGCATTTCATTTAATATGATATGACAGATTGATATTTTTACATTTTACGTGTAAATATAATTTACACTATACACACTACCTATAAAAAATTATTTACCAATTCAATATTATTTCGATAAGTTACTTTTCTCACAAAATTTCTACAGCTGCGGCTTCAGTCGCTTGGATTCCATGAGACCGCATACTGGCATGATAAATAATTAATCTTTCAGTTAAGACATAGTCTATCATTGTGTCAATATTCATCAAAATGCGTGTAACAGTTTACGAGTCTCTGAGTAACAAACAATCAAACATCTTCACAAACTAAAATTTATAATTGACTGCACGGATGGCATAGTGGTTTAAGTGATCGCTCGCCATTGCCACTGCGGCGAGTGTTGCAGGTTCGAATCCCACATAGGGCAAACATTTGTGTGATTCACAAATGGTTGTGTCGGGTCTGGATGTTCTTTGTGTCCGTAGTTTGTGTTTGTTAAAGTCCCTGCGATACGGGAGTAATACTCACCACTGGACTCGGGAGTTACTTGATGAATACTAGCCTTTGCTTCCGGATTCACTTGCGTAAAAGTATGTAAGGTATTTCTGGCTGGGTGTTATTATTGTCATTAAATTAATATAACCATATATAAATTCATGTTTATGTTCTTTACACTAGTAATTCGATTTATTTTATAATGGTGTGTTTTATATGAATAACAGAGAGTTAAAAAATAATCGTCAGTTGTTACTTTCGACATGTTGTGGGTCGAAAGTAACAAGACAAAGGGGTTGGTAGTGAATACAATATTACATGTTAAATCAACAAATTTTTTATTTGAATACTTTAGATTAATAACTCAAATAAACTTCTGCATTTTAAATGCTCAAAAATTATATATTTTAAGAAATCAAATTAATAGAAATTATTCTTAGTTTAAGTGATGAGATCAATTAATATTTGTTATTCATTCTTTTATAATCAGACTATTCAGTATTGAACTTAAAAAACTACTAAACTTACTTAAAAAAAGGCCTATGTTACTCGGTGATAATATAGATTCTAATGGCGAAAACATATTTAAAATCGGTTGTGTAGTTTTTGAGTTAAAACTTTACGAACAAACAAAAATCAAACCTTTCCATTCTATAAAATTTGTCTAGAAGAAAAAAAATTGGATAGAATACCTACTATGCAATATTATAGCCACTGTAAAAGTAGTTAACTATCTAGCCATATTGATATGAAACCCCACAGAGGTTTACCTATAAAATTGTGTCGTAGCGTGTATTTATCACTATTCTTAATCTTTAATAGTGCTTTCACTTTATACTTTCCCTGTTTAAAAGATGATTGTCAAACCAGTTATGATAGATTAATTTACTGAGAAAGTCAATCGGTATTTTGGTTCGAATTGTAATCGAAAGGAAGGCAAGTGTATCGAGGCGTACTTCATAATAATACGGTTTATTTATAATAACAATGAAGTCCAAGGACCTCAGAACATTGGCTGAAAATATGTTGACTGGCGACCCTTCTACCAGCTGACCTCGACACCCCAGAAACCTCAATTACTCATTATTGCGACACACGTGATATTAAACAGTATATAGAAATTAATTCAAAAGGTACCAATAACTAATAATAACGCGTTACTTTCCCACTATGTCCTTATTTATATTTATGAATACAAATAATAAGTATTACAGTACTTACCAAAATTGCAAAGAATCATAACTACATATTATAAAACAAAGTACCCTGCCGCATCTGACTGTTCGCGAAAATCTCAAAAATTATAAAACGATTTTTTTACGGTTTTCCTCAATATACAGAGAGATTTGTGAGAAAGGTTTAGGTTAGGTTAGGTTATAATTCGTTAGGGTATTGTAGAAATTTGTTGAACTATGATGATAGTTGTTGAAGATGTTGTCAAAAATCAAGCCGACTGAAACAAAAAGTAATATGAAATTTATTATTTCAGGTCTCACAAGATACCGAATCGAATGAAACCTCAGGTGGTCAATCAACCGACCACGATACAAATAGTACTCGAAGCAGCCAACCATCTTATAGTAGTCAGTCAATTAACCAAAAACTTTCAAACAGGCTAGACAAAACAGAAGAAGAAACCACCACACCGGAAAACAACGCCTGAGCTTATAAAAAAAGCAAGGAAAACTATTTGAGATATAGGAGGACAACTTCTCACCACTACTTAAAAGGATGATTGGGAAGTCATAGGAAAGGGTGTTGGTCTTCAATTAAGAGATATGAGCAAACCCCAGCAAAATAATGGTCAAAACTAATTTTAGATGCCATCTCCTATGGTAAACTTGAAAAACTTACAGAATAATCGTCAATTACTTTGATAAACCAATACACTTACATTCAATCTGACCAGATGCGTTCTCCTACACTATCCCCTCAATATAATTCCCAGACGCCAATTCTTACACCATCCCATCAATAGATTTGATACCGTAGACCGTCGTCTTAAAAAACTGTGTTGTGTGTTGGGTATGTGACCCTCTATGTAAGGATATACAACGTTGTAAATAAGCTTTTCAAATGCCTATATTATAAGCGTTATTTAGAGTCATCGATCCTATACATAAAAAAGGCTCACGCACTAAAGTAGAAAACTATAGAGGTATCTCCATCCTAAATACTGCGGGGAAGGCCCCGAATTTAATTGATATTACGACTAAATATAGATTAAATATATTTATTTGAAAAAGCTATCTCTAAAGAAACATATAAGTATAAAAAAAGACCTTGGTTTTTTACAATATATATTATACAGCAGTAATGAGATGCTCATTCTTTGTCTTGGTAGCCGACAGCAAAAATTAGTTTTGAATAATATTTTCTCATTTTCGCATGTGTAGACGAAGCACATAAAGGGTGTCACAGAAGTCGACATCAAGCCGCCATCAGGTAACAGGCTAAGTTATAATATATATAAAAATCAAAGAAATATATAATTTAATTACCGTTTATTCTTCAGACAAAAATGAAAACCCGTGTTATTAAAATTAGGAAGGGTTTCAAAACAAGAGCACGCATGTAATGTAAAGAAATTAAATCGATAAAATTAAAATGATATGAACTGGATGGAAGAATTTATTATTGTTACAGAGGATATGGATAATATAAAAAGTGTGATGAAAGAAGACGATCAGTTTGGGCAGCTAATAAAAAAAGCAAGCGTGATACTTAAATAAGATTAAGTAGAATGAAAAGTAAGCATGATAGAGAAAGAGGACCAGAATGGACCGAGGATAGTAGTGAAATTAAGTGCAATAGAAAAAGCGCCTGAAACTGAATTATTAACTATTTGAGTTTCAATACAAAACGCCTGAACCATTGAACCGATTTTGATAAAATTTGGTACAGAGATAGACTAGACCTTGGGAAAGGACATAGGCTACTTTTGTTGTAAAAAAGGGCATGAAGGGGTTGAATTAAGGGATGAAAGTTTGTATACAGAGTGAGGCGGTTCTTCGCGCCTGGGCAGCTGTGCCTATTGTATAAGGAACAAGTGCGCCCTTGCGTGGAGTACTGTTTTCATCTTTGGGATGGCTCCGCGCAGTACTTGCTAGACGCTCTTGACAGGTTACAGCGGCGGGCTGTCCGTATCATCGGAGATGCAGAGGTCACGAGTTCACTGGAACCTCTGCAACTCCGTAGGGACATTGCCTCATTGGCATGTTTCTACAGAATATACCACGGGGAGTGCTCTGAAGAAATATTCCACCTTATCCCGCCCTCCCCTTTCCTATCCAGAACAACGCGTGCTGGGCTCAGATGCCATCCTTACATGGTGGAGTTGACTAGAGGGCGTATCAACAAGTTTGGGTCCTCATACCTCTGCCGAACGATTAAGGCATGGAATTCTCTGCCAAGGCACGTGTTTCCTTCAATCCTGGGTTCTTTAAGCGGGGCGTGAAAAAGCACCTTCTCAGGCTATCAAAGTAGAGACCTCAATATCGCCTCGGCTGCTATGAGGACGTTATGGCCACTGCTCTTAGACCACACGACTGCTTACCATCAGGAAAAGTGTAGACAAATTGACGAGCAGAAAAAAAATAAAATGGATGGGAATTCGTCATCATCTCGCCTAAACCACAGCCGATTTTGATGAAATTTATTTTTAACCGAGAAATACCTTGAGAAAGGATATAGGTACTGAAATAGAAACTGTTTAATTTCAGTGATAAACATTATCTTTGAACATGTTTTAATGTAAAAAAAATGCATTAATTTATATAGTTTTTTTATTATTTAAAAAGAAATCAAGTTGTATCAGTTAACACAACGAATATTAACGTCGTTTCATGTGTCAATTAATTTAAAATTACATTAACCAATTTACACATCGTATATTGGTTTGGTGTTAAAAGATCTATGATTCGTATTTTTGGAGGTTTATACTTTAAGGTCTTAATAAAACAAAAAGGTGTAAAATAAATATATGTACTTCTTAGTATATTAAAAATTCAAATTTACATTACAAACAGGAATTTGTGAGCTAAATTGAATTTAAATCTTCATACACTTGTATCGTATTTAAGATAAAATGTGAGTAATGATACAAACTGTTGTGTTATTTGGTACATTTTGAAAATACTAAAGTGTTTATTGATACAAGTGCCGTACAGATACTGTTACGTGCTGGGTTCGACGGATAAGAATATAAAACAATATTACCGACTAAAACGTTTTATTCTAGCACAATTAAATTTAAAACATAACAAACACTATACTACACTTTTTCACTGTAACTGCTTCAAACTCCGTAGCATTATCGCTTCCGTTCGTTTCGATGAATACTTGACCGGTTGCGATTGTAAACTGACTCGGCGGTGCGCGTGCGCTCTATTTATATGCGGGTAAAGCGTTTCTGGAGTTTTATAGAAAAGCCATACCTGGTATGTACCAGTACGATGATTCCAGAATGTGCCAGCGTTCTCTCTACTCTACTCATACTGACAACTACGTAGTTCCGTAAGATGTCAATAAATGGTGCTGTAATAAATTATTAGAAGGGACTGCCGAGTCTTCACCACAGTGCCGACAGAGGATCTCTATCATTCTTACTTTTCATTCTATTTAATCTTATTTCTGCATCATATTTGCTTCTTTTATTAGCTGCCCAAACTGATCGTCTTCTTTCGTCACGCTTATTATTTTGTTCATATCCTCTGTAACTTCGTAATTAATTCTTCCATCTAGTTCATATCATTTTAATCTTATCGATTTAATTTCTTTACATTACATTGAAATTCAAATACAAATTATTTACTTTTGCATAAAACTCTGTTACAATGGTGTTATTAAAAGTTCATGTTTCAAGTGATTCTACCATAAGGCATGCAAAATGTATACAATCATGGTTACAGTCAGAATGAAGATTGACAGTGAAATATATAAAATAAGATTTAAAAATATTAAGACATTATGTTAATGCAGTGTCCTTTTAAAACTTATAATAATACAGATTAATTATTTATTTAATAATAATAATACAATTATTTCAATGTCAATAATAACAATAATAAATGTATGTCAATGTCAATAATAATTATTTTACGTCAATGTTAATAATAATAATAATTAAGTTATTTCAATGTCATTCCTGGAATTATTGCAATACATTAACAGATCATTTATTTAAAAGATACATGTATAATTGTTCTATTACTTGATGTCAATGTAAGGACTAAAGATTGGAAAATTATCCTTTAAATAGTCGTTTAAGTTATAGTTAAATTTATTAACTAAAAGGCTTTTAGATTTTTCCTAAAATGCATACTGTAATACAGTATGCATTGCCTTTATTTCTTTAGGTAATTTGTTGAAAATTACCCGAGTCATGTGAAACACACTTTTACACATTAAAGTAACCCATACCGGGTTCGACGCAAGCGAAATGCGTCACGTTGTCGCTTATTATTGACTTCTGAGGCTGTCCCAACATATGGTCCTTCGAGTAATCGTGCGGGACCTCGCGAGTTTTTGAAGTCCTCCGTCCGGAAAGACTAGACTAGTGTTAACTTATACCGAAACTTGTGAGAACTCTCGTGCACTGAACTAGCATTCTGAGGACAACAGTACTCAACGAAGCAGGAATCAAGACGTCAGCAGAAAGGCGTCGCCATCACCAAGGAGCCAGCATCAGTAGCAGATCTGTGTTCTTCTGGCATAGCAGCAGAATCGTAAGCTACGGGGAATTCAAGTAAGATCTTTCCTTTTTACCTATCATAAGCAAATATATCAATTAGCAACATGGAGGCTCTTTACGATTCCCAACTTGAGATTAGCGATGCGATGAAAAAATTACAGATCAACCTGAAAAAAGATAGTGCGGATAGAAAGTCGGAGGATTATTTCAAACGTCGTTTAGAATTAATTGAAGGCTATTGGTTAGAATATCAGAACAACCATAAGCGTATCTGTGCTTATGGGGTCCGCGAGCATAATTATTTTAGGAATTCTGCGTATGAGCGAACTAGCGAGCTTTATAATAGCATTAAAGTGTTAATTAGTGAGCAAAGCATAGCATTAGTAACAAAAAACATACCTCCATCAGCAACTAAACGTTATCAAGCTGAAGAGCATGAGCAAGAAGAGGCGGGCCCACGCGCAAGACAAGTAATAGTGTCATGCGAGTCCACCAGCAAGCTTAATGACATGTTACGAAAACAAGCAGCGAACATAAAGGCTTTGAAACGAGCCATGAGTAACATCACGCTAGAATCAATCGATGAAAAGTGGGAGCTGGAAGACGCTCTTAAAACATTGAATTCAAAATGGAAACAGGTCGATGGACTCCACTGGGAGATCGATGGGGAAATGTGTGGTATAGATGAAAAATATGACCTTATCTACAATGACAATGAAAAGGCATATATGTGCTTGAAAAGAGCTATTAGCAAGAAGCTCTGGTCAACGTCGCACAGAGAGCAGACTACTCCTCAGATGGATATCCCTGTATTTACAGGCAAATATCAGCAGTGGTACTCATTCAAGGATTTATTCAATGAGACCATACATAGCAATATTTTCTTATCAAATGAACAAAAGATGCAATTTCTGAAAGGAAAGTTACGTGGCGAAGCAGAAAAATCATACAGCATCTTTCGATAAGCTCGGAAAACTATAACACTTGTTGGGAGTTTTTGAATCACCGCTACAACAACAAAAAGCTCATTTTCACATCCATTATCAATACTTTGTTAGGATTACCAAGCATGCAACAACAATCATCAATTCAAATTAAAAAGCTGCATGATGTTACACTCGAAAGCATTCATGCCATAAAAAATCTAGGTGTTGACGTCAGCACGTGTGATCCTCTTTTGGTGCACTTACTGGCACAAAAATTGGATGGAGAAACATACGGGGAATATGTGCAGTCTTTAAAGAATGCCAGGGAGCTACCCGTATTACAGGAATTTCTCGATTACGTAGAAATTAAATTTACGAGTTTAGAGTCGTCGCGTAGAAAACAGGAAAATTCTACACAAAAAGCGACCCCTAACATCAAGCAAATAGGTATGAAAGCCCACAGCAGCTACGATAATCAGCATAGCAACAACAATAACAGATCATTCTCGAAATCATTGCACGTGTCTTCAACATTCAAGTGCCTATTCTGCGGTCAACAACACGGCCTATATTATTGTAACAGATTTTAAACTTGACTAATGAAAACAAGTTAAAAACAATTGCGAAATTAAACGTGTGCAAAAATTGCTTATTCGACCACAATAGACAGCAATGCATCTCGACAAAACGATGTCGCAAATGCGATGGGATGCACAATTCAATATTGCATGATGCGTTTTCTAAATCGAGGTCATTATCGGCTGGCAACGCCGTTGTGACCAACTTGAACGCGAATGAAGAAAATGCTACCATGCCAAAATCAGCTCAAGTATCTGTGAATGCCATGAAATCTGAAGTTATGTTAGCCACGGCGCTTATCAAGGTTGAGGCAGTGGACGGAACATATCAGATTTTAAGAGCTATGATTGATCCAGGCTCACAGGTATCTATAATCAAGGAATGTGCAGTGAAGAAATTAGGTTTGCAGAAATCTCGATGCAACGGGGTCATAGTAGGTGTCGGCGAACAACAAAACAAATGTAAGGGAAAGCTTAGTATTCACTGTTCATCAACGTGCAACAACTTTTCGTTTAGTACGGATGTTATTGTCATGGACAGTTTACTTGGTAATTTACCTACAAAATCATTTGTTCGAACAAATCGGTCACATATCGAAAATTTGAAACATGAGTACTCCGAAATACAGCACTATAACAAGTTGCTATTGAATCAGCATTTTGACGCCCATCCTAGACAGCGACGCGGTCTCATCAATGGAGTGGGCTATGTTGCAAATACTTTATTCGGAGTACTAGACGAAAGTTTCGCAGAAAAATATAGGCAAGACATACAACACCTAAAACAAAATGACAACTATCTGGCTAGCTTAATAAAAAACCAAACGTCTGTCGTTGAATCGGAGTATAATATTCTGAAACGTACGGAACAAAATATACAAGTTCAACACAAGGCGATAAATAAACATCTCAATGAATTAGATCAAGCAACCAACATTGTAAAACAAAATATAGAAAGTTTGAACAAATTACAAGATTTTACTTTATTAGCATTAACAACAATAAATCTATTTCAAAACATAAAAACTATTCAAGATACATTACTAGACACCATTACTGACATATACTACGGCAAGTTTAATTCACATTTACTGACACCAGATCAACTTACGAATGAGTTACAGTTCATCTCGGGACAGCTAACCAAAGATATTACTTTGGCGATCAACAACATACAGTCAGATCTCAAGTCAGTATACAGTATGCTGAGAGTAAAAGCAAGAGTAATGACAGACTACAACATTTTCGAGATTACATTTCCCTTATCGAGTAGAGACAGCTACAAGCTTTACAAAGTCTTGTCAGTTTCTCATTAAGTTGGTAAAGCCATGCTCAGCGTAATCCCAGTGTCAGAGTATGTAGCTATCAATTTACAAAAGGATTCTTACCTCACAGTATCACTTATGGAGTTACAGTTGTGCTTACATCACGAAACTTCCTATTTATGTGCAATTGATAAGCCACTCAATTATCTGCCAATAGACGAGAAATTTTGCAAAATCAATCAAACAACAAATCAATGTGTCATCAATAAGTCTCAATGTCTAGATAAGTGGATCAAATTAAATGATCCATCCAAATTTTTATATTTTTTGCAATAGTTATCCTATTCGAATAATTTGCCAAGATCAGATTACGTACAACCAAGTCTCTGCAGCCGGTGTCATAATCCTGCACCCTAAAAGCATTATTAAAGGCAAAGATTTCGCTTTATACTCACTCTCTCACTCTGAAAACGCTATAAAGCCTGACCCTGAAATAGACATACCACAGATAACCGAGCTCAATCACTTGGTTAATATATCACTATCACACTACACCGAGCCGGTGGACACGTCAACTAATAACAATGGAGACATCGAGCATCAGATCAGCCAATTGAAAACGGCTTCGGCAAATGCACCGAATTCTTTAGATTTTAACATATCAACGCACGACGTTCACCAATACGTCATTTGCTATGGCTTGTAAGGAGCAGCCGTAACCGCAGCAGCAATGTTCCTGTGGAAGAGGAGAAGATCCTCCCCTAGAGGCCTAAATCAAACGGAAGTGCCTTCAGTGAAGTTCTCGCGAAAGTAGAGTACGGCTGACCGTCAGCCTAGTGAAGTGAACGTCGCCGTCGTGGCTAGCACGTATAGTTTAAATAGCACACAAGATTTGGCTACGTCGCCTATTCCTCAAAAACGGTCTATTTACACGGGAGATCTTGACTAGCGTAGTTTTAATTGTAGACCATAGTATAATTATCTGCAAGTGACTCGAGTGCACGCAACGTTCGTAACTATCAAGTACACGTGTACTCGACATCAAACTGAATATGACAGTGCGTGGAGTGTAGTGTAAAACATTTCGACTTTAATGACAATATTTATTACTCAGCATTTTTAATTTATTCTTTACATTTTAATCACTAGATTATTATCATGAGTTTCTTATAATTTTTATCCTTTCTGGTGGGCAATATGTACAAGCTACGCTGTACATTGACCCTTATTCATGCGTCACTCTTTTACATTCACGTTATGTCAGTAATTAATTTATAACACATCAATCATGAAATATCATATACAATTTAGTAGCAATAAAACCTTTGAATAAAGTACTTATCTACTCATTTAACATTTCTAGCAATTTTGCATTTATCGTTGGGATTCTGTCCCAACATGTTGCCTCTAATTCCATATGTTTCAAGCTTATACAACAATATGTCATGTACCACATAATCAAAAGCTTGTGTCATATCGATAACGATGGCACAGATTGGTATTCGCTTGTCGACATTGGATGTTATAATTTCCAAAAAATCATAAATAGCAAAGTAGACCATTATTTTCTGTCTAAATCCTTTTTGTTAAAATATTATGGCTTTCAAAGTATTTAACAAATTCATTGTAGATAATTTTTCAAAATGTATTGAGAAGATTGATAGAAGGGCCTAGGGCTATAATTATTCATGTTTTCTTTACTGTTTTTTTATGAATCGGTTTAATAATTGCAACCTTTAATTGTTCAGGGTATACACCAGTTTCTATAGACAGGTTTAAAATGTAGCTGAGAGGTTGCGAGGTACATTCTGTTACTAGCTTAATGACTTTAGTGCATAGTATTAATGGGTGTTATCTTATCTACAAAATAATTATTAAATGAATTCGAAATGTCATATGGATTTGTCACTATATTATTATTCAATTTGATACATGGGAAAGACTCTGATGGCCTATTTTGCTTTGCAGCATTTATAATTTGCCTTACAGCTTTTGCTTTATTACTTGAATTCATAATACTGTAATTGTTTTGCGCTCGTTGGGTCAAATATACAATCTTTTTAAATCTTTTGGTGTATTGCCTCAGTTTTGATTTATTATCCACATTTGGCGTTTTTCTATATTCCCACAATAGTTCACGCTTCTTAGCGCTACAAGTTTTAATACCCGTGAAACCCACTTGAGTTTTTTTCGGTTGTGTATAGTTATAGTTCTCTGGGGAAAACAAAGGTCATAGAATAACTTAAATGTATCATAGAAAAGATTATATGGTATGTTTGGATTACAAGAACTGTATTATTTGAATTTTGCCTCACTTTCAATAGAAAAATCCTGTCACCTAATTTTTCAGTACTTAATCTGGATGCACGGTAGTGCCCCCGCCAAAACGAGTCAAGCGAAGCACAAGGGCACTACCTTCCTTTTCTCGAAGCGCATCGTCGTGTTTTTGAACCCTTATAACTTGGATTTGGATTATACCAGATAAACAAAATTCTCGAGATATGTTGTCAATAGCGGACTTATTAAAGATATAAAGTTTTAATTGTATAGCTCTTATACTTTAGATTTTATTGATATCTAAAAAACCCTAATTTCGTCACTCACTCCTAGAAAGCTGAAATTTGGTATGTACGCTAGTATTAGTACACAAACAATAAAAAAAAACTGTCAACTTTTATCCCCCAACCCCTTAAACTAGGCAATGAAAGTTTGTACGAGACTTCCGCAATTTTGACGCTAGAGGTCTGAAAATTTAGGGACTCCTTGTTATTATAAATAAATAAAAAATAAGACGTGCAAGAAATGCAGACAATAAAATAAAAAAATTGTCACAAGCAACTTACAAAAAGAAATGAAATCTCACCAAAAACATTTTCATGTAAAATGTTGCCAAGACGAGACCATATGACTCGCAAGTTATCAAATCTCATGTAGAGCCAACTTTCTAAGTCTATACGCCCTAACACTACAAGGCCTAATTTCATAAACTCTACACCTTAGTCAAAATAAGTGGCTTGGCCTTTTCGCTACATTCACATGGGCGTAAGGAGTAAAATGTATCCACTGTTTATTACTTTTCTGTTATACAATACTTCTTGCAGTCCGGCAAGAGATGCCCGGTTGTCACCACTGCGGCGATTGCCGCGACGTTGTTGAGGATACGACGCTGCACACTTTGGCGGGTTGCTCCACCTGAGCATCGCAGCGCCGTGAGTTGATCGCGGCAGTCAGATTGGTTGCCCTCTCGCTCCCGGCCGTAGTTCAGTCTATAGTCCGGAGTGAGAGGTTGTTGAACGCCGTCGCCTCCTTCTGTGAGGAAGTGATTTTCATCAAGGAGGCGGTGGAGCGGGAGAGGGTTCGCTTAAACCCTCTCCCCAACCGCAGAGCCTTGGCGGGGTCGCGACCGCATGGGCAAGTGATTCGTGCGGCCCGTCGATAACGGTTTTGTAGAGGAAAACCGTGGTAGATTTAGTCGGTATTTCCCGGAATACCGACTAAACCTACCACGTCGGTCCATTATCATTTCAACATCTTTCTTTACCCCGGTAAGTCCGACATAACCCCTCCGCCCGCCCCCTCGGAGGGGTACCTATACATATTGAACACGTAAAAATAAAATTTTACTTCTCGAAGTCTGCTTGAAGTCTTAAAATACCAGACATAAATAAAAATCCATTGTCTGACCACCGGTGTGCCACTACGACTTAATAGGTTAAGGTGGTTTCCTGTAAGAAGATGGGTAGGTTCTTTCCCGGTTTTATTTGGTGACGTCATTGACTCGTAGAGCTGCCAACGGTGAGCTCTTACACTTAAAAATATCATTCCATTTGCAATGCCTATTCAAAGATTAAAATATAAATAAATAAAATAAAATGTTAACAGTTTGTTTTAATTGAAATAAACATTGAGTTAGCAATATATTACGTTATAAATCTTAACTGAAAAGTGACACTGTTGAAACTGAACGTGAAATTTTTAATTATAAAAATTCAATACTCCTCTTTCCATTAAAATAAATTGACAGTACAGAATGTAAAACCAGAGTGAATTGAAAACTGGTTTCATTTTCGGTTTTTATTCTTATCTAAAATCAGGTTTGCAGTTAAAAACCGGTGTTTCGAATAAATGATGCTAAACTATACTTTATATTTGATCACGGTTTTATTATTAAATCGTCGTCAAAAATAGTACCGTTTTAAAATCCTAAATAATATAATAAATGTAAAAGTGAGTTTGTTTGTTTGTTTGTAACGCTTTCACCCTTAAACTACTCGATCAATCATTATGAAATTTCGCATACACGTTGTCCGAGGAGTACATAAAAGAACATATTGTATACCTTTCATCCAGCAAAAAGTACAGTTACTAACCTAACTAACAGTTGAGCGAGCGTATATGCAGGCAAAATCTAATTAAATATAAAAAGATAGAATAAAACAGAACAATATTAATACATTACATTCACATACATACAACATACAGGTTGTCCAGTCATTAATGGATAACCTAAAAATGTCTCATAGGGGAACTGATGGCCGTTTAGAAAAACATATGAAAATAAATCTATCCTAACTACTACCTGAGATATGTGTTTTTTTTTAATTACCATTTATAACTTTCTTGTATACTACGACCATAAATGAATGAAATCCATCGGTTTTTTGTTGTTTTATTATTAAACACTAATTATGCTAATAGATAGACAGTCAAAAGTATGCTATGCTAATATAGCTTGCACTTTTTAATATATTCTTGTTTTAATTTTTTATTTTCATTTTTCTTAACGGCCTTCAGTTTTACTATAAGACATTTCAAGGTTATCCATTAATTACTGGACACCCTGTATATAAATATTATATTACATAGTTTTTAAACATATCTATGTTAGCTTTTACAATGTCTAGTCAAGTTACGAGTCTAATTAATAGATATTATAATATTCTATCACACACACAAAACAACATCTAGTCCAAACTAAGCAGAGCTTGTACAATGGGTATTAGACAATGGATAAACATGTATATACTTTTTATGTAACATAGGTACATATTATACCTACATCAAAACGTGGCAGTCGGTTACACCTGTGGTTACACTAACCATTACGCGACCGAGGCCGCCTATTGTTACCTTATTACTTAACTATGCCATTTAATACCTCCTACATTAATTGATATTCTAATATTTTACGTCGATATTGTAAACGTTTTATTGGGTTATTAATTTGTATAAAGTCATTATTTTGTATTACGACTGTAAAAATACTTGGTGTTATCTTTACTTATTATATAGGTAAATGCGATTGGAAGTTTGTCAGTATGTTTGTTATGCTTTCACGCCTTAACTATTTGACCAATCATCTTAAAATTTCGCATATTCGTTGACAGGGGTACAGAAAAGGAAATAAGGTCCATTTCGTTCAGAAAAATACTGTTCCCGAAATTAATACGAGCGAAACCGCGGCCAAAATCCAGTGTTTAACCCTTTCGCTGTCCCGTAATTAACACAATAGAAAATCTATTGTATCTGATATGTGATTCATAGGACAGGGAACTTGTTACTAAAAAGTATATCTACTTATTTCGAGCATCTGAATAATACTTTTTGTTGACGGTGACGAATTTAAAGTCGAGTATCTTGGGAATAATTTGTGTAGTTATTTAAATGTACTTAGCAAAGAAATAAAGTTTTATGACTCGATTTTACGAGTCAAAATAGATCAATTTGTCTCTTGAACGTCTCGTTTACATTTGTACTTCAGCCTCTCGTGTTAGAAGGCATTATTGTTTTTTAATTCATTGGTGGAAGGATAGTACTCGCTTTAACCACGTCTACTTGAATGTGATGGCCAATAGAATCTGTGCGGAACCAGGTAAGCGTCAAATGTTTACGTGTGTGAGCAAGACAGATCCAGTGATCCTGTGCGCCTGGTCATTATTGGGTTCACGAAAGTCACCCAAGTCACCTGTTAGTGTTTTTAACGTAACGATTGGAATATGCTAATATTAAAAGGTCTATATAAAAGAAAATGCTATGTTTTTATACAAGTAGAGATAGCATAGCGGGCGACCGTTAGACTGCCACGCAGAAGTCTCGAATTCGCTTCCAAGACGTGCATACTTGACTTTTCGAAGATAAGTGCATATTATACATAGTTAATTATCGTTCGTTTTAAAGGAAAACATCGTAAGGAAACCTGCATGTCTGAGAGTTCTTTATAATATTCTCGAACTTATGTGTCTTCCACCAAACCGTACGAGAAGAGGCTCTTACCCAGCAGTGGGGCTATTTACATACAGAGCTCATAAAATATCTTAGTGAAAAATTATTTCTGTTACGCGCTGATTGTAGTAAAGATTATTATCCTAATTTATTACCACACTGAACAACACTAAACTATCTAATATACATTAATGTCACATAGCATTACTGATATAAATACTAGAAAATATAGTTTTTATAATACTACTAATAATTCCTCTTTCGTAGAATACTATACGAACATTCAAATAACGGACACAAAGCACATCTAGACTTGGAAAACCTATTTTTGTGCAGAGGCAACAACTTAAACATTACGCATTCGGCTGAGTCTTCTTCGAAGAGGTTAATGAAAACACAATGTGGGTCTGTGTTTCTGTCTAATAGTGACAGGTATAGTTCCGGAACCCCTGGACCGATTGACTTGTAACTTGGTGTGCAGACACCTTAGAGTCATCCCTCGGTCGAGATTGAATATAAGCCCTGGGGGTCAAAAGATTTCTGAGATATAGGGGTCACAAGGTCATAAGATCAGGGGATATCCACCAACAGAGTGATTTGGAAGTCCAAGGGAGAGGCTTTTGCCCAGCATTGAGACATTACAGATGGCTGATGAAAAAAATGTTACATGAAGACGATGAGGTTGAATCCTGGGTTTTACACCCATCTCTCGTTTCTTATGTACTTATTGTTGAATAATAAATGTGACTACTATAACAGTGCTTGAAAATTTCGGAATGCAAACTTAACACAAAGCAACATGCACGTTGCTCGTTAAGATAACCATTAGCACGTTGAAGTAACTAAAAAGTACCAACTCTTGTACAAAGTAAAGTAAGTAAAGTACTAACAATCCAACCAGCTAATAAATAAAGCACTCTATTTTTCTTTTCATTTACATAAATTAAAATCACATATGTATTTTTTTGCATTTCATCCAACTTAGCCAAAAACACGAGAAATCATTTAAGTGATAACAAAAACCGGGTTGTTTGTTAAAAACTACCGAAACACTGGTATTTCGATGTCGGTGAAACCGGTTGCCATTCTCTCATTGCCAGTGCCAGTCTCATTGCCATTGAATATGAGATCGTTAAACTATTCTACAGACATAGGAACTCCCGCTGCTCAATAGAAAATTGTCTTTTTTAACTAACTAACTTATCTGTGAATGGCATTGTCATCTAATCTTAGTTAAAAAGTATAATTGCCGCACTAGGAATAATTAACATATTGAGGGCAAATTATAAAACAATTTGAACAATAATAAAACATTCAAAGAACTAACGCAACGAACAATGAAACTCGGAATGACACATATTTTGTCCCGCCTGGGATTCGAGCCCAAACCACTCGGCATAGTGGCAGTGAGAAGCGACCGCTACGCCATCCAGGCTGTGAAAAGAAGAACACCCAGACTTGACATAACTATCCAGACTTGTTATTCTTTGTCTCTTTTGCCTCAGCGCTTGTAAAGTCACCATTCCTATCGTTTGAATAAAAATAAAAGCAAATTTCATTCCATATTGTTTCTAGTACTTCGGTAAAATAATAAACGTAACAGCACGTATAAATATAACAACCTTTAATAAATAAGTATAAACGTACATTGGTATGTGAAACATGCTTTTATTTTATTAAAATTGGATAGACTTAATTGGAATAAAATTGGAGAAACTGATATCTAAGTAATTGCTTTCTTTTACGTGGATCAACCGCCTAATGACTTTAATTATTATTATACTCAATTTTATATACCTACTTGTGATCACACTTTTATAACGTAGTACGTACTTATTATAATAATAAATAAGTAATTAGTTAGCCAAATACGAATATTTTATAAGTTTACACTTAGTTAATTTAAAGTGACGAGAGTATTCTAGCATTACTTGTGCCCATGAGAAAACGAAAGTAGAAACTAATGTTGTTACGTGTTATAGATGATGTAATGGTACTAATTGATGTCGTATCTACTTTTAAAAGTGAAGACTAAGCAATTAACTAATAATGTAAGTTTGCGCGTATTTTCAAATGCTGTTTATGAGGCTCCGAGCTTGACTTTGGTTGGTTGAACAGAAAGTTTTTGTTAAGAAATGCCCAGTAAGAGTACTGATAGATGAGTGGGACGTGGTTTGGTCATATATCGGTAAAACGTGGATATGATAAACTAAAATACAAGGCTAACTTTTGCCTATGCATATAAGAAAACACACTTGTGACGTCATGTTTTTTTTTATTATTCAGAAAATTCAGCTTTGTATGTTTATGTCCGCAAATTATTGAAAAGTAGTCGATGTATTTGTACACATATGTACATATACGTTGCATATATAATAGTGTTTTTATAAACATTTTATTTCTAAGATTGCACAGGAATGGAATATTAAAAATATCAGCCGCAGCAAAACGTGGCTCAGCTAGTGTATATATTTAATATATGTATTTAAGTAGACGACGTGACTTGAATTAAACAAGACTTTCTTAGCATTTCTTTTAGTTAAGTATCCTTTTACATATTGGTTTCAAGTTGAAGTACTCATTAATATACTCTTGTGAAAAATAACTCGGCGGTTTGAAACACGCGGCGCCTAAAAAGATAAGTGGCAACTGTAGCAATGTTGGTGAAATCAAGGCCCTAAATATTTAAACAGCTAGGTTGTACACGCATTAACATATTTACATTGGCAATTAGGCGATAACAATGTGTGTGAGGTGATAACATTACTTTACTTGTTGTACAAACTGACACATATAGGTGTCATTCATGTGCTCCAGTTACTTCACAATAATTAGGATCGTAAACTTAATTACTCTAATTGGTTGTCATTATGTAAGTTATTGTACGTACACGTATTTATAGGATGGAAATGTGAAACGGCCACCAGCTACTTACAGACATCATTTCGATTAACAATCCACGATTATTACAGAAGAACATATTGAATGATTCCAAAATTTTATTTTTCTGCTTTCGTTCAAATCGAAAGAATATAATATTATACAAGTTTCTGCCCGCAACCCTGCTCAAGTAAAAGTAGGTTAGGCTAGGTTAATAACAGTCCTCTTTTTAAATAAAATTTGGCCTATGTTACTCGGTGATAATATAGCTTTCTAATTATGAAATAATTTTTAAAATTATTGATTAGCTTTTGAGTTAGATCCTTACAAACAGACAAACAAGAAATAAAATTATCCCTTTTAAAATATTAGTATATACATATATGTATATTTTAATCTACTAAGTATAACTTTATGAATAACAATTCAATTATACATTACAAGACTACGATGTGATAACTCTTTTTAGTCATTAGTCGAACTTACTGTCTCATCGTGCATTTTTGGGCACTACGATAAATCATTTTGAAATATATATTAGTTTACGTATTAATAATAAATAATTAATTAATCAAGGTAATCGTTGTAATCGCATATAATAAAGTAGATTTAGTAAATGCTTATAAACGTTAACCTATTGAGTAGCAACGGCACACCGGCGACCAGACACAATAGATTTTTAATTATGTGTTCTAAGATTTGACAGAGTAATGTGAAATAATATGAAAGGTACTATTGCTATAGATAGGTAGGTGCTTACAGATAATTTTTATTGACTAATTCAGCACAAGGATATTTTTTATGGACATACAAAACATAGATAAAGCCTAATGTTAGGAGTAGACACGAAACATAATTCCGAAAATTTTATAGGCTTAATATACCAATAGTAATATATTTTTTTAGAATGATCACACAAAACTAAATTTAATAAAGCCCTGACGTAATTTTTTTATTTATAATATGCTTAGGTGCCTTGTAATTCTTTAATTTGGGTCCGAAAATAGAACGCTATTTGCAACAAGGTTTTCATTTCACGATTTATAATTAACACAATTCATTATTACTACGATATTAATTTATATTAATAATAATGTTCTCCAGATCGAATTTCGGTCACGGCGGCCAGTCTTAACGGAGACTGGCCATCTGCGCAGGAGATATTATAATGCACAAGCGTGTGCGCAAACACAAGTATACTCTCTGTTCTCTCACTCACGACTGGAGAGAACGGCTTTACGTGCTTTCCGAGGCACGGGGGTGTCTTACATCACCAGCTTCCTAATTCCGGGCTGCTATTGAGATTTCTTAACAGAAAACCCTAATAACTTCGAACCCGAGACCTCATGCACAGCAGTCGCATTCACTACCGCTGCGCCACGGAGGCGGTTATTTATTTAATAATTAATTTATATAATAATGTCATGGTGTACATAACACTTTATCTGTCTATCTATTTATAAAAGTGGATCACAAATCTTGTAGCAGTAATTGGATCCGCAGCATACATCGCATTGGAAGCGAGGTGAGAAAACGTTACGACATGCGTGCAGCAAAATTTAAAATTAGTAAAAGTTGTTTTATAAAGTGTTGCGACCAGATTCCAATAAATACAGTCTACGTGAGAAGAACGGGCTAAAGACTCGCGGAGCTGCACTCTAGTTTGTAGTCTTAATGGCGGACATATCCCAAGGACTTATCATAAATTCCAAACACGATGTCATAACATATTTTCCATTGCCATCTATCATAAAAACGACTGCCTCCATTTTGTCAGATCTGAGATATTAACCTCAGTAGTAGGTAATCCAACGAAAACTTCATAAACGAGAGAATATTGCGGAAATCGTACCTGTAAACGCAATTCCAACATAGAAATTACGAGCCTCAAAGCCCCTCTATTTTGCTTCCCCTTTTCTATCAAGACGCAAGTGAACTAAACATATTGCGAAACTATAACTCAATCCACATGTGTAAACAGTATATTAATTAGAATTTCAACAATAGGTATTTACTCTATAAACATAGAATATAATTAACATTATAAAAACAAAATGAAGAATAAGGTGAAACGTACAAAAGATTTGCAGAATACAGGCGTTGACGACCAAACCGTAATCAGTAACGATTATGTCAAGGAAAGTATAAAATGGTGCAATGCTATGATACCGTCCCCTATATATATACATTGCGAAACTGAAAATGGACAATTCGTGAAAAACTTGCAAAATGTTCACTGGTGTATATGTGTTTTTCTTTGTTATTGGAGCAGGTAAGGAATGGTATATTTATATTGGTCACGACACGTTTAACAATATTTCGCAGCCTTTTAAATGACCACTGCTATTTATAGGTACTAATTGCTACACAGAACCTACTGTATTCGGCTTCGATCCCCGAACAGGACAAATAATAGTGTATTTTATAAAGTGTTGTTTTATTGGTGTTTATTGTATTGTTGGTCAGCCCAGCCCTCTCTGTGATACAGGAATGTTAAACGGAGCGGGGTATTTGCGACTCCTGTGTTTAAGATCTCGGGTTTGAAGCTTGGGCAATTTTATTGGGTTTCTCTGTTAAAGATTAGTAGTAAGAGGAAGTCTGGGCCCCTTACGTAGAATCTAAAATCATATTGGGTGAAATATATAGATATATTTCCGCGGAGGGGTCGTTAGAGATATATCTCTACCGACCCCTTCGCAGATATAGGTATGGAACTTTGTGAAACAACTAATATCTATGTGTTTATTTTGCTTTAATTTAAATTCCCCACCGTTTTTCAGTTTTGGCCGTATTAGTCAGTAGTAGTTTATATAATACGAGGTGTTTAACTATCAAATTGCCGTTGGTGTTCGTCTTCTAATTTCGTGTTTTCAGTACAAAACGGTATTTTTTTTTATTTCAGAGTAGACTATATATGTATATTATTAACACGTATTATTAACTACAAATATCAATTTACTTCTATACAATTTGCATTTAAAGTTATATCGCTTGGTGTCTGTTCGTATTCGTTGTTTCAATTCGCCATAATTACAAGATGGTTAATGTTTTTGTTCATTTAAGAAAGTACATAGTGGTAAGAATACAAGCAAGCATATATAAAAAAAAGAAAATAGAATTGGCCTTGAAAATATTTATGAAATAGTATGAAATCCAAAACGTTACCGTTCTTTATACAAAGCGAAAACTTCATATTTATACCATATAATTATTAACAAAGAACCTGTCCCTGGCAGTTTGTAGAATTTAAACTAAATTTTATTACTTCTGGTAGTTTTACAAGACTATACTTTCAATAAAATAATATTAAGACAAATTTAGAAAACCTAGTACGACCTTTGCTTTACGTAGAACTTTAATTTACGATCAGTCATATTGCATATATTTTAAAGAATCTATAAAAGTCTGCCAGGCTTATAAATAACTTAATGCTTTAAGAATCTCAGTGAAAGTGGTTTTAGATCTTGAATAATATACTAAATAGATTTAGTATTCTGCGTCAATCATGTTTATGTAAATCATTCTTAATATATACAACGAAGGAAAAATAAGCGCGGCTACGCGATATTTTCTACATTTGAGGATACTGAAAAATATAAAATAAATGTTTATATCCTATAATGAATATTCATTTTGAGTTTATATAGTTATATCCGTATTTTAAAAAGTTTCTTTGAACTTTAAAAGTGGATGTTTTATTACAAGGTCGTTGTCATTATAGAAACACCTTTTTTGTAATTATCAATCAAAAGATAACGATAAAAAATGGCTCAGGACAACCTTTTTTCGCACTGCTTCGTGAGTTAGGAAGTTATGGATTTTTGAAATCAACATTTTAATTTCGAACGAACTAAAATAACTAGTAGAGTTTGGATTATGGCGAATGTCAGATGCAACAGAATATTCCCCAAAGGCAAAGTTTGGGCGAATTTTACGCATTTTACAGTCAGTCAGTTTACTAGCGCCCGTTCTACCCACTGACCTCGTCGACTCCCCACGGCCTCTTTCTCTTCTTTTATACATCTCACGACGACATATAATAATAATTGTTGTCAGATATTCAATTGCTTGGTGGTTGTTAATATCATCTATATTCGCTGGAAGGTTACTTTCGTCAATTTATTCTGTCTAGACAGGCTACCGATGTGGTCAATTATGTTATCTAATGTTATATTTGGACCATGAATTGAAATTACAATACACATGTCGAATCTCGATTCGACATATTAAGGTTTCTAATTTAAACGAAGACAGTTTGATTATAAACGTAGCGGCTATATCGATGTCCGGACTTTGCTTTTTTCATTGTTTATATACACATTAATAACTCAATTCAATTTGTAATGATTAAATTCGTTTATTAGTTTGAATTAATTTATCATGTGTAAGTATTTTAATAGTTACATATAGTAATTATGTATGTAATCTTTACAGGTCATGTCTTTGCAACACCACACAAACTCAAACCTGCTATTCACATATTTTTTGCCCCATGTGACCAATTATCATTACTATAATTCTAACTTCCCGCAGAACAGACGTGTATTGCAGTTATTCTTTCCACATTATATTGAACAAATATTACAATTATTATTTATTTTTAACATTTGTTTTGGTTGATACTGAGTGCTGTATAATGTGATAGGTAACTTTTTATGACATAAAATATTATTATTATGTGGAACTTGAATCCTTTTGGCGCACTGAAAGTGGCTACCTAAACCGCTGCACTATTCGCAGTAATATAGTTAAAAAACTGAATGATGTATAGCAAAAAGTAGCTTAAGTAAGTTGATCTATATTTGTATATAATCAGTGATACATAAGATCCATTTTTTGTATAAGAGTAAGAACGTGACCTCTTAATATAATTAGAATTGCGCCGTACAACGTCTTATATTATTAAACATATAAAACAATAGTGCAAGCATTAAAATAGCATGCAATGCGTACACCGTGCATTTAAGTAGCGCGTATTTCCACGTATCGTATGTAACTTATGGCCGTTCGCTCAGGGTGGTTTTATATCGTAGTAAGCGATGTGCGCAAGTGTATTCGAATCAATTCGAATGTATTAACAGCAGACAGTATATAAGTACGTGCGCTGCATCCTTGACCATGTTAAGTAGGCTGCACACAAAAACATACATATACGTACGTGAAATAAATATGTGCAATGCTAATCAAAGCACAACAATTATTTCAAGTGTAGCATAGCAAATCAAAATTACGAAAATATTGAAAATAAACAACTACACCCTATTTAGTTTAAATTAATATACTTAAGCTCCTGCCATATACAATAATAATCTGCCTTTTTTATAAAAGTACCATGTTTATTAGGTTTAATATTTCTTAATAAAAAAAATACAGTAATGTAATAGATATTACTTTTACTTAATATGTTTTAAAACTGCTTTCGCCTAACTACCGTTTGTGTGACAATATAGATCCCGAATAGGTACCCGTTTAAACTGTGCCGCTCATTAGATTAAACTTTATATTCGGACTCTCTCGCGTCTCGTGATATTGTTAATTACAATGAGTTCTTAAATGACTTTGCAATTTTAGGGATTTCTTTGAATTGCCGGGCTCCCTTGAGCTTTAAGTTTTCCTTAAAGAAACACATTTTTAAGTTCGGCTGTAATATGGAAACGTACGTTTTTACAGTTTTTGCTGACGATGACAAGCTGCCCAAGCTTAGATTTTACCACGAGTAAGTATCTACGAGTATATCTTTATATATATATAAATATTCTGTGTGTGTGTTTGTAATTAAACTCCTCTTAAACGGCTGGACCGATTTTGATGAAATTTTTTGTATGTGTTAAGTGGATTCGAGAATGGTTTAGATTTGGTTTTTATATCATTTTTTTCATGTATACCGGACAACGTCTGTCGGGTCTATTATATATAAGTATCTTAATGTCTGGTGTATACTGCATAGATGACGTAGTGGATTGTGTAGTCGACTTACCATTACCATCATAAGTATGTGGGTTCGAGCCCCATACGTTTTTTATTTTATAATTAATAATTAATTTATTGCTTAATTATGAGATTCACAAATAGTTAATCACAGTCCGGGTGCTCTTTGTGTCCGATGCTTGTATGTTTTGTAAAGTGTGCCGCGATAGGTACATCATTTATTCCTGGAGCAGGCGAATCCGTTTTAAAATACATATATCTATTTTGTATTTAGATATTACATCTAAACTTAAATACTATAAGATTTATGTGTTGTATTATTGTAGTTCCTTCGAAAATTACACCGAGCTCCCGTTCAATGATGTCAGTAAAATATTTTCTACGTCTTGGTACAACTCTAGCAGAATATCAAGGTTCTTTTGCCACGGATTTACAGGTAACGTTTAGAAAATACACGAAGTATCTGCTTTTAGAGTTTTAAGTTTAGTTTATAGAGTTTATAAGGATTTATATTGTAATTTACATAGAAACTGTAGGCACATAACACGAAAAATACTCTATGGGAGCTGCTAATAATCATTGCCGCTGTGTATAAATTTCCAGTGTATTGAACTCTCTGACTTTCCTTTACCTTAGTTATCATTGAAAACAAATTAAGTATCCATTCACTAAATGAGTTATTTATTTGGATGTTTGCGATATATTACTGTAGGTACCATTATGCCACAATGCTTATTACTATAATAGGCTTAAGGCAGAAGCAACGGAAATAATAAAAATAATTTACTTCAGGTCATCCCAAAGGGCCCGCGGTGACTGCCATTATACAAGGGTATTTGAAACAAGGGCATAGTAATATCGCTCTCTTAAACTGGCAGTATCTTGCCTCAGCAATATATAATGGTATTGCTGCTTCGTATTTAAACTGGGCTGTGCCGAATGCTTTAAAGGTAAGTTTTAAACTGACTTACATCTGCTCGGCAATAGAAACGATGTTAGAAGATATAGTCGAACATTCTTCAACTAGTCGACATTTCCGACTGCACGGATAGCGTAATAAGTGGTAGTAAGTTGTCATCGCCTCGTCACTACCACTGCGTTGAGTTTTGTGGATTCGATTCTTAAACGGGACAAAAAAAGTGTCATTAATAAATATTTGTCCCGAGTTTGGGCGTTCTTTGAGTCTGTGTGAATGTTTGCAAAATGCTGCGACACAGAAAAAGAGTAATTCCTGTAGAAAGAGAGAGGTAAATAAAAAAATGCGCTCAGAAAAAAGGAGTTTCAAGTGACTAAACTCCCAAGTGTGTACGTAGAATGTAGCCAGAACTAAAGATATATCATAAATATATATCAGAATTGTATTAAATGCAAAGCCGTCTCACTGCCTAAGCCTTCGAGAGAAACAGGTGGCTTTATGTTTAGCTTACGTTATATAATTTAGGCGTAATTTAGGTAAACTACTTGAATATAAGATTATAACAAAAACAAACTCTCATAACATTATTATAATCTGATAACATAAACTGTATTTAATATCGTTTCGTAGCCTAAAGCTATAAGATTTTAGAAAACATGTTCAGCAGTTACGATAGAAACTACTGCAAAGCGCCCACATATTCCTATTATTGTAACTATTAGTTTCACTCTTGTCGCTGTTCGAACTTTAGTTAGGCTGAGTGAATAAGGTTCATTTTAACGGTGCTTGTATACGAGTACGACGCTAGTAGCCGGTGGGTTACATACGCCGACTACACTCGCGGGTTACGTGCGTAGGCTCCTCCCGCGAGTTACGTGCGCAGGCTACACGCGCGGGCTAATTTCATGGGCTACATGCGCAGGCTAATTGCATGGGCTACATGCGCAGGCTACTCACATGGGCTACATACCCGAGTTAATAACCCGGGTTACTTGCTTGGGTGCCTCTATTTTTGTCTTATACAAGAGCTATAGCAAACAACGAAAATTTCTTATTAAATACTGTGAAGCATAATTTTGTCTTATGCAGCTCAGTGACCAATTTGCTGACACTCTTATGAGACTTTCTGAGGCCGGCATGGATTTGAATAAGACGCACTTAGTAGGACATTCCCTTGGAGGTCAAATAATGGGCATGACTGGAAATAAAATGGTTAGCAAGGGCGTGCTGCTGCCATGGTAAGTATTATCATATCTATTATACTATATTAAAAATATTAAATATTACTTTTACAAAATATATAAACGTTTTTCAGGATTACTGGCTTAGACCCTGCGGGTATCATCTTTGACTCTAAACCACCGCGTGATAGATTGAGTCCTAAATCCGCTCTCTTTGTTGACGTGATACATTCGGATCCAAACAAATATGGCAGCAAGAGAGCCCTCGGCACGGTTGACTTCTGGCCTAACTACAGAAATATTGGTCATGTCCAACAACCTGGTTGTGTGAATCAACCAAACCTTTCATTCACCCTTGCAGGTAATTTTTGATATACACGTAATACTAGACTATTACTTATAAATGGTTTAAAAAAAGCTAAGTAGTTTACAAATTTAATTTTTGTTATTTCGACGAGTAAAGCGTAGTAACGTATTTATTGCGGAGACTGTTGGACTGCCACGAAGAGGTCTCGAGACCGATCCCAAGGCGCGGCTTTTCGACGTTATGTGCGTTATCAAAAAGTTGATAATCGCTCGCTTTAACGCCGAAGGAAAACATCGTGAGCAAACCTGTATGTCTGAGAGTTATTCATAAAATTTTCCAAGATATGTGAAGTCATCCAACCCGCACTAAGGCCAGCGTGGTGGACTATGGCCTTATCCTTCGCACACTGAGGAGAGGCCCGTTCCCAGCAGTGGGATAGTTTAATACAGGGCTGATATTATTATTATATTATATCTTCGACGGATACAATCATGTTTTCCTGTTGTTCCCAGATCGCGGAGACGGTAGTACAACATTAGGGGGTAAGTTTAAATAAGTGACAATATTATATAATTTTAAGTTTAAGTCTCACAATATTCAGAGAGCATTTATATATAAGTTAAATGTCATACTATAACTCTAACTTAAACTAACGATATAAAGACTAGGTACTAAGAATAGTTTTTGAAACCGACTGTAATAGCACGAGTTTTGTACAATTACTTCGCAAACTATATGGCCTGTATCAATGCTACCATTCAGGAAAGTACTGTTGAAAGACCAGAAAAAGACTTCCTAATATTAACTTCTGTTAAATAGACATTTGCGTGCCAGACCGTCAGAATTGTTATCACATTCGTAACGTCACCTTAATTACTAACCATAGGCTAGTTATAATTACATTGATTCTTGGCACTGATACTAGAGATACATCAGTCAGTCCTGTCCGATATGATACGTAAATTATGTAGGTAGGACAAATCGATTGAGTCACAGATACGGCGATGATGATATATTATTTGGCAGTGTCCGACATCAAGCCTACATTATGAATTATATGCTTTGATCTGATTTCTTCTATTATGTATGTCGTGAATGTTAACATACATATGTCGGCGAGTCACTTGTCAGTTTATGTTGCCCAATAAGTGAACCGATTTCAATAGTTGTAGAGTAGGCATCTGTACGTGTTTAATTACTTCAAAAAATACAAATTTGAAACATTCTGTTGATTTAAAATGAGTCATTGCATATGTATTTTTACAAAGGAACTAAAGGAAGCTTCAAAGGCTTTGATGAACTAGTATTCTTGTGAATCAATTGAACTAAACTGAGGGCTTGGTACTATTAGGTTCATGTAATTGTGCGATGGCTAGGACTCTCAGTCACAACCTATCAATTCACAAGTACGATCATTTACGTGTGTGCTATCTTTCAATATAATGTTTTGTTTGTTCATTTAGATCTATGTAACCACAACAAATGCTGGGAGTATCTACTCGACGCAATGATGTACCCAGGAACAGTCTTGGGGTCTTACGCCAAAAATTATAGAACCTGGAAGAATTATTCAAAAAAACAAAGAACCGAGACTGTGCTCGAACTTGGCAAGTTTGAACCGAATGCGTAAGTTTACAACTCGTTGCTGCTAGAAAAACTTCGTAAGATATTTTGTTCGAAAAAGCTACAAATAATGACTGGTTCGTAAATGTAGTACCTTTTCTTAGGTTGTAGGTTTTATAAATGTGGCCTTACTACGTATGATTCGATCTTAGTATATGGTAACTAAAAACACCCGTAGGTAAGTCATTGAATCAGCAGTGCTCATAGGGTAGCTGTATATGTAGAGTAGAGGCTGTGAAGTACTTTCACCCAATAGAAAATCGTAGCCAAATAACCTTTTGTTGTGTTTCTACGGTGATCGGGATTCTAGACTCGTTGAAGAGAGACAGCTACGTGTAAGTAATAGTGCTGCATATATACTATAGTTTACATTTAAAGTGTTATACAGCGTGTAACGGAAAGGCGTTGTCATATTTAAGCGTCACATACTACAGTCACACAAAATCCTATTAATATTCTAAAAGTTTGTGAGATGGATGGATGGATGTTTGTTGCTCTTTCACGCAAAAACTACTGAACCGATTGCGATGAAACTTGGTATGTAGATAGCTGAAGACCTGGATTAACACATAAGCTACTGACCATCCCTATTTTCACACGGCATTGGGACTTGCGCAGTTGAAACCGCGAGGCGTAGTTAATTCAAAATAATTTGTTTTGATCCGGGGGCTATTTTAAGACATACATTACGGTTCTAAAATATGGCCACACTTTTTTGTTATACACTGTATAATTGTTTGACAACTTGATTAAATAAAAAAGAAATAAAAATAAAATTAGACTGTAGCGCGAAAGGTAAATTTGAAACTAAAAAAGGCGTGTAGTACAATAAAATCTTCAAATAAACTGGCTATCCGTAACGTTCCCAGTGCACACATTTGGTAGCGGGCTATATTTTACACAGGCAGTAAAGAACCGGCGCATCGCTGCATAGAGTGCTAAACATTAAACACTAAGAGTGACAGTTGACTAAAAATATAGTGCCTAACTTACAACTATATTCATGTGTAACAATGTCTGATAATTTTTAACAGTCGTTATACAAACAATATATTAATTATTACTATAAAAAGCATATCTGACTCATTCCTAGGAAAACGCCGTCCTTTTTGTTTTCCACTCCTCTTTAGTTATCGCAAGTAGGGTCTAATCCTTTCAGAGGTATCCAGCCTATCGAATCATCTCTGCCTGGCTTGCCTCGCTAATATAAATGTGATTTTACTGGTATAATCGCTGAACAAGCTGATGAAATATAGCTTGGAGATAAGATAACTAAAATCTGAACATATAATAATAATATTATTCTACCAAATACACACAACACCATCTAGCCCAAACTAAGCAGAGCTTACTAGACAATGGACAAACATACATATATACTTTTTTTTTGTAAATACATACATATTATACATAGAAACACTCAGACCAAGACAAACTAAAATATATATATTTAAACATGCAACATAATTTGATAAATCTCTTGATATTAATTGGATAAAAATAAAACATGTCAATTCTATCAGAAACGTTAATCATAATATCGTCAAATTAACACGTCGATTATCATTAAACAAATGCTTTTTTTGTGTCCAAAACAATTTATATCATTTGATTTTTGGTGCTTACATTATGCACGGTATACAGTCATTAATACAACCATCAAATATGGTCATAGGTCGCTATTCTTTATACAGAATATAGCTTTATAATAAATAGCTATCGTTTTATTCGTAGCTGATAACATGACATAGAACTTTTATTCCTAACTATTATTACCTTTCTAGGGCATGTCAGACTATTGTAAGTTAGCCTCCTTAGCTCTATAGTTAGCAACAAGTTAGATGTTGTTAAGATTGAAAAGTCTTTGTTAGTAGAGTTGGCTTCGTGAATATAAACCTAATTCAGCTTAGAATACAGAGCTTTCTGGTAACTCATGTTATATATTTTATTGATTTCAGGTACCCCGGAGACTATTACTTCACGACAAGCGATGCGTCACCGTTCGGACTTGGCGAGGACGGCTTGTAACCCACAAATACACGTATATATTTATGGCTGTGATTGTACATATATTATTATTATGTCGCGACCTAATCATAAAAACGTAACCATAAGATTACTCCCGTAAGGAACCGTCCATACTTAGCGTTATCTCAGTACTCGAATATAATTTAACGATAGGTAATCAAATTATTATAAAAGTTTTCTCTTGGTATCGTATTTACACCGTGGTTGCACTCGCATGTCCTAGCCCGGCGACATTTTCATTTATACCTGTGATTTCACTTAAACTAGGGCAGCCCGATTATGGATGTGCTTTTGGACTACAGAAGATCGGTGATTGTGTTTCTGCGGCGAGCAGGGTTTTCAAGTTCGTCGCGCTGTTAGTGTAGGGGTTAGTGTCATTAATAATTCTTCCTGCCATCAGATGGATCATATACTTATATGCCATTTTGGTAGTACAAAAATTTGATCTAGCTCTAAGAATATAAGATTGTTAAATTATATGTATAAAAATAATTGTGTTATCCTTTTTGTACGTATTATTATGTTTGAATAGCAAAGTAAATGTAATAACATCGATAAGCATCTAAAATGACACGTATAGTTAAAAATAAACGAATAAGTAAAATAAACCGTGATAAAATCTATGAAATGTATTTTATTTTTGTTTCGGCGATATAAAGCGACGACTTCATCTAGTTGTAGGGAGCCTTTCTAGTAAAAGGTCAATTAGGTATTTAGTATGTTCTGCTGACGATGTCTCTGCTACGGAATGTTCGAGAGTGAACTAAACAAACCGACATAAACACGAGGTGTCTGTTTAACTTACATTATCTACTTAAGTTAATATAAGCGGCAGCTACTACTCGACGGCCTGAACATGCTAAACGTGAACAAATCCTCAACGTTAGTGTGGGTAGATGTCGTCTACCATGTTAATAATTTAGTAGCTCACGGCGTACTTACTTATATTTTGAGTATTCGACTCTCTATAATAATATGCGTAAGTAAACCAACTCTACCTATTATTTTATTGATTACACTGGGGAACAGTCATTTTGCGGCATGATAAGTTGAAGTAAATTTTGTGTAAGTTCAGTATGCTGAATACGAGGAAAATATCAGATTTTAAATTGACTATAGTTTATGAGATAAGACTTTATAACTACTAGACTGAAAGGTCGAAATAAAAATACAATTACGTATTAAATACATATTTTAGATGTGGCTATATAATAAGGACAAGAAAACTTAATAGAAATGCTATTAAAAAAATCATTAAAAAAATATTATTAGAAAAATTATCCGTAAGCTTTTCTATTATGTTTATGTTCAGGACAATCCCGTATTAAACTCAAGCAATAGTCTGCCATCATATGGCTGTCCCATCGACCTTGGTATATTTCTTTTATTGTTCTAATCTCCTGATGGAACCGTTCTTTATGTTGAATATCTCACAAACCAGAGTCAATCTATACAAAGTAAATACATTTTGGGTATGACTGATGAAGGTGTTTATTAAAACCAGTAACAGAATTAAAAAAGCAGGGAAAAAAATTGTTTCTCTGTGTTATATATATTGCTCTGTCCCGGAATACTTATGTAATATTTAATGCTTTTGAGCCAGTTTGGTTAGTCAGTAAAGTAAAGATTTAATAGGAAAGTATACAGTGAGTCATTACTTATACCCGCTGAATGGATATTTAAGTATTTCATAACATTTTTCAATTTTTTTTTCTTGTTTATAGCCTGGAAATCGTCCTGGTGGTTACTATTAATAAAAATAAGATATATCGCAACCTCAATTAAAAAAAATTGTTTATATATCACGCACATATATTACGAGTATGACTTTACTTACATTCACGTCTTAAATATGAGTACATTTGTCTGCTTGATAACGCATAGAAAAGTAATTATTGAAAAACATAGCTATTGATTTGAAATTTGGTTACCGGTAATTACTGCTACCGAAGATAATGATTCGTCGAATATCAAGCAAATTAATCATCCAAGAGCAAGAATTTTTGCACAAATCATTAAAGCACTTAAAAGGCAAATGGATTCTCTGATGCGGATGCCAAATGGATTCTCAACATTTTTATAGCTGCCTCACTACGTACCTGTTCTATTGTTGCCAAGATAAAGCCTTCAATTATAGGTAGAGCTATTGTCTGAAAGTAAAACCCGGGTAACTTTAGCTTTCATGTTACAATCTGTGTATATTTATATACACTTTCATTTTCACGAGGAAAAGACATGCAATTCATAGAGATAAATACATACTCGGATGTCAGACGACAACTGTCTAATAATTACATACATACCGAAACATTTATCCGCTCTGGAATACGACCTAAATGCAGCGACGGAGTGACAAATGGAGCAACCCACTCAAGACTTCGCGTAATTTCAAGCAAAACGAAACTCGTGTCCGTTTGTAAAAAATACATAAATATATCAGACGGACATTGTTGTAATAACATGTTTTTGTTTCCTGTCAGAATACCTCTAGATTATAATCTAGGGACGGAAACCTGTACCCGGCAAATGTCAACAACCCCTAATACCCTCAGTATTACATCCCAATGTGATAAGGGGTACCTATACGTACGATGTTGGTACATACGTAACATATTGTGTACTATTGCTATATTTACTGTTATGTTTGCTTGGATATTTCTTAGTTCTAATAAAAATCGGACCCATTAGTCAATATTGACGATCTCAGTTGTAATAAAACTGCTTCTGAGAATTTCATATTTCATGTCACTCTCTACAGTACCTAGTTTATTACCTTGGTAAAATTAGATTGAATTAATACAATAAGTAAATAAATATATAATCGTATAAAGTAAACAAATCAGTTTTATTTTCTGTATCTTAACCTATTTTAAATAATTCGCACTATGTGTACCTACTTGGTTGAGGTACCATTATAGCTCTACACATATTGAGGCAATGTTTAGAGGCAGTAGTTATTGCTCTGTATAGTATTAAGGGGCTCGTGTTGCATTTGCTTTTTAGTATTGTTCCTAAAGGAAAGAAATGCGAGCTTCAAAGAAATCACATCGTTAATGCGCACCATACGTAAGCTCTTGAGTTATAGTTCTATCAAAGACCTACATAAAGGGCAAAAACAGGATAGTCCATCAGAGTAATACGTAGAGAATAATTCCCCTGGGCAAGGTTGGACCATGAGCGAAGCTGTCACCCGCCACACTGTTTAAATACAGCACTGAAAACGATTTTTAAATGCAACTCCTTAGGCTATGAGTCGCTGGAAGCACGTATACAAACTGTTACAGTTTTTTGACTTGTGTGAACATCACGATGACTTGCAGATGTATGACATAAATGTCTTATGACGTACATTTTGAATAGCTAAACTAAAAATATTCGCGTAAATAGAAGCCATGAATTCGATATCAATATCTCTCTTATTCTTAGAAATTCGGGTTAATGAAAGAAGTCCTACAAAGTGTTTGATTTCTTACTTTATTACGAGTATTCTCCAGTTACTTATTGTTTTTTCAAGATTTAATGATACTTTTCAAATCTCTAGATCAATTTGTTACACAAATTTATGTTTGTAATATTTGATACAAGATTTAATAGCCAGATAACATTATGCAGCCATTATGTGTATATCGTATCATGCTCTGAAAATCTCATGTTTTCTCTTTGATAGTGGGTAGAACGACATAAAAGCCTCACACGTCCCAGTGACCAACATGTCAAGTCGATATTAAATAGCTTGCTTACGTGCCACGGACGGGGTTAGACAGCACAAATAAATCGGTCAACTACTCCACGATCTCGTATCAACACAAACAAGCTATTCTCTCAACGTGACTGCGCAAAATTCTTTGCTAGCATTATATTGACTCAGCAATTAAAATGATAAACATTTGCCTATTTGTTGGTTCATTCCGGGTTTAGGGATAAATACTTACATAGACAGAATACAGAGCTGTGCCGGCACGACTAATTGACCTAATTTGAATAAGCTTTCAGTCGGCATTTTCACGAATTTAGTTACAGTTGCTCAAAAGCAACGCAGATAAATAAAAAGTAATAACATTTTGCCGCTTACGTTTTTAGATTTAGCCGCCGATTCCCGGTACTTTTTTGCTAACTAGAGTCTGACAAAAGCATTAGTCTATAAAATGTATTCGATTTTAAAATTGAACCATGCAGATTTTAAAGGCGAACAATTTTTCAAATGGCGAGACACAATAGAATATCTACTGTCCGTGGTCACCGATGACCGCGGCGTGCGGCGAGCGGATATTCAAAACATGCGAATGGATAAAATGGTTTCATTCAATTATTCACATGGCCAGTATTCATCCCTAACAGCACATTAAGGATATTTATAGAAACGCGGTGAAATGATACGCAGTGATAAAGTGCACCGTGAAACAATAAATTAGTTAGATTTAGTAGCGATCAACAAGGTCGTGTAAAATAGCGAAAGGGCTAAACCGAGCACGGCAATTTTCATTGCGTTTTAACGTTGGCGGGACGCAACCAAAGTCGTTCGGTACATCTGTTTGACAATTTACGCTTTTAATAATAGCCGACACTGCCTTTGAATCGGTCGCGCACGAATTAACAACCGGCAAAATTAAAGCCTTCAAACTTTTTGCAGAGCCAGCAGACCGATAGAGCGCGTTCGTTTTGCCCTTATTTAGCCGCGGGGGGATTTTCTCAAAATTAGAAACGTCCCAAATCGGCTTCGTTACATTGTACGTCGCGGTAATAGAGTTGTTGAGGAAAATATCGAATAGTCTGTTTTGTTGCTTTTGTATCAAGTTGCCGCTACATAAATCGATGGATAAAGTTACTGTTTAACATTGAACGCTGTTACAATACTCTCGAATAAAGGGATTTATAAACAGCGTAATTGATATCTAGATACGTGCCATGTCGAATGACAACTCTAAGACAATAGGAATCTGACATTATACATACATATGTATGTATAACACTGTAATCACACATAATGTGGTGCCTTACACTCACGCATAGCTCGCTATGTTTATACAACATGTCACAGATATAACGCACAACCTCAAACACCCCAATTAGATTATTAAATCGTTACAATAATATAATCATTAAAATGTTACTTTTATGTACTTAAATATTTTAATTTAACGAATTAGATATATCTAACATTATTGCCTTTTTTGCTTAAAAAACCTTATTGCCTTGAATTATGATACATTTTCGTTTAATAAATTAGTCACTATAATTGAATTCGTTTTAATTATTTTATTGAAAAATTATTTATTTCAAAAATTATAAATTAAATTATTTTAAGGATAATAACCTCGGGCACGCCACAATAGTGGCGATAAGATCCGTTTTTGAGGAGTGGCTGGCGAGACGGCATGGCGCCCTCACCTTCCGGCTGACACAGGTAATGACTGGCCACGGTTGTTTTGGCCAATTTCTGTGTCGCATAGGCCGGCAAGAGACGCCCGGTTGTCACCACTGCGGAGACTGCCGCGACGTTGTTGAGGACTCGGCGCTGCACACTTTGGCGGACTGTCCCGCCTGGGCATCGCAGTGCCGTGAGTTGATCGCGGCAGTCGGTATGGTTGCCCTCTCGCTCCCGGCCGTGGTTCAGTCCATGGTCCGGAGTGAGAGGTCATAGAACGCCGTCGCCTCCTTCTGTGAGAAAGTAATTTCCGTCAAGGAGGCGGCGGAGCGGGAGAGAGAGCGCTTAAACCCTCTCCCCAACCGCAGAACCGGGCGCCGGAGGGCGCGAGATGATCTCAAGCCACGCTGAGGTTTGACCTGGGGGTGGCGGGCTTCGAGGGCCTGCCCGCCATCCGATCAGCACCAGGTCCGAGAGGCAGCGTGCGTGTTCCTACGCGCGCCTCTGTGTCGTATCCGTCTCCCCTCTAGGAGAGGGAGGGGGGGACAGTAGGGATTTTAAAAGTAGTGGTGACGAAAGGGTAGTTCTTATCGTATAGTGGCCTGCCGTTTCATACGGTGGCGAAATCTCGGCGAGGTCGCGACTGTATGTAAAAATGATTCGCGCGGCCCCGCCAGTTGCGGTTTTGTCGAGGAACACCGTGGTAGGTTTAGTCGGTATTACCGGAAGGTCCATTCTTATCATCATTACCATCTTTCTTTTACCCCGGTGAGTCTGACATGGCCCTTCCGCCCGTCCCCGCGGAGGGGTATGTGACAATGCATTACCCCAAGCAAAAAAAAAAGAAATAGAGATAAAACCTATATTAAAAATTGCTGGAATTGATTCAGTAGTCGATTTTGAGTAAACTACTTTCAGGATGTGCGTTTATTATGTTATATGTTGTATATGTCTTATTACGTAAAGGACGCGCCTCTTGGCCTCTACCGGGCACACTTTCAGATCCAAAACAAGTCTTTCTATTCATGCTATTGTTGCTGAAATTTTCCAAACTGCAACCAAAAATGATTTGCTTGACCTGGAAATCAAGCTCAGGCGAGGCAATTATTATAGAGACTTAATAAATAATGAAGCTATGTTTTATTGAAGTATTAATATAATTAATGAGTAAACAGGTTGACATCAATAATTTATACCAATAAACATCGACTCATAGATCGTATCTTCGTTCATATTCAAAACATACTTCAGATACTATACGACAAGGACATAAAAATAGGGCGCCGTACTAAAAAAAAGTTGGTACTATTATATAAAATACTTATCGCTACGATGTTCGTCTGTCTGTTACAGACGAGTTTCTGAGTATTTCACGTAAATAATTGAAATTTGGCACAGTTATAATAAGCAGTTATCCAACTAGATACGAACTTTTCGTCTATATGTGAAGTTCAATATGGAGTCGAATTTTTGGGTAGTTTTGGCAGCTGGCATATTATTATGGAAAGATATTTTTTGTTCATTGTATAGAGTATCAATTAAAAGTGTGCCTCTTCTTTTAAGGGAGTTTTATTAATTGGTTAGTTTGTGTTAATTATGACTTACACTGTTGAATTTTTCATTTACATATTTCAGACGGTGCAGTCACAAAAATGTGTTTTTAGTTTACGCGAAATATTTCTAATTTTATTACTAATAATGTTCAGTATTACTTTTTCATACATCTTTGACAGAACGTAATATTTAATGGCCTCCGTCCAGTAGTATCCGTGCTTCGACCTCTAGGGGATTTATATGGATTTTAGTCTACATAGATCCTTTTATCGAGTGTGATCCGCTGGTGGATCTATATGGACGCCTCCGTCCAGTAGGATCCCCTGCTTTGATCTCCTGGGGGATTTATGTGGATTTTTTATCCACCTTATTGACAATTCATGACAGACTTTTTTTTTATATTTTCTTGCTTTCCGACTGCAATACGTTAATGAAATGATAAATTCTGAGTAATGTCAATAAGGTCGAAAATCGCATGCACCTGTTTTTTGTAAGCACTATCAATGGCTGATCAAGTTTGTTGTCATTTGTTTTGTAGACGTTCATTTGTTTTGTAGATACGTTCAACAACAGTTTTTACTTACAAAATAGGCTTTAATTATGTTAACATTTGATATGCAATAATAAGAAATAGCTGAAATTATAAACATACTTATATCACAAGTAAGAAATTATTTACATGTTAGTTACTATTAATTATTACTACACTAATAAAACTGTGGTTGGTGAGATGGAAATATTCATGTAACTGACATTGACGATGATCAATACTGGAAAATTTACGAAACATGGAGCTAAATATATATTATTATTATTAGACTAACTTTAGGCTTAATGTTTAACACGCAAATCTCTGGAACCAGTCACTTTAGTGACCAAAGTAAAAAAATACATATTTGCAATAGATTTAATGGTGATTTGTTTAATCACGCTGGTACCTAAACAAGCAGACTAGAAACCATAAACGTTAGTTGTTGCTAATGATTCCGCAAGACCTAGCTAGTATGTATATGTTCATAAACGTACGCGGTAAATAAAAAAATCTACGATATGTACGCGAATTAAGATTTAAAAAAAAATTATGACGATAATAAAATTTAAATGTACAGCATACTCCTTTCAGCAAAAGCAAAAAGAGAGCTTAATATCAGGAAACTATAATAGCTGTTTCGTTACCGTTTCCAGTATGTCGTAGATACGTTCAAAAGTGTTATACACAATTTTTTTCCAACTTATGTTATGTACCTATCCCCGTGGTACAACTAGTTGGACATAATTCCACCGTTGTGCTACGGGTCATCTATATATTAATACGTGAAGCAAAAACTTTGTACCCCTTTTTACGAAAATTGCGCGGACGGAGGAGTATGAAATTTGGCACAGCTAAAGTTTATATGGAGAAGGAGGAGCGAATCCTAATATTTTTATAAAATATGCATTAGAAATACATTAAATTAATGGAAAAACACTACACGCACACAACCATGCATTTGACACAAGCAATCGAATCGCGTTCGTAGTATTTCGGCATTGTTCGGTTGACTTGGTAGAATGCTTCGTAACTATGGTACATATATATGTATGTGGAGTAGGTGACTAAATAAAATGTGATTATAAGGGTTTTAAGTTATAGACAATAAAACTATAATGACGATCAAATTTAAAATTTAAATATATTATGGCGAATTTCAACCACTTGGCAACCGCTAGTAATCATAAATAGCAAAGAAACTAAAATATAAAATTTTAGGGAGATGTGTGTTGTCAAAATCTCCCAAGTAGATCCCCTAGGGGATCCATGTAAATAGAAATTCCAAATAGATCCACCAGGGGATCTATGTGGACAAAAATTTCAAATAAATCTCCCAGGGATCTAAGTAGTAGTCGATCCTACTGGACGGAGCATTTCAAATAAATCCCCTATGGGATCCATGTGAATAGAAATTCCAAATAGATCCTCAGGGGATCTATAATAAATCCTCCAGGGGGTCGAAGTGGACGGAGCCATTTAATGTTATTTAGTTCATACTAACCACCTTTTAATATATTAAGCGCTTGAAATATGTATAGATAGCTTGTCACAAAAGCAATACAAAGTAAATATTATCTGGCTAACGGAAACTTTCGTCAAATCAGGTAGTGAAGCAAATATTATACTTAAAGATTTTCACCTCGCAAGTTCATTCTCAACATGCAACTAAAAACGAGGTGGTGTTTGCATTCTTGCGAGGAAACATATTATTATAGACTTTAAACTTTTTGACATTGGTAAATATAACTTGTTAGAAAAGACATTCGAAATATGTGGTATTCAAATTCCGTCGATCAATAATTGTATTATATATTTTGTCGGCCTCGATGGCGTAGTGGTTAGTGTAACCGACTTCCACGCCTGAGGTCGCGGGTTCGATTCCCGCACAAGACAAATATTTGTGTGCATGAACATGGATGTTTGTCTTGGTCTGGGTGTTTCTATGTATAATATGTATGTATTTACAAAAAAAAAAAGTATATATGTATGTTTATCCATTGTCTAGTATCCATAGTACAAGCTCTGCTTAGTTTGGGCTAGATAGTGTTGTGTGTATGTGGTAGAATATTATTATTATTATTAATAATTGTATTGTTTTATGTGTTTATAGGACCCCATATAGTGACATAAATATATTTTATACAAGACATGACATGATTTAATTAACGCTGACGTGGTCGGAGGTATTCTTGGAGGATAACATAAACAAAGCATTTGATATTTTTCACGACACCTGCATTTTTTATAATTCAAGCTTCCCAACCAACAAAATAAAATTTGCGGTTACTGTAAAACACCTAAATGGATAACAAAGGGGCATAAAAACCTCTACTAAACAAAAAAGAGTGTTGTGGTACCATTATTATAAGTTAAAGACTCGTGAATTAAAAATTAAATATAAAAAACACTGTCTGATTTTAAAGAAATGCATTAATAGATCTAGAGTTAATATGAATTTACATTACATGGTAAAATCTAAAAACAAATGTAATGCGTCTTGGGATATAATTAAAGATAAAGTAGATAGGGTTCAATACTGTGAAAATATTGAGGCTGTTTTTCAGAAAGACCAAGTTACAACAGAACCAGACAAGATTGCTGAAGCTTCTAATTTATTTTTTATCAGTTTAACCAACAACTCATCTGCGTTATTAAACTCAAAATGTTCCACAAATATACCGAGACAAAGTTTTAGTCTATTCATGACACCACTCACTCATGTCGAGGTCATTATTGCTAGAATAATATTTCCTGTACTCAAACAGTTAATAAACGTCTTAATGTCAGAAGGAATATTACCGAAAAATTAAAACTATCTATAATGAGGCCTTTACATAAAAAAATAGTAATACCGATATGCACAATTATCGTCCCATAACGCTGATACCAATATTTGCCAAAATATTTCAAAGAGCTTTGCACAGTCACTTATCAAAATTTTTTAAGAAGTTTAATGTTATAAGAGAAGAGCAAAATGGATTCCAAAAAAATCAATCGGCGATCTTAGCTGCATTTAAATTAGTTGAGAATATCACTCGGCATATTGACAAACGCACACTCATTTCAGTAATGTTCTTCGATATGAGCAGATCTTTTGATTTCGTCCATCACAAACTGCTACTCCAAAAATGCGAAAAGTATGGCATACGAGGGCTTAGCCTCGATTGGATAAAGAGTTACTTGACAGGTCGGAAACAGTTCGTAGAGCTGAGAAACATAAACAAGGAACTAACACAAACTAGCTACAGATCCAGCCCTCAATCTAACAACTATGGTGTGCCTCAAGGCAGTATTTTAGGATATCTTTTATTTCTGCTTTATATAAACGACTTACCTTCTATTACAAAACATCAGTGTGTTCTGTTTGCTGATGACGTAATCAATTATTATTGCAAATTAAGACAAAACTGGACAATATGATCAATGTATTTTAAACTGCATGGAATATAATAATTTACAGGTAAATTTAACAAAAACGGAATTAATTACATTTCATAATTATAATAATTTTGATAAAATTTATATTAATTTCAATTTGACATGCAGAGATGAAATAATAGAAAACGTTGACAAAATATAATTCCTAGGATTAACATTAGATAAGCACTGCAACTGGAAGTCTCATATACAATCAGTGTGCAAAAAAACTGCACAAGTTTGTAATTGCACTTAAAAAAATTAAGCGTACTTCTGGATAGAAAACGGCAATAATAGCTTACCACGGCTATGTTCCTTTGGTCCTAAGATATGATTTACTTCTTTGGGGAAATTCAACCAATGTAAATGAAGCATTTATTGTACAATAAAGTGTATTAGAGCAATATGCGCAGTTGATACATTAACACCGTGCAAACGTTTATTTAAAAACTAAAACTTCACACATTAGCAGGTCTATACATATTGCAGGTGTGTAATTTTGTAAGAGATCATACTTTTTAGGAAATATGAAGATGAGGTGGATTCTAGAGTCAAAAAGAGATCCATCAAGACTGATAATTAGCCTATGAGAAAAATGCCTTGCCTCACAAAAATTGTTATGTCATGAGTGTCATGACCGTTAAAATGTATAATAGAATCCCAAAATATATAAGAGAATTGCCAAATGGGCAATTCAAGAAAACACTGAATGATTGGTTATTAGAGAAATGTTTTTATAAGGTAGATGAACTGGTACAAATCTTGATTTGAGACACTTTAATGATATTTTACTTGACAATGGTGCCAATTCTGTTGTCACAAAATTCACTTATCTTAGCTAAAAATCTCTAAAATTTATTTTAGTCCTGTCACTTTTAGCGATTTCAGAATACAAAATGTCGTTTGACAGGATTAACTAAATTTTAGAGATTTTTAGCTAAGATAAGAGAATTTTGTGACAACAGAATTGGCAACATTATATACAATTATAGTTTTTTATTTTGATTTTATTTATATGAATTGTTGTCATTGCATTCTAATCTTATTTTGACATGACTTTAAAATGTATGCTTAATATACCTACGTATCACCTGAAAATTATTGATTTTAAATATACATATATTGCTTAATATTGTCTTATGTTTACGCGAATGTTATACATTGAAATTAAACACTTTATACGGATTTTATCGCGTTGTTTATTTTAGATTTCAGAACGTTGGGACAACTACCATCTTAGTCTCCCCGTGAACATGGCTGCTGTAAAGCAACCGAAACGTCAGGGCAAAGTTTAAACTTAAATATAAATAGTTTTAATAAGAAAATATATAGCTTAAATAGTAGTACAATTCAATAATAGTAGTGTTAGAGTTTTCAAAATTATGTAATAACAGTGTTCAAAGTAAAATAAACAACGCGATAAAATCCGTATAAAGTGTTTAATTTCAATATATTGCTACTTATAATTATTATAAATTCTTTGCATGTCGGGTAATTAATAATAAAAAATATATAATATGTATAGAAAACTATACATATTATATATTTTTTTTGTTAAATTGTAAACGTTTTGTTTCAGTTTAATATTGATATTGTTTAAATTGTAGGTCTTAACTTAGTTTGAAATTATATTTTAATTGCATGCTGTGGTCTCCTATAATTGAAGGAGTACACATTTTTTGTACATTTTGAAAACAAAAGGGTAAATTGCAGTGTATTTTCTTTGTTGGAGATCCTTAATAAATAAAAATAAAAAATAATAAACCGCCGAAATATGTGAACATTTTTTATCATGTACATTTTGAACAACTTACTACCATGTTTGATGCAAATAAATACCTAATCATTTCATTTCATGAACCAAATAGCCGAAACTATTCGTGAACTATTTTGGTTATGTGTTAGCTTTTAAGATTATTAGGCTAACGCATAAGGTTGCAATATGATTACCTTGTATAATGTCCGAATGTTGTATTTATTTTAGGCATTTTTGTTCATTTTGAACATGTCACTCACAAAATATTCTAAACTACAAAAAACAAAAACAAAATGTGTACCTGTCTTTCCTTACACAGATAATCGGGCGGTACAGAAACAACTTCATCGATTGCACTTTTTCTGTTAACAATTATAACAACAACAGTAGCAGTAAATTATACGGTTAACATTGAAACAATAATATTTCGAAGAAATATCGACCACTTTTGGTGTCTTACAATAATTTACACTGTACACTTGAAGCCAAACGTTCTGATCAGTTATAATTTATTTTTATTTATTACTAAGATAGCACAGCGGTTGCAAACACTACTATACAATTGCTGTTCTTGAGATTCCGGGTTCGTTATCCAGGTCGGGATATTTTACGGTAAAGATATTATTAGTAGCAGAACGGACTCTGGAATTGCGCCCGGCAAATAGCAATGGGCTCAACTTTATTACATTATTGAGAATTTTGTAATAGAAAACTCAGTAACGCTTTGTCCGACTAGGATATCGATCCTGAGACTTGACAGCAACAACGAGGTCGTCTTTTTACAAAATATGAAGCGATTTTACGTAATATATAACAGATAAGGTAATATAGTACAAGAAAACTGAAGAAAATGCATAGAATTTTAAGTTCGTTTAAAATACACATACATTGCCGACTAAAGTGGCAGTTTTAATCGGCAAAGACCCAAAGCTATTTTTTATAAGTAGATATCTTTATTAATTTAGACACTTAACAGAATAGACATGAAAAGCCCATCAAATATTTTAAAACTATTATGGAATCTATTTACAAAATACTTAACCTAGATAATTATGTATATAATAGAATTAATATAAAAATAAATAAAAATAATAGAATTAATACTTAATTATTAAATAAAGAAATATCACCGTTCCTAACGTAAAAATCTTAAAACTTGACCACACTTTCCTATTACACAAATTATACAGCAGCCCTAGAAAAACATCTTGTCATAATAAGTTATCCCTGACATCATCTAACACTAACGTTTTTTATTCATTAACTTATTCTCTAAGAAAAACTCTCAGTTCTAAAATTAAAAAGCAAAAGCTATATATAAAGATCTTTGGTTAAATATTTATAATTGTATTAGCATAATTCTCAAAGAGTACGAAACTAGTTGGTCTTTGGGTAACTTTTTCCATTATTTATACTAAGCTCACTCTGGTCCGGAGTGTAAGTAATGCGAGTGCGCCACCGACTTCGCTCGTTGTAATTATAGCCTAAGACCTACAAAATTATCCACTAGGACTAGTATTTTCATAATTTATGCAAGCCAAAGTGTAGGGTTGAAGCGGCAGGCCAAGTACATGAGTTCAGTCAATTACCTGTACTGTACAGTTCATATACAAGTTTAATAAGAATCGATAGTATCTTGCGCGTACATCGCTGTATGTGCTATACGACACACCCCTACATATTTGTTAGCGGCAACTAAATAAAACACACGTCACCACGCCACCAATGTTTCGTGGCAATTAGTCTGCGTGTCGCACGATACCTATTTTTTACTGTAATTGGAAATATCAAAAACTATTGGAATTTATTGGCAAATATAAAATAACGAATCCCGTGTTATAGCTGTTTGCTTATTTACTTTTATCGATTATTCGAAAAGTAATCCGATTTCAAAACGTTGAATAGATGGGATTCGAAGTAGCGTAAACAAAATCTTCGCCGACGGGCTCCGTCAAACTGTGTTAACTTAATCTATTCTTGGAATGAAATAGGCAATTTTTGAAGGCTGCACTTTTGAGTAAATGTTATTTGTAGCAAAGAAAAATGTGTAAAAATATTATTTAAGAAAATAAATCTCTTAATAAGTTTTATTAGTACCGAGATTAGATTGTAACATGTTATATTATAAGAATATATTTGAGAAGGAATACCGAAGACACAGTGCGGGGCGTAAAACAAATTTGCCAAATTCTCATTCACATTTATATGCTGCGCTGACAGCATCTATACAACAAGACATAGGTACAAAGTCTGCTTATCTTCTATTCCATTAGTCTCATTTGTTATACTGAAATACACATTAGAAAAAAGTATTGCGATAGACTATTCGTTCGAAACACGTATTGCCAAATGGTGCATTTACCTATGTATGTTCAGTTCCATAGGTTTTTATGTCGTTACACTGTTCAGCCTACGTCAGTAACATGTAACCGTTGTTGTAGAGTCGGGATGTAGAACATTAAAGCTACAAACCTTTTTTAAGCTTTGAGCAAGGCGACACGCCTGATTATAATGTACTATGGAATGCCAAGCTTAAATAATGTTATCACGTTTGGAAGTATTATCACGTTTGAAAGTCAACATTTTTAAATAATTAAGTATCTAATTTCAATTAAAAAGAGAGTTAAAATATGCTCAAAGTAGGTGTGCGAATTTAAATTTTATCGAAGTCTCAAGTTTGTTAAATTTCACAGCTTTATTTAATAAAATTATATTGCTACATACATATGTAGAACATTTTCAAAATGGAGTAGGCTTATCTTTACTAACATTTATTATTAAATAAGTATTACAAACGATGAAGAGAAGAAATTTAAAGACAAATAAGTTGCAAGAAGGTATAACTCAGTCTAATATGTACGCTATTCCTACACAATACACATAGTGGTGTTTATAAAGGTAAGAATAATACATAAGGACGAGGTACGAGTATTTATGACAAAAAGTAGGGAGGGTAAAAAGGTAAACAAATATCCCATTACGAAATGGAGAGTATTAAATGTGGTCGAATAACACATCTAAAGTGGTCGCTCGGTAGCTCTATTGCCCCTTCAACAACCACACAACAGGAAAACATATTATTGAAAATAGGGCACTTACCGTACGAATGACGGTTTGGCTTCCCATTAATTACTGAACTAGCACCTCAAGGTTTATTGATGGTAATGAAAAGCCCGATTGGCAGGTAAATGAATAAGGGCAGAGAGTTCTTAGTTCATAGAACTAATGCAACGTCCTTAAACTTATTGACCAACGTTAGTCATTCTAATGCGGACATAAATTGCGGGTTCCCGGTCGCTTTATTGAGCTACCATTCGTATTGCATTTCATTATTAAAAAAGTAAACTTATGAAAGGCGTCAGGGTTGTCCGTATGAGCTTAGATGATATCGATATGATACCGCGATATTCGTAGCTTTTTATGGCTAATAGATAATGTTATAATAGGAAATATATATTACATATCATATTTCATTCCAGTTCGTTTCCAAATAACCGTCACCGTGTCTTTGTTTCCTGTTGATATCCTGCTTTACCAAGAATTACAAAGTTATTCAGCAATCGGGGTCAAATCGTTGCCGTACTTATAATAGGGATGAAGTTTGGTATGTAATTAGGTTCAAGTAGATAAGGACACAACCATAAATCAATACTACAAATGAAGTGGATTAAATAAAAATTTTGGTATAACATTCTACTCCAATAATGTCGATGGATCGTGAAAGTCACGAACAAAATAAAGCTCGAAAATCAAAGCAAAGTAAATTACTTTTAACATAGAAAACAATTTATTGCTTGATAAAATCGAATTTTCACTTTACTGACATTGCGAATATTTCTCTTAGAAAGAATAGCACATGTGACTGGCCTAAAATAATGTACTACAGGTAATATACTGTGAAGTATACCTTCTCGTGAACTTTAGTATTGTTCTGAAAATAAAGCGTTATTAAAAATGTCTATTAATTTTTTTTCTTGCCCCGGAGTATAAATAAAACGGACATATATTTATTTTGTGATACTCAGCGAGACGGCAAATTTAATTCAGAACATTACATACTCCTAATCTCACAGTTTTAAATATAAAAGTGAAGTTAAATACAAGATTACCTTCACAGAATATCATAAATATAATAAATAAGTCGTTCGCGTCCTAAAAAAGGAAAACCATAGATCGATAAAGCTTTTTAAATCTGATGGTCTAAATTAAAAGATGGTTACGAAGCTCTTCGTCAGTTTTTATTAATTGCTTATCTGAATATTTTTCTGATCTTAAATTGTTATTGAAATAACAGTAAGATTTATCTTGTATCGTAGTAATGTTGTTGTGTAATACACAAATGTAAAGAGAGATTGTGAAAATATTTGCAAAATGCTGCACTAAAATAATAAAATACCTAAGATCTTCTACGTTGCCGTAAAATATACTCTCTGTTAACATGTTTAAATCATAATTATGTATAAATATATCAGATAGGAAAGCCTCGTAGAGCCCCACGGGTAGGCACGCGACGTCACTTCAGCCCTAGCGCGGCCTGGCGGGTCAGCAACCGTGCGGTCCATCGAACCTCGTCAAATATTAAAAAGAGGACTGAATCGACTTTCAACTTTCTCATGTACATTAATATGAGTATTGCGGTATTATTTATGCATGTTATGCAAATAGAAATATAACATAATGCATTAGTTACAAAAGGATTTTCATGTTTATTAACGTTTTATATTCACGATTTATTTATAGAGTCGGCTGTCGCTTGTCGCTGAATAAAAATAAGTAACCAAATTTGACAGGCACAACTAAAACGTTTTTAATTATGTTAATGCCAGTTCTGTCGACTGAAGCGTCCAGATATGTAAAGTACAATATCAGCATATATGTCTGTTACATAAGTAACATAGGCTGGCATAAAATATAAGTTCCGAGGAAGCGGCGACGCGCGGCGTGGATATGCCTACTCAAACATAGGGTTGTTACAGCTTTACCAATAAGCGATGAGCAAGCGATTTCCTCCACTTGTCAACTACACATAATAACATGCTCGTGTTTTCTTTACTCCATACCCAGGGCTGACACATATAAAATGTTTTAAACATTTCATTTCCTATTTCGCTACGCAAGATATCCTGGATATTGGGTTTATAACAATTCATTTCCTGGAGATAGGTATTACAATTGGCAGGCTACCAAAATGGAGGACTTCCGAATTGTATTGCCAAGAAAAAATGCTGGTTCCATCTCGCTTCATTTAGGTCGCATGACTTACGTTTTGCACTCCGAGTGCTAATTGTGCAATTTTATAAGTAGCTCTTCAGCCATTCGCTTCTTTAAGAACGTCGTATCATTTTATATTTGCTGCCATTATAGTTTTGTGAACTATTCTATTGCTTTTGATACAAAACCTATTAGGTAAAGTAGAAAAATTATAAGTAGATATATTATTTATTTTAGATATATTTGTTATAATACGGTGCAATCTTAGATTTCTAAAGTTACTATGAAATTCATATTGTTTCAAAACTTAAACTGTATTTAAATGTGACGTTTACTAGCGTTGTCTTTAATCTTGAATTAATAAAGAGTCACCTATTTACACCAATAATTAATTCAAACCTGAGTATTCACAGTCTATAATTTTGTATACGCTGATCTATACACCCATAGATTGGCTTATAGACAATTATAGACTGTGAAAAGTCGGGTTTGAATTCCGGGTCGTATAAAATGTTACTGGATTTAGGTGAGGCAATTTTCAGTGGCAGTTTGGATTGTCCATGTATACTGCACATTGCCATAGCAATAAGCTCGTCCCCAATTAAGGAATCCAAATATGGTTAGCGAAATGTGGGTGTTACACGTCACTGTACCATTCAATGATATTCAGGCGTGGCACTATGTTAAGTCATGTAATGCATCTTTGTTCCTTCGTATGGTTTTTATTAACACTAGACCTGATTTGTGTGGTGAACAGAAATAGCATAAAACTGAATATATTCGTCGGTCTTTTTATGATTAGTATTTTATAATTAATATGATACGATATTTAAAATAGCAAATGACAATGACCTCATTTAAATTCAGATTACAGGGAAAAGGCAAAAACGTTTTGCGGTTTTAGGATAAAAACATAAACTATGTATTATCCAATTAACAATGTTCACAATTTCTGAATTTAAACGATACACATTTCGTGCTGTGAACACTGACCAATTAATATTAACCGAGGAATTGTTTTATTTTCAATGAAGCCTACTTTTAGGCAGCTGTATTGTATAAAGCTATACTTCACTATTAGTAATGGGAATTTTATATAAAATACTAGCTGTACCGACAGACGTTGTCCTCTAAAGGCGAAAAAAAAAAACCATATCTAAATTTTATTCCACTTGAACACACACAAAAAAAATATTCAAATCGATCCAGCCGTTTAGGAGGAGTTCACTGTCAACACACGTACAGAAGAATTATATATATTAAGATTAGTTTGTTACCGTACACACATTATTGTTTTAATAAAAATAGCAGGCCACTGTTTTTCATGGAATACTTTTCAAACATTGAAATAAATATCAAAGAGGTGTTTATTATGTCTATCGTCTATGCGGATGTCGAAGTGGCTTTAATGGTCGCCTCGCCATTGCCAATGCGTCGAGTGTTATGAGTTCGAACCTCAGACAGGACAATATAATTTGTGTGATCTACAAATAGTTTTCCATGTCTGGGTGCCTTTTGTGTCTGTTCTTTTAATAATTTTACGGCTCACTTGGTCCAGCGCACCCAGGCGCCAATATATTATTAATAGATAAAAAAACAAAAAAATGTCTTCTGAATACAGCATTTTAATATTTTTTAGACAACATTTGAGTAACATTTAAATATATTTAGGATAATAAGTAAATTAGCCGTCGACCAAACATATTGGTAGAAGCATTATGTCTGGCATTCGTGATCCAGAGTGTGGGTGACAAATTAAAGGCGTACAAATCAAAAGATGAATTTATGACGTATCAGGTAATAAAAAAAAAAATTGCGAATGCTGTTCATAAAAAAGTGGAATGACTTTGTCTCAAGTTCCTTCTTTAAATAGTTAATAAATTATAGTACACGAGCAATCATAATTTCTAGAACATTTACTTTTTTTAAGTATCGATTAATATTCTGTCCCAACATTTGACAGCTGACAATAACAAGTTTGAATCTAAGAATCAAATAGTTAACAGTTTTGTTTTGGCTTAACGTAATTTTCATTGAAATATTTAGTCTAGGATTATTAAATTGACTCCTATCAAGATCGCCTGCTTTTAGCTGTTTCATGTCTGTAGTTGGAGACCGATTAACTTCGAAACTGTGATTATCGTTCTTTATATTTTTTATTCTTTTAGATACCAGGTAATAATTGCATTGTATATATAATATAATATCAGTACTGTATTAAACTGCTTTGCATTGTTGGGCACGGGCGTCTTTTCAGTGTGAAAAGGATAAAGACATAGTTCACCATGCTGGCTCAGTACGCGTTGGCTGACTTCACATATCTTCGAGAACATTATGAAGAAATCTCGGACATCTCGTTTCTTCACGATGTTTTCTTTTCTACAGTGAGTGACTATTAACTAATTAATAGGTACGCACATCATTTCGAAAAGTCAGAGTTGCGTGCCTTAGTATTGATACCTCTGTGTTGCAGTCCAACGCTCTTCCACTGAGCTATCGCTGCTATAACGCATTGTAGCAACATTGTTTGTCTGCTAATATTACCAATAATAATGATATATAAAATACGCACAGAGATGTTAGATTTAATTTTTAATAGAGTTTGCCGCACTAGGGATCGGTCTCTGTGTCGCGTAACAGGCTTAAAACGTTCGCTACGGTCAACCAGATTACTGGTGTGTAAATTCATATATAAAATGTGTACCAACGCAGCTTTATTGGTGCACGTATACATGGACGAGTATCAACGGAGCTTAAGCGCTTGGAGTAAAGCCTTTCCATTCGTGGCAAGGCTTCCGATTTCTTGTCTTTGCTTGACCAACAAGAAAAGCTTTTAAATAAAAGAAAGCTATAGATTTTTATTTATTATTATGAAGTACACCTCTCCAAATGTAACTTAATACTATCAGCCTTGTAAATAGACTGTCTTATAGCTAGGCGCGGTCCTCTTCTCAATGTGAGAGAGGTTAGGCCATAGACCACGCTGGGTCAGTGCAGTTTACAAATCATAGAAAACATTATGCAGAACGAGAGTTATGCCTAGAGAAAACAAGTGATAGTCAACTGTTCACGCACATAACCTCGAAAAGTCAGAGATGCGTGCCTTGGGATTAAACTCTAGATCTTTGCACGGCGATGAAATAATCTCCCACTAAGCTATCGCTGTTGTAACTATTGCAATATAATTTATGCATAAAATAACATATTAGATGTAGGCATAGCATCACCGCTGTTTATTCACCAAGGGTCGGCAATATATCACGTCTACATTTCATTGGCTATGTTTAAATACTACATAATTGGGACCCTTGACGTTTACCGGTTGCAGTTCCAGGCTCCTTGCTGCTTCTAAGGTATCGCGAGCAAAATCCCAATAACATTTTCTGTGAATCGGAATACAAACATGGGATATTTATTATATTCTACGTGATTTAGAATGAATAATGAAATGAAATTATACAAGATAGATTTTGCATACGTAAATCGAGATTTAGGCAATAAATTCATATCTTTCGGATGCAGTAAGTACTTTTATTTTGTATGAAAGGTGTATGTCCTTTTCTGTACCCCTAAATTGTGTATGCGTAGTTTTACGATTATTTGTCAAGTAGTTAAGGTTCGAAAGTGCAACAAACAAACTTACTACTTTACTTAATGAGTTAGGATAATTACGTACGAAACTACAAGATATTATCATAAATCGACAGTTGAATTAACTGCTCAGATAGAATATTAAATTTTTGCAAACATCTTCAGAGTCCATAATTTTCTTTAGTTATCAAAGTCACAATATACCGTAATTTTATCCCAGTGTCTTGATTATAAACAAATATGGCTGACCATTTGACGCCGAATGTTGTGGGTTCGAATCCCACACGGGACAAAAATTTATGTGATCCACATTTGAATGAAAAATCCGTCGTTTGAATGTTCGTAAACTCCCTCGCGACACAGAAATTATTTCTAGTGCGGGAATTGTATACAATTTAAGGAAAGATAAACTCTCTACTTTATTTTCCTTTGTTAGCCTGTTTTATAATAATAATAATAATAATAATAATCGAACAGAGCCCCCGCTGTCGGTGGTGATGTGCGCCGCATGAGATGGACGAGGTCAATAAATGAAAACGTCATGCGGGCATATTTTGTGGCTACAGAGGGAGGAACCAACCTCAGTGCGTATCGTAATCGAATGCTGCCTCTGTTTCAGGCTCTTGAACCAGGCTTCAACGTCACGGCACAACGACTATCGGATCAAGTGCGAGTTATCCAGCGCAATCGGATGCTGGATGATAACGTACTTGATAGGCTTCGCTCAGAGTGTTTACGTTCGAGTCGTGCCATTCACGTCCATCCTGGTGTAACAACAAGTAGTGTTACATCGTTGCCCCAAAACATTACCAGCGAGGATGAGGATGACATGACTAATAATGTAAGCATCCAGTACAATGATGAGGTAAGGGTAGCTTTGGAATGTGCGATTCGGGAATATCGGTATACACCCCATACTATTAGGCCTCGACTGCCGCGGTTGCCTACGCATAGACAAAATATGGCATTGGTAGGTGCCCTTGACTCGCTACTGCCTAGTTATTTAGAGAATAGCGAGAATCTCAGTGATACCCATTCAATCCTGTATTGTGCTGCTGTAGCGGCATGTCGTACAGCAGGCGTCAAGTTCCCTTTGAACGACACTGCTGTATGGCGAAAAGCTGCTCCGGCATGGCAATGCAGGATTGAACGTCGTATTGCTGAGGCAAGGGCACTTATTGGTAAACTAATCTGCTTCAGGGAGGGCAATACTCGCCCTAGAGTGATGCGCTTTGTGAGTCGAGCTTTCTTGGGAACTGACACCAGCCCACAAGACTATACATCTCGGGTCACAGAGCGCATTGACTTCCTGAAGCAGAAAGTTTATGCGTGGGCAAACCGTTTGCGCAGATACAAAAAACGCGTGAACCGATATACCGTGAATTACACATTTCAAAAAGACCAGAGACGTGTTTATAGAAGCTGGGAACGACCGGATCAATGTGTGACTGGTGGGCGGCTGCCGGATGCTGATACCACAAATACCTTTTGGCGTAGCATCTGGTCGGTGCCCATGGGCCACACAGAGGGCGATTGGATCCGTGATGTCGAGCGAGCGGTTGAACAAATTCCAGAGATGGAAGACGTAGTCATTGAATACCAGGATGTTACTAGTGCAGTCCGTTCGTTATCAAATTGGAAGTCTCCAGGTCCGGACGGGCTGCATAACTTCTGGTTGAAATGGCTACGTAGTTCGCATGCTTGCTTGGCATCGTAGTTTCAATCAACCGTAGAATCTGGGTCGTTGCCAGATTTTATGACCACAGGAGTTACGCACCTGCTCCACAAAGCAGGTAGCACTCACGAGCCTGGAAATTATAGACCGATCACCTGCTTACCATCGGTCTATAAGCTTCTTACGTCTATTCTGAGAGCCAAAATTTCAAAACATATTGAAATCAATTCTATTATGTCGGCCTCTCAGAATGGTTGTAGGAAGGGGGCTCGTGGTACGAAGGAACTCCTCCTCATTGATATGGCCATTAGCCAACAGGTTCGCCGTAATCACAAGAGTCTGGCGACATGTTGGATAGATTACAAGAAAGCGTTCGATTCGGTGCCGCATACGTGGCTCTTGAGGGTGCTGGAGCTGTATAAAGTAAATACAACTCTATGCACCTTCTTGAAGTTATGTATGCGGCAATGGAAAACGGCTCTTTACTATCCAGGGTGTCGACAGACCCAGGCGACCAGCGAGCTAATACAGATTAAGCGAGGTATATTTCAGGGCGACAGTCTGAGTCCTCTGTGGTTTTGCCTAGCGTTGAACCCTCTCAGTACATTACTAGAGGGTTCAGGGCTAGGTTACAGGTTAAAGAGAGGCGGTCAGGTCGTATCACACTTGCTATACATGGATGATTTAAAGCTGTTTGCCCGCACTGATTCACATTTGATAGACTTACTAAGAGTAACTGATTGCTTTAGTAAATCTATCAACATGGAGTTTGGTGTGGATAAATGTGCAGTCATGCATGTAAAGGAAGGAAGGATGGTGGAATCTGAGAGCATTGAACTTTCAGATTCCATTAACCTAAAATCGCTTCTCATTACTGATACCTACAAATACTTGGGTATGTCGCAAGCCTTAGGTATAAATGAAGCGGACATGAAACAATCGTTGAAGGAGCGCTTTTTTGGTCGCCTGAGAAAAATACTTAACAGTCTTTTATCAGGCGGCAACAAGGTGCGCGCTTTTAACGGTTGGGTCATGCCGCTTCTTTTATACTCCTTTGGCATACTTAAGTGGACTCAGACTGAGTTAGATGCCCTGGACAGGAAGGTCCGTACACTGTTGACGGCATACCGAATGCATCATCCTCGTTCGTCTGTGATGAGGTTGTACATCCCGCGGAAATGTGGGGGTCGAGGTTTTCTAAATGCCAAAACCCTCCATAATCGTGAGGTGTGCAACCTTAGAGAATATTTCCTTCAAGCGAACGTGGGTATGCATCGTGATGTTATCGCAGTGGATAACGGACTCACCCCGCTTAACCTGGCTAAAGATAACTGGCGCATCCCTATAGTACTAAGCATTGACGACCGCAAGAGTGTATGGCAGAGCAAGGAGCTTCACGGTAGGTTCTACAAGGCCCTATATGGACCTGATGTAGACGTTCTCGCCTCCGTGAACTGGCTACGCTTCGGTGACCTCTTTGGGGAAACCGAAGGGTTTGTCTGTGCAATTATGGACGAAGTTATCAAGACGAATAACTACCGGAAATATATCCTGAGGGATGGTACGATTGACATATGTCGGGCGTGCCACCAACCCGGTGAATCCCTCAGGCATATAGTTTCCGGTTGTTCTCGTCTTGCTAACGGCGAGTACTTGCACAGACATAACCAAGTAGCCAGAATTATCCATCAGCAACTTGCTCTGAAGTACAAACTTGTAGAGGTCGAGGTGCCTTACTACAGGTATGTAGCGGAACCAGTTCTCGAAAAGGACCATATCACACTGTATTGGGATCGATCTATTATCACAGACAGGACTGTTGTTGCCAACAAGCCTGATATTGTGGTAATAGATCGATCAGAGCGCCGTGCAATGATTGTCGATATTACCATCCCTCATGATGGCAACCTCGTGAAAGCTGAGAAGGAAAAAGAACTAAAATACCTGGACTTAGCACATGAGGTTGTCGATATGTGGGATGTGGACTCGGCAATCATTGTACCGATAGTCGTTACGGTAAACGGTCTAATAGCCAAGAGCCTCGACCAACATCTTAAGAGGCTCGCGTTAGGTGCTTGGGTCAAGGGTCAGATGCAGAAGGCGGTTCTCCTCGATACGGCACGCATAGTGAGGAGATTCCTCTCTCTGGACCCCTAACCACCGACAGCTTGGACCTTGTCTCGATGTCGGTGGGCATCCATAATTTTTATATTTTTAAATGTGTTTTTTTATAATTATATATTTAAAAATGTAATTTTTATTGATAATTAATGAATAAATGTGAATAATAATAATAATAATATTCATTTATTCGAGTAACCTTTAGACTCATAATTGTTAGTAATACATAAAACTTATCCTATGTTAGTAAATACAAATCTTACATTTAAAATACTTATACAATAAGGCACATTAATCACTGCCTCGCCATCCCATGGGAGATGGCGCAGCAGTGACCAATGTACCTGCAATCTGGCCTCTCACTGATCATGTCTAGAATGCTGTTAGAGCTAGCCCGCACTCTGCGCACCAAGGCTGCACAACGCTTCCGCATAGTGGTGTGGAAACAGTCCACACTAGCTTCTGCGAACATCCCAGATGCGCTACAGAAGCGGGGTAGCCCCAACAGCACTCTAAACGCATTGTTATATTGGATACGGAGGGTGTTGTAGGCTTTTCGAGTGTATGTAGCCCACAGGCTGCATGTATAAAAAGATGTGCAGTATGCTCTAAACAGGGTAATTTTAACACTCTCAGAGCAATGTGCAAACCTGCGTGCCAGCATGTTTGCTCTCACCGACAACGCCCTCCGTTCCCTTTCCACGTCTTCATTGTCCTTGAGACTAGGAGTCAAAATATGCCCTAAGTATTTAAATTGGTATACCCTTTTTAATGGCTGCCCATTCAAAGGTATTTCGGGTATACTTCTAGGTCTTTTTCCCCCCGTCTCAAAGACCATGACTACGCTTTTATGTGCATTATACACCAAGCCATGACTTTCGGCGTACTTTTCGCATATATGAATTAATTTTCTCAGACCACACGGCGATGCGCTCAGCAACGCCATGTCGTCCGCGTAACTGATATTGTTTACACATATATTGTCAATATAACATCCGACTTTGACTTTATTTAGCTCACCGATCAGTTCGTTTATATAAAGGTTAAAAAGCGTTGGTGAGGTCAAGCCCCCTTGCCTCACCCCGCATTCCAACCCATACGGCTGCGACAAAGTACCTGCCCAGCGCACATTATTAACAGTATTACCGTACCAGTATTTAAGAATGTTTATGACGGGGACTGGAAGCTCACATTCTTCCAGCTTTTTCCATAGAATGTCATACGAGACCAAGTCAAATGCCTTGGAAAGGTCGAGAAAGCAGCAATACACTGAAGTGTTACGCTTTGTGTAGTAGTTCACAGCATGCTTAAGACACAGTATCGCACTTTCCGTAGATAATCCAGCACGAAAACCGAATTGGTTATCATGGAGATGGATGTATTTGTTCAACCGTGTATTAAGCATGCTGTCCAACACCTTCGAGATCACTGTGGCTAAAGCTATAGACCTATAGTTGGAGACATCAGCGAGATCGCCAGTCTTATTTTTAACTATAGGCACCACCACGGTGCGCAACATATCCGCAGGCATATAACTGTGAGACATACACAGTGAATATAGCAGTGCCAACACTCTTGGTAGATGTGGTCCCGCATACCGAAGATGCTCAATACTGAGGCCGTCATGTCCGGGAGACTTGCCCTTGGTCATACCTATGATGACCTTAGCTATTTCTTGGGCCTTAAAGTGAACCTCCGGATCCATGTCAACCCCAGCAATAAACGTCGTTCGGGACGGTCCCAGAGATGGTTTTACGTAAAAATGATCCTTAAAGAGGTTGGCAATTTGCTTAGGATCAGTCACCCCACCGACGCTCACAGGCAGCCCCGACTTGTCACTTAGTCTATTTGTATTTTTCCAAAAAGCTCTAAAGTCATTTTTAGCATGATTTGCTGCCAGGATATCCAATCTAATTTGTCGTTCGTGATCCTGGCACCATTTTAGGCGAGATTTAAATATTTTCCTACTCTCATACATTTCTATATAGGTTTTACCACTCGTAGGTTTGCCGTGGCTGTTCCAGGTCATAAATGCCTGTTTGGCCTGCCTGTGAGCCTCAGCGACATGTCTGTTCCAACCTGTTACAATTTTCTTTCGCGTACGCTTGCCGCGTTCTCGACCCACCTTGGCAGCCTCCGTAAGAGAGGTCACAATGTCAACATAAATTTTATCAATAATAATTCTATGCGAGATATCAGTGCAAGCCTTGTCACAACAATTAGTACATTCTTTAGGAAAATCAATATATTTCAGTCTATTATTACATTCATTTTCATAAATTTCTATTTCCCGTATACATCTTTCACCCCATACAGCCGTATTTTGAGAAGTAATACAATTATACATTTTAGATGACAACATATTTAAATTACACTTTATGGCAAGTGGATAGTGGTCGGACCATAATACATCGTGTAACACCGAGACAGATTTAACAGTGTTTACAGCGACTTTAGTTACTAGACAATGGTCGAGCCATCGCTTAGACCCGTGTGACTCACATAAAAATGTATAAGTGTCTGATGACAAACCTAACATATCAATGTCTATACAAGACCAAGCCCGATCTAAACAAAAGTTTATGAGTTCGTTATAAAAACGTTCGTTTGGGTGTGCGTTATAATCGCCCAACATATAAACACACTCGACGCCGCAGTTATCTATGATAGCACTTACCGAGCTCAGTATGTCCGTGAAATCCGCTAGGTTCACTAACACATCGACTGGCATGTATACACTCATCACTAGAAAAGCTTTATCTTTCGACATTATTTTCACTGCACATATACGCGGGTTATTACACTGCACAACTGTTACTTAATGAAAAATGTTTCTTCTCCATAACAGCGCGACACCACCGTAAGGACGACCGTGTAAAATACCTTTGGATAGGTCAACTGCAGATACTCCTGTCGTGCTGAAGTCTTCACTAATAGTATCTAGGAAAGACATTTCGTTCGGCAATAACCATGTTTCCTGTAGTGCTATCAGATCGCAGCTTTTACATAAGTCCCGTATATTTTGCACAGAACGTTTTACATTTTTACAATTAAATGTAATGAAATTGTAAGTCTGTTCTACCATTATGTCTAATTTTTACAGCCGACAGCCTCAACTTCACGTTTGGGCCTAAAGTTGACGAATCTTCGGAAAACAATACCTTTTGGCCACAAGTTTTCGTTTAGGTATAACGGCAACTTATCAAAGTTTACGAAAAACTTATATGCATTATAGTGACATTGGCGTTGAATAGATATTTTCTCTAAAACTACCTTTTCTTGTGTTTTCTTTTCTATATAATTAGTAATATCTATTTCAGAGGTACTTTTGCTAACATTTGTAATGAACATTGGCACTATCTTCTCCGCCGCTTTAAATTTGTCGTCTGATACGACCATAGCCAAGCCCATTTTGCCTTGTACACGGTTTTGACTGTATGGTTTCTACAAATTCTTAAAGGTCGGTTTCGAATTATAAGACTCAAAGTATATATACGAAATTAATTTATATGGACCAAATCGAAATATAAGTACTGAGAACTACGTTATAGAAAATTTTATCTATGTTTTAATAAAAATATTCATGAATTATATTAATTTAAGACACAAATTTACTTCTATTTACTTAAATTTTATCAGCCCACATGGGTGTAGAGGTTTTATTCTTTACAACCATTTGTGGGCCGCAGTTTATATATTTATGGAGCCGTCGGTCATTAGTAGTAGTAAATTCTACTGCTGCCTATGAGATCTCGGGTTCGATCCCGGGCCGTGCAGTATGTTTGTCAAGAAAGTCTAAGTCCCAGACAGTTCTAGATTTCATGCTGCGAGGTAGGAGCAGGTGTTAGGTACTTAACTTACGTCAAAGCTGGTAAAATATTGGTGTAATACTTCTCTGCCTGTTAGGCGCATAGGCGGAGTTAATGTGTTTTTAAATTAACACTTAAGTATCAAAAATTGTACTTTTAAGAACAAAAATACTATAAAGCCGTTATGGCTGGCTATTTTTATTGGTACACATTTATTTTTAAATAGACTCTTACTTGTTGACTATACCATAACCACACTTTAACATTTCGCGGTAATATGCAGTATTTTGTAGAATATTAGCTGGTATCTTTACGCACTCATAAAAATAAATGAATATGGAGTCTCCGCGAGGCAATAAACAACATGTTTCCTCCCAAGAATGTAGGGAATGTACTACCCCTTACAAATATTAATAGTAAGTGGGCGAAATGTTTTTAATGCTGTAATAAGGTACTTATCAAGTAACTCAACAGGCAGACAGGATACGCATGCGCACTCCTAGCTGAAATTGTTCATACTTCAAAGTTTTCAGTCGGCGGGCTACCACTCAGTCGGGCGGCAGTAGCCGGGGGCACCTCCGTACCATATTCCGACGTCGTGTTCGAGTCAAGCCTATAAACATTTTATAAACGTACTAAGAAACTATGGACTATTCGATACATTTCGTGTTCCTGATATTGTGCTCAAGTTGGTATAGTTTGTTCACTTTATTTAAATGTTGTATTTTACGTTTATTCTGTCAGTTTTATATTGCGTGATGAAAGTTTAGCTCGTGTGTAATTTTCCCGTCATCCTGACTTCTGATTGGTAATTGTTGTGCCGTGTTTTAGAATAACAATGACGCTTTATTTTTCGTAGCTTTCATGTGTACTTAAAAAGGAAAATAAAATTACTATCGAATGATTCACGTGAAGTCTGTAAATCAAAAATAAAAGTTGGAGAAAGGAAACGTGATCATAATCGAGGTAGTGATTATGCTGCGATTTCGAAAATAAGTCCATAAATTGTCACAAACTTTACTTTAGCGTTCCTCTATAATCTACCTACACAAATAATATGGCGAAGTTTGTGATAGTGCTTTTTCGTAGTTTTATTGTTGTAGAAGCTTTTTATATAAATGGCGATTTTAAGTCATTAGTATCCTTTTAAACCAAAATATAATTTACTGAGAAACTATATCTGATATCTAAAATATTCTTCTCGCTCTATTTAAGCGAAGTAGCATTTGTCGTGTTGTTTCGGATGGTCTACCTTTGGGCTATTTTTATGATGTGTAGTGACATAGATTTAAAATTTCAATGACTAAAAATTCGCTCATCTTTACCAAGTTATATAATTATTAAATGGTAGTACAATGTTAATTGATCAATAAATCAATCGGTTATTTCATTCCAGGGCACAACTATAAAAATATAATAAATTTATATAATATAGGTATTGGTTGACTTTGTTATGGTAAAGTTTTATTCATCAAAATATTGGACGTATTAATCACCTGCATTTTAACGGTTTTGTTTTCACTGGACAAATTGAATCGAAATTTGTTTGCACGTTGACTGTCTGCACAATATTTATAGCAAACAGTCGCAGGCTATCATTTGTGAATTTTAATGAATAAGCATTAAATATTATTCTTACATTAAAATAATGTTCAATGTAGAATGTAATATTTAGAATTGGTATTGATCTCAGTACCTTTTTTTTGTTCCCGTTAAGTCAGAAATTGCAATATTAGGTACAAACGGTATTGCCGATTAAAATATAATCCTTACTAAGCGTCAAGCAACTTCATAGAAAAGATTTTAAATTGTATTTTAGATACAACGTGATTGAGATTTAGTTAAGCTTCTTACTCCTACTAGCATAACTCTCTCTATCTCTACTAGCATAACTACTATCATAAGCATCTATTTAAAATTATATACTGATAGTCTATATGTGTCCCTTAATAAGTATAGCCTTTCAATTATCGATCTACAATAATTATAAAGTCATGGTAATTATTATCTACCCGGTAGGCTTCCCGTACCCGTTCTGTTCAATTGTAAAGCTGACTGTAGCTTTAATAATGTAACTTTTATAGTCTTAATTGTTCAATCATTAATTAAATCGCGGCGTTAATTAATAAATAATTTAAACGGCAGATCTATAAGGCTTCGACAGATTGATAAAATTATATTTTGTAAAAGGTTTATATTTTGCTGTTCATTTTAAATCATAAAGAGTTAATAAAAGGATGCGCCCGGAATGATAACGAAATATAAAAATAAAATATGCGCGGCACGCTGTAATATCAACTGTGTAATATCAGCCGCAGAACAGGAAGCAATGTTTGATTAAAATTTCTGAATCTGATTGACCGTGTAAATATTTTTTGTGTTAAATACGAATCCGATCGTAAAAGTAAAGATAATATCGGATTTTAGCAAAATTTATGGTAACATAAAGATATGAAACATTTTTCATAAATTTGTAATCGTATAGTAGTAACTATTTGAATAAATACTTAAAATTTAGTTACTGATAAACAATGGACATTTTCGTGAAGTATTTTTTATTATGTACTTTCTTCTTTTATAAATAAGTTTGTGTATACTGATTATAAATATATTATGGTGACGAATAAGCTTCGCTTGTTCGCCGTCAAGGTTCGCCTGACCTTAAGCAGTTATGATATTATGCAGACGCTCGACGCTCCACCAGAGGTCCTTATTATTGACTCGTTGTTAATGTTTCAGTAATGGAATCAATGTGCTGTTAGCGCAAGGTACAAAGATCACGTACATTTTGATGACAGCACAGCGCTTCCTTAAAGAGCCTGGAATCCCTACTCATAGGCCCACAATACAAGGCCGTATGTATCTCTAGAAGATCACATTCTTCAGGAGGTACTTTTCAACTTCGACTGTTCAAGTTCGAGCGATACCCTGCGATTTAGTAGCTATCATGCTGTGCTGTAATCCATTAAACAAAAATTGTAGGCAGGTCCGTATCCAGCAGAAGGACTGTAAATAATACAAGTCTGATTTTACTTCATTTATAATAGGCAGTCTAGTGGGAGCTAGTCGCGCGTCAAGGTTTAAAGTGCGATCCCTAGGCACGCTCAACACCTCTGACTTACCGAAGTTATGTGCGTAATAAATAGTTAATTATCGCTCGCTCGGTGAAGGAAAACATCGTGAAGAAATCTGCATGTCTGAGAATTGTTCTCCGTAATGTTCTCAAAGACGTGTCAAATCTGCCAACCCGCACTGGACCAGCGTGGTGGACCTTTCTCACGTTGATATGAGGTCCGTATCCAGCAGTGAGACAGTCTATATACCTACAAGGCTAATATATAATATTTAGTTTTTATTTTATGTAACTTTAACAAATATGGAACTGCCAGAGTCTTACTAAATATAATTTATGCTGTCTGCTATCGATCGAAAAAGTATCGTCCAACTACTTGATTAATAATAATATACTGATACTTTCTGTTACTTGTCAATGACAGTTTGACAGTCGTTAATAGACAGTATGAATAGGGATGCGTTACAGCCACCTATATCTTTTAAATATATATCATATTTTCGTTCCCGTATTTTGATGTAAGGACATACAAACTGAGACTTTTATACTTATCTTAACTAATATTATAAATTTGAATTTGAGTTTGTTTGCTTGTTACGCTCTCACGCCCAAACTACTTGACCGATCGTTATGAAACTTTACATATACGTTGTCAAGGGGACAGAATAGGACATAAGGTACCTTTTATCCAGTAAAATGTACTCTACTCGAGTGATAAAAATTTATTGACAAAATCTACATTCACCTGAGCAAAGCCACAGGCAAAACCTAGTATAGATTTATTCGTTAGGAATACGTAATTATAACAACTAACTTATAAAGTCGTTAAAAGTATTACCATTTTCAAACCTGTGCGAAAATATCATGCATAATCTCGAGCCTATTGCCTGAAGGGCTAGACAGAGAATACAGAATTCACTCACTGACACACCTACCTCTTTTGTTTTATTCTCTCATTATATTCTTTATGCATTCTCGTTTTAGGGTAGGTACTCACCTTGCCTTTCATAAGATATTATATAAGTACCTATAGTATTTTATAAGAGTGAATTCTTCAAGTTTAAATAATATGCTTTTACTATATAATACATTACAGTACAGTTATGTATATGTAAGGTAATATGTGTTCAAATGGTATTTCAGAACACGTGTGTAGAACTAATAATATCGAAAAAAAACGGCGATGTAATAAATCATCTTCAATGTTCGTATGCGACGTTGCCGTCGCATTGGACTCAATAAATGACGCAAATCACTTGCACACGTGGGTCTCTATGTATTATTTTCCTTGCACATATGCTATAATTTAACGATTTTTATTGTGTTTGACGTATTCCATACGTTGAGAAGTTATTAGTATATTGTCGTTAGTTTATTTGTAAAATACATTTCTTCAGTATCTTACTTCAGGGTTAGTCTTGTCCTAACTACTAAACCTACTTTAATAAAATTTTAAGCAGCGTGAATTTTATTTACATTTATTTAAAGATTAGTTTTTGCCCGTGGCTTCGCTCGCGTAAGTTTAGGTTATAATAATATGTAATAATAATATCAGCCCTGTATTAAACTGTCCCACTGCTGAGCACGGGCCTCTTCTCACTGTGAGAAGGGTTAGGCCATAATCCGCCACGCTGGCTTAGTGCAGGTTGGCAGACTTCACATATCTTCGAAAACATTATGGAGAACTCTTAGACATGCAGGTTTACTCACGCTGTTTTCCTTCACCGTTAAAGCAAACGATAATTAATTATTTAATACGATCAAATTTAGATTAGGCATGTGAATTTTCTTTCCCTCGGGAACAGTAATCTTTCTGAATGAAAGGAACTTTATGACCTTTTCTGTACTTCTGGCAACATGTATGCCAAATTTTATAATGATCGGTCGAGTAGTTAAGGCGTGAAAGCGTACTATACAAACAAACTCACATTCGCTTTGTAGTGTTAGTTAGGATTTAATCGTGAAAACTTACCAAGCAAAATTATTCGAATAGATTACAATTTATTTTATAAAACGTGTGGATTGTTAACATAAAGTAATCTATAAAACAAACTCAAGTGCTGAATTCTGCATCAATACGTTGATATGCTCGCCACCTCGCTGCGCTTTATGTTTTAAATACAAGTTGTGTTCAAAGTTAGTTGATCAAATCCGTACACAACATAAGAAAGACGCAGTTTTATTAATTAAAATATAAGCAAAATGCTCAAACACCATTTATAACAAAATTTTATTGTCTTACTAGCTGTTACCCGCAACTTCGTCCGCATGAATTTTAACTAAAAAGTGTTTGTGCAGTTTGCAAAATTTACAAAATCTTAATATTTCTGTATTCCTCGTATAGAAATGACCTATGCTAAAATTAATGTCATTCTTCTACTTTGTAGGTCGATTTTGATTTATTATATAAGGATTTATATTGGATGTATATATTAAAATTATTATTATTTTATATACATAATATTGTCTTCTGTTTACGCGAATGTTATTCATTGAAATTAAACTACTATATACGGATTTTATCGCGTTGTTTATTTATCACTGTATTACAAAATTTTGAAAATATTACTCTACTACTACTATTGATTTTATTTGACTAATTTATAAGCTAATAAAATTATTTAAACTATTAAATAATTAAAACATAAAATCAATAGTAGTAGTAGAGTAATATTTTCAAAATTTTGTAATACAGTGATAAATAAACAACGCGATAAAATCCGTATATAGTAGTTTTATTTCAATAAATATTTTATATACATTTCCCCATTTGAATCGGAAATTGTTCACTATTTCATAGGTTTCAATTTTTTTCTAAAATAAAATTAGCCTAAGTTACTCCTTATATCATCAGTTATCCGTCAGTGAAAGTCTCGTTAAAATCGGTTTAGCCGTTTTTAGATTTGCCGGAACAAATAGACAGACATACATACGGACAAAAAAAATTAAAGTAGATTTTTTGGTATAGGTACCTTATTGTATACTTTCATATGCAATAAACCAAAAAGCAGTTCTTTTGACATTACAAACAGACACTTCAATTTTATTTATTTGTATAGATAAAAATTGTTCTACGCGAGAGGCGGCAAGAAAGACAACGCGACAAACTGCTCGCGACATACGAATTGTACGCGACATGTGCTTGACTGCGCGGATAGCGTAGTGGCTCAAGTGGTCGCTTCACCACTGCTATTGCGCCGAGTGTTGTGTGTTTGAATCTCACACGGGACAAAATTTTGTTTGATCCACAAATGGTTGTTCCAAGTCTAAGCGTTCTTTGTACCCGTTGTTTGAACATTTATAAATTCCTCCGCGACACAGGAATTATTCCTAGTGCAGGAGTTGCCTTTTTAGAAGATAAATAAAATAATTGAGAAAATGACTGTGCTGCCCAATGACGTATAAAGCGGAAAAAAAGAAAAGTATATATGTATGTTTATCCATTATCTAGTACCCATAGTACAAGCTCTGCTTAGTTTGGGCTAGATAGTGTTGTGTGTATGTGGTAGAATATTATTATAAGTACCCGTTGTGTCAGTATACGTGGTCGTATGGTGTCGTTTTGCGTGCAGGTGGCTTCTGTTGACGCGTAGAGCCGTCTGTGATCTACGTATCAACGTAAGCCCTATAATTTTGTACTCAACGCATCGCACAATTATTAAATACCAGCTTCTGGCCGCTGTTCGCTTGGGAGCTTTACGTTCTTCTAAACACGTTCTCCGCGGATAAAAGGTATCCTGTGCCCTTTTCAGTATTCATGACAACGTGTATGAGAAATTTCACAATGATCGGTGCGTCAATTCGTAAAAACAAACTCACTTTTACATTTATAATTAATAGCTAGGATTTACATCATGATGTTTCGCTCATTTAATTTAGTAAGGTATTAAGCGTATTTTGTGTATTCCTGAGAAACATAAACAAATATTTTGAGAGGACATTATCATTATTTTTGAAAGAAAATTGTCTCTCATTTAAATTTACTATTCCTTTTTTGAATATTCTAAATACTTTATTTGAAATGAAAATACCCTGTGCCGCTCCATGGCTCTTAAATATTTTCATTTAACATTTGAATGAATTCAGTTTTAATTACATTCTCAACTATACTAGTCGAGCTATACCAGTAAAATATGCAGAATTGTTATTCCACCCGCTAATTATCGTATATAAATCCTGTTGTGTTGCTGGGAAAGCTGGGAGATTATAAACAAAACACTAACCTACACAATAAGCCTTTGTGTCAAACAAAGTAATATAGTACTAACAAACGTCCACAAACATACAATTACGATATTTAAGCTTCGTTATATTTAATGGCACTTGAATTATAACATATCATTATGCATTCCCAAAAGCTTAGACAGAGTTGAATCACACCAACATTTCTCCAATGCCAAAGGTCCCACGTAATAGAGCAGGACCCTATAGCCGTCCATCAGGCTCAATTTCGGAGATCGTGTTGCTATTAGATACTGCCACCAAACCCTAATAACGCCTTTGCAATCAGCAGTTGCACATGCGTTCACACTAACGTTTCTAGACCAATGAGGCACTCTAAAGTCAGTGTTGTGTGCTTTTGTAGAATGCGAGAATCATGAAAACGTGCTGTTTACTCCGTGCCTTTAAAATGTACCATACTTAAGTAATAGCTAATATATGTATAGAAAATTCAACACCATTTGAATACTGAAATATATTTATATCAGAAAATTGCAAAATACGTTTCGTATTGTTATTAAAGCTGGTTCATGTCAATTAAAACAGTTGAGACTTTTACTGTGTGTCATAATCGCACCTATAACTATATAACTTTTAATAGTATCTACTATTCATTATATAGGTATTATTTTAAGTGTTCGCCATATTTTACGGGCTAAGCATGTTTGTTTTTATCTCACTTTGATAAGGTTTCTTAGGTCATTTGTCTTTACTTCAATAGAAAGTATATAGAATAAGGGCGGATACTCCTAGTCGAGAGTCTAAAGGATTCAGTAGTTAAATAACGGCAAAGGAAAACGTTGTAAGGTAATCTGCATGTCTGAGAGTTCCCTTTAATTTGCTTGAGGATGTATGAAATCTGGAAAACCGCTCTTGGCCAACGTGGCAAATTGTCGCTAAACCCCCTTCATTCTAAGAGAAAGCCCGTGCCAATAAGTGGGCCATATATAAACAGGGTGGCCGATATAAACCAGTATTATTATGCAGAGACTGTTGTGCAACTAATATATTTCAAGTAATATTTGATATAACGATGCAATATAACACTGGATAGTTTTCTATTTCTAAAAGAGAGATCAATACTAAAATTTCTTAATATACAGTCATCTGCTTTGCTGCTGCTGCTCAATCAAATCGTGGTTAATTAGTCTTTCATAACAGGGTGTCATTTCTGCACTTTTATAAAATTAGAGCATTAACTCAAAATGTTGGAATCGGTCAATTTAAACCTTAATATAATTTATTTTATATTTGTAGTATTTGTAATTTAGAGTTACATAAGTCCATATTTTATTATGAAAGAAATTGTATAAAAAACATGCCCTAACTCATATCTATTATAAATGCAAAAGTGTAGTTGTTTGGTTTTCTATTCTCATGCCAAGTACGCGCAACGATCCAATGTGACATACATATATATTTGAAAATGTTAGATGCATTAGTAATAAAAATGTTGTATTCAATTGCACGGTATATCTCACAAAATGTATTTATTATAATATAGTTAATATAATTTAAGCAGCGATAGCTCAGTGGGGAGACCAACAGACTGCAATGCAGAGGGTCTCGGGTTCGAACCCACGTCGCGCACCTTTGACTTTCAGAAGCTATATGATTTTTCGAAATTATGTGCGTATTGATTGACAATTATCGCCTGCTCCGTGCCTCGGGGAGCACGTTAAGCCGTCGGTCCCGGCTGCCATGAGCATCTATGGCAGTCGTTATTGGGGAAGTCGACACAAAAGATCCCACTGGGTCGAAGTGTCGTCGGTCTGTACTGACTGGCCCCCACACAAGATAAGATAAGATAATATAATTTAGACCAAATTACTAAAATTAAAATCAGTTCAGTTTGCATCACCTATGGAATTGCACAAATTATTTGTGCTATATTTTAATATAAGCATCTATATATTTCTCATATACGTATGCTACAGAAGGATATATCGAAGTATATATATTAAAAATAAAATGGTATGCATAAAGACAATAGTAAATCAAAGCCTTACTTGCCTTTGATTTGAGTCGAGTCAAGTAAAAAGATGTTCCGTATGACAAGCAATCGGAACACACGCGGATATTACCCTTAATTTCCTGTGTTTTTGGTTACGATAGCATCCGTATCTTCTGTTTCCTCTTAACGATATAGATTCATAAGCAAACAGAGAGGACCCGATATTGTAACTGTCCAATTCTGTGTAATACAAAGGAATTGATACGTATTGGGGAATGTTTTCCGACTTCACCGTCAAGATATATTGACGGCTTTACTTTGTGGTCGCTACTTTGTGCTGAATATTTATTGTTATATTAGTTTTTCTAATTCAAACGTTATACAAAAAGTTTACACATGGCCCGATTGAACTATACCGTTACTTGATATCCTTAGATTGTATCTCAAAAAGCCAATTTATATAAAAGATAGTTACCTTTACCTATCCAGTACAATATTGATTTAACGAGAATAAAAAAGTAATTTTACGATGTGCTACGTCTAGACTGACATAAAATATCTAAATGTAATAAGGTAACTGGCGAAGTTTTATAGGAAGAGGACGCAGGATGTTAGATTTCGGATATCAATAACTTTTTATGGCCCCTCGTATTATTGAACCTGGACGTAAACAACAACTCCAGGAGTATGTTTCGTGCGATATAAGTATAATAACTTGTTACAATGATTGTGTGTCAATATAGCTTGATAAACAAACATAAAGTAATATGTGTGTAATAACAATCGGGAGGTTTCAATCTACTTGAAAGCCTATAACTACGCGTACGAACCTACATGATATATACAACGTTTAACCTATATTATGTTATGCCAACAATGCATTATTCATGGACTATTTGAGGGAGATAAACTACGAAAACAATATCTCCTAACTATAACGCGTGGCGTATAATAAATTCATATTGGCGAAGGGTTACTCTGTTATTGTGAAAGAATGTTTGTTTAACGTGAATTGAGTAAGCATCATTGTAATGGATGTAATAAATGGCGCATACCATTAATAATATGGTCGTTATGAAACACGATTAATTAGAAATATATTTATAAGGTAATATAAGATCAATGGCCCGACGACCTAAGTTAACGGTGTTCTTAGTCACTTCGAATACTTGAACGATTCTTGCCAGAAAGAGGAACTTAATTCATGTTCAATTTATTGAACTGTTCGATTTCCTTCTAGTTCTATCGAGTTTGCAGCAAACAGAAACCAATAGAAGTAGGATCCGTTTACAATGCAACGAACGGTGGACTAACGTTTCAAAGTTTCGTCTAAGTTTTCCGTGACTATATAAATAGAGTTTCGCAGAAATCCTATTTCTGGAAATAGGATCGCCAGAAACTTAATTGGATCACTATGGGCTTCTTAATTTTATACAAGTCTCGTTAAGACATTGCATACGGTTTTAAACAGTTGCATGCAACTGCTCATTATTGAAATAAACATAGCTCAATACTAGCTAATATTAAGTGCAAACCGTAAAGAAATTGTGATGCGTATAGGCAAAAAGGTCCTTAAATAAAAACAACAAAAATATGCAAATCTTGTATTTATTGGAGTGTCTTTACATCAAGAATGAGGCAAGGAAATAACGCGATTTTTATAAGGGATAAAGCTGAAGGAACTTAGCGTAAAAAAATGTATCTTAACAAACACTTGATAATAAATTATACGATAATGCTTCGGTTGATGGTGTTGCGTGACATTTTCGATATACTAGACGGACGAAGCCACCGACTACTATGTTACTATATTTCCTACTATTATTATATAAATGTGGTACTTTGTAAGTATATAATTCGATGATTTGGTGTTGGTGTTTGTTATTGAATTACTCGAAAACTATAGAACGATTTGCATGAAGTTTAGGTTTACTTACTTAGGCTTACTTACAGATAAAGTAAGTCCTGGATAAACATATAGGTTAATTTGTTATTCTGGTAATGCATTATGGAGGGATAGTAGTGTAACTTTGTGTTAATGATTTTAAACAACATTTTAGTACATTAAATTTATTAAAAAAGGCACTGCCAAAGAACGCCGAGATTTTATACACAATAAGCTGCGGACACTAACTATACTAACATAATTTGTTAATACACCAATTTCAGTATTACATCATATGCTAGTTTTAGTAGGCAGTAAGTAATCAAACTAAATAATACCTTAAAACATTACGGGAATTACAGATTAGCCAAAGGTATTAAGACAACTTAGCTAGAAAATTTAAATTTATCGCTCAGAACTGGAAATGTGCACGATTAATGACGTTAGACTAACCCTTATCACGTTAAAACCTAATAGTTTACAATTACTTTAGGTGATTATCTTCTAGGGTCGAACTTTGTACGTAAATGTAAAAGCTATTCGACGCTCAATTACGCTGTTTCTGGTTACTTGGTACATTAACACCTAGCAGTGTTTGTGTTTGTTATGCTTGCATGCTTCTCTTCGAATTGACCTGCTTCTACTTGTGTATTTATTTTACGAGCAATGTATATTATTCCTCGTAAGTATTTTAAGTAGACATTGATTTAATCTTATAAACGTGAAATGTGTATTAAAAGGCAAATTATATTCGAATTTGACGGCAAATACTATTTGTGATATTTATCGTGAACTTCATATTAAACAGTGTATATAATTTTATTTGAAAATTATTCTCTGATTACTGATACAAAATAAAGTATAACTGTGTAGTAGTTATGTAGTAACTGCTTTTATTTAATATGAATAGAGAAATTATACATTCATTAAACTAACTTGGTAGGTTGTTTCGTGTTTCCAGTTAATAACAGGTGGCATATTATAAATCAAAAGCTAATGTGCATAACTTCTACAAAACTATCGATTATGTGCTGCAAATTGTGATTTATTAGTTAAAAGTTTAGAGCTAACAACTCTACCTGGTATTTATTGCAACAATACTGTGTACCGAGTGAGTTTTTAGCTAGGATCTCTTAGGGAACATACCTTAATGTTTAAGGTTAATGTATTATTTTAATTTTATGGTAATTTTTACTTAGTGTATTATTAAAATGCTGAGCTTTAGAGCGGAGGTATAGCATATCTGGTGAATACAAATAAATCATATTATTTTAAAGTGTTTAAAATTTGATTGAGATTCTTTTTTATTTATTTTCGTTTTAAAGAAATCGGGCAGCAATCAATTTTATAAAACGGAGAAGGGTAAATTTGTTTCATAATTTATAATAATTTTAATATTTATACAGTTCACCATTCACAGTTCATTATTGCAGCTGCGGACATGTTAGTCATCAATCATATTTCAATGAGCTGTATATAATATACCTACTAGCTGTTCTATCTGGTTTCACCCATGTTTACGGTTACTGCTTCATTCCCGTGGCTCGTAGCACGATGTTATAGATATAACATATGCTGCTTCTGAACAAAAGCTTAACCAATTTCATAAGTTTCTTAACACTAATGGTTAAGAATTTTTTGGAATTGGTTTTGAAGATTTTAAATTTATTCATTACAAACAAAAATACAAAAATATAAATGTTCCCTCTTTATAAAATATGTATATATATAATAAACATATATGCGCCTGGGCTCCGAGGCCCGGAAGTCAATATACCCGTTAAATATAACTTTATAAGGAATAGGTATATGTTACTAAAGGATACTTGCCATACATACTTACGTCATTCGGTAATCCCTTCAATATTCATGAACGTTAAAGCGATTTTGACATTCCTCTAGGCTTGAAAGATATAAAGAAATGGCATTGAGGGAAATTTATTTACATAAATATTCTAAAATATTTCTTAGACCTATAGTAATATATTGACGTACTGTTAAACTAACGTCACGCTTACGGTATTCTGCTGTTTACTAAAGCTTGTAAAGTTATACGGGTCGTCACGCCATCGCGCACTAGGTCTACCTCAAACCTACTATTACTAAGATTTAAACACTATACTTTGGTTAATACCTATTATTCTATTCGAAGAAACATAATGGCTCAAAAAATAAAACATGGCAAAAGGTAGATTACGCGGACAAATCACAAAAAAATGATGAGTAAAATAAGAGACGTTACACTGTGTAAAAGGTCACGCTAATTAATTACCAGTGACACAAAGAAATGTATTCAGTTTTTGATCGTTGAGTTAAAAAAGCTAAAAAGGGGAGAATTTATTCCGGAGGAAAATAATTACCGCTCGCAAACAAAGAGATTAACTTATTCTCTGTTGCCGGCAACTGAAATACGAACGTTATTCCACAAAGGCAACGTGAATCAGATTCTCCTTTATTAGGTCTGTGTTGTTCTCCCCATCAATTTGTGTCCTTACTCTCATTAAGATTAATACTTTATTCATAAATGCTGTACCAATGAACTTGCTTGTCAATTAATTCTTTGTGAGTTGCTTTGTATAAGACAATGCCGACCAGCCCATTCTGTGCGTCTAACGATGTTTCTTACTAACAGATTGCCTTATAAAATGTTTTAGGATTCATTAACGTATGAATAAATAATAGATTCATGCAAGGTTTTACGCATATTTCTAGTATCTTGGATCTTCTTCTCTTCAAGTTAAGCCTACGTATTCTCGAAAGATTAACTAGAAATGTATTACATCCATACATTTAGAAAATATTTGTTGTCCTATCTAATAGTGCAGCGTCGATTGCCATTTATCGGGCACAATTCCAGACTCCGTGCTATTACAGCAAAACTGAATAAAACTCTGCCTAAGCAGCGAATCGTTAACGCTTTATATTTCAAACTACTAGTTTAGCTCACAATTAAAATGAAATGTTACTTTCACTAAGATACGAAGAGAACCAACACTTTGTAAAGTATATGTTCTATCAATACAAACACAAAGAGTATTTTTAGTAACAAATAAATTGACGGAACCTGCTACACAAAACAACAAATAATTTAGAGACTGTGTTTGGAAATTCCAACGTTTACAGGCACAACGCAGTGTTGTACCTACGTCCTAACAAACAGTACCTCCTGTGTGATTGTACTGCCAATTCTGCACCGCACAAAGGGAATGATATCGTTTTGTATTCACCTTATATTCAGGAGCACAGTTGTACGTGGAAACGTGATTAATAGAAAGAAAGATGGATTTCCTGATATTAAATCGTACGAATTCACATTATGTGCTTCACATTACTTTCTTTTACGTAAGCGCCACTGAAGCAGACGATTTGGATCAAAGGGATTACCTAATAATATATTTTTAATCTCTTTGATCTGGATGGGATCCCAGTCCGTTGTAAGGTTATATTCATGTGTGGATGTCGTCCGTGCATTTTTATGTCCACTGTTCTTCTGTGTGATTAACAATGAAATCTGATTAAAGGAATAATTGCACTTTGTTCAGACGGGTATTTTACAGACTTAATTTAATTCCGAAGAATTTACACTACTGCATAAAATGGAGTTGAATATTTTTATTCACTTAAGTCTACTTTTTTTTTTTTTTTTTTTTTTTTTTTACGTGGGGGAATGCTATGACGCATATCCCTCCGCGGGGGCGGGCGGAGGGATTATGTCGGACTCGCCGGGGTAAAAGAAAGATGGAAATAATAGTAAAGTACCTCCCGGAATACCGACTAAACCTACCACGGTGTTCCTCGACAAAACCACTATCGACGGGGCCGCGCGAATCGCTTTCGCATGCGGTCGCGACCCCGCCGCGGTTACGGCCCGCCGTATGAAACGGCAGGCCACTACACGAAAGACCTACCCAAAATAGGCACTACGTCGCATAAAATCCTACTGTCTCCCCTAGAGGGGAAACGGACTCGACACAGAGGCGCGCGTGGGAACACGCACGCCGCCTCTCGGACCTGGTGCTGAACGGATGGCGGGCAGGCCCACAAAGCCCGCCATCCCCAGGTCAAACCTCAGGGTGGCTGGAGGTCGTCTCGCGCCCTCCGGCGCCCGGCTCTGCGGTTGGGGAGAGGGTTTAAACGCTCCCTCTCCCGCTCCGCCGCCTCCTTGATGGAAATTACTTCCTCACAGAAGGAGGCGACGGCGTTCCACGACCTCTCACTCCGGACCATAGACTGAACTACGGCCGGGAGCGAGAGGGCAACCGATCCGACTGCCGTGATTACTAATTCAAGGTAGTAAGTACTACTTTAAATATTCTCCTAACTTACTTGTCAAGTCCGGTATGTGTTGGGCTTTAGATAATTATGTATGTAATTGGTATGACCATAAAAATTTGCATTTATTAAATAGTCTTATTTGTAAGCTCAATAAATAAATTAATAGTACAGCGATAGCTGTCTGAAGCAGAAATCTTAATAAAACATTTCATATCTGACATGTAGAATTAATATTTTTAGATTGCTTTACATCAAGTTTTAATACAAGCTTGTTTGGTAATTATTTACTTTTACCGCCTTGATACACTTGCTGATTGTTGTAGTGTAGTGAGGCATACATTAACGAACACATTGACCTCTTGTTATTACCTACTTAACTAAGGTGAGTAAGGCAGCAATTAATATTCATAGCAGGTTTGACGTATTTCAAGAGATTTAAGTACACTTGGGGTACCTTACAATCATTTTTATATTATACTCGTGGTTGCTTACATAGAACCGAAAAAGTTTTCTTGTTAAAACTTCGCAACAGTAAAAATTTAATGATATATAATTTCTTTTATAGGTCACGTCATTGTCCTAAATAACCTTAAACCTTAACCAATACCTTAACCATAACCTTAAATTATAACGGGTACAGTAGTCTCCTCGAATATTGATTTATAATTAAATATTTCATTATCAAAATCCTGTAAACCGTGTATAAACATTTAAAAATAGATAGCACTAATAACTAGTGAAATGTTAGTAATGCAATGCTAGTAGACAATAAATCTAAAATATCGTTTTCCAGAATCGAGATGAGGACATATAGCAACCTAAATACTACCTTGTTTTAAATATACATTTTCAGATAAAGCCAGTTTCGCGAAGTTCTTTATGTATAAAAATACAATGTCTAACTTGTAAACATTTTTATTTAATTTAAAGGCCGCTATAAAAGCTTTCTATTCATGATAGTTATATTTTCATGAGCCATAATTATCCAGGTTAATGATGTTATAAATAGATTTCATAATATTGTTAAAAGACACAATGAGTTGTTATAATAAGGAAAGCGAAAAAGAAAACTTTCAATAAATAAAGAGATAAAAATACATTTGAAATAACTGTTTTAGATTTAAAGTTCTTTAAAATCAGAGTTTCTTCTTTATAAATAGCTTTCGTACAATATAGGTTTACAGTTTAAAGAAATCATCAACAATCAGCCTCGTTGTCTAGTGACAGAAAGTGCGCATCTGTCAATTTTGAGCAGTGGTATTATTGGCTATTTCTGTCAAAATATTATTAGTGGTAACTTCAAATCTGGGACTGTGCCTATTGTACGACAATAGGTTCAACCTCTATTGCGTAAGGTTTAAACATGTCTAACTGAAATCATTGTTGAACCGTTGCGTAAATTTTCGGGGAAATATAGGCGTGTCTTAAATTTCCATATTAACCATTATCACTGTCGTTCTGAATGTTGGCGGACTGTTCTCCAGATAAATACTCAGACAGAACATAGAAAGCTTTGCACGGAATATATAACCTGCTTGTTAAATTTCTGTAATCTTTGCACGCAGATATAGGAGCCCCGTCAGGCGGAGCCCACCGTTTATTTTCTTAGTGTTCTCTGGCTTGGAGTGTAAGTTGCCGAAATGAAATACTAATGCTCTTTTAGAAATTGAAGTTCTTTTTTATTAATTCCTTCTGTTGGTTACTGAAAAGCATAGACATATTCGTAGTTCATAATGTGTGTTTGATAAATAGTTATGCCACCTAAAATACAAGGAAAATTTATTTTCAAAGTTCCTTTCAATTTAAGGAAATCTTTAAATTGCATAGTCCGTTTCAATCAATTCGGCCTTTATAAGTCGGATATTGCCTGACAAAATTTTTTAATATCTTTGCGGTTTTATACTTTTATTCATATCTGTTGTTCTATCAAAAATATATTTCCAGCATCAAGTCTTTAATATGATTAAGTGAAAAGACTGCTGTAGATGGCAAACCACAAATGTATTTTTAATTTTTTGGCAGGTTCCATTTTATAACCGCGTCGTAACATCTAAACTACAGTTATTTGCGTATTTCATGACGTACTCAATATGACCCTTTTGACTATAGCGTTACACGCTATAAACGAAAATCTTGTATTGATTCGAATCAATCTTAAAATAATAATATATTTATTGCACAAATGCACTCTATTAAAATTTAAACAGTATTAATATATTGTAAAACACATGTCAGCGTGTCATTAGATATTGTTAGTTTTGTTGAATGTATTAATTATAAAGTGCTTTGAAATGTCTCTTACCGAATGCGGGCACGGACAAACATTCGAGGCACGTTGCCGCGACAATAACTAATATTGGGCGATTAGTGACGTACACAGCGGCATACACATTATTTTGATACCATAATTATTTAGTATAAAAGAAAAGAGTTATCTTTTTACCAAATTCTTTCCTTTATCTATCGAATAATCGTGATCGTAATAAACGTAATTTATGCAATCGTATACATTATTCATAATATCGATGATATACATATATTAGTCAGATAGGTAAAATTAAATTTCGTGCCCCCACTAGATATCCGCGTGCACCCATAACCCCGCTGTATCCACCACTTCGTAGAACCGTACTTGGTGCTAATTCTGCCATACCCCGTCTTTGTAGAACCTTAAATAAATACTCTGATGTCATAGACGTGCATGTAGACTCGCTTGCTACATTCCGTAAAAATATTATCAGTGTGTTGTAAATTCTAAATTTGAAAACTCTAAATTTGCTGTATACCTTATATTTAATACTTAGTGTTGTATAAAGTTTTATTAGATTGCATATTCTATAGATCTTACATATATAATATATCACCTTAATGGTTATTTACATACATATTGTTTCTAAATAATTTCTGTAAAGTCTGCTTATTATCTTTATAAAACTTATGCATGCTGTGCTTGCCTGTAAGAGGCTACTATACTATTATGTAGTTATAAATAATGTATTATGTATATACATTAGTATAAGTAGTCGTTGGTAAGCCTAAATAAATAAATAAATAAATAAATAAATTAGTTTGTGACGTTTCTTATTACATACACATATCTTTAGAAGGAATAGTTGATGGAAGTTGATGACGACGTCTACTTGGTGACCTACGTTGATCTAAGTTGCGTGATGTAATAAAATTTGTTGAGCGTAGTAATCAATAAGTGAATGATACAAAATGTCATAATAATATAAAATAAATGAAAACATCCTAGGTTAGGTTAACGTGCATATTGATTATTGTAAAAACGTTACCTGCTTTAAATCACGATGACTGCACATTATGCCTACCGCAACGCAGGATTTATGTAAAATATAGCAATTTTGTTTACATTAGTTCCTATATACCTACAGCATAAGGCGTGGTTGATAGTTAGTTTGTTATATCGAAGCTTCGAAGCTCCTACGAGCTTCGGTAATCGCTATCTAAGTTCGCCTAAGTTTTCTGGTAAAATCTCCTCCGTTAGGAGCCTGTTAACCTAACCTGCAAAACACATGTTGTTCTGCGGTACTGCTCTAGCTGGCCTGAGCTGAAGAATACCGCTTTACCTCTTTAAATATGCTATGCCCAGCTGTTGCAATTCCATTCTGCTACACCGCTCCACTCGCGATAAGACATTTGAAAAAAACAAAAAAACTGTATATTGTATGTATATATTAACTGTATATAGCTGCTCCAACTTACTTGTACTTTTGTAATAAATAATGAAAAACAAAGCACAGTTTATCCAAAAATAAAAAATAAATCTTTGCTTTTATCTATGGGCATCAAGTTTCAAGATCGAGCTGAAACACCGAAATGATTCTGTTACTTGAATAGAACATCCGTGTAATCGTTATAGCGGTAATCGGACTGAAGCCGATTCTCTATTCTATTTGATTAATTGAATATTGATCATCTTAATATAATCATAATTTCGAGAATTTGTCTCTCCTCGACTCGAGGATTGCTTTTTTTAGAACCAATCGACATAATATATATGCTCTGTTTGTACCAAATTTAATCAAATCCAGTTCAACAACGAATCTTTGTTAATGTAAAAAATTGTGCATCTATAATATAACTTACTTTGAATTTATCTATATTATAAAGCTGAAGAGTTTGTTTGTTTGTTTGCTTGAACGCGCTAATCTCAGGAACTACCGGTCCGAATTGAAAAATTATTTAACGTTGCATAGCTCATTTATCGAGGAAGGCTATAGGCTATATAACATCCCACGGGGGAGGCGCAGTAGTCATAAACGCGGGTGAAACCGCGGAAACATCTAGTGTTATAATAAAAAGAAAACAAATAGCAGGTGTAACGAATAAATACCTATAGTTTTAGTGCTCGGACATAGAGCGTTAAGACATATTACGCGGCTAAATATATAAATGGACATTATGTGTCCATTTATTTATATTATGTTAAACTGAGTGAAAACGTAATGTATATTAGCGCGAGTCTACATCTCTGTGGCAAGTCACGGGCTGTGACCACGCGCCGTGACAAATACACGTGGCAAATGTGTTTGTTCAAAATTCTCTTAAAACACAACAGACACTTTGTCCCGTCTATATGTCCGTTACACAAGTGTGGACAATGTTTATGTACGCCTCGATGTTGTGACATAGAGGCTGTGGTCCGATGTGATATGTGGAATTTATAGGCATCAGATGACTCAGGTCGTAACCCAACGAACATGCAAGTCAAGCACTCCTGTGCGTGGTGGCTAACAAACGCATCGCGTAGTAGTGGATGTCACGACCCGTGACAATGCTACGTATATTTGAAGGTACAGGGAAAAGGCGCGAGCTCGTTTTCTTGGAAAACAGAATTAATATTATAATGTCACACCGAGTAGTCAGGCCGTTTTTGTTTACCAGTCACACGTATGTTAACAGAAAGTCACGCCGATTCGTGCAATGCATTGTCTCTATGTGGCTTAGCCATAAGACGCAAATAGAATATAGAGATGAGACAAACCAAATTAAAAAAACACACCCTTGCTCTATATGCTACTTCGTGTTTATTTAAGTACTGTTATGCACTCAAATGAAATCATTTGCTATTTATATATGACCAAGTTGAGGAAATGTTGTGGATACGGTACTTTTCTTTGTATAAACTGTACGCTAAACCCAGGTACAGAACTTAGGTCAGGTACGGATCCTAAATCATTTAACCGTAATTTAAAACCTTAATGATTATTTATAGCGCAATAAAGATTGTTATTTTATCCTTCTTCAAATTAATAAATTAATAATTGTTTTTTTACATTTAGCATATACCTACATGATTTTGTGTGGGTGATATTTCCAATCCGTATGATAAAAATGATATCTAAATATACACATACCCAGTTTCCGTTCGACCAGCGTTATCATTTTTTACATTATTATATATAAAGGCTTCTATTCACATTATTTGTTTTTAATTTATTTGAGATACCTACAATAAAAAGGGCGCCGTGCTGCCAACGCACAGAACAAAAACCACTAGTTTCAATACAAACAGTATAACATCATCGCAGAAAAACAACACAAGTTTACTTGGCAAGATATTATATAGGGTAAAGGTACACATATCTTGTTCTAAATTTGAACGAAGACTTTCCTATTAAGAAAATATGAAACTTCTGTTTTTTTTTCTAATTATAAACAATATCAAATGGTAATTTAAAACAAAAGTTAATTTTAAAATAATTATGTGCTAAATTTAAGCGATTACGATAAATGTACTGTAGGATAATGATTGAAATGCTTGTTATCGATAACATCCGAAATATTAATAAAATTTAAACATTTTTACTAAACTATTTTAATGTACACAATTTATTTTAACAAACATTTTTAAAGTTACATTTGTTGATAAGGTGACCACAGTAACAAACGAGTAAAAGTTTTAACCCTAAAAAGAGAAGTTTGAATAAAATAATAAAATAGTGATTGTAGTTTATAACTATACGGTACAAAAATACAAGAAATTGGTCAAATTCTTTGTCAGCGCTCCAATATATTGGCATCGCTTCTCAAACAGATAAATATTAGTCAAATATTTGAGCCAACAAACTCTTGATAAAGTTATTAAAATATTTGTTTTGTTAAAAGAGTGGCTAGTCGAATAAACTCGACGAACTAAGTTAAAATCGGACAAATACCAAATCATATCGATTTGTCATTATTTTGTCAGTGGTTGTCAAAATTTCCTTCTTTCACTGTTATTAAGATAGGTAATCATTACCTTCGAACTAATCCACGTAGGTACATTTCGTTGGTAGAAAATTGCTCCATGTAATAATGGGTTGTTACTTCATTTAAAATGCACCAGTACAAAGCTAACTGTATCACTTAATCGACTTTAAGGGCCAGTTCCTATCAAAGCGGTGACGAACGGACTCGAGCTTACTCAACCAATTTGGATGTCGACAAAACTCTGCTTCAGGCTTGGTATCTAATTGGTTCACAAAACGCCGCTTCGCTTTAGTGGAAATCAACACTAGCCACTCGTGCGGAACGATAAATTCTTGATATCCACTACACGTATGCTTAATACGTTACAGTGAGAGATCCAAAATAATTAAGCATTTTTATTAAGTAAGGTACGGTTTCGAATACTTTAGTTGATTGTATTGGGTTTGTTATTACATCACGTCTGAACTGTATTAAACATATGCGGGAGCTAACCTCACGTACGCTGTAGGGCTAGGCTCTATCTAGTTCAGATCGGTCCGTTTATCTGTCTTTATTCAAGTGTGATGCCTAATTGCGTTCTACTAAACTAGGCACAATACGAGGGATCGATACAGTGCCACCTCACTAACTCGAATACCACTACATTGTCAGGCACTTCATTTAATTCGAAAAATGTACGAACGTTCAGGAAATTCGATAGGTAAAGTGAGATAACATGTACATATTCACTGATCGAATTCAGAAATTCGAACTGTGAATATCTATACTTTATTAGAGCCATTACACATCGAAAAATATTCCCTTTTCTGTACTATTCCCTCTGTAATCCGAAGTCATTTGAATTACAGAGGCTAATGAGGGAAAAAGGAGGGTGAGATCGTCAACTCGTCAGGAAAACTCGATTTGTTTGTTTACATTAGTGACAGTCCAAGTGAAGATGATTGGAAAACCAATAAAAAGTTTGGCACTTAGGTATCGATGGACCGAGCGCGAGGCACCGCACTAAAAGCTATTAACACATGAAATTGGTTGTCCACTTTGCATATTAATTTCAATGCATAGACTTAATAAATTAATCGACATAGCATTGTAGTATGGTAATTGTGTCCATTATACCCGCAATTACCGTAAATGGTAATTAAATTACACTGAGTATTTAAATGCAGCTGGACAGCGCGGGTGAATGAGCGTAAATGTGGCGTAGCGCGCTTCTGCCCGCGATCAAATAAATACTATTGCTTCATAAAACACATTACGTCTAAATTCCATTAGCTTGATAACTTTATGAAAAAATGTATAACTTGTATTAGATAGAGATCAATATAAATAACGTTGCTTAATGTGACACTCACATTAGACCTGATGCATTTCTTCAAATTTATTCCATAATGTAAAAATGTGTAAAATCTTATGAATAAATATCTAATATTTATCAAATTTATCAAAAGTAATAAAAAAATATTTCTTACTTGATATACTATCTAATTATGATAGAACTTTGGTGAGTTATTATGCATGCGCCTGCAAACGTTACTGACATAAATAATCTATAATATTAAAAGAAACAATGCAACGTAAGCTGAGCTTTATCTTATGATTGTTATTACTTTTTCGGATTATCATTTGTTCGCTTTATCAGGTAATTATATTACATGGTTATGATTTTAGCAGTATGTGTGTGTGTGTGTTAATTTTTCTATGTAAACTCTCGTACCGTGCTTTGGTGAACAAGGTGCCATTAAGTGCGTCTTAATAAAATTCGCTACCATGTAGCCGCTGAAGACCCTAAAACGCACATCGAACGAAGAGACTTTGAGTACAACAACCTTTTTTCTGAGATCTCTGTTGAAATATGGAAACAGGGTTTCGAGTTTCTTGTATTATCTTTTATGCACGACATTTTCTTTTTTCTATAATGTAATTCTTTGATACGGATTATATCGCGGTTTACCTTAAGTTAAACTTGTTAAAACTATTATTGAATTATTTTCTAATCAACTGTATTTTGCCACTGTTTCGTGTCATGTGTGTTTATTATTTGTTACGCTTTCACGCCTTAACTATCCAACCCATCATCATGAAATTGCATACGCGGTGTTAGAGGAACAAAAATAGACAGGGGGTACCGGGAAAAATACTGTTTCCGAGGGATAAATTTTTTTTAACAAAACCTACTTTAGCGCGAGCGAAACTGCGGGCAATATCTAGCACCTAATACATTTAAACATCGAAGAGTTTAAGTAAGTGATTCCAGCGCGATAAAAAGTCTCATAGATTTAATCTTCAACTACGACCAACATCCACCTACCACCCTTCCGAGCATTTATCTAAATTGGTTGAATCACAAAGAAAATACGTGATACTTATAATTTGCAACTGATATGAAATTCGTAGAAATATTCAAAAATAAAAAGCAGCGATTGCCTAGTGGGAAACCGCTGAACTGCCACGCAGAGGTCTCGAGTTCGATCCCAAGGCGCACATCTCTGACTTTTCGAAGTTATGTGCGTATTAAATAGTTAATTATCGCTTGCTTTAACGGTGAAGGAAAACATCGTGAGGAAACCTGCATGTGTAAGAGTTCTCAATAATGTTCTCAGCAATGGGAGAGTTTAATACATGCCAGAAAGAATATTTATTATATAATTATATGAAACGATAATTATATACAGCCACGGGTTTCAGGTAGATGAATAGTTGATCAAAGCTGCTCAGCCTATATCGAATGAACGGCTAATGAAATTACTGACTCGAGATTAGTAGTTCCGTATAGATTAACACTGTTAGTCATATTGACTAGGCATTAAGTATTTACTACTAAAAGTAATCTACTTAAGTAGGTATTTATATTAATACATAGCCTAAAGTATAAACAGGGTGTCCGGTAATTAATGGATAACCTTGAAATGTCTTATAGAAATGTCTGAAGGCCGTCCAGAAAAATTAAAATAATAGAATTTAAAAAAAATTTATATCTATTAAAAAGTGCAAGCTATATTAGCATAGCATACTTTTGACTGTCTATCTATTAGCATAATTAGTGTTTAATAATAAAACAACAAAAAACCGATGGATTTCATTCATTTATGGTCGTAGTAAACAAGAAAGTTATACATGGTAATTAAAAAAAACACATATCTCAGGTAGTAGTTAGGATAGATTTTTCTGCACGGCCATCAGTTCCACTATAAGACATTTCCAGGTTATCCATTAATTACCGGATACCCTGTATATATATCTTAACGTACATACGTAAGTACTGCGATATGCTAAAATATGGTAGGTGCCAGCAATGTTGAAAATTTTGTTTCTAAAAGGACTTGACTCACCGAGACACAGCTATAAAAATACTGTGAATATTTCAACTTTCTTTCTGTGTAAAACTTTTTCCCTTTTATCTTTCTACATGTTTAATTGAGCAAAAAAGTCTTGGTCCTTCGTTTAAAATAGGAAAAAACGGAATCCTTAATTACATAGAGAAATAGGACATGATTAATCAACCGGCTGTTGGGCTGTCACATATCTTCGAAAGAGCTTAAGCTGTCATAACGACCTCAATATCTACACACCCATACATAAACACAGCGCACACATATATGTATTTACATATGTGTGCGTGCATCCGAACCAAAGACGATGAGATTACTGGCATAACCCTTACTTTTTAGACTGGATGTGTATCGATTATGCGCCATTCGACTTCAAAATACACACGATTAATTCGACGATAAAACGTACTTTAAAAATAAATAAAAACATAAAATGCGTCAGCTCGTCTTGTCGGCAGTCATAAAAATTGAGAAAGGGGAAATCAAGATCTTGTTTTAATGTTTATGTTCTATATATCCGATAGCGATAACTGCATAGATACTATGTGTGTAAACATATAAAATAAATGATAATAGGTAATATAGTATGCAATAGCGAAGTTAAGCAACGTTGGGTGTGGTCAGTATATAGATGGGTGACTGCTTAGTGGTATTTCATCTGAGCGTCGCCGTGCCTCGGCGAGCACGTAAAATGTCGGTCCCGGTTGTTGCCAAATTGACAGCAGTCGTTAAGCAATGTCAGAGGCCTACGGGCGGCTTGAACAACTCTTGACAACAGGTTGGCCACTAACCAGACGAAAAGAAGAAGAAGTATGCAATAGAATTCTAACAGAAAAATCAACACAAAAAATATACTAGAGGGTCAAACGCATGTCAAATGAGCGTCTATCAAAGTATCAGTCAGGTAATACTAGCATTGGCTGACTAAATTAGCGACAGCCAATCAAATCACTTGACATGAGTATGATTTTGACACGTCGTTGATTGCCTTTCAGAAACCGAGTGTATGTCATTGATTGCTTCTTCTTTGTAGACGAAGAGCTTTGTAGTAATAACTACATCTATCTATGTATGTACACTATTATAAAACTGTAACGGATTTCTGTCTTTGTATCGGAGACAGTTTCCAAAAGCTAATTAGGTTCGACTATAAAGACTAGTCTGAACCCAAAATAATTGCTTCCAAAACATTTTTCTGTCTGTTGATGGCAACGTCACACAAAAACGACTAAACATACACACTTCACAATTTTGCAACTTGGAGTTTAACTAAAATTCTAAGTTTCGATTTATCTAATTTTGTTTAGTAAAACCAAATATATAGATAGCGTATAGTGTGATCCAAGAGTAATACGAAGCGAACTCTAAGGCCATGTTGTTAAAATCGCGGGTAAAAATAAGTATCTAAGCTAAAAAGTCGTAAATATTAAATACAACTCGGTCATAATCACTAGAAATAATACTAGAAGCACTAATTTTGATGTGATTCATGCCCAACAGATAAAATCTTAAAGGTTGCATATACTGAAGTTAAATTTAGAGCTGGGGCATTTTATTTTAGATGAGTGCATATTGTTGTAGTAGTTTATTTATCTTATAAAATTAAATGTTAAGCTGCGATAGCATAGATAGTTAAGCTAGAGTGCAATAATCGGCTTTATGATACAAAGAATCAGATTCATCAAATAATGCGAATTATATTATAGTAAAAGTGTTTATGGCAGTCAACAACCTTAACAGTATTATATTGTGAAAATAAAGCTAATTATTTTTACAAATTTAATTTAACAATAAATATAAATTAAAATAGCTGGCGGCTTAAAAGCAATGTTTTTGCGGACGCCAAGATGGAAAGAGAGAAATAAAAGAAATTAGGTAAAATCTAATTGGTCGGTATCTTTTCTCGCCCCAGCGGTTTCTCTTTGGCGGCCTGAATAAAATTAAACTGCTTTTACGATTCTCTGTGAGGTACCGAAGTACCTTGAAATAACTCACACTTCAAGACATTGAGACGTTAACACCCCAGTTCCCCCCGCAAGTACGTATGTCAAAAGTTATCTGGAACGTCTGGAGAAGTGTAAAACAAAATAAACGGCGATAAAATTTGTAAATGTAAATTCTAATATAAGTCTTTGAGTAAAGGCAATGGTAGATAACTCCATTATATCAATTTAATCGAACACCTACATTACATAACGAATAAATATAGCTCTACGACGTATATATCAGCGAAGGGTTAGGTAGCAGTTCAGAAAAGCAAAATATTGTTATAACAATTTATATATAGCTATAGCTAACAAAATAAAAGCAAAATGAATTTCTGAACCTCGTTTAGTTCTCACGTAATGCCCCTTTGTATAACTGTCTACTGAGAACACTTTCAGGATCTGTGTTAGTATTAAAAACCGCTGGCCATTGATTTAAAATCTCACGTGGTCAGCACAAACTTATGCTATTGGACCATAGTCAGATGTTTTAAATAACAAACTACCTTATAAATAAACCTTAGCTATGTTGTTTAATATAATTTTATACATACCGTTGTTTTATTGGTTTCACTTCGCAATAAATTGCAACTTTTTTTATAATGAAGCCCTTGATATAAGAGCGATGAACGCTCACTTAAACATATTTTACCAAAGTTTTACTGTGGAAAGTGATCGTTGGGGCTTGGGAATATCGTAGCGTGTAATTCCTAACAATAGTTTCTTGTCCACAGAATGTATAGCAGTAAATATAAGAAGACTCGACGTACCGCCCTTAGTGGAGTTGGGCACGGAGTCAGTTATTCTTGACTGTGACTTCAATACAGGTATAACTCCTGGGCCTGGACTCGTGATTAAGTGGTTCTTTAATGGCTCCACTGGGCTGGTATATCAGTGGATCCCGCCAAGACAACCTCAAGTGATAGGACTTCTCAAGGGAAAGGTGGATATGAGCTTTAAAATTTCGGGTAAGTGTACGTTCCTTATGTAGATTTCTAATGTCTAATAGTCAGGTATCCAACATAAGCTAAATACCTAAAACAATCGCAATGTATTTCAGTCAATACGTTCTTCCCTAGGATCAAAGCAAAAATATTTTTGCCTAAATCGCATACTAGACTGTAAATTACTTTTCCCGCTAAGCTATTAACACTTATATCGGTTATGAAAATACACAGTTGTCAATAAATATCATTACGTATGTTGAGCGAAGCATAAGTTTATGTACCATATAGACGATAAAGCGAAAAAGCGAGTTTATCATGCGGAATAACTCAGGTAAGTGAAATGTGAAATCGTGTGACTATTACCGAACAGTAAATGACATACGTAGATGTAAACATTACGTGGGGAACTTCAGCCAAAGTTCCTTGTTATTCGGTGTGTCGTTAGGACTACGAATACAGTTCAGAGTTAGTAAAGCAGTAGTGATTTGATTGCAGGTTGGCAAGCTTTATTATTTGTAGCTTATTTACCTAAAATGTGTAGGTACATAGTTTAACTATCATTAGGTAAATTACAGAATAGTTGTTGTTTTGTCGCAAACAGTTTTGAATTCTAGAGATTATTGTTTCTATACTTGATGATTCTGTGAGCTCATTGTTTCAATATTTCTAAGGCGTTCTGTGCGAAAATTTCCCAGCGCAAGAGCTGCCTCTTAAAGTAAATACTTAACGTCTACGTATATCTCGTATCTGTCCTTTCACTACGGCACAACGATACGCATCCCATCCGTATAAAATCCCGCAAGTCAATGTCTTACCGAATTCTTTAACTGCGACAATTTGATAGCAATTCCCAATGCCTATTGTACCACGGCAAGTAGCTAGAGGCAATCATATAACAGAGCTAAAGTCCACAGAACTGTCAAATTATTCCAACTGTCGCGATTTAACATAAATTCCCTAGGAATTCTTCGCCATTGGACATCGGAGCCAGGTAAGAACCGTCTCTTGAGCGGTACCGTCAGTAAGATCAACATACGTCATTTCAAACTATTTATTTATTCAGTTGTTCTTTGTAGTATTGGTTTACTGCCATTGTTACTAATGTTTTGTTTTTTTTTACAGATGAGCCACTACAAGCATATCGGGCTATGAAAATAATAAATCCGACCACACTACTAAGTGGCAATTATACCTGCGTAGTGTCAACCTTCTTAGAAGAAGACTCGCAGACAAAATCCATGTTAGTTTACAGTAAGTATTAATCTATGCTAATATTATAAACAGGAAAGACTTGATATTTTGTTTGTTTTCAAGGATACAATTTAGAACTCTTTAACTGATTTTAAAAATTCTTTCACCGTTATAAAGCTTTATTATCATGGAGTAACATTGGCTATATTTTATTAAAAATAGTTAATAATTATTACTAACATAACCTAACCTACTTTTATGCGAGCGAAGTTGCGGGCAATAGCTAGCCTTGAATATTTCTAATTTCTCGAATTAGGTGATACTTAGCAGCAATCTATTGTTAAATAATGATTAAGTACTGAGAGGCCACTAAAAAGCTCTGGTCAATATTTACCGTAAAGCCGTGCTGGATATGATTCTCGAATTTAGATATTATCTAGCTATTCTATTGCTTTTTCTATTATCTTACTCGTATATTTTTATAGTGGGTGTACTTTTCCGAATCATTGCCTATAAAATACATTTATGAATTAACCGGTGGCATTAAAAATATTACCTATTATGTTTATCCTGTCAATGCCTTGAAATGCCAGACTTGATTAAAAAAATATTGTGTCAGGCCACTGGGTGTGCCCTTGCGAATAAACAATTTATATAATATACATACATACAGTTATATGTATATATAACTCTTAATTTTTATGGCAATGTTTTTTAACGTCGAAGACGTCTACATTTATTATCTATAAATTAAAAGATTAATTGGCGCTTTAAATCAAATATTGTGTCGCTAAACAAAGACAATAACAATTTCTCACACGCAGAAGAAGTTCAAGGAAAGAGAAACGGCAAATATGAAGCGCGTTTTGTCGACCATATTGTACATAAATCTTGAAAGTCGTTGACGCCACAGAGTCTCAAGGAAGAGATGTTTCTTCGACGATCCAACATTATATTATATTACATTAACTCCACGAGATTTTCTGCTCTTTACGACACCTATTACGGAACAACAAAGCAGGAAATAATTACTTAATTTTAAATTAAATTGTTAATAAGTTTCAGCTCGCTCATGAATTTTATTCACCGGCGATTTTTGATATTATGATTTAGTTTTAACATTCATTTATAGCGCTAGAAATAAGCCATGTGTCGTTTGTGCAATACTAAAGAATACAGACTATTTTATTTTATTATAATATCAGCCCTGTATTAAACTGTCCCACTGCTGGACACGGGCCTCTTCTCAGTGTGGAAGGGTTAGGCCGTAGTTCACCACGCTGGCCTAGTGCGGGTTGGCAGACAGTTATTTTATTTATCTTTTTATAAATATACCTAGTGCTCATGATACTTACATACCCACGCCTATGTACCTGAAGGGGTAAGCAGAGGTTAATTACTGCCATATTTCGCTAGCTATAGCGTCAGGTGACGTAATAGAGGGCGAGCTTATTGCTGTTTACGATACCTTTACGTTCCAAGATCCGCGCTATTACTGAGAATTTCTAGGCAGAAAATCCTATAACATGCTGTCCCGAGAATTGAACCTAAGACTCCATGCACAGCAGTCATACACTACCGGTGTTTTACGAATTACAATATATAAAATATTCACACACTTTAAAATGTAGTTGCGTTGAGTTACGCTGCTATTAGATTGGCGTGTATATTAATTGTTTCTATATAATGTGAACGGATAATTACCAAAAAAATATAATCAAGATAATTATTATACTAAGTAAGTATAATAATTATATACCTGTACGAAGTAAATCTCATGCCAAATAAATTACATCGAATAAACGATAAACGCAACATAAAATTCTCACATTTATTGTAATCTTAGTCTATAATTATGTTCAAACAACCACTCAACTCGAAATAATGATTTGTGAGACTCATTTAATTAGTATTACTGCCATTTAAGAATACTTTAATATGTGTACTAACAGTTATTAGTAATTGGATATATACTTATTTTTGTGAATTATATGCCAATATAACCTTGAGCTCTACAAAACAACAAGTATTTTGCCGTTTAAAATATATTCCTGGTAAATCGTTATAATTACATAATGAGACTATGATTCCCGATGCTTCACTTACAAGGAAACTTTAAAGGAAATATCGATAAAGAGAAATGTAAAGCTCGTCTTAAAATTTAATTATGATGGTGATTTAATGAAGTTTCAAGCTTAATTGCAGAGCAGCAATGATGTGAAATACAAAAATTTTATTACTTCGCTGAAAATGAAAAGATTGGTATATTAGGTCCTTTCATGTTTAAAATAATACAGTTAGGTACTTATCTTTTATCTCTAATATAAATTGCTTTTATTACATGTTAACTGACAACAGCCGTATTAAACAAAGCTTTTTGCTCCACAGGTCCTGGCAAGAGTTTTCATTTTATACAGGAGAAAAAATACGTGTTCTTAGTGACCTTGATATGTATCGCCGAAGATTTGTATCCAAGACCTGTAATGACCATACTTTCAAAGGGGTGAGTGTTAGTATAGATTTTATTATATTAAAATGATGTTCATAACTTGTCTCAAGTATGCAAAACTATTTAGCTTAACTGAGGCTTTTCATAGTACCAAGAAATAGTTCTGCAGTATGACTAGATCAATCATCTGGTCATATTTAGGGGTCAAAACGTGCACGAGACATGACGTGTTTCATGCACGTTGTTATAAAGCTTATAAAATATGTAAAAAACCATAATTATTCTATTATTGAAATACTTTATATGAATTTGGTTACGGTTTATTTGAAACACAACATTTAGATCATTTTGAAAACTATTAAGCTATTTAGATTTAGACATATGCCGAAGTTAAAGATGCTTTTCAACAGCCATGGTCCCTGGAATGCTGGTCAGTTAACCCGTGACCATACAATCAATCAATTAAAGTAATTTACTTTTAATGTATAATATACGCGTAATCGTAACATTATATTATATTGTAGTGTAAGTCATAATATCATCAATCTTAAACATTAGTATGTAGTGTTATTCCTCATGTCTATGTATGTTGCTATCATTTTCTAAATAGATATTTCCTGAGGAATCCGTACATTTCACCAACATCCCCGAGGTTTATTACTTATGGATAGTTCATTTTGGTTGTACTTTCTGAAAAGATATTTATAGTATCAACAAACTTCTAAGATTATATTATCATTTAGTAAAAGGTTTACTATATAATTTATTAAGGTGTTCTTTGTAAACGTAATATCATGAGTTTTCGTGACATTTTTCAGATTTACGTTATTCATGGCGGCTGCAGTCCAAACTTTATATACGCCCACATTTTGTGTAACAAATTACATAGATATAGTTTTCTTGTAACTTGTTAGGAAATATAGGTACTCGGAAACTTAGTACACGTTGCAGCTAGCTTTATTAGCGGACAGTAAAAGTTGAGATAAAAGATAATAGCCAAGCACAAGTAGAGCTAACTAGAAAGTTCAATGCCTTGTCCGTAGTTGCTTACAACTTCAGAGGCGACAAGCAGCTTATTTACATCTTACATTCTCCTTATTCCCCGGCCACCTAGCGCAAAAACAACATTTTTCATGAAAGATTTTAAAGATTCCTGTAGTCATAAAGCAGTTTCATTATCCAGACTAATAAAAGCGGATATAAAAACATTTAACCACTCGAGTGGGCAAACAAAGCAAATATACATATAAAACTTTATGAGTAATTCATAGTTGTAATGAACATCTTAAAAACGATATCTACACCTGTGTCTGATTGGCTATTGCAAATATTTATTGGATTCAACATACGTATTTTATTTACAAAATAAGAAATACTGACGCCTGTTGAGATAAGAACAAGGGGTTCTTATCTCAACAGTTTTAAACAGATTGTATTGTGCTAGTTTATACTTTGTTATGATTGTTTCTGTAAAATTGCTGAACAGGTTCAACTTAACAGGAGCGGAGACAAACTCTGTCCCGCTCGGGGGTAATTTCGAAGTGACGTGCCTCCTCCGACGTGCCTCACTTTTTCGCTCTTCGATCCCCCGTAGACACCGCGTAAAATTTTATAACTATAAACTTTCTTGACAGATTAAACTTTCGAATGACAAAAAGCTAAGATTAAGTGAAGTTTCAGACAAGTATAGGAGGATATTTTTTATGTTATATTACGTTTATGTATGATATCGTTAGACTAGGTTTCCTTGTTGCACGATATAATAATGTCCTAATGACATCAAAGGTAACATGAGGTATATTCTTAGGAAACCTTTGGAGCAAACAACGACGGACATGAGAATGGACTCATGGGGGATGTACACCGTGGAGGCACGAGCTGAGATACATGATGATGACGTCAGCCGACCTTTTGAAGAGTTCGTGTGTATGTTGAGCCTACCTCTAACTGACTACACAGCTAATAGAACTACAGTATACTACCCAGGTAAGAAACTATAGAAGGTTTATTCACACTTTAAAAATCAAGCGATTAATGAGCCATATATATTATACTCTTTAATATCTTCACTTCAATTCTATACTTCTTTCTTCTTCAATTCTATTATTCTTTGCACTTAGTATACGTGCAAAGAATATTGTATTTACTTGCAAATTAATATATGGAAGTTTTTCAGTGTTTGTACATGGAAAGGTATTACCATTAAGTGAGATACAGGTCAGGTTAATTTGCGACTGCAGCTTTATAAATAAGGCTGCCTGCTGCATTACGTGTTACGTGATACTAACGGGATCGTAAGCTGTTGCTCGTAAAACTTTATTAACACTTGCATGCACTTGCAGGTCTTATGCCGACGGCGCACATCGCAGCCATCGAAGTTGAGAAACCTCAAGAGCAGCAGGCTAACAGTAAGCATATCACTTTTAATAAAACAGATTATATTAAACGAGTATTGCTGTTCTTAAAACAAAATGCACAAACTTAATGTTGTATAATATTTTAAGTACGCACACTAAAATCTGTGCTTATGCTGTGTAATGTTTGTATGTTTATTCAAATTGCGTTCCGAATAATGTTAATATGAAAAAAGAACGATAAAGACATTAGAAGAGTTAGATGTATTATATCTATGTCGTTATCTTGGATTGTCATTGGGTATTTAGGTATAAAACATAAGAACGTCGTACACGCGGTAAAGTTTATTTCATTTATACGGAAGTCCAAAAATTTTTGTACGTAATATGTAATACATTTTTTCATAAATTATTATAGTTAACTGTGCGACCTTATTGCGATTTAGATCGGTTATCGTTCTAGTACAACGGGATACGACTGAATATCCTTTTTTATAGAGCAACTGCCGTGTCAGAATATCCGAGAGTACTGACTCCCTAAATCGATTGTCAAAGGTTAACGAGTGGCGGGACCAACAGCATTACGTGCTCTGCGAGGCACGGAGGGGTGTAACTTTTTGTAAATGATCACCCATCTATGCGTATGACGGAGGTGACGTTGGTTAACCTTGTCGTTCGATCGATCTGTATATCGCCAGATCTTCTAGTAGCGTAGTAAACATATGAAGTCTTTAACTCTATTCTGTAAACACAGTAGGACGAGGATATGAAAATTGGATTCTACTGGCTGACTATTTAACTTATTAATTGTAATATTTAATATTAATTATCGATACTATGTGAAGTCTGCCAACTCATTGGAAACATTGTGGCCCCGATGGTCCAGCCGTAAGACAGGTCTGATGTTATTGTTATTATAATTTCCCATGACACGACACAGTTGGCACAAAAACTCTGACAGTCCTCTCTTATTAAATGTAATTGCATGTTTTTATATTACAACGTATATAACGATTCAATGCACCGGCCGTTCGTTCGTGCTAGTCTATGGGGAATGCCATGTTCAGTAGCCGATTAATTCGTCACTAATTAACTGCTCTACTTGTACATATGTATTGGTAACATTTATTGACAATACATGTATGTTTATTTGTTAATTTCGTAACTAGTATTATTTTATTTTCAGATTGTCCAGTTGTTCCGCCGTGCGCTGCGTTAATTATTGCATTAATTAACTTTAACCGTATTTTTTAATACGACAGATATACAATGAATAGCACGCATAGGGTGTAATATATAAGCATATATTTTTACCGAATAAACAATAGTACGATAGATTTAATACGATCCTTCGCTATGTTAGAAAATAAATTAGACTTAAAACATTCAAATATATTATTTGTTATTAAGTTTTAAGTCAGTATTATTGTTTAAAAAACACCTATTTAAGGATGTTTGAAAATCTGTGATATTTTAGTTTAAAAATTAAATTTATAATTACGTGAAAGTATTTTTATGAAGACGTGTTTTAATTTTCGTAGATTTATTACTGATAGGCACTATCATGTATGTTTGTATATTTTGTTAGTATAAGTAAGTAGTACAAGTATTATTATTAGCTCATGGTACTTTAAATGTAGCTCTTTGATATTATATAAACTGTAAATAAACGCTTCTATGTACAACACGAACTTGTATTAGTTATAACACAACCCTCTACAAGAAAATAACCCCTGCATAATAACAGTAGAACACAAACCATTGTTACATGTCATTTACGATCCTATGATTTTCTAACAATTTCCTCGTATCTAAAAACTGTTAACATCAAGTTTAACCTTTCTCAAAGGCAGGTACATAATAATCAGATTGTGTACACCCACTCACGTCACTGACTAGTGGAAAACATATTTTCTTTTACAAAAATATAAGAGAAGCTCGTGTAAACACATCATCTAAAGGAAACGTCAGTCGTCGTAACTCGTACGATGTTCACTGCGAATAAAAACATCATAAAAGGCATTTTGATATGTTTATAAACTATTTCTCATCACAGTACGTAAATTGTTATCTCTTATCTTTGAATTCTGCAAGACCTTAAATAATAAATACGTTTATGTCCACTTGGGTTCCTAAATAACTTATTTGCACAAAAATGATGATATAAATATTACATCACACAATTACGGGATTGATCCTGTGTATGAAGGAGAGAATAAGCAGCACGAATTCTGCTTGTTTAATAATTACTCATCATCGCGTAGGCTCAACTGTAAAGCTCACCGCCGTACATTTTACGTTCATGTTATCTCAGTGCCACGTCACCGTTTTATTCTTTCCTCTGAATAATTTAAAGGAAAGTAAATCTTGTTTTACCACCTAAGCTAAGATACATCACAATATTAATCACGATATGGCAAAAAAGAGCCAAATAAGTATAAAGACAATATCATAGATTGCCCGAGCCCCAATAAAGTTTTGTAACTAGCTATTGTTAAAGGAATAGATTGTCCCTATCATGAAACAAAGAAAACTAAATCGAACTCAATAAACAGAACTTAGACACTGTAATATAATCCTGCCTCGGGTAATGAAATTGTCCCTTGCCAGTTAAAACGGCGTATCTGCCAAATTTATTGATTGAATTTCCTTCCTTAGACACGAAAGTCGAATAATAGTGATATATTATTTAAGTAGTTATTCTTGTCTCTTTATTTTATAGTTAATTAACGAAAGTTTTAAAATTATCGTTGCGCGAAGATCCTCTTAATAAAATTACGTTGATATAGGAGTACGGCGACGGTAAACTGCTACAGCGGTACTTAAGAAAATGTTTGTATGTGTACCGGCAACCTGATATACTTATACGTACGTAAGCAAGTTAACTCGGGATAGAAATATTACAGCAGTAGATAAAGAGAAAAGTGGGCACGGCTAAGTAGATACTCTCTCGCTGCAGTAATTTGAGAGAATTCCTTCGAGACGGCTTGCGCGATATGTCTGGCTGAGTGCGTGAACCTCCTTTTAACATTACCATAACTGTGCCATCGCTGTTTCCTTCTGGTCAAATCCCCAGGAAATATTCCAAAACGACACGGAAACTAAATTAAACGAAGTCGCTCTCAAATCTAGTTCCTTCAAATACTGAATAATAGAGCGACGAAATTAAAAAAGTTCTTACGTTATGTAATTTCATAAACGATTTCTTCGAATGTAGGCGTGTACAGCTGGTTTTTGCTGTATTATAATAATAAAAGGAATATAAATCGTCTTGTTTGAGCGTTAAGTGTAACAAGAACAATACAATTATGTAGTTAGCGTTAGTACAGTGGTGATCGTCCTCGACGGTCTGCTTCTCTTTATTGCCCTAAAAGTGGAAGTTTGTTTTGTAGTTTGTAAAGCACAAACAGCACTTCCAGTAATATCTGACTCCGTGGCGGTAAGTGCTAAGTTGCCTCTGTATCTCTGGCGATAAGTTCCTAATTGCACTTCACTGTGCGGAAATGGGGTAAAGCGGGCAACGTCGGGCGAACACGTACCGCGCGTACGTGTTCTGAAATGTACTACGCTTTAATGCGTATGACACGCGGCTTGATGTTATGTCGAGCACTTCGATTTTATGTATTTCAATTCGATATGGAGCCTATCACGACTCGACAGAATGAAAGAAAAATTGTTAAGGTGATTCTGGTGACGCGTGGATTACGTCCGCGCCACCTTATCTTCGCCGAAAATGTTAAGCTGCCGTTTGGGAACGAGAGCTCGCTTCCGTATGGATGCTAGCTTATTACTTCAATTTGTATTTTGTCTTCCGATAAATGAAATCCTGAATAAAATCTGTAATTCCACGAATCGTATAGCAAACAATACTGCAGTAAAAAATTAACCGACAAGTCCTTCACAACCATTCAAATAATTATAAAACTGGAAACAACAAGGAAGCTTCAAAAACAAACAGCTATCGTCTGTTCTTTCTCATCCGTGTGTAAACAGTACAAATGAACTTTTAAACAAGTCGAGTGATCTTTTCGCGGCCAACACTGATTGCTTTAAGGAAGTCGAACGCAGTAACAACTCTTATCATAGCTACAGCTAGTTATACTAGAGGCGCCCATAAAATCTAATGTTGCTGTGGGTGGAGGGAAGTGAAATACAAATTATTTGCTTATAATATACTTGTACTAGCGCTGCCTGTGATTCTGGCCGCATTCAAATTGCATTTTTAAGCAAATACAGGAATAGACGTACCTATAATATAATTGCATAATGTGTAACCTACAGAGTTTACAGTGCGGTACTTGCTTTGATACAGTTATGTGGAACAAACTTTATGGTCACCTCTGAGCCATCAATCTTCAGTCCGTTATTATTTAAAGGAAGGAGAACTAAAAGTTTACTAGCAGGTATTAAGTGAAAATGTTTTATACAAAGGGGGTGGTTTCTTTTTAAATTATACAGTCTCACAATACGCGTGAATTAATTAAATTTACACACGCGACTGACCTAACTAGTTTTAAAAGGCTTCTTATTAAATCAAAGCTTGCTCCTGAGAACTGGGAGAAACATTTTTAATTAATGCTACCTACCGACGCGTGCCTCGGCTGTAACCTTCATATTACTAATTATATATTAGAGACACATTTTAATGAAAATTTAGTTTTGCATGTTTAATTAATTGCTATAAACGAAAAAGTAATTAACATGGTCTTGCTAATCTAGAGATTAAGTAAAAGTTTTACAAGATAAGTTATGCCTTGTGCTAGTTATAGAACCTTAAGCCATTATAATGATTTATTTATCCTGCCTGTTTTCTCGGTGGACCTTAATTCTAATAAAATAATAGGCATGGGCAGTACAGTCAACACAGACCCTGGCTCCTTCAGGTTACAATGTATGTTCGGAATAAAAGAAACGTTTAGACAAAATCACCGACAGATAGGAAAACATTTTTGCCGTAGCCGTAGAAAATCGACGATGTCATGAAATTACCCATTCCGCAGGCATACGGAGTTTCCATATTAGATGGCGTTTGATTTCTTTTGTATACATCGTTCAATGCTTTCGATATGGATGTGAAGAATTTGATGAAAATTTGAATGCTTTTGAAAAAAAGAACGTTGATTAATATAAACGTGAACCCGATGGTGCTTGGCCCTTGGCCTCTCAAGATTCATAACACGTGATTGGTTATGTCCGTCCGATCATCCAAGGATCTCGGCGGATATCCCGAGAATTGTTAGGACGATTGCGTAAATCCTTTCGTGTTATCAAATTACCCGGCTCGTTACAATGATCTTGAAGTCTTTGCGAAGCCTTTAGGTGCACTTAATAAATATGATCTTATATAATTCTGTTCACATTTTATGTACTATGCATAGTATCAAAATGACATTACGTGGATTATTAAAAATATATCTAACCTATTATATCTGTACATTAGCTATATTTATAAAAACTAATTTGTATTGACTAATACCATAAAACCCACGACAATGTTTTTACATTTTTTGTCTGTTTATTCCGACATCACGTTAAGACTATAATTACTTACTATAATAGCTTGACGTTTAACTTAAAATCTACATCTCATCTCGTCTTTTATCTAACTCCGTTCTATTGAGCTGAAAATATAGTAGGTAAATAGTATGATCCAACTAAATAAAATCGTAACCGAACCATGCGAACGAAGTCACGAGCTAGTCATATTATATTGAATTCAAGAAGATACACAAGTCCTAAAATTATTGTTCAATCTGTCATTACAAAATGTGTGGATTTTTCCCCCTTGTATAAATTTTATTTTATAGTTTATTCCTTTATGTATCTATTTTTCTTTTACTTGCTGTATAAAAATAGCCATTAAAAGCATATGACTCAAATGCCCAAAACCTTTTATACAATGACTACCGCCTCAATTTTTCTAGCGACAATTCTTTCGGACTAAAGATAGTCTACAGCGAATCTGGAATAGCACTCAGCCATGCTTTAAAGATGTAAGCGTTGCGGGACGGGCACGTAATTTTAGCTTAGATCTGCATGTATGGCTCGTCGGATCGGCACTGACCCGGCACAGGATAATGAGCTCGTTTCCTGATTGGACCAGTACGTAGGTACGCCACGCCGTACGCAATATTTTCCTAGAAAATAGGTCATAATTCATACATTGTGTAATATAACGTGATTGCTACATGGATTATAGTGGCTACCATGGATAGTTGAAACCATATCAAAATGTCTTATTCGCAAAATAATATCTTGTATATATTTTATGCAACAATAACATTGATACGCATAATTATAATTATTAATAAACTATCTTCACTGATATTGTAAATAGAAAAGATAAAAAAAACTACACTAATATTATAATGATTTTCTTTTTGGTTATTTGCTTAAAATTAATAAAACCAAAATCTAATTTTTAAAATTCTGTCATTGGTGAAATGTTTATTTATCCAGAAGTTACATGGGCTGTATAACATCACGCTACGAAGTACAGGAGTGGAGCAGTAATAATAAACATGGGTGTAACAGTTATCCGTAAATATTAATCCCGAATTAGACAATTTATTTGAATCGACGGCAATAAAATATTTACAACACTATAGAAATTAACACGAAAAATAATAGTGATTCTACTTAGCAATTAACCTATTGATTTGCAGCGGCACACCGGGGGCCAGGCACAATAGATTTCTGTAATTATGTCTGATATTCTAAGGCATAAAAGATTAAGGAGCAACGGAGTGATTTTATTTTATATTTCACCTACAATTCATCATTATATTTTTATGCTAGATGTGCCCGCGGCTTCATCAGCGTTTATGATTACTGCGCCGTCCCTGTGGGTCGTAGCGTTATGTTATATAGCCCATAGCCTTCCTCGATAAATGAGCTATCCAACACTAAAATAATTTTTCGATTCAGACTAATAGTTCCTGAGATTAGTGCGTTCAATTAAACAAACAAACAAACTCTTTAGCTTTATAATATTAGAATAGATATGTTAAATTTTTCTATACACGGCACAATAACACCGTATTTGTTTCTTACGTACTGTATATCGCATTACATATAGCCGAGATACGATGTCGACACAAAACTCAAAGTAAGTGTGTCTTGGACATAAATAAGTGAAGATGGCAGGACAAGAAGCGAGGCAAAAATAAGACGGTGTATCGAGCCAGTGACTTCGAGACGGCCTAGCTCACAACACAAACACTCAACCTGCCCATTCAGATGACATCACTATATAAGGAATGCAAGACTTTGGTATTCTGGCTGAATAAAGTAGGCATTGTCTTTGTTTCTTTTATACTATACTAGCGTTTATCGGAAATAGTATTTTTTACTAGATGAAAGGTACCATATTATGTCTGTATCACTGACAATATGTATGCGAAATTGTAAGATGAACGGAAAAGGACGTGAAATCGTATAAAATAAACTCACATTTGCATCATAATATAAAAAGATTTCTATCGGTCTATTTTTGATCCCAGTATTCCTGCGATGTAGGTAGGCTTTATTTTTGAAGCATTAGCCCAAAGTATGAAGAAAAGTCACATTTTGTACGACTCTCCATATATATCAGATATCTGTATAGTATATGTATGTCTACAGATATGAAATGCATACTTACTATCGTGCAATAAATATCTAATAGATATCTATCCAGTAGAAATATACACAGATATGGTCTGACGCAAATGTTAGGTATTGAAGTTAAACTACTTTATACGGAATTATTATTTTAAATCACTTTTATTGCATAATTTTGAAACTACTTCTGTGAAACATTATTAAAGCTACTTAAATTATTAAACTATCTAGATTTAGGGTTACACTTTTCCCAACGTTTCGGTTACTTTTCCTTAGCCAGATATTTATCTCGTCAGTGCAAGGATTACAACCACAACAATTGGCGTGCTAACTGCGGGTGACCACTTTCGTAGTTCAGCTATTGATAGACACGAGGTGAACAATTGAGGCACTGCGCCGACCGAGTAATTAAGTGTACCTATACTTAGCTACGTACTACTAATGTGTATTCTGAGACTTAGCAATGGATCTAATTACACAGATGAGTAGATATCACTTGAAAGGAATCCATTCGAAATAGAGTGGTTAATTGGGATTAAGAAGTATTATTTTTAAAGCTTTTGAGATCATTTAAATAAAATTAAATCGGTATAAAGCCTCCTTTTATACATAGTATATGCTGTACTTATAGAATACTAGATATTTCTGTGGTTTCGCTCGCGTTAATCCACACAAATTAAAAAACCTTTCCCTAGGGAATAATTATTAAATTTTACAATCGATCGAATAGTTAAAACGGGTAATTGTATGAAATAAACAAACGCACATTAACATTTATAATATTAGTTACGATTATTACGTACAAAGAGCGGCCTTATAGTTAAAATCAATCTCATATAAGCACCCTTTGAATAGACAAGAGGATAAAAAGGAGAGGAATAAAAGGTATAATAGGGCAGATTACTAAATCTGCCCTATTATACCTTTTATTCCTCTCAGTTAAATACACTAGTATTTAACTGTATGAATAATATATATTATACATAATTACATACGGTTCTGTAAATAAAGAATTATCGATTGAATCCTGCTGCTATAATAACATTTCTAGCAATTTTGGTTAAATATTATTATTGTTAACCCCTATACCTAAGCTAGAAAGCTTGTGTTAGAAGTGGGTTTACATCTGTAGAGCAATGTTTGGGATTTGACACCACAATCATATGATAGAACGTCCAATGCCCTGTTTAATGTGCTGGCGAGGCTTTATCTGTATTTTAGAAATTAATATTTTGGTTAACTTTAGATCAGTCTGAACCAAAAAAAATGACTATTCATATACTGTTAATCGGCATGAACCATAAGAGCCAGACAAACGAATTAACAACTTTTCTAAAACAATGTGTGTGACATTTTATAAATAAACACGTATTTGTAATCAGTCTACGCGATTGCATTTGTCTCTTATTAATAGATTCCGGCAGATATTTTGCTAGACTACAATTGTAGTGATATTACTATTGATAAATTCAATACAAAATCGTATAATTAAGATCAGAAATTGGTTATTACTTAATTAATATTTCTACTATATATTTACTTTTTATAAACTGTTTTCTTTTGGGATTCGAACCCACCACACTCGCCGTAGTGTCAGTGGCGAGGTGCCCTCTTAAACTACTACAAGATCTATGTAATCAATATATAAATTTTTTGTAAACTAATATTGTGCATGTGGATATACAGGATTAGGTATACGTATATCACATTTCACCAGGTGTGTTTATTCGGTACTTACCACGTAATGAACGAGCTTATTAGCGTCAGCCTGTTCCAAACTGTATTCTGCTAGAGGTAATTTCCTAGAAGCAAGACCTAATAACACAATGCCATAACCCACGAGTCTAAATACACTAACTAAGGCATGAATCTTTTGATTTTTATAGCTTCAGCTTGTGAGCTGTTTCTTGTGAATTCGATCGAGTTTTAAGAGTAACCCATTGTCTAACTTGATTACAGCGTCACTCATCTGTGGGCCAATATTCGTAGTAAAAACTGTTGAAAATGAGAGCAAATCAAAACAAAGACTATATATGAAGTTTCCTATGTAGTCTTTGTTTCATAAATATCGCAAAGGGTCTAAATTAAAATAAATGTTGAATACATTTTATTTTATATATAAATGTAAAATGAAAATACAATCTATGATAAATTACAATTAAACGTAAATTGTATTTCATTTTACATTTGAAGTTTATTTGACTTAATCAGGGCTCTATTTTCAACAGTTTTACTACGAGAATCGGTCATCTGATCATTGCATAGCACGACCATCGGGTCAATAAACAATATTATATAAGGATATACTTGACTTGAATATGATCAAAAATATTGTAGATATTTAATCAGTAGTTAGTATTTAAAAGCAGCATTTTATAATACAGTAACGCAGTAATAGGAAATATACATACCATACCATATAAAACTTTTTAATTATGATGTTAGAACAAAACATCTAACACAATACAGAATAGGCACGGATGTCCTTTAAAAAGATCAAACACCCCCTTAATTATAAGGTATAGTGAATCAATAAGCCTATTTATAGACTTATATCAAAGCCTCTACCTTTGTTTAGAAGATAAGACGGACCATTTTATCCCCAGATACTCGAAATATAAAGAAAATTCCATCGTTATAAGGTTGTATTATAGTTAACAAAATGTCAACGTAATCTTCAAGCTATATACAAGTTTGAATGTCATACATAACATGTATTATGCAATATGTATAAATTACCTAATCATCTGAAAGTTTGGTATTGTATGTGACAGTGACTAAATTGCGTATCCATGGCGAATCAATATACCCGCAGAACGTACCGTGGGGATCAGTTAATTTAATTTTCATCAATCAATATAACAAATTATCTAGCAGCCATGTAAACATGTAAATATACACTTATAGAGCTATATGTTTTACTTTATAAATCGTATTCGGTGATCCGAAAAGTCGGACATTGTTGTTGACAGCTCGGAATAGGAGCAATATTGAGTGTAAGTACTGCTAAACTACGACCCACGTCTGTCTTAGAGCTGTGTAACATTATTTTTCTTTCTGAAATGTGCTCGTAACAACACAGTGCTGTCTTTGTATTCTAAACGTCTATTTGTTCACTTTAAAATGTTATTTTCCTTTGTCTGACGACTTACGTACATACATACTTTGAACATTCTACACTAACTTCAATTTAATTTCCCCGCGACATAAATGTATCATTAATTAATTATTAAACATTTCTCACAGACTTATTAAGTGGATACCGGGGCCATACAACGTGAACAGATTCTATTTATAAAAAAATTAAAGGTAAACAAATAGTCATTTAGTAAAGGATCCTTATTTCATGACTTAATACATATCTGTGTATCTTTGAGCTCTTTCGTTCAAGGCACCGTGAAATTGCATGGTGACTGCCGTATTCTCCACGAAATAACAAAAAAAAATCGGAAATGCGAATAATGAGTTCTTTCTGATAGAATAAGATTGGATGTTTTGTTGGTTATTCTCAAAAAGTTTAATATATTTTAAAGTGGTTCGAAGACAATTTAGGTTCCTGTGTTGTAAGATAGCTTTTGCCGTCGGTAAGCTTAGGTACTATATACTCTAGAAGCTCTATAACTTGAATTAGTTTTGCAAATTTATAGTATACAATATACTTTATAATATGCCTTACTTCTGATGTAAAATGAATTCGATTGTTGTACGAAAAGCTTATTCTATTCCGTGCGACTGTTGCTATGTCTTTGATATCAGATAATTTGAATTCCTGTTCTAATGCAATGCAATTCGAAACTGTACGACGGGAAGCTGGGACACCTGCAATGTCGGCACGGTCAAATGTCATCTTATTAGCTATTGATCAGCAATGCTTGCGTACCTACCGGCATTGAGACAATTGAATATTACCATCGCGGATGGCAAGTGTCACTGAACTTCGCTTGACGCTGACTTTTTTTTATAAGTAATATGGTAAAATGGCAAATAAAGAAACAACCATACTTGATCATTCACGGCTAATGTAGCGAGTGGAAAAGTTAAAATACAGTTTCTATGCTACCAGCATAAGGAACAAAGACAATTTGGCACCTTTTAAGGAGTCTGGAAACGACACAACACGCAAGAACACAACACTAGGTTGTTTGGCTACGATCTTCTGCTTAAGAGAATTTAATTATAATATTCATCACTCTATTCGACAAAGTACATCCTCTGACTTATATTACTTTTTATTTTCCATCTCTTGAGAAACACGACCTTGTCCTTAGCTCTCAAATGCTTTACTTTAAAAAAATACGATATCATCATCCAATTTTATACAGCAAAATTGGAATTTCAATAGCAGCGGGAGATATAAAATTTTAATAATCTTGTAGTTTGACAACTCAATAAGTCACTTCTAAGAAACAAGTCAAGGTACTGTTTGAATATTGATTAGATGGTCAAATTACGTCCTTATCTTTCAATAGGCAGCTCGCTACAAAAATAGTTGTAAGTTCTATCGTGAAAGATAACGATCTTTTTTTGTACAAATAATAATTTTACCCTTTAAATTAATATTAATATAATATAACTAATCAGTTTTAAAGGTTAAACCGCTTAATCGATGTTGATGTACTCGTAATACTATATGAAGATTATTTATAAGTTAGATACATGGACTACTTTATAAAGCACGAACGAAGTTGGGAGTAGCAGCTGGACTATTTTATGAGAGAGTTGAAAAGAAAAAGGACATTAACCTGTCGCATATTATGTATCTAGAACTTAATCTACAATATACATAGGTACATACTTACTAAAAATCTTTAATATACTTTACAAGGACCTAAAACAATAAAGGATATGAAATAGTTTGATCAAGTATCTTCGTAGTCTCGCTATTAATTAGCTCTTGACTGTGATCTTTAATGAAGTAACGCAATTACGGTAGGTGTGCTATTTATCGCTGAGGAGCTCTATCAGATTATCTCCGAAGTCCATAGTCTACTTCTGATTTAATTGATATCGAACCACCCCGGCAAATTACTACCTATATTAAAAGATAAATTAAAAACAGTAGTTTAAATGGCCTCTTATTTATTTTTAGTTAATGCTTGATGATTTATAAAATAACATAAAACAACTCTTTTCAAAATGAACAAGCAATCTCTTTCTTAATAAAAATGTAGCCTTTTGGTGATATCATATACAATTGGGAAATCTCGAAATTATTAGATGCTATTTTTATACATTATCTCGAAAGAATTATATACTATTTTTCTTAAAGTTTAATTTAAAAATTCAATATTGTTCAATGTTTTACCAGATGAAAGACTATATTACAATACTACTCAACTACCGTTACGTCTCTCGTTCGATTCTCAGGTCGGCAAATAGTTATTCGGTAAATCGTTATCAGCTCTCCTTCACCTTTAATACATATATAATGGCGTGATGGTATAGGTTGTGTTAAGTATTCTAACAATACTATAGCTATACATATATATTTTGTCAAGAAGTTGATAGTAGACAATAAGCTCAACGGAGCGACTAAGAACGTGAAAATTCAATGAAATTCAATCACAAAATACGTCCATTGTTTACTGAACCTTATGTATCTATTCTAGCATATTGACCTTAATTCAGCAAAATAAAGGGTCCGGCATTAACTGATTAAATAGATACCCACCCTTCTCAAAAGGGCCTCTGAAGTCTGAAGACAGCAAAAAGTCAATCCACCGGGATTTAGCTTAAAATATTGATCATAAAACATGTTGTGTAACTTCCAGTAACTGTAATGAAAGACATTTCTGCTATAGCTGAAAACTTCTCCTTCAATTATATTAAACTCGGAATATTCCTATTTCATAACTCTATCTGCAAATTAATGGCACACTCGCAATATATGTATCTGTTTATGTAAAGGTAAATGAGTAAAGTGATGAATGATTAAATATAGATAATAGACATTTCGTGTTCATTTCAACTAGTTGTTTTTATGTAACTAATGTGGCAAACAAACATATATATCAGGTAGAAAGCCTGTACTGTATACTGTGGATGATTGCAAGACTACGGATATCACTTGTGCATTTCCGATATTCTTTGTAAAAATGTAGCCTTCTTGAGTCAGGCTGCTTTTGACTTGAGCCAAGATTGCACTGTACTCGCGCGTATTATAAAATAGTCTAGTTAGTATAAAGTTTAAGTTAAACTAGAAATGCTTACTGATATTATTCTTGCAAATGTAAGATTGTTTGTTTATTACGCCTTCACTACTTGACCGATCACCATGAAAGTTCACATACACGTTGTCAGAGGTACAGAAAAGGTCATTTCATCCTGAAAATAAGCACTTTGCCTGAAGGATTGAAATTTATTTACAAAGTTTAGATTAACGTCTAAATCTAGTAAATAAATAATGGTTAATTTTCAAATCACCCATTACAAACAGATTGATTGATTTATACTTATTAGAAAAAAGCCAAATTTACTTTTCAAGCTACCTATAGAAAAAAATAATCCTCCACTAATTTAGACACATATTGTTTAACTCATTCTTCATACCGCTAACGCATAAAAATTATTTATTATTAAAAATATAAGAAAACTAAATTTTATTATTTAACGAAGAAAAACGGTAAGTGACACGTTTATTTCAAGCTAAAACATCTCAATTATTTTCCCTCAAGGAATTCAGAGAAATATCACAGTCCGCATTTGTACCGTGTAGACAACAATAGCTGTTACATGGCATATTGAACCGGATTGGGCGTTACTTGGCGGATATCCATGGTAAAATAATAATTGTGAAGAGGTGAACCTTCGGTCCGAATACGTTCTCGGATAACCCATCCCAAGTATTGCAATGGAAAAAGGTTGACAACTCCAAAATTCTGTGATTGTAGACAGCCGCATTATAAGATTTAGATGTATTCCAACATGCACTATTTCGTGTTATTATATTGCTTGCACACAATATCGCCTCACCGCGAGGCAGAGGCAGCTAATTTGGCAACAAATGAGCGATGAATTACGGGAACTAAAATGGGCGAACTAGTGGTGTGAGGTGGGTTCATCACTGCCTAATTCCTCTTAAAGATATAGGTGTTTTGCTATATAAATACTCAGTTATATAAAATTAGTTGGCTGAACAATACCACCCCAGAAGCAAACTTAAGACTGGTAACCAGTAGATACACCTATGTATATATATACCTACTTACGTATTTTATTAAATAAAGCTCTTGTAAATGCTCTTTAATACCATGTCAGATTCACAAATTGAGTCTGCAACCATTCATCTACTTACTTTCCTAAAGTTTTCCAGAGTACCTAGTCCATTAATGGATTAACAAAAAAAAAGATTACAACTTAATGAAAAAGCGCCAAAAAAATGTATTTACTTTAAAACATAAAACAATGCCATCTGTCGTTGAAACGAGCTATAATGTTATGTAGAGAACTCAGTGGTTGAAATTATGTAGGTACTATGTTTGCCACCGCGGCGCTGTTGTGCCTTAGTCGCTTGGGAAACTCGACCGTTTCTCGCTACAGCAACTCACCACGCAGTTTCCTAAACTCACAGTTTTGCGACAACCACCATCACGAGGGATGTGTTAACTCTACTCACGATGGTTAGATGGCGTTTTTGTTTCGTGTGTGTTCACGTTTGTGTTCGACCGAAAAAAAGTGCTTTTAAAACCGAAAATTTTTAGAAGTTATTTTATTATTGTTTTTATAAAATGAACAACGAATTATTTAAAGATCCATGTTTGTATTATAATAACTATATATAAATAACAACTTATTATTAATGTAAATAATATTTGATATGTTTTCACAGATGACATACATTATTAAACCTATGCTAATACCTAATCATTTTTTTATTATATAAACACACAATAGGTATGAAGGAGTACGTTTGAAAATTCAAAGAGGTTTCCACTGGATTGACCTATTGTTCATGACTTACAATAAGAGAACTTGGTTCCTAAGCTATAAGCAGCAAGTAAATTCGTACTTTACTCGCACTATATTTTACTATATAATTAATATATTTAAAAAATGTAGTATGTTTAAAAAAAGATAATAACAAAACATATATACCTATAGCCCATATATTAGAATCCATACGTAGCAATAGTCCTACGCCTGCTGCGGCTAGTGCCGCTGTAGGTGTTCCATAACACCTTTGATTAAAACTCTCGAAGGGCCTCTTCACGTTGGACCCATGTCTCCGTGTAAGCCTCCCAAAGGGCCAGGTATTTTCTAATATAATATGTTAGAAAGTACCTGTAATAAGAGAAACATAATTATAATAATATGATTATGAGATATAATGAATGTGAGTGGCGACACTGCGGTCCTGAATGCCTCAGAGAGTTGGTTAGGGCCTCGTTCCCGGCTTGCCGTTACTGGTTGGCCGGGGTGGAACTTCAAGAGCGCCCGCAGGACTCAACTCTGGCTTGCCTTGGTCGGCCGGCCAGAGGGAGGCCGCTAGAGCTATATGCTTGGGGGTGGAAGTGTCATTTTCAAGGGCATAACTACGGGGAAACCCGCTCTGGGTCTCCGTTGCCACGAGACCCGTGATGGTGAAACCGGCGCCGCACCGCTCGACACTCCTAGCCACTTGCACCGGTGTTGCCCTCTGCTGCTGGCTTGTATGCCTCTAGTGGCTTATCAGGGGGCCCATCTAGTGCGTTGGCGAGTCACCGTCTGCCCATTGCATTGATGCTATTAGAGTATTCAGGGCAGACGCCGTTTTTCATCCATAGTTAGCAATATACCGGTCCACCAAACACCCATACCTATTACCCATATATTAGAATCCATACGTAGCAATAGTCCTACGCCTGCTGCGGCTAGTGCCGCTGTAGGTGTTCCATTACACCTTTGATTAAAACTCTCGAAGGGCCTCTTCACGTTGGACCCATGTCTCCGTGTAAGCCTCCCAAAGGGCCAGGTATTTTCTAATATAATATGTTAGAAAGTACCTGTGATAAGAGAAACATTATTATTTTGTTTCTCTATAATATAATAATAATTTTATTTCAGACCAATGATCCATATAGTGTTAGTTTCACCTTAGCCTTTTGTTAGTAATAGATAATAAATAAAATAAACTAATTAATTAAAGACATGTACATCTGCACGCACATGTCTACGCGCCCAATGCTGTATAAACGGCCCATCAATTTTTTGCGCCAGAGTTGCCAGGATATTGTTGGAACTATCCCTGACTCGCCGAAGCATTGAGGCACATCGTTTGCGCATGACGGCATAAAAGTCATCTAGCCTTTCATCCGCAAACATGCCCATAGCGCTACAAAATCGAGGTAGTCCCAACAACATCACTAGCGCGTTATTATACTGGACGCGCAGAGCGCTGTAAGCCTTCTGCGTATAACTCACCCACAGGCTGCACGTGTAAAACGACTGGCAATAAGCCCGAAAAAGAGTCAGTTTAACCTGTTTAGAGCATTTTGCAAACCTGCGAGCAAGCATATTACATCGAGCAGCCAACGCTCTGCGCTCCCTATCGATATCCTGACCATCTGTAAGAGAATTCGTAACCACATGACCAAGGTATTTAAATTTAGTGACGACCTGCAGTGGAATTCCTAGTAACTTTACAGGCGGAACATTTACGGGTGTATTTTTGCGGACTTTGAACACGATTATTTTACTTTTGGTGGCGTTATACCTCAAGCCATGAGCATCCGCATATTTCCCACAGATGGCCAGTAATTTTCTTAGACCACAAACCGATGGGCTAAGCAGCACCATATCATCGGCGTAACTGATATTATTGATCATAGTTCTCTATAGAACAATCAACCATAGTGCTGCTCAGCTCACCAATCAGCCCGTCTATATATAAATTAAATAAACTGGGTGACGTAAAACCCCCTTGCCTTACTCCACACTCTAAACCATATGGTACAGACTGGACATCTGACCAGCTAACATAATTTTTCTGGTTTTTATACCAATACTTAAATATATTTATATAATTCAGTGGGTAAGTCTGTTTCATCAGACTAAGAGTGAGATAATAAGCAGTTATTCTGTGTTATACTTAGTTTAGTTGTTTTTAAGTGTTGACATTACTTGTTAAAACATCGTAGAAGCGATCGAGGGGTTGCGTGTTAGAATCCCACTATACGCGCGATTTCTGTGAACACAATTGCAGCATAAACATGTTACTTAATTAGCAGTGGGTTTAACTGGAATATTAGTAATAATGTAGTTAGATTCTAGTATTAATAACGAACAGAGCCCGTATTTCTAAAATTATTTCATATGTAATGCTAAGTAGAACGGCTTATCGTCGTTTCAGTAATTAATGCTTAGCCTAGGAAAAGTGACGCATTGTTATTTTTATAGACTTTCCACAGAGGAAAAATAATAATTTAAGATACTTACTTTCAAAGTTCTTGAGAAATCTAAATACCAACTTCTAAGTTTCTAATTCCAATAATTACTCACTTTTCTTACAAACTTTCATCTCTTCTGTTGTCTCCTTAGGGTATTAATTTCCAAAATCGTAGAAAATATTTTTCTTGATTAAAAACAGAAAAATAAACACAATCCTACTAATCCTACTAATATTATAAAAGTAAAAGTTTGTGAGGATGGATAGATGGATGTTTGTTACTCTTTTACGCAAAAACTACTGAAAAACGACGAGCTACTAAAAAACGATCATAGCATAAATTTACATTAACGCAAGCGAAGCCGCGTGCTAAATCTAGTATTTTATGTATATTTATAACATCAAAAGTTACTAGCTTTTATGGAAACTTAAGCTCCGCGAGTTTAATTTATAAAAATATATGTATCTTAGACCACATCTTTGTACAAAATTGCATGCTTGCAAACATAATGTTCTGTGTGGAGACGGAGTAAGAATACTACATGTCACCACCCCATTTTATCCCGTGGGTGTCGTAAGAGCCGACAAAGGGAGCACATTAAGCAGACAACAGCTCGGCAAAGAGAGGAAAAACTCGAAACAAACCCTATACCAACCCGTCTGACCAGCGTGGTATAGTAGGATAAAATCCTCTCATGAACACAAAACCACAAAAATAGCCCTCCGTTCCCGGTAGTCCCGCTATTCCCAACCACGGCAGCGGTCGCGGTAATGGCGGGATAGGGAGTGCAAAGATCTCCGGGCTACGGACGGCTGCCAAAAACAAATACACCTGTCGACGTATAAAGGCAGGTCACTTCGGCTCGACCAACACATCACCGAACTCGAGCTACAACTAAGTCGCATTAACTGGCATATATTGGGGTTATCTGAGGTCCGAAGACAGGAGGAGAACACGATAACCGTTGAATCAGGCGACTTGTTCCACTTTCGAGTAGGTGATCGGCTCTACCAGGGTGGTGTCAGTTTCCTGGTCAATAAGGTCCTCGTAAGCAGCGTTGTGGAAGTCAGTAGGGTGTCGACACGGGTAGCGTACCTTGTACTAAAGCTCACCGCTAAGTATACCCTGAAGGTGATAAAGGTATATGCGCTGACCTCGACTCACTCCGACGAGACAGTCGAGGCCATGTACGAAGATATTGCAAAAGCAATTCATGGTACACCCAAGGCTCACTACAACGTTGTGATTGGGGACTTTAATGCCAAAGTGGGAGTACAAGAACGCTGCGAAACGATACTCGGACTCCACAGCCTGGGGCGTAGGAATCACAGGGGGCAAATGCTAGTCAAATTTCTAGAATCGCAGGTGCTCTTCCTAATGCATTCGTTATTTAAGAAGAAGCCTCGACGAAAGTGGACTTGGCAAAGCCCCGATACTGTGATAAGGAACGAAATAGATTTCATCATTACGGACCGGAAGCATATATTTAGAGATGTCTCCGTGATCAATAGGTTCAATACCGACAGTGATCACCGATTTGTCCGAGGCACTCTAAACATATAGACTTCAAAGTAGAAAGGGTTCAAATGGTGAAATCTACTCTCCGATCTACACCGCTCCAAATAGCTTTGGACTCCAAAAAGTTTTAATTGGAACTTCAAAGTCGTTTCAATTCGCTGGAAACTACAGGCGATATTGACAAGAAAACCGACACAGGGGTCAGAACGCTACAAGAGTCTCGGAGGTGGATGCCCGCTAAGTATAAGAACAGGGAGTCAAGTTCTCGCTCGAGACTCTCGAACTTATGAGGGAACGACGAGAAATGCCATCCACTGAGTCGTCTTCGTTAGATAGGAGAGTCTTAAAACTACGCATCCGAAAGCTGATGCGACGTGTCTTTCGTCGAGGCAGCGATTGAGCGAAATAGAGGGTCAAAAGATTTCGCTCAGCAGTTAGAGAGACCCCATCTGACGAAACTCAAGGCTACTGATGGTAGAGTCATAACCTCAAAGTTCGAGATGCTCGATGAAGTTGAGAGTTTTTACAGACACTTGTACGCATCACGGATGGCGAGTCCTTCGGGATATAGCGGCGATAACCACAGAGCCCCACTCACGGGCCACTTCACTGAGGACATCCCGGATATCGACCAGAGCGAGGTTAGAGCGGCTCTCGAGCACCTTAAGAATAATAAATCTCCCGGTGATGATGGAATTACAACAGAGCTCTTAAAAGCGGGCGGGATTGCAATCCTGAAGGAGCTAACTAGCCTGTTCAATTCTGTCATCCAACAGGGCTTAACACATTAGCGTGGAGTGCGGTGGTTCTGTTCTTTAAGAAAGGTGATAAAACCTTACTTAAGAACTATAGACCCATCTCACTCCTAAACCACGTCTACAAGTTGTTCTCGAGAGCCTCACAAACCGTCTCGCTAGAAAACTTAACGAGTTCCAGCCTCCAGAACAAGCCGAGTTTCGAAAAGGCTTTAGCACTGTGGAACACATCCATACTGTTCGGCAGATTGTACAGAAGACCTAAGAGTACAATCACACACACACACACACACGACGGGTTGGTCTCAGCATGAACTTAGATAAAACCAAGATCATGTTTAATAGACACGTTATGCCGAGGCCGATTTACGTCGATGGGTCGATGCTCGAAGTTGTTCAAGAGTATGTCTACCTTGGACAAGTGATTCGACTTGGTAGGAACAACTTCGAGAAAGAAATCGACAGGAGAATCCAGTTAGGGTGGGCAGCGTTTCGTAAGCATCGTCAGGTTTTCTCATCGTCTTTACCGCAATGCCTGAAGACCAAAGTCTGTGACCAGTGCGTCCTACCTGTTATGACTTACGGTGCCGATACGTGTACACTCATGGTAGCGTTAGTCCAAAAATTTAAAGTCACCCAGCGGGCTATGGAGCGAGCTATGCTAGGAGTTACTTTGAGGGATAAATTTAGAAATGAGGTTATCCGTCAAAGAACCAAGGTTACCGACATAGCTAGCAGAATAAGCAAGCTGAAGTGGAAATGGGCTGGTCATATTTGTAGAAGGGCCGATGACCGTTAGAGCAAGCGAGTCCCAGAGTGGAGACCGCGACTTGATAAACGTAAGGTAGGACGCCCTTCGGCCAGGTGGATCGTTGACCTGAAAAAGGTAGCTGGGTCAGACTGGATGCAGAAGGCGTAAGACCGGATGTTGTGGAGTAAAATGGGAAAGGCCTATGTCCAGTAGTGGACTGCAGTGGGCTGATTGATTGATTGATAAACGTATAGTGCAATTTTTAACACTTCAGCGTGCACATATGTATATAGGTATGATTAACTGCTACGTTCTTGCGAGCCTATTGTCGTATAAGTTTTATTATGTTATATGGCAATAAGCAATAATTTCTTGACAAGAAGACCACCCAACATCGCACATGGCGGGTATCAAAATATCTAATCAGCAGTAGCGCAAACGGAAAACTAAAAACTTCACTAAACCAACGAACATTGTAAATTATAAACGGGGTCAGTATTATTATCTCAGTATAATTATACTCTCGTGCTCTCAAAGTATCATCGACACTTTTTATGTCAATTGCTTTGTAAATAGCAATTAGCATGGCCAGTCAAAATGTTTCATATCGTGCAATATAACGGCAATGCTCGGTTTTGTCATTTTTCAAGTCATCTTTTAAGGTAGTGGTCTCCGCTAATGTACCAAGTGTGACGGGTTGAATACTCGAACAAAAATTACATAATGAAGAGCTGTAAATTTATTTTTATAACTGTAAGTGTCCTTTTTACCCCTTATTTTAATGTTTGTAAAGCCGTAACATATAACATAATTAGAGACAGCAAACTTAATATACTTATACTGACTCATCAGATATAATATTGAGATGATTGAGATTAATAGTGATTATCTGGTTCTGCATCTGTCCAATAAAACGAACTTTATTGGAAAGGACAGAAGTGACGAAACATTCGAGTGAAATATTAAAGTGAATGACTAAGGTCTGACAAATCTTATTTTAAAGTTAAATTTTACTTTATCAAGAGAAAATTCGTGCAGTTTTTGTCAAACCTTATAACGAAGTAATCTATATTTATCACGGAGACATGCATATAATGTTTCTTTTTTAGTTTAATTATTTTAATCGTCTCGATTTAAAGGATTACGGGCCATAAAAATACACAAGTCGTTCGGATTTACTGCTGTTTTGAGCAGAGCAAACAAATTTAACGAAACTTATAAAATAAATAAAATTCATTAACATTTAGCCAAAATCCATCTCATATTGTTAATGATATACATTTTCATATTAAAATAAGTTTAGTTTTAGGAAAAGAAGAACAGGGCAGTACGATATGATATTTTCAGAGTTAAAATCAGTCCGGGCTGTAGTTATCTCTTGAGCTCTTTGGTATTTTGCTTGGGTGCAGCGCGACAGCAATAGACCTGTAAAATCTACCCATCAATTAAAAAAATCACTCGCACTAACTAAACTATTAATAGCCCTAAGTAAACTATTTAAAAAGGGCTAAACGGATTATGATGCAATTTAAATTATAGTGAAGGCCATTTGCTTTGTTTTAAGGCAACGCGAACAACGCCACGGATAATAGCTATTCATGTATTAAAAGAAGGAAAACCAGCGCGAGCCTTTGCATTTAGAATCACAGTTGTGGGTAACAATACTTCTAGATTTGAATGAATAAAATATTACTAAGTACTTACTAGTTGGCGAACAAAACGTGAGCTAAATAGTTTTTGAATTGGCTTTGACCGACAGACAAAGTGAATGAGTGATTTATCGATCACACCACAAATTTGACTAGACTGTATAACTGTGAATTCATACTTCAAGCCGCCAACGAAGATAAGTCAATTTTTACCATCCGTCAAGTGCCAATTACCTTTACAAAATGCAGGGATCTATAAAATAGATTGTGACTGCGGACTCTCATACATTGGTCAAACCAAGAGAAGCATAGGCACCCGCATAAAAGAACACATAGCTGATGTAAAACACAAACGCTTGTTGAAGTCTGCTGTGTGTGAATATGTACAAAAGGGGACCAACCACTACCTGAGATTTGCCAAACCACAGATTCTTGCTAAAGAACACCAATTCTACCAAGCATGCTTCGCGAGGCTATTGAAATCAAAAAGCATCCCAATTTCAATAGAAAAGATGGTTGGAATGTACCACCAGCTTGGGATCCAGTACTTCAAATAGTCAAACCCAAGAAGAAACAAACCACAGCTAGACTTCATGATACTTTGCGGTCATTCTGCGTAACTAGAAACACCAATGACTAAATAATGTTCGGGTACTTTGAAATAACTACACTGGAACATTGAGACAACTACCATCTTAGTCTCCCCGTGTCCATGGCTGCTGAAAAGCAACCAAAACGTCGGGGAAAGTGTAAACCTGAATATAAATAGATTTAATAGTTTAAATAATTATATTAGCTTATAAATTAGTAAAATTCAATAGTAGTAGTAGTGTAATAGTTTCAAAATTATGTAATACATTGATTAATAAACAACGCTATAAAATTCGTATATAGTAGTTTAATTTCAATGGATTTTTCATCCAAAAAATGTCTAATCTAATCTAACCTAACCTAAATTTACGTGGACGAAGCCGCAGGCAAAATCTAATTTATACTAATATTATAAATGTGAAAGTTTGTGAGGATGTATAGATGTTTGTTACTCTTCCACGTAAAATCTACTGAACCGATTGCGATGAAACTTGGTATGTAGATAGCTGGAGACCTGCATTCACACATAGGCTTTTTATCCCGATATTCCCATGGGAACGGGAAATCTAGTTAGAAATAATAAGGTAATGGTAACTTCGGTACTATCTAGCGCTGAGTACCTGGGGTTGGATATTTTACTTAATTCTTAAGGGATACAAAGGCATAATGGTATGTATAATATAGTATCACATAGTATCACTCCGCCATACCCCTAAAAGAGTAAGCAGCGGTATACCTTTGCCTACTCTACTTTTCTACCTAAACACAGGTAGCGATATGTAGGTATAATATATTCTACCCATGATATTGTCAACGGATTTTACAATATTTTCTTTTTTTAAATTGAATAATAGTAAAATATTTAATAAACTTAATTACAAAATGCATTAAAGGCTATTGTATTAAATTCACATAAAATCTATATTTAATATACGGTAATACTTTTACAATTCAAATACTGGACATATAAAACTTATTTATGATACCTGTTATTTTACATATATTGCCTATGTCAGAAAACTATGTATCGACTGTTTCTAATAGGTATAACATATTTATAAAGAGTCAAGAATAAACATTAACACATTAATTGCAAACATATATAGTTATACACTTAAAATAGATTGGAACTATAATATACATATATTACGATCATACTTTAATTGCCAGCTGTTTTTAGGACTCACATAATATGAAGCGACTGAGAATTACCTGTCAGCAAATTTCGATAACACTTTCGGAAATTGAATCCTAGACCTCACAATAGCACACAAACATAAGCGAAAACTTATGCCACAGCACTAACAAGAATTACAAAGTTGTGATAAGATGGTTTGTTTAATCTAATTTAATCAACTAAATTGGCTACAGAGTTCAAAATACTAACAAGCGATGTTGACCTCGATAGGGCTCCAGCGCTACTTTGTAATCCTCATTTCTCAAGAGAAAGGTGCATTACAATGCAAAGTAATATAAATTACTGCCATCGCTCATTATCATGTCGCTATTCATAATATTATAAAAAGTACATATTATTGAAATTAAACACTTTATACGGATTTTGTCGCATTGTTTATTTTACTTTAAACACTTTTATTACATAATTTTAAAAACTATTAGAGTTTTCAAAATTATGTAATAAAAGTTCTTAAACTATTATTGAACTTTACTATGCTATTTAATTTAATTAAAACTATTTATATTTAAGTTTACACTTTTCCCCGACGTTTCGGTTGCTTTATAGCAGCCATGTACACGGGGTAAAGCAACCGAAACGTCGGGGCAAAGTGTGGCAGTGGTCTAGTCCTGAACTGTGTTAAAGCCCTTAACAAACTTGGCAGAAAAAACACAGTCAGGCTAGTGTGGGTTCTGGGGCATGCATGAGGAGATAATGAGGAGGCTGATGAATTAGCCAGGAAGGGCTCGGAGCAATTATTTGTGGGCCTCGACCCATTCGTAGGACTCTCTGAGAGTACCGTCAAGGCAGCTTTGAATGCACATGGCAATGATAAAAACAGGCTAGAGTGGATGGCCCTTAGGGGTCTGGAACACTTTAAGAAATTCATTGCAAACAGAGCCACGGGCTTCACCCGGAAGTTCTGCGGATACAACAAGGGCCAAATACGCCTGATCACAGGAGCGTTTACTGGTCATTTTGGCCCCAACGACTTCCTGTGCAGACTGACATTGGCAAATAATTTGATCTGCAGAGCCTGTGGTGAACAGAACGAGTCCATATCACACCTACTGTGTGAATGTGACGCGTTGGCTGGACTAAGGATGGGTCTGATAGAATTGGCATATTCGAACCCTGAAGACTTCAGGCTTCTCCCTCTGAAGTGTACACTGCGACTGATGCAGTACATTCGTAGGGAGATAGCTCAGGGATAGATCTCGGGGCCGACACAAAAGATCCCACTGGGTCGTAATGTCGATAAATATTTATAAAAAAATAAATGTTTATAAAAAAAAAACACGAGTCATTAGTATTCATCCCAAACGGACGGAGATAAGATGCGCACCTAATTGTACATTCATCCGATGCATCCTTCCTGTCCCTTGACCGCACTTGAGCTATCGTATGTTCGGCGGGCAGGTCGTCGCCTACGTTATATCGGATTGATTGCGTATTAGAAAATTTATGTATATTTTTATTAATATAATATCGGTATTACATCGTGGTCTAATTGAATTATTTTAACATTTATCATCATCTCAGCCGAAAGACGTCCACTGCTCCTCCTGGCCTCCCCCAAGTTTTTTCACACCGACCGGTCTTGGGCCGTTCGCATTCAAACGCTTCCAGCGACCCTAGGCCATCGGCTCACCTTTTAACATAGCAGGCAATTAAATTAGCACTCAGCATACGTGACTTTCACTTGCCACCATAATTCGATTCCATTATTTTAGATTCGCTGGTTAGATATTAAGTTGAGCCTCTAGCTACCAAATTATGAAAAACTCATCAAACTTCATTTATTGCTTTTGGCGAGAAGTGTTTAAGTAACTCTTAATTATTACGGCATAAGTAATTTTTTATATCTTCAAAGTGCAGAGCAGGTATGTCATCTTCACAGCTGAATAATTATGCAAATACTAGTTATGCCTCCAGAACAGTAAGTTTTTCAGTATGAAAGCTACCCTATGTCCTTTTCTGTACCACTGGCAACGTGGATGCTAAATTTCATGAAGATCGGTCGAGTAGTTAAGGCGTGAAAACGCTGTTTATAGTTATATAATATATATGTATTATACTAATTTAAATTCGCATATAATATTTGTTATGGTATATTTGCTATGCTAAAACCAATAAGTAACGATAAGTCAAGCTAAAATGACAAATTAATAACATAGGTTTTTGCATTCCACCGAGCGTTGCACACGCGTTTAAGGTTAAGGTGACGTCACGTATTCTGTGAATTATTTTAGGGATTTTAAGGAGGACTTGCTTCTGTTTTTGAAAATCCGTAAATGTTATGATAAACGACTCAACCGATTAGCACATTATTTCTCTAAAGTTTGGTACCTACAAAATTCAGCCAGTTTCACTATGCATTTACAGTACTTTAGGAAAGATTAATAATTACGGAATTAAAACGCTTGCACTTCGAGCATACGTTCCAATTTCGCACTTAAAAACATTCGATGTGATTTAAAAATATCGTTTTGCCTTTTACGCAACTACTAACCAAGATGTCCTATAGTGACCAGAAATACAAAACAAATAGAAATGTTAAGTAGAGTTTAAAAGATTGGTTGAAGTTAGAGTTCTTTGAATCATGCATGGTTGTCATACAGCTTATTAAGGTTTAGATATATTAATATTTTTATTACTAACTATTAGCCTGTCAATGCTTAGAATGCCAGACATAACTGAAAACCTTTGGTGTCTAGCTACCGGTGCGCCGCTATCACTCCATAGGTTAATTAAAAATTAAAGATATTATTATACAATTAAAATTATTATTTATGTTCTGTGAATAAATTTAAACAGTCTTGTTAGTTCAGAAATAATAGTTCATAGCTGATCGAGATTTGAGAAGTCTGGGGTGGGTTTCTCGAGTAGGCTAAAGTAATATTGAGCTAGGTAATGCTCGGTAACAGTATAAAATCTGGTACACGGTGATAGACTTCACCTTATTACGTACAGACAGACGTAGGACATAAAATATATTTGAAAACATTATATATAGTAATCGAGATGTTATAAAATTAAAGGGAGAAGATATGCATATTTATGATACCATAAGCATTATAACGCTTATAACTCCCATGACACATGACGAGTATCATACTCTCAATTAAATGTACTTAACAGATGTTTGAACCACTTACTTTAAAAGTGTGCCTCGCAAATACTACCCGAGCGGATTAAAATAAAACTAATCAATAGTACGAACATAACGGATGCCAATTTGAATTTAAAACTAGAATGCAAAAGAATGTTTGATCGTTCGAATACCGTTGGTCTGGCGAGCCCCCGCACACTTTCTCTATGATTCAAATATCTAACAGTAACCACGTTCTTATCAAACAAATAAAAAGAAAAGTGCTTTTTCTAGTTTGGCTTGTAGAAATTATACCGACATACATCTGTCATCTAAGTATTACGTATGGTTTATATCTATATTGAGAGTTATATAATAGTATTTGAATTGCCTAACACAATTAAGTTTTATTTACAACAGCAATATTGACTGTTTTGGACTAGTGGTGCATAATGAACGCATACGCAAATGTAGATTATATGACCCATACATCCAGAGATTCACGCCTATATACCCTATAGGTAGAGATATATTATACCCACATTTAATCAGCTATCTCAACCAGCTATGTTTGGTCCGACTTTACAAAGGCGTTTTGGCGTCTATATCATATTTCCAAGTTGCTGATTTTAAGTGTCGAGCGGACATACGTTTGTCCGTTTGTGTATTGTTTGTACAATGTTTTTTTCCGTATGTCCTCTCGACACTTAGAGGTTAAAAATTGCCTAGCAGAAGATACTATTGAAACTTTAAGCGACCCGGTCATTGAATCCTGGCCTCAAGATCGGGCCTAATCATAAACGCAAACGTGCTGCGGGACCAATGAAGCAGTTATGAAGCAGTTACTAAGAGACAGGTTCCGTTCTTAAGCCGTGTTGTGCTATTGTTTCTGGTTTTCAGCTTATTGAGTTTAGCATATCTGTTAAAGCATCGCAGTAACAGCACTCAGTTTGGAACTGTCTTCGAAAGGTGTAAATAGGCTCAGCTCCTTATAACGTGCCTTATCGCCAATGTTGCAGGCGTACATATGAATAGCACTTAGCCTATCTACAGCTAATATGTTATTTATATCGCATATTATCGATTAGATAGAGGATTAATTAATAATGAATAATGATTAAGCAAACGCTTTATAAGAAAAGAAAGAGTAACGATATTTTAAATTTTTGGCTCCTTTGGCGTAAAATAAAACATAGTTCTGAGGATTATAACTTTATAACTCACTACTGCAAATTACTAGGCATAATAATGCTTAGCAGTAGTTGTGAGAAATCCAGTAATACCGGTGGCCGGCCCACGGAGGCTAGCACTATGGCCGGTAGTAGGTAATAGACCCTCTATTACGTAGGAGTTAAGTCATATCAGGTCAGAAGTGTGTGGAAATGCAATTCTGGGCATGTGGCATGGCCATAAATTTTGGGCATGTGCTAAGAATGGACGGCAAAAAATGGCTAGGGTACACATATAAAGCAAATATGAGTACAAAGGTCAGCTTTTGGAGAAAGGCCAGATTAAGAATAAACTAGAATAATATTTACCGACAAGCGCGCATAAAGAATATCATGACGAATGAATGAAATCTGAAAGGATCGTCACATGTATAAATCCCTACAAATTACTACTCACACCTGATTCTCAGTGGGATAGTAAGATCTCTTTGCCTAAGATTTCGAGTATCATGAATGATGTGATGAATGACTTATGTATATTATATAAATTAGCAGAACTTGAACCGACCGCGACAAACAGTGTCGTTGTTTTATGTATGAATATTATATACGTGTAAATACGTTTTTATACTCATATTCATTCATATACATATATTTGACAAATATATATTCTATTTTGTGAGGAGCTGACACTAAAGTAATAAAATGAATGTAAGTGGAAGAGCACCTCCCTTCCTCTACGGTCTACGAGACCCAAAATAAAATATTTTGTCGAAATTGTGTCATAACTTGCGGAAATATAATAAAGGTATATGCGAAGACGGGTTCAGGCAACAGTGTGTGTCTAGTCTATTATGTGTGTGAGTACGAAACACATTTTTGCGCAAAAGGAATATCCTTGGGTGGGTTAGTAGTACAAAGGGGTTGATGCCCTTACCGGAATTTCTTTGTGCATCTCACATTTTAGTTCAATCGGCTCGCAAGACTTGTAAAAGTACTTTTATCAGTGTAAAGGTAACGGAACCGGTCGAGGCACCCACTCATGTGGTTTTGCAACATGCTCACCATTCCTTTTCTCAAAAAAAAAGGTAACAGTTAAATATTACTTGAACCCGGCGGGGCCTTCTGGTATAGTTATTACTGTCCAAAGAATCCGAAGACTCGATTGACATTAACATTCAATGTGCGTACAGACTGGCCCGTGACTTTTCTGCTATATTTGATACTGTCGAGAAGTTTCTGTTTATACGAAATACATCATTATTTTCTAATATTCGAATAAAATTATAGAAAGCCAACTCTCTGTTTCAGATTTTGTCGTGATAGATGATCCTAACTAACATTATAAAACGAAACTGCGTTTTTTTGTTACGCTTTCACGCCTTAAGTATACATTTCATCTATAAAATAGTATTATTCCCGAGGGTTACAAGTTTATTGACATAACCTAGATTAACGCGAGCGAGGCCGCAGTCAAAACCAAGTACATCATAATTTTCTAAAATTCGAATAAAATTATAGTAAACCGACTGTCTGTTTACATTTTCTTAAAGTAGGATCTTCACATAGTAATGAGTTATGATTTCAAATAAACAAATTAGATATGAATGTCCTCAATCCGTCACGAAGCTAAAAAGTTAGGCGGTCACAAACATCCGCACCAACGAGTATAGATATACATTAGTACAAAAATATTCTGATTAGATGAAAGTGTATCGTGTAAACAACAAATTAAAAACCTTAACAGCTAAAATTTCTAAAAAATGTGTCTCAAATAACTTTCGCTGTTACAAATCAACCATTTGTATGTTATACTAGATTTTTCCCGCAGTTTCGCTCGCGTTAACCTATATTTTATCAATATTTTATTATCCCTCGGGAACAGTATTTTTTCTTGTTGAAAAGTACCTTATCCTATTATGTACCCCTGATAAAAGGATAGGGTACCTTTCAACAACTCGCTCGAACTTGTGTGATGATCGGTCGAGTAATTAAGGTATGAAAGCGTAACAAACAAACGCACATTCCCATCACTACATATCACTACATATTATAAAACAAAGTCCCCGACGCGTCTACCTGTTCGCGAAAATAGCAAATACTTCTGAACGGATTTACATGTGGTTTTCACCAATAGGCAGAGTGATTCGTGAGGAAGGTTTAGGTGTATAATTTGTTAAGGTTTTGTACTACATGGGGCGGGTCGCTAGTTTATAATACAATATTAGAATCAGGATGTCAAACTAACACAGCAATGTGCTTCTATTGCCTTGAATACTGTAACCATGGAACTATGGAGTGAAGGACTTCCCTAATAGTTCCACGAGAGTCAAAAATAAATGCTTGTGGGATGTGTAGATGCATTTCTAATTAAAAACATTAAGTTAGCTACATGTTAAGAGCACCCTCAAAGTATTAAAATACGTAACTCAGGTGTAGAGTTAAAGTCAATGACAGTCTAATATGTGATTTTAATAGTACTACCAATTGTTGGGAAAGCCACTTTATACAATGAGCTTGAAGTAAAAGCATGCGCTTTATATAATGCTATAGTCTTCTCCCTAGTCTTTATTATTCCCAAGTCACTTGGGTTCAGCTATTCTAATCTAACCGGATTTGACTGGATATCAGATTTTATACGGAGCGGCTGCCACCTGACCTCCGCAACCCGAAGGCTAACGATACCCGAAGGCTAGACCAGTGGCAGAATATTATATATAGTAATAATAATAATAATAATAATTTTTATTTATTTCCTCCACAATATTGTTACATTGGTATAGTCATCATAAGTAACATTTCATTAACAAATAAAAAGAATTGTATATTGTGGGAGACTGGTGCCTAAACTAGGCTTGAGGCCTGTATTTCAGGACACCAGGTCTGCCCCCTGGCGGACATATACAGTTTTAAGATACATGCACTCATATTTTACGGACTATTCTGTAACAATGTTTGAACAATATTTTCTTTCCCTTTTTTACTATGGTATTTTGTTAGTAGGTAATTAAGTACGTAATTGGATTGTGTAAGAGTGCGTGTGTGTGTGTGTGTGTGTGTGTGTGTGTGTGTGTGTGTATGTGTGTTTGTTTATTATATGTGCGTATATTTTAGGTAAAATTAAATTTGATTAAATCATTTCAAAAGTAAGTATGTAATTTCTAAAGTAAACGGTTTTACTACACCAATACAGCGAGAAGTTTTTCAGTGTCATGGTAAGTTTGATCCTGGAGCCAGTCGCTTAACTTCATTTTGCACTTGATTTTTTGAAGTTCATAAATTGGTAATAATCCATTTACTTTCTTATATAAATAAGGGCCAAGGTGACAAAAGAAGCGTTTGGAGTACATGGTGGTAAGACGTATAGGGTTGGGATGTACTAGGTTGAATTTCCTTTTGCCACGGGATAGAGTGGGGTTATACGTCAATAGGTTATGCTGCATCAGAACGGTTTGCCGTATGAACAACTGACGGACAGTTAAAACTTTCGCTTTCCGGTAGAGAAGGGTAGTGGGATACCTGAAAGGCAAGAACAGTGATACCTTTAGTACTGCTCTCTGCGCCCTTTCTAATTTTAAGATAGTAGTTTGTGCAGCACCACCCCAGGAGGTGATGCCGTAGGTAAGTATAGATTGAGCGAGGGCAAGATAAACTGATTTTTTGAGATTCTCATCCGCTACAAGTCGCAGAGTCTTAAAGACAAAAATTAGTTTTCGCATTCTGCTACAAAGTGTGTTAATGTGTTCCGTAAACCTTAGACTACTATCAATTATAATTCCCAAATATTTAACAGCATCAGCTTTGTGAAGAGGTGTGCAAGAGCAGACGGCGTTTTGTGAATTCGGACAAGTGTGAGCAATAATAGCGTGCGGTGTAACTGGGTGTGATGCCTTTTTGTGTACAATTTCGAAATTGACGTAGTGTGTTTTGTCTGTGTTAAGTGTGAGTACATTATTTCGCAGCCATTCTGATACAGTATTAAATCCTGACTGTGCACATTCATAGGCCTCATTCCACGTGTCGGCGCTAAATAGAAGGGCAGTATCATCTGCAAAAGATATTATTCTACCTTTTGGGAGACTGAGCAAACACAGGTCATTTATGTATATGAGAAAGAGTGTAGGCCCGATTACACTACCTTGAGGCACCCCGTAAGTAACCAGACGCTCGTTACTCATGTACTCGCCCACCTTTACACGCTGTGTTCGCTCACTAAGGTAATTCTCAAACAGTTTGAGTTGCAGCCCTCTAATTCCTATGCACTCCATCTTCCGGATAAGGATAGGGACAGAAACCGTGTCGAATGCCTTAGCGAGATCTAAAAAGGGCGAGATCTATATAGGGCACTGACTTCCCAATAACGACTGCCATAGATGTTCATGCCAGCCGGGACCGACGGCTTAACGTGCTCTCCGAGGCACGAAGCAGGGGATAATTGTCAATCAATACGCACATAATTTTGAAAAGTCATATAACTTACGAAGGTCAGAGGTGCGCGACGTGAGTAAGAACCCGAGACCCTCTGCATTGCAGTCTGTTGCTCTCCCCACTGAGCTATCGCTGCTTATGCTTATGCTATAGTTAACACTATTTTTCTTGCTTCGCTTTTCTATTCCACGAGAACCGCACTTTTTCTGGATGACCACGTGTCTTTTTCTGTACACCTGACAACGTGTATACGATATTTCATGATGATCGGATGAGTAGTTAAGGCTCGAAAGCGTAAAATCAATGTCACATTCCGATTTTGATAAGGATTTTAAAAAATCTATTGTAAGTCTTAGCTTGCGATGGCATAAAGTTGTTAACGATTTCTTTAAATACAAGTTTCAGTTAATATCTTATAAATTCTTATTGATAATTATAAATTATTGAAATGCATGAAACAACAATATATCCCATTTCAAGTTACACTACGCAGTTATCATAATTATCATTGCACAAGCTATGACGACGACGCAATATCTAAAGGCAGAAAAAGGCAGATAATTAGGGCGGTGATTAATTATTAATTCTATGAGACGGGTAAAAAAATAAAAGCTATAAATTATTTTTCCAAATGAAATATATATATAAAAAACAATCTTTAACCATTCGTAGAAGGCATATTGCGTACCTTCTTGATGTGTGGCATAAAAAACCGTTTATAATATTTTTATTTTTAGTATTTTGATGCAAACAAGTAAACTATACCTATATATATCTAATTAGCTGTAATAATGTTTCCATTAAAGTACTGTAATTGTCAAATAGGATTTATAAATCGTTTGTATAAACAATCGTTTAACGATGGAATGACTAGACGAATGTTTAATGAATCACAAGTGCACGGTGGTTTGTGCGTGTATTTATAAGTAAGGATGTCGACTATTACCGCGCGTGTTGACTCAATCGCAGTAATAAAAATATTTACATATAGTTAAACTCCGTATGCTATTTTATTAGTCATGAGTACATTAGTTGACAACTGATCTTATTTGATTAGTGTTCAGTATTTATTCACTCAGAAAGAAATTTTTAGCATTACGTATATTTTCATTACGAAAAAAAAATACGTTAACCAAAACCTGAATAATGAAGATGTTTTGAAATTCACTCAATAACAAATACAATAGAACCCTTTAAATATTGATAGCACCTAGTTTTCTATATTACCCCTAGGTATTTGTTAAGTAACCAAAAAATATGCACGATACACATTGTGGGGTGAGATAGCGCTATATTCTCACCAAGCCAGCGAGTTATTCAGACGAGACAAGATAAACTTACCTATACAATTGTCATTAACAAATTAAAAATAATAATCACTTTTTAATGCAATTTTGTCAAAGTATTCTTTGTAATGCTCGTTTTTGTTGCGTATAAAATAACATACAAAATCAAACAACTATCGTATTGGCACCATTTTTCGTTAACGATTAAGCACACAGGTGTGTTATACATATATGTAAATTAAATGAACACACAGATAGACCATATTCTAGATTAATACATAGGATAATTTAATAAAATGTTGAGATTTGGCATAGCTAAAGTTTATATAATAATAATAATATTTTACCACATACACACAACACTATCTAGCCCAAACTAAGCAGAGCTTATACTATGGGTACTAGACAATGGATAAACATACATACCGATATACTTTTTTTTGTAATTACATACATATTATACACTATATGGAGGAGTAGTGCAGAGAGATAATACATAAGAAAAGATAATCATGAATTAACGTTCGAATTTCAACCAATGGAAGACCACTTATTATTCCGTTATGGTAAGACGCCTGCGGGGCAAGCCAGGGGTAAACTTCTTGCTAATACCTACTACAGTTCTCATTTAGAAAAAAAAAAGGAAGACCTTATTTTATTTCGCACGTGTTCTTCAAGAAAATCTACTAAGATAACACAATGCAATAAGAGTCTAGATATCCGAATAGTACGAGCTGCGATATATTCCAACATCGCTACAAGCGATCACAAGCGCACAACAAACAAGACACCTGTTTGTTAGATCGCGCGCAGTTTAATACTAAATGTAAGCGTAGATAAGAACTACAGATTTGTAATTAGCGATAGTATCACACCCGTGTGTATGGGCTGTAAATAGATAATTTGTGTGTGAATAAATGAACCGATCGTTGCTAATTATTCGGTGAATAAATGAATGAGCCAGCTCGTTCAGGAAACTACGACTCGATTACAGGCAACCGGCGTAAGTTCACACTACGCTCTTACTCTTACTACGATTTGCCCGGCGAATAAGAATTGTGGAGGCTCATATATATAGGTACTTCTTCCATTTATAACCTTTCTTTGGGATGCAAAGATTATTTAAGTTATTACCGCAGTCTATAATCATGTTTAAATAATCAATAGGTTTGCCACCTGAGTAGGTATAATGCTGTGCAAGAGGTCTCTGGTTCGTATTCCAGATCGGGCCATCAAAAAGTTATTGGGATTTTTAATAAAAAAATCTCGATACCAGCCTGGAGTTAGGAATTTGGCGTGTTAGACACTTCGTGCCTCGAAAAGTGCCACGTACGTTGGTCCTGCGCCTCATCTCTCTCCGGTCGTGTCTGATGCCCGTCCCATAGGATCGTGAGAGTTAGGGAACAGAAAGTGCACTTGTGTTTGCACATCTATAATAATATAATAAAGCTGAAGAGTTTGTTTGTTTGTTTGCTTGAACGCGCTAATCTCAGGAACTACTGATCCGAATCGAAAAATTATTTTGATGTTGGATAGCTCATTTATCGAGGAAGGCTTTATAACATCACGCTACGACCCACGGGGGCGGCGCAGTTATCATAAATGCGGGTGAAACCGCGGCCACATCTAGTATAATATGATATCTTCAGCGCAGATTGCCAGTCGCCGTTTAGATTGGCCGCCGTGGCAGTGGTGGACATTATTATAAATATAAAAATAATAATAATTAATTCAAGGGCATAACTACCGGGAAACTCACTCCGGGTCTCCGTTGTCACGAGACCCGTGATGGTAAAACCGGCGCCGCACCGCTCGACACCCCTAGCCACTCGCACAAAGGGCAACACCGGGTTGCCCTCTGCTGCTGGCTTGTATGCCTATAGTGGCTATTCAGAGGGGCCATCTAGTGAATTGGCGAGTCACCGTCTGCCCATTGCATTGACGCTATTAGAGTATTCAGAGCAGACGCCGTTTTTCATCCATAGTTAGCAATATACCGGTCCACCAAACACCCACACCTATAGCCCATATATTAGAATCCATACGTAGCAATAGTCCTACGCCTGCTGCGGCTAGTGCCGCTGTAGGTGTTCCATCCCACCTTTGATTAAAACTCTCGAAGGGCCTCTTCACGTTGGACCCATGTCTCCGTGTAAGCCTCTCAAACAGCCAAGTATTTTCTAATATAATATGTTAGAAAGTACCTGTGATATGAGAAACATAATAATAATATCAGCCCTGTATTAAACTGTCCCACTGCTGGGCACGGGCCTCTTCTCACTGTGAGAAGGGTTTAGGCCATAGTCCACCACGCTGGCCTAGTGCGGGTTGGCAGACTTCACATATCTTCGAGAACATTATGGAGAACTCTCAGACATGCAGGTTTCCTCACGATGTTTTCCTTCACCGTTAAAGCAAGCGATACTTAACTATTTAATTCGCATATAACTTCGAAAAGTCAGAGATGCGCGCCTTGGGATTGAACTCGAGACCTCTGCGTAGCAGTCCAACGGTTTCCCACTAGGCTATCGCTGCTTATATATTTATAAAAATATATAGATATAATAGGAGAGCTCATGCGATCTTGTTACATTAACTAAAGATGCTACAGTTACATAAAATAATCACGCAGAACAGTAAATCTACAATCTCATTTTGTACTTAATAAATCTATTTATTATCATCATTAAAAGTTTAAGCCAGTTACCTCTGTCGTAGTCAAAAGCTGACCCGTGTGTCGTATTCATTCGTATTATCATGCAATGTAAAAGTTTAAACGTATATACTTTCCCAAGCTTCAGTAGTTGCCCCTACTGGCCCATCTCACTGGCTTAGTCTAGATAAAACTACACATATCGCACTAAAACTTTTGGCTTAGCACTATAGAACAGCAGACTTACTATTTACCTACTTAGTAACTTTTCCTTCTATGTAATATCTGTGTTAATCCTGATATATATCATGTCAAATAAATCATTGCTAATTTTAATAGCAATATATCTCAAGAAACACCGTTAGTAGCTACATATATGTGGATACTAAACGTATCACTGTTTACATAAAGAATTATTTTCTTCTACTACCTTATATGGCATAATTTGCTTTGACTAACAGATAGGCCGCAGCTGCATACATCCTTTGTCAGATACGTACGATAACCTGTAACGGAATACCTTTGTAAATAGACCTTATATTATGTGTATACATAACTGTAGTTAGTACCTATAGTACATTGGTATATATTCGCCTTTGTTGGTACTTAACGGGATCGCTCCTTTCAACGGTTCCGCCGCAGTCAACATTATTTGTTGTTTACGAGTTATTTATTTAGCGTGATGCATCATTATTGATATCCTATATTATAATAAAAACAGTAATTAATTAAAGGTATCCTTTTTATAATATAAATATATACCTTTTTTTATTTTAAATGAGAAATATGTGATTTGAATTTGTTCTTTTTTTAATTCACTCGTGATTTCATATCTAGTCATTTCGATGATACGTCTATTCACGCGATCAGTTTAAATTTAGGTAGATAAAGGTTCCGTAATATCTTCATGTTGGTCATAACTGTACCAAGAACATGGCATATTAATCTTTACCCTCTTAAATCTCTGAGTATCGATGATTTATATTGAAATACCAAATAATTTTCTTTATGCAGAAGTATGAGGCGGAAGCAGTTGTAAAATGTATTTCTATTTATTTTTGAAAGGCAATAAATAAAGATACATTTTAGAAATTTCTATTGTTGTAACATGACGTAAAAATAACATATAATGACATATTAAACATAGTTACTTTAACTACTGTCTTGTATTAGAAGTATAAAACCAAATCTTCTTGGCTACAACCCGTCAAAGGCGAAATAAGTATGTTGTTTTGCGCGGCTGATATTGAACCAAATTCATATTTACTAGTCTCAGCCAAGTCCGAGAAGCTCAATGTTTTAGCCGAAAACCGAAACTCTGACCGTACGATTACATTTGTCATCATTACTAGTTTATCTAATATTATGTCTAGACAATAACAATGAACATATAAAACCCAAAACATCGTGTTTGCAACAAATGCAAGTTATACAATGCAACAACCTTGCGTGCTGTAAGAAAGCGGTCCATAAAGTGCTATGTAGCAATTATATATTGAATTTCAACATAACAAAAGGACACAAATACGCTTGCGCATGCTAAAGCAGCAGACTTGAAAAATTTATACGGTATATGTTGGTCCTTTTTCATCTTAAACCGCAATTGAAATATAAACAAGTGCGTTTGGTATTTCTCCGTTGAATAAATACAAAGCAACGCAATCTTATGAGTACTAAGTACCGCTTTATGTAAAGAATGCAAAACCGTACTTTGTATTTCCTCGATTCTTATGCATATTTTATTTTAATAGGCATTACAAATGATAAAGAAAAAGTAAGCAGATCGCGCGAAGGAACTGTGTTGATTGGGTTGTATCGGAGATTTTAAAGTACTTGGCTCAAAGTTGGTGTTGATATTGGTCATTATGTCAAAGAGCGGTAAAATTCAAGTGCGCGGTCAAGGCTCGCAAGCGCACGATATATTCGACTTAAACGCGACCATTCCTCGTCCATTCGCTGCAGAGACGGGACGTGGTGATCATATAAAACTGGCGAAAACAGTTAAATATTTATTTCTTTATCCTGTAATTATAAGGTGAGTGAACTTTATTTATTTGGTTTTATTTGACGGCCATTGTTTATTTGCCATGACCGTGGTGATTGTGCAATTAGGTGTTAAATTAAGAAAAATGCCAGTGTTATGTAACTAATAGGTCAAAATTAAGAGGCAGTCAATCACATACAGACCCTATAAAAATATTTTATCGCTATATGTATAAGAAATAAGTATACTACTACTGTTTTACTTAATGCTTAAATAAATAGTAGTATCCGTACAACATCGTTCCCCGATATTCGGGTCAATTAAAATTGTACTAGTCCATTAGCCTTCGGGATGAATAAGCTAGAGCACAATAACCTTCCTGAATAATAATTTAACTGATAAATCTTTACTTCGCAATAAATTTAGCGTCTCGACAGCTTTTATTTAGAAGTATTGATAAATTTATTCCCCAAGTAAGCTTTCTGATAATAGAAAATATTTCATAATTTATATTTTCTTAAAAATACTTTTATATTTTTAGGCTGCTAAACTAAAATAGTTTAACAAATATAATCGTAACAAATTTGGCCTATTTTAACTTATTACTAAAATCAAAAATAAAATATATATCATTCTTTTGTTTACGTATTTCTTGAGGAGCATGATTAAATACGGCCTTGAACACACCTTTTTTCACCTTTGATATTTCGTTTATTAAGCCAATATAAACTAAAATTTTCGGTAACGCAACTTTATTGATTGGCTGCTGGTCTTGGGTTCGATGTCCTTGGTCGGGCAAAAATTTATTGGTTTTTCTGAAAATAAATCCTTAGTAGCAGCACAATACCTGTATCAGTAGACGGCGATAGACGGCGAATAGCTTGATCTCTATTACGTAGGATATTTACCTAGAGGTGAATAATCTAATATAAAATATATTTTTACCTACCCCATCAGGCCTAAGGTTATCTATGTATGTATAATCTAACAATGTGATTAAACCTTTACCCACCCCTCTGTCTATTAACACGAAGATTGAAGCAAAACTTATATCAATTTCAAAACTTTCGCGAACTATCTCGTTCATAAAACGGCTGCTAATTGAAAGAAAACTGTCACCTGAGTTAATTAAGCACTTATGAATCTTTAATGACAATTTGTCTATGAAAGTTGGAAGACTTTAAAACTATATTGTTTCTAATTAATTCAATCTGCAATTTTGCATAAATTATAAATTGTTAAACCTGATGCATCATTACAATTCACGGAGGATTAATTAATAAACATGAGTATATATTTGGCGCACGGATGGCGTAGGGGTTTAAGTGGTCGACTCGCAACTGCGTCTTTGCCAAGGGTAGTGGGTTCGATCCCCACACGGGACAAAAAATTGTGTGATCCATAATGGTTCTCCCAAATGTGGGTATTCTTCGTGTCCGTTGATTGAATGTTTGTAAAGTCATCTGTCGTGGCAGACGAGCTAGCAGTCCATCTTATAATAATCACCGGCTTTTATTGATAACAGCAATGCCAAGGTCACAATCAATCACCTGCCTACTATCCGCGCTCTCTTTAAGCCTCGTTTAAAGCGAGTACCTATACTCTCGCTCGGTGAAAGCTTTGGTACATAGTAATTCTAAACTCTTCATATAAGGAGACAATAATTGTGATATTATGCTAGACAAAAGAGGGAAATATGGAACGTAGCCTAACTTAAGTTCGGAAAACCTGAAACTGACATATTTAGGGTTTGTTTTATTGATAATTTTGTTGATACTAACAACCGACTGCCACGCCTGAGGTCGCGGGTTCAATTCCCGCAGAAGTCAAACATTTGTATGCATGAACATGGATGTTTGACTTGGTCTGGGTGTTTCTATGTATAATATGTATATATTTACAACAAAAAATAATATATATGTACCTATGTTTATCCATTGTCTAGTACCCATAGTACAAGTTCTGCTTAGTTTGGGCTAGATGGTGTTGTGTGTATGTGATGGAATATATTATTATATACAAAGTGATTAACTACCTACAATCAATACTAAGTTATAACTATCAAGGCTATGAATAATTATAAATGTTTTATGCTAATTACTTAATCTAATTTCATTATTGTAAATATAGGTTGGTATAAAATACAGATGTTTTTTGAGTATTTTACAATCGGCTATATCACGCCCTTTGAGTATGCAATAATTGCGATGTACGCTAAAAGTGAAGTTACATTAGTACATTATAACATCAAAGAATTTCTATTACACACATTATTTTGTATAGGCAGTTATTGTAACAATAATATTAGCAACAAATTTAATAAAATCTTTACTAATATTATAAATGCGAATGTGAGTTTGTTACGTTTTCACGCCTTAACTGCTCGACCGATCATCATGAAATTTTGCATACACGTTGTCATGAATACAGAAAAGGATATAGGGTACCTTTCAACCGGAAAAAGGCCTGTTCCCGGGGTATAGAAAATTGACAGAACCTCCATTTACACACGCGGAGCAGCGAGCTAAATCTAGTAGTTATATATATATACATGAACATCAATTATAAAAAAATTACCGGATTACTTCTAATCACGTGCTCGTCACGAACCTAAAATATAACCACACGTACCAGTTAATTGCTGTATAATAGGTAGAAACTATAGTTTACTCTCGAACATCCATAACACGTAATTGGACGGCAGCCAAATGAGAGGCTGCGCCACATTCTTTAAACTTGTCCAGCAAATTGATTGGCGATATATTAAAAAATAATCTTCATAACTCGCGACAATAAATTTGCTTCGCTTGTATTCTGGTAGCTATTACTCATTTTATTTGCTGTATGCTGCTGCTATACTCGTATCTTATCGTATTATTATTTCTGAACCTCTTTAAGTTGCTTACATGGAAAATCTGTTTGTTTATTGATCGTTTTCATCTGCTATTATTTTGTTTACTTTACATAACCCGATGTTATAATATCTTTTTAACATCAAGTTTTCATAAAAGTATCGAAAATGTCAACACTAATGTTGTTAATCGTTAAATCTAATTAAATGGTATGTATGTTATTAATAGTACTCATCAATAAATATACATACATGTTACAAAAACTTTAAACAAGAATGGTTCAAAATTAATTTACGTACTAGCATAGTCTCACACCTGTCAATTAATATAAGAGGTGTGCAGAGGCCCACAGGGATATTATACCCATATTAAGCCAGTAGGGATTTTATAACCCACGTAAGAGTCTATCACTTGCCGGACAAATCACCAAACTCCGTACTACTACTGAGAATTTATCAACAGGGAAGCACTTTATCCGACCCGGGAGTTAATCTCATGCAGCAGTCGTCTTTACTGCCGCTGCACCGATGCAGTTATATTTAGTTTATATTTCACATATGTAAATTACTTTTTCTGGAATAAAATTACAAAAGCCATAACAAAAGCAATTTAACACGTAATTATAATCATCATATCTATTTATAAATCTATCAACATCAATCGTGGAATAAAAGCGATCGTGAGTTAACGACAATTGAGAAGTTGTTACCGTTTCGAAGATCTGATTATTGATTCGCAAAAATACAACGGCTAATTTTGTAATTGAAATCAGTGCGTGATCTTTTATGTAATGATCTGATGTTCTTTTGGGTTTATTCGCGTCATGTTTGGATCGTATCGAACGCATATTTACGCGGCAGCGATCGCCGCATATCTGACAGTTATCATCATTATGCGACGAGCGTGGCCGATACATAGGCTTTTATGCTTTTGGATCGTCGACCGGTCATAGCAAAGGGCATCGCCATTATTATGATGGGAAGAAAGAAGAAACTTAGTTTTATAAAACTCGCACATAATCATATAATATTTGAAATATGCTACATAAAGAGTACATTGGGTACATATTGTACATAAGTTTTAATAAGTTTCGCTAGAAAAACTTTGATCGTGTTTGGCTCTCGCTCGTAATAAAATTATTATATTGCAAAATACTGAATATAAATCACATATAGAAATAACTAGCCTGATTTATGTGTAATGTGTTCGCAAATTATACTACTATAAAAGAAAATATTTAGGTTCAAAATTTTTAGTTTATTGAGAAATTTCAAAATATAATAATACAAATGGGTCTGCGTTTATTTATCTCTATTATTACATTACTGAATATGATAAATAAATAATAATAATTGCCCACTGCTGGGCACGGACCTCTTCTCACTGTGAGAAGGGTTAGGTCATAGTCCACCACGCTGGCCTAGTGCGGGTTGGCAGACTTCACATATCTTCCAGAACATAATGGAAAACTCTTAGACATATTGGTTTCCTCACAATGTTTTCCTTCACCGTTAAAGCAAGCGACAATTAACTATCTATTACGCATATAACTTCGAAAAGTCAGATATGCGCGCCTTGGGTGAGACTCGAGACCTCTGCGTGGCAGTCCAACGATTTCCCACTAGGCTATTATATATTATAGCAAGATTAAATTTATTCAAGCGAGATTAACATAATTGGCGTTACATTTTATTATTGTTGTATAACTTTTCGAGACAATGACTTATCTCAACAATTAATATTATTAACGTAAATATAATACTTATCTTAATTTTATTTCTAGAAATCATGAGACTGAAAAAAACTGTGTTCGTGCTTGTAGCCGCTTCAATACTATTTGCAAATGCAGTAAAATATGACGAGGACAACGAATATGCAACAGTTGAAGATGAAACAGATAGTGACACAGATCCTAGAGAAGGACGAATACTTTGGCCATACCCGCTGCAAAAAAACGCCTCCGATATCGGCATTACTGGTGGCACTGTTAACGCCACAAGTGAACAATTACAAGAAGAAGAAAATGAGAGACAGAAACGTTTTCTTGCTTTCTCGTATCGTCAGAGCCCCATCGTGGACATGATGATGCAAAGTCTACCACCAAACTACGCGCCGACAAACCCAAAAGATCCTTTTGATTTCCTGCGAGATACGTACCCGCTGCCGAAAGGTAATCCTTCACAAACGTTAACACTAAGATTCTTTATAAATGTAATCAGATAACTCGAGTCCATAGTTTCATAATGTATCGTCAAACTTATCGGTTTGTGTATCTTATTGTTCTCTTCACTTTATGTTCGTCTCAGGTACAAAGTTTTAATTACATTATTGTTTATTTGAAGGTTACTTTGAGAACTGATACCAAAAAATAGACAGCTAATGTTTCAGGGATTAGTAGATAATCTGCTAGACACTATTTTAGTATAAGGTTATTCGAAAAGAGGGTACTAACCCTAAAGGCTATTAAAGTGCTTAACCATAATACTGAACAATTTTTGTTGAATTACTTACCATAAACTGTATAAAAATGGCTTAGAAGTTGTTTGATCAGCTGATAACTTCTAACTAAAACATATTAATTTTGCTTTTAATTTAAATAGAAAACAATATAGGATTTTTATAGTACATTTTTATACCATGTTGATATAGCATTAACAGCTGAAGTTACAAGTACATACGAATTAAATATCGCATATCACAATAATTTAATACCTTCAAACATTTTGACTGTACTGATGGCGCAGTGTTTTAAGTGGTAGCCTCGACATGTATATATGTAGCCGCCATGCCGAATGTTGTGGGTTCGATTCAAACGAAACAAAAAGTGTGTGATCCACGAATAGTTGCCCGAGTCTGGGCGTTCTTTGTGTACCCTCTTTGAATGTTTGTAACGTTCCCCGCGAAATATTATTTATGTTTACCAAAGGATCTAATTAAACATGATATTTCTAGGGTACTATCAGCCACTCGATGAATACGACTACGTGGTCGTCGGAGGCGGAACAGCTGGTTCCGTGGTAGCCGCTCGTCTGACTGAAGATAAGCCAAGAGCCATGGTCCTCATCATCGAGGCAGGCAAGCCCGAGAGTCTGTTGAATGATGTGCCAGCTTTATTGTCGTACATGCAGCTGCAGACTGATTCCGTCTTCCCATACAGGATGCAGAAACAGGATGGAGTCTGTTTAGGTAAGTTGATTTAAAATTAAATAGACAAAAGCCATAATCACCGTTATTTATTCCGCGTCACTATCTCTTAATGCCAATATTGACGATCGTTAAGTGACCCTTAGAGATACTGATAATAAAAGCGAAAAAAACTCTATGAATTAGTCACATTCACACGGAAATAAATATCCGGAATGAAAATAAGTTAAAATCAGATATTTACTGGCTGGCGTTTTATTATTTTTTTGTTTTATACGAACGACGTCGCTTTTAGAAAAGTCGTGAATGATATGCGTTATTTGTATACCATTGGGTTTGAAATCAATTTTACAAAGCTATGAATTATATTTGTGATAATTGTCTACTTAATACATAAACAGAGTACTTACTATAAAATAACCTTTACTCGAGTGCCTTATTTACCCGAAGCCATAAGTGTGGTTTAAGTTTGCACTTACACAAGACATGTTAAATCCAAAGCTAGACAAGGTTTCATTGAATTTTCCTGATATAAAACTCTTTATCAACTCTGCCTGGAACTCCGCTGCGCCATTCATGCATTTAATCGTGTAATAATAATATGCTAAATATATTACAGCAAGCGAAGGACAAAGATGCTTCTGGCCTCGCGGGAAGCATCTGGGAGGTACAAGCGTTATCAATTACATGCTTTACACAAGAGGCAGACCGCAGGACTGGGACAGGATTGCTGCAGATGGAAACTATGGATGGTAAGCAACTTAATACAAGTGTAAACATGAAATAAAATACTAAATATACCAGCGCTTCCCCGCGGCTTTGCTTGCTATAGGATTTTCTTCCGGATGATGGAACTTAATTATGTCCTTTACGGTTCCCCTGACAACGTGTATGCAAAATTTCATGATAATTGGTCAAGTAGTTAAGGTGTCTAAGGTGGTAAATCGTAAGAAACAAACTCACATTCGTATGTATAATTTAACTTGTTAGTATAGAATGACTAGAGACCAACCACCTCAATTCAAACTCTTAGGATCGGCTCTTGTTTTAATATTACTAAAGTGGTAAACAAATATACGACCTGCCTGATATCACTATGGAACAACTCTACAACACTCGCATTGCCTCATCTTAAAAGAAGTCACTTTGCCACCGAAGAGGTAGCAAAGATTACACTGACTTTTCCCGTAGACAGCACATAGTCTTCCCAAATAGCCTAAAAATATTACACCGCAGTATACTTTCCTCTGTAAGGTGTAGATCCTCCAAAGCTGGGTTGCGCTAATTTAAACGAAGTTTCCGCTTTAACCAGTAGTTGAAATCTTGACATTAAAATCTTTACTTTACATAACATGACTAAGTTGTAGTTCGAATGTTACATATTGAAATACACGATAGAAGTAAGGAGACAGGTAATTTGCGCTATAGTCGGTACGTAAACCTCTACTTAGTAGGACTTGAATATAGCTGAATAAACATTAGGTACTATTTAATAACTTTACCTAAGAGTTCGGATATTATACAAATGTGTAGCTGGATTATTTAAGTGGTAGAGAATAATATTTAGTTTAGCTGTCATATGCATTTGTAAATAAGGAAAATATGTTGAAATACTTGTATAATATTTTAAATAATGTTTCTACATATATATTTAATATCAGTAATACAAGAGAACTGTTCTCTATACCACGGGGATTCTCTAAAAGTCAATGTTAACGTGAAACAGAGAATAAATAAATATACTAGAGGTAAAATACTTTATATACTACTAACACTATAAATGTGAAAAACGTGTGTTAAGATGTTTCAAAGCTTATCTGCTTGTTATTCAATCACGCGCAAGTCATCGAGCGGATTTGGTTAAAACTCCATGTCCTAGTTATATTACTGTGTTAAGAACCAAAGACGAATAACACTTTTAGCCCTTTACTTTATTCACACGGGTAAAACCACAGGTAGTAGCTAGGACCTAATGAATAATTCATTCTATATTTCGTTGACCTTTGATATAATATAAAACTAAAATATTTACGAACAAAGTTATCGAATTTGAGGTGGCACAAAGCATTTTGATGTTATAGTTAGTTGGTAGCGTAAATGTCATTACGTTCGCTGACTTTCGTATAAAATGAAACACATTTTGCCGTTAACCCAATTATAATGTAAAACAATACATAAAATAACAGATGGAAATTAATGTATTTCTACAATGAATTTAAGTAACTCTTTCTGTCGACTAATGCAATTTACTTGAGAGGATATACTTACTTAAAAGATAACAAATTATAAAATAACAGGGTAAAAGAATTCTTCTTAAGTTTCAATTACACCATAAGAGCATTAATCTTCTTCTAACGTGTCCTTTAATACTATGTATTTATCAAAGTAACGCTTTCGCTGAATATGTATAATATAAATACTTTTCTTTGCATTAGCCTTTTGTTATGTCCCACTGCTGGGCAAAATCCACTGCCACAGAGTAATTCGGAAGTTCAAGGGCTTTTGCCCAGTAGTAGAACATAACATAATGCTATAATATCAAAAACAACAACATTGTGCAGTATATACATAGGTCTATACTGCACAATATCGTTCACATTGCATCTGAATAATCTTAATACAATTATTGTACACACCCTCGGATTGCCCACCCGACTATCGCAATAGAAAAAGGTTGACTGTAGTGAACTTCTCTGGATAGGAACAGCCGCGTCGTGGAATCCAGGCGTACTTGAACTTGCAGTATTCCATTTCGAACACAAAATATGCATCGACACGTGTTTCGCGAAACACGATTCAATAAAAGTAATCTTAGTTTGCTTTCTTAAGGCTGTTTTTGGTATGCATAACATTACCGCTTTAGTTCTTATGCCACGCAACAATAAGTTGTAATATCAAGTGTTAGTTCAAAAACAAGTCGCTCATCATTACACATCTACATGTTGGTCAACATTTTAATATCAGCTTGTAACCTCTCTCTTTCTCTGTATTTCGTTACACTATCACATGTCTTTATGGCCTAGTTGTAAACAGGTCCATTACTCAAGTTTGTTTAAGACTTGCTTCAGTTGATTAAAGTCGAAAATAATTGACTAAGTGTGTGAAGTGACTGCTCGGATGCTATAGCGGTTTATGTGGTCGCCTCGTCTCTGCCGCTGCGCTGAGTGTTATGGGTTCGATCCCTACACGGGACGAAAATTTGTCTGTTCCACAAATAGTTAACCCGAGTCTAGGTGTACTTTGTTTCCTTTGTTATAATGTTTGTAAAGTCCCCCGGGACACAGAATTTATACCTAATGCGAGAATTGTCTTTTTTAAGCAAACAAAAATATAATTAACACGATTAAAGAATAAAGTAAAATCACTGGCGAATGTATCTTTGTAATTTTAATAATAACAATATTGCAAGGGCAACAGCACTTTTTACTAATTATTTATAATAACAATTTAATAGACTTTTGAGTTTAGATACGTTCTACCTGTAATATACAATGTTCGTCTTATGTAAATGCTTTTTAAACGACACTACATAATACGACTAGCACTCAATTTGTATTTCTTGTATATACATACGTACTAATTGTAGTCAATATTTTTACAGTACATCAACTAAATAATTGTATTTTATTTTACAGGACCTACAACGAAGTATTGGAGTATTACAAGAAATCTGAAAAATCTGAGATAAAAAATTACAAAAACGCTCCTTACCGCGGTCGCGACGGTGAACTAACAGTTTCGAATGTTCCATTTAAGTAAGTTTCCAACTGTTATTAATTTCATCTATCCAAAGTTCCAAACTTAATTAAAACTAAGTCTTCGAAAAAATTCCACCGTTTTCATTTGACGTGATATTTCGTTTTCAGAACTGGTCTCGTCGAAGCTTTCCTCAAAGCTGAAAGAAGCTTGGGAAACCCCACCATTGACTACAATTCACCATACGAACTTGGATTTGGCTACACTCAAGCGATGCTTAACAAAGGCCACAGGGTAAGCGCAGCTAAAGCGTTTCTTCATGGACACAAACGACGACGAAATCTCCATATATTGACTGATGCAACTGCCACTAAACTGATCATAGAGCCACAATCTAAAAGAGCTTATGCAGTCGAATATATAAAGGATGGCATTAAGCGCACAGTCCGCTGTCGTAGGGAGATAATCCTGTCGGCAGGACCTATTGCTTCACCCCAATTACTAATGCTCTCGGGAATAGGACCGGAGGAACATTTGAGGTCGTTGGGAATACCGGTGCTCGTCAATTTACAAGTTGGAAGGATGCTTTATGATCACATCGCTTTCCCTGGAGTTGTTTTCAAATTAAATACTACGAATGCCAGTCTTCTTGAACCTAAAGTCGCTACGTTGCCAAATGTTTTCCAGTGGATGCACTACGGTGAAGGGTTGTTGACAACAACGGGGGGTGTTGAGGGTATTGGTTATATAAAAACATCAGCATCGCAGGATCCGGAGAATGTGCCTGATATTGAATTATTAAGTATGGGCGGATCTCTCGTTTTGGATTCAGGTGGTGCCATTAGACAAAGTTGGAGACTAAATGAACAAATGTTTCACCAAGCATTCCGACCATTATATGGCCAAGACACATGGTCAGCTGTTATAATGTTAACGCAACCAAAATCAAAGGGCTACCTCGAACTGAAAGATACCAATCCGTTCTCACATCCAAAAATGTATGGAAACTATTTCACAGACCCGCAAGATATGGCTGCTATGTTGGATGCTGTCAGACACGTTATTAAAGTTGGATATTCAGAAGCATTTAAAAAATATGGCCCCCAATTGTACTTTGCAGATGTAACAGCTTGCAGGCATCTTGTGCCTGATTCCGACGCTTACTGGGAGTGCCAGATAAGAACTATGATAATTACTTTACACCATCAGATCGCTACATGCCGAATGGGTCCGAATACTGATCCTTACGCTGTAGTTGATCCTGAACTAAGAGTATATGGTATTGATGGCTTGAGGGTGATAGACAGCAGTGTCATACCTCGACCAACTAATGCGCACACTGCCGCACCTGCAATCATGATTGGTGAAAAAGGTGCAGATATGATAAAGAAAACCTGGTCAAATGTGGTCTCATAACATAAAATATAATTAATTTATTATTTTAATTATAAGAACGTGCCTAATAGTTAAGATATTATAAATAAGGTAAATAAATTTATAAGCCTCGTGCATATTTTGTATTTTCCTTTCGATAGGTAACATATATAAGTATATCTGTATATATTTTCACGCCTATATTCCTGTAAGAGTAGTCAGAAGTGTGTAACACCTACATTTTGCCAATAATGGTTTTTAGGTGTTACGTAAAAGGTGTCAGTGTCAAAAAATGTGATGCTGCTGAGAATTTCTTGATAAAATTTAATAGCACTTTGCACGGTCATCGAACACGAGACATTATGCGCAGCATTCGTATTTACTATCACTATGACTACGATTTTACTACTGCTATTATATAGAGAGCAGATGACAACGCTTACATTACACTTGCGAAAGATAAGGCCGGGCAAAAGATTATAGATAAAAGTAGAGGCGACACATACAACTTTGGAAAAACGTGTTTAAGAAATATTCAAAGTTCAAAGATAGACAATAGAAGCGATACAAACGTAAATTATACTCATTATATTTATTATATTTTACATTTTCAAACCTACATAAACATCAATAGAACCATGTCTAAATTAACACCCCGAATAAAAAAAAACTTTATCTGCAATCTGCAGATTACTTCAAACACGGGTTAATCAGATGCAATGACAAAAACCAACAATTAAACTAAGCAAGCAACACAAAAAATGGTTGCTTGAATAACACAATCAGCGAACATCGTTTGATTTCATTATATTAATAGGAGACGGGCGGGAAAGGGTTTTGTGCCACGTCATGTTTCCCCAAATAATAAAATTAATGGTTCTTCTATATAGAGATCCATTAAAGCGTGTATTCAGTGTTTGCATTCATATTAGGTGCGTTCGGTAAAACGAAAAGTTTGGTTTTGCAGTCTTTAGCGTAACTCGCTAATTGACTCTATCGATAATATATGAAAGAGCTTAAAATTCATATCAATATATTTTAAAACTAGATTTTTCCCGCGGCTCCGCTCACGTAAATTTATGTTATGTCAATTTTCTATCCCTCGGGAACAGTACTTTTGCCTGGACGAAATGTATCCTACGTTCTTTTGCGCATCATCATCATCTGAAATTTCATTTCGTGATGATTGGTCGAATAGTTAAGCCGTGAATACCTAACAAACATACTCACATTTGCATTTGTAATATTCGTTAGGATGTACAAAACAGTATCATATTGGTGGAGTCAATATCTCTTTAATAAGTATTGACCTTAGACAGAAGGGTGAAAATGCAGATAAAGAAAATAAGATCAAATCGAAGAAACCCAATAAAATGGGCAACTTGGTCAGAAAGAATATTAGGTTAGCACTAACGAGACCAACTTTATGTGAAAGAAGAATACTAAGCAGAGGTTAATATAATTCAGTGTTCGATTTGCGGAATGGTGTAGAATTTGAGCTGTCGTAACTGAGGGAAAAGAGCTTTAATTGTTTCTCACTTTCTATTTTCGGAAATTCCATTAACATAAAACCCTTTTCGTGCCGAAAGAATGCTTCATTTTATCATTATTAAGTTTCTAAATACTTGTATAAATTAAAACAAAGGTGCAGACTTCGGTAAATTATAGCGAAACATTAAGGTATTAATATTAGAACTTGGAACATTTTAGTCGCTTTTTCGACTTTGTGGTAGCACGCATTGCGTCACACCGGTGACGTTGGGTATTTTGGTTCGGATCCCAGTTGGTTAAAATAAAATTGATATAATTGTATTTTGTGAAATAGTAGTATAATAAATGCGAATGGTTGCTTATTTGTCCATCGTTCAAGTCTACAGAGAATAGACCTGCCGTATTTTTGACCAAAATACTTGTACCGACTTGAATCCACGAGCATCGTAGGAATTATACTTTTGACATGTCATGACATTTTAATCTGACAATAAGAAAGGTATTGCTATATTTTGAAAATGCCGGCATGAACTGCAAATAGGCTGATTAATAAGTAAACAGATAGCGAGAGGATGCCTAGTTACAGGTCTCAAGTTCGAACCTACAGCACGTAATTTATACTTTTCGAAAACAATATATGTGGGTAAAGGATGATGACCAAATTTGTACCCCCTCCCTGCAATAGATATGTTGTATGTGTCAGTAGGTTCTTAAAGATCTATAAAAAGATTAGCAACCAGTTTTAACTTAAAATCCACGGGGTATAGAAAAAATTAAATTAATAAATCATTTTACTTATTACTTCCAATTCGTTACAAAAATTAAAATAACAATATTAAAGGCTCTTATGAAGCGTATATACATACACTGAACGCCATGCTACGCCCAACATTGTAACAAACATGCAGGGATCAGTCTATGTGAAACAAGCCGATAACGCACAAAAAAACTACGACGTTTTAGTTACAACGTTTTAGTGTACTCATTGACGATGCTGGTACTTGTTTTACTGATTAATTGCTGAACAATACATGTATAAATAACAAAGATAATAGGTAATTTCAATAATACTTTAAACTATAAATTGTTATCTTGTGCTGAAAAAATAAATATATTAAAACATGATTTTCTCGTGATATCCCGCACTTTTGAGAGGTGTCGCCATAGTAAAAAATTATTACCTTACTAAGATTATTCGATTGAGATACATTTCAAATCTGTTGGTCGATCTAAGAGTTGGGGGGACGTTTTGACGCATCGTCCTTTCAACTTCTAAATTAAAGTAAAATACTGCTACGGAATCTCCGTAAAGGATTCTGTAATGCGTCACGGAGATTATAGTTCCATCTTATTCTTGCACATGTAATAATAATGTTTAAAGAGAAATGTATGTCCCTGTGAAATATCCTAATATTCTGAATGTCAGGCAGAATATTTAATAGTGCAGCAGCGAGATAAATTGTACATAACAGGAACTTAACTTTTGAGAGGCATACTTAATGTCAAGTCGACGATGATGAAAGGTTAATTGTACGTATCAATTACGTGTTATATGAGAATGCCAGCAAGTTAAGTTGGTTGTCAATAATATAATACCTTACACGTTATTGAGAAGTAATGACTATGCGTAGGTGTAATTATGAATGATACTAATAGATAGTACGTTTGATACATAAGGCGGACGACGGTATGAAGGCGCTATATCATTTTTCATTTAAAAGAAAAGAGAACTGCCGCGCTATAAATAATTTTAGGTGTCCTTAAAAACAATAAATACAATGATTTATGCATCACACAAATTTATGGTCCATGTGGAGACCGAACCCACGGGAAAGGTATTTCATTATTTTCTACCAGAAAATTCTCATTCACACATTCTAGTGATGAACCTATCTGGTCAATGTCTGTAAGTTCTTTTTTTATTGCGTAAAAGTTAAAAGTAGGTGGCTAATTGCGTTTAAGATACATGTGTATGTATATCCTATATACAACGAGGATATATAGACGCAGTCCCGTTATTTGTGTAATTGAAAATACTCTTTGAACATACATAGGTTACGGAACGTGAATGACTGCGGTCCTGAAACATTGTGTTGCAACTGTTTCAAATACAATGTTAGTTACAATGCTTACATAGCATTGAAATGTAATAAAGATAACAGCGATGTTGTGCACAGTGTTGTGTTGCAGGTTCGATCGTTGCGGCATTTAATATAGTATGATTCAAAGATCGTAGAGAACCAAACCAAAAAGATTTGCCTGTGTTTTCAAATTGGGCATTCCGACAGTGTTCACTACCAATACTGTACAAAATTCTCATAAACGTGAGCAAAATCGCGGGCAAAACCTAGTTCTTAATATATAAAAAAACCTATGTGTAATCGATGTTATCTTCCTCCTCAAACGTCTCCATCATCCCGTGAGACTAAGCCAACGACTTCCAACTTCGACAAGGATGATGCCCGATCGCCGCTTTATCATGTAAACCAAAAGGTGACTGACGTGACTGTGCACCTTCATCTTTTGTGCAATAGTTATTACCCTATTACTAGAGAAAGCAATCACGACTAAAGAGAGATCTTTAGTTAATCCTTTAATCCTTAGAATTGTATTTCTGTCTTATTATACCTTAATTACAATCAATCACACGGACAGCGACTACGGTAGCCTATGATTGCTAATACCAAGGATATTTGCGCTTTAGCAAACCTAGAAAAGGTAATTACTGATGGGATGAAAGGAGAGGTACCAGAACTCATATTCAACGGTACGTATTAGTACCTACTACTTTTATGTAAGAAGATGCAGCTGCGATGGGCGTGCGAGTCAACTCATTTGTACTGTCACCAGGTAATTGGCAAACCGCTCTTCATAGTCGCACCGGCTTCTACTAGATTGGGTCTGTTGTTGCCAGCTCCACCTGGTACAATTTAGCAAGAATTACTAGATCTGGGTAAGCACTCGATGCGTTCTCCCTATTTTTACTTCTGTACTGACACGAATGATTACTTTAACATGGTCATCAATTACTAGATCTGGGTAAGCACTCGATGCGTTCTCCCTATTTTTACTTCTATACTGACATGCATGATTACTTTAACATGGTCATCAATGTAGTAATAACTTTAAGCTGTTGTATGTTCTTGTACGAGCAAATCAATAATATTAGTTACTAGATGTGGCCGCGGTTTCACCCGCATTTATGATTGCTGCGCCGCTCCCGTGGGTCGTAGCGTGATGTTATATATATAGCCTTCCTCGATAAATGAGCTATCCAACACTAAAAGATTTTTTCAATTCGGTTCAGTAGTTCCTGAGATTAGCGCGTTCAAGCAAACAAACAAACAAACTCTTCAGCTCTATAGATATGCACATGTAGCTCTTATGCATGTACCTATAATTATAGTCTTTGTTTCTAAAAGCATATCATGAAGGATCAATTTTCTAAATCATAAGCACGGTTCTATGCACATATCTAACAACTAAATTAGTTCATCAGGCGGATAAAGATTGTTTTTCATAAAACAAATCTCATCATGAACACATTTAATATATTAAATATTATTAATTAAATATACAGTCTAATAAAGATTTTACATAATAATAATAATAAATTCTTTATTGTAACAAAAAGGTATATACAATTAAAGTGTAAGGACTGATTCCCAACCTAGCGTGAGCTGTATAATGGCAATCAATTCCTTCCCAAAAACAAATGATACAAAATTATTACAAAAAGCATTTGGAACAAACATAGTTTAGAACATACTTAAGTAAACAATAGATTTTGTTAATTTTTTATTCTTTTAACCGAAGGTTGAAAAAAGGGTACAGTATGCTTATGATATTTACGAATACATTGATAGACACATATATTTGTAAATGATATCGACTGCCAATTAGCGAGATCGACCAGTTATTCCGTCTTTAAATCGACGAATTAAATTCAACAACAGCACGGATGGAGTGTAGTGGGTTCGAATCCCACACGGAACACTTATTTGTGTGATCCACAAAGTTCTAAATCTGGGTTTACTTTGTATAGATTTATTGTACGTTTGTAAAGTGCGCCGCGACACAACCATAACGAAAATTAATATATATACACATTTATTACTTATTAATACGCTTTGGATGATTTTCATGCTCTATGACCATTTTTCACAGCACTAAACGTAAAAAAGATCGTTAAGAGACTAAAGTGTAAAGGATAAATACGTTTTCAAATAATTCTATATTAATTTTTACGTGTAATACGCACGATGTAACGTTAGTATATCATAATATTACAAATTATTAGTTATATAACTAATTAACGGTTCTCACGATGCAATTTATGGGGTAGCTGGAAAATGTATTTCAAATTAATAATCTCTAAAATGAATAATTAAATCGGGATACTGACTCGAAATGTGGTTACCAATATGTTATTGGGTAATTTACATATAGTTTCCATAATCATAATTTGATACTGTTAATTGCCTTTAAACATAGTAATTCCCACGTGAGTTTCACAGAGCTCTACTAAACATGTTTACTTCATCAAAATTTGGTTACCATTTCGTTACATGGTTATTTTTCAGCTCTTTGGAAGGCTCGCCCAGAGTCGTGAATCCAACGTGAAGAGGCTCTTCAAGAGTAATAATGGAAAATTTAAACGATGGATAAAACTTGGTGCCTGCCTGTTTTATTCTTGTCAAAATTGCAGTATTATTGTGACGAATCACTTGATCGATCTTTTGAATAGCTTCTACAAGCATACAGAGTTTATTATAAAGGTAGCAGAGAGCAAGACCGTTGCGAATGGTTAGAATAGTTGGATAGTGCAGTACCGGTTTTTCCATTCCGCATCTAAATAGCGTTCTAGGAGTCTAGGTGGCAGTACAGGCACTCATTGGAAAGTGACTAGCCTTACAGCTACGGTATCATGCCAAAGATATGGCAGACGGCTTCTCTATCGGCCTCGGTGAGGTTCTCATTAGCGACTTTATAAGTAGCAGCTAGTGAGCGGCTTTATTAGCCTGGTATCTATCTGGAAAATAAAGTGCTAGTATCGCTTGGACTCGAATTTGATCTTTTACCTTGGAACTACTGCGTGGTGGGGCAAGTCCACCGCGCTCCAAGGATGCATTCTGTCGACCAGCCAGAGATGTTGCGATTTTCCGGTAATTAAAGTTTGGACCTGGAGGGACAAGAAAAGACAACGTCAGGTTCTCGGTATGCAAGTAAGGCTTGGGCATTTCTCTTGTACGAAGCCTAGTAGTGCTTTTAGAAACAGTAAAAGATACGCTCAAGGCATGGAGTGTAATACGGCTTAGCGAAATGGTCGAGATACTTCCGTGAAATTTTATTACGAACGTTAGCCTGCTTAGCAAGTAGATCACATTAGAGCTACTCGAACGTAAACTGGTTTGAAGTTTATTTTGTGTAGGCATACCAACGTGCATTCCGCGATGAGAGTGTTCTGATACCAACATGTATATATGGAAGACAGCCTATCTGTCGGCCCAAGCAACGTTATCGGAAATGGCACTTTTAGTCGTCAGCGTCAGTGACTACGAGGCCAACGAGGCAGTCCTTCCTTAAAACTTTTTGAGTAACATTAATGCTAAGACTCCAAGTGTTGTAGATTCGATTCCCACCAAGAACGAAAAATAATATGACCACAATTATGTGTTCCGAAACCAGGTCTACTTTATGTCTTTCATTTCAATGTTTTTAAAGCGTTCCTTATCACATGAATTATCCCTAATGAAGCTATATTTCGCAAAACAAACAGGTTTTCTTTCACCATTACATATTAGATTCTTCCCTTGGGCTACCACCTGGTTACAGGTTGTTATTACGTTTCTAAGATATGAATTTAGATGGATACTGCAGTGACTACTGCAACTGTGGCTCGATTCTTATTTCGATGTCTGCCTGGGTCGAGTGATTTTAAGTATTAAAAAGATAGTGGTTTTATGTCATTGATTTTTAAGAGTAGTAACATCGATTGGAGTTTCAGAATAGGTACTATTCTGAAACTCCAATCGGTCTTATATTGTGTGGAAACTAAATAAATCCGACGTAATGAGAATCTAAAACACCTTAATCTAATTGCATAACAAGTTCACGACTTTACAATTCGAAAATACGTAGATGATAGTGAAGATACCTGCGTCATAGGTGACCAATGAACTGGCCAACAATATACCTCATCGATGACTTTTTAATAACCAACTGCGGTCACCAGTTTTCCGGCTCAGTTAGCTGATATCTGATACATTGAATGTTAATAGAACAGATTTTGTGGTTAGTTATTTGTATAGCCAACCTACATTTAGATGTGGTAATAGATTGCCTTTTCCCTTTCGTTTGAAAGCCCGAGAGTAGATCACGCAGCCCTTTCTCAGTAAAAGGATTTTATATAATGCGCTATTTATTCGTACCAAGTATATATATTAAGCTTAAGATTCAATGACAATATTTGTACTAATATTTTAGAATTAATCCAATGAATAATTATATTAAATTTATTCAATGTCAGGTAAAGGCGTCACTAGGATATTTCACCACCTTTAATGCTGTAACTGAGAATTTAGGAACTTAAAAGCTCAAAGAGAGTTTGCCTGACTCCGGAATCGATCTTAATATCATAATCGGTAAACTTATACCAGCGATAGCCTAGTGAGAGATCGTTTAACTGCCATGCAGATGTCTCCAGTTTGATCCCACGGCACACACCCCTGATTTTCTAATTTATTTTAACGGTACAAGCAATCATCATGAGAAGCAATCATAATGTTCTCAAAGATACGTGTCTGCTAACCCACACTGAGCCAACGTGGTAGACTATGGCCTTACCCTTCTCACACTGAGAAGAGGCTCGTACCTATCAGTAGGATAGTTAAATACATGGCCGATATTATTATAAGCTTACAGCAGTGAACTAATGATTGCCTCATCATTATCATTCAGCCAGTGGCTGTTCACTGCACTGTACTGTAAACCACTAACTACCCTATATCATCCTCATAATACACGTGCTCGAATACCATATGTTGCACGCATACAAATAGTACAATAAATTCGTGAAACGGAATAGAATAGGAATATGAATATTCAAAACCGGCTTCACAAATCCGTTTCCATTTATGCGTGACTCTAAACTGTTAGCAAATCGCCGATTTCCTGAGATTGATAACAATAAACTGAGTCGCGAAGCGCCAAGCCGTCATAAAATTCAGTGAACAATGAATTAACATTCCAGGGAGGCTCCTATATCCCGCAACCATGACATACGATATTTTATTTCATGCATAGTCCCAACTAATGTAATAAATATAAAAGTATGTTAGTCTATCCATTCTTGACATCATAATAAGCACTGAAATCACGTATTGCAAATGGTGATAGTTCAACGAATAGAGTATTATAGGGAACTAGATATTATAACCTACTGTGTCGCAGCGGCACACCGGTGGCCAGCTTTTTTATTGTGTTGGATACTTAACTGTTTATGAGTTACAAGTTTTATTTTTGGCGAGTGAAGCCACAGGCGAGAGCTAGTTCTCTATAAACATTCATTTATGACATTCAGCGCGTGGTAGCGTAAAATATTGCATTCAGAGCGAACGTGATATGTTTCATAACAGCGTGTTATTATTATTTCTTCTGCCAAAATCGTAAATATAAAAGCATAAGCCGGATTTGCTGTTATCTCACTATATTTTCCTAATAAAAGCATTGCGGTATGAGTGGATCCTGAGTTTATATACTCGTAAAATAAAACCCAAATAACAAGCATTTTACTTAACAAGTTCGTAAGTATTTTTACCGGGATGAAAATTGATAGACTAATACATGGTGGAGAATCGAACACCTGTTCGATAATGAGAATTATATTATCTGCTCTAGTAATAACCTTATTACTGGAACTAAAATATCAAGATGCCTATTTAGTTTGTGTTCTTTTGTATACGTTATTTTTTATCACAATATAATTAGTATAGAGATTTACAGTAGAGCGCGATCTGAAAGCTGCGTTGGTCCCATCGCATAAGTTTGCGCTTGCGTTTTGAATAAAGTGTTATTCGTATTATATGTTAAGGAATCATTAATAGCAAGGAGTTTGGATGTACATACACATCCAAACTCCTATTATATTTATGTTACAAAAGTAGCAAAATGTGGATGGCACATTTCATCAACAACCATGCTGATGAAATATGGGTGTAATTGTGAGCATCAGGCTTTCTGAAAGCGCCTTTCTAAAAAACTCTGGCAACCCACAGAAATACAACAAAGTTTTGAATATGACCTTATTATGTATGGAAATACTTGCCCCGTCCAAAAGCTCCTTCGGACCTTAGTTTGGATTTAACTTTGCCTTACTTGTCTAAAGATTCAGTTTAGTAGTTGATATAATGTCAAGTCTTCAGTATTTGCAACTGTTATTTTAACAGGTACCTACTTTAATCGGCTCGCAGCAAACACAATGGAAAATTATTGCCCTCGGACACTCGGTGACCGCGGTGGTGCTCAACTTTTTTAGCAAAAATTTGTTTTTTCTTGAATGAGCTGTGGCTCTCTACATTTAATTAAAAACTATAAGCATTAAACTCCACAACTTTAATACTTTCAAGAACCTACTGAAAATATGGAAATGATTATAGAAAGTATTAATTTAAGTTTGTATAACGTTACCGGGGTATTTAGTTGATCATAGGTAGAGCTGTTTTACCTATACTGCGATGCAGTGTAGCTGGTGCAGCATAAACATCATTTCAGTGATACAATAGTAAAGTTCAGCAGAAGTTTATTTATTTATTTCAAAACTATTAATCTATCATTACAGGTTCTTACAGTTATTAGTTATTACATAATCCCAAACCAGTTCGTAAGAGTCTACAGATCAGGGTCGCTAAGTGACCCTACAGCCATTTTAAACTTCAACACTAGCCTACATCTACAAGATTATTACAATAGTTTATAAATCCAGGGATGTCATAAATTATTAGTGTCTATTCTATTACCTGATCTAGCCCTTTAGTAATATGACTGTGTGACTCTAATCGCGTAGATTTCGATTTAATAATCACCGATATGTAAAAGAAAAGGTTGAGAAACTCAAATAAATAGTTGATGAGAATAAATTTTATTTGTAATGAATTAATTTTATTCTTGTCTTGCCAAAACTAATATTTGTAACACATTACTACTGTTTTTTGTAATAATAATAATTTTGCGATCAGCGATATTGGCTGTGCATATATTTAAGTATTTTATTAATAAGTCCTTTAATTTAGCATTTTGTACAGTTGTTGGTAGTCCTGAATAAATAAAATAAAACAAGAAGGCTTATGGTGGCTCATAGTTTAACTTAATAAAAACAACTAGCGGTCGCCTAGTGCTCGAAATTCGACCAACGTTTGCCTGTAAGATATTGCTGATATACAATTATGTCATTATAATTGATATATGTAACCATAGTCACGCGCTTCGACTGCGTGTGTCAAATGCATGGTTGTGTGCGTGTAGTGTTTTTTCATTAATTTAATGTATTTCTAATGCATATTTTGTATAAATATTAGGATTCGTCACGCCTTCTCCATATAAACTTTAGCTGTGCCAAATTTCATACTCCTCCGTCCACGCAATTTTCGTAAAAAGGGGTACAAAGTTTTTGCTTCACGTATTAATATATAGATGACCTAAGTGGGTCGACTTAAAAAAATTATATCCATGTGTAACTACGACGATCTAGCTCTAAACGTTCACCCATTCAGCCGTTTGTTTTTGTTAAGTGTAAATGTGTACGTAAACATATGTTAGCTTTGCTTGTTCTAAAATACTGATTCAAAACAAAACATTTATAACATTTTGTAACTATGTAAAATGGCCGATAAATTAGGCTTTAGTAGGGTTTTGTAAACAAATAGTCACAAATTGTATAATATGTTGTTATTATAGTGTTACGATGTCAGCCAGTTTTCAATTTCATCTTTGGGTTTTGTTGATCTTCATAGCAAAGCATACCTTAAGGGGTAACTGCACCCTATTAAACTCGAAAGTAATATATATACCATATATAAGGATTTTCAGGAGTTAGAGCACAAAATATCTAATACCATTATTCTGTTATGTAACTTCAAAATACGCCCATAATTACTTTCAGCCCACGGCGTGGGCTACACCGTGGGCTGAAAATTAGAACTTAAAAAAATTGTTTCGAAAATTCCTACATTCGCAATGTTTAATTTGTTAATGATAAAATACCGACTCGTGTAAGTTATTTAAAATGTAACAATTTGCCCATTCTATCATTTATCTCCCACTTCAGGTAAAGTTGTCAGACTAATTTTTATAAACCTAACCGCTGTTCAGGGATTATACCTTTAGAGGATGGCAGATATTAAAATAAATATATATCTCGCCTTGTGATTGCGTATAAAATCTATTGTAATTGTTCTATTTTGTAATTAGTATTAGTGGTTGTGGCTCGGCGTTGATACATCAGCCAGAATATATATTTAATCTAAGCATCTAAAATATAGATTACTTTTAGTTGTGTTTCTTATGCGTAAAAAAGGTCACATTATGATTGCCAAGTAAGTAGCAACGATTCAGCTTGGGTAATCGACAGATAGTTTTTCTCAGTTTGAATAAGTAAGTTATATTTGTTTCGACTTTTAAACAATACTAGCGGTCGCCTTGTGGTCGAAATTCGACTTCAATTGATTTAAATTTTAAGTTTGATCGATGTTAAGGTTTTATTGTCTAGAACTATACCCTTATAATCACAATTCATTTAGATTTTGCAAAGGCTATACAGGAACTACGAACGCGATTCGACTGCGTGTGTCAAATGCATGGTTGTGTGCGTGTAGTGTTTTTTCATTAATTTAATGTATTTCTTATGCATATTTTATACCTTCTAGGATTCGCCACTCCTTCTGCATATAAAATTTAACTGTGCTAAATTTCATACTCCTCCGTCCGCGGAATTTTCGTCAAAAGGGGTACAAAGTTATTGCGTCACGTATTAATATATAGATATTTTAAAAGCTGAAGTGAATATAAAAATGCTTACGAACTTTTAAACAATATGCCATACAAGATTCTAAAGATCAACATCTGTTTATCTCCGAATATTTTACACACCTAAAGCCAGTTTTCTTTAGATCACACATATAATTAAGCAAGTTGGTTTCTAACTGGGAATCGAAAACATGTTCTATCCGGCCACTTTAGCCTTAAAATCTAATAACACTATGATTGGTATCTCACGACCGCTTTCAGATACTAGAACTCTTGCACCGCTAGACCAACGAGACAGACATACAAAATTTCTACACATTTTATAACTTCTAGACGATACTTACTCACATATTAATGTCGTAGCATCTCCAGTAAAATTCAACGAAACAGTGACCAAACAAACGTGGCTACAATGTAATGCGCAGTAATATATTTCTCTTGTTGGCCTTAATTAAAACAAAGTGTCACGTTAAAATGAATCCAAAAAGAAAACGTCTTTAAACACAGCTGAGAACGCTCTCTTATTCTTGTGAAGGAGATGCCATTTCTACGGCCTTACAGCTGCATAATTACTACTACGCCACTTCTCGACATCGGCATCGCTGCAAATGGCTCCGCATTTTCCGAGCTCTGACGCCGAACGAGCCAAACCTCTTATTTTGAATACACTGCTATTTAATAACCGCGGTTTTAAAGCTTAATCACTCAGTTATTAAATGTTATCAGTTATCAAGTTATAATTATAGCAATTTATCCGTTCGTTGACGTTAATCGTTGGCCTAAAACACGATTTTGTTCTCTCGCATTTGCATAATAAATAATATTTGGAAACAGACATTTTAGTATAGTCGTAAGTCCTTTAATATTCTAGACAAATTATTTAAGTTCTAACCTTATTCATGTTTAATAAAATAGAGTCCAAAAGATTATTTTTATCCTAGTCAACGTAGGTATCAAATTGGATACAAATACCTATTTAAGCCCGGATTTTCGCTTTAAGACTGCGCCGAGCGTAAGACGCGTTTGGACTGAATGACAGAGCTCGATATTCAAATCGGCGCGCGGCTGCAATAGTAAAATTGTATGGAGGATTTGAAGTGCTTTTTTGATAAATATGCATCTTTATTGTCAACCAATATCTTAAATATTTGGGACGGACAAATTGTAATATAACTTTTTATGTTTCGTTCAAGCTGTAAAATAGGATAGATTTCTACCATTGTAATCTAAAATCACTTAACACGGGCTTACATTTTTGCATTTTTCGTGCAAACTTACGAAATTTTATAGGCGAAAATATTAATTATTTTAAATTTTTTAAACGGAGTAATTGTAAACACATTCATTGTTATGGTAAATGTATATTTTATATTTGTATTAAACAAAAAGTGTAGATTTTATCAACTTAACCTGTGACCGCCTGTTCTGGCACATTTCGCTCGGCGCAGTCTTAAGTAGGATAGCTCGACTATGGTAATACTTCTACCCTGCTGAACCTTGTGTTGTTTTTCTGTAGTAAGTAGACTGTCCATGTTCTTGGAGGGAACGGCGTGCTGTCAGCTACTTTATTTTACAGCGTTCAGGCTACGGTAACCGTTAACCATCAATCAAGTCACTAGCCAGCTTAATGGTATAAAAAGACTCCCTCTATCTCTTTCTGCTTCTCTGTGACTGATTATGACGCGCACAGAGAGAAGGAGAGTGAGGGTGAAAGATAGGGTTAATCATCTCTCTCTTATTTAAGATAAATCATTAATGAGGGTATCTATGAGCCTAGTGGCATACTAGCTCGAGTCTGGAGCGGCCTGAAGCTGGACACAGTCTCAACTTTACCACATATATTTCTTTTTGACTGCACGGATGACGCAGCTGGTAAGCTGTCGGGTTGTTCCGTATTCATCCTATGAGATCTCATCCTATTTCTTCACTCATCCTAAACTAGAATGCCAAACTGATCCGATTATATTATTTTAATAAAGTTAAGTAAAAATTCTTAATCCAACCGATATGCGTTCCTTACTCTACCCGTGGCAAATATCACCGGAAAAAGTATGCATAATAGTAAGTTAGGTTAGGTTAACTTTAAAAAATATGTAGCCTATGTTAGGTAATCTTTCCTCATTATAATATGAGTATAGATATAGATTACAAAAACAGATTTTTGTTCAGTTTGAGCTAGGAATACTTACAGGACAATGAGGTCCTTCTGCGAGGCTGTCATCTCGCAGAAGGAGGCGGCGGAGCGGGGGCGTGAGGAAGATCCTTACGCCCCGGACATCCGCCGCCGGAGGAGGGGGCGCAGGAGACGCGCTTATGTCGCTCTCCTGCCCCCCACCTAAGGGTTCTGGGTGGCAAGGCCTCAGGGGACCCTGCCACCCGTGAGTAAGAACCCACAGAGGGCGCGCGCGGTGTTCCCGCGCGCCTTCTAACGTCGAAAGGGGAGAGCGGTAAAATGCTCTCCCCCGGGGACGAGAGGAGGTCGGGTCCCATTGACCCGGCCGGCACCCACACGGGGGGGCCTGCTATGGATGAATCTTTTTAGACTCCCAACAGGCCCCCCCCCATTGGGTGAGAGAGGGAACACCCCAGGTTTTTTTAGTGGGTATACCAGCAATAGGCTGGTGAGTCCCACACGCCCCGCCGGTGCCGTCCCCTAGCCGGCGGGTAGTGCATCAAGCATTTTTTCCTGGGTATCAAAAAAAAAAAAAAAAAAAGGAATACTTACAGGATCCCAGAAGCTGGCTGACCTCCGTACGGTCTGCATTCGAGCCCGGAGGTCCTATACACGCAGTTAAGGCCGGCGCCACCGCGATGAGCAAGAGGAGGGATGACTGTATGAGGCGTATCGCGAGGCGAAAGTGTCTCTGCAGTTGGCCGTCTGCCACGCCAAGGAACGGGCGAAAAGTGAGATGCTGGAGGGTCTAGACCATGACTCCTGGGGGCGCCCATATCGCACGGCGCTGAACAAGCGCCGTGCGCGGGCCTCTCTCCTTGCGGAGAACCTCCAGCCCAACTTCCTCTTCCGAGGTGATCGAGGAGTTATTCCCTGACCAGGCAGAGTACGTGCTGCCGACTATGGCCCCATCGGGAGGCGGACCTCAGTGTTCCCCCGGTTACAGATACGGAAATGGGGGTGGCTGTCTTGCGGATCCACTCCAAGACGACCGCCCCTAGACCTGACGGTGTGACCCGCCCCTCGATCACCTGGATGTCCACCTCAGGGAACTTTTCGACGAGAGCCTGTTGTCGGGACGATTCCCTGAGTGCTGGAAGGAGAGGTAGTTAGTGCTGTTAGCCAAGCCGGGACGGCCTCCATATTCGACCGCGGCATACAGGCCCATAGTGCTGCTGGACGAGGCGGGGAAGATGCTGAAGAAAATTCTCGCCACCCGCATCGTCCAGCACGTGAACACGGTCGGTCCCGACTTGTCAGATGGTCATTTTGGATTCCGGGAAGGGCGTTCGACGGTGTTCAACAGTCTGCCATACAGCTGTGTTCATGGGGACGCTCAGATATCACGGAGTACCTTTTTACCTGGAGCGGCTGGTGGCAGACTACTTGAGAGGCAGGAGTGTCTTCGTCTCTTCTACCTGCAGTGCAGCTAATGAAGTTAAGTGGTCCATATTGCTGGATCACGTAGCGAACTTCTAGAACCACGCCCTATACTTATTGTCAACGCGTAGATAATATTTATTGTTGATACTGTGCCGAATTTGATAAATTATCAATTACAAACCTTTTATTAGCGAAGTTTCTTTTAATTTCTCTCCGCTACACTACTACCCTGGTCAATCTAGTCCCTAAAACTAGATTGACTAACTATAACGTTACACTTGTTACTCAGTGCAGGACTCTCTTGAGGAGACCGCAGAGAGTCATAGCGGTCAGGGTCATACGAGGATACCGCACGAGGTTTGACGGTGGCCTATGTCGCGCGGTGTCCCACAGGGATCGGTACTTGGTCCGCTCCTGTGGGACATGGGGTACGACTGGGCCCTACGTACTGTCCTACACCCCGGGCTGAGCATCATCAGCTACGCTGACGACACCCTTGTCACAGCCCTTGGGAGTACATTCGAGGGGGCGGCCTGTTTGGCCATTGTGGGCGTTTTCCAGGTGGTCGGACGTATCGAGGCGCTGGGTTTACGGGTGGCTCTTAGCAAGATGGAGGCCCTAGTCTTTCATGGGTCCCGTCGCAGTCCACCCCGCAGCGCCTCGATAATGGTGGAATCGACGCGCGTTCCCGTCCAGACCCACATGAGGTACCTAGTCCTGATCCTGGACGGAAGATCCGGTGCGGGCGGACTCCCTGACCACTAAGTGCAGGACTCTCTTCCGGAGACCGCAGAGAGTCATAGCGGTCAGGGTAATACGAAAATACTGCACGGTGTCGGCCGACGCAGCTTGCGCGCTGGCCGGGACACCCCCGTGGGATTTAGAGGCTGAAGTGATTGCAGTGAGTGAGGAGGTACGTGAGGAGACGGGTTGTTGTCACCTCCCGGTAGTCATTAAGCACGCGCGTGATCAAGCCCACCAGGGCATGATGGGAAAGTGGAAGGTGCGGCTGGAGGCGCCTTTGGGTGGTTTCAGAACTGTTGGGGCCCTACAGCCGGCGCTAGAGCGGTGGTCAGGGCGGCAGAATGGCACCCTTTCCTTCCGGCTGATGCAGTTGTTGTCAGGGCACGGCTACATTGGCAAGTACCTGCACAAGGTCGCTGGGAGGGAACTGAGTCCCATCTGCCACCACTGTGAGTGTGAGGAGGACACGGCACAGCACAAGCTCGAGCAATGTCCTGCTTGGGCGGTGCAGCGCCGTGAACTCAAGGACGTTGTGGGTGAAGACTTCTCGCTGCCTGCCATGATGAGCCATGAGCCATGGTCGACAGCGAGAGCAAGTGGGTAGCGGTCGCATGTGCGGTGACGTCCTCGCAGAAGGAGGCGACGGAGCGGATCCGTGAGGTAAGTATCCTGGTGGATCCGTGCCGCCGCCTCTCTCGCCTTATGCCACCGTAGTGAAGGCCGCGGATGGGAGAACGGGGATCTCCCACCCGTCAGGCATTCAGTTGGAGTGACGCCTTTAGTCGTGTCAGGGCGTCGCCCAGGAGTCGTCGTTCGCAGATGTTCCTGTCTGTATTAGGCACTGCTGGTTGCGTCACTGATGCAGTTTCAGTTCCAACGACCCACCCATCATACAAAGCAGCGAGTTGGCAGACCGTGGGGTTTTAGTCGACAGGCCCGAAGTTTCGAGAGAGCCCGTCTTTACCCTCTCGCTTCCCCTTGTGGCGAGGAAAAAAGTTAGACATCAGTTAACCATATAGGTAACAAATTAACACTTATGAACGTCAAAGTTAATGAGTATGCAAGTTTAGTGAAGTTACTGAATTTACATTTAGGTTAATTGACATGCGGTCAATTTAATATCTCTACATAAACAGTCGTGTGTGAGCACCGGTCCGTACCGTACGCATCTAGTCTGCATAACAGATTGTCATACGTGTTCAACCTTTTGTGCAGTTTACTCAATAATTGTCGCAAATATAGTTATCATTTATCTTATAATGAAAAGGTGTGCATCCTGTAATTTGGAATTCATGGATTGGCTGCAATGTGGCAGCTGCAAGAGATTCTTGGATTTTGGTTGTGCGGGTATATCCGAATCCGGTTGGAAAAGGTTGGGTAGCGAGAGAAGAGCTCAGTGGAAATGTAATTTGTGTAAAACAACATCACCATCTCAGTCCACTCCGAAACCTGTTACTCTGGATACAATATTAGAAGAGATTCAAGAGATGAAGCGCCAATTAGTATGCCTACCTGCTGTGATGGACGACATTCGTACAATAAAAAAAAAATCGAAGTAAAGTCTGCGTGTGAATTTACCAGCAATAAATTGGATGAATTTGAAATTAGAGTTAGCAAAGTTGAAGTTTGCTTCAACTTTGCAAAGGCTTTTGACGTAGAAAACCTCCAAGAAATGGTTAATTGCATGCAAAAAGAGGTTGAAAAGTCTCAGATCGAACTGTCAGCACAGGAACAAAGATCTCGATTGAACAATATCGAAATTAAGGGAGTTCCTCTAAAAAAGAACGAGAACTTGTTTTCGATAGTTGAGGCTATTGGTCGTAAAATAAACTATATCTTTCCAAAAACACAGGTTAACTACATTTCAAGAATTCCTACTTATAACACTAAAGAGAAATTAATACTAGTAAGTTTCCTAAATCGTTATGTAAAAGAGGATTTTCTCGCGGCTGCGCGTGCAGATAAAGAACTGTTTGCTTCGGATATTGGTTTTCAAGCATCAGCTCAGTGAGTCTACGTAAATGATCACTTGGGTCCGGCCCATAAGAAGCTACTGAATAAGACTAAAACTATCGCTAAGGAGAAAAATTACCAATACGTATGGATTAAATTCAGCAAAATTCACGTAAGAAAAAATATTGAATGTAAGACTTTTATTGTATACATGTTATTTACATACATGTTATTTACCTACTTATTCATTACTAATTTTTCTATATAATTCATCTTTAATTATAATCGTAAAAATAATTACTAACCGCAATAATAATGATTACATTAACGTTACTTTGTGTGTTGTTTATTTGTGTAAACAAAATCAAGGCTTCTCTTTTTCCTCTCAACTGTCTAATTACCTTTGTAATTTGAATAACGCAGTTCTTAATAACATAACAGAGTCGTTTTTAGTCATTGGTGACTTTAATTTGAGTGGAATTGTGTGTCCAGTGACTTATCATATATTCCAACAAATCAAACCACCGTTGATGAGTACTCGCTTGTCGATGAATTATGTACGTTAGATCTTAGCCAATACAACGGAGTGCTCAACAAATATGGTAAAATACTAGATCTAGTACTTTCAAATAAGTTGGTCATGGTTCATGAATGCGTGGATCCTCTAGTTCCCATCGACAGCTTTCACCCAGCATTAACGATTATTATGGAACTTGTTGAATTAGCTCTATTAAGCAGTGCGCCGCGTATTCGTTATCTTTTTAAAAAAGGGGACTATGATTCACTCAATGCTGCTATCAGTAAAGTAGATTGGCAGCTTGAGTTTTCATCTCGCTCAATGGATGATGCGGTTAATTTTTTCAATAGATCAATATTACATTTGCAAAGTAAATATATTCCTCATAAGCAAATCAATAATAAATCATACCCTATCTGGTACAGTCAATCACTTATAAAAATTATTAAAGAAAAATAAAAATATAATAAGAAATTTAAAAATTATGGAAATAAATGCGATGAGCTTTCGTATAAATTACTTCGTGAAAGAGTAAAATTAACTGAATCAACATGTTATGAGTCATACATAAAACTCACTGAACAAGCAATTAAAAATAACCCAAAATATTTCTGGTCATATGTTAAAAACCGTTATAATTCAAATGGCATTCCAAATAGTCTCCAATACGAAAACCAAGTGTTCACTACGGGAGCAGCGGTTTGCGAAGCATTTTCCTCGTTCTTTCACTCAAATTTCCTCCACTCAGCGCCCGACTCTTTCGCTACTCCATGTTGTATTACATCGGTCTCGCTCTCTGATATAAGCAATGTCAGAATCAATACGGAAGAGGTTGTCAAGTTACTTCGCAAATTAGATATATCTAAAACGGCTGGATCTGACTGTATATCACCAAAGCTAGTAGTAGGTTGTATTTCTACCATCGCCGAGCCTAATCCGATATTATTTAAAAAATCTGTGTTGTTAAGTATGGTCCCCTCTGTATGGAAATCGGCATTCATATCTCCTATACATAAAAAAGGCTCCAAAACTGAAATAATTAATTACCGGCCTATATCTAAACTTTGCGTGATAGCTAAAGTATTTGAAAGGATTATATACAAGCAGTTATATTCTGCTCTTGCTAACTCTTTTAGTTCTGCTCAACATGGTTTCCTAAAGGGTCGATCTACCGTTACTAATCTGATATTGTTAAATGACTTCATAACTGAGGCCATGGACAAAGGCGGTCAGGTCGATGTCGTTTACACAGACTATAGTAAATATTTTGATCGAATAGATCATAATATTCTTTTATCAAAGCTCAGCAACATAGGTATTCGGGGAGACTTGCTGAGATGGTTCTCATCTTACATCGATAACCGATCGCAAGCTGTAGTACTGAATAATTACATGTCAAGTTGGGTTCATGTTCCTAGCGGAGTCCCCCAAGGTTCTTTACTAGGTCCTTTATTATTTATCGTCTATGTGAAAGACATCGACCAGTGCCTGCAATCTTCCAAAATTTTAGGCTTCGCTGACGATATGAAAATCTATTCAAATATACTCTCGTCTCATGACGCGGATACTGTGCAGGAAGATCTACAGCAACTAGAGGTATATTGTCAATGTAATAAATTGGATTTGAATCCGTCCAAATGCTCGGTAACTACATATTCACGTAAGCGTTCTATGTACTATAACCACAAATTATACATTGTGTGGTCAAACCTTATCCAGATGCAACACTATTCGTGATTTAGGTGTCCATCATGGTTCTAAACTGATATTCGGCACTCATATAGATGCTGTTGTTAAGAGAGCCTCTAAAGCATTAGGTTTTGTTATGCGTATCTCTAAATGCTTTACGGAAGTTAAGACTCTTAAAATTTTATATTGTGCCTATGTCCGTAGCAATTTGGAATACGCTTCCCAAATTTGGAACCCATGTTATAAAAAATATATAGATCGAATAGAGTGCATACAGAGGCGCTTTATTAAATACTTATACTTTCGTCAGGGGATGCCGTACGACCGATAATTACATTGAATACTGTAAAAAGTATCATCTGTTGCCACTACAGAATCGTAGAGAAATTTCCGACTATTTACTTTTATTAAAAATATTAAAGAATGATATAAATTGCTCCGATCTATTATACAACATTGGCCTTAACGTTCCTTGCAAACCATCTCGTTTTAATCCCCCAATAAGTGTTCCACATGCTTCTACTAATTATAGACAAAACACCTTTACTGTGCGAGCGAGTAGAAATTTTAAATTGTGTAAACAGCATAATCTTGAACAATTTGTAATTAGTATACCTGCAGCAAGAAGATGCTTGAGCCTTAACTTTTTCTTGACTCAATTTCATATATAAGTAATTTATTTTAGATATAATTGGTTTTGATAATGTTTAATTCTTTTATCACATTTTTAAACTGTACTGTACGGTAAACTTAAACCAGTCACACTTAATTATTAATCAACTTTATACAAGCGAAGACCTGTAATTATCTTTCTGTCACTATTCTACTGCTAATCTGTTAATTTAGCTGTAAGTCTTCCATAGAACAAATAAATAAATAATAATTATTTTATCAAGAAGATAACTATTACCTTTTTATCCCAAATAAATAAATAAATATTGATTTTAAACCCTTGAAACATCATTCGATTTATCCGATACTACCTTCATCAGTGATGCCAGTGACAGGTAACATTTGAACACCACAATATCTGTAGATACGTTTGTCAAGAGTGAGATCAGACTACTAAATAAAATGGTAAGAAAATAAAACGCCCACCATGTAGATTTTGACACGATGTATTCATCAGTTATTCGAGATATTTTTAGATCAGATATTTTTTATATATGTAAATCTTTTAGTAATATTAGACAATAGTCCGATCCTTGCCTAAGATGATCTCGTACTAAGAAGTTTTAAAATACTATCACTTTGAAAACATGTCAGGTGGATACTGAAAAGGTATCAAAACCGCTGCCTTACTATCAATAGTTTGTTTAAAAGTTGCCATAGAAATCGTTAGTGAGGATCGAGATAAAATTACAATTTTAATATTAAAACTACGGGTTACTAAAACCTCTGTTAATTTTTAGTAAATATATCGGCGTAATATTATAGCAACACGTTTGCAGAAAATAAAAATGAAATTAAATTACCATATTGAAATAATATGAATATGTCTATTACTTAGTCTCAGTATGTAAAATGACAATTTCATTTAAATGCAAAGCAATTATACAAAAGTAAACACAATCAAAGCTATACGAACTGTATCTGTAACTGTAACTTTGATCTGTATTATTCATTACGCGTGCTCGAACATAATTGGAAACGACACTTTTTAGTAAACAGCCTCTAAGGATTGATCTCCGTAGGCGTACGTCGAAAATATCGCCGTAACATCATCGCCTACGTTTTTTACTTCTACGTCGTAGAGCTTGACACGAGACACCTATTTATAAATATATCAACATCAGTCACATTAAACCGTCGGCCTTGGTCATTGTTACGAACAATCAGAAGCTAAAAAAGTCTGACAGCCGATCCGACCTTTGTCACGTAAGCATCCCGGCTAGAAATCGCTGACAGTCTAAGCTATTCATAGCTTACACTTATCAACATTATTGAAAAATTATTTATTATTGACATAAAAAGTTAACTAGGTATTGGTCAAAATAATAAGTAAACTAGTTAATCGGCCAGATTGTTTTATAGTTATAAAGTACGTATGTTCAGTATAGATAACAAAACAGAACAGGACTTGAATCGCAAGCATATAAAAGTTAAACTTAGTCCGTGATTGGATTGTTTGTAAGTACCATTCGGTTGCCAGCAGTCGTGAGTGAATCGAGATCGAATCGAGTGAACGTGGGTAAATAAGGGCAGTTCAATGAATGGGCGGGAAGCGCAGTCGCCCACGCTCCGTCGAGCGCGCGAACGTTGATACGGACCGCGGTGCACTCCTCAACAAGTGGGGCATTCAAGCTTGCAACTTCATTCTCGAATTAAATTTAATTAACAAAAAATATTTGTGAAGTCGTTAAAATATTTTTTAAGTGCATCAATTGGATAAAAATATTTTCAAAGTGCGGAACAAGTGAAAAAGTTTGTGGCACAATAAGCTTCTCGTAAGCGAATGTTTGGCGCAACTATGAATTTAAAAAGAGTTTCATTAATTTTTGTCTCCTAATTTATGAGTCCTAAATTTATTCTATTTATTTATTTTATTTTTAACGTAAATGTGGCACATTGTAGAACTTATTAAATACGTTAACAGCACAAATTAATAAAACTATGCATATGAGACATGAAACTAAAAATAATTTTAATTACACAACATGTCAATTTATGCTGTTTGTTAATTACAAAATTTACTTTTATTTTATGTCTACTAAGTTATTGGAAATACATATTACACATAACGGTATCAAAATAAGCAGTGCAACACATAATTATTTAACTTAGAGTATAATAAAAAAATTAAAAACCATATATTTGTCAATAATAATCTTTCATCCATGGACATAATTGAATATAGAGAAAATCATCTAAAAGCTCTAATTATAATCAATGTCACAAAGTGAAAACTAAAAACATAAATACCTTTTTATGTAATATACAAAGTGCCATATGGCTTGTATGAGCTTATAAAAATAAAAATCGCCATATTTGCAAACGAAGAAATACTTTTCTAACGAATGTCTTCATGTTGCAATACATTATGCTCGGTAAGATATTAAATTGCCCAGTTCAATTCACCCAAGTGCTCACAACATTTTGCAAATTTGTTTTAAAATAATAAAACAAAAATAATCTTCATATTAATAACGTAATGTTAGCCTGCGGCCTTGGCGTACAATTTATAGTAATTTTCGTCGCGACCCAAGAATTAGGCTTGATTATAAAATTCCATTTGTTTTCCTACAAAATCAAGTTATTATGAAAAACGTAATGTCTTTAACGCCTCACTAACTCAACGAGATTTCGCAGCGCGCCAAGATTTTAGGTGATTAATATAGATTAACAGCTAGTGACTGATCATTTTCCTTTCAATTAATACAAATTAAGTGCAAAAATATTTTTAAATAAAGCGTTGCGAGGCTAATTTATTAAAGAAGGTACATAATAGCCGTCCAGGAAGCATCAGGCGCCGGAAAGGAACGGTAGGAACAAAAGAGCGGTCATCCGCACACCGCCATCCGTTTACTAACGAAGCGCCGCTGTCAAAGCGAAAAAAAACCTTCGCTACAGCAATTACCGCCGTACACCGATAGCTTGAAAACTTTGTTCCTCATGAGGAATTTCGTGAAATTCGACCGTTTGTTATTCGGATTTATCCCATCTATTAAGCCCTGCGAGTTTGTCCGCTGCAAAATGTAACACTACATTTTTTAATTAAGTTTTTCGTTTTCACTTCCGCCCGACTGCTACTCTCCTGACCAACTCTATGTAACGATTGCCTTCTATCATTTGGAAAAGTATTAGATAGTCAAGTCTTAGAAAAGAAAATATTATGTAGGTGCATTCCAGATGTTTCGAGTTGTTTCAAAACTTACCATACTGTCGAACGTAGGGGCTGCACTTTCTAAAATACACGGGCAGCAAACTGTAGGTAATTCTGTTTAAGTTGCCCGTGCTGTATCTATACACATATTGAACTTGCGCCTGTCAAGGTTCAACTGACGTCGTACGTGGAGCCATTACCACGTAGCTCGTGAAATACGACATAAATGTACGAGTTACGACTCAGGTCGTTTCTTCTACCCATATAATGCGCTCTAGTCGCGATAAATTGAAATTGGCGCGTTTATCATCACCCCTCTGTGATTGTATTTTTTATTGTATCACCATCCCACATACGGTTGATTACTAACAACGATTCATTGACGGCGATTTGCTCTGACAATAATTATGGTCGATCACTTTGGATTCTCCGAAGTCTTAAAGAAACAATCTCGTAACTTACCACTTATTTGCCGCAACACAACTAAGTTCTAAAGCCACTGATTAATGAAATATTGAATGGGAAGGAACAAGTGAAACAAACTTAGACCAAGCCAACCTGAAAATACATACCTTCTATATTCATTAAGATTTCGTAAATTCAGACAAAGGATTTGCTAATAACAACCAAGCCTTCTAATGTGTTGTTAAAATCAAGTACATTAGTAAAGTCCAATTAATTTTCCAACCGCACGCACTGGTACACACACACAACATTACGATTACTGTAGCAGAGATAACATTTGATCTATTAAGCTAACCCGAAAGTTGATTTACATAGGCCGGCCGCTCCGTAAATTACTTCTTTGAGGAAATTATCTAATACTGAAATAAACGGCCTCATGATGAACACACATAAAATGTGATTTATGGCAGTACGTGCGTGACAAACTCAGAAAATCAACTGCACCAATTATTTTTATATAAGTTTTTGTAGTCTTCCTTATTACTTGTTTTCTATCAAAACGTCGAGCTTTATGGTCGTATATTTTTATCACGCCATTTTATCATTGCACCAAGTTTAATCACATATGTTATGTGAAAGCGCTTTTGAAAATTCATAATAGGTAGCTGCAAAGCGTAAAAATACGTGGGCGTATGTTTGAAAATCTTGTGTGGATATACTGTATTATTTCTATCCAGACCTCGGGGGTCTTTGCAATCCGCAGATCAGTGCAGTCAGATAATAAAACAAATTAAAAATCATTGAGTTTAGATGCCGTGAAATAGTCGATTACAGATCGTTTAACAAAAATATATGTTACGTATCCATAGAGCCTCGCTACATTTTTATAATAGCATACATATGTACATGTTTAAGTTATACTGGATGCAACAAAGCTTTCCTGTATACACCAATAACTACGAGAAATGATATCGTTTGTGTGTTCAATAGCTTGTGCGAAAAATGTTGTCTCATACGCTATTCGATGCTCAGTAAGCGTGTCTTAAAGCGGTCCTTCGAGAGATCTCTATATGAAGAACTGCTAACTAGTTAACATGTACTAAACACAAATTGCTATTTATAAAGTTTCATGATTGAACTCTATAGAGTTAGCGTAATTATGCAAATTAATTTAACGCGTTCTATTAGTTTATAATGCCGCGTCGCGGCGTCGTGGCGTACTCCACAGGGTACTTAAACTTGTTATATATGGGTAGTAGGCCGTGCATTAACGAATTAAGGGCTCGAATATATATAATTCGTTCTTATTGCTACGTACGCAGACTTTGGTGGCGCCCCGGCAAAGTTTTATTAGCTTTCGCTAACTCCTACAGACTAAATTCTAGTAGTTGGTACGCGGCTGCCATGTTTCCCAGTTGTGTTTTGTCCCCCAGTTTGTATTATGTTTTACGATATTCTGTGCAAACTGAACTTTCAACCTCGCACTGCAAAATTAGTATTAAAAGTAACTGCCATTAATATTAAATTGATGAGGAAGACGACACGGCAAAGCACTCTAGAGAGATGTTTTATACATTGCTTATTACGCCATTTTCCTTGACAAAAGCTGAAAACTACAGAAATCACTTGTGCCTTTAAATAAAGCGTCGTAGGGAATCCAATATATTCAGCATTAAGTATCCCGAAGAAAATAAAAATAAATGACCTAATCTTTTAAAATTTAAACCACTTACGAAAATGCAGAGAGCTCTAAAGAGCGCCGGGTTTTAGACGTAATAAACCAAATTCTTTTCAACTAAGGTATACTGATAACGTATATACTCGTAGGAGCAAGCATAGACTCACACATTTTCCCGGAGAAGTAAATATATACGAAGGACTGCACGGATAGCATAGAGGTTTAAGTGGCCGCCTCGCTAGTACAACTATGCCGAGTGTTGTGGATTCACATCACACATGGCACATAAATGTTTACGATTTACAAATGATTGTGCCGAGAGTTTTGTTTAAATATAATAATACCTCTCTGGGACAGTAGTTATCTCATCATGAGACTAACGCGATATCGTGGGGCACAGTACACTAGCTCTTAAACTACCATCTTTGCATTGTGATATAAATTAAAAATGTATCACCAGGTTAAATAAAGCGCACAAACCGCAGGGCAGCTTGTGGCGAGCTGAACGTGAGTGGCGACACTGCGGTCCTAAATGCCTCAGAGAGTCAATTAGGATCTCGTCCCCGGCTTGCCGTTACTGGTTGGCTGGAGTGGAACTTCAAGAGCGCCCGTAGGACTCTCAACTCTGGCTTGCCTTAGTCGGCCGGTCAGAGGGGGGCCGCTACAGCTATATGCTTGGGGGTGGAAGTGTCATTTTGTTTGGTCTCCGTTGTCACGAGACCCGTGATGGCGAAACCGGCGCCGCACCGCTCGACACCTCTAGCCACTTACACCGATGTTGCCCTCTGCTGCTGGCTTGTATGCCTATGGTGGCTATTCAGGGGGCCGATCTAGTGAGTTGGCGAGTCACTGTCTGCCCATTGCATTAATGCTTTTAGAGTATTCAGGGCAGACGCCATTTTTCATCCATAGTTACCAATATACCGGTACACCAAACACCCATACCCATAGCCCGTATATTAGAATACATACGTAGCTATAGTCTTACCCCTGCTGCGGCTAGTGCCGCTGTCGGTGTTCCATCCCACATATTTGATTAAAACCCTCGAAGGGTCTCTTCACGTTGGACCCATGTCTTCATGTAAGCCTACAAAAGGGCCAGGTATTTTCTAATGTTAGAAAATACCTGTGATAAGAGAAACATAATAATATATCTGTAAGTGTCCCACTCTAAATTAAAACTCTCGAAGGACCTCTGCATTTTGGACCCATGTCACCATGTAAGCCTCCCAAAGGGCCGGGATTTTTCTAACGCATTAGGAAAATACTCGTGAAAGAGAAACAAATAATAATATAATATTCTATCACATACATACAACACCATCTATCCCAAACTAAGCAGAGCTTGTACTATAGGTACTAGACAATGGATAAACATACATATATACTTTTTTTGTAAATACATTCATATTATACATAGAAACACCTAGACCAAGACAAACATCCATGCTCATGCACACAAATGTTTGACTTGTAAATGTTTGTAAAGTCCCCAACGAAACAGGAATTATTCCTAGTGTGAGAAATGTCATTTAATATTTAAATTGTAAATGACATTTGTACCGATACTATAGGTAAACATTTTTATTCTACATATAACTATTTATATACACACTCACACATAAATCTACGTAGCCGATTCGCTTCCTCTCATAAAAAGTGCACTCCACCGTTGACGTCAGACAAATTTCCGAAGACAATAAAAAGGAGAAAAGTGAGATGCCGTAAAATAAATTCTAGACCGTTTGAACTGAATTGTGATTGCTAAGGTCGAGAGGGCATCACGCATTAGCAACGAGATCTGCGAGCTGGCAACGCGCACTTCAACGTTGAACATCAGCTCTTTCGCTTGCGAGACTAAAGAATTCATGAAATCGACTATCCACCTCAGAATAATACAGGTATTAGGAATAAAGTCTTAGAAAACATGTTCGTACATTTTTAAATACTTGAAAAAAAACTTGACTTATCGTTGATCTAGTGACGTAAACTAGCCCACACGCTTACAAGCGAATCGAAACTAGAATGGCCTCGATTTTCGGATCCAGCAACGTGTAAGGGATTTTCTCTTAGCAAATTCTCAGTAGTAAAAAGTCTACAACATAGAGCAATATAGTTGTAATACACCTCTGTCGCTCCAGAGACAAACAGGTGCGTGAGTCTACATAGAAATAGGTTAACGTTGTGCCGAATTTATTTTCTGAAGAAGGACGTTAAAGGCTTGGGCAACATCATAAAAATGGTTTATTAACATTATCACGCCACCAACACAGGGATTCTCTTTGTTCTGAAAGAGACTCATTTGCGACACATTTCAGTGGCTTATTCTTAACTTACAACCTATTGTACGAGTAGATTGTAAATTACGTTCATTCCGCTTTGTGTTAAACTGTACAACTTTCTTGAAACGTTTGTTAAATGACGCGTCGTATACAACAATGTTTTACGCACCATTGTAACTTATATTTATAATGAAAATAGGTATAAAGAGTGTTTTAAAGCTGTTTTATTAACTTTAATATGACATACCACAGCATCGCGCCTGTATATCCTTAAAAGGGCATATTAAAATCATAATTTGTTAGGTTTTTAGTTGTACTTTAAACCAGCCGGCATTCTTCTTTTAATACAGTTATTGCCTTCTCGATCGAACATAATCCACGTAACATTTTGCATTATTACAACTCAGTCTTTAAAGAATATCGACCGGCATAAGTTTGCATTTCTGTTTGTGGTCAATCGTAAGATTTCGGATTCGATTCCTAGATCGAATAAAGTATTATTCAGCTTTGCTATTACGAAATTGGCACTAGCAGAAAGTTCTCTCACCTTGTAAGCAATAATAGGTCCATTCTCTATAAAAAAAATGTATTACTAAATTTTGCGCAGGAACTAGTGAAACAACCGATAGCTGGATTCGCACTGCCTTTATTTGTCAAGCGACACGATATTTATAAAAGTAGTAGTGGTGGATGCAACCATCCACATATTACGAATGTAACATTCCTCCCTTTAGCTTTACAATGTAAGCATACTAAAGAAACAATACATACAAAGAACTTAATAATAATTATACATACAATAAAATCTTTTATAATCCATCCTAAATACAGGTCGCAATATTTTGCCACACTTCGTTAACCTATCTGGCTGCAGTTGCTGATGACCTGAAGATGACTCTTCTTGGACTTCATCATCCTCTGATTCGATAGCCTCATAGAATCCCTCGTCTTCTGTTGACTTAATGGCCTCTATTTCCTTTTCCACTGATTCCTCTCTTCCTTCCTTATCTGTATGGGACGTATCCACATCAAATGCTGGAGTCTTAGGCTGCGGTGAAGAGGCCTCTTGCGTGGTGATGTCTTTTTGACCTGTCGAGCGAGAGTGACAGACACCGGCGGTGGTTGTATTGTGTTAATTATGTCTAATCGTGGTCGTAATTTATGTCCAAATACTAACTGGGCAGGCGAACAGCCTGTGGTGGAATGTATGGAGTTTCGATAATCAAACAAGTATTTACATAATTTATGTTGTATAGATTTAACGTTATTAGAACTTAAAATACACGACTAAATCCCTTTTTTAACCACCTTTACGTAACATTCTGCCTACCCGTTACTAGCCGGGTGATAAACGGATGATGTCACATGTGATATACCATTAGATAGACAAAATGTTTTAAATTCTACCGATGTAAATTGCGTGCCATTATCGCTAACTATAGTGCGTGGCAGACCAAATCTCGCCATATATTCATATAATTTGCTAATCACTGATAACGTTGTCGAACTTGTACCGAAATCATACGCTTCGACCCATTTAGAGAACGCATCTGCTACAACTAAGTAGGAATGCTTAGGAATGGGACCTAAGAAATCTATATGTATACGATAAAACGGCTGTGGTGGGTGAGGCCATAACGCGAGCGGCGCACGCGCTGGTGACTGTCTCAATTGTAAACAAGTCGCACTGCCGGCAACCATATTTTCTTTAGCTTTGTCTACTCCGGGAAACCAAAACCTGCTACGCGCCTCCGCTTTTGTTTTAACAATACGCAAATGTAATTTATGTAGCTCAAATAATAACTTAGTTTTCATAGATTCAGGAATAACTATTTTGTGCCCTCTCATAATGTCCGTTCTCATATGATAACTGAGTCTTACAAAGAAAATAAAGTTTAATTGATATATTTGATAAGGGCCTTGGCCAACCATTAGTAATATAAGAAATAACTTCGCATAATATTGCGTCTTTAAGAGTTTCTTCGCGTATTTCGTTTAGCGTAATGGGCAAACTACCATCCATAACAAAGTTAACATACGATGCGCGATCTCCGATTGGTACTAAGCTACCACTATCAACAGTCTCGTGGCCGTAACCCGCCTCGACGTCGAATCATCGTTGGCGTTGTCGGGCAGGCTCGCGCGCGACAAATAATCCGCGCTGTTGTCAGCGCTACGTATATATTCTATGGTGTAATTATATCCACTCAGAAACATAGCGTAACGCTGTAACCTATTAGCTGAAATATCTGGAAATCCACGATGGGAACCAAAAATAGACAATAGGGGCTTGTGATCTATATATCTATCTTGGGAGTATAAACGGTGTTGCCCTCCCGTATAAATACTGGTGGAAACGTCGCACTCTGAATATAATTGCTGTAGCCTCTTTTTGATTTGTGAATACCGCTTTTCTGCAGCATTCAGCGTCCGTGAGGCAAACGACACGGGACGTTCCACTCCGTCAGGTTCTACCTGTAACAGAATTGCTCCTAAGCCGCTGGGTGAGGCATCTACACTTAAAATAATTTTTGCGTCCTGATTAAAAAGAGCAAGAATTTGTTCTGTTTCTAAGACATTTTGTAATAGTATTAAATACATCATTATGTCCCATTCGTCCAATTTCCATTTATCGTCTTTTTGCAATAAAGAATAAAGTGGACTCAAAATTGAAAATGCATTCGGTACAAAATTTCTGGTATAGTTGACCTACACTTTTTGTTGAGATTTTCTAAATCCGTTTTTATCAATGATATAGCCTAAATATTCTATTTGGTCGGCAAAAAATACACATTTATCTGTACGTAATGTTACACTCGCATCTTGTAACCTTTTTAAAACTGCATTAAGCCTATCTAAATGCTGCGCTTTGGTTTCTCCCGTTATATAAATATCGTCAAGCACACACATAACTCCGTCCAATCGAGACAACAAACACTTAATTGCCCGTTGAAAAATAGTCGAAGAGCTAGCGAGACCAAACACTATCCTTGTATACTTGAACAATCCCCGGTGAGTATTCATACAAAATATCTTTTGAGACGCGTCATCCAACACAAATTGTGAATACGCTTTTGTCAAATCTAATTTGGTAAATTGCTGGCCCCCGTGTAGTTTTGTAAACAATTCGCGAACAGTCGGTAAGGGGTACTGTTCAATAACTAATTGTTTATTCACACTTACGGAATAGTCAACGCACAAACGGACAGAGCCATCGCGCTTTAATTTAGGCACGATAGGGGACGCGTACTCCGAGTGTTGAACCGGTTTTAACACACCTAAACATATCCATAACGATCGAGCTCACTGTTTACCTTATCTCTTAATGCAAACGCAATAGGACGAGCCTTAAAAAATACCGGTTTAGCATCATTTTTAATTGTAATTTCACTCGGTTCTTTGTAAACATGCCTAAATCATTTGAAAAACCGTTGAGTAACGCAACTTTAATTGCTTAACGACGTTATCAGACTGAGTGAAGTTAATTTGTAATATTTCCAAGTTAAATAAACTTATAAAATCACGTCCCTCTATTGGTGGCCGGCCGGCCACCTTCACGTATCACCCGAACATTTATATCATGTGTCTTATCTAAATACGTATAAGGCAGTTTTATAATTCCGAGACAGTGAATTGCACGTTTCGTATATGTAAGTAATCGATCACTCGCTAACGATATAATGGCATAGATTTGAAATATTTTTCGTACGTTAATTCGGAGATTGCGGTAACCGCCGACCCTGTATCGATTTCAAACTTTAATTTAACGGCACAAATTGAAATAACCATAGTCATTGGTTCACCCTTATGTGAACATATCGTATTGATCCTACTGTCATGATCACGCTCGTTCGACTCGCCGGTACCTACAAAATTAATCTTTTTGCACATTCGGCGCAGCTGGCCCTTTGCATTACACTTTTTACACTTATGATTAGCAAATCTACACTGAGTCGTTTTGCGATTTTTATAGTCGCACACTTGACACACTTCTTTCTTTACGCCATCGATTTCACTACGCGCGTATTTGTTCGTCGCGATTTTGAACAGAGGCTCGCTCATGTCCGGCCCCTGCACCGACGCATGACACGTAGATGCTGCTGCTCCTTGACGTGCACTGCGGACGCCCTCCGCCAGCACCACCGCTTTCGCCAGCGTTAGTTCTTCCAGGTCACGCGCAAACAGTTTATCTTTCTCCGTCTATGTGGCCCCGGTGGCAACCCCATAACAAACCGGTCACGGAGTGCCTCCTCCACGTTCAGAAGCCCGCAATGAGTAGTAAGCCCACGGAGCCTCGCGGCCCACTGCGAATATGTTTCATCTGGTTCTTGGGTAGCAGCATAAAATTTACACCAAACCCATTTTTTTCCGGCGTAAAGTGCTTGTCGAGATGTACCAGAATATCTTCATATGGCACTTGCGTTAACTCCTTCGGTAACGCCAAACCCACTGCCAGTTGATACGTGCCATCGCTAAGTGCACTCAGCAATATCGCCCGCCTTTTCACTCCTGCCGAAGCCTTTACATCGACGATGTCGTTCGCGATGAACCATTGAGTTATGCGCTGTTTATAGTTTTGCCATGTATGAATCGTGTGGTCAAAACTGGACAAAATGCCAAAGTGAGACATTTCCTATATTTTTAATTTATTTATTATGCGCGTACTCGTAGTCACTAATAAATATGCGCGCAGGAACTAGTTAAACGTCCGATAGCTGATTTCGCAATGTCTTTATTTGTCAAACGACTCGATATTTATACAAGTAGTAGTGGTGGATGCAACCACCCACATATTACGAATATAACAGTAAGGTTAGTTTAGTAACAACACTTTCAACTATTCTATATCCTTGACAACATGTATGAGAAATTTCATGAACATCGGTCGAGTAGTTGAGGCGTGAAAGCGTAACAAAAAAGCAAACTCACTTTCACATCAATAATATTAGTTAGGATTAAGAAACCATAAACATGGTTAAATACACATCTATCTACCCTTTTTATAGAGCAAGTTTTATGTGTTTATTATACATAATTGTTAAAACTTGATGGATTGAAGGTACACTGACGGTACCTGGGTATAATGGATATTAGTAAATAAATATCACAAATAAGCTACGAACGTATAACCAATGTAACTATGCAAATCCTCTTTATTAATAATGAATACAAACAACAATGTAGGTTTAAAATATCACTTCGAGGAGTATTTCGAATAGCTCGTGAACTTGAGGCTCTTATACAGATACTGCCGTGGTATTTCAAATTTACTTACGTTTCAGTTCTGAACTGCCAGACAGACTCTACAGAAAGCATTTAAACTTTTATATGATTATGTGCAGTCATCTTGGCCTAGTGGTGCAGGCCTGAGTAATTCTTCCGACAATTATTACCGAACGTAAAATCTTAGACTTAAGTTTCAGGTCGGATGTGTGTGAATTATTGTGCGACGTTTCTGTTTAGAATCTGAAACGTAAATAGCATCGCGTTTATAACTCAGCCTAGTACTCAGACGGCTATAGGTTTGCCTATAAAACGACAGATATTTATAAATACTGAATGATGCCCGTGACTTTGCTCATGCAGACTACAGTTCAATGTTCATTGGCGACATCATTTGTGAATTTTTGAACAGTAACTATTTATTATTATTGTTTCCGTGAAATTGATATAAAAACCATATAGCCGGTATCTCCTGAATGGTATTAAAAGAAACCTTGATTATAAGTAAACAAAACTAAAAACTGCGTCGAAACCCATTCTGCAACTTTTACGTGATGCTGAAACAGACAGACAAAGAACACCTGTTTTGGCTGAGCCTAGTCTAAAAGTCGGATATAAGTAGTTTTATCAAAAAGTCTTCCATTTATGATTTATTATATCAATTTATATTATATATAGTAAGTATATATAAATAAAGATGTTTGACAAAAAGCAAACACATATATACATTGTGTCAAAAAGTAAAGCCTCGTTTATGTTTGTCGCAGTCGTGAACTAAACACATATGCGCTTAGTACTTGCTTTTTATTTCTCTGTATCTACTATGTATTAAACATAAGTGCATTTTTCTTATTACACTACTCACAACAAAACGCTGCTTCGTATGCCACTCTTAACAGTTAAATTATTCGCTGGTTATTGTAGCTAACCAAACAAATTTACATGAAACATACAGCTCACTCACTGTTTATTTAGGGAGGTGTAAAAGTTATTTATTTTATTGCCATTCCATATTACGCTTTAGTAAATATATTAAGTAAACTACTAACAACAGAAAGTCTATATATTTTCTACATTAGTAATACTCTATATTCGTGTATGTGTGCTGGAAAAATGATAGAACAGAAACTTTGTATAATAAAAACACTTCCCTACGCGCCAAAACGGTATCTGCACCAACAAAAACAATATTTCGTTTAAGTTTCACCTTGAGACCGCCTTCGGCAGATTTTTCTTGGAATCTTTTTATAGCAATGTCCGAGGTTTGGAGGTTTAGTGAAATCGATCTCGTATATTTTTACAAGCTTGCATCAAACATTACAAAAGTTAAGTTCTTGATTACCGATATGTAACGTCTTCTACCGTTCCTAATTATCTTATAAATTATTTAGATGTTAATTACGTACACATCGATATTCTGAATAAATTAAGTACTATTGCTGCGACTAATTAGTATAATTAGCACAGCGCATTAATCTATTGCTATATTCTCTATAAATCAAAGGATTTTCAAGAATTTCCAGCAGTCTTATTTAAACTCATAATTTGCTACGAAAGGTCTACGCTTTTCGTAGCATAAGGCGAAAGGCGCAGGAATTTATTGCTACCTACAAAAGTTTTAGATTAGTTTTAAGTGAGTTTCAAAAAAAGAATATTTTGTCTTCCTTGTATAGCTTTTTAAGCTGCGTGGGTTATCGTTTTCGGTAATTTTGTTTCGTGGCTCACATTTAAGTTCATTACTCGTATATGGGGAAGTGAAAGTAGGGAAATTTAGGAGAATGTCATTTAATTGTGTTGCTGTATACTATTATAAATAAGAATGAAAAATAACCATTGGGTTGTTTTTCATTCGGCATTAATACAACGACAAAAAACCTAACGCTATTGAAAAATCAGATAATAAAATATGTGCTAAATTGGTACATATCATCGAAATATTTTGTGCATTCTGAAATATTTCGATGATATGTACCTACTGACTTTTAGAAATGAAAACACATAAATTTAAGTCTCGAAGGCTAAGCTGACATATTGAACATTTAATTGGTACCCACTTTTTGCTTTAACGAATGGAGCTCAGATTATAATAATAATTAGTAGCTTAGTAGTGCTGAATTTTCATTTTTTGGTGCAATTTAGTTCTGCATAGTAATTTTAAAGTAAAAGCACATTAAAATTGGAAAAGTTATTACTCTTACTAATGTAATCCATATTCAATATTTAAACATATGTTTAGTGATAAGCGGGCAACCCACCAACAAATATCAACCTTTTAACTCAGTCAGGTAAAAATAACACTGAAAAGCTGTCAATCACAAAAAACTAGTAACATCATCAATCACAAATTAGATTGTGTACATATGAGATAATATTATGTATGATTTAAAAAAATCTAGTCATAAACGTTTATTACTTTTAAATTACGTCCTTCATGGAACTATTTAAGTATTTTTTTGTAAAACGTGATGGCCATCAATCACTATATATTGCAGGCCTGATCAATTAGAAGCTCGCAGCACCAGGAGTGTACGCGCGTTGCGGACCTTTGAAAAAAGGAGTCGATTGGGAACGTAAAAGCCTTCTCACTGCTGGAACACAACACAATGTAGTTTGGTTGCGATCTTATAAAGGATGGAGACACGTCACCAGTCGAGCTACGCTAGTTTGAGTGAAGTTCTAGGTACATACCAGATACCTACAGCGCGCTTCTCTCTTGACATCTGTCAGCATCTTGCAACGTATTAAACTATATTTACTACTCGCAGTTATATATTTTAAAACGGTTAGTTAACTAACATGTACGCGAAACACACTAAAACAGCGACGCTGAGTTGTAAAAAGTCGGTTAAGTTAGTCGGGCTCCGCGGGTTTCGTACCTGTCCAAACTTTATTACACAGAATTCAAGTACCGCTATAATTTTCCTGTAATCTTTGTTCTACTTTAGCCTACCATATAGACGATATTTTAGGTAAGAATACCCAAGGAGAAACATAAAAATCCTTTTTCTTCGTGCATGTTACCTAGACGTACGTTGAGAAAGTATAAATATAACCCAATCTGACGTTTACTTCAGGTTCAAATGCCGTGCTTACTACCCGCGCTTATAAATATTCTTTTGATATAATTTAAGGGCGTTGAACGTGAAAGTCATACGGGATTAACAATGATTAATGAAATTACTCAACATGGATTTAAATAATGTAAGCATTAGATTTAAAGTGATAACATGACATTAGCTCTGTCAGCTTTGCGCTTTGGGGAGGACGAGGGTAGATTACTTCCTTGGGCATTTTTACGGGTAATGTAGATAAGACGGTAACGTCGCGCAGTGAGAAACTGAAGTAGAATAACACAGTTATCATCCCGACAGCGCGAGTTGTCGGTGACTGCGCTGAATATTACGCTGCGGGGAGGTATGAAGCTTTCAACAACGCTTTGTCTTACCCATCCCCTAGACATTCTTTTCCCTTATTTGAATAAATTACATTTCTGATGCAAGTAATTAGCGTTTGCACAAATTAGACGCACTTTAGTAGTGCTGCTTGCTTTGTAGTCTAATTACAACTGCCATAATGTCTTTGGTTCTTTTGTTTATACTTCTTACTAAAACAATTTTCATCTTACTGTAACTGTGAAATACAACATTATGTTTGTTATTTATATTAACCTAGACTAAATATATTTTTATAGCAATGGCGACTGCGCAGATTAATAAATCCGCTAGGGTAGGCATTATCACCGATTTCAAATCTTTAGATATGTCATAATTAAAATTTCACGGCTTCTTAGCACACATATAAAGATTTTCTTTTGGACTTGACTGTCAAGGACATCTATGAGGAGCAAGAAAACTCTACTAGTCTGGTATTAGAATATCATTTTTCCCATGGGATGCTAAGGGCTGTAGCACTCGCTTCTCGTAATAGCATATTGTTATATCTAGCTGCACCTGCTTATATTAGAAGCTAGCATCACACAGCGTACACTTGGGCATAATATCGCTAGAAAACAGAAGTGAATTTAGAGAGTTGCATTAGAGATTATTACTAAACTCACTTTAAAGCCAACTCCGGTACTAAACCTTTTAAAATAATCCATTTTATTTCTATAGCCGCTAGCCGTTATTAAAAAGAGATGTATGAGGTACTTTAGCTTGAAACAACATAAACAGCGTTATCAACAAACGTTAGTACAAACGGAATAAAAAATAGTACCTACCTAATTTGTAAATGTAGAGGAAACAAGAAAAATAGACAATTACCACGATTACTATGTAGTTTACCCTCTAATCGTTAGTTACGTAGCTATTTCTGTAAGCAAGCTCTAAGTTAGTTGCTAAACTAACATCACATTCATCCAACATTGTAGACTCGTTGGTAGAGCGAGCTTATTCGTGTAATTTACCCCTTTCGACGCATGTAGTGGTATTATCAGTGGGTAAGGCATAGGATCTAAAGCGACGGTGTGCGTGTCCCGTCGCCTCCACACATTTTGGCAACGCCTTGTTGCCGAGTCACGCAACGTGTCAGTCCAATTTTGTAAATGACCACCGTACAATGTTACATACAAATACTACATTAAACTTCTCTAATATGTATACAGCCTTGACACTTGCTTCCGTAAATATACGTATATGTTCCTTTATTTTACATGTGTATATTCGACGTATCATTTATTCAAGAATATGTACTAAATATATATTTAAATAAATCCGGTTTCAATACTTCAAGCTAATAAATAAAAGTTAAGTTAACGGTGTCATGGTCATTTACGGTTGTTTTACGTATAAACGTTTGACATCGATACAGAAATAGTAATATCATTTATGTTTATAAACTGTTCCAATGTTGGACATGGGTGTTCTCTTTGAATTAGAAGAGATAAAGCCTAATAAACTAGACTAGTGCGGGTTGACAGACTTCACACATCTTCGAGGGCATTATGGAAATTTATAAGCATGCAGGGGTTTCTCTAATTAAAAAATTATATTGTACTAATTAGCATTTAAATGTATACATGACTGCTTCAGTGGTGCAGTAGTAGTACCTAAATTTAACTGTTATGCAAGAAGTCCCAAGTTTGAAACCCGTTCAGAAAAACTGTCATTTGATTTTACTTTTAAGAAGTTCTCAGTAATAGTACGAAGTTGGTTTCTGGGAACGATAGACGGCACCATTCTCACCACTTTTGACGTTAGACTTAAAACCATAAGTAGCGAAATGGGGGCAGTAATACACATCTGTCTTTATTTTAGTGATATATGTATATGTAACTACACAAATCATATCTGTGATACACATAATTAAACTAGGCAATAGCTGTCTTTGACTATAGATGGCATGTCCATTTTTATTAGTATGATACAAAGTAATGTTTAATTAAAAATATAAATGTTCAGTGCATATATACATCAATGTTACTACGAGTATATATTTGCAACAAGTTAGGGAAACTGATACATTGAAACAAACCCGTCGGGAGCCATATATAATGTAAGCCACATTCGTCTTCCATTTGTTAAATTTACAACCTTCATTTGGTGGAGAGAAAAAATAAGCTTTAACATTTACTAATCCTTGTCGAAATTGAAAAATATTTTATTCTCACACAATAATACCTGTCCTGAATTGCAGCGATAAGCTAGTGGGAAACCATTAGACTGCCACGCAGTCTCTAGATCAATTTTTTTTATTTTTTTTTATTTATTTATGGTAAGTACAAGTTTCAACAAATTTATTTTCCTCGCCAAGCTAATTCGCTTGTTGGCGAGTACAATCCCAAGGCTTCCTCTGACTTTTCAAAATTATGTGCATGTTGAATCGTTAATTATCACTTTCTTTAACGGTGAAAGAAAACATTGTGAGGAAACCTGCATGTCTGAGAGATCTCCATAATGTTCTCGACGTTGTGAGAAGTCTGCTAACACGTACTAGGCCATCTTGATGGGCTATGGCCTAAACCTTCATATATTGAAAGACTCAAAAAAAAAAAAGAAAGGCCCGGGCCCAGCATTGGGACAGTTTATATACAAGGGTGATATAATATGATTATTTACACAATAATATAACATAAAATAAAGTCTATATAAATTTTTGACTTAAAATTACGAGTGTTCCTATCCTTGCCGACTAAGCTTAATGCTTGTGCTAGGAGTGTGTTCACGTATCTCTGCCTCAATAGGCAGGAAATTAACCCACGACTTCTTAATCGTTATTTAGTTCTCAAATCTAATGTATTATGCATTCGGCTATAGCCAATCATAAAATTTTAACTAGTCGAAGTAGGTACACATAAGAGATATTGAAACTATTAGTAAAACGTGGGTGTTTGTTTTTTTTAATAAACATGGTAGTAACATAATTATATCTTTAAATATCGAGTTCTACAAACTATATACATTAACCCGAACAGTTACTGTAGGAAGAAATAAATGACCTACCTTATGACCATTTGTCAAGACTATAATTGAAACTGATTCTCTGCGTCGTTTTCAACATGCACGGGCCGACAAAATGGCGCCGCTGGGAGCCCCAAATAAATTAAAAAAACACAGGCAAGTGTAGGAATGTTTACGGTTCACTTTACTTCTGCTATGAAAACAAATCTTGTACTGCAGTATTTTAATTGTGTACCTAATTTAAGTGGCATATGTACATAATTATATAGACTCACGCCTATTCCCAAGGGGTGGGCAGATATGTATAATTTCGGTATATTTAAACTTTTTTTACGTCGGTGGTTATGATTACAAGTTCCACCTAATATGGGAGAGTCATTAGCGGATTTCTATAATTCTTGCTGCTACTATGCATTCAAATTTTACCCAATCCGGTAATCATACTTGGAACCTCGTAGTGAAAACGGGACTAACTAGGCAGGTAGTTAATCTATCTAGTTATTAACTTTTTAACGACTTCGCCTGGATTGAACATAACAAATTGATTTCTTTTTTTTAAAATGCCAACCTCATCACATCCCGCATTAGGTATAATTCTTGTGTTGCGGGGGACTTTACAAACATTTAAACAACGGACACAAAGAACCCAGACTCGGAACAACTATTTGTAGATCACACAAATTTTTGTCTCGTATTAGGATCGAACCCACAACATTTAGCGCAGGACTGTGGCGAGGCGACCACTTAAACCACTAAGCCATCAGTGCAGTCAAATATAGTATAGTCTAAATCTATCTGGCATAATGTTCCTTTCAAATCGTGACAGAATTGTTCAAATAGTGATTTCAGTGATTGTCCTGCAAATAAACATAAACACACAAAAATCGCACTATCTCTTTTTAATAGGTATTAGTATAAAATTACACATATGTAGGTAAAGACATATACAGTGTGTATAATAAACCCCGTCCGATCCTTAAAGGTGTTTTACAGTAGCTTATTATGAGTATGTAAGTGACATCCTTTTATAAAAATCGATCAAAACAATTACCCCAATATTTAATTTATATAAAATAATATGTTAATAGATTACCCATAGCAACACCGACAACTTATTAATCGTAACACCTATGTATCACTAAAGTTCATAAAGGTTCACCGATGCCGCGCCGCGCTACGCCGCGCCTATCTACCTACGCCTTAGAAAAATGCCGCCAGAAGTATGCCATGCTCCGCGTCCTTATCAAGTTTAGTGGAGTGTTGCTAGACTGTGCGAAATTTTAGTAAGTTAAGAGTAAAAATGCTGATTAGTACTGTACATAATAATATTATGAAGACGTTTTACGATGATATAGATTTTATTTATTATTTTTCTTAGCATGTTTGTTAAGAGAGAAACAAGACTTTAATGGATCGGACAGGGTTTATTATACACACTGTATATGTGATATATCTCTGCCCAATCTAACAAGAATAAACGTGCGTGATGTTCCGGTGTGTTTTGTGTCACCCGCTTCTAAATCCATTTGTGGGTCGGCCGTTAACGAGGCAGTCAGGACGCGTTTAGACGTAGATTGATGCTTGAGCCGACAAATAAGACAATCGTCGACGTTATTGATCTTTGTTACGAGCCTCAATACCGCTGATTGAACTCTTCGCTCAATTAACAGACCAGTTATGTATTGATCTATTTAAACATAAGCAGCTGTTCGCAATTTTGCCTGTTACTCATCTCACAGTTGAAACATAAACCTTTTTCATTAAACTTAAAATTGTCTAAAATCACGTAATGCTTAACATTTTAATTTGCAATTTGCTTAACTATTATTATCGCCACTTACATATGTCTGATCAAATCTCCTTAAATTTCTATTTAGTAAAATCTTCTTATAATTTTCTGTGAATTAAATCAAGCACATCAAATCACCCAACATCGTAGACTTGGTATATGAAGCTAAAAAAAAATGAAAAAGCACCGTACGACTATGCACACGATCTATAGCACCATACCCATACCTTCATGTTAAAAATTAAACTAACATACTTATTGCGTGAGCTGAGTCTTACTGCATTCTATAAATATGACATTATGAATTCATACTGACGAAAGGTAATAAAGCTGCTAAACACGCTAATGTGTAAATTAGCTTCATAACATATCAAATTAAAACCACTTTTAGTTGAGCTCCTGGAACCTTGACTCCGCACATGAAAGACGGTCTACGAAAATTGGATTATGTAACTAGAAAAGATTATTTTAACTAGCGAACGTTAATGCAGAGACATAATCTCATACGCAGTATACATTAAGCAGAGATTTTACATCTTCATAATGCGTCAATTTACATGAAGTATGCATTAAAGATTACATTAAGTACATACAATACAGTCCTTATGACGTTGTCGTCTCGATGCAATAAACATAGGTGTATGGCTGTCGTTTTCTGGACGTGAAGCCTCAGGATAGAAGCATGGATCGGGAAACCTGATATTGGATTTTGTAAATAGATCAAAAGAACGGAATCTGGGACTGCGCCTGATCAACGGTTAAAGCAGTTGTGGTATATCTATAGCTAAATCTTCGGGCATAAAGTAATACGCAATAATAATATTATGTTAGAATATAGTCCAAATAAGTCTGAATTTTAATAGCTGTCTTTGTAATCCATATATAACGTTTTTAATGGTAAGGATATACTAAAATAGATTGTGGGAATCATATAGAGGAACTACCAAGCGCTCGTATTTTCAAAAGGGATATAAGGAAGTAAATTTCTTTGATCGTAATAATGACTTTATAACAGATTGACCACATAATGCAAAAGAAAACATCAGCAAAGGTAATAAAACCTTGAGTAATTTCAGAACGAATCAACATTCGCCGCAAAATACACAACAAGTTCGTCTGGTGTTATAAAAAAATCGCATCTAATTCCACAGTGCCTAAAAAAGTTTACATAGACATTGTGGCCTCTTGTTTCTGTACCTTTTGACTGAACTTTACGAGTGGTACAAGTTTTTACTGTCTTCTTGTAAAAGGAACAACAACAGGACGAAATACTGCGGACGCAATTAACCCGCGTGTAAAGTTCTGTTCGTGCGTCTAGCTCCTATTCTCTTTCTTTTTCATGTAATTGACACTTAACTTTGTACAGATCCAAACTTTACGATGTGCCATACAAGTTTAATTCCTTATTTCCTGCTAAGGACGCCTAAAGCACTTCCTCGTAACTTTTTTTGACGTATATATTTTATTTTTTATTTTCTGATGGTAGTGTTCTATTGCAGAGATAGCAGCGATAGCTTAGTGGGAAGACCAACAGACTGCAATGCAGAGGGTCTCGGGTTCGAACCCACGTCACGCACCTCTGACTTTCGGAAGCTATATGACTTTTCGAATTTATATGCGTATTGATTGACAATTATCGCCTGCTCAGTGCCTCGGAGAGCACGTTAAGCCGTCGGTCCCGGCTGCCATGAACATCTATGGCATTCATTATTGGGAAGTCAGTGCCCTATAATATCCTGACACTGGTCTAGCCTTAGGGTATCTTTAGCCTTCTGGTTGCGGAGGTTAGGTGGCAGCCGCTCCGTGTAAAAACTGATATCCAGTCAAATCCGGTTAGATCAGAAAAGCCGACCCCAAGTGACTTGGGAATAATAAAAGCTAGGAAGAAGAAGTTTTCTATTGCAGAGCACTTGTTTTTGTATTTTCCTTTCTTTTATTTTTGTTTGTGGACAATTTGTACTAAATTGACATTGCGCATGCGGCAAATGAGTGCAGTCCACTTGAGCGGAGCAGCTTTCCATGGAACATTTTGGAAGTTATTGAAACCAAATATTGCTTTTATCTACGAGTATAAAGTGCTGGCTGCTACGCGCGATTTTATCTCCACACTTAGATAAAGCTACCGTATTCTATCACTGCAATCAATCATGTTTTTAACGATATAATATGCGTATGATATTTGTTTGTTTATGACATTCAAATATTATTAAAATAAAGTTCAAAAGTTATTAAAGCTTATGTATATATTACTTAGGCACTGAATAAATCGAAAAACTTCAGGAACAGCAGCTGTCGCTAATTTTCTAGACTAAACTATAGTCTAGATTACAGCTATATATGTATATTTCAGATTAAAATCAACAATTAAACCATACATAAAACAATCCTAGGGCGTTGCATAACGTCTCGCATCGTAAGGCGTAGAGCAATACATTCGCACTCCTACACCTTATTAACGTCGGTAACGCTGCACGCCCATAAATTTCCGCACACTACTTAAACGAGATATATTCAACCCCTAACTGTTTTATTACTCATAATTCTGCCCGGCAATATAAACACTAATTATATACGAGTATAAATTTTAAAAATAGCATTTACGTACTGCAATTAAAAATGGTATACTTTTTAAACTGCTCTTTTTATTAAGTCTTTTCTTTCAGTTAATCTACTATTTATTAAGTTAGAGTGTTTTACGATTACTTAATAGTGAAACAGAATTAAATACTAAAAACATTAATATTATTTAAACAAATGTGAACCCAATAAATATGTCGAGGTTGTGTGGTTAAAACTTAAAAGTGACTTGAATAGTATGTGGCACTGCATCCAACGATGATCAGTTGATATTGAGAGAATCAGCAAAGTTAGCAAGATGGTGGTGCGAGCAAGAGGACGGATGCTCTCCATCCTCTTCAGCGCTTTGTTGCTGGGACGAGCTATCGCAGGTAAGCATCCTTATTTATTAGTGCTACCTACTTACTCAGGTCAACACACGAACTTTAACTCAAATAGGCCAGTAAACAAACACATGTATTTTATCATTAATACGGTAATTGCTAAATAATAATAGGTACGCGACACGCACACGACCTTCCTCGCTATTGTAACAAATGAAATGAAGAAGAAAATTACTACAACACGTAGACACATGTAAAGTATCGCATATATGCTTTGGAAACAATCAATTTAAATAATCGTCTTCTAAATATATATTCGCGTATATTTTATTTTATTCACCTTTTTTCTAATCAATGTCAAATAACATTTGCTTGGCTAAACCAAGTACTGTACTAAGTACTAAAAATAATACGTGGATTTTTTTTTATACGCTTTTGCTAGAGGGTTCTATGAAAAATGTAAAGTCTGATATACTAAATTAAATGAATATGACACAACTAAATACGTAGCTTATTGTTAATCAAAGGTAAATCTCAAAATCAGAAAGCTAAGAACTAAGTAAAAATTATCCGCGGTTCATTTTTCCGTAGTCAAATTGCTGTAACAGATTCTTACTAGAGCTCTAAGGCAATCTTTACAAGTAATAAAGATCCACGAATCATTATTACTTGTAATGTTTATCTAGAAGCTCTTCTAAAATCTTTACAATTAATCCTAACGTCCTAACTAATATTATAAATGCGAAAGTCAGTTTGTTTGTTTATACGCTTACACCTCTTAACGACTTAACCGATCTTCATAAAATTTCGCATACACGTACACGTTCGGGGTACAGAAAAGGACATAAGGTACCTTTCATCCAGAAAAAGTACTGTTACCAATATTACCTAAGCTACGTTTATGCGAGAAAAGCCATAGGTGAAATCTAGTTTTCTATAAAAGACACTAGCTAACTGAAAATCTTTAGTAAACTACTAGACCAGACTAAGTAGGTAAGTAAGTACTAAGTAAAAATGTTCCAAGGATCATGTTTACTTGAAAAGTTTGCCTCGGCGCTGCTGCAAAAATCTGTTACAGCAAATTGAGTACGGATATAATATTAACATGAATACGACACTACGGAATATCTAAATCATGTTGTCGGAGCAAAAGCGAGCGAATCGCAAGCCAAACTTGCATAAGCCGAGCTTCTGTATCGATGGACGCCGAGCTGTGTATTTTAAATATTAGCATAAGAAGACGATTTCTGCGAACGAAATTTAGCCTTTTACGAAGCCGATTCTAGTATTCATTCCATTTACATTCAACGAGATTACAACATTGTGTTTAGCTATAAATGTTTTATGCGTGTCTGCACTTATTAATGCGAGCTTAAACTCAGACGAAACATAAATATCATTAGCAATTCGGCTTAATTATGTACTCGTCACGTTCGCCAATTACGTTTGACCGCCGATGTGTGACCTTAACTAATATAGACTGGCTGTAATGGAAATTTTATTACCAATTAACCGCCAAGGACAAAAACAAATTATTATCAATATAGTTTTTCTGTACAAAATATGTTTTTAAACATCCGTTTAAATCGGGGAACCAACCCTGATGTAAATAATGATAGTCTCATCGAGAAACCATTGAAACCACAGCGTGCAACTCTGACTATTCCTAGTGCGTGACGTACCAACAAGTTTGGGTCCTCATACCTCTGCCGAACAATCAAGGCATGTAATTCCCTGCCAAGACACGTGTTTCCTTCTTCCTTCAATCCTGGGTCCTTTAAGCGGGGCGTGAAAAAGCAACTTCTCAGGCCGTCAAAGTAGAGACCTTAACATCGCCTCGGCTGCTATGAGGACGGTGTGGAGGCCACTGCTCTTAGACCACACGACTGCTTACCATCAGGCGGAGTGTGGTCAAGTTAAAGAGCAAATTTAAAAAAAAATAATAAACAAGTTATATGTGAAAAAACCTTCATGTCTGAAGAGTTCTAAATGTTCTCGAAGACGTGTGAACGATGTGTGACGTGTCAGACAACCCGCAAAGAGCCAGCAACGGGGCTTTACAACAGCATGTAGTTCAGTTCCATTGGTGGGTATGGGTCTTCACCATACCCATCAACTGGATAATTCATTATCAAGCCTGATACCAACCCTCTTTATAAATTTGTCTCCAAATTTCGCCACTACTGGGTTTGAGACTTAAAAAAATTGGCTATAGACAATAGTTCACCGCGCTGACCAAATCTGGGTAAGCAAAGTTCAAACATCCTCCACAGAAAGCAGAGAAATTTAAAATATTTAGGAAGCCTTTTGTTTATTACTTGCTTGGCAAAATATGCACGTCATATCGTCAATATTCAGAAGTGTATAACGTAGGTTCAAATTAAAATATCTATGACGTCTTAGTTCAACCATCTCGCCACTAGACCATCGCTCTTTCTTTAATTAGAAGCGTAGATGTCTTGTCATATGTGTATGTACTAGCACAGATAATAAATAACTTAATTACGCTATCTACTACAACGTCTCTATATTTAATATAATTCAATTAGATTGAATATATTTTGCGAGACATATCACTTATCTCCATCATGTCGTTTTATTGATCCTATCTAATATGAAGGCAGACTAAATATACAAACACGAAGAACAACGCTTTCGCCTGTATAATGTTAGTTAAAACTACAGTTAAGGTGAATTATTAAACGAACGTAAATCCACCCGGCGTGTATTTTTCTGTAAATAATCGCATTAATCTATCACGAGCGCCTGCTGTCTTGCTTCTTGCTTTGGTCTGTACAATTCTACAGAAAAGATTTATGTGACCTAGTTTCGGTCCAATTTTCTGCAATAAAGTGATGACTCCAAATCCTGGATTAATTCTTAACCAAAAGAAGTATTCTTTGTCTCCACGAACTAGTTTAAAAGTACTAAGAAAATAAACCTTTTTTGTGAGCAATGTGTGTATCATAATAATTTTAATTAATATTATAAATGTGAATGTGAGTTTGTTTGTTTGTTACGCTTTCACGCTGTAATTACTCAACCGATTATCATTTTCGTATACGTTATGTGAAAATCTACATTAACGGTAGCGAAACCGCGGCTTTTCTAGTTATTACATAATATTATATGCATACAATGTGTATAGGTACATACATATACGCCAAGTGCCATTGTCTTAAATGATCATCAAGAAACACACCGACTATTGCAGGTTTGATGCCAGCGCGAAACATAAATCTGAGCGCTTTATAAAAAGAAGTTCCTTGTGTAGGCCATTCTTGTACCCGTTGTTCAAGTTTTGTAAAATCTTTAGTGATTCAAAGATTATACAGAAAATAGAGCTTGTCTTATCAATAAAATCTTTCAAAACTCGACAGTTAGTTGCTGAAATCAACAAAATACACAAAGCTTGTAAAGTTTGTTAACTATTTGCGATAAAAGCATCCTTAAAGAAAGATAATTGTGGTAATAACTGGTAACCTAATATTTTCACATTCTTGATATGGGTCTTAATGTTCCAAAGCTGGGTAATCAGCAAATTGGTAGTACGTTTTAATTTTCAATACAATCAGAGGATCCGGGCCCTTGTAGGTATAGTGTGGAGTTTTAACTTAGTTAGCACGTGACTGAGCCGTGCAGCCTCCGACCTAACGAAGCGTTAACACAAATAGGTAAAACGCTGAAACAAAGTCTAATTAATTTTCGCTAATTAGCCGCCCACAGAGTGGGAATATAGAAATCACGAAAACTTCGGATATTGCAGTTTATGTTACCAGAAAACTGTGCTGAAAATGAGATAGTTTTTCAGGCGCATGTACATATCAATTGGATAGATTTAATTTATTTAATATGTTGACACGATCTATAAAGAAACAAATAATTAACAAAACGTTACAGAAATGTGCCAGCGTATATTATGATCGTAACATCCATGACTGAAATATAAACGAATATAACATTTTAAGTTGGTTATACAGGCTGTCCGGTAATTAATGGATAACCTTGAAATTTCTTATAGTAGAACTAAAGGCCGTTTAGAAAAAAAAAAAAAATAAAATTTTAGAAATTGCACGTTATTATATCTATCTATTAGCATAATTAGTGTTTAATAATAAAACAACAAAAAACCGATGGATTTCATTAATTTATGGTCGTAGTATACAAGAAAGTTATACATGGTAATTAAAAAAACACACATATCTCAGGTAGTATGGTACACTTTCCCCGACGTTTCGGTTGCTTTTCAGCAGCCATGGTCATGGTCAAGTGTAAACCAAAAATAAATAGATTTAATAGTTTAAATAATTTTATCAGCTTATAAATTAGTAAAATAAAATCAATAGTAGTAGTAGCGTAATATTTTCAAAATTTTGTAATACAGTGATAAATAAACAACGCGATAAAATCCGTATATAGTAGTTTAATTTCAATCCTGTATATAATTTTTATATTATTTATTGGTACGAACCAATTTCATATACTTGTATATGAATTATAATAACTAGTCTATAAATCATACTACCAACTCTTCTCCCTAGCCTTTATTATTCCCAAGTCACTTGGGGTCGGATTTTCTGGTCTAACCGGATATGACTGGATATTACTTTTTACACAGAGCGGCTGCCACCTGACCTCTGCAACCCGAAGGCTAACGATACCCTAAGGCTAGACCAGTGTCAGGATATTATACTGACTTTCCAATAACGACTGCTATAGATGATGGCAGCCGGGACCGACAGCTTAACGTGCTCTCCGAGGCACGGAGCAGGCGATAATTGTCAATCAATACGCACATCATTTCGAAATGTCATATAACTTCCGAAGGTCAGAGGTGCGCGACGTGAGTTAGAACCCGAGACCCTCTCAATTGCAGTCTGTTGGTCTCCCCACTGAGCTACCATATACTATATCATACTATCAACATTAAGGCAAAATGTCAAGAGAGAAAAAATCAAGGACTTTTTAGCATTTTATTGAATTGGTAATAAATATGTTATATTATCTATTATGATATATATTATCTAGAAATCCTATTTACAGTGCAAATATATACAGGGCATTTCAAGTAGGTACTACATTGTACCATCATTAGAGGATCGTCTTTGTTCATTTCACTGGCAGCGGAGTGATTTCTTTTATAGGGGTTGGTAATTTCGTTTTCTTCTTTTCTTCTTTTCTAAAGACAACTCCTGCACTAGAAACATTGCCTGTGTCGCGGAGGACTTTTAAAACATTCAAATAACAGACAAAAAGCTACGGGGCTCGAAATAACTTTTTGTGGATCACACCATTTTTTGCTCCGTGTGGAGATCGAACTCACAACACTCGGCTCGGTGGCAGTGACGAGACAAGAACTTCAACCACTACGCCATTACGGCTGTGGTAACCGCTTGCAATCAGCTAAGCCACGAGCTTATTTGCCACCTTAGTTGTATAAGAATTATACAATGAACGAAGTTTCAGCAACAAGAGCTGACTCGAATTTTGTTATAACCCTGAGGAACGTTTCCATTATCATATGACATATTCTATAAAATTGTTAACACTAGAAGGGACCAACATAAGGCGTCTACGACATCTTATGGACACGGTCAAAGTAAAAAATCGAATTAAGTAATTACTCATCATTTCATTCGCTTGCGTAAACCGATAAACGTAATTTATTATTTATAACATGTGTCTTCTACAAAACAAAGGAAATGCATAAAAATATACATTTCTTAAAACGACGTACAAAAGAGTTTCCTTAAACGCTGGTGGTAAATGAATAGACTTTCATAAAGGCAATAGTCACCCTCAAAATGTGAACGGACCCTTGGAACAATAAAATACTTGACAATAATACGAATGACTGAGTAGAAATGGTATCTCAGAAGTGTAGAAACAAACCGAACAACGGTACGCTGTACAATAAATTCCGGCTTATTTCGCCAGCCATTGTTACTTACCAAATATATTTAGATTCTCTACAGAAATGAAACATTAAACAGTGTTGAAGAAAACAGACGGGTGCTCTCATAGATATAAATCTATCTAGAAGTGACATGTATTATAAAATATAGCTCGGTTAACACATTTATTGGAATTAGCCTTTTTGGTATCTTGTTTTTGGCACAAAAATGACATTGCGTGTGTTAAAGGTTATTAAAGGCCGGTGGGATACCGCATGCTACCTGATGTAATATGTATATTACATGATAACTGAATCAACTAGTATGAACGTGATTACACGCTATTTATGGTAATTATATTATTAGGGAAATGTCGCATACGTACTCAAATAAATATATATGTCAAATTATTTGCCAACTTTTTCCGTATAATTGAGAAAAATATATGTTCCCTAACTGTAAGAGAACGCAAAGTACCTAGCTTTCTAAAGACACGAATAGACAATTATTTTATAACGAGAAGTACTCTGATAAATAACTATAATGTCAATCACCAGACAAGAAATCTATCAGTGAAACTATAACCTAACTAAATATAAAAGTACAAAATCGAACTATTTTATTTATACAATTGTTATTTATTTATTTATTTATTTATTATAGTTAATTAAAACGGTAGTACACCAATTACATTAATTAACATAGAGACAATAAAAATCATATTACAAACATAAAACATAAAAAGAAAGAAATACAATAAAAGACTATAATAATTACAACAAAAACAGAAACATAGCATAAAAATTAATATGGAATTGTTGATTCCCTCTCATACCTCTTCTCGCAGAAAATTAAGCACTCTCGCAAAAGCTTCTTCCATTCATCCGCAAACACATCACATTTAGGGCAGGCAGTCATGAGGGCGTTAAGCACCTCCAGGGAACGGCACACTGGCGACTGAGCTCTAGCAACAGTGCGGCAATTGTTATTTATAATTTGTTTAAGTTTTATTTTTACTATGGATAACTTATATCTAATGATTTAAAAATGATATCTTAGACTTTAACAAAATAGCGCAAGTCCCTCGAGTATCACTAAAAGGCTCTATAACTAGATACACTCTAAAATTAATCACTCGAAATAGCTATATATATAGCTAATATGTAAAAATATAATAAAAACCTACATAACCTGGATTAAAATTAACTACCATCTATCTTGTTAGTTATTGATTTCAAATTACAATTATATCTCAACTACTAAGTTCTCTGTCCCGGAAGATTATAATTGATTTAATATAAAAAATGTTTTACGTAGGAAGTTAATAATTAATTTAGTATATTACCGAGGCAACACTCATTAAAGTTCGTTTAGACGTATCGCGCGTATACTGCGACCTCGATCAGTCCGCGAGCTCCCATCTAAATGTACTTAATTAACGTTTAAACTGATGAACTTTCTAATGGATTTTGTTTTGAAGCTCAATTAAAGGCTAAAGTATCAGCAATAGAGACTATGAACATTAAACGGGGATAAAACTCGTACAGCTTTGTGATATTGACTGACGTGATACAAGATTACATCATACATGTTAAACAGTTGCCGCGTCATGTTCAATCACTCTTCGTTGATTTCTATTTTATTTATCAGAATACATTTTACTGGTATGCTTAAATATGTAGTGTTTCTAAAACTGTGGACAATAACAGTGCTGTACTTTGGTTTTACTTTGTTAGTTTGTTAGAAAGACATAAAAGATTTCATTAAGAAATAGCTATTCTCCTTACGTCAACTTTCTCAAGCTGTTGCCGGAGATATTCTCGAGTCTTTGCGACTAAAGCAGAATTTTTATATAGTTATGTGATCTTATAATACTCCTATATCGACCTACAGATACGTTTCTTTCGTACATTTCTACCATTTATGCTTATTACGCAAAGTATTTCATCTCAAATATCTTCTTATCTTTGTTGCCAAAACTTTTGATAAAGTCACCAAAGTTTGGTAAATGTCTATAAGGAGCTAAGTACAAGTTATACACGATAAAAGTAGACAAGCTTTACAGTTGTCCGTTATTTCGGTTAGTTATATGACACGTGAACTAGCATTAGTTAACTGCCTAAACTTTTGAAAATAGGTGAATATGCGGTAGGTATCAGGCGAAATGTTCGTGTCACGAACTCCCACGGTCGTTCCTCACAACATTCTTAAGGTACATAAGTTCGCTAACAAAAACTACAGAAATAGGTTTTTGTAGCTATTCCTCTGAGCATTTGTTGCTTCGTGTAAGGGCAATCATTTACAGTATCGGTAACATATTATTACACCGAACCAAAACTATTTTCCTCTAATTATCGAATTTGCCTCGTTATTGTACGACGTCATTACGCAATTATGTCGTTTATAATCTTATAATTTAAGAGTGTGGCAGCACAAATACACACTTGCGAACAAGTACTTGGACCACTCGTTCCAAACAAGGAACAAGTAAATATTTCTATGAAAGAACTACAACAGCTCCTGTGTAGCGTAATACTTAAACATATATGCATAAGTCTCTAAGAAGTACACCAATCTTTTTTATTGGGTGACTAATCAGAGAAGATAATATATAGTATCTATAAGATTTAGGGAAGACCCATAAGTGCACTAAAGCGTGTTGATCTGTGTAAGATGTGAAGAGAAAAGGCGTACAGAAGATTAAAGCACAAGTTGTAATCGTAGGAGCGCCAGAAAACCTTAGATACAAATTACTTCGGCCGTCCGGTTCGGTACAGTATTATTATTTTCATATGCTGTCTTAGTTTTCTTAATAAATAAACATGTTAGGTGTCTATTTTATCTATAAACTACAATCCATACCTTAACTAGGCTAGGCTATACAATATTATATAGTTATATTTCAGAGTCAAATATTGAATTCCAAACATTGGCGATCTCTTAATTAAAACCATCTTGGTACATCCCACAAGGGAATATAAAATCATTTTAAAAGCATTTTTTTTCAAGCTAGCAACAGTCACTTCTGTGGCCAAAGTTAACGATGTAATTTTACTTTAAATGTAAAATTCTTATTAACACACGAAAACTGGGTCAAAATGTTTAAAAAGATTGAAACAAAAGTCCTCATTCCAACACAGAAGGGTCAGTATAAAATATTTGAAAAGAAAAATGCTGGTACTAGTTGATTTATAGAAAAGCAACAAAAGAAAAGGTGTGAGTTACTTTCGGTGGTTCCAGCGCGTAAACTCATTCGTTCGTAACTTGTAAGTTTGATGTGATACAGAAATAAGTTTGGCGCCCGGCGAGATTCAAGATCCCGTAAGAGCGCTTACGGAAAGTGCGCGCCCTTATTTCACTTGGATATATTCGAGGAGTTTTGTGAGACTACATCTACATAATTTTATTATATCTGCTTACGTATTGCGGATTTGCTAATCATATTGTAACGCGATTATGTCGGCGTATAATTTTCTTAAACTTTGTCAAACAATATACGAAATGTGAAGTAAAATAAAAAGCAAATCCCAGTTTTTAACTAGAGTGTTGAAAGTGCTCAGTAATTTAACGGAAATTGACAAAAGCGTCGATATACAAGCACATCACTATTGTATCCATCTCACGTCCCCGGAGAAAACAGAAAAGAAAACTAAAAAGATAGACTAAAGTGAACTGGTGTCAATCTGTCCATGTTGTTAGGAGCGGGCCATTAAGTGTAGAGTGCCTTTCTTCAGTTGATTATACGTAACAGGGTACCCGACATTCATCAAAAATGTTTATTAATATTAAGAATATATAATGAAATATCAAAAAAATCTGCGATGGATTTGGCCAGTTTGTATTTTGTGTGTTTTGTAGTTTGTGGGTCTCTTTACCGCATAATGAATGTAATGTAAAAGTGCATATATTTCTCTATGCTTTTAGATCCCACGAAATAATATGCGACTCCTATACTTAGAGGGTTCGTTTCCGGTCGGATAAAGTATTATTGGATTTCTCCAGTTAGGAAATTTTCTAGATCTGTGACTGGCAAACAGCGATAGGCAGAGGCAATAGAGATTGCCGTTTGTCAGGTTTTCTGTTTTTTTAGACGCTATGCATTCTTTATTTTTGATGATTGCAAAGTGAAAAATCTAATATATTTAATAATAATCTGTCTTAATTATTTAACTTTATGTAAACATTAATTGCAGGATAAAATTAAAAAGATTCTTAAACTAGCATAGCTTTCTAGAAATCAGCAAACATTAATTACAAACAATGTTAGTTATGCGGTCTGTGTTCTAAATAACCAACTATATAACAGCGATATCCTAGTGAGGAAACCAATTGACTGCCACGCAAAGCTCTTGAATTCGTTTCTAAGGCACTCTCTAACTTTTTGAAGTTACTTGCGTATTAATTAGTTAATTATGCTAATGCTTGCTTTCACAATGAAAGAAAATATCGTAAGAAAACCTGTGTGTCAGAGAGTTTTCCATATTATTCTTCACATGTGTGAAGTCTGCCAACCCCTACTAGCACAGTGTGGTGGATCATGTGTCCGCAGTTAATAACAGCTTATAAAATAAAAGGATCTCTTTTACATTATTTTTACAAGCTATCTGCTAACAGATAAATTATTAACTCGAAGGAAGCGCTTCCGACTCGCATTTGACCAATGCTTATATAATAATTTTACATTCCTACTACCTGATCATAAAATCATAGACAATAGCTACTTACTAAAATGCTGTAATCGATTATATTAAATGCAAAATTAGAACATACTCGTAAAGTTCACTTACTATTTTACATCATATCTAAATTGCCTAAAACCTTTTAGGTTGATTCGATATGACTCTATCTTCTGAAGTTAGGCTCTAAAATGTTTTGAAGGCATAAAAATAAAGCCTCAAACGTATGCCTACAGGCGACTAGCCCCAAGCAATTTGAACACTTAACCCTATCGCTAAGTAATGAAAATAAACGATAAAACTATCTTATACTAAAGTAATTCAAGTAACTTGTTGTTATAAAACGTATAGAATTAGTAATTTTCTAGAAAATGATAACAGTCTCTTGTTTAGGTAATTTACGATAGTATTGTGATATAATCATGATTTACAATCGTAACCCACGCACGTAATAATATTAAAGTGTTAATTAATGTTAGCCACTGAAGCGAGCCAAGTGGTGGCAGTTGGCGCGCCGAAAATTACTTACCTTAATTATTGCGCTGTTTCATATCTTAATAGTTATTATAATAATTATACATAGTTAACTGTTTTGTGAGTTATGGATTTATACTTTTTACTTACTGGAAAAATTTGCTTAACACTTTATGCTTAAATATAAGGCGCATATCGTGATAAAAACTATCATATATATTTATTTATATATCTTTGCTTGTATGACGTTTCTTGCAGGAAGATGCTATGGTCAAAAACTGACATCGTACGAAAAATAAACTAAATGGATTATAAGCTTATAAACTATCGCTTATCAAGGTAAAATGCTGCGATTTTTCTTCTTTTTAGCTTAAATCCAAGCCATAAAAAAATCAATGTCAATTTAAGGATAAGTAAGTAATATTATAAAAAAACAAGACTTCAGCAGTTTTGGCTTCAGTACTATATTTTGACACGTAACTATAATTAAGTATATGCGGTGTCATCAGTCTTTGTAAAAATGATAACTGACGGAGGGGTATGAGATAAACGCAAATATATTATATTATATTTTAGAACAACTAACAATGAATGGAATCAATATTTATTTATCGGTAAAAGACGTATTTTTATTTATTACGTAGGACCTAAAAGCCTTGTTGGCAAAATATGGGTGTAGTAACCAGACCTAGACTATATACGAATGCATTTATCATAAATATTTACAAAATTCCTTTAAGAATAACATATTATTTTACTTAGTTCTTATAACTTTTATTTTAAAGATCAACAAGCGGGTACATGTTCATTGAAACTCACATTTACATTTTCCATACGCCGCGCGCCGTGCCGCGTCACAATACCGCACGCAAACGTGACCGCATACTATTAATGGAATACAAACCATTTCGAATCTTTGTTTCATTTTTATCTCAGCTTTCCACGTCTAGTTTTATTTGAATTCGATTTCTGTATAGAAAATATTGTTTTCAATCGCTTCGCACACAATCCTCGTACATGTACAAATAAATGACATTACCATATTTATATTCTATGCATATCAGAAACAATACTAAACGCATCTATCATATATTTTTTTATTTTATGATCGTTTATTCATTTTCATTCGTAAGCTAGGCTAACTGACAAATAAATATCTGACACTTACCATATTTATTTATTCTGTACAAAAGGGCTCTCAGCACGCTGCATTGATTACTAAAATAAGTTAAGAACATACTAAAGTATTTGAAAAAGAATTTGAATAAATTGGGCAACATGCCCAAACTATCATATAAATTGAAAATATGTTTCCAAGTGGTACCTAAACATTGTTACGAACATTGAAATATGAATTTAAATGCTGTGAACTTGGACCGAAACCATGTTCCGATTTGTATCTTAAACACGTTCTCTGCATGTACAATGACAAATTTATTTGAAAACATGTTTTGATATTACGGAAAAATTGAATTTAGAAAGCGCAGTGTCACGTTAAGATTAAAAGGACGTGATCACCTCAATCTGCCTTACATTAAATACCCATAACGTTAAAAGGATTCATTCTCCTCTCTTACAGTTAATTTACTGAACCGAACTCATTATGAAATTTTTGCGTGGTCGCACATATCACAGCATTTCTTAATGCTAAATCAAATCCGCTGACTAAGCACGTACTTACATCACATATGAACGTATCGCATACCTTCTTACATTACATTGGACGAAAATTTGAATCTAATTGAACAAGAAAGGCACACGCCTATTGTAAGCGAATTGAATGGCGTATAACTGTGAGGACTTCATTCGAAAAGATTTATATAAACGTTGTTTTGCCACAAAACCTAGTTAACTATTGCGCATCATCCATCAACTTACTAATCAGTAAAGCTATGTTTTATATAATACTTAAGCCTTAGCTAATATACGTTAACGCTCATGCCCTGTTTCACTGCAATCTATTTTAGTTTGTGGTTAATGGAGCACGTAATCTATTACTATGCCGTTGTAATCATAATCATACCTACAGAAGAAAGGCACGATAACGTACTTGTGTGCGTACTTTTAACAGATAATGGAAGTATATAATTATGAGATAGCTCCCAAACAAATTAATATATAGATGGACGTTTGTAAAAGAAAATAGACCAAATGGCACTTTGTTTGAAACATCGAATATGGCTGCAATGTTGCTTACAGATTCCCTGTGACTAGAGAGGATCAGATGGCAGGAAGCCGCTTCCCACGCCAATAAAATCTAAGCCGCTCTTTTACCTACAGTGGAATATCTAGGCTTGGGGTACTGATATTTTTGGCTGCATATGTATAGTACGAAATATGTAAATATCAATCAAATAAATAACATAACAGTGTGAGTGCACATTTTCTAAAATGTAAATGCTATGCAAATTTGTATTAAATATTGTGTAACTGTTAGTTACTCCAAATAAATAAAAAATAAACGAACCGAACGAACGAAGGTTCAAATAAATAAACGAATCTACTTAACTTTATACTTTCAATTAGTATGTCTTATAATATGTCTATTTGAGGAGGGGCAGTATACACAAAATATGCGCACTATATAGAGACGAAATTATTTATTACTTGTGGATTACACAAATATTTGCTGCCCAGGAAAAGCCCCGTTTTTATATGACTCAACAATAGCCAAGTTACAATTTAACATTCGAAACAATTTGCTATACTTGTTAAATCATATAAAATGTAAAATGTTAATCGTGAAGCAGGATTTAAACCTGTCACGTCGGCGTGCCGTGCCGTACAGTGAGATCGCAGTTGGTATAAATTTTTATTTTTAAAAACTTATTAGTTTCACATGTCCCAGTATCTGTATGTAAACAATCTTGCTGGTTAAATTGACCTACTTCCCGGTATTAAATTAATCTAAAATTTTGCATTCGTGTGTAGGTATAGTCTAAGATCCGGTATAAGAAATCAATACCCTCATCTATTATTCATTAGTGATAAAAAATAAATGATAGATAATATACACATAGACATATTGCGAATAGGTTGCCTAGTTAAATTGCGTACGGATGATATTAAATAATTAAATTTTAATTAAATTTATTAAATGTACTTCTCTTATCAGTTATTTAAAAAATCGTACACTAGTTAAGAGAACCTACCCAACAGAATTGCAAAAGTAAAGGTTGCCTACTTCCCCGTTTACGCAATGGTGGAGTTACCTGGTATTAGTCGGTGAGTAAATGTTATTGATATACTCTCATCAGTTATTTAATAGTATATTATATCAAATGAAAGCTTATTTTATTCTAAATCTAACTGTATTAGGTTGCCTTATAAAAAAGTTGATCCAAACCATGGTTGCCTACATTTTAGATGTAAATTTTGAACGCTAGTGATGAGTTATTATAAGTATTTTCGTGAGTTTATATACAGATTGTGTTGTATTAAATAGATACTATTGAAACGCCTCATATTATAGCAACATTATTTTTTGTATTTTGTCTGACAAAATATAAAAAAAAAATATTGCCCCATAGCTCTACTTTAAGCTATTTTAGTATTAGATGTTCTTTATGGGACTTTATGTATATATCTAGAATTATACATAGTAAATACATTCATAGTTTAAGCCACATGTATTCCGTTGCTCTATGCTCGAGTCACAGATTACCAATCAATTGGTAACGACACGCTATCAACGAATAGGGCGTAGTCACAATCATGATCAATTCAGTGTTGATAATAAAACACAGCGTATTGAAATGAAATACGAACGAAACTAGATATACCTATGTACATGTATGTAGTGAAACTTTCAAATCGCTCCCGGGGACACTTCTGTTTCAATTCCTTCAAAGTGTCGACCAAAAATTGCGTTAGCCGATGCGCGCCTACGCTCCTGTATATATATTTACCTACAGCTATATATACTATATACGAACTACAATAAAAGATTGGTCGGTCATAGATATGAATCAACTACATCATCAATACTAAAATATACCTGTCAGCCTACGGTTATTCGTTAATGGATAATTTTGTCAATGTTTGCTAGAAATAAAAAGTCATTACCATTATTTCAGTAGATATACTACCATTTTAATACGTTTAATCCATACGTATCGTAAAAATACATACTAATTATTTAATCTGGATAAATTGTTACCTATTAATTTTAGTTATTACGCTAATCAAAATCAATGTTTATGAAAATAGCAGTAATAGAGTGAAATCTAGAGCAAACTTCTTTTGAACCTTGAGTAGATCATCTAAGAAAGAAGGAAGAACTCTCAAATGAATCGCAATATATTAACCTTGTTTTGTGTCTTTTGATGAACATGGTTACTAGCTCCTTAAAGAGGCGCTTCGATGACAAAAAGAATCCAATAGTTTTATGTTTTGCGCTGGTAGAGCAGTGACTTCTATTTTGTGGAGTGAGCAAGACGTGAATGGTATTCATGGTGTTTTAGGCCACCGTCATCCACGGCAGCCGCTCATCATTAGGGTCGCTGTATACCTATTTGCTACCTTACACAAAATGTGCTTAATTTATAAATGCCTTCTGTATTAAAAACTAATATTTTTCGCTGTCAACGTTCGGTGTAATCTACAAACCACTATGTAACACAAAGGGGGTTTATTTGCAATGTGTTAGACATTACTCCACAGCCTTACAGGAAACTCGACTATACCGGTTTCCTGTTGCCTTAGGCACGGAAACTGCGAGCTCGACGCAGCGCAGTGCAACGAGACCGGTCGATACATCAAATTAATAAAGACGTTAACGTTTCTTGTACCAATAACCAAATTCAGAGGCAAGAGCCGTATAAAGTCGATAACAACTTGATAATAGCTTCCATCCAATAAATCAAATAAAAAGAACCAATTCAATCTAATCTGCATAGATTTAAAATTCCGAGTAAGCGCCCCAGAAACATCAACCGTCAGCTAATTTTGGAATAATAACGTATAAAGGAGGTTTACGATGGAGTCAAATATTTAGTACGAAAATTCATGCGTCCAAATCCTGATATTTCAGGTTCAGACTGAGGGATTTAGTCCGTCGTGTATGATACACCAATAGTTTTAAGCTAGTTACACAGTGACTGTGAGTACAAAGGAATTGAAGTACCCAGTAATAACTATGTGTAGAAGGTATTATAGCCACGATGACACAATTTAGTGCGCGGCTTTCTAAATTATACAGTAACCCAAATTATTACAGGTAGGTAACTAGGGACTCGCCTGTGAATCCGGCGCGGTGCACATTTAAACGGGACTATTCTACACCCTTTTGTCATAGAGTAATATTTTATACACTGAACCCTTTATCAAGGAACGTGATGTAGTGACATGTAACGCGCATCGCGATCGACGTACTATAAGCTCGTGTTGGATATTTTTATCCGAGTAAATACTTGCGTTGTTTTCTTTATTTCCATATACCAAATCCAAGACATGATATCAACGTCACTTCTCACATACAATACCTTCTACTCAAGGCTGTGTGTAAAAACTCATTCGAATAACAATAGAATTCGAATTTCGATTTCCAACTGCGAAAACCAATGATTGACTAAAAACTAATATACGAAACAGAGCCTTGTCGGAAAGAATGAGATTAATGGATAGCAAACTTCAGGAAAAGTATATTGACATATTATTACAAAAACTCAGTGCCTCCATGGCGTTAATGACTATGCAAAAGATCTTGGATCTGTTTAGACAAACTATGATTGAAGTTTTCTGTCAATAAATTCAGTGGCGTCAGTCAGGCAGTGTGCCTGATAAATGGCCACAAGCTAACCTCTTATTATGTAGGACTTGAAAACAAATTATAATATCACGATAATAGTTAAGCGAAAAATAGTATATATTTTACTAGTAACACATATGCGCATTTTGTTAATTTGTACTAAATTGTTCACATCAATACTCGTACAAAAAATGTTTTGAATTTGAATGCCTTATACAAAATATAACCTGTCTGTTAAAAAAGTTATTTACATTTATTCCTTTGTTCTTTGAATTCAATGCCTGCCAAATAAACCCTAACAAATTCAACAAATATGAATACATTTAACTACTTTGCTGTATTTTTATCTGTTGATGTTACATATGCCTGCTTTCCTTTGGAAAATACATAAAATTGTTATGTTGATAGGTTTCTTGTTTATCTAGAATGACCAAGAAAAAGAAAAAAGGCTTTGAAGCAAACGAGTACATAATAAAATAACTTTATTATCTAAATCAATAAAACGTTTATAAAATAACTAGATTTTGCCCGCGGCTTCGCTCGCGTAAATGTAGGTTAGTAACAGTACTTTTTACTGAATGAAAAGTACTCTCTGTCCTTTTCTGTACCCTTGACAATGTGTATGCGAAATTTTGTGATAATCGGTCGAGTAGTTAAGACGTAAAAGCGTAACAAACAAACAAACAAACTCACAGTCGCATTTATAATATTAAGTTAGGATTAGGAGATACGCCTGAAACAGACATATGAAAAGTTATGTTTCAAGTGCTAAAGTAGTCTCGAAAAAGGTATTTAAAAACGTATAATTTAATTAACTACCCCTGAGAATGTCGTAAACATGGAGACGTTTACCACAGATGATAGCGCTTTTTAAATTGGAAATAGTTCAATATTTCATCTAATCAGCCTAATTTAGTTCAATGTACTAATTATTTGTTTAACTTTTGATGTCTAAGTTTTGATGACCCATCTTTTCTCTGTAACCACTGAACGCAAAAATAACTCAATTTTGTGTTTTTTTGATATGGATCTATAAAAACATCTGACAAGTAAAACCTAATAACCAGCAAGTAGGTCTCTAGCAAGGTCATAACGCATTAATATTATATTATCATTATACACGTATAATCATTTTGATAGGAAAAACCTGACCACATTCAAGTTGTCTAAAATTTAAATAGAAAATTATACCTCTTTATTTCTACCTAACTGCCTATCACAAAACAAAGGGAAAATAAAGATTAATAAAATAAGAATTAAAAAGCATGCCAACCATTGTAAATAGTAAATATTATGTCAAGAGTAGCGTAATGTGTAATGTTTTTAATTAACATCTGCTAATTAAAAAAAAGGATTTTGAAATAAAATGTACACATCCAGTAAGTCTATATTATTCAATTCATAACTGCATCTAGTATGATGAGAATATTTTACCGGCATTACTACCTAGAATAATATCCAATCTAACATTTTCCTGAAATAATACATGTAACTTCGTTTGAAAATAAATATAAAAGATACGATGCATTTATTGTTCATTTAGCGTTCATAAGGTGGGATTGAGAATAAACAAAAAGATTAACATGAACAACAAATCGTATTGTTTCACATTTATGATCTATTTTCAAGAGGCGAGTACAGGATTGGCTTTTCCTTTTATTGCGAACTCACAAATAACGAGTCGAATCAATGTTCAGCTATATCGTATTCTGTTAGAGCACAGTTGCGGAATGACATCTCAGGAATTACCAATTGCATCTTATGGATCCTAGATGAAAACATATAAAATGAAGTTTTCGAATAAGACTGTATCTGTATACTGTATTCTATTATAGAATAGATGCCTAGTATTAAACTACTCTACTAGATTTTGCTCGCGTTAATGTGATTTTACCAATAAACTTCTATCCTTTAGCAACAGTTGATTTTTTCTAGATGAAATGACAACGTGTGTGGAAAATTATATGATGATTAGTTAAGTAGTTAAGGTGTGAAGGCTTAACAAACTCACATTCGCATTTATAATATTAGTTAGGATGGGCTAGGATTAGGGTTTGTTGAGGACACGGCGCTGCACACTTTGGCGGTTTGCCCCGCCTGGGCATCGCAGCGCCGTGAGTTGGTCGCGGCAGTCGGATCGGTTGCCCTCTCGCTCCCAGCTGTAGTTCAGTCTATGGTCCGGAGTGATAGATCGTGGAACGCCGTCGCCTCCTTCTGCGAGGAAGTGATTTCCATCAAAGAGGTGGCAGAGCGGGAGAGGGATCGCTTAAACCCTCTCCTCAACCGCAGAGCCGGGCGCCGGAGGGCGCGAGACGACCTCCAGCCACCCTGAGGTTTGACCTGGGGGTGGCGGGCTTTGTGGGCCTGCCCGCCATCCGTTCAGCACCAGGTCTGAGAGGCGGCGTGCGTGTACCCACGCGCGCCTCTGTTTCGAGTCCGTCTCCCCTCTAGGAGGGAGACAGTAGGGTTTTATTACAAGTGAGTGCCTTTGGGTAGGTCTCTTTGTGTAGTGGCCTGCCGTTTCATACGGGGCGGGCCGTAACCGCATGCGAAAGCGATTCGCGCGGCCCCGCTGATAGTGGTTTTGTCGAGGAACACCGTGGTAGGTTTAGTCGGTATTCCGGGAGGTACATTATTCTTATTCCATCTTTTCTTTTACCCCGGCGAGTCCGACATAATCCCTCCGCCCGCCTCCGCGGAGAGATATGGGCCATTGCATTCAAACACGTAAAAAAAAAAAAAACATTAGGGTTACATATGCACTAACTGGACTTGGAGCTTTTGTTACACGTTTACTAAAACTGTTCAAAATCTCTTATAATGGCTTGACCTTGAGACAGTCTTCCATGGACAAATCCAATGCTTCCCCGAATTGCCAGATGCGCGTTTACAGCTCCCACACAGGTGCAGCCTAATTCTACTTAACTAATATTTACGCGCCCATTTGTTAAATGTAACATGTTTATTTTTCCAGATGATACGAACACCTGGTTGCTCTTTTGCCGAAGATTAGACTCTGTCTTAAAACTATAAGTTATATTGTATAGTGAATGGTTTAAATCATACTGTAATCGCAATGTAAACGATAAGTCAACACGAACTATACACCACTAGCTTTTAACCATTGCTTCGCTACCGTTTTATTTATTTATTTATTTATTATAAGGAAACTCAACAGCTTGTTTATAAGGAAACTTACAATTAATGCTAATACAACCAGCTTTGACTGGTTGTTTACAAACTCTTAAGCCAGTAACAGAGTTCCACGACAATTTTTAAGAGGTAAACGATTTACAAAAATTGTTTATATAAAAGCAATCGTAAATATTTATCTTGAGTTGCAGAATTAATCCAAACGTAGATCTTATCCCAATCAACAATAACATAATATAATATTATACAATATAAGATTCGGAAATATTTACGGGATAAAAAGTATGACTGTGTCACTCACCGCAAAAAAATCTATACCTATGCAAAATATAACATTGACATTGATCCTATGTTTCAATGCTACGTGTATAAAACATAAATCAACAAACACATTTTTACACTTATAATATTGTAATTAAAGAAGTTTGTGGATGAAACAATAAGGCATGTTTTAAACCATATATTTTGTTCTTTATTTACGATTGTGTACTATAGTTTCGTTGAGAAATAAAACCTGAAAGTTAACTACAATTGCATCAAAATAAACTGAATGCTAAGATTCTGTATTATATTAGTTACTAATTTTGATTTTGGATACCAATATACTAAAAATAATTCTTAATAATAATAACGGAAAATTAAGTAATACTTAATAATATTATGGACAAGTTCATTTTAACGGCATTGTGCATAATATGAACCTTGCATATCGCTTAGTGATATCCATTTCAGATTTGATGACGATTAGCCGAATACACTTATAGAGAAAAAGTTATGGTGTGACCTAGAGCCATGCAGAGCTGAGCTAGTGAAGCAACAGATACGTATACCGTAACCTTAAGGCTGCGACTTCAATTCTTACTTTATGTATTAAGTTTGCCGCGGGTAAAAACATTGATTGTGTATATTTTTACATTTATCTCTTTGTTAATCAGTCATTTTCTGTTTCATACGTTTATTTTAGTTTTAAATTACTTATTAGTTGTTTTAGTGTCTCTAGTTATTATCAATTTTATATTATTTTATTATTGTTATAGTATACTGCCGCTTTATTAAACGCACATAAATAAATAATTAACATTCTTGCTTGCTTGGTATGACAAATGCACACTATAGTGCCCATGAGTTGGATGGTTCGTCCAAATTTATATATTTTGTCGGCTTAACCATACGTTTATTCATATGTATCACCTATACCGTACCTACCGTTAGGTACGTATTGTATTGAAAAAGTTAATGACCCACAATATGCAATTAAGCAGAGATATTCTGTTAAACATATTTTTGATTATTGGAATATTTGGGTCAAGCTACTTCGTCAACAAGTAATTTTAATTGCTCTCTCATAAATAGCAAATGACTGATTAATTTGCAGGCGAGGCTTTTTATTTTGATTGCTTCGGTTCGATACTTTTATCGGTATGATGTATTATTTGGGATCTTAATAAGTAAGACTTCAAAACAATATGTTAGGTCGTCATATTAAAATGAAAGATTTTGTTTAATTTTAATACTGAAGACTGGCCTACAGTCTTAAAATCAAACAAAATCTTCATCTTCAAATCTATATTACAAAATATAATACTGGTATTGCTTGATCTGGCATCCAGCCGAGTGGGTTAGCTAACAAAATGAATAATGCAATACTTTTTGCATGGTTGTAAATCAATTCAGCTTGTCCAACAAATTAGTAACAAATACAGATAAAATAGTACTTATTAGAAAAGTAAATAAAACCTAACAATTACGTTTACAAAGAAACGTAAGACAAGACGTAAACATAAGACGTACGATACGTAGACTTCGATTTGCCCGAGTGGAGTAAAATGTTATTGGATTTTTCTATTAGACAATTTTCTATTGCAACACGCAGTCTTGAAATGCACCTGTAGATACCAATTGGTTTTCTATTACGTACATACTAAATACCATTAACAAGAAATAGGCGTTCGAGGATATGTATTTGTATATGATAAATTACTTTGTTATATGTATAATATGTATTTGTACAAAGGACATACGGGTAAGTCGCTGTAATAAGGTGTCTGTTATAACAAATTAATCGCAAGGTCATTGTATTTCAACTTAGAGCTTAAATCGGTCATGTTTGTGGACGTCGGGCTCCGAATGATAGATAATGAGGTAAACAGTAGACAGAAACAACATAAGAAAATAATTAGCTATTTATGTTTTCCTAAAGCCGAAAACCAAGCCTTACTGAACAATATGAATTTAATATTCCTGTCAGTACGTCGCACCCAAATAGCACGATCAGGCTGTCTCACTAGCCACTGCACAATTAAGTGCAGCTAAGAACAAGTTCAACTGACCATCTAGGAAACTTTCTTACAAAATAACTTTCTTCCTTCTTACTGACCAAACGAAGCTTAAGCTTTTGAGATTAAAGCTGTATCGTTGCCATTGTTTAACATATTAGACTATAGCTCTTTAAAATATCGAATAATTTAGTTGTCATGCTGAGTGTCACTTAAATCTATAAACCAATATTCAAGCATACATTATTCGTAAATTATATTTAAACGTTTAAAAGGCGTGCATGATTTTCTATGCACCCTATGCAATGAGAATATTTCAGAATTGGATATTCTACACAAAGTCTAAATCCTGCAGAAGACGTGTACCAAAGACATCACAAAAAAGAAAAATACATACATCAGCATTCAGCACAGCAAAACAAGGGGCTTGAACAATTGATAACAGTTGTACTGAATATACATAGTTATATGATGATATATTGAGGTAGCCAGTAATCTTAAATATAATTCTTGTACATATGTATACCATTTGATGGCAAACTCGAAAAGACACTTACAATTTTGTACACGCTCAGTGAATAATCTACTGAATAGCTCCTTGTTAGCCTAATATATATCACACAGTAGGAGATGTGTCACTTTCCTTTGGCCAGGTTACTGTACTTATATTGAATAAATTTAAATATACCGATTTATAACATTATTTACTTCATTACTAAGAGATGCGTTATTGATGTGATCATTATTATATTAGACAGGATAATATTAAAATCCTATTTAATTAGAATACTTATACATGTCTGACCAAAAAGGGAGAGGTAAGACAAAAAATACTGAAACAGCCGAATGTACCCATGTTGAGTGAAATAAATGTATATTTATTTTTATAAGTCTTGTATTTTCTGTATTCAGCTAGCTATATTGAAATACTTATATGTATTGTATTCTATGTATGTATCTAGCTTTATGTAAATACTTATAAATATTATACTAGCTATCTTAAATTACGTCAGTTACATAATATATTGCATAGTTTAAAAATGGAACACTGATTTATTGGCGATGGAGGGTAAAATTTTTACTGACACGTAATTTGCCCGATCACTTTGTTGTTTTTATTTCTGTGTATTCTTATTTGGCATGTTTTCACATACATATATAAAACAACAAAGTTGTGATCAAGGAGCGATTTAAGTCGCATTAAGGACTGGATCAAAATACTGATTCGTGGAAGGTAATTGATTGTGTGTGTAACAGTGCTTAGTGTACGTGATACGCCGCGGCACCGTTCGCGTGACCGGCTGTCGATCGGAAAAGCTTATCAGAAAACGGAACCCCCTCCCCGCGAGCATCACCTACGTAACTTGTTTACAACACGAACATTCGTATTTATAACCACTAGACAAATGTCTTCATATAAATAAGTTATCCTGTCTTCTTTTATCGACGACATCTTATCGCTCTAATATCTCTTTGTCCAACGATTTTGACGGTTTCCTTTCGGATTTTCTGTCTGTAATATATTTGTTAGTAAACTTTGGTGTTTAGTATAATTTACTCACGTTATGCTTTTTATTTTATTACTCATAAGAAAATCTAAATCGAAGATATTTATTTATATAAAATTTATGATAATAATCTCGGATAATATGAAATTACTGACATAAATATTCAACAATTTCTAAAAGTGTAAAAGCATTGCAGTATTTTCAAACCACTGAATATAAAATACAAAAGTCATGAAGAAATAGTAATACAATGTACATGTTAATCTATAAACATACATTCTTAAGTGATTGAAATATGATGGAAATCATTTATTATTAGTACAACACTGTTTAAGTTCAAATTTTAAATATTAGCTGCTATCACAACTGTTTTCAAATATCAGACGAGGTTTTAAGTTTTCAGTGCTGGTCAGATTACAGATATTAATTAGAAGACGCAAATTGTTCTAATTAGTACTGAAGGTGATTTTGCAGGCAACTCATTTTAGCGCTGTTTAGCCCGCTCTCGAACGAACATTAATCGTTTGAAAGTGTCAGCTGAAAATACAACGGTTTCCTGGATTGAGACTTTTTGAGAATTGTACAGACGTGCATACACTGTATAGATAAGCAGAGTTTACATTTCACCAATTATGTTGTAAAGTCCTACGTTATAAAGAGTGGAGCCTATTGACGTCATCCGGGCACATTACCATACTCCTTGCTTCCCATTTAATTTTGATTGTACCTATATTACTTATTAACCATAGTGAACTCGAATAAAAATGTGCTACTTACTTAGTGCCTAGTATTATCCTAAATAATTAATTTGTTGCAGACCTCTCAAAATGAGGCTTCTTACCAGAACCGTAGAACTAACGAGGGTCATTTGTTGCATAGTTTCAGTGGTATTACAAAAAAATCCTCCTACATTTATCTCTAAATTTGTAGTACTTTTTTACCTCTTGAAGAAATAACAAACTCATTATAAAAATAATAGCGGTACCTATCGAGCGGACCACAGAACAATGAATAAATCAACCTCACTTAGACAGCACTGGGACAATGAAGGTTTATAAGTTATGGTAGTTCCCTCAAGCAACGAAGCACGAAGCCATCACACAAAACCGTGCGCCTGGTGTAAACACGGCTATTGTTTAACTGCCTAGTTTAATTGAAATTAAACTACTTAATATTTTGCGATTTATTTGAAGACACTACATTTATACAATATTGAAAACTGTAAACCTACCGCTATTATATTAAACTTTACTACTATTATTACTGTTAAACTATTAAAAATAATTAACTATTTAGATTTACACTTTCCACGACATTTCGGGTGCTTTTCCGCAACACAGGATTTTCCTAGCGCATGGGCCGTTAATATAAATTAAGTGTAAAAAAAACCGGCTGGTACATATAACTATGTACTATGATTTTTATAGCCCTGTACTTTCTTTGGTTTCAATAAATTTATTATTATTATTTGTTTCTCTTTCACGGGTATTTCCCTAATACGTTAGGAAAATACCCGGTCCTTTGGGAGGCTTACACGGGGACATGGGTGCAACACGCAGAGGCCCTTCGGGAGTTTTACTTTAAAGTGAGATGTGACACTTACCGAGACACTAACCGCGGCAGGTGTAGGAGACTATTACTACATATAGAATCTTATTATTCTGGTCTATGAGGATGGGTGTTTAATGGTATGGTAAAATGAAAACTATAGTTAAAAATCAACGTCTGTCTGATATACTGTCTCAGTACAAAGTCGGAATGGCAGACGGTGACTCGCCGACTCACTAGATGGACCCCTGAATAGCCGCCATAGACATACAGGCCTTAAAAGCAGCAGGGGGACCACCGGTGTAAGCGGCTAGGGGTTTCGACCGGTGCGGCTCCGGTTTCACCATCACAGTCTCGTGAAAACGGACCGGACCCGGAGCGAGTTTCCCCATAGTTATGCCCTTGAAAATGACACTTCCACCCCAAGCATATAGCTCTAGCGGCCTCCCTCTGACCGGCCAACCAAGGCAAGCCAGAGTTGACAGTCCAGTGAAGGCAAGTCGGGGACGAGGCCCTAACCGAATCTCTGAGGCATTCAGGACCGCAGTGTCGCCACTCACATTTAGCTGTGCACAAGCTGCCCTGCGGTTTATGCGCTTTAAGTTAACCTGGAGATACATTTTTTTGTTTATATCACAAGGTAAAGGTGATATATTAAAGGCTAAAGCACTATGTCCTCCGAGATCGCGTTAGTCTAATGATGAGATAACGACTGCCCTATTATTATTATTTTCAGCAGCCATGGTCACGCAGAGTCTCTCAATGACATTTGTGAAGGCTTTTTGAGTATAATTTAGACAAAACGTAAGACAATATTAGTTAATATTTTTCCACGTTTTGTCTAGTAGTTTAATATTTCTACAACAACAAATTACAATACATCAAAACCAACCTATTAAAAATGTGTCTTAATAACACACTAGAATCACAAAATATAAATTGTTTTTAATCTCTAAATTGCGTTAAGTTTGCAAGCTCTAGACAGCTGTGAACTGTACCCACAATACTATTGAAACCGCAACTTTGTGAATCTTCATAAGGTTGCTTTTTCGCATGCATCTAGATGCGTATTACAAATGATATCGCATTACATGACATTCAGCACATTTTAACAGTCTTCTCGACAGTGAAGAGTTTTAAATAGGATAACATAAATCGTGATTCATGCAATGGGTTCATGGTTCTTAAAACCTTTGTAACTTGTTTTAACTTTGTGCATTAAACTCATACTCTCACATATCTCACAATTATAGAAGTTTGCACGTGCTACTTAGAATTCATATTAACTAGTGCCATTTATCTTAACTATATATGTATATATTAAGCATAATTTGGATTTATAATTAATTATATTTAATTAATACGTCCACAGATGGCCTTTAAGAAAGCTAAGCTAAATGTGTCTTTACAGAACTTATAAGAACGTTAGCGACTGAATATTAATGGTAATACAAACTTGTGTTGACCTTAGCTCTATTCGACGTTTATATAAAAGACTAGATTCTGCCCTCGGCTTCGCTCGTATAAATATAAGTCATGTCATGTCATGTCTCTTGGAAATAGTAATTTATTCTGGATGGCAGGCCAAGGAAATTGCATGATGATTGGTCAAGTTTAGTAGTTAAGGCGTGAAAGCATAACAAACAAACAAATAAACTCACATTCGCAACTTATATTAGTTACGATAGACAAAATCCATGCTGATTTTAACATGATATTGTAGATAGCCTAAATCAGAGGCTCCCAGACATTTTTTATCATAGACCACTTTCGAGATTTAGCTGGTTCCGGTGGCCCCTTTTCGGTTAGAAATTGAATCCGCCAAGTACAATCGGTATATTCGGACCAAAAAGTTAAATTGGGTTAAAATTTAAAAAAGTGATCAAGTCTCTACGGGCTGACCTTTTTTTTTAGATATTCTCGGGTCTTCGGCCAGTGGTATTCCTCAAAATATCCGTCGACCGACGTATAAACAAGTAACAGTCGCTGAGCTTCTTAAAATATTATCTGCCTACATTGGTTCATAGGTGAAGTCAAGCCAACATTTTAGTTCTTCGCTATCGAAAGCAAATAAATTTTCGTGGACCCCCGCTTACAAATTGTGAATCCCCATTTTTTTGTCACGCCTACGTAGATCCCCGTCGAGTCTCCCGTGGACCCCTGGGTGCCCACCTGGACCACTTTGGGAACTAAGGGCCTAAATAATTAAAAATTTATTAAAATAAGCGAACTCAAAATACTATACACTAAGTATATACATGTAAGTTTAGTATAATATATTTGGTGTGACTAAAATTCATTTTATTGTTCCTGTAATGATTTTGATTTCGATAGCATTTATAGTTATTTTATAAATAACTAGTTTCTGTCAGTGGCTTCGCCCTTGGGTATTTTCTGGGGAGCGTCTAACTGCATGCTAGCTTTCATCACAACCCATTCAACGGTTAACGCGTCAATGAATAACAAACGTCCGAACATACAAACACAACTATATTGAACAAAACTATGTTTATCGATTTTATAATTAAGTTAAGTGTAAGGTATTATTATGGTGTAATATTCATTACATTATTTTATTACTTTCGGGGTCATGGTTCTTGTGGCGATATGTGTATCTAATAATTTATGTAGTCATATTTATGTAATATAATCGCTTTCTGATATATAAATACGACATAATGGTTACTTGGAATGTATGCAGCGATAGCTCAGTGGGGAGACCAACAGACTGCAATGCAGAGGGTCTCGGGTTCGAACCCACGTCGCGCACCTCTGACTTTCAGCAGTTATATGACTTTTCGAAATTATGTGCGTATTGATCGACAATTATCGCCTGCTCCGTGCCTCGAAGAGCACGTTAAGCCGTCGTTGAAAGACATACATACCTAGCACCTAATTAATGTACTACCTACCAAACATATTTAATAACCTATAATACAATTTCCAAGATACACAAGATTCGTGTACTTTACGCACCCTAAACACTCACACAATAAGCCTTAATAACAATACAATAAAACAAGTAACGCGAACAGCGCTCTAGAGAAATAGCTTACCGGGCAAAGCAGAAATTTTGTATATTCTATAGTATTAATAGTGAATATTCCACTCTGACTTCAGTAATGAGATTTTCGTTCTCATTTTGTCAACACTCAACAACAGTACATTGTTAGACAAAGGACTCTTATCACGAACCAAACGATGCCTCTTATTTCGTTGTGTATTGTTTTGGGAAGACCACTAAGAGCCAATCATATAACCTCACGAATAACGATGGTATATTTAAATGACGTCATATTTTTCTTCCGCTTCCATTCCAGAACTAACATCTTTAAGAGTTACTTAAAATCCCCTGGCTGGTTGAATTTTTATATTACATGTTTTTCCACACACGTGTTAGGTAAGAACTCGTGCAGAATACTAATATCAACAATGCTCGCTCCTTCTTATCTTGGTTTCTACTTACTTTAGACGCCAGCAGAGACAATATTTTTGCGGTCGCCTGTCTCCTTAGTTTTTTTATTGTGCCCAGATATCGTAGACAAACCCGCAGAGTTCTTCTACGATGCCAAAATATTCCAAGTGAATGTTTTACCAATATCGTTTCTTACTACGCCTAGAATTACATCAATCAAAACATGAATATATTTGAATATAGATGGTTGCTATTTTTTTTCGTTCCGGAGGAAAACAGGTAAACAGTGCCCTAAACCGACAAACGTGCATGAAGTATGCGATGAGAGTGTAAGAATCAACGGAGATATGCCAGCGTCGTACCAAGTGGAAATCCGTCGTGTATGCCTCCTCCTATGCCAAACTGGCGTTAGTCTCTATCCGTATACAGACTGTGTGAAACATAGGTCATTAGTGTTTTGAAAATAGTAAACATTCAGTCGTTTAAGGATTGGTAGCGGTAAAACATAGTTCGCTACAACATTGAATCCTTCATGGAAATCAAGCGATATTCATGACCAAAGTTGGGCGTTGTTCGAACGATGTAATAACTCTCTGTATTACCGCAAGAGACTCGGATTTGCATTTGAGCGATATTTGCTAAATCGTGTTGTCGGTAACGCGCTTAAACTTGAGCAATTTGCGAGAGGTACGGACTCCCGAACGCGAGATCATTCACTACGCCTCCCTTTAAATATACATGCATGGTATATAAGACACCTGAATGAAATATAGTACCCCAAGATCTACCACCACTCAAGTTTATCAATGTCGGCAAACTAATGACTAGGAAACGAGTTAGCAAGGGGTGAGCTCTACCAACATGTTTTTGTAGACAAAAACTTTCGTATAATAAACTAATAGGGCCGGCACGGGTCAGACTCGATCGTTGTTGTGTGCTCGAATGTGTGCTCACTAGTTAAAAAGTTGTGCACATCCAGAGTAAACTAGCGCTAAATACTTATACGAGTACATTGTGTATTATGTACATGTATGAGTGTATTGAATTCGTTAGAGATCCTAAACAAACTTATTGCCACGAGTAGCGACACACGCTAGATATTGTTCGCAATGCCAGGAACATGCATTTACCGGTTTATTACAGTACTGTAAGGTCATATAATATCTATTTTATATTCACTAATACCTCAGTATGTTTAAATATGTCAAGGGTGCACGAACGAGTTAATTTGAGTCATCATAAACTTTTAACTTTATAATATCCTGTGCGAAATATCAAGTGTAAAAAATTCATTGAATATTGAACTAATAAAACAGTTTAACTGCTTCTCGCTCCCGTTTACACCTCAGTTGACCTACTTACCTGACATTTATCAAGCAAGTGACGACATTTTGTATTGCAACTAAAATAAACTTTCAACTGAAGCGTTCTGTCTATTACTCGCCGCGGCACCAGTTAATGGGGAAAAATGTTTGTCTTATACTCTTTATAGGAATCATTTTGCTATACTAGATATTAGCTATATTGATAACAGCTAAGTAGAGTAGTAACTCTACTTAGCTGCTAAACATACAAAAGAACTCATTAATATGCTTTACAATGACGTTATTTTATAGACTTGCATATTTTATTATTGTAAAATATGCTGCTTCATAAAGTTATATTATATGTACTTATGACTTTATAGCAAAGTTGAGTATGCAATGACATTGTTGTTTGAGAGTACTTGAAAACGTGCGACACTTGAAAGCAGTGCACGAATTTACTTAGCACTAGTTTTCTCTTGTCTGGCATGACGAGCGTTCAGAGCATAGCCTACATTTTTTACTGATTTTATTTTCAGACTTAGCTTCAAACCAACCGAGTGTAATGACCCAAAAAAACGGTTTTAATTCCAAACATTTTAATCACGGCTGTGAATGTTTGAAAAAAGATATTATGGATAATAGGATCAAGAGCAAAGAGGATTATAAATATGATATTAATACTGACATGATTTTAGTAGGTACTGTTATTTATTTCTTATTTATATGCTAATAAAAACATTTCGGTAGCATAATATTAACAAGAGAATGAACACCATTATTCTTTGTCACATTTTCATATGACTTCGTTTAACAAGTATTATTTATTGTATCTAAGATTCTAACGAACCACAGACTGAATTATGCTCTCCTAGAATTTGTTTGCATCCGTAGCAAAAACGTCGTGATATCAGGGACGGTACGCGGTAAGAATAACAATACAAAAAACGTGGAACTTCACACGACGTTGTCTCTCATTTCCACTGTTGACATTGGGGAGTTAGTCATTATGTAAATATTTATATTTGTATAACACACAGCGCAGCACTCTCATTCCAAAATCTCACACAAAACATTCTACTACTATTTTGTAGGTATATCTAGTGGAAATAACGAATGCAAACATTTTAATTTTCTTTATTGAATTCAACATCCGGACAGCAAACAAGATTTTAAATTAAAATTTACATCAATTAGCATAAAATGTTTAAAATAATTATATTTCGCGTTTGTCCGTGCCTCATACGATGCTTGTGTTGCTGTTAAATAAAATAAGCCTATTAAATGTAGTTACCAAATTTCCATCATTTAATGTACAATGAACAAAGAAATGTTATTACATTTCTTTGTTCAATGTACATTGAAAATAATTGATTATGAAGTATCGTTTTTAATTAAAACCATATTGTATATAGTAACCAAAAGTTCACTATTTAGTTCAAGATTAATAAATAAAAGTGTAATGAGAGGAAAACAAGATACAGAAAACACCAATGCCGTATCTTGCTGTGGAAGATTAAGATGCGGTAACTAACCACTGCGATATTTTCACAATGGATGGCAAATCCTTACATGTAGCTATTACCATAGATTAACAACGCGGGCAAACTTTTGCCGATTAAAGGCTATAGCAGATTTTGGCCTAACGGACTATTCTCATATTGAAAAGAGAGCAATACCTAGCAGTGAAACAGTTTATAAACAGCGATGATATAATTATTGTTTCTCTATTCGAGGATATTATTTTAACAGTTTACGTTTAAAATATAAACTGCCCATTCGACTTACACGAGATCGTGGGTTCAGCTTGCAAGTCCCTTCTAGAGTTTTATTCTTAAGAAGGTACTGATGTTCTAGCCGTGGCTAGTGCAGAAAACTATTGCTATATATGTAAACAAGTAAATCTGGCCTACAAGGATGTTTGTTTAACAGACAGAGGTACAATGATATCTATATATAAAGAACAGTGTCAGCCAAGAACTATCAAAAATAAGTCAAATATGGCCCGCTTATGAGTCGCTGGAGCCGGCTTGTGATGTCGAGCGATACGGTGCAGATTTTACCATCACAAGTCTCGTGTCAACAGAGGCTTAGATAGATTTTCCGGTAGTATTACTCTTTACAATGACACTTCTAGCTACGAGCATATAATATGTAATAGTGTTATGTCGCGACCCTGCTCTGACTGGCCAACCAAAGCTAGCAAGAGTCAAGAGTCCTACAGACGCTTTTGAAAAACTACTACTTTACTAATATAAGCAGAAGAGATGCTAAACGGCCTTGTGAGACAAGAGAAAAGCAGTATAGCCACCATAGAATAAGGGAATAAATCTGATCTGTGGTCGCCACTCACATTCAGCTCGCAACAAGCTGCCCAATTATTATTAGATTAGATGCGTACAGATCAATTATTCATACATTTACCTTTACTGTATTTAACTACCGCACGTCAAGTGAGTTGACTACAAAAACACCTCCTGATTGTTTATTGAAGCGGTGTATGAGACTTAGCCGTGTTTAGCTGTGGACAATTACGAAGCGTTGATAAGGGTTCGTAACAGACGGCGAGTGTGTCTACATACGTCAATTAGACGAAGGTATTCGTGTACAGCACATACATACATTAACATAGAAGCGGTATGCCTTTCCGGTCGTGATACAATATTACAGTGTAGGCCAAGACCAACATTCAGTGAGCAAGATACAGCTCCCGAGAGATATCGCGCCGTATACCTCCGCCTTTATTTAAGGTGTAACTCAGCTAGTACTTACGTAACGGAAGAAAATGCACTTATCTCTATATATTTTATTTGAACTGCTGGTGCTCACAGACACATTCTGTTTTTGTTGAAAAGGTCAAGGCTATCCATCTGTAAATGTCACCTCTTATAAGTCAGAACATATTGAAAAGAATTCTCCTCTGCTGGAATTTCGGCATTTCTTAGGCAATGATATTACTTTACAACATTGCATGCTCAATTATATAGCTATCTTAGGTTGCTGTTAAAAATATTCATGCATCTGCTAACTAATCTTTCTCTAAAGGATATGTGAAAGGCATTTATTTGTATTTTCTCTACATCAAAATGTACTTTCAAAATAAATAAGTCTTAGAACGTATGCTACTTTTATCTGAAACACATATAAACAAAAATATGCAGATCGTATATTAAATTATACATTATCAATTATGCGTTGCTTTTAGCAATAATTCAGTGATAACAAATACGGCCAAAATAATTAAAGAAATAGAAATTATAAATTACATGAAGACATTCGCGTATGTTTTTAACATGACGCGTAACTGAATGTAAGAACGATGAAGTGGTTTAAGTCGTCAGCTTGCCACTGAGACTACCCTGGTAAAGTAATTTCGAATTCCACACCAGACAAAAAATTGTGTAATCCACAAATGGTTTACCTGAAAATAGGTTTTCTTTGTGTCAATTGCTTGAATGTCTGTAGTCCTCTGGGATATAGGAATAGTGCAAATGTTAACATTTTTAAAACGAAAACATATAGCGGTTTTCTGCATTTCAATTCTATTGACATAGTCTACTATCACTGAATATACATAGTATAGTTATTTTACGTAAATATACGAAAAACACACATGGGTGTAGATTAATAAAAGTATACGGCACTCGTACACCAAAACTACAGATTTCACAAAAACATGTTTTTACATAAACTGTAGGAATATTACTCTAATTTAATTTTGTATAAGATATTTTTTTGGTAAAATATGTTGGAAAGGACATATTGTAAAAAATCTTCCATCAGGAGCCATTTTCAATATGGCGGCGCGAGCGGTAGAGGTACGAGGTGGCAAAGTTGAAATTCGGAAAGAGCACATTGAAATCTATAAGACTACCGATTTTCAAAACTCCCGGTAAACTTTCCAGGCAACACCTTTATTTCGGACTAAATGACTGTATTAGTACATTCATTTGGTCTGAAACATTTAAATAGTAGTAAATGGTAATAACTTTAATGGCTTTAATCGCTCGATACAGCGTATTAGTATACCAATAATCCTATATCTTACTTACCTTAAATAATTACTCAATTACTCAAAGTGAACTCTAGGTCTTAAATAATTCGTTCCAAAAGAGCGAATGTTAATAAATTAGTCGTGACATCGGCCTTTGACCCTCTTCGAACTACGAACCGTTTGAAAGACTGACGGGTTAGATCGACCTTGTATTTGTACTTAAAGGTTGCATTAAGATAAGTAAGTACATATCACGCGAAACATGTAACACCTGAACTGTGAATTAATATAATAGGTTCGGTGTGTACGAGTTTGCTGTTATAGATATAATGCATTCTTATTTGAAATTGGTATACAAATACGAGCAACATACTCACTTACCTAAATATTTAGCAACATGTTTGTCATATAAATGTTTGCCCTTCATTGATTCTTAAAAAGACAACAACATTAAAAAAGACAACTCGTGTAACGGGGGACTTTACAAAGATTTACAAACAACGGACACAAAGAACACCCAGACTCGGAACAAACATTTGTAGATCTCACAAATTTTTGTCCCGTGTGGATATCGAACCCACAACACTCGGACAGCACTGGCAGTGGCAGTGGCAAGACGACCACTTAAACCGCTACGCCATCCGAGCAATCAAATACGTATTTGTCCCTGATTGATTCGACTACTTTTACTAAATTAACAGATTTATTAATACACAAATTTTGTCTTCTTTTTAAACACATCTACCGAACAAACAAACATTCAAACAACCGACAGAAAGAACGCATTATCCATACCTATAATATCTATAAATTATAGGTATGACAGATAGCAGCTACGTTTCCTTGCCGTACAGTTGATCAGTGGTCAACTGTTAATAATATCACATAACTTAGCTACATGTCAACAGACTACAGTATACTAAAATGTATCAATCGATAGTTAGAAATGAAGAAATGAAAATGGATGTAATAATTTAATTGATAGGTAGCGAAGGCAATCCGGTATAATACTGTATCGTCGCAACACAATCACATCGTGATTGCTGAAACAACTAAGTATTTTACAACACGACGGATTTAACGATCAACTATATTAGACAAACAGAGTCATAATAACGCGAAATTCTGATATTATATCTTTTAACTCCGGTCCTAGCGCACGACAGAAAGCGAGCGAAGGAGAGAGAGATTATACCGCAGAAGATGTTCAGTCCAGATTGCAGTTTAACCGCACTGCCATTTACGCAAATCATACCATACACCATAACTCTGGGCCTACTGAACATTTAATGAAACGTGGCGTAGATTGAAATTGAGCTCCAAGCTAAATTCTTATCTTATTTATTTTGCGTGAAGATCGGAAACGAACACAGGAACAGACATGGCAATAAAAAAGCTATAGCTTTGAATTCGTAAACCTGTAAATAGCTGATTCGGTTATTTTACAGACATTCCCATTCCAACTTAATAATAATCTAGATTACTCTAAATTATAGGCAAATGCACTAGTACTACTCAATTATTCGTTGTATATAAGCATAGAATCTACTGTTTCTTTGATATGCCTATAAAAAGCGTAGCACCTCATCTTTGAAAACAATTCAACGTATACGAGTACTGCAACAAATACTTCACGCGATTCTGTAGCAGATGATATCTTAGACAGGTGAATCGATGCTACAATATTTCGTAGCACTTCTACGAGAACCTAGCGTGCACGGGTGGACACAATTACATATTATATTTTCCGTTCACTATTTACTTTCTTTTGAAGTATATTCTTTGAGAATAGCATCCAATACGTAAATCTAAAATAAAGGTTCCTCTATTTTAAGCTCTCGACTTCGAAGACTTCAAATAATAAGAAAAATTTACATTTCTACTCATTTCAGAATGCATTTATGATTCTTCAAACACCCAGCTAGGTATTATAAGAATCACTTGTGCTTTAAAATAGTAACATTAAATCTGTGCTGTAATAAAAGTGATTTGAATATTCTTCATTACCGTATAGAGATCGGTTGGCAATTACATGTACATATTTTACATACGAATTCTGAACTTACTCTAATGTTTATTTAAATAGTTGAACCGCCTTATCTAGTGGTCCTGCTCGTTAGGAGTGCAGTAGCGCGCTGGCAAGGCCGGGCCCAGACCTAAGCGGCCTACGCCCAAACGCGCTGCTTAACGCCTTACTACGGTTAATGTACGCAAAACAAAAAATTCAGTGCGAAAGCTTCGCCTTTTACACGACATTCTTTATTTATGGGCGTGCACGCTCGCCCCACTTTACGAATGGATGTTCAAATGAAAGCGAGTTGCAAAAACATTTTATGTGGAAAATTGTGCAAAGCTATTCAGCATATGTAATAACTACATATTATTCTTTATTACCATAATATTTTAATCGTCTTCCACGCTTCCAGGATTGTCAATCCTTTTACTGTTATAAAGAAATGTTATGCTATTTTATTGAAATGAAAACTTCTATAGGCGCGTTGAGCACTTTTTGTGTGAATAAAAATCATGGAACTCACGTCATCATCACCGAACGCTTTTCATGAGCAATATGTATACTGTGTATATATGTGTACTTTTTGGGTGAACAAAAAGCGTGAAACTCGCGTCATCGTCACCGCACGCTAGTTACTTAGTTTTCACCTCTATCGGCAATCGCCGAAGACTGCCCCGCATGTTGTTTTTGCTTCACGTAATAGTTTTACAATATTTTATAACGTCTGTCAATAATTCCAAGTATGAAAGTGTTATCGGCTTTGAGCCAATTTTGTTAATAAAGCAAACAAATCCATTGAACAACAATTAATTTTACACACTCCGAAATAATGATTATCTGTCTCTCATGTCAATTAACATAGATATGTGAATTACCACACTTTAAATCACAATTGTAAATTAAAAAGGACACTGGCCTTTAATGAATCATTGAAATAAAATATGAATGTTATTGTTATGTTATAAACAGAAGGTAGTACTTATTCAAATGTTGTCGAGTAAAAATATAATTGAAGTCGCAACTCCAACGATGACGACGAAACATCTTATTACTGTTTAATCCGAGCGAAAATAACAAAGATTTCGTTTCGAATCGGAGCGATGCATAAGATTGCCATCGTGTCCGTCCTTCGCCAAAACTCATTTTCTTCAACAGTTTTCCTTTTTATTCACTTCCACATTGAATAAATTTAATTTGTGAAATCGAGCAAGCGACGTATTTATTAAAATAACTTACAGAAACAACTGTGTTAGTTATTGACTTGTTATTGAATTTTTTGTTAGTGATCTAACTGATTGCCCCTGCAGTCTTTAAAATTGCTACGATTATAGAAGGATTGAGGTGGATTGCTCGTAACTTTGGTATATACCATCGTAACCGCCATTGACAATGACAAAATATCTAAACTATAATGATTACTATTATTTAGTTGTCAAAAATTTATAAATTACATACTTAGTCTCATACAGATAGAATATCACTAGATGGCGCCATCTAATTAAGATAGTAAAAAAGCGAGCTCCGTAATAAATTTAATTTAAAATTATAAAATGAGTGTTAAACCACATGATTATGTATTAAAATAGTGTATAACAGTCTAATTCATATGTACAAGTGTTAGCAGAGTGCTAAACTAAACAGTGACCAAGTGAAATACAAAATATTAAATGATCCAAAAAACTCTAATAACAATAAAATAAACAATATAATAATCATGGACCATCATAAATGTATCTAATCTTATCAACGTAACATGTGTACATTGTTAAAATTGTGATTTACGAACAAAAACGTTATTATATTTCTTTTGAACAAAGTTGTGGAATGAAGAAAAAATTCCAATGCTATGATTCATATCAACCGATTCGCTTTATTTAAAAATCTCATCCATTAGCAAGCAATGAACAATTTCGCATTTACACATTAAGTACTCCGTGGCGTAAGGCTCATTGATCAGGAAATTACTCGTGCGCCCCAAGATCGATCCCCAGTTGGGTCTGTCACTTTTTGAAGGAAGTTTAAAATAAAAATTGTAGAATATTGATATCGTGACTTGCGGAATAGAGTATATGAACAAATATTAAAAATAAAATTTACATAGAAGAATTTCAAATAATGACTTCTCCACAGCATGTCACATTTCGCAGAATGCGAACGAAATCGGATTCGAATATGGCTGATTACTCGACGTGTACTATTGATATGGAAACGGACAGTGATGGAAGCTTGTCAAGTTTACCTGATCTATCTACACAGCAACACGAAGACCTAAGAAAAATGAAGGAACGGGTCGCCAAACTTGAATCGGAGCTATGCAGTGCTCATCGAGAAGTTGAATCTCTTTCTATAGAAAACACTAAATTAAAAAATGACTATGAAAATTTAAAGAAAAAGACAGAATTATATAAATCTTTAAGTGGTAATTCCATAAAATCACCCAAATCCAAAACACCCAAGAAAAGGAATCTTACAAGAGACAAACAAACACAGACGGAATCGAAATCAACACTTATTGTGACTTCACAGGACCATAGCAACATAACAGAGGATATACAAACATATTAACACAATTTTAAAATTTAAATTTAAAATTTTTTGGAAAATTTGTATAATAAGCAATAACAAAAGGAACAACATTAGGCAAATAGCTAAATACACATTTCGGGGGAACCAAGACTTATGCCATTATCTACTAACAAACAGCACCACTGAATATATGTTACGTGACATTGAAACCAAGCTCAAGGACCATACGATGAGAGATTTTTGTATAATTATGATTGGTGAAGAAGATTTTAACACTACTAGCGATTACTTTAACCTAATATACTACATTAGAGAAACCATATTAAAAATTAAAAACACCAATGTGATCATCTGTACACCGACATATAAATATTGCAACTACAGTAATATGTTCAATTGGAGAGTAGAAAATTTTAATAATCTGCTTTACTTAGATGTTTTGACGTACGAGTACGCGTATGTCTTCGATTCTAATAGAAATCATCTAATAAAAATGTGATTATAGTATGTTTAGTAGATTTAAAGGAAAAATTAATAATAATGGCATACAAACAATATTAACGGGTATTTATAACTATATTAATGACATTATCAATACGATTTAATTCCTGATTACTTAGACATGCAAAACATGAATACCGAGGTTCCACAATCTTCGAATCCAAATGTATCGATATCATCTCCGTTTTTTCGGAACTAAACGTGAATGTACATTACTTCACCAAAATATTGCTGGCATTTTAAACAAAATAGATTTATTAGAAATAACGCTATCAGAGCTGTATACAAAAGGTATACATATTGATATTCTTTGTTTTTGTGAAACTTTTATAAAAATGGGCTCAGAAAGCAATCTATTATTATAAAAATATAAGCTCATTTCGTTTTACTCAAGATCCCACCAACGCAGAGGTGGAACCTGTATAATGATTAAGAAGGATTTAGAGTGCAAACCTATCTGTAATTTAGTTGAACCAATATTGTATCATTTTGAATATTGTGCTATCGAAATAACCACACTTAAACTCTCTGTAATTTGTATTTACCGAACACCAAATTCAAATATAAATGTATTTTTGCAAAATCTAGACAGTGTATTAACGAAATTAACGAAAGAAAATAAACATTAAATAATTTTGTGTGGGGATTGGAACATTAACGCGACAAAGGAAAATAAAACCTTCAAAGAACTGGAATATATCATGCAAAATTATAATATATCTAATCACATTAATATACCGACTAGAAAATCTTCCTGTATAGATCTTATAACCAGCAACATTCCTGACGCTCAGCCTCAAATACATACTCTCGCTCTATCTGATCACGAGACTGCTCAAACCATATGCTTCAATTGTTACGTAGATATTGCTAAGAGCAAAACACAGTTTTGGTTTGAAAAGAGAAGAGACCTGAGCCAGAGTAACATAGAAAAATTCATCTCTTGCATATCATTTCTATCTTTTTCTGAACTTTATGAGATAGATGACACTAATGTAGCTTTTAATCATTTCCACGAAACGTTGTCTCTTTTTTATAATTTGTGTTTTCCTATTTTGAAAGTAAAAATTTCAAATAAAAATGTTAATTCTAAATGGATTACAAAAGGGATAAAGAAATGTTGCATAATAAAACGTACTTTATACCTAAAATATCGTTTAACGGCTGCCCGTAAAAATCACTACCTAAAGATCTATAACAATTATAACAAAATCTTAAAACGATGTATTTTACATGCTCAGAAGTCGGAAAATACGAATTACATTCTTCGTTCTAACAATAAATGTAAAGCTGCCTGGAATATTATTAAGAATAAAAATTGGAAATAATGGTGCGTCCGATATTGATTGTATCACGCTTGATCAGAACACGTACACCCATGCCAATACGATAGTCAATAAGTTTAATAACTTCTTTATTAATTTGACAAATAAACCTATTAAATCAAAAACATGCATTGACTACAAACATCCTAAATCTGACATTAATAATACTATTTACTTGACTCCGACTAATGACATTGCTATATTCAATATTATCAATTCTTTAAATACAACCAACTCAACTGGCTATGACGATATTAATACTAAAATTCTTAAACGCTGTTCTAAGTTTATATCTCTTCCACTTAGCTATATTGTTAACTTATCACTAACTCAAGGTATATTTCCCACAAGGCTAAAATTTTCCATAGTTAAACCACTACTCAAAAAAGGAGATAAATGTGATATGAATAATTATCGTCCCATCACTCTCATACCAGTTATTTCAAAAATATTTGAAAAATCTATGTATAATAAACTATACTCATTCGTGACAAAACACAAAATATTAAGCGAAGAACAGTTTGGTTTTCGAAGAAATAAATCAACTACTCTTGCCTGTTTCAGTCTTATGAAGCTAGTTACTACTAGTCTCAATGATAAAACGCCTGTGCTGTCTGTGTTCCTCGATATGTCCAAAGCATTTGATTTCGTGGATCACAGGCTGCTACTCTTCAAACTCAATCGTTATGGAATTCGAGGCAATGCGTTAAATTGGCTAGAAAGCTACCTAAATGAACGGCAACAATGCGTAGAAATCTCCAGGCGCACAATGTCGGATAAAAAGGTATACAAATCTGCCTACCGTCAAAACTCTTATGGTGTTCCTCAGGGGAGCATATTAGGTCCCTTTTTGTTCCTACTGTATATAAATGATTTACCCAATGTTACCCCACATAAATGTATTTTATACGCTGACGATACAACGATTAGTATCAAATTTACCGATAGCAGTATTACCAATTATGAAAATGAAATCAATAATACGCTAAGCAATATGATAAAGTGGTTAACTGACAGTAACCTACACGTCAATATCAGTAAAACGAAAATGTTGCAATTCCAAACTTATAATAGCAGACGTCCGCAATTACAAATAAAGTATGCAAGTGATTCAATCGAAGAAGTTGAAAGCGTTAATTTTGTAGGAATAACGACAGATAAATTTTGTAATTGGAAAGCACACATAAGTGAATTGTGTAGTAAAGTACAAAGATTTGTTTTTGTTTTAAGCAGAATAACTCACATAGCTGGTATCGAAGCCGCTTTATATGCGTATCATGGATATGTCTCATCAATTTTGCGCTATGGTATTATAATATGGGGAAACTCGGTTGACATCATCAATGTTTTCAGAGCCCAAAAAAAGTGTATTAGAGCAATAAATAAAACCCAATCGATAGAAAGTTGTGTTCCTCTTTTTAAAAATAATAAAATATTACCTCTCCCAGCTTTATATATATTCGAAATCTGTATCTTTGTACACAAAAATATAAGCCTGTTTGAGACACATAATGAAGTTGTAATTAGAAAAAGTCGAAAAATGCGTAAATTATATGTACCCCAGCAAAGAATAGAACTTTTTCCTAGGAATGTTTATTGCATGGCAATACGCATTTACAACAAATTATCCGATATTTTTAAAACATATAACCTTACTACATTCAAAAACAAATTATTTTGCTTCTTGCTGGACAAATGCTATTACTCGACGAATGATTTCTTATGTGAAAAATTTGACACGAAATTTAAATTGTAACGACATTATAATAATATTTGACATTTTATATACCTATTTATTACTAATTATTTCAAACTTATTATTGTAATCGTTTTTAATTGCATTCTTAATTTTAAAGCTAAGTTATCTGACTATGTTGTTAAGCTTAAGATTTGTACGCTGGAAACGGCAGAATATTATGGACATATCATTTTGTAACACCACTGTAACAACAATATTCTAACAAATAAATGGATTATTATTATTATTATTATATACCTTTTCTCGAAGGCATAGGCAGAGGTTTATTCCACACACATTTCGCTGCTACAGTTTTAGATGTGTCATGGGCGCCGGCAACAGAGTGTCCAATGGGTGTCAGGGAAAAATACATAGAGAAATTTTATTATTTTTCGATGAGCGTATATTCAATCAAATAACCGCACGATTTAAATTTGAAATATCATTTACCTATGCAATATACATGGATAATTCTATATTTTAAATCGTTTAATAGTATAATGTGTAGATGCAGATGCATCTGCTTGAAAGTAATCCTGGCAATGTTGCTACTGAGAACTTCGCGACTGAAAAACACAGTAACAATATGCCCGACCAGAGTTCATTCCTCTTTTAATACAGAAATAAAATGTTTATACTTTTTGAATTGTGACCAGTATCACTTATAAAATACATATATCAAAGTATTAAGTTAAAAATCGATACACAAGTATATAAAACAACGTAATATTGACGTACATGTGTAATGTTACTTGTGGGATATTTATTCGACATGCAATCGCATGAATACTATAATTGTTTCGTTGAACTTATTTTAAAGCTCTTGTAATTTGTAATTAACAGTACATACAATTATTATTGACATGAATGAACAATCATGCGACTACCAGTTATACGTAGTATTTTATGAAATATTTATAACAGACATCCAAGGTAATCACATACTTCAAAATAAAATGTGATGATTACTTACAGTTGACGTAATGTTATTTGACACGGGTAACGCCTTCAGGTTTTTAAAATAACCTCTATAAAACATTACAAAGTCGATAAGCATTAAGCATGTATAACACTACTGCGCGCTTCTGTACGAATAGCTTTCGCTAGAATTAGATTCACAAACTGCCTGTATGTATGTATTAGACAGTTGATGTGAACAGAATCATATGTAAACTAATAAATGTTAACCGATAAATGTCATTAAGTGATATTTTATAGGCACTTAAAATTTATTAGACGCCGTGTTTAAAGAAAATCAAACACTTAAGCTAATAATATATAATGTTATAACTAAGGCATACGCTCGTATTCTTTTTTATTTCATTACTAGGTTTTGCGCGCGGCTCCGCCCGCGTGGTACTACTTCAATAAAAGCCTATGTCCTTTTTCATGTTTTAAACTATATCTGTACCAAATTTCATCTAAATCGGTTGAGTGGTTTAGCCGTGAAAAGGTAACAGGCAGACAGAGTTATTTTCGAATGTATAATATTAGTGAAGACGATTGTTGGTCTACCGTTAAAAGAGTATTTATTAAAGGCACTATCGCAATGATAAGCCGAGGTAGAGACCTCTACGCGGCTTAAATGAATTCAAGACAAGACTAACTCCTGGTTCTCAGACTACTGTAGTACATGTCTAATGGGTCACGTGTATTTAGTGAATAATTTACTAAACTTACGTGACATTCATCTCTATAGCAGCAGTGGGGCGACCATCAAACCGTCTCGCCGCGGTCTCGAGGTCGAAGCCACAACACGCATCTCTGACTTTTTAACTTATGTATATACATACGTAATAAATAGTTAAATAACGGGTGCTTTAAAAAACTTCCAACGAGCACGACTGTGTGTTCTCCATAATGATCTAGAAGATACGTAAAGTCAGCCCATCGGCACTGGGCCAGCTTGGTGGATACTGATCTAAGCTACTTATCCTTAGAGAAGGCAAGTGCCGAACAGTGACGCTGAATTGTTATTTAACTTTCCAACCAATCAAACAAATCGACGTCATCGACTTTCCACTATTAATTATTCGGGTTTGCTACAAGAGGCAATCGGTCTATAAAAGGACTATTATCGACTCAAAAATTACTGTATTGATAGAGTATGTTTGAAGCATAATTTAAAGAAACCTCATTATAGTAGCGAGTAAACGCTAGTTATTATCTTTTCGTTTCTTATTAGCATGGTAACAAAGAGCTGTTATCGGATTCAAAATAGATCTCTGAACAAATTCTTCAACATTATTTCACGTATTTCTATACAACCGAGTACAATGGCATTCGAATTATTCAAATTGTTCTATACAGAGCGAAAGGTAAAAGAGGAAGATATATTGCTACAGATAAAACTACTTTCCAGACTATAGTGTTACGTGAGGGTTCTCTATTTACTCATTTGAGTGCGAGAGCCACAAAAAACAAATAGGCTCCGCAAATGGCTGTCCATCCCGACGGGCTATATGGAGCTCTGGCGCCGGTACTTAGCCGGATGATGAAATGACACAGGACACATTAATTATTCGTATGCACTAATAGCCTCACCACGTAAAGCAGTTTGAAGTCCCTTTTATACGCCACAAATACCAAATATAACTGCGTCTGTATCATATTTTGTTTGTTTTATGGTAAATCTGTTTATAGTTACGTGTAACTATATTACAAAATTAATTTTATGAATGACTGTCTAATTGAAACACGTTTGATATAGAAGCAACAACTTTCACAAAATCGTGCGGTTTTAGTCGGATAGTAGTTTTATTGTGGTTACTGATATGAAATTATTTAAATTAGTCTGGAATTTGATTCATAGGACAGCCTCGGTTACTAAGTGTATATTTAGTTATCAGTTAGCAAAATGCACAGTTGCCATAGCGCATTTTTATACATCTTTCCGATAATGGTAATCTTTCCGATGTATCTTAAATAAACATAAAAATTGATCTTCTATTGTGTATTTTGAGTATTTATTTTTATTGATCACTGTTACTGTGTAAATTGTAAAATACAATAATGAAGGCTGTTCTATTAGCAGACTAAATTGCACCACCCGACTAAATTCTGTTTTTTTTTTACACTCTACACCATCTAGCCTAAACTAAGCAAAGCTTGTATAGTACAAGCTTTGCTTAGTTTAGGCTACTAAACAATGGATAAACATACGTAATATATACTTTTTCTTTTGTAAATACATACATATTATATATAGAAATACCCAGACCAAGAGAAACATCCATGTTCATGCACACAAATGTTTGACTTGTGCGGGAATCGAATCCGGGATCTCAGGCGTAGCAGTCGGTTACACTAATCACTACGCCATCGAGGCATAAGACATCCTAATATTATGAATCCGAATGTGAGTTTGTTTGTTGGTTACGCATTTGCACCTTAACTACTCGACCGATAAACATGAAGGAAGTTTCAGTTACACGTTGTCAAGAGTAGAGAAAAGAACATAGGCTACCTATCAATCAGAAACAAAGAATTGTTATATATATATATATATATAATATATAACGGGTATTAACGCGATCATGCATAATGTTTACCTTTTATATGCTTGACGTTTCGACCAGGTTACACCGGCCGTGGTCACAAGCTGACTGGTGCTGCGATGTCATGTCTCCGTTTGTGAGGCAGAAGAATCTTGATTCACCCACACTTTTGGCATATTTTTGTTTGTCCATGTACCGTCACAAACTACACTCACGGTATTCCTATTACGTATGCTAGCCGTCGTATCCGTATTCCGTGAATTACCTGACTGTGCAAAACAGCGAAGTTGCGTATTATTAATCACGGGATTCCAGGTCGCGGATAATTTAAAACCATCATCCCTATTGAAATTTCTATGCTTTCTGATTTCAATAGATTCTCGCACTACTCTTGAATAAAAGTGGCGATCAGTGGAGAGAACTTCCGGACGATGAAATTCTATCCAATGATTAGTACGCGATTCCAGTATATGTTCTGCAATTGCTGATTTGCTAGTCTGCCGGTTCTTCACAGCGGCGATGTGTTCTTTGACCCTTTCAGCAATAGTACACTTGGTTTGGCCTATGTAAGAACTCCCGCAGCTGCAATTTATTTTGTAGACACTTGGCGTTCGTAAAGGCAAAACGTCCTTTGGTGTGCCCACCATGCTGGTTACTTTGGTCCCCGGTGTATAAATAGTGTTGATGGAATATTTCTTTAACACCGTTCCGATCTTATCCGTAATTCCTTTTACATAGGGCATATAGGCGGGTTGTCTGTTCACCTCAGGATGCTTGCCTCTTTTAGTCGGCTGCCTCTGTCGTCCATTCACTACATATCCGTTATTATTTAGTACCCGAAAATAATTGAGTTCAGACTCTAAATGCTCGGGGTCACAAAGATCATGAGCTCTGTTTTTTAATGATGTTATAACGGATTGTAAGTGATGAGGGTGGTGGTTTGACGTTGCGTGTAGGTATTTATCCGTGTGTGTAGGTTTACGGTACACACAGTGTGACAAGGGCAGTGTGACGGACAGTGTGACGCGGTGATTTTAACATCAAGAAATGACAACGATCTGTCAGTCTCCATTTCATAAGAAAACCTCATTTTTGGGTGAATGGAATTAAGGTGTTGTACATATGTATTGTTCCACGACCTGCTTAGTACCCTTAACAATGCTGAAGATATCGTCAACATATCTTTTCCACAGTTGTATGGTCTTTGGGCCAAGGCTTAATGCCTTCTCTTCAAAATGTTCCATCCAGAGATTAGCAAGTACAGGGGCTACAAGACTTCCCATCGCGATGCCATCTATCTGGAGGTAGTGTTAGCCTTAGAAAAGGAAATAATTACCGTCTAAGCAGTGTCGAAGTAACTCAATATAATTAAACGGCATTTCATTGTCACTCAGTCTGTCTTTCACAACGGCCAAACATTCGTTTATTGGAACATTGGTAAACAGTGATTCAACATCAAAGCTCACCATGATGTCGTCCGGTCCCAACGATAGGTCTTTTATAATTTTAACAAAATGGCGAGAATCTTTTACAAAAGACAGTGTTTTCCCCGCAAGTGGCTGCAATACTGATGCGACATGCTTCACAATGTCGTAAGTAGGTGATGCTATTTGACTTACGATTGGCCGCAACGGCACGTCATGCTTATGCTCTTTAGGCAGGCCATATAATTTTGGTGGTTGGTGTGCCTTTGGCTTATAGAGTTTATCATAGATACTCGTCTTCTGAAAACAGGTCCTTGTTTTCCTGGATCAAAGTTCGTATCTTACGTGTTACTCTAGCCGTTGGATTGTATGATACCGGTTTGTATACCTTTAAATCACACAATAACACACTCTTCCATAGTGACGTATTTAGTCGGCAGTTTCGATTTCCGTAATATTACCGCGCCTCAACACATCGGCGTCATTAGGCGGTATTTTATTCCGTACTATCGTCTCTTCAACACTGCTGAGCACCTTTTCGTAAGGTATACGCGTTGGTGTTAACGAAAAGTTCATACCTTTGGCTAAGATATTCGTTGTAGGTTCATCTAAACTCACTCGCGATAGATTTATAACGGTCTCCTTTAATTGTTCTGGAACCTTCGGTGACGTTTTGTTCTCAGAATACCGCCGATTAAATTCCTTCGAGAACTTACGTTCGTGCGTTTCACTACATACATAGATCATAGGTACGACTCGCTGCATACACCATTGCGTATGCTGTTTCTAACTACGGAGTCCCTAAAAAATGAATGCATATCTTTTAAGGATGAAGCCGTATACAAACGTAAACATTGTACAATGTTTATGCTACAACAAGCACATAATTATGCATAAAGTTCGTAAGATTTAAATATTAGTACAGAGTAAGGTGAGATCACTTCTCAATCCTCTCACCTCTAAAGTAGTTTTAACTTGTATTTTATGAAGCAGTGTCTCCGCCTATCGGTTCTAATTCTATATATAATGACCCGTAAGTGCGTTTTGATAATGTATTTGGCGTCTTATTCGACATCATTAATACGTTCTCGTCTCTTGAGCCTCTCTCAAGAGGACCGTCGTGGACATGATGTGTCAATAACCAATCACAATGTTTATTATAAACGTAAACTTAGCATAACTTCACCCCTAAACCCAAAGGGATATACAAAGTATCGTACTCAAATTTTGACACATTATATATGCTATCTATGCTAGCTAATATTTTAAATTCGATAGTGAGTGTAGCGACAGTATGACGCAGCATTTATTCTATTGAGACACGTGCATCATTTGCATCAACCAGTCGCTCCGCACCTGTCACTGAAGCAGAACAAGTTGTGTTATCGCGCTAGGACAATTAATTATACTAGGTCATCCATTGTAATAGACTAATAGTTTGTGTACAAGTAAAATAAATTGTGTGTGCGATATACCATCTTTGATTTACCATCCCACTGCGAGAACACGTATTGAGAAGAAGAAGAAGAAGAAGAACCTAGACATACATACTTCTACAGTGAGTTGTTTATTACGATTTCACGCTTTAACTACTCGACTGATAATTATGCAATTTCGCTTATATGTTATCAGGGAACAGAAAAAGACATAGAGTACCTTTCATCCAGAAGAAATTACAGATACTAATCTAACCTAACATACATTTACGCAAGCGAAGCCGCAGATAAAACCAAGAATTAATTTTTCAAATTGTTAAAATTGACAATTATTGATATCATAGCATTTTATGAAACGTGTGTGACGTAAGCAGCCACCACGCCGTTGCCGCCGCGCTAAGTGGATTCGAAGCACTCATGGAACAATTATTTGTGTGAGCCACAAATAACAAATAATTGTTAAGTGTAGGTATAATTTATATCCTTTAATCGTATGTTTGTATAGCCCCACACGACACAAGGCGTAACAAATAAAGCGGGCACTATCTTTTGTAAAATATATCTTTTATTCGGCAGGGTAACCATAGGCGAACGTTATATGACCAGCTTAAAGATATTTTGGCTTAAGGTAATATTAAGAAGTAATTGAAAAGCATGTATAGAGAATGTAATGAGGGATAAGTAAAGGAAAAGACACATGCGAGGATCATAGCACGAAGAATCCGTAGTCTATATATACCTAATACTACGGAAAATACCCAAAAGGCGATGCTACTAAACAAACACGATAACAAGCGCATAACCTGGAATACCAATAATTAAAAAAATATTGAAATTTAAATTTAAATTTATTTATTTGCTGAATAAAAGTGTATACAGATGTCAAATTAACAATATTGATTCTCTTTGCCCTACCTTCTAGGCATGCAAATATCTTAAGTACATTTACTGTTTCAAAAAAGACCATGCGTTAATTTATAATATGTAAGACAATATTATTTAAATATTTAACAGAAATAAAAATTGTTTTTATAAAGTTAAAGTGCCACAATGTAAAATTAAAATAATAATATAATACAAAAAAAATAATGTCAAATTTTTATGCCAAGTGCACTGTGAATATATGAGTAGATTAATTGGCAAAAAAACGTCTTATATACTATCATTCCCCTTCTCATCAAGATTTTCACTTAATGAGTAGTAACATTTTATCAGATCCTGGAGGCGCTTTTTAAAAACGTGTAAATATTCCATATTTGCTATGGTTTTAGGTAACTTATTGGTACTTTACAGAAATAGCTTTTTTGCATTAGCGGTGTTTTGCTAGGAACAACACAAAAATGACTCTAAATCTTTGAATCGTGCCAGAACTTACAATTGGTACATACACATATATACACGTACTTACATTGACGTTGAGGCGGTCAGTTAACATTTTTTATTTCTTCATAAAATGGAATCTTTACGTAACATAATATACAAGTATATACATCTATAGAATAAGCATTGCCAATTAATGTGGCAATGCTGCCAGTCTTCTGGGCACACTACCAGTCGACTGTTGAGGAATTCTATGACACCTATTAGAGGGCTTTAGCTTTTATTTTTATTTTTCTGTTTTATAATATTTTCGGTATAAGTTAGTTTTAAATGATTGTCTCTATTGATAAAATTCATAAAATAAACTTCCATATTTATACAAACTAGAGCCGGCGTGCTTCACTAAAGCTACACATTACTGACCTTCAAATTTACCAAGCGTAATCTTTACGGTTGGTTTAACGCATAATCTGATTTCAAACAATCCGATCCGAATTTTGAAGTTTATAGCAACTTTTTGCTTTTGCTGGAATCAAACGGAATAATTGATTATTAACTTATAAGGACATAATAACTGTCAAAGTAAACTTAAGTTAAAATCTATTTATGTTACTTAGTAAAAATGTTCTTTATAATATTGTCTTACCTTTACGCGAATATATAACATTCGCGTAAACGTAAGACAATATTAAATTTAAATTAAACTTATTTATATGGATTTTATCGCGTTTCTTATTTTTCTTTTATAAAACACATTATGGAACATATTATGTTCGATAAACAATAGATGGATAACTTTAAGTAACAGATTATACAGCTTATTATTTCAAAGAATGTCTCAAAATATTACCCGAAAATATATAACGGCGCTGTCTACTTTATATTACTTATTACTCAATATGTCTGCGTGAAGGTACAAATAAAAGCAATTCTAACTAATATTATAAATATGAGTTTGTTTTGTAACGCTTTCTACGTCTTAACTACTCGACCAATCATCCTGATATTTCGCATACACGTTGCTAGGGATCATAACCTACATTTACACGAGTGAAGAAGCCGTGGGCAAAATCTAGTAATTGATACTTATCAACAAAGAACAAACAACAATTATATATTTTAGATATATGTATAAGCGATTTCGTCATCATTTTATTTGGACACTAGATGTGCCCACAGTTTCACCCGCATTTATGATAACTACGCCGCCCCCGTGGGTCATAGCGTGATGTTATGTAGCCTATAACCTTCCTTGGTAAATAGGCTATCCAACACTAAAATAATTTTCAAATCGAATCAGTAGTTCCTGAGATTAGCGCGTTCAACCAAACAAACAACCAAATTCTTTATCTTTATAATATTAGTATAGTAGCCGTAGCATGAAAATATTTATATGCCTAATTTTAACGGCTAAATGTTGGTTTAATTTGGTATATATAGCTGTCACGTCTACCGTTTAATTCTTTTTTCCATGACGCGAGTAACATAGACAATTGCGCGGGTTGGTCACTAATCATCGTGAAAACGAACACACGATCCAACCGCGCAAGTAATCCCTCCGTAACCTGCACTAGAAGCTTGCACATATTTGTGTACATCCAAGCTACTAGCACAGCACTGTATTGAATCACTGACATATGATGCAAGTAACTATCTATTTGCATCATGTACCACCGACTTAACACTGTATGTTTTCTCTCGAATGAAACAATCGTGCGGGGCAAGAACGACGAGGCAAATACTGGCTAACCGCTTGACCGCTTGATTAGCCGGTATGTTCAAACTGTCAACGGCCTTTGACGGTCCTTAACATAATTGATGAAATTGCTTTATGTTCTTTCTAAAGAATATTTGTCTATGTAGGATTTACTATTGCAACACACCATTAATTTTCTACTCAATCTTCAGGTTACTATAATAATTATTACCAAGTGTATTACCAATACACAACTGAATATTTAGTATTCTACCCAAATAATTAAATGTTCTAAATAATTTCGAAAGTATATTTGTTTTATTATCAATGTTGTCTTTACACCTCAATTCTTGGTATGCAGAATATAATTGAAAACCTATTGTGTCTAGCCTCCGGCGTGCTTCTGTAACTTAATAGATTAAATGCTTACAAGGAATTTAATTTCGAAAATTATTAACGGGGGTTAATAATTTTCGAAATTAAATTCCTTGTAAATATAAAAATAGTAAATTTTCTTTTGATTTGCGTTACCTTCTTTATTACGTTCTCGATTCATACAATTTTAAAGTCAATTCATTCTATTTTCAGTAAAGTAAAAATTTTATAAAAATAAAATAAATCTCGTTCCAAAGCTAGAGCTAAGAAGTTGTTTAAAGAACTTACAGTAAATTTAAGTCCAGTTTCTTCGCGTAGCCGACGCGAGCTGGTTGATTAAAGCTTCTCTCTCGGTATATTGCAGTTAGTGCAGTCGCTCACTTACATATTTGATTGGCTGCAAAAAGATATACATATGAGTACAGTATAAATTAGGTTTCATCTATAGGTACACAAAGAACAGTCCAGCGTAGCGGGCCGGGCCGGTGTGTTTGACTTGGGAGTCTATTCTGTTTGCTCAGTCCGCGCAATCAGCGCTGCGACTTGTGTGAATAAAACTATCTGCGGCTTGCACACTAGCTCACCACTGCGCTCTAATCGATGCTAATATGTCAGAATGGCATAGTAGTGATTTAGTCTCGTACAGTGTATTGCATGGGCAGAGAAAACTCCCAAGTAATAATCAACGGCAAATAATATTTATTTTACAAACAAATAGCCCTTTTATATGTTTGTTAGTGTAGTTAGTTTCATTTGTTATTTTATTATTATGTTATTATTTTAGTTAGTTTTATTAGTTATTTTTCTGTATTGATGTTTTTTTGTATTTCTGTATCGCGGGCAACGACTAACGAAATACACCTAGACTCAAAATCAATATTAAGCCGCGTGATATTCGAGCAATTAGCCCTGCAAGTCTTTTGGTACTCAACAACTGAGAAACACTGATAGAGCCTCTAGATAATTTATCATGAACATCAGTTACTTACCTGACAGTCATGATAAATGCACTAATGGCTCTATTTCCCTACTAGGTAGGCCTTTAGCTAAATAAATAAGATATAGATGACACGAAAATGTATTAACAGATACGCTACTCAAACTCACTACAGGAACTGAAAACTGAATATCCACTTTTCTGTTCGTGTAGTGAGTGCGAGTAGCTCCAGATGCATTAAATTGCCATATGTATTGATAATTTAACTATTTAGATGTATGTATTAGATACGTTAAAAGAACAACAAAATAATTTCGTAAAATAAAGAACTCAGAATATTTATATTTTATTTATAAATCGCACCAATACATTCTGTGTCAGGATTTTTATTAAAAATACATTCGCACTACTCATACCTATATATGAAATATACAAAAGGGGTAGATAAAGTGTATTATACCTACAACTCACTACATGTTTTTAATTCTCCTTCAAGACGGAGCCGGCCTACTGCCCTAAATGAAAACCCAATGTCACTTTCCCCGGTTCAGAGATCAGCCATAATCGTAACCGTAAACTTATGCTACGGAATCAACGAGGTACTCTAATGATATCTTCATTATCTTCATACTTACTTAATATTATATTAAATAAATATTTTCACAAATACACAGTAATTTCATTTAAATACAAGGAAAAGTTTATCCTTTTAGCAGATCTTGAGCCTTTTATAAATTACATTCTTACTTCGCATGAGAGATGTTCACCAATGAATAGTTTAGTTGGTAAAGCGATGACACTTTCTGTCGTAACCGCAGGTTGAAATCCTACTTTGCGGATTGACTTACACCTCGTTTATAAATAAGATTCTTACCTAGTATTAGAAAGGCTCAAAAATATTCTTAATAAACTTTAATATCAGCAACCTATATAAACTGACTCACTGCTGGACACAGGTCTATTTTCAGTATGTAAAGCGTTAGGCCATACTTTATATATCTTCGAGAACATTATACATATATGTATAATATATACAAATATTTTAATAATTAACAATTTTATTACATAACTTTAAAACGTCAGAAATGCGTGCCTAGGGATCGGAATGACGTGCCCTCAGTGAGGCAGTCCAACGGTCTCCTACTAGGCTATCGCTGCTGTATAATAAACTATAAACTCAAGTTATTTAAAACAATAACAAAAAATTCCAAATAAAGTGAGTGAAATTAATTAAAAATTATATACTTTGCAGCGTGTGTGGTTTTACGGGTTTGAAGAACAAGCCAACGTCTGCGTAAAACAAGTAATCACGTACCATATTCTATCCGTGCAGTAAGTTTCATCCTCTGCCCACTAATTTAACACCAACTTTGTCCTACACACCTCATGAACTTCATCTTTAAACTTGAACAACTGCTTCAGTATATATGTATGTGTAGTGTATTTGGCACAAGTGATTCAGCAGTTTAGGTAGCCAAAGTGCTTATATCGCCTTCTGAATTCAAACTTCAAAATAAATTGTGTATCACTGAGATAATAAACAATCACTGCTTGCAACGCTTTTTCTAAAATTTGTGTAGATTGTAGAACACGGATAGTGAAAGTTAACCTATAGCGATATTATAAAGAGATAGAATTTGTTATTTATATGGAAGAGATAAACTGGTATATAGTAATATTCTCTGTGTAAATCTACTGAAACCCATCCTAAAATTCTATCACTAATAGAAAGCGGCACTTATCCTCGGTTACAAAAGACTATAATATTTAATGACATGCATCGCAAGGAAAACCGCGGCCGGTTAAAAGCTAATTGTAAATTTCTAGGAAACCTATTACTTTAAGAATTTTATTTTTATAAGCAACAGATTTACTTTTAGTTTACTTGCCGTATTTTTAACATTTGATTATATTACATTGATGCCTATAAACAACTTTCATAGAAAATTCTAAAACTTTAACGGAGTTTCAGTACGCTAGAAAAGTTTATTTCAAAAACATAAAGTTCTTATTATTTTATTTTAGTTCTTGTTATTATATTGCTACTATGGTTGTTGGAGAAAATATAATAATTATAATCTATCTATATTTATATAATACTAGCTGATCCGACAGTCGCAGTCCTGTCAATCTATACAAAAATATATTTCATGTAATTAAATGCAATATCAGAACGGCAATATATATTTTATTTTCATATTTAAATACAATATAAAGTTTCGAAAGGATCCGCGTATTTTTCGCAATTTTTTGTTCATACAAACCTTGTCATGACAATTAGAAACACAACAAAAATACAGCCAATTCGGTCGAACCGTTCTGAAGTGATGTTCCGTCATACATGTGGCAATTGATTTTATTTACATATATAGATTCAATGTTCGAATACCTAATTCATTAATTGAAATTGTACAGTAGGTTTCTTGTATTTTAGATTCTCGTTATCAAGGCATTTCCGAAAATTCATACCGTAAAGAGCTTAAACACGGTTGTTTTTACAACCATTCAAACAACGAACTAAATTTATTCTAATTTTGATTAAATCCACTAACGTCTTCATTATCACTTAGGCTTTCGCTAATATCCTACTGATGATTAAATTATCAATTTTTGAAAACAGCTTGCATTTATATAATTATAATATAGCACAGATCTGAAAATACTAGTTGCCACGCATCATTACGCGAAGAATATGTGAATTAGATTTTTACTCTTTATAACTTAGCCTTAACTTTAAGAATCTCTCTCTCTATTGCAAAAAAATCAAAAATAATAAAACAACACTCGTTGATTTAAAATTTGTCGATTGACACATGACCTTATAAAAAAGGCAAATATAATTTTGTTTTAATACACATCATTAAATTGTTTATATTTTCATTGAAACGATAGTTACGTTCGCTGGAGCATACAATATGTATGAAAAAATATGTTATACCCAATCATACTCACGAAAGTAAAAATAAATAAATTTAAAAGAGTTCGTTATAAAATATGAATAAATATTTAGGCGAGTTGGTGAACGTTAATTTGTCCCGATTCAACAAACATTTTTGAGTCTTCATCAACTAGATTGCTAGCTGCAATACATATTGCGAGGCATCCGGCTGCAAGCGCTCGAATAAATTATACTTGATTTTAATTCTTAATTCAAGCATTGGTAAAATGCAAAATGCTTTACTTAAACTTTCATTCTTGTTATGCTATTTGTTCACTGAAGTAACTGTTGAGGAAGATGTCTTTTTGTTCATTCAAGCAACTATCGAGGAAGATGTCTTTTAATGTCATAAATTTGTATTAATTAAATACATGTCCACTTTGCCTCCTTACTACTTACAAACATACAAACGTTGCGAGAAAGGAATGAACTCAAAGATGGCTCTAAAATCATTTATCAGGCAAGCATCAGGGATAGCTATAATCATTTTTATTAATGCTTTTCATTAAACTAATAAGTCTCTTGAAAACGTATTGAAAGCACGTGTCGCCATAAATAAAGTATATGACTGTTAAGAGTTCCGTACAAATGGAAATAACAGTACCAAAATGACGCGTTTTTTTCTAGTTGTCCATCGCTCTATGTGATAGTTGTTTTCCGATGGTTTTCGCTTGCGTTATCATTATCACATCAGCTACAAAGTCTTGTCAAGACCTACACACGGCTATCATCTATTCCGTGGTATTATATATGTATACCTATATATAATATCGACTTTAAATATGATATAGATTTAAATAAAGCTTGCTACCTATATTGTAAAGTAAACAAATATTGCAATAAGAGCCGAAAAGCGTCGAATGCAAAAATAATAAGATTATTAGATCAAATGCGATATCGCATAAACTGGCTTCATTTGCACGTTATAAAATATATTTTCATTACCTTTTATACCGCGGTAATTGGCCGACTTATGAATAAATTGGCTAAACATTTACCATTCCTGCTCCCTGTGTCTTATCGCTGAAATTTGCAAACCGTATAGAAATCAGAAATACCCAACTTGGATGACTTAAGTAGATGACGAAGTTTAGAGTGACTCAACAAAAAACAGAGAATAATTGTATTATTTAAGGTCAGAGGCCATCTTTTCTGGTTTCTTTATGATTGATCGTTGATCCCACACAAGAAGTAGAAGTAGGCACACAGAATCGCTGGGCTAATGATTTTTGTACACGACGCGGCTGACATGCGAAAGTAACACTAATGAGCTTTTAAAACGACAACAACTGCATTATTATAATTTTCTCTTAAAGGTATTTACTAACATATTTTATTAGGAAAATACATACAAAGTAAAGAGACCTTACCTGTGGGAGGCTATGCAAACATTCAAACAATGGACAAAAAGACAACTAGACTTGGAACTAGAAAATAAGAAGAAGAGTGTTAAGTAGGAACAGATTATATTAATATCCTTGAAAAGAATAGAAATATAATATACGCGCGGGCTACATATGCATCATATGCATATTGCGAGTAGCAAGTGTATGTAGCCCGCGTACTCACATCAGGTTCAACCAAAACAGACGGTGATCATTGATTTAATCTCTTGGACAACATTCGAAATCCGAGCACTTTCAAAAATGGCCGCTATGAAAAAAGCAATGTGTCTTACACACAGTGCTTTTTTTATAGCACCTGGGTTACAGCTAATTGATGAATGAATATGTACATACATACGCCTATCTATATTAAAATGGATATATTAATCACAAAGAGAACTCAACTATGCTGTTTTTAAAACGCATGCTTTGTAATTCACTTAGCCTAAGCCATGCGCGTACGACAACGACACTTCGAGTACGAACATTTTCGTTTCACATTCACATCGATAAGATTTTGTTCTTAGAATACAGCAGCAATAAATTCTAACTAATATTATAAATACGAATGTGAATTTGTTTGTTACGCTTTCACTCACGCCTTAACGATCACTATAAATTTCGCATACACGTTATCAGGGGAACAGAAAAGGACATAGTATCTTACACCCAGAAGCAAGTACTGTTATTAATATAACTGAACCTGACCTACATTTACGCGAGCAAAACCGCAGGCAAAATCTAGTAAACAATAGAAATTTAAAAAAACACTTCTGAGTGGCTTTTACTCGAACCTGTAGTAAAGGCACTCTCGGAGTCCGTGCTATTTAAGATTCCAGAAAATAATCCCAATAGTGTGAAGTGTGTAGCAAATGTAAACAAAAAAAGGTAGCGGTCGGTATAAAATAGGTGCCTTCTTTATACCAGTCGGTGGCCATTTTCAAATTTACATTTGAATAAGAACTGAGATTACAGAAATAAATATATGCACTTAAGTTGTGATGAAATTGTTACATATTTTAAACCTTTTTAACCCCCGACGCAAAAACGACGGGGTGTTATAAGTTTGACGTGTCTGTGTGTGTGTGTGTGTGTGTGTGTGTGTGTGTGTGTGTGTGTGTGTGTCTGTCTGTGGCATCGTAGCTCCCGAACGGATGAACCGATTTTAATTTTGTTTTTTTTATTTGAAAGGTGAATTAGTCGAGAGTGTTCTTAGTTATGTTTGATGAAAATCGGTCCAAGATGGCAGCCGCCACAAAATGGCGGATAATATATTTTTCATAACTCTCCCAATATGGGTATCAAATGAAAGGGCTTGACTAGTAGAATACTATACACTATGATAAATTGCAAATCCAAGATGGCCGCCACCATAAAATGGCGAATTACATTTTTTTTCACAACTCTCTCGATATGTGTCGGGGGTTTTTAAATTTTTAATTTGTAGTTTTTAAATGGTGTTTATATTTTATTTTAAAACTAAATGTATATTTTACAGTATAAATAAATTAGCTGAAAATTCACTCCTAAGAGCCGTATTTATACATTTTATTTGTTTTCCTGCTAAGCCACTTTATACTTGAAGTCGAAATATGAAATCGCGCAATCGCAACGATTGCGCCTTGGCGAAATATTTTGTGAAACCTTTTCTTAAACAGCACAAAATATTTTTTTAGTATTTTACGAAATGGTTTTTACTATGTATGGTAATGGTTATGTACAAGAATAAGCTTTCAGCAACTTATGCAGTTTGGTTTTATTTATTTGTAATATTGATATATTTTATCCTAATTTTCAATTTACTTCATATTCAACTTTGTTTGAATTATCACAATCATCCGTCGTTCAGAACAACATACATATGTATAATAAAGCCAGTAAGTGCGATTCGGAGGAAGGTGGTGCGAATCGTCCCATATATAACAATAAACTATACATTTGGTTACTTACATAACAGAGGCATGAAATAATCCTTATAACGTCTTATAAGGAAATTTTGTAACTGAATATTTTTCTCACTATACTTTTCCGGTATTTAAACTGCAAACGGTATTAAATATTATTTGTTGTTATTCTTCCAACTTTACACTATAATGTATGCAGGTTGTCCGTATTGCCATATTCAAAGATGAAATAATAAACGCTTGAAAACCATGTCTTGAATACAGACAGCCCTGTTAAATTTTACACATATTTTGTTAAAAATTTAACCGACTACTTATTACAGTTCACAAAATAAAGTCTCCCCGTGAACATGGCTGCTGTAAAGCAACCGAAACGTCGGGGCAAAGTGTAAACTCAAATATAAATAGTTTTAATTAAAAATATATAGCTTAAATAGTAGTAAAGTTCAATAATAGTAGTGTTAGAGTTTTCAAAATTATGTAATAACAGTGTTATAAAGTAAAATAAACAACGCGACAAAATCCGTATAAAGTGTTTAATTTCAAAATATAGCCCTTTAAAGGTCGGACAAACAAACAGACAAACGGCGGAAGCAATAGAGCCTTGTGGTGCTCCTATATATGAAACCCTAAAAATGTATTGGCAATTACCAATTAGCTATTTTAAAATTGTAATATGATATTAAACTTGCTTTTGCCCCTGACTTCGCTCGCATAAAGGTACGTCAGGTTAGGTTATGTTAGTAACAGTACATTATTTAAATAAAATATAGCCTAACCTATCGGTGATAATATAGCATTCTTATGGTGAAAGAACTTTTAAAATCGGTTAAGTAGTTTTTAAGTGAAAGCCTTACAAACAAACAAAAAATCAAATCTGTTCTCTTTATAATATTACTGTAGATATATCGATATATACATCGACGAATTCTTTGAATAAATATTCATATGAAACACATATGTTCGTTCTAACTAAACATAAACTAAAAGCCCACCAACAAAATATATGCTACGTTTACCAGTATCAAATAAAAATGCGTAAACTATAACTGCTTGCATCCCCACATAAACTTGTGTTACATAGTAGAACCCATGTATGTATCAATACCCCGCTGCAACAGATATAATATGGTAGTGATCAAAAACCTCACTAACATAAATAACCTTATTTCTCATACAAAGGTCATATAAATTAGAAATAAACAAAATTATTTTCAGACATATCAAATACCAACTTCAATACTACTACATGTTCTACATGTTCTAATAAAACTAAAATAGAAATATATCGATAAAAATTATGTTACGTCACCTGACGTATGACCAACCACCAAAAAAAGAATCATCAAAATCTATTCATAATTGACGGCATACTCACGTAACAAAAAAACATACAATCAAATTGAGAACCTCCTCCTTTTTTTTCGGTAAATAAAGAATTAATTTGACACCCGTAAAAGTCGTTTTAAAATGCCAATATTAAAAGGAGACTAAAATTACTTCAGTTTGTCGTAACAGAATTTGCTCTAGTACCACATAGAGAATTTCATTAAAATATAAGTGAACACATTGTATCTTAAATTAGGTCAGGGCTTTATAACATCCATTCATTTTTGTGTGCGGAAGTTACACGATATGGAACATAGTCCCAGTTGACATCTATAAGGCTGGCACAGATTAATAACATTCAGTGTACAACACTGAAGAAAAGCCAGATACAGTTACGTTGACATATATTTTATGTTATATTTTCGTTACACAGCTGTCGTGCCTATTTCGTGAAAAGTGCGTCTTCTCATCAGTTTCGTTTTAAATTTTTGATTGATTGCGTCTTAATGTCGGATTAGTTAGCGCTCGTAAGCGTAAATAATTAAATAAATAATGTTGATACTTTTTAAAACGCAACTTGAAAAGTTTAATATGAAAGTTTTGAGCAGTGAGATAATGGGTGTACAGAAAATATACAGAATTTTGTTTCAGCTAGAATAATATCGTGAAAATTTATTACACACAAGAACTCTTTACTTGATGAACTTTATTATGATACTTTTAGCATTTTGATAGTAAAAGATAGTTTCAGCACTAAGGGCAGTGGCGCTGTGGTGAGGGACTGCACAAACATTGAAATAATGGTCACACGGTCATACAAAGATTGCGACATGATTTTCATGCTTTGATTTTGTCTATATAAGTAGCGTAGATAGCAAGCCGCCGCTTTGCCATTGCCATCGCACCAAGTGTTCGAATTCTACGCAGGACAATTGACAAAATACTTATATTCTACAAATAATTATAATATGCGAAGGTTGACTTTAAAAATAAATAATAATAATAATAAATAAATAAAGATTATTTCAAAAAATTGATACAGTCTATGTGAAGTCCCTGACACCTGTGCTAGGTGACAAACCTGTCTTACAAGAATCAGTGCACTCTCCCTTACTTAGGTACAATATAATCTTATGTAATAATGTCATCATCATCTAGGTACACGATAAAAAAATTAAATGGAAAATAATAAGAAAACAAACGGAAAAAAAAGTATGAGAATAATAGTGTAAGATTTTAAACTTAACTTATGTTTGTGATGGTGTGTGAGTGTGTGTTTCTATGTGCATGTATGTGTACTTGTATAGGTGTGTGTTTCTGTGTGTATGTGAATGAATTTCTATGCGTTATAAGATGTTAAGATACTGTTGTTATTATTTGTTTATTATTAAATAGATGACGGATTCAAACAATAAAAATGAAAGTATCAACTTATTTTAAAAAAAATCCACGGTTAGCACCATAGTTTTACCACGAATAAATTACACGACAAATAGAAGAAAACATAAAAAATAAAATACATTTTACATACGAGATAGCAATATCCTATTGATTTAAGTACATGTTACCGTGCTATCAAGCCCAACGGACATTACATAAAAGTGATTGATTTTGAGAACACGGCAATGAGACACCGAAGGATTGGGTCTGACTGCTGTAATGATTGCCCATTTCGGTGTCGTTAAGAGAAACGTCTCTACACATACGTGGACATGGTTACGTATTCACACACACATAGGCCTGTTTGAATACATACACAGATACGCGAGGTATGTGTGCACGCACTTTTGTTACAAAAGTTAAGCGTTTTCGTTCAATTACGAGGTATTTGCTGTCGAATAATCTATGAGACATCTGCTCCTGACGTACTAGTTAACTGAATAGATCATTGTTAAATAGAAATCTGTTAAGTACCTACAAGAAAGGTGTTGGGTATTGGATTTCTAAGAATAGATTTACACGTTGTTAACCCTAATCAGCGAGTCTAATCGTTGGTGAAGTACGCATTATCTCTAACGGGTTAGATTGTTGTTGTAACAAGTTGTTAAACGATAGGCGGCTAACGTGCACATAGCATCTGCGCTGCGACAGTGTTAAAGTATCACTTGCTCAATCATAACTAATATTATAAAAGCAAATGTGAGTTTGTTTGTTACACTATCATGCCTTAACTACTCGACCAATCATCATTCATCATTAAATTTCGCATTCACGTTGACAGAAGAACAGAAAAGGACATAGGATACCTTTCATCCTGACAAAACTCTGTTACTAACTTAACCTACGTTTAAACGTAAATCTAATCCTTACTAATACTATAAATTCGAAAGTAACTATGTCTGTCTGTTACCTTTTAATGGCAAAACCACTCAACCGATTTTAGATGAAATTTGGTACAGATATAGTATAAAACCTGGGGAAGGAGATAGGCAACTTTTTATTGATGTAGGTACCACGCGGGCGTAGCCGCGCGCAAAAGCTAGTAAATAATAAAATAATATTCAGTGCGTCGATTTAGAATTCATCATCTCAATATGAATATCTATTGTGGCTTAAAACCGTAACAAATATAAATAAATAAATATTCTACCACATACACACAACACCATCTAGCCCGAACTAAGCAGAGCTTGTACTATGGTTACTAGACAATGGATAAACATACATATATACGTTTTTTTTTTTGTAAATACATACATATTATACATACAAACACCCAGATCAAGACAAACATCCTTGTTCATGCACACAAATGTTTGACTTTTGCGGGAATCGAACCCGCGACCTCAGGCGTAGCAGTCGGTTACACTAACCATTACTCCATCGAGGCCGACAAAAATACTTACGAAATAAATTGAGTAATAATAAATATTAGTTATCCATCAAGAAACAGAAAAACATTCACTTATAATAACTACTAATATGGATGTTAACACGATATTAACACAACAAACAAAAGCTATAAGAGATACAAATTAATTTTGATTGATTGAAAATACGAAGTGTCTATCCCTCGGATAATCTCTTAATCGTCTTGTACGACGCCCTGAGGAGTGTCGGTGAGGTTGTTACGTATCCGGAAACCACACAGACATTATCTGAATATAAGCAACATTTACCACTCCACAAGTTTTGATTTCCACCTGCGGAACACAATTATCATCTGAAATAATATGGCTATATGTCTCTGCATAGCACCGATAACGTCCGTTTTACATTTTATAAAGTGCTTTTGTCTGCGGATATTTGTGAACTACGAGTTTATCTATAAGCCCATACCCAGATTGGTTATATATACCGTATTTTTTTAATGAGCACATCGTCAGAAAGTCAGTTATGCGTGCTTTTGGGTTCAAAGTTGAGAGGGATGCCTAGCCGATACTTATTGTCTTGATACTTCAATAATCTTACCACTACTGTTTAACTAATGGAATAATACATATTTTATCTATATAAAATATACTTAATTTATGTTAGAAGGCACCCGGAACTCTACATAGTGGAACACATGATAAAAGTTGCATAAATTACCTAATTATAATTTTAAGGCTCATTTGCTTAAATGGCGCAAATTCAAGAACGTTTTTAATTTGTGAACGAGTATTTAAATTGTATACAAATATGTACGTTTAATATTTATAATTTAAAAAAGTGGGGTACCTAACTGTGTACTGTAATTGCGTGCCATGGGACTTTGATGGCAAATGTATTGTTTTAATCTTGTATAACACCATCTGTATAAATCACATTTTAGCACATAAACGACTGAATTTAGATTTTTTGAAAACTTATTAAACGGTATTTATAATAAAGCAATTTTACAATTTCATGTCGGTAATGACTGCTTAGTCATTACCGACATGAAATTGTAAAATTGACATGAAAGTAACACCCAATCAGTGGAATTATTGTTGTAATGTAAGCACATTACAACAACACATTAAGTCCACTGATTGGGTGTTACTTTCCAATGAGTCGAATTCGCAATGTTGTTCTGTTATTTCTCACGCTCGCCATACTCCCCTTAAACGTCTCACCCCCACGGGAATAACTTACGGAAAACTATCCCAACATACGTACATAAATACCAAACTAACAAACGGTTTTCCGCAAGACGTCAGTCTTATTAGTAGTATACTTATATATTGTACGTAAAGTAAGAATGATGGGATACTGTGTCCAACGGAAGTTGAATATGAGGAATCGCTTTTTTATCCAGTGAATATATAATGCGAACGAGCCGCTTCGGACCGTTTTCCGTAAAAATACATTTCACCCTTTCTCACAGCCACAGCCAGCGCTACTATTCTCATTCAATGTGTGCACTTCAGTTTCAAGGCGTATTTTCACATTTCAAATGTTCTTTTTGACGTTCTCATTTAATATTTATACTCTAAATATATACCTTTAAATATTATTAGAATTTTGCAGCATAAGATCCGAGCAGAGTAGATGAAATATATATATTGCAATGGGTACAAGCTTTATTTATGCTAGCCACTCAAGAAAAGAAGACCACTACAAATCCACTGAGTTTCAGACTTAGTATTTTTTTTCTTTATTCTTACATCAGGCAATCCACATGAACGCACGTAATCATGTTCCCATCGTCATTTAAACAACGGCAAATAAAATATCAAAGCTCATTACGCCACCAAGTGGCGGACCACTCGAAACCATTACTTGGCTTAATAACTCATAATTATAATGGGCGGCAAAGCTCAAATTGCGCACGATTGTTCGCCAATAAATTCAAATCCCTCGTACCTTTTTAGAAAGTAGATGACGTTTAACAAACCGTTTTAGTCGTTATCATTCAAACCATAGAATTGCAGAAACAATATAAAAATTAATAAACAACTTATGAGTGGCGGCGTTTCCATTTAAATATAATACAAAGCAGTAAAGAATGTTTAATTTTAAATGAGTTAATGTATTAAATATCATGATGGTTGTATGTGGAACACTGATGCGTGCTTCAATAGTGGTCTGACACGAACCTAGTCTCGAGTGTATTGCATACGTATGTACGTACTCGTACATCATAGCCTAATTAAGTAATGAATGTCAGGATATACAAAAGCATTTTTGTAATAAGACCAAAGTAACAATGTAACAATTTTCAACAATATTATATTTGTTCTCTGAATATCCCATGGGCGGCATTCGGTTTGCTAAAAAAGCACCCCGGTGGCTTGCTCGATTCTGAAATAGCATACAATATTATCCACTTGGCGACTGACTCACCCTTGTGGCTCGTTGAAAACGGCTCAGACTTCTCTGGTTGTGACAAACCCTCTGACAGCCGCTCTCAGTTTTACAATATTAGTTACAAAAAAGTTACATTTACGATTATTATTCTGTGGCTGTTAAATTTATCGTTCCTTTATCCAAGCCCTTGTCAAATAACGAGTGAGTGTTTTACGATTATAGTACTTCCTACAAAATTACGAGGCCACAGATATAATGACTTAAAATTACTTTATAGATAAAAAGACAGTATGCTGAAAACGCCAATAAAATTGAAAATGTACATTTTATCCCTTGTTTATCCAAATGTCCACACACGAATGCCGATCGCTCATGCCGTAAAGGTACTGAAAATACAGTTGATGTGCTTTTATAAACAAATTGCGTTTGTATATGCTGTAAATAAATTCGACATAAATTCAGCGTCATGGCCTCAGTAACTGTATAAGCACAAGTATAATTTCTGATTATCCCGCGTTTGATTTCAAACAGGTCAGGTCATAATAATATAATATCAGCATCTTATTAAGTGAGAAGGATTAAGCCATAGTTCACTACACCAGCTCAGTGCACGTACACGATACATATCTTGGAGATCTAACATTATAAAGCACTCCGACATGCAGGTCTCCTCATGATGTTTTCCTTCATCGATAATTAACTATTTAATACACACATAACTTCGAAAAATCAGAGATGCGTGCCTTGGGATTGAACTCGAGAACTCTGCATGGCAGTTCAACGATCTCCCAGGCTATCGCTGCTTATCAGGTCAGGTAGATAATTCTTAATAGCTGCACGAAATATTGCTTGCATAAGTAAACAAATTAGAGAATTAGAATACAACTGTGCCTACTCTCAAGTTATGTTCAGACAGGGAACGTATAATCGTAGATCTATTAGTATTTCGCAGATGCTAAGATGGAAATAGTAACAATATTTGTATTGCATATAAAGCAACGGCTGTGTCGTGAATCAGCCGCGCCTGGTAGACACAATGTGTACGTGACCAGACACAAATAGCGTTGACCGCTGGACGCTTCACAAAATGGAATATACGAATACATACAAGTATATAAAATACTCCATTAATATATAACGAAGACGGTCCGTCTTTTTTATCTGCTTAGTTGATTTTAAATTTGACCTCTGTACTTTTACATAATCGTGATGACGTGATATTTATGTGCCTAAAATAGTGAACTCTATTGTTATTACTGTAATTATTATATGCCACGGCTTCGCGCGCGAATGCGCGTATAAAGATTTAATCATTTTTCTATCATTCGGGAACAATACTATTTCCTGAATTAAAGGTATGTAATTTTTTGTTCACCTGACAACTTGTACGCAAAGTTTCACGAATATCGGTTGAGTAGTTAAGGCGAGAAACCGTATCAAATATCAAACATAAGTTATTATAACTAGCTGCAATGTCTATTTAGTCTAGTAAACAATAGTCCTTTTCATAAGGGAGGTTCTATTGTAAACAAGGCTAGTCGCCATAATAGGTTTATTACGGTTGCATTTAATAATCAGTTGAATCCTACGAATATATGTATACACTCACGACTGTATATCTCTAAAAAGGTAAGTAAATATCTACAACACTACACCACATTTCGGTAGCTATCTTTTACGTTATTACGTGGAACCGAAATATAGTTATCAAAATGTAGCAAATGAGACCACAATAGCCTATTGTCGTCCGCGGTCACAATGCCAGACTCGATACTGATGCTAAGTTCTCTAACAAACATTCAATAACAATTTTCCAGACCAGTAGACTGCAAATTCCTAGAGTATGTACCGACTCCCGGAATTTTCCAGACTCCTGGTCCTGGCTTATCCATGATCTCTCAAATGCCGCAGTAACACAAGCGCCAACTTATTTGACAGACCAAACGGTATGTATGTATGTATGTATCATGTATTCAGATTGATAGATATTATACAGATTGCCCATCACACCTTTATTGTATAGTTTTCGAAGCATTAATAATTTTAGGAAATTAAACGTAAATTGGCTTCAATATAAAGTAGTTCGTGATAGAAATGTTGCGCAGGTCTCATAGATCGATTTATTTAGTTAAGCAATGACGAACGTGGCGAGTCTCTGAATGGGTAACCGCTGCTTATTTATTTAAACGCTCGGTGCCTCTGAGAGCACCGTAAACCTTCAGCCCCGGTTCTACTGCGATCCTGACAGTAAGTAACAACTAGTAAAAATTCTAACAACAGATCTTACCTAGTATTTATAGAGCTTACTTTGGCTAGCACACTTGTTTTATGATTGTATAATCTCACCAATTTGTTTGGTCTATTACGTTATTAAAACGTGGGTATGGTTTTGGTATCAGATAAAATATTTAAATGTTATCATTAACCTGCATCTTTTTACATATTTAATGCCCGGTGTTGATAGATCGTTATTATTGCTTACTTACATAAAAAGATTGAAAACTGCTTAACCCGCCGCGATAGAATGTTCTCTCGTGAAACGGAAAAATAATGAATGCTTAAATTTTTGGAGAAGCTCCAGTTCGTTTTATTTAAGTAACTCTCGACTTGTTCGCGATTCGACGTTTAATTTACGTCAAAGTTGATTTGAGGTTATGTAGACAACAGACATATCTTTTGTCTGAAAAAAATAAGAAAAAGAAAAAGAATTGGTTGGCTTTTAGGAACATTTCACACGTTATGGTTTGCATAAAAGTATATCTAGGATATTTTTTTACGTAACTGCTTTTTTTAACTTTAAACCGCATTTCGTTCGTTCGTTTATCATAAAATCATTATGTCACAATGACATGTGACAATGTGAAAATGACATGTGCAATTTAACAAGTAACATGCTATTCCTGTACTTTAAAAAGATATTCTTCCGAGATTTTAATAAATAAATAGTGAAACTAAAATACTTTAAAATAATTCACGAATTAACAAAAGCTTTTATCACTCTTTGAGACACGGGCATGACACGGGAGATAAATTTAATTTATCGACTAGTATGTTCTCTACGCCAGTTCTTATATAGAGGCCCATTTCTGAGGTTCAAAAAGTCTCTAACTTTTTATTTTAGTGTGATTTTAGATACTCATGTTATTACTTCTATTTGCATGAGCAATAGAGCAAAATACCTCAACTCACATAAAATCACATGCACCAGGTCAATCAACGTTGCCCTTATTTCTAATTATATCCCCGGCCAATAATATTACACAGGGTGAATAAAATCGTTGCTAGTTAACAGTGTTTCATGGACCGTAATATACTTTGATATAAATAAAGTGGTATAACGGTAAATTTATTATACATTTCTAAGAAATATAAAATTGCGTAATTGTGAGGATGACCTAATAAAAATGCTGGAGCCTTATTAAGCTTTATTCGATCACATTTATATTTCGCTTTACCGTTGCTTGATACTTATTATTTTATTTATATTCATAAGCCATTCACTGAATGAGATTTACCATTAAATTTTAGTAGCAGATTTTGTTTCTGAAATCTTTTGAATGCATAAGATAGTAAAATAGAAATTCACATTTGGAAAAAGTCGAGCTCCGACAGTTGCTCATAACATTATTTTAAGTATTTTATTTGTAGAAAATCACCCAAGTGTCATCCGAACTTACATTTTCTGGAATAATATTCAGTCCCCTTTTGTTGGCACTCCAAATGATTTTTATGTGCGATATTTGATTATATTATGCATTAGACATTTCGGTGCTGTAATTCAAAATGTTTACGCAAAAATAACGTTTGATATACAGCGGGTAACAATAAGGTGAGGTCATATTTTATGGACCCTGTGGTACGGACGTAAAACTCTCAAACCTTTATAAATCTTGAATAAAAAATCTGCTTCAAACAGTATTAAAGGCAGTATAAAAGAATATCAAATAAATGTGGACAAAATATATCCTATCTAAGTATTTTAATTCTAACTAATATTATAAAAGCGAATATGTTTTGTTATTTGTTTGTTTTTTTTTACGTCTTGGCTACTCGACCGATCATCATGCAATTTCGGATATACATACGTCGTAATGGGCACAGATAAGGCCATAGGGTTCCTAGATAGGGCCATAGGGGCCATCGACCTTGCATCCAGAAAAATACTGTTTCCGAGGGATAGCTGGTATGTAATAATTATTCTTCACACATTTTTTTATGTTTGTAGTAACATCAAAATCTGTTTTATACATCAGTGAAAGTAGCTAAAGTAAAGTCACAGACACAGGCTTTTTTACTAGAAAAGTAAAAACTGTATGTTTCCTGAAATTATCTTTTTAATATACTTTGTGGACGTTGCCGCGGGCGACATATAGTAATTACAAGACAACGGGACCCAATTATGTTATTATTGTAAGCTGAAATACCTTTCATTTGTATCATTGTTATACGTTTCTCAATAGTTTATATACGTAGTTAAAAGTACCGGGCATAAAAATCATATACAACCAAGGCCCTTACTATTTATTACCCACTATTGACAACCGCCCGTGTACTATGTGATACATAACGGTATATATAATATATTAATATATCATATAGTACATCGGCGGCATTTCAATTTGTTATACTATAAAAATAACTTTATTATGTTATAACTGAAAATATAAACAGATATTTGCCGATTATTAATTATCGATGTAATTATTTGTAAATTGCGATAGAATAATGTACAATTTCTAAATATGTATAATTATTCTAGGTACATTTGGTACCAGCAAAAACCGATGAAAGAATGGATTCCTTAATAACTTATTTTAAGTTCTGTTAAGGAGCTCAGATTACAAATGTAAGCTTAAGGTATTAAGCATGTCGTTAAGACTTCGTCCTCTTTTTATCAAATAATTATAAAATTTGCTTGTTAATGCTAATTCATGAGAAGTTCAGTTCTCATTTGGGCCACAAATGGTCTTTAAAAGTGTCTTAGAAGTACCATCTATTCACAATAATCTGAACAGTTAAAACAATGAAAATGGACTAAGAAAATAAATTTCACTGCTTGAGTGATTTATACATACATTTGTATGTATTTATCAATGAATTAATAATATAAATAAATATAATCATCTAATCTGCATTTGTTTAAAATAAGAATTTTTACAATAAGGGCAATTGTTTATTTCTTTAAACACTACTCTTTATTGTGAATATTTATGAATTACTCGAATAGTAAATACTTATTTCTCAAAAGGCATAACCTCAAAAGTCTCGTGGAGTGTGCACTTAAAAACGTGGCATCATAATTATAATATAGAATAACGACTACTGCTTATAAGAAGCGCTTCTGATTGGTATCTTATATTAAAACGTCGGCAAGTGGAGTAGACAGTCTTGTCCTGTGGACTCTCGCCAAAGCTTTACGCTTTGATAGTATCCCCGTGTTATGAGTCAATTTAAAGTGGTAAATCCAAGAAAACTGTTCAAGTAGAGCTACCTTCAGCTCCTGTTTTTTTAATGGTTAGTTTTTCCCGTGGCTTTGCTCATATAAATGTAGGTTAAGTTAGTACTAGAACTTTTCCTGGATAAAAAGTACCCTTTGTCCTTTTCTGATCCGATGTTGTTAACATGTATGCGAAATTGCATGATGATCGGTCGACTAGTTAAAGCGTGAAAGTGTATCAAACGAACTCACATTCGCATTTATAATATCAAGTTAGAATACCACCTTAGTGGAATCTATATTAGTTATACTTAATTTGTACAATGATTGTGTGGTCGAAAGCTTCTTTACAAGTTTAGAAACAATATCTAATACCTATGCTTTTAAAGAAGTCAAACTTCACCATACCATAACTTCTGTATGTGAAGCTTCTTAGGAAAAGCAGTCTTACAGTGATATAATATAGTAGCAGAACCAACAATTGCATTGATGATTGATGACGCTTTTGCTTACTATTAGTCTCAGGTATTTAGGCTGTTATATTGGAATCAAATGTTTATGAACGCTGTCACCCATCAAATATTTTTCAGCGGCTTATTGCTTTATTCATTTATCAACCAGGAACACTGCTTCATCCCTAAGAAAAATTTACGGTCAGGATTTACCATCCATGTTTCAGTTCACCAGCTGCAGTGAACGGTAAACACTTAAAACATAGGGTCTTTTAAAAAATGTAATTTGGATTGTTCTTAGGATCTCAAATGTTGGATGTTTGGGTTCGAACTCCACACGGGACAAAAAATTGTGTGGTTCACAAATTGTTCTGAATGTTCTTTGTGTTCCTTGTCTGAATGTTTGTAAAGTCCCCCGCGACACAGGAATTATTTCTAGTGCGGGAGTTGTCTATCCAAAGAAAAACAGGAAAACGAAAGACGATTCTTGAAGTGGTAGTTGGGCGGACTCACTAATCTCTGAGCATAAATAACTTAAAGTTTTACAACATCGGTTCGTAATTGAGATCACAAGCTATTTCATAAGAATATTTTGTGGCTATGTTCCAACCAACACTTTAATTTAAAACTAGTAAGCCATCGGTAGCAGTCTATTAATAGCCCCTGTTAATAAACTACCTGCCGATGGCTAACTAAAAAGAATTATATTTCGTACATATCGTGCGTAACAACAAAAATGTTATAAGGAAACCGAGAATAAATATAATACTAGTTTGAGGTAACTGCTTTATCATCAAAGTGCAGTCTATCATAAAGAATCATAACTGTTCATCATCAAAATTGGGTGGTGAGACCCAAATACGCCAGAAAATACTCTTGAGCTCGGAGGCATATTTATGTTATATGTACGCACTCACGGAGTTATACGACTATAATAACAGTAACAGTTATAATATACTACGCCGCATGAACCCGAACTGCACACATACAAAATACGTCAGTACGAGGAAAACTTTAATAACAATCAAGGCGGAGTTTCCTCGCATTGTGTTCATAAAGACTGCATCAACACACAAGATATTTGCATCAAAAACAGATACAATCCGTGTAGGGACGTCTCAGAATATAGGTCGAGTATACCGCGCCTTGGCTACTTGTACTACACCGACCTAGCAAAAAATGTACTAGATACTCTCGGAACTCAATTGCCGTGTTGACATTCATGGAATAGATTTTATGTTAAATATATTTTACCTTATGATTATTTCTCTTGTAGTGTACCAGTCGTGATTATAATTATCAAGGCCTTGATAAAACAAGTCGCATTAGATTTTGAATGTTTAAGAAGATACTGCAGTGCCGTCCGTCTACTATAATGTAACAAATGTGTCCATATATTACGCGAAGAAAGAAACAGTAGCAGACAATCTAATTTCGTAGGTGAATTATTAAAACTGTGTGTTGAAAATAGGCCTTAATCATTGTAACTTAGTGTGAAACAAAGAGACACAAATGGAAAAACGTGAGGTGAGAGAAAAAAGAAAAGATACACAGAAAATGTAAATAAATTAAGATCGAGACGCCCTTATGGCACGCATAATTTATCCTCTTGTTCTCACGATACACACAGGTGAAAATTTGTTATAAAATACAAGTTTAAGAGGCCAATAAAATCAATGGCAATATTTATATAGCTAAACATATACACACGCACTAACTCTATAAGCATTCCCGAGGAAAAAGGTTTACTCTCTGGAAGGGACATACCCCTTATGACTCTCTTGGGTATCGTCCCAGATGTGTAGCCACCTGTTATTTTTTTTCATTTTACGTCTTTTTTATTGTCGCTGCGTCCAATAGACGGCTATAAAAATAGCGCCACCCCTATCTGCAAGTTGCATATAGGAGAATTGAAGATGTAAATATAATATCGGTTAAGTGTATTAAGTAAAATAGGCGCCTATAAGAGCCCATAAGGGTGAGCCGAATATCTACACGCTTGTAACCTGGTGGCGAGAGACATTGATCTTTAAATTATAAATGAGTCTCGCGAAATGGGTCGAATCAAATGTACGTGTGATACGAACACGTATAGAATGTGTTTCTTTGGTAGAAAAAGGTTGAACGAAAGCACATTTAACAGAACCTTTTGGGAATTCGTTATCCATCTACTTAAGTATATGACTGTTACACATTTAACTTGCACCATTTATTGCCCCATAACAGTTGTACTAATCGTAAATTAAAACAAGACATAAAGCTGCGACTAAGTATAAAACAAGGAACTTGATAGATATGGTCAATTAATTGGACTCTACTACAACTGCAATACCGCCCTTTCTATCTACAAATTCTCTAGGGGATACAGAGACAGGGGTAATTCTTTTCACAGATATAAACTACTAATCATAAAACGTAATCCTGTCTAATATTAAAAATGCGAATGTAAATTTGTTCGTTTGCTATGCTTTCACATCTTAACTCTACCGATCATAATGAAATATTTTATTTCATTTCAGCGAGCGAAGCCGCAGGCAAAATCTAGTAGACCATAAACCGTTGAGATATTACAAAATATATAGATTAAGAAATTACCATTAATTTATTAACCTCTGAGTCTTCTTCGAAGAGATTAATGAAAACACTATGTGGGTGTCTGTCTGTTAGTGACAGTTTGTTAGTGATAGGCATAGCTCCGGTACCAGTGGACCGATTGACTTGTAACTTGGTGTGCAGATACCTTGGGGTCATCCCTCGGTCGAATTTGAATATGGGCCTTGTGGGTCTAAAGACCCCCGAGATATAGGGGTCACAAGGTCATAAGGTCAGGGGATATCCACCAACAGAGTGATTTGTAAGTCCAAGGGAGAGGTTTTTACCCAGCAGCGGAACATTACAAAAAGCTGATAAAAAAAAAGTCACTTGAAGGCGAAGAGGTTGAATCGTGGGCTTTTACACCCATCTCGTTTTAATTTAGAAATAACAGCATATGTAACAGCCTTTCATCCCTACAATATATTTTATATAAACCCTAAAATATATTACATTTATACCGTAGGGGTTGAACTACATCACAGAATCACACATATTTTATCCGGAACAGAATCGATTTCGTTGCACCAAGCGTGTAAGTCACAAGCTATATTTATACAGCGAATATTTTATGATGTTATATACGTACCTATAGACATAGTACATACTAATATTATAAAGCTGAAGTTTGTTTGTTTGGTTAAACGCGCTAATCTCAGGAACTACTAGTTCGAATTGAAAAACGATTTTAGTGTTAGATAGCCTATTTATCGAGGAAGTTATAGGCTTTATAACATTACGCGCACATCAACGCGGGTGAAACCGCGGGCACAGCCAGTTAGATATAAGCAGCGATAGCCTAGTGGGAGACCGTTGGACTGCCACACAGAGTCTCGAGTTCGAACCCAAGGCGCGCACCTCCAACTTTTCGATGTTATATGCGTATTAAATAGTTATCATCGCTCGCTTTAACAGTGAAAGAATTCATCGTGAGGAAAACTGCATGTCTGAAATTTCTCCATAAGTTTCTCGTAGATATGTCTGTCAACCCGCACTAGGCCAGAGTGGTGGTCTATGGCCTAACCCTTTTCACAATAAGAAGAGGCCCGTGCCCTGCAGTTAAACATCTTAATACAGGGCTGATATTACGAGTATTATATACGTATATTAAAAATCTTATCATACACCGTTAAAGTAATTTTTAAGGTGGTTCTAAACAACAAATTACAGTTTTAATGAAACCAGAAAGGTTTTAGGATTGTGCCTTGTTTTATTGCATAGAATATTAAATCCACCTACTCTGGACCAAGGGCCTTAATAATTCATTAGAGAAAAACCTCCGACCATTGTGTTTATAACCGTAGCTTCACATATGAATAATTGGTGAGTACAACATTAAACTGTCTCATAAATACATTAAAACAATATTTTCTTTAATCTCGTATATTAAATAAACGCCTGCCACAACTTAAACGTCCTTACGTTATAGTAATAGAAATTATATATAGATACGTCTATGGCTTCGCTCAGGTAAAAGGTTAGGTAAGGTTAGGTTAAAAAAAAGGTTATGTCATTAACAGTACCTTCTTTTTGAATAAAATATAGCCTACGTTACTCGGTGATAATATAGCTTTCTAATCGTGAAAGATTTTTTTTAAATCGGTTGATTAGTTTTTTAATTAAGTCCTTACAAGCAAACAAACAAAGAATCGAATCTTTCCTCTTTATAATATTTGTATTAATAAAAACTAAAGAACAATCGTGGCCCCAAATACAAGCAAAGTACACCGAAATATTAAAGACTAGTCTCATAAATATAGGTGTTACGATCCAATTCCAAACTTATACCTATGAACTAAACATTTCTAAATTTGATAGATGGTTACATCAACGCTGAATCACGAGCTTTCATCGTCTTCAAAGTTACTGACTAGTTATACCGTCGACTTATTCTAATATAAACCTGATAAGGTACTCATTTGTCTAAATCGCGTCTAGACATTGAAGAATGTTGAACAGACGATGTTAAAATAACCAAATTATTATACTCCGTGATTGTTCTAACGTATTGTAAAGAATCGTGGCAGCGGCTCGTTTTGGTTTATAACTAACTTGTGTCGTGTAGTTTTATGAGAGTTTACAAGTTGTATTATATTTTCATATTAAGTTTCACCTACAGGCTTTAGTTGATGGCTTAAGTTATTATAGATTTGACTGTTATATAGAAAAACTACTTATTCTTCAATAGGACACTATACAATTATATTTTAATCTATCAAGTCTTAGAACACCAGACTTAATTAAAATCAATTGTGTCTGGCTACCGGTGTGCCGCTGCGACTCAGTAGGTTTATACATAAATAAATAGCTTTTCTCGCGGCTTCGCTCGTATAAAAGTAGGTTAGGTTATGCTAGTAACAATTTTTTTTAAATGCCTATTTATAATGCCTATTTTACTCGGTGATAATTTAGCTTTATAAAGGTAAAAGAATTTTAAAATCGGTTGAGTAGTCTTTAAGTTAAATCGTTACAAACAAACAAAAAATCAAAACTTTCCGCTTTTAAACATTAGTATAGATAGTATAGACTGGATAAATATTCGCCTTAAGAAGTTCTTACAACGCTTTAATGCGATGACATTACCTGACACAGCAGAAAGCTGAAAACCATAATACAAGCTACTAATGTTAGATTAAGATCGTGAGAGCACGGAATTCTTGTCCGGCATCACATGGAACCACTATTCGTCATTGTCCGGTGTACGTTCACATTTGTCACAACACATATTATAATAAATAACCCTGTGATGTTTTGACAACATTTAAATTGAAAGACTTACAACTAAGGCGCTAGTTTAACAATCAATTAATAGCGCACACTTCAACAACACAAATTATTGTTTGCCGAGATATTAATTGTGTGTTACTGTCAAATATTTGTTAATAGTACATGTCACTCGGTAATCTATCCGTTGTGTTTAAAAACTTTAGTATAACAGTTATTTAAGTGAGAATGTTTTTTTATCTTATAAAGGACCTTACGAGGAATTAATCATATGTAATTACTTAACTACTTAACCCATTACGCCATCCGTGCTGTCCAATATACAGGGTGTCCCAGAATATGTGAATAAAATTGTAACGGGAGATTCCTTAGGTAAGGACCTTTCAAATGTGCTAAATAAAAAATATAAAAAAGTTATGACCTGAGTGTAAAAATAATAAATCAATGTTTTTAAAAAGGTAGTACGACTTTTTCAGACTTTCAACTACAGGTGCTTCGTTTATAGCTTATTTTCATTTTTTTACTATTATTATTTCACCGTTTTAAATATAAAGTTCAGACTGTAAGAAAGGGCTACCGTCCCGTGGTACAACTGCGATGTTCAACTGGTTGTACCACGGGGAGTACGTACCGACGTGTATATTTTAGTTTTACTAAACTTCTTACAGTTTAACTTAGCTAGTAAGCTAAATTAGGTACTGTATTAAAATATATCACGACAGACAATGTTCCAAAATCATATTACTAGATGTTGACCGCGGCTTCGCTTGCGTAAATGTAGGTGATGTCAATTTTCTATCCATCGGAAACAGTACTTTTCTGGAATAAATTAACTCTATGTCTTCTTTTCCCCTGACAACATGTATGCGAAATTTCATGATGATCGTTCGAATAGTTAAGGCGCGAAAGCGTAACAAACAAAAAAGTCACATTCACATTTTATAATATTAGTTAGGACTATTCGCTCTGTATAAAGCATTGATTTGCCATAAGTAGTTAAGTTAATGATATAATTTCCGCAAACAGTAGTGAATGTGCACCTAACTACTTCACGTAGTTGCCGCTAATGATAGCGAGCAAATGACCTCATTGTGTCGAGCGTATTACATTAACTAGTGATAATAATACCCTCGTTTTGATTTTGTTAAACAATCCTCACTAATAATAAAAATGCGAATGTGAGTTTTTTTTTTATTTGTTTGTTTGTTTGTAACGCTTTCACGGCCAAACTACTCGACCAATCATCATCAAATCTGGTATACCGTGTATACTAAATTTCATGATGATCAGTCGAGTCGGTTGTCAATGGTACAGAAAAGGACACCTTTTACCTTTTACCCAGTAAAAATTACTGTTTCCCAGGAATAGAAAATTGGCATATAAATGTGAACTACTTAACTAATGAAATTCTTATATCCTCGATTCATTGGTTATCAGTTTATTAACCACAATAGTTTAAAAGATATCTATTTCATAAACATGGTTTATATTAATATATATTTTAAGTTTAATATTCCTAGCAAGAAGTAAAGAGCTCAATAACTAAAGTATAAGATTTATTAAATAACGAAAGGTACTTTATTTAACAAATAATACAACACAAGATAGCGCTCTAATTTTCAACCGTCATCGATTAAATTCAAATGTATTTATGAATATTGCAGAGCATGGCGCTGGTTGTTGTTTTATTACAAAGAGGAACATGTTGCGCTCCTCGGTAAATACGTGGCTCGTTCAGTTTCTTATATTTATAACTGTGCGTGTATTGCTACTTCGCTTTGTTTTCCTCGAAGACGCGAGCTAATGTTTTATGCCCACAGCGAATATATTCCTGTTACGGATCACGGAACTCTGTAAATGAACAAAGCATGTTTATTTTGTGTTTGGAGTGTTTCTTGTCAACGAAAACGTTCTTACACAGCATATATTTATTATATTCTTACATACCTTTTTGAGAATAGAATGAACCAAACCTTTATTCAGAGACTGCTTTGGGACTATAAGTACGCCACACATTTCTCTTTCCGTATTCAGAGGGTAAGCCTTGTTGCATTATTCAGACTTGGGTATTTAACCCCGGTTTTCGAGCCATCAATACGGCACAGCCCTTTATTGCGTAAGGTACCTAATTAATGCGTTACGAAGGGGTTATTTCGGACTCCTTCGATTTTCCGTTTGGGCCTATCGATTGAAACTTCATGATGAGCTTCCTCTTCGCTTTATATTCCATGAATGATCGAACTTAATTAACCTAGTTGCCCAGCTGCCAGTGCGGATGCAATGGTACGCAGGCTAGAACCACCGTTATGGCTAGTAGCCAAGCTGATTTGCGTTGTAAGAGCTGATTTTTCTTTACTGCATCCTTCATTTTAGACGGTGGTCTGTCCGTGTTTCGTTGATATTCTACAACTGCCAGGGAATATAGCATATATATATATATATATAAAGGCCAGGTTAAGAGCACCTTAAACCGGCGAGCGTGTATGAGGAATGTTATGGAAGTGAATGAAGCCAGAGAAGTGTGTCAGGATCGTAGCAAATGGAAATCCGTAGTCTCTGCCTACCCCTCTGGGAAACAGGCGTAAATTTATGTATGTATGTATGTGTATATATATATATATATATATATATATATATATATATATATACATATATATATATATAATCGAATCGATATATATATATATATAAACGATTATGAATCGATTTATCACGATTAAAATGTGTATTTATAAGTGGATAAAACAATTTCAATGACGTCATATTATATTGTAAACTAATAACTAAACTAGGTAATACCTGCATTATAGGTTGTTAGTATTCATAACATTCACATAGAATGCGCAGTATTAGTGAAATTATCTAGATGTGTGTGATTGGTTCGCACATATCAACGTTTGTAAAATATACATACAATGAGCTATTTACGCACAAACAAACAGATATGTGACGTAAATTTTAATGATACGCGTTAATCGAATGGAAATCGATATGCGATAGCAATTGTTAGTTTCGTAAGTCCTACGGCATAAGCTTATATTTACACTTGAGGGCGATTGGAAAGGTTTTGATTTCTGGATCGAGCGAAGTTTTTCTGCCTAGTTCTGTTAAGTCATTGGCTTTGCAGTTCGGTGAAAAAATATAAAACGAAACTATACGTAGTGCTGCAAACGGTCCAAGCAGTTGTCAAATGCCGAAACAAGCTGATGAATGAAGACAACTGCTAATGAATTCTACATAATAACAAATTATAGCTGAATTGCGTCGCAAAGTCGGGCTGCTACCGCTGTACCAGCAACACTGCCAACTTCATTAGGAAACGTAAATAGACGCGACGCGTAACGATTCAATGTTCGCCGATCAGAGAAAATGATACGGCGACATCCAACGAGCCTCAAAACCGCGCTTGAGTATTGAATCCGTAGCTGACAGTGGATTAGCAGTGGCTAGGTTGTAAATCACCTTGCATATAAATAAATTATTTAGTACCGATTTTCAATCGATAATACAGATTTTGTTCGTTGTTCGTTGTAGTAAGTAAAAAGTTCTTTACAAAATATACAATATAATCTACTTTTATGGATTTTATAAATCAATAAATACAAAACTACAACGTAGGACGATATTATTAAATCAAAACACGAACATTTGACCATTTATTTATAGACTAATCTCTGAGAGGGAGAAACCAGTCTCCCTATCATAGTTCATACGTGCCATCATGGACGTTTATGAGGAGATATAGTAATTGTCGTGGCCACTGGGACACTGTCACGTGACCAAAAGGTCGTCACGTCACCAGCAAATAAATTTCTTCTCACAAAATAATAAAATTCTAAGTAGTACCTAAGTTTACTTATACTTATCGAGCTTTCAAAATTGTGAATTGCTTAGCGCAAAAGACCTATTACGCTATCAGAAGGTAATAAATAAATTGAAAGATTCTAATTATCCATTTGCATCACAAAGTGCATCGTAAGTGACAAAGTACCTACGTAACTTTGTAGGGATGATATTATAAGACATACATGCGTAGTTGGTAGATGTCAGCAAAGCAAGTGGTTCGACCTCGAGATAAGAATGCTGACAAGAAACTCACGGTTACATCAAACGAGCCACGAAACACATTCTTATTGTCTGATGATATGATGATTTACCGTTGCTTCTAGTCGTTTACTACACTCGTATCACTCGTATATTGCGAGCCATGTAAAATAGGACTGCTAGCACAAGTGACTGATATCGTTGTTTCCCTTAAGGCAATCGAGCACTGCTATTCACCAACACAAAACTTAAGGCCATGATAGCAATATTCTATACCTATGATCTTATATAAGGCTGGCGTTACTCCTGCTGAAGGGCTACTTCACACTTGCGTGAAAATCCTGCTGTATCCTAGCTACTTCTTATGTACAACTGCTCTTAGTACGTCTGTGCATATTTTCTACATGTGCATATATTCTTCATACATATTCTTATTCACTTATACTCATAGTATATCAAACTCATTTAAGAAAAAGTTTTACATACCTAGTACTTAAGTGCAATCTTGAATTCTACTACTGCGTATTCTAGATTTACCGACTTCAGATATCCCAATTGTGTGTGATACTTTAGTACGGCTCCCCTCTCCTCAGTGCTAAAACATTATTAACAAACAAATTATTTAAATCACAGCCATTCCAATAAAATAATCTCACTAGAGATTTTTCTTTGCTAATGGAGACCGGCTATTAGAAACACCCTCTTGAAAATGTAGAGCGCTGACTAGGCACGTTTAAGGCGACGGACAGCGTTAATGCAGAATAAACCTATTTAAGAAATTCTTCCTCACTGTATATCTAAAGAGGAAGGAAATCCCCTCACTATTATCATTTTTATGCACATAAAAAGGTGCGTCTAAATTAAGTGCGTAATCTATAGGCGTGCTGGTTTAGCAATAGCACTCAGTATAATTGCTAAAATTTATGTTATTTAGTTCGCAAAATAGTTTGTTATTGTTATACTAATGTAGGTGAAAAAGTTCAGTAATATAGGCTTCCAAATTAAACCACTTTATACAGATTTTAACGCGGTTTATTTATATAATTGTAAAAACTAATTAACTATTTAGTAAGTAGTAGTTTAATTTCAATGTATAACATAACAAAATTAATCCTTTGCAGTCCCGTAATAGACACAATAGAAAATCTATTGTTATGTATATATAAGTATATATACATAACAATAGATTTTCATAGGTGATTTATCGGACAGGGAACCTGTTAAACCACTACTTAAGAGCGTAAACGTACGCCAATATTATAGGCTTTATTTGGCTAAGTAAACTTTCGTACAGTTCGTATTTAAGGGTCCCCATTCGAAAATACTAGTAATTTATTGACAATTTGATGGCTCGATTACAAAAAACTTGCTTAATGAAACATCAGGACAAAAATAACTTTACACGATTATTTTCATGAGATTACCATGCAAATGAACATTTTGTAGCACGCAATCGTATTTTAATTATAAATTGACAATTCTTTTGTCTTTACTTTCAAACACGGCATACAGTCTTTTTAATTCTAGAGACGTAAGACGAGACGTAATATTGCTCCAAAAAACAGATGCCCAGAGATTTCGATGCCACATTCGAAAATTGAATAGGTAGTATCATATTTGAACGTGTATCAGTTTATTGTCACTGATTATATTCGAATCGTAATCGAATATCCGAAATTTGAGTCGGGGTTTGTTAAAGGCTCAGTTGATCGTGCTAAAAACGCGGCACTGAAACAACAAATTCGGGAAGACTCTAAGCTGTTCATCTTTGAGCACGAGTTGTTAAAAATAATTCTCGTGGATAATTCAGAAATGTTAATAATATAATATACACAGGGTTTTTTGAAATATGCAAGATTTTATAAAATAACTATGTATTTTTAAAAAGAATCCCGTAATAGCATGTGGAAGAAATACGATATTTCATAGGTACCTAATATCATTATAATTAGCGAAGTTTTACTAGTTGGACTTGTGTATTTTTAATATGCTCGAAATAATAAAATAATAATGATATTATGTAGCAATGCGAAGTTTGTAAACGAATGAGTCTAGTCTGGGTTGGCAAAGGCTGTCATTAAAATTGTTGAATCTCATTTTGCTTTCAGATATTAAAACGATTAGGCGACGACTTCTATTCTAATATTGTACCGCGGCGTACCAACTAAAGCTGCAATGTAGCGGTGAAAATCATAAAACGTGCAAAGCATAAAACTGACGGAAATGGTTTATAGCACGCAACAAGGATGCGAGCTTTTTCATAGAGCTTTTCCATTTTACTTGATTGCACATTATATTTCATCGTCAGATCTTCCCACGTTTAGATTAAGGAAAATGTTACGTTGGCGCGGAATAGCCTTCTATGGCACTACAAAATGTCATTTAAATCAATAATACACATCACATGAACAACTATTATTTAAATAATTATATACATCATAATATCGTTAATATAAACGCGGTTACTGCGGGCAGCTTTTAATATAATTATTCGTGTTTATAGATATTACACTTTTACATTACGCGGCACACAATAACATCGAGTATAAAACGTGTCGCCATGAACCTTGAGTTTACCGAGGCGCACCCGACAATGTTACTAACAAAGACACATTTCGTAACACCAAACATCGCCTACCTAGAACTTTAGATCTAAGTGAAAAGAGTTCAAAATACAATGGAAATAAAACGTAGAGAATGGCATATGCTTGCTTGGATCGTGGGAACAGTAGGGAACCGACGCAATTTCTGAAAAACGTGACAAAGCTCATAAAAAAGGACAGTAATTTGGCCTGTGTCTGGGACGGGTGCGTGCGACGCGCGGGTTGAAACAGACACTACAACTCACCTATATTTCATCAGTTGCATGTTCATTATATCGATACATGGCGAGCTTAAAAGAAATGTCATGAATATTTATGGCAAATTAAATCAAAAGCTCCAGTAAACACACGACGGGTGACTTTTCTTACAGTTTTTATCCAATTGCGTCTAATAAAATCAAACAAAATATCACTTCTAAATACTGATTGAAAAAGTATATCTATAGCTTTTTATTTTATTTACTTTGGTTAATCGGTATTCATTACTAACATGTAAATACATATATGTAATTTTTGGGAGTATATAAATATGATATCCATTTTAGGCTTTAAATCAAATATTGGATAAATATAGGTACTGTATTGATAGACTAGCTCAGTATAATATTACTGTGAACTCTGCAATATGATCAGCTAGATATACAATTCGTAAATTAAACAAATCATAACTACTGCAATTTAAACTACAAATCATTTCTTGTTGCCAGACGAGCTCGACCCGTTCCGGAGGTGACGGATGTGGTCGTAACTTAGTTAATAAGCATTACTTTGAAAGCTAAATGAATTATTTAATTGCGGCAGGTTTGTGTAACGTAAGCTATTATGTAGGAGACAATAGGTAGTAGTATAGTTTGTTTGATTTGTTCCAGTTCGCGGGCACACGGAGGTGCGCGTGGAGTTACAAATGGAGCGGTGGGCGGCGCGCGGCGGCTCGGTGCGGCTTCGCTGCGTACACGACGTGCCGCACCATCTCCTTGACAAAGTGGTCTTCCTCCGGCACGGGACCAAAATCTTCCAGTACATTAGGGACAGGAAACCGCCTTATAGAAACTTCACTACGCCCGGAGCCGTGCTCAACGTAAGTGAATAATGCACATTTTCCAGGGGATCGAGTTAGCTATAACAGAAGCTTTCTCGTGCGGTTGAATAGCCTCATAAAAAACCGCTATTTCGCTTTCTCGAGGTGTGTTATTTAAAATTACGAGTACATTGCTTCTTGTGCTTAAGTATTTACACGAGCAATCCACAACTCGCGGTTAATTTTAGATGTAAGCACCCATTTTTGCTGGATAGTGTAGATTTAATAATCTTATCGAAAATATAACTGGTGTATTTTATTCCTCGCAATGAACAAAGTAGGCACGCAGATAGACATTTGTTTATTTAATATTTTGCACATATCTACAGACAAAAGGTTGAACAACGTATCCATTCATTGAGACCAGAAATAGTATAAAGACCTTTTAATTTTAACACACCTTTCTGTAATATTTATGTAACAGAGATTTTGACTTTAATCCATCATAATTCATAACAAAGAAGAACCATTCATACCGCTGCAGACAGTTTCTAAGTAGCGTCGGCGTAGTTCACGACGTCCTCGTATCATCACTCAGTGTCGCCGACTACTGAACAGTCGTAATAAAATCCATATCGTGGGGTTCCAGTGCAGCGAGCGATGCGTAATGCATATTTATGACATTACCTCATGTAACAATACTCGCGACGACCTGCAAAGCTTCCACTCAGTCACAATAATGAACACACTACGAACGTCGTAAATTTTGCATGACGTTGGTGCTGTTCAAACAAAGGTACGCGGTCACAATATGCTAACCACCTAATTAATCGAATGGACGGTACATCACTTTTGTCAACACATCACTATAAATCGTGTCTTACTTGGACAAACATCGATTATATTCACATCATTAATTGACGATTAAAGCTTCGATGAACACTGGTGCCGATGTAAACTGCCAAATCGAACGGTCCTGAGCTTGAGCGAAATGTTTATAGCGTTGCCCCCAATACATTTGGCAGACGGATTCGTGGTCGCATAGTGTTTATAGAACATGAATCAACCCTAATCATGTTGTGCGACACCTACGGGAATGCAGGTTGTGACTTAATAATTTAATTACTTACTTTTGTAATGTTCTTTCGGTGTTACCGAACACTGAACTCAAAAATTGTATGCACTTAATTATAGGTAACTACATTAATTACAGCAATTTGAATTTCAAGTAAACAACGATGCCGTCACAAGCCACAAAACAATTTGCATATTCTAATAATAGCTTTTATTTTATACTCACTACATATTAAGTACAAAAGGCTTGAAATGAAAAGGCTCCGTGCTGTGGCGCACTACACTCGTACTTACCTATATCTATTTGCCTGACCACGTAATTTGCAAGTTGAAATTCTATTCAGGTGAAATGTTATATAAAAATGTTCTTACCTCCACCGTAGCACTGTTATTTAACTCACTTAGTAACCTAATTAATTAGTTTATGCAAGTTGCCGACAAACTAATGGGTACTTTGAGCTAGATACGTGTTTAGTTGTATATAAATATACAACCACAATAATATATTTACTTTATAACAGTGTTCAGTTTTGAAGCTCTAACACTCCAACAGGGATTTTACACAGCTGCTGCATGCAATTATGTTTCATACAATCGCTGAAATAAGCTTAAACAAAAAATATATATTTTAAATATATTTATTTATTAAAATATATAAAAAGTATAATTATAATTGTGCAACCTAACATTAGTAAAACGATAACATATTTACAATTTTTGTGAGTTTAATAGAAAGTATTCATCTTCTTACTATTAAAGTTTATTGAGGATGTCATTTCAAAGATTGATGGCAAATTAGTGAGTCGTTTATCGTTATAAGCCACCTGCTCGGTGTATTTTAAACAGTTTTGACTGGATAATGACAAAGCTGGCTATGACGACTGCCTTTAAACTTCCTACGCTTAAAGAAATAGCGCGGTAGATTCTTATCTAATATATTACAAGAGTAATAGTAATGCTAGTGTTATTTCTGCGTGGCTGCACTTATAGTGTAGAAGCTTGAATATTTAACTCAGTACAAACAGTCTGCTACATAAAGCTAGCTGATTCTAATCCACAAACAGATTACCACAATTGGTACTACGTAACGTATAACCTAGTCATCACCATTTTGAATCCAATTAAATGTTTGTAAACTCTTTCGTTTTCAGACACGAACTTAAGTTTACGATTATTGCTGATGCCAAGCAAAGTCTTATTGTTTTATTCGGTTAAGACATTAACAGTAATAGTCCTTTATTAGATGGAACCTAAACAAAGCTGGCAAAATGTGAGTTTTATACACGTCTGGTCTGCTTTTCTAGTACAAAATACATCCGCTTTATCAAAAAAATACATAGGTATGTACGGAACAAAAAGAAATGCCTTTTATCTCGGCAAAACTGTAGAAGCGGGACACTTCTGGCTTTCAATCGTTATGTTTGTCTAGTCCTCCACTTGCTTTTTGAGAGATGACGTAGACAGCCCATTTGTAACAGTGCTGACGCTGTACGTAAAAACTATATATTTTTAGCTATTTCGGACGATTATGCCGTTGTAGAATGTTAAGAAAACCTTATTTATAAAAGCTTTGGAAGAGGTATTTTAGTCGTGACCCGCTTAAATTTCCTGCTGCTCGGAAGGAATTAATTTCTACAAAATTATTCAAACAACTTACCTATTAAGTGTAACACTTTCAAAACGAACATTAACTGTAATAAATTATAAAACACAGGCTAAGAACTAATCTATTTAAAATAGATGCTTAATTACATTTGACAAGTACCTTAATTCGTGTGAATGGTTATATAGCTTGCTAGATTCAAACACACTGAAACGATCTGTGGAGTCTCTATAGTATCACTCGTAAAGGATTTTATCAGTTAGATAGATAATAGATCTGCCTTAGCGACAGCACAGATCTCGTTCCCTTTGTAAATAACTATATATTATTCTGGAATATAAGTAAAGAATTTTTTATTCCTGTTTTATAATTTCTATATCGATTACTATTGTTTCATTTGCACAATAATATAAGTGGTCACCTCGCCACCGCACATTGCAAGTCGCATGCTGTGAATTCGATCCCGAAACAGATAAAACTACATAGATAAACTTTTTTTTACTGTGCGTGGAAATATATCGACTCGTATTGTTTAAATATTTGTGGAAAATATACCAAGCTCGATGAAGTGCTATAAAATTTAATAACTGAATACTCAATACTTTATTGCATTTTATCACATTTAATTTAAATTTAATTTTCTTAGATGGTAGGGTTTAAAATTAGTGATTTACTGTGAACCCTGACGAACACAGCAAGGTAGGAGAGAGAAGACCATACTTATACCTATCCGTTTTGATGAAAGGAATAATTAGTATTACAAATATCAGAATTTTACGTATTGTTTAATTGTTTGTCTCCGAATATTCGTTGATATTGGAAAAGCGCTATTCCAGTAAAAGATTTTTTTGTTTATAATTATCGATGAATTGACAATGCTTAAATAATGTAATATTAAACAATAACTTGCGGTAGTAACCGCCCGCACCTATGGTGCATCATTATACAAACATGGAAAATGTTTTTGACGCGTTGAACTTATTATTACTAGGACGTTTAGTCACTTTGCAATCCTTCCATTGGGATCTCTTACGCTTTTTCATACCGCATTTGGTACAGCAACTTGCTACTATTGTTGCCGGGCCAACATAAAGGTATTGGGTTTATCTGTTAAGAAATCTCAATACGAGCCCGGAGTTAGGAAGTTGGCGGTGTTAGACACCCCCGTGCCTCGGAAAGCACGTAAAGCCGTTGGTCCTGCGCCTAATCTCTCTCCGGTCGTGTCGGATTATCCGTCCCATCGGATCATGAGGGTAAGGGAACAGAGAGTGCACTTGTGTTTGCGTACACACTTGTGCACTATAATATCTCCTGCGCAGATGACCAGTCTCCGTTAAGATTGGCCGCCGTGACCGAAAATCGGTCTGGAGGACATTATTATTATTTGTAAATACATACACACTATACACAGAAACACCCAGACCAAGACAAACATCCATGTTCATGCACACAAATATTTGACTTGTGCGGGAATCGAACCCGCGACCTCAGGCGTGGCGGTCGGTTACACTAACCACTACGCCATCGAGGCCGACATATCGTTGAAGACTAGTTAGAACCGCCAATTCAAGCAACCCATAACTTCAAGCAGCAACTACTAATGGGCACTTACTGTTGCCCTTCGGCCAAGGATAATATAGCATGGTTTTGGCTAATATTGTAGGTTTGATTATAACATAATCATTAGAAAATCCTATATGATTTTAAAAAGATTGATCATATCTAAATATCACGCGCCGCGCCTGATATCCTTTTCGGCCGTTGTTGTATTATGCTCAGAACGGTTATATGACTTTAATTACAATTTGCATGTTAATAAACAGGAGCTGTTGGCTTCGCTTATTTAAATAAAAATAATACAGTTTGGATTATGTACAATATCGTGATCTGTGGTCATGATTAAATTATAGGCTGGATAATTAAATTACTAGCCATTTTCCATCATATATTTTAAGTGTATATATGTACAATAATAAAATCGTTTGCTGCTGAATTAGTTAAACTATCATACAAAGGAATTAATCCTTTATAAACTACTAGCTTTTCCCCGCGGCTTCTCGCAAAAACGTAGGTTAGGTGCTTAAGTAGGTACCTACTTTTAATAAAATAAAATAGAGCCTATGTTACTCGGTGATAATATAGCTTTCTAAGGGTGAAAAATATTTTTATCGGTTGAGTTGTTTTTGAGTTAAATAATTACAAACAAACAAACAAAAAATAAAACTTTCCTCTTTGTAATATTAGTATAGATGTACATAGCGCAACACGTTTATTTATGAAAATCACAATACAAGGTATTTAAACAAATCAAACCAAAATAAATTTATTCAAGTTAGGTTACAAGGTAACACTTATGAATGTCAATGTTACACGTAAATTTTTCCTGTGAATTTACATTTACTGCCACGTTCAGCAAAGCAAGGGTGTAGGGCTCATGAGAAGAACGGGCAAGAAACTCATGGCCACTCTTTTTAATCGCAATGTGTACAATATATGTATTTATTGTGTAATCTTATTATGTAATCAGCGGCAGGCTTCAAATATAAAAGTATAATATTTCGTATAAAGAATTATATGTAACAGAACATATACGAATTTTTACCGAAAGCTCTCTTTCACGTTAAATATTTTTGTATTTTTCGTGTATACTGATCATATGTTTTATAATAGGCGACGTTTGAGCTAACAAAAATCAGCGATAATACTATAATCAAACGAATTGTAGAGGTAACGATTAGTCTTGTTGTGGATGTCCAAATAAAATAAGCCTTGATAGATATGGATATATATTTACTGGTACCAGTTATTATTACTAATATAAATACATATTGTGATATTGGACTACAACCTAAGTGAGTGGTTGCGGGGAGACGACTGCCGCGCGGCGCTACTGTATACTTGCGCCTGACTTGACTACACAAAACTAACACATCAGCAGTGTCGCTACAGAATCGATTTCCTTATAGTCATAAAGGTTTATAATAATTGACATTTACTTATTTTTTTTAAACAAAAATGATTTGGATAATTTACACAAAAACGTCTTGACGATGCCATATCAAATTATATTAAGAAAACTTAATATTGTTCTAATTATCAGCTTTAGTGGAAGCTACAACTAGTAAACAAGAGATGTTATAAAAAAATGAAGGCATATGTAGAATCAGCGACGTTGAATTAGTAAACATCATGTGATTGATTGAATGAAAGTCATTCATCAGACAAAAGTTGCAATTTTGTTGTGCAGGATTTCCTAAGGAAAGAACGCACAAAATGAAATCTCACAATTTTATTAATAAAATGTATTATTAAAATCTGTTGATAATATTGATACCAGTTGGGACTTTACATTATGATTGTAAAACTAGAGGCGGAGGCAAACTTGTATCTCGCAACTTTTGGATAACGTTCTCGTTGACCCCGTGGCTGATTGTGACAACTCGGTTTATATTCCTGAGTCAGCTAAAACATTTATTAGGTTTGCCTGTAGGATATTTTCAATAGCAGTACACCTGGTAGACGATCGAAACTTCACCCTCTATTACGTAAGTTATAAACTGAAATACAAGCATGTAACATCTTAACTCAACTCTTTCGAAAGATTTAAGTTGTTCTTATGGTTAATAGACTCATTTTCCATGAATAATACAAGTCGTGGAGAAATAAAATAGAGCTGACGCGCTTAGCTTATAGACGCATATGCAGATACTCAAAGGCCATCACTCCATACCGGCGATTAAAGTTGTTGTAACACGGGCGTACTTACTTATGTCATTAGAGTAGGTAGATTTATTGATACTACAACTAATGTCAAATTAGTAACGTCATCACACTCTTAAGTATACCTACTTAATTAGAGTGAAGAAAGCACAGAGCACGAATCACGTCAGGTAGAAGCGCTGCGCGCATTATTCCGTGCTCTTGGACAAAACTGTCTAGGAGAATCGTAGAATAGACATGGGTGTAATTTTCACAATTTCACTTATAAAATTGAATATTTCGTAAAATTCATTAACTTCTTGGTTCAAGACAGTTTTGGACTTAAAATCCGAAACATTAACAGTAGCCGCGCGCCTAACGCAGAACCTGATTGCTTCTCTTTCTTTGATCTTAAATGAAGAGATGTCGGTATGATACGCTTCTGCCTTTTTTGTCGCAATGCTTCAAAAGCTGGTAGTTATATATTTATTTAAATTCGACGGTCAATGTACATATCGAACTTAAAAATAGTTTCGAAGACATGAGGCTAATTTATACAATCTTTTTACTGCATCATTACAGCCGGTTACATGTTTTTATTCATTATATTCATGGCTAGTCATTAAATGTCAAATAGAGCCGCAGAATGTTACCTATTAGCAATAACTATAACGGCGATAAGGCGGAAACTTTTCGAGCCCACCTACCCTACCTATTATTAGCCACTAGAGGAAACCAAACTAAAAGAATTTAGGAATACCTACGGAAATAGAAACTTGAATTGATATTCTATTTGCGTTATCATAGAACAGACAGTCAATTCCTATTATTGGTAGTGGCGCTAACTACATATAAGCCCAAAAGCCCAGGCGGTCTGGCTAAAAGAACATATTATATTTAGCATACCTTCAGTGTGATTAGGTAAGCAAATCCAAACCATGCGAGTTGAATTGATGAATAATGAGGAAAAACATGAATTCCACTTCATTTACTCGTAAAATTTATGAAGCAGCAGCCCAATGGCTAACGCAATGTGCTGACGACCGAGAAGTGGTTCCACTCCTACATATTACACTCCATATCTGTGGTTCCAATCCCACATACTGCATTACCTACGTCAGGCTACTTCTAGCTAAAGCATATTAGGTTAGCTATAGAGGTGAACAAAAGTACTTACTTGTAATTTATAATCCAAATCACTAGTAATTTAAAAAAAAACATTGGCATATTCTGATTCTCGTATACGGTAAGTACGTTACTGGGTACTGGGTCTATATTTATTAATGAAGCACTAGCTGTCAGACACAATCTTCTGACATTGCGATTACACCTATTATATTCAAAGACTATTTTATTTTTAATGGACGTTTCTGTGTTAATAACACTTTACGTATAAAGAATAGGTACCTAAGCGGTGTATTTTTTTTTAAATCTACTTTAAGGTCATACATATAGCAACCATTTACCATTCAATTTTAAATAGAATAGCTTTCTTGCTGGTCACATGCTTAATCTGCATTCAGACCAATCGATTTGCTACTCAATAATACTTTTTGCTTTTTGCATAAGCTCGCCGTCTTAACTTTTTATAAGCTGTTGAAGTTGATTTATTTGCTAATCGCTTTTTGATGTTGGAGTGATTTATTTGCTGACTATTACAATTCTCCTTTAGATTTTTTAAAGTCCATAAATTGTAAAGACCAAATAAATGTCTGATTATAATATGGTTGCTTTTATTATTGTATCTAAACTAACAATATGCGCTTAGCGCACATTAACACTTTTTCGTGATAAAAATAAGTGATTAAAAAATAAATGCCAGGATTAAAATAGGGTAGGTACCAATGTTTGATTTTGAACGCAGCAGCATGTTTGCTGCTATACAATATTATATTCTACAAGAAGAGTAACGTCAATTAATAATACGTACCTTTTTATTTTTATTTATTTAACATTATCTGACAATTACCCAAATTCAAATTCAAATTCAAATTCATTTATTAATGCGAACATGGGTTTACATTTTAGTTGTCACAGTTTATATGAAAGTTCTGCCACATTCCACCCACAGGCGTGCATATGTCATTAGTAATTGTAATAATAAACGAATTAAATATTTCAAATTATAAAAAAATAACAATAATAATTGGAATCATAAACGAATTAAATATTTCAAATTATAAAAAATACATAGTAACAAATATTATAATACATAATATACTACAACAGAAAATAAAAGAAATACAGAAAATATAGTCCAGTTTACATTATTTTATCAATAAGAAATTCAGTTACATTGTAGTATGCTTTATGCTCTAAAAAGCCTTTCAACTGTGTTTTGAATGCATTATTGTTCATATCTTTCCACTGTTTTGGCAAATTGTTATAAATGATTGGAGCCATACAGTATACACTTCTACGCATAAGTGCAGTTTTAGCAATATGTAACCGCAACCTGCTGTTATCACGTCTATTACGCGAAACTGTGTCCTCCAGTCGTGGAAATAGGCTAGGATTTGCTCTAACGTACATCGCAGTATCCAGAATATATAGGCTCGGTAATGTTAGTATTTTGTACTGCTGGAAGTAAGGTTTACAGCTATCAGTTGTTTTAAGTCTGAACATTGATCTGATACACCTTTTCTGAGCTTTAAATGCTATCGAAGTATCAGTAGAGTTCCCCCAGAAAATGATACCGTACCGTATGCTTGAAGCAACTAAACCATAGTACGCCGTAATTACGGCTTCTGTATTTACAATAGACCTTAGCGAGTACAAGGCATATGCAGAGATACATATTTTTTTGCAAAGCTTTTCTATGTGCAATTTCCAGTCCAGTCTTTTGTCGATTGTTAATCCGAGGAATTCAGTAGACGTTACATTTTCTATATTTTTATTAAGAACATTTATAGTCTGTAAGTTTACAATTGAGGATGTCCGTTGGCTAAAGTGCATTATTTTTGTTTTATCAAGATTTATTTTTAAATTATTACTGTCTAACCATTTTATTAAAGATGTCAAGGAATTTGTTATGTCATAATTATATTGCAATATGTCATTATTTTTACACGCTATTGTTAAGGTACTATCGTCTGCAAAAAGAGTTACAGGATGTGATGTGCATTTTGGCAGGTCATTGATGTAGAGTGTAAATTCCCATTCTACTAGATTTGAAAACCTCATAATTAATTTATATTTAATAAAAATCTTTAAACATTTTGTGGATCAATCGGTACCTTAACCAATTTGTACAAAAAATAAAAGGATTTTTCTGATGAGCCAAAATTTAAATTTTCCCGGAACTTTGAGGTCGTCTCCAAAGTTTAAGAACAATACTAAGATTATATATATTTTGTAAAACAAAAGGAGCTACGCGCGCAGAACTAAAAGACATAAAAACAAAAAACTTCGTTATGTTGTAAATGTATATTCGATATTCTTATTTTCATGTTTTGCTTACATTATATATTTGTAGAACAACAGGTAGATATAAAAAAATATTTAATAGTACACTTACTTAATATGTATGCTTAAGTCTCAACGTGTCTAATAGCCAGAGGGATATTACTTATTTATTTGCAATCGAATAACCAACAGCTTTACAAAAACGAACTAAACTAAGAAACAGAAAGCCAATTACAGTGTTAGAAAAGCACACTAAATACGGTTCAGGAATCATAAAGAGTTTAAGACAAAGAATACTAGGTAATTATGATTGGAAAACTTAAGGTTTAGTGATCAAGTACCACATTGCTGTTGGTATTGAATGGATAAAGGGTACTCGCTTTAGCCATTATTATATTATATACATTATTTATTAAAATTGCTGCTCGCACAACATATGAATTTTGTCTGTCGTTCGAAGATAAAAATAAAGACAGGTATTAGTGGTTTAAACCTTGGAGAACATTAAAATGTTACAATCAATTATATATTATAATAAACGAAGGGCCAGACCGAATTTCGGTCATGGCGGCCAATCTTAACGGAGATAGTAGTGCATAGTGCATAAGTGTGTGCGCAAACACAAGTGCACTCTGTGATCCCTAACCCTCGTGATCTGATGGGATGATAATCCGACACGACCGGAGAGAGATCTGGCGCAGGCGCTTTACGTGCTTTCCGAGTCTTGGAAGTGTCTAACACCGCCAACTTTAGCTACTAACTCCGGGCTGCTATTGAGATTTCTTAACAGGAAAACCCAATAACTTTTTGTTGGCCCGCCCTGGGATGCGAACCCGAGACCTCATGCACAGCATGCGCATTTACTATCGCTGCGCCATGGAGGCAGTTACTATTACAGAAACGATTTTAATCTCCACCGGTATGTACAGCTAATATAATATATCTTATTATAAATTATAATATATAAATTCTAATAATTCTTTTATTTTCTTTTATTTTACTCGACCGACTATACTATAATGACCACACTCCGCCTGATGGTAAGTGATCATGTGGTCCAAGAGCAGTGGCCTCCACACCATCTTCATAGCAGCTGAGGCGATGTTGAGGTACCTGCTTTGACAGCCTAAGAAGGGGCAATTCCATGCCTTGATCGTTCGGCAGAGGTATGAGGACCCAAACTTGTTGGTGTGCGCTCTAATCGACTCTTCCGTGTAAGGATAGCATCTGAGCCCACGTGTTGTTCTGGGTAGGAAAGGAGAGGGCGGGATAAGGTGGGAACTCTCTTCTACTCTACTACTAGATGGCACTAACTAATATTGTAAATGCGAATATAGGTGTATTTGTTTATTTGTTACGCTTTCTCGCCTTTTTGCATACTAATTTTCAGGGATCATATTCTATAGAGATATTATACTATCGAGAACGGGTATATTGTTCCCGAATGATAGAAATTTATTGACAAAATGTACATCAACGCAAGTAAAGCCGCAGACAAAATCTAGTTAGGTTAAAGTTATTAGTATCAACGTTGAGATTCAAGTATCTATATGTGACATTATTTGCATAAAGTCGTATAATTGTTCGAACTATGAGATATTTTTAGGCAAAAACACTAAAATCTAATATTTAAATGAATCAATATTGTTTTAAAAGATTCAATATTTATTTCTATGAAACTAATATCAGACAATATAATTGTAGAAGGTGATGTAAAACAATGATTGTTATTAGTTAATACATCGTTAACCCGATCTAGAAAAGTGGAAAGAAAATGCGAGAGGTACGCATTACATCAGCAAAGGATATTGTTTTTAGTAGTAAGTGTTTCAAGCAACTTGGTACTGAACCAGACCCAGAGAGTTGCTGAGTTGGCTTTAAAAACGCGCTGATCGAAACGGGGTTGGTGCTGGTTGGAATACGGTGAGGGTGGGTTTTCCAACCCCCTGGAACCATCCCAACCCCGCGCACTCGCGTAGTTTTTTTCTAGGCATTTTATAAACACGTGAAATGGAACGGCTTTTTGATGACAAACGTAATTTGTTTTGTCTTTTTTTGATAAAATGTGATACAAAAATCTATTTATGATTATTTATATACGAACTGCTCAGTGCAATAACGGCCCAACCCACAAAATCACTATAAAATAGTTAACTACTTATTGTATTGGTATTTGAACATAACATTAAAATCACACTGGCCCAACTACAGTTCTTAATAAAGGTTCAAAGATGGCGCTTTAAATGTTGTTCTTGCGTTTAGATTACAAATTATATTTCAAAATTACAGTGGACCATGGTCGCTTAGGCCATTATACTTTTTTAAAATGACAGGAAAATATTGGCCTAAGGGAGGTTAGGCCGGACTTATTTTTTAACATTTTTGTTTGATTAAAATACTGACACTTGGGCGATTTATTTTTTTATTGTAGCAACACTGTTATGGGAATTAACCGTCACTTACAGCAACGCCAACTTCACTCCATTCCCGTGCAACTGATTTTAATGCTGCGTGAGTACTGAGTACGTTTAGTGTAGTGTTAAGTGTTAATTAAATAATAAAAGGTGTTCAAAGTATACAAAAGTAAGTATAAATCGTTACATTGTTTTCATGCATACTTTAATGTCGTCCGGGTTATTATAACAAGAAACATTTTGATATCTTTTACTTAAAATATTAAGATGATAGATTTATCTTATTAATAAAATAAGAATATTTATATGCCATTGCTTGACAAAATAATTATTTGCCTAACGTGATTTTTTACAACTACATATGTCTAGTATATCGCTTAAATACGTTTTTTGTTTTGTTATAGAAACATGAGTATGTCAAGCTCAGATTTTGATAGTTTCTCGGACTATCAGGATTCAGGATCAGAGTATTTGCCATCCGCTGATGATGACAACAATGTGCAACATCAACAACCAAGGAGACGCCGATATGGAATAATTCGTAGTTCCTCCGATGAAGGTAACGATGTTGAGATGAATCGTCCGTCTACATCTATTAATATGTCTCTTCAAGAAAAAAGGAAAGTAAGTAGAAAACGACTTAGAAATCAAGCAGAATGGAAAAGAGAAAAAGCAAAGTCAGCTAGAGCTCGTGGTTTAGAATATGATAATGTTAAAGGCAATAAAGTACCCGCGAAAATATTTTTTTGTGGTGATTGTTCTTGTCCGAAGAAATGCCACACATTACTAACAATGGAACAACGAAAAAAAATTTTCGATAATTTTTACGGCCTTGGTCAGTATGATTTACAGACTGCTTTTTTGTTTGGAAATATCAAAGTAATACCAAAAAAACGTACATATGTACGAAATGTTGTAGGTGCTAAACGCCAATATACACGTATTTATCAACTACCCAATGAAAATGGCGATGTTACTGTATGTAAAACTTTTTTTAAGAAGACTATGTGTTTCCGATGGTAGATTAACAAGAATTTTACGCAACAAACTAGCTGAAGACAACTTTGAAGTCACTGCTCCATTAGACAAAAGGGGTAAGAAGTCATCCATTAACAGAACAGGGGATTTGGCTATTCAAGTAGTTGAAGACTTTATCAAAAAATTTCCAACCTATATATCACATTATAGTAGAGCTAACAACCCTAACAGAACATATTTAGCTCCAAATTTGTCCATTTCAAAATTGTATCATTTGTATTCCGAAGAAATAATTGAAAACAAAGTATCAAAATTTATATTTACTAAGGTTTTCAATGAAAAATTTAACCTACAATTTCGCCAACCACATAAAGATACCTGTAAGAAGTGTGATATTTATAATATCAAGTTACGAACCTGCGTTGGTCCAGAAAAACGCAATTTCGAAATTGAAAGAGAACTACATCTCAGAAAAGCTGAATTAGCGCGCTCAAACTTAAAAAAAGATACAAGGTTTGGTCAACAACACGAAAATGATACTAGCATTATTGCCTTCGATTTAATGAAAACCCTGCCGACCCCAGACCTAACAACAAATGAAGTGTATTACAAGAGGCAATTATGGACTTATTGTTTCAATATTCATGACCTCGTTTCAAACATAGCATATATGTATATATGGCATGAAGGAGTGGCTTCTCGGGGTCCTGCTGAAATGGGTTCATGTCTTTTACATTTTGTTGCACACGTTATTAAAACTAAAAAGATGATTATGTACAGCGACCAATGTGGAGGACAAAACCGGAATATAAAACTAGCTGCTATTTGCAACTACATAACTGGTTCCGATAAATTTACCTTGGAGCAAATAGACCACAAATTTTTAGTTTCCGGCCATAGTTTCTTACCCTGTGATCGTGACTTCGGGGTGATCGAAAAACAGAGAAAATATAATACAGAAATTTGGGTGCCAGACGACTGGGCCAAGTTAATTGCCTCAGCAAAGAAGACAGAACCGAAATTTCAGGTTATTAAGATGGGATCAAATGATTTCAGAAGCACTACAAATCTGGAGAAACTAATAACTAACAGAAAAGAAGATATCTCTCTACCAAAAGAAGATCGCACTAAAATTCAGTGGCTCAAAATTCAGTGGCTTCGCTACATGTCCTCAAACCCTTATACAATATATTATAAATACACCAATAATGATGACGATTCCTGTAGATTCGACTCAATAGATATAGAAAAAAAGAAAACCCGGCATTCTGCCAATCTTTCGGACATAGTTTTGGATATGATTTACCCGAACGGGAGATTCATAGAGAAAAACAAACAAAAAGACTTGCTCTCACTTTTGAAATACATACCACCAATACATCATGACTTTTATAACAACTTAAAGACCAATGAGACTGCTACTGACGATGAAGTGAACTATCATGACCAACTACAAGGCGACCCAACCGACGACACAGTTTAAACAACATTAAAATTATGAAAACTATAGTGGCCTAAGCCACATCGATTTTTCTTATTATTAGTATTTTAACTAAACGCAATTAGTCTAAAGAGACCATTTACCAACATAATTAGGTAATTGTAATCCTTTAAAACGTTATTTGTACCAAAATTTAATAATAAAAAAAAAACAAAAGTTGTGTTTTATTTTTTGCCCTTTATTCGAATAGGAGTTTTATAAGGTTGGGCCACTATTGCGCTGAGCAGCTCTTATATAACAAAACATTTATTGTAAAATTATCATTTTATTTTACCAAACTTGGTTAAAGATATTACTTTTACGCGAAATGAAACGTAACATTTTTCGCGCCTGAAGAAATACTATTTCAAATACCTACTTTTCACTTTATTTTCGAAGTTGAAGTTGAAGTGCTCTTGAAAATTGACCACTGAATTTACCCACTCCTTAGCCTACCCCGACTCTTTCCAGTACTTTATACCCTACCCCTAAAGTGGTTATAAAAAGCCGGAGGCGCGAAGGGAGGGCAGCTCCGCCAGCTGTAAACGAAGAGAATGGGACGTCTCCGGCGCCGCGGAAACGTCCCATTTTTAAGTTGCTTCCAAAACACCAGATTTTATGCAAGACAGAATATAAAATGTCATAATTTTGAGGTTACGTTTGAACAATTTTCAGTTTTTTCTCGGGTCCTAGACATATGCGCGCCATTGGGATAATTGGGGGGGTTCAACACTCCCCCCTCCCGGCCCCTCAAACACTCTCAACCCTTAATTGAATCGGACCGTTTCTAAAGCAATCCTGAGTTACATAACATAACTTCAAAAATTCATTTAGTGTTCCTTTATATAGATTCTTAAGAGGTTAGAATAATACTTACCTTAAAGTTTCTCCATCCTCTCACGCAAAAGACTGGACGTAGCTTGGTTAGAAAGTCCTCCATGCAACTTAAATTAGTGTAGGTATTGAAAAATTTAGGAGTACGAAATTAGATAAGGAACATATCTATTTAGAATATCATCCATTATCATTAATAAAATTGCTTACACACTGATTTAGCGATATAATAAATTCATAAAAGATATGTCATCAATTTCATCATTCGATCTGTCATCAATATCATCTTTCATAGAAACAAAAGATTAACATAAAGATACTTGGGGTTCAGCGTAGGAATCAAAGAAATTTATTTAGAAAAATGTACGTTTGTTGAAAGAACAGTGTGGTACTTATCAATAGGCACCGAGGGTACTAAATATTCACTTACGAATACAGTGTTGTTACATTAGATCAAGTGCAAAATTCGCCCACAACAATTATCTTCCCTCTTCACCTCTAAAAAGGGCAATTTATCTGTAAGCATACGAATATACTGTTGTACACTGTCACTACAATTAAACAACGGGTAATAATGAGTCATACGCCAATTGCCATTAAAAACGCTTAAAATAAAGTCACCCATATTCAGGCCCTTGTCATCACAATTATTTAAAACGAATTATTTATTAATTTTTATTTTAACGTTCAAGATTATTGGGCAACTGATTCATAAAGAAATATCCACGACCCTCTTAATATAAATAGATAACACTTTTATGTAGTTTAAAATACTTTCTGCTCATTGGATGGTGCAGGTTCATTGTCACCCACAAATCTTCGGAAGAGGAGTAAAATAACGGTTCAGTTTAGCCACCTCCACGAGTTTGACGGGTATGCCAATAATCACAATCACGGTGCCGCACTATGGGACAGAACCCTGCGTGCCGTCTCAAAAATAGGTTTTGGGAAAGGAAGGCGTTGGCGGTTATGAACACCTGGTGTTCACACGACACACGAGAGATTAATACACATATCTGACTGAACGTCTATACATATTATTATTGTATAGTATTTAAAATAGATTATTTCGCTAATTTTTAAATAAAACTTGTCTTGCAAGTTGACGCTCAAGCTAATGTCGATTACGTAGCACTGAATTCCACCAGTTTACATGGTCATAATTTGTTTCTTTTTCAATGCAAATCTAAGTGTGGTATATGGTTATTAAGTACTCTATTTAAAAAGTATTTTAGTGGACTTTTATGTAAAAACTGGAGGATATACAATTTTTTTATAGTATCTTACTTTGAATAGACTTTTAACGGTTAGCGATGTCTGCCGATGTCGTAATTTTGATAGCATCACATAAAACAGCTCATATAGACGTCAAGGCAAAAACAATTTTCTACCTGAATTTGCCCCCCTTGAAATGAAACGAATAATGCCTGGTCGGGGAAAATGCAAAATATATCAAAATGTTTTTATTTATTGATGCAGAAGATTTTTGGAAAATAAGATTATTTATGACATTTTATTGTTAAAGAATATTATCTATTAATAACTAAATTAAAGTTTAGATAAGGTGGTAGTAATGTATTAATTTTATTTTTATCATTCGATCGGTTGTGGTTAATGTTTGTCATCACTGTGTGAATTAAATAATTCTCACATAACCTTTCATTTCAAAAATGGGCAAAACACCGGAGGAGTAAAAAAGTAAAAAAGGCAAGAAGAAACTTGTACAAAGTTAATAAACCCGCCAAGGAAGTGGAAATAGCAATGACGCCAATACAGCTCGAACTTCTATTGCTCTTCCGAAATTACAGGAGTTGATGAGGATTTTATTAAAAAGGTTCTATATAATTCTTTAGACTTTGGCATCCAGTATTGCAGTAAATCCAAAAAAAATTGGTGAATATACCTACTCGCGCTACTGCACATGCCTTCTTTAGTACATAAGATCTTAATACACGGGGAAAGTTAGTTAGACATTTTGCTGTTCTGCCTATTGGTAATTTATCTGAGGATGCCCAAGAATCTCGTAATAAAGATTACAAAAATATCTGATGACATCACTCTAGAATCGCAGGTCCGCATCACTCCAGGTCCGCAACGTATTTCATGGTTTTCTATTTACATTAGATCCATACATATCAAGTATCAGAAGGGTGATTCTTTGAAACACAGTTTTGATATGTTTTTGCCTGAAGAACACATCTATATAAACTCCAATTTGAACATCGATTTCAGGTGTTATAGTTAATGTAAATGTCTATCGAGGCCTAGTGTAATTAATTGAGATTACTTAAAACAAGCAATACTTAAGTCTGCAGAAAACTGTCAAAACTAATTAATCTGGTGTGTTCCCATGCCGCTTTTTGTTGAATTATTATATTTTCTGCTATCTTCATAAAGCAATAAAATAAAATAATAATAATAAAATAATAATAATAATAATCTCTGCTGCTGGCTTGTATGCCTATAGTGGCTTATCAGGGGGCCCATCTAGTGAGTTGGCGAGTCACCGTCTGCCCATTGCATTGATGCTATTAGAGTATTCAGGGCAGACGCCGCTTTTCATCCATAGTTAGCAATATACCGGTCCACCAAACACCCATACCTATAGCCCATATATTAGAATCTATACGTAGCAATAGTCCTACGCCTGCTGCGGCTAGTGCCGCTGTAGGTGTTCCATCTCACCTTTTATTAAAACTCTCGAAGGGCCTCTTCACGTTGGACCCATGTCTCCGTGTAAGCCTCCCAAAGGGCCAGGTATTTTCTAATATAATATGTTAGAAAGTACCTGTGATAAGAGAAACATAGAAAAATAATAATAATGTACATATATGTTTCTTTATATTTTATCATTTATATTTCAAATATTTCTATTTATTCACATCTACATCTACCGCGCGTCTAGCAACAAGTATGAAAACATACTCCTTCGATCTAAAATTGTTTACGGTGTTAAAAGTGAGCTTTTTATCTAATAAAACAGTACATATTCAACATAAACCAGTGCTACATGTAGTGACACTGTTATTAATTAATAATATCCATTAATACAAACATATTTCAACATTTAAAGAACCGTTAGTAAAAACTCTAAAGTGCTCAGTGATTTAAAACCAGTGTTGACAATAACGCGTAAGTGACGTACATGGCGCTTGAGACCTTTTATTTGTGACACCTCATACAGCGGACTGCGGACACGGAGCGCTCCAAGTATAATAATATGTAAACATTGCTTAATTTTTTTTTACATTCCTAGATGTTTTATGCTTTAAGACTGCGCCGAGCGTAAGACGCGGTTGGACTGACAGACACTGACAGAGCTCGATATTCAAATCGGCGCCCGGCCGCCGCCGATTTTACTACGGCGCGCCGTAGTAAAATTGTATGGAGGATTTGAAGTGCTTTTTTGATAAATACTTATCTTTATTGTCAACCAATAACTTAAATATTTGGGACGGACAAATTGTAATATAACTATTTATGTTTCGTTTAAGCTGTAAAATAGGATAGATTTCTACTGTTATAATCTAAAAATCACTTAACACGAGCTTACGTTTTTGGAAAATTACCTAATTTTGTAGGCGAAAATATTTATTATTTAAGTTTTTTACACGGAGTAATTGTAAACAGCAAAGAATGCATTGCTAAGGTAAATGTATATTTTATATTTGTATTAAACAAAACTTCTTTGCCAATCATGGTACGATTTGATTTGTGCCAATGTTCCCGAAAAGCAATACAAACTAATGGGTGTGGAAAAGAAGAACAATTGGAAATGTCCGGCCTGTGGCAGTAAGCAGCCGAAGAACGATATGACAAATACACCAGTTGATTCTAGTCGGTTTGAAAGCCCTCCCAACACCACAATATCCAGCCGCCGTTCACCTTCTCCCACGGACATTAACAGTACTACGCGTCATAGGGCTACACAAAGAGAGGAATCAGATCAATTTGAAGATTCTAGTATAGATTCAATTTGGATGAACAATTAATCAGCACAGTCTAAATCCTAAATTATTGTGTACAAATCAGTGCCTCTAATATACTCTATAACATGTAATGACCTGGACACGATAATATATTAATTTAGAAACAAAAATTAAAAAGTAATTGGGCCATATCGATGAGTCAAATACGTTCATCTTCAAAGAATCAACCCAGAAAACCATCAGTCACTGTTTGCAAGGAATTATTAGAAGAAGCCAAGAACCTATTAGATTTATTGAAATTAAACTACTATATACGGATTAAATTAATCGGGGAAAGTGTAAACCAAAAATAAATAGATTTAATAGTTTAAATAATTTTATTAGCTTATAAATTAGTAAAATAAAATCAATAGTAGTAGTAGTGTAATATTTTCAAAATTTTGTAATACAGTGCTAAATAAACAACGCGATAAAATCCGTATATAGTAGTTTAATTTCAATGAATAACATTCGCGTAAATAGAAGACAATATTATAACCTATTAGATATTTAAATTGAAGTATGTATTTTATGTAGTGGAATTATTGATGTTTATCATTTATTATATATTATTTTGATATGTAATATTAAGAAAAATACGAGATAATAGTATAATATCATAAAACTTTATAATTATCGTTCAGTATATTAAGTAAACTATGTATGTATTTGTATGAAAAAGAGTCATTTTTATTTTAGTATTATTTTTAATAAATTATAAATTAAAAACATTTACAGCGAATGTACCATTATTTGATAGTATAGTATAGATACTACGTTCCAAATTTCAGCTAATTACTTCAATTGACAACAAAGTTACAGATTTTTGAGACGGTACGCACGGTTTTATCCCATGGTGCGCCGCAATGATCACCGAATAATTCTGAGTTTGAGATGGCGTTCACTAGCCATGTTTCAGTGAAAACAATCACATCGTATGACTTAAGGCAAAGTTCATGACACTGTCACTAAGTACAAAAACCTGCGCACATTTTCATAATAAATAAATAAATTCTTGATGGCACCAATAACCATTGATTACGATATAAGTTATAGCAACAGCATTTATTACAAAACAAAATAAATAAATAAAATACAACAAAATATCGCTGCAACTAAATACAAATTAACATATTATAATAAAAAGGTATAAGTATAAAAATAATTATTTGCGACGGAATTATGTAGGCTAATGTGTGAGCAAGCAAGCAATTTTTTTTTTTATACAGAAGTATGAGTAGGGTGAGCTGGACAAATAAATATCGTGTTAAAGTGACATATGCAAAAGCACAAATGAGCTCAAAGCAAAAAAAAATATATGCAATGATGTTAATCCTTTTACAAACGTTTAGAAATGCATATCAACAATTACTACAACGTTTTTATAAGGTAGTTGTAAAACTAGTACACAACGATGGAAATATTTACATAAATATGAGATATTTCGAATAATGAAGTAAATTACGAAATCATGTTTAAATTATTTTCGTTGTTATTAACAAATACATCAATATATCAAGTTTCGGAACCTGTATTTTTGTGTAGCCTTTGCCAATTACATAGTTTTGTTCAGTCATTATTCAAGATCGAAATATGGTGATCATTGATGTAGGCTTTAATGACTGGTCCTTTATATCCAAGGTCATTTGTTTTTAGATTCCTTAGAGGGTGTGTAGCCAAAAAAAACTTTGATATACCCATTGAAGAAGCTTACGGCAATATATTTATCCTTAGCATAATTTATCTTAAAATTGAAATGTGTAATTAACCTTCTGTCTGATGGTTTCCAAGATCGAAAATAAACTTTCATCTTTGTCCAGTAGAATACCCTTTTATTTAAAAATTATTAAGTCTAGATAATAATGATAGACACACACATAAACACAAATCTATGCAGGGTAAAACGAGGCAACGAGCAGCACATAATTATACTTATAGCACCCAAATTGAACATCAGCCATTTAATTTAGGAAACAAAAATCAATAACTTTCAATAACTATTGAGGTCAGGAGATTAAAAGGTTGTTACCTTCTAATTTTCTGGACAAAACTCAGATCGGGTTCCGGACACAATGCTTTATTCATTGTCTGTATAATGCTAATGATTAGTCTAGTAACAACTATTTATTTATTGAAATTAAACTACTATACAGGGTGATTTTGAAATCGTGTAATTCCTTTTAACCACGCATTCGTCTGGTGATATAGAATAACCCTGACCATATTTTATTTAATTAGATTTTTTTTTTTTTTGAAAAATTATTATTCCGTTTTTTTTCGTGAAATGGTGTCAGATAGTCATATGTTAACCAACCGAGGCAATTTTAATTTTATACTAATTAAAATAAAAAATCATATTAATAATTAATGTCGTAACTAATAACGCGCGGTCCTTTTTATTGCCCCTTATTATTTACGACATCAGTTATTGTTATGTTATTATTTTTAAATTAAAAAAATATTAAGATTGTGACAGGTGGTTAAAAAAAAAAAAAAAAAAATCGGGCACGCCACGATTGTGGCGGTAAGGCCCGTATTTGAGGAGTGGCTGGAGAGGCGGCATGGCGCCCTCACCTTCCGGCTGACACAGGTTCTGACTGGCCATGGTTGTTTTGGCCAGTTCCTGTGTCGTATACGCCGGCAAGAGACGCCCGGTTATCACCACTGCGGTGACTGCCGCGACGTTGTTGAGGACACGGCGCTGCACACTTTGGCGGTTTGCCACGCCTGGGCATCGCAGCGCCGTGATTTGATCGCGGCAGTCGGATCGGTTGCCCTCTCGCTCCCGGCCGTAGTTCAGTCTATGGTCCGGAGTGAGAGGTCGTGGAACGCCGTCGCCTCCTTTTGTGAGGAAGTAATTTCCATCAAGGAGGCGGCGGAGCGGGAGAGGGAGCGTTTAAACCCTCTCCCCAACCGCAGAGCCGGGCGCCGGAGGGCGCGCGATGACCTCCAGCCACCCTGAGGTTTGACCTGGGGGTGGCGGGCTTTGTGGGCCTGCCCGCCATCCGTTCAGCACCAGGTCCGAGAGGCGGCGTGCGTGTTCCCACGCGCGCCTCTGTGTCGAGTCCGTCTCCCCTCTAGGGGAGACAGTAGGGTTTTATATGACGTAGTGCCTATTTTGGGTAGGTCTTTCGTGTAGTGGCCTGCCGTTTCATACGGCGGGCCGTAACCTTGGCGGGGTCGCGACCGCATGCGAAAGCGATTCGCGCGGCCCCGTCGATAGTGGTTGTGTCGAGGAACACCGTGGTAGGTTTAGTCGGTATCCCGGGAGGTACATTATATTTTCAACATCTTTCTTTTACCTAGGCGAGTCCGACATAATCCCTCCGCACGCCCCCGCGGAGGGATATACGTCATAGCATTCCCCCACGTAAAAAAAAAAAAAAAAAAAAAGGTGGTTAAAATATGACTATATGAAATCATTTCATGAAAAAAATCTGTACTCTAATTTTGCCGAAACCATTATTCTAATTAAGAAAAAATATGGTCAGGGTTATTCTATATCACCAGTAGAATGCGTGGTTAAAAGGAATTACACGATTTCAAAATCACCCTGTATACAAGTAATAAAATATAACATAATAAATTTTTAGCTAAGCTTTTTATTTGCTTATAAATTAGTAAAATAAAATCAATAGTACATAGTAGTAGTGTAATATTTTCAAAATTTTGTAATACAGTGATAAATAAACAACGCGATAAAATCCGTATATAGTAGTTTAATTTCAATGAATAACATTCGCGTAAACAGAAGACAATATTAACTATTTATTTAAACTAATTAGCTTTCATGTAGTATTTGTATAAAAGTTCGTTCTGGCAACAGCAGCGATAACCTAGTGGGAAACCGTTGGACTGCCACGCAGAGGTCTCGAGTGCGATCCCAAGGCGCGCATCTCTGACTGTTCGAAGTTATGTGCGTATTAAATAGTTAATTATCGCTTGCTTTAACGGTGAAGGATAACAGCGTGAGGAAACCTGCATGCCTGAGTGCTTTATAATGCACACCAAGAAATGTACAGTGTACGTGCACTGGGCCGGTGTAGTGGACTATGGCCTAAGCCTTCTCACACTGAGAAATGGCACGTGCCCAGCAGTGGGACTGGATAATATTATTTAAATTCATTCTGGCGTCTAGCTACGTATAATTAGAGGCAGAAGTTACGACTTTACTACGTAATCCAAACTACGTACCATCACAATAATTTATTAAATGTGCTATAAAAGTTAGTCACAAAGATAATGCATGAGTAGGCACGAGCCGGGTTAAGCTCTCGTCAACTGGATCGATGAGCTGAAATTAATCCGGTGACACTATTTGATTGCAATATTTCGAAATGTTGAAACAGAAACATTTTAATCATCGTCCGCGTACATTTTCGTTTAAAGGTGGAACTACTAATTACGTCTCGTGAAACATTTATTTACGTGTAACGTTAATTAATAGATTTAAACCTATAATTTAAATAATTATCATTGTGATACTATCGCTTTATTAATTATGGGACTATAGTCCAGAAGATAAAGCATTGGACTTGCGATCCGAAGATTGCAGTTTCGATCAGATGTTCTTCCTACGTGAACTTACTCTTAACGTAAGTAATTTAGCGCAGCTCCAGGAATAAAATATGATAATGATTTGCAATCATAAGGGCAATAGGTTTTTGACACAAGTATTAATTCTGTTATGTTCTTTTTTAAAATACAATCGCATATAAATATATACATATAAATATTCAGATAACGGATACAAAATACACTTAGACTCGGTAAAACCATTTGTGGATCACACAAATATTTGTCCCGTGTGGGATTCGAACCCACAGTACGTAGCGTAGACAGTGGCGAGGTGGCCATTTAAACCACTACGCCATCCGGGCTGTCAATTGTAAAGTTAAATGCTTATGCATACACTGCCGCTCTTACAGGCTTTTATTTTGCATGTTCACGGCTTATACAATGCATGGTACTTAAAACATTCAACGCATGTATACAGTCGCAAGTGAAATGTCCCGTCTAACATGACAACAAAATAACACAAACGCTTAACCAGATAGGAGAGTACGGCACAGCGAACATGAACTTAATCTGTGACGTGGCTGTTATACCTTAATTATTTTATATTCAGTAGACAACTGATAAGGTTTCGTTATAAACAAATTTGGTTTATTTATACAATGCTTTTTGTCATTAGCCTTTGAGTCCCAACGGGGCCAGATACGATAAGTTTATAATGATTTATTTACTTTATTAGGACACAAAACAGTTACACATTAAATGTAATGCAACAATTTTAAAATGATGCAATGATGTCTGGCATTTCAAGACTTTTCAGGTTAAAACTAAAATGTATTGTTAGTTAAATAATATATTTGGGCCGCGGCTTCACCCTCTTAAATCCACGGGAATACATACAGAGTAAAAAGTATTCTATATTTTGATCCAGGTCATGATGTATCTGTGCCATATTTCATCCAAATCTATAAATCGGTTTACTAGTGATTCAATATAAAATATGCAAACGTTTTACAAAGTTTTACATTTATAACATTAGTAGGATATCACACCTCGATAAACTTGTGAACTTGAAACAACTTTATTTAGCAAGCTAAAATCCGCGAATGCCATTTACTTTCGCACGAAGCTTGTATGTGATTCGCCGGTGGTAGGAAGAAGGCAATCACAGTACGAGAATCTCTGCACCAAGTTCTAAGGGAAATACCGGCGGGTACGATTTGCAGTTGCTATTATCCAAGTCAATTTGGCAAAGTGCAGCATAAGCGACTTGCCCTATATTCAATGTTTCTGAATGAATTCGAAATGCACTAATTTCCTATACACATGCTGCGAAGGGATCTTGACGACAATCCATGAAAACAATAGATAATTTGATTCCAATAATAAATCTAAAATTAAAACAGAGGGCTTATCTTAAGCTAATAAAACAAGCACTATGTAAACATTTCGGAGGCCATGTTTGATGCTTCTTGTTCAGTTAAATTGCACTGTAGATATTATTATAGTCTGTGGCATAATTCTGATAAAATTTAGTCATGGATGTCTTTGTTACATGGTATTAACCCGCGAAAAAATGAAACGGCTACCACACTTTTATCCCAAACTACGTACAATATTTTTATACACCTTGATGTCTAATACTATTTCCAATCATTAGCAGTACCTAGTTATTTTCACTAGGTTAAAAATAGAAACGTATAACTTTTAATACATAACTTAATGATTCTTTATAATAATACTTATAACCGCGGCTTTGGTGGTTTATAGTTGGCAGTAAACATGCAATAACCCATTTAAGTAGAATTCCTAATGCTGTCGACGTGCCTAATTATATGATATCAATCTATTTAACATATCCTACCCATCCTTTCAAAATACTTTAAAAACAGTCTTATAGAAACTGAAAGAAGCATAACTTACCAACTAAATTATTATTATAAATATATAGTATAAAAACAATATATATATATATATATATATATATATATATATATATATTGAACAACAACGACACTAGCATAATTTATTTTGTACGTAAAAATAAACTCTAATGTGTAATTAGTTTTTTTTTTTTATACTTATCTTTAATATAATTCTTCTGTAGTGTTGACAGTGAACTCCTCCTAAACGGCTGGACCGATTTGAATAAATTTTTTGTGTGTGTTCAAATGGATTCGAGGATGGTTTATATTTGGGTTTTTTTTTCGTCTGTACATGACAATGTCTGTCGGGACAGCTAGTAGATATATATATTCTTATCTTCTTTTATGGCTTATTTTATTTTACTGTATTAAATATGTTATATATTTGTTTTGTAGAATGTTTTGTTTAATATTTATTTGTATAGGATGATTTAAAATATATTTTCGTTGATGTACTTTTGTATTTTATTTTTGAAAATAGGCATACTTTCTATAATTCATTGGGCAATTTGTTATAATGTTTGACACCGTCGTCGTACAACATATTTCTTTTAACGTATTCGGTTCTCGGTGTTGTGAGTGTTAGTTTATTTGTGTTTCTTAAACTATGTGTGAATGTTCTTTTAGTTATAGAAGTTTGAGTATGAATGTGGCCTAAAGTAATCTTTTTTATTAATGTACATATATTTTGGGTGTATATTTGCTTGAGATTCAATAATTCAGTGTTTTTGTAGAGTGTAGGTGTATGTGTTAATTTGTGGTAGTGAAAGAGTACTTTTATTATTTTATTTTGTGCACGCTGTAAATGCATAAGGTTGGTTTTCGCAGCCGAACCCGATATTTCTATTAAATAAGTGAGATGAGACTTAACGAGGGCGTTATACAACATTAATCGTGTTTGGCGTGGTACAAAAAAGCCATTCTACGTCCATTCTAATCCTGTTTCATATTCTATCATTTAATGTGTTAGATAAACAATTTGTTAAAGATATGTGTTATTTATTTTGTTGATAATTATCTTGCGCTGCTGTCAGAATGTTAATCATAGACAATCCTTATTCTTATTCCGCATAAGATTATCAGATTAGTAAGTTGTTGTTTTAGTATCAATTCTAAATATAGTATTTTAAGCACATTAATTGAATGTAAACGGCATTATAAATTGCTTGCATTGGTAATATGGTATCTAAACAGAAGATCACATAGTAACAGATAAACCACTACTTTCTAATCCGTTCGTTGCCGAAACCGTACTGTCCCGAAGTTATAAGGGTACACTACCCAAGATTGCACTAAATGAGTTTATTTTTCACTTTCAGAAATGATTGAAACATGTGAACACGCCTTAAAAATTTACAAACGAAGGTGCTGGCCGGGTAATGGGCCGGGTGGAGTTAATTTTCCGGGTCAACGTTACCCTTAGGGTTACCACACAGTTCGAGTTAAAGCTCCGCAACTGTGTTACCAGCGGAGTGTTCGATAGCCACACTCATATTCCATTGTTTATAACTCAACACTTTCAGTTTAAAGTTTTTATGACGCTGTGACGTATTTCATTTGAGACATTGTATTTAGTAGTTCTGTATAAAATATACCGCGGTCTGTTCGAGTTTGTTTCAAGCATTTTTCGAGAGAAGTGCCTCATCTTTTTTTATGTGTATATCCATATATTATAGTAGCACATAACATGCTATACCAAGGCGTGAAATACTGACGGACACGGCAGACACAAGCCCAGCTAAGGCGCGTCACTCCATGTCGTCACTAGTTGAAGGAACGAGGCTAAAGTTACACACCTATTTTAGTGAATACAAGACACTGTCGGCCGTGATGCAACATGAACGGCAATAGATTGAGACGTCAGAGTGACAGAGAGACTTACGCAATAACAGCAAAGCAGGGATTTCTAGAGTAAATATGCAATATACTTCTGTATATGAAAACTAAGTGTGCCTACGCGCTAGTTAAAACAGGACCTTCTTGCCTTTGTTTTGTATTTTGTTTTATTCTGGAGCTGACTGCTTGCAGCACGGTTATGTAAAAAAATAATTATCAGTCCTTAAATAGTCAGCCCCATATGTAAAAATACTGTATATGAAAAATAATTCTTGTACAACTTAACTAACATTATGGTGGTAGCCTGCAACTATATTTATACATATTATTGAATATGTTTTCGTAAAATTGAAGCGCTCATTTTCCATATTTATTCGTAGATGCAGCTAAAAAAGATTGCGTCTCAGTAGTCTGGATGGATTTTATTTTATTATTTATAGAAAAACTTACAGCTAAAGCAGGATTATCATGTAAGTTAAAACCGAATGTGCTAATGTGTCATAACGCATAAATAATAAGGAGTTAGCTATGCCGTGTAGCCTTACCTAGAACTAGTACCTTCTTGGGACTTGATATTGTAAAAATGTGATTAGCTGTTTCGACAGTGGTAGTATCTAGTAATCTGACGTACATTTGGATGCAAAACTTCTCTATATTTTAGGAGGTTAACATTTACGCTTTGTCATAATAACTGGACTGGTCTAACTAACAAAATATAATTATATTACAAAGAGCCGTGATTTTCTTGTCAGTTTACGTTAAGCTTCCACGCATTGCTAACCATGGCAACAGGTAAATGTAAGTTCCCACCTAATAACTTGTAACTTTGACGTTCACAAATGCTACTTTGTGGCTTAAATGAAAAACGTAGACAAATTTTCATTTTTTTAATGTCGCTATTATGAATGAATATTCTTGAAACTACAAAATGACATTCGACAAAAATAAAAGTACAGTTTGAAATAAAATTAATTGTGTTAAATAATAGTATTTTATTTTTCAACACATAGCTGGATTACTACATTCAACGTCACAGTGTTATTTATTCCGTTTGCTAAGACCGATTTAAGTCAAACAAGAATGAAAGGCAATTAGTAAGTATCTGTACAAATGGTTATAGTGTAGCACATTAACCTAGCGTAATGGAAATATCAGAATATTTCCGTTTGATAGTAGATGGTTTACACATTATAAGTTTACAGAAAACACAGTGGATTGTCATTGAAAATTGCAAATTATTTACCAGTTTATTTGATGGACCTTTTATCAAGCAAAAGAAACTATGGCCACCGTACAGGAAAGTTTCTCACAAAAGCCTTTTCGCCAGTTCGCCGTCTAATTGTATCGGTCCTAATGAATTAAACGCCTTTCAGTCGACGACTCAAGCAGGACTGTGTTTACACATCCCTAACGAAAGACACGACGTCTTAACTTAAACGTTATAATTAAGATTGTATCCATTACGCCGCTTGACTCTGCTACAATTTAGCTACTAAGATAATCAATTATTTTGAAAATTATGTTACATTAAGAATCCTAACTTAATATTATAAATGCGAATATGAGTTTGTTTATTTATTACACTTTCACGCCTTAACTACTCGACCGATCATCAAGAAATTTCACATACATATTGTCAGAGGAACAGAAAAGAACATAGCGTATCTTTTATCCAGAAAAAGTATTAATAGATACTTTTTTTTTTTACTTTACAATGCTTTGACGCATACCTCTCCGCGGAGCGACGGAGAGGTTATGTCGGGCTCACCGGGGAAAAGGTACCCCGGTAATACCGACTAAACCTACCACGGTGTTCCTCGGCATAACCATAGACGGCGAGGCCACGCGAATCGCTTTCACATGCAATCGCGACCCCGCCTTGGTTTCGACCCGCCGTGTGAAACGGCAGGCCACTGCACAAAAATACTTCCTCCACCGTCCCCCTGGAGGGGACAAAGACGACAGAGGCGCACGTGGGAACACGCACGCCACCTCTCGGACCTGGTGCTGATCGGATCACCACCCCCAGGTCAAACCTCAGGGTGGCTGGAGATCATCTCGCGCCCTCCGGCGCTCGGTTCTGCGGTTGGGGAGAGGGTTTAAGCGCTCTTTCTCCCGCTCCGCCGCCTCCTTGATGGAAATTACTTTCTCACAAAAGGAGGCGACGGCGTTCCATGATCTCTCACTCCGGACTCTAGACTGGACCATGGCCGGGAGTGAGAGAGCAGCCAGTCCGACTGCCGCGATCAACTCACGGCGCTGCAATGCCCAGGTGGGGCATTCCGCCAAAGTGTGCAGCGCCGTGTCCACAACAACATCGCGGCATTCACCGCAGTGATGACATCCGGGCGTCTCCTGCCGGCCTATGCGACACAGGAACTGGCCAAAACAACCGTGGCCAGTCATTACCTGTGTCAGCCGGAAGGTGAGGGTGCCATGCCGCCTTTCCAGCCACTCCTCAAAAACGGGACTTACCGCCACGATCGTGGTGTGCCCGACTATTAGATACTAATCTAACCTACACTAACTTACATTTTGGCGAGAGAAGCTGCGGATAAAATCTAATCAACTATATTATAAACAAAATGCTTTTTTGCATAAGACATGAACCTGTACAATCAATGATCAAAGTAATTTTAGATTATGCAGATTCCAACATTATTAAGAGAGACCTAAAAAATACTATTAAGAAAACCTGTTCTAGCTATCAATGAAAGCTGTTTACGACGTGTGCTTGCCGCTAGGCATTTAAGAATACTTCTCAGAAGTAAAGTAACATATAAGTCCAAACATTATTTTTGTATATCATTGCAACTTTTATCAATATTAACCGCTATCAAATAATAACACCCGTATCACTCATCTTGTCATTCACAATGACAAGATGACAACCAAGTATAGTGACATATGCAACACCCGTGTCAATGGGAAATTCAGACACATACAAAATATGTGAACATTGACAAAAATAAAATTAAACACATTTACCTCTAAAATTGATAACTTTTCAAATTTCGAACAGTCTAAAGTTTTTTTAAATGCACTGTTTTAACCGGTGCCTGTGTGTAAAGTTATTTCGGACTCTTCGCAACAAATTGCCACCCGAAGACATTTTCTGTTGAAAAATTCGTGGCTCTAACCAAATAAGTATAAGCCGTTTACTTTTTTCTATTTCTTTGCACTGCTCTTGTTATCCCGCCATTATTATAGGACATCTTCTAATATCTCCGTATTTCTTTTTTATTTTTCTTAATGTGAGGCATTTTATTTTTATATCTGCATTGATTACTATACCGATATATTATATGTATATGTAACTACTGTTCAAACTGTTTAAATGAGGCTGCTTTTAGATAAATAACTGCATGTGTATGTAAGATGCGTAAAATCCGCATTATGATTGTTCCAAGATGGATAAGTGAAAATTGTATATGCGTCTGGACGGATTTTGATGAATTTTTTGTATGTGTTTGAGTGGATTCCTGGAAGGTTTAGATTTACATTGGGCCCAGTAGGTGGCGCCGTGATCTGGTTGCAAGCCATAGTTTGGGAAGTACAATTTTTGTCAGGCGCACTAGCTTACATACCTATATGTACATATATTTGATAGGACATTCTCTCAAGATTAGACAAGACAAGTCGTTTCCTGCATAACTATGTAGTCACAAATACGTTTTAGAATCAACAGTTTACCCATGTTGCATATTCCCATACATTAACTGGTTTGTATTGTTATTTAGCTCTATGAAACGTGTTTATACTAATGAGATAACTGCCTCCGTGGCGCAGCGGTAGTAATTGCGACTGCTGAGCATAAAGTCTCGGGTTCAAATCCCGGATCGGGCCAACAAAAACGTATTGAGGTTTTCTGTTAAGAAACCTCAATACGACCCCGGAGTTAGGAAGTTGGCGGTGATAGACATCCCCGTGCCTCGGAAAGCACGTAAAGCCGTTGGTCCTGCGCTTGATCTCTCTCCGTGTCGTGTCGGATTATCCGTCCCATCGGATCATGAGGGTTAGGGAACAGAGAGTGCTCTTGTGTTTGCGCCCATACTTGTGCACTATAATATCTCGTGCGCAGATGGCCAGTCTCCGTTAAGATTGGCCGCCGTGAACGAAATTCGGTCTGGAAGACATTATACTAGTGAGATTAGCTATGTCATTAAACAGATTAATCTAATAGCATTTTGGCTATTTTCACATACAATTAATATATAGTACGTACAATTTCAACGATCTTCAAATATATTTATAACTAGCATCCGCCCACGACTTTAACTGTACACCTAACGGGAAAGCATTAAAAAATTTCTTGTTAATCGAGGACATAGTCTATCTGTGTATTAAGTGTCATCAAATTCGTTCAACAGTTTACGCTTGATTAAGTAACAGAGATCCAAACATCTTCACACACTTTGACATTTATAATATTGGTAGAATTAATATCAGCGTGAATTAATCGAATACACAAATTCGTGGTCTAATGTAGCATTATCAATTCTGTTAATAACAATTTATAAACGCTCTAATTCATATTAATAGTTTGATCTAATCATAGGTATGAACATCATAATCGTTTAATACACTTTAATTACAAAGAAAACATTAATCTCCAAATTCCCGTATATATGTATCTATTCGTTATCTTTGCTACACGACGCCGTAGACGCATACACAAGTATATCTAGTAAAGTAAACAAGATAAAACTCCATTAAGTTACAAGAAATGTAAGCGTCGCGATACAAGTTGTTACAAAAACACTTCTAACAAAGTTTATTTTCTCATTATTGAATATTATTTTAACGCAGCTTTGCGTGGGACATTTCCATTCCCACAAACTTTAGCTTAAAATTAAATTTACAATGTTTATCTTTAAAATTTAATATTGAGGTGTAATTTACTTATTCAATTTGGAATTCATGCGTCTACTGTGGCGTCTTATCTTACATTGGAGTACAATTGTCATTTATAGACTATGTTGTAATTTATTTAGTTATTGAAAGGATGAATATAGTCAAGTTAAATGATTCAATTCATAGTAGTTGTAATAGTATAATAATAATATTCACTCACTAGTATTAATTTATCCAAGTTTATAATGAAGTAAAATAATGTAATGTCAATATAAGATAATTGTTAGATAACTTGTGAATAATGATGCTGTAGCGACACTGCTGACACTTTAGTTCTGTATAGTCAGGCGCAAGTATACAGTTGCGCCGCGCGGCAGTCGTCTCCCCGCAATCACTGAGTTAGGTCGTAGCCTAATATGTATTATTTATAACTGGTATCAGTAAATATATATATCCATATAGTATACTATTAAGAAGTTATTTCATGTGAACATCCACAAGAATACATCTGTTCACCCCTATAATGATTAGAAGACAATAAAACCTTTATATCGTAATATTTCCCAGCGAAATGTCAATAGTAGTAAATGTATCCGGTGTTCCTGCATCAATACAATACACGAATACAGGCCAATATGGACGCGACGAAGCGACTATCATCAGATGTCCTTTATGTAATTTGGTTTATAGTTTAGATGTTAACCATTAAACAAAGTAATGAATAAAGACAACTGTTTTTTAAGATAACTAGCAATTTCAATTTCAATTACAAACCTTGCCAGTAGAGAATACTTATGCATACTCGAATACTCGCTATAGGCTTTAAGACGCCCGCGGGACGAGATGGGTAGTTATCTTAAAACCGTATACCCCAGGGCCTGTCATTAAACTCTATAATAACTACCATACTCACATGTGGTAATAGAACAGTATGCACGTAATGCAAAAGCGCACTTAAATTAATTCGGCGTGCCTTACCCGTACTCGTAGGTATGTTCTATTGCATGCACAATGCTCGTTTCATTCCGCTGCAGGAGGGCGTAACAGGTCGACCTCACTTCCAGGTCAATCTAGCGGATTGTGAATATTGGAGTAAATTTTCTCAAGACCTAGTGAACTAGTGTTGTTTGCTTTTCATTGATACTTCGCCTTTAAACTACTTGAAAATGCCACTGCAGGCTGATAGCTTAGCAAACTTACAGCCGTCGTAAAAATGTATAATAGCAGGGGTGTAGTGCTAAAAGTAAGATAGCCGAAAGTTAAACTGCATATCAAGTAAAGTAAAAGTTTTTAAATGTTAGTAAGGTCCTTTATAGTGTTTAGTACATGTTACTAATACACATTAGTTAGTTTTAATTTAGATTTATGCTCTCTTGGTTTAATAAGTAACGATATCCAAACGCCTTCTTTGTAATACGCGCTAGTGTGTTAAACGTATTTGGCTGCGAGCAGATTTTTTTACAGTAGACGTGTCAAATTAGATAATATGCATATTATGTATATCTAATTTGAAAATACTTTAAATCGCGAAGAACTTTACAGACACAATGAACAGACGTTAAGTTCACCCAGACTTGGAACAGTTATTAATAGATCGAATAACCGTCCCGTGTGGGATTCCAACCTTCAACATTTAACGCGGTGGTAACGGCAAGACGACTACTCGATATGAAAATTGGAGAACTAATTGAGTTTATCGACTATATAAACTTCAACGTTCATTACGGTTCTGCAAGGTAAGTGGGAGGGATTTGCGACTTAGGAAAAGGCTCACCTGATCTGCAACAGATTCTAAAAATACATAGCCTTCTGTCATCTTTTGTGATCTAAAAAATAGTCCATATACTAGAGGGATAAAGAGGAAGAGAAATCTATATTATTATATAAAAATTTCTTGTCACAGTGTTTGTGGTCGCACTACTCCAAAACGGCTCAACCGATTTTATAATTTAGGTAGGTATTATAATAGATCGTAAATAATATTTCATACCGCTGGGGTCAGCTAGTAATTTATAGATAACTAGATTTTGCTCTCGTAAATGTAGGTAAGGTTAGGTAAGACTAGAAAAGTACTTTTTTCTGGATAATAGGTACCCTAAGTCCTTTTCTGTTCACCTGACAACGAGTATGAGAAATTTCATGATGATCGGTCTAGTATTTAAGGCATGAAGGCGTCACAAACTAACACACATTCGCATTTATAATACTAGTTATGAAGCTAGGATATATACTATGTATTCTTGTACCTACAATACGTATGTATCAACAGGCTCTATTTGCATAACAATACATACGTATTGATATAACACATAGGTACATACACGCCGTTAATGTCTTTGGTGAATAGCGTTTAGCGTATCCTATTACCGTCAAATAATAGTGCGTAATTCAACCACGTTATAATTAACAGACGCTTAACATAAACAAGAGCGGTTAATCAAAGCAGATGACTACGATTTCTTTTCTTAAATGGCAACTGCTGCTTTTATCTGAGATTAATTCATTCGTTTGTCACGGAGGAGTTTAGAAACATTCGAACAATGGAAATAAAGAACAACTTATAAGAAGTTGATAGATCACACAAATTTTGCTCCGTGTAGAGATCTACCACCACTATACATACATACCATTCAAACCACTACGTCATATGTATGTATCTAAAAGCTTATAAATTTTTAGGTCTAAGAATTGATTGTCTTATAAGCAGCAATAACCTAGCGGGAGACCGTTGGACTGCCACGCAGAGGTCTCGAGTTCGATCCCAAGGCATCTCTGACTTTTCGAAGTTATGTGCGTATTAAATAGTTAATTATTTAGCTTTAACGGTGTAGAAAACATCGCGAGGAAACCTGCATGTCTGATAGTTCTCCATAATGTTCTCGAAGATATGTGTAGTCTGCCAACCCGCACTGGGCCAGCGTGGTGGACTATTTTTATTTTATATATTTTTGTTTTTTTACCTGGTGGAATGTTTCGGCGCATACCTCTCCGCGGGGCAACGCAGAGGTTATGTCGGACTCACCGGCGAAAAGATACCCCGGTAATACCGACTAAACCTACCACGTTGTTTCTCGACATAACCATAGACAGCGAGCACGGCGCTGCGATGCCCAGGTGGGGCAATCCGCCAAAGTGTGCAGCGGCATTCGCCGCAGTGACGACATCCGGGCGTCTGCTGCCGGCCTATGCGACACAGGAACTGGCCAAAACAATCGTGGCCAGTCATTACTTGTGTCAGCCGGAAGGTGAGGGCACCGTGCCGCCTCTCCAGATACTCCTCAAAAACGGGACTTACCGCCACAATCGTGGCGTGCCCGGAGCGTGGTGGACTATGGCCTAACCCTTCTGTCACTGAGAAGAGGCTCGTGTCCAGCAGTGGGACAGTTTATTACAGGGCTGATATTATTATGTTTCTCTTATCACAGGTACTTTCTAACATATTATATTAGAAAATACCTGGCCCTTTGGGAGGCTTACACGGAGACATGGGTCCAACGTGAAGAGGCCCTTCGAGAGTTTTAATCAAAGGTGGGATGGAACACCAACAGCGGCACTAGCCGCAGCAGGCGTAGGACTATTGCTACGTATGGATTCTAATATATGGGCTATGGGTATGGGTGTTTGATGGACCGGTATATATTGCTAACTATGGATGAAAAACGGCGTCTGCCCTGAATACTCTAATAGTATCATTGCAATGGGCAGACGGTGACTCGCCATCTCACTAGATGGGCCCCCTGAATAGCCACTATAGGCATACAAGCCAGCAGCAGAGGGCAACACCGGTGCGAGTGGCTAGGGGTGTCGAGCGGTGCGGCGCCGGTTTCACCATCACGGGTCTCGTGATAACGGAGACCCGGAGCGGGTTTCCCCGTAGTTATGCCTTTGAAAATGACTCTTCCCATCCAAGCATATAGCTCTAGCGGCCTCCCTCTGACCGGCCGACCAATGCAAGCCAGAGTTGAGAGTCCTATGGGCGCTTTTGAAGTTCCACCTCAGCCAACTAGTAATGGCAAGCCGGGGACGAGGTCCTAACCGACTCTCTGAGGCATTCAGGACCGCAGTGTCGCCACTCACATTCAGGTCGCCACAAGCTGCCCTGCGGTTTGTGCGCTATTATTATTATTATTATTAAGAATAATTAAAATTTATTGTGTTTGTCACCGGTGTGCCGCTGCGGCTCAATAGGTTAATATTATCAAGTGAGACAAAGTTTGAATACACGGATTGTGCAGTGGATTCAAAGGATACACAGTGATGCTGTGCCTCGGTACGTCTCGTAACTAGTTTGCTAGCTATGCACTGAAGTCTCTCGAATTCGCTCTACGCGACGCATTGATAGTGCCCTCGGCAAATATCGGATTCGATCTCCATACGTAACAAATGTCCGAGGAAAGTTCGTACCAAGTTTGGATGGTCTCGCTATCCGTTGACAGTGGTAGTAAAATTTATTTTGATACTGATAATTGCTTTCAAATGGAACAGAGTATAGAACTATATACTGTGTGTAAATGCATTTTGGAATGTGGGCATGTCGTCGATAAACTAAATGGATGCCGATTACCGGTTCAAGTGTTCACCACGCCATGGACAGTACGCCGTGTAATGTGGGGTTGAATCCCACTCACACAAAATTGGTGATCCACAAAATATGGTTGTGTCGAGTCTACGTGTTTTTTTATGTCCGTTATAATAATGTATTCTATGCAAATAAATATTCTTATTCTTAAATATTCTTATTGTATGTAAGTTCCTGTACGGTACAGTAGCTACTCCCAATGCAGTAATAGCCTTTAAAAAAGAAAGATTACATCTATCTAAGTCCGCACGCGCTAACACAATTCCGACACAGATGACATTCAATGAATACATAAAATGTAACTTTACTCAAACTCGAATATCTACCAAATAAATCGATTAGGTACTCGCGGAACATTATCCTAATCAGAATATCTAATCATAATAAGTACTTGGAGCCACCTGTTGAACAGCCCAAAGTCCCTTGTTAAAAGCGTGAATATTTTTATTCAATCTATCTCAAAGAAAGACGTAGGCACTCCCTTTAAGGATTGAAGATTGTAAAAATATTTGCATGTGAACATTTTTCTTTGAATAGCACTCCAAAGTCACTAGGTATACCTAATACAAACCTATACTAGTCGCTGTAGTTTTAAGAAAGACACAATAAATAACTTGATTACCAAAAATTAGTTACTTAACCCATTAAATGGCAGCGGCACACCGGCGGCCAGACACAATAGGTTTATCATAGTCTGGCATAGTCCGGCCATAAATACACTTACAATTTTAAAAAACATGGTATTACCTTTAAATTTGGAATATGTCACGCCAATCGGTGTTAAATATTTTTGTAGTATTCAAATGAAGTGGGTCATAAAGAGAACCGAATTGCTGTGATTAGTGAGCATTACACAGAGTAGGTATGGAGCCAAGTGCAATTTTTGAAACTCTCTACGACGCATTGATCGCTATTTAACTCATAATTTAAAAATGAATAGGGTGGTAAAATTTAAACAACTTTTTAAGCGGTATGCAAAGGGAGATTACAGGAAAATAGTGTTTATTGACGAGATTTTTTTACTATAGACCGATATTTTTAAAAAGTAGAATATCCGACTTTATGTTCAAAGCTCTATAAAAGCTCCGCAATTAGTCAGCAGAATACAACGTGGACATTATCCGACTTCAGTGATGGTTTGGTGGCGTGTTAGCTATCAAGGATTGGCTGAGTCATATTTTTGTGACAAAAGTGTCTAAATGTCGGCACTAGTGTATGAAGATACGATTCTTGAGAAGGTGGTTGAGCCTCTTAACAACACCATGTTTCATAACAAAAAATGGTCCTTTTAGTAAGACTGGGCACCGGGTCATAAAGCTCGATCCACCCAAGCGTGGTTGGAAACGAACTTCGGACTTCATCAGAGCTGTAAACTGGCCGTCATCTAGTTCCGAACTTAATTCGCTGGATAATGATTTATGGCCAGTTTTAGAGAGTATGGCATACTTTAAACGCCATTATAATTCGGAGGCACTAAAATATCCATAAGATTGGCAGTGATGAATTTTCCCATGGAGAGACTGCGTGTTTCTGTTAATAACTGGTCTCAACGTTAAAAGGACTGTATTAAAGCCAATGGAGATCCATTTAAATTAGCTTCATATATTTTTAATGTTATTATATTAATATATAAACTAATACACATTACAGTAATAAATATTTTATGCAATAGACAAGAATAAGATTTTTCCTTGTAAACAATATTTATGAAAAGACTAGGTATCTATATAAATATAAGTAAAGCACTGTATCAATGCAATTCGTGGCAACATTGTATATCAGTTGTATATTTATACTACACAATAATGTATACATTGACAGTAACATATGTATAATGTACAATTTTTTGTTTCCAAATCATCAAAACTAATAATGATTTTGGTACAGTTAAAAACTTTGACGTGCCATTTTTCAACATGTTAGCCCGGACGGCGCAACAGCTCTAAAGAAAAAGAGTGTAAAGAAAATAAATAGCTAAAATATTTTCTATCAAGGTTAAGTATAACTGACGTGAACATGAAATGCGGTTATTATTTTAAAGAACTTTAGAGCCAAATATAGGTAAATAAATATAATAGCTATAGATAACTATAAACACATCTGAACCTCGGAATATACCTTATAATAGATAGAACTATTTAGCTACCGCGAATTAACAATCGCACTAGAACAATCGTGCGTGGTTGCGGGGCAACATGGCCAAAGAATGTATTTTCATTAGCCAGTGCTTTCGTTTGCTGCCGGAACATTTTGTCACCTGGCAACTGACGGCCATTAACGTGTCTACTGTAAGGATTAGCATCGAGTAGAATGCAGTAGTACCGTAGGCACTGCCCGCTATCCACTAACAATAAATACAAGCGTAAGAATAATATTTTGTTCTGATTAGACGTGCGATACCGATCGCGGCTCGCGTGTACTGCGAATAGAACTGCTATTTGATATTTCTTTAACCGACTTCAGCTAGTAACTTATTCTTCCTGCTCCATCTATCTTCTTTATTTAATATTTTCTTTTGAATATACCACAGCAATCAACAATATAGTCAAAGTCTAAAATATTTTATTCATTTAGGTCCCAAAGTAACACTTATGAATGTCAATGAGGTTAGTGAATTTACTAAATTTACTAAATTTACATTTATGTTAGTTGCTAGGCTCAGGCTCAGGTTAAGCCTATGCGAAGATATGTACCAATAAACCCACGGCCACGCTTTTTAATCGCCATCAAATTATAATTTCAGTATTTTACAACTCATTTCCTGTACATGGTGTTGCATTTGCCACATAAAATTGAAACCTAGAAATAAAGGACCACCATACCATAACAAAACATACAAAGCATTTAAACAGGGATATCACATTATTTTAGGCAGATAGAGAAGTGAAGCTGTACGTAATAAACGACGTAATAATGCAGTATTAGTAAGGTTTGAAACGTAATATAATTGAATTGTTTTATTTGTTTCAGATCGCCTTAGCGACGGAGAACTCAATAATCCTGCAGAACTTGGATTTCGCTGCGAGTGGCAGCTATTCGTGCGAGGTGTCACTTGACACGCCGATCTACACGAAAGCCTCGCCCGAAAAACAACTCACTGTTTTCCGTAAGTTTATATTTGTCTGTATTGCTTTTTCAACTTTATCTGCCTTTATGATTAACTCTTATTTCATCTAAATCTGTACACTGCGTGCCTATCTAAACGATCATACCAATATCTAGAGATAGTATGAGACCGTCTTGTATTTTTATTTGATGGTAACACCTACTAAAATTATAAGTGTTAAACTATGTGAAAACGTTTGGATGTATGTTACTCTATTACGGGTACTGTTAAACAGACATGCCCTAAATTAATACATAAGATACTCTTATCATGGTAATTCTTTCTTCAAGAACTAGAGTAAATATAATACGTACGTACATACATAGTCTGACGCCTGAACAACCTGAACGGTAGGTAGAGACTAGAGCTTTCGATTTGCAACTATCACGTGTTCAATAAAAATAATCCTAAACAATAATGTGTTTAATGCTAGTTTATAAGCTTTATTTAATATTCTTTTAAGGAAGTCAATATAGGCTCTTAATAAATCATATAAATCCGTACCCACATCACTCATAATTTTGGATTGACATTGGATTTAATCACAGGCTTTCATGGCGGAAAATTATCATTACTGTGAGATATAGGTATCTATTACGATAATTATTTGTCCAATGGTACAGATGTAAATATTTGTTCAAACGCCCATCACGAAGTATTCTCTTACGAGATATAGTGACTAGTTTTCATATAGCGGAACAGTGTTCAGCATTATTGTATTTTTCTGTCAGGTTATTCTCAGTAATCGCAAAGAAACTGGAACTTATCATGGCCTAGCTAAGCATAGCAGGCGGTATGTTATTGTCCGGTGTAATACATCTAATACATATCCAACCTAAACACTTACAGTGGCTATATAAGCCAAAAAGCCGGCTTGAATTACAAAAATACTCGATCCAGAACTATAATATATGTATAATAGTTCAATATTCAATCATGCACTAAAATGCATCCAGTATGTTCCACAGAGCTCATCCCTGACTTACAAGTGAAAGCGAAAAATAAATATAAATAATAATAGACTGCAGACATTACGGGATTCTATAATGTTTTTATACATTACAATGTCATAACTAAACCACTAAACTGATTTTATAAAAGGCAAGAAAATTGCTGGTAATCGTAAACAATAATATCGGCTTACTGGGACTGGGTATATTTTAAAGAATCTGACATGCAATCTATTGTTACCTTGGCAGATATTAGTATGATCTATGTAACACCATGATGTCACCTATATTCAGGTAATAAAACTTATTTTTATTATGTTCCTCTCTAACATTTTACGTTAGATAAATACCCAGCCCTTTGGGATGTTTATACAGGTATATGGGTTGAACGTGACGATGTCCTTCGAGAGTTTTAATCTAAAATGGAATGGAACACCTACCAAGGAGCAGATTGCAGCAAATGCAAAACTATTGTATTAGGTACATATTGATTCTTATGAAACAGGTCTAACAAATGGAGTTTGCTTTGAACACAGCATCGAGTTGGATGGGCAGACTGTGATTCCTGACCTAGGCCTATTAATTTTAAAGTGTGACCAAGATGACTCCCTACATTAACAAGTAAAACTTTAATACACGGATGGCGTACTACTTTGAGTGGTCACCTAACTCCACGTTGCTACTGCCCCGAGTGGTATGGTTTCGATCCCCATAAAGCAAAATATTTGTAGGATCCATATATGTGTAGTTGTACCGAATCCGGGTGTACTTCGTGACCATTGTATGAATGTTTGTAAATTCCTCTGTGATACAAAATTTAATCGTAGTGTGGACTTTATTTATTCATATAGGGAGAAACATAGCAATGGGCTTGTTTTTGCCCGAAACGGCACATCATTGCATCTAACCTCCGAAGATATGTGGCAGTAGCGCTATATTTCCAGTCTATATTATACCATACCCATCCAAATTTAATTCCTACATTCTTAGTCACAGACCTGTAACTGTTAGGGCGCAATATACAGATACTGCGCCTAAAGCGTATTTAGCGTCCCTCTAAATCATAAAGAAAGATATTGTTATCGCGTATGTACATATAATATTGTTGAGAATTGCGCATTATTATAATATCTTATTAATATTTATAAGCTTAATTAAAGGATCAACGAACTTAAATGACTAAGACTCTTGTTATTTTGTTCTTATATCATATTAAAAAGTGCAGCGTTTATTATGACGTTTTAGTGACAAAACAGATAATATTAATTACATAACAACAACATAGATAACATTAATTACACAATAACAACTTGGATACATACGTAGACTTTTATCAGTATCTTCGGCGGAATAGGCAGAGGTGTATGAACTCCACATTTCGACATCTAAATTTTAGAACCCACGTTATGGAGGTCGAACCAATTGTAACGTGACCTACCCGTGAATCAAAACTGGGAGCTAGCAATCGCCTGCAAACATAAGCGTTAACTTTAGAGAATAAAAAATAGAGCAGTTAAGATAGCTTTAGCTAGCTTTGTAAACACTTATAAATTAATCTGATAGGGTAGACGCCTATGTTTTCATTTGTACATTATTTTACACATAAGAGAATATAGCAATCAAAATATTTTTTGTGAAAACAGTATCCAAATTGATTGCGATATGAGGGAGTTATATATATTTTAAGAAATAAACATGCAGTGCGTGTATTAAAAACGATTTTAGAAGAATGATAAACAGAATAATAACCTTCTTATGGTTGCAAAAGTTAAAAGTGGCAACACTTGGTGCAATAGCCTGCGAGTGATGTCTTATACACTATTTTTATGTTTAGAGTATACATAAACAAAGCGCGCACATTACTTGCGCACACGCAATGCCACGAGGACCATCAATACTGTCATATGAGTCATATCAGTAGAGTTATATATGTAGATTTTTATTATCATAATATGCCTAGGGGCTTTCCAAATCGGACTTTTCAGAAATAACTTAAGTACATAAATGATAAGATAAGAAAAGAAACAAACAGAACGAATAATCATTTGAACAAGGCTGGGTGATTTGCAACAACACCGATTTTAAGTTAGAAAATTTGTTACCACATTGAATGCTATGTAGCAGACACAATAGAAAATTTATTTATTATAGGCGGTCATATAAGACGCTGGTGAAGAGATACAAACATACATACATAGATTCACGCCTTTTTCCCAGAGGGGTAGGCAGAGACTACGGATTTCCATTTGCTACGATCCTGACACACTTCTCTGACTTCATTCACTTTCATCACATTCCTCATACACGCTCGCCGGTTTAAGGTGCTCTTAACCTGGCCTTTGTCTAGAACGTCTCCGATCTGATCAAGAAACGTTACGCCTACGTCTGCCTCTTGCGACTGTTCCATTCACACTAGCCTTATAAACTTTCTTAGTCAGTATTTTCTCGTCCATTCTTTCTACATGCCCAAACCAGCTTAACATACCCCGTTCTATTCTTATCACTATATACACATTCATGCCAAAAAAAAATATATATGACCTGCAAATATTGTTAAATGCTTATGACTGCCTCGGTGGCGGTAGTGAATGTGACTAGTGTGCATGAGGTCTGGTGTTCAATTCTCGGGTCTAGCAAAGTATTATTAGGCTTTTCACTCAAAAATTCTCAGTAGCATCACCGAGTCTAGAACTGTGCCCACTAAACGGCTATAGGCTCCTCCCTCTTCAGTGTTCAGTGAGGCTTAAAACATAGCTGGTGACATGTGGATATAAAATACACCTCAGCGTATCGTAAAGACGTCAGACTATGTATGTATCTATACTAATATTATAAAGCTGAAGAGTTTGTTTATTTGTTTGTTTGTTTGAACGCGCTAATCTCAGGATCTACTGGTTCGAATTGAAAAATTCTTTAATGTTAAAAAGCCCATTTATCGAGGAAGGTTATAAGCTACATAACGTCACGCTACGACCATTAGGAGCGGATAAGATTCTCTTATGTGAAGCAGACGAAATTACGCGGGTCAGCTAGTGTCTTAATAAATACGAAAATAACTGTCTATTTCACAGCTGAAATGCTAAACTGATTTTTATGAAACGCATGAAGACAGCGTCCATTTTTTTTTCATTCACAACATAAATTATAAATGTTACAATTAAATTTGTTTGTGATGCAAACATATACTGTGTGCTTTCCCATTAGGGGCCACATTTGAATTTTGAGCATTTGAATGCGTCAGCCTTTAGTAAAAGTTTGCAAACAATTGTAAATATAGGCCCTAGTTTGTAAAAAAAGCCACTTAAAAGTTACAATCGATCAAAGGTGGTCCGTCAGTCGTGACTGAGAGGCATCCATATCTCATAACCTAGTTAAAATGTAACTAAACTAATCATATTAAATATCAACCTTTTCCGTTCACTGTATAACAAGAACTAGCGTGCAGAAGGTGGTCTCTGCAACGATCACCATAAGTTAACTTTGAGTGGAGACCACAATGGAATTTGGAATGTTTGTATGGTTTTAGCGTTAGTAAAAGTATTGGAACGATTGTAAATTTAACCCCTAGTTTGTAAAAGAAGCCATTTAAAAGTTTTAATCGATTAAAGGTGGTCCCTCAATTGAAACGCTTATCATAGGGAAAACTGCAATTTACGTAAACGGAAACGGAATGGGATATGTGTATTTTCAATTTAATCGACTATCTATAGTAAGCCCTAAGTATGTGTGCTTATCTACAAGTTCACTGTAGTAACAATTACATGGCTAAAGCTGATATAGTAATATCGTCTTACTGGGAAAGAACATTATTATAAAGAATCCCATATAAAGTCTAATACGTATTAAAACCGACATTAACTATTGTAATTATCACAACAAAATGTACGTTGATTTTGCTTAATTATACTAATTAGTTATTATAATTACTGGAAGTACAATTTCACCGTGTAATTATTATTAAATTTTACAGTTAAGCCAGGCATGATTATAAACTGCAGCCGTACTAACGTTATTATAAACACATATATAATATTAGAAAATCTTTTACCAATGAGTTACTAAAGTTTTTATTTTCATTTACCATTGTCACGACTGCTGTAATCTTTAAAAGTTAATCGCTAAAGCCATCTTCACTAGGTCCTAATTAAAATAAGTTTCTAAATTGATGTTTTGATTTAGTAAATGCATAAGTTATTAGATTTTGCCACGGCTGCGCTCGAGTTCATTAAGTTTCTATCCCTCAGGAGCAGCATCTTTCCTGGATGAAAGGTATTCTTTTTCTGTACCCCTGACCACGATCGGTCGAGTAATTAAGGCGCGAAAGCGTTACAAAAAAGCTCACATTCGTATTTATTATATTAGTTAGGATTACGATTACTTTAAAATTGTTTTCGATGTATCACACCATACCATCATCCCAGTGATAAAATTTAAAATATTGATGAAAATAATCAGATCCAGTACAAAGGTTTCATTTCCAATCGTCAACAAGCCGTTCGTATGAAATATGACAGGCGCGCCCTATTGATACGTTCAACAAAGAAATCGTTTTGCATTCGTGATGGTAGAATAAGGCTCAAAATGTTATATACACATAAGTATGTGTTTGTATATATAACAGTTCTGGATCACAATTTAATGTACAATCTCGTTCGTTGGCAAATGCAATCCTGGCATGTGAGAGAAAGTCTAAATGCTACTAAATTGAGATTTATTCCTTGACTTGCTGTTTAAACTCTCAACCGAGTTAACAGCAATGGATGCAATTTTAGTGAAGCTAAGTAGAAATGTTATTAATATAGTTTTCAGGTTACTTACATAGGAAATCATCTCGAAATCAACAAAGACGTATTTAACGTATTGATTCACCGAGAGGTTCTTGTGTTTGATTCTCAACTTGTGTATAGAAATAAATTACCAATTATATCCATTGTTAATACCGTTTCTTGCAATATACAGAGTTATAACTTTATAATACACTAGCTGTCTCTAATGGTGAAAGAATAATTAAAATAGGTCCAATAGTTCTTGAGTTTATTAATTCTAAAAAATATAAACATATTTCTAATCTCTTCATCTATCTAATATTAATAAACTTCCTAATGCCAGAGGAATGACCTGTTTATGCATACAGTTATATGCAAGTACTCCGTCGTTCAATAAAGTGCAATATACATTTCCAGAAGGTGACCCTAAATTGATTATCGATGCAATATAAACTAACAGCTGTTTACGTTCGTCGCTATATTTAATTTGATTTCGTTGATTACGCGTTTACGTAAATTGAACATAATATAGGTACAAATAAAATGGCACACTTCGTTACATTTATTAAAACAGTTTTATAATAAAGGTACTTTTATTCAAGCTTATAGCATTGATCATAATTATATGGCTCAATTTATTTTACTTCATAATAATATATATCGGATTGTGATTATGACAAGAAGCAAGTGAACGAAGTAGTATAATCCATGAATATACTATTAATGAATGATGAAGTTAGATAACTTCATTGGAGAAAGGAATATCACGGCACTAAACTGACTGACAAAATTTGCTGGAGTCCAAAATCCAAATAGTTTGATAAACCGTCAACTGCCAATATTCAATTTTTCCTCATTTAGCCGTTGACTTAATTAACTCTGCAAATTAAGCATTCGCTGCCAAGAGTAGTAAGTAGTGTTTTGTGTGTCTTGCCTCCGTCTACGCCGCATGGGCTAGTTCATTATATGTTCTCGATAATTTAAAATAAAGTGTAATAATATGCAAACAAAAGTCTTTCGCATGCATTTGGTAAACTGTCTGTAAAGTTCGTTCATGTTTTTAAGCTTTCATTACCGTTCGTTTAGTCAGATCTGGAAGTAATTAATCAATGATCTCATATAATGGCAAGACTTGGGTCTCTGAAATTATGTCTATAACCAATCTAACAGTGATTCCTCATGCACTTCGTCGGTGAAGTTCAGCATTATACCTAAATATAAAATAAAATAATAAATAAACAGTCTTTAAAATACTATAGCGCGCAACAAGTAATTTAAAACATAAAACTATTACAAGTAATGTGAAGTATTTACTGTATTAATATTATACAAGAGCTCTACCGGCGTTACTCATCTGAAACTCATTAGTTTACCAAATTGAATCAGTTTAAGGTTAGATACTTTTGGTGTAAGTAACGTTAGGCTAAAATATATATCATGATTGAAAATATTTTTCGTCACAAAGTTAGGTTTACTTTAACCTCTACGCGATTTACGTGGAATCTAAAATAAATAGAAACCATAAAATATTATAGAAGGTGTCTAAATCCATGGTCTTACTACCCCTGACTTTAAGCACAGGTACCCGTGATATAAACCAGTAAGTATAAAATATTTTACCACCCAAAACATCATCATTAGCGTTCTATTAGATTGCACGATGAATGCCGACCAACGCGTGAGTCGCATAGCAAATAAGATCACACGCACCATTAAAATCAAACATCTCTAGTTTCATACAATTTTGAACCTTATGCTTGTCAAAATAAGCAAAATTAAAGCTCCTAACCGTCAAGCAATGTTGGTTGAAAGATACGGATAGCTGAATAGGGTAGAGCTATTTCGAATCAGAAACGGTCGCTTGATTGGGTTTTGAATTTACTTTAGTTCATAGAGCACATTTTGTGGCTTGTGGCTTGAATAAAAGCTGAGTCAACAAGACAAAATGTTCTGCTATGAAATCGTTTATGCATGTTGCACATCTATGCTACACTATTTTGTTTTGATATGCAACACAAATTTATGACTATCAGTAGTATATTTCCCTAGACATGTAAACAGAGTTACCTTAAAAGTTTGCTTCAGAAAACATTGTCTAAGGCTATTGTTCTATTTTGTGAGTAAAATATATGTTAGTATTTCTCTTTTCCGATCATTTATCAAGTCGGGGTCGAGCAACAAATATCGCGGTCTGGTTTTTATTGGAGAGGATCCGTTTCCGCTCTCCCATACTTAAAGTATGAATGTTTGTAGATATATAACTATAGGAATAAAACATATGGATTTTCCAGGATAAAATACAGCCACATTTATTCCGGCAACTTGAAATTAAGATATGAATGTAGGTATGTTACTACAGGGAGAATACAAATAGATTTACTAGGGTAAAATATCATACCGAAAATTCTGTAGTTTACTACAGGTAAGTAAAAAAAAGAAATAGCCGATGATCGGTAAAGCAAAGCACCCAAAATTGTTCGCAATTTGGAGCGATGTGACGTAATAAATGATTAATAGAGCACCGAAAAGGTTCGGGAAGGAAATTCCTCGGTAAAAATGGCAATAAATCAACTGCTATCACAGGTTAATGTACAACCTGAATGTAACTTAGAGTCTGTGACAACGAGTTCAAAGTTGAATAAAAAGAGTATTCAATCAATATAACATTTTCTAGTAAAAGTTTATGGTGCAAAATACTTATTTGTTAAAATTAAAAGCCCTAGGTTAGCTCGATTAAGAATCGTGACATAAAATATTGACATCTGGACCTTTATTTGATGTAAATAAGCCGCCTGCATATGTACCAATTCCAAGCATTCAATTAAGTATATCGACTAAGAGACGCCGATATTGTAACATATTATTAGCTATTGTCTAGAAACAAAAAAACTCAGGCAAATATTATAAGGTAATAGTATTATTAACTCTCTACAATATAATTAATCTAGAACATTCGATATCATTATATGTTGTGGGTATTTCCAACTTCTAATTACGTACTATTATAATTAGTAGGGATTAGATAAACATTTACAAATATATCTACCTATGTGTCAGACTAAAATCCGAAAGATTTAGTGTACGACTGCCAAATTGATATAGTTCAATACATTACGAACTAAAATATGCGATGAATATTACGTTAATACGTACGTAGTAATTAATTATATGTAACGATTATGAATGTCTATATTTTAATTCCTCTGCTTAGGTTATTGTGTAAGTAATCAATAATTATTTGAAAGTTTTAATCCATTTAATAACTGCAATAAAATATTATCAGCTTAATTAGTTTATCAAGTTTTGTAAGAAAAAGCCGTGATAAAGTTAACCCTATCTTTGTATATAAAGAGTGTTTGCCAACTTATTCCAAGACACACCACTACAATGCGCGGACTTCTAGTATTGTTTTATATTCTCTCCGCTTGGGCTCAACATAATGTAGCCCACGAATTGTCTAGCTGGCATCAACAAGTTGGCATTAGAAATGCTGAAAAGATTAAAAATATAGAAGAAAATTTGTCCGACTTCCGGATCGTCGGAGGAGCAATAGCACCGATCAACAATCATCCGTATCTCGCGGGCTTACTCATCGATATTGGACTGTCATCACCCTCGGCTTGCGGAGGATCGATCTTGTCTTCTAAGAGAATTCTGACAGCGGCGCATTGCTGGTTTGACGGCAGATTTCAAGCCAGACACATCACCGCCGTCCTGGGGTCACCATACCTGTTTCACGGAGGTTTAAGGTTAGCTGTAAACGCAATAGCTGTACATGAAAGGTACGATCATAAAACGTTCGCTAATGACATTGCAATGTTGTATTTGCCAGTTGAGGTAACGTTCTCTAATGCTATTCGGCCGATTCCATTACCATCAGAATCTCTGAAAAACAAAGATTTCACAGGCATGTGGGCTAGAGCTTCTGGTTACGGCAGATACTCAGATACGACTAACCCCACGACCAACACAATGACTAGAAATGTCATGCTTCAAATGATGTCGCTAGCACAGTGTCGATCGTTTTATGGAAAACTAGTTCTTGACTCAAATATATGTACCCGCGGCAACGGTGGAGTTGGAATCTGCCAAGGTGACTCCGGTGGACCATTAACGATTAATGAAAAGGGGCAAGAAGTTCTGATTGGCGTAAGCTCATTTGTGGCACAGGATGGTTGTGAACTACAATATCCTTCAGCATTTGCAAGAGTAGACAACTATCTAAACTGGATACGTGTACAGTTGTAATATTTAGATAGATTAATTATAAATAAGTATAATTTAAGTAGTTTTATATTATATTTTATATTTCATATTTTAAGGAATTTATTTGCCTTTAAAAGACGCCTGATTAAAATTAGACACTAGACTACAATTCATTTTTAATTTATGAGCGTATCACTTGATCTCGACTGCCACTTTATACTTCACTTGTTATATATAAATAGGTTTGGGTGCTCCGTTTCCTCTCCTTCCCATAATTATTCCTAACCGATTTTAAAAAGACACCTCTTTAAGTATACTTACGACGACGTGAAACTATTTATATTTAAAATTATTTATTAATTGTAAACTTAAATTATAAATCGTTTTAAATAATTAAATTAAATGGCTTTAAATGAAAATTTAAATTGTAGTAAAGTTCAAGAATAGTAGTGATAGAGATTCAAAATGATGTAATAAAAGTGTTTTAAAATAAAATAAACAACGCGACAAAATCCATATAAAATATTTAATTTCAATGTACCAGTGATGTTAACACCATTGCTATACTAACGCACGCACTATTGAGTTAAATAAGTACATAATACAATTACATAAAGTGTGAAATATATTAGAAATGTGATTAACCACGCTTTCAAACGCGTGAAGTACATATATTAATTTTAGTAGTACATATTAACTAAATTAACGTGTACTAGTGAAATTAATATTTGTAACCATGTAATAAATACCTGTGTTATGCGTGTGCTTGTATGTAACAGTATTGGTAAAAGAATGCGCCATATACTGGCGGGGTTGCGACGGCACTGACGTATAAGATATGTGCCAAATGTGATAAATATGAAATTAATTTTCTAGGTGAAAACCGTACAGGTTTCTCTCAATTTTCTGAACAGCAAGGCATTTACAACTATACGTATATATTTTTTATTGCACCAATATCTAGCTGGCAAAATATGATTAGTGTTATACACATAGGATAAATTGCGTTCCTGCTGCTGGAGATAAACACAGGCGCGATGCTTATAGCAACGCATATCATAACATTCCTACTATTGAGATCGTCTAAAAATGATCTTCAATAATAAGTTTGATATTTTGCCAGTCTAGTTACTAGCCAAGTTATAATAGAACAACAAATATGAGTTATGTTAGTTCTAAGAACAGCAGAGAATTATTGTTATGTTACCAAAGGCAATGCATTTTATGGCAAGTTATACAATTACTAATATTTTCAAATACAAATCTTTTATGATAGCAACATATGGTTTATACAGATGTATAATATGTTTATATTGGTATATTTATATTATATACACATATGGACACGTATTATATGAACAAAAACTACAAGCAATTTTAAATCAAAATTAGCATCGTTAGCTACTGCATAGTAGCGTGCCTGAAGAAGGTTAGCGGCATTGGCACATTGAATGTCAAAGTTAATTCCTTTTGTCAAGAAAATCCCAGTCTGGTTACGTGAAACGTCAATCAGCCGCTTTAGTTATTTCCCTATAGACAAAGCGAGCACACTGCCTCATTGTCTCCACGGTTGCTGAAAGTGTCAGCACACATGCTGCATCATTTTCTATGACAGCATATTTACTATAACGACGAGTTTCTTCGCTTCTTTGCGCTTTTTTTATACACTAGATATGTCACTTTTATAATAATGGAGATCGAAAATCTGATCCAGATCCAGAATTATTAATAATTGGACTAATGTTCATAATTTGAACTAATAAGTAGCGAAATAGGTAGGGAAAGAGCTTATCTGAAAGAGATAGTTATTATTCAAACATTTGCGCTTTAACTGTTTTGGAAGGGATTTCGTGAAATGATTTTTTTGAGAATAATAAAAAAACGTATGAGTTAGGATGTTTTTGAGTCTTGACTATAACTGCGCTAGTAGAATACTTTTCTAAATATAATATCATTGACTATGCAACAAAGGTAAGGCATATTGATCTCGTGATGGTAAGCGGTTACTGTAGCCTATGATTGACAGGTAATAGAGATTCCCCTAAGGCAATGTAGAACTACGGGTAAAGGAATGAAAAATAGAATTAAAGGAAAGGGTTTTAAAGGTATGTGACCCTCTGAAACTCTTAAGAGGAAACACTAAGAGCGAGAGAATTGAAAAATAGGTATTTGTAAAATATATTGCTGTCGCGCAGTGCAGTGCCCGCAGAGCGCGATAGGTCTCTATCGCGCTCTGCGTGCACTGCGCGATACGAACTGCAGCTTGGACCGAAAATACCTATTAAAAGTACACAAAATAAACGTTTCGTAGTCCCCTGATTCCTTCTCCAAAACATGACCGAGCCGGATTTAACTATTTTCCATTAATAATTAAAGAAAGGCTTTGGGCGTGTTCCTATGTTTTCCTTTTTTATATAATCTAGTCAAATTTGTCTTCTAGATGTTTTAACACAGCGGAAAATCTGGCCAAATTTTGAAGTTTTTGAAGGCTCATGTCTCCTTTAATAATTAATTTATAAAAAAAGGAAAACATAAGGACATGCCATTATCCAGGAAAAAAACAGGGGACTACGTTTATATGGAAAAACGGCCACCGGTTACTTATGGTGGACTCTACCATACATAAAAGACATTGTTCTACATTGCACACAAATAATGAACAGGCATCATTTTAGGCATAACTCCCCGCAGCTTCACCCGCGTGAATCTCACGGGTTCAAAAGTCCTGGACATCTAAGTGCGACGTTTTATCCAGAACTGTTCAACCGTTTTTGCGTGATTGTGTAAGAAACATCCAAACGCAAACTTTCACATTTGTAATATTAGTAGTAGGCTAATTCATTATCTATAATCCGTTTAATACCTAAGCTTGTCTGATTATGCAGTTATTTTAGAATAGTAGTGATAGCCTCATGGTAGTACTACCGTAACTGTATCCAATAAAACAAGTAGAGCCTTACACGCGATTAAACGTACAGCTATCCTTTAATTAGAAGAACTTTTATATCTATAGTAAGGAATGTTTGTACATCAAACAGAAAAACCATTAACGAAATCATCATATCCTCCTGTCTGCTTTCTAAGCTGTAAAAATACGATTACCATAACATAATTATAAATTAAATAAAATTTGCAATACCCGATTTGATAGCCATACTAGCTGATTAATTATGTAATCCTGCAATGATTAAAACAGTGTTAATTCAGTCTAGACCTTAAACATTAATTTTCTTTTGTATTATGCCTTATAACATTTACTTTAAAGAGATTGGTGAATTCATTGTATCCCTATAAGTAGGAATTACCGTAAAAATTCCTTATTATTATTAAAATTTGCGTAAACGTAAGACAAACCAGAAATACTTAAAATTACTTACGTTGCACTGTGCCAATCACTGCTCATCTACTGCATCTCCTGCTGGGGCGGCAGCAGCCAAATCACACATGATTCAACTAGAGAGAGCACATCGCGCTGTATTAAAAACTATATTCAAAAGGCCAAGACTATACCCAACCACTAAACTCTATGAGGAATGTCAACTCCTAAGAGTCCGGTAACTTTTTATATAGGTACCTTATTATTTTACCTGTGCAGAAAACGGTTATTTCATCTCCGGAATATAACGATCTGATCAGCCGTCGTCTCTTTAGAGTACCTGTACCTGTATGTCGCACTAAATTTGCCCAACGCTTTTACCCGTTCCTATCAGCTTACATTTATAATATTGCTTCCAAATGCTGTGACATACGTCTGAATACAGCATCAGAGACAAAAATAAAAGCCTATGAATGGTTAAGTAATGTCACCCACGAAGAGACAGAACAGTTGTTAACTGCGATAGCATAGAACATATTTATTTATATATTTATTTATAATATTTAAAAGTATATTTTACTAATATATATAATAGTATTTCCTATATGTGTTATATTTAGGTATAGCATAATAAGTATATAATATAATTAGTAATTTAAACGTGATCTCAGATCAGTTTTAAGTAATTTAATATTTTATTTTGTTAAATTGTCTTTTTGTTTTACCCTATATAGTTATGAACATTGTTTTATTTGTTTCTATTATAATTATGTAATTACAATTGTGAAGTGCAGAAGCTTTAAACCTTTATTGTAATTACGTTTGGCTGGGACCCCACGATACAGGCTTGCCTAGTGTGGGGACCTTGTGTTACAAAATAAACATTTCACATTACTTTTTTTTTTTTCAATATTTCAACGTTTTATACTAGATTCACCACAAATGTTAAGCAGATTGCCGATAGCAATCCGACAATATTATAAGGTAAAAGAAGATTGACATAATCTCTTTCAGCGCAGACACGGAAATAACTAGGCGGCGGCTCCTTACGACGAAATTCACCTTGTGACAAACATTCGTATTACTTTGGATAGATGCGGATATTTGTCATTCAATCAATCGGATGAATGGATTTGGATGTTTGGTAACTCACAGTAGAAAGGCGGCGTACAGCTGAAATCAATAACCAATCTAATTCACAATCTCAAGATTAGTAACAGCTGGCGTGCTGTAATTATGTGCACCGTGCACTTAACACTGAAAATTAAACTGAATATGAGTAACAAAACTGTTTGGTTTCATTCGCTATCGGCTATTGGAATCAAATGTAACATAATGATTCTTGTCTATTTCAGATCCTCAAAAGCATCATCCAAGAATCGACTTCCCGACGCGCTTTCTAAGTTTCGGTGAGACTCTGCGAGCCAACTGCACAACAGCACCCGCGCTTCCCGCTCCACATATCACATGGTTCATCAATGGCAGAAAGGTAATTAAATAAAGGTTACTTTTGTTGACCTTGTTCGCGATAAAACGCTGAGTGCGTATTAACGCAAGTCTAAATCTAACCAATAAAGTAAAATTAGGATTATATTTAGTTCGGCTTAAGAAGTGCACTATATTTTAATTTACTATAAAAATCTATGCAGTGCACTATCTAAGCATCTCTATCATTAGATTCAAAGCTTGGAAACAGCCCGAATTTCTAATCCTTAATTCGACTTCGAAACTTAAACCTTTAAAAGAAATAAACGAAGTATATACTTTCATAAGCTTGTTCATTTGTTACACTTTATAGATGGACGAACTCGTAGCCCAATCTCACAAGTTCCGCGTACCGATGAGCGAACGAAACGGCAGGAGAGGACTCCAGCGAAACTTTGAGTTCGACCACAGCTTTAGCAGCCCTCCACCATTCTTGACTCTCACGCATGCATCTCATGTCGCCACACGACCGCCTGGCTGCAACTTGAAGGAACATCAGGTAAATTGTGTAATGTTACCCTAACCGGCTTAATTTTAGCACACTTTATATCAACCCCATTTAAAAACTGTCCCACTGCTAATCATAGGCGTCTTCTTAGTATAAAAAGGGTTAGCCCATAATGATGGACTATGGCCTAACACCGCTGGCCCACTGCAGAATGACAGACTTTACACATCCTCGGGAATGAAATGAAATTTCAGACATGCAGATTTCCTCACGATGTTTTCCTTCACCGTTAAAGCGAGTGATATTTAACAATCGAATACGCGCATAACTTCGAAATGTCAAGAGGTGCCTTGGGATCGAATCCAAGACCTGTGCGTAGCAGTTCAACGGTTTCCCACTGAACTATCACTTATTTGCGGTAAATATAAAGTTAATCTCCATATCTGATAGCATTTAGAATTTATTACTTTCAAATCACTAGGAAATACATTTATTAGTGTCATTAGCTATCTACACAGAACAGGCCGAACCCAGTTAATTAAATTGTGACTCCAGTCTAAAATGACGCGTAAATAAATTTGATTCACATATAGCTATACGTTGCTAGGCACAAGGAAATTACTTTTATGCAAATTAACCATTATGTTCGCACGTGCATGTGTATGTTTACCGTACCAATACGTAGCTTACACACATGGGAAATGTTCCCTATTTACTTTGCATAGCTATTGGCTTCCTGCATTTCGACGATGCCGGAAAAACGGTGTCAAACGTTGCCGGTGAAAACTTGACACATCGAACATCTTTACATAAATAAATCTGTTGAATGATTGTGTCGGAGATGTATAGGGAATACCTTTGTAAAAAAATATATAAGATAAGAAAAAAGGCAGAACGATACCCTATGTAACAACACAATCACACATTGATTGAGATTGAGAAAACTTTTGATAGTTTACAAATTTTCACTATTGTTATCTCTCAAAACGACTTTTGGAAAGAAAAATACTTCTTCGTGTAACTACATCATAGAAGTACCATCTGCCATCAGAAAAGCCCTTGTCAACCAGGAGAGAGTTTTTATAAACTGGACATCATGCCCAGTAAGAGACTTTACTCTCGTGACAAGGTGTTACAATTGCCAACAATATGGCCATGCTGCGAAATTCTGCCGCGAAACAACACCGACTTGTGGACACTGTGGTGAAGCTGGTCATACAATTAAAGAATGCAAAAAGACATCGCCACCGGCCTGTGCAACTTGCAAAAGATTTAAGAAGTCCAATGACCACCAAACCGGACACGAGAACTGCCCCGCTCGAAAGTATGCTGAAGACAGGTATTTAAACTCAGTTGACTATGAAGGCGCCTAGGAGCGCCGATAATAAGAAAGAAGCACATTTACAGTTAGGAAACACCTTTAACCGCGCCTAATCATGGCTAATAAACTAATTGATGATCTTGACGAGCTTTCAATTTCAGACTCTAAGGTCTGTAAAATTGAAGATTGTCTAAGCTTATTTCCATCATATGACAAAAGTCTAACGATTATGACGCAAAATATTCGTAGTATTTATAAGAATTTTCAGGAACTTGAAATACTGTTGCATACTATAGCAATAAATTGTGACATAATAGTGTTATCTGAATGCTGGTTATCTAAAAGATCCATTGGACTACCAACACTAGCTGGATACAAATCGTTTTGTAGCGAAAATATAATTAACCAAAACGATGGCCTAGTAGTATACATTAAAAATGATTTAAATGCTGTAATAGAAAAACCAAGTCTTCACGACTGTAACAGTCTGCTCCTTAAAATTAATAATGACACTGCCATTTTGTCAATATACAGGCCGCCATCGCTAAATGTAGATAAGTTCCTGAACTCCCTTGACTTAGCACTAAACAATCTATCATCATATAAAAATATTATTATAACGGGTGACATAAACATAAATATTATATCAGGGAGAAATGACATCCGAGGACATGATTACCTTAACATATGCTCTTTTCACGGTCTCTTGCCAGCCCATACCTTTCCTACTCATCAAAGTGGATCTTGCTTAGACCATTTCATTATTAAAACGAGCCAACCATCATGTACTTTTGTTACTAACTCAACAATCACAGATCATCATGCTGTCTTACTAATAATAAAACTATCACTTAATAAAAATAAATGCACACATAGCTTTACTAACTAAACATAGAAAACCTCGCATTTGATATACCTAACATAGATCTTGCCCCAGTTTACTCATGTGCTGACCCCAACATTTCACTCGATTACCTCATAAATGCATTACAACATGTTATTCACAAAAATACAACAATTATAAAATTATCTAGCAAACATAAAATAACAAAGCCTTGGATTACACAAGGTCTTTTGAGATGCATTAGGCATAGAGATAAACTACATTTGTTAGCAAAAAACTCACCTGATAATGAGATTATGTCTGTGACTTACAAAAGGTACAGAAATTTTTGTAACAAACTTCTTAAGAAATTAAAACTTCAATATAACAAGACAGAACTGGAAAAAGCGGGCACTAATAATAAGCTTGTTTGGAAATTTATAAAATCCTGCTCTTTTATCACAAAACCTCAAGAACCAGCTATAGATCTGCTTCAATCAGAATCAAATCCAACTCTAGCGTTGAATAAAGTTAATAATTTTTTCGCTAATGTCGGTAACGTACTAAGCAAAAAAATTACATCTCAGAGCAACATTTCATCACATCATACCCCCATCAGATCGCCTACCTCAAGCCTTAAATCTTTTGTTTTATTAGACACTGATATTGACGAAGTTGTCCAAGTAATAACGGGTCTGAAGGACACTTATGCGGTAGGATGGGATAATATACCTACGAACATAGTCAAAAGGTTTAAGCACTTCCTTGCGCCTCCTTTAACGCATATTTTTCAAATCTGTTTGTCTGAAGGGATATTTCCTAAGTCTTTGAAAAAAGCTATTGTTATCCCAGTGCACAAATCTGGCGACAAAAAATGTGTAAATAATTACAGGCCAATTTCAATTTTGCCAACGTTGTCTAAAGTTTTAGAAAAAATAATAAATCACAGATTAGTAAAATATTTAGAGTCTAACAATATACTTTCAGACAGGCAGTTCGGTTTTAGACCCCAAAGATCAACAAGTCAAGCAGTTCACATGTTGACTGATCACATAGTGGCTAACATGGACAACGGGATGCATGCTGTTGGGATCTTTGTAGACCTTGCCAAAGCTTTTGACTCTGTTTCAGTTCCTATACTACTAAAAAAGCTTGAATATGTGGGAATAAGAGGTACACAATTAGAATTATTTACAGATTATCTTAGGGACAGATATCAATGCGTTAAAATTGGTAAATGCCTTAGTTCAGATATCCTCAATGCTCCTTATGGGGTTCCTCAAGGCAGTATACTTGGAGTTACACTGTTCCTGATCTACATAAATGACCTATGCAACCTAAAACTCCAAAATGGTATCATAGTGTCTTATGCAGATGATACAGCACTATTATTCACGGGCAAAACTCGGACTGAAGCGACTACACACGCTCAGCATGGCTTCAATACAGTTAGTAAATGGCTTTTTGAAAATGTACTAACCCTAAATACCCAGAAAACAAAATATATTCACTTCTCGATGCGCAACAACACACATGATTCACCTAACGACATATTATTTGCTCACAATAATAAATGTCATTTACACGCTGACGCCGCATGCACTTGTCCTACTTTAGAATCAACACATTTTATAAAATACCTCGGCCTAACGCTTGACGCTAATCTAAATTTTCGCAATCACATTGATTTGTTATGTAAGAGAGTACGAAAGTTAATATTTATTTTTAAAACCATTCGTGGAGCTGCTAACTTTAAATTACTAAGACAAGTATACCTGTCACTATGTCAGTCAATCATATCTTACTGCATTACCTCATGGGGCGGAACATCGAAAACGATTTTATTGCCACTGGAACGAGCTCAAAGAGCTATTCTAAAAGTGGCGACGTTTCGACTTTTCATGTTTCCTACCTATGAGTTGTACCAATCCACTAATGTCCTAACTGTTCGCCAATTGCTTATTCTGCACACCGTGCTTAAACAACATGCACTACTTCCATTCAGACCACTTCCTCCAGACAAGAGACGAAAAGATTTAGTATGTACTAAGCTTCATGCCAAACATGCCTTTGTAAATAAATTCTTCTTATTCCTAGGACCATTTTTATATAATAGATTAAATAGAATTTTAGATATATATAGTCTAAGTTATAAACAATGTAATGTTATTGTTACCAAACACCTGCAAACATTGACCTACTCCGATACGGAGAATTTGCTTACAGTCGTAAAATAGCTTTAAGTCATCAGTAATTTGTAATAATATTATGTAATCTAAGTTATTTTTATTGTATCAATATACATACTTTATTTTAAGTTTATGGACATTGACCTCAACTTTAATATTATTTGGCATATATTTTATTTTTGTAAGTAGAGAAATAGCCTGAAACACAGGTCTAAACCTAGTTCAGGCAACCACTTTATAAAAACCTAGCGCTTGAAGTTAAATTAGAATGCACAATGTCGGCCGATTAAAGTATACCTAAGTAAAACATGTACCAGATTAAGGATAGTTATAATTTATTGTAGTATAATATTATTTCAGACTAATAACAAAATGTATACCTATGTATTATTATTATTATTGAATAAAAAAAAATAAAAATAAAAATATAAAACGCGTAAGATTTAACACTAAACTAAATCTTTTTTTTTTGTTAAATGCTATCGGGTACTATATGAAATATTCATAATGAATGTTTCATTCGCAAAATAAGCATCTGCGTTGTATGAACTTCGAATCAAGCTATTGTAGCTTGCCTAGGAAATAAATTAAAAACGGCGAACACAAACAGTTTGGACAGTAGAAAATGGTATTCAAATTAAATACACTATTACTAAATTCAGATTAAATTACCTACCTTTAATTATTTCGTTTTGGTAGTAAAAACATGAATGTTTGACACATTTATATTATAAATAATTATAAGCCCACTCTTATAGGTTTATTAAGACAGAATGTTATGATTTTAAAAATCAAATTAATTTCATATCTTAAATACTAAAAATACATGATATGGATTGTGTGAAAAATGTGAAACGAAAACTAACGCTTTAAATAGATAAAGCAGAAGTAATATAATTAAGGCTAAGAAGAAAATAAACGCATAATATTTGCAGACGGCTATAGTCTAAGCACCCAAAAGCCATGGAATCATTTTTTAACTATAACAAACGCCTTAAAAACAGTGACTATAATAATAATATCAGCCCTGTATTAAATTGTCCCTATGCTTGGTAAGGGCTTCTTCTCAATGTGAGAAGGGTTAGACCATGGTCCACCACGCTGGCACAGTGCGCGTTGGCTGACTTCACATATCTTCGAGAACATTATGGAGAACTCTCAGACATGTAGGCTTACTCGCGATGCTTTCCTTCACTGTTAAAGCAAGCGATAATTAACTATTTAATACGCACATAACTTCGAAAAGTCAGGGGTGCCTTGGGGTCGACCTCGAGACCTCGGCATGGCAGTCCAACGGTCTCTTACTAGGCTATCGCTGTAAAACAATGACTAGCATGATGATTTGCCTATTGAGTCGCAGCGGCATGCGGCACACCGTCAATTATATCTGGCCTTCCAAGCATCGGCAGGTTACGCATTTTCTGATCGATGTCAAGAATAGTCGTTGTCTATCTGCGATCAAGCCTTTAAAAGTTCTTGCATTAGGAATCGGCAATTTATTTCGTTCATACTTAGTCACGATGTAGCTTGAGCAGCGATAGCTCAGTAGGGAGACCAACAGACTGCAATGCAGAGGGTCTCGGGTTCGAATCCACGCGTCGCGCACCCCTGACTTTCGGAAGTTATATGAATTTTCGAAATTATGTGCGTATTGATTGACAATTATCGCCTGCTCCGTGCCTCGGAGAGTACGTTAAGCCCTCGGTCCCGGCTGCCATGAACATCTATGGCAGTGGTTATTGGGGAAAGTCGACACAAAAGATCCCACTGGGTCGAAGTGTCGCCGGTCTGTACTGACTGGCCCCCACACAAGATAAGATAAGACAAATATGCCTTACATCGTGACTATCTTAGTCACGATGTAAGGCATATTTGTCTGCTTCATTTATCCAGTGGCAAGTTTATGCTTGCATTTGAGGCAATCGTGAGAGCCCAGGTTCAATTCCCTGGTGGTCAATGTTACCAGTCATTTCGTTCTAAAACGACTGAACTCCCGTAACGTAATATCTAAAGCTTATATGCAGAACTGTGCATGTAGTAAACCATTACATACATATCCTATATGCCTGAATTTATAAACATATGTAGGAAAATAGATATAGTAAGAGCATACACAATGCACACGGTTGCCTCAGAGCAACTTACATTATATTCGTACCAGCTTGCTAAGCGTGCAAACCATTCGCGATACTTTAGCACTTAGCACTAGGTACACTAACCTAATAAAAAGTAATTTTCCATTTTACTCTACCTTAAAATTACTAACAAAGAATTGAAATAACGTAAACGCACCCATCACCGCCAGTTTAAGCAAAGTTCAGATTGACGTGGAAAAAAATAAGCACATGTTTAATAACTAGCGTCATCTTTTTATTTTCATGTACTAAAATTAGCGATCTTTTAATCAGATATATTTAAGAAACAATTAGCAAAAATGATGGAAAGGGCTATGTCCCTATTACCGATCCAAAGCATGGGCGTGTTCCTATTACCATTTTTGTGGCACCTATTACCGACCCTCAAATGAATAGAACAATTCAAGTTAAATAAAAATGAGCGTATGTGTTTTTAGTTATTTATATAAATGATCCACCACAATACATGATGTGATTATCAAAACTTAGTTCAACAAATGCTTAACAGCCTTTAATCAGTCTTATAAAATATGATAGATACAAACTAGTACCTATGGCATTACACAATAGTAAATGGCATTAAGCAATCTACGTAAAAAGGGAACATACAAAAATAAAATAAGTATAAAACCTTGAAGTTTAACAGTCATCTGAAATGTTCATTAAACATTTAAAAATATAACATTTTGAATTTTTAATGCTTTCACTAATTTTGACACTGTCTCCAGTAGCTAGTCTTTAGTTACAGATAAACCTTCTCAAAGTCCGATCCGACCGATACTTTTAAATATATAGCGCTAATAGCTCAAATACAACTTGACATACTAACTAAATGCTTTACATGCTGCACTTTAATGCTAAACTAATACTTTACGATTACATTTTCTGCTAAGAAAGAAATAGGTGTACTTGCGTAATCGGGAGTGGGACACTATGAAAAATGCGGTATCTCCGGAGTCCGACGACAAAATTTACAATTATTATATATACAAGCAAGTGATGATTATTTGAAATTAAACACTTTATACGGATTTTATCGCGTTGTTTATTTTACTTAAAACACTGTTATTACATAGAGGTTTAAATTATGCTATAACACCAGCTAGGATACCGTATGAGGCCATTATTTGCAATGTTGACTGCCTAGTCAAGAATAACGTAAGAAAGGAAGATTTGGAGGCTATACGTCAGGACATTTAATCAGTCTTGCGTCGAAGTAAAGTGCCCAAACCGAACCTTCCCAAAAATGAATTCGTTGCACTGAAGAACTTGCGAGCTAGGCCAGAAATTACAGTACTCCGTGCAGATAAAGGAAACGCTACGGTCGTAATGGATACGTCAGATTACAAACATAAAATTGAAAATTTACTTTCGGATGAAACTACATATAAACAGGTTAAAACAGATCCTACAACCAAGATAGTAAAGCAAACCAAAGATATCATCAATTAATACTCCGAGAAACTAAATCTAGACGTAAAACAATTAATACCAGCCTGCATAAATCCTCCAAAGCTGTATGGGTTACCAAAAATACACAAGGAAAACGCTCCCCTACGTCCTATTGTGAGTCAGATCGACACACCAACTTACAGACTGGCTCAGCACGTAGCGAAGATACTCTCACCACTCAGAGGCAACTCGAGAGTACATGTGAAGGATTCATACCAATTTGTGAGTGAGATTAAATACCTACGTCTCACAGACAAAGAAACAATGGTTAGTTTTGATGTGCAGTCATTATTTACATGCATACCTGTTCGTGACTGTATTGATATAACTAAATGAAAGCTAATAGAGAACAATATGCCTGAGGAATATGCAGAAATACTAAACCATTGCTTAACAACTGGCTATCTGTTGTGGGACAATAAATTCTACATACAAGTGGATGGTGTGGCAATGGGCTCGCCAGTATCGCCTGTTGTTGCCGACATATATATGGAGGACTTCGAGGCTCGAGCTTTGCAGACTACCACCATCACACCCAGGATTTATAAGAGGTATGTAGACGATACTTTCACAATATTACCAACAGATAGTGTAAAAGCATTCCTAAAACATCTTAATTCCATTAATAATAACATCCAATGTACTATGGAATTAGAGGCAAATAATTCATTAGCTTTCTTAGATGTACTTGTCATCAGGAATCCTGATCATACTTTGAGCCACACTGTGTATAGGAAAAAGACCCATACAAACAGGTACTTAAACGGTGAATCTCACCACCATCCTAAACAGTTAGCTACCGTGGGAATGTCTTTGTTTCAGAGAGCCCACGGGATCTGTGACAAGAAACACCTGGACGCCGAGCTTCAACATGTCAAGCAAGTACTGCAAGACAACAAGCTCCAACAGCCGCGCCGCCGTCACAGGTCCCGAGAAAAGCCAGCCACAGTCGAGCGCCAGCCTGCCATACTACCATATGTAAGGGGTGTCACTGACAAGATTGGCTACATCTTGAAGCGAGCTTCAATCAACACATACTTCAAGCCGCCAACGAAGATAAGTCAATTTTTACCATCCGTCAAGTGCCAATTACCTTTACAAGATGCAGGGGTCTATAAAATAGATTGTGACTGCGGACTCTCATATATTGGCCAAACCAAGAGAAGCATAGGCACCCGCTTAAAAGAACATATAGCTGATGTTAAACACCAACGCTCGTTGAAGTCTGTTGTGTGTGAACATGTGCAACAGGGGACCAACCACTACCTACGATTTGACAAACCACATATACTCGCAAAAGAACACCGATTCCTACCAAGGATGCTTCGCGAGGCTATTGAAATTAAAAAACATCCTAATTTCAATAGAGAGGATGGTTGGAATGTACCACCAGCTTGGGATCCAGTCATTCAAATAGTCAAACCCAAGAAGAAGCAAAACACAGCTAGACTTCATGATACTTTGAGCTCATTCTGCGTAAATAGGAACACCAAAGATTAAATTATGTTCGGGTACTTTAAAATAACTAGCTACACTTCAGAACATTGGGACAACTACCATCTTAGTCTCCCCGTGAACATGGCTGCTGTAAAGCAACCGAAACGTCGGGGCAAAGTGTAAACTTAAATACAAATAGTTTTAATTAGAAAAATATATAGCTTAAATAGTAGTAAAATTCAATAATAGTAGTGTTAGAGTTTTCAAAATTATGTAATAACAGTGTTTAAAGTAAAATAAACAACGCGATAAAATCCGTATAAAGTGTTTAATTTCAATGTATAACATTCGCGTAAACATAAGACAATATTATGATGAATATTTGCAATACAAATGCATCTATATTTTCTCTAAAGCAACCACTTGTGGTAGTTTAATACAACACTTTAAAATGATAATTTAATGAAACGGGCGGTACCTAATGGGTGGCGATTTTAAGGTTATTAGGAGCGTTTACGTTAAACATGTTAATAATGTAGCATGTTGGCTGCCTGCAAACTATTAAGTTTTTATTTTAGTCTATTAAATATACCTTAATTTAATTGACAGACAATTTCATTTAGCAATGGGTACAAGCTATAGTCAGAGGCGAATATCACCGACATTTCGCTAGCCATCGTTTCGCTTGCTGCCCATCTATTACGTATAGTAGTGAGTCTATTGCCGCGATAGGCCATGGACACAGCACCAGTCTCCGTCCACTTAGGGGAAAAATTTACAGAAATCTCATAACACTTTGCTCGACCTAGATATTGAACCCGAAACCACATGCACAACAGTTGCATTTTCTACCGGTGCATCACCGAGACAGTCATTGTGGTTTTACAAAAACATGATATAAAAGCGTATAACTTTTGACCTTTTTGTCATTAAACCAAACTATTAAACTAATTTCTGTGTAAGTTTAGGAAATAATTCCTAAATTAAATACATACATACATAGATTCACGCATATTTCCCAGAGGGGTAGGCAGAGACTATGGATTTCCATTTGCTACGATCCGGACACACTTCTCTGGCTTCATTCACTTTCATCACATTCCTCAAATAAGTAGTACATAAATTAATTAAATAAGTAGTAACAATATACCTATAAAAATGATTCCAGGTTGCTGAAACGAAAGAGCACGATGTTCTAAATATCATCCACACAAGCAGTCGACATAAAAGCCGTAAACCCAGTAAAAGAGACTTGTACGTGACGGTGTCAGAACTTCAGATCGTGGCGACTGGCAGGCTCGAGATCACCTGCGTCAGCACTATACCGGAGTTTAGGAGTATCGAGGACAGGTTCGCAGATATCAGAAATGATACAGCTATAGGTGAGTATTATAACCTTAATATATTTTGTTATTTGTTTTTTAAGATAACTCCCGCACTAGTAATAATTCCCGTGTCGTAGATATCTTTACAAACATTTAAACAACAAACACAAAGAACACTCAGGCTCGGAACAATTATTTGTGGACCACACAAATATTTGTGCCGTGTGGTAATTGAACTCACAACACTCGGAGCAGTGTTAGTTATGAGGCGACCATTGACACCACTACATGCGTCATCCGTGCAGTCTAATTGTCCTTTACGCAAATATTACACATTGAAATTAAACCCTATACGAATTTTATCGCGGTTTATTTCAATTACAATTTTACAATTTTAATATTATTTTAGAGATCTATTCACACTTATATTAAATTTTTAGGCAACGTCCTCTACTGTATTTTTAACAGCCATCACGGTAAGAGGTGTTTGCCTTAATCTTGAACTGTGAAGTTATTTTAACACAACACGTCTTAAAACAATGTATATAAAGTACTTTAATTTAAATGTTATGAATCTTTTCTTATGCCTTGCTATTTTCTAAAGCATGGCAAATAATCAAAAGTTATTTATGGAACCATCAAAATATGTTTTATCTTTGTAAATCTTATGTAGCGGATGCATAGCAATTAATAAACTTCAAAAAAGTTAAATTCTAGAACAGGAAATTAGATGGAACCGAACCCGAATCTCAAATAACCAAACATATTTAATCTACACACAGCGACGCATCAACCTAGACTGTTTGGACTCCAAACTTTGGACTTTGAACTATTAGAAGTTGAACGCTGCGAATTGTGCGAGAGAGCGCGTTATATTTTTGTTACGCTCTATCCTTACCATTACATCGACACCACTATGCACTGTCCCTTTCCGACAATTCTCTATTTTGTTTATAGCTTAGTTATGCGTATATAGGGTGTCTATCTTGATGTGTAGCCTTGTGTACGACACATTAAATTTGTAGAGGCGAAGTGGTTATTCATATCAATGCGACAAAAGTACAGTACTTATGTCAAGAATGTTTATTTATTATAACATTGTTATGTATGTTGTTATAGTCCACAAGATACCGAAGCCTATACGATAACGATTGTAATTCTGCCTCACAGAATTCATCCTACTAATATTAATCTAAGTAAAATTGTAAAGTTTGTGTAGATGTTTGGGCATTTGTTGCTCAATCACGTGTAAACCCAGACTATATGGTTCTATGAATGAATGAAAAAATTAAGTTCCATTTTCGCATCCCTCTCTGTGGGAATAGGGGAGTGAAGAGGGTACGTCGGACTCACCTAGGAAAAATGGCACAGATCATATCCTGGGTCAACATAAAGGATACTGTTTATCTGGTCTACGTTAAGCTTCCAATAAAAAACTAGTAAGATATAAGAACTAAATCGGTCAAGGTAGCCATATCTACAGCATAAGGACATCTAATATGTCTTATCAAAGTAATGCCTTGTTGACAACAGATGCAATAGTAAAAACTTTGCCACTGTTTGCTGAATGAATGTTCGTAGGCGATACCAAACGCTATCGGACCGATATCGAACAACTTCGCCGAATCTCTGTTCGTCGTCTCTTCCTGTATTCATCTTATTCAAGCTCTATTGGTTACATTAACAAAGTCTACAATACGGCACTTTTTCTTCATACCTCTATTACTATATACACAGATTAATATAAGAACCGATTGATTTCCACTTCACTCGCTATCTGTGCAGCACTACTTAGCTATAATAACACAATCCATGCAATTTACACACTGATCGCTCAGCGGGTCAGTGGTCGCCTCGTCACTGCCAGTAAGCATTGTGGATTTGAAGGGATATACGGGACAATTATTTGTAGAATCCACAAATTAAAGTTATGATTTTAGGTGAATTTGTGACTGTTGGTTATGTGTGTAAAGCCCTCTTCGACACATAGCCTAGTATGAAAATGTATTTTATATAAGAAATAATAATTAATAAGTAGAAAACGTCAAGTTAATATGTACACACAGCGACACATCAACCTAGACTGTTTGGACTTTGAACTGTTAGAAGTTGAACGCTGCGAATCGTGCGTGAAAGTGCGTTATATTTTTGTTACGCTCTATCCTTACCATTACATCGACACCACTATGCACTATCCCTTTCCGACAATTCTCTATTTTGTATGTAGCGTAGTTATGCGTATATAGGGTGTTGATGTATAGTCGTGTGTACCTACTACAAACTAGAGGTGAGATTTTTAGTACATAGTACATATTACCTCAATGGTACAACACAAATCTTTTTATGGTCAAGTGGCATATGTGAGCAGCCTTCTACTGCCAATACTGGTTGCGATTGTGTTATCTATGTATTTTTAAAGACAGGATTTTTCAATACAATAGGCCAATAGGCTTCGTTTTCTATATGAAATCAAAAACTACAAACAAAATATGACTGTTCTTGTACTTTTAACTCGACGTGGTGAAAGAGGAATGGCTTTTGTGGTTACAAAACGAAACGCGGCACGTGAGTCAAGATGGGGCAGCACTGTTGCGATGACGTCAACACGCAACTCACGTCGTGCTACGACAGAGCCTATTTAAGAGAGGCGCACGCTATATTTGACGGATCTTTCTACCGTCGTCGTCGAATGCGGACCTCCTCGCTAGGAAATGTCATTCGTTTCGTGCAAGACATTCGTGTTAATTTATTGTGAAGACAATAAAAGTGATTAGTGTGCATGTATTGTTTCACTTTGCTCGATCACCCTATTGTACGCCCGCATTATGTCAGTCGATGGTGTTACTGACGCACACTCTATATCTGACAAGTATATAATTGTATATTTGTATTTTCCAGTGGATGTCATCAAGCCGTCGCCGTTGTCTCAGCCGTCTACGAACATCACGACTCCTGACTCCAGCACCTCAGGATCAACAAAGAGATTACTTTCGTCGCTAATGTGTATTATAATGATCTGCTTGCTCACAGTTGCTTGATAGGGCAAGTCGTTAAATTTTAACAATGGGCTGTGATAAAAATTATGTATAAAATATTCGTATATAAATAATTTACTTAATGCAAGAGTGTGAATAAGCTGCCTATCCCAGGCAATAGATAGTTTTACTGTAAGTGGAAGAGGTTGTCCTAAATAGTTATCAAAATATAGAGCTTCAAATTATTAAAATCTTTAATATTGACTTCTTCCAAAATAAGTAATGAATCAAATTAGTAGGCGGGTCCCAAAATCGCTGTGTCATAAAAAATAATCGAACATTATGAGAGTGCACTTTCTTTTTTTGTAAATATAACATTGGCCACTCAGTTCTTCAGTCAAGGATAACGGTAATTTAAACAGTGGACTTCAACAACTAACCTTTTTTGTTATTACGCAATCAAATACTCAAATACTATCAAAGACTAACGCATTCAAATAATGATCAATATTTCGCATATTTAGATTTGCAAAAAGATTAATATAATTCGAACTTATACTGATAAAAGGATATTGCTAATTCAGGCTAAGACACAACGGAGCACATAACTATATATATGGTACTGTTAAAAAGAGAAGAACCTTTCATTACCTAATTTTTTGTCAAGAAATAGCCGTTCTGCTAATATTATCATATCAGAAATTTACCAGAGTGAACATTTGTACTAATTAATTAGCAATTTTTGTACAATAATAACTTTAAAGCTATTATTTGGTCAAGCAATATTATTATTTCTATTAAATGCTTGGTAAACCATTGTTGTGCCTAGACATTTTTCAAAGTCGCCAAAATAACATATCATCTCGTTGAGAGACAATCATAGTGTAAATTATTATAAGTATTAACAGATAAATAATAATAGACTTATATTAAATACTTTAGATAATTTATTGTAAAACGATACCAAAGTGCTTGATTGTTAAAATGTTCAGCGGTATATTCGAACATAATGATTAAGTCGAACGCAAGTCTTTATTAAATTTAAACTGGGTAGAATACTTATAAAACTAATATATATAATATTGTAAATAACTTTAACTAAATAGTATTTAAATACCTAAATATTATAAGAAACAAATTATGAAAATACGCATATTACCTTGATAATAATGTGCATCACACACGACGAATGATAGTAGCCTATCATAGAATGAAATAATATATTAACAATTCAACCAGTTTTTATTGTTTAAAATTCACAAATTTACCCTGCCATGAATGAGGCGTTAATGTTCATTTAATCCCAAAGAAAAATGAATGGACGCCCATTTATCACTTACCGACAGACCGTTAGAAACTGAATCACTGTTCAGTTTAGATTACTATACTCGTACTCTACAGTGTAACCGTAGATACTGGCCAGTGGTAAAGAAAATTTAATATCAAACATTTCTTCCTATAATTATCAATACATCTGAAGTTAATTTAAAGACACTTTCAGCTTCACGAAATAAACTTAACCAAGTTTAAGTATAAGTTACTTTTTCTTTTAAAAACAATCGTTTCCAACATTTTATAAATGCATTTACAAATGTTTTTTCCAAAGACATCACTGCTTAGTACTGGTTAGAATGCTTAACCCGTACAACTACTTATCAAACTTTGTATGTCCAACAGCCACAAACACTGAATCCGCTGTTCACAAAAAAAACACAATACGACCAATGAGTATACTTTGGTCCAAACTTTAGATACAAGAAACGTGTACGGAAAGAATTACATTTACAAATGTCACCGATTTTTCTACAATAACAACTGTACCTACATCTTCAAACCCGTGCTTTTTCTAATGAACCGCGACAGATCCGGATAAAGTACTACCTACATGAAAGATTAAAGCTTATAACTGTCCTTCAGAGTAATGCTTTCCAACATACAAACATGTGCTTAAAAAATAGGCTTCGGGTTTTCCGTGCACTTAAAGTTTTGGAACGAAACAATCAACAAACAGCTGTTTTCTAAATATGGCGATTTAATGGATTTTAAAGCACTTCACTTTATCAGTGATGTCATATAGATCATTATAATATAAAACATTTAGAAATTTAATGTCTTCGTCGTCTGTGATGCTTTTATACTATATATAAGTAATAAAAACAGTCATGAATAACGATCGAAGGAAGTTAGTTACCTAATATTGATATCCAACGGCACCATTTTAAGTGTTAATGAATTCACTAAGGGTCGATTTTTCAATGGTCAGATAACTTTTATCTGGAGAATATGTTTGACGTTTTGACAGCTTTTGTATAGAAAATATGTCATACCGCCATATTTATTCTTCAGATAAAAGTTATCTGACGATTGAAAAACCGGCCCTTAGTCTATTAATTTGACTTCATGTCCGCATTTGTCCGGAAAATGGTTTCATAAGATATACCTACTTGTTGGCAAGCTTCATTATGTAAGAATATAATTGCATTGTTAGGTTGTATTAAAGTTTACATTAATAAATTGTTTTTAGAAACAATACTTTAAGTGCCGAGAACACTTTTCTTAATGCCATATTGTTTATGTTTGTCATGTCTCCGAGAAAACTTGACTAAAGAGAAACCTTAATTAAAATTATATACTTACACATATTTGGTTAAACAAGAAATATATGAAGCAGATTATCTGCGACAGAATAGACATAACTAACTACAATTTTGAATTTTAGAAGACTGCAGAAGTGCAATTTGCCCTTGTAATTTTTAGTTTGTAGCTCATACTAGAGCTCCTACACAAAACAATATTGTGTATAGCTCGTGTAAAACAAAACAATTAAGTGGGATCAAAATAATATTATTGTTAATGATAATTATTTACAAATAGATTTACGTTATATGTAAAAGCTTGTTCAATTTTGTAATAGTGCAATAAGTCTACTTCTTTGTAGGTCACTGGCCACAACTGACGGTAAAACTGAATCCAAGTTAATCTTACTTGGGTTCAGTTTTAATCCGTATCTGTAAACGCGTTTCCCAAACAATAATTAAACATATCTTTTACGTTTATTAAGATCTCGCTATTCTGAAAAATAAATACTTACGCATTTACTCGGGAGGTACTAAACTCAAACAGGGTTAAAGTAGATACCTACCCATGATATATTAAGGAAAACCTTTTTCCTCACGTACCTATGAGTTTGGCAATCCCTAATAAAACTGATTCCTCATACAAATTCTTTAGTCATCTGACTATTTTGGTCAATTGGTTGATATTTCAAAGTTAGATAAATTTTGAAACTGTAAGTACATTTGACAATCTTAACTACAATACTTGGGAACATACAAATAAGGGATAGATCAAAGTTAGCGATAACGTTATGTAACTGATATCGGTTTCGACTGGTCGAATGGGCCATTTTCTCTTCCATGATGTCTTCTTCACAGAGTTCCTGTTATGGCATATTATTCTACGATCGATGATTGATCAAAATATTAGCATAGCAATTATAAAACATATTCCATCATAATAAAACTTACTTAGAATATCATAAACTCTTTTACTAATCAATTTCGCTGTTCCAAAGTAGTTACATTTCTTAAATTAATCTAAATATTTAAAATACTATATATATTGTATGTATATTATAAGTAGCTACTTAAGTTTTTAATACTGTTAAGTGTAAATACCTAGTACCAATATTAAGATAAATAATCTAAATACGATGATGACTAATAGATAATTTAGTTACGATGAATAAGTATCATGTAAATAAAATAACATCAATGTGTTCGACATGAAATAATATTTGGCCGTTGGGTCAGATGTCCATGTTATCTTCCACAAATACATATCAGGAAATATACAAATATACATTAGTAAAGCCTTGAAGATATTACTAGTAAAGATTATTGAATGCTTACGTACTAGAGTGAGGCGCAAAAGTCTACCGACAAAAACAAAAATAATTTATTGTTTACCTACCTAAATTTTAAGAAAAAGATTGTATGATAGGAAATTGAGATAGTAGTACAGAATATGTCCTTTGTTAATTCATTTAAATCGTATATATTTACATATTTACGTATATTATATATATTTCTCTTAAAGCTGCCTATACACTATGTTTACAAACCGATACATGCTGCGCATGAATCCCGTGACCGATCAAATAATGATAATGTCTATTTCTCGTCGTTATGCTCTCAAATCACGATGGCCACATTACAATATATTGAAAACGACGCGGTTACGCTTAAATATAATCACATCCCAATGTCACACGCTGTGAAGTCAATTATTTATTTATTTACATCAAATAGAAAGACTTGGGCCAATTACACTATCTAATCATTATTTATATAATAATATAATATAAATTTAAAATGCCAGCAGATAAATTCTACTAAATATTTCATCACGAACCCGGTTGTCGCTTCGCCAGTAAACTACTGTTATTTCAATGGTCACTGTAAAAACAAATTTAACAGTTGTCTCGGAAGCAAGTTTAGATTTTGAGATTGATGCAAGAATTAACCGGCTGTTTAGTTTTGCTAGAAAATCGATTTTTAATTATGTCTAGTATTCTAAGACTTGACAGATTAATTACATTTATTTTCATTTTAAATAACTACTGTATTATGTTTTCTTTTAAGTTATATAAACTGGTTTTACATTACAATTAGATGAAAATCTATTTTATATGATTATGAAATTTTACTTTCAATAGAATAGATGCGAAATTCGTAAATATAACTATAAAACAATTACTAGTAGGTATAAAACAACTGTACATAAACAAATAATAATAATACCGAATAAATAGTTAACTTTAGGTATGTACTATCAGATCCATATAATAACCGACGTAAGTCCAGACTGGAACATTTGTAGCTCTGAAGGTACAAAATCAATACCTATTCTTGTGATTAATGTCAACGAATAATTATCCTAAATACAAATCATATGTAATTGGACCTAGTGAAACGAAACATATCATTAATTAAATTTCCTGTTATAATAAGCAGCTTTGATGTAAAAAACGACCTACATAGTACCTATGACCTTACAAAATATAGTTGTCACTGCCACACTGTGGGCTGAAAATCGACCTCCATAGACATAGAAATGAAAGTTGCTAGATGTTCGTTTTGTTGACAGATATGGTTTCTATTAGCTATTATACACATAACAATGTCGTCTGAGCTAACTCCGCACAGAAATGAATTTATTATAAGGTTTTTTCGAAAAAATGTATGGAGCTAGCATGAAAAATCTGAATATCTCTGAACTTGCAAGGAAAACCGTAATATCCTCAGAGATGGTTATAGGACTAATTATTTGTGATTTTTTGACATACTTCATATAACGGTACCTGCTGCAGAATTTTTTTTAAAAATCATCTAATTTTTAATTAATTTTTTTTAACATTAAACGATTTGTTTTATTGTAAAAGTAAAGAAACAACACGTTATATGCATATAATACTAAATCTTCGCCAGTTATTTGTTAAAATATCAAGAAAATTATTTTTGCCTTACATAGTATATATGTTTTAAAACAGGTAATTGGATACCATTACTAAACTTTGCATACAGGTAAACCACTGAATATTAAATTAGCCTTCTAATGAGTTCTGAATAAGAGATTAAGTGATTTGCAATATCGCAGAATGGTAACTACGGAGTACACTAATTAAATTCTTACAGGTAAGTACATAAGTAAACTAATTAGTTAATTAGACATGTTACGAGTTCTAAGAAATATTTTCGACAACTGTCTAATTATTTTATTATTATGTCTAAATGAAGGTATTTTTTTAAATCATTAAATTCTACTAATGTCAAAGTAAAGATCAATCGATAAGTTAGTTATTTTATTAACGCTAATAATAGGCATTAAATAAAAAGAAAAATAAATTAAAAAGGTATTTTTTAATAGTTGATAAAATTTATATAAAACAAAACATAGGTACAAAAGTATGCAAAAATATAAATAGGTACAAGAATAGTAATATAAAATATTTAAAAATAAATCAATTGCAAAACATAGTTACGTACCAAAGCTAAATAACGAAAGATCATGAAAAAATTACATTGAATAGAATTATAATTAAGAGCACAAAAAGTTTCTAGTTTTCCTTATCACTCTCGTCGATTTCTGAATCAGAATCTAGATTGCCTAGAAACTCAAAGTCAGTTTCTTGAAACTGAATTAAATTGAGGGTTTCAGGAAATAAATCCTCCTTTTTCTTGGCATCTAACTTGGGCCTTTGTACATTTATAAAAGGATCCGAAGAAACAACTAACATATTAAGGATATCATGATTCGAATCTTGCCTGCTCTTTTTCTGCGAATGATGCTCCCGAAACCTCCTAAAATCTTTATTGCGAGACTCGGATGCTTCTTCCGAGAGACTTCCTATGGGTACAACATCATTCTTCTCGATTATGTTTGCCCCGTGTATAAGTAATTTGTGGACGGTTGATGACATATAGTACCAGTCATATAATTCCACGTACCTCTCTGCTGTTTTGAAGGCATAATCTTTAAATTTAATTATATCTACTTTTTCCCCGGAAGTTATTGCCTGTAAAATCACAGCAAATCTTCTTATTAGTTCTTCGTCCAACCCAGTAATGGCTGCAGTTTTATGGGGAAATTTGAAAAACTTTCTTGCAGTGTTGCCGTCATTAGTAGTTCCGGAACCTTGTTTAACAATGTCAATCAATAGATTTAATTCGTCTTTAAATTTGTCTTGAATAATCTTTTTTCTCTTACTTAGCATTTCTTTGTGCTCGTTACCTCTCGCAGCCCACTCTTTAAAATCTAGTCTATACGAAATATGTAGTAAACATTCCATACAATTTATACGGGCGTGTAGAGATGAAAATCCAAACTCGTATATATCAGAAGATACGGTCTTTGCTGTTACTACACTCAAACGGTTCATTTCTGTCGGTTTTGCCAGACACAAATAGCATGATGAACTTGATCTGGCTTGAGACAAATACGTGCAGACTTTACCATCGATCATTGTCATCATTAGGTGATGATTCACCCTGTTTCTATTATTGCACTCTGTAGGAATGAGAGCCTTAATTTCTTCATCCATTCGTCGTTTGTGTTCGATGACTACTGCTTCGCTTTCCTTCACAAAAGTAAATTGAACTGGACGACAATACATTGCTGAGCATGGTTTTGGGTTCATCCACAAAGTATTGTCTCCATCAGTCAGTTTTAGTGGCACCAAGGAAGTCATGAAAATACTTGAATCGTCTTGATCGCTATCCATTTTCTGCTTGTATCGGCTTTGGTTTGACGCACCATCGAAACCCCATTTAGATATCAATTTTAAATCCTTATTTTGCACATCATCGTTAGAAAAACTTTGGAGGATTCTTTTGACCGTAATGTCGAGTAAACCTTGAAGGGTTATTCTTGCCGATGAATCGGTCACTAACACTGATTGCTTCGGAGGATAGCATGCCAGCTTGGTTTGTTGCACTTTATAGTAGGATGGATAAATATCCTTTCTACCTTCCCGAATAGCTGACTCTCGTAAAGTGATGTATTGCCACTTTGATAATTTTAATGAAAGGAGTAATCCAAGTGCTTTTTCTGGTGTAAATAAGATAGTTTTCACCGGTTGCTTAAGCGTTTCCTTAATTTTAGAGGCTGCTTCAGGATGTTTCAGCATATATTCGATTACAGATGCGATATTCTCACAACCTTCTTCCTTAAAACGCGCTGCTGCTGTATATGCCAATTCACTGGGATTGTCAGTTTTATGCTCATCAGATCTTCTCTTCTTCTGTTTACTTTCCAGATCTTCGAATGGTTTTCGTGACCTCTTTCTCATTGTACCAACAGAGTATGATGTTGAGGGTTCTGGAGAGATTAATCTTGATCCCTCAGCAACAGTTGGTTCTTGAGCGACTAAATTTATACAACTTGGCCAATCGATAGTTGCTTGCAGCCAAATTTCGTATTGTTTTCTAAAAGTATCAAGAATTCGGTGAGATTTTTGCCACCTTTGTGATGCAGCTCGTACAAATCTCCGACAAAATTCTTTTAGAGTCACTTGATCTTCAACGGAAAGACAAACGTCTAGGCGGGATATAACTTCACTAAACAATACCTCATGATCAAATGAAGTACTCTTACATTTTAGAAGAACGAATAGGTCTAAATTGGTATTTAAACTTTCCATTATAAAATTTCACAGTGATATGTTAGGGGTAACAAAGCTTAGAATAAACTAAATTATGATGCAAAATGTTAACCATTTTATATTTCAGTCCAACATTAGTTAACGACCTCATTAGACAGTTGTCGAAAATATTTCTTAGAACTCGTAACATATCTAATTAACTATTTAAGTTACTTATGTACTTACCTGTAAGATTTTAATTAGTGTAATCCGTAGTTACCATTGTGCGACATTGCAAATCACTTAATCTCTTATTCAGAACTCATTAGAAGGCTAATTTATTATTCAGTAGTTTACCTGTATGCAAAGTTCAGTAATGGTATCTAATTAACTGTTTTAAAACATATATACTATGTTAGGTAAAAATAATTTTCTTGATATTTTAACAAATAACTGGCGAAGATTTAGTATTATATGCATATAACGTGTTGTTTCTTTACTTATACACCAAAACAATACGTTTAATGTTAAAAAAAATTAATTAAAAATAAGATGATTTTTAAAAAAAATTCTGCAGCAGGTACCGTTATATGAAGTATGTCAAAAAATCACAAATAATTAGTCCTATAACCATCTCTGAGGATATTACGGTTTTCCTTGCAAGTTCAGAGATATTCAGATTTTTCATGCTAGCTCCATACATTTTTTTCGAAAAAACCTTATAATAAATTCATTTTTGTGCGGAGTTAGCTCAGATGACATTGTTATGTGTATAATAGCTAATAGAAGCCATATCCGTCAACAAAACGAACATCTAGCAACTTTCATTTCTATGTCTATGGAGGTCGATTTTCAGCCCACAGTGTGCCACCACCGCCGCGCCGGCACCGGCAGTACAATACCTATACGCTAGTTATTTTGTGACCATATAATGTAAAGGCAGAGCCGGCAACAGTAGTCGGTGAACACATCTAAATTAACAATCAATTGTGTAACCTATTACCTAAGCAAATAACCTATTAGTAAAAAACCTCATCATCTACAAACAACCTCATGTATGTTCGGATGATATTCTTATTTTTATATTATAATCTTTATATATTTTACATAAATTGTGTTCAACGACTATATTCAAGATGCCGTGGCTCTGCTACTTGTAGGCACAACTCAAGGTGCAAGACTTAATTAATTATAATTATCATCAGCTTTATGTATAGGTAAAGCTAATTTTAAACTTAGTAGAAATAAATCTATCTAACTTTTTATATTAGATATTTTAAGATGTATTTTTTAATTTAATTTCTTTTAACTGAGGGTTGTACCAGAATATAGGTATATTACACAAGTGTATACAATGTCTGCATAATTAACTCAACTAGTTACGTTTGTAGACTTATCTATCTTCCAACTAATTAACACATAATTTACACACGCGGCAGCTAAGGTATGGCTTGTTTTTTAAAAAGCCTTTGTGTGCTCTTATTTAATTTTTATGGTGGTCCTACACGGCAGTTATATTACACGACTATGTTTTATAACTTTTAATAATATACCATACACCAATAAAACCGTTTTACATTAGTCCAATATTATGCAGACACCGCCGAGACCCACTTATAATATTTATATAATAATATCAGCCCTGTACATAAACTGCCTTACTGCTGGACACGGGCCTCTTGTCAGAGTGAGAAGGGTTAGGCCAGGGTCTACCACACTGGCCTAGTGCGGGTTAGCAATCTTAACATGGCTTCGGGATCATTATAGAGAACTCTCAGACGTGCAGGTTTCCCCAGTGTTTTTCCTTCTCCGTTAAAGCAAGCGATAAATTACTATATGATATGCACATAATAACTTCAAAAATTCAGAGGTGTGTGCCTTTGGATCGGACTTGAGAACTTATGTGTTAGCCCAACGGCCCTCCATTAGGCTATCGCTGCTGGAATGTTTTAAACTAAAATTATGTCATATGTTATAATTATTATGTTATTTACTATCTTGTTGCAATTTGTTATCCCGATAAAAATATTGCTCAGTGAGCAATATAAAAGATTCAGAACATAATCACAAGTTACAACTTTAGCTATATTTTAAACAAATGTGCCATGATCGATAACAATAAGCATAAGTAAGATTTCATTTTCCTTGACCTACAGAAGTCAACCGGCAAAAACAGCCTACATTTTATTGTAAGTACCTACATCCCAATCAGTCTTCCATCCAATTTTTTACCAATATTAGGCGGCCAACACTTGAATATTACTTGTTTGTGTGCAGGTACTGTGAATACTGACCTTGCAGCACTGTGGCACTAGTGTAATAGACCTAAAACATTAAGTTATGCTTACGATCTTCGTTCTATTTTAATGATTTGAAACATACTTCGTGTGATAAATAATATTGGTAGGCAACCTATACAATAAACCGGTCATTCACTTATATAGAAAAAAACGAACATTGATACGGGCAGCTACTATTCTAAGTTTAAATCAGTTTGTTTAAAACTCCTTTTATACTTTAGGTTTCATGTTTTTGCAATGGGTATAAGTGAATGACCGGGGTTGAATAATTAAAAACATGAATCTAAACAATAAAATTATCTATAACATTTTAAGATATGTTTCATTTATACCAATAACCATACCAAACCAAAAACACCGTAAGTATAACTCCATTAACTCCAAAAGTTTGGTTCACAAAAATACTTTTAATACTAACTTATTCGTTTTTGAATATTTCAATAATTCCGTTTTTAATGTAAATTCAAACATGTGTAGCTCAGTGCCCTGTTACTCAATTTGATAGAATTTTGGAATCAATACGCACATTTACTTAATTGTAGGCAGGTAAACGCGTTTCATTAAAGCATTGAGAGAAGAAAGAGATTCCATTGCAGTACATTCGCTCTGTGCTCGCCATGAACAACTGTTACAGACGAAGTCAACAATGGTAAGATCAATTCAGAAGACAACACTTACTCAATACTTATTATTATTTGCTTCTCTTTCACTTTTACCTACTTTTACTTTTTCCTAATGCATTAGAAAAAACCCGACCCTTTGGGAGGCTTACACGGGGTCATGGATCCAACATGCAGAGGTTCTTCGAGAGTTTTAATTTATAGTGAGATGGGACACTTAAAGAGACATTAGTCGCAGTAAGTGTAGGAGACTACTGCTATATATGGAACCTAATAAATCTGGGCTATGGGGATGGATCTTTGATGGGCTGGTATAATGAAAACTATGGATGAAAAACGGCATCTGCCCTGAATATTCTAATAGCATCGGATGGGCAGACGGTGACTCGCCAACTCATTAGATGGGCACCCTGAATAGCCACCATAGGCATACAAACCTAACCATAATAACCAGGTATTAGAAAATACCTGGCCATTTGGGAGGCTTACACGGAGACATAGGTCCAACGTGGAGAGGCCCTTCGAGAGTTTTAATCAAAGGTGGGATGGAATACCGTCAGCGGGCAATGGGCAGACGGTGACTCGCTAACTCACTAGATGGGCCCTCTGAATAGTCACCATAGGCATACAAGCCAGCAGCAGAGGGCAACACCGGTGCGAACGGCTAGGGGTGTCAAGCGGTGCGGCGCCGGTTTCACCATCACGGGTCTCGTGATAACGGAGGTTTCTCCGTAGTTATGCCCTTGAAAATGACACTTCTACCCCCAAGTATATAGTTCTAGCGGCACCACTCTGACCAGCCAACCAAGGCAAGCCAGAGTTGAGAGTCCTACGGGCGTTATTGAAGTTCCACTGCAGCCAACCAGTAAAGAGGCCCTAACCGACTCTCTGAGGCATTCAGGACCGCAGTGTCGCCACACACATTCCGCTCGCACAAGCTGCCCTGCGGTTTGTGCGCTTTCATTTAGCCTGGTGATACATTTTTTGTTTATATCAAGGCGAAGGTGGTAGTTTAAAAGCTAGTGTACTGTGCCGTCCGATATCGCTTTAGTCTCATGATGAAATAACGACTGTCCCAGAGGGATTATTATTATTATTATTATCGATGTTGATACTATTGTTAGATCAGGCACATTGCCATTAGTAGAGTATTTCACTGCAATCAGTCTGTCATTGTGCTCACTTAACCAAGTTACTCCGTAAGAAATCTCAATAGCAGCCCGGAGTTAGGCAGTTGGCGGTGATACACACCCCGTACCTCGGAAAAGCACGTAAAGCCATTAGTCCTCTCTCTGCGGTCGTGTCGGATTACCGTCTCATCGGATCATGAGAGTTAGGGAACAGAGAGTGCACTTGTGTTTGCGCACACGTTTTTACACTATACTTAATATCTCCTGTGCAGATGACCAGTCTCATTTAAGATTGGCCGCCGTGACCGAAATTCGATCTGGAGGACAATATTATTTATTAGGTATATAGTCATTCGCCTATATCTCCAAAGGGTTATATAATATATTGAGGTGTATAACACCCCCATTGCTATGGTTTTTGGAACCCACGTACCTAAAGTACGAGGGTTTAACCGCGAGCATATACTCATACTGCTAATGAGATATTTTTGACAGAAAACTCGACCTGGGGATCGCACCCGAGTATTTATGCACAGCAGTCGCAGTCACTACCGCTGTGCCACTGAAGCAGACTATCAGGAAAACAAATAATATAGCTAAGAGTTATAAAACAAATTGTACATACAGCAATGAACTAGTTGTTGTCGCAAGTTTAGTGTTTTATAGAATACATTTTATAGGTCCATGCTGTATTTATATTAAAGTCATCTTAATTGGTTCAGAGATTTAGGCGTACAAACGTTACAAACAGACAAGCATTATTAGGTACTCGTACTTTCACGCAAAAGCGACATGACTGTTATTCACTCCCTCTACAAGTACCTCTCTCTATCTATTAATTCATACTAATATTATAAATGCGAAAGTAGCTCTGTCTGTCTGCCTGTTACACTTTGACGAACGCTAAACCACTGAACCCATTTTAATGAAAATTGGAAAGGAGAGAACACCCATACTAGAAAGAACCATTGGTAATTCACATAAATTTATTCTCGTGGGATTTGAATATTTCGCTCTCGTCGTAGTGGCGGTAACAAGGCGACTGCTTAAACCAATACGCCATCCGAGCAGTCTAGTCTAGACTTAATAGGTATTATATTTATATATACATACATACATAGGTGCTAAAAGCGAACACTATTTGTTAAGACAAAGCAGCGTGAACACACTTTTGACCTCGGAATAGTTTAAGACGTGTTTGGGAATTAGTTTGCATATGAAGAAATAAATGTCCAAAATATACTTGTACATAGTTCTTTATTTAATAATAACTAAATTTACAAATAATTTAAGAATGAATAGTTTAAAACTTTGAAAATAGAATATCTATTACAGCAAGAATAACATTGGTGATTATTAGGTATCGCCTGTTAAAGTTTACAATACATGGTACTCTGATTATTATCATTATACCTAATAATATTATTTATATTTAATTCTCTATAATTTATAAAATGTGCTAGTAGATGGATATAAGTACTACGCATAAACATCTATGTACTTTTATGTGCAATATTAATTTATGTGCAATAAAATAAAATAATAATCCGTACATTTTTCTTTATTAGGTACACTTTCTCTTTTTACATGTTAAAATTTAGTCACCACCACATTCAATGATTAAATATTTCAGTCCATAAATTCAAATTATGTAACGCTAAGTACTGACAGTTTTCAATACACGGCCGACACACACAATAAATTTTTCCATCTTATATCTAACATCGCATCGGTAGGTAAACAAAGCCAATGGAAACAACATAACAAATTAACAACTTGACAAATATAATTCTTTTAACATAATTTCTAATTTAAATTCAAATATCAGGTAGGTAGCAAAGTTTCGGCTGCTGTAACATTGATTTAAAATATATTTTTAAACATGAAGTAGGTGAAGGGTTGTAACACACGTATGAATGATAGATAGAAAAACTTGCATCAGATCGGTAGTTTTTAGGTTTTTAATATTACTACATGGCATAGGGCTTTCATTATTTCGATCGGTATCGTCTTCACTTGTCGCTTCAATGTAAACCAGCGGTCAGCGCAACGCAGTGCCGTCACCTGTAGAGTCAATTACTGCTAAGGTATCAACGCATCTACAGCTTAACGACGTCAAGATTATTGTTCTAAATGACAGACCGTTGACGATTAACTAATAAAATTTTATAACGCTGCCAAGTTAAGGCCTAGGCGCAATAACGTTGACATGTAGACGAGCAACGGTTACCTACTATGTTGAAATACTTAACTACGAACCACATGCCATTCACCAGCTCGTCCTGACTCCTGAGATGAGATAGGCGATGCCAATAGTTTGCCTTAGAGAATCATAACATCCTCACGGATCAAGTTGAGGCGGAGGTGATCCTGTATCGAAGTGACATATACAACGTGTAACATATTAAATGCACTTCCTGAAAGTAGGTACTTTGCTTTTAATATTTTCTGACATTTTAATATATAGGTTTTTTTTTGTCCTAAAATAATTAAAACAACGTAGTTTATAGTCATCCTTTTCTTTGAACAGTCGAAATAAACGAAAATGTATCATAATTTGAGGCAATAAGGTTTTTGATGCAATAAAGGCAATGTTAGAATTATTGTAATATACCCATACTATCCGCGCACAATAAGGAGAACTAATCGTTAAATTCCAATATTTAAGTAGGTACATAAAAGTAACATTTTAATGATTATATTATTATTACGATTTAATAATCTAATTGGGGTGTTTGAGGTTGTGCGTTATATATCTGTGACACGTTGTATATACATCATAATATTCAAAATACATGTGCTCCCTGTCTGACTAGAGGCGTAACTAGAATTTCAGAGAACTATAATGAGTTCTAAATCAAAACCATTGAGACATATCAGAATTAAACAATGTTAGTTTGGAAGGTTTGAGTTAGTAGACCAGTTTATTTGTCTGAGCGTATAAGGATTTTGTCAGCTTGTAGTACGGTCACCAATATAGTTCCACAAACATTTGCATCCAACGTTGAACAATTTGAACTTTGTGCAAAAACATTGAACGTTGTTCATATGTAACCCATGGAATATGATTTATTTATAACCCGTAACTAGAAGCTTTTGACTTAATGAGCAAATAGTCATCCTAGAAAACATTCATTACTTTTATTTACCCAGAGAACGTAAATAAAACATGGAAGCAGTACTTTTATATTCACCACAGTTTATTATTGATACCAAAGCTACTAACATAACACTACTACTCAAAAGTCGACGTTACTGTTAATGAGGCAAGATAGTTATTAGCTGTTTTACAGCTTATTTGCTTGTCAATATCAAGAACTCAAATTGAAATAATTAAACATTACTATAGCGATACGGTTTAGTTTTAATTAGCCCTGCCTACTGTGTATAGATCCCTTGGTACTATTTTTTGCGAGTTTTCTTTCACTAACTTGCACAGTTTATTGTCAATGGACCATGTTACTTTGCTACGACCTTGGCATTTAATATTAAGATTAATTATGCCAATAAGTACGCATTGTTACACTCATCGTCATTCGTAATAAAGTAAGTATAGTCAAATAAGCATTCATTTAAAGTAAAGTAATTACAATAATTGCGATTATAGTTTCAGCAATGAATCATTTATTAAATATATAGCTTGTTATCACAGCTTAAACAGAGACAGAAAAGACTCAGGCAAGTAATTTAAAAAAAATATCCCAAAAACCAGCTATAAGGGCAATAACAATTTGTGCTAGAGAAAAATCTTCTTATTACATATTTTCCATTTCTATACACGTCAGTCAATAACTGTCGGTAATATTTAGGTCAGGTGCAGTTTAATCAACTATAATCACTACAATAGCTGACTAATATAATCTAACATCTTTATCAATTGAAACTAGGTATAAATGCACACATGTCCACTGATAACATGGAAATTCTTGAAAACCGTGACTCATAATGTCATAACATTAGCAAGGCTTTTAAGGTAATTGTAGTGACTTAGTGAGTTAGGTACACACAACTACACATCAAGTTAGACACCCTATATACGCATAACTACGCTACATACAAAATAAAGAATTGTCGGCAAGGGACAGTGCATAGTGGTGTCGATGTAATGGTAAGGATAGAGCGTAACAAAAATATAATGCACTCTCTCGCACGATTCGCAGCGTTCAATTTTTAATAGTTCAAAGTCCAAACAGTCTAAGTTGATGTGTCGCTGTGTGTACAATACATCGGAACAAATTCTTTACTTTATTATAATATACTATATTATATTTTCTAATATTCAGGACAAACCTAACTTATGGCTATATTAAGCACTTTAGGAAATGTATCTAATCTAACACATACATAAATAATTACTATAACACCATAAATATGTGATATGATTTATTTTAAATGAAAGTAGGTATGTTCAATATATACATTAAAAAGGCAAATTAATTTCATTGTTTTAAATATTTGGTATCCATATAAAAAGTATTAATTACACAACTTCCCAAATATATATCTAGTTACTTAATATCTTCTACATAAATTGACAAATTAAAAGCGACAAGGTCACCATTCTAGAAAAAATTGTGGACGTATATTGGATTTTAAGCAAGGTCGTAAGCAGTTCTGCATTTTTCAGCAGACTATGTAGTATTGGTTATTATGTTTTTTTGGACAGAGGAATACAGCTCTCTACTAGTTACAGTCCGTCAAATCAATATAGGATATACACTCAACCAGATATCGTTTTTACTAGGTTGCTTCAAAAGACTTGCTTTGTATAAACCTGATACACACATTAATTACTGACATCATTTATCATAATATTATTATTAATAATAGCCTGATCTGTGTTAAGATGTGTGTTGCCTAATACATTAACAAAAGTATGGTGACTACACAAGAGAACATTATCTATAATTGGACAATATTATATGGAAATATATTAGTTTATGATTGTGCATTTACTATATAATTATACTTTATTGTCTAACTGTTGAACTATTTGATTTGAGACTACTTTTGTAGCAATGGAAGCATTTGGTATAAGAAACCGATCCATGTCTTTTATCAAGAGGTTATCGCCATCTGGCACTCCATACTTGAATGTTATCAACTCTGGATGTCTCTTTTTAGCTGTGATTTTGACAATTGTGGATAAAGGTCTTCTAGACATTACCTTTGCAGTGCCCCTTTTGTTTGGAATATCACGTAAAACTATCAAATGTGTTTCAGTTACGACAAGGTAAGAGTCATGCATATAGCCATTAAGTAATACCTCTTGGCATGGAAAGTTGTCAATTAAATTCTGTTCTTTAAGGAAGGATTGAATCTCCACAATCTCTTCCAATGAATCAGAGTCAGTAAAATCTCTCCTTAAGCTATCTGATCTGGAATCGTCATCTTCATCATTAATACTGAAAACTGGAGGCACATTTCTGTATCTTTGCTCTTTTCTGTCTCCAGCAGACACATGCCATTCACCATTATTGTATGTTGAATTGGGATTAACAATATATTCTATTAACTTACCCTTCACTTCCTGGCTCTTTGCTTTCATTGCTGAAGACAACTTACTAAATAATTGTTTTGCTGGTATATTATCCCTGACTTTAGTCTGATGTAACTCTGTTCCTTCATTATTATTGTTAGGGGCACAGACCAAACAGGTAGATGGATTGTGCTCCTCTAAGCAATCAGTCATGTGAGGCCCAAAGTAATCATGGATTGCTACAAAACCACCTTCCAACATAGAGACATGTTTAGTATTTCTTTTCAAGAATGATGCAACAACCATATGTGCATAACTGTCCTCCTCGGTTCTTCCAGAACCAACAAAACATAGATGCTCACCAGCTGCAAGGGATCCTGCAGCCAGAGCTTGTCTCTGGGCATTTAGTAATCCTTGAACTGCCGTGTTAAAAGCAGACGGTTCCTGTAGCATTAAGTTGCAATCAAGATGGAATGCTGTGGATAGATGGCCAGCATTATATTGTTCAGCTGGTCTGCAGTCAACCAAGAAGAATTTAACATTGTCACCATTTGCTGAATCTAATGTAGCACTCTCAATTAATTCATGGACAGCTACAGGAAGACATAAAGCCTGGGAATAGAGTTTTGAATTGATTTCCAATAAACTACCAGAAAACAGCACTTCTAAGACATCTTCCCGGAATGATTGAGGAGTTTTCAATGAGTAATAATGCGCAAGTGAACAAAAATCAGAAACATCATTGGCTTCTAAATCTCCTGGCATATCAATTAGAGTCTGAATAATAGATTCCTTGTCTTCATTTTTCATTTGCAATAGTTGCTCTCTGGCATTGATGATCATTATCAAGCAAAGAAAAAATATGAAAAAGGGATCTGATCGTTGGAAATATAAATCCCACATAAAAAGCACTACTTCTAAACGACATGTACCAGCGAACAAAGATCTCAGCCATGGCAGGCAATACTGTTCAGGAGTGATTCGTTTAGTATCCAAAAATGAGCAAAGCTCAGGATCATGGTATTGAAGAATTAATCGTAGTATATGGAATGGCACACCATTTTTTACACAGCCTTTTGGAATGTACAGCTTTAAGACTTTCTCAAATAAATTGTATGTGTCAGACCTTGGCAATTTCAAACTTAATAAAGGTAACAATATTTCAATCCAGCCATTATTAGCAGTATAGTTAATTGATTTAGACTTACAATAAAAGGTTATAATGGACTCAATGTCCGAAATAACTGATAATTTATCATCATCATCATTTCCAAGTCGTTTTACAAACTTTTTAACATCATCTCGAAGTTCATTCTGATTCGTTAAGTCAAATATTTCATCAAATGACAGCAGTTGATTGCCTGCTTCTTGACAATTAAGGCAAAGAAGCCACACATCTGGACGCAAACTTTCTGGGATCTTTTTGCCTTTAGTTAGCACATTAATTTCTTGAGCTGAGCATCCATCCAATAGGGCCGACTCCAACTCAATCAGCCTGAAATTAAAGTGGAATAACAACCATAAATATTGTGTATTTTTGTAAAATTTATTAGATAATAAGAAACATTTGATGAATATCAATACCCTACACAAACATTAATAATAAAGAAAACTGCAAAAATCCGAGTAGTTTTGAGATATAAGAACAACATACTGAACCAGACAATAATTCAACACCTAACAGCTCAGATAAAAGAACTAGGTATACTGCTTGCCACTACGTTGTAACCGAAATTTCTTCAAATGGAAAAGAGGAATTATTGCCTTACCATGTACTGTCATCCTCGTCACCAGCCATCTCTTGCACTTATTCGCGAAAACTCACAATTATTGATAATACTGTTTGCTTTTGTTGGATTGACTGGGTAATTATTTTTACTATAATTATCTACAATACTTGTAAACAAAACATAGGTATTAGTATTTGCTTGTAATTTTTTTTATATAAACTCATAAGAATGCGAATGTTTTCCTATTTCAATTATTATTCGTATTGTTTATCACATCGGATCTATTCCAATTTTGCAATTTCAATACTAATACTAATTACTAATGTCAATTCACAGATTATGCGATGAAATGTCATGTAATATGAAAAATGGTAATTGACTCTAGGCTGTATTACAATGGAGTAAAGACTAGAGTCCATTTCTGCAATAAAACGCGCCCACTACTACGTTCAACATAATTATTGGTTCTAGAAATCATTAGGCAGGTGGCTTTGCTCTCTGAAGGTGACATTATCCTAAAAAAAATACTGTACCTATGTATATTTATGGTTATCTCCTTTTGCAAGTTCTACTGATACCGATCAGTATTTGGATCAGTAACACATTTTAATTTCAATCTGTGACTTCACTGGATCACAGATTGAAATTAGAATGTCATATCTTTCCTACGCCTTGTATTGACCCATATTAATATTATAAATACAAAAGTAGCTCTATCTAGACATATATTGTATCAAAATGAGTTACAGAACTCATTTTGATACAATTTAGCAAGGAGATTGATGGTGTCCTGTGGAAGGAAAGAGTATACATTTAATCCCATTATGTCATCACGGGGGATTCATGTGGACAAAACCGCGGGCAGTACTTCTTATTTCCATATTTCTCCGACTGTATATTGAGCTTAGTAATGGTGCTTAGTTTAAGTAGAGGTAGTCATGATTACAATAGGCAATGTGCAAGAAACATAAACAACAATGAACATTTAAATTCAGGTTAAAACTGAGATAAAACATCGCATATTCTGGTCAATGTGCTGCTACGGTCACCGAACCATTACATGCGACGGTTTCTCCGTATTATTTTATCTTTATTGTATTATTGTGAGAGAGTTTCAGAGTATTTATGAGATATTGACTATTTAGTATATATTATCGTAGGTGTACGATAAGTCGATAACAGATTATACTATATTTGGCTGTAGAAGTCGCTTATAAAAGGATGCAAATTACAAATTCAATTCACTCAGAATGTAGAAATATATTATATACATACATAATTTATTAACATTTATTAATATAAACACTGTTAGGGCAGATATGTTTCCATTTTCTATAAAATTATATGTCACCGTATAAACGTAAAAATGACACTAAACATGCGTCCGTAGTCCCACTGGTCATATCATATCCTTTAAAATATGATGACGTCTAACTATTTTTCTTCTTGTGGGAGAGTATTGTTAATATTTTTTGTGATATTAACAATACTCTATTGCCATTTTATGCGCGACCACGCAATAGCTCTCTCTATAGTTTAGTTTTTTGTCTGCAATGCAGAGGGTCTCGGGTTCGAATCACTTCGCGCACGTCTGACTTTCGGAAGTTATATGACTTTTCGAAATGATGTGCGTATTGATTGACAATTATCGCCTGCTCCGTACCTCGGAGAGCACGTTAAGCCGTCAGTCCCGGCTGCCATGAACATCTATGGCAGTCGTTATTGGAAAGTCAGTGTCCTATAATATCCTGACGCTGGTCTAGCCTTACGTTAGCCTTCGGGTTGCGGAGGTCAGGTGGCAGCCGCTCCGTGTAAAAACTGATATCCAGTCAAATCCGGTTAGACCAGAAAAGCCGACTCCAAGTGACTTGGGAATAATAAAGGCTAGGGAGAAGAAGATATAGTATCATAGTCTAAGAAAAAGCTCCCTAAATTCTTCATAGCGCAATATTTACTAGTAAATAGGCTCTGTAATATAAAATACAAAATATATCATACTCAAAATAAAATGTTTATGTTACCTTTGAGCCTAATACTAGAAATATAATATAACGTTATTATTTTCTACCAAATAATCTTAATGGAAACAAAAATTAATTACTTGTGGGAATGCCGTAAAAAAATTATGCTGATAATAAATCACGAAAATACACAGTTTTCCAGCTAAAATATGTAAATAACTTAGATAGAGCACATGTTTTGGTTGTGCATGAAACAGCAAGTGTTTAAGGAGGACTACAATTTAATATCATTATCGTATCGTTTAGGGGTATATCGACTATGCTGAGTCGAATGGCGTTGACCACGAGTCTCTAGCTCTTACGGTTCTTTTGTTGAAAGTTGTATAACAGACGGACAAAGTATATACTATTGTTTAAGAGTTTTTTCGAACTCTACAACGAGGATATCGGTATAAAAACAAAATATCGGTACGCCACACGCGTCAGAAGATACAATATTTTGTCACAGTTTTCTTACTGACTTTATTTATATTCTTTGCAAATGCTCTCTATATACTGTAATCGCTATTTTATAAGCGATAAGAGGTATTTAGATAAATAACATTTTCAAGTGTGATATAATTTTTGTGGAAGCTTTAACCTTTTTGGCCAAAACTTTTGATAGGTAGGTACCTAAACCTATTGATATTAAAACAATTTTGACATTTACTATCACATGTCAGTGTCACTGTGTTACTATCGGTCAGTGAGTGTTTTTGTGTAGCATTTTGGATGGGCGGATTTATCTGAAACATTCGCTGAAGCTGTAAATATAATAGCAAATGCAAATATAACTACGCATCAGTCTTAATTACTACGTCTATCATAAACAATAGAAAGGTTTGGTTATATGTAAATATAGTTTAGTGTAAACCACAATTCAAATAAACTTAAAGAACGACATTAGATTTTATTATTTTAGATATATGTTCTTTGATTCATGATATCTATTAATTACTTCTCTGATATTAAAAATCAGTTAGAAACATTAACTTAGCCTAATATAACGTTGATTTTATCCGCTATATAAAATTAAAAGTAATAAGGAACTAATTTAACATGAAAGTTTTATTAAAGTGAAGTCACAGTCTTTGATCCTCCAAATCATATAATTATTATAATATATTTAAAATAAATAAGAACATATACCTAGTAGTTTTTCAGTACCCAAAGATATGACCACACCTTTCTGTTACACATTATAGAAATAATTGAATAGAAAATGAAACAATGTTACAATTTGTTTCCCAATAAAGAAGCCTTTATTATATTTGCTCTGTATATAATACTCTTCGTATTTCAAGGTAAGTAATGTTATTATTATTATATGATATATACATATTATTATATGTTACTTTATGGAAAACCTTTTTAATATTACTGAGACCTACATTATTTTTTACAATATGCAGTTTTATTTTTATTGTCTCAACCAATGTCGGCCTGGATGAGGTAGTGGTTAGTGTAAACAACTGATATGCCTGAGGTCACAGGTTCGATTCCCGCACAAGTCTAACATTTGTGTGGATGAACATGGATGTTTGTTTTGGTCTGGGTGTTCCTATGTATAATATGTATGTATTTACAAAAAAAAGTATAAATGTATGTTTATCCATTGTCTAGTACCCATATTACAAGCTCTGCTTAGTTTGGGCTAGATAGTGTTGTGTGTATGTGGTAGAATATTATTATTATTAATGCCGGCATCCAAGTTTAACCAGCCTATTTAAAACATAAATTTTATTATGATAGTTTTCTTTAGTCTTTTTGTATTTTTGATAACTGGGTTGGTTGAGAGGTTAAATTTTATATTATTATCCTAATTATTTATTTGTTAATATTATTTCACAGCCACAAGTGTAATCTTTGTTTCAATTAACATTTTATATCTTTAAATCATAATTTCATCCAATAGCAAGAACAAAGTTAAAATCTATTTATATTTCTGAATTTCTCACATTTTCTCCACTGTTCAGTGAGCAACAAGTAACTGATAAATATACAAAAAACTTTGAAAAATCTGAGTCAATGGTAAGACAAGAGGTCTTACCATTGACTCAGATTTTTCAAAGTTTTGAGTGGCAGTCAAACGGTCCCTCACTAGATTTTCACAGCTTTTTTATAGTAGTATGAATGACAAAACAAATGTGTTATTTAATATAATCACATTACATATAGTCTAACAAGTTTTAGAATGCCAAATATAATTAAACGTCTATTGTGTCTGGTCACCAGTATACTGTTGTGACTAATTCACGATTAAGTAAATAGTACTTGTTTAACTTCTCTTATGGCCAATCTCACAATTAACAAGTAAAAGTTATCCAAAAGATAAATTGCATGCTGTTTCACACTTGTTAGATTAAAGAAGTGAGATGGCGAGACTTTTATCTTATAGATAAATGCTATTTGGTGGTGGGACAAGCCCTTAGAATTGCATGTTTCAGTTATACCACTATCAGTGTGTAAACATAAATTTCTTCAAACTATCAAGTAGTTAAAATACTTTGTGTTCACTTATTCCCCTGTATGCTTTACATTAAATTCTTGTGACTTATTTCACAAATAATTAAATAATCTCACTTCAGACTTTATAATAAACTTTAAAAATTTTTCCCACATGTACTGTCAAAGACAAAAGTCGAGTAGCATCATACAGTAAAGAATCGCATACAGTTCCGAGCAAATATCTTTGTGTGATGTTTCAACACAAACAATAAAACATTATTAAATGTAAATGATAGTAGATGAAGTTCGTCATGCGCATGTGTGCAAGGCGAGACAAACACGAGTTCTTGTATATATAACTATAATAACTACTATCCCGTATATTTAACAACATTGTCCGTATTTCCAATTAATGCTCAAATTTGCTATAAGTATCGCTAGTTCCGATAGCGGAGCAGTTAACGATTCTTCTCACATTATCACTAAAATATAATAAGGATGTTTAAAATCCTGGGGTCCACTGGGTTTCACTTTTTGTTTTTTTATTACTGATATGTTTAAAAATATAAATAAACATTATTTTTGTCTACTTATTCCCCAACTCTAGAGTATAAAATTGTTTTTTTATCGGTATCAAACTAAAAATTAATTTATTTAATTATTATAATTATAATTTATCAAAATTAGTTTGATTATTAACATCACGTTATGTTTTTATTAAATTTATAAATAAAGAATGCAAATTATAATTCAAATAAACAACATTTTATTTAAGTAATTAATAACAATAATATTTCACTATAAAAAAGCAAATTCAAAATATAATTACTGAAAATGAACTTTAATTTAATTTTCCGTAAATATTTCAATACTAAGTATATAATAAAAAAACATATTTAGTCTTTACTATTTGGATTCATTTTACTTACAAATAATATATTACAATAATTATAATGACAATTGAGGTTATTGCTTAATTATTCTTTTTCACAAGGAAAAGAAGATTGAAACTTACCCTCAATTCTAACATTGTCAACCAGCACGTTCCCTATTTGAAACAAGTTTTTTTAATATTTAGTGTTATGCTTAAATGTTCTCAATACAGCTCAACAGACGTCTACGCGTGGTGGTCACAATATAAGCACATATATCTGTGCCGCGTAAACTTGATCAGGACACCGCTCATCTCGCGCATCCCATATTTGCAGTGCCCAAACAGTAACCAACAAAGTATTGAACTGGTTCGCAAACTGTCTCGTCGGTATGAAACCATTTGATTCATAAGCATTCACCATTAATCTTCGCTGAGTTTGGTTAATAAGAACCGGTCTTCCACTTCTCGCCCGAAATTTTAAGCTTAGCCCGAATTTTGACATAGAGGTTATGTCGGGCTAACCGGGGGAAAGATACCCTGGTAATACCGACTAAACCTACCACGGTGTTTCTGGACATAACCATAGACGGCGGGACCGCGTGAATCGCTTTCACATGCAATCGCGACCCCGCCGAGGTTTCGTCCCGCCGTGTAAAATGGCAGGCCACTACATGAACCTTCCTCTACTGTCCCCTTGTGGGGGGACAAAAAAACACGACTCAGAGGCGCACGTGGGAACACGCATGGCGCCTCTCGGACCTGGCGCTGATCGGACCTACCACCCCCAGTTCAAACCTCAGGGTGGCTGGAGGTCATCTCGCGCCCTCCGGCGCCCGGTTCTGTGGTTGGGGAGAGAATTTAAGCGCTCCCTCTCCCGCTCCGCAGCCTCCTTGATGGACATGACTTCCTCACAGAAGGAGGCGACGTCGTTCCACGTTCTCTCGCTCCGGACCATAGATTGAACCACAGCCGGGAGCCAGAGGGCAACCATACCGACTGCCCCGATCAACTTACGGCGCTGCGATGCCCAGGCGGCGCAATCCGCCAAAGTGTGCAGCGCCGTGTCCACAACAACATCGCGGCAGACGCCGCAGTGATGACATCAGGGCGTCTCTTGCCGGCCTATGCGACACAGGAACTGGCCAAAACAACCGTGGCCAGTCATAACCTGTGTCAGCCGAAAGGTGAGGGTGCCATGCCGCCTCTCCAGCTAATCTTCAAAAACGGGACTTACCGCCACGATCGTGGCGTGCCCGGCACTGGGGTGCACAAGTCGTTCCTTCCATTCATCTACCAGGACCTGGCGAAGCTCTGACCGTGCCGCCTCTAGCGCGGGAAGAGCAGGTCCTTCGCCCCGAGCTACCGCTTCTTGGCGCCAACGGTAGAGTGACACCAGACGCGGCGCTTCCAGGTCCCATGGCATTGATCCGGCGAGGAGGCTCGCAGCCTCGAACGAGATCGTGCGGTATCCTCTAATCAACTTGACAGCCATGGCGCGCTGTGGCGCACGAAGCACCGAAATGTTACGGGCCGTCAGGTGGTCCGCCCAAACTGGGGCCCCGTAAAGGGCCATGCACCGCACGACCCCCTCGTAGAGCCTCCGGCAGGAGGTGCAAGGTTGGGCAAAATCATAAATCACCATGCCGTAACATAATATTTAAAAAATAACTTACACTTAGTCCAGTTTCAATTTGAGATAATATATTAAACCCATAATTATGCAATGCGATAATGCATTTGAAATGTAGACTTTAAAACAAAATATTAAAAAATCTGATTGCAATAATAATGACACAAACACTCGTAACAAAGGTCACCAACCAACAACATCACATAATTCAATTCAAGTGAGAAATGAATATTTTTAATATCTACCCTCCACCATCTTTTAAATAACTACGGTTTCAATTAGTCTTAAAGTAAAAAACAAGTCATCGATATTTCTAATATTAGAAAAAAATACAAAAAGGTTATCACTTCTGCTGGAGATCGAACCATCAAGCGTTCAGATATAGGTCGCACTATTACCAATAGTAGCTATAATATCACTTGCGTATTATCTAGAAATGAATAGTCACAATCATCATAAGAACAGGTGATAGAATAAGTGAGGTGGGTTTATGTGTATGTGTGAGATGATTTTTTTGAAAAAGGTTATAGGTAAAACTTGTTATGATTCTACGCTTTGTAAAATTTACTCTGTGAATCTACTCGACTTTTGCACCTGACCGTACTTCATACACTAACTCTAATGAATGACCATAAAATTACCACTTAAATTTAGGAAAATATTTCTTTAATATTCGATTATTGCCTTTGCAAAATATGATTTTTATACATCAAATACAATCATTTGATGTATAAAAATAATATTTTATGCTGTTACCACTGGCTTGCTACTTGCGCGTAATAGTTGGCACGGAAGTGGCAGTCCAGTATGGCACAAACAAGTATTGTTCTTCACACAGATGGAATGTCAACTCAGTTATGACCTAATCTTAATGCTGAAGCTTTTGGCTGAACTGTGATTATACCTAGAATTGGCTGGCTAAAACTAGGAGTAGGCTTTTTGTTTAGTTTTATCCGGCTAATCCTACTAGTAAGGTGACTAAAAGGTGCTTTGTCGGGATCCGTCATCACATGGTCAACCACGCCCAAATAAAGTAGAAGAGTAGTATAGCATAATAGAAACGTCAACCTTCGATTTAACAATACGTGGGCCGCCTTTAAACTATTATAGAAAAGCAGTAAAACGACTGGATAAATAACCTAGACCATACATTATTTTCCTAGGAGATAAAATTGAAATCTTTTAAATTAATGCATAGAGCGGCATGCACTAGGTACAGATTGTCTATCCTAAATATTGCAATAGAAAAAGATTGATAATACCGCACTCCTTTGTTGGTGGGTTTCAACTAGCAGTATTCAACTTCAAACACGTGCTTATAGGTATCCTCAGGACATTCTGGGCGCATAGGAACTAATAAACTGTTACTCTCTTAGCGTTAATTTTGCATTGGATTGTCGCCAACCAGCTCCTAAATAGAAGTAATATAAAATGTCTTTATGTGAATCGACTCACAGAACATTATAATGTTCTATGGTCCATGAAGCAAGTATCCCTACAAATTCTACAATAAGTACTTATTACCTTGCAAAAATTCCGTTTCATCGATAATATAATTACTTTAAAACGGATATAGTGCCTGCTAATATTAATGCGTAAGTTTGTTCGTTGGTTTTTGCATAATTTATACTGGTACACGGTATCTACTAGTACAGATAGACCTTACTCCTTAGAAAAATTCATGATTCTGTAAATTTTACTTCTTAAAATCGTTTTGGTACTCTACACTTGAAACAAAAACGATTACCACAATGCATGTTATAACTTATAACACTTGACTGTTAGATATCATCATCATCAAAGCCAAAATACCTAAACCTAAACCTCTCCCAACGTTTACCGCACAGACTGGTCTTGGGTCGCCCGCAGCTAACCGCTTACCTTATCTGTTGGATATACTAAAATTAATTACAACTTACTTACCTATTAGAGTATAAGAATATCCATATTTGCACCAACCTGCTCTCAGTTGGTACTGGACTATGTGCGTTCCATATTGCTATATTCTAAGGAACAAGCTAAAAATAGTGACAAACTAAATTTATGCGTGAACCTTCCTTCATCGTTTTAAACAAGATACCAAATATACGAATAAAGTAGCCAAGCATTCCGTCTAATTTAAAGCATGAAATGTGCTTTATCGTCATTAATAAACGGCCATAATACATAATCAAAATATATACTTGAGCTACACATGTTTGATAATATCAATAAAGTCACGATTTTCCTTTTCCCTATCAACATTCCTTACATAAGAACGAGGTAGTTAAAAGGCGATAATCAATTAAAAGTTTATTGTTGGTCTTTATTTAAGTGCATATTAAATTTCAGGTGTGTTTGTAACAGCATCAAAGACAGAAAATGGCGGCTACGACTACAATACCACACTTGTGGTATTCTTATCAGAGTTGCTCAAGCTATGCGCGTCTGCTTTACTTTATTCGTGCAAAAGGGAGTAAGTACAAATTCATTTGTATTTTTTATAATTAGGTATATATATTTACGTGTGCCTATTGTAATTATGCTACATGCTGCCCTGCAATCATATTACTCCCCACATATTTATTCAATCGCATTGCCTAATATTACCAGAAACAAAATATTTTGTGTGTAATTTCAGCTTTTTACTACATCGAAATAAAACCATTTCGGCAGTATATGTGTGAGTATTAGTAGCATTAAAGATTGAAAATATCAAGTCAATTTACATTAAACTTACAACTGGAAACCGATGACAAGATCTGTGTACTTCGGTCTGCAATGATTACAGGAGCGAATAACACCAGAAGCACAAAATATATTATACTTCCTTATATATTACAGGTGTCAATACCTAACAAAGATTTGAACTATAACACATTAGTATCCTCTGTAATAACAATTGTTACTAGTCAACTTTGTTTATGTCGATGTATATATTGATGATACCATTGTAGTTACCATGCTGTTTTAGTATACAGGGTGTCCGGTAATTAATGGATAACCTTGAAATGTCTAATAGTAGAACTGAAGGACGTTCAGAAAAAAAGGTAAAAATATATATTAAAAAGTGCAAGCTATATTAGCATAGCATACTTTTGACTGTCTATCTATTAGCATAATTAGTGTTTAATAATAAAACAACAAAAAACCCATGGATTTCATTCATTTATGGTCGTAGTATACAAAAGAGAGAGAGAAAGTTATACATGGTAATTAAAAAAAACACATCTCAGGTAGTAGTTAGGATAGATTTTTTTTCATATTTTTTTCTGAACGCCCATCTGGTCCACTGTAAGACATTTCCATGTCATCCATTAATTACCGGACACCCTGTATATTATAAGCCTTTGTAATTGTAAATCTTTATTTATTAATAATTTAGATTTTATTTGCTCAGACCTTTTTTTTTAATAAGGACATAACTAGTTATAATAATTTATGTTATCCATTTATTTTTCAGCTATAGGATTAGTATGAACAATGTTTTATTACTATTACTATATATTTTCTTATTTTTAGATTTGAAATATGATATATTACTAACTAAAATATATCAATTAGTTTATTAATATTGATTGATTTAGTTTATTATCAGGACTGCAGACACAGACATAATACACAATACAACATAATATATCGTGTAGCTATCTACTATCTTCTGCAAGGCTGTTCGTTATATAGCCCTGACATGGCCATGTCATTAGTGAGTCAGATCTCGTGAGCATAACTTAGGTATTTAACTCCTTTAAAATAAAATCTTCGTCACGATGAATAATGACTAATGACATTGATAATAATAATTATTGTATGACGCGGCGACGCTCTGATCGATTTATTAACCAATTACCAATATGTTGTATTTCTTGGGTACACCAGCCTTTCTGTAATAGGTAATAGAATTAATATATTAATTAATCAAACTGCCAGAAACTAGCCTAAATAGGTTACTATGCGCTGCACGGATGGACCGATGGATGTAGGTGATCGCCACGCCACTGCTACTGCATCGAATGTGGTCAGTTCGATCCCCTCACGGGACAAAGAATTATGTGATCTGCAAATAATTGTTCAGAGTATAGGTGTTCTCTGTGTCCATTGTTTAAATGTATTCAAAGTCTCCACACAGGTATTATAACTATAGCGTGAGAAGTATATAAAATAATAAAGTTCTAAAAGATAAACATATGTATCAAAATTAGTTAACCTGTATAAGTTTGTCTGAGGAAGTATTTCTGAATAAATTTTCAAGATGAATACTACCCACTATAGACATACATTCTTACAGTCAAGATATTCATCGCACGTTGTATTTATTTAGTAACGTAGAACAATTTTTGTAAAACGAAATTAGATATACTTATTTAGAAAATCTACAGCGATAGATACATAAATATTGGTCAATGCTACGAGACTAGTTCTTTTGTGCCTTCCTTTTCTGTTGGTTTCACTCTTCGGTGCATTTACATTAATTATAATGTCGTTGTACCAACTAAACTGACGACTCCTCCAGGGGGAAATAGATGTAAGACGATGTTTCTATCGTGATTTTCATAATTTTTTTAACACAAAAAAATTATCTTATTTATTAATATTATAAGGTCATTTTACACATAATTATATTGGAGGACATACTCTGAAATTTTTGAAGATTTTCCTCAAAAAGTAGCGGAGATATCAGCTGTCGCGCATTGTAGGTTGCTATCCGACTGAGCAGGTTGCGTAATTTTTGGGGGCCGCAATTTCCATCTGAAATCAATAGGAACAGAAAAGTTATTTTTTTATACATGTTCTACTATGTGAACCTCATTAAAAAAAAGAGAAAATTGGTATTTTTAGAGGGGTGTAAACATAAAGCATGACGGTTTACCATATTTTTTATTATAAAATAATACTTTAAACAAACTAATTTATATATAGAAACAATATATAAAATTTCAAAAAGATTAGTTAAACACTTTTAAACTAGAGATTACGCAATTTTGAAAAAACTAGTTTCGAGAAAACGCGTTTAAAAAGTGGCAGACAAAGTTAATTTACAGCAGTAATGAACTAATTCAAACAACTTACCGGTTAATCAGCGATTCCAGCACCATATTGCAATCCTTCTTCAGCTTCATACGTTTCGTTTTCAGCTTGCTACTTCTCTTTTCGAGCTTTTCGAGCTTCCTTACTGTCCAAGGAGCTGCGTCGATTTTGTCGGGCCACGCGTTGATTGTCGATTTGTTGTGCGTGATGGAAGCTGCGGTTACCAACTATAATATTCAGCTCGTTCATAACTAATAAAATACTTGAACTTCCTTCATTGAACAAGATAGCAGACAAATATGCTGTGACTTTAATGGTTTTAAACCGGAATGTAAGTCTTTCGGAGCCAAACGCCAACTTGTTGAGTTAAAACTTTAATTCTCGTTTTGAGTATAACCGCCTAAACATCTCTCCAGTAAATCATGTCTCGATAAAATACCTACATGCCTGGTAGTATGTAAATGACTACCCGCTCGACCGGCTCCGCTTTACAAGTCACGCGCTCGGACCCTCACTCACCCAATCGCTTATAACTTTTAAACGAATTGCAATTTTGACTTCAAATTTCAAGAGTATATTTTTGAAAAGTTTTATTATAAATTATAAAATAAAAATTATAACAAAAAAAAATTAATTCTTTTCATTCATTTTCATTTATTCATTAACAATTTACAATTGTATTTGAATGTTTATACATAAAATAACATAATGTAACATCATTCGTATGGGCACAATATTTTATCACAATAAACAAAAAAAAAAAATTAGATTAGGTAGGATCATTTTCAAATAATGACAATAATTTAAAACAATACAATAATTGTATAAATTCACATCATGTCAATTTATATGATAATATTAATATTAAAAACAAAATTTTAAAAATATATAATTATAAGCAATGACAGTAACAGTTATAAATAAAATTAAAATAACTAACCAATGTCATGTTTATAAAATTAATAATAATGAAAGAAAGTAAAAATTACAAATAAAATTAATGATAACTAACCAATGTCATGTTTATAAAATTAATAATAACAAAGAAAGAAAGTAACAATTATAAAGTCATGTCTATAAAAATTCAAGCCATGTTAATAAATTCATCAACAGAATAGAAACATGTTTCTAATAGAAAGTTCTTAAGCTGTCTTTTAAAAATATGTGTATTATATATTTCATTTTTTAAATCATTGGGTAAACAGTGAAATAATTTTACAGCTTGGTATTGTGCATTATGCTTGACAATATCTAGTTTAGGAATTATTTTGCATTTTAAGTGATTGTCCTAGTGGTTACCTACTCTAATCTGTCTGTCACTTTCTGTCTCATATTTACGTATGTTTTTAGCTAAATTACTCAACACTGCTAATATATAAAGGCTCGGTACTGTAAGCAATGAAAGATTTCTAAAGTGTTCCCGGCAAGACTATCATTGGGGTATGCGAACAATGGTTCTAATCGCTCTTTTTTGCAATACAAAAGCTCTGATGCTGTTATATTTGTAGCTATTGCCCCAAAGCTGAATACTATACCTCAGCCTTGACTCCACCAACGCGTAATATAATTGACTTCAGATGATTCGTATCTAATACATCTCTTAAACTCCTTAGTGCATAGCAAGCAGATGAAATTGCTCCGTCAACAGCGTTTAATTCGTTTTCCAGTTCAGTAAGGAGTCTATGTGTACACCTAAGAACTTGACTGTATTTACCAATTCAATTTTATCATTATTACTTACTACAAGTGGGTTTAAATAACATAATGTTTGTCTTTTTTGAATTTATAACCAATTTATTAGCAATAAACCACTTATGAAAAAGTACTAGTGTTGAGTTTACTTTGGTATTTAGCAGCTGTGTATTATTTGCACTTAAAACCTACACACTTCGCCTAACGCCTTTTTCCCCTTTACCTACACACTTCAAACGTAAATTTTATATGTTGGCCTACTCATGACACATTTTTGATATGAATGATGGGTATGACCTGAACCTAGCAACTAACCTAAATGTGACTTCAGCAACTGAGATAAACTGAATCAGCGAACTTTAACGTCCATAAACTTTGTGACCTAAATGAATAAATGTTTTGTTTTTCTTTTTGATGCAATTTCAGTGATTTAAATATATGTATCGACATCAACTTATAAACTCTAACAAACCGTAAACTAAATAAATAGCTTGTTATACCTACACTTATCACAATTTTTCTTTTGGTTACACTTAACACTTGCTACTCCAAATAAGCGACGGTTCTGATTTAGGTACATGATTGTCCATTAACAGACATAATAGATATTAATAATACACACAGAAATACAAAACTTTAAAAGGAGAATGCCCATTTTTGGCTAACGTGTTTTCATTTCATTCATGCCTTACCGAGGATATCGGTCTGGGCACAGCTTGACGTAAAGCGTCAATTATTGCCTTGGCCGTGGTATTCCATAGAGCTTAAAGCTTTGGGTTCTTCAAGAAGTTTATAAAGAAATTTCCCTGGGTCTTAAATGCGCGATTGATAACTCTAGTCTTTTATTAGCAGCGACTATTGTAATAACTTGCCTAAAGAAAAGTGGGTGAGTTGTAATAAGCCTGTCTGACACCTTTTGGTATAAATAAAATATACTTAGAAATACAATATTAAAATATGAAATACTTAATCCTTATTTATTTTCCAAACACGACGTAACAATTTTTTTTGTTAAAGCTAGAATATTTACGTGACAGAAACATGTTCTTAGATATGAATATAATTATAACGATCGTTAACTATTTTGTTAAGCCATTTTCAGCTTTATTTATATGAAACTGTTATGGCAGTGTTTTGCTGACTGCCTTGATCATAGGTAATTGGACGCCACGATTGGCGTAGTGGTGTAAGAGTTGTCTGAGTGCGGTCATTGCGCGAAGTGTCGTGCTCTGGGCGGAGCGGGTATGACTGACTTGTACCGACTAAAACCATATTTGTGTTCCTTACCTTGCTTTTTGCATGCCATGACCACGGGATTCTGTACGACGCGCGACGCTTAAATAAAGCGCGAACGGCCAAATGCTTTTGATAAGGACGACTAATGCTCTTATGTAATAATATGAAATAATGACTTATGATTCCTACTTAAAACTTGTTGACTTATCTTAATTTTTATATTACCTTAGGTATTGATAAAAGGACAAGTAAACAAATATCTGAAGTTTAAGCTTTAATAATTAAAAATGCCTTTAATCATTTGTTTTGTTATGATACTGTCTCCTACTTTTTGCTCTTAATATTTGCTACGGCACTGATGTCTTAGTTACTTTTTTAAATTATATAATTCCTAGGTATTGGCATTTGTCATTTCGTAACAAGTTTGGTAAGTAAACTGACAGCTGGTATTTGAATATGAATGAATCTGCTTCTAAAAGCCGGCTCGTTAAACTGGTTTTGTGCGAGTTGAAGTTTTTATTTGAGACGTAGTAATAAATTTTGTCAACAAAGTAAAGGCCATATACGAAAAGTACATCATTATCTTTTTCATCATTGACATAAGAATATCTTTTGGTTTCAAGCGCTTTGGATAGCTACTTGGCAATATTTGTACCGCTAGTAGATACTTATATATGTAGTAATAAGTTAGTAAGATAGAATACTTACTTATATGTATGATACCACCTTATTAAATTAGGTATATCTAATCCATATGCGTATGCCCGTGCGGGACTTCCCCCACTACGATTCTTTCTTACTGTACGGTCTCACCACCGTACCTACATAAATATATATTATAGCGAGTCAGCAAAATACGCGGCAACGTGAATTGCGTTCTTGCTATATACTAATTACTTTTAATTATTACGCCAGTATACAGTTTACTGCTAACAAATGAAAGACTTGCCACTATTTTATATACTTTTTATAACTTGAACACGTAACAACATAAAACTATTTTAACTATTACGGTGAAGTGTTTTCATGTGTACTCTAACAAGCAACAACACCCTATCAACTAACAGTTAACACAAGCAATATAGTGTAAGTGCATAACGAGCTCTTACACTTACTTAAAACACCGCGTGACAGCAAATAAGCAGTAGTCAAGTATTTCGTGCATTCCCCAACATCCTTTTCGCTTACAGGCATTTAAAATCTACATAATTTTACAAAAAGTATAAAAAAATAAATTAATAAATATTGATGACGTAACCGCCTTTATCTGATAACTGTATCTGAGCTAATTTTAGAGTTTCGTTTTGTGAGTCTTAATTATACAGATAATAAAGGAGGCATTGACAAAAAATTGGTCTCAATACCAAGCTACAAGCCATGTTAGTATAATAACGCTGTTGATTCCCTTAATTTATTTGCAAAATGTCGTGGTATTACGTATTTTATATAAATAAATCACTAATTTCCGACTCGATCGAAACAAAAATGCATATGTACCAATATTCTTTATCTACTATATGTCCCTTAATTCTAACAAATTTCAGTTCGGTTTAAGACAACGCTGCCACTATCGATCGGCGATCGGTTTCACCGAGGGTAACCCCATTCTAATGAGTAGTCAGTTTAATCTAATTTTAAATACACCAAAGCGTACCCTAGACTAAATGGGTACGATACTCATAATGTACAAATTGCAGAAAAGCCCTGTCACATTGTTATAGCACACTTTACATTATCATTTTCTATTAGGTACTACCTATACAATTTTATTGGCATTGACCAATGATATTATATACAGAAAAGAAGCAGATACGTTACTAGCACACGAAAAGTGAAGACTCAATACGACGCAATAGGTAGATTTTTTATTGTTCTCAAAACAAAATCGGTTCATCAAAAATCTTTCCGAAGTACAGTTATTAATAACAAAATTGTATCAGAATGTTTGACGTCCTTTACTTTACAAGTGACAATATCTATAGTGTATAATATCATTGGCATTGACTATCTATGCTGTGTATCCTGTAATGATTGCAATAGTTCGAGACAGAGTGTTCTGGATGCCTTGTGCGAGTTGTTTTTACATTAACGCGATCAAAACGTTTACCGTTTAGCTCTTTGATTGGTTAAGAGCTTGGAGCGGGCCAATCGGAGCGCCGAACGTCATGAATGTGTCAATCGCGTTGACGTAAAACAAATGCGCACTAGGTACTCTGGGCGATAATAGTTCACGAATGCACACATACGCGCACTATAGAGTTGACACTATCATTGACGCTAGAGGTAACTAGATCAACGCTTACCTACCATATTTATATAAATTATTCATCGATTATCCAGTATCCAATCTCATAATGTCCTCGAAAAAATTATTTACAAGTAGTCTTTACAGCACAAGAACTGTGTCCTAGTGTTGCAATTGTACAACATAATGTAGCATTAACATATTTTATTATTTCAGGAACAAACCTCACTTAATTACAGCGATTGCCTTGAATTACAAACTACTGTTGCTGTACTTTATCCCGTCGTTACTGTACTGCTTCTACAACAACTTGGCTTTCATAAACTTGTCACATTATGATCCGACTTCTTACTACATCCTACTACAGTTCAGAGTAGTTTTAACAGCTCTACTCTTCCAGGTATGCTTATTATCAAGTTATTTAATTTATAACAAACTATACACAGAATATTTTCATAATATTCGTCATCATTCATCGTAAATAATGGAGCAGAAACTATTTATATGGTCAGACAATAATATTTTAACGATCAAGCAAAACATTATGTCGCCTTGACCATTTGGAAAATGTTCACTCAAAGTATTTGTTATGTGCAGTGTCACAAAGATAAATATGCAAATATAACACATATATATACAAAGTATAGCAAGTCCGAAAACCGCACATTTCTTAAAATAATTTAATAAAAAGATATGCGGCGATTTTCTGTTATATGGTTATGGTAAATATAACCTGGCATGTCCAGGGAAGAAGGTACCACTTACATATAGAACGACGGCGTAAGAATAGAAGATTACCACTTTAAAATTAATTAACCGACGTGTTTTTTATTTCAGTTCTTGTTCAAGAAGAAACTAACATTTATGCAATGGATATCGCTAGCTATTTTAACAGTAGGATGTATAATCAAGAACTTTGACGCAGCATCCATCCAGTCAAAAGGAGACACGAATCTCTGGTCACAGCTGTTTAATATATATTTCTTGTCAATTAACTTCCAAAACTTTTGCTCGTGTCTAGCTGGAACGTATAACGAGTATTTATTAAAAACCAAAGGTTCAAATGTTGACATATTCCTTCAAAATGTTTTTATGTATTTAGATTCTGTAATATGTAACTTTTTCATATTGATGTTTAAAGGTGAGCTAGGGACTATCTTCGATGATTTCAGTTCGTTGGCTGACACTTTTGTGATACTCATTATAATTAACAGTGCTGTTGTTGGTATTGTGACAAGTTTCTTTTTAAAGAATTTAAATTCCATTTTAAAAACGTATGCCAGTGCTTTAGAACTGGTTATAACGGCTATAGTGTGCTACGTTCTTTTTAATATTGTTATAACTAGTTTCACCGTGTTATCAATATGCCTAGTCAGTATTGCTGTAGCAATGTATTTCAAAAACCCTGTCAGTAATGTTAATATGAATGCCACAGATACTAAAGATAAATTACCACTATTAGAAGTTACTACTAATCAATAATGAGTGACTCAAGAAGTCAAAGTGTTCCTTACAATTAATATACGATCTTTTTTTATATTAGCTGTATAATATAATATGTTAGATTGTACAACTGAAATAAAGGACAAATCAAGCCATACAAATTTACACTTTATTTAAAAAAAAAGAAGTATATAATATGTATGTTTATCCATTGTCTCGTACCCATAATACAAGCTCTGCTTAGTTTGGGCTAGATGATGTTGTGTGTATGTGGTAAAATATTATTATTATTATAACACCTCCATGGTGAAGAATAAATAATGTACCCATAATTTTATGACTAGTTACAAACAAATTACAACACTAACGATGACGTCATTGGACTATGCTAAATACATAGTACGGATAAGCTAGAGAGCAGCGATAGCTCAGTGGGGAGACCAACAGATTGCAATGCAGAGGGTCTCGGGTTCAAACCCACGTCGCGCACCTCTGACTTTCGGAAGTTGTATGACTTTTCGAAATGATGTGCGTATTGATTGACAATTATCGTCTGCTCCGTGCCTCGGAGAGCACGTTAAGCCGTCGGTCCCGACTGCCATGAACATCTATGGCAGTCGTTATTGGGGAAGTCGACACAAAAGATCCCACTGGGTCGAAGTGTCGCCGGTCTGTACCCACACAAGATAAGATAAGAAGGATAAGCTATCTATCAACTCAATAATTATACCTACATTAGGTAAAATAAACATTTTTAATATTTCACTAATATTTGAACAATCGCACCGATCACAACAGTTTGTGTAACCTAGTTTCAGCGTATAGCAGAAGCATATTTTAAATAGCGCAACGAATAATTTGCCGGTCTTAATATATGTATAAATATACTAATATTTCATTGTATGCTGAATTAACTAGTAAGCTATTTCCTTACTATCGAATCTCATTATTTGTGATTTAGCAGGTAACTTTGGATATATTCGTCATCAACATGTATTATTTGGTCACAAATATTAAGTTATAAGTTTATAACCATGTATTATACATTAGGTATAATAAAGGCAGAGTACAAATAAGAAGCAGATCTCAATTCGGCCTGTTTTAGGGTTTTATACCGAAACGTAATTTTATGGTTACTTTTAACCTTATTGTTTGACTGTCCTTCCGTATGTCTGTCTGTTACAGCTGTATATCACGGGAGCTACTAACGCTATTGACTAAAAATTTTAAAGTTTTATAACTTTATTTCGATATAACTACCTACTCGCTGGGGTTATCATTATCACCTATTCTTATAGAGACAATAATAAAATTGTCCCTGTATAATTATTTTAGAATTCATAATTATTTTGAAATTAAACACTTTATACGGATTTTATCGCGTTGTTTATTTTACTTGTAAACACTGTTATTGCATAATTTTGAAAACTCTAACACTACTATTATTGAATTTTACTACTATTTAAGCTATATATTTTCTAATTAAAACTATTTATATTTAAGTTTACACTTTGCCCCGACGTTTCGGTTGCTTTACAGCAGCCATGTTCACGGGGAGACTCCCAGACTCCCCGTAATAGTAGTTAGAGTTTTCAAAATTATGTAATAACAGTGTTTAAAGTAAAATAAACAACGCGATAAAATCCGTATAAAGTGTTTAATTTCAATGTATAACATTCGCGTAAACATAAGACAATATTATCATAATTATTTACCAAATTATCTGTTGTCCTGCGCGATTTTACCTACGTTTATGATTACGGCTTACGAGCCAAGGGATATACCGTGGCTTATAGCGTGCTAATGTATGAATAGTCTGTTACTTCTGGAAAAAGTAGCTTTTTTTAAGTTTAATCATTACAAACATACAAAAATATAAATCTTTGGAGGTAATATTAGTATAGGTTAGGCCACGTTAATATCAACAGAAGTTTATTTATCGTTAAAACTATAAGTTGTTAAGCTAGTAGGCCCCTAGTATCTGTTAATGGCTGGATATCGTAAGATATTAGTGATTACGTTTTGAGTAAGACGCTCGCAACCTACTGTAAAACTAGAACTGTGTGAAACTGGCTTATAGGTCGCGTGACTGTGACTACGTCGATTCGACCGTTAGTACTTCGTATGTAGTTGAGTTACTGTTTGTACTGTGATATAATATACTTATTTAATTTGCTTTAGCAAAGTGTTAAGGCGCCGAACACATTGCCCCGGCGGTCTGCGTTTTGCGGTCGAGTTCCTCTTTGATAATATACAGTTTCTCTTTGACCGCCGCGGTCTGACTGCTTTTATGTGTGTACGATTCAAAGACACCGCATACATCACAGTGAACGCGGAACGCAGAACTCTGAGCGCTGACCGCCCGCAGTGTGGCCAGCGTCTAAATATATGTATGCATGTACTTAGGTATATACCAGCATTTGTTTTTTATGTTAGTCATTTCGGTAAATCTATTCTCAATACTAAGTGAAGGTGCATATATCCAAATATTACTTAATATATCTATTATATTAGTATTAAAATAATCCGACGTGACTACTGCAATGCTTTCCATCTTTCAACATCCAGCAAGTTTGCAGTCTGATAAAAATAGAACATTTATGTTTCATGTGATACTTACTTACTAAAAAAAATTAAGATTAAGGTATTGTTTGCTAAGTTTGATCATAAATTTATATATATATATAACGTGTCCCAAAATTTAACGATAAGCGGGCACCAAAAGGTTGACCACTTAATTCAGTCCAGAAAGCCAGTCCAAAAGTCGTTAATACGAGAGCCACTTTAATTGAACATTAGAACAGTGTACAGTAAACAAAGGAGTAGAGCGTACTGACTTGCTGAGGACAACTACTTCTCTACCTGCCCTAATGTTATTAAACAATGAGCATCTATCTATCTGCCTCTAACGCATAATCTCTCTTTATCTATTTCTCTCTCTAACTTATTTTATGGACTACGGACGTGTCTCATTCAAATTCTAAGAACTTGCAACAAAATATCTTTTAGATAGGTACATAGTAAAAGTGATTACTATCAACACTAACAATTTGCGAAATATTGTTGTTCAGAAAATGTACCTATGCATATTTTTGTAGCTAGTTTGCATAGAATATTATACCATTTTGGAATCGGAGATAGTGGCGCCAATTTTTAAAAATATTTGCCATAGTAGTGTCAATATTTTTTTTCACCACGATGAGTGAAAGCGAACTGAAAGTCAAAATCTTACATAATTTAAGAAAACAACATTATTTTGGTTGATTTTTGTGTAAAAGCTACAGACATTCTGGAATTTTTAATGATTGTGATGGATAGTAGTGCTACTTATGTTGCCAATATAAAAAAAACAGATGTATTTGTAAAATTGTAGCAATGGTACTTAAAAATATAATAAGGTGTCCATTATTTTTTCTCGAGTAGTCATACCTACTAAATCCACCTTTTAGTGCCCGCTTATCGTTAAATTTTGGGACACGTATATATATATATATATATTTTTTTTCTTTTGTTCTTTCATTTTGTATATTTTAGGTAAACATTAAAACACACTAAAACAAAGCTAATACAATGAAATTAAAAGATTTGTTTCAAATGCCTAGATATAAAAATGTATTACTTTTGGTACTGATTGTGACAAAGTATCAGTGCAAGCGATATTAAAAATATGTAAAGAGTGTACTAGTTGTTACGACGTGTGTCTCACGATTCCGTGGAAACCGGGACGTTTTTCGTTTACTTGTTTATCTAATGAGACCAGACTAGAGCCAAAAAATTATGTTTTTAATCTTAATTTCTATTTATCCTTATAATGTGTAATAATTGTTAATTATACAGTGTGTATTTATATACACAAAAAATAACCCTGTCCGATCGATTAAGGGCTTTTATCCTCCCTTGATAAACATGCCAAGCAAAATAATAAAAAAATCTTTATCATCATAAAACGTCAACATAATATTTTTTATTCCAGTATGATCAACAATTTTACCCTTAAATCCCTAAAATTTCGCACAGACTGGCAACACTCCACTTAAAGTCGCCTTCCTTTGATGTGTTTATTTTTCTATTTAAAACCGTCGGCATCTTGTCAAAGATCATGTTCGGCGCGAATTCAAAAACGCAGTCACCGCCAAAACAGCCGCACCGCGCGAGGATGTGACTATCGATCAAATAAAAATATAAAACAAACACAATATTAGATACAAGCCTTATATTTGTATGAATCAGTTGTAAATACATTAATCAAATTAAATTCATCAATTATTATTGCAAACACTGTTATATATCATAGATGCTCCACTCTCACAATATGATTATTATTACTCTTTATTATTATTATATTTAATATTAAATTACACTGCACAATCAAAATGGAACACTTCAACATCAACCGTTTAACCGTGTTGTCTCGAGGAAGTCAGGAGCAAAAGTGACCAATATAGTGTCTTATCTATGAAAGTGACTGCCGGCCGTTATCGTTTCGTTAAAAGGCCGTCACAGACGTAGCTATAATAAATATTAATATGAATCATAGCAAGGCATATTACGACATATTTTCCATATAATTTTCGAGTGACCGCACACGCAGCTATAATATATATTTCTATGACGTCACCAAAATATGTCAAAATATATATCTCGGTATATTTTGGCATATTAATATATATTTTGGTATATTAATATATATTTTGATATATTTTGAGGATAGGAGTGTTCCATTTGAACGCCTGCCCGACGTCCGAGCTCGATGCGCACGAGCTTAAATTACGTACTTTATTTAATTAAAATACAAGTGTTGCAATTATAATAAATGATTGAAATATGAGTTGTTTTTACTTCTTTCCTCAAGCATACTGTAAGACGTTCTTCAGAACTAATGCTTTTGCACATAACCGTATCGCATTTTATTAAATCATTTTTTATCAATTCATGAAGCTCGATTAATGCCGATCTTGAACTTTTAAAATACTGTGCAAATTAATTCGTTGATAAATTTTAATCATGATACAAATTAAATTCGCCACGAGTTCTCTTTTGTTTTATATGCGACTCAACCCAGATGGTTCTATTTTTCGTTCCTAACAAGGCAACATGCATATCAAATTCAGCATCGGAATCATCCTCTGAGGTATTTTCAATTAGATCTAAAAGAAGTGCTCTTGTCGAATTCATTTAGGTACCTAGATTGATTACAGTGTTATTTCAATATTTGAACACCTGTACAGAAATTGAGCTTTAAATCGTGCGCTTGCAAGGACGACCGCAGACCGAGTGAGGGCAAAATATATATTATAGTATAGCTCCCGTGTGTGATAGCTTGCTATACTATAATAGATATCTCGATATATTAATATATTATATTATAGCTACGTCTGTGACGGGCTTTAAAAAACACTTATCACACGATGTGACGTCACGTCCGTCTTGATTCTAACGAAATCAAACGAATGCGACAACAAATATCGAAGTATGTTTTTCTAAAGATGAAAGTTTCTTTATTTGTAAAATACAATAAACGCTCTTGCGTACAAAACTCAACTGTATGTAATTATGCGTCTTCCTTCAGATTTAAAACTAAATAAATAAGTCTTTACCTACGCCTATGCCTACCTTTATTATGCCTAAATTAAAAGGTTTGATTTTGGGTTATCATAACTGGGTTCTTCACAGGATGTCGATATCGTATTTGGTATAATAACATAAAAGTTCTGGTTTGCATGTGTATGTAATCTATTTTATCACTGACTCACCGTATTAAACGTAAATATCGAAGAAAAAAAAAACCTTGTTTGGATCCCTAGCTATTATTATTGTTTTTTAGGTATAGTACGTGCAAACAAGTTCGTACTCAGTCAGTCTTGCGCTAAAACTACTTTCGTTCGGACTTCCGCCATTGAGTATTTTCTCTGTTATATAATATGTCGTATTTAAACCCTGAACATGTTGGTGTGATTAGGTAGGAATGAGTGTAATTATGAAACTGCGCGTACGGAGTACGAGGAACGGTTCTCTAGACCACAAGATCTAGCAATCCCGTCGGAATGCGCTTTTCAACGACTTAACAACCGCGAGTTGCTATTGAGCTTCCATAGTTCTACGTGGTTCCAGCATTATGACCCGCCGCCTCATTTCTTACGTGCAGTGCGTGATTACTGAAATCCCAGTTCCCTAAAAAGTGGATAGGACATGCAGGACCAATCTAGTGGCCGCCGCGATTCCCAAACCTAACAACACCATTAGACTTTTACTTGTGGGGACACGTAAAACAAATCGTGTATGCTAAAATTTTATTGTAATTCGGAATTTTGTAATACTGAAGTAGAAATGCAAGCTTGGATTGTGACGGCTTTTGAAGAAATAAAAAAATACTGTGTTGCGTAGGTAGTGTTCGTAGTGCCTTAAGAAAAAGGTGCCACATGTGTATTGACGTTGGAGGTGGACATACCTATATTATGTTTATGGAGCACGACTGACAGAGCTTACAATTTGATATTTTTATTAACTAAAGGTATGTACTTAGATATGATAAACCAATTTAAGTACACTGTAACGTCTTAAAAAGTACTCAACCACAGTAAATATTTCCATAAGCGTTATTTTTAAATATCAGCTGTTGCGTACAATACATTACCTACTATGTTATAGCGGCTCATGTAAAACGTGGCGAGCGGTCGATCGGCGCCTTTGTAGACCGTGCGCAGCGCAGCGGCTAGCGTTTGGCGGCTTTGTTCAAAGAAGTCAGCGTGGCGTGCCGCGGCGGCAGTGAACCTTTATGACCTTTAGTGATATCTAGATATTTTGATTTATAAATTGTCGGTGTTGCCATGGGTAATCTATTAAGATATTATTTTAAATAAATTAAATTTACTGGGGTAATATACTCGATTAATTTTTTCACAAGGATGACACCTACGCGCTCATAATAATAATAATGTTCTCCTGGCCGAATTTCGGTCACGGCGACCAATGTTAACGGAGACTGGCCATCGGCGCAGGATGAGGAGGATATTATAGTGCACAAGTGTGTGCGCAAACACAAGTGCACTCTCTGTTCCCTAACTCTCATGATCCGATGGGACGAATAATCCGACACGACCGAAGAGAGATCAGGCGCAGGACCAACGGCTTTACGTGGTTTCCATGGCACGGTGGTGTCTAGCACCGCCAACTTCCTAACTCTGGGCTCGTATTGAGATTTCTTAACAGAAAAACTCAATAACTTTTTGTTGGCCCGACCCGAGATTCGAACCAGAGACCTCATGCACAGCAGTCACATTCACTACCGCTGCGCCACGGAGGCATAATAAGCTACTGTATAACACCTTTAACGATCGGACAGGGTTTATTATACACACTGTATGATAGTAATAAATAATGTCTGTAAATTCAAGCTAATGCCAATTATTAGATTGTCTAAATTGTAGTATTATTATATTGTCTTTTCATTAAGTTATTATTGTGGAAGAAATTTAGTTGTAAGTTTTAGGTACTACGAGAAAATAAATCTTTACATAAAATATCTATGCCAAAAATCTGCGTATAAGTTTAGTAATAATATTATATATAACCTACACCTGCCGTGCCGATGGCATATTGTACGATATAATATAAAAATCATCAAGTAAATGATACACAGCTTAAATTAATTAATTATTGAAGCTATCATCTAATAATAAGTAAGTAACAGTTTCTCGGTTAATTTTAATTTGTCATGTTGGCAACAAAGTGACTTGTCACTAACTATAAAATATCAAAACCAAATAGGAGATAACAAGTTAAACAGTTAATTACAGAAACTAACAATAATACAAACTGCTATCGTAAACATTTCCAGAGAAGTTTTTTAATTTATTAAGACATTATTTTATTTATTGCATACTTCAGTTTCTCCTGTTTTGAGTACCTTAATTTGTTGTCTTTTTGTAAGATTATAGAAAACATAAAGATTGGCGCAGACGTATCAGCCGCCGTTATGGTATACGGTGGGCATCGCCTATCAGCCTGCGACGCTACGCATTACTGCCGAGGTATCTATATTAACGCGGTTACGGTCAGGGGACAAATGGGGCACTAAATATAAAACAATAATAATAATAATTCTTGTGTCCTGAATGCCTCAAAGAGTCGGTTTGGGCCTCGTCCTCGGCTTGCCGTTACTGGTTGGCTGGGGTGTAACTTCAAGAGCGCCCGTAGCAACTCTGGCTTGCCTTAGGTGGCCGGTCACACCGGTATATCCGGTTCGACGTCTCCGCCCAGACCGCGAGCGGCCGCCATCCAACAACCCCGATCAACGACGGCCCGCGTTGGGCGCTTAAGCGCATCGACAAGGAACTACTCAAAGAAGCTGCCTTAGTCCAGTCCTGGATTTGGGAGTCGACGACGGACGGCCCCGTCGACGTCGAAGCGGTGGCGCTGCGGTTTCGCGGGGCGATGACGCAGATCTGCGACGCGTCCATGCCCCGTGTCCGCCAACAGTCTGCAAGGCGCCAAGTGTACTGGTGGACCGCCGAGATCGATTCCGTCGAGGAGGACGCGCTGTTTGAGGTGTACCGCGCGTCCAAGGAGACTCTGTGGCTGGCCATCGGCGACTCTAAGTCGCGTGCCAGGGAGGAGCTGCTGGGGTCCCTAGACCGGGATCCGTGGGGGCGCCCCTACCGTTGGGTACGCGGCAAATTGCGTCCCTGGGCGCCTCCACTGGCGCAAAACATGCAACCCGAGTTGCTAGAGGCGGTGGTGTCGCCCTCAGCCACAGACTCTCCAGAAGAGGAGAGCACCGATGTCCCCGAGGTGACGCAAGCAGAGACGAGAGCGGCCGTGTCGCGACTCCGGGCTAACAAAGTGCCCGGACCCGACGGAGTTCCTGGTCGAGCTCTCGTCCTGGCTCTGAAGGAGCTAGAGCCCCAGCTGAGGGGGCTCTTCACGGCATGTCTTGGGCGGGGCCAGTTTCCCAGTGTGTGGAAAGAGGGGAGGCTGGTCTTGCTCAGGAAGGAGGGGCGCCCCGCGGACTCGCCGTCCGCGTATCGGCCCATAGTGCTGCTTGACGAGGCGGGCAAACTTTTTGAGCGCATTGTCGCGGATCGCCTCGTCAGCCACTTGTGCAGAGAGGGGCCGGACCTGGACGACAGCCAATTTGGTTTTCGTCGGGGGCGCTCCACCATAGACGCCATCATGCGCGTGAGGGCCCTGGCGGAGGAGACGGTGTCCCGGGGTGGGGTGGTGCTGGCGGTGTCTTTAGACATCTCCAACGCCTTCAACACCCTACCCTGGAGTTGTATTCGGGAGGCCCTGAAATACCATCGCGTGCCTCCCTACCTCCGCCGTACGGTAGGGGCTTATCTGGAGGATAGATGCGTCACCTATCGGGGACGTGACGGTGCCGGTCGGCACCTCATGTCGTGCGGTGTTCCACAGGGATCGGTTCTGGGTCCGCTCCTGTGGAACATCGGCTACGACTGGGTGCTGAGAGGCGAGCTCCCGTCGGGCGCCGACCTGACGTGTTATGCGGACGACACGCTCGTCACTGCCCGGGGGAGCTCGCACAGGGAAGCGACGTTGATAGCCACGGCTGCGGTGTCACAGGTGGTGAACCGCATCCGGCGCCTGAGCCTGGAGGTGGCCCTCAACAAGTCGGAGGCCATGGTGTTTCATGGCCCCCGACGTGCGCCGGCGCCGGGATCACACATCGTGGTCAGCGGGGCCCGGATAGCTGTCGAGTCCACCATGAAGTATCTAGGATTGGTGCTCGACAGCCGATGGGAATTCGGGCCCCACTTCCGGCGGCTGGCGCCCAAGCTGATGGGTGCAGCGGGCGCGCTTTCAACGTTGCTTCCCAACTTGGGGGGCCCGAGCGCCGCCTGTAGGCGGTTATACGTGGGAATCGTGCGGTCCATGGCCCTGTATGGGGCCCCTGTGTGGGCTTTGGACATGACGGCCAGCACTCTCGCCACTCTGCGCAAACCGCAGAGGGCGATGGCCGTCAGAGTCGTCCGCGGGTACCGCACGATTTCCTACGAGGCGGCTTGCGTCCTGGCCGGATCCCCGCCCTGGGACCTAGAGGCGAAAGTACTCGCGTCATTGTATCGATGGCGCGAGGAAGAGCGGGCACGGGGCTCGAGGCCGGTGCAGCGGCAGATCGCGCTGCGCCGAGAGGAGCTCCGTCAGGTCTTGGTGGCGGAATGGCGGCAAAGGCTTCTGCGCCCTGCCGCCGGCCTCGCTACCGTCGAGGCGATCCGGCCAGTACTCGACGACTGGCTCGGGAGAAGGCACGGCTCCCTGTCGTTCAGGGTGACGCAGGTGCTGTCGGGGCACGGCTGCTTCGGCAAGTACCTGTGCCGCAAAGACAGGGAGCCGGACGCTCGGTGCCACCACTGCGTCCATTGCGGGGAGGACACGGCGCAACACACGCTCGCCGAGTGCGTAGCTTGGGAGGAGCAGCGCCGTGTCCTCACAAATGAAGTAGGAGGCGATCTGTCGCTGCCGGCCGTAGTGCGGAGTATGGTCGGTAGCGCAGAGTCGTGGGACGCAGTGGTGTCCTTCTGCGAGGACGTGATGTCGCAGAAGGAAGAGGGAGATCTCTACTCCCTTCCCGGGCCGCAGAAGGCGCACCGGGCGCAGGGGAAGGGCGGACAACGCCCTTTTCCAGCCCCCATGAATGGGTCCAGGGGCGAGGGAAGTCCCCGCCCCCTACGCCCCCCACCCGCGCGCGGGTGTCGGCACGCGCCTCTGAGGCGATGCACGGGGTAGTTCAACACCTCACTACCCCGTGCAGGAGACGGGGCCCGGACAGACCGGGCCAGCACTAGTGCGGGGCTGCGGAAGAATTTGGACTCCCGCGGCCCCGCGCGTACGTGCGAGGAGACACCGGGGTGGTTTTAGCCGGTAAGAGTCCGGCATGCCCCTCCGCCTTTCCCCAGGCGGAGGAAGTCCATGAGGATTTCCCCCCGTACAAAAAAAAAAAAAAAAAAAAAAGGTGGCCGGTCACAGGGGGGCCGGTAGAGCTATATGCTTTGGGGTGGAAGTGTCATTTTCAAGGGCATAACTACGGGGAAACCCGCTTCGGGTCTCCGTTCTCACGAGACCTGTGATGGTGAAACTCGCTCCACACCCCTAGCCGCTCACACCAGTGTTGCTCTCTGCTGCTGGAGTGTATGCCTATGGCGGCTATTCAGGGAGCCCATCTAGTGAGTTGGCAAGTCACCGTCTGCCCATTGCATTGATGTTATTAGAGTATTCAGGGCAGACGACGTTTTTCATCAATAGTTACCAATATACCGATTCACCAAACATCCATTTCAATAGCCCATATATTAGAATCCATACGTAGCAATAGTCCTACGCCTACTGCGACTAGTGCCGCTGTAGGTGTTCCATCAAACTTTTAATTAAAATTCTCGAAGAGCCCCTTCACGTAGGACCCATGTCTCCGTGTAAGCCTCCCAAAGGACCAGATATTTTTTAATATAGTATGTTAGAAAATACCTGTGATAAGAGAAACATAATAAGAATATTCTACCACATACACACAACACCATCTAGCCCAAAACTAAGCAGAGCTTGTACCTACTATGGGTACTAGACAATGGATAAACATACATATATACTTTTTTTTTGTAAATAATATTATACATAGACACACCCAGACCAAGACAAACATTCATGTTCATGCACACAAATGTTTGACTTGTACGAGAATCGAACCCGCGAACTCAGGCGTGGCAGTCGGTTACCCTAACCACTACGCCATCGAAGATTTTGAACCGAGATGTTTTGTTTGCATCTGGACTTGTAACTTCAGTGTTTAAAAGCACGACGAAAATGATGAATTGTCCTAAAACGCGTCTTGCGAAGAAAATAAAAAATAACAAATCTTAATAGATTTTTATTTACACTCTAATGTTTACACATACTTTAACAAAGCACAGTAATTTTATACCTAACTAATAGTTACAATCACAACAAGTTAATAATTTAAAAACAAATAGGTATAGTACATTATCACATCTGGCTGGACTTAAAAAGTACGTTTGTTTATAAACATTGCACTATAGGTGTCAACAGTAACTCTACCGACTTGATCTCACTAAGATAAGTGTAATTGAATTTCTATTCTAGTAATACACTTTATCACTGAAGCAAACTTCATTGTTAGAAGCCATTAGGTCCCTCACTTTTCTGCCCATTACAGAGATTGATTAGTCACGTGACGTGACGTCACGACGTAGTAAACAAAATACCTACTAACAAAACAGACAAACACAAAATAACTAAGTATAATACTTTATCATTATTATTTTTCAGTAGACTAAATCATTTTTTAAGATAGCTTAAAAATATTGGTAATTTAGACAGTAAAAATGTCCCCGTAAGATATGAAATTGTGACTAAGAAAAATGAATATTGCATGTAACCTTGAAAATATTTTATGTTGAATATTACTATAGTTTAGTAGATGAACAAATATTTGTTATTCAAATAGTATATTGAATACATAATGTAGTTAGCTTTTTCAATTCCCGAATGTGCTGATCTTAAAATATGGCGTGTCAAAACGTATCAAGTCTTGTTTATACAAAGCACGCTGCCGTACTAAAAGAATTAACATGTTTCACTTATCATTTATTGACAATAACAATAATTTCCATCTGATTTTTATACCTAGCAAACCACAGGGGTTGTTACTAATTGTAACATACCTAAAATAACATGTCAAATGCCTTCGTCCCGCGAAACGAGGTGCTTTCACAGTGGAGTTTACCTACCACTAGACGATAACACAGTAATCTGTGTCACCATAATAAACAAGGCTTCATCCTCGTACAGGCGAAATATTATATGCATGAGGTTAATTCAAAGAAATGTCGAAAATTAGACAAAGGCTGCATTAGCTATAGCAACTCCCGACGAGTTCTAAAGCACGCGTTCTTAAAACTGCCTATACGTGAATTAAAAGGTTTAAAAATAGTATTTGGAACTACAGTGTATTTACCATCATATTGATTGGTCAGATCACCAGTTTGTTTATATGGGCTTGTATAGTAATGTTGTGACATACTTCTTCCTGTATCTATGTGTTGCTGATAATACCATAACACCATCCTTGATAGACAACGCGTAAAGATGATTCAACATGACATGATTAGGTTCTGGTAATAATGTTGGTTCACACTGAAAATAAAAACAGTGTGTGATTAGAATTTGTTTAGTCATAATTCGGTAAAAAAAATTAATAGGATTTTAAAAGAACACAATGATGATCTAAATAAATTCCAATCCTACCCAGGAAAGGTATATTTATATAATTTAATAGATTCTATTCTCTAGTAACTAAACTATCTTTTTGTTGGACATTTCCTGACAGGCTCAGATTACTTACTTTATAAAACAGCATTTGAAAGTAACATTATTATTATTGTAAAATATCAGCCACATTGTTTGATAATGAAGCAAATAGTATTTACATTTCAAAATGATATATAGAGTGATTATATCACCAAGTAAATTTGTACATCCTTTGTCTCATTTTATTAATATTTTTAGCTCCTCATCTAACTTGTTTATATATTATTTAGTATCGAGTGGATTAAAAAGAATATTTATTCAAAAATTATATACATAAATATACATTTTTTTATTAAGTTAATTAATGATTTGTTATATATCCTATTCTATACTGCCAGATTATATTTTTATTATTCTGTGCCTTATCATTTACAATAAATCTAATTTACTAATTATTATGCTTATGATCCAGAATCTCAAAACTGAACATGTTGTAAAATTATGTTATTATTCATCTAACCAGAATGCCTAAATAAATTGAGATGATAACTTATTAATCTACTGACCTGGATGTGAAATTCAGTAAATATAACCATATGTACTTTGTAACTGCCTACTACCATGAAAGACATAATTAGAATACTTACAGACAGAGGTGTATCTTTATTCAATATAACTTGTAACAGGTGTGGTGGTAAAATAGGTGGACCAGAAACCTTTTCCCATGGTTTAGACTGTGGTATTTCCTAAAATAAAAAAGTATTTAATATGTAGAAACTATTGATACATATTTTTTTTTTAATTTTGCTCATCAAAATTACCGCTCTCCGCCTGATGGTAAGCAGTCGTGTGGTCTAAGAGCAGTGGCCTCCACATCGTCCTCATAGCAGCGGAGGCGATGTTGAGGTCTCTACTTTGTCGGCCTGAGAAGGTGCTTTTTCACGCCCCGCTTAAAGGACCCAGGATTGAAGGAAGAAGGAAACACGTGCCTTGGTAGAGAATTCCATGCCTTGATCGTTCGGCAGAGGTATGAGTACCCAAACTTGTTGGTACGCACTCTAGTCGACTCCACCGAGTAAGGATGGCATCTGAGCCATCCTTACTCGCTCAGAGTTACGCGCACGCGTTGTTCTGGATAGTAAAGGGGAGGGCGGGATAAGGTGGAATAACTCTTCAGAGCACTCCCCGTGGTATATTCTGTAGAAACATGCCAAAGAGGCAATATCCCTACGGAGTTGCAGAGGTTCCAGTGAACTCGTGAACTCTGGATCTCCGATTATACGGACAGCCCGCTGCTGTAACCTATCAAGAGCGTCTAGCAAGTACTGCGCGGAGCCATTCCAAAGATGAGAACAGTACTCCACGCAAGGGCGCACTTGTGCCATATACAATAGGCACAGCTGCCCAGGCACGAAATGTATAGATAAATGTAATCTATAGAATGTCATGTAATAATATATTCATATAGGTACTTTATAGAATCAAAAGATGACATGCATAAGTACATTTTGTACTATGATATTACCAACTACAGGCTCAGCTTAATCACTTCTAGAGTAAAACACAGGCATCTGGGATAAAATCAAACATAGTTTTTGTCAAAATTTGTTTACTGAGAGTGATCTACTAAAAGCTTTGCATGTGCAAGACCATGGGGAAAAGAAACTGCTGTTTCATTTAAATTATTGAGGGGGACAAAGTCTGAAAAGACAATATTATCAGCATGCTTTCATCCTTGGATCCTCATGCAAGACCAAAATATAAAAGGCCTGGCCTGTTAAAAAATATTCTCAGTTTGCTTGTGTAAATGAACAATTTCAGTAGTTATTACCAAATTGTAATGAACGCCAGGATTGTACAGAGATCAGTCCTTTATAAAACACAATCACATAAACAATTTGCTAAAATGAAGTGTACTTGGATGTAGAGATGACAGCATAGTTGTAGAGAGATACATGTTCAATGTAAAGGCTAAAGGACTGTTATAAAATACCCATAGTATGCCTGTTCCAGTCAGCTCTATGGATACAACATTAATATTCCACAATATATGTATTCCATCACCTATCACATTGTCACTTATCCTCAGAAAATGTTGTGTTCAAATTATTGTAAAATATATATTGTTACCTGAGAATACTCAGTCTGTGCACTACTGTGAATCCCTTCGCTATCCTTAGCAAGTGCTTGAAATACTTCAAAGTCAGACATTTTAACAGATACTAAATTATTTTTACTACCCATTCCATTATCAACTAGCTTCTGCAACAAAAAATATTATAAGAATAAAATTATTATATATGATAACAATGTTATAGCCAATAACAACTATGATATGACATACCACACCGGGATCATGCCGCCATTCACCATCAACAAAATACTTGTACTGATGTTCACCTTCAGGTAAATCTATTATTGTCACAAAGTCTCCATGGGACTTCACCATTGGAATAGTTTTCCAATCAGTAAAAGTGCCACTGATATACACCTGTCAAATTTAAATATAAATAGTATATTGCAAAACAAATACATACATCAAAATCAATAAACATTCTTAACCATATAAATATGGCATACAGATTAACATTCTTACTTGTTTTCCGCCTCCTTCCCATTTGAAAACAGTTGGCAAAACTTTTACATCATCTATAATTTTACTACCATCAGTCAATGTGTTTGATCTCTCGCGAGGCCCAGTATACTCTACATCACTTTCAGGCACCGCTTTTGTATAGTATGGAGCACCATCTTCGATGTTATTTTCGTCATCCCGATTACCACGGTCATCGTCAATTTTTTTATCAAATGTAAACGCTTCTCCTTCCTTAGCTGGCGATGATGGTCCTGCGTCGGGCGCTTTGGTAATGGCATCTCTATGCCATTCTTTAGGCTGATTACTCCCTGCGTTTCCCATTGTTTTAATCGAAGTTCTTCAAAATAGATACCTATTGCTACATAGGCGCAGAGAAATAGATTTTGCTACAATTCTACAATGAACAATCTTGGCCTTCATTTGCTTGCTTGACAGTTCATTTATGTCATAATGACTAATGTCATTTGTGTCAATCAATAGTACAAAAAAATATATAATGCGTAGTATTTATTAGTACAGAGTCAGTGCAGTAAAATAGCTCAAAATCTGGAGAAACAAGTTACTCGACTTATAATTGAGAAATAAGTGCCAGGTGAAAAGATTGGGTTGAAGATAGAGAATTCTATTCTCTGTATAATTTTTGTATGGTGAATAATTATCAGATTTTTATTTTAATACCCAAGAAGCCTGCTGCTATTTATACCCTTTTTTAATTTCAATGCAAAATATGGAAAACATCTTGCGGAAAACTTAATTTGGTTAACTATCCTGTTTTCTTAGTCTTTTAAATATGTAACAAGGACCTAGAATGACCATCAGTGTGTTATTTTTAGTATCTGTTTGCCATATTTTGCATTGAAATGCATGACATTAAATTACGAATAAATGTATATAATCAAATAATATTATGTAACTGATACTACTTTTATAGTTATAGCGACTTCATTATTTCTGAGCGGCTTATATAGCCGAATACACTGCTACCTCCCATCGTGAAGGATATTTCTCATGTCATCATAGAGCATATTCATCATCTCATTTGTTTATATCACCAACAGCTAGAGGTAATTAATCTAATGGCTTCATACATTTGTTATCATACAGTTATAGCACTATTTATGAAGCAAAGTGTACGTAAAATCGGCTAGGATTTCATAAACACTAGTACCTGTTTGCTAGTTTGCCTAGAATATTATACCATTTTGGAATCGTAGATAGTAGCACCAATTTTTAAAAAGAGCGTACTTATTGCCGAGGACAACTACTTCTCTACCTGCCCTAATGTTATTAAACAATGATCATCATCAACATCTATCTATATCTCTCTAAAGCATAATCTCTCTCTCTCTAACTTATTTTATAGACGGACATGTATCATTCAAATTCTAAGAACTTGCAAAAAAAGACCTTTTGGATATATAGTAAAAGTGATTACTATCAACACTAACAATTTGCGAAATATGGTTGTTGTTCATAAAATGTACCCATGCATATTTTTGTGGCTAGTTTGCCTATTGCGCGCCAATTTATAAAATATTTGCCATAGTAGTGTCAATACTTTTTTTTCACCACGATGTGTGAAAGTGAACTGAAAGTCAAAATCTCACATAATTTAAGAAAACAGCAATTATTTTGGTTGATTTTTGTGTAAAAGCTACAGGTATTCTGGAATTTTTAATTGTTGTGATGGATGGTAGGATACTTAGGTTGCCAAAACAAAATAAAAAAAACACAGATTTATTTGTAAAATTGTAGCAATGGTACTTAAAAATATAATAAAGGACGTCCATTTTTTAAGAATTTTTTAAGTTTCTTTCTTTTGCGTAACGAAAAAAAATCACAATAGATGTTTTTTTTTTATCGAGTAGTCATAAGCTTGTCAACCTTTTGGTGCCCGCTTATCGTTGAATTTTGGGACACGTTGTATACGCACAGGCAACTATTATAAGTCTATGAGGAACTTGGAATCGAATGGAGCATCATACGTCTAGCCGCGCCGAAACCAACTTACGAACTGAGCGACGCGCGAAGGTGATCGAACGGAGCATCATACGTCTAGCCGCGACGAAACAAACATACGAGCTGAGCGACGCGCGAAGGTGCCCCATGTTTTTACGTGGCAGTATTTATACGCCACCGCGCCGCACGCACACACGCTCAAAAATTCTTCGTAGATTTGTAGAATTTTGTTTATTTATCGTTGATTGGTGCAAATGAATATTGTGCACATTAGTGCGAGCGTTACTTGTAAGAACTATAAATGGAATATAAGAAAGCCTAAAAATTGTAAATATATTCTCAGTTGAATCAGTCTACGTGTTTCACTATAACACTAACGGTTACCAGCTACGGACCTGACTTATGCCTGCCGGCTGATCTATAACCTTAATGGTTACCAGCTACGGACCCGGCTTATGCCTTCCGGCTGATAATACGGTAGGTAAATGATTAATTATATTTTGGATATAATAAATTTGATTTTAAGCTTATAATTTACTTATAGCTGCATAATAAATTTTAACAAGCAAGTATTTAGCAAATTATATAATTATAAATACTTGCTTGTTCTTGTAGCTTGTACATTTAACAATGCATTATATCAATTACCATAAATAGTAAAATTAGGATAAATTGTATAGTGTTTTGCTCCACGTTATATTTAAAAAATATCTTAGCATACATTACCAATCAACTAATCATGTTATTTGTTGTCACGGTACTAATGAGAACAAATAATGCTCAGGTAGTCTTACGTAGTATAGTACTTGTGTACAATCATTAACGATCATAAGCGTCGCATCCCTAGTGTGTGACGGCGCCCTGCGGACGACTCAGGACGCAGACGAGTGACGACATCGGAACTCGCAATAATATTCATTTCAAATTTTATTCAATACAATACACTTCGATTCATTTGTTGTAAGGGTGACTGTGAAGCTTATGGCTCTGCATAATAATATTTATTAAAGTACATTTAAGCATAAAAGTGTATTTAACAAAATAATGAACGATGAAAAGCAACCACTGCTCACAGGACCCAATAATTCAATTGAAAATGTTGAACAATCAGTAGAATTAGTAGCAGAGCCATCGGCTAGTGGTGATAAACCCAAAGGAGACTATCATCCAGCTTCGGAAAGATGTTTAGAACATCCAACATCAAATTTCGACACCCTAATCCATCTTCTGAAAGGGAATATAGGCACTGGTATATTGGCGATGCCGGATGCTTTCAAAAATGCTGGATTAGTAGTTGGTAAGTAGGTACTTACAATTTATTTTATTTTAATGTTTGTGCACATGACTCTATTTATATTCTATTATTATGATGTTATATAACGTATCCTTCAACTTAGTGTGTTTAGAATTGTAAGTGATAGTGCAAATTAATATTTGCATTGTATTTTATTATCACTGCAACAACAGAGAATTATTTCTCCATTTTATTTGTAATGTGCTAGACCTGGAGTGTTAAACATCCTTTAAAATATTAGCACTGTTATAAAATGAAAATTGCCACAATTTTAAGTTTAATAATTAGGCCTGTAATTTATCAATTACTAAGCCTCACTGAATATTTAATATTCTTATTGGCATCTTCTAAAGGAGTTGGCATTGAAATTGGTAATGACCCACATTTCACACTACTGTGCTTGTTGAGGACCAGATATAATCTAGTAGAATATAGATATTAGTTTCTGTTTTACTAAATAATAAGAGTATTGTATACATGAGATTACAAAATCATAATCTTACAATGGCACAATCCTATTCTAACATATGGGTAGACAAACTGAGATAAATGATGTCATCACCTACTTAATGAAAATGCCTACAGACACACCTACAACAATTTTACTCTCAATATCTACTGTTACACTAGTAGAAGTTATATGTCCCTTGTATTATGCTACTAATATGACTGCATATGTATTCATCACCAGTGTATAATAAAAACAAGTACATTATAATAAAATCAATACAAAATAAAATATAGTTACCTGATGGTATAAACACTGAAAATTCATATTTAAACAAATTAAATCGCAGCCACACACCAGTGGCCAGACACCATTGGTTTTCAATTATGTCTGCCATTCCAACAATGGATAGATTAATGATAGATAATTTGTCTCTAAATCTGACAATATCTTGCCTATTTCAAGTACTTGCCTCTTCTTCCTTTTTAAATAGGAAGAATGAGTTTGGGCATACTGCTCTTCTTTCACTCTGCACTTTCAGTAGTCTACCAATGCCATACTGTCTATCTTGTAACCTTATACCTAACATTTTATCTATACACCACTGTGCACCCTGCATTTATGTAAAAAATTTGTGAGAGACCAAGTGTAACATAATTATGTCAAGATCAGGAGGACATACTAACTGTGGCATTTTAACTGGAATATGTGTTCCACTCTGAACATTGTTCTGTTTGACTGTTGTATGTAATGAATTTCAACCCTATTTAATGAATTGTCCAAGGTATGCAAATTGTAACACCTGCTCAAGTGGTACCTCTAATATCAATTTGAACCTTTTGCATATTAATTTTAAACTCTATCATAAGCAAAGCATGGTTTTCAAGCACTATTTAGCTAGTTTTGGCTGAATCAGCTGTAATTACTATATCATATTGCATCATAGGTGGTTAAAGTAATAGCCATTAACATTTCCATCCTCACCATCCCTGTCCAAAATTCCGAAAATATTGTCGCCTGCGGCCGTGAATTACTTCGATGATATCACGTAATCACGTCTCTGTAGCACGCTCCTCGCTGAAGCGGGATAGGGTTTGTAAGCCATTTTAGCTAAATAGTCATAGAGTTGTATAGGCATTTCAGAATTTCAGTATAACAATCATCAACATTAGGTATATAAAAGGCATTCGTAATTACCCAATGGCTTTATATTGTCCATAATCTTAACTACAGTGTGCTGTAATATTTGCCCGATTTCCGTATTATTTCACTTTCGCAAGTGAATATGAGATCAATGGTGATCAACCTTTTTCTGAAACTGGCTCGCTTCCGTGATTGTTGCTGTGTCAACCGATATGTTACAATTCTGTAGAAAACCTCACTGTTATGATCATGACACAACAGCGATATCGGTCTGCAGATTTTTCAATACACTCTAAGCTTATACCGCCCGACGCTTTATTCCTTTTTATCGCTTCTTTGCTCATTTAATCTCATACGTGCTGAATTCGGGAATGTCTGGCTTTTAATGAGGACATAGTTGTGCACGTATATGACGAGATAGAGATACCGTCGATGCGTCATACACATCTTAAAGACGATCTCGAAATAAATACTAAAACTAAACTATGAAACGAAACATTATTTTATTCATATTACTTTTGCCGGTTCGCTTAGTAACAGTACTTTTTTATAGATGAAAGGTCCCTTTCTGTTCCCCTGACAACGTAGGTATATGCGAAATTTCATAATGATCAGTCAAGTAGTTAGGACGTGAAAGCTTAACAAACAAACTCACATTCGCATTTAAATTAATATTAGTTAGGTTGTTAAGTTATCGTTCAACTACCGCAGAGGATTTGGTTGATTCGTTTCTATGAATCTTTGAATGAACAAGAATTCATGATCTTAAAAACACCTTTATTCCTTTGTTCGTCTTTTTGAGGTCTTTGTTTGTCGCGCTATTTTTTTATTGCTATTTTGTTTCATTGTTTTTGCTTCGAAATCTTCTTTAATATCCAACAGTTCAGCAATCATACGTTTTCCACACATTATTTTCCATTCCACACATTTATAAAAGACAGATCAACCCAATAATAGGTCGCATGTTAACTTCTAGGGCAGACTGAATTAGCAACTGTCAATCAAACCACTAGACATGTTTATTTTGAACACGTCGATGATAAGCTTTTCTGAATTCGGGTCATCAAATTGTCGAGCTGTTTTGACTACTCTAGATATACACAGCCTGTGATCTGCCTTAGTTACTGGCGCCAATCGTTTAAGTGTTGTTATAATATTATCTTCTGGGAGCGCTTCTTATAATTCGTAATGCGACTTTATCTTCCTGAATGGCTAATGCTTTCGCCTACATAATCTCATCAGTGATGCGCATATATTCGAAAGATATTCGAATAGAATTGTGTAAATCGACAACAGTATGCCAGTAACCTTCAAAGATGCAACGCAGTTACGCATAGTGCTGTCAACATATTTAAATTAAATAAGAATGCAATGCTTTTGTTTTAATTACAGCATTCTTTAAATTGCTAAATGTTATATTTCAGTCTTCATGGGTTCTCTCCCATTCGCTTAGGCCAATGAAGTCATACTTTTAACTTATGCCCGAGTTTCTACTATAGCCAGAGACAGTGTAATATAGCAACCAGCCGGAAGCATTTCTATCGCACAACGTCGCAACCCGATCAGAACATGAGCTGTAATACTGTACGACGACTTCTGCTGCGTCTGTGTTGTTATCCATTGGCGGATATTTACTCGCTGATTTAGGGCTGCGATCACATGTTTTGGCAGAGTCCATTCTTTTGTAAGGAATTTCGGTTTCTCTAGTTATGGAAGCCAGCTAGTCACGCAGCACTGGATAAACCAGTCACGCTGAAAGCTTTCGGTTATTTACTTACTACCGACACTCAGCTTTGATCCTCGCTACCCGAGAAGTACGTGTAGGCTAAGCACAATTGTTATCGGCTTCTCTTTAGTACTTGTGCCACAGCTACGGACGTAAGAATCTTCACCACAGTTAAGGACAAACGACACTTTATTTATTTGCATCAATTGCTCACTGCACTTACAGTTGCCCAACACGTGCAGTGAGCCATAATACATACATAATAATATTATTATAATAATATATAACTTAAAAATAATTAACAATATTTAACAAATTTATTAATAATATTGTCTTACGTTTACGCGAATGTTATACATTGAAATTAAACACTTTATACGGATTTTGTCGCGTTGTTTATTTTCAGTGTTTTAAAGTAAAATAAACAACGCGACAAAATCCGTATAAAGTGCTTAATTTTAAAATTTGTTAATTTTATCAAAAAGTATGTCAACTTCTGGATATTGAGCAACCAGAGAGTTGAGAAGTCTCACGGCCTGATTGGTCGGAGCAAACTGAGCAGTACAAGTATGAAGTACGCACCCTCGGCACCGTCAGCAATCGACGCGATCGCAGTCTCGTATACCTACTGGTCGGGCACAGCGACACAACGCGGGTGGTTTGTCAATTCTACTGTGCAACAACAAATAGAAATGTACATTTACGTCGCAATTCAAGCGTATCTATTCCTACCATACTCGATACAAAGAGGAAAGGATATAAATACGGGTAATGCCCATACATTTTTGAAAACAGATATCTAGCGAACTGACGCTGCACACGTTCTAACATCAGGGTATACTTTTGTTCATGCGGATCCGTATAGTACCACAATGGCAAAAATAGATGTACAAGATATCAGCAATATTGACCAATCAAGCGCAAATTTAAAATTGAACGGCCTCCAAAACCCCAGAAAATCGTATGATTGTATTATATCGTGAATTCTATCGTAGAAACTCACTAATTTTATTATAAACTAGCGGGCCCTACTGGCCTACTACCTTTAACCACGTAATTAGTCACGTCGCCGGCAATCCGTTACTGCATCAAAGAAGGACAAACCGACAAGCACACTTTCACATTTATAATATTAGTAATTATAGTGAATCTTAATTATGAAGAAGCAATGGGACTCATAGCTGAATTTCTTTTCCAAGATATCTTAATTGATATTCAGATTTAAAGTATTGCAGTTGCTAGTGATATGTGTGCCGAAGTGACTTGCTTTCGATAATATATAGATTAGTGGTTGCGTGATTTCGTGATGTATCGTTTCGAGGTAGCGTGATTTTGTGGTATATCGATTCGTTTTAGTATTAATTTGTATTGTAATGATCCGGGTGACGTTTATTTGTGTTAACTATGGCCATGGTAGTGTACTTTCAAAATACAGTTTTCGATGCATGTTTTGTGCCTTCGTATCATCCTTTGAAACTATTTAACAGATTTTTATGGAAGAAATATCTTATTTTATTGCAATGATAGATGCTCGTAATGCTTAAATTAGTAAGTCATCTTAAAAAATTAATTTATCTTGTATCCTTTCTTAATAATATAAATGCGAATTTGAGTTAGTTTGACTTTTACGCTTTCACGCCTTAACTTCTCGACTGAACATCATGACATTTGGCACATACGTTGTCAGAGATACAGGTTCAGGCGTTTCATTCAGATAAGAAGTACCGCTCCCGAAAGCACAAAATTTACAGAATCTATAGTTATTTAGATGAGCGATGCCGCGGGCAAAAACTAGTCTATCTATAACTGTTATTGTTGACTAAGAGCCGATCAAGTATTGCGTAGGCATGATTTTAGTCAATTTTAGCCTCCGTATACCCATTGTCAGCAAAAGTAAGCATAATAATATATCATCCTACATAAGGATAGTAAAGACCTCCCCGCCCTCCATTGTTGGTGCTTACGTAATACTTGAACGACCCCCTAACAGTTTTTTATATTAATATTCCGGTGACATAATTATGCAGCCTAAGCAACCATGCTAATAATGAATAGTAACTGGATGATAATAATAGCAGAAAATATTTGAATTTTTTTATGTCTTCACCATCCTTTCTTTGAACATTTTCCAATCACTTTTATATCTATAATTTTTTTTTACTTGGCTAATGACTTGCCCCCTATCCCTCGGCAGGCTAAGAGGCTATGTCAGACTCACCCGGGGAATGAAGGTGACATTCCGGTCATAACGACTATACCTAACAAGTTGTTCCCCAACATTACCTGAGTCGGATCTATATTTATAATGACTTAACCTTTAATAACTGATATAGGAGAGAATAAAAGGCTTGTTTTAATTTTTACAGGTGTGTTTGGCACATTAATAATGGGTACAATATGCACTCACTGCATGCATGTTCTGGTGAAGTGTGCACATGAGCTCTGCATCAGAAGTCAAAGACCGGCATTGAGTTTCTCTGAAGTTATAGAAGACTCTTTTGCATCAGGACCAGTTTCTCTAAGGCCATATGCGAAGACCATGAAGTAAGTAACACTATTTCTAATAATGATTACATTTAAATAAACCATCACATTATTGCTTCCTACAATTTACTCTCATTATTAAACAGTGTCATTTATATAATACTTTTCTTCTAATATACACAGGAATGCCTTAAAGTAACTAAAAGACAAGAAAGTCAAAGTAGGAGTCAACACGTAAAATGTTAGCATTTTAAGACAGATGACGAAGAAGATGGCGAATCATTAAATCAGTTAAAAAGACAAAAAGTAAAATTACACTGCACAATATTTTTATATATTTAATACTTTTAGTATAAGGCGAGAATTTAAACAAAGAACTTTTCAACACTCTTCTGATTTTCAACACACTTCTTATAAAAAACAGAGATACATTGCTAAATATACTCGTTTATTGTTAAATATATTTTTGCTTGACTTGACACATTCAGCCTAGGCGGGATTAGAAATGTTTGCATAACGAACTAACATATTCCTTATATTATGACGATATCCAAAAATAAGTATAATTATTATATACACAGACATTTATTTGGATTACAGTCTATATTATTATAGTTATTACTATATCTATATAACCAACGGAAAACGATGTAACATGTTATGTATCTGGCTTGATATTGAGAATATCGAGTATCATAATTCAATAGTTTAATCTAATCAGTCAGTTACCCACCACACCATTCGCCAGTTGCTCTAGAGTTAGATAAACAGTGACTAAATCAATATCCTTTCAATGTGTATAAATATGCTATCAAGTGTAATAACACTAATAACATAACGTTATTATGTTATCATGGTAATCTTAAACTCATTATAAATGCTATGCTGTGTGTGACATGTATAGCATATCATTAAGAAGAGTGCAAAGACCCACACGTTATGTCAAAATACTGTGAATAAATAATGCCCGTATCACTAGTATCTAATTAATTCCTAAAGGAGTCTACTCACTACACCGTCTCATACCATGACCGTGCTAGGAACGTATCAGACACGAAAAGCAACACGATACGCCTTGCTATAGGAACTGCTGGTCGGTGACGGAACGGTCTAGTCGCATTTCCTTACAAATAATTTTTTTGTCTAACACGTTCCTAGCTCGGTCATGGTATGAGACGGGGTAGTGGGCAGACCCCTTTAACCTTAAATTATATAAATAACGCTATCTCAGCAACAGAAGAAATTTTCCTATTAGCCCTCTTATCATTTAGGAATATTACTAACAAATAAACAATAAATGTCCTAATTTAATTTATTATTAAGATATGAATGGATCTGTAATTAATGTTGTTTACATAAATAAACAATTGTAAAATATTACATTATATCATTAAACAAAAAGGTACATTTTATAAAATATATAATGGGTTATTTCACTTCCTTGTTTTTTATGTATAAATATCGTTGATACTTATTTATTTTATATATAAAAATAATAGAGTGACAGCATCCATGATAACCGCTTCGTACGTTTAATTACGTAATGAATTATTCAGATACAGCTTGATTTATGAGGCATAGTTTCATACGAATGTTTGCAATGTCTACACAAACACACACATACATATGCTTAGCATGTCTGGCATGTGCTGTAGTTGTTTAGACACACAATACCTACCTATAGATTATTCATACTTGTTCTGACAATGACATGTCTTGTTTCAGGAATATGGTCAATGTATTTTTGGTAATAACGCAATTGGGATTTTGCTGTGTATACTTTTTATTTGTTGCTACTAACCTTCGAGATACAATGCATATTTTCCATATAAATTTACCTATCCATGTGTATTTGGCTTTATTATTTCCATCGATACTTGCCCTTGCTATGGTGAAGAATTTGAAATATTTGACGCCAGTGTCTCTGGTCGCATCTATAATGACCGCTTGGGGTCTTGTAATAACATTCTACTATATATTGCAAGATTTGCCTCCTACCAGTGGTGTAAAAGCGTTTGCCCATTGGCATCAGTTACCTTTATACTTTGGTACGGCTATATATGCTTTTGAAGGAATAGGAGTGGTGAGTTTATTTTTTTATTATTATGTACTTAGAGATTTTGAAAATTAAGCTTTGGATACTACACTTAAATTGGTAGCTCGCACTAAGTAATAATTATATGGCTGGAATAGGTATGTTGCGATAGATTGATTACTTTGGGTGCATGTGTAAGTATAAGATGCTAAACTTGATTTTTGTACACACTCAAATTGACCTGTACACTGTGAGTAAATTTAAAACCTCAATTTGATACCGACATGTGCTCTGTATTCGTTAACAAATAGCGAAGTTAGTTGTCAATGTCAAGTCAATGACCTCTCATGTACAAGAGCACCGAATTACCATTTGCCAAAAAACAAGTTTCTCGGTATTAGTAAAAAATAGACTGACAATATATCAGTTGTCGATATGACCGACCTTGGCATTTTTGAACGAGTAGGTATAGGAACTGTACTCTTAGATCAGTTACAGACAAATCGCGAGCAAAATGCCATTGTAATTACATTGATGCACATATCTAGAATCGATTAGACAAACTATTGACAATACGCACTAAGGCTAACTTACATAGGCAGCTATAATAATAGTTAGGTATTAGAGATTCAATTCAAGTGACGGCAGGTTTCATAATGTGGTATCCACATTATAAAAAAACGATTCTTACTAAGGTATTTATTGCACTGTGCATTGTCAACATGGTCAAACAACTCTAATGGAACTGCTGTGTGCATAGGACTTCCATTAGCTGATCATTGGTGTTGTTTATTACCGGGCTCTATCTATGAAATTTACAAATTGGATAAATTCAGGGGTTTCAATATATTTAGATCCCATGGTGAACCTATTTCCGTCTACTAAGCAATTCTAGATGACTTACTGTCTCCGAAAGTTCCTCTATAGAAAATAAAAGCCGATCTATAAATCGAACGATAACTGCGCGTAAACTTAAAAACCTAATTGAGACAGTTACGTCATCGTCGAGAAGCCATTACTTTCATCCTTAGCTTAGTTGTGGTAAAGTTTAATTCACATATTTAGTGTATGCTAACCATTTATCGGAGTATTAGGCACATAAAATTATATTTATTTCAAGGATACCATACTCGCACTTAAAATTAATGCTTAGGGTAACTATGTACCTACTTTGGCAGGCATTCTAACCGGCAATATAAGTAACTAACTCATAATATTAACCAAAAGCGCAAACTACTTTGTTCAAATACAGATATTTTAATAATCTGGTAAATCATTGTAATGTGTACTATGTTTTTACGTTTACATTATAACTGAAATTAGATTCGTATTTAAGTATCTAATTAAAATTATGGTTTAAAATTCATAAAGTGAAAATCATCTATCATCATATAAGCAAAAACTAAGTTATAGTTTTTGCTTATATGTATGATAATAGATGATATAATTATTTTGTATATTTTACAGATTTTACCATTGGAGAACAATATGAAAACTCCAGAAGACTTTGGTGGCTGGAACGGAGTACTAAATACTGGCATGGTAATAGTAGCAGCATTGTATACTGCGATTGGATTCTTCGGTTATCTGAAATACGGCGAATGTGTACAGGGTAGCATAACTCTCAATCTACCCGACCATTTGTAAGTTCATTAAATATTTTTATTCATTTAAAACATTTTAATTGATAATTTACCAAAATTACGTATGTCAAAATCATTATGACCATATGCATAAATATATATTTAATTCAAATCTAGAATATTGGCAGGACAATGTTCAACATAATTATTTGTGATTAGGTTCTGCCCGCGGCTTCGTCAGCGTAAGTACCTGTGTGCCAAGTCTTATCTAAATTCATCTATTCAAGGGATTCTGCATTATTCAGTTAATTATTCTAACATCTAAACATTTTCACTGACTTTGACATATTTATTTTTATCATTATAGTAGGACTAGTCGGAATAAAAATTTTGAAATGTCCGCCCGTATTTAATCGAAATGATCTTGTACTTTTCTTCTAGACTTAAATATCCCGTATGCGAGCAATAAGTAAAACGACGAATACAAATGTCTCAAATAATATTCACTTTGGTCTTGGTCCTTTAACCAAAGCGACATTTATGCTGTCAGTTGATATTTTTAGAAAATATATATATACCAACTACCTATTATAGTCTGTTTCAAATACGAAGTCCCTTTTGACACTTCATAGCACGTAACTCTGCAGATTTCATATAAATTGCTAAAATAAACAATGATTAATGGGTACTAAAACCATTTAAAAATAAGAATCCATACGAAACCTGATGTAATTGTTTTAAAAGCATAACCAACTAATAATTTCTATTGATGTTAAATAATTTAAACTTCAAAATAAAATAACATTTTACTACAATACCATGGTTACGCTCTAGGGTATTTTTTTACATTCAGTCATAGTGACGCGACAGTATGAATCGGATAAAATAGAACTAATTCGAGGTAAAAACAATTATTGTCCGAGATATACTTTTGTAAATTTGTATTTGGTATTATTTATTATAAGGTAGCAACATACCTTAAATCCCCTTCTGCAAACCCTTAATATATTTACTTTATCAAAAAATGGATTTCAAAATGCAATATTGGACGTATGGTTAAAATATCCGATAGTTATTAAAGAGTAGACGTCCTGCCAATCAAAATATACCACATTTATTTCACCCTTATACTAAGTATGGAGTAATTCGTCTTACTAGAAATTAATCAAGGATAAGCCCAGATCTTTTTTATAAGTGTACATGCTAAGTATATAACTTTGATGTAACTATTCTTTCGATATGTCAAACTTGGATTGACTACTTTTTTGTTTTTCTATTTCTATCACTTCTGTTTCGATTCTAAACCCACGATTACAGTTTGTTTGGAAAGTTAATCGGTAATCGATTTCGTGATGTGTCGATTGAAACGGTCTCTTCATTGCTGTTCAAAGATCATCTGTCAAATGGGACTTCGTATTTGAAACTGACTATAAAGTGGCAAACTTTCATACGCTTGCCTAATGTTAACCAGTTACTGTAGCTAAGGGCACTTTCAATAACATAGGAAGAAGCGCGCATTGCCGACCATTTCAAAAATATTTTTGCACATGGTACAAATATCACATTGGTCGCCTGCTGTCATGCACATCGGATTTTTAAGGAGTCTAGTAACGTTTCTTCTCAAGCATGCTACGCAATGTAAATGTGGCTACAATTAAAATCTTAATTCAGGATGCTGCTGTATCTACTATCCACTACTAGTAATATCGACTTTTGAAACCCAATTACAATTAAATAAATGATGTTTACATTTTAGATTAGCACAAAGCGTTCGAACAACCATGGCAGCTTCAATATTTCTATCGTACGGACTTCAATTCTACGTACCGATGAATATAGTTTGGCCATTTGTGAAATCAAAACTAACGTCGGAACAGGCGCTCAAACACGGAGAAGCAGTAACCCGGTTCGTGCTTATTTTGATAACATGTAAGTAGATCTTCTTTACACTACTCATTTTACTGAAGTACCTATGTGAAAAGTTCGAACGTTTATCGCGGTGGCAATAACACAAATACCAATAAGTACATTATAATACTTTGACAATATCCTATACTGGATCATAGGTTATCTTATTTCGACCAAACAAGTGACAATTTAATAATTATATTATTATCTATATTTTCTTGTTTATTTTATTCTCACCGCACTTATTACACTGCTATCAAAGAAATATTGATCTTTAGGTAGGTACTGTCAATAATGAACTCGTGGGAAGCTACGACTTCTATCAAATTGAACTGGTAATTATCTACTTATAACAAAACTAATAATTACCAGTTCGATTAACAGCTAGTGCTGTTACCCGCGGGTTGGCTTTAGAAACAGGCCGATCGAAACAGGGGTTGGTGCTGGTTGAAATATGTTGGGGGTGTGTTTTCCAACCCCCCGGAACCATTCCCACCCCGCGCACTCGCGTAGTTTTCTTATTATGCGTTTTTATAAACACGTGAAATGGAACGACTTTTTGATGACACCAACGTAATTTGTTTCGTCTTTTTTTGAAAAATGTGATACAAAGATCTGTTTTTAATTATTTATATAAAATATCACAATTTTGAGGTTATGTATGAACAATTTTCAAATTTTTTCTTGGGTACTAGACATTTGCGCGCGATGGGGGTAATTGGGGGAGGTTTAACACTCCCCCCTCCCTCACCCTCAAACACTTTCAACCCTTAATTAAATCGGCCCGTTTCTAAAGCATTCCCTTACCCGCAACTATATGGCGCTTTTTCAAAAGTTGTCATTGTCTTTTACATGGAGATCAAATTTCGGCAATTTACGTTATGAAGATGAAAATTGATTAAATTAAGATTACCTACTTTTAAATTCACTATAATTTGGTATTCTGCTACTCAGAAAGTTCAATCCGTTTTCAGTATCATTACCATCGAGTCTCTATTTATATTCAATTTACAAGCTACTTACTGCCAAACGGCAACCAATCTCACCTGCCATAGACTAATTACTATTCCTTCGTGTTGTGTCATGTTGGTGTAAGCATGAAGAGCTCTGTCGAAACGACTGATCCCTTACAAAAATACATACATATTGTACATAGAAACACCCAGACCAAGACAAACATCCATGTTCATGCACACAAATGTTTGACTTGTGCGGGAATCGAACCCGCGACCTCAGACGTGACAGTCGGTTACACTAATCACTACGCCATCAAGGCCGATTATATTCGATTGCAAGTATGGTCACATCGTTCAAAAAGTCGCAAGTATTTATAAATAAAACAGCCTCAGCTCAATTATTACAGTTTTCACAAGCAATGTAGTAATTCTGTAAGTGATTAGCAAGATGGCAGCAAGTAGCCTCTTCATCGTCTACACGTAGTGCATAACATAATATACTGAAGTGTCTATTTCGACTGCTCGGACACAGTGTCGTAGAAGGAAAACGACTGTATCAACATTAGGAAGGAATTTGTATAACACTAACAATGAAAGTCGCAAATTCGTAGATCCAATATTCAGAAAGTTGTAAAGGTTTCACCATGGCCGCGCGGCCGAAACGTGGAGAACCTCGCGGCCACTCATAAACGGAGATTAGTAGAGGTCCTATAGTTTTTGCTAACCACTGATACGATTTCGAAGAAAATGTAAAAAGTATGAATAAAGCCCTAATGTTTGAACTTCACGACCAACAGTACTTAAAACCTATACATAATACAAGTTAGTAGAAGGGTGGCCAAGATTTATAGTGCGTCAATCAGATATTTTCAATTATATTATGATAGGTATGTACCTTTTGTAGTAAAAAGTATTCATGATTGTTTATGTGATTAGACCTATACGAAAAAATATACATTGTACCTCCTTTCAACGTAAACACTGCTATTTTAATAATAATCAATGTTGTTTAAATAATATTAAAGTTAAATAAATAATAGCTGTTAATAAAAGGGTAATATCAAAACTGACTTATAGTAAGTACATATATTTTTGTTATTTTAATCCTATTTTTTTATGTTTCCCCTTCAATTATAGATGTTTGTAAAAAATATCTGAGCTTGCTATTGATTTCAATCAATACAACAACGTATGAAACAAACTGATACGTGATTGTAAAAATATGTATGTCATTTAGAGTCTATTTTAATAAAACTTGTAGTGAAAACTACGATTGCGTGTTCAGAATGCTTGTTTATATGATCATATCGAGAGTATTTATATTATAGTATTAAGTATGTGTGAGCATACACATATTCACACAGTATGTAAACAGAAATATATGACTAAGTAAAAGTATTAAATAATATTCAGCACAATTGAGTTATACTATTGAGGTCGTAAGTACATCTAAAATATTGAGGTGACATAGTTGTAATGTGCCCACAAACTTTATATCTATTAAATACATAGTTTTATGTTTAAAAAATGTTGTTGTTGTTGTCGTCGTTTAATTTTTAGTTTTGTCTCGTTGTTTTTGTTTAATTTTATGATTTAGCTTTGAAATCGATCTTATTTATATTTGTCTATGGACTATTTTTAATTTAAGTACGTTTCGGTGCCGGAGCTGAGGTCAATGATAACGCTATCGCATACAGTATCGCAATGAGTATCGATGCGAAATTATTTTGAAATATGACTGATTTAGTTTATTAATCGGCGCTCACAGGCGCTTACAGCCAGTTACACTCACTGATCGGTAAACGATTAACGAGGTTAAGCAACGTTGGGTGCGGTCAGTCTATAGATGGGTGACTGATTAGTGGTATTTCATCTGAGCGTCTCCATGCTTCGAAGTGCACGTAAAAAGTCGATCCCGGTTGTTGCCAAATTGACAGCAATCGTTAAGCCATATCAGAGGCCTACGAGCGGCTTGAACAACTCTTAACAACAAGTGGGCCACTAACCACACGAAAAAAAAGTTTATTAATATTCACCTGTCACTTTAACTCTTATACTGATACCTATATCTATTAATAGGTAACTAACCGTAATTATACGAACGTGGTAAAAAAACTACGCTTTTGGAAATGTCTGATTGACGCACCCTAAATCTTAGTCACCCTTCTTCTAACTTGTGATAGGTTTTAAGTTCTGTAAGTCATGAAGTTCAAACATTAGGACTTTATTCATACTGTCTACATTTTCTTCGAAATCGTATCAGTGGTTAGCGAAAACAATGGGACCTCTACTAATCAGAATATAAATAAGAAAACTGCGTAGCCGCGCGGTTCTCCACGTTTTGACTGCGCGGCCATGATTAAACCTTTACAACTTTCTGAATATTGGATCTACGAATTTGCTACTTTCATTGTTAGTATTTTACAAATTCCTTCCTAATGTTGATGTAGTCGATTTTCTTTTACGACACTGTCCGGGCAGTCGAAACAGACACGATACTGAAACGTTTATTTTGACGTGTATACCGATGTGTCGGTTAAAATGTTAGCAGTTTTAGCTTCGATCAACTTTAAATAAATTATCGATTTATATTTAATAGATAACCGCCGTAAAAAAATAGTAATACTGTTTCTGAGTTTCGCTTGATAAGTTCGCGTAACGTAAGCTCACGTACCTGCCTTCCCATTAATTTAATTTTATCTCATCTTTATGCTCAGGAGCACCCTGACCGCATTGCAAGGTATTGGTAGGCATAGATCGCGATGCGTACCCCTGTCTTCCCTCGCTCCACTGAAGCGCTGTTATTTATTTATCACGTAGTGTTCATTTCAAACTAGTAAACTACCTACCTAAACATTTAGAAAAAATGAATCTTAGCGCGGCAAACCTATAAAAATTGCAAAAATCCTGGACATTTGGTTTAGGATGATAGGAAATTTAAAGAGTCGATACATAAACAACAAAAAAGGACGTAGAAATGTAGCCATTAATCAACGCATTCGTCAGTGCATATCAGCCGAATAGCGGTCGATAAGCCGGATTTTTGCTATAATTGGAACAAAACCTCTTATCATTGCGGTAATTAATCTTAAATTTCAAAAGCCCGAGCTTTTGCCATCAGTCATAGATTCGACTTATCTCCATACGATATTTTTATATTTATATATATTTTAAGGTCCTTGTAACATTAAGGTGTGTTCATATTTTAGAGGTCACCGTATATCGTATGTATAGCGAAATTTGACAATGCAATTGCCACAGGTCACTTAATAATTTGCTTATCACTTTTGCAAATATGTACTGTGGCTAAAGTTTAAAGCTAGACAATTAGTAGCGCGGACGATTGTTAAACTATTTAAGGCTAATGTTATTACCATACATTGGTTTAACTTATTCGTAGTTTCCCCATCATCGCAACTATAAGGATTAGATAAAGAAACTAAATAATTAAAAATATCTGCTACTATGCGGTCTACGAGTGATGACTTTTTCGTACCTACTGTGTGTGTATAAATGTGTGTTCATATTTGGAATTTATATAATTATGTTTATTATTTTTCCAGTTGTTGCAGCTGCCGTCATTCCCAACTTAAGCGGAATTATTTCACTAGTGGGTGCTTTTAGCAGCTCAGCACTCGCTCTCATATTTCCGCCATTGATAGAGATAATTACCTTCTGGCCCGATCAACTCGGAAAGGGAGATTGGAAATTATGGAAAGATGTCATAATAATCGTATTCGGATTCACAGGCTTTGTCTTTGGTACGATCACTAACGTAAAGAATATATTTTTCCCTGCTTAAAAATTATTAGATCTGACGTTAACTAAATAGAAATTATAAACCAAAGAATTTTATAATATTGTATGTTGTTTTCAATGATAATCATGACAATAATTGTGTGTAGTAAATGTTAAAGATATTTTGCTTTATGAAAACATATTTACTTAGCTTATAGGTGTTGATTAATTGAGAAGTTCAGCTTATTTTTACACTTTTATTTTATATTGGACCTTTTTAGTATTTGTAAAAGTGATATATTGACTCTAATGGGTATTATTTAAAACTAATGTTAAACATGACAAAGAGCTTGTAACAAATGTAGAAGTCGCAGCCGAACTGGGAATTCATAAATGAGGCGAATTACATTTCGGTTACGAGATAATATATTATTGGTTCCTACCCTACGCGTAGTGCTTTTTATTTCTTTTTAAATTATACTCGCGTTTCATATGAATAAAATCAAATTTTAGAAATGTTTATTTATAGAAGACAGTTATAAAAATGTAAATAGTGCACAATATACTTGACATCACAGTAATATAGCTAAATATATATCCACATGTATTTCTATTCTGATTATATTTTTATGAAACAAGGTATACATTGATGTATATTCCTATTATCAGCTAAACCAAATGTGATTATAATTTATATTCCTAAAATAGTCTATATAAACTTATGAATCTTACATAATATGTGAATATCGGTGTGGGTGCACATTTACATTATACCTTTACTTTCCATTTACAAACAATTTGTAATTGTTATCCCCAATACTTCAATAACGAAGTAATATGTATATGTACCTGCCGGTATTTTTATTTTGTGATCCTAGTACCTATGTTAATGTTAAATTATTGCATTAAATGTTTAAAATACTATTTATTATTTTAGAGGCAAAAATTCTATTAGTGTTACCTATATAAATCTAAATTATGAAATAAGTAGTAAAATATATTTCTCTATATTATACAATATCGAACATTGTATCATGATCTTAATAATATTATTTATTTTATTGCATTTATAAAGGTGCTTACTTAATAAGTAGCAAAATATTTGTTCCTTATGTTGTACTATATGTATATATTTTGGAGTTATACACCATGAGCATTTCAATATATAAATATATATAGCAATCCGTTACGACCATGTTACTGTTTTATTACTATAGCTAATTTATGGCATGCAATGTTGTCATCTAAGCTCAAATTATTTGTGGTTAAAGATGTGTAATGCTAAACTATAGATAATGCGATTAATTTGTTTCTGCACTTGTGACGTTTATAGTATATTAATTTCACCCTGTGTAATTTACAGAATAATGTCTATGTACTCGCAAATCTATTCTTGCATTATAATCAATGTTAAACTTATAATAGATGTCTCAAATATGGCCTTTGTTGTTTGCTTATATAAATAATGATGTACTTATGTCGAAAAATATAGCTAACGGTGCAAATGATCAACTGGTTTAAATGTTTGATTTGTTTACCCTGAAAGATTTAGTCTAGCAACGCAACGCAATGCTGTGTAATTCATAATAATTTATAAACGTTGACGATACATTCTTGCAATTTATATTGGATCACCACCTTTATAGGAGATGTTGGAACCAGTCACAGTTCGGGCACCTATACAATATTGAGCATAATTTATAAAATTATCATACGCACAAACATTTCGTTGTCTAGTTGTCTATGCAGTTAATAAGGAGCCTTAAGTATATCCAGCGCATATATTCGTCATTCAAACTATGGCCATCAGTTCCACTATAAGACATTTCCAGGTTATCCATTAATTACCGGACACTGTATACCTCAATCTCAACTAACCGAATGAATATGCAAAGTAGGTACTTTCAAACAAATTTTCTACCTGGGTTATGAGATTGTTATATTCCTGGCTGTCCTCACAACTGAATCGGCGTAAATTATAGAAACCAGCATTTGGCTGTTATTAGGTATTGAACTCATATTCATATTCAGTGTTTTACCGAATAAAAACTTGATGAAACTGCAGAGTGCAGCACTTACGCAATTAAAGCGGCGCTCAGTCGCATTGATAGTAACTAATCCGGGTATGTACTGAGTACTGTCATGACACTTTACCGTCAATTTTAGTTCTATTTGTATGGCTCATCTTGGCACAGCCACCATCGCAAACTAGAAATCTGTTTACGTAGTGAATTAGTCGAATTTGGTTGCAAAGTAGCAAAATTGGTCGGTCCGCCGTTTAAAGGGGCTGTGCCAAAGTGACCGCTCATCTTGGCACAGACACCTTGTATTTCCAAAACTACAGCAGAGAACGATGAATTAACCTATACCTACCAATAATTAGTCGTTAATTATTTGAGATTGATCACAAAATATCAGCATTGCGAGCCCGCGTTTAAAAGATATAATTGAAAGATATAAAAGATATATTGGTGTCTATGTCAAGATGAGCGCTTATCTTGGCACAGCCACCTCAATATCTAAGGAACCGCAATACCTAGCGAAAATCTGATTGCACCAATAATTAGTCGTTAATTGATCGACATTAGGCACAAACTGCCAGAATTAAATGCTACTGAGAAGAGAAAATTATGCTTATTTTTTTCGACGCGACGTACAATCGCGAACAAATTGTCTCATTGAAAGAACGATTGAACGAAGGTGATGAAACTGTTTATATTTAAATTACAAATATTCTTAGTCAAGCTATGAATAATTTTGGTTGATATTTAAGAATATCAAATAAAATATTGTGAAGAAATAAAATTATCATTACAGCCGATTATTAAAATCAACAAATTTTTGTCTTGTAGGACTTAATAAACAACAGACAAAACCTTGGCGCTATAACGTCCCTTTCCAATTTTCGAATTTTATTTAGTAGATATATAAACCGTTTTTATAAAAAGCTAACGGCCACTCCCACAACTAACAAGTAAAAATTATCCGAAAGATAAATAGCATGCTGTCTCACTCATGTTACGTTAAAGAAGAGAGATGGTGACACTTTTATATTATAGATAAATACTATCTGGAGGTGGTAGTAAAATGTTCAAAATTTGAAATTGTTATCTATGAGTAATGCAGTACAGTAGGTAAGTATGTATTAGTATTTATCTTTGTCCTTTAATATCCAACGAAGTTTGTTACTACTTATGAAAAAATATTGACTCATTTAAACACTAATATCAATCTAGGTATTAATTTGGGTACATTAAGTAATACCTATGCTTTAAGTGGAGTCTGAATTTTATGTACCTACTCAACAGTATTGTTATGTTACATTTTGATAACCAATGTCACATTAAAATATTGACTTATTTTAATAAATTTCTTCAACTTACCTATCAGTGGGTAGCTTCACGACATTCACAAGCGTATCTTATTACTTACTTCAAACAATAATTGCAATACCTACTTATCTTTAGTTTTAAATCCACATAGAAATTTATGTAAAAGAAAATCAATGGCGCAGTGGTTAGTGTAACCGACTGTTACGCCTGAGGTCGCGGGTTCGATTCCCGCACAAGTCAAACATTTGTGTGCATGGATGTTTGTCTTCGTCTGGGTGTTTCTATGTATAATATGTATTTACAAAAAAATATAGGTATATATATACATTTATGTATGTTTATCCATTGTCTAGTACCCATAGTACAAGCTCTGCTTACTTAGTTTGGGCTAGATGTTGTTGTGTGTATGTGGTAGAATATTTATTTTTTTATCTCGATACAAGTATCTGGGATTGGGTTCGCTTAATGGCAACAGTTCGTTACCTATCAATAATCTATATATTTCAATGATATCTAAGAATAATATTATGATATGAATATGACACAAAAGTCAGCAGTGCCATTAGTAGGTCAGATGTCGATACTATTGTGTTCATAAAAATTTCAATGTTTTCTCCGCAGTACTTAAAAGATGCTTGTTATGGATAATACATTTTTTTTCACAATGAAATGTTTCAAAATAAACAATTGCATTGGCATGACAGTTAGCAGTGCCTTTACTTGTTCAGATGTCAGCTCCACTAAATTCATTACCTATGCTTTTATCGTTCTCTCAGCAGGAACATTATTTTCCATTTTCAAGTATTTGGTACCTATTGAATGAGACATCAATAGAAAAGTTTCAAAAAGACCAATAAATAGTGCTCAGGGAATATACTAATTAAACTTCTAACTGTTCACTTATTTGCAGTGCCAAATTTATAGTCTATTATCAAATCCATGTCCAGTAGGCGCTCAGTAATCCGGCACTTAGCGTCTCAAGTAACCCGCTCCATAATCCGGAATTTTACACAGCCGAACGCCGCGCCGGATTACAGAGTGGTTGAATTGTTTGTGTTATTTAGCTTTCGCTCGGCAGTCCGGGCCTAATCTTGACTATCTATGATATATAGAGTTTATTTTACATTTTATATATTAAGCCTTTACTGCCCATACAAATCCGATAATTCGGCACAGAGAAAAAATCGGGTGCCGGATTACAGAGCGCCTACTGTATTATATTGATAATCAAAGGAGATTTTTCATTTTCGGCTATGAAATGTACTATCAGCAAAAAAGTAGCAAATAATACCACGAATCGGGGCAAAATATTATTTCCTGAATTTAAGTCGAATTACGTTTACGTTTAAAAATAATAGTTTTTATAATATTGCCATTATATTCTATATGGCAGTGGTTCTCGGTCATATAATTTTGTATGCGTTCATAAATCATATCGAAAACTGTACAAAAGTAGGTACTATATAACAATGTAAATAATATATAAATATATATGTCAACAATAAATATGTTTTAGAGTATAATTTATTCATTTCATACACATTTTTTCAACAAACAATCAACATAAAAAATTTATTTACATATTATATATTATAATACTGATTTTTCAGGGTGCACTCCGGAACGAAACATTTTGTTTATGTTTAACATTATTTGTCAATGTCATATTGACTGATAATTAATATTCCAATGCTGAATTTGTGTTTCTTATTACACTTCCCTAAATTCATATGTTTTCCTTTCCTTTATAAAAGAATTGTCAATTCTTTGGTGAATATTATTCCAGCAAGAGTTCTTTTACTTCTGACAATTCTAGCATTCTAGATTATGTATAAATGTCATCTATCTATCTGATCAATGTCGAATCATTAACGACTAATTATTGGTATAGTTAATTCTTCGTTCCGTGCTGTAGTTTTGGAAATACAAGGTGTCTGTGCCAAGATGAGCCCTCACTTTGGCACAGCCCCCTTATACCTTTTAAACGGCGCGCCGTTTAAACGACGGCGGACCGACCAATTTTGCTACTTTGCAACCAAATTCGACTAATTCACTACGTAAACAGATTTCTAGTTTGCGATGGTGGCTGTGCCAAGATGAGCCATACGTTCTATTTGACTGTCGTGATGAATTAAAACTTTATTTGCTGTTACGACAATTTATCCTACTAATATTATAAAGAGGAAAGATTAGATTTTTTGTTTGTAAGGATTTAACTCAAAAAAGTAAAAGAATTTTAAAATCAGTTGTGTAGTACCTACAACTGATTTTGAAAATTCTTTTACCATTAGTAAGCTATATTATAACTGAGTAACTTAAGCTATATTTTAATTAAAAAGAAGTAAGTAGGTATTGTTACTGACATACCCTGATCTACTTTTACCCGACTGAAGCCGCGGGCATAAGCTAGTCACTTATACTGAATTTAAGGGACATCGACGTACCGAATAATGAAATAGTAGATTCAGAGCATTATTCTGATTTGAAAATCGTTGGAACTTTCTTTAGGAAAATCACTTTTAGCACATAAAATAATGCATGAACTATCTATTTTATTAAATAAAAAAAAAGAATATCACAGAAATATAATTACTTTCGAGACCACTGCTATGGAGCGTTTATCGGGAGCGAACCACGACTTGTGCGTGCGAGAGTTTATAATTAGTTAATTTGTAGGTACTATATTATACAAGTACCTATGTATATTAACTAAATATAAAAGGGTAAGTTTTATCTAACGTTACTTTGATAATACAATGCAGGGGGTTAGAATGCAAACCACTTTTTCTGCAGCCACACGCTGAACCGCATCCTGTTTTGCAAGAGCAAAATATAATTTTCAAAACGTTGATTGGTTCTGCGGGTTGCGTCATTGTGATTGATCACTTCAACTCATTAAATAGTAAAGAACTCATAGAGATAGAACAATATCACTGTTATGCTTTGGTTCAAAGAATACGGTTTAAAAGAGTTGTACTTCATGGAACTTTCGCTTTCTTTATTATTATTATTACTCTATCACATACACACAACACCATCTAGCCCAAACTAAGCAGAGCTTACCCAGACCAATACATACATCCATGTTCATGCACACAAATGTTTGACTTGAGTGGGAATCGAACCCGTGACCTCAGGCGTGGCAGTCGGTTACACTAACCACTACTTACTATATCTATTTATTTATTTATTAGAAACTCATCCAATATCGATGGTATATTAAGCGCCAATTTGTCTTACAGTGTGCATATTATTGCATAACCGGAACTCATACATTAATGTTTTTATTGTAACAAATAAGAGCACATACATGAAGATATATGCTATCATGAAATATGTCCGCTTCGGGTAGAGTGTGAATGACTGAGTTAAAGTCTCTACAAATTCTCACTATTAGAGAACTTCGGCCAACGTTGCTAGAGATGATGGGCAGTTCTAATATTATCGTTATCGTATAGTGGAGGACCTTGCGCGGGACACTCAGAGATAGGTATGTATGTAAGCAAATTACAATCTATTAATCCATTAATTAACATAAATAAAAATATAAGGCCTTATGTTATTACGCTCACATAGGGTTAACATTTTTAAAGTACTAAGACGTCTGTTGTTACTTAACCTATGCGTTGTATATGCTAAATGTCTGGTAAAAGCTCGTTGCAATTTTTCTATCCGTTGAGAATGAACGCATACTATGGATTCCATACTACACGAGCATATTCCAGCCGGCTACGCACTAGGGAGTTATAAAGTGCTATTTTAGCCTAGGTGGACAGAATACCTTTGGTGGTACGCTTGATAAAACTTAACATTTAAACACATTTTATTGCTGTGCTATCGATATGAGCTCCAACACTCAATTGGCTGATCACGCTCAATCTTATTTCCTTATGTAAATAACATACATATTGTTAAAACGACAGAAATAATTATTTCACCCCTCTGAAAGGTTTCTGATTTTGAATAATAGAGAAAAATTAAATTAAAGGGAAAATATCGATATCGGAGCTGTTTCTGGGGACTTTCGACGAAAAAGCTTAATTGACGCGACTATAGACATACCATAAAGATACCATGACTAATGATTAAAGTAAACTACGGCTTAAAAACTATTTTTTCGTTAGAATTTTATTATATACAATTTATTAATCAGTATTTTATTATAATATCTTTAAAATTAAAATAAACTTAATACTATTAACATTTATTGAAAATATCATGCCGATTTCCGAACGAACAAAAGAATACACGCAACACTACGGTGAAATGTCATTCACCGACAACAATTAAAAAATGTCGGAATCGTGTCAAGACGGTAATTGTCAAGGAATTAATGAATATGGGCCGGACGAATCACCCACCAAACTTATCGTCAATTACATTCCTGAAGTCATGACCCAGGATATGATGTTCTCGCTATTTTCGACAATGGGTAAACTGGAAAGTTGTAAATTGATAGCGAACCGAGGCTATGGGTTCGTCGAGTACTCTCGTCCAGAAGATGCAGTCAAGGCACGTAAGGCTTTTAACGGCCTCCTAATGCAAAATAAAACTCTAAAAGTGTCGCACGCACTACTTAATCCAGAGTTAAAACCACCTTCGAAACCCGAAGCAGACTGGAACCTCTACGTATGTAACCTGCCTAATGAACTGACCTTGCAGGATTTACATGGACTGTTCGCACAATTCGGTAAAATAGTTAATTCCCGCATAGCTGCAGGTATAGCATTTGTATTATATGAGCACCAGTATGAAGCAGAAAGAGCCATTCAGAGCATAAATGGCACCACACCGCCTGGCTTTCTACACCCGTTAACAGTTAAGTACGCTAATAAAAGTAATCCTAATAAACATAAAAACAATAATAATAACTTTCCCAAAAATCCTCTTGTTAGACCATATCACTGGATTAACCATATGAACGCAATAGGAGATCACAACTCTCCAAGTACATGGTCGATATACATTTACAATATCGCCCCAGAGGTGGAGGAGTTGACTTTGTGGCAGCTATTTGGTCCGTATGGTGCTATTGTATCTGTTAAGATAATTAAAGATCATCAAACAAATAAGAGTAAAGGATTTGGTTTTGTGACAATGAGAAACTATGACCAAGCAGCAATGGCAATACAAGCACTGAATGGATATGTTCTTCACGGCCAACCCCTTTCGGTTAGTTTCAAGACTCAAAAGAGATAATGCTAATGTGAAAGACTTAATAAACTTTACAATATCAATACAGTAATAAATAGACAAAAAGGATACCTAATTGTTGATTGGCATTATCAGATTGAACAATAAAATAGTCCCAATTCTGAATGTGTATACACCCACAATTATATGTGCAGTCAGTTGACTCTTGTTAAAAATATTATATTACTTTGAGCTATCGACATTGTTAAGTTTGTTTATGAATAATAATTTATTCAGTTTGCTCGTTAAATGTTTCAAGTTTACTAGAATTTTAAGATTGTATTGAATATGATTGTTGTATGGAAGTTCAACATCAGTTGTGAGCTGTAATGCTTTCATTATTTTAATCTATTATTTAAGTATAATAAAACCATTTTAAAGAAAGTGCTTTTACAAGATCTAACTAATTGATAAGCCACATTGAGATGTTTAATCAGCTACTAGTTTTAGTTGTACACTTTTTATAACATGATGTCTATTTAGGTAGTGAAAACGAAATCTAGATTATATCATATTTATACATTTAGTATAAAATTTGCTGAATTAAAGTTCATTTTCACAATTTTAAAAAGTGTTTAATTTTGTTACATCCTTCTCCTCATCTCATATTATTATGATGTTATAGAATTTGGTTTAAACTAATAAGTTTTGCATTCAAATAATATGTAATTTATCTGCAATAAAACACTGGGCAAAAAAATATATATATTTTCTGCTTACTGGTTTCATAAACACCTTCATCAGTCATACCCGAAATTTATTTACTTTGTATGGATTGACGCTGGTTCTTGAGATATTCAACATAAAAAACGGTTCCTTCTGGACATTAGACCAATGAAAGAAAGATACAAAAGCTAATGGGACAGCCATATGATGGCAGATGGCTTGAGGTTAATAAGGGATTGTCCTGAACATAAACAAAAAACTTTATCTGTAAAGTGTTTTCTAATATTTATTTTTATGACTTTTCTTAATAGCATGTGTATTAAATTTTGTTGCCATTATTATATAGCTGCTTCTAAAATGTGTAATTGTATTTTTATTTCGACCTTCTTTCAGTCATATAGTTATAAAGTCTCATAAACTAGAGTCAATTTAAACAAATCTGATATTTTCCTCCTATTCAGCATACTGAACTTCAGTATTTTTCAGTATAAATGAAGAAAAATATCTTACTTAACTTACACAAAATTTACTTCAACTTACCATGCCGCAAAATGACTGTTCCCCACTGTAATTTGTCTAATTGACCAAATTTATGAAATTATTTTAGCCTGGTCATAAATATATTTTAAACAATTATAAAATTTGTACCAGTATTATAAATGCGAAAGTATGGTCTGTCTGACTGTTACATTTTCTTGTACCTATAATTCTTAAATTGTTGGATAGCATTGTGTGTGGGGGCAAAGTATATAAATAAATTACTGAACCAATTTCTAAAATAACTGGTCATTAAGTACACAAAATAATGTTCTGTCCAATGTAAATCTGCATGACAAAACTTTTGTAAGGTTACTAACTACCAACAACCTTGTAATCAACTTGTACTAATTGACAAAACTGCTAGACCAACTTTTGCAACCAGATAAATACATATAAATGAGTGCAACTCTACTGTCCATATTGTCGTCTGAGGTCGCAGTCATATGGATAAATGGGCTAAATACAGCAAATATGACATGGAAAAAGAACAGTCGTAGATAATAAAATTATATATCTTATAAAGTAAATAAGTCATCAACAGATGGCGCTATTCATAAAAGTAATCTAGATAGTTAACATCGAGTCAGTCTTATAACAAAAACATATTAGTCACTATTTAACTTAGGTAGTATAATTTTCAATTTTAACCGTATTTACATATTCATCTTTTTTTTTCGTGTTAATGAGCAAAATCTTAAAAAGTATTTCAGGAAGATTATTTAAATAAAACCATACGTTGTTAATCAAATCTGATATAATGTTAAAAAATCGTTATTACTAGATTTTATTACATTTTTGGTTAATATATGGCTTATTATATAATTGAAATGATAGTGTTCAATATGCAATGCAGGCGATTTATATACAGTCAGCGCCATCTCTTAATATTTGCTTAAAAATATGTATTGGGGTTACAGATTACTACTTTTAAATATAAAAAAAAGAAATATAGAAGCATTGTTAAATACTAAGTAACTAACTAAAATAAAAATAAATTGTTTAGCTTAGAAACCAATATGGTCGTAAATCAAATAAAAATGATGACATTTTAAGCCGCCTTCGGTTTGCCTAGAAAAGCGCATGCCCTAAAGTTAATGAATCAATATCACATTTTATGAGCTGGACGTCACGCAATCTCAGTTTTGCCTATTGGGTTTAGTGTGAAAATAGTCCTTAGAAATTTTAAATATTAATAGTTGGGGAGGGCAGAAAGTTTCACTGTGCGTACGTGTGTGGCGGCGATACGGCCGTGGCGGACGGAGAAGGTTCCGTAGTGGCGGGGGGCGTCGGCCTCGCCGTGAGTAGTAAGGTGAGGATGTTTACTAATTCGTTTGTTTTAAAAGGTACCTACTTATTAATTTATAAAGACATCGGGACATTCTGCAATCAATCGGCCTGTGCGTTACAAGCATGCAACACAGAACACTGAATGCTGTAAGTATTTTGAAACATTACTTTGTGATAATGGGAATACATAAGTATTTATTTTATGATGTTCTTGATGTTATGTAACAATTCTTCTGTGTCGTGGTATCATTTATCATAGGATATTGTAGATCAGTTGGTTCTTAATACTAAAGTAGACTTTAGAAATACAACACGGACTTTGATAAAGGATTAAAGCCATACTTAATACGAAATAGATTGTTTTTGCGCATTAACTATAACTTGAAAACTGGTCATCAACTCATTATTATGTGAATAAAAAAACTGAAAATTTCGCTGCCTCCACAAATATGAAATAAATGCCTACTTTAATATGATTCTAGAATCATACTTTATGCCTTCCGTACTACAAAATATGCATGATCAGTGATAGATAGGTACTGATTTTATCTTTAATTAGGTATATCTAATCTTCAACTTTATTGTTCAATAGGAATTTTGACTAGGAGTCTATTGATTCTTAAAATGTATGTACTCAAAGATAAGATTATTAGTAATATGATGCTCATGTAGGTGTATCCAAGCCCGGGGGCGGCGCGCGGCGTGTGGGCGCTGCCGCAGCCGCCCCCTTGCACGATGGCTGCTGAGGAGGCTCTGCCCCCCTGTTCCCCGATGTCTCCCGACGCACCGGCAGCTCCGCCGCGCACTATTACCAACATTAACTATAATTCCGATCTCCACCAGCTTTCAGCTCTTATTTTCGAGGCTGTTCGATCTGGGTATGCTTATTAAATATATGTAACTAAATATATTATAACTACCAAAATATGTACTTATACAGAATTTGGCTTATACTATAATTATACCTATTACATAATTTAGTTTTAATCACAGCGTCCAATTGAATTCACAGAGAAGTGTCAGAAATCGAACGCCTAGTAGAAAAGATCGGAGTAGAGGTGTTGAGTGCTCGAGACCAACATGGCTATACGCCAGCGCACTGGGCAGCATTGGACGGCAGTGTCGCTGTGATGCGTTACCTCGTTGAAAGAGGAGCCCCTATAGATCTTTCTTGCTTAGGTACTCAGGTAATAAAAGTGGAACACATTATATTATAAGTACTAGAATTTTTTAAGACTTTATCTAGATTATTCACAATTCGCAGGGCCCTCGTCCTATCCACTGGGCTTGCCGGAAGGGACACGCATCCGTAGTGCAGGTGTTATTACAGTCAGGAGTGGCCGTAAATGCAGCTGATTTTAAAGGTCAGATCAGTTTATCTTAATTATTTCCTTTATGAGTCTAGACATGTTAGTTTATGACTCATAAGATGCCTAAACGCAGATATTCGCCTCTGGTATACCTATTATAGATTCGATTTATTTCAATACAGGTTTAACACCACTAATGACAGCCTGCATGTATGGCAAAACAGCAACTGCAGCCTACCTTCTGGGAATGGGTGCAGCGACCAGACTCTCGGATATCAATGGTGACACCGCGCTACACTGGGCTGCATACAAAGGCCATGCGGATTTAGTCAGACTTCTAATATATTCAGGAGTTCCTTTACATTGCACTGACAACTTTGGTTCTACACCGCTACATTTAGCATGTCTATCAGGCAACTTAACATGTGTGAGGCTACTATGTGAGAAGGTAATCAAAAGGTGCATTATTCAATTAGGTAGATCTTTACAACAACAAACTAGATAGTGAATAGTAGCAATTTAAATTCATCTAGCTATTACAAAAAGTCCTTAAAATTTTAACAGATATAAATACAACTACCTAAATATAAATTGAATAATGCAACGAAATATATAGATATAAATATAGCAACTCACTGCTTCTAACTACGATTTTCTTTCCATAAAACAAAATAGTGACAAAATAAATGTCTAGTATTTATAAAGCTTTGCTTTTAGGTAAAGGCTGAATTGGAACCTCGCGATAAAAATGGAAAAACTCCACTAATGCTTGCACAAAGTCATAGACACGTAGAGGTCGTTAAACTATTGCAAAAGGAGATGAAACGCAAGTCTCATTGGATGCCGCCTTTATCTGAATTATGGGCGCTTTTGTTTGGTGGAGCTGGTGACTCTAAGGGGCCTCTACTATTCTTCTTAGTGTCGGTGCTTCTATGGGGCTACCCAATGTATATCATTCGATGCATCCCATTGACTTGGAATACGTTACGTCTATCACACTATTGTTTCCTATACTGGAATGCGATTATGTGGTTAAGTTGGGTAATCGCCAACAGAAGAGATCCCGGTTATATTCCGCAGAATTCGGAAACTTATTATAGAGCCATTAGGCAGATTCCATACTATGATAAATGGAAGAAAAGAAATGTGATATTATCGCGATTGTGTCACACGTGTAGATGTCTGAGACCGTTGAGGTAAATATTTTCAATTAAACCACTTTAGGTGGTGGTATTTAATTTTAACTAATCGCAGTATGACTTTAAATATGATTAGGTACTGGCAAAGTTTTAACAGACGATTTGAGGATAATTAAGTATCGAAAATGGTGTCTGTAACATGTTTTTGCTTAACATCATTCTCTAGCCTTTTGCTAAAGAATGGTAATAGGTATATCTCAATATTAAACTTTATAATTGCATCCACTTAGCATGCTAGACTCAAAGCTGAACAATTATATGCCTTCCGAGGAGCTAATGCACAAAATCTCGTATTGAATTCTCAGCATTTCATTTTTTAATTAAGCTAGTTTTTATCGGTTTAAATCCATAATTAATTCCACCTAATAATCTATAGCGATAATAAATCCATATTATCGTAATGTTCTAAAGCATTAATGAATAATGATACCTTAGACGCAGAGTCACATCCACAAATACATGTTTCCTATACCTAATGTTAATTATTACCTGTAGCTTGCAGATAAATTATATTGCATATTAATGCGATTATATTATTAATAGCTGACCCGCGCAACTTCGTCTGCTTCATTTATGAGGATTTTGCCCCATTTTGCAACATGTTTCATTGCTGCACCGCTCCTATTGGTCGTAGCGTGATGTTGTCTAGCCTATAGCCCTCAATAAATGGGCTATCCAACACTAAAAGATTCTTTTAATTCAAACCATTAGTTCTTGAGATTAGCGCGTTCAACAAAACAAACAAACAAACTCTTCAGCTTTATAATATTAGTATAGATTAACTGCATTTTACTTGGCGATGCAACTAAGCAAGTATCGACCTGTTTGTTCAGATAATTACCTATACCTTTCGTGAATTGGGAAGTCCAAACCTATATGACGTGCTTAGTGAATAATTAATATTACCTATACATATATATATATATATATATATATATATATATATATATATATAATAATATTATTTACATATTATATTGTAGGTACATTCTATAAGTACATAATGACTATTATGTAATAAATCTTTTTATTCAGATTAAATTAGTTTACTTATTATTATATCCGGCTATTTGAGTGTTTAACGTTGGTATAGTCAGCAATATAAGTAGCCAAACATTTAACAAAACAAAAGTATTTTATGAATTGAAAATCCTTATTATTTTATACTTATTTTGAACTGTAATTGAAACCACTATTTTTAGCTACTACTGCTGTTAAAACCTAATGTCTGTTACATTTTCGAAAGACAAGAGACAATCGATATCTCGCATGTATCTATCGATTTATATTGCTAATTGTTCATGTACCAACTGTGTAACCTTTGCAATTAACTCTACAGAGCTAAGCACTGCCGTATCTGCAAGCGCTGCGTGGCGTACTTCGATCACCACTGCCCTTTCATCTACAACTGCGTCGGTGTTCGCAACAGGATGTGGTTCTTCTTGTTCGTGATGAGCGTGGCAATCAATTGCACCTTGTCGATATATTTCGCTTGCTATTGTCTGCTTCTAGAAGGATTTGGATTACTCTATGTATTGGGGCTGTTGGAAGCAATCACTTTCTGCGCACTCGGTTGGATTCTTACATGCACTTCTGTAAGTAACTATATCAACACATGATTCTTAAATGTTTAGCAGGTGCTCTCAGCTCTAATAATTTAACTTTAAAAGGTACTGAAAAGCTAAGACCGCAACAAGATCGTATAAAATCGTTTAGTTATCGCTGCTTTTCAAATATTTATAATAATATTTTCTTAGGATTATACCTAGTTAAATTTAACACCAAATATATAAGATTTATAGAAGCGCTGTGATTAAATAAAATAGCTACATATTTCACTGTAAAAAGGCACATAATGGCATTCGAATAATATAAACACGCGATTTAACCGTTAATAATTAGTATTCGAATACCATTGTAGGTACTTATATAACGCGATACTAACCGTTCTTTGTCAAGGACAGCGCACGATTACTTACGACTATAGTAGATATAGGTACTGTACTAAAATTAAGTATATGTCTACAAAATTATGTACCTGTGCCGGCAGCGGTAGAGACTGCAGTGCATGGAATAGCAGGTTCGATGCCTGGGATGGACATTGTTATTTTCTGCCAAGGTATTTGGAGACTCAAACTGTGCCCGATGAACTCGACAATAAGCTAGCTTCCTGTTAGGTTACGTGTGAGTTGTGACCTAAAAGCCAGCGAAATGTGGGTGTAATCAATCATCAATCTGACCTCTTCGAATATATTGGCATGAGTTTATAGTATGTACCTATTTATTCCACTTCACGGAATTATTTTACTTAGTACCTACTGAACAAAAGTTCAAACAACATTAAAATTTCCGGCTTATTAGTCGTCTCGCACGAATTCGTTCGCACAAATCGTGCGAATAAAATATTTATTTTGTTGTCGTTTCGCACACATGGAATAAATTTTCCTTCCCGTCTGAAAACGCAGGTGTCGTTTCGCACGTTTTGTATTTTTATTAAGAAAAATATCAAAATACAGTCGTGCACTCACTACTTTCAAGAGCATATGAGTGATATTTATATGTTCTCTCAATAAAAGCTCAGTTTTATATAAGTAATATAATAATTTTGTAAGAATGTTGGCTTTAAAAAAATTATTATTTTTTTGATTTATTTGTTTTATTCAAAACTATTACCTTCGTGCGCGAATGTAAAATACTTCTACTTTTATTAGCATAAAAAAGAAAACGTGCGAATGGACACCTGCATTTTCAGACGTGAACGATGCACACAAAAATATATTCTGTGTGCGAAACGACAACAAAATAAATATTATTTAAAATAGTGTTTACTCGCACGATATGTGCGAACAAATTCGTGCGAAATTACTACTAAGCCAAATTCTGTCTCAATTTCCCATTATAACTGTAGGTATCTTTGTTTGGCGATTATGTAGGCCTTAATTGGTATAATTACATTGTTATTATTCTATTCTATAGTAATAACATTGATTTCGTTTCAGATTTTACATGCCTGCATGAACTTGACCACAAACGAAATGTTTAACTACAAAAGATACCCATATCTAAGAGACAAAAGAGGTCGATACCAGAATCCATTTTCTCGGGGACCTATAATGAATCTGATAGAATTCTTCGTATGTTTGCCGGACAAGTGTGATGAACAAGATATTTTTCACGAAGAGAACATATGATATGTAATGCAATGACGCAACAACTCTTGCGTTGCGAGAAAGAAATCTCAAGACGTGATTTAATAGAAAATCATATTTTTGCTAAAGCATGCTTCTCAAGTACATAAGAGCTTGAGAACTTAAATATGAAATATTTGCTCTCTTACTCTCATATAACGCCAACACTAAGTGAGACGGATGTATTGACGCTATAATTACGCTTAAAGATAAAGCAAAGGCTTTTTAAAACAAGCAAGCCTTATTTCAAGATTAGAAAGTTAAGCACCGATATTTGTAAGTACATTTTCGACGTTGCGAGTCGCAGCTGTCTTTGATCTCAACTTTTATCATTACCTATGTAATATATAAGTATCTTTAACTATTCTTGTCGCAATTCTATCATCTCAAGCGGTCCTTGACTGCAGATGTAAATAAAATTAATAAATAGCTTACTTATGCATTTAATGGTATTTTATTTTTCCATCATGAAATTTAAGTGTTATACAGCTCTGGGCATTTGTGTCTATATCATACATAAGTGGAATATTCTTAAAAATGTGGGTAATTTAGTAAAAGCGTGGTTAGGTTTTGTTAATAAATAAAACAATGATGTAAAATTTGTGCTATAGTAAATTTATACTCGGCAACAATAATTCAGAACAAAAATTAAGATATCGAGTAAGCTTGACATTGTGTGACATAGTTCATGATAAAATTAGATATTTTGATAATTTTTCACTTACACTAACAATAAAAATAATTAAATATAGAATCCAAACATACTTTCTAAATATATTTGTTCACATTTCGCTTACATACAGGATAAATTATTTACCCTCCTAAGTATCACAATTCTCTTACACATCAGTCTAATACACGTTGTAACAGCACATACGTATATCTAGATACAACTCTCGTGTTAACATCGCGCCGCGCCGAGCCAGCGAGGGCCGTGGGGAGCCAGACCAGCTGATCCAACAATAAATACGACTTTATAAATAGTACTTATACCTGTAACGCCGCAACAATAACTAATAGTAATGAAACTACAATATCGTGTCTAGGGTAAGTGGGTCAGTATTGTTACGATCAACGCGAACCAATCAATAATACTTCTCCACCTTTGTATCTGCTTTTACAACATGAAACAAATATCTTAAGATCTTATATACCACATATTTCTTCCATACATACTTATTATCATTTGAATAAATATAGGTAATTTAATAACTTATTGAGATTTTAAAACAACATCACTGACATGTACTTAACTTCACAAAAATGCAACAGACTAGTTACTACGATAAGCGTTAAACAAAATATTAAATTAACAATATGTGGTCTATAATACTGATGTGTTACCTTTATCAAATTATTACTATCACATTGAATAACTTGCTCAGATATTTCATATAACTATTACGTGTTAATAATGTTATGCATGTTTATTTTCAAGCTTTCTTTTCTGGTTCAAATTTTAAGACAGTAACGTTAGATTTAAGGAGAGTAGGTGAATTATGAATAGAAAATTATTTGTATTACAAAACACGGAAGACCTACAAGCGTGCCCTACGGAAACTGCAGAAACATTCCAACGACTACACAATAAAGTATACAAAGCATTCAACAGCGGGCTGTGGCGCTGCTGACACAGCCTCGTCCTTGAGCCTCATTCGGTAGCGCCTAAGGAAGTACCGCCTCGCAACTAAATAGTACGTAGTATTCATAGTTAACAGCTTCATACACAGCTCACAGTGCATTTAGATAATGCAATGTTACTTTTACAAGTACTGCTAATGTACTTTTTATAAATAAGAATTGGAATATCTAGATAACTACTAAAATGTATTCGCGATCTTTAGGGCTTACTAACCCGTTTGGTTAAATCGTCGAATGAAATCAATCGTCTTTGGGATTGATTCTAATAGCAGCGTCCACTTCTTCCTTGGAATGATCCTTATCGCCCCATCCCCATAGATGGTGAGAGCCGTCGCCAGTGCGCTGCACCCTGTTCCTGACGATATCGTCAGAGACAGTCTTCATGTCGTAGGCCCAGCCGAGTTTAGCGAAAAAGTTGATGAAATTAGTTGTAAAGTTTAGCCTGTTGTTGCCCAACTCAGCAGTTTTGTAGTCCCAGGGAAAGGTGTGGTGGTAGTTATGGAAACCTTCGCCGAGGGCGAAAACTGACACAGAGATATTCTCTGATGGTTTGATACTCTTGTCATAGGGTTTGTCGCCCCACTTGTGAGCGGCGGAGTTGACGAGCCACGTCACGTTCAGGATAAATGTGTAACGGAACAGCGCTGCCACGAAGAACGCATTAAGCCACGACTCGCCCCAACAGTACACCGGTACCACCGTCGGCAGGACGAAGCAAGTAAGAGGCATCAAGATCAGATAGTACCTACAATAGAAAAGGATAAATTAAGTATAAAGTATACAAAAACTGGCGAAATTCTTACGAATGTATAAAAATAAACGTTCGTAATCTAATGTAAATATAGAATTTGAGTATTATATGCAAGCACGGGTGTACAATAAGTACGTTTCGCCAGGCTTTTTACGTCCGACGTATTAGGTGAACGAACGTAAAAAAGTTTGAGCTTCTAGTCTACCGAACATATTTCCTGACTTCATGCTGTTATTTAGTGTTTCTGAACAGAAAAACTCAATATACACTTTGTCCGACCCGAGCATCGAACTCGAGACCACAGCATGGCAGTCCTATACACTACCGTAATCCATATACATATACATTATTTTTGACATATTTACTTAATTTAATTACTCGCTCACAAAATGTCCTAATGGTTTTCATTAACTGATCACAAAAAAGATAAACGAAATTTGAATAAAAATGATGTCATCTTGTTATTAAATGAGTTGCGCAACATCAGATATGTGCAAAACTTAAGAATGTGCACTTTGGCCCATAAATATCCTTACTATATAATAAATATATATAATATAATAAATTCAAAGGTGTGTTTGTTAGGTTAACCTTCTTTCACGCAGCAACTTAGCCACGGAATGAAATGATTGGTGTAAATATTGATAAAACAGGTAGATATTTGCATTTTATAACTTTGTTGCTAAGGAGAGAAAGAGGCTGCAAAGATTACTTGGAACTTAAGCCCGATCTACTTGGACGTAAGTATTATATAAGGCATTAATGCTCTTCGGAACAAATAAGAAAACTCGTATTTTTGAGATTGATTTTCCGCAGCGCATCTGTAGTATTCATCGCGTAGGCTAAATACATTTCTTGTTTAAAATTACCAAACGACGTAACATCATAATAAAATATTTAATTACTTATGAATTCTTAGTGAATTCATAAGTATTTAATATTAATAACAAATAAGCGAGGCAGGCTGCCGTCAGAAAACTAACTAGGTAGGTATATAAAAGTGAGCATAATGTTATACTTGTAGTACCTACAGTATGAAAAGATTAATAAGAAGTTATAACGTATACCTAATGCGCAACAGTTTCATTAGTATATATTAGTAGGATGCATGATGATGGCTATAAAACATACAAATTAGCGAAGTGAGATGACGTCATTAAATGTGGCAAGAACTGCAACTCAATAAAAAATAGTATTGGGTAAAACTCAACATTACACTAAAATGTTATACTGAATGTAATGTGTACGCCTTCTGTTAGAAAAGTAACCAGAGCTAGATCGCAAGTTCTATTTTTGTTATTTAGAATGTACCTACTTATATGTACATCATTTTCTATCTGTGGTGTTAAATAATATACTAACTTTTTCTGGAATCTCAATATCGGATCGGCGTATAAATCGCTGAGGTCTAGTCCTTTGCCCTTTTTCTTCAGTTCAGGATGTTTCCTGACGAGAAGCCAACCAATGTGAGAGAAGAAGAAGCCGCGAGTCGCGTTGTGGGGGTCGGCGTCAGTTTCCGAGTACTTATGGTGCATGCGATGGTCACGAGCCCAATCTATAGCAGAGTCCTACAACAAAAGGAAAACATGAACACATGATAAAAATTATAAGTACCTACTCTGGACATGCATTGAACGTTTATTAATCTTATCAGTTTTGGCACTATAGGATCCTATAAGGAAAACAGACACTAAAAAGGCTAGCTGGCATTATTACTTATGTGTGTATTGATCAAATATCAAGATTATTGTCCAGCTAAGTTTCAAAGTCTAAATGAATTGTAAACAGCAGTTTAGTTATGTTGGTTATATACATAATGGCATAATTCAGTAGATGACGTAAGTTCTATTGTACACTAGTCTATCTCCATCCCCAGCTTTACAGTTATCTTAACACAAGATTCCAACAAAATTTGTTCAGCTAAAAATACATAAGCAGTCACTTGCATGTTTAATATTATTATTACAATGAATAAATTTGATATACCTAACAATTTTTTTGCATACACAGTTCAATGCAAATTGCTATAATAGATCTTTTTTCTTTAAATTGTGTTAATTATTGCATATTACCACCTCGTAATGGCTTTATGAAAAAAGAACGTATTTTATTAATACTGGAGGATGAGTTATTTCATTAGATCTAATCTGAAGGCAATAAGATAATACCAGGGCCAAGTTCAACTAGTATTATACAGTCTGCTAAAGACCCCACTAAAACAATTAATTGTAAGTAGTATTGTGGGATCAAATAGATAACGAAAGGGCTGGCTTGTAAGCCCTAACCTCAACAATGTGTCCTGGTCCTACTAATGTATAACTGTAAAAGTCCTCCTATCTTTTTTTACAACCGAATCGCAGAACAAAAGATCCATTATTTTGTACAAGAAAATATAGTTTTTAGAATAAATGAAGCTGTCAGTAACAGCAAATAGTTTAATACTTTTTGCAAGCTAAATTATTATCACAATATTTATTAAAGATGATCTTATAATCATCTAATCTGCAATTGTTTACATTGATATATCTGTTATTAGAGATACCAATTATCAAAATGCTAAATATTTTTGATGTAAATTTGTTTACAAATAAAGCCATTTCACAACAATGGGTTAAAGTCAGTTCATAATAACAAAGTAAATCTAAAACATTACTTTACCTGGAAGGCCATGGTGTTAAAAACAATCAGGATAAGTCTGAGTGGCCATTTAGCTTTGTATGATTTGTGAGCCCATAGCCGGTGCGCTCCTGCAGTGATACCCAGTCCAGACATTACATACAAGATGTAGGCTGCAAATATAAGCTACAGTTAGTACAGTGTTATACATCTATAGAGATGAGAACATTGTATTATATATCATCAGTAACATTTATACTTAATAAAAGAAAAAAATCAGTAGGTCTATGTAAAAATTAAATTTGTGAGGTAAAATGCAAAAGTTGTGCACATTTGCTAAAATTTATTTTAAGAGTTGTGAGATGTGTTGTCATTAACCTTATATAACCCAAGGTTAACTCGTCGTATAGTAAAACATTGTTAACCTATTAGGTACATATATAAAACACTCACCAAATATATCAGTCTGCCATTTAGCTGAGAAAAGGAATAAGTATCCGCCATATATGGCTGCTAAGTGAAGATATGCGAAAAGTATGATATTCCTCCACACCAGTTGCTTCGGGTTGTTGTCGGCTTTCTGTACAGGTGTGGAACCCAGGGCCAAATCTGGAGTCGCAGCATCGCTCTCGAACAAAACACCGTTCGCGTCCGCGACGTTTGGAGCCATTTTAGGGCACTTCCGTTTACTGCAATACAAAAACAAATAATAAAGGACACTTTCTCATGAATTCCTAATACTAATTCAGCTATATTGATATCTTACGAGATTTTCCATATCCGCAATTTATCTAATACGAATTTGTTTATCAATCATATACACTCACTTTGTCCGTTTAAATAAACAAATGCAAATATAATAAAATGCAAAAGTATTAGTAGGTATATATTAGAATTATGTAAACCTGAATTGCGAAGCGTAGTATCTTTTTCAGCAGGTGTACTACATTTAGATAGTTAGAGCGAAGTCGTGAGTGAGACTCGTGAAGTCGTAAACCGAGACGAGTGACGACTGACGACGATGTTTGACGTTATAAAGGATGCGCAGTTAAATTATATCGATACGAAGATAATCGATGTTATAAACCTTACCATGAGTAGAAAACACATCTTTGGTGCTTTTTTGTAATAGTAGTTTAATCAGTAATGCCAAATAAGCCAATTCACTGAAATTATAGTTCGGTGTGTATATATGTATATACAACGCACAAATACTCACATACAACACTTTCACCTAGCATTACCTACCTACCTACATGTTTGAATTGTGTTAGATAGTGATCACTATCTATATAGGTACCTACATAATCATATTATTGTAAGAATCGATGTAATTGCAAAAGCTTTCGATGAGTCTTTTAAAAATCAAAATCTTACTTAATATTTTCCACTTTAATGGTACCAAGGCCCCTCTAATTAGCTATCATTATAAGGTATATTATGGCTCTTCAGGGCAAAAAGGAAAAATAAATCACTGGGTACCTATATAGAAAAGCTCTCAAAATATGAAATACGCTTTGTTCACAGCACTCATACCGCCTGTGCAGCCGGCTAAATGTGCGGTAAAATAGGTATCTACCTTGTATGCATAGGCTACATTTTTTTAAGTAGGTACCTACAGGTTGTGTAAATTTATCTATTTTACATTTCATATTAATTAACCTAAGGATACTGGAAGGTAGACATAAAAACTTTGCGGCAGCTAATAAAATAAAAATTAAGTACAATAAATGTGTCCTATGATCATAATATATTAAGATTGTGTTCGTGTGTAGATAAGTTAAGTTATTGTAAATAATATAGGTATGTTAGTTTATTGACGGTGAAAATAAACAATCATCAGCTCATACTTTACGACCACCATGAATTATGATTGAATGTTGATAGTAGGTACGATAATTTTATAATAAAGCACTTTTTCTGTAACCTGTAATAATTACCTACCTAACGCTGAGCTAAATATCATGCAAGTGTGAAATTCAAATACGCATCGATAACTTTATTTCATGCTATTGTACCTACTATTACCTAAGTTGAGACGACACTAGCTTAGTCATTTCAAAACACGTGTAGGCATTCGGTGCCTACCATTTAGGTACTAAGTATACATATAAGTTATGAATTTATGACTGATAATGCTAAATGGAAGAGGTAAATATGTAGGTACGTAAGTATATAAAATACGAAACGAAATTTCCGATGTATTTATTTTAGTTTATAAATTTATTACCTATGAAAATAGTGTAATAAATCTATAAACTACAATCTAAGAGAAAGGGAAAAAATATCTAAAAACATTATGCGTATTAGAAATGTTGGAAAGACCTTTTTGACCTTCATTTGATTGGGTTGGTTAACTGTGTTTTGACAAACGAAACAATAATACTTGCTTTCTAACTACCTACACTAAAGATAATTGAAATAATATCAGCATTCAATGAAGAAACAATTATTAAAAATAATGCACTGCTCTACTTACCAGAATATTTAATTTTAAATATATCTTGATATTAATTCACAATTAAATATAACAAACACTACACAACAGTCGTTGATCATAAATGGTACCTAATTTTTCTGAGTGTATTTATATAAAGGTAAACTGCAGATGTACTAACCGTAAACAATTTGTAAGTTATAGCCCGGCCGGTGCAATCGATAGCTTCACGTGTTGAACTGTGGACTTGTGTGGCATCAGGCATGGGCACGCTCGTAGCGGTCGTTTCATACTGATGGTATGGTAGGCGCAACGATTGCGCGTGGATTGGCCGCCAAAGTGGCGCGATGTCACGGACACGTCACTGGCTCGTCACGTAGCATGGCACGACCTACTGCTGTGATCAGGCGATATAGTGAGCAAGCTTCGGCGACGGCGGGAATTCAAAATATAGGTTTATGCCTAGAGATTGTAGACGACGTGGAAATTGCTTATAGGTACTTACAGAACATACTATTCGTACTATGGACTTGAATCATTATCTATTTATTACGGTTGCGTTAATTTATTTCGTAAGGATTAGCTTATTTTCAACATAGTAATTAACAGTTACAAAGTTGTAATTTAAAACTGAACTATGGGGACATAATTATGTACATGTGCTTCTATGTAACAAATGCGCATAACGACGCATTAGTTGAGGTTCCATTACGAGGCCGTGCTAGTGTGCACTAATATTGTTGTAAAGTTGATTGCAGTTTTAGAATAAGTTTATAATTAGTTACTGCATACGCCAGAAACTATTTACAGTTCGATTTATGTAGCTGGTTTATAGTATTAGGTACCTATATTATTATTTCTAATGGTTGTTCGCAATAAAACGAATTATGTTCGCCGTAAGGAGGCCAAAGAGAACCATCGGCCTTCTTATGGCGAATACCTACTTAAAAGAGGTGCTCAATCAAAAACTATTATTTATAATTGTGAGTATATTTATTTTTACACTTTATCTAATGTTTTTGTTGCATTTAAGCAGCTATTACAGGAAGAGTAAGGTAAGATGGTTTTCATTACGTTAATCTAGAAGTTAGGTATATTATTTAATGTCGCGGATATTTTTGTTTGTAACTTTTCCGGCCGGGCGGCGGTGATATGATCATGACTTTTTAAATAGGGAATTCATAGTACCAGCACCGTTTAAATACAATACCTTCAGAGATGCTGAACTGCCTATGAATGTGCCTATGTTTTTGTAAACATAATCAGGGTTTATCTGCAGGGTTGGCACAGTGGTTTAAGGTTTCGTCCCGCCACACGCCACCGTCAACGCATCGAGTGGTGTGGGCTACAAAGAAATAGAAATTACTACATAATTCGTGTTATTACGAGTAATTTGACATCAGTAGTGGAACGTGATTGGTGTAAAAAAAATCCAGGATTTAACCCCTTCGTCCGCATGTGATTTTTTTAATATAGTACTTCATGCCTATTTAAAGTTAATATTATTTTTTTATGCAGCGTTGTTATACTCATAAACAGTTAACACAGGTTAATAAATAACAGGTTGATTAGGGGATACCGCACGATCTCGTTCGAGGCTGCGAGCCTCCTCGCCGGATCGATGCCATGGGACCTGGAAGCGGCGCTCCTGGCGTCGCTCTATCGTTGGCGCCAGGAGGCACTAGCTCGGGGCGAAGGACCGGATCCTCCCGCTATCAAGGCGGCGAGGTCCGAGCTCCGCCAGGTCCTAGTGGCGAATTGGAAGGAGCGACTTGTGCACCCCAGTGCCGGGCACGCCACGATCGTGGCGGTAAGTCCCGTGTTTGAGGAGTGGCTGGAGAGGCGGCATGGCGCCCTCACCTTCCGGCTGACACAGGTTCTGACTGGCCACGGATGTTTTGGCCGGTTCCTGTGTCGTATACGCCGGCAAGAGACGCCCGGTTGTCACCACTGCGGCGACTGCCGCGACGTTATTGAGGACACGGCGCTGCACACTTTGGCGGTTTGCCCCGCCTGGGCATCGCAGCGTCGTGATTTGATCGCGGCAGTCGGATCGGTTGCCCTCTCGCTCCCGGCCGTAGTTCAGTCTATGGTCCGGAGTGAGAGGTCGTGGAACGCCGTCGCCTCCTTTTGCGAGGAAGTGATTTCCATCAAGGAGGCGGCGGAGCGGGAGAGGGAGCGTTTAAACCCTCTCCCCAACCGCAGAGCCGGGCGCCGGAGGGCGCGAGATGACCTCCAGCCACCCTGAGGTTTGACCTGGGGGTGGCGGGCTTTGTGGGCCTGCCCGCCATCCGTTCAGCACCAGGTCCGAGAGGCGGCGTGCGTGTTCCCACGCGCGCCTCTGTGTCGAGTCCGTCTTCCCTCTAGGGGAGAGACAGTAGGGTTTTATTTGAAGTAGTGCCTATTTTGGGTAGGTCTTTCGTGTAGTGGCCTGCCGTTTCATACGGCGGGCCGTAACCTCGGCGGGGTCGCGACCGCATGCGAAAGCGATTCGCGCGGCCCCGTCGGTAGTGGTTGTGTCGAGGAACACCGTGGTAGGTTTAGTCGGTATTCCGGGAGGTACATTATCTTTTTTTTAACATCTTTATTTTACCCCGGCGAGTCCGACATAATCCCTCCGCCCGCCCCCGCGGAGGGATATGCGTCATTGCATTCCCCCACGTAAAAAAAAAAAAAAAAAAAAAAGGTTAATAAATAACAATTATGGATTTTAATGCCTATGGCAATTACAACGTAGGTACTGTGGGTTAAGGTTATTATTACATAGTAGGTACACTTATTTCAATCATTTGTTATAAGGTTCTAGCATTTTTATAAGCACATCACAATGGTAGGTACCTAGTGACAATATGATACAAGACTGAAGATACAATGATAAAAATATGTGGTTTCATTATTGTTCCGTAAGTATCCGTTTTAAGTAGGAACTGACTTCGAAACACTAAAAATATACACTCGATGCTGTTGTTTGTGCATTCTGAGAAACAAAATATGAAGTTCTGTTGCTACAATACGTATGGCTATAGAGTATTTTTGTCGCGTTGCACCGACCTAACCAAAGGCATAAAAGCTTGGTCTCTACTAGTTATTTAAAAGCCGACGGTTCGTCTAAGATATTTTTATACACAGACCGTACGGTTTTTACCTTTACCAAAGGGCGAATCGCCTAACGCCTTATCGTTTAATGTAGCTGCACGTATTGGTTCTCCGAAAACTATGGTAACGTAGATATAATTAAAAATACGATTGTTAGAACTATAATAAAGATAAAAAGTCTTGTTAAAAAGTGTATTTCTTTTCATGTTGTGGATTGCACTTAGAATGTATGTAAAGTTGGATGAACAGCTAAATTGCAATACTTTATCTACAAGACCTAGATCACTACAGTAGCGCACAAAATAGGACTCGAAACATACCTATACAATTGTCAGTACTACGGTGCCTCTGCTTGTATTCTCATTATTAGTATTTATTTATCTATTTCTGTAATTTATTTATTTATTTACCTTTTGGAAATCTTACAGCCACAGACAATGTATAACAATGACTTGATAAGTAGGTAGGTACCTGACAGTAAGCCAATTACAAGTTTTCACCTAAAGAACTATAATAGAAAATAAATTAACCGCTGTGTATCTTATACATGTTATCAAGATATTAAGTGGTAAAATAGCTCTTAAACGTAAAATGGATACTTAAATAATACGAATGCCACTAGAAATTGGATTTATGTCATAGGTTTTATACATTTTGTTAAGGTTCCTGCTTGCTCGCACCAAATAGCTGTTTTGATTTTATCGCGTTGTTTATTTAACACTGTACCTATTACTTACATTATTTTGAAAACTGTTACACTACTACTACTACTATTGAATTTTACTAATTTATAAGCTAATTAAATTATTAAAACTATTTGTATTTAGGTTTACACTTTCCCCGACGTTTCGCGTAAAAAGAAGACAATTTTATGTTAATTTATTTAAAATAATTTGTTAATAGGTTACCCATGGCAACACCGACAACTTATTAATTATAATACCTAGGTTTCACTAAAGTTCATAAAGGTTCACCGAAGCCGCGCCGCTGCGCCGCCCCCACCTACCTAAGCCTTAGAAAAATGTCGCCGAAACTATGCCTGATGCCACGCTCCGCTCCGCGTCCTTGTCAATTTTAGTGGAGTGTTGCTGTGCGAAATTTCAGCAATTTAAGGGTAAAAATGCTGATCAATATTGTACATAATAATATTATGAAGACGTTTTACGATGATAAATGTAGATGTTTTTTATTATTTTTCTTAGCATGTTTGTTAAGACAGAAACAAGACCTTAATGTATCGGAAAGGATTTATTATACACACTGTATACAAGTCACAGATAAAATACTTTTTTTAGATTGTAACGCCTAACTCTCGGCAGACTCGGCACATTAAATCCTATTTTAGATAGGAGCTCAGGACAATCAATCAATGTTTAAAACATTCACGCATATATGCTTTCGACTCTAAAACGTGTCGATTACAGCATTATTGCCAATGAGCCTCTTGGCACGCCTATATAACACTTTCAAAGCGTTGAGGTGGTATTTTGCCGAACCATCTCCATGAGTGTGAATACCTATTTCACACACGATGGAACCTGTAATTGTAACAGTTGAAACAACTGTTCTTCTGTAAAGTACCGTCTTAACCTAGGACTGGATAGGATGTTAGGATAATGGCAGCAAACTGTGATTCGAAGTAAAGATTATTCAAACAAGTAAGTAGGTACCTAAATATTAGCATCGTGTTGAATGGGATGCGATCACGATACACGTGCATGAGCAGACGACACACCCGTGCGTGGTTCGTGATCAAGGTGACCCCTGTGAACTACCTATTGATGTGTCAATGGACCAACTCTTACACTGATATGTCTCGACAGACTGCAAGACGTATCAATATAAGAGTTTGTCCGCAACTGATTACACCTATATCTGTAGGATTATGCAGAGGTGAACATACTTGTAAAATAAAAAAACTTAGGGCTTGTCTTACCACCTCCAGATAGCATTTGTCTATAAGATAAAAGTCTCGCTATCACTCTTATCCTAACATGAGTGAGACAGCATGCGATTTATATTTCGGATAACTTTGACTTGTTAGTTGTAGGACTAGCCGTTATATTTCTCCACTTCTAGGTACAATGGTAACCACGTAATAAAAACAGGCTTATTACACCTTTATCCAACTACTGGATAATTATGCTATATCTACTGTGTTATTCATTCTCCGCAATACTACTTCACTTCTCGATTCAAGAATAAACGTTGTATATTTGCGACCTTGGCAGACACGCGAGCAAAGATCACGTGTTAGCGAACAACACTTTAAAAACGGGTTTTTTAAACCAAACTATTATTAGCTTCTGCCCGCGTGAAACCCATAGGACCGCATACCGGGATAATAGGTTTGATCCTATAAGTATGATAAATAGTTATTTGATACATATATGTAGTACCTATGTACCTACCTACTTACATATGGCTTAACTGTCTGCCTTGTTTCATCCAAATCAGCGGTTTATGCGTTATATTTGTTGTTATCGTGATGGTTGTTACTTAAACAGTCATCCACACATCTTCATAACGGACACGGAATAATTCCTCGTTATCTAGGAATAATTCACTCTATCTAAATTGTGTGTCGTGGGAGACTTTACAAACATAACAGGGATTCAAAGAACACAAACTTGAAACAAGTAGGTACGTATTCGTGGCTCACATAATCTATATTCCTCGTGGTCATTGAATCTACAACCTCGGCGCGGTGCTCGAGGTAGCTATTTTAACCATTGTGCCATCCATCATGCTCTTTTAGTATTTTTACCCGACTGCGTCAGAAGGAGAAGATAGGTATCAATGTGTGTGTATGTATGTCCATTTCTTTGGCACGCCCTACAGCCCAAATGGTTGGACGGTTTTTGACATGAGGTGTCGTTGAATTCATCAGAATTATGGTAGTGACATATCGTCGCTGATACTGCAATACCGCGTAAATAACAATGGATAATACCGCGGAAGTACAAAAGTATCAAATTTGAGATTTGGCGGCAATGAGCTAACGTTGTCGATTGGCTACGGACCACATTTACAGATCGACGTATTGCCCATTCAATAGGCGACCAATCACAACTAGTTAAAACCGCGTGAGCGAATCTGTCCAAATAATTTGACCAATACCGCGCATTCTCGCGATCATTACAAGAAGACGTATAGTTTTTGTGTGGCGCTCCGGAATATAAAAGATTTTTAATAGTAATACGCAGCTGATCGGTAAGTTTTTAATATTGTTTAATTGCTTGTTTCTCAATCAACTTGGTTAGCTATTAGAATTTGTAAATTAACTTGTGTATCAACCAAAATTCGCACTTATTGTTGTGATGGTAGTTCCGCGGTTTTGAATTTTATGTATTACTGAAAGTGTTTGTTAGTTACGCGTATTTATTGATTTTATTCTGATAAATTATTCTAGGGCAGACATGTAGCACCTGGTATTTATTATAATTCCAATTTGTGGGTAGTTTTAGAGAGTTTCTCAATATATTTTACTTTCGTTTTAGACGACCATGGAAGAAGAATCAGGTGTCGACGAGTCTGTAATATGGAAATATGCCGACGTCAGTAATAATGTTGTCACTTTACAAGAGCTTCAATATCGACGCCAGGCACTTGTAAATAAAAGAAACCGCATTTTGAATCAAATGCGTGTGGGTAATCCGCTTATATTTCAAAATCCTGTCCACCCAATACCGTGTACAGATACGAATATCGAAAACTCTATTGCTGATTGTGATACTTTGACCACAGTTTTAGAACCTGCCCCTAGCTCATCAGGTCTTCCGAAAGTCGTTACTGAGTCACTGTTGGATTTTTCGTCAGATGACTCTGTTGTTGACCCTGACTATGTTCCACTATCGCAAATTACAGATGTACAACCGATCGAATCTTTAGATCATATCGAATGGTTTCCTGAGAGAGATAATGAGGCAGAAGTTGCGAGACAGTCAAGATCGAGAAAAAGAAAAGCTGACCGGTTAACATGGAAAAGAGAGCTTAGTAGCAAAAATAGAATGTTAGGGAAAGAATATCTTGGATACAAGAAGATTGATAATAAATACCGTCAAACAGAATCTAAGCCTAAGAGAACCATGGGTTCTCTATGCAATTCACAGTTTTGTGCTCGTAGCAAGGTATTTTTTTGCTCACACCTGACACAAGAGATGAGACTGTCTATTTTTAATAAATTTTGGTGCATGTCATGGTCGGAAAAAAAGATGTTTGTGGCTTCTATGGTGGATAAAACTGTTACTCAGAGGAAAACCAAAGGTACTGACTCTAGACGTTCAAGTTCTAAAGCGTATTATTTTCAAATAGAAGGCAAAAGAGAAAGAGTCTGCTTGAGAACATTTATTAATACACTTGGTATAAGGGAATGGACGGTTCGCTATTGGCTTGGTGATGGAGGAAATAAAGAGAACCAGAAAAATGTGAGCACACCTTTATTAGTATCTACAGAGAGTAAGAGAGATTCTATTAAAAGCTATTTATCAGTCTTGCCTAAATTACCATCGCATTACTGTCGCAAAACGAGTACGAAGCAATATTTGGAGCCTTTAATTCAGTCCAAATCACAGCTTTATAATTTATATCTGGAATTTGCGTCATCATCATCCAAACCTGTTGCTTCAAGGAAACTTTTTTGTGACATTTTAGCAGAAGAAACCATAGGTTTGTTCCAACCTAAAAAAGACGCGTGTGATCTTTGCTGTTCTTATAAAGTGGGCAATGTCTTAGAAGAAGATTATCAGCGTCATATTGAACTCAAGAACTTGGCTCGAGAGGAAAAGGGCAAGAATAAACAAGCCGCTAAAAATGGAATCGTTCACACTGTTACTGCTGATTTACAAGCTGTAAAACTATGTCCTTATTTGGCGGCTAGTGCTCTATATTACAAAACCAAGTTAGCAGTGCATAATTTCACTATCTATAACCTTGGAACAGACGACGTCACATGCTATTGGTTCGATGAAACCACATGTGATTTGAAAGCTACCACTTATGCTTCTTTTTTTGTGGATTACCTAACAAATTTGTTAGATGAAAATGCAAAAGATGTAGTCATATGGACAGATGGTTGCACATCGCAAAATCGAAACAGTATCGTTTCAAATGCGCTACTTAGACTAGCCATGGATAAAAGTATTACAATAACACAAAAATATCTCGAAAGGGGACACACACAGATGGAGGTAGACTCTGTCCATTCTGTAATTGAGAGAAAGTTAAAAAACATAGAGATATTTTTGCCTTCGCAGTATGCATCATTAACAAAACAAGCAAGAAAAAATCCCTCTCCATACAAAGTTATTCAACCGGTTCATACGTTTTTCAAGGACTACGGGACTAAAGAATATCAAGTATATGACTCCATACGACCCGGTCGTACTGCTGGCGACGATTGTGTGGTGGACCTACGAGTATTAAAATATAATCCTGATGGGACTATTCAATATAAAAAACATTTCAAAGATGACTTAACTCCATTGCCACGAAGACCACGAAATATCTTAACACTTACAAACAGTGTTCCATTGCTGTTCTCATCTAGAGTGCCAATATTAGAAAGCAAATTTCTGCACTTACAGCAACTAAAAAACGTTATTCCTGGTGATTGTCATCAGTTTTATGATAACTTACCCTATAAGAAAAAATAAATATATTTTTTGATTATATAAATTCATAAAGAATGTGGACCTGTTGGATGAACCACTGTTTGATGTTCCTATTAATTGTTATGTTTTTTATTTAGATACACGAATATTTCATTTATTTTTTACTGGCTATTGAAATGCCTTTAATTATTTGATATGTAAGCTCTTTGTTTTGTTTTTTAGATCATTTAATTATACTAAGAAGTACCTAGCAAGTTTTTATAATGACGAGACTGATTTAAGCTAGTAACTACCAAATTTGAAATTATGAGACTGATTATTGAGTAAATATAACTTCTTTATATTAATATAATTCTGTTTTATTTTACCTCCAATTCCGCGTAAATGCCAAAAACATTCAAATAACAAACGCCTTATAAAAAGGAAAACCGCGTAAGTGAATTTTCTAGCTAAATATTGATGGGATTGAATTATATATTATAAAATATGTTAACTAATACACTTTTCTAAATACCTTAAAGTTCAGACAGGTATTTGATAAGTATATAAGAAGATATTTAGTTTTTTCGTTCTCCTGTAAAATTTGCCACAACTAAGTTACGCGGTATTGTCTATTGTTAGTTGCGCGGTATTGCAGTATCAGCGACGATATGCTAGGTATATAAATATTCAAAATGGCGCCCGCAAATGAAAGAAAAAGGGGGAATGTTGTTTTTATTTTTTCTTACCTTAGACATTGCCTGTACTTACTTAGTTAAATATTAAAATAAAACAATGTATATATTATATTATATTATAATATTACATAAGTAACAACAGAAATAACTTGTCAGTTAATAATATTAAAAAGTCTGAAATAAATTTATTATTATAAAAACAAAAACCCGACTGCTTAAAAGTAATCAACTGAAAAGAGAAAAACAAGTATCACAATATCTAAGTATATAAAATTCGACCGACTAATGCATTATTTTGTAAGCATAAGTACTTATATTATTAACTGACAAGTTAAATAATGAAATAACTACATATGTTTATTCAAATAAGTTAAACTAAATATTTGTTTATATTATTATGTTAATAATTTTATTATATGCTAATAATTTTATAGATAATTCAGAACGATACTTACCTACAGTATCTACATATTTAACAGCTATTGAGCATTTCAATAATACATACTGTTATTGTGAGTAACACTGTTTAGGACATTTTTAATGCTAAATCACGGCAGCCATTAATAAAATATAATATTTATTTATTATGGTGGCAAACAAAAAAGAAAATCACCTTTGTCACACTGATGTGAAAATCCAAACTTGAAGTAAGTAGGTATCATCTTCCTAAAGGAATCGGCGGCGTAGTACCGAACAATGATGATAGATGATCGATGGCGTAGTGGTTAGTGTAAGCGACTGCTACCCTGAGGTCGCGGGTTCGATTCCCGCACAAGTCAAACATTTGTGTGCATGAACATGGATGTTTGACTTGATCTGGGTGTTTATATGTATAATATGTATGTATTTACAAAAAAAAATGTATATATGTATGTTTATCCATTGTCTAGTACCCATAGTACAAGCTCTGCTTAGTTTGGGCTACATGGTGTTGTGTGTATGTGGTAGAATGTGGTAGAATTTCATAGTGTTGGTAAGTTCCAGAGGCTCACATCACTCGAAATTTCCGAATGGTGCATCTTTATTTGCCGGGCGTAGGTGCTGCTACTATCATAGGTAACTCTCACTTACAGACAGGAATCTCTACATCAATTATTTAAAATACCATTTTTCTCTTCGCGGAAAAACGACTTCGGCAAAGGATATAGGGGAGACACCAGCTAGATAGTCAAATGACAAAATATAATCAAAATTGCAGGACACTATATCCATGAGACTGACGCAACATCGATAAAAATGGAGTAGTCAACTCAAGGCGAGTACTTCATAGTGGGTAGAAATATGCTTAATAATGAATGAAAACTGATAATAATGTTATCATTTTGTTTTGATGAATCAGCATATTTATTTCCAAATTTCTCACAGCTTGTAATAATATAAGCCGTGATAAATAAGTTCTACAAATAGACCGAATCCAGCAGAATCAGCGTGACAATGTTACACACAGCACATCGGTCATCTTTAATCTATATACAAATAAATAAAATTGTCTGTTTGTAATGTCAAAATAACAGTTTTTTACTAAATGTTTATTATAAAACAATTTTTTACATTTTGTCTGTCTATGTATATGTCTGTTTATTCTGGCTAATCTATGAAACGGCTGAACCGATTTTGACAGGACTTTCACTGGCAGATAGCTGATATTTTAAGGAGTAACTAAGGCTTGGGCTCTTATTTTAGAAAATAATTAGGGTTTCGGGTAATAGATATATATAAGAATTAAAACTTTTGTTAAATGCCACGCGGACGATGTTGCAGGTAACATGGTCGCTGGTATATATGATAAACGTGCATCTTATCTGATATCGATTAATAACCATAGGTACACATATACCACAATATTTATCTATGATAGTTTTTATTATACTAGGAAAAGATTGACTTATGGTTCCATAATCATTTCCTAGTATAATTTATTTAATCTAAATTTCTTTATGCATCAGCGAAAGTCCTTTAATAAAATCCCATTACAATAGCTAACTGCCTATTAATCAAAGTAAATATAGTTTCAGCAGGCGTAGTAGGTACTCTGGCTTCGTTCACTGATATGTCATAATTATATCTGACAGCATGGAGTCTTCTAATAAAATCATATCTGTAATATTGTCTGTCTAGAAATGACGGCGGGACAGTGTTAATAAGAATTGACAATAATATATCTGATCTAACCATTAATTCAGCACGCGCTGATTGTATATTTTTATATTTTAAAGTATATTATTAAAAAGTGAATTGTAAAATTATTTTAAGAATTAAATAATCTTTAAACCGATCCTTTTTAAGTACCTACCTACTATGTATTATATAACAACAAAGTAGGATCCAATAATCACTAAATTAATTACATAGTTTAATATAGATTCCATCCTATCTATTAACAACTACCGCTTATATGAGTTCTATTTAAAACTAGGCAGGTGGTCTGTAGATATTGATCAATGTAATCTCGCACCTAATCCAATAATATAAGTACGTGAATCAACACTTGAGTTAATTTTACCTACGCATCATTTATTATGAAACTTAAGATATTATTGTAGTTGATTATCTACCAGGGTGTGTACATTGAACGAAAGACTAAATGTGTTTAGCTAGAATCTATAATAATATTATAAAGCTGAAGAGTTTGTTTGTTTGTTTGCTTAAACGCGTTAATCTCAGGAACTACTGGTCCGAATTAAAAAAATATTTTAGTGGCTAGCCTATTTATTCGAGGAAGGCTATATAACATTACGCTATAACCCACGGGAGCGGCGCAGTAATGATAAACGCGAGTGAAACCGCGGGCACATCTAGTATTAAAATATATTAGTTTTAGTTGATTTTCGACTTGGTTATATATTTCGATCGAGAGACCAAATGCGCTCTGCTAGAACACTACAATATGTTCCTTTGGCCACTAAAATCCATTGAAATCCATCAATCGATTTTGTGGTCATTTATATTCAACCAATATTGATGACGTATGTGTATTATAGGAAATATATAAATAAATACCTAAATTATGTATTTAAATAATATTTAATATTTTTCATAAATGTCTAAACAAAACACTGAAATAGAATCATAAATGTGTTTGTAAAAAGTTATCGTACCCCGACGAGTCAGAAATTGTAACATAATAACGTGACATACACTTATATAGGTACAGTCGGCCAAAAACCCACCCTTCGATTGAGGTTCATTTGAATGTCATGAAACAACAAGGTCGATTTTCCCTTGCAATAATATTATGACAGTGACCATTGCTCTCTTTGTCATATATAATATTTACGAGACGTCATGTTAGAAGTAGAGTTAGAAAAGTCAACCTTAGCGATAATTAACACAGAAACTTTTGTCAAAACTGGTAGACCACTTTTTTGGCCGACCGTACTCGCTTGTGACTTCACATTACCTGGAGGTGGTAGGTGATCTCAACTAAACTATAAATGTGATTCATAACAGATTGAATTATGGATAGATAGACACATGATGATGGTACAAAATCTAGATATAATTATATGTACTGATAGGTACACTGAATGATGTTATGTTTTTATTAATTTTTACTCAATGACTTACTTAAGGAGTTAACTTAGCCACTTACAATACCTAATCTTTATTATCGACCCATCAACGTATGTTAGTAGAAAACTTAAACTAATGTCAGTAAAAATACATGAAGCTATCGCGTTTGTGATATTTTATGTGGAAAACATAATTAATTGTCTATAGACAAAACATTAGTAAATCTAGTTAATCAGTTTTGCTGTAATCCGAATCTTGAGCGATTAAAACTTCGGGCCATCGCGCGGTGACTGCAGGCAGCAGCGACGAAGGACACAACAGCAGTTCTTGAATGGAGCCTAATGAATAACTGCCAAGACAGTTCAGAACCCACTCGTAGTTAACCGGCACTATGCTTTGCTCCATCGCGAGGTCTGGAATAAATCAAAGTGAAAAAATTTCTTTTAGGAAAAAACCTGTGTCTCGGGGGACTTTACAAACATTCAAACAACAGACACAAAGAACATCCTGACTCAAAACAACCATTTGTGGATCACACAAATTACTGTACCGCGTGGTGATCGAACCCACAACACTCGGCGCGGCGGCAGTAGCGAGGCGACCATTGGAACCGCTACACCATCCGGGCAGTCAACTACTTGTATAGTCAGCGACATAAGTAGCTAAACATTACACAAATTTAAACAGTATTTTTTTAATGAAAATTTTCTTATTATTGTCCAAAAGTAATGAATTGTGACTAAAATAACTATCCTGTAAGTTAATGCGATAAAAGATGAGAAATTACAATTATTGTGTATAATAGAGCACTTCAAAATTCCAGGAATGTTTATCGAAGTACCGCGTAACCGCGTGGCTGGACTTCTACTTTATTGAGCTTTAAGTAGTTACTAATTCCATTTTTGGTTTTTTTGGCCGGGTATTGGCTACTAGACTAGTTTGCCAGATCACAATTGTCTCTTCTATCAACTGACCTTCACCTATGATCTATCCTTTCACTTATCATACGGTTACACATACATTTTTGTACACCGCACATGATTATTTAAATACTGCCACATATACGTATTTATATAATGAGGTAGGTATTTGTTATGTTTGATGAAATAAGTGTGTGTAAATGAATTTAATTAATGACTAACTGAATGCCAAGAGCAATGCCAATTAACATTATTCATACAAATGCAAAACCGAGACAGCAATACATCAGCACAAAATATTACAAATAATTTATTAATGCAGAAAAAAAACTACTTGATGATTGGTGTGCTAATAGTGAATATGAGTGAGGATGGATGGATGTTTGTTACTTTTCCACGCAAAAATTACTGAACCAATTGCGATGAAACTTGGTATGTAGCTGGCGACCTAGATTATCTTATCTTGTGTGGGGGCCAGTCAGTACAGACCGGCGACATTTCGAACCAGTGGGATCTTTTGTGTCGACTTCCCCAATAACGACTGTCATAGATCTTCTTGGCAGCCGGGACCGACGGCATAACGTTCTCTCCGAGGCACGGAGCAGGCGATAATTGTCAATCAATACGCACATAATTTCGAAAAGTCATATAACTTCCGAAAGTCAGTAGTGCGTGACGTAGGTTCGAACCCGAGACCCTCTGCATTGCAGTCTGTTGGTCTCCCCACTGAGCTATCGCTGCTTTGATCTGGATTAACACATAGGCTAGGCATAGGGACGTACCCGAGTGAAAGCGCGGGGGGCAGCTAGTCACCCTATAAAATATCGCAGCACAATAAACCTGTGTTGTACTTTCACGGTGAACAAGGCTGTCAGCAACGTAGCTCTATCGTCACTCTAGTGGTATAGCAATAACAATTCTTTTGGTATCGATTATTAGATTTTCAAAGAATAGGTCCTTTTAAATTGAAACGTCATGGCCCGTGGCTTAAGTTTGCGGTTATGTTTGCGTCATTTGCGAGTCAGACAATGTGCTGTGGGATAAAAGATTTAGATGTTAGAATTTTTTTTGTCGCATTACTGTGTCAACGAAAAATATTCTTGTTAGACGTTAGTTTAGAAGTAGGCTTACTTGGCTATTAGATACGTGTAACCTAAAACATAGTTGACATACGTTATGAAAGCTGTTGTTTCACGAGTTTGTTCATGTATGTCTTATAGGTACTAATATTTATTTTTACAGTAAATGCTGTATGTGTCTACTTGCCAATAATTTGCAAATGCTTTCATTATTTTTTTTAAATAACCTCTTCTACCGGCACCGTTTGAATAATTCCTATGTCGCGGAGGACTTTACGAACATTCAAACAACGAACACAGAGATCACCCAGATTCGGAACAACCATTTGTGAATCACACAATTTTTTATACCGTGTGGGTATCGAATACACAATACTCGACGACTCCGTCGAGTATTGTGTGTGAAACGGCGAGATGACCACCTATTCCACTACGGTGCGGTAGTTAAAAAGATAACAATCAGTTCAAAACAGACAACAAGGAAGCCTAAAATCGTGACGATAATCTACAAAGAAAAACTATCAGCGATACTTAATATTGAAACACGCATCTGTCTAAATATGGCACCGATGCTTATCGATCGTTATTGTTGCGTGGCACGTGGATTACAATTGGCAGTGCTTTTAACATTTTGTTATTGTACAATGTATCTATATAATGCGCATTTGGCATTCATATAAACCTACTATCATTAACCACATGATTACCTATTCTTAGCAAATTATTTATATTATCATCACCCAACACCGCCAACAAAATAACACCATATGAGACTTCAAATTAAGGAGCTATCGATTTATGGTGACTAAAATAGTAATTTTCATGTTAAAAGCTACATGCCCATAATTATTTATATTAGGCAATATAATTATATATTTCTTGTGACGACATTAGATATTGACGTCATAAAAATCTTATTTGCGCATAATATTTCTTTTAATTACAATTTTATCAATATAATAATGTCGGGGTCTCCTAACACAAGTAATGTTTACTTAAAAGGAGTAGGTACCCCAACTATTGATTATAAAATAGCACATAAGAAAATGATAATAAACAATTTTTATTTTATGTATTTTATAATGATGTACATTTATATAACAGCTATTTGCTTTAGGAAATTCTGAATAATACTACAGGCTTGCGGAGTTGGCAAATGTGCCTTGTAGACAGTAGGTACTAGGATCTTTCCCTTACCTAGATATGCAAAGATAGAACTTTAATATAGATAACCTCTCGGAGATTCACAAATTGCGTTTTTAGAGTTCGAATAAACTCTTAAACAACAGTTTTGTCCGTCCGTCCGTCCGGCTGTCAGTTATACAACTTTCAACTCAAGAACCGTAAGAGCTAGAGACTCGCCGTCAACGCCATTAGACTCAGCATAGTTGATATACCCCGAAATGATTATGACCTTTGACTTCTGACCTCAAGGTCACGTGATACCATTTTTTCAAACTCTAATATTTACGGCAATTTATTGCCGTTTCTCACTTTTTATAGTATAATAATGCAATTAACATATTTTTCTTATTACTATAATATAAATTACAACTATTTTATTTAAGTTTAATTATTAATACATTTACGTTCAGGCAAATATTACACTGAAATTAAATTACTTTATACAGATGTTATACCGGTTAATTTAATTAGGTACAACTGTTATCTATTTACATATAATTAAAAATATATATGTTTACACCATTCGACTGATATTTTTAGCTGTGGTCACTGAGAGAATAATGAATATAAAGTAAATATCTGCTAAAAACAGTTGAAACGTCATCATTAGCATAAACCGCAGTAAAATCCGTTTAAATATGGTTAAGTTTTAATTTTATCAGATTCTTGACGACCTGGTTATTTCACCAGTGAATTGTACTAATGTAATAAATGTAAAATATGTTTAAATGTTACTCAATTATGCGTAAACCATTGAACAGACTGAGATAAAACTTAACATACAGATACACCATGTTCATGGATTAACACATAGGATATGTTTTATCGGCATATACATTCTGGAATTAAGTATTATCTATGAATACTGGAAAATAAATAAATAGCAGCGAACGCTTAGTCGGAAATCGTTGGACTGTTACGCAGAGGTCTCGAGTTCGATCGACCAAGGCGCACATCTCTGACTTTTCGAAGTAATACGCATATTAAATAGTTAATTGTCGCTCGCTTTAACGGTGAAGGAAAACATCGTGAGTAACCTGCATGTTTGAGAATTCTCCACAATGTTGTCGAAGATATGTGAAGCCTGCCAACCAGTGTGTGGTGGACTATGGCCTAACCCTTCTCACACTGATAGGCCCGAGCCCAGCAGTGGGTAAGTTTAATACAGGGCTGTTATTGTAATATACTGAATAAATAGTTCAATAAACTTCTTGTTTGTAACTTTATTAGTTACGAACAGACAGATCATTTTTATTTCAGACGGTATCAACGGTGCCAAACAACAAAAAGCGCTCATTACTAGTAGCAAGGTTATTAGTTAAATGAATATGCAGCGTAATAAACGTAAAAACTGCCATCATAAGAAAAAAGACGTATCTAGAATTAATTTAAATTAAGATTATTAACCTATGTCATTCAAATCATTAAAAATAGACGAATATAATATAAAATACTGGAAGATACGTCTTTTATGACGACAGAATTATGGAGATTCTAATTTTATCAAACATAATTTATATTTATTAAGTGGGTATATTATCCTATAGGGATCGATCAAGTGATACGTAAGCAAGATTTATTAGCCAATCATAAAGTCTCCCTTTCTCTTGCGCTTACCCTCCGTCCTATGCTTGACTAATCATTAATATAATTTCACAAAAAGTTGAGAATTTGTCTAATATCCTTCCGATTTTGAGCAGAGTCAAGTAGGGTTGCCATATATGTATTTTCAATTCAGATTCTATTGAATTTTATAAACTGTAAACATAAATTAAACATAGAAATATTCGCCATCCAAACCCGTCCTCTATGTCATCACAAATAAGCAATTCATAAATCCCCTCACTCCCATTAGTGACGTAATTCTTGAACGACCTCATACTTTATTTCCAAACATGAATGAATCTCAATCTTACAGATAAATCGGTCCTCTTGCGTGTGCTCTGGCTCGGCCAGCAACAGAGCGGGCGCTGCGCTCTCGCCCGACACCCGCACTTGTTTCATATCCTTCACCACGCAGCCGCCGGCCGCCTCCAGCATACTCTGAAAATAATAATAACAATATGACTATAACCACTTATCTAAAACTAAATATTTTTTGGTCAAGGGCTGTATGAGTATGAGATTTCATTATCGTATCCAACAATAAGGACTTGCCACCAGGAAATTCTCACACTGATTCGAGTTTAGAAAGCCTGTGTCCGAGTCGGATTACAATGTATCATGGAACATTACTACCTAGTTTTAAGTGATTCTATTGATTATGTTATGTAGTGCGGCTGTTTGATGTTCCTTCTTAAGCAACAAGTATCCTAAAAACGCTCATGCATTTAACCGACATTCAATGCTATGTAAATAATTATTAATAAGCTCATATTTACTGTTCTACCGTATGTTATGTGCAACTTCAAACATTCATTTCTTTACCCCGGGCTCTTGTTACGTGCAGTCTATATTCTATAGTAGTTTACGTATGCAATATACAAACAAACCAGATAAAAATATAAACTATCAAATATTTGTAAGCATGGTACTCACCTTTAAGGTATTAACATCTAATACGCTAAAAGGTTGCATACAGTAAAACTTGATATTTTGAAATAGTTTTTGTTTCGCAACACGAGAACGCTTCGGTCCTGGTTCACCCGTACTGTCCAAAGCTTCGAAGTGTACCTGACAACAAAATAATAATACTTAATAAAAACTGATAAATTACATTAATACTCCAAGCCACGTCAATGCTGCGGCATTATAGTATAAAACATAAAAATGCCAGGCAACCTTAACGACGCGCAGTCCAAGTTCATAGAAAATTTGTTCTAATTATTTTCTAGATATAGCGAAAAAGGAGATGTTTATTGGTTTTCGAGAAAGCCATTGACAAAAACCACACAAGAGTATAGATTTTTAAAATGAAATAAATCATTCAAGTAAAGGAGTCAAACTGCAACTGGATGGTTTAGGTTTGTTAGGCAAGGATGATTTACTAGCTGATAATCGTGACCTTGCTTGTGTTTTTATATATCCTCGTCCTTCATTAGGATTCAGCAATGTCTGAGTTTGGACCAAAATGAAAGAAAAATCATTTTTAAATATATCACATAATCGTAGGCAAACCACATTGATGGAACAGCTGGGTATGTATATTTATATACTGGGGCTCTAAAATTATTGTGCACTATCCCAGTGCTATCTTATCTTATGTATGGGGGCCAGTCAGCACAGACCGGCGACACTTCGACCCATTGGGATCTTTTGTGTCGGCCCCAAGATTTATCCCTTAGCTATCTCCCTATGAATGTACTGCATCAGTCGTAGCGTACACTTCAGAGGGAGAAGCCTGAAGTCCTCAGGGTTTGCGATATGCCAATCCCATCAGACCCATCCTCAATCCAGCCAACGCGTCGCATTCACATAGTAGGTGCGATATGGACTCGTCCTGTTCACCACAGGCTCTGCAGATCGAATTGTGAGCCAATCTCAATCTGCACAGGAAGTCGTTGGTGCCAAAATGGCCAGTGAACGCTCCTGTGAGCAGGCGTATTTAGCTCTTGTTATACCCGCAGAACTTCCGGGTGAACATCCCAGTGCTAACAAAAATGGTTAAGATAACAGATAATATTGTGACATACCTATGAGTCTCCCCATGAACATGGCTGCTGTAAAGCAACCGAAACGTCGGGGCAAAGTGTAAACTTAAATATAAATAGTTTTAATTAAATTAAATAGCTTAAATAGTAGTAAAGTTCAATAATAGTACTATAAGAGTTTTCAAACTTATATTATAAAAGTGTTTTAAAGTAAAATATGAAGGTAGATATTCCATTGCAAGAAACTGGGTTGACTGTAGTACAATCAAAACTTTATTAAGAGATACAGTATTGAAAATCAAAATAGTTATGAGGTTGTACCACCAACTAATCAAGATAGGTAGATTACAATATATCATACTCTTCTTTTATTTGGTTTTCGCACTATCAAATCCTAGATCATATGTATAAAAAATCACGTTTATTAAACTCAATCATATATTATGCCGGCGCTTCACATTGGAACTGATTTGAGTCCATGCCTGGCTATAAATTGAATAGCTAAATATTGTAACCAAGGTATGCGGCCACACATTCGCTGCAATGCCTTTTGGCCAATATACTAGCCAAGAGCATTGGAAATTATTAGACCATTGGACATTTGGACATTTGAGCAGGTTTCTTTGCGAGCTGCAGTCATGTCGGACGGCCAACTTATCGCTCTGGCTTCTTAAGCCCATGAATTGACCACATATTATTATTATTTAATAAATCAAGCTCAGCGGAAATAAAACCAAGGAAAAGGCGATTCTGGATGATAAAAATGTACGCTGATCGAATGAAGTAAGTATATTTAGAACATTAATTGCATAAGTATCATAAAAAATTACATAACAGCTACGTATATTAATAAATATGTTAATTTAATAATAAATTAATTATATACGTTTGTTGATTTCAGAAATGGCGAAGGACAGAATTTGAAGAAGAAAGAAAGAAGAAAGAAAGAAAGAAAAATGATTTATTTTGGTACCCAAAAAGGACACATTAAACAAAAAATAAAAATAAAAATGAAGAAATACAAAATAAAAGCAGAACAATAAACAAGGAAAAACAAAAATAAATAAAACTAGAAAAATAAAACTAATACTAAATACTATAATTTCATTTCATTTCTGCTCACTGGCAACACCACACCTTACCCAATGGCTCCCACCAAGTCAAGGCTAGTTATTGTGTTGTCAGTAATGTCAGTAAGCAGAAATAAACTATTGTTTAAATATAAGTTTGACTTAAATTTTAAAAGTAATATGAAGGTGTGTGTCCTATTAGTTCCAAAATTTGGATATCGCTCAGCATACGTTGCGATTTGTCAAATCGCAACACTGATATTCTGCGAAATCCAATTTGCTAGTCGACTTGATTCACTAACCTTCAGGACAGTTTGAGAACTTTTGTCGGATGTCGTTGTTTAATTTTGAATTTCTGCTTCAGAAAATTGGTCCAGTAATAGCAAAGAAAGATACAAGTTGGAGACAGGTTATACCAATTAAAGTTCGCTTAGCAGTAACATTAATGTTCCTGGCCACAAGCGATACATATAGATCTCTGCATTTTCTATTTAGAATATCGAAAATTGTACCCGATATTTGCAATGCGATTATTAATGCTCTCCATAGCGAAATGAAGGTAAGATTTTATTATTTTACATATATATCTCTGCCATCTGTGATGAATTGATGATTGAGACAAGTCAAAAATTAACATTTTACAGGAGATCGTATCACTCATCACAGGAGGCACAGAATTATAATCAGTACTGATAGCGGCTGAAAATGTAAAACGAATTTGTTAATTGTTTTCTAACAACAGTAATCTTATGTATTTAATTGTACGTATCTATAGTAAAATATGAATTGTGTATTTGCTATAAGTAAATGTTAATAATAAGTTTTAATTGTAATAAAAAATTTCGGTAATAAATAATTATCTAAGTTATTTAATTGTATCTATTGTAAAATATTAATTGTGTATTTGCTATAAGTAAACGTTAATAATAAGTTTTAATTGTAATAAAAAATTGCGGTAATAAATAATTATCTAAGTTATTTAATTGTATCTATTGTAAAATATTAATTATGTATTTGCTATAAGTAAATGTTAATACATACATACATAGATTCACGCCTGTTTCCCAGAGGGGTACGCAGAGACTACGGATTTCCATTATCTACGATTGTGATACACTTCTCTGGCTTCATTCACTTTCATTACATTCCTCATACACGCTCGCCGGTTTATGGTGCTCTTAACCTGGGCTTTATCCAGAACGTCTCCGATCTGATCAAGAAACGTTCGCCTAGGTCTTCCTCTTGCGACTGTTCCATTCGCACTAGCCGTATAAATTTTCTTAGTCAGTATTTTCTCGTCCATTCTTTCTACATGCCCAAACCAGCTTAACATACTCTTTTCTATTCTCGTCACTATAATAATATAATGATTTTATTTACGACTATATCCACTTTTATGCCGCGTCTCTCTCTAATCATACTTATTGGTAATAACAAGTTAATGTTAATAACAAGTTTTAATAGAAATTCTAAAAAAAATTGCGAATATAAAATGCTTGATTTATTTAACTTACCTCCGTGTTTATTGTTGATTTGCAATCATAATTCTACCCCAAAAAGGAATCCATACTTTGGTATGCAAACCAATTACGTAGTTTGATAAATTAGATCTGCACCAGCGCATGATTTTAATAAATTTTTCCATTTCTTTAAATGGTACCTGTATGTTGTCATCATTGATTCTTTTTTCTTTTTGAGATCAGCGACGGTTAGATCATCTACACACGTCATTCTACGTATTCTTTTCCAGGAGTCTGCCACAATATTTTTATTTTTGTGATATTTATTTGCCGGGTTCCACAAAGTTGCAAGCCATCCTTGCGACCCCTACACATGGGAAATGATTCGTTGGCCCACGACGCAAAAGAGGAAGCCGATCTTCTGGGCAAACTTTTGCGTCCAACTCGATTTTGGATGACGGGGGACAAAAACCGCCTACTATACCGCGGTGTGACGGTTGTATGCCGGATATCCAGTTCTACCAACGCTCAGTACGCTTAGCACTTTTATCCCTTGATATCCATAAATCGAGTGGACGTAATGGAATCCCTCCTATTGTGTTAAAGATGTGCGCTCCTGAGTTGGCGCCGGTATTAACGCGACTATTTCGGCTATCTTACTCTTCTGACGTAGTCCCGACATCATGGAAGTCAGCATTGGTCCACGCGATCCCAAAAAAAGGCGACCGCTTAAATCCGTCCAACTACAGACCGATAGCCATAACCCCCCTTTTCTCGAAGATAATGGAATCCGTTATCAACTGTCAGCTCTTACGGTACCTAGAGGTTCATCAGCTGCTTAGTGACCATCAGTACGGTTTCCGTAAGGATCGGTCGGCTGCTGATCTTCTAGCATACCTAACACATCGTTGGGCACAGGCGATCGAGACAAAGGGGGAAGCCTTGGCGGTTAGTTTGGACATAGCGAAGGCCTTTGATCGTGTCTGGCACAAAGCGCTTCTTTCGAAGCTCCCTTCCTATGGGCTTCCCGAGAGATTATGCGAATGGGACACTAGCTTTTTAGCAGACATTAGCATTAAGGTCGCCGTCGACGGTGAATGCTCTAACTCCATGCCTGTAAATGCTGGTGTCCCGCAAGGCTGTGTGCTATCGCCTACTCTGTTCCTCCTCCATATCAATGACATGTTGCAAATAAGCAAAATTCATTGTTATGCGGACGACAGCACGAGCGATGCTTTCTATACCAGCCGCGCTAACATCTCTCGGGAAAACGTCATTGAAGGCCGAAACAAACTTATTTCTGAAATTGAGACCTCTTTAAAGAAAGTCTCAGATTGGGGCAGACTTAATTTGGTCCGATTTAACCCCACAAAGACACAAGTCTGCGCATTCACCGCTAAAAAACTTCTGTTGATCGTGTCTCCCTCCTCGTTTTGAGCACATCTCCATAACTGCCTCAGCCAATATTGGAATACTTGGTGTCGACACATCGAGTGAAGTCCAGTTCCGCGGCTATTTAGAGGGTAAGGCTAAATTAGCTTCGAAAAAGCTTGGCGTGCTCAACAGATCGAGACAGTATTTCACGCCGAGCCACCGCCTACTACTTTACAAGGCGCAGGTTCGGCCTCACATGGAATACTGTTTTCATCTTTGGGCAGAAGCACCCCAGTACCAGCTTCTACCTCTAGACCGCATTCAACGGAGAGCGACTCGAATCGTCGGCTGCCCCGTTGTTTCAAATCTGCTAGGCCACTTGGCGCTGCGTAGAGATGTGGCCTCGCTATGCATCTTCTATCGCTTGGGGAGTGCTCCGAGGAATTGTTCGTACTGATCCCTGCCGCCTCTTTTCGCCATCGTCCTACGCGACAGAATTTCCATTCCCATCATTTAGATGATTGGCAGTCCACAACTGTGCGCTTTTCCAGAAATTTTCTGCCTCGCACAACTAAACTGTGGAATGAACTGTCGCCTGCGGTATTTCCGGACCAATACGACCTACAAACCTTCAAGAAAAAAGTAAAAGTACTCCTTTTTAAAAGGCGGGCAACGCATTTGTAACTCCTCTGGTGTTCCGGGTGTCCATGGGCGGCGGTAATCGCTTACCATCAGGTGACCTGTCTGCTCGTTTGCCACCTATTACATAAAAAAAAAAGGTTCTTCCATACGGTATAGTTCGATGAACTCTAAAACTTTTTCGTTCGACCACTCGGTATTTGTAGAATCCATGTTGCACGCACGTTCAGCGCAGCGCGTACTAATGCAACCAATGTGTGGATCGAGAAGCAACGTTGGAACCAAGCCTTTAAACATGTACAAAAACCGACACAAGGCGGGTTGACATTGGCTATTGGACGCAAAGTTTCGTTTATGTTTAATACCTGTCCAAGACAGCCCAAGACCGATCCACATGGGTGTGTTGGAACCAAGACGATAACTTGTAGCCAATACGGCCAATGTGAAGCGCCGGATTTATGTTGAATCCTGATAAGCGGCAATGTTTAAATGTTAAGAACAAATACAATATTTACCTCATCAACTATTGATTTATTCCGCAGACAACTATTTATCCAGTCAAAGGATACAATCCATTTCGACGCCGCCAACGCGCACATGTATTTAACAGACCTGAAATAATAATAAAAATGTTATGAGGCGAGACGGAAACGTGCCGAAAGTTCCTTCATGGAAATGCAGCATGTTACAATATCAGATCAGGCGATCTTATAAGGCCTTTTGGCTAAAACAAAACTGCAATATTTTTAGGTGTATTGTTTTTAAACTAGTAGATAATAATTTAACAGTGAGAATTTGGACCTAAAAACATATTAATACAGCTAATTGCTACTTAGATAGATCAGGTAAATATAATCATCTGTAGGTAATGAATCTTAAGGTTGTTGATGGCATGGCCGAATAAAAAAGAAGTTAAATTATACATAAATATATTGACAAATATTATTTCCTAATTAGCTTACGATAATTTTCATCACCAATAATGTATGTATGATCCTTAAAATAGTCACACTTGGCTGTTAGACTCTGTATAGTTGGTTTAACTTACCTCTGTGATTTCTTTTCTTCATCAACACCAACTACTAGATGCGTTATATTTTTCGTATACTTGTCAACATAAGCCCATTTGTGTTCAGCACAAAGAATTTTAACTTTTGCTATTTCAGCAGATGTCAGACAAGAGGCGGCTAGACAATAGTTTATTTTTTCAGTCGACACTATGCTCCTAGTCATGAGCGGTCTGGCTGCGGGCGTTGTGGGCGTTCGTTCGAATGCTTTACTCAAGAATTCTTTTTCTTGCGTTGTTTTTGCTATAACTTCCGAAGTCGGACAAAGCGTTTGTTCAGGATCATCATCATCTTCATTCTGGTTATCAAAATTAAGCGACTTCCTTGCCATCGGTGTAGACTTATGTATGATATGATCAGCAAATTTGGTGATAGTCAAAGGTGTTTCAAGTGTTAGTTTCTTCCCTTTAGTTTCAACAAAAGTTACATCTCTTAGGCTTTTGTTAGAATCTGTCACTGTATCTGTTAAATTGATGATACTTTTGATGCTTTGACCAGAGGCTTTAGAAGGAATCTTTTTTGTAGCACTTACTTGTGATAGGTTCGATGTACTTGACCGTTTGAGTTTTGGAATTGATAAATCTCTGTAAAATAAGGTTATTTTAATTAAAATTATTTGAAATCATGACAAACCTATTGACAATTTTTAGCTTAAGCTTACTTTTGAGGTGTTTCTTCCACTACACTTCTGTCAGAATCATCATAATCTTGAGAGTTTTTATTTGATTTATTTTTCTTGTGCAACCCATCATTGCTTTCTTGTGAAGAATCTAAATTACGACAAAGAACTGGTGTAAGCAATTCTTCCACTTGCTGAGGCATCTGGAATATATAAAATGCAAATAATTAGGCTACCAAAAAGTAGTAGTGGCCAACTATAGAAAAATATTAAGAAACGCATATAGCTGCGGTGTACATGCCACAAAGCTTTATCTCATATCTATCTTGTTAGATTTCAGACTACACGCAACTAGTACAGGTATCAAACAAAATCAGATCAACAGAGTATAATTTGAAAGAGCTGCATAAACTTTAAAACTCAAAATTAAGGCGTCATTTATTTTATTTCACGTACTTACATGACGCCTATAAGTTTATGTTAAAATCAAATGATTTGATATTTTACAATGCATCTTTAGTGACACTATTTGCTCAATGTAAGAAGTTTAATGATAAAGTGGTGAGGAATGAACTTTGGTCGGTATTGTCCATGTATGGAGTGAATAGCAACCTCACGCGAGCTCTGAAATCTCTTTTTGACGATTCCAGAGCTTGTGTTAGGATAAATGGGACCTATACAGAATAGTTTAGTATCGAAAAAGGTGTTAGATAAGGATGTGTAGCGTCACCCTGGCTGTTTAACCTATACATGGACAATTGTTTGAAAGATTTAAAATATTGTGAATGGGAATTATGAATGAATGAGTTAATAAGACTTGTCTAATGTCATGGTGCTTTTGAGAGTAAAGGAATGAAAATGATACATTCATTTTCATTCCTTTACTCTCAAAAGCACCATGCACCACCAAGCAAGATAAAAGTAATGGTATTTGAAAATGAGGAGTGCATGACGATGTGTAATATAATGATTGCTAGAGAACAAGTGAGACTATAAGTGTCTCCATTTATGCATGGAAATGAAAGTTGGGTATGGCAAAAAAAGCATGAGAGCAGAATAAAATCCGTAGAAATGAGAGCGCTGAGAGACATATGTGGTGTGACTCTGAAAGATAGAATAAGGACGACACTTCGACCCATTAGGATCTTTTGTGTCGGCCCCAAGATTTATCCCTTAGCTATCTCCCTATGAATGTACTGCATCAGTCGTAGCGTACACTTTAGAGGGAGAAGCCTGAAGTCCTCAGGGTTTGGATATGCCAATCCCATCAGACCCATCCTCAATCCAGCCAACGCGTCACATTCACATAGTAGGTGCGATATGGACTCGTCCTGTTCACCACAGGCTCTGCAGATCGAATTGTGTGCCAATCTCAATCTGCACAGGAAGTCGTTGGAGCCAAAATGGCCAGTGAACGCTCCTGTAAGCAGGCGTATTTGGCTCTTGTTATACCCGCAGAACTTCCGAGTGAAGCCTATGGCTCTGTTTGCAATGAATTTCTTGGAGTGTTCCAGACCCCTAAGGGCCATCCACTCTAGCCTGTGTTTATCATTGCCATATGCATTCAAAGCTGATAGCCCTTTATGTAGAGGCTGCATGGAGACCGAGGAGACACCGGCTGACGTGCTGCTACATTGCAAAAGCGTGAGCAACCAACGGGCGAAACTACTAAACAGTCCAGAAACGATGAAGGAAGTACTGTGCAACACCGGTCCCCTATTGTCTTTCTGGACGGAGCTGAGGTGGTATGAGTAACCGAACAACTTTTCGCGTCGGTCACTTACGCACAATGGCCCAATTGAGTGGCTAAGTGCGGATAACACACGTCCAACTAACTAACTAACTATGCATTCAAAGCTGCCTTGACGGTGCTCTCAGAGAGTCCCACGAATGGCTCGGGACCCACAAACAGTTGCTCCGAGCCGTTTCTGGGTAATATATAATATAAGAATAAGGAAATAATGACAAGAATATAAAAGGGTATGTTAAGCTGGTTTGGACATGTAGAAAGAAGGGATGAGAAAAGACTGACTAAGAAAGTTTATAAGGCTTGTGTGAATGGAACAGTTGCAAGAGGAAGACCTAGTGGAAAGTTTCTTGATCAGATCGGAGACGTTCTGGACAAAGGCCAGGTTAAGAGCACTTAAACAGGCGAGTGTGTATAAGGAATATGATAAATGTAAATGAAGCCAGATAAGTGTGCCAGGATCGTAGCAAATGGAAATTCGTAGTCTCTACCTACCTCTCCGGGAAACAGGCGTAAATCTATGTATGTAAGAAGTTTAATACACATATTACATGTGACCAACATCAAACTCCAAGTAAAACTTACTTTATAAATTTTAGATATCTCACAATTTTCATCCTCCTTTTCCATAATCGAAAAAACGTTTTCACTGTGCCTCGCATTGAAGTACTCTTGTAAGTTAGTAGCTGGTATTTGACTATTAGATTGATTTGTACTTTTGATTGTTTGTGTCTTGTGTACCTGAGATGCATCTTTACTTTTAATTTTATCCTCACTAATTTTATTATCTGTTGACTCTCTGACATGCCTTGTATCCTGACTTTTCCTGATGTCTTCTATATCAGCATCAATGTTAGCAAACACTTGTCCCATGATGACATCATAGTTTATGGGTTCACTATCAGGTGGTGTGTTTTTATCTTTTGCTTTTTGTTGTGTAGCTTTAACTTTCTTATTTTTCGGTAATACTTCTTCATCTGTATTCTCCCTATTTCTCTTTTGTGTGTTTCTTTGAGTTCTTAATTTGCTACATGCCGTAGAAATCAAAATCTCCGAGGGTGCATGTTCTTTTAGAACTTGAACAGTCCCTTCCTTAACAGAACCACTATTAAATATATCTAAATCATTCAAATCATCTAAATTTTCCACATTCTCATCTACATGCACAGGTGTTTTGATTTCTTGTAATTTATTATTGGTATTTGTGATTCCAAAAGTAGCTTGTTTTTCCTCTCCTGTCTCATATTCCATCACATTTGATAACTCCTTCTCAACACTCTCTGTAATTTCAAATGGTGGTGCAGTGCCTGTGTCTGCTGAAGCAGTGTTTTTCTTTCCTGATGTAGATTTATCTGCTTTGAGATCTATCACTGGAGCTTTTGTATTTTGGCTTGTAGTAGTCTGAGTTTTTATATTATCAACATTGTGAACATTTTTATTTTTATCTGATATTTCATTTTGAGGCAAACTATCAGGCCCCAATGATGTTTGTACTTCACGATCAGTATTTATTTTGACTTGAATATCACTTTTCTTTTTAATCAATATATTTGTAACCGTAGTGCCTATTTTAATAGAAATCTCAATATCATCTGAATTTCCAGAAACTGTTTGTTGTTCCATATTATGAAGATCATTGCTACAAGTGACTTCTATATTTCTTGGACATAAAGCACTTTTTTTAATGAAAGGCATTTTTGATTCTGCTTTTAGTTTATGTTGACTTTGGTTGTGTTGCTTAGTATCTTTAGTAGTAGAAACACTATTTGTTATACTGTTATTCTTCTTAATAATTTTGTTTTCGGCTTTGTTATCATGTAGAACTAAGGTAGTTGTAGAATTTAGGTCATCAGATAAGTTAATTGAGTTATTACCTTTGGTGTTTTTTTTGTTATTAATGTTGGTTTCGGATTTTGCTTCTTGATGCTTATCAATAGGATTATTTGAATTAACATTATTTTCCTTATCTATCATGTCTGGTGTCTTGTCATCTATGCTAACAATCTGTTGTGAAGCAAGTAGTGGTGTATTGTTTATAGGCTTTACACTCTGTTTATTCTTGACCATCTCTATAGAAACATTTAGTTTGTTTCTATTCTTTTTGTTTAATTTACTAAATTCTTTTCTCATTCTCTTCACATTGCTCCAAGTCTGTTTGCCCTTTTGTGATATTTTGTCATTTTCACAGCTTGAGTCCCTGGAGTTGTGTTGTGTTGAATGTTTGTTAGAAGAATGCTCATGCAAGTCTTGATTAGTTTTATCTTGTTTAATATCTCTCTTCCTGGAACTTCTGCGCGGATTATCTGTAGAGTATTCATTATCATCAAAAAAGAATGGCTCAATATCCATAGGACCCACAATGTTGTCTTTGTTTTTATTTAAGGGCTTATCATCCGCCTCGGGCATCACTTCTATTTTATCCCAGTCATCTTGTGGTTGCGGGGTGTGCACAACTTGAGCCATTTTCAAAGAACTTGCAGATTTTTTTGCATCTGTATGGATTACTATATTACTAGCAGATACTTCTAAAGGATTTAGCGGTTGTTGAAAGTCTTGGGTTAAGGGCTCCGAATTCTGTAAAGGTGCTGAAAAATGATTTTGTGAACTAGTTAACCAATCCTTTACATTTTTATCTGGATCTTTGTCTAATTCAAATTCTTCTTGTGTTTCAAGACCAAACTCATCTACTGAAATACAAAGATTATATAAAAATATTTCAAAAAAAATAGCGCATTTAAATCAGAATTATAACATAATTTATAACTGATAAATTCTTTGTAAAAAATGGATACATCATAGACTTAGAATATTATCGCTAATTCTAAGTCTATGGTATACATAGAATGTTTAACTATTCAAATTACTTAACTTACGTTTGATATTAAAGAGCTTTTCAAATGCTTCACTAAGCATTTGAACACGATTAGTAAGATCTTGAAGAGGTAAATTAGGTCTGAGCAGTTTACGTTCCAGTGTTTTTGAACAGGTAGGACATGTGCGTCTTCCTCTCCAACATGTGTGACATAAAGTGTGACCACATGAAGCTGTTGTTGGTGCTATGAAGTACTTGCAACTGAAATATACAAAAGTAGTATTCACTCCAATATGACATTTATGGTGTCTCATGTCCCAGATTGGACAATCTGAAAATGTGTATAATGAAGAGTAAAACTACCCTCTAAAGCAAAATATGTGCAGAGCATGCATGTCAAGTTACACTACTCAATTGTTGACTACTAAAAAAATACTATACTATTTTATAATCTTAATATAACATCCTTAAAGCTTGTTACTCCACCACATTGATTTGCATTGTTACAAGTATAGGTATTTTATTGGGGCTGTTCAAACTTTAGTTTTAAATTAATGTATTTATAGGTATTCTAATGAGTATTTATAATATTAAATGCTTTAATCCCTTATTTGAATTTAATCAAAAATTCAATCAGGAATCCGAAGCATGCAGAGAATAATAAAAATTGTCTTGTCATTCATAGAACTAAATTTAGTATTTGGTATTTAAAGGAGTGATTTAATTCTTTTAAAACAAATTATTTATAAATCATTTAATCATCAATCTTTATGATGATTTAATCTGTGCATTTTTAATATACAAGTATCTAGGATGTAAACAAATATTTTGTGTGTATTATAAGATATTTGATTTATAAATAAATTAACTGTGTGGTTAGTACAAAACCCAGACAAATAATCATAGGTAACTGCCCGAGTGGCAGTGTATTCGAATACAGCGCACGAGGTCAAACGTTTGATTCCCGAGTCGGGTAAGCGTTATTCTGTGTATCGTTCAACAAATTAGTAGCAGACTAAGAAATAGGCTCGTCCCTTATGTATGTATATGTATAAATTTAGTTCTTACCATTCTAAACATTTTAACTCGTCGTTATAATCTGAAGTCAATTTTGATAGTTTAACTAAATCCAAGTCCTTACGATTCATTTTGTTATATATAAACCCACAATGATAACACTAAGTTTAATATAGATTTGTAAATTGGAATGTTATTCGATTTTGCATATTTAATAAAAGTAGCAACTAGGTACTAACTCAACGTGAAAATTCAGAATAACGAATACGTAAGACAAAAGTCATATGCATTCATAAACAAATCAATTTATTTTCTAAATATAATTGTTTTTTTCCCGCCTTAGCCTTAATAAAACTCTTCTTGACATTCGAACACATTGACACTTGTCAAAACTGTCAATAGCTACGTCTGGTCGTTGCTCTGCATAGATAAGACATTATTCTGAAATCTGAATTGCTCTGGTAGGTCGCACATCGTCGTACGTAGGTCGGGGTGATAGATAACTAGTTGTCATGGAATTAATACAGTGTGAGTTTTCATAAAGTGCACATATGAAAATGAGTGAAACTAGACATCATTTTATCGCTAGGAAAAATAATTAAAAAAAAAGGAAATATATACTTCGATTTATACCTATTTATATTTTTTCTTTAGTTGTTATGGACCTTGTACCAAGAAAACCTTGTAACTTTTGAACCAGGTGGTTAATCGTGTTGAAACAAAAACAGTAATAATACGTAATGTGTAGACAATAACGACGGTATACTATTCATCCCGCGCGATTCTTCGAGCGTCTTTCCATTTGAGTTCTTCCTTCCTGAGCTCCTTGTCCACCGATCTCCTCCACGTGTGTACTGGCCGTCCGTGTCTTCGCCTACCCTCCGGTTGCCACTCAAAGGCGATTTCAGCAGCATTACCATCTTCCCTACGGAGAGTGTGGCCAATCCACTTCCATTTCCGCTGGGCAATTTCTTGCAAAATTGGAGTTTGATGTCATATATACCACAACTCTTTATTCGAGATGGTTTTAGGCCAGAAGATACGAACGATGGATCGAATTGACTTATTCACGAAGACCTGTAGCTTACTCGTTAAGCCTTTCGTAACTCTCCAGGTTTCACAGCCATAGAGCAGCACCGACTTTACGATGGACTCGAAAAGGGAGAGTTTAATGCGCCTGGTGAGAACATTGGATTGCCACACTGGTCTAAGTTGGGCATACGCTGCTTTGGCTTTTTTAATACGAGCTTCAATGTCCTCATCTGAGCCTCCTGAGCTTGTCATGGTGCTTCCGAGGTAAGTGAAATTGTTGACAGTGGTCAAAGGCTGGTCGTTTAACTTCAATGGGGTCGTGTTGTCACTAGGGAGTATCCGCATATCAACCGTTTTACGAGTGTTGACTCGAAGCCCACGAAACATAGGCATATATAAAAATATAAAATAAATGTCTATATTATAAGAATAATAATATAAGACCTCAGGATTGTTTATATTCAACTATCCAACTACTGAGCACGGTCCTCTTCTCATAGTGAGAAAGGTTAGGCCACCAGACAGGCCTCGGTTTGGATTGGCTGACGTCATACATTTTTTTGAGAACATTGTATAAAATTCTCAAATATGCAGGTTTCCTCGCTATGTTTTCTTTGCCGTTAAAGCTAGCCACAATTAATTGCCTACGAAAAGGCGCTTATACTTTTTGTAATGTGTATCAAATAAAGACACACATTACGTAAAATAGGTATTAAATGCAAAGGTGTTTAATGTTTTATGACAGTGATAAGCCTCACGCATGCTTTTGGTATAAATATAATATTATAATCATACTAATTACTTTATTATCCATTTATACAGAGCGAGTAGCAAAACTAAAGATGCGCGGGTGATTGAGCGAGTAGGTTCAGGTTGTCACTAATAATTAATTGGTACATAAATGTATAATATCTTTGCTAATAACTGTCGACCATGGAATTAATAAGCATCAAGCGATATGTGTGTAAGCTAAAGTCACGTGCTAGGACTGCGGTAACTATATAGAATAATACGAAATAGTCACCTGTCCGTCGCACTGTAATTAATAAGAAAACTATTGATTTTATTCGTAAATTCTGGGCTATTTTGAGTATTCTAAGCACGGAATTGATCATTACTTAGATGTACGTGAGCTGTATTACTACTAATAATTTTATAATATAGTTTTATTTTTGCATATTTACATTAAGTAATTTTAAAATAAATATGGGGTAGCTAACAGCAAGGTCAGCAACACTGTGCACTATCTGTCAAGTTTAGTCAAAGGGGTGCCGAGAAAAACGGAGTTTCTCCTGTAAATTCAGCAAATTATATCAATCTATAAACTATGTAAGACTATATTTATTAAAATTATCAAACGTATTAAGTTTATTTTCAAGTGCGTGTACCCTCTTGTAAATATTGAAATTATTGATTGTGATCAAAATTATTACATAATCCGGTATTGTTTTTATCTTAGTAAAGTTCTTTTAGTCCTTTCCTCGTATATTCACGTCTTTTTATCTATAGTTTTAATTCTTAAAGTATGTTTTACAATTAGTATCATTTCAATCGTAAATAATTAAGATGTATTCACATTGTATAGGTTAGACCATGAAGAGTTTTAAATAAAGTTTCGTGTAGGTCATAATAATTTTACTAGGCAATAAGAATATATCTAGTGGCTATTCACATACCGTGTCTAAATTTGTAATACAGTCGAATTAATCACTAAAAATGTTATAGCAATACATTATAGATTGTTGAGCCACTTATGCTATATTATAAATTTTACTGTCACTATTTTAGTCTGCTTAATTTGCTACTTGTCCATTAATTCTAGATTATGTTTATTGATATATGTAAATTTAATTTATTTAATTTATTTAATTAAGTGAATATGGTTCTATACTGTAATTACATTACAAGACTGTAATTACGCACAGAATTTGTGCCATTGCCTCAATTGACAACAAATCTTGAAGTGGTATCTATCAGTCGCTGTAGAACTTGTATAAAGTTATAGTAGGATCTTTTTTATTAAAATGTTTCTCTGAACCAACTGTGATTGTTTACAGCATGGCTCTGGCATTCCGTGGAGCGTTGAGGAGTGTAGCGAGGAGGATGCAAGTGCGTAGCTATGCTGATGCTCCCAAGGGTGATGAAATGGCACTCACATTTGCTGCTGGCAATAAGGTAACTTGTCATTTTTATATAGGTTTATTATACCGTGTCAATGCTTGAAATACCAGACATTATTGAAAAGCATGTCTGACCATCAGTGTGCTGCTGCTACTCCACAGGTTAGAATTATATTTCAATTCCTTCCTATAATATTCTCAATATTTTGTTCTAATAGAAGATATTGTGTATAATAACATCCCATGTATCATAGACCACTTAGATTATCTTCATATAACTTTTTGTACAGAGCTCTGAATTGTGTGTGCCATGCTTTTTCAAAAGACGAAAGTAATACTAATATAAATGTAGAGTGACGGATGGTGCTACTACAGTTTAACAGAATAAGTGGCATATTTGTTTCTATTGTATAGGCACTAACACTCATACATTTTGGCTAACTAACAAGCATAATTTAATTTGATATATCTTCCACTTATGTGAATAATTTTGATCCTTGGAGCTAGTACAGAAGTCTATTATAGAATTTAAGTTAGAGGTATTAGAAATAGTTACAATTTACAAGTACAATTTATTTATTATTACAATATTGTCTCTGCAAGATTTTTCCATTGGCATTCTTACATGATTTTGAAAGGAAATGTTACAATCCAATGGCTAAGGACATAATCTTGTGGAGTCATGTAAAATGATCTGTATGAATTGCTTGGCCACAACTTCGACAATAGGGCTCAGACCCATTGGGTTTTGCATTGTGTCTGGTTTCTGGCTAATTGATTAGTGAATATAAATAACTTTAATATAATAGTCCAACAATAATCCCACTAAAAAGCACAGCAAAAGTTGTTATAATTTATCATAAACTGATACTCATAAATCATCTGCTTACCGTAACCATCTAGGTTCATATAGGTCCATCTGTAGGAAGCCATATCATACCAAATTTCATCAAGATTGGTCGAGGAGTTTAGTCATGAAGGTATAAGCCTTAGTCAGTTTTTTTGCATTTATGATATTAATATAGCTTATATAACTTAAAGGATTGTATTTGTTTGTCTGCAGGTGTTTTATAACAAACAAGTAGTGAAGCAGGTGGATGTGCCATCCTTCAGTGGCTCCTTCGGTATTCTGCCCAAACATGTGCCTACACTTGGTGAGTATGAGTTCTATTATGATTTTATAGGACTTAATTTTAGAAAACATATGCACATGGGTGTGATTTTGTAAATATGAGAAGGAATTTTTTGTAAGGTTCTCTGTATAGGTTAGTAAACTAATTTAGAAATTTTAATGAAGTCTAGAATTGTTGAATTGGGCATTAAGTTTGCCTCCTGTACGTTTATGAGTCCTAAAACCTTACCTCACTTCTTAAAAAGCGACATAATTATGTGTTTATTATACAATGTAAATACATGCATACATTATCATGCATACAAAATAAAAATATTATGGTACTTGATATTATACATTAGCAGGATTCAGATGCCACAATTGATTTGTTTTTTCACCAGCCCAATATTATATAAATGTATTTTGCCGGAAATAACCATAGAACTTCAATGTATCTATGGGAACTTACACTTTGCTAGATGAAGTAGATAATAGTGAAAGAGCATTCAAAAGAAAAATTAAAGTGCAATGATATGTTTGCTCTTATTCAAGCACTAAGATGGGTATCAGGATTGATATTATATAATTGAAATTACAATATGATTTAGTAAACATGTTTTTTGTTAATTAGCGGTCCTGCGCCCTGGTGTGGTTACTGTAATAGAAAATGACGGCAAGCAGACCAAGATCTTTGTCTCCTCCGGCACAGTCACAGTCAATGACGATTCCTCTGTTCAAGTATGTATATAACAAGGGTCACTATTAACTAAATATATTTTTGAGCTAAAATAATAGTTAGAACAAGTACTTATTGGTTTCATGGACACAAGTTTGAAAGTTCTAGCTATACTAATAGAAAAATTATGGACTACATGTATTTTACCAAAAGAAATATATTTTTATTAACCTTTTTTGTCTGCTACATTATAAACGGCGTACGTTGTCTATTAAGTCACCCAATTAGTTTAATAGGTATATTAAACTAAATATGTAATAGTGTATTTCCATCATCTCTTGCATATAATGTTAAACTAACTCTATGTTGAATGTTTTTAGGTACTAGCTGAGGAAGCCCATCCTTTGGAGAGCCTGGACCGCGGCGCGGCACAGGAGTCACTCAGCAAAGCTCAGTCTGAATTCAACTCTGCTGCTAATGAAAAGGTATTATTTTCCTTTTGTTAAAAACCACCCATTTCTATTTTATGATTTATGAGTGTCTCCAGACCATTGTGTTGAAAAGGTACTTGTTGAAAACAAACTTTCTTTTTAATGATGAAAAAGCTATTTATAACGTATATGTTGCGCATTTATTACTAATATTAATAAATGCGAAATTAGTTACCTAACTAAAATAGCATTAAAAACGCCATGTTCTTTAAAATGTTTGCTAACGTTCTGACCTTGAAGTTGAGATGGAGACTTTTCTCATTGTGTCCAAATTCCGGCTAATCAACTGATTTACTCATATCAAAATTATCAAATATTGAGTGTAGCTTACGAAACAACATGGTACACTAAATCCGCACGTAGTTGAGCTAAACTGGTCGTCTACAAAATTAAAATTGATATTAAATTTATACAATTTACCGCTTTTTGGTTTAATAGAGCAGTTTACATTTAATCAATTCGACACGTAGAGTCCGGTCTTGTCTTTAACCATAGGTACGTCAGATTTATAATCACCTTCCTCAAATCATTAGCATTATTGGCATGTACTGTCGTTATTCAATTTTAAAAACACTTAAATTTCTTTTCCATAAAAGTAAGCGAAAGACTTTTTAATTAGAAATATTTTCTTGCAGGCTAAGGCTGAGGCAGCCATCGCTGTTGAGGTTGCCGAAGAGATCTTGAAGGCGGCGTCTGCGTAAAGATTGATCCGACTGCACTGCCACATACAGTTAGTGTTATATACGAACTATTTAATAATATTACGGTTATGTATAAATAAACATCTTCTCCAGTAGAATACGATGTATTTTATTTTATAAATTTGGACCCCTGGTATAGTGTAATATCATTAGAGTAGTGAGCAGTTGAAATGAAACGAACAATTGTAGTTGACATTTGAGTAGTTTATTTAACACAAATCAAACACTTTGGTACAGTTAGTTAGCTGTGGTTATCGATGTCGTATCGCATAATTATTATGGAACTTATTTCAACTAGCCGCAAACAAAACGCACATCGACAAAAGCAAAAATATCATAAACAATTAACCCCTTTGCTGCCAAAACGTTCATAATTATGGTACAAATTTTAATTGAATATTTTTTATTATAATTATGAATATAATTTATTTAATTTGTTCACATATCAATTTTAACTAAATTTTCATTAAATCGATTTCTAATTGGAAGGTTAGAGAAGAATCGGTTGCTAGGAAGTCGCGAGAACCTAACTACAAGCCTACGTTGCGAAGCTTACACCACAATACACAACATATAATGGGAAACACCTAGAAAATGACACGCGAATGTCTTATACCTACTCGTCTGCGTTATATAGAAGGATAAAATTACGATTACGATTAATAAAAATGCACCTTATCGTACTAGATTAATATTTTAAAACATTACTTGTAAATTCCATGTCAGCAGTGTTTATTACGTTTTTGATGGTGGCATAGAGAGAGTAATTCCTTGCTGTCTATATAGGTAACTGTTCATTAGTATCATTACTGTTCGTAGTGTTCATCCATTGCGCTCACGTAACTATAGCTCTAATGTTGATTATTGATACTTTATATCATACTGCGTAACGCGTGTTACTAACTAGCTACGGATTATATAGTATAGTACTTTGTTTAAAAGTTGATTAATTACTAATAAAGAAAATTTATATCTAAACTTATCCTAAATAGTATATGCATAAATGCGAATCAAAATCGTAACACAAACATGTTTGACACAAATGAGGACGTGGCAACAACGAAAATGTCAAAGAGAATAATTAAACCAATAACGTTAAAGGAAGCATAGTTCCGACCGCAAGGCCGTGGTTATCTAACACTACCGCCCTAATGTACGAGTATAAATTAACTTGACGACAATATTACTTCATGTCAAATTAAAAAGGGATACAAATACAAAATATCACATACATTATTACATGTTGAGCTTAATTTAAATCGGAATCCGAACACCCCAAACCAGGTGCGCTATGACTGAAGCTTTCTCTAAATTAAGCTGAACAAATAAGGTTAACTACAAGTAAATAAACCGTAGGTCTGCGTAGTAAGCGCCACAAAGTTGAGCACGTCGGGTGGAGGTTTATTATATATGGACAAGACATTAACGCGTCGCCTATCTATTTAAGCAAATATATCAATTTGAGATAACTACCACAACCATAATTTTCTGCTTTTACCTGGTAACACTACAGCGACGCGCGTCGAGATATCTCTACGCAGGGAAGGTAGGTCTAATTTGTACATTGCCCAACTTTGCAACTTTATTACAGACCTTGAATTAAATGGGTTTAATAACTAAAAAGATAAAGTCCAGCCAACTAAGTTGGGGTAAATTTAAAAGTAAAAAGCAACACAAAAATGCGACACACGAATGAAATTCATAAATAAAGAGAAGTTTTGGCACGATTATCACCATCTTGCTGAATCCCAGACCAAATCATAGAGCGAAGATGCAATCAAAAGTATCTGAGAAAATATTGAGCGTAAGCCGCGAGCGATGAGCAGTGGTACGTCAGCAAGATGGTAACGGTCCATTCAACTAAAGTGTGTGAACGTGGTGTGTCGCGGCCGCCGCGCTACTGCGCTTTACAGGTTACACTGCCACAGTATCGTAGGCTGTGAGTCCCCGCCCGTGGACTGCTTGCTGGGGGATTGGGGTGGCTGCTTCTGGTCTGTGAACACAGTCAGTCATGCATTCATTACTTCACGTGCTTTTCAAAATCCTTCAGTATCAAGGACGATTACAGCTGTATGATATTTGATATTTTAACAGCAAATGGGGCCAGCCGCTGCGTAGAAATAATAAAACCATTTGAGCTTTTTTAGCGTTGTAAAGAAACCATAGCACTGTGAGATAACTACTGGCGGGTGGGCTTTTTATTTACGGATTTGAACACGACGTGTCCATACGGGCTGGGGTCTTTACAATATTATGTTTAGTAAAGTAAAACAACAGCTAATGATTTAGTAACTAAATCCATCTCGCATGGACTGTGAAGTATCGAGTGCCAGGGAACTAGTCTATTTTATATTTGGCTATCATTCATGGATTATAGTATCAAAATAAATAATTAGGTATATACATATCATGCCTCTGTACCGGCAACGCAATCTTCACAAAAAGTAACTAAACTAGCCGAGGTTTAAATAAATCATATGCCTTACCATTCGTTCAGCAAAATAATATACATTAGTGCACAATTATTGGTAATGTTAGCCACATAAAGGTTAAGAACGTAAACACAAAAATCAGGCAAAAATAAATTAGATTATAGTCATAACGAATTATCGTTTTCACATACATACTTTGACTTACTGTTTCCTGTAGATCATGGATGCAGAACATAACACATGCTTAATAACGAGCATAGACTAATACACAATGCTTTATAGTAAATGTATTCTATCGCACGACACAGTTTACTCGTGCTAGCGCACACACAAACACACAAGGAATCGGCTCTGACGCTCTCTGTACTGCAGCCGCACACACGTGCGCACTGCCCACTGCGGCACAATCACTAACTTATTCACACAATAATAGGAATATGGTTACTTTCAGCTCTATAGTCAGTTGGGTTACGTGGTAAAATAAGGACAACACAAGTATGTACACTTTTGACAGTGAGGGTTATATTGTCCTCTTGAGTTTAGTTTCATGGGACTGTGTACAAATCTTTTAAGTACTTAATTGTGTTAGGGGTGCATTGCGAAAGGCCTATTAAACTGACCTGTCAATGAGTTTCCTCATTTCCTCGCTGTGCAAACCGTCCTTGGCAGTGTGGGCCCTGACTGCAACAACACACAAGTCACGACGCGCTCTCTACTAGCCACGAGACCTGGAGCCGCCTTCTACGTGGCTCCGCGAACAACAACCGCGTCACGCCCTCACCTCGATATTATTTAGTTACACGTTAACGCGGATGAAACGGACGGTTGTTGTTCGCGGTTGTCCTTCTCCAAAACACGTACTAAATATCTACAGAATCATTTCAAATAGAGTGAATTAGTTAACACAATCACGTCTAAGCACATAAAATAGAAAGTTTGGATAGATTAAAAATAAATAAATTGAATTTCCCTTCGTTAACTGTCGCACCTGTCAAAATTAATTGGGACCAATTTCATTGTAACTTTAATAGAAGAAGTATTTCTATAACCCTGTATAATTTTGTCAAGTGCTCAAACGAATTATCAATAAAAAGTAATTTTGAAAAATAAAGATAGTAGGTAAGCCAATTACAAGAAGTCTAATCTTGAAGCTCTTAATTCAATTTGTTATTACTGATACAAGTTTGGCATGCTGTCAGTCACAATTATTATAAACATAAAAGAATCAAACAACTTGATTCAAAAAGTTTTACCGTCTTCTGTTCAGGTGACACCCAAGTGTGCATGAACCAATTCAACAATCAATTTCAAATACAACTATTTTTTGTAATATTATCAATCAAGTACAGATATGGAATATGATATCTAATCAATGAGAGCATAATACATACTTTTTTGTTCTAGCCAATATCTTACTGAGCATTAATTTCTTAATTTCACATAAATCAAAATAAAGTGATGAATTACAGATGATAAAGATTGATGCAGGAGAAAAACAAACGAGTGTCTAAAGTAAATAAAAAGTAATGCCCAGCAGACATATAGGTAATAGATAATTTATCGTTTATTCGATATGAAGCAGCGCTAGATAGAATTTTATATTCAAAGCTCACTCACTAGACAAAAAAGTATGATGTTATAATGGTAGGTAAATAATATCTCAAGTGAATAAGATATGTCTAAATCGTGTCCCTGTCAGAAGATGCGTATCAATACAATGCGACTGGAAGCTGGGAAGATTATAATATGATTGTAATTGTATAGTGTACCTCCACATTACGAGTGTCTTCGAGGAGATTACGACCACTTGGAAATATCTGTTTACTTTTGTTGTTCTCCTTTCCTTTGTTTTTATCTTTCATTTTTTCAAGAGAGATTGATATAATTATGAAGTTTAATTCTGCAGTACTATTTTATTGTATGTGGTCCACAAATATTTCCAACACGTTGTAATGAAATGTTGGCAAAGATAATTAGTGAATGGCGAGTACGCGTTGTGTAGTGTTATAACTTATAAGTCACGTACCAGGGTAATTGCGGGGCTGGTCACATTCGGCTTCGGAGATTTCGTTGGAGTCCTTGCTTTCATTGAACGAGGAGGAGCAATTGTTGTCGTTGTTGGCGTTGCGTGGTGGGGGTGGGGGAGGCTCGGGGGATCCGCCGCACTTGCGGGTTCCTGTGCGACAAACTTGTTTGTATTATTACGAAGTACAGTTTTTACCTTTATTTGTCCGCGACTTGGATTTTCGTCAATCCACAGACACATTAACCTGTTTTAAGTGAGACGTGTTTCCTCAAACAAGTTAATTTTAGATTCGTATTAATTAAACATCTGATTAAATCAATATGAATAATAACAAAAGAAAACGACTATGTTCTTTAAAATTACGCATCCTTACTGTATCCTTATCCTTAATGTAGACACATAGCAACTATGTCACCTCAATATTTTAGATGCTCTTACGACCTCAATTGTATTACTCAACCATGTGGAAAGAAATTCCAAATAAACCCCCAGGGGATCGAAGTAGGGGATCCTACTGGACGGAGCCGTGCTGAATAATTATTTTATGTTTTACTTAGTCATATATTTCTGTTTACATGTGTGTATACGTGTATGCTCACACATGCTTATTATTGTAATATATATACAGATGATTTTAGCATTCTGAACACGCAATCGTAGTTTTCACTACATTGGTAACCCCGACATGATACCAGCTACGGACCCGGTTCTTGCCTGCCGGCTGGTGTAACGACCGTACCACCTTCTAGTGATACTCGTGATCTGCACATTTCAGTGGCCACCCCCAAGCGAGTCTCACCACTGGGATTTCAAGAGGCTATATTCACGATATCATAAGTTTACGTTACACCAGTGTAGTCCGATCACTATGGAGACGAACAGGCAGAACATATTAGGGTTGGGTCATGCAAGCGAGATAGCCGCCATGTAAGGTGGCTTAAATATCTCGAGAGCTGGCGGAGCTGAAGAAGGATCAGGAGCCAAGAAGACGGCCACGCAATATATACTGATCGCAGTCAAGAAGACAGAAGACGCCAATAGGATCCTGGATTTGTTGGGCTCATAGCGAGTATGGTGCCGAAGCTGACAGTTGCTCGGATAAACGCCACGGTACGTTCCAAACGCGATAGCAGTCGGAAAACTATCGTCGACGCCGACTGTGGCAGGTCTCGGCGTCAATCCAACACCAAACTGCCGTCTATGTGTTACAGACTCAAACAGTGGTACACAATTTTTAATAGATACGGGTGCAGAGGCGTCTGTGCTTGCAGTCAAAAACCGAAAAGTTGCATCTGACAAAAGCGCGTACAACTTATACGCTGCAAATAGGACTCCAATACGCACGTACGGCGAAAAAACATTGTAATTTGTGTTGTGTTGTAACAATTGTAAACAACAAACTGCTAGTTGATCTACTTACATGCTCGGAAATTAGTAGACAAGGTCACAGAATTGAGCGTTATTATAAAAACAATGCATTGTGCTGATGAATCAGTTTACACAATCGACCATAATAACATTTATTATGAAATTCTGCAGAAGTACAGCGAGTTGACAAAATCGCGTAATTCGCAAATTCCGATGCATAATATTGAGCACAGAATAATAACAACAAGTCCAATCCCGATTTACGAACGTGTTCGACCTCTCAATCCGGAACGCTACAAAGCTGCGAAAAAGGAATTTGAGAAGATGATGGACGAGGGAATCTGCCGACCGTCAAGCAGTACTTGGGCCTCACCTTTACATGTGGTTACCAAGACGACCGGCGAGATTCGGCGTGCACCGTCTCCACGATTTTATATATATTATTAAGGGCAAAACTATCTTCTCGAAGCTGGATATTTCAAGAGCTTTCCATGCGATCAATATCCACCTAGATGACATTCCTAAAACATCCATCATCACACCCTTTGGGTTGTTTGAGCTTATGAAAATGACATTCGGCTTACGCAATGCAGCTCAAACGTTACAGCGTTTCATGAACATGGTTCCGAAAGACTTAGAATTTGCCTACTGTTTCATTGACGATATTATCATATGTTCCGATGAAACCAGTCATGAACAAGATTTAGAAGAAGTCCTAAAAAGGTTACAGCAATATGGAATGTTGTACTGTTTGCTGACGGTACTTCCTTAATATTTAAAGTAAATAGGAATAGGGACCATTTTGACGAAGTGAACAGTGCATTGATTCAAGTAACAAAATGGTTTACTTTAAATAATTTAGTACTGAACCCCAAAAAAACAAAATGTGTTAAATTCATACTGCCTAATGTAAAACATCTTGGTCCTAGTATAACATTGAACGGTGAGGTACTGGAAGCAATAGAATCCACAGTATTCCTGGGCATTACACTTGATTCAAAGTTACATTGGGGTGCGCAAATATCTTGTCTCTCAGCGAAACTTAGTTCGGCCGCTTACGCCATTAGAAAAGTCCGTGGATTAACTGACGTTGATACAGCTAGATTAATTTACTTTAGTTACTTTCACAGCGTTATGTCATATGGAATATTATTATGGGGAAAAGCAGCTGATATACAAAGTATTTTTATATTGCAAAAAAGAGCTGTGCGTGCAATTTATCAATTAAGAACTAGAATCTCGCTCAGAGAAAAATGTAAGAATATAGGTATTTTAACTGTAGCATCACAATATATTTAATTTAATATCATGCATGTCCATCAAAATATATATCTTTATACATAAAAAATAGTGACATACATAACATCAATACTAGAAATAAATATAAATTATGTGTTCCATTCTACCGTCTACATAAAGTGGTTTTTATAATAAAATCCAGAGTAATATTATAGAATTACCAGAGAATAAATTTAAAGTTAAAATTAAAACTTGCTTAATTTCTAAAGCATATTATAATATAGATGATTATTTAAATGACAAACATCCATGGCACTAATATTTGCATCAGATCACAGGATATTAAGTGACAAATACTAACACTTATGTTTTTTTTAATATATGTATATATTTTTTTTGTAATATTACACCTTGTTTAAGCTGGAATTTGCATTGTTGTTACATTCAGTCGTATTTTAATCAAGAAGAATGTGCAATGAAGACAACTCGTGATTATGGACAGTTCCGTTAAGCTTTCTTTTGAGTCTTATTCTGAATTCTGGTTTAGTGGAATTCGATAATTTACTTACTACATTTTATTTAAACAATTAGATTAAACTACGGACTATAATCACGTCTTGTCTTGATTATTTATGTACATGTAAGTGGATGCTCCTATTTACCATACTGCTGCTTTAGAGGCTACCATCAATTTTTATCAAATGCTTGAGTATGTTGAGTAGTAGTTCATGGAGAAATGGTTGCAGCACCTTACAGTTATGATTTGTAAACGAAATATTATTGTACACTTGGCGATTAAAAAGAGTGGCTATGAGTTTTTTGCCCGTTCTTCTCATGAGCCCTACACACCCTTGCTTTGCTGAACGTGACAGTAAATGTAAATTCACAGAAAAAAAATTAACGTGTAACTTCGACATTCATAAGTGTTACCTTGTAACCTAATTTGAATAAATTTATTTTGATTTTGATTTTATGAGGTCGCGCGTTGTCGTGCAGGAGCAGTGGAGCCGAACGATTGACCAAAGCTGGTTGGAGACGTGCGAGCTTCTCCATCATTGTGTTCAGTTCTTCACAGTACACATCTGCAGTAATGCTCGTCCCGTTTGGTAAGAAGCTGTGATGAATTACACCGGCGTTAGACCACCAAACAGTGACCATCACTTTTCTAGGGGTAAGTTTTCGTTTAGGGCATTGTTTGGGTGCTGAACCAGGGTCCAACCAACTTGCTGAGCGCTTACGATTGTCGAACAGGATCCATTTCTCGTCACAAGTAACAATGCGGTTCAAAATTCCTTCATTTGTATGCCTGTTGAGCAGTGCAAGGCACGTCTCGACGCGTACTTCGCGCTGGCGATCATTGAGTTCGTGGGATACCCATTTGTCAAGCTTTTTTACCTTGCCAATTTGACGCAAATGGACCAATATTGTTTTGATGCTAACGTCGAAAGCTACTGCTAATTCAGCCGTAGATTGAGTATCATCAGCTTCCACAATCGCCTTTAATTCGTCATTGTCGACCAAAGTTTTCGGATAACCATGGGGTTCATTTTCAGGTCAAAATTTCTAGAACAGAAGCGGGCAAACCGATAACGGGTGGTGCGTTCGTTTGTAGTGTTCGCTCCGTAAACGTCGTTGATGTTGCTTGCCGCTTGTGCCGCTTTGCTGCCACGACGCTAGGTACTCATACTCCATAATTACTCGAATTTTTAACGTATCCATAATGAAGAAAAATGTTCGAATGCGATGAAAACAAAACACTAACTATTAAATAAATGACGATGTTAGAAAAGAATTCCATGTTTTTAAAATAACATCAATTCGAAAAAGAGACAATAGCCAAAAAAAAAAAATTTTCATTTGAAATGGTCAGTACGGCAGAACGGCAATTTCATAGGTAAAGACCTATTATTTCTGTTTACATGTGTGTATACGTGTAAGCTCACACATGCTTATTATTGTGATATACACTGACAGACTCATAAACTGCATCAAAGTTAAGGATTACTTTCGAATTAATATTTTTGATAAGTATGCAAACTTTTTAGATTAAACTAAATAAAAATGTTGAGCCTGTTTATTAATCATAAAAAAAAAACAAAATTTAAAAATAGAATTTCAGTAAATGAAAAATTATAGCCGAGAAAATTAAATTTAATGCATTGTCTCAAATTCGTGTGTTATTAACTTATTAGAGTAAAGTTTGAAATTAATTCGTTTTGTATTTTTTTCATTTGCGATTTAAATTATTGTTAGCAATAGAATTGATTATTACTCTTTTAAACTCAACAAAAGTTTCGTAACCATAAATATGGATAGTTCGTCCGAACAAGCCGCTCAAATTGTGGCATTGGTGCGGGAAGGCTTGGATCAACAAACGATTGCTAGAAATTTAAATTTAAACCATTCTACGGTTTCTAGAGTATACCAAAGGTTAGTAGAGACAGGTTCTTACAAAAGGAGACCCGGTACCGGCAGAACTCCAGCAACGGCCCGTCGTGACGACCGATTTATTGTTTCAACTATCCTACAAAATCGTTTCCTCACGTCAGTAAACATCAAAACAGAGCTGAATGAAGTGCTTGGAGTAAACGTGAGTGCACGAATAATAAGAAGGAGGCTTAAGGAAGGTCAATCACCTCTTTTAGACCAGCAAATGGTCCAAAGCTGACTGCAGCTTACAGAAAAGCTCGTTTAAGATTTGCGCGTGAACATTTTAATTGGACTGAAGAGCAATGGGCCTCCATATTGTTCACCGATTAGTGTAGGACATGTTTAAATGGTGCAGACGATAGACTCTGCAGAAGAGTCTATCGTCGAGGTGGGGAGAGATATGCTCAAAGTTGCATTGCGAAGCGTGTTCCTTTTGGAGGCGGTTCGTGTATGGTGTGGGGTGGCATTTTGATGATCGGACGAACGGAACTTTATTCATCGACATGGTCCGTCAAAACGGTAGAAGAGGTGGTTTGACAGCACAACGTTATATAACAGAGGTTTTAGAGGCTCACGTGGTACCTTACATGGGATTAATACGCAAAAATTTTACTCTAATGCAAGATAATGCCCGACCACACGCCGCTGCACAAGTTCGACAATATTGCGAAGAGGTTGGGATACGTATCATGAATTGGCCAGCACGCAGCCCGGATCTTAATCCCATTGAGCATGTTTGGGATAGTTTAAAAAAGCTGTATATGCGAGAAATCCTGTGCCCACAACAGTGGCAGCACTAAGAACAGCGATTTCACAAAAATGGAGCAATATTCCGCAAGACCGTTTAAGAACCCTAATCAGATCTATGCGGAACCGATTAGAAACTGTAATGGCACGTGGAGGCAATACACTCTATTAAAACAAAAAAATACCTGTGCTTCACCTTTGTTTTTTATTGTAAAAATAAATTTTTCAATAAACCAACCAAAACCAATTTTTGTTACATTTATAGTATTTGTTAAAAAAAATAGAATGGTCCTTTTCAGTATACAAACATACACTTAAGAATATGATACTGCGCTGTTATGAAGTTAACGAACCAAACTATAGGTTTCAATTTAAATTTGTATAAAAAGTTTGAATACTTGCTTAAAATGTTTATTTCAAAGGCGTCTTGAACATTGATGCAGTTTATGATTCCGTCAGTGTATATACAGATGATTTTAATAAAGAAAGCATTCTGAACACGCAATCGTAGTTTTCACTACACTAATATCACAAATGCGGACGTGAGTTTGTTTGTAACGTTGTTACGCCTTAATTACTCGAACGATCATCATAAAATTTCGCGTATACGTTGGACAACGGAATAGAAAAGGAAAAGCAGAAGAACGTATTGTTCGAGGGATAGAAAATTCATATAATCTACATTTGCGCGAGCCGCGAGCAAAATCTAGTAGGTTATATTTAGGGATTACATGCTATTAAATGTTATGTCGTTCTCTTACTCTAAAAAATCATCGTTCTCATAATAAAACAGAGACTTAACTCGAGATGTTAAAGTTAGGCAATTTGAACTCTTACTTTCACACTATTAGATATCAAATTGCCTAACTACCAAATTTCGAGTGTTGTATGTATTGTGTTGGGTAGTTACCAATGCTGGGGCGAGAGCCGTAGTGGTCGGAGTAGGGCGTGCCGTAGGCGCCGGTGTATTGTTCGTCTTCGGGTGCGCAGCACGCGGGCTCGTCGTATTCGGGGCCGCACGCGTACATGGGGCGGGAGTAGCGGGCACGCTGCGACGTACAACACACCATTGTTATATTATTATGTTTATGTAAGATTTAATACTACAATAATATACGCTATGTACCCTTACGTATATTGCCGTCATATGGAATAAGTAATATCTACATTTTCCAAATATTCTTTTTACGTTTTTACTGATTCCGTTTTAGTAACAAAGGACGTATCTGCCAGTATTTTTATATTAGACAAAAAAATACTGGCAGACAGGTACGTTCTTATGACGGCAGAATACTCTCCTATCTACCTATAGTACCAACCAACCTACGCCGTTCCTTCGGTGGACTTTTAACTTTGGTTAAAAGTATACGTGGTTGGAGATATAGTCGCTTATCGGTTTATGCGACCGAACGCCGCATTTGCAACGACTCTTCGACAGAATTCAGGATTAAAATAATAATATTTTGAGTGGCCATGTTTTTTACTGCTGCAATTTACGTACAATTAAACAAACGTAAATTTTAAAATGGCCGATTTTGGTACCGTTGTCAAACGCATTGCAGTGTCGATGCACTCGCTAAGAATTATGTGTAACATTATATAAATTTATTTTCATAACTACTATATGACACAAGCATGGTTTTGAGCAGCTACTGTAACCTACGGACGCTTGTATCATCAGTTCCTAGGGTATTTAAGGTGGATAAATTCTTACGTATTGGTCTTCTTCAGCGCAGGTGGCCGGGTCGTCGTACTCGGGGGCGGTGGAGTAGATAGCGCTTTGTCCTCCCTGAGAGTTCTTGCGGGCATAACGGCTGTTGGCACGAGGCTGAAAAACACAATAATAATGCTTAGATTTCAAATATAACTTAAATATTTTGTATATGTATGTATACAAGGTGGCGCGTGGTAAAAGTAATGTCATAGTGTGAAATGGCTACCATTTTGTTAGAAATAAAAAAAAAATCTCTGTTTTCATGAAAAGTTTATTTGAATATGTAAAATTAATGTCATTAGGATGAAAAAATTATTTGATTACCTTCCGAGTTAATGAACATTCGTGCTCGTTTTACGGCATTTTGAATTGATTCTCGCAAAATAACTGGCTTCAAATTGGTAATTTCTTCTTCAATGTTAGCTTTCAAGACTTGTAAGGGTTTGGGTTTGTTGATAAACGCGAGATTTCAAAAAGCCCCAAATGGAAGAAGTCTAACACCATTAGATCTGGTGGTTTCAAATTTCCAAAACGAGAGATGGATCGGCTCGGAAATTGGTGTCTGAAAATTTCCATCGTTGCCCAAGCTATATAACCGGTTGCTCCGTCCTGTTGGAACTAACAATGCTCAAGACCCAATTTAGGAACTTGCAGCAAAAAAAACTCGTTTAACATCTGCCTGTAACGCTCACCAGTTACGGTAACGATGGTGTCATCGGCGTCTTACAAACATAAGGACCAATTACTTTTTTTTTTGGTGCATTTTATGTAGGTTCTCTGTGCCTCAATTGTTCGCACACACGGAACTCGACGACGATGAAAACTACGACGAAATTCACGCTGCGTTAAAACAACAGACCGAAAATTGGCCAAATTAGCAGTAACAATAATTCCACGTTCTTTCAGTTGCGTATCGCTCCATGGTTTGTTGTCAACTAATTCTTTATCTGTCTACAACATAAATCTCAAAACACAATGAAATTTGATGCCATTTGCAACATCACACATTCACATCAGGACATTACTTTTGCGCCACCTTGTATAACACACAATTTCATTAGTTAATTTCTTCGATTTTGCTCTCGTGGAAGATTAGAGTAAATGTATTAGATTAGACTGTTTTAACAGATTCTTCAATAATATGGTTGTGTTTATCAAAGGTCAGCTCACTTGACAATATTATGGCTGTCAAGAGGGTCTTTCTTAACAAACACTTAGTTGTGCTTTATAAGCAAATTTCAGAACTTTTAAAGTGCGATGGATATAAGGAAAGAACCATTGCATTCTATAAATATAATTGAACCGGTAAACAATTTACGGCTAAATTGACTAATCGCAATATAATAATACAGGAACCTTTTTACACGGGCGAGTATTAAATATGTCGTCTATCTGTGTTGAAAATCATACCTTATTTATGCACTCTTGTTGAACCATCATAATCGTACTCGTTTATCGGTATCGGAATATTAATCGGTGCTTTCTACCACGACAAAAGTTGTTAGGCACAAACAATCTGCAGCATTTGTCGTGAAGACTCGGTGCCTTGACCAGACCTTACATTTTTTAAAATAAATTATATGTGGATGGTTAAACGTGTAGTTGTTACCATGCTCTGGGAGCCGGCGCGCGAGTGTGCGGGATGGTGAGGGTGTGGGTGCGCGAGAGTGCCGGCGTGCGCGGGGTGGTGGTGCGGGAACGCCAGCGCCTTGCTTGGATCCATCTCCTCGCGGAAGCCCAGCAGGTGAAACGTCGCGTAGGGGCAGATCTCGTCTTCCATGCCTGGTAACACAATCACGCCCAGTTACCTCACTGTCTGTTTAACGGCATCATACTGATACCTACTGCGCAACTGCATCTAAAAGTAAATCCTTCAGTTGCGTTGATGACATTAAAATATTGCCTCATACAAGACAAGTATGGCGAAGCAAAGAATACTGTTATTGCTTCATATAAAATCGCAATTATTATGTTGTTTTAAACTGGCAGATACTCATAATTAAATAATTCTATTGCAAGAATAAAGGAGGTACTCATAATAAAAAGATAAATTGTTTTATTAATAAAGCAGTCGATACAAGTTACGCAGTAGGTATAACTCTATCAGCAAAATTTTATTTTTTATTTATTTGTTACTTAACTTCAAGTTATTGGTCCAATTCTTTAATTATCTAAATTGCCTTATCTAAATTCATGCTGAAACTGTGTAGTGTTATTTGTCATTTGAAATGAATATTTATAACAGTAATAACTTAATAAGTTAAATCAATATCTTATATTATTAATTTATAAACAAAGTTACTCACACTTAATCTACCATAAAATATTTATATGATTATTATATTAAAGCAAAACAAAAAAAAAACTGGGGTTAGAAAACGCAAATTAAAATACTTTGATAATAAAATAAAATAAATAGAAATCCATGCAACAAGACAATACAATATATTTTTATACAATATCATACTCACTCATTTGTTGTCAGTGTTAGTGGTCATTCTCGTCACGAGTATCATTCACTATGTACCGATCAAACTTTAGCACACAGTATTATAGAGCTTCACGCAAACATTTTAACGGGGCGAATAGAGGTCAAGACACAAAGCACATCAATCACAGAACTATAAGTAAATTCATATACCTACTACTACATATGTATTAAGATAAAAATAGGTAAATAATATAAACCAAATTATGCCTAACTTATAGTATTTGTCATGTATAAAATACTATACATGATCGAAAACTTTTTAATTAATTTTATAGTTAAATGGTATTAAAATCCCCTGTACAAAAATATTAGCATTATACAAATAATGGTCTTAATAGTAGGTACACACAGCGACACATCAACCTAGACTGTTTGGACTTTGAACTATTAGAAGTTGAACGCTGCGTTATATTTTTGTTATTTTGTCTCATTCACGCTGAACGGGACGCGACGCTCTATCCTTACCATTACATCGACACCACTATGCACTGTCCCTATCCCACAATTCTCTATTTTGTATGTAACGTAACTACTATATACGCATAACTATGCGTATATAGGGTGTCTAACTTAATGTCTAGCCGTGTGTACACTGTGAGTAAATCTGCTATATACATACAGTACGTTGTATATGGTCACGTTGTAAAGTATTTGCGTGAAGCTCGTCGTATATAGTTGTGGTAGAACGTTGCACGTGCACGAGTCATGACTGACCTGTGGAGCTGGTGTCGCCGGAGCCGCGGCGCATGTGTGTGCGGCGCACGCGCTCGTAGTGGTGGCGCCGCGGATCCCACGTCGAATGCGCGCCCACTGAACCACACTACTGTGTTACGCATGCGCCTAACCGTCTAACGACCACTCTACTCGCCTCACATATCATCTCACTCTGCTACTTATTGATCAGTTCGTAACGTACTTGTCAAAGTATGCAATACTGATACTACAGGCCTCGTCTTGCAAGATGCAGTTAATGACAATATTTTCTATAAAAAGGCCTTTGATTATTTGACAATATTAAAACAAGAATTAATGGATTTTTATTTTGCTCTTGAGTTCAATGTATGAGATTTGATATAGGAAGCAGTAAGTATTACGTATATAAACCATACCAAAGTAAATAAAGGGAAGTTTAAATATTTGTGTCCAGATAGTCATGTTGAAACGTATTGTTATATCTCAAAGTAAACTTTTAATACAATATGACGAACTGACACAAAATACAACTGAAAATTGGGGACATTAAAGTAAATAGCTAAGCTAAATAATAATTGTAGCTGTAGAAATGGCTTATCACCTTTTTATGCTTGCCACTACAAAAAGTATTTTATTTAGACATATCAATGGCTAAAAAATAGTAATTATAACCACAAAAATTACATTTTAATGGTTTCACCAATTTAATTTTAATTATAAAACGTATTCTGAAAGAGTTAAGGTCTGTATTCATCAGTACTTATTAAGAGTCCATAACAACTTCGTGTTGTGGCAAGTATAACTATGTATAATATAAACAGTATGACATAAACTTAAAAATAACAAGTAAGTAGCTTCCACCCATTGACCTCTACGACGTACATGCTGGATTAGCTGTCCCGTATAAAATGACATCTATTTTTGTACCGAATCGAATTGTTATTATAAATTGGATGCTATATAGTAAGGGCTGTACAATGTGGCAATCAGATAATAAGCAGATACTAGTCTAAATAGACTATTGGACATATCGAAAGCAAGGAAGAAATCAGCAGACAATTTAAAAAAAAAAGTTTTTTTTTTATATATCGGTCCTTAATTATTTTTCATCACTAGTGTTAATTCCAAATATACGCCACTGCTCCCAGCGCCAAAATGACAGAATTGAATGGTGTCATTTTTATGTTGGTACAGCCCGATGCAAACTTAATGGCGACTCTGAATATCGTACGAACCCAATATTTAGGTGTCAGCGGGACGTAGCGCCACGGGGCGGCAGGGCACCTCCCGCGCGCCCTTTCTTTTACCCGCACTCGGCCTTCGTGTCTTGTAATTAGTGTGTGAGTTATATCCGTCGAATGTACCTGCCCACACCTGTACTCGCAGCTAACTTCCGAGCCGCCATTAAGTTTGTATTTAACTATAAGAGCCAGTCCAGCGTATTAGTGCAATAGAGGTCGGTGCTTCCACCTCACTTTTACCACATAGAAGTATTAAACAAAATGTTAATAAATAAAATGCTCAACTACTTTTTAGAATATAAAATATTATTTATTTACATTTTGGAGATCGAGAAAATAATATGTTTATCTAAAGCACAGAGAAGAGTCACAGCGGAGGTCGTGCAAAGAGAATAAATAAGAAATTTAAATAGTATTCGAATAACTGTTACCTCGAGGATACATCCTGATCGATGATATCGAAGAACGATAACTTCCCATAGCTTGTTGTAATAGTGTGCTTTGTAAAGAATAAAAACGTGGCATCGTGTGTCTAAACCATAAAGTGGTGCGATAGATTACCCTCGATTAAAGTCCGATATATAGGTATGTAACAAGGCCAACAATACCTTGAATAATATAGTTACAAAAATTATATTTATGTATATGTCGTTTGATATATCAGACTCGTACAGTGAAAGGGTTAGGTGCACAGGGGAGCCGCGAGTATCGCGGGTGTCGCGGGTGTCGCGGGTGTCGCGGGAGGTACTGGAGGTACTCACTGATGACGGCCTGTCGCTTGACGCGGTCGCACGTGTTGTAGTTGGAGCCGGGCACGGGGGGCAGCTTGCGGTTGGGCGGCGCGATGTAGCCGAGCTCGTCGCGCAGGCCGCCGCGCTTGTCCAGCGTGCCGCCGCCGCCGCCCAGCGCCGCCTGCGACGCGTTGTACACGGCGTCGTCTGCGCGCGCACCAAACTCTCAGTACACATGCGTTATGTGGACTGGCAGCCAGTGCCGATACCGTTAACGCTTCTTATTGTATTTATATAGAGACTATAGACTAACTGGTTACGTGATTAAATATGGTTTAGAGCAAATTATATCAAACAATGAATTCCGAAAATTAAAATACTAAATTAGGACGCACAATCTATTAAAATTAGTCTTTCATGCTAAATATGGGTTTTAGACTAAATCAAGAGCGAGATGATTATAATCGTTAAGAATTAATAAACAGATGACGTAAAGTATCGGGTAAAAGAAAATAAGAAAGCGGTGAGTTTGTCACCATACATACAATACATGTCCTTCTGACCTCGCAGGCGGTGCGGGGTGTTCCTGCGCGCCAGGGTCAGGCAGATCACTACTACTCCCACGATGAACACCACGATGGTCGCCAGGATAGGCACTAACACTTCAGGTTCGAGCCAAGCCTTCACCCAAGGAGGCAGTTCCTTGTCGCCGTCGAGGCCGTTTCCGGGCAGGGGAGCGATAGTGCCTATAATAGCGAGGAAGTTAGCCTTTACCTTTGTGGTGATCCCTGGCTCCTCGTACCACGCAAACGACAACGATAGCAATGATGATGACTAGTATGGCCGCGACCACGGGCACGATAAGATTAAGGTGCGACAGGATAATCTTGAGGGTTTGTTCCGTGGTAAGAGAGCCGTCGCCGACTTCGCGCGCGGGCGCGATCGTACCTGAAATGCAAGCCCCAGCGTTATACGGTGTGTCGATCTAAAAGACATCGAACAAAAGTAATCGAATAAAAAAAGGCGATGCATTTCAGGTACGGTTTATGTATATGCAAGTAGATATCATATTATATGAATGAATACGTTATTAAAAAAGAAATTTTACATGAGGCATGTTTCTACTCACCGCCGGTCATGGTAAGAGTCGCAAATTCGTATTCAGCAACGTTAAATCCAGCATTGTTGTGCGCAGTAATCCTCAAGACATACCAGGTAGCAGGTTCCAGATCTGGGAAAATCAACCAGCCATTGAACTATTACTTTTACCCTTACTACTTGTTGTATAAAATATTATTATGACTTTTTATGGTACGTACCGAGTACAACGAAGTTGCCACCAGGTTTAACAGCGTTCGAAATTTGGTTCCATTCGGCAGCGCCCCTGTTACAATAGATCATGATGTATCACAGTATACTGAGGTTGTTTACAAACAGATGGAGACAGGTCATTGGATTACACTTTCTCATAGTTTTTATAAAATCAAATTTGAAGTATTATTACTGACATCCTTTGTAACCTTTTGACCGCCACGGACGTCCATTTACGTTAAATTAAACCGTGCTCACGACGCCTCCGACGGCATGGCACGTTAAAAATACGACTATTACACAGTTAAAAAAAAACATACAAAAATATGTTTGTTGTATTTCTTTTTCCCTATTATTTTTCCTTAGACATATTTATTATATTATTACACAAATATTATAACAATTAGCCACACTATAATCGGAAAAGATCACAATGTTAGAACATCATACAAAATGTATCATTTGGCGTGCAAATCCACGCCACGGACGTGAGTAGACATCAACTAGTGATAGGTTAGGAAAACAATTACCGTAAAAGATTTATGGAATATATTTTTATTGTGTCTCCTTTATGTAAATCAGGAGCCTCAATAGATAAACTCCTTGAATAAGGTGTAGAGTTTTGTAACGATTTTCATAAATTAGATTATGTTGTTATTATATGTGGAAATAACGATAGGCACCCTTTAAGATTACAATCTATATTATATTATTACTTAAATAAACTGTCAAAAAAACAGAGGTAGATATTTTAGTGTTACTAAATTGTGAGAAATGTATAACTATATCTGTGCACAGTTTAATCATACATATTTACATGGATTATAATGTGTCCGATACAGTTTTTATGTAATACTATACATGTTGATATTAGGAAACATATTGCACCTGAACTATAAATATACTGATATTAAGTATATGGAGTCTAACAAATCTAAAACTAAAAACAATGTGTCAGTTAGTACACAAACAGACTATTTAATGAAACCTACTTTTATATCAGCAGAAACTCAAACAGATAATTTATTTTGAGACTAATGATACATTCACCATTCTCCTGTAGACCATTTCCACTACAAGACATTTCCAGGTTATCCATTAATTACCAGACAACCTGTATATAACAATATTCTAGGTATGCAATCAAAAATGAGTGAATCACGTTATATAGATGTTCTTTGTTTGAGTGAAACCTTCCTCAAAGACAAAAAATGCTGACATACTACAATTACCAAGTTATAATTAGGCATCATATTTTTTCAAAAATAATAATTATAAATTACAAATGATAAATTAAAAACGTGATTATAAATTACATACCATGCAATAATATCGTTAAGCATGTCCCATCTCTAACCCAGAAGCGACAAAGTATGTAAGCGCTGTGCTGGCCACGACACTAACGTCTTTTCACGTCCGTAAATGTCGTCACAAACGAGATTATTTAAAATATTTGAATTACTGTTTTATGATAAAATCTGCTCATATCTAACGCTGTAACTTCTGGGTAATGATTACCAAGTTGGGAAAGAAGGTGAAACACGGGTGAAATTTAATACAATTTAATGGTACTTATAATATCTTTTTATTCGTAAACCATGCACAAGTAAAAGGTATCGATGTTTTATCGATATATACAGGGTGTCCAAGAACCTGGCGTCCAACTGGATTCCCACGATGCCCCAAGTTCTAACAGTACTCAGAAAAATATTTAAAAAAATCCACCCCATGTACTTACAGAATTATACTGATTTCAAAAAAAAAGGGGAAATGAGCACCCTGTGACATACTTTTGAATGCTGTGACTGCTAATGCTGATAATTTCGATATTTCTTGGAGGTTTTGTAATCTAGGGTATTGCTGTGTCTAAATAGAATGTAAAAATAAAGTACTTATTGTACCATTTTAAAATAAAATATTATTTTAACTAAAGGTGATATGGAAAACTATTGAATTTCGCAACTTTGACCGACTGTAGTGTAAAAAAAATGTACCAAAATAGTATGGCAAGTGACGTCAAATTTTGACGCGTTTATTCCTCTTTTTAAAAAGGTATAATACTTACACATTAATTTGAAAAAAAAAAATTTTGATAATATTTTTACTCAACAACCCAATTTTTACGATGTCTTACAGAATTCTTAGAAAGAAAAATTTACGACGAATTGAATCTAACCTCTAAAGAATTACTGTTGTATGCTCATAAAAATAACAACAGGCCTCTCAAAAAACAGGTTAGACCGTAAGGGACGGTATGTGCATGCATCTCACCATAGTGATTCGTTATTACAACAGGAGGGAGCAAGACAGAAACTATCTTTGCGATTTGCTGGTTCTTCTTTATGGTACCCCATTATTCAGGTAAGAGTGAGGGAGAAAAAGGTTAGAGGTGCGAGTGAGATAGATAGTGACGCTATCTGGGATCGTGCTATTTAGGATAACAGTACGGTCAGTACGCGTCACTGCCTCCTGCCGTTACTACGCACCTCTCTCTTATTGTTACCATTGATCACGTACTACGATTTAAAGCTTTGTTTATTGGACTCGATTACTCTTTGTGCTCTGGACTTTGAAACGAACTCTTTACGACGACCTTTGCCTGTGTTTGGACAGTTTGTGTTTTGTGTGTGCTACCATGGCGACCTACACTCCGCAAGAATACGCAAATATGCACTACATTTATGGAGAATGTAGAGGTAATGGACGAGCTGCAGCGAGACTTTACAGAGAAAGGTATCCGAGGGCTACGCGATATCCCGACCATCGAGTTTTCATTAATGTGCACAGATCACTATGTGACGGGCGGTCCCCCAATCAAGTAGCTGGTGAAGGACGACCCGTAAATGACTTCATACGCGATGAAGTTTTAGAGGCGGTGTCGGCAAATCCAAGCATCTCTGTGCGAGGAATAGAAGCTGATACGGGGATACCGAAGAGCACAGCACACAGTATTCTCCAAAAAGAAGAATATCATCCGTACCACGTACAGCGAGTGCAAAGTCTTTTACCTCGAGACTATCCGAGCCGAGTCGCGTTTTGTGAAACAATCCTGCAAAAACATCGAGAAGACGAAAACTTTATCGACAAAATTTTGTGGTCAGATGAATCTACATTTAAGAAGGATGGCTACATGAACCTACACAACTTGCACGAGTGGCATGTGGAAAATCCGCACTTGATGCGAGAAGATAGATCCCAGTACCGGTTCAAAGTGAACATGTGGACCGGTATTCTCTGTGGGAATATTATTGGTCCATTTGAGATGCCCGAGAATTTGACTGGCGAATCATATTTAAATTTTCTTCAAAATGATTTGCCAAACTTACTAGAAGAGACCCCACCAGATATGTGGTTCCAACACGACGGCTGTCCAGCACATTTTCGCGTATCCGTTAGAGAGTTTTTGGACGAGCAATACCCGAACAGGTGGATTGGGCGATCAGGAACAATCCCGTGGCCAGCCCGCTCACCTGACTTAAATCCGCTGGATTTTTTTTTCTGGGGAACTATGAAGGAGCTCGTTTATGCGAAGCCCATTAATGACATCGCTGACCTTCGTGAGAAGATAACACAAGCAGTGCAGGTGATACGTCAAAAAAGTTACTCGCGAAACATAAAGCGGTCCTTTTTAAGGAGAGTGAGAGCTTGTATTGCCGCGGGTGGTCAACATTTTGAACATTTATTGTAATAAAATATCTTTAAACTAACATTCTTTGCTTTTATTCTACTGGGAACCCATCTACCTGTGTGTATTTCCTTCTTGCTCACTCTTGGAACCGAAGTAAATAATAGTAGTAACATAACAGTTTCTAAGATAAGAAAGGGTCCGACAGTTACCGTTAGTAGGTAGGCACTTCGTAAAAATTGGGTTGTTGAGTAAAAATATTATCAAAATTTTTTTTTTTCAAATTAATGTGTAAGTATTATACCTTTTTAAAAAGAGGAATAAACGCGTCAAAATTTGACGTCACTTGCCATACTATTTTGGTACATTTTTTTTACACTACAGTCGGTCAAAGTTGCGAAATTCAATAGTTTTCCATATCACCTTTAGTTAAAATAATATTTTATTTTAAAATGGTACAATAAGTACTTTATTTTTACATTCTATTTAGACACAGCAATACCCTAGATTACAAAACCTCCAAGAAATATCGAAATTATCAGCATTAGCAGTCACAGCATTCAAAAGTATGTCACAGGGTGCTCATTTCCCCTTTTTTTTTGAAATCAGTATAATTCTGTAAGTACATGGGGTGGATTTTTTAAAATATTTTTCTGAGTACTGTTAGAACTTGGGGCATCGTGGGAATCCAGTTGGACGCCAGGTTCTTGGACACCCTGTATATACTTTTACCGTGACTATTTTTTTGTAGGTATGAAACAAGGAATTTGTCGCTTGGCGTGGAGGACACAGATTTTCGTTATTGACGTGGCGGTTAAAAGGTTAAAACAATTATAATGGGAGTGGCCTGAAATAATTTTACATGATATTAGGTGTAAGTATTTAGTTTACAAGAGGAGAATGGTAGAACAGTTAAGTTTATTTTAATCTAGACTCAATAATGAGAAACGGACTATACTACAGTCAATATTAGACTATAAGCCGTATTGAATCTGCCAACGGTTGTATATAATTGAAGTGAATGTACGTACTTCTTCTTGTTCTCAACGACGAAGTGGCTCATGGGACAGCCTCCATCGAGCCATTGTTTCAAGTGCAGAGTGACGGAGGAGCTGCCCACCTCGATGAAGTCCGCGGCGCGCGGGACGGGCGGCTTGGACCCGCGGGTGCGCGCGATCACCACGTCCGACGCCTCGCCTGTGCCAATACTGGGGACACGCGTACACGTTCAACGAACACTACATCATTTTGTCTATGCGAAACTTCGGGCCGAACGAAAATAACGTGCGATGAAGTTTCTTCGAATTTCTTTGTTTTGGATTGACATTACACCGTTGTTCTGACTACTACATGAAAAGGGTCACAATCAATTGATTACGTACAGAATTCATACGTTACAAACAGTTGGACCGAAACTTCAGCGTTTACGTTTTCTGGTAAAGCAATCATATCATATGACGTATCATACAATGTTTGTTTGTTTTTTTTTGTATTTAATGTAGTTGACTTATGTAAGCAAGCCTTATTTACCCATTGTAAGCCGTTACGTAGAGTTGATATCTGGATCCGCAGAACAGGTTCTCCAAAGTGTAAGTGTCAGTAGAGCTTGGAATCTGAAAGTGCAAAGCTGTTATTGATATCCTCCCTTAATTAGAGTAAATTTTGTATAGCTGTACTTTTATTTGCATGATTCGGATATGGGCAAACATGTGGTATAGTAGGGGGATGTTACCTGGACGGTTTCCCAATCGCCGAATTCTTGCTTGTAATGGATAGTGTATCCGGCGGCAGGTGACTGGTCCACATCAACAGAGGGTTTCAAGCGCAGAGTCAGAGATGATACTGATGACGACGCGATAGCCAGTTGTGGTGGGAATGGAGGCGCTATAAATATAAGAAAACAAGATATAATATGTAACAACTAACGCAGAATGATATAGGCTGGTCAAGGTAACTGTCTTGTTAAAATTAAGGGGAAAACATATGCGTAATACAATGTACTGGCTTAATGTGTGTTGGGAAATAAGACGACTGATGAAAGACGAGAGTTTAGATGAATATGTATTGTTTAAAATATGGTCAGGACAAGACAGGATAAGTTGAATAAAGGCAGTTTAAAAGAAGAGATAGTTTCATAGAACTCATGGTCAAAGATTAGTAAGTTTTCAAGAAATTCTCGGTAGCAGCCCAGAGTCTAGCAATGTTACAGATGGAGGGCAATAGATTTGCCTCCTATTACGCGGGATCTTGATAACCATACTCGGCGAAATGTGGGATGTAGGACATTCTGGGATATAGTTATATATGTATTTATTAATATTCTCACCAAGTACGGAGAGCGTGTGAGTGACAGTATCAGTGCCGAACTGGTTGTCGACGTGGCAGGAGTATTCGCCGGCATCTTCGCGAGCTACACCAGCAATTTGCAGAGATCCTTCAGGCAGTTGGCGCACGCGTTCAGAAGCTTCTAGGGGCTGACCTTTCACCTACAAACGGGAAATAAACATTTTCTTAGAAGAGGATATTTCTATGAACCTTAACTATAGGAAGCTGCTCCGACTTATATCACCACTTAAGCCCACCACACAGACAGCGGAACGGTACCAATGGCGTTTTTGTTGTATTGTTCGAATTAGTATGAAACATTGCACATCGGAGTGATCGTGTGTATTATATTTCATACCTGGTATTGTTCCGCCTCCACTGTCTCTATGTGGTAGGATTTACGGGAAAATAATCAAGAATCGAATTAAATCGAGTATTTTGCTGTGTTGTAGAAAATAGTGTATAGTAATTTATTAAACAATTAACCTTCCACAAAATGTTAGGAGGAGGGACACCGACAGCGAGGCAGGGCAGTTTGACGTCTTCCTTATAAGTCGCAGTAAACGATTCATCGAACGAGGCAATCTTGGCGGGTACTGAAACAAACATGGACAAGTGAATATATTATATTTATTATAACTTCTAGATTGAGTTTCAATTTGAGTCTGTCATTGTCTACTTGCTAGTACCTTCGGGTCTTTGTACTTGAAATCAGTAGGTCTACCATGGAAATGTGTATCTGAAACTTCGGGCCGAACGAAAATAATTTACAAATATTTTCTTCGGCTTTCTTTTTTTCAAACTGAGATTACTCAGTTGTTCAGACAACTTCATGAAAGGTTTAAGGACAATCAAGAGATTACGTATCGTAATTCGGGAGACATTTCGGAATAAATGTGTTTGACGGTACAAACTTCGGCATTTACTTTTTATGGTAGGCCTGGCCTACAGAGCAGAGCAGTTTATAATAAATATATGATGATGATATTGCTAATACCTTTGTCGCTGGGGCTGCAGGACGCGGTGGCTGAGGGTTGACCTTCACCAATGATCGTGGACGCGGTCACCCAGAAGTCGTAACGGCCGGCTTTCAGGTCAGTGGCGGAGTAGCTAGTTTGGGATGCTGGTACCTGGAACAAAAAGGCACATCATATTCAAGTTAGTTTTAAAAATATTTATTTTAAGTATTAACAACTAATGTAATTTATACAGTAAGTCTTACTGTATAAATTACATTAGTTAATACCTAAAATAAATATTTTAAGTTAATACTCAAAGGTTAATGTTACAAAAATGTCAGCAGTAACTTCAAAATATTTCTGGCAAATTTTATCCTGTGGTTTTAATGAATACTGATATAATATGAAATATTATATTAGTTATATTATATGATACAAGGGATTGAAAATTTTAAAGTTTTGGTTGGAGCACGGTATACATTGTAATAGTTTTGTATTGCCTAATTTTTATATATTATCTTATCCTAGGTTGTAATGTATTAGATGATAGATATAAGTACCTTATTAGGGTGAGGTTCGGCGTTCTGCGCTTGAGTGTACACGTTGTAGTGAGTGACGACACCGTTGGGCTGCGCTGGCGGTCTCCATGATACGAGGATAGAGTCTGATCCCATGACGAGGGCCTTCACGGCGCGGGGTGCTTCCGGTACTATAATAATATAACATAAGTCATTTAGTGCCTTGTACACGGCTTAATGATGGAGTTATAAGAACATTCATTTTTTTTTGGCTAACGCTTGGATCTTTACACAATGAAAAGTATCCGGCTATTGAAATTACGGCGCACTGACTCTGTTGGTTTAGTTACGTTGTAAGAATAAGAGAGTATTGCAGAGTTGAGATAGCCTATCTGGGTTGGTCAACAGGGCGACGTGATGTACCTACGACCTAGATTTCGTTGGAGTGGCACTGTGGTAGCAGATCTGCGAGAGCTTCAGGCTAACGACTACCAGGAAACGATCAAAGACCGAAAAAAGTGGCGTTTTCTTGTAACGGCGGCCAAAACACACTTTGGGTCTCTGAGCCAATAGAATAAGTAAGTAGGTAAATATGAAGGAAGGAAGAAAGAAGAAGAAGAAACTTATTTAAATTTTATTGGTATAACTCACCATCTTGTTCGGTTTGGCAGTGAATAGGAGCAGATCGTACGCCGTCACCTCCATTAGTGGTCGCGAGCACTTCCATCGAGTAGTTGGTGAATTTCTTGAGTCCATGAAGAATGGTTTCGCTGCTGGCCGTAATCTTAGTGTCCTTAGTCTTCTCGTCTGCAATTGTATAAATCTTTTTAACCATGATATCTCTAAGATATTTATGTTAAGAATATAAATGTTATAAATTTCAGAATAACTATTATAGGTATGCCTAATGTAATAGTAAATTAATTAATGACACTTACCATACCAGGTTTCGCTGGGTCCATAGATAACCTTGTACGCCTTGATCAGTCCATTAGCAGCAGCAAGAGGTGGTGAGATCCAAGAGACGCGGATAGTTTGTGCGGTCAGAGTGGTGCACAGAACATCCTGAGGAGGGGCAGACGGAGCGCCTTCGGCAGTGTAAGCTCGTACTTCACCAGAAATGGGGCCAGATCCCATCTTGTTGAATGCCTGTACTACAATCGCGTATTGGGTGTAAGTCTTCAGATTCAGAATGTCCAAGTGATGTTCCTTGCCAGATTCTTTAGAGATATCAACGGTTTCAAATACGAATGACTTGTTGCTTGAAGCCAGTTTGTAGCCAACATAATATCTGGAATATTAGTTACATTTAATTTAATCTGCCTTAAGTATAACTGAGTTACTATTTCGACACTTTATTTTATTTAGTGAACTTACCCTTGGAGTTCGCCGTTCCAGTCCTGAGGTGGGGGAGGCTTCCAGGTAACGCGCAGGGTGTGCTTGTCAGCGGCATCTACTTTAACATCTTGGGGTGGTCCAGTTGGTGCTTCCTCGGCAGTAATAATGGTAACAGTCTCAGATGGCTCAGAAGTCCCCAGTTCATTTTCAGCAACAATCCTAATGTGGTAAGCAGTGGCAGGTCGGAGGCTAAATACACCAGCTTCAGTCGCGTCTCCAGGCACAAGAACCCTAAAATATTCATATTTATTAATATTGATACGCCTATAAATTAGTTTTATTACCTGATTGTATATAGCACTTGCCTATCGATATCCTTATCCCAGTTACCCTTGGCGCGCTTGTATTCAATAAGGAACTTCTTAATCGGAGAGTTGCCATCGTAAGGTGCGGCCCATGACAGTTGCACAGTCCTTCCGGATTTGTCCAATACTTTCAAACCGTATGGAGCTTCGGGTACCTCTGTGAAATACAGCAGCCTTGTTAGTTTACTATCCTTTGAAATGTGTGATAGTACAGTGCAATAATAGGTGAAATTTATACCTTGAATGATCATGTTGATGCTGGTGTCATCAGAGCCAAAAGCGTTAGTTGCGACGCAGGTAAACAGAGCGCTATCAGATCGTTCAGTCCTCCTAATGCTAAGGTCCGAAACAACACCACCAGGCAGGATTTCTTCGCGAATGGTGTATCGTGGGTCAGATTTGGGTTCAAGGCGTTTGTTGTTCATGTTCCAGATGATTCCAATAGGCTACAAAAATAAAATATTAGTTATATTATATGTTTTCTTTATATTTCGTATTTGTAAACGTAAAGTTTGAGTACCTTTTCTCCCTTAGCTTGGCACTGCAGAACAGCTGGCTCACTTCGGCGGGCGGTCTGGTTTCTCATCTTAATCTCAAATTGGGGAGGTGCTAAAATTTAACATTTATGCTTAGGAAGCTCTTTTGATTATGAATAGAATATAAATGTGCTTTCATGTGACTCACCCTGAACGCTAATAAGAATAACAGCAGATAATCCAGATCCGATTCCATTAACAGCTTCGCAAAGATAGTATCCCTCGTTAGTTTTTTGAATATTAGAAATTGCCAAAGTTCCGTCCTCGACTTTTACGTTAGGGTTGTTTGGCTTAAGATCTTTGTAATCGCCGGGCGTGTCTCCTATAAGTTTTAACAAAATATTGTTGATAAAGTTTTCTTGAAATTTACAATAAATTTGTGTTATATTATATCTTACCTTCAGCCCTCTTCCACGTAACCTGGGGCTTAGGGAAGCCATCGGCCTTGCATTCAACTTTAGCATCAGATCCTTGCGCAAAAGCTTTATCGGTAGGCTCAAGAATCCAGCGAGGAGGAACTGAAATATCACCGATTTGTTATAACACCTGCAATATGTCTTGGTCGAAAAGGAACTAAGCAAGTGCGAAAACAATTTTTTTTATTATAATTTTGATTTTACTAGATTGAAAGATAGAAAATATATAATATTAAGTAACATATTAGGGTACTTGACCTATCAATTGTAGTTTCTGTGCAAGTAAAAATAATTTATATATTTCTCTAAGTTGATTTATTTATTTACTTTACTAACTTCTATTATTTTCAGTGAAAACGACAGCCTGATAAGCATCCGCCAAAAATAGTCTTATACCCTATTGTGTTAGCTTTATCTCTTATAGACATTTATTCATTGAATCCGTGCAGTAATTTATGTTATTAAATATTATTTTGAAAGGTAAAGATTAAGTTGTACTTGCTGAATAAAAAGATCTTTTTTAATAATATGAATACTGTACACTGTAACAAAATCTTTACCTTAGAACATTGGGGACTTTTACCTAAGACACTTAAATAATATTTATGTACATTGAATATTCATTTAGCAATGTCCTGAGGTACCTGACAATCAAACATTTGTTAAATATAAATTATGTCAAACAGTGCATACCTGCGACATTAAAATAATTTAGTAACGATATAAGAACTGTTTTGTTATTAACAAAGACTGTGGTATGGTAAGCTAGACAGTTCATAGTAGTTGATAGATTTTTCTCTATATTGGAACAGGAACAGAATATTCAAAAGTTTAGCTTATAATATCTTAAATAATATATAATTGTACTGCATGAATATACATATAAAAAAACTACAGAAATATTATTTTCAATATTTCGAGAGAATAGATAATTATGCCATCTGCATGTATATTGTTAAATACCCTAACTTAAAATTGAAAGTTATTATATATATTATTAGAATAGTTAATATATGTAGGTATCTAAATAAATGACATACCTTAATATTCAATGTACTTAAATATAGGAATATATCCGTAATTTCATAAGTTCCTATAACGACTGATCAAAATAGACTACATCTACGATATAAGGTATCGGTATGATTTGGATATAAGATATTTAGTTCTACGTATAAATATTATTTGTGTGTGCTATAGGCGTCGCTATAGAAGCTTTGAAATGTACAATCATCAAATAACATTTAGGCATTTCAATCTATAAACCAAAATATTAAAAGGTATGATTAAAGTTAAATAAAAAAAATAAGCTCATTTACCCATATCCAACAAAAGCAAAGCGTATATATCTGACAAAATAATTATGATTTTAAATGTAGATACTTAGTGTGCTTATGAAGTGAATATTTTGTCAGATATATATAGATATGTATGTTAGTAAGCCAAGCAACAAGCTTAAAGTTAATGGCAAATACGCAAATTATTGAATGAAATAAAAATAAAGAAAGGAACCCATGGGAAGGAGGGGTGTTAGGAATAAAATTATATATGCAAGGAGAGGAAGAACAGGTTACGTCGATGATAGCCGCAGCCGGTTCCTATAGAAAGCATTCAGACGACTGATCTACACCCTGTCTGGAGATAATGATGATGTTCATCGCGAATAATATATTCACCCAGTCGTGATATTAGTTCAATATATGAAGACAAGAAGGTAATGAATGGTGAAACATTTATTATTTGTCGGTCATCGATACTCTAAATCTGTTTTGTTTTTAAAGGTAACGGAATATTTAAAGCATACAATATCGAATCTACGCAAAGCTGATCCGTGCTAGGAGTGAAGGGTACACAGATGCGTGATGTATACCATGGACTTCTAGTGAGGCGGTATAGTTGGACATGCCAGCGGCATTGCGCGCGATACACGCATACGAGCCGCTGTGCGACCAACCCGCTGGGTCGATCAGAAGCAAGGAAGCTCTCTGCGCGATTTTAGTTGCCGTAACGCCGGCTTTCTCCTTCAAAGGTTGCCCTTCAAAGTACCACTGAATATCGAGGGGCTGATCACCCTCAGAGACCAAACAAGTGACTTGACTGGCCTGCCCCGCAAACAGTGGAGTCTCGAACGAGAATGGAACTATGCGAGGCAGTACTGGAAACAACCATAGAGAATTGGGTTAGATTCGTCGAGGCAGGCAATGTTAGCGACTAGTGAGAGTAAAAGAGGAAAGTACGGTGACTGTGAATGGACTGCTCCTTTGAAGGTGCGATTCAGTGATGTTAGTTCCCATATTAACGATCCAGTATGCAACATAGCATTATCATTTATAGACGTGCCGTTGACGACGAGTGTGGCTGCGTATTCTGCGCGGCCGGCCGCGTTCTGCACGATGCATGTGTAGTTTCCTTGGTGGTTTGCGCTCACGGAGTTGATGGTGAGGAGAGAGGCGCGAGGATTTAGAGGCATCGTCGTGATGTCTCGCTGAAGGCTCGAATCAATAGTTTCACTGCTGAACGTCCACGAGATGTCGAGAGGTAGATCTCCCTTGGTGGCGACACAGTTCACTAACGCAGTGTCACCCGGGTTGAAAGGCACCTCACCGAAATTGAACGGCATTATCAACGGTGGAACTAGGAAAGTAAAAATTTAATGAAAAGTGAGAAATGTTTAGGAAATGAAAGTTTAAGGGAAGGTTGGAAGCGTAAAAATAGTCATTTATTGCGCGCACCCTTTACGACTAATTCGGTGGTATGCGAAACGACGCTCGCTGCATTACTCGCAGTACAATTAAATAGGCCTGCATGAGTGGCATCCACTGACTCTATAGTTAATACACTACTTCTTCGGTCGACGTTACTAACGCGAACTCCGGGTATGGATTTGGCAGATCGATTGTTGATCGTCCAATCAATAAGAACCGGTTGATCCCCGTGAGTTATTATACACTGAAGAGCAAAATAATCCCCAAGAAAGGCCGGTTCAGGACCGGCAATGAAAGGTGCAATCTTGGGAGGAACTGAAACAAAGTTTATCTAAATGACAAAATAATAAATATCTACCTAAGATGTCTGGAGACTAACCGTAGACAACTAAGTCTTCTGTATGGGTATTGCGTCCAGCACGATTCTCTCCGATACATGTGTAAGAACCGGCGTGTTTAGCGTCCACGGATTCTATTATTAGTAAGCTACTTCGTTTGGAATTATTTATAATGTAGTTATTGTTCCTGGGAGAAATATGTTGACCATTAAACATCCAAGTGATAGTAAGTGGTAGATCACCAAAATTGACAGTGCAAGCAGCTTGTAAATATTCCCCGACGTTGGTGGGTTTCTCACCGAATGTGAATGGCAATATGTTGGGAGGAACTGGAATGTCGTCATTGATTCATAATGAGATTGGATAATCATATATGTATTTCAAAAAACAACCGAAAATGTAATCAATATAAAACGGGTAAGAACACAGAAAATAATTCTAATTTACTGAGCACCGCAGAAACGAGAAATAATTAAGCACCGTTTATTATCAACGTAGATGAATGAGAGTGCGCTCCTGCTTCATTGTCCGCGACGCAAGTATAGTTGCCAGCGTGAGTGTGTGATACCGATGCTATACTAAGAATAGCGCTTCTTTCTCCTATATTAAACACCGTTACTCCAGATCTGGGTTTAATAGGTTCGCCGTCAAATAGCCATTGTAGTCGAAGTGGATGGTCTCCCTCAATGACTGAGCAAGGGGCTGTTACTACTTGTCCAGAGTTCATTGCGACTTCGCCGAAAGAAAAGGGTTGGACCACAGGAGGAACTAAACAGAAAGCAAGTACATCCGAGCTATAACGTTTCAATACCAATAACGTTGAGAAGAGCTGTGTGGCTCGCTGTGCCGGCCTTATTGGTCGCCGTACATGTGTAGTTGCCACTATTCGGTCCCAAAGCGGTAGGTATATCGAGGACGGATACGCGTTCACTTAAAGTTGTAGTCTTTACGCCTAGTTTGCGTGTTACAGGTTCTCCTTGGAAACTCCAAGAGATATTCACGGGCGTATCGCCCTTTGAAACATGACAGTCAAGGTGTACGGACTCCCCAGCAAACACGGCCTCGTCCAACTCGAAAGGTTTGATGTGAGGGACGACTGGGCAAAGAAAACATTGAAACGTTAGTAATAATTTATGTACGTAAGCCGCATGCTGTGACACTTAGCGGGTATACCCTTAACGTTGAGTGTAGTAGAGTATCTATCTTCTCCGGCTTTATTTCTTGCAATGCAGGTATAATTTCCGCTGTGGGCTCCCGTCACAGATGCAACAGATAGGAAGGATGTTTGCTCCGCCATTTTCATGGTTTTGATTCCCATACTAGTAGATAAATCTTTGCCTTCAAACGTCCAAGTGATAGACATCGGTCGGTCTCCTTTACTGACATGGCATATCATTTGTATAGATTCTCCATAATAGATGGTCTCGATTTCAAACGGTAGTATGTGGGGAGGGACTGATAAAAGGAAAATAGTGACATCTAAATATAAATCTAAACGTGCAACATATCTATACACATATGAAACAATTTTCTTACAGTAGCTATTGTACTAGAGGAACATGTCCAATACCATGAATATTGACGAGGGCAGAGTGATAAGCGCGGCCGGCGCGGTTACTGGCCGTGCAAGTGTAGTTGCCGCTATGCTGGCCCATGGCAGTAGGAATACTTAGGACTGAAGCTTTCTCTCCTAACTTAGTAGTCGTCATGCCCATGTTATTATGGTAGGGAATTTCATGGCCATCGAAACTCCATGATATTTGAAGAGGTCGGTCTCCTTTCGACACGTGACACGTGAGGTGTACCGATTCACCAGCGAATATGGATTCTTCAACTTCGAACGGAATTATATGCGGGACCACTTGAATTTAAAAATAAACGATATATGTATAGAAAAACAAATTTATCAGAAATTAGTATGACTAGGCATAATAAAAATAACGGTAAAGTTTGTCTGTTATACGGTTGTTTTGCTACAGATAGTTGAGTGCAACATATTACTAACTGCGTTCGTTGACCAAAATAAACGATGTTTCACTTTATCGGCAGAGTATTAATATATAAACTTTGAAAGCACACAATTTGTCTGACTTGTTTTGAGCAGACAAAAACGCCTGATCGATATGAAGTGTTATAATATTCAGGGTAAGTAATTTGTATGAAAAACTTAATGATAAGGAATGATAAATGAAAGTAAATAAAACTCAATAAAAAGCGTACGCTGCTGTTAGATATGCCAAAGGAATTCATGCTGATTCCTTCAACAAATCTTTGAGCATCGATGCGCTGTGATGAACTAAAGACAAAACTTTTCTTATGAACAAATGAAACTGACCATGAACATTGAGAACAGTGGAATGATTAGTGGAACCGGCTCTGTTACTTGCTACGCAGGTGTAGTTGCCACTATGACTGGCAGTCGCCGCAGAGATCGATAGAAATGAAGTACGTGATGTCATTTTATTTGTCATAATGTCTAGATGCGATGAAGTATTGTCGAACCCATGAAAATGCCACTTGATATTTAAAGGTAAGTCGCCCTTGGAAACGTGACAATTGAGCTGAACCGGTTCCCCAGCAAACACCGACTCATCCGCTTCGAAGGGTACGATGTATGGCAATACTGTTAATCCAGAAGGCCAAAATTATTGCAGAGTCAAGCGTGCAGCGTGCGAGAGGCAAGGGCAGCTAACGGGCTTTGGGAGTACCATGAACATTAATCGTGGTCGAATGAACTGCCAGGCCGGCACGGTTGACGGCGTGGCAAGAATATTCGCCGCTGTGACTAGCTGTCGAACTAGATATCGTCAGTAACGATGTCCGTTGGCCGATCTTCATCGTAGTTATTCCTTGGTGTGAGGATAAGTCCTCGCCGTGGAAACTCCAACTGATAGTGATTGGGGCATCCCCTTTTGATATATGACACGTCAACTGAACTGACTCGCCGGCGAAAACTGGCTCTTCGGCCGTAAATGGAACGATGTGCGGAGGAACTGGTGAGGGTAAACAAATAAATAAAAATAAACAAAACAATGATAACACACGAAAGTAACCAGTGTACCCTGAACGTTTAATGTAGCTGTGTGGTTGGTGCTGGCTACAATATTGGAAGCTGTGCAAGTGTAATTGCCGGACTGTTTTTCTGTTGCCGCCGGTATTGCCAAAATTATACTTCTGGCTCCTACTTTCGTTATTACGACTGCGTCAGTCTTTTTTACAGGCTTGTCTTGGAATGACCAAGTGAAGTTCAGTGGCATGTCGCCTTTTGGTACATGACACATTACTTGTATGCTTTCACCGTAAAACACGGCTTCATCGAACTCGAAAGGGGATATAATTGGTGCCACTGAAAGAGATAGCCAAATAATCTAGATAGTAATTATTCTGCGAAGATACTAAAACACATCTATTTGTATAGGATTGGTTGAAGACAGATAGAACGCAAAAGCATAGACATTTCACCGAGACCGTATACCCTTGACATTGAGCGTGGCGTGGTGGCTAGCACTGGCGACAATATTAGAGGCGGTGCATGTGTAATTGCCAGAATGTTTTGCCGTCACCGCAGGGATTATGAGAGCTGAACCCCTATCCCCCACGTTCATGATGTTCAAACCGGCTAGCGAACTCACATCTCCTCCGCTAAAAGTCCACTTGAAATTTAAAGGTTTATCTCCCTTCGGTACATGGCACATCACTTGAACACCCTCTCCGAAAAATACTGATTCGTCGAATTCAAAATGAGTTATTACTGGTGCCACTGAAATGTATGATTTTTCAGAGATTAAATACAAAATTCATGTACCTAAATTGATTTTAGTGTAGTTTGATTAACTTATACAATTGTGTTTACTAATAAGAGAGAGACTAATAATTTTATGGCCCGCCAAAGTTACACAAGGACAAAAAGAAAATAAAAATCAGATTACTATAACTACCAGGCAGAGAGAGTGTAATTCTGGGTACCGTTGACGAACAGTTCTGAGGTATAGTTCATTGCGCCCGCCTCATTTTTGACCACACATGTATAATTGCCCTGATTTTGGTGGCTAACAGAATCAATGTTAAGTTGGCTTGAGCGTTTAAGATTCACAAGATTGATGCCGATTTCTCCAGACTTCACCGGCTTTCCATTGAAATACCATTCAATTTTCAAAGGCAGGTCACCTTTACTGACCGCGCAAGTGACCAAAACCATTTCTTGCGCATTTACTGGTCCCTCGCCGAACTCAAAATGTTTTATCTGTGGAGGTACTATATGGACAAGTAGAAATTAATAAAGTAAGTACCTAACGAATCTGAAACAGTGGTAGGTGTTCAGAATTTATACGTTTGTGGCACCAACGGTTTTATTATTATGTATAAGTTACGGTAACGTTGTCAAACCTACCTACGTTGTGTATTTTGAAATAACCGGCAGTCCAAAGTTAGGTAATCTAAAATCTATTAGTAAAACTTTCGTAGGAATCCATCATTTGTAACGTATTTAACTGTTCTCTCAATAATAAACCGAGTTATATAAGTAATAACTATTCTTTTTTTATGCCTTTACGCTGTAATCGTACATTGCCACACACGTGTATGCAATTAATATCATTAAATTATTTCAATTTATTTTTAACACATTAAGAGCAGATGTTATAACACGAGTCTTCAACAATATGTTTAATCTAGGATACTAACGAAACGAACGAAGTACAAATATATTTATGGAGGAGTTAGTAGGTTTGTATGTGAGGAATTAAAACAATTTATAAGTACACAAATAAACTAATAAAAAAATGAATATCGTGCGAATAAGCTAAGCAACCGTTTGTAAAGTGTTTAGTACCGTTGACATTGAGGATCGCGCTGTGGCTACTGCGGCCGGCTTCGTTTTCCGCTATGCACGTATAATTGCCAATGTGCTCATGTTGAACATTTTCTATACTCAAAACTGATATTCTTTTCCCGTTCCGGGTTATAAACACGCCGTTACCCGAATTAAGAGTTTGGTTATTTAGTTGCCAATGTATGGTCAAAGGTAAATCTCCTTTGCCCACAGTGCACGTTAGAGATACAGTATCGCCTGCGTTGAGTATATCTTCCCCAAAATCGAACGGTGTAACCTGCGGCACAACTATAGAATCGTTTATTATTATAACATAACTTTATTTCCGTGGGACATGTTTCACCAAACAGGATAAGCCTGAAATTTAAGATCTATAGCTTTTTGATTTCATCGTTTTGTAATCAGTTATTATTGTATTGTAGAGGAAATTTAGGAAAGGAAATAATAAAGCAACAAATTAATATAGTGCTAAAGATCGGTGAGTTAAGATGTAGATACCGTTGACAGCTAATTCAGCTGAGAAATTGGCATGCCCAGCTCTGTTGGCAGCTAAACAAGTGTACACTCCAGTATGTATCGATGCAACTGAGTCTATTGACATGCTGCTTGACTTATGACCGATCTTAGTAACTGTGATCCCCTGAATCTCTGTAGTCGGTTTTCCGTTCAGTAGCCAAGTGATATTGACTGGCGAATCCCCCTTTGTCACCATACATTGTATACCCACTGTGTCACCCGCGTTCGCAGGGTCTTCTCCGAATGAGAAGGGATGAATTTGAGGTAAAACTGTCACAAAAATGTTAGAGAATATCATCTTTATGAAGAATATGACTTCATAATTAATAATATTTGTGATTTTGTAGATTACCACTTCACGTCACGATCACGTCGCTGTTTTGCATTTAGACGTCTAAATATGTTTTTTTTTTAATTATATCAAGATATCAATAAAATATAAATTGGAAATCTGGGAAAGGAGATAAAATATTGGATTAATAAAGCGATGAATACTGACAAAACTAATTAAGAAGCTATGGCAAGTAGGTACCATTGACAGCTAACTCAGTGGAATGATTGGCGTGTCCAGCGCGATTGGCAGCTAAACAAGTGAACACTCCCGTATGTATTGACGCGACAGAATCAATTGACAAGCTGCTTGATTTTGGTCCGATTTTAAAAACAGTTATTCCTTTAACTTCACTAGTTGGTTTTCCGTTCAGCAGCCAAGTGATATTGACTGGCGAGTCACCCTTCGTCACTATACATTGAACTGCGACTGTATCGCCCGCGTTAGCAGGTTCGTCTCCAAATGTGAAAGGGTGAATTTGAGGTAAAACTGTGCGAAGAGAATATAAAAATACTATATAATTATAATAAAAGTATAATTATTATAAAAACCCTATTTATAATTTTGTAGATAAACAAGGGCGTCGTCGGTTTTCTAATTATTATATCTTTGGCTTATTGTGGGCTCTACAGGTTAATTTTATGGAATTATAGGGTATAAATAAAAGTTGGATGATATAAAGCAACTAACACATAGCAAAAGGTTAGAACTGCGGACTATAAGGTATAGATACCGTTAACAGCTAATTCAGTGGAATAATTGGCATTGCCAGCTCTGTTGGCAGCCAAACAAGTGAACACTCCCGTATGTACTGAAGCAACCGAGTCTATGGAGAGGCTGCTTGACTTTGGCCCGATTTTAAAAACGGTAATTCCCTGAACTTCACTGGTCGGTTTTCCATTAAGCAGCCATGTGATGTTGACTGGTGAGTCACCCTTCGTCACCATACACTGAACTCCAACTGTATCACCCGCGTTGGCAGGCTCCTCTCCAAATGTGAATGGATGGATTTGGGGTAAAACTGTTACAGGAAACTACTGGTTTATGTATTACGAATGTTTACAACAACTTTTTTGTCATCAGTAAGATCAGTATAGTTTGAAAGTATTAACCACATTGTTTTTCTCCTATCCGAATGATTTGAAAGCGAAATAATAGAGGTATTTTAGAAAAGGAGACAAAAATCGGGTATAATAAAGCAACTAATACATGGCAAAATTAGTATTAATTAGTTGTAGATACCATTAACAGCTAAATCAGTCGAGTAATTGGCATGTCCAGCTCGGTTAGCAGCCAAACAAGTGTACACGCCAGTATGTATCGACGCAACTGAGTCTATTGACATGCTGCTTGACTTATGACCAATCTTAGTAACTGTGATTCCCTTAAATTCTGTGACCGGTTTTCCGTTCAGCAGCCAAGTGATATTGACTGGCGAGTCACCTTTCGTCACTATACATTGTACTGCGACTGTGTCACCTGCGTTAGCAGATTCATCTCCGAAGGTGAAAGGATGCATTTGGGGTAAAACTGTTAGGATAAACTTCTGTTTAATGCCTGTTGAATTCTTTATTTATCACGTTGGCGGTTCTCGTTTCGTATCAAAGTTAGTTAATAAAGTTTTGGGTTTAAATAGTTAAACTTAGGCTATCGTTTCGTAATTGTTAAATATGTAGTCATTGAGTTTCTTGCCTTTATAGAGGAAATGTCCGGATAGGAAGAGAAAGGAGCTAAAACGCAGGTCCAAAAAGCAAGTAAAACGGTAAAATCTAAAATCATAGTTAGCAATATTTAGATACCGTTAACGGCCAATTCAGTTGAGTAATTGGCATGACCAGCTCGGTTAGCAGCCGAGCAAGTGTATACTCCGTTGTGTATTGATCCGACTGAATCTATTGAGAGGCTGCTGGATTTATGTCCAAGTTTAGAAACGGTAATGCCCTGAATCTCGCTGGTCGGTTTGCCATTTAGCAGCCAGGTGATATTGATAGGCGTATCGCCTTTTGTCACCATACACTGTACTCCGACGGCGTCGCCCGCATTAGCCGGCTCATCTCCAAAGGTGAAGGGATGGATTCGGGGTAAAACTGTTACAGGAAACTACTATTAAGTGTAAAATATAAACATAAATGAGAATAAAGAAACTACATAGAAATGAGAAAAGATGAAGAACCATTAACTTCCAGCGTGGCGCTGTGATTCACTTGCCCAGCTAGGTTTTCGACGTAGCAGACGTACACCCCTCTATGGGTACCATTGACTGATTCAATATTAAGTATAGACATTTTCCGGCCCATGCCTCCAATAGCGATGCCGATATTATTGATTTGAGCTATTTTCCTTCCGTTTAGACTCCATGAGAAGTTAGCTGGCAAGTCCCCCTTATTCATGACGCACTGAACCGATGCGGTATCACCAGCGTTGGCGGGCTCATCGCCGAATTCGAAGGGTGAGATTTGGGGAGGAACTGTAGTATTTAAAAAGCGATTAAAACAAATTCTAAATTAATAAAGAATAAAGCGGACCGTTAACGCTAAGAACTGTGGTGTGGTTTGTGACTCCGGCGTCATTTTTTATTTCGCAAGTATAAGAGCCTCGATGAACTGCGCTTACGGAGTCTATGTTTAGGATTGATGTTTTCTTGCTGATGTTCGTGAGGACGATTCCGAGGGTATTGCGTGATCTAACTTCTTCGCCATTAAAACGCCAGGTGAATTTCACTGGCAGATCACCTTTGCTCATTACGCAAGAGACAGATGCAGTTTCTCCTTCATTCAGAATCTCTTCTCCAAATTCGAAGGGTGTGATTTGTGGAGGGACTATTTTCAAATGATTAATTTTAAAAGGGTTAAGGTATGAGATAATGCAGACTACATAACGGAAAAAGCAAGCTGAACGTTATTAGGAGGAGTACCGTTGACTTCTAGTACAGCGCTATGATTAGCTGAGCCGGCCAGGTTCGTCGCCACACAGAGGTACGTGCCCCTGTGTATACCACTAACAGAGTCTATATTGAGAATCGAGGTCTTTTTGTTGATAACGGTTAGTACGATCCCCATGTTATTGTTCTTTGGTATGACTTGGCCGTTAAGCACCCAGCTAATGTTTAAGGGTTGGTCGCCTTTGCTCACTGCGCAAGTTAAGGAGGCCAGGTCGCCTGCGTTTGCTGGCTCGTCGCCAAACTCGAACGGTAATAATTGTGGGGGTACTGTATCAAAATATTATTTTAAACTAAGCACTAGTGCAGGGGCGTGTGTGGCAAACGATGTAGCTTTGGCGGGCATAAACATCTCGGTCTACATTAATAGATCAAACTTTTTATTAATTAATCAGTGGTAATTTGCATTCCTGGAAATAAATATGATTAGTACACGTTTTAAAAATAATACCGCGTTTGAATAATATGTCTGTTATTTAATTTGAAAATATAAATGTCATTCGAATGGAGATCATTCTTATTCAAATATGATATTATAACGTGAGGAATTACCGAGCTTCCATTATTATATTCAAATATTAAAGAGTTTTGTAAACAATGCAAAAATCTCAAATACATTAACATTACAAGAAGCTCGGTGGGCAACCGTTTACTTTTTTTAAAAGAGTCATGTAGTGTTGTCAATATTCGTATCTAATCGTTTTAATTTTATTGACTCTTTGTCATTTAATCTACGGCCAATAAAGGCCATATTCGAAGGAGATGATAGTTATTTTGACTGGGACTCGAACCCTCGATTGACGAGAATTTTCAACATCAAGGTCACTTGAAGGACAACTTGTTTTGTTAATTGCATATTTATATTTGAAGTAGATGGCTCAGATTTTTAGTAAACGATTGATTCCTCAGAAGCATTTTTTGTTTGGTAAATCTATATGTACCAATTATTATCATTACTTCAATAATTACTTTTTATATTGTGTAATAGTAATCTTAAAATAATGATTTTACACAGATCACTCAATCATTACGCCTTTGGGACAATACAGGTACAAAAATGCTAAAATTTCGCAAATCTGTTTCAAGACGGCTTGCTAGGTACATGTTTTCTCTTTCTTTTTCCTTGATAACTTCTTTATATAGATTTGTTACTAAGAAATGTTTGTGATTGTCTTTATTATATGATTTGCTATTGTCAAATATAGAACTTAAACGTAATAGTCCCAAGGACGTTAGATAAGATGAAAGTAGAACTTACCCATGACTTGCACTTCCAATGTTCCCTTGGCAGTGTATCCCTGCGAGTTCTTGGCCACGCAAGTGTAGGTCGCTTCGTCGCTCATACGTTCTACGTTCTCGATCACCAGGGTGCCGTTGGAAAATACTTTCTGTTTGCGGTTGATTGGTAGTACTCTGAAATATTTAAATATACAAATTAGGAATCTCATTCAAATCATATATTAATATATGAAGAGAAATCTTGTCTTGCTAAGCAGATTGTGCGCACAGATGAGTTCGGTTTGGTATTAATCTTATGTACATTTTAAGGCTTTACAAGTAATATTTCTTAATAATTTTGAGTTGAACATGCCAGTATTACCTAAAATTAATTAAAAGCGTCATGAGTCGCCGCCTATTATACACGAAGATGGCTTACACTCGAGCTTCTAGGTAACCATATTGTTGCTCGCAAACACACACATAGATCAAAGGTGTTTTTTACCAGAAACTATCAATATCATTTGGTATTGGTACTATATCCGGTGGACGGCGTTAAATCTCTAATTTTATTGTTCTGTAGAAAATCGGATGAAATGGTCCAACTAAAGATGGCATGTACTTTTACCCATAGCAACAGAGCAAAGATAGTAGTCATGTAATATAATAACCTGTTATCGCGTTCCCAAACAATAGATTCGATAGGATATCCAGCTACGGGGCAGTGTACGATGAGGTTGTCCCCGGCGACCACGGGGCGTTTCTTCATGGGGCGCACGTAGGGCAGTCCGTATACGTTGACTCGAGACGAATGAGATGCGCTGCCGACCTGGAAGTTATATACATGCGAATAAATCAAAAGTCTGTATACTTACTTAGTCAATGGTATTCCTTACTAATATTATAAACGCGAATGCTAATCGACCGATCATCATGAAATTGATAGTATATACTACTATTACTATATAGTGTATAGAAAAGGACATAGGGTACCTCTTATCCAGAAAGTAATTCTGTTCCTGAGTACCTAGTTGCAGAATATTTTGCGCTATCTTTAATATACAGTGTATAACTAATGGTCATATCCTAGCGTGCAGGCGAAGAAGAGTCCTGGAAGCCTATCAGGTTTATATTGCCAAACTATAATAGCTGCGAAGCAGACGAATTACCCATCGAAACTATTAAAGATGACCATCGCTCCTAGACTACAATTCTGCTATATTTAGTGTCACACAAGTGTGTGTACAAGACAAAAACAAACTAGGTATTAAGCAATCGTCTAAAATTGTATAAAACGACTCGATGTCTATTTTAGCATGATTAAAAACAAAACAACGCAATTATTACGGTATATAGATGATCGTGAATTAAATTCTACTCTGAGGTATCATCGATATTTACGACTCTGATAGTTTATGTCTATGAGATGATGATAACATTAAATCACACGCCGTATAAGTATTTTAACCGTGGTCAACCTATATGAGATTCTACAAATCAAAATTATACTTTTCGCGATTAACTAACCATGCAATGGTCATGTGATAGGATGCAAGTCAAGCATCAGTGTTTATTAAACGTAAACATACCTTGCTGGATGCGAGGCAAGTGTACAATCCACCATCGTTAGTATGCACAGAAGAAATGTTCAGATGAGATTCAACGTTGCCATCAGCAGTGACAAACTGTCCGATCTGCAGGCGGTCGCCGCTGGTGAGCTTGTCGCCGTCGAGGTGCCAGGCGATGTCGGGCGTGGGGTTGCCGGACGCGACGCACTTCAGGCGCAGCGAGGGGCCGGAGCGGAACGTCTGTTCGCCGAAGCTATGGCGGATCAGTGGTGGTTCGACTGTGGATCAATAATTACCGACTTGTTAGTAAACTCAACTTTTGGTAGCGAGCACTTGTTGGACGAGATCGTGAGTAGCTAACCGTCTTGCAGGCATTATATCGAAGTTATAATGAATATTACATTGCTGATTGATTTATACGTATTTATGTTTAACAAAAATATCCAAATACAGAACTTTATATACTTATAATTTGCATAAAGTGTCCCATAAAACTTCAATTAAAATGTACTCGTAATACATAACTTCTATTTTCTTCGAACATCTTGGCCTTCAAGCCATCAAGCCTTGGTTAGCTATCTAAACTCGCAAATTTGTGTCGATTTTTACTATAATATAAAGTAAACGAATAGTTACAATACAATATGTTAATAATATATATTTACATCGTCCTCCAAGTTTCAGTTCAGCACTAGCGCCCGCACTTTCCTGGTCGTTCCTAATAAAGCACTGGTACATTCCCTTGTCTTCCTTCTTAACAGACTCGATCCTGAGAAAAATAAACTCTATTAGAATTTCCGTCTTCTATATCTCATAACCTTAGGTATCACGTATAAAACTATATAATATATTTAAAACGTAGGTTATTGGCTAAATACTATATTAGTACCTCAAAGTAGCGTCATGATGCTTCATATCCTTGCTGTCCTTAAGCCAAGTGATAGTTTTGACAGGGTTGCCTTCATATCTGCAAGTGAATACAGCGGGACGTCCAAAGTCAACGGTTTGAGTAGCGGGTTCAACAGTTGCCTTCAGAGGTGCGGTCACAGTCAGTACAGTTTCTACAGACTCACCTGAAATATTATTTAGGATGTATAATTATAGAGTAAGTACTGCACGGGACGAAGGATAGCAAATGTTACAAGAGAGGCTATAATAATTATTCACTTGCTTCTTCCTAATTTGATAAGAAGGAAGGAGCGAGTAAATAATGTTAAATTAATAATGTATGAATGAATAATTTTATTATTCATAGAGCTTTATTAGGTCAGCCTCCATAAACGATTTGAGGTTTATAAGTTGATAGAACACAGTAGTTATGTTTACTATGTTTTACTTGTATTAGTTTACATTGAATAATACTTACCACCAACGGAATTGTTCACAACGCACAGGTACTTTCCAGAATCCTCAACTTTAGCCTCTTTAATGATCAATGTTCCAGACACCTGCTTTACTCTATCATCAAGGGTAACTGGTTGCTTCCTGGTCGTGCCCTCAATGAACTTGTACCATCTGAAACAAAACAGAACACGTTCAGAATAGTCGTGCTTTATCCCAACTATAAATTAGGGAATTATCAAGTAGTTGGTTGGTCTTACCGTTAATGCAAAATGTAAGTTACATAACAGGTAATCTACTGTAAGAGATTCGTAAAATATCTATTTACTTGTACGCTATATGGAGAATTATAAATAATGTCCTACTAGAGCCACCCACCTGAACACAGGAACTGGAAAACCTTGACTCAGACATAAAATAGCGCCAGTTTCTCCTATTTTCATTTGAGATTCTTGTAAACGATCACTAGACAGCTTTGGAGGAAGACTATTTGTCGGTTCTTGAAGAAGAAACACAAGCGATCTAAGCGATTATACCGTATATGGTTGTGTATTTAAATACACAGTGCGAAGAATATTTAAACCAATAAGTACAACTATTAGAATCAAAATCGATTAAAACGAAGATTGAATTAACATAAAAAGCTGGCCGTTGGGACAGAGTTATGATAAAGCTATCGCATAAACCAGCGCTGGACTTTCACTCAAAAAGCTAAGTAAAGTGCAGCCTTGACTCACGTAAAGCACAAAGTAAAGATTAAAGCGTCGGAACGAAAGCAAGAACACCCTGACACTTACCAACAGGTGTCTACGCCGCTCAATCGTTACTTTGGCTGGGGACCATAATATGGGCGCGCGGCCGGCCGCGATTCATCACGCCTTCATGTCACGTGTGGGCGGGGCGGCCGCCGCGACAGACTGCAATAACAACGGATATCAGTACATTGGGATGAAAGGTGGTTGATGGTATGACTACGTGATAAATGAATGCGTGACACGCTGCCGGCCGGCCCTGACATATTAGAAGCCGTACCTCGCCAGAGGGGCTGGGAAAGCTTGAACTTCACAAAGCAGCGCGAGACTCTCATCTTGTCGACCTATATGTCGATTGAGCCCATCGCCCGTCACCTTCGGCCCCGTCCTACCGGTCGGCTCTGTAATACAAAACCGTCTTGTACTGTGCCTACTCACCTAAACAAGGGCGCCGGGTAAGCGGCAACTTGACATGTCAAGTACGCCACATCCATTTGTGCCACGATGAAAACTTCCCACCCTTCAAAAAGTTTAGTGGAATCCTTTCGAGGTGCTATTTTATTGGTGGGTTCTGTAAATGCAGAGACGATGTTTTTGCAGCCCTTATATTTGCAAATGTTTAATAATCTCTATAAAGTCCATTAGCAAATCGAAATAAAAAGATACGACTTACATAGCCAGATGAGAATCCTTACAAACATCAAGTGAAATGAATGCAAATCATTTGAGAAAATATGTATAACCTAATCGTTTTGGACTGTGTAGCTTATTGATGGTGATGATTTAAAACTTAACATGAGATATAACAAGACGCACCTTGAGGCTGGCACAGGATATCCTTGCGCTGGACACAAGATTGCTAACGAAGAATTCTGTGGATAATGTACGGCAGCTTTGGGAGTCGATGTAATACTTGGCGCTGCACTCGCAATTGGCTCTACATAAACATGTCAAAATATTTACTTATCTCTTCATTTTAATTACGACAGCGGAGAATAATCTTTGTTTTACATTCGTAGTAGACAATATAGTAGTATAATTCGATTTAAACATAACGAACGAACAACTTGCCTGAATATAGGTACGGGAAAGGCCTGCGCTTGACAGAGTAATCCGAAACTTTGTCCAACATTGCGTACAAAAGTTGTGCTACGAGCGTCCGTCGAAAAAGTAGGTGCTTTTGAGGCCACAGGTTCTGTCATGTGAAAAAAGAAATCACTTGCCTGAATATTGGAGCGGGATAACTTTGAGCCTGACAAAGGAGTGTAAAAGCTTGTCCAACGCGTTTTCGAAAAATGCTTCCCATTGATTCAGAGGAAAAAGTTGGGGACTTAGCGCCAACCGGTTCTATAACAGGACGTTCAAACTATTAACAAAATCAATGTTGAAACTTGCCTGAAAATTGGTACTGGGAAGGCCTGAGCTTGACAAAGTAGAGCAAAACTTTGATCTCGATGCCTTTTTATAGATGAAAGAGCTGACTCAGTTGAAAAAGAAGGAGCTTTTGATCCGACGGGTTCTGTACAAAAATTATATCAGATCAAAACTTGGGCGAGACGAGCAAGAAGTAAACCTTGGCAAACTCATAATACAAATCTAACTATTCAACAACATATTACGCATTATTATCTCAACAAGCTTTGATTGTCAAAAGTTTTAAGAAAAGTTTGATAAACATTCATAATGATAATGGACTTTTAGCCGACACTTGCCTGAAAATTGGTATAGGAAAAGCTTGAGCTTGACACATTAATGCAAAACCTTGACTCTTATGCCTTGTGACCGCTGACAAAGTGAAATCGGTGGAGAAGCTAGGTGGCTTCGAACTAACAGGTTCTGTAGAAAGTAACAATTTATTAATAATAACTTACCTAAATATCGGAATAGGGGACGCCTGTGCCTGACAGAGCAATGCGAAACTTTGTCCAATTTCTCTAACAAATATACTGCCCTTGGAGTCACTTGAAAAAGAAGGTGCTTTTGCACCGACCGGCTCTAGAAACAGGTCGATTACAATTAGGTCAAAATGAGAAACCTACCTGAATATTGGTTGGGGATACCCTTGGGCCTGGCAAAGCATAGAACCGCCAGATTGAGCTTCTATTTCGTAATTGTATGAAGATGCAGAAGTAGGGAACGTGGGCGCTCTTGCAGATACAGGTTCTAAACCGAGAAAACAACCAAAATAAGTGTAACTCACTTGAATACAGGAGGAGGATGAGCTTGAGCTTGGCATAAAAGAACAATGGCTTGTTGTATCACTTTAGTGAGAGTAGTGCTTTTAAATTCCAGAGAAAATGACGGTGCTTTCGACCCAATCGGTTCTGTGACAGATACGAACAAAATCACTGATGATTAATATACTAGTTTTCTTACCTGAATACTGGGACAGGAAACGCTTGGGCTTGACACAAAAGAGCAAAATCTTGACCAGTTTTACGAGTTATCCCAGAAAACTGAACGTCGTTCGAAAATGTAGGGGACTTTGAGCCAACGGGTTCTATAATTGAAAATAGGTTTGTTTTATTCACCTGAATAATGGTACCGGAAACGCTTGCGCGGGGCATAGGAGATTTAGACTTTGTCCAGTATTCCGCACATACCAAGAAAGCTTAGTGTCAGTAGAAAATGTAGGCGATTTGGATCCAATTGGTTCTAAAATTATACAAATAGCGTGGTTAATTTACCTGAATATGGGAATAGGATGTCCCTGGGCCCGACATAACAACGCTAAACTGTGTCCTACAGGTCTCAATATAAACCAGGCCAATTTGTCATCAGTAGCGAATGTAGGGGGCTTGGAACCTACGGGTTCTGGAAATTGTCAGCATTCGTAAGTAAGAGTAATATCTTAGTGGCCAAAACAGTTATTGCAATATCCTAAGTTTTGCGACGATAGATAATAGAATTATGACTAAAAGTACCTGAATAAAGGGGCTGGGTATCCCTGTGCCGGACAAAGCAACGCGAATCCCTGCTCTACATTCTTGACATACCACGCCAATTTAAAATCCGTAGAAAATGTAGGGGCTTTAAGACCAACCGGTTCTAAAAATAAATATGCCCGTTAATTGTTGAGTTGAAAACTCACCTAAACACAGGGACCGGGTATGCTTGGGCCAGACAAAGTAACGTAACGCTGGTGTCCGTCGCGAATTCCACGAACTCTATCGTTTTAGTCGGTACTTTTGGTGGAGCGCTATTAATTGGTTCTAAAAAAATAGACAGAAATCATATAAATAAATTTACCTGAAGAGAGGAACTGGGAAAGCTTGGGCGGGGCACAGCACCGTTACGCTAGCCTTAACATAGGCACTGAACCCCCTAGAATTATCCATTGTTGGAAACTTCGGAGGAACTCGTCCTACGGGCTCTGGACATACACGAAAATATTTTGTGTGTGCTAATATTAATCTATTATTACCTGAATATTGGAACGGGATAAGCTTGCGCAGGGCAAAGTAATGTGACAGTGTTACTAAGAGTTACTTCCGTGATATCAATCATTTTCATTGCTACTTTCGGTGCCGCACTACCCATTGGCTCTAAGGAAAAGTAAATAACGATGTGTTAAAATTGTATCTACTATGTATACCTGAACGCCGGGGCAGAGTAACTGAAGTAAAATTGATATATTAGGTATATCTTATTCACCTGAACACTGGTACTGGAAAAGCTTGAGCAGGACAAATAAGGTTTAGACTCTGGCCAGTATTCCTCACATACCAAGAAAATTTATTGTCAGTGGAAAATGTTGGCGATTTCGATCCGATTGGTTCTAAAATTAACAAATATCGTAAGTTAAAATTACCTGAATATAGGAATAGGATGTGCCTGGGCTGGACATAATAATGCTAAACTGTGTCCTACAGGTCTTATAAACCAAGCCAATCTGTCATCGGTTGAAAATGTGGGGCCCTTGGAACCAACGGGTTCTGGAAATCGTCAGTATTTATAAGATCAATATTCTTACCTGAATACTGGTACGGGATACCCTTGGGCCGGACAAGTTAGTGCAAAAGCCTGTTTATATTTTATCTCAAACCAGGCTAGTTTTGATACGCTCGAAAAGGAAGGGCTTTTCGAGCCGATAGGTTCTAAAAACATTAGTAAAAGTACCTGAATAGAGGGGCTGGGTATCCCTGTGCTGGACAAAGCAATGCAAATCCCTGTTTTACGTTCTTGACATACCACGCCATTTTGAAATCCATAGAGAATGTAGGGACTTTAAGACCGACTGATTCTAAAAAACAAATGTACCCTATTATTGTTGAACTAAAACTCATCTAAACGCGCAGACCGTTAAAATCATGAAAAGCTACTTAATGATAGAGTTCATCGGGAACCTACTAACTCTATCATTTCAACAAATATATTTAACTGCTTCCAAAGAGAGCATAGGCAGAATTCATATAAATAAAGTTACCTGGACAGGGGAACTGGGAAAGCTTGAGCGGGACACAGCAACGTTACGCTGGCCTTAATATATGCATTAAAACCTCTAACATTATCCATTGTTGGAAACTTCGGCGGGACACGTCCTACGGGCTCTGGACATACACGCAAACAGATTTTATGTACGAATAATCAAAATTCGTTTTTATTACCTGAATAGTGGGACGGGATAAGCTTGCGCAGGGCAAAGCAACGTGACAGTGTTATTGAAAGATACTTCGGTGATATCAATCACTTTTGTGGCTACTTTTGGAGCGGCGCTACCCAATGGCTCTAAGAAAAAGTTATTGAAGAAGTATTAATATGATGCTAATAATATATACCTGAACGCTGGGGCAGGATAAGCTTGAGCGGGACACAATAAAGTCACGCTGCCAGCTCCAATAGCATCAAAGGCACGACTTTTATCACCAGTGGTGAATTTTGGTGGAACGCGACCGACAGGTTCTAGTATAAAAAAGAATGTTTGTTTTTTCTATTCTTTTTAAATCTTTACCTGAATAATGGGACTGGATATGCCTGCGCCGGACACAATATTGTCAAACTGGAGTTTAATACAGCGCTGAAACTTCTTGAACTATCCATCGAAGGGAATTTTGGTGACACTCGTCCCACAGGCTCTAGAGAGATAAGACGAAGATAAATCAATGTACCTGAAAACTGGGGCCGGAAACGCTTGCGCTGGGCAGAGCAATGTCACGCAAGAAGCGGAAGAGAATGTAAAACTTCGGCCCGTTTCAGTAGACGGGAATTTCGGTGATACTTTGCCCATGGGTTCTGTATATACAACAATGATAAACAATTAAAAATTACCTAAATGCTGGACTGGGGAATCCTTGCGCGGGGCACAGTAAAGGTACTCCACCTCCTGCGTTTGCAATGAATGTCCTACTAATATCACCAGTCGGAAATTTTGGGGACACCCGTCCAAGCGGCTCTACGAAACGATTGTTCTTAGTTAACTGTTTACTGTAAATATCTTACCTATACATTGGGGCAGGGTATGCTTGAGCGGGACATAAGACCGATATAGTTTGATTGCTGTCAAAGTTGAATAGTCTACTTTTCTCTAAACTTGGAAATTTTGGCGATACTTTTCCCATGGGTTCTGAAGCAAATTTAATGAAGAAACTATTATGACTGTAAACTTTAGAAGTACCTGAAAATCGGAACTGGGAAGGCCTGTGCAGGGCATTGTAGAGCGAACGAGTCATATTTCTTGACGCCGATCATTGTCCCCATCACGACAGATGCAAATTTTGGCGGTACGCGTCCGACTGGCTCTACAGAAGTTATAAGACATAGTTTTGAAGTTTAATTTTACCTGAATAAGGGGGTTGGGAACGCTTGGGCGGGACACTGCAAAGCGTAAGAATCACCCTTTATAACTTCAAACATGGTTCCAGTCAAAACGGATGCGAACTTGGGAGAAACACGGCCAACGGGTTCTAGAAATGATTATAAAATTACTAGAATAGCAAAATAGCCATACCTGAACACGGGGACAGGGAATGCCTGAGCTGGACATTGTAATGTAAATGCTGATCCGAACGTGGTTACAAACATCATGCCCACTTGTGTAGTGGACAACCTAGGTGGCACTCGCCCTATGGGCTCTGAGGAATTACGCAAAATGACGTTAATTGACTCTTACCGATACATAGGTGCAGGATAAGCCTGTGCCGGGCATAATACTGAGATGGTGGAGAGCTCGCTAAACTGGAAGCCACTGGTAGTCTGCGCGCTAGGGAACTTGGGAGGTACCCGGCCCACCGGCTCTGCGCATGTTGGGAGAAGGCGAGATCACGAACAGAGGACACCAATATTCACTTGGAAAATGCATGGATAATGGGCCCTAATACACACCTACTCATCCCTAAGGATAACAATAATAACGCGAGTCAAGGCTCTGCAGGGTACCCTATCCCAACATTCAGGCAAGTTAAAAGTTTATTACGTGAAGCTTAAAAACACAACATATAGGTAATATGTGTTTTTAAGCTTTAAAGTTTTACAATAAAAATAATCTTTTTAAATAAATAATTAAGAATGGCGTTTAGTTACATTATTTGAGCTTACAATAACTAGGATAGCGATAGTGAATTATAGGTAAAAGATTATAATTATTGTATCATAAATATTACAGGTTAATAAAAGAGCAGCAAATATTCCATACAAATTTTGTTAAGTACATTAATGAGGACATTACATATTACTATAAAGATATAGAAAAATAAAATAGAATATTTGCTGTTACTGTAAAAAAACATCCATGAAGTAAGTAGTTTATAGCACACAGTGGCATCACTAAAATGCTTCTACTCTTCTTTTGAAAAATTAAAAGTAAATAATTAAAACCTTTTTCAAAAGTGGTGGTGTGCGATTAACTATCTTTACAAGAATCTAAAATAAGAGCGTCATAAATTCATGATAAACTTAATTTATCAAATGGTTTATTTTTAAAATAAAAGTAAATAGCAATATGCATAAAAAGTTGTAGCGCATGAATTGAGGTCACTCATATAATAAAAATGTTACTAAAGTTGAATAAACTCACCGGTAATAACAAGACGTCCCTTGGTCGCAGATAATCGGGTTTCACCAGTAAGTCTATGCTTTGTTCTGCATTGATACGATTTGTAACCATCCTCGGGTCCTACATCACGAATGTGCAATTCTCCAGATGGAAGTACCAAGTATTTGCCCTCTGTTAAAAAATAAGATCATTGTTGTATTTAAACAGTCAATTTAATAAACTAAAAACAAATTCCATTTTTTGCAACGCAACGTAAGGCTGCGATTACTTACAAATTGAATAGCATGCATTAAGTCTAAGGAAGAGGGATATAGGATGAAGGTAGGCCGTTAGGCCCATGGAAACACGGGAACCCATTAAAGGAACAATACCCTAAGCAAAGTATCCTAATACTCGACGAGGTCGTTGACATTTAAACGTATGTTATGTATTCCCACGACATGTTGACATGACAATCGTCAGGATAGTAAAGGCTTTAACTTTGCCTCAAAAGCTATTTACATCGTACCGTCTAAATTATTTGATGATTCTAGTTTGATTTCTACATCCTTCTCGTCCTCGCTGATAATCCAAGAGATGACGCTAACATACTCTGACACGAAGCTCGGTATGTGGCATTTTAAGATAGCACTATTTCCTCTTAGAACGTACTCTTCCATCAGATTCACAGCGTATGCCTGAGAAACCACTGCAACAATATTGTGATAATGACCTTAACAGTTGAATGATACGTTGGCCATGTTCGATGGCAGATTTTTAATTAAAATGTTTTCTGCTACAATTAATACATTATATAGGAGTCAGATTGGGACTTATTGGACACATGGTGGTTGTGGATTTAAGGAGGCCCTAATACGAAAGTTTAATGTAGTACCTATATCAGTCGTAGAATTTATTTTTATTTCTTGCTCATTCTCATCTTCGGATATTATCCAAGAATTCACTGATACATACTCAGAGACATAACTTGGTATTTGACATTTCAAGATAGCGGCGTTACCACGCAAGACGTATTCTTCCCAAAATTTCACATCGTAAGCTTGGGTGACGACTGAAATCGTTTTGAAAACATAAGTAAGACATTATGACTTTATAAGTACCTAGCACACGATATAACGTGTCTCTGTTCGATAACATATAAAATACAACAATATGTAGTTATCAGGGAATATAAGGATATCGGAAAGGGAAGTGAAATACCCCAGGGCAGCGAGTGGTAATACACGTTACCTAAATTAAAATCCGAATCTAAATTTATCTCCATTTCATCCCGGTCCCCTTCAGAGATAATCCAGGAAGTGACCGTGACATACTCGGTGACGAAACTTGGAATGTGACATTTCAGAATTGCGGCATTGCCGCGTAAGACATTTTCTTCCCACAGGTTTACAGTATATGACTGCGATACCACTGGAAACAGTTATAGTTTCGTAATGAATGGAAGATTCCAAATAAAATTGGGTTTCTGTAAGGTAAGGATTAGAGAGGAACATATTCTTGTAGCTTTTAGGATACCTAAATTAAAAGTTTCATCTAGTTGGATTTCTTGTTCGTCAACGTCTCCTTCGGATATTATCCAAGATGAAACCGTAACATATTCTGTTACAAAACTTGGTATGTGACACTTGACGATTGCGGCATTTCCACGCAGAACGTTCTCTTCCATCAAATTAACAGTGTACGCTTGTGATACAACTGAAATTGGCAACTGACGATATATGGCAAATACTAATTATCTATAAGGAGCTAGGAAGGACAAAATTGGAAAGCGTGAGAAAGCCTGTTACATAGCCGAGTACCCAAATCGTTGTCTTCCGCTTTTATTTCTAACTCGTCAATATCTCCTTCTGAGATTATCCAGGATGATACACTAACGTATTCGGTCACAAAAGTTGAAATATGACATTTGAAAATGGCGGCGTTTCCTCGTAATACACTCTCCTCCAAAAGGTTGACGGTGTAAATTTGTGAAACGACTGAAAATTATAATACGAGAAAACTAAAATGAAGATAAGAATACTATTGTCAGGATTAGGTACAGGATGCGTGGAACTATAAAAATTTGCTACTTATGTAAGTACCCTCTTTATCGACCGAATCATTTATTGTTATTTCATCCTCATCTTCGCCCTCAGATATTATCCACGATGCTACCGATACATATTCAGTAACAAAGCTTGGGATCAGACATTTTATGATAGCAGAATTGCCTCGCAAAACGTTTTCTTCAACCAAGTGGACTGTGTACGCCTGAGACACAACTAGAATACAATAAGGATAAGAATCACTTTAAGTTCTTCGTACGTAGCAACGGCGGGAGTTATCCTAACTAAAATGACAATTGGAAGGGATCGAATATATAGGAAATGCCAGTCCTTGAGAATTATACCGTCATTTTCATTCAGTGTGTACTCTCCGCCTTCGGTATCGTGCCAAGAGATCACTTGCACATGATCGGATACAAACGAAGGTATGTGGCACTTAAATACTGCAGCATTGCCACGAATTACATAAATGTCGTACACTTGCGACTCGTAGAATTGATTTACAGCTGAAATATTGAAATATAGAAGAATAAAACTATATATGTATATTATTTATAGAGACCGACGGGGGATTCAGTGGAGTGCGGATAGGAACAATTGGGGCCGCGCGTTGCTCTCGATTACCGTAATTGCCCTCGGAGCCGTTGAACGAAAACGTAGAGAGGGAATTATCTTCGTCCGTCACCCAATCCACAACATGGACGTAGTCTGCCACGAATGACGGAATTGTACATTTGACAATGACAGAATTGCCTCGAAGAACATCTTCATCTATTACCCGAGGCTCATAAGACTGACGGACCACTGCGGATATAGAAATATCCTACATCTATAATGCATGTATCTAAAGCCTTCTTCATCTTAATTTATGGTAATTAATTGGTCAATGTTACAGAATTGTAAAGAAAAGGACCAGGGAAAAGGAACATTTATATTCTTACGATCTACTACCATCGTTTATATTAGAATGTTCCTCAGGCGTTACTGTATCATTATCCATTATCCAGGCCACAACATTGACAAAATCTCCGACAAACGAAGGCACGATACATTTCATAATAGCTGTGTTGCCTCGTAGCACAAACTCGTCATTAACTCTAGCTTCATATACTTGAAGTACAGCTGTGATAATAAAAGTAAAAGGATTTAGGATTGGGGACTCATTTCAACATGAGAATTTACCCTCGCCATTATTTGGGTAATATGTGCCTCCTTCGCTGTCCATCCACATTTCAACATAAACAAAGTCAGACACAAAACTTGGCACTTCACATTTCATAATGGCTGCGTTGCCGCGAATTACGTACTCGTTGTCTGCTTCAGCTTCGAAAGGCTGTGACACCACTATATAAACATAGCCATTTTATGAAACAAGTATTTACATTAGGAATCGTTCTGGATGGGAGTTCTGGTTTCGAATAAGTATTTTGGCAAAGTACCCTGGCCTGTGTTAGTATTGTTTACTGTAAGGATTTGTCCGTCATCCATAACCCATGCCTCGATGTAAACGAAGTCGCTAACAAAAGATGGAATCTTGCAGTGAACAATAGCAGCGTTCCCTCTAATCACGTACTCGTTTTCGGCTTCGGTCACGTAATACTGTGATACGACTGAAGAATAACAATTATATTCTTAGGTTGGAACGGTTCGAGGTGTAAGGAATTGTTATGAGTACGGGAAGCGAGTATGATTTGTTTAAGAGGCCATTGATACCGAGGTTTTCGGAATGATTAATCACAGTTCCCTCCTCGTCGATCCACGCTTCCACCTTTACAAAATCCGCAACAAAAGACGGAATAGAACATTTAAGAACTGCGGCGTTTCCCCGTATAACATATTCTGTAAGGATCTCTGCTTCATAGAACTGATTCACAACTGAAAGAAGACACGTATATTTATAGTGATTTTGATAAGGGAAGCGAAAATGTTATATTTGTAGTATTGCAGTTAGGGAACAAGTGGAATAGGAAATTTGGCCACGAAGAAAAACGGTAATGAATTAACCGTAGTTTTCCCCCGGTAAGAAATCTTCATTGTCATCAGTGTGCCAAGAGAGGACTTCAACGAAATCGGCAACGAATGAGGGGACCTGACACTTGAGCACGATACTGTTCCCCATAATGACGTATTCCTTGTTGACGTCAGTGTCGTAATGCTGGGCAACCACTTCATTATAAAAACACATAATTAAATGCTACACAAAGGGTAATCAATTGCTATAGTATCTCTTTAACCTGTAATAAACTTATATTAAACAATAGTAAACTAGTCATTAGAACCTGAAATTAATAACATTATATTTATATCATTGTGTCAACTGTGGGGTTCTTTACGCCTCATTATGCCAACTTCAGGGCTTTATTCAAAGAAATGTGGCGTTATAGTAGTATACATGACGCAACGATAGGTATAATTTCTATATTAGGTACTACGAATAATTACTTTTATTGTAAGAATAAGATGTAATGGTATGGTGTTGTAAAATGAACGAGGCGTTACAACTTCAGTACCCTCATATATAAAACATTCGGCTCGTTCTATTCTACGGTTGATTATTTAATTGACTGTACTTGACCTCGTGTCATAAAGGGCAGCGCCCTATGATCACTAATCAACTATTCATATTTACTGCTCTTTAACAATGCCAAAGAAATGCACTTAAGTAGATATTATAACATTAATGTCAGTCTCGTATAAAGTAGCCGATAGTAAACTCCAAATTATACGTAGGTACGTAAGATGTTTCATGGTACATATTATATTACATACATATATAAAAATAGTTCGTGAAGAACCCCACATATAAAAAATCGTGTGATATGTTTACCTGTATTTAAATTATGCAAATAAATAAATCATGTGGCAGAGAATGTCGCAAAACAGAATAAGTCTGACACGGTTAATTATAATTTCACATTTATTTACTATTAACCAATGAAAAATACATTTTAAATATATAATTATAAAAAAACACATTTAAAAATATAAATATTATGGATGCCCACCGACATCGAGACAAGGTCAATTATAATTATTATTGTAGTACATAGGTAACGTAAATAAAAGATAAATTATTTATATCGTATTCGTTTTAGTTTATACAGTTTTGCGACATATTTCTGTATCACTACCTATAATTTGTCAGAATATTCAGTAGTCAAACAAGTGTTCAAATTACAGTACAATAAAACCAACATTTATCATTTGAAACAATCAGTTGTCTATCACATTACAAACAAAAATGGTAATATGTCATCATATGAAAGCGTTTGGATGTAAACAGAAATATAAGAGTGTTAGATAGATGACATAGACGCGTCCGTATGTCATGTAAACCCATTGGACATTATTTATAAATCTGTCACAGAGCTTTATGGCAATAACGCGTGCCTCACGGTTTTGTTGTAATATAATCGTGTTAGTTGCTTGAACAGACGAGGCATGCGCCTTTAAGTTTAGTAATATTTTGTTGTCAGGTATTTGTCCCTAAGCAAGTTCTTTGTATTGTTGTTAATTTTAGTACGTGAACGACAATTTCGTGTCACTTGCTAGGGAACAAAAGCTCAAGAAAGTTTCTCAGAATTTGTAATATTATGTAAATGTTGCTTACCGGCGCGTACATTAACATCCCGGGAGTGAATGGTACCAACAGAGTTGCGTGCGAGACAAGCGTACACCTGAGCATGAACCTCTTGACGGTAATCCTCCGCGCGGAATGGAGGGAAAAGAAGGTTTCCGTTCGCCTGAACCTGGGTAAACAAAATATACGTTTATAACTGAAATATATTCCTTAGGAACATGCATCACGTATTTCGTTCTAAAGGGATTAGTCATCTCCTATTTATACGAAATAGCAAAACCGCCTACTAGTCATCGGCTATCAAATTTATGATCGAAAAGCGAAATGCACATCGGAAGCCATAAGGACTGGCGATGGTCTCAAGCTGCATAAAACGGAATAACTATTAAATATATATAATGTTGTGCCAATTATTAATTGATAGATAATTGAAAACCAATAAACCTTAAAATTGAATTATGTTTGTAGATTCCCAAAAAAATGCAATTTAGGTATCCCTGATATTTAAAATCAATGTTTCAGTCTATAAAATTACACAGAGTTTAAAATAATTAAGTCAAATTAACGTGACTGTCTGTTGAGCCGATCAGGCTGTTTATTTTTACAGCCCTCTTCATAAAACTTACAAGAATCTTATAGCTATAGATAAATATCTCAAGATTATATTAAAATTTTTGCTTAATAACGATGTTGTAGATAACGATTAGAAAGTACAGATTGGTACGGTATTTTGAATTACGAAACTGTAACGATCATTATTTAGAAGTGCCGACTGTAAGCATCTAACCAATCTATCCCATATGTCACGGAGACTCTACGCACTTGAACTAGGGATTATTCATTCCAATAACGACAATGACGTGTGCTTCTATCTAAGTACATTAAAAGTATTAAAACATTATTATATTTTAGCTCGGTCAATGGTTAATAAAGATACATAACCCGCTCGACACGGCATTATAACCGACCAACATGATATAAAACAAAACAATCGAAGCAACAATCTACTTCGCACTAATCAATAATAAAAGTGTAAATAGGACATAATTTGCGTGCAGAAGGTACATTGTCGCCTGGTAGAGGCGCCACAGTCACGCAAGTGACTATTAATGTACGTTCATTTGTACTGATAGTCTTTGTTAGTTCTTTAAGGAACGCATTAAAATGAAGCTAATTTATATTAGGGATTATCTTATCTAGGTCATACAAATATATACTTTTGTTATAACTCCATAGAAGCAACGCAGGTATTTATATCTTGGAAATGATGTGAAAACGACATCAATCATGTCAATAACCGTTTAATCGTGACCTTAAGGTTAAGAGAGCCATGTATTACGAGTAATCACACCCCCCGTTTTACTAATTGTGTTTATGATATAGTATATATGTATGTATGATATCTTAGTGATGTTTTCACTAAAAAATGCTTTAAATACAAAACTATCAATACATTTGGCTGGGCAATAATTTTGTTTTTAAAAACGACAACGCCTGCACTAGGAATTATTCCTGTGTCGCGGGGGACTTTAAAAACATTCAAACAACGGATATAAAGAACACCCCTTCGGAACAAACATTTGTGGATCACACAAAGTTTTGTCCCGTATGGGATTCAAACCCCCAAATCTCGGCGCAGTGGCAGTGGCGAGGCGACAATTAAACCACTATTCCTTATTAAGATAACAATACGGTACCTGTCGCAATCCGGGTACATCTCCAACAGCGGTTCCATCAGCTCGCACCCAAATAATGTCGGGGGTCGGGGATCCTCGGGCAGCACATTCGACAGTCGCACCGGTCGTATTACTGAAGTCTACTCGGTTCGGAGGTTCTTTCATGAATATCGGGCCTATAGTTTCGTCCTCGCATAGCACTGACCCTGAAAATAATTTACCAATTTCACTCAAATACTATAACACAAGCGAATACAAAATAAGAATATTCTAGAAAGAGTTATAATTTTGCAGGTTTAGCAACGTACATTCAATACTGAATGATTTATAAGTTTACAGGCTACGTACGATATTCATTAAGCGATCCCTATCCATGTTTCTATTTAAGTAAGACTACAATATCAAAAAAGTCATAATATATTGTAGGTAAGCCACGCCCATAAGCTCGTATCTGAAAGCCGCTCATTAGTTCAAACGTTAGAGGATCAAACGAATAAACAACAAACAAATTCGAACATCTGTTTCTACTAAAGTCTTCCCACCGCGATCGCGGCTACTAAGCATAGAAAATATGGCAGTATAGACTGCAAAACTAAATGAGCTATTGATAAGCTTCAAGTACTGTACTCATACAATGTGAGTTCGTACCTATTCACGATGCCAAGAGACCGGGGAGTATTAAAATATGATTATGAATGAACTGACTCTAGAGGAGGGTAAGGGGAGAATTGACGTTCAAAAGACATTGACCTTTTGAAAATTGTAAACGTGCAGCTTTTATAGAACTTAAATTGTAAGAATTCAACATAGTAATATAAAAGTACACACAAAACATCAAGTTAATTTAAAATATAACTTACACTTAAGGGGCAACTCTACATCGCGAGGTTTACTACTAAAGTAAAACAATGGACACAAACAACATATAGACTGGGCTTTACTATAATATACATATATGTGGATCACACAAGCTTTTGGCCCGTAAGTGAATCGAAACCACAACTCTCTAGGTATTGGCAGCGACAATAATTTACTCGGTAGTATTATATTAGATCATCTCTACAACCTTCATGTTTACTTTATACAGAAAAGACGGTTTAGTCATATTTATGGATATGGATAATAAATTACAATATGGTCGGTGTATGTATAATCGGTGGAAAGGACTTCCGTACGATGAAATTCTATCCAATGATTAGTACCTGATTCCAGTATATGTTCTGCAATTGCTGATTTGCAAACCGGTAGACTAGCAAATCAACAATAGCAGCAAAACAAAAATATGCCAAAAGTGAGGGTGACATCGCAGCACCAGCCAGCTTGTGACCACGGCCTACCCGGTGTAACCTGGTCGAAACGTCAAGCATAAAAAAGGCAAACATTATGCATGATGTTGAAAGCATTTCAACTTTCTATCCCCTTATACAGGGTGATTTTGAAATCGTGTAATTCCTTTTAACCACGCATTCTACTGGTGATATAGAATAACCCAGACCATATTTTTTCTTAATTAGAATAATGGTTTCGGCAAAATTAGAGTACAGATTTTTTTCATGAAATGATTTCAAATAGTCATATTTTAACCACCTGACACAATCTTAATATTTTACTAATTTAAAAATAATAACATAACAATAACTGATGTCGTAAATAATAAGGGGCAATAAAAAGGACCGCCCGTTATTATTTACGACATTAATTATTAATATGTTTTTTTATTTTAATTAGTAAAAAATTAAAATTGCCTCGGTTGGTTAACATATGACTATCTGACACCATTTCACGAACAAAACGGAATAATAATTTTTCAAAAAAAATAAATCTAATTAAATAAAAATATGGTCAGGGTTATTCTATATCACCAGTAGAATGCGTGGTTAAAAGGAATTACACGATTTCAAAATCACCCTGTATATACAGAAAATGTAACAAATTAAATTAAATAAAAAAGCTCAATAATAACGAATTTAAAAAAGTTGTTCTCACATGGTTGAATTCAATGGACTATAATGATGTTGAGAATCTATTGACGGTTATAACTTAACATTAGTACACAATTGATTGGTGAAGTGCCAAATATACTGATCCCAAGACACCGTCGTAGGGCCAATCATCGCACATACACAAGCACACACACACATGCACACACATGCACACACACACACACATGCACACACACACACATGCACACACACACATGCACAAACACACACATGCACACACACACATGCACACACACACATGCACACACACTCACATGCACACACATACTCACGCGCACACACACACACATTAACACACACGCGCACACACATATTCTTACACTTACACTACATAAGCGATCGTTTACGAGTGTAGTAAATACTACTGAACTGTAATGTAATTTTAATTATTTCTTATCCTTTTTATTATTTTTATTTTTGTGATACTACTTAATATTTCTTTTTTTCTTTGTTTTTACTTTTGTTTATGATGTTTTAATGACATCAAATGATCTGTAACTTTTAAACAACGGGAAGGCACTGGCACCTGCAACACAGTTTTTACTAGTGCAGGGGTCAGAGAATTCTAAATTATTGTAGTTTAATTTGTGTCAATAAAGATTTATTTATTATTTATTTATTTATGATCGCGTTAATACCAGTTACATATTATATATATCATGCAATGCGAAAGCTTAAAAGTTATTAAGTAATTATAAATATTTTGAGAAAGCTGTCTGTGATTGAAATCTACTTAATTCCGATTTGGAGTTTTGCCTATGATCTCGCATATACTATTTTGTACTACTATCCATAATATAGGCAAACACTCACAGAAAGAAGAGCTGATACGAATTAAGAAAAATAATAAACCCTGGATAGTTTTGGATTTGATCGGCAATATCTGGATAAAACAATCAGTGAAAACATACAACTAAATAAAACTGACACGAATATTTTACCGTATTGCATTTGTATATCCGTATGAGAAAATAGATACTCCCATTCTGTCTATTTCAGTCCCAAAGCAAAATTGTGTGGCGACTAAAGGCCAGAGTTGAAGGTACCAAGTCTTTTTTCAGTCTAACCTATAACGCGTTCCGTAGTAGTCTCAAACCTTCATTTCCGAAGAACACGCAGAAGCGTATTACATATAACAACATTTGACCAGCTATAGTTTTAGGTCTGACGTAATAGCAATTAAGTCTATCGAGCAGCCTTGCCGTCTATCAAGCACAGTGATCATTATCATGAGCATTTGGATTGATCAACTGCATGGCAAGGCCTTTATTGGACAACAAAGGCCTTTTTACGTCTTCTTTCATTATTTTCTATTACCACCGGTCTGAGACAAATCTTTCTGAAGAGATTCAGCCCATTTCGGTACCTATTCCTAAGATTGCTATTACGCATATACGACCACTTTGTTATTATAATTACGGATCTACTTTATAGTTGTTCTTGTAGATACATATAATTGTCACCATCCAACAAACGTGGCCTGCCCAATTCCATTATACGTTACGACTCTAAATTACGACCACACCTTTCTGTTATGTTATTGTTAAATTATAATACAATAGCGACAAATTTTATACAAGATAATAAATAGAATGCATTATGCTAGAGTTTCTACATGACTCTATAATATACTAAGACAAGAAATGGTAAGATTTTGTGATGTCCTGAATAGATAACATCTTCATCACACAAATAATGTGCATTACAAACACTATTTACATAATAATTGACTATAATTTAGTAAAGTCTAAATACATGTCAGCATATTAAATACTGGAGACGTTATCTGGTTTTGAGGACGCCTTGAAATATGTAAACTACTACACTAAACGTGCTTAGTGGCCAAACTTGCGGCTGCTGCTTATTTAAATAAGATTTAGGTTTACACCAAGAACATTGGGACTACCAGAGCATAATAAATCGGTGACAGGAACCAACACGCCACAAACTGCCACCCTAGTTAAAGGCTTAGCCATATTTTGTGTCGCGCCGAATGCACCGTTTGCATACTGCATGCAGACCGCGCCGCAATCGCGTTTTACATTCAAAACTATCCCTTAGTTTTTATGAATATGCTATGAGATACTCTACGGTATTGCAACGCGTGGATAACCAGTTAGATAGAATGAATAATGCTTTAAAGCTGTTACGGCAGCAAACACTAGCATGGAGTAAAGAGAGCAGAGTAAAGTAAAGGTAATCGAATCACCTCGTTCAATTACAATTAAAATTATGACGTTTAGCAAAATCAGGTTACACAGACCCAAGCAGACTATATTATAGTATTGTAATTGCTAGTATTCCATGAATATTTAAGTTTTCGATTATAACTAGGTATAGCTTCACAACTCAGTTTCTAAGCTTTACTTTTGTATTGCGTTTTTTATATACACACGTCGCGTCGCCTGCGTATGTATATAGGTACTTGATACAAGCACGAGCTACTATTGTAAACTTGTTAACTGCTCTAAAGCATCGTCATTGCTTCGAAGCAAGCTATATTAAAACATCTCAGCAAACAGTAATAAAAGTTAGTACTTTTAACTAGCGTTAGTCGCGGTGCACCGTAAAACATTGTGTAGCATAGCCTTAAGGGATCTTATAGATTGTCGAGTCTCGACCCACTTTATAATGAAGTCTGGAAAAATAATCCAGCACAAGTGACGTACGCCCTCTTGCCGCATCGCTCGCGCCTCTCGTTCCACTAGATGAAGTGTGCGCCTATGACACTTCCTCCATGTTAATTACTGACCTCATTAGATCAACTTACTCTACGAGAAACGACGTATTGTAATATCCTGTGTCGTTAAAATACCTCTGTAACCAAATTGTTATAACGGTTTTTACGATGTAAAGGCCCTAAACTTTATGGCATCTTCCTTAAGAAACAACGAGTTTAAAGGCTTACTTAAAGAGATTTTAATTAGGCGTTTAATTATAAGACTAATTGAGATAAGAGTATGTTAAATCGTTTTTGGTTGGAGTATTTTAATTGGAAATGAGATTTCAACTATAAAACAGGGTCCTGTATAAGAGTAAATAATATATGTAATTCTCTTAACAAGCTTCAGCGGATTTAAATAAAACGATAAAAATTTTGAATACCCAATTCTGGGCCACCGATGGAAGACAAAAAATAGCAACAAAGCAAACAAAAAACGCGAGGGCGTGTTGCGTGCGCGCAGTGCCCGCGACAGATGTGCCGGAACGCACGCTCCTGATTGGTCGCGGCTACGACAGATGTACATCACATCACAACCTGAACGCAGGATGCTGATGCAACCAAGATGTATCACGTCACTTGTAACGATTTTTAATACATTAATAATAAAAAAAACAATACTAACAATAGTTTATAGTAGTAAGTACAAATTTCTTCTATTGAGTACCTATGTACTTATAAAATATCAAATAATAAGGTTAAATAACTTAAAACTGAAAATGATTATCAATAGATACCTTTATTTAATATATTATAAGATAACATTGTTTCCAAGATAAAAATCAATATCTATAAATACTTCGACATTTTGATCGTGGCTGTATAATCTCTACAATGTGACAATAAATAACGAACTAATCAAAATTAGAAATGTATTCTTTAAAACTTTGTCTGGTTTATTGAAAAGGGTAATCCCGTACCATTGTTCATACGTCGGGCATATCATAATCTCAAAAATACTCTATACATCAAAAATAAGTTAACATTTTTACCAATAATAAACATAAGCGATTATCAAAAATATTTTATCTAAGTATAATAAACCATGCTTAATTGTACATGGGATAAGCATAACTGCGGTAGCCTGTGGACTTGATGGTCATGTTTAGCACGTTGACGACTTTGCGAAGCCAACGCAGGACAAAGAAAAAGGATCTATCTGCTTACAATACATCGCCTCAAAGACCTTTGAATAGCCAGTAACAAAAGGTCAGTCAGCGATCGTCTATAGTGTGGAACTGGTGGATGTATAACTTCCTTCCTTTTACTGCTCTGTGCCCTTCTCCAATAATAATTACATAAGAAAAGGAGCTTCGGAACTAGCAATATTTTTACTGCAACGTGTGGCTATAATAATCTAGACGTCAATAACATCCATACTTTAGATTTTAGAAAATTATGGCTATCGTATATGGTATGTATTCAAATGTTTTGGAGCTAGCCGGGCTATACCTGGAAACATTGCAGCCGCATTTACTGCTAAAATAAATGCCTGTTTGGAAGGCCTTTTACTTATTTAATAGCAGTGTTCGAAGACAAAAATCAGTATTAGAATAGGCATGCTGACAAAAAAAAAAGATTTAAGTCCGTCTTTTAGACTAGCAAAAATATTGCAGACGTATTATTCTTCTGTTCCACAAACTAATAACAACGAAGATACATGACGTGAAGACGCGTTTAAATTTCGTGTTACGTCACTGTTCGGTACAAATTTTACAAAAGGGTGACATCACAAGCCCCCACTCTCGATTTTTAATGCGTTATATCTAATTAAATTTATATTGTTTTGTTAAAATAAAAAATAAGTGTCCAATATTTGGACTGACTAATTAGAAACACTTATTTTTAACCCTGTCATCATGCCTATTCTGACAGCCATGTGACATAATATCTAAGAATGTAAATTGTAAACAATGTAAACTTTCTCTATGTCACTATTTCGAAGTGCACTTATGTATGTCAATATTGTCGTACAATACCTATCAGGTGTTATCATTGCACCGTGACGTTTATCAATGAGTCATTCTTTAGATAATCTCAGTGTACGTTTCTTATGACGACAGCCGTAACATGACTTATGATTTCAAGGCCAAATCTGTAATGCGCGCTGCTATTATACATTTTTTCTGCATTTTCTGCGGCTTTATACTCTCCGATGATATAGCTTAAGAGTCAAGACATAAATGCCATAAAATGTTCTGATTATCACTTTTATCTTACTTAAAATGTAGTATTATAGTATCGTGCCGCTTATTATCTTGGCGATAATGTATCGTATCTACTTGTTGCCCCTGCTGTTTGCATAATAAAACAACCTAGTGTTATGTCTATAAAATAAAACAATCGTACCTACTCTTTCGTGACTTCCTAAGTACTTGGTCAGTACCTACTGGACGCTGAACTATTGACACCTTCTATTATTTTCGAACAATAGATAGCAGGCGAGCAGTCGATAACGTTCAAACATTTAATACATCAATCGTGTATTTTATATGAAGCACGTCGTCATAACTAACATCATGGGCATGATATGGCTACGTTACTTGTCGTAAAAGTTCAAGGTAAGGGACATAAAGCTGACACAAGTTCCACGCACATGACGGCGTTTTAGCTTAATATTTATTTAGTAATTGTCAACAATGTGGGCAATAAGGCTACTTCTTATTTCGCTAATATTAGACTTTTGAGTGCATACACGAACACAACAACTTAATTTCTTTGAAGGTAAAAATCGTGAAATTTACCATTTAACATAACTCATGAAATTGTAAACACAAAACTTAACTTATTTTTAGGTTACATGAAGAAATCAGTATAAAGGAAGGATAGTAATTTAATCGCCGTGAGTTTACATACATATGTTGACCGGAAATATAAATGTCAGAATATTTATAATTAAATGTTTTTACATTAGATGGAATTATATGAGATCTGTATGTAAGCACATCGAATTCAAGGCAAGTTGACTGAGATTATTTCCAGTAAAGAATTTGTAAGGAGGAACTCGATACGCGAGGTTCATGTTCAGAATGTCGAAAACAAAACGGTTGTCACGCGCCGACTTGCTTTGAATTGAATTCCAAATTTAGAAAACAATCAACGGTTCAAGTAATTGGTTATAGTAGAGTTCACAACGACTGCTTTTATTATGAAAATAATCTCAATTAACATTCGATAGATATAAACAGTGTACTGTTTATATGCAATAATTGTGTTAGTACCAACTAGTAATGGTATACGTGTGTAATTCTCAAATGTTTGAAATACAGTTTAATCAATTAATCGATACTTTTTCTAAATTAATTTTAGAGCCAGATTCAGTTTTAATAAGTCGACAAATACAACACATTACACTTTTATTTATTTGCAAAATGTATGGTTTTAGAACTCAAATAATCAATAGTTATAACTACTAGATTGCAGCAATCAAATTAACAACTACTTCATGTAGTTTGACTACTGTAGTTAAGTTACATGTAATCATAACTACATGTAGGTAGTTAACTACTTTTAATCGTAATTATAAATCTGAATGCAAAATAGTAGTTAACTACCCTACACTGTCAGATGGGTAAGTACAGACAAGGGGTTTCTACTACGATCTCGGCACATATCCCTTGCTTTATTCATTACAATCACATTCTTCGTTCACGCTCGCCAATATAGTACTCTTAACCTAGCCTTTTGGAGAATGTCGCCAACTTAGCCATAAAACGTTCGCGTGTCTACTACTTTTGACTGTTCTATTCACATTTGACTCATATATTTTTTTGATAAACCTTTCATCGTCTGTTCTGTTCACATGCTCCACGTTCTTCAATTCTCATAGACTATTGTCGACGCAAATGAAGTACTGTGTGTGGGCAACGGCTTTATATTAACATCAACTCCGTGGTAGGGTCTAATGGTCCGGGCACAACCACATGTTGTGTAGATTTAATTCTTGGTGATGTAACAATATACCTACTGGGTGTTTCTTAGTAAAATGAAATCCTCTCAGGGGGTGATTATACTTGTTATTATGAAAAACTTTTCTTCTGAGACATTGTCCAAATCGCGAAAATGAAATCAGCTGTTCCATACATTTTGTCGAGGTCAAAGTCACTATACTAAGAAACACCCAGTATTATTTTCGTCACATTCATACAAATAATATCAACCTTGTTCTGAGTCAACATTTGACATACATCCTAAAATGTTTTGTTTTGTACTATACGAATATTCGATATCGAAAGTAGAAAACGAAAGTAAGCTGTCTTTTATTCTTTCTAAAATGCTTTATTTCACAATATTTTCTAAATGATTACCAACACTATCGAAACCTTCATAACCAACATCATGTTTTTTATACCAAACATTATTAAACTCTTTAACCGTAAAGTTTCGGCTCCCATCAATAATAACAATTTAGTATTATAGTTTTTCGCCGCTTTTAGAAACATGCAACACTCTGTGCTTATTCATCAATAATCGAGTGTCCAAAATAAAAGAAAAGCTATAACTATCTAGTTATATTTAATCACACAACACATAACGTGAATTACTATGGACACTGCTAAATAATATAAGTATTTTGTTTTAGTTAGGTGCTGATCCGAACGGATTTTGTAAAGTCAATTTCTTCTAATCCTAAAAATCGGCTCATATTCAAATATCGCAGTCTTCTTCGTAAAGTTGGTGCATGTTATGGAAGTGTGAAAGAGTGTGGGTTTTGGTTTTTATAACCAGCTTTATAGTCGCGTAATCGATTTTGGTTAGATAGTGGTTTTTATAGCCTCTTTTATCTAAGGTACGTGGATCAAGAATACGTTCTTAAAAATCTTCCAGCCTGCTATGCGTAAAACTCGAACAAAAACATAATAAAACACATCAACAAACAATAAGTATGGTTAGGTGCTATGAATATTTTACACACTACGAAGCATAAAACTATTCGTGGCCGTTGACCCGGTGAAATTCCTAGATGTCGGCCGCCACCGTATTTATATTATCATCATCTATCCTTATCTTTTGTTTCTCAACGTCTTGCAACACAACACCAGTCGTGTAAGAACTTGAGCCAGTATAAAAGCTACGCTGAAGCTCTAAATCGTCTAACCGTCTTTTCTTTATGGCGATAACGACAATCAACTTGTCTTTCGGCCTTGATTGCATATTGAATTAATATTCATTAATATGGCCTGTCACTGGCCTTGTGATTCAGATATCTTAAAAATGAGAAGTTGTTGATAGATATCCAAAAAACCGCAGTTTGGAATTGAAAATTATAAGCACAAGTTATCAGGAAAGACAATGCAAGGAAAGAGCTCTTTGTAATGCGTTGATTGGATTATGATTTAATTTAAGCACTTTGAAAGGTACACCTCCTATGCACTCGGTAGTAGGACAAGTTTATAAAACAAGACTTATTTTATTGAATGTGTATTAATACATTTTTAAATAATAAACTTTATAGCATAAAATAGTCGAACCAGTTCTTAGCTCGTCAATTTTATTAACATAATAAGTAGCAATATGCTATTTCTGTGACACACATACTTATACAGGGTGTCCGGTAATTAATGGATAACCTTGAAATATCTTATAGTAGAAATTAAAGCCGTTCAGAAAAATGAAAAAAATATAGAAAGAAAATATATTAAAAAGTGCAAGCTATATTAGCATAGCATACTTTTGACTGTCTATCTATTAGCATAATTAGTGTTTAATAATAAAACAACAAAAAACCGATGGATTTCATTCATTTATGGTCGTAGTATACAAGAAAGTTATACATGGTAATTAAAAAAAAAACACATATCTCAGGTAGTAGTTAGGATAGTTTTTTTTTCATATTTTTTTCTGAACGGCCATCAGTTTCACTATAAGTCATTTCCAGGTTATCCATTAATTATCGGACACCCTGTATGTACATATAGCTTATGTAAAACACTACAAACGCATAATGCTATGGTTTATTACGAAATAGCTATAACGTAGGTAATGATAGTGTATTATGACATGACACCGTAGCGTAGGTATCCGTGTAGTGATTATTGTACGACAATGCAGCTGCGACGTCCGTTGTCACTTTGTTGGTATAGTTGCATAACAACATAAGCATAGATAATAGCCGTAGGAGGAATGTGGCCGCTTACCATAAAAATATCAGTACTTACGCCCTTTTTTCTTGAACCCACGCTGTTTTAAACGCTCAATTAACGCTAAGGACATTGGAACACCAGTTTGTCCGTTACAATGAGTTATTAAAACATATGTTATACCTACCTACACCCAATTTAGTTGTGTTAACATCAACAATATCATATACATGTAAGTGGATGCCATTCTCTTGCTCTACAATCTACATTATTTTGTCGACATATTAAATTATGTTTACTGGACGCTTTTTGATTGGTCGACAACATTCATAACTAAAAAGTAGTAATTAATGCAAAAATATGATCGTTACGTATTCTGTGTTTCACTCAGTAGGCGCTCTCAATTAACAATTATGATGGTTAATGAAAACTAAACGGGGTATAGTACAAATACCTAGTAGGTTAAACTAGATCATGGTTACGAGTCATTGTTAGTATCTACCTATTTAGTTATCTATGGTATGTGACATGTATAGCATTCATAAATTATAGTGTGGTTAAAATAATATGACAGACATGCCACACTGTTTATGTTAAACCGAAATAGATCAAAATTAGTAAAACAAAAAGTTGAAGAACTAACATGTAAAGCGTCGTCGTCCCATCGTTAGACATTATAACATAAAAGTTATAGTTTTATAACTTTTATGTTATAACGCCTTATCGTTTGTTTATTTATGTATCTGAATGATATAACTATAAAAATATATACTTATATATATATATATCGAACTAATATAATATAATATATAATTTAATAAATAATTTATAATATTATAAATGCGAATTTGAGTTTGTTTGCTTGTTACGCTTTCACATCTTAGCTACTCGACCGATCGTAATGAAATGTCGCATGTATACACGTTTTCGGGGGAACAGAAAAGGACATAGGGTACCTTTTACCCAAAAAAAGCACTAATACTAACTTAACCTAACCTAAGCTACATTTACGCGAGTGAAGCCGCAGCCAAAATCTAGTAATTTAATAAATGTAGCCATACCTAATAGATGTTATTTATTTATTTTCATATTATATAGAACGACTTGCGCGAACGTATTACACTATTTAATCACACTATGTGAGTATAAAATAAACATAAATAAATACTGGAAAATGGTTAAAAGAACCTCTCTAAAGTTCATAATATTTCAATAAAATATGTGCATAACCACTAGGCTAGGTTCTATAGTAACCAGATATTGAGCATAAAATTATGGAAGACGTTGTATGTAAGTAAATACTTACCTATTATTACCTACCTATCGATACTTCTTATTTTATTGCATATCTCTTACACTTAGTAAGTAAAAAACAAACGAGTCATCTGTTTACTTGTCTTGAATCAATTTCAACAGTTGGCAGTTCTTTGCAGTCGTCTATCGAGTCATAATCTTGTTAGACTTGAACGCTTAAGTTGACACAAAACGGTTTGCAGACGAATATTAATTAGTAGCATATTTACTGGAAACAGTGGCTTTAGAAGTACCGAACTCATCGTCACATCCAAGTCACGGTCGTGACCTTCAGTACAGCGCGGCGCGCCGAAAGGCCAATGTTCTACAGCGTTTGTGTAAAACCTAGCATTTCGATTGAACCTGACGGCCTCGCCCACGCGACACTCGGTACTCGCCGCTACTCGATCGCTCGTACCTACCAACGTTTATAAGAAACAATCGCGGTTTGCCATAACAAATTAATATGAAAAAAGAATATTGCAGTAATTATATCCATGAGTCACCAAGCTACTGATGATTTGTTCATCTGCAATACGTTGTTTAACAACAACATCATTACGAGCGTTATATCGTGAGCGTTTCAACACAAAATGTTTAATAAGCTAGTGTTTATAGCTCGGCAACTAGCACATAATATTGTACGAATTATGAGCGGTATGTGTAAAGTAGTAATGCTAATAGTATACCAGACGCGTGAATTGCGTGCTTGTAAAGCAATTTCGGGCCTGGATCGTAAACAGTGTTACGTGCGAATATTATAGGTTCGTTGGCCGGCCGCTGTATCGACCCGTGACGTCACGGCAGCGACCTCCTCCAGTATCACCACCCAACTCCATGTGGGGTGCACGACATATCCCCAATAGTCGTAACATTCATTTGTACGCACAAGCAGGGTAAAAGTCATGGGCACCAAATTTATGAGTGAATGCCAAGTACATATTATGGTATCTTTTTTCTTTTTTATTCTTTGTTTAAGGAGCTTTGTCAATTATATGACTATATTTTGGTATCTGTTATTTATCAAGACATGTTTTAAGGAACACATTTGTATAACGTACCTGCCTAATTTAGAGTATGGTACTGAAGGAGACTTTATTAGGACCATAATTTTCTAACGTACCAAAGGGGCATGCCCATTTTTGGCTAACGCGTAATTTTTACCGCCCAAGATTACACGTATGATAAAAAAAATATATTTTAATTTTTAATAATTTTAGTAAAATTCATTTACCGAAAGAAGATAGCAAAATCTATATAATAAAAAAAGTATCGTAACGGAAATAAGTCTTGTAATCACCAGTATTGCCTCATTATAATTTCAACGTAAAAAAGAGTCTAATATTATTGAATAAAAATGTTAGAAGTGATAATAAAATGCATAGTGGTATTATTATATGGTAATAATCCACAAATAATAAAGCAAATATATTGTATTATGTTATTATGCCAGTAATAAACAAAATAATAAAATTGATTAGATATTTATCAGTGATTATTTGTTTTAACTTGCAACACCGAAACCAATGTCATAATAAGTCATAACACAGATTGGCTTCCTTGCTTACACGGTTTGCGTGATTGTTTCTATCGTTGTGATTTTGTTCTTTTATTTACAAACAAGTTTGACAATGCTCAGTTTTTAGACAATCTTTTAATTGTGTATGATACTAATGATGATATGTGACGAGAGGGTGTGTGAAAATCATACAAAAATCTTGTGATCGGTAAAAATTAAAAATACATTATCTCAATAACTTAATTTAATTAAATTCCTTAATTAATCGTTTATTGACATGCATACTATCATTTCAATATGGTTTCAAATATGGGCACTCGTGGCCAAAGTCACTATGAGTAGTGAGCATTCCCCTTTAGAGTATCGTACTGGTGGAGACTTTACAAACTTTCAAACAACGGACACATATAATCCGAGATCCGAAACAACTATTTATGGATCACCCAATTTTTGTTCCGTGTGTTAATTGGATCCACAACACTCGGTATGGCACGGGCGAGCCTATTAAACCACTTTGCCGTCAGTTAGCACACCATATAGTAGGTATAAAATGCTTGTAGTAGATACTAATATATTACAAAAAATTAGGTTTACCTATAGTGGCCAGTGCCACGAGGGCAGCTAATCCAATAAATGCCATGTTAACACTTGGACACTTCACAGATCACTTTGGTTTCTTGCAGAACTCAGAACAGAAATTCCACTATTAAATTAAAAACAAAAGAGATCGATGTGCCGCGATGCGGCTGGGCTCCGCCCGAATCTGTAACAAAACAAAAATAATGTTAATATTGAGTACATCTAATATATTATCAATTTTAGCTATTAGATTATTGGAAGACAATGTAATAAAAAGTAGAGAGTAAGCAGCGTACATCAAACTTGATTTTAAGTATTTACAACGTGACGATAATAACAGCAATTGTCATAATGGCGCTTTTGTGATACAGATATAGACCGGTCGGGCATCTACTAATGTAACTGAGAAACGATCAATCAAATCGAAACATTGTATCTAATTGCTCGCTACCTAACATTGGCTATTTCAGAGAACCGTTACCATAAAATACCAGTGGCAGCTGATAATAATTCGTCAAAAGTACGACGCGTGGCAGGCAGATTCCAAGTTGTTCTAAATATGATCGATCGACCTGCCTTCGACTACTAAAAGCCGTGGTACTAATCCCTTGTTATTAAAGGCAACCTCTTACAACACTCGCGCGACGTAATGGGGTTGTTCTATTCTTGGGCAAGACCACACGGCTTTCACTGAAATTCATTAAAAAATATTTTTGCTATTAGAAATTTGTTAACTAAGGGCGGCGCAGTAATGAATAGAGTACAAAAATCTCACCCATTTCTAATTTAGTTTTGCTGCGATTTTAGTTTATTCATTATTCTATGCGACTAGTAGTAGCATACTAGTATGGTAATATTAACAATCTAGGTGGGATTATGAACATTCCGTAAACACCTAACAAGCGAAAAAGTCAGGTAAAATCAAAAGAAATAACCAAATCTCGTATCGTTGCAATCGCGACGATGTACGTTCACTAAACCCATTAGGTAGATTCAAAATAAACCAAGAGTTGCCGCCAGAAACTTTACTACCTACCGAATTTGGCACGTACGTTTACCTACATTCTTATATTTGCATGTAGAAATCACAGTGTATGCATGTATTAAGAAACTTATTTATGTATGAATTGCTTTTGTAGAATACGGCCGTCCGACCGAAGCGAAGTAACTTTATTATTAATCTGTGCCAAAGCATTCATTTCTATTCATATGATAGAAAACACCATGTTCAATAACCACGTGAACGAGGTCCTGAGAGGGCTTTGAGGTATTCTCAGATAAGCTTTTTAGAACTAATGAATAGGAAGAGCGAGGAAACAATACCAACTCATTCTAAGTAGGGTGTTCGTTATTCCAAATAGGGTGTAACAATGTACAATGACTCAAGTAACAAGTCAGATTATTGTCGTGTCAAGGTTGAACTGGATCCACGGTCTGAGTCCACTGCATATTATTCTAGTGCCTTTAACTATTGTCTTATCTGTAATTAATTCCACATCTAATATTTTATGTTTGTAAATAAAACTTAGCCCATTGTAAGTCAAAGCTCAGGTGGTTTTAATATTGATTACAATTTTAATTTCACCTAGAAATAAAAACAGGCAAGTGTATACTCATTTACAAAATAAAAACTTAGTAATAATGCTCGGGGGGCCAGGAACGGGTCGGAACTACGGTCAGTCACGCAAGGATAAACCAATTTCGTAAAAGGTACGCGCTTCCATACGCCCATGTTTTTGTTAATGGACTTTACAGTTTTGTACTTCAACAAACGATTCTACCATCACTAAGTACACGGAATTTGCATATTCTTTTAAGTTACCTAAAATCCACCACATGATATTGGGTTCAAGGGCGTTCAACCCTATTTCTGTACTGTAATGTGTTTGCTGTCCCTTTCCTGTAATTTATCTAAAAGGGGAGATGCTGTTTCAAAGATTAACAGGCTTAAGAGATGGATATTGTAATTACTTTAAGTTCCTGTCTAAACTGACTAACTTTTACCTGCTACCTCTATAGGTTTAACGGATAATTTTATGATAGGTACAAGAGAAACTATTCTAATGAGCAATCTACTTGTTCGCTCTATGCCTATTAAGTGTAATCAAGTTTATTTATAAGTACACTTTTCTCGATATAAACACGGTAACACATCGTAGATATCTCTTAGAAAATAATGTAGAGTATTCTTTCTCGGTTCATAAATATAGGTAGACGGAAATTGTCTGTCAACAAATCCTGTCCGATTTGACTAAACAAATAGAGATCTTTATAATCATAATATAGATAGATCAGCATTACTGAATAACGTTGGTACTATAATCTGTTTTAAATAGGAAGTCCCTTTTTTTATTATTATATATTATATATTAGAATTTGCTAAAATAATCAATGATTACTTATGGTACTAAAGACTATTTAAAAATAATTAGAATCTATACAAAACATGATGTAATTGTTTCACAAACATAATTAACTAATAATTTCTATTGATATTAGACATAAATAATTTAAACATCAAAATAAAATAACATTTTACTACAGTATCATGGTTACGCACTAGGGTAATTTTTTTACTTTTAGTCATAGTGACGTGACAATATGAATTGGTTAAAATCGAACTAATTCGAGGTAAAAACAATTGTCCGAGAAATACTGTTGTAAATTGGTATTTGGTATTAATTATTATCACGTTGCAACGTACCAAAACCCATTCTGCAAATCCTTAAAATATTTTTTTATCAAAAAATGGATTTGAAGATGCGATATTGAATGTATGGTTTAAATATTCCATAGTTTTTAAAGAGTAGTCGTTTCGAAAATCAAAATTTGTTATATTTATTTCACCCTTATACTAAGTATGGTGTAATTATATGATACTAGGAAATAATCAGGATCAGTCCAGTTTCTTTTTACATTTAAATTTTTGTATTCATTTTGTCAAACTAAAATAGACTCCTTTTTTGTTTATCTGTTTCTATCATTTTTGTTTCGATTTTTAACCCACGATTACAGTTTGTTTGGAAAGTGAATTGGTAATCGATTTCGGGATGTGTCGATTGAAACGGACTCTTCACTATCGCTGTTCAAAGATCATCTGTGAAATGGGACTTCGTATTTGAAACATACTTTTAGAAGTTTAGCTAATACATAGAGATTAAATTAAAAAGCTCGTATCTTTAAACATTTACTTTTCTTTTACTTTGGATGGTTTACTGCATCAATTTAATCCTCATTACTACCAGATTAGAGGCTCCGTTATTCTTTTCCATGACTCACAATAGAAATTAAATTACTTTTAGGTACATTATAGTAAAAGTTATTTTTTTAAACGTTATAGCCATTGTTTCTACTTACTTACAATTGTTTAAATAGAAAGTATTTTTTGCCATTTCGTAGTCGCAAACAGGGTCATCTTACTCCATTTGACAAATGAAGTGTCATTAGTGTAGAGAAGCAAAGAGCCTAGCAGACGATGTCAGATGACTAACTATAATATAGTATAAACAGGGCATACATTTTAGACACTAACATTGAGTATGTCCGGTAAGTGGAGTTCCGCGTCTCGCCATTCTATTTCGACTAAATGCTACAAATGCTACAAGTGCTACAACATGTAACACTTGGGAATGAGAAATGACGATGACATCACCGCGTCAATTTGTAAACTCACCCGATTACTTACCATTGAGCCTACCATAATCTAGGAACCTAGAATATGCGGACATATAAAGTAGGTGAATTTTACTTTACTGATAAAAATATTTTTTTTTAATATCGTTTCTTGATTGATGAGGCGAAAGTGTAATTGTTTAGCAACAAGGCTCTTCAAGCTTTTAAATGTAATAATTTGACAGGCCACAAGCATTGTGTTATTTAAGTACATAATATTAATCTACTAGCGATCCGCCCTGGCTTCACAAGGATAGTAGAGCATAATTTACACAAAACCTTAACAAATTATACACCTAAACCTTCCTCATGAATTATTCTGTCTATGGGTAAAAACCGTATGAAAATCGGTTTAGTAGCTTTTGAGTTTATCGCGAACAGACAAACAGACAGACGCGGCGGTGGACTTTGTTTTATAATATGTAGTGATTATCAATTTCAAGATTTGATTAAATTGGATATTCATTTTGGACGTAAGAAACTGTGTGTAGGTACGAATAACATGATTACCTAAGGCGCATCTAGTAGTTCCTCAGACGGTGCTTATTAGCAGTTTGTTAAGGTGTGTCATTAGCGCATCGTCAGACCATGTTTATGAATAATTGTCCAAGCTCACGAAAAGAGAAACAGGTATACTGACAAGTATTGGTATAATTGTCGATCGATTTCCGTAACCACAAGCAGCATATCTGCTGTACAAAGTTAACCTCGTACATGAGTGACGGAAGACTATTTCGGGCACCATTATCCAGAAATGGCTACGCGCCGCTCGTGTTTGGATTTAACGAGTGAACGTTTGGGTATGTACTATATCAGACGAACGTGGAGTGAAATATATTAATGCTTAATTTCGGTAAAAAGGAAGTGAAAGAAGCAGTTTGGAGATAAGCTAGTTTATTTATTATTCCTTACTAATAAAATAACAAAACTTATGGGTGTTTTATCGATGACACTGGTCAATATTACTGTGTCCACTAGTGTTTTAATTAAAGGTCACAGTAGCGAACTTCATTGGATAAGGCGATGACTAATACGACGTACTTCATACAACTAAATAAAATGTATCTCAGAAGTATTACCAAATAAAAAATATATTTACAAAAACTAGTAGTTATTAAACTTGCGATGAAAGCTAATTACTTGTATAAACACTGTCCATCATGTTGTATTTATTTTTATCGATGTCGTAGTAACAGATAATGCTTATCTTATCCCCTCCAATCACAGTCGATGTGTTCATGCATAACTAAAGTCCTGCCATTGAAAATAATATTCACTTCAGGAAGAGATTCGAGGCAGACTATTGAATAGACATAATAGTGTACGTTGTTATAGATGTATGGTTCAATAGGAAGGATTGTCTCGCCACCGAGCCGTCTGAGAAGCTGAACCGTCTCCCTCCCCCACCCCTTCCCTTAAAGTACAAGTGAAGACACGAATTACATTCCCCCCACTCTTACAAAGAACCCTCCTACGCAGGAAGACGTCACATACAGTATTCGCTCAGATAAAAGATGTGGGTAGATAGTCTCAAAATTGAAAGCTTTATATCCATGACCGTGGCGACGCCCAATTGATTCGGTTGAAAAAACGTTGTAGGTAGTGTTTCACCGTGGAGAATCCAGAATCCATTGTTAGACTGATACTTCATTGAGTAATGAAACCAGCTTGATGGAAGTGGCATTTAACGCCATATATATGACGAGAGTTGTTAAAAACACATGACAAAATATCCAAATTGAAATATTTACTTCATTACTACATTTACTACTATCTAAAAATTTCACTTGTCTCTGGTTATGTGCTATTCAAATTAAAACTTAATTTCTTGATACACGTATACATATCCATAGGTATATATATAACTTAAACTATTGGCATGCTTCCGAAGTTTACAAAGCTGGTCATTCAACCAGGTTTGTAACACGCACATAGTAGTTGGATGCGACTTCTTTCGACATTACTTTTTCGTAGTAGAGTCGAATGTTTTGTATATGAACACTCGACTATGTTGTAAATCTTTTTACAATGCCTTTACTTATTTTATGCATGTGACAGTAATGTATCGTTGTATTGTGTAAGGATTGTTTAATGTATCCAATTAATTCTATTGAGTAAGCATGCGTCACAATCCTTAAAGATGACCACACCGCAAGTACTACCTAGCTGTAATTCAAAATCATCGCTACATACAGTTCTTTGTACTGGGTATTAAGTCCTTTCTATAGAATATATTCTCCGGCGATGGTTATAATATTGTTACAAGGCGTTCCTTTACCTGCCAAATCATACAAAAACCCGCACCGGCTGCCATTCGAACGCTTTGCACCTGCTGCCATGGAACAGGCTTTTAAAACAACGGCTGAATGTTTTAACATACTTTCTTCTTGATTTGGTAAACGTAATATTATTTTATTGTATTCAGCACTTAAAATATTTTCGTGTTTCAAATGAGTTGTTGCCCCTCGGTGTGTTTATGGGGGAAGGTCGATATGCCAGGAGGGTCGGTCGAAATTAATGGCCTACGAAATAAATGTGTACCCAAAACATAGCTATAAGACGACAGTATTTCACCCACAAACACAATGCACTTTATTACTATAAGTGATTAGAATGCAGGCAAAATCCAGCAAACGGGAGTATGCTCTATACGTGTGCAGAATATTATAGAAAGACCGGTTTTCATTGTAGCGAAAGCTGGCTAGTGGAATAGAGTCTAGCATCTATTTATTCCTGGCGGTTGAGTAAATGTACGCAATTATCTGCATTAACATTATTGAAAGCCATGTTTAAATATTTTAAATTGTCAATGGAATCTTAAATTTTTTTAGGATGATCTATCATCAATAAAATAAATTAGCAATGTAAGTTGTGAAAATTGCGTCTTGGCAGTTAAATTGCAGATTAGCAGTCGCACTTACTAAATCGTTGTGTGTGCGGAAGGTGTCGGATCCACCACGTGCTCCGACTTAGAAATGAATGAATCATATTGATTAATCAAATACTACTACAGGAATTACACTACGACGACTATACTTAGGCTAATCTGCTTATTCATAGGAACGATCGTACATTCATAAAAGCAAGTCAACGTTACTAATTATAAACAAAGTATGAAACAGGGATTACTAGTTTGGAAGTTCGTGTTTTTAAGCTTATATGATAAGAAGACACGCCTAGTTAGATAGAATTAATTTTTACGGTTGATTTCATGTTAAGTATTTAAAATAACACTCGAATCTGATCGATAATTGCGAAACGAGTGGCCAGTCGCAATTTCTCAATATCCACTACCCACCGGCGTTTTGTTGTTTTCGTTGGGACAACGCCATTAATTTATCATATAAATATACAGACCAGTACGGTCAAAATTCTAACTAAATAAATTATTTTGTGTAACCCAAGTCCATGCTTTCTCAGCCGACGATTCGCAGAGACGTAAGTAACTATGAGAGACAAGGCCGATAACTGAATCAAAGTCCCCGTCTAATATTTGTAGGCCACGGATTTTATCATAACATTGTATACAAATATAGTATCATAAAAGGAAATATCAAATTAAAGGCGAGATATTGCATGCGACTCTATCTATACGGTCGGGACAACATCGTTATCGATCGTGGCCGCGCATTCGCCGGGCCGGCGGTTTTTTTGCAAAATCCCTTTTATAACATAAACACACAATGAAAATGAGCCGCAACGCTTCAAGGTAATCGAAGGCTCTTACCTGAAAGTACCGAGAGGCGGCTCAGCGCAGCACCCACAACACTTAAAGCACAACACACGCGAAAGGACGAGTGGCGGCAACCGACTCGCCTAAGCTACCGACGCGGTATGAGTAACTTGTATGATATAAACGGCCGATGACATCCGACCGTAGAAAGGGATGGATGGTGTATATCGTATCTCTTCTACAGCTTTACGAATACACGAATGGTCCTAGGTGGCGGGACGGAGCGATGTTTGCCGAGGGTCAGAGGATCCGTGTAAGTAATGCGCACGCAGGACATTCGTCTGACACTCATCAGCGTACCACTTGTACACCCCATATTCAGAAGCACATTGCATTCAAGGTTTTTACGCCGTATGACCTGGTTTTTATGTCGTTCTATATTATATACCAATCAAGATATGTAGATACATACTTCAGCTTTTCGGATATTAAGATGTTATTCATTGAAATTAAACTACTACATATGGATTTTATCGCATTGTTTATATAACACTGTATTACATAATTTTGAAACTGTTACACTAATACTACTATTGAATTTTACTAATTTATAAGCTAATAAAATTATAAAGGCTATTAAAACTATTTTAGTTTATACTTTCCCCGACGTTTCGGTTGCTTTTCAGCAGCCATGGTCACGGGGAGACTAAGATGGTAGTTGTCTCAATGATCCAGTGTAGTTATTTCAAAGTACCCGAACATAATTTAATCATTGGTGTTTCTATTTAATCCGAATGAGCTCAAAGTATCATGAAGTCTAGCTGTGGTTTGCTTTTTCTTGGGTTTGACTATTTGAATTACTGGATCCCAAGCTGGTGGCACATTCCAACCATCTTCTCTATTGAAATTAGGATGTTTTTTTGATTTCAATAGCCTCGCGAAGCATCCTTGGTAGTAATCGGTGTTCTTTAGCGAGAATCTATGGTTTGTCAAATCTCTGGTAGTGGCTGGTCCCCTGTTGTACATGTTATATGAAGATAAGTCAATTTTTACCATAATATTGTCTCCTGTTTACGCGAATGTTATTCATTGAAATTAAACTACTATATACGGATTTTATCGCGTTCTTTATTTATCAGTGTATTACAAAATGTTGAAACTATTACACTACTACTACTATTGAATTTTACTAATTTATAAGCTAATAAAATTATTTAAACTATTAAATATATTTATATTTACGTTTACACTTTCCCCGACGTTTCGGTTGCTTTTCAGCAGCCATGGTCACGGGGAGACTAAGATGGTAGTTGTCTCAATGTTCCAGTGTAGTTATTTCAAAGTACCCGATTTACTATGGAATTAGAGGCAAATAATTCATTAGCATTCTTAGATGTACTTGTCATCAGGAATCCTGATCATACTTTGAGCCACACTGTGTATAGGAAAAAGACCCATACAATTAGGTACTTGAACGGTGAATCTCACCACCATCCTAAACAGTTAGCTACCGTGGGAATGTCTTTGTTTCAGAGAGCCCACGGGATCTGTGACAAGAAACACCTGGACGCCGAGCTTCAACATGTCAAGCAAGTACTGCAAGACAACAAGCTCCAACAGCCGCCCCGCTGTCACAGATCCCGAGAAAAGCCAGCCACAGTCGAGCGCCAGCCTGCTATACTGCCTTATGTAAGGGGTGTCACTGACAAGATTGGCTACATCTTGAAGCGAGCTTCAATCAACAAATACTTCAAGCCGCCAACGAAGATAAGTCAATTTTTACCATCCGTCAAGTGCCAATTACCTTTACAAGATGCAGGGGTCTATAAAATAGATTGTGACTGCGGACTCTCATACATTGGTCAAACCAAGAGAAGCATAGGCACCCGCATAAAAGAACACATAGCTGACGTAAAACACAAACGCCCATTGAAGTCTGCTGTGTGTGAACATGTACAACAGGGGACCAACCACTACCTGAGATTTGACAAACCACAGATTCTCGCTAAAGAACACCGATTCCTACCAAGGATGCTTCGCGAGGCTATTGACATCAAAAAACATCCTAATTTCAATAGAGAAGATGGTTGGAATGTACCACCAGCTTGGGATCCAGTACTTCAAATAGTCAAACCCAAGAAGAAACAAACCACAGCTAGACTTCATGATACTTCGAGCTCATACTGCGTAAATAGAAACACCAATGATTAAATTATGTTCGGGTACTTTGAAATAACTACACTGGTACATTGAGACAACTACCATCTTAGTCTCCCCGTGACCATGGCTGCTGAAAAGCAACCGAAACGTCGGGGAAAGTGTAAACATAAATATAAATATATTTAATAGTTTAAATAATTTTATTAGCTTATAAATTAGTAAAATTCAGTAATAGTAGTAGTGTAATAATTTAAAAATTTTGTAATACACTGATAAATAAACAACGCGATAAAATCCGTATATAGTACTTTAATTTCAATAAATTTTTACCATCCATCAAGTGCCAATTGCCTTTACAAGATGCAGGGGTCTATAAAATAGATTGTGACTGCGGACTCTCATACATTGGTCAAACCAAGAGAAGCATAGGCACCCGCGTAAAAGAACACATAGCTGACGTAAAACACAAACGCTCGTTGAAGTCTGCTGTGTGTGAACATGTACAACAGGGGACCAACCACTACCTGAGATTTGACAAACCACAGATTCTCGCTTAAGAACACCGATTCCTAACAAGGATGCTTCGCGAAGCTATTTTAATCAAAAAACATCCTAATTTCAATAGAGAAGATGGTTGGAATGTACCACCAGCTTGGGATCCAGTAATTCAAATAGTCAAACCCAAGAAGAAGCAAACCAAAGCTAGACTTCATGATATTTTAAGCTTATTCTGCGTAAATAGAAACACCAATAATTAAATTATGTTCGGGTACTTTGATATAACTACACTGGAACATTGAGACAACTACCATCTTAGTCTCCCCGTGACCATGACTGCTGAAAAGCAACCGAAACGTCGGGGAAAGTGTAAACCTAAATATGTATAAATAGTTTTAATAATTTTAGTACCTCATAAATTAGAAAATTCAATAGTAGTAGTAGTGTAACAGTTTCAAAACTATGTAATACAGTGATAAATAAACAACGCGATAAAATCCGTATATAGGTAGTAGTTTAATTTCAATGAATAACATTCCCGTAAACAGAAGACAATATTATTAGAATGTTAATTTGTAGTGCAGTATATGATGGCTGCATTTTAATTTGCTTCTTATATTTTACCTTTAGTATTTGTTTCAGTACAGTTCTAATACTTATCCAATAATTTGAAGAGCTAATATAGGTACTTCTTTTAATCAACCTTGTAAACGTGTGTTTGAGGATGATGATTAAATTTCTGTTAACCCTGTGGGGAACGTTGTATTCTGAGATAATAACCCTTTGCTCTTTAATTTATTATTAAAGCCTTATTGTAGTCTTAGCAATGACAAAAAAATCATTATGTGTAAGCCATGCTAAATGAGTGTACGATAAAATTAAAAAAAGAGAGTTAATTTTCAATTAGCATACATTTTGTTATTTTGGTGCAGCTGTTATTATACCCTGTACCTAACTAGAGTAAAATAATACTTATTAAAAGACACTGTCGAATTCAGTTCTTAGATCTACGATACATCGCGGCAGAGCAATGGCTGTAGTAAAATAATAGATAGATATATCGATAGAATCGATGTAAAATATATTGAGGGAACCAATCGATCAGACAAGACTTTGTCAGAAGACGACATTGTGCTATGAATTATGATGAACAAATACCCTACCGGCCAAAAGTTTGAGACCACAAGTTAAAATATTGTTTCACAATAAAATTTGTTAAAAATACATATGATAAACAATTAATTTGAACACCTGCATATACAATGGATATTTAACTATTTTTCGAAGTCATTATTTCTATTTATTTTTATGTAATCATCGTACAAAGGTCTTTTGTCTAGAAACATCAATGGGCGCCGCGTGCGGACCGCGCGCTAAAGTCATTGTAATATTATTGTTACCTGACTATTATTCATTATTTGGGCTTTGTTTTGTGTTAACAGAATTTTAGGAAATTTTAACTTCCTAAAACACTGTGAACACCTGAGTTTCCATGGAGTAAATATTTCTTAATCTTGGTTAGTCCGAGCTCGTCGTTCTTACAGTGAAGACATCTCATTATGGGAAAAGTACGCCAAATTAGCGGTGAAACTCGTGCTGTCATCATTGCTTTACACAACGAAAGCAAATCTGAACGTGCGATTGCTACTCAGCTCAAGTTGTCGAAGACTTGTGTTCATAACACAATAACCCGATACAAGGAGACTGGCAATAATCAAGCTCGTTCGCGGTCGGGAAGGCCGAGAGCTACCACTTCTAGCGAGGATAAGTTCATCGTGGTAACAAGCAAGCGGAATAGACGCCTGACAGCACCAGAAATCCGCGCTGAAGTGAACAAATCCCGGTCTACACCTGTGTCATTGACCACAGTGAAAAGAAGACTAAGAGACGCTAAGTTATTTGGTCGCGTAGCAGTGCGAAAACCTCTCTTAAGGCCACAAAACAAAAAGAAGAGAATGCAGTGGGCCCTTACCCATCGAGACTGGAGTGAAGAAGACTTCAAAAGAGTTCTTTGGACAGATGAGTCCAAATTTGAAGTGTTTGGGAGCAAAAGACGTGTTTTTGTTCGGCGGAGTGCCGAGGAAAAGATGATGCCAGACTGTGTCCTGCCCACAGTGAAGCATGGCGGTGGTTCCGTTATGGTTTGGGGTTGTTTCTCGAGCCGTGGAACTGGAGATTTGGTACGAGTCGAAGGAATTATGAAAAAGGAGCAGTACAAAGCAATATTGGAGTGTAATGCTGTACCATCGGGACTTCGGCTAGTTGGAGATGGCTTTATTTTCCAACAAGACAACGACCCTAAACACAGCTCCAAATTATGCCGGGGTTATTTAGATACAAAAGAAGCAGAAGGGGTGTTAAAAAACATGGTGTGGCCCGCTCAGAGCCCCGACCTTAACCCTATAGAACTTTTGTGGGAAGAGCTGGACAGAAACTTGCGCAGTTGTTGTCCCAGCTCACAAGAAGATTTGTGGAGAGCATTGCAAGAAAGCTGGAACAATATTTCACAAGAAACAATCGACAAATTGATTGCCCGCATGCCAAGACTTGTCAACAAAGTGATTCAATGCAAGGGAGGGTTTTTTCATGAAAAAGCTGTTTAGCTTGTCAACATATATTTTAAGTTAAATTGTCGAAATATTTAATATTTTTTATTTATATTTAATTGCATTTGCCATACTTAATAAATATCACAATAAATCCTTTCATGTTTAGCTTTTTATTTTGAGTTTTACATCCATTTGCAACTTTGATGTAGGTGGTCTCAAAATTTTGACCGGCAGTGTATATAATAGATATTTGTTGTGTTTACGACTGTATAGTAAGCAACATAAAGGGGCCCCGAGACGGTCAAACGATTTGATTCAAACCTTACGTGTTTGATGAAACCGTTTGATGTCGGTTTGAACGGTTGTCAAGCGCCACTGCGCAGTTTAATTCGGTACGCCGCAGTAATTAGACTTGTGACGCAGACAAATAAAATTGTAAGATGCTCTCGTATAAGGATCGCGTTTTCCTCGTGTTTATTACGTTAATGTCCTGCGTCAAAAGAAAAAAAAAAAGGAATTTGATCCAAAGAATGGTACAAACTAAGATACCGTTTCACACACGAACATCTACAGAAAGTGCTTGAAACTACCGCACTAGATGATTATAAGAACTTTCTTAGAATGGATGACGTTTCTTACAAAATCTTATTGCTTAAAAGTTGAACGCTACAAAATTCAGCGGTAAACTGAGCCGAGTTTGTTCAAACGCGTCAGAACACGATCAAACGGCACGTCAAATACAACATAAATATGAAATTTCATCAAACATAGTCCAAACCCGTTAATGTTTGACAAACCGTTCAAACTAGCTTTGTAAAGGATGAAAATGGCTTAAGTCAAACCAAAATTTACGTGTTTGAATCAAACCGTTTGACCGTCTCCGACCTTTAGTAGCCAAACAGAATAAATTTTTAAAAGTATTTTGTGAATTTAAAATCCCTGTTTATACTTTATATATACGGATTAAGACAATGACCTTTTATATTTAAAATGCTACAAAATAAAATATTTATCTTAATTTTAATAATATAATAATAATAATGTTTTATTTGCGAAATAGTGATTGTAGTACAAAAATAAAATATAAAATAATTTTGTACGTAATACCGATCAAAATCTCGCAAGTGATAATAGACTATGTTGCTGATTGTACAAAATAAGTAAACATACGATATACCGACTAAAATATTATACTCGAAATAGCTTTAGTGCGACTGGAAAAATGTGTATTAATAAAATATTTCATTTTTGTATTAAATATTTTAGCTAGTATAAAAAACTATACTTAAAATAAAGTTAAGTTTAGCTTCAACAGCAGGATGGGCAATTTTTATAATAATAGTGGTAATTAATATACAAACGTGACTGATAATATATTTTATTAAAAGTAGAACAATAATTTATAATGACAATATAAATAAATATCGTTTCTACGGCAGTATTATGAATATTTGATGTTTATTATAGAAAAATATCCTTAAAAAGTATAAATTATCATAATCAATACTATTAGCCTTATTTCAATTTCGAATAACACAGCATTATTATGCACACCTTGTGACAAATTTGAGATGTAAACTGGACCTGTCACAGTTAGCCGTGGGTAATGTACTAGATACACTAATACAAAAATTATGGCACACAACAATAAATTCACCTAATTGCCTTATTTCTAGGAAATACATAACAAGAATTATCAATATCTGAGTTAGGAACGTTAGTGGCGGTTAAATAGATCGAATATAACTAACACGTTGTCTCTATGCCCTTCACGTGTCTATAGTATTCAATACTACGTTCAACATCTAATTACATAACAACAATAATTGTACACTAATATATTTCTCTAAATACAATATTATTCCAATTTGTAAATATTTCACATAATTCTACATGCAGCTATACCATAATATTGAATAAATCTATCTAAAATATATTAATGCTACTTCAAAACCACAACATTTTGTAAATATGCGATATCTTAAACAGAGGGGAGACTTCAAGAAAAGGAAGGACTTTTTTATTAGAATATGAGGAAGGAGAAATATCACACTGTATATTTATAGAAGGTTTTGTAATATCATTAATATATGATGTACTAAAACATTACAAATGACATAATTAGTAAAATTTATTAAAACTTCTTTATTAACATAGTATATCGAGACGAGAACAGACTTAGAGGGGAAGCAGCTTTGAGTAGGTAGTGTATATACATAAATATGAATATTCATTTTAAATTTATAGGCCTTTTACAAAAATAATTGGATGACTTTCGACTGTAGTTGTGAGACTACGAGTTATAATGAGAATATATATTATACACGTTATATGATGGTGTTATAAGTTGTCCGCGAGTGGTACTAATAGCAGGTCGGTGATAGTTACGGGCTGCAGACGGCGGCTAGGCGGGTAGGCGGCTAGGCGGGTAGGCGGCTAGGCGGACTCGTGGGGCGCGGGCAGTTTCTCCCAGGAGGGCTCCACGCCCCAGATCTCGCGCGCGTACTCCGCGATCGTGCGGTCCGACGAGAACTTGCCCGATGAAGCGATGTTCTCGATCACCATCTCCGCCCATTTTGAGTGATTCTACCAGAATGAAGACAATAACATTACAATATTGTTAAATAAAACACAGTTCCCACACATGGGACCACAAAATTATTTAAAAGTACTACTTTTATTATATAATATGTTTTTGATTGATACCACCATTACCTTGCGCCTAGTTACTGGTGTTGCTAAATACAGATATATTCATAAATACCATCATTAGGCCATTTAAAAATGTAATTATAATTCTAGTGTTATCTAATGTACAAAACATGGTCTAATATAACTATATCCACAAACGCACTACTGCTTATGTGTTATTTACTTTAATTTCAACGTAAAGTTATGCTTAAGTGGACTGTAATGTTCTGTGAGTATAAAGATCTTTAAGAAGAGTAAGAAGAACAAAAATATATATCACAATCCCATGCAAACGTCAAATTAAGGAAAATTTGTTTAATTTACGACTTTACAGGATAAAATCCTCTTTATGGGCTACATATGAGGTCAAGAGCATGAGGTCTCAGGTTCGAATTCTGATACGAGGCAACAAAAAGTTATTGGATTTTTCTGTTAAGAGATCTCAATAGCAGCCCGTAGTTAGGTGGTGTTAGACACCCCCGTGTCTCAGAAAGTACGTAAAGCTGTTGGTCCTGCGCCTGATCTTTCTCCGATTATATCGGATTACTGTCTCATCGGAAAATGAGGGTTAGGGAACAGAGAGTGCACTTGTGCTTGCGTACACATACAAATGTGCACTATAATATCTCCTGCGAAGATAGCAAGTGCCCGGTTCTTTCTTTTCCATGGCCTCTCTTACTCTCGTAGTAATTCCTGTGTCGCGAGGGACTTTACAAACATTCAATCAACGGATACAAAGAACACCAGACTCGGAACAATTATTTGTCAATCACACAATTTTTTGTTTCGTTTGGGGATCGAACACACAACACTCGGTGCGGTGGCAGTGGCGAGGCGACCACTTAAACCACTACTCCATCCGTGCAGTCAAAATTAGATCGGCTGCCGTGACCGAAATTCTATTTGGAGGAAATAATTATTCAAACTGGTTGAACCTCAACACCAGGGCAGTACGGTATGGCAGGTGTGAGCACAGACCTGGTATGCGTCGGAGACCTTCTGCTGCGCGTCGAGGTAGGCGTCGAAGTCGGCGAGGTGCAGGAAGCGGTCGTGCTGCAGCAGCACGTCGGCGAGGTGCGCGAAGCGGCCGGGCTCGCCGGGCGAGAAGAACCCGCTGCGGATCTGCTCCACGCACTGTCGCAGCTCCGGGTTGCGCTCGTAGAACTCGTACGCGTTGTACCTGCGCATCACAATCCACACATTTCATTTTAACAGTGGACAAAATTCGCCCATTATCATTATTAAATATTGAAAAACCAAATGACTAAAAAAAATACTGATCCCGATACATATTTTTTTATTAGGAAAAGACTAACGGTCGTGAATAGCTACTACACAAAACTAAGTAAAGAAAATCTGTTTTCTTTTCTTTGTTCACATGAGAAAAAAGTATTTAACTGTTTCGTCTTTCCCTTGTTATATATGTTTAGATAAGGATAATTCTATACGACCTTATAATCAGAATTATTATATTTGTCTAACCTAATAACACGAATTTCAACCAACATAAGCCGAAGCGAAGAATTATACGTCATGATAAATAAAAAAATAACGAAACAAAGCGGTCTAACTGCGTCCAGCCACGGTAATGTTATCTAACAGTATAGAATACTGTTAGATATAGTATATATGTATATAGTCTTCATACAAACGGTCGGAACGCGAGTCAAACCTACGCGTGTCGAGGTTGGTAGGCACTTGGTTCGCTACCAGTTGCGAACATAGATTACAATACTGTTATAGATAGGCAACTCGAACCTCGAGAGGTCTGTATAAGTGCTGCCGCCAAGTAGCAGTATCATGAACTAAACTGAAGTCGTTAAATCAACCTATACAATATATGTACATACATATGTGTATATACATATATACACATCTGCATTATTCCTTTAGAATTTTTATAATTTTATTGTAATTTATATGCTGCCTATACTTGTATGCATACAAATATAGGCAGCATATTTTAATAATATATTTATTTAAATAATAGGTACAATAATTTATAATAAATGACTAATTAATTTATAAAATACATGTATATTAATCAAGTTATAAAATGGAATTATATGGGGAACATGACACATGAACAATAATGTGTATGTTTTTTATTTTCTCTTGTGAGTCATATAATATTTATGCGCTGCGACTTTAACAGCATCAACACAGTCCGTTTACCGTCTCCAAGCTTCACCGAACATCCTGGTACACAACATGATCTTTGAGTCATGATGACAAAATTTATCAAATTCACCACAAAATAAAAGTCTTTAGCGTTTTTAGGTACTCTCGATGCCTGGCCGGAGGAACTAAATTTATATCAACGTACTAGGATTTAGAAAAACCAAATTAAAACACAGAAAAACAAGAAATTAACTTTGAGCAAACGCATATACCGAAAAATTATCGCATAAAATTCTTGTTTGTTAGAAATCGTCGAACATGACGTGTCAAAAACAGTGTGTTGCTAGATGATCTCAATATTGCCACTAAATCTTATTCAGTTAAATATTTTAATCTGCATTGATGTTACCTGTTTAGCTCTATTGTACATATAAAATATGGCATTATTGCTGAGAGTTTAGATATTATTTATACAAATTATCATCTTCATTGATTTAAGTTGTTGTAGACTAAAACAAAATATCCCACTGAATTTTTACTTTGCAACACTAAAGTAGACGCTACCGTATTGTAATCTATGGCTATCGCAGCAAAATTTTGTAATATCGCCATCTATTGAAAACTATATAGTAATACAATTATAACACAATTAATTCATGATACTGCTAATAGAGGCGCTTTTGTCGAAAAACGTACCCGTACATTTGTTCGTAGTTACCATAGCATAGTCGCGAACGAACGGACGGCGTGATGATTTTGTAAGCAGTAAGCGTGCGACTTGTTAATATTTGATTGACATAAGTATAAGTAGGTACTTACATAATACTTATGGCAAAGTATAATTGTAAACAAAAGTATTTTAATTACAGTTTTTATCCGAATGCGGATTTTTTATACTATTAAATTTAACAATAAAGCTTTTCGTACGTCTCGGTCGAGGCGCAATTATTTTTCAGCCTCAATTATAGGTTGTTTTTTTATTAAATCTACTAATCAAAAAACATAACATGATTTTTATTGAATATTTCCTATTCCATTCACAACAAATAAAATGTTTTTTTATAAAAATATAATATTTACAATCACTAAACTATAAAGAAACTCAAGTAGGTAGATAAAATTAAAATACTGTAGGTCGGCAGCCCTCTCGCGTATCCGCGGACAATACAATACTGTTAGATAACATTATCGTGGTCCAGCGGACTCATCGTTCGATTTGATGCGATCATCGATGAACTAAAGCATCTATAATAACTTTTCCAATTGTTGTATTTGCATAGTACTGGCGATACAGTTGGGGATGCCAAGTGTGCTTAAAATAGTAATATAGTTTATTAAGATCCAAAAAACTGTTTAACGTAGGTAATACTATAACTTCCTCACTGCTATCCATAGGCAAAAGTAAAAATGAATCTAATAAATATATTTCAAATATCATTAAACAAAATATTATTATGTGATATTAAAAGCACTGTTTATAATTTATAAATTTTATTTCTTGTATAAAAACTACAAAATCTTAAAAAAGTAGTTGTAAAATTGGCAATAGCACACGGGCACAGATGCAGAATACAAAATTACGTTTACGATGCTTCCTAACACCAAATAACTAAGTTTTATAAGACAATGGTGCCAATTCTGTTGTCACAAAATTCTCTAATCTTAGCTAAAAATCTCTAAAATTTAGTTTAGTCCTGTCAAATGACATTTCGTATTCTGAAATCGCTAAAAGTGATAGGACTAAAATAAATTTTAGAGATTTTTAGCTAAGATTAGAGAATTTTGTGACAACAGAATTGGCACCGTGCCAATTCTGTTGTCACAAAATTCTCTAATCTTAGCTAAAAATCTCTAAAATTTAGTTTAGTCCTGTCAAATGACATTTCGTATTCTGAAATCGCTAAAGTGACAGGACTAAAATAAATTTTAGAGATTTTAGCTAAGATTAGAGAATTTTGTGACAACAGAATTGGCACCAATGTCTCTTAAGACTAGTAGACTGGTTCGAAATATTTGAAGAACTAAATGTAGTTTCAGTAACTTATTAAACTCACTAACCTATATATTTTGACGTTTATAAGTGTTACTTTGTGACCTAAAGAAATAAATGAATTTTGACTTTGACTTTGAACCTACTTTTTTACTGGCATGCTTCATAGCCTTAATACCTTTCTACTGCGTCTATTTAAAATATAAGATATTAAATCAACAATATAAGATGTAAGTCAACTTACCCCTTCTTATGCAATGCTTCCACGTCATCGACTCTCATGCCGAAGATAAACATGTTGTGTTCGCCGGCTTCCTCCGCCATCTCTACATTGGCTCCGTCCATAGTACCAATAGTTAGAGCGCCGTTCAACATGAACTTCATGTTGCCAGTGCCAGAAGCCTCGGTACCAGCAGTAGATATCTTTAAAACAAAAAAGAAAATATAACCAAATGAGGACATATCTATAGAATCTGTTCCTGAGCTAGTTTGTTCAGGACCAGTAGGCTTACCATAAAACACATAAAGTAACGCTTTGATCATTCTAAACTCTACAGTAAAAGTGAAGTGGTCTCAATCACGGAGTATAGTTACTTTCAAAAAAAGAAATCCAAAGACAATTTGCGGTAGCAAAATCTTAATATTTCGTTCGCCCGAAGTTTTGGATAGATTATGGTAGACCTACAAATTCTACCATTGACAAGTTACAAAAGTACTTAGATAAAATTATGCCTTCCTTCGGCTATGAGAAACCGAGCAAGAATGTAATGAAAAAGGCCTAAAAAATGTTGGTATTGAACAGATCCTTATGTTCATTAATCACACTAAGATATTTGCCATAGTTACAGGACAAACATCAACAAAATCAGCCATAGCGGCACTCAAATCAAAAACAAGCACCCAAGCCTATTATCAATACATAAATCTTATTTATAACAGCTCTCACATAACAAGACGTGTATTCGTCTTGTACATGACTATGAATGACATCGTTACTTTAACGTTACAATAGAACGAAGATCTATACAGTTTTACATTGTGTACTTTGACAAAGTCAGTATTTTAATTCTCTCGTCTCTCTTTGTTTGTATAATAAATACTGTCTGTTTCTTTGTAATATATGTGTTTTTATACATCCATCTGATTGCGATGAAACTTTGGTTTATTGCTGTGCATATGCACGCCAAGATTTATGTGATAAAATACCTATATATCGTGGAAGGCATTGCCATGCATTATCTTAAAAAATAAAACTCAATACAAAGAACGGCGATCGTACTGGAATATGGCTTTTTATAGCAGGCTTATCTACCTGTATCACACGCTTGATAACCCGTGCGTACCAAATATCTATAGCTTCTGTTCACCTTACGGGTGTAATAATAGACAGGTCACTCGCCTATCAGATATTGATTCCATTGTTTTCAGTTGGAATGATTTTAAGAATTTCGCATTCGTTACTCGGTTTATTACTGTATGGACAGATGGCTAAAAAATAATGCTCATATGACATCAGATCTTAGGGTTAGCCAGAGGTGGACAATATTCACACTTTGCCAAGAATATTTCTAAATAAATTTAATGTTTTTTATTTTTATCAGCAACAACCCTACCATTCGACCGCGCGGTGTCGGTGTTTCAAAGATTCTAATCACAAATAGTTTTAACGTGGGCGGTTATTTAAAAATCAGTAGGTGACAGGTTTAGGAATAAGACAGCATTTCAATATCAAATTTACCATTTCAATAAGAAAGAGTAGTTTGCTATTTTTTATTTGTTTCCGAAATAAGAAAATGTTTCAGCTATACTAGCCACTAATTTATTAACACTAATTAGAAAATGGAATAATAAACAAACCTGTTCGCTAAGGTCTGCCGCTGGCATGATGCGCTCAGCCAAGGTGACGCGGTAGTTCTCCAAGTAAATTAACTTGAGTTTGTCACCAACATCCGGATCATTGTTGACCTAATTTAACATAAGAAATAGATTTTGATAGATGTATCCTGCCAATAAATATTGATATAAAGCAATGAATTTATTTACTTACAGTGTTGCCAACGGCGCAAGCCAAAGCAATCATTTGTTTGGCAACATAATAACCGGGCGCAGCCTTGCCGCCGATCATGACGGTTCGGGGAGTCACCTGTGCAGAGGGATCGCGTTTGATGCGATTGTACAACGTAATCACGTGTAAAATGTTCAGAAGTTGACGCTTGTATTCATGGATTCTTTTTACTTGGACGTCAAACATAGACGCTGGGTTAATTTTGACACCAGTATCGCGCTCAATCAGAGCTGCTAGCCTGAGCTTGTTCTCTTGCTTAACTTTCATAACAGCACGTTGGAATGCGGGGTCTTTAGCCCAGCGTTTCAGCTGCTGTAATTTCTCAAGATGCACAGTCCAGTCTTCTCCGATCTTGTCACAAATAAGGTCAGAAAGGCCCGGATTACATAGCAGGAGCCAGCGACGAGGAGTAATACCATTAGTCTTGTTTTGGAATTTTTCGGGCCACATCTCGAAGAAGTCACGGAAGATGGTCGCCTTCAGGATGTCCGAGTGAATGGCTGCAACGCCGTTTACTGCGTGAGAACCGACGACACACAAATTAGCCATGTTCACTCGTTTATCTCCTTCCTCTTCAATAAGCGACATGCGGCGCATGCGGTCCATGTCGTTGGGCCAGCGCTTCTTGACTTCCTGAAGATGCAGAAAGTTGATATGGTAGATCAGTTGCATGTGCCTAGGCAATACATTTTCCAACATGCTGCAGGGCCATCTTTCTAGAGCTTCTGGCAAAACGGTATGGTTAGTGTAAGCGCAACACTTGACAACAAGTTTCCAGGCTTCCTCGTACGGGATATTTTCAACGTCAATCAATATTCTGAGCAATTCAGGAATAGCGAGAGCTGGGTGAGTGTCATTCAGTTGAATGGCCACCTTTTCGTGAAGCTTATCGAATGTTGTACGCACAGCCTCACGGCTACCGAACTTGGATGACTTATATCTCCTGATAATGTCTTGAAGAGTAGCTGCACACATGAAGTATTCTTGACGCAAACGCAATTCCTTGCCTTCGAAGAAGTTGTCGTTCGGGTACAAAACTCGAGAAATATTTTCTGCGACATTGCGGTCAAGGACAGCTTGGATGTAATCACCAGAATTGACTGGAAAATTAAATGTAAATACTTTTAAGTAAGATTCTATTAGTTCATATATATTTGAAATGTGCACATATTTTGTTGTTACTTACAGAATCGCAGATTGAAATCGATGGGACTCTTGGCAGACCAGAGACGCAACGTGTTCACGACATTGTTGTTGTATCCAGGAATTGGATTATCGTAAGGCATCGCGAGCACCATCTGTTAACAATCAGTATTGTATTTCTTATCAATCATGAATTATTACGTGAATTTGACTTTTTCGATCGCGTTCTATAATACTTTTCTTTTTTGCTCGTCAAAATGACCACACTCCGCCTGATGGTAAGCAGTCGTGTGGTCTAAGAGCAGTGGCCTCCACATCGTCCTCATAGCAGCCGAGGCGATGTTGAGGTCTCTACTTTGACGGCCTGAGAAGGTGCTTTTTCACGCCCCGCTTAAAGGACCCAGGATTGAAGGAAGAAGGAAACACGTGCCTTGGCAGAGAATTCCATGCCTTGATCGTTCGGCAGAGGTATGAGGACCCAAACTTGTTGGTACGCACTCTAGTCGGCTCCACCGTGTAAGGATGGCATCTGAGCCCAGCACGCGTTGTTCTGGATAGGAAAGGGGAGGGCGGGATAAGGTGGAATAACTCTTCAGAGCACTCCCCGTGGTATATTCTGTAGAAACATGCCAAAGAGGCAATATCCCTACGGAGTTGCAGAGGTTCCAGTGAACTCGTGACCTCTGGATCTCCGATGATACGGACAGCCCGCCGCTGTAACCTGTCAAGAGCGTCTAGCAAGTACTGCGCGGAGTCATCCCAAAGATGAGAACAGTACTCCACGCAAGGGCGCACTTGTGCCTTATACAATAGGCACAGCTGCCCAGGCGCGAAGAACCGCCTCACCCTGTTCAGAACTCCGAGTTTTCGCGAAGCTTGCCTAATGACGCTCTCGATGTAGGTTTCGGGATTAAGGGAGCGGCAAAGATCCATACCTAAGATGGAGAGGCTGTCACGTATCACCAGTGGAGTGTTCTTCAGAGAAGGGAGGGGAAGGAACGGACACTTTTTTGTTGAGAACGCGCATGCCTGGGTCTTCTTGGCGTTGAACTGGACCAAGTTCTTGGCACCCCATTCAGAGATGCGGTTCAAGGTCTGGTCAAGTTCAACGACAAGATCCTGCCTTTTCCCCACAACCTCAGCCTGTTTGGCTCCAGGACGTCCGAGATATCGCCCATGCACGGTACTGTCGTCTGCATAACAATGTATGTTGCCGAGATTCAACATATCATTGATATGCAGAAGAAAGAGCGTAGGGGATAAGACGGACCCCTGAGGCACTCCTGCATTGACCTGCATAAATTTGGAAGCGCGACCGTCGCAAAGGACCCGAATACGACGCTTCTGCAGGAAATTTGCAATCCAGGTGCACAGTTACAATACATGTGCATTATACAATTAAAGCCGGTATATCATAATTACCTACTTCATTCGTTACCTTGCGCTGATGTTCTTAACTTAAATTTCAACGTTGGCTTTCGGTTTTGTTTAATTGGGTGATTAGTATAAAACACGTAATTAAGCTACCTAGTCTGTGCAATTTTACCCATTAACAAATCTTAAGTGGACTCCAACACAAAACTAGTTTATTTTAGTTACTATTGTTTTTTCTGATGTACAAGCCAGACAGGTCCTTTATTGATGGACAGCCCGCGAGGAGAATTAGTTGAACGCATAGATTATTCAATTTAGGCATTGGGCACTGGCTATTCGGTCACGTGTCCCCTTATGTAAGAACATATAAGGTATGAAACTTGTTTAGATCACATAGACGTAATAAGATTAAAAGTCAATTGAACTAATAGAAGCCTTGATCTAAAATTGAGGTTGCTGTGTTTATCGTACACGAGTTATAGGCATGCGCATGCAAGCTGAACGAATGTGCGTCATGTAAGACGGGATATTTGTTGTTGACACAAGATTATTATATACAAGGAAGTTTTCTCTAAACGACCTATTCAGTAGATAAGCATCGTAAGATAATTCACTCTCATAGTTCAAACCAACAAGTCATTAAGTTAATAAGCTTTTTATGTCTTAAGGAGAAACAAATAACAGAATGACACGTTTAAGTTATTACATCACTTTAATGTATATCCTTAAATAAATACCTATTTTATAATATTAACTTAATATTATAAATGCGAATGTGAGTTTGTTTATTAGATACGCTTTCACGCTTGTTCAAGAGTGAAAGCTACTCGACCGATCATCATGAAACTTTGCTTACACGTTGTCAGGGGTACAGAAAACGGCATAAGATACCTTTAGCCCAGGAAAAAATAATGTTCCTACCTGAATCTGCAATCAAAAACTAGTAAATTTATATTTTTCTCCTGAGTAATTTTAAGTCCTTGACAATATACTAGAATTAAGAAACATTTTCATACTGGACATCTTTTACTGTAGATACCACGTTGAAGCAATAGGTACTTGCTGTACCGTAAGCAGTAGTACATAGGTGGTCCGATACTAAAAGTGATTTCAACGTGTTGGCTCCAATCAACTATCGTCATAGTAAAAAGAATCGTCATAGTTTGAGTGATGACTCATCTAGTTTAAAATACTTACTATTAATACCATAACATAATTAAGATTACGATAGTATACCTACTTAGAGTTCATTATTAGTACCGATATAATGCGGTGTAATAAATTGCAATTGATGATAAGGGCATTCACGTATCACGAACGCACGCGATGTGATATAGTTATTATACAATAAAGGTAATCAATATTGTTGTGCCATTTGAGATAAATTTGAACTTACCAATTGCTCGACATCAGTATTTATAAAATATTTGGAGTATTACACTAAGCGTTGGTAAATAATAAAGTAAAGGGTAATAATAAAGTTGATATTCAAAGTTGCAAACCGCGATGTTTTGAAGTAGCGTCTAATATTCCCTCGCGTAGGTATGTAAAAAAGAGTGACTACCCCAAAGGCAAAATTGGCAACTGTATACTATTATAGTATTTATTATTTACTAAATCATTTCTCGACTTTATTTAACTTGATGCTTTCTTTTAACAATGATTCTGTTCTAAAATATATCAATACTTATATGTATTTTAATGACTACAATAAATGAAAAGACCAGTTCCTGTAAAAAGTATAAAATGCGTAAAAAAGTATCTCGTTAGGCTGTCGAAGTGAGGACAAAAACTAAAATTGGTACGACACCAATTTTAGTTTATTTTTATCAGCAATGGATTCATGACTTCAGACTGCTTATTTCGCAGTAATCAGTCAATGAGTATCACTGTCAATTTGATAGGCGAATAAAAAGGTGGGAGCGTCGTGACGTGAACGGGTCAGCCGTTCATGGCTTTATCAGGCTCTGGTTAATACACAGTACCTGCGTATCGATCCATTTCTTGCCCTGCGGTGTGTCGACTACGCGTCCGTAGAAGTTGACAGGCAGCATGAACTCAGGACGAGCTTTCTCCCAAGGGTTGCCGTAGCGCAGCCAATCATCGGGCTCCTCCTGTTGCTCGCCATTCTCTATCTTCTGCGCGAAGATACCATACTCATACCGAATACCTACAGAAGCAAAGCGGATTGGGTCAATTATTTTAGTTGGCGGTTTGATTTTTATAACTTTACGTATACCTACTCGTGATTAGCTAGCTGCCCACACACCTAGCAACAAACAGCCTAGTTTTTTAATTACATTATTAAAACATTACAGAGTTCACCTAATCTAAGTCATAAGGATAGTTTTATTTCGATCATTCTTTATGTTAGCTGCGTGGGACGTTGACCCTTTAATCTAAATTGGCTGTACTTTTCAGTCATTATTGTTATCTAGTTTAAATATAGATACTTAATTTATCTATTTTAAAATTAAGTATATTTAATTTGTATATAGACTCTATTACATACTTTACTGATTTGTTTATTAAAATGATTTAAAAGAATACGATTCTTTGCGCGGTTAGATAAAACATGATAATCATTTACGTCAATTATTTTAATTTAATTACTTATTGATGTTCTATTAAGTATTCATGCCTATATCCAAATGTCGTTGAAGAATTTGTTTTATTAGTTTTAGGTACATGGACAGTACCGGCTATTCTATCACCGCATTTTGCACGTGTACCTAAGTGACTTTTAGAGTATGTAGGTTTTAATTATTGCATGGAACTAGTTTGTCACTAATCTGCTTAGTCTCCTTGCTCATATGAAGAGGACTAGGCTATAGCCCGCAATGCTGCAAAATTGCGAGTTGGCCGCCTATTTATAATTCTGTAAATAACAGGCGCGATCAAAGCGACCTCTCTTTAAATTGATACGACACTAAAATTCTTTCTTACAGACTAGTGTAATAGTCTTCCACTTATCCATTCAGATTTTATATGTATGTCAATAGGTATATGTATATAAACTACATTTTACGTTAAGTTGTAGACGTAAATCGGAATAAACTTCTTCATTTGTCGTCACTCTTATGAAAATGATCCATGACATACTTAACAGTTATGTGTTACGATAAGAATATGAAGTACAAACATAACAATATCTTTGTAAAACCCATATTCAATTTAGCATGAACAGTTATAATTGGCGACGCGCCAGCACCCATGTTGTCAACTGCTTCAAATTAGTTTATACTGACTGAAATAAAGTCAAGTATGTACTACAATGTACTGTGGTTGGTAATGATTTCATCAAGTAATTTGATTTCAAATGTGATTTTAACATATTTAAATAAGCTACAGTTTAAGTTAAAACAATAGCTTATTAACTAGTAACTGTAGTAGTAAAACACTGGGTGAAATTAAAATCTTCACTGTGTTACTACTATACTAAAATATATTGGATGCTGTCATTAAACATGGACGGATACATTAGGAAAAGTATAAAAATAATGTCCATAAAAATCATAAACAGAGATAAATTGAGATTTTATCAAGACCCCAGTGAATTGCTTTGTTTTTCAAAATAATACATACATTTCAACAGTACAGTAACAATACATCTTACAACTGTGAAATAAAGGTATTTTATGTTACTTACCATAACCATATGCAGCCAATCCTAGTGTGGCCATTGAGTCAAGGAAGCAAGCAGCCAGGCGTCCCAAGCCTCCATTACCAAGACCAGCATCTTCTTCCAACTCCTCAAGCTCTTCAATATCTAAACCAAGTTGATAAAGGGCCTCATCCACAGTACCCTGGATGCCCAGATTTATCATGGTATTCTGGAGGGAGCGGCCCATGTAGTATTCCAAGGACAGGTAGTATACACGCTAATAAAAAAGAAATTGAAAGAAATAATTAAATGGATAGGGTATCACTTTTAGGACACACAAACATAAGTTTAGTGAAAACTTATAGCTTTCTCTTTATGACAATGTCTATATAGGCATCACACCATATTACAGACTATTTTTATTATTCCTATAAATGATATCAGAGAAATGATAATAAAATTGAAATATAATAAATTATTGATTCAGCTTTACACTTAAGAGTTAAGAGTAACCTACTTACAAAATATTATGAAGATACTTCAATTTATAATCAATGTTAGTTTTCTTTTAAATGTTATATTATTTATATTTAAACAAAACCATTTATATAGCTATATAAATTGACTATGGCACATTGTCATTTTATTATTTTCTGTTTTATTGCTAAGTTAACTTATTAGAACAATTTAAACAGAAAACTCAATCGTATGTAGGTATAACCAGTTACATTATGCAATATTATCAATTGAAAGGAATTAGAATCCATCAAAATTACATTAAAATAAATGAATTTTATTAAAGACATGCGTAAAGTATCAACTTCACAGTAATATTTCTGTAAATATGCAGTAGAAAGTTTAATTTCAAATAATTAAGTTTTCATAGCAAACTTTTTACTAGACGGTATGTAGTTTAAATATAATCATATTTACCTTGGGGTCTTTTTCATAGTAGCACTGTTGGGTTCGGATCCATCGCGAGACAAGGTGGTCCCTGACAGTGTGGGCCAAGGCAATATAATAATCCCTTGGAGTCGCAACATTTCTGTCCTTTACCAGGGTATAATGCACATGACGATTGAATGCCTTTTTTACTTCAGTTACATTTTCTACTGCAACGATTCCTCGCACAGAGATCTGTTTTCGCTTGTCTGAATCAGATTGTACGCTCATTTTGACTTGAAGACGACAAAAATCAGGAAAGGCTCGTGCAGTCGCTAGACCTTCTCAACCCTGACTGGTCAAACGCGGTTTATGTATCGGTCACCTTGAGAAGGTCAAACAATATGTGTACTTGTACTACCACAGACTGCACTAACCGGCTTATTATTGGCATTTATAATATTATTGAAATGTATAAGCATATGTTCTCAATACAGTTAGAGGCTATGAAATTTAAAACTTATAATATTTGTAGATTGGCTAACTTAGCGGTATATGTAATTAAAAAATAATACCTTAGCATTTTCATTCTATTTCATGCAGAATTTGACGATTATTATATACCCGCAGGTGTCATTGTTGATAGTTGTCAATGTCAATGTCAATTCATTTGACAGACATGACTCGAATTACTATTCAATTATAAGTGATTAAAAGATACAGTACAGGCTATTGCAATGTCTTTGATTCAATTGCTAAATGCGATTATATAAGAATAGATTACAATGGTGCCAATTCTGTTGTAATTTTCTCTTAGCTAAAATAAGTCAAAAATTCTCTAATTTTAGTTATAAGATTTCGTGTAGGGCATTCTGCTGTTCCATCGAACTAAATTTAGATTTCGTTTGGACAGCACCTAATTCGAGTTTGACAATCCTAAATTGAATTGAGGCTGTGTTACCTATCCTAAATGTAATACAAATTAATGGTTTCAGTCAAAAGAATACGTCTATAAGATGATTGCGTACCGTCGAGGTTTGATTGTCAACAGGACAGAAAACACAAAGCCACACCAACCGAACCTCGACCTTTCTTCAAGAAACGACGAAAGTTATCGCTTCTAGAAGAAATATATTCTGTTGACCCTTCAACGTCTTCGTTCAATCAAGGTACAGGTATGTTCTATTAATTATCCCTACTTTCATTTACTACCTATGTTATGATTCTAATTTAGCTAATATTGGGGAAGTACTTATCTAAATATTCTTTATCATTTTATTTTTAGATATACTGATTCAAGAAAACGAGCCTTCATGTCTTGCCTCCTCCTGAAGGGATATTTTATGATAAAACAGTACAGGCTGTGCCACATTAGGAACATAAAGCTATTCAAGTACATGTTACACACTACAGAAGTAAAATAATTCAGATTGGTGTAAACATGAGAGATGTAAAATTATCACCAATTAAGTTTACTGTGGCTACAGCCGTAGCCACATCAGAAGATGCACTCAATTATTAACTTAAATTATTAAGGGTTCTGAACTTAGTTATTACTACAGCCTGTGCTTTAGTAAATTTACAAGATGCAGTTATTAAATAAAGACTTTTCAAGTACCTTTCCTTTTTCATTACTATCAATTTCCTAGTGCTGAAGGATGAATGATATAAACTAATAAAGGAAGTAGCAGTAGGAAATAAAGTAAACTTGAATTTGTGGCATGCCATGGCATTTTTTATATAACAGAATTTTAAATAAGAATAAAATATTGTCAGAGGCTCTCGTCAATTTCTTCTGCATTCAGGTGTTGCGGCATCCAGGAACAAAAAACCCAAATTAGTTCTGTCTGTGATCTCCACCTGATCATGTTCCCCTTGCTCCGGTATAACTGAGTCTGACATATAGTTTAAAGGCTTCCAGATCACCTCTGGTGATCCATAATCAGGCGTTTCAGATGATACAAATATGTTTGATAGGGATATTCCTTCCTTTCAAAGGTGCGCCTCACAGGCTTCACTTTTGGTGGCTCCAAGGTTAATGGCACAATTGAAAGAACTTTTACAGCTCTTCATATATTTAAAAATTCCACTGTTTAAGCCTCAACTACAAATCTCTAGAGCAACAACAACAACTTCGTATCATGATTTCAGATGTCATCTAATATTAGTTTGACATTTCTAATTTAAGATAATTTTTGACGTCTAAGCCGTACAGCAGAATCCAGAAAGGACTTCAAATCAAAGAGTACTTTTGTATTACTAGGCTAAATTGATTAACTAAACCAATTTTAATCCTGTCACACTAAAATAAGTTTCTCGTATATACAGTATGGCGAAAGCCATAGTATATCATAGTATAGTATAGTACATGCAAACGTGATATATATAACTTGTTATTAGCAAAGCAAAATACTACGTGCCGTAATACATAATAGTTAATATTGTTAATTATGCAAATAAAGTAAACATCATAATTTCCCTTTTCTATATAGGTCCATACTACGTATGTATAATAACTTAGTATATAAGCCTTAATTAAGTAACAATAAACCAGTCAATATTCAATCACCACATCGTCGTTTTAATTGGTTCATAAAGCAACACGCAATAATTGGTGACCCCGACGTGATCTATTGGTCTTTAGTGCTGATATAATACCGGGACGACCGAAACCCAATTTGGTTTTCAGCGGTGAATCTAGAGAACAATAGTATTACGATATTATCACATCCTCATAACGTCAGAAGAAAAAATGGCTCCACCAATAACTCCTTCAAAAGGCGACTAAGGCTGCGAAACTGTTGCTGCAATCACGGTCACGGAAAAACTACCGCAATGTTGGACAGACTCACCACGATTATGGTTCGCTCAGTTTGAAGCCATCTTGGCACCACAAAAACAGGGCGAAGACTACAAATACAATATGGTAATATCTAAATTACCAAAAGAGGTAGTCCATCAGGTTAGTGACATTTTGACTAATCCGCCCAGCGATAATAAGTACTCCACCATCAAGGAACGTCTAATAAACTGCTACGAAGAGAGCGAACACCGACGTTTTCACAGACTACTATCAGAAATGGACCTCGGAGACCAAAAGCCTTCCCAGCTCTTGAGAAAAATGAAGGAAGCGGGATGTGGAAATATAAACGACGACACTATTCGTCTTCTGTGGCTAAGACAACTTCCCGCTTCGCTAACAGCGATTATATCGGTTACAAACAACTTATCATTAGACAACTTGAGCGAGTTAGCCGATAAAATATATGAAAACTTGACCTACAACAAGAATACCCCTCAAGAGACATCGGTTGACATTAATTTAATAACAAACATATCGTCACAACTTGCAGCTATGCGAATAGAAATAAATGCATTACGTAGCGCACGCGAGCATCAACCTATGCAACGCAGCAAATTCCATTCACGCCATACGTCACACTCACGGTCAAGGTCGCGCCACAGAAGCTCGCATAATGGAATTTGTTATTATCATAATCGTTTCAAGCAAGATTCGTATAAATGCAAGAAGCCATGTTCGTGGAATATGAACAAAGATATCAGGCCGTCGAAAAACTAGAAGTAGCACAGAAAACGACGGGTCTCTGTGCTATTCACCCAGCAAACCGTCTAACTATAACTGACTCAAACAGTGGTTATAGATTTTTAGTCGACACGGGTGCTAACATTTCGGTTATCAATCGCACAAATAACGAGAGCAAAGCATGCGAATACAAATTATTCGCCGCCAACGGCAGCCCTATAAATACATACGGGTAACGCACTTTAATGCTTAACCTAGGACTTCGCCGAAGCTTTAAATGGACATTTACCATTGCCGACGTCAAGATGCCAATTCTGGGAGCTCATTTTCTGGATCATTATCAATTATTAGTAGATATACACGGAAAAAAACTGATCGATAAAAAGACAGGTTTAAAAACGCCTGCCAAAATAGTGAGAGCAAACATTGCATCAGTCCGATCGTTAAACGCTTCTCTATAGGAACCAATAAAGCGATTGTTAGAGAAATATGAAGACATTACAAAGCCTAGATCGATGAACCTACCTACCAAGCACCAAGTACAGCATCAAATAATAACAAAAGGTTTCCCAGTATTTACTCGAGCGCGTCCATTACCTCCTGATAAATACAGAATTGCAAAACAGGAATTCCAAGACATGATGGATATGGGAATTTGCCGACCGTCAAGCAGTCAATGGGCATCGCCACTTCATTTAGTCAAGAAGAAGAATGGCGAATGGAGAGCATGTGGAGATTACCGCGCACTAAATAAAATAACAGTACCAGACAGGTACCCACTTCCAAGGCTACTTGATTTTACGTACGTGGCAAGCGGAAAAGAAATTTTCAGCAAAATAGACATAAAGAAAGCTTTTCACGTTCTGCCCGTAGCTGAACCAGAGAAAACAGCGATTATAACCCCTTTTGGACTTTTTGAATTCATCAGAATGCCATTCGGGTTACGAAACGCAGCACAGTCCTTCCAAAAATTTATGGACTCCATATTCAGAGACTTGGACTACGTATTCGTGTATGTAGATGACATATTTATCGCTGATAAGAAAAATAATATTAAGGAACATTATGAACACTTAAAAGAGGTGTTTAAGCGCTTGCATGATCACGGCATAACAATAAATACAAACAAATGCGAATTTGCCAAGTCGGAAATTGATTTCCTCGGTTATCATATAACGAGCCAAGGGTTGACTCCTACTATGGAAAAAATTCAAGCCATAAACAATTACCCTAAACCACAAACGATAAATGAATTACGACGTTTTTTGGGTATGATTAACTTCTACCGAAGCAGTATTCCACATGCAGCAAAACATCAAGCACCATTAAATAAATATTTAATTAATTGTAAGAAAAATGATAAGACAGTTATACAGTGGAATACCGAAGCAAACCACGCGTTTGAATGTTGCAAGCAGGACATTCGACAATTAACTACATTAGCATGTCCGGACAGCAACGCGCAAATAGCTTTAATGACGGATGCTAGTCTCAAATGCGTAGGCGCTGTACTACAGCAGCGAAAAAACAAAAAATGGGAGTCGATAGCTTTTTTCTCCAAATCACTAAGTGAAGCCCAAACAAAATACTCTACTTACGATAGAGAGCTACTAGGAATTTATATGGCTATAAAACATTTCAGAAGACTCATCGAAGGACGAGAATTTACGGTCTACACGGATCACAAACCACTAATGCATGCTTTCGATAAGAAGCCGTCATTGGATGATACCCCTAGACGAATCAGATATCTGGATTATATATCACAATTCAGTACGGATATCCAGCACATCAGCGGCCACAAGAATTTGGTAGCCGATGCTTTATCTCGAGTTATCGAAACGATATCCTTACCCTCTGCAATCGATTGGTACGAGGTAGAAAAATATCAAAAGAATGACAGCGAGTTAAAACGATTAAAAGCCAATAAATCGTTAAAAATAGAATTAATACATTTTCCAGATAAAAATATTAAGATTTATTGCGATATATCAACAGGAAAACAACGCCCTTTTATGCCCCTCAAATTCAGGAAAACTATCTTCGAAAGTTTTCATAACATTAGCCATCCTGGTAAGAATACTACGAGAAAACTGATTTCAACTAACTATATATGGGAAAATATGAATAAAGACGTAAATAAGATGACTGAGACATGTTTACAATGTCAACGAGCAAAAATACATCGTCATACAAAATCACAATTCGGAAAATTCATGCCAACAGGAAGATTTTCCCATCTCCATATTGATTTAGTTGGGCCTCTACCCACTTCTAAAAACAAACGATACATAATTACAATGATAGATCGTTGTACTTCATGGCCAGAGGCATTACCCATAGCTGATATAACTGCAGAAACCGTAGCCAGAACGGTATATGAAGGCTGGATAGCCCGATTCGGATGCCCTGAATACATTACCACAGACCAGGGACGCCAATTTGAATCTGAAATATTCAAAAATTTAGCAAACTTAATGGGAATTCATAAAATTCAAACCTCCCCATATCATCCACAGTCAAACTCTAAAGTAGAACAACTGCACAGAACATTGAAAACGGCATTGATAGCAAGAGGTACCTAACACAATCAATTGGACAAAAGAGTTAGCTACCGTTTTACTTGGCATACGTACGAGTTTACGGCAAGACACAGGATACTCGGCAGCTGAATTAGTATACGGTTCAACAATTAGATTGCCTGGAGCATTTTTCGAGACACATAATAACTCAACATACGCAGATTTTATCAGAGAAATTAAGGACAACTTAGAACACATGATTTCTGTTCCACAAAGACAAAGTAAGAACGACAAGATATTCGTGCACCCACAGTTATCGGAATGTAAGCACGTTTTCTTACGTTGTGACCGATTACGGCCAAGTCTTACACCGCCGTACGATGGTCCTTATCTTGTCATCAGTCGAAATGATAAGATCTTCACGATCTTGATAAACGGACGACAAAAAAGTGTAGCTATCAATAGAGTTAAACCTGCATTCATGTTAAACGATAGCAAGATAAGCAAACGGACAATAGACGACCAGATAACGAAAACTTCACAAGCAGATAAGAAAACAGAAACAAGAACACGTTCTAGTAGAATCTCCCGCCCGACGGTTAGATTCCAATTATAATATATAAGCTAGAATAACACTACTTTATGCATTCACTTAGCACAGCGTCGAAACAACACATAGCATGGGATCAAACTCGAGCCACGAGAAGGAACAAATCAACATGGTGCAGAACAATGCAGTAAAACCAGAAGATTTATTAAACCTGCACTCCCAAGTGGTCGAGGAAGTACAAGGGATCCGGAGCTGGATAATATTCATGACGATAGCAGGGGTTGTCATATGTACAATCGCAACCATAGTCATAGTATTCAAATTCGTAAGCAATAAGATCGAGAAGAGGCTTACGAAAATAATTAGAGACGCAAACGTTGTTTAGAAACGTAGGCATAAAATTAATCTGTATTATTATTTTTTTCTAATCTAATTATTACTGTGTGTAATTTAGTTTTTTTTCTTCAAGGGGGGAATATCTATGGCTAAAGCCATAGTATATCATAGTATAGTATAGTACATGCAAACGTGATATATATAACTTGTTATTAGCAAAGCAAAATACTACGTGCCGTAATACATAATAGTTAATATTGTTAATTATGCAAATAAAGTAAACATCATAATTTCCCTTTCCTATATAGGTCCATACTACGTATGTATAATAACTTAGTATATAAGCCTTAATTAAGTAACAATAAACCAGTCAATATTCAATCACCACATCGTCGTTTTAATTGGTTCATAAAGCAACACGCAATATACAGCTTCTTTTAAACTGTCCCAAATATGCTGAATGGGATTAAGATCCGGGCTGCGTGCTGGCCAAATCATGCATCATCCCAATCTCTTCGCAATATTGTCAAACTTGTGCAGCGGCGTGTGGTCGGGCATTATCTTGCATTTGAGTAGAATTTTCGCCTATTAATCCCACGTAAGGTACCACATGAGCTTCTAAAACCTCTGTTATATACCGTTGTGCCGTCAAACCACCTCTTCTACCGTTTTGACGAATCATGTTGATGAACACAAGTTCCGTTCGCCCGATCATCGAAATACCACCCCACACCATACACGAACCGCCTCCAAAAGGAACACGCTCCTCATCCTAAATCCTTATTTGATTGTTGCCAGTGACGGTTATATTGTTGATTGTTTTGGCCCTTACAAAGCAACTACATCAGACGCTTCAATCATGACCAATTTATATAATAATGAGAATTCTGCTCTAAGGTTGTATTTCAGAAATAATGATGCTTTCATTCTAGATAGGAGTTTTAGAGATTGCATTAGTTTATTGGAAGGATGTGGCTACAGACCAAACATGCCGGAGTCACTTCTAGAAGGCGAACATCAACTAACTACAGCACAAGCCAATCAAAGCCGCTGTGTTACCATTTGCAGATGGGTGGTGGAAGTGATTAATGGGTATTTCAAAAGAGATTATAAACTATTTCGCCAAGAATATGTTCATAGATCACTTCCCCATATGATGGACAACTTTAGAATAGCAGCGGCTTTATTAAACAAGTTTGGTGTTCTCTTACAAGACAATGTCAATGCTAATGAAATATTAAGCATAATTAGAGAAAATAATCTGGCTATACTAGGTTGATGCTATTAATATGAACAGACGAACTTCTAACTTTCAAAATATATCGGCAGATAGAAATAACATTAACTTTCCCCTACTGGAGTATAGAGAGTTGATTTTATTCGCCTTGGGAACGTACCAGATTAGACAAGCTCGCTCGTATTATGGCGAGCATATACGTTTTCATGGCGGATACAGAATAGAAGTTGCTCGCTACAGCGAGCGACTTAATATCACTGAATATAACTTTAGAGGCAGTGGTGATACGACCTTAATTAATCCCGCCATGTGTCTAAAAGACAATATTATGTCTACATTTTAATAGAAAATAATGTGTCCGGTCGAGCGGGCATATTAGAGTACTGTTGTAGTTGTTTAGTTGGCAGACGAACAGTTGGTTGTTGCGCGCCTACGATGACAATAGTCTGGTACCTTGGGTGAGCCAGACATCAACAATATATCACAGCACCGGCAGTGTTTAGATGATATTGTCGTTATATACGTTGAAGAATAAAAACTCTAATAAAAAAAAAGGTGTTATATTTATTATATGCTTGTTTAGGTACATTTATCCCATTTTTAATACAAGCCTGCCCGAAGTAAAGTTGTTATAGTACTGTCTGTAGGCTATGGATGTTAGCATCACCAGAGGCATCTTTATCTCATCTGGAATAAAGAAGTCGAGGTGCAAAAGGAGTAAGAAGGATGAGGAAAGGGTATGGGCCTCATTTACCGAAACTCAAGGCAAAAGGAATACTTACTTTTATTTTACGTCAATATTCTGTGCAAGGCTATTACTACTCCAGTTGAGCTGGCCCATTTATACTGGAACCGGCAATGTGGTAGCTAAAGTGCTAGCTTCTGAACATTTTCTACCGTATACGTTTAGCGTGTGTGACATAAAATATTACGGTGTAGAATCACCTGCCGTGATTTTAACCAAATGAACAGGTATTTATTGTATGAGGTTTTTCTAAAATATCATAAAAAGGTTTTCTCTGTGTCGCCAACGCGCAATGCTACTTAACCTGATCTGTGCCTGATACCTACCCACATTAAAAAGCAAATAATAGCGTAAATAAACAAATAAATGAGCCTGTTTCGATTTTATCTATTTTACAGTTCATTTTACTCTAAAAAGCATTTAACTGTAAATATCTAAAAATCTGTTGTTGACGAGAATCGAGGTATAACTTCCAAACTTCAAATCGCAATATCTTTAATTCCTGACTTTATTTTATGGTGATCCTCAAGACAAAATTGTTCAGGAATTTAAACCCTATACTTTGAGATATCTTTCATGCATTGACGCAATAAAATGATGTCAGCAAAAAAATATATGAGAGTTCGCCAATGTTCTTTCTAGCAATCGTTCGTTGATCCAAGCCTTCCCGCACCAATGCCACAATTTGAGCGGCTTGTTCGAACGAAGTATCCATATTTATGGTTACGAAACTTTTGTTGAGTTTAAAAGACTAATAATCAATACTATTGGTAACAATAATATAAATCGCAAATGAAAAAAAAAACAAAACGAATTAATTTCAAACTTTACTCTAATAACACACGAATTTGAGACTATGCATAATTTTCTTCCCGGCTATAATTTTATCTTCTACTGCAGTTCTATTTTTAAATTATGTTTTTTTTTTATGATTAATGGACAGTCTCGCCATTTTCATGTAGTTTTATCTAAAAAGTTTGCATACTTATCAAAAATATTAGTTTTTAAGTAATCCTGAACTTTGATGCAGTTATGAGTCCGTCAGTGTACTTAACACATTCAATGCCACTGACATGCCTAGCGAGCGTATCCGTACTAATCCTTATCACCATGCCGCGAGTACGCCAGGCGTGTTCGGTTTTTCATCAATATGTCAAAGATTTGACTATATTTTCCATATAAACGCTCAAAGCATAAACCTCATGCTTTAAGCTAAAGAGTTTCGAAGTGCGAAGTGCCCGCATGAATTTTCAATATTTTTGTTATCAAAAAAATCGTTATTTTTAATGCAGTGGACACGCCATGCGTGTTCATCTACAGGAGTTCTCAACCTGTTATATTGACAGATAAAGGAGATGTTTCACTTTTGTATAGGACTCCGGCTATAACTTGTACATCCTCAGAAAACCTGGGGAATGTACCCCTAAATACATTTAAATAAGCAATTCTTTATAAATTTCTAGTATTTCGTTGCGCAAAATTAAAATATAAAATGATCGAATTATGTCGCGCGGACTATCAGTCTATGACAAGTTGGTAGATGACATTTATACATAACCTAGAATGCTAGAATTGTTAGAAGTAAAAGAATTCTTGCTGGAATAATATTCACTAAAGATTTGATAATTCTTGTAAAAATGAAAGGAAAACGTATGAATTTAGGAATGTGTAATTAGTAACACCAATTCAGCATTGGAATATTTATTAACAGTCAATATGACATTGACAGTTAATGTCAAACATAAACAAAATGTTTCGTTCCGGAGTGCACCCTGTAAAATCAGTATTATATTATATGAATATATTATTTATGTTGATTGTTTGTTGAAAAGATGTGTATGATAGTTGAAATGAATAAATGATTCTCTAAAACATACATACAGGAACGGCCATCAGTTCCACTATAAGACATTTCCAGGTTATCCATTAATTACCGGACAACCTGTATATATTGTTGAAATATATATTCATATATTATTTACATTGATATATAGTATTTTCGTAAAGTTTTCGATATGATTTATGAACGCATACAAAATTAGATGACCGAGAACGACCGCCATATTGAATATAATGGCAATATTATAAAAACTATTATTTTTAAGCGCAAATGTAATTAGACTTAAATTCAGGCAATAATATTCTTCCCCGATTCCTGGTATCTTTTGCTATTTTTTCGCTGAAAGTACATTTCATAGCCGAAAATGAAACATCTCCTTTATAATGCTTATCTATACATATAATAAAATTCTATCTGATCGAATTTCTGTACATAGAAGACACTAGCTTTTGCGCGCGGCTCCGCCCGCGTGGTACCTACATCAATAATAAAAAGAAGCTTATGTATTTCCCTAGGTTTTAAACTATATCTGTACCAAATTTCATCTAAATCGGTTGAGTGGTTTAGCCGTGAAAAGGTAACAGACAGACAGAGACACATTTACATTCGAATTTATAGTATTAAGTAAGGAAGTAAGGATTTAAGAAATTATTATATGAAGGGTTTTTGTAACACCGATAAAGCCAAAAAAATTGTTTTTAATATTAAGTCTATCTGTCTGTTCGCGCATCACTAAAAACTACTGCACCAAATTTGTTTTCATAGTTGTATTGAAGCTAGACCAATTTAAAATCTACTGTATGTTTCATCTTGATACGACGCCTTGATAGAAGCGAAGTTACAGACGTTAAGTGGTTTTTTGACTGTTGTAGTGGGTGAAAATCTGCATTTAGTGGTGGGTAGGTAATTAGGTAAGTATACAAAAGAAAAATATAGAATCTCTCTTAGGACATGTTAGAAACGTATTTGTGAGTTAAGATTGAGCTTTAAACTCAAGAAACGTTTTTGGTCAAGCGTGAGTCGCCCACAGAATCAACAGAATTGCATAAAACTTCAATTTTTTGTGTGGATCGACTCAGTTGTAAGTAAGGATGATTGCATTGCATCAGAAGGTAAACATCAGGAAACATAAAATAACATATATGTACCTATTCCTTTTCTTAAAGAAACAGCATGGTATTAGTACGTATCAAAATGTTGAGCTTCTCTAATCAAATACGATAGTTACTTACAGTGAATCTATTTCCTGCCTTAATTAAAGTTTCACAAACACAAGCACTTTTATAAACATAATATATTATCTACTGTAGCGCAAGAAAAATAATCAATTAGCACAATTATAATTAAAGCCGAAATATCGCTTTTTATGATTTTACATTTAAACAGTGCTAGTGAACACGCCCAGCGAGTTCATGTAGGTAATTTTATCTTGCAATGCCGAGGGCACTTTTAGCGTGTTCGCGGTTTATATAGGGTGGCATCGTTGGAAATTACTAACAAAAAGTAGTGGCATTGAATGTGTAAATATTTACGATACTGGTTTCTAATGATATCAATAAATCATTGGCTGCACGGTTGGCGCAATGATTTAAGTAATCACTTCACCTCTACGTCCGTGTGGAGCGTGGATTGGATTTCTTCACGGGACAATTTTTATGTGATCAGCAAACAATTGTTCGAGGCTCGGGTTTTCTTAATGTTAGATGTTTCATTGTTTGTAAACACGCCATGATACAGGTAATATTTCAAATGCGACAGATATCTTTCATTAGAAAAATAATGAATATCCGTATTCAGCAGGCCACTGCTGGACAGAAACCTCGCCAAGCAATTATTAGTAATGACTAAATTACTTAAATATATTTGAAGGTAGTATTGAATAGTACTGTCTCTGTGGCGCAATGGTAGTGAATCTGATTGCTGTTTATGAGGTCTTGAATTTAATTTCTTGGCCGAACAGTGTTAAGAAATTCTTCGTAGAAGCATAGAGTCTGGAACTTTAGTCAGTAATCGGCAATAGATCCGCACACATCTTAAGTGCACTAAGCAACATAAAAACCGTAAGTATACCATTTATTGGCGAACCAGTACAAACAATATAATACCATTTACGAAATAATCCCATAGACACTGCTGCTTTGCAACATAGTGTATATTGCATCGCAATTACACACAATAGCTAACTTATAATTACATAACTTATTATTACTAACTGAAAATGTGTGTGCTCCATGTTTTCCCTTTGCACATATTATAACTTAATTTTAAAGAACACTTACTTACCTAATGGGAGTGAGATTTTACAAAGAAAAGACCACATTTCTGAAACATTATATATATTTGTACCTTTATAATATTGTAATAACTAAAGTGAAAGAAAATATGCCAGATCTTATTACAATGTTTTTGGTTTCAATGATTCAAAGATCTAACAGTAAGTAGCTATTTATGTTCTGTTCAAGCTAGCAATATAGTACAACGTATTGATCATCATATTACAATGTTAAATGTGGTTTCTGATATAGGTACCTACATCTTATGTAACAGGTACCATAAATATAAAACATGGTAATATTTTCAATATTTCTCTTAAAATCTAAAACTTAAGTAAAATAAATCATCATTGGTGTATAATCTTTCAACTTATGAAATAAAACTAATATAATATTGTCAACATTACACAAGGTATATAAAAGTAAAGTATTTCAAAGTAAGAAAATAAGTGAATTATTTTGTTATATACAAGTCAGTTATATTTTGCTTGCACACGTTAAATCTTATTAAAAATAGTAACAAAATGTAATGTCATAATATGTCGAGACCCAATCTAAGTTCACTCTGATACGGCGATCATCAGGATTTGTTTTTGATATAGGGCAGTTTGTTTTTAGTTTGTTCACTGCCACTTTTTGCCATAGCAAAATAACCGAGAGATATATCTTCAGATTAAAAGCGGTTTTTATTTTAAATCTCACTACTTCATCCACTTATTTAGTAAATGTCCCGTAACAAATTATAACAAAATACATTCCGATCAAACTTTGGCAGTGAAACAACTGCCTTAATATTATTATAATAGTCAGAAGCAATTTCATTGCATTCAGAAAAGCTGCAAGCGTTACAAAGATAGGATGCATACATAAAGTTATTGAAACAAGGGACAGCTGCGATACGTACATAACGCTAACTGTGTTCGGACAACATGTTGGCAATCTAGACAGGTAACATGTTGTCTAAGGCTGCCTAGCACCAGGCCAGCATGCCCGCGAACAGGAATAAGCACGAGCCCGCGCTCCATTTAAATATTTATGTAATAGATTAACCGCTAGCTAGCATGGAACAGCTATGTAGAAATTATGGCCTATCTCCAAAATTAATATGGTAATATGGCCTTTCTGTAATCTAAATTGATCACGCGCATATTCAAGCGCTACCTACTTTAGGAGATTTGCATAAATATAACAGTCAATGACAACATTTGAAGTACTTATACAACCAAACTTTTATGTGATCATAATTGACGATCATATCACGTTTAGATACACCAATCAATCTATTATCACATTTTGTAAATGCAATGACATTTCCGTTATAATATAAAATGGAATTATTAAATTTATTTAACAATAATTGCATTCAATAAGTCATAAATTCAAAGCTAAGCTTTTAAATAGCGAGCTTGGGTTGCATTGTTGGCTAGGATATCATTGCTGACTTTGCACGTGATGCTGTTTTTGCCTCAGTCGTGGTCAACCCCAATCTTCGATACAAAGCGCAATAGATAGGAAGGTACCGGTATAATTTATATTTAATGTACAGATTAAAATTTATACAAAATAATATATTTATGGTAACGATTAAAATAATTATAGGTACTTATGTAATCTTAAAGTAGAAGACAGAAGTTATATATACAAAAGCAATGTTTATTCATTTGTATAAAGTTTTCAATTAATAACGAAATTGTATGTATAAATTCGTACGACTTATTGTCTTCACGTATATAGAATTAAGTAACGGAAGATCTACATATAGTACACCATTAAATGATGTATCTTTGATGTGCACAAAGAAGCGAAGATAAACATTTTATTTAACACGTCTCAAATCTTTAAATTAATGAAAATTGTGATGATTTTGCCTTTATATAAACCAAACCTGGTGCGCCTGGTGCGCCTGGTACCTGGTGGTGGTGTGGTGATTTTGTAAATAGACTGCTAAGCCAGAGTGTTTAAAGAAAGTGTACCAGTACCTACCTGCCTATGTATCTATGAATGAATCGTATTTATTTTGTGACATTTAATAATTTTCCCGTACCGGAGAACTAGTGGCAGGACAGAGGTAGATTTGCTCGGGGTAGAGGTCTCCCCTCACGCGCAAGGCCTTCGCGCCCGCGGCCGCCGCGCGGTACTCCAGCTCGCCGACCAGAATGTCGTCTGCATACACCGCCCATTCACCTGGACCTCTTACTATTCGTAGTTTTGTCTGGAAATAATATACGTATGTTATTATTTTTGTTCAAATATGATTTCGTTAAACTCGGGTCGATGCAGACCATTTTACTACGTTTTATAAGTGTCAATGCTTACGTTAGCTTAAGCATAAAGGGAACTTAGTCGGCGTTCACCCATTATTATGACTTTCTAGTACATATATTTTTTAAATAATATATTGCTCGTCTGCATAGATAGGCCCACCGGAGAAACAATTGCCTAGCTACCGCTGCGTCGAGTCAATTGGAGTTCGAATCCCACACAGGACAATAATATGTTTAATCAACAATTAAGAGAAAAACAAAGCATTTTATAAGCATACGCGCTTTTATGAACAGTCGAAATGTATCCGAAAAGGCACGTTTGGCTGTTCATAGAGGACTATTTAATTAGTGCCTACACTTATGCATGGAAGTGAAAGTTGGGTATGGCAAAAGAAGCATGAGAGCAGAATAAATGCTGTAGAAATGAGAGCGCTTAGAGACATATGTGGTGTGACTCTGAAAGATAGAATAAGGAATAGTGTGATTAGAGAGAGAGATGCGGCATGAAAGTGGATATAGTGACAAGAATAGAAAAGGGTATGTTAAGCTGGTTTGGGCATGTAGAAAGAATGGACGAGAAAAGGATGACTGAAAAAGTTTATAATTATAATATTGTTAAGTGCTGGGTTCGACGGATAAGAATACAAAACAATATTACCGGCTAAAACACGTTTCATTCTGTCACAAAATTAACTTTAAAACACAACAAACACTATACTACACTTTTCCACTGTAACTGCTTCAAACTTCGTAGTAGTTTCGCTTCCGTTCGCTTCGATGAACACTTGACCGCTTACGATTGTAAACTGACTCGGCGGTGACCGTGCGCTCTATTTATACGCGGGTTTCCTGGAGTTTTCCAGAAAGCGTCACACACGGCACGCAGCAGCGCGATGATTCGAGAATGTGCCAGCGCTCTCTCCACTCGACTCGTACCGACATATACGTGGTTCCGTAAGATGTCAATAGATGGTGCTGTAATAAATTATTAGAAGGGACTGCCGAGTGCCGTCAGATGGCGCTAGCCGTAACACTGCCCCCCTCTTAGACATGTTCGTCCCGAACATTGTTGGATCCGTAGTAGCGTGCCAATCGATCCACATGAACGATCTTTGGTGTACCTCGTGGTCCTTTCTGGATCCGGTAGGTGACGTCATTCATCTTAGTGACTATGCGATAGGGTCCATCCCATTTTGCCTGCAACTTAGGAGATTTTCATTTGCTGCGTACCGGATTATGTAATCACACCAGCGATCCTTCCTCGAAGCCTTTATTGTTCGCCTTCCGATCGTAACGGGTCTTCATCCTCTCAGACATCTGCTGACCGGTCTGTCTGATGTGCTCGTATATATCATTCATCCTGTTGCGCAAATCATTCGCATAATCTGTTATGCTGCGTGGAGATTCAGGTGGGATGCCGGTGATCAAGTCTGCAGGTAATCGTAGTTCTCTTCCGAAGTTAGCGAAAGCAGGTGTTATTGATGTGCTTTCGTGAACGGCACTACGGTATGACAGGAGGAACGGTTGTTTGTTCCAATCCCTTTGTTTGCTTTCTACGACTTTCGCCAGATATCTTTCCAGAGACTGATTAAATCGTTTAATCATGCCGTCTGATTGCGGATAATAAGCAGTAGTCCTCGTTTAGTGGGTACCCATCACACGACATATCTCCTTAAATACTTCAGACTCGAAGTTCCGACCTTGGTCACTGTAGATCCCTAAGGGCACCCCGAAACGACAAAAGACTTCATGGACTAGCTTGTCGGCCACCGTAGATGCCTCTTGATTGGGAATTGCGAACATTTCCGGCCACTTTGTGAAGTAATCCATGGCTTTCAGGAAACGGTCCGGCAACATCTAATGCTATACGTTCCCACGGGGCTCCAACATTGTACACCTTTAATGCACCCCTGCTGCGAGTGTGTGGTCTCTTCACGGCGGCACAACTCGTGCATTTGCGGCACCAGTCCTCAACGTCTTCTCGACAGTGAATCCAATCAAATCGTTCCCGGATCTTAATCAGAGTTCCCATTATGATAGAGTTGTAAAATTTCCGGTACCTTGAGCTTCGGCACGACCATTTGCAGGTGACACTTGTCACCTCGAGCATTCTCCCATTTACGGCACAGAACTCCATCCTGGATAACCAAGCTTTCCCAATGTGCCCAGTAACTCTTGGTGATAAAGCTCATTGCCGCAACTTCACTCCAGTGAGGTCTCGAAGCACCTGTTTTCTTCCATTCAAAGATGGGTGTTATGTCTTTGTCCTCTTGTTGCGTTCTCTGAAGAGTTTCCTTCCAGTTTTCGCTAAGATCCGTCCTCAACATCTTCACAGTTCACTAGTCCTTCCTGGTTGGCCTCTTGCCTGGCGCAGTGCTTACACTGGTCGGGACACGGTCTACGCGACAGGGCATCTGCATTAACATGTGACTTGCCACTGCGATGCTGTATTACGAAGTCGAATTCTTGTAGTTGTTCAATCCATCTTGCTACCTGTCCTTCTGGGTCTTTAAACTGTAGTAGCCATTTCAATGCTGCATGGTCCGTTTGTAGGTGAAATTGCCGCCCCAACAAATATTTGCTAAAATGCTGAAATGTCTTTACGACAGCTAGAAGTTCCCTTCGCGTGACACAGTAGTTCCTTTCAGGTTTGGATAGGGCTTTGCTGAAATACGCTATTACAACCTCATGCTCTCCTTTACGTTGAGATAACACGCCACCAATGCCGGTGTTACTGGCATCTGTATCTACTACAAATTTATGTTCATTGCCAAGATAACCTAGAATCGGAGAATTACATAGATGTTCCTTCAGCTTCTGAAATGCGACGTCACCACTCTCATTCCAGCAGAACTTTATCTTACCCCTCGGTAAGCTTATGCAGAGGCCGGGCGATGTCAGCAAAGTTCCTTACAAACCGTCGATAGTAGGAGCACAAACCAAGAAATGCTCTGACTTGTGTCTTGTTCTCCGGAACTGGCCAGTCATTGACAGCAATGATCTTATCCGGGTCCCTTTGGATGCCTTTTTCGGAGACCACATGACCTAAGAAGTTCACTTGCCTCCTGAACAATGCGCATTTCTTTGGACTTAACTTCAGGTTGGCTCCTCGAATCTTCGAGAGCACGCGTTCGAGGTTGCGAAGGTGATCCTTAAAGGTGCGTCCTACTATGATAATATCGTCCAAGTATACCAGGCAGGCGACTCCAATCAATCCAGTAAGTACCCGTTCCATCAATCTCTCAAAAGTGGCAGTGGCATTACACAATCCATAAGGCATGACATTGAATTGCCACAATCCTTTGCCTGTGGAGAATGCTGTCTTCTCCTTATCTCGAGGGTGTATCTCGACCTGCCAGTAGCCACTTTTAAGGTCTAGAGTAGAAAACCACTTCATTCCCGTTAGCGTATCCAGAGTGTCGTCAATCCTTGGCAATGGGTAACTGTCTTTCTTTGTGATGTCGTTTAGCCGACGATAGTCCACGCAAAAGCGCATGCTGCCATCCTTCTTCTTCACCAAAACCACTGGTGAACACCATGGACTGGACGAAGGCTCAATTACGCCTTCTTTTACCATACCCTCGATCATAGCGTCAACTTCACGTTCTCGTGCCACTGGTACACTTCTTAGTCGCTGGCGGATCGGTACCTCATTGCCTGTGTTTATATTGTGTTGAACTAGTCTTGCCTATGACAGCATCACCGGTCGAGAAGATGTCGGCAAACCGGTTTAACATCGTCTCAGCCTTGTTCTTCAGTAATGGCAGTCCTTTAAGAGAGAAGACACGTCGTACCTTGCTCTTTGGCATTGGTAGGCTGTTCATGGCATCTACGCATCCAAACTGCTCCTTCACAGGTGCCCAATATCGTGCCCTTCTTGAGTACCAGCGCCTTGTCGCATGGGTTCAGTGCGCGAACCGATGTACCATTGGTATCTTTCGCCAGATTGCGCGCAATCTTCTATGGAGCATCATTGTCCAACCCTTCTAGAATAACACATCGATTTGCCTGATCAGAATTCCTTGGTAGGCAAACCGGTATAATTGTTTCCGACCTCGGACGAAGTACTTCTTTCTTTAGGCAGTACACTTTTTCCGATGATGCGCCCTCCATGAATACTTCTTCTGAGCCACACTTCAATACTCTTTGACTAACATTGATGCTTCCGCAAGAAGTCTAAACCTAGGATGCAGTCGACCACTATGTCAGCCACGATGACGTTGTGGCGGTAAATTTTATTACCTAGTTTCATGTCCACCTCCCTCTCACCTCGGACGGTTATGTGCTGACCGGTAGCTGTTCCAAGATGTACACATTCATGGTTTCCGTAGTAGTCCCCAAGTAACCGTCTTGCTAGTCGGAAACTGACGACTGTTCGAGAAGCTCCAGTGTCCAATGTCAACTTGCACGGCGTTCTGTTAATTTCGCCTTCGATAGTCAGGCTGTTCCCGTCACACGGTTGTGAGATCGAGATTCTTGGGGCTCTCCTATCACCAGCCAGCACCCGCCCCGTAGTCCTGGCGTCTACTTGTTTCCCTGCTGTTGTTGCCCGGCAGGCACATCAGATTTTCCTCCTACCGGCGACTGGTTTCAGCTGCGTGGACTCCTTCGCTTCGGGCAGCTCAACCTGATGTGGCCTTTTTCGCCGCAGCTATAGCACCGGGGTTAAGTCGACACTTCCCTGATACGATGAGCGCGATCATCCCGTCGCACTGCTTCCACCTCCAGAGCGTGGGCTAGGGCATCCTTCAGGTTTTTAAGGTATCCAAGTCTCACTGCAGCCCTAACCTCCAGGTCTCGGATCCCGTCGGTGAAGGCTTGAACGAGGTTCTCGTCGATGAGTGCAGGTGAGGACTGGTTCGCCTTTCGAACCAGCTTCTCCACCTCCAGGGCCCACTGCTGTAAGGTTTCACCAACACGTTGCGATCGGTCTGTCAGCTTGGCGCGAAACACGTGTTCTAGGTGTGCGTCGCCATATCTTGCTTCCAATGCCTCTAACAACTTCTCGTAAGTGACGTCTTGACCAAGCGCCTCTAACACGGTCAAGGCCTGGTCGCGAAGCCCCAAGGTGAGAGCAGTCAGAGCCTGTTCTTGCTACCACCCGTTCGATTTCATGACGGCCTCGAACTGAATCTTATAGGCTGACCATGACGATGAGCCTTCGAATGGTGGGACTTTAAAGCCTCGTGGTGAGGGCACCATAACCGCAGTTGTTACGATCCCATCTCCAGCCTTGACCCCACGTATCGTTTTCTCCACCTCGGCGATGCGACTATCGTGGCATTGGACTTGCTCTTTCACCTCCTTAATCTCCTTGCCAACCGTTGTGCTGAAGTCTTTTAACATCATCAGCTGTTCCTCAAGGCGGCGTGCGTGCTCCTCCTGACGGCATGTCTGCTCCTCCTGGCGGCGCATACCCTCCTCCTTATCGCGTTACAGCTGTTCCTCGAGGCGGCGTGCGTGCTCCTCCCGGCGGCGTGCCTGCTCCTCCTGGCGGCGTGCCTGCTCCTCCAGGCGGCGCATACCCTCCTCCTTATCGCGTTAAAGTTGTTCCTCGAGGCGCCGTGCGTGCTCCTGCATAAACGCCATCAGGGTCGCGAGGTCGGGATTCACCGGCGAGTGAGCTGCATTAGATGGTTCCGCTGCAGCCGCGGAGTCACGTGGTCCAACTGACATCGGCGAGGGAGCGTCTCTAAAGCGCCTCTGGTCCACACCTTGTTGGCGCTGGTTCCTGGTACGCACCCCTTCCACTTCCTCCTTCGGTAGTACTGGCATATTCTTATCTCACTTCTGACACCAACTTGTTACGTGCTGGGTTCGACGGATAAGAATACAAAACAATATTACCGACTAAAACACGTTTTATTCTGTCACACAATTAACTTTAAAACACAACAAACACTATACTACACTTTTCCACTGTAACTGCTTCAAACTTAGTAGTAGTTTCGCGTCCGTTCGCTTCGATGAACACTTGACCGCTTACGATTGTAAACTGACTCGGCGCGGCGGTGCGCGTGCGCTCTATTTATACGCGGGTAAAGCGCTGGAGTTTTCTAGAAAATGTCACACACGGCACGCAGCAGCGCGATGATTCGAGAATGTGCCAGCGCTCTCTCCACTCGACTCGTACCGACAAATACGTGGTTCCGTAAGATGTCAATAGATGGTGCTGTAATAAATTATTAGAAGGGACTGCCGAGTGCCGTCATATGGCACTAGCCGTAACAATATATTGTATGAATGGAACAGTCATAAGAGGCAGACCTAGGCGAACGTTTTTTGACCAGATCGGAGACGATTTGGACAAAGGCCAGGCTTGTATGCGGAATGTGATGAAAGTGAATGAAGCCTGGGAAGTGTGTCAGGATCGTAGCAAATGAAAATCCGTAGTCTCTGCCTACCCCTCTGGGAAACAGGCGTGAATCTATGTATGTATGTATTTATAAGCATATTAGTATCTATGAGACGCCTTTTTAAAATATTTTTCGTATTGCATTATTTAGAACAGATGTCTTATTTATTTGAAGACTGTAAGTGCCAACAGATGGTAAAAATTATACATCCAAAAACGACATAATATGTTTCTTTTTTTTTCTGGTATAGTTTAGCAAACTAGCTGACGGATCGCTTGATGGTAAGCGATTACCGCCGCCCATGGACACCCGCAACCCCAAAGAAGATTGTTGATTGTTGCCAGCCCTTTAAAAAGGAATGAAGGAGGGAAAGGACAAAGGAAAGGATAGGAAAAGGATAGGGGTAACTGGGCCTCCGGCTCTCTCACTCACCAATACGAAACGCAACAGTACGGGTACCGTTACTTCACGCCGGTATTCTGTGAGAGGGTAGTACTACCCCGGTCGATCCGGCCCATTCATGCTGAAACCAGCGAGGATCTACTACCAACAAATATAGACATTAACGTCACTAATTGACCGCATCGATAAAATCGTTTCGAAGTTTTACGAAGCGTAGTGATATTATACTCAGTCTGTAAGAAACAATATATCTCAAACAGGTAATATTACGCGGGCTCCTAGTGAACTAGTCAATAAAATATTCTTCGCTATCGCTAATCGATTCCAGATAATAAATCGAAATAAGTAAATTTTATGTCACTTTATGTTTGCGGGTTTTACAATTTTGAATTGGCAACTGGCAAGCTTAGCATATACATATACTGTCGCTTTTAATTTTTAGTTAAATTTATGTTCGATCTCCTTTTCACAGCCGCTCACAGACAAAGCCAAAAAAAGAAAAGAAAAAAAGCAAAAACGAATGCGATGGTATGGCCACGTGCTCCGCCAACCTTAAGATCACATGGTTCGGGAAGCCCTAGACTTATCAACGACGACACGAAAACGCATGGAAGACCACCCGCTTCGTGGTTGACGACGCTCCAAAATACTTAAAGGAGAGTGAAACAGACGTTGCGACAGCTTAAAACAGAAATGAATGGAGAAGAAATACAAGGAAAGCCGAGCCCAGATAATCAGAAAAGGCTTAGGAGACTGCCAGTGCGCCTTGTGTTGTATACAAATATTGTTCCTAATTTTAGAGTTTCTTATAAGCGTTGTTTTTATATTAGTAAAGTGCCGCACGATACATGGATTGATTTATGCGGTCGATGTCTTTAAAAATAATAATATGTATATAGGTATGTTCAACTCACATAAGTGCCAGGTATAAACCTCGCAGTGCGCTGCCGTCGCTCGAGCCCCCACCTGCCGAGCCAGGCGTTGAGCACGACGAGCTGCCTCTCCCGCTGCGCCTCCGCGTAGGCGCGCACGTTCACGTGCGCTAGCACGTTGGGCTTCGGCCACTCGCGCCCGCAGTCCAACAGATCTATTGCGAACGAGTGCAGCAAGGGCCGTAACCTGGAACGTACCATTATTATTCTATATAATCATTCTTACTAACACTAGGGAGATAAAATAATTGATTATTCAAATACGGACGGAAGTGTTTGCAATACTACAAAAATATTATATATTTTTGTAGTTTTGCAAACAAGCAGCGATGGAGGAAAACCGTTGGACTACAACGCAGATTTCTCGATTTCGGGTCTACAGCACAACCCTCTGATTTTTCAAAGTTATTTGCGATATGAAATGGTTATTTATCGCTCGCTTTAACGGTGAAGGAAAATGTCATGCATCCCAGCTTTCCATAATGTTCAGCCAGCAGTGGGGCAGTTTATAAACAGGGCTGATATTATTATTTATTTTCTGTTCACAATCTGGAATGTTCGCAATTTATGTTATTTATTTATAAAATCGCGATCATATACATATATAAAATACGATCATGATCACACATTATCATAATTATCACAACAGAAGGAAATAGCTTGTTTGTATAAGTAGTGACAATTCAGCAAAATAAAATTGACATAATTAGGTTAAGCTTGCCTATATGGATGGATCAAGGGCGACGTCTAAAAGCTCAAGTTAGCGCTCTTCGTAACTATAAAACGGCTGTTCAATGGTATTAAGAACCTTGAACACTGGGTACTTTTGCACCGAGAACGATCTCAACAAGGTCATCGAAAACTTGCCTTTTACTTTGATGACTATTCACTGCAACGTTTTCTCGATAAAATTGTTAAATATTACCCATTTACAAGATTAATATATAATATTTGTATTGAATATACGACCTAATTTATTATTGATATAATCGTTAATGAATTCGGGCATACGTAAACAGAACGTCAGTGATGGCATTTTGCCAACATTCGCAGTAATTGAGTTGCGGTTGACTACAAGCTGCATGTTTGTATATTTTAAAACATCCAACGATACGAGTAAAACAAGATGTTACTATATCGACAGGAACGTGCGGATAAACAAATAAAAAGAAATCTCTAAATACAAATACCTATATCGCAACGAAAATCCTTTTTACTATTAGGTAGGTACACCACATCTTTTTGCTATCTATATTTACCTTCCAAATATAACTAGTTGATGTCCTTCGGGAATCCCGTTCGTTAACGAAGCGATAACGTTTGGTGGCCAGGTAGGCTCAGTACCCTCCGGGGGTGCATCTATACCTGTGCGCAGGGGTACCTAAAATTATACATGAATAAAAACGTTATTCAAGGTGGAAAAAAAGAAAGGTGTCTCACAAGTATTTATTTTAAATTTGTTGAATCACCGCAACTTTTGGGCGATATAGTTATCTGGAAGAAGCATTAGCATAGTTAAATGTGTATGATATGCACGTAGTAGTGATATCCAAATGCTTATTAGTCAGTGAAAAGTAAAAAGAAGTTAGTCCATATTATATTCTCATGTAAACTCACTTCTACGGGAATTGGGGCCAAAAAGGGAAAATGATCAGTCTTTTGTATCTTTAATGTCGCGTCTCTGATGCCGGTAACTTGCACCCATTCCGCGTCGAGAGGGCTCGGCGATCTGTGAGCGTAGCTGCAGTACGGTCCGCCGTCCACTGCCCATAACGTTTCCTTCTCATCAACTACAATCTCTATAGTGAACGGACGATCTGCTTTGAAGGGAAATAATCTGAAACCATAGCAGCTATATGAAGCTTTATAATTTGACATCACGAACGCAATGCTGTTGCGTCAGTCATGAAAAAATATAAGTGATTCACTCCGGGTGTTCAATGTTTGTGCATCAATTGCGATAAAGCGGTCATTCTTATTCTGGAATTTATATTACAATTAGCAATATATGTACTCATTACACTTACATATGTACATATTGGCTGTACAACTGTGATGAATTTTTTCTTCCAGATACGTCTAAATAAAATTTTGCCACAAAGCGCCTGCTTTGCCACAAAGCAAGTCGCCTGGCCTCCACAAGCTAACATACATACATTTTTAACGAGATGCAGTAAAGCAACACCTATTTTATTCATAAATTGAGAGCATTGCCTGCCAGTACCTAAGTATTTATTCACGACAGACGTGACTAAAAGTTTTCGTTTGTCGTTTCGCACAAACAGATGTGATCTATACTAATATTATAAAGCTGAAGAGTTTGTTTGTTTGTTTGCTTGAACGCGCTAATCTCAGAAACTACTGGTTCGAATTGAAAAATTCTTTTAGTGTTGGATAGCCTATTTATCGAGGAAGGCTATAGGCTATATAACATCACGCTATGACTCACGGGGGCGGCGTAGTAACGATAAACGTGGGTGAAACCGCAGGAACATCTTGTTATTAATAATTCTTTAAAAACTCGACCGTTGCTACGCTATCCTATTTCAGCGGTTGATTAAAACATTGATTAAAAGAACCAACATGGCTCGTTTTGCCTTGGTCGTTACACTGTTATTAATTACTAGCTGTCCCGGCAAACGTTGTTTTGCCATAAAAAAATGTTTTAACCAAAAGATTTACAAAAAATTTTAGGGTTGGACAACCTTTTTCACTAAGGGGTATGAAAAATAGATGTTGGCCGATTCTCAGACCTACTCAATATGCTCACAAAATTTCATGAGAATCGGTCAAGCCGTTTCGGAGGAGTACGGGAACGAACATTGTGACACGAGAATTTTATATATAAGATTACTCCTATTAGATACCGAGCTAATTATGAACACTCGTCTTTTATCCCGCACGCTTCATCAATGTGAAGTATGTCAATTGGAGGTGATGTAATCGACAATTGTTGTAAGTGTGAAGTTAATGACCTCTACTGGCTATGGCAATGATATGATGTAAGTATGTATATATATTATAATACATATACCTATATGTAGGTGTGTTCATATGTTACTACGATTTTATAAGATGTACAACTAAGAGCGAGTAAATATAAACAAGAACGAAGGTCAGCCTTGGTCTAGAAAACCTCGACACGTTTGATCGTCGATCGTCATCGTCGCTTTTCCATACATTTTAAACAGTTCAACGTCGAGTCCACTGGAGTGGACACTTCTGTGGTTTGGATAGCCGGCTCTGAGGCTTTTGTTATATTTATTATTTTAGAACAAATTTATAACACAAAATTTATTTATGTGAAAGGTCCTTACAAAATATGTGCATATATATTTGTCAAAGATTACCTGAATGCAGTAGTCTCTTCAAGTCCCCATTTGCCATGACGACGTGTGTTTCGCACGACATAACATTGTGGCAGGCGTACATTGAAGTGCACTGCGACATCCCCGCGATTTGAGTCGGGTTCTCCAACACCTATGTTCACAGCAAACCTGTGGATGAAATACAAATGAAAATTATGAAATTAGCATATAAACAAATTATACTCTCCAACAAGCATAAAACAAATTGCATAATACGTGACACACATAATTTTGTTATTATTTTTGTATTTTCCTGAACACTCGACGTCCTCGGTAGTTCGAATGTAGCACGTAGATATTTACTGAACTTGTTAACTCTGTAGGTATTGCATAGTGAGACTCAATTTTACTGTAGTAGTAAATAACAATAGGCTCGTTATCTTTGACACCATTAGGAGGATACTTCGAGGTCTAATATAATTTTCCTTAGTCTGCCGTCCAAACAGAAGACTACCACGACCAAGAATTCGTTTAAAATAAATGGACATACGTAAATACTGGAAGGTTGTTTGATTACCATGGTAAATCGTCGCTGGGTGTGCCCGTGCAAATAATATGTGATCCGATGCTCAAGGGTTTGCTCAATGTCTGAGTAAACTGAACCTCTCGCGCCTCCTCCAGCTGGGACTGAAATCACACAATTACAACGTTTTATAGTCTCTCTGACGCAGTTCGATCAATAACCTCAACGAAACTACAGTTCAGCACTAACAATATTGTGACCTTAGAAAATTCATAAAAGAAAATAGAATTAGAGTAAATAATAAATGGATAACCTTCATGTTTCTTTGTGCTTCTTATTAACTAGGTATAAACTATAGGTAGTGCATAGTTTAGATTTTAACATGGCAAACGATTGACTCACCACATGTAGCTACTAATCAGAAAACGGTGCACGAATCGCCGTCATCGGTTTTGGAATTGATTAAATTAAAAGGATGATATCACCTCCAGGCATGACTTTCCTTAATTGTTTTTACCTCCAACCGTATATGAACAAGGACGTGTCTACAATTACGGAGTAGCTTCTGCTTTTGGATACTCTATTAAATATTTCTTATTTTTGTATCCTACCATGCTTCATCCGTCCTTTATCCGTTAATTAGTTTTCACGGCTAAACAGCGAAGTCAGTTTTAATGAGCTTTGATGATGAATGGAGATAACTTGTACCATAAAGTCGGGTGTAGGACTAGCTACTATCCGCGACCTAAGTCAATCGTAAATTTTAACCTATCTAATATTATAAATGACAATGTCAGTTTTTTGTTACGCTTTCACAATTGAGTAATTATGGACTACTCAACTGATCAAATCAAATTAAATCAAATCAAATCAGTTTATTTGCAATATAGGTATAAAATGTTCTTATTATACAAAATGAAGTACCTCTACATTTTGCCATACAAGGCGTGCAAATATTCAATAAATAATAATATAATAATAAAAATGTCAAAGTAAATTAAATTAAATCAAAATTCCAAACCATAATGTCAAAGTAAATTGTCAAACAATGTCTTATGTTAATAAATCCATCGATGCATAGCAATTATGTTACGATATGATCAGCTTTCAAAATTACTCACATAAATTGTATCTAATAAATAATCATTAATTGTATAATAGCATTTGGTAATCAAGAATTTTTTAAATTGAGTTGTACTTAATTTTTTTATGTCATCTGGTAATTTATTATAATTTTTTTGTGCCATGCAAAGAAAACTTTTATTTAATAGAGCTGTTGCACCAAATGTAACCTCTAGTTCTAACCTATTCTTATCACGCAATTTCCTGTAATGACTTTTAAATGCAATGTTATAGAGAGCAGAGTTCTGCCTAACAAAGATGCTCACTTCATAAATATAAAGCGACGGCAGTGTTAACAATTTTAAGCCCTTAAAGTACGGTTGGCAACTTGTTGTCCTGTCTATATTACATATAGCTCTGATGCATCTTTTCTGGGCTATAAAGACAGCTTGTTTCGAGACTGAATTTCTCCAGAATATTAAGCCATATCTCATAATGGATACGACATTGCCATGGTAGGCACTTAAAACAGCTTCTCGGTTGACTACTCTAGATAATTTATATAAAGCAAAGGCGGATTTATTCAATTTCTTACATATATCATCACAATGTGTTTTCCACGATAGATTATTGTCAATAAATATACCTAAAAATTTAGTTACGCTAACTGAATTTACTACTTCACCTAGATGTGTAATATTAATGTCTTTGATATTGGCCTTCTGATGGAAATGCATAATATTTGTTTTTCCTAAGTTTATTTTTAAATTGTTACGGTTTAACCATTGTATTGTTGTATTTAATCTGTTACTTATTTCGGATTCATAGTTATTACGACCATCACATTTTATTATCACCGTGCTGTCATCGGCAAATAATACCATAGGATGTTCAACATGTCTTGGAAGGTCATTTATATAAATTAGGAAGAGCAATGGGCCTAAAATGCTCCCCTGTGGTATTCCATATTTACTGATTTTAGGATGAGACCTGTATTTCTGCTCTTTAGCGATTTTTGGACATATCTTAGAGATTTCTGTTATTTGTATTCTGTTTTCTAGGTACGACTGTATAAGGTTTAATACATTACCTCGTATTCCATACGTATTCAATTTTTTTATAAGAGTTTTATGATCTACACAGTCGAAGGCTTTTGTCATGTCCATAAAAATTGCGCAAATAGGAATCCTTTTATCCATGTTATACATGACTGGTTTGATTAAATTATAAATTGCCAAATTAATACTTTTACCTTTACGAAAACCAATTTGCTCTTTTGCCAGTATGTTATATTTCTCTAAATAAGAGTATAAGTAATTGTAAATTAACTTTTCAAAAATTTTTGATATAATAGGTATTAATGCGATAGGTCTATAATTCTTTATGTCTGTTTTAACTCCCTTTTTATATAGTGGTGTTACTATAGTAGTTTTAAGCCTCTCTGGATATGTCCCGTGTATAATACTTAGGTTAAAAATATAACTAAGATATGGGCCTATTGTTTCCGAGACGTATTTTATAACCTTCGTACATATACCATCATAGCCGACACTATTAGTATTTCTAAGTAATTTTATTTCTCTTATTATGTCTTGCGGTATTGTTGGATTCATGAAAAAAGAGTGCGAATATTGAGAATAATTAAATTTATTATCTTTTATGTCAGTATTATTAATTGTCGGTAATAAAGTGTCAGTAAAGAAGTCGTTAAAATAATTAGCTATTTCTGTGGGATTTGTGATTTTGGTGTCGTTTACTTGAATCTCAGTTATAGGTTCTCTTGGTAAGTTTAATTTTGATTTGTTGATAATATTCCATGTTGCTTTAGATTTGTTATCAGCTGTTTTAATATAAAAGTCATTTTGTGATTTTTGCGTCAAAGTTATAATTTTTTTAAATCTAGCTGAGTATGTCTTATACGCTGTTTTATTTTTTAGAATTGGATTCCTATAGTACTGCTGTAAAAGCTGCCTTTTTCGTTTACTGCAGGTTTTGATGCCACGGGAAACCCACTTTTCCTTTTTAGTTAAGCTTTTTGTAATCGTGGTATAGGGAAAGCATAGTTCATAAAAACACAAAATTAAATCTATGAAGTGTGCATATGCTTCATTAGGTTCACTGGAAGAATAAACTTCAGAGAACGCAATGTTATTCAGACATTCTTTAAATTTTGAAAGATTTTGTCTACTATAGTCACGGCGCTTAACACGCCAAGATTTAATACAGCAAGTTTTCTTTACAGGACATTTAAATAATTGTGCACTGTGATCGGAGAGACCAAAATCAATTATGTCACCTTTACACTTCTTAAAATTATGCGCGAAATTGTCTAGACACGTCTTACTTATAAGCCTTGTTGGTTTGTTAAATTGTAGTGTTAAATTATGGCTTGACAAAAAATATTCGAACTCTAATGCTTGTCTATTTCTAGTTATGGTATCAATATTAAAATCGCCACAAATTACTACTTTTTTGTTTGTGTGATCACATGTTTTCTGTAAAATTAAATTCAGTTTATCATAAAAAGTCTCTAGGTTTGACTTTGGTACTCTGTATACACATATTATGATGACACGGTGTTCGACAAGTTCGATAGCGCAACATTCAATAACATTACTTACAGACAGATTAGCAACGCTCCAAGTTTTATATTTATGGCCGACCTTTATTAAAATACACGCGCCTCCTCTTTTATTATTTCTAGAATAACTTGTGGCTAGACAATAATTAGGAATATTTAACATATTTTCACATTCAGATGTCATAAAGTGCTCCGTAATGCAGACTACATCAACAATTTGCCCATTGGACTGGAATTCATTTAAGTGTACAGTCAAAGCGTCGGCTTTATTTAAAAGTCCGGCAATGTTCTGGTGGAGGATATAGATATTGTTATAAACGAAAAAAGTCTGACACTGAACTGCTTGTTGCCTCGGAGTGTGTACTGTGTGCTTCAATATGGTTTGGTTTAATTTTGTGTTCTGGTGTTGAAGTATCTTGATGACTGAACTTGACTGAAGTCAAGTCGACAAGTATCCGTTTCATAATGTTTTCGTATATGTTTTTCATGCCTTGGAGGTTAAGCTTACCCGTGTGACAGGAAAACATATCAATAGTTAGATCAAGATTGCTGTCAAATATATACGAATACTTGTGCATCTGTATGTCCCGAAATAATAAATTATTAAACGTTTCAATTTTATAGTTATATATAGGCGCCCCTCGTATGTACGTGGGAAGACATAAGATGACATTTGTATGGGTTATATGTTCTAAGCATTCCTTGATATTTTTCACCATATCTGTGTAGTTGCCTGTATTTCTGAAGTCATTTTCGCCTATCATTACCAAACAATAATCATTCATATCGAAACCTTTCAGTTTGATGTCAATGTTAGTTAAAACATACACGTTTTAGGGATACAGAAAAGGACATACCTTTCAGTGGTAAATGGAATCCTTTTCTCGAGGGATAGAAAATTGTCATAACCTACAATTACGCGAGGGAAGCCGCGATCAAAATCTAGGATTCTATAATATGTAACAAGATATTCACTTGAACTGAAGTTCATAGTGAATAGGTAAATAGCTATAAGTAACTACCATGAGATTCCATATTGTAATAAGTAGAATAGGTGCACCATGATACATAAAATAAATCGAATTTTTATGAAAATATTATTTTCAATTCAAATGCGTGTAAGTGAAACATTGTATTACGTATATTAAAAGCGTAAATAAATGACGACTACAATGTTGGTCAGAAGTTATTTTCGTAAATGACGTCATGGTTTTACGAGTCAGTCAATAAGTAAACTTTTGGTGTCCTTCACTTTAATCGCTCGTAACGCTTAGTTAGATAAGTATTAGATCACACTTTAGGTACGCATCTTTCAACCTAATAATAATACCTATAAAAATGGTTGTAAGTACACTGATTAATTTTAAAAGAACCTATTTGATCGTATAAATATTGAATAGCTTTATAATTAACTAGTTCTTATCTTTAAATCATAAAATACATAAATTAAAACAATGAGAAATTGTGTGAGTATATCTTTTGTTCCAAGACTATTATCTATATATGTGGTTGTTGTAGCGTTAAAAGTATGCGGTGTGAGCATGTGAGCAAGAAGAGGAAAATGATAAAATCGAAGAAAGCGTGGTGGGATAAAGATGTGCAAGGGGTAGTACGTGAGACGAAGCAGGCATGGTTGGACTGGCTATCTGTCAGAGCCAATGAAAGGATGCAAGAAGCAACGAATAAGAATGTAAATGAAGCTAAGAATAAGTTTATAAGAATGAATAAGGTAGTGAAAGATTTAATCAAAAGGGAAAAAGACGAATTGAAAGACGAGTTTGATAGAGATTATCTGAAGATTTCCGGACCAACGCAAAGAAATCCATTCGCTCGGTTCGAGGTAAAACCGTAACCACAGAGCTGAAATCAATCAGAGATAAGAATGGAAGTTTACTGAATGAAGAAAAGAGTGTACTAAAGCGATGGAAATAATATTTTGAAAGTTTATTTGAAAGAGAGGAATGGCAAGAGCCATGTTTCGAAAACAATGATAATGACAGTTATGATGAAAGCCCTATTAGAATGGATGAAATAATGAAAGCATTGAAAAGCATGAAATCAGGAAAGGCTGGTGGGTATGATAGGATTACAGTCGAAATTCTGACAGCTGGACAGGGTCTCATAGTAACTCAGTTGTGCCGCCTTTTTAACTTGTGCTGGAATACCGGCCGTGTACCAAGTGATTGGTGCAAGGCCGTCATAGTACCTTTATACAATGGAAAAGGATCACAGCAAGATTGCAAAAGCTATAGAGGCATTAGCTTGCTCAGCGGCGTCGGTAAATTGTATGCGAAAGTGTTAATTGAAAGGATTGTGAAAGTAACCGATGAGAAAGTATGGGATGCACAAACGGCATTTTAAAAGGGTATGGGATATACGGATCAGGTCTTTTAATTACGGAGCATAGCCGAGAAAGTTTTGGCCAAAGGTGAAAAGGTCTATTGCGCATTCGTGGATTTGGAAAAGGCTTATGATAAAGTGGTGAGGAATTAACTTTGGTCGGTATTGTTGATGGAGTGAATAGCAACCTCACGCGAGCTCTGAAATCTCTTTATGACGATTCCAGAGCTTGTGTTAGGATAAATGGGACCAACATAGAATGGCTTAGCATCGAAAGAGGTGTTAGACAAGGATGTGTAGCGTCACCCTGGCTGTTTAACCTATACATGGATAATTGTTTGAAAGATTTAAAAGATTGTGAATGGGGATTAAGAATGAATGAGTTACTTGTCAAATGTCTTCTTTATGCCGACGACCAAGTAGTACTTGCATCATCAGCGGAAGAGTTGCAGTCGATGGTAACTATTATGCATGGTGTTTTTCAGAGTAAAGGAATGAAAATAAATGCAAGACGAAAGTAATGGTGTTTGAAAACGAGGTGTGCGTGACGATTTGTATAAAGATTGATGGAGAAAAAGACAGTAATTAGATAGTGACCTTTGACAGTCAATAGCTATAAAATATCTTCTTGCTATCGACTCAGCTAAAGGTAGCTAGTTAGATAGACTAGATCCTTAGTTCCCAAAGTGGTCTAGGTGGACCCCCAGGGGTCTACGGGAAACTCGAAAGGGGTTTAAGTTGGCGTGACAAAAAAATGGGTGTTCACAATTCGCAAGTGAGGTCTACGAAAATTTATTTGCTTTCGATAGTGAAGAACTAAAATGTTGCCTTGATTTCACCTATCAAAACGGGCAGATAATGACGGATATTTTGAGGAATACCACTCGCTGAAGACAAGAGAAATTAAAAAATAAGTCTGCTCTAGAGAGTAGATCATTTTTTTTTTAACCCTATTTAAGTTTTTGGTTCGAATATACCGATTTTACTTGGCGGATTAAATTTCTAGCTGCCGGGGTCCACCGGAACCAGCTTAATTTTGAAAATGGTCTATGAGAAAAAAGTCTGCTATAGCTATTTTTAATGCAGAAGTTTAGGATACAACATATATTAGAGAAAATAGTTATCATAAAAAATCTAGCTTATTCTTGTTTACAATGTAATCATATAAAATTGCAGTTGATAGCAAAATATATCTATCAGCTTTGTAGTAAACAATATCATATTAATATGACGGCTGTTGCCTCAACCTTTAACCTTTACTTAAAGGTTTGCAGAGAGTATGGAGAGCGAAGTGACTGACGATAACAACCTTATACTCTTTTTTTGTTACCACGATGACCTATATATCTTATCAAGCATAGTAACACAGTCTTATTAGTCCTATAATAAAACTGCACTAATTAACATTGAGAGTCAGAAAACTAAGAGATACCTTGGTTGGACAAAAAGAAAAACGAAATACCTACAAGCAGTGATGTTACAAGTCGGTACACACTGTAAATGCTAATCTAATTAGTTACAGGTAGCATTGTTAACACTCATCACAGGAAGTTATTCCTATGTTTACATGTCCATGTGTTTTATTTCTACACCTTGTTGGCACTTAAGTATACTTAGTAAATTGTTTCTGTAAGTTTTTTATTCTGCTGTAGTGTAAGGTTGCGTGACTAAACTCAATCAATAGGTAGCTAGGGAGCCAGTTATACCAAACATGACTGCCTAGCTAACATTTTTAATGGCATTACTATTTCATGTTGTTTAATCAATAACTTGTTGTACAATTGGGTGGTGGATAGTATTGATTAAACATAATATATAATATCACAAAATCTCTCACTCTTAGGTATAACGCTATGACATGAATGCGATGTCTTAATTAATTTAATTTAGGACACCATCAATCATTTAGGTAGGTACCTACTTCTATAATATTACCGACTGGAAATTGGTATCTTGGTCATACAATAATTTGCAACATATCTTACGCCTCTATCCCCAAAGGGCCAACCCACAAAGGTGTACTAAACGCCTATTTCGGTAGCTATAGTTCTAAGACCACATGGTCGTCTATTACATTATAGAGAGCAAACCTATTGCCGTCTACCGGGCGCAGTTCTATACTCCAAGCTTCTGCTCAGAATTATTTGACAGGAAAACCCAATAACACACTGCCCAAGTAAAAGAGTAACACGACCTAATCTAAACATGATTTAATAAGTTCAATTTACATTTGGAACTGCAGCTGTCTGAAGGCCAGGCTCAATTGTTTTTATAATAACCTATGTCAGCCATTCCAGCATATATTAAATACATTTTAAAATGGTAATGATCTCATTGCGTGGTCACAATAGATAATAAAATATAGCTTAAATCCTGTGACAGTTTTCATCACTTTGATAACATGATATTGGGTCAAGAAGTAAAAATTAATCTGGTGGATTGTTTTAGTGATTTCGAATCTGATTATAATTAGCGTAGATGTTGCGAATGCAACTGCTATGAATGTAGTGTGAGTTGGAATTCCAAGTTGGACTCATAAAAAGTTATTGCGTTTTTCTGTTGATAAATTTTCAATAGCAGCCCGGAGTTAACAGCTAAAGGTGTTGCAAAATCCTCGGCAAGTACCTACTTAACGCTTTTGGTCCTGGGGCTGGCCTATCACTGCTCGTGTCGGATTGCCATCTTATCAGTTATCAGACTTGAGGGTTAGGAAATAGAGACTGTCCTTGTGTTAACGCACACACCTAGTGCGTGCACTATAATATCTCCTATATAATATAACAGCAGGTATAAAGATCGGCCGCCATGACCGAAATTCAATCCAAAACGATTTGGGGTGTGCAACTGTGCACCTTTAAGTTGCTCTAAATACATGAAATAAAATAAAAAATAAATAGTAACGTTAAACTAAAAATAGAAATTCAAACTTAGCCTGGTATGGTATCCTAATTACCGAAGCCTGGATTCCAGGTATTCAGTGATAAGAAGTACTTTACTATGTTACCTCAATAAGTAAATATACTCTATTTTATCAAAATAAAGGTAGCAACCCTATAAGTGATCTTTTTGGATGTTAATGTAATATATTTAGTTACTATAATTATCCAAATCAATGAGATTAATTACATCGATCGATAATAATAGGATGATAATCGAATATAATCAATATCGTCCAACCCCTTAATAATTTACTTTAATTAATAGCTGTCACAGGATTCAAGCTGTAATTTACTAAATATAGCGTAGAACTATTATAGTTATTATTCTGATGTCACTAATCTTTACATTGGAATATTGGAATTCATTAGGTTAGTAGTTGTGAAGTTTTAAAATGGCTGTCTTATGGCTTTGATAATTTATTACGATACATCATGGGTGCGTTCCACGTAGCGTTCACGACGCCTAATATGCTCGTTTACCCGTTCCACATGACGACTACGATCGTTGTGGTCGCGGTGAAACGTCATTACTCACGCTCACGCAAAGCTCACGACGACCCATGCTGAGAGGTGGGTCGTCGTGTTTCGTGAGCGTTAAGAAAATTGGCGCCATTTTTAAAAGTAACATAGGTGGCGACAATGAAAATTACTTTTTCTAATGCTGTTTTTATAAAACGATGAATACCTAAATAAGTAAACATGTTATAATCTACATTTTTATGAAATTACTTTTTAATTTTTATCAGGGTAACGAATAATTATACTATCTTACGTGGTCTAAGTTTCCGTTTTTCACGATTATGATTTTGTATTATGGTATTTCACTCTTCATCTGAACTGTATGAACTAGTACTTTCTAATTATTACTACGACGCCCTACCAAATATCCAACTGTCGCCGTAAAAGACATTTTGATTATATTTTAATGTAAATTAATTAAATACTCCACAAAATTTTGAAATACGAGATTTTGCCCGCGGCTTCGCTCGCCTTAATGTAGATTTATGTTAAAATAGATTTTTAGTAGCCTATATTATGTTATTCTGATCAAAATCCGTTCAGCAGTTATTGCGTGAAAGAGTAACAAATAGTATATTTGATAGATGGTAACAAACATCCATTCATCCTCACATACTTTCACATTTATAATATTAGTAGAATATTATATAAATATTTTTAATATAAATCAAGTTAACCAATAACTATATGAGTTTATTGGTCAGACTTACAAATTGTAAACTAAACTCTTTAAGCATTCGCTTTATATTTTCTAATTCGTAATTTGTATTATTTACATCAACGCTTAAAACGGTGTGAACTGCTTTGCCCTAATTTTATTTGCCCTAATATAATTTGCCATAATAGTCAACAGCCATAATATTGTATGATGTAATATTCATTTGCCCTACTCTTATTTGCTATATTAGTCACGTGCTAGAAGCTTTGTTTCCCATAAAGTCACTTACCATAACATAATTTGTCATAATCATTGTAAGCCCTAATCATCACATGCCCTAATTATCACATGCCATAACATCATTTGCCATCGACATTGGGTGTGTAACGGTTGTTATATCAGGAGAAACTGGATGCAATAGGGACTTTAGGGCACCCCGACTCGGATAGGTTAGGTTAGAAGGGGATGGCGGGGTCGTTTGAGCGAGCGAAGCGAGCGAATAGACCCCGCCATCAGGGGCGTGCACAAAGATTTCTGGTAGGGTATGCACGCCCTACCCGAAACCTCTGCGAGGGCACTACATTTCATTTATAAATGTTTTTGTGTGTATACATATATATATGTATATTATATTGTAGTATTTAATAAATAGATTTCGATTATATAGATTTATATAAGCCAGCGGACTAGGGTATGCAGTGCTAATTTCTTGTATGAAGGGCACGCGCCTGCCCGCCATCCCCTTCGTGGTTATTTTTTTATAAACCACCCAGAAGTAGTTTGGTTAGGTTAGTTTAGGTTAGGTTAGAACTGTGACCATTAAACTTAAAATGGCATTTAAATATTATTTCTAATAATCATTATGGCGTTTAAATATTATGTCTAATCATTATTATGGCAATTAAAAATATGAAAAACAATACGTATGGCACTCGTATCTTATAGTATCTAAGTTTCGGGCAATTAAAAGTATGTCATATGTCTTTTAGGGCAAACAAAACACTCGGGCAAATGAAATTCGGGTAAATTAAATTCGGGAATATGATGGTTATGGTATATAATCTTCGGGTAAACAATAGACAACCGCTTAAAACACTCCATTATCCGTTCCACTTGAGTTTACAATTATTATAACGCTCGGAAGTAACTGGAACGGGAAAAACCGTGGTCGTGAGCGTGAGTGTTATGAGCGCTTAGTGAAACGCACCCCATAACAATGGTGATCCACGGTAAATTTGGATATCTATATTAAACGTAATAAAATGATAGGTATGTACGCATTATTTCGTCAGTTTGACCATTGCCTGTTCATGTATTGGAATCTTCACAAGACTGAATCAATTTGGATGTGGTTTCCTAATATGCATTGAGATGAACTTGAGTTGCGTTTTAATTATTGTTTACTAATATTTTAACTTTTAAAGTGCGTTATGATATTTACAAGGATAATAAATTTATTTTGTTCGCGCGCTAAAAGTTGCGTGTCGAACACTGAACGAGTCTCTACCATTTTCTTAATACCTAATCCCTTTTAACTTTATTTACTTTTATTCATTTTTTTTCGTATTTATGTATCTACCTATAATCCTTGTAAATTTCTCTATTTTTGAAATACATGTGATAATGGTGAAGTTGGTTTGCAGAGAATTCGGATTTCCACTTAGTACAGTCCTGGCATCTTGCTGATTCTTGCTATACCAAAAACGTAGCAAATGGGAACCTGTACCTTGTTGGTATACTTAGAAAATGTAAATATATATATCAAACACTAATAAGTATTTGAACTTGGCTACAACCATAATAATAAGTAGGTACGTATTATCTTAAATATCGTAGCGATACCTATAGTGTTGTAGGAGTATGAGTCAATGAGATAAGTAGTAATGTTATTGTGTAGTTCGACAAAAAACATCTTATGTAGGTAGGTACACTAGGTTGTAATAGAAGGTATTTACACAACTTGTGAGTCATGTCAGTGTGTCACACAGAGAAAAAGGCAGTTAAATAAGGAAATATATTATATGTAGGTACATAACCATATGAAATGAAATTTAGGATTCACTTCAATGTCATGAGAGTATAGTTGTATCTAAAATTTATTTATAAACAAAAAATAGAATAATTAGATTATCTATTGTCTTAAATTTTTTTTTTAGGTAACAATGTATCAGTAGTAAGTACCTATACATCTAGTGCCTTAAAAGTAACAAAGCATCAACAATTTACCAAAGATATAGGTAAGTTTTCTTCGTTTTCTTCATTTTCAGGTGGCCGAGCGCGGCAAAATAAACGTCGGCAAAACGCGCCACAGCCACATTTATCCCCGACACAAACCATAATCTATGTTTATTAATACACAGATAAATGTCACTACAAAACTACTACACTACATGATTCAGACTACAATATTCGCGCGACCACATCCCACAAAAATATCCGCTATAGCTACGTGCCACTGTCGCAGTCGTTTCGGCCGAGCTCATCTAGCCAACTACCTACTAACCAACCGCAAACTCGTCAAGTCGTCATAGTAATATAGGTAGGGGTGTCAACTACAAGTTCGTTTGTTGTTTGGTTTCACGCACGCTTAATAGCTTAGGAAAGCGACTTTCTTATAGCGATGTGCAATTGAATAAAAATACTCGAATCGTTAAATTGTTGAATGATTCCAATATATTCGTAATATTTATAACTATACAAAACAATTGATTCGTGAATCTAAAATATTTTGCGGTTTTATCAATGTGTCATCAAATACTGTTTAAAATATTCGATTACGATAAGAATAATAAACACTACCAACGAAAAGATTAACAGTGTCCTAGCTTTTATCTGCCTGATGTGGAAACGAAGCCATACCATTTTCGAAACATTCGCACATTGATTGTAGGCTACTATTTATAGTAAGAAGATTACGCAAATTATGGGTTGGATGTCTGGAATAAATGTATTAAATCATGAGTTACGAGGAAGCTTATAATAATAATATTTGGTGTTTAGAGTAAGTGAAATTTTACGATAATTATAATACCGGTGTTACTTTCTAATACATAGTAACGCCATCTGCCGGTTGGTTATAAATACAAAACTAAGTTTATCAATTACGCAAACGCTCTTATGTCATCTTGACGGCTCGTTTAAGCAGTTTCTTTAATTTTTATCAAGCACAATATAAATACCTGATTATCTATTGAGACCAGATTATGTAATAGTCCATTCCAAATAAAGAAATTCGTTATTCATCCGGAACGCGATAACGTTAACTACCATTACCGTGTCCGGAACGTTATCATCTCGTCTGTCGAGAGGTAGGGATGTTAAAAACAATCGATTTTTATTAATTTATTTTTATTTTCTTATAATCCATTTTTAATGGTCGATTTTCTTTATAATAATAATCGATTTTTAATGAATCGATTATATAAATAACACGATTCAATCGATTTTTATTTCAATTCATTAATTTCAATTTTATTCAAATGTAAAATTGTACTGAAACTTTTTAACAATAATTATACATATTTATTCATATTTTTTTAGTGTTTAATCTGAAAGTTTGAGGAAAAATTGTTCCATATTTTAATTTTTGAGACCATACGGTTGTCGTTTTCTTTTATGCTTATCGTTTAATTTTATTCTTATTAAAGTTTTATGGTACTGAAACTTTGTAGCAATTATTATTATATATCCTTATTGTTGATCCTGAAATTTTAAAGAGAAATTTGTTTTGGTTTTCAGTTTTGAAAGCAGAAGGTTGTCATTTTGGTTATGTTTTATACTTATCATTTTATTTGATTTATATTATGACAAATCGTTAATATTAATCTCTTAGTTTTATTATTAGTAGATAGTAAAGCATGCAGTTTTTCGTATAATAGAAAATCTAAATTTCCACAGAAATCGATTATTTATTCCTTTTAAAATCAATATTTGTCAAATCGATTTATATTAAAAATAGAAAAATCGAATTTTAAATAATCGATATTTTTCACTCAATGTCACATCCCTATCGAGAGGCACAATAGCTTAGAAATTTACTGTCAAATCTGTCAGTTTGACTATATGAGAGATTCAGGTGAAAATACTGCCAAGTTTCTGGAGTCTGGAATGTCAACGTTGTCCTCGCTCTTCTTACTAATCCGTAATCCGTTCATAGCATTCAAGAGCAACACTAATTAGACTACAGGACCAAGAACATGTTATGCAGCAAGGTTACTACAGTCCAATAAAACATAGCAATAAAATGTAGGCGCAGTACCTACCTATATTATTTCACCGAAAGCTAGTTATTTTGGTAGGTACCTATAAAACATTGAGTCAACCACTGATAAAGGCATTGTTTTGATAAGACGATTGTTTAAATATTTTTTACATAATTAATTATTCTTTTGTTTGCCTCAGGCGAAATCCTAGCTGTATTACACAACACAATGTAATCACAATGTGATTTTAATAAAAAAAATTGTCCTGAAGTGCTTTATAGGCACTATAGGAACTGATTAAATGTGCAAAGACTTTAAATAGTTCATTTTTCTCATTGTTTTTAATTAAAACTGCTTTAAAAGGTCTCGATACTTGACCACATACAATTTTAATGTAACACACCTATATTAAAGTAGGTACCTATGTCAAAAGCTTTACCTATACGTATGTGACACATAAATAGGTAGGTACTTAGTTTATTGTTGTCAAATATCTCATCATAAGTCATAACTATGACTACAGCTGTTATGGACTAACCTCAAAATCCAAGGCATCTTCAGCAAAATCGAACTCAATGAAATCCCTGGGTATTCCTTCTTCAACATCACAATCCATTCTGACACAGTTCACACAATGCATCACTTAAACAGGCATACTTCATTTAGTTGTTCTTGTATGTACGCACAGTACGCGGATACGTTTACTCATTGTTCTACAAAATCAATAACAATATCACGGTTTACCGCATACGTTACGCCAAGCGCCTAAAATCTTTAATTAGCTTAAATTGTGGACTTACTATTTACTGAATAGTAGTTCCGCTCCACTTTTGGATACATTGGAAACAACTTGTAAAGGTAATAAATATCTCATGTAATACTAGTCAGACGGCAGACCTCTCATAAGTTGGTACTGTAGTACAAGACACTAGACAGTCAAGCTGTTATTGTTCTCTCTTTCACTCGAATGTGTTAGAAAGAGAAATACAACGTAATGCAGTGATGACAGTAGAGCATTTGGTTGATTAACATATTGTTATCAAACAATGAAAACAGAGGTTTGTTCAGCTCATATCAATAATTTAATATAGATTCAGTATCTATTGTATTTGTGTATTTTAGCATTTCATAGATGGGATATAGTGTAGTACCTATAGGTACTTATATCATTTATTTTGACTCTGTATATAGATATAATTAGGTACATACTCACCTAAGTAGTTTGCAAAATATTTTTTTACGCCGCTGTGTTATCAGTATCACTTATCAAGTTATCAGTTATCAACTTACCATCCAGAACTTATTATGTTGATAATTTATTTTGTTATTGTTACTTATTACTGTTAAAAGCAGAAAGAATATTAACAAAATAGTAAATAGACAAGTAAGCACTATGCCTATTGTTATCATTGGTTTTTGCCACGCAATCGGAATCACTAAGTATATTATTTATAGAAAAAGCGTTACCTAATTAATCGTTAGCATAAAATAAGCATTAAAGCTAGGTAGATAACGTACAATTTCAATTCTATATATTGATGAATTAGTTTGAATTTCTCGATGTTGTTTGGTAAACCAATTAAGTGATAAGTACTCGGTCACACGGCTCAGTTATGTTTTGAAGAATATTTTGCTGTAGTAGGTACAGTACGGCTTAAGTTCAACTTATTGGTCTTTAGAACTTAGTTTCCGGTGTTGTCGAACGATTTACTTGTAAACATGTTTAAAAACTCACCTCTATTGGTTTTGGTCCGAATATAGCAGGAAAACAGTAAATTTCCTGTTCTGGCACAACCAAGGTCATTTTGAAATATTTATAAACGGTTCTTAAATAAAATTACACCACTGAGATTCACAATATTTTATTAAAACACTTAAATTAGTAAAAATTAAGTAACTGTTGTAAGCTGTTCTTATTTTTTAACAATTCCTCAGACGCCATGAGACGATCATTCTGTAAAAGAACAGGTTTCTCTAGTTAGATCGCATTTGAATTCCATCAAACGGTAAATAGTAAGCGTTTCGGAATAATTAATGTGGTCAAACGTACCGCGTTGTTTGATTTCTGTGTCAAATTTGTTTTCTTTCGCGGCGGTGTGACCTGTAATGAAGGTACTTAAATTTACTTTTCATAAGCATCAGATCGGATTTTTGCCAACAGGTCTAAATTTTTGCCTTCAGTAAACACAGCTTTCTTTATTGCCATTTTTATTGTGTGCGGGATTTAATAAATATTTGAACATAGAACTGGCACAGAACGGAACAGCTAGCTGTGGAGCACACTTTATTACCCATTTGGAGATAATAATTTGGGATTTTACGCATTTGTGTAGTGAGCTTCTATTCTTGACTACGACTTAAACATATGGTACAAATAACACGTTGAAGCTAAAGCACCTAAAAAGTTATTTAAAACAAAAAAGGTATCTCATAGAATGTAGTCGCAAAAGTTTTATTAACAAATTGTTAAAACGTGCTTGGGTATAACGATTTATGTTTATTTTCTAACTAAACTGAGTATTTCTAAACATTTTTAATATTCGTTCATATATCAATATCCAATTTCTTTTCAATGTAGGTAATAATAATAAAATAACAAATCAAATATCTAGACTTAAGCTCATGAGATTGTCGACATTTGGGATGTAAACTCGGCAATCTGTGTGTCCATTAGTCATTAAAGGCAATGGCCTAATTGGCGCTCCTGGCCAACGACCATTTTAAGAGGCTCACGTTTGGTTTGTGGCGTAGTGTGGCGTGTGCGGTTAACCGACTGCCACGCCTGAGGTAGTGGGTTCGATTCCCGCACAACAAACATTTGTGTGCATGAACATGGATGTTTGTCTTGGTCTGGGTTTTCTATGTATAATATGTATGTATTTACAAGAAAAAATATATAATGTATGTTTATCCATTGTCTAGTACACATAGTACAAGCTCTGCTTAGTTTGGGCTAGATGGTGTTGTGTGTATGTGATAGAATATTATTATAATAAAAAATAAAAAAGGCTTGATGCAGAAAGCGGTGCTGCTAGACAAGGCACGCGTTGTGTGGAGGATCTTGTCTCTAGCCTCCCCTAGCACCTCAGTTTCTGTTCCCGAAGCCGGTGGATCTTCATACTTTTTATATTTTAAGTGTTTTCTTTATATTTAAAAGTATATGAATTATTATGATTCTTTAAAAAAATTACTAATGATTATAGTATAACGACATTGCGTGCTTTTATTTGTAAACTTTGGCCTAAACGTTTGGTTGGGTGAAATGATGGTAAAATAAAATACGTTTATTTTAATAATGTCTGCATTATTTGACTCAGAAGAAACCTCTTTAGAAAAGGCCGAATGAGTAACTTTGTTTACATAAATCTATCAATAACCTTTCCAATCATGACGTACATTTTATAATAAATTTGAAATGGTAAATATAAGACATTCCAAATCGTAGTGACAGTATGTATTCTTATCGATGGGAATGACTATTTTCACCAAATCTCAATCTAGGTTAATTCTTTAACCAAATGTTTTTAACTGGTACATTTATGCCGGTACTCAGGATCCCATGTCGAGTGCCGCTTCTTACGTTATTGGCGTATGAGACAAAAGGATAGATATAAATTATCGGTTACTGTAGTAACGTATAGAGTGAACTTAGTAAAGAAATGTATATTCACATATTTCATTACGTCTCGTTGGCTTTATTATAGATACTCAATTTAAGAACATAATACTCTGAATATAAGAAACAAACTCTTTATTATTGCGTGGCACACAATCAAACCGGCCCACCAGCCTGTGGCTTGTCTGCTATGTCATTAAAGAATATAGAAAAGTTATTTATCCCCAATTTTATGCGTATATTTACCAAAAATATACCAAATATTGGTATCAACCTTCCTGGGGTCAGTAGTCGGCTAGCACGACTTTGTTACCAAGTGCGGGTGGCGACAGCGCACGTGCTGCAGCAGCTTGGCGCGCGTGGCGTACTGGCGCGGGCACGCGGCGCACGCCGCCGGCGAGCACGGCCGCGTGCCGCCCTCTAGCGGCGCCGCGCGGACCTTGTTTGTTACCAAGTGCGGGTGGCGACAGCGCACGTGCTGCAGCAGCTTGGCGCGCGTGGCGTACTGGCGCGGGCACGCGGCGCACGCCGCCGGCGAGCACGGCCGCGTGCCGCCCTCTAGCGGCGCCGCGCGGACCTTGTTTGTTACCAAGTGCGGGTGGCGACAGCGCACGTGCTGCAGCAGCTTGGCGCGCGTGGCGTACTGGCGCGGGCACGCGGCGCACGCCGCCGGCGAGCACGGCCGCGTGCCGCCCTCTAGCGGCGCCGCGCGGACCTTGTTTGTTACCAAGTGCGGGTGGCGACAGCGCACGTGCTGCAGCAGCTTGGCGCGCGTGGCGTACTGGCGCGGGCACGCGGCGCACGCCGCCGGCGAGCACGGCCGCGTGCCGCCCTCTAGCGGCGCCGCGCGGACCTTGTTTGTTACCAAGTGCGGGTGGCGACAGCGCACGTGCTGCAGCAGCTTGGCGCGCGTGGCGTACTGGCGCGGGCACGCGGCGCACGCCGCCGGCGAGCACGGCCGCGTGCCGCCCTCTAGCGGCGCCGCGCGGACCTTGTTTGTTACCAAGTGCGGGTGGCGACAGCGCACGTGCTGCAGCAGCTTGGCGCGCGTGGCGTACTGGCGCGGGCACGCGGCGCACGCCGCCGGCGAGCACGGCCGCGTGCCGCCCTCTAGCGGCGCCGCGCGGACCTTGTTTGTTACCAAGTGCGGGTGGCGACAGCGCACGTGCTGCAGCAGCTTGGCGCGCGTGGCGTACTGGCGCGGGCACGCGGCGCACGCCGCCGGCGAGCACGGCCGCGTGCCGCCCTCTAGCGGCGCCGCGCGGACCTTGTTTGTTACCAAGTGCGGGTGGCGACAGCGCACGTGCTGCAGCAGCTTGGCGCGCGTGGCGTACTGGCGCGGGCACGCGGCGCACGCCGCCGGCGAGCACGGCCGCGTGCCGCCCTCTAGCGGCGCCGCGCGGACCTTGTTTGTTACCAAGTGCGGGTGGCGACAGCGCACGTGCTGCAGCAGCTTGGCGCGCGTGGCGTACTGGCGCGGGCACGCGGCGCACGCCGCCGGCGAGCACGGCCGCGTGCCGCCCTCTAGCGGCGCCGCGCGGACCTTGTTTGTTACCAAGTGCGGGTGGCGACAGCGCACGTGCTGCAGCAGCTTGGCGCGCGTGGCGTACTGGCGCGGGCACGCGGCGCACGCCGCCGGCGAGCACGGCCGCGTGCCGCCCTCTAGCGGCGCCGCGCGGACCTTGTTTGTTACCAAGTGCGGGTGGCGACAGCGCACGTGCTGCAGCAGCTTGGCGCGCGTGGCGTACTGGCGCGGGCACGCGGCGCACGCCGCCGGCGAGCACGGCCGCGTGCCGCCCTCTAGCGGCGCCGCGCGGACCTTGTTTGTTACCAAGTGCGGGTGGCGACAGCGCACGTGCTGCAGCAGCTTGGCGCGCGTGGCGTACTGGCGCGGGCACGCGGCGCACGCCGCCGGCGAGCACGGCCGCGTGCCGCCCTCTAGCGGCGCCGCGCGGACCTTGTTTGCGCCTGCAACACCCAACATTACAATACTTGTTTTGTCTTAATCTCTCCGGTCACTTGGAAAACAACGACGCCCGTCGCCGGTTGTCGTGTGTTTCCTATCTGAAAAGATAATATCACCAGGTTTCTGAAAGGCTAATCAGTAATCTGTGATGTATCAAAATCACACTCAAAGTCAAATTATTTGATTAGCTGTTGTTAATTTAGTCCGCTAGCAATTGACATGCGGTTGACCGTTTGGAAACAAATATATGTGCTGATTTTAGCAATCGGTTGTACATCAACGAAGTAGGAAGTATTGAGTCTTAGTGGCACACCGGCGGCCGGACACAATAGGTTTTTAATGTTGTCTGGCACTCAAAGACTTGACTAGTTAATGTAACTAGATTGAAAAACACATAATGCGTAGCAGTACGAACAGTCAGCAACTCAAGTTAATGCCCTTTCGATTGCCAGATTCCAAGTGTCTCCACTTTTAAAATGATAAAATATATATTAGGAAATAATTAAAATATAGTTGATATAATCAAAATTCAAATATACAGTATCTTATCTTATCTTATCTTGTGTGGGGGTCAGTCAGTACAGACCGGCGACACTTCGACCCAGTGAGATCTTTTGTGTCGACTTCCCCAATAACGACTGCCATAGATGTTCATGGCAGTCGGGACGGACGGCTTAACGTGCTCTCCGAGGCACGGAAAATATACAGTAAGTATATATAAGAATTAGGATTATTAATTCATAAACTACTTTTCCTTTGTTAATTGTTTAGCTACATATGTGGCTGACAGTACGACGTATCGGGACTGCTGTAATATTGGGGCAGATGGTGCACACATCTGTCCCGGGTAAGCCCGACATAAACTCTCCGCTCCCCTTTTTCTCGTTGTGAGTTATGCGTAAATATATTCATCTACGTTAACAAGACAAAAAAGGTGGCGCACGGATAATGTCTAACGGGCCGCCATCTTGTGCTCTCGCTCTAATAGTCGGTTGACATTTCACAGGCATGCTGCGACGCTGAAGTGTAAGTACCTGGGTGATGCACGGTGACGTGTCTGTCGCGCTTGGCAGCGGTGCGGTATACCTTGGGGCAGGCGGCGCACGGGTAGTGTCGCACGCGACGTTCCATCGGCACGCGCGCCGCCGCCATCTTGTGCACCCGCCACAGATGGTTCACCAGCATGCCACGACGCTACAATTAACCCACAACTCTTAAAATGTTTAAAAGGATCCTAACTTGATCATAATTTTAAAAGACGTACGTTATGAAAAACACGTCATAATCACCGATACGAAAACTGGATCACGTTCCATTCCTATATTCATAGATAATTCAGTCTTCATAATGTCTTTACTTTTATTTTATGTCACTAAGGTGGCAAGCATGCATACGACCTGCTGAGATTGCCGCTGTGCCCAAACCCTAGGTAAGTTTGGGCACAGCGGGAATCTCACGTAAACGTATCAAAATACAGGCAACAAAACTGAACTACCTGCCTGCCAGCCTGGAATTCATTCTGGCTGTTATTTATGTAGGTAATAGTTACTCCTGCACTCGATGTCTATCTATGTATTTGTGATCCTATTGATAGAAATATGTGCATTATGTTGTAAAGTTATGGATGAATTTGCTATGTTAAATTTTAAATTGACGCCTCGTTGTAATCGCTAGTAAAATGCTACGTATCCACTTTTTTCCCAGATGAGTATTATTTCAACTTTCAGGTACAATTATCTATAGAACATTGAAGGAGCAATCTTAGAGAAGTTTAACTGTAGTCACGTTACGTCGTAAGGTTACCCTGAATTTTACTTCATCACAAATTTTATTTAAAAATTAGGATGTAAGCTTTACAAACGTTCAAATAACGGGTACAAATAACATCTAAACTAGAATCAATCATATGTAGATCATACGAATTTTTGTCCGTGTGAAATTCAAGTCAGCGCGATAGCAGTGGCGAGGAGACTACTATCCCGTCCGTACAGTGTATACCTAATCGTATAACTTACCTTAAAAGAATGTGGACACTGTTCACAGAGGTATGGCGTCGGCTTATCAGCTGTCTTGGTACTAGGCATGTTATTTTCATTCTGAAAGAGATTGTTAGTGCATTTGGTGATAGACAAGTCAAGGGACCATCAGACACAAGGTGATTAGCATGGCTATGTTCCCTTAATTTGCTTGAAAGTAATCATATGTAATATTATGTATTCGAATAGCAGCGTATTATATTGGCTCTATTTGTTAGCAGTGTTGCCAGTCAGATTGATACATCTAAGATTTGTTATTCATATTATTAAATAATAAAGGAATTTACTATGAGAAAACGCTGAATTATTTTTATATTTCCAGGTCTATTTTATCTAAGAGTGTCAATATAAGACGCTCAAGTATAATTTCATTCTAATGTTGCACATAAAATTAAATTTAGAAAATTTACTTTTTCATTTTCTTCTGCCTGTTTTTCATTCGAATGTTGAGTGAAAATATGTAGTGCTAATTGTTCCTTATTTGGGAAGACCTTCTTACACTCACATTCAAATTGTCGCGCACGGCATTCGCTGTAAACAAATAAAATTATATTATTATGAGTTTATTTGAACTACATATTTCCCGCGTGCAGTAAAGGCAAGTTTATACAGCTTAGAGATCAGGTACATCTGTCAGCCGGACCCGTAGTAGCAATATTTGTGTAAGTAAATAAAAACTCTTTTAAAATCTGGACAGAGGCCCAGTATTTAGGCGTAGTGGTGGCGGCGGGACAAAACTTGTGTGATCCACAAATGGTTGTTCCGAGTCTTTGTGTCCGTTGTTCAAATGTTTGTAAAGTCCCCGGCGACACAGCATTTATTCCTAATGCGCGAGTTGTATTATTAAATAAAATACAAATAATTAAAAAAGACATCTACTTTTGTCTTTTTAAACGGTACTACTTACGTATATGCAAAAAAAGTATGATATAACTTTGTTACTAATTACAACATTGTAGGTATATCTAAGGACCCTAGTATATCCAAGTGTGAAACTCAACCTAATAACTTACTTTACATGTTGTCGCTTCTTCCCTTTGACAAGCTGTTGTCTGCAATAAGGACACGGTGTCAGCGATGGTTCATTTAATTTCTCCTGAAGCTTTTTCTATAACAAATATTAAATCTATATTTTACGAAATAATTCTAGAATGGAGTGTTCTTAGATACACACGAACATCAATATATTTTCCGATTTTTATATAACCATGAACTGTTTTGTCTTCTTGTTTGCTATGTACTAACATACATCTATATGGCTTTGAAAAGAGTTGTTGTAATGCCAACGAAGGAGTTGCGATCTTCCGCAGGGTGTACTTGACCAGCGGAGTATTCTACTTTAATTGAAATCTACTGTCTTAACTCGTAAATCTATACCCCAATAAATAATAATAATGTTAGGCGAGTTAACACTGCGAACCGACATTACACACTATACACTGGGAAATAATGAGGTTAGTGGGGCTTTTTAAGTATTACAAATAAACAAACCTTATTATTATCAGTGTTTGGTGAATCAGCTTTGTTGGAGGATCCATTTGCAAATCCCAGATCACTTGTTAAAGTATTCTCACTCTCTAATCCATAGGGATTAAATACTTCACACCTGGAGTTTCCTGATATGTAGAGACTAGGCATTCGGTCTGTATCAAATAAGTTTGTAGAAAAGTCCAAACCATTGGAGTAGTTCTGAAAACTCTCATCAGAAGGTACTCTATTGTCGTCGGTGTTCAAAGATGAGTTCAAACTAGCTTCAGGTAGCGTTTCTGTACTGGATATTGTGTCACTTAAACAAAATTGTTATAGTATTATTTTTGTTAATAAGATATACCGATCAGTGAAGTGAGAATTCATAATTTAATAGCAATATACCTATATTTTACATATTTATATATAAGTATAATAGGCCTGCAGCAGTCAGTCAGTACTGCTAGACATATGTCCCGTCGCAAGCTTCTACTGGCTAGGTATTTATTGCCTGTATAATACTCTAGTCAAATATGTGTGGCAAAAATGATGTGTACCAAAATAGTAAGAAATTATAATAGCTAGGCTAATGTACCTTTTGCTAAGCTTCTTTTCGCAATTATGTGCAACGTGGCGTCGTAGTCTGCGAGTAAAATAAAAAGAATATTAATTAATGATTAAATAACATTTATATATGTATGTACTAACAGAAAGTAAAACTCACGTAAATATTCTAGAAAAAGTTCGCGAACAGTAACGGCATCGATAACGTCGTCTGACAGCTAGATTATCCTCCTGTAATAGGATTAAAAGCATATAGAATATTGCTTTACGAATTGAAACCTATAACAGAGCTTTAAGGAGCGTGGAAGTCTGACTGATTAGGCTTCTGGGTTCATTAGGGATACGCTGTGTAGCTAATCTTAGTTCATGCGTTGGCAACACAGTTACTTCTTTTTTTAAGAGTGCAGACGCGGGAGGTATGTCTCTGGTGTATCCAGCGGGCATACATTACGGAAATCACTTTACAAGAGCAAGTCTTTTAAACAATATTAATTAGCCTGCCTCGGTGGCGCAGCGGTTGTGAATGCGACTGTTATGTGTGAGGTTTAATGTTTGATTTCCAGGTTGGGTAAAATGTTGTTGGGTATTCTTGTTAAGAAACTCTTAGTAGCAGCAACGCAGACTTGCTTTCTATTAGTTACTCAAAACTAAGAAAATTTTCTTTTTAAAGCCTATCAACATACGAAATAGTTTTATAATGATTACACATGGCAGATCAATCAACAATATAGATATGGCCTATGGTCAAACCATAGGCCATATCTATATTGTTGATTGATCTGATTATACAAATGATTGATAATAATACCTGATGAAAAGTGTTCATGTGTCGCTGCAGCAGAGTCGCCGAAGACATTTCGCGTTGACATTCATAGCACCACCACGACCTTTGAGTTGATGACGATTCTAAAACCACAAGTGTATTTTAGGCAAGGCATCCTTCAAAATATAATTATACCTTGGTTAGGATAATCATTGAAATTACACGATACTTTTATACCGAATCCAGCTGTCACTAATACTATCGTCGATGATTCCAATCTGTCGTACAGCCACAGGTTAGAGAAGTTATTCACTCCTTTAGAGAAACGAAGAACTAAACGAACGTTCTTAACGACCTTTTTAATAAATTATCTACGGCAGTCTAATGTACTTCTTTAGAAGTTTCATGAGAGTACTACAGACAGTACGCAGCGACTCAGCTGTGCGTTGTCAGCTGAGTCGCTTAATGCAGTCCATACACTTTAGCAATGTCAGAAGTCTTCCTGCCATTAGTAAAGTGTATAGGCGTCATTTACCCTTTACTAACAGGTGGGCTGCTGATTCATCTACCACTGGAGGCAATAAAAACAATACTGATTCATTACCTCAGAGTCCCAAAATGTGTCTTGCCTCCAATAGAAAAGAACGCCACTTCCTTCGGTCTTCGATCGTCGTAGTTAAGACTATTTAACATATTTTAATTTATCTGAAGTGTCGGAAGGACTACCTATATATTTCTATGGATAACCAATGTAACAATATTAAATTACCTGATTCAATGCTTTTAGTAGGACCTAATAACCCATAATCTACTGCATATTTTTTACTGTAACCTAGCATCAGTTGTTTCCTCGATGGCACTGCTTCTATCGTGATAACAAACAACTCATTGTTTTCTTCATATATCCACAAATTCGCCGTATTGTCGTCTCCTAGGGGCACTAATCCAATCCAATTGGCTTTATCTAAAAATAGACATTAAGACATTTATTCATTAAGAAATTAGATTTTTTAAATGTGTTATATTTTTTATATGAACAGAAAACTTGTAAAATCTATGCTCTAAAAAATTTAACCATACCTTTATCTGATACATCAATAAGTGTGTTTAATCCATCCTCATCTCTCAGTAAAAATACTGGTGTTTTATTTTCTATTGAAGCCATAATTAGTTCATTTGTTTCTGCACTGGATAATTTGTGTTTTACTCCTGGAATATTAATTAAAAACATAACTATTGTTGTTGAATTTGGATTAGGCGAAGGTGATGATGATCAATGAATATTTGAATCCTATTAGTAGGAATTTAGATGTCAATTGTTTGATTAGATAATTTATACATTACTGTTTACATTGTGATACAAAACAATGTTAATTTGAAACTGTTTTGTATCATAATGAAAATTACCTAACTAATATATCTAAAAATAAAAAGTCTGTCTGTGTGTCCACTTAATTCTTCTATACTACACTTGTATTTGAAGTGATTCCAACTGTCATTTGGAGATATTGTGCATAAAACATTCCAGTTTGCTTTATTGATAGTAGGGAAAGTCTTTGTTTTGTAATCATCATGCCAAAACGTCTTGCACAAAAATAGTAAGTTTTGCGTTGTTCGTTTAATATTAAATTGTTAAATTTACGAAACTATGCAAAGCTGGAGACGATCGCTAGTTGTGAAATTAACTTTGTTTAGTTTACCTTGTACAGGGCCAAATCGTGTGTGTGGAGGCAGAACACGCCGCGGTGATATTATGTCTTTCCGACGTATCTGTAGCAAGGTTGGCAATACTGCAATAGCACGCGGCAGTATACTCCGATCTGGTATGTGTACTGTAATTCAATACTAAAGGTTTATTTATAAGTACTACAGTAAATGCTCTGTATCTCTGCTATGCTGAGTAAATACTCAAATAGTATTTTTTCATTGTTATTGGGTAGAGAGAATAATTATAGTTTGATTGCATAGAAATCCTTTAGATTGTTAAAGACTGCACTTCTGTGCATATTATATAATATTAGCTGTTTATTATACTGCCCCATTGCTGGGCACGGGCCTCTTCTCTTTGTGAGAAAAGTTAGGCAATAGCCCACCATGCTGGCCCAGAGTGAGTTGGTACATTTCATATATGTTCAAGAACATTATGGAGAACTTTGAGACATGCAGGTGTTTTGCTTCACAGTTAAAGCGAGTGATCATTAACTCTTTAATATGCGCATAACTTCAAAAAGTCAGGGACGTGCCTTGGGATCGAACAAATTTTGCTGGCTTTGATTGTCAGTCCCACTTATACTTATAGGGGGCGAGCCAATTGCCATTTTTAGATATGTTTTCTAACAGAAAAATATACTTGTCCAACCCAGACATTGAATCCAGGTTCTTATAATTGGTGATTTTAATGACATATGTACAAATGCACAAGGGACTTTTTCATTTCTGGAAATACCTTAGCAAGTGCTACATGCCTTAAGAATTATAATAAATATTTAATTCATGGCAAAGTAAAAAATGTATTCATCATCATCCATCCATAAAATTTAGATAATAACCTACCATAATTTTGTATCCCTTTTTTCTTATTTGTTAAGCTAACATCTTGATCGTAAATGTTGGTCAGTGATGATGTAGTTAGTTCTGTACCAGTAGTTTCTACTGAGAATCTCTTCAAATTCACACCTGATGTTAAAATGGACGGTATAATATGCCTAAGTGGAAAGGATGCCTGAGTTTGTTTATGATCTGGTTTGTAGCTCTTGTCTGCTTTTATTTCAAGAAACTTAACAGCTGGCTCTGGACAAGCATCTGCAAACACTTTTACTAATAAAGTCACCAATAGTAGTTTAAAAGGCCTTTATTATGAGTAATTTTCACACATCTTCCAATATTCATGAATATGTAAATAATCAGATTAGGTATCTTAATTATTAAGATATACATATATAAACTATGCACTTATGTTAGGTTTCAGGTTAAGTTTAAATCTAATGCCATAGGGGAATAATGACTTCAGATATTTTTGCACAACTAATATGCAACTTAGTACAGGTACAGTAAATATATCGCCTGCAACTTAGTACAGGTATAAACACTGCATACACTCTAATATATCTAATTACTATCACATAATCTATACATTACAATTAGTGACTAAGAGACAATGGCTATACATGCAATTGAAGGCAAAATAAATAAAATATTTCTTTTATTTTTATTTATTCTAATTAACAAAAATGTTACCTATTAACAGTTCATGTTGCACTGTTTCTTCTTTACTATTTATTTGTTGCAACAATTGCTTATGATTGTAATCCATGATCTATAAAATACATTTACACCATTAATAATCATATCACCTAATAAACATTGCAAACTGTAACAACAGCGATATAATTTTAGATTTTATCATACAGTTGACTTGACTTACATTATTCATTATGTGCAGAGGGAAGACTTGTGGATCATTAGGTTTTAAGTTTGAATCCATCTGTAGTAAATATAGCTGAGGGGTTCCACCATCAGCAATTTCCGAATTAGAGTGAGGTATACCTGTAAAAAAGAAACATAAAATTGACCACAATAAAATTAATCTAGAGCAACATGATTACTTACCGATTATGACAAGTAAATACTTACTCATTTTTATTATTTTGTCTTCAATATTTCAATTATGAATTAACCGGTTTTATAACATACGCGGAATAGATAAGTATTTATACGTTAATTTCTTAATTTTCTAAGTCTTTGAAATCATATTCGGCCTCTGGGAAGAAAATAAACTATATTAAATTTCCTTGCAAGTTTTGACCGGAGTATACAAATATACAGACACACTATACAAGTATGCATACGACATTTAGATAAAATTTAACACCGTCCCAATCGTATCCATGAATAAATTATATCTATTATATATTAGAACACGAACCATAATATTTTCAATTTTTCATGATCGTACGACGGCTACAAGCCCGAGTATATTTATATTCTTTGCTACGGGCTATAGCCTATATCATTTGTGTACATACATCCAGTGTTGTCAACCCTCATTTTAGAAAGATCACAGATTAATACAGTGCTAATAAGTGCAAATAAAATTAATTGACAGAAATTGGTAGATTGACCACAAATGAAAATCAGTGGATTTACCTATTCTACAACTTTAGTTTAGCAGATTTTTGGGGATTAAGCATACAACGCATACAACGTTAATATTATACTATTTCAACAAAGATATGTAGTTTCACTATTATTTACAAAGCCTTGATACAACACAATTCCCCATTTATAATAAGAATAGTCACAATAGTTTCTATAACTGTAAAACTGTAAAACAGTCTTACTGCGACAATAAATTATTCAGTTATTAATGGTAATACATAATACGAATGAATTTAAGGAAATATTATTTTAAGAGACAAGTATTTTATTTCTAGAAAGTAACGTTTACTTTACAAGTAATTGGCTTCAATAAACCCATGTCAAAATAATTTATATTTTGTAAGGTCTGTGCACAGAATACATAAAAATAAGAATCTGTGTCGTACTTTTGTATCTTTAGATTCTATAGTTTTTTTAGTGGTTGATTGACTTACAACTTCTGAAGTTTTGCAGAAATAATTAATTTTTAGTTACTTTATCTGTAATAAATATAATAAACGTGGATTTATGCTATCTGAATAACTAAAGTGATAGTTTTAATACGAATAGTAACTTTTGTGTTGATATTTCATTGTGATTATGTGCAAAAATAGGTTTTCATAATTTGCTACAAGTACTTTTATCCAAGTTGCATATTTTGCTAGCATTTATTGTTTATGTCGAATATTTTTTATATGAGCTTACAACTAATTAAAAGTGAAGAATTATCTCAGTAAATGGACATGAAGTAAGTAGCTTGGAAAAATAATGCAATGTACGCTCCAGATAACAGAAGAAAGGAAGCCAGAGATGTTATTTATCGTAGTAATTCAAGTCTTGACTTGATATATGCTGATCATCCTTCGGGGAATGGCTTGCGACGTGAGTATGGCAGTCATGGTTCAATCGATGTAATCGGAGGAGCGAATGAACGGATGCCCGCGATGGTTCATAGTTACAGTGGTGTGTCGGCACCTGACAAACCAGCAGGCCTCAACCGTACGGTTGACAGAATTTCTGATGGCCATAACACTGATCATGCAGACGGGCCACCACCTAGATCGAGTGCTAGCCCAAAACCACGACTTAAACTGAACAAACTCTGGGGTGGCGCAGCACCCGCACTGCCCCGACAACCGCTTGAAGATGGAACTGTTTTAAGTATATCAGATGGTAACAAAAGAAAGCAGTTTGCTCACTATGACTGTCAATCACTTATGGCTAACTTGAGTTATGCTGCTGAAATCCGTGGTGCATTGCTAAGCAGAAGACGCAACACAACAACAGGAGCATCAGCTGCATCATTACTTGCAACTCGTGGACTTCCTCCAGGAGAAGATGCTGTACCAGATACTGGAGATGGCAGATCAAATGAATTAGTAGAAAGCTGTCCATTTTTTAGAAATGAATTGGGAGGTAAGTCCAGCATTTGAACAATTAGATAATATGACTATGTATAGCAGCATACAATGTATGTAGGTATATGCACATATTATCTTTTTGCAATACTTTTTATTTACTATAAAAAATAACCTTTGTGTTATCTGTGAATCAGGTGACACACATTCTGCTCTCACACTTAACATTGTTAATGTAAGAATGAATTATTTATGACCAATAGTTATGATAACATAGAAATTCATAATCACCAGTGATCGGAGTAGGTAGATTGATTTTTGGTACTTGTATCATAAATGCACACAGAAAGAATAACATGGATAAGCCATTTTCCCGGAAAGTAATTCCGGTATTTCCGGATTCAATTAAATATTGTTAATGTTGGTAGTGATATTATTCCTACTCAATTCAAAATTTAAAGGAAGGTATCAAAACTAAATTAATTCATTATTTATCTGTTGAATAATAAAAACAATCGAATTCCGATCGAAGCTTTAATTTTTATTTTTAGCCTTTTATGGCTAGAACTTTTATAGATAGACATAAATTGTTGCACTTAAATTTAAATATTTTCATAGGGGTCATGGTAATTTGCATTAAGGGTAGAATAAATGACGGGGCCCCATAGAGGGCCAATGCCTGCTGGGGTCCTGAGACTGTTCTAAGGATGCACCACGACTCTGAAACGTAAAGGGCATACGAAGGAACAGGTTGATTTTAGTCAGATTTTAGGACCAAAAAAAAGGGGTAGAATAAAGAAAAAAGATAAAAATCAAGATTGTTTATTGTTAAATATGTACATTTTACATTTATTCACATTTTTAATCTTCATCGATTACAATGTCAGCATCCTGGTAATCCTGATCTTTACAATTAAAATATATAACTATGAGTTTCTCTATATTTTCTATTTTCAACCTATTTCTTTTAACATCTAAAGTCCATTTATAAATGGAAAAAGACCGTTCTACATCTGACGATGTCAAAGGAGCAAATTTTAAAAAAGGTATTAAATTATGTGCTTCATTTTTTTCAATGGCCTCACTATATTCTCTAAGTGTGTCTAAATCTGGGTTTCGTTCCATAACACGTTCTATTTTATTTTTTATATTTTCTGAATTGCACTGATTTATAGCATCTCTGACGTTGTCAAATGCTAAAAGTGAATCTGTCAACGATAAATTATGCTTTTGCAATTCTTTTAAAGACAAATGAATTATAAAATAATTGTCTTTAATGTAATTTAAATCTTCTTTTAAATTTTCTTTTTCTATAATATTTTTTGCCTCTCGAATAGATACCGCATCAGAGCTGCTTAAACAAGATAATACTTCTTTTATTTTTTCAAAGTTTTGAGCGTAATAAAATGCTGCCTCTAACCAAGTGCCCCATCTTGTAACAACTGGTTGGGGAGGTAGCGGCAAATCTGGATATTTTTCTTTTAAAATTTTGACTCTACTTGGGGCTTTCAAAAATACCTTTTTAACATTTGCTATTAAAATGTTAACATCGTGATATTCTAACCTAATTTGCTCAGATACGCGATGAAGAGAGTGCGCCAAACATGTTACGTGCTTCATTTCAGGTAAGTATTGTTTTAAATTTCGTCCTGCAGACAGCATATATGCAACGCTATCAGTGCAGAGGACAAGAATGTTACCTACCTTCGATTCAAAAGAATCTTCCCAAAAGTTTTCCAAACATTCTAACACAAATTGCGTGATTGTTTGTCCATTAACTACAGTTAGCATTTTACATGCTACCAAATAAGGTCTAGTCAAATTGCTAGGATGTAATGGTTTTATTAAAAAATGGACTATATAGCGACCTAAAAAGTCTGTCGTTTCATCTAATGATATCCATAGTTTCTCATTTTTATAATTTTGCCGAATCGAATTGATTTTATTCTTAAAAAACTTGTCCAAGTAAACTTTCCGTAACTGTGATTCATCTGGCAGAGTACGATTAGTACACGTACAACAACAGGTACTACACATATATCTTTTAAAGAAATCTTGAAAAGTAGTATTTTTCATCTGAGACCACGGAATATTGCACAAAATGAGAAATTTTATAAGATCGAAATAAAATTCCTCTTCGGGCCGCTTAAACTTTCCCTGGTGTACTGCTCCTTCGATATGTCTTTTAACGTTTCCTTTATTTATGGTTTTCAAATGGCTTTCACATTTTGAACAGTATATTGTACCACTAGCGTGATCGTAAAGTAGTTCGGGATGACCGGATATCCATTTTTCTACAGTTTCAGCCTTGACGTTTGCCTTATCTGAACTTTGTTTTAGAGATGGAACCTCGTATATATCACCTAAAACAAAGACATGAAAAAATTACATTTTATTTAGTTTATTTAGCTTACTCCGTTTGTTATATTTTTCGTGGATCAAATTTAGTCATTGAAATTTCACCCTCTTCCTGTCAATCCAAAATGGCTGCCGCTACAAGATGGCGTACAATTTTTTTTTTTTTACAATTCCATCAATATATATATATATCAAATGAAAGGGCTTGTTACGTAGAATATTTTGTAGAGAAGTAGATAAGCCTATAGTAATTTATTTTACCAATACATTGCAAGAGGACACAGGGCATTCAAATTATATACGGATTCCAGTAAAATGTCGGTTAATAGTGGAGTTAGCTGAATTGCGACTACATTACTAGAATATCATAATTTTGTTTCGCACTAAGCTCACTGGTTCATACTCTATTAAAGATTTAACAATATTAAGACTCATGGTATGTTCAGCAGGTTAAGCGAACAAACACAATACTAAAAATATTCTTATAGTACATCCAAACATGCTTTATACTCCTTGTAACTAGTAAAATATTACTTACCAAAGCTTGGTTTAAATATGTAGATCCAATTCAATAGTGAAAAATCTGAGTCCGTATATTCGAGCCAAATCGTGGTTTAGAGCAGATTCCAGAAGTCAGTATGTACACAAGCCAGGGTCAAGTAACGTTTTCACAACACAGTAACAAACAAAGATGCGCACTCTACGAACCGAAGTAAACGAGTGAGCTACCTGGCATGTCGTCGGCGGGCGTACGCATTGTTCTGATAACCGGTTATTGTACCACCCATGATCCTTTGTTCTGATTGGTCGTTGGGTTTTGTCGAATCTGTGACTGTGTGCCGTTAAAAAAAATATGAAGAATAATAAAGAATAATATTGCTCATTTTATTACAACTCCTACCTTTTTTTGAGGATGGCAAATCATCAAATGACTCCTTCCACTCTGGCAGAATAAAATTCCTACATAAGTTCCGGTTTTTTTTTAATAATCCACCAATTCCGGAGGAATGTCCATATTAATATATACGTTTCGGATCAATGACCCCATTTCAATCTACCTACTCCGATCACTGATAATCACACATGTAATAATTGTCAAGACCAAATTGGAAACATCTTAATGATGTTACTGTTTATGCATTTTCTAGGATATTAAATGTAATATAAGATCTGCTTCATGTTTAATGTTACATGTTGGTTGGAAAGCATAATTGTACTTAAGTGGCAGGATGCTGCCCAATTGCTGCTCCATGTTGGGCCATTTCCCTCAGTTGACTTTTATAATTAATATAGCACTTGAGTTTATTTCAGTATGAACATCTTTACCTAAACCAATGCAGTAGATAAATAGCTATCATAAGGTATGAAATGGCTTTAAGACTGATTATCATCATTCATTTTGATAATGATGTCTTTTTCTCAGGTCATTAAGTGTAGAGCTAAGTAGTTGTTGAAATTAGTAGTAGTGGTAATTTCTAACAAATAGGCTTCATAAAAAGAATAAGAATAATGTGATTATGCCTGTAATATTTCTTCCTAGCCATACTGTACCAAAGATTCTGATGTAATCTAAGAAAGTGCTAGGAATTAAAAAAACAATCAAAATCTTATAAATAACATTCTCAATGTTATTACTATCAAACATATTATATATTATACGAGGGTGCGTTTTTAAGTTCGCGGAATGGAGGGTATGGAAGGTAATGGGGGTGCTTGTTTAGTCACTAACGTGTTTAGCAACTAATAATTAGTATATATACATACCGAGTATTATCATAATGAGGTCATTAGTCTTTGAACTATCGTCCCTCAAGCAACTCAATCTGGAAGAAATTGTGAAGTATGGAGAAAATCGAGTTCCGCGCCGTTATAAAGTTCCTTACCAAGCAAGGAAAAAATGTTCAAACCATTTTGGAAGAGATGTCATCTGTATACGGGGACTCTTGTCCAGGAAAAACCATGGTATACAAGTGGCACAACCTCTTTAAGCAAGGCAGGGAATCAATTGAAGACGATTCCCGGCCTGGGCGGTCTGTTGAGGTCACCGCTCCAGATCTTATCGAAAAAATCGAAAAATTAATATTGGAGGATGCACGTTTGAAGAAAAAACAAATCGCAGAGATGGTTGGAGTATCTAAAACGACCATTTTCAAGGTTCTCCATGATCATCTCGGCATGACAAAAGTCAGTGCAAGATGGGTGCCTAGAATGCTCACACCGCCTCAAAAACAGAAGCGCGTCGAGTGTTCGCGTGCGTTTTTGAGCCAGTGTAATGAAGACAAGGATGGTTTTTTGGAGCGAATTGTTACTGGGGATGAAACTTGGGTTCATCACTATGAACCTGAGTCTAAACAAGATTCCATGCAGTGGCATAAAAAGGGTACACCACCGTCTAAGAAATTCAAGGTGTCGCAATCGGCGGGAAAGCTCATGGCGACAGTTTTTTGGGACACAGAAGGAATTTTGTTGGTTGATTACAAAGAAAAAGGTGTTTCCATAACCGGAGAACACTACGCTTCAATTTTAGAGCAGTTAAAAGAGGCAATCAGAGAAAAAAGAAGAGGAAAATTGACCAAAGGTGTCCTGCTCTTGCACGACAATGCTCCTGTTCACAAGAGTCGAGTTGCGTTGGCTGCTTTGCACAAGGTGGGCTTCGATATCATTGATCACCCACCTTATAGCCCAGACTTGGCTCCCAGCGACTATTATCTCTTTCCAAATCTGAAAAAAGAGCTTCAAGGAAAGAAATTTTCAACCGATGAAGAAGTGAAGGATGCAGTTTCGGCGTATTTTTCAGAGAAAGACAAAACATTTTTTTATGAAGGTATTCATAAGTTAATTCATAGATCTGAGAAATGTATTAGGGTTTCAGGTGAATATATTGAAAAGGAAAAATAATTTTGTAATATTATTTCATCCCCTTCTATTCCATTCCGCGAACTTAAAAACGCACCCTCGTATTTTATTATTTAAAACAAATGCATGTATGGGGTGGATACATTGTTATTCTAAATTATTTATTTGCAATGCTTCTAATATCACAGCATTTAAATGCATTTCTCTGCTTTTGAATAATACATTAATTCTGTTTGGATTGTTGTCCAGGATTGTGACAACTATGGACATATTTTTGAATAATTTTTTATTTGAAAATCAAAACTACCCAACTGCTTAAAAGTAATTAACTGAAATGAGAAAAACAAATACTTAATGGTGCCGTATGCAGTGACAAACATAGTTTTGGTAGAATTTTCATTGACCATAGGTAACAAAGTATTGTTTGTCCCCGCCTGCAGCACCATAAAGTATTTAGTTTAACTTATTTAAATATAAGCATACAAAACAATGCATAAGTCAGTTGAATTTTAGATAGATATTGTGATACTTGTTTTTCTCATTTCAGTTCATTACTTTTAAGTAGTCGGGTTTTTTGTTTTACATTTTAACTGCAAGCTAATATTTTTTAATAAAAAATCTGAGTACTTTTCTATAATGCAGGCAAGTATAAATTTCTTACACATTGCTAACATTTACGTTTCCATTCATTCTAACTTATTCATTAATGCAACAATTACTGCACGGTTTAGTCATGCGTTAACGTCGTACAGTTGACAACAACTTTTTCAGTAATAATAACCATGAATTTTACTCTATCAATATGATAAAGTAGTTTTATTATATTTGTCTTTTGATGTCTGAAGAAATAAATAAAATTATAAAGTAATTGTATTTACCCACTTAAAACTAAAATTTTATGCAGCAATATATTCAGCTTAATGTATATGACTATTATATTGATTGAGTTGAAGTTAAATTTAGACGAACTTTGGTTAAATTTTACGAACCTTTATAATTATTCTGGTTTTGACTAAATGTTCATTAGCTAATAATAATAATGTCTCCCTGACGAATTTTAGTCAAGGTGGCAAATCTTAAATTCCTGTTCTTAACTTTAGGCTGCTATTAATTACTTACTTTTTATAACAAACAAACTCACATTCGCATTTATACTATTATTATCCTATTATATATTATAGCAGGTAGCTCAATACAAAATTTCTACTTGAATACTCTATTTAAATGGAGCTACCTGTTAAGTTTGTTCATTAACATACTACATGTCAACTGTATGCAATAATTGGTTAAGATTCTCATCTTCTAGATCTTTTCTTTCAGGGCTTTATATATGTATATAAATTGAATGTCTATAACTTTACAAGTAAGTAGGTAGGTACCAACTTAATTTTTGTTATAAAGTCGTGTCTGGATTGGTGACCATCAGGATGGCGGGTCACTACCCATATTTTACATCGAAATAATTATAGAAAGTTACTACCTAGTTGCTTCTAGTTGCTTCTAATCGTCATATAATTGCAAATACAATTAAGCTAATATTACCAAATTGTTGTACCAAATTGGCAATACGATATGGTTGACAACGATACTGTTACACCCAGTGCCATCTCTCGGCATTGTGGGGAAGACTCGGCAGTCCCGTCTTATAATTTATTACAGCGTCATGTATTTACGTCTTACGGAACTACTTCGTCGGTACGAGAAGATAGAGAGAACGCTGGCACAATCTCGAATCTTCGTACTGTTACATACCGTGTATGACGTTTCTAGAAAACTCCGGCAACACTTTAACCACGTATAAAAGGGAAAGGCCAGCGCTCGCCAAGTCAGTTTACATTCGTAAGCGGTCAAGTATTCATCGAAGCGAACGGAAGCGAAAATACTACGGAGTTTGAAGCAGTTACAGTGGAAAAGTGTAGTATAGTGTTTTAAATTTAATTGTGTGCTAGAATAAAACGTTTTAGTCGGTAATATTGTTTTACATTCTTATCCCTCGAACCCAGCACGTAACAATACTATATTTATATTGTTTTATTTATACATATTCTTGAGTGTACATTAAATTTATGTAAAAGTAAAGGTTGTTAATTTTGTTGTCGACAGTACTCATAGCACAGCAGTTATTTTTTTATCGCAAATTATTACACTTTCATTTATTACTAGTTCTTCATTCAGGCAGGTACAACCCTGTTCTTAACTTAACAATCCAATGTACTAGTAGTATTACCTATGTTTGATTAATTTCAATTTACCATTAAAACTTAGCCGAGCCAATGCTCTTCTATAATAAGAGGACCGCGCATTGGGCTACAAAAACGAATCAAGCGCATTGGGCTACAAAAAGGCAATTAATGAAAGTCGTTAAGAAGTTATGTTCCTAATATTTTACCATATAGTATGCCCGCGCAATATTTCTACCAGTGTCGTCTCCCATAATTTATGCTGTATGCTAACGGTAAAACCGTAGTAACGTAAATAAGGTATTGCTTTGATTAGATATACATTTTGCGTGGACTAGCCCATAGTAGAATTTTGATCCACATATCCTTATCCCTATTTGAGTAGTTACTAAGACATTATAGTTAATATTTCTATTGTAAATATCTATGGTATCGCCCGCGTGAATTACACTAGAACGCATAATAAGATAAAAAACAAAAATATTGTAGAATGATAGATGGATCATATTTTAGCAAGATCATAGTCATTGTCGTTATCCTTTTCAACACCAACAAATTGTCATATGCTAGGAAGAGACAACGTAATCGCCCTAGTGGGTCGAAAACTAAATGTCTCCATTTTGACTATACAATGCTAACTAATCAGATAGGTATAGTTCAATAGTGCAGTGTATAACCGGCATCACGATTGTGTCGATGGAAAACATATTACTAGCTGTTGCCCGCGGCCAACTCTCATGAATTTCGGATTTAATTTGGAAATTAATATTAACTATGTCTTATAGCAAAGGCCCGTATTAATTAAACTTTCGCTTTGTATACCAAAGCGAAACTTTAAATAATATAGGTCTAAAATTCGTAACGGTAGTTAACGCGATTATGCATATTTTTACCTTTAAGTGCATGTCATTTCGATTAGTTTGTCAGTGAATTATGTAGTAGCCTGGTTGCAACGCCTTTATTTCTTAATTCACGTTATGAACTACATACGAGCCCCAATGCAAAAATTTTCGTCTAGTCACACATTATGAAGAACACATTTTTCTTTTTAACTTTCTTCGTTCCTAGAAAGACACTAGCAGTAAACAATTTATTTAATAAAATAGTCCATATAAATAACGTTATTTTGGTACTATTGAAAAAATAATCCTTTTTTAAAATTATGTATCTTAGTTAAATTACTGTTTAAATGGTCACGCAAAATAATTCGTCTAGTGCTTAATTGATGCAAAATAGTTCGTCTATGCCTATTTTTAATATACATTTTTAATTGCTACACCAAAATTTAAAAATAAATTATCTTAAAAATAGAATTCAATTGTTTTTAAGATGTCAAAGGCTATAAAAAGGCGTGTTCCAAGTATTTTTTCATTATTTTCGCTAATAATTTTGAGCAATATGGGTCGTGGAAAACCTATCGCGGTAGAAGTTCGAAAAATTATTATTTCAAGCAGTGATAATGGGAAATCTGCATACCAAATCGCCAAAGACTTATTATTGCCAAGATCAACTGTCCAGTCAATAATCCAGCATAGCAAAAATAACGGCACAGTTTCGTGTTTAAAGAGATCAGGCCGCCCTCGTATTACGAGTGAAGCTGAAAACCGTGTTTTAAAGAAAATTATAAAGAAAAACCGTCGTGCTCGTGCAGGAGAGCTTACCGTACAATGGCGTGATATGATTAAAAAAGATGTCTCGGTCGATACTTGTAAAAGAGTCCTGAAGAGAATGGGTTATGGCTTTTACACGGCTAAAGAGAAACCCTTACTCACATTACTTCAGAAAAAGAAAAGGTTAAAATTCGCTCGTGATCACTTAAACTGGACTGCTGACCAGTGGCGTCAAATAATATGGAGTGACGAGTCCAAATTCGAGGTGACTGTCGGTGATGTACGAAAAAAAGTTATCCGAAATAAAGATGAAGCATTTCACCAAGACTGTATCAAGAGAAAAGTGAAGTTCCCTGCGTCTGTAATGATATGGGGCTGCATGTCAGCACAAGGTGTGGGTCGCCTGCAATTTGTAGACGAGACTGTTAATGCAGTAAAATACCAAAACATTTTAAAAACGAGTTTATTGCCGTCCATTCCGATTTTGAAACATCAAAATGCCTATGTTTTTCAACAAGATGGTGCTTCCTGTCATACTGCAAGGACAACAAAGGCTTGGTTCACCTCTAAACAAATACCTACAATGGAGTAGCCGTCAAACAGTCCAGATTTGTCTCCTATTGAGACAATGTGGTGGAAAATGAAGAAGATGTTGCGAAAAAATCCATCAAGGACAAAAAAAGATTTAAAGGAGAAAATTAAGACTGTTTGGGATTCAACAACTCCAGAAGAATGTGAACAGTTAGTAGCGACGATGCCACTTAGGATTAAATCCGTTATTGATAGTAAAGGAGATACAACCAAGTGGTAGACGAACTGTCTTGCTTGTTCAACTGCGATAGCCGAACTGTTATGAGTTATAATTGATGGAAGAATTCATATTTTTTTTGTAACGACAAAATATTTTATTTGAGTACTTCACAGTAAATAAACTTATTAATTTACTAATCTCAGTTTTATTTGTTAGACTCATTAAACCGACATTACTTATCTATATTACACTTACAATACATGGTTACATTCAATTTTCTTAGTAGACGAACATTTTTGCATTGGGTCTCGTATAATTATACGATCTATAATTTGTCTTACTAATAATAATGACATTTAAATTTTACATTGAATGTTAAATTGATACCTTATTGTTACTTTATGTTACGTGGTATGATTGAACATAGGCTTAAATCAAAATGTATTTTACAGGTATAGCATCCAATACCCCTAAATTGTCAGTCATGTATCCTTTTTTCCCATTTTATGATAGAACTCTCTACCTGTAATAGACTGACATCGGTCAGCAGTGATTGCTGCCGTATTTTCCATCTCAAGAAATCATAATCTAAATAAATTAATAGCACATCATTATTTTCAATAGATTTTTATTTTATTCACGATTTTACAATGCAGAATAGGATGCTTAAATATATCAAAACCAACTGAACATAGACTTACTTGTAAAATAATATATTTGTTTTGGTTTTTTTTTTTACGTGGGGGAATGCAATGACGCATATCCCTCCGCGGGCGGGCGGAGGGATTATGTCGGACTCGCCGGGGTAAAAGAAGATGGAAAAGAAATAATGTACCTCCCGGAATACCGACTAAACCTACCACGGTGTTCCTCAACAAAACCACTATCGGCGGGGCCGCGCGAATCGCTTTCGCATGCGGTCGCGACCCCGCCGAGGTTTCGGCCCGCCGTATGAAACGGCAGGCCACTACACGAAAGACCTACCCAAAATAGGCACTACTTCAAATAAAACCCTACTGTCTCCCCCCTAGAGGGAAGACGGACTCGACACAGAGGCGCGCGTGGGAACACGCACGCCGCCTCTCGGACCTGGTGCTGAACGGATGGCGGGCAGGCCCACAAAGCCCGCCACCCCCAGGTCAAACCTCAGGGTGGCTGGAGGTCATCTCGCGCCCTCCGGCGCCCGGCTCTGCGGTTGGGGAGAGGGTTTAAACGCTCCCTCTCCCGCTCCGCCGCCTCCTTGATGGAAATCACTTCCTCGCAAAAGGAGGCGACGGCGTTCCACGACCTCTCACTCCGGACCATAGACTGAACTACGGCCGGGAGCGAGAGGGCAACCGATCCGACTGCCGCGATCAAATCACGACGCTGCGATGCCCAGGCGGGGCAAACCGCCAAAGTGTGCAGCGCCGTGTCCTCAATAACGTCGCGGCAGTCGCCGCAGTGGTGACAACCGGGCGTCTCTTGCCGGCGTATACGACACAGGAACCGGCCAAAACATCCATGGCCAGTCAGAACCTGTGTCAGCCGGAAGGTGAGGGCGCCATGCCGCCTCTCCAGCCACTCCTCGAACACGGGACTTACCGCCACGATCGTGGCGTGCCCGTGTACTTGTTATTCCTAGTACAACTATTGTGAAAACATATCATAATTGTTTTTTTAACTTATCCTTTCGATAAATGGATAACTAAAGTCCTGTTATTATTAATTTTAACCAGCCTATAATTCTTCAATTAGTTAAATTATTGATGTTAACAATATATTGACAATAATAAAATTATTTAATTTCAGGCGAAGAAGAACGATGTGTGTCACTATGTTGGAAAACTGCTCGTGGAGCTATAGTCGGTCAAACTGGGTACTGGCATCGGCCTCGCGCTGCTTACGGTATCTCCGTATTGGAGTTTCCTCCTGTCACATATTCGCACTCTGGTCACACACATTGGAGACATGGCTGTCCATTTGCCAGATCGGTTTCGCCGCTGCCCATAGAGAGCCAAGACCTTGGTGCATTATACTACAGAAACTATTTCTACAATCAACGTAAGTTGTCGTAGCTTTTTTGCTCTGATCCTGTTCCATCGTAAGCTTATTTCTAGCTAGTCCATTCAAAATAAAGCTATACTACTAGTCTATTTTACAATCAAAATTGTCAGTAACGGCGTTATCTGTCATGAATAACGTACTAATAAAATAGTGCCAAAAAAGAAAATAAGATAATTTTTCTTTTAACTCCAATGTAACATTACCTAAGTCTTATAATCTTGTCATTCTCATTAAATCATGCCCTAGTATTTTCTGGTAAAATCAGAATTGAATCTCAATTATTTAGGTGCCTAAACAAATATTTAAAGTGAGTATATTAATTTATTGTATTAATATTGCACATTCTAGCTCATCAAAATTGGTTTGGAATGGACGAAAACCTTGGGCCAGTTGCGATTTCTATAAAAAAAGAGCGCGTCGAACTTCGTAGAGGTGGCGGTGATGTATCGGCACCGGCTTCTCAGCTCGTGTGGCAATACCGACTCATTGTGCGCACATCTGAGCTGTTGACTCTGCGTGGCTCTGTGCTCGAAGACGCGCTGCCTACAGCTAAACCCAGTAACAACAGCGCCACCTACAACACTAAAGATGTTTTAGAATACGTCACGCCCGAATTACAACTCAGCTGTTTGCGGTATGTCGCTTGATAATAATTATAAAATCGTGTAAAGAAAAATAAATATTAGTCTTATTTCATTTTCGTGTGTTTTCAGGCTTGGTATCAATAGTGGCGGGGCTGAAGAACAACTTTTACGCTTAGATGAACAATGTGTTACCAGACATTACAAAGTTGGAGTTATGTACTGCAAGAGTGGCCAGTCGACAGAAGAAGAAATGTATAATAACCAAGAAGCTGGCCCTGCATTTGTGGAATTCCTTCAAATGCTGGGCCAGACAGTGAGATTAAAAGACTTCGATAAATACAAGGCTGGACTCGACAATAGGACTGACTCGACTGGATTATACTCTGTCTTTACGACGTACCAAGGCTGCGATATAATGTTTCATGTATCAACAATGCTTCCATACACACCAAATAATAGACAACAATTATTGAGAAAAAGACATATAGGCAACGATATTGTAACTATTGTCTTCCAAGAACCGGGTGCTGCGCCGTTCACACCGCGCAACATTCGTTCTCAGTTCCAACACGTTTTTGTTGTAGTTAGAGCTATTGAACCATGTACAGAAAATACGCATTACAGTATAGCTGTGAGTCGTGCTAAAGAAGTGCCTTTATTTGGACCTCCCATTAAGGATGGTGCGATTTACCCCAAGGGCGAAGCGTTCACCGATCTGCTATTAAGTAAAGTGAGTTTATTATCTATTTTACATACATTAATGTTGTCGATTAAACTAGTCTTTCCTTTCACCAGAATTTGGGGCTGTAATGATCAATCTAATTTGTAAGATGTTTCTCTGAAGAGAAACAATATTTTTACTTTAAATTGAAAAATATGGATGGATTGGTTATTGTTTTTTAAGCTTATTCGTTTTTTCTCATGGAGAGAAAAGTAACAACTTGTTTTTATTTATTGGTTGCTTTTTTATATAGATCAGCCCACTTGGTACAAAATCAACTAAAAGCTAGTGATATATTATTATGATAGTTTTTAAATGTGTTAATAAGGGGAAGCACTTTAAGTGCAATTTTAAACTGTTTTTCTGTTGTTGACAATTCAGATACTAACTAACTCTCTCTAAGAGAACTAACAAGTATTAAGCGCAGTCAACAGTAATTTTTTTTATTTTCAGATAATAAACGGCGAAAACGCTGCAATCCAATCACCAAAGTTTAGTACAATGGCGACGCGTACGCGTCAGGAGTACCTGAAAGATTTAGCCAAGAATTACGTGACTGCTACTACTGCGGAGACCGGACAAAAATTTTGTATGCATCTCAATATCAAGCAGTTATATTTATTTAACGTGTGTTTTGCTTGACCTAACTCATAATGTTAATGTTTCAGCTATATTCTCGCATCTGCTTATGAAGAGTGGCAACAATTCTGCTAATAACACATTGATAACGCGTATTGACAATTGCACTAACGAAGTACTAGTTGGGGGCGCGTTGTGCTTTCATGTAAGTTACTAAAAGTCGTGTTATTTAAGTATATATGAACATACATACGTACGTTAGTATTTATTAATGAAATTGCCCCACGGTTAAAGACCATAGTCAAAATATCAAGGTATCAATAATATGACGAAGCAATGTCAACAGTATTTGTTTCTAAAAAATTGATTAGTAAAGAGACCACTTTTAAATTGTTGCTATTTCATATGTGACTTATGTATTAAATGTGTTGTAAGTAATATAGTCCCTAGGTCTATATTACTTACAACACATTTAATGATTAGTGTAGCTGCTATGATGATATAATTATATATGTTTAAGATATTTTGTTTCTTAGTTTAAGTATTTTTGACGTTTAATATTATATGTTTTGGTTGTAAGTTTATCTCGTGACTGCAAAACTTTATATAATTTGGAATCTTATTTTTTATAGCTAACATGTTCTTGTCGTATATATTTGTTTATTGCAATTGATATAATTATGTATTATTCATAATAATTATTTCACATTGAATGCAATTAATTTCAGGTTCAAGTGCAGGACGAAGGCGCCGGTGGTTCTCTACTAGACTGCATCATGGGCGTATCCGCAGACAGCGTCGTTTTCGTTGAAGATAACACCCGCCAAATAATACTAGTTCTACCCACTAATTTGTTGCTAGGTATTTAAAACTTCTCACGTATAATTTTACTTTATATTTGTTTAGAAATTAAATATCTGATTATAATATGAAAAATAACGTAATATTGTTATAAATAACATAGGCAAAGACCTTAGCTATGTTATTGATAATAATATTACGTATGTATTAAAGCTATGAATTATTATGTTAAACTAAATATAACTCTCGACGTTGAAAGGTGTATGGTATTTTGTTTTGGACCGACAGCGGCTGTACTATAAGGTGTTTTCAAGATTATTCATTCTTTACGACAACCTGTTTATCTGCCAGTTCTCGTATTCATTATAGTAAGTATAGTCGCCAAATTATGATTCAGGTTGGGTGGTGAGCGGTGGTTGGACTCGCATCTACTACCATCGGGGTGAGAGCGTGCGTGTGCGCGTGCGCGGCGGCGCCGACGCGCTCATGCGCCGCCTCGCCAGCGTGGCGCCCGCGCATGCGCAGCTGCTGCACGAGATTACATTGGAGAGGGGCGCCGCGCAGCAACTTGGTACGTACGGCGAGAAACTGCCTCGCATTGTTGTTACCCTAGTAGCCGGCTTCGCAGGGTTATGTTTTGTTAAATATCAAAGGCATTAGGCAGCGAAAGCTCCTAGGCGGCTTGACATTTGCCGATATTTTCAACAATATTTGACATATTTAAACCAATTTCCACAAAACCTTAACAAATTATACACCTAAACCTGCCTCATAAATCTCTCTGGTGAAAATCGCATAAAAATCCGTTAAGTAGTTTTTGAGTTTATTGCAAACAGACAGTGTTGCCACGTTCAGCAATGCGTAGAAACGATGTGTAGAAACAATGATAAGAAAGGGCAAGAAACTCACGGTCACTATTTTTAATCGCCAATTTTACAATGCTGCTTATTTTAATCGACTTCATAAAAGGAGGAGGTTCTCAATTCGACTATGCTTTTTTGGTATTTGTTACACGATCACTTCGCCAATTATGAATTTAATAGCGATTTGCCCCGGCTTCGCACGGGTAGTACAAAACCTTAACCAATTATACCTACATCTAAACCTTCCTCATAAATCACTCTGTCTATTGGTGAAAACCGTATGAAAATCTGTTGAGTATTTTTTGAGTTACTTACTGACTTTGTTTTATAATATGTAGTGTTAATGTTGGTGTGTTGTGGGCGGCAGGGTTCCACGTGCAGCCGGACGGGCTGGTGACGCTGGTGGAGGCGGGCGGCTGCGCGGCGCACGCCGGCATCAAGGCGGGCGCGCGCCTGCTCGAGGTGTGCCGCGCCGCCGTCGTCGCGCTGCACCACGACCAGCTCGTCGACCTGCTCAAGACCTCCGACCCCGTCACGGTACGACCTCTCCTTTTAATACTACATATATTTTTAAAATTTTACTATATCCAATACTATAACTTTGTACTATATCCAAGATTTTTATTTTATCTAAAATAATATATAGTTTGTTTTAAAAATGTTATGTCCTGTATTGTATATAACGAAGGATGCATTATAGTTTACATGGACATGTGTAGTGTGTGTAGTATCAAACTATTCTTTTTTGATGCAAGAAGAAATAAATATTCTTATGCGTCAAAATGTTTCACCTTTTTTTTTCCCATTTGATTAAAGCATCACAAACTAATGGGCGCTAGAAAGAAGGTCGCTGTTTCCAAAAAAAATTAAGTGTATGTGTGACGGTTTGTTTGGTTGGTTTAGGTGACAGTGACGTTCGCGTCCAGCCCCAAGTGTCCGTGCGACTGCGCGCCGGACGAGTGGGCGCCGCTAGCGCGCGCCGACGCGCAGCAGCCGGGTCGGCCGCGCCGCGCCTACGAGCGGGGCCACTCGCCGCCTCGCTCCGACAGCTCGGGATATGGCACAGGTACTGTTCAGTCACAGTGACGTCGCGTCCAGCCCCAAGTGTCCGTGCGACTGCGCGCCGGACGAGTGGGCGCCGCTAGCGCGCGCCGACGCGCAGCAGCCGGGTCGGCCGCGCCGCGCCTACGAGCGGGGCCACTCGCCGCCTCGCTCCGACAGCTCGGGATATGGCACAGGTACTGTTCAGTCACAGTGACGTCGCGTCCAGCCCCAAGTGTCCGTGCGACTGCGCGCCGGACGAGTGGGCGCCGCTAGCGCGCGCCGACGCGCAGCAGCCGGGTCGGCCGCGCCGCGCCTACGAGCGGGGCCACTCGCCGCCTCGCTCCGACAGCTCGGGATATGGCACAGGTACTGTTCAGTCACAGTGACGTCGCGTCCAGCCCCAAGTGTCCGTGCGACTGCGCGCCGGACGAGTGGGCGCCGCTAGCGCGCGCCGACGCGCAGCAGCCGGGTCGGCCGCGCCGCGCCTACGAGCGGGGCCACTCGCCGCCTCGCTCCGACAGCTCGGGATATGGCACAGGTACTGTTCAGTCACAGTGACGTCGCGTCCAGCCCCAAGTGTCCGTGCGACTGCGCGCCGGACGAGTGGGCGCCGCTAGCGCGCGCCGACGCGCAGCAGCCGGGTCGGCCGCGCCGCGCCTACGAGCGGGGCCACTCGCCGCCTCGCTCCGACAGCTCGGGATATGGCACAGGTACTGTTCAGTCACAGTGACGTCGCGTCCAGCCCCAAGTGTCCGTGCGACTGCGCGCCGGACGAGTGGGCGCCGCTAGCGCGCGCCGACGCGCAGCAGCCGGGTCGGCCGCGCCGCGCCTACGAGCGGGGCCACTCGCCGCCTCGCTCCGACAGCTCGGGATATGGCACAGGTACTGTTCAGTCACAGTGACGTCGCGTCCAGCCCCAAGTGTCCGTGCGACTGCGCGCCGGACGAGTGGGCGCCGCTAGCGCGCGCCGACGCGCAGCAGCCGGGTCGGCCGCGCCGCGCCTACGAGCGGGGCCACTCGCCGCCTCGCTCCGACAGCTCGGGATATGGCACAGGTACTGTTCAGTCACAGTGACGTCGCGTCCAGCCCCAAGTGTCCGTGCGACTGCGCGCCGGACGAGTGGGCGCCGCTAGCGCGCGCCGACGCGCAGCAGCCGGGTCGGCCGCGCCGCGCCTACGAGCGGGGCCACTCGCCGCCTCGCTCCGACAGCTCGGGATATGGCACAGGTACTGTTCAGTCACAGTGACGTCGCGTCCAGCCCCAAGTGTCCGTGCGACTGCGCGCCGGACGAGTGGGCGCCGCTAGCGCGCGCCGACGCGCAGCAGCCGGGTCGGCCGCGCCGCGCCTACGAGCGGGGCCACTCGCCGCCTCGCTCCGACAGCTCGGGATATGGCACAGGTACTGTTCAGTCACAGTGACGTCGCGTCCAGCCCCAAGTGTCCGTGCGACTGCGCGCCGGACGAGTGGGCGCCGCTAGCGCGCGCCGACGCGCAGCAGCCGGGTCGGCCGCGCCGCGCCTACGAGCGGGGCCACTCGCCGCCTCGCTCCGACAGCTCGGGATATGGCACAGGTACTGTTCAGTCACAGTGACGTCGCGTCCAGCCCCAAGTGTCCGTGCGACTGCGCGCCGGACGAGTGGGCGCCGCTAGCGCGCGCCGACGCGCAGCAGCCGGGTCGGCCGCGCCGCGCCTACGAGCGGGGCCACTCGCCGCCTCGCTCCGACAGCTCGGGATATGGCACAGGTACTGTTCAGTCACAGTGACGTCGCGTCCAGCCCCAAGTGTCCGTGCGCCCATAACGTAGTACCCCGAACTATACCTAAGTAACTCTAACTTTATGGAGATTAAAATATTTTCTGTTAACGATTAAGTAGTATTAAGGGTATACCTATGTAATGAGTATTTTAGCTTTCAGCATCAATAATAAATAAATGTAAATTAGGCTCAAATAAATACGTGGTGTATGGTCGCAGGCGGGTCGTGCCGCAGCGGGCGGCGCTCGGGCGCCACGTCGCCGGCGCCGGACGCGGCGCTGCGGCGGCGCTCGCACGACGGCGCCGCGTCGCCGCGCCACGCGCGACACAAGCGCGCCTCCGCCAACACCTCCTCGCTCACCGTGAGTATTGCTGACTCGCCCTATGACCAGGGCACTGCGAGATTGGGTGTATCAAAATTGCTTGCAGCTAAGTAGGGTAGTAAGAAGACTTTATATCATAAATAGAGTAGATTAGGTATAGAGGAGGTTATAGTATTTATTTGAAGATTTTTCTTGCGACATCAGTTTATAAGTTCTAGTAACGCTGTAGGCACTGGAGTAAGTTTTATTTTCGATGATAATGATTTTAGAGAGCTTAAGAACGTCCACATATTATGTCTTTCAACCGAAAAAAATAACATGTTTCTGCAGGTCTTTGCAGTTTTTTATGAAATTTAGACCAGAGGTTTCCGATTGCTCCATGATTAGTAAGACTCGCAGGCCGGTATCGGCTTGCAGAAGCGGTAGCTTAGAAAGCTCTAGCTTAGTGTAGACTGAAGCGTGTTAAACACATGAATGTAATTGTCTCCTCCAAGGAGGACCTGATCCGCATGATGGACGCGGAGATGGGCGCGGCGAGCGCGGCGGGCGCGGCGGGCGCGGCGGGCGCGGCGGGCGCGGCGCCGCTGCCGCTGCCCGACGCCGGCGCGCTCGACTGGGCCGCGCTCGTACACACCGCTACAAGAGCTATGCTGCAGGTATGATCCCCGCACTTGTTTACATTTCCAACCCTTGCAACGTGTAACCTAGAACTCCAGGATTTATAGGAATCATTGATTCATTAACTTCGTTAAATATATAAATAAATAAATAATTATAATAATTAACTTGGCAAGCATGAGCGCCGGCAACAGAGGGCGAAGGGGTGCACTTCTACCCCCTGTGAAATAAGAAAATAGAAATATTACATATTTTTTCGATGAGTGAAATATATTCCATAAAATACGCACGGTATTTGAATTTGACATTACATTTATCTACATAATATACATGTATAATTCTATATTTTATATCACTTAATAGAAAAATGTGTAATACACCTATAAAAGTAATTCCTGCGCCTGCTGCGGCGCCCATAATGGCAAGTTTACTAAACTGCAAGAAACTTTTTAACCCATACCTATCAGAACAAATTGTGAAATATATGTGCCGTGTTTACGTCTGATCTTCATGCTCACTTTCTATATATACACAAGTGCTGGACAGCAGTTACAATCACTATTGCTATGCGGTTGAAGTATTAATATTAAAGTGTATATAAAATGATTCAACACCTTTGCAATCAGATCTGCGAGGAGCACCCGTACCCATCGATGGACAACTCGGATCCTTCATTGGAAACATTGAACAACGAGCCCTCCGTTGAATCCTGGAACGACATCTCTCTTGTAAGATATTTTATAATGCATGTGACACAATCCTCAGTTTACCTTTAAGGTTTTATCGACTGACGCCCTTTGCCCCAAAATATTTAGTGTGATGCGTGTGCGCAGATATCCGTTTTTGTTTATTTATTTGACGGCGTACCTACGTAAACCTCTTCTTTATCAAAGTGTAATTGCGTGTTGTGCGTTTAACAGTTAATGTATATGAATACTATAATATACTTAGGAAAAGAAATACTATAAGAATAATATTTACTAGCATTTGTTTCGTTCGCATAGACTGCAGTTGTTAAGTGACTTTGGCCAGGGGGATAAAAACGCTAAAATATAAAATTTATAACTATAATTACCTGCCTACATGCCAAATGTAAAGTCTCTGCTAATAAAATATAACTTAACATTGAAGAAAAATCCTATCCTACAAGGACATTTTAAAGAAAAATCCTATTTATTAACAAATCATTCAGAATTCCAAAAATGCGGGCATTAATTAATGTAGAATATTATGTTATATGAAATGTACATTTTCATCCCTACGGTAAATCTATTATCATCGCCGTAGCGGACATATTATTGTATAGGAACTAGTATAGACGTATTTTGTTTGTATACAGACAAGCGACACGAACCTGAGCGCGGAGGAGCGAGGAGCGAGCGGTGAGGCGGTGACGGCCGCAGTGGCGGGCGTAGCGGCGGGCACACCGGCGGGCGCGGGCGGCGGGCTAGCGGCGTGCGCGTGCGGGCTGGCGGCGCGGGTGGCGGCGCTGGAGGCCGAGGCCGCGGGCGACCTGCGACAGAGGCACCAGCTCGAGGAAGAGGTGCGCACTACACTTTACTTGTAACTACTGGATAAACCATATACACGCTGTTTAGTTTCGTATTGGTGTTTGATGAGAGTATATTCGAATGATTCTTACTCCGGTGGGACGCTGCACTATGGGACAGAACCGAGCGATCTGCGTCTCTAAAATAGGTTATGGGAATGTTCGATATTTAATATTTTGTTAATGCACATATCTGACTGAATGTCTAATACATATTTTATAGTATATAAATTAAATTATTTCGCTTTTTTTAAAAACAAAACTTGACTTGCAAGTTGACGCTCAAAATAACGTAGATTATGTAGCACAGAATTCCACCAGTTTACATGGCCATATTTTGATTATTTTCAATGCAAATCTAAAAGCGTGATATAATAAGCGTGTCATAATTGTCGGCCTCGATGGTGCCTCGTAGTGGTTTGTATAACCGACTGCCACGCCTGAGGTTGCGGGTTCGATTCCCGCACAAGTCAAACATTTGTGTGCACGAACATGGATATTTGTCTTGGTCTGGGTGTTTCTATGTATAATATGTATACATTTACAAAAACGAAAATATATGTATGTTTATCCAATGTCTTGTACCCATAGTACACACGGCTACACATCAAGTCAGACACCCTATATAGGCATAACTACGCTACATACAAAATAGACAATAGTCGGAAAGGGACAGTGCATAGTGATGTCGATGTGATGGTAAGGATAGAGAGTAACAAAAATATAACGCACTCTCTCGCACGATTCGCAACGTTCAACTTCTAATAGTTCAAAGTCCAAACAGTCTAGGTTGATGCGTCGCTGTGTGTACAAGCTCTGCTTAGTTTGGGCTAGATGGTGTTGTGTGTATGTGGTAGATTATATCTTTATATATATAATTCTTCTGTACGTGTGTTGACAGTGAACTCCTCCTAAACGGCTGGACCGATTTGAATGAATTGTTTTGTGTCTGTTCAAGTGGATTCGAGGATGGTATAGATTTTTTTTTCGCGTGTACTGGACAACGTCTGTCATGACAGCTAGTATATATATAATATGGTTCGAATAGTTATTAAGTACTCTATTTAAAAAGTATTAGAGTGAAATTTTATTTAAAAACTGGAGAGTCACTCAAATCCGAACTAAAAACTACAGACCGATAGCCATAACTCCCCTTTTATCGAAGATAATGGAATCCATCTCTTACGGTACCTAGAGGGTCACCAGGTGTTTAGTGACCAGCAGTACAGCTTCCGTAAGAGTCGGTCGGCTGGTGATCTTTTCAGACAAAGGCTTGGCGGTTAGTTTGGACATAGCGAAGGCCTTCGATCGTGTCTGGCACAAAGCGCTTCTTTTGAAGCTCCCTTCTTATAGGCTTCTCGAGAGATTATGTGAACGGGTCACTAGCTTTTTAGCATACAGTAGCATTAAGGTCGCAGTAGACGGTGAATGCTCTAACTCCATGCCTGTAAAATGCTGGTGTCCCGCAAGGCTGTGTGCTATCGCCTACTCTGTTCCTCCTCCATATCAATGACATGTTGCAAACAAGCAACATTCATTGTTATGCGGAAGACAGCACGAGCGATGCTCTCTATACCGGCCGCGCTAACATCTATCGGGAAAATGTCATTGAGAGCCGAAACAAACTTGTGTGTGGAATTGAAACCTTTTTAAAGAAAGTCTATGTTTGGGGCAGACTTAATTTGGTCCGATTTAACCCCACAAAGACACAACTCTGCGCGTTCACCGCTAAAAAGATGAAAGAAGAAGAAACTGCAGTTGGTCGTATCTCCTCGTTTTAAGCATATCCCCATAACTGCCTCAGCCAATATTGGAATACTTGGTGTAAACATATTGAGTGAAGTCTCTCAACTCTGTTACATTAATCGAACCATTAACTAGTTTGAATAAAAATGCAAGGTCAGCAATTCTCTCTCTTCAATAAAAACGATATTGAATGTCGCTTGTGATTTTTTTCTGAATGTTGTCGATTCGGTTTACGTGTATATCATATTGCGGATTCCACACTTGAGAGGCGTATTCAAGGTGGCTGCGGACCAAGGAACATTGAATATAATATAATAAAATATTGCACAAAAGGTGTCCCAATAATGATCCCTGGGGAACACCGGATGGGACCAGAAATGGTCTCGAAGCGTATCCACTCAGCACTACAGTTTGGCACCTGTTTTCAACGTATGACTTGAACCATCTGTACAGGTTTCCCCTTATCCCCATATAATACAGCTTCCCAACAGCGTTTAGAGGGTAAGGCTAAATTAGTTTTAAAAAAGCTTGACATGCTCAACAGATCGAGACAGTATTTCACGCCGGTCCACCGCCTACTGCTTTACAAGGCGCAGGTTTGGCCTCACATGGAATACTGTTCTCATCTTTGGACAAGGGCCCCCCAGTACCAGCTTCTCCGTCTAGACCGCATTCAACGGAGAGCGACTCGAGTCGTCGACTGCCAGGTTGTTTCAAATCGTCTAGACCCCTTGGCGCTGCGTAGAGATGTGGCCTCGCTATGCATCTTCTATCGCTTTTACTATGGGAGTGCTCCGAGGAATTGTTTCGACTGATCCCTGCCGCCTCTTTTCGCCATCGTCCTACGCAATAGAATTTCCATCCTCATCATTTAGATGATTAGCAGTCCACAAATCGATCTAAACTGTGGAATGAGCTGTCGCTTGCGGTATTTCCGGACCAATACGACCTACAAACCTTCAAGAAAAGAGCGTACGCCTTTTTAAAAGGCCGGCAACGCATTTGTAACTCTTGGTGTTGCGGGTGTCTATGGACGGCGGTAATCGCTTACCATCAGGCGATCCGTCTGCACGTTTATATCGTAAATCACAAAAAAAAAGATGAATATTTTTTTATTTCGGTGTCAGCTGTGCTGTGTCTATGTGTGTAATTGTGCATGCCAATGTTATGTTATGATCAGTGATCGGAGTAGGTAGATTGATTTTTGGTACTTGTATCATAAATGCACACAGAAAGAATAACATGGATAAGCCATTTTCCCGGAAAGTAATTCCGGTATTTCCGGATTCAATTAAATATTGTTAATGTTGGTAGTGATATTATTCCTACTCAATTCAAAATTTAAAGGAAGGTATCAAAACTAAATTAATTCATTATTTATCTGTTGAATAATAAAAACAATCGAATTCCGATCGAAGCTTTAATTTTTATTTTTAGCCTTTTATGGCTAGAACTTTTATAGATAGACATAAATTGTTGCACTTAAATTTAAATATTTTCATAGGGGTCATGGTAATTTTGCATTAAGGGTAGAATAAATGACGGGGCCCCATAGAGGGCCAATGCCTGCTGGGGTCGTGAGACTGTTCTAAGGATGCACCACGACTCTGAAACGTAAAGGGCATACGAAGGAACAGGTTGATTTTAGTCAGATTTTAGGACCAAAAAAAAGGGGTAGAATAAAGAAAAAAGATAAAAATCAAGATTGTTTATTGTTAAATATGTACATTTTACATTTATTCACATTTTTAATCTTCATCGATTACAATGTCAGCATCCTGGTAATCCTGATCTTTACAGTTAAAATATATAACTATGAGTTTCTCTATATTTTCTATTTTCAACCTATTTCTTTTAACATCTAAAGTCCATTTATAAATGGAAAAAGACCGTTCTACATCTGACGATGTCAAAGGAGCAAATTTTAAAAAAGGTATTAAATTATGTGCTTCATTTTTTTCAATGGCCTCACTATATTCTCTAAGTGTGTCTAAATCTGGGTTTCGTTCCATAACACGTTCTATTTTATTTTTTATATTTTCTGAATTGCACTGATTTATAGCATCTCTGACGTTGTCAAATGCTAAAAGTGAATCTGTCAACGATAAATTATGCTTTTGCAATTCTTTTAAAGACAAATGAATTATAAAATAATTGTCTTTAATGTAATTTAAATCTTCTTTTAAATTTTCTTTTTCTATAATATTTTTTGCCTCTCGAATAGATACCGCATCAGAGCTGCTTAAACAAGAGAATACTTCTTTTATTTTTTCAAAGTTTTGAGCGTAATAAAATGCTGCCTCTAACCAAGTGCCCCATCTTGTAACAACTGGTTGGGGAGGTAGCGGCAAATCTGGATATTTTTCTTTTAAAATTTTGACTCTACTTGGGGCTTTCAAAAATACCTTTTTAACATTTGCTATTAAAATGTTAACATCGTGATATTCTAACCTAATTTGCTCAGATACGCGATGAAGAGAGTGCGCCAAACATGTTACGTGCTTCATTTCAGGTAAGTATTGTTTTAAATTTCGTCCTGCAGACAGCATATATGCAACGCTATCAGTGCAGAGGACAAGAATGTTACCTACCTTCGATTCAAAAGAATCTTCCCAAAAGTTTTCCAAACATTCTAACACAAATTGCGTGATTGTTTGTCCATTAACTACAGTTAGCATTTTACATGCTACCAAATAAGGTCTAGTCAAATTGCTAGGATGTAATGGTTTTATTAAAAAATGGACTATATAGCGACCTAAAAAGTCTGTCGTTTCATCTAATGATATCCATAGTTTCTCATTTTTATAATTTTGCCGAATCGAATTGATTTTATTCTTAAAAAACTTGTCCAAGTAAACTTTCCGTAACTGTGATTCATCTGGCAGAGTACGATTAGTACACGTACAACAACAGGTACTACACATATATCTTTTAAAGAAATCTTGAAAAGTAGTATTTTTCATCTGAGACCACGGAATATTGCACAAAATGAGAAATTTTATAAGATCGAAATAAAATTCCTCTTCGGGCCGCTTAAACTTTCCCTGGTGTACTGCTCCTTCGATATGTCTTTTAATGTTTCCTTTATTTATGGTTTTCAAATGGCTTTCACATTTTGAACAGTATATTGTACCACTAGCGTGATCGTAAAGTAGTTCGGGATGACCGGATATCCATTTTTCTACAGTTTCAGCCTTGACGTTTGCCATATCTGAACTTTGTTTTAGAGATGGAACCTCGTATATATCACCTAAAACAAAGACATGAAAAAATTACATTTTATTTAGTTTATTTAGCTTACTCCGTTTGTTTTATTTTTCGTGGATCAAATTTAGTCATTGAAATTTCACCCTCTTCCTGTCAATCCAAAATGGCTGCCGCTACAAGATGGCGGACAATTTTTTTTTTTTTTACAATTCCATCAATATATATATATATATCAAATGAAAGGGCTTGTTACGTAGAATATTTTGTAGAGAAGTAGATAAGGCCTATAGTAATTTATTTTACCAATACATTGCAAGAGGACACTGGGCATTCAAATTATATACGGATTCCAGTAAAATGTCGGTTAATAGTGGAGTTAGCTGAATTGCGACTACATTACTAGAATATCATAATCTTGTTTCGCACTAAGCTCACTGGTTCATACTCTATTAAAGATTTAACAATATTAAGACTCATGGTATGTTCAGCAGGTTAAGCGAACAAACACAATACTAAAAATATTCTTATAGTACATCCAAACATGCTTTATACTCCTTGTAACTAGTAAAATATTACTTACCAAAGCTTGGTTTAAATATGTAGATCCAATTCAATAGTGAAAATCTGAGTCCGTATATTCGAGCCAAATCGTGGTTTAGAGCAGATTCCAGAAGTCAGTATGTACACAAGCCAGGGTCAAGTAACGTTTTCACAACACAGTAACAAACAAAGATGCGCACTCTACGAACCGAAGTAAACGAGTGAGCTACCTGGCATGTCGTCGGCGGGCGTACGCATTGTTCTGATAACCGGTTATTGTACCACCCATGATCCTTTGTTCTGATTGGTCGTTGGGTTTTGTCAAATCGTGACTGTGTGCCGTTAAAAAAAATATGAAGAATAATAAAGAATAATATTGCTCATTTTATTACAACTCCTACCTTTTTTTGAGGATGGCAAATCATCAAATGACTCCTTCCACTCTGGCAGAATAAAATTCCTACATAAGTTCCGGTTTTTTTTTAATAATCCACCAATTCCGGAGGAATGTCCATATTAATATATACGTTTCGGATCAATGACCCCATTTCAATCTACCTACTCCGATCACTGGTTATGATTATAGTAAGACATCTAATGTTTTAAGTAGTTACAAACCTACCTTGGCTGACACCGACTCCATTAATAACAATAAATTAATTATTTACAAGAATACGGAATTATTTTTTAACCTTTTAGTGCATTTTTTGTTTTAGAATATTAGTTCTTGAAGTCAGTTTTCTTTTTTGTTTTTCTATTGCATAATACAACAATATAATATCATTAAAATATATGACGCTCATTCAAAATGGCCTCCATTGGCTTTAATACAGTAATTTAAACGTTGAGGACAATTATCAATAGAAACACGCACTCTCTTCATGGGAACATTCTTCACTACACATCTTATGGATTGTTTAGGGACGCCAAATTAAAACTGAATACAAATCATATTCCAGCGGATTAAGATCGGGGACTAGATGACGACCAGTCTTCAGCTCTGGTGCAGTCCGAAACGTTCGTTTCCAACCACGCTTAGATGGATTGAGCTTTATGACACGGTATTGAGTCTTGTTGAAAGGACCATTCTTGGTTATATGGAACATGGTGTTGTTAAGAGACTTAATAACCACTTTCTCAAAAATCGTATCTTGATACACTTGTGCCGATGTTTTGATACCTTTTTCACAAAAATATGGCTCAGTCGCTCCTTGTTAGCTAACACCCCACCAAACAATCACTGAAGTCGGATAATGTCCACGTTGTACTCAACTGAATAATTGGGAAGTTTCTATAGAGCTTTGAGGATAAGCTTGGTCATTCTGCTTGTTAAAACTGTACCGCTTAAGATGTCTTGATTCTAAATATTGACAAGGCGTCTCTTATAGTCTGCAAGTCCTAAGACAAATTTTCAAATACGCGGCATAGTTCTAGGTGCTCTATTCATTTCCCGAGATAAAATCTGTTGCTTAGGGACAGGACGGTAAACAAACGTTTAACTGATAACAAGCGGAGGGAGGGTTTCAAAAATTGCAATGCAATACAATGAAATTTTTATTTTACTTGGTGAATTCTCCTTTTGTCTACCCCCTCGCCACAAGGGGAGGCGAGAGGGCTATGTCGGGCTCGCCCGAGACTTCGGGCCTACCGACTAAAACCAACACGGTGTACCATCTCATTGCTTTGTAAGGTGGGTAGGTCGCTGGAACTGGAACTATATCAGCGACTCACGCAGTAGGGCCCAATGCAGAAAAGAAAAGGTCTGCGGGCGACGACTTCTGGGCGATGCTCCGGTACGGCAGAGGCCGTCGCTCCAACTCAATGTCTGACGGGCGGGAGGTCCCCGCTCTCCCACCCACGGCCATTACTGCGGTGGCATAAGGCGCCCATACGCGCGCCTGCGCCGCCCGGTACGCCGGCGACGGCAGGGATCCGCCAGGATACTTTTCTCACGGATCCGTTCCGCCGCCTCCTTCTGCGAGATGACGTCCTCGCAGAAGGATGCAATCGCTACCCACTCTCTCACGCTGTCGACCATGGCTTTGATCACGGCCGGCAGCGAGAGGTCTTCACCCACAAAGTCCTGGAGTTCACGGTGCTGCAAAAAAGAAATTTCAATAGTGGTCCGTTATAAGGAAGTCGGTGGTATTTAACAATCCGTGCCCCGGATTCGATCTTTCCGTCATATCGGATGCTACGCCATTGGATTATGAGTACCTTCAATCGATTACAACCGTTTATAGTAAGAGTCTACTAGAGTGCTCAATAGTAGGATTAATATGAAGATAATAGGCTAACTGAGTAAAATAATGATATGATAATATGTGCGGAGCAGGTCCGTCGGTTGCGGCGCCACAACGCGCGGCTGCGCGAGGAGTCGGCGCGCGCCGTGTGGCAGCTGCGCCACTTCACGCAGTGGCTCAAGCGCACCGTCGAGCGCCAGTAACGCGACACCGCCGAACCCCGCCGAACCCCGCCTCACCCGCCTCCCCCGCCTCCCCCGCCTCACCCGCCTCACCCGCCTCACCCGCCTCACCCGCCTCACCCGCCTCTAACGACATCACAACTGTTATAAGTAACAGCGACACTCACTTCCGCCTGCACTCAATGGTTTAACTCTGGATATTACTTACCTTTACTTACCTTGTACTGATTGAAATATATACACGGCATTTGTTTTACGTCCGTTGCACGTTGTTGACATATAGTTCGGTTTTATAGCCGTTGTTGTTGGGTTACATGTGTTTTCACTATCTTATCACTCGTCGATACACTAAGTAACGAGTAGCTTAATACTTATTAGGCTATCTGTTGAACGTTAATTAGGGCTTTGAAACATTAACACTTTGTTGACTAGTGGAATATGTAATCGTGTTACGCTACCTATATTCAAAACGATGATAGCGATTAATCTGTTGTAAACACGATATGTGTTTTGATCCAGCTTTACGGTATAGCTAGTAGCTATATAAAGGATATATTTCAATTATAAGATATTTCTTATGAACACATATACTACATACATAGTATATCAATTATATAATATCAATGACTCGCGCTATGTCTTATGAATTTTGTGCCTTTTCTGTGCTTCTTGTGAAGCGTTTGTTTTGGCGTAACTGTTACGTACTGTGTTGGTATTAGTATAATTATTATATTCATAGATTAGTTTGTTATTATTATTCTATAAAATATTAATATGCTATTAATAGCTGAGATTGAACGTCTCGATCCGATTGACGTATTTAGATACACTTTTATATATAAGCCTCATTTTTATTACAACTATTATGTAACATTCGGACAAGTTAAATGATTGATGGGTAACATATTTATTTATTCTCGTGTGGTTATCATATACAATATTGATACAACGTAGGCTTTAATTTATTGTTTACTATTGATACTATACGTTTGATCTACTGTTAGACTAGTTAATAAGTAAACAGAAGTTGTAACGTGAACACCAATTATTGTAAGGATTATATCAATGCGAACGCTGAGGGGATTGTTGTTTAATATTTTGTATGACGTAATGTTAGTGGTGTTCGGTCATGGAACGTGTGCAGCTCCTACAGCCCCCCAGCGTTTGTGTTGGTCGCTCGTTAAGTCGGTGCAAGTAGGAGCAATATATCGCCGAGTATTGCGATCACTCGTACCTACATAATCATTAGTATTGTAGTGTAATCCTAATTATAAACAGACTTGAAACCTGCCAAATATTAATACAATAAGAAAATAATGCATTAGCACAAATAGTACTCGTTTAACAAATTAAATTAACGCCAGTTGAACATAATAAATTAATTACAGTTACTGTATATTATACTGGGTAGTAAATTGAACGATAATATTTTAATGCTATCAATTTACTTATTTTGTAGTTGATCATAAACCCAATACGTAAATGAAACTATAGATTTTGGGCTGATATACATTAAGGCGATGCCACGTGGAGTGGCAAAATTGAGTCGAAGGGAAACTTACGATAGAAGCATGTAGCGATATCATATTGCACTTAGTTACAATTTATTGTCAGTATCTTCAATATTAAACCAAATAAACCTTAGGTGGCCACTGACCGGCGCCGGCGGCGGTAAGAAACTTTTCGACGAGATTTCGTAGCGCATCGCATTGTATTTGCAAATAATAAGTTTGCGTTGTGACGTCGCACCGCGTCGCATCGCAACACGTCGCATCGCTTTGGTGTGTATCGCCCCTATTTATCAGCATAACAGAATGCTTCGACAATATCATCTCTATTGTACTTTGTTGTGTAAATATGAGTCTCATGAATTAGATGTAATCATCAACAAAGCTTTATTAGTTTAGGTTATCGTAGTCTTTAATTTTACGAATTATAAACGGGAGAGACTTAATAGCATTTTGTGACCTTGTTTCTTACATTTTCAAAGATAGAGACAAAATCATAGATAATTTCCAGTAGATATACTATACCTACATTATACATATTACATGTTGATAGAACCCGGGCAATATACTTGCGAATAAAAATCAGTAGGTGGGATTATCTAAGTGGATATTCATAATATGCATGTGTACAATTAAATATCGCGGAGAGCATCAATTGTTTGTGACATTAAAACCTATATAATTATAAAAGATAAGTGAATGCATTTATGTCAGTCTTCCTCATGTAAACGATCACGGTAATGTATGGTAATACCATAAGTATAATAAATGATTGTGTTGTATTGAAACTGGCTCACGGACGCCTTTTGGCACAGTCCTGGCCTTCAAGTAAATACGGAGTGGCAACTTCGTACTTCGCCGCGTCGCTGTGTTCATATCTAATTTGTATGCAAATCTATAATGTTTACCTGAATTTTATAATGTTACTTTTTTGTAGTTAATATCGATCAAAGTTTCATCGTCATAACTACGTTACAGAGACGTTGTAGTTTTATACTGCTTATTATATACATTATGTCTTATAAGGAACAAAATTGGAATGCAAGTAGTGGTCTATGTATAGATGCAAAAATAGAGTGCTCAAGTAAAAATTATTTCTATTTTGTTTGTCGAAACACAGCGAAAGGTAGCTTTAAGTTAAATTCACACAATCCAAACCCACTTATATCTTACGGTATGTCAGCGATTAAGATCCATCAACGTATGTAAGTATAGAATTATCAACATTTTCTTTATCGATTTAATTTTGTTTACATCCTAATATATTATACATTTATACTATAACAAGAGCGCGCGTGTGGTGCGCTCGCCCGCTTTTTAATACTAGCGACCACCAGTTAGCCACCAAGCCTTACACGCTTAATGCAGGGATTCAGTAAAATTATTGTTAAAAGAAACTTCATCCTCGTTCTCTTCCTTCTTATTATTCTCTAATGGCTAAGCATTTTATTGTACGGGACGGTAGGCAATACTGACAAACAATATATAATGTTTACCATGATTAATAATGTATACACAAGATTTTGTGTACCTATAGGTACATATAACAAAATTGTACCAGGTTAGAGTTCATACATGAGATATTTTTATGAATTACTAATCATGGTAAACACTATATATTGTATGTCAGTATTGACTTTTTAAATAGGTACCTATTTAAAAAGTCGTGATAGTGGCATAATTATTAGGTTCTATAAATTAACGTCAGCTACTTACAAGGCTTTGTGGCCAATCTACGCGCTCGCGCGAAGAGATAACAATACCTACAGGTAAATAACTTGCTGACCCGACACCCGACAGTCGTTGACCTGTCAATCTAAACAAAAACACATTTCACGTAGGTAATTAAATTCAAATCAAAACGTCAATCATTTTTCCATATAAAAATACCTTTTATATTTTGGACATATTTCGCGGATGTTTCACAAATTTTCGTTCATACAAACCTAGTCCTGACAATTACGGACACAACAAAAAAAAAACAGCCAAATCGGTCGAGCCATTCTTAACCGATGCTCCGTCATAGATGTGGCAATTGATTTTTATTTATTGAATAAAGAGTTATTCATTAAATTAGTTTTGCCACTATGTATTTGTTTATTATACTTATGGTAATACTACTGATAATATCTCGTTAAATATGTGTTAGCCGCGCTTTATTTAATATGGTAGATTAGTAATAGGTATAAGCAGGAACAATGGGACGATTCTCCGTTGTCGCACGAAACGCTACTGTCACCGGAGGTCTACCATGAGTTACATAGCATTTAGCGAAAAGTCTATCGATGTTGAAACATCATTTTTTATCGTCAGTATGTTTGCCCGTACATTTTGTAAAAGCTTCTTGTTGGAAATCACTCGGCATTTATTAAAATGTATAGAACGATAATATGCAAAGATATGCAAGCGGTCAAACGTGTAAGAGTACGTTGTGTGCTATAAATAAATGACAGGCCATCCACCGAACATAGTAAATAAATCTCATTTGAGAAAACAGAATTTAATTTCAACGTTATGTTGGGTGGCACATATTCGCGACTGATAAATATATTACGAAATGCCGATCAATATTTACATTATTATTAAACCTAATGGCCTTATTCAATGTTTAACAAGGTGGTATGTGAAGACAAAAAGTAGATTTAAAAGTTATACAACTTTGCGATCTTCTTTAAGTATTCGCTCGGTTCTACATGTAGTAATAATCAATCAAGTTCGGTTTTCTTGGAATTTGCCAGACAAACTTACCTACGTCCATAATTTATATTTGTCCGCATTCTATTTAAACAATTGTCCATAATATCGACAAAGTCGATACCAATCTATAAGTGCCTTATCTGTGTTAAGATTATATTCATATGATTTTCTGACAGATTATTACTCTGTCTCTACAGTGTTATTATACTGTAAAACAGAGAGAGGGACGTTATCTTAATCATTATGAACGATAGAAAAATGGTTTCCACCATACTGGGTCATGGTTTTCCCAAGGGACTAACTTGAATTCTTTGCCGCGCAAATGATACTTCTGGTATTGCAAGCCTCAATAGAATACAATAACAAGCTGTATAATCTCATCATTGACTTGCTGCGTCGTGTGATGCACTGCTTCAATTCAATATGTCAGTTTGTTAAACGACCGAGGCGCGTCTTACTTAGTTTCCACGTTACGGTGTCTAGCGCCAATCTCGAGATTCAAACCACTATGTTTTTACACAGGTGGTATTTAAATTATAAAGCATATAAATAGAGCAGTGTTATACGACTTACACAAATACACAATGTCGCCTCGTGTTGGATTGGAGTGAGAATCGTTACTTTTAGGTAACCCTGCCAAATTGTGTTGCTCAAAGTCAACAACATAGAAATGCTACGACGTGGCAAACAGTAACTTGAGTATTAAAATGCATTTCTCTTAGTAAATATTATATTAAACTGAAAGTAAGTTATTCATATAATGCTATATCATGTTGTGTTTCACACAACGAAGTCAATTAAAAGTTCGACATGATAATAATTTTGTGGATAACTGTTTTCTTAGCTGTAGTCAATCGAGAGTATTATTTGGCCTAATCATATAGTTGCCGTTCGTTGCGTTTCTACGTCGTGGATTTTGAACCAAATTTTAAAATGAAAAATGATATTGGTATTAGATTTCGGTGTTCGTTAATTATTATTATTTTCTATGTATTTTATTTATTACGGAATCGAGTTCGACGTAGTTGTAGTAAAGGTATGAATTTTGGTATTTTATTTTTACGTACATAGTCATAAAGAATTCTAAACTAAAAATATTATTGTATGTAAACCAATAACAATATTTACTTTTTTCCTAATTACGAACTGGTATAACTGGATCTACACTAAATAATTTTTTGAAGTATGTTTACACAATTACCTATATTAATTTTAGATCTTGAAAAGTTGTTTTGAAGTAACTTGTCGTTTAAATTGTATTGTTATTATATGATGCAGGATACCATTACGTTAATTAGTAAATAAGTAATTGTTGCTCAAGTATGAATGTATCTTAGTTTTCCCACCACTCATTTTAAGGTATACTACTATACTACATAAGTAATAATGAAAATTGTTTACATTCGATTAGTACAGACTTTGTCAAAATACTATAAATAATATAAGCTCATTAAATCAGCTTCTTGTCTTTAATATCTATTAAAGCCATCGACAATTTTTACTTTAATAAAATCTGTGCTAGTCTATATGAATATCTGTATAATATAATTTTAATAATATGTAATTAACCAAAGCGATTACTGTTAACCTCCATGTTTTTAAAATTTGGATTGTTTCGTCGTAACAGCTTAAAGGTTGAATTATTATAGTTATAATTTTCCTTAGATAATTTATATGTATTCTAAAGGACATTCCAATAAAACATATAATATACTTACCAAACCAATATATTGTTTAATATCGAAAATACCCAAATGATGTGCCCCTTCGCGCCCAGTCTTAAGTTATGAAGCAATGAATACAGAGAAACTTAAAAGGTTCAGAGTTAAAACAACATGTGTCGAATTATTTAATGTCAAGATAGATAATGTAATGCCACTCCTGATCTCGTAATATCCATGTCCCTGCAATTATTTAGATACAGATGCTCTACTTACATCGACTCGCGAACACAGTTGCGGTCACGCTTATGACTCGCGTGCACAAAAAGTGGAAGCCGTCATATGCTCGACTCACTTGCATTGCTGCCAGGCAGATTAGAATCATCAATCTGGCTAAAAAGTAAATGATGGACCTCTTTACCATTCTCCAACAGACACGACGTGCAAGTTACTATGCATTTTACCAATCACTTAAAGTGCCACCGTGTTGATGATGAAAGTCTTTCCTCTTATTATGTGAGTTCTAAAATATAGTTTACTATCGTAGCCCCGTATGGTAACAATTTCGGTAGGTCACTATCGAACTTCGAGCATACGAAAACAAATTATATCTAATAAGCTATCATGTTAAATCTAAATAACATGGCTATTTTAATAAACCGACATTATTATTTACAATTGTGATATAAATTATATGATTGGTTTCGATATATACAACCAGCTCGCATCATTGGAAAAAGCTGGCATAGAATAAACTATTAATCTGCTGCTAAATAGGGAATTCAGAAAAAAGAAATAGGGATGAAACAGTAGGTACTACAGTAGGTACCTACGCAATTAAAGTAATTTCAATTTAAAGTGGTGAACCATATACTGGGCTAACTATAGTTGCAACGGCCACTCTGTATTTACGCCAATGTTTCTAATTAAGGTAAATACCACCCATTCACATCATAGATGTATAAAGTCTTGTGAATTTCTGAGATGTTTTGTGTTTTTGTACTACTTAATTAATATTACGCGGGCGAATGTGAGTTGGTTTGATAATAGATATTATATTCGACTACTTATAATAATTTAAGTTTAATAATAAGCTTTTAGCTATGATTTAGTTGATTACCCGTTTTAAAATTAATAACTAAGAATTTAACATTGGCGATTCTGATAACAGTTTTTTGTAGGTTAAATAGAGCTGTGGTTTATCTAAACATTGGTTTCAGTGATCTACAACATGCATGCCATCATTGTTTTAGCTCTATTGGATTCCGCTCTTGGTAAGTTTCTATAGGATCGTATCTACATATATTTAACCGGCCAGCTTATATAGCTTCATATCGAAATTAAATGGTAAAAGTAAAGTATCTGGACCGGAGGCGGCATTTTGCTTTGACAAATTGTATTGTAACACGACTGCCTCAACGAGCTATTTTTTTTTTGGGTACATTATACTATTAACTGATATAAAATATAGAATTATACATGTTTACTATGTAGATGAATGTAATATCAAATTCAAATCGCGCGGGTATTTGATTAAATTAAATATATTTCGCTAACCGAAAAGAAGTTCTCTATGTATTTTGTTTGCAGGTGCAAGTGCACTCCTAGCACACTGCTACGTGCGTCCATGGTAGCTTGATAAATATTGAATAAATATAATTTTAAGAAAATGAAATTTTACAACTTTGCAACTTGTCGAGACCGGGGTTCGTTGAAGCAGCGCTCTAGATTTGCATACAAAATCTATTCCACGAGTGAGCACAAACACTCGACCTCTTTCGATCGCATTGTATTTTGTATTTGTCCTTATACTAAGATTGGTTTTAAAGGAACGCAATCACTAGCGCTGCATCTGTCTACCTACTGTGTATTGAATTAGTCCTAGGAAAAAGGAATTATTTCTATTAAATTTGTAAGTGAAAGTAGAAAGGGCAATCGATGCATTAATATAGATTACGTAAAATTTAAAACTTATTTTAGTACAATAGAGTAGTAGGTAAGGTAGGTAGTATAATAAATAAATATTTGTGTGGGAGTGCATCGTACCAGCACTTAGGGCTCAGGACGAGCCGTTTCTGATCTGGAAACCGGCGGCATTACGCCGATCGACGAATTATATTAGGCAAATTGCATAGTCAATAATCAACATTTATTACTTTAAAACGACATAATATATGTAATACAAAGCATTTATTAGCAGCGGCAGGTACCCATGACCAGTAATCGTAGGTATTGTGGGTGGTTCTGATACCACCGTGGAGCCTTACATGATTAACATGCAGTTAGCAGCGTTTGGCGCGGCCTTCTCTCAATAGTGTGGTGGTTCACTAATCACTGAATTATCTGTCTTGTCAGCTGCGCATTGTTACGAGTGAGTATTTTATTTAATTTAGGAAGAAAATACTTTTTCGAAATAGGTAAATTTTATGTGCTAAAGGATTTCTCCTCCAAAATAAATAACTGACCTGAAATATTTCAGGGCTTTAATGATATAGGTAATCTGCTTTTCAATACAATCAATATTTTGCTATTTTTATGAAGTGCCAGCTATGGTTTAAACTCACAAATTAGGGCGCGGGCTTATTAGCGTCTACAACATTACCAGACTTCGAGCTGCTACTGAGTCGAGACTTAGAATTAAACCCGAGATTGTGTAATGACTACATCTGTCTAAAATTATTATAAAGATGCTTACTTTTTTAAATCTTATTGACTTACCAAAAGTATTTAGAAATATACAAAAAGGTTTCAGTAATTAGATAAGGTGGCTAAGGGGAATAAGGGGACCATACATCAGTTAGTCACCAAGTCGCGTCGTGAAAACTCCACGTTACGTACCCCACGTTGTCATAAAGATGTAGCTGAGATTATATTATTATGACGAAGTAGTTCTCTCATGATTGATGTAAATAAATGAATTAAATATAGGTATATTATGATGATTGTTCATTTATATAAATTATTATTTAAAATATATTAAATTATATTTAAAATATATTAAAGATTTAATATAAATTAAATATATTACGAAATAAATAATAACAATTATATAATGTAGGAGATACCGATACAAACAGACATTACCATAGTACACAATAGACCAGACATAATATACATAGATCAAATAGAAAACAGAACATATTTGATAGACATTACAGTACCATAGGAGCAAAAGAAATAGAAAAGTTTAGTAAATACCATGCTCCTAAGAAAGAAATAACTAGACTATGGAAAACACCCATAGCAGTAGGAGCCACCGGAGTAATAGCCAATAACCTAAATAGATATTGTAGCAAATTAGATTCCAACATAAACATGCCAATAATTCAAAAACAGGCAGCAATACACACATCAATAATAGTCAGCAAAGTTTTAGGAAATGCAGTTTTGTTAGCGGGATCACTGATCCAGTTTTTGCCTGTGGGTCTCAGGGCGGGTACTAAGTATACCGAGCCAAAGCTCGAGAAGAGGAAACACTCTAAACAAATCATAAATTAGTAAACTCATTATTAGATAATAGCTGTTAAAATAACCAAAGTTTATTTTTAGGAGCTGGCCACTTGACTGGTGACGTGCGTGCTTGGGAACTTCATTAAGGTCCGTCTGTATCGTCCCGCACATCCTTGCTAATGTTATCTTCCACCCCATGTACGCAAACAGACAACGTACCGCGCTTGGACCAGGGCTCGCGCTCTCCATGACTTTAACGTGAATCACCTGAAGGCAGCGTTCAACCAAGCCACAAAGGTCTGCAAGAGGGCATACTTAATAGCGGATGCCCAGTGTGTCGCACGGTTCGGCCAGGACTCATGGCGCATCCTACGGGCAGTCGTAGCTATTGGTGCTTGGCCAAAGCCATGCAGTCCAACTTCTGCCAGACCTCGCTGCCCTCTCTGAGATATCTGAATGGATCACTGGTTCATCGGCCGCAGGAGAAAGCAGATCTGCTTGCAAATTTCTTTGCGGCCAACTCCCGAATCGATGACTGCAGTTCGCAGCCGCCTAACATTGCCAACTGCGGCTACACCATGCCTGATATACGTATCAGGCAATGTGACATTCGTGTGATACTGCAGTCTCGCGATGTTCGGAAAGCCAGTGGAACTGACGGCATCACAGCTGTGGTCCTCAAAAAATGTGCAGCGGAGTTGTCTCCCACACTTACGCGCCTATACCGGACGTCTTACGCCGCAGGCACTGTGCCTGAGGCTTGGAAGGAGGCGAACGTTCAACCGATTCCCAAAAAGGGGGACCGTTCCGAGCCAGGCAACTATCGACCCATAGCTATCACCTCGGTGCTCTCTAAGGTGTTCGAGCAGATTATAGACACCCAAATTGTCCGCTACCTGGAGGATCCCTCATTGATCATGAATCGCCAATACGGCTTTCGGGCTAAACGATCAACGGGTGATCTTCTAGCGTTCGTCACGCACCTCTGGGGTGAGGCTATGGACAAGCACGGTTAGTCGTCTAGCCAAAGCTTTCGATAGAGTCTAGCACCGGTCTCTTCTTTTCAAGCTTCCGGCCTATGGCTTGCCCTCTCAACTGTGCACCTGGATTGCAAGTTTCCTGCAAAATGCGTCGTAATCGGGTCCTTTGCGATGGTCGCGCTTCCAAATTTATGCAGGTCAATGCAGGAGTACCACAGGGATCCGTCTTATCCCAAGCTCTTTCTTCTGCATATCAATGATATGTTGAATCTCGGCAACATACATTGTTATGCGGATGACAGTACCGTGCATAGGCGATATGTCGGACGTCCTGAGGCCAAACAGGCTGAGGTTGAAGGGAAAAGGCAGGCTCTTGTCGTTGAACTTGACCAGACCTTGGACCGCATCTCTGAATAGGGGCCAAGAACTTGGTCCAGTTCAACGCCAAGAAGACCCAGGCATGCGTGTTTCCAACTAAAAAGTCTCCGTTCCTTCCCCTCCCTTCTCTGAAGAACACTCCACTGGTGATACGTGACAGCCTCTTCATCTTAGGTATGGATCTTTGGCGCTCCCTTAATCCCAAAACCTACATCGAGAGCGTCATTAAGCAAGCTTCGCGAAAACTCGGAGTTCCGAACAGGGTGAGGCGGTTCTTCGTGCCTGGGCAGCTGTGCCTATTGTATAAGGCACAAGTGCGCCCTTGCGTGGAGTACTGTTCTCATCTTTGAGATGGCTCCGCGCAGTACTTGCAAGACGCTCTTGACAGGTTACGGCGGGCTGTCCGTATCATCGGAGATCCAGAGGTCACGAGTTCACTGGAACCTCTGCAACTCTGTAGGGACATTGCCTCATTGGCATGTTTTTACAGAATATACCTACCACGGGGAGTGCTCTGACGAGTTATTCCACCACATCCCGCCCTCCCCTTTCCTATCCAGAACAACGCGTGCTGGACTCAGATGCCATCCTTACACGATAGAGTCGAATAGAGTGCGTACCAACAAGTTTGGGTCCTCATTCCTCTGCCGAACGATCAACGCATGGAATTCTCTGCCAAGGCACGTGTTTTCTTCTTCCTTCGATCCTGGGTCCTTTAAGCGGGGCGTAAAAAGGCATCTTCTCAGGCCGTCAAAGCAGAGACCTCAACATCGCCTCGGCTGCTATGAGGACGATGTGGAGGTCACTGCTCTTAGACCACACGACTGCTTACCATCAGGCAGAGTGTGGTCATGTTGACAAGAAAAAAAATATGTACAATAATCCGCGGCAGTTGACAATGATGTTGCTATCGTTCGTCTCTAAGTTCCCGCTGTGCTATCAAACACCATCAAACACGCTCATATTCCTGGCCTCAACTACATACTCCCGGATGGCACTGATATTACTGCTATTGGATGGGGTAATACCGAGGTATTTAATATATGTGATGTTTGATTATAAGAATGTAAACGGTTTTAAAACTGTGAATTAGCAAGTTTGTGATTGATACTGCAGGTACTGAACATCTGATCAGACTGACACTTACTGTAATTCATCAGTCACATCTTAGACACTTTAAATTAGCGTTCATGCTATATCACTAGTGTGTTCTGGTAATACCCGTCGTCCGAAGGCGGCTGCACCATGTGTCACATCGGATGAACACCCAGGCTTTACGAAGGAAAGTAAGCTTTATCTGATAGCCAAGACATCAGGCAATATCTTTGGGTTTTACTCCAGCAAGACCTTATCACACTAGTGGAATACCGTCCAGTGAGGTGCCGGTTAGACGGAATATTACCGGTTTCGGCACGTGATTTTACGAATCATACCGTTTCTCGTATCGCGCATAATCATTTCGATGACTAACCTATACTTAATTTAGGGTATGCGGCATTCAGTACCAGTGACACACCCACCTTACAAGGCAACGAGTTGGCGCAGTAAGGTTAGTCAATAGTACCGGGGACGTTTCACATTTCACCGGATGAGACCGACGTAACCACTCTGCTTCTCATTTCCCGCGGCATACTTCATGCATTCACCATGTTAAAAAAATATGAATATGCGCAATCGTCGCTCATTGTAAAGCTAGCATCATACTGTACTGATATTGATAATATCTAGATAAAGACGCCCTATGATCGTAACCGGGTCCTTATAATCATCAGTAGCACAAATATAGTCATCAGACGTAACAAGGTACGTAAACATGTTGTGATAACATGCCCTATCACACGTATTTTATAGGCTTTAGGCAATCGAACACAACGTTATTAGTATTAGTCAATACAATACTAAGTATTTTTCGATTATAACTAATCGAGTTATTCATAATCTAGTAAATAGGTACATCTTGGCGAGTTATACAAAGTTAATCACAACTGTTTACAATAATTAGGCACACACCCCGTAAGTCTAGTCACTATTTACAAATCAACGAGTACCTAACTATTAAAATATAGTAATATTTCTTTGTTTCGGTTTTCTTCTCCCTAATACACAAACAAGCTCGCTTACGCAGATTACGATTGAACTGGTTGCGTAAGTAGGTAATACTTAAACTTCCGATGTGTTTTCTTTTGCAGATGTATTTCATTAAAATTTTCTGTTCATTAACACATGAAGCATAGTAGGACAGCATAAAGGCGCACGCACTGGTTGTGCCTGCTGGCTGTGCAAGAGGGACGGGGGACACAGTGGCGTATGTGGAGGCGATCTATGAAATAAGCACATATGCAACTCGCTGCTCGATTTATAACAAGGCGGGCTCGAGGATATTGCTAAATAATACTCTGTCTAAATTAAACTGTGTTCTATACATTTCTAAAGACAAAATATAAACAGTTTAAAAACTTTTGCAATCAATTGCTAAAAGCTCTATGCAACTAAAAATAACGTTGTATTTATTAGAGATGATTTGCAACTGTTTGCAAATCATCTCTAATAAATACAACGTTATTTTTACAACATACGTACATTTGCAACATTTTATATATTTGGCAGTATCAGGGTGAACCTTCGGAGCTGCTGCAGCATGTTCAGAGCCAGATAATTCACCAGGAGCTATGCGCTGAACGTTACGCTTACCTGAAGACACTACCTGATTATGCCGGACGTATCAGATGGCATGATGTGCGCTGATGTCTTGGATGTCGGTGGTAAGGACGTTTGCACTGGTGACTCCGGCGGTCCTGTAGCTCACAGCGGGGACTTTATTGTTAGTATTTCTTCTTGGGGTAGCGATACCACTACACACCAGGATAGAAAGTATGAGCGTACTCGTAGGAGTACCTACGCTCATAGTTTCTATCCTGGTGTTTTCGCTTGAGTATCTTATTTCTCAAACTGGATCGTTTCGTTCCTTTCGAGTCGTCAAGTTTTTTTGCCCAACTTTATTAGACATTTCTTTGTTTCAATCTTTGAAAAATTCAACTATAGAGAGATACACAATTGAGCAGCGCTTTAAGATTGTTGAAGTGTTTTATGAAAATGGGCGTTCAAATCAAAATGCATTACGTGCGATTCGTGATTTTTTTGGTCAGCATAATCGATCAAATGTGTCTACAATCACGAGAATTGTGCGTAAATTTTAGCAAACCGTGTCTGTAGGAGATGTAAAAACACCTGTGCAGGCTCGCCTAGTTCGATCTGCGAAAAACATTGCTGCTGTTCGCGATAGTGTGGCAGAAGAGCCGTCAACCTCGACTCACCGTCGAGCTCAACAAATCAACATCTCACGGACATCACTGATGCGAATTTTGAATAAAGACTTGAATTTATACGCTTGCAAGGTCCAATTGACTTAAGAGCTGAAGCTTACTGAGCGTTTCAATCGTCGTTAATACGCCGAATGGTTGGTTGAACAGACAGAAGTGAATGGTGACTTTACGAAGAAAATTATCTTCAGCAATGAGGCACACTCACCTCAGTGGATTCGTTAACAAGCAGAGTTCCCGCATTTGGGCAAAGAAAATCTACGAGTGATTGTTGAAAAGCCGATGCATCTACAAAGAGTGATTGTTTGGTGCGGTTTATGGGCTGGCGGCGTCATTGGGCCGTACTTCTTCGAAAATGAGGTCGGCCAAGCAGTTACCGTGAATGGTGTTCGCTATCGTGAGATGATAACGGACTTTTTATGGTCAGAAATTGATATGGATATGGATCTGGACGATATGTGGTTCCAACAGGACGGTGCCATTCGCCACAGAGCCAACGAAATGATGGCTCTTTTGCGCGAGAAATTCAATGGCCGTGTTATCTTACGTTGTGGCGTTGTCAATTGGCCGCCACGATCATTTGATTTGACACCGTTGGACTTCTATCTTTAGGGATATTTAAAAGAAAAGTGTACATCAATAAGCCAAGAACAATTATAGAGCTAAAGGATGAGATAATTCGGTACATTAACGACATTGAACCTCAATTATGCCTCAGCGTCAGGTATGCCACCGAAGCCGTGACGAGCATTTGGTCGATATTTTGTTTCACACATAATTGTTAGAGATCTTACTTCTTCTTCTTCCTAGCGATTATTATTCCCAGCTTATTCCAAAGTCCGCTTATTTCTGGTCTAACGAGATTTAGTTGAATATCAGTTTTTACACGGAGCGACTGCCATCTGACCTCCGTAGCTCCGAAGGATAACATCATTCTATGGTTAGACCAGTTGTCAGGATATTTGAGGGCGCTGACTTCTTTCTTAATAACGACTGCCATAGATGTTCATGACAGCCGGGACCCACTGTTTAACGTGCTTTCCGATGCACGGGGATGAAACATCACCAACTTCCCAACTCCGGGCTAATTATTAAGAACTTCTTGACAGAAATTCTTAATAAATTGCTACTAAGATACTATCATAGTAAAATTAATTAAGATAATTCTCTGAAAACTTTTTGTTTTATTTACAATTAACATCGTGCGTTATGGTTGGACCACCCTTTATTGTGTTTTGATAAACTGTGTACAGAAATCTATTGAATATTGTTAAATATATCATACTGGTAAATTACGTGAGAACATTATTGTTACTACCTAAAATTAGCCCAAGTAATTATTAAATAAATGAGGCTTTATACTGTAAAGAATAAATTTTATTATGAGTGTTATATGATGTATGAAATTATATTATATTGCACATTATTGATATGAAGACAGTATTCATATAGATAGAAAGTACATCTTTCGATTTATACACTTCGGCAAAAGGTACTTTCAAGCCCCAGTTACCTTCGAAATATCGAGCCTAGGAATAATCTTTTACAATAAAATTATTGGTAAGAGAGGAACCCGCCACGCACCCTCGGAATACCCATCCCAACTATTGCAATAGAAAAAGGTTGACAATACCGAACTCCTCTGGACAGGGACAGCCACGACTGCCACACGTGTTTTGCCTCAGCGCGCAGCGGGAGGCATCCTCATTACCGTTTAGCAACGAATGAGCGATGTGTAGCCTTGCGCGCCTGTCAATAATTTTATTACAATGGATTTCCGCCAAGTAACGCCTACTTTGATTCAATATAACAATCTTTTTAAGCTATTTTTACAGTTTTTGTTATATTGTACATACAGTACTTTCTATTATCTAAACACCATTTCTGAAGTATATTTAAATCATCCTGAAGTCACTTACAGTAGGTAAGTACTCATCGACATGTCTTTAAATCGTCGGCCTAAGCTAGACAGTTGTTCTTTATTCCATAAATACCCCAGGGGATCGAAGCAGGGGATCCTACTGGAAGGTGGCATCCATATAAATCCACCAGGGTATCACACTCGATAAAGCTTTCTATGTGGACAAAAAATCCACATAAATCCCCCAGGGGATCGAAGCAGGGGATCCTACTGGACGGAGGCAAATTTATTATTGTAGGTAACTAAATAAAATCTTAGTAATCTAGAATACAAACGGATTACAATATGATTTTTATTATTATGTATGCTCTTATTTTTGCCATTAACATTTTCCAGTCTATTTTTCTTAAATGCTTGAGTGTGCGATATCCTCGTGGGACACCGTTGGACTAGCGCAAACACCTTTGACTTTTCGAAGTTATGTGCGTATTTCTTTCTTTAATACGCACATAATTTTGAAATTCTTAGATACGCGCCTTGGGATCGAACTCGAGATTTAGTCATTATTAGTTAAGAATGGGGAGCCTCCACTGTATGCTTTTAATCCTTAGCTTCATAGTATCCATTGCCCAATAGTAGATCGTTGACTGATATTATAAAAGTTTATGATTTAAACCGATTGTGTTATTATCTGTCATCGCAAGCTATTCGAATCCGAATTAATTAATACGAATTACGTTCTTTCAGTCACAAAACAGGCTAATACAAGCTATGCCAATATTAGCTGAAGCACAAGAATCAAAATTGGGACATTATACAGTGTGTATAATAAACCCTGTGCGATCCAATAAGAGCTTGTTTCTCAATTAAAAAACATGCTATGAAAAATAATAAAAAAATCTATATTACCGTAAAACGTCTTCACAATATTTTTAAGTACAGTATTGATCAGCATTTTTACCCTTAAATTACTGAAATTTCGCACAGTCTAGCAACACTCCACTAAACTTGACAAGGACGCGAAGCGTGGCATACTTTTGGCGGCCTTTTTCTTAGGCGTAGGTAGGTAGGCCCGGCGTAGCGCGATACCTAGGTATTATGATTAATAAGTTTTCGGTGCTGCCATGGGTAATCTATTATCATATTATTCTAAATAAAGGAGAATGGGCAATATTGTATGGAGCGTGGGCTATCCGCGGCCAAGAATAATTCTAGTATGTATTTATATTATGTAGTCCTACCATTACAGTGGAGATGTATCATCGCCCAAATGTACTACAAAAGTGGATAAAATACATTTTCATTTTTGAGGACGATATGAATAATTGAATAATCCTAGCCTATGTTTAGAGCAAAAATGGCAACTGAAGGTGAAATAAGAAATCTTGGATAGTAACAACATGTAATTATTACTTAATAATATACCATAGCACATATTGCATTATTAATGATTACAACAATAATTATATAAACTATGTTTTATAAGGAGTTCCAGGGTTTATTATTACCTATTCGTGTTCTATAATAGCACTTAATTCCGCTGCTGGTAGTCGTATCTCTTCGGCTTGATTTCTTGCCCAACCGAGGTACCAGACTACGCACATAATGTGTGCGCAGCATCCGACCGTGCGCCTTCCACTCAAACACGAACAATAATAATGAGCGATCACTTCTCGTCCATTTCTTTGACGGTCAATGACAATATAAGAATAATAAACCCTGGACCTCACGTGTCTAGACTGAATTCGGACTCGTAGGAACGAAACATCTTGCTCTTCAATATACTCGCTAAGCCCTCTTATTTGTTGCTCTCGGTACACCTCAATATTATACAAACCCTGTACAAGATGCTCAGCATAATAACTACGGGCTAGCTTGATTTGGTATGTACCAAGAGCAAACATAATAAGGTCTTCTTCTGAGAGATTTGGAAAATCTTCAAACATAGCCTGATCACCAGTTATACGTACGAACGTTACTCTTTGTCTATTTATGTTATTGCGAACAACAAAATCCGCCAGGTGATTTGGTCGATTCAAGCGGTCATTTATGATATCCACAAATGTGGCTGCATGCACACTGTCCCGGATGGGCTCCTGGAAAGCATTAATCAATGATGCTGCTATTTTGAAGTCCTCAAACATATGGTTTAAAGCCCGATTGAAATAATTCTGCCGGAACAACTTAAAATCCCGCTTGAATCTGCCATTTATTACTTCTACCACCCAGCGGCATATGGTGACCAATCTAGATCTATTCGCTTGTTCGGTGGTGAGCTGATCAGCAGCGCGGTTTTTAGTTTCGGGCATATAAGCAGAGTAATTGCAACTTGCTAAATCGGGCAACACGTCTCTAAACCCACGATCTAAAATAAAAATATCACCAGATCAAAAGTACCAATGGAATGTACCTTCCTCATCATACACCATTCTTTGTACCATTAAGACATCGGAGTCGGTAGCCGCGTATGGTCCACAGACATCTAATATATAACCATCACAGCTCACAATTAAAAATGGTTTTAAAAGGTTTGAAAACTTATGTAAACTATATGTTTCTCTTTGGAACGAGTGATTGGAGCTTTTTTGGATATAGATGTATATTCCGTCCATTATTAAAATTGCTTTTCTATTTTCGATTGGTGAGTTTGGGTTTCCAAACAAGGCGTTTGGCACGTACAAGTTACGTTCAATCACCTGTCTTCTGTCTATGTGATCAAAACCTAGGTGTCTAGGCACGATTTCGGCCGATAAACAATCTCTTGCTCTTTTTAAGTGTCTCTCTAGAGTTCTTCTGCTCATTTGAAAAAGCGTTGCTAGCCTTTCATTGCTTTTGCCACTACGCAACTTTATCAAATAAATGGCTAGAGCGGTTTTTGAGTTCGAACCTAACAAAGTAGGCGTCTGTACTAAGATCTCAGAGAATTGGTCTCGACTGAGACCCAGCCGAACATGTATTTCATTCGTCTCCATGTTTTCAATGTTTTCAAAGTTCAGAATAGCACTTCTTGACACAGCTGCTTTCATAAGACCCATCATCTCTACGAAATGAGTACTATTGAAGTCGTGCAGTAGATTTGGACTATCGATAATCTCGTCCCAGTCATTGGATAATAAATGTGTTTTACATATTCTGGCATCTGCTGGTATGTACAAGTTGGAATCCACCAAAAGTGATACCCGAATGTTTTCTGGAATGCGATGACGTGTAGTTCTTGTACATCTATCAAACATGCATCTCACTGCGGTATTAGGCACTCGAGAATATTCTTCAATCTGCAGTACACATTCATGAGGGGCAGGGTTTGGATTAGGCTGTACAGCTCGTTGACCTTGCTGCGAGCATGGTCTACAAACGTATTCCAAGGCGTTGTATTGAATCTGGAATGAAGATATTGACTTGTGAATGAAGATAGTAAACTAATAAAATATACATTTGTTAGCATGACACATTATTATCTAAACGCATAATAAAATAAAAATAACCTTATTACGTTAAGCACATATGATGTGATGTGATGCATAACCTAAAGGTTCGAAAAACGCTTCTTTACTACATCACTTCTTATTAGTAAGTACTTAATTAAAATAAAAACTTACTGGCTGTGGAGCAATAGCTTCAATAATATATTGAGCGATTGCGGCATTTTCCTCAAAAAGAGCGTGAGTTATCTCGAATCTCCTTCTGTTTACCACTGATCTATTGCACAAAATTCAGATTGGTCGATTTTGTGCCATACTCAACAAAGTCCACTTCACAAAGAGAATCAAAGTCCAAAAATGAATGCCAAGTTATCAGATTAGGAGTAAACAAAGTCCAGGAAGAAAAAACAGATCAAAGGGAAGCGCACAACAAACAAACAAATCGCACAGTACTCAATGACGCAAGCGTAATCGAAGGACTGCGCGGCACACAAATAAAAAGAGAGCGACGCACGCACCGAGCCGTCCGATGTCTTTGTTATCGCTTGGCGCTGATTGGTCGCTTGCTTGAGCAGGTAGTCGAACTCATCAAACTGGTTTTATTGGGTACACACAATAGCATTAGGTACATACAAATAATAAATTATTATTATGTGATATGCAATTGCATATATAAGTAATTACTTAGCTAAACTAAATGGAATACAATAAAACGTTCAAAGCAAAAGTTGTTCTTAAGTATCAGTACTTTCATTTGACACTAACTTCATCAATGGCCGCCGATAGCCCAAAACGCCCATTCTCCTTTAATTGTAATTTTTTTAATTTAATAAAATGTACCAAAGTTTTTATGGAATAACTATAAAAAAAAGGCTAGAATTTCCTTTACAAGCAACTTTTTTGGACCCTGTCAATATCTAATTTTAAAGAAATTTACGTACAAATAAATATTTGTTATATGACAATTTAAAGGCCATACAAAATAAATATTCCATTCCACTTATCATTTCAAAAGAGTACGCAGTCTTTTATGGCATGGCTATGATATAGCTGACAAAAGTTGAAAAAAGTATTGTTGTTAGTGGCAATACGACTATGTAGCATGAGGTCCGAATCAGGTTTTAATCTTGGGTCTGGCTGTCCAAAAGATATTGGGATTTTATGTCAGTAAATTCCTTAAAACAGCTCGAATTGTCCGTGTTTCAGAAAGTACAAAAAGACGTTTGATCTGCGCCTAACCTCACTTCAGTCGAGTACCCTCTTGTCGGGTTAAAGGCTTGAGGTAAAAGAGTGTGCACTTATGTTTGCGCATAGAAAAGAATAGAATATAGTTTATTTGCAAAAAAATTTGGTAATACAGTTATATGAATTCTTGTACATTTTGCCATTTCGGCGTGCAAATCTTAATGTTACAATACAATGATAAATAATCTACTTATATTACTTAATAATAATCAAACTTGCATGTCTCAGAGTTCTCCTTAATGTTCTTGAAAATAGAATAGAATAAATTTTATTTGCTTTGATTGTAGGTACATCAAATATATATGTTATCAAGATATCTGATCCTTATACAATCTACCTTGAATAGGCATGTAAATATTTAGATGATAAATTAAAATCCTTCAAGATATAGGTAAACAATAAAGAACCTAATTAATAAAATTCGAAATCAGTCAACAAATTAAACGTAAAAAAAATGTAATTAATTGCTTTATTTAGTTAGTATCACTGAAATACAATCAGTAAAACATAATTTTACAACTTAGAAAATGAATTAGTACTCATAGTGCACTAAGGGCAAATTACGGTGATTGAATACTAATTTCTCTGCTTTAAGAGGTAGCAAGCGGTCCCGCTGGTTTTCGTAAATAAGGCCAGCTTCAAAACGTCTTTCGCTGTTGCACACTGCTGCAAGGTGCTAAAAGATAGATCTTGGTAAAATTTGTTAAATTTGGGTATTGTTTAGCATAAGCTGCCCACCAAGAATAAGGGTCACAATTGTGATCAATTCGCACTGACTTAGCCCAATTCTGGACCACCTCTCCTGGGGAATCCGTGCGAGGGTACCCCACGCAGTCGACTTCGCGTTAAAGTCCCCCATCACAAGGATGCGGCTAGACGACATCCGCCGTATTGCCTATACAGGGTGTCCCAGAACTAAACGTCAAGCCGAAACGGGGTGACAAGATTGATTGTAACCATCATGATAAAAATCAGAAAAAGTATCTATCCCATGCAGTTTGAAAATTATGGGCATTTAAGTAAAACCTAGAAATTTGGTCAAACTGTAACCATTTTTCGGTTATTGTGGGCATTTAATCAGGATTGTAAAATGGTACAATACTTGTTAGTTTCATACTAAAAAAACGAGTAAAAATAAAAACCTCAAGTAACCCGATTTTTGCTAACCCATTTTACTCAGTTAAAATGTTTTTTATTCGCACTAGCTCTCGGTAGGTTCTTAATTTTACGGCACAATGATGAGAGCGATGGATAGTGTACATGTTTGTCATGAGTGAGCGAGACAGATAGTGACGCCACTTTTACCAAAGTCAACAAAAGTAAGTAAAATTAATAAAGTAATGAAAAATCTTGACCTAGTTTAGTTTAGGTTTATTGGAATAAAAGTCAGATAGGGAAATAACATTTTTTATTACAACAAATGTTCAAATTGTTTACCATCAGCCACAATACACGCCCTACATCTTCTTAAAAAAGATCTACTTATTAGTCGGGCATATCCTCGAGAGTTGATGTCCTCAGCAGCTTGAGAAATTCGTTCACGCAGCTCGGCTACGATCTCAATGGGCTTTGAATAAACTATTTCCTTGAGAACGCCCCTATAAAAAAAATCTAGGCGATTTAAATCTGGGAAACGGGCTGGCCACGAGATAGTGCCTGAACGTCCAATCCTCCTTCCCGGATATTCCCGGTCAAGGAGATCTCTTACTTGCACTGCGTAATGCGCTGGGCAGCCATCTTGTTGATACCACATGTGGCGACGATCTATTAGTGGTACGTCCTCTAACAAAGTTGGTAAATTTTCTCGTAAAAATGTAGGTAATTCGTGCCATTCAGGTTCTCAGGCAGCTCAAAGGCCCAACAATTCTGCCGCTTAAAATTCCAGTCCACAGGTTTACTTTAAAGCGATACTGGGATCTGTCTTCTCGCATTAAATGTGGATTCTCCACATGCCACTCGTGAAAATTGTGTAAGTTTATGTAACCATCTTTTGTAAATGTAGATTCATCTGACCAGAGAATTTTTTGGATGAATTGGGGATTTTTATTATGCCTCTGTAGCATTGTTCTACAAAACGAAATCCTTTCAGGATAATCTCGAGGGAGAAGACTTTGAACTCGTTGTACGTGAAACGGATGCATTACGGCTCTTTGTAAAATACGATGTGCTGTGCTTTTGGGTACTCCCGTTCTTTCTTCAATTCCACGAATGGAAGTACTTGGGTCATCTGCGACCTCTTGCAACACTTCTTCCTCGTAAGGAAAGCGAGGTCTACCTCCAGCCCGTATTTGATTCGGGAAATGGCCGCCCTCCGTGAATGAACGGTGCATATTAACAAACACGCGGTGATCCGGATAGCGCTCTAAATTTGGATATCTTTCACGATAAAGTCTAGCGGCGGCACTTGCGTTGCATCTGCATTCCCCATAAATGTGGTGCATGTTCGCATATTCTTGTGGAGTGTAGCGCGTAGGCATGGTAGATTACAAGGAGGCCAACAAAAAAGGCCCTCCTTTAAAAAAAATGTACTAGAGTGCCTTGGCAAGTGCCATTAAAAGTTGGCGCATTTAATCAGGATTGTAAAATGGTATGGTACAATACTTGTAAGTTTCATACTGAAAAAAACCAGTAAAAAATAAAAACCTCAAGTAACCCGATTTTTGCTAACCCATTTTACTCAGTTAAAATGTTTTTTATTCGCACAAGCTCTTGGTAGGTTCTTAATTTTACGGCAAAAAGGTGAAGAAAGATGGATAGTGGACATGTTTGCCATGAGCGAGCGAGACAGACAGTGACGCCACGCAGTGAGACGGAGATGCGTCGTTTAAACGAGTGCGAATGAAACAGATACAGACGCCATACCAAGCAAATGGCTATACTACCAGTCTGACACCAGTTAGTTCGTTTCGCTCATTCGTCTACTGCGCACCTTTCCGTATTCGCTTGTGTTGATTTAGTACTGACAACTTTAGCTTCTCTTTTTGGATTTGGATTTTTGTGAATTGGACTTGTTGATTACATACCGGCAACTTTGGCTTCTCTCTTTTGGAATTGGACTTTTTTGTTGGCCTCCTTGTAATCTACCATGCCTACGCGCTACACTTCACAAGAATATGCGAACATGCACCACATTTATGGGGAATGCAGATGCAACGCAAGTGCCGCCGCTAGACTTTATCGTGAAAGATATCCAAATTTAGAGCGCTATCCGGATCACCGCGTGTTTGTTAATATGCACCGTTCATTCACGGAGGGCGGCCATTTCCCGAATCAAATACGGGCTGGAGGTAGACCTCGCTTTCCTTACGAGGAAGAAGTGTTGCAAGAGGTCGCAGATGACCCAAGTACTTCCATTCGTGGAATTGAAGAAAGAACGGGAGTACCCAAAAGCACAGCACATCGTATTTTACAAAGAGCCGTAATGCATCCGTTTCACGTACAACGAGTTCAAAGTCTTCTCCCTCGAGATTATCCTGAAAGGATTTCGTTTTGTAGAACAATGCTACAGAGGCATAATAAAAATCCCCAATTCATCCAAAAAATTCTCTGGTCAGATGAATCTACATTTACAAAAGATGGTTACATAAACTTACACAATTTTCACGAGTGGCATGTGGAGAATCCACATTTAATGCGAGAAGACAGATCCCAGTATCGCTTTAAAGTAAACCTGTGGACTGGAATTTTAAGCGGCAGAATTGTTGGGCCTTTGAGCTGCCTGAGAACCTGAATGGCACGAATTACCTACATTTTTACGAGAAAATTTACCAACTTTGTTAGAGGACGTACCACTAATAGATCGTCGCCACATGTGGTATCAACAAGATGGCTGCCCAGCGCATTACGCAGTGCAAGTAAGAGATCTCCTTGACCGGGAATATCCGGGAAGGAGGATTGGACGTTCAGGCACTATCTCGTGGCCAGCCCGTTTCCCAGATTTAAATCGCCTAGATTTTTTTTATAGGGGCGTTCTCAAGGAAATAGTTTATTCAAAGCCCATTGAGATCGTAGCCGAGCTGCGTGAACGAATTTCTCAAGCTGCTGAGGACATCAACTCTCGAGGATATGCCCGGCTAATAAGTAGATCTTTTTTAAGAAGATGTAGGGCGTGTATTGTGGCTGATGGTAAACAATTTGAACATTTGTTGTAATAAAAAATGTTATTTCCCTATCTGACTTTTATTCCAATAAACCTAAACTAAACTAGGTCAAGATTTTTCATTACTTTATTAATTTTACTTACTTTTGTTGACTTTGGTAAAAGTGGCGTCACTATCTGTCTCGCTCACTTATGGCAAACATGTACACTATCCATCTCTCTCATCATTGTGCCGTAAAATTAAGAACCTACCGAGAGCTAGTGCGAATAAAAAACATTTTAACTGAGTAAAATGGGTTAGCAAAACTCGGGTTACTTGAGGTTTTTATTTTTACTCGTTTTTTTAGTATGAAACTAACAAGTATTGTACCATTTTACAATCCTGATTAAATGCGCCACCTTTTAATGGCACTTGCCAAGGCACTCTACCACATTTTTTTTAAAGGAGTGCCGTTTATTGTCGACAAATTTTGAAAATTTTAAATTCTTAGTTTAACAAATAGTCTTAATTCTAGGAAAATTGGGGCAATTGTGTCATTGTTTTTGACTGTGATTCTAGAAATGTTATTTAGGGTTATGGTTTCAAAGTTTAAATGAAAAAAAATAATAAAAATTAACCACAATAACCGAAAAATGGTTACAGATTGACCAAATTTCTAGGTTTTTCATAAATGCCCATAATTTTCAAACTGCATGGGATAGATACTTTTTCTGATTTTTCTCATGATGGTTACAATCAATCCTGTCACCCCGTTTCGGCTTGACGTTGAGTTCTGGGTCACCCTGTATATATATGCCTCCAAGTTGTTAAGGAAGACCTCGAAGTCTGCCAGACTCCGGTTGGGGGAGAATTATACACCAAAGATTGTGACCTCTCCCCACGCGGCCGCGACATATCCCGGTCCTCTCTCTTTAACAGAGAGGGAACGCCATGCCGTGGAGACGACGACTGCCACAGAGCTATCCCGGTCACCCACCCAATTGGGGCAGGGAGGAACGTAATACGGCTCCGCAGCTACGTCTACACCAATCGACCACTCCACCATGGACTGCAGAAGTAAGTCCTGCGCTCGGGCGGAGTGATTGAGGTTCGCCTGAAGGAGGTGGTAGTCATGGACCAAGTCCATATATATCACCATCCTCCCACGATGACATGACTTCCTCCACCGTGGAGGGTGGTTGACCTATACGGGGAGCACCCGGAGTCGCTCGGCTGCTTAAAACCGCTGTGGGTTTTGTAGCCAGGGTCTTACAAGCCCCGCCACCTCTGAAATAGTCGGCAGGGCACTTGGCCTCCGCACACGCGGGGCATTGCGGGGTGGCCTCGCAGGTCCGCGCGATATGCCCCTTTTGACCGTAGCGAGTGCTTCCCCGATGCTGCCGAATGGTAGAGTATTAAATACGTTGGCGATGTCTAAGGACACCGCCAACAGCACGCCGCCTCCCCTGACGGCTTCCTCGGTCGCGGCCCTCAGGGCCAAAATGGCGTCGATCGTCGAACGCCCGGCGCGGAAACCAAACTGGGCATCCGACAGATCGGGCCCCACCTCCTCGAGGTGCCGGACGATGCGGGCAGCGAGAATCCTCTCCAGCAACTTCCCCGCCTCGTCCAGCAGTACGATATGCCTGTAGGCTGCGACCAAGTCCAGGGCTCTCCCTGGCTTGGGCAGGAGCACCAGCTTTCCCACCTTCCAGCACTCAGGAAACCTCCTCGACGACAGACACGCGTCAAATAGTTCCCTGAGGTGGTCCTCCCATGTGGATGGCCCATGTGGTCAAGGGCAAGGGCCAACACTCGGGCCGGAATTCCTTCCGGCCCGGGGGCGATCCGCTTCGAGCGGATGCGCAGAACGGCCGCCCCCATCTCCGCCTCCGTGACAGGCTGAACCACCACCTTGTCGGCCTCCCGGACTTCGGCCTCTGCGGCCATCGCCGGGGGCGTGTGTTCCGCCAGTGGCGGGAATAGGCCCTCGACCACATCGGTGAGGAAGCTAGGCTGAAGGGACTCGGTAAGAGGGGGATCCGTCGCGCGGCGCGAGCTTGCTCAGCGCCGCGCGGTATGGGTGACCCCAGGGGTCACGATCGAGTCCCTCCAGCATCTCCTGCCGCGACTGCTCTTTGGCGCGACAGATGGCCAGCTTCAGAGCATCACGCGCTGCTTGGTACACTTCGTACAGCTGGCCCTCCCCATTATCATCGCGGCGTCGCCGCCGGCTGCGGGTGTAGGACCTCCGGGCACGAATGCAGGCCTCGCGGAGGTCCACCAACTCCCGGGACCACCATCCCCTTCCTCTACGACTATCCTAGTTTATGATATAGCGTTCCCCTACACCAACCGTTAGGTTATAATAGAGGAGCCGCTGTACCTTCCAGTGCCTGAGAGCACCTTCCGGGACCAGTTATAGACAGGTCTTGTCCCCAAATCCCGACTCTCCACCCTAACCTCAGAGATCCGATTCTCGTAAGCGAGCTACCTCGTGCCCAAGTGACACAACCTATTCTCCAGATAGGACCGGAGCAATAAAGCCGCTCACTACTCGCAACTCAAGGAGTTGCTAACGATAACATCGCTGAAGCCGACGGAGAAGCCGCCTCCCATATCTCCAGTATGGTACCGGAGCTGTGTAAGGCACGCTCACTTCCCAACATACATCCGTATGCCTACCCAAATAGGCCTACAAGCCGGGTGGCAAGCTCCCGAGATGCGTTACGGCAGTGAAACCACACTGCCACTTCGCTAAAGGCAACTCCGTGCCTCATGCGACCGACTGGTTCGCACTGGCCGCGTCTGAGTCCGACGCTCGAACGCAACGTGCTTGCCGAGCAAACGAACATGTCGTCCTCAGCGGCCAACCACATACCCCTGTGAGTCCAACACCAATGTCAGGCACCGCGCACTCTAGTCAGCGGTCGATAGAACACGCCTTTCGAGGCGCAGTGCGCAGTGGACTTCCTGACCCCGCAGTACCCTGGTCCAAAGGGGGAGACCCGTAGTTCTCCCCCCGAAACCCTATCTACTCGGATCCTGAAGATAGGATATCCCGGGACCACCAGTAGATCTCCTTCCTAGGAGGCCAACGTCGGACGCGCGGCATGGCCGCATCGCAAACCTGCGTAAACGCAACACGAATGCGGCCCGCCGCCGAATCAATCCCCTCGTCAGGAGGCACTGGAGACAGCCACGACTGCACTATGGCTGCCTCCTCCAATAGCTCCCGGTTCAAACGAATCACAGCCCACCGCGGAAATCGGGGAGCTCTGTCCACCATGTGACCCCGTACTGGGACCTGGGGATTCCGGGAGATCTCTGCTCGGATATAGCGATGATCCGAGAGAGTCTCGACCTCCTCCAGGACTCGCCAGTTCCTTACGTTGTCTGCGACAGCAGGGCTAGCGAACGAGAGGTCCACTATCGACCCGCCCTGCTGCCGAACACAAGTGTCGGTGGTGCCTCTGTTGAGCAGGCCCACCGAACTCGCCCACTCTTCAACCACTCTACCGCGGGCGTCCGTATGACACCGTATTTTTTTTTTTTTTTGATACCCAGGAAAAAATGCTTGATGCACTACCCGCCGGCTAGGGGACGGCACCGGCGGGGCGTGTGGGACTCATCAGCCTAGTGCTGGTATACCCACTAAAAAAACCTGGGGTGTTCCTTCTCTCACCCAATGGTGGGGGCCTGTTGGGAGTCTAAAAAGATTCATCCATAGCAGGCCCCCCCGTGTGGGTGCCGGCCGGGTCAATGGGACCCGACCTCCTCTCCTCCCCGGGGGAGAGCATTTCACTGCTCTCCCCTTTCGACGTAAGAAGGCGCGCGGGAACACCGCGCGCGCCCTCTATGGGTTCTTACTCACGGGTGGCAGGGTCCCCTGAGGCCTTGCCACCCAGAACCCTTAGGTGGGGGGCAGGAGAGCGACATAAGCGCGTCTCCTGCGCCCCCTCCTCCGGCGGCGGATGTCCGGGGCGTAAGGATCTTCCTCACGCCCCCGCTCCGCCGCCTCCTTCTGCGAGATGACAGTCTCGCAGAAGGACCACATTGCACCCCAGCACCTGTCGTCACCGACCATCATGGATACGACGGTCGGCAACGAGAGGTCGGGGCCAATCACGGCGACCAGGGCACAGCGCTCCGCGGCCCACGCCGGACACTCCTCTAGCGTGTGCTGCGCCGTGTCCCGGTCGAACTCCTCGCAGTGGTGACACCTGGTTGTCGGCTCCCTACCGGCTATCTTGCAGAGGTACTCTCCGAAACACCCGTGTCCGGAGAGCACCTGAGTAAGCCGGTAGGTGAGCGGTCCGCGCCGTCTGTCCGTCCACTCCCTTAACACTGGACGGACAGCCTCGACTGTCCTCACCCCATAGCGGGGCTGGGCCAGCCTCTCCTGCCATTTGGCCTCCAGGACCAGTCGAGCCTGGGACCTTCGCGTCTCCACCGCCCTGTGCGTGGGCTCCTCGCCCTGGAGCCGGAGGTCAGCGCGCCAGTAATACACTGACGCTTGGACCTCCGCCTCCAAATCCCAGGGCGGCGATGCCGCCAGGACGCACGCCGCCTCGTAGGAGACGGTGCGGTACGCCCGCGACACCCTGATCGCCATCGCCCTCTGAGGTTTCCTCAGGAGGGCGACGTTTCGGCGATCGAGGGCGCCGGCCCAAATGGGCGACCCGTAGAGAGCCATCGACCGCACCACCCCCAAATAGAGGCGGCGGCAGACGACACTCAGCCCCCCGATATTCGGCAGCAGAGAGCAAAGCGCTCCCGCCGCCGACATCAGCCGGGGGGCTAGGCGGCTAAAATGGACGCGAAAGTTCCAGCGGCCGTCGAGGTGGAGCCCCAAATATTTCATACTCGGCTCCACCCCGATGCGGACCCCTCCAACTATGATGTGGGCATCTGGTGGCGGCGCCCGCCGAGGCCCATGAAATAACAGGGCCTCGGACTTTTCCAGCGCCACCTCCAGTCCCAACATCCTAATTCTACCGACAACCAGGGCCACCCCCGCCGTGGCAAGACGGGCAGCTGCCCCGTAATCCTCTCCCCGGGCCGTGACCAGCGTGTCGTCGGCGTAACAAGTTACGCCGACGCCCGGGGGCAGGGCGCTCCGCAGCACCCAGTCGTAGCCGATGTTCCACAGGGTCGGTCCAAGAACGGAACCCTGCGGAACACCGCACGACACCTCCCTCCGGAACGTCTCTCCGTTCCGCCCCACACAGAATACACTCCTCTGGTGCAGGTAGTCTCCGACTATTCGGCGCAGATAGGGAGGCACTCCATGAAATCGGAGCGCCTCCCTAATAGTCGCCCACGGCAGGGTGTTGAACGCGTTGGCGATGTCCAAGGACACCGCCAACACCACCCCGCGCGAGGCGACCGCCTCATCCGAGAGGGCCTTGACGCGACTGATCGCGTCAATCGTCGATCGGCCCTCTCGGAATCCGAACTGCAGTTCGGACAAGTCGGGGCCCACCCGCACCAGGTGCCTGGAGAGGCGGGCAACCACTACACGCTCAAAGAGCTTGCCCACCTCATCCAACAGCACTATGGGGCGGTACGCGGAGGGAGAGTCCGCGGGGCGGCCCTCCTTTCTCAGGAGGACCAGCTTACCCGTCTTCCACATGGAAGGGAACCGTCCCGACTCCAAACAGGCGCTAAACAGCCTGAGGAGCCGGTCCCCTAGGGCGTCGTAGGCCAAAACCCAGGCGCGGCCAGGAATTCCGTCCGGCCCCGGGGCGGTGTTTTTGCCCCGGAGCCGAACCATTGCCGCGCCGAGCTCCGCCATCGTTACCTCTGGCGCCCCGGCATAGGCACCGCCCTCCTCAATATCGGGCGGCGCCATTTCGGGAGGCGTGTGCTCCGCTCTCGAAGGAAAGAGAGCGGAGACCACCTCCTCTAATTGCCGGGGCTGGAGACTCTCGGTGACCGGTGGGGCCCAGGGGCGCAACTTGCCTCTGACCGCCTTGTACGGGCGGCCCCACGGATCTGCCTCGAGAGTCCCCAGGAACTCTTCCCATCTTTGGGTTTTGGCCTCACTGATGGCGGACTGCAGGGCGTGTTTCCGCTGTACGTATTCGCCCCGCAGCCGTGCCTCCACGGTCGGGTCACGGTACCGCCTGCGTCGGCGGTACCTAGTGTACTGGCGACGCGCCGCAATGCACGCGGCGCGTTTTTGGCCTATGTCATCAGACCACCAGTACACCTGACGCCTTGGAGGTCGAGCACTGGCCCGGGGCATCGACGCGTCGCAAATCTGCGTCATCGCGCCCCGGAACCACTCCGCCTCTAGCTCAACCTCCACAGGCCCTTCGCCTATTGGGGTCCAGGCCTGGACGATGGAGGCTTCCACCAGCACGTCTACGTTGAGACGTTTCAACGCCCATCGTGGGGACGACGGGGTGTGCACTCTCCTCGGGCGATCGTCCGGGATCGCCGGCGAGGCGGAGATGTCGAACCGCACGTAACGGTGGTCCGACAGTGACTCCGCCTCGACCAGCACTTGCCAGTCCCGGACGCGGCGCGCTACGGCAGGGCTTGCGAACGAAATGTCCACAATGGACTCGCCCTGCCAGCGCACGCACGTGGCGACCGATCCCCGGTTAAGAACCACGAGACCGGTCGCAATCGCCCACTCCTCCAGCGCGTCGCCGCGAGCGTCGGTGACAGGGGATCCCCAAGCCGTTGATTTGGCATTGAAGTCCCCCGCCACCACGACCGGACGCGATGGGTACCGGTTAATAACGGCCCCCACCGCGCCCAAAAATTGCTCAAACTCGGCGAGGCGCCGGTTCGGAGAAAAGTACACCCCGATCAGGACGGTTCACTCCCAATCAACACATATATACCCCTCGCCCCTGTCTGTCATCACCAGGAGCGAGGGTCCGGACGAAACAATGGCCGCCAAGCCTCCTAGGTCCCCAAACCAGTTGTGTCGGCTGGGGACGCAGTAAGGCTCGGCGACCACGGCGATGTCTATTGACCACTCCGCCATGTGCTGCAGCAAAATATCCTGCGCCCTGGCGGAGTGGTTAATATTCACCTGTAGGAGGCGATGGGCCATAATTAACTACGTGTCCATCGCCTCCGTACTGCTCCCTGCTTGGGACGGGGCCGGGGCGGCCGGAGTTCCGGCGACCGCCCCTCTGGCCCTACGTCGTTTCGGTGGGGAGCAAGATTTGCTCCCCATCCGGTGCTCCGCCGGCTTTCCTGCAGCAGAACAGAGGCTGCAGGAAGGTCTTGCGGCGGAGCAGGCGGCGGCCTTGTGGCCGGGCTGACCGCAGCGATAGCAGAGATCACTGCGGTCAGTTTCGGCGGTGCATTGCTGCCTCACGTGCCCCGGTTCGAGGCAGCGGTAGCACCGCCTAGGCCTCGGCTCCAGGAGATTCACCTGAGCCGAGACCATCCCGACCAGCAAACGGCCGGCCGCCACCTTCTTCGCCGCGGCGATGGGGCAGTGCACCACCACCGTGCACAGACCACCATTGCCGCGGCGCATATCCCCCACCTTGACCTGCGCCTGAGGGCAGGCTCCGGCTTGTGCCACCGCAGCGGCGACATCCTCGGAGGAGGCCGAGTCGTCCAGCCCGGTTACTCGCATTTCTGCAGACTTCACCGGGCGGGAGATCTTGACCTCCTCAGGCGAGAACAGGGACCGAAGTTTATCTGCTACCCTGTCCGCCTTGTCACCGGAGGTGGCACCTGGGACCTCCAGAATTCTGGCCCCAGTGGCGGCAACCTTGAAGTGGACGCCTCCGGCGAGGCCCATCTCGACGAGATTGTCTCTCATAGCCTGAGTGGCCTGCCGGAGGACGCCCGCATAGCTGCCGCCCTGCCGGAGCCCCTCCTCTGTCAGCTCCACCACAATGGCGGTGGAGCGCGGGGAGCGCAGGTCGGCCGGGCGGAGGCCCCTCTTTTGGCTGGGGGCCGGGATAGCCCGGGAGACCTTCTTTTTCCTCTTCCTCTTCTTCTTGGTGACCTCCGTCCACGGCTGTTCAGCCGAGGTAGAGGCCACCGGGGTGGGTTGGGGCTGGGAGACGGGGCGCCGCGGCGCCACTGTGGCAGTCGCCCTTCCCTTGCCTTTTCCCTTCCCCTTGGAAGAGGAAGCTGATGGTGTGGGGGCAGATGTCTGCCGCGAAACCGGTGGGCCGGAGGGCGCCGGGCCAGCCGGCGTGCCTCCGACCATCCGGGGGCGGCCCCCGAGCGGAGGGCCCGGGGTGGGGACGGGCGTGAGGCCATAGTTGGCCAGGCACGCATCGACAACGTTGCGCGCCTGAGCCACCGTGGCCCGCATCAATTCGTCCGCCCAGGCGGGACGCCGGTCCTCCACGGGAGTGAGGGGCTACGCTTTGCGCCGCGGGAGGGGCGGGAACTCCTCCCGCGGCCTCCCGGCAGGCGCCCCGGTGGTGGCCGAGGGTGTCTTGGCGGCGCTGGCCCGAGCGGCAGTGGCAGCGGCCGCCTTCATGGCCGCCACCTCCGCCCGGAGCTCCGCGAGCTGCCTATGCAGCCCCTCGTTCTCCGACCTCCAGCGCCTCTGGAGGTCGGAGGAAGCCCGTCCCCACATGCCGAAGAAGGCCTCCCTCATGTCCTCCGTAGCCTGTTTGAGGTCGCGGACGAACCCCCCCTCTAGGTTGCCGGACCGGGCCGCCACCCTCAACACGGTCTCGGCGCCAGCCTCGAACCGTTGCCTGAGGTCGGCAACCGAGTCCTCTCCCAAGGGGGACGCATCCGCGACCCCAGCCGTCTTCGAGAAGTCTCGACGGGCAGGCAAAGGCTGCCCGGGGAGCCTCCTCGTGGAGGGAGGCGGCATCGGGGAACCAGCGCCCTCTCGACAGGGCATCCCCTCCACTACCTCAACCTCCGTGTCCGAGCACGAACGCGTTGGCACGGGATGCGACGTCTTCCGGCGCTTCGCGGAAGCGCCGGGCGTCGCCCTGAGCTTGCGGGAGAGGGAAGCAGGACTATCCCCCCCCTCCTCCCTCTCCCGTCGAGCCGCCGACGAGCACCGGCTCTGAGGCCGACTGGCCTCCGAACCGGAGCCCGCCTCGGACCCAGACTCGACGCTGACGGAGCTCCTCCGGCTTTCGTCAGGCGTTGATGCGCCAGCTCCAGCATCGCTGGTGCGTGGTCGTAAAGGGCGCTTAAAGCGCCCTTTGGAGTCGCGCAAAGGCACTCCGCGCTCCTCCGTCTTCTCCATCTTCTCATCTTCAGGGTTTTTTTGACATAAATTTTCCATACTGTTCCCACGAGAAGAGACGAACTAAAATCGACCCCCGGGTGACGCTCATTCCGGGGGAAGGCCTATATACTGCTGGGGGGCGGCAGGTGCCCAGAGGTTTTTACAACTTCGCTGTTGGGTGGTGTGAAATTTCCTTCTCGCGGGCCGGCCAACTAAGGCAAGCCCCTCGGTCCCGTTGAGCCGCTAGATTTTCATGATCAACGACACTCAACGGGTAACGAGTTCATTGGAGCAGGATTGGGTTTCCCCTCCCCTATGTGCTCCCGCCCGGGCCTTACAGGCCCCACTGGTGATTTTTTATAGAGGTTTTCTTCCTCGCAGCCCGAAGGCCCCCGGTCCTGTCAGTTCAGGATTACGGGTTGGGCCGGATGGGGGTCCATGCTGGACCGATCCACCCGCCCCAAAACCGCCCGACTGGGCAGGAAGCCTAAGCTTCCCAAACTGGCCTAACGGCCACCACTAGTGATTTTTTAGAGAGGTTGTCTTCCTCTATCCCCCCGTGTTGGGCCGGATGGGAGTCCATGTTGGACCAATCCACCCGCCCCAACACCCCAAAATCGCCTACCTGGGCAGGACTCCTAAACCTAAACTTAACCTAACTTAGCAAACCTTTTTTTTTTTTTTTTGATACCCAGGAAAAAATGCTTGATGCACTACCCGCCGGCTAGGGGCCGGCACCGGCGGGGCGTGTGGGACTCACCAGCCTAGTGCTGGGATACCCACTAAAAAAACCTGGGGTGTTCCCTCTCCCACCCAATGGCCCCCCCATTGGGTGGGAGAGGGAACACCCCAGGTTTTTGGGAGAGGCCAGTTGGGAGTCTAAAAAGATTCATCCATAGCAGGCCCCCCCGTGTGGGTGCCGGCCGGGTCAATCGGACCCGACCTCCTCTCGTCCCCGGGGGAGAGCATTTCACTGCTCTCCCCTTTCGACGTTAGAAGGCGCGCGGGAACACCGCGCGCGCCCTCTGTGGGTTCTTACTCACGGGTGGCAGGGTCCCCTGAGGCCTTGCCACCCAGAACCCTTAGGTGGGGGGCAGAAGAGCGACATAAGCGCGTCTCCTGCGCCCCCTCCTCCGGCGGCGGATGTCCGGGGCGTAAGGATCTTCTTCACGCCCCCGCTCCGCCGCCTCCTTCTGCGAGATGACAGCCTCGCAGAAGGACCTCATTGCACCCCAGCACCTGTCGTCGCCGACCATCATGGATACGACGGTCAGCAACGAGAGGTCGGGGCCAATCACGGCGACCAGGGCACAGCGCTCCTCGGCCCACGCCGGACACTCCTCCAGCGTGTGCTGCGCCGTGTCCCGGTCGCACTCCTCGCAGTGGTGACACCTGGTTGTCGGCTCCCTACCGGCTATCTTGCACAGGTACTCTCCGAAACAGCCGTGTCCGGAGAGCACCTGAGCAAGCCGGTAGGTGAGCGGTCCGCGCCGTCTGTCCGTCCATTGCCTTAACACTGGACGGACAGCCTAGACTGTCCTCACCCCATAGCGGGGCTGGGCCAGCCTCTCCTGCCATTTGGCCTCCAGGACCAGTCGAGCCTGGGACCTTCGCGTCTCCACCGCCCTGTGCGTGGGCTCCTCGCCCTGGAGCCGGAGGTCAGCGCGCCAGTAATACACTGACGCTTGGACCTCCGCCTCCAAATCCCAGGGCGGCGATGCCGCCAAAACGCACGCCGCCTCATAGGAGACGGTGCGGTACGCCCGCGACACCCTGATCGCCATCGCCCTCTGTGGTTTCCTCAGGAGGGTGATGTTTCGGCGATCGAGGGCGTCGGCCCAGATGGGCGACCCGTACAGGGCCATCGACCGCACCACCCCCAGATAGAGGCGGCGGCAGACGACACTCGGCCCCCCGATATTCGGCAGCAGAGAGCTAAGCGCTCCCGCCGCCGACATCAGCCGGGGGGCCAGGCGGCTAAAATGGACGCGAAAGTTCCAGCGGCCGTCGTGGTGGAGCCCCAAGTATTTCATACTCGGCTCCACCCCGATGCGGACCCCTCCAACTATGATGTGGGCATCTGGTGGCGGCGCCCGCCGAGGCCCATGAAATAACAGGGCCTCGGACTTTTCCAGCGCCACCTCCAGTCCCAACATCCTAATTCTACCGACAACCAGGGCCACCCCTGCCGTGGCAAGACGGGCAGCTGCCCCGTAATCCCCTCCCCGGGCCGTGACCAGCGTGTCGTCGGCGTAACAAGTTACGCCGACGCCCGGGGGCAGGGCGCCCCGCAGCACCCAGTCGTAGCCGATGTTCCACAGGGTCGGTCCAAGAACGGAACCCTGCGGAACACCGCACGACACCTCCCTCCGGAACGTCTCTCCGTTCCGCCCCACACAGAATACACTCCTCTGGTGCAGGTAGTCCCCGACTATTCGGCGCAGATAGGGAGGCATCCCATGAAATCGGAGCGCCTCCCTAATAGTCGCCCACGGCAGGGTGTTGAACGCGTTGGCGATGTCCAAGGACACCGCCAACACCACCCCGCGCGTCGATCGGCCCTCTCGGAATCCAAACTGATGTTCGGACAAGTCGGGGCCCACCCGCTCCAGGTGCCTGGAGAGGCGGGCAACCACTACACGCTCAAAGAGCTTGCCCACCTCATCCAACAGCACTATGGGGCGGTACGCGGAGGGAGATGCCGCGGGGCGGCCCTCCTTTCTCAGGAGGACCAGCTTACCCGTCTTCCACATGGAAGGGAACCGTCCCGACTCCAAACAGGCGCTAAACAGCCTGAGGAGCCGGTCCCCTAGGGCGTCGTAGGCCAAAACCCAGGCGCGGCCAGGAATTCCGTCCGGCCCCGGGGCGGTGTTTTTGCCCCGGAGCCGAACCATTGCCGCGCCGAGCTCCGCCATTGTTACCTCTGGCGCCCCGGCATAGGCACCGCCCTCCTCAATATCGGGCGGCGCCATTTCGGGAGGCGTGTGCTCCGCTCTCGAAGGAAAGAGAGCGGAGACCACCTCCTCTAATTGCCGGGGCTGGAGACTCTCGGTGACCGGTGGGGCCCAGGGGCGCAACTTGCCCCTGACCGCCTTGTACGGACGGCCCCACGGGTCTGCCTCGAGAGTCCCCAGGAACTCTTCCCATCTTTGGGCTTTGGCCTCGCTGATGGCAGACTGCAGGGCGTACTTCCGCTGTACGTATTCGCCCCGCAGCCGTGCCTCCACGGTCAGGTCACGGTACCGCCTGCGTCGGCGGTACCTAGTGTACTGGCGACGCGCCGCAATGCAAGCGGCGCGTTTCTGACCAATGTCGTCAGACCACCAGTACACCTGACGCCTCGGAGGCTGAGCACTGGCCCGGGGCATCGACGCGTCGCAAATCCGCGTCATCGCGCCCCGGAACCACTCCGCCTCTAGCTCAGCCTCCACAGGCCCGTCGCCCAACGGGGTCCAGGCCTGGACGATGGAGGCTTCCACCAGCACGTCTACGTTGAGACGTTTCAACGCCCATCGTGGGGACGACGGGGTGTGCACTCTCCTCGGGCGATCGTCCGGGATCGCCGGCGAGGCGGAGATGTCGAACCGCACGTAACGGTGGTCCGACAGTGACTCCGCCTCGACCAGCACTTGCCAGTCCCGGACGCGGCGCGCTACGGCAGGGCTTGCGAACGAAATGTCCACAATGGACTCGCCCTGCCAGCGCACGCACGTGGCGACCGATCCCCGGTTAAGAACCACGAGACCGGTCGCAATCGCCCACTCCTCCAGCGCGTCGCCGCGAGCGTCGGTGACAGGGGATCCCCAAGCCGTTGATTTGGCATTGAAGTCCCCCGCCACCACCACCGGACGCGATGGGTACCGGTTAATAACGGCCCCCACCGCGCCCAAAAATTGCTCAAACTCGGCGAGGCGCCGGTTCGGAGAAAAGTACACCCCGATCAGGACGGTTCACTCCCAATCGACAGGACGTATGACACCTACCTTAACGGTGTCCGCGGTACATCCGGTCAGCGTGCTAATGACAGACCGCACATCTTCCTTAGACACGGAGTCGTCTGGGCCGGAGATGCGCATATCCGCGCACTTCATAGTCCTTGCGACTCGGACGCCATCCATCTCTGGGAACAAGCCTCGCAACTTCTCAGCTGTGACGTCAGCCGCTTCTTCACCTTTAGTACCCGGGAGCTCAAGGATCCGAGCTCCCGTGTGGGCAAGACGCAAGACGCGACAATTTCGTGGACGTTCAGGTCACGCCTAGCGGCTGACAACACTTTCTTATAAGTGAGGCCAAGTTCTGACGCCTCAGGTAACACTGTGATAACCACAGCGGCTGCCCTTGGAGTTCTCGCTTTTTATGCCGGGGACGGTTTGAGGATAAAATTCATCCCTGGCTCAATTTTAATCATTATTCCACTGATGAGGGTAGTGAGAATGATAATGATAGTGATAACTAATCATAATGTGTTTGGACGTGTATTGACCGCGGTCCAGTTTATTCTACAAGCGCTTTTGGGCTCGATTGCTGTCTAATGAGTTATGTATTTAATCGTAATGATTATTAAGCTCTGCATAATATGCCAATTTGAATGTATGAGCTGATTAAATGAATTTATGTTATATTCTTGTGTCATCATAATAAAATCGAAAGTGAAATGAAGGTAATAAGATAAATGTCAATACTAATATTTGTTTCGGCTAACGCCTATTGTTTTTTTAAGGCTATACATGTATCTAAATATCTCAGGCGACATTGTCATAATTGTGACGGTCGGTGGTTGTAAAATTATTTTAATAATATACCCTCAAAATTTCATATAGTACTAGAAACTTCTTGTAACTTATCGTTATACAAAATTACACACTTAAACCAAAATTTCATCGTTTTCTTGGAAAAGTACTTACCCTTGTGTCTCAATAGATATCATTTTTGATTGTTTGATTGTTAATGTACTTTACTAAATTATGAATTTGTCGAAAATAACTATCTTTTTATTGAACTGAATATAATTAAACTAAACCATGAATGATCAGTGCAGAAATGAATGGAGCTGAGAAACAGCTTCGCACATATTATCTTGGTTTGGATACGAGCACAGGCTACTAACAATCGGTGCAGAAACGAACGGTATCAGGCATTTGATATCGCACAAATGATTGTAGGACAGTAGCAGATCGTGCAAGATTAGAACTTAAGTCATGAACAATCGATGCAGAAATGAAGGATATCGAGTTAATTATAATTATATCGCATAGATGATTGTATTACATAATGTAAGTTTTAGATATTAGATAAACCTGCAGATACGAATATTATGGCACAAGATTTGTAGTAGAAAAGTGTACTTGTTAAGAGATTCATACACAGCTATTGTATACCCAGTATATTATTCGAATATATTTATGTTGTGTATTCATAAACATGAACAGTTAAAGTGAGAGGACTCACTCAATAAAGGATGGCCGAGTTGTAAGACAAATATTGTAATAATACCTATTTAGATTTACCTACTTTATATATATTCAATAATAAAGAATATATGTATTCTAAAATTAAATTACATCAGTTGACAGGCGCAAATGGCTTGATACATTTTTGTCATTGAAACTTGAGAACCCAACGTAGTAACAGTAAAATAAATCTATTATTATCGCCATAATCATCGTTTCATTTCTGAATTGAAGGTGACTTCCTCACACTAGAAACATGTCGAGTATTTTAAAAGATGACTTAGGACTTGCAGCCTATAAAAGACGCATTGGTTATTATTTAACTGATCATTTAAAAATGAAAAGGGTGGTAAAATCAAAACAACTTCTTAAGCGGTACACAAAGGGAGGTCACAAAATAAATTTTATTATCGACAGTAAATTTTTACTCTTGTGCAAAGTTTTAATAAGTAGAATGACCGAGTTTATGCTCAAAGCTCTATACTCTTATCAATTAGTCAGCAGAGTACACGTACAACGTCGAAATTATCCGACTTCAGTGATGGTTTGGTGGGGTGTTAGCTATCAAGGAATGATTGAGCCATATTTTTGTGGAAAAGTTGTGAACACATCGGCACATGTATATCAAGATACGATTCTTGAGAAGGCGGTTAAGCCTCTTAACAACACTATGTTCCATAACTAAGAATGGTCCTTTCAGCAAGACTCAGCACCGGGTCATAAAGCTTGATCTACCCAAGCGTGGCTGGAAACGATCGTTTCGGACTTAATCAGAGCTAAAGATTAGCCATCTAGTTCTGATCTTAATCCAATGGATTATGATTTATGGTCTCTTTTAGAGAGTATGGCATGCTTTAAACGCAATGATAGTTTGGAGTCTCTAAAACAATCCATAAGATTGGCAGAGAAGAATTTTCCCATGGAGAGAGTGCGTGTTTCTATTGAAAATTGGCCTTAGCGTTTAAATGACTGTATATATACCAATGGAGATCATTTTTAATGAGCTTCATATATTTTTAATGTTATTATATTCATGTATAAACTAACACACATTACAGTAACAAATGTAGGAAGCAATTGAAAAAAAAAAGATTTTCCATGTTCCGAGCAGACGGATCGTCTGATGGTTAGCGATTACCGACGCCCATGGACACCCGCAATCCCAAAGGAGTTACAAGTGCGTTGCCAGCCCTTTAAAAAGAAATGAAGGAGGGAAAGGACAAAGGAAAGGATAGGAAAAGGATCCGGGTAACTAGGCCTCCGGCTCTCTCACTCACCGATACGAAACGCAACAGTACGGGTACTGTTACTTCACGCCGGTATTCTGTAAGAGGTAGTACTACCCCGGTCGATCCGGCCCATTCATGCTGAAACATACATGACCGTAACTTTGAATATATCAACAACATCATAAGTAACTGTCTAATTTGTCGATTAAAAGTAGTCTTGGTTGTTGGCACTCTTGATAGTGTTTACAGAACTAGGTGCCTTACCATATTGTAAGCGCTAGAAAGTTATACACTCTGTAACGTGGTGCATAATTATCGTGCATGGCATCAGTTGAAGTAAAATTACTTTAATGGAGATATTTTTGATTTTTATGAATGTAAAGAACTTTAGTAATTTATGAGAGAAACTAATATTATTAAACTAACCAAGTAATACGTCAACACGATCATAAACCTTTTTAAATTGAAAAACATAAATTACGTCAGTTTCTATGTTTTTATTTAAATGTTGCGAAGTGAGATCAACTAATGCAGGTTTGTGTTTTAACAGAGCGATTAGATCTAAAGCCGTACTGAGCACTCAAAGGTTTGGTTGAATTTGGTGAGAAATGAGTGCTTACGCACGACAATACACGTTCATATACCGGCAGAATCGTTACCAGCACAGTTATTGGAGCCAACACTGAGTTGTAGCGGCCCACAGGCGCCGCCGGCGCAATCGCATTTGTTTGTCAATTATATTTGGTATTTCAGCAATTGACGGATTATCAGCCTGCCATGGCCTGCTATATCACTTAATCTACTGAGAATGCATGGATTTGATTCAAAGAAAAATTTAATAATTACAGTAGTACCTATACATCGGAAAGTTGCTTTTACCTGATACAGTGGATGAGATGACGATGATGGCTGCCATGCTGCAAATTGAACGAGTTAACTAAGAAAAATATGGATTATTGCCTTTAAAATAATAATGAAGTACCTACAAGTCCACAATTTAAAAATACCAATTAATTATCCATTAACACAAAAATTGCGGTTCTTCAAAGTTTTGACATAGGCAAATAATACACCTTATTTATTAAAACTAAAAGAAAACAAATTATTAAAATTTAAGATGTTTTGGATATTTTAATTGGAGTTTTCATTTTTCTTCACCTTCTTCACCGGAGACTTAACAAAAATTCATACAAAGTACACAAAATACCCACAACACTCGACGTAGTTGAGTGACAATTTTGATCCTAAGTCTCTTCTGATGTGTGGATAGTCACCAAATAATAGTGAAAATAATTGTACCTCAAACGGAACGTACGCCAAGATTAGGCTAGGCTTATTATTGTCCTCGATGGGATTATTATTGATTTTTCGATTATCGTAAACATGTACGTGGCTTAATTAGGTCTACATGACTGAGATATGATACTGATTATTAGTGATAACTTATCTTTTTCATAAGTCCGCTTTTATTATACGGCTTATCCTATCAATTGTTGGAACACAAAACATCATTGGCAACTTAATATGTGTCTAGACGCCAGTGTGCCGCTGCGACTCAATCGCTTAAAATAATCTTGCTGAAAATGTCGGTTTGCACAATTGCTAGGGTTTATATGTATATATATATCTACATCGTATGAGTTACAAAGCCAGGTAAAGATATATCACAGCGCAATGAGATACCTACCGAGTGATCTTATATAATCTCGTATCTTCTTCCAAAACTAACCGAATTTTTATTATTTTAATTAACTAAATTAGAATGATTTTGGGTAGGTATGTTTGTAAGTTATTATTTATTTCATTAGTTTTGTTAAATTTGTTTTGCTGGATGACTGAAGCAACCGTATAACAGACTGAATTTAATAATTTATGAACGTACCTAGTATATATAATAATAAAACTAAAAAAAAACGAATCTTAGGAACCTGGTAGTGGTAGATATAGATGGTCTCCTAAATAGTTGTTGCTCTAGTATCCTAAGTAGTAGATTACTCAGAGACAATACAGCTCAGTGAGCTGCGCATTGTTACGTGTATGTACTGTAAAGACCATATTGTATTATTAAATCTTCAAAAATTAAGCTCGCTTTCAATACCCAAGTGTCGATTTAGGAATTGTAGATTATGATCTCGTCAATAAATCTCGAGGTCAACTCCTGGCTCTTGGCTATTATAATTTGTCCAAGATGCAATGCTTAAATAAAACATTCAAATCAGGTTTAATTTTTGCTCTAGTTTGATCATCCTAGTTCGAGGGATCTATTTACAAGAAACATAAATTTGCTATCGTTTTCATCGTTTTTAGTACAGCACAGATCCATAATATTTTTACTTCGTATTTCAGGTAGTGACTTTTTTAAGTAATACAATGAGAAATTAAATTTCAAAAATTAAATCACTCCTTCACTATCAGATCCCTTGGCAGAAACTCCTGTTAAAATCTTGTTCTATAGAAGAAACCCCTCTTCAATAGAGTACTAACTCTACGTCTAAGATTCTTATACTACAAAAGATATGTAATAAATACAATAATTAATAGAAGATGATAACGTTACATATTTCTTTGTATTTATGATTGGTAAAAACAGATCACTTATATAATAAATATTTCACCTACAATCAGTAACGCGTTTCTTATACCTTTGGTATTACACTATTATTTCGTCATGAGGCGATACTTGTTTGTCACCTTTATTGTATAAAAAAAGCTTCACCTTTAACTATTTCACTTTGTGATTAAATGTCGTATGATACAGTAGTTTTAGATTGTCTCTAGATGCCATCCTACGGCAATATTTATTAAATCTATGTGTGAATCGTACCTGAAGTACGATAGATAATATTATGACAGTATTGCATAATGAACCACTAAATGACAAAATACAGTATAAACTTATTCTAAAAGACAATCTGCTACCATTTCAATGTATCATGCTTAGCTGTATTTTAGTTTATTTCGTAAATCTAATGTTGATCTAATACTGTATATATGTACCTATATACATACATACTTATTAGGTAATATTCGACTACAGCTACGAACTTAAGAATACGTAGCTGTAGTCGAATATTACCTACTCAAATGCAATTACGCATATACAGTAGAAAACAGCTTTTTAAATAGCTGTGTTTTCTTTAGACCTTGGCCAGTTTCATGGTGGCGTGCGTGTCTCGGAACCTCATTAAGATCCGTCTGCACCTCCACTCACATTCTTAACGGAATTGCCCTCCACGAGTCTTACAATAATTCAACACTTGACAATGATGTTGCTCTCGTCCGTCTGCGTGATGCCGCTACGCTATCCAACTCGCTCGTATTGCTGGACCCAACTATATGCTTCCTGATGGAACTATATACTTCCTCCTATTACTGCTATGGGATGGGCTACTACAGAGGTAATTAATATTTGTTTCGATGATATTATATAATTAAGATAGCCAACAGTGTTAAAATTGTAGACTGTTAAGTTAGAGATTGCGTTGTCACCTAACTGTAGAGTTTCGCGTAGATTTGCGTAAGGTCTGTGATCCACACGTAATCGTGACACTGACAAATAATGATGCCTGAAGCCGGCAACAATGTAATATGGACAATGCCCAGACAAATAGGTAATCCAATAATAATCAACCATATACTAAGAAAAGAGTGATTCGTCTTGTAACTACGGTACCTAATAAGTCGCAGCGACACACCGACGCTGCGACGGACATACCCAATAGGTTTTCAAGCATGTCTGCTGTATCAAGAATTGACGGATCAAAAATAAAACCTAGTCTATGGTGTGTCAGGGGTCAAGATTTCTGCGCAGTCTAATGCTATTCCGAAATCCAATGTTAGCTTAAAACCTACTATTTTATACTTTTTGTTCATAAATGTGATTATGCTTTTGAACTATATTCTATTCATATATTTGTTTAGCAGTTCCAAGGTCAACCTCCGGAGCAGCCGCAGCCTGTCGTGTTGAATGTAATAAACCAGGAGCTATGCGCTGCCCATTATGCTTACCTGAAGTCACAGCCCTGTTTCGAGCACTACCCTGACGTATCTGACGGCGTGATGTGTTCTGGTATCTTGGATGTCGGTGGTAAGGACGCTTGCCAGGGTGACTCCGGTAGTCCCCTCGTTCGCAGTGGCGACATTGTTGTCGGTGTTACTTCTTGGGGCTACGAGTGCGCTCACAGTTACTACCCTGGTGTACTCGCTCGAGTATCTTTCTACGCAGACTGGATCGTCGCTAACGCAAACTAAAGCCTACAATAAACTAATTGTATTTGTGTAAACATGATTGTAAACCAATTAAAAACGTCAAATGATAAAGAAACAAAGAAGGTTAATTGCTGCCTAAAAGTATTTTTGTGATGTTAACTTTAGAGTAATTTTAAAATATTATAAGGTAATATAACTTAAAATGCTCGTTTTATCGGCGAAGAAAAATATCGTGAGCAGATAAAAGACGTCTGAATCTAATATTTTGTCCTGTAAAATGTTTAAAGTTTTTTAAAAATAGGTAGCTCATAGAACAGGTAATGTACTTTGTTTAATAGGAATAAGAGAGATTAAGGTTGAATAGGTCGTTGATAGAAGGACAAGAATGGATCCCATTATGCTGCCTTTGGCCTTGGCACATCGTAATAGACAGAGAGTTCATCGCTACTGTGACTATCATGGTGGCCATCAATCGTCGTGAAAGTTAATATAAAATAAGGGTGTGGACTCTATCTTGTGAACCATAACAAACACGTGTGTACACGTGCAACAGAGGACCAACGACTACCGGCGATTTGATAAACTACAGATACTCGCAAAATAATACCAATTCCTACTAAGGACGCTTTGCGAGGTTATTGAAATCAAAAAACATCCTAATTTCAGTAGAAGATGGTTGGACCAACAGCTTGGGATCTAGTAATGCTTACGTAAATAGAAACACCAATGATTAATTATGTTCGTGTAATTTGAAATAACTACACACTTCAGAACATTGAGACAACTACCATTTTTTTCTTTTCAGCATCCATGTTTTCAGGGAGAGTCCCTGAAAACATGGATGCTGAAAAGCAACCGAAACGTCGGGGGAAGTGTAAATTTAAATCCAAATTATTTTAATAATTTTAAAAAGCTAAAATTGTGTTATAGTTTCAGTAGTAGTATAATATTTAAAAATTATATAATTAAAGTGTAATTATACAACGCGATAAAATAGAAATAAACCATTTTCATTGCTATGTTTAAAAATTGCGTAAATGTAAGATAACATTTTATAAAAGGTAGCCAGCAGAAATTCGCAAACATCCTAGAGGTTATGCAACGTTTCGATTTTTAATTAATCTATGTCTTGACAATATGTAACAAAATTCCAAGAAAATATGGGTTGTTGTTAAAAGTTTTTTCTAGTTGAAGCATTTTTATATTATATTTTATTGAACACATTACACTGCTATGCAAAATGTTTAATGTTAAATATATTGTCCTAAATCTTGTTTCAAAGATAATCAGTATAAATTAGTGCGCCAGAGAGAGACTATCGAGTTTATTTATATTACTCAGTAAAAATAAATTTAAACTTGCGACGGCACGCGCTTGACGCTCTGTATGCAATCTGTGTATGCAATAATATTATTAAGAAGCTCTTGGGCAATATAATACATAAATGATATAAAACTAAATTGTACTAATTTAGATCACACTGTTTTACAGATTTTCAATTTCTTATTAAAAAGTAGTTTATAAGATGATTTGTGTTAATATAATAGCTAATATATGCGGGCGGAGACCGATAGGTTGCTAGTAATGTTAAATACATTATTACCGGACATAATTTATCTTACTAAAATATTATAATATCATTGATAAAGCGTATCATAATTAATCATTATATTAAGGATTAAATAAAGTCGATATCGATAACAGCTTTTTTATGTATATGTATATAGTAAACTATTTAACTATTTTCGTAACAATACTTCTGTCATGAAACTTTCTGAAGTTATTGTCCAAAATCTTTGGATAACATGGCGGCATGCGTGTCTCTAGATGTAGGCCTCGCGTGTAACGCAGTAACTCTGTACTAAGCTACGTCTTTAGAATAAGGTAATCGCTCATCGCTAAATTAAAGTAGAAGAGATATTAAGATAGAATATATTACGTAAGAGGAGATCGCATTTAATCGAACAAAACCGGGACACCCACCTACTTCTCCGCCATTCTTCTATTTTAATTTTAATTCTACCAAACATACCAAAAGACATCTACACAAAGGAGATATCATGGCTGCAACGTTTTGTAGATATAAATTTTGCTAATTACATAAATTGCACACGGGACAATACTTTGTGTGATCCACAAATGATTGTTCCTAGTCTGTGCGGTGTTAATGGTGTTCTTTGTGTCCGTTGTAATAGAAAAGATACAGAACATTGACAACTCAGCTAAGCTTATTGGTATAAAGTGACCTAGTAATCGGTACGGACCGCTTCTGAGTATTTGAAGGATTATTATTAGAATCCTGTTTTCTTTTTTTCTCAGCTCATTTACTACATTTACGGGCCGAAACCAAGTAGTGTCGTTTTCATCAAGGGACATTAATTTACTGACTATTCTGGACGTGTTCAAAATTGCGGCATTCTGCAGGCACAAGATATGTACAAGATTTCTTTGAGACCAATTAATTTCATGGCGAAGATGCTTAGGAATGGTACCGGTGGAAGAAATAACAAGGGGCACCACATAGACTTATTAGCATTATTATTATTATTTTGAGTACTTTTATTTTTTCTCAGCTCAGGGCTGATTTTGGCAACATTTACGGGCCGAAACCAAGTAAATGTAGCGTGTGGTGTGTTTAATGTCATGTAGATGACGTGTTTTGTGTACCCTCGTTTTCATCTAGAGACATGAACTTTCTAACTATTTTGCAGGTGTTAAGAATAGCAGCTTCTTGGAGCATAATGTATAGGGAATCTTTAATGTCTATTAATTTCAGGCTATGGTGAAGATGTTTAGGAATGATACCGATGGTGGAAAGAACTATGGGCACTATATAAATTTTGTCTTGTTTCCATATTCTTTTTACTTCATCCTTCAGCTCTGCATATTTACCTATTTTCTCAGTAATTGTATTTTGTAAGTTATGCGTATTAGGGACTGCAATATCTATGGTATGTGGTTTTATTGATTTTATCTTGTAGTGTTATATCCGGTCTGTTATAATGGATGGTTCTGTCTGTAAGAATGGCACGATCATAATAACGCTTGTGTGTGGTATTTTCAAGTATAATTTGAGGCGTGTATTTGTAATATTATCGTCTTGTGAGAGTTTGTGTTTATGTGCTAGTCTTTGAGGGATTATGTTAGCTATTTGGTTATGGCGGTGTGTGTGTAGTCCGTCTGTAGGAGAGTTGTGCATGCTCCTGTTATGTGTTGGATGGTTTCGGGTTGAGTGTGACATTTTCGGCATTTATCATTTGTTATGGTAAGGTCTATATTTCTGTAATTTTTAGTATTTATTATTATTAGTATTTCTGGAAATAATGTGCCCAATTTTAACCATTTATTTGATGCTATTGAATCTATATGAGGCTGATCCAAATCATTGTCCATGACGAATTTTCTTTTTCCAATTGTCGATTTTACGTGTTTGTGGGTTATAAGTGTTGGGGGCTTGTATATTTCACTGAGTGCTAAGATTAAGAGCAGTATAGTTAAAGTATCTTACGTGTGTGAGATTTATTAATGAAGAATGTTTGTAAGTTGTGGATTTGTTTTTGCCAAAAGTGGTGAATATCTATGTAGCCTCTGCTACCGTTTTGCCTTTTGATGGTGAGTCTGATTATGTTTAGTTAATGTGGGTTATGTGATTCGTTAGTTTTAGTCCATTTAATTACTCCAAACGAATAAGTAAATATTGGAACCGCGTAGGTATTTAATGCCTTTATAAGGCGTTTGCCAGATAGTTGGGATAAGCTAATAGCGATTGTTCTATTTTTAAATTCTGTTGTTAGAGTGTGTTTGATTGTTGTGTGGTCTAGCCCTTTTAGTTGTTTATATCCTAAATATTTGTAAAGATCATTCAATTCCATCGCTGTGATAGTATTAGAATCATCTATTGCATAGTCACCGGGTCGAATTCTACCTTTTATAATGTGAAGTGTTTTACATTTATCTAAACCAAATTCCTTGCTTATATATTTACTAAATATTGATGTTTGTTTTAAAAGTATTTCATGTCTTTTTCTGATTTAGCATATAATTTGATATCATCCATGTATATAAGATGTGAGACTGCTATTTGTTCTGAATTATATTTAAGTTAATATCCGATTTGGCAGCGATGCAGCATATGTGACAGAGGGTTTAGGACAAGGCAGAATCACAGGGGACTCAAGGAATCGCCTTGATAAATGCCTTTGTTAATTGATATTTATCGAGTTCTAATTATGGTGTCGTAGCTCTATAATTGTAGTGTTGTTTTCCACCGTGTTATTGTTATTATTCACATTTATTTACTATTTATCAATAAACATTTCATTTTTAAATATATAATTATAAAAAAACACATTTAAAAATATAAAAATTATGGATGCCCACCGACATCGAGACAAGGTCCAAGCTGTCGGTGGTTAGGGGTCCAGAGAGAGGAACCTCCTCACTATGCGTGCCGTATCGAGGACGACCGCCTTCTGCATCTGACCCTTGACCCAAGCACCTAACGCGAGCCTCTTAAGATGTTGGTCGAGGCTCTTGGCTATTAGACCGTTTACCGTAACGACTATCGGTACAATGATTGCCGAGTCCACATCCCACATATCGACGACCTCGTGTGCTAAGTCCAGGTATTTTAGTTCTTTTTCCTTCTCAGCTTTCACGAGGTTGCCATCATGAGGGATGTTAATGGTATAATTATTATTTTTATTAGCAGAGCAAACCGCAGTGGGTCAGTGTTGTATGTTTCAAATACCTAATAGTTCATTATAAAGACCATTACAGAAATAATTAACTATTTTATAAGCACATCAAATGTTGGTGGTGCGTGCTTTGTTATTAAACTTGAAATCAAATCAAATAGTTTATTTTTGATACATGGGCTATAAACAGGGGTTGTGATCAGCCACTTGGGCATACAAATGATTAAATAATATTGAAATATATATGATCATATAAATTTAACGATTTGATATTATAAATTCCATTGAATATTAAATATAAATTATATTATTACTATTAGTCAGAACATACACAAGACAATCAACAACAATAAATTATAGTCAAGAGGAAGTGAAACGTTTAAAAAATTCTAATCGATATAATTCATCTACATAGTAAAAACAATTTCTATAAGAAATTGAAACAATTTATTTTTGAAGACATGAATATTGCTACATTATTTTCTGTCATTAGTTATCTTACTATAGATCTTTGCGGTCATAGCAAACACACTTTTCCCAAATAGACTGACTGGTAAGGTGATTATACAAGTAACTTCTATTTCGCGATTTAAGCTCGAATCTAAATAGTGATGCATGATGTCTAATAAACAAAGCCATTTCCAAAATTTATAAAAATGGCACGGTAAGTATTTTCATTTTTTAAATAATAATATATCTTGTAGCTGCCTGTTTCTTTTGAGACCACACATAGCTCGCATGCACTTTTTTTGACATTTGAAAACCTTATCCCAGTTGGTAGTATTTCCCCAGAATATAATTGCATATCTGAGTGTAGAAGCAACATTACTATGATAGGCTACGAGTAATGTGTTAAGATTGAACTTTTTTGCTAGCATGTATAAACAATAAGATGACTGTGACACTTTTTGCAAAAAATTCTATATGACTTTGCCATTTTTAATTCCACGCCGAGAAATTTTTCACCGTTCTATTCAATTTGAGTATGTAAAGTGCTTTTTGTTTTCTCTTTAAATTGCATTAATTTACTTTTATCGATATTAATTAATAAATTATTATTATTATATTATTTTTGTTAAACTACTAAGATATTATTTTTTGTATTCGCGTTCACTTTTAATTCAACTGTGTTTTGTTGAATTTGTATTTGTATTCGTGTAAATTTACCAAACTGTTTAAATTCTTATAAAAACATTTTTTTTAATATTTTGAAATTATGATCTACTCACGACGTGTTCTCCTGTAATTGAAGGAGCACAAATTATCAAACAAATTTTTGTAATTATTGCATGTACTGTGTATCCTTTGTTGGAGTTCCTAAGAATAAATTAATAAATAAATAATTATTTTGTAACCATTAAATTATTGAATTTAAACCACTATTTATAATAGTTTTGTCATTGTATACATCAGTAAATAGTACCATACGATCTGTAGTTGATTTTGGCAGGTCATTGATATAGATAATAAAAAGTACTGGGCCCAAAGTACTACCTTGTGGTACGCCATATTTTATTTTCCTACTCCTGGACTTATAATTTATTTCATGTTTTGTTTTAGGACAAATGTTGATAGTACTCGTAATCTGAGTTCTAATATAAGAGTTCAGTAAGTCTAAGGTGTTGCTCCTAACACCGTATGTTTCCAGCTTATTCAGTAGTATGTTATGATCCACGAAGTCGAAGGCCTTTGTCGGCCTCGACGGCGTAGTGGTTAGTGTAACCGACTGCCACGCCTGAGGTCGCGGGTTCAATTCCCGCACAAGTCAAACATTTGTGTGCATGAACATGGATGTTTGTCTTGGTCTGGGTGTTTCTATGTATAATATGTATGTATTTACAAAAAAAAAGTATGTATATATGTTTATCCATTGTCTAGTACCCACGGTACAAGCTCTGCTTAGTTTGGGCTAGATGGTGTTGTGTGTATGTGGTAGAATATTATTATTATTATTTGACATATCCATATATAAAGTATAGACAGGCTGTCTTTTATCAACTCTAGGACATATTAAACTTAAAAAATCATATCTATATAGCAAATTTATGGTCATATTTTTACGAAAGCCTTTTTGTTCCGGCGTAAAGATATTATTCCTTTCAAAGTAGTCATACAGGTTATAGCATATGGCTTTTTCAATTATTTTAGAAAATGTTGGAGTTAGGTCTATAGGCCTATAATGTTTTATTTCTGATTTAACATCCTTTGTATGGAGCGGCTTAATCATAGTAGTTTTTAACACAGATAAGAAGATTCCCTGTTCGAAAGCACATGTTTATAACATAGCGCAGAATAGGTGCAATTATGTGAGATACGGATTTTATTATCAACACATAAATGCTATCAAAATCAGTGCTTAATGTTTTCTTTTTTTAATAATAATATAGATTTCCAAAGAACTAGTGGATTTTGGAGATTCGATGAATTTTACGTGCATTTAGAGATTATTGTTATTGTGAGGCGCGGCGCGAGCCGATGCTCTATATTTGTATTACCATGAGTGACACACTCGTGGCCAATAACTTTCGTTCATGTGGCAGAAGCTGAACGTGATGGACGTGGTGTCCGTTATCCAGATCTGCGCTACGAACTTCAGTGAGGAAGAGATTGCAGCTGCTAAGCAGCTGGTGTTCCAGTCGCTGAATAAGTTCGAGCAGATGGTGTCTCGTCGGCGTGACGGGACAAGAAAGAGTCTACAAGACATCATCACGCTATTCAAGGAGACCGATCTGGATGTCGTGCTGAGAGACTTACACAAGTTACCTCCCGTCACTTTCGATCACGTTGACGTCACTAACCTTTTAAAAGACATCATCTCTGTAAAGGCAATTTAGGCAGAAGTGCAGATGAAGTTAAGTGCATCTGAGGTCACTGTTGTAGATTTGCGCATCGAACTAGAGGCGTTGCGCAAGTTTGTGCCAATAACTGGTTCACCGACGCGTGTAAACAACGTGAACATGCATCGAAGTGCATGTCTCAACACATTGGCGACGAGTTATGCGTCAGTGGTTTTGTCGCCGGCGCCGACTGCTAAGCCTGCGTTATGCGCCGCAAGCGCGTTACACAGCCCCGCTTCCGCACCGGTGACGGTGCAACAGAGGAGGCGCCGGTCGTGAAACATTAAGAATGGATGTGGCAAGGCACCTATGGAGCCCAACCTGAAGGTCCGTGCCGCGTCCCCGAACGCACCGGTTTACATGTCGCGCTTACACTACACCACTGTGGCGGAGGACATCGCGAAGTACGTGTGCCATAAGCTTAAGTACGTCCCGAGAATGCAGCTGCTGAAGTCGCGCCGCAACGTCAACTTTAAAGCGTTCGTCGTGTGTCTACACAACTTTTACCTACACAAGGTGTTGGATGAGAGCTTTTGTCCGCAAGACGTGGTATTCGTTGCTTCCACGGACAAGTACCAGCCGAGCGCACAAATATTTATAGTGCCAAATGTGAAGTTTTACTAACATAATATTAAGGTGTACTTACTAACATTAACGCTTTATAATATATATATTTAGGTTAAGGTATCTATGGGCTTATGCAGCCTGAAAATAAATGATTATTATTATTAAATAATTCAGTGATTCGTTGAGTGTCTGTAGTTTTGTTGTATGTTTATCTATTACCAATTCACTTATAGTCTCAAGGGGAATATTTTCTTTTTGCCATTAATTATGTTCCAGGTGGCTTTCGATTGGTTTTTAGGATTTAGAATATAATAATTATTCTGATTTATGAGTTCATTTAATAATTTTGGCATAACATAAATAATATTTTTTTAAATTAGAAATTGAGTTATTTTCTAACATATTACACTTCTACTCGGAATTTTCTAATGTTTGAAAACAATTTGTATAAAGATCTAATAGTATAAACACTCAAAAAGATTTTCTCGACCATGGATACACATATGTATCTACGTTACAACGCGTAGGGTATAAATAATTATATAGGGTGTCTCAATAAGAGAGCACTATTTCGTTTAAAATATAACACGCATTTCTCGAGTAAGTTGTGATATTTATATTGCATTATAAAGAAGACATATTCCGATTATGTATGGAATAAAATATCCGGCAAATGGCCTCCACGGCTCTGATGACAGGCCTTTTACTCTTTTCTTTGACAAAGATGTGGCTGTATCTCACTGATAACGCGTTGGATCTCGATCTTGAGCTCAAGAATTGTTTCTGGTTTATTCGCTTAAGCCCGAGATTTTACAAAATCCCCAAAGAAAGAAATTGCACGGCGTTAAATCGCATGATCTTGGTGGCCAGTTGACATCTGAATTTCGTGAGATGATTCGGTCTGGAAATCGTTGCTGCAATAAATCGATTGTTTCTTGGGCGGCGTGACAGGTGGCGCCATCTTGCTTAACCACATGTCGTCTAGATCCATAAAATGCTCGAAGCAAGAGACCCGAGAGATTCTCACAACTCTATAGCCAATAAACGAGCACGCTTATCAACACTAGGAGATGTGTTATTAAGATGTTCTCTCACCGTGTTGCAGAGTGGCCCGTTCCACCGGCTCTGATGGAATAGGTCGGATAATAAATCAGAGCTTGAATCGGTCATTTTTCAATTGCTCACTGATCTTACACGACACTTCAGAATTAACTAGTGTGGGAGCTAAAATTTTCCTATTCAATTCTTCCTGTTTCGGTAACATGAGCAACATCAGGCGAAGGCTCTAGCCTCGTGTCCCACATCCTTATGACCAAGACGGAACTGAGTAGACTGTATGGACTAGTTTGTTTCGGACTATGCTAATGTTGCGCAGGTGAAGCCGGGCAACGTTGTTCGTATTCAATTTATAAAGTATATTTTAAATTTGATAAATAGATTATACTGATATTTTAATAATAACCGTGTAATTAGCTATCATAGCGGATATAAAGGATTTAAAGATGATGATATCGATATAGTATATAAATTGTGCTACGAATTCTCTAACCGTTGATGTGTGGGATCTTCAACATGCGTGCCATCATTGTTTTAGCCCTTGTGGGTTCCGCACTTGGTAAGTTATTATTTCATTTTACATACATTTGTATTAGACAAATTATAATGCGTATTCTACGTGTAGTCGTTAAAAATTTAATATGAGTTATTTATTCGCAGCGGTTCCCATGACCGGAAATCGTATTGTGGGTGGTTCTGACACCACTGTGCAGCAATACCCTTTCATGGTTAACATGCAGTTCGGATTCTTCGGTGCTAACTTCGCACAAAGTTGCGGTGGTGCCTTGATTACACAAAATGCCGTATTGTCAGCTGCACACTGTTACGCGTGAGTACTTTTTAATCTTCAAAAGCTAGTCTCACTTTAATTATTAATGTGTTATAAGTTATAAAAATAATATTTAATAATAATAATAATTAAATGTATTTTTATAGATATATGTATATTTAAAAATGAAAAATATATTGAAAATATGTAAATAAAGAGAATAATAATAATAATAATATTTAATAATATTCTACCACATACACACAACACTATCTAGCCCAAACTAAGCAGAGCTTTTTTTTTTTTTTTGTAAATACATACATATTATACATAGAAACACCCAGACCAAGACAAACATCCATGTTCATGCACACAAATGTTTGACTTGTGCGGGAATCGAACCCGCGACCTCAGGCGTGGCAGTCGGTTACACTAACTACTACGCCATAGAGGCCGACATAATGCCTTATCAATCAAGAGATTCTAAATCATTATCTACACAAATAAGGCCTAGATCAAGAATATCAGTGTTGTCTAAAATGCAACGCATAAACAATAACCTGTTTATGATTTTGTTAGAATGTTTGTAAAGTCCGCCGACAGGTGAATCACCTTTGTACGCGAAATATTTAATATAATATATAATATTACAGAATAAACAGGTTCCTAATTAATGAATTAGAGTGACAACACTATGATAAGAGCTACCACCCGCGCAATTAAAATGAATAAATAAACAATAAACAATTAAATTCATTCATGTTATAGTGTAAACAGATGTAAATGTCGGACTACTCGAGTGACATTGTTAGTGACAACCAACAAACATAAACAAATTTATAAACATTGTCATAAAAACAGTCACGAAAAACCGAAATCACAATAGGCGACCGATAAATGTCATATTCGGTGACTAAAATAGTCAGGTAAAAACTTAATAACAAAACTTTGAACAATAGTGCAGTTGAAATACGATCATACAGCAAATCATCACAAAAGTAATACTGATCTGTTTGAAAGTGAACTTTATGCCTCTAATAGTGAATAGTTAAACAACACTTGACAATTGGAGTTATTGGTAATAAAAATTGATATGAACTAGCTGACTAGCGCCATCTTTTAATGAGTAGGTGAATAAATATTGACACCTAATGACACTAGAAATGGTATTGCTACAACAAAAAGTTATTAACTAAAATTAATGATACCACTGTAATAAAATATTCGTAATTGGTACAAATAAATATTACAATTGAGAATGAAAACATTACATTGAGAAAGCAATCAAGGCGTTGTCGAAGAATATTACAGATACGTCAATGTTTGATATTACAATAATGAGCTTACCAAAGGAGTCGATTGATAATGATGATATTACTTATTCGTTTGACGAATTTGCTAACTCGACAACACAGAGCTTGCCGGACACATTTGATAATCAAGAATTAAAGAAATTACAGTATAAAATACATAACCTACAAGAATAACTTTTAATTGCTAATAATGAGATTGATAACCTAAATATCGCAAATATGGAACTAAAACAATATCTAGAAAATAGCCAAAAAGTTATAGAGGTTTATAAAAAGATTGGTTACAGAGAACCTTTACGTACCACCCCCAAGTTAACTAGAAAAAACAGATAACGAAAAATAAGCATTATAAATGATTCTTCTACTCCAAAAACTGCAACCAGCAACAATCCAATTCAACCAATATCATCGAGTAAGATGTCTGAAATATGTAGTAATCAACCTGCTCAGGGTAAAACTGAAGCCTGCTCAAATCCGTCACCCATACAAATTTCTAAAACACCAAATATCAATAGAAGTAATAATAGAAACGGTTCATTTCCTATAGTAAATAATCCACCCCAAACAAGAAGAATTCTTATTTTTAGCAGTCAGCAATGACGCGGTCTGGCGGTAAAAATAATAAAATCGAGGTGGAATAACAATTATGAAGCTTATGAGATATCGGTGCATACTATGCCATATGTAACAACAGAACACATACTGAAAAGGAGTGAGAACCTAAAAGTAAATCCTCATACCAAAATTATTTTTGGTATAGGTGAAAATAATACGAATCTAATCAAATGGCAAAATGAATTGTCCCCTATTTTAAAATAAATTTAAATGTAATACTGTAATAATATTAAATGTTCTAAATAAATAATATTTGAACGTTAAAATATTGAATTATACTTTAAAATTAACAAGCAATAATTTTTCAAATTGTATATATATACAAATGCCTTATATCTTCATGCTTATACCAACAAAGAATATATATTATGTAGTAAGTTTAACTTGATTATTGACTCCGTTGACTATGATTGTAAGTATATACCCAAAAATAATAATCCAAAAATATTTCAAAACATGTCTGATTTAAGATCATCTTACCAACAAATTAACAAGAACTGTAACTCACGCCAACATTACTATACTACCACAAAACAGAAAAGGATTTTGGACTACTTTAGTATGATTAGAAAAAAGTGCACTGCAATACACACAACTCAGTTAAATAGAAATAATAATATTAATGAATCTCTTACCAGTGACAAGGACTCAAACATTTTTCATTACTAAGTTTTTGCACGTTTTGCACCAAAATATTGTGGGCTATTCAATAAATTGGACACTTTATTAGTTAACATTGAGGAAATCAGAGACAAAAGTATATTTGTTGACGTAATATGTATAACGGAACATTTTATGACATCAGGATATGAATTTACTTAGACTCATCAAATTACATTTTGGCTGCATGCTTCAGTCGAAATAATATTAAAAGAGGTGGAGCATGTATACTGGTGAATAAAGACTATAAATTTAAAGAGCTAAGAAAGGTTAGCAAATTGTCGTTAATGAATGTATTAGCATGTTGTGCAGTGGAACTCCCAGGCCATAAAACCGTAGTTATATGTATGTACAGAGTGCCCAAATAAACTAACATAACTATATTTTTTAATAGACTTTAAGACATTCTTAGCTGGCTGGTGACTTTAATAAAGATATCTTCAAAATCAATAATATTACTACCATAGATTTTAAATATCTTCAATTAAATTACAATCTAAAACTCGCACTACATCAACCAACAAGGTATGCTAGTCAAACCTGCATTGATAACTTTGCACACAATTTTAAAACAAATGCGTGACAAATGTTATTGATTTGAGATTGTCAGACACTGCCCAAGTAATTAAAATTTCAGTAATAAGAAGTCCCAATCTAAAGATTTAGCGCAAAATAAAACGGGATTACAGTTCAGAAAATATAAATAAATTTAAAATGTGTATAAAACGCCTTACTTTTACAGAAATGTATAATACAAATAATCCAAACATAGAATATCATACTTTTATAGGGATCTTTAAATTATTTTATGATTTAAGCTTTCCGAAAGTTAAAGTAAACATTCAGTTCAAAATAAACCAAATTGGATATCTCGTGGGATCAAACTATGCAGTAAAAGAAAAAGGGAATTACTGTGGCATCTTAGAAGACATCCTACAAAAAACAATGAATATAAATACCTTAACTACTGTAAAACATTAAAAAAAATCATTAACTTGCTCAAAATAATCATAATATAGAGACATCTGAAAATAAATATAAGACTACATTGCAAATTATAAATAAAACAAAACTAAATATACCGAAGGAAACCAATGATAAAATTAAAACAGATACCTAACAACTATATTATCTCACAACCGACAGAAATTGCTAACGCATTTAAATTCATTAAATACTTTGTACAAAAACTAAAACCAATACCACTTGCAGGAATATATGTAACATCCACAATTAAGCGTCGTCTAAATTCAATGTTTTTAGCACCAAGTCTTCCGTACCATATAAATAAAATAATAAAAGGATAAAAAAATACAAGCAGCGTAGGATACGATGGCATTTCCACAAAAATAATTAAAGCCGTAAATGAGTATATTTGTCATCAGTTGAGTTATCTCATTAATTTAAGTATATCGACGGGAATTTATCCAAATGAACTAAAATTAACTATTATAAAGACGTTATACAAAATAGAGAAAAACAATTAATGGGAAACTATAGACCAATGCCATTTTCTCAAAAATATTTGAGAAATATATTTACAACAAAATTAACAACTACTTGGAAATGAACAAATTTTTTTGCAAACAGCAAATGGGGTTTAGACGGGGCAAGTTAATTAACATGGCAACCTATGACTTTTACTATAGTGTTATGTCATGCGTAGACAAGACATCTCCAGTTTGTACGATTTTTTGTGACATGTCTCTGGCATTTGATTGCGTAGATCATAGGACCAATAAACTGGAAACATATGGTATAAGGGGAAATATGTTGGAACTAATTCGATCTTACCTGTTGAATAGGAAACAAGTTATCGAGATATCGAAAATAAATTATAAAACAAAAAATGAAGAGACATATTCTTCAAGTCAACGTTACGTGGCGTATGGGGTGCCCCAGGAGTGTGTGAGGCCCCCTTCTATTTATTCAATATATTAACGACCTTCCAAGCTCAACAGTTTATCGTATAACATTATTCGCCGATGATTAATATTTATACCGTATAGGAATATCAATAATTATAAATCTGAGATTAACAACTCATTAGCATCCGTAGTATCATGGCTTAATAATAATAAGCTCAAAATAAATCTTCAGAAAACATCCATTATGCACTTCAGTCAAAGATTAAATCCCTCCACCAAATAATACATTGGCATATAATGGTACTGTTATAAATGAAAATAATACTGCTCGATTTCTTGGCATGAATATAGATGCAAAATTAAATTGGAAAGTTCATATTGACAAACTAAACTCACGGATTAGTACTTTGTCTTTCGCTCTGTACAAACTAGCTCGAACACTATGCACTAATGCAATTATGGCAGCATATTGTGGACTCATTGAGACTGTGCTTAGATATCGAATATTGTTTTGGGGTAACTCAACAAATAGAGAAATAAATGGTGTTCAAACTTTAAAACGTAGTATATGTACGTGCAATGTTTGGCATAAAATCAACTGATAGTTGTAAGCCTTTTTTTGTTCAATTTAAATTTTAACTCTACCCTCATTATACACCATAGAAGTAGATTTGTTTGTTAAAAAAAATCCACATTTATTTCGACGCCTTTCTGTTAATGTGGTTCGTAGTCGACGTGACAATAACAGGTTACAGATAAAAGTGTGGTATGTATGGCTCCTGTAATTTTTAATAAAGTTCCAATTAATTAATATTAATTGGAATGAAATTACAAAATTGACTTAAAATTGTTAAAGTCAAAACTTAAAGCCATATTATTTCAGAAATGTTATTATACTCATATTGATTTTTTAAATGATAAACTGTGACATAAATGTATATGATTATGTTAACTAATTTATTTGTTTTAAATTTAACATCACTAATGGTATTGATACTATTAATATGTTTTGTATTCTATTCATTAATGTACCTTGACTGTGTTATGCACTTACTCTATACGTTTTTCAATTTCATTTGATGTAATTACTGGTAACAGTTTGCTTAACTATACTTTTAATATAATATTTGTACGCCGATCACGTCAAAACATGTCGCACTAAATAAGATTTTCCATCCATATGCATGACATTTAATGTACTATGAAAACACATATTTATACAAATGAAATTATTATTATTATGTTTATTATTACTAATTATTTTGCTTTGAAACCTGTTTTCTCCGATAGTCAAAATTTATCATGTCCCATGAGTGGGCCTCTATTAGAAAACATCTCCCTGTTATAAACAAAGTTAACAAATAGTCGTTTGACAATTGCGAGGATGTACTATGTAGTAGTAGGTAGTGCCATCTGTAATAAAAAAACCCTCTTTGATAAAGGTGTAACTCACCTTAGATTCTCAACATTTATAATAGAGGAACTCTTAATCTTTAAAATAACACTTCGTAAAAAACATATACATATATAAATAATCCTCGCCTGTATCTCCGAAAGGGTAGGCAGAGGTGTATTTCTCCTGTGCCTTCCTCACGTAATAGGGGGCGTCTACCGGGCACAGATCCATACCATGTTAGCTGCATTTTACCTTAGATCGAAAATCTTATATTATCTTTTTTAAAATAACCGTGTTTTCTTTAGGAATTGGCCGTCTCAATGGTGGCGTGCGTGTCTCGGCACCTCAGTAAGGTCTGTCTGCGCCTCCACTCACGTTCTTAACGGAATCGTCATCCATGCGTCGTACAACAACCCAGCACTTGACAATGATGTTGCCATTGTTCGTCTCCTCAACGCCGCTGTATTATCTCAGACAATTCAACTTGCTCGTGTTGCTGGACCAAACTACATTCTTCCTGATGGCACCGGTATTACTGCTATTGGTTGGGGTCATACTCGGGTAATTAATTTAGTAATAATAATTTTGTTTTATTCTAAGACTGCAAATAACTTCAAAATTCTTCTTCAAAAGTCTCGAGACAGCCCGACATAACACTCTCGCCTTCTCTTGTGGCGTGGAGGTATGCATCAGAAGCATGTCCTCACAATAAAAATACAAATTGAAGTTTCGGATGCAAATCTTTTTTCGTTCTGACACAAATTATATATTTATTTTGCAGTACGAAGGTCAACCTTCAGAGCAACTGCAGCATGTGGTTTTGGACATCATTAATCAGCAGCTTTGCGCGGACCGTTATGCTTACCTGAAGACACAGCCCGGTTACGAGCGTTGGCCCGACATAAGTGACAGTATGTTGTGCGCTGGTATCTTGAATGTCGGTGGTAAGGACGCCTGCCAGGGTGACTCCGGTGGACCCGTCGTTCACAGCGGCGACATCATTGTCGGTGTCACTTCTTGGGGCTTCGAGTGCGCAGATAACTTCTACCCTGGTGTACTCGCCCGAGTCTCTTTCTACTCTAACTGGATCGTCGCTAACTCATAATAAATTATATGTATTGTTACTTTTATCTTTACTGCTATGGTCCTACAAGGTTGTTTAAAGTACATTAACATATATTAATTACGCTTTCAAATGTGTTTGTTGCATTGTATTCTAGATCTATTTACTAATGTAGCAAATATCAAATTGGGCCTTTACGTTTAAACATGATTGTAAAATCACTTTACTTCTTTTTGATTATGATGACACGGAAGTTAAAAAACATGGCTAATTCCTAAAAAAATAGGTTTTATAATGTTTAAATATTAAAACGTAATATAACACGTCTAAGTAATGCTCGTTTTATTGGTTAAGGAAAATATCGTGCGAAAACATGTATAAGACTTTGTTCTCGAAAATATCTGAAATCTGCTAATCTATATGTATCGAATTACATAATAATCGCCCTACGAGGGCACGTCCTAATAGAAAGGCCACTTAGCAAGAACATGTAAACTAGTTCGTTCGCATTTATAACTTTTATAAGCTACTATAAGTGCGTGTTAGCAAGAAAATACCGAATTGCTATGTGCGTGAGCTTCTTAATATTCATGTATCACTGCTCCACGTTGTGAGACATGAAAATTATATTTTAGAAACATCTCTCCCCCGCAGTATATAAAATAAGTATCAATAGATTGACATATGACTAAGAGGCATCACGAAATTTCAATGTTTTGTACAATAGTATAATTAAAAATTGTAACATTTCACATCACTTCTACTCCTTAGATCCTAAAGAAAGAAAGAAGTTGCGAAGAATTTCAGCGTGATCAAACTGAGATCATGCTGAAATTATTGGTACCCTGATTGGAATATTATAACTTTTTTATAATACATTTCCCTCACTAGAAATAATTCCTGTGTCACAGGGGACTTTATAAACATTCAAACAACGGACACAAAGAACACCCAGACTCGAAACAACCATTTGTGGATCACATTGTCCCGTGTGGGATTCGAACCCAACACTCGGCGCAGGCAACCACTTGAACCACTACGCCATCCGTGCAATCAAACAAACAGTATTACTCACACGCATACAAGTCCACACACACACGCACACGCACACGAACACGAACACGAACACGAACACGAACACGAACACGCACACGCACACGCACACGCACACGCACACGCACACGCACACGCACACGCACACAAAGGGAGGCAAAGTCCCGTCTGAGACTTAGTGGCTCAATACCGTCTGTGAGTTTATGCTCATCGACAATTCTCAATGCTCGTCTCTGTACCGCGTCAAAAGGATCAAGTTGGTATTTTGGTGCTCCTACCCAGAGATGACTGCAGTACTCCACGTGAAGCCGGACTTGCGACTTATATAGAAGCATTCTTTGCCCCGCAGTGAAGTACCGCTTAGCTCTATTGAGCACACCAAGCTTTTTGGAAGCCAGCTTGACCTTGCTCTCTAAATGACTGCGGAACTGTACATCACTTGATATGTCGAGGCCAAGGATTCCAATACTCTTGGAGATGGTGAGGAGCGTGTTCTGGAGTTGTGGTAAGTTCTCGTCACTCTGGCAAACAAATAAATAAATATCAAGCTTTACAGACTCCACTGTGCTTACCCTGATACTACACTGATTGATGACTATACCGATACTATTGGTAGGACTATTTACTACTATTGTAGTATAATAGGAATACTAAGATTTTGTAATAAGAGAGGCGCCGCCTTGACTTCTCGCACCACCTAAAATTTTGCTAGGGCTGCCACTGTTCTCAAAGGTACCGTATGATATGTTCTATAGCATTTTGGAAATTATTTTATATGCGATAAACCCAGGTGTTAAGTACAGTGTGGCCCTGCATAAATTTTGTCATTGACCATAAGGTTTAATTACATAATTACTGAAACTCCTCAACCCTGAACCTCAATATTTTCTCAATCAGGAGCTATTATTAGTATCTGCATCACGGATGTAGTTCGATGGGTTAATAAGAATAAGTACTAGTAATGCGCAAACAGAATCAACAATGAATTAGAGGATAAATCAATTCAACGGCAATTCTCGATTATCAATCAAGGCCTATACTAATAGTACATAGCTATCATCCCATCGTCTTAATACTCTTATCTTCTTACTTCGTATATCCATGAGATGTTATGGGGTTTAAGGACGATGAGGTGGTTAATCCTTCTCATGTTATATGTACTCGATTCATGAACTAAATGATTATGTAACTCGAAAGTTATCTCAGGTCTCAGTGTTGATAGGGTGATATGAAGACCATGCACTGATATATGATTGCTGCTTGATGCTGATTAGCTTATGAATACCTTCTATTGACTTCTTTTTTCGTGTTAATGAATCGCAAGTTGGTAATCAGCCTAAGCAAATTGAGAATTTTGCAATATTCGCGGTATTAGCTCACGCGTATAATTGCAAAAATCTACTACTGTGTAATTTAAGAAAAATCAAATTAAAATAACTTTGTTTATTAAATTATTATAATGTAACACTTATAAACCATAATTATATACTAAATAAACTAAACTATGAATTTATATTTACTGTTGCCACATTCAGCGATTCACGGACGTAAAACCCATAAGAGGAATGGTCAAGATACTCACGTCCGCTCTTTTAATCGCTAATTTTTGAATGCTGCTTATTTTACCCATTATATCACTAAGGACCATTATACCATTGATCTACAACCAAACTGAACACACTCAAGCATTATTGACGGCCTCGATGGCGTAGTGGTTAGTGTAACCGGCTGCCACGCCTGAGGTCGCGGGTTCGATTCCCGCACAAGTCAAACATTTGTGTGCATGAACATGGATATTTGTCTTGGTCTGGGTGTTTCTATGTATAATATGTATGTATTTACAAAAAAAAAAGTATATATGTATGTTTATCCATTGTCTAGTACCCATAGTACAAGCTCTGCTTAGTTTGGGCTAGATGTTGTTGTGTGTATGTGGTAGAATATTATTATTATATTATTATTATTATTATTAATGATGAAGGCATGCGAAAATGTTAATGTTAGCCTCTAAGAGCAGGCAAGGCGTGTTTTATAATTATGTCTCGTCGAAAGAAAGCCGAGCAACTCAAAGTGAAGCCTCCACCTCCAGTCATTCGTAGGCGTAGGCATAAAATCGGGCCTGATTTCCCATCGCAGTGCGGCAACGACTGTGAGTGGCATGTGAATGGCTTGGAGGCAGTCGCTGTTGGAATTGCAAGATGGAGGCAATGAGTTGTTGATTATTGTTGTTGTGTGAAACTGGGTACCGGGTGGAGGTCACCCATGTTGGTGCCGGATGGAGACAGTGTAATATGAAGTGCTGGGTAATCCACGATTGGTTGGTAGTGATGATTTGGAGTATTGCATACTACGCTGACGGACGAAATTGAATAGTTTTTAATAAAAAGTTTGTTAGCGAGTTCTTGTTGTTATATTATTATAAAAACAAAAAACCCGACTGCTTAAAAGTAATGAATTGAAAAGAGAAAAACAAGTATCACAATATCTATATAAAATTCGACTGGCTAATGCATTGTTTTGTAAGCTTACTTTGTCAAGTAATGAAATAACTACACATGTATATTCAAATTAGTTAATCTAAATACTTTATGGTGCCGCATGCGGTGACAAACGTAGTTTTGGTAGATCTTTCTTTGCCCGTAGATAACAAAGTATTGTTTGTCTCCGCCTGCAACACCATATAAAGTATTTAGTTTAACTAATTTGAATATACATACATATGTAGTTATTTCATTATTTGACAAAGTAAGCTTACAAAACAATGCATTAGCCAGTCGAATTTTATATAGATATTGTGATACTTGTTTTTCTCTTTTCAGTTCATTAATTTTAAGCAGTCGGGTTTTTTGTTTTTATAATAATAATTTTATTTCAGACTTTTTAGTTTTATTAACTGAGTTTTATTTTAATATCTAACTGAGTACAGGCAATTTCATTCCTGACTTGAATACATTCTTGCTAGAAAATGAGTTACTGAATACTTCGGGCGTCCCGATATATAATTGGTACGCTTTTTGACAATTTGCAGTAATATAAACGTGTTATGATATATATATGTTTTTGAAAGGTTCTTTTCACGATCTTTCATTTGGTACCCATATTGCTAAGGTAAGACAAAAAACAAACTTCCTCACCCATTTTTCTACATTTGCGGGCGCCATTTTGAAAATTTATACAGCTTATGTCACTACCACAATTCTGATGAATTATACGACACCTCATATGTCAAAAACCGTCCAGCCGTTTGGGCTGTAGGGCGTGCCAAAGAAATGAATATACATAATCACATACATACATACATACGCTCGAAAAACATTACCCTCCTTCTGACGCAGTCGGGTAAAAATGAAGTATTCACTTGGTCTCTGTTGTACATTGTTGCTATCTATGCTGAATGTGAATCGAATTGTGTTTATGGAAATTAAATGTTTGATCTCTCACGGTTGATTTTAACTGTAGTCCAGGAAGGCCGACTGAGAAAAGATTTACTGTGCAGACCCTTGTTTCAGACATCTCACACGAGGACGTGTGAGTCGTCGGGATGGCCGTATCGCAGCGTCAGCACTACAGCTATAGATAAGACACTATATACTGAGAATAGATACGCCACTCCCGAATCAGTTTTGAAAATTATGTACCATTAACTTTAGATGGCATTATATTCGTTTAGTAATTAGGATAGCCCATAGATGGCGCATTTATAACTCTTACAAAATCCTTCGCAATTACGCTTATTTACTTTGAATTTCTTGGAACTAGCGTCAGAAATTTATGAAGAACCCAATCTACACAAAAAGAAAACATTATTCACCAAGAAACCAAAGTAATTAAGCGTAATTTAATTGAACACTGTAAAGTTTACGCTAGTGATTTTTAAATCAAAAGCAGAATAAAAATACACGTATCTTTACTTAAATAAATCACTAAGTAACACTTATGAACGCCAAAATTACTATCACGCAATTATAGTATGAATTTACATTTACTTGTTGTCACGTTTTAGAGAATAGTACAGTCACTTAAGCCAATAAATTCGGTCTGGAGGACATTATTAGTATTATATACATTTCTTATATAGACCGAAATCAAGATCACACCTTCAGTCGCACATCCAAAATAAAATTTTATTGCTGATTTCTTCGGCATCTTATAAATAGTTTCGTCAATGATCCAATTTCGCCAAAGCAATCAAGGTCCAGTAAAACAAGCAGTGTCGATCATAATTAGCAGGAATAGGGGTCCAAGAATAAGCAGAGAGGTTCAAACGTTTAAGAAAGATACAGGAGATTAAGTAGATATAAAATTCACAGAATTCAGAAGGAAATGAAAGATAATATCAACGTTGAAGTTTAAAACTTCAAATTGACCTACGTCATATCTTGACACTTCGTAACCAAATATTAAATCTTATATTAACGCTATCTATGCCTCTAGAAAGAACTTGAGTTTTGTACCGTTTACTTTAGAGACCAGCACTGTCTATGAGTATTTTTTTCATGTAAATGTTTGATAGTTTCCTCTCCCTGACTACAGCGCCATCTATATGTCGCAGCATTGGCACTACAGCGCCATCACGGAAAATGTCAAGCAACATGGCTGCTTGGGTGCGGTCGGTGCTAGTGGTGGGGCGGGCGTCGGCTGTCAGCTGTCACATGTTTAGCAGTTGACAGTTAGGCGTTGCGTGAATTAAGGGCATTCTGAATTGTGACGGCAGAGCGAACGATCGCGTTAACGACACCACGTGGTATCTATCGGAATAATTATTAAGTTATTGTCATATCTCTTTACTAAATCAATTACACGGACGATTGCTTGAAGTGTTTTGGGTATTATTTCCAATGTTCGACCACTCTGATAACGAGTCACGCGATCGACCTCCGATATATGTAAGTTCCCCGCGATGCAGAAAATACTCCTTGTATAAGAAAAATAAGATGCGTCCAATAGAAATAAATGACATAGACATATAAATTATAATTTTAAAATAATTCAGACCTAATTAAGTCAGCAGCACGAATATATTCATTAAAAAATAATATTAATTTTATCGAGGATAATACATATATAAGCCTTTATCATTATCTTGACGTACAATCGGAAACGCGTACTCCTGACCACTTGAAGGGCGATTTACTTAGCAAGCGTTACTCTTACTCGTCAAAAAGCCAAGACACTTAAGACTGGATGCACGTAGTTCGATGTTATACTCGATTATTACCTGATTAGACATACATAATTAACTTGAATATACGATTGCTCATCGATCAGATCACCATTACCGTTTAATATACAACTTTAGATGTTGACGGTTGTTGTAGAGTTTTCACCTTAATCGTAAGTAAGGCTGTCGAACTCACAATTACTTGTCTGCTTACCTATTTGCGTCAACCATTTTTGCACCTTATAAGCAATATGTATCCAAATAAAAATGGATATACTATCCACTTCTTCAACACCGTTTGTATGCGGTAGAGGTATTATACAATTTATTTGAGTTATGTTTTGTGTGGTAGAAAGGATAGCAGCGTTACCCCGTACGTCAGAGCGAAGCCTCTCTAGTGCAGCTTCATCCAACAGGTGACAACGTTGGATAGCCCGCACTTGATCGGACAGTCGTTGTGCCGAAACGTTGACAGCTGGTTCCAAGTCCTGAAACAGAGGCAGCATACGATCACGATACGAAGTGAGGTTGATTCCTCCCTCTGTCGCCACAAAAGATGCCCGCATGACGTTTTCATTCATTGATTCTGTCCATCTCATGTGGTGCACATTACTACCGACAGCGGGAGCCCGTCCCGGGGCTGGTGGGCCTTTGGGCCCCAGGCGTGTCAGTGACCAGCTTCTTCCTCGCCGATGTACAGGTGACGGCGACGCCGGCGGAGAGAAATACTCGTCGCTTGATGAGCTCGTCGCTTCTGCAGTGGCCGCGGCTGCTAATGCGGGACCCAGCGGCTGCGAGGCGGGGCTGAGCGGTGAGTCCGGGGATCTATTTTGTGCTTCTGCTCTGGCTTTTGCTCTAGTCAACATCGTATTAATTCATGTCATAGGTGATTTTCATTTGAATTTTGACATTTGCTGTAATTTTTCTGTTTGCTGATTTTTCGGGTTAATTTATGGTTTATGTTGATGTTTCTTGTAGAATGATTATTGTTGTGATCCTATGGACTGTTTTAAAGAAACTATATGTTTTGATATTTGCGATTTTAGGAATATTTTTTGTATAAAAACGGGCGATAAGAATATATTTGATGTGTGGATAGGATCCATCCATCCAAAACTTAAGTGCTTTGCACTTGTCAGTGTAGCAATCTCCATCTTTCTGTTTCCAATGCCATCTCTTTCAGTTCCTTATAAGTTTAAATTTCACAACTTCTTTCAGTTGGTCGGTGTACCTTCTTCTTAATCTTCCCCTCTTCCTTCTTGCTTCTATCTTTCCTTCCATTATATTTGTGATAAAATTATCATGTTGAATTAGGTGTTCTATCATTTTACCCCTTCTGTTCTCTAGGTGTTTAAAAATTTCACGTTTACCATTAACTCTTGTCAATATTTCTGTGTTAGTAACTTTTTCTGTCCAGGGCACTTTCTCCATTCCATGCCAGCACCACATCTCAAAAGCTTCTAACCTTTTCTGGTCTCTCTGTCTTACGGTCCACGTTTCGCAAGTGTAAAGGGCAATGCTCCAGATATAAGACTTAATTAGTTTTTCCAGGATATCTTTACTAATTTTTGAAGTGAATAGATGTTCCTTTTTGTAGGTGGTCTGTTTTGCTACCTAGATATTTAAATTGTTTTACTTGTTCTATTGGGTTATGGTAAATTTTGATGGGATGTATTATTTTATGTGGAAATTTAGATGCCACGAGGACTTTAGTTTTATTAATATTTATTTCCATATGAAAATTAGAAAACTGTTTTCATTTTGTTAAGCAGGTTTTTGACGTCGTCTCTACTATTTGCAAGTGCTGCAATATCATCCGAAAATCTTACAAAAACGATATGTTTGCCATTTATGCTGATGCCCGTCGTGGGTGTATTTCAATATATTTTGTAGGGCTGCTTCAATAAAAATATTAAATTTAAGTGGAGACAAAGAGCATCCTTGTCTTACCTTGTTTTATTTTTGCAAATTCTTTGTGAGCATTTATTTCTATAACTATTTCTTGATTTCTGTATAATCCCCTTCCCTTCGGACCTCGACTCTGAGTAGACGTGCACGGATATATTCACATTTTAAATAAAATTAAATATTTGTAAGTTAAAGTAAATAAATATTGTAACAAATATTAGGAGCGCATAACAAGAGAAGAGGTGTCCGGCTGCGCCGCGCCAACACTTTAATTTGCCACACAGTAGAATACGCATGACATTGTCATCATACAGTAGACTTTACAACTGTGATTAAAAAAGAGAGATTTTTATCTTCATTTAAATCATATAATAAAGATAATAGCAGTGCTAAACTCTCTACGGCAACACTAAACTATCAAGGACCTCCAAAACCCATATTTATGTCTGAAAATCTTACGTACAAGACCAAACGAGAGTGTTCTATGCGGCCCGGAACTACGTGAAACTGAATGAATATACCTTCTGCTGGACTACAAACGGGAAAATATATCTTCGTAAGAAAGAAGGTTCACCAGCTATACGCATAAATACAGAGTCGGATCTTACAAAATTGAAATCACAAGCATGACTAATTAACGCTTCTTGTTACTGCTTTGAATTATTTAAACGATATTTTTATCATTCCTTATCTAATAATATATATCAATTAGTTAAAGATTGCTTAAGTCATAGTCACATGCTTTTAAAGTTAGTTTTTATTTTACACAACAAATCAAAAACGATACATACACACATCATATTCTTAATAACTAACATTAAAAACAACAGTTACACACTTACACTACAAGTAAATATAATCCTGGGAAAGTATCTATCTACACACAGCCAGATAGCTCTCTACAGTCAATTCACTATTACTATACGACACCTACAGTGGACAACTTAACTAACATATCAGATGACTTGGAATCGGTAAGCGTCCGTGAGTCTCTATTGTGCGCCCCCAGTCAATGTACACAGCATATCGACCAAAGATGCCTAAACATATTCCACATGAACATACGTAGTTTAAATCGCAATTTCGATGACTTGTCTGTTTTGCTGAAATCAATGAATATTACATGTGACATAATACTGTTATCCGAGTGCTGGCTTGGCAAGGTTACAAATTTACCAATACTGGATGGGTACTTAAGCTACCAATCCAGTTTTTCTAACCAGAATGAAGGGGTATGCGTTTACGTCAAACACAACCTAAAACATTCAGTATACCAGCCTCACCTACCAGACGCAAACTGTCTTATCTTCACAAGCTGTGACATTGCTATCATTGGTATATATCGCAGTCCATCGCACCCTAATCTCGTAAGATTTTTAGGCGGCCTCAATGATATTCTGAGTTCGCTACATGTGTACAAAACAATAGCAATTGTGGGTGACATTAATATTAACATAGCTCCAAGTCAATTGAATGCCCAGTCAGAGGATCAATCTGTGCGCATCGCATGGCCTTCTCCCTTCACATCTTATACCTACTAGAGGCCATGCCTGCCTGGTCCATGTAATATTGAAAACCCACAGGCGCGCTTTATCATTGGTTTTAGATACGCACATCACAGATCACCTCCCTACCCTGTTAAGTCTGGATTCAAACAATATGAGAAACACGCTAGCACATCATGCACAACGTACAGACTTACCTGCAGTAATTTCAGATCTAAAAATAATCGATTTTTCATTTATACTTGAAATGCATAATGAAAACCTAGCGGCAGAATGTTTTATTTCAAAAATATCCTCTATTGTTCAATCGCATTCCAAGCAAACTAGGCTTTCACATAGAAAAAGGATTCTTAAGCCATGGATAACTCCAGGTCTTCTTAAATGCATCAAAAACCGTGACAATCTACACATGAAACTCAAATGTTGTCCCGATAACATTATTCTCCAAACAACTTATAAGCGTTATCGTAATTTTTGTAATAATCTATTAAACAAGCTAAAAACTAATTACGAGTGTAATCAACTCCACGAAGCCAAGGGTAACTCAAAAGCTACTTGGAAAGCAATCAAGAGCATTACCAACTGTTGTCTGCAAAACACACCCCCAAATTAATTGTTAAATTTACACGAAGATCCGGGCATATCTATTAATAAAGTCAACGACTACTTTGCCAACGTAGGCAAATCTCTGGCTGATATTATTCATGCAAATACGCAGAGTACCACATACTCGTCAACTGTTGCTGTACAAGACAAGAATAAATCGGGCACATCCATGGCTCTGTCTAACGTTACTGAGAGTGAACTGGAGGAAATAATTAGTAGCTTAAAAGACAGCTGCGTGGTGGGCTGGGATGGAATTTCGACAAGTTTACTAAAATTAGCACGACAGTACCTAATTCCTCCCCTAAAACATGTAATAAATCTGTGTATCACCGAGGGCACATTTCCTACTGTCTTCAAAAAATCCCTAGTGCATCCAGTTTATAAGAATGGAGACAGGAACCAAATCTTTAACTATCGTCCCATCTCTATATTGACTACTGTTTCAAAGGTCTTTGAGAAGTGCCTAAATAAAAGGTTATTAAAATACCTTGGCCAGTTTGGTATAATTTCGTGCAACCAATATGGTTTTGTTAAAGGGAAATCAACCCAAGATGCTGTTATTGACTTAACGGAAACTGTCACACAGGCCCTTGATAAGAGGCTAAAGACCCTGGCTATATTTTTGGACCTCTCAAAGGCTTTCCATACCATTTCTGTTCCCAAGCTTATAAACAGGATGGAATCCATAGGCATAAGGGGTCTTGCTCTAGATCTGTTCCGAAGTTATCTTTGTGAAAGAAATCAGTGTGTGAAGATTGATAAGCACATCAGTGAAGATAAGTCTCTCACCTACAGCGTTCCGCAAGGAAGTGTGTTAGGCCCGAGTCTCTTTTGTTATACATCAATGATCTGTGTGAACTTTCAATTCCAAACTGCAAAATGTTTACATACGCAGATGACACAGCATTGATTGTGTATGCGAAGAATTGGGAACTCACTTACAATCATGCCGAAAATGCTTTTTCTATCATAAGATCCTGGCTTGCTACCAATCTTCTCACCCTGAACGTAGATAAAACAAAGTACATAACTTTTTCTCCATCACCTTCTTCACAGCCTTCAAATAGTTTGGAGCTCAAAGTGCATACCTGTTCCTAGCTCAATCACAATTGTAGCTGCACTTCCCTATCACGAGTACCACACTTTAAATACTTAGGGGTGCAAATAGACAATTGTCTTCGCTGGGATAAACATGTAGAGACTTTGACTGCCCGAACCAGGAAACTTATTTATATTATAAAAAAACTCAGATGCTCCGCTGACTTAGATACTCTGAAACTTGTATAGATCTGTCTAATACAGTCAGTGCTTTCCTACTGTATTCCTGTGTGGGGCGGCGCATGCTCTTCAACTATGATTAAATTGGAAAGAGCACAGAGAGCTGTCCTTAAGGTTCTCTCACGCAAACCTCGACGATACTCAACCACAGCTTTATACCAAGATTGTGCAGTATTAACAGTGAGACAGCTCTTTGTGCAACAAATATTACTTCGCAAGCATGTTTCAGTCCCATACAGAAATATAGAAATTCGCCGAAAGGATCGCATCTGCGAAATCTTGCCACATAGAACCGCCCTTGCCGGTAGAAGTTTTTCTGTGCTGAGCTCTCGACTTTACAATCGAGTAAACAGAATTATTTACGTGTATCCACAAACCAAAAAGGAATGTAAATCGACATTACGCGGCCGGCTACTAAACTTAAACTACCAGGAGACAGAAAACCTTCTTAATCCCATTTGTAGTTAAAATCAAACCGAACTATAAAACACAACACACACACATACACACGCACACAAAAACACACACACAAACTCACACACACATACACTCATATAAGCATGTATCTTTTTTACTTTTTTACTTCTAACTTGATTTAAATGCATTTTATTGTTATTATATTATCAGAATCTTGTAGGTTAATAATTATTTAATAATTTTTAATTATATCAGATAATTTATTTTATTTATAATTTAATGAAAACCCAAATCTAATTATAAATGTTTGCATTAGTTCCCACTCATGGAAGGCGCTGGCACCTGTGATACAATGTTTCATTAGTATAGGTGCCAACGTTTCATCATTTTCTACGAAAATGTTACCACATAGTGTATTTTCTTGTTGTGTTTATACTATTGTAATTCTTATTGGAAATATTGGAAATAAAATTATTATTATTATTATATTGGAAAAATAAAAATTATTATAAAAATTATTATTAATTCATATATTAATCTCCTATCTTTAAAATCAATATCAGCCTGTTTCAATAGCTCCATCATTCTTTTCCACTTCACTTTATCGAAAGGTATCAATATCCAGATCAACTCTTCTTTCTAGGATCGTCCGTAAAGCAAAAATCCCTTCTCTTGTTCCTTTATTCCTTCTAAAATCGAATTAATCATTACCTAACTGAAATTCTGTTTTTTGTCTGATTCTATTTTGTATAATCTTTAGGATAATTTTTGATGCCTGAGATACAAGACTTAATGTTCTATGTTCTTCACATTTTGTGGTACTGTGTTTCTTAGGTAGAGTTATGGTTTTAGTGATTTTAAAGTCAGAAGGTTCACCTGTGTAATATATATTTGGTTATATTAAAAATTTCGTTCTTGATCCATTATTAGCTTCCTTTATTAACTCTATGAACATATGATCGTTCCCTGCTGCTTTTCTGACTTGAAGTTCCTGCAAAACTTGTCAAATTCGGATCTAATTATTTCGGGCCCTAATCTATCTAAGTCTACTTCTGCTTCATTTTCTTAATCATTTCCCATCCAAACATTCCCCATCATATATTTTTCTACGTACGTTTTCAATCTATTTACAATACTTTTATTGTCTATAAGAATTTTACCAGTTTCGTCCTGTATCACAATACTTTTTCTTCTTATTGATTTATCTAAGCTATTAATAAGACTGTACGCTATATCTATCCGTCCTTTACTTATAAAATGTTCTATATCTTGACATATTTTATTAACGTAACATTCTTTATTTTTCCTGCATGCTAGGGTTATTTAATTAGTTAACAATCTATATTTATTTATACTTTCTTCATCTCTTTTGTTTCTTAAAATTCTTCTTACTAAAGTCCGGTCGCGGAGCAGAAAGAAATTCGTACGTTAACCTGTTATTACCTGTCTCTGTCACACCCACGTCTCGCTCGCACAGATGCAATGACTGCCGTCCTCGGGGATTGTAAACATTTTGTTCTTGTTTGTGGTTTTTGATTGGCCTAGAGTCACGACAAAAAACCCACGGCTTGCTTGACATAATTAATAATTTTAAATAACGAACGAACGCCATTTCATCTTGGGATTCGTTAGTGATCGCTCAGTTTTCGGACACAGTTATCGCAGTTATTTCAGTTATCTTAGTGTGTTGTTTGTTAGTTTTTGTTATCTTGTTTTAATTGTTAAGTGGTTTTGTAAATTTGTTAAGTTTCTTCACTGTTTTAAAATGGAAATTCTAAATTAACGCAAGTGAAACCGCGAGCAAAAGCTAGTTTCATATACACCGCACTTAATACAAAAATGTTTGTGACCACTGTCAGTAGGTAAATACGTTACGTTGTACGAATTCTTCCTGCTCCGGGACCGAACTTCTTCGTTCAATCACTTTTTTCTTGGTACGATATTTTGTTTTCCTAAACTTTCTTCAGCATTAGAACTAATTATATATTTTATGTAGCACCATTTATCTTCTATATCTACAGTATTACTTTTGGTGTTATATTGATAACAATTTTTAACTTATATTTTAACTTACTTCTATATTGCACTTGAGTTTCCTTACTTTTAAGTTTCTTGAGATCAATATTTTTGGTTCTATTTCTTTTTCCTGTATTTTAATCATATATATAAATTTTACACACTAATAAATTATGGTAAGTACAAACATCTGCTCCAGGATATGTCTTACATGATCTAATCTTATTTTTAAAATTGCTCTTGGTCATGATATAGTCAAGCTGATATCTTGCAGTATCACCTGGATTTTCCATGTATAAATAATAATGAAAGATAATAGGATAGTAACCAAATAATAGTGAAAATAACTGTATCTCAAACGGAACGTATGCCAAGATTAGGCTAGGTTTATTATTGTCCTCGATGGGATTATTATTGATTTTTCAATGATCGTAAACATGTACGTGGCTGAATTAGGTCTTCATGACTGCGATATGATACTGATTATTAGTGATAACTTATCTTTTTCATAAGTCCGCTTTAATTATACGGCTTATCCTATCAATTGTTGGAACGTTGAATATCATTGGCAAATTATGCGTGTAGACGCCGGAGTGCCGCTGCGCCTCAATCGCTTAAAATAATCTTGCTGAAAATGTCTGTTTGCACAATTGTTAGGGTTTATATATCTACATTATATGAGTTACAAAGCCTACTAAATATACATAGATTCACTAACTAACAGACTTGCGGTTCTTGACCCGGTTTAAGTTACCTTCATTTTTTTTTAAATTTTAGAGTGGCTGCCGGTATGCCGCTACGATTTAATAGGTAAATAGGTAAAGAAATATCACAGCGCAATAAGGTACCTACAGACTGATCTAATCTCTGAAAACATAATCTCGTATCTTCTGTATTTTCTTCCAAAACTAACCGAATTTTTATTATTTTAATTAACTAAATTAGAATGATTTTAGGTAGGTATGTTTGTAGGTTATTATTTATTTCATTAGTTTTGTTAAAGGAGACGGATACGCTTTCATACATTCTTGGGCCTGGATGTAAAAGGATGAAAGTTAAATGAATTTAGAGCTTATATATTATCAAATCATCTCTGAAAATTCTACGGATTTTGGCAATCTGAGAGCAGAGCTATAAGAGATTTAGTAAAAGTGAGGTTATGCAACAAGTTGACAACAATCTATACTAAACAGCTGATTTTTGAGCTGCGCTTGCTACTTTGTTTTACTAAACAGTTATTTACTATATAAATTGTAGTATTTATTGTATTGTATTGAGTGGGAGGATATTAGGAAACTCACAAATAGATTAAAATATAGGGAAGACAAGGATGTGATGTTTAAAAATAAAAATCACTTTTTTAATAATAATTATCTTTTATTCATCTTCAATTATAATCAGAATATCATCTAAGAAGTGCGCAGGTGGTAGATGGCTGACTCATGATGCAAGAGAACGACCACAGCGGAGACATACACTACGGTGGCCAAGTTGTTGTGGTTCATCAATAGATGGTTGTTGAGCCAAATCCCAACAAGCTTGGCAAATATAGTCACTGCTGTTAACCTGAAATATGAGAAAAGAATTTAAATTTAAAAAATCATGATTACTGCAAAATATACAGTCAGTTTAGGTTTTTAGTTGTTTTTACATGTAAATAATCTTCATATGACTATTATAATATGTTTAAGTATCTATACTTTATTTGTAAGTATAATGCAGGGGCCACACTTAGGTTTAATGCCGATAATTATTAACGTGTTTAAGAACACTTATTAACAAGCAGAGTCAACTATTGTAGCAACAAGCATGAGTTTATACAGTAGGTAGGAATAATAGGAATGAAAAAAAAAGGAATAAAAGGATTTATGGAAAATCAACCTCTCAAAATCGATGTTTAGTAGGTATCCAATAACGCGTTTAAAAACGCATTATTAAGCATTAGTGTTGCTCCTGCATAATGGTTATGGAAAACATAGGAAGGAACCTATAGCGAGAGACGCTGGGTAGCAAACAAACAAAAGGTTGTATATACAGGTTCTGGTGCACATGTTGACGAATCACTGACAGTGTCGTTTTATCATCTAAAGCTCGTCGCCCCAGCGTATTACAGCGACTAGTTGCTATACCACAATTCACACAGCGAGCCATGGTGTCAATATCCAATCGATAAGCAGGACGTAAAATCCAAAATAACGAGCCAAATTCAGACGAGTAAACGAGTTTATCCGTGTCCGTTAAGATAGCAAGGGTCGTACAAGTTAAGCAAGATCAGAAGTCCGTAGCAAGAAAGCACTGGTTGGGGAATATATATAAAAAAACTGGAAACACACTCAAAACGCACACGCAGTAAAGGATATGAGACGATTGATCATAGATTGAGAGTCAGGTAGCTGTCACTGTTAGCACAGATTAAAAATACAGTTGACAAACACAGATAATAAATCGATCTGTAAACGAGAATCAATTTACAGATTTATTTTCATCAAGTTAGTATTTAGATATTTTAACTGTTGACATTATGTTAATTATTGTTAAATACATTTACTTTGATTGAATCAATCATCTGGTGCAAGTGATTTTATGTTTTTTTATTTAATACATTCACATTAATCGATTATAGTAATCGATATCCTATTTTATTAGTGACATAAACTTATTTTAAGATTTCTCGTATTCCAGATTGTGAATTAAGCTAATTTTTTATATTTTACAATAGAAACATACAACGCTTTTTTTAAACCATATCTTAACTTAAAGCAGTCAGGCCCAGAAATCCCCGTCTCCTTTGTTTGCTGGATGACTGAAACAACCGTATAACAGACCGAATTTCATAATTTATGAACGTACCTCGTATATTTATATATACGGGGTACGTTCATAAATTAAACTAAAATCTTAGGAACCTGGTAGTTGTAGATATAGATTGTCTCCTAAATAGTTGTTGCTCTAGTATCCTAAGTAGTAGATTACTCAGAGACAATACAGATCAGTATGTACTATGAAGACTATATTATATTATTAAATCTTCAAAAATGGAGCTCGCCTTCAATACCCAAGTGTTGATTAACAAAACGATCACTTTTAGGAACTGTAGATTATGATCTCGTCAGTAAATCTTGAGGTCAGCTCCTGGCTCTTGGTTATTATAATTTGTCCAAGATGCAATGCTTAAATAATACATTAAAACAGATTTGATTTTTGCTCTAGTTTGATCATCCTAGTTCGAAGGATCTATTTACAAGAAACATAAATTTGCCATCGTTTTCATCATTTTAAGTACAGCACAGATCCATAATATTTTTACTTCGTATTTCTGAACTCAGGTAGTGACTTTTTTAGGTGATACAATAAGAAATTAAATTTCAAAAATTAAATCACTCCTTCACTATCAGATCCCTTGGCAGAAACTCCTGTTAAAAACTAGTTCTATAGAAGAAACCCCTCTTCAATAGAGTACTAACTCTACGTCTAAGATTCTTATACTACAAAAGATATGTAATAAATACAATAATTAATAGAAGATGATAACGTTACATATTTCTTTGTATTTATGATTGGTAAAAACAGATCACTTATATAATAAATATTTCACCTACAATCAGTAACGCGTTTCTTATACCTTTGGTATTACACTATTATTTCGTCATGAGGCGATACTTGTTTGTCACCTTTATTGTATAAAAAAAGCTTCACCTTTAACTATTTCACTTTGTGATTAAATGTCGTATGATACAGTAGTTTTAGATTGTCTCTAGATGCCATCCTACGGCAATATTTATTAAATCTATGTGTGAATCGTACCTGAAGTACGATAGATAATATTATGACAGTATTGCATAATGAACCACTAAATGACAAAATACAGTATAAACTATTCTAAAAGACAATCTGCTACCATTTCAATGTATCATGCTAGCTGTATTTTAGTTTATTTCGTAAATCTAATGTTGATCTAATACTGTATATATGTACCTATATACATACATACTTATTAGGTAATATTCGACTACAGCTACGAACTTAAGAATACGTAGCTGTAGTCGAATATTACCTACTCAAATGCAATTACGCATATACAGTAGAAAACAGCTTTTTAAATAGCTGTGTTTTCTTTAGACCTTGGCCAGTTTCATGGTGGCGTGCGTGTCTCGGAACCTCATTAAGACGGATCGTCTGCACCTCCACTCACATTCTTAACGGAATTGCCCTCCACGAGTCTTACAATAATTCAACACTTGACAATGATGTTGCTCTCGTCCGTCTGCGTGATAATAATTAATAATTTGTTTTAATAATAATCATTTGTTTTATTTTCATTAAACAGATTTACATTTTTTGTGTAGAAGTCACCTAGTAAGCAAACAATGCCTGTGACAAGTGACTACGCTCTTCCATAGCTAATAAAAACTAAAACATTAAAATAATAATTTTACTTAAAATAATAATTATAATTTGTACTTAATACGTGAACTTAATTCTTAAGTACTGCGAACATACTTAATTACAGTATAATTCAGTATAGTAACTTAACGTTTATAATCATTCTCACTATAATGTGTGTGTGTGTGTGTGTGTGTGTGTGTGTGTGTGTGTTTGTGTGTGTGGGTGTGTGTGTGTGTTTGTGTGTGTGTGTGCGCGTGTATAAGTTAGTGTTGTTGTTATAGTGTGTCTTGTAATAAAGACTCCGTTTCCTCATAACTTAAAGGAAAGTTAGTTATTGCTTTTTTATTTTCTTGAAAGGTTTTAGTGTAAATATCTACGTTATTATTAATTTTATTGTATAAAGTCTCAGAACGACTATTATATTGTCTATTGGCAAATGATGTTTTTATTAGAGTACGAGCAATTATGTATTATCTTCTTTTTGATGTAGTGGTTGGGGTAAAGTTAGTGGTTACATGTTTTTTCAAAACAGTATAGAGAATATAAAGCTTTCTTACTGACATGACTTTACTGATGGAGTATAGACTGCTAGTAGAAAATCTTATGTGTTAAAAATGCATTACTTTTAGCAAGACACGTTGAGCACGTTCTAGCTCCAACATTTTTGTTTTACCCGCTCCTCCCCAGACAAGTAAGCAGTAGGTTAGTATGGACTGCGCCAATGCTGTATAGATTTTCTTAAGAATATTCCTTGAGGTGTTTTGAACATAGAGCCCTTGGTACCACATGTCTTAAGGTTTTAAAAATCCAGATAAGTTTTCTTATTCTAGGAGTGACTTGATCAATATGGGAATGCCAGGACAGTCTCTGGTCAACCATGATTCCTAAATATTTTGCGTTCTCAATTTTATCTATAGCAGGACAGTCACAAGCGTCTGTATTAGTAGTCAATCTTTTACATGAGTATATTTTAAGTTAAAGTCGGTATTAGGTTGTGTGTGGTTTTGGATGCTGTAGCAAATAAAGTTAGTTTTTAGTGTATTCAGTGTAAGAAGATTATGATTTAACCAATTTGCAACTAAGCACACGCCCTGTTCTGTATTTTCTTTAACAGCAGCCCATGTTTTACCAGTAAAGACCAGTGCAGTGTCATCAGCATAAGAAAAAGTATGTGAGTTAGTAATGTTTAGATTACAGAGGTCGTTTATATATATTAGGAACAGTGTAGGGCCCAGCACACTTCCCTGTGGAACCCCATAAGACACTGTAACGTCTTCACTCGTATACTGATTCAGTCTCACAGTTTGCTTCCTTTCAGAAAGGTAACTGCTGAATAGAGACAGCGCCATAGATCTTAAACAAATTTTTTCTAGTTTGTAGATTAGAATAGGTTCAGAGACGGTATCGAAGGCTTTTTCCAGGTCTAAAAATACCGATAAGCATTTTTGACCTTTATCAACTTGTTCAGTGACAATTTGAGTTAGGGCTATAACTGCGTCTTCGGTTGACTTACCACGCCTTAAGCCATATTGTGAGGGTGATAGAAGTTGGTATCTATTTAGCTAACTTATAAGTCTAGAGTTTAATAGTTTCTCCAATATTTTCGAGATGGCTGGAATTACAGCAATTGGCCTATAATTACCGATGTCGCCTCTGTCACCACCCTTGTACACAGGGGTAATAAAAGACTTTTTTAAGGGAGCTGGGAATAATCCTTACTGAAAGCAGAGGTTAACTAGGTGCGTAATTACGGGAACAAGTTCATCCTTTGCAAACTTTAGGAAAGCCATAGGAATGTTATCTCAGCCGGGAGCACTATTAGATTTTAAATTCATAAGGGTTCTTTCGACTTCATTAGTATCTGTTTCCTGTAAAACAAAGGAGTTGGCCTGAGGCAAGTTACTGTTAGTAAGCGTATTTTTAGTTAATTTGATGTTGATTTGTATGTGATCGGCAAGATGTTTTCCTATGTTTGCAAAGTAACTATTTATAAAATTGACAGACTCAGAAGGATTACTTTTAAGGTTGATCAGCTCTTTATTATTATCTCGTGGTTTATTAGAGAAAGTTATGTATTTTATATTCTTCCACAATAATTTGCTATTTTTCACTGACTTAGCCAGTAACTCTCTTTCATATTTTCTTTTGAGCTTTTTAATAAGGTTGTTGCAATAGTTTCTATAAAGAAAGTAGGTCACTTTTAGAACCTCATTGTGACTCTCTTTCTTAAGCTGCTTTTGTAATTAATTCCTATTTCTAATGCAACGTAAAATACCAGGAGTAGTAATCCATGGCTTTAGTGTGCGTTGACTTTTAGGAATAGTTTTATTAGTGGTGCTGTCTTTTATGCATTAAGTAATTTAAGCTATCAGGTTCTGTGTCACAGTGGTAGGGTCGTTACAGAGTAGTAATGCAGAGAGGATTTTTTGTTGAAGTTTCTTAAGCGCCTCTGAATAGTTTGTATATGTTTTTGTTTTATTTATGGTGCGTTCGATTTTGGTTTTAGATAGAGACAGAAGTGTTGTAAAATGGTCTGTTACTGTGGTTTGCAAGATTGCAATAAATGCGGAGTATTTATTGTTATTAATCTTTATCATAATGTGATCCAAACAGTTTCTTTTCTTGTAGGTAAAGTGTGTCCAGCCAGTATACCATAACCGGAAAGAGTGCTTAAGTAGTTAACTCTTCGTGAGTTGGTTCGTTCATTTCCTACTATTATTATATTGTTTTGAGCTGTTAAAGTATCAATGTGCGATGAAAGTGAGTCTATAAAACTAGTAGCATTTACATTAGATGGAGATCGGTATAAGCATAGTATTGTGTTAGTGAATAAATCCAGCTGAAGACAGGAAGCATGTGTAACAATAATTTCTTTTAAGTACTTTGTGTTGTAGAGATTTATTAATATATGCAACTACCCTGTCGTTCTGGTTCAGCTGACAAGTAGTAAAATAGGAGTTATAGTTTTCAATTTGTGGTAAAGATTTATTAGAGTTAAGTCTACATTCATTTAGGATCAAAATATCGGGGTCAAATGAAAGAGTAGATAATGTCACTAAAAAATCATCGAAGTTGCGATATATGCTATGTATATTTTGGGATACTATAGTGAGATCGTCTTTATTAATTAGCTTGTAAGATGAGAGATTAGCACAGTCACATTCAACTACGTGGGCAATTTCAACATCATCTATCACGTTCATGTTATAAAGTGTATCTCCCATTTTGTGTTAATAAAAGGTAAATATGTTATTACAGGAGTAGGGGTAGGTTTGAGTTTCAATTTATCTGTTCGAGTATGTTTAAGGTTTGAGGAGTAAATGTGTATTCTGTTGATAGCTTGTAAGTGTAGAGTTTTATAGGTAAATTGGCGTAGAATGATTTGTGTGAATTCGTGTGTGTTTGTTTGTGATTGAGATGTATGTGAGTTGTGGTGCGAGTTGATTATTTTAGTATTCAAATATTTTAAAATACCGTAAACAGTTTGTATTTTACAATTTAGAATCTTTAAGTTGAGTAAGAAAAACATGCGTTGAGGGAATTTTATATAATGTCGATGGGTTACCTTGGACAGCCGGGTGAGGTTCAGATAGTCAGATTCCTTGTGGGTTACGATGATGGTCAGTCAGGAGGTGATGTATTTGGTTCTCATTAGTAATCATAACAATTGAAGAATGTTCATTCTCTCGTAAGTACACCTTTCCATAAGCGGTCCAGCAGAATTTAAAGTTCTTTGATTTAGCTAGATGACGTGCTAAGTAGTACAAGCGCGCGGCCTTTGGGGAGAGGTGCTCGGATATGTATATTGGGGTGTCCTCTTGTGTCTTAAAGCCAAGGTGTTTGGCGCATAGCTTACTTTTATGTCTGATATTAAAAGATTTTGCTGCTTTTAAAACATCATTCTTCAATAATGTCGAGTTAGTTTCCACTACAATGGGTGAGTTTTTATTAGTGGCAGACTTTGGCCTCACTCGGTATATATCATTGATGTCCAATTTAGAAATGTTGCTGTTCACAGATTTGGAGAGACTAATAACCATCTGGATGAGGTCCTCTTTGTTTTTAGTAGGCAATTTTGGGACATTTTTAATTTCAAAGCTTGATTTACGGCGTCCAATTTGAATTTCCTCTATTTTATTTTCCAGTATAGTAATGTAGTTTCTATCTTTCTTTACTTGCGTTTCTAGGTCCACTATTCTCTGCCTAAACTCATCATTTTGGGCAGCAAGAAAAGAAACAGTATTTTCAATATTGTGATTTGATTGCTGTATCTCTTTAAGTGCAATATTAACTTGCTGCAGCTCGTTCGCCTGCGAGGCAAAACTGGATGTCATTAGTTGCCGCATTTCCTCTTTGAAGTCAGTCATTTGGTTGGAGATTGAGTCTTCCTTCTGATTTCTAGATTTCTTCTCGCGTTGTGAAACAAAATTCAGTGGAGTAGTGTGCGACAGGTCCGAGTCAGATATAGATCTATTTAAATTGGAAACTATCGATACGAGGGATTCGACGTTGCAAGGAGGTGAATTCGTAGCTGCCACAGTCCTCGGATGGCGTGTCTTCTCAGACTTCACGTTCATATGCATCTTTGATGGTGTTCTTTTAAGCGGCATTATTTTCTTCAATTAGCAAGTACTAGGGTAAAATAACGTAAACGGCAGGCAGATTGTAGTTAAATATCGTAATTAATTATGTTGCGTTGTAGCGAACAATAAAAGAAGATTATATTATATTGTCACTTTACACACTTTCACCTTAGTGTCACTTGTTTACTTCAAGATGTCTTTTAATTATATTTAACAATAACTTTTGTAACACGTAATTGTCAATAAAATATTGTCACTTGTGACGTTTTGCAAGCGTTATAGTTGCACGTGTACGATGACGTAGCGATGCAGGTGCGCGCGGAATTCCAGGAAATGTTTTTTCTTTTTTTACGAATGAATTTAATTTTTATTTATTACAAATTATGGGTCGCGTCTTATCGCAATCACGGTCCGGGAGGCAGAGGAATACCGCGAGTGATACCACTACGCTATCCAACTCACTCGTATTGCTGGACCCAACTATATACTTCCTGATGGAACTATATACTTCCTCCTATTACTGCTATGGGATGGGCTACTACAGAGGTAATTAATATTTGTTTCGATGATATTATATAATTAAGATAGCCAACAGTGTTAAAATTGTAGACTGTTAAGTTAGAGATTGCGTTGGCACCTAACTGTAGATTCTCGCGTAGATTTGTAGATTTGTAGATCCACACGTAATCGTGACACTGACAAATAATGATGCCTGAAGCCGGCAACAATGTAATATGGACAATGCCCAGACAAATAGATAATCCAATAATAATCAATCATATAGATCCGATAGGTTTTCAAGCATGTCTGCTGTATCAAGAATTGACGGATCAAAAATAAAACCTAGACTGTGTATCTACGGCTGGATTTAATATAGAAGGTTAGTCTATGGTGTGTCAGGGGTCAAGATTTCTGCGCAGTCTAATGCTATTGTGAAATCCAAAATTAGCTTAAATCCTACTATTTTATACTTTTTGTTCATAAATGTGATTATGCTTTTGAAATATAGTTCTATATTCTATTTATATATTTGTTTGGCAGTTCCAAGGTCGAGCTTTGGAGCAGCTGCAGCATGTCGTGTTGAATGTAATAAACCAGAAGCTATGCGCTGCCTGTTATGCTTACCTGAAGTCACAGCCCGTTTTCGGGTACTACCCCGACGTATCTGACGGCATGTTGGTGCCGACGGTTGCGAGGTGGAGCTGAGCCACGGGTCCAGTGATTGTTTTTGTGCTGCGGCTCTCCTGCCTCTTGTTATCATGTCATTTTATTTCGATCTTTACTGTATTATTTGTCTTGTTATGCATTTTTCTTTTTGATGTTTATTGTCATGTGTGTGTGTGTGATGTGTTTTCTCATTTTATTTATTTATGGATATGGGTATGTTTTTAATGGTATTATTATATAGGTAGATAATGTAAATTTGTAGCTTTATTTATTAAATATTATATTTATTATTATTATGTTTCTCTTATCACAGGTACTTTCTAACATATTATATTAGAAAATACCTGGCCCTTTGGGAGGCTTACACGGAGACAAGGGTCCAACGTGAAGAGGCCCTTCGAGAGTTTCAATCAAAGGTGGGATGGAACACCAACAGCGGCACTAGCCGCAGCAGGCGTAGGACTATTGCTACGTATGGATTCTAATATATGGGCTATGGGTATGGGTGTTTGTTGGATCGGTATATATTGCTAACTATGGATGAAAAACGGCGTCTGCCCTGAATACTCTAATATCATCATTGCAATGGGCAGACGGTGACTCGTCAACTCACTAGATGGGCCACCTGAATAGCTACTATAGGCATACAAGCCAGCAGGATAGGGCAACACCGGTGCGAGTGGCTAGGGGTGTCGAGCGGTGCGGCGCCGGTTTCACCATCACGGGTCTCGTAACAACGGAGACCCGGAGCGGGTTTCCCCGTAATAACTACGCCCATGAAAATGACACTTCCACCCCCAAGCATATTGCTCTAGCGGCCTCTCTCTGACCGGCCGACCAAGGCAAGCCAGAGTTGAGAGTCCTATGGGCGCTCTTAAAGTTCCACCCCAGCCAACCAGTAATGGCAAGCCGGGGACGAGGTCCTAACCGACTCTCTGAGGCATTCATGACCGCAGTGTCGCCACTCATATTCAACTCGCCACAAGCTGCCCTGCGGTTTGTGCGCTTTTATTTAACCTGGTGATACATATTTTGTTTATATCACAAGGCGAAGGTGATAGTTTAAAAGCTAGTGTACTGTGCCCTCCGATATCGCGTTAGTCTTATGATAAGATAACGGACTGTCCCAGAGGGGTTATTATTATTATTATTAGCAGAGCAAACCGCACTGGGTCAGTGTAGTTGTCCATGGTCCATTACGGTTTACCATGCTTCAAATACCTAAGAGATCAATATGAAGACTATTATAGAAATAATTAACTATTTTATATATTCACTTCAAATGTTTGTGGTGCGTGCCTTGTTATTAAACTTGAAATTAAATAAAATTGTTTATTTGTGATACATGGGCTATATTACATAATGATATAGGTACTTAATAATGTCTATTCCATGATCAGCCACTTGGGCATACACATTATTAGATATTATTAAAAAATATATATGATCATATAAATTTAACGATTTGATATTATAAATTGCATTGAATATTAAACATAAATTATATTATTACTATTAGTCAGAACATACACAAGACAATCAACAACAATAATGAATAAAGTATAGTCAAGAGTCATGTCACATTTAAAAATTCTAATCGATAAAATTTATTTACATAGTAATAACAATTTTCTATAAGAAATTTGAACAATTTATTTTTGAAGACATGAATATTGCTACATTATTTTATGTCATTAGTTATCTTACTATAGATCTTTGCGGTCATAGCAAACACATTTTTCCCAAAGAGACTGACTGGTAAGGTTATTATACAAGTAACTTCTATTTCGCGATTTAAGCTCTAATCTAAATAGTGATGCATGATGTCTAATAAACAAAGCCATTTCTAAAATTTATAAAAATGGCTCGGTAAGTATTTTCATTTTTTAAATATTCCTTGTAGCTGCCTGTTTCTTTTGAGACCACACATAGCTCGCATGCACTTTTTTTGACATTTGAAAACCTTATCCCAGTTGGTAGTATTTCCCCAGAATATAATTGCATATCTGAGTGTAGAAGCAATATTACTATGATAGGCTATGAGTAATGTGTTAAGATTGAACTTTTTCGCTAGCATGTATAAACTATAAGATGACTGTGACACTTTTTGCAAAAAGTTCTATATGACTTTGCCATTTTAAATTCCACGCCGAGAAATTTTGATGTATTCGACTTTTTCAACTTTTTTACCGTTCTATTCAATTTGAGTATGTAAAGTGCTTTTTGTTTTCTCTTTAAATTGCATTAATTTAGTTTTATCGATATTAATTAATAAATTATTATTTTGTAACCATTAAATTATTGAATTTAAACCACTATTTATAACATTATTATCATTGTATACAACAGTGCAGTCATCAGCAAATAGTACCATACGATCTGTAGTTGATTTTAGCAGGTCATTGATATAGATAATAAAAAATAGTAGGCCCACTACCATATTTTATCTTTCTACTCCTGGACTTATAATTTATTTCATGTTTTGTTTTAGTACAAATGTTGATAGTACTCGTAATCTAAGTTCTAGTTTAAGAGTTCAGTAAGTCTAAAGTGTTGCTCCTAACACGGTACGTTTCCAGCTTATTCAGTAGTATATTATGATCCACGAAGTCGAAGGCCTTTGACATATCCATATATAAAGCATAGATAGGCTGTCTTTTATCAACTTTAGAACATATTAAACTTAAGAAATGATATATAGCTAAATTTATGGTCATATTTTTATGACAGCCTTTCTGATCTGCGTAAAGATATTATTCCTTTCAAAGTAGTAATACAAGTTATTGTATATGGATTTTTCAATTATTTTAGAAAATGTTGGAGTTAGGTCTATAGGCCTGTAATTTTTGATATCTGATTTAACATCCTTTGTATGTAGCGGTTTGATTATAGTAGTTCTTACCACAGATAGGAAGATTCCCTGTTCGAAGCACATGTTTATAACATAGCTCAGAATAGGTGCAATTATGTGAGATACGGATTTTATTATCAACACACAAATGTTATCAAAACCAGTTCTCTTAGTGTTATTTAATTTTTTTATAATAATATTGATTTCCATAGAACTAGTGGGAATCAGGGGAAAACATTCGGTGAATTTTACGTGCATTTAGAGATTATTGTTATTGTGAGGCGCGGTGCGAGCCGACGCTCTTTATTTATGTTACCATGAGTGACACACTCGATTTGATTTTTCGTTCACGCAGCAGAAGCTGATCGTGATGGACGAGATCTCCGGTATCCACGCTCCGGTATCTGCGCTACGAACTTCAGTGAGGAAGAGGTTGCAGCTGCTAAGCAGCTGGTGTTCCGGTCGCTGAACAAGTTCGACCAGATAGTTTCTCGTCGGCGTGACGGGACAAGAAATAGACTACAAGACATCATCATGCTATTCAAGGAGACCGATCCGGATGTCGCGCCGAGAGACTTACACAAGTTACCTCCCGTCACCTTCGATCACGTCGACGTCACTAACCGTTTAAAAGACATCGTCTCTGTAAAGGCAAGTTAGGCAGAAGTGTAGATGAAGTTGAGTGCATCTGGGGTCACTGTTGTAAATTTGCGCATCGAACTAGAGTTGTTGTGCAACATGTCTTTACACGCGTCGGTGAACCAGTTATTGAACTGGTTCACCGACGCGTGTAAACAACGTGAACATGCGTCAAGGTGCATGCCAACACATCGGAGACGAGTTATGTGTCAGCGGTTTTGTCGCCGGCGCCGACTGCTAAGCCTGCGTTAAGCGCCGCAAACGCGTTACGCAGATCCGCTTTCGCACCCGCAGCTCCTTCTCGCAGTGCTGCACGAATTAAACGGACAGCTGACCCTATAGTCACTGCGAGCACACCTGCTATGTAGCCCAGTTTATTGATTTTATAGGCAAGGGCCTATAAAATCAACGAACTGGGCTACTGAGGATGGTTTCGTGACGGTGCAACAGAAGAAGAGCCGGTCGCGAAAAATTTAGAACTGATGTGGCAAGGCACCTGTGGAGCCCACTCCGAAGGTGCGTGCCGCGTCCCCGAATACACTGGTGTACATCTCGCGTCTACACTACACCACTGAGGCGGAGGGCATCGCGAAGTACGTGTGCCACAAGCTGAAGTACGTCCTGAGAGTGCAGCTGCTGGAGTCGCGCCGCAACGTAGAACCATTTTCGAACATTTGACAATTAATATCATAACCGGGTTAAGTTTTAAGTTAAGTGTCAACCCTATGAAAATTCTTTGAATGCTTATAACTCTGATAGTCCATCACTTCAGGCTATGATATTTTTTATATATGTAGATCAAGTATAAAACTATTTTTATAAATAAAATATGTGCCGAAATTGAGGCTTTATTGAGTTATTAAATAAAATTTAAAATCTTTAAAAGAATTATTAAGTCATTTCTAATAGACCTAAAAAATATATTGTCACTGAATTACGAGCGCCTTTAATGTCTCTATCGATGAAATAAATCCACTGACTGTTACTATGCACTGGCAATTTTTAATTAAGGTTTTTAGAATATCCGGTTGAAAAATAACGAATTTTCAAAAACACCTATCTCCTGATTTAGACACATTAGAATATTGGGAATTCTACTCTCGCGTTTCTTTTGATCTTATCTTTACGAAACTGTAATAAAAAGATGATTAATATTTTTGTATTTAAAATACAGTGCGGCTTTGAATCGCATGATTTAGGTGGCCAGTTGACATCTAAATTTCGTGAGATGATTCGGTCTGGAAATCGTTGCTGCAATAAATCGATTGTTTCATGGGCGGTGTGACAGGTGGCGCTGTTTTGCTGAAACCACATGTCGTCCAGATCCATAGAATGCTCGAAGCAAGAGACCCGATTCTCACAACCCTATAGCCAATAAACGATCACGCTCAGCAACACTAGGAGATGTGTTATTAAGATGTTCTCTCACCATGTTGCAGAGTTGCCCGTGCCACCGGCTCTGATGGAATAGGTCAGATGTTAAATCACATCTTGAATAGGTCATTTTCCAATTACTCACTGCATCGGTTTTGCACGACACTTCAGAATTAACTAGCGTGTGAGCTAAAATTTTCCTGTTCAATTCTTCCTGTTTCGGTAACATGAGCAACATCAGGCGCAGGCTCCGGCCTCGTGTCCCACATCCCATTATGACCAAGACGGAACTGAGTAGACTGTATGGACTAGTTTGTTTCGGACTATGCTAATGTTGCGAAGGTGAAGCCGGGCAACGTTGTTCGTATTCAATTTACAAAGTATATTTTAAATTTGATAAATAGATTATACTGATATTTTAATAATAACCATGTAATTAGCTATCATAGCGGATATAAAGGATTTAAAGATGATGATATCGATATAGTATATAAATTGTGCTACGAATTCTCTAACCGTTGATGTGTGAGATCTTCAACATGCGTGCCATCATTGTTTTAGCCCTTGTGGGTTCCGCACTTGGTAAGTTATTATTTCAGTTTACATACATTTGTATTAGACAAATTATAATGCATATTATACGTGTAGGCATGTAAAATTTAATATGAGTTATTTATTCGCAGCGGTTCCTATGACCGGAAATCGTATTGTGGGTGGTTCTGACACCACTGTGCAGCAGTACCCTTTCATGGTTAACATGCAGTTCGGATTCTTCGGCGCTAACTTCGCACAAAGTTGCGGTGGTTCCTTGATTACACAAAATGCCGTATTGTCAGCTGCACACTGTTACGCGTGAGTACTTTTTAATTATTATATCTTCAAAAGCTAGTCTTACTTTAATTATTAATGTGTTATTATAAGTTTTAAAAATAAATAAAGCCTTATCAATCAAGAGATTTTAAATCATTATCTACACAAATAAGGCCTAGATCAAGAATATCTATCAGTATTGTCTAAAATGCAACGCATAAACAATAAAAAGCTAAGACAAGAGAATTTTGTTAGAATGTTTGTAAAGTCCGCCGACAGGTGAATCACCTTAGTACACGTAATATTTAATATAATATATAATATTATAGAATAACAGCTTCCTAATTAATTAATTAATTAGAGTGGCAACACTATGATAAGAGCTGTCATCCGCGTTATTAAAATGAATAAATAAACAATTAAATTCATTCATGTTAACTATAACATGAACGAATTTAATTGTTTATTGTTTACATCTGTTTACTAATGTAAACATCGGACTACTCCAGTGACATTGTTAGTGACAAACATAAACAGATTTATAAACATTGTGATAAAAACAGTGACGAAATACCGAAATCACGATAAGCGACCGATAAGTGTCATGTCATTCAGTGAGTAAATTAGTCAGGTACAAACTTAATAACAACAAAACTTTGAACAATAGTGCAGTTGAAATACGATCATACAGCAAATTATCACAAAAGTAATTCTATAAAAACCATTGTTAATAAATTATAATACAAGCTCTGCTTAGTTTGGGCTAGATGGTATTGTGTGTATGTGGTAGAATATTATTATTATTATTGTGAAAATCTGATCTGTTTGCAAGAGTGAACTTTATACCTACTACGAGTAACGCCTCTAGTAATGAATAAGTAGTTAAACAACACTTGACATTTTTTTTAAACACTATATGACATTAACATTGGGGTTCCTGATAATAAAAATTGACTTAAACTAGCTGACTAGTGCTATCTATTAATGAGTAGGTGAATAAATATTGACCTACCTAATGACACTAGGAGTGGCGTTGCGACAACAAAAACTTTTTAACTAAAATTAATGATACCATTGTAATAAAATATTCGTAATTAGTACAAATAAATAATACAATGGAAAATGATAACGTTACGTTTAGAAAACAATCAATTTCGACTCACTCAGTCACTTATGTCGAAGAATATTACAGATACGTCAATGTTTGATATTACAATAAGGAGCTTACCAAAGGATTCGATTGATAATGATGATATTACTGATTCGTTTAACGAATTTGCTAACTTGACAACACAAAGCTTACTGGACACATTTGATAATCAAGAAATAAAGAAATTACAATATAAAATACAAAACAAGAAGACGAGAAGAACTACAAGAAGAACTTTTAATTGCTAATAATGAGATTGATAACCTAAATACCGCATATATGGAACTAAAACAAAAGCTAGAAAAGAGCCAAAAAGTTATAGGTTTATAAGAATATTGGTTACAGAGAACCTTTATGTACCACCCCCAAGTCTACTAGAGAAAATAGACAACAAAAATAAGCATTGTAAATGATTCTTCTACTCCAAAAACAGCAACCAGCAACAGTCCAATTCAACCAATATCGTCGAGAAAGATGTTTGAAATATGTAGTCATCCATCTGCTCAGGTTAAAAACGAAGCCTGCTCAATTCCACCAGTCCAGTCCACCAGTCCGCCAACCAGTCACCTATACAAATTTCTACAACATCAAATATCAATAGAAGTAATAATAGGAACGGTTCATTTCCTATAGTAAAAAATCCACCCCAAACAAGAGGAATTCTTATATTTGGCAGTCAGCAATGCAGCGGTCTGGCGGGCAAACTGATAAAATCGAGGTGGAATAACAGTTATGAAGCTTATGAGGTGTCGACGCATACTATGCCATATGCGACAACAGAACACATACTGAAATGGTGTGAGAACCTAAAACTAAATCCTCATGACAACATTATTTCTGGTATAGGTGAGTATGATACGAATCCAATCAAAATGCAAATTGAATTGTCTACTATTATAAAATAAATTTAAATGTAATGCTGTAAAGATATTAAATGTCCTAAATAATAAATATTTGAACGTTAAAATGTTGAATAATACTTTAAAATTAACAAGCAATAATTTTTCAAATTGTATATATACAAATGCCTTATATCTTGATGCTTATACCAACAAAGAATATATATTAGGTAGTAAGCTTAACTTGATTATTGACTCCGTTGACTATGATTGTAAGTACATACCCAAAAAATAATAATCTAAAAATATTTCAAAAGATGTCTGATTTAAGATCATCTTACCAACAAATTAACAAGAACTGTAACTCACGCCAACATTACTATACTACCATAAAACAGAAAAGTATTTTGGGCTAGTTTAGTATGACTAGAAAAAAGTGTACTGCAATCCAAAAAACTCAGTTAAATAGAAATAATAATATTTATGAATCTCTTACCAGTGACACGGACTCAAACATTTTTCATTACTAAGTTTTTGCATGTTTTGCACCAATATATTGCACGGCTATTCAATAAATTGGACACTTTATTAGTTAACATTGAGGAGCCCAGAGACAAAAGTATATTTGTTGACGAAATATGTATAACGGAACATTTTATGACATCAAGATATGAAATTTACTTAGACTCATCAAATTACTTTTTGGCTGCATGTTTCAGTCGAAATAATATTAAAAGAGGTGGAGCATGTATACTGGTGAATAAAGAATATAAATTTAAAGAGCTAAGAAAGATTAGCAAATTGTCGTTAATGAATGTATTAGCATGTTGTGCAGTGGAACTCCCAGACCATAAAACCGTAGTTATATGTTTGTACAGAGTGCCCAAATAAACTAACATAACTATATTTTTTAATAGACTAGAAGACATTCTCGGTTACATATCTAAAAGGAGTTTTCAAAATGTATTGCTGGCTGGTGACTTCAATAAAGATATCCTCAAAATCAATAATATTACTGTCTTAGATTTTAAATATCTTCTATTAAATTACAATCTAAAACTCGCACTACATCAACCAACAAGGTATGCTAGTCAAACCTGCATTGATAACTTTGCACACAATTTTAAAAACAAATGCGTGACAAATGTTGTTTTGTGTTTGTCAGACGACATTGCCCAAGTAATTAAAATTCCAGTAATAAGAAGTCCCCAAACTTAAGTTCTGGCGCAAAATAAAACGGGATTACAGCTCAGAAAATATATATAAATTTAAAATGTGTAAAATGTAAAAGCCTTTCTTTTACAGAAATGTATAATATAAATAACCCAAACGTAGCATATCATTCTTTCATAGGGGACTTTAAATTATTTTATGATCTAAACTTTCCGCAAGTTAAAGTAAACATTCAAGTTCAAAATAAACCAAAATGGATATCTCGTGGGATCAAAATATGCAGTAAAAGAAAAAGGGAATTACTGTGGCATCTAAGAAGACATCCTACATCTCCTTTAAATAACATATAACTTGCAGTTAACATACAGCTTTAACTAACAGAGTACGCAAATTATAATGTGCTTTAAAAAAAAATGCCTTATTGCTGATCACAAACTCATCATACAGATCTATAAGGCATTGTGTCAGTCTTCAAAAATCCTTCATGTTAAATATTGAACGAGCACAAAGAGTGCTTTTAAAAGTAGCAACTCGCCGATCCTACCGCTTTTCCACACATCTTTTGTATGAAAATTGTAATGTATTAACTGTCCGACAGCTTTTTATAATGTATACCGTACTTAAACAGCACGCAACGCTTACGTAGACGGAAAGATATTGTTTGTACCACACTTTCTGAATCAAAGTTTGTTTTTACAAATAGATCTTTCGCATTCTTAGGGCCTTTTCTTTATAACAAGGTAAATAAACAAACAGCTATATATGACCTAAGTTATATAAAATCTAAGCGGGTAGTCTGTCGGTACTTACAAACTTTACATTATGAGGATTCTGAAAATTTGTTGATTGTTGTTAAATAAGTAATAACAAGTTCCATGATAATAATTATAATCTTGGCCTATTTTTGCATATATTTATTTACCTAATAAGTATGGTTCATTGTATATAACTTAGTACCTAGTAGTAAATTTTTTAGGGGCCGTAACTCCTGTGGCACAAGTTTACCTAGTACAGGCATCCATATTATATTACCTATAATAAGTACTTTATATATTCATGTGGTAAAACATGAATACATTTAAGTACTTTATATATTCATGTGATAAAACATGAATACATTCATATGTATTCATGTTTTACCACTGTAATCAATAAATAAATTTTTATTATTATTAACTACTGTAAAACAATTTAAAAAATCATGAACTTAATAAAACATATCTGAAAATAAATGTATAACTACATGGCAAATTATAAATAAAATAAAACTAAATATACCGAAGGAAATAATTAACAACTATATTATATATATATATATATATATTATCTCACAACCGACAGAAATAGCTAACGCATTTAATGAATACTTTGTACAAAAACTAAAATCAATACCACATGCAGGTATAAATGTAACATCCACAATTAAGCGTCGTCTATATTCAATGTTTTAGCACCAAGTCTTCCGTACCATATAAATAAAATAATAAAAAAATACAAACAGCGTAGTATACGATGGCATTTCCACAAAAATAAATAAAGTCGTAAATGAGGATATTTGCCATCACTTGAGTTATCTCATTAATTTAAGATCTGCTCGATTTCTTGGCTTCAATATAGCTGATGCAAAATCAAATTGGAAAGATCATATTGACCAACTAAACTCAAGGATTAGTAGTTTGTCTTTCGCTCTAACTAACTCGAGCACTAAGCACTTATGCAATTATAGCAGCATATTATGAACTCATTGAGTCTGTGCTTAGATATGGAATATTGTTTTGGAGTAACTCAACAAATAGAGAAATGGTGTTCAAACTTCAAAAACGTAGTATACGTGCAATGTTTGGCATTAAATCAACTGATAGTTGTAAGCCTTTCTTAACCTATTTTAACTCTGCTGTCATTATACATCTTAGAAGTAGATTTGTTTGTTAAAAATAAAGCCTTTCTGATAATGTGGTTCGTAGTCGGCGTGATAATAACAGGTTACAGATACATCCAGCGAAAGCAACGCTGCTTCACAAAAGTGTAATATGTATGGCTCCTGTAATTTTAATAAAATTCCAATTAATATTAAACAATTGAATTCAAAATTGTTAAAGTCGAAACATAAAGCCATATTAATTGAGAAATGTTATTAAACTCTTATTGATTTTTTAAATGATATACTGTAAATGTATGATTTTTTTTTTTTACTTGCGGGAATGCAATGACTCATATCCCTCCGCGGGGGCGGGCGGAGGGATTATGTCGGACTCGCCGGGGTAAAAGAAAGATGTTGAAAAGATAATGTACCTCCCGGAATACCGACTGGTAACACCGTGGTAGGTTTACCACGGTGTTACTCGACAAAACCACTATCGACGGGGCCGCGCGAATCGCTTTCGCATGCGGTCGCGACCCCGCCGAGGTTACGGCCCGCCGTGTGAAACGGCAGGCCACTAGACAAGAGACCTACCCAAAGGACTCACTCGAAAAATTCCCTACTGTCTCCCCCCTAGAGGGGAGACGGACTCGACACAGAGGCGCGCGTGGGAACACGCACGCCGCCTCTCGGACCTGGTGCTGAATGGATGGTGGGCAGGCCCACAAAGCCCGCCACCCCCAGGTCAAACCTCAGGGTGGCTGGAGGTCATCGCGTGCCCTCCGGCGCCTGGCTCTGCGGTTGGGGAGAGGGTTTAAACGCTCCTTCGCCCGCTCCGCCGCCTCCTTGATGGAAATTACTTCCTCGCAGAAGGAGGCGACGGCGTTCCACGACCTCTCACTCCGGACCATAGACTGAACTACTGCCGCGATCAACTCACGGCGCTGCGATGCCCATGCGGGGCAAACCGCCAAAGTGTGCAGCGCCGTGAAATGTATATGATTAGGTTAACTCATTTATTTGTTTTAAATTCAACATCACTAATGTACTGATACTATTTATATTTTTTGTATTTTATAAATTAATGCACCTTGACTGTGTTGTGCACTACTCTATGCGTTTTACAATTTTATTTGATGTAATTACTGGTAACAGTTTGCTTAACTATACTTTTAATATACATATATTATATTTGTACGCCGATCACGGCAGAACATGTCGCACTAAATAAGATTTTCCATCCATATGGATGACATTTAATGTACTATGAAAATATACGTTATACAAAAAAAAAAATACTATTTATTCCATTTATTTCAATATTTTCCCGTGATTATATTTTACATTATATATAAAAAATAAAAAATATATAATAGGACCACGGAAACCCACCGATGTCGTGTGCAGGGACCAAGCTATCGGTGGTTAGGGCTTCAGAGAAAGGAACCTCCGCACTATGCGCGCCGTGTCGAGCAATACTGCCTTCTGAATCGAGGACTTGACCCAACCATTCAACGCGAGCCTCTTAAGATGATGGTCGAGGCTCTTGGCAATTAACCCGTTTACCGAAACGACTATCGGTACAATGATCGCCGAGCTCACATCCCACATGTCGACAACCTCGCGAGCTAAGTCCAGATATTTAATTTGTTTATCTTTTTCAGCTTTCACGAGATTCTCGTCATGAGGGATGGTGACATCGATGATCATTGCAAGGCGCTCTAATCGATCTATCACCACTATATCTGGCTTGTTAGCCACGACGGTTCTGTCAGTGATGATAGATCGATCTCAGTACATAGTGACACGACCATTCTCGAGAACTGGATCGGGCACATACCTGTGTACGGCATCTCTGAATCCACAAGATTGTACTTTAAGGCAAGTTGCTGATGGATAATCCTGGCCACTTGGTTGTGTCTGTGCAAATATTCACCGTTGGCAAGACGAGAACACCCAGAGACAATATGCCTGAGAGATTCACCGGGCTGGTGACACGCCCGACATATGTCGACCGTCCGTGTAAGGCCTGATAGAAGCGTCCATGCAGCTCTTTACCCTTCCATACATCCCTGCGGTCATCAATACTAAGTACCACAGGTATGCGCCAGTTCTCCTTAGCCAGAGCCAGCGGGGTAAGGCCATTGTCCACTGAGACTACAGCCCGATGCACACCCGAGCCAGACTGGAGAAAATATTCTCTAAGATTGCACACCTCACGATTGTGGAGGGTCTTGGCACTTAGAAAGCCACGACCCGCGCACTTCCGCGGGATGTACAGCCTCATTACAGACGAGCGCGGGTGATGCATCCGGTATGCGGTCAGCAGTGTACGGACCTTTCTATCCAGGGCCTCCAGTTCAGTCTGAGTCCATCTGAGTATGCCGAAGGAGTACATTAAGACAGCCATTACAAGCACGCACCTTATGTCCGCCCGACAAATAACTTTTGAGTATCTTTGTCAGGCGGCCAAAGAAGGCAGCCAATGCCTGTTTCATGGCATTCTCTGAAATGCACAACGCCTGCGACATACCCAGGTATTTGTATGTTTCGTTTGCAGAGAGAGTCCTAAGTCTTGAGGAATCCGATAGTTCCATCCCATCAGATTCCACAATCTCACCTTGCTTTACATACATTACCGCACACTTGACCACACCAAACTCCATTCTGATGGAATTACTAAAGTTTTCAGTTACCTTTAGTAATTCTGTCAGCTGGAGATGGGTTGGGGCAAATAATTTAAGGTCATCCATGTAAAAAAGGTGAGATATGACCTGGCCTCTACTCTTGAACCGATAGCCTAGCTCCAAACTCTCCAGTAAAGTACTAAGAGGGTTCAGAGCCAGGCAAAACCACAGTGGACTCAGACTGTCACCCTGGAATATACCTCGCTTGATCATTATAGGCATACCATCACTCTGAATCCGCCGACATCCCGGATAGCGAAGGACAGTCCTCCATTGCCCTATACAAGTTTTCAAGAAGTGCATAAAGTTGTATCTATTTCGTACAACTCTAGCACCCTCAGGAGCCATGTATGGGGCACAGATTCATAGGCCTTCTTATAATCTATCCAACATGTCGCCAGATCTCTTTGGTGACGACGTACCTGTTGGCAAATGGCCATGTCAATAAGGAGTAGCTCTTTGGTACCACGAGCCCCATTTCTATACCCATTTTGAGAAACGGACATGATACGGTTAGTATTTAAACCAATCGCCCTCCATGTGGCTGGTGGGCACCGACCAAATATTACGGCACCGACCAAATATTACGCCAAAAATTATTTGTAATTTCAACATCTGGTCGACGCCCATCATCCACACATGAATCGGAACGCTCCCACACTCTGTATACCCACCTCTCGTTTTTGTGGAATGCACGGTTCTGGGTATATCGGTCCACTCTTTTTTTGTACCGCCTAATTCGGTTTGACCACGCATAAACCTTCTGCTTCAGGAAGTCAATGCGTTCTGTGACCCGTGAAGCATATTCGTGAGGCTCAATGCCCGATGCCACAAATGCCCGGGTCACAAAACGCATCACTCTCGGGCGTGTATTGCCCGACCTGAAGCAGATTAGCTTGCCAATGAGTGCCCTAGACTCGGCGATACGACGCTCAATCCTGAACTGCCAGGCCGGTACGGTATAAGTTCGAGTAGCAGTTTCACTATTAAATGTAAATTTAATACCTGCTACTCGATACACCGCAACAGCCGCACAGTACAAAATTGAGTGTGTATCACCAAGACCTTCACTACTGTCTAAATAAATAGACAGTAGCGAATCCAGGGCACAAACTAACGCCATATTTTTCTTATCCGTGGGCAACCGGGGTAGGCGAGGTCTGTTTTCTAAACTTGTGTACCGATATTCCCGAACAGCGCATTCCAAGGCACTCCTTAGTTTATCGATGCACTGGGTACTTACGTGTGTATCCCTACTATCCATTTCTTCAACACCGTTTATATGTGGTTGAGGTGTTATACAATTTATTGGCGTTATATTTTGTGTGCTAGAAAGGATAGGAGGGTTACGCCGTACGTCAGAGCGAAGCCTCTCTAGTGCAGCTTCATCCAGCAGGTGACAACGTTGGATAGCCCGCACTTGATCGGACAGTCGTTGTGCCGAAACGTTGACAGCTGGTTCCAGGTCCTGAAACAGAGGCAGCATACGATCACGATAGGAAGTGAGGTTGATTCCTTCCTCTGTCGCCACAAAAGATGCCCGCATGACGTTTTCATTCATTGATTCCGTCCATCTCATGCGGTGCACATTACCACCGACAGCGGGGTCCCGTCCTGGGGCCGGTGGGCCTCTGGGTCCCAGGCGAGTCGGTGGCCGGCCTCTTCCATGCCGACGTTCTGGTGATGGCGACGCCGGCGGAGAGAAATACTCACCGCTTGATGAGCTCGGCGCTTCTGCAGTGGCCGCCGCCGCTAATGCGGGACCCAGCGGCTGCGAGGCGGAGCTGAGCGGCGAGTCCGGGGATCTTTTTTGTGCTTCTGCTCTGGCTTTTGCTCTCGTCAACATCGTATTAATTTATTAATGTTATGGGTGATTTTCATATTGACATTTTTCTGTTTACTGATTTTTTGGCTTGATTTATGGTTTATGTAGATATTTCTTGTAAAAATGATTATTGTTGTGATCGTATGGACTTTTTCAAAGAAACTATATGTTTTGATATTGTAGATTTGCGATTTCAGGGATATTTATTGTATAAAAACGGACGATAAAATTTTTTGATGTTTGACTTCTAGAGTTGCCCGCTATTATTATTATTATTATATTTTTTTTTGCTTTGACACCTATTTTTCGCTGTAAGTCAAAATTTATCATGTCTCATGAGAGGGCCTCTATTAGAAAACATCTCCCTGTTATAAACAAAATTAACAAAGAGTCGTTTGACAATTGCGAGGATGTTGGAAGTGCCATCTCTAATAAAAAAACCCTCTTTGATAAAGGTGCAATTCACCTTAGATTTTCAACATTTATAATAGAGGATCTCTTAATCTTTAAAATAACATTTCGTAAAAAACACATACATATATAAATAATCCTCGCCTGTATCTCCGAAGGGGTAGGCAGAGGTGTATTTCTCCTGTAGCCTTCCTGACATAATAGGGGGCGTCTACCGGGCACAGATCCATACCATGTTAGCTGCATTTTATCTTAGTTCGAAAATCTCATATTATCTTTTTTAAATAACTGTGTTTTCTTTAGGAATTGGCCGTCTCAATGGTGGCGTGCGTGTCTCGGTACCTCAGTAAGATCCGTCTGCGCCTCCACTCACGTTCTTAACGGAATCGTCATCCATGCGTCGTACAACAACCCAGCACTTGACAATGATGTTGCCATTGTTCGTCTCCTCAACGCCGCTGTATTATCTCAGACAATTCAACTTGCTCGTGTTGCTGGACCAAACTACATTCTTCCTGATGGCACCGGTATTACTGCTATTGGTTGGGGTCATACTCGGGTAATTAATTTAGTAATAATAATTTTATTTTATTCTAAGACTGCAAATAGCTTCAAAATTCTTCTTCAAAAGTCTCGAGACAGCCCGACATAACACTCTCGCCTTCTCTTGTGGCGTGGAGGTATGCATCAGAAGCATGTCCTCACAATAAAAATACAAATTGAAGTTTCGGATGCAAATCTTTTTTCGTTCTGACACAAATTATATATTTATTTTGCAGTACGAAGGTCAACCTTCAGAGCAACTGCAGCATGTGGTTTTGGACATCATTAATCAGCAGCTTTGCGCGGACCGTTATGCTTACCTGAAGACACAGCCCGGTTACGAGCGTTGGCCCGACATAAGTGACAGTATGTTGTGCGCTGGTATCTTGAATGTCGGTGGTAAGGACGCCTGCCAGGGTGACTCCGGTGGACCCGTCGTTCACAGCGGCGACATCGTTGTCGGTGTCACTTCTTGGGGCTTCGAGTGCGCAGATAACTTCTACCCTGGTGTACTCGCCCGAGTCTCTTTCTACTCTAACTGGATCGTCGCTAACTCATAATAAATTATATGTATTGTTACTTTTATCTTTACTGCTATGGTCCTACAAGGTTGTTTAAAGTACATTAACATATATTAATTACGCTTTCAAATGTGTTTGTTGCATTGTATTCTAGATCTATTTACTAATGTAGCAAATATCAAATTGGGCCTTTACGTTTAAACATGATTGTAAAATCACTTTACTTCTTTTTGATTATGATGACACGGAAGTTAAAAAACATGGCTAATTCCTAAAAAAATAGGTTTTATAATGTTTAAATATTAAAACGTAATATAACACGTCTAAGTAATGCTCGTTTTATTGGTTAAGGAAAATATCGTGCGAAAACATGTATAAGACTTTGTTCTCGAAAATATCTGAAATCTGCTAATCTATATGTATCGAATTACATAATAATCGCCCTACGAGGGCACGTCCTAATAGAAAGGCTACTTAGCAAGAACATGTAAATTAGTTCGTTCGCGCTTATAACCTTTATAACCTACTATAAGTGCGTGCTAGCGAGAAAATACCGAATTGCTATGTGTGTGAGCTTCTTAATATTCATGCTCTACGTTATGAGACATGAACATTATTTTTTACGAACAGCTCTCCCCCGCAGTGTATAAAGTAAGTATCAATAAATTGACATATGACACGTGCACACACACTATATCTTAATATATCACTGACCTCTCAGGTAAGGCACTAAGAAGTAAGAACTGCTAAAAGACGGTATTTGTTCGGTAAGTCCTCGTCACTCTGGCAAACAAATAAATAAATATCAAGCTTGACAGACTCCACTGTGCTTACCCTGATACTACACTGATTGATGACTATACTGATACTATTGGTAGGACTATTTACTACTATTGTAGTATAATAGGAATACTAAGATTTTGTATTAAGAGAGACGCCGCCTTGATTTCTCGCACCACCTAAAATTTTGCCAGTGCTGTCACTGTTAAATAGCATTTTGAAAATTATTTTACCTCTTATATGCGATAAACCCAGGCCTTAAGTACAGTGTGGCTCTGCATAAATTTGGTCATTGGCAATAAGGTTTAATTACATAATTACTGAAACTCCTCAACCCTCAATCTCAATATTTTCGCAATCAAGAGCTATTATTAGTATCTGCATCACGGATGTCGTTCGATGGGTTAATAAGAATAAGTACTAGTAATATGCAAACCAAATAGTTAGCAATTTAATTTGCATATTACTAATCTAAAAAGAAAAGGATGATGAATCTGTCATTGATGATATGACTAGAAGTATATGATGATCAACAATGAATTAGAGGATAAATCAATTCAACAGCAATTCTCGATTATCAATCAAGGCCTATACCAATAGTACATAACTATCATCTCATCGTCTTATAACTCTTATCTTCTTTCTTCGCATATCCATGAGAAGTTAAGGGGTTTTAGGTCGATGAGGTGGCTTCTCCTTCTCATGTTATATGTTATCGATTCATGAACTAATAGAAATTGAGGTTAGGTAACTCGGAAGTTATCTCAGGTCTCAGTGTTGATAGGCTGATATGAACATCACGCAATGATATACAGTGTGTATAATAAAACCTGTCCGATCGGTTAAGGTCTTGTTTCCCTCTTAACAAACATGCTAATAAAAATAATAAAAAACAACTATATCATCGTAAAACGTCTTCATAATATTATTAAGTACAGTATTGATTAGCATTTTTACCCTTAAATTACTGAAATTTCGCACAGTCTAACAACACTCCACTAAACTTGACAAGGACGCGGAGCATAGCATATTTTTGGCGGCATTTTCTAACGCATAAGTAGGTAGCCGCGGCGTAGCGCGGCGTGGCATCGGTGAACCTTTATGAACTTTAGTGATAACTATACTCCATTTGGTTAGGTACTTAACTAAAGGTAAACAATCATGATGTGACTTTTTACACAAACATATATTAAACAAATAAACTACTGCTTAAATTAACGGTTCAATTGATTTAGTAATCGTTATTGTTGTATTTATATTATTCATTATATTATTTATATTATATTCTTATTCATTTAGCATTTCATTTTTGAACTGAGTTTTAGATAAAAATACACATCAAGATTGTTTACCTTTAGTTAAGTACTTAAACAAATGGAGTATACGTAATATGTTTAATAAGTTGTCGGTGTTGCCATGAGTAATCTATTAACATATTATTTTTAATAAATTAAATTTGAGTGTTGATTTGCGCATCTAATTGATAGGTTGTGTGTACGATTAACGCTTCAAACAAGTTTTAACTTTTGTTTACTACTCGCGAGGACCAGCCGCCGCGCGCCGTCGGCCGGGCCAGGTGTTCGCTTATTAGATTAATTATTATAAATGATATAATGATGGATGGTGATGATATGCTATTAGACAATACAGTTAGAGAGGTATTAACACAAATTGAGAGAGAAAGTATGCAGAAAGATGACAATACACAAGGGAAAAAAAGACTTAGAGAAGATGATTCATCTGGAAGCTGGACGACTGTTACCAGACAACAAAAAAGGGTACTTAGGAGACTACGCCTTTTGAGAATCCACCGGAAAAACAAGAGGTACGAGTTACATGTGAAAAAATATTTCCGAAACAAGTTGCGTTCACAAAATTGTTAAAGACCAACAACATATCGAGTATATCGCGAGTAAAATACGTTAACCCGTACAAGCTACTGATTACATTTGATGAGGAAACATCTGCTAACAAATTTATGTCGTGTGAAGCATTTATAGAAATGGGATGGCGATGTCAAAAAACAGATGAAGTCGGGCTGACATACGGCTTAGTTAGAAATATCGAGTTAGACATTTCCATGGAAGATTTTTTGCAAAATGTATCGTGTGATGTCGATATAGTGTCTGCGACTAGACTTAATAGAAGGCAACGAGATAGTGATACTGATAAAAATACTAATGACTGGGTGGCGAGCGAAGCGATTCGCGTAAACTTTAAAGGTGCGAGGATGCCCCCATATTTATATATCTTTGGTATGAGGCTTAAGGTTGAAAAGTACGTGTTCCCTGTAACACAATGTTCAAAGTGCTGGAGATTCGGCCATGGTTCCAAAATGGGTCCCTCTAAAAAAAAATATTTGCCCGAAATGCGGACAAAGTCACGAGAATTGTGAGACACTTGAGTTTCAATGTGTTAATTGTTCTAAAAAACATTTGGCGCTAGATAGAAGTTGTACTGCCTACATGAAGGAAAAAAAGATTCGAGAGTTGATGACTGACTTTAATTGTACGTATCGTAAGGCACTCACGTTGTATGTCCCACGATCACCAACACCTGCACCACACACTATTAGTAACGCTGATATTTCTGTAAACAATAGACCTGAGACACCATGTATGCAGCAAAAGTCTCATCAAAAGCAGGACATTAACACCGATCGAGCACCAACTAACAATCCCAGCTATGAGAAACTACCGAGATCCGCTAGTAAAACACCACATTCTCAAAAAAGATCATCGCGAACCAAAGAACGTCGTCAGTCAAACAAAAAGTCTATCGTCATGGACTGGGACTCCGATATAACAAACTCATCAATGTACGCACACATCGACGATCGCCCGTTATCTTGGGTGCCGCAAGATTCATCAAGAGATAAGCGCGACAAAGGCAAATTAGATTTATCTTTTACATTTTTTTTTAACAAAATGAAGGAAACATGTTTGAAGGAGGATTCACTAGAGGTTACAATTCAATGTTGTTTTAAGATATTAATAGACTGGGTGGTATCTTTAGTGGTAAGTAATTTAGCTGATGGATCTTTGTTAAGTAATATAATTCGCAGCCTCGCTCCATAGATTAAATATTATACAATGGAACGCACAAAGCGTTAAACCAAAGTCGTTACTATTAGATCAATTTTTGAATCAAGAAAATATTCATATTGCAGTCCTTAGCGAAACCTGGCTTGAAACGGACAGTAACTTTAGATTGAAAGGTTATAATATTTTTCGATTAGATCGTTATGACGGTTATGGAGGCGTGGCTATTGCATCCACACCACTCGATAAAAGCACAACTGTTTCGTATAAATTATATTAATGCAGGTATAGAATTAGTATGTATAAAAATATTTAATTGTCAGCATATCGAGAATATTGTTTCATTATACTGCCCTTCAACGGTTCGTACTACACAAAATGATTGGGATTCTATTTTTTCCTTGTTTAGCCATAAATCTTTATTATTGGGTGATTTTAACGGACATCATGTCAGTTGGTCTTATAAAACTGATCAGCGTGGTTCGCAAATATTAGACTCCATGTTAGACAATAATTTTGTGTTGTTAAATGATGGAAACGCAACCCGTATACGTATGGTTAATAATGTAGTGCAACAATCGTCGCCTGACATATCGTTTGTTACGTCAGATCTGGTCTTAAAGTTACAATGGCAAGTGTTAAATGAGTCTCTTGGCAGTGATCACCTTATCATTAAATTAGTTTTGCAGATAAGCACTTTTGGACAATCGGTTAAAAAAAGGAATTTTAAATTAAGTGACTGGGACAAATATACCTCGACAGTTGAGGTTACACTATCGAGTTCTGTCTTCCCACAAGACCTCCAATTGTTTTATAATGTTTTCGAAAATACCTTACAAGCAGCCGCAAATGCTCATATACCTTTTATTAATATTCCTCAACAAATAAGAAAAAAATTTAAACCAAAATGTTTCTGGAATTCAAATTTATCAAAAGCGGTCGCAAAAAGACGTTTAGCTTTGGCCGAGTTTCGGCACAATCCTACACCGTACAATTATGATAGACTTCGAAAATTCGAAAAATTCTGCTCATCTATTGATTATACTTCGTCTGTTGGCGACGTATGGAAAAAAATGAGATGGATAAAAGGTTGTAGCTATAACCATCAATTCATTCATTCGGATACAGCTCAGAGTTTACTTAATGAATTAACACCCGACTTTGTCTCACTTCCGAAACCGAATTTTCTGTCGCAAAATACAAAACTCGATTCAGCCATCACAATACAAGAGTTAGAAAATTCTATAAAGTCCAAAGACACGGCTCCTGGATGCGACGAGATATTGTTTTCAATGATAAAATATCTACCAGCTATTGGAAAGTCAGTATTACTCACATTATATAATAATATTTTTAATAATGGCTTTATCCCGGCGCAGTGGAGAAACATTCGGGTTATAGCCATTCCTAAACCCGGCCGTGAACCAGGACTGACATCTTCACTGAGGCCTATATCATTAATGTCATGTCTCTGCAAAATCTTTCATTGTGTTTTAAGCTAGCGTTTAGAGTGGTATTTAGAAAACAAAGACATATTTTCTGACAATACAATAGGTTTCCGCAAATCCAGGTCTCGCGTCGATAGCCTAACTCATTTAGTGACCACTATATATATAGGATATTCGAAGGATTTAACAACGATCGGCTATTTTACCGATTTAACCAACGCGTATAATAATGTAGATATTAGTGTGTTACTGCAAATATTAGATAAACTAGAAATTGGTAATAAAATATGTACTTACTTATGGTCTTTTTTACACGAAAGATTCCTGAAAAGGAGATGTTACACTTTTGTATAGGACTCCGGCTATAACTTGTACATCCTCAGGAAACCTGGAAAATGTACCCCTAAATACATTTAGTTACGAAATTCTTTATTAATTTCTAGTAATTTCGTTGCGCAAAATAAAATATAAAATGTTTGACGTTTATCGTACGGACTATCTATGACAAGTTAGTAGATGACATTTATACATAACCTAGAATTGTCAGAAGTAAAAAAACTCTTCCTAGAATAATATTAACCAAAGATTTGATAATTCTTGTAGAAATGAAAGGAAAACGTATGAATTCAGGAAATTGTAATAAGAAACACCAATTCAGCATTGGAATATTTATTATCAGTCAATATGACAGTGACAGTTAATGTCAAACATAAACAAAATGTTTCGTTCTGGAGTGCACCCTGCAAAATCAGTATATTATATGTGTATGATAGTTTAAATGATTATATGATACTCTAAAACATATTTATTATAGACATAATATATATTTATATATTATATACATTAATTATATAGTACTTTTGTACAGTTTTCGATCTGATTTATGAACGCATACAAAAGTATATGATCAAGAACCACCGCCATATTGAATATAATGGCAATAATATAAAAACTATTATTTTTATGCGCAATCGTAATTCGACTTAAATGCCGGAAATAATATTTTTCCCCGATTCCTGGTATTTTTTGCTATTTTTGGCTGATAGTACATTTCATAGCCGAAAATGAAACATCTCCTTTCAATAAATAACGATGAATTCTGTAGATCTACTGGACGTGGCTTAGCCCAAGGGGATCCTTTATCCCCATTACTGTTTAATGTCGCTACTTTTAATATTTGCGGTACAATCAGAAACGTTAATATATCTCAATATGCTGATGATTTTGTCCTATTCAAGTCAGGTAAAAATATGTCTGTTATCGCTAATGAGTTACAAATTGCTATAAATCATTTTACGAAGTTAGTGGCTAATTTGGGCCTAAAAGTATCACCTACGAAATCGAATGTTTGTATATTTAAAAAAGGGATTGGTACACGATCTGTTAATTTAACTATTAATCATTACCCTTTGAAGGTAGTTTGTAATGTGAAATATCTTGGTATGTGGTTGGATCAGTCACACAGATGGGGAAAGCATATTAGTGAGACAGTACAAAAGACGTCAAAATTAATTAATATTTTAAAAATATTAAGCGTTCCTGGTTGGGGTGTTCATCCCAAATACTTACGACGCTTATATATTGCTTTAATCCGCAGTCGATTAGATTACGCTTCCTTTTTGTATGTCTGCAGTTACAAGTGCAACCTAGTGAAGCTGGACAGAATACAAAACCAAGCCCTTAGAGTAATCGGTGGCTTTATTAGGAGCACACCCATCCATGTTATGGAAAATGAGTTGAGCTTAGCTCCTCTGTATGTTCACAGAAGATATCTAGGTGGTAAATATATTCTTAAGGCTAAATCATTCATAGAAACTAAAATTTCAAGTTTATTTGAGTCATTCGATAGTCATGAGCAATCTCGTTATTGGAGTATTCGTAGAAAACCTTTGTTACTTAATATGTATAATAATTTTAAATCTTCGCATATGCATTCAGTCGATGTTCTTGAAATGTTCTCACTTGATATGTGGATTAGCAATAGCGATATACGCAATAGTATTAGGTACGATATTCCAACTATTTCTAAATCGAAGCAACAATATAATTGTCATGGTCTTTGAGATATTTGTGTAAATTATTTAAATGAACAGTACCAAGATTTTTATCAAGTTTTCACCGAAGGTTCTAAATCTGGAGCTGGTAGAGGTGCTGCTGTTTTTGATCCACAATTAAAAACTTCTATCAAGCTTAGTATAGACTCCAATGTATCAGTAATGCACGTCGAACTAATTGCCATAGCGGAAGCACTTTTTTATATAAATTTCGTCAATTTTAACAAGTTCGTCATACTAACAGACTCCAAGAGTTCGTTATTACATTTGGCTCGGTGTACCTCGTCCGTGCGCAGGACACCGATAGCCTACACAATATTAGATGCCATGGCTAAGCTTAAATCACAATCAAGAACTGTAATTTTAGAATGGATACCTGCCCATGTCCATATTGAACACAATGAGACTGTTGACTTATTGGCTAAGCAAAGTGTACTTGATGGTGTTACTATTTGTGTAACACCATTATACTCAGACTACATAAAATTATCAAAAAAATAGTGTAATGATGTGTGGCAAGAATTCTTTGATCGACGGTCAGTTGAGAAAGGCATCTGGTATAAGACTATCCAACCACATCTCCATAACAAAGTCTTCATTGATGACATGTGTTTTGATAGAAACACAACAGTGATGGCTTTAAGACTCCGTTCTGGACATATTCCATCAAACAAATTTGGATTTCTCATGAAGTAGTTGACATCTCCCAATTGTATTGAATGTGGGGTAATTGAGGATATACAACATGTTCTGATGGAATGTGTCCAGAATGAAAGTCTAAGGAGAGCAGTAGTAGGGTCGAGAAAATTGTATGACATCGGTTTATGTAACAGCCTTTTAGCTCAGCCACTATCCGACAAGGCCGTTATGTTGTATCAGCTCGCTAAATTAGGACTTCATAAATTGTAATTAATTTATTTTTATTTTAAAGCTGTGAATTAATTGTGTTTTTCTTACTGGGCGACGTTATGGATAAGCGATAAAGCCCATAAATAAAGAGAAAAAAAAATATATAAAAAAAATTTTTCCTGGATAATTTTTTGATCGATTTTTATAAATGGGTGTCATTTACGTATCTACTCATAATAAGCTACTGTATAACACCTTTAAGGATCGGATAGGGTTTATTATACACGCTGTATAATTGCTGATTGATGCTGATTGGCTTATGAATACCTTTCATTGTTTCTTTTTTCGTGTTAATGAACGTGCTAATCATCCTAAGCAAATTAAGATTTATGCAATATTCGCGGTATTAGCTCGTATAATTGCAAAAATCTACTACTGTGTAATCTAGGAAAAGTCAAATATAAATATCTTTATACATTAAATTTATAATGTAACACTTATAAACCGTAATTATATACTAAATAAACTAAACTATGAATTTATATTTACTGTTGCCACATTCAGCGATTCACGGACGTAAAACCCATAAGAGGAATAGTCAAGATACTCACGGCCGCTCTTTTTAATTGCAAATTTTCAATATTGCTTTACATATTATATTTCTAAGGACCATCATACCATTGATCTACAACCAAACTGAACACACTCAAGCATTAATGATTAAGGCATAGGAAAATGTTAATGTTAGCCTCTAAGAGCAGGCAAGGCGTGATTCATAATGATGTCTCGCCGAAAGAAAGCCGAGCAACTTATGAAGGCGGCGTGTGCCAACAGTCATCGGTTTCCTTAAATATGTAACAAAGTAGACAACAGGTAGCTACGTAAGTATACTTAGCTAATCAGAATTTTCTTTTAATAAGACTACTAATAGATATTATAGGTTTGATCATCATACCTTATATACGTTGTGCGCCGATACACCGATACGATAATCATAACCGCAATTTCTGAAAGTAAATTATAGTAAGAACGAAGAGTAATTACTATGATTTACTTTACAAAGACAGATTGCAAACAATTGGTTTAATCAAAGCAGATTTTTTAAAACAATAAGATACACTATACCTGCAATATTTCTAGTATTGTACGTTGCAGAAATCCACTGAACCATGTAAACACTGGTTAATATGACTTCATGGATGGCGCATTGGTTAAAATGGTCGTCTCGCTACTGCCATTGCGCCGAGCTTTGTGAGTTCGAACACGTGACAAAGCTTTGTGTGATTTACAAATGGTTTCTCCGAATCTGGGTTTTCTTTATGTCCGTTGTTTAAATGTTTGTTAAGTCTCCCGGGACATAGGAAATTGCCCGTAAAATATATACAACAAACGAACACATAAGGACCTCAAACTTCACTAATTAAAATATACTATAATTTCACATTTATCTGTTGTTCATCAAAGGCATTTTGTAACTGACAAGAAAATAAAGGAAACCAATTCCATTGGATCAGCTGGTATATCCGTCCACTACTGAGAATTTAATGTCAGAAAAATTCAATAACTTTTTGTTGTCACGACCCGGGCTTCGAACCCGAGAACTAATTTCGAACGCACAGCGGTCGCATACACTATCGGCTAAAGGCTACAAGTTTAAAATTACTGATAGTAGCTATTAAACAGTTTTTTTAACCTAAGCAGTACATCATTTAAGCCTACGACTCAGCATATTCGATTTGGTTACCTAACCTACGTATTCTTTCCATATACAGACATATTTTGTGAAGTAGGTATTCTCTAAGAAGAGGCTCCTTAAATTCGTGACCCAAAAGGTGAAAAAGGTGACACATTTGTATGAAAAGTATTCATTTTAAAGATAAATTCATAATAATTAAGGTAAATTAGGTATTTTTATAACAAGGAACGAGGTTTTTTGATATTTACACCAAACCCCATACCCTAGCCAGAAAACTATTTATATATATTATAACCTGTACACGATTATTAAATAGAGATTCACACGAACGAAACCATGTAAAACAGCTAGATATATCATTGAATGGGCTAGTGCTCAAATTTCGAATAGTAAGAAGTAAGAAAATAGTAATACAAACGAAAACAGTAAAATAGGATTACATTATGTCAATAATTCAAATTGTATAAATTTTATGAAAAGCCATCTAGCGCATTCATTCCAACTAGTGGCGTCATGATAGAGAAGATAAGTCTACTTGGCCCCACCAGGGACGACGGCCTGTGGGAACTAGTAGAATAGTCATGGTTCTATTCTACTAGTTCTAAATAGTTAACACTGTAGAGTGTATAGTAGTTACATGTTTATATAGAGGCAAAATTTCAGTCTATGTCGGCAGGCCACGTTGTAAAAAGCAGTGTCAGAAATTGGTCCTTGCCATTCTCAGTAGCAGTACAGGAACTGTGCCTTTTAGCAAAGTTCCTGTACCTACTGAGAATTTCTTGCGAAAATAACCAACAATACCTTGCTACTAAGAAAGCGGGAATCAAACCATAGTAGCATTTACGAGGGTGCGTTTTTAAGTTCGCGGAATGGAGGGTATGGAAGGTGGTGGGGGTGCTTGTTTAGTCACTAACGTGTTTAGCAACTAATAATTAGTATATATACCGAGTATTATCATAATGAGGTCATTAGTCTTTGAACTATCGTCCCTCAAGCAACTCAATCTGGAAGAAATTGTGAAGTATGGAGAAAATCGAGTTCCGCGCCGTTATAAAGTTCCTTACCAAGCAAGGAAAAAATGTTCAAACCATTTTGGAAGAGATGTCATCTGTATACGGGGACTCTTGTCCAGGAAAAACCATGGTATACAAGTGGCACAACCTCTTTAAGCAAGGCAGGGAATCAATTGAAGACGATTCCCGGCCTGGGCGGTCTGTTGAGGTCACCACTCCAGATCTTATCGAAAAAATCGAAAAATTAATATTGGAGGATGCACGTTTGAAGAAAAAACAAATCGCAGAGATGGTTGGAGTATCTGAAACGACCATTTTCAAGGTTCTCCATGATCATCTCGGCATGACAAAAGTCAGTGCAAGATGGGTGCCTAGAATGCTCACACCGCCTCAAAAACAGAAGCGCGTCGAGTGTTCGCGTGCGTTTTTGAGCCAGTGTAATGAAGACAAGGATGGTTTTTTGGAGCGAATTGTTACTAGGGATGAAACTTGGGTTCATCACTATGAACCTGAGTCTAAACAAGATTCCATGCAGTGGCATAAAAAGGGTACACCACCGTCTAAGAAATTCAAGGTGTCGCAATCGGCGGGAAAGCTCATGGCGACAGTTTTTTGGGACACAGAAGGAATTTTGTTGGTTGATTACAAAGAAAAAGGTGTTTCCATAACCGGAGAACACTACGCTTCAATTTTAGAGCAGTTAAAAGGGGCAATCAGAGAAAAAAGAAGAGGAAAATTGACCAAAGGTGTCCTGCTCTTGCACGACAATGCTCCTGTTCACAAGAGTCGAGTTGCGTTGGCTGCTTTGCACAAGGTGGGCTTCGATATCATTGATCACCCACCTTATAGCCCAGACTTGGCTCCCAGCGACTATTATCTCTTTCCAAATCTGAAAAAAGAGCTTCGAGGAAAGAAATTTTCAACCGATGAAGAAGTGAAGGATGCAGTTTTGGCGTATTTTTCAAAGAAAGACAAAACATTTTTTTATGAAGGTATTCATAAGTTAATTCATAGATCTGAGAAATGTATTAGGGTTTCAGGTGAATATATTGAAAAGGAAAAATAATTTTGTAATATTATTTCATCCCCTTCTATTCCATTCCGCGAACTTAAAAACGCACCCTCGTATTACTACTGCGCCACCGAGGCAGACAGAGCAGTGTATATGTATAGTCATAGTGTGAGGCAGAGAGTTTTGGGTTTAAATTACTCCGTGCGCGTAGGCGCACGAAGTTATTTAAACGAGCTTTATATACTCGTTTACATGATGTGATTCACGATAATGAAGCCATATCCCATCTCACGTCTCGCCATCTCTCTAAACGATCCGTTCCATTTGGCATCATTGGCTCTGTTTCCAAGAAATTATTTGGTACTATGAATGAAGAAGACGCTATCCGTTACGACAATGCCATAAGAGCTGTCGAAACAGATCAAATGAAAATAGCCAATTTAATGAAGTAAAATATCCTAGTTACCACTTTCACCGTCGCTTAACCAAACCCTGAACAATATAATTATTAATGAAGAACAATTAAAATGCGCTATCACTGAATTCTCTGAAGATATTCGAAATTTAAGCCATGTATCTCGAGAATTAGGGTTAAGATCCCGCATATTAGAGGTAATTTCAATGATAGAAAATAATCTATTAGCCTTATCATTCAAGGTCAGCGACGCCATTAATTCTATTATGTTTAGTAAATCAAATGTCCTATATCCAACCATACTCACCCCTAAAGAAATCTATACTGAATTAGTTGCTAATTATCGATTCTTACCAAGCTCGCAACAACTGCCAGTTCTTCTTAGCCTGAAGAATATGTATACTATGTTGAACATATCCGAAATATCTTCCTATTTCAATAGAGACATAATAGTATTTAGTATTAAAATACCTCTCGTAAACACTACAGACCTGAACCTATGTCATAACTTACCTTCACCGGCTCCTCATGACGTTAACAACCCAGTGTCCTATGTCACCATCATCCCATCCTCTAAATACGTTGGTATCAGTAGAGATAGATCCATTTACTGTAAACTGGATAGTTTAGAATCATTATCTCTGTGAAGGCTCTACAACCTATTCCCCATTAGCTACTCCCTCATGCGAGACAGAAATAGTTGTAAATGTAATTACCTCAATTCCAAATATTTGTGAAGCTAAATTTATTCATAGTAATATAAATATATGGCAACCACTTCGTAATAACAGATGGTTATATGTAATTTCAGAAAAAACCAAATATAGTTTTAGGATCCAATTGAAACCCATTGTATCTAACTTTAATATTTTGAATGACTCATGTTGTAATACTCTAGCTTATAAGAATATTGTAAATAATTTACCTGTAGTAAATCTGAAAACTATAAACATAGATTCTATAGCCTATGATAATCCAGGACCTAGAGGAAATTATAGAGAAACCTCATATTGTCCTATATCAAGACTACTATTCCAGTATTGTCGGAGTTATTATTACTTTAATTGTATTCCTTGTTATATTCAAACTTTGTAAAATTGGCATACGTAGAAACTTATTTCGATTTCAAAGAAATAACACCCCTCGTGACAATGAATCTCAACCAGTAGATGAGATCGAAATGGTTGAAACAATTCCACCACCTAGTTTGCGAATTGGTTAGACTATAATATATGTTTTTACGTAAACTCACATACAAAAGACCGTGTAGTTTACTCTAAACCGGGGGGCTGTTATATATCCAAAATTCTAGTAGAAAAACTAACATCACATAAATCTAGCTGACAACCCTAACTACACTGTAACATCGTTTTGCTACATCAGCAGTACGGGATTCGAACAGAGCGCTCTTACTCCGAGAGCCAGTCTTCTCCAGTCTCTCGTCGTGGCATATCATTTTTCTATTTCTACCTGTGCCAATTATAATGATTCTATTTCATTCAATATCAGTGCTGAAACTTGTATTTTAACCTTGTGTTTTGTGTAGAACAATATACTTTATTATAGCCGTATAATTTAGTTTTTTTTAAAAAGCCTTTTGGAAGGACTCGTGTAACAGTGCGATCTACAAAATGTGTGCCATCATTGTTCTAGCTCTTGCGGCTTCCGCTCTTGGTATGTTATTATTTGTTTATACATATATTTAAATGAGGCAAATTAAATAATACCAGCCCTGTAATAAACTGTCCCACTGCTGGATATATGTCTCTTCTCAGTATGAGAAGGGTAAGGCCATAGTCCACCACGCTGGCCCAGTGCGGTTTGGCAGATTTCACATATCTTGAAGAACATTATGGAGAATTCTCAGACATGCAGTTTTCCAAACGATATTTTCACAATTAAACTGTCTTTGTAAAGTAAATCATAGTAATTACTCTTCGTTCTTACTATAATTTACTTTCAGAAATTGCGGTTATGATTATCGTATCGGTGTATCGGCGCACAACGTATATAAGGTATGATGATCAAACCTATAATATCTATTAGTAGTCTTATTAAAAGAAAATTCTGATTAGCTAAGTATACTTACGTAGCTACCTGTTGTCTACTTTGTTACATATTTAAGGAAACCGATGACTGTTGGCACACGCCGCCTTCATAAGTTGCTCGGCTTTCTTTCGGCGAGACATCATTATGAATCAGGCCTTGCCTGCTCTTAGAGGCTAACATTAACATTTTCCTATGCCTTTATCATTAATGCTTGAGTGTGTTCAGATTGGTTATAGATCAATGGTATGATGGTCCTTAGAAATATAATATGTAAAGCAGTATTGAAAATTTGCAATTAAAAAGAGCGGCCGTGAGTATCTTGACCATTCCTCTTATGGGTTTTACGTCCGTGAATCGCTGAATGTGGCAACAGTAAATATAAATTCATAGTTTAGTTTATTTAGTATATAATTACGGTTTATAAGTGTTACATTATAAATTTAATGTATAAAGATATTTATATTTGACTTTTCCTAGATTACACAGTAGTAGATTTTTGCAATTATACGAGCTAATACCGCGAATATTGCATAAATCTTAATTTGCTTAGGATGATTAGCACGTTCATTAACACGAAAAAAGAAACAATGAAAGGTATTCATAAGCCAATCAGCATCAAGCAGCAATCATACAGCGTGTATAATAAACCCTGTCCTATCCTTAAAGGTGTTATACAGTAGCTTATTATGAGTAGATACGTAAATGACACCCATTTATAAAAATCGATCAAAAAATTATCCAGGTAAATTTTTTTTATATATTTTTTTTTCTCTCTATTTATGGGCTTTATCGCTTATCGATAACGTCGCCCAGTAAGAAAAACACAATTACTTCACAGCTTTAAAATAAAAATAAATTAATTACAATTTATGAAGTCCTAATTTAGCGAGCTGATACAACATAACGGCCTTGTCGGATAGTGGCTGAGCTAAAAGGGTGTTACATAAACCGATGTCATACAATTTTCCCGACCCTACTACTGCTCTCCTTAGACTTTCATTCCGGACACATTCCATCAGAACATGTTGTATATCCTCAATTAAGTACCCCACATTCAATACAATTGTGAGATGTCAACTACTTCATGAGAAATCCAAATTTGTTTGATGGAATATGTCCAGAACGTAGTCTTAAAGCCATCACTGTTGTATTTCTATCAAGACACATGTCATCAATGAAGACTTTGTTATGGAGATGTGGTTGGATAGTCTTATACCAGATGCCTTTCTCAACTGACCGTCGATCAAAGAATTCTTGCCACACATCATTACACTATTTTTTTAATAATTTTATGTAGTCTGAGTATAATGGTGTTACACAAATAGTAACACCATCAAGTACACTTTGCTTAGCCAATAAGTCAACAGTCTCATTGTGTTCAATATGGACATGGGCAGGTATCCATTGTAAAATTACAGTTCTTGATTGTGATTTAAGCTTAGCCATGGCATCCAATATTGTGTAGGTTATCGGTGTCCCTCGCACGGACGAGGTACACCGAGCCAAATGTAATAACGAACTCTTGGAGTCTGTTAGTATGTCGAACTTGTTCAAATTGACGGAATTTATATAAAAAAGTGCTTCCGCTATGGCAATTATTTCGACGTGCATTACTGATACATTGGAGTCTATACTAAGCTTGATAGAAGCTCCAAATTTAGAACCGTCGGTGAAAACTTGATAAAAATCTTGGTACTGTTCATTTAAATAATTTACACAAATATCTCGAAGACCATGACAATTATATTGTTGCTTCGATTTAGAAATAGTTGGAATATCGTACCTAATACTATTGCGTATATCGCTATTGCTAATCCACATATCAAGTGAGAACAGTTCAAGAACATCGACTGAATGCATATGCAAAGATTTAAAATTATTATACATATTAAGTAACAAAGGTTTTCTACGAATACTCCAATAACGAGATTGCTCATGACTATCGAATGACTCAAATAAACTTGAAATTTTAGTTTCTATGAATGATTTAGCCTTAAGAATATATTTACCACCTAGATATCTTCCGCGAACATACAGAGGAGCTAAGCTCAACTCATTTTCCATAACATGGATGGGTGTGCTCCTAATAAAGTGACTTTTTACACAAACATATATTAAACAAATAAACTACTGCTTAAATTAACGGTTCAATTGATTTAGTAATCGTTATTGTTGTATTTATATTATTCATTATATTATTTATATTATATTCTTATTCATTTAGCATTTCATTTTTGAACTGAGTTTTAGATAAAAATACACATCAAGATTGTTTACCTTTAGTTAAGTACCTAAACAAATGGAGTATAGTTATCACTAAAGTTCATAAAGGTTCACCGATGCCACGCCGCGCTACGCCGCGGCTACCTACTTATGCCTTAGAAAATGCCGCCAAAAATATGCTATGATCCGCGTCCTTGTCAAGTTTAGTGGAGTGTTGTTAGTGTTATAGTGTTTTTTTATATCCTAGTATAATGTTATGCCGTCTCGGAAGGGGTACTGCAATGTCATCAGAGTTACGTTTTGCTTTGCAACTGGTCGTTCCTTTTGGGAGCTTCGTATACTACTTTTTAATATTTGTTTTAAAGTTCATATATCTCTCTAATAATGGTTGACAAACATCTAACGATATATTATCAAAACTGTAGGGGTATCCGCACAAAGTTACATACCCTGTATATGAATATTCTAAATTCTAACTATGACATTTTGGTTCTCACGGAAACGTGGTTGATTCCGGAGATAAGCAACAACGAATTTATTGATCAACGTTACGTCGTGTACAGGTGTGATCGTGATCGTCTCCACACAAATAAACAGGACGGCGGCGGTTTCTTAATCGCAGTGCTACGTACACTTAAATCAGCGGAGCTGGATCTTTCTGGTTCTCTGATTAATGTGACATCACTTAATCTTATTGAACACATGCTAATTCAAATACCAAGTATACGGCCCTCTAAGCACTATGTAATTAGTGCAGCTTATATGCCTCATGGAACGGCCTCCTCTGTGTACGAACAACATTTTGAAAACCTTCAGGAAATGTTAAGCGGACCTGATGTCGAGTACTTTTACATGATTGGCGATTACAACTTGGCACGGTACTACAAATCAGTCAAATGAGTATAGTAGTACAGGTGTGGGCTCGTCTGTTTGTAGTAACCAGTTAATTCATTTAATGTCATTTCTAGATGCTTTACAATATAATCATGTAGTAAATACTAAAGGCAAAATTCTTGATTTACTTATATCTAATCGGCAATGCAAAATTTCCACAGTTGCATTGCCTTTACTGCTCATTGATGCCTATCACCCACCTTTTATCTGCGAAATAATCCTAAATGTAGATATTATACCAATGACAAAACGCTTTTTACATAAATACAACTTTCACAAATCTGATTACGAACTAATCAACCTTAAAATTCAGGATACTGATTGGTCAGAACTTCTTGATTCACGTAGTTCAGAAGAAGCTTTAAGTTTATTTTATAATAGGATTGATGATATCATAAAACAGCATACTCCACTAGCAGTACCTAAAATCACTGTCTTTCCGGTATGGTTTTCTATATCCCTTATTAATATATACAAAAAGAAGCAAAAGGCTTGGGTGAAATGGAAAAATACAGTAACATCTCAGACTATGAAAAGTTTTCACAATTTAGGGCTCAGTTCAAGGATATGTGTGGTAAATGCTTTAGTAGGTACATTAGATCAATAGAGGATTGTTTACATAAAAATATTAAGGACTTTTGGGTGTATATTTCTAATCGTAAGGATAAACCCGGAATACCAGCTAGAGTGCAATACCTTAACGCCATATCAAATGACCTTCAGTCAACATGCAATATGTTTTCCAATTTCTTTTCTTCCGTGTATGAACCGGCTTCACCTACGCTATCGCAATGGAAGCCTTCTGCTGACACTGCATCTAATGACATCACTTTAACTGATATACATTTTAATGAAGGAAAGGTAATGAAGGGGCTAAAATCTCTTGTTTTAAATAAGGGCCCATGACCCGACGGCCTAACTCCGTTTTTCTTAAAAAATACTGCTTTAACAATTTGCACACCATTGACTATTATTTATATTAAATGTATAAGTGAAGGTATCATGCCATCTATATGGAAACACGCTAACATCACACCTGTACACAAAAGTGGATCAAAAATCAATGTTATGCACTATCGCCCTATCTCTATTCTGTCCACCTTGTCAAAGCTTTTTGAAAGACTCGTGCATAACGAAATATACCCTATCTTGCACAATATTATTGTTAAGCAACAGCATGGTTTTGTGAAACGACGATCAACGGCTACTAATTTATTGATATTTTCGAGTTATTTATTTGATAATATCGATAATCGCGTGCAGGTAGACGCAGTTTATACAGATTTTCAGAAAGCTTTCGACAAGGTGGATCACGAACTGCTGTTGAATCGCATAGCTTTTAACGGAATTCGTGGTAACCTATTGCGTTGGTTCACCTCCTATATTACTAATCGCAGCCAAAATATTGTTATTAATGGGTTCCAATCTGACACCACTCACGTCAGGTGACATCACTCCTCTGGTGTTCCGCAAGGCTCTATTTTAGGCCCTCTTTTGTTTGTTATGTTTATTAATGATATAGGCACATGTTTTCACAACTCTAAGTTCTTACTATATGCAGATGACCTTAAAGTGTATAAAACTATAAAGAATATACAAGATTGTTATTTTCTGCAAGAGGATCTTGACAGACTAACGGATTATTGTAACACTAATAAACTTCATTTAAGTATATCTAAGTGCCACTATCTGAATTTTACTAAAAATAAGAATATTTTTAGCTTTGCTTATACTCTTTGTAGTAACAAACTAACCAAAGTGAGCTCTGTACGTGACCTCGGTGTATAGCTTGATTCAAAACTCTGCCTGGATTTGCACGTTGAACATGTTGTAAATAAAGCATATCAGATGTACGGATTTATAATGCGATCAACTACCGATTTCGAGCGGACCTCTTCCTACCTCTGTTTGTACAAAGCTTTAGTGCGTTCTCAGCTGGAGTACGCAGTTTCCATCTGGAACCCGTAATATGGCAAATACATTGACATGTTAGAAAAAGTCCAGCGTAAATTTCTTCGTGCGATGCACTATAGATGTCATGGATGCTATTTGTCATATGACCAGTTGCTAAGTAAATACGGTATTCTGGCTCTCAGTTCTAGACGTTCTCAGTTGGAGGCAGTAACATTGTATAATATAGTAAATAATTATTTTGACTGCATTGATTTAAATAATGTTTTGTGCCATGCAGTACCCAGAACTATTCACAGACGGCTGGTGCGTTCAGGAAAACTCTTTGCAGTATGTACTTGTCGAACTAACACGGGCCTGCGTTCACCTACACGTCGAATGGTTAATACATACAATGACACTTTTGAACATATTGACATATTTGTATGCTCTGCGATAAGTTTTCGTAAACTTGTTTATGAGACACTAAACTCATAACTGTACCTACTTTTTTGAAACGACACAGCTTTCTTTTCTTTTTAAAATTATATCTCTTTTCTTCATAATGTTATATATTTTTGATTGTTGTTTTACTATGTTTCTATTTTTTAGATTGTCATATGTACATGTATGCTCACTTTTCTAGCGTCTTATAGTTTTAATCGAATGGTAATCTGTGGACATCGCCGTGGGCTACATTACTACCTATTTTTAAGTTGATTCTGTTGTTTTTATTATGTTTTCAATAAAAAAAAAAGTAATCCAAGCCTTCCCGCACCAATACCACAATTTGAGCGGCTTGTTCGGACGAAGTATCCATATTTATGATTACGAAACTTTTGTTGAGTTTAAAAGACTAATAAATATTCAATACTATTTATTGGTAACAATAATTTAAAGCGCAAATGAAAAACAAACAAAAATAATACATTTCAAACTTTACTATAATAATACACGAATTTGAGATTACGCATAAGTTTTATTTTCCCGGCTATAGCCGCCATAATTTTATCTTTTACTGCAGTTCTATTTTTATATTTTGTTTGTATCTATGATTATTGAACATTTTCATTTAGTTTAATCTAAAAAGTTTGCATACTTATCAAAAATATTAATTCGAAGGTAATACTGAACTTTGATGCAGTTTATGAGACCGTCAGTGTTTTGCTAAGAAATAAATAAGTGTACTTACTTAATCGGGAGTGGGACATTGAAATACGCGCTATCTGCGGCGTCCGACGATGAAATCTGAAATTATTCTTTTATTCGTTGGTTTACGCACATAAGTGATGAATATTTGCATTACAAATACATATATATTTTCTCTGAAGCAACCACTTGTCTAACTTTAATACAATACTTTAAAATTATATTTTTTTGTAACGGGCGGTAATGGGTGCCAATTTTAGGGGTCGTTATTAGGTGCGTTTACGTTATTATTATTACAATTAATTTAATCACTGAGGAATGAAGGTAGGTTTGTAAAATAATAAAAGGTATAATATTTTTTTAAGTTTATTTATTGACTACCGTAGCTAGAAAAAGAAAAGTGAGGACTTCATAAATTCTAAGTTATAGATAATTTATACCGCTAATATCAGCGTTGGCAGACGCTTTCTGCCAAACCAAGTTTCTATCAACCATATGCTATATGGTTGAATATGAAGTATGAAAGCGTCGTATGGTTCTCAGACATTTATAAAATCTTCTCTTCATTGAAACAACCGTTTTATTAATTGCACTCATTATAAACATACGAGGGGCGTTCAATGTATTCTCAGTATAGGCATGAAAGAATAAACAGAAAATTCTGATAAAAATATATTTTTCAATATAGTCTCCCATCACCTCAATACATTTATAAGAGCAGGAAAGTAACTTTTCAATACACCCTAAAAATATTTTTCTTCCTTGTCCGAAAAATGTTCATCAATTGCCGCCTTCAATTCTTCATCGGCGGAAAAACGTTTACCTCGAACATCTTTCTTAAGGTTTGGGAACAGAAAGTAATCACTAGAGGCCAGGTTTGGGCCGATTGATTTCTTAAAATCCGCATTCCCGCACAGCAACCTTAGCAAAGAAGAAGTGAAGAAGCAAGACACCTGCGGTCAATTTTTCACGTCTTTTTCTTTTACTGCCTCCTATATATTACGTAGGGTGTTTCCGTAAGATGCGGCAGTAATACTTTGACCCTTTTTTGTGTACTCAATCAGTAAGATACCCTTAGAATCCCAAAACACTGTGGCCCGTCTTCAATACTCTCTCTACCCCCGTCTAAATTCACTAGACCACTTTTGAATAGTAGATAATGAAGGAGCAGAATCTTGGTAACCAGCCATCATTTCTTCGTGAATAACTTTAGGAGTATTTTTTTGTTTTGTAAGGAATTCTATCACAGCGCGATGCTCGATTTTTCCAACATTATCGCATCGGTCATAGTAGTTGCCTTTTCGTAATGATTTCTTAAATACTAATGGTGACAATTAAATAAAATTTTATATTTATACCCTTAAAGAGTGGCTTTGACTAATAAGATAATTTAATTACTCTCATCATTAGTATTCATCCCGATACCGAGAATACATTGAACGCCCCTCGTAGTTAAATTGTGGTTTCTGAATTATTAATATATATACATATACTATTACAAAATTAATACGGCTGTGTATGTATATCCTTTTTAGACCTGCTAATATTATAAATGTGAATATTTTTGTACATGTGTCGATATTTGTTGCTCCATCATACGTAAACTGCTAGGCTTCTAAGTATGTCATGTCCAAAAGTATTCTAATACTTTATTTCGATTTGCATTCTCAAGAGATTCATGCAGGCAAGCCTGCTGGTTTTTGAATATACTCTATATCTAAATGTGTTCATTTGTATAGGCATTACATAAACATGACTTATCGGATTATGATGGATGGATTCAGTGTAAAGTTTAGTAGCTTGCCTTCAACTTAATATCAGGTAACAACTGAGCCAAATTTTATTTAATTGCGTTTGTTACATTATCCAGATATCGTGCATAGGGACATTGACATGCCTAAATGTGAATATGAGTTTATTTGTTATGTTTTCACGTCCTAAATAAGTACTCGATCAATCACCATTTATTTCCTGTGTACCTTTCATGACAAAAAATAGTGTTCCCAAGGAATAGCTATTAAGTAATATATGGTCAAATAAATCGTCATCTTGTATGACATTGTTTTTTAACTTAAAAGTGTATGCAAACAAATAAATACATTAGCTTTTTGTAACTTTAAACTTTCTATATGACAAGCCAATTATTAAAGTTGCAGACGAATGGGTTAACATACAAATTAATTAAAACTAATTTATTATAGGAAATCAAAAATAATTAAATAATAAATTGAGAGAGTACCGATAGCCGACATGGTAGTAACGCGAAAGCGCAGTCACATCGAGCTTGTTCTTAGTATTTTATAGCATATCGGCGGGCTATCCACTCATTTTCATGTTTTCTTGAACGTTATTACTAAGGCAATATATTTATATCTAAACTAAATAAAGGCCCGATCAAACTTAAACCGACCAATTCGCATAGGCTCCTCACATAAATATTTATGCAAAATAGGTGTATAGCAGTGCTGCTGCTGCTGTCATTTATGATGCCAGCCTTGCGGCAGTTACATGTAGGTAATCATCAATAATTATTGATCTGTTGGCTCATCTACGAAGTCTACTTGCACATCAGATTTATCTTTATCTGCCATATCTTCAGCCGAGGAGGATGGCAGTTTGATTTGTACTGTAGACATTCTCGATCGCATCGTAGTTTGGCTTAACCCGCGATCTAGTAGAATAGATGGACGGCTCTGGAGGTGGTGTGTAGTGGATATGTGGGTGGGCGCCTTTAACGGTATCTGGGCCACAACCGAAATTTTTCTCTGGAAATTTTATTGTATGATTAATAAGTAATGCATTGAAATACGTATAATAAAACATTTATGGCAGCAAAATAGCTAAGGTAGATTCGACATATTGACAATCACACGAGATATATACTTCTTAGGGAGATTCACCATATTGAAAATCACACATCACGATTGAATAATACTTGTGTGTTGCATACGAATATTGTTCAATCGTGTATGAACATTACTTGAATTACACTAAACATAATATGCATTAGGTTCGCTAAGTTTGACCAAGGTGTGTTGTAAAACATTATGACGGTATAACTTATTCTTCCTCGGTTATTATTATATCAATACTAATTTAACTCTCTGATAATAAATTTCAATCGCAGCTTAGATAGAAGTAGACGAGTCAGCAAGAAATGGCGAATTACTTTAGATCCTCTTACCAGTCGGTTACTATAATACCTAGTAGAAAACTTGTAATAAAATTGTAGAGAGGTCAATTCTCTACATTGAATATATTTACAAAATAACTACTGGGGAGTGATTGGTAATCGATAACGCCTCGATATCGCTAAGTCATTTGACAGGGTCTGGCATAGAGTCCTTCTATCGAAGCTACCATCTTATGGAATCCCCGAGGGACTCTGCAAATGGATTGCCAGCTTTCTGGACGGTCAAAGCATTACAGTCGTCGTTGATGGCTGTAGCTCCGAAACCAAAACCATTAACGCTGGTGTTCTTCAAGGTTCGGTGCTCTCCCCAACGCTGTTCATCCTGCATATCAATGACTTGTTGTAAATCGACAACATTCATTGCTATGCGGATGACAGCACGGGTGATGCGCGTTATAACAGCTATCAGTATGTCCATCGGAGCATGATACAGGAAAGACGAACACAACTTGTATCTGAAGTCGAGGACTCTCTTGGGCCTCTAAATGGGGTGAACGAAACTTAGTTCGATTCAACCCCTCGAAGATACAAGTGTGCGCGTTTACTGCCAAGAAGGACCCTTTTATCATGGCGCCACAGTTCCAAAGAGTTACTCTCCGTATCTGCGAAAGTATTATGATCCCCGGCGTGAAGATTTCGAATAAAGTCCAGTTTGGGAGTCACTTGGACGACAAAGCTAAATTAGCGAGCAAAAAGATGGGCGTACTGAACAGGGCGAGGCGGTACTTCACACCAGGTCAACGTCTTCTGCTTTACAAAGCACGGGTTCGACCGCACGTGGAGTACTGCTCACATCTCTGGGCAGGGGCCCCTAAATACCAGCTCGACCCACTTGACTCCCTACAAAGACGGGCAGTTCGAATCGTCGATAAGCCCAATCTCACGGATAGGTTGGAGTCATTGGAGCAACGGAGAGACTTTGGGTCTCTCTGCGTGTTTTACCGACTCTTTCACGGGGAGTGCTCTGAAGAACTGTTTGATTTGGTACCAGCGGCCCCTTTCTATCACTGTATCACTCGGCAACGAAGCAGGTTTCATCCATATCACCTGGAAGCGTTCAAATCCAAGACGGTACGCTTTCAGCGATCATTTCTCCCACGTACGTGCAAGCTCTGGAATGAACTGCCTGCTTCGGTGTTTCCCGAGCGCTATGATATGTCCTTCTTCAAACGAGGTTTAAAGAGAGTTCTTCTTTCACGGTAGGCAGCGGCTTTGCTGTGTCCTGACATTGCTGAAGTCCATGAGCAGCGGTTACCACTTTCCATCAGGTGGGCCACTTGCTCGTCTGCCATCAAGGGCAATAAAAAAAATATATAATAATAATACTGATTACAAAAATGTCAGTCAGTAAATTTTTTGTCTGTCTGTCGGTCTATCTGTATGTGCACGCATGGATAAAAAATTACTGAAGGGATTTTAATCAAACTTAGGCTTTAGTTGAAGTATTATTAAGCATAGTTAAATATTTGATTTTCTTTAGTTGTAGTTTTATAAAATATAATTATTTTAATGGCTAGGTTGTTATTTTCTATACTAATATTATAAAGCTGAAAAGTTTGTATGGTTGAACACTAATCTCAGGAATACTGGTTCTAATTGAAAAATTATTTTAGTGTTGGATAGCCCATTTATCGAGGAAGGCTATAAGCTATATAACATCACGCTACGACCAATAGGAGCGGCACATCAATGAAAAATGGAGAAAATCTTTTATGTGACGCAGGTGAAGTTGTGCGGTTCAGCTAGTAAAAAATAAAAGTACACAGCAGCAATGTAAAATTATTTTAGTTCATGTTACGCCACTTATGTATTAAAATCAATGATAACTATTTAAATACCTATCTAATAGGTACTTATATAAAATAAACTCACCAAATGTTTTTTAAAATGTGTATCTGGTACATCATGAGAAACTGTCCTTGTAACAGAATCACTCTTTTTAAGTTCTACTTTCTTGACTTGTGACGCTCTCCTATCGTGTGAAGATTTCCTTTCATGTGAAGGTTTTCTAACATGTGAAGATCTCCTTTCATGCGAGGATTTCTTATCGTGTGAAGATCTCCTTTCATGTGAGGATCTTCTATCGTGTGATGAACTTCTATCATGTGAAGAAATATCTCGTGTAGGGCTATCGTGTGAAGGTCCTTTATCATGTGAAAGAGTATCGCGTGAAGGTTGCTTGTGTTGTGAAGTAATGCTTCTCACTCGTGAAGCTCTCCTTGACTGAGAAGGTTTTTTTTCTTGTGAATCTTCCCTATCAATTTCAGACGGTCGAGGAGCTGCAGTTTTCTTATCATCTTTCTGTTTTTTATCACTGTCTCGTTCAGGTTTATCAATTTGTCCCGCTTCCAGAGCAATTTCTACTTCTTCTTCTAACTGTTCAGCTTCTTCTGGGTCAATTAATTGAGCTTTCAGACTATCTATAGCCAGCTGCACGATACTTGTCATTAATTCATCTGGGAGTTTAATACCGCAATCTAAAATATACAAAATATTTTTCATATTAGTTTGCTGAGAAAAAACAAAAGCAGTGGTAGCTCAGTGAGGAGACCAACAGATTGCAATGCAGAGGGTCTCGGGTTCGAACCCACGTCGCGCATCTCTGACTTTCGTAAGTTATATGACTTTACAAAATGATGCACATCATTTATACATATATATATAGTATTATATACGAGCCCCAATGCAAAAATGTTCGTCTACTAAGAAAATTGAATGTAACCATGTATTGTAAGTGTAATATAGATAAGTAATGTCGGTTTAATGAGTCTAACAAATAAAAATGAGATTAGTAAATTAAATTAAGTTTATTTACTGTGAAGTACCCAAATAAAATATTTTGTCGTTACAAAAAAAATATGAATTCTTCCATCAATTATAACTCATAACAGTTCGGCTATCGCAGTTGAACACGCAAAACAGTTCGTCTACCACTTGGTTGTATCTCCTTTACTATCAATAACGGATTTTATTCCTAAGTGGCATCGTCGCTACTAACTGTTCACATTCTTCTGGAGTTGTTGAATCCCAAACAGTCTTAATTTTCTCCATTAAATTTTTTTTTGACCTTGATGGATTTTTTCGCAACATCTTCTTCATTTTCCACCACATTGTCTCAATAGGAGACAAATCTGGATTGTTTGACGGCCACTCCATTGTAGGTATTTGTTTAAAGGTGAACCAAGCCTTTGTTGTCCTTGCAGTATGACAGGAAGCACCATCTTGTTGAAAAACATAGGCATTTTGATGTTTCAAAATCGGAATGGACGACAATAAACTCGTTTCTAAAATGTTTTGGTATTTTACTGCATTAACAGTCTCGTCTACAAATTGCAGGCGACCGACACCTTGTGCTGACATGCAGCCCCATATCATTACAGACGCAGGGAACTTCACTTTTCTCTTGATACAGTCTTGATGAAATGCTTCATCTTTATTTCGGATAACTTTTTTTCGTACATCACCGACAGTCACCTCGAATTTGGACTCGTCACTCCATATTATTTGACGCCACTGGTCAGCAGTCCAGTTTAAGTGATCACGAGCGAATTTTAACCTTTTCTTTTTCTGAAGTAATGTGAGTAAGGGTTTCTCTTTAGCCGTGTAAAAGCCGTAACCCATACTCTTCAGGACTCTTTTACAAGTATCGACCGAGACATCTTTTTTAATCATATCACGCCATTGTACGGTAAGCTCTCCTGCACGAGCACGACGGTTTTTCTTTATAATTTTCTTTAAAACACGGTTTTCAGCTTCACTCGTAATACGAGGGCGGCCTGATCTCTTCAAACACGAAACTGTGCCGTTATTTTTGCTATGCTGGATTATTGACTGGACAGTTGATCTTGGCAATAATAAGTCTTTGGCGATTTGGTATGCAGATTTCCCATTATCACTGCTTGAAATAATAATTTTTCGAACTTCTACCGCGATAGGTTTTCCACGACCCATATTGCTCAAAATTATTAGCGAAAATAATGACAAAATATTTGGAACACGCCTTTTTATAGCCTTTGACATCTTAAAAACAATTGAATTCTATTTTTAAGATAATTTATTTTTAAATTTTGGTGTAACAATTAAAAAAGTATATTAACATTAGGCATAGACGAATTATTTTGCGTGACCATTTAAACAGTAATTTAACTAAGATACATAATTTTAAAAAAGGAATATTTTTTAATAGTATCAAAATAACGTTATTTATATGGAGTATTTTATTAAATAAATTGTTTACTGCTAGTTTCTTTCTAGGAACGAAGAAAGTTAAAAAGAAAAATGTGTCCTTCATAATGTGTGACTAGACGAACATTTTTGCATTGGGGCTCGTAGTATTGATTGACAATTATCGCCTGCTCTGTGCCTCGGAGAGCATGTTAAGCCGTCGCTCCCGGCTGCCATAAACATCTTCTCATAAAGAAGAAGACTTTGCTGAGGAGAACAATTAACTTGTAGACATAATATCAAATTAAGTCATGGGCAAAAGATTATAGGTACAAATTATAAAACTGAAGAGTTTGTTTGTTTGTTTGGTTGAACGCGCTATGCTCAAGAACTACTGGTTCGAATTGAAAAATTATTTTAGTGTTCGATAGCCCATTTATCGAGGAAGGTTATAGGCTATAAACATCACGCTACAACCAAAAGGAGCGGAGCAGCATTGAAAAATGTTGCAGAACGGGGAAAATTCTCTTATATGAAGCAGACGAAGTTGCGCGGGTCAGCTAGTAATAAAATATTTGGAGGCCTACCACCACCTCTTATTAGGGTCCATTTTAGGACCTAAACTGAACTGCATTGCTATTTCGTACCATGACATAACGAGATGGGTGTAAAACCCAGCATTCAACCTTATCCCCTTTTTTTCACCAGCTTTTTGCAATGTCCTACTGCTGGGCAAAAGCCTCTCCCTTGGATTTGCAAATGACTCTGTTGGTGGATATCCCCTGACCTTATAAGGTCATAAAAGATTCTTATCTTTTATGACCTCGAGATATAGGTGTCACAACCTTGTGACTTCTTAGTCACAAGGTTGTGACACATATATCTCGAGGGTCTTTTGACTCACAGGGCCCATATTCCAGCTTGATTGAGGGATGACCCCAAGGTGTCTGTACACTAAGTTACAAGTCAATCGGTCCAGTGGTTAGCTATCCCTGTCACTAACAAACTGTCACTAACCGACAGACACACAGACCCACATAGTGTTTTCATTAACCTCTTCGAAGAAGACTCAGAGGTTAATAAAAGCGATCCAATGTAGGCGCAACTGTTTCATTCCGACTCAGCTGTGAATTGGATAGCGTTTGAATCGTAAACTCATATCGTTCATTAATTTTCGTACCATGACGTGCTTTGACAATCTGAACTGAAACGTTTAACTGACAAATATAGCGATTTATTTTATGTTACTATTTTAATGGATGAACTGAATCGCTTTGATTATAATTAGATATTTCTAAGATTTTATGGAAGTTCAATAATTTTAAGTAACTTTATCTGTGATTCCTATAAATTTTAACATAAAATAGTGTACTATAGTGCGTATTTAACTTAAATTATACACTCAACCAATTTAAACAAATCAAATCAGCCGCGGTTCTGTAACAAGACGGATTGTTTCGTATTCATCCTATGACGTCTCATCCTATTTCTTTACTTATCCTAAACTAGTATTCTTAACTGGTCCGATAACAATATTTTAATAAAGTTTCTTTATTCAACCGAAATGTGTTCCTTACACAACTTCCTTACCTGTGGCAAATATTACCGAAAATAGTATGGATAGCAAAACAATCTTTAATATTTTATTAGAATATTGTATAACGTATAGTTGTTTCCCTATTTGTATAAATAAAATATTTGCTTCACATATACACTCACTCACTTGTAACAGTCATAAAACGTGGAAGTGGTACAGCGAGTGTTTCGTTCTCTCTTCCGCTTATAGGCTCAGTGGTGTGCATTGCTGTTTTTTATCTATTATGCACACGAGTGAAAGAGATAGCAATATAAAATTATATTGCAAACAAAATAGTAAATATACTGCAGTTGCTACATATTCTGAAAAAGGATGCACTTTTACAAAAGGCAAGAATTGTACTACGACAACATGGCGCGTCGACCTCTTCGTCAATTAATAATAAGGAAAATGAAGACAGAATCAATAGTGCTATTCAACAATTTGTAGAGAAAAATTGGCTCCATTTGTTTATTTTAAGAAAAATTAATGTTTGATATAAAATTTGTAGAAGTATATTTTATGTGTTTTCTGTTGTAGTAGGTATATTTTATGTGTATTCTGTTTTTTGTGAATTGTGAGTTTTGGCATGCTTAATATGACTAGTTAGTTTATAATCTTAAATTGTTCCTCAACCAAATTGATTTTTTACACGGTTCTTAAATTATTTTTAAATAGGTAATAATCTTATGCTTTTATTGTATTAGTCTTATTGAAATTGTTGCTCGTAAATCTGTGAATTTTTTAACATGGTTTTAAATGATTTATGAATAGACATCATTTATTCACCAGCGGTTGTTAATTTTATAGAAGATACTATTTAGGTTTTAAGTATACTTAATAAGTTTGTGAGATCAGAAAATAGATATCCGTAAATATTTACGTTTTTTTTATTATAATTGATGTTAACTTTTAAATATATTATATTTACGATTTAATGTCGTTTTATTTTATAGAACAATATAAAAACAAATGTTAACCCAGCTTTAAACTATTTTATTACCTACAAGCTGTTAGCAGCGACTTCGATCCCGTGGAATTTAACAAAAAATCTAAAATACACGTAGCTTAAGTTACTCCCTCTAACATCAGCTCTGTGCCAGTGAAAGTCCTGTATAAATCGGTTACAAAGGTTAGCCGAAACAAAACGATAGAGCCTCGCTAATTTCAGCATGAATGGGTCGGCTCGATCGGGGCAGGACTATCCTTTCACAGAATATCGACATGAAATAGCAGTATTCCTACTGTTGTGTTTCGTTGGGTAAGTGAGTGTGCCGGAGGCCCAATCACGCTCTTTTCCGCTTCCCGCTGTTTCTCCTTCCTACATCCTTTCCTTTCCTAAAGGGTTGGCAACGCGCTAGTGATGCCTCTGGTATTGCAGGCGTCAATAGGCTACGGTGACCACTTACCATCATCATGCTTGTTTGCCACCTTAGTAGTATAAAATAAAAACACCCAAATATTTAATAAAAGCATGTGTTTTATATAAGTACCGTATGTACTTTCATATGAATTTAGAAAAAAGCTGTTATTTTGACATTACAAACAAACATTTTAATTTTATATATTTTTATGAATTGATTATGTTAGCAGTATTTTTTGTTCAGACCGTCAAAACAAAACTTAGAGCTTTTAGGTGATTTCGTAGTCGGTTGAGTTAGGAAAACTTAAAGGATAAAAAAAAAAAAAAAAAAAAAAGTAGTACTTAAAGGATGAATCAAGAATTAAAAATTTAAATACTTGCTGTCGGTTGAGTAAGGAACGTAAACAGGTTCTCACCACTGCGGTGACTGCCGCGACGGTGTTGAGGACACGGCGCTGCGCACTTTGGCGGTTTGCCCCGCCTGGGCATCGCAGCGCCGTGAGTTGATCGCGGCAGTTGGATCGGTTGCTCTCTCGCTCCCGGCCGTAGTTCAGTCTATGGTCCGGAGCGAGAGGTCGTGGAACGCCGTCGCCTCCTTCTGTGAGGATGTGATTTCCATCAAGGAGGCGGGAGCGGGAGAGGGAGCGTTTAAACCCTCTCGTCGATAGCAGTTTTGTCGAGGAACACCGTGGTAGGTTTAGTCGGTATTCCGGGAGGCACATTATTCTTATTCCATCTTTTCTTATATCCCGGTGAGTCCAACATAACCCCTCCGCCCACCTCCACGTAAATGCATTCACTCACGTAAAAAAAAAAGAAACGTAAATAGGTAGAGTTAGGAAAAAAATAGCGTAGGATGAAACGTTATCGGATAAATCCGAAACAACCCAACAAGACGTGATATTTCAACGAATATACGTTCGAAACTACTACCAAATTGTAACTTGGTAGTAGTTTCGAACGTATATTTGTTGGTTGTGTTTGTTATGTTTTCGGAGTTGAATAAACATTCATAAGTTAAACACACAATATTGTCTTACACACAATTTATAAATATTTTAATTATTGTCATTATAATTAAAATATGTGTATTATATTAAAGCACCTTTATTAAATAATATCGTAGATATAAAAGAAAATAATAAACGTAACTTGCCGTAATATTTGCGTAGTTGAGTTTCAGAACGCAACTGAGTGAAAGATAAATATTTGTATCATAGATTTAGTATACACTTACTTAATCTATGATTTGTATAGAGTCGTGTCTTTCTATCAATACGATTCAGTTCCGACTCTCATACAACTTTCGTTCATTCTAGCGATGCAAATGCGACTCAGCTTATAATAGGTTGTGCTATCAGGTAAGATATACAGCGATCCATTATCGAAATTGAATCGCTAGTTAAAAGGTGATGGTAGGACTTCTATTCCTAAAATATTTGGTTATCTGGCTCGGTTGTTCTAATGTAGGTATAATGATAATTTTATTATATATTGTAGATAGTTATTAAATTTTGTGCATGTACCTATATTGTATGTGTCTCTTTTACGCAGCCAGTCTGCGAATATACGAGACCGAATAAACAGCGTTTTATTACTCCCCGAATATCACAGTGGCGACGAGGATATTTTGCAACTTAACGGGTGCAAGTTTGAAATATGAAGAGCTCAATTGGAAAAATATCGATACACACAAGGACGACTGGAGAATTTATATCGAACGGTTGGAACCATATTTCGTAGTAAATTAAGTGGAAGACTCGCTACAAGTGCCAACAGTAATTACAGTAATGGGTAAAGCTACGAATTGATGGTTAATTTATACACGCCTGTGAAACCGAAGGACAAGTCATTCTAACAAATAGTGGATATAATGGAAAAACATTTGCAGCCGCGACTGAGTAAACTTGCAGAGCGGTTTAAATTCCGGCGCAGAACGCAGTTGGCGGGGGAGAACATTCTCAAATATTTCACCGTACTCAAAAACGTGTCAAAAACTTGCGAGTTTGGGAATTGGCTAGAAGAAAGTTCGCGTGATCAATTGGTTTGTGGCATCAGCAGTGTAGCGATCCGACAAAGATTGTTCCTGGAAACCAAGCTAGACTTCGCTAAGGCCTACAGTTTAGCCGTCAATCTAGAAGCAGCGGAGAAAGACGCGGCTATAGTAGACGGGCACGAAAAGTCCACCAGCGCATCAAAGACGGTGGAATGTCAGTTTATGGTGGCGAGAACATCGCGGATGGCGAAAGAGGCAGCGAGCTCGAAACATGGCGACAGCAGGGCGGTGCCGGCGCGGGAGGCCGCCTCGTGGAGATCGCGTAACGTGCAAGCACCCGCATCGACAGCGGGGTCGGCATGGTGTGCGGGCTCGGCGACAGCAATCGTGAACCGTATGCGGAGGTGCACACGATTCCGGGAGCTGCAGATTCAGCCAGTACGTGTGCCGGTTGTGTAACAGGCCTGGTCTTTTGTTTCGGGTTTGCCCTAGAATGACCGAGCAGTGCTGGTGTGGCTGTGGTGGTTGCGGGTGAGAGCGATAGTGGCGAAGGTAAAGAGGTAATTTTTTGGATTTTAATCAAATATCTCTTAACCAGTGCCGACCTATATTTATTCAAGGCCATTTAGTACCTATGGAATGATATACAGGCTGTGCTATATCCTGTATAAGTCTGGAAATGCATAAAGAAAACTTTTGTGATTTATTGATTAAAGACTGTAAATCAATACTCAGGTATTATACAGGCGAGATTGTGCACCTGGTGGGTGTTATTAGGCCAAGGGTTAGATACAAGGACGAAGTCAAAACATTAGATTTATATATTGTAAAAAACGGCAAAGCCGCATTGTTAGGCAGACAGTGGTTATTTGAATTTAATATACAACTTTCGTCTTTTGAATATGGTGAGGTAAATATGTTGGATGGTGAATCGTTGTTGTCGCAATTCAGTTCCAGGTAATGTAACGTATTCTCGGAGGGACTGGCCCGCTACACCGGCGGCTCGGTGAGCATTCACGTGCGTGAGGGGGCGCGGTCCGTTTTCATGCGCGCGCACCCGCTGGCGTACGCGCTGCGCGAGCCGGTGGAGCGTGCGCTGGAGCAGCACTTGCGGGACGGCATCCTCACTCCCGTCGAGCGTTCAGATTGGGCGACGCCCATCGTGCCGATCGTCAAAAAGGATGGTAACATTAGAATTTGCGCTGAATATAAATTAACTCTAAACAAGGTGTTAGAAATTAACCGTTACCCGCTGCCTAGAGTAGAAGATTTAGTAGCGCGGCTACATGGCGGGCAGCGATTTAGTAAAATTGACCTTTCCCGGGCCTATGCTCCATTTGTTCTAGACGATTCCCAGAAACACACTGTTATAAATTAAGACAAACAAAGAATTATTAGTTTATAATCGTTTAGTTTATGGTCTAGCTTCGAGTCCCGGCATATTTCAGCGGTACTTGGAAAAATGTTTGCAAATTTAAGTTCTGTGGGTGTTTTTAAGGACGATATTATTATCCCTGGGAAATCGAATGAGGAACACATAGATAAGTTTGTTAAGGTGTTTGAAAGATTACAAAAATACGGGTTGCGAGTTAAAAAAGAAAATGTGTGTTCTTTACAGAATCAATTAGTTACCTCGGGCACATAATTACTAAAGACGGTATCCATACTTGTCCTAGCAAAATTAAGACCATCAGCAATACACTAGCTCCAACTAACGTAGCAGAACTTAAATCATTTATCGGTATGATTATGTATATTCTAAATTTATGCAGAATATAAGTAGTTTGTTAGCACCACTTTACAATTGGTTAAAAGCGGGTGTGAAGTACGAATGGACTAATAAATGTCAATAGGCATTCGATGAGCTAAAATCTCGGTTAGCTAGTAGCGAAGTACGTTGTACGTAGCGCACGTCACGCCGGCCGGGGAGCGCCCGGTGGCTTACAGCACCAGCGCCGAGCGACATTACTCGCAGATAGATAGGGAGGCGCTCTCGATCATTTTTGGCATACGTAAATACAATCACTATTTATATGGCAGGTAATTTATCTTAAGAACAGATCATAAGTCTTTGACATATATACTGGGTAACAAAGTACTGGGTAACAAACAAATATCTGTGATGGCGGCGTCACGGTTATAACGTTGGGCGGTTCTGTTATCGGGTTATTAAGATTATATTGTATTTCAGTTCTAGAAAAAATGTGCAGATGCATTATCCAGATTGCCTTCTAAAATAAAGGGAGATAATGTTAAGAAAGGAATTGCGTACAGTAATTTTGTAGAAAATTGTTACCCTTGTCCAATGACGACGTTAGGAAGGCCACGATTAAGGAAAATATTCTTAGTAGAATTAAATTTTACATAGAAAGAGGTTGGCCGGCAACTTGTCTCGAAGACGAGCTAAAACCATATTTTGAGAGACGCAACGAATTGTATGTTGAGAATGGTTGTATTATGTGGGGCTATAGAATGGTTATTTCTAGTGTATTGAGAACGATAATGATCAAGGCCCACCGTTTATAAGCCTAGAATTTAAAACATTTTTAAAACAAAATGGGATTAGCCTTAGATTTTCACCGGTTTATCATCCTGCGTCCAGCGGTGCCGCTGAAAATGCAGTCAAGCTATGTAAGCGAGCTATTAAAAAGGCCTTAAGGGATAATGTTGATGTCGAAGCCGCTCTTCAGTGTTTCTTAGTGACTTATAGAAAATACAGTGCATAGTACCACAGTTTGGGCAAGAGGATATGGAGTGCAGGACAAGTGGGTTAAAGGGTCGGTTCTAAACAGTAAAGGTTCTCGTAGGTACGTGGTAGACAATGGCAACGGTCAATTGATTAAAAGGCATGTAGATGATAGATCACTATCAGATACTACAACAGTAGACATCGCGACAAACACTTCCTATTCACAAAAGCTGTTCGAGGCACGATACCCAAAAAGAAACCGTAAACCAGTCGTTAGATATGGTTTTGAAATAGATTAAGCTAAAATAGTCTTGTATAAGTTAGAATAAATAGTTTAAGTCCATGTAATTTAGAATAAGTTAGAATAAGTAGTTTAAGTTAGTTTAAGTAGTATAAGTTGGTGTAAACTGTATAGGCACAAGGGTTTAGATTAAGGGTAGAGGGGTAATGTATGTAAGTATAATGATAATTTTATTGTATATTGTAGGTAGTTATTAATATATAATAATAATAATATAATAATATAATATTCTACCACATACACACAACACTATCTAGCCCAAACTAAGCAGAGCTTGTACTATGGATACTAGACAATGGATAAACATACATATATACTTTTTTTTTTTTTGTAAATACATACATATTATACATAGAAACACCCAGACCAAGACAAACATCCATGTTCATGCACACAAATATTTGTCTTGTGCGGGAATCGAACCCGCGACCTCAGGCGTGGCAGTCGGTTACACTAACTACTACGCCATCGAGGCCGACGATTAAATCGTGTGCATATATATTGTATGTGTCTCTTTTAACTCAGCCAGTCTGCGAATATACGAAATCGAAAAACAGCGTTTTATTACTCCCCGAATATCACAGTTGTGTACATTATACCTACGTAAGATACTCAATGACATTATTTACATTACTTTTTGATTAGCTATATTTGCGTTTTAAATACATATGTTGATTGTGCCTTGCTAGTTGTAAGATTTCCTTAAATTTATGAAATTCCATAAAATTTGTTTATGCCACGTAACACTAAGTCAGAAAAAGAATTTCGTATTGTGTTCATTGTCTGACTAAAGATTCTACATAAAAATAATGTTTAAAATGGTTCGATATGTATATAAATGTTAATATCTTATTTTAGTTAAATTGTTCTTGTATAAAGTAATACACACCTTTCATGTCTTCTACAGTATCAAAGCACGAAATACGTTCAACTGACGCTTGAGTTATCGGATTGTCATCGTCCACGAGTGCCTTTATCAGGGTAGACATCGTTTCAGCAGTCTCTGCAAATTGGTTTAAATTGATGAACTGGCAACACTTATACAAAAAACATTATTTATTATTAGATATAATCCGGCCATTGAACTATATGTTACCACTAGAATAGCAAATTCAAACATAGAACATGTTCCACGTGTGTGCAGGGCGGGACGCGGGTCTTCAGTTCCTTCATCATAGAATAAAAATGTCATAATTATTTTTATCTTTTAGATGTGACGTGCTGATGATGGTAAAATTAAAGAATTGTCAATTTATATATTCTTTATTAGTTTCAACAATATCAAACAATAGTAAACCTTAATCTTGAGATAAATAATCATGCAGGGGTGCAGGGTAATGAGGAGGCTAATGAATTAGCCAGGAAGGGCTCGGAGCAACTATTTGTGGGCCCCGAGCCATTCGTAAGATTCTTTGAGAGTGCCGTCAAGGCAGCTTTGAATGCACATGGCAATTATAAACAGGCTAGAGTGGATGGCCCTTAGGGGTCTGGAACACTTCAAGAAATTCATTACAAATAGAGCCACGGGCTTCACCCGGAAGTTCTGCGGGTACAACAAGGGCCAAATATGCGTTAACTGGTCATTTTGGCACCATCGACTTCTTGTGCAGATTGAGATTGGCAAACAATTTGATCTGCAGAGCCTGTGGTGAACAGGACGAATCCATATCACACCTACTGTGCGAATGTGACGCGTTGGCTGGACTAAGGATGGGTCTGATGGGATTGGTATATCCGAACCCTGAAGACTTCAGGCTTCTCCCTCTGAAGTGTACGCTGCGACTGATGCAGTACATTCATAGGGAGATAGCTCAGGGATAGATCTTGGGGCCGACACAAAAGATCCCACTGGGTCGAAGTGTCGCTAGTCTACACTGGCTGGCCTCCGAATAAGATAAGATAAGATACATAATCATACAATCTTATAAACTGATTCTTGGTTTTATACAAACAAAATGAATCGCAACCAGCAGCTTAGCTAAGTTACAAAATAAGCTGTGGTAAATTAATATTATAATGCTACCCATATGACTTTTTAATCTAGCGATATGACTTTGCTGTTGCTGTTTCTTAACTTAAATTATAGGTAGTTAGTTAAAGTTATAGGTACACGAAGCTTTATTAAGTATTGATATTTTTAAATGCTTCTGCAATTGCAAAGCTTTAAAGAAATAGGAAAAAAATAACAATTAAACATTTTATTTATATTTGTATATATATACATGTTACCGTGTTTAGAAAATATTACATACTTAACCAAAATAAAATAGGTATATAGTTATTCAGTAGTACAATTTTGTCGTTAAATATTATATGACTATTTCATTAAGTGCCTAATATTCTACCTACTTATTGTTTTGCAATATCTGTTCTTTAATCGCAGAGCTATTGTGATGACTGAGGTGTGGTGCATACACTGCAGTTCAGTGGAACATAAATATTGTTCCGAGTTGCTGTTCTAGTGATAACATATAGTTCAATGAATCTCTCAATTAGTATTTAATGGTATAACTAGGTACTTGCTGTTTCGATTAAATAAGTCAAGTTATACACTTTCGCTTAAGAACTGATAACACTTGCACTGCAGCAGATGGACAGATAAGCAAAATCCCGGAATAACAAAATCCCAGATTAGCAGAAGGACAGATATGCATAAAGGCACACACAGAAACAAACATTAATTTTTATGTAAAAGTTTGTCATTGAATAAACGCGTAAAAACTTAATCACTTGGTTATCCTTATGTGTAGTAAGATAAGAACGTTTTTGTGGGTTGTTATTGCCGGTTATGTCGATATCTTGAAAGCATGCTTCTTTTTTTACCCGACTGCGTCAGAAGGAGGGTTATGTTTTTCGAGCGTATGTATGTGGGTATGTATGTCCATTTCTTTGGCACGCCCTACAGCCCAAACGGCTGGACGGTTGTTGACATATGAGGTGTCGTTGAATTCATCAGAATTGTGGTAGTGACATAGGCTATATAATTTTTAAAATGGCGCCCACAAATGAAGAAAAAAGGGGAGGTAGTTTGTTTTTTTGTCTTACCTTAGCAATATGGGTATCAAATGAAAGATCGTTAAAAGAACATTTTAAAAATATATGTATCATATCACGTTTATATTACTGTTTTAACACAAATTGTCAAAAAGCGTACCAATTATACAGGCTGTCCGATAATTAATGGATAACCTGGAAATGTCTTATAGTGGAACTGATGGCCGTTCAGAAAATATATGAAAAAAAATTATCCTGACTACTACCTGAGATACATATATGTATTTTTTTAATTACCATGTATAACTTTCTTGTATACTACGACCATAAATGAATGAAATCCATCGGTTTTTTGTTGTTTTATTATTAAACATTAATTATGCTAATAGATAGACAGTCAAAAGTATGCTATGCTAATATAGCTTGCACTTTATGATTTTTTTTTCTGTACGGCCTTCAGTTCTACTATAAGACATTTCAAGGTTATCCATTAATTACCGGACAACCTGTATATTGGGACGCCCGAAGTATCATTTTTTAGCAAGAATCTATTCAAGTCAGAAACTCAGAAATTATATTGCCTGTACTTAGTTTTATATTAAAATAAAACTCAGTTAATAAATCAAAAAGTATGAAATAAACCATAAAGTATTTAGTATAACTAATTTGAATATACATATTTAGTTATTTCATTATCATGTCAGTCGAATTTTATATAGAAATTGTGATACTTGTTTTTCTCTTTTCAGTTCATTACTTTTAACCAGTCGGGTTTTTTGTTTTTATAATAATATTAACAGCTGAATCAACAGAAAGAGTGATAGTTTCGCAGGTATTTTGGTATTAATCCTCCGGTGCTATCGCTCTACACCATTCGTCCGTCGAGTATTTTTTTTTAAACAGCTGAGGATGTTCTTTGTAATTTTGAGGCACCCCCGGTTATTAAAATTCTTTTGACATTCGTTAAATTCTGTATTTTCGGGGCACATGTCACATATAGTGAGATAAGCTACCGGAATCAGAACTGGTGGCAATAGAGATAACTGTGTGCACAAGTTTATTATTTTGTGACAAACTTCAATTTGAGTTAATACATTTTTTTTTGCTTATCTGCCAGACATTCTTAACAAAGTGATACTAACAACCCTTGATTGTGGCGTGTGGATAAATATTTAGATATATGTACTAGTGGTCAACAAGTGGTCGAAATTAGCGCATAATTGATTTAAATTTGAAGTTCGATCGTTATTAAGGTTTTATTGTATATATTTATATCCTTATAATCACATTTCATTTAGTCACCTACTCCACATACATATGTAACCATAGTTACGAAGAATTCTACGACAACAGCCGAACAATGCCAAAATACTACGAACGCGATACGATTGCTTGTGTCAAATGCATGGTTGTGTGCGTGTAGTGTTTTCCATTAATTTAATGTATATTGTAAGACCAAATGAGAATATCGTTCGAGACGGGTGACGTCACTTTACGTAACCTATTTAAGTAGAGCCGAGTCTATGGAACGGTCATTTGCTCGTCGGCTCTCGTAGCGATAGGTTCTTGCTTAGTGTTAGCAATTATAGGTAGAATATAATTATTATATAGAAATATTTAGTTAAATGTAGCAATGTAGAAGCATTATTTGAATATGTTTAATTGTATCCTTTATTTTCTGTTGGCAACACTGATTTTTCTCGACTGCCCCACTATGCTTGATAGTATAAAACTAACGCGCGGAACTATAACGGGCAGTCGTGCGTTGTGTGGCGATCGGATAAGTTTGAGAAGTAAAAGTATATTAAGTGGCGGATATTGCATTGAATTAAATCAGGTATGCATATTGTGTAACTATGTAAACTATTAATATAAAATATAATTATGTTACAATAATATTAAAGGAAATAAATACTTGAGAACTGATTCTGGAGTTTCCTTACAATTCAGAAGTGGGATAGACGGGTCATTTTTTTTTTAAAAGGCACTCGTTTATCCCAGCCCACGTGCAAATTTAACTTTTATGAACAAATAAAAGAAAATATATACATTTCGTTCAGAATTGGTTCTCAACATTTGACTTGTCACTCATTGTATGGGGTATTGCGATATAGTCGATTTCAATACAACAAAATCAAAAGGTATACAAACGGTTCATTGACGTGACCATAGACATTTTAGTGATGTCCAAGTGTAGCATCAATTGTAAAACAATTAATTACTTATTTGAATTTAAAAAAGTTGATATCCGCTTTTGACCAAACAGAATATAGTATAGTCACAGTATATATATATACAGTACTGTAACTCGGCCGTATCCTTGAAATAAATGCCTACAGCCGTGCGGTACGTAAACATGCGATAGGGCTGCCCACCTACAGCATTTTAATTAAATCTGCCTACTTCGAGTTTCTATCTATTTTTGTGATTGTAAATATTTTTTATTTTATTTAAACAAATAAAATACTTTGTGAATGGAATAGGAAGTGTTCAATAAAAATGCATGTTGTTTTTCGTAGGTAGATTTAATAAAAAAAAACATGTTTATGTTAGATTTAAGACTTAATAACAAATCGGTCTTACAAACAAATCGGCATTTTCAGTCTGTGTACTATTTTTATTTCCTACCAACGGAGCAGTTTGGGTTTGTTTATCTTCTTTTAGAGAGACTCCTGGATCAGTACTAGCTAAGCTTGGCAGCATCAACAATGGTAGGGCATTCTTTCTTAAAAGTTTTCTATTTGATGAATGTAATACATCCTCCAAATTAAAATGTTTTTCACAAACTTGGTAGGAACTAAAGTTAGGTTTGTTTTCCAAATCATCTCGCCGGATCAGTTGCAATCATTGAAGACGTCTGAAAAAAAAATACATGTGGCACTCTCGGAGACTGCCGCGGTAAAGCTATTGCATAATTTTTTTTTTTTTAAATGAATAAAATCTGCATGGTGTCAGGTATTTTTCGTTAGGTTTTGAGAATTTCTTGATTCGGTCACCGCGCCGCGCCGCGCTCAGAGCCCACGATAAAAGCTATGCAAGCTTAAAAATCCTTCTATAGAATAAAAAAAATGTGCTTTCTCCTCACGCGTTACAAAACTCCAATCCTTAGAAACTCCAACACCTACCTACTCAACTAGAATGCAAGAAACAGATGACGAGTAAGTAACTCTTTATCTCAGCTTATTAACGTCTCTATAAATTAGGTACCTACCTACAACTCGCAACAACTCAAAACAAAAATTCTTTGGTCACCAATTAATTAATTATTAAAAAGCTGAACAGCTGACTACGAATGTTTTAAAATCACAACCCTCAAACATCTAAATATTATATATGAGTCTAGCTGTTGTTGTTAATACCGAGAAAATAAAACCAGTTTTTAGTGGTATATGTTGTTATAGTAGCAGCAAAAACACTTTGTGAAAATTTCGAAAAGTATCCAATGTCACATAGACGGTAAAAAAAAATTCTAGTATTATTCATACACACAGATAATAAACAAATATTATTAATAATAAAATACCACGTCTTTACTTTGAATTATGCAAACTAACAATGTGTATTTTGTTAGTTTGTGCACCGAAGTTTTAACACAAGCGTAAGTATGTAGGTACCTACCGTATCATGATTCATTCAGAATCGCATATAACTACCTATTTCACTCGTCTCAATAACTTTCCGTTACTCTATTCGCTTTATTTATTAATCCAAAAACCTTTTTTTTCGTGAGATAAAAGGAAATACTTATCCATTAAAAAGACACACATTATGTACCTACCTACTAGTAAGTAAAATTATTTTATAGTCTTACCTTTCAGAGTTACCAGGTAATTTAAAGAAACGTATGCGTTATTGACGAATTCATACAACCAAAAACAGCACAATATTTCCTACTCGTCATATTAACTGATTTTTAGAGAAAAATCGCGCGGTTATTGTTAAAAAAACAACACACCGTCCGTTCGACACTGCGGTACAGCCGTGACTGTCTGCGCCCCGAGCGCACCCCGAGATCGAGGCGCGTAGGTATAGCTCGCGTTTCGTCCGTTTGTATGAAGTTGGAGTACTGTATTATAATAATTACCGTGGTATAGTATCGATACACACAGTAAAAAAAAAAATGCAAGGTAGGTACATAATTTTACATTGTTAAAGAATAACCTAAGGGATAGGATTAGTAATTATTACTGACAGATTAATTTAAATTCCTCCAAATTATAGATATTTTGGCATCTGACAAATAACCTCACTTTTCGTCTAAGATTTTTTAAATCAAACAATTATTTATTAATCGAACGCCAAATGCTTTAAAAAATATTAAGGTATCGTGTGAAAACGTTGAAAATATGGATAATTGTTACTTATTCCATGTAGTGAGTAATTGTGATAAATTTACCAGATTTAACATCAATTTGGTTTGTTTATATTTCCATCCTGATGGGTTGAAGTCAACTACGACACTCGTGTTTGTTTGTTTTTTCGTCTCGATTGTGAGACAGATAAGTGTGTTGGATGCTAGGTGGACTCGTTGTGTCGGCGTCGTAATTTGGCTTGGCCAAGGCACTCCCTGGTAGCTAACTATTGGCAAGCGACGTATTTACTTGATAATGTACTGTGTACTTATGGATATGTAGTATTATTGCGGTTAATGAGGTTGAATTTGGCTGGGGCACTCCTCGGTATTTCTCCTCTCGGCACTGTTTATATCCAGCCAGAGCTACTCTCTGGGGATGTGTTATCAGGTGCAATCTGCTATATGTCCATCAAAAATGGTATTAGGAAGAGGAATGACTTGTTAATGCTTTTGCCCATATTGGTGCGCTATATTTATATGCACTATACTGACATACAGATTGAAGGTATCATTATTAATATATTATTACTTTTATTTTCAATCGATACCTACAATATTAAAACACAATGAAACTATATACTATCTTAAAGATTAAAGCTTTCATGGATGAGCTGAATTCATGGTCAAAGTCAATATCATTTATTCATTTAGTTCACAAAGATAAGATAAGATAAAACTTTATTCATAGATAAAGTTAGCCTAGGTTTACAATGTTGTTCTGTTTTAATATATGTTCTAAATATGTGTGCACAGCATGTTTAAAACAGATACAATATAGTACAGTTGAACATATTTACACTATTAATATATTTGACTATATTAACTTCAAACATTAGCAAATTAATGTATAAATAAGAAGAAAAATATTCTGTTTAACTTCAACATAATTATAAAATTGGCGGTAATCCGATAAAAATTCTTTAGCTCCCGTGCTAGTCAAATTGTGTTACGGCGAGGTAAGGATTCTCACTCTAGAAATACCAACTGTGAGTTAATTGAGTAAGGACAGTTTTGTAATATTGATTGTAATATTTAAGCGAACAAGCATGCACGATATCTACTAATGAGTTTGGTGTAAACAGGTTGCATATCTACAAATAACAGATAATTTTGAAGAACGATTGTTAAGCATAGTTAAATTATTTTACAATAATGTAATTGATAAAATATAAAGTTTATGTCAATGCAGACATGATTTGGTATTTATATGAATTTTGTTTATGGTAATATATAATGTATTATATAAAAAATAAGCATTATATAAATAAACTATAATAAATTTGAATAGTTTTAATAGTTTTGTTAGCTTGAAAATTAGTAAAGGTCAATAAAATTACTGAGGCTACATTTAGGTTAGTTGCTAGGTTCAGGCAAAGGGTTGGCCCTATGAGAAGAAACCTGCAAGACACGATATTTGAGCGCCTCACTTAACTTTATCATCTAAAGTTTTTAAATTTATATTTACGTTAGGAATCTTTACATTTGGCAGTGTAAAGTTTAGTAGTAAATTATTCGTCGTAAACCAGTCTAGGACTTGCGCGAGTAAATCGTTAACAGCACATAAATTCGGTGCTTTTCAGTCTACTTTAAAAATAAGGGATTTGTCATCCACGAATAAAACAATTTCACACAAATCCTGAAACCATATTGATTTGTATGAAATAAATCATTTACACTAAAGTGGCTCTTTAATTGCTGTAATATAATTTTCCCAAATACTTTACTGATTGAAATTGGCCTAAAATTATTGGGGTCGCTTTGGTATCCAATTTTAAATTAAGGTAGTATTTTACTACATTTAATTAAGTTAAGAAAAATGCCCATATTCATTAAAATGCCCCGTTGATTATAGCAGCTAGGTGTGGCGCTATATTGACAATAATATTTTCAACAAATTTTACAGAGATAGGAATCCCTGAATTTAGCAGATATTTTTTAATTAAGTTACTTAAATACGTTTATTATATGATATGGATGTACACGTTCAAAACTGAATAGTATCTTACTCTTCTACGTTGTCGATAACCAAGTATTCTGCTCGAGCTGGGCAAGACCTTAGGGTACTAGTTGTATTTAAAGTTATTTTTGCGAAGTAGTTATTAAAGGTGTATTAAAGGTGACTATTTCCAAATTATTTGAAATTATGTTATTATTTCCACAATACAAATTATTAATTATATACATAATATAAATACAATTCTATAAAACTAACTTATACCTAAAATATTATAAAACAAATAAAAAAGAAGAAAACTAAAACCCTCTAATAGGCGTCATAGAATTCCTATTGTTATTATTTGTATTAAGTTCAAAGGTATTCATTGAAATTAAACTACTATATACGGATTTTATCGCGTTGTTTATTTAACACTCTATTACATAATTTAGAAACTGTTACACTACTATACTATACTATTAAACTTTGCTAATTTTAAGCTAATTGGATTGTTGGGGCTACCAAATCTATTTGTTTTTAAATTTACACTTTCCCCGACGTTTCGGTTGCTTTTCAGCAGCCATGGTCACGGGGAGACTAAGATGGTAGTTGTCTCAATGTTCCAGTGTAGTTATTTCAAAGTACCCGAACATAATTTAGTTATTGGTGTTCCATTCGCGTAAACAGAAGACAATATTTATTCAAAGGTATTATCACGCACCTTGCTGCGTCCTGTTTCATTGTTATTAATATTCCAAGTAGTTTTGATTTTATTACTAGAATTTCGTATTTTAGTTTTTAGATAAAGGGACTTGGCAGTGGCACAAATCATTTTAAATAATTTTTAACATATTTAATAAAATTAGGATCAAAATTGAATGTTTTCCATATCATATAATTCATATAATTTAGATCACAAAACATAATCTTATTATTCTTAGTAAAGGTCTTACACTTAATAATATTTTTATATTCTAAAGTAATTATGTTAAGTAAACGACTCATATACTTCGTCTCAGAAAGGATATCCTTCCATATTGAGAACCTTGACACTTACTTTATTATTAAATTTCTTTAAGCGATTAGAGGTCATTGGTCTACATGTGATCTTATTCTCTTTAAGCCTTGTATTTACAGAAAAATCTACCCTTTGACCACAATGGTCAGATGTCGGTTCACTTAATATGGCCCGGCCGTATTTAGAAATTGAGTCACAAAATACATTATCTAAGCAGATAGCAGAATGTGATATAATCCTGGTTGGTTCCAAAAATAGATACTTTAATTAAATGACTCTAAGGAACTAATTAGTTTCACAGAAAGAGCTGACTGCTCAAGGAAATTAATATTAAAATCACCACATACTACTATATTACTATATTCTTTGAGTTTTAGTAATTAAAACTCAAACGATTTAAAATATCATCCTGTACTACTGTTTCAAATACACTAAAGTCACTCTGCGGTGGACAGTACACACAAACTATGGTATGTTGCTCTTGTTCCACACAGGATAATTCATCAGTACGATAGAAAGATTTACTATATCTTTAAGTTCTTTACGTTTTACATCATTACATAAATATATTATAGAGCCACCATATATAGAATTCTCTTAAAAATGCACTTACAATTGAATAATACTCTTTATAAATTTTAATTGAATACTTTTTAACCAATGTTCCGTTATGCAACATACTTGAATATTATGTTTAAAAATAAATCTAATTCTAACTCCTTGCTGGACAGACCCTGAATATTTTAATGAATTAGTTTTATACTGTGTATGCCTGTCCTTTGTCTCGTTTAACAGTTTAAACTTCTAGATGTATCACTAAGATTTGTAGTAATAATACTACTATGTTCTATAACCTTCACTACTCTACTGGTAACTGGGTCCCTGCATAATATATTAAATGCTAATAGTTTAGCAAGTTGCTTTTTATAAAAATAAGGTAGAAACGATGTATATTTAGTCAATAAAAATCTACTAATAAACTTGTTAGTGTCGAAGAATGAAATAAAATTGTTATAACAAATACAACTGCATTTAAAGAAGTAAATTAAGTTTTTCAATATTCCTATTTTTGTTCTTTTGTTAATACATAGGACTATGGTAATGCACACAGAATAAAGTTACACCTTACCTTATAATGTAATGATTATACTTCTGTTAAATAGATTGCATCTTTTTTAGTGACAGATAGGCTGGCACCATAAAGAAATGACTGTTGACTGAGCGTTTAATGTAGTCGTTTTTAACTTCTACTGAAACCTACAGGTGTGGGTTACAAAGATGTATTCATGTTTTCAGACCAAATAGGTGTTTGGTCTCAAGGCATGAATGTGTTTTTGTTATTGTTATCAACCAAATAAGACACAGGCATAACTTCATGATCAGGGGAGGAGATGGTATCACTGTTGACTGACTCCAAATCACAAACAGCTGACAGGTTTCAGCGGTAATATTAAAGTTAACCTATTGAGTCTCAGTGACATACTGGTGGCATGACTCGATATATTTTATTACGTCTGGTATACCTGACAGATTAACTGTGATAAATATTTAATTAATGAATTTAAACTGCCGATCATTCCTTAATTTTCAGATTAATGGATGAGTCTGATGATAAGTAACCGCGATAATGAAAGCGGAAAAGGGTAGACTTCAAAACAAATACAGAGTGAGGGGGTGGAAGGGAGCCGGCGAGAGAGGCAAATCTACAAACACTCTTTTAATCGTAAGTCACAAAGTCCGAGGAGGGAGGTGTTGCGACAACGTGGATAACACGGGGAGTCGTAGCATCAAAACTCGGCATAATAATAAAAGTCCGAGGAGGGAGGTGTCGCGACAACGTGGATAACACGGGAAGTCGCGACATCAAAACTCGGCACCGTTAAATAAACTAAGTCAATTAATTAATAACCGCGTCTCGACAGTTTTAGATGTATTAAGTAATGTTAAAGGCGCATCGACCTCGCTATGAGAATATTGTATCAATAGATAAACTAAAACCATGTTTGGTATACGATAGAAATCATGATTCTAGTTAAGTAAATTCAGAGAAAGAATGTGATGATATTTCTAAAATAATGAATTGATAACATAATAGTTGTAACAGTGATTCTCACTGGTTGTTTTCAATAATTATATAATATTTCAGTGATTTAAAATAAATGTATGAATGCCATACATATTATGTAAAACAATTATAATAGCATTTTCTGCATGGCACCCAAAATATACAATAAAGTACCAAATAAATTTAAGGACCTTAATGTTAACGTATTTAAACGTAATTTAAGAAATTTATTATTTATTGCATAAATGCTAGTATAATATTAATGATCTCCTATGTGATAATCTTATATAATTTGTTTTCTTTGTTTTAATAATCGTCTATCATGATCTAATTTAATTTGGCATGTTCTTAATTATTGACTTATCTATTACTATTCTATTATTGGAAATGAATTATTAATTAATTAATTTTTATATTTATTGTACGGATTTGAACTAACCTATATATAATATATCTCACTTCATTGTTAAGAGACGCTTAATTGACATGTTAATTATAATATTAGATCCAGCATAATTTTAAAATTCTTATTAAGCATATACATTTGCATGTCTGACAAGACAGAGCATGTTGAGACAAAAAATACCTATCTGTAACACCTGATCGTACACATGTTGAGTCAAATAAATTTATCTTTAATAATAAGTTATAAATGTGTATGTGTATTGATAAAAATAAGCATTGTCTCTATGTAACAGGATATACATAATAATTTCTTAAGAAGTACATAAATGAAATACATTAAATTATACTTATTACGAATATAAACGACGGTACTTCAAGCGATTCATGGCCACAATTTTGTGCACGAATCGCTTGACCTGTTGTTGTTAAACATAATCTAAAGCGAAGGGTCTCGCTTTAACATCAGGATGGCCGAGCTGTTAGCAATTATAGGTAGAATATAATTATTATATAGAAATATTTAGTTAAATGTAGCAATGTAGAAGCATTATTTGAATATGTTTAATTGTATCCTTTATTTTCTGTTGGCAACACTGATTTTTCTCGACTGCCCCACTATGCTTGATAGTATAAAACTAACGCGCGGAACTATAACGGGCAGTCGTGCGTTGTGTGGCGATCGGATAAGTTTGAGAAGTAAAAGTATATTAAGTGGCGGATATTGCATTGAATTAAATCAGGTATGCATATTGTGTAACTATGTAAACTATTAATATAAAATATAATTATGTTACAATAATATTAAAGGAAATAAATACTTGAGAACTGATTCTGGAGTTTCCTTACATTAGTGTGCGTTATAGTGCGTAATTATTGTGATAATGCGGTTACTGTGCGGTTAATTAACGGCTGATTGTTTGTACATGTGAGTATTGCTAAAAGGTTTGTTAAAATAGTTAAGTTTCGATAATTGTGAAATAATAAAGTGATTTATAATCCCGTTATTCTTTTTTTTAATAATTTTCGGTTTTAGTCGCTAAAAATATCTTATGCATAATTTATAAAAATATTAGAATTCGCTACTCTATCTTCATATAAACTTTAACTGTGCAAAATTTCCTACTCCTCCGTCCACGCAATTTTCGTAAAAAGGGGTAGGTACAAAGTTTATGTTTCACGTATTAATATATGTATACTTAAAAAAAGCAAAGAGGTCACAAATTGATAATAGTGTTAATAGGGTTTGTATCTTTTTTGACGACGACAGTACCTACAATATCTGCCTTTATGCAAATCTGTCCTTCTGCTATTCCGGAATTTTATTTATTTATATATGGACAACCAACAAAGCATACACTAATTAAAACATCGTGATAAAACATGCGGATACATAATATAGTGCTTACTTACAGGCTGCCACGGCATGCATTAACAAAAAATAATTATATATATTTATCTATGCTCGTTTATGAAATTACAAAAAGTGAGTTTAAATACATTAAAACATCATACAAACAAATAATGGCATTTAAATTAAAAAAACAGTAATAATCATAACGACATGCATGCATACTCTGTAGGTGCATATAAATTATATTAAAAAAGGAAATTGAAATGACAATTATTAATTATTATAAAACTTAAATCTTAAAGGCTGACACAGTAATTTATATTATATTTTGCTTATCTGTCCTTTTGCTGCAGAGCGGTACAAGGCTCGATAATGGTCTCTATCTGTGATTGAATCGTGACAAATTACTGATATCTTTATAATTACACTAAACTTTGCTCGCGTAAATGTTGGAGCATTTTTCATTAGCAGATGAGCGTTGGTTATATTAGCAACAGCACTTTTTCCTGGATTAACAGTACCCTATGTCCTTTTCTGTATCCCTGACAAAGTGTATACAAAAATTCATGACGATCGGTCTAGTAGTTAAGGCGTGAAAGCGTATCAAACAAACTCGGATTTGCATTTATTATATGGAGATTATGAAAGACTCACCAATATCATCAATATCAGCTGTCTGTAGTAGAGCGGCGAGGGTGGGTCCAAGGCGCTCGCACAAAGGCAAGGTGGTATCCGACACCTGTCTCAGAGCGGTCTCAAGATTGAGCAGCACTGCCGACAAGCCTGTCATACCTAAGTTTTTCATTTCTTCTACCTGTACAATAGTGTTTTATTTTTTAATACTAATGACACAATTATGCTTAATTCATAATAATTATATTGTAAGAACTGAAGGAAAATTACGGACACAAAGTACCTACTTGTATATTTATACTTGAAATTAAATATATTATATTATAGTTAAATAATAAAATTCTTCTTTTTACCGATAGAACTATACCGGTATGACATTGTGTATACTAATTATATTGGGTAGTGATAGGTTCTTTCTTCATACATTTAAATTCTTAATAAATTCGAATTCGGTCAATGTATATTGGCTCCCGCGCACTTTTTAGTATACACTTAGGTATATTATAGTCTATAGTTATGTATGTGTTATTATAGTTGTATGTGTGAGTATACGTACATACTTAGGTATTCAGACGAAAAAAATAAACATCCCATTAATATGAAATTTAAGTCACTGATAGTACCTAAGCGTCCCAATGTAAAAGAAAGAAATATCTGGACAAATGAGATATACAATTTTAATGTCCACTTCGATTGTTCAAATAATTTAAATCATTTTTAATCTGAAGCATTAAATGTTCCTTGCTGCTATTTACTTCAACTACAAAGAGGAAATAATTTACAACTATGGCAATCAAAAGCAAGTATTTAGATCATTTTTACATATTTAAATTTATTTAAATTGTCTGCATATGTTTTGTGTCTGAAACAAGAATGATTATGAAGTATGTCGTACGTTCAGGTTTCTAATGGTATTGTTAAAAAATACTGGACGACAATCGAAACTGGTAAGCCGCGTACGGAATACGCTGTCCACGCGTACATTGGATACGCGTACAGCTCCTGTACGGACCGCCGCGAACCTGAACGCGAGTTCAATCAATCTATAGCGCTACGCGAACCCCGCCAGTCATCCGCCATGACTCCGAGAAACATAGCGTTTGCGTGCACCACCACTCACTGCTGCGGCATTAATCATTATTCAATACCTACATTTTAAATAAGAAAAAGAGAAACAAACGGCAACCTAGATGGTGGATGGAAAAATTGTATCGTGAAAGATTACAGTGTGGAAATAGGCTTAGGCAAGATATAAAATTTGAAAATTTTGTGAGAATGATTTCGCAAGAATTTGAAATCATTCTTGAAAAGGTTGAGCCTGCAATAAAAAAGTAATACAAATTTTCGAGAAGTTATCACAGCCAGATAAAGGCTTTCCGTGACGTTAAGGTTCTTGGCCACCGGGGACTCATATACAAGTATACAATATCTGTTTCGCATATCTAAACAGTCCATGTCTACTATTGTTATTGAAGTTATGTGATGTAATTATCAAGGCTCTTAAGGGTCATGTAAAGGTAAGTTAAGAATAAAAGCGTTTATGTTTATCTCCATATTTATTATTTACTTAGAAATGAAATTTAAAATAGATTAGAATAGTTGCAATTAAGAGCAATAAAATGTTAGAAAATTAGAATTTTTATTAAATTTTAATAAAAATAATTCTCTGAATTATTCTTCTCCTTCTTGAACGTAACGTAATAATTCATAAATTTCGTTTTGAGCATCCTCCGCTTCCCTTTGAGGTTCCGGTTTGTGCAGTTTGTGATGGACTTGGCGTGTCGCGGTAATTACTTTGGTGCGAGGTAGAGTTGGTTAAGTTCGTTGAACAGAGACTGGTATAATACCCGTATGATTGACCTGGTTGCTTGAAAAATAATATTATTAATAGCATGTTTATGCATAAGCATGTTTTACCAGCGAAAATATTCGCGAATCGTATTTTCTCAATTCGTGCACAATGTGGGTCCCAATACAAGTGTAACAGTCTTCTTCCTTGGATAGATATTGTACACTGTGCTTGAGTAATCTGCTTCTGTTAATTTTACATCACTCTCATCGTTATTACGGCGCCTTTTATTTCTGAATGATGTGTTGTGCTGTTGTTGTGTGGATGATGCAGAATTACTTGGTGCTTGTTGTATGGATGATGAAGCATTACTAGGCGCTTGTTGTGTGCATGAAATCAAATCACTGAGTACTTGTTGTGTGGTTGAGACAGAATCATTGGCTACTTGTTCATCGTTTGATATAGATTCATTCACATTCTGTGGGTTGCTGTTGCTAGTAGCTATCTGAAAATTAAAAAAAGAAAATCATTAACTTCGATGAAATACTTTGTTACAGCTACCCGAGACGGAGAATGAATGGTTAGCCGTTGTAAAAGAATTTGAAGAAAAGTGGAACTTTCCTCATGCAATAGGCGCAATGGACGGCAAACGTGTTTGCCTTCAAGCACCATTAAATAGTGGCACGGAATTTTACAATTACAAACATTTTTCTAGCATTGTATTATTAGCCTTAGTTGACGATGACTACATTTGTATGTACCTTAATGTTGGATATGAAGGGCGTATATCAGATGGAGGTGTTTTTAAAAACGCTTCCTTGTACAGGAACCTTGAAAACAAAAGTTTAAGTTTATCAAAGCCTGAAATATTACACTCGTTACAATGTGAAGGTACCCTATATGATTCTGTATGATAAAGCATTTGCCCTAAGTGAATTTACCATGAAACCCTTTTAGGGTAATCCAGAAAGAGGATCTATAGGATCTATCTACTTAAATATAGGAGATCATTTAAACTATCGCGTTTTGCATGTTTATAAAAAACATATATAAGGGATTTTAACGCGAAAAACATGTTTTTTAAATATCTTTTATTTCCTTCAGTCTGTTTGTGACCACGGCCGGTGTAATCCATGCCGAAACGTCAAGCCAAAAGGTATTTTAAAAAGGATGTTTTTCGTGTTAATATCCTGTATATTTGTATTTTATAGGCGATCAAGCTATCACATTAAAAATCAGCTGTTTCATATAAAAACTAAAAACCCCATAAAGAAGCTGGTCCATTTTCTCAGACACCCCGTATAAATATAACGTTAATAACTAAATAAATATTAGATCTTTACCTATGAAATTGCCGTTTTTATGAAATAAATTAAGCGTATTTTTTCTATATTTTTTACTTCTATTAATCAAAGTAATCACCCATGCAATCAATGCATATTTGCCAACGCATTGGTAGCTTATTGATCTTCTACTTGAAGAAATCAGATGGACGGGAGGCAACAAATTCTTCAAAGGCATTTTGTACTGCCTCTTGGGTATTGTATTTTTTCCCGCCAAGAAGTTATCCAAATTCTGGAAAAAGTAGAAGTCTGTAGGCGCAAGGTCTGGTGAATACGGCGGATGACGGAGAACTTACAACCTCAGCTCTTGTAGCTTGGAGACCGTCTGCTGTGCAGTATGAGGTCGCGCGTTGTCGTGTAGGAGCAGTGGAACCGAACGATTGACCAAAGCTGGTTGGAGACGTGCGAGCTTCTCCATCATTGTGTTCAGTTCTTCACAGTACACATCTGCAGTAATGCTCGTCCCGTTTGGTAAGAAGCTGTGATGAATTACACCGGCGTTAGACCACCAAACAGTGACCATCACTTTTCTAGGGGTAATTTTCCGTTAAGGGCATTGCTTGGGTGCTGAACCAGGGTCCAACCAACTTGCTGAGCGCTTACGATTGTCGAACAGGATCCATTTCTCGTCACAAGTAACAATGCGGTTCAAAATTCCTTCATTTGTATGCCTGTTGAGCAGTGCAAGGCACGTCTCGACGCGTACTTCGCGCTGGCGATCATTGAGTTCGTGGGGTACCCATTTGTCAAACTTTATTACCAATATTGTTTTGATGCTAACGTCGAAAGCTGCTGCTAATTCAGCGGTAGATTGAGTATCATCAGCTTCCGCAATCGCCTTTAAAATTCGTCATTGTCAACCAAAGTTTTGGACGACCACGGGGTTCATTTTTCAGGTCAAAATTTACAGAACGGAAGCGGGCAAACCAATAACGGGTGGTGCGTTCGTTTGTAGTGTTCGCTCCGTAAACGTCGTTGATGTCGTGTGCCGCTTGTGCCGCTTAGCTGCCACGACGGTACTCATACTCCATAATTACTCGAATTTTTAACGTATCGTTAATGACGAAAAATGTTCGAATGCGATGAAAACAAAACACTAACTATTAAACAATTTTAGAAAAGAATTCCATGATTTTAAAATAAAATCAATTTGAAATTAGAAACATCAGCCAAAAGAAAATATTTTGGTTTGAAATGGCCAGTACGGCAGAACGGCAATTTCATAGGTAAAGACCTATTATAATGTAATTACTTACAGCAGTCTCCGTTGTTGGCAGAGGTTTGTCCTTATCATTTAGAAATGTTAAATATTCGGATGCAAACCATTTCGATTTATATACATCATTAGTTCCTGTAAAAATATAGGCTATAATAAATAATAATAATAATAAATAATAATAATAATAATAAGATTTGTAAAAAAACTGGCCATTTGTTATTAAGGTAGGGAATAAATATGTCTACTTCTTTATTATAAGTCATTGTATAAAATGCGTAAATAAGTAATTAAAAGAATTACCTGATCCTGTTACTAAACTTTATTTGAATTTGTTCCTTTCTTTTCTATTTGTTGCTAATGAAGTATTCATCTTTTTTTTAAATAATTCTATTGGACTTTTCACTTTATTTGAAACTGCCTTCCATGCATCTTCGCGTAAATCGTTATTTCGATAGTTAATTAGCGTGCTATCCAACAAAACCCCGTGAAATTTGTAAAGTTGAATCAATCTGACAATATTTTCATTATTGAAACTAGATGAACACACGATGTCTATTCATTTTGCCGTCCAAATATAGCGAACCCGGGCGTGCGCCTCCCCTTTGACGCGCGACCAAAAACCGACTGACGGTGCGGCGGCTCGCACTGCGAGCTAGCTCGCGCGGCACGCGTTCCCCAAGAGTGTACGCGTAGCTGCAAGTATGGACATGACGTTCCAGGACACGCGTAACCAACTACGCGTATCAATGTACGCGCTGTCCGAAAAAATATCTTACCTGGTGTCGAACAAGGCGATCGATCAAAGATGCCATGGCGTCGAAGGCTTTTGTTTGTTTTTTATATCTAGCGGGGTCACCGCCACGTTTTGCAAGCCATTTTTTGACCAGGTCATCAATAACGTCATATTGAGAACTGATTCTGTAATTATGACAAAATGCATGTTATAAAATAAAATTATCTTTTTATTATTGTTATATCACTTGTTAATATTTTAGTAACTGGGTCAAAGCAAAGCTTTAGGGCAGGACTATTACCTTATTAACGTTGATATTACTTCATAAAAGAGGTTACGCGATACGGGACACCATTTTAAAATAATGGACTATCATTATTTTAATGGCAATTTATAGGCAATTGCATTGTTTGACAAAAGTCAGCATACATTTACCTACTTTTATATTAACCGAACAATGAATTTTACTTATTCATTTGATTTTCATCAGAACAGCTGCAGGCTACTTTTACAAAATAAGAGACAATTATTGATACATAATATGTTATATACTACCTAAAAACTATACCTCTAAACACAGACTTCTCGCAGTACACCAGACATACTGACATAGTTATCTGCCATCCATCCGCAAACAAGTCACAATCTGGATTTGACTCCAAGAGGACGTAAAGTGCTCTAGGAATCGATGAATCATAATGAGCTACATCTCCAACTGTAGTTATTGGGCACAAATCAAAAGAAAATATGTCGACAAATGAACATACCCTTCGATTATATCCGGCAGCAAGCTGTTAACATCAGCGAGCAATTCTTGTGCTTCATCGCGCGATATGCGCAGCTCGTCCAGTGCGTCGTATAGAAGTTTCATTACATTAACATCGCACACAACATCCGTTTGCGATTGTAATGGCGTTCTGGGTAAAACAAAACAGTATTAGCATATAACCAAGTGTTAAATCTTCTGGGTTTTAAAGTAATAAAACAAACCGTTATGTTTCACGATAACTTTTATTTTATGGTACAATCACTATTTAATACTATAAACCAACTCGATTCGTAGCTCAACAGCGACTGACTGTTCTTACTTACCTAAAATGGAAAATAAAATAAAATAACAAGCACTCAACTGACTAAAAAACGTTATTTTGTAACAACTGCCAGATATGTCAATTGAGTGACCGATATACAGGGTGTCCAAGAACCTGGCGTCCAACTGGATTCCCACGATGCCCCAAGTTCTAACAGTACTCAGAAAAATATTTTAAAAAATCCACCCCATGTACTTACAGAATTATACTGATTTCAAAAAAAAAGGGGAAATGAGCACCCTGTGACATACTTTTGAATGCTGTGACTGCTAATGCTGATAATTTCGATATTTCTTGGAGGTTTTGTAATCTAGGGTATTGCTGTGTCTAAATAGAATGTAAAAATAAAGTACTTATTGTACCATTTTAAAATAAAATATTATTTTAACTAAAGGTGATATGGAAAACTATTGAATTTCGCAACTTTGACCGACTGTAGTGTAAAAAAAATGTACCAAAATAGTATGGCAAGTGACGTCAAATTTTGACGCGTTTATTCCTCTTTTTAAAAAGGTATAATACTTACACATTAATTTGAAAAAAAAAAATTTTGATAATATTTTTACTCAACAACCCAATTTTTACGATGTCTTACAGAATTCTTAGAAAGAAAAATTTACGACGAATTGAATCTAACCTCTAAAGAATTACTGTTGTATGCTCATAAAAATAACAACAGGCCTCTCAAAAAACAGGTTAGACCGTAAGGGACGGTATGTGCATGCATCTCACCATAGTGATTCGTTATTACAACAGGAGGGAGCAAGACAGAAACTATCTTTGCGATTTGCTGGTTCTTCTTTATGGTACCCCATTATTCAGGTAAGAGTGAGGGAGAAAAAGGTTAGAGGTGCGAGTGAGATAGATAGTGACGCTATCTGGGATCGTGCTATTTAGGATAACAGTACGGTCAGTACGCGTCACTGCCTCCTGCCGTTACTACGCACCTCTCTCTTATTGTTACCATTGATCACGTACTACGATTTAAAGCTTTGTTTATTGGACTCGATTACTCTTTGTGCTCTGGACTTTGAAACGAACTCTTTACGACGACCTTTGCCTGTGTTTGGACAGTTTGTGTTTTGTGTGTGCTACCATGGCGACCTACACTCCGCAAGAATACGCAAATATGCACTACATTTATGGAGAATGTAGAGGTAATGGACGAGCTGCAGCGAGACTTTACAGAGAAAGGTATCCGAGGGCTACGCGATATCCCGACCATCGAGTTTTCATTAATGTGCACAGATCACTATGTGACGGGCGGTTCCCCAATCAAGTAGCTGGTGAAGGACGACCCGTAAATGACTTCATACGCGATGAAGTTTTAGAGGCGGTGTCGGCAAATCCAAGTGTACGGTCTCACTACCGTACATTGCTGCCTACACGACAAGTTGCAAGGCGCGTGTAGCTGCGCGCTCAGCATTTATCGTGTGCTACTTACTATAAATTAGCGATACAACAAAATGTATGGACTCAGTTGAACGTTAACAAACATATTATATAAACTAACTTTACGAGTGCATTAAGAGAAAGAATTAGTCTTATTTTTACTGTAACTTGTCTTCTTATACTTTAAATAAATTATTCACGTTATAATTCTTTTCTCTACTACTTCAACATCTTATTATAGTGTGCGGAGTTACTAACTAAACATCCCGTACATTAAATGGTCCTTCGAGCCGGATTGTTTGGGTAAGTGTATTTCTTGCTATAACAGCGAATCGGCTTTTCTGGCCTTCCACAAGCGGATCCCACCAGATAAGTTGAGAAGGCGCGCATACTGTAGCGGAAGTACAAGTGCCCTGAACAGACCTTTAAAGAACCAAGCACTAACAACTGCGTCCAAGAACATCAACTACTACTAGACTACAACTACTACTACTCATATTGCCCGAGCTACAACGTGAACTGCGAGTGGTTCGAAGCAACAAGGGAACTAACTGGGACACAACTACGTGTTCATTACAGCATCTTCAACAGCGTATTCCAGCTAACTAGTCGAGCTTAAAGTCACAAAAATGAGTGACATTACTGCACAGACTGAAGTTTTCGAGTCAATCAAGCGTCTTTGTAGTAACTATCAAAAGGACAGTGTGACTCGGAAAAACAAGGAATACTTAACTCAAAGATTGATAACATTGGAAAATCTTTGGCAAGACTTCACGAGCAGACACCAAAAACTCGTGGAAAAGGAGGACAAAGGAATCCAGTATTTCACAGGAAATATCTACGAAAAAACAAAACATCTTTATGATGCTACAAGAATTGACATCCTACAACGTTTGTTGGCGTCAGAAGGAAAACAAGCAGATGTTGTCATCCCACATTCTCAGGGAAGTGACACTAAAACCAAGGAGCTCCTGGAGCGTCAAGAATGTCACCTGAAAGCCCTGGATCGAGCAATGTCAAAAATTGATATTGACAACATAACGGAGAAATGGGAACTGGAAGATCATTTGGGTGTCCTGAAAAACAAATGGGAACTAGTAGAAAAATGTCACTGGGAGTTAGAAGCCATTTTGAAAGGTTCAAACGAAGTATACAACGATTTGTTTGCCAATAAAGAACGCCAGTACGATATTATGAAAAGGTCTCTCAACGCAAAAATATGGGCCAACGCTCATTATCAAAAATCAGCACCAAGGATTCAATTACCTGAGTTCACTGGTAACTACAATCAGTGGCTCACATTCAAAGAGATGTTTTTGGAAACAATACATAATAATACAGTTTTTTCAAAATCACAGAAAATGCAGCATCTAAAATCTAAGCTGAAAGGAGAAGCTGAAAGACTAGTCCAACACTTAGTCAGCGCAGAAAATTATGAAGCTTGTTGGGACATTCTCACTCAGCGATATGATAACAAAAGACTGCAATTTACCAACTTAATGAATATCTTAGTGCATTTACCTACTATTCAGCACCCTAACGCATCGGTGCTTAAGAAAATGCATGATGTGATTAACGAATGTATCAATAGCATGCAGAACATCGGCCTTAATATAATAAGTGCGGGTCCGATTATTGTATACTTAATGGCACAAAAATTAGACACGACATCTCAATCAGAATATACACGCGAACTACAGAACCAAAAAGAAGTGCCTAATTTGGAAGAATTCCTTGCATTCTTGGAGAAAAAGTTCATGGCATTAGAAGCAGCAAAAGGATATCAAAAGGATTTTTCGAATCAACTAAAACAGACTTTTAATAACAAGATAAAAGGAGGTCCTAGTAAACAGACATCGGAAAATAACAAAAGAGATGTTTTTTCAAGAATATATCACACATCATTCGGTAAATGTTTATTGTGCAAAGGCCCTCACGTGCTTATGCAATGTCCTAAGTTCAACGACATGGACACACGTGATAGGAATGACACAGTGAAGAAATTACAAGTGTGCAAAAACTGCTTGTATAAACATAATAATGCAGAATGCACGTCAAACAAAACTTGCAGAGAATGCAATAAACCACATCATACGTTACTACATTACACAACGCAAAAAATAACTTCAAGATTTAGCACAGCCAATACGGGTCAACGCTCTCAAACACGTGATCATCAAACAGCATCTTCTACTGACCAACATAGCACATATCATCTGTCGAACCCCAACCTGACGGAAGTTTTACTAACTACAGTCGAGCTTCAAGTAAAAACTTCGAAAGATGATTTCATAACTTTGCGGGCCTTATTAGACCAAGGGTCTCAGATAAATCTAATTTCGGAAAACGCAGCTCAACGACTGAAACTACCTAGAAAAAGGCTAAACGCAACAATTTCGGGCGTAGGAACAGTTTCAGGTGACTGCAAGGGACGGCTAGAGTTGGAGTGTAAATCGTGTTGTACTGACTTTACGTTCCTAACAAGCGCTCTAATCATTAAACAAATTACAAACAACTTACCAATCAAATCTTTCGAAAAAAGCGACTGGCCCCATATACAGGGATTGAAACTAGGCGACCCTGACTTCAATATATCACGGAACGTGGATTTACTACTTGGAGCAGACATCTACTCTCAAGTATTATTAGAAGGCGTCCTTAAAGGGGACACTCAAATGCCGATAGCCCAGCAAACACAACTCGGCTGGATTCTATGCGGCAAGTTGACAACTTTCAACTGCCATGTAGCAGTGGTTGATCTTGACGATTTGAAGAAGTTTTGGGAGACAGAGGATATTATACAAAATGATGGAGACTCTTCCAAGGACGACTGGTGCGAGGCTTATTACAAAAAAACTACCGAAAGGACTTCCGAAGGAAAGTATGTCGTGAAAATGCCTTTAGCACCGGGTTATGAAGAAAAACTGGGAAAGTCGAAACCAATTGCAATCTCTCAGTTTATGCAGCTTGAAAGAAAATTTGAGAAAAATGCCAAACTTGCATTAATGTACAAGGATTTCATACAGGAATATATTGAATTAGGTCATATGAAACCTACGAACTCGACATCAAATTTTCAACATTTCTTACCGCATCACGGAGTACTGAGAGAACACTCAACAACAACAAAGTTAAGAGCCGTCTTTAATGCGTCGCAAAGAACCACCGGCGGCTGTAGTCTTAATGATGTGATGGAAAAGGGTCCTAATCTGCAAAAGGACATTCAGGCCTTAATCATACAGTGGCGTAGTTATAAATATGTCTACACTGCAGATATAGAAAAAATGTACCGTTGCATATGGTTACATCCCGAACAACAACCACTCCAGAACATTATATGGCACAACAAACCAACTGACAACCTGCAGACGTATCAACTATGCACATTGACATATGGTACAAAAAGTGCACCTTGGCTGGCGATGCGAACGCTGAAACAATTGGCGTTAGACGACGGTTACAAGCATCCCGAGGCTGCGGAAATTCTATCGAGTCATTTCTTCGTTGATGACCTAATTAGCGGCAATAACTCGATAGAAGACGGCAAGGATATTCAAACCTCCATTATACGATTGCTAAAAGGAGGGGGAATGAATCTACGCAAGTGGTCGAGCAACAATCCCGAGCTTTTACGAAACTTGACAAATGATCAAATATCAAAGAATATTTTCGATTTTAAGAGTGACGAAGCAACGAAAACTTTGGGCTTAGGCTGGAACCCGAAAAATGACGTCTTTATATTTAATTGGAATTTAGATGACTCAACTCGCAAGGAATGTCTTACTAAAAGAAACTTACTATCGCAAATTTCAAGACTGTACGATCCTTTGGGTTGGCTTGCACCTATTACTGTGCTAGCCAAACTACTATTCCAAAGGGTGTGGATGACTAAATGTAGTTGGGATGCTAACCTACCCCTTGAGATTCAAAAGGAATGGTGCCACCTAAGTAAAGAACTACATTTAACTAAAAACTTGAAAGTAAACAGATGGATTGGCAGTACACAGAAAAACATACAGCTACATGGGTTTTGCGATGCAAGCGAGAAAGCATGCTCATGCGTCATATATACACGAGTAACTGACGAAAAGGGAAATCCTAAAATCACAATACTAGTGTCAAAGACAAGGGTGGTACCAGTTACGCAAAAAACGACACTACCTAGACTGGAACTTTGCGGAGCACTCCTACTCGCTAAACTCATGGATAAAGTAAATAAATCGCTACCAGAACTCGAGATTACAACTTATGGTTGGTGTGACTCAAAGGTGGTACTAGCTTGGCTTCAAGGTGATACGTCGAAATGGGAAAGATATGTATCTAACAGAGTCGCAAAAATATTAGCTGTGATGCCCCCTCAACAATGGCGTTACGTGCGATCAGACACCAATCCCGCTGACTGCGCTTCACGAGGTTTATTGCCTAGTAAAATACTGAAGTTTGATTTATGGTGGGACGGACCTGCATTCCTGAAAAACTTTAAGGAATTGGAGACGCCATACAACATGAATTGCTATTACACTACGAAAATAGCGCGCAGAATTGAACCCACGAACGGCAGTACGCAAGCTAACAAAACCGAACATTTTATTTATAACTTATTAAATAACAATAGTTCATTAACTCGAGTTACAAGAATTACCGCTTGGATTTTGCGCTACATTGCATCACTTCGACAAAAATTACGACCTAGCGAAATTTACTTAACAACAAATGAATTAAAAATATCAGCGGAATATATATTAAAGTGTGTTCAGCAAGTCGAGTTTGAGCAAGAATATAAACAACTGAAACAAAACAACTCGGTGTCAACTAAAAGTAGCATTTACAAGTTGAAACCTTATCTAGACAAGATGAGTATCATTCGTGTTGGCGGCAGACTACAGTATTCGGATCTACCTGCTAGTATGAAGAACCCAGCTATAGTGCCCTACTCTGGTCGCTATACCCAACTGCTTATCCTCCACGCACACATGATAACACTACATGGAGGGGCCCGGCTGACGCTTACCTATATACGACAACGGTATTGGATAATTTCTGGGAACCGGGCTGTGAAAGCAAGAATACGTCAATGTGTAAGGTGCCATAGGTTTAGAACAACTGACAACGCCCAGCTTATGGCAAGCCTTCCGAAACAACGAATTACACCGAGTCGCCCATTCACCCACACTGGGGTTGATTTTACTGGTTATGTGGATGTAAAGCTGAATAAGGGACGAGGAGTTAAGACTTCAAAAGCTTACATAGCAATATTTGTTTGCATGGTGACTAAGGCCGTGCATATCGAATTGGTATCGGAACTCAGCACGGAAGCTTTCATTGCAGCCTTTCAAAGAATGTGTGCGAGGCGAGGAACTCCTACACATATGTACTCTGACAACGGTACTAACTTCGTTGGTGCATCAAAGGTGCTGAAAGAAGAATTTAAGCATTTCAAACAGCTACTTTCTCCCGACTTCTTTGACGAGATCGCCAAATTGGAAGTTCAGTGGCACTTCAATGCTCCCGCTTGGCCAAGTGCGGGTGGAATATACGAAGCAGCCGTGAAATCCTTGAAACATCATCTACGACGAGTCATGGGAGAACAAAAACTCACCTGGGAAGAGCTTAGCACACTTTTAGCAAAAATTGAAGCCTGTATGAATTCAAGACCTCTATGTCCGCTTACAGAAGATCCAGAGGAATTCTACAACACGCTCACCCCAGGCCACTTTCTTACTGGCAGTGCTACGCTGTCGTTACCTCAACCGCAGCCCGATGACAGGAACATGGATTTGAGAAAACGTTGGCAGCTAACAGAGCACATGCTTGACCAATTCTGGAAATCGTGGTCCAATGATTATTTGACTATGCTTCAAACTCGCTGCAAATGGAACAAAGAAGTGCATAACCTCAAACAAAATGACCTCGTACTCATCAAAGAAACGAACCTTCCTCCCGGCAAATGGGTAATGGGACGGGTTATGGAAACTCACCCCGGCAAAGACGGTTTAGTACGAGTGGCCACCCTTAGAACAAAAACGGGCTTAATAAAACGCCCAACTGTCAAACTATCACCACTGCCTATAGAAGATAAGTTGCCAATACCTGAGCAAACCAGTCAAGAAAATACACTGAAAAAACCCAGAGCGAACAGTATAAAAAGAAGGCCTATATTTTCATTTGCAACACTATTAACTATGATATTTACTTTTATTCTGGGAGCAAGTTGTTTGAGCAATATATCCACCACCCGTATTACTGAGTTGGAACCAGAGCGCCCTATTTACTATGACGAAATCGGCAAAGTACAACTGATTCATGACGAATGGATTCTTTTGATGTACTATAACCTAACTACTTATTGGCAAAGCACATATCAAATCAAGAACTACTTGAAACATGTCAACAGTATTTGTGAAAAGCTGGACCCTAATTATTGCCAATCTACTGTTCAACAACTACAACATGAGACGGATATCTTAGACAAGTACAACGAGATGCTGTTACTGCCGCAAAAACACATGCATATGCGAAGGAAACGTGGTCTAATAAACGGAATCGGCTACTTAGCAAATAACTTATTTGGTGTACTAGATGAGCGTTTTGCAGCCAAATATGAAGACGATATTCGAAATATCCAAGAAAACGAGAAATACCTATTTCAACTTACAAAAAACCAGACATCTATAATCAAAATTGAGAATGAAATATTGAAGAAAAATGGAGACAATATTCAACGGCAGTTTGATTCCATTAACAGTTTTATGAATAAAACTAATTTAAGTCTAACGAAAGTAGAAAATGAAATGCAAATATTGATGGCTGCCAGCTACTTTGGCACAACCTCAGTAATGGCTTATTTTCTCCTAAATAATCTCAGAAATGTACAAGACATGATCTTCAACTCGATCTCACAAATTTATAAAGGAACCATGGATATGCATCTTCTCACGCCTGATAACTTTGCTAGGCAGCTGAACGACATTGCAGGAAAGTTGCCGAAAACTTTGTCGCTACCTATTGATAACGCACTTGAGGTCAAAGATCTCTATAAAATGCTATATGTAAAGGCACGAGCCACTGAAAGCTATGTTCTATATGAGATACATATTCCACTTCTCTGTGACGAAGAATTTATATTGTATCAAATAATACCGATACCAATGATTCGCAACGGGACACCACAGTCGATTAAACCAACTTCAACACATATAGCCATCAACCTAAGGAAGAAATCATATATTAGTTTAAATACTGAAGACTTAAAGCAGTGCATACAAGGTATCGCTTATAGCTTTGTGTGTAACGCTGTCCTGCCGGTGTTCGAGTTACATAACAATAATTCGCCGTGCGAAGCAAAAATGATAAGTCAACGCACGACTTCGGCATGCGACCTATATCGCTCACCTTGCGCTGAAGCCTGGATCAAGTTACATGTTTCGAACAGCTGGCTTACCACGTGCTGTTACGGACAATGTTCGTTTCAAACAATATGTGACGATGACATAACTATACATACAATAACAAACACGAATTTGATAACGCTTGGACAGAATTGTATTGTTCAATCTAAAGGACTTACTATTTATTCGCATAACACATACAGAAGCAATATTAAAGTTACACCTACTCTACTGCCATTTTCACTGAATTCATCAGCGAATAAACTCATAAGCTTGACCATACAACGTACTCCGAAAGCTATATGGGCCGTCGATCCTGAACAAAATGAGCTTAATCGGCAAATCAAGCAGCAGGAGGAACAAGAAAGTCGTCCGTTAAATTATATATCCAGTCATGATATTCACCAATACAGCATTTGTTATATACTACTCGGGTTATTCGTCATAGTCGCTTTAGTATGGATTATAAAAAGATTCTGCCGAAAACAGCAAGCCAAATCAACAAACCCTAATGATATCTATCCTATCAAGACATAGAATCTGTTGATCGAACGAAGCAAACGAATTTGGAGCCAACGAACGCGATGGAACTGACTTCGGCAGTGCCGCATACATCCCAGGCCGGCGGCAGACCAGGGAAGACGCAACCTGACCTCCCTCGTAGAAACAACCCAAGATTTACGTTTTATTAGAATTTTAATGTTTTATACTCTATTTTTTTATAGCTATCAATTTTTTTGTATGTAGATTTTATTGTTTGCTTTGTACAGGCTGTCGTCTTTACTCTTAATGCACAACTCTTTTCTTCCTTTTGGGGTCGGTAATATGTACGGTCTCACTACCGTACATTGCTGCCTACACGACAAGTTGCAAGGCGCGTGTAGCTGCGCGCTCAGCATTTATCGTGTGCTACTTACTATAAATTAGCGATACAACAAAATGTATGGACTCAGTTGAACGTTAACAAACATATTATATAAACTAACTTTACGAGTGCATTAAGAGAAAGAATTAGTCTTATTTTTACTGTAACTTGTCTTCTTATACTTTAAATAAATTATTCACGTTATAATTCTTTTCTCTACTACTTCAACATCTTATTATAGTGTGCGGAGTTACTAACTAAACATCCCGTACACCAAGCATCTCTGTGCGAGGAATAGAAGCTGATACGGGGATACCGAAGAGCACAGCACACAGTATTCTCCAAAAAGAAGAATATCATCCGTACCACGTACAGCGAGTGCAAAGTCTTTTACCTCGAGACTATCCGAGCCGAGTCGCGTTTTGTGAAACAATCCTGCAAAAACATCGAGAAGACGAAAACTTTATCGACAAAATTTTGTGGTCAGATGAATCTACATTTAAGAAGGATGGCTACATGAACCTACACAACTTGCACGAGTGGCATGTGGAAAATCCGCACTTGATGCGAGAAGATAGATCCCAGTACCGGTTCAAAGTGAACATGTGGACCGGTATTCTCTGTGGGAATATTATTGGTCCATTTGAGATGCCCGAGAATTTGACTGGCGAATCATATTTAAATTTTCTTCAAAATGATTTGCCAAACTTACTAGAAGAGACCCCACCAGATATGTGGTTCCAACACGACGGCTGTCCAGCACATTTTCGCGTATCCGTTAGAGAGTTTTTGGACGAGCAATACCCGAACAGGTGGATTGGGCGATCAGGAACAATCCCGTGGCCAGCCCGCTCACCTGACTTAAATCCGCTGGATTTTTTTTTCTGGGGAACTATGAAGGAGCTCGTTTATGCGAAGCCCATTAATGACATCGCTGACCTTCGTGAGAAGATAACACAAGCAGTGCAGGTGATACGTCAAAAAAGTTACTCGCGAAACATAAAGCGGTCCTTTTTAAGGAGAGTGAGAGCTTGTATTGCCGCGGGTGGTCAACATTTTGAACATTTATTGTAATAAAATATCTTTAAACTAACATTCTTTGCTTTTATTCTACTGGGAACCCATCTACCTGTGTGTATTTCCTTCTTGCTCACTCTTGGAACCGAAGTAAATAATAGTAGTAACATAACAGTTTCTAAGATAAGAAAGGGTCCGACAGTTACCGTTAGTAGGTAGGCACTTCGTAAAAATTGGGTTGTTGAGTAAAAATATTATCAAAATTTTTTTTTTCAAATTAATGTGTAAGTATTATACCTTTTTAAAAAGAGGAATAAACGCGTCAAAATTTGACGTCACTTGCCATACTATTTTGGTACATTTTTTTTACACTACAGTCGGTCAAAGTTGCGAAATTCAATAGTTTTCCATATCACCTTTAGTTAAAATAATATTTTATTTTAAAATGGTACAATAAGTACTTTATTTTTACATTCTATTTAGACACAGCAATACCCTAGATTACAAAACCTCCAAGAAATATCGAAATTATCAGCATTAGCAGTCACAGCATTCAAAAGTATGTCACAGGGTGCTCATTTCCCCTTTTTTTTTGAAATCAGTATAATTCTGTAAGTACATGGGGTGGATTTTTTAAAATATTTTTCTGAGTACTGTTAGAACTTGGGGCATCGTGGGAATCCAGTTGGACGCCAGGTTCTTGGACACCCTGTATATAAAATATTCTAAAAACAAGTTTCAATCAACCCATATTATATAAATAACTAGATATATTCTAAAAGTACATACATGTTAAAATCAAGACATAATAATAACTAAATAACTGGCAACACTAAGTAACGTCTGTGTATTTTTTGAGAAAAATATTTTATTTTCAGTTTAGTTTATTTTTGGTATAAATCCATTTAGTTTCAAATCATTTAAAAACAATAAGACGCTTTGCACAATAAACATAAAAAATTACAGGCATAAAAGCAAATATTCATCAGAATTAAGTATTACAAATAAAATGACAACGTCAAAAATGAAAATTTTCACAGAGACTGAATTTAACTTTATTAAAAATACAAGATGTTAACAAGAGCCAGATCTAGAGCCGCACCGCTACCACCTCCGGGTTCGTCGCTTAGCTCCGCCTCGCAGCTGTCGGTACATCGATCAGAATCGCCGGCCGCAAATTGGAAATCGCCAGGACCGGACGGACTGCACAATTTCTGCCTGAAATGGCTGCGTAGCTCACATGCTTGTTTGGCTGCTCAATTTCAATCTGCCCTAAAATCTGGGTCGTTACCAGATTTTATGACCACGGGAATAACCCACCTACTCCATAAAACAGGTAGTACCAACGAGCCCGATAATTATAGACCGATAACATGTTTGCCATCGATCTATAAGCTTCTTACATCTATTTTGAGAGTCAAGGTATCTAAACATATTGATACAAATTCAATAATGTCAGCTTCTCAGAATGGATGTAAGAAGGGGGCTCGCGGCACTAAGGAGCTCCTCCTCATTGATATGGCCATTAGCCAACAGGTTCGCCGTAAATAAAGGGATCTGGCGGCATGTTGGATAGATTATAAGAAAGCGTATGATTCGGTGCCTCATACATGGCTTTTGAGGGTGTTAGAGTTGTATAAAGTAAACGCAACTCTGCGCACCTTTTTGAAGTCATGCATGGGGCAATAGAAAACGGTTCTTAGCTATCCAGGATGTCAACAGATCCCTGGGAATGGCGAACTGATAAAAATTGATCGGTGTATATTTCAGGGCGACAGCCTGAGTCCTCTTTGGTTCTGCTTAGCATTGAATCCTCTTAATACATTACTAGAGGGTCCAGGGCTAGGTTACAGGTTACATAGAGGTGGTGGAGTGATATCCCACTTGTTGTATATGGATGATTTGCCCACACTAAATCACAGCTGATGGATTTACTTAAAGTAACTGAAACTTTTAGTAAGTCTATCAGTATGGATTTTGGTGTGGGCAAATGTGCTGTCATCCACGTAAAGCAAGGAAGGATAGTGGAATCCGAAGGAACACAACTTTCGGATTCCATTAACCTACGATCACTTCTTGTAACCGATACTTACAAGTACTTGGGTATGTCACAGGCGTTAAGTATCAATGAGGCTGACATGAAGCAATCGTTGCAGGAGCGTTTCTTTGGTCGCCTGAAAAAAGTTTTAAATATTCTTTTATCAGGTGGCAACAAGGTGCGCGCTTGTAACGGTTGGGTCATGCCGGTGCTCATGTACTCCTTTGGCATACTTAAGTGGACTCAGACTGAACTGGATGCCCTGGACCGGTGGGTCCGACCACTTTTGACGGCATACCGAATGCATCATCCACGTTAGTCTGTGATGAGACTGTATATCCCGCGGAAATGTGGAGGCCGAGGCTTTCTGAATGCCAAGGCCCTTCATAACCGCGAGGTATGCAACCTCAGAGAATACTTTCTCCAGGCAGACGTGGGTATATGCATCGGGATGTAGTTGCCGTAGACATCGGACTCACCTCGCTCAGTTTGACTAAAGAGAACAGGCGCAAGCCTCTTTGGGGAAACCAAAGGTTTTGTCTGTGCTATTGCGGACGAAGTTATCACGACGAATAACTACCATAGATATATCTTGAGGGATGGTACGGTTGACATTTGTCGGGCGTGCCACCTACCTGGTGAGTCCCTCAAGCTTATAGTTTCCGGTTGTTCTCGTCTTGCTAACGGCGAGTACTTGCACAGACATAACCAAGTAGCCAGGATTATTCACCAGCAACTTGCTCTGAAATACAAACTTGTAGATGTTGAAGTGCCGTACTACAGGTATGTAGCTGAATCAGTTCTCGAAAATGGTCACGTCACGTTGTACTGGGATCGAACTATCATCACAGACAGGACTGTTGTGGCCAACAAACCTGACATTGTGGTGATAGATCGATCAAAGCGCCGTGCATTGATTATCGATGTCACCATTCCGCATGACGGCAATCTCGCGAAAACTGAAAAAGATAAACAAATTAAATATCTCGATTTGGCTCGCGAGGTTGTCGACATGTGGGATGTTGATTCGGCAATCATTGTGCCGATAGTCATATCTGTCAATGGTCTAATAGCCAAGAGCCTCGATCACCATCTAAAGAGGCTCGCGTTGGGTGCTTGGATCAAGGGTTTGATGCAGAAGGCAGTGCTATTAGATACAGAACGCATTGTGAGGAGGTTCCTATCTCTGGAATCCTAACCACCGGCAGCTTGGACCCTGTTCCCGATGTCGGTTGGGTACCATATATTTTATATTTTAAATTATTTTTTATAGGTATTTTTTATGTATATTTAAAAATGAAAAGTATTGTACGATGTCAATATCGCACATATTCGCGCTCACGTTGTGTGCACTCAGCAATCATATTTTTACACGTTTAAGTTAACCTTTGTATTAGTCAGTCGTCAATCATTTAATATTATCAGGTTTTTAGTGCAATAAATCAATTATATCAGATAATCAGTTTTTCTCTTTTTATACTAAAATCATCTAAAAGGTGTGCAAACCGTACATCTTTTTGGTGCTTCGAGCTACCGCTAGCGGGACTTTAACGCGAGTGTACTTGTGAAGTGCCCGTTGGTCAGCGCCTCCTGTGGATACCGCCCGGCCACGTAAGTGACGCAGCAGCTTTCGGTGAGTGATCCCTCTATCATTGCAAGCAGCTAAGCTATCGACATGGAGGATCTCCTAGCAACTCAGCAACAAATCATAGGAGGAATAGAAAAACTTCTCACAAATTTCAAGAAAGACGGTGCAGAGCGCAAGTCTCCTACTTATATAAAGAACCGCCTGAGCTCTTGAGCAGCCGAAAAATCTCTTCTACGTCCAGCGACGCCCTTGGGAGTACAACAGCAGTCCCCCAGTGGCCTAGTGGTTACGCCGCAAACATCATCGCGCTCGGAGATATCCACTCAGCAGCAAGCAGCCTTCTCAGGTTCTCGCGAGCAGGGAATAAGCAGTAAATTAGAAGAGATGTTCAGAAACCAGAAAAGTAATTTCAAAGCTTTCACTAGAACTGTGAGCAGTATTGACCTTGAAAATGTTGCAGAAAATGGGAATTTGAAGATATTTTGCAAACAATTCAAAATTGTTGGTCAGCAATTGACTCTCTGCATTGGAAAATTGACAGCGCAGTCTATGAGGAGAACATAGAATACGAACAGACTTTTAGTAAACATGAGCAAATATCAAGAAATCAAGAAAGAAGTTAGCCATAGATGTGGTCCACTAGTTATAGGCAGAAGTCTACGCCTAAGATGGACGTACCAACATTCACAGGCAACTATCATCAGTGGGTGTCTTATATCTTGATTTATTTGTTGAAACAGTTCATAACAATAAAGCAATGCCAAATGCTCAAAAACTACAATTTTTGAAGGGCAAGCTTAAAGGAGAACCAGAAAGATTGATCCAGCACTTACCAATCAGTTCAGACAATTATCAGGTGTGCTGGGACATTTTAACTCATCGTTATAATAACGCCAAGCTTATTTTCAATTCTCATGTCAACATCCTTATGAGTTTCCCGACCATACAGCATCAATCGGCAATGGCCATCAAGAAAATACATGACAAGGCCAATTAATGTTTGAATGCCATAAAGACCCTAGGAGTTGACGTAAGTACCTGGGATCCATTTGTAGTGTATATAATTTCCAATAAGTTAGATGCCGACACGCATAATGATTACATCGAATCACTAAAGAGCCCCAGGGACCTACCGTCGCTTCAGGAATTACTAGACTTTCTGGAGAGTAAATTTACATCCCTAGAATCATCAAAGTGCAAGCTGGATACGGGCAAGTCTAGTCATCAGCAGGAGACATCGTATCAAAATATCAGAAAGCCCTTTTTTAAGACATTTAGCAGTAATACAGATACAAATAATACAACTATCAAGAAACTATTTCAACATAATAAGACCAATTTCCGTTCTAATTTACCCATGTGCCCGCCCAGCTTGCAATAAAAATCATGGAATATTACATTGCAACACATTCTTAGAATTACCGCCGAACATGAAATTGGAAACAGTGGAAAAACTGTCACTATACAAAAATTGCCTTCACAACCACAAGGGCAACGAATGCTTATCGAACAAAAAATGTCGTACATGTCTGGGCGATCATAACACAATTTTACATGATACTTATAAATTATTTAATTTAAAACCAAATGAAGCTATTAAAGGAAACAAGCAAGGATCAAGTCAGCAAGAGAAGGGTGCCTATGCAACACAGGGCGAGTCAGGCGAAATACTCTTAGCAACTGCAAGTCCGAGCGGCAAACGGATCGTACAAAGTATTACGTGCCCTTATAGATCAAAGCTTCCAAGCTTCTCTTGTAACAGAGAACGCAGCTCAGTTATTGGGCCTGCAACGTCAGCGTTGTAAGGGCATAGTATTTGGAGTAGGTGCCAAAGGCAACACGTGTAAAGGAATGTTGACGATCAATCTGTCATTGATTCACAGTGATTATTCAATCAGTACAGACGTGATTATCATGAAAAATGTATTCAATAATCTGCCCAATCGATCATTTGAAAAGCCTGCGTGGGAGTATATAGAGCATATTCAGTTGGCAGACCCAGAATACTATATCAGTCATTCTGTAGACTTATTATTAGGTGCAGATATCTATGCCATCATACTCATGGGAGGTATTATCAAAACAAATGAGTCTCTGCCGATAGCTCAACAAACACGCTTCCGGTGGATCATATGCAGGAATGCAGTTGATATGAAATCTTTAAACTGTAGTGTGGCTTTATTGAATGATGACGAGTTTCAGAGGTTTTGGTCGATTGAGGATATCAATGATGATAGCGACATGACGTCCGAGTATAATCAGTGTTTAGAGATATACAACTCAACAACAGAGCGGCGGGAAGATGGTAGATATGTAGTCCGTCTCCCCATGCATTCAGATGTAAACAATAAATAGGGGCATTCAAAACATACAGCAGTTGCACAATTTTTCCAATTATAACGAAAATTCAAAAGGCGAGATAATATCGCAAACAATTATAAATCATTTATACAAGAATACATCAGTCTGGGTCATATGCACTTAACAAATAGTAACGTGATACTGAGTTATTACCTACCGTACCATTGTGTACAACGTGCTGACTCTACGACTACGTCACTTCGTGTCGTATTTAATGCGTCACAGTCTACGTCATCTGGCTTCAGTTTAAACGATCTCATGTTTAGGGGGCCAAACTTACAGAAAGATTTGTAATCTTTAGTGATTAGTTGGTGACAGTATCAATATGCCTTTACTGCTGACCTAGAAAAATGTTTAGGCAAATTTTGGTTCATCCGGATGATCAGAGTTATCAAAGAATAATATGGCGTGAATCCGCAGAGTTGGCCCTTCAAGATTATCAGTTAGCAACGGTCACCTATGGTACGAAGGCAGCTCCTTTCCTTGCCATGAGGACGCTAAAACAATTAGCAAGCGATGAGCGACATCGATTTCCAGTAGCAGCCAAAGTCTTGGAAGACCAGTTTTATATGGGCGACTTATTGAGTGGAGGCCATAATGTTCACGCAGCTAAACAGTTACAAGCAGACCTCATAAATTTACTTAAATTAGAGGGATTTAATCTACGCAAATGGATCTCAAAAACGCCCACTTTATTAGAAAATATATGTCAGAATACATGTAATCTAGACAACTTTGATTTTAAACATTTAGAATCAACAAAAAGTTTTGGGTCTTTTTTGGATTGCAAAGCAAGATGTGTTCACATTTCAATGTAAGATGTCAAAGAAATCAGAATCAAGGCCAACCAAAAGAAATCTATTAGCAGAAATTTCAAAAATATTCGATCCTTTAGGGTGGTTGGCACCAGTCACTATAAAACTAAAGCTACTTTTCCAAAATGCTTGGATTGCAGACCTACAATGGGATGATAAGGTGCCAGATAACATATTTGCAGAATGGTTAAAATTACGGTCAGACATAGATAACATCGATCAGTTGGAAATACCATTGGAAATACGAAATCAGTTATTAGGTATTATACCTTATTATATGGGCGCACGCACGATCACATCAGGGTGGTAGCAATGCCCCAATTCACAAGTGGGATAACACTAAGGAATACCTTAGTGTTATTCTACTTGTGAATTGTTAAATCTTCTGGGTTTTGAAGTATTAAAACAAACCGTTATGTTTTACGATAACTTTTATTTTATGGCACAATCACTATTTACTACTATAAACCAACTCGATTTGTAGCTCAACAGTGACTGATTGTTCTTACTTACCTAAAATGGGAAGTAAAATAAAATAAAAAGCACTGTAGACACATTGCTACTGTGTAACCTCAATATTTAAGATGTATTTACGACCTCAATAGTAAAGTATTAAATAGCACAATAGAGTCGATAGACTCAATTGTGCTGAATATTATTTAATACTTTTACTTAGTCATATATTTCTGTTTACATGTGTGGATATGTGTATGCTCACATATACTTAATATTATAATATAAATACTCTCGATATGATCAAATAAACAAGCATTCTGAACACGCAATTGTAGTTTTCACTACATTGGTGACCCCGACGTGATACCAGCTACGGACCCGGTTCTTGCCTGCCGGCTGGTGTAACGATCGTACCACCTTCTAGTGATACTCGTGATTTGCACATTCCAGTGGCCACCCACAAGCGGGTCTCACCATTGGGATTTCAAGAGGCTATATTCACGGTATCGTTAGTTTGCGTTATACCAGTGTAGTCCGATCACTATGGCGACGAGCAGGCCGAATGCTTCAGGGTTGTGTCTCAACCCCCAGCAAGCTCAGTGCTGCCAGCAGGCACCGGCGCAGGACGAAGGGCGAATTGATACGCTGTCCATTCAGTCAAAACTATCAGACTTTTGGCCGGCGTATCCCAGACTATGGTTTACGCACTTTGAAGCGGTTATGGCGCCACAAAAACAAGGCGATGACGCGCGTTATCAAGCTGCGATCGCCCGGCTAGGTCTAGACGCGCTACAACAAGTAAGCGACATCATCTCAAACCCGCCCGCCGAGAATAAGTACGGGACGCTGAAAGCTAGACTCATCAGTGCTTACGAGGAGTCAGAGACCAGGCAGCTCCAGAAACTGATGGAAGAAATGGAACTCGGTGACCAGAAGCCAACACAGCTGTTACGGAAAGTGCGGGAACTGGCCGGGAAGAAAATTCCAGACGGTGCACTGCGCATTATGTGGTCTAAATTACTGCCACCCTCAGCACGCGCAGTTTTGAGTGTCAGTGATACATCTGAACTCGAGAAATTATCGCAGCTGGCAGATACCGTCATGGATAGCATCGCACCGCCAAACCAGGTCGCACAGATTACACGTGCAAGCGATATAACTGCCTTGCATGAAAAATTGGCACAAATAACTCTAGAGCTGGCTGAGTTAAAGAAAAATCGGGAGCCTAGAGGATGGCCACGAAATAGATATCGATCGCGGTCAAGATCGAAGACACCAAGAGGATCCTGGATTTGTTGGGCCCATAGCAAGTATGGTACTGAAGCTTACAGTTGCCGGGATAAACGTAACTGTACCTTCCAATCGGGCAAGCAATCGGAAAAATAACCTTGACGCCGTTTGTGGCAGGACTCGGCGTCAACCCAACACCAAACTGCCGTCTATGTGTTACCGACTCAAACAGTGGTACTCAATTTTTAATAGATACGGGGGCAAAGGTGTCTGTGCTTGCAGTCAAAAACTGAAAAGTCGCATCCAACAAAAGCGCGTACAACTTATACGCTGCAAATGGGACTCCAATACGCACGTACGGCGAGAAAACATTGTACCTTAACTTAAGACTACGACGTGTCTTCAAGTGGACGTTCATAGCCGACGACGTACGACGTTCCATCATCGGTGCCGACTTTTTGAGAAGCAACAAACTGCTAGTTGATCTACATGCTCGGAAATTAGTAGACAAGGTCACAGAATTAAGCGTTATTACAAAAACAATACAATGTGCTGATGAATCAGTTCACACAATCGACCGTAATAACATTTATTATGAAATTCTGCAGAAATACAGCGAGTTGACAAAACCGCGTAATTCGCAAATTCCGATGCATAATATTGAGCACAGAATAATAACAACAAGTCCAACCCCGATTCACGAACGTGTTCGACCTCTCAATCCGAAACGCTACAAAGCTGCGAAAAAGGAATTTGAGAAGATGATGGACGAGGTAATCTGCCGACCGTCAAGCAGTCCTTGGGCCACACCTTTACATGTGGTTACCAAGAAAAATGGCGAGATTAGGCCGTGTGGTGACTATCGCCACCACGAGTCGTGGCTCGGTTCCTCCAAAACAGACCATGCAGGACGAACTGCCCATGCGTTTGCTCTCACGCATGACCTCTTCCAACTAGTGACCCAGCCCACCCGGGTCCCAGATGTTTTAGGTCAGGCGCCCTCCTTGCTTGACCTTTTGCTGGCGAGTCATCCAACTAAGTGCGCTGTATCCGTCAGTGCCCCATTGGGCAATTCAGATCACTGCTTGGTTGGATGTAGAATGTCAAGTGCGCTGTCTTCTCCTAGAAAGGCGATCAAGCGACGTATTTGGCACTACTCGTCAGCGGATTGGGACGGTATGCGCGACTATTTTACGTCCGTCCCTTGGTTGCAACGCTGTTTTGAGGAGAAAGATACCTCAGCGAGTGCCGCCGTGATTGCTGACGAGATTATGATGGCCATGGAATACTATATCCCGGGCTCTAATATCGTCATCAATCGTAGAGGCCGCCCTTGGTTCAATCGTGAATGCCAGGACGCTGTCAACCACAGATAAGCTGCGTATCGCGCTTGGATCAGGGGTCGTGCTGCAAACGATCCGAACCTTGCGTCCTTCAAAACAGCTTACAACAAAGCAACCAAGACATGGAAGAGGGTTTACTTAAGAGCAGATGCTCAGCGCGTCTCACGGATTAGCCAGCAGCTGGCTGCCCACCCTGCGGGTAGCCGAGCATACTGGAGCCTCGCCAAAGCTGTGCAATCAAATTTTTGTCGCCCGTCGCTTGCACCTTTGAGGTACCCTGATTGAACCTTGGCCAATGACCCTGAACAGAAAGCCAATTTATTGGTTAACCTTTTCGGGGCTAATTCGCGCATCTGTGACAATAACGTGCAGCCGCCGACAATTCCAAGTTGCGGACTCTCAATGCCTGATATCATCATCAGGCAATGTGATGTCCGCAGGGAATTGATGTCACTAGATGTGCGAAAATCCACGGGGCCGGACGGGATACCTCCTATAGTGCTCAAAAAATGCGCGGCAGAGTTGTCTCCAGTGCTGACGAGATTATATCGCTACTCCTACCTCTCTGGTAGTATGCCTCAATCTTGGAGAGAAGCCAACGTGCAACCTATCCCTAAAAAAGGGGACCGGTCCGATCCATAAAACTACCGCCCAATAGCAGTCACCTCAGCTGATCTGCAAGGTGATGGAGCGGATTCTTAACAACCAGCTAATCCGCTACCTTGAGTGTCACTCCATCATCAATGATCGCCAATATGGGTTTCGACCAAATCGGTCATATTCTTGCTTTTCTAATGCAAATCTGGGGTGAGGCTATTGATAAGCAAGGCGAAGATTTGGCAATCGGGCTGGACTTTGCTAAAGCCTTTGGTCGGGTCTGGCACCGCGGTCTTCTCTCCAAGCTGCCGGCATATGGTCTTTCCAGCCGGCTAGTTAAATGGGTCTCCAGTTTCTAACACGAGCGAAAAATGCGTGTCCTTGTGGATGGATGCTCTTCACGTTTCGTAAGTGTAAATGCTGGAGTCCCACAAGTTTCCGTGCTCTCTCCCACTTTACTTCTTCTGCATATCAATGACATGCTATCTCTTGGTGGCATTCATTGCTATGCAGACGATAGCACGTATAGATAGTACATGGTTGTTACCATCCACAACCACCTAGCAACCGGCAGGATACTGAGAGGAGGCGGGTAAAGCTTGCCACTGACCTCAACAGGGTGTTGGATGACATATCCGCTTGGGGTTCATCTAACCTGGTTGAGTTCAGTGTTAAGAAAACTCAGGTGTGCGCGTTCAGTTAAAAAAAAACCCTTTTCTCTCTATTTCCCACTCTTCAGCACCACGCTGCCACTGCAGGATAGTCTTAACATCCTAGGCATAGACATCCGCCACGACCTTAACTCTAGGGATTGCATCGAGAGTGTAATAACCACAACTGCACGCAAACTCGGGATTCTAAACAAGGTGCGGCGTTTCTTTACTCCTGAACAGCGGTATCTGCTGTATAAGGCCCAAGTCCGTAGCAGCATGGAGTACTGTTCGCACCTTTGGAATGGTTCCGCTAAGTACCTACTCGATGCCTTAGATAAACTGCAGCGTCATGCCGTACGTATAATCGACAGCCAGGAGGTTACGAAGGACATCGAACCGCTACAACTTCGCAGAAACATTGCGTCCCTTAGCGTTTTCTATCGCCTCTATTATCGCGAATGCTCCTAAGAGTTATTTGACCTCATCCCACCTTCCCCCTTCCTTTTGAGAACCACACGTGCCGGTCTTCGTAATCACCGATTGACAGTTAGCACAATCCCGTCTCGCACCAAAAGGTTCAGCAATTCCTTTTTATGCCGTACCATACAACTTTGGAACAGTCTTCCGGCTCATGTGTTCCCTCCCTTCTATGACATTGGGTCCTTCAAACGTAGTGTGAAGAAGCATCTGGTCAGACCGGCTTGACACTGACGACGACTAGAAGACATCTATCTTCTCCTCTTCGTCACTGTCTCTGGACTGTAATTGGGCTTTCCATCAGGTCCGTTACAAGCACTTTGCCGTGTCAAGATAAAAAAAAAAAAAATGCTTTCACGGTCTCCGATCGCTACCCTGTGCCCCGTCTACACGTTTTTACATATATCATCAAGGGCAAGACCATCTTCTCGAAGCTAGATATTTCAAGAGCATTCCATGCGATCAATATCCACCCTGATGACATTCCTAAGACAGCCATAATCACACCCTTCGGGTTGTTTGAGTTAATGAAGATGACATTTGGCTTACGCAATGCAGCTCAAACGTTTCAGCGTTTCATAAACATGGTCCTGAAAGGCTTAGAATTTGCCTACTCTTTCATCGACGATATTCTCATATGTTCCGATGAAACCAGTCATAAACAAGACTTAGAAGAAGTCCTGAAAAGGTTACAGCAGTATGGAAACACGCTGAACCTAAACAAATGTGAGTTCGGGAAAAGTGAGCTAGAGTTCCTCGGATACCACATCAACAAGAATGGTATTCGCCCACTGAAAGAAAAGGTTGACGTTATTGCCAACTACCCTTTGCCAAAGACTATACAACAGTTGAGACGATTCCTGGGTATAGTAAATTTCTATCGCTCCAGCCTTCCCCACGCAGCTGAATACCAAAGAAAATTGAACGACTATCTGCACGACGCGAAGAAAAATGATAAGAGGCCAGTACCATGGACAGATAAGGGAAAAGAAGCTTTTGAAAAGTGTAAAGAAAGCATCCTAAGCGCTGTTACACATTTCATCCCTCCATGACGTCACCTCTCACGCTCGTGACTGACTGTTCAGATTCCTGCGCTGGTTCAGTTCTTCAACAGAAGGTTGATGGCAAATGGCAGCCACTTGGTTTCTTCTCCAAAACTCTCAGCAAGACTCAGCGGAACTACTCTACTTACGATGGAGAGCTGTTGGCGATATATGTTGTTCAAACACTTTCCAAATACTTTCGACATATGGTCGAAGGAAGGGAGCTCTGCATACTCACCGACCACAAGCCACTCACATTTGCTCTGACCAAGGCCTCGTCGAACAACGACACTCCGAGAAGACTTCGACAACTTGATTTCATCTCGCAATTTTGCTCGGACATCAAGCATAATCCGGGTGAAGACAACGCAGTCGCGGATGTACTATCTAGAATTGAAGAGATTAGTTTCCCTAGTTATATTAACTACGCGGAATTAGCTGCGGATCAACAACAGAGCAAAGAGCTTCCAGAACTGTTGAAAAATTGCAAGTTAAACTTCAAGAAGTGCACATAACCCGACTGCAAACAACAAATTATATGCGAGACTTCCTCAGGCAAAATCCGACCCTATTTACCACTGCAGTACCGTCATCAAGCTTTCAACGCAGTACACGGTCTCAGTCATCCAGGGGTACGAAGTACTAGGAAAATGATGTCGGAGAGATATTTTGGCCTAGAATAAACAAAGACGTCGGAGCGTGGACTAAGGCATGCCATAGACTGCCAAAGGTCGAAGATCAATCGACACACTGTCTCGCAGCTGAGCGAGTTTTCCCGAGCAGAAAGATTCGAGCATATCCACATCGACATCGTAGGACCATTGCCCATATCTTAAGAGTTCCGGTACTGCGTGACAATCATAGACCGGAAAACAAAATGGCCTGAAGCAATACCCGTAGCAAATATCACCGCTGAAACTGTCGCTACAGCATTGATTAGCGGTTGGATTGCGCGATTTGGCTGTCCCGTTATAATTACAACGGATCAAGGCGCCAGTTCGAGTCAGATCTTTTCCATCAGCTGACAAAGCGTCTAGGAATTAACAAGATCCACACGACTGCTTACATCCGCAAGCTAACGGGCAAATAGAAAGATGGCACAGATGCCTGAAATCGGTTCTCATAGCCACTTGTAACAGCGCCAACTGGGTATAAGAATAACCTATGGTTATGCTCGGACTACGCACAGCACTACGTGAGAAAACCGGAGTAAGCGCAGCGCAAATGACGTATGGCGCAACATTACGTTTGCCAGCTGATTTTATCGCTGTCAACGATGCCGTATACGTCACACAATTATCAAATTTCATGCGCGCTTTACGAAACGAGACAGTGCAGTCAAACACGAGTCGGAAATGTTTTGTGCATAAAGAGCTACAGTCGTGTGATTATGTTTTCGTCAGAAGAGACATTTTCAAGAAATCGCTGACTGCTCCGTATGAAGGTCCCTACAAACTCCTGAAACGTCAAGGAAAATGCTACACCATCCAGCTCCCGGACAGGATCGCTGTCGTATCTGTGGATCGCCTGAAATCTGCATTCAACCTGGACACTGCAGGAGACGAAAACAACGCACACAATAATAATGTATCGCCTACGAGAGTGACGTCATCAACATCGGCGCTTGAACCTGACACTCAGCGTGCATCAGCAGAAACGAGCGCGCGCGGACATGTCACCCGATCCGGCCGAGAAATCCGACCAGTCGTGCAATTTGCAGCATAAGCATTAGCTGCAATCAATTAGTTAATTGTTTATTATTAGGTACTTCGTATATAATTTATTAGGCTCTTTACACCTATACTAGATTTGTACCTAATTTTTGTGTGTTAATTTAATACTTTTCATTTTTCATGATTTTATAATTTGTCTATTTTAACTTGTAATATCTTTTATAAATGTTTAAATTTCTTTTTCCAAAGGGAGGAGTATTGTAGGCACATTGCTACTGTGTAACCTCAATATTTAAGATGTACTTACGACCTCAATAGTATCGACTCAATTGTGCTGAATATTATTGAATACTTTTACTTAGTCTTATATTTCTGTTTACATGTGTGAATATGTGTATGCTCACACATACTTAATATTATAATATAAATACTCTCGATATGATCAAATAAACAAGCATTCTGAACACGCAATTGTAGTTTTCACTACAAGCACTTAACTGACTAACAAACGTTATTTTGTAACAACTGCCAGATATGTCAATTGAGTGACCGATAAATATAAAATATTCTAAAAACACAAGTTTAAATCAACACGTATATAAATAACTGGATATTATATTCTAAAAGTACATGTTAAAATCAAGACATTATAGTATCTACATTATATTATTTTATACGAACTTTCGTTGTATTTAATCGAATCATTAGGCAATGCTTTCAAATTCACAAGTTATTAATTTTCAAATGCGCAATATTGATATAAAATTAGAACATTAATTTTAATAAGCTAACACAAGAAAGAAGAAAACTGTCATCAACATACATTTTGGGTGATTTTAGGCAGCCTCGATTGTTTTATTGTTGTATTTTGAAGGCTGCAACTATATAATCGTCTCCTATTTCCACATAGTACATAAACAAATACAGATATCTTAATATTATTATTATCAGTGTAAATACAACGAAGCATATTTTAGGTGAAATTATTTATATATTAATAGGCAGAGAAAAAACAGTTCAGTAGCATTTTCTTTTCTTTGTAGCTATGGACATGCTTTTGAATTATCTATAAAAAATTGAAAGCCTTTTTCTTTTTATTTAGATAGTTAAAGATAAAATAGTTCAGTACCTTTTTCTTTTCATGGATGTCAACCAATTTTCGTTCCTTTTTTTGTATATAGTTAGCGCTTTAATATTTTAGCGTTATTGATATTAATTTGGAAACTTAGTAATTTGTTTTTAAATGTTATAACAATGTGAATCCGTATATGTTTTCTTAAATTCTTCATAACGATTAGAGTCAACTTTCGAACAAGTATATTAAAAAAACACTATAGTATTGTAGTTTATATAGTATTAAAGCTTGTAGCATTAAAAATATGTCTGTGAGTTTATGTTCACGTATAATAGGCAATTATCGTTAATATAAAACAAGCGGTGAAGGAAAACATCGTGAGGACACCTGCATGTCTGAGAGTTCTCCACAATGTTCTCGAAGATATGTGAAGTCTGCCAACCCGCACTAGGCCAGCGTGGTGTACTACGGCCTAACCCTTCTCACACTGAGAAGAGGCCCGTGCCCAGCAGTAGGACAGTTGAATATAGGGCTGATATTATTATATATAAAACAAACGAGCATAGATAATAATATTTAATTTTTGTTAATGCATATCGTGGTAGCCTAAAGCAGCATTATGTAATATATTCGTATTAATGTTGTATAGCAATATTTTAGTGTAAACTTTGCTGGTTGTCCATAAATAAATAAAATAAAATAAATAATAAACATTAGCAACACTCACATGGGAAAGTATTTCTTCCTCCTATCCCTGAAGTTGCGCGGCGCCATATATAGATATATTTCTGAATCTTCAGATTCGGGACGCGACCACGTCTTCATTTTGTCACGATATGAGATTGGTTTCATACGTAGAGACTGTATTTCTTGACGTAGTTGCTGTTGACAATATATGCAAGATAGCTTTACTATGGTCACATATCCGATTCTCTTAGCCCCTGTCGTTTATAAATTGGAACTGATACGAGCCCCAATGCAAAAATGTTCGTCTACTAAGAAAATTGAATGTAACCATGTATTGTAAGTGTAATATAGATAAGTAATGTCGGTTTAATGAGTCTAACAAATAAAAATGAGATTAGTAAATTGAATTAAGTTTATTTACTGTGAAGTACTCAAATAAAATATTTTGTCGTTACAAAAAAAATATGAATTCTTCCATCAATTATAACTCATAACAGTTCGGCTATCGCAGTTGAACACGCAAAACAGTTCGTCTACCACTTGGTTGTATCTCCTTTACTATCGATAACGGATTTAATCCTAAGTGGCATCGTCGCTACTAACTGTTCACATTCTTCTGGAGTTGTTGAATCCCAAACAGTCTTAAATTTCTCCTTTAAATCTTTTTTTGACCTTGATGGATTTTTTCGCAACATCTTCTTCATTTTCCACCACATTGTCTCAATAGGAGACAAATCTGGACTGTTTGACGGCCACTCCATTGTAGGTATTTGTTTAAAGGTGAACCAAGCCTTTGTTGTCCTTGCAGTATGACAGGAAGCACCATCTTGTTGAAAAACATAGGCATTTTGATGTTTCAAAATCGGAATGGACGACAATAAACTCGTTTCTAAAATGTTTTGGTATTTTACTGCATTAACAGTCTCGTCTACAAATTGCAGGCGACCGACACCTTGTGCTGACATGCAGCCCCATATCATTACAGACGCAGAGAACTTCACTTTTCTCTCCGAAACCTTGTGCTGACATGCAGACCCATATCATTACAGACGCAGGGAACTTCACTTTTCTCTTGATACAGTCTTGGTGAAATGCTTCATCTTTATTTCGGATAACTTTTTTTCGTACATCACCGACAGTCACCTCGAATTTGGACTCGTCACTCCATATTATTTGACGCCACTGGTCAGCAGTCCAGTTTAAGTGATCACGAGCGAATTTTAACCTTTTCTTTTTCTGAAGTAATGTGAGTAAGGGTTTCTCTTTAGCCGTGTAAAAGCCGTAACCCATTCTCTTCAGGACTCTTTTACAAGTATCGATCGAGACATCTTTTTTAATCATATCACGCCATTGTATATTAGTAGTAGTGTTTTTCTTTATAATTTTCTTTAAAACACGGTTTTCAGCTTCACTCGTAATACGAGGGCGGCCTGATCTCTTCAAACACGAAACTGTGCCGTTATTTTTGCTATGCTGGATTATTGACTGGACAGTTGATCTTGGCAATAATAAGTCTTTGGCGATTTGGTATGCAGATTTCCCATTATCACTGCTTGAAATAATAATTTTTCGAACTTCTACCGCGATAGGTTTTCCACGACCCATATTGCTCAAAATTATTAGCGAAAATAATAAAAAAATACTTGGAACACGCCTTTGACATCTTAAAAACAATTGAATTCTATTTTTAAGATAATTTATTTTTAAATTTTGGTGTAACAATTAAAAAAGTATATTAACATTAGGCATAGACGAACTATTTTGCATCAATTAAGCACTAGACGAATTATTTTGCGTGACCATTTAAACAGTAATTTAACTAAGATACATAATTTTAAAAAAGGATATTTTTTTCAATATTACCAAAATAACGTTATTTATAGTAAGGAGTATTTTATTAAATAAATTGTTTACTGCTAGTGTCTTTCTAGGAACGAAGAAAGTTAAAAAGAAAAATGTGTTCTTCATAATGTGTGACTAGACGAACTTTTTGCATTGGGGCTCGTATAACTGTTTGTTTCTACACCAAACCCGACTGTTATAAAACAAATAAATATTATAGTAAAGGAAAATTTCTATATGATGGTGTTTTTTATATTGCTATGGTGTCCAACAAATATACACCGCCTTGTGGTAAATACAAAGTTTCCGTAATCTAATGACGCTTGTAACATCAACGGTGTCCCTTACCGGTTGATCCCCGGCTGTGCCGTTTGTGTCTACTGTTATTACATGAAGAAAGAAAACCATTATTTTTACGTTACTGCAGTGGAAACTGATAAATATGATATCTACGCAGTTTCACAGGGTACAGTACAATCCTCACGAACAGTCAATAATCAAAATATTAAATAAAAAGAGCACACATATCGACGAGTTGAATATGAGCGGCGACACAGCGAACTTGATCTTTACTATTTGGCTGAGGCGCTCATAGCCAGCTGCACTCACTGATCGGTAAACGATTAGCGAGGTTAAGCAACGTTGGGTGCAGCCAGTCTATAGATGGATGACCGCTTAGTGGTATTTCATCTGAGCGTCTCCGTGCTTTGGAGGGCACGTAAAAAGTCGGTCCCGACTGTTGCCCAAATTGACAGCAGTCGTTAAGCCATGTCAGAGGCCTACGGGCGGACAACTCTTGACAACAGGTTGGCCACTAACCACATGAAAATACGAAGAAGACTATTTGACTTGCCTTGGTCGATTGGTCAAAGGAATACCAACATAGTTATATATTCATGTATGGATGTGTCTTCAAGAGCATTGTTATAAGTACACCTGCTTCCGGTTTTCGATTTCCTGAGACCCATGATGGCGCCAGGCCATCACATTCGTCACCCCTAGCTGTTAATACCGTTGTCTTCTGCTGTCTTTAATATTACATACCTATGACAGCTTTTCAGAGGACCCAAATTTCAATTGACTAGTCAATTGAAGTTTAGCCGTTTGCTTACCTGACTTGATACTAATAGAGGACAGACGATAAAAGTAGATTTTATCCATAATTATCATACCAGCTTATTAAATCCACTCCTATAACTTAGATTTGTTAGCTTCATATCTAACCTTGGTAAACAGTCGTGGTCTACCGGCAGTACTAATAGAACCCTGTATATACTCTTTCCGCGCCTAGTATTTCATAATCGTCCGTCTTATCCCCTACGCTCTTTCTTCTGCATATCAATGATATGTTGAATCTCGGCAACATACATTGTTATGCAGACGACAGTACCGTGCATGGGCGATATCTCGGACGTCCTGGAGCCAAACAGGCTGAGGTTGTGGGGAAAAGGCAGGATCTTGTCGTTGAACTTGACCAGACCTTGAACCGCATCTCTGAATGGGGTGCCAAGAACTTGGTCCAGTTCAACGCCAAGAAGACCCAGGCATGCGCGTTCTCAACAAAAAAGTCTCCGTTCCTCTCCCTCCCTTCTCTGAAGAACACTCCACTGGTGATACGTGACAGCCTCTCCATCTTAGGTATGGATTTTTGCTGCTCCCTTAATCCCAAAACCTACATCGAGAGCGTCATTAGGCAAGCTTCGCGAAAACTCGGAGTTTTGAACAGGGTGAGGCGGTTCTTCGCGCCTGGGCAGCTGTGCCTATTGTATAAGGCACAAGTGCGCCCTTGCGTGGAGTACTGTTCTCATCTTTGGGATGGCTCCGCGCAGTACTTGCTAGACGCTCTTGACAGGTTACAGCGGCGGGCTGTCCGTATCATCGGAGATCCAGAGGTCACGAGTTCACTGGAACCTCTGCAACTCCGTAGGGATATTGCCTCTTTGGCATGTTTCTACAGAATATACCACGGGGAGTGCTCTGAAGAGTTATTCCACCTTATCCCGCCCTCCCCTTTCCTATCCAGAACAACTCGTGCTGGGCTCAGATGCCATTCTTACACGGTGGAGTCGACTAGAGTGCGTACCAACAAGTTTGGGTCCTCATACCTCTGCCGAACGATCAAGGCATGGAATTCTCTGCCTAGGCACGTGTTTCCTTCTTCCTTCAATCCTGGGTCCTTTAAGCGGGGCGTGAAAAAGCACCTTCTCAGGCCGTCAAAGTAGAGACCTCAACATCGCCTCGGCTGCTATGAGGACGATGTGGAGGCCACTGCTCTTAGACCACACGACTGCTTACCATCAGGTGGAGTGTGGTCATTTTGACGAGCAAAATAAAAAAAAAATAAAAAAAATGCAGTTGTAAAAGAATCGGTAGATGATCACTGAGTTCTACCCCACTTTAGATTGAAACGCTCTCTGACTTATTACATCGAGTAAGCCTGCCAATGGGCTAACTATTTGCCAACATAGCATGTTTGATAAAATATATAGATATACCAAATTAAAATGTACCTCAATGTGAATTAACTGCTGCGAGCGTACGATGCGCAAGCGGATCACGTCCCGCTCGTAGTCGTCCACGTTGTACCCGCCCACCATCATGCTGGGGTCTTTTGAAGGCTGACGAGATCATTCGATATTTACTGTTATTATAATTCTACAGTATCAAAAGTAGCAACAGCATAAGACTTTGTGCAACTTTGTCATTGCTGCCAATCCCTAGAAGCTTTTAATTGGATGTAAAAAAAGTTGAATTTCTGTCAAAAGAAGAATTTACTTGAGTTTTACTATTATTTGCTTTAATGTTTAAAACGGTAAATTACTATATATGTGTGTGTAATCTCAGTGTCACTGGCAACAATACATACATTGAAACAAAAATCACAAAAAGTAATTCCAAATTCGGTTCAATTATTTGTATATCAGGTATGATTATTTTGGTCCCGTGCGGTTATTGTGCGAGTGCGACTATTGCGGGTTTGATACAAATAATTATGATATTAGCACTAGTGAGGAAAGATCTTGAACATATTTAACGAATTATTAGAAAGCTGTGCTATTACACATATATTTAAACTAATTAGATATATAAACAAAATTATATTTACATTGCGTGGTAGAACGTCGCTTTGTATAGCAGCTGCCAGCCGTAGACGATCAGAGTGGTAGTTGAGAGTCTGAATATATTTCTTTTCCATTTCACTATGACGACTCTGAAAGCAATAGTTATTTAAACTTAAAGCAGAGGACCTACTTTGGAATAGTGTGACGTGTCGTGAGTGGCTAGGTTTATACTGCCAGCAGTTTCATTGATATTATGTTTTATAATTCTACATATATAAATTTAAATCTAAATTCAACACATTGGCAGAAATCAAGCTCTTTTCCAGGTATTGTTCTCCTTTCCAATAGCCATAAATTCTTCACGGAAATGAAAAGCCGTTGAGAAATAACGTGACACGAATTCCCCACCATGCCACGGGCGAATCGCGTCCGTGTTCGTAACTCATGTGTGATCGGCGCGCTCACCTGCCAGGCGCGGAGCTGCGCGCGCAGCTGTGGCAGCACGCCGTGCGTGTGGTCAAACTTGTGGCGGCGCGCCATCTGGCGCAGCAGGTCATCCAGAGTTTTGTCCACCTTCCGCGGCCGCCCCAGCTTGCGCGTCAGCACATCGCGCATCTGTGCCCGCAGCTCCATCGCCGTCTCCTCCATGGCGCGGAGGTCCACGTTCATGCGGAACAGGTGTGTGCGGTTCACCCTACGATGCAGTATCGTAGCTGTATCATACTTTTTTTTTACATACAACTGTCGTAATGTAAATCTTATTACATCAAAATCATCGCATCCAATATCTCACACATAGTGTGTGCTTCACAATTTTACACGTGGTTAGTGATTATAAATCACCGGCATACCAAAATGTCACGCAAGTTAATCCATAACCTAGTTAAAATAAGTAGGTGGATCATCATAATTATCATTTATCCGACTGATAGCTTGCCCGAATTTAATGTTACATAGGTACTATCACATGCCATACAATTTAAATCCCTAAATACGATATGCCCTAAATTGGTTTGTCATAAATATTACGATATTATACAAAATACTTAAAACCGTCGTCAATAAAATTTATAAGTCCTATTCAAATTATTTAAAGTTTATTAAACATAAAAAGGTTTAAAAAAAAATTGAAAATTTTACCAAATCCAACTAATACAATACATAAATAGTAAAGATCTAAAGGCAATATGGCTTTTGTCACCGTGCCGTCCTGCCTCAGCCGCGGCGGCTCGCTTGCAGCCTCCTGCTCCTCAGCTCGCGGGCCGCCTTGGCCTACGCGCCTACGTGATTCTAAATTACACTCTAGGGGTAGGGCAGACAAGACTGCGTGGAGTCGGATTTACAGCGATTCGTTTCTGTTACTAAAACCTAATATTTGACAAATGTTTAGTACTAACAATTTTATTATAAATGAACATTCGGCATATTACACATTATATAATACAATACTTAGGACATATGACTTTATTTCATGCGAAATTAGGATATTCCATTATTATAGTAGGTTCTCGATATTATGGCAGAATAGTTTTAGAAGTAAAAATAATTAAGTAAAACTAAACTTTTACTTAATTATCTTTACTTTAGTTAATAACAAACGTGTATGGATAATGATTTTCAGACAAACAATATTAGATGAAGAAAGGGAGTACCAGGTTGACAATATTTGCTACATCTTACGATAATTTAGAAAGTTACCGAGCATATGTAGCAAATAAATGAACGTAATTGAAATTTTTTGCTCGTATGTTTTATAGACCGCAGATGTTTGCAGCTTTTTGCCTTAGACAGGTGACAATAATTTATATTTAGATAAAATTTGAACGATGGTATTTATACTATGTTTATTGCTTAAGAATATAGCATTGAATGTTACGTATTAGGCTATATCTAACATACAAGGGCACGCTATATTCATTTAATACGTTTACGTTGCTTCATACTTAGCACAATTTGATACTAAAATTACTTTGAAAATCATTAAAATACAAACTTTTGTCTTAGCTTTTGCTGTTTGATTTCGTCCTGCAATTCTAGCACCCTTCGCCTGAGCCTGGCGAGCATGGCTTCAGGGAACACGACGCACTGGGACAGGCCCTGAGGGCCGGTGCACCCGCGGATCGCAGACGCCCTCATCTGGTCGTATCGAAGCACCACAACCTGCTCGACTTCATTCATACGGCTCTGCTTCTCCATCTTCACAAAACAAGAAACTTTATTATGTCTGCTAGTTCGGGATATAATACGGTCACTTGTCATTCACTTTAGAGAATATCAGCTGAATATGGATTTCATTGATGTTCATTCATGTCCCTGGAAACCTAATTATTACAGTAAATAACTATAATTGATATTATACATCAATTTAATCGTGATAGAGTGGCCAACCGACGAACACCTATTGTCATTACAAGGTGGACGTCAGCCTAGGCAAAAACATCAAAAAAAATAATTGAAAAGCAACCGACATTTCGAGGAACTTGAACATTTTAATGGTTTAGAAACAAGAAAGAAAGAAGAAGAAAAATCATTTATTTGTCTCAGATACACAGTACAGAACTAAAAATAAAAATAAAAAATACAAAAAAAAAATGAAACAAACTTATACATTCAATCTGTGGCAAATCGGTACGCACTGAGCTATATTGCTGTATTGCGGTCCATAGGGGCCCACAACAAAAAGCTGATTTTCAATGCGGACCTTTGATGTCGCATGGACGTAAGGAGACACTACAAAAATTAAACAGTTATGTAACAAGGTTCAAATACCTGCATCATAATCAAAATAAAAGTTCATAATAGGCACGCGAGCAGCAAAACAAATCATACGGTATATATGTACACGCTATGTAATTAATTTATAGCACGATTCGCACCTCGATGCAACGAAGAGCACCTCACTATTCGCCAACCACTAACCAGTTGAACGTGCATTCCACAAGCCTCGGCGGCCGGCGCGCGGCGCGTACGACCGACCGTGAGGTACTAGTTTATGTAACCAGTTGTTAACATAATAATTTATAGAATTTAACATTGCATAGCAAAAATAAAGCGTATTTTCTATTTATATGACCAAATAATGAGCAAGTTATGCGGTCTCAAGATTCATAATTAATTATTATATCATTATTATTAAACACGGAATCAATAATACAGAAAGATTGACCATTACGCCTGAGTGGTATTATAATAATACATAATAGATATGCTATAGTCAATGTCACTTCGAATCGCTCAGAAGCCGATGTACCTCATCCGTAGATTACAACCATTACATAAATAAAACGTAAGTAAAACCTATGTTTTATGTATTTATGGTGCTTGTTTTTGTTTTTCTAAAAGGTATCTTCTCATGTGTGATTTAAAACATGCTTTTGTTTTTAGGGATCTCAATGAAAGTGGAAGATCATTCCAGCAGCCAGTGGTGGCATATTTGAAACAGCTCCAAAATGCTGTTATCTTATAATTTGGCATTGTGAGCGGGTTGGAAGTCGAACGAGTAGGATAATTAATAATAATAATATAATATTCTATCACATACACACAACACCATCTAGCCCAAACTAAGCAGAGCTTGTAATATAGGTTCTAGATAGTCGATAAACTTACATATATATTTTTTTTTAAATACACACATATTGTACATGCAATTGTGGTGGTCCTGCCTCCAACAGAGCTTATCCAACAGATAGAACGGTTGGTATTTATTAATAACTCCAAACAGTAGTGTAGCTAAGTGGAACTGCCGTCTCGCTACCATTAAGAAAATCTTGGCTTCATCAATGTACGGTGTGACATGGTTACGATGTAGAATATCAAAACAGAAACTGGCACAGGCATTCTGAACTCGTATCAATCGAGCAGTTCTCGCCAATAAACATGGGACGTATACAAAACCCATATAATTAAATTTTGCTAGTATAAGGCTATCTACTAGTCTCTTTCTCAATACGGCACTTATATAATGTCTAAATCTGTAAACAAGCTTTAATCGATAAAAAAAATTTCTTACAATATTATTAATATATTATGTTTCAAAATGAAATTCTGGGTCAATTAGCAAGCGTAGGTTACATGCCGACACCATTCGACCGATTTGTTCCTCTTTAACTTTTATCGCTGGCTTAGTATATAATATATCCTGTATTTGTTTCTTGCTACCCAGTACGATGTAGTTGGACTTTACAGAATTTAAGACCAGGGAATTTTTCTCAGACCACGTGATCTGAGCAGTTCATTCAATGTTTGAATTGATTTTGCCGCATCTTCCACTTTGAAAGATACATACAGTCGTATATCATCCGCGTACATGTGGAATTTACACTTCGTCAATCATTTTGTTATATCAACAGTGTAAATTATAAATAGCAGTGGTCCCAGGATCGATCACTGGGGAATTCCTCGGGATACAAGTTGGGGAGGGCAAGGTAAAGATGTACCATCTTCCTTCTGTATCTCTACGTACTGTAATCTATATGTCAAATAACTATTGAACCATTTGATTGAGTTTTCATGAAACTATAGTATTTTAGCTTTAAAAGCAATAGCGGTACACTGATGGCATCAAAGGGAATAGTCCAGTAACGTTAGAATAGTACCCTCTCGCTTGTCTCGCGCCTCAATTATGGTCTTTACCACGTCCGCTAGAGTCGTACCAATACCACGTCCTCGCCTAAAACCGGACTGTAACTCGGGAAGAATTTTATTAGCTTCAAGATACTCTGTCATATGTAAATATACTACTCAATATTGTCTTATGTTTACGCGAATGTTATTCATTGAAATTAAACTACTGTATATGGATTTACTCGCTCCAAAACTTTGGATAAACAAGGCAGTCTGCTTATAGTATTGCAGTAGATCTTGGTAAGTCCGAGGACTATTACGTTTTAAAATTAATTACAATAAAATTCGTATATAGTAGTTCAAGAACTTTGTGAGATTACTTCGATAGCAGGCTGTGTAATCGAGATAAACGTACAAAGTGATACAAATCCATGTACTTACCATGAACTCTTTGAGGTTATTTTTTCTAATGGTGAGTGTTGCAGTGAGCTTACGCTTGAACTTGTTGTGGCTCTCGATGTCACGACGCAATAGCTCAATTAACTTATCCTTCTCTAACATATCTTGTTCGTGTTTGTGCCTGTTGACATATAAAAATGAACGATCGGCGGGCTTGAAAATTAAGTATTTTGTAATATTCTAAAGATATAGTAATGATTGGTAAGAAGGAAAACATTATAGTAAAAACAAAGAGTCATAAGATTATAAATTTGACTCTAAACAAGTTTTTTTATGAAACAACAAAATGGTCTGTACTTGTATGTACATTAATGGAATGAAGAAACGAATGCTGATGATTTATTAAATTGGTAGGTATTTTGTCGATTCAAAATTAAAGTAAGTTCTTGTGGACAGGCCATGCCAAAAAGATACATAAAGATTTTATATGAGTAAAACTATCTCTTACCTAGTAGCTCTTAATTCGTAAGTTTGGTCGTAGATATCTTTATCACAACCTTCGGGACAAACGTTTGGATCGAGGCGAATGGGGCCTATGTCAGTGCTATCTAAGCTGCCTTCATCTTCTTCCTCACTTGATGATGATGATGATGATTCCGAGTCAGATGACTCTATATTTTGATAAGTACAGCTTTATTATTGTAATAATTGCGCATATTGTCATGATTGAAGGTTTGAAATTGACAAGGGTACAAACTTTCAAGCTTTAAAGAACATAATATCTACAGTTAGAATACTACTTCTAAAAAGTGATCAGACTATTGAAAATCTTTACAGCTTGAAATTTTTATACGTATCTACTTAAATTTGAAAGTATCCCGAAAAGATGACGAATTGGTAAAATAATAGGAACAATAGTATCTCCTGTAAATATAACGTTACCAAGTTTTTTTTCTCCCTAGCCTTTATTTTTCCCAAGTCACTTGGGGTCGGCTTTTCTAGTCTAACCGGATTTGACTGGATATCAGTTTTTACACGGAGCGGCTGCCACCTGACCTCCGCAGCCCGAAGGCTAACGATACCCTAAGGCTAGACCAGTGTCAGGATATTATAGGGCACTGACTTCCCAACAACGACTGCCATAGATGTTCATGGCAGCCGGGACCGACGGCTTAACATGCTCTCCGAGGCATGGGGCAGACGATAATTGTCAATCAATACGCACATAATTTCGAAAAGTCATATAACTTCCGAAAGTCAGAGGTGCGCGACGTGGGTTCGAACCCGAGACCCTCTGCATTGCAGTCTGTTGGTCTGTCTCAAGTGTTTTCATAAATCGTTTGAATATAAATAGGTAGAAGATACGTAATATAATTTGACAAAAGTGGACACAGGAATTTTTTTTGTTATTGTTTCCTTTCTAACAGTTTTTAAGGCTCCATATCCAAATGACAAAAACAGTATTCATGTAACTATTGGCACTATATACATGAAATTTGAAAGATAGGCGTTTGCTTGTTGTAAACACCATGTGACATATCCATTTCATTATCTGTGAGATACCGTTCTTTTTTACATTTATGTATAAATATAATGAGTATACGGGTTATTCGACAGTGACATTATAACATTTTATTACCTGTTTTTTTAAAGACTACTTGCAATTTTAATTTCAAATTAACATTAAATCCCTCCCACTAAGCTAGAATGTTAGGAGTGGGTTCATGTCAGTATTGCAATGGGTGGTATTCGAACCCGCTACCTCTCGATCGCAAGTCCACACCTTATCAATTGAGCTACCACCGCTTTAACATCACAGCACACAGTTTGCTTACGGCACGCAATAGTACGTATATCGCTACTTTATGTTTATATTCTGTAAGAGATTAGTATTTCACTGGTTGAACCGAATATTTTGTGCTGTAACTACTAAGGATTCACTATTCCATTATTAAAACGCAGGCATTGGTGCAGATATATAAAACGTATTGTAAGTACCATCATCATCACGATTACGTGGTGGTCGGTATTTCTTCTTGAATATTCTTCGCAGAAAGTCGGCAAAATTGTTATCTTGCACCAACGTTTTGAATTTTACTTGAAGTTCTGCGCATGCTTCGGCAAGTGCTTCTTTCTCGCCTAGGTGCTGGTCTATGCGATGTTCGCAATCATCAATGAGATCTTGTACACTTTTAACCTATAAAACATGTTTAGTTTATTTTACGAATTTAGGCTATCTACATACGTCGTTTCTGTTGTCGCCTGTCTCTCCGAGTATGTAGGCAAAGCTCAACATATTTTTCCAGATATGCTTTTAAGTACCACGTAATAAGGCGCGAGCCCACTACCACCTAGCGAGCATATTTTTTTGACTAAAAATCTCATTAACCCTTCGCCGAACCCAGGTATCGTATTTGAGAGCTATGCGCAGTTTTAGGCTGCCCTCGAATTACTATTCCTATTAATATTATAAATACGAAAGTTTTCAAAGATGATTGATAGTTTGATGACTAGGCAGAGAATTCCTAGTGAGGTACAAATTTCTTTGTAGGTTATCAGTTATGATGATTGTATATATTGTGATTTTTTAATTTATATGATGTTATTAGTGACTCGTGTGCAAATTAATGACATGCTTTGCTGATGCTAAAAAAACTTCGCGTAGGTTTGGATGAAAATCAAAATGACTTTTGGCACCATTTTTGACACCTGTATATGTACTAGCGTTATTCGTATGAAATGCAACCTTAAAGTATTTAGTCAAAGTCATTGTAGTCATTTATAATAAAGACCTACCTGCATCATCTTTGTGTAGACTTTCTGAGCCAATCGGTCTTCATGAGCTTCAAAACGATTAAGTACATTCATCTCCCTGTGCAATTGGCATAAATGTAGCTCCAACAATTGATTTACTTCCTGAAATATAAAACACGATAACTGTTCATATAGTTTTTACTACATTCTAAGATTAATAATCAATATATGTATATTAAAATCTCGTGTCACGGTATTTGTGGTCGTACTCCTCCGAAACGGCTTGACCGATTTTTATGAAATATTTATGTTTATTTGATAGATATGAGAATAGGTCGTAAAGTACATTACATATAAGGTGATTAGAGTGTTCTTATCTAGAAAAGCAGTACAGCAGGCTGACATCTATATTTTATTTACCAATCAAAACAAAATTTGAATAATTCTTGTTTGACTAACGTATTTAATTATTTACGTATTCCAGATGTTTAAATCTGGGGTTAAAGAAAAAAGGGAAGTGTAACATTTTCTCTATCGTCTTGATAAACAGATACATGTATAAAGAATACTTCCTTATACTTTTTCTTACACCTATTTAAAAGAGAAAAGGAAATGTGACTTTTCTCATTTCGAGTAAAAGTAAATAATTATATTCGTGTCTATTTTAGAAAAAGGAGGACGAAGTTACTTTTATATCTTTTACCTGCACTCGGATGCGTGACCTTTGCAATTGTCTTAGACGGGAATCAAAGTGTTGAACTGACAGCTCTGCTTCCGCTAACAGCATGTCCTGCTCATATAGATGCCTGTAATAATTTAGTCATTATATTTAATTTTTTTTGTCTTTATTCAGAACTGTGTGCCTAGTGTGAGTTGTTTTTACGTTAACGCGATAGAAACGTTTATCGCGTTCGGTTCACTGATTAGTTAAGAGCTTGGAGTGAGCCAATCGGCACGTCGAACGTCATAACGTGTCAATCGCGTTAAAGTAAAACAAACTCGTGCTAGGCACTCTGATGTTTCTAAATCGACTGGCTAGTTCACTGAACGGGTCGTAATTTACCTAAATTCCACGCGATGAATCAACGTTTATCCGGCCTTAATTATTACTTTTACTCTTAAAACTGATATTACGGAATTGCAAATAGTATCTTCTAATTAAACAGAATAATTATTCTTATACCTTTCTATACGCCTTTCCCTAATTTCTACTTCCATAGGCGTTGATTCTTGATCTTGTCTTGATTTCAAGAGTTCCCAACAAGCGGCTAACGGTCGAGATTCTGAAAGAAATATTGATTTAAAATTTTAGCTGATGTAATAATTGTTTACGTTTCTTACTACGTTTTTTTTAGAATAATTCTGATAAGTAGGTAACAATTTATCTTACCACGAAAAAGAGAAAATCGTAATGCGTAGTAACATGCTAACAATACAAGTGACTCATATTAGCTTTTATCAATTTTCAACAGGAAAACGAGATATGATTGTACGATAAGACTTATACAGTGTGTATAATAAACCCTGTCCGATCGTTATAGGTGTTATACAGTAGGTAGCTCATTATGAGTACGTAGGTGTCATGGTTTTATAAATATTGATAGAAAATACTCCGGTAAATTTAATTTATTTAAAATAATATATTATTAATAAATTACCCATGGCAACACTGACAATTTATAAATCAGAATATCTAGGTATCACCACAGTATATATATATATCACTAAAGTCCATAAAGGTTGACCGACGCCGGTGCGCGCCACGCCGACTCGTTTGAAAAAGGCCGCCAAACGTTAGCCGCCGCGCTGTGCGTCGTGTACGAAGGCGCCGCGTGAAGACGGTAGATTTACCTAATTCTTTGATATAATTCACTCGACAACATACACGTGCCTAAGTTATAGCATAGTAACCTACAGCACAGTATATATATATATACAGTATTGTAACTCGGCCGTATCCTTGAAATAAATGCCTACAGCCGTGCGGTACGTAAACATGCGATAGGGCTGCCCACCTACAGCATTTTAATTAAATCTGCCTACTTTGAGTTTCTATCTATTTTTGTGATTGTAAATATTTTTTATTTTATTTAAACAAATAAAATACTTTGTTTCTATGTATAATATGTATGTATTTACAAAAAAAAAAGTATATATGTATGTTTATCCATTGTCTAGTACCCATAGTACAAGCTCTGCTTAGTTTGGGCTAGATGGTGTTGTGTGTATGTGGTAGAATATTATTATTATTATTATATTATTATAGAGATAATTTCAACTATCTAGCTATCGTGGTTCATGAGATACAGCCTGGTGACAGACAGACGGTCAAATATATTTTTTCTAGTTTTATTCATACACACAGTACAATAAACAATTATTATACATAATAAAATACCACATACGCGACGAGCGGCCAGAGATCACGCACACACGCCACAAGGTTTTAATACAAGCGTACCTACCGTATTCATGAACCGCCTATAACTACCTAGTTCACTCGTGTCAATCACTTTTATTTACTTGTTCACTTTATTTATTATTCCAGGCATTTCTTTTTCGGGAGGGAAAAAATCCTTTAAAAATACTTAAATTACGTACCTACCTACTAGTAAGTATAATCATTTTATAGTCTTACCTTTCGGAGTTTCCAGGTAATTTAAAAAAAGTTATCTCTGGGTGCGTTATTGAGGAATTCATGCAACCAAAAACAGCACAATATATTCTACTTGTCATATTAAATAGGCTATACTTATACTTATTTTTGTTAAAATAATCGCGCGGTTACTGTTTAAAAAACAACACACCGTCCGGTCGTAACTACGGCGCATTCGCGACTGGTTGCGTGTCGAGCGCATACCAACGCCGAGGCGCGTAGGTATGACTCGAGTTCCGACCGTTTGTATGAAGATAGGTTACTGTATATATATGTACTGTGACTTAAGTTTTATTGATTCAATTATGTAATATCGCCAGTCAGTAATAAAATAGAATTGAATTGAATAAACTGGCGGGTGCGATCGAGAGGTCTCAGGTTGGATAAAAGGGTCGCGCAATTGCATGTTATTGTTTTTTGTCTGTTACCTATTTCTCAGAAACAACATGGCCACGGAGTCGGAAAATGTGCCTGGTAAACGTAGTAAAAACTTAGGTGGTAAAACGTGGTGTAATAATACACCTATGCCTACCCCTTCGGATACACAGTCGTGAGTCTATGTATGTATTCTTTTTTTTATTTTAAATCTGAAGAAAACGTATAATTACGTGTAGTTAGAGTTTTGTACGCAAGAGTCTTCATTGCATTTTACAAATACATTAACTTTCATCCTTAAAATTTCATACATCGATATTTTTATTTTATCTATAATTACATCTCTCGCGCAGTGCATTTGAGCCAAAGGTGGTGCGTTTGATGGCATTGATACCTTTTAATAAATGTATCAAAGAAGCCGCCATTTAGTGGAGTGTTGCTAGTCTGTGTGAAATTTCCGAAATTTGAGGGTAAATTTGCTTATCAATGCTGTACTTAAAAATATTATGTAGATGTTTTACGGTGACATAGATTATTAAATATTTTTCTTAGCATGTTTGTTAAGAGAGAAACTAGCCCTTAATAGATCGGAGAGAGTTTTGTATACATACTATATAATTCAACATAATACGCTGTGCATGATGAAAACAATCGGGCAATCTTTATTTATATTTTAAGCAAAACATTTCAATTAAGCTTCCATGTGACTTGGCAATCTAACTAAAGAGTAGTTTGCTTCTGATTCGATTCTGTCTCTCAATATTTTGGTTGCTCTTATTTCTTAGAGGCATGAAAACTTAGTGCTGTTACTGCACCCCTGATTTTGGTGATTGTATTGAAAAAAGGGTAAACGGTTACCGGTAAGGGGAACAAATTTATTGACGCGTGGGGGTCGAACTCGTATCGTATATTGAGTATAGATGGCGGATTGTCTTCGTTGAACTTGCTGTACCTTCTTAGATACACGTACCGGCAGTTGTACCGGTTCCGGTTTTATCTATAAGAATAAAAAACGGACTGTATTAGTTGAAACTCGCTATGACCTTATTATTTAAATGTTAAGTACCAATAGCGTCATTTTAAAATATGAAATTATTTCATGATATAAAATTAAATGAGCTTACATTATAAGCATCAAACAAAAAATAAATATTAATTTTGGGCACCTTTTGGGTGCGAGTACTTATCGTACATGTCCAGTATTTTTTTGAAGAAGAGGACTCCCTTTATTTGCTCTGCCATGACAAATGTATGAATAAAAATGTATATCTGTGTCGTGGGAGAGTTCATTATCATGAAATGTAATTATATTAATAATTAATAAAATTCTTGAACTAACCTCAAGGTGTTTTTCGGGGAATTCGAGTTCTTCATCAATCTCGGGAATAAGCGGAGCTGGTTGCGCACATCGAGCGGGTATCTCCAACCGAATCTCTGCTAAGCGCTCTCCAATTTTTGTCATTTGTGCGACCATCTGCACTTTATGCTCGCGTAAATCCAATACCTTTTCATTAAAGATCCGTTTGTTATTGTAGATCTGTAAATAAATAGCTATGTTTATCATACTGTTGCATTAGATCGGTTCAACAGTCTTACGAATCGTAAACGAAATCTGTGATCGATCAAAATTAATAACTTTGTATCTAATAACTTTAGATTTAAGATTTTACATTTGTTCGTCTTTATTAATTTCGACCGATAGAAAGGAGTAAAGTACGGTGAGATCTTTGTTTCAGAATTGAATTTTTCTGTGAGTAGAGTAGGAGTTCTAATTCATGTTACAGACTTGACCGCAGCCAATGAATCTTGTATCGTATTTCTATGAAGATACTATACTGAAGATATTATACTGGTAAACTAGGGGGAAACTTAATTCCAGAGATACTTCCTTAACCTTTGTAATAAACTATCAGGGAATCACCATTAAACTCGGCACGGGAGTAAGGTTGATTCGATTCTCTGATTCTTGATGAATTCTCGGTTCAAACATATTTCTTTGCTCTAAGACGCTGTACCCATTACTAAAGAAAATTTTAGGTTTATTCTTAGCCGGCCATTAAGAATATTTTAACGAGGTCGGTTTGATAGCTTGGATTAAAATGCTACTGTAGTAATATCCATCTCAGACCATAGCTATATATGTTTAAATTTATAAGAATAATTATCAATGAATCGACGTAGGTAGTAATATTTTAATTATGCCGTAATTGTTGTGATATCTTAATATTCCATTCCATTGTACTATAGTACAGTAGCAAAATGTCTTAACATTTTACCTCTTCCCTCGTAATACAGATACGAAGTTGTGTGTTGTGTCCGGGTGGTGCAACGTAGTCTGGTTGAGTCTTCAGTAGCCGGTTGCCTATAGTCTCTTCGGCATCTTTCAAAGCCTCAGCCGCACCAGGAGGCATAGCGGTCGGATCTGGTTTGCGATTCATATGTTCTTGCCACTAAATAAAATACATATAATATTATGTAGATCTCCATTTCATTTTGTAAGACTCAAATAAAGCATTCATCAAGACAGAAATCGATTTAAAGAAAGGTTACTTAGAAGCAGAGTCGCTCGGCTATGGAAGAAGTCTACAATACAAAAGATCTATTCAGTCAAAAAGCATTGTGTAGTATTTCTACAATAATAAAGGTTTTTATAATCTCGTTAAGAAGGAGGGGCGCTGTCAGCAGAGAAAAATAGTCTACCTTATGTTGGCAGTAAAGCGGCGTCCTTATAGTAATCAGACTAGCGCAATGATACTTGTTTTGTTTTAAGTTTATCATGCAATCTTGTACTAATTTAATTTGACTGTTAATATAAAAATGTCAAACCTCGATAAATTGAAGATGATGTCGGGCGACGCGTTGATGATAGTTCCGTAGAGCTTTCTTGAGAGGATGTGGTGGTTTCGGAGGCAAACCGAGCAAGAAAGACGCGACGCGTGGAGGCCCATACGATACTTTCCTTGGGCCTATGCGACGAACTGTTGACTCCGTTTTCCTGTATAATAATTTTCATTGAAAGGAAAGTAGTGGTTCTAAGTAACGTAAGTGCACATAGCAGTTTTCAAACCATAATCATTACAATAGAAATAAATTTATTAAATGGTGCATAATTATAATAGGTACTGACATCGTTAAGGCAAATCATATAATTAATACTGAAAGCTAAGTGCAATTAATAGCAAGAGTTAAATTCTTTGAAAACAAGTCTTGAATTGGCAGACGATCATAAGATGCTTCGGCGTAAGTTTAATTCGTGACTTTTGTCTGGGTTGCCTGATTGGTGGTTCATATTGCAGAATATGTACATTTTGATTTGCAACGTCTATCTGAATCAAGATAAACTCTAGATTAACCGGTTAATAGCGATGCGTCAATCTCGTGACCACCCTTCACCTTAGTATCTTGCTTTATTCGTAAGTACGGCTACGTAACAATTTTTTTACTCGGTAAACATTTGAGAATACAATTATTTTTAGCGGTACTTAGATATAATTAAATAAAATATTAAATGGCTGTAAAAATCTCGCTTTTGTAAGCCCCCATACCGTCTTTTCTCATTATTGCCAGAGCTAGCCATTATTATAGCTCAAGGTTTTTTATAACCATTGGCTTATACTTTCGTGTTTTCTTTGTAATTTATATTAAGCCGGCAATACATGTTGGCCCAACGTTGCCGAATGACAGCAAGTACCAACGTATAGAAGGTGTATTTGCTATACCTTGCCAATGCTTAGTATCACTCGCCTAGCTGGCCGAGTGAAGGCAAGCGCCAACGTGTATAGAGCTTAATTGGCATAGCTTGTAACAACTCGCGGTTGCTTGCGACCACTCGTCTCACTTCAGAGCGGTGTCGGTTTTTCTGCACAAATCAAAGGCGTTGGTCTGCGTTTGGCCAATAGCGTCTACATGTTGGTCCATCTGCTATTATACGGTTGGCGAACATCGCCGTTACAAGTACAAAATGTATTTTTTACAAGTCTACTACAGTATACACTGATAATTATAATATATGCGCTCATTAATCATGAATAAGTCGTTGGAGTGTCATAATTAAATAAATATCAGCAGCTGCAATAACTTTTACGACATCCATATTATTTCAATGCTTAATAAAGACTGACAGCGCCCAACGTGTGGACAACTCCACAAAACTCGTCTACGTTGGCCATCTGCATTGGTTTTCTTCAAACTTGCCGAATGTCTAGACGGTAGTACTTGCCTTGTATCAATTTGCTTTTGCTCGCGTTGGCCTACGCTTGACCAACATGTATTTGCAGGCTTTACATTGATTAACAACTCGTGAATCCTCTTTGATAAAACCTTGTTGTGTTCCTTTGTTGTTCCTTAATCACGTTAAAATACTCTCCGATGGGCTCACCGGGCACCGTTTGACTTGAATCGTACTTTAAACTTTATAATCATTATCTGAAGGAAGTAGTTTTATATCTTTGAGAACGAGTGTCAACAAGCAAAAATAACAATATTATACTTACTTTAATTCAGCTTCAGCCATCTCTAGTAAATTCATATTCCTAGCAGCATGTAAATTTGAAGAAAGTTTAATTTTAAAAGGTTTTGTGGACAACATAATTGTTTTTGAGCATAAAGTTTTGAAAATAAAAAAATAAAAAAGATTTATTCAAATTTTGTAAAGTTCCATATCAAAAATACACCACGTACAAAATAGTAACAAGTGGAACCATTATTACGTTGAGATATGTACATTCTAGGTAAGACCATTAGCTTACTATACTACATATATGTAATTTGAAAATAGGTATAAGTAACTCAATCGGTGAAACTGTTGTAAACGACGCGGTTATCTGGAAAAGGGAAGTAACAATAAATATTTAAAATAAATGTTTTCCACATTACCTGCCTCGAAGCGCAGCTTCAGCCATTTTTGCGCGCACTTCTTCAAGTTGGGCATAAAAGTCGCTTGAAAGATTTTTTTGACGTATTGGCCTAATAGTTACTTGAGGATTTCTGTAGAATAAAAGTTATTAGATTTGTTATATGACATAACTAGATTTTGCCCGCGGCTTCGCCCGCGTAAATGTAGGTTAGGTAACAGTACTTTTTCAGGATAAAAGGTACCCTATATCCTATTCTGTACCCCTGACAACGTGTACGCGAAATTTCATGACGATCGGACGAGTAGTTAAGGCGTGAATGCGTAAAAAATGAATAAACTCACATTCGCATTTATAATATTAGTAGGAGACTAATCTAAATGAATGAACCAATAAATATCACTTTCTCTGTCAGTATCGAATGTGGTTGCGTTATCAGGTAGATTCATTAAAAAATGTCCCATATCGATTGAGTCAGAATTCTTATCACTTCAATTTAGCTATCTTCCAATATATTCGAGTTTATATTTGCTTAGTGCGCTTATTATTTACCATTTTACCCATGAGTCATTATCATTTATATTTTAATGTCATTTTATTGAAAATATTAATGTGATGATGTTTGTTCTTTATACTTAGATTTTCCCTTTACCCGGTAACATAATAGCTAAGATCCAGTTGCAATCCGTACCTATTGTGACAATAATCCCAAATATGACGTGATCGTAATTTATCAATCCTAAATGTATTTCGGGTGTTTATAATTATATAGTTATCAATAAGAGAAATCATTGTTTTGAGTTCAGAACTTATCATATAATCGATAGCAATTATCTCCTAAATCGACGTTTGGCCTCCGGCAACACAATTCCTTGTTTCTTTTTCTTTAGATATGGTTATTTACTTGCAAGTCAGTTCCTTTTAAATACCTTCAATATAGAAATATAGCCTGGTTATATTTTTAATAAGAAAATAAATTTTAATTATCTTTTTATTGCTTTTGGTGGAAGATAACTCAGCAGTGGTACATGGCTAGTTGATGGTATGCCGTAATCGCTGCTCTTGGATATGGCTGTGTTTTCATGTATGGTATGGTTGGGTGAGTTCTTTTAAAACTTCTTTTATGATTTTAACATCACAGAGGTAATTTAAAGAAAATACTTATATAACACACCCTCCCTCAACAACTCATCCTAAAATAATAGGCGACAAACAAGCACATGATTTGTCTGGTCCTTAAGTTAGCAAAGTTGTGTAAACAGTTTCTGAAGCTTATGTAAAAAGAGACGGGTACAAGTATGACATTAGAAGAGCAATAAGGCCTCTGGCGCTCAGATTCGGCAAGGGAAGTACAACGTCTACTGCTACTTTAGGTCGATATTTCGTGCCAGCTCTACCTTTCGTGCAAAACTCTATGATGCATTCTAATTCAAGAGATAATTGTTCACCAAATTCTAGATTGCATCTGGTTAGAATGTAGTGCGTGACAGGGTATTGGAGGAGTGCGCTCGCCTTATGGCCTTGACGGTGAAGGGGAACACGTCGAGCTGTATGATATTGCGCGAGTGCATCTTGTGCAGGCCGATGTCGGAGGCCTCGAGCTGGTGCGCCAGCTTGCGCACCGTGAGCGCGCGCGCCGCCGTTAGCTCGCGCTCCTGCTCTATCAGCGGCCGCACGTCCAGCGTCACGTCGATCTGCTGTGACGGTGGCAGAGCGCGGTTTCTAAGCACATATTAAAACATATTTGAATACTTCCCTGTTGCATGATTAACGCAATCTAAATATTTTGTCTCTCTGCAGTCAATGTGATAAGTATTCAATTAACAACACGACGCAATTTGTGTGATTCCTAAATTATTTTGACTCTTTTGTCTATTATAAAATAACATAATAGAGTTCGGTAGAATACTTGTTTGTGGAGAGAGATTAAAAGTTTATAGATTTCAGACGACACATGGATATCCCTAGAGTCAATGTAGTAATTTAGTGACAATGATAAAATAATAGTACTTATTAACATTTTCAGGTGCAGCGGTCGGCGGCCAGACACATTTCTTACAACTATATTGGGTATCACAGCAATTTTAAGATTACAAGCCACTGTTTAAACACACTACGTTACTCACGCTCTGATAAGTTTGTTGTATTCAGCACTAAGCTCGGCCAGTTGGTCCCGAACACGTTTTTTATGCGCGTTGGCTATCGCCATCATCTTATCATATTCCTCTTTTTGTTTCAATTGTTCGTGCGACATCATTTCTCCCTCTACTGTGCTCGGTTCATGAGCCTTTTCTAACATCTAGAATTAAAAGTTAATTAGGCATAATTAAAACAAACGGCTTCAAGATTATATTCAATTATCTGTCATCTATCTGATTTCAATGCCTTGTATTTATATTTTAATAAAATAATTTTAATAATAATAATAATAAACACTAATAATGAAATACTTGAACCTAGCTCACGAGATTGTCGACATGTGGCGTGTGGACTCGGTGATCATTGTGCCGATAGTCATTACAGTCAATGCTTTAATACCTAAGAGCCTCGACCACCACCTGCAGAGGCTCGCGTTAGATGGCTGGATCAAGTCCTTGATCCAAAAGGCAGTACTACTCGACACGGCGCGTATTGTGAGGAGATTCCTCTCTTTGGGGCCCTAACCACCGGCAGCTTGGACCTTGTTCCCGATGTCGGTGGGTCATTTCAGTTTTTATATTTTTAAATATGTATAGATTTTACATTTATATTTAAAAATGTAATAATTAGAAAAAAATAGAAATAAAGAGAATAATAATAATAATAATAATTTATTTATTGATTACAGTGGTAAAACATGAATACAGTCCATAAAGTACTTAATATAGGTAATATAATATGGGTGCCTGTACTAGGGTAAACCTGTGCCACAGGCGTTAACTTATTAATTTATACTTTAATAATATATTATTAAACTTACAATATACTACTAGGAACTAAATTATATACAATTAACCATACTTATTATATAAATATATGTAAAAATAGGCCAAGATTATAATTATTATCATGGAACTTATTATTACTTATTTAACAACAATCAACAAATCTTAAGTATCCTCATAATTTAAAGTTTGTAAGTACTGACAGACTATCCGCTTAGATCTTATATAACTTAGGTCATATATAGCTGTTTGTTTATTTATCTTGTTATAAAGAAAAGGCCCTAAGAATGCGAAAAATCTATTTGTAAAAACAAACTTTGATTCAGAAAGTGTGGTACAGACAATATCTTTTCGTCTTTTATTGTTAGTAAGGTTGATGTTATACGTAAGCGTTGCGTGCTGTTTAAGTACGATGTACATTATAAAAAACTGTCGGACAGTTAATACATTACAATTTTCATACAAAAGATGTGTGGAAAAGCGGTAGGGCCGGCGGGTTGCTACTTTTAAAAGCACTCTTTGTGCTCGTTCCATATTTAACATGAAGGATTTTGCGCTACCGCCCCATGAAGTAATGCAATATTGTATTAAAGACTGACACAATGCCTTATAGATCTGTATGATGAGTTTGTGATCAGCAATAAGGCGTAATTTTTTGAAAACAAATAATAATTTGCGTACTCTGTTAGTTAAAGCAGTTATATGTTCTTTAAAGGAGAGTGTGTCGTCTAATATAACACCTAAATATTTAATATTAGTAGTGTTTGAGATAACAGGACACGTGATGTTATGACAGTAATGTGCATAGAGATTAATATGACTTAAATGAGGTTGGTGTCTACGCATACAAAATTTAATAAATTTTGTCAATATTTAAGGTGAGCATATTATATTGAAGCCATTTGTTTACTATATTAAAACCGCACTGTGCATATTCATAGACTGCCGCAATGGTGTCAGTGGAAAAAAGGAGCACAGTATCGTCTGCGTATGAAACAAATATATATATATATATATATATATATATATATATAAGGCTGTATGGTCAAAGCGTCGATTTATTTGTGAAAATTAGTTAAGGATGAGTTGACACAAAACCACAGATTTAGTATTAGTCCACGTTTATTAATACGTTATATTTTAGTAGAACAGTTTTTGGTTTAGATGCTAATCCGCGGCGATCGATTAGTCAACTGCACGTTAATTAATATAAAGAAAGCAATAACTTATAACTAGGTCGCCGAGTTGCAACGCTAGCTAAACAACTGTCTGTACGCTACCCGTACATACTCCCCAGAGGAAAAAGTGGGATGAGCATCTATTACAAAAGTAGTAAAAATAATGTTAGTAAAGAAAGTAAAAAATAGAAAAAGTAATTAAATATGTAAATAAAGAACTCAATACGAAATTACATTAAAAATTGAATCTTCTGTTCTTCGGTTTCGCTTCGCTGTAGACCGGTTCCGAGGACATCATCTCTCTCATCTCTATTTCTACTGCAGCATTGTCCTGTCCACCCGAATGATGTTGCCATGCGGTATCAGATGAGTCTATTGTCTTAAAAAGCGTTTTTTGATAACTCTATATTGAGCGAATGTCGCTATACCTCCCAACAGCAAAGAAGTCACCGAATATAGATATATGTCGTGACTAGATATATATGACATCACAGGTAAATTCTCGTGCTCCTTTTGATATACCAATTGCTTCTCTATAGTTAGGAAGTCATGAGCCGTAGTTGTGGTTATCTTCGTTATATTCAATAGCGCATTTTTCCAAGCAAGGTCAAAAATTTTATAAATGGTGGAATTAGTTGGAACCATAATATCTGCTTCCATGTAATAATTACTTCCTAACTGATTGTGAGTAAATATTGTGGCATCCTTATTCTGGAGTAAGCATTTCTGTTTCAATGTAATGACTCCAGTCCCGTCAATGACCGCGGGCGTAACTTGATCGCCACACGTGACGCGCATCAGCTGTCTGTCGCACAATGTAAACAGCCACAGGTTAGGTTTATGTAGTTTGTACCAGGTTTCCTTGCAGATTACATCATCGATGACGCATGACAGTGACGTCTGTTAGCTGAAGACTCTTGCCTCACAGGGTGCCTTTAGGGTAAGCTGTATACAGGCTGTTGCGATATACATGTGTATTTGTCTTCTCCATAGGAATTACAATGATGTAAATCCTGCTCTGTCATTGTAATGTAAACGTTTTTGATAAGGTTGATGGCCAGAAAGTTTTAATGATGCTTCATCATTTTCAACCATCCTTCTCTTAGGAACGGAATAGGTATTACACGATATATTTTATAATCATCATCACTGAGTAATGGAACGTGTAACTCGAACAGCAGGTAAATGTGTTAGTCGAGCTTTTACATAAATCAGTTCGTAAATATCTTTAAAATCCTGCTGAACATCTTGAACAGGTAAAGACCACTCCTGTGGAAGTTTTCGGGATATAATGTTAAGCTGCTCAATCAGTTGCGATGCTGGGAAAAGATGTGTGTCCAAATGTCCTCTATAGATGTTTACAAGAGCATTCATGAGCATGTCTTGTATTCGATTTAAATTGTTTAAAATCAAAGTAGCTGTCACTGCAGCGGAATTGATATCATTAATTGTATACAACATTTTAAGCTCTGTTATCAATTCTAGTTATTTGGTTGCAAGTCTGATTCATGTAGTCATGTATAGTGTCAAATTGCCTATTCATAAACCCCGTGTTGCTTTTAATTATGCTATTCTCTGATTCGATTATGAGTGTTTGATTTTTTATTAATTCAAGTAAATAATTGTCGTTCGTTTGTAAGTTTTGAATGTCCTTTTCATATTTCAATGCAAATACTTGGTCTAGGACACCGAAGAGGGTTCTCGCTAAATTGCCAACACCATCAAAATAGCCTCGTTTCTTTCTAGAGTTCTGTGAAAATAACTTAGTGTTATATTCAGCCAAATGCCGTAACTCGTTCCGCAAGTTGTGGATAATATTTTCGCAAGGTGTATACTCGTGAGATATTCGCTTACAAAGTATATCCATTTGATTTATATACACGCTTGTTTTATTAGTTGCTTTCCAGTATGATGTTAAGTTGTAGCAGATCAAAAGGGTCCATTCGTCATGTATCAATTGTAATGTTCCAGCTTCATCAAGTAAATTGGATGGTCATTTTCTATACGTGTCAATATGTAGTTGTTGTTGTTGTTTTTAGTGATAGGTGATGATTGTTCACCAATTATTCCCATAGCCATTACCATCGCAATCAGTACAAGAGAAAGTGCACTGCTTTTTTGTTCTTACATATCTATTCTTACTTCGTTCTGTAGACTCTGGTTTGGCCATATTTTTCTCCATCTGGTTGTCACATGTTTGTTCTGTAGTTTGTAATCAGTGTTCAGCGGTAAGGGTGCTAGTTTTATGATGGGTCGTTTTAGTTGCCCATTCTTAGTTTTTATAGTGACGACCCGAACTCTTTCATCGGCGCCCGGATGTAGTTCGGTCATTCTTCCGAGAGCCCACCTTCCTGCTGGTAAGTTTTCATCTTTTATCAACACTAGGCTCCCTTCTTTCAGGTTTTCTTTCGACTGTTGCCACTTACTTCTGACTTGCAATTGATGTAAATATTCACTCGAACAACGCTTCCAAAAGCGCAAGTTTATTTGTTCTATGAGTCTCCATCTGTTTCTCAAATCATACTGGGCAAAGTCTTCTTCTTGTTGTGGTAGTGATAGTAGGGGACCCCCGATGAGAAAATGACCGGGAGTTAAATATTCCAAAATCATCCACGTCTTCCGATAGTGGACACAGTGGCCGTGAGTTCATGCAAGCCTCAATTTGAGTAAGTAGAGTGATAAATTGTTCAAAAGTGAGTTTTTGTTCGACCAGGACCCGTTTCAAATGATATTTCATTGACTTTACTGAGGCCTCCCACAGACCTCCGGCTGTCGGCCATTGGGCTGCGTTGAAATACCAATTTACTTGAAGGTTAATCATCTCATCATAGAATTCTGTGTTCTGAAAAGTTTGGTATCGCTCAAAGTCTTGTTGTAGCAGTTTTGCAGCTCCCACAAAGTTCGTGCCTTTGTCAGAGAACATATTCTTTGGAGTACCTCGGCGAGCACACATCCTTTTGAAAGCCGCGAGAAAGGTGAGTGTGGTAAGGTCGGATACCAATTCCAGATGCACGGCTTTGGTGACCATGCAAACGAATATAGCAATGTATACTTTGCAAGTTTTCACTCCTCTGCCCTTATTGATCTTCACATCCACGTGTCCAGTGAAGTCTACTCCAGTGTTCGTGAATGGTCTCATCGGCGTCACTCGTTCCTTCGGTAGATCGCCCATTAACTGGTTATTTCTATGTGGCTTGTAGCGATGACATTTTACACATTGGCGTAATTCTTTCTTGACCGTTCTGTTACCCCCAATAATCCAGAACTTAAGACGTAGGTGGGCTAAAGTAAATCTTGCCCCGTCGTGGAGAGTAGTACGATGCGCTTCTTGAATTATAAGTTCTGTTAGACGACCTCTAGCGGGCAAAATTACAGGATGCTTTGTTTCGGGAGGTAATATTGAGTCGATGAAACGTCCTTTCACCCGGAGTAATCCATTTTCGTCGAGAAAGGGAGTTAATTTAAGTAAGTTACTTCTGGAAGAAATTGGTTTATTCTTCTGCAAACAGTCTATTTCTTCTCTAAAATATTTCTTTTGAATATTTCTAATAACAAAGTCAGTGGCTTTTGTTATTTCTTTCGGTGATAAACACATGACTGTCTTATTTTCTTCGCAATCGTTTAAGTGAGTGGAGTTCATTAGCTTCTTTCTGTTTATTATTCGTAGAACCCAAGCAAGTACTCGTGTTACACGTTTGAAACTGCTATATTTATTTAATAATGATGATATAATTTCGCACCTGTTGTTAATAGCTACGCAGCATTTTGTTTGTTTTATGTCATTGTTTGTAATATAAGTCAAGTTATTGTGTTGTTTTGCTGTGAAGTTATAAGTTTTTAACCATTGATGGCCTTTCCACCAAAGTTCAAAAGTTAAAAGTTGTGTAGGTGATATTCCGCCAGTTGCGCAGTCAGCAGGGTTGTCTCCCGACTTCACATAGTTCCATCTATATGCGGGAATAGTATTGTTTTTCTCTGTCACTCTGTTAGCAACGTATCTTTCCCATCTGTTTACGTCGCCTTGTAGCCATGCCAGAACAACCTTCGAGTCACTCCAACAATGTATTTGCAACTGTTTAGTGGCGAGACTACTTTCAATCTTCTTGATAAGTTTGCTGAGTAACGAAGCTCCACAGAGTTCCATGCGCGGCAGATATATCCTTTTGCTTAGTGGAGCAACTTTCATCTTGGCGCTTATAAAAGTTGTTATGTAACCATTGTTCTCTGTTTTCACTCTACTATAATCTACACAAGCAACCGTCTTTTCGCTCGCGTCACAGAAGCCATGTATCTCTATAGTATAACCTGTACATTGCAGCCATCGCGGTATACGTAGTTGGTTTATAGAAGAGAGATCGCTTCTTAGCGTTTCCCATTCATTACATACATCAACAGGGAGGCTTTCATCCTAGTAAATTTTACTGATCCATATTTTTTGGAAAAGTAGTTTAGCCTTAATAGTTAAAGGCAATAGAAAACCAAGAGCATCATACAGTTTACTAATTTTGGCCAATAAAACTCGTTTTGTTAAGTTGTTTTTCTCGGGTAAGTTCCAGTGATAGACAAAGTTATCTCCTGTTTGATTCCAGCTCATGCCCAGTGTTTTATTAGTTTGTTTTAAGTTCGATGGTTTTTCAGTATCGAAGCTTATATTTGATTTTTGATGTTTTTGTTTATCTTGCAGGCTTTCCAGGATAATATTATCGTTGCTTGTCCATTTTCTTAAGTTGAAACCGCCTTTTTTCAGTAGCTCAATCATTTCTAAAACTAGTTTTTTCGCTGACTCTGCGCTGTCTTGCCCATATACCAAGTCATCCATATAAAAATGCTTTTCTAAAACATACGCAGCGACAGGGTAGTTATCCTTTTCATCCTTTGCAAGTTGAAGTAGAGTACGTATCGCAAGATAGGGTGCATTCTTCATGCTATAAGTTACTATGCATAGTTGCCATTCTTGCAAGGGCTCAATATGGGAGGACCTCCAGATGATAGTTTTTAAAGTTTGTTGTTCTTCCTGCAGCCAGATCTGACGATACATCTTTTCTATATCTGCAGTGAAATGTATTTATAAATTTGCCAGTTTATAAGCAAGGTCATTATGTCTTTTTGTAGGTTAGGACCAGTGTACATCATGTCATTGAGGCTTCTACTAGTTTTTGTTTTGTAAGATGCGTTAAAGACTACTTTCAGCTTGGTCGTTGTGGACTCTGCTCTTAACACACCGTGATGTGGCAAGTAAACTTGACCCTTATTCCTGAATTCAGCTACAGGTTTCATATGGCCCATAGAGATGTAATCGTTCATGATACGTTTGTATTCGTCGTTAAGTTCGCTATTTTTCAGCATCTTTCGTTCAAGTTGTAAGAACTGGGCTTGGGCTTGTAGTCTTGTTGCACCTAAGTTTTCGCTAACAGCTTGTATTATGGATAAATTCACCACATATTTGCCATCTGCTAATCTTGTAGTTGTTGAGTTGTATAATTCTTCACAGTACTGTTCCTCGTTAGTTGAGTGTGCTGTATCGTGGATTTCCTCACTTTCTCAGAAACGTGACATATTCTTGATATCATTTAGTGTCACGAAACAGTTTAATGTTTTTACATTTCCGCATAAAATCCACCCTACTCTAGTTTGCTGAGCAACAGGCAAGTTGTTGCCACTTCTCATGATTCCATCTAATATAAGTTCTGAGTAAACATCGACACCCAGAAGTAGATCTATAGGGCCCGAGACGTTAAAGTGTGGATCAGCTAGTTTTAAGTTCTGTATATAATCCCACTTATTAATTGAAAAATTAGTTGTTGGTAAGTTGTTCATGAGTTTTTTCATGATCAATGGTTGTAAGTTGAAGTTATAATCAGAATGTATTGATACACATTCCAAGTTAATTGACCCTCTGCTGTTACCAGAAAGTGAACCAATACCCGACACCACAGCGTTAAGTTTCTTCCGTGGTAATCTAAGACGCTGGGCTGCATCTTCCGATATGAGGCTCACCTCGAATCCTTGGTCTAGTAAACCTCTTAAGTTAATGTAATCCCCATCTATTGTTTTGACCTTTATAAGTACAGTCGTCAACAAAACTTCTTTCATTTCATTGGTAATATTGTTAACCACGTGGGCAGTTGCGGATGACGATGGGGTATTAGTAGTCGCTGTAGAACGATGGTTCTTCCAAGTGCGTCAAGGTCTTCCTGTCAGGACTGTCTTTCTTATAGTTAATTTTGAAAATAGTTTCTTGTTGGTTATAAGCTCTTCGACGCCTTTTCCCATTGTTACGTTAAAGTTGAAGTTATCAGTAATTATATTTACTGTGAATACCGTAGAGCTGTATTGCCGCAGGTACTAGTTCAGGTAGCTTCTGTAGCTGCCAATAAGTGTCTCAATGCACTTACCTCTAGTCACGCCTTTTACCTTCTCAAGATGTTTAGGGCAATCCTATTGTGGAACGATTACCGTAATAAGCCTGAAGCGTAACTAGACACAAAGCCCTGCACTTTTGTTCTCGAAGGACCAAAATGTATGGTCTAAATAGTCGATTTATTTGTAAAAATTAGTTAAGCATGAGTTGACACAAAACCACAGATTTAGTAATGGTCAACGTTTATTAATACGTTATATTTTAGTAGAACAGTTTTTGGTTTAGATGCTAATCCGCGGCGTTCGATTAGTTAACTGCACGTTAATTAATATAAAGAAAGCAATAACTTATAACTAGGTCACCGAGTTGCAACGCTAGCTAAACAACTGTCTGTTGGCTAACTGTACAAAGGCATTGAAATCAGATATTCATACCAATAGGAATGAGAAAGTATGTATATACACAATAGACAAATGTGTATAATTGATAGTATTATTGCATGCATGAATCACATATTTTTCGTTTTATTACAACTATCTGCAAGACAGATTTAAAAGCTTAATGGCTTAAAAAGCCAACAACAACCACATGTTCGTTGCCATTTTAAGCCATTAATCTTCGACGGGTTATAATACTTCAGAGCTCTAATTACAGCTCTGGAGTATTTTCATCATACATTTATCAAAATCTTAGCAATGAAATCCCCTATGGGGTAGCCTCTACGAGGATTACACAACCTTTTTATAGATAACTGAACCTCTGTTGCCCTCCCCTAAATGTAGCCCTGAATATATAATATAAGTGTTAGAAGAATAAAGTGACTTTAGAATACTAACCCCCAATTGCGGTGGCTCTTCTGGCAAGTCTGGCAATGGGAGCAATGGTTCAGAGAAATTGATAATGTAAGAAAATATGTTGCCATCCATACCGCAAGAATACAGTCGCCTGGAAGAATTACGTATAATATAGTATAGTTGAAGTGAGCATTCGATGATATTCTAGAACTATTTTTAAATAAATTTAAAATTCAAGCCAAATATCGTTTGTATTTAATAATTAAAAACAACAATCATCATGTAATTATGGTCAATTGAAGCAACAAATCCGGGTACACATTAAACGAATACATACAAATAAGTGACATTTATATAAAAAACATTATCTTTCTGTAATATCAAGCGATTACAGAAAGATAATGTTCCTGCTCCTGTTTTAATCCAAAATATAACCGATAAGTAATTTATCGATAATAATATTAAACACAACAACATTATCCACCTCCTACTAATTGCTAGATTAGAAAGATTTATTATATTGATATAAATCGGAAACAGAAAACATAATAAAGATAACAGGTTCGTGATGCTACGTCGATTTTTTTACTGTAAAAACACTTTGCGCTACTCTGAAATCGACTCCAGCCTCTCAAGAATTAGTGCTGCTATACACTGAGCCATCGATGGCGGCAACAGTAAAGCCACTAGTGGCTTCCACAAGTTCTGCAGTTATATATTCAATTTTTATGGTGCCAACGCTGACTGTGCATTCGTGCTTCCGCTTCTGAGCGACGAGCTGCGAGAGTGAATGTAACTCGCACCTTGTAGCCACGTTTAGTGACCCGTTGTCCGCGCACATTAGACTAAACTCGCTGGCTTCAACCCATGCTTTAGCCACTAGTTACGACCAATTATGAGGGCGACTGGTGGTTGCGTCAATGGCTCGTATTGGCTAACGATCGCAGCAACTGCGCTTTATTGCCCAAGACACAGGCTCAGCCAAGTTCAGGACCAACGAAATTACATGTACCAATTATGCGGGTTTTGGAAATAAAGAATCATTAGGTATTATTATTAACTAGTGGCCCAGAGTGAGTTGACAGCTTAGGGCTGCCGCACCTAAGTTATAAACTCATTCTACAGGATTAATATAGCACGATATAGTCATGAGAGTTAAGAATGAAATAGGTACTAGGGATATAAAGTATGTTATGCGGTACATACTTTCCACGAGCGCCGATTTCCAGACAAGTAATGGCGCCAGTGTAATAGTCGTGCATCGGTAAATAGTAACAGTCCATGAAATCTATGCGTGGTATTGGTTGTTTCTGAAAATGTTTGAAAGACATGATTATAAAATTTACAGCACCTAATTAACCTTTTCATATTAGATATTAAGTAAGTGAGTAGCTTTTTTTATTTATATTTAGATGCTGCGTCTTCGCGTCTTATAAGAAGCTGGCAACTTTAAAATATGTATTTTGTCATTATTAAAGCGATCTCTTACTATTCGAAATTAAATTTAATAAACAGTAACATATGGTACTCCCTTCCTTCTACTAAAATTGTTTGTCCGAAAATCATGTTCCATAATACGTTTGCTATAAACTTCAGTAACCATAATGTTAAAAAAAAACTTTTCAAACTATTCTGTCATAATGTTGTGTACTACTTATAATAATTGAATCTCTTATTAATTGAACTTTGCATGAAATAATGTCATATTTCCTAGTATGTATGTAATGTATTATATAATACACATTATATAATACAATACTTTGTATTATATAATGTGTATTATTCCGAATGTTCATTTATAATAAAATTATTAGTCCTAAAACATTAGCTAAAAAGTAGGTTGTAGTGAGAGAAACGAATCGCTGTGAATCCAACTCCACGCAGTCTTGTCTGCCCTACCCCTAGAGTGTAATTTAGAATCAAATAGTCGCGTTAGGGCGAGGCGGCCCGCGGGCTGAGGAGCAGAAGGCTGCGAACGAGCCGCCGCAGCTTAGGCAGCAAGCCGAAGCTGCGGTGGTGAGCGAAAGCCGTCTTTCACTCGGAGACCCGCAGCGCCGTAGCCGTGACAAAAGCCAAGCTTTGTAATACAAATTAGTTTTAAAATCATTATTAGGATAAATAAATATTAAATAATTTGAATTTAGGACTACTTTCATTGAAAACAGTTTTAAGTCTTTTGTATATTATTGATTGTAATATTTATGACAAATAAATTTAGGGCATATTGTGTTTAGGGATTTTAATTTTATGACATGTTATATTATGTAACATTAAGTTCGGGCAAGTTATTATTCGGACAAATGATGATTAGGACAAAAATTATTATGGCACTTTAGATTACGGATAGAAAAGTTACGTAACACAATAGAGAACCATCACATATGACTGTGATTGTAACTGTGAAATGAAAGTAGTAGTTATAAAAGAAATCTATAAAAAAGAAATGAGGTTTGTTATTTTTGCCAAAAATCTTTTTCTTTTAATAGACCCTTTCTGAAAAGCCTCTATCAGGCATAGATAGATTTTTCAGAAAGATCTTAGTTGTGAGACTATTTTAATTATCTACCATACCATACATCACTATACAACATAACTACTAACTAACTAAATATTGAGATACGAAAGATAAAATAAGAATGAAATAACCTCTTCCTTGGCCAATCGTCTGCCCTTCAGTTTCTTGAGTAGTTTCTTCATCGACATCATCCAGACTAGTTCGTGGTACTCAGGAGAGTCCTCCTCTTTTGTAGGCATGCGGAATACGCGGATATATCCTGTGTTGGTGCCTATCACAAGGTAGCGGTGATCGCATCTGTTACACACGTTAATAAACTTCAAGCAATCTTATATTGTCTTACGTGCACGCGAATGTTATATATTAAATAATATTGTCTTATATTTACGGGAATGTTATACATTGAAATTAAACACTTTATACGGATTTTGTCGCGTTGTTTATTTTACTTTAAACACTGTTATTACATAATTTTGAAAACTCTAACACTACTATTATTGAACGTTACTACTATTTAAGCTATATATTTTCTAATTAAAACTATTATATTTGACGAGTGAGAGCGGGAGAGACGGTGAGTCCAGACCAATCTCCCCGTGAACATGGCTGCTGTAAAGCAACCGAAACGTCGGAGCAAAGTGTAAACTTAAATATAAATAGTTTTAATTAGAAAATATATAGCTTAAATAGTAGTAACGTTCAATAATAGTAGTGTTAGAGTTTTCAAAATTATGTAATAACAGTGTTTAAAGTAAAATAAACAACGCGACAAAATCCGTATAGTGTTTAATTATATAATAAAATTAAAATACTTTATACGGATTTTAATGATTTTAGTTGTTAATTATTATCTTAAACTTGTGTTGCCCAAATAAACCGCGGTAATAACCATATAAAGTAGTTCAATTTCAATTAAGGCAATCTACTTAAGTGTTAAATAGGTCCTTCTAAACAGTTAATACAGTTTAGGTACTACATACAATATGTGGCTGCCATGGCGTCAAAAACATACGGCCAGGAAAACAAAATAATTATGCGTCAACCATTACAATTTATTGGGTAGATATGAACAAAATAACGTGTATTCTAAATATGGTTATTATTGCTGGCAAGTTTATTGTAGCCATACATTGCGGTATAAAATTACACCCGTTTAGAAGTACCTTAAGTATACATATAATAACGTATTATCATTAAAAAGTTTTGTATTAGAGCTTAACGTTTAAGCTGTATTTTATTATCGATTGCTCTGATGGCGCATTGATATTAATTGCGATTGTTTCAGACTTGATTTCTGGGCCAGGGAAAACGTTGCTAGAATTTTCTCAATTAAATAGTATAAAATGACTTACACAAATCTCAAAGTGGTGATATCATCGCACCAAGAGCCTGGGATGGGAGCGTACTTGAATATCTTGTTGGAGCCCGGCTGCACTAAGAGCAAGGCTCCAGTGCCGCGCTGTACAACCCACACTCCTTCGTCGCAATACTCCGCCCAAGTCAACGTTGTACCCAACATACTTTCACTTTCCACTACAAATTATTTGATTGTTTAAATAATTGTTAATCTGCCGCACAATGCAAATAGAGCATTACATTTAGCTGTAACTTGCTTATCCCTAATAGCTTTCCATATCTAAAACTTGCGAACGACCAAAAGAAATTGTTCAAGCATGATTCTTTAAAACCGAGGTAATTTGACTCATTCATATGCCTTATGCTTTATAGATTTTAATCAAAATGGATACTTTAGCTTGTGTGGGTCAATACAATGTTATAACTTTTATGAAAGGCGCTGATTTGCACCCACTAGCTTAGGCTTAAGACTGCGCTGATCAATTGATTAACCAGATTAATTATAATCAAGGCAGAGAAATGAGACTTTGCATCATATTAATTAGAATCATGCAGATAAATGATAATAACACGTTGTCATTAATCAACTTTATTACAAAATAACTAATAAGTTTGGCAATAAATACTGCCACATCTACTTTTGGCCTTAAATAAGATGATCTCATGTTTAATTCTAATTAGAACGAGAGATTATGTTGGTAACGCACGATTTCTTCTTTACTTAATTCTGATTGTAGTATGCTCTGCATGTTAAACTGCTATGCATGCTATGCTGCTATGTATGCCATGCAGCATAGCATGGACAGGTCGGTACTGACCAGCAGGGCCCATCACGAGTTGATGTTATTTGATTAAAATAATATTTTGTGTTTACTTACTTTGAAATCAAGACTAAAAAGTTGAGCCAGCTGAATTATCATTTTATCCGGGGACATTTTTCAAAGTAGCATTATTACGAATTTTAATAATTATTTTGAATTAAAATAATAAAATGTCAATAACAATTTATTTAAATATCGGTAAAACTTATTTGTATTAGTATATTGCCTCAATACTTCCGAAAACTAAATGATTCATCAAAAAGCGGCTTGGGGTCACATCAGGCCAATTAGTTTGTAATATCTATTATATCTATCCTCCCCTTTGGATCGCCAAAGCGTTAAGACGTTTCCAGTGTTTTGAATTATATTTAAAAATATATTAAATATTCCGAAAATAAATAACTTAAATCAATTACTTCGGTACCAGGCGCCTATAACATCAAAGCGCTATAAAAGTTACATGCGCGCCGGCACTTAGTTGGCACACCGAGTGATTACGTGAGTACCCAGCTACACGCACGCACACTACTCAAAGTATTATTCATACCGCACTACTACTCCCCGAGTGCTGATGCCGGGCCGTGTCGCGACACAGCACACTACTGCACTCACGCACACAGGACCACTCCGGTTGCGAACCACTAATTAGTTAAAGATCCTACGCTTGCTAATTGCCTGGTACTATGATTCGCTCACCTAACAAGTGCGGTTCAGATACCGACATTAACAGTCTAAGAGATAGAACGCCGCCACCATCTTTATTTGTTTCTACGCGTCAAAAGCGGCGCCATGAGAGTGTAACACGTGATGACTTCGAAGAGTTCCGAGAGGAAATAAGACAAATATTTGCATCACTACAGAGCAAAATTGACACTTCTTTGGCTAGTAGTGAACGAAGTTTTGAAGCCATTTCGCACCAGCATGACGAGTTTCGCACAAAAATAAAGATTTTAGAACAGGAATAGAGAGTAATTATAAATTTATTGTAAGCCTTCAGGAAAAACTCGAGGATTTGCAACGTGTGTCTAAATTAACTACAATAGAACTAAGAAATATACCCAAACAATCTAAGGAAAGCAAATTGGATCTACTGAGTTACATTACCAACATTTCTACATCTCTAAACGTACCTTTATTAACTTTATTATATATATATATCCTTTATTTATTCAACAGTCAGACATACATGACATCTACCGCCTGCCTAACAGAAAAGATCCCAAAAAAGCATCAAATAGTCCGATTATCATACAGTTGTCACACTTATTTATAAAGAATACATTTATCAGTGCCGTCAAGGACCTCAACAAGTCCAACACAATAAACAAACTAAATATGAGTCATGCGGGGGTAAATGGTGATTCGATCCCAATTTATCTAACGGAACATCTTACCGTAAATGCGAGAAAACTCTTTTATCTTGCACGCCAGATAAGGAAAGATAATAAAATAAAATATTGTTGGATTAATGACGGCAAAGTTCTCATTCGAAAAACGGACGGTGCCCAAGCAATCTATATTAAAAATGAAGCGCAAATCGACGAATTGTCTAAAGAAAATTGACTAGTTATTTATATTGAATGCATGCTATATTATCTTAAAAATATCCTACCTTACATTTTTATAACCATTTATCTTTACATTAGTATTTTTATATTGCAAAGCCCGGCGATTAATCATTACAAAACTTTAATAAAAAGTAAACAACATATCATACACAATTACACCACACATACACAATCATGTTTACACTTACATATTTTAATGTTTTACATGTTTCTATCGTTTAATGAAGGTTCATATTGTCATTTAATTGATAACGGTAAGAATTGTTCCTGCATTCTTATGTCTGTTTCTGTTCATAAAATAGTAATGTATAATATTATCAAGATACCCAAAATAATAGTAAATAATTTTTTACTAATACCCCAATTGATAAGACGTAAATTTATTTTTAATAGTGGATAATATACTTGAAATTAATAATAATATTGACCAACTCTCTGTTTCTAGTTCACTTAGCTGTATACCTGAAGAATGTACCTCCTATATAACTGACTGTAATAAACAGCTAAAAATAATAACCCAGAATATCCGATCAATAAATGCTAACTTTGATTATTTTCTGACATTACTGTGTCGAATTAATACTGAGTGTGATATTATTGTGTTAACAGAGTGCTGGCTAAAATATAACAATATTTTACCTGTTATAAACAGTTACAGTCGTTATCAGACAACACAACATGTAAACAAGAACGATGGGGTTGTTATCTATGTTAAAAATCTCAGTAACTACTCAGTTGTCGAACCGGACTTTATGGATGTGAGTTGCCTAGTGTTGAAGGTTGCCAGTGATAAAGCTTTCGTATATATTTATCGCCCATCCTCTTTTTTAGACATCGCCAATTTTTTGAAATCGCTTAATGCACTTCTGTTAGAACTCGCTCCAATAAGGAACATAGTTATCATTGGAGACATTAAACTCAACATTAGCAGCCCATCTCTTCCTAACCATATCTCTGAATATCTCAATCTCGTAGCATTTCATGGCCTACTCCCTGCGCATACCATTCCAACTCGTGAGTGTACTTGTCTCAACCATGTAATGCTCAAATCAAATTTACTAGCTGTTACTATTGTAATTGAGTCTACTATAACAGATAATAATTCTGTCCTTCTCTGTCTAAAGCAAAAAGAAACCCATAATATTGGCAACACTGTGACCAAGATTAATTATCAAGCTCTAGATTCTACAATGGACCTCCTAAACCTGGCGCCAATTTACGAACATACCGATGCGAATAAAGCTACTAGGTTTATAACTAAGGTCAGTTAAGGTTTATAACTAATAGGATACGATCGCACACAGGCATAATCAAGCTTCCAAATCATAAACGGTTACTAAAGCCTTGGATGACCATTGGCATGCTCCGGTGTATGTGTAACAGAGATGCTATGCATAAGAAATTAAAATTGTCACCTAATAACGAGATTCTAAAAAAACCCTACTCGTGGTACCAAAACTTCTACACAAAAGTCCTAAGAAAGCAGAGAGAGAAACGAGAGTATGAAAGAGCAGAACTAAGAGAAACTGCTGGTGATAGAAAAAAGATTTGGCTAGTTGTTAAGAGAGCGACTCACACTGGTAATACGACAGCACCTGCTACAGACTTACTCTCATCTTCTATTGTTCCCCAGCTGTCAGTCAACCTCGTAAATAGCTATTTTGCCAATGAAAGCAAAAATATAGCTGCCAAATTTTTTCAAATTCAAATTCAAATTCTTTATTTCACCAAAAATGAACCTTATAAATCAAATATAAAGAGCATGCATGTACATTATAACCCTTAAAACTAAACTATTTTCTTTAGAAATTGCGTTTGGATATGTATCTAGATTAGTTTTTTTAATAATAAAGTTCGGTACCATCTGAACTAGTTGAAACTGTATCTCAGAAGGTAACTGTTCATCAGTGCAAATAATATACTAACTTACAAAAATGTAGAGATGGTGTTTAGAAAATTAATGGATATTTACAGTTTAACTAGAAGCATGCAAATGACATTACTGAAGTACAATAAATTTAAAAATTAGTTAAAATGGAGCATGAAGTATCCAGAAAGGATTCGGTGGCATCGTAATTTAAGGTTTTGAGGTATTTAAAAATGGCTCGTTTACAGGTTATTTTATTTAATTCAGCCAAGTTTGGAATTATCCTAGCGAGTCTGTTATAAAGGAACGGACGGAGAAATTGTGAAAATCTTTGTGCAAAAGTAGTTCTACATAACGGAGTTGTAAACACCTTATCTTTGCGCCGCTTAGTGCTAATGGATGCTATGTAGTAAGCATTTTTGTGTTGGACTAATGCTGTTTGTAGGATAAACAGTTGTCTTATTGTGAGAATCGCCAATAATTTGTATAACTGTGATGTAGGAAATAGAAAAGGCTTAAAGTATATAACCTTAAGAACGGCGCGTTGTGCTCTTTCTAGTGTTTGTAGAGTGGTCTTACAACAGCCGCCCCAACATGTAATGCAATATGTAAGGATGGACTCACATAGTGTAAGGTAAATAGATTTTATTTGTTTTGTGTCACAAACGTATCGCAGAGTTTTAAATACATAAATTAATTTTCTTTTTCGCGAGGTTAAGTTGTTAATATGTGTTTTAAAATTTAAGTTGCTGTCTATTTGTATTCCTAGATATTTTATTGATGTAACTGAATTTATTACCGGGCAATTACATGAATTATTTGCCGTGTGAGCGTTAACATTATTGCAGTAATGTACTTTAATATTATACTTATTCTTTGGAGGTTGACCATCGGCTCTAATACTGAAGTTAATATAGTTCGTCTTAGATAAGTTAAGCGAAAGAAGATTTTTATCAAGCCATTTTGTTAGTTATTTGCTCAGACCTTCATTTGCGCTTGAGTACACATCATTCCAAGTTTTCCCTCTAAAAAATAAAACTGTGTCGTCTGCATATGTAGTAATATTACCATTTTCTAAGTTTAGATTACACATAACGTTTACGTAGGCAATAAAAAGAGTCGGTCCGAGGACACTGCCTTGAGGTACACCAAAAGTTATGTGTTCTGTAGTAGAGCTTCGATGCTCGCCCACCTGTATTACTTGCGTTCTATTAGATAAATAATCAGACAGTAATTGTAATGTCCACGGATTCCTAAGTGATTTAGCTTGTTAATTAGTATAGGTACAGAAACAGTAACAAAAGCTTTTGATAAGTCCAGAAATATTGCTAAACACTTATCTTTGGAATCTAGAGCTTAAGTAATACACGAGGTTAATGTAAGAACAGTATCCTGTGTTGACATGTTACTACGAAATCCAAATTGATTTTTAGAAATAAGTTTTTTATTTTCTAGGTAATTTCTTAATCTATGATTGATTGCTTTTTCAATTATTTTAGATAAAGTGGTTAACAATGAGATTGGTCTGTAATTAGTTATGTTAGATTTGTCACCCTTTTTAAATATTGGGATGATTTGAGATATTTTTAGAATTTCAGGGAAACATCCACTATCAAAACAAGCATTACAGATAATTGACACAGGTAGAGCCAAGATATCAATTCCAGTTTTAAAGATATTAATTGGTATTCCGTCCCAGCCGGTACTTGGACTATTTTTAATTACATTATTATATTTTTCATCTCCTTCTCATCAGTAGGTAACCATGCGAATGAATTTAAGGTGCTGGGCAATTTATTGACTGTGTTGACAAGATCTCGCTCATCACAATTTAGACGGTCAAGAATCACGTTAGCTAGGTTAGAGCCCACGTTAGCGAAGTAGTTATTTATATGATTAAGTGATGTAATATGATTATCTTTGAGGGTTAATAATTCTGGTGTATTTTCTTTATTATTCGTGAAGTTACAAATGTCTCTTAATATATTCCATTGTTTTTTCACGTCGCATTTATACTTTTGCATTTCATTTCTGTAAAATAGGTTTTTTGACTTTCTTATAATATGTAAGTGTTTCTATAACGTGTATATGTAATCTTTAGTATGATATTTTCCGGATCCTTTCTTAGTCTTAAATGTAACCTGTATCTATTTTTTATACACCGAATATATCCCGGTGTAATCCATGGTTTGATGTTTCGGATGTTACGTTTCTTCCTAACTGTTGAAGTATGATTCTTAATTATTTCTTGCAATTTACTAATAAATTCACTAATACCGACATTAATATTTTTATTGCTAAGTATTTCTTGCCAATTGATCTTAGCCAGCTCGGTCATTACAGCTCTATAATCTATTTTTGTATAATATTTTATTTTATGTGACTGTTGCTTTGGTACTTTATTAATGGATAAAATAATGCAGTTGTGGTCTGTTACAATGGATTCTAGTATGGCAGTATTAATGTATGAAGGTATTTTAACGAAACTATGGTCCAAACAGCTATTTTCCCTGGTAGGTTGGTTATGGGTAGGAATAAGTCTATGCAATGCTAAAAATTTAGATAGGCAGACGAAGAATTATCCAGGTTTTTATCGGTGATATCTATGTTCATATCGCCTATGAGTATTATCTGTCCAAAAGTTTTGAAATCACGTAAAATATCATTTAGTGATGATAAAAACGTATCAATTTTAGGAAATGAGGCAGGCCTGTATACACATATAATGGCAAGTTCTCTTTCGCAAGTTACAACTACACAATTAAATTCAACAGCATTCTCAGGTTCAAAAAACTTAATATCTAAATTATTTCTAGCGTAAACAACCACTCCGTCATTTTGATTATACAATTTTGTTGATGCATAACTAATGTAATTTTGCATGACTGGGGTATTATAGCCTCTTGAGAGCCAGCATTCGGTAAATACGACAATATCTAGATCAAAGTTAAGTGTAGAAATTAAAGCGGAGAAGTTATCAAAATTACAATTTAAGCTACGTATGTTTTGCATAAGAATGTTAAAGCTCTTGCTAGTGATATTTAAGGACCTTTTACAGTCTTCTGGATCTGTTATGCGCAATGCTGTATGTATGTTAGTCCTATCTATTTCTGAAATAAATCTATTTATAGTCATTGATATGTTGTCCAATCCAATACCTATGCTAAGACATTGAGGTCAGGCTGTCGTGATCGCGTATATAAATTGCCGGGTACTTTTCATCTCTTCTTGTATATATCCGTCCATTCTTGATCCAGACAAATCTATATCCAGTTTCCTTTGCTCTTTTTCTTGCAGCAGCGTGTAGGTTTTTGTTTGCTGGACTGAGGTGTTCTGATATATATACAGGCACCGCACTGCCTCCATATCCAAGATGATGAGTGTTCAGTTTCGGGTCTTGATTTTTGTTAAATTTTATGATTGCTGAGAGCAGACTGTCACGTAGGGTGCGACTTTTAAGCTTAGCAATTATTGATCGCGGGCGGGTTGCTTCCTTGAACTGTTTAGCTACTCGTGTTACATGTAATATATCGTGGTCAGAGACTTCACAGCGTACAGTTTTTGCTAGTTGTGTCACTAAGTTTGGTAGATTTTCAGCTTGATCCTCTGGTACTCCGTTTATCTCTAGGTTACATTCTCTCAGATATTGTTCTACTACCCCAAGCACAAACACAGCAACAAAATCCGACACAAATAACGGGCATTAATTCCTCCTCTTCTCGGTCTTTTGTTATGCTCGGTACTGATGAGAACGAGGTGGAATCCGTAATTATGTCACTCAAAATAAATTCTGCTATTGGATGGAATAACATATCAACTTACTTTCTGAAACGATATAAACGGTTATTTGTGCCTCCTCTTACGTTTCTTTTTCAACTTTGCCTTGACATGGGCATATTTCCTGAATGTCTTAAAAAGGCGATTATACACCCCATACACAAGGGAGGGATAAGAGATTGTGTCAAAATTTATCGTCCTATAGCGGTACTATCCTCAATCTCAAAGATTCTAGAACACATTATAAAAAAAAGGCTGGTTAAATACCTAGAAGATAAAATGCTTCTATCACAATACGGCTTCAGACGTAACAGATCTATCAACAATGCTGTTTTAGATGTAACTAATCACATAGTAAAGAACTTGGACAAAAAGAGGAAAGTACTGTCTATATTTCTAGACTTAAAAAACGTAATGTCTCTATTCCCAACCTTATCAAAAAACTTGAGGAGTTGGGTGTTCGTGACTTACCGCTCCGCATTTTTATCGACTACCTAAAAAGTAGAACTCAATGCGTTAAAGTGGAAAATTACTTTAGCGATGCCCTTCCTGTCTCTTTTGGTGTACCTCAAGGTAGTGTGACTGGGCCAACTCTCTTTCTCATATATGTCAATCAGTTGTGTAATCTAAAACTTCCAAATGGTAAAGTGACTGCCTTTGCAGATGATACCTTACCTTTACGGATGACACCTGGCACGACACTTTCAAGGCTGCACAGTCAGGACTAGATACCGTATTGAATTGGCTGAATACCCACTTACTTACCCACAATACGGAGAAAACAAAAATTCTCACGTTTTCATTACGACAGTCCACTCAACCTTCTAACTCTTTCATTTTAAAACCACACTCTTGGCCATCTCCCAATACTGTTACTTGCCGCTGTCCCAATCTTGAACGCTCGCAAACAATTAAATATCTTGGGGTCACTCTCGACAGCAACTTAACCTTCACAGCTCACATAGACCTACTTACTTCTAGGATAAGGAAAATGATTTTTGTTTTTAAAACTCTCCGCCATATCGCTGAATTCGATGTAATAAAAACTATTTACTACGCTTTTTGTCAATCGTTGTTAGCATATTGCGTTACGTAATATCCTTAAGTTGGAAAGAGCCCAAAGAGCAGTATTAAAGGTATCTACCTTCTGTCCGTTACTCTATCCTACAGAAGACCTATACAAAGTGTTGCAAAGTCCTCACCGTGAGGCAGCTATTTGTTCTAAACACTGTAGTTTTGCAACACCATGACACTCCTTACGAGATAATTACTAGGAGAAGGAAGGACATAATTTGCCGACCATTCAAATGCAACTTCTCTTTCACCAAAATATTTATTTGTTTTCAAGGACCTCGTCTATACAATAAACTACTACTATTTACTGCAACTTAACTATAGTGACACAGAGCAACTCCTTCTCTGACATACTCATTCAAACACTCAAACACACACACACACACACACACACACACGCTCACGCACGCACACACATACACACACACACATACACACAAACACACACACACACACACACACACACACACACACTGTACAGCACTTAAGGGCTGCTGCTATATTACTGCTGATTGCTTAATTTATTTTTTTGATAGTTTTTTTCATTTCTGCTAATTTGTATGTAACCGAACGCTTATATAACGCTTGTATCATAACAAATGTTGTATGGGTTGGGTCTGTATACAAGTTATTCTATAACTTAGCAAGGTGCCAGTTACGACAAACATAAACATATTTGTCAACTAAATTATATATTGTGCAAACAAGTGAATATGTATTTATGTTTATATAAGTGTTAATTGTGCAAATAAATAAATAATTACTTAAAAAAAACAAAAAAAAACTGCATGTTTAATTATTTGCTTGTTTTGCCAAATTATAATTGGCCAAATAAGGTCCCACTAAACTTTAAAATGTAGTGCAAAACCTAAAATTTGTGTTTAAATTGGAGTTTATTACTTAACATATAAAAATGTTCTGCAGTCAAAAACAGTGTTTCAAAGAATCACCCACAAACGCTAAATAGAAATTTAAAATAGGGTACACAATCGATAATCTTCATTCATATATTAAATAATTGTCAGCAACATATACATTAATAAGTTAGAGAACACTTTGTATCTCTTTTACGCACATTGTGCGTATTAAGAAATATAATAATATACATTATTTGAGTTTATATGGGCAAAGAGCTCAGAGAGCAAAAATTAAAGAAAAATTAAAAAAATTATTACGGTCGAATTTCGACCAGTTGTCGCCCCCAATAGTAATAATTAGAATAGCACAATGCTCTCCAAAATTTCAGCTGCCCACGTAATACAGTTAAAATAGATATACCTAAGGCAGCAGAGTAATAGGATCTCGTTGGCCCGTTGTAGGTACGACACCCTACAAATTCATTCTTCTATAAACATAACACTAGATTTTCCATGTCATTTGCTTACTAATTATATTGTCCAATGTGGATTTTACAAAAAATGAGTAGTAACGTCATTAAAATCGATTTTTCTTCATGTGCAGTAGTAATAAATATATAATACAATATTACTTACTCAATTCTATTTCGCCAAGCCATTCCTCTTCTTCGTCGTCCTCATCTTTAGCCTCTTCCTGAGCTTTCAAAGCTTCTTCATCTAAACTGGCAAGATCCTCTTCCGTTGGAAAAGGTCTTCGTCGCATGCTAACAATATTCACAATATTTTGTTACTCATTGGTATCCGGAAATTTATTTCGTAATATAGAAGCCAAAGATTCATGTGAAACCTGTTCCAAGATCAGCGTATTTAAGAAAAAAGAAATAAGGAGTTATTCTATTGTCAAACCACAACTGCTTTCAAAACCCACTAATGTCAGTCAGGTGATTAAGCTGTGTTCGATGCTGACATCATGGCATAGCATTTGATACGGTAATGTTTTAAATCGTACCACGATACCGCTTTGGTAACGGATAATTGACTGGCAAAAGATATTAAGATCTAATAATTCTGTTGCAGTGACCATTTCAAAGATTAACCAAGTTCTATCTCCCACGGAACTATATTGAACGCATTGAATCAAGTAAGTTACTTACAAATTTTTCTTTACTAATGTTTCTTTATATGATACGAACTCTAGGGCGAACGTAGTTATTTCTGAGTAAACACGAATACCCATGTCTGGGAGCACTGCTTCCATGAGAAGGCCAACTTGACCACACAGTAAAATCACACGTTCCTAGGGAGAAGAAATAATGTATAAGAATAGGTTCATATTTACACTACAAAAGTATCTTCATGATAAAAACCTTATCAGTGTCCTAAAGGTTTATATAAAAAAAAAATACACGCACAAAATAAATTAATTCGTAATTGTTTTTTTTTTTAATAAGGCTATTTGTATAAGAAAACTTTCAGAATCATTTGCATGCAACAGAGTCACAGACTGGAGGATTCTAAAAACCTAAACTCCCAGAATAAGTTAATTTGTAAATAAAATTTTCTAATAATAAGATCTTTAGCACTTTAGTAAAGAAAAATATCACCAACCTCCTCAGGTTTCCATGTCATATAAGCAATTTTGTTCGGCGTCTCTATAAAGCCAAGTCTTGCTAACGTGAACGGAGTGGAGTGCAGTAGCTGGTACATGAATAAAGTGCAGTCTTCGCTGCAAGTTACTAATAAAGTGCGTTGGTTATTTATCGATATCTGAGTGATGGCCTTCGAGTGCGGTTTTAGTAGCTGCAAGAACAATTACATTTTGGTTAATATACGTTTGAAAAAAATGTTTGTTTTCAGACCGATGCTGGACATTGATCTATTAGGTACATAATAAAATTAGCTGAGCTGGTGAGTTCACGACTAGTGTCACCTAATCTTATGTCTTATGTTACTTAAATAAATTTATACGGTAAAATAAAATAATTTCAAGGGTCTTAAAAATCGAAATGCATTTAATCACTCGATCTATATATGATCATTTTTTAACACAGAGTGCTTTATATATGGCAAACTAATTAAATAAACGGCATAATAGACAAGTTTTTAAAATTACTGTGTTATTATGTGTTAAGGTAATTAAAATCAATGATACTTTTAGAACAGTTTTAGCGTATAAAATTTTAACATATTAAGAAATATAAAGGGCAATACACAACCGATATTAAGTCTACGACATCAGCGTTAACAGAGTCTTCACTGTGTATGGTGAGTGCTGAAGTAACGCGGATATTAATGAAATCCTCCTGGTTCTCTAATCGGTCGGGGTGAAGCAGCAACGTGCGCATTATACCATCCGCAAAACCAACTATGATTATGCGTGACGTTTCATCCACCTGAGGAAAAAATAAACTAATTTAATATCGACTATCAAAGTATGTTTAACTGAGATATGGCAAAAGAAACGAACACGATTATTACTTTACCACAATATCAAGCGTCTTCCTTTAATAAATATAATGTGAATAAGCATGTTCAAAGGTCAGCGTTTTATAGCGCATTGACATACATATGAGCAATAACACTTTAAAATCAAATACTATGTTTATGGCATCTTGGAAGTAGTTGCTATGATTTTCAATAAAGTAAATAAAGTAAGAGTTAATAATAACGTGCCTTAAATTTATAAGGGGATCTAAAAGATAAATAATTTAGTTATCATAATTGATTTAATTTTAGGACTATAGCACTATAGGTCAGTTAGCATCAGTAACTTACATCTATCGGTGGATAAAGCATGCAGCTAATAGCTGCGGTGAAGTGATATCGGGCCAGGAGTATTTGAGTATTAGTATTGTAGATGTGTAGAGCTCCATCTTGACCTCCAGTAACCAGCATGGGATGCGTTCTTAACGATATCATAGCGACAATACCACCAGCGTGGCATGTTACTACTTTGCGATGAACACACTCAATCTTGTCAATTTCCAATTCAATGACCCATATGCCTCCGTTGCCATCCTTAAAAAACATGATTATAAGTTTAGTGGTTATGTAAAGTAAAGTAACTACTACCTGCATGTTAGGTATATACAATAATGTACTAGGACTAGTACAGGTTTATCACACTGACGGCCTTATCACCTACTAACTAAAGTCAAAAAATATTATTATAAAATCAAAAAAACCGGACTGCTTAAAAGTAATGAACTGAAAAGAGAAAAACAAGTATCACAATATCTTAAAAAAATCGACTGACTAATGCATTGTTTTGTAAGCTTACTTTATCAAATAATGAAATAACTATATATGTATTTAAATTAGTTAAACTAAATACTTTATGGTGCTGCAGGCGTGGACATACAATACTTTGTTACCTACGGGCCTACGGGCAAAGAAAGATCTACTAAAACTACGTTTGTATGAATACATTCTTGCTAGAAAATGATGCTTCGAGCGTCCCGATATAAATATAATTGGTACGTTTTTTGACAATTTGTGTTAAAACAGTAATATAAACGTGATATGATACATGGTCTTTTCACGATCTTTCATTTGATACCCATATTGCTAAGGTTAGAAAATAAAAATCCCCCTCCCCATTTTTTCATTTACGGGCGCCATTTTGAAAATTTGTATAGCCTTAATGTCACTACCACAATTCTGATGAGTTCAATGACACCTCATATGTCAAAAACCGTCTAGCCGTTTGGGCTATAGGGCGTGCCAAAGAAATGGACATACATACACACATACATACATACATACGCTCGAAAAACATTACCCTCCTTCTGACGCAGTCGGGTATACACAATGGGGTTTCTAAAATGTTTCTGATAAGATGAATCACAATAAAGTCCATTTTACACAGACATCAGAGTTGGAGCGGTATCGGTTGCGTTTTTGCTGTATTCCTCGCATTAGTATGCAACATTATACATACGATCTTGAGCGATCATGTGTAATGTTTTACGTTGACCTTAGAATTTGAAATCCTAGAGTCTTGCACTTAAACTTATGTTGCTTGAGCAAAAAGTGTCACTGGCGCACTTGCACTGAGGCTATTATTAAGGATTCGTTTTTACCTGCAGTTTCGCTAGCGTAAGTATAGGTTAGGTTCGGTTAGTAATACTACTTTTTTTCTGGATGAAAGGTACCGTATGGCCTTTTCGATTTCCCTGCGTATGCGAAATTTCATGTTGATCGATCGAGTAGTTAAGGCGTAAAGTGTAAAAAACAAAATCGCATTCGCATTTATAATATTAGTTAGCATTGAAATACTTAAAGCATTATTTTTATAGTAACGTACGTAAATTATATATCTCTTAACGAATTTAAGTATAAGATAAATTTAAAGTACTGACCTGGGCATACCAAAACATATCCTTTTGGTGTTTGAGACACATAATGCGACAATCAGGCACCTGTAAAACCAAATTTTGGAATAATGTGTTTGCCAGAAACCATGTTTACTATAAATACCTACCTAATGAGCTAGATTCAAACATACCTATTCGTATCTATTTCGAATCATTAGCATCATAATATGCCTGAGCCAGTCCGTTTTTGTACCAAAAAAGTGGCAAACAAACATACGCCTGATAGTAAGCGAATACTGCAGCCTCCGAAACACTTGCTCACCGGGCGTAATGCAGTGACGACGGTACCACTATTCTTAGGTCGGTTTCATGTAAGACGATGGTACTTCCTCGACGACACCGGCTTATTCATTCCGACACCGCACGTCAGTAATTGGCAGTAGAAGGTTCCTCCAGTCAACCTTCTTCCTTCTTCTTTAACTGATAAGCTTTCCCTCCCTCGAGAATGAATGGGTTCAGACAATTTATTAGCCTTGTAATGTACATATTTCAGTATGAATAAATTGTACTTCAGTAATTCACTCCTCGTTGTTATCAAAAAGAAGACACAGAGTCTCTAATACTTTACATTTTGGACAGTTTAGTATCAAAACATTACGATTGCTTACCACATTGTCCTTTTTCTTACTTAACATTCGAGGAAAACGTACCGCAATGATTGTCATCATCAGCTCTCTTCTGCTAATGACTGCTAGCTATATTGCATGTGTATATTGTTTGCATATTGTAAACACTTTTTAAATACCATTTTTATAATATTAAATTTTACATTTTAGTTACTATATACCTATTATATATTTTTGTTTATGAATAATTTTTAGCAATACGTACGCTTGTTTCAGCGACAGGGTTGAGTTCAACATAGGGGTCTTCTTCTGGTGGATCAGCTTGATCCACAGTGTCCCAGTACCACGCCCTGACACAGCCATCTTGGGATATAGTTGTTACTTCGTCACCAGCTGGACTTAACATAAATTGCATCTAAAATATGATAATTTAATTGGCATCTTTATTATAAAGACTACAATTTACGACAAGGAAATATTATATTTACAATTTGTGTTATGTTATATGTTTCTTAACTTGCATAGATATTATTGGCAGCCATTTTCAGTTACTTATTTCTTAGAAAGACTAGTCTAGGTTAGACTACTCGCCAGACTAGCACAGGGAGATATAACTACCATACTGCTGATTTCTACTTGTAATCTTTTAATTTCCACATATCACAATATTCATGCTAGCCCTTCAGTTTTCGGTACTATACTATAATTTTCATATATAAATTTCATAGTAATAAGGTAAAGACCTGACATGGTTGTATTATTTATTATTGAAAAAAAATGGTAGTTTGCAAGGTTTACCTACCGTTTTAATCTTATACAAAATACTTTACTTTATCGATAGATCAATCAAATAACATTTTTATGACAATTAATGTTATAATTACCTACTTAAAAAAATTGTGTTGAACATTGCGATTAAGACTACACAATGGCAATTTTCAACACAAATTGTTTATAATGGTCAACACAAATTATAGAAACACTAGTGTGTTTCTTGATTCAATACGCTATACGATGTTTCAGTACGCCGTAATTAGATTATGGTTGCAGTTTGTGATCATCGCAAGTTGCAAATCATACTTGGCTTAAAATCAAGCATTTAAACAAGCTATTTGTGTAAAATATTATCGGATATGAAATTGCTATTAAACAATATTGATGAAAATAGGTTACATGTTTTTCATACACACTATGTGTATGAAAAACATGTAACCTATTTTCTACATACAAAACGGCAATTTCATAAGTAAAGACTCCATACATACATAGATAGTTTTGTGTATTATTCCTATGTGGGTACCCAGAAGTGTACTACACCCATATGTCGTCAGTTATGGCTTTAGGCCCCACGTAATATCGCCTATTGCCATCTACCAAAAAAAGTTCTAGACGTCGTGCTGCCACTAAAATTTTCATGACAGCAAAACCCAATAACACTTTGCGCAACTTCTTTTTAACCTGTCCTTTGCCAGCGGCTAACATATAAGCAGCTACATTGTGTACCTCTATTTACCAGCGGCTCGGATACGACCAACCAAGTGCGCGCCACTTTAAACTATTTGACTACCCTTAACGCTTAAAACTGATTGTTTATCGGCTACGAATGGATTTTTTGGGTAAAGGACATATCGTAAGGTTTTACGAAAATATAAACGTACGATAGGTTAAAGCGGCAATCGAGCTCCAGACCTAATGCGCACACTACACAGTAGCATCTAATCACTACGCTACCAAGATCTTTTATGTAAGTAGCTTTTTCATGTTACTTTTAAAAGAGTATAATAATATTTATTTTTCTTTATTACAAAATTAGTTACAAGATTATTTACTTACCTATAGATAGTTAAGTGAGTACTTACAATTGGGGCTTGATGGCAGCTTTTTCTTCCTTTACGCGTTACTTCTAACTTGACAAGTCCGGCTTCCCACACTAATACGTTGCCCCAATCGCACCCGGACAAAACCTGAAATTAATACACACTTACATTATAATATTAAATATGTAGTTAATATTCTTTAATTGCATAAATGTCCATCAAGAATAATTTATATTTGTATTAGGTATCCTACAGTACCTATCTTAGTTGAAATATGTTATGTTCAGGGCTTGTGTCAATAGCTATAACTATATAAATAGAAGCATCGAAATATAAAGTGAAACCCATTAAAAACAAATTGTAACCTTTTCATCAGGCATTGGATAAACACCAAGGACATCGCAGATTTCAGTTTTGCCGAATCTACCCAACTCGCCTTTAAGTTTGAGTCCAGTGAAAGTCTCAGCCATTTTCCAAAACTTTATGTGAGCAGCGCCTAAAATAATCACAAAATACGCTTATTTTAGTCCTTGGTATTATTTGATGCAGTAATTGTTAATGTAGTCAGTAATCGGAGCACAAGCTTTTTCAAATTAAGCGGCATTGTCGCCTACATTACATATTGTTATTTACTTTATACAACTATTTTACTACACTTATCCGGCCGTCATTGAAAATTTTAACATGTACTTATTTATGGTGCCTGCTTATGAAAGTAAAATCAGTTAAATAATCAAAATGGATTAGGTATACTATACTCTATATATATACTATACTATACACAGTGTTAATAAAAGATCCAAAAAGGCAACAAGATGAAAAATAACATCGCTATCGCATCACTCATCGCAACTCGGACGAAAGATAAATTTATAATAAACTGGATAGAAAATAAACCTGCAGTAGTGAGTTGTCCCGGACAGTAAGTTGAAAACATAACAGTATTGACGTCAAACGTGAACGCGCTCGTCCGTAAAAGAATCTTGTGACGTTTCCAGGACCAAATAGTAAGGTTGTAGTCAGGCTCTTTTCCCACTGATGCGAGTAGCTCACCGTCGGGGCTACACAAATATGAATGACATGCTTTAATCATACAAATATCAACAAGTATTTTTATTTATATAAAAAGCAACTTTCGCTCATGGTAGTTTCTGTATCGCGGGGGACTTTACGAACGTCAAACAAAGAACACCCAGACTCTGAACAATTATTTGTGGGTCACACAAATCTTTGTCCCGTGTGGGGGTCGAAATCACATCGGTATGATTGGGCCGCCTGGCCCAAGGAAATACGACCTTTAGCAGCAAAAAGGCGTGAGTCTAATAACACTATTACAGCGTTTTGTCCGGTGTTCCTTCCATGCTTCTTACCTGAAGTCAAGAACAGAGTATGCATTAGCAGTGCCATCGCGAAGCACGACATCTATTTCCATTTGTGGCCATGTGTATAGGATTATCAGTGGCTCTCGGTCGCCTTCTCTACACTCTGCTATTGCCAAACGATAATTCGGATCTTCCCTGTAAGACTGCAAACAGAAATTGTAGTTCACATGGTTTCAAGCAAAAAATCTTCAACATATTAAACAGATTGATGTTTTCTTTACCGCAACAGCTCCGATAGAACCGCCTGTTGAGCTTCTCCGGAACCAGGTCTGTTTGGTTTCGACGTCAAAGAATACGACCATGCTCCCCGCTGCCCAGCAGACAACCAAGTCATCGCACGCGCACAAGTTGAAATACTTGTGGCAATTGTAACCATACGAATATCTTTATAATGTTCAAAAAAAATATTTCATAGATTCAGGCAATGGTGTTGAAACCCTGATGTCTTTAGCTAAGTTTAACGTAATTTATATTGATTATTGTGTTAGGTGAGGATGTTGTTCGTATCCATGTTTCTTTGAATTACGACTAACTTGTCAGGTCTTGGAATGCCAGACATCACAATTATAAACCTATTGTATCTGGCCGCCGGTGTATTTGAATTGGCTTGGTGTAGGCATATTATTATGAATGTAATTGAAATAGCTTTCGCGTATGTTCTATATGTATAGATGACAGTATTCGTAACAAAATATGTAACAGAACCATCTGGTTATATTACTTACGGTGAATTGTATTTTAGATTAACCGGTTGTTTACTCATCAAATAACTGCTAATTTGGGTAAAAGGCATGGTAATCTAAGTCAAGCCTTGTCGAATTTTATCAATTAGTGAGGAGCGAATATTTAGAAAAATAAGACCCTTCAAATTTATTATATTAGTTAGTACCTACCTAAGATTAAATAAATTATCTACATAGGTTCTGTACTATGCTTACTTATCTTCTACTACTTCTTAAAATTATATGTGCATTTATATTATAAAAAGGATACTCAAATTCGAATAAATCAAACGGTATGGTGGAACCCACGGAGGTGACTGCGCCAGACTTAAAATCATCCGGATCGTACTCTGAGAGGACTGACTCCTCTTCCACGTTTTCGCCTTCTTCTTCCAGTAGGGTCTCCTCTAATTCTTCTTCCTCTTCTTCTTGTAATTTATTTAAAACATTTGAAATATTATATTATGTATATTTCATTACTAAATTAGAAAATAATGAATAACATTTTATAACCAGTACATAATTTAGAGGGATATGAAATAAATAGTATAAAATATATTAAGTATCATTTATCTGTTTGTATAATAAATAAGAAACAAAAGCACAACGATTTATAAGGTTATCGCAATAATATATCAGTGTGATATCAATTACGTATGACCCTATAAAAATAATATTCAACAGTTTGTATTTCAATTCTTTTAGAATAACTGAGTTCTACAAGGAAAACATCAATGTGATGTATCGTTTGTATGTACCTAGATACATGTGAATTCAATGACGCTTAATTTATTTTATCACATAGAACCATAAGACGCATACCTTCAGAAGAAGAATCATCATCATCATCATAGTCGTCGTCCATATTTTTCAAATCGATTTATATTCAGTAATAATCTTATAATAAGTATTCAATCGTCGAAAGAGATGGCAGTCGTTGCTATCGTTGTTAGATCATCAATCACAAAATGTAACTCCGTAACTAGGATACGAATTTGTATTTGCCACTACCATGGCCACCAACTATCAGAAAAAATAATCTTCCAGCCAGGTATAGCTGTCACACTACAATTATAATGAATAGTAGTAATTACACACAAATTTCCTAAATAACATTGTACGTTCATATATAATAAAAATATAAAAAATAAAACTCGCCATTTAAGCGAATAGATATTTTCTAATTTATAATGATGCGGTTGCATAAGTGCACAAAGTGGGTACTCTAAGGGTACTCTCGATGTATTAAGCCCACCACACACTGACAGCGGAGGAGCGGTAGCGTTAAAGATAAGATGAAATTATTTAGACAATAATCTATCTTATAACCCATAAAATATACATAATATATTAGCCTAGCCATCCCTTTACTAACCAACTTCCCTATTTTATCTTTACTGCACCTTTTTATCGCACTATACCACTCTCTAATCTTCGCAATATATATTTTTCCAAATTAATCTTCATTCTAACAATCAACGGGGATGTGGAATGTTTTTCTATAATATTTGCCCATCTTACCTAGTTTTTAGTTCTCATCACATTTACATACGTAACCGTAACTAATTAATGTTTGCTATGTGATGCCCAAACAAGTTTGATTTCAGTCACGACTTTAGTAATACAACTACAAAAAGAAATGCTTGAGGCTGTAGCGACTCCACACAGACCAAAAAGTTTTGAAAAATTGCATGAGATGGCGCTGTACACAATAACGCCTTGGCCATACATTCCTGAATAACGCAAGCGAAGTTTACACAGTAAGTAACTATATATAAATATATAAGGTCCCGACATCAACCGTCGGGCCGCTATACGTTAAGCACGATTACCTAGTCTGGTCAGAAGCTGATCCTCTCTTTGTGTTGGAGAGACATAACACCACGTTTCACTATATAGAATAGACTACAAGGGCCAATGCCACCAGAAGTGATTAGTAATATAGTAATTAATAACAGAAAACGCGAAAATGGGCAAACCCTTCTTATTATGTCTGTGGCCTACTACACAAGTGCTGCAACACTTGCGTTAACGCGTAAGGCTGCTGAAAATCTGCTCTAGCTTTTCAGACCGAATGCAGGCTGTACGCGTCCTGACGCGTACACTACCTGAGTGTTATAAAATAAACTGTGTTAATTAGTATTGTTACATTCAAAACACTAAGTAGTCACGACTTTGCAGACATTTAAAATTCTTTTAAACATCCAGTGCCGCTAGCAAGCGCGCGGCCAGTATGATGTCAAATTCCAAAGTTTTGCTCGCTCGCATTAGTTACATGTGGTATTATATTAGTGGACGGTATTTTGTTTCGTCCGTGCCTTATTCTATTGTTACGTTCAAAGTATGTAATAAATTAATAAAATTAAGTACAGTGCAATGGATAAAGGATTTGAAAAAAGGCAATTGGATACATAATCTACTTAAAATATACAGCTTAATCTACCTATCTTATCAATATCCTCCTGAGGCCGCCATTTTTGTTAAATCTTTGAAGTTAACCGAATGTCCTTTCTAAAGCACCATTTTGAAGAAGAGCTCAGGTTCTGACTTTGTATAGGCTTTAAAGTAAGGTTCAAAATTGAAATATTTTTTGCTAGAACAAACGTTATTTGTAGAGACTCAAAGATTATTTAAGCATGAACTTTGATGCATTATAATTTATTCCATTTGTAGGACATCAGGTTTTAATAACAATAATGGTGGGGTGGCATTTATTTTTAAAAAGGTATTTGGGACTAAAGACTAAGAAAAATGGTCATTTAAGTCACTATTAATACCACCACCATTAATAACCAAAATAATCAACTTTTATTACAAATCTCCTTAAGCATTGTACCTACCTATTATTAAATATTATACAAATAATAAAATAACAAAGCTTACTTCAACAACAATCCCATTTGGATTTGCTTAATATAAACGCTTTAATGCCCATTTACTGTCATATAGGACAGGCCTTTATAAATGGGTTGACCATTTCGTCAATGGCTGCGATGTACCATCTTATGCGGTTCCGGATTCCGACGATGAAGAAAATAATTTAACTCCGCTATTGTGGGTACTTCGAAAATATCAGTATCGTCATCATCCTCCAAGTTATGGATTTATAACCGAATGTACCTGTAATAGTGGATGGATAACTTAAGGTGAAAAATCCTGTGAACACTCGAATTAGAGTGAATATGAATGTACTACTCGTAGATGGCGTTATTTTATAAATATTGCAACGCGTAGTCATTTTAACATATAGGTGAAATTTATAAGCAATTATAATCTCAACCGAAAAGGCACTCGAACACAGGGGCAGAACAATGTTTGCGTACCTACTACAAATTTATAAATTCATTTGTAATTCTTTGCTTCTTGTTTTACCTTGAAAGGTGTTCTTTTTTAAATAAATTATTGTGAAAAGAGATTAAAAAAAGTTAATTTATCAAAATTGAGTTATTAAGAAATCTACTTCTTTTTATTTTATAGTAGTGCACTGCCATCTATTACGATATCAATAAAATACTTATCTGTTCTTGTATCGATTTCCGTTAGATGGCGTTAATTACCGGCTTATAAAACAAGGCTAATATACAACGTAACGTTTCAAGTGCATTGCTCAAAGAATCTGGGAACAAACTAATTATATCAACTTATTATTAAGTTAACGCCTTACGTAAGTACTGGCCATAGAGTAGTATAAGTATAATGTACTGGCTAAACCATTTTAGTTTTGAAATGGGTATGCATTTTGGCAGCTCACTGTACTATTTTTAGTACAAATTGTAGATGATTAATTAAATTTGTTATAACCGAAAGTACCTGAAAAGAATAAATATATCTATGGCGTATTTTTTAACAGTAATGTAATGTAAAATAGGTACAGTCAGGTGCAAAAGTCGAGTAGCAATTTTAAAAAGCGATATCGAGGACGGATGACAATACAATAAATTAGAAAAATGAAGAAATGCTTAAAATTAAAAATAGATACTAGTTTTAAAAACACGCTTCATTAAAATAAGTAGAAAATAATTTAATAATTTTAATGTAAAAAAGCGTGGGTGCTTTCTAAGATAACATTAATATATATAATCATTGCACACTTACACAAACATTTCTCACTTGAATAGAATTATGTGAACTTTGTTACGAGCGTTTGTGTCATTATTGCTGCAATCATTTACTAAATATTTTGATGAAAGTCTACATTTAAAATGCAAACTAATATAAATATTGAATCCAGGGCAAATATATGGCATAAATATGGGTATAATATAGGTATCTTATAAATTGTAGACGAAAATGGACTAAACAAGAACTCGTTTCTGAAGAACTCGTTTTTGTCTCGCCTTGCACACATGCGCATGACGAACTTCACCTACTATCATTAAATTGAATAATGTTTCATGCGGTAAAACATCACACACACAAAGATATTCGCTCGGATCATTAAATAAGCGAATGTGTACCTTACGATGCTACTCGACTTTTGTCTTTGACCGTACCTAAACATTTTTGTAAAATCTTTTAAAGATTGCACAGGGCACACCTACTTTTGCTCGTCTATCACGAGCAAAAGAACAACAATGCATAGAAAAGTTAGTCAATAGTGTGATTATATTCTTATCGACCCATATATTTTAACTTCAGTACCTAGGTTTGTTATAGTGTGACTACGAGTGAGACAAAGATCAGTACCTATTAATAATTATTTCTCTGGTATTGTTGGCAGCACTGCACAAATGTCACGATCTGACGTTTTGCTATGATTTGTTATCTCACCGTAGCGTGTCATCATTGATAAAGTGAGACATTTGTTGTCTTTGTCGCATTTAGATGAAATGTAATAAAGCTATCCTGCTGTCAATGATACAAGCTTTAAATCTTATCATTGATATTTAAAACTACGTACATCAATTTTTTACTTGGAAGTCTTGGACTATGAACTTTGTTTTGGATAAAAGAAAATAAAACGCAAATACTGTATAATTGTTAAATATGTCTCAGCCGTATAGAAGGTCTGTCATAAATCTCTATAAGACGGTGAGTTCGAATTGTATGAAAGAAAGTAATAAATTTTAGTTGTTACTTTTTAGGTCAAATAGTTAAAAAAGGAAAGTTCTTTTTTAACTGTTTGACCTAAAAAGTAAAACTTATACTTACAGTAATAACGTTTTAAAATGACAAAATTATAGTAAGAAATCTATTTGTTTTAGCTGTTATACCTGGGTCGAGATTGGCCGCAAGGTTACGATCTGTTTCGGAAAAGATTACACAAAGTGTTTTTGAAGAACAGCGAAGAAACTAATCCAGAAAAAATTCAAATGATGCTCAAGCATGGTGAATTTGTTGTTAAGGAAATTGAGGCACTTTACAAGTTGAAAAAGTACAGAGCTATGAAAAGAAGGTACTATGATGATAACTAGGTTGGTAAGGTAGCTTGTAGTTCTTAAATCTTTTTGACTATTCGTCTAAAGTGTGCAGAAAATACTTATATGATAACATGCATAATATGAGGTTAGTCATTTTATTGTTGGGATAATTATATTTACTTACCTAATTCAAAAATTACATTTTGAACATTTAATAACATACCCCTAAGTTAGTCTTCATCTAACATTGAAGACTAAATAACTATTTTAAATAAGTATAAGCATTGACTTAGCGCACTTACTGAAATTATCTAAATTGATATCTTTAGGTAAGGATTTTGTGATGTATATTTTTGGACTATAAGTGTAATGTATTTTGTAAAGATTCTATTTTAAGCTATTGTTGTTGTTAAATACATTATATAAATATTATTAGGGGGCAAATGAAACTGTTTCATCTATGTAATTATGTATTATAGACATTTTTTATAGTTTACATAATTTATTACTATTATAAACTCTAGTAAAATTATATTGTGTATTAATAAAATAAAATATCTAGTACATCTAAACAAAACATTAATAAATCTTAAACACAATAATGAGACAATGATTTTTTATTTAAGTGGCAAGTGATATGATAATTTACTTTATCAATCCATTTCAGAAATATGTATATACATTATAGCTATGATAACAATTTTGAGTCAACAAAATTACAAGTATATGCTATATAGTTGGTGCAAGAGATGGGCGATGATACAGATAAACCCTGCATTTGTCGTGAATATCTGAACTACAAATGAAAGTCTTTAACATTGGTTACATATTTACGATTCTAAATTTAGCAAAGGAGTTTGTAACAAACAGCAATGATTACAACAGCCCAACACATCAACACCACTTTATGATATAAGCTAACTATCCAATGATATAACATTTTACACTTCAAGTGTGGCTAACATTACATTTCACTCACAGGAATTGCTATACTGTTATTAGATCTGTTTGGTTCAATACCTTCAGCATCCCCTAGCAAAGTTAATGACATAAAAAATATCATCAAACAGCCGCTTATCATCTTTGACATATGATGGTGTTACATATGCATATTACTTTATGCCATTATACCTTCAGTTTCTAGTCATCCACAATTCTAAGTTAATTATGACTACACTTGGTCTTTAGACATGTAGCCTCTTGACTATTTTTCTACCAATCATTATGGAAAGTCCTTTCTCTTAATATATAGGTAGGTAGGTACAGAAAGAAGTATAAGTAAAACTATATAATTATTATTGGTTTGATATTTGTGTTTGAATTGTGTGTACAAGGTAAGAGGAATTTGCTAAATGAGAGGTACATACAAATCTGTGTATTATCCAAGTTTTCTTAATGCTATCTCTAGCGATTATTCACATATTTCGTGGCATTTGTTCCTAATATTATAAAATATTAATAATAAATAGCATATGGAATAACTATATTGTCAATTCTACTGAGGCTTGACCGCTTGATCGGTGCGGTCTGGGATTATACAGTACTTGAGTAAACTTACAACAGATTCATAACAGTGATTTGTGGTACTTCAATTTGTTTTTATATTATGTATTGTACATTTGTTTAATGTTATATTAAATTGAATACTAACATCATGTAGTGATTGGTAACCATTGTTATATATGAATCTGTTGCACAGCTGCTATAAGTAAGTTGTATATTATATTAACACAGTAATTATATTTATTGTTAAATACAGTACTCGAACCACAAGTCTATACCTACTTGCTTCGTGTTGGTGCACTTCTAAATTTACTTGAAGCCCGACTTCGTAACCCCTATAGGTACATAGATATACATAAATATTAGTACGTGATCGTGGAATTTAACATGTGATTACATTATATACACATTAACACATAGGTTTGAGTTCAACAACAGTCAAGCTTTAGCTAAGTACATAGGTATAAATAGGTACACGATTCGCGTAGTTAAGAGGTGTTATGAATATTAAATATATCTACCTAACAGTAGAATGTTGGTACCTTGAACCAATATTGATAAAATACTTGCATCGACTTAAACCATTCTAAACGAACCACTTACTGACGAGACAAACAGCAGTCTAATCACAATTTAATATTATCGTTATGAACCATTTAAACGATTTGGAACTATTTAACAATATAATTTTAAGTAGATATATGTATTTTATATTTTTATTTGTAGTATATAGTCTTACACGTTTGACTAGTTTCGATGATACCACGTATATTGAGTGTCCATTTTTATAACTCACGATTTAAAATAAATTATTCTACTTAACCTAAATAATATATTTTAGACATAGTAAAAGTAAATAAATTTAACTGAAATTAGATATAATTTCAATATGGACTTAGGACACCGAAAATTTATAAAGAATGTCATGCCTTAAAATAATAAGTTTAGGTACCTATACAATAGGCCTATCGTTCCTCACAAGAAGAGAATAAGTATCTTGGTAAGTAAATATATTTTGTACTAAAACAATACATAAAATAATCTAAACGTAATCCAGCTATGTTTCATTCTCTTGCCTTGAGGAACATAATATTATCATTTTAATTACATTTTAATAAAAGGGTATTCAATACTATAACACTTACATGATAGTAAAATAGAATGTAATAAATTTAACAGGATACAACTTATTTACACAGCTTTATGTAATAGGTTCTCAAATGAAATTATAGGTAGGTACTTAGGTACTCGATTACATGTAGGTACCTACGACAAGTGAACGCTTTTGATAACTTGATAATAACAAAGCACACTTATGTATTAAAACGAAGCTGATTATTTTCTTAGCGAGAATTTAAAAATATATTTTATTAGATTAACGCTAAGAACGTGGAAGTAGCAAAGGAATTCTAACAATTATCCCTACACTCCTCACAACAACTTACATATTGCTAAACCAACCTTCTTACAATTTAGCAAGATACGAGTATTAGTTAGACGAGATGAAAGAATAAGACTCATATTCTTACGATAAATTTTGCTTCAATGCAGTCATAATGCAATCTGTTTACCTAAAACAACTTTGTGTCTGATACTACTTTATCCGTGCGAGAATCCAAATAAAATCGCGTCTGCACTGCAAAGATGCAAACATATCAAGAACGCTGGATACATTTATTAGCAATCTTCATTTATCCAATATTATTTGGGTATAGGTACAATTTTAATCATAACAGCAGATTCGATCACAAAAATTAGTACCTGCGTTAAGTAAATTTTCTCATGATCAAGAATAATTAGCGAATCCGTCTAAATCTTTGTTCCAATAATGGAACATAACGACAAAATATTGTTAATAATATGTATAAATAATATAATAAGTCGCTTATTCTTCACACTCGTTCTTCCATGTTTGTAGTTTTTGCTCTCAATCTGAAAACAAATTAACGTACATTCATAAATAAATAACCTTAAACACGCAACGAAATAAATATCGTTAAAGAGTTCAAATACTTACACAATAAACATTTTAACCAACCTCAGTTCAATATTTAATCCTTCTTTTCTCCATCATCGGGATCTTTGAGGGTGTGCCATTGCGCGATGGGGCGTCGCGGGCTAGCCAACATATCGGACCAGTGGCGCAGTTCAGTGCCTGACGCGTTGTATCCCAGCACTACCTTTCCGATAGGCTCCGAAGTGCCAATGCGATCGTAGTCCACCACGGTGATCACTAGGTTCACTTTCTGCGGTTTGATTCAAAGTGTGAAATAAATGAAACTACTCATGCGGCTTAATGTTGCATACGAGAGCCGAGAAAATAGCTGTGTATTATTTGATTACTTTATTTGCGTGAATGAAGATAAGATCGAAATTGATTGAATGAAATTATAGTTTGAAGGATATTTTTTTGCCGAACATTTTATATTTTCCTACTTTTCATATTCATTCGTGTTCAAAGAGTTTATGTTTATGAAATGTAGAGAAATGTAAACTTTCCAACCGTAAAACTATCCCTCAAGCAGCTTTTGTAATTAGGAGCTGGCTAACTGATGCGAATCTCTCCAAGGGTTACAGTTTCAGAATATAAGGTTGACTTTAGATGTCTTTTTCTGTTTTTGGTCGAGATTCACGCCATTCTAATTTTAAGAAATTCTGATATTAGCATATTATTTTTCTATAAGCTCTCGTAAACTAAATCTAGTTATTTACATCAAGCGAATGATATTGGTTCAACTGACACGTAACGTAAGAGTTAGGTTTAGGTACTCTTGTTTGAGAATACTCAAGTAGGTAAGTACTTTTACTAAAAACCTAAATGTCATGCGCACCGTCCTTTTATTTATACCATATAATTATATAGCTGCACTAAAATAGAAAAGGTTAACCGTGACCTTTATTATCCTTTTGACTTAACTTGAACATTCCGAAACAAGCATAAAGAGAACTAAACATTGACTCGATGTGAAGCATGTAATGTATTAGATGTTCAGTAGACTTTAAATTTTGATGGGCTGTGTAGGTACACCAGCTAAGTAGCTATGTACAAAACTTGTGGTTAAATTTAACGGTCGTAGAGCTTGGAGCCTTTGGATAACATTGAGCAGGAAAATAATTTATTAATCTAAAATCACTACATCAACATGACAGGCGATATGACGAGTGATTCCCTTCAAATTCCCATTGTTATATATATTTCCCTAACAGCTGATATCCTCTATCAAACTCCATGTAAATATATATTATAAAAGCAAACGATTATATATATTAAAATAGAAACCCTTTGTCTTTTAGATATGTTGCTAGCTATGAAGAGAGACAGATGTTTACCAATATAAATGTAAAATTTTTATTCCTCTTTTGATATTTTTATCCGATCATACAACCCTTGAAGTTAATGACAGTTAGATAAAGTTATACACTTTGTAATTAAGTACATAGCTACTATTATAAACAATTACAATGATCATAGCAAAGATTTTACAAAAGTTATCTTCTAAGTCGATGGCATATATTACTATATTCTTTTATTAAATGAATAGATAAATATAATACTTAATTTAATTAAAATAGTGGCAATTGTTTATAAGTTGTAAATGAATGTAGTAGTCAGCGCGAGATTAAGCATAAGCATCATGTAGAGCATAAATACAGAATAATCTACTTTAGCAAACTGCTAACAATAGCATAAATAGAGCACATGTTCATACATACCTCAGGTTAAAGAAATTAACGCAACAAGGAACAAAGCGTTCATATGGACTTAGAAAAGTTAAAATATGGAAAATGCAAAAAGATAATAAGAATGCAGAAGAAGAACGAGGGACTGGATTCCTTAAACCATAAGTAATTACAGTTTGAAGTAACCAAATTGTAATGCAGTCACGAGGGGAGATTGCTAACACCACTCAGTTTTCAAGGGATTTAGGTATATCAATTAAAGCTAATAACTTTATATTTACCTCAAAAATGAAAACCTCAATTTGAAACACCCAGTTACAAGTAAAGGTCAACATTTTAAACAGATCAAAATATAAATTACCAGCTTTGAACAATATAAAGGGAACATGGAGGTCGGAATACGAAATGAGGTAAAGACAGATGATAGTACGATAATGGAAATAGCAGACCGCTATACTAAAGGATGCTACACAGAATCTAACTAGAACAACATCTATTAAAACACAAAATAACATGTCAAACAATCAAATAAACAAACAGACAGTTACTACAACAAATAAATAGACAGATACTACGAACAGTTGTAGGTCTTCCTATCAACAAACAAGTATGTATGTGATACAGTCTTGATTTTTAAAAATAACAGACGTTTTTTCGTGTGTTGCTAATATTAGACTTGTTAAAGCTCTTAACATTAGAACAAATAAAATAAACATAAAATGATCGTAACGTAATGTTAATGTTCGGGAAAGGAACGGGTATGGATGCAAGTGGTGTACATAATTCATATTCACAACAATTAGTACACAACATCAAATCGTGCACAGTAAAGACAATAGAATGAAAAATACACATGTGGTAATACATGAGATAAGAAACGTTTGATTGTGTTGTATTTTTCATTCAGAGATTTGTCCATACTATGCGCTGCGACATCGACTTTTGCATGAATCTCGGCTCGCACCTGTATTTGTTCGAATGGTACTTCAAAAGTAAATGACTCGTTGTAATAGGGATTCAGTGTGCATTTCTTGATACTCGTTTTCTTCTTCTTGAGGCGTTTGCCGTTTTGCATGAGTGCAATCTTTACGTACGGATCTGTCCGCAGCCGCAGCAGAAGTAGGTAGGCGAATATGAAAAAGATAATTATGCATCGATTAGTTTACAGTATTAGTTATTCACTGATAATAAATTAATGTTTCAGAATAAGTTTATCGTTATGAGTCATGGTAATAAACTATCACTAGAGATTACAATAAATGATGTGTAGTGTGAATAAAAAAATGCACCGGAATATCCCAACTGTTTAACTACATACGATATACGATATTATTTTCTTTTTTTGCACAAACGATGCATTTTTATGAACTGTATGTGGCTGGACAGCTGTAAAAATTCTTAATTCGTTATTAAATGTAAATGTTGAAGAAAATATAAAATGTATTGATAAAAGTGCACGCGTATTATGATATAGTGATGTGCATTATGATAAAATGTATAAAAGTTGTACTAAAGTCAAAAAAGAGAATCAATCTTATGGATAAGTTTACACTACAAATGATTTTAATTGAAATAAGGTTGATGTAAAATTACAATTATGAACATGCAATGTAATACCGTTTTTATTATCTTGTATGATACTATCTTAAGGTATGATATGTACACGTAACTAAAGCTATAACAAAGTAAATATACTTAGTAATTATATATTTAACATGTTACCCTAAATTCGCTGTGAAATTAGATACCGATGTTATAGTGTATACCTGTTTAGTCATTGAAAACATTGATATTCGCTCGTATTTAGTATAACCTAATATTACCTGATAGACCGCCGACGTCCATTTTCTTAAGATTCTTTGCTTCCAAAATGACCACCGTCAGTTTACCGGCTGTTGGTACATAGCGCAACGAGAAACAAATATCTCCCAACTTGTTGTCCTGTAACGTTCAATATTTGGAGTCACTATCTGTTCTACATGGTAACATTTAAAATATCCCCGAGTGTAGCCTACGAAGTTGAACAACCTTCAATTATAGTCATCAATACGTCCTGTATCTTGTCTGAAATGTATTTCTTATCTGTGACGTAACAAAATGTATTACATTGTTATGTTTCTCGTATCTGTGTTTTTAATATTGTCAATAAAAAGAGTTGATCAAATAGTTTATTTGGATGTGAGTTGTATGGAAGATAATAGAGGAAGAGTTGTGTAAGGAATATAGCGTTCTGAGAACGGGTTTGAAAAGCTGTTTATAAAACACAAATAATATGGGCCATAAATAACGCGGCTTAGGGCGGACCAGGGCACTCAAAATCTTGTTACACGAAATAAAAAACAAATAAACATAACAATAGCTCCGTGTAGTCACCTAGAAGCGCATTTACGATTGTTGGGTTATCGGCACAGGGTTTCAGTCCACGGCGTGCTTCAATATTTAACCTTCAGTTAATACTTCAAATGTGTTCATAAACCGACTGAAAAACTGAGCCGACTCACGTGCTTAGGACGACATAGCCCGTAAACAGTTGAGATCAATAGCCTCGAATAGAATGGAGTTTGCAGCTAATCATACGCACATTTGACGAACACTTTCATTGCGTTACATATAACGTTTTAGCACATAGATGTCATTTCATCTAATAATATGAAATTAAACACGATACATATATTCTTTTGTAATATAATTCTAGACGAACAAAATAAATATATACATCAACGTTCATATCAAACCTAATATGAAGCAAACGTTTGCCGCTGAAATATATAAATTTATATTGGTTGTAGAAGATAAGGAGTGTCATTTATTACGATCTGTTGCCGAAATGAAGCCAATTTTCCATTTTTGTGACACCCAGCTCAGATCATCAAAATGCAAGAATTATGTTCGCTCACCTTTCCTGAACACTGCTGCACAGAACAGTAAGTACCCTAACAAGGAGCCTAGCAGCTAATATTTACGACAGTTTACCTTGAACGGTGTGCCTAGCTGTAACAGAGACTAACCATTTTAGAAACAGATCGCAATTAGCTAACAATACACATATACAATAATACACATACAACAGACAAAAAGGATCCATTGAAGAATTTATTTATATTTAAAATTGTTAGCTCAGATTCATTTTAAGTAGTGGGACGTGGATGAATTTGAGCATAAACAGTATCGAGATGTCATATTTTTTCAGAATTTGTGACGTAGAAAGTTACATAACATTTATTTATTTTTAGATTTTACATTTAGAATGTTACGAAATTACTTCACGATGACTGGTATTTGAAAAATAGGAAGACTTAGAATTCTTTCAATTGTTAGCTAATTTAAAATGTATCCTTGAAGATTAAGGTTAAGTGATTAAGATGTGCTATAGTTATCATTGTGTTTCTGCGTTGTAATTTAAACATCGTTTATAAAACCTAAAAAAATAATATAAAATGTCACATTATACCAAAATACTTTGAACGTAAAAATACCGTACCGCGTTAATTCAAATAATAATCCCTATTACCAAAAATATTATTGTTTCGTATTTGTTTATCATGTTTAAATAGGAGTAATTTTGTTGTTTTCCTAATTATATAGAAATATGTGATTAATCAGTATATTAAGAAATTGTTCTCCTGACTGAATTAAACCAATTTATCAACTAGTAATGTATGTTTCAATAAAAATACACACACACGACAGGTACCTATGATTAATAATTTAAAAATACATGTTTACTAGTGAGGTAAAGCCTTAGAGTAAAAAGTATTATAAAAGAAAATATATTAATTAATATTAATGAGAGCTTTTCGTCAATGGGTCCTTTACCACTATATATATGTACATACACTGATAGGTGCTTTCAAATACTGCACACTAAACAGTTAACACATAGACACACCATTTAACGAACTAGTGTAGTAATGAGGTGCTATTTATAAGCAGCGCTTGTGAATAATTGATAAGGGTGTAAGTAAAATATGTTCTTTGTGGAAAGTGTAGGTAGGTACTTGAGTGATACTAATGGTTGGAAGATGAACAAGTTTCGAAAGAACATAATTTACATGGACGAAACACTTTGTTTCGTTGTTGATTACTTATGCGCAGCTTAATGTAATGTATCCCCGATTCATAACATATTTATTTGTAAACGTAAACAATGTGCTTCTCCTTGCTTACACCGATACCATAAACATGCAAATAAGTACATATTGGTTCAGTACGATTAGGAATAGTTCTTCTTCCGATGGTCAGAAGATGACCTGCAACATACTTGAATAAACGTTTTGTTAATAATAATTAATGTGAAAAATGTAATGTTAACATATTTTTATAATGTTCAGTGGATTGTACAGACATGGTCGTATGGAACACGTGTTGGTAAATAATGTCAGTTAAAATATGCGTAAGAAAACATTAATGCGAGGAATGTTATTAAAATTTGTAATAAGTAATTGATACATTTTGAAATGTTAAGTGTAGTGAAGGAACCAATGTACTTATAATTCTGAGTACAAGTGAATTACAATAATACATAGCCAATTAGTACGTGTACCACAAATAACTGATTTGTTATTCTGTTTGAATTTATGTTCAACGATGTAAGTTACGCGAAATTGTGACGATAATACAAAATAACAAATCAGAGAACAAACGAGCACAATACGAAGACGAACATGCAACATTCCCCAGCCGCAATATAAAATTAAATTAAAGTGTCGGATGGATATAAATAAAATGACCAATGACCAAGTAACAAAAATAATGTGGTATGACGGGTGATCATAGGTAAAAGGTGAATCTTTTCCAGAACTCGAGATGTGGATTATGTTCGCACGATGATTCCTATCAGCCTAATGACCCAATGTCTGAATATCGGCCCAATTCTCTTCATTTGTGGTTTAAATCGAACCTCGGTTGTGATATGGTTAGACACATTTTAACCATTTTTCGGTTTCGTAGAAATAACACATTATTTTGAGTAATAATTTATAATTTAACATTAAATAACCTCGATGTGTCTCAAAATAATACTTACGTGAATGATCATTTCGTTTTTGAAGCGGCATGCAAGATTGTTCAGGACACAATCAAACACAGCCAAGCAGAGCAGAGAAAATATGGAGAAAAAGAGAAAAACCAAGTAAATACATTTTTGCCATCGAAATTAATTTTATCAGAAAAATAAATGACGACTCAATCCATATGGAGGTGCCTTGACTCCCAAGAGTCTCCTTTGAACATAATTATGAACTGGATAAAATATTCCTGAGCGTTGTCAAGGTTCCTCTGAATAAAAAAAGTGCAGTAAAATTGTAAAAATGTTAATCATTCTCGTAATTAATATATAATAATAGAAATATATTGTTGTGTTGAATGTTTCTTATAACATGTAACTTAATGAAATGAAACGTTGCAAACATACCAATTACAAGAATGATGAAATGTTTATTAAAATAATGCTGTTCTGCCAAAACACAAATTTACTAAAAAATAACATTGAAGATTAAAATAAAAATGATATACAGGTTGTCGTGTGTGTGTGTGTGTGTTTTGGCAGTCTAGCCTAAGCTAAGAAAAAAGATAAATAATCTCCTTAGTCGATATTGTTTTGAATTCGTATTTCGTTGTTGTATTCTTAAGTCTAAATGTGCATTATTTGAAGTTTAAAATTTAATGGTTCCTAGTATTGTGTGATTCAAAATAGCTGTTGATGTGACCTGGGTGTGATTTTAACAATTGTTTAATTTTACCAATTATGATTTTTGCAACACCTGCCTAAATTATTAACTATTCCTAAACGAAGATTGAAAATAACTTTTATGGCCCAACGTGCAAAATGTTTGTTCTATAAGTAAAGGTTCTTTCCAGAATATGTTGGCAACGTATGCCTCGTACATCTATCATATAAACTGAAACTTAAATATTGAAATATTTCGTAGGTAATTTATTCATACCAGATTTTAATGGTGACTTAGCTGAAATTAAAGCCTTAAAGTAGATAATTATGATACAAAACGTAGAAACGCCGTATAGAAATGTTCATTTTATGATCATGAAGATTGTAGCTATGAAATATTCATAGATATAAATTAAAACAATTTCTATCATCGGCTATTACTTACAGAAGCCGACGAACGGATAATAATCATTAAAAGATTTAGAAAAAGTACATGTGTACAATACTTAGATGTTTCAAGGTGGACGATTATACTCGAGATATTTTTTGTGTGTTTGTATCCGCACCTGACCGCCTTCGCCTTCAACGCTCTGCAGCTCACGCCATTCCTCAATAGTTTGCGCCAAATCAACCTGGCATAGTGGCACTTTCACCTCGCCAATCTGATCGTGTTTTGAGAATCGATCGAAGTCGAATATGGCAAACACGAGAGTTTTGTTCATAGCATCAGCGTACGGCACGTTCTGCATAATCAAGTTAAATAAATGCGTAAGTAAGTTTAGAAAAGTATATAAAACTATGATGAATATAAACTTTACTCACCTTGAACACAAATGTCTCATTGAAGACAGGACTCAAAGTCTTTCGATGAACTTTCGTCTCAAACTTCTTCTTTTTGTCAGGGAGCAAGTAAACTTTAACGTAAGGGTCAGAAGTTCCACCCATGTCTAAGGCGGGAAGGTCTTCAGCTTGAATAACAGTCACAGACAAACTGTTGCTGTTAAAGTCATATTCCAGCTGTAAACAAAAACTTTAATGATAGTTGTTTACCTAAGATTATGGACGGACTATCCAATAATATGATTGCTAAGCTCCAATTTATATTGGAATTAATGATTGAATATATATTTATTCATTGGCATGAAGCGACACACTAAGATACTTGTAACAAGTTAATGAAAAAGTCATGATGTAAAACTATAGGGTTCTACGAGTAAAGGTTTTATGAGTTTAATGAATGAGTATAAAATAAAGAGTCAAATATCAAAAGTTTGAACTAATATGGAAACCAAAATGGATGTTTGTTTGGTGAAAACTTGCATTTACGAACCAGTTTGTTTGACTCTCCATCTTTTCTTCCTATATAGGTCAACATTTATAACCAACCTTGTATTGCAGTTTTCCTAATTTTTGTTCTTCTTTCTTCGAATCACCATCGTCAGGTTCCTCAGCATTCTCCGTGAGCTCCTCCATGTCAGGCTGAACCTACATGCACGTCCCGCGGCAAATTTCATATGAATATCTAAGTTCTTAAAAATAGAAGAATCTCATTTCTTATGATTTCGTGGCAAACGGTACCCATCTGCCATTCAGTTCTGAGGCATAGTTTGCTATGCTACATAACTGTGCTACTCTGCGAGAAGGTATGCTAAACAACAATCACTTAAAGAACAATTTATATTAAATGCAGGAATTTGATTTAGTTTAAGTAGTAGTAGCAGTTTTATTCGTTAAATTATAATGATATCCTTAAAAATATAATTTTATAAAATATGTTATAATTGCTGCAGATTATGCAATTTATATAAAATCTCCAGGGAGACCAACTGTTGAGGTATTTTAAATAAGCTCCAAAACATTACCTTCTCCTTGTATGCTGAACCAAGGAGCTGGACGGATTTGAGATCCACACCCTTCATTCCTTTCTTTCCATCTTTGGAGCGACGCTTGCGGAAACACCGCCTGATGCAACAGAAGCATATTCCGAGCACCACAACTGCAACGCCTGCGAAAATGATATGATAAATGTAATCAATTGTTAACAAATTTTCATTGAAATTGTAGCGACACCGCTTAGTCTTTAGTTTTGTATAGTCAGGCGCAAGTATACAGTATACAGTAGCGCCCCGCGGCGCTACTGTATACTTAGGTGCAACACCAATGTTCGTCAACAAATATAAATGATACCCATACATAAATAATGTCAAAAAAGATCTTCTAAGTTGCACCAGTGCATAATTATGTGCATAATGATAACTTAGAAAACCAACTACTAGTAAAAGTAATTGGAACAGAGGCGTTTGAGGAGTTTTAAATTGAATAAAAATCAAAATTAAATCGAATCGACTGGATACCGAATTCAGTCGTTAATAAAAAAACATTCTATGAATATTTTATGTAATATTTATTGTTTTAATCTTTTGTAAGATTTAAAAATTTTTGATTTATGTTATACTGCCAGTTCTTAGCGTCTCTCAAATAAACATTTAAGTTAAAGCTGTTCATATTTAATTTAAAATGGTTATGCTTATAATCGAGTGGTCTAAACAGTGCGAGATTATAAATCTTTAATCTTTAAAAGTGTTCGTTGTTACCGGCAGACTGGAAACTATACGTAATAAGGCTAACTGGGCAGAGAAGTTAAATAAAGAAATCCAGCACTAGGTTATCTAGTGGTGATTTCGTTAGTTAACCTGAAAACACTGAAATCTCTTTAGTTATAAATACTTCAATGTTGGTAGGAGAAACAATATAGACATTTTAATAGAAAGTAGAAGTAACACCAATTATTAAGTATATTCTATGCTAGATATATTCAGCTGTAGGAATAGCAACATATTTTTTCAAATTGATATTACTTTTTGCCTAACAGGTACCTACGTAGTTAGAATTACTGTTCCTAATTTATCTTTTTTCGCAATAAGTTAACACTGTTCCACAGAGAATACTAAAGTGTTTTGTGGAACAGCGTTAATTTATTAATACATTACAAGCATGAAACTGTTTTATGCTAATTTGCCCAATTTTTAATTTTCTGTATAAAATTACTTATTGAGACAATTATATTACATAAATTTGATTAAATGTATTAAGTATTATACAAAAAAAAGCTATTTATATCATAGAAATTCTCCCATGTCTGCTGTATCAGAAGCAGAAGCTTTATGTAACCATAAATCCTATGAAAAGGAATGCCTTGTATATTACTAATTAGAAACACTCCTCAAAGTTGAACATCTTTTAATACCTACCGAAATGATTATTAAAGGTTACGTTTTTTTTACAAACCGGACAAAATTCTTTATAATGCCTTCTAGACATTCATCATTACTCCTTATTGTACACATGCTACTAGTATCTTTTGCGTATATGTTCAATGGTTCTAAAATATACAAACTAACTTGCAGGGTGGTAGCCGGTTATTCAGGTCTTTATTTTCTTCTTTGTATAAGCGTATCCATACTAATAATTTTGCCAAATTCATAAACCCATAGAAATATTTCCAAGAGAAATGTATCGATCCCTCTATTTCTCTCTCTCCCTCTATGAATAAAATGCAAGTACGCTAGGCTGTACTTGCATTTGTAGAGTTACATGCCAATGCCATTACGCACTTAGTACGTAAAATTTGAAATAACTTACCGACAATGATGGCGACGAGTTGCCATGTTTCCATGTTCATCTTGCGTGCCAGGTCAGCCGTCTTCTCTGCCATTGTTTCTTGGCTCGGCGCCATCGTTGACGTCGCAAGCGGCATCGGGAACTCCGTCGATGCTACAGAACATTTGAGTCAATAAGTTACGAATATTTCATTTTTGGATCGAAAGGTACTTATGCAATAAATACCTAACACCTATTTGTTCTATGTATCTACATACATATAATTATAATTGATTGGTGAAGTAGCAGATAAAATTATTGAACGACTTACGAAAGAGTTTGTTCTATGTTTGAAATATTTAGTATTGTCCAGTGGTAGGCCTGTAGGTTATAGATGTAACAAACAAGATATTCGGCTTTGCTTAACTTATTAGTATAGTATTTACGCAATATCATAAAATTTTATACTGTTCTTACATGAATGTTAGCACAAAAATGAATAGGTAGTCACTACAGAAGGAAAGACAAGACTCTCTTTAGAGGGCAAGACAAGGCTTTTCAAAAAAACCTTCCAATATATTCTTTATTAGAAGATTTATCACAAATGTGTCTGTAATTTTATAATAATTTTATTGCATACTAACGATCTACTTGTATAAGTATTGTATGTATGGTACACTGCTGGTACCATATACATTTAGTCACAAAACATTGATGTATAATTGTAGAAACTCTGATTCAATACTTTGAATGTATATAAATGTAATGTACCACCTACGTTGATGTATAAACTGTTATATATAGAATGAAATATGGATTGACGGAGCTATATTTAGAATGTCTTACTGAGGTTCCTTGTTGGAGACGGGGTTGTTTCGTCGGTTGAATCACCGAGCACCTCGCGCCGCCACCGCAGCAACGTCCCTAGCAGTGGCGACATGATGGCAACCTGTCCAATAAATAATTATATCTCAGACTTATTTTATAAAAACATATAAGTTAGTTGTAGTCCGATTCTTTGATAGCGTTTGATACTACAAAGAATGTGACATTACGATTAACGTTAATTGATTAACCTTTATTGATCTTAATTTCCACGCTGAATAATGCATTCTCTTATAATTCGAAGAAATTCATTTATCAAGTATACGCCTTAAATTAATTTACTAGACAAAATATTATAAGTTTATTTTATACGCCCTATAAGTAAATATATACTCGGTTAGTTAGAAATATGAATACCCTGACGAATAAATTAAGTTTGTATATTCGTTCAATGACATTTTCATAATCCTGTATGATAAACCGTCTAAGAATATTCATATATTAATGGTCGTTTTTGTTGTGTGTCTTTGTCCCTGAAAATCTTACATGACCTACAATTTCTGTGGGTAGGTATCTATATACTATCGTAATAAATAAAGTTTAGGTATATCACAAATTATTGGTTAGCTGTTTGTTTATTGTACATAATCTTTCGCTGCTAATAGTTAAGTTTTTATAGATGAAATTGGTCACATACGGCTTCCATATTTATAAAGGTGCCACCGCAAAAGCTGTCAAACACAGATTCGACTAAACCCTCTCTATATGTAGCTGAGTCGATATTCATTTACAGGAATATCTGGATTTTCTTAGCTCGCATTTCATCTTACAAAATAAGTAGACGATTCAAAATCCGCTAGGTTACATTTGACGAGGAATTGATATCGAAATTACGACACTCAAGTTTTATTCATTGCAGTAGGTACTCAATGGAGAGATTCGACCGTGCCTTTCAGTAAAGGAATTGTTACACCACTGACCTTATATTTGTTCCCCTATCGACTCCGTTCCCACTTGTTTAAAATAATAACTTTAGTAGTCACTTTGCACGGCTTTGGTACATTTCTGTCGAATATTGTATACGACTGGAATCACCACTCGGTACTGAAGCCAGGATGGCGGAGGTGCGCGCGCAAGCGATCGATTGCCGCTGCGCGATGCGATGGTTCTACGTTTAGTTCCTGGCCAAGTCCCGATGTTTACGTCACTAGTTGCGTACATTGACGGCCTAGCTTAAAATGTTAATGGTTCAATGTACGTCGAAACCGTATCGTAGATAAAATTTGTCGAATATCACGGGAAATTCAACTGTCTCAAATACAAATATAAATATAATAACGCTGTGCTAGTCCAAAGAATTTAGATAAATTTTACGATTTTTTGTTCTATAGTACCTACCTAGCCGACTTCTTCTTGTATCAAAATAAAATTAATAAATTATTAGTGATCTTATACAATGCTGTGACTAAAGTATAATTATGGCTGTAGTTACTAGACAGAAGCAATTGATAGCCTTATGGATTTAATATCAACCTTCTACTTTCTATTCAAATACTAATAAGACTTTTTAATTATTATCGCTGTATTCATTATTAAAACAGAATTCTTTACAAAGGGTTGGTGTGCCTTAACGTCCCTCAAATGAGGCAACAGAATTTGTGCGATCAATTTCTAAGGATACTTCATCTGACTATTTACGCCTCTAATTAAATTTGACTCAATTTTAAGAATTTGGGTTTAATAACGGCTGTAAGCCTCGTTTACCCTTATAAGATTATTCAAGTATTCTTGAATTTTAGACCTGTAAATGCTCAAACAACGGTTTGTTTTATTCAACCATACCGTGTACCGAGTATGTGATTTAGTTTTGATAATTGGTTCTGGTACTGATGTTAACATGTTTATTTATGATGTGGTTATATTGGAGCCGTGATCAAATATAAAATTATATAACTATAAATATGCTATAACCTCCACAATTGACACATTAATTATTGCAAACAATTATAATCAAATAATAGGTTTATTAACCAACGATTAATTAATTAAGAGAGTAAGAATGTTAGTTAAGAGAATTATTTATAATGAGCGCGTATTAAAACATGTATCAAGTGTCTTCAGATGCCATTTATAGACTGAAATATAACGTAAACCTTCATAATTATAAGTATTATCGTGTTATCATCTCCGGCGAGAATGTGCCGAGACGCCGTCGCCGCCGCGCCCACGCGAATGCTTTAACCTTAGACAATAACGGTTCATTTCACAATTATTATGTTATTATAATATCTGATATCTTGACAACAATGAAACTACATGACAGACAGACAGCTCTAGAAAAGACGAGGAGATATTCATATTGATAACAAGAAAAGTATTTGATACTTCTGGGTTCAATTGTCGTATAAACCAAAACCGACTTTTCAGGAGAGCCAAAAATCGTTTTATTTTATCTTTAACAGGTTATAAATTTTTTGTTTTAGTTGTTATATAACACTGTCCAAGGGAAAACATTCTTAGAATTCGAGGATCTACAATAACACATATCTATTTTCTTTAATTTAGAAGTTAGCTTGGATATACGCCTTAAAATACACAGTTTGTGGTTATTACACCCCACAAAAATTTACTTTTAGATTACTACCTAGGTATACGACCTACATCCATTCTTTGTAAACTTAGGATCACATTTAGAGACGTAAAATCCCACTGTTTTAGATTTTTTGCTTTATGACCATTTTTATGATAGATTAATTGAATTCTGACTGTTGAAAACACGTTTGTTACTCTCAAAACTTCTAGCAACTCAATAATTTTTAGTCTATACCCAATTATGATCGATATAAATAAAATTAAACTATCTGAAATATTAAATCAACATTTTCATTATAAAAATAGGTATTATTCCTATCATAATAATTATTATTTATGGCACAACATAACAGTCTTCATAATGTAAAGAACGATAAGTATTATCAATTGAACTGAACTTCGAATAAAAAAATTACTTTCTCAATGTAACAAACAAAAACAATGATTAAACTCAATAGTAATCAACACAATTATTTAAACTGAAAAGTAAGTTACGCATTTTAATAATCAATTAAAATTTTATAATAACAAAATATTTGTAGTTGAAATGTTATAAAGTTTAATTTAATACTCTTTCTATAAAATTAAACTACTCAAACAAAAAATGAAATAGGTAATTGAAATCATAAGTACCTATGTTTAAAAATAGTTAACTTATGAGATCTAAATATTGAAGTTTTATAACTACAAAGAAATATGAGTGAAACATACACTTTATAAAACTATTAAAATCATTTGCGGATTATAATTATTATAATCAATAATAATTAACTCTATTCAACTACCTTTTCCTCATCTTCTTCGTCAGTAAATGTAAGAGTCAAGTACATTTCCACAGGATAAGTTTAAATAATCATTGTGGTACCTTTTTGGTATTATTCCATTGTCATACAGACGTTTCAAATCCCTATATATTGCTTCTGATATTTGCAATTTGTTCTTGTAAAGTGCAGTCGGGAACATAGTCATCACCTTTTCATACCCACATGTGCTGTCTTCAGGTACTGTCGCACGTCACCTTGATTTTCCCTTACCTTTACCTTTACCTTTAGTAGCAGATTTTTGAAATTACCACCTTATCAGTTGGTGGGTATTCTTTCATGGAATATTTAATGTACATCTCATTTGGATTTTTTTTCTTCAAGGTAACAATTCTGATGTTTCGCATTTTCAGGTTCTTACATGTTTCGATTGTGAAAGTTTCACCAGTTATATCATCCCAATTAAAAGAATCCGAATACTCCATGACATTAACATTATACGGCTTGGGATTTTTACTCGCTGCCTCAATGTATGATGGCCATTGTATTGGACTCCAGACAGTAATTTTTTAAAATTTCACATTTTATGTTTTCATCGACTGAGTCCACAGGCATATTATAAGTATGCCCAGGCAGTAGATAATCTATCTGAATTATCATTGTTATTATTTCTTTTTATCTGGCTTATACGTCAATATGGCATTCAACTTTTGGATTTACGACGTCCAATCAAAAATTATATGAAGTAAGAAGTTTTACACGTAATAGCGTAAAAACCATATACAATTAACAATAGATTTACACATCTTATTAATAAAAAGTATGGTCGACACATTTTGACAAAACTAAAAAAATGCACATACTATAAAAAAAATATCGCTAATTTCGGTACTACGAGTATACAGATCGATAGAGAAAACTGAACAAAATGGTATATATAACTCAATATGGTCAAAATGTTTAAACGTAAATTGTACCCAGAGGTATCGATATAAAGCAATGTTGTTTTATTGAATAATGGTTCGACATTGTAGACCAAGTTTTCTGGGCGTTAGATGTAAAATCACTTTTACGCACTTATTTTATATGTTAATATTATTTAAAGCGTATGCCAATTTTAGACCCAAAGAGATGCTTAATTAAGTACGTAAGTTATTACGTGACAGGACCTTTATAAACATTTAGAACCATATTGAATTTTACTTATGTAATTATATTCAATGTAGGTATATTACTATACCTACATAATAATGTAAAATGGAAGTTACCACTTATCGTATGCATAGAATATTGGTGTTTTATAATATATATTCTACCACATACACACAACACTATCTAGCCCAAACTAAGCAGAGCTTGTACTATGGATACTAGACAATGGATAAACATACATATATACTTTTTTTTTTGTAAATACATACATATTATACATAGAAACACCCAGACCAAGACAAACAATGTCAATGTCGAATGCTAACAAGAGCCAGGGCACAAAGAAGACCCCCGGACTCGTCGCTCAGCTCCGCCTCGCAGCCGTCGGCACCTGCACCCGCGACTACGACGGGCAGTGAAGCGTCGAGCTCATCAAGCGACGAGTATTTCTCCCCGCCGACGTCGCCAACACCTGTACGTCGGCAGGGGAGACGCCGGCTACCGTCCTGCTTGGGACCCCGAGGCCCGCCGGCCTCGAACAGGGCCCCCGCTGTCGGTGGTGATGTGCGCCGCATGAGATGGACGAAGTCAATAAATGAAAACGTCATGCGGGCATATTTTGTGGCTACAGAGGGAGGAATCAACCTCAGTGCATACCGTAATCAAATGCTACCTTTGTTTCAGGCTCTTGAACCAGGCTTCAACGTCACGGCACAACGACTATCGGATCAAGTGCGAGTGCAAGACAAACATCCATGTTCATGCACACAAATATTTGTCTTGTGCGGGAATCGAACCCGCGACCTCAGGCGTGGCAGACTCGTGGTATAAATCGACTTAGTTAAATATAGGTAAATTGTTAAAGCAATTGAAGCTGAACTATTTATTTATTTATATACTATCTTACACTATCATAACAGGTTTACACCCAATGCAAATGTAATTAACATTACTTTGCTAGTAACTCGAGGGTCGATCTCACGAATTCCGCCGAGCCACCGGGACATCGAAAACTAAGATGCGCCTATATATTCTCAAAGGGGTTAGCAGCCATCTACCATTCGCTTGCGATGTTTTATGTTCCACGTTATACATATAGAGCCTTTTGTGATCCACAGACACATTTACAGATTGTGTACTTGTACTGAGAATTTATTAACAGAAATACCCGACAATACTGCCCGATCCGGGCTCGAAGTCGAGAACCACGATCGAACAGGAACATAGGCACAAATTTATGATCATGATCCAATGTGGTATGTAAACGGAGTAATTTAATATAGTAACTTCAGAATTTTGTCGGTAATGCTGACATTTTGGCGGTGTAACCGACTGCCACGCCTGAGGTCGTGGGTTCGATTCCCGCACAAGTCAAATATTCGTGTGCATGGACATGGATGTTTGTCTTGGTCTGGGTGTTTTTATATATAATATGTACGTAGGTATGTACAAAAAAAAATATATATATGTTTATCTGTTTTCTAGTAGGTACCCATAGTACAAGCTTTGCTCTCTCAATATATATATATATATATATTTAGGGTAAGAAGCCGGATTTTATTTAAAAAAAAGACAATCGAATACCACAAAGTACAATAATTTATTCTTATATTTCAATTCAAGCTAATTTTAACACTACTAGCTGAATAATAAAGTAATATCAAACAAACAGCCGTTAATTACACCAAATAATTAAACACAAGCAAACACAATACAACGATTCACTGTAAATAGCGCCGACACCTCACGACAACCTTCTCGTACGAAAGCCAACCAACAAATGATCTGTCCGGCGAAATAACCCCACTTTTATAATAAACGTGAGATGACGTCACTAAATTCAATGAAAAATCCTTTATTATCCTAACAATATATATATATCTACGCCTGAAACGTTTATTAGGGTTCTGTTTCCACGAAGTTTGTTTCTCTGTATATAGCAAAATACATATATCTGACATATAGGCACATGTCGGCTTCCCTAAAATAATAAATACAGCAGCAGAAAAAGTATTTCCGAAAGGATATATTAAGAAAATAGATTACATAAAATCCTAATAATTATAAGTAATTATTATTATAATAATTATGTGATCCAGTGGAGAAAGTAACAGAAAAAGCGATCAGCTTTCTCATTGCTTGAACTTCCATACAATATCCTTGGCTTGAACACACTAATTGAAGCATTAATGTTTTAGCTCAATAGATAATTAATAATTAGACGAAGCGCAATAATAAAATAACATTGAAATTTTTACATTATAGGATTATATTACGCGTGAATTGAAATTCGAAAAGTGATTTTTAATTCCCTCTGAGTATAGAATACTGTTCAACTATCAGAACCCCTTGTCATAACACCCTACTTACACTGTAGCGGTGTTAGATTAAAAATAAGCAACCGAACGTCGGAGAAAGTGTAAAATTAAAATCTAAATAGTTTTTATCATTCAAATTGTTTAAATAGAAGTAAACAGTAACTAATATCAGTGTTTAACAATGGTAGTTTAAAGTTTCAGAATTATGTTGTAATAGTGTTTTATAAAAGTAAACAATGCGATAAAATGTTTAATTTCGAAAAGTAATTATTTTAGGATTTACATATATCATCAAATCATGCCATAGTCGTAGACTCAAATCAATCAAAATCAAATCAAATCAATTATTTGCTGAATAAAGATATATACAGGGTGTCCCAGAAGTCGACGTCAAGCCGCAACAGGTTGTTAGACAAAGTTAGAGCAGTTATCAGAAAAATATAAAAAAAAAATCTATCTCATGTATTTTCAAAATTATAGGCATTTAAAAAAAAAAACAAGATCATCAACACCCTTTTACGGTCTTTTAATTCTCGTTGCTACAAATCTGCATTTATTTTAATTTTAAAACTTATTATGTAATCCTTAATTATGCTTCCGTAAATTGTTTCCTAAAAATTAAAGCCAACTGCTCCAGCTTGCAAGCAAGCAATCAAGTCCAATAAACAAAGCAAAAGAGTGTACGAAATCAACGAGTACGGAAAGATGCGCAGTAAACGAAGGAGCGTAACGTACTGGCTGATGACTGACCTGTATTGTGTGCATCAATGAAGATGGACAATAGCAGCTATTGTCTCGCTCGCACTAGTCAAATTGCGTATCCATCCATCTCACGCGTTAGTAAAAGTGGCGTCACTATCTGTTTTGCTCACATTTCGGAAATGAATATCTCCGTCTCTTTAAGTCATTCATTCTAACACATTAGTAAAGATGGCGTTATTATTAATCTCTCTCACACTGCGTAAAATGACTCTCTCCGTCTCACCCGAACTGAAATCTTGAAGTAACAGCTTTGAAGAAAGCCTTGGGTACATTAGAATGATTTTAATTTACGATAAAAAACAATATTGAAAACCAGGTATCCTTACAAAAAAAATATTATAGTCTAAATAGCCAATTGTCAAGCAAGTGTCATACCATTTTGGAATCCTTATGAAACGTGCCAACTTTTAAAGCTACTTGCCAAACTAGCGTACTACGTTATTTTTCAGTACAGCCAGTTTAAATTGGGCGAAGTATTCATTTTGAATACTTAGTTGGGCCATACGTGAAATTTTTTTCTAATCTGGTCCAGTTGGCTTTAATTTTTAGGCAACAATTTACGGATGCATCATCAAGGATAAAAAAAATAAAAATAAAATTTAAAATAGATGCAGATTTGTAGTAACGAGAGTTAAAAGACCATCACAGGATGTTGATTTTCTTGTTTTTTTTTAAATGCCTATTATTTTGAAAATACATGAGATATTTTATTTTTTTTATATTTTTCTGATAACTACTATGACTTTGTCTATCACCCATTTCTGGCTAGACGTCGACTTCTGGGACACCCTGTATAGATGTTATACAAAATTTGCTTAATTATTACAGTTCTCTTTATTCTACCTATTCGACATGCATAATATCAAATTAGAAAATAATTAAGATAATTTATAATTTATAAAATAATGGCAATGTCTCAATAGTTAATTTACTTATTAATTATATTAGATGTCAAAATGTAATTGGTCATAATAGAAGTAGTCAATATATTACATAGTTAAGTCAAGTAGGTATATCGGGCACGCCACGATCGTGGCGGTAAGTCCCGTGTTTGAGGAGTGGCTGGAGAGGCGGCATGGCGCCCTCACCTTCCAGCTGACACAGGTACTGACTGGCCGCGGTTGTTTTGGCCGGTTCCTCTGTCGTATACGCTGGCAAGAGACGCCCGGTTGTCACCACTGCGGCGACTGGCGCGACGTTGTAGAGGACACGGCGCGCGGCGCTGCACACTTTAGCGGTTTGCCCCGCCTGGGCATCGCAGCGCCGTGATTTGATCGCGGCAGTCGGATCGGTTGCCCTCTCGCTCCCGGCCGTAGTTCAGTCTATGGTCCGGAGTGAGAGGTCGTGGAACGAAGCGGGAGAGGGAGCGTTTAAACCCTCTCCCCAACTGCAGAGTCGGGCGCCGGAGGGCGCGAGATGACCTCCAGCCACCCTGAGGTTTGTCCTGGGGGTGGTGGGCTTTGTAGGCCTTACCGCCATTCGTTCAGCACCAGGTTCGAGAGGCGGCGTGCGTGTTCCCACGCGCGCCTCTGTTTCGAGTCCGTCTACCCTCTAAGGGGGGGACAGTAGGGTTTATATGTAAAGTGAGTGCCTTTGGGTAGGTCTCTTCGTGTAGTGGCCTGCCGTTTCATACGGCGCCGGCGGGCCGAAACCTCGGCGGAGTCGCGACCGCATGCGATAGTGATTCGCGCGGACTCGTCGATAGTGGTTTTGTTGAGGAACACCGTGGTAGGTTTAGTTGGTATTCCGGGAGGTACATTATCTTTTCAACATCTTTCTTTTACCCCGGCGAGTCCGACATAATCCCTCCGCCCGCCCCCGCGGAGGGGTATGCGTCAAAGCATCGCCCCAAGTAAAAAAAAAAAAAAGTAGGTATATAAATCAAAATAACATGATGTCAAAATAAAATTATAATTAAAATAAAATAAATAATTAAATGCCTTCCATAAAATCATTAACTTTATAATAACATTTGTTCGCCAAAAACTTATGTACTTGTTTTTTAAATAAATTAATGTCTAAGTTTTAAATTAATTTGGTAATCTTTTATAAATTGCTGGTGCCATACAGTATACGCTTTTGTGTAATAGAGCTGTCTTTGACTTGCGTAGACGAAGTCTATTCTGGGTGATTTGCCTTCTATTACGGGTAACCGTATCCGCCAAAGTATCAAGAAGTTCATTGTTAAATTTTACAAAAATAGCTATTTCAAAAATATAGAGAGATGGAAGGTTTAGTAGTTAATACTTTTTAAAGTATGGTACACAGCTTTCCCATGATTGTAGTTTAAAAATTGCTCTTTTACAGCTTTTTTGTGTCTTAAATACTAGATTTATGTCAGTTGAGTTTCCCCAAAATAGTATTCCATATCTTAGGTATGACAAGGTTGTACCGTGGTAGGCCGTGAGCAAAGCGTCGTAACTTAGAGTGGTAGCAAGTTTAAATAGAGTAATAATATCTCAGTAATAATATTGTATAATTATCTAAATTCGCTCGGAGTAATGTAAGAATGATTATGATACCAGTCATAAACAAACGTTCTAAACTATTTAAAAGACCCTAAAATCGAATTTCGTGCACGACATACAAGTACACTCTATTGCCTCTCATGGTCTGATCGGACGACAATCCTTCCCAATTTATCGAGCGGCGAGTGATCAGGTGTAGGGTCACATTATACGTGCTTTCATTGCTTTTTGTTACTGAAATCTCGTGGTCAGATATAGATATAATGCAATCAAGAAACCCGCACACAAACATAATGCAAAATACATGCAAGTATCAAACTCATTATAATTATAGTACAATAAAGTTGCAATAAAGTTTACTAACTGAAAAAATACGGACTAGTTAATTAGGAATCCGGCTCGCCCCATTGTGTTGTGGTACGAGACCCCTCGGTGTATGAAGCCGACACGCTCTTGACTGATTTTATTAAATGTAATAAGACTACAGATAATTTTAATCGTTTATATATTATTAATCTTTACTTTAGGAGACTTAAAGGAGGCTCAATAGATTTATATGAATTACTATGCCATGTGCCTATTTTAGTATTCATTAACTTTGTCTGTCATATGTACCTACATTAAGATTATTGTTAGTTTCTGTAGCTAAAAGAAAATGGTCCTCTGACATTTCAATCGTAATAGTCGAATGAATACCTTACAGACAAATGTCTGGAAGGTATTTGCGTCCCGCTGAAAGTAACATGAGCTCAAGGCCTTCTCGATTTGGTCGTGAGAAGAGGCCGACTAAAATTTCATGAAATTAAATATAGCGAGTAATCGCCCAGTGGACTAAATTCGACAATCATTATTGCAAAGAATGCCAAGACACCATAGTAATTCAGGCCCACAGTGCACACCTATAAAGGCTGTTGATAATAATAGTACCTAAGCCAATAATTAATTAGCATAAGAAGTGATTTACAAAAACTTGGCATTTTAATGTTATAAAATTTTCTTATAATCTTATTAATACAATTTATATTAAATATTTGCTATATCATTTTATATATTATTGTATTTAATTAATGAGTACAATCAATTAGGAATGATATAAAACAGAATACATTGCAGTAAAAGTCGTCGATATTAACCGCAATAAATAAACACTAACTGCCACAATTGTAAGGAAACTCCAGAATCAGTTCTCAAGTATTTATTTCCTTTAATATTATTGTAACATAATTATATTTTATATTAATAGTTTACATAGTTACACAATATGCATACCTGATTTAATTCAATGCAATATCCGCCACTTAATATACTTTTACTTCACAAACTTATCCGATTGCCACACAACGCACGACTGCCCGTTATAGTTCCGCGCGTTAGTTTTATACTATCAAGCATAGTGGGGCAGTCGAGAAAAATCAGTGTTGCCAACAGAAAATAACGGATACAAATAAACATATTCAAATAATGCTTTTACATCGCTACATTTAACTAAATATTTCTATATAATAATTATATTCTACCTATAATTGCTAACAGCTCGGCCATCCTGATGTTAAAGCGAGACCCTTCGCTTTAGATTATGTTTAACAACAACAGGTCAAGCGATTCGTGCACAAAATTGTGGCCATGAATCGCTTGAAATACCGTCGTTTATATTCGTAATAAGTATAATTTAATGTATTTTATTTATGTACTTCTTAAGAAATTATTATGTATATCTTGTTACATAGAGACAATGCTTATTTTTATCAATGTGAATGTACACATTTATAACTTATTATTAAAGATAAATTTATTTGACTCAACATGTGTACGATCAGGTGTTACAGATAGGTATTTTTTGTCTCAACATGCTCTGTCTTGTCAGACATGCAAATGTATATGCTTAATAAGAATTTTAAAATTATGCTGGTTCTAATATTATAAATTATAATTAACATGTCAATTAAGCGTCTCTTAACAATGAAGTGAGATATATTATAAATAGGTTAGTTCAAATCCGTACAATAGATATAAAAATTAATTAATAATTAATTTCCAATAATAGAATAGTAATAGATAAGTCAATAATTTAGAACATGCCAAATTAAATTAGATCATGATAGACGATTATTAAAACAAAGAAAACAAATTATATAAGATTATCTTTATCACTTAGGAGATCATTAATATTATAGTAGCATTTATGCAATAAATAATAAATTTCTTAAATTACGTTTAAATACGTTAACATTAAGGTCCTTAAATTTATTTGGTACTTTATTGTATATTTTGGGTGCCATGCAGAAAATGCTATTATAATTGTTTTACATAATATGTATGGCATTCATACATTTATTTTAAATCACTGAAATATTATATAATTATTGAAAACAACCAGTGAGAATCACTGTTACAACTATTATGTTATCAATTCATTATTTTAGAAATATCATCACATTCTTTCTCTGAATTTACTTAACTAGAATCACGATTTCTATCGTATACCGTAAAATGCCTTAATTTGGCCTACCTAGCCTTACTTTGCCTAAATCGATTATTTGAATTTCATTAGTAAACTATTCTAGCTAGTGAATTTTGGCTATGATACGATTTTTTACACGTGGCAACACTTTCTTTTGGTACTGGCAAGGATGTTGTAAAATGTCAAAGAACGTCAAAAGTTTGCAATTGGCGGTCGCCGAGTTTTTCCCTGTGCTTCAAAATTTAATTATGTGAGTATTTTAAACTATATTTAAAGATTTAAGGGACCATATTAAATGAAAATTAGTATTCTATTTTTATATGCAAGTTTCGCACTTCTGAAGCCAGTTTAAGTTGGTAAAATCAAGAATAACAATCGTATGTCGCTTTTTATGGAAAATCGACGAAACTTTGCCTGGGCTTAGGGTTGTCGCTTTTAGTTTGAAAATCAAACTAGTGAAATCCCGCGGTTTCATAATAATATGTGCAAACGCGAACGCATTTAGAACGTTGAATAACCTTTACGATTCATTTCTGTACCTATCTAACCTACCTTTCAATATACCTAGCTACTTACTAAATAGTCTAAAACGTACCTATCTTTTCAGAGATAGAAGATGCCTCGAAACATGAAAAACACTAGTTCTCTAAATAAAAATAACTGTAAAAATCGTCGGCAGTACGTAAATTATTCTACTGAAATGCTAGACATAGCGGTTGATCTCGTAAAATGTAACAAATTATCGTCATATGAAGCACAAAAGCAATTTGGGATTCCCAGGCGTACCATTTTAAATAAAGTTAACAAATGTCATGAGAAATCTATTGGGCACCCTACACGTCTAAGTGAAGATGATGAAAAAAAAATTGCTGACACGGTGAATATTGCGGCTGAGTTTGGCTGTCCACTGACATTACTAGACTTGCGCATTGTGGTGTATCACTATTTAGAAATGAATGATAAGTCGCATATATTTCATGGAAAGATGCCCGGTGAACGTTGGGCACGTAATTTTATAGCCCGTCATAATATGACAAAGCGTACCACGCAAAATATAAAGAGAAGTCGTGCATCGAAATCCATTGCAGAGTTAAATGATTATTTTAAAAATCTCGAAAGCACAATTCTAAATATACCACCGTCCCATTTGCTTAACTACGACGAAACAAATCTTAGCGATGATCCTGGTTGCAGCAAAGCAATTTTCAAAAAAGGAACAAAACATCCTGAAGTTGTACTTAACTCCAGCAAAAGCTCTGTCTCAATTATGTTTGCCGGGACAGCTGATGGAAAATGTTTGCCGCCCTATGTGGTATACAAATCTGAGCACTTATGGAGTCGTTGGTGTCAAGGTGGTCCACCAGGCTGTCTGTACAACCGAACAAAGTCAGGGTGGTTTGATATGAAGTGCTTTGAAGACTGGTTCGAAAAGATTGTTCTGCCCTGGGCGACTGCCTTAAATGGGCCAAAAGTCATTATAGGCGATAACCTATCGTCACATCTAAGTGTTCAGATTATACAACTATGCCGCCAAAACAATATACGATTTGTGTTCCTGCCACGAAATGCTACTCACTTGACTCAGCCGCTGGATTTGGCATTTTTTGGTCCGATGAAAAGACACTGGCGAAAAATCATGCTGCAGTATAAATTGTCGAACCAAAATGCTACAACTATAAATAAATGCCATTTTCCACAGCTTCTAAAAAAGCTAATGGAAAAGTTAGAAACGAGTAGCAATCAAAATTTAAAAAGTGGATTTGAAACTGCAGGGATTTACCCATTAAATGCCGCCAAAGTCACTCAAAAAATTCCCGAAACGACGGAACAGATGAGGCAAACATTTGATCAAACCCTCCTGGAATATCTTAAAGCTTCCCGAGAAACAAAGCCAATGGCAGGTGGAAGAAACTATAAATTGCAAGTAACAGCAGGTAAATCCGTTTGTGAGGAAGAGGTATTAGCGCCCAAAAAAACAGAGAAGACGAATAAAGTAAACCAATTTAAGCGTTCCGTCAAACCGTCAGAGGTCACACTGTTTTCGGATTCAAGAAGCAACATAGAAAATAATATAAATTGTGAAAGAAACATAGATTTATCAACGGCGTTGAATGTACCAAACCAAGATAAAAGCACAAAGATAACTATTCTTTCAGACATCAGATTTTCCAAGGAAAACACAGCATTTTGTGGGCTTAGAAATGTTCCCTTGAATTTGCTCGAAAAACAAGTCAATACCAATATAAATATCTATGGCACTTTAAGTAGTAGCGACGACGAAGAAGGTACCAAATGCAAAAGCCCTCGTCTGTGTTTGAAACAAAAGACAAAAAATCTCAAAAGGAATAAAAAATACACGAGAGTTTTAAACAGTTCTTCGACTACAGACACTGACATAGATATGAGTGAACACGACGATTCAGATTTATGTGATGTGCCCAGCGATCCACAACATACGGATAAAATAGAAGAACAGCTACATGAAGCTAGTGACAACAAGGAAAACTTAAATGAAAGCTTAGGTGAGATTAGTGTTTATTTACAAAACACTGATAATTTAGAGGCAATTTCACAAAATGAGATTGAAAAGAATACAGAAAAAGAAGTACATGATTGTAAGGAACTGTTTAATGTAGGAGATGTAGTCTTAACAAGGTACTATATAAGAAAATCATGGAAATACTATATAGGAGTGATCGAAAATATAGATTTTAAAACAATGCGTTACTCAATTGCCTATTACAAAACAACTGGCAAAAGCAATACCAAGAAGTTTGTAAAACCTAAACGCATTGTTGATAAAGATACCGTCCCTGAAAATTCCATTGTAAAAACTGTGCATCTATTGCAAATAAATGAAAATCCTGAGGAATATGTTTTGATGCAGGATGAAGATAACATTTATTTTTCTTAATTATATTTAAGTAGATTGAAAGATTGATTTTCGAAAAAAAAATTGTCAATTTAGATATTGATGTGCTCGCCATAATATACTGATTTATACGAAGTCTAAAATTGTGCCATAGTTGTATAACTTTTGTTTACCTACTTATTACGTTGATTTATGAAAATCTATCATTGTGCCAAAGTTGTCTAACTTTTGTTTACTGATTAAATATAGATAAAACCTATTTGTAATAGAAGTTTACATTTATTTTCTGTAATTTAATTATTGCATAAGTACAAATTGTTACCTAAAAGTTCACATTTATTTGCTGTAATTTAATTATTGCATAGGTAAGTACAAATTGTTACCTACCTTAGTTTATTAAGTATTATAGAACCAAATATGACTGTTGATTTTTAACTTACAAATTGTAACCCAAGCAGGGCCTTGTTAATTAAGTTTAATAAGACTGTTGATTTTTGATCTTTTAAAATATGAGTTATTTTATTTCCCTATGGCGACAACCCTGAAAGATTCCCCTAATAAGTACTTAATGTTCGCAATGACTGCCTTACTTTGCCTAGCTGCGAAAAAAAAAACTAAATAAAGTTCTAAATTTTATGACATGCTGGATAGCTTATTTATAGAGGAAGGCTATAGGTAAAAATACAAATAATTTATCTTTATAAATTATATACATAATATAAACAATTCTTTAAAACTAACTTATACCTAAAATATTATGAAACAGAGAAATAAAAAAGAAAACTAAAACCCTCTAATAGGCGTCATAGAATTCCTCCGCATCACAGTCAACTGGTAGTGTGCCCAGAAGACTGGCAGCATTGCCACGTTGAATGGCAATGCTTATCCTTTCCGCGAAATAAAGGCCAGCCCTCTGGTCACGGGAAGCGTCGATTAACCTTTTCGCTATGTCTCTATAAAGAGCACGAGCACTGGGACCCCATGACCCTAGCGTTTCGACCCCAAACGGCTCAAAAACATAATCCCCTGCCAGGTTTTTGTATTTGCGCCGCTTGAGAGTCTCCGCGGATGCAGCAGCAGCACCAGCACAACCCGCCGTACTGGGAAGATGTGATGGCGCAAGGGTGTCTACACACGTTGCGTCCCACACCAAGGGCCTACCCATCTTCCAAGGCATCAATGACATACCGTCCGGTCTCTTTCCATCGTCACGCGCCAAACCATTAGGTTCAAGATGAGCTGGCACGCCGGCGGTGACAAGAGCACGACGGATAATGTCATTAAGGTTGGCGTGCCGCGAAAAACGACCGGCACTCCTGCTACATGATAGGCCATGGTGGCCAAGACCATCGACGGCTTCACCACAGTGACATCGATGCGGAGAAACACATGGAGCACCTAAACGAAGGCAAGAAGCGATGCGGAACGTTGTGTCATCCAACATAGTGCCTATGTTGGACGATGGGAGTGCTTGAAGCCAAAGACCCGATTCCCATTCCCCCACAGCCAATAAACGGGCACGCTCAGCAACATTAGGAGATGTGTTCATGAGATGTTCTCTCACCATGTTGCAGAGCGGCCCGTCCCACCGACTCTGAGAGAATAGATCGGATGGCAAATCAGAGCTTGGACAGATCATTTTCCAAGCGTTCACTGCATCGGACTTGCACGACACTTCCGAATTAACCAGTGTGGGAGCTAAAATTTTCCTGGTCAATTCTTCAGTGCAGTGGACCGAAGACAGGAACGCCGGTAAACTGACATCACTAATTTTGCGAACGCCGAGGCCACCCAAGCGAACTGGTAGGGTTGCCTAGTCATATATGACATGCTTATGTATGAATACTAAACCAATACTTTATGAGCAGGAAATCTGTTCATTTGGAAACATATTTTATCTGCGATATTCATGCCCAGGCAAAGTAAAGGAAATGCCATTAACTTTGCCTGGCCATGTCGAACATAATATCTCAGAAAATATTAAGTGTAAGCTATTATGGGCTGTTTTACTAGATATATAAAGTTCTGATTTGTATTTTTTCTTTACATGTCATATATGACTTTTTCTTCTCGTGTCGAAAATTCCAAAAAAGCCGGTAAATTCGTGCAAAGTTAGGGCATTTTACGGTACCAAACATGGTTTTAGTTTATCTATTGATACAATATTCTCATAGCGAGGTCGATGCGACTTTAACATTACTTAATACATCTAAAACTTTGCTTAAGATATTTTTATCATTTATATTACTTCGCATATATAACTGTCGACACGCGGTTATTAATTAATTTACTTAGTATATTTAACGGTGCCGAGTTTTGATGTCGCGACTTCCCGTGTTATCCACGTTGTCGCGACACCTCCCTCCTCGGACTTTTATTATTATGCCGAGTTTTGATGTTACGACTCCCCGTGTTAACCACGTTGTCGCAACACCTCCCTCCTCGGACTTTTATTATTATGCCGGGTTTTGATGTTACGACTCCCCGTGTTATCCACGTTGTCGCAACACCTCCCTCCTCGGACTTTGTGACTTACGATTAAAAGAGTGTTTGTGGATTTGCCTCTCTCGCCAGCTCCCTTCCACTCCCTCACTCTGTATTTGTTTTGAACTCTACCCTTTTCCGCTTTCATTATCGCGGTTACTTATCATCAGACTCATCCATTAGTCTGAAAATTAAGGAATGATCGGCAGTTTAAATTCATTAATTAAATAGTTATCACAGTTAATCTGTCAGGTATACCAGACGTAATAAAAAATATCGAGTCATGCCACCAGTATGTCACTGAGACTCAATAGGTTAACTTTAATATTACCGCTGAAACCTGTCAGCTGTTTGTGATTTGGAGTCAGTCAACAGTGATACCATCTCCTCCCCTGATCATGAAGTTATGCCTGTGTCTTATTTGGTTGATAACAATAACAAAAACACATTCATGCCTTGAGACCAAACACCTATTTGGTCTGAAAACATGAATACATCTTTGTAACCCACACCTGTAGGTTTCAGTAGAAGTTAAAAACGACTACATTAAACGCTCAGTCAACAGTCATTTCTTTATGGTGACAGTCTATCTGTCACTAAAAAAGATGCAATCTATTTAACAGAAGTATAATCATTACATTATAAGGTAGGGTGTAACTTTATTCTGTGTGCATTACCATAGTCCTATGTATTAACAAAAGAACAAAAATAGGAATATTGAAAAACTTAATTTACTTCTTTAAATGCAGTTGTATATGTTATAACAATTTTATTTCATTCTTCGACACTAACAAGTTTATTAGTAGATTTTTATTGACTAAAGATACATTGTTTCTACCTTATTTTTATAAAAAGCAACTTGCTAAACTATTAGCATTTAATATATTATGCAGGGACCCAGTTACCAGTAGAGTAGTGAAGGTTATAGAGCATAGTAGTATTATTACTACAAATCTTAGTGATACATCTAGAAGTTTAAACTGTTAAACGAGACAAAGGACAGGCATACACAGTATTAAACTAATTCATTAAAATATTCAGGGTCTATCCGGCAAGGAGTTAGAATTAGATTTATTTTTAAACATAATATTCAAGTATGTTGCATAACTGAACATTGGTTAAAATGTATTCAATTAAAATTTATAATAAGTATTATTCAATTGTAAGTGCATTTTTAAGAGAATTCTATATATGGTGGCTCTCTAATATATTTATGTAATGATGTAAAACGTAAAGAACTTAAAGATATAGTAAATCTTTCTATCGTACTGATGAATTATCCTGTGTGGAACAAGAGCAACATACCATAGTTTGTGTGTACTGTCCACCGCAGAGTGACTTTAGTGTATTCGAAACAGTAGTACAGGATATTTTAAATCGTTTGAGTTTTAGTAATAGGAATATAGTAGTATGTGGTGATTTTAATATTAATTTCCTTGAGCAATCAGCTCTTTCTGTGAAACTAATTAGTTGACTAGAGTCATTTAATTAAAGTATCTATTTTTGGAACCAACCAGGATTATTTCACATTCTGCTATCTGCATAGATAATGTATTTTGTGACTCAATTTTTAAATACGGCCGGGCCATATTAAGTGAACCGACATCTGACCATTGTGGTCAAAGGTTAGATTTTCTGTAAATACAATGCTTAAAGAGAATAAGATTACATGTAGACCAATGACCTCTAATCGCTTAAAGAAATTTAATAATAAAGTAAGTGTCAAGGTTCTCAATATGGCAGGATATCCTTTCTCAGACGAAGTATATGAGTCTTTACTTAACATAATTACTTTAGAATATAAAAATATTATTAAATGTAAGACCTTTACTAAGAATAATAAGATTATGTTTTGTGATCTAAATTATATGAATTATATGATATGAAAAAGATTCAATTTTGATCCTAATTTTATTCAATATGTTAAAAATTATTTAAAATGATTTGTGCCACTGCCAAGTCCCTTTATCTAAAAACTAAAATACTAAATTCTAGTAATAAAATCAAAACTACTTGGAATATTAATAACAATGAAACAGGATGCAGCAAGGTTTGAACTTAAATACAAATAATAACAATAGGAATTCTATGACGCCTATTAGAGGGTTTTAGTTTTCTTCTTTTTTTATTTCTGTTTTATAATATTTTAGGTATAAGTTAGTTTTATAGAATTGTGTTTATATTATGTATATAAATAATAATTTGTATTGTGAAAAATAATAACATCATTTCAAATAATTTGGAAATAGCCGACACCTTTAATAACTACTTCGCAAAAATAACTTTAAATACAACTAGTACCCTAAGGTCTTGCCCAGCTCGAGCAGAATACTTGGTTATCGACAACGTGGTAGAGTAAGATACTATTCAGTTTTGAACGTGTACATCCATATCATATAATAAACGTATTTGAGTAACTTAATTAAAAAATATCTGCTAAATTCAGGGGTTCCTATCTCTGTAAAATTTGTTGAAAATATTATTGTCAATATAGCGCCACACCTAGCTACTATAATCAACGGGACATTTGAATGAATATGGGCATTTTTCTTAACTTAATTAAATGTAGTAAAATACTAACTTAATTTAAAATTGGATACTAAAGCGACCCCAATAATTTTAGGCCAATTTCAATCAGTAAAGTATTTGGGAAGATTATATTACAGCAATTAAAGAGCCACTTTAGTGTAAATGATTTATTTCATACAAATCAATATGGTTTCAGGATTTGTGTGAAAATGTTTTATTCGTGGATGACAAATCCCTTATTTTTAAAGTAGACTGAAATACACCCAATTTATGTGCTGTTAACGATTTACTCGCGCAAGTCCTAGACTGGATTACGATGAATAATTTACTACTAAACTTTACACTGCCAAATGTAAAGAGTCCTAACGTAAATATAAATTTAAAAACTATAGATGATAAAGTTAAGTGAGGTGCTCAAATATCGTGTCTTGCAGGTTTCTTCTCATAGGGCCAACCCTTTGCCTGAACCTAGCAACTAACCTAAATCTAGCCTCAGTAATTTTATTGACCTTTACAACTATTAAAGCTAAATTTATTATAGTTTATTTATATAATGCTTATTTTTTATATAATACATTATATATTACCATAAACAAAATTCATATAAATACCAAATCATGTCTGCATTGACATAAACTTTATATTTTATCAATTACATTATTTTAAAATAGTTTAACTATGCTTAACAATCGTTCTTCAAAATTATCTGTTATTTGTAGATATACAACCTGTTTACACCAAACTCATTAGTAGATATCGTGCATGTTTTGTTCGCTTAAATATTACAATCAATATTACAAAACTGTCCTTACTCAATTAACTTACAGTTGGTATTTCTAGAGTGAGAATCCTTACCTCGCCGTAACACAATTTGACTAGCACGGGAGCTAAAGAATTTTTATCGGATTACCACCAATTTTATATGTTGAAATTAAACAGAATATTTTTCTGTACTATATTGTATCTGTTTTAAACATGTTGTGCACACATATTTAGAACATATATTAAAACAGAACAACACTGTAAACCTAGGCTAAATTTATCTATGTATAAAGTTTTATCTTATCTTATCTTTGTGAATCTTTGAGATAGTATATAGTTTCATTGTGTTTTAATATTGTAGGTATCGATTGAAAATAAAAATAATAATATATTAATAATGATACCTTCAATCTGTATGTTAGTATAGTGCATATAAACATAGCGCACCAATATGGGCAAAAGCATTAACAAGTCATTCCTCTTCCTAATACCATTTTTGATGGACATATAGCAGATTGCACCTAATAACACATCCCCAGAGAGTAGCTCTGGCTGGATATAAACAGTGCCGAGAAGAGAAATACCGAGGAGTGCCCCAGCCAAATTCAACCTCATCAACCGCAATAATGCTACATATCCATAAGTACACAGTACATTATCAAGTAAATACGTCGCTTGCCAATAGTTAGCTACCAGGGAGCGCCTTGGCCAAGCCAAACTACGACGCCGATACGACGAGTCCACCTAGCATCCAACACACTTATCTGTAAGTCTCATAATCGAGACGAAAAAACAAACAAACACGAGTGTCGTAGTTGACTTCAACCCATCAGGACGGAAATATAAACAAACCAAATTGATGTTAAATCTGTTAAATTTATCACAATTACTCACTACATGGAATAAGTAACAATTATCCATATTTTCAACGTTTTCACACGATACCTTAATATTTTTTAAAGCATTTGGCGTTCGATTAATAAATAATTGTTTGACTTAAAAAATCTTAGACGAAAAGTGAGGTTATTTGTCAGATGCCAAAATATCTATAACTTGGAGGAATTTAAATTAATCTGTCAGTAATAATTACTAATCCTATCCCTTAGGTTATTCTTTAACAATGTAAAATTATGTACCTACCTTGCATTTTTTTTTACTGTATGTATCGATCTACTATATTCTGTTTGGTCAAAAGCGGTTATCAACTTTTTTTAATTCATATAAGTAATGAATTGTTTTACAATTAATGCTACACTTGGACATCACTAAAATGTCTATGGTCATGTCAATGAACCGTTTGTATACCTTTTGATTTTGTTGTATTGAAATCGACTATATCGCAATACCCCATTCAATGCGTGACAAGTCAAATGTTGAGAACCAATTCTGAACGAAATGTATATATTTTCTTTTATTCGTTTATAAAGGTTAAATTTGCACGTGGGCTGGGATAAACGAGTGCCTTTTGAAAAAAAATGACCCGTCTATCCCACTTCTGAATTGTAAGGAAACTCCAGAATCAGTTCTCAAGTATTTATTTCCTTTAATATTATTGTAACATAATTATATTTTATATTAATAGTTTACATAGTTACACAATATGCATACCTGATTTAATTCAATGCAATATCCGCCACTTAATATACTTTTACTTCACAAACTTATCCGATTGCCACACAACGCACGACTGCCCGTTATAGTTCCGCGCGTTAGTTTTATACTATCAAGCATAGTGGGGCAGTCGAGAAAAATCAGTGTTGCCAACAGAAAATAACGGATACAATTAAACATATTCAAATAATGCTTTTACATCGCTACATTTAACTAAATATTTCTATATAATAATTATATTCTACCTATAATTGCTAACACAATGGAGTTGCAAAACAAGCAATGATATTGACATTTACGTTTTCCGGCGTCATACAAGTTAGAGATGGTGTTGCCATAATAAACACAAAACCTCGATACATCGATAACAGAAATTACTTTAAGTTAATGAAAGCAATCTTCCAAAGATTTATTTATTTATTTATTTCACCACATCAAAGAAATAGTATACACATTAAAACGTATAGGTCATGAATACAAAGTTCTTACTGTATAATTGTACTTACAATTTTACAGTCTTACAGTCCTTTGTGGTGACCAGCATCTTAGCTAAGTTTTTGTAAATAACTTCTATTAAAGACGCTGGGCCGGTTTTTTTTAAATACATTATAAATAACAGTTTTGTACGTATATTTGTTACTGTGATAATATGTAATGGAAAATAATAATAATAATTACACAATATAATAAATTAGTTTTTGGAAAAATAAGTGCATGCATAATTAAAGAAATAACATTACATATATTTTTTTAAGAATCGTTATTTTCATATCTCTCGATTTGTGTTTGTGTATATGTATGTGTGTGTGGATATTATATATAATAAATATTGAAATTTAGTATGTGTGGTGTCATAGTTTTGTGTTGGTGATTTGGTTTGATATTGTCTGCCAAATTTTTACCGATATTAGCGAAGAAATTATATACTAAGTTTACTGATTCTTTTGGGGACCCTGATGACGAGAGTAAATCTGTAGGAGAGACTGAAGGTCTGTAGCTGTATTTGTTACTCTTTTTATTATTTGCCAGATTTTTTTACTGTATTTACCAGCCTCCATCAATTCAGATTTCTCGTACTGTCTCTTTAGTTTCTTTTAAGATTTTATTGCAATAGTTTCTGTACCTTTTGTAAGTTATGGTCAAAGTTTGATCGTTAGAAAATTGCTTTAATTTTTTGTGCATTGCGTCTCTGTTTCGCATACATCGCAACATGCCTATGGTGATCCAGGGTTTCAGTAACCGCTTATGATTAAGCAATTTAACTATTTTTGTGTGTGTATTTAATACGTTTCTTAGGGTATCGATAAACAATTTAGTTGCTAGGTTGGCATCAGTAGTTTTGTAAATTGGTTGAAAGTCAATGTTCCAATTATCTACATCTATACAAGAATAATTTATTTTTGAAATTATAATGCTCCCTGATTTATGGCATTTTTTGGGTTTAAGGATGGCATTTTTTGGGTTTAAGGCAGAGTATAACTGCGTTATGATCTGTAACTGTTGACTCTATGACCATCGTTACTGCTTCTTATTTAGTTTTAAGCATGTCGTGGTCGAGGCCAGCATTTTCTCGTGTTGGTGGAGTATGTGCTGGGAGCAGGCCATGAAACGCTACGAGATTAAGATAGTCTGATATGTGGTTAGAGCACGGTGTGTTATTAATATCAAGGTTAATGTCCCCAATTATTGTAATATTTTTGAAAGAAGATAGTTTAATTAAAATTGAGTTCAAGGATTCTAAGAAATTAGAGACATCTGAAAATGAGGGTGACCGGTAAATACAAATAATGGCAGTTTCAGCACCATTCTTTATTACTAGACAGCTTGCATCCATAATAGTAGGTTCTTCAACTATAAATTTCAGCGAATTTTTGATGTATGTTACAATTTCCATCGTTCTGATTTAAATTGTTAGTTGTGCAGTGATAGGAATAATTATCAACAATAGGAATATAGGGGGCGCGTTTTAGCCAACATTTTGTAAGAATGATGACATCATACTTAATATTAGTTCTATGCAAGAGGGTCAAAAAATTATCAATGTTTGCGTTTATGGATCGTATATTTTGGGTGATTATTTTAATTTGTTTGTCTGTTCTTTATATAAATAAGGCAATCTTCGGGCTTACAACCTAACATTTTAGAGACTGCTAATTAGTCAATGTTGTCGTTGAGTTCTATAATATTATCCACTGTTTAAATGTAAGTTATTGTGTCCCACCATCCGATGGATCTGAGTGAGATAAAAATAATAATAATTATTAGTTTTAAAATAATAATTATATCATATAGCAATAGTAAATTACTATTTCGATTATAACCTGTCAACATATTTTGTGTAAAGGCAACATTTTCACGTTAATGTACTCGCTTGTAACTTCCATAACATAGTTTAGTCGTTTTCTTGTTTAATATTTTTGAAAATATTACCGACTTGTACAGTATAATAAATACAGAGGGCGCGCGATGACCTCCAGCCACCCTGAGGTTTGACCTGGGGGTGGCGGGCTTTGTGGGCCTGCCCGCCATCCGTTCAGCACCAGGTCCGAGAGGCGGCGTGCGTGTTCCCACGCGCGCCTCTGTTTCGAGTCCGTCTCCCCCCTAGGGGGGGAGACAGTAGGGAATCTTATGAAGTGAGTCCTTTGGGTAGGTCTCTTGTGTAGTGGCCTGCCGTTTCATACGGCGGGCCGTAACCTCGGCGGGGTCGCGACCGCATGCGAAAGCGATTCGCGCGGCCCCGTCGATAGTGGTTTTGTCGAGGAACACCGTGGTAGGTTTAGTCGGTATTCCGGGAGGTACATTATCTTTTAACATCTTTCTTTTACCCCGGCGAGTCCGACATAATCCCTCCGCCCGCCCCCGCGGAGGGGTATGCGTCATTGCATTCCCCCAAGTATAAAAAAAAAAAAAAAAAATGTAGAATAAATACAAGGAAGAACTAGGATAAATATTAATTTATTTTTTTAGTTTAGCCATTTCTTGTGCATCTCTGGGCCTAATACTGGCATGCCCCTTTAAGGAAAAAAAATATATTATGAATTAAAGTTTTCTTACATTTTATACTCCTTAATTTTTAATTTGTTAATTGTATATCTGAGAATATATACTTTTATCTGACAAATAGAAGTGAAAAGGTTCTGAAATATTTTATCTTTACATATCTATATATTAAAATGAATTGTTTCTAAAATCTTTTATAAATAGCACTAAATCTCATTAATAGCTATTAAACAAAAAAAAAGAAGAGAATCGGTTGACAAACAGAGGAGAAAAAGGTACTGAACTATTTTGCCTTTGCCTGTGTACATGTATATTAGTTATATTTACTGGGTACTGTTTCCATAGTTTGTCATTTACTGAACCCATGTGTGCCAACAAAGTCTCGTAATATAGAGGTTCCTTAACGTAGACCGTTTGCCAGACGAAAGTGGGTCTAAGAGTGGGTGTGTTCTATAGTCATTCATTGGATTGTGCTTTATATGGCGCCGGTTCTAGGTCATAACTTTACACAGTTAAAAATACTGTAATTTTATTCGATATCGTTATAAGCACAACTATTTGCCGAAATTAATGAGTAGGTACCTATATTACCGGTAATTAACTAAAATCTCGGCACCATTATGTTAAGAGAGTAAAGATAATATTAAAGATGAAAAGAAAAGGTAATACTTTTATTGACTTCTTATCTAAACTGTACTATACACTTATCTATATTTTAGAATTTTATGAAGTCTTTGTTCATTTACGCCGGAATATAGTTATACCTACCTATCATGTATAGATTTAATCACACATAACTGGAGCAGCTATGAATGCCTCGTCGAATATTTAATCCTATTGCAGAATCGCCGAATATAAAGCGATATAGCGATTTCATCGCGGAACAATCTCGTTGCATTGAGTTTTGCCAAAAACAAGCAGCTCTCTTTTATTTGCTCGGAAGCGTTGACCCCAAAAAAGTAATTTGGTAGAAAATATGGACTTGGTGGGCACGAATATCTTATATTATGCTCGTAGACCTGTTATTGTATTACCTCCGGAAACAAAATGTACCAGCACTACAAATCAAATTAAACTTATTTCTGAGTACCAGCTAAAAACAAATACCTATGGATATCAAATATTTCTGCTAATAAAGGCAACATCATTCAGATATTGCTTTTATTATCTGGTTTATTTTATATTCAAAAGTATTTTTTTGTCATGTGTGTTTTGTCCCGTGTCGCTTCACCAACATTAAATAACAGACTGTATGGGTGTACTTTCTACATACTACTAAGTCTTAGTCTGGGTAGTCTAGGACCTAGGTGTGATTCCTAAAAATATTGTCTCATCTAGGGATGAAATCACTATCACTGGGCGCACTGGTAATGACGAGGCGACGAAACTATTATGCCAGTTGTCTAGCCACATTAAATTTTTTTATTAAGACATCTCTAGAAGTAGAAATAAATCCAATGTCGGAGGACTATACAAACATTTAAACAACGAACCTAAAGAACACCTATGCTTAGAACAACTATTTGAGGATTGTAAATAATTATTGCCTCGTGTTCAACGAAACATGGAATCCACATTACTGCGCGCAGTGAAATCTATTCAGACAGTAACAACTTTAAATTTTATGAGATTCCTAATGATGTACTATATTTTAAGTTCCGTACAAGTGTCATATGGAATTGCGGTCTCACAGAAATTCTAGATAAGTGGTGCAAATAATGTTACGTTTAGTAACCGTGCGAATAAATAGATATTGGAAAAATCTTGGAATAATTCCAAACTATGTGGATACGAGCAGAGACGTACAGCCTTGAGACTTGAGAGGGATAGATTCGCTCTTGTCAGTATTGTCGGATTTTATTTTCACTTTGCCGATGGTTGTATAGTGTGCAATATTAAGGTGTGGCCTTATTACTATTTTAAGGGTCTTATAGAGGAGCCCTATTGAGCTGATACTGTGAATATATTTTTAGATATATATATTATGTCAAAAGTACTTATTTGTGTAAAAGTTTTTCTTTTGTAATATGTATATAATATTCTACCACATACACACAACATTATCTAGCCCAAACTAAGCAGAACTTGTACTATGGGTACTAGACAATGGATAAACATACATATATACATTTTTTTTGTAAATACATGCATATTATACATAGAAATACCCCAGACCAAGACAAACATCCATGTTCATGCACACAAATATTTGTCTTGCGCGGGAATCGAACCCGCGACCTCAGGCGTGGCAGTCGGTTACACTAACCACTACGCCATCGAGGCCGACAACTACTTACTGTATTATTGAATTCATACAATATTGCTATGTTTTGAAAAAGGAGATTATGTATAATTTATCTACTAATTAGAAATAATAATCATAGTCATTTGATCATATTTTTTATTATAGATATCTAACGTTATTTTAACTCCTGATATTTATAAAAATAGGATTAATTTCATGCCACATAAAAATGTTTTGCCATTTTATGGATACTTAAAACAACTAAACATTATGGTAAAACAATTAAGTAGTACCCATAGTACAAGCTCTGCTTGGTTTGGGCTAGATGGTGTTGTGTGTATGTGATAGAATATTATTAGAATTAATAATTATGGTCATTTGATCATAACTATCATTTCAATTGAGTAAATTATCAAAAAAGGGCGAACGAATTTGTAAATGTCATTTATTGTAAAATGTGTAGAAACCCAGGGGTGATGGTAAACCTGTTTTTAAACTGACAACACTTTTCTAAGTTATATTTATGTTAAGCTCCAGTTTTCACCACATAATGCACCCACTTATAGTACATACATTCCAAGACAACATAATTCACGTGATTATTTAGATATAACTAATGATAACATAGGTCCAGTTAATTAATCAAAATTAAAACGTATATGTGCGATAGAAATAATTTCAATGTGATACTTTATCACTGTGTTGTAGTACATTGTCGAATGTCCATGATATACGCGACCACCTTGGTACTTACATGTAATGTTTCTACGAATATAAAATGGGTACTTCACCTTGCTTAGACATAAGTCACAAACGTTACCCAATTAAAACTTATTCTTTGGGACACAGAGTATTAACTTCGTATTTCAAATGAATTTAAACGGCTTAAGTATATGACATTTCACGCCTTTCTTTTTTCAAGTTTAGGTTGAGATTTATTTTCAGATACCTATAGGTTTTTCGTAAAAAGGCGGTCTTTAGTGCGGTCGAGTGGGCACAAATTGAGAATCGTCACATATAATAAAAATTTCTTGGCTCGGAGCAGCTCGATAACCCACAGTCCGACCCGACTATCCAACTTACGCATGCGTTCACGCTTACGCTGCTCTACCGACGCATGAGGTCGTAAAATTACAATGATATGTTAGATACGTTGATAAAAACACTGATCAGTGGGTTTCGATACGATACAGTTAATCCAAGTGATTGTGCTCAATGCGGCAAGCGTGAGCATCGTACATAAGACAAATGAATGAATAGGGTATTGCACTGACTGACAATTTATTATTATTTAAGTTAAATAGTAATATTACCCAAACTCTCAAATACAAAGATTTTATGTTCGTATAGTTCTGTTCAAAACAAATAAGATACAAGCGTTTCAAAACAGGGTAATGGAGAAATCACATATAAATTATGCGCGATTCAATCTGTGTCGTAATTGCTATTTAAATGCAGATGTCCGAAGGTGATAGCGAGATATCTCCACTACACCTCCACTTTTTCTTATATCCAAATATTAATTAGACACCTAATAGAGTTTTACGTTTATGTAAATGTTATTCATTGAAATTAACCTATAAGGATTTTATTGCGTTATTTAACACTTTTATTACATAATTTTGAAACTATTACACTACTGTTAAACTTCACTATTATTTAAATTATAACAACACAACACTTTTAGTGAAATTTTATATTTAATAAACATTGCGATAAAATACGTATAAAGCAGTTCATTTTTAATATTAATTACTACCTATTTGCAACCAATTTTGATACTGTATTCATGAAAGATTCAAGATTCAGAAAAGATTTCTTTTAATTGTAACTTGCTCATATGTGTAAAATAATGTACAAAATCAAACAAAGGCAACTGCACTATGCATTTAGTACTGAATGGTAGCACCGTAATGCAGTGAAATTAGATACGAGCGATTTCCTGAGTGCAAGTGATTGTGTCGGTACGAACGAGTCGCCTATTCAGTACAATCCACTTGCAAAATACTCGCATAGTGACTACGCGTATTGGAGATTCACATATCTATCTCAACCTTACCTTTCCTTTCAAGCTATCTTTTATTCCTTTTCCCCGGTCGGCAATAGGATAACGATACCTTTTGTATCGCAAGTGACCATAGTCTACGATATCACATCATGGCATCATGGCTGTAAGCGTGTTTGTCAGTTGACAGTAAAAAAAAATTAATGCACTGGATAATTCGATCAGCAGTTTTAATCCAGTGTGAACAAAATCGTCGCTTCTGAAGGCGTCGCTCCGAGCGAGGGTCTTGTGTTTTAAATAATCTATTTTGTCATTTTTGATGTAAGCGAAATAATTAAACTTTGTAGATGTAGATTACCACTTTGAAATTGAAGTTCTAGCGAATTAACGCTTGAAGCGGGACGAATATTTCGGCTCAGGCGAGAGGTAAGTCACAATATTATAAATTGAAGCGAAGTGTAGTGAATAAAATAGCTCAACATCAAATCTTATTTTCATCAAATCTTATTTTCTTGAGCTCGTCAGTTCAGGTTTTCGTACAGCTTTTCACATTCTTTTTAATCTTCAGACTTACAATGGTGTATGAAAAGTGCAATATTGTTCAATTAATTCGTGCCAAGTAATTACTTAACCTGACTTTCATCAGCATCATTATTATATTAGCTATATTCCTAAAGAAAATTATTTATTTCAAAATGATGAGACGCAATTTTAACAGTGATGCTATCTAAAAACGTCCCGCAGATTGTATTCTGTTTGTATTCGGTTTAACCGAACACTAAATATTGGACCACAAAAGTCAAGCGATTAGATATGATTTTAAGTCAATAAACCCACGTTATAGCAAATATAACATACTTCATGATCCATATATTAAAACATATAGTTAAGTATTACTCGTATATTATATATTATTCATTCAACATTCAAGGAATGACTGATGTATTTGTTGAGTAACAAAATATCGTCTGTCTGCTATTTATTATTTAACAATATAATACAAGTCAAACAGTAGCGATAAGATGTACTCGTGCCTTTGACAAATTAAAAGGGACTATACCCACGGGTGGTCTACACAAACAAAAAACAGGAGACGGATACGAATATTTATTTGAAGTCGAGATAATGGTATTTGCGCATGATGATAACACCAGAGTTGTGGACAGTAATGATAATAATATGAGTTCATATTTTAGCTAAACCTAACTGAAATATGCTAATGTGATTAAAATTATTTTATTGTTTATTTCTCACAATTATTTTATTGTTTATTTCTTACTGCGCGTTTTTAACTTGACTAGGTATGTAACATTTACTAGGTAAAATACAACTGTAATAAGAGTCCAATTACGCAGTATTGGAAAATGTTTTCTGTGATGTACTACATATTGCATATTACGTTTTAAGAACGGTTTTTTACTCGAGATTACTATTACTTGTTTAATCTCGTGACCATCGCTCGGGCTTGGGCACAATGTTTTTGTCTATATGTTTGGCCATTGATATTATAAAATGAAAAATAAATCGTGGCTGCGACGTAACATACGATAAATGCGTAGTGTGTGTTCTGTTTATTTGAATAAGCAAAGCAACCTCACATCCATTCAGCTTGGTTGAATAAGTTGTATTTGTAACGCATCATTATCAGCCTATGGATGTCCACGGCAGGACGTAAACTTCTTCCAAAATAAAAAAATATAATTGCCTATTTGTTGTATGATTTATTCAAGTCATATATAATTGTAATTTTTTTTAAACAACAGTCCCTACTTAATTTTTTTTATAAATAATCAATTAATCTAATAAATATTTACAAACGTATTAAAAAAGATAACATAGTTACAAAAACACAAATAATTATAACACTAAATATTTACAAAAATGGTTTAGGCTTCGTAGAATTCTTCAGCATCGCTGTTAACTGGTAACATGCCCAGAAGACTGGCAGCATTGCCACGTTGAATGGCAATGCTGATTCTTTGGGTCAAGTAAAGACCAGTCTTCTGATCACGCGAAACGTCGATCAGGCGTTTTGCGATCTCCCTGTACAAAATACGAGCGTTATTCGATATTCCAATTGTTTGATTGAGGCATAACCTTAACGTACTGTGCATTTTTAGTTAGTTGGTATTATTAGTGATTAGATAATAATATGTTGCTTCCTGTTAAGCCGCTGATTTACATTAAGTACTAAACTGTATTCGAATATGTATATATATATACTTACAATTACTGTTTTAATATTCTGTCTAAAATCGAATAACTATTAAATAGTGCTCAAATTTGACTAAAGTAGTTTAAACTTAAAAGTACAATTGGGTTTTAGATTAATATTTGATCATCATCTGTTGTCCATGATAGTGCAAAATATGTAGTATCATGGACAGCAGATGATGATCAAATATTAATCTTAAACCCAATTGTACTTTTAAGTTTAAACGCGTTATTTAGATAGATATAGATCCTACTAATGTACCTACGTCTGAAATTTCAGTTATAATGACTACCTTTTCGAGGTGTGAATACGTCGATAGAAACGATTCCTCTTAGATTACCCATGGGTGTCATAAACGGCGCCTGAGGTATTATTAAATGAATATCAGCATGTAATGCTGGATACAGCGTTATGAGACTGTAAACTAATTACTACGCTAAGCCCAGTGTTCGAGATGACGATAATATAACTGAAAACCTCCTTTTACTCTGCCTCTGGAAGTAATTACATCGAAATTTATTTAATCCTTGCTTCAGATTAACATTTAACTATAGTATAGTGAACAATCTATATTATCACACAGAGTTTGACGAAGCCCAATAGAAGCGTTTTTAGAAATGGCTTTGGGTCAGTTCCAGCTATCCTTTAACTTTTGACAACCCTTTTAGATTGACCTCATTAAACGAAGCCGCAGATTTGGAAAACCATCTATAGTCGTCTCCTTTTTTATTTTCGCTCTATTGGTTTTTCAAGGATCGAAGTTAGCCGAATACCGCACTTTACGTAGGCGTTGACGTTTCTCACACCAGTCAACTTATAGTGTACCCGTGATATTCGTATTCTAGTTATTTCAAGCTATATTTTAAGGTCGTATCCTTTATTTTCTTATAAGGAATCAACATCAGACATCAGACATTTAGGAGCGTATTTACTTTTGAGGAAATCGATCTTACAATGTAACGTATCTTTCATCTAAATCGTCAATATACAACATAATCGCATCGTAGTCATCGAGCATTATTTACTAATTCTGAAATCGAGCAAACATGACGAATTTTATTTATACCTTGCTTCTCGATTTCAACCTCGTACAAATTTCCTCTTCGTCTAGCTGATTGGTTTTATATGTTAAACATTTAGTTTTAAAAGAACATAGTAAATCAGTAATCAGAAATATTTCTTTGTAAACATATGTAGGACTGTAATATGTTATCTAGAAATTTATAATAAGTTGATCAAATCCCTAGTGGTTTTAGATCGAGTTATTATAAGTCTAATAATGTTTACATATGTACCTAAGGAATATCGTACGCAGAAAAGTAAAATAATATTTGACCTGCTTAAATATACCCATAGTATTAAAGTGTGCGTAGGCACTCGTGGTAGTCGAAGCCGAGGTCTACGACTAAAACAGAAAGTAGGCCAGTGCTTCCACCCCTCTATCTCATATAAGTAATTCTTGAGCCGCTTTTACGACACCTGTAAGACGTTATGTGGGATAGTCTACGATACGCTATTTTGCACTAACTAATTTTCACTCAAATTTATTTTGTATTTAATCTACCTACATGCATATGTGCCGGCAGTAGATATACGTATAGCCTCTTCGGAGGTGTCTACAAGATAATTATGTTAATCCCTTCTATTCGCTTAAGCAAACCATGTTAACAGTTTTATCTTTAGACAATGTAATAGTGTGTAATCCACTAAGATGTTATAACTCGTTCACTTTCTGGCTATTTACTACAAAATGTAACAGGTATTCAAATGCAAATAGCTTAGAATCTCGCGTTATTAATAGCCAGGACAAACTTATTGAAGAATTTTCGTATTATTATTTATGCACCAGGACTCAAGATGAGTCAGATAAGTCTCTATAAACACTTTCAAAATTTAGTTTCCGAAGTGTATTTTTTGTTCATAAGATTACAGAGTGCATTAATATATAATAAGCTTGGTTTTCTAATGAACACGCAACGATTTGAGGGCTTTTAGAGGTTACGCTTGTAAATACATATAATTAACTTACCAGTTTCTAAAGATTGAAGATTATTTTTATGGCTTTCCTCTAACCGAAAAACGGCAAAACAGTTTGGCGAAAGAAATATAAAACAAATGTGTATATTTATAAAGATATACACATTTGTTTTTATTAAGTTTATAATCAGTAAATTACTGCCTTATCTCAACAAACTACTAATGATCTTTACTTGAAATTTAGAAAAGTTTCAGATAATGCCTGCGCTACATATTTTAAGTCGAAATATTATGGATTTTTACTATACAAATGAGGCCGGAAGGGTAGATAAAAAAATCGAAGTGTGTAAACTAGCTTTATTTTACAATATTTTATCATACATCTTGCTCGTTACTAAACATAATATATGTATATATGATATTCATGAATCATTTATTGTCAACTACTGGCACTTGACATTTTTTATATTTGGTAGGTATATGATGAAAATGAACAAAAATGTACTTCCTGCTCTCCTTTACAAAGTTTGCAATGTGTCAATTTTAAATTAAATAGAATCAGCAGAGGTTGTCGTATAACTACAAAAATAATAAACGTAGATCTGTTAGTACAGCTTTTAGAAATGATCAAAAAGCCATTACAAGCCTTTTTGTGTATGAAATAAATAATTGACTCTTTTTGAGTAGATTCAATCCTGTGATTATAACTAAATAACGATTTATATGTTCGCTCCGTATAACTTTACGCGTTGTGGGCGAGGTCGAAGAAAACCGTTTTATAACATACTTTCATCTGGTAATTTCCCATTGGATTGGTTAGCTCGTATTCTCAAAGTCATGAAATAAAAAAGGTTAAAACGCCGGGAATAAACTACGGCTAAGAATACCTCGGCTCTAAGTCTAGTGAAATATTAGACTTTTTGAGTCGAGGAAAAATCGTAACCGTAACAAAGAGGATAATTTTGGGCTTCAAAATTACTGTCAAGTGAAGCCTTTCTTTTAAATTTGTGGAAGTATAAGTTGCAACACAAAGTGGAACTTTGCTGGTGAGAATAATGTTGTTGAAATTAAACAAACTTTATACGGATTTTATCGTGTTGTTTTTTTTATAAAACACTATTACATTTGTCGGCCTCGATGGCGTAGTGGTCAGTGTAACCGACTGCGACGCCTAAGGTCGCGGGTTCGATTCCCGCACAAGTCAAACATTTGTGTGCATGAACATGGATGTTTGTCTTGGTCTGGGTGTTTCTATGTATAATATGTAAGTATTTACAAAAAAAAAGGTATATATGTATGTTTATCTATTGTCTAGTACCCATAGTACAAGCTCTGCTTAGTTTGGGCTAGATGGTGTTGTGTGTATGTGGTAGAATATATATTATATTATTATTATTATTTTGAAACCTTAAACTACTATTGTAAAACACTTATACTAGTTACTGTTTACTTCAATTTAAGCTATTTAAATTATACAACTATTTAGATTTAATTTTACACTTTCCCCGACGCTTCGGTTGCTTTTCAGCAGCCATGGTCACGGGGAGTCTCCCAAGTAAACAGTAACTAGTAAAAGTATTTAACAATTATAGTACTTTAAAGTTTCAAAATTATGTAATAATAGTGTATTTGCACACACACTTGTGCACTATAATATCTCTTGCACAGCTATTTGCCAAGTATCCGTTAAAATTGGCTGTCGTGATCGAATTTTTAATTTCAGTCTCTCCGTTTGGTTGCTGAAAAGCAACCAAATCGTGATTAAAAGTGTTAATATAAATTTTAATAGTTTTAAATAGTATAAGCATAGTGTTTATTAAATAAAACGCGATAAAGTTCGTCTAAAGTAGTATAATTTAAATATTATTATTATTCTCTTTATTTAAATATTTTCAATATATTTTTAATTTTTAAATATACATATATCTATAAAAATACATTTAAAAATATAAAATATATAGTACCCCACCGGCATCGGGAACAGGGTCCAAGCTGCCGGTGGTTAGGATTCCAGAGATAGGAACCTCCTCCTCACAATGCGTGCTGTATCTAAAAGCACTGCCTTCTGCATCAAACCCTTGATCCAAGCACTCAACGCGAGCCTCTTTAGATGGTGATCGAGGCTCTTGGCTATTAGACCATTGACAGATATGACTATCGGCACAATGATTGCCGAATCAACATCCCACATGTCGACAACCTCGCGAGCCAAATCGAGATATTTAATTTGCTTATCTTTTTCAGCTTTCGCGAGATTGCCGTCATGCGGAATTGTGACATCGATAATCAATGCGCGGCGCTCTGATCGATCTATCACCACAATGTCAGGTTTGTTGGCCACAACAGTACTGTCTGTGATGATAGTTCGATCCCAGTACAACGTGACATGACCATTTTCGAGAACTGATTCGGCTACATACCTGTAGTACGGCACTTCAACATCTACAAGTTTGTATTTCAGAGCAAGTTGCTGGTGAATAATCCTGGCTACTTGGTTATGTCTGTGCAAGTACTCGCCGTTAGCAAGACGAGAACAACCGGAAACTATATGCCTGAGAGACTCACCAGGTAGGTGGCACGCCCGACAAATGTCAACCGTACCATCCCTCAAGATATATCTCCGGTAGTTATTCGTCTTGATAACTTCGTCCGCAAAAGCACAGACAAACCCTTCGGTTTCCCCAAAGAGGTCACCAAAACGTAGCCAGTTCACGGAGGCTAACAGGTCTACATCAGCTCCATATAGAGCCTTGTAGAACCTACCGTGAAGCTCCTTGCTCTGCCATACATCCCTGCGATCGTGAGTGCTAAGTACTATAGGCTTGCGCCAGTTCTCTTTAGCCAAACTGAGCGGGGTGAGTCCGATGTCTACAGCAACTACATCTTGATGCATACCCACGTCTGCCTGAAGAAAGTATTCTCTGAGGTTGCATACCTCGCGGTTATGAAGGGCCTTGGCATTCAGAAAGCCTCGGCCTCCACATTTCCGCGGGATATACAGTCTCATCACAGACGAACGTGGGTGATGCATACGGTATGCCGTCAAGAGTGTACGAACCCGCCGGTCCAGGGCATCCAGTTCAGTCTGAGTCCACTTAAGTATGCCAAAGGAGTACATGAGCACCGGCATGACCCAACCGTTACAAGCGCGCACCTTGTTGCCACCTGACAAAAGACTATTTAAAACTTTTTTCAGGCGACCAAAGAAGCGCTCCTGCAACGATTGCTTCATGTCAGCCTCATTGATACTTAACGCCTGTGACATACACAAATACTTGTAAGTATCGGTTACAAGAAGTGATCGTAGGTTAATGGAATCCGAAAGTTGTGTTCCTTTGGATTCCACTATCCTGCCTTGCTTTACATGGATGACAGCACATTTGTCCACACCAAAATCCATACTGATAGACTTACTAAAAGTTTCAGTTACTTTAAGTAAATCCATCAACTGTAATTTAGTGTGGGCAAACAACTTTAAGTCATCCATATACAACAAGTGGGATATCACTCCACCACCTCTATGTAACCTGTAACCTAGCCCTGAACCCTCTAGTAATGTACTAAGAGGATTCAATGCTAGGCAGAACCAAAGAGGACTCAGGCTGTCGCCCTGAAATATACCGCGCTCAATTTTTATCAATTCGCCATTCCCAGGGATCTGTCGACATCCTGGATAGCTAAGAACCGTTTTCCATTGCCCCATGCATGACTTCAAAAAGGTGCGCAGAGTTGCATTTACTTTATACAACTCTAACACCCTCAAAAGCCATGCATGAGGCACCGAATCATACGCTTTCTTATAATCTATCCAACATGCCGCCATATCCCTTTGTTTACGGCGAACCTGTTGGCTAATGGCCATATCAATGAGGAGGAGCTCCTTAGTACCACGAGCTCCCCTCTTACATCCATTCTGAGAAGCTGACATTATTGAATTTGTATCAATATGTTTAGATACCTTGGCTCTTAAAATAGATGTAAGAAGCTTATAGATCGATGGCAAACATGTTATCGGTCTATAATTGCCGGGCTCGTTGGTACTACCTGTTTTATGGAGTAGGTGGGTTATTCCCGTGGTCATAAACTGGTAACGATCCAGATTCTAGGGCAGATTGAAATTGAGCAGCCAAACAAGCATGTGAGCTACGCAGCCATTTCAGCCAGAAATTGTGCAGTCCATCCGGTCCTGGCGATTTCCAATTTGATAAGGATCGGATAAGATAAGATAAGATAAGATATATTTATTTGTGAAAACATGTGTGTACGACGGACCGCACTAATTACATCCTGGCTATCAATGACCACGTTTTCCATTTCTGGAATTAGCTCACTTGCTCGCTTGACCTCCCGCATCCATTCCCCCTCAGTGTGGCCGACGGGTACCGACCAGATGTTCCTCCAAAACGTATTCGTAGCATCAGCATCTGGTAGCCCCACATCGGCCACACATTGATTTGGTCGTTCCCAGGTTCTATAAACCCATCTTTGGTCACTTTGAAACGTGCGGTTGATGACATACCGGTGCACGCGTTTTTTGTATCTGCGCAGTCGATTTGCCCATGCATAGACTTTCTGCTTCAGGAAGTCAATGCGCTCTGTGGCCCGAGATACGTATTCATGAGGACTGACACCAGTCCCCAGAAAAGCCCGGCCCACATAGCGCATTACCCTGGGCCGTGTGTTCCCTGCCCTGAAGCAGATCAGCTTACCGATGAGTGTCCTTGCCTCAGCAATACGCCGTTCAATCCTGCACTGCCAGGTCGGGGTGACAGATGTTTGTCGTATAGCAGGGACATGTGTGGGTAACTTGATGCCCGCTATACGACTTGCCGCCACAGCAGCACAATACAGGATCGAATGAGTATCGGCGAGATTCTCGCTATTATCTAAATAACTAGATAATAGCGAGTCCAGGACACTCACCAATGCTATATTTTTTTCTATGCATAGGTAACCGAGGCAGACGGGGCCGAATCGTAAATTGCATGTACCGGTATTCCTGAATCGCACTTTCCAAAGCATCCTTTACCTCCTCCTTGTACTGAATACTTACATCATTTGTCATGTCATCCACCTCCATGCTGGCACTATTGCCCGTCCGCCTCGCACCAAGTGATAGTTGCGTAACTGCGGGTTGGATGCGAATGGCATGGCTCGTAGGCAAGTATTCTGAGCGTAGCCTATCGAGCACGGTATCATCCAACTGTCGACTGCGTTGGATAACCCGCACTTGATCCGATAATCGCTGTGCTGAAACGTTGACGCTTGGTTCAAAGGCCTGAAACAGAACAAGCATGCGGCTGCGATACGCAGTGAGGTTAGTTCCTCCCTCTGTAGCCCCAAAATATGCCCGCATGACGTTTTCATTAATGGATTGAGTCCATCGCATGCGGCGCACATCACCACCGGCAGCGGGGGCCCGGTTTGAGGTCGGTGGGCCTCGGGGTCCCAAGCGGGTCGGTGGCCGGCCTCTTCCCCGCCGACGTGCAGGTGACGGTGACGAAGGCGGAGAGAAATATTCGTCGCTCGAGCTCGACGCAACTGCAGCGGCCGGTGATTCTGATCGATGTACCGACGGCTGCGAGGCGGAGCTAAGCGACGAATCCGGAGGTGGTAGCGGTGCGGCTCTAGATCTGGCTCTTGTTAACATCTTGTATTTTAATAAACTTAAATTCAGTCTCTGTGAAAATTTTTATTTTTGACGTTGTCATTTTATTTGTAATACTTAATACTGATGAATATTTGCTTTTATGCCTGTATTTTTTTATGTTTATTGTGCAAAGCGTCTTATTGTTTTTATATGATTTGAAAATAAATGGATTTATATCAAAAATAAACTTTAAACTGAAAATAAAATATTTTCTCTAAAAATACATAGATGTTACTTAGTGTTGCCAGATTATATTATATTATTATTATTCTCTTTATTTCTATTTTTTCTAATTATTACATTTTTAAATATAATTATAAAAACTATACATATTTAAAAATATAAAAACTGAAATGACCCACCGACATCGGGAACAAGGTCCAAGCTGCCGGTGGTTAGGGCCCCAAAGAGAGGAATCTCCTCACAATACGCGCCGTATCGAGTAGTACTGCCTTTTGGATCAAGGACTTGATCCAGCCATCTAACGCGAGCCTCTGCAGGTGGTGGTCGAGGCTCTTAGGTATTAAACCATTGACTGTAATGACTATCGGCACAATGATCGCCGAGTCCACACGCCACATGTCGACAATCTCGTGAGCTAGGTTCAAGTATTTTAACTCTTTTTCTTTTTCAGCTTTCACAAGATTCCCGTCATGTGGAATGGTGACATCGATGATCATTGCTCGGCGTTCCAATCGGTCTATCAGCACAATATCTGGCTTGTTTGCCACAATTGTCCTATCAGTGATGATAGACCGATCCCAGTACAAAGTAGCACGACCATTTTCGAGAACTGGATCGGGCACATACCTGTAATACGGCACTTCAGATTCCACAAGGTCATACTTCAAGGCAAGTTGCTGATGGACAATCCTGGCTACTTGGTTGTGTCTATGCAAATACTCTCCATTGGCAAGACGAGAACAACCGGAGATAATATGTCTGAGAGATTCTCCGGGCTGGTGACATGCACGACATATGTCAACCGTCCCATCCTTCAAGATATATCTCCGGTAGTTGTTCGTCATAACAACTTCGTCCATAATTGCACAGACAAAACCTTCGGTCTCAGCGAAGAGATCGCCAAATCGTAGCCAGGACACCGATGACTGAAAATCTATGTCGGGCCCATTCAGGGCCCGGAAAAAGCGTCCATGCAGCTCTTTTCCTTTCCATACATCCCTGCGCTCGTCAGTTCCAAGTATAACAGGTTTGCGCCAGTTCTCTTTAGCCAGAGCAAGCGGGGTAAAGCCCGTATCCACTGCTACTACATCGCGATGCACGCCCACATCGGTTCGAAAAAAATTATTATTATTATTATTGAGTATATGAGTATATGAGTTCTTATGGAGTATATGAGTTCTTAAAGAGTTAATTAATGAATTATTATAAAAAATACTAGCTATATAAGCGAGAAATTTAAAAGTCTAAGTTAGTTCCTATAGTGAAAGGTTTAGTTCAACGTTGTGATGACAACCGGTGAACTCGACCTAATCAGATAACAGCCTACTATCTTCACTTACATCTGAGGCAACAGTCCCTTCCACCCTTCAAATTTACGCCCTCAGGAACAAAAATCTCATTTATATTTCATTCGCCCCGTACCCATATCAAATGGAAAATAGACTTGAACCAACATAACTACAATACTCTGTGTGAATAGGAGTTAAAGGCCATAAAGTAGGTAAACATTGTTATATTTAGATCCATCAAATTGCTGTCCATATTTACTTAAATCATATCATATGTAATTTTAAAAACGTTGAGGAAAATATACTAAGTACGTAAGCATTTTTGTGTATTACTTTTGTTAGAGTATAGTTTACAAACATCTATAAAATTGCCATTATACACATTTCGCCCGGGGCTTAGCTCGCAACGTATGTTAGGTTAGTAAAAGTACTTTTTACTGGATGAAAGGTACCCTGTGTCTTATTCTGCAAATCCGTCAACGTGTATGCGAAATTGCATAATGATCGGTTGAGTAGTTAAGGCGTAAAAGCGTAACAAACAAACCCATATTCGCAGTTATAATATTAGTTAGGATGACAGTTATGAAGAGATTTAATTATACATCTATTTAAAATTGGTGCAAATGTATGAAGAATAGAGACCATATTAACTGGCTGTCAAGTTGACAACAAAATAGCCTTTATACTAGGTAATATTATAAGGGATTAAATATAATGACCATCAAAAATAGTAATATGCTCACTAAAATATATTATAACGAACATCTATACGCCTCAAATCACTGCATTCCATCTCGGGTTAGGTTATGTTAGGTTAAACCCACCCAAAAATAGATCATAATCCGTCGACTTAGTTTGATCTCTTTGAATATATTTTGCTGTGCAATAAAATTAGTATTTTTGGTAAGCATATTTTGATGTGCAATTAGTAGTTTTGGTGGAACAAATGCAAAAAATTGAGGAACAGTTAAATACTAACCAAATTATAAATGCGAATTTGTTTGTTTTGTTTTCATGTCTTCACTACTTGACCCATCATCATAAAATTTCGCATACACGTATATATTCGCATATACAGGTACTATAAAGTACATAGGACCTCTTTCATCCAGATAAAAGTACTGTTACCGAAGAGTAGATGTTTTTTGAATATATCTACATAAACGCGAACGCAGGCAGTGGGCGAAAGCCTAGTAAAATATATGACTTACTCATTGATTTATAAACAAATCAGTGTATAGTATATTGGTTTATGTATTCGGCTATTAAGTTGATTTATTTTTAGCAGCGTTAATGTTGTAGCAGTTATGGCAGGTTTAAGGCCAACTCTGCTTTAATAATAGTACACAAGTGCTTTAATAAAGCTTTTGTGTTCACACAAATGTAGCACTTATAGGTTACACGTGCAGACGATCTTATATTTTACGTCATTCAAACTAATTGGAGGCAAAGTATGACGACAACTGCCTTTAATCGGTTGTAAACAAAGAAAAAGCAATTCTGTAATGTTTACATATTACTTAGTAAGTAAATACTTTATTTTATTACATGCCTTTATATAAACTTAATTACAAATATCAATTTGTAGATACTGCCTTAAAATCCACCCGAATGTATCACAAGACAATTACTGTTTAATGGATTAAAGATGGTAGTCCTAGAATTTCGCAAATTTAACTCCAGAAGCAATTTTAATAATGAAATTCTGCTTGCCCAAGTTCCACTAGTCCTTATGATAAAATATGCATAAAACTGGGTGTGAGAGAGGGCATTAGAACGGCTACTGAAGGTAAAAAATGCTGTAGAACCACTTTGTAAAATATCGCTGAATTCCATGTCAGACGTCAGCTACAAACATGCTGTTTTATGTCTATGTTATTCTGACTTTTATGCCAACTTTGTGTCAACATGTAACCGAAACCCGTGGGCATGTTGCTATAAGAGGCTGAAATGGAAGACATTTTACAATATGGTTGCTTTTGTTAAACATTTTATTTGTTATTTATTTTTGATTGAATAACAGAGCATTATTATATGTAAACAGTTATTTTTATACCAGAAAGTAAATTGCCTATACTGAATAATAGAGAAGTAGAAAATGAATATGTGGTTCAGTGGAGTTTCGTACGTTATAGAAATATTACAAAATATAAAGGACTTACCGTTTGTTTATAGGATCACTAAGTATGAAAAACAATGACACAGTGTGTTAGTCTCATCACGTGGGTGTTGGTGCACAGTGTGGTGTTTTGAGCGCAGTGTGAAGACAGGCGTATAGCGCGGTTTACGCCTGAACCTCGACTGTTTCAGCGGCGCTACCGTCGACCGCTCGCCCTCGCATGACAAGGTTAAAGCGATTTCAGCGAAGGCATTAAGCGTTTCAATAAATTATATTTTACCAACGTTAATCATTATGGACTTTGAATGTATTTTATTTTATTGTGACATTTTGGATATAAACTCATGATTAACTAAGCTCAAGATTATCAAAAAGCGCTTACTAAATATAATATGATTTCATATTTACAGGTTTTATTCATGTAATACTTAACGGCTAGATTATGTATGCTAGGTTTTTGTGACACTAGTTATTTGTTTCTCTTCGAGGCTATATAAAGTTAAGCACTTTTAGATTCAGTCATATTATATAAATAATATAAAATATAAAAGTTTAATAGGTAGTCTGTAGTGTCTTTTTAATTGTGTATGTAGGTAAATTCATAACATGAAAACATTTTTATGTAGAATCTATTTTAGATATCGTATTAGAGCATAAAGCGCTGTAGCGGCTGCGTACATAAAAATCAACCTCGTATTACTAAACCTCATTGATTTTCAAACAGCTTTTATCGTCAAATCTCATTCGAAACCTACACAAAATATCAATGCAGTTGTCGAAGGTCCCACTTAAAGGTCAAAAATTTCGACCATATTGTATACCAACTGTACTACTATTAACATTTTGAATTTTTATTACATACGGCATCGGCAATTCGCGGATGGGTATGTTCCGAAAGCAATTCATTTCGGATTCGATTTCATTACGATTTAAAACGTAGTTTATTTTCGTTTTACTTTAATTTTATAGATACAGCCTTCACCTACTAATATAAACGCATTGTGATGCTAAGCATATATATATGTACTTGAGCATTTATCGATGCCATCTAAGTTGTATGGTGTCAGGGTCTAAATCAATTAAAAGTTTAGAGAAATTCAAATTTATTGTATGAAAAGAATTAGGCGGCCATAAGTTGGAAAATACTAAAAGGCTTCGGTGTTATCCATCTTATGTTATTACGTTGACTTCATTTTTTTCTAATAGATGGCGTTTGGCGTAGAGCGTGTTTTCTTATTATGAAATTAGAGAGATGATGATGAGATTATGAAAGACACTAAAAACTTCGCCTAAACATCAATAAAAATTAGTTTTTCTATTATATTCGTAGTTTTTGTAATCACTTAGTATATAGATATGTTTCGATGAGCATCTTGTGTTTTAAACGAAGGAAATGAATTTATGTGATATAAATTAAGCTATCATATATATGTACGTTATTTAAAACAATGATTACTACATAAAATAGTAAAAGCTTTGTATAAGCCAACTTATTACGATTTATTCGCGTAAACGTAAGACGATATTATTACGACTAGTTAAAGAAAGCACAACCCTGAAAATGCTGGATTTCTTGTTGTTGTAGGTAATATTAAGTAGTATAATTTTTTTCTCTTTTATTTTTACCTGAGGTAATGCATTGACACATACCCCTCCGCGGGGACGGGCGGATAGGTTATGTCGGATTCACTGGGGTAAAAGAAAAATGTGATGAAATGATGATAATGGACCTCCCGAAATACTGACTAAACCTACCACGGTGTTCCTTGACAATACCGCAATCGGCGATGTCGCGATTGCATGTGATAGCGATTCGCGCAACCGCCGTATGAAACGGCAGGCCACTACACAAATAGACCTGCCAAAGGTGCCCAAAGGGGCACCACTAATTTTATCCTTACTGTCCCCCTGAGAGGGGGACGAACACATGATACAGAGGCGTGTGTGGGCGCACGTACGCCGCCTCTCGGACCTGGTGCTGATCGGTTGGCTGGCAGACTCACGAAGCCCACCACCCTCAGGTCAAACATCATGGTGGCTGGAGGTCAGCTCGCGCCCTCCGGTGCCCGTCTCTGCGGTTGGGGAGAGGGTTTAAGCGATCCCTCTCCGGCTCCGCCGCTTCCTTGATGGAAATCACTTCTTCACAGAAGGTTCCACGACCTCTCACTCCGGACCATAGACTGAACTACGGCCGAAAGTTAGAGGGCAATCAATCTGACTGCCGCGATCAATTCACGGCGCTGCGATGCCCTAGCGGGGCAATCCGCCAAAGTGTGCAACGCCGTGTCCTTAACAACTACACGGCAGTCGCCGCAGTGGTATGAACCGGGCGTCTCTTGCCGGACTATACGACACGGGAACCAGCCAAAACAACAATGGCCAGTCATTACCTGTGTCAGCCGGAAAGTGAGAGCGCCATGACGCCTCTCCAGCCATTCCTCAAAAACGGGACTTACCGTCACGATTGTGGCGTGCGCGCGTGCCCGACGTTGTATTACTTACACTAACATTAATATTTCAATTTATTATACAACGTGTCCCAGAAATCAACGTCAAGCCGAAAACGGGTAATAGGCCAAGTCGTGACAGTTATTAGAAAATATAAAAAAGAATCTTGGTCATGTACTTGTCAAATTTTATGGATTCAAAAATAAATCTCATAAAGTGACACACTGTGATGATCTTTCAAGTCCTGTGACTACAAATATTAACTTTTCGACAGTTTTTTTTCTGTGACGTAACCCTGAATAACCCTTTTGTACATTACAGTTTAAAGTTAAAACATAACTACCTCAGTTTTAAATAAAATGTTAGATTTTTGTCCAACATTGAATTCAAAATTATTACATCAAAACACTTTAACCGGGTGTTGTGTAAAAAAAATTACTACACTATTTTGGCAAGTAACTTTAAAAGATGGCGCGTTTAGTCTGGATTCCAAAATGGTATGCCACTTACTAATTGCTATTTCTTAATCGAGGAAAGAAAGTTATTTGTTAGTTTTAGGTGCGTTTGAAATTAATACCACATTTTCGCCTAAAGGTTTGTTAACTAGAAATTGTGTATGTGGTTAATCTAGCGTTGAAATCAGAAACTACTATGAGTTTATAAGTGAACTGTAAGCAGACAGAGTAACCCTCGGTATTATGTTTCAGTACAGCCTTCAGTTGAAAAGAGGCAATCATGTTCTCTTTAGTTATCGCTAGATGGCATTATTTACAATCCAAGACTTGGTATTTTTAAGAATGGCTATTTACATGATATTTTCTTAAAAGTAAGTTAGATGTCGCGTGTAGCACCGACAAAAAAGCAATCCTTTATATATTATATTGTTACTATTACTGAAAACTTGGTGTCTCAACATTTAATAGCTTTTTGTTAGTTTTGATTTACACTATTAGGTTTCTAATTACACAGTAGGTCAAATAATTTATAATGAAATATACGGCAATAAGACAGCAGTGACAGAAAAAGAAGGAAAAGGTTCTTACCGTTTTAAATTTATTGTTTCTATTCAACTATCGAAACCTCACAAAAAGTTGGTCGTTTTGTAAGTAGGATGTAAGTTTGAAAGGATAATCAACAACCCTTACAAAAATATTTTTACTATTATTGAAACCTCATGTACACTGTCAAGATCAGCACTGCCGATTTTACTTTTAGCACTTATATTTATTTTAATATATATAAACATTACAAGTATGTTTTATTCCAAAGCCAAGAAACGCTATTTTCATCACACTTTAAGATAGTCACTATTGATTCTTAACCTCCTATATAACTTTGTAAATACGAGTAGGTAGATAGGTATATTATATGCCAGCGGTATTAGGCCTGAACATTTATTTATTGGGTACTTTAGTGACCTCCCGGGGTTTCATTCTCGTGGACCTTAAAGCTCAATGCTGGTTTTGATGCTTAAGGCTAGCTGATAGCTTAATAAAGATGCGAAAATTTCATATGATCGGAAAGGTCGTTTTATATGAATTTCCGCCCAACATATTGATGATTATTTCGGATATGAATGTATTAACGTATAACAATAGATGATAATAATGAATTTCCCTTTTGTTGTCGATGTGATAAATGCAAAACTAAGTCAAAAGCAATGTATACACATTGTTTTCTGTTAAATAAAAGTTTATTATAGAGCATAGGGATTACTGTCGACTTTTGCATAGAATTTAAATAGCTTTTTTATTTTATTAATTTACTAATGCATAAAGAGCTATGCGGTCCAATATGATGGTTTTGTGGACATATGGTTTTTTCATGCATGTTAATGCAAGTTATTCCTACTTTCTAGCAAGCTTCTGCCCAATACCTTCAAAACGTAATCAGTGTTCTGGAATCGTTAGGTTTAAACCCATTCGAACAATAATAAGTATTCCTTTAAGTTGATAAGATGTATAGTTTATAATAATATCATATCAGCCCGTTATTAAGCTGGTGGGTACGGGCTAGAACCACTACGTAGATATTTTTATTTCTGGCAATAAACATAATTATAATTTGATAATACTTTAAATACAAAGAAAAAGCTTTGTGTCGGGATCTCAGTTTGCTAATTGATTAATATAAATACGCTGTAGTTATTTTTCTACTGGCCACATAAAGATACTCATATTTTTTTAGATTGCAATGTTTATGTTTGGAAACTCTTACCATACCATAGCACATACATAAATAGCCTCACGCCTATAATCTTGAAAGAGAAGGTAGGGATGATTTAATTACATTAACAGTTATATTTTTAGCGGGCGCATTGCCAGACTCGGTGCTGGCACCTACTGATAATTACTTGACAGAAAAACCTTATAACATTTTGTCCAATCTTAGAATCAAACCCAAAGGCCTCATAAGCAGCAGTCGCACACATTATCGATCCGCAACTGAGGCGGTTAGTACCACCGTGAGCGATAGTAAACTGGTAATAAGATCAATGAACTGGCTCTGGATCATACGTAATCCGATTAAACAAATTAGGTATTCCTTTTTCTTAATTGATAGCATTATTTTATGTACCTATATAATTTTATATTTCCGTGTTATTATGATAAGCCTGAATAGGCTTTATAAATAAGCAAAGTTTGCATTTTCAATTAACAATATTGTTCAGGTACTTGTGTTATTAAGTAATTATTTTGTGAATCGGCGTGCTTAATTATATTGAGGTACCGGTATAAACAAACCCATGCAAATTGTAACAAGAAATCGTTAATTTATAAACAGAAATGGCGTCAGGTAACTCGTATTTGAACTACGAATGGCTTTGCTGATACTGCTGGCCGTATAAAACAAAGCGTATTACATTCGGTTATTGCGATAGGTACATTAGCATTAAGTGTGAAAATGCATGCTTATGTATTTTTTGTTTTTGTTTTACTGAGTAAACAAATATGGCTGAGAGAATAGACAGAGACGACAATATTTATGTATTGTCTTTCATTTTTATCATCTTTATTTTTTAGGGAATGAATGTAATTTAATGGCAGTAACTGTATGGTTTTATAATAATATAGTTATTACCCACCAATTGATATAACGAAGAAAAATGGTCTCATACAGTATATGTTTTCATACGCAACTGAAAACTTACATAACTGTTTATAAAAAAAACTTACTAGATCTAATATTTCAACAATGTGCAGCAGGTCTTTATAGTTGGTACATAATCGTTCTACGCAACTAAACTTTATTCTACATGTGAATTGAATTCGCTTCAATGACGCTATAACCCAAAAATGTCAGGTCATGTATAAAATCTTGATACAACGGTAAATCTTAACAATTTAGGGAAGGTGAAAAATAAATTCGGTAGCATTCGTTCGCATCACTTGAGGCTTTGTACATGTGCAGCCGTAAGTGGGTGCTTACATCGAATAAGGAATACGTCTTCCATATTTTATGTTACTAAGAGTTTCACTACACCTATACAGATGGAATTTCAGCCTACTGTAAGAAAAGTAATATCAGTGTCGATCATTGACCGCAATGATCATCGGCGAAAGAAACAATAGACGACATTTAATATAATTTTACGACATCATGGCGCTGAACAGTAAAGAAAATGTACCGTTATTCAGAATGTCAGACCAAACATAAGATTGGAACATCGCTTACCCTCATTTGTTAGCAAAATGATACCGATTTATTTTCCCTTTGTGATCTCGTTTATGGATAGTTTCATCTATTGAGAATATGAAACACAAGTACAATACGAATGTTGTCTACTTGTTATGAAGTATTGGACTAGCTGGACCGTGTGAGGATGACGACGGAGAGCAACATTCACTATTGTATTATAGACGTATTCTACGTGTTCAATCTGCTCGTCTTATAAAACAAATTGTTGTCGTTTATCTTTTCGTCAGTTCATAACATCCATTAAAATCATCTGGTTCAAATATTAAGATAATTTAGTGATCTTCAGATTAAACAAAAAATAGCATGGTTGCTGTATTTATCAAATTCAGCAGCAAGATTATATAGGTTAGGTTTGAATATTTACTAAATAAAATAAGCATTATAAGTAAAACAATGCTTCCCAGATAAAAGCGTGAAGATTAATTGTGATCCCGATTCTCTTGTACGGGACCAAAACTTAATTTTGTTTCTTAAACTTGCCTACAGTAAAGCTCTGGATTAAAATCTTTTGAACTCTTTAAGCTGGCTGCACCAAACTTAATACAGTTACAAGCGCCAGCTTAACAATAGTTAATGCTAAATGATAATATTTAAACAGATAATTGCAGTACTTCAATAATCTTTGTTTAAATTGTTTGAAAATTAATTTAAAGTTTTGTTGGCATTTTATTAATTGCTCTTAAAGTAGTTTTTAATTTGGTGCTATCCACCCAGCGGATTTATCAAGGAGGGGTAAAATAAACTCTTCACTTATTACTTAAGTACTTAACCTAATTAAAAACTAAAATGTTATTTCACTCTAGAATTTTTAAATTAACCCGGCTTTCGTGATTTTACGACGCGACTTTTATTAGACATTTTACAAAATATTTTATGTTTGCAATAAAAAACCTCAACCATTGGAGGTTTTATTTGAGGACGTAATTTCTAAGCTAAACTGTTTAAAAAAATACAATCGTAAATCTTGATAACTTATTTCTGATTACTTCGATCCCTGAGGAGTTTCACAAAATCCCGTCTTATCCTTTGCCTAAGACCTGAAAGTCGCTATGCAAAATCGATAGCCGGGGCTCTTATTCTGTAACTTTTATACGGCAATTTGCGTGAAACTTGACACGAAATTCACCCAAACTTGAAAAATTTACCGTATGTTGACGTTCAGTTGCACGTAAAAGAAGTTAAATATTGAATATTAATTATATTTGACTTTACTAAGAGCAGAAAAGAAGGTCAATACGTAGAATTTTATCTATACTAATATTATAAAGCTGAAGAGTTTGTTTGTTTGTTTGCTTGAACGCGCTAATCTCAGGAACTATTGGTACGAATTGAAAAATTATTTTAATGTTGGATAGACCATTTATCGAGGAAGGCTATAGGCTATGTAACAAGACGCTACGACCAATTGTAGCGGCGCAGTAATGGAAAATGTTGCAAAAACGGCGTAAATTCTCTTATCTTATATGAAGCAGACGAAGTGGCGCGGGTCAGCTAGTATTTTATAAAAATCATTATGATTATATAAATATTTTAAAGTGTGTTATTACTATTCAGTTTTATTGAACATTAGTGATTTTATACGCGTAGTAAAATCTCAACCACGTATCCTATTAATTTTAATCGTATATGTATGTACAAGTAATGTATATGTACATATGTACAAGTAATGCAATGCAACTCAGTTGTGTACACGGGTATAATTCTAAATCTATAAAACTTCTTATAATGTTTACTTTCAAAAAGGTTTTTTAGCCTTTATGGTTGCCTAGATTTTTTTCTGTTTTGCTTTCCATCAACGCAATTTGTTATTTATATATTGTCACAACGTTCTTTTCGGAGGGCACGTTTCTAGCACGTGGTCGACCAGGGAAGTCTAAGTTGCGGCGATTAATTAAATATTGTAATTCGCAATTACACGATCTATAATTAAAAAAGACGGCAGTTAATACAATATCTAGGTTAGAGGCAAAAGTACGCAAAATTCAATTTTTACACAATATGAAGTATCTTAGGGCGTGTTTCTAGAAAAGGCTTCGGTGCGAGGTCTGGCTGGAGCACAGATGAGATACTTATCTTGATGAGCGTCGGCAGGCGAAATACGCGATCCAGGGCGTGGCCGTGGTTTTTATTTGCGGCCGCGGGAGAGGAGAGGCTCTCCTACGCCGCGCGCTGCTGCAAGTGCGGCTGCCGAGGCACGCTTAGTCCGCGTGACAATATCATCTATTTTATTCGTCAGTGTGAAATAAAAAACCCAGTTTTACTCAATACAAAATCTGTAAATCAAAGCCAAAACAATTTAGTCGTTGTGGATTAGCGTACACAAATACACGGCAGCACAGACAAAAACGAGTATACTTACGATATTAATTTTTGACCGTATGGTTATCTGATCGAGTATGTTAGTTAAGTTAAATTTACTATACGATTCGGAATATAGGCCACAATATCCACAGAATAGTAATATAATCTAATCTCGAATAATGAAATTCTAATCTCCATGTGTCGCCAAGCAATATCTACCTGTCACAATACATATTTTTTGTATTGCAATAAAGGTACAATAGAAAACGTTATGGGTAGTTTTGTTTCAGTGGACAGTTTATATTAATAACTGGTTGCTATTGTGCGGGCACACAAAAGGGACTGACAGAAACTCACTTTTATTAACGTTTTCCATCGATTTGTGAGGAATGGACCTTTGAAAACAACGGACGTACATTTTTATCATGTGTTGTGAAACATGTGTGTAAAGGTTTAGAGTTTAACTTCACTTTCGTATTATCTTACAGAGTAGGCGCAGGTGGGTTGGCTGTGCACGGACTATCTACTCAACGCATTTAAAGATCGTAAGGGTGCGAACGGCAAATGGTTGCCCGTTTCTTGGTTAGAAGTTTTCTTCACAAGTAGAGGTGTTGAACGATAATAGCACTACTATATAACTGTTTTATGTCTAGGAATAAATAAAAACTACCAATCCTCGCGTTTTGATTATGTTTGTTTAATCCATAACATGCATACACTGCGCATTTAAACATTAGCCGGTGTGCCACAATTACACGGGTTTTGTTATAAATGATGGCAAATGTTTGCGGATTATTGATTTATAATACGTACCTAAATATATCATGTTTCGTAATTAAACATTTCGGTTAAATGGACAACGAAATGACTAGCAATCACAGTATCTAAGGGCCCAGTTAGTCCAATTGAAGCGTCTTATTTTATATTTAAAAGCAATGCATTTCAGTGGAAATTGTTACAATTTGGTATGTAGTGGTGTATAATTCGCAATCAGGATCGCTTTAACTGGACCTCGGTTGAATGGAGCAGGCAACGAGCGAGATTTTGTGCCTTCATAGACTGTGTTAGGGATGGCACATATATCATTACTTAAAGTACTCATTTATTATGCTATAAGTAGCTCGGGAGTTTAACAACTTTTGAAATGTTACTCCGAGTTTTTGTTCGTAGACGAAGTGGAGACCGAAAAGTGGTAATTGGAGCTGAAAGTTCTGAGATATTGAAATTCGCATCACGATACCTATCAATATCACGTCGATGTTTTGTTTACGTCCGTGAAGAAAAAGGAAATGTTCTTTTTGGAATTAAACTAGTTTTACTTTTGCGTTATAGGTTTTGTTTTTCAATTGTACTTTGTTGTCTCAGCGGGGATACTCGGGATACCGTTTTTTGTGCTCTAGATTCATCTGAGATCGTGTTAGGTTTCCCCGGTTTCCGTTCAAATGCATCCTCGATAGCGAGACTGTTAGCTTTCACATCAGCCTTCCCCGTGTCGAGTGCTCCTTTGCCTCCCATGGGGTCTCTCACCACAACTAGGTCAACCCATACATTCCTTATTCACTCCTTTAGTTTGCGCTCACACATGTACCTTACTTTGTACTTTCTTCGCAATGGACGAGTGAGTGCAAGCTGCAAACAATGGAAAATTACAATACTATACATAGTTGTTTGTTATGCTTACAATCTGATATTATAATGTCAATTTGAGTATAAATCAGTAACTAGAATTTGATAATACAGTGACGAGTGTTTAAAATGTTATCTGTTTTTTTAAAACTTGTTTTCGTATACTTGTATTTACTGCCTAGCCTTTCTAGTGGTAGTAGATTTTTAAAACTCTTATAATTGTTTCCTTGCCTTTAAAATATTAGAGAAAGGCTCGGGTACCACCTACCTATGATAGAATACATCGTCTAACAAAAAGTTATTTAAATATGTAAACAAATCAAATCAAAATATCTATGTATTTTAATAACTTTGTTATTTATTATTCGCCATGTCCGGACAAATTTGAATGTTTTATCGACTGTCCCGGGGTACTCACATTGTCGTAAATAGTTAATCCATATCAGTTATCATTTTTGGTATAGTTAAAATTATTCTTCTTCAATCTTGTTTTATTGTGTTCATACAACTGCAGTGGCTGCATAGATTAGTTCAACATCGCGAGGGGCTCCACAAACATAGAAACTACGAACACAAAGGGAATAGTCTTCTTGATTTCAATTATTTGTTTGTGACATAAATAGTTAAAAATTGTGGGCTAGGAGCATAGATAGTGGAAAATATTTTTGTATACCAATAGTAACGCAGTCATCCTGGAACATTATTCAAGCATATATACTTACATAAGCCAGAAGTCAGAATGTGTCTGCCGCCATCTTATACAATATTAAATACATAAATTAGCTTCGATGTTAAACTGATAAGCGGCGCCGTTGTTCCGGGTCGATCCCAATTAAATTACCGTGCCTATCTCGGTAAAACCTATTTCCGACATGTTTACAATCTTCTTTACGTCAGTTACGGAACTCAACTGTGTGACTAACCGAGTTGCGAAGTTGCCGGAAGCGAGCGTCATGAACAAAATCTAAGTGAATTTGTCAAACGCGACTATATAATAAGCTTTCAGCAAAGTTGCTTAGTAATTTGCGACGTAAGTACCGACCTATGTACGTAAGTAGGTATAGCTTATATTAAATCTTGGATATTTTTGATTGTCTTCTTGACGTTGTTTTACTTGACGCTTGTTCTCTGTAATCTAATTCAACAGCGAGTGTTTTTGATAATGTACAATCATATTTAGGGTTTTAGGCAAGTATTTATTTAAAAGTTTTTCTGAAACATTATGAGTTAGTTTTATTGCTCATGGATAAAGAGGTCTCTACTTTTTCCAAGAAATCCACTGAGTAAAATATTATTAGGTATATCCTATATGAAAATACTTTAACGTAACTTGGTGAAATCTTACTGTTATGATACCTACTACTGATATATATATATATATATACATATTATATATATATGTATATATATTATATATAAGCTTATAACATTGGCTTCGTTTCTATGATTCTCAAACACATTATTATCACATAGATGTGATTATAGGTATATCACATGTCACCTCCATGTTAGTTTTGTATTGACCGTATTCGGTAAATAGTAAGCAATAAACAAGAGGGTGCGGTCTAGCGTCCCGTGTTTACAAAATGCTGGCGAGCCCAAATCGCGTCACTCAGGGGAAGATTCACAAACTCGACATCAATTTATAAATAGAGAGCAAAATTTTCGCGGAAAGCCGCTATCCTATTACCTTGGGGATGTATTCTAAACGCGTCGAATACTAGTGCCTTTAAGTTATAAGCCGATAGCGGGTGGCTGTACATTTTCTCGCTTCTGTTTTATTAAAGAGGCATCCACGGGATTTTATGATTAAGTAACTTTAAAATTTGTTTTTCTTCGTACTTTATATTTGAAATTACTTAGAGACCTCTCAAAACAGACGAACACGACGTGTTACGTATAAAAGTTATCTCTTCAAATTAAATCTATTTATTCACAATTACTTCATTAAATTAATTTATATCCTAACTAATCTTCTAAATACGAATGTGCGTTTGTTTGTTTGTAGAAATTTCGAATACACGTTGCTAGTGGTACAGAAAAAGCCATAAGTACTTAGAACTTTTTTTGGTTCCTTAACATAACATTTATGCGAGCTAAGCCGCGGGCAAAATGTAGTAATATAATATATACCAAGGAGGTCGCGCTATGTATTGGCTGTTTAACTGACACACCACAAATAAGTGTTCATTCGTTATACAGAGATCAATCAAGTGGTATATAGATTTTATACCACATGCAAGCTAGCACGAAGCGCTGCTCTAGGAAGACATTCGTCTATGATAGTCAAGATGCGTCCGTAGCGTTGTGCCGTATACGTCACAAGTTGACAACTTAAAGGCGACTTTCTATGGTATTTGATTTTACCATAACATCTATAATCTTTGGCGGCCTCGATGGCGTAGTGGTTAGTGTAACCGACTGCTACGCCTAAGGATGGGGGTTCGATTCCCGCACAAGTCAAACATTTGTGTGCATGAACATGGATGTTTGTCTTGGTCTGGGTGTTTTTATGTATAATATGTATGTATTTACAAAAAAAAAAGTATATATGTATGTTTATCCATTGTCTAGTACCCATAGTACAAGCTCTGCTTAGTTTGGGCTAGATGGTGTTCTGTATAAGTTGTAGAATATTATATTATTATATTATATTATAAACACGCATCGGCGCATCATACAAAAATGGCGAGTCAGTCGATAACTTTATTGGGATGCCCCTTTTGGAAGCACATTTAAGGACTGTTAGATTTTTATTTTCCTTAAAGTTGTTACTAGCCAAACATTATAGACAACTAATACTCATGTCAATCCTTCTAGCTAACCTAATAGGTATTTGTTAAGACTCAATCTGCGTGGATAGTGCAATAGATGGGATTTAAAACTACGACCTCTATCACGCAGACCATCGTCGCTTTATATGTGTGCTACGAGGGCTAACCTCCTGGGTCTTAAAACTAGATTTGCTAAAATCTTAACTAATATTATAAATGTGAATATGAGTTTGTTTGCTTGGTACGCTTTCACGCCTTTATTACTCGACCGATCATGAAATTTCGTATACACATTATGAGGGATACAGAAAAGGACATAGGGTACCTGTTATTCAGAAATAAACCAACCTACATTTACGCGAGCGAAGTTGCAGGCAAAATCTAGTAAATACTACTTTTAATAATTTCACTCGCAATAAAAGATCGCTAAAAAGATAAACAGGGTATAAGATACAAATATTTTTTTGTATTTCCACAGGATTCAAGATTACAACTAATTCGGAATAGTTTATTATTTAATCTAATAGATTATAATTTGTACTTAATACTAATTGTTATCCGCGAATCCAGGGCGACCGATATAGCGGACCGTAACAATTTTTTCTGGTATCAGTTCAGCCGTTCAATTTTCTTCGATCGCTATCTTTCGCAATTTGCGTTGGCGTACAGCGAAATCGCTTCCCGCGTGATAATCGACAGGCGACAGCGAGACACGGCGCGACTCTGATTTATGACGCAATATTTAAGAAGGGAGACGACGCGCATCGCCCCTGGCTCCAAAACAAACGCTTTGTAATAACCTTTTTAAACGCTGAGTTATAGGGAAAATCAGCATGTCAAGAAATACTATAATATATATAGATTTCTGTGAACTCTCTGTTGATCAGCGTTTAATGAACGATTAATGTTGTTGTTAGCGTACAATACGGACTCTTTTGCATTGTATGAATATGGTTTGCGTTTCTCTGTAATTTTGTATGAAGTATACTGTATAATGTTTATCGTAAGTATATCTTAATAACACGTGTTGTATTCTGTATTACATGTTTTATATTTATGCGAATTGCTGGTTTCACTGTAAGAGTTCTAAGTTTTGGGGAGACCAAAGCACCTCTGACTTTTCAAAGTGATATGCGTATTAATTAGTTGATTGTCGATTGCTTTAACAGTTAAGGAAAACATCACGAGGAAACCTGCATGTCTGAAATTTCTCCATAATGCCCGCGAAGATATGTGAAGTCTGCCAACCTTTACTGGGCCAGCGTGATGGACTATGGTCTTACCCTTTTTACACTGACAAGAGGTCCGTGCCGAACGGTAGGACAATTTATATACAGTGCTGATATTATATTTCTGTAAAAGTTATATGTTATCCTTATATTTAAATGAAATCATAACATATCAATGACCACCACCATTATTTTTGGATCTAACTATACATATAATATTGTCTTCTGTTTACGCGAATGTTACTCATTGAAATTAAACTACTATATACGGATTTTATCGCGTTGTTTATTTAGCACTGTATTACAAAATTTTTAAAATATTACTCCCCGTGACCATGGCTGCTGAAAAGCAACCGAAACGTCGGGGAAAGTGTAAACCAAAAATAAATAGATATAATAGTTTAAATAATTTTATTAGCTTATAAATTAGTAGAATAAAATCAATAGTAGTAGTAGTTGTTGTTATTTACTAACATAGTTTTTAAGATTATTGTTACTAACACTATGGATTCCGGTCCGAAATAAACGAATTTTATTATATTTTATTTTTTTTATTTAGTGAAGTAATATTTTCAAAATTTTGTAATACAGTGCTAAATAAACAACGCGATAAAATCCGTATATAGTAGTTTAATTTCACTAACTATACATAGTTATTCAAATAACATATTATCTCCTTTACTATAGACTAGCTGACCCCCGCAACTTCGTCTGGTCACATAAGATGATTCTCTCCGCTTTTGCACAATTTTTTACTGACGCTCCGCTTTAATTGGTCGTAGCGTGATATAAACAGTCTTGTAAATTAACTTAGAGGATCTATAGGAATAAGTATGTTTGTTTAGCAAGTTAATGTCTTAAGTACAATGGATTTCATAAAATACGTATAAAAGAAGCTTAAACAAAAAAAAAATTGATGTAGGACTATTTATCTCAAACAATCCTTTCATTTTGATAGAAAATCTTCTAATAACTTGATTTGTCATACAGCATCACTAAATAACATAGCCGACTTTTACTGAAGTCAAACCGGAGTTGGAAGCAAAAAAATAAATAACAACGAGGCTCTGAGTTTATTACTAATTTAAATTCGAAACTTATTCGTCACATGTGCTTCTTGAAGTACTATTATTTCAAGAAGTACGTGTAACGAATAAGTTTATAAAGTAGATGTGCCGCCTCTATAGGTGGCACATCTACTTTATAAAGGCAACAACATATCAAGCCCGAAGGTTTTATATAGCTTGAACCACGGTAGCTCATATAGAATGTAGGCAAAAAGAAAATCGGCACCATTGTTTATTTTTCTAACTTTAATAATAATGAACGTTTTGTTATCAATAAATTAGCGTGTTCGTGACCGGCAAACCGCAGCAGCGACGACTCGTCATAATAGATGAATTTAGAGTTATAATAAATTAATTAATACGCACATGCGTGATGTCTAATGTGCGTCTAATGGCTCCTACACACTACATTTAAAAATACTGCCTTTTTTTTTGACATTTTTCTCTCGATCTTGGGACTAGGTAGGAGTGGACTTAACAATGTACAGTTAACGGATACAAAGTACAACTAGACTCAGAACAACCATTTATGGATAACTTAGATAGGTAGTTGTGCCGTGTGGGATTCGTGACCACAAAACTCAATGCGACAACAGCGGTAAGGCAATCGCTTGCGCACTGGCTACGTATGCAGACAATTTTCACTTTCGTTCCTTTTTGTTTATTGTAATTAATACGTCAAATCATGATTTTGTACCGGTCTTTAGTTTTTAGAATTGACTTAAATACTCAACGATATGTTAAATACTCTTAAAATGTTTCTTATGTATTACATGGGAATTATAAAAGGAAAAATCGCATATTAAACTACATGTGCGTCCATAAAAGCTTTCCTTGAATATAAAAATAAATCACATTTTAATTATAACATATGTAATATAATAACAAGTATGTTTGTTTCCATAAAGAAGAGGATTAAATGTCCAACAGATTGGTTGGAGCAAAATAAAACACAACAATCACTGTGTCATCCATTAGGTTATTATGTTCAATAGAAAAAGGCAGGCGAGGTTGAATAAGCTTTTAAAAGAGCCGTATATACATTTAAATAAATTTCTAACACTAGTAAAAAAATAGGTTTAAGTGCAATGATGGTGGATGTTGGAGGATTAAAAATGTCTAACAGACATTTTGATGGTGCCTGTATGTTCGCGGCTGGATTAATTCTCTCGCGTATAGGCGTCGGCCATTACCGGCAACATGTGTGCAGGAGACTTTGTGATGTTAATTAGTGATTTACCTTCCCAGTTAGCACATAACAGCAACTTATTAAAATAATTGGTTAATTATGCCCACCACTGCAAATTTAATACGTTAGTATAAATAATGTTTGGTAGAATGCGTTGGACAGTTACTCGAACGTTCTAAATAACTTTGTTAATAACATAATCAAGATCACCTTGTTTCGAGCCTATTGCACATCTTTTTATACGAGTAGTCTGTGGGTGTCATATTTGCAGAAATCCTACAGCGCTCTCCGTGTTCAATATAATAACGCGCTGAGGGCGCTGTTGCGCCTGCCTCGCTTCTGCAGCGCATCGGGAATGTTCGCGAGCGTACGCATTGACTGTTTTTATGCCAGCATGCGCAAGAGGGCGACTTCGATAGCTAGCAGAGTGCGGGGCAGCGGCAACAGCCTTCTTAGCGTTGTTGCAAACAGGTTGGACGGACCTTTTATGCAGCACTGGCAGGCCTTACATGCACCCGTATATCGGGCGTGGGGCAGGTAAAAATGTATCCCAGAGATTATTTAGAATTTTAAAATGGTTTATAGTTTTTAATCATTTATCAATTTTAATAATTATAGTATTCAATTTTAGCGTATTTTAACTTAAATTTATTGTAACTGACTTATTTTATTTATAATTTTGATTACGGACATTCTACATTTTATATGACAAAATTGATTGTATTGTATTTTTATTTTATTTTATGTGCCACTAAGTTATAATAGTATTGTGTAATGTGTATTTCTCTCTGATTATTATCTAATTTCCTACTAACATTATTTTTAAGTGTACTTACTAACTAAATTATGGATCGTTGTGTCTGATGCAAAAATAAATAATAATAAAATAATTTATTACATATAGATGATAATATGTCGCACAGTCAAATATTTAATTAAATGTTGGCTTGTTCTATGTTATGGCAGTATTCATTTAATTTCATAACCTAAAAGTTAAAACATTAGTTAGGACATTTCTCAGTCAAGTTTCAATTATAAGTATGTGACTAACATACTAAAGTCTACGTAACTTATATCAGTAGGTTATAGTCCCGAGAACTCTAATAATTATTTTAACTAAGCACATTGTTCATCTCTATTGGATCAGAAAGATTGAGGTCAATATAACTGCTTTCAATTTCCATATATATCTCTTTAGTGTTAAAGCTCAGAGGCCTAAAATACATCCAATGGGCAGAACCGCCATTTTCAAACTTTTCTATTATATACGTACCTATTCATTCCTAATCCTGTCTATTCTTGTGACCCTCATTTCAGCTGAGTGGAGATATTTTTCATCGACGTATATCATCGGCGAGCATTGTGAGCCGGACAATACCATAGGTCTTTATAATAGTCTTAGATGAAGGAGTATTATTATACTCGATTTTAGAACATGACTCAGCTTCATATTGTGATTTTTCGTTGGCTAAAGGGATTACATTAAGTAGTCTTAAGTTCTTAGAACAAAATCTCTGGTCTTATTCGAGGGCTTAAGCTGTTCTTTTTACTATAAATCTCTGGTCATTATTTTTGCTGATAAATCTATCAACTTTATATAACACAATATATTTAACTAGGTTACCAGAAGTTATATTCAAAGATTCCCTTGCTGGATTAAAACGTATTCAGTGACTTATTTATTTTAACTTTCAGAAACTAACCGTATAAGGTTAGTTTCTGTATCAGCTAACCGTAATAAAGAAGCAAGTAAACTCCTAAGTTTAGACCGACCTGAGATATCTATTGATAGTTATACACAAGTGAATATGCTATTAACGATGATTTTGAATATAAATATGTTCTTTAATTATACTATATTAAAACATTTGATCCCTTACAAATATTAATTACCATGATTTTAGTTGTGCTCCTATACGCAATGGTGCAATTTCATTTGATTTCATGTCTATAATAATCATCAAAGGGGTAGATCGAGGCATATTATCGTATCATTACGATTCATAAATGACAATGTGATTGACCAATATGATAAGGAACGAACCATTACACAGATACAATTTCAGTCAAGGAGAATTAATGAAAATTTCGTATCAGGCAATCTTATTTATTTATATTCCATCTAGTATAAGTGTTTCGTTTATATCAGTGACTTGGGTGTTAGTAAAAAAAAACCACACACACTATTGCAGCATGATATTAGTGCTAGACTAGTAATTCTTGGTACTCTCAGGTTTTATAAATACTAATTGAGATCTACAAAATATAATATTGTCTTCTGTTTACGCGAATGTTATTCATTGAAATTATACTACTATATACGGATTTTATCGCGTTGTTTATTTATCACTGTATTACAAAATTTTGAAAATATTACACTACTACTACTATTGATTTTATTTTACTAATTTATAAGTTAATAAAATTATATAAACTATTAAATCTATTTATTTTTGGTTTACATTTTCCCCGACGTTTCGGTTGCTTTTCAGCAGCCATGGTCACGGGGAGTTTCTCCGTGACCGTATATAGTATATAGTAGTTTAATTTCAATCTACAAAATATTTTCCTGATTCATTACACATAAAATACAATCTACAAAGCCGAAATTCTTTCTTTTCTTTTCGTATTTCATAAGTGTTTTGCACAAAATATTTGTATGTCGGTACTATTTGGTCATACATACAAATATTTTGTGTAAAACACTTATGAAATACGAATATTGTTAAAGTTATAATTAATAATAATATCAAATTGTGGCTACTGAATAAAAAAAGTATATCAAAGTTTTTTATTTCTCTTTTTTTTTGTGGCAATTTATATCACCGTATGCTAATCTTTCACATCTAAAACACTTCTTTATTTTTAGACCGAATTTGTATATGACAAAATAAGTTAATTGAAGCAGCCCAGCCCAGCCGCAATAATTCAGATATCTGAGCTATTAAGTAAAATGGCAAATTTAAAAGAGAATTTATTGCATATATTTTTATGGACGTAGCATTGTTCCCTTGAGGGGCCTATTTTTAAATATTACACCACAGATAAATATCGCGTTATCTCCCTCTTTCTGACGTAAACTGGCGAAACGGCTCACATTTATCTTATGTATAACTTTTACTTGGACTTTCCGAAACAGGCTTAGGAAGACGTTTGAAGTAGATCATGATTGCAAAGAAACCCTCACATTAATAAAAGCCTCACGTGTGTAACGTTTGGAAAACTGCTATAGATACTGTGTAGAGGTACTAGTGCCGTAAGTAATATTCGTATTCGTGAATATTTGCCAATACTCCCGAGCCGAGAAATTGTAACGTTCGGATATGTGTTTCAAACAAAATATTGACTAAAATACGGTTACAAAACCGTTTATGTTTCTATTCTGTTTATGTTTATATAATTTGTATACATATATAATGTTATTTATAACCCTTCAGCTTTAGGTCAAGCTTAGAATATAAGCAAGTTTAGTTTATTTATATGTTGTATAATTACCTGGAAACCAGTCTATGTGTGTTCAGCGATGAAAATTTATTTATTTTAAAACATTTGAGACTTTTGTTTTAAAATTAAATGAATTTCTATAATTACTAATGTGTGTATGTATATCTATGTTTCGCCGTATGTATTCGTATCATTATTATCAAATGTTTGTAAAAATATTATATAAACTTAGAGTATGTCACAATAACTATATTCTATTAATATTATTAATATTCATAACGGATAAGTTACATTACTTATTAAATTACTACTACTATTTATTTTTATCCACTAATCTGAACTCACACAGATTACATACCGTATGTGAGTTACAAAAATGTTATAAAACAAACATGTTTGCCTCGTAAAAGTAACAGAGCACCCTCACAGTTTGATGTTAAATACTTTTTAGTTAATTACGACACCCGTAACGCTTGAGTAAGCAATTTGGTGGGCGCCGTAGTTACGTCATAGCTCCTCTCTGTTTATCCGGGATCAAGCTCTACATTACGATGAAATGCTTTTACTCCGATAAGGCAACTTATCGACGAGTAAACCCGATCGAGAGTTTAATTATAGAAATATCCATGTAATAGTAGTGTTCTGCTTCGTCGCTTTACATTTAATTTTACAATATTGAATACTTATATTAAATACGACGAGGAACAATGCAAAGTTCCATATTCAAAATGTTTTGCAGGACCACTTTTCTTTGTCAGAATAAGCTTTATACATTACCGAGCAATTGCGAAAATGAAATTCATGTTTGCATGCAAATTACTTGACAGTTTAGCTATCATCCTAACACACCTGAGATTTCCACAAACTCTGCAGCAAAGAAAAATTCTTCGTCCGGTTTTAATGTTGTCATTTGGACAGGCAGAAAGGTCCACTTTTTGCATTGGGGTTTTCGTGCAAAATAATGTGACATTAATAAGTCTCACCTCCCTTTAAAGGGAGCCGTCACGTATGTATTTGGGTCAGCTCTTACATTCATGTCACTTTGATAAATAATTAGGGTTCTGTGACAAAAAGCTGAACAACGGTGGCCACATGCAACTCACATGTCGGACAGTTCATTAAGCATAATATTCTTGAAAGTGATGTAATTTATCGTGAGAAATTATTGTTTTTGTGCAATTAACTTTAGTTATCAGAGTCTGAAAAAAGGAGTGAGTGTAGAACTTGTGGTGCGCGAGTATGTGTCGCTCTTGACCGCTTTTTATTTAAATTGGGAGCGTACTGGTTACCCGTACGAAACGTGACCCATTTATAATTCATGTAGATTTAAGACTAACCAACTTACAGTGTAAGCGAGTAAAATAATTTTGTCAGAACATTTTCAGAATTGAATTTGTTGCTAGTATTCACAAATAGCAAAGTAATCATATGGAATAATTAATTATATCTTTACAAACACCAGTATGTATGAGCTTAATGAGGTAAAACTGAATGAATCCTCACCTTTTATGCCACCGGCACACCCGCATATTCACATTTGAAAATCTAATAATTGTCATAATATTATACAGGTTTATGTGGCACGTCGTGCATAAGCACAATCAAAACGAGCAAATAAGTAAAGTGTATACGGTAGAATCGAAATGTTCACGGGAAAATTTTCCTCTGAACATACGAACAGCCTTTATTTGCATTGGAGCGAAAATATTTAATCAGGCGTATAATCTTAGCGTTCCCTACGCTTTTGTGGTATAAACGTGTACCCACCAGGGCTTCACAATATTTCCTCTGCGTACGGAACGCTAGACTGTTGTGACGAGCACCGTCGTCTATTCTTTAGTTTTGTACAAATGTTGTTGTTGTATATAAATAAAATAAAATCTATTACTTTGTACAATTTATTTGATTGAAAGAAGAATGTACGGTTCATATATTATATTATTGTTATCTTGATTAATCCGACCGTGTTAAATATCTCCCTAACCTAAATTCAGTAACTAGCGTCAATATAAAACATATATAATTTATTTGTCTTTGTAAATAATTTATTACTTTTGGCGATTATAATTCGTGAACAACAGAATAACAACCTTATAAAAATTATAGAACCGTTCACTATTCAATTGATAGAAGATATGGATATTTGCTCTCAGTATGAGGCTGGCATAACAATCAGGTATCACGCTAGGCCTGTTAGGAGTATTCAAGCTGCCCTATTGCTATAAAATACATGTAGGAGGAGCCTTTAGAATAAAAAGCTCAGTATTACTGTAGGACTGAAACGGATCGTATAAATTGAGATAGCCTGACCCCTATCACTTTAGGTTCTAATATTATTATCGGTGAGTGGATTTACAGTTCACCTTTCCAAGGATCATGATTGTATGTTTATTGGTAGATCTACTCTAGCTCGAAGCTCTTGTAAAGAGCTGTCTAAGAGGAGTGGATGAATAAAGATTGTCTTTATTTCATACAGTAAACATGTAAGGCACAAACACAATAAATACGATACAACAATAAAATTTCTGCTACATTTATCAATCATGAGTTAACTAGCACTTAAAGGTTATATTGTTACACTATACTAAGTATCTAATAAAACTATACAATAGAAAAATAATAATTAATGACATTAGATATTAGAAGTAAGCCCGATAAATGTAATTAAGGTAATTTTGCATTCATAATTGCTTTATTCATATTCCCATAGATTCTTCTAAAATATTTTTTGGGTTATTATAACTATATATCAACAAAATATGTTGGGCGTGGATTTATTTACTCCATTGAACTACTACAAGTGCAATGTGAGGGTGAACTCAAGCCGATATTAGTTTTACAAGTTGGTGTATAATAAATGTTGGTGATGGGTGGTGATTTTATTCATAGCAATATAAAATATTATTCTATTTTTAACTCTGAATGGAGCCGCCTAGTTTGTGCAGTATCAGTAATACAATCTTTTGCTAACAAGTTACAACCATAATATATAAACATTAACATAAATACTAAGATACATTCATACACATAAACATACGCCTGTTACACAGCTGGCTTTTTGCATCATTCGTTTCATGACACTTGACGTTTTTGAGTTGCCTAAGCGATAATTTTACAAAATTATCGGACTAGGCATTTTCAGCTTCACACATTTAGTTTTTAAATATCTTTTATAATTACATATAGTAAGTTTTATAATTTACGTGGCCAGATTTATGTTATGGTTTGAGCTTTTCTCAATATCCAACTTTACAAAACAATGTGATGCTTATAAAAACACATTTGACACACATTCACACACAAGAAATTTTCATTATGTTATTAATCTTCTTCTCCCTAGCCTTTATTATTCCCAAGTCACTTGGGTTGGCTTTTCTAGTCTAACCGGATATGACTGGATATCAGTTTTTACACGGAGCGGCTGCCACCTGACCTCCGCAACCCGAAAGCTAACGATACAGTAAGGCTAGACCAGCGTCAGGATATTTTAGGGCACTGACTTTCCAATAACGACTGCCATAGATGTTCATGGCAGGCGAGACCGATTGCTTAACGTGCTCTCTGAGGCACGGAGCAGGCGAGAATTGTCAATCAATACGCACATAATTTCAAAAAGTCATATAACTTCCAAAAGTCAGAGGTGCGCGACGTGGGTTCGAACCCGAGACCCTTTGCATTGCAGTCTGTTGGTCTCCCCTCTGAGCTATCGCTGCTAATATATCGTTATGTTATTAATAACATGTATTATTACTAATCTATATGAATACGTTTAATACAATTTCTATTTAAACATCGGTCGTTTAGTATCCCGGATTCAATGCTTTAATTCGTCATTATTTCACCGTGGTTACTATTTTCGATAATTTAAGAGAAACCATATTTGGTGTAAAGTAAAAAAACTATACATGCTTAATATAATTAAATTCAGATACCTCTTCAAAAATATTGACGATATAATTTGTATGGTAAATACAGCGTTATCGGTTTTTTTCATACAAAACGGTAATTTTATATATAAAGAGGCATTAATAGATTTCAAAATTTCGTAGCCACACTAGGAACTTGATTACAGCACAAAATGCTTCACCATTTAGTTCTTAAAGCAAATAAAACGACAATATGAATTAGAAACGCCGAAAATCACAGTGCGAACAGTTGTAGTTTACCTTTACTATTAAATATGCGAAACTTAATTAAATAAACGCCACTAATGAATGAATAGAGTCTCGTAGACTGAATTAACGTTAGTACTGTAAAACCCGTAGAGATTACACGATGTAACACTCTGGGATCAGATTTAACATTAACAGTTACGGTGCCGATTAGTTTGTTATATTCCTTGTAACATGGAATATAACTATATTCAATGGCATACCAATCGTAACATAACTACTTATGAGAAGATTATGTACGTAAAATTTAGATGTTTTAATGTTTTCCAATTAGCGCATTGATGAAGATTGAGTAATTTATTTTGAGGTTCTGGTGTGTTTATTGCCTTGGACTAAATGTTATAAGTTATCGTGGAATATTGTTACCCTACGTGTATAGACAAGGCAACTACAAGCCGGTGACAAAAGTAGGTACTTACTGTGTATGATGTGATGTTCAGAAATTAATTATATTTTTGCTGTATTTAGCTGTCTACTTAAAACAAAAATTTACAATTAACATTGATTAAAATTATTATATATATATATGTAAAACTTCAGCTTCAAATCAAATCATAAATAATAATATTACTCCTATTTACCTAAACGACAGTTAAGCACGCGCCTCTTTTCAGTTCGAGATGCATTAGGCCATGATAGTCCGCCGCGTCAGCTCAGAGCAGGTCGGCAAATTTCACATATTTTCCAGAACATTATGGAGAACCGTGTGATATAAACAGTTTTGTTCGCGATATATTCTTTCACCGTTAAAGGTTTCGATAATTAACCATTTAATTAATACGCATATAACCTCGAAAGCAAAATCATATTCGCATTTATAGTATAAGTTAGGATATGTTTATTACGAAATAACATGGAGGCGGTCTGCGTAACACATAAATTGTGTCACAAAATGTGGAGTGTAAAAGGTGTCGATCATTCCAGCACTACAGTAGTCAGCGCTGCAGTTTATGTCTGGTTTATTTCCCAAAGAGGCTCGTAACACTAAAAAGAACTCTATCTTACAGCTACATATTTGTTATGGGCTCATCTTTGTTTTAGAACAACTTACTCTACAATACTAAAGTCCGAAGTGAACTGGATAAATATTGACAAAAAATATAAGGGCAACATAAAACACAAGAGAATACTTGTTTACCTATCTAACTACATGTACAATTTATTAAATAACCCGATGTATATAAAGCTATTTAACATTCCAAATAAAATATTATATGATTAAATTCATAAAAGCAGAACCAAATTGTCAGAGTCAGGATTAGTTTAGTTTTCATAAGTACGGCGAGAATTTATATGACGCCGCGTTTACGCAACAAACTATTGATCTATTTCAGATATAATCATTATACCTACCCTTTGTGGGATAATGCGTAAAGGTATCATCATTATTATGGCAAGCTCCGCCGGATAAGCCTACGGTTTGGGCGTAGTTCTATTCTCTTCCATTGCGGACTCGAGCCACTGTCTAGTATTTAGATAAACGTAATAAAGTAATACTGTACGTAATGTATGTAGGTAGGCAAGCCTCATACAAATTCGAGTGTACCTAATATATTATGCGTTATTCAGTTTCAATCTATCGATTTTACTTCGACGTTGTTAGAAAGCGGGACTTTTGCGATTTTCCGCGCCATTAGTGATGTGACAAACGGCGGTTTGTACTCACGATGTCGTTTTCGTCCATTACGACATTTCAAAGATCGAACATTCGTATTCGCTCTTTTAACTTCGATCAGATATCGCACTTATCTTCGCAATATCAAACACTTTTGTGGATAATATCTGTGATAAATACGACGAAGAATGATCTGTACTAAATAAAATGTCCGACAGTAGAATATATTCTGTCGACGCGTAATTTAAATAAAAAGAGTACGTTCCTCTCCTGTGAAAAACTTTTAAAATTTTCAGAGCGGCGCTGCTGGTAATTAAAAAGGCAAATGTTGTTATTAAACAATAAAAGGGTTGTTAAGTTAATACCTAAGTCTTTTGATTTAAACAGAAGATATTTAATTCTATTATATCTGGAATTCGATTATATTAATGCTTATTTACATAATCAAATTATATTATATTAGATCTTGCCCGCAGCTTCATCAGCGTTACTGTAGATTAGGTTAGTAACAGTAATTTCTGGATAAATTATACCCTTTTTATGTTCCCCTGACTACATGTATGCAAAATTTCATGATGATCAGTCGAGTAGTTAAACGTGAAAGTGTAAACAGAAGACAATATTCACATTAGTATTTATGATATTATAAATAGGATTTATTACTTTTTACAGTGCTTTTTCCGCTGACTATTGTATATAAAGAACACCTGAAATAACTACTTATGACGGACTAACGTGTGTTTGAAGTCCATAATATATGTTTGATATTTAATACAACAAACGAAAAAATCTTGTTTGATATTGTTGCCTTAATTTACATAAGTATATGACGTCTCATACACGGTGAGTATGTAATAAGTAAATATTTCATTTAAACATCAAAGCATTCCAATATGTTTGGTTTGGTCGTTTAATATTGCCTCCACGCGAGTGATTTTCAAACGTTTCACTGTAACTTGTAGCCATTCAACGAAGTAGTTTAGACGAAATGAGGTCCAACAGCTTTTATAAAAATGATTTTATGAAAGTAGTCCACGCTATAATGCACTTAACGACATTATCAGACGCATCATTTTTATTTGTCAATCAAGAGTCAACCTATTATTATTATTATTATTCTATCACATACACACAACACAATCTAGCCCAAACTAAGCAGAACTTGTACTATGGGTACTAGACAATGGCTTAACATACATATATACTTTTTTTTTGTAAATACATACATATTATAATAGAAACACCCAGACCAAGACAAACATCCATGTCCATGCACACAAATGTTTGACTTGTGCGGGAATTGAACCCGCGACCTCAGGCGTGGCCGTCGGTTACACTAACCACTACGCCATCGAAGATATCTTCCAAAAAAATATTAAAAAATTAAATAATAAATGAGTTTGTATCATTATGAAATTACCTATAACATGAGACCTAAGACCATAATATCTAGCCAATGGTTGAGGCTCAGGCTATATTTTCTAAGACTCAGACTCGTGCTCGAAAGGTTGCAGTTGACAATCCTATCTATTGCTTTATTGCTCTGACCTTACTCTCAATAAAGTCACCTCTTATTATGAAGATTGACCTATTAAGTGGCACTGGTACACCGGCGGCAAGACGCCACACCATAATAGGTTTTCGATTATGTCTGTCATTCCAACAATTGACAGTTTAATAAGAATAAAAGTACCTCTGTTCATCTCACAATGCTAGCACCAGATGGTACAGTAATATAATATATAACCGTAATAGTTTGAACTTCAGGATATAACAATGTCTTTTAAGTTTTATTCGAGTAAAATATGGTACGATTGAAGCGTGGGTCGGACAGAAAGGGGATATCATGATACAGCGAATTCGATTTGTGGATAGATTGAGTACGGACAATCTCCACAATGCCTGACACACTATTATATATCTGAGCTTATACTGCTACAGAAGTGTAGATAAGCGAAATGATTTCCTAGATAGTTTTAGATTAGTCCGTCATAATTTATAACGTTTTAGACGTAATGATAGATAGCTTTGAGTTATGTTGCAATTTCAATGCCTGAGGTATGAATGTCAATATAAATTGATTTATTTATTTCTATTATATAAAATTGTAGGTATAAGTTATATTAGTATAAATTTAGTTCTATGTATGTAATGATAATATTTAAAGTTCATTAATAGCTTAGTTGGTAAATCGACGATGAGATCGCAGGTTCAACTCCTGCTTCATGGATTGTCTATTTTACGTTTATAATGTTCATAAATTTACCGTAACACCGAAATACTTAAAATAGGTACTTTAATAAAATACTAAGTTAAGAAAAATACGTGATTGAAGAGGCCTTAGATGGTGTAGGCAGCAGCATAGCAGTCATATCCATATTTCGACCATTATATGTTGCAAGTAATAAGCGTTAAGTGGAATGTTATCTTCCGGGCATAGTTATAGCATAGTTAACCAGGTATCCACAAATAAAACATGTCAATGGAAGAATAAGGAAATTGGGATGCATATTTAAAACGCTAAGATATGTCGCCCCAAAAACATTAGTTAACGAATTAGGCCTCAACAGAAATATTTTAAGAGAAATTTATGTGGCTCTTGTGCAATCAGTGCTAGTATACTGTATTTCTGTATGGGGCGGTGAGTCTAAATCTAATATTTTATTCCAGTGGAACGAGGACAGATGAGCCTAATAAAAATTATGTATTTTAAAAAGATGAGACATTCTTCTGAAGGTCCCTATAATATTAATGACCTTCTCTCTGTTAGAAAACTATATATAACTAGTGTAGTTTTAAAAACATACATGTCGGATCGGCAGCGTTTTATTAAGTCCTTATCAGCTATTTTATAGAATCAAAGCACGTGGGCGTGCAGTGGAAAGTGTTGGTTTCAATTAATAGAAACACGTAGGTAGTCAGATACCTTGTATTCGAATTCAAATAACAACTACTTCACACTAAGAGCACTTAACACTATGAAACGTGAGATAGTTTCTACGAGGTGTGCACTGGTCGACGGTAACACGTAGACTCAGCTCTGTTCGCCCCTCGCGCTGCCTCGTAGACTCCGTCTAGCGCCGCTAGATGGCGCTGGCGTTCCGCCTTAATGCCTTTCTGTGTCACTAGATGGCGCTAGTGTCCCAATTAACAGTATTGCCGTTCCAACATACAAAACTATTCCCTATGATGCAGACATTTTATCAAAAAGACGTCAAGATTAAATTGTATAAATTACCCTCTACTACTTACATGAATATAAAAGAATTCTAGAAAGTTGGTTAAAATCCCTTACTTATGTAGAAACTGAAGCACTCTTGCAATTCAAATTATAACTCTAAACTCTTAATTTTACTAACTCATTCCCACACACCCATACACTCACACACAAGCACGCGCGCGCGCACACACACACACACACACACACACACACACACACACACACACACACACACGAACACACACACACACGAACACACACACACACACATATACATGCACGCACACACACACATACACACATATCAATAATCATAGGTAGGTAATAATTTTAAGATCTATTCTAAACATAAGAACAGTTTTTATCATGTCTTTGTGACTTATAATTTCTATTATTTTCATTTAAGTTCCTAAATAAATTGAACACAATTATGTACCAACTCTGTAACAAGCATGCTATGGAAGAGCGTAGCCTCCTAATACAGGAATTGTTTGCTTAAAAGGAAGCTCCAATCACAAACATTGTTAGATATACACATTTTTGGTAACGAAAAATATTTTGTATTTGTATTTAGCTTGAGTCTCCATATAGCCTCTGTTAGTTTTGATTCCATTTGTACAGAAGTACAGATACAAGTAAAGATTGCGTGTTTGAAGCATACATGTATTTTATTAATAATAATAGAGCTTACAGCCTGGCTCACACCACTGAATCAAGAAATTAGTTCTGGTTAGTTAGTCCAAGGAGATTTGTGGAAATGCTTAATATAAACTAATAATTATTTGATGTTTTTCGTATAAAATATGATGTAAAGTTGTAGCTATGTACATAGAAATATCATTTAAAATTTAAATTAGTGTAAGGCCGTCGGACTGAACTGCAGATGTCTTCAGTTTGATCTTAAGGTACGCACCTCTGACTTGTTGAAGTTATGTGTGTATTAATTAAAGGTAAACGTCCCAAGGAAGGCTGCATGTCTAAGAGTTCTACATATTGTTTTGAAGATGTGTAAAGTGTGTCAACCCGCACTAAGCCAGCGTGGTGGACTATGGTCTAAAACTAAGAAGAGACCCGAGCCCAGCAATAAGACAACTTCTATTATTATTTATATAAAGTTATTTGATAGTCCTATAGCTAAATGACTAAAAGACGTGCCCCATTGCTTTTCAAATAACTAAAACGGCTAGTTTCTTTTGCTCTTCAATAGACTGAAGCCGATAAGTTTAACTAGGTACTAAGAGATCTGGTTTCCAGGACTGGATAAGTTTTAACTTAGCTCGACTTACGCAAATAGTTTAACAGAAAAGCAATATTAGTACTAACTTCTGTGACAGTCTAGGATTGCGTCACTTAATCGTTAGTATAAAGACGGTGGATTGCTGCCAAGGCATTTAACAACTTTTGTACACGTCATACGTTAAATTTAGCCTACTCAGGTCCTATGATTTAGTCCTCCCCGATTAAACATGAAGATACCTACCATTCATTTGCTTTTGTTTAATATCGCGGTAATTTTGTCGTCGCGGAGCACTTAAACATATTTAAACAACGGACACAAATAAAACCCAGACTCGTAACAACTACTTAATATAATGCTAAGTAACGAGTCTTACTTGCGATAAAGTTATTAAAAGGTAAAGAATACCTATTGATTGCCTGACATTTCGACCGACTTGCATCGATCGTGGTCACGGGTTGACGATCGATACAAGTCATTTTAAATTCTTTATCGCGAGTAAGATCCGAACAGACTTAGCATTATATTAAGTATGTGTATATGATAGTCTAAAAACGTTTATCGTAACAACTATTTTTGATTTACACAAGTTTTTGTTCGGTGCCTATCGGACCCCAAATACTCGACGTAGAAGCGGTGATGAGGCGACCATTTAATCTACTACGTCACTCGTGTAGTCTGTGGCGCAGTCAATAAATGATTATCAACATTTATAATAATGTAAAAAATATTTTATTATTAATGTAAAAATACTTAATTCACCCTATCATGCTAAACTTTCTTATTTTGATCGATAAAGGTTCAGAAACGTATGTTTATGTATGGTGATAAATCAAATAGAACAGAATTTAGCGTATTAATTAATAATCACTTCGCCCTAGCCTTTTTTATTCCCAAGTCACTTGGGGTCTGCTTTTCTAATCTAACCGGATTTGGGTATATGTGGTATTCTGGATATCAGTTTTACACGGAGCGGCTGCCACCTGACCTCCGCAACCCGAAGGCTAATGATACCCAAAGGCTAGACCAGTGTCAGGATATTATAGGTCACTGACTTCCCAATAACCACTGCTATAGATGTTCGTGGCAGCCGAGGCCGACGGCTTAACGTGCTTTCTGAGGCACGGAGCAGGCGATAATTGTCAATCAATACGCACATAATTTCGAAAAGTCATTTAACTTCCGAAAGTCAGAGCTGCGCGACATAAGTTCGAACCTGACACCCTCTGCATTGCAGTTTGTTGCTCTCGCCACTGAGCTATCGCTCGCTAATTTGTAATTATAAATACACGAGACTAAACGATATAAATACGTTAATTTCAGTAGCAATTAATGTGTTTAGTGGACTATGAACTGTGTTATCAATTAGGTAATCAATAAAATCCAGTTCCACATAAACACAAGTACTTATCATAAAACTGTTTTATGATATATAATTCCGAATAATAAATATTACGTTATAATAATTTTATAATTACGTTAAATTAATACATTTTTATTTTTTACGATATTAATCTTATAAGTATTATTATAATAAATTTTATTATAATCATGAATATAACTTCTTCTTCTTCTTATTAAATGTTTATATTTGTAAATTTATCTATTGATGTTATAAGTTTGAAGCCCTTGAACGTATTTGACATCGAAGCATTTCTTGTGTTGGTGTAATTCAGCTATTATATTAAGTAGAGACACTTTCACACGCGGGCGTGCATACAGAGACGTCGGCGACGTCACAGTTCTCTAAATGTGTTCGTATAATTTTGTCGTAGTATGTGGCATAAAAGCCACCTAAGGGGCTCAAGGGAGCCGCAGAGACCGGCGCCGGAAGGACGTGCCATAGCGCAGCCCGCTACCGGTGCCGGCCGCCATCGTCACTTCCGCCGCACTGAGGGGAATTATTTTAACGCCAGTAGGAGCTTATTCGAGCTCCCATTAAGCAATTACATTAAGGGCCTTTGATGCAAAGCTTTTTTCATTGCAACATGTGCGAACAGCGATGCTCAATAGAGCTTCGCTGTTATGAATAGACTCCCGGCTAAAATAACGAGTGGCGCTTCGAACTCTACGTATCGGTTGACGGTGCATGATATTTACTGCTGCTTCTAACATTAAATTGTGTAGCAGAATATATTTTTCACTTCGTTACATTTTCACTAGTGATAAATTGGAATACGTGTATTTTTCCGCTTTGTTAAAAGACACTGATAGATCTATAAATATATTATATACATATATTCTCAATTAATAATGTCAGTAACGTAAATCGTTTTACAAATAGTTATTATAATGTCTGGCGCCTGCGGCCTGGTATGCTGTAGCACTAGACGCTCGTCTATGGTGGTGCGATGATATACCTAGAGAGACTGGTAGTAGTAGAAAAAGCCGTTACAGGCAAGACTTTTGTCCCGTGCTAAATATCACAGGCTGATTATAGTGATAACGACGATGATATAAGACGCACAGTATCCTTTCTAGCATATAATTGTCAATGTTTACTTCAGCTTTAAATTCTCTAAATAGGTTGCTAATTGCCTGATTTACTTTGAGTTCAAGCAACTTCTAAAAACACATTTTCTTTCTTCTTCCTTTTTGATATCAATAAAGTAGACATAAACACAGTAAGTATTAGATAGATTTACTTAAGATTCAAGGAACACTAAAGCATTCAACTCATTATTTATATTTATACTAACATAAGGTAAATAAAACCTAGTCTCGAGCGTATGTGGTCTACAGATCGAAGCACTTTGTAAAAAATAATGATACATATTTGCTATTGAATATTATTTTTCATTTAGAATAGATGACGTATAAATAAGCGCCCTCCGTTTGCTCTTCTTTGCCAATTGCCTGTAGGTATTGCGCTTACATATGCCACTAATATTGCCATGATTCTGTGAATTCTAAAACTTTCTAAAACATTGCTCTGTACTCTTGTCCTATGTCTTGGGTTAATTTCAAGCGATGCAAAGTTAATCAGTACAACGTTGATACTGATAGGGATTTAGCCCCGCTAATAAGATCTCAGCAGCTCTACTCTTTGTTTAAAATTTGCTATAGCTGGATGTATAGAAAGCTGGCAGTCATTATTTATTTAATCGAATTTGTATTACAGTGTTTTAGTAAAGGAAAATACTGTAATCATGATTGCATGTGCTGAGCACTGATCAATTGGTCTACTTAATAAATTTGAATGCAAGGTCAACTAAAGGGATTCATATAAAAGATAACTAATTTACATATTATTGCGTATATTTAGATGTAATTCGTATTCATGATTTCATCATTTGAAAAATAGCATCATCGTAGGTAATTGTGAATCGGGCACAAACTAAAAAGATATCGCCGTGTGTATCGGTGGAATTTGCAATGTTGATCGAGAATAGATTAGTATTTGAACATAATTATAGCAATCACCTTAGCTGAAAACGAGTTCCTTATACTTTGGCGTAATGCTATGTAATTCAGTAATACATATATTTAAATTATCATAGGCTTATATCTATAAAAAGATAGGCACAGTTGTACTACAATCACATTCGCCAGCTATAGTTTTAGGCCCGCGCTATAAGGATCGAGCTTATCAACATAGTCTGATCACAATAGACACAAATTAATTGCGAGATTCTCGTTGTCGGTCTCACGGGCGTTGGTGATTAAAGAGAAAATCTCAATACATACATAAACAGAAAATTACAACATTTATAAATATATAGGTTGTATTCATATTATAAATATGAATTTGAGTTTGTTTGTTTGTTATACTTTCGCGCCTCAACTTGTCGACCGCTTATTATGCAATTTAGCGTGCACGTTTTCAAGGGTACAGAAAGGACATAACACCTGAAAACGTGTATGCACTCCTTCCTTGTTTTAGACGAAAAGTACTATTAAAAAAGGATTAGAATCTAGATTTACGCGAGAGCAGTTGCGGGCAAAATCTTGTTATTATATCCAAATGCTTGTTACGAACCAATAGGTTGGAGTAACATTACTTCGTTACGTCAACATGAGTTGAACGCCGGATTTCACCAAAAGGAAAACGCTGCTAAATATTAAGATCACTTAGTTAATCCTAACAAAGAAAACGATGTATATAAAATCAAAAGGGATCTTTTCGACTTTTATTTCCTTTGTTTGGCGACAATGTATTCGGATCATTAAATTTTGGCAATTACAGCTCCTTCCTTCTCACATCGAAAGGAAAAAGTAACTTTGGTGTTGGTAAAGAATTACCTTTATTAGGTAAAAATCGTCGTGTCTGTATTTACTTGGTACACGCCATTACAACAACAAACAAGCAAGTCAGTTAAATAAAAGCGAACGGCTAACTGGAAGAAGACCGATTGTGTACATGACTCGAATTTTGTATGTAATAAGGATTTATGTTCTGTAGATTCATTTAATTGTCAAATTACGTTTACGTCGCTATTAAGAGTTGGCCTTTTTGTGATTTTTGTTTAAATTTAGGAATTGGGCACGATTATATAGCGTGTAATATTTAGCTGTAGTCATTATGTCAGCGTTCTTTTGTAGTGGAGCCTGTGAAATCATGACAAACGTATGAAAATTGTTGGTTCATTTCATTAGAACAATTTACAAATTGTTTATAACCATATATAAGGTTTAATAGTACTATTTATTTGAAGTTTATATTGATAACAGTTGAAGATGAATAATCCTACAAGGATTCAAATAGATAAATATGATTATCACAATTGTTGATATGATATTCAGATTAATCTATTTATTTTAAAATATCCTTGTTATATCGAAATAATAATTGACATTATATATATAGGTACTTATATAGCCCTCGTTTATTCTTAATCGACTTCAAAAAAGGGGATGTTCTCAATTCAACTGTATTATTTTTATGTGTCATCATAACTTTTTCTAGGTGAACCGATTTTGATGAATAATTTTTTATTTGATAGCTGGATTGCTGCTTTTCGTTTGGTCACATTTGAATTTGATCAATATGTGACCAGTAGTTTTTGTGTTATTATCTTAATAATGTGTATTTGGTTGATTTCGGCTACATTGATGATGTTCTCGTTTTATGTCGACCGAAAATGAACAAAAGAAAACTACTGTGTAGGATGGTTTGAAAGCGCATCGTAGTATTTTGTGGTAGTCCCATTCTAATTTGGTGCTATTCTGATAAAGATCTTCGGTGTTATCAACGGAATTCTTTAATAAATGACAACAGATCTACCTTGATTGCTGCAATCACATACATATATGTATACAGGGTGTAAGGGACGGTGTTCCGAAAACGTTGCACAATCGTTTGTCCATAAGATTAGTACACAACTGAATGGAATTCAAAAATAAAACGTACGATTAAAGTTTTATGCTAGTACATTGTAATTTACACTACGCAATGTATTGCTACCAATGCAATGTGTCCGCCCGCGCTATCGTATCGCGCTTCTCGCGCGACGCGCACCAATACTACGCGCGCTCACATTATCTTACGGAGCCCGGATCACCTATTTTAGTACTAAAAATCGGATTGTACAATTTTATTACTGTACTTCCAAAAATTTGACTCCACTCTGCGACGAAGTCGGAAGATAACTCATCCAGTACAGTTGTCAGGTCTTGCTGTAGAAAATCCAAGTAACGGGGTTCATTCATGCGCTCCGGTAAAAAGTGAGGGCCTAAAATTTTGTTGTTATAGACCCCCGCCCATACGTTTACCGACCAACGCGTTTGGTGTCCCGTTTATTGGAATGCACGTGGATTACTTCGCACCAAAACGTGCGAGTTACGTCGATTCTACATGCCATTCCGAGTAAACGTGGATTCGTCAGTCCAAATTATGTGGGATACAAAACTTGGATGTTACCGCTGGTGATTCGTCAACCACCTGCAGTATGCAACACGCCGAACTTGGAACTTTTATGCACAGTCCAGTGCGATACGCGAGTTCCGTGGTTACGTCGCAGAAGTTTAGCGGTGGTTCGCGTACCAAGGCGTGGATTACGGTGAACGGCATCGAGAATTCTTCGCTCAGTGGAAACTCTAATCGGCCTTCCAGAACCCTCCTGATGCGGTACTTTGGGTAAATTATCCAGTACTCGTTGATACGCACAAGTAATCACACGGCTGTCCATAAGGTGACGTGCGTCAGGATACCGCTGGATGTAAATGCGAAGCGCCAACGAAGCATTGCCTCGTGCCTCCCCGTATGCCATGAGTATTTGTCCATATTTGCGTGCACTAAACGGCTAACTCATTATTTATTAGGTACTAACACAACTTTGTAAGTATTTACACAAAAAAGTTATAAACAAAACAAAAACGTTAACAAAATGCAACGAAAATAGTAAACACTCGCGAATACGAGAGATTACGTCAAGTACTTCCGATTCCTGACAGTAGCGTGAGCGAACTGAAGAAAAATAAATTTCTTTTAATAAATTTCAGTCGTAGTCATAGTAGATAGGTATGAGATAAATCTATCTATGACAGTTATCGACTATCGATTAATTTTATACTTATACATAGTAATAAACTGTTTATGGCTAATTCTACTAACAAATTTTTGTTACACCTTTGTATTTTAATAGTTAAGTAAAGATTTACTAGATTACATTACATTGTTTGAATCGCTGTATACAAAAAGCAATTAAAACAATTAGATGGTCTTTTACATTAATTATTATTAAAAGTGATTAAATAGACTCGTACATGTTTACGATACGAAATATCAAAACAATTAATATATTTTTACATTTAAAATAATAATGGGTATTGTAAAGTGAAAGTAGTATAATATTTAATTATAGGCTACTTTAATAATTACAATCTTTTCAATCTACGTCACAATAAACGTGACTAATTTAATAATAAATAGTGCTCGTTCATGTAAACTTTACTTCTGAAAGGAAAACAACTGTTTTATTTATTAACCTATCCCGCTTTGGTTAATACCCTTTTTTTCGATATCGATCATTGATCATAGATCTGACCTAGTTTAGTGGTAGTATGGTGCGGGCGGGTTTTTACACAGCACACTATTGCCGGTGCGTAAAAAAAGTTTGTTGCGTTGGTCATTGCCTTGTCCGCGCGAGATCAGCTGATTAGTTCAACTGTGTTTATTTTGTATGTTTGGATTACATAGCTGTTTTTCGGTATTATGTAGTTTTTATTGATATTATCTAGTATAATGGATCGTTTACTCGCTAATCATTATCAGTTAGAAAAATGTGAAATTTTGAAAGAAATGTCGTGAATTTTCCGGTGGAAAATTCCTACGTTTTCCAACTCAGAATGATGGTCCAAAGCTAGTATTTCTGTTTTCGGTGAACCGTCACTTACACCCTGTATGTATTGCTTACACAATTTCAAAATAGTTTTTTGATAGCATTTAATAGTATTAGGATTATGTGCAACTGTAAAACTCAACAAGGTACACACAAAAAAGCTATTAACAAAATTATTTCCATAATACAACTTAATAATAATAATAGGGCCTCTTCACGTTGGACCCATGTCTCCGTGTATGCCTCCCAAAGGGCCAGGTATTTTCTAATATAATATGTCAGAAAGTACCTGTGATAAGAGAAACATAATAATAATAAAACCCCTCAGGGGCAGTCTTTATCTCATCATGAGACTAACGCGATATCGGAGGGCACAGTACACAAGCTTTTAAACAATACACAATCGAGTGTGCTCGACGCCATATCGCGTCACCGGGGTTTGACGTGTACAAATTTGAGCGCTGATCGGATGCCGTCCGGCGTATACGGCGGTATTTGAGAGGTTAAACGACTAACTTCGCCTTGTGATTTAAACAAAAAATGTATCACCAGGCTAAATGCAAGCGCTCAAACCGCAGGGCAGCTTGTGGCGAGCTGAATGTGTGTGGCGACACTGCGGTCCTGAATGCCTCAGAGAGTTGGTTAGAGCCTCGTCCCCGGCTTGCCGTTACTGGCTGGCTGGGGTGGAACCACAAGAGCGCCCGTAGGTCTTTCAACTCTGGCTTGCCGGCTTGGTGGCTTGGTCGGCCGGTCAGAGGGGGGCCGCTAGAGCTATATGCTTGGCGGTAGATGTGTCACTTTCAAGGGCATAACTAGGAGAAACCCGCTCCTGGTCTCCGTTGTCACGAGACCGCACCGGTGTTGCCCTCTGCTGCTGGCTTGTATGCCTATGGTAGCTATTCAGGGGGCCCATCTAGTGAGTTGGCGAGTCACCGCCTGCCCATCCGATTAATGCTATTAGAGTAGACAGGGCAGACGCAGTTTTTCATCCATAGTCATCAATATACCAGTCCATAAAATACCCATCCCCATAGCCAAGACGTATTAGAGTACATATGTAGCAAAAGTCCTACGACTGCTGCGGCTGATGCCACCGTAGGTGTTCCATCTCACTTTATATTAAAACTCTCGAAGGGCCTCTTCACTTTGGACCCATATCTCCGTGTAAGCCTCCCAAAGGGTCAGATATTTTTCTAATATAATAGAAAAATATGTGATAAGAGAAACATAATAATAAGTTTATTTACCAAAATAAAGGATTGTAGTAATGGTTCTGTCTTATTTTCGAGTTCTCCTTAATACAAATTATTTAATAATCTAGCTAGGAGAACAGTGCAGTTGACTCATGAGATTGTAGGTTAATTTAGTATACTAACTAGAAAATAAGACAACAATTGTACTACAATCCTTTATTTTAGTAAATATACTTATTATTATTAACTTGTGGTATGACGCTGAAGCCATTAGGCACCGGAACTCCGGAATAAAACATAACACCCTAGCCGTATTTGGAATTATTATGAGATGCACTATGGCCAAAAATGATTTAAACGGTATATCCCGATTTTCCCTGTCCAAACATTTTTCATGTAAGCCCCCATTTTCGAAAGCCTATTTTTGCGCTCTACACAAATCTCTTTTGAAATGGCCCTGGAAGTAGATTTTCTATTTCAAGATGGCGTTTCTTCCTTTCTTCGTTTGTCTCATTTAAACGGCGCTGTCTCATGTCAGCACCGCGTTTAGTAGGTCTACCCATATTCAGACAAATAAAAACAGGTATAAAACTTCAGATTCACTTAAATCGAGAATTTATTTATTTGTAGAATCCTTAAAAGACAATCAAATTGTAAGGATAATATAATGTACAATTATTGTTATTTTTGGAGTCGGTGTCAGCCAAAGTAGGTTTATAACTATTTAAGCGTGAGATGTCTTACTATAATTAGGCTTTTAATTATGTCGACATTAGAGTACCAGACATAATATTGTTTATAAGTATTTATGACTTAACTGTTTAACATAATTCTGTCCACTGCAGCAGCAATTGCACTACTATCTATGAGAGTAGGTGACTTTCTATAAAACTTATCATGTTCATAAAAGCTGGCACTGACGACTTACCGTTGTCTGCGAGGCACGGAGGAGTATAACATTTTTGTAAATAGTCACCCATCTATAACACGATGGTAGCCATTTTGGTTAATAAATCACCCCTTATACCGATGCTACTTAGTTTTGTTTTTAGGATATCATGATCAATTCGGTCGAAAGCTTCACTATAATCGGTATAAACTACATCGACTTGTGCTCCATTGTACATCTTATCAGTTATGAAGTCATTTAAAAGCGCAAGATTAGTAACCGTTAACAGCCTCTGAAAAAACCATGTTGTGCAGAACTAAATGAATCCTTCAAGGCTGCGTAAACTTGATCACACACTAATCTCTCGAAAACTGTGGCCAAGGCACAGAGTTTAGGAATTGGGCTGTAATTTACAAACTCTGTTTTGGGGTTTTCTTTAAAACAGGCGTTATAAAGGCCTTCTTCCAGATTTGAGGCACAGTGCAACTAGAAAGGGATTTATCGAATAATTATGAGAGTTTGGCAATCATTGTTTGTGTGTGTACATATATCATATGATATATATACACACACACACACACATATATATATATATATATATATATATGTCGGAGGAAGCTATGAGTCGAGTTGATTATTGTTTACCCGTATAATTATCAATATAAAGTCTCGCATATTACCCAGATGATGCCCAATAAACCCGCTACCACTACTGACCTTGCCATAGAGAACAATACTTCTCCGACATTATATGCATATATATATATGTGTGTGTACTATGTATTATATACTTTTATTTTATTTATTTATTAATTTAATGTTGCTTTCCCAACACGTGCAGAGAGTCAGGTTTAACAATTACACATTATTACATGGATAAGAAAATAAATATTTACATAAAAGTTAATATCAAATAACAAACAAATTTAAAATAATATCAATAAATATAATAATAATAATTCATTCAATAAAACTAATTATTTAAAAATTCAGAGCAATTCTTTAAAAAATTATACATTTGATTAAAAATAAGTCAGCACTTGGTTGGTTAGCGATCAGAGCATTGAGTGTACAAATGGCCTGACAAGTAGGAGCGAATTGTGCGGTGCACGTGCGTACAGTCAGCGCCACGAGCAAACGGCGCGAGCGCAGTCGCAAGTACTGATTCGGTACAGACAATCTGCAACGTGATAACGCTTCAGGATTGTCTATCTTGCCATTGAGCAACAAATAGTAATGAGCCCTAACGGTCAATTTTAGTCTCAGTTCGAGAGTGTCAATACCCACCATACCCGACACGAATAGAGACGGGTTCACGTATGGATAATATCTGTACAGATTTTATAAAGAAAACGGGCGAATTTCCGCTGCACCCGTTCCACCAATAACTTATATTTCATTTCGTGTGGGTCCCAGATGGCAGAGTTATACTCGAGCTTGCTACGAACAAATGCAAAATATAATGTAGTAATCGCTTCCCTACTACTGAAGCGAGCAGATATAACAAAGCTTATAGGCTTGACTGCACATCGTAGTATCGTGCATAGCCCAAGTCGCGGATTTCTGCTACGCGCTCCAGCGGAGCGCCTGAGAGTGTACATATACACAAAGCAGATTGGTGTAGGTGAGCAAGTAAGTGTGATGGTTATGCACTTTGACACATTAAACCCTAGGTGGTTGCGCTCAGCCCACGCTACAACACTGTTAATATGTCACTGAAGCGCTTCGCAGTCATGCGCGCTTTTAACGCCCAGAAATAGTTTCAAATCATCAGCAAATATAAGGCACCGTGCCGAACTCACTACCTCCGGCAGGTCATTGATCATTATCAAGAATTGTGTTGGGCCCAACGTACTTCCCTGACGCACGCCAGAATTTGTCACATAGGATTCCGACTGACATCCTAACATTTGAACATATTGTCTTCTATTGTCAAAATAGCTGTGGAATAATCGTAATAAAATAAATAAGTAAATAAATAAGTAATAAGTTAGGAGCAAACCCTACAGCTGCAAACTTGCTTTAAAGTACATAAACTCGGACGCGGTCAAACGCTTTTTTGAAATCAACGTATGACATGTCCACCTGCCTATTTTGATCCATTTCTGTGACGGAATAATCAATGAAATTGATTAGATTAGTGGTGGTTGACCTACCTACTTTGTAATATGTATTATTTATTTATTCAATAGGGAAAACCAACAGCTATATAAGCAGAGGATTATGTGATTATGCTAAGGTAACATAATGCCAATTACAGGTATCCACGCACAGATTATTTTTCTAACGTTTACAGGAGACTACATAGGAGAATGCCAACTGGCATTACAAAATATGTAATCTATGAGAAAACTGAAGTTCCAGCTGCCATCTTGCTATGTTACATTTCGTGTTAAATGGATCAAATGAGAATTCTTTGCACAGTTTATTGAAATCTTTAATTGCTCGCACAATGTAAGAATTTTGCTTGTAGTTTGAAAGGGAAGGTGTAAGAGATATGGATATATTATATCTAATTGACTTACAGGTAACATTAAAATGCAGTTTGTAAAATATGTCAGGGCATTCCAATTCATTGTTTATATTTTTTATAATAAAGTAAAGTCAGCTAAGCGACGACGATTTACATGAGGTTGGATGTGGAATTACCAACAGTCGGACAGACTGTTTGGCTTTATTTTCTTTCTGACTGTTTATGTAAATATAGTCAATGACGGCAATAGATATGCCCTTTACTACGTTGAACCTAAAGTGTAGCGGGGTTATACAGGCATCTAATATTGAAGCTTTATTTATGAAACTTATTATAGAAGAAAAATTTGTTTCGTATTTATAACGGATTTCATCTCAAGCTGTTACAATATTAATTAACACAATGTCGGTAACACACTTGTATATTCAAAATACTTATGTAACATACTAAAGAGATATTATAGAAATAAACTTCAGGACCACGAGTTACCTTTAGAAAAGAGTACAGTTGTAATATTTTACACTAGATGTCTCTCGCGGTTTTGCCCACGTTTGTGATTTCTGCTCCACTCTCGTGGCTCATACCATAATGTTATACAGGGTTTCCGGTAATTAATGGATAACCTGGAAATGTCTTATAGAGGAACTGATGGCCGTTCAGAAAAAAAATTATAAAAATCTATCCTAACTACTACCTGAGATATGTTTTTTTTAATTACTATGTATAACTTTCTTGTATACTACGACCATAAATGAATGAAATCTTCTAAAATAAATATAATATTGGAGTTTCCAATGGCTCATTATTATTATCTATTCGTGTGTAACGAAATAGTAACTTGATTTGTGTGCGTGTCGAGAAACGTAATTACATGATGTTTATGCACACATATAAACTATTAAATCGGTTTGTTTTTGAGATTATAGTATGAAAATATATCATGCATTTTGAAAATGTAAGCTACTTAGCGTCGACTTACTTACAACTCGCTTCACGCGGTGACATGATAAAACTAAATATATATGATAAGAACATATACATTCTATTTAGTAGAAATCAAAAGAATTTACTTGGTGACCTTGCCGCTATCATTACGCTGGGTATTGGGTGTACAAGCAAACAAAAAGAAAAAGACTCACTCACTTGCGAAATAAATATCCCTGCATCACGAAGGACCTGAATTTGTATACACAAACTAAATGAACCTTGTAGTTAGAAACAACGCCTTCTTCCCTTTAGTATCACACAAAAGTGCATAGACAGGCGATTAGTAATTTTAAACGTGAGCACCTTTCCTAGAATTAAAATATTAATTATATTATCGAATATAATAATATCCTCCATATAGAATATATCTTGGAGCCCACAGCACGATTACAGTAATGTTATCTAACAGTATTCTATCTTCATACAAACGGTCGGAACGCGAGTACTTAAGCGCTTCGAGGTTGGTATACACTCGATACACAACTAGTCGCGAATTCGCGAATGCGCCGCAGCGATGAACGGACGGTGTGATGGTTTTGTAAGCAGTAAGCGTACGATTTGTTAATATTTGATTGAAATAAGTACAAGTATTTGTATAATAATTACGGCAAAGTGTAATTGTAAGCAAAAATATTTTTAATTAAAGTTTTTATCCGAATACAGAATTTTTATACTAACAAATTTAACAATAAAGCTTTTCGTACGTCTCATTCGAGACGCAAATATTTTTCAGTCTCAAGTATATAAGATTGTTTTTTATTAAATCTACTAATCATAAAACATACATGATTTTTATTGAACACTTCCTACTTCATTCACAACAATTTTTATTTTTAAATAAAATATATAATATTTACAATCACTAAACTAGAATGCAACTCAAGTAGGTAGACGAAAGGTTGGCAGCCCTCTCGCGGGTTTGCGGTTCGCGCGGCTGTAGGTAATTATTTCAAGGATAGAACCGAGTTACAATACTGTCCGATTACATTACCGTGGCACGATGTAGCATGTATCTCGGAGAGTGTTAAAAAATAACTTCATATCTGTGATGCCAAATATAATCTTGGAGATACCAAAGGTGTCGGTTTGTATTTTACCCATATGTTATGTATATGCTACGTTTTCAAACCTCACATACTGATAATTTCCTAAACGAAAACCCAATAACGCTTTGCCTGATGCAATGTTTTATATTTGCGTAAGAAGTATGTAATTATATTCTTCGACAAACACAAACCGTGTAATATTTGTCATTACGGACGAATAGACAATCCTAAACAGGACTTCCAAACCAGTCGAATATGCAAGCGTAATACAGTGCCACGGAATTTAAAAGCACTTTTTTATATTTAGTTATTTTGTCTCCTGGCTTTGCCCGCAATATTACACACATGTGTGGTGGTGTACATATTACACAATGTATGTATATAATAATATAAGCTCTGTATTTAAAATTGTTCTACAGCTGGATACGGCCCCCTTTTTGGTGTCAGAAACGTTAGGCCATATTTCACCACGCTGGTTTAGCAGCCTTCACATATTTTTGAAAAACTTTTTCGCAAAATTTTTCTTCATCATTAAAGCGAGTGATAATTAAATATTAAATACGCATATCCTTTCGAAAAGGTTCACTTACCTATACCGGTTTCATTCGAATGGGTTGACACACAAAACTCTGTTTACGATTTCTTATATTATGTATACCTGGTAACAATACTACGAAACAAGTAAACACACAAGTAATCGACGTCATAATTTGAGTAATTATTCATAATTAAATTATACAGTATTTTATATCAAGGAAATAACAGATGCTTAGAATTATACCGGTGTGCTACAACGAAACGAGATAATCTCCGCAACGTTAATGTGATAAGGAGGAGAAAATTCGAATTTCCTGTCATGTAATATTAGGTTAGTAGTACACGTGAAATAAAGATGTAGTCACACACGTATTCCATTCGTCTAGGAGAACGATCACGTAGATGTAAAATGACGTCACTCCCTAAACGGCTGCCTACTGTAGTAGCCGCGCAATAAATAAAAAAGGCGATTTAGGAAATCCCGACATGACTCCTCGGATTTATACAGAGTGTTCTGACGCAAACTTTTCCTTGAGGTCATCAAAATTCTTCCCCCGTGCGGGCGATTGAATGTTATGGGCCGCGAGACGCTCTCCACTTCTGAGTTATGGCTTGTTGCCCCCTGACATGCTTACGTACTGATTTAATTCAATGATTATGTTGCGCCCGCTACACGAAACCACTAGCTTTTCAGCTCGGCTTTAATAAAAAAAGTTACCTCGTTATGAATAAAGTGCGCATTCAATCTATGTAAATATGTAAAACATGCTCAAACTAAAACGTGCCCGTTCCTTTTAGATGGTTAGGCTAGAGGTAACTTGCACTGTCACGGAACGTTTTAACGAGACAAACAAAAATGGTAGCTTTGCTTTGAAGCGTTCGCCTAAATAATCTACGTCACAGTGTACGAACGTCGAACAAAAGTTATTTTTTCAGAGCAAACAATTTTGCGGTGTTCAATATCTGATACTGCTAGCTTATCCTCGTCACGTAAGCAATACGAGTACATATACAAATAATATCCGCTAAAGTTTGTCTGTAAATACCATATAAAAATACTTTTTTGAAATATTTATTATGTTTGATGTTTATTTATCTGTACGACTTCAAAATAATAACAAGCTCTTCAAAAATGAAAATAAATAATTAATATATTTGTTAATAAACTATTATTGATATCGGTCTTAGGATGGAAATCAGTATTATAATGGAAATAAACAGGTTTGGTAGACTTCTAAATTAGGTATATACAAGATCTACAAATAATTAAAAATTTAAAAACCCCCGACACATATTGAGGGAGTTGTGAAAAAAAAAATGTAATTCGTCATTTTATCGTGGCGGCCATCTTGGATTAGCAATTTATCATAGTGTATAGTATTCTACTAGTCAAGCCCTTTCATTTGATACCCATATTGAGGGAGTTCTGAAAAAATAAGTAATCCACCATTTTATGGCGGCGGCCATCTTGGACCGATTTTCATCAAACATAACTAAGAACACTCCCGACTAATTCACCTTTCAAATAAAAAAAACAAATTTAAAATCGGTTCATTCGTTCGGGAGCTACGATGCCACAGACAGACACACACACACACACATACACACACACACACACACACACACACACACAGACACGTCAAACTTATAACACCCCGTCGTTTTTGCGTCGGGGGTTAAAAAGAATATATAAGACAATATTGCCCATGGACGGTTTCTTACAAATCTGGAAATTCTTGTTATACAGTAACTAATTATATCTATCTATATTCCAAAAAAAATACGCCTGCAAGTCACATAGTATTGAAAATATATATTGCATATGAAATATTATTTTATAATTTCGTGTTTCGTTCGTGTTATGATATTTTCCTATGTAACACGCATAAGGCTGTTTTAACTGAACACCGTCAATTTTAAACTTAATAAAAGTATGTCAATTGCAAAATATATTAAAAACTAGAAAAGTCGTCCAAACATTTACACTACGTAGCTTTACGTAGAATAGTAGCAGCGTAGCACGTAGCAAGTGAACGCGAGGTCATTTATAAATGCACTTCATATCGCGTGATTTGGTTTGCTAACCGGAGTGAGACATGAGCCCCTGTCAGCCGCGCTAAATGTATGGAACTCTCGTTATACTTGCCACGATAAGGCCAATTTATACGGCTCCGTAGTACGGGAACATTAAACCGCGATAGTGTTCGCGACGAGACGCCCACATCGCGACTTTATGTGATTGTATTCATAGTTGAAGAGTCTGGAGGCGATTGCACTAAAATATCTAAGTTATCCGATATTATCGACGACAAACACGTTCTACTCAGCAGTAATATTATTTGTAATTTTAGCTTAGTTTTGATTTAGTGATCCCGCACGCGAAATTTGAGCTATACTATTATAAAAATCGTGTATTGCTTTAAATCAAGAGCTGTAGTAGAAAGGTATTATACATATAATATCAAGATAACACATTTAAGAATTATTATAATTTTTTGTTTGAATAATAATATTAATTAAACATATGTAATGTGATTGAACTTTGTTTCTTCGTTACATAAAAAGTCTTGCAGATGGACGAATATTTATTAAATGGAAAAGCATTTTATAAAAAAAAACATCATCAATCTAACAAGTCCCTAATAGTCGATAACTGAACATGGTCATGCCTGGTACCTACGATGGCCTATTTAGGGGTGATATTGGCATAATTACGTTGCTTCACGAACAATGTAAACTTCGAATTACATGATTTATAAATCGCATAGTAGGTATCTACTAACCGCCATCACATTTATTTTATGTTGTCTTCTATATCTTTTTGTTGCATGTTAATACATTAGCGTTAACATACAACAATAAGAATATTACCTTCCACGGGTAATTTAGCAAAGACAACGTCTGACTGCAATGAAATAAATAAAATAATTTTCTATACAGCTTTTCTCTTTACTTAATATAAACTGCATTCAGTGAAGTAGAGTTTAGTAAATATACCAGACGAAGTTGACCTAAGCATGTTAGTAGTATCTACAGACGTACTATCGCCGGGGTATCTATGATAGGCAATTTTATTTCGTCTTAGTTAGTCTTAGTATTAGTCTTGTTAAGTTCCTTTGTAGTAAATGCATCCATAAGTCGTATAAGACAACTGTCGACGAAATTTCAAGGAATAGGCATTGTAGGTCATACAAACTAATATGTTTCATTTACTAATTAGTCCAATATTTTACTGTCAACGGTAAAATATTATTTTTGATATTAGGAAATATGGAAATAACAAAATTATATTGATTGGCTTTATTTTATTGCAGTTATAGCCGTTACATATAATTTCGAAGGAAAACGCAAGGAGTACTGAGATTCGTATTACCTTTTACATTCAAGTAAACATTATGCATTCTCGTAAATCATGTCTAGGAATAGAGTTCACACATAAACATCAATAATTCTGCTACGAACAAATCAGATTACCTGTCTCGCTAACGTTGATACAATGCTTTTGAATAGAAATTCGAATGTTCAAATACATAATTATTGACATTCCAATTCAGAATATCAGGTAGATACTTGATTATTGCGAGATAGTTTTGTGAAAGCAACAGTTCACACAGAGACGTGATCGGTATTCTATCGAGTGGAACTCGGTTCGGCAGTCGAATGGACAACTGGGGGGAGCAATTACCATAAATAATTTGTCAGTTCTAAATTAATAAACGTTTGGCCAATAACTCAAATTAATTTAACGCAATGCGGTCGAAATTACACACCAATTATATTGTAATCCAGTTGTATCGTTTCACAGCCTATTTGTGCACTCGAGCTGTTTTAAATTGCGTTTTTATATTGTTATCGTGTAAAATGTAATTTGTCTCTCTTTTCCTGCCATCTTTAACATCTGGTACCTCTTATAATTGGGCTTATTTGTATACTTTGCCAATAATATGTTACATAATATAAGTGGCAATTTCTTTCTATTGCTTTATACCGATGTCTCAAAAAAAACTGCATCGCGGCGTCGCAGGACTTATAATCAGCAGAAAATAAATAAATAATCTTATTATATAATGATGAAGTATTATTATTTTAAATTAAGTTATTAAATGACTTAAAAATGTAATAATGCAACAGGACGTACTCAGACAGTTGTCTCAAAATAAAAATATATATTACGATGCTAAGTAATGCTATATATATTTTAACAATATTTTTTTTTAGGTAATATGCAAGTAACGTCACGTCCTGGAACTAGTGATCATTTATCTAATTGGTCAAAAAGACTTCTAGACTGTAAGTCCTGAGGGTATCGTACTGACGTACCGTTATATCATCGTTCCTATAGAATCAAAAATAGCTGATATTTACCCGTGTCTGGTTAGACTCGACGTTATTCCCAAAATACACTTGGGAACAATAAGTCTAAGAATATTTTATGGCCTACAGAGCTCAATATCCAGTGTTACATAAGAACAACTCGATACATCGAGCCGTTTTAAGAAAATGTTCTTGAGCGATGGATGTATAGGACCAGCGGAATTAAAAACAAATGACTCATTTAGGCGAATAAAATGTTTTGTTTTCTTTGTGATTACTTACGTCAAAGAGACTTAGTGTAGGTGTACAGTATAAGTTATCCAATTTAAATCTCAGTTTGTCTAGTGTTACAGCCCCGTAGCGCGCTCTCGGATGATCATTGCGCATGCTAAGTCGCTCGTACACCAAACTACTTGTGACAACTTGCAGCTCTTAATGGCACATACGTTTATAGCCATAAGGTACGCTGTAAAGCCAAGAAACCTTCGTCACTAGGTACTATAATATAGTTGGCAAGCGCGTAAATAGTCCAAGTTTTGGGCTAAATTATAATCTGAGAATTTCTGCCACTTTATATTATTTCCGTTTGGTTTAATATATTTAATATGGAGTAATATTTATAATTTAATATATAAATATGGAGTTTTATACGCCGTATATTATTTCGTATTACGCCGCTACAATAATGGTAAAATATGTCAATTCTTGTAGATTTTCTTAAAACTGGCATTATATATTATATCAAAGGAAGATCAAATCCACAACACAATGTAGGTGCATTGGCTATTGTTAGATGACCAATTAATTCAATAATATTACACCAACCAATGTCGACATACAATGAAAAAGAAATATAAGTACTAGTCAGAAAGTTCAAGGTCAAGGGGGTCCAAGCGTTGGCTAAGGAGTAAAGAGTTACGTTTATTAATAACATCAAAGTATGCAAATAATTTTGATAAATAAATAAAATACTTTTTGACGTATAGGTGTATAAAATAGTTTAAAATCTGTATGTCAAAATCTAACGTTGTTGATCATAAAGTTCTTTTAAAAAGACAACCTACAATATGACTAAATCCTGTGTTGCAGGGGACTTTACAAACACTCAAACAACGGACACAAAAAGCAGCCAGACTCGGAACAACTATTTGTGGATAACACAACATTTTCCCGTATGGGGATCGAACCCACAACACTCGCCACAGTGACAATGGCTAGGTGACCTCCTAAATTATTATACCGTCCACGCAGAATTCCTTTTATTTATGAAATATAGAATAGTCATAATACTCATAAACTGTACTAATCGCATCATCGCTCACGAATGAAAACGAAACGCATTGATCACACGCTGGAATACCTATTAATGAAATGTATATCACATATTAGGCACGTACGATCAAAACATTTCACCTAAACAAAGCACTTTATCCTCTCTAGTGTCATAGAGCAATTGAATACTGTTTGTTGTTTATTTAGTTTATAACGGCTATGCGCGAAAATCTAATCCTGCTATCGAAGCGAGCGGTTTGTTGGCTACATTGTTATTTCAAATTGAACACGAATGTTCGTAATAAACCTTTGTTTTCCTATAATCTATATAACATTATATATATGTAGGGGCAAAATGCTACTGTTCAGCCATAAACAGAATAACTACTTGACTAACTGCCTCCGTGGCATAACGGTAGTGACTGCAACTATTGTGCATGAAGTTTTAGGTCCAAATTCCAAGTCAGGTCAACGAAATGTTATTGAGTTTTCCTGATAATAAACTTTAACAGCTCCCCGGAGTAAGGAAGTTGACGGTATCTAATTAATAATTATAAAATAATTGTATCTATATTCTTTTTATTGTTAAGCATATCGCGGATTATTTTGCTTATAAGTTTATAATAATTATCGTTTTCAAAATTAACTTTTCCTCTTGTATTCTTTCTGTTGTACTAGTATCATTGCAATGTGTAAGTGTGTTTTATTTGCGCAAACAATTTGTGAAACTGTGTAGTTAAAAGTGGTAACGGACATGTTATTTGTTAAACTTCAAAAATATGCTTTCTTATGTAAGTGACACTTTTTTGTGTTTTAAATAAGAAATAAAGATATGATTAAACCAATCTAACACCGCCTCCGGCTCTGATCTCTCTCTGGTCGAGTAGGATTGCCGTCCCATCAGTTCAGAAGAGTTCAGACTTCAGTATGCGCACACACTTGTGCACTACAATATCTCCTGCACAGAGGGCCAGTCTCCGTTAAAATTGGCCACCGTGACCGAAATTCGGTCTGGAGGACATTATTATTATTATTATTTCTTGAATATAAAGCCTGGCGTAGTGAGAGTCTTTTACATAAGCATCTATACTTCTCGGCCTCTTTAGATTCCAATTTCGTGTGAGGCAATGCGTTATTGAAATATTTTTCTAAAGTAAATACCTACTCGTCTTTAATTAAACGTATATTTGTTCAGTCGTGTAAGCAATTTCAAAGTAAAATGCCCACTTGAGGAATGTCAGATAAACTTATTTCTATTTGAAGATTACTGCATTAGATTTTAACGAGATTTTATTAAAATGGAAACATATTTTCTGATCGTTATTTAAGAATTGGGTAGCATTATTTTATTGTAATTAATAATATATAATTATTTATAACATGGATTATATTTATAACATTTTAGAACTATACTAATATTATGAAGTATACCTTCATAACTACCAGTCCGTTTTGAAAATACGTTTGCATTAGATGATGGTACGTTTACTGTGGAAGAATAAATTTAACATTACGTCTGTGCATGAGGTCTTATGTTCGATTAAATATGTTTTTTTAAATATTAGTTAGGATGGGCACTAAGGTGTCCATCCTAAGTAAAATTATAAATATGAATATGAGTTTGTTTGTTACGCTTTCATGCCCTAAATGCTCGACCGATCATCATGAAATTTCGCATACACTTTTTCTGGGGTTCAGAAAACGTGTTAAGGTACCTTTCATTCCGAAAAAGTACTGTTCCGTAGCCATAAAAATATTATATAGCCTACATTTACACGAGTGAAGCTGTGGGCATAATCTAGTATTGTATAAGGTGATAAGATGCATAAAGTGTTATTAGGTTGTTCTCGGTAAGACATAGAAACATGGCGATTTCCTGGACGGTTCCCAGGCGAGCCGACGCATATTACCATAAAATAATAGGCAATACCGGACTCTACTTCTTAAATAAATGATTTTAATACGGATTAAAAATAGAACTTTGGGAACCTATGGCCCTATGTAAAGATGTAAAAAAGCGTGGGGTGGGAGTTATCAAAATAACTTAGAAAGCACCTCACGCTTTTTTACATTAAAATTATTAATTTATTTTCTACTTCTTAAGGCGCGTTTTTTAATTTTTTTAAATCTATTATTTATTTTATATTTTCTAAATTATAGTATTGTCATCGGTCCTCGATAAGTGTGCACATTTTCAAATCAATCCGTCGGTTTGAAAGGGGTGAAAATCACGTTCAAAGATTCCCTTACATAGACACATAGATACATACATACTAAGCTAATAAAAGCGTGTTAATTAAACTATTGTATTTCAACAAGGAACACCTTATTGATAAAGTTGAAACACTAATTTAATTATCGTATACTTAGGTCAAATACGTTTTACCGACAATAGTTTCGAGGAAACCCCACTCAATCAACATCTTAGACTGTATATTTCATCGTAAGTTTCCATCATAACGATATAATAAATAACTGAAGTAGATATGGTCGACCAACGTTGTATTACTGCGTCCGTTGGCTCAGTTTCTTCTGACAGTTTATTAGACCTCAAAATTTCGTTATTTGTAACACTGCCTGGATATTTTCGGGCGTCCCTTATCTTACAAGTTTAGTAGAACAATATATTTGTCTAAGCACTAAACAGTGCCATTTTGATCTATAGTAGGTATAATAAAGCTGTAGAAAATGAGTTCTGCTAAGAAACGTTTAAGCGTTAAGTATGGTTAAAATGCTCGCTAAGTGACAACGCTATGTGTTTCAAGAAACAAGTCAATTGACATTGGTCCCAGCATGAGCATCTTAAGAGAAATTGTATTTCCTTTGGTTTAGTAAAATGTAATAATTGTTTCCTCCTGGAATATAATATCAATTTATGTGAAGCTAGACTAAAAATAACCATGCTATTTACTTACAAGTAATAAGGGGATATATTTTTCAGTTAAAACTACCAATACAGAAACTTTTTCAAATAAAATACGACAAGAAAGAATCAGTATATATCAGTCAGTGCAAGAATTTAGTAACATAAGAACAGTCTGAAAAGACTATTTTAATGTAAGTTTACCAAACAGAGAATGCCGAACAAAAGTTCCCGAAGTAGGCAACAAAGTCAGAAGTTACGAGTACTTAATGCACTTTTGAATATAAACACGGAGAAGTAACATTGTATTAAAGTTAGTACAATGCAACCGTCCGACAGTAGAAGTTGCGCGACTATTTAACACGAAGCACGTACTGCATATCAAATTGTAATATTTACTCTACAAATTAAGTAGATATCAACGAAGACGAAATTACATCGTAATTCTGTTGTATAACATTTTCTTTAGTAATAAATAATATACAGTTCAGTGCTCAATGCGATTGCAAGCTTTTCAATTTAAGATAAATCCATAATTTACTTAGTTAGTTGTTATTCAATTAAAGGATTTTGATGTTATTATAAATAGCTCGAACTGTTAGCTACTATATAGTATGACACGTAAGCAAATCGGTTACAGCTAGTACAATATGCGAATAAATATATTTGAAATTAAACTATACGGACTTTATCGCGGTTTATTTGAAAGTACAAAATTTTGATCATTTAGAACTATCGTATACATTGAATTAAGGTAATAATAATATCCCCAGATCGAATTTTGGTTCCGGTGGCCAAACTACGGAGACTGGCCAGCTGCGCAGGATATAACTTATAGTGCACTCCCTGTTCCTTATCTCTTATGATCTGATGGAACGACAATCCGACACCGGAGAGCGATAAGGCGCTAGACCAATGTCTTTACGTGCTCTTTGAGGCATAGGGATGTCTAACACCGCCAACTCCCTAACTCCAGGCTGCTATTGAGGTTTCTTATTAGAAAAACTCAATATCTTAATGTTTGCTCGATCCGGGATTCGAAACCGAGATCTCATGCGCAGCAGAAGCATTCTCTACCACTGCGCCACTGAGGCAGTCACATTCATTATCAAGATGTGGTCAATCTTGACAATGACATCCCTTACATAGGTAGTACAGCAGGTAAGGGATGTCACTAACAAGATTGACTACGTCTTGAAGCGAGCTTCAAACAGCACCATGCTTGAGGTCGCCAAAGGATCTGAGGCAGTTTTTACTATCCGTCAAGTGCACCTTTACAAGATTGAGTGTGTCTGTGGACTCTCATATTTTGATCAAAGTAATAGAAGAATAGGCAATCGTATAAAATAACAACAAAACATAGTTAATGTGAAACACTAACGTTCGAATATGTCTGCTGTGTGTGAACAAGTGCAAAAGGGGACCAATCATTACTTTAGATTTTCCAAACTACAGATATTCACAAAAAACACTGACTACTACCAATGATGCGATATGATGATACTACTAATAATAATCCAAATTTCAATACAGGAGATCGTTAAAATGTTCCACTAGCTTGAGGTCCAGTGATTAAATTAGTTAAACTCAAGAAGAAGCAAATCTCAACAAGACTATAAAGATTACTTTAAGCTCATTCTGCGTAGAAATGAACACCAAGAATTAAATTATGTTCAGGCACTTTGAAATAACTATACTACAAGACAATGGGATGTCTCCCCGTGACCATGCTGAAAGATAATCGAAATATCGGGTACAGTGTAAATTGAATAGTTTAATAGAATTAACTTATCTCAAAGTAGTGTTGTCAAATACACCGCGGTAAAATCCACGTAGAGTAGTTTAATTTCAATGTCTTTCGCGTAAACGTAAGATAAGACAATATTAAATAAATATATTATTATTCTCTAAAGTACCATTATTAACTAGTTCAATTAGTTTTATTTCGTGATAATCTTTTATGATAATATAAAATCTTTAAATTGTGAAAGGTCTAAACCCACTCTTACTATGATTTTCGCTTTGAAAATGAAGAATAAATTGGTCTGGTAAGGAAAAGTATGATCATTTTAGCCCTTTTAGTTTCATAGTAAGTAAGTGCAATACAGTATAACATAGTATTAAAACATAGCTAATACAATTTTAAGAGATTTAAACACAATCAAATCAAAATATTCTATTATTTGACCCATAAATATTCTGATGAAATGTTTTCTGAATTCGTCTTGTCACGTCTCTTAAATTAGACATTTTTAAAACACGAGTCTGTAGTATTTCGAGTGGTCCGATGGCCCCAACAATCAATCACATCATTTACTTCATCTTTTACTTTTCCGTAATTCTACTTCGTCAGTCACGTTCAAATCTACGATTCGAATACGTAAAAACAATATAAGAAATCGCATCGACAATAATGTCGAAAAAGACGTTATTATACTCCATTACAATGAACATTTTTGATGGCGCTGGAGACACGAACGCTGCCTGAATTGCATTAAGAGCAATGCAAAATAAAGCATGATAACATCTTGAGGGAAATGTGCAATTTTATTTTATGCTTGCCTAACTTTTAGAATAAAATTCACGAGTAAAACCCCTGCCTTCGGGATACGCCAATGGTGGCAGCGATGATGCTAATATTACTCTAAGCATAAGGCGGTTATATTTCATAGCTTAATAAAATATTTAGTATATTTAGTATACAGTGGTATACAATCAAAGATTGTCATATACAATCTTTCAATCTTTCAATTTCAATCTTTGATTGTATACCACTGTTATATTCTAAAAAGCTAGTTATCAAATAATGCTGTTTATCCTAATCCTAACTAATATTATAAATGTGAATGTAAGTTTGTTTATTTGTTACGCTTTTACGCTTTAACTACTTGATCGTCATCATGAACTTAAAAGAATATGGGTACTTTTTATCCGGAAAAAAATACTGTTAGGTACTAAATTAACTTAACCGACATTTACGTGAGCGAAACCGCGGGCAAAGTCTAGTAAATATTAAAAATGAATTTATTTTTATACAGGGTGACTGGTTAAACATTGTACTATCGACAGCAGCCACGGATGACCCCTCCTAAGGTTAAAATCGCATAGCAGGCCAACATGGCACGTGACACGCCCCTTTTTTTTGTTTGAGTTTTTTTACACTACTTTTGTTTACTGATTCTAAGGCGATACAAACTCAACTGGTCAGCTACGACCTTTTTGTTTGAGTTTTTTTACACTTTACATTTGTATTATATGTATTATGTATATATTTGTGTACCGCCAGGATTGATTATTTATAGGTACTTAGTATAAACATTCTCAAATAGAAATCAGCAATTTAACATTGGTTATGTTCTGAAGCCGCTATGATCAAACGAATCAAAACGACTGGAAGGTATCAAATATATTTTATTACCTATTTATTTATACAACAATGTTAATATTTGAATAGGCCGTAGGTCGGCTACATAATAGTTTATTTAGTTTTATTGATGTGCTAGTATAATGGACTTCTTTAATGCAGATACGTTTTTAAATATTTCAGACTTCATTAATATAATAATTATAAATGTTAAATGAATAAAGCTACCTTGAAATAAATAAATAAAACAACAATATACTTACTATCTCAGTAAAATTGTAATTTAAAAGTTACCTACTAATACTAATTTAACAACTAGGTAGCTACGTTCCATCAAACTAAACAAAAAAAAAAGAAAGTAACAAATAAAACCTATTTCAATGATTAAGTATAACAATGCTTAAATTTATATTTACATTCCATACCGTTATTTTTAATCCTAAGAGACAATACTTTTTATTTATTTTGTATAAAGCAAAAACAAAAGTTAATACAAAAAGCTACAATTAAATTTACTATTAGAAGAGTAGAGTATTAAAGTTCCTGTGGGAGCTCGTGGTTAGAAGTTCGGTATTGTGTCAACGCAACAACTGTCCAAATATGATACCATCTGGCAAAAGTAAGAAAAGTCATAAAAACAAACGGTTGGTACACTTTTTGTTCGAAGATTCCTTTTTGATTGGTTAACAAAACTAAGGGCGGAGTCACTTAAAGTCAACATGCCTAAGCGAAATTTTTCTTAAATGGTCATCCGTCGTTGCTGTCGATAGTACATACATAAGGACATGATAATTTATGGTCAGACGTAACGTATAAAAAAATAAAATCTGTGTAACCTGCAAAGAAAACCTTTATAAAAATTTGTATGAAATATCCATAAAATGTGGACACTGCGCGTCGCACACAGCTGTCGAAGGTGCCACGCTACAAAAGAAAAAGCCTAATTATTTTTGATAAGAAAAGGACGGGCGGGGATGCAAATTCGAGAGAGTGTGGGGTGCGGTATCGGCAGGCGGGGGCGGAGGTTTTGTTTAGCGTTGGTATATGCGCAAGAGTGTCCGCACATTTAGTTTTTATTGGATGACTGGGTTAAATTTTAAGTACCCATTTTTTTAGAAATTCCCTCCTTCAATATGTCCAGCCTTTTACCAATCAGCCTGTATAATTTATAAAACTATACTTATTTTGCAAGTATGTGAATCGGACTACTTGGCGTTACAATACTGTATGCCAACTTAAAAGGAGATCGTGCGGTAATCTCTTATGATTCTGACGGCCATAGCGCGTTGCGGCGGATATAATATTCCCGCATTGCGTCCCGTCAGGGAGGGCGCCCATACAGTGGCGCCGTATAACGCCATGGACCGCACGATCCCACTATAGAGCCTCCGGCAGAAGGCGTCTGGCCCCCCTAAGTAGGAGAACAGCCGCGAAAGAGCGGCGGCCGCACCCATGAGTTTGGGGGCCAGCCTCTGGAAATGATGTTCGAAGTTCCATCGGCTATCGAGGACCAATCCCAAGTATTTCAAAGTCGACTCGATGCCGATGCGAACGCCTCCTGCCATGATGCTGGATCCTGGTGGGGGTCCCTTCTGAGGCCTGTGAAAACTGAGGGCCTCGGACTTGTTAAGGGCCACTTCTAGGCCCAGCCACTGGATTCTTAGCACGACTTGTGCAACCCCTGCCGTAGCCAGGATGCCCATTTCTAGATGCGTCTTCCCTCGCGTCGTGACTAGAGTGTCGTGTGCGTAGCACGTCACGGCTACACCACGGGGAAGCGCATCACGTAACACCCAGTCGTACCCGATGTTCCATTGGAGCGGCCCAAGAACAGAACTTTGTGGAACACCGCACGACATCTCTCGCCAGACCCATCTGACCGCTTGACCCGGGTAGACAACGTATCTTACATTCAAATAGGCCCCGACAATACGACGGAGGTAATTTGGCACTCGGCGAAATACGAGTGCCTCCCTAACACAACTCCAGGGCAAGGTGTTGAAGGCGTTGGCGATATCAAGTGATACCGCCAAGACTGCCTCATCCCGGGATACTGCTTCCTCCGTCAGAGCCCACGACGGACGGAAACCAAACTGGTTGTCCGCCAAATCTGGGCCTGCCCCACTTAGATGCGCGACGAGGCTGTCGGCAATGACACGTTCGAGGAGTTTAGCCACCTCGTCGAGTAAAACGATAGGGCGGTAGGAGGACGGAATATACGCAGGGCGCCCCTCTTTATTGATAAGGATCAGTTTCCCGGTCATCCATGCTCGAAGCATGCGCTGAAGAGCCCTCTCAGTCAGGGCCCGAGGGCCTCCATGTCCAGAACCCATACACGACCAGGTATGCCGTCGGGTCCTAGGGCGGTGTTCTTGCGTTGTAGTCACTGCACCGCCGCCCTCATGTCTATCCCCGTGACAGCGAGGGAGGCGGAGCTATACGAAGTCTATAGAACATCTAAGAAGACACTCCAGGCAGCCATCAAGCAGGCTAAAATTTCAGCCCGCGAAGAACTTCTAGGGACTTTGGACCGTGATCCTTGGGGCCGCCCATACCGTACGGTATGAGGCAAGTTACGCCCGTGGGCCCCTCCTCTGACCCAGAGTCTCTGTCCAGAGCTGCTTGGAGAGGTGGTAGCCTCCCTGTTTCTACACAGACTAGAGCATACGCCACCACCCATGGCACCGCCTTCCGCGGTGCCCAACGTGGACATCAGTGACAACGGCGACAACGACGACGACATTCCAGATTGTGGTGGCAACGCATCCCCACTCCCTTATGATGTTGTCAAGGGGCGAGATGCCGACGGCCGCTTTCACTAATAAGGCCACCGTGCCACTGGAATCACCCACCCAGTTATCCCTGGGAAGGACAAAGTACGGCAGCGACTACTGCGATATTTATCAACCACTCCGCCACACTCTGGAGCAGAAGGTCCCGACTGGCACAGTGGTTGATGTTAGCCTGGATTAGGAGTTGGGCCATTAATGGAGCTCCATTGGCGCTTCCGCGTTAGTTTTTGGGGCTGGTTGTTTGTCCCGTCCCGTGTGGTCCGCAGATTTTGAGCTCGTTTGCTTAGGTCTGGCGCATGTCTTGCTGCCAACCCGGTGCTCAGCTGGCTTGCCAACCCCGGCACAAATATAACAGTGTGGCGTGGCTTCACACGGGCCGGCCTTGTTACCGGGCTTGCTGCAGCGGAAGCATCTATGCAACGATGCATAATCTAGGCGACGATAACATCTAGCTGGTATGGTCTGTAGGAGCTTCACCTGCGCAGACACCCAGCCTACGAGTACTCTGCGACAATTTGCTATTTTATGGGCCGACGCAACTGGGCAACTTACAATAACAGATCCCAGACCGCGGGTACCGAGGCGAATCGCGCCACATTTTATTTGATAGCCGAAACATTGAGCAGCCTTGGCCACTGCGGCTTCTACCTCCTCCGGCGAAACGGAGTACGGAGAGACGGAGATCTGCGCATTTAGTAGGTCTAGAAATAGCCACGTCTGAAGCATCCAATGATGCCCTCAGTTTAGCGGCGAAAGCGTCAGCCTCGGGCCACATGTGGCCCCAGGGATTTCAATGAGTTGCGCGCCGGTTCTTATAGGCTTCATCTTAATGCTCTCTATGTCGAGGTCTTTGAGGTTAATGGTAGTCTTCGCTTGCTTTAAGACTGACGCGTAGTCAATGCCCCTTTTCATGGCCGCTGGTTACAGGGTGATTACTACGGCCGTTGAGCGTGGAGCGCGTAACCGTTTCGCCACCTTACGTGTTTACTTCTTGGCTTTTTGTTTGGTTTTTTGGGCTTTCTTTCTAGCCCCGATGGTCTCCCATTTAGTTGATTTGGGAGCTGGGTTGGGGGCTGGGATTGGCACTGAAATAATTACAGTCGGCACAGGTTGAGCTGCTTTTTTCCCTTTCTTTGCCTTCTTTGTCGTAGTCCACCCCAGTCAACCCCAACCCCAGTTACCTCCATGGAAACCAAGACGGGTTCCATGGAGGCACTGGGGTTGCTGCCACTGCCGCAGGAGCGTTCTTGGCTGGCGTAGCTACGGCAGGCATTGAAGTCGGTTTGGAGCCTGATGCTTTAGCCGCATAGGTTGCGGCGCCAGTTTTTAATGGAGGCGGCGAAGCAGCCTCTCTTCCATGATGGAGAACCTGGCTTTAAGAATTGTGATGGTTGAGATTCGTTATCAGGTGGACAAGGATCTCGTCACTCCTGGCGCACGTTTAATAGATTAGTCCACAACGCCTCCTGGATAGTCACCATGTTAGCCATCCGTGCTGCAAGTCGCGAGTTTTCGGCTTGCAGCTTTGCGACCTCCGCCGAGGAAGTCCTCTCAACGAAGGTCTCAGCTCTGTGATGACATCAATCGCCTTCTTCAACGTCTTTTCGCACCTGCCCTTGAGCCCTTTGGAGATTTTGGCGACACCCTTAATTTCCGAGAGTGCATCTTGGAGCTTGCTCCTTAGCTCCAGGGCAGTGCAGTCATCAGCATCCTTTTCTGTTTCAGTGGCTGTGGTTTCGGACAGCCGACTGACCTTTTCCTGCAGCAATTTGGTTACTCGTCTATGCGTTTCTAATGTATCCTTAGACTGCTCCTCCTCCTGCATTGCGGCTTGCTGAGCTTCGGCAGCCTCCTTCATTGCTTTATGTAGGCCTACGTATTGAGCAGTTGTTGGCGGTCGACCCCTGCCTCTTTTGGCCACTTGAACCTTTCGGACCACCTCTTTTCCACTCGAGTCCGAGTCAGAGAGACCCGAGTGAACTTCTTTGAGCGCACGCTTCCGCCAGAAACGACCGCTTTTCGACCTAGTAACCAAAATGCTACTAGACACTGACATTCGGCTGGTGGTGTTAGAGTACGTTAAGTCAACGTTGTTATCTTTGAGGTTGTTAGAATCTGGCTTATCACCCCAACACTTATCATCAGTTTTGGGCTTCTCGCCTCACCCACTATCGTCGTTTTTAGGCTTCTCACCCCTCCAGGCTTCGTCAGTTTTTGTTTTTAAGTCAATAGCATCAATATTAAGACCCACGAGTGTGATGGGAAAGGGTGGTCTAAATTTACACGAGAGAAGCCGTGGGTAATACCAGTATATAAATAAAACTCCGTACAAAAAACAGTAATTTATAAAACGCAGGTGGCTTTAATTTACACCAATATCATAAAAAGGAAAGATTTGTTTTTTTGTTTGTTTACAAACAAACAAAAAAACAAATCTTTCCTTTTTGGATGGATTCAAATAAAAACTGTTCAACCGATTTTAAAAATTCTTTCACTATCATAAATAATATAAACAATACTTTATTTTAAGAAAGTACGGTTACTAACTTTTTTTTCGTTTTTTTTACGTGGTGGAATGCGTTGACGCGTACCCCTCCACAGGGATGGGCGAAGGGATTATGTCGGACCTACTGGGGTAAAAGAAAGATGTTGAAAAGATAATGTACCTCCCGGAATACCGACTAAACCTACCACGGTATTCCTCGACAAAAAACGCTATCGACGGGGCCGCGCGAATCGCTTTCGCATGCGGTCGCGACCCCGCCGAGGTTTCGGCCCGCCATATGAACAGACAAGAGGCGCGCGCGGTAACAAGCACGCCGCCTCTCGGACCTGGTGCTGAACAGATAGCGGGCAGGCCCACAAAGCCCGCCACCCCCAGGTCAAACCAGGGTGGCTGGAGGTCGTCTCGCGCCCTCTGGCGCCCGGCTCTGCGGTTCGGGAGAGGATTTAAGCGCTCCCTCTCCCGCTCCGACGCCTCCTTGATGGAAATCAGTTCCTCACAGAAGGAGGCGACGGCGTTCCACGACCTCTCACTCCGGACCATAGACTGAACTACGGCCGGGAGCGAGAGAGCAACCGATCCGACTGCCGCGATCAACTCACGGCACTGCGATGCCCAGGCGGGGCAAACCGCCAAAGTGTGCAGCGCCGTGTCCTCAACAACGTTGCGGCAGTCGCCGCAGTGATGACAACCGGGCGTCTCTTGCCGGCGTATACGACGCAGGAACTGGCCAAAACAACCGTGGCCAGTCATTACCTGTGTCAACCGGAAGGTGAGGGCGCCATGCCGCCTCTCCAGCCACTCCTCAAACACGGGACTTACCGCCACGATCGTGGCGTGCCCGACGGTTACTAACATAAGCTAACCTACTTTTACGCGAGCCAAGCCGCGGGAAATATAGTCTAGTCCAACATAAAACATTCTTTTAAACGTATGACTTCAAGTAAAATACAAATTAATTATTCTGATTCATTGTGTCCGACTGCGTATCGATGTTATTAGGCAGCGCTTTTGTCGTTGAGTTGACTGCGGTGGTACGGCGGCGGCGGTACACGGAGAAATCAAATACATCTGTTGTGGACGTTCATGGGCGGCCTTTGTGTAGCGGTTGTTATACATAATCAAACGTGGCTTGTGGCCGTTGGCATGGACGAGTTTCTGCTTATTGAGAAGTTAATTATATTCTTAGTAATTTATCACAAAAGGAAAAATACTTACGTATATTTAAGGACTTTTTTAGAGGTTAAGGTTTAGGTTTAATGTGAACGAGGTATTTATAAGTTCTTAGGGTTATAGTGTATAGTAGGATTCCCGGTTTATTGGTTGAGAAATTTTAAGCAGCAGCACGGGTCTTGAACTATTCAACGACAACTTACTATTATATTTAAGATTAGGCAGTATTTAAAATACCTATATACAAGTTTCTAAGGAAGAATACTAGCTCTTTATGACTACCAATTGCTAAAAAATCATATGTATTTAACTAATATATTTTAAACATTAAAATACATATTTTTGCAAAATGAAAGGATATTGTGAATGATTGAGGAAATATGTTGTGGCAGATGAACGAAACTAAACGTAAATGTCAATGAGATATTAATAAGGTGCAAAAAAATAAGAGAAGAGAGGTTAGCGTAAGCTGAGGATCATACGCGGATCACAATTATACTACATTATGAGTAGTTATTATGACAATGAGCGAAGCGAATGTAAATTATTACGATCATAGTAACTGGAGGTAGTAGGTTACCTACCCCACCTGGCATGAAATTATGTATGTATATAACTTTATTGATTCCGCATATAAATTTCTTTATATAATAGTATTGTCATTTTCTCCTCGTGACCATGGCATTTAAACACAGATGGTTCAAAAAAGTTTTAAGGAGAATAATAATACTACTGCAATAAAATCCTTTCCATGTAATTTTATTTCAATAAATCTTTCCAGTAAACTGTTTCATGAAAATAAATTACTAAGCCACAATAGCCGTGGCTTCTATTCAACCAACTCTTAATATGGGTTCTTTCGTTAGCAAATTACGTAGCAGTACCGTGAATTTTCCAGAACGTGAACATAGTTCCTAAATATACGTCTACACAAACCTTCAGTGTAACACCAGCATGGTCGTAAAGAGATTCTTTTGAACTCCATTACTGTTCAATATAGGAATCTATACAAAGTAGTTTGATAGCATCTGTATAGTATGTTACGATAGTGCACTGAAATATTTTATCGGCCATATTGGCATGTGTTTGTAGCTACTGTGTTGTTGTTGTTGGATATTATTTTGATGTTTAGAAATAACAAACGGGTGGGTGTGCTCTGAATCTGCAAGTATTTATGGTTAGATAAGCAACTACGTAAAATAAATTAACATAGACAATCTCTCTCTAGTCCCTCTGTTCATTTTTGATCAATTTGTGAGTGATTGATTCGTATAATTTAATTGAAACGCTTCAAACTGCCATATATGAGAGCTAGGGGAGATTATTTTTGTAAAAATACAATATAAAATTCATATCAACCTCTCTTATTCGATTCCTTTTAACATGTCTTTCATTCCTTTTATTCCGGGTCGGCGCGTGGGATGCCCTTGCAAGCAATCACAGGCTATGGTGAACGCTTGCCATCAGGCGCGCCGTGTGCTAATATAATAAAAACACTATCAACAGCCTATCTTTTCCGTTTATGTTCATTATGCAATAGGCAGTATGTTCGCTATGGGCAGTCATTAGGCTGATGCTGTAATCCTGCTATTATAAGTGTAAACGTTTCGATATCGTCAATCACTACAGGACGGCAGTTGAGCCACGCAGGAAAACGTAGTATATCATAAAAATGTATATGAAATCGGAGTTCCCATATATTTGCAAATATAGAAATGAAATATATCAGTAAAATATATAATGCATTACAAATACGGTCTAAATTGATAAAAAAACAAAACCAACATTTTTTGATTTAGGATTAAAATTTGTTCGTCATCGGCACAAATGTCTAATCTTAAATTTGAAGATATTGGATCAGATTGATTTTAATTTGGAGCGTAAGTCGATAAACTTTTACATAGCCCATCTAAAATATTATTTAAGAATTCTCACAAATAGTCTATGAAGTCAGATTTATCATTACAAATGTAATATTTTCATCATTATTCTCATGTAATAACTTATATGAGAATAATGTATTTTTATTAACATTGGAAATGTAAACTTAGGTAATAATTTTACTAGATCTGACTTAATTCGACGCCAAACATTTTCCACGATATTATTTTTATTGAAACGTGTGTGTAATTTTTGGAAATGCCCTTGTATGAACAATGTAGTGCAAAAATAACAATTAACTTTTTGTCCTTAATATTTAAATATTATAAAAAAAAACTATGTTTAGTAGTCAAGTTTCATGGCTAAAGAGATGGCATAGTGGTTTATATGATCAACTCGTCACTGCCACTGCGAAGAGTGTTGTGGGTTCAATCATCACATGGGACAACGCGATGGTGCTTTGCCCTCGTTGTTCTAATGTTTTTAAAATTCCCTGCGGCACAGTAATCGTTCCTAGTGCGAGAGTTATCTTTTTAAAGCAGAAAAATTACAGAAATCGCTTTAAATAATTAACCTTCATTTGTGTTAAAGAGTAATCATGTTCAAAAAACAAATATAACAAGTAAACAAAAGCGTTTAAAAAAAAACAATGGCTAAACATTTACGAATGAATGTCTTAATAACATGTTAACTTCACTGAGCTTTGCATCCTCATACTTTAATCAAATACTTGAAATGGAGTCTAACAAGCGAGTTATGCATCAAAGAGCGTATTTTATATTTCCTCTATAATTTATTTGCATAACCCACATAAGTGATGAGATACATGATTAAAGTATACATCGAACATGTTGCACTTCAATAAGATAAACGTATATCAATCTGTGGGTAATTTGTGTTTTATAATATAGGTGTATCAGGGAAAAGTACGGGCTATAATAATAAACCAAGTCGTTTTAATATTTAGTTAAAATCGGTAGTTTCTAAGCAAGAAACGCCTTTGTTACAAACTTTGTTTTCTTAAACTTGGAGATGAAAGATGAATGCTGTAAGTTAGAGGAAGTTTATATTAAACGTACTAACGTATAGCTATAACCGTAACTGCTCCGCGCATGCAAGGCTTTTACACGTCACAACTGATGTGTACTTGTGTATACTTGTGTGTTGAATTATGTCATGTACACTCTGACAGTTATACAACTTTTGTGAATCGTGAGGGACATGACTCGCTACGTTTAAAACTTTAAGGTTTTTTATTGAAGACATGTAAACGATTGCGAAAAGAATGTGAAATCTAGCATAGTGCGTTATTGTCAAAGATATCATAAACATTATTATTAAGTATTAGTGCCTAAATTTATGCATGGAAGTGAAAGTCGGGTATGGCAAAAGAAGGGTGACAGCAGAATAAATGCTGTAGAAATGAGAGCGCTGAGAAACATATGTGGTGTGTATAAATCTATGTATGTATGTATATCATAAACAGTAAAAGATTAAACAAGCAAATGCATGACACCATGTCTATAGATCACAGATCTTTTTGTAGTGAGGATGGAATTCGCGTCATTATATGAATTTTAGGCGAAGTGGGACACACATGCCGCTTTAACCACGAATTCTGCTTAAACTAGAGCACCTCAATTAGTAAATCTCACATAATATGGCCGACAAATAATTTTATATTGCGTGTCGGCAGTGAATCAAGTTTCCAGACTTCTTAAAAACAGCTGCGGAGTACTGTTTATAAGCAGAAGGCCAATATGGACGTTGAAAATTCCTTTTGAGTAGGAGACCGGAACTGATGATTGTTCCATTGCTGGTAGGTATATTGCTTGTAATTTCTAGGGTCAGCAATGTGTTCTTGCAACTTCTTTGGTGTCGCAACCATCTATAGAGTACCGTTACCGATTATAATCATGCTGACCCTATGATAGTTTGCACTTTTAGTAGTATGAAAATAATTTGTATTGAAATTATACCAAACATTAAGTCATCCGGCCAGAGTTTTAATTTTTTTGTCTTCAGCTGTGATAAACACTAATACATTCTCAGCTTTTAATCCTCTTAAAAAAGAAAAGTCCTGCACTAGGGAATAATCCGAGTGCCGTGTATTGAGCTTTGCGGACAAATAAATCACAAACTTTCAAACGTGGAACGACTATCTTCGAATCTCAGAAATATTTATTCCGTTGGAAATCAAACTTGCATGTTGCTTGATGGTAAAAGGGCCTTTTTGATGTTGTACATTAATTATATTAACATAAGATCAACTAGCAATCAAACGCTTATTTTGAGCAAACAGTATCAAAATTGTTTGAAAATTAAGGTAGTATTAATTATTTTAAAATTCGTATATAACTAAAATTTGGGCTGTTCTGGGATATCTCGCTCTCTTCCTTAAGATGCTGTCCTAAGTAAGAGAGAGCGATCCCTAATTTATCAGCATTTAAATGGCAATAAAATAAATAAAATGTGCGTCAACTACTCTATTAGAAAATGCTATTTGAAATGTGTGGTGGTGTGCCCTCTTTATTGAATTTATACATAAGTTTGTACAATACTATTTACAAGGTGTTACTTTAATCGATACGTCATATTACAATGAATGATGAAGCTATCCATGCCAAAGATGTTCAAAACTTGTTCAGTGGTTAGCCGTTAAGACATAACTAAACAGACGCAGTTATTTTCGCATTTATAATATAGCTTTCTATTGTATTCGCGACTATTTCAGCAAGGATTTGGAGAGCTGAATGCTTTAATTTTGAGTAAAAAAATTATTCCAAACATAATAATATTATAAATATAACTGTGAGAAATTTAGCTAGCAAGATTTAATACGCTTCTGCGTAATCCTGAATACTTAACATCTTTGTAATTATTTAATTTATTATCTACCATATTTAAAATAAATCTTATACTATGTCAGTCCTTAATGTGTAAGTATCTTATGCTTAATTTTATAACGATATATTTAACGTTACAAATAGACAGCTACGTTCGCATTTATATGTATGATTCCAGACACGGCAGACGATGTCCTACCCGAACGTAGAAGCCAAAACAACCAGAGAATCACTCAATAACACACAGATCTATAAAAATTGGTCCAGCCGTTTAGAAGGCATTCAGACATGACATACACACGTACAGAACAATTATATATAGGTATAAAGATTAGCATGGATAGAAAATAGGTGAGTATTTTCTTCTTACATTTACTTATACATCGACAAAGAAAGCGGTAACTTTTAAAGTATGACAAAGTTTTTTTTTGTCCTCATCTATCTTCGCTCAGCTCTTTGAAGTAACATTATAAGTTATGAAATATAGTATGATGTAATAATTTTTCTTTCGCTTATAGCTCTTTATTCCACCTACACTGATGGCGAAGTATTTAAACGATTTCTGAATTAGTTTTTGATGAAAAGTTTGTGAGTACCGTTAACAGCGTAGGTCTGTTCTAATAATACTTCATGTAGAGACTGATTCGTTCGTCACGTAGTATTATTTTGCGCTTACGCTCGTGGTCAATCTTGAAATTGTAGGTTTGATTATCGGGTCAGCAAAATTTTATCTTGTAAGTTTAAATATTTCGGCAGTTAGAGTCTGACAATGTGTTTTTAGATGGCAATATGCTTACACACAATGACTTGAGACTTAAGAACATAGTTTGCCTTAAATTCATTTAATATATGATTAGAGAGTGACTAAATTCGTATCAAGTAAAGATTTCCGCAAGTGAAAGGGAATGTTTCTTTGAAAGGTAACTAACCAAATCTGTTACAAATTACTAGTATTATTGTTTACTGCTCCATCTGAGCTATAATGTTTGTGTTAGGAGTGGGTTCATGTCGGTAGTACAATGTGTGGGATTCGAATCCGCGATCTCACAATCGCACGTCGTATGCCTTATCCTTTGAGCTACCGTCTCTTATATAATCCGTGATTAGAAATGTGTGATTCGTTATCACGCGGCGTGATATCCGCTACTGCATGCAAAATCGCGAGCGCTGTTAGTGCCGCTGGCTGAAACGCGTAATTTTAAATGTTTGTAGCTTGCCCCGGGGCGTGACATTGGGTGCTTAGAAAAGCCTTTGACGAAAATCCACTTCGAGCGGAGTGGTTATCGAGCCGTAACGGTATAGATTTACTACCCAAACTTGTGTAATAAATGCTCGTACATACATGTGACACGATACATTTATGACAGGAAGAAGTATTTGTTGTGTTCCAAGTGAATTATGAATGCATCGCATCGGACGAAAACATTGTGCGCCGCGTTCATTTGTCAAAAGTCACTGACTCGACTGTGACTAAGAAACGATGAGAATTCACGCTAAGAACTAAACTACAGAGCACATAATTGTTTATTATGTGCCGTGGCAGCTCCTTCAAATGCATGTATTATTTTTCTTAATCTATTAAAGTGCTAAATAGTTCGGTTAATTTTAAATTTTTTATGTAGTAAACCAATAAATTTACATAATACAATTTGCCAAAATAATAAGAAGAAGTACATATATTCATACGACATATTTGAATTTCATTTTGGGTTTAAGCGTCGAGCCATGGGGTCCAAGTGCTAGGTCCGTTTATAGAAAATTAGTTAAGCGGCTGATTAATGCCTTGCGTGACCAGAGGGCTGGTAATTTCTTTGCGCACAGAACTAGCATTTCTTTCCAATGTGGTAATGCCACTTGTCTTCTGGGCACGTCGCCAATAGACAGCGATGCTGAGGAATATTATGCGTTATAAATTTGTTTTATGTAAATTTCACCTTATTGTATCATCATCATAATCTTAGCCAAAAGACGTCCACTGCTGGAAATAGGCCTCCCTCAAGGTTTTTCACACAGACCGGTCTTGGGCTACCCGCATCCAACCGCTGCCCGTGACACTTACCAGGTCGTCGGTCATAATTAGATATAGTTTTAGTTTTGTATTGTACCTATACAACATGTCAATTAATAGATATAAATAAATGATTATCGATACAAGATGACAAAGTATACATTAAATGAAACTTAAGTGAAAGGAATTTACCCGGCGTTCTTCACAACTAGTTTAGCTCTAACTAGCATACAAATACTGAAGTGTGTTTTTGTCATTACTTCAAGTACCAACACTTGTGTACACGAGACATCTTCAGGAGGAGTTGGCAGCGATTGGGCTATTTAATAATGTTTAATATTCGCATGCGACGGGGCTCCTATTGAATGCGTTATAAGTAGGAAATGAGCATGTTTCTGCTTCGACACACGCTACACTTAGCTTCAGTTAACTACATTTTACCGAGGCGGTACTTAAAAATACTGAAGATATATAATTAATTTTAATCTAAGACATCCTAATCCTAATCCTAAATAATATTATAAAATTGACTGCCTCGATGGCGTAGTGGTTAGTGTAACTGACTCGCCACGCCTCAGGTCGCGGGTTCGGTTCTCGCACAAGTCAAACATTTGTGTGCATGAACATGGATGTTTGTCTTGGTCTGGGTATTTATGTGTATAATATATAATATATATACTTCTTTTTGTAAATATATACATATTTACAAAAAGAAGTATATATGTATGTTTATACATTTTCTAGTACCCAAAGTACAAGCTCTGCTTAGTTTGGGCTAGATGGTGTTGTGTGTTAGTGATAGAATATTATTATTATTTGTTTCACTTTCACGGGTATTTCCCTAATACGTTAGGAAAATACCCGGCCCTTTGAGATCAACGTGGTCAGGTCCAACGTGAAGAGGCCCTTCGAGAGTTTTAATCAAATGTGGGATGGAACGCCTACTGCGGCACTAGCCGTAGGACTATTGCTACGTATGGATTCTAATATATGCTATATGGGCTATGGGTATGGGTGTTTGATGGACTGGTATATTGGTAACTATGGATGATAAAACGGCGTCTGCCCTGAATACTCTAATGGCATCAATCGAAAGGGTAGACGGTGACTCGCCAACTCACTGGATAGGCCCCCTGAATAGCCACGATAGGCATACAACCCAGCAGCAGGGGGCCACACCGGTGCGAGCGGCTAGGGCTGTCGAGCGGTGCGGCACTGGTTTCAATATCACGGGTCTCGTGACAACGGAGACCCGGAGTCGGTTTCCCCGTAGTTATGCCCTTGAAAATGACACTTCCACCCCCACGCATGTAACTCTAGCGGCCTCCCTCTGACCGGCCGACCAAGGCAAGCCAGAGTTGAGAGTCCTACGGGCACTCTTGAAGTTCTACCCCAGCTAACCAGTAACGGCAAGCCGGGGACGAGGCCCTAACCGACTGTCTGAGGCATTCAGGACTGCAGTGTCGCCACTCACATTTAGCTCGCCACAAGCTGCCCGGCGGTTTGTGCGCTTTCATTTAACCTGCTGATACATTTTTTGTTTATATCACAAGGTGTAGGTGGTAGTTTAAAAGCTAGAGTACTGTGCCCTCCGATATCGCGTTAGTCTCATGATAAGATAACGACTGTCCCAGAGGGGTTTTATTATTATTATTATTATGTGAGTTTGTTTGTTTCGCTTTTACACCTTATCAACACATCTGATCCGCATGAAATTTTGCATACACGTTGTCAGGGGTACAGAAAATGACATAGTAAGTAAGAAACAAGTAATGGTCGCAAGTGATAGAATTTTAAATTTATTGACAACATCTATATTCACGCGAGCGAAGTCTCGAGCAAAATATAGTTTTTAATGTATAATTATTTGTATTAATATAAACTTTAATACTTTTATCAATTCATTTTGCATACCATTAGATATATTAACACATTGAATGCCATATCGGTCATAAAGGACCACGAACAATACATCTTCAATTGTGTCTGCTACATGGCATTTTAGATGTTAAGACAGATAATTATAAAGATATTATGCAGATAGACTTTATAAAATACATTACATAATTCTATGTAGCCATTTTGAATTTGAAACATACATATATGGTTCTATATGTAAATGTACATAGTATTTTCTTTTTCTCGTTTGTAGTGGCACAAACGGCAAGAAAATTGAAATGCTCGCAAAGGTTCTAAGCTTAAGCTGCCTAGCCTAGCCTAGCCGGAACCTAATGGGTTTACTATCTACTAAAGCTAGAACTAAGGCGTATTTGTGTTTGTAAACTACTTTGTTTTGTTTATATCTACTTACTGATGTCTCTTTAAGCCAGCGTCTAGGCAGAGGCCAACAGGAAGATAACCGCATTTTAATTTGCTTTGTTATTGTATAAATATCTGGCTCGGGCGTTTTTAAACAAGTAATTACCGTTTTGTTAATTGAAATGCATGGCAAAATTGCTGTTTATGACGATTGTTTGTTCGATTCCTGCGTGACAAAAATATTCTGGTAGTTGTTGCCGGTTTTAATGAACTTTATGTATCAAGTACACAAAAATTTTATATAAGTGACGTAATAGTTTCCTTCGATATATGATTTTTCTTAAAGTTATACCATTGATATTAAACCATTTATTAGGGATCTGTAACAAATTCGTAAAAAATATATATAAAATACAGAAACATAATTTACCATAACATTGTCTGTTATTTCAGTCCGTCTGTCATAGCTGCTGATCTCAGCAACCACTAATGCCTGACTTGAAATTTAAAATAATAATAAAATTTTAGTCCAACGTTATTGAAATCCAAATCGTTATGTTTACTGATACGGACCCAGAGATGATATTAACGATATATAAATATTAATTAATCAAATCCAAATAATATTATTCATTTAGGTCACAAAGTTATTGTAACTGTGACGTTCATAAGTATTAACTTATGAACGTCACAGTTACAATAACTTAGTAATACAAATTATTTACATTTCTATTACCTGTTGACATTGTAAGCGAAGCAAGAGCGTAGAGCCAATGACAAGAACTGACAGTTCGCATCGCGAAAAAATAAAAACAATAAAATATATTAAAAATATAGTGCGATATCGATTACCTACTTAGTTCCTAAACTAGGCTAAAGCCTATTTTTTCGGCGACAGTGAAGTCAAAGGATAGACAGAAGACACCAAATCAATTCGTACAACCTAAAAATTGTTCAAACAGTATGACCGAAAGGGTAAAGCGTCGCCTGCCAAAACAGCGTTATATATGAGACACATAATTCTTGTAATATTAATTGTCATATAAGCATATACCACTACTTTATTCATAAAAGAATAATAGAAATAGCATACAAGGGACTTTGAAGTAAAGCTACAAAAACTTTTGTAGTAAAACGGTGACTGCAGAATAGAACATTGCAGTACATTTTATCTATTCTATTAAGTTGGCAGCCTAATTGCCGGATACTTAAGAGCGGAATTGTCACCCCAAAGGTTAACAGAGGCAGAAACCACGAGACGTATTAACTACGTACCTACAATTAGGTACTAGGTCTCGAGAGATTCCCGTGAGCCCTTTTTACAGTTGGCTAAAGTCTCACTCAATATATTTAGGGCGCGTATGTGCCGGCGTAATTTGTGAAATTCGAGCTAAGGGACTGTTTGCCTAGCCGTGCCCATTGCCGTCAGATGAAGCCGAGAGAGAATTCTGTGTTATTAATTTTGTGGCTGTCCAAAGAATGTTCTTATTAATGTGAATTGACTTAAAAATATACTTTATGTCAGTTACCATTAGGAAGGTAAAGTTTATTAAGTGTTTCATGGAACTCAACATAATCAATATCGTTCCTCGTGGTAGAGGACTACAAGGTCATTCGACGATGCTGCCATAAAAATGTTTTCCACCAGCGAGAATTATGTAGTGGAAATTATGAGCGTATATCGCTTATATGATATACTTACACTATACAGTGTGAACATAATATAGTACACGTAAATTGTTATTCTGCGGTATTTTAATTGCTACCTGTGCAATCAAAACAGTGATACAGGTGTACAAATGAAATGCTGTTTTCATTATCTATTTACCAACGGGACAGTGATTTGATTGAGCGTCGTTCGTACTTGATATATTTTTCTGCAAAATGGATAAAATTATGTCGAGTTGAGTCCATTACAGACAGGAAGAGTCGAAAACTTCCATGAAAAACGGAAATGAAAGAAACTGGCGTCGCCGGCCGGCACGTACCTACGTAGCTACCTACCCTGTTGCCAGCGTCCGCGTCCTCGCGTATACGTACCGCCCACAGTCTGAGCTTATACATTATTACGTTTTAAATCATCCATTTAAATATTGTTTCGAAGTCGATGACTCGTGAACGATAAAATTATGTAACTAGATAATTTCATTATCTCCACAACGTATGGGTTGAGTGCTGTAAAAACGTACCCGTGCTCAAATAAAAATGTTATTAAATTACCAGGAAAACCGCTTCCTCTCGCCGCATTACCGAGTTACAAAAAAGAGAGTTCTTTAATATGGATATACAAAGTAAATGGAGAATGGTCATTGTACACAAAATATGATTCCACCCATCCAAATTACACTTACATTATTATGATGATATATGAATGGATGGCTTCGTGGTTTTTGCCGCATGCTGCAGGCTCAGTTGGCGTAAGACACAAATTTTAAAATTTAGTTGACCCAAGTAGGGTTTATGGTAATAAATAGTGTGTTTGTACAGATAATCTATAGAAACCGGTCTTTGGACATACTCACTCACGCCTACGCCTGTATATCTCTATAAATATACTAAACAGCAATTTATTATATTAATAACAAAACATCCAAATTTCGCCATTCTTCGTTTTTAGTTCTATAATGCGATCCTATTGTTGTCCAGACTCCACGGTAGAATCAGATTTTTATTAAACCGTGAATTAAACCATCACGTTCCGATACAAACATTAGCACAAAACTATGCCACTGGATCAACTAAATTGTTAAGAGAACGAATAACTAAAAGAGAGAGATATTCTGATTGGACGATATGGACGACTTTTTAAATTTAAATAAACTAAAATGCTGAATTCAGTAAATTGAATAGAAAGAAATGTATTTACATAACAACTCAGCATTTAGGGTGTGCACCGCTTCACCCATATGTACCCTCGTACTAAATCATTTAGCCTAATTTGAGTATATTCACCTTACAGTTCAACCAAATATTTATTTTCAAGTACGGTACAAGTATACAACTTATAAATACATATGTATGTTATACGCTTGAATACATATGGATTTTCAGCACCTTTGCAAACACGAAATGTAAAGCTAGGCATTTACATAAAAGGTGTTGTAACATGGAGAATGTGTGAACAGATCCACCTCTTAAATAAAAAAGGCAGGAACAATAATGATGGGCCGCTCTTAAAAGTCAAAGCCAAACCGGCGCGTTGCGTTCAAATGTCGAAGATAGAGGGGAAAAACAAGTTTAAAACCCACATCGAAAGCTTTTCAGAGCATGACTAATAGGTGAACGTCATGGAACAGAAGACTTGAAAGTAGAAAAAAATACGCAGCAGCTGTTTCAATGAAAAATAACGTGTCATTAATCATAACGATGAAAGGAAGGAGCGACAAGGCTGCACGACAAATACCTTCCTGTAGACTCGTCCCCGTGTTTGCACTTACGCGTCACGTCGGCTACCGATGTAATGATATCTCACTGGAATGGAAACACCGTTTACTACGTACTATTGTTTATGATAACAATGGCCGAAGAAAAACAATACGTGTTCGGATATCGCCGACGATTCAATCAATATCTTACTCGTTTAACGGTAGTGTTGTTCTTAGGCGATTTATTCACAAGTGGATGCGTTTCATTGTCGTTATGACTATTATTTTGTATTAGTCGGAATGTAGCAAATATTACCCGCATTACCGGGCCTGGCAGACCGTAGCCGGTAATAGGGTTGTCATAAGCGGCGGCGGGAGTACGTATGCGTGTAATTTTATTTCCGAGCCTGCGATAATTTTACGTACGGGACATGTTTAATATTTGAACATTTACCCTAGTCTATGAAAAGAGGATTTCACCTAGCCCATCTCTATTCCAATTAGATTAATTAGGTTATTAAAAAAACATAGTTGTGAAAGTAATCTGTCACGGTTTTATAATTTTAATGTTATCAGAGCATATAAACTGAAACGGTTACATTTACAAATTATAGCAAAAGTATGCTACGCTCGCGCAGCGTTATTAGATGCAACTACGTACTATGCATGAAGTTTCCGTAGAATGTTATTATTTATAGATATTCTGTTATAATAGGACATTCTCATTAGAATCACAATTTGAAAACTGTGCTTCTGCTATTCAATTAACATTCAGGCACAACGAATGATTTAACAACCGGAAACATCAAAAAATAAAATATGAATATTCTAAACTTGAATACAAGTACCGAATAATCAAATTTATTTTTTCATAACAAATGCATAACGTTAATTACTGCGACACTCTAACAGTATATTCAACCTTAACCACATACCTAAACCGAACATTTACAGTACTAAACCGACGAGACTGAACGATGTTTATCATAGAAATTAATGTATTGGCATGATCCGTAAGTTTTTAACATAATTAGCTAGTAGATGTGATGTGCCAGCTAATATGGTTATCCATTTGAGAGTGGCATAGGCGGCGAGCTGAGTTACAGTACAACTTCGCCCATAATTTTCAGCTCGTGACGTACTCGCAACTCTGATGTTCTAACATCAGTTCCTGGTAAAGTTAACCACCTACATGTTTTACCTTCCTCGAGCTACGTTTGATTAATATCGTATCGTGAATTAGATACATGTGTTTTGATGTTAGTGATGGATTGCCTGTTTTAATTAGGTATTCGATTTTTAAGGATTGCCTCGGTGACGTAATAGTTAATGTTCTCGTAAATGAAAGTAGTATAAAATGTTATTGGTTGTGTTTTTCTACTAAGATTATTTCGATGGCATTGGCTTGTCGCCTATTATTTGGAACCTAAAATCATAGCTAGCGAAATGCGGGTGTAGTACCTACACCTCAACTTTCGATGATACAGGCGTTAGACTATTTTGGTATATTTATATAACTTAAGGTTTAGTCCGTTTCTTCACTTACTTATAGTAGAAGTATTTTACGACGAAAAGATTAATGGCAGCAAGGTAATGTATATTTTCTTTATTATTATATGAGATATTATTAGTAGCCGTAGAGTGTTGACCTGCCAATTACTCGTGAAGTTCACCCATTTGATGCCCGTATAACTCTTAGTTATTGAGCTTTTCTGGAGCAATTTCCTATTCACAGCACAGTATTTTACAATACTTCAATTAAGCGGAATCGAGACATAATGAAAAAAGAACTGTGTCTGGACCCTAGAATTCACGTGTTGATCAAGAGATAACTCAATAAACTCGCCCTCTATTACCTACCTATAGTCTAAAACATACCTAGGTGTGGAAACATTTATGTAATACGTCCCCGAATACCCGACGGTGATTAAGGCGCGAATATTTTCTTTTATCTTTGTGTTAAGTCCAGTAGTTAAAGTTATTTTCATTTTGAAGATTACCATTTAATTTTGATTACAAATTATTAGTGCACTTTTTTAACCCTTCTAGCTAAGGTAGAATGCTTGTGTTAGTAGTGGGTCAATACTACCGTTGCACCCACGACTTTTCGTTGTAATACAATAGTGCGAATGTTACCTATTTCGATTGAAAAAAACATTATTCAGTGTACACAAATGTTACATATTGAAATTAAATTAACACATGCGGATTACATCGCGATTTAGTTTTCGTTACTAAACAGCGATTAAATACGTATAAATACGGATTATATAGAGGTTTATATAAAAAATAAATAAGCCATGATTAAATCCTTATAAACCAATTTAATTTTAAAGAAATTCACTTTGGAATTGTTCAGTATCTTTATTTCTTTTTTTAGCCGCCGTCTTGCTTATAAGAAACAGTAATCGATTAACTTCACATTTTAATACCGGTCTCCAGGAAACCATTGAGTTATGGCATATTACTACTAAACGTTTTTAATATAATATATGAAGGCATTTCATTATGGAGGTATTTGCGTGTCGGTTTTCATGAAAGTTCGCAGATGAGTACGTGACGTCACAAACATTTCGGTCACATACAATACATGCATTCCTGTCACCGCCTGTTTTGTTGACAACAATTTACAGCTCACGTACTTTAATATAGATGGTGCCTAATTTGAATAGAAATGAACAAGTTCTGTGCATAGCGTGGGCGCCATGCAAGGTACAGGAAAAATGAAACGAAGCGGCTTATTAATAGTGAAGTGTTTTGTTATTGACGTTTACCTTACTTTAAATAATAAGAAGAAGCTGTACCGAATGCGACTGTGTATCGCGGATTCAATTCCTAGATTGACAAAAGTGGTTTTATGTCAAGAAATCTATAGCAGCAGCTTGGAGCCTAGAACTGCGCCGTGCTCTTACGTAGGATCTAAAACTATTGCTGGCGATATGTAGATATTACTCATCTCTGCGTATTCCTTCGGGGATATAGTTGTGGTACTATCTACGTATGTTACTCTCCGATCAATAAACTGTTACTATGCAAAAATAATATCGGTCTCTTGCTTTACTCTTACGTGAAAGAAGGACAAACCATCAAATTAACAAATACACTCACATTTATGATATTAAAGGATTAGTAAGGATAACAATGGATATTAAATTTGTAATAGGATTCATTATTACGGTCTGTAAAAAGCTATTGTTTTTAAAGCTGGTAAAACATAAGAAAATAGTTTAGACCGACGGTTTTAAAGGCTTTCTGAGTAGCGATGGGCGATTATCGAGAAATAAAACCAATTACTCGAAACAGGCAAATCAAAATATTTAAAAAATTTTATACATACTCGAATGCAAAATGCTTTATATTATTAATATATTAGCCATCTTCTAATATGAACAAATACCACCAAGTTTTACACACGGCAAGAGTGCACAGGCAATGAATTAAAAATAAAAACAATATACCCCGTTGAGCACGAACGACCACGATCTGTCTATCGATTGTGTCTTTATCAAACCAAGATTCGAATTCGAATATTAGATTTTGATTCGAATTATCATCATCAGATACTTCTAAACGATCAATCCGCAGGCGGAAACATACAATGTTCGAACATACGAATGACGAATGACCACTGAGAAACGTGGTAAGTGATTTTTGATCTTCATGAATCTGTATTACTTAATAAAATATCTTAATACACGCATAGTATTGTGGTGTATGTATAAACGCACTATTAATTGTGAGGCCTAAGTAATTTTTGGACCTAGTATTATTGGAGTTTCCTGTCCAGAACCTCTAAGTGGGAACAAGGAGACTTAAATATACAATCGCCCCGCTCTTTTTACATAGCATTTCAGCATTACCTCTTTAAACATGGCGAAATATGGATTATGTAATTTGAAAAGACTATACACTTCGGGGTAACATAGGCATGAGACTATATTATATCAAGCCTAGAAATACTATATAACTTTCAAAAGAAAGTATTACTTTAGTAACGTTAGGCCAAAATACGCTCGCTTCAGAATTCGTAATATTTAAATCTTACCTGTGTTCTGCGTATAAAAGTAAACTTCACAATTTCCACGCACAAGTGGTTTTGTGACAGAAAGAACAAGTAGCGACATGCGAGGAGATGGAAGTCAAATGACATAATTCCGTCGCTTGTCTGTCGCTCGTAAGATGCACGATAAAGACAGACTCCAACAAAGTAAGGCATTTAAACAAACACTTTTTATTACAGTGCTCAGACGAAAAGATTTAAGAAACTCGCCTTATCGGTTATGTATTACCGACTACGTCATATTGCTTGGATTTATTAAGCCCCAAAACACTTCTAAAAGACGTATCGTTTTAGGCACACAAAGCTCCTTTTTTATGTAACGCATAAATTACGTACCTAAACCAGGAGTCTAGGTTTTCCGCTACATTTAGTTGGAGGATTAAACCTCGGCCAGTCTATTGTAAAACTACCGTATCTTTAAATGAATCCATGTAATCGAGTCCTATTTGATTTTCTTTGCTGTAAAGTTTGTAGATAAAGTAAATTGTGTGTTAAGGTCTTGAAATAATCCCGTGATATGCTTAGGTTATCTATCTATTTATTCAGTTGTAAATCACATATTTTATATATCTAATGTTAAAGTAAGTAGTGTTATCATAATGAATATCAAATAAGTAAGTAATGTTATCACATGTACTAAATAATTGTATGGTAAGTTAATTAAATGATTAACTGTAGTTACTAAAATCAAGATTTACATAATATAAAAATAAGTATGAAGCTTGACTCTAGTCAAACTACATATTTACTCTATGTTTCTTAGACACTAGAGTGACAATATCGAAAGCCTAAATGTGTTTTACGATGCTATCTTTACTGCTGTCAAAAATCATACCCCCTATCGAAACCACGGTCGTCTAAATTTCCTATTTGGTTTACTAAATCGCTAATAAAATAATAAATGCATCTTTAGAAGTAAAAATAAGGCCTGGGTGAAATGGAAAGTGTATAACTAATGTATATGATTACGAACAGTTTTCCTACTTACATCGTAGATTTGACATAGAGTGTAAAAAGCATTATAGGCAATACATGAAGTCTGTTGAAGAGAATGTTAAGAGGAATGTAAAGTATCTGTGGAGCTATGTTTCTAAACGCAAAGTCGTATAATAATTAGTTGTCCAGCAACCCAGTTGAGATCTGTAACATGTTTATGAACTTCTTTCACTCAGTTTATGAGACTACTACATTTAACATAAATACATGATCACCTCCCAAAGAGACCATGGCAATTTGCACTCTCATGACTGATATTTCGTTCAGTTGTAAACAAGTTCTAAGAGCTCTAAAATCTTTGGACTATACTAAAGGCCCTAGACCGGACAACCTACCATCTTACTTTCTTAAAAAAACAGCTGAACACATTCATACACCGCTCTGTATTATATACAATAAATGCATGCTGGAAGGATCTTTCCCTGAAATATGGAAAAGAGCCAACGTTACTCCCGTACATAAATCTGTATCTAAGCAAGAAATAGAAAACTATCGGCCTATATCTATATTGTCTGCCTTGTCAAAGCTTTTCGAAATACTTGTACACGACGCCATACACCTCAATATTTACAAAATTATTATAGCTCAACAACACGGATTTGTGGAAAGTAAATCAACAACTACAAAGGAGATGTTTCATTTTCGGCTATGAAATGAACTAGCAGCCAAAAAATTGCAAAAAATACCAGGAATCAAAAAATAAAGGGAAAAATATTATTTCCTGAATTTAAGTCGAATTAAGTTTGCGCTTAAAAATAATACTTTTTATATTATTGCCATTATATTCAAAATGGCGGTGATTCTCGGTAATTTTGTATGTGTTCATAAATCATATCGAAAGTACGAAAGTACTTTAAAATAATGTAAATAATATATAAATATATATGTCAACAATAAATATTTTAGAGTATAATTTATTAATTTCAACTATATTCACATATTTTCAACAAACAATCGACATAAAAATATATTCATATAATATAATACTGATTTTGCAGGGTGCACTCTGGAACGAAACATTTTGGTTATATTTGACATTAACTGTCAATTCAACTGTCATATTAACTGATAATAAATATTCCAGTGCTGAATTGGTGTTTCTTATTATTTCCTGAATTCATACGTTTTCTTTAATTTTTACAAGAATTATCAATTCATTGGTGAATATTATTCCAGCAAGACTCAGTTTACTTCTGACAATTCTAGCATTCTAGGTTATGTATAAATTTAAAGAAAATTGCATTTAATGGAATTCGCGGTATCCTCTTCCGATGGTTTTCTTATTATATCACAATCAGAACTCAAAAGATTGTCATAATTCAGCATAAATTACGGTAACGTCTGGAATGCCCCAGGGCTCGATTCTCGGCCCTCTTTTGTTTATTTTATTTGTAAAGGACATCAATGACTGTTTTAGATATTCAAAATTTCTATTATATGCAGATAACTTAAAAATATATAAGACTATTAAAAGTCCATATGATTGTGTCCTAATTCAAGAGGATCAGGGTGCCAAGTGCGAGTTGTTTTTACGTTAACGCGATCGAAATGGTTACCGCGTTTGGCTCTCTGATTGGTTAAGAGCTTGGAGCGGGCCAATCAGAGCGCCGAACGTCATAAACGTGTCGATCACGTTAACGTAAAACAAATTCGCACTCGGCACACTGAATAGGCTTGTTAATTACTGCTCTAATAATAAATTGTACTTGAGTATGTCTAAGTGTTTCGATGTCGTTTACGAAAAATAAAAACCCTATTAATAACAATTATAACATAGATAATTCGTCTTTATCCAGGGTGACGTTAGTCGGAGACCTCGGGGTACTGCTTGACAATAAGTTACATCTTGACCAACACATACATAGATGCCATAACAAAGAACGCGTATCATTTATATGGATTTGTAATGATGGTCCACAACTGAATTTAAAATCGCTAGCACTTATTATCACCTTTACAAATCTTTGATAAGATTCCAACTGGAGTACGCCGTAACAATATGGAACCCGTATTATAAAAAATACGTAAATATTTTAGAATCAGTACAACGTAAGTTCCTTAAATCGATGCATTATAGATGTCTTCATAGATTCGTCACTTATGGAGAACTACTTAATACTTACAATCTGATGAGCCTCAAGTTCAGACGTACATATATTTCTAGAAGCAATGTTTTAATTTGATGTTTATAATAATATATATAACAAATTGTCACACCACCACAACCACTTGTCACACTAACGCTGGAGTAACGCTCTTCGTCGTTTATGTTATAACTATAATATTGTTTTACAGATTTGGATTTGTTTGCATTGCTTGCTAATAATTTTCGTAATATTAATAGCTCCGTTGAATAAAATTTGTAATTATATCAGTAATTTGAATTGTATAAATAATAATTAATATTTGAAATTAAATTTGAAATATGTAATAAATATAATTAAATTAAATTAATAGATCACTATTAAGTAATCTGTGAATAACAGTGTGAGTGCACATTTTCTTAAATGTAAATGCTATGCAAATTTGTATTATACCGCGTGACTTTTATTACCGTCTTCATAATAATATTGTGTGTTGTGTAAGTGGAATAGAATCTAGTAGTATTTGTGTTCCAGCATTTTGAAATGACGTGACGTCACAGTGTGCCTAATCGCATGCGACTAAAAGGGCGGCGGGCGACCGGGAGAGGGTGGGTGGGAGCGGGTGTTCGGCGCTAGCGACGGCCGGCGAGTGCGAGTGCCCTTGAAGATAGTTTTTATATTATTTGTAACGAAATTATTCATAATTTGTAGCGCGTTATTAGGGTGAACACGTTTACGATATTGAATTATTTTTATTTTTTTGAATGACTTTTTTAAATGTTTTAATATGAAGAATAGATTATAAATAAGGAGTGTACAATGTTAGATTAATTTCAGAAAAAGATGTAAAAAAGATTTCTATGTCAGTAAAAAGAATGATAAAATAAAATAACTATGCCTGCCTCTACTTTATTTGCCTAGCACGCCCTATTTTTTCTAGACGGTAAAAAAATTCACTTTGTATATTGTGTAACTGTTAGTTATTCCAAATAAATAAATAAATACTTATATATTTTATTTCAGTACATTATAAAAACATGGGTATTAGTCTTGTTTATAACACAAAACACCGGTAGGATTGTATTCCAGTTCAATATTACCGTTGAATAGTCATTACATACATTCTTATCACTACATAGCTTTATGTAAAAATGTTTTGCATTTGTGCACGAAGTATCTTAACAATGAAATGCAAGCGCTAGCGCTCGTGGCACTAATGCGGGAATCGACCTCGCGTAGCCGCGGCCTGGTACCAAATCCCCGCATGTCAGTATTTTCCATTTAACGTATTCCGCTCTCGCGCTTATAAAATGAGAGTTTAATAAACTTCATCGAGTTTTACAACCAAATCCGTTCACAGCTTTTTTACGTTCATAAATAAATAATGATGCCTAATATTTCTTCTGGGTTCGTGTTTCTTGATACATTTCTCGCCATTTTGTTAGGATTAATGGATAGCCGATTTATAGTGTTTGTTAAATCGGAACTAAAAATTCTAGTTAGTCTAGCTACAACTTCTTTCGACTATTTTAAAGTAGTTTGAGCTTCATTGTAAATCATTTTCAAAGTGTACAATTCACAAATTTCAGCTTGATCGATCGAGTGGAGTACACATTAAAAGCATTTTTCGTTCAGCTCTGGGTGCGGCAGTATTATATTCGTAGCAACTAAAAATCATTAATAATAAATATTTTTAGTAAACAATAATCATTAAGTAATAAAATATCCTATTTGGAATTGTTATTATTTTTGGATTCTTCTATTTGTCCAGAATTTGTTTTACTATCGACTTGCCTGACATCTAACCATCTCTTTCTGAAACAGTCGCGCTCGCGACGTTACGTAATAGGTACCTAGTATGTATTGAAACTGCAATTTTCTAATTAATTTAAGCCATTTTTTATTACCAGATTAATTGAAGTATACATAAACAACACAATATATATAGGTAGTGAAAGCGTCATGATTATTAAGATCGCGAAAGATTTACTTCAACAAATAACTTTACCTGGCAACTTGGGAATGGCAGACATCATTATCGGACCTTACCTAGCGTGTTAGGCCGACGCGGAGCCTGCGGGCTGCTATCGTCCTATAGGTGAATCTAAAACCTACACTCACTATAATCTTACGACACTCGCGGCTAGGTATATTATTTATAATCAGAATTAGTTTAATAACTAAAAAATCACTTTTCGTAATATATAAAAAAAATAATGCTAATTATAATTAAGAAAACAAAATTTTATTCAATTTATAACAATAATTATTTCATTATAAAACAATGTCAAAATATGATTACCGAAAATGAACTTTTATTAAATTTTCCGTAAATGTTTCAATACTATATAATAAAAAAACATCTTTAGACTTTACTATTTAGATTCATTTTACTTACAAATAATATTTTACAATAATTATAATGAAAATTGAGGTTATAGCTTAATTATTCTTTTTCACAAGGAAAAGAGGATTGAAACGGCCTCGTCGATATGAAACCCTTTGATTCATAAGCATTCACCATTCATCTTCGCTGAGTTTGGTTAATAAGAAGCGGTCTTCCACTTCTCGCCCGACTTTTTAAGCTCCCTTCTTCTTCAAATCGTTTCACCCAACGACTTACAGTATTTCTCTGAAATAAAATCAAATATCTTATGACATAATCGTAAATAGCGATTGCATAACAGCGAAATTGTAAATCACAATACCTAAACATAATATTTAAAAAAATACTTACTCTTCGATTTAAGTCCAGTTTCGTCGGCAATTTAAGATATATTAAGCCCATAATTATGCCATATATTTGCCCTGGATTTAATATTTATATTAGTTTGCATTTTAAATGTAGACTTTCATCAAAATATTTAAAAAATGATTACAATAATAATGACACTAACGCTCGTTACAAATATCACCAACCAACAACATCACATAATTCTATACAAATGAGAAATTATTGTATTTTTAAAATCCACCCTCATCTTTTGAATAACTGCGGTTTAAATAAGTCTTAAAGTAAAGTAATAAGTCACCTATATTTCTAATTTAAGAAAAATACATATGATTATCACTTCTTGGGGATCGAACCAACAAGCGTTACAGTTTAGATCACACTATTACCAACGTAGGTACAACATCACTTACTTGTTTATTTGAAATTAATTCTCACAATCATAATTAGAACAGGCGACAACGGGTTAATGTGTATGTGTGCAATGATTTTATTGAAAAAGGTCGTAAATACAGCTTGTTGTGATTCTATTGCTTTGTAAAATTAATACTCCACTTTTGCACCCGACCGTACAACCATTATAATGTATGCCTTCGCATATTTTGCGTTTACATATTTTTTTTTGTACTTTAAAGCAATACATTTTTATTATTTATTATTATTTACTGTTTCAAGTTAATTATATATATAAGACTAACAATGATATTATTCAATATTTGCTGTAGAAAAATGCCCTAAATGTGTCTGCAATAGATCTCTGTCTATCAATCGAGCACAAGATGCGTGGATTCGATCTTCGTCACTTGGGAATTTACTTTATTTTATTTTTCAAGTTTAGGAAAACTTACGGCTATAAAAAGTGGTACTCTTTGTTAAGATATTTTAAAACAAATCAATAGTTGCAGTAGGATACCTACTATAAACTTAAACCTCTTTGGTAAAATAGACTACAATATTAGATGGAAATGTTTGTTATAATTTTACGAAACGGGGAAATCATTTATATATTGAATAAAAGGTTGCATCGGTAATGGTACTTAATCTAATCTAATACAATTATTAAGAACTAGCTGGCCATAAGAATTTTCCCGTTTCTGCAACATTTTTCATTAATACTCCGCTCCCGCAGCCTTCCTCGATAAATGTGCTATCCAACACTAAAATAATTTTTCAATTTGAACCAGCAGTTCCTGAGATTAGCGTGTTCAACCAAACAAACAAATAAACTCTTCAGCTTGTAATGATCACTGCACAGCACTGCGTGCGTGTCTTGATACGTTTCTCTTTTTTGTTAAAATACTTTCATCAAAGTACTAGTATCTACTTCAATCACTACCAGATTTGCATCTAGTAGCAAAGTACCGTTAAGTTAAATGAAAATTACAGTAGAAACTACTTCAATATAATTTAAAAAGACCAATCCAAAAGAGGTACAAAAAAGCTTATTATTATTTGTCCGTAACTAATAACAATAGGTAAACATACAAATTAATTTTATGAAACATTAAGCCTGATATATGATTCGGATTCTATAATTAGCCGCATAGTAATCGCAGGACGACGCTACAATCAGTATAGGTTTAATATTGATTAGTAATCCGTGGCAATGTTCAATTACCATTTAATTATCTTTTATAACGTTCATGTTATATACATATTATGTTGACTTAAATATGTTTCTGAATATTTTTGACGACCTTTCAGTAATTGTTTTAAATACACTTGAATCCTACTTATCAGCATATATCTCATCCCGTAATTATGAGTAAAAACACAACTACCAGTGAGAATATAGTACCTAAGAGGTTTTATTTGATTAAAAATAAAACTTTTATACTTACGTTTATTAATTCTGGTCAGAACAGTCAATGGAATTAAGGACAAGAATATTGATTTGGAATGTACTAAGAAATAGCTTTCACTTACTTAAATTTAAATAAGAAAAACTACAAAAGCACTTGGTGAAGAGACACACGACAATATTGTGTTGAACGCACAACAGTGACAAGTTGCGCGTACAACGCTAAGAAGTATAATACAAACTCATTTCCCTTAAAAAGCACTTCCAAGTCGGCGGGAGTGGATACATTTTTATGTTTTTCTTAATATAGCACATTCATCATAAGCCAGAAGAAGCCAATTTTGAATAACGCTCATCTTTAAGTCCATATATCATGCAAGGAACGTACAAGATGCGAAATATCTCATTCAAGCCGATGTTTAACATATAAATTGCTATCAATTTTTTTCAGATCTATATTTTCGTGGCTGGTTCGTAGAGATAAGGCGCGGGGGCGCGTTGCCGTGGTTTTATTGCCTAAATGCAGAACGATATCCCACTGGATGATAAAAAACCGATTATGGAAGTCTTTTTAATACGTATGTACTGGAAAAGTGGATAAAGATTGTGAATTTGATTTTCGATTCGGTCGTAAAGTGAATTTTAAGTTCAAACGTTTTCTGAATGTTCCTGGTTTATATAAAATCTCTTCTACCATCGAGATGTCTTGGAAGAGCTTTGCTGCAAATACACTGACAAAACGACTGGTTTTCTTGAATATCGACATTAAAATACATAATAGGAACAAATATAATTTAGTCGTGTAATATTTCTCGTCCAAAATACTATTAAAATGACCACCGCAAAAGTATTACGCAAAGTATTACAAACATGTTTTAAGAAATTTAGATAACTAATATTAATGTTTTAATAACCAGAAGCCAGACACCAGATACGTCCAGAATCTAAGCATTGGCCTTAGCAGAATATAAGCTTAAAATAATCCTGAAGTGTTACGCCATGTTATACCAAACCGTCATCTAAAAGTTATTTATGTGAAGCAACTAGTCGCATCTAAACGTACATGTCCGTTTAGTAAGTTCAGATCGGATAAATGTATTAAATTAAAATAATGTGGTAGTAGCAGTCTCCAGGCTGAGTTTGATGCTGGCTCGACAGGATTTCGTTTAGATAAGGCCAATGATCGGCACGCGCACAAATTGGTTCATATTAATTCTATGCCTTACGATATCAAATTCTGAATTTAGCGAATATATAGAAAATGCTATCACAAAAACATGATTCACAGAACCTACCTATAGCTCAAGAATTACATTTTAAGCAAATATGTTTGTGAAAATGTATAATTCTTTTTTTTTATTCTGTCCTCTCTCATGATTATAATTAACATAATTCTTTTGATATTTAATCATTATAATATGATCTGACATCCAAATATTCATTCACTTATTATTGTAACATTGAATCAATGAATGTGTTTTAAATAATATAAGACCAAAGTACTATTACAATTTACTAGATTTTTCCCGCGGCTTCGCTCGTATAAATGTAGGTTAGATTAGTCACAGTACTTTTTTCTGGATTAGCCTTCTCCTGTTTCCCGGACAACGTGTAGGCTAAATTACATGATGATCGGTCGAGTAGTGAAGGCGAGAAAGCCTAACAAACAAACTCACATTTGCATATATACTATTAGTTAGGGACTATAAATACGTCATAATTATGAGAAAATGTTAAGAGTGACTTATAAATATTTATACTGTATAAATATTTATAAGTCACCCCAAACTTTAATAGACCGACCGATTCTAATTCTATATGATAATTATAATATTATTCTTGGTCTGATTAATTATAATAACTATGATAATTATGCGACTTGCAAACTAATGTCAAATGAATAGTAATTATTGACTTTCAGAACTGTAAGTATAAACCACTATTTGTCATGATCTCGTCACATTTAACAACGAAGATTATTTTGACACCTGAACTTCTACCATTGAACATTTATGATGATTTGAAATCGATCTGCACTTTATTTTGGAACTAGTGATTTTAAGCAGTCTGATCTAATTGATTAATTGTTTAGAGTTTGTAAAGGTATAAGGTATATACCTTAACCTAAACCTTTAAAAACTCTCTCTAATGTTCACGGATAAAATATAGTATAATGATATAATTGAACTATATTTTTTCAGTAAACTTTATTACCGGGGTATACGGACGTACAAAGTCTTATGCCTATATACCCGAAGTGTAGGATAGAGCTAGGCAGAATAGCATTACACCTACATTTCTTCAGTTATGCTTTTAGGTTCTATGAAATAGCTTATTGCCGTCTGCTAAACACAGTTCCAAAGTCCATGCTCAATATTTATTTATAGAAAGGTGATTACTCTTTGTTCTGTGAACCCAAAAATTAACTTACAGCAATTGTATCGACTACCGCTGCGCCATCAAAAAGTGTGCTTTTAAAGACAATCATGAGACAGTTTGGTAATCATAATTATAGTACCCGGAATGTCAAAAATGGAGCGTAACTTGATTACAGGGACGGTGTAGTGGGTTATGTGGTCGCCTCGCTACTGGTACTGCGCCGAGTGTTGTGAGTTCGATCTCCACACGAGACGAAAATTTGTATGATACACAAATAATTGTTCCGAGTCTGGGAGCTTTTTGTGTCCGTTCTTTGAATGTAAAGTCCCCCGCGACACACGTATTATTCCTAGAGCTGGAGATGTCCATTTTTAAAAGAATAAAAGAGTTTGCGCTTGCACTGTTCACGTTGTTGTTTTTATTCTAAAAAGTTAACAACCGTTAAGACAAATTGCTTACTAAAACAAAACGGTGTCACTATTGTAAGGCTTTTTAAGTTAACATTTTCCATTATATGCGATGCTAATTACGTGTACAACATTCTGTTGCATATTTTGTCTCCATTCTCGTACATACATAATATTGTGGAACTTAGCTAGCAAAGTAGAAAGCACTCTACTAATGTAAGGTTCTAAAATGCTCCTATACAGAATTTATAGGCCACCCACGCCTGAGCACCTGAACACTGATCTTTCACAGTTTACCACATTATTTTGTACAACGTACATGTAATTTATTTGCACTTACTTATATAACGCCGTTTTTGATACTGTGGTGTAATTGTGGCCATTGTATCCGATATTTAAACAAAGAAAACGCTTTTATGGGCAATTGACTTCGACTTTTTTTGTATTAATTATTTTCTTTTATCACGAATATCACTTTTATGGATAACTAGATTTTGCCCACGGTTTCACCAGCGTAAGTCCTTTGCCGTGGAAAAATCGGGATAAATAGCCTATGTGTGAATTCAGGTCTTCAGCTATCTACATACCAAGTTTCATCGCAATCGGTTCAGCAGATTTTACGTAAAAGAGTAACAAACATCCATACATCTTCATAAACTTTCACATTTATAATATTAGTATAGACAGAACACATTAAAATTGTTTGGAAAGCTTCTAAACTCATTTTAAATGCATTTGTTTTTGGCCGCAGCTTCGATGGAGCAAATGTAGATTAGGTAAGTACCTATAGGTTAGTATCAGTACTTTTTTTGGCCAAATAATGCCCTATGTCCCTTACTGTTTCCATGACAACGTGTATGTGAAATTTCATAATGATCGGTCGAGTAATTAAGGAGTGAAAGCGAAACATAAAAATAACCACCACATTCGCATTTATAATATTAGTTAGGATTTCAGAAATGGCCATCAATATATCGGCTCCAGTGGAGATACGAATTTGAGGCTCGATTTTTTACAAAAATGGTTGTGTTTATTTAATTAGGGGATTTCTAGAACAAAAATTGGCAATGCCCACTTATAGGGATATATCGGTAGGGATTTCTGAAACTAATCTTAAATATTCTATTACACCTTATAAGCCTACGAGTCTTTTACCTATAATTGTATAATTGATTATTTCTGAGATTAAGCACCTCATATTGCTACAATCCCAAATAGACCATTGCTTAATTTACTGTATAATTTCATATCTCATGAACCGCTGTTGCCCAGCTTAGGATAACTGGTAGGTACAATACGCCTTTCGATAGCGCCCTAGCTATACTTAGTTGGAAATGTTAATACATAAAGTTTTTTTTTTTTTTTACTGTCTCTTTAAACGACTTTAAATAAAGGAGGAGGTTCTCAATTCGACTGTATGTTTTTTTATGTGTAACCTCAACAATAATTTAATTATTCCCAAGAATAGGCAATAATTTTTTAAAATTTTAGTGCATTTTTGTTTAATATATTCTTTTGTTAAGTCGGTTTTCTATTTTGTTATAATTATTATTTATTAAAATGCAACTCTGGCACTAGAAATAATTCCTGAGTTGCAGGCAACTTTACAAATATTATAGTATATCAACGGACATACATCTAGCCAAATGGGAAGGGCAGAATAAAGTCAGATTTTATATCAATGTTAAATCGCAGCATCACTTTGCACTCTTGAAAATGTTACAAACTTTAGATAGGTATGAAAAATTTTAATATTCTCCTCCTACAGCTATGCTAATGAAGAAAAATTGTCAAGTATAATCATGACCAAATTATATTTAATAAAGATGACGCTTTTAATAAGCCCGAACAAGGCTAAGCCAGGCTGTATCATATCGAGTACCAGTGTCTACACGCCAGCTCTATCGTTCGTACCTGGAAACCATCAACACCGGAATAAATCACAAGACTATGCCAACTAGGTCTAAATACATATTTTTTTTTTTTTTGCACAGTGGTATGCAATGACGCATATCCCTCCACGGGAGCGGGCGGAGGGATTATGTCGGACTCGCTGGGGTTAAAGAAAGATGGAATAATAGTAAAAATACCTCCCGGAATACCGACTAAACCTACCACGGTGTTCCTCGACACAACCACTATCGACGGGGCCGCGCGAATCGCTTTCGCATGCGGTCGCGACCCCACCGAGGGGTCTAAATACATATGATGGAACTGAATAAAGAAGTAATTATGTGCCAGTGTCCCTTTAGATTCCATCCTATTCTATAGTATCTTCAAGAAAAAAATATTCGTCATCAAATCAAATAATCATCGAAATAATGTCAAGAACACAGCGAAGATACCATGTACCAAAATTAAGTATTAGTGCCTATATGCCATCTCCATAAACAAATCCCGGAAACTATTCATACATATATAGTAAGTGAACGGGTTTGTAATATCATATTTTGTTTTAAAATCTTAGACTCTCATGTTTCAACTTCAAATAAATTTATGAAAGATTAACTTCAGGGTTTAGAAAATTCGATATATGATTACACAGGCATAACCGTAGGCTTTTAACTTTCAACACTCTGTTGTTTGTTTTACTTATAACCGTAATCAATTGTTCCAAGAACCTGCGATCTGATCTGAAAAACAAAAGTGATTGAATTGATTTTAAAATTGATTACATAATTATATACATGTCGACAGCGTTATATTATCATTAACGTAAACGACCGGTATTACGGATTTACATATCAACAAGTAAATGCCAAGTGACGTGTTACTTTTTGTATATAATCATGTATTTTTATGTCATCTCACAGTTTCGTCGCAACAAGCTACTTACAAAATTTCTAAAACATCATCAATACGTATTTGTCATTAATTGTTTGCTCGTTCCTTAACTGGTTCCTGATTAAAGCTATTACGTATGATAATAATTATACGATTGCTTGAACTTCTATAGCATTTCCATTTCACGTCGATATAAACTCGTTGATTGACAAATATATTGATTGTGACGTTCGACTGGTCAATAAGATAACAAGTGCGCAATTATCGGCCCTGTGGTAGTCGTAATGAACCAGACCATGTTAACTGAAGCCCGCAATGTGAGTACATAAACCGCCATACTGGTTTATAGTGCTCGGGCAAATTACACCGCTCTAACAACAGAACGCTCAACTGTTTGATAATGTATTCACTGGCTAGATCAGCCTTAAACCCTCTAATTTAGATGCCTTTGTATTTATGTGGAAAATTGGTTTCCTAAAAAAGAGCTGAATAAATATACAATTTTCTGCGGAGCTTTTGCAACTCTTTAGAAACGACACAAGTGCCAACTATGACGACAAACAAGATTCAAATAAGTAAATTGAATTTCAAGCCGAGCTGGGACTTCTATATAATTATACTAAGTCGCCTTTGATGTCTGTATTTATATTTTAAATGGAATTTAACAATAAAAGGAATGGGAACTTGGAAAATTAAAGGATTTTACATATTTCGCCTATTTCATATTCGTATTTTATTGCACGATAATGTCGGCGATGTTGTTTACAGGTACTCTTGTGTTTGCGCCTAAGTTCACTTAAATATAATAAGTAAGCAATAAAGCGATAGTTCAGTGGAGAGACCAAAAGACTGCAATGGAGAAGGTCTCGGGCTCGAACTGACTTTCGGAAGTTATATGACTTTTCGAAATGATGTGCGTATTGATTGACAACTATCGCCTGATCCGTGCCTCAGAGAGCACGTTAAGCCATCGGTCGCGGCTGCCATGAAAATTTATGGCAGTCGTTATTGGGAAGTCAGTGCCCTATAATATCCTGACACTGGTCTAGCCTTAGGGTATCGTTAGCCTTCGGGTTGCGGAGGTCAGGTGGCAGCCGCTCCGTGTAAAAACTGATATCCAGTCAAATCCGGTTGGACCAGAAAAGCCGACTCCAAGTGACTTGGGAATAATAAAGGCTAGGAAGAAGAAGTAAGCAATAAAGAGAAAAGCCTCAGCTACATCTTAATTGCCCTTTATTTGAATTGGCATTTTTAAATCTGTTGTCACAAACTAAAAGTTAATTTAACAGTCTTTGAAAGCAATTGCGTTATAAAAACTGGAATATTCAATTTGATACTGTAGGAATTTATGTATAGATACGCTAATCGCGTGTAGATTTATATGCAAATGCAGGGTTAATGTAGGATTAATTACACGCGCGAAATTGATCAAGTTGAGTCGCTTATTGTGCCCCGGTGTGCGATGCGCGGCGACTGCAAATCAAGTCTCTCGCATCCTGCTTCGCCCGATCTGTTTTATTCCACGACTCCTATTAAATTGAATGAACTGCTAAATCGTATACGTATTGAGCCACAAACAGGTTTCTACAAAGCGGTTATATATATTTGTCTATTTGTAGCAAATTAAATGCAGTCTCTCAGTGATTTGTTTAGTTACAAATTTAAATGATTCTCATTTTCCGAAATTTACATCTATTATAGCAATTGTAAAGTAGAACATTGACTAGGAAAGCAGTTTGTTGATCCAATTGCGGTTATGGTGTTATTCCATTCGCGTGCCTCTGTGCCATCGGCTATATTTACGGAGAGATCCTATTACTGGAACGCAGTGCGATAGACGGAGTTCATAAGCCTCATAATGTGATGCATTTCAATATGCGCCAGGTATTTTTGCAATAAAGTTGACGCGGTATGCCCCGGTGAATTTCAATAGATACCGTGGACAGGTACTGAAACTAATATCAAGACTTATATTGAAAAGTATTATGCTCTGCTAACGGTAGGAATTGAATATTTAATCAAGTGATGTATGTATTTCTGTGTGCTAAGTTATTTGCGCTTTCTGCTTTTTAATTCCACCAATTAATGAATCTACCGATTAGTAGAACGGTCTAGTCCTAATCTGTATTAGTTGAACTGAGGTTATGTAGCTTCAGTCGCTCAATACAAAATATGATCACTTTGTATCCCATCATGGATTTAGTCTTAAAATGCAACACGTCATATAAGCCTTCATGTGAATTAAGTATTTAATACATACGTATGGTATCTAGTGACATGCCCACTCACTAAAGCCTACTATGATGTTGACAAAGTGGCTTAAATTAGAGCGATCGACGACGATGTCAACGTTTTGGTATACAAACAAAACATTGCGTGTGAATTACGCATAACGATATTTCTTTACCTTTTTTCTTCATAAAAAAGACAACTCCCGCGAAAAATTCCTACGTCACGGAGGACTTTACAAACTTTCAAACAACAGACACAAAGAACATCCAGACTGGATATAACTATTAGTGGATCACACAAATTTCTGCCCTGTGTGGGATCGAACACTTGACCAATACGCCATATGTGCAGTTGAAAAATAATTGAGGGATTAAAATACAATTAATTTAACTTACAGTACCAATTACTACCTAAAATTTCAGCGCTAATGCGCTATTGCTCTATAAATGTAGGTACCAATTTAATATTCTTCCCTGTTTCGTAGGAAGGACGCTTAAGCCGTTTGGCGTAGCCGAAATATCATGCATGCTTAAAAGCTCTAAGAATCATTTAACGTGCTAATTAACATACGAAAACATAGAGTTCATGTATTTTTTAAATACGTCACCATCTCGATCTATCGTTTAATATCTCATCATCTACCCATTTATCAAATAGTTTGAATTTTGCTTGCTTGCTATGCTTTATATACATATATTAATAAAAAGCTCTTGCGATGTAGTAATTATTCTCAAGGGCAATGTTTATTGAAAAAAAGTTTAATTTAGTTTCTACGAGAGTAATATAATATCATAATTTCATAAGGATTCCGGATCGGGCAGCTCAATTAACACTCGACGATTCCCACTAAACTTTTAAATACAATCGGCGGAATACGATCGAGTATTGAGAGAATGGAAACTTTATATTCAATCCGAGGGCGAGCCCGACAAAGGCTCTACGTAGTAATCAGTGTACCGGCGACGTCCGCCTATGTAATTAATGTTTAGTTGATATGCGCCGATTAAAATGAATGAAAGATTGCTTTCGTGTAGTGTTCTGGGCAATTTGTTAGTGTGGTGATGTCACGATATAACGTAACTACGCAACTACTAATAGCAATGCTTTAATAACATTTTTAATTAGTGACTGTTAAAAACTTTTTGTATATGATATACATCTTTATTTTAATTTATAGTCTATATTTCTCGCATTTATTTTAATTCAATAAAATGTCACGATTTGACTATGATGCAAGACTTGAACCTACGAGCGCAGTGTAGCTACTTTTGACGTTTATTGAGTACGGACGTGTCAAACAGTTATTAAAATAAACAAATAATAATTTATTAAATCGTGACCTCGTTTTTTTCAATAACGCAAACCGTATCACATGTTCTGTATAATAGCTACGACAGCGAACTTGTGGAAATGTTTAGTAAATAACAAGTAAGACAGTTTAGAAAATGGAGAATAGCCCCTTCAACTGTAGTGGCAGGACAGCATGCACCCCACCGCCGACGCCAGCACCTGCACCGGCATCCACACCGCGCTCTAAAGCCCCTACCTAACGAGACGATGTTCTTGAAGACATCTCAACACCGGAGATTCAATCCTGGATGTCTTCTATTGAGCAGTGCCTCAACGAAGTGTGCTCTGTTGCAGCCGAAGGAAAACTAAATTCTGAGCAGAAATTGCGCATAAATAGTTTATGTCGAAAGGTAGGCAGTGGTACATCGCATATGGCAGTGCAATACCAGTCCCTCAAATATAAAGCCGTACAAGCCTACTCCTCTATCCAGACTTTGCAAGAACAACTTGATCTATCACAGCGACTGCAAGACATTAAGCGGAGTGTTGAAGAGTCTTCGAAACCTGCCACGGGAACTTCCTTTGCTGATGTAGTAAAACAAGGTATAAATAATTTTATTCAGCCACTTAATTTGAGTTCAGTGGCTATTTATCCTACTGATAAATTAAAATCAAGCGATCAAACAAAATCACTTGTCCAGCAAATAATTTGTCCAACAACAATAAAACTGCGTGTGAGAGGAGTACGTAAAACTAGGAATGGAGGTGTTATAATCAGCATCAGATACGAAGGACGACATCGACAAAATAAAACAATCCGTAAAGTAGACCAACTCAGACCTTAAGATCGAAGATCCCTACAAACGGAAACCTAGAGTGATTGTTAGAGTTTCCACTGCTTGTTCCACCAGAATCTAGCCGATAAACTTGAAAATACCAATCTAGAGACGTTTATGACTACAAAAGATTAAGCCATAAGTCGGGCAAGAAAGAAGCTGATACTTGTAATTATATAATAGAAGTATCTGCAGACATTCTTAAAACTCTAATAACAAAACAAAAAGTATTTGTGATTGGTAATCTTGCCCTGTAAGAGACTTTACTTTAGTCACTAGGTGTTATAAGTGTCAACAGTATGGGCGTGCGGCCAAGACGTGTCGGGAGAGACACTGTGTCGTATACACTGTGGTGACCAAGGTCACGCAATAAAGGACTGCATTTCAAAAAGCCAAGCATGCATACCACAGGCGCTACTGACTGCCCGGCAAAAACAATGGCTGAAAAAAGATATATTAATTCAGTCGATTATGGAGGCACCTAATAACTAGATAAATTGAGCAACTGCCAATGCAAGTGCTCAGCATTAAGTCGACATCGTACTTATTCTTGTTTTAGATTTGTTTTGTTTTGTTATCATAATTATAACTAATATTTATATAAAATTAAGACTTAGTACGCAACATCGAGTTTGACACACATTGCAATTAGCTGACAACCAGTTTTATAAGTTAGGTACCTATACCGTATTTAATTTATTAGACAATGTACGACTTGCAATTAAAAGATGACGAATCAATATTTTGTTTACATTACATAATTAGTTAGCTTTAGTTATATTCTATTTAATAATGAATATATTGTTTAGGCAAACAATAGTTTTTCTTACATTTAGATTTATATTTTATACCTTTTTTGATTATAATTGTATTATGACTATCTTACCTATTATGATATTTTTTTGTAACTGAGACCCTGCCTACCTGTGATACAGTTTCTAACTAGTACAGGAGACAGGTGATCTATACACAAATTTTTAGAATCTTAAGTTTTATTTGTGCAACTATATATAAGGTTGAAATATTTGTAACTGTATTTTTGTTCAATAAATTATTATTATTATTATAATGTATTTACGATTTTATGTCAATCGTATCTTACTTTTTGTAAATGCTGAATGCCACCAACGCCATCTGTCGTACAACTTACGAAACGATACGATTAGCACGTAAAGTTTTCGATAAGCATATGTTTAATAGACAACTTCTGCACTAGGATGTATCCTGGGGATGTGTCACGGGGACGGACACAGAAGACACCCAGACTCGAAACAACTATTTGTGGAACACAAAATTTTTGTCTCCTGTCTCCTATAAAACTCTGCGAAGCGCCAAAATGCTTGAACTAAATTTAGCACAAATTAACATCACTAATGCGTTAGTTGAGATTACCTGTCTACATACTATCTGTTGCAACAACTATTAAATTGATTAATCGTCAAAAGCACCTTACTATGTAGGTACTTGCTACTAAACTAAATTAACAAAGTGCTCTTTGATAATACTGGAGTAATTTTAAATGGATTTAATTGTAGTCTTCGCTAAGGCTACATAGCAATTATGCTCGCAAACATTTATATTAATCTGTCAATTCTTAGAATACCAGACATAATAAAAAATATCTGGCCACCGGGGTGCCGCTGCGATTCAATAGCTTAATAACACATAACAATTTTGTGATCGATTTAATTATCATAGCTTATATGAACCGATACTGTGGTGACAGTTTAAGCACACGACTGTCGATCTTATAGGCAGGGTTCGATTTCGGTGTCAGGTAAATGTTATTTTAAGAATGGAATCCCAACCTTTCGTATTCATTGACTGACTAGAAACAATAACATTTCCTTAAATAATCAGTAGAAGCATTGGATCCAAAGGAAATGCGTTTTCATCTATTATTAGAAACATGGGTTCTAGATAACTCATTACTGATGTATCCACTATGAGTACTTGCATACAAAGTAATTAAACGTATCGAATCACTTCGGCCACTAACGCCGCACAAGCCTGTTCGTTTTGGTTTGTGTTACGTCCGAAATCAATTACAACAAGGCTCACATTTTTAATTGGCATGTATATTGCTCTTGCAATAGGAATAATACCTGTGTAATGAAGGTCTTTACAAACATTGAACGACACAAAAGCACCCAAACTTAGAATGAATATTGCTAATCTTTCTTCTTCGCTTGAGGATCGAATCTACGACACTTGGCACACACGCAGTGACAAAACGATCATTTAAATCACTGAAACATTCGTGTAATCAAATCGTTTACTAAAAGATATACTTGTATTAAAATAAATTAAAATATACATAATTATAATGATGCATATCATAATTGAATTATCAATATATAGTTAAGTTATAAATAAAATGAATAACTTATACATTTTAGTCGGTCAAATCATATTAGATTACCACAACAGCTTGGTATGACTATCATGTAAGCCCTTTTTTAAAATGTGAGTTTAGTTTAATGTTCCAGTGACGCTCCCGCGCAACATTCAGCTTAATAAAACTATATAGTTTTTTAAGCTGAATGTTAGCAGGAGCGTCTAGAATGGTTATATAATTCATCCACCAACTAAGGTATATGTTCTTTGCCTTACCCCTGACAACGTGTATGCGAAATTTCGTGATCAAAAAGTTAAGGCGTAAAACACAACAAACAAACAACCTCACATTCGCATTTATAATATTATTTACGATATATTCTATGTAGTCAAATCTTTAAATATTTCTTAAACAACAACAAATGAATAAAAGCAAGACCTTCCAAAATGAATGTTTATTTTTCTTATACATACCTACACATTGTTAACTCGTTTATCTCGGCAGATAGAATATCATAATACACACGGAACGTGTAAGGCAAGCAGTTATTATAATTTCAGTTGTTCGGCTCAGTATCGACATCAGTAAAATTACCACGTACGATACATTAATATTGCAAACCGGTTTTGGGTAAAGTTTAGGATATACTGCTCCCAAGTCGTCTGGATCACAAAATACATACCAACAAGAAATAATATACCTACATGTAGGTACGCACGAGTATATGTGAGTTATACGCAAGATAAAGTAAATTATGACGTGGATGTTTTAGATTACGATGAATTTATTATAAAGCTCCGGAGAGTATTCCGTGTTAATATATGTGTATAACACCACAACACGCAGCACTAAGTAAATTCAGGGAGAATATGTCAGGAAGTATAATTTTATTACAGAAACACATGTTTTATTGGTTTGCTCTGGGTACCGCACTGCTTTTAAATGCTAACGTGGTAACTATTACCGATAATCCCTACAGGGCATAAGAATATGTACCGAGTGGGGACGCTCTTTGTGCCCATTGTTTCAATGTTTGCAAAGCTTCTCGTGACACGAAGATTATCCTCAGTTTGAGAAGCTTAAAAAAATACAACATTGTATTTCATTGAAAGTGCCTTTGATTTACGAATTCGATCTTTGAACGAGACTGGAAATTCAAACTTTAACGGCTTTGACATTCTAAAATTTAATTGCCAAGGCTTTTGTCGTTCGTGCATCGACGAGATCTGAATAGCAGCATAAGTACTACTTTGGTGCTTCGCCACTAACCTATCAGACGGCTTCCATTCGGTTTTCACATCTAATTGAAAACTCTCATTGAATTGCAAAGCAGTCGACCCCGACCATTAAAAAGAATGACAGCGATTGAATTGATGCCAAATTATAAATTCAAAGATTGATTAAATATACGTTTTGGTAAACTTTGGAACAATTAATATATTATTATATATTCTGTTTGTACAGACAGTAATGACGCTACAGTCCCTTCATTTATAATTGTTTTAGTCTGAGCCAGATATCGACAGATTCCAACTTTGTTTGTGTATTATTCAGCACGGGTAGGTCAAGATGACAATTATCTATTGACATTGACAGCACTAATTTGACAAATCTCGCAGACAGTTTGAAAGTCACACGCTGAGAGCATGAATAACCTATTTGTCTTGAGTAATAAAATTCGAGGTACATTTAATTTATTAAAAAAGTTCACAGTTTAAAATTACATTTAAGAATGCGTATTCATTTTAAAGGTTTTCTTATTGTTTTTTAATACCTATCATTTTTGTACATGTATAAAAGTAAAAGCGATAGATATATGTGTAACTTGTAATACAAATTACTATATTTGTCTGTGTGTTTAGTCAATTCGCAATCGAATGCTTATTCAGCTTTCGTTTTGAAATTAGGCCGACGTTACCAGGCGTACCCTCAAGAGTTTTGCAAATAAATACCACGGTCCTTGAGTAAACACGACCCGTGATTGCACGGTTGTATTATTATACCGTAGAGATACGACGACACTCCTACAAGCCAGGGATTTGAAACAGTGCATGCGGATATTCTATTTCCTGACTCAGTCTACATTGTCACACTCAACTTCGTTATTAACGTTCCCTTTTGATTTATATTTTCTTTTATTGTATTCCGCATATCTCGTTATGTATTTCAGCTGCACAAACAAATGCTGTTGTTTTTAATTACACCTTTTCTTGTCTAGGGACGAAAGCTTGGTATCATTACACTGTTTTGTTAGACTTTATTTCTTATTTTGTAGCAAAATAATGTAATGCACTACTGAGTTTAACAACATCATATTAAATGTTTCTATCCTAATGCATTCAATGGACTACTTTTATAATAGTAATTTATTAACCAATAATTGCTACGGCTACGTCAAGATAAAAAGAGAAAGTTTACTTGTTTTATGATGTTACACGTTAAATAACATGTACATATGTATATTTCATATGTATTTTAGGATTAAATTTTAATGCTGTGCTGCCAATATGTTTCCTTAATTTAGGTTTACTATCGTATTCAATACAAAAACCTAATTGATTAAAATATGCATACGTACAAATATTTTCAATTTTATTTGCGTTCTTAAATATACAATATTGCCAGAAATATGATGTGAAACAGCTTAAAAAAATAACAGATGCACTTTCACCTTTAAATAATCATTGAATTATTCAAGAAATGCATTAGCAAGTAAAATAAGAGATAATTGATATCACCCAACAGCGATCACACAGCACGTCCGTTCCGTCCGCCGCTCGTTGCCAAAGTGAGTCATCGCGCGCCGAGGACGCTTTTATAACCCGCTCGATCGGACGATTACACGACTTGTTTACGTCACAACGTCGCATTCCACAACCAACAATATGCATATGCGTATAATTTGATGATAATACATTAAAATGCTTAATATTTATATATAAAAAACCAGACAGAGTACTGGATAATACTTCCATTCATTATATCTGTAATTGGAATATAAAAAAGAATTATACTGTAAATTAAAGTAATGTTAGTTCCCTATTACGTATACATTTGTGTTAACTAATTGTACGCAGTGAGAAATTTATCGAACCCATTATTTCATGCTATTTAGTGACACACTAAAGATCCCATTGAATTTCAGGATTAATGGTGTCGTTACTTGAATGCAGCAATCCGTGAGACAAAACCAGAGGGTCGAAGGCGAGGAAATAATTAGAGAAACTAGTTTGTTCTCTACGGACGATTAATGTTAGTTTACGATCTAGATTTACAACGGCGCGCTCGAACTTCGCTCTTGTGCACTAAGCGTTTTGATTTGTCAAGCAGCTCGATTTATTTTAAGTGCTAAGCTAGCAACAACTCTCCTTTAAGACCTTTTTCTTTAAAAGCGTTTTTACCTCCATTCAGTAAAAATAACAATAAATCACAGGCACGGATCTAGGTAAGAAAATCTGTGCACTTGTCATGTGTTTAGTTCCCGGTCAAAGAAAACAAAAGCTGTTTTCTTTGCGAGTATCAACGTCACTTGCAAACCCTTTGATGATGTGGCAAAGGCAACCGCACCAACGAGTTGTAGTAATTAGAAGCGTTCCACTGAATATACTAAGCGATAGAAAAGGATTATTCTGTTGCGGTTTTTTGCTTTTCTAACGTTGATTTAAATAGATGCACCTCGTGGTTTTACTCATGTAATAAAGCTAAAACGTCTTTTAAACATAAATTATAAATTGCTAAATCATAAAAATCTCGACTGCAAAAACACTTGAAGGTACTGTCGCTGCCGCGGTAAAGAAATTCTGCTGCCAGCGTCCATATTTCTTTTATGCTCAAAGAGATAACCCTCTTTTGGACGCAGTCGAATAGTGAGGAGCACCTTCTATATATATTCTTAAAATTATTTCTTAATGATAATTTATTGTCTTTAATGCCTAATGAAATTTATCTCATATTTTGTATTAAAGATAATCTATATATTAATACGTGATGCAAAAACTTTGTACCACTTTTTACGAAAATTGCGCGGACGGGGGAGTATAAAATTTGGCACAGTTGAAGTTTATATGGAGAATGAGGGGCGAATCTTAATATTTATATAAAATATGCATTAGGAATACATTAAATTAATGAGAAACACGCATACAACCATGCATTTGACACACGCAGTCGAATCGCGTTCGTAGTATTTCGGCATTTGGCTGATGCAGTACTATTCTTCGTAACTATGGTTACATATATCAATATCTTACAGTAAATTTTTGGGCGGATTGGAATGATATATACTATTTATATTATAATATATTTACGTATTTATTATATGTAGTAAAGAAAACAAAGTAGTAAGCTTAGGAATATCATCAGTTAAAGAATAGGTATAGTTAAGTAAATAATAATTTGTTTGAACAAGTATCACAATATCTTAAAAATTCGACTGGCTAATGCATTGTTTTGTAAGCTTACCTTATCAAATATTATATATATATTAAGATATTGTGATATTTGTTTTTCTCTTTTCAGATCATTACTTTTAAGCAGTCCGGTCTTTTGTTTTTATTATAATAATTTTATTTCAGACTTTTTAGTTTTCTTAACCGAATTATAATATGGCGTAATATATAGGTACATAGTTTTATTTTAATATATAACTAAGTGCAGGCAATGTCATTCCTGACTTGAATACATTCTTGCTAGAAAATGATACTTCGGACGTCCCGATATATAATTGGTACGCTTTTTGACAATTTGTGTTAAAACAGTAATATAAACTTGATTTGATACATATATTTTTGAAATGGTCTTTTTACGATCTTTCATTTGATACCCATATTGCTAAGGTAAGAAAAAAAACAAACGCTCTCCCCTTTTATTTTCATTTGCGGGCGCCATTTGAAAATTTATATAGCCTAAGTCACTACCATAATTCTGATGAATATAACAACACTCCATAATTATGTCAAAAACCGTCTAGCCGTTTGGGCTGTAGAGCGTGCCAAAGAAATGGACATACATACACACACACATACATACATACATACATACATACGCTCGAAAAACATTACCCTCTTTCTGACGCAGTCGGGTAAAAAGATAGGTAAATTAACATGTATAGATCTAAATCTAAATGAAATGTGATTATAGGGATATAGTTCTAGACAATAAAACCTTAATAACTATCAAAATTAAAGTTTAAATCAATTATCGTTGAATTTCGACCACTAGGCGACCGCTAGTATGAATAAATTTGAATCTGAAATTGGAAAAAGACGATTACCAAGTATAAGTCTATCGTTTATAGTTTAAGATTTATATTCATACGTATTTATAATTTAATGTTGTAAAAAAGTTTAGATATTTTAAAGATACTCTACAAAAACCTCCTATTGAATACTCATAGAATTGCAAACATCATTAAAGTTCATTATATGTATGTCCTCAAAGTGTCCTTAAAATTATCATAATCATATGGTTATTCATGGGCTTGTTATTTGAATTAAATAAATTTCACTTCCGATTTTAATTAACCTATTATTATAGTGCAATTATTTTGCAGTCGTAATACAGTTTTAAGCATGAAAGCTTGGTCCTTTGTGTTTAAGCGTAAAACTCTTAAAAAAGCTTTCAAAGTTCTTACAACAACACACTGTGTAAAATATTTATCAAAGGTGAAAAATAATAAAAGATTTAAACTAAAAACGAACGGCGCCTTTTGGGTAATTCTGTCGAGATTATTTTGTTCCCCGGTGACCGTCTTATAAAGGGTTAAGGTAAAGAGACATATCCAGCGGTAAATTAGTGCCATATTGCCTCAGAATACGCCTCCAGTTCATGTTGACTCTCACTGGGGTGATGTACGGACATGTGTCGATTCAAACGCACTCTTCATGGTGCGTTTATTTACGTTCCTTTAGAAATAGGTGATGCGTCGCGTTCACGCCTTTCGACGGGGAAAAAGGCTTATTTTTTCACACGTTTCCTGTTTTCCCTTTTTCAACGATGATGATCTGTTCTGTGTGTACAAGTATACGTACACGGTACTGACGCAAACGAGAATGTTTGTTACACATGAGAGCGATGAGTAGCTATCTGCGTAACAATTTACAATTCTTTAGAAATAAATACAACGGTTGACCTCAATCTGTTCCGACAGTACCGAAATAAGAAAATTCAGAAAGCAAAATATAATTAGGGATATCATTAATATAAATTAATATCCTCGTATAAAACGTGAAAAGCTGCAGTAAAGTGCATGGAACCATCAAAACGGGAGGTTTATTACATAGCGGCCCTCAAAAATTCTCCCTCGCATGCACGAAAGCGATTCATGAAGCTTGCTTCGTTTGCCTCAACTCGACTGCAATCTTGTATCTCCGGAGTTTAAGTGTTTGACCTCCCTTTGCCCAAATGAAGCTCACGAACATGTCTACCAACATATTATTTGTTGCTATTTCACTTTTATTTCTTAAATGATAAGGTCGATATTTCAATGTTACGTGTCTACAGGTAATTTTGCTGGCGGGCGCCTTTTGTATTTCTTTTCCGTTTTTTACATTACCAGGAGAATTTACCAGCTCCAATCCGAGTCTACGCTTGCCCAAGAGGAAAACGGGAACTGAAACTAAATATCTACATCGTATGCTCATTTTCTGTCGGATCTACTATTTTTTCAGTTTAATATTTAAATATACGTATGTACGTGCATATTCGAATGAGGTTTCAACTTGTACTAATTACATGAGATGGTACGTTACCATTATAGGTTTGAAATGCGGTATAGATGTTAGTCTTTGAATGACTTGTATGTTTGAGATATTTGGTACATTCTGCTCCCTCAAAGTAGTACACTATAATATATTGATGGCCAGCATTTCACCATAATGGTTAACTCAAGGGTTTCTACTTACATGAAAAAACCTATTAATTATTTCGCACGTTTCCTTAACTTATAGGTACGTATTAAGCGTCTTTGTAATATTTAATGAAATAATGGATTTACCGCTCGCTCTAATTGGACATCCTTTGATTATGACCTAATTCGATATTTTTACCAGCCCCTGAGAGCTTGTGTCCAGCGTCAATTACCGATTTTGCTTACAAAGTCAGGAGGTCAAAGCCGAAATAAACAGTTGTTTTACTTTGACTTTTTATAACAAGCCTTTTGTTAGATTTTTACCTACACGCACAAAAGGGTACTGTTAATACGCTATGTTAAAAAGCAAATATACGTATATACATACATAGTTTTGTATGTTTCACTTAGGCTGACGAAGGATAAGTTTGGTTGAATGCGTGAAAAGGAAAATATTCATACGCTTTTGTAGTATTTATTGTATAAGAGAATATAAATTACTATGGTACAAACTTTTTGTATACGCAGACAGTAACGTAGGTAACATATGGAAGTATTTTTCAAATGCTCGTGAGAGGTTTCCCTCGGTTTGTGCTTCTTAAGAATGTCATAAAATAACTTGTTCGTATAAATAACGTTGATGAAAATATATATCGGTACTTACGGTGGGCCACAAATCAGAGTAAAGTGGGACTTATCAGGCGGCGTCTACATAACTAAGCTTCGGTGACGTCGTGAGCGAACGCTTGCGGTTACGCCGACTCCCCACCGTTAAATCATTTCTTATTTTTGTCAACAACCGTCGAAATAAGTACGGTTTTATTCTGAGAGGTACAGTTTTGTTTTTATGTTGACAACATTGGCGCCGATTGAAGCAATTCCGCTTGCACGTCAATAGGAAGTTAAGTGATGGATATAAATTATAACGTTATGAATAAGGATTTATTTAGACAAAAATATGCATTTTTATACCTAAAGACGTGTATTTAAAAAACCACGTCACCATTATGCTGATGACCAGGCTGGCCACAGTAAGCTTAGTTCATTTGATTCACAGGAAGATAATACAGAAAAGGACTTAATGTTGCAACTATTATTAAAAAAATATAAAAACCTAACGATGCCGACTAGATTTGTATTGATACAATAAGTAATATTACTTCTTAAGTATAATAATTTTATTATATTACTACTTACACTCAGTTAATAAACTGAATATATCGTTGGCTTTTCGTAATAACTTATGAACAAAGTTTCAATTGAGCACAGAGTCCAAAGTAGATATTCTTTTTACTTACCGCGTCGGCCATAACGTTCAAATAAAAAAGGCTACAAGCCCTTAACGAGCTCGTCTGTCATATTAACTGAATTTCTCGATATTTGCTGTTATTGTGACGAACGAAATTATTGTAACACAATATTGAATAACCGATATATTTATTTTATATAAGATATATTTTGCTCTACATATAATTTCGAGGTTACAATCTTTAGAAATATTGGTACTAAATTAAAGGAGTTGTTATTTACTTTATTAGACTTGAAACAACTAGAGATCTCTGAATCATATATTTTGATGGTGATCATACTTGCAGTATGTTCTCGATAGCTACATTAGGTACTTAGTAGAGAAGTGACAATAGATTCAATGTGTTTACACCATATGTTTGACCTATGATGTAAACACATTGAGTCTGTGAACATTTTTCAGTACGTACATGACAAGACGACTTTGGTAGACGTATACAGGTTTGTCAGTACCATGTGTAGATTTTTAATTTTGTTTTGTCCTCTTCTCCCAGTGTCCGCACCAGGGCCACTGCTGTTGCAGTTATATTTTTATTGTGTTCACATGTAACAGATAGCATTTTTGTTAGCTTTCAACTGAAATTTCTCCATCTTCGTGTAAGTACACCCATGTAAAAATCACTCATACCGTATTATGAGGTACAGTATAATTATATTATTACGGACAGATCGGCAATAATATCTGACTCCGGAACAAGTTCAATAATGAATACTTATGTTATCTGCATAGAGATACAGATAGAAAAGAAAACCGTTCTAGACTTAATTATAATTAAAGTCGGTAGCGACGGATAAAAAATGGATCTAACCGCAAATATTTATATTAATTGAAAATTGACTCGCAATGCAATATATTTAGGCAAATAGTTCTAGACAAGTATGGTAATTGTGAACACACTCCATTTTATTATTACTTGAATATCAAAATGAACAAAAACGGTGTTAGGTACTTATTTTTGTAACTTCCTTGACGTCATTTATGCATGCATAAGGAACCAAATATATTTTATAATATCAAATATAGAAACGCAGAATTAGTAAAATGCATTTATTTTATCATACTTAGAGGGATTATACTATTTGGAACTAATATCACTAATGTGTGATAGGGAATCACACATTTCAGCTTTCATCACAATTATTTGATGTTATTTATTCATTTATAAATAAATAAATAAATAAATAACCATTTATGTGTGTGTACTTAAAAAATAGAAGTTATTTAATCCGTTTCTGGTACAGATGTTTTTGCCGATGTATCCATAGTAATATGTTTATGTTAGTGTAGCCTTCGCTGTTGCATGTTTATTATATACAAAACGAAATTTCACAGCACAGTTAATACTTGCGACTTTACTTTAATATGTTTTGTAAAATTTATAAAGGGGCTTTTTAAAATGCTCTGTGGCGCAGCGGTAGTGATTGCGACTGCTGTGCATGAGGTCTCGGGTTCCTCCCGGGTTGGCCAACGGCCAACAAAAAGTTATTGGGTTTTTCTGTTAAGAAATCTCAATACGAGCCCGGAGTTTGGAAGTTGGCGGTGTTAGACACCCCCGTACCTCGGAAAGCATATAAAGCCGTTGGTCCTGCACCTAATCTCTCTCCGGTCGTGCCAGATTATCAGTCCCATCGAGTCATGAGAGTTAAGGAACAGAGAGTAAGATAAGATAAGATAAGATAATATAAGATCATTTATTTGTGTAAACATGTGTATACATACAGAAATATAAATGCATGAAAGATGTAACATGAATTTTGTCCCAACATGTTTGCCATATTGTATGGCGTACAAATACTGTACACACTATAATATCCCCTGCGCAGATAGCCAGTCTCCGATAGGATTGGCCGCCCTGACCGAAATTCGGTCTGGAGGACATTATTATTATTACTATTCTATAAATTGATATTCTGTACAACTTATTACAATAAATTATATAGATAGGCATCAAACGTAGCATTATCAAAAAGGCTCTAGTATTGGAACCAATACTCGTCGAACATTGTACTAAACAAAATGCAACCGGATTCAATAAAAATATCCGCAAATATGCTGTTGGTGTACAGTTTATCGAAGGTAAACACACTTGTACCGTTTAAGTCCTTTTCAAATAACGTATGTGGGAAATAAGTTTTAAAACCAGGCATATAATTGTAAACTCTATCTTTAGCAGTATTCTTCTTTTGGCTGGCGTCGATGCGACACAAGCCGGTACCGGCTTGCAGTCGTGGGTGTATTAATATTTTCTGCCATCATTTTAAATGCTAGTCATTTATAATTATTAAAAATATTTTGAGGCACTTACCACAGAACAAAGAAATAAAGTGGGAAAAGCCATCGAGATACTTTTGTATTAGAGCCACTGTCGCCAGTTCACATTCACATAATATTTCCAATACATAATAACTATTGGTCAAGATTGCACTATAGTTTTAATTATTAAAAACAAATCTTGTCTATAGCATGTTACGGTAGTTACTACATTCGTGATATTTTATGTTATCAAGTGTAATAATTAGTGTAGCCGAGTAGTGAATTTGCACAATTATTGTGCGATTATGACAATCATAATATAATTAGTATAGGTAATTATACAATATTCATTATATAATAGTACTTATATACCTATAAGATCGCTACACTATTGTATTAGGCTAGTTCTGTAATCATAGAAGTATTGAGTAAATTAATAAATTATAAATTTAATGAGATATATAAATTTGTCAAATTGAGAAACTATAGCGTTTTTACAAAAGCAATAATTAATATCTGTGTGCAGAATATTTCTTTTGTAAAGTAATTATCAAATAGTAGTTGATTCAATGATAATTATTTATTAATAGAACTATTTATCGTGCAGTCTGAGTAATAAGTTTTTTTACTTATATCACTGTTAGAGATGTACATTTATTTATCGATTAAGATGATTTTGATTGCTTTGATTCTAGCTTTTGTTTTTGTACTATTTTGATTTACTTATTCTGGCTTGTTGAAACATTAAATCATTTCAATGCTTTAATATTTCATGAGTAATCATACTTATATATATAACATTGTTATATTTAGAATTATTATTTTTGTTAAATTTGCTTATCGAGTCGGTGCACGACAGGTATAATAAATGTGAAATAATTAATAGCTTAAGCCATATGTTAAGTTTTTAGGTCTCGGCGATACAAGCTTTGAGCGTAGTGTCTATACCACGGATAATCAAATTAATTGTATTTTTTATGCAGATATTAATTATTCTTATACTTAATCAATTACAATTAAATATTAGTAATCGACTTATCAATATTAGCACATTCTAGTTGATACCTAAACAACACTAATATAGCTATTTAGCAATGGGAGACCTCCGTGAACCCCAAAAAGGCTCAGGCGTAATTATGATAGTGATTTGTTGGTAGGCTCCAAACGGCAAGGCGGCAGCTGCGATTTTTTTATCCGGACGCCTTATCCATTTTTTTAGCGGTCTACTTCGCACAAATATGCAATCGAAAAAATCGCAGTTAAACGCAGAAAGTGAACTTAAAATTTTAGTTTACTCCAAAATTATGTAATAGCCAAAACGCGATACAACATCAAAGCGGTAGCCAAAACGTGCGATCTTGATACCTCGATCGCTAATCGATCGGTCTAATGGTAACATATCTGCTTTGGCTCGTAGATGTGAATCTTACATTATTTCAATTTATAAGCCCGGCTTAAACTACATCGTGCATCGTAGCATTGCTACGAACGTGTAGCACTGTCTACGTACCTACGTGTAGCACTTGCTACGACAATGTAGCAGTTACTGCGAAGAAAGTAGATTTCTTCGTGTCTCATCTGGACGCTACAATGGCTGGTGTACCATTCACTTTGTAATAATATAATATAGGTCAGATGCCACCTTTACGCGATACTTTCCATAAACACAGCCGACCCGCTCGCTAACGAGCCAGCTATGAATATTCTTGATTTCTTGCATATTCAACAGGATATGAATCACAACACTTTTATATTTTAGATAAAGTGGCGCCAAATTTAATTTTTGGCAATAAAATGGAATAACCTTTGCATTATTAACAACCTATTTGGTAAACATTATTAAAAAGAAAGCAATAGGCGTCTTTATTCCTGGGATGCAGAATTGTCTGCAAAGTATGTGCCTGGCACGTCTTGCTTAGCCCTTTATTGTATAAAGTAAAGTGATAAAATATAAATAGTATGAGTTAAGTGACTTCCGTTCTTATTCATTGAACTTACAAGTAGCTTGTAATGTCGTTATATGAAATTTCTAAAAGATATTATAAATAAAAATGCATAAATATGCGAAATTGCCTAATAACGATGCTTTAGTTATTAAAGGTATTAAATAATGATTCTTACAGAACGTCTATTAAAATTACTGAAGTATTAAGCATTTAGTAAAGATTTTTTTAAATAAGTATTTTTATGTTAATGCTTACATGAAATAGCAAAATCATTGTTATGGAATATTGTGTGTTGGTACTATAAGGGAATCCTTAATAGTACTTGATCACAAATTATGACGAATATAATATAAATTAACCGGCTGAATCATCAGGCCATACAAGTTGTACGACTTTACGTGCATTACAAGACATATATTAGCAACTATTTCCTTAAAACAAGACATAAAGCAGGACAAACTGCCTTTACATATTTGTACTTGGAAACGAAACCAAACCTAAGCTCTTATCAAAATCACACAAAGAACACTTAGCATAATATTACTACCTAAATTGTACAATTTAAATGTAAAAAACTTAAAAGCATTTTAAGAATTCTAAAAATTAATTGCTATAAAAATCCATTAAAGGTATATTTTGATGGCCTGGAAGATGTAGTGGTTTAAGTACCTCGTCACCGCCACTACACAGAGAGTGTTCGAATCCCAAACAGGACAAAAAAAATTGTGTTTCACAAATAGTTGTGCCGTGTCTGGTTGTTCTTTGTTGCCGTTGTTTGAATCTTTGTAAGGACGCGCTATACAGGAATTACTCTAGTACAAGTATGACTTTTATAATTTAAAATAATATATTATTTCTCTTCCCAAATAGCAAAAAAACCTAAGTAACGTCGACACTCTAAATAGAATGCAAGCTAAAATGCTCACGTCGCATCGAGCGGGAAAACATACGCGATGGCGATAAACCACGTGTGCAGGATACGTGCTAGCTAAGCAAATAAAGGCGATCAGCTTCTAATAAAACATTTTATGATCGCCAAGCTGCACGTACCCGTACGCTTCATTTTCTATATAATTTTGTTAATTTCCACATTTTTTAATAACATTTGGCTAAAATGATATTATATATTTAAAATAATAAATAAAAATAAGAGATTCCGAATTCAATTATCACTTTTGAGCAATAAGTTTAAAATTAATATGAAATTTTTGAATATATTGGAATCGCCGATTGATATTGACATGCAAACATTAAGATCATTTGAAAATATTACAAATACTTTAAATACAGCTTATTGTAATGTGTTTTTTGTTAAGGGTGTTGATTGCTTTAAATATTTTACTTATCTATGTATATTATTATAAAATGGCTGTATCTACACAATAGCGCCATATTTAAATATATTGTGGTCATCCATTCAGACTTGGATTCTGCATCCAGAATTTCAATTCTTCTGTAATTATTTTTAATTGTCTGTCTATTTTTTGTACCGGAATGTCTGGTAGTTACAGTTAGAGGGTGCATAGTGTTATCCTAATAAATATGTTGGTTCAGAGACCCTAAGTTTGTCTTAACCGAAGCGAGAGGAGGCTACTTTCTTCGATCTTTGATCGGTTTCCGCCAGTCGTTGGCTTGAAGCTCTCGTAGATCCTCTTCAACTTCGACGATATCTGGGACGGCCGCATTTCTCGCATTCATTCAACAGTATCAGAGTAACAATGCAATTATAATGTGGTAAAATATTACCTTTATTTACGGTTTAAATGCTACTTGGGCTACCAATCCCCACACGAACTGAAACTTAGTGATTAATGTTTTATTCATACATGATGGTGGCAAATAAGCATATGTTCCGACAGATGGCGAGCAGATACCGTACCCTAAAGTCGCTTGCAACACTAGCATTAAATTTAAAAACCTATTTACTGTAGTCTCCCGGGTAAACCTCAGCAAGGAGCTCATTTCAAAATCGAATCGCGTCCGTGGGTGAAAATTTTTATAAAATCGCTCTGTGTGCAACTATTTAAGCGCCGAGCTGTATCGATGAAATGTTTGCCGGTGGCAAGCCATCCGATGGTAAAAACTTATAATGGTAGATGGTAGTCTTTATTGCTGTGGTAACAAAGTTTTATGCATAAGTAACACGGAGATTATCTCTAAATAGATTACGTCTACATTGTAAGTGGACAGCACAGATGGAGTAGTGGCTTAAGTGGGCGCCTCGACACTGCCGCCTCGCCGAGTGTTTTGGGTTTGATCCATATATATTTGTGTGATACACAAATAGTTGTTCCGGGTCTGGATGTTCTTTGTATACATTATATGAATGCTTGTAAAGGCCCCCGCGATACAGGTATTATAATCTAGTGCCGGAGTATTCTTTGAAAAAGAAAAATATGATACAGGTGTCTAAAGCTAAAATCTTCCTTACAAATTTGAAAGACAAAACGCAACGCAGATAATAAATAAAAGCACAATTATTATAAAATAAGGTGTTTACTCCTCTGAATTGGTAGAAGTCCAAGTGATAACACAAATTGCTTCTTATCTATCTCAATAGCTTGCGGTTGATAAATGGCAGCGGTGCACTGGCAATGTTATTTGATGCACCCTTGTACTGCTCTGCTCTTTTACGATCTATGAAGCGCTGTAAACTTTTGTATTAACTTCTTAAGTGATTATGTTCGATTTTAACGATTTGACATACAAAATATACATATACATGAGCTGACAGCAAGCATTTTTTACTATTTCGCTCATCCACGAGATAACTCTCGAAAAATCCGTAGCAAAAAGTAAAAACCTTTTTTTAGTAGCAGGAAAAATATGACGGCAGTTAAAACTTTATTTTAAATTTCTCTGACGCTGGTATTACGTACAAAAATTTAAACATGATAAGTTTCATATGCTTTTGCGAACATCTGTATCCTTGTGTATTACCCTATTATAAACCGGATACTTATTTAAGATTTTGTGAAGCCACGCTGGATTTTAGAAGCTTGCTTTGCCGTATCGTACTTGACCCGAATGAATTAATTAGCAGTTTAGAACTACTCATGGTATGGTGACGGTAACTGCAAATTAATTAATTATCTACTTTAAATTATTAAAAAAGATAACCTGCTCTAAGTATAATTACTGAGTCGTGGAGTACTCGACAAATATAAAAACAACGGCCAGAAAGAACTCCCTGACTCGGAACTACTATTTCTTGTCATAATTTTTGCCTGTGGAAGGATGGAATCCACAATATTCGATGTACTGGCCACTGCCACTATACCAAATACTGTGGATTCGATCGCAAGGCGCCTACTTATGTGAGTCATGCAGTCCATATCAATATTGGATTTAAACTTCATATACTCTAATAATATATTTTAATAAAGATTCACCGTACATGATTCTATCAATCTTACTTTCTTAGCCTTACTAATAATATTAATACGAAACTGTGTTTGTTGGTCTGCCCTTCTTCACGTAACAATGATGATTTTTACATAGAATTAGTTTATGGGCCGGAGAATGACAGAAACTACTTTTCATTCCCAAAACTGGATGCAAAGCCGAGTTTAATTTAGTAATATATATTTCTATTGCAAAGTTCCAAGATATAAGGATTGAGGCGAAGCTAGTTCATAGCGCGGGACTCGTTTTTTTAAACAAAGTAATTTTAGTAAACTTTACTTTTGTTTTTCCACTATGGGTTCGAGATTGTGATCTTGGTTGGATCCTTGGTTGCTTAAAAACGTCATACAGTGTGCAGCGAACGGGATTCGGATATATATTATACGTCTGGACAAAAAGTGGACCCGTTTTTTATACGGTTTTAATTATAATCTGCTACGGCTACAGTAGTCCCATTATAATACACGTATTCTGCATTTCGTCGTATTATACACGTTAGGTAGAGGCTATCCCCTTGTAACAGTGTCCAAGTGTTTTCTTCTGAGTTAGCAAAGCAAGACGAAGACATTACCAATACTTTATTCATATCTTTTCAATAATCTGTTTGTGACATCAAAGTCAAATGTTATTAAAACTCTACGTTTTAATAACATTTGACAATCGCGCGTTGGAAGTTGCATCAGTGGTGTGCGATTCTAGAAATGTATGAGAAGATTATACGTTCTACTATAACAAAAAATCTAAATTTATTTATGCGCTGACACTTACTATTTATCTTTTGAATAAAAAATACTAGCTGAATTCTTTAAATTACTCAATTACAATAATTAAAATTTTATATATAGGGAAAAGTTACATATGTCTATAATATTGCCATAGGTATATATAGTAGGTACCAATCTGGCAAACTCAGTTACATCGACCTCACTTCAGACGTATGAAAAGCGCCACAATAGGCGAAACATGTTTACTTATAAACAGAATGAGATTGGAGCTTAACCGCGCTCTCTCTAGTATTGGGGCGGTTTTCTTATTCACCATTGCGTAGAAACCCCTGATGTGATTTTGTGCAAACATGACAGTAAGTCTTACTGTGTTCCCTAACAGCTGTTATATTGGACATTGACATCGCATACTTTTAGCCATTTACGATGAAAACTTGCAAGTGGCAAGACCAGAATGCAGTATCGACTCGCTTAGCATTATATAGTTATACCAGACCCAACGAGTATCGCAGTCGCGGAATAGTTTCAATACTATAACAAAATTAAATATAATTTCAGCCCCGTTTATAAACTGTACCACTGCTAGGCACGGGCCTCTTATCAGTGTGCCATACTCTGCAATGCTGGCCCAATGCGGGTTAGCAGACTTCACATTTTTTAAGAACATTACCTCTCAGACATGCCGATTTCTACAAAATGTTTTCTTTTATCGTTCAGCTATAGTTTAAGATTCTTTAAATAAATTTTCGTCATGTCCATCTGCTTTTGCGTATGTCAAAGCTTTTTTATTGTTTTTGATTGCAGATGAGCCATTGTCTACTTTATTATAAGCAGCCAACGCTTTACTTTGCCTCCTATATTGAGGTAAAAGCCAAATTAGCCGCCAAAAAGCTGGGCATCCTCCGTAAGGTGAGGCAGTATTTCATGGCAGAACATTTGCTTAATTTGTACCAAACACAGGTTTGATCCTGCATGAAGTACTATTCTCACCTCTGTGATGGCTCTGCAAAATGTCAGCTGGAGGTTTTGGAGTCAATTCAGCGTAAGACCAGGAGACTCATCGGCGATGACTAACTAGTCAAATCACGACTCCAATGCTTGTAGCATCGTCTTAGGGTTGCCAGTCTTTCGGTTTTCTATCGGATACATTTCGGAGAGTGTGCAGAGGAACTGCATAATTTGATTCCTCCTTCCCCGTTCTACCATCGGACGACCTGACAAACAAACCAGCGACACAGGTACATGTTGGTTATACCACATTTACACACCAAGCGCTTTGCTTCCACTTTTATAATGCGTACCGCAATGGATTTGAACTCGCTACCTAAGTCTGTGTTTCCCGATGAGTACAATGTGGGAGTCTTCGAGTCGCGAGTGAATAGATATCTTCTAGGCAAGCGTGCTCCATCCTCGACTGCATCTTCACTTAACATCAGGTGAGATCTTAGTCAAACGTAAGGCTAAGACAATATAAAAAAAAATATACATAATCTCTCTCTAAGGACCTGCTGCCTTAAGAGCGAGAAAATGCTGGTCATGAATGAAATAATGTATACAGAATGGTTTACATAACTCATACACAGAATCGACTGATGTCGATTGGTCATTGAAAGTTAATGATTAGTACCTTATCTTGTATTTAGGAAAAAAATAAGAACTTTTCCGCCTATCTTATGTTTTGTCTGCTCACGAAAAATCCTGTAAGTCGCAAATATTTATTTTCAGTCTGGGTGTTCTTTGTGTCCTTTCTTTTAATGCTCCACTTGTAATGCGGATGTTATATTTTCTATGATAAAAATGGTGATGTAATTGTGCAACATTAAAACCATATTTGTGATTCACGCTCTCTTTCTCTTTCCCAGGGCTTTCCAAGATATATTTTTTACTTATATTTTTAAAAGTTTAATAGGTGTTGCCAGTATATCCCCTTTGTATTGATTTTAATTTCCTCAGCAGGTATTGGTAAAAGCTTCCGTAGCACTTGCTAAGCCTATAAAAACACAGTCCAAAAACGCTGGAGCCATGAACTTACTTCAAAATACATATGTAAACATATTAATAATAGCAGACAGAACGCTTTACCCAACACAAAATATTAATAGTCCCTAACGATTAAGTAAACATATTGTTGAGCAAGTACAGTGTACCTACTTTAAGTAATGACTCGCACCCGCCGAGGGAGGTAGCTGAAGTTATGGTGACCTAGTCTTTATTCTCGCTGGACTAACTAATACATTGTCTTATTCATGGTACCCGATAGAAAGGAACTGTGTCCTAAGTGAAAAGTTAAGATGTAAATTTTTTCTCGGCAAGGTGGCTCTGAGGCGTATTAATAAAAACTCAGCTGTATTAATGGACCAGTTAATGGGGAGTGAATTTTTCAGAGGGTTGCGTCGTAGATAAAATAAATGGTGATTCAATACTTACGTGCTATAATATACGTTGCAAATGGACGGGTGACATTTAGATCGCCATTTGAACTTACTTGACAAAATACTTCTACAGAAATGTTATTATTCGGTTCAAGAGATCTTCAAAAAATCCTTGCATGATTTATAATTTAGAACGTTAATTGAAGAATAAGCACTAAAATGTAAAACAGTTGTAAATTTTTAATTCAAAATGTTATTTTGAAACTTTATTGTTTCAAGCTGTATAGTGGCCAAATATGTGAAATAAAATAATTATAACACCTTTATACCATATCATATTTGACGCAATAAATTATATTATCTTTTTTATATAGTTTTTTTTTATATTGAGTTTTTGAAGGCGCGTTTGATAATTAGATTTGGCTTAACTGTCTGACTAATTGTTAGAACATTTAGGCTTAGCCTTAAAAAGGGTTTGAAGTTAAAAATTACATAGAATATATAATGTCTTCATTAAAACTTATAGGATCAAAATTCACAAATTAAATAGAAAAAAACGTGGTAAACTATATTAAATATGATATACTTGACATAGTCTCAAGAATTTGAAGTTCTAAATTAAATAACAGTTAAATAAAAATGTGGCAAGTATTAAGTTTTAGTTGAAATTTATCATGTTCTCTGCTTTGTTTTAATTGCTCCTGTATACTTGTGTTTTATAAACTCCGTTTCGGAAATAAATAAATTTATAAGCTTCACATAAAGTATGATTCACATCAAACGACGCGCGTCAGGGCGCACTGAAAAGCGGCGCCACAGATATGTTAAAAGCGTTCGTCTGAAACCAGAAATACGCTGGATTCCAAGCGCATGCGCACGCATCCCTTATGTCACCAGCATGTTTCTACGTATTTTGAAAGACTCGTAGTGCAACCGCGTCACAATCAGTCAATTTAATTCATAAATCATTTTGACCTTATCAAGTGACAGTAGGCGAGTTGAGCCGTACGAAGCCGATCAGACTCGACCGCAGCCAAACGCAAGCTACTGCGATCCCCAGCAAACACGCAATGTCAACCGATTGTCATTTATATACTCTATAGACAATTTAGGTACTTAAGGAGGCGTAGCGGTATTGTATACTACTGCCGTGTATTAGGTTTTGGGTACGATACCCGGGTCGGGCAAAGTGTTATAGGGTATTTCTGTCAAGAAATTCTCAGTGGCAGCACGGAGTCTGCAACCAGTAAACGTCAATGTGCAAGCCCTCTTAAAACGTCGACTTAATAGCATAGTAAGTCTAATGTGAGCATTTTACACATCTGCGTACACTTTTCGGAAATATAGACGTATAGCTGCAATCATAAAAATAATGAAATATTCTCTGACGCTCACTGTTCTATATGAATCATACTTTATTTTTACAATTTAAAAGTTTTTGTATTACTACATATAAAAAGGGAATTTGGCCAGGCTTATAATAAATATTCTTGCGGGCTTTATAACTTTTTGTCAATTGTTATATACTTAATTACTGTATACATATGCTGTACAATTTATAACTAACCCTTTTTATATATAACAATACTTATATAATTATGGAAAGTGATTTATTGTAATTGGTTCATGATCATAGCAATTATTAAGAAATATGTAACAAAATATCTCTTTAGAGCTAGGATTTCACCAAAACTGAGTAGCCCTTCTCACACTGAGAAGAAACCCATATAAAATTGCTTTACCACCCTTAGAGTAAATGTCGTTTGCATATCACAAAACAATAATGTCTATTTTTGCTTGCAAGTGACATCAGTACAGTGACTGTTATCATCAATGCGCGACGTCAGAGACGTAGAACTATTTATCAATTAAAATAAAGTCTATCACTACATATTATAAAACAAAGTCCTGCACCACGTCTGTTTGTGTCTTTTTTCACGATAAAGTCCAAAACTATGAATTGATTTTAATGCGATTTCCACCAATAAACAAAGTTATTCACGATTTAAATATGGGGATCTCTTCTACCTTTTTTGGATTGTCCATTAATCGAGGATATATAACACCACGCTATAATCCATGGAAGCGTAGTAGGGACAGGTAGTTATAAATAGGTGGTGTGCTAAAAAAGGACGATGAATAAGAATTTAATAAGAATTTATCAACAAACTATATTAATGAAATTAAAAAAATAAAATATATATAAATAATTTTATTTTTTTGTGGTTTTCACATATAAACTCCACAGTGTAATATACTATACATTTGTATAGTATAAGTAGAGATTATATTTATGGTTAAAATAGATTGCACTTGTAATTTAAGCATTGATTGGATTACGGTCAATTAATTCCGTCAATATCGCATATGAACATTAATAATGAGTCTTATTGAATCTTAATTTTGATGGAAATTTTTGTTAAAAGTGGTAAAGCAAGTATATAGTCGACTATACTTAGCATAGGTATAATCGTCCAATTCTTGCTTCACTGACGTGATTATTCTTGTTGGTATTTTTTACATGAGTTTGTTAGTTTAATTGAACTCTTCGTGTGTTGCGCCTACGCAAGCAATAAAAACGTCAGGACCCGGCCCTATGTTTACGTTATCGCCCGTTATCGCCGCGTGCCACTTGAGTGTTTATAATTGTGATTTACGACGCACTCATAGTTCGTAGAATAAAACAAAAGGTACTCTTGTGAAGCTTATGATGTCATCTATATTGTAAAATATAAACAAGACCACTTGTGTTGAATTGTTTATATTATTAGACCGGTTGAAATGAGATAATGTAAACAAATGGCGACTTAATGATATGTGTGTTGATATAAGTAAAATTATGATGTTTAACCCATCGTATTTATGTTTTCGTAATACCTTATGATATTTCCTTTACAAAAACATAAAATTGTGACTACACTTGCCTAGGAAAATGTTATGATTTTAGCGTTTGAAAATTACAGTAAAGCCGCCATTATTTTTATTTCGCTTGCGTAGCGTTTATGTTTTTAAAAAATCATCCTACGCAAATTATTACTTAGATATAGTTAATTTTTGGTTTTTATTATATGAAATCTACTCAATTATGATAATCAAATAAATAAATAAAGAAATACAGCTTATTATTATATCTAAACAGGCATTTTACGAAAATAGGCAAATAATCTTTACAAAATCACATTGACAAATTCTCTTCATTTTATATATCTAGAAAGAATACATTTTACTATTAATTATATTGTTTTTAAAAGTAGAAAAAACACCTTTCTCACGATATATAGCACATATATCATCCTTAGGCAAAATAAAATGAAAAAAGCGTGTCAAACTGCTCGTCAAGGGTCTGTTTTTTGTTTAGAGGGTCCGTTTTTTGTTTAGAGTCAAATTATTCATATTTCTTGATATATTTTATAGTTTTACTTACAAATTATTACTTGCTAATATGTTAATATTATTAGAATTCTAAAAAGAATACATAAGAATCTTGTTAGTTTGGATTGATAAAGCATAAATACGACACGGAGAAAAAACAAAAGAACGCGCTGGCTACTATTTTGTTTTAAGTTTTTATAAACGTTTACAGTATTAAAACATTGCTATTGCTACTAGAATCATTACAATAATAAATAAAATAACAATTACTTACGTTTTAATGTACTTCCAAGCACTGAAATCCATCACTAAACAGGGAAAACCACAACACAAAAACTTTTATAGCGGCCATTACGGACGGTACGCGTCTACTAAACAAAAGATTTTTTTTAAAATATTTTTCTTACTAGAGTAGGCGTTCTGATTGGTCCTTGGTATAGCGTCATTCATTCCGAACCCATTCGTATCCAATAAGCAATCAGTTTAAAACGAGAAGTTTGTTAAAATGCGATTTTAAACGGCGGCGGCGGGCGGCGTTTTGGCGCGAATTTGGTGGCTCGGATCCGAGCCAGCAACCCACAGCGGGTACAAATCTGCCGGCTCGGATCCGAGCCGGCAACCCACGAGAGGTGAATGAATACAATCAATCAATCAGCCCACCGCAGTCCACTGCTGGACATAGGCCTCTCCCATTTTATGCCACGACATCCGGTCTTCCGCCTTCCGCATCCAGTCTGACCCAGCCAGCTTTTTCAGCTCAACGGTCCATCTGGCCGGGGGGCGTCCTACCTTATATTTACCAAGTCGCGGTCTCCACTCTAGGACTCGCTTGCTCCAACGGCGATTGGTCCTTCTATAGATATGGCCAGCCCATTGCCACTTCAGCTTGCTTATTGTGCGAGCTATGTCGGTAATCTTGGTTCTTTGACGGATAACCTTATTTCTAAGTTTATCCTTCAAAGAAACTCCAAGCATAGCTCGCTCCATAGCCCGCTGGATGACTTTCAATTTCGGCACCGTATGTCATAACAGGTAGGACGCACTGGTCAAAGACTTTGGTCTTCAGGCATTGCAGTAAAGGCGATGAGAAAACCTGACGAAGCTTACGAAACGCTGCCCACCCCAACTGGATTCTCTCTACCAAGTTGAATCACTTGTTCAAGGTAGATATACTCTTGAACAACTTAGAGCATCAACCCATCGACGTAAATCGGCCTCGGCATAACATGCCTATTAAACATGATCTTGATTTTATCCAAGTTTATGCCGAGACCAACCCGTCGCGAGGCTCCATTTAAGCTGTGCAGCATCCCGCTAACCTGTTCCAGCAACTCTGCTATAATGACGATTTCATCGGCAAACCGTAGTTGTGAGACTCACCATTCACATTGATACCCTGTCCAGTCCAGTGTTTTAAAAACATCCTCAAGCGCGTTGGTGAACAATTTGGGAGATTTCTCCCTGTCTCATTCCTGGACGCAGTTCTATCGGATTTGTTTTCTGGTCCTAAAGCTGGGCAGTCATTGTGGCGGTGTTATACAGGCATCTCAAAACTTCTATATAGCGCCAGTCAATGCAATATCGTTGCAAAGTATCCAGAACTGCCCAAGTTTCGAAGCCATACATAGCGGCTGATTGTACTCTTCGGTCTTCTGTACAATCTGCCGAGCAGTATGGATGTGGTCCGTGCCAGTTCATGCGACTTAGTTCTACCTCGAGTTCGGTGAGGTGTTGGTCAAGCCGAAGTGACCTGCTGTTATACGTCGCCAGGTGTATTTGTTTTTGGCAGCCTTCCGTAGCCCGGAGATTCTTCGCACCCCCTATCTCGCCATTACCGCGACGGCTGCCGTGACTGGGAATAGCGGGACTTCCGGGAACTGGGTGCCAGTTTCGTGGTTTTGTATCCATAGGAGGATTTTAGCCTACTACCACGCTGGCCAGACGGGTCGGTATAGGGTTTGTTTCGAGTTTTCTCCCTCTTTGCAGAGCTGTTGTCTACTTGATGTTCTCCCTTTGTCGGCTCTTACGACGCCCACGGGATAAAATGGGATGGTAACATACAGTATTCTTACGCGGTCACCACACTTCCACTAATATAAATAAATAGAATTCTTGTTGTGTAGTAGAGAACAGCATCAAAATATGATACAAACATTGCACAAAAATATGATTAAAAGACATAAAACACACCAGGATTCAGGATCAAATAAATAATTTTCTCGTATGGGATACGAACCCAAAACACGCGGGGCGGCAGCATCAATACGGCGACCAGTTACTCGCTGCGCTATCAGTACAGGCACATCCTATGCGGGCCGAAAATTTGTGTTCAGATCAATCAAAATTTTCGTTACATTTTAGCTGAGTAACATTTTTACGCATTTAAATGAAAAGTGAAACATTAAACTGCCATTTAAGCTTTATGCATGCCCGTTTTCTACTAAAATATATTTCCGCTATGTAAAATAATAAATTGACTCTGTGATAAATAAAGGATCCATTTTTTCTTTATAATATTATATAAGAATACACGGGTGTTAAGAATTTCATCAGCAAAATAATCGGTTTAAATTTTTTGACGAAACATTTATGATAGTAGTTTTTTGGTATTTTAAATTTTAGTGCTTAAAGTGGAGCAATAAAAATGGCAATGCATTTACAGAGCGTCGAACATGTATTGCAAGCTAATTGCCTCAATGAGTGTCTTGTTTGTCTCAACCTAGGCTTATTTCTGCTAATATGTATATTTCAGATATTTTCTAAGAGTGCTTTGCGACAATTCACAATTATTTTAACCTCAAATTAAAAGGCCATTGTGCATAAGTTTTATGAACATTTATGCACATACATGTAATAAAATATTACGAGCGATTTGTAAATATTAGTACTAGAGAGAATATTTTTGTTTATTTATTTTATACTACCGGTCGCCGAGTGCTCGAAATTTGACCAAATCTTTCCTGTAAGATTTTTTAAGATTGCTGATGTATGTCATTATATATAGATGTATGTAACCAAAGTTACCATAGATAAGACACTATATACTGATATTTACGCGTTTTGAGTGCATGTGTCAAATGCATGGTTGTGTACATGTAGTGTTTTTCATTAATTTAACGTATGTATATTTAATGCAAATTTTATAAAAATGTTAGGATTCGCCCCTCCTTTTCCATATAAACTATAACTGTGCCAAATTTCAAACTCCTCCGCCCGCGCAATTTTCGTAAAAAGGGGTACAAAGTTTTTGCTTCACGTATACATATATAGGTTTCTAATACCACGCTCGTACTAGAAAAATATCTGGTGTCGCGGGAGACCTTACAAACATATAATAACCAACAAACAAAGAGTGCCCAAACTAAAAATCTTTTTGTGGGTCACACAAATATATTCATTTAAGTGCAAATACATGAAAAATGTTTTGGGGCAAAGAACTGGGCTATGTCTAGTCTGTCTGCTCATTAAACCACCTCGAAGTCGCGTATGAAAGCACCTTTTTAATCTAATAAAAACAGCAATTAGGCTTGCTTAACCGTGAATCACGTTGACCATTACTACCAGTAGTGCATTTTACGACTCTGTTTTGGTTCCACATGAGTAAAACTGGTACAAAAACTATATAACTTTATGGCTCTTGTACACGACGTCGGTAACACTTATAAAGTGAGGCACTTGCGCGGGTTGTATGCATCGTGTAAACGACGCGAGCCACCCGCGCAAGTAATCCGTATATTTAACTCACGCATCTAGCCCTCACATGTAGCTTGTGCATGTAGTCCGCGCTGCATTGTACGTTAACCATTAGTCACTTTCTTGCGAAATCCTAACTAAATTATAAATGTGAATGTGAGTTTCTTTGTTTGTTTTCACGCCTTATCTTGTACTTTAATGATCATCATGAAATTTGCCATACACATTGTCAGGTGTACAAAAAACGACATACATCTAGAAAAAGAACTGTTTCACAGCGAGCAAAGCCGCAAGCTAAATTTCTCTTACACAGATTTTATTATAACTGTGGACTTTAAGCAGTATAAGTACTACTTGAAGTCCATAGTTATAATAAAATCAGGACATATGGTTAGGACAAAGACACAATTTTCACTATTCGTATCCTGATTCTGAGTGATCGAGTAATATGATAACTATAAATATATAGGAACCAATGTAACACATACAATACGTACAAAACATAATCAAAAATATATACAATGATTTATGTCCTTAAATCCTCTAAGGGTTACGTAGAGGTATATTACAATTAAATTTTTCACTTCAAAAATAGACCGCGCTTTTATGTATATACTGGTTTACCAATAAAATAAATTTGTAATAGACTTCACGATATCAGTTACATAACACAAAAATCTATTCGCACATTTTTTTATTTATTTTTTATCTTTATCGTCAAAATGACCACACTCCACCTGATGGTAAGCAGTCGTGTGGTCTAAGAGCAGTGGCCTCCACATTGTCCTCATAGCAGCCGAGGCGATGTTGAGGTCTCTACTTTGACGGCTTTAGAAGGTGCTTTTTCACGCCCCGCTTAAAGGATCCAGGATTGAAGGAAGACGGAAACACGTGCCTTGGCAGAGAATTCCATGCCTTGATCGTTCGGCAGAGGTATGCGGACCCAAACTTGTTGGTACGCACTCTAGTCGACTCCACCGTGTAAGGATGGCATCTGAGCCCAGCACGTGTTGTTCTGGATAGGAAAGGGGAGGGCGGGATAAGGTGGAATAACTTTTCAGAGCACTCCCCGTGGTATATTCTGTAGAAACATGATCATATGATCTGATTTTTACGTCGCATTGCTATTTGTAAGATAGTCATTAAACCACATAGCTTGTTATAGAGTTCATTAAACTAGTATCCTAACTAATATTATAAATGCTAATGTTTGTTTGTTTGTTAACTACTCAAGCGATCATCATGAAATTTGCATACACGTTGTCAGCGGTGCAGAATAGGACATACCCTATGTCCCAGAAAAACCTACTACTTTACTAACATAACCTAACTTAAACTAAATTCAAAGGAAAATATCTAGTTGTAAATATGTTTGATCAATATAATGATATGTGCAACGATTTTTATCAAAACAACGTCAGAGTTTGTTATATTCGCGTCGGTTCTCAAGTCAGATAGGAAAGTTGTGAACCTGGCTCTGAGCTACCCGTGTACGTTTCAACAAGGCGATCTTTTGTGCACAATCTAGTTATTGTTCTCAATATCGGGATAACTAGTGATTATGTAGGAAGACTGAGCATGCTCGGAACTTTGTTACAAATTTATGCTATGCATCTATGTAACCATCTAGGTTTATCCCGGTACTTAATATGCGTAGCATTTAGACATAGGTACCTATCTATAATTTTCTATCTCAATGCTCGACTTCTAGGTGGTGTACAAAGATGAAACATGCACCAGATTTTAAGTAAGACCCCTAGCAATACAACTGCTTGAACTATGTTCGATTTCATTCAGTAGTTTTTGCTTGATACGCATACAAACACACAGACAAACAAGAAATCTAAAATTAATTGTTTTGCCTTCTATAGCTCTTACAAAGGAGCCTGATATTAATTTTCTTAAATATCTCCTATGTATGGACATCAACCAGTTACAATTTTATTATATGTATATTTATTTATTGTTAATTACAACGGTTACAAATCAATTACATTAATTATTATAGATTACAAACTGATAACGATAATTACTTAGATTAAATACAAAAACATTGCTAATATATATAATATTTTATATAAACAATTAATAAATAATACGGCACCGTGGATTCTTTCGCATACTTTTCTCGCAGAACACCAAGCATACTCTCATAATTTTATTCCACCTGCCAGCAGAAGTATCACACTCAGGGTTGTCAAACAGGAGGACATAGAATTTATACTAAACTAGCGACCCGCCTCGGCTTCTTACGGGTAGTAAAAATCCTTAACAAATTATTCATCTAAACCTTCCTCATGAATTACTCTGTCTAAAAACCACATGAAAATCCGTTTAATAGTTTTTAAGTTTATCGCGAACAGACCGATAAACGCGGCGGAGAACTTTGTTTCATAATATGTAATGATAGCGGTAATTCTATTAAGATCACGAACAAGACGTCATGGTGCAACGGCATCGGGACCAATTCTGTGGACCCTAGCTCCAACGTGCATTTGTTGGGTTTCAAACTATTGGCATTCTCTAGCAATTAAATATTTTTTTATTCTATCATAATTTCTACTTGGTAATAAATCTTTTATAATGATTTCTGCAATATGTAAAAACATCAGTAACAATTTCATAACAGTAATTGGGTTCAAAATAAAAAAAATCACGCTTTAACTCATTTTCATTTCTTATAAATAAGTTGAATTGAAAGTTAACGAGATGAATACAGTAGCTGAGACATGACGGCCAGACAACGAGTTCCGATTTACCATCACAAAGTGCTGAGGAACGCTAAGACAATAAAACAATAGGGTGTACGCTTCCTTTAGCTTTCCCTTAATATTCAATTTAATTGTTACCAAAAAGTTTTTCGCGTATCTATTTTGGCTGGATATGCAAATGTGACTCGCAAATTTATTCATGGGTACTTGTTAAAGAGCCGGTTTTGATTAGTCCTGCCCTGAATAAGCCCGTGTGTGAATTAATCTCCAGTTTCCTATTTACGTAGGCTTGTTAAGTTGTTCTTGTAGTTTACGATATATATAAAGAATTGGAAATGTTCGCTACATTTATTCCACAGTTTTGTTATGACAATCTAATCACACGATAGGTTTCAAATTTAATTCTGAGTTAAGTTTCTTTTATTTTTCCTGTATCGTCGCCAAATTATTGAAATAGTTATTTATTTGTTTTTCTCATGTAAGTGAATAATGTTATTCTTTATAAGAAATAAATGATCTTAAACCTGAAATTTTATTCTAAATTACATATAATTTTTTTTAAATTCTTTTTATTTAAACTGAGAAATACATTCAGTTCAATAATACTTGTGATATAATTATAACATAAATGTTGAGCTTACAATTCGTATGCTAGTATTGGTGGAAAGTGTCACAAATCTGTAGGTACACGGCGTCTTCCCTTGTGACAGGCGCAATCTGTTTTCAAATAATTACTTGTGAAAGCCGAGACGGGGAAATTAATTTCTTTGTTACTTTAACGACGTCGATGTGGCAGTGTCTAGTTTGTGATTTTTCAAATGCCGTGAAATTGAAATGTGTTTAAATGGTTATACTTAGTAAAATAAATGATAATTTTGGTGTTTTAAACTTAATAGGCGAGAATAAATATAGTTCGGAGATCGTGTAAAGAACATTTATTTTATAGATAAAGAATTTAGAGGAATAATACAAATGGAATAAACATGTATTTACATCATAGGATATATATATAATAATATATAGCCATTGGCTAGAGGGCCAATTCAAATAAAGTTCTCATCTAATCTCAATGAAACAAATATCGCGTAAGTTACACTCCTAAATTTAAAAAAACGTCATATTTTATAATCATAAAACAAATGTAATTAACTGACTGTTGCATGCAGAAGCCAAACTTTATTAATAACCTCATTAAATAAATCAATTCATGCACTCACAATATTCCATAGTTTATATATTTATTCCATAGCAATATTCAAGTGCTTCTAACTTTAAATCTAAATTTAACAATGAAACGTGGACACACAAATATACAACAATTATACATTTGCAATATTATTTTCTACTTCTATGTAATCAAAGATAGAGATGTAAAAAACATGCAGAACAGCATGTAGTCAGAGTGACAATATGGTTCTGTTAGAAGGGTGTCCTGTAATCCTGGATACATTAAGAGTATTATTGTTAGGGTTTCATTTCTCTAACACTCTATTTTCTTTAAACGTTAGAGTTTTTCATCGCGGGTTGATATAATTATCGTATATCACGAAGACCGATGGAAAATACTCACGTATAAACAATGGCTACGGCTTTCCACTAGCTACGATCCTGGCATACTTTCTTTCATTACAAACATTGTCGGTAAACAAACCGGTTTGTCGGTTTAGGGTACTTTTTACTTGGTCTATGATGGTAATCTGGTTAGAGAACGTTTGGTTTTCCTTAGGCAGTTGTCTCATTTATTTTCCTTTTTCCATCATATTATGTCGAAGTTGTAATACACCTTTTTCAATTGTGTAGTTGCCTGAGCAAATAGCAATCAAAAGGAATCTTTTGTGGAACCAGTATCGAAACTGGTTGCAAAATATGGGAGTAGTTCATATTTTAAATTTAGGTATAAGAAAAATTGGGGACATGGTGGGGATGTCCGCTATACAAATTGCACAGGTCTGGTAAAATAGTGGTTACGTTATAGTCTGTCTCGGGCATCCTGTTTCTGTCATTGGTAAGTACCCCTACTACCAAATTTGATACGCTTGTACCTTATTTATTTTAGAGAAGATTTTATAAATTTTTAGTATTTTAAAGTTTGGGTAATGTACTTAATTAACTTCAATAATAAAATAATTATAGGTCAACTACCCTATTCTTGATACTATGTTCTCTTACATGACTTAATGTTCTTACATCACATCTAAAATATTTAATGGATCATACCGTGGTCATACTAAAACAGTCTCCAGCGGGTATGCTTAGTATTGGCTAAAAGCATCTCGTTGGTTCTCCCCACGTTATGCTCGCCACTTCCTATAGTCTTCACATTAACGAACTTGCGGCTAATGGATGATTATCAAGGGAATCTGTAGATCAACTAGGTGATCTACCAAGTAAAATTAATTATTCACGCTTTACCAGATACGAAGTATAAATATACATATATAGACTCACGCCAGTTTCTTAAAGGTGTAGACCGAAAATACAGATTTTCACTTGCTCCAATTTTAGCATATCTCTTTTATTTCATTCAATTCTTTTTATTTTAAATATTCTATTACATACACGCAACACCATTTAGCCCAAATTAAGCAGAGCTTGTACTATGGGTACTAGACAATGGATAAACATACATATACCTATACTTTGTTTTTTGTAAATACTTACATATTATACATAGAAACACCCAGACCAAGACAAACATCCATATCCATGCACACAAATGTTTGGCTTGTGCGGGAATTGAACCCGCGACCTCAGGCGTGGCAGTCGGTTACACTAGCCACTACTCCATCGAGGCTTCTATAAAATTACTCTTGTTCACTCGTTAGTGTTGGATAATCTTAACCTGGCCTTTTCCAAGAATGAATCCGATGTGATCAAATAATGTTTTCCTCGCATACCTAGGTACACTACAAATGCTAATAAGCAATTGTATTCAGCAGCGTACTTTTTTGTAATTTATAATGTTGGAAATTACGAACACAGTATGAGAAGATTAAACTCAAAAAAATTGTGTTGTTTAATTATCATTGTACATTTGAAAAGACTAGGTGTGACGCAGTACTTTTCTTAGTCCGTGGTGTGAAATAAGAAACTTTCATCGCAGTTGATGAAACTTTCACATTATACAATAACAACTGTGAATGAAAACGTCTTCAACTTCAAGAGTGACATTATTATTAAAACTTTACCATTGTTCAGAAATAAAACAGCCCCTTTGCAACTACTATTTGTACATAGTTGTATCTCTTAGTAGTTAAATAAATGAACAAAACAAGAAAAGGCGGATATCCTGATTACATTTTTCACTGCGGCACAAAGGCGCGCTCTCACTTTGCGTCACCTTAAACCACTTTAAGCGGTAGCCTGTCTAAAATCATAATGTGGTTATTATTTCACCCGGGCTCGTAGCAGAGGCACTGCTGTCGACAAGGCGGCCATTTTCGCAAAATTATCGCTACTCGGCCTCGCTACGACAGAATCGAGGACGTACCCGCGAACTTGCACAACGCATTAACGAAAAATATTATTTCGACCAAGAAAATACCCTTTTCTGGCCTTAATATAAATAAACGAGCCAATAGAGTATAATTCTAGAGCATAATATCTATCCCACGCCCAATTATTACACAGTTATAACAATAGAATGTAATTAACCCACGTCAGATCCCATTGCGTTCAAAAGAAATTTATTATGTACGGAAGATTATGTAAGCTTTTTAATAACAACACGTATATGTGCTGCAGACTTGAAGTTATTAAATGTGCCCTAGTGAGAACGCTCAGGACTTTTCATTGTGACAAATATTAACGGTATTACCCCAGACATTATTCATGGCTACGGCTTTTGATACACGTGCTAAGAAAATAAGTTTAGTTAAGTTAAGTCTTTGGTTAAGTGTTTTCTATCTTGAGTATTAAAAATAAGTATAAAGTTCACTTGCAAAATTCATAATGGAAAGCCTAGAACAGTTTTTAATAAACCTATACTTTTAGGATAGAACTCTATTTCGCAAATACTAGTGGCATACCCAGCAAATTTTCGCTCAGATAATTAAGAGCGTTCGTGTTTAGGCTAATGAATAATTTATAATTAAAGGATCTCGTTCAGTGTAGCAAACAGTTATCAACGAGATCTGAACCAGTAATTAACCCTATGTCACTTAACAAAGAAAATAATAATATATGCTACGGCACACACGGTGTGCAAATCGCCTCACAATGTGTCTACTGTTTTACAGCCCTTTTTACTACACCGGTAACTTTTGGAGTAGTTCCCGATGTCGCTGCAAGACGACTTTATGGTTTAAAACAGTTATAAAACATTAAATTATTGATTAACATAAAGATCATTTGATATAAAAAATAACAAGTGTACTATATATATATTTTGCGTATTTTTAATTTTACGTACAAAATAAACTTGTAAATTTTATTTTGCATTTACAGTGAAACAGTCAGTGGGTCGCATGATATTGCAATAATTCTGATTACTATTGCAAATAGGCGTTCCGCTCTGGCTATCTAACAATAAGCTTTAGTCGTATGAAATAAACGTTTTTTATTGTTTGAATAAATAGCTAAATATTTTTTATTTCTTGATATTTGGTTTACATCTTACTAGTATTCTCGTTAGTCCCCAAGTTAAGCTAGAATGATAGTGCTCTAGTAATGTGATCACGATGGTAGTACTATGGGTGAGATTGGAAACCACAACCTCTCGGCGGCAAGTCTAATGCCTTGTCTTGAAAGTAAGAAAACGATGGTAGCCTTTGGGCTAAAGTAAGAAAACGACGGCAGCTATTGAGCTACCGTCGTTTTCTTAGTTACATTATTAAATTAGATGTAATAAATATATTGCTGTATTATGACTTAATAAATATATTAAGTCACCATAAAATATTATAATGATATCAGTATTATAGTCATCGTTTTATAGACTACAATAAGAATTGTGTGCAATTCGTTTAAAAAGTAAGGATATTGTTAAATAATTATGTACTTATACATAAAATTATTTGGAAATGGTTTTTACTATTATCCTAAAAAACTAAAAAAACTGTGATGATCTGTATCGTATTCCGTAGAAACTTTTAACAATGGAAATTCACAGTGTCTAGAATTCTTCGTTTATTATTAATTAGTTATTGACAAACGAATCTGGAAACTCAGGAATACGGTAAATATTAGTAAATAATTACGTTTTGGTAGGTGGCTCGTTTCGTATGAGATTATGTATTTCAGGCCTATATATGAAACATAGATCATAAAATATCTATCTTTGTGTAGAAAGTTAAAACTAAGTAAAGATAGCGAAAGGAGTCCGCCATAAAGGAATATTTACGAGTGCATTATTTTGATGCGGAGGGCCAGCTTTATGGGGTGAAATCAAAGGAAAGTTTTTAAAAGCAAAATTCATAAAACCTAGCAACATAATGTTTTATTATACCACCAGTATACCACCTAATTCAAAAGCAAAGTGTAGTTAAAAATATGAATAGAATAAAGTTATTGAAATATACTTTTAATTTATTTTGCATGAAACCAAAATGAAAGCTATATTTATTTTAGGTTAATAAAATAATTTCGCCACTCTTAAAACGCAAGTTTGATTTTCTAAACATATTCTTGTTAAAAAGACATAAAAATTGTATACACACGTATTTGTAACTCTGTTTCATATGATTCGTAATTTACGTTATTGTAGCCTTGTAATTTGATTCTACGATCATCAATTCTATTTTATTATCGAGTTTCTGTAAAATTGCCTTGGAAAGCATTTCTTAGAAAATCCTCTCTAGCCGAGGGAATATTTGATGAAGAAAGCAACTAAATTTAAGAGAAGCTACTAAGATTTACTGCTATATGACGACAAAAGCACCGGGAAAGATGCCGAGAGGGCGGGGCGTGATAAGAAATATCTTCTGCACTTGCCAAAACTACGCGCTGAATAAAATTTGTCAAAATAATTTCACGTTGAGAGGAACGTATTATTCGCCACGTAAATTGAATGGAAACAATGACTTGTGAAAAAATTTCATCAACTTTTTATGTTGAAGCTTTCAGTTATGTACCTACTTTATGAAGTCTCGATTTTGCAAAAACAACATTGCTCTGTCTGACACTCTGACAGCACGTTTTGAGAGATATTTCACATAGAGCTGAGTTTCAATTTAATTTATTATTATTTATATGTTTAATTTTTATAAAACGACAGTGAAATTATGTATGAGTTGTAATATGACATTTTAATTATGCTTTTACCACATTGTCTTTGTACTATGCGATGTGACGGAAAGCTGTGTGACACGTTACACATGTTACAATACACAACACATGATGATGGATACTCATCATGTGTTGCGTATTCTGAACGATACATGATTATGGACAACGATGCCATGATGCTGTGTTCATGCAATACAATTTATGTTAGTATTTATATAATTTATTAACTATGTTAATGTAATGCTTCACTTATTGTGCGTTTACGGCACTTGTCCGCAGAAGCTACGGAACACCAATCCCTTCGGTCAAAAGTTCTCCTTCATGACAAGTTGCAGAAAACAAGTTGGGTTAAATAATGGTTAACACGATTTAAAAGGTACAAAGAAAATTAACATGTGGCAACATTTTACTGTGCAGTCGTCGATTTAGATTTGTGTTCGGTGTACCTACGCTTATAAAATATAAATAGGGATGTAACGTTTTATTAAGACAATATTAGTGATATTTACGTGATAATTATGTCTGTACCTATAATCTAAGTGTTTCGATTATCATAACTGTGAAATAAGTAGATTGATGTTACATAACAATAAAAAATTTAAATCATTAAATTGTGCGAGTGATGTTTTTATAAAATTGGCAACGCCCATCATAGTTTTAACTATGAACTATAAGTATCAGAGTAACAGGAAGCTTCGTGGAGATGAGGAATTTTGATTTAATTATGAGCATGTATTAATTGAAAATATGAAAATTCATAGTGATGACTTGAACTTGTTTAAAATTTTAATACAAATTAAAATACTTCGTTACAATCCGGGGATAGAAGCACATAAGCTATTTATTATATATTAGCTTTTGCCCGCGGCTTGGCTCGCGTTAAAGTAATTTAGGTTATGTTAGTAACAGTCGGGCACGTCACGATCGCGGCGGTAAGTCCCTTATTTGAGGAGTGGCTGGAGAGGCGGCATGGCGCCCTCACCTTCCGGTTGACACAAGTAATGACTGGCCACGGTTGTTTTGGCCAGTTCCTGTGTCATATGCAAGAGACGCCCGGTTGTCCCCGCTGCGGCGAATGCCGCGACGTTGTTGAGGACACGGCGCTGCACACTTTGGCAGTTTGCCCCGCCTGGGCATCACAGCGCCGTGAGTTGATCGCGGCAATCGGATCGGTTGTCCTCTCGCTCCCGGCCGTAGTTCAGTCTATGGTCCGGAGCGAGAGGTCGTGGAACGCCGTCACCTCCTTCTCTGAGGAAGTGATTTCCATCTAGGAGGCGGCGGAGCGGGAGAGGGAGCTTTTAAACCCTCTCCCCAACCGCAGAGCCGGGCGCCGGAGGGCGCGAGATGACCTCCAGCTACCCTGAGGTTTGACCTGGGGATGGTGGGCTTTGTGGGCCTGCCCGCCATCCATTCAGCACCAGATCCGAGAGGCGGCGTGCGTGTTCCCACGCGCGCCTTTGTTTCGAGTCCGTCTTCCCTCTAAAGGGGGGACAGTAGGGTTTTATCGAGAAGTGACCATAGGGTAGGTCTTTTTGCGTAGTGGCCTGCCGTTTTATACGGCGGGCTGAAACCTCGGTAGGGTCGCGACCGCATGCGAAAGTGATTCGCGCGGCCCCGTCGATAGTGGTTTTTGTCGAGGAACACCGTAGTAGGTTTAGTCGGTATTCCGGGAGGTACATAATCTTTTCAACATCTTTCTTTTACCCCGGTGAGTCCGACATAATCCCTCCGCGCGCCACCGCGGAGGGGCAGGCATCAATGCATTCCCACATGTTAAAAAAAATTAATATAATAATGTTAGTAACAGTACTTTTTTAAATAAAATATAGTCTGCTGTATGTTAATTGGTGATAATATAGCTTTCATATGGTAAAACAATTTTAAAATCGGTCGACTAGTTTTTGAGTTAAATCATTACAGACAAATAATTATAATCAAATCTTTGTAATATTAGTATAGATACAGTCCTAAAGTATGACCACACGTTCCTGTTATAAACCGTATATTCAAGACATACTAAAATTAGAATGCTAAGGACTCGTATCACCTTTGTTATTCACGTTTGAATCAAATTGAATATTTTGCTCTCGACACACAAGTTGCTTTTATTGTGAAGCTTTCAAAGCACAAGAAATATCTCTTGAAAATCAGGCAGATTTCCGACACCTCGATGTTTTAGTGTGAATATTTGACTACAATATTTTACACCGATGTTTTTTCTTACATCAACAACAAACCAACAGACTGCAATGCAGAGGGTCTCGGGTTCGAACCCACGTCGCGCACCTCTGACTTTCGGCAGTTATATGACTTTTCAAAATTATGTGCGTATTCATTGACAATTATTGCCTCGGAGAGCACGTTAAGCCGTTGGTCCCGGCTGCCATGAACATCTATGGCAATCATTATTGGGAAGTCAGTGCCCTATAATATCCTGACACTGATCTAGCCTTAGAATATCGTTAGCCTTCGGGTTGCGGAGGTCAGGTGGCAGCCGCCCGTGTAAAAACTGATATCCAGTCAAATCCGGTTAGACTAGAAAAGCCGACCCCAAGTGACTTGGGAATAATAAACGCTAGGGAGAAGAAGATATCAAATATTATAATAATCAATTCTATGCGTTTGAATATTATCTTATGTTCAGCATTAAAAGATACGGAATACAGTATTAGGCCAAGCACCTGCTTCTTAAATCTTTAAAAAGGTTTTAAGGTAATATTATAGGAATATATTACACCTTTAATTTGTTATCTTTTCCATTTATTAAAGTCAACACAACATCATGTTTCATCTAAATAAAATACTGAACATAAAAAAAAGTCAAAAAGATAAAAAGTTGCCATTAAAAATAATTTAAAGTTCTAAGTTAGTAATTATTTCTCGAAGTTCATTGAAAATTTGTATTGGGGACCTGTTTATCAGGTTAGGAGACGTTGCGTTTAAATATTTCATTGCATTCATTATTTCTCTGTATACCTGCATTTTTTTTTTTTTTTTTTTTTTACGTGGGGGAATGCTTTGACGCATATCCCTCCGCGGGGGCGGGTGGAGGGATTATGTCGGACTCGCCGGGGTAAAGAAAGATGTTGAAAAGATAATGTACCTCCCGGAATACCGACTAAACCTACCACGGTGTTCCTCGACACAACCACTATCGACGGGGCCGCGCGAATCGCTTTCGCATGCGGTCGCGACCCCGCCAAGGTTACGGCCCGCCGTATGAAACGGCAGGCCACTACACAAAAGACCTACCCAAAGGTACTTACTTCTAGTAAAACCCTACTGTCTCCCCCCTAGGGGGGAGACGGACTCGACACAGAGGCGCGCGTGGGAACACGCACGCCGCCTCTCGGACCTGGTGCTGAACGGATGGCGGGCAGGCCCACAAAGCCCGCCACCCCCAGGTCAAACCTCAGGGTGGCTGGAGGTCATCGCGCGCCCTCCGGCGCCCGGCTCTGCGGTTGGGGAGAGGATTCAAACGCTCCCTCTCCCGCTCCGCCGCCTCCTTGATGGAAATTACTTCCTCACAAAAGGAGGCGACGGCGTTCCACGACCTCTCACTCCAGACCATAGACTGAACTACGGTCGGGAGCGAGAGGGCAATCGATCCGACTGCCGCGATCAACTCACGGCGCTGCGATGCCCAGGCGGGGCAAACCGCCAAAGTGTGCAGCGCCGTGTCCTCTACAACGTCGCGGCAGTTGCCGCAGTGGTGACAACCGGGCGTCTCTTGCCGGCGTATACGACACAGGAACTGGCCAAAACAACCGTGGCCAGTCAATACCTGTGTCAGCCGGAAGGTGAGGGCGCCATGCCACCTCTCCAGCCACTCCTCAAACACGGGACTTACCGCCACGATTGTGGCGTGCCCGGTATACCTGCATACCCTAAGGTGCGTTGTTTGTTGTTTTACATCCACATTTTTTAAAGCATCTCGTGCACTAGATATAATTCGTAAATCGTGTGGGAATTTACAAATTACACAAAGAACACCCAGATTCGGACCAAAAACTTGTGGGTATCACAAATTTTGTCCATGTGGATTTAGACGCCAAGTATTGTGATCGAACCCGTAATATGCGGTGTCTATTCGCGAGACGGTGACTTAAAAACTACTCCATCTATGCAGTCAAGTTGTATTTAGATTTACCAGCAACATTTTTAGCTCCCACGTAATAGAATGCGAGCCTATAGCCGTCAGATGGGCACATTTTAAATGAAGTGTTACTGAATATGCCGTGCAAAAACCTAATAAGATTATGTATGATCGAGAAATTGAACTCGAGTCCTCACAATTACACATAAGTACAAACTTATGACTCACGACCAACGAGGCGGTCTTATCAATAGAAAGCATTATCGTTTTAATTATTAAATTAATAATCATAAGAAATAAAACAATAACAAAAATAAAACAACATTGTCGGCATAAAAATAACTTCTAAGAATATTCATGCTTATTTTAGCTAGGAGTATAATTTCCTACACAATCTAGTAAGATTTATAAGGCTCATTGCTAGATGTTGTTTGGTGGCATCATACAGCACTAATGCCGCCCGTCTTGGCAGCGACGCTCGGAATTTCGTCCCTCTCCAGATACAATGTATGTACATATTGAATAAAATTCAAAACGTGAAAGTGGAAAGAGTAATCCTGGCACCAATTGAATACATGATTGTGTTGACTACGTTTGCTTACGTCTCAACGTATTTTCCTAAACCGTGTCGATTTCAATGAAATGGTGTACCATGATTGGAATAAAATTCAAATTCCTCGAGTGAATCGGGAGTGAGTGGTCGTATCAGGCTTGTAAAGAAAGATTCAATCAAATAAGGATTCGTTTCTGCTATATACTGTCTCATTTAAATGAATGAACAAGCTATAAAAAAGCTGATTCAAATGACATTTGGAAGTCAACGAATAAGGCAGTTAGAATTCTACATTCGTTTGTTTTTCTCTACATACAACAACGTCTCTTTTTTTTCGAAGTTTAAATAATTTTATGCCGCTTCTTAAAAGGTTTAGCCCCTTTCATGGATAGGTACGAATGAGTTGTGCTCATTGTTAGGTAGAATAAAAAGGTTCAAGGCAATTCTTAATTGCGTAGGTTGTACATGTATGTACATTCTGTACTTAATGACAATGTTTCGTCCATATACAATATGAAACATCAAAGGGAATCTCATGTTAGGTAAGTACATGCTTTCATAATTAAAATGTTTAACATTTTTTTGTGACTAGTATAGTGGCAGCATTTAAAAACATTTTAAATTATTAGTTCTTCAAAATAAGTACTACTAAATCTCAAAATACGTTGGAAATCTGAAATGAGATTTAAAATATTGCCCCATCTATACTAATATTATAAAGCTGAAGAGTTTGTTTGTTTGGTTGAACGCGCTAATCTTAGGAATACTACTGATCCGAATTGAAAAATTATTTTAGTGTTGGATAGCTTATTTATCGAAGAAGGCTATAGGCTATATAACATTACGCTACGATCCAGGGGGCGGCGCAGTAATCATAAACGTGGATGTAACCGCGGGCACATCTAGTATCTAATATGTTGAACTCCAATTATGCAAGTATTATAATCAAAGAGGTCTAGTCAAACTGGCTGCTATAGTTATTTCTACACAGATTAAATCACAGACCAAAAGTTCATAGTTCAGTAGTAGTGCGCGACATTGCCGATTAATTTATTTGGCAACGGCAAGAATGACGAGGTCATTCTTCTTGGGGAAACGATCAGAAGTTAAAAATAACAATTAATATGAGTAACATTATTACTGCATCTCGTCCAGTAAGCAAGTGCCTTTTTCATTTTTGTCATTTCATTGCATCTTTAATTCCTCTAAAAATTAAGTTGGTAAGGTATAATTGGTACATTCAGCAACATAAGTAGCAAAACATTGATTATATTTGTAAAAGTATTTTATGTATTAAAAGTCTTCATTACTTTTTGCTTTTTAACTATAATAAAAGCAACTATATTTTAACTGTTACTGCTATCAAAAACAATCATTTATTATTATTTTAATAGATAGAAGCAATTGAATTCTTGCAAATGTGTATCGATTTGTTGCTGATTGTACCTCTGTGATTACAAGTGAGAGTAGGCTACGGTAAACGTTTACTTGTGCCCTATGCTTGTTTTATAAAAGCTTTGTTGTATAAAAAAGTAAACCGTAGATACCTTGTTGAAATTTATGCATTAAGTCTACATACTCTTAATTACAAAATTATATATGTCGTTATATGATACGTTACTTTGACCCACAAGTAATATATACGGGCTTTTGATCTCATGACTAGGAAAGGTTACAAGTCGCACAGAGTAGGTTTGTCATACAAACGTAAATCTTCTAACTTACCGTCTTTATGCTATATAAATTAACAAGTAAGCCATGGCACACCCTCATAGCAATCAGAAGGAGTGGACTCTACGATTACAATAACAAAGTTAGGAATATTGAACTCCTGTGGTGCTGAATAAAATCTTAGGAAACCAGGCAAAAACACGTGTCTCTCATCTACATAAAGCCGTCTCAAGACAAATCGGCAGCAATTCTTTTATTTGATTTTTAAATGCATCTTCTACTCTGGTTGCTATTCCTATGTGACGGGGGACTTCTACAAACATTCAAACCTCATATACGCAGTACATCCAGGCTTGGAACAGATATTTGTGGATCACCCTAATTTTTGTGTCGAGTATGGTAGTTCTTTGTTTCTTATGTTGGGTGGAATTCGATTTTTTTAACTGCGCCGTAATACACTGAACATACGAAATGGATAATGAAAATACAATATAGTTCCATATCGGTATACCTTTCTAAAACATAAAAATCTCTGTTTAGAAGCTAGATAATAACGGTGTGAAATTACGAGTATACGGCTCGCCATATAACGTAATACTTTCATCAACGACTTTTATTACCTATAAATGACAGTGTTTCTTTAAAGGTAGTGTCTTACTGCCCGCTGTTCCGGTCAAATATACCTGCATCTTTAAATTTGAATGAAATATGATTGTTTAGATGACACGCCATGTGGCAAACACGTACGAAAGAAATTGGTGATAGATGTATATTAAGTAAGAGTAAATAAAACTGTCGTTAAATTTAAAGCAAGACCTTGGTGAATTTGTTTCGCCTAAATCGGAGATGTTCCAAAAATTGATTCGTTACTAGTATTATATTAGTATGTTTAACCGCCCAGCGAGTACGAAATATGTAATGAAAGCGAATCAAGCTAAAAATGTGACAAGATCGAACGAATATGTAATAATCCGTCGTCTCTACCTAGCTTTCCGTGGAACAACCCATATACATAGAAAGAATAGATTAAAATCTACTGGATAAAGTTGCCAATGAGACTTAATGAAAACATGCCAATAAAAAGTATCCACAAATAAACGTCAACGTGGTAATGCTCTCAGCGGCATGTAGTCAATTAAGTTGTACGACAATGGCCGACGTACATACATATTACACAGAATCGTTTTTCCAATAAATGCTTAAGTCGGACGAAAGTATCTGTTGTTGTATTTAGTTAAACGCGTCTACTTTCGAATTGTTAGCAAGATTACTTGGCGAAATAGGTATGTCCATTTGCTATATGCTCTATGGTGATATATTTGACTTCTGTTGCAGATATAAGACATTAACTCTGAGAACAGTTATTTCACACTTAGGCAACTTGCTGTATAATAACAATCTTCTATGCTTAATTTATAAATATTTTTATTAATTGCAAATAAAAGGATATTTTTAACAGAGAGACATACTAGAAGTAATTCCTGTGTCGGATTTTAGAAACTTTCAAACAACGAACACAAAGAACACTTAGACACAGAACAATTACGAGTCGATTACACAAATTTTAGTCTCGTATGGGATCGAACCTACTATACGCTTCGGCAGTGGCGAGGCGACTACTCCGTCCGTGTAGTCCCTATATATCTAGATAGATAGAGAAACTGCCTCTGTAGCGCAGCGGTAGTGAATACGACTGCTGTGCATGAGGTCTCGGGTTCGAATCCCGGGTCGTGCCAACATAAAGGTATTGGGTTTTTCTATTAAGAAATCTCAATACGAGCCCGGAGTTAGGAAGTTGGCGGTGTTAGACACCCCCGTGCCTCGGAAAGCACGTAAAGCCGTCGGTCCTGCGCCTGATCTCTCTCCGGTCGTGTCGTGTTATCCGTCCCATCGGATAATGAGGGTAAGGGAACAGAGAGTGCACTTGTGTTTGCGCACATACTTGTGCACTATAATATCTCCTGCGCAGATGGCCAGTCTCCGTTAAGATTGGCCGCCGTGACCGAAAATCGGTCTGGAGGACATTATTATTATTACATATCTAGATGTTAATGGATAATATTTTAAACAGTTTATATATTAAGTGCAATTATTAATATTAACTTAAAGAGTTGAATACTGTCGATAACCTTCAATTACATTGGACTCGCACCGTTGGCTGAAAACAACATTTTCAATTATTTTATTCGTACATTGGCGTACGTTCGTCGGCGATCAGACACAATGCGACATGTCAATAAGGTAATGCCGTTTTAATCGAACTTTTGAAATTCTAACTATCTAATGTACTGTATGTAAAAAAACCAAGCAAAGACCCAGCAGTGGGACAGTTTATACACAGGACTGACATTGTATATTTAAATATACGTAATATTCTCATGAAATATGGATATATTGCCACCTTTTGCCAGAAGATCTAGAGCGTCGTAAGCCAAATTACCCTTTTGGCATCTTTCTTTCTATTGTTCTTCCCCACAACGTTCTTAACATTCGCTGCGGTCACTACTTGCCATCAATCAGCGGTCTGTGTACTAGTTTGCCACATATGTAGTGTACTGTACGCATCAGTTTGGTGCTGATGTCGAGAAAACACAGGCGAGCCAATAATTGGCGGTTACCACGAGCTCGTCTCTCTAAAATTATAATATTATACATTGCTTATCTATATATTAATACGTAAAGCAAAAAAAGCCTTTTTTAAAAAATTCCGCAAACGGAGGAGTATGAAATTTGGCACAGCTGAAGTTTATATGGAGAAGGAATGGCGAATCCTAATATTTTTATAAAATATGCATTGGAAATACATTAAATTAATGAAAAAACACTACACGCACACAACCATGCATTTGACACAAGCAGTCGAATCGCGTTAGTAGTAATTTGGCATTGTTCGGCTGATGTTGTAGAATTCTTCGTAACTATGGTTACATATTATGTATGTGGAGTAGATGACTAAATGAAATGTGATTATAAGGGTATAGTTATAGACAATAAAACCTTAATAACGATCAAACTAGAAATTTTAATCAATTATCGTGGTCGTATTCCGACCACTTGGCGATCGCTAGTAGTAATTAAATTTGCGTTTTAATTATTTGACGTGACATGATTACCCTTTATTAAATACTGGACTGTTTTTGACAGCTTATAATATTATGAGATTCGTAAATTATCTGCAATTACAATTAATTAAACATTAAGTAACAGTATGAACATCATTATCATATTGATTATATTGTTTTTAATTCGAGCTATCAGTATAAAATGTTCATCTGCATTAATTCCATTAGACACAGAACATTATGGGCAGACGGCTATCGAACAATAAAAAACATGCGTGATCCGAAACACTGCGTTTATAACAAAGTAAATCACTCGAAGGTCACAACTAATTATTTCATTACGAATCTAGACACAAATGAAATAAATAGCCTTACTTGCGCTGATGACTTAAATATATATCATCAAATAAAGTCACCTGAAGTATGCATTATGCTGCAACATAATAGGAGTCTATTTTACCAGTGGTGTATATATAATTAAATGTCTTTGAATATATCAAAATGTTATAAAATATCATTTAAAAAAATAACTCCTATATGCTATCCATACAACATCAATAATGAAATGTTAACGAATGCTATTAAAGATCCTAAGAGTTTGCGACGAATTCAAGCTTACATTTACACAGCACTATAGACATCTAGTGACGAAGAGTAACAAAGTCTAATGGCGCATAATAGAACCATACAGAAATATAATAATAATAATTTATTTCAGACCAAGATCCATTGTGTTAGTATTACATAAACCTTACATACTAGTGTTAGTTATTATAACATCTAATAAAAACATGAATAAAACTAACCTCAGACTTGTGAACCCTCAAGCAAAGACACAGTATGGGGTATCGCACCTATCCACTATCGTGCTGAGGATGCTGTTAGTACTGCCGCGCATCCTATGCATGATGGAGGCGCATCATTTTCTTATAATCGCATAGAAATTGTCTACTGATGCCTCGGTAAACATGCCTGCTATTGAGAGCATATTATTACATGGGTCCGAAGCATACTAGAATATGCCTCTCTACTTTGATCTCTCTTTTGCCATATACAATATACAGACACATTGACAGAATAGATGAGAAAAACACTTTATAAAATTATTAAATCTCATTGGGAAGTAAGTTATTGAGCAATCTTTCCCTAAAAAGGTGGTATGCAACGTATTCAAAAACTATTTTCTCTGCCTCCGGGTAATAATAATGTTACTTAGGTACTACGATCCAATTGCTAAAATGTGCAAAGTTTATAATGACCACATCAAAGAGCTTAGCTTATTGATAAGACCTGAGAAAGTGTAGCAGATAGACCACGCTGATAATTATGGTTCTACGTGAAATGTCACACGCAATGCTCAAATTGCTACCATTTTATATTAAGCTACTAGCTGTTGCTCGCGGCTTTGCTCGCGTGAATGTAGGTTAGATTATATTAGTAACAGTACTTTTTTAATATAATATAGTCAAAGCTTACTCGCTTATAATATAACTTACTAATGATAAAAGAATTTTAAAATCGGTTGGGTAGTTTTTGAGTTAAATCCTTACAAACAAACAAAAAATCCAATCATTCCTCTTTATAGTATAAATATAGATAAAGCTAAACACATTGTGTTCAGCATCACGTGTATGCGTCATCTTCTCCGTTAAAGCGAGCATTAATGAATACCCATATAACCTCGAAAAGTCGAGAGGAGACCTCTGTGGGGCAGTCTAACTATCTCCCACTAGGCTATCAAAAAATATCTGGAAGATATAGTCAAAGTATATAGTAGTTTAATTTCAATGAATAACATTCGCGTAAACAGAAGACAATAAAATTTATACAGAGAGATTTAACATCATCGATATTTTTTTACTGTAGATCCAACAAGACCATTTTACACATTATATATACATAATTATATACTTCTTTTCAATATATCAAAGGGCCGCAAGACGAGCGGTGAATATCAGATCTATACAATATATCGCTTATTATTCAGTATTTCAATCAGGAGATTCTCAGAAGGAGTACAAAATATGAAGTTGCGCCTAATAAACGACCATAAACCAAATTTCGTGTAAAAATAGAATTTCCCGGAAATTTCGTGTAAAAATTCTATTTTACACGAAATTTCTGGGAAATCGGTGGACATGCATAAAAACATCAAACTTCAAAAAAGGACGTTATAGGTGAAGACCTCTCGCTGCCGGCCGTGATCAAAGCCATGGTCGACAGCGAGAGGAAGTGGGTAGCGGTCGCATCCTTCTGCGAGGACGTCATCTAGCAGAAAGAGGTAGCGGAGCGGATCCGTGAGGAAAGTATCCTGGTGGATCCGTGCCGTCGCCGGCGAACCGGGAAGCGCAGGCGCGCTTATGCTCGCTTATGCCGACGTAGTGGAGGCCGCGGGTGCGAGAACGGAGATCTCCCGCCCATCAGGCATTGAGTTGGAGCGATGCCCTTCGTCGTGTCGGGGCGTCACCCAGGAGTCGTCGCCCGCAGACCTTCCTGTCTGTATGGGGCACTGCTGGGTGGTACGCTGATGCAGTTTCAGTTCCAGCGACCCACCCATCATACAAAGCAGCGAGTTGGCAGACCGTGGGCTTTTAGTGGGTAGGTCCAAAGTTTCGAGAAAGGGGGTAAGCATAAGGAGCATTTCCTCAAGATAAAAAAAAAAGTTTAGTAACAGTACTTTATTCTGGATGAATGTACCCTATGGCCTATTCTGTACCCCTGACAACGTGTATGCGAAATTTCATGACGTTTGGTCGAATAGTTGAGGCGTGAAAGCGTAACAAACAAATAAACAAACTCATTTTCGCAGTTATAATAATTATTAGATAAGATTAGGTTATTTATTTTTTCAATAAAAGTTCTCAGTTTTAATTTTACATATAAAGTACGTCTATAGATTTGCCCAAACAAGGTTATACCAGTGTTTCGAGCGAAACAGTACTTACATACAATTTTCAGTTCAAAAAATTTGCATTATAATAACTTTTATCATAAACTAAATGAAAAATCAAATAAATTTGTAATTGTCTTTAATGAATAAAACTAAAATATGTATATAATAGTAAAATATTAAGAATTATCATTATTGTGTATGAAAAAGCAATTCAAAATCGCACAAATGTATATTTATTTATTTATTTGATTCACCAACAGTTATATACAAAAATTCATTAACACATAATACAATTGATAGGTTTAAAACTAATTGCATAACTAATAATAGGTGAATACAGCATGCATTTCAATGTTTATTACAAACTATAATATATTTAACAGTAATCAATCAAAATTATAAATTAATCGTAAGTTGTAATAGAATATTTAAATAATCACAAAATTTAAGTCAAAGTAATACGATATAATCCATTTCTTTAATCAAGACATAAATCCATTAATTTAATCAATACATAAATCCATTAATTTAAACAATACAAATTCATTAATTCAATTGAAACAATTAATACAGAATAAATTATTATTTGAGATATTCATAAATATAAAAATGATTAAGCTAATATTTAGTTTAATCATTGTCTAAATTTGAACACCATCATGCTTCTACTATCTAATATTAGATCTTCAGAGCGGGCAAATCTGGATGTTTTGGCTGATATGGAATTGTAATCTAAGACTTATACATGTGGCGGTCTTAAGCTTTGTTTAATACTGGACCAAAATAGGCTGAGTTCACAATACCCCCTCACACGAAAACAATGATTTGTTGTTTAACTTAAACTCCGTTAGGCAGATTACTGGCCTTCAGCCGACTTGGATTATCAAGTCCATACTGTTGAGTGGCTTGATTGTCTTTGGAACATGATGATATATACGCGATCGGTGAAATGGCTTATGTATGGATAAATATCTATATGAAAACCGCAATACATGAACTCGAATGACACTCTTATATATTCTGTAATTTCGATATACTTACACAAAATCATTACCCATCTGTATACCAATTGCGTCGTGCATTGCATTACCGTGCAAAACGTTTACCAGCCGTTTCAATAAACAAACAATAAGAATAAACATTATTTAAATATAAAATCCAATGCCAAAACATAAAATTAAAATGTCATTATACATTTGAATACTTATCTCTAAAAATAAGTTGGAACAATTAGAAGAACTGAGCAACAAAGCCGACCATTTAATCCATTTAAACGAAACCGCAGAACTAATAAAGCCTCCCATTGCAGTGGATAACAAAATAATTGAACGGAAATTATTCCATTGCATACATTTAGGGGCTGTGCCGTGGGTCTGTCGCGCCTTTATGTACACAACAAGAAACAACGGCGGCTCCGCGAAATTCCCTAGTTTCCTTAACAAGCAGTTGGATGACAGCCAAAACAACGAACGTTATTTAAGGCTGGATGCAGACTTTCCGAGAAATGCGCGACTGCGCTTTGATTTATTTTAATATGAAGCGCAACAGGATATTGAAAATCTATTATGAGTCATGCTGCAGTTGTTTGCTTTGTGTTGCATATTGTGCTCAAACAGAAACACGCCTGGTACCTACCATTTTTATTTTGTAAAGTAATAATGCCATTATGGAAACTCTTACATATTGTTTTATTATTTAGCGGAGATAACTGAAGACTAAAATATATTTATTTATTTATTTGTTTCATATTGGTACATCACAAAATATCTTGAAATTCAAAAAGAAGAAATAGTAATATAAAATATAACAGTACAATACTTGCTACCTATATGTTACATGGTTTTAAATGAGTGATTTAGCATTCAGAGCCACAGACAAGACTAAGTAATAAAAATAAAAAGAGGAAATTTAAATAAATACGTCTACGCAAAATGGAGTGATTCACTTGACGACTTTAATTTTAAATTTCGACTGAACTTTCAGCAATAAACCACATAAAGTATTCAAGTTTTGACAACCTTTGAAAAGAACAACTCGAGCAGAAGCATTTTTGTGTTTTGGACCTTTTCTGAGCGCAGGGGGTCAGTTTTATATTTATACCAGTGGACACTTAGCTTAAAGAAAGAATGTATGTAACTCGGCTATTAGCCGCTCGGCAAAAACTTCTAATGTAGCTGAAATAAACGCACATGTACTCTCCGCTTTATTCGAGAGAATTGCAGTTGCGCTGTTGTGAGCCACTCAGTTTAAGAGGGTATGACCATTTAATTTCCTTTAAAAATCTTCAAACAAAGCAAATTTATTGCCTTTATAAATCTATTCAATTTGTTTTAAGGGACGTGAGGTGCTGTTGCCATAACTCTACGAAAAATATTCGAATGTTTCAGTGGGTTAAACCGTCATCGTTACTTTTGCAAGTTCGATCCTCGTATGAAAAAATATTTTAGGTAATTCGTCTTCGTGCTTGGAATAGTTTACAAACATAGGAATGGTGGTGATTTTTGCTTATATAGTATGCCTACTACATAATAGTGATATTTAGCTTAACTGCTTTATAATTGTAACATACGACATATTTATATATGTATGTACCTCTTAAATAAAACATTTTATTTTTCTTGAGAGCGCCGTTAATATTTATGAAACAATCACATAACAGCCATTTTAAATGCCGCTTCTATCTTGATTTTTAGAGACGACACAGCGACGACAACTTCTACTAAGTTTTCTCACCTTATACTTCCTTCTATTTTATTCCTAGCAGTCCTTAAAGACGGATCCTAATTCTTGATATCGTGTCAAATAAGAAACTAACGCAATTAAACAACGTAATGAAATAGCAGGTTTTTATAAGTTCTTATGTTTGTACAAACGAGTAGATGGTGGTTTATTTTTTCCACCCGAGTGATTGACGAGTTTTCACGTCCCTCGGCCGAGTAGGTAATTATAACGCCTAATTTCGCCTAGAAGATTTTCTGCGTATCGGTCGCGCTGTGATCCCTTACGAGTGGAAATTTCGACGCTAACACCTTAATAGCATTAGGAAAAGGAAATAGTTTATGTATATAGGGATAATAGTACTTTATATAGTACCACTTAGAAGGTCCCTTTATAGAATAGTTCAAATTCAGATTATTTATTTTTGCAGAAAGTACTGTTACAATGGTGTTGATAAATGTTCAGGGTTCAAGTAAGGCATGCAAAATGTATAGAATCATAGTTTAGTAGAAAATAAAAATTGACATTGAAATACATAGAATTAGATAAGAATATTTTAAGAGATTAAATTAAAGCAATGTCCTTGTTATTATATGATAACAATAGTTAATAATTATAATGTTTATTTGCTGAATATAGATGATGAAAAGGGTTTACATGTATATATGTTAATAAAATATTTATATGCCTTTTGATAGGATATGGAGGACCTATATCCAACCAAAATATATAATATATATACCTCGGCCTATTGCTTTATTGGTCCCATGATGCTTATGAATGGAAAATTCACCAATCACGGCAAATGTTGTAGGGTCGATTCTGAAACGGGTAAAAAATTGTGTGATCACCAAATACCTATTCCACTGTTTGTTTTGATACACAACAATTTAATAAATAAATAGGTGTAGCACCAAGCTATTTCACCAAGTTTTTAAGTATATTACTTTACTGCAATTAAGTTCGTAGTTACGTCAGCTGCATCCGTTAATCCGTTTATCCTGTTCCTGACAATGAATGAACTTTTTGCGAGAGAGAAGCTTTATTTTTTGCCTTGTTTATGAAGTGGGAACAAAAATGTTCGCCTCTCATGTCCCGGGTTCACAGCAGTAATTTAGTGACGTAATGATTGATTTTATGTTGTGTTTCGAATCTGCTTTTCAAAAGCATTTGACATACATAATAAACTCAACTAAATATTTGACACAAAAGTAGAATCGTGGAGACAGGTGCTTATGTCAGAATTTAATTATTATGTATTCTGACATTTCGGACGCTTCGATTGGATTTTGGACGGTTCGATTTCCGCACAAGTCAAACATTTGTGTGCATGAACATGGATGTTTGTCTTGGTCTAGGTGTTTCTATGTATAACATGTATGTATTTACAAAAAAAAGTATATACATACGTATGTGTATCCATTGTCTGGTACCCATAATACAAGCTCTGCTTAGTTTGGGCTAGATGGTGTTGTGTGTATGTGGTAGAATATTATTATTATTATTCTCTTTATTACTCTTCCTTCTAATAATTACATTTTAAATATAAATATAAAAACTATACATATTTAAAATATAAAAACTGAAATGACCCACTGACATCGGGAACAGGGTCCAAGCTGCCGGTGGTTAGGGCTCCAGAGAGAGGAATCTCCTCACAATACGCGCTGTGTCGAGCAGCCTTTTAAGGACTAAGGACTAGGATAAGCCTCTGCAGGTGGTGGTCGAGGCTCCTAGGTATTAAACCATTGACTGTGATGACTATCGGTACAATGATCGCCGAGTCCACACGCCACATGTCGACAATCTCGTGAGCTAGGTCCAGGTATTTCAACTCTTTCTCTATTTCAGCTTTCACAAGATTCTCGTCATGCGGAATAGTGACATCGATGATCATTGCTCGGCGCTCCAATCTGTCTATAAGTACAATATCAGGCTTGTTCGCCGCAACGGTCCTATCAGTGATGATGGACTGATCCCAGTACAAAGTATTTAAAATATGGATATTAAACAAAGGTATGTTAATAAAGTTAACTCTTTATAATTAAATAAATCTGCTAGTTTAAGTGCCCGAAATTTGGTGAGAATGCAGATAAAACGTTGTATAATATAAAAATATATTCAGGAATCAAGCCAAATGGTAAACTCCGCCAACCCCTTCGGAAAATAGAGTGATATATACATAAGTTTTTGACATAGTATAACATCACGACTGTGTGTTCGAGAAGGACTAAGCAACATTATTTTCCCCAACACATTAAGTTATCCTAACTAATATTATACTTGCAAATGTGAGTTTGTTTGTTTGTTATGCTGTCACGCTTCAATTATTCGCCCGATCATAAGGTAATTTCGCATACACGTTATATCGCTTACAAAAAGTTCTGTTCTCGAGCAATCGAAGCCGCGGGCAGAAGCTAGTCTATGTATAATATTACGCAGAGGAAATATTTGACATTTTGTTTGTTTATTTGTAAGGATTTAAATTAAAAAAATCTCAACTGATTTAAAAATTTATTTCCCCCATTAGAAAGCTATATTATCACTGAGTAACATAAGCTAGATTTAATTTTTTTAAAGATACTCTTACTAACATAAGTACTACTACTACTACATATACTTTTATGCAAGCGAAGCCGTGGGCAAAATGTAGTAATTATATAAAAGAGAAAATACAAACGTATGACTATAAGTTGTGAGTTTTATACATACATACATACGTTCGCGCTCAGTATGACTAAATCAATAAAATTATATAATTAATGTTCAGCTCGGCGCAATACAAAGCATGTCTATTGCGACTATTACTGAAAGATAACTGACAATAAAAACAAATCACACTGTTACCCTAGGTATTGAACTAGAGATTCCTCGGTCAGTTTTGTAACAAACTCTAAAAGATCAATAAAGCGGTTTACAAAGTAAAATAGTGCAGCATAATTATCAATCAAAATACTTCCAGTACCAAGTGAATGCGTCTACAGTACAAGTCTCGGGCTTGATCAAAGTGTTATTGCCTTTTTCTATTCTATTATTCCTAGTAGCAGCATAAGGTCCGAAATTATGACAAGTTGCCGAGAATAGGCTTGCTTCTAATACGTAGAATCTAAAATCACAGTTGGTGAAATGTTTGTCGCCTACATTATTTGGAAATATAGGCGTAGATGCACGAGTATGCAGTAACTAAAACTTAATTCGAGCGGCCTCAAAGGGTGGATATACAGAAAACCTATTCCTAGTTCTAAATTGAGTGATCACCGAGGTTCTCCTCGCAATAGGCAATAGGCTGACATGTAGAAAACCATTAAAAAACCAGTGGCATTGCCCCCAATACTTGTTTGTAACGTAAGCCAGTTTTGGTGTAATCTACACTCAGTTTGGCTTTTCTTTCTTTTGGTAAGTATTGTGTAGTATGTTTTATTATTGTTGCGCATCATATAGAATGAAGAATACAGATGTCGACATCACGATACCTATACCATCATTATGGTTTACTTTTAAAATACTACTAATAGTATAAATGTAATAATCTGTGAAGATGTTTCGAGATTCGAATCTTTGTTCCACAATCACGCGTCAACCGTCCAACGAGTTTAGATGAAACGTGGCACACAGATAAACTATGTTCTGGATTACCATATAGGATACTTTTTAGTAACCCCTTTCCATGAGATCTAGAATGGTTAGTCTATTCTAGATCTATCATTTATGCATAAAAGATATTTAAAAATACATTACATTTACATTGCATCCAGACATTAAACTTTCCCCAGTCCTACCAGAATGCCTGCACTTACGATTACAGCTGGTTTCGAGTTCGATTGAGGGTCAATTGAAACGTTGTATTGAATTTCTGTTTGTTTTTTGTTCGAAAAGTTTCAGTAACTGCACGGAATCTGGCAATGCGCCCGGATTACGGCGAAGCTAAAACATCGAGAACTCGAATTCTAAAATAAATAAAGTTGGGACTTTGTATTTATGTATCAATTTAATTTTTAATCACTTATATGATATATTTATTGATGAAAAAGATAACAGGCATTAACGCGTGCATGTATTTAAATACCTTTTAATTCATAATATTTTAACTGGCTACAAAAAAGGAAGTACTAATTTCGTTATACTGTATTATAATTTATATGTATATATATCGTGGCTACATCTTAAAATTAATCACTTCATGATGTGGTCGATATTTCATTTAATGGTTGTAATTAACATAAAATAACACCTACCTATTCCTAGGGAGACTAGTGGAGGTCTAACATTTATATTATATTAGTCAATTTATTGAGGCAGCATATCGTATCCTTATTGTTTTTGGTAGGTTATTGGTATAGAAACTATAAACGCAATCCAATCAGCAATATTAATTAGCGTCTACACGCCTATTATGCACAATATCAAGACTAAAAATAAATCTTTTAGCCAAGACACAAAAATAAAAACCAATAGTAAATAAAGAAAGAAACATTATTATCTTTTTCAATCTCAGCGTGATAAAAGCGCGACTAAATAAACTTCGGCACTTAAACTAGTTAGGATTTGTTTAACATTCCGTGTGTAGTTTGACTCGATTATTCCACTGGTTGTAGTTGGCTAAGAGACTTGGATTTCTTCCAAGGCTAAAGATGTGACCTCGTGCATGCTTAAATAAATGAATGACTACGTTTAACCCAATCCGCTTAAGCTTGAGTAACAGCCAATTTATATGCTTTATTAAAATAAGTTAGCGGAGCCGCAGACCAGCATGCAAAATATTTTAATTTCTTTGTTGTTATAAACGATGACCCTTATTTATGTCTATATTTCCTATTGAATATAATTGTAATAATATTTCGTTTTAGCACGTGTCAATTGTTAGCAAGTCAGTCATTATTGTAAAACAACTGGTATTGAAAGGAATTATAGTAACTAAAATTTCAAACTGTCCTTTAAATGGAACCACAATCCCAAGATCTGATAGACGCGTCTACAGATGAATAAAATAGTACACGAAGGAATTGCACAAACTGCGTTTCATCAATCAACGAGCGATTTGTAGCCGTGACCCAATGTCACACACGTACAACCGTGTAGTTTGTTGCACACATACAAAGTTATCACACAACCTACAAATACAAATGTGTTGTTCTGCCGGTATGGGTACTTCAGGTTGATGGTTTTGCGTGATCATCCCAGGGGAGAGAAGTCTAAGTTTGACCGCGGTAAATCTCAGCCACATTGGACCCCGACGACTTGTTTAACATTGCGACAGCTATACTCTGAGGGCGAATCGTCATTTATTATACCTACAACTTGTTGAAATATTTTAAAGCTTCTGTTGTATAGAAACTATGTATATTTTATGTATTTCATGATGTACTTAACTTGTATACTAAACTTCTGTTACAGTAGAGTTGTCAAGCAGCGATAGCTCAGTGGGGAGACCAACAACACAATTATGTGCGTGTTGATTGACAATTATCGCCTGCTTCATGCCTTGGAGAGCACGTTAGGCCGTCGGTCCAGGCTGCCATGAACATCTATGGCAGTCGTTATTGGGAAGTCAGTGCCCTATAATATCCTGATACTGGTCTAGCCTTAGGGTATCATTAGCCTTCGGGTTGCGGAGGTCAGGTGGCAGCCGCTCCGTGTAAAAGCCGACCCCAAGTGATTTGGGAATAATAAAGGCTAGGGAGAAGAAGGATTCATAGTTTCTACACACACGTTCAATTGCTGAATTGCAAACTGACCTTTGCACATACAAACACAAAGCACATTTATGTCATACTGTCCCGCGGGCAATTGAACAACTACAGAAACATGCAATTAGGTAGTTTCTTTAGCTAACATTAACTTATGAATATACATGTTTAATTTCTCTACAACCTATATACTCGTGTCTTTATTTCGTTGCTATAGTGAACTAAGCTATGTAAACGAAAGCTTGTTGGCAACGAGAGCTTTAACAATTATTCTCATGCAATACAAGCACATGTTGCAAGCGATGTTAGTCGGTCCTCATAACAGACATCCACTGAACACGAATAACGCGATGGTGCGATGCTACTTTGATAATATATCGATGTATTGGCAACTAGTACTAGTACTTAATAACTAGGTTATCATGCATTAAATTTAGGTAAAAGCTGGTTTTATAAGTTGACGTACTATATATAAATATATTTTATATATTTGGGGCAATATCAGCTTATTAAAAACTTGCTTAATTGGCGTGTTTCTGAAAGAAATATCTTAATAAAACAAGAAGATAAAAAGTTTATGTGTAGGTAAACTTATAGAAAGTAAAATCATAACTCAGCGAGTTTAAGAAACTTCTACACAAGTCATCGCCGTCGCGCGCTATAAAGAAAGCAGCAAATAAGTAGCCATATATTAAACTGAATTAAAAGTACTAGAAATTTGTGGTACCAGCATTTGTGACATCGGTACAGATAACAGTCATGCTGACGATGACTTTAAATTAATAGGATATTTTGATCCGGTTTATACTGAATGCCGTGAAAGTCAAAAGTTTATTTTGTTTATTAATTAACGACGACGATTGTACTATTAAACTGATTATTCAATCAATTAGCTTAATAACTTCGTGAGTTTAGGTTCATTAAAGTTTAAGATAAATAATGAAATCGTTATAACATGATTCGTTTTTCCACGGTAAGCTCCACTCTTTGCCTTTTTCTTACCAGTCATTTATTTACTTCTACATTCAGAACTAACCGCATAAACATTTATTATAAATATTACTTATAACACATTTCTTTTGCATTCATATAATGAAAAAAATTAAGTGGTAACTCGCTGCAAGCTGTTGTAAAATTATTAGGGTTGCGAAGAGGATCCCATTTTCGTCCATAACCAAACCGAACGATTGCGATAAACAAATGTTGGTAATTCTGAAAGTATATAATGTTTCGCGATTAGCAATTAAATGTTTCGAAAACAAATAATTTGCTATCTGAAGGTAAAGGAAAAGTATATCTCAGGGCTGCTTGGTAGCAAATGATTAAATTGGTTTATTCCACAATGTATTGCTGTCTTGTATATTATAGTTTCTTCCGTTTGCAGCAACAGCAGCATAAAGGAAAACGAAACAATACGTGTTAACTAATGTTTTATATTTAAAATTAAATACCTGCTAAGGTTACACGGTAGCATTTTCAGTATTCATTAGCAGCAAACGTCAGAGATTGTCATCTCTACGTACTTTGAAGCGGATAGAAAAATATTATATAAAAAGCAGAGATTATGAATAAGCTGTCATGTAGGTAAGTGGGACGCGCTCACAAATTTTCCAAACGGTGAAAAAAGTCAAAAGCTGGAGCCCTTAAACGTACCTATGCAAATACGTTGGTGTTTTGTAAAAAGTAATCTCTTAGCCCGTCCTCACGTGTTTTATCCAGCAAGCGTGGCTAATTTGCAAGCTGCACCACTACCCCGGCGCTTTTAGCCTGCCTTCCTTCCGTTGCTGTTTACGCGCCGCGGACTTAAACGAGGGCACTCCGACTTAATGACGACCACCGCCATTTTGGTAACGACGAGTGACATAATCATTCCCACGTCAAAATAACGTGTTGCCCTTATGAATATACGATTAAAGGGAGTACGAGTAATAAGGTTCCGCCCAATGTGTGCGCTCAGGATTATTGTTGTTTTCTTGAACACATCCGCGTATTATCTTAATGTCACGTTTTAAGGATATTATGTTGAAGCAATAAGTTACTTGACTGCGTCATCCTCTATGAAGCTTCTTAGAATTTTGTATTCTAACTTTAATACATTGTCCTTATTAATTAAATAATTATTTTCGGCTCGTCGTTACCAATAGTCCACATTTTCTAGAATAATTTTTCAATTTTGATAGTGAATTTATTTTTAACATGAATTTAAGGCATACTTGTTAAACGAGTAAGAGTAAAAATATGACGTAGAATATTGAAATTTGATATGTACGGAAACACGGCGTTTTTATTGTATAATAAATTCGAGATCCAAATATATTCTTTAATAATCTTGTTAGGCTTCACAAACCTTGCTTTGATTCAACCCACAAGACGTTGCACATTGCAGTTATCGAGTTGACCACTATCTTAACGTCCAAACGTGCATTCAATTACTGAACGGCAAACTTAGTAAGTCCCTCTTAAGGCGAGTCAAGTGATACTCAAACAGAACTGGTTCTACTTTACAAAGTACTTAAATTGTGTTTTGTTTTAAATGAAATAGAATGACAAATTCATTTACACTTCGAGTTTATTTATTGCGTTTGTGATTGACTGAGCATAATGCGTATTTTGACGCCCCTTGATGTATTCATAAAATAGCTGAAGAGCGTATACCTTTCTTGATCCAGGATTTGCCAAAGGAAATTGAGTTGTAAGCTGCAAAAAACTTGGATAGGATACGGGAACGATGGCGACTAAGCTGCGCAAGGCATAATATGACACTTACGCTTTTCAGTTTATATTGTATATATTGAACATTGTTCACAAAAATGAAGATTTGCAATATTTAAAATAAGCAAAGATGATCAACATATAGTTAAACTCAAATAAAAGGTATTAAAAGAAGAACCACTAAAATATGTAATGTTATGAAATAAATCGAAGTAAAGACAAATGCCAGCCATTTTTTATACAAAAACAAACGTAACGGTGCCTTATTCGACAAATAGCTGTATTATTTATTTCAATATATTTTCTAGCTATGCGATATTTGGAACGTACTACCTCATCATACAGATAACAGTTGAAAAGCAATGTGAGAAACTAGGACAAGTACTCTCTAAACAAAAGGCGAAAGTTTTACGATAAAAAGAGTATATTCGAGAGGCACAAGTGTACTTAAACCCAACATAAACGTGTATAGATTTCGAAACTGTTCAGTGACGTATCTCTGACGTTGAATTTCATGGCGCTCTTTTACGACTCCTGAAATAACATACCAGTTAAAATAATACAAATATGGTATCAGCCATTGCTCAAAACTTTATACAAAAGAACTACATTGTGGCAGAAATTTTCACTTTATCGAATTAATTGAATTTATTTCTGAAACAATATTCAGTTTCTGCAGCTGACTGTAATGATTTAAAAGGACTGCATTTGTTGTTTACGTGGCCAAAGCGAATTATACAAGTTTCTAGCGACCGATTTGTGTAATTCTGCAGCTAAGTAAATATGCTGTTAGGCTTTATACAGCACTTTACATATGAAAGACCGCTTAGACGATGCAGCTTCATAGGATAATCGAATCCGACGGCTAACATGCAAGACGTTAACTGTCTATACCGATTATCATCTGAATGTATCTTTGTGTCGGTAACCATCGGCTGCTCTATCAGTCCCTTTTGAATTAAATCGGAACCAACGTCAACGTATCTAAGCGATGTAATCTAGATGACAGAAGATTTATTAACCGTCATATTTATTGCTTACAAGTACTAAAATTTGAAATGGGTATTATGAACAAATAATTTCAAACTTGCTTGTAAGTACTAATACATGTCAGTTGCTTTTAAATAGATAAATTCCAGACTGGCTATAATAACTTTTGACGTAATGATTTATACAATACTAGCAAAATAATTTAATTAATGTGGCCATAAGAAAAAGGTTAATTACAAAAAGATTTTCTTTAAAGTAACGGGTTAATTATCTCGCAAGCAATATGTATGAGTCAACATTAATGAAAACGTGCTGAATCATCACGCGGTGAAGTGCGAGCGTATTAACTTTTATATTAACGTATACGATCAAAGCTATGCACAACACGCATAAAACAATGGCAGCTCTAGGCTGGCATGTTTCATTCATGCTCTGAAATAAAATAGTGCATATTGCTGTCGCACATACGTACAACACATATCAATTCTTATTGTATCCGTTATTCAGTCGTCGGAAGCACGCATGACGCGACGACGCAGCGTCACAATAGCCCCTACAGTAAATTGTATGCAACACTTTACCTACTGGATATATAGCGAGACGAGATCGTAAGCTTTACATCAAATGCGCTTAAAAAAATAGTGAGCAGATGTAGCGAAGTTAATATCAATGATATCCTTACTAATATTATAAATGCGGATCATAGACTGTTTGACGCCTTAACTACTCAAACGATCATCATGCAATTTCGCATACAGGTTGATAAGGCAACAGGGGCCTTATTACAAACTCTTATTTCTAGCCAGTATACGGCGTAAAGTAAACTGCCTTGCAATTTCGTATTATAAACGTGCTAACTCCAGCCAGTCAGCGGTCACGTGACAGGTGATCGAGTATTGCCTGGCAAATACCGTATTACGAGCTTTCATTTGACATTTCATTTCAACAAAACAAACCATTCAGTTTACGCTATGCTGGAGTAGCTTTTTTTGAATAGCTACATTAATTATTGCTTTTATTTTTATGTAATATACCTAGGTTTTAGATAATTTATGAAATCTGTTACGATGAACTATTATTATTTGAGTTAACTATGCTTTTCAGGTTTTCCAGTAAATTTGGGATGATAGGCACATTAGGTACGAGAAGGAATTTCATTTGCTCTTCGTGCCACAGATTGAAATTTTAATGTGACGCCATGATATATGCCCTACTTACATTACTTGATAAAAATTATAAAATGAAATACAAAAATCTTATATGTATTTACATGTGATATGTACATCTTGTATTGCTTTATTTATGTATAAATAATGTTTTCCTATGGTAAATCAATAAAATTCAGTCAATTTATGATTATGACCCGTAGTACAACGGTGGAATTATGTCCAACTAGTTGTACCACGGGGATAGATGCCTAAAATAAGTTAGTTTTTTTTTGTGTACGTCTAATGAACGTGTCTACAAAACAAATGAACGTCTACAAAACAAATGACTATCAGAAAGTGATCAGTCAGCGATAGTGCTTAATAAAACAGGCGCATGCGATTTTGGACCGTATAGACAATTCATGACAGACGTTTTTTATATTTTCTTGCTTTGAGACATTTATACGTTATTAAAATTATAAATTCTAAGCAATGTCAATAAGGTCGAAAATCGCATGCACCTGTTTTTTGTAAGCACTATCGATGGCTGATCACTTTCTGATAATCGTCTGTTTTGTAGACGTTTCTTTGCATTGTAGACACGTTCAATTGTTAAAAAAAAGAACATGTGATAATTATTGAAGATTATTTATAAAACATAACAATTTATTTATACATGCTAGGTACATAATATTGGTATCAAAACTAGATAATAATTATGTAGCGTAATAAATAAGTCAATGTATGTAGAGCAACTTTTAATGTGTATCTGGAAATGACATTTCAATCGGCAACGCGCGACGTTCTGAAACCGAATATTAATGTTTAATGCTACAAATATAATGATAAAATTCATGATATGATAGCATAAAGATATATTTGTTTTATTTTTGCCTAAAAATAATAGTTTTAATTATATTATCATAGAAAATAGGATAAAATTAAAACCGTTATTTACCGACAAACATGTACTATATTTTTGAACGATGCTGTGTCAAGTCACAAATCGGCCAGCGACAAACTAGCCAACATGAAGACGATCAACTATTCACATGTCATAATACGAAAGAAAACCTGGCAGTTATTTGAACTGCCTGGAACTTGACAGGTTTAATAAGAGTTTGTAATAAGGCCCCAGGAATGGACATAGGGTACCTGTCATCCAGAAAAAAAGTACTGTTACTTGCCTGGAGCCACAGGCAAAATGTGGTCAAGAATATACATAGGTAGTATAAGGCACTTTTCATATGGCTTGACAGCATAAATATCATGTTATGATGAGTGTTACATTAAATTGTTTTATCCTCAGAAATATAGTAGCCAATGTTTAGAGTACAAAAATATTTACTTAGAGAAAAATGTTTTAAAAATAGACTAAATAGTCTTTATGTGACGTGATTGCTACCGAAATTGCCTTGAAAGTGTTTTAATATGTGTATAATGTAGTAAACCAAAATCCATTTCAAGTAATTTAATTTCATGATGTTACATTTGATCGTCAGACCTACATACATACATAAATTCACGCCTGTTTCCCAGAGGGGTAAGCAGAGACTACGGATTTCCATTTGCTACGATCCTGACACACTTCTCTGGCTTCATTCACTTTCATAACATTCCTCATACACGCTCGCCGGTTTAAGGTGCTCTTAACCTGGCCTTTATCCAGAACGTCTCCGATCTGATCAAGAAACGTTCGCCTAGATCTTCCCCTTGCGACTGTTCCATTCACACTAGCCTTATAAACTTTCTTAGTCAGTCTGTTCTCGTCCATTCTTTCTACATGCCCAAACCAACTTAACATACCCTTTTCTATTCTCGTCACTATATCCACTTTTATGCCGCATCTCTCTCTAATCACACTATTCCTTATTCTATCTTTATCGTCAGACAATACTATATAAAATGTTTCATATTCAATAAACAATCTATGAGTAGATATGATATATGAATGATGAATTAATACTAAATATTATATTGATGGAGCGACTAAAGCAGTTATATTTAGAATTTACGTACCTACATAGGTACGTCGGATTGACAAACAGTGTCATGTCCATTTGCTAAATTTGCTATTCTATTAGTAAATTTCATTTTGTCGAATATGAATTGTTGATATTTGTTGTGTTTTATTACCTTCTCCAGTAGGATCCTCTGCTTCGAACCCCTAGGGGATTTATGTGGATTTTTTGTCCACATAGATCCCTTTATCGAATGTGATCTCCTGGTGGATCTATATGGATCCCACTATCAAAGGATCAAGGGTCCCCTGAGGGGTTTATTTTGATTTTATCGACACCGATTGCTTTATCGGAAAAAAACAAAAAAGAGACGGTTTCTTCAAATAAAATAATTTTATTCAAACAAAAAGAATAAGCAGACGGAACAAAACATTTTTTTTAAATCTTATGAAAGTGTCTAAAAAACAAATGAACTTCTACAAAACAAATGACTATCAGAAAGTGATCAGCCATCGATAGAGCTTACAAAAAACAGGTGCATGCGGTATATAGATATACAAAAATTCCAAATAAATCCCCCAGGGGATCGAAGCAGGGGATTCTACTGGACAGAGCCTGTTTAACCCCTAGACAATTATATACTACTTAATACGTACTATAACATATTCGCGGCGAGTTGTAAGCCACTAACAAATACAGTATTGTTCGTGTATGCCACAATTTGGACGTTTTACACCGACAAAATTATACATAGTCGACATTAGAGTAAAACTTAATGGTTTAGCGTAAAGTGATTATGTCAGTAAGTATGTTAACGCTTAAGTTCCAACTAAGCAGAGATACATAGCCAGATAATACAATAACATAATTGAACTGTGAATAACTGTAATAATCACGTCATTCGGGGCTGGAGATAAACGTAAACCCTGGCTTATGTATGTCTACATACCTAGTAGGAATCGTATACATACATAGTTACAGTTCTGGATTTCCAGATATTAACTCTGTGAACCTTTTTACTACAGACTATTAAAAAAACAGTTGGTAAACATAAATAAATAACTAAATTCCTGATGACAAGCTTACCGTAGATAATTATGTGTAGACATGAGCCGTATTATCTATATGTATTCTAATTATAACTTGCGGGACAATCAGGACACCAATAAGATCTATCAATATGAAATTAGCCATTTTCATTTTGCTTAAAAGCAATCTAGTAGTTTGTGAAACAAAATACCTTAAACATTTTCATGTTACCACCTCCTTCAGCGAAGCTGTTATGTTTGTGTTACGAGTAGGCTCACATCGGTAGTGCATTGGATGGAATTCAAACCTGCGATACCTCAATCGCATATCAAATTCCTGATCCTAGGCTACTGTCGTTTAATTTAATATAAGGCATCTATACTTAGTTTTCCTAAACCAGTGACTACTGTCTCCTTAGTTATAAATCAAGTATTATATTCAAAACACTTAAAATGCGGACACGAAGAATCCTTAGCCTGGAAGCAACCTAATGACCTATATATTTAAAAAATCTAGAATATTTCGTGCAATTAATTTGATGACACGTGCTTGAACGATATTCTGTACTCACCTAGTTAAATCACTGTACCGTCTGTAATTATGTGTTGTAATGACCTCCAGATCGAATTATGGTCAATCATAATAGAGACTAGCCATGTGTGCAGAGTACATTGTAGTGCACAGGTGTGTGGGCAAACACAAATGCACTATCTATTTCCTCACTTTCATGGTTTAATAGGACGGCAATCCGACCGGATTTAAATCGAATTATCCTCTCATTGGAGAGACCAGGTAGGCTTCAGCTTCACATGCTTGCTGCGACACGGGGATCAAACCGCCAACTTTATTACTCCGGGTTGCTCCCCGAGCATTGCCTGACAGCTAGTCCAAAAAATTTTTGTTGATGCAACCCGCAGATAATACTTAATCATATACACTAGATGACATTATTTAAAGAACTTGGTCATGTTTATATGTTTTATTTAATAAGTAAAATAAGTAAAATTATTAAATTTTTTATAATAATTTAATTTATAATAATAATTGATTTATTAATTACTGTGGCAAAACATGAATACAGGTACTTTATACCTAATATAGGTAATATAATATGTGTGCCTGTACTAGGGTAAACCTGTGCCACAGGCGTTAGGGGCACTTACAATATACTACTAGGAAATATGTTATATATAATTAACCATACTTATTATATAAATATATGCAAAAATAGGCCAAGATTATAATTATTATCATGGAATTTGTTATTACTTATTTAACAACAATTAACAAATCTTCGGTATCCTCTTAATTTAAAATTTGTTTATACCGACAGACTATCAGCTTAGATCTTACATAACTTAGGTCATATCTGTTTGTTTACTTATCTTGTTATAAAGAAAAGGCCCTAAAAATGCGAAATATCTATTTGTAAAAACAGGCTTTGATTCAGAAAGTGTGGTACAGACAATATCTTTTCATCTTTTAGTGTTAGTAAGGTTGACGTTATACGTAAGCGTTGCGTGCTGTTTAAGTACGGTGTACATTATAAAAAGCTGTCGGACAGTTAATACATTACTAGGGGGGGTTTGTATTTATGCTTTAATATTTGCACTGCCTAGCTTGCTTTTTCTGCTTTCTAGCTTCACTGGATTGGCTGCTTGTTTAGTATAGATATAAACCCACTTTACTCGACTCTTCAAGACGAGTAAGTTGCCAATGGTCTTAGGGGAGAGCGCAACAGTCATGTAGATCTCTAAGAGAAGTCCGGTGGAGAATCCTTCACGTGGTTGCCCCCTGTCATTGGTCTAGTTCCCTATGAAATAGACGCAAGTAAAACCACCAGTCGACCACTGCCTGGCAAGGAGAGGTCATGTTCCGGCAGGTCCATCGTCGAACGACAGACGATGGATAGTAATGACCTCCCGCGTGTTTGTGCCGTGCGCGGGGACCCGTACGGAGGGATGAAGGAGTCCTGGGGGTTGAGTGGTGATGTGGCGATGGTAGTGCTGCTGATCTCCAACACGCCCCTTTGGTCCGGATTTCCTCTCACACCGGAGGTCGTAATCTAGCCAGCTGTGCCGCTCATACGGCCGCCAGGCGAGTGCCCTTGGGTGAAGAGGTCTCCAGCTGGCAGTGCTCGTCTCGCACCTCAGTGGTTTGGGGTGGAGCGACTAGTGCTATACGACTCGGTGACAGCTCACTTGGGGATGCTATACCTAACTGGTAGCCTTGGTGCCTGAACAAGGCATCCCCAACGCTGAATGCTCCATGGTGGGTGGGTAGCCAGCAGGTGAAAAGAAAGATAGACCAAAATGGACTCTGTCACAAGAAAAACCAAGGACTTGACTGATAAGGGCGAGCAACAAAGGACCTCTGGACCCTTAGGGGGAGAGGTCAATAATAGTGTAGGAGCTGCATGTGGGAGCACCTACATACCCAAGCTGCATGGTCGTGATAGCCCCAGTGGCCGTCCGAGCATGAGCCAGGGGAGTGGTGCTCACACGGGCAGTTTTAAGAAATAGAGAGGGGTAAACCTGGAAAGGGCTACCAATATAGAGGGCGTGGCAGCCACAGAGGGGGGTCTGACATGCAGGGAATACCCAAAGAGGGATCCCAGCGTGACACCCTTGAGGAGTATCCAGCTCTCCAGGATCGAGGAGGCCAGGAAGGAGCAGACGGGCGAGGCACACCCTAAGGGGGCGCCAAACTCAGCTGCACACTCCGCAGACCATGCCCGGGGCAGAAAGAGGCGCAGTGGGTGTGCCAAGCGCAAGCGGCGTGAGCTGCAGCGGCAGTTGGCACTGGCACCCGATGCAGTCTCTTCAAAAAGGGTCAGGGAAGCGAGCGACGATACTGTTGCTCAGGCAGATGGCAATAAACGTGCCAAGACCCAAGGTGACTCCTATTGGGAGGCGCTGACGGGAGTTAAAATGGCCGTTGTTGCCGACAACTTCCCTGACGCTCTGCTTGATGCAGAGCTGGTGGAACCCATAAGGGTGGCCATTTGGGACCAGCTGGAGGCCACACCGGATCCTCTTCCGGCCATTAGTGTCGGTGCACTGCTTGGTGGAGCTCTGCCCGTGACATGTGAGGGTGAGAGAGCCGCAAAGTGGCTTCGCGGCCTGAACGCTAAAACCGTTGGGAACGTGAAGCTCAGAGTGGTCAGCGCCAAAAAGCTTCCAAGGCCAATAAAGATGGTCTGGAAGACCAGAAATACCTGGTGCCTAGATACCTCTAGGGTGCTGACCATGCTGCAGCGCCTCAACCCCTCTCTGAGGACCTGCGAGTGGAAGGTGCTGAGCATGCAGGTCGAAGAGACGCATACCAGGCGCATTGTCCTAATGGACAGCATGTTGGTTGCGGCCATAAAAGCAGGTGGCTTCTGTCTCCATGCTGGCATGGACAAAAGCACGTTCAAGATCCTTGAGGATCTGAACGTGCAGAAGGTGTCAGTGGGTGCCAGCGTGGAGGAGGAGGCCCTTGCGGCGACGGCACCACAGGTGGGGGACGGGGAGGAGCCCGCGAACTCAGTGGTGACTGAACCAGGTACGGCTCTCTACACGTCATCGCCATGCGTGTCTCCGAAGACCGACGACATAATCAGACATATAGATTGTCGTCGCCGGCTGCGGGGGCGCTGATGGAGGAAAGGGTCGAGGGGGGTGGCCAGCAGTGCCTGCCACACTAGACGCCACCATAGGCAGACCGAATGGCGGCACTAAGGTGCGTACAAATAAACCTTCATCACTGCATCGGGGCGATGGCCGTTCTGGTCTGCCACCTGCGGATGAAGGAATATGATATTGCCCTGATCCAGGAACCTTATGTTAAAGAGGGAAAGATCAGAAGTTTGGATGGGACGGGAGGTGTAATTTATCACAACTGTACCACTAATGATATAAGGACATGTGTGTATGTCAGAAATGGCATAAATGCAATGCCCTTATACAATTTTTGTTCTAGGGATCTTACGACAGTTAAGATCGATGTGCGAGGGAACGGAGGGCGGGATATTGTAATCCTGACCTCTGCATACTTCGACTATACGGACAAGGAAACTGTATCTAGACCGATAAAGGACCTTGTTGAATATGGCAGCCGGGAGAACCTGGACTTGATCCTGGGGTGTGATGCCAACGCACACCACACAGTCTGGGGGAGCATGGATGTGAATGTAAGAGGGGAAAAGCTACTGGAGTATGTGGTAAGTACGTCTTTACAAATTCTAAATAAGGGAAACAGGCCAACGTTCGTCAACTGTAGGCGTGCAGAGGTAATTGACATTACGTTAGCCACCAACAGGGCTAGCACTAAGATTGTTGAGTGGCACGTGTCTGATGAGATTACCTTGTCAGATCATAATTACATATGCTTTAAGTATATGATGCTGGTGCCAGCTCCTATAGCACGTAGAATGAATCCTAGAAATACGGACTGGAACTCCTTCAGGAGTGACCTCAGAATAGATCTGGCGGATTCTAAGGGTAAGCTTAACTCAACTCAATGTCTAATATAGGATATATTAGACATTGAGTTGAGTTTACAGCAAACAAATTGGTCCAAACTGTAAATACGGCATGGACAAGTAACTGCCCTGAAAGGAAACTTAGGCTCAAGAGGGTACCGTGATGGACGCCAGAGTTGGTCAAGCTGAGGCTTGAAGCCAGAAGAGCGTTCAACAATGCTAGGACCAGCAGGGACTATAGCAGTTACGCTCGCTGTTTGACCAACTACAACAAAGCTGTGCGGAAAGCCAAACGGAAGGCTTGGAGAGCCCACTGTGAAAACATCAGTACTATTCCTGAAGGAATGAGACTCTCCAAAGCTATCTCGACTGTCAGAGCACACCCATTGACAACCATTAGAGATGGCAATGAGCAGCGAACAGGGTCTGGTAAGGAGACACTAGCAATGATGCTAAACACACACTTTCCGGACTGTAAGATAATAGAAAAGGAGCAGGAGGACCCGATCAGCCTGGTTGAACTAGGCTACCGTACAACCAAAGCCGATTGGGACATTGCAAGGAAGGTAGTGGATGAAGGGAAAGTCGGCTGGGTTCTAAATGGTTTTCAATTGTTCAAGTCACCTGGTCCAGATATGGTTTATTCCATTATCCTACAACAGGGAGCTGCACTCTTGGTTCCACATTTGTGCAAACTATACAGAGCCTGCATAGCTTTTGGATACATTCCAAAGATATGGAGGTGGGTTAAAGTCATCTACATACCGAAGCCGGGCAAAGAGGACTACGAAGAAGCTAAGGCTTACCGACCTATTAGTCTTGAGCCGTTCTTCTTGAAAGCCCTGGAGAAGTTAGTAGATAGACATGTAAGGGAGGGAGAACTAAGAAAATTCCCCCTCCACGGGCTACAATGTGCCTACCAGTCGGGAAAATCCACTGAGACGGCACTGCATTTTGTGGTAAATAAGGCAGAACATGCATTAGATAACCGGTAAGTATGCATTGCTGCATTCCTGGATATTGAGGGAGCTTTCGATCGGACCACCTTTGATTCCATTAGTGTGGCATCGGCAAATCATCGGCATAGAGCCAACCATTTGCATGTGGATCGATTGTATGCACAGAGAAAGAATTATTAGGTCTGAGTTGTTAGGGGATGAAATGATTGCAATGGTCACCAAAGGCTGCCCTCAGGGCGGAGTACTCTTACCACTCTTATGGTGCTTGGTGGTTAATTCACTCTTAGAACAACTCAACAAAGGTCCGTACCTAACGGTCGGATATGCGGATGACTTGGTGATACTTGTCAAAGGAAAATTTCCGAGCACAGTATCCAGTCTGATCCATGACCTTGGATAACAAGCTAACGTGGAAACCTCATCTAGATAAAGCCATAATGAAGGCCCAGCGGGTCTTCGGTATGATTCGTTCTACTTATGGGAAGACTTGGGGCCAGAAGCCCAAGGTCATCAAGTGGCTATACACGATGATGATTAGATCCATAATCACATATGGAAGCATTGTTTGGTGGCCAAGAACCAAACTAGCAACATGCAGCAAGCGCTGTCGAAGGTGCAGCGATTAGCCTGCATGGCTATAACAGGGGCGTTCCCTACTACGCCAACGGCTGCGTTAGAGATCCTGCTGGACCTAACGCCGCTACATATTGTTGTGGAGTTAGAGGCGATAAAGGCGCTACATAGACTATTTATAAATGGGCTGTGGAGCGTCAAAACATGCCAGTAACTGCCCACTAACACACAAAACTGGAGATCTCGAGGGATCTCAAAGAGATTATGAGCATGGGATGTGACAAAATGCAACCAATGCACATATTCAAAACGAATTTTAAAATAAAAGTCCCCACAAGGGACGAATGGAGACGAGGTCTACGATCCCCTGACAAGGGTTGTCTCATCTGGTACACCGATGGTTCCAAAATGGAAACAGGATCAGGCGCTGGTATTTATGCCAACGACTTCAAGGTGAACCAAAGCATGGGCAAATATGCAACGGTCTTCCAGGCGGAAACCTATGCTATAATTGCCTGTGCGCAGGAGAATATTAACAACAATGTCACTGACAAGATTGTTTATATACTCAGTGACAGTCAAGCTGCTCTTAAGGCTCTGAACTCCTGTAGGGTGGACTCAGCACTAGTCCTGAACTGTGTTAAAGCCCTTAACAAACTTGGCAGGAAAAACACAGTCAGGCTGGTGTGGGTTCCGGGGCATGCAGGGGTGCAGGATAATGAGGAGGCTGATGTATTAGCCAAGAAGGGCTCGGAGCAACTATTTGTGGGCCCCGAGGCATTCGTAGGTCTCTCTGAGAGTACCGTCAAGGCAGCTTTGAATGCACACGGCAATGATAAAAACAGGCTAGAGTGGATGGCCCTTAGGGGTCTGGAACACTCCAAGAAATTATTGCAAACAGAGCCACGGGCTTTACCCGGAAGTTCTGCGGGTACAACAAGGGCCAAATGGCGTATTTGGCGCTTGTTGTTGCTCACAGGAGCGTTTACTTGTCATTTTGGCACCAACGACTTCCTGTTCAGATTGAGATTGTCAAACAATTCGATCTGCAGAGCCTGTGGTGAACAGGACGAGTCCATATCACACCTACTGTGTGAATGTGACGCGTTGGCCGGACTAAGGATGGGTCTGATGTGATTGGCATATCCGAACCCTGAAGACTTCAGGCTTCTCCCTCTGAAGTGTACGCTGCGACTGATGCAGTACATTCTTAGGGAGATAGTTCAGGGTTAAACCTGTGGGCTGACACAAAACATCCCACTGGGTCGAAGTGTCGCTGGTCTGCGCTGACTGGCCCTCGAATCAAGATAAGATAATACATTACTATTTTCATACGAAAGATGTGTGGAAAAGCGGTAGGGTTGGCGGGTTACTACAGTCAAGAAAGTTGCTACTATATTGTCATAGTACAGAAAATATTTATATAAAACAGCAACCGTTTAAAACTTGAGCAAATGTACGGTGTTCAGATTTGTGCAAATACTTTTACCATCGTCAGTCAACGCATGACCACGAACGACGTTAGACGATGTAAATATAAATAGGGGATATAAATAGGTACTTATTACCTTTCAATAATGACCAGCCGTTGACTAATTTACTAATTATATAGCACTAGCGGACCCGACAAACGTTGTCCTATAAAAAAGCAAAAATTAAAAAAATTAAACCTATTACCTACTAAACTATTCTCGAATCCACTTGAACACACGCAAAAAATTTCATCAAATTCGGTCCAGCTGTTTAGGAAAGAGTTTAGTTACAAACACACACACAGAAGATTTATGTATATATATATATAAAGATAAACGGTATTTAGTAGTAAATACAACACTCATTGATTTTAGAAAATTATACCGTTTTCTTATAATGTTATTTTTCTTACGTTTGTATAATGATGCATATTAAAATTATTCGAGAGCCACGGCAGGATTGCCTTTAAACACTAAAACTTAGACAAACATGACTGATGCATTACAGTTTCTTAGTTAGAAGCTGGTTTATTTATTCAAACCAGTTTTTGTCTATTGTACACGCATAATTCGGAAATACGGAACATTAAAGTATGCATAAACGCGATACTAGTCGTCACACTTTTTGTGTTACAATCGGTTTAAGAGCTCCATAATTATCATTTCATTAAAATATTTGACTATCAACCAGCCTTCAAACTACTTATATAATATATATTCCAACTACCTAATCCTCAATGCTTAAATGACCAACACCACTCATGACCATAACCCACAGCTTAATGTGCACTCCATGCTGCGGCACGTAGAAGCCCAGATGTCATAAATTGTAATACATCGTCCAACTATAGCTTATCTACGCTTAATCAAAATCCGCGCACAAGCAACTAATCTCTTCTATATATTATACTACTTGACAATTATAATGAGATAGAAGCAGCACCACAAAACCCTGCCCCCGGCGAAGATCCCTAAAATTTATATTATCCGCATATAATCTTCATTGCATGCAGGATCGAGGTATTAAGGGGCAACATAGGAATATATAAGCCTTAAGAATATAAATCAAGAATCAGTAAGTTAATTCTCGCATGGAAAAGTGAAGCTAGTTTAGCTCAGTTATGTGTTGACTCCGTTAGTCGTGTTTGTGAACGGCCAATGTACTCGTAATCGGTCGACATGCGATTCTGCCGTGTTTAATCTATAAATAGACTAGAACATAGATTTAAATAGACTAGCGTAGTCAGTCATAGTTTATGACAAATGTCGCGGAGCCAAGTATTCTGTATTTGGGCAATTCACCCTTTCCTATTTTGCTCTTTATTTTACACAAGAAAATGTGTTACGTTTTGTCTATTAATTATATATTTTTAGTAATTTGTGTAACAATAAAATATTTTTTTCAGTAAGTTTTCAGTTTGTTCGGTAAGTATCGTTGCAAAAAAACAATAATCTCAACATTACTAAATAATGATAATACTACCTAAACTTCAATGCGCCGAGCTGATAAAATAAGTCGGTAGTGTAGTCATCAGTAGTTACTCCATATACATATACTACTTAAAGTAGAAATACTCATAAGAGAACAGATTACATTCGATTTAATTATTTTAAAATTACCTCCTTTATTAAGCAATGGATCATTTTAAGCTGCTAACGTCCATTTTCACTGATATTCGGCATTCATAGAGGTGGCTCTAGAAATCGGAAGTGTCTAGCTAAAGAGCTTTTAGAGAATTTCAACATTAATGCGGGTACCGTTGGCAGAAACATTATATTAATGAAGTAAAACATGTGCATGTGTATTATTCTTTCATTTTCGTTGGTAGCAGAGTGGGAATGAAAAGCGTTACTGCGTTAAGCCATTTCTATTTCATGGTTCATAATTCGTCTGAAAGTTGATGCATATTGTAATACGAAATCCGCTTTGAACTAAAAAAAATGGCCACTACAATTTTAATGAAATATTGGATATGAGCTTTTTATATTAATTCTTTTAGTTTGCAATAAATATATGTGAATACATTTCTCAATTCTATTTTACTTTATTATAAATTGTATATAAAAGAAGCATAATGGAATAAAATCATCAGAGTAGTTATATAGTGATGGTCGGACTACCTAACATAATTAAATCGATTTTGCATGATTTCGATCGATTAGAATATAATAGTTTTATTTGCACAAAATGTAGGTACATAAGTTGAAATATGATATAATTGGAGCCATATACATTTTGTCAAACTGTGACATGCAAATTTTAAATAAAATCAAAAACTCATAAACTTTATAAATCATTCTTAAATTGTAAATTGCTTAGACTAATTATTATATACTCATTCACATATATTACGCTTTTACTACAAGTCGCATTCATTTTTGACAAACTTGAAAGTAATCTTCTAATGAGTTAAAGGATTTATCAATTAGTCAGTCTTTGAATTTCCCGCAAAATCGGTGAGTAGGCATTTGTTTAAAACTAACGCGGTAACGCATTAAAAATACGTCCACACATTACTAAACTACTTTTTAGCTACATAGCCGTTCTAGGTACTTTTTACAATACAATTCTGTCGTGATGTCTGGTTTTACGAGGGTATTTATAAGTCTCTTGCTAGATAGTTGATTTTTGCTTTGCTATATATTAAAATCTTTGATTAGCAGTGTACTTTTATAGCGAAGGCATGTTCACAAACTAGTAGGTAATTTGTAATACAAAGCTTTAAAAAAGCCCTAATGTAGTAAGTAAATAAAACAGAACATTACGGTAGCAGCAGTGCTTTAAATAACATTAATATGACTATGAATACTTATTGTTTAATAGTGCTTTATTTCTAGAGTCAACCTTCGGACGCCGGCATCCAGTCACTGCTTTTGTGTCGTATGGTTATATTGACTCATTATTCTCGTAAACAATATCTTCTATGAACTACCATGCTATGTGTGTGTACCTGAGGAATATTGACTACGTAATAAAATACTATATACTACTATACTATATGTACGGCATGAAAGTGGATATAGTGACAAGAATAGAAAAGGGTATGTGAAGCTATTTTGGGCATGCAAAAAGAATGGACGAGGAAAGACTGACTAAAAAAGTTTATAAGGCTAATGTGAATGGAAAAGTCTCAAGAAGCAGACCTAGGCGAACGTTTCTTGATCAGATCAGAGACGGTCTGAGCAAAGGCCAGGTTAAGAGCACCTTAAACCGGCGAGCGTGTATGAGAAATGTGATGAAATTTAATGAAATCAGAGAAGTGTGTCAGAATCGTAGCAAATGGAAATCCGTAGTCTCTGCCTACTCCTCTGAGAAACACGTGTGAATCTATGTATGTATATATGAAATAAAATAAGGAACTACCACCAGAACCGATCCACTAAAAATAATTGTGGCTGTGGCATATAGTAAATATGTGTATTGTCTATTGTTAGAATGTGAAGCTATATTTGATTGTTAATTCAGCTCTCCATGTCTAATATTTCACATTTACTGTCAAATTCATAGAGCACTATGTTCTGATCAAATCATTCGGATTATTGCAATAACTTTGTAGGTAGTGCCGATATTATTTAATAATCGGCATATTCTGCGTCACATTTGTAACTACAGATGATATACCTTTGACCTACGTTGACGTTTTAACAAATGTATTATTTGTCCGTAGGTTGCCCTTTGTGCCAAATAACGGCAACCGCTATTAAAAAATATTCCCTCGACATGAAGCAATATTATCAATTGTAGTTAGAGATAGTGAATATAAAGTATACCTGTAGTGTGATTGTGGTTGCTTTTAACTCAACATCTAAAATGTTTTGGCATAAAATTCGTACGAATTCAGCAACTCGCAATGGCCTTTTTTATTACTTTTCTTTTTAATCGAAGTTAAATGACGCAGTCGTTAACGTTTATGATCCTCGACTTTTATTACAATCTAAAAGCTATGTTATGAATTCATGTCAAGTGACAATTCGTTCTAAACAGCTGTAGTTAATCTGATAGCTTTGGCTTTAGTAATACTACCCGTAATACATTCTCTTACGCCAGTACTAAAATAGCTATTAAATTAAATACTAAAGCTTAAGCTGTATAAGTCGATATTACTACTCAATCTTTAATGTATTAAATAAAACTATTTTAATACTATCTTTTCATCGCATTAATAATACGTAGCAATTAATGTTAAATTAAACTGTCAACTTCAAAATGAGAAATATCTATTCAATAAGTACGAAAATTAATGATAGTTTTCCAACGGTACGTACGTGCGGCAATAATCAAATATCTAGTCAAATACTTCTAGCGCCGAGTGGCAACTCAGAAACTATTCACTCTCGTGTAATACCGACCGCTGAGTTCAGTTGAAATGATTGTTCTAACGTTTATTAGCAAAGTTCACCGATCAAATAGGTACATTAGAAATGAGCGTTAGGGTCGCAATACATGTACGAATCGGGGTTTGACTAAACTAAGACTATTCAGAAGCAATCTGCTGTAAAAATCTAATTTAAGCTACGCTAATACTGACTTTAAAATATTGGTCTACTATCACTGCCATTCTTCAAATTATTATTTTAATAAATGACAATAAAATTAATGTAGAAAGTTTTTGTGGAGAACAAAAAAGATTTAATTATACGATTGTAAAACTGGCTAATCGTTAGCGTGTTCATTTACACCGACCATTTTTGTAACACCTATTGAACGTTTTATGGGGCGAAGCTAAATTTAAGTGCACACTTATTTTTATTAAGCTTAATGTTATATGACATGGCAGGTAAATAAAAAAGAATTGGCTCTAATGTTTACGTGACGTGAGTAACAATGTATTTGCTGACATTTTATCTGTCTACCAAGATAAATATGTATAATGGCAATGGGTATGACAAAACCGACAAAATATTTGTACAAGTTATGTGAATTATATTACAATGCTTTTGATAGAAAGTGTAGTAGGAGATGAGCACACTAATAATGGTCGTAATGTGCACACGATAGAAAGTAATTCCAATTATAATATTAAACCTTTAAATAAAATGCACACGCAATGATAATACAAGCAATAAAATCTAAGTAGTTTGGTATGTCAATTTCCATAATGTTCGGTTTTTTTATCTCTTCAATGTTCGCACATACGCTCGTTAAAGTTTTATAATAATGGAGGATTAAATATGAAGTTTTCGCTTTGTATGAAGAGAATCAATAACGTGTATGTGGTTTTCATACTAACTATTGTCTCAATGTTTTTTTATTGTCCAGTTCGAATTCTATGTTTTCTTTCATGTTGCTTATATTTCGTCCACTAAGGTTTGTCTTAAATTAACACAAATATCAACCATCATGTAATTACGGAGAATTGGAACAACGAAGACGGGCAGACACTAAGCGATATAACTTTAAATACAAATAGTTCAAAAGGTTATTGATATTTATTATTTATAATACATGTTTTTAATAATATGTATAGTTATATATTTATTCTTGAAATATATATAAATTTCTGAAAGAACCATTGCATTTTTCCAGAAACCACTATATTCGACGTAGAATGTAAACAGCAATTTCATAGCATACATTATAGTATAGTAAAATAGCTTTACTACAGAAAATCACAGAACTTTCATATCGCGACCTACAAGTTTTAGTAATAAACGCAAAATCTAAAGTATTTCTAGACACTCTTGTCGATTTCACGAAAGGTTAAACAGCTTCCCAGTGCGCAACTTCATGCAAACCTGGTTAGCCTGAAATAAAACTAAAAAGTAAAGTTTCCACCGCCAGTTTTAAGCCCGTAATTGAATATTAAATACCAAAGGTTTATTGTACAAATGTTGTTCTGTATAAAAGTTTGTTCTTTTTTGTTGTTGTCAATAAAAATAAATAGGTACCTGCTCCAGTGCGGTCGGTGTTAGGCGTTAAATTGAACGGCGCGGCGGTGCGACAGTAAAACCTAATTGAGTGTATGTCCATTAGGGGTGAGGGAATCATCGCGACGTATCAGACGATTGACAACGAAATTTTTATGCCGAAATAGACTGAATGTTTATTCATGACGGGTTTATGAAACCCTACGAAAAATACGCTTTCGGATTTTTATAACGCTACTCTTTTAATTAATTTGCGCAAAAGGCTTTACTAAAAAAATAATATTTTAAGGGTTTATTTTCATTGAATCTTTGTATTCATATTTCGTAATTAACGAGTGTTTCTAATATCTCGATAAATATGGCTTTTACGGGTTATATTACAAAAGCATTGATATACTTATCCGTATCCCGTATACGATACCCGATTAAGGTATATTAAAAATATATCAGAGTAACTCTTTTCTAAAAATTACCTCAATATTCTCAGTGTTTTCACAAATCCCAGCGTCAGCCTTACGCCTTATAAATTTGAGACATTTTAATTATTCTTGACTTCTTGACTCATTAATAGTACTCACGAAATATGTTATAATTCTTAATAAATTAAGTTTATTGTTTCAAATAAGATTATTTCTGTATAAAGTATGTTCGTATTCAGACCAGGAAAAGGCAATGGCCATTAAAAAGCCGATAGCTCAAAAATCTGAGGATTAAGGTCCGATAAACAAGTCGTAGTTCAGACTGGCCAGATAATGTGTGGTTAATTCTATGTGAGGTTCGTATCGTTCGACCCGACTTATCCATTTTATACAGGCCTGCCCAATTTCTTTGTATTTATTTTAATGAAAAGCTTTGTATGATTTCCTTTTCAAGCTTCTGAATATTGCCACTAACTGCCAGTGGCACATTGTATTGCTATAGGTATACAATTGCTTTTACTATTTATATTTATTTAAATGCTATAATTATAAAGTACAAAACAAGTAAATACTACTCGTATTTAACTGATCCTCAATTTTTTGCCTTTGTTGCACCAAAAATACTAATTACACAGCAAAATATATTCAAAGAGATCAAACTAAGTCGACGACCTATATTTGGTTGGGATTAAGAAGGAAGCTAACATAACCTAACCCTTCCGAGACCGAATGCAGTGATTTGAGGCGTATAGTTATGATATACATAGTCAGATCATAAGTTCTGTCATATGTTTAATATGAAATAATCGAGACATGTTTATTATTGATGTATACATTTATATACCAAAATTAACTTAATAAAACACAGATTCTTAAGCTAATAAAGTTTAGTCAAAGTGACCCCGTGATTTTGAATACAGGCCTTCAACCTGCGCGGCCAGTCGTCTATCGCAGCACGAACGAGGTCCATGTCAATTTCGGTGGCTGCCTTAATCAAGGATGCCTTGAGTGACTCAAAATCAAGATGACGCGTTGAGCAGGCCTTTTTCTCCAAGTGTTGCCATATCTTGTAATCTAACGGACTTAAATCTGGACTGGAGGAGAGCCAGTCTTCGTGCTGGATGAAGTCAATTTCACGCGCCGCCAGCCAGTCTTGAGTGCTTTTTGCTCTATGAGCTGGCGCAGAATCTTGTTGGAATACCCAGCGCCTGTTATTGAACATAGTATGAGAAACAGGTTCCACAAGGTTCGTGAGGACTGTACTTTGATACACAACTGCATTCGTTTTTACGCCTTTCTCACAAAAATGTATCTCAGTGAAGCCCCAATAAGAGACTCCCAACCAAATCATTAGTGAGGATCGAAAATGGCCTAGTTGGACACGCGGAACACGGTTGCTCGCTTCTTCACTGCTGTGTGCGTACACCTTATCATTTTGTTTGTTGTAGCTCTCTTCCACATTAAACATTTTTTCATCCGAAAATTGAATTGCCCGGTGCTTGTTGCGTACCGCTTCAACAAAGCGCGACATCTCTTCAACCTCAGGTCCATTAAATGGGCGTCCAAACGATGTCCTGTTTTTCTTCGATATGCCCGAAGCTCTAAGTCTTCATTTAACACCCTTTTCACCGTGGTTCTGCCTAAACCCAAAGGGCCAAAAGTTTTTGCTTACGTATGGGATTTCTTTGAATTTGCGCCTTCACAGCTTTTATCACTGCTGGAGTCCTAACAGAGCGAGGGCTACCACTTCTTGACCTGTCATCTACACTAGAGTCTTCATTGTATCGTTTGATGGTACGATAAACGAATCTTTTGGTTATATTCAAAAATCTGAATTGGCGCGTAACCGCAACGATGCAACGCAATAATCGCAACACGGTATTCTTTAAGTGTCCACTCCATATTTAAAAATGAGTAAAATTTTTATATTCAGTATACATTTTTATATTCATGAATAATTCGAAATTCGAATTCAATAAACTTTTTTGTGTTTTTCAAAAGTTTTTATTGTGTAACAGAACTTATGACCAGACTAAGTATTTTAGTGAACATATTTTGCTGTGCAATTTGTATTTTTGTTGGTCATTATATTTAATCCCATTATAAAGTGGCTTCGCTTGCATAAAAGTAGGTAAGCAGTAGTGGTTAGTAACAGTAACTTTAGAAAATAAATATAGCCAATGTTACTAGGTGATAATATAGCTTTCTAACGGTGAAATAATTTTGAAAATCTGTTTTGTGAAAATCTGTGTTGAAGGTTTTTGAGCTAAATCCTTACAAACAAACAAATAATGAAACCTTCCCTTTTTATAATATTAGTATAGATAAATTACAAATAATAAATTTATAAAAATGTTTTTCAAAAACTGCAACAATTAATTAAATAATACCTCAAAACCCGTAATGACTTTGATTAAGGCGCAATATTCCACGGGAGCGTCGGCGGGGCGTAAGCAAAGCGTGGGTGGAGCGTGGACCCAGTGTGGCGTGATAAGTAGTTCGGATCGCGGCAGGCAAATGTGGTACAATACCAAATAGCCACCACCACATAGCCGGTGCGCTGCGAACGACGCTTACTGACGAAGCGTCAGCGTCCGATCAACATCGCGCCGATTCGTCAGCGATTGTTTAGTGTTGAAATGTATTGAAGTTCATTAGATGTTTTTTGTTTTAGTTATTGTTATCTTAGAACAATTCTACTTTATTTAAAGTTCATGGTAGAGGTAAAGCTTACTGTTTACAAAGTAATATTCTTTATAATGCTATGAAATAGACAATATGTTTATAAGTTCTAATAATATTTTAAATATGAAATTTATATTATATATTTTTAGAAAATAAGTTTGGATGATTGTTGATTCTTCATACACAGATACACCATGTTCTGGGCACATAGAATGCTATTTATCCCTATAATGCGTTCCTATGCGATAAATTTGAGAAGCGGGGAAAGGCGTGAGTAGAAGAAGAAGAGAGTAACTAAGGCGTATCTAAATACCTGTAAATACTAGAGTATTTTGTACCCTTGACAACGTGTAGGTAAAGCTCTGTTATTAAAATAATATGGACTTATTAAAAAAAATATAACATGTATATAAAACATAGGTCTTTGATCTTTCATAGAAGCCCATTTTTATGAACAAAATTAATATTGATTTTGAGTAAATCCTATTTTATTTGACCTCTCAAAAATGGGATAGTTGCCTACTGTGGCGGATAGTAGTCTAACGTTAAAAATACTTCGGGGGATACTTGCCTGGCGTAGGAATAGACGCCTTTCTACAATTTTATCAATTAGAAACAAATTAATATTAATTCAAATAATCAATCTTTATTATTTACTGAGATCCTTCATTCAGTTCTAATCCAAATATTAATTAACATTGTAAAATAGTATTATGTTTTAAAGTTTTAAACTATAAAATTATAACAAAAATATACTCCATACATTAAATTAGGTAAGTTATTAATTAAATATTATTTTTATTTAAAGATAGAAGAATACGGTAATCAACTTTGGCATTAGCATCAATTATTACCAGAAGCCAGGGTTTTCAATATTCCACATCTCTTGCATTAGTTGTTGAATGTTGTACAAGTTTAACACAACTCACATTGGATCCAATCTGATTTAAAATTATAATTATCAAAACATTCTGTACAAAAATCATCTATAAAACTTTTTTATTCGTATTTTGCTATTTTTGCATTAATATTTTTCACGATTATCATCTTTTCAGTAACGATTATGAGTTTTTTTTCTTTTTACCTTTGATTGGTGGTCATTCAGTGGCTTTTCTATTATTTATTTTTGAACTCCTTAGATTTTCTTTATTTTCATTGTGAGAACAGAAAAGTTGGAAAACACCAAAAATAAAAGTAAATAGGGTGACTATCCTTTTTGGTACGGACACTTGCCCTTTCTATTTTAGAAATAAATAAAAACTATTCAACAATAAAACGTAATAAATAGTGTAATTTAAACGCTACCTAGTGTATGCATAGAAACAAAAAAGTTGACTAAAACCACAATCAGTTATAAAATATTCAATAGACATTAACTACCAATATACGTAATTTCGTCGCCTGGCAAAGTTTCGTCACGGAAGATTTTTGCTCACACGGACTAAACGCTTGCACCTACTCCAATGCTTGAATTATGCTTGCTTGCTTCAAATTATGAACATGCGCTATCGCCACTAACATACCTAGCAGAATGTATTTAAAACCGAGGCAAGTATCCCCTCGAGGCAACTATCCGGCTTTTACCTATGTCAAATTTTATGATGATCAGTATATTAGTTAACGCGTGAAAGCATAACAAACAAGCAATTAAATGAACAAACAAACTCACGTTCGCATTTACAGTATTAATGTAAATATATAAAGAAAATTACAAGGTTTTATTAAAGCAACATCTTTTATAAGTGTAGTGGCCAGAAGATTGCAATTTTTGCTCAGTTTCTTAATAATTAACTTTGTCCACGAATTACTTTTAACTGGAACAGAACTGAGTAAATGTAACGACGAATATGTGATGAGAAGCCTGAGATAGACTAGATCCCCAGAGAATCGGGATCCTAGTGTAACGGACCATGCCGGATTTTTACCGGCTAAACTTTGCTGAGGACATGTTGAACCCAATCTATCCCCGGATCGACAAAATATCGTATATCCTCAGCCAGTTTATTCTGCGTCTGGTCCGGGTCTTTTTTGAGTGAGTTGTCTGTGTCATAGAAAAATAATCTACACGGGTAAAATTTGTAGTACTTGCAGTATGTGTTAAGGGATAACAAAATATACGACATGAAAAAGACATCTACTACTGGCCATCCTTACTAATATTATAAATACGAATGTGAATTTGTTTGTTTCGCTTTCCTGTCTTAACTACTCGACTTTTAATCATGGAATTTCGTATAGACTATGCCAGGGGTACACGAAAGTACATAGCCAGAAAAAGTACTATTTCCGAGTGATAGAAAATTGATATAACCTACATTTACTACATTTACTACGCGGGCAAAATCAAGTACCTTAGTAAATACTTGTGCTTTTGTGCTACTCTATGCTTTATGTAGTATATTATTTACTTAAATTAATACCTAACATGTAAGTAGTGACTGCACAGATTTTATTAGAAATACCTTTAATACAATGAAGATATATTTTTCAAGACAATTTGTGTATTTCGTTACTCCATAGCTTGTTATGCCAATCGTCTAAAAGTCCTCTATCTATCTCAGTTGTCTTACTTGCTATGCCATATATCTTAGCTGGTTTGTCTAGGATTTAACGACCGTCTGGGATGCTCTGTAGAACATTTCATTTCAAAGAACAGAGGGAAAATCTATTTCATTTTGAATGTTTTTAAACGACAATATATCTTCCCGGATAACGTCTATAGCACATAAAACATTGTTTTCCACATCATATAAGTATAATAAAAACATTAAATTTTAAGTAAAGTTATTTTGTCAAATGGCACCTTGTAGTTATTCTCGAATTCCATTTCGAATATGCCTTGATATTCAGATCATCAAGATTAGAGTGCTAGGCAAGACTCAACAAATTGTATAATTATGTAACTTTGACAAGAACTCTTAACGCATCCGACACAGTAACCAAATGATATATAATATCCCAGTACCATATACATATATTTATACAATGTATTTCATACAGAGCTGCATTCATTTTAAAATGAATTTTGGGTGTAACTTCACTATAGCAGTTAATTTATCAAAGGCAATTATAATGGTGCAGGCCCTTGCTTTTAAAACGAAATTCTTGACTATCGAGTACGTTTCTATCATGAGATAATAAGGCGATACTATTTTCAAAAAAGGAACTACTACAATCTTCCAGATTATCCTTGGCCAATCGAACAAATGACCACTTTAATGTCAAATAACAATAAACATTGCTGAGTCCGCCCGGTCCGTACTGTACAATTGTCTTTGAGTACTTTTATTTAAATGAACTTTGAAGCTAATTCTCTCTATGTTCTATTATAATTGCGTGGGGGTAGCCCGAGCCGGGACGGGGAGAAATTGCGGTGATGCCTGAGACCGCGCGCCGCAATTTACCCAGAATTGTACCTACATATTTGTGGTGTCCGCACACAACTCCAATACTTACTCTTTGGTATTGGCGCTGTGTGCAAACGAGTTACACGAATATTTTGACTGCGTTGTAATTATCGCTCGTATAACAAATTAATCTCTTATTTCATTTATCCACTTAAACGCAGAAGTAGTTAATACAGACAGTTATTAAAACGCGCGGTATCAACGAGGTAGCTCATTATTTAATTACGTATTCAGCGTGAAATTCGTTATTCGAAATTATGTTAAGTAAAACAATTTGTGTGGCACGGAGCATTCTGGCGTGGTGAAATGTTTCGACAGACTAAACTCGTATAACTGTTTCTTGAATTGCCGCTTCGATAGATGTTTGGTGTGTAACTGTTAGTATCGTTCAGAAGGCAATCTTGGTTTCAGTTGTTTCGTCAGCCATGTCATCGGATTGTACTGATGAGTAATTCTCAGAAGACCTGCAAGGCAAGTGAAACAATTACCTCAACTCTTATTTCATGGCAACGCTACGCTAACGCTATAGCTAACTGTAATTGTTATTTTCAAACACTTTCTTAAGTCCATCTATCTTATATCAATCTTAAAAGATGATCACGCCTCTATATTCTTGAAGGTAGGATTTTCTATGCGTTTTTCTATTCATACACTATGGTTGTTGGTCCCAAATAATAGAGGGCAATCTGATTTCCGTCTACTGGGCCTATGCTCAGTAGACGGATATCAGATTGCCAGACATTATAACAACAAAAAGACAGTAATACTATTACTAGACATGGTGCTGCTCCTGAAAAATTGCATTTCCACCCTACAGAATCACGGCCATAGTTAACTTAGGGTGGTATTCCTGGCAAACAAGCGCCAGCAGACGTATGTATGTTGCCCGTCTTATTTCTAATATTTAAGATACTTATATTGCACTGAGTGACTACCTGTGAATGAATCTGACTGCACGCGTGACGTAGTAGATCAAGTGGTCGCCTCCTCATGGGCACTGCGCCGAGTTTTGTGGGTTCATACACTGCACGAAACAAACATTTATGTGATCCACAAATATGTAGTTGTTCCAAGTCTCGCTGTTCTTTGTTTATTGTTTGAATATTTGTAAAGTCCCCCACAACGCCGAATAAATACACAGAACGGTAAAAGTATTTTTAAAATATATCTAACAAGAAATATTCTTTTATATCCAATATTAAGAAATAACAGTTGAGAAGAAATGTATGTTTTCGTGGCTTGAAGTCAACCAGTTTCACAGCTGCATCCTATCGAGTAATACGATGCAGAATCTGGTCAAGCTTAACAGTAGGTCTACGTCTTATCTGCTTAACTTCAGTCTGATTAGCCGCAGACTGTATGAGACCGATTGATGCACTATGTTATCCCGTGCACAGCTATGAATATCTTCGATGGTCAATAACTTAAATAGTAGGAGTAAGGTGGGACTTATTGAGGTAGTTCAGCAATCCGAAAGGAAACCTACGGCCCTGGAATGAGTCATTTGATGACACACACCCAAAAAGAGGTATTTAAACAGACATATAATTTGTGACATACGGGACACGCAGACTTATAGACTGCACAGATGGCGGAGTGGTTATGTGGTTGCCTCGCTCCTACCATTAACCCGAGTGTTTGGGTTTGAATCCCACACGGGACACAATTTGTGTGATCCATTAATGGTTGTTCCGAATCTGGGTGTTCTTTGTGTCCGCTGGTTGAATGTTTGTAAGGTCCTCCGCGACACAGACACACATTTATTCCAAGTGTGGGCATTGCATCTTTAAGACTTAAAATAACCACGAATTGCTTATCTTTATGAGCTTTGTTCAGTCGCCTTGTGACCATAACCCATGCAGCCTGGTCGGAACGGTAACACCTAAAGATTACAAATTATATATAATATAGTCCTCTTCGCTGTTTTCGATAACAGCGACCCGGACTAATTATCGCGTCTTTTATATATAATAAATACCATACAACACGCAAGTTTAAAGCTATTATTTAGAGTTATCTCTTTGTAAATGCTAGCATTGACCTGCAGCAATATCAAAGTGCAAAGTAGCTTGAAAAGAAGCGAGCAATTCTAGACGTGGACGAGAACTTCGGCAATGTTGCAATTAATATTCAGCAATTCGATGTACTTGTCTTAAAGCGTCTCACCCCAAGTATCTGTAAACATATTAGAAGATCACCTGTTATATTTTTCAACTTAAAACTATATTAACGATAATTGATTTGCTTTAAACAGTTAAGGCTAGATGGCGAACAGTGTGTAATTATTAGTTCAAACACGTTTCAACAATATCATAGACAGCACATAGCAACATGATTGTATATATTTTAGGTTAGACCTAAGTCTAAGGCTGTAAGCGTGCGTCCACACTTCGGTGACTAGTCACAGGGCGTGACAATACGCGAAAAAAATATAAACGTGTTTGAAACAAGATTCGAAAGAACATTCAAAATTGTCTTGATACACAATAAACATTTCATCGTGTCATAAATGTACCGCGTGACATATTATGCAAACACTTGTGTAAAAATGTTTGAATATGTCACATGAAGGGTAAATTTTGACTGCCACATCCGGATATCTCATCGGCCCGTAGTTGATGTTTGACGAAATAAAACTCAAGTGTATGCTACATTCATAATTAATAAGTTTTGATGAGGTTCCACTTAAAGGAGGAGACGAGCTGTCTTCTTACTTTTTTAAATATCATGAGCGACCACCGTCGGTACCGTAAGCCATAAACAATATATTTTGTATAGTAACTCAGGCACTAGTTCTGATTCCTGTGTCGCGGGTGACTTTATCACCATTTAAATAACCGACACAAAGAACACCTAGATTGAGAACAACTATTTGTGGATAACACAAATTTTTGTCCCGTATGGAGATCGAACCCACAACACTCTACCAGATACCACTTAAACCATTACGAAAACAGTGCAGTCACTTGCGTTAATTGTGAAATATCATAATAAAATTGAAACCGTCAATATTCAATTTATTGTAACTGTGTGTACGATTGATATTTTTAAGTAGCTCAATTAAAAACTATAGTGTTGAATTCGATCTTTCCAGTAGCTTATAAATATTTTATTTTATTATAATACAATAATAATCAACCTTACATAATGTTGCTTTTATTCATCAAAAGGTTAACGTTCATTTTAATCAGACTTGTGATGAAACGAACAAAACCTAAATCCACCGATTTGTAAGAATCATCAACGATATGAATTTATTACTATATTTATACTAAGTATAATTTGATAAATACTTAACAATATTTATCTAATAGACATTATCAATGGAGTATGACTATTATTACAGATCATTTTATGACGATTTGTTATAGTTATAATTTCACATGTTTGTATATAAAAGTATGTTAATGCTAGCGTTTGTATATACATAGATTCTTAATTATAAAAACACTAGATGTGCCCGCGGTTTTACCCGCAGTTATCGTTACTGCGCCGCCCCCGTGGATCATAGCGAGATGTTATGTAGCCTATAGCTTTCTTCGATAAATAGGCTATCCAACACTAAAATAATTTTTCAATTCGAACCAGGAGTTCTTGAGATTAGCGCGTTCTAGCATACAAACAAACAAACTCTTCAGCTTTATAATATTAAGTATAGATATTTTAAAGCTTCTTCCTATTTTAATATTCGTATAGCAATAGTTTGTTTAAAAATGATTGGTTTACCAAATTACAAAGATGAGACTACGTTTCATAGAGCTTTCATCGAGTCAAGTTAAAAAAAAATTGTGCTGCTAAGACTCTTCTAACGTTATAATATTATGTGACTTTCGTTTTTATATGTAGTGAACATTTGCCAAAGAACCTTTTAAGTGACCATGAGATCTCTTTTTAAAAAAAGCGTCTGCGCCACGGCTTAATCTGTCATATTATGTCATTTCTACACAGTTGTGCAAATAACTAATTCCATATACTGCCTCAAGACATAGAACATATTTCTAAGAACAGATACCGCAATATCTGACAAATAAACGTAGGTAGGTAACCTCATACGTGTTCTGTAGAAAAATGTATAAAAAATGGATAATGCAGTAACGTAATATGTTATAGTATTACTCTATTTGTGAGTGCCTTTGTTGACATTCCATCCTTATCGCTATAGTGGATAAAGTACCTTCAATAATTTAAGAATTATAATAAATATTTGAAATCTACAATCTACTCATATTGTATAATAAAACCTTGTACATAGAATTATCTAGCTATATCTTATATGACTCTTTATCGAAGTATGTTGGTCTGCAGATGCTCACTATTATAATCTTTGTAGGTAATTATAAACCTTATACCTATTCTCTATTTTTGAACTTCTGACAAACATCAATCAACATAGAATAAATTTAAGCGCCACCAAAAATTAAATCATATTTTAATCTCTTCACGCAATTTACTTTTCAAATAGATTTGCATAATACCATAAATAAAAATTCTCTTGGTTATAAAATAATCTTGTATCTTAGACCGTCGCACAGTCGACATCAGACTAGCGGAGAGATAATAAAAAATGCATGTCCTTTCAGAACATTTTTCCTTCAGTCACGATGTAATGGGGGCTCAGACAACGGCTTTTAAGGCTGAAGGGGTAGGGCTACTAACTGCGTAGTTTGATTAAGGGTCGCGTGTCAGTGGAGGCTTGAAGGATCCTCCAGGCCGTCGCTCTTGAGTCCAGGCCCCCGGCGGTGATAGCGCACGCGTCGCGCCGACTCACCTCAAGTGTTAATGCGATTACGTGGCCCCACGATTGTTATGATACGCACTTGACAACTTTTAAAGTACATCTCACTGGCGGCTGTCTAGCGCCGAGTACTACCCTAAGGCGCTAACATCTAAAGTCTTTGTTTCATAAAGAGTATGTTGTTTACCAATTTCTTTATTATTCTTTAATGTAAGCTGAAGTTTTGTTTATAATCGATTGCTTTCAATATTTTTATAGGTTGCTAAATGTTCCTTACTACAAGCGCATGAATACATGAATTTCTTGGACATAAATATATCGACATTAAAAGATTATAGTAATCAGGAATGAAGAATATTTATCATTCATCGGATTAGTATTAGCTCTAAGAATGTTTTGTTCTAGCTGTACGAAATGTCTGTTATGTTGATTAGTCGTCTAAGTTGACAAAATTTAAGGCGATGCTAGACAAACAAGAAAGCCTAGATATTTACTGGCATATTCCTTGCGATATTAGGACCATTCGTCACCAATCTCAATTCGTGTACAACTTCGGAATTTCATTAGGGCGGCAACAATACACTTGTTTAGAAATTCTTCGTCAAATTAATTTCCTAATATAAAGAGACAAGGATAATGAATGATAACAATCTGTAGTTTATTGGATCTTATCCCTCAAAACAATTTACGTTGTTACGGTACTAGCTAAATAAAATTATCATTTATTATAGGTTACCCACGGTTTTGTACTTGGCGTGGCACCGATGAGATTTCAAAAACATGTAAAGCTACATATGGCAGCGTCAACATTTTCTTCCGTCGTCAGTCAGTTGTTTGAGATAATGGTTATTTTTCTTGCTCCTAATGTCAATTACAAGTAGCTATGTCCCGGTGGTGCAGTGCTAGTGAATGTGATTTCTGCATATCCCGATCTTTTTACTTATATAACATTAGCAAAATGTAAATGAAATAAAACCTTATTAATACGTGCACTTATTGATAATAATAAATGCACGAAACTGGTTCGATTACCACACAGCACAAAAAGTTGTAAGTACAATATGAATTTTACCTCACATCCAAATTAAGTCGATAAAAAGAGAATAAGTCTGAAGAAAAATCCTAATAAGGAACGAAAACTCCACACAAATTCAGAAACTGGGAGTTTATCTAGCCTCTAGACATAGTTAATATTATATTTTTGTAAGAAGTGTGGCAAAGAAAATGAGGTCAAAGAATTATTATATATGCAGAGATGCTAGACTTCAGCTCGACTTTTTATATTTTAAGAAATGAATAACACAAAACAACTAAGGTAAACATTGTATAGTTGCAATATATCATCGCACCTAGTATATATGATGTGTTAGGCAGAGCTATATCAAAACGAGAGTCCATCACTAAGGTTTCAATCTGAGATAACAGCACGTATGCACCTATTGTCTACCGGACAAAGCTTTAGATTCCTAGCTAGCACTAAATCGTGTATATCATTTAAGCAGTTGCTTGTAATCTGAAGTATTACATACTCATGTCTGTATGTCCCAAAAGGGATGGGCAAAAATGAATTTCACTCACTTTTCTCATTGTTATGCTTTAGCAGCTGTTTAGCTTTAGCTTTTTGTTATGCCCACTGCTGGGCAGAGACCTGTCGTTTCAACTTCCATATTACTCTGTTCGTAGATATCCCTTGCATTGTCCTTTTCAAAAGCATTCAAGTCACTCCGTGTGTATATAAAATTCACATTTCATCGAATATAATATTTTTTACATCACACGTAACAATATGCTTACCGTACATTTCGCCATCGACCGTGATACTTTCTTAAATTCTGCTTATACTGAGAATTTTCTAACAGCTAATAATACTTTACGTGACCCTGAAATCAAAGCCAAGACTCCATTATCACATGGAAACATAATTTCAATATTGATCTAATCTGAACACACAGCATTATTTAAAAAAACATTAAGTAATATATTGCACAATAGTCATCCAGATATAAAATACATTTGAATATCGACAGCCCTGTTTACGTTTACGCGGCTAGACGAGCAAGGTGGTTAAAACAGTTACATTAAGATGCAATGAACATGCATAGCCGTATATGTAGGCTTTAGTGATCACCAATTAGTTTGCCTACATGGATATTACGGTCATATCGCACCCTAACCGCTCGTTATGACAATGGCTAAGATCCGAAGAGAATTTCGATATTGTTTCGGATCTAATAGGCACTACAAATGAAATAGAGTGTAATTCTAATAATAATTAGATGGGTAAAGACTCTGGCAGATATACAGCAAAAAATTTATAATCTTTACCTTACTATCTTAATCCTAACTTCCTAACTAGTTGTAACTTACTCCTAACCTACGTCCTAACCTAACTCGATTTTTACCAGCTAAACTTTGCTGAGGACATGCTGAACCCAATCTATCCCCGGATCGACAAAATATCGTATAATCCTCAGCCAGTTTATTCTGTGTCTGGTCCGGGTCTTTTCTGAGATTGTCTGTATCATTGAAAAGTAATCTACACGGGTAAAATTTGTAGTACTTGCAGTATGTGTTAAGGGATAACAAAATATACGACATGAAAAAGACATCTACTACTGGCCATCCTTGCTATAATATTATAAATGCGAATGTGAGTATGTTTGTTTATTTGTTTGTTACGCTTTCACACCTTAACTACTCAACCGATCATCATGAAATTTCGCATACAAGTTGCCAGGGAAACAGAAAGGGACATAGGATACCTTTCATCCAGGAAAAGTACTGTTACTAATCTAACCTAACATATATTTACGCGAGCGAAGCCACGGTCAAATGTAGTGTTCTTATAAAACTAAAGTCTGTACCTTGACGATAACACTAGACTTTTACTATTTTGTGATTATAACCATATCTAGATTCCTAGTCGGACACTTGGAGTGACACCGTTTTAGATCTATTAAGATTAAAACCTTCACAGCCAGCCGTCCATTAGCACTTTATATTGCTTTTAATACACATAGGTATGTATATATGCTAAATATCGCAATAATGTTTAAAAAGGCATTTTGTGCAGCGATATTTTGTTAAAATCACATAAATTAAAGTCTTGAGTTGCAGCGGTCCGCCGGCAGCCAGACCCTATAATTTTTCTTTATTTAGCATTCCAGCAATTGAAGTGGTTACTTTTCATATGTTTCTTAATGTGTACATGTTGTTAGTAGTGCGTTAAAACTAAGCGAAAAATGAACAGCATGTGTTCAAATTATAAAAAAAAAGGAGGCATAAGAACTTGCGTTAACATAAACAAGTTTAAGGTATTGTAAAGCAATAGCAGCCCGTGCGGAATATCGAATGAATTCTGAGTGATAACTGATGACGCTTCAATGTAACAACTTTTACTTGTACTACTAATATTATAAAAAGGAGAGACTAGATTTCTTATTTATTCGGTTGACAGTAAGAAATTATCCTAAAAAAAAATTTCGCCATTTGAAAGCTATAGAGTGGCATAAGCTACTTATTTTTTTTTTAAAGTACACATACCTTTTTTTTTTTTTGATATCCAGGAAAAATGCTTAATGCACTACCCGCCGGCTAGGGGCTAGGGGACGGCACCGGCGGGGCGTGTGGGACTCACCAGCCGAGCGCTGGTATACCCACTAAAAAACCTGGGGTGTTCCCTCTCTCACCCAATGGGGGGGCCAGTTGGGAGTCTGAAAAGATTCATCCATAGCAGGCCCCTATGAACCCAACCTACCTTAGCGCAAACAAAACCGCGGTCATAAGCTAGTGTTTTATAAACATACTAAGCAATCTACATTGCCATACCCAATTGCTACCTATTTTTGATCGTAACTTAAATTATTTTCTCTGAGTGCGTTTCCTATTCCATTACTCTTTTTAACTACTACCTACAGCGTAAGAAAGTCTTCCAACAGAATTTATTGCCGGTCCTTTAATGGAATTATTAACGTCATCATTTAGGGAGGATGTGGACATCAACCGGCCGTAGATACAAGTATATAATTTTGATACTTAAGTACGTAAGTATTTTAGTAGTGTTATATCCTACGCCTTTATGACCCTATATGAAGATGTACTATAAAAGCAATTAAAAAAACCAGGCCAGTCAAACAATTTTTTTTAAAGGAGGTACTTTTCTGTCTTCAGCTTGTAAGCTATTTAAATAAAAATCATATCAAAGATACGATTTCGATTTGGTTTAATTAGTTAGGCAGACAGGAAACTAGTTACTTTTGCACACATAATATTAGGTTACTAGCTTTTGCTGCGACTTCGCTTGCTCGGAAACACTACTTTTTTCGAATGAAAGTTTACTATGTTCTATTATTGATGATCGGTTGACGTGAACGCGTGATAAACAAACTGACATTCGCATTTATCATATTAGTTAGGATGTATAGATAATTATCATGTTTATAGTCAGGTTATTTATAAAAAAGACTTTCATTTCTTGGCATAGTTTTTGTACAGTATAAGCATAATGTAATGATCTGGTGACAGTTCATTATTGTTGCCATCACTGACGTTTCAAGGAAATATAGGGCATAAAATACCTCTGTTATGTGATTAAAATGTGGGGCCCGATAAATTCCAGGACTAGCCCAATTTCCATTATATTTTCATTTACAAAGAATACACGTTAAAAACAAGGAATTAACTACTTTATTATACAAAAAATACGTCAAGTATTTTGTGACTGCCCGTGCTCACGTTTTCGTTATAGCCAATAATATACTTTTTCAAAGCTGACATTTTACTTTGTAATCCAAATGATAATACGCGCTACGGTTTATATTTTTAAAGGTTTCTCGTAAAATATCCGAAAAGAGAGTTAATTTGAAATTCCATTCGGTGCGGTCGGAAGTAACTATTGGTCAGGAGTATCTTTTAATTTAAACAGAGGAAATTTAGTCCCGCCGTTTATTCTGCTGCGGTGAAAGCAGGTGCGGACTGGCCCCGAGCTCAGTAATTAACAAAACAAAGGCTTTTCACTACGTTAACAGTACTTGATGTTACTGCCTACATTATTTTAAGAACTCGGATTCTTTTGGTTAGCAGTCAACTTTCCGTATTTAGTTTATTTTTGTTTCATAGCTGCACCTGGGCTCACTGCGGACAATGTTCTCAATCATTATTGTTCAGTACTAGTTATGCGCATAAATGCATTAATATGCACAACGCTATACATATTTTGTATGAAGAAAGTAGTACTTACTTATATAGTTGATTAATTCGAATGCAATTTTACACTTCGTTACATGGTATATTATTTGAGTGGTCAACTGCCTCCGTGGCGCAGCGGTAGTGAATGCGACTGCAGATGCGACGTGCATGATGTCTCGGGTTCGAATCCCGGGTCGAGCCAACAAAACTTTTTCTGAAAGGTTTTTCTGTTAAGAAATCTCAATACGAGCCCAGTGTTAGGAAGTTGGCGGTGTTAGACAGCCCCGTGCCTCGGAAAGCACGTAAAGCCGTTGGTCCTGCGCCTGATCTCTCTCCGGTCGTCGAATTATCCGTCCCATCGGATCATGAGGGTTAGGGAACAGAGAGTGCACTTGTGTTTGCGCAGATACTTATGCACTATATTATCTCCTGCGCAGATGGCCAGTCTCCGATAAGATTGGCCGCCGTGACCGAAATTCAGACTAGAGGACATTATGGGTTCGATCTACAACAGACAAAAATTTGTATGATCCACAAATTGTTGTTTAGAGTCTGTGTGTTCTTTGTATCCGTTGTTTGTATGTTTGTAAAGTATTCCATGACACAAGAAAAAGCCACGGTAGATGTCTATGCAGATTAATACCTTAGAAACAGAAAGATTAACGTATACTTATATATTCATACATTCGGTACTATCTGAATTTGCATCATGTAATGTATAGTGTTAGCAAATATTCAAAATGTCTGTATTCAATAATTGTTTTGCTACATTCGTGGTCGCGTGGCACTATTCCATTAATCTTGTCAAACGAGAATGAAGTGGTCAGACGTAACCCTCATTTCTCAAAGCAACGTAGACAATTAATTAACGTGAAATTTCCTATCTATGCAAATGAATATTCCCTTTGAAAAATTTCATATGGATGACGTTTTGTATAAACGACTAGGTAAAATACTCCACACATCTAAGTAATAACATTTATACACACAATAGTTGGGGATCACAGCTAAAAAGACAGCGCTTGGTTTTGTATATTATGGTTTTAATGAAAACTGTACATCTACTTAATGTCTACTACTAAAACCAGACATTATAATAATTGTTTCGTCGTTTATAAGTTGCGTTGAACAATTAGTGTGGTTTTTGGGTTAAGACGTAAGGGTTTACGTTTAATTTAATCTTGTTTCGCTTCGGTTCAGTAAATGAGTGTATCTCTGGAATCTTGAGAACCTTACTTATCAATGGAGTACCACCCATCCCCTTGAAACGAGTTTTCATGCTAATTGATATTATAATAATTACGGAACCGCATCAACGCAAGATATTAATAATAAAATACATTTTATGTTTTATAAGCTTCCAAATTTAATATAAAAGTTAAGGCTTATTTAAGTTTTATTTTCAAAAATTATAACTATACTTATATAATGCATTTATTTCTTAAACTCGTGTAGGTAAAACGGCAACACATTCTGTTGATAAAATTATTTATTTATCAGTGTGTAAAACATTATGAAGTTTAATTAGGCCTGGGATGCCTACTATGATTCTTCATTCCATTTCTGCATTTTACCAATGACATTCTATGCGTTTTATATCCGTAAGCAAAATCTTGTAATGAAATTTAGATTTAAAATTGAGTTTCGACCTAATCTAATAAACGTCAAATGTGACCTGAAATACAGCTCGTGTTCACATTTGACGATTCTTTTAATTTAGGAGAATACCATTTGCGATATTTATAACACTAGGGCTAAATCGGAACTCCAGTTTGACAGTTTTTATTTCGAGAACTGGCTCTATGTGTATCAAACTATTACATTTTAATCCATCCACCGAAATGTGTCCGAAGTCTATAATGAAATGTCCTCTTGAAAATATCACTTAGTTTACTAAAAGTCTTTACAAATGAGTTAAATGTTTACCCTCATTAAATTGCTGTTCGAGTGTAACAGTACGGGTAAAACAGTGACATGCTAAGTTTTCGTACAAATTGACCAACTTCCGTTTTCTACTACGATTGCGCTATATTTGACTTGACACTGTGTACTATTTTCTTCTGAGTAAAAGTGTGCTTTATTTTCGAGTACATACATAATTATGTGATTGCGGTTTCAAAGCAGACATTTTGACAGATTTTAATTGAAGTAGACTTTGTTAATCTGTATTGGCAATAGCTTCCTTGTATTAATTTTATTTATTTTAGGCTCTATTGTAACAAATAGCTATCCACAGATAACTTTCTCGTAGAATCGTCTATCGTACTGACATTTTAATACTCCAAATTGTATTTTTAGGAACCAGAATTGTTATAAATTTAAAAAAAAGACGAATTACAACAAACTGAGACTAATTTATTCCAAATCTTAACAATCATTCACTTAAATAAATACGAGTTTAATATCACAAACAACCGTTAACTTTCAAATACAGAATCACAAGATAAATAAAACAGTCAACAATATATTGGAGCGAACTTACAGTATCGACACCAACCACCTTTCCGACCGACGACTGAGCGGCGAATGACCCTGCGTGCGACTGAGCGCTTGCTTTTATAGGAAGTGGTGGGGATCGATACTACCCGCAGTATAGTAGGCTTATAGTAATTATTTAAAAAACAACTGTCTTTTGAACGATTTTTGTAGATTTGGATCAACAAAACATCCAAAAGATGCAACTGGTGGTATAAGTAAGTATAGGTAGCGATAAGCACCGCCACCTGTTAAAAGAAATATCACATCGAGTATAGCTTGTTGGTAAAAAGGTGGCAGTGCGTTCCAAGTAATTACACTCGAATTATAACCAAATCTACTTCAATAGAAACATGTTTACCATTTCGTACTCTTTCGAAGGTGGACCAACCAAGGGATTCACGCGTACTCTAACTACTACAATATTTCCCTTTGAATACACTTCGACATGTGTTTCGCTTCTGTGCTAGTCATCCTCAAGACATTTTGGCAAATTAGCTCATTTGCAAACAGACAAACCGTTTGACGGATGACTGGACAAAAAATGTAATTCTTTATTTATTTTTAAATAAAAATAAATAAATTAATGTTTTTGGATTATACCGTTTTAATAAACTTAGTACAATACAATTATATTCTACCACATACACACAACACCATTTAGCCCAGACTAAGCGGAGCTTGTACTATGGGTACTAGAAAATGGATAAACATACATATATACATTTTTTTTGTAAATACATACATATTATACATAGAAACATATATAACATATATTGACTGATTTATACTGGTATAGAAGATAATATTGCATACTTTGCCTCGCATGTACAAGACATTCTCAAAAATATTAAAATAAACCTATTTAGAAAAAAAACAATTCAAATATAAATTGCCAAGTCAAAACTATATTAATTATTTAGGTGAATATATTGGGACACAGTTAGAAGTGTAACAAACTGCCTTAAAATACTGTGTATTCTGTGCCTGGAGCTTTTGTTTTAGTATAGCTGACTTCTTTCTTCTCCCTAGCCTTTATTATTCCCAAGTCACTTGGGGTCAGCTTTTCTGGTCTAACCGGATTTGACTGGATATCAGTTTTTACACGGAGCGGCTGCCACCTGACCTCCGCCACCCGAAGGCTAACCATACCCTAAGGCTACACTAGTGTCAGGATATTATAGGGCACTGACTTCCCAATAACGACTGCCATAGATGTTCATGGCAGCCGGGACCGACGGCTTAACGTGCTCTCCGAGGCACGGAGCAGGCGATAATTGTGAATCAATACGCACACAATTTCGAAAAGTCATATAACTTCCGAAAGTCAGAGGTGCGCGACGTGGGTTCGAACCCGAGACCCTCTGCATTGCAGTCTAGTTTATAGGACTTTCTTAATTAATTTGTTAATATTTTTTTAATATGCCAACTCGCACTGTGCCACGTAGTGGATTATGGCCTAACCCTTCTCATCCTTATCATCCCTTCTCATTCTGTCAGGCACACGGAAGCACAGGCTGCTGTCCTGTATGCCAGAAAGAGCAGTTAAATAAATATGTTATCAAGCAATAAAAAATACTCTATAGTATATAGCTTGTTGTAAGCAGTTATGATACGATATATAATATGACTGCACGGATAGCGAAGTGGTTTAAATTGTCGCCCATCACTTGGTACTTGCCGAGTATTATAGTTTCGATCCTCACAAGGGATTTGTATGACCCACAAATAGTTGTTCCGAATCTGGGTGTTGCTTTGTGACCGTTGTTTGAATGTTTGTAAAGTCGCCTGCGACACTGGATGAAAGTCAAGTGCAAGAGTAGTCTTTTAAATAAAATAAAAAAAAAATATACTCTTTTATTTATTCCATAGATAGTTGATTAAAGAGGTCATTGGGCTGTCATTGAATAGGCCCCCACGGAGTTCAAATACATGGTAGCCACATTTTGCAAGTCGAAGTTACGTGCGTAATAAATTTATTGCTCACTTTAACGTTGGAGCAGCATAAACTACCTGAGCGCACTCCATTAAGTTTTTAAAGATGTGTAAGCTCTACCATTGCTCTTGGTAAGCGTGGTGGACTATATTCTAGGGTTTAGGTTAAATATGGCTTCGCTTTTTGGTGTACTCTTAAATAATCATGAATACAAGCATATTTCCATGCCTGTAAATTATTAAGAATTTTCTAGGAGATAAAATCTATAGCATGGAATATGGAATGGTTGTGATGCGATGCAAGGGTCTTGTCTTTTTTTCCTATACGGGACAAATATTTGTGCGATTTACAAATGTATTTTTAAGTTCTGTATATCCCTTGATTGTTTTATGTAAAATTTACAGCAAATAGGTAAAGGTCCTAGAGCGCCGGTTATTTAAAAATAAATAATACTATATACGTTACGTTCGATTCGAGAATTATATCTAGAATTTTACAATCGACCGCAACCGTAAGTGCAAACTTATGCCATCAATGAGCCAGCTAGTTATATATAAGTATAGATTCATATAAAAACCTTTCATACAGAGGCAATGAACAGGACAAACGAAATTGTGGAATACACGTGGTCTTTATATAATGAAGCGAGCAATTAATGAATATGAACTGAGATTTGTTCGATTAATAACATCCATTATAATAATATGTGCGTATTAAGATTAATATTGTGAATATCGCGAGGATTTCTCCTAGCAACGGGGTTCATAAGTCTGTGACTAATTTTGTTAGACTTCCCTCTACATTATTATGAAGTATATTCTAAGAAAATATTGCTACAATAATATACACGCTTAGACTGGTGCTTTTTCCCCTGAAGGGTAGGCAGTAGGTAACAGATTTGTTACTACATGACGTATCTCTGGAGAATGACAAATATGTTATGTTCGGACATGTCGGTTTACGAAACCCCGTGCTTCGGAAAGCACGTAAAGCCTTTGGTCCTGCGCCTGATTTCTCTTCGGTTGTGTCAGAGTGCACTTGTTTTTGTGCACACACTTGTAGATAGCCAGATTGCCAGTCTCCGTTAGGATTGGTCGCCATGAGCGAACTTCGGTCTGGAGGACATGACATTAATACAGTACCAGCTTAATCACAATAGATCTCACATGGCCGCAATAACATGATTTTCATAAAATTACTAGAATTCTACCTTGCATTGTGCTAAAAATTCTTGTGAAACCCTATTCAGTTAATATGAATATACATGCGCTCGAAGTGAGTTTACGGCGTTAATAATACGAGTGGGATCCAAACTGCTAATATTTTGTTCGTAAGTCATTCATTAGGTTTGAGCTGTTTTTCATCTTGTAATGAAAAATCTTTATTAAATTTGTTTAGACACCATATTATAATTTTCAATATAATATACTTACGCACCAGCTATAATAACTCTTGCACGCGGTGAATATTACAACAATAAATGTAGATTTTGTCAGGTGTAGAATTATTATCCTACACTTGACAAGAGCCACAAAAGCCAAGACAAAGCTGAGTCTATCCATGCAGTTGGTATATTTTATTATAATAAATACACATATATTTACCTAACAAAAATCTGCAAGTAAACATACACCTAATCATAAAAAGAACATGAGCACATCAAATATTGTTTTGAAGGTAATCCAGTGAGCCAGAAAAAATGTACGGCTGCGACAGGACAGGCTTGCTTTGACAAGGGACGGCCTCTGAGGCAAAAACTGACAACTCGAATCTATATTTGGCATCTTTACTCTTCTATGAGTCGTAAAAGTATTCTTTGAATTTGAGTCTTATAGACTTTGTAAGCTTTGTTGTTGTGCAAACCGTAGCTGCGAAGTAGAACAGAATGTTTTGTTCCAGTTAAATTTATTCGGAAACTTATTTTATTAGATTTTCTTGTTGGTCTCATGGCATAATTAGATTTTGCGTTATGTTTTTAGTTGATCGGCAGGTTCTTGGTTTAATGCTCAGCAAGGTGTATCAGATTTTCTAGAATAAAAATTCTTCGTAGCATTTCTAGTGCCCATACCTAGTAACATTTCTGTTGGCAATAATGCAAAAATGAGTTCTCGTATTGGTCCTATTACTGGCAACGTAGCAGTTACTCCTGGAGCCCCTTCACACCACAGCTACAACACAAAGTACTTTGACGGTGATCTTATGTAAGTTAATTTTTTAAAGCTTCTTGAGTAGTGTGCCAACCTCTCTAAAATGTGTAGATTTATAATGATATTTTTTATAAATTAGGGTAATTTAAAAAAATTTCATTATAAATCTACACATTTTAGAGAGGTTTTTTTTACATTACACATACATTTTAGAGAGCCTTTATATAAATAGGTGTAATAATTGCTGTTATCGATTGCAAAATGATGTCATACATAAAATTTCTTACAACATAAGCAATTTCTGAAAGCTATGACTTATGAATCGCAATCTTTGCTTACGTGAGTAATGAAAATAAGTTAAGTTTCTATGTGTAAAAAAATGATATATTTGTAAATAAACTTCGTTAAAAAATAATTTGCAATCGTTGGCAAGTGGAAACGTATTTCAACAATGAGTCGAGCATGCATTATCCCACTAATGATGGTAAGTAATCGAACATTATGCCACCGCAAACCGCACTGATTTACATACAAATTTATTTTTCGCCATATTTGAATATGACGAGTGATTTTAATCAGAGAATATGTTACAAAATTGTATTTTGATACAGATAACGGACTTTAATTTTGACGTAACTATGGAATAAAATTGCATCGGCAATATTCAATTTTAATTGCGACGCGGCTGTTTTATCTGCCTTATTATTAAACAGGTGATGGAAAAATGTTCGATATACAAAGAATGTAAACTTTTTAAAAAGGTTTGTATTCGATTTATTCGTTTACTTATTAGTTATAGCAGAATATGCGACATTTTGTGTTTGTTTTGTTTTGTGTTCACATATTAGGTAACGCACGTGCGCACATGGTTTATTAAAGGCCAATAAAGTTAAAAAACATCATCCGGTGCAGCGTCATTGTTATATTTTATGCGTTTAGCTATTTTATACTTTAATTTCGCTCGCATTAATCTTTTTCAATATATATCTATCCGGGTACAGTGCTCTTTTCTTTGACAAAAGATAGCATATGTCTTATTCTGTACCCCCTGACCATGTGTATATGAAATTTCATGATGATTGATCAAGTAGTTCAGGCGTGAGAGCGTAGCAAACAAGCAAACTAATACTCGCATTTATAATATTAGTTAGGATGTAGTAAACTGAATTTTCTATTATTCACTACCGTAGGATGTAAACGAAATATAAAATAAACACATTTCACAAGACATATTCTTTGCCATATACGTGTACTAAGACAAATAAACTTCACTGAGCACGTGTTACATAGATATGCATTAGGAGCCAATACTAGGTATAGTAATCTTGTTAGCGTAGAAGCCTACCTTGCTTCAAAGATATTCTTACCGGCACAAGATTAGACATAACATCTTTTCTAATATTATAAAGCCGAAGAGTTTGTTTATTTGTTTGTTTGGTTGCACGCGCTAATCTCAGGAACTAGGAGTTCGAATTAAAAAAATATTTTATTGTTGGATAGCCCATTTATTGAGGAAAGCTATATAATATCACGCTACGACCAATAGGAATGGTGCGTCAATGAAAAATGTTACAAAAGCAAGGAAAATTCCCTTATGTGAAGCAGACGAAGTTGTGCGGGTCAGCTAGTAATTTATAATAACTGCTAGAACAATTCTGATCCATATTATATAACAAGAATTTTAACTATCCTTCAAAATACGAATACGGTTAGCTCAAAGCCTCTTTTATAATTGGACTAAACCAAAGTATGATTTTATACCCAAACCATTCTTATACATGGAATAGATTAGAATGTAGATATAAATACACACATTTCTTTTTATCATCAGCTTCACTTGTAACTAACTTACGAACTGTGAGGACAAATGTTCGAAGTCAATAATAGCTTACTTCAAAACAATGGATGAGAACAGCTACGCGTGATTTTAGTTTAAAATAATTATAAGTTAATTTACATTTTCTGTCTCAGTTCATATTTCTAATTAATGCAATTTAATTTAACAATCAACCTATGTAGTAAATGTTAATATGCATGACTTCATACGCATTGAACTATGAATTTCAATTGCAGCTTGAAACATACAATATTTCAGTTAATCCATACTCGAAAAGATAGTACACCACTCGAATAGGTAGGATTTCGTATTAAATGATATCTAATTTTATAATAGAAAAGGTTGAAAAGTGTAGGTCTCAACCTCTATTCTTACATTTAGTTACACTAATGACATTAATCTAAAACGTAGGAGTGTTTCTTGAGAGCTCATTACGGCCAACTCTGATTTAACAAGATTTAAAGCACGGCAGTTTTGATTCTTTTCTCGCATCTTAATTAAGTTTCTTAGCTCTTATTATTCATAACTTCATTAAGATTTAGTACGTCGTGTGAAATTCTATTTACACTGAACACTACAGCCACTAGTTGAAGTTTATAATTGTACTTTTTAGTAAGTTTCCGAGCTTATAATGTGAAAATTTGTCAGGAGCGTTTGACGGCGACAGGTGCGGTACGAAAGTAACAATGTAATTAAGGAAACAAAGGCAAACATGCCGCTCTGTATGGTCTTTTGTAAACAAGAAAATTAACTCCTCTATAATATTCTCCTTGGGGAAAGAAAACGGAGTATAATCTGCTATAAATTGAAAAAAGGTTTAAAGTAAACGTTTCATGTTACGTTATAATTAGCTATTACGTTATAATTATAATTAGCCATTATTATATTACATGTATAAACAATCTATTGTTATATTTGCAGGTAATTAATTATATTTATCTTCATTCCGTTTTGAGTTACTAAAAATACTTACAAACATATTCACGTTCTTGGTTGAGTATTTGTCAGCAATTATACGAATACACAAATTTTAATAAGATTATCTTAAATTTTCATTTTAATTCGAATCATTTGTATATTTACCGTTGTACGTGGACATTTGGAGTAATATTAGGACATTCCATTAACCTCCTTCAGGCCTCTTTAAGGTAGATTACTTACGCAATTCTAAAGCATCTAACCATTGTACAAAGCAGCGAGTTTTGTACAACACTATATTACACATTCTGCTGAATATAATAGCACTTCACTGTCGCATTTTGTATACCGCTTTGGTGTTTCGTGCTACTTTACAAAACGTATTTAACAGGTACTAACACTTAACGATCGCATCACAATAAACGGTACCCTTCTTTCAGCTCGACTATACTTAGATACATACATAATTATGTATATATATATGCATGTATTTTCCTGAGGAGATATATAGACAGGCATGATTTCTAAAAACCACGCCAGGTTTTTAAGACCCTAAGTAATCTACTTCTAGGAGAGGACAATCGTTCTCGTCTAGGTTATAGTGTCTTCGTGCTGCTACTGAGAATTTTCTACCAGAACGTCCATTGCCTAACCCATAAATTAAGAATTACCGAGCCTAATTACAATGCCCTCAATAAGCTCATAATACTCTTAACTCATATCACTATTTAGAAATGTACGACAGATGAACCGAATTCCATCTTGTTCGACTTGAGAATCGAACATTATGACCGCCAATTGTTTAAGCGTTCACGTTTACACAACGCCAAACGCACCGCTGCCCTAATGAACGAAGCAGTCTCAATAAACATTATCCGCCTTTCAACTCTGTTACAGTCGCGTAAAATGCTTATATATAAACTAATTGTACCTACAATTTCCTATCTAAAACTCACAATACATGAACTTCAAACGTTGGAAAGGAGATGTCTTTATTTAACAGCACACGTTACATCCACAAAGCCATCTCATTAAGCGTTAATAACTAGATAATAATCTCTGCTAATATATTATTTAACCTGTACGGAAAACATCAATACGCGACTGTTTTAAACACTTGCCGTTTAATAATATTAGTTTGTAATTCCAAAATGTTGAAACATGTATACAAAGTAACAACCGAGCCAAAGCTATTAACTCCTGTCAGAACCAAAGAGTTCACAATGCGCGAATTGCACGGCTATCTGCCGGCGTAATCGAATCACGAAAATGTGGACAGCGCCATCTTTCCTCCTTAACACTTTTAACTGAACAATCAATGCGCTATAATTTACTTTTAGTAGTTTAACAGAATAACACAGTTTATATTCTTTGATAAGGAGAAGACTACAAGACCCTGTGGGACTGCGGTGGGGCTTAGGCTTGGAGACAGGTATGTCAACAACCTGAGCTACGCTGATGATATGGTCCTACTCAGCCCCTCAATTAAGGGTTTAAGGAAACTGATGGCAATTTGTGAGAGATACGCTAGAGAACATAACTTGGTGTACAATGCAAAGAAGACAGAATTGTTAATATTTAGGTCAGGAAGAGGTCCACAAAACGTCCCACCAGTTTGGATAGGAGGTCAGCGAGTCAAAGTAGTAGAGAGGTTTAAGTACCTTGGTCATATACTGACGTCAGACTTAAAAGACGATGCTGATATAGACAGGCAACGCAGAGCGCTGTCAGTAGTGGGCAATATGATAGCCAGGAGATTTTTTAAAGCCAACACTCAGACGAAGGTACATCTTTTTAAGACATATTGTCAGTGTTTCTACACGTGCCAACTCTGGACGCGTTACACGAAGAGGTCTCTGGATGGTATTCGTGTTCAGTACAATAACATCTTTAGACAGCTAATGGGTCTTGCGCCGCATTGTAGTGCGTCGGGTATGTTCGCAGAAGCTAGGCTGGATACGTTTAATGCCATCCAAAGAAAACGAATCGCTGGATTCATGTCGAGGGTTGGTTCGTGTACGAACAGTATTATCAAAGAGTTTTCTGAAAGACTGTATACTACCACAATGTACAATAAATGGTTACAGATTGCAGCGTAATAATTGTATCTAATAGCTTCATTTTTTGTAATAGCGTAGAGCGGTTATATACATATATTCACTTTGTTTGTTATGTTACTTCATTTATTTTCTTTTTAATACGGATATATTTACTTTGTTTTTTTTTCCTTTTCTGTGTAAAATATGGAGTGCAAAGATTCCGAAATAAAGATTTATTATTATTATTATTAAGTGTGGGATTTCGTATTTTACTGAAACTTAAACAGCTTGACTGGGGAATTTAGTAGTAGTTTCTCTATTCTGCAAAAGATTGCAGACAAACTAGCTTATGTTGTGTTTGTGCAGGAATAAAATTAGGGTTTCTAAACTCTTTGGAGAGGAGACGCGCTATCAGCAGGAGGGCAGTATGATCTTTGCCCCTTGCTCTGTAATTATAATGACTCCATTTCTGAAGGGTTTTCAAAGCTTTACTGAAGCCCTGGTATTGCAAGAAGCAATATGTCAACCATACAATGACTACATAAGGTAAGCAGATGTACAATGCCGTTGGAGCACTAAATTCAAGGTCCCTAGTAAACCCATAGCACAGATTCTATTTGACGCTAAAGAAAAAATGTGAAGCACTATTTGTCTGGCGATTATAAATAATGTTCTAAGAGATGTAAAACTTTCTAACCAGAACTCAGTTAGCTCTCGCTCTGGAAAAAGATCCGTGTACGAAAGTAAGACGGTTTAAATACCGACCTGATATTGGATATAATATATCTATGTATGCATATAATTTGAACGGAACAATCAAAGCGCAATAATTTGTATTTTATTTTTTTGAGCGTAAACGTCTAAAACAAGCAAGTTGGTGAAACTCGAAGGGAGCGAGAAAAGTGGGGGAGAGAGCTGTAAAAAGCTTTTGAATTGATTGTCCAGTGTCAGGAAATTGTTGGGTGTTGGCATTGTTTCTGAGGCTCACGAAGGCTATCCAACTTTTCTCATTAGGGCGATCTGTTGCGGCGCACCATCCAAACGCTTACGATATTACCGGGCTGTGTTATGAACAATAGGTAATTTTATGAAACGCTGAGTTTCAATTACACTGTAACGATTTATACATTTTGACATCAATTTGTAAATAATGAAACGGAATAATTAAAATGTATTAATTATTGGTTTTCATCGTGTTGTTTGTGCGCGTAGTGCAAATGATAATAGGTTTGTATTTGCCTAGTCGCGTATGGTGATTCGTAGAAATGTATGAAATGTAAATATTCAGTAAAAAGCATGGAGGGTTCCAAAATCAGTTCCTTTCGTTAACGTCACAAAAAATAACATGCAGGGTAAAAAGGTGGCAAGAAATAGACTTGTTTAAATATAACTTATTAATACTTAGGCCTACAACACTTCTAACCTTTTAAAAGATTTAGAAAATAAGTGTCGTAGCAAACGATATTCTTATTTGTATAAACCACGGAAATATTTTCAAACGCTCTAACTACAAGCGTACCCAGGTCCGAAAAATCTATATGTTGATGTTGATTATATATTTTTGAAGGCTATCATGTAGCTATCGATTCGAGTTCCCGCTCGAACAAAATATTATAAGATTTTTTATAGATAATGACACTTTTTATAGTACAAATAAGTCTGCCAATAGACCCGATAGAGAGTAAAAGTCTGGACTAGATCTCTTAACTCCCACTTCCAAGTAAAGAGACAAACATTGATCCTATATATGTCAAAAATAAAGACGTATTTAAAATTATTTTCTTGTTAGTTAATTGCAGCGATTTTCTAAATAACGGAGTAAAATAATTTAAAATAAATCTTTTTCTCTTATTATTATTATGGTATATATCTACTTAGTATTTATCATAAATACGCTATGCAAATTTTTCACAAGTCTCAAGCTCAAGATATACAAAAAGAATTAATCAAAATTGTTTTAGTTTTTCACCTACCACTTCGTTTTTTTTGGGTTATCTTGTATAATGAGCATGTAGCTAAGAGAGAGCTGAAACACATGACCAATAATATCGATCAGACAATACAATTCTTCTAATTAATGCTCTAATTATATTTCGTAACATGTTGAGATTAACCGGCCGGAAGCACCTGATCAATCAATTTTTCTTACTCCAGGTAAAAGCAGGCAAAGGAATCGATTTCCATCTTCTTTCTCTTTCCACCTAATAGATAGGAATTTAATTTTGTATACTTTTTGTTACAAAGCTACTTTGACGATGAAAAGAATAATATCTTATTTAATTTTTACATGTAATATTGCATCTAAATATATCGGAATGTTAAGGAGTAGTAATCCCTAATAATATTATAAATGCCAAAATCTGTTTATTGGTTTGTACTACACAGCAACGACGAGACAGATAGGCACGAAGGGATAAAGATAATCAATAGACTATCTAAAGCCTAAAGTTTATCCCTATGTCATTCATCATCATCATCGTCATGTCGTCGTCATGTGCGTGTGACATAGGGATAAACTTTAAACCGCAGAAAATTAACCGCATCTAAAACCCTAGATGCGGTTCATTTTCCTCAAAAGTACTAATCTACACTACATTTACACGAGCAAAGCGACGGGTAAAATCTAGTACATAATAATAATGTTTAAATTAAAGCTTAATTCTAGTCTTAAAAACGTCAGATGTGATATGTTCATATTGAATGGTTATATAAATGTAGCAGAATACCACTTGTGATATTAGTGACATAGAGACTAGATTGGAAATCTATTTTGAACAGTTTGTGTTACGAGAATTGGCCCTCTGATTGCGGTACATGTACTGACTGTTAAATAGTACTGTGAATTATTTTCGTATCTCGACATCAAACTCTATTATAATTTATATGAGAGATCAATATACCGTTATAATTGAAAAACAATTTATTCACGTTAAAACTATATAATACGTGTGCGACAAACAAGTTTATTGCTCGTTTGGTAACAATCTATCACCATTGTCTATGGCCCTGCTAAAAACAAGTAGCTGCGCTGCCAAATAAAACATATACTGTAAAATGTATACATACATACAACGACCCACGCTTCTTTACGCAAGAAGTGTTTGATGACTGTGACGTAGGAATCTCGATCCCATGATCCCAAACTCGACTTTGTCTTGCCGAAGTTATGGGCTTATTAAGATTGCCACAATGCTCTACAAGATATGGCAAGTCTGCCAGCCCCTTTGGGCCAGCGTGGTGGTCTACAATCTGACCCTTCTCAAGCTGCCCATGCGCAGCAATGGAACAATTTATAAACAGAGATAATATATCATTCATTTATTTTCAGAAAAATCAGACTCACCGCGTTATGCCTTACCTCTCTGAAAGTAAGTATATTATATAAATAGAGATGCCGCTGCAGCAACGTGTGATTTTATCCAAACTGGGGCAATCTGATTGTGAAAGTACCTTTGCTTTCGTGAAGATCGCAACCATACAAGCTTGTTTTGTGTAGCTGCAGTGCGTAGGGTTTTCAGCATCTTGCAGAAATAGGTGTTTTATTGCAGCCAGTATCGTCGTTGCCCCTAGCGCCGACAACACAGTGTCTCCTTGTTTTAAAGGACTGACAACCCGCAAGAGAGAACCACTCACCATCACGCGGCCCGTATATCTATTCGCAGTACTTACACACTAGTATAGAAAAATCCAAGCATGTCTGCTTTGAATAATATTACCCTGGCTTTGGCGGAAGACCAGATTAAAAGCATCTCTGATTTGGTAAAGCAACGTTAATCCAACATCTTCCTTCTATTCAAGTTGATTGAAAAACCAGCCTATCTCGAATCAAAACAGTAGGCAGGTACCAAAACTTCATTACGTTAATCCGAATACATTAGCATATATAAACACCAATCTATCTATATACATACGTACACTAATATAAATTTACGGTGAATTTACAGTTTAATAGCATTAGAACGTGACACACCTAATTGCAAATGCGGGTGGTAATAGATACCTACTAAATCGAATCTCGTTCTATTAGATAAATTTATTCATAATAATCCCGCGCGAAAGACATTTGCTTTTAAAAATTTACCTTCAATATTATATTTTAGAAAATATAGAACGGTAATGATGTCGAATCTATAGCAATATTGAATTTGTGCTTTACGCTAATATTAAAATTATTAAACGAATTACAAATTACTAAGCGTAAGGCAGCGGGGGGCAAGAGGTCAGGCAGCGGTGTCTTACATCCACGTTTTGCCAGCTATAGAGTATTATTAGGACATGGAGATTGTCCCATCTCCATGCTGCTGTGAATTATCTGAAAGCATTAACTCTTCAGCTTACCACTGGAAATCAAGAAACCTAACATACGAAACTAGACCAGCGAGGCAACCAGCCAAACTAAAATCTATTGTCTAAATTCTTGATATGGTTCAGTTCAATCCTACATTCGGGGATACTTTGAATGTTCTACGATAAGATTGTTTACCACAACAACTATACGTACGTATTATCTAAGCTACTGTATTAATATCTTATCCGTACAAATACAAATGTGGAAGCTTGGGATGTTTGGATGTTTGTTTTTTAATCACGCTTAATTAGTTGAACGGATTTTGTTTAAACTTGGCACACGGAGAGAATATTATTTTTATATTTATTGCACGAATAGCGTAGTAGTTCAAATGGTCGCCTCGCCATTTTGTTACGCGCCAAGAATTGTGTGTTCAGAAGTCTAACACAACAGGGGTTAATAATTGTGATCAACAAATGAAAATTGAAAATGAAAATGAAAAATTATAATTATGAGATATGGTTTACATTAATCAGGTGGTAAATAATTATATTAAGGCTCTTTGCACATCTCGCACTTGTCAGGCATGCGAAAATTTACATAATAAGTATCACAACTAAATTAAATACCTTAGAGAAATGACTATGATTATACAATTATTTTGATTATAATACGAATATCATAAATTTATATGGAGACAATGTCATTACTAGTTATAAGGGAAAAATTAATGTCATACAATGCTAAAATAATAATAATACTAAATTAAAGCAAAACAATAAAAATAAATATAATAGGGTAGCAAAATATAATAATAGGTATACAATTAATATAAAATGTCACTTAAATTGATAATATTTGTTTGGACTTTAGGTGATATTTGTGTTCGTTGTTACGTTGGGAATTTATCACAATTTTTTAAAAAAAAAGCTTGCGTTCTGTTTACTATCCTCTTCTCGCATTAAAAAGAGGCCCGTGTCCAGCAGCGGAACATTTTAATACAAGGCTGATATACCTAATAACATAATTGATGTACTCTTACTAAGTAGTTTATTCATTTTATGGATTAGTAGCTGAATAAACAATCGCACTTATGCAACATAATTAAAGTAAATAACATTTATGAAGTGTTTGATCAAAACGCAAACTATTGAAATTAAACACTTTATACGGATTTTATCGCGTTGTTTATTTTACTTTAAACACTGTTATTACATAATTTTGAAAACTCTAACACTACTATTATTGAATTTTACTACTATTTAAGCTATATATTTTTTCTAATTAAAACTATTTGTATTTGTATTTAAGTTTAAATTATGTTCGGGTACTTTAAAATAACTAGCTACACTTCAGAACGTTGGGACAACTACCATTTTAGTCTCCCCGTGAACATGGCTGCTGTAAAGCAACCGAACATTGTACATCCTAGAGGTTTGTAAATTTGTAAAGCAAAACCCCAACACATTTAAACAAGCAAAAGACGTTACTAACAGAAATAACATCAGAAATCCGAATAGATTAGTGTTGGGCTTAATACCTAGAATAAGCCGGCTACAGAAAAATAGTCTTTCGATGTGCGTTAAAGTTTTTAACAAAATTCCGGATTGTCTCAAAACATTGCCTATAAATAAATTTAATCAAGTGTTGAAAAAATGGCTGATAGGAAATGCGTTTTACTCGGTTCAAGAGTTTTTAAATCAAAACAGTACCTAGAAACGCTTATCCGAAGTAATCAATACACAGAAACCAGTAAAAATATTGTAATGATGTACTTAAAATATTATGCTTTTCCGCTTTAACATTTGTTAATATTTGCATGCTGTATTTATAGCTAAATAGGCTTGTTCTCTTGAATTGTTACAAACCACCTTATGTATCACCCTGTTTAAAGCAAATAAATAATTTGTATTTGTATTTGTATTTGAAACGTCGGGGCAAAGTGTAAACTTAAATACAAATAATTTTAATTAGAAAAAAATATATAGCTTAAATAGTAGTAAAATTCAATAAAAGTAGTGTAAGAGTTTTCAAAATTATGTAATAACAGTGTTTAAAGTAAAATAAACAACGCGATAAAATCCGTATAAAGTGTTTAATTTCAATGTATAACATTCGCGTAAACATAAGACAATATTATGTAAAACGCAAACTAGTCTCGTGAAATAATCTCGGTACACGTAATTATAATACTGTTTTATTTGGATACTGAATAAACGCTTTCAAAATGACATGTTGATTATTTAATCTACTTAAAAAAAGATACCGATTATGATGAAATTTGGCAAATTTTCCTTTAGTTAAATAATAATGTCTTTTTATAATAAATCCACTATAGATAACACTTTATAAAATAGTAGTAGTAATCATAACATAATTACACGCATGATGAATATAGTGCAGTGTTACAAATAATGAATAATAATGATACTCACATATTTGGCTAATTACAGTAATTCACAAGGATCTATTATTATTATAAACTACGACATTGATTGATTACATACAATTCCGATAAACTAATTTATGATCTCAAATGAATTCAGAAAGGTTTTAAAGACAATCTTCCTTATTGCTTAAAAACAGAGTGAGTCTCAGGTAAAGTTACTTGGAGTTAACTCGGAACTGGCGCGAGCCGACGGGGAGGCAAAATTCTAAAACATACTCACGTAGCTCATTTCCTTAGTAATGGGGTTATATTCCGCGGCACAATTTTCAATTTCCTAACCTCTTTCTACATTACGTACCTTTTTTACAACGAATTGTATTTTTGAGATGTAAAAGATCGTGCTTAAAACGTTTGAGCCACTAAGTAGATTGATGTCTTGCCTTTTAAATGTATACCTACAATTTTATGCCTCGTTGTGCTACAACGTTACTTCCAAATGAAAATACCTGGAATGTCTGAATTTTGGATGAATAAATTTTGAACAATGCACGCCATTTTGGATACATGCACGGAGCTTTTCATTAATGGTCAGAGAGTTTATTTGCGATAAAGAATGAACCCAATGTGAAACTCAGCAAAAACTGGTATTTAACGTTCATATATAAAAATATATCTATTAATATGTAAAGGCTACATTTTATAAAAATAATACGTAAAACGTACGAACTGTCGACAAGTATTATCAGGAGCCGTCAGCTCATTCGATTGGCAAATTACGGTAGGTTGGTAGTTACGAAAAAGCCTTGGATACCCATCCTCATCCTGTTATCTATAAAAAAAGGTCGGCCCCGATTCTAAACGGAAGTTTTATCTATTTCAAATTTCAAGGGCATTTGTATCATATTTTACCCGGTTCACGAACAGGAACTCTTTAACGATATCAGAGAAAAAGTGTAGATAAAAATGTCGGCGTCTTCCGTTTCCTTTAACAAAGGTGTTTTAAAAAAGGTATGAAAATTAAAAAGGATTGTTAATTTACCTGAAGGTATCGAAATAACCGTTCATTATGAAACCTATCAATGGCTTAATAATGTGCTGATATTTTGGTAAATACACTGTTAAGTGATTGCGGCTGTTTTGAATTTATGGTTGGTAGATGCCTTTTTAATTATCATGCAGATAGTAAAAAACAATCAATTATTAATTAACTTTGCTAGTTTAGTTTATACTTATCAGATACTATAGACATATCTATATGTAAGTGCGTGTTCTCTATAATCTTCTTGAAGGTATGTGAAGTCTACCAACCCAGACTAGCGTGGTGGACTATTATACAGGGCTGATATTATTATCTACGCCTATATTTAACTTTTTATGTAAGAAGATTCAAGTTGCGTATCATAAAAATTTAGAACTGTGACCATGGGATCTGCCTATTAAATTAAAACGTTTTACCGGTTTAGGACTATGTCACTAACTGTTTGCAACCACACCAAAGGTATAAAGATCTCACGATATGTCCATTTCAAATATTGACCTTATAATGAATCGCGCCGAGGTCGAACTTACGATACACAACCAATCTCGTTGTTATTACATGCAGCAGCTTTTTGCTCTTCTTGTTTAATGAAAACGAACTGCAGCTCATGTCCATATTGTTTTACTATTCAAATTTATCCGTCGCTCTCACTCAAACCTTTAATAAATTAAAACACAACATCAGGTCGTGTTTCACTAATGCTAAAGTAAGTGTTCTATTTTTAATCTGACTTTTCGACACACTTGAGCTACGAACTCAACCGAGATATTGATACAATTTATTCACGCGCCAAATTGTGTCTCGATCCGTTATAGCGTACCTATCTAGTTTGCTCACAAATATATCCAATATAAATATGGATGTACGTATATTTATAGAGAACACGTTATAGTCAGATTTAATTAAATCACTGGGCTCCAGGGTGATATTACATTCCACCCATCTTCACAGATGACGCAGTGGCTTAAATGATCAGACATGCGACAGTAGCAAGGTAAAATATCGTAAAGTGGAATACGCGTAGTAAAGATCATACTGGACAAAGGCTCTGCATAATCTTTAATTGAATTTTAAAAGAGTTGGCACGGTTTCCGTGTTGTGGCAAGCGCCTAAGGCTATTGTTACCGCGTATCATCAGATGAGCCGTACTTATTTTCCATCACGTCTATTAAAAAAACCTGCTCTCCCCCACAGTTTAACCTACGCTTACAATAACTGCTCCACAACCGAGGCTCATAGCGTGATGGCTGAACCTTCCTCAAATATTTGGCTTTCGATTGAAAAAGAATTTTGAAATCCGACTGCAAATTCTAGGGATTTCTAGAGGTTCAAACAAAAACAATTTATTGTTAAATATCAATACCATTACGAAGCGTGATAAATAGACATCCTAACTAATATTATAAATGCGAAAGTAAGTTTGTTTACTTATTTTTTACGCTTCCACGCCTAAACTACTTCACCAATCATCATGACATTTTGCATACACGTTGTCAGGTGTACAGAAAAGGACGTAGGGTACCTTGCATCCGGAAAAACTACTGTTCCGGAGGAATATAAATTGACTGACAAGATCTAGATCAATACGTGCGAAGGCAAGGGCAAATCTAGTTTATTTTATTTAGATTAGCATTCACTAATACAACGTAATACGTTAAAGCTGATTACAGACGAGTATAAGCCCACGGCAATTGTTACAGACAAATGCGCGATAATACAATTAGCTGTTCTTGTACGTCGTTATAAAGCATAATGCTAAATAACTCTTTTATATGTGTGAACGATTCATATATAAGCTATAGTGAACGTGCGTCATAAGCACATAACAAAAGTAAAAAAACTTACTATAAATAGTTATTAAAATACGCATTAACAATTAAATCAAACAATTAAAATTCTAGGTAATTAGGTAGTATTTCTACGAGAATAACAATGACGGCTTACAAGTTCTTATTTAATGCTTGATATTCAAGCATTAAATAAGAACTAGTTAGTACTAAGTAACACTGGTGAAAACATTTAAATAGAAACCCTAATTAGATAAAAGCGCAGCAATTTCGTCTTCCATAAATAAGCCAGGCATTGCATTTGTTACCCGACATCCAAGCACTTACATAGGTACAATTATTTCAGTATAATTGGCGTACTTGGGCTGCATTTTAAATGAACATGAATGTATGCTTACTGATAAAACGAGTCGCGACACCTACATCCTACACACGGTAATGCCGATTAGGAAAATGAATATGTACAAAAAGCTTCACAAATTCTGTTGTATCTTGTAAACTTGCTCTGGAAACACGTTCATATTACTTTTATATACTCCTAAGTTTATATTTGTACTTTGTTGTCGCTTCTTTAGTTTTGTATTAACATGCACTATTTGCAATGTTGAGAACAGTTTAAAATCTCAGAAATACTTTGTTAGTAGTAAAAGTTCTTCTGAGATCTCTTTCACCTACCTATGTATCGTGTAGTATATAAATGAATCGTCTTTTGTAAAAGATGTGGTCGGTAATATTATTTTATGTTAGTACGAAGCACCATCAATAATTGGATGATCACAATATATTTTAATTTCGAGGCGGTCGTAAATAAACAGCGCAATACTATACGAAGTCCTGAATTCCCTCGCGTATTTCTTCAAGAAACTTGTGATATCTTCATATAAATGGAAAACGTTACGTCGCCGAATCGCAGAGTCAATCAATCGCGCCACCCGCCTGTGTAGCGGCAAATCGAAAAATCTCCAAAATGTCTCTGATTTAGTCAACGCGAATGAATAAGTCGTCGTAAACATATATCGATACTTCGATAATATGGACTTTCCTTGATATAATACTAATCTTATATCTACTATCAATATTAATGTTGGCTGTCAGCGTGTCAGATACGAATGAAAATGTATTTTGGGATTTTATCAAGCGGAAAAATATTACTAATTTGAAATATAAAAGTAAAATCAAAAATCAATCATTTGATTGATCTTTGACAGCATATAGACGCCATACTAAAGCCTACCACATTTTATTTTAACGTAATATCTCTCAATTCGTTTGGAATCTAGAATGGTTGGTCGGTGTTATCTACCGGCAGCATACTTGGGATAATAAAGAAAATTGAAAGTCAATGGTCATTAATTCCGACACGGTCGTGTACAAATGTGCTGTCAGACTTACATACATAATTTAAATTTATCATCAGCTTAACGTTGGAAATATCACAAGGGTATCCATGAAAATGCGATATTAATGCTTTTTTGAATGGTTCACTATCTTGAGAGCGTAAATTCGGTCCGATGTCACTTTGAGCCTGGGCTAGTGAACAAATGCAGACATATTTAAGGCCAAGTATTCAGAGCGAGACTGACACTCGATTAAATATCTGGCATTACGGTCTGCAGTACGTGACGGTATTTTATTTCATCTTGTATTACTAATGTGAATTTAATTACATTTCAATTTGATTTATTTAAATACTATTCGGTTTAATTTTAGGCATAAAGTTAGGTGATACTTGATTGTAAAACAATGATTGATAAGTAATGTGTGTTTTTCTTATTTGTCTCATTTATTTAACAAATACAGGCGTACTGGTAGCTAGACACAATACGCATAGAGTTATCTTTAAACGTTGTCTTTATTTTCTATTTCCTATTTTTATTAGAAAACGAATAATCTGAAAGCAGTATCTGAATGATTTATAATGATTAAGTTTGTTTACTAAATAAGTAAGTAAAATGATTTATAGACAGAAAACCTATTCGAATTCAAATATTCCAATAATTGCGATAGAAATAGATTAACAAGACCGAATTTTGCTATTGTTGGTTAGGAACGAACTGACCTAACGCAATCTGAATGTCTTATGTAGAAACGAATCACATATCTATAATGGGACTTCTATAAGGGTAAAAATAAGGGTATTCTATTTAGAGTGACATGTAGTCCTGAAGGATTTAAAACTCGTTTTCAGTATCTGGCTAAGAGTGGATGAATTTAATAATTAATTATTGCCTCAAGATTTTCCATAACAGTATGTACTTACAACCCACTGGGTAAGAGACTCTTTCTTTACTATTCTCGAATATTATATTTATATTCTGATAATATGTTAAAATAATTATATTCTGGCGTGACGATGGGAAGAGACCGGATAGCATGTCATTGATGTTTTGGAAGATGTGTAGTTCTTTGGTGTAAGAAACTACTTGTGTAGACACTTGACGCATATTTGCAACGCATCGGCTTATGCCGGCGATAAAAAGCCTGATCAACGCTACAGACAGCGTTGATCAGCCTTTTTATCGCCGGCATAACCTAAGATACTTTTAATTAATTTATTATATTTTCATTATTATTTAGAGTTTGTCTTTGAACATTATTTAATAATCAAACAGATTATTTTTATAAAGGAAAAAAATATGTGTCTACTATATTCACCTGACGGAACGCGATCGAGCGTAGTATAACGCACAATACATGCAACAAGGTTAATTATTGTGATTATTCAATGACTAAAGGTAATTTTAAGTTTAGTCAGTTTATAATATATGCCTATACCGTACGAAAATACAACTACAGTACGAACAGTTAGTGATTGTCACTCGTCTTTGTTTCATGGAATATACGTCCTTCCTAGCGGAAGTTGTCGGATGCGGTCAGCTATCGCGGCATGCGTGCGCATCCATTCCGCTGCGCCTCCAGCTGCGCCGACGCGCTCCGCCAAGTGTGAATCGTACATTTAAGTATTTATGTAGCTGTACCACGCAAATAGTACGTTATGCGATGTTAATTATAATAATGATATAAATAGAAAAAAAAAACATAAATAAGAAGGCGATATATAATACGTATAATAAAAACAATAAATCTATACTTAAATATATTGTAATCGACTGCAATGGATGGCTTAATGTGGTGTGTTCTTTGTGTCCGTTGTTTGAATGTTTGTTTCTCCGCGACACAGCAAATATGCCTGGTGCGCTAATTATCTTAAAATAAATAATGTTTAAAGAATATAATTATGTAAGGGATAATATCTAAATCATCGATAAAATTCTAAAAAATATCCACTCTTAGAAAGATACACTCTCCCTAATATACATGACGTAGCATTCAAGGTAAGCCACGGGCGAAAGATAGTTTTATATAATAAAAATCGTTTTAACGAAATTAGTATTAAAATTAGTAGTTGTTAGTTGGTACTTGTGTCGTACTAACCAGCAAACAGGTGTCCTGTTCAGTTGAAGCCGGCCCTTTGGGATCTAGTATCGATTTACACCTGGAATCAATGCTACATTCCCGTGGGCAATCTCTATTACGCGGGAACAGTAATTGAGACTACATAAGTGGCGCAGCCGCAGTTAATGCGGTTGCTACGCCAAAGATCTCGTGTTCGAGCCCCGTGTTGCGCAACGTATGATGGCTTATAAGTCTTAAATTCTTAGAAGCAGCACAGAGTCTGGAACTTTGGCCAGTAGACCACAACAGGCTTATTCGCTATAACGTAGGATATAAAATTATAGCTGGTGAATTAATGTGAGTGTAATGTACTTCTACTTATCCCTTGGAGGATCCCTTAACCAGGACTAGTGAAATGTAGGTTTAGTATGTAAACCCTTACTTATCTTTTCGAGGATATAAGCGAGATATATCGTTTTATAATCTAAAATCAATTTAATATAGGAAATAATTAGCACTAATCACTTGGCACTGAGCGTAAATGCAAACGTTTTTAAACTTTAGAAAACCGAATGCCAAGAATAATTTGAATCGTCAAGCGAATAACGGTTACATCATAATTCTTGTACAACGTAAGTACATACAATAGCTCATAATTAACGTCAGTGGATAAACTCATATACCCTCGCTTCCCCTCACGAAGCTTTTACCCAGTAAGGAAAATGAATTATTGTTAACACGGAATAGTACTTCAATAGCTGGCGTGGTCAATTTGACTGTGCTCAATAGGAGTAATTGCCGTGATATATTACCGCGGCCGCTTAGAGCTTCGGCTTTGGCTTTATCGAGCTTAGGTTCCCTAAATTATTCTCGTTGTAATGATAGCCAATCAGGAATCGTTTAAGGCTATTACAATCGGCTTTTATGTTAAATCTTATTCATTTACTAACTGCTTTTCTAATAGTGTTTAATTAAAAACTTTATTTAAAATAATTCCTCGTTGGTTGTTCAATGTTTGCTGGGTCAGACGAAATATTTTTGGGTTTATCCCTTAAGAAATTTATAGTTACATGCCATAGGTCATAGGCTCGTCTCATATGTAATTCAGGATTTAAATATAGCTGGTGATATTAATGAGGTATATATAATATACCTTTAACTATCCTATCGATAATATATAGACGTAATGCTATGTTTCCAAAGAGTAAAAGGTATGCGTAATATTATCAAAACGATCGCTGTACCAATACATATGGAGAACTACTACTATTTACTATTATTATTACCAATTCGATAACGACACAAAAATGGAGTGGCCCTCTCGTTCTGTGTCTGTTATTTTAACCACAATGAGTTAGATAGCGAGAATACATTCTATACATTTGATCAAAGGTATCAAGAAGGTCACAAAGAACATTATTTCATACGTGCATTAAAATATTTTTTATATACAACATAGCAATCGACATGTTAAATTAAATTGGCTTTAAAATTTACGTGTATATAAAATGTACACAAACATGTTTTTGGTTGTAGAAAAATATTACTAAAAGAATAAGCGCTCAATTTTTTAGCACGTGTAACAAAACAGAGACTAATTTCTGTTTTCCAGCCTGCTTAGTTGCAGCGGTTTGTGTAATTGAGCCATAACTTTAAGTATAAATCGCGCTATTTCAGTTGCCCACTGAAGTTACAACGTTTTGAATGAGGTTTAAAATATTTTGTTGCCTGAGTGGGTCCGACACAAACTTTACAGACATAACATTTAAAGTATACCTTTTTATTTATATTTTTAGTCAATTTTGCTGTTACAACTTACGTAAATAGAATTACGTCTTTTTTTGGAGCGGTAAGCAGAGCCTACAATCCTGATATTTTTATTAGAACGTAGGTTAATTTATAACACGAGTAAAATGCAGAATGACCACCTAAATTCTACAGTATGCATAACTTTTGAAAGCCTGTGTTTTACCTATATAATTTGGATATCTATTTAAGATAAATAAATAAATAAATAAATAAATAAATAAATAAATAAAGATATAAATGTGCTGGAACGCTTGTTTATAAACCGAAGATAAGATCGATTCTAAAGACATATCTTGAAAGAAAAAACAATCATAAAATAATGTATCCCTGTCCAATATTTTAAAACTTACATATTATACAAAACTTTAAAAAATTCAGCTACTCTAAAATGATTGTAGGTCATTTTATTTGGGATGCCTGTGGGAGTTAGCCTTAGGTAATAAGAAAACGCAGGAGCTTGCCAAACTTTTATGTCACTAACATAAAAATACACCTTGTCTAAGAATAACTATCTATAGATCATTACGAATTTGAGAAATTAATCTTTGGACGGAGTGGCGATTAACAAGCAATATTAATATAATAATTAACAAATTAGTTATTTTTTTAATATTTAAATTATGTTAATTACTTCACTAAAATGTAAATGTATGTTTTATCTGTTCATGTCAAGGACAGTGATTAAATTCTTGATTAAAATAGCACCTCTCCTATTTCTTATTAGCTTTCGCCCGCAGATTTTTTCAGGAACAGTTCTTTTTACTGAATGAATGATTAGGGTATGTTTCATTCAGTAAAAAGTAGCAGTCGTTTTCTGTACTTTTGACAACGTCTATGTGAAATGTCATAATGATCGGTAGGGTAATTAAGGCGTGAAAGCGTTACACTCAAACAAACTCACATTGACATTTATAATATAAGGTTAGAATTATAAGGACTAGGATTCAAAGGTATTGTTAGAAGAGGCCTTTGTACTGTTTTGAATTCTTTTAATAATATAATTATAATAATATATTCAATAATAATACATGGGTATACATTTTTGTTATAAGTCCGAAATAATATTATACTACAATCAATTATAATTATCCTTAATCTGGTACATATTTTACTTAGGTATATTTTAATCGGCCGACATTGCGCATTCTAATTTAATTTTAAACGCTAGGTTTTTACGACATTTTGTATACAGTTAAGATATATGTAAGTATAATTAATTTAATAAGATCTACAAGAAAGCACAACATGTAAAAATATATTTGTAGAAACTTAAATAAAACTCGTTAAGAAAACGTAAAGATATATAGGTATATATTAAAACAACGTTGGTTATGGATTTCGTTATCTCGGATACAAATAGAGTACCAACCCCATTGCATCCCATGGCTGTCATAAAATTCAACGGAGGGATTATATCAGGAGAATGGGTACAAACATTAATCTATACAATGGTATGTAATATACTCTGTTACTTCGATGGATGCTCCCGCCTGCTAAGATTAAGAATTCAGGGTTGAAACGTCAATATCAACCTGTTTCGTAAAGTAAAAGATTTTGTTTGTGTAGTACACAGCTGAGACAACTTTGTAATCAAAATGAAGTTAAGACAAACTACATAATAATTTTGAGTATGGTTATCACCGAAGAATGTAAAAGAAACAACATATCAGGCCTCAACGTGTGGGATGTGAATTTGGCGGACACTGACTTTTAACGAACTTATACAGTACTTGCTTTTTGGCCCGCGGCTTTTTCCGTACTACTCACAACATTTATGCTAAATTTCATGATGACGATCGCTGGAGTAGTTGAGGCGTAAAAAGCAAACAAACTCACATTCGCATGTATAATATTAGATTGTTTTTATACTGTCGTGCTGACTGTTGATTGTCGCTGTCCAATAGCCTACATAAACAACGAAAGTAGTTATCAAAGACCAATTGACCGCAGAAATGATTGATGAAGAGTTCTCTGTGACTTTAACCAGTGATGTGTCTATCAATGTGTGTAATAAATACATACTTATTCTTATAGAAGTTTTTGTATAATAGTAGAAAAAGAGAAATAATGCGATTGCGCTCGCCCTGAATCAAATTCTGACGAAGTTGACATTTTCGTCTGTGGATTTACATATACTCTACTTCATATATTCAATCTGGCATCTATCCTCCTCAATGAAACATATCGCGAGTGACCCCATACTTAAGAGCTCAAACAAGTCAGCCATTGAAAAGTAGGTATAGTATTAGTATTTGAAAATATTCTACACAATCGTATATATGCCCAAAACAGAAAAATATTTAAGTAATACCTAACATGAATTTAGGCGCAAAAGATCGGTTAATATCAACTTACTAACACTTTTAGAATATATTCCGCGGCTTGACTCCGGGCTGTAGCTCGATACTTCGATTTTCGCAAAGCCTTTGATAGGGTTAATAATGATATACTTCTTTTAACCGCTCAAATACCGTTGACGCCGATCGGCGATAGCTCGATGCTATTGGATTCTGTCCCAATTTGTTGCGTCTTCTTGCAGACTATCTATGCGATCGACAACAGTTCGTCCAGTTAGGAATATATGAAACGAACATTTATCACACACGCTCTGGCGTGAGCTAAGGCTCAATTTTGGGGCCACTATTGTTCCTTTTAAAGAGCAACGACTTACCTTCCATTCCTAGGCTTGCGCAATGTCTCCTTTACGCCGATGATCTTAAGCTTTATGGTAACATCCAAAGAATAACAGATTGTCACGCTATCCAGAGAGACATAGACGCCGAGTTAGAGTGGAGAAAAATCAACAAGATGAAATTCAATACATCAAAATGTTATGTTATGACTTTCGATTGCATGCGTCAACCTTTTCATTTTGATTACAAAATTAACGACAGTTTAATAATCAGATCGAACTCGATGAAAGATCGCGGTGTTACCTTTGATCAGAAGCTTACGTTTCATGAGCGTGTGACTACGGTTGCCAAGGAATCATTCCAGAGATTAGCTTTCGTACTTAGAAATGCTCAAGATTTCCAAAACCAACAAGTTTTACAGCTTTTGTATAACATATTGGTTCGGAGCAAGCTTGAGACAAGTCCATGTGTGTGGAATCCACATGAATCGAAATAAGCACTTTTGTTGGGAAAGTCCAAAAAGCGTTTTAAACTATACAAGCGGTCTCTAGGATATTATTCATATTTATATCCTACCGAATATGTTAGTTATAATTGCCACACGGTGGCACGGGCAACATCACCATTGCCACGTGTACTTTCCGCGCTTAATACTCTCGTAGAAGTCAAACCGGAATGTGATATTTTTGCTGAGTACTTGAAAGTAGTCATGAATGTGAGCAATGCTTTTTGTGAAAAGCTTTCTTAAATTTATATAACGTAAATATCTGAATTAGTGTAATTGGATGTAATTGTAACCGTTCCAATTTGATAAATAAATAAATCATGTCAGAATAAAATGAGGAGTATCGCTTATAGTCGACGATGTTTAACAAAATTTGTAGTTTTAAGTCGACATAGACTACGACGACTAATAGTCAAAAATGTCTACTTTGTTAAAATATGCCCTGAGGTATTGTGTTCTGGTACGTTGAGTATTCAGATGAATAATTAACAATGAAGAAGGCCTGTTCTGTGAACATGACATCTGTTTTTTTTAATTTCAGCTACGGATAAGTGACATCCTTAGTTTTCAAGCGGCCATAGGCTATGAACCGCTTAACATCAAGCGGATTGTACGCTTGATTGCAACGTTAATATCTAGCATAATAAATATATTATGCTAGATATTAAGGTTAGAAGTAGTAAGTAAGTAGAACGGTATATAAAAATTAAAGCACGGATATTTGTAAATGTATAAATGGCAAACATATATTGCAAATTTCGCACTCGTTTAGGTATATCAGTGCGGTAAAGGTATTCAGTGTTGTACATACGACTTAGTGGAACAGCAGGAACAGCATAAATGCTAAGTAATAAATAAACAAAACAGTTGAGAACGACGCAAAGTACTCCAAGCACACGTATACCTACATACGTAAAGATTTACCCAAACGACGTGTCATTTTAACAGAAATAATGAAATGGTTGAGAACACACTTTGCAAACACAGCTTTAATAAATATTTCAAATATTTCTTAACGCACCTTCACAAAGTACGGAACAATTTATACTTTACTAGCTTTATGGCCGTGAGGCAATTTCATTCCGACAATTATGGCATTTGTTATGATAATTTTAATGCGTTATGCGAACAGAAACAATCACAACTGTATTTGTGTGTTGTTCTTGCTGCTTACGGTACGACTTGATTTTCAAGCAGGTAGGTATTACGTGGATAATAATTAATATAAATATTTTATTATTATTAATAAAATATATTTAAATTAAGTAAATGTATAAGCACTTCTTGGGCACGTCAATTAACTACTGTAATTATAATTAAAAAAAAGCAAAAGCCTGTTTGAGGAGTAGAACTTTCAAGACGAGAAGCAGGCAATTATTTTCAATTGCCAATTGGTTACAATATTATGTACTAATATATTTTCTTATATGAGCTGTTGTATAATATGAGATGTTGTTGTTTATCAAAGAAGTAGATTTAAAAATTGGTTAATATTGTAAAAGTTGCTTGTACCGAATATCTGAGAATAAATATTAATTACAGTTTTATGTAATAGTCATAGTTGTTCATTCGTGGAAATGCAACTATGCTATTGCCTACTGTTAAGTAAGAACAAATACTTATCTCTTTATCATATTTTGAACTGCTGCGTTGGTACCATATGATACAAGACTACCACCACAGAGCCACCAGACCCTGCATTCAAGCAAAGCCGAGATTTGTAGAGTAAATGTGTATTTTCAGGCACTACTATAACGACGACTAAATTGTAACCTAGAAAAGTAGTAGTAACTTTTATTACTACTAAAATGACTTGGCCCACATTACAGTACCAGTTTCGTTAGACTTTAAATATAGGTGTAGTGTACCACATGTTTTGTTACAACTTTGTCTTTCCCTTCGGAGATGTATAGGCATGAGATACTGAAGCTAGGCAGAAACACCGTTTGACCATCTTGCAAAAAAATCCTCTGAACACAATAAAAACGCACTTACAACAGACCGATGAAGCAAATAATTAATACAAAGGACCAACCTAATTAATTATATTACAGTTAATTATTATAACACAGATATAGCATGTAATGTATAGCACAGTAATACTCCCAGTAATATCGCAACATTCCACCTCTTGTTATATTAGATCAATCCGTGATTATATCGCTAATTCAGTTCAATGTATGCATGTGTCCATCTCCGTCGTAGTTTATCACTCAATTACATCTGGAATAGGACACAGATGTCAAGGAAACCGACCTACATCAATTTATTGTTAGTTAACTAATATCGTTGTAGATTTAAAGCCTCATAATTTAATATTGCATTTAATATTCACTGTCTCATTAGTCCATAAGTTTGCAATCGATATATGGTAGGGTATAAATTTACGATCGATTCTAGACGAGCAAGTATTATTTAAATTACTGTAAGAAAATTGGAAGTACGGAGTATGTCTAGTAGAGGGCATTGGGCTTGCGTTATGACCTAAAATATGACTGGTGATATGTGGGTGTATTACACCGCCGCCGCTTGCTACCTCTGCGAGTCTACGTTTATGTTATCTGTTGTAATATTTATTATAGCTACATGACGTAGTTTCAAAAAAATAAACTAAAAGGTGTTGCCGTTTATTTTATATGAGAATAATGTCGATTTCTTTTGTTAACTTAAAAATCTTAAAATATCTGGCTCCCGTACTAGTGTGATGTGTAATATGCCTATCGCCTATGTATTATGTACCTATGTATAACTATGTAACCAAACCGAATATATATTGACTGTAGATCATGAAATAGATCAGTATTGTATCGTCTAAGCTCGTGTTTTATTTAAACTCGATCCCTACATCATATGGCGACCCTGCCACAGGGGCCAGCCTCGCGCGCGCAATTCGATATCGTGCCGAAATAGGAAAGTGAACTTTGTCCCCACGTGTAGCATGAACATTGAACAATAATTATGCATTTGAAAAGAGATTGTTCTGGACTATCGTTTCGATACGTACGAATTGTTCACGGGGTGACGAAAATTTGCAACAATGGGCAACCCACAGAGTAACTTGAAGGAGCAGGTGGTTATATCTCAGGCTGCGACTGGTAGTGGTCAAAATTCGTCGCAGACAGATCAGCTTTTATACCACGCAAGTACCAGTAACGTTATCCTACTGGTAATTGCCCTGTTGTTGGGGCTAGGAGGCCTCTTTATCGCATACAGGCTCTACAGAAGGTGCCACAAAAAGATTGTAGAGAGCCACGTCAACGACTTGGTGCTAAGGAGATATGCGAGTATTCTTCGCGGCCAGCAGCGTAAGCAGGTACACGATGATATCGTGTAATAGCGTATGAGATATTTAGGTGACACAAAGCGTCGGAAAAGTGCGTACCCATCAGTGCGGTCAGTGCGTATATATCTATGAGTGCTGTCAGTGCGTATAATAACGGTTATAATAGTGCGTGTAGTTGCGTATAAAGTGCGTATAATAAATATGAAATAAGTGCTAAATCGTAAAAATCGGTCAGTACCGCGGTATCGAACTGCAACTCGAGACCCTAAGTAGGTAATATGCTATAGTGACAGTGTTAGGAACCGAAATGTTTGGTATGTATGCGTTGTTTAAATGTAATCAGTGTATCAATTTAGTGATATAAAAGCTCCATGTTATTTACAGAAAGTTCTTAGCGGTTATGTATTTTGATTATGTATTGTAATGGGTCTGATAATGATATAATAAGTATTACATTTAATGGCAGATTTTATTAACGAATTGTGCGATGAATTAATAAAAATAAGAAAATATTTAATTAAAATCGGCCCAAGTAGGAGACAAGAGAGTGTTTGTAGCAAGAAATTAAATGAAGCTGTTATTTTGTATGATCAATTTAATAATTATCTAAATGAAATTTCGAGAGTTAAGAAGTTTAAGGATTTAGCAGAGATAGAGAGGTTTGATAGTTATTGCGATAAGTTTAAGAAATTGTACTCTGAAATTTCTAATTTGTGTAAAAGCTGTCAGTTAACCGACCGTTCAAAAATGGCGAAATTTGATTTGAAGGTAGCCCTTGGCTTATTGCCTCTCATGAATGATCAAGAAACAGTAACGAGACAATTAATAGATGGTATAGAGTATTATAATTCCGTTCTAGACGATGATCAGAAAAGAAACTTGATAGAATTTGTTTTAAAAAGCAGACTATCACAGCGTGCTAAACTGCAGTTGGCTGTCAAATATACAAAGGTTTCTGAATTGTTGAAGGATATGAAATTACACTTGTTGCCAAAAAAGTCGTCCACTGCCTTACAGAGTAAATTACATTCTATAAAACAAAATGAAAAGTCAATTTCGGATTTTGGTCAGGAATTATCGAGTTTGTTCGTCGACCTTACGATTTCGCAGGCCGAAGGACACGCCGACTCTTACGATGCTTTAAAACGCGTCAATGAAAAGCTCGCCATCAAGCGTTTCTCTAAAGGGCTGCGAAATCGTAGGCTGAGCACAATTATAGCTGCAAGGAATTTTAACTCATTAAATGATGCCATACAGGCAGCGGTGGATGAGGAGACTGAATCATTCGCAAACACTTCGTCAGATATTCTGTCAATGCGGAGGTCTAATGGACAACATATAAGACATTTCAGAGGTAACCAGAGAGGATTCCATTCGGCCCCAAGAGGTAATTATTATTCTACCAGCTACCAACGCGGCACGGGAGGTCACCATCACCAGCGCGGAGGTATGCGGAATTGGAACCAGCCTTTACGAGGGAACCGTTCGGGGCGAGGATTTCAAGGTCAGTACCATCGTAATTTTTCTAATAATTCCAATAATAAGAGAGGCGTCCCGAAAAGCCAAAATGTACGAGTGATTACCAGTAATAATAGCGATAATTCAGCAGACGAAAATGTTCAGCAGTTTTTTCGTCCCTGAAAGTAAATTTGTTTTCTCTTATGATAACTCGCTAGTTACGACGTTGTCTATAAATAGCACAAAATATTTATGGTTAATTGACACTGGAGCTTCAATTTCAGCCGTTCCCTATAGTAAGATTCTAGAACAAAATATTCCAATACATAAATGGAGTACAACTATAAACGGTATCGGAGGCAAAGTTGATGCAATTGGATTTGTTTATCTAACGTTAGAGACACAGGGATATTATTTCAGTCATAAGTTTTATGTTTTTAAATCCCTGCCATGTAAGGCGGATGGCAAAATTGGATATGATTTTCTAAACAAATTTAAATCATGTATTGATTTAGAATGTAAACAATTGTCTTTATACACCTCTTCGAATAATAAAATATATTTACGTTTAAATAGACAAGAGTTGCAATCTTTTAATATACCGGCGAGATCAGAGTCTATACACTATGTAGAAACCAGCTTGACAGAAGAGTGCGTAGTTTGTGCGACTGAGTTGCGTAAAGGCATCTTTATGGCTAGTAGTTTAGGATTACCCGTAAATGGCAAAATTCCAGTTAGAATTCTGAACACAACTGAAAATTCGCTTACCATAGATGAAATTAAACCCACTATACAAAAGTTAAGCGATTATAATATCTGTGCATTTGAGAGTTGTTTACGTAACGCCGACCGTGTGAAGGCTTTATTACCTCAGCTTAATTTAAAACATTTAAACGTCGAAGAGCAAAGTGCTATTCGAAACATTTGCGCTAAATATTCAGATATATTTTAATTACCGGGTGACACTTTATCTACCACACCTATATACAATCATGAAATAAAATTAAAAGACAATGTAGATACAGTATATGTTAAGCCTTACCGATTGCCTTTCTCTCAAAAGACAGAAATTAAAAAACAAATCGACGACATGCTATCACAAAAAATAATTGAGCCATGTCAAAGCGAGTGGTCCAGCCCTGTACTTTTAGTACCTAAAAAACATGACCCTACCGGCGAAAAGAAATGGCGGTTAGTTATAGATTATAGGAAACTTAATAACTGTATTAAAGATGATAAATTCCCTTTGCCAAACATTACAGACATTCTTGATTCTCTTTCAGGATGCGTTTACTTTACACATTTGGATTTACATCAGGGATTTTATAACGTCAACCTCGATAAAAATAGTAGAAAATATACTGCATTCTGTTCGGGACAATACCAGATGACCCGAATGCCTATGGGGCTAAAAACTAGTCCTAATTCATTCTCAAGAATGATGAACATGGCTATGGTTGGGTTAACTTATGACAAATGCCTTATTTATTTGGACGATTTAATCGTTTTCGGGAAAAGCTTAAATTCAGCAGTGAAAAATTTAGTAGATGTTTTCGAAAGGTTGCGTAAAACTAAACTTAAACTAAATCCAGTTAAGTGTGATTTCCTGAGGAAAGAGATTTTATATTTAGGCCACGTCATATCCTCACAGGGTGTTTTACCCGACCCACAAAAATTTGACATTGTGAAAAACTACCCCACTCCACGTAATTCAGACGAGGTAAAACGCTTTGTAGCTTTCGCCAATTATTACCGTAAATTTATTAAGAACTTTGCTGCCATTGCGCAACCGTTGAATAATTTATCTAAAAAGAATAGTCAATTTATATGGTCTGAAAATTGCCAAAAATCATTTGATTTGTTAAAAGAAAAATTAGTTTCCCCTCCTGTACTAGAGTATCCAAATTTTTCGGATGATAATGTGTTTGTTCTTCAAACAGATGCATCAGGATTGGCAATAGGAGCTATTTTAGCTAACCAAAATGGAAAACCAGTGGCTTATGCTAGCAGGGTTTTAAATAAAGCGGAAAAACATTACCCGACGATAGAAAAGGAACTTCTTGCCATTTTCTGGGCTGTAAAGCATTTTAGGCCTTACCTTTATGGTCGTAAATTTAAAATTTTGACTGATCATAAACCACTAGTATACTTGTTTAATATAAAGGAACCTTCGAGCAGGTTATTAAAATTTAGAATGCTGTTAGAGGAGTACGATTTTAGCGTGGAATTTATTAGAGGCTCGGCCAACGCAGCTGCAGACGCGTTGTCTCGGGTTATCTTAACATCTAGGGATCTACGGGATATGCATGAAAGTACGATGAACGTTATGACGCGTGCACAAAGAAGAATGTTAAGTCGTGAACAAGACGCTTCGGATACTATAGTTTCTACTGACGAGAGGTCTGATCAGCCGAACGTTGTGGAAACTCATAGCAAACCGAAGAAGTCTGTTGAACTAAGATTTATAAACAATACAGAATTAAATAGATTAAAGAAAGAATGTAAGGTTGAGAATAGTAGTGGATTATTGTGTTATGTACCGAATGATATGATAATATATATCAAGCTCGCTACCCGATCGCATATTGCCCCAGACGCATTTGCGAGGGAGTTGACAAAGTTTTGTAAGGAATTATGTATAAATGAAGTGTATTTTATAAAGAGTAAGATGAACGGTACGTTTATTGATGAATTAGCACGAACTATAAAGAATATGAGTTGTTGTTAATAAATCCTGTGTCGCAGTGGATTTTAAAAACATTCAGACAATAGGTTTTCTACCTATTGTACACAACCAGACACAAAACGACAATTTTTGGCATACACAATTTTACATTTTGTTTGAGATTTCAATCTACAACCCTCGGCATAGTAGTGGTTAGGGGACAACCTAAACTCTTATATCATCCGCGCAGTTTGTCCATTTGACTATTATTAAGTGAAATAGCATGAGAGTAACATATTTTTACTGCAAATGCATCTGATTTCATGATTTTAAAGCCCGGCGGCTGTTTTAACTAGCCCGTCGTTAAACTTGCATCACGACATGCAGCTTCTTTAACGACCTTTTTTAAATCTTCAATGACACTTTCTTAACAAAATCTTCCTGAAATTTCTAATAAATGACAACGATATCTCAATCCAGTACATAGAATTATTAAGTATATACCATACCATGTTCCAATGATACTAGTTTGTTGTTAACTATAATTGTAATCCTAGTTACATTCTATGTAAATTATGTTTTTATTTTAAAAACGGTCAGCAAGATTAACTTCTATAATGTTTCAATTGATACGACACAGCTCCTATCTTTACCTTAAAACTAGGCGGCATATAAACACTACGTTTATTTACCTATAACTAATCTTATCACAGCTGTAAGACGTATTAAAAAAGGTGGGATTCAGACGAGTAAATAAATATTATAAAGTGTTGTTGTGGTACGAACAACACTTTTATGCGACACATACATTAGTTTACATCTTTAATGCATGGCTCCTGAAAGGCGAGCAAGTAGACATGTACAGTAATAAAATACTCCTCGTCCTCAATACCCGTCCCTTAACTAATTTTGAGACAAAGGATCTCAGATAACTTTCCATACTTTATTTCCTTTTTGTTGATGAGAACTTCCCGATCGGTCGAGTTGGCCTGTGTTTTATTGTCGTAAGTAAATAAAATTTAGTGCACATGGGCCCGATTCATATTTTATCGATTCGGCGATTTTATTTGTACTCTCGTATGAGTAGGTAGTGTTACGAACGACTTTTCTTGCAAGAGTTTCTACTAAAATAAAGAATAGAATGTTACAGTTGTGAATTACGTTCAAGGAGAAATAGCACCGAATAGTAAGTTACTATTTGTTACTGAAGACACAGGATAGATGAACGCTCGACAACGCAGTTGCGCCCGTGGCCTATGAGCACTGCGGAAACCAATTTCCCTGAGTTGACTTTTACAAATTACTGGCGAAGATAAACAGCTGGTGTACAATGCGTTTTTCTTTTAAACCACATCGGTATGAAAATAAATTATTTAAGTTATATGAGTTGCAGGGAAAGGGGAACGGCCGGCGCTCCACGTCAACCCATGTCAAACAATATAAACGTTGAGATAACAAGTTTAAACGATATTAACAAATACCGAGGAAACACACCGATAGATTCAACATATCAATAACGCCGATAGATTCTGCTCTTATACATACAGATTTATTCAAAGTGTACATAAATTATAAAAACATTATCATCTATTTACTGACAAATTAAATATGAGAAGCACTATTTCATTTATCATAACACGATATCGTCTTGGATATCGGTAAAGTGTCATATACATTTCGTCCGCTGCATATACGTCATATGTAACAAAGATTAAATTTGATTTAATAACAAGATATAATATACATATGTCATATAATAAATCTTTTGATTAAATCAGATCTAATTAAATTGAACTAATGAACAACGTCTGACTAATAAATCAAACGAACTTCTATATGGTTATTAACAGACAATCTAAGCCGACGCTATAATCTATTAATGGTTTGACATTAAATCGTTCGTCATATAAAAAAGAACATAAGTTCTCTTTTTTAAACAAAATTTATAATCACTATTATATCTAGGTATAATTATACATGCAACAGTCTGTAGAAATTATTAATTAAGAATAAGATTTGAATTAATGGAAGCTATATTTATTACGAGCACAATCAGAAAATGTACTCTATAATGTGAATCAGCACGGTTTTCTTCATTTCAATTTCCTTTGCGATTGGCAGTCTTTCTTTGTACGGAACTGTACTATTACTATTGACGTTGGATATTGATTTTAATTTATGAAGATTCAACTAAGTTAAATATTTTTATAAATCGACCATTATTAAAACATTTTTGCTGTTAACTTTCCGTCATAATACATTGCTATATTGGTCTAGTAGCTTAAGTATGACCTATTTAAATCGCAATTAACTCCAATCATTAGGTACCCGATTTTTAGGTTACAATCGTTATTATTCAATTATTTCTATACATAATCTTTGAAATTAAGCCAAAAAGAAATATTATCGCAAAAGATGCACAAAGCAACTTTTGCACTTTTAACACTTATTATCCAAACGCACGTGCAGGGTTTAGAGTAAACTGTTTTTATTCTAAACCCTGTTTTGCTGTGTAGATTCCTGATATTTTTAAAGACCGTAGGAGATAGTTACCACGAGCTACCGGGTGAGCCACTAGATCATCTGCCAATAAAGACGATATTAGACCCGTATAAATTAAATTAATTTTAATGTATAACAATCGCGTTAACGTAAGACAATATTATGCAAAAAATTCTAGCAGTACTGATTTCAGAAACCGCAATAGACACAAGAAGAAACTTATTATATAAAAGTAGCTTAAAACAGACTGACACTAGTTTACGAAGACCTTACTATTCTAGATATGAGTGCCGCCGTGAATAAAAACAGCCAATGAAGAAATCATACTTTAATATCTCATTTATACTAAAATAATAGCGGTTATTAAATCGTTTAAACAACACGCATTTAGAATGTTAATCACGGAATATAAATGTGTGCAAATTTGCCTGGCAATAACACAAATGCTGTGCAAATACGAACACTTACCTATTATTCAACGATGATTACGCTGGCGAGACGCCAACCGGTGTCTATTCACACATTTAAGTTTTGGCTGTAGGTACGTGCCCAACGCTCAGTATTACAATATCTCAAATGCAGTCGAGATTAGATTTCTCTGGGGTATAATCTAAAACGGTTGCCGTCAATCTTGAACACAATGTTGAATTACCCGCTGCAAGCTAATACCTAACTAAATTTTAACTAATATTCTTAAGGCAAAAGTGGGTTTGTTCTCTACGACAAGAAGATGCAAAAAACCGTCTTATACCATATTTTTACGTGCATGTCGTTATTATCGTTGCTAGTATAAGACCATACTTATGGTAACTAATGGGCATTTATACGGTCGATATCAACCATAGCTTATGATTACTTGCAATCGTAGAGGTATCAATTACACAATGCTAAACCAAGGGAAAGGGAATTATCCGATGATACGAACGTAGCTATGTGAGTTACAGGCACTACTTACGGGGCAAATCGTAGTAACACTGTTATAATTATATTGCCCGTTCAAATACGCACTGTTTCGGGTAAAAATACGCACTGTTTCTGGATACCGGTTAAATGATAACAGTAAAACCAGAGCAATATCCAGCACTCACCCATAGTTGCCTATTAATTGGTGATGATACGAGTGTTCACCAAACCATAAGCAACTATAGGAGGGTGCTCTATATAGCTTTTGTTTTATGTTCTTTAAAGAAATGCATACATAAACTCATCAGTAATCATTTTTCACTTCTAGGTAATATATTGATATAGTTTATAATTTTATAAAACCAACAGTAGCCCTGTTTGTCTGTCGGCTAGTTACGATCTCAATGCTAAATTGCTGAACCCATTATGATACTTGATTTTAGTTCTATATTAGATAGTTTGAAAGCTGTAGAATCTTTTAATAGATATGTAAACGATAATATTTTATTAAGTCACTGTGCACTACAGATCTTTTAAGTCTCATTTTCCATATATTGAGTGGAGGAAACTGCGTGTAGTAACTATACAGCTTGTAACAGGAAGGTTTGGTCATATTTAAGCGTCACGTAGTATAGTCACTTTACAATGGAAAATCGAGGCAAATATATCCGTATACATTATTTTCACTAAGCTATAGCATTTTCTTAATATTGACTGTCAACACTAACATTCGTTGACCTGCGTAAATCCAAAAATGATCCGTTTTGATGTTGAAATCGATATCTATACTAATATTATAAAAAGGAAAGATTTGATTTTTGTTTGTTTGTAACGATTTAACTCAAAAACTAAGCAACAGATTAAAAAAATTCTTTTACCATTAAAAATTATTATCACCAAGTAACATAGGCAATACTTTATTTGAAAAACCTGTTATTAACATAACCTAGCCTACTTTTACGCGGGCGAAGCCGCGGGCAAAAGCTAGTAATATATAAATACAATGCTGGATTTTTTTATAAAATTTTCAAATATAGGCTTTTATTAGATATACATTACAGTCCGTAAGTATGACTACACCTTTTTGTTACACACTGTTTGTGTAATTGAAACTGTAGTAATGGAAACTTGTTTACCGGCCGCAAATCCGACGCTTCCCTTATCTTTAGATATCAGATTGTCTTTTTAAGATTAAGACAACTAAACTCCAGTACGTGGACTCTGAGGATACCTGAACTCTATATACAATATGTCTGTTTGCCAGTGTCGGAGACTTAAGGGGGGTGAAATATGGTATTTTTATCGACAATTCACTATCTCAATTTTCTCTTGCCCCCTTGTCACAAGAGTAATATTTCATTTATTTGACTCGTCAACTATCGTTTAGAGGCCAGCGTCCAGACACAACGCTTTTATTATTATATCGCGATATGGTTAAGCTGACAGGTTAACCTCTCAATATGTCAATATGTTGTTATGGTAGTTAATTTCCTTTTGTTTGAATAACTTTTTGTATTTTTGATAACTGGATTAGTTGAGAGGTTAAGTCTAGATCCTTCACTTTAACAAATTGTGAAGAAGAAATAATTTTTTATCATTTCTATCATTAATAAAATGGGAATCCATATGGCACCTGATTCCTTCGGTTCCATTATCTCAATACTCTTAATGAATTAGCGAGAACTAGGTAAATTCATTGAGCACTTGTGACCATCTATTGAATGACGACGCTGATACTTGATTGACATTGTCAAAATGTACATTGACATACATCAATGTATATTTTATACCCATATATGACAAGCAAGCGTAGCTTACGAGCATTTAGCTTACAATTAATCGTCTGATTATCTGTGTTACAATGACTGATTGAAAACTAAACGCTTGTATTAGAAGTAGGTCCACATCGGACTGCCAAGGTGGCCGTTGATTCCACGCCTGATTGCCTCCCAATGCGTTAGCTATTGAGTAACAGTTCAAATTGATCTCTTGTGTAACCGCTAAATATTTAAATTTTTTTATTAATATATACTCATATTAAACTGTACAGCCTTTGATAATCAACTCAACCAAATAACGGATTTAAGCCTCAAAAGTCCAAACCGAAGTTTACTAAAGATCGATGGAGCGTAGCGTATTGGGTATAAAGCTCAGTGACCGAATCCACAATACCATGATTCGGTCCAAGGTTGGTATTGCTAATGACATCGGTGTGGGCAATAACTCCGTCTGGCAAACCAATGGGCAACATTGGTTGAACGCATTTGGAAACTTGGACAAGAAACGTTACGCTGAGATTGGCGAAAATGAACGGGATTGTAAATGAAAGGCATTGTTAATTTTTTAAGGTATTATCAGATTTATTAAAAGCTCCTCTGCCTTTTGCGTTTATATTGCCAGCTGATCGGATTTGGTTGCTTGGTCGGAAAGAGTGTTATGGATTTTAAGAAATTGTCTATATTTGTCTTTTATTACGAACATGGCTAGAGCAATCAAGTTGTAATATTCTGCCGCTTGTTTATGTGAGTAAATTCTTATATGTGTACATATTGTTAGGCGTGAGTATATGTATGTATTTAAATACGCGATAATATGTCCTATAAAATTAAATTAACAAAATTTTATTATCGCAGGTCTAGTGAACGCATAGATAAGACTACTAACTAGCAATCGCGCTTAAGTAACACCCTGGCTAAACAATTGTTACTGTGATATAAAAATTACCTGATAATAATACGCAGTTTTCTAGAAGCTGCGCTACTTAGACTGAATTACGGTCATCCCCTATTCCTATTAGTACCAACTCAACTACCAGCCCTACTGCCAAGCTCCGTCATACTACTAAGAATAACTCATTGAAAACCCAATCACAGTTAACATTATACGAGACCAAAACACCAAGCAAAATGTAGTAACATTTCCACAGCCATTGGTAAACATCTTGCCCGTATTTACTAAAACATACCTCACTCACACACGGACAGGTAACTCATGGTGTTACGAAAACCTCATACGTTATACCAGTACATCACCGTCTCAAGGAAACGCTAATTTAGCGTGACCTCAATACAAAAATAGGTACACATGATAGACGAAAAAGTAATTACGAAGTGACAAATACGTGCGTTTATAATATTTCTGCCCACGTCGACCAACAAATAAAACGATGTAATCTCAGAGTAATTATTTGTTGAGTTATATACTTGTTGTAGTCTTATTTTTTTCTGTTACGTAACTTTTACTCTTGGTTGTCTATTTTATCTACGACTACTGTTAACACTGTTAACTGTTAAGTATTAACGATTTGAAGCTGAATTTACAAGAATACATATTCTTGTAAATTCTGCCGGATCGTAGGCAGTAAATTTAATAATCAACTACGCTAATAATACGCTCGTAATAAGTAATGGAAAATTTAATAACAGTGGTTCATAATAATTGATCTACAAATCTGTGGTCAGCTATATTAGATATAAACCAAAGACATAAGCTCTATTCAAAGGATATCAAATTCCTTTCGCTATAAACACCGATAGATCAGTTATTAAGAATCACTGTAACGAGAAATTAGAATTCCATATAATGTTCTCGTATTAACAAAGATTTAACGCGTTTTGTACTACACAGCCTCCATTAAAGTCGCTAAAATATGGAAGTGATAAGTATTTTACTTTATAATTTCTATAAAAGCGTAATGCGACACGAATCGATAAACATTTTCTGTGTTAAAAACCTACTGTATTATATATCAATACGTTGTGACCATAATATTGTCTTCTGTTTACGCGAATGTTTTTCATTGAAATTAAACTACTATATACGGATTTTATTGCGTTGTTTAGGTACAGTGTTAAATAAACAACGCGATAAAATTCGTATATAGTAGTTTAATTTCAACGTTGTAACCAGTCTTTTGAGAAACAAATTTCTTCTGAGTATAAGTAGTGCAGCTTTTTATTCGGATTCTTTCACGGCAGCAGCTGTACGTCTTTATAACTAGAACGCAGTTACTATGTTAATAAAAGTCATTCGAGAATCACTTTATTATACTTTCGCTATTTTCCAAACTTTGTTTTGCTAACCGAGATTTATATAAGGAATTTGTTTAACATTCTGAATAAAATAATTCGAATTTTAACGATGGTCGGCACAAACCTAACTAACTAGAGTTTATTATGACTAGCTATCTTTACTAAATAATATTTCTGCTTGATACATGACAGAAGAATATTTTTACGATAGCTCAGTGGGGAGACCTACAGACTACAATGTAGAGGGTCTCGGGTTCGAACTCACGTCGCGCACCTCTTTTCCGATTTCCGATTTTCGGAAGTTATATGACTTTTAGAAATTATGTGCGTATTGATTGACAATTATTGCTTGCTCCGTGCCTCGGAGAGCACGTTAAGCCGTCGGTCCTGGCTGCCATAAACATCTATGGCAGTCTTTATTGGGAATTCAGTGCCCTATAATATCCTGACACTGATCTAGACTTAGGGTATCGTTAGCGTTCGGGTTGGGGAGATCAGGTGGCAGCCGCTCCGTGTCAAAACTGATATCCAGTCAAATCCGGTTAGACTAGAAAAGCCAAGCGACTTGGGAATAATAAAGGCTAAGGAGAAGGAGAAGATTTGACAGAAGAATCTGAGTGTGGTCTCCTCATTTGAGCCAGTGTTTTAACGCCGCCAACTCGCGCTGGATCACCATGGTAGACTATAGCCTAACCTGTTTAAATACAGGGCTGATATTATATTTGTGCAAAGAATATTCAGATAGAATAATTTCATATGTTCATATTCATACCCAAGTAATCTCAATTCTATAATGACCAATAATATTAGAGCTGCGGCTACATAATAATTACACTCAACGTTAACCAATCAACACCCTAGAGAATTCTATACATCTGACTTATACCAAATAACAAAATTGGACTTGCCTTCCGGGAAATTAAACTGCGAAGCTAGAAAGCAAAAATGCCGAAGTTTCTGCGCAGTTTTTGTGACTGACTTTACTATTAGCATACGTTGCACATATGACAAAGAGAATTTATATGTATACATAGTTCACACCTATTTTTACACATCGGTAGACAGAAGTGTATGAAACTCACATTTTGTAATAAGAAAAAACTTTTTGTCGTCTCCTGAGCATAGCTCTAAAACCTGTGCTGTTACAAAGGTTTTCTTAATATATGAAACCAATAACACTTTGTTTCAAGAACGTCAAACCCGAAACTTCATGCTTAGCAGAACAAGGAACCTTATTTTCCTTTTCCTTTAAACTGAACGAAAACTAGCGACAAGATAGGTGTCGATAGTCTCGGTAACGATATCAATATCAGGTGCACTAACGTGTGGCGCCTGAACATAAGTGCATTACTACCGGCGAAATGCTGGCGTCGCATCGTTAATACGATTCACACCAATATCTAAATGTCACCACCTCACGTTAAAAATATGACTAACAACAAGAATATTTTAAAAGAAAAGAGAGTATCTACACTAATATTATAAAGCTAAAGAGTTTGTTTGTTTGTTTGGTTAAACGCGTTAATCTCAGGAACTACTGGTTTGAATTGAAAAAATCTTTTAGTGTTGGATAGCCCATATATCGAGGAAGGCTACATTACATCATACTATGACCAATAGAAGCAGAGCATCAATAAAAAATGTTGCAAAATTGGGCTAAAATCTCTTATGTGAAGCAGACGACGTTATGCGGGTCAGGTAGTATATAATATTTGTCAGGTTCCGTTTTCACCAGCTTTTCCTTTTAGTTTTCGTTAACCACTTAAACCGAATGTTATACATTAAGATTAAAGTACTGTATACGGATTCCATCGCGAATCATTTTAACAAAAACCAATTTAAGGTATTTTTAAACTACATATTTAAAATTACACTTTCTCTGAAGTTCCGGTTGCTTTCTTAGAACACAACAAGCTTTTCATCGCCATTAAAGGAAACAAGACAATTGATAGTTTTTAACTTACGTAAGGACAACTCTGCACCATATATTTAAGAAGTATAGATATAAATTAACAAGAACAAGAATACGAACAAACTTTTACATCGATCCCGAACAAATCAATTCAAAACAAATAAAATGTTTACGAACATAATCTTCGAAGTTCGTTACTGGTACCCACATAGGGATAGCGTTGTTAAGCTTCAACGTAACTTTGCTCGGATTTCTCGTCTTTAAAACAGCAGTACGTATTTGAATTGCATAGACGAGTTTATAATATTCATTACACATCGTAGAAGTTTCAAAGCGTTTTCGTTTGTTTCCTTTTTTTTTCTAGTTCTCAGTAGCGAGCTGAATATAAGGCAAAATCTTTTGCTTTTGCTGCTATTACATAAACTCGTCGGCCTCGATGGCGTAGTGGTTAGTGTAACCGACTGCCACGCCTGAGGTCGTGGGTTCGATTCCCGCACAAGTCAAACATTTGTGTGCATGAACATGGATGGTTGTCTTGGTCTGGGTGTTTCTATGTATAAAATGTATGTATTTACAAAAGAAAGTATATATGTATGTTTATCCATTGTCTAGTACCTACCCATAGTACAAGCTCTGCTTAGTTTGGGCTAGATGGTGTTGTGTGTATGTGGTGGAATATTTTTATTTATTAATTCTTATTTTAATTTAAATACTTTTGATTGCATGGATGATGTAGTGATATACTTGAACGCCATGCCACTGCTACTGCGCCGATTGTTATAGGTTCGATCCCCACATGGAACAAAATGTTGTGTAGTCCACAAATAGTTGTTCCGAGTTTAAGTGTTCTTTGTGTTCGTTGTCTGAAGCTCCTCGCGACATGGAATATATTAAGACCGATAAATTACTCTTAAAAAGGTTATTTAATTCTGGATGTTATTTAACTTATATTGATAATTATCGTAGTTATGATAGCTGTTTTTTTTTTACTTTAAATAGATTGACTTGCGCCAATTACACTATTTAATCACAATAATATACTATACATTTAAAATATAGCATTCAAGCGTTCTCCTTACGATACCTCATACATTCTTATAATAATACCTTCTATTTGAAGAAGTAAATCATCCTTTGTCCAATCTCACTTGTCCTGGATCAGCTCATAACTTTAAGGATCGAATAATTTTGAGGATCTTTAAATTGTTTGAGTATTTTGAATATGGAAATCAACTACGGATACACACGCGGTATGCATATGCGTAGGCAATCGCCCGCGACCGTTAACAAGAAAATGCGCTGGCAACTAAGGAGTTATTCGCCTGCCTGCTTCCACGACTTCTAAGAGACACTCGCTAGTAATAATAATAATAAACCGCAGGACAGCTTGTGGCGAGCTGAATGTGCGTGACGACACTGCGGTCCTGAATGGCTGATCCGGCTTGGTTTGCTGGGGTGGAACTTCAATAGCGTCCGTAGGACTATCAACTATAGATCGCTTTGGTCGGCCGGTTAGAGGGGGGCAGCTAGAGCAATATGCTTGGGGGTGGAAGTGTAGTCAGTTTCAGGGGCATAACTACAGGAAAATCTGCTCCGGGTCTCCGTGTAAGCCCCCCAAAGAGCCAGGTATTTTGCTAATATAATATGTTAGAAAATACCTGTGATAAGAGAAACATAATAATAATTAATTATTTATATCAAAATATCTGGATTCATAGACAGCATATAATAATTCATTAACATATCCATTATTACATTATCACACATAAAAATTAAAATAAAATTTTAATTTTTATGTATCACTATAAATATATAGTCTATTATTGTATTATTTCATTAACTAAATTAAATTACAATACATTAATAGGCTAGAATTATTAATTTTATTAGTTATAATAATACATGTTATATAATTTACATGAAAAAATTATTAGTATATAGTCATCTTTGTCTCTGGACATCCAGAATGCCTTCAACGCCTTGCCCTGGAGTTGTATTAGGGAGGCACTCATCTTCGCGCTCCACCGCCATTGTGGTGGAGCTGACAGAGGAGGGGCTCCGGCAGGGCGGCAGCTATGCGGGCGTCCTCCGGCAGGCCACTCAGGCTATGAGAGATAATCTCGCCGAGATGGGCCTCGCCGGAGGCGTCCACTTTAAGGTTGCCGCCACTGAAGCCAGAATTCTGGAGGTCCCAGGTGCCACCTCCGGCGACAAGGCGGACAGGGTAGCGGATAAACTCCGCTCCCTGTTCTCGCCTGAGGAGGTCAAGATCTCCCGCCCGGTGAAGTCCGCAGAAATGCGAGTAACCGGGCTGGACGACTCGGCCTCCTCCGAGGATGTCGCCGCTGCGGTGGCACAAGCCGGAGCCTGCCCCCTGGCGCAGGTCAGGGTGGGGGAGATGCGCCGCGGTGAGAGTGGCTTGTGCACGGTGGTTGTGCGCTGCCCCATCGCCGCGGCGAAGAAGGTGGCGGCCGGCCGTTTGCTGGTCGGGATGGTCTCGGCTCAGGTGAATCTCCTGGAGCCGAGGCCTAGGCGGTGCTACCGCTGCCTCGAACCGGGGCACGTGAGGCAGCAATGCACCGCCGAAACTGACCGCAGCGATCTCTGCTATCGCTGCGGTCAGCCCGGCCACAAGGCCGCCGCCTGCTCCGCCGCAAAACCTTCCTGCAGCCTCTGTTCTGCTGCAGGAAAGCCGGCGGAGCACCGGATGGGGAGCAAATCTTGCTCCCCACCGAAACGACGTAGGGCCAGAGGGGCGGTCGCCGGGACTCCGGCCGCCCCGGCCCCGTCCCAAGCAGGGAGCAGTACGGAGGCGATGGACACCTAATATTAATTATGGCCCATCGCCTCCTACAGGTGAATATTAACCACTCCGCCAGGGCGCAGGATATCTCGCTGCAGCACATGGCGGAGTGGTCAATAGACATCGCCGTGGTCGCCGAGCCTTACTGCGTCCCCAGCCGAAACAACTGGTTTGGGGACCTCGGAGGCTCGGCGGCCATTGTTTCGTCCGGTCCCTCGCTCCTGGTGATGACAGACAGGGGCGAGGGATATATATGTGTTGATTGGTAGGGAACCGTCCTGATCGGGGTGTACTTTTCTCCGAACCGGCGCCTCGCCGAGTTTGAGCAATTTTTGGGCGCGGTGGGGGCCGTTATTAACCGGTACCCATCGCGTCCGGTCGTGGTGGCGGGGGACTTCAATGCCAAATCAACGGCTTGGGGATCCCCTGTCACCGACGCTCGCGGCGACGCGCTGGAGGAGTGGGCGATTGCGACCGGTCTCGTGGTTCTTAACCGGGGATCGGTCGCCACGTGCGTGCGCTGGCAGGGCGAGTCCATTGTGGACATTTCGTTCGCAAGCCCTGCCGTAGCGCGCCGCGTCCGGGACTGGCAAGTGCTGGTCGAGGCGGAGTCACTGTCGGACCACCGTTACGTGCGGTTCGACATCTCCGCCTCGCCGGCGATCCCGGACGATCGCCCCAGGAGAGTGCACACCCCGTCGTCCCCACGATGGGCGTTGAAACGTCTCAACGTAGACGTGCTGGTGGAAGCCTCCATCGTCCAGGCCTGGACCCCAATGGGCGAAGGGCCTGTGGAGGTTGAGCTAGAGGCGGAGTGGTTCCGGGGCGCGATGACGCGGATTTGCGACGCGTCGATGCCCCGGGCCAGTGCTCGACCTCCTAGGCGTCAGGTGTACTGGTGGTCCGATGACATAAGTCAAAAACGCGCCGCGTGCATCGCGGCGCGTCGCCAGTACACTAGGTACCGCCGACGGAGGCGGTACCGTGACCCGACCGTGGAGGCACGGCTGCGGGGCGAATACGTACAGCGGAAGTACGCCCTGCAGTCCGCCATCAGCGAGGCCAAAGCCCAAAGATGGGAAGAGTTCCTGGGGACTCTCGAGGCAGACCCGTGGGGCCGTCCGTACAAGGCGGTCAGGGGCAAGTTGCGCCCCTGGGCCCCACCGGTCACCGAGAGTCTCCAGCCCCGGCAATTAGAGGAGGTGATCTCCGCTCTCTTTCCTTCGAGAGCGGAGCACACGCCTCCCGAAATGGCGCCGCCCGATAATGAGGAGGGCGGTGCCGATGCCGGGGCGCCAGAGGTAACAATGGCGGAGCTCGGCGCGGCAATGGTTCGGCACCGGGGCAAAAACACCGCCCCGGGGCCGGACGGAATTCCTGGCCGCGCCTGGGTTTTGGCCTACGGCGCCCTAGGGGTCCGGCTCCTCAGGCTGTTTAGCGCCTGTTTGGAGTCGGGACGGTTCCCTGCCATGTGGAAGACGGGTAAGCTGGTCCTCCTGAGAAAGGAGGGCCGCCCCGCGGACTCTCCCTCCGCGTACCGCCCCATAGTGCTGTTGGATGAGGTGGGCAAGCTCTTTGAGCGTATAGTGGTTGCCCGCCTCTCCAGGCACCTGGTGCGGGTGGGCCCCGACTTGTCCGAACGGCAATTCGGATTCCGAGAGGGCCGATCGACGATTGACGCGATCAGTCGCGTCAAGGCCCTCTCGGATGAGGTGGTCGCCTCGCGTGGGGTGGTGTTGGCGGTGTCCTTGGACATCGCCAACGCGTTCAACACCCTGCCGTGGGCGACTATTAGGGAGGCGCTCCGATTTCATGGAGTGCCTCCCTATTTGCGCCAAATAGTCGGGGACTACCTGCACCAGAGGAGTGTGTTCTGTGTGGGGCGGAACGGAGAGACGTTCCGGAGGGAGGTGTCGTGCGGTGTTCCGCAGGGTTCCGTTCTTGGACCGATCCTGTGGAACATCGGCTACGACTGGGTGCTGCGGGGCGCCCTACCCCCGGGCGTCGGCGTAACTTGGACGCCGACGACACGCTGGTCACGGCCCGGGGAGAGGATTACGGGGCAGCTGCCCGTCTTGCCACGGCAGGGGTGGCCCTGGTTGTCGGTAGAATTAGGATGTTGGGACTGGAGGTGGCGCTGTAAAAAGTCCGAGGCCCTGTTATTTCATGGGCCTCGGCGGGCGCCGCCACCAGATGCCCACATCATAGTTGGAGGGGTCCGCATCGGGGTGGAGCCGAGTATGAAATACTTGGGGCTCCACCTCGACGGCCGCTGGAACTTTCGCGTCCATTTTAACCGCCTGGCCCCCCGGCTGATGTCGGCGGCGGGAGCGCTTAGCTCTCTGCTGCCGAATATCGGAGGGCCGAGTGTCGTCTGCCACCGCCTCTATTTGGGGGTGGTGCGGTCGATGGCCCTTTACGGGTCGCCCATTTGGGCCGGCGCCCTCGATCGCCGAAACATCGCCCTCTTGAGAAAACCTCAGAGGGCGATGGCGATCAGGGTGTCGCGGGCGTACCGCACCGTCTCCTTTGAGGCGGCGTGCGTCCTGGCGGCATCGCCGCCCTGGGATTTGGAGGCGGAGGTCCAAGCGTCGGTGTATCACTGGCGCGTGGACCTCCGGCTCCATGGTGAGGAACCCACTCACGGGGCGGTGGAGACGCGAAGGTCCCAGGCTCGACTGGTCCTCGAGGCCAAGTGGGAGGAGCGACTGGCCCAGCCCCGCTACGGGGTGAGGACAGTCGAGGCTGTCCGTCCGGTGTTAAGGCAATGGACGGACAGACGGCGCGGACCGCTCACCTACCGGCTTACTCAGGTGCTCTCCGGACACGGCTGTTTCGGAGAGTACCTGTGCAAGATAGCCGGTAGGGAGCCGACAACCAGGTGTCACCACTGCGAGGAGTGCGACCGGGACACAGCGCAGCACACGCTGGAGGAGTGTCCAGCGTGGGCCGAGGAGCGCTGTGCCCTGGTCGCCGTGATTGGCCCCGACCTCTCGTTGCCGACCGTCGTATCCATGATGGTCGGCGACGACAGGTGCTGGGGTGCAATGAGGTCCTTCTGCGAGGCTGTCATCTCGCAGAAGGAGGCGGCGGAGCGGGGGCGTGAGGAAGATCCTTACGCCCCGGAAATCCGCCGCCGGAGGAGGGGGCGCAGGAGACGCGCTTATGTCGCTCTCCTGCCCCCCACCTAAGGGTTCTGGGTGGCAAGGCCTCAGGGGACCCTGCCACCCGTGAGTAAGAACCCATAGAGGGCGCGCGCGGTGTTCCCGCGCGCCTTCTAACGTCGAAAGGGGAGAGCAGTGAATTGCTCTCCCCCGGGGATGAGAGGAGGTCGGGTCCGATTTACCCGGCCGGCACCCACACGGGGGGGCCTGCTATGGATGAATCTTTTTAGACTCCCAACTGGCCCCCCCATTGGGTGAGAGAGGGAACACCCCAGGTTTTTTTAGTGGGTATACCAGCAGTAGGCTGGTGAGTCCCACACGCCCCGCCGGTGCCGTCCCCTAGCCGGCGGGTAGTGCATCAAGCATTTTTTCCTGGGTATCAAAAAAAAAAAAAAAAGGGAGGCACTCATCTTTCATCGAGTGCCGACCTACCTCAGCCGCATTGTCGAGGCATATTTATTAAAGAGGGTAGTCGTCTACCCGGGTCACGATGGTTGGAGTTGGCGAGAGATGTCGTACGGTGTTCCACAGGGATCGGTTCTGGGTCCTGTGGAACATCGGTTACGACTGGGTGCTGCGACGTGCGCTTCTCCGTGGCGTCGGCATCATTTGTTACGCCGACGACACGCTTGTCATGGCGAGGGGTAAGTCGCACCGGGCGGCGGCCATACTGGCGACCGCTGAGATCGCACAAGTCGTCAATCGTTTCCGACGGTTGGGCCTCGAGGTGGCCCTGTCCAAGTCCGAGGCCGTTTGTTTCCACGGCCCTCGGAACCAGCCACCTCCAGGGGCTCATATCAGGGTAGGAGAGGTCCGCATCGGCGTCGAGTCAACCCTAAAGTATTTAGGTCTCTTGCTCGACAGCCGATGGGACTTTACAGCCCATTTTCGTCGTTTGGCCCCCATTCTTTGGGACGCTGCAGGTGCGCGCTCGCGCGCCTGCTGCCCTACCCAGGGAGGCCAAACATCTACTGCCGGAGGCTCTACAAGGGGGTCGTGTGGTCCATGGCCCTTTACGGAGCCCCAGTTTGGGCAGACAACCTGACGGCCCGAAACATTTCGGCGTTTCGTGTGCCACTGCGCGCCATGGCCGTCAGGTTGATTAGAGGTTACCGTACAATCTCGTTCGAGGCTGCGAGCCTCCTCGCCGAATCGATGTCATGGGACCTGGAAGCGGCGCTCCTGTCGTCGCTCTACCGTTAGCGCCAGGAGGCGTTAGCTCGGAGCTAAGGACCTGTTCTTCCCGCGGTGGAGGCGGCCAGGTCCGAGCTCCAACAGGTCCTAGTGGAGAAGTGAAAGGAGCGACTTGTGCACCCCAGTGCCAGGCACGCCACGATCGTGACGGTAAGTCCCGTGTTTGACGAGTGGCTAGAAAGGCGGCGTGGCACCCTCACCTTTCAGCTGTCACAGGTAATGACTGGCCACGGTTGTTTCGACCAGTTCCTGTGTCGCATAGGCCGGCAAGAGACGCCCAGTTGTCACCACTGTGGTAACTGCCGCGACGTTGTCGAGGACACGGCGCTGCACACTTTAACGGATTGCCCCGCCTGGGTCCGGAGTGAGAGGTCATGGAACGCCGTCACCTCCTTCTATGACAAAAATGATTTATATCAAGTAGGCGGCAGAGTGGGAGAGGGAGCGCTTAAACCTTCTCCCCAACCGCAGAGGCGCGAGGGCGCGAGATGACCACCAACCACCCTGAGGTTTGACTTGTGGGTGATGGGCTTCGTGGGCTTGCCCGCCATCCGATCAGCACCAGGTCCGAGAGGCGGCGTGCGTGTTCCCACGCGCGCCTCTGTGTCGAGTCCATCTCTTCTAGGAGGGAGACATCCCCTCTCTCTACGACTAGTCCAGTTTATGATATAGCGTTCCCCTACACCAACCGTCAAGGTTATATTAGGTGGAGCCACTGTACCTTCCAGTGCCCGAGAGCACCTTCCGGTACCAGTTATAGACAGGTCTTGTCCCCAAATCTCGACTTTCTCCACCCTAACCTTAGAGATTCGGTTCTCGTAAGTGAGCTACCTAGTGCCCAAGTGACATACCTATTATCCAGATAGGTACCGGTGCAATAAAGCCGCTTACCCGCAACTCTGGGCGTTGCTAACGAAAACCTCGCTGAAGCAGACGGAGAAGCTGCCTCCCATATCTACAGTATGGTACCGGAGCTGTGTAAGGCACGCTCATTTCCTGACCATACGCCTACCCAAATAGGCCTACAAGACGGGTGTGGCCCGAGTCACTCCAGCTATGACTCTTACTTGCTGAGCAGGCAAGCACCCGAGATGCGTTGCGGTAGTGAAAACACACTGCCATTTCGCTAAAGACAACTCCGTGCCTCACGCGACCGACTGTTTCGCACTAGCCGTGTCTAAGTCCGACGCTCGAACGCCACGTGCTCGCCGAGCAACGAAAATGTCGTCCTCAGTGGCTAACCACATACCCCTGCGAGTCCAACACCAATGTTAGGCACTGCGCACTCTAATCAACGCGGTCGATAGAACACGCCTTTCGAGGCGCAGTGGGCTTCCTGACCCCGCAGTACCCTGGTCCAAAGGGGGAGACCGGTAGTTCTTTAGATAGTTTAATAATAATTTTAAAATGAAATTACATTGTAGTTAAACACACAGTCTTATTGCTATACACGATGACAGTATACATTAACTACAATAATGGTGGGTGGAGTACTGTTCTCCTAGATAGGCTACTAAGCAGCCTGTGTTAAGGAGTTACAGTGCCGGTCCCCTACTGGTTGTCGAATTTTATCGGTACACGTCATACATGCCAAGTTTTGTACATAGTTAAAAATGTATGGTCTACACAAAGGCATTTCTTATATTTAAATTAGTGTGCAGTCTTGTATGTGAATTGGTGTGTGCGTGTGTGTGTGTTTGTGTATGTGTATATGTGTGTGTGTGTGTGTGTGTGTGTGTGTGTATTTGTAAATGTGTTGTCACTTTATTACCAGGATTTCAGTTTCAACATAATTCAAGGTTAATAGGTATTTCATAACAGTTTTTTTGCAAGTGAAATAAGCCAAACCGTACACAGGACAAATTGCATTAATTTTGTTATACAAAAATGGTCCAAGATAGATGGCAAATTTCTTAATAAACGAGGTATGTGCGTGTGAAATAGTGCAAATTTTATCTTTTCTTCGTTTTGTAATTATCTTAAATGGCGTTCGGCGGTGTTGGAGCATAACTATCTGTAAGATATAAAGTTGCCTTACATTGAGTACGTTCCACGATTTATAAAGTTCGTTTGTTGGGAACAAGATCGGCCGAAATGTAGCAACCTTTAAAATAGCTCTATGAGCTATCTCTAGCGGCATCATTATAGTTTTTCCTGCAACCCCCCAGCAAGAGATACAGTAAACAATAATAGACTGACAAAGTGCATGATATACGTTTCGTATAATGAAAGAATTAGCTACATATCGCAGAGTTTTAAATATGTAGATTAGCTTTCTGATACGGCCTGAAAGGATATTGATGTAGTGCCTAAAATTTAAGTGTTTGTCTAGGACTATTCCAAGATACTTGATCTCACTAACCGAAGTTATGGCTGGGCATCTGCATGGAGATTCTAGTTCGGTGGGAGAACGATGAGCAACTATAGTTATAGGCTTTCTTGGTTGTGATAATTTATTAAGAGAAAAGGAGATGAAATTAGTTTTAGATGCGTTTAGCGTCAGTGTATGTGAGTAGAGCCACTTTAAGACAGAATTGAAGCCATTTTATGCAATAGTTTGTAGTTCCGACCATGAGTCTGAGACAAATGTGAGGGCAGTATCGTCTGCGAAGGAAACAATTTTCCCATTATGGATATTGAGATCACAGAGGTCGTTAATGAACACAAGAAATAATGTAGGGCCTAAAATACTCCCTTGTGGGACGCCGTAGTATATGGGATGCTCATCGCTTTTATGGTTGTCAATAGTAACGATTTGTGTCCGGCCAGTGAGGTAGTTTCTGAATAGCTCGAGTGGAAGGCCTCTGACTCCAATGTCTTCTAATTTGTGTAAAAGAGTTGGAATCGGGACGGTGTCGAAGGCCTTTGCGAGATCCAAGAATATAGTTAGCACCTTCCTATGCGAGTTTAAATTTTTCACAATGTGAGTTAATAAGTCGTGAATTGCGTCACTCGTCGATGTTTGTTTTCGAAAGCCATATTGTTGTGGGGATAGTAATTTAAAGTGTTCCAAATACTTAGTCAACCTTTTATTGATAAGTCGTTCCAGTATTTTTGAAAAAGCGCTCAATACTGCTATTGGACGGTAGTTGTTTGGTAGGTTGCTATTGCCGGCTTTGAAAATGGGGTGGATAATTGCTTTCTTAAACGACGTGGGAAAGATACCCCTTTGAAAACAGGTATTAAAATGTGACTCAGTATAGGCGCAAGAACCTGGGCATAGCGTTTAATGTACGTTAGAGGGATGTCGTCCCATCCTGTGGCTGCACTTATCCTTAACGAGTTAATGGTTACAATAACTTCATCAGAATCTGTCAATTCTAGAACAAAGGAATTTAAGTGTTTGGAAGTGCGGATGTGTGTTGAAGTGTGGTTCAGACCTAAGTTATCAGCGAGGGTTTTACCAACATTTATGAAAAACTGGTTTACCTCATTGCAAGACTGGTATGGGGATGGACAGAGGGATAATAATTGAGTTAAAGAGTGTTTTGGTTTTAGTGTATTGGTTATTGTTTTTATTGTATCCCAAAGCTTTTTAGGGTTTTGACTTGCCTTATTCAGTTGCTGAGAATCGAATCGCCTTTTAGCTTTCTTTAAGATAGTTGTGCAAAAATTTCTGTATCGTTTGTAGGTGATGAGCAGTATGATGTTATCTGGGGATTGCTTATGTTTTTTATGAAGTGTGTCTCGATTTCGTATACATCGTAGTAAACCTGGGGTTATCCACGGTTTAAGTGTCTTCTTCTTAGCAGGTACTCTGATAAATGATGTACATTGGGCTATGGCGGATTTAGCTACACGTATTAAGGCATCTACTGCATTATTGGGGTCTGGAATAGAGAAGAGAAAGGTAAAGTCTAAGTTCTGCATAAGGATGTCGAGAGCCTCGTAGTCAACCCTAGTTGTTGTTTTAAGCGAGTTCGATTTTAATTTATCTTTAGTGATACAAAGCAGAGATGGATAATGATCCGTCACCGCTGAGTCATAAATGAGAGTAATTATTTTAGACTTTGTTCGTACCATTACGTGGTCCAAGCAATTTTTACCCCTTGTGGGATAAGTATGTGCAGGTAAAAAGCCATGGAAGGCCAAGTTCGTGAGATATAATTGTGACCGTGTGTCTAAAGTTTCTGGTTTGATGTCGATGTTGGTGTCGCCTGTTATAATAACTGATTTGTAGTTGTTGAGGGATGGAAGTATATTATCAAGTGCACAGAGAAACGTGTGAATATTGTCAAATGAGGGCGAGCGGTAGATACAAATTATTGCTATCTCAGAGTTTAATTTTATAATCAGGCCTGAGGCGGAGTCGTTAAGTTCTGCTTCTTCGTACGTATGTATTAAGGTATCTTTGACGTACACAACGACACCATCACTCTGATTTACATGTTTGGAGGTTATGTGTGTAACGTAGTTTTGTAGTACGGGAATACAGGCGTTGCTATTGCACGATAACCAGCATTCCGTCAAAACCAGTAGATCGCAGTCTAGGTCAATGCGCTGTAGTAGTGTTAGTAGGTCTAAGTAATTACGATTTATGGATCGAATATTTTGCGTAAGAATCTTAAGAAAAGTGTTAGGATATTTTATATATGTTTTCGTTTGTTCTGGGGTACATAGCTGGGATTCTGATACAGAAAAATAGTCAACATCTTCGATAAAATCGTTAATATTAGTCATTTTGAGATAAGGAAAAGCTAATTAAAGGTTGATTGAAACTGTAAAAAATATTTAAGGCGAGAGTAAATATATTTAATGAAAAAGGCGCGGGCGAGTTATTTGTTATGGTAGTGTATTGCGTATATAAAAGTTGCATACTGTAATACTTTGGAATTGCTTTGATTAAGCGTGAAAAATAGGGATGTAATGTTGCATGGGTTCTGTATTGTGTGTGTGGATGGTAGAGTGCATTAACCTAGTAACAATAATATAGAAAGAATAGTGATGACATGCATTGAAAATAAGTTTAAAAGTTGAAGAGAACAGAAATAATTTTAGAACTAGTCATGCGATAGCTAGGCTGGAGAGCTCTTTTAATTGTGACTCATTCTTGACCACAATAGTTTGGCTGTTCTGGTCTCTTTTCACCATGACACTTCCATTGTTTGTCCAGCAATATTGGTATTTGTTGTCCTTAGCAAAACCTCGAGCAATGTAGAAGAGGCGCTTGGAGTTGGTGGTCAGTTGTTCCGCAATGTAAACTGGTACTGTTGGGGCCACTATGCCCATATGAGATGAGTTTACTTTATTATTGGGTGTCGCTTTATTATAATCTTTAACAGCCGATAGGAAGTTACTTTTGGTGAGACTATTTGTGAACTCAACTATCAATGCTGAGCGAGGATTTTCTCTTTTGGACGGTTGTCGTATCACATCGCGTACATCAGATACTTGTAAGCTCGCATTGATAATTTTAGATAGGTCCAGCAACGCATCGTATAGCATTTTCTTTGTTTCGTTCGATCTTTTTGGTACATTTCTGATTTCAATGCTAGTTTTAACAAGTGAGTGGTCGAATGACTCCAGCTTCTCTTCCACCGCTGCTAATTTGATCGCCATGGTGTTACGCTCCTTTTCTAGACAGGTGATTTTATTATCCAGAGAGGCCAGTTGCTCAGTTACATATGTCATTGATTTTTCTATCTCCGTATTAGTTTGTTCGATCTTGGTGTTGATGGTTTTTATGTCTATTATATGAGTCTCTAGTTGGTCGAGGCGTGTATTTTGTAAGCTCAGCATATTGTTAATCATTTCTCTAATCTTTTGCTTGAAGTCGGCCAAGTTGTCTTTGGTAATATCGTATTCACCGGACGGGCAGCGGCGTTTAGTCCTTTGAGTAATATTTGTTGTGCTTATATTTTTTGTAGAATACATTTCTTCTGCACATAGCTGTTGAATGTCCGATTCCGAACGAGAAGGAATATGTTGATTAGGAGGTGTGCGGGCCAGTTTAGACATTGTTGCTTTTGGTACACTTTATTTTATAATTTAAGTCGAAATTAATCCACAAAAAGTGCTGCGACCTAACGTGGATTCGAACATCAGCCACCGCCCCTACGCTCACTTCGCCAACAAACTGTGTTTACAGTTTGGCGAGTTTGTAAACAATGTAACACATTTTAATTTTATGGAAATAAACGCAATTAAAAAAAAAAAACTTAAGGCAGCGTGCTTATCCACTCAGCTACGTCGACTCTTATGAGGAGCGTGAATATGTCGATCTTTTGTTGCAACAAGCTTGGAAGAGTAAAAGTGACTTCTATTTGTTTGTTTGGTATGCAAGGTCAAATTGGCGGAGTCACTGTTCGACACGGCACATCACAACTTTTAAATTTTTTACGTTATTTAATTGTTTCTTTGTTTTTTGCCACTTTAGTGTTATTGTTTGTTAATTATAAAAGTTGATTAAGGTTCCTTGCGTTTTATAACACGAATTAACTCAGATTCGTCACTGAGAGTACATGGTTTACTCGTTTAAATTGTTTTAAAAGTTTAAAACACAGGGAGCACGTAAAACACGACCGTTCGCTGGCGCGGTCCGGGCGGGGGGGACTTCTCCCCCCAAAACCCTATCTACTCGGTCTATAGGTGATTGAGTGCCTAAAAGGTAGGTCTCTTCGTGTAGTGTCCTGCCGTTTCATACGACGGGCCGAAACCTCGGCGGGGTCGCGACCGCATGTGCAAGTGATTTGCGAGGCCCCATCGATAGCGGTTTTGTCGAGGAACACCGTGGTAGGTTAAGTCGGTGTTTCGGGAGGTCCATTATCATCATATCAACATGTTTCTTTTACCCCGGTGAGTCCGACATAACCCCTTCGCCCGCCCCCGCGGAGAGGGAAGCATTAAAGCATACCGCCAAGTAATTAAAAAAAGTTGTTGGTAGGTAGGAAATGGAGCTTAATGCACGTGGGCCGATCATGTTGAAACCCACGCGTTCATATTATTTCAATATAAGCATGGACTTTATCTAATATACAGACTACTTATTATCCTTTCCTGCATTTAAAAATATACTCCAGTACACTCCTACATACCTTATCTACTGGAAATCGTACTTAAGGTAATGAATATATTGAATGCTAGCTATCCGTGCTGCTTGACTCTGGTATATCCTACAACAACGCATACTGGGTTCAGAGGTCTATATGTTAATACAGGCCATGATCTACCTGGAAGCAAAGTTGCCCTCAAATCTGTTCAGTGGTTTATGCGTGATTGAGTAACAACCAAAAGCCCAAACATATTTGCAAACTTTTCTATTTATAATATTAGCAGCTATGACAAATTCCGTTTATATCACGTTTCTTTTTAAATTTTAAAACTTTTACTTTTACATGCGTTAATATTTGCACAGCTAAATAAACTGTTTATCTAAGGTAATAAGATATTCAAAGAAGATAATTTAGTTCTGGAGCACTTCTAAACATTTTTCACGACGCTTAATTAACATTTGTATACCGAACTGTGAAAATCCGAAATTATCTGTCCTTATCTTGCAAGCATTTCGAAATCTCTGAATCTATTACAATTGCCACGATTGTTTTCCTGTTAGGCTTTGTTTTAAATATAGCCAATTATTACGTCCTATAGTATTGTAAACTACCATGAACTTACGATTTACAGTTATCTATATATTAATACGTGAAGCAAAAACTTTGTACCCCTTTTTACGGAAATTGCGCGGATGGAGGAGTATGAAATTTAGCACAGTTAAAGTTTATATGAGGAAGGAGTGGCGAATCTTAATATTTTTATAAAATATGCATTAGAAATACATAAAATTAATGAAAATACACTACACGCACACAACCATGCATTTGACACACGCAGTCGAATCGCGTTCGTAGTATTTCGGCATTGTTCGTCTGACGTCGTACAATTCTTCGTGACTATGGTTACATATCCCTTATTTAGGTATATGTAATAAAGAAAAAATACAAAGTAGCAAGCTTAGCAATATTATCAATGAAAAAGAGAATTTAGAAAGATAGGTAAATTAACCTGTATAGCCTTGACGATATCTAAATGAAATGTGATTATAAGAGTAAAGTTATAGACAATAAAACCTTAATAACGATCAAACTTAAAATTTAAATCAGTTATGGTCGAATTTTGACCACTAGGCGACCGCTCGTTATTTTAAATAGGTATTTGATATTTATTATTTTATAACTAGCTACTAAACGACGTGTGATGCAAAGTTTCTTACATTTTTTGTCAGGATCTTTTCAAGAGTAAATACCACAGCTTCCCAGGGAATTACTGTAATCGAATAAATAGTTTTAAACGCATGAGTTACAAACAAACAGACATTAATTTATTACATAGATGACAAAATTCATGTTTTTATTTAAAGATGTCTAAAACGATAAGTTATTTTTGATTCGTGCCTAGTTGCCAAACTTTGAACAATGTTGGGAGAAACATCCAAAACTCTTTGAAAGCACCTCTTTCTTGAGTGTGTTTGATGTAAATGAGTAATTTCTTGTTAACAAAATGAGATAACTTTCTGAACGCTCGTTACGTATACGAACATAAATTTGAAATGAAATATAATTTTATATCAATAAGCATACAGGATTATGTTGAAAGCTTTTAGACCTTAGACCTTAAAGTCATGAACCAAGTTGAGCTTATGAGGTTAAACTTTCTTCATTCAATTTATTGTGTAGTCTAACAAGCGGCTGTAATTCAATGGCTAAGGTATCATGTTTGGGATTACATGCATAACTAAACCTATTATGCAGTCAGCACTAGCAGGCTATATAGGAATCTGAAATTAACTTCTCCTAGTATAGTGAGTATTTAACTTAGAGGGGAATGAGACTCGAAAACTTGTAATAAAATTTTTATGCCATTAATATTGATCAATTATTATAGCTATTTCTCTGGTGGCTAAGATAATATATAATAAAACAGAAGATTTATTCCTTGAATAAAACTTGTTATAAGACCAGTGTTTAATAAGAACTGGACTACGCGCATTTAAAACACAAAGAAATCGTAGCAACTTCGTAGAACAGATCACAAAGGTCTGTAGAAGTTCTACGAATTTGCTACGGTTTCTTTGTAGACTTTAGAAGCTACGCTTATAATTACAGAGCAAGGTTGGTTTTATAAGGTATTTTTATACTACGATGCTTGCTTACTGTAAGCATCCTATCAAACGGTAAACGCTTGTCGTAGCCTTTATTCTGCGACAGTAAGCATCATCAAGCACGTGGTACAACTCCGTCAAAAAGGTAATCGCTATGCTTGCAAAGACAAAAGATTGCTTGGTCTTCCCTGCAGTGAGCAGTATGAGCACACCGTAGTCGGATAATTCTTTCTAATGCAGGCTCGTTGCAAGACAGGTTGTTTGCCTGTGAACTCTTATAAAACAGAGGCTGGTCCCCAATTGTCTCAGTTGGAGTGAGAACCGAAAGCAAAGTTCAACTGAGGATTTTACTACTCTCTCTTGTAATCATGTAATTTTTTTAAAGATTGCATCTTATATATGTAAACATATTATTTAGTGTATCGATAACTCAAATAGTAAAGTATTATTACCTTGCTTCATCTCTCTGCGCCACTCGGTCAACGATGCAGTAACTCTTGGTCAATAATATTTATATAGTAATAAAGAAATTTTGAAATCGACTTGAAATCACGATACTTAAAACAGTTATCTCACCGCTCTTCCAATAATCTACTTCTATCTAAATGCTAGTAGGTGCTCCAGAACACTCCAAAGCTTGAACGTATCATGTTTGAGACGCTTGTTACGCCAACTTTGGCTTCCTCACTATCTAGCCACCTAAGTACCTGCCGTAGTGACACATGCCGCGCAGGTACAGCTTAGTTGGGCCTTTCTAGACTTATCAACTTTGACGTTACACACTCTGTTATAGATATATATGGCAAGACTTTGCCCACTGCTTCGCTCGTGTAAATGATACGTTAGTTTAGATTAGTATCAATCGTTTTTACTTGGCGAATTATGTCCTTTTCTGTTCTCCTGACAAAGACATGATGATCAGTCGCGTAGTTAAGGCATGACAGAGTCACAAGCAAACAAAGAAATATATTAACTCACATTCGTATTTATAATATTAGTTGGATTTTCATTTTATTTGAAGAATATAGATTACTTACTTATTTACGACATTAATTTGATAATATAATTATGATTAATATTAAAATATGATAAATACGATTCATTAACGTAGTCTTCATTAAAATTATTTTGATGTTGACTATGGGTATATAAGTATTTATTACCTAATACATGTAAAAGCAGATGTTAAAGAGAATTACATATTTCTGCAAAGAAGTATTACCTTATTCTTTTTCTGCCACATAAATATTTTTTATTTTGCACGTAGCTAGTAATATTCTGAAGTCTGTATCTGGAGTTATTCGTTTTCTATAGATTAATCGAAGCTATTATAGTATAATACATTTTATTTGTAATAGGTTTGGTATTATTCACGTACAATTATTTTATTTATATATTGTACAAATATGAATATAAGAATCTACCAAGTATTTTACACCTGAGACCTAGTGGCGGATTTTGGCATAATATTGTATTTTCTGTCGCCATTACATTCATCATTGTAAATGTAATACGACTATCGCTAAATGCATTGTCCAACAGCTACCATCTGTAAGCCTGATACAGCATGTTTTACTACCGGCTGTTTCCATGGCACTTAACGCTTAGGACTATGCGATCTATTCATATAGTAATGGCTCTTCCTACGTTTTGCATGTAAGCACGAAACGCACTCTTTTAATAGACCTAATTAGACGTCATATCAAAACCATTCATGCTCATTTTTCGTTTAGCCTAATATAGGGTATTAAATGTTACTATGTCAATATTAAAGTCATATCGCAATATTTAACATTAAAAACAATACATTTCGCAGATAAACGCAAGATTTTAACATCGCGGTTACACTGATATTAAAGAAAATCCTAGTGTATTTTAGTCCGAGAAAAAGCCCGTATACACTACTGCGTCGTAATGGTAAATTTATATTATGATATGACGCCCACTTGAATATTTAGATACTAAATATGGTACTGTGATACTAAAACTTGAAATGCAATTTAGTCCTAGCTCACAGACACAGACCGAACTTGGCTTTTGTGTATTATAAATAAGTTTTGAGGACGACGAAGGAAATTCGCATTTCCAGAGCTAGAGTAGTTGTTGTTTGTATTTATAGACATACTTAAAAACATTTACTGAAAGATCGGTCATAAGAAAACTGTTTATAAGATTATACGATGTCGTGATAGAATTTCACTATACTGAAGTCAGCTATGCCGCGCCGCTAACTTATTGCATACGCCACTTTACAGGTGTCCCAGAAGTCGACGTCAAGCCGGAATCAGGTAACAGTAACAGTTATAATAGCTATCAGGAAAAATATCGTTATATATTTTAAAAATTATAGGCACTTTATAAAAACAAAACATTGTATACCTTGTGACGACCTTCACTCCAGTTACTACAGTTTTATTTTTATTTTTGTTTTGTAATCTCGAATAATCGATAAAAATCGAAAGCTTGAAGAAACTTGTATTTTTCTGATAGCTATTATAACAGCCTGTTACCTAATTCCGGCTTGATGTCGATTTCTGGGACATTCTGTATATAATAAGTTTGTGCTACATTAAAACTTAAATCCAAATATGATAAAAAATTTATATATTGAAATTAAACTACTATATACGGATTTTATCGCGTTGTTTATTTAACACTCTATTACATAATTTAGAAACTGTTACACTTATAGTAGTGTGCTATGTTAGCTACCGTGGGAATGTCTTTGTTTCAGAGAGCCCACGGGATCTGTGACAAGAAACACCTGGACGCTGAGCGTCAACATGTCAAGCAAGTACTGCAAGACAACAAGCTCCAACAGCCGCGCCGCTGTCACAGATCCCGAGAAAAGCCAGCCACAGTCGAGCGCCAGCCTGCTATACTGCCTTATGTAAGGAGTGTCACTGACAAGATTGGCTACATCTTGAAGCGAGCTTCAATCAACACATACTTCAAGCCGCCAACTAAAATAAGTCAATTTTTACCATTCATCAAGTGCCAATTACCTTTACAAGATGCAGGGGTCTATAAAATAGATTGTGACTGCGGACTCTCATACATTGATCAAACCAAGAGAAGCATAGGCACCCGCATAAAAGAACACATAGCTGATGCAAAACACAAACGCTCGTTGAAATCTGCTGTGTGTGAACATGTACAACAGGGGACCAACCACTACCTGAGATTTGACAAACCACAGATTCTCGGTAAAGAACACCGATTCCTATCAAGGATGCTTCGCAAGGCTATTGAAATCAAAAAATATCAAAATTTCAATAGAGAAGATGGTTGGAATGTACCACCAGCTTGGGATCCAGTACTTCAAATAGTCAAACCCAAGAAGAAACAAACCACAGCTAGACTTCATGATACTTTGAGCTCATTCTGCATAAATAGAAACACTAATAACTAAATTATGTTCGGGTACTTTGAAATAACTACACTGGAACATTGAGACAGCTACCATCTTAGTCCTCCCGTGACCATGGCTGCTGAAAAGCAACCGAAACGTCGGGGAAAGTGTAAACTTAAATACAAATAGTTTTAATAGATAGATTTAATAATTGAATTAACTTAAAATTAGTAAAGTTTCATAGTATAGTATAGTAGTGTAACAGTTTCTAAATTATGTAATAGAGTGTTAAATAAACAACGCGATAAAATCCGTATATAGTAGTTTAATTTCAATGAATAACATTCGCGTAAACAGAAGACAATATTATAAAAATGTATATATATTAACTGTCCATTGCTGGGCACGGGCCTCTACTCAGTATAAGAAGGGTTCGGCCATTGCCCAGCACGCTGACCCAGTGTGGGTTGGCAGACTTCACATATCTTCGAAATCATTACGGAGACTTCTCAGACATGCAGGATTCCTCACGAAGTTTTCCTTCGCCATTATAGATTATAACTTAAATCCAAAAATTATATAAAATTTATATTTATCTACGGTTAATTATAACAGATTTTGTAAAAACCAATTAAAAACAAAGAACAGATTTATGTGAAAAGTTTTACATTTCGAAACTTTCTTCATGAATTCGTTAGATCTTCTTTTAATCGAAAGTAAGAGGTACAGTTGAAAGGATAATTTCGTACTTATATTCCTAATATTCGTAGGTAATTAGTACCTACCATAATTGTAGTAGTATTATCTTAGAAACTGGTACTAAGAGGCTTACCAATACTCAGACAGGTTACCTAAGCTCTATTATAATCATTATTTACTTGGTTCAGTAGAAAAAAAATATGCGTATACTTTTTGTTGTTGCGAAACACGAGTGAAAATTTAATGACCTGGCTAGTCTAGCCTTGTTAGATATAATATTTAGATTTCCAGCCCAGCTATAAAATTAGCAAAAGTAGATGGCGCCAATTATCCTCGGTTATGATGCTAGCCTGTGGTAAGACCTGTTAATTTTCAACACGCTAATTTTACCATGGCAAGTGCGGCAGACAATTTGATAGCCTTAAGTTGAAAATTCATTGAACTACTTTTTGTAAATCATTTTCAAAGGAAAATAATTAAAAAAGAACTAACTTGAAACAAAATGGCTTTATTATTCCCTACCTTCCTAGAGGAAAAGAATAAAGCTTAAAGCTTTTAAAGTTTTTTTTCTATAATCCTATATTATATTTTGGTAGAATTATAAACAAGTTATACTATTACAATAATAATTCCTATGACGATATGATTCCAATGAGGCACCATAATCAGCACAAGTTGTAGGGTAGACTTCGTTTAGTGATCCATTGATAGATTTAGTCCTTAATTACTATATTAGTACAGGTCTCACGATAATACTAATTTTATAAATATTTCATTTCTGTACCAGGAAAATTAAAACGCCGCTTTCTAGCTTTTTAGAAATACTCGATCAGATTATGGCGTAACCTTTTAATAAAGTTTCATGTCTTCATTTTCATCTTACTACAAGCAAATTCGTATTACTCGTGGTATCGTGCTTTAAAATAGACCCATCACTTGCAATAATTTCTATATTCAATTAACCGTTAATTTCGAAGCAAGTTACTTCCGCTCCTTTGAATAGACGTAAATCTACGTTTCTACTTAATTTAATCTTTAATAACATTGTATTTAGCTTTATTTTTATTTGATAAGTGTTTACGTTTGCTTTAACGGTGAAGAAAAACATCGTGAGGAAACCTGCATGTCTGAGAGTCCTCCATAATGTTATTGAATATATGTGAAGTCTGCCAACCCGCACTAGGCCAGCCTGGTGAACTATGGCCTAACCCTTCTCACAGTGAGAAGAAACCCGTGCCCAGCAGTGGGACAGTTTAATAAAGGGCTGATATTAAAGTGTTTAGGTAGTAAAAGGTAGTAATCTAAGCAACATAATTATTAGTTACCAATAGTATTGTAGAATACGGAAATATGTAGACGTAGAAACAACCGTACGGCAGTTATTATAGGCGAAGAACCCTAGCTGCAGCAGAGGTATATTCACGAATTGCCGAATCTTCAAAAAAGGGATTGCTTGTGCCTAGAGCCTTCTTAAGGAGCCCACATACTTCACTCACCGCACGAACAAGGTTGTTTCGCTGCAATTTTCTGTAATATTAAGATACTTCTCAGTTAAGTTGCGCTAGTTTAAACGGATTTCAAGGTTTAAGCGAAGATTCCACTGTTCACTACTCCACTTAAAAACCGGTATATTGGTGTTTTCAAAAGAATTACGCAGTATGCTGGAAAACCATTACCAGCGTTATTAAAACAAAGGTATGACCTTGCCTAATTACCATTACTGGCTATAAGCATCGTGAGGTTCTTTAACCTGCCAACTGTAAATGCCACGTATAAGACCTACCTAATTTTGAACTTACTAACTTTAATCTAAATCATTTAATATTTTCAATTATTCGTATTTCCTTTTAGACTTTTCAATTGAAAACAACTGAGAATGTTAGCAATATTCTTTTTTGTTCTATCCTTTATTCCTTTTTTATTCACATTGATGTTAATTGAAACAACAGTAAAAGCTGTTACAGCCAGAATTGAATTTAAAGCTGCGTATGAAACTATTTCACAACAAAAAGCAAACGCGGGCTTCTTCCCAGCCGTTATTAATCTGCCCTACCTACATATTATTAATCTCCCCGAACAATATTCTGACACAGCAAAAACCGATCGATATAGCTCCTTGTATACACTTTCGAAAACATGAAGTTAATTAAAATTAATTTGGATTGAATTAATAGAGGATAAAATTAATACGATATTTGCCTTATATATTTTGTAATTATAGAGAAACTCTAGAATATCAGATCTTATTTGCGGTGATTCCGAAAATTGAAATCCAGGTTAATTGAACCTGTTCTAGAAGTATTTAAGCCATTAGCATATTTCGAACTAATGGAAATCAATTATCGATACAAGTTGGCTGCGGTAATTATGGTAATTTTGCAGGCATGGTGCAGTGATATTAATGGTATTTATGTAATTAAAAAACTATCTTACGATAAAATCATCTAACGTTACTGATTCAATTGTAAAGCAAAGTTAATTTTAAATTTGTGTTGTATTAGTCTCTGCCAGGATTAAAAGTTATTGTAAAAAAAACCAGGAAACCCAAAGAATTTTGTTGTATTTAGAATATATTAACATTACTAACTCATATGGATTATGTCCGAAACAAATGATTTTATTATTATTATTATAACATAAATGCTACAATTATTTTCATATATAGCTTCTGCTCGCATCTTCGTAGGCGTGGACCGACTCTCCAAATATTTTTTGATTTTATGTGGTTTCTAGATGCCGAATATCTTATTATTAGATAATACTCGACTTCTAGGTGGTGTATCAAGATGAAATATACATCAGATTTTAATTGAGACCTTCAGCAATACAACTACGGAAAGTGCATTCTATCTGGTTTAGCAGTTTATGCAAACAGAAATTCTAAAATATTTTTTTTGGCTGCTATAGTCCTTAAGGAGACCACTCACATAAATTTTCCTTAATTTTTCCTATTAAACCAGTTGCAATTTTATTTCATATGAATATTATATAAAGTATTTATTATCTTCGATAGCACTACTTTAATATTACCTGTACTTTGCTGAATTAACCTAGTGCTTGTGTGTTTAGCTTATATAAACCACCAGAAAGGCCCTATTCTTGACTTGACCACGAGATATTTTCGTCGAGCAAGTTTACATCTCGTAACCTATTTTTAGATAACCGATGAATGAACGGGAACAAACTTAGATCTACATAGCCCATGACCATACGTGTAACGCCCACATTAATAATATAATAATTATATTATTATGCATACACACATAGATATCGACTCACGCCATATGCCCGAAAGGAAGTACAGAAACTACGGCTTTTCATTTGTCTTGCTAGGTTCCTGAGATCCAACAAAACACACTATCACGTGCTTCATAAACTTCTAGCTAGGTGAATATAATATACCAATACTCCAGGAATTAGGATTGCGTGATGTTACAATACAAAATACGTATCATTGTGGTTGTGTGTATAAAGATTGTTTTCAAGTCCCACCAAACAATGTCTAATGCGAGTGTAGTTTGAAAACATTTAAACAATGCAAGGTAAACGAGCTAGTGGCCTGATAACAAGTGCTGTGTTAAGTAGACAACACAGAAATAATTTTAAAGAAACATTACCAGGCTGTTACCTGTAAACCACATCGGTGCCAAACAAGCACACGGTCTGCCCAATGATAGGCAGCAACCTGAACTACGTGAAGGGAATGGTAGAAGGGGAGGTTGGTTTTGTTGGCAAAATATTTGTTTGTCAAAAAAGTGACAAGGTGAGTTTCACTTTTAAGAGGAACCCAAAGACAAACTAACTATTAAAATCACAGATAATAAAACCGCTACTGAAGCTTTAGCTAAGCTACTAGTTAAACGAATTTAACTAATTATGAGTCACTGCATAAAAAAATTTAAACTGGGGCAAATGGTTGTTCCTGTTTTGTTTTGTTTCTTTTATTTAAAGTACTTTCATTATCTTTGTCGGCTGCTTGTTTTGGCACCGTCTCGAAATAGCCATCATCACATCTTAATTCTTTAAGGTAATTTAATTATCTCCGTTGACTGTTTGTTTTGAGATCATCTCCAAAATCCTTCATCACATCTTCAGATCTTTCCCAAATGAATGTAATGCAAAACTCAAAGAGAGATAAGAATTATCCAATTCATGATACTTCAAATATACATTTAAATTTGCCTTTTTGTGCAGCCTTAGTAAATCGCGCGTTTCTAATTCGGTCATAAAGAAAATTGAGAAGGCACTGTTGTGCCAGTGCATTACAATGCACTACAACCAGAGGTTGCTTAGCGATCTTTTGTGTGGTAGAATTGTTTCCTTGGCCGAGCTACTCTAGCTTGAGCCAGTTCTTGGATTTAACCGAGACGTTTGCCCGAACAGGAATCTGTTAAGCACAGGTCATTCATCTTTTCATGCTACCAGAGGACTGACTGCTAGGCAGAGATCTCGAGTTCTATCCCGAGTTACGCACGCAAGTCATATGCGAATTAATAATTAATTATCTCTCGCTTTAATAAAGGAAAACATCGTGAGGAATAATAATAGTTAAACCAATTTGAGAGTTCTCCATAATCATCTCGAAGATGTGAAATCTGACAATCTACGCTAGCGTTAATGTCCTTTAGCCTAACCCTTCTCACACTGAACCCGAACCCGAGCCGGCATTGGAACTGTTTATGTACTCGTAGAGGCTGATATTACAATTATTTACGTGGGACACTCAGAAAGTTCAGCGGAAATAAAAAAGTGTTCTATAAGTAAATATTTTTTTATTAAATCTATTCAAAGTACTCTCCATTGGCCTCCATACAAAGTTTTATGCGTCTGAACCAGATTTGGAAACCCTTTTTCAGTCCACCGCAGACACCTCGTTTACAGCTTGCTCGAACGCTGACAACTCATCTTCCGGCGACGAAAATTGTATTCCTTTCAGCAGATTTTTTATTTTTGGAAATAATTAGAAGTCACACGGTGTAAACGGGCTGTAAGGAGGGTGATCCAGGAGTTTGACCGGCGTGCTGTCCAGGAAGTCCCTCGTTTTGAGCGCAGTGTGCGCAGGCGCGTTGTCGTGGCGGAGCAGTAGCCCGCGGACAGCTGTGTTTGGTCGCTTGTTGCTCACAACAGAGAAAACTTTTGCCAAGGATTTGGTAGTATATCATTCGGCGTTAATGCTTCTTTGGTTCCATAAAGAAATTCACACCATGTAGCCAGTTAAATTGAAAAAGCTCGCGATCAAAATCTTCTCCCCACTTCTAGATAGCTTCACTTTACACAGTTTTGAAACACCCAAACCGTCGACTGATGCTTAGTTGTACCTGTAATGATGTCGTAAACACGCTGAGACGAGCCTGCTTCAAATTTGTTTATCATATCACGGCACCATTCTACTCGGTCCTGCTTCTGAGCATCGGTGAGGTTGTGCGGCATCCAGCGTGAAACTATCCGCCTCACGCGAATATGCACGTGTAGTATTTCGTGAAGGCTTCCCGATTCAATCTGCAGTATGTGCTGAATCTCCTGATACGTAATCGTCTTGCATTAAATTTTCACTGCTAGCACGTTTTCTTCCGTAACAGCCATCAAAGAGCGACCACTTCTTTCTTCATCCCCCAAAGTTAATCGACCGCGCTTGAATTAATTATACCAACGATACACGCTTACCTTGGAAGGGCTTTCATCCATGAATGCCATTTGAAGTCTATCGTATGATTCATCCAGTTTCAGGCGACACTTGAAATCGCAAATTATCCTTTATATATTTTACCTATTTTTACTTCATATTTTCAAAATAGTTTATAACTGGCCAGTCTCTCATACATAAAAACTTACGCAATACATTCTGAGTGGCCTGGTATAAAACTTACTATGTCATTGAGACATCCTGACAGATATAAATTCAACGACTACCACCACAAAACCTCATTAGTAAAGTCAGAGTGCAGTTTCAAAGCATGTATGATTATAGTAAAGAGACTCCCTAAAATATATAGGTCTCTATAATATGATGTGTGTCATTGCTCTATGAAAACGTACTTAGATCTAGGACGGAATTGTATTCAATAGGAAATGTGAGCATAATAATGTTAATTAAGACCGTCTCTCATTAACGCTGTTTTTTTAAATCCAGTATAATGATGACAAACAGAAAAGGATCTCGTGCTTTCTTGTGAGCCTGAGACATTTCGGATAACAAGGCACTTACGAATCTATTTTAGGTAAAAAGCTAAATATAGCTGAAGAATATATCTGTCTTGTTTAACTTTTATATATAGTAGTTAATTGGTTTTGGAAAGGGAATACTAGATGATGATTCTAGAGGTATAATCAGTACAAGCTGTAGTTATGTTTCTGTTTGGGCCCAACGCGGCACTAGAATATCTATTTAAAAACCTTTTATTTTAATGTTTTGTCGGCATTATTTGTTGATGATCCTTTTGGTGATATCAATATTTAATAAGTTTAGTTTTTAGAAATAAATTAATTATTAAATTTCTAATATTTCACTATGGTAACCAATGTTTATATTAAAGTATTATTATCATATGAACGCTATACGAAATTAGTAAATATTGTTATATTAAGTTTTTGAGTATGTTACACATAATAAATCAAGTAGGTATATCTCACGTTTATTATATCTTGTAAACGTTATTAACTGTATATGATATGAGACGCATTTGAGTTGCGAGATTACATTTAACTTTTCGTGGTTTATTGTCAAACTAGTTTTTTTTTAATGATATATGTGGCAAACGAGCAAACGGATCGCCTGATGGTAAGCGATTACCGTCGCCCATGGACACCCGCAACACCAGAGGAGTTACAAATGCGTTGCCCGCCTTTCAAAAAGGAGTACGCTCTTTTCTTGAAGGTTTGTAGGTCGTATTTGTCCAGAAATACCGCAGGCGACAGTTCGTTCCACAGTTTAGTTGTGTGAGGCAGAAAAATTCTGGATTATAAATTAGTTATAAAGTCAATAATATTCTTAGCGCATCTATATAAATATTAATTTCTTTTTTTGTATTTTTATATATACTACTAATCCTAGATCTCGTAAGGCTTAAGACCTGCGCCTGGCACAAACATAATATAAGCTTTAAAGGAGTCTACATCAATGAGCTATAAATATTTTTATACGATGCGTGCCGTGCTAAACAATTTGACTTTCTACCTCACATACTTAATCCAACTGTCTGACGCGACCCTCTTTCGGCCACAATCGAGGCTCTTGGCAATTCAGATATTCAATACGCTCTGTGACTCGTCACGGATAATCCATTGCTCGACCTGAAATGGAAAAGCTCGCTAATCAATGCTCTAGTCCGAAACAACGTTAAATATCACATTGCTGAGAATTTAACACCAACAACCGGATATACTGGGGCAGTTGAACAGCACAGGATGGAGTGTATATTACCGAGATTATAGCTATTGTCTTAATGACTAGACAATAGTATAATTTTAATAACCTACCTAGGTTATGTTTATCTTATGCGTAGGCAAACTTGTAGAGTGCTCCATAACTGGTTGATGTACTATTACTTTCATTAACAGTCTCTCCATCTACAACATTATCAGCATGATTGAACCCTGTGGAGTATTAGTTATAAAGCGATGGGAATGCTGTCCTGCACGTTAGAGCATAGCCTCTTAAGTGCAGTATCATCCAACAGGGGTATGTTTAGATAACCACGCTTTATTTGAAACGTGAAGCATATTATTCTAATACGCAATAAGGTTACCCATTTTCAATTATAATAAAATGTTTTTCCGTTTAAAGTTACCTCGAATGACTACGGCAGTTTGGGTATAAAGATTCTTATGAAATGCAATCTATCTAACTAAATATACTATAATATAACTGTGGAGGGCTTAAAGTTCATACAATAAATTGATGTTTATCAAAATTATCTACACTGTCTACAAAAAAGTACGATTTAATATTGCAGAATTTGTGTCTGTTCTGTTAAACTTTAAAATTTATGGATGGATTATACTTTAACTCATAGTACTTAATGGATTTACTCTACTTTTACTTAAAAACGTAATACAAACCTGTAATAAAGTTTGATTCATGACCTTCTACTATATGAAATTCAATACAAAGCAAAGGACCTTTGCTTTGTATTGAATTTGATTCAATTGATTAAACGAATGCGTTCGCGCATCTACCTACTAACAAACTGTACTTCATTTGATCTAAGCATTCGCGATAAATATTTGATACATTGGTTTGTGAAATATTGAGAGCGGACACGCCATTATTTTATTAAAAACAAAAATTATGATACTAAGGTAAAAGTGCATCATAGATGGAATATAATTATATTAGTAGTCCTTATACTAAACTGTCGGCAATTTTAGATGCGTATTGTCAAAAATTCGCGCATACAATTTTGCGAGTACGACTCGTAATATAATAAGAATCAATATATATTTTAGAAGGTATTAACAAAGTACATTTAACATAACTGAAATAGTTATTATTATTCCTTGCGAATATGTAATTCATACTAATATTTCAGAAGCATTTTATCATCAAATTTGATTTAACGTCGTTCCTAAATTGAGTCGCTTTGCTGAAACATTGCCCAACGGATAACGTATTATTATTAGATTAATTTCAAAAGATATATAGATTTGTTCTAAATATATAGTCAAAGTCAAAGTCAAAAATAATTTATTCACTTAGGTCACAAAGTAACACTTATGAACGTCAAAGGGGTTAGTGAGTTTATTATATTTACTGAATTTACATTTATGTTAGTTGCAAGGTTCAGGCAAAAGGTTGAGCCTATGAGAAGACACCTGCAAGAAACTCAAGGCCACTCTTTTAAATCGCCATCAACTTATAATTTCAGTATTTTACAACTCATTTATGTACCAGGTGTTGTTGTCATTATGCCATATGTCACTGTCTATACAAAACTAAATTCTAAAATAAAGAAAAGTTGGTAATATTATGTAAAAAGCATTTGAGATTTGAAATAATATTTATCAGTAAGTAGCCATTTGTAATAGACAGTAGTATGGCATGAGGACGCATACACTTAGACTTTGTGACATAAAAAGGTAGTTCGTGATTAAATGTAGTTAAAACAAAATTTACGTTAATACTTATAAAGTTTGTTTAAAAGAAAAGAAAGATACTTTAACACCACAAAATAAACACGAAGTACCTTCACATAACTAAATTGACTTATATAATACATACATTGTTTGAATCCTGTATGAAACAAGCAACTAGTTCCATGAGTTTTTATCATTTAAGTAATCATTGATTGAATAATAGCCCTTCCGGATAAGCTGACTTTTAACAGCACTTTTAAATTTTAGTTAAGGTAAATTTATAATATCAATCGGTAGTTTATTAAAAAAGCGTATACTGAGTCCCGCAAATGAATTGTGAACTTTATGTAAACGATGATACGGACCTACCAACTTATGCTTATTTCTAGTGTTTAAGTTGTGAATATCACTATTCTTATTATATAAGTGAATATTATGTTTTATAAACATAATATTCGTAAATATATATTACGACGCAACAGTAAGTATACCAATTTCTTTAAAACGCTCTTTCAGGGAAACTCGTGGGCCTTAATTATAAATGCTACGTACTGCACGCTTTTGAAGAATAAAAATTGTTTCAATATCAGCTGCCTTACCCCACAATAGTATGCCATAGGACATAACGCTGTAAAAATAACTAAAATATACTAGTCTCGCAGTATCTATATCAGTGGGCTGTCTTACTTTCCTAACCGCGAATGCGGCTGAACTAAGTCTCCCTGCAAGACACGATATTTGAGCGCCCCACTGAACTTTATAATCTAAAGTAATGCCTAAGAAAACTGGATTGTACAAATGTTACTGTTTCATTATTTATATTAACGTTTATGCTAGGACTCTTTATATTAGGCAATGTAAACTTAATACATTTTTTTTTTAATTGATTAGTAAATTATTCGCCGTAAACCAGTCCAGGACTTGCGCGAGTGAAGAATTAACACCCTGTAAATATGGTGCCTTACGGTCTACTTTAAAAATAAGTGATGTGTCATCAGCAAATAATACAATGTCGCACAAATTCTGTACGAAGAACGGCAAATCATTCACGTACGCTAGAAACAGAAAGGATCCTAAAATTGAGCCCTGTGGCACGCACATTGCGACTGGTAATCCAGAAGATCTACTTCCGTTGATTTCAACGTGTTGTAATCTATCGCTTAGGTAAGAACCAACGAGGTCGAGTGCAGCATTTCGAATTCCATAATGCCTGAGCTTTCGCAATAACGTTTGATGTTCAACGCAGTCAAAGGCTTTTGAGAGATCACAGAATACGCCAATGGCATCTTGCGAATTTTCCCAAGCAGCAAAAATATGTTTTAAAAGTGTAACACCCGCATCTATTGTAGATCGACCCTTTCTAAAACCATATTGTTGAGTATGAAATAAGTTGTTTACGTTAAAGTGGCTCTCTAATTGCTGTAATATAATTTACTTATAGCAGGTAATATAGAAATTGGTCTGAAATTACATGGATCACTTTTACATCCATTTTTAAATAATGGTATTATTTTGCTACATTTCATTAAATTTGGCAAAATGCCCACATCAATGCATCCGTTGAATATTGCAGCTAGGTGTAGCGCTACGTTATCAATAATACTTGTAATTAATTTCACAGAAATACCCCACAAGTCAGTTGATTTTTTTGAATTAAGTGACTTAAATACTTTTATTATGTCATGCGGATGTATATATTTAAAACTAAACAGGACTTTCACTCCACCACGCTATCCCTAACCAAGGATTCTGCTTTTACTGGGCAAGACCTTAAGGAACTAGTTGTATTAACAGGTATCTTTGCAAAGTAGTTATTAAATGTTTCAGCTACTTGCAAGTTATTTGAAATTATCTTATTATTTACATTAAGTTTAATAGTATTATCACGCTGCTTGGTGCGTCCAGTTTCATTATTAATAATGTTCCAAGTAGCTTTAATTTTATCGTCGGCATTTCGAATTTTGGTTTTTAAATAAAGGGACTTGGCTGTAGCACAAGTCTTTTTAAATAATTTTGAATAATTTCTAACATATTTAATAAAATTTGGATCAAAATTATATTCTTTTTATTCCATATAATTCATATAACTTAGCTCTACTTGTATATATCCCAGGTATTGCCCAATCACAAAACTTAACTTTTAATTTTTTGTAAAAGGTCTTCATTTTAAAAATTTTGTTATATTCCAGTGTAATGACGTTAAGCAAAGACTCGTATAGTTTGTCTGGACTATTGCAATCTAGGTCCATATTGACAACCTTGGCATTAATGTTATTATTAAATTCCTTTATGCGATTAGATGTCATTGGTCTACATGTGATCATAGTTTCTTTTTTAATTGTATTTATAGGAAATACAACCTTTTGCCCACAGTGGTCGGATGTCAAATCACTCAATATGGCCCTATTTAGAAATTGGAATTCGCAAAATATATTGTCTAAGCACGTAGCAGAGTGTGATGTAATTCTGGTTGGTTCGAAAAATAAATGATTTAAATTAAATGATCTAATTAAACTAATAATATAAATTTCATATAGCATATTGATTGACCAATGGCGATGTACTATTGCATTAAAATTTGACTAAATTCATGTTTTTGAATCAGTACTTCAAGTATTAACGCGATCATGCATGTTTACCTTTTTATAGCTTGACGTTTCGACCAGGTTACCCCGGCTATGGTCACAAGCTGACTGATGCAACGATGTATTGTCTCCGTCTCACTTAAATTTATAATATAATTATTTTCAAGTTTGTGCTTAAATCATTTTAAATAGTTAATAAAAAGTACTCTGAATTTGTTGACCAACTAATGGTCTAAAAGCTGATTTATTATGTATATAAAAATAATAGTCATTATTTTTATATAATTTTTAACCAGCCTAGTTAGGTTGACCAAACTTATATGAGCATAATATATAAAATAAATCAAATTCCATTCTCATGGAATTTGATTGATTAATTTTTAGGGTGATAACGTCAGAGTATGTGTTATTTTACTCACCGCGTAAATCCGGTTATTTTATCAATACCCTCAGGTTATCGAAAGTTAATTCCAGCCACTGTTCTTTCCCTCAGTTTATTTTTAGTAATATAAAGGTACAAATCGAGTCAATTTATGAGATCAAAATCATAATTTTTGTTTAATGTTAATATTTTTGTACTCGTGTGATGTAATCTAAGTACTTACTATACTTGAGGCACTAACAAATTATATTATGTATTTTGACTTCACAAGTTATACTGAAAAAAAAAATACTGTCAACAGTCACGTGCGTCGCTGTACGTGAGCATTAACAAAAGCTTTGGAGAATGTAAATTCATTTATCAAAAAGAAGATCACTGTTAGTGGACAAACTACGCAGATTTGTGCGGTTTGTATACATCTATACTAATATTATAAAGCTAAAGAGTTTGTTTGGTTGAACACGCTAATCTTAGGAACCAGCCTAGTTAGGTTGACCAAACTTATATGAGCATAATATATAAAATAAATCAAATTCCATTCTCATGGAATTTGATTGATTAATTTTTAGGGTGATAACGTCAGAGTATGTGTTATTTTACTCACCGCGTAAATCCGGTTATTTTATCAATACCCTCAGGTTATCGAAAGATAATTCCAGCCACTGTTCTTCCCTCAGTTTATTTTTAGTAATATAAAGGTACAAATCGAGTCAATTTATGAGATCAAAATCATAATTTTTGTTTAATGTTAATTTTTTTGTACTCGTGTGATGTAATCTAAGTACTTACTATACTTGAGGCACTAACAAATTATATTATGTATTTTGACTTCACAAGTTATACTGAAAAAAAAAATACTGTCAACAGTCACGTGCGTCGCTGTACGTGAGCATTAACAAAAGCTTTGGAGAATGTAAATTCATTTATCAAAAAGAAGATCACTGTTAGTGGACAAACTACGCAGATTTGTGCGGTTTGTATACATCTATACTAATATTATAAAGCTAAAGAGTTTGTTTGGTTGAACACGCTAATCTTAGGAACTAATGGTTTCAATTGAAAAATTATTTCATGTTGGATAGCCTATTTATCGAGGAAGGTTATAGGCTATATAAAATCACGCTACGACCCACGGAGGCGGCGCAGTAACTATAAACGCGGGTGAAACCGCAGGCGCTTCTAGTTTAAAATATACCACAGTTTATCTCAACTACTTTAATCATTAAACATATAAATAACTATTTATTTTTAACCTTCTGATTAAATTGCACAAGTGAAAGTCAAGCGATTGCCTATTTAACTCGGCGACACCTCCTTGCTGAGGGACGAATGCCAGTCTCTGGATTAGCAGTAAACACATATGGAGGATATACAACCTAGAACGACAGACGTAGAACAGTCTGTCACAGGGAATATGAAGGGCCGACCTTTTGCATTTACGACAAAGCTGCCGAAACTGGGGCAAAAGGTATTAGAGAAAAGTTTAAGACACCTAACTTTCCCGCCATAGATGAGTTAGGGGCAAAAATTGTTCCTTTTATTCAGTGCTGCAAGCGCTAATAGACTACAATAGCCACTTCCAATTTTTCAGCATGTATGATCTTTCGCAAATATATATTTAAAAAATATAACATGAAGGATAATACCTCACAGTATTAAAAATCTGTGGATATCTCCGAGAAGTATTTACTGCCAACTGAGTTAAGTGGAAAAGCCATCCGTTGCCAATTACGCCACTAATGAGGCAGTTCGTCTACAGAAGTATCATTTTACAGGAAAAGGGCGATAGAATAGTAATACTGTTATTATGTTGTACCACGACAATTCCTTCATTTTCATCCTATCTTTAATTCCTTTTCCTAGAACTGGCATCATGCGGTACCCTTAGCATTACATGCGATAGTGAGCTGTCATATCTACTAACAATCAGAGGGTTAGTATATGCAAGATTGCGAGTTTTTTTTTTAAAAATTATCTCCCCTTAGGCATTACAATTATTATTTTATTTTCTTATAATTCCAGAAGTCGTTGTTCTTTTATGTATATCTGCAATGCTACACAAATTATGACATCTTTATACTAACGACATGCCAAAGGATGTGTGTATTTGTTGATGATTAAATCCCAAATTGTAAAAAGTCGGTATTTATTCTAACGCCTCCCGCTTCCTGAAACTAAAATATGCCGTATTTGTACATTTCCCAGAGGGGTAGGCAAAGATTACGGATTTCCATTTGATACGATCCTGACACACTTCTCTGGCTTCATTCACTTTCATAACATTCCTCATACACGCTCGCCGGTTTAAGGTGCTCTTAACCTGGCCTTTATCCAGAACGTCTCCGATCTGACCAAGAAACTTTCGCCAAGGTCTTCCTCTTGCGACTGTTCCATTTACACTAGCCTTATAAATTTTCTTAGTCAGTCTTTTCTCGTCCTTTCTTTCTACATGCCCAAACAAGCTTAACATACCCTTTTCTATTCTCGTCACTATATCCACTTTTATGCCGCATCTCTCTCTAATCACACTATTCCTTATTCTATCTTTCAGGGTCACACCACATATATTTCTCAGCGCTCATGCTTCTTTTGCCATACCCAACTTTCACTTCCATGCATAAGTGTAGGCACTAATAGTCCTCTATGAACAGCCAAACGTACCTTTTCGGATACATTTCGACTGTTCATAAAAGCGAGTAGAGCGCCATTCACTTTATTGCCAGCAATCGTTCTCCTTTCAATATCTCCCTTATGTGTTGGTACACATGGGGGAGATATTGAAAGGAGAACGATTGCTGGCCATCCCTTGTAAACAAAGTACCCAAATATACAAACTCTTTCACTTGCTCCACTATTGCACATTGTCATGCACTCCTCCTTTTCAAATACCATTACTTTCGTCTTGCTTACATTCATTTTAATTCCTTTACTCTCAAAAGCACCATGCATTATATTTATTTGACTAATACTATTATTATATTACTTGGTTGTCGGCATAAAATAGACATTTGACAAGTAACTCATTCATTCTTAATCTCCATTCACAAACTTTTAAATCTTTCATACAATTGTCCATGTATAGGTTAAACAGCCAGGGTGACGCTACACATCCTTGTCTAACAACTTTTTCGATACTAAACCATTCTGTATAAGTCCCATTTATCTTAACACAAGCTCTGCAATCGTCATAAAGAGATTTCAGAGCTCGTGTGAGGTTGCTATTCACTCAATACATGGACAAAACCGACCAAAGTTCATTCCAAAGTTATGTATGTGTAAATAAAAGATGAAAATCCCAAGAGATTTGTACAAGCACAAATACTTATAAATAGATATGATATTTGTTAAAAAGATTTCATGCTTAGCAGACAAAGTTTTCTTTTGTTATATCGTTCTTTTCACGTAACGGGTTGTTTTCAAAGAAATATTGAATAATTTTTTTACGTTTTTACGATATTTTGCCCGGCAAACGAGAATATTTTTAGGTCAGCAATTAAATTTAAGGCTGTAAATGTATTTCACTTCCCTATATGAAAATACCGTGGAATATATTTACTCGGCAGTCTGTTCGCCGGTGTGTCAATATTTGACCATTTTTAATCAACATGAAAGTGAAAATCTATCGAATAGAAAATTCCTATTATCACTAACAGGATTTTTGATGAAAAACCAAAAATTGAGCACTTTGCCAATGCCGGGTGTTCTAGTTTCAATCTAAAGAGTGGGAAAATCTATTATTGTATGAGTGCCCTAGTCTTATATTTCTTTGATGTTATATTCTTCGTTTTACCTTAGTTATACACCAAATTATTTTAAATGAAAATCGTTAATTTTGTTTACAACTTTAGTATATAAGATTTCTAAAATTGTAAATAATATTTGCACTGGTAAATTGTGGATACAAACAATTGTCGGCCTCGATGGCGGAGTGGTTAGTGTAACCGACTGCCACGCCTGAGGTCGCGGGTTCGATTCCCGCACAAGTCAAACATTTTGTGTGCATGAACATGGATGTTTGTCTTGGTCTGGGTGTTTCTATGTATAATATGTATGTATTTACAAAAAAAAAGTATATATGTATGTTTATCCATTGTCTAGTACCCATAGTACAAGCTCTGCTTAGTTTGGGCTAGATGATGTTGTGTGTATGTGGTAGAATATTATTATTATACTCGTACCTGTAATACCTATTCATACATGTAGATTACCCATATTTTGTCAGCTATGCTATATGGCGGAACGCGCTTTGAGCCATGTACGAATCACATCCCCAAACGCCGGCTCATTAATTCTCAAAAGAAAACCTAATAATAATTTGGCTACCCGTGAATCGGATCGAGGACCTGACAATCGTAATCAAACAGCGCAAACTCATGCCACGCTACCATCGACTTATCTTTTGGTTTATGTGACATCACAGAACATCAAATATGGCCACCATAGCTACTATCTGCGATTTATTACTTTAATTTGATGTCTTTATACGTCAAATAAATAATAATTACATTTATGTTTCTTAACATTTATCTTTTTAGGTAGACAGTTAAGTTTTTGCTGAAAAGATAATGTTAGAATTTGACATGAAAGATGTCACATTAGTTACATCACTGCGTTTTTTGTTTGGAGTTACTTCGAAAACGTGTTTCTTTATTTTCTTTACCTGGAATATTTCGAAGTTTTATTTAACGTAATATACATAAACTATCTAAATATACTAATATTATAAAGCAGCAGAGATGGTATGTGTGTACGCACTAATCTCTGAAACTACCAGTAAAATATTAATTAAAAAATAATTGTTTAAATCCGTCCGTTTGTGTAGTGTAAGAATGGATACATAACATAACATTAATTCCCACGGAATCGAAGCAGTAAACGTAAACATGGATGAAACGGCAAAGAATTGCTTTTTAATTATATTTAATATCAGCCCTGTATATAAGGTGTAAGAAGGGTCAGGCCATAGTTCAATTATATAATTGGCTCTTAAATTATTGTCTGGTTTAGTTACAATGTTAAAAGTGCTTATAAATTCTAAAACATTTCCAACTCGTCACCAATCCACGTATTGATCGATGCGTTAGTTGTTTAACCTTGTTGATCGTGAGCCGTGAGTGCAATCGTCTATAAGCGCTTTTAAGTCTTCACTTCCCGTAGTCATCAGGGGTTTAAACGTCATCGGATGCGAAGTACCCGTATGGGTAAACAGGACGTTCTCCCGAAATTGGGGACTTAAGGCGACCCCATTTATGAGCGGCCCATTAGGAAGTAACCTAAATCCGTTGCTGTCAACATTTCTCATGTTTCACCGTCCACTTTCGTGTATGTAAATTAACTTAGTATCGTATTATGTTGACTTTGTTTTGTGAACTACGAAGTTGTTTTATTTAAATCAGTTCATGTAGGACATGTTCTGGGAATTTTTTGTTAGATCTGTGATGTGATATATAAAAGCAGGTAAGGAAAAATTTTCCTAACCTTACTAGCCCACGTTTTCACACGCAGTCTTCACGAGTATAGTTTTGTTTTTATATCCAATATGGTACCAGGTTTCGTCATCACGCGGGTTGGAAGCTAGGCTGTATAGGTTCAATATCATTCAAGAATTTATGATTATATATCATTTTAAGGCTCCACACAACTAATACGCATCATTTTGATGACACAAATTTATATAATCCACAAAAAGCTTTTTTAAGTCCTTACATATCAATAAAATAAACAAACCCATTTCAAATAATTTAAATTTATACACTTCGTAAAATGTTATATTTTTCTAAACCAAAGAGATTCATTACTCTTATAATAATAATTATAATCTTTATTTGCTAGAAACACGGTTACAAAGATGTTTAAATAATAAAATAAGCACAGCATGTCTCACCGTATGAACGGTATGCAAAATTAATAAGATTAACAATATGTGAAAGGCAGATCAAAACAACAACTATATTATTTGCACCAGCCAACCAAATCACTTGACATGAATTTGATTTTGACAAGTCATTACGTCACTCCGAAGTTAGAAATATAACTTTAATGTTTCCAAAATGTTAAGTATTATAAAAAAATATAAGAAATATAATAATAAATAATAATAATTTACTATTTTTTGAACTTTGTTATTTTAGTATTAAATAGGAATAGTAAAATGAATTAATAGTAAAACGAAATAACATAACTTACATAACTTTTTACACTAATCAGCCTTGAAACTTTTTGAAGCAACAATTTTTTACTAATATTTTATATTGTCAAGTTTTAAAATACAGACTTAATAAAACATCTATTGTCTCTGGCCGCCGGTGTACCGCTACTACTTAATAGGTTATAGCGACGTTTTTCACTTTGATTTTTATTTTCTTGTTTCACACAGAAACGGCGCATACCAAAACACGTTGATTAATCAAAGTGTTTTGGTATGCGCCTGCAAGTGAAATAGCCAGAATGTTCGAAAAAGGGAAGCGAAGCCGCAGGAAAAAAAATTATACAAGAGTAAAGCAATCCTTCTATTATTATAAATAGATGTTTGTTACTCAATCGTACCCGAATAGCAAATGAATTAAATGTAATCTGGTACGGTAATGGTTAAAACCGGGGCATACATAATTACATATCATTTTGTAATTGTAAACAAACTATTGTCTATTTGTATTCGTACACGTTAATCTCCACATTGACTAAACTAATATGGGTTAGGTTTTCAATGACGTGTTGGGTATATTCGGACTATGAAAAGGACAAATAAAAATCACCGGACAAGTGCAAGTCGAAATGTGTCACCTAGTGTTTTAGTAAAAATGTATAGATAGTTACATAATATATAGATTATTCCACGCTTGCTGCCCGAACGATTAGGCAGAGGTGTACGTCTTCCCTCATTTAGTCAGCTACTTTTTTAAATCCTAAGTAGTGAATCGAATAGGAGACCTCGTGCATAGAAGTCGCATTCAATACTGTTGCGCCACTGAAGCCGTACAGACTTATTTACTTAAATTCATCATTAGGCATAGTATACGATATTATTTATACTTTTATGTTTATAATATAATATTGTCTTCTGTTTACGCGAATGTTATTCATTGAAATTAAACTACTATATACGGATTTTATCGCGTTGTTTATTTATCACTGTATTACAAAATTTTGAAAATATTACACTACTACTACTATTGATTTTATTTGACTAATTTATAAGCTAATAATAATAAATAATAATAATAAATTTATTTTTGGTTTACACTTTCCCCGACGTTTCGGTTACTATTCAGCAGCCATGGTCACGGGCCATGGCTGCTTATTAATAGCAAAACTTTTTAGTTTATATTCAATATGATGATGATTTCTCTAAAACTGTGGGAGTTAAAGATATATTTATTTGATTACTTTTTTCTGTAATCTTTACATAGATATTGTAATGTATGTGTATTGCGTCGGTAGTTCAATAATAAATAATATCAATATTTATGTGGGTATACAACAAATCCATAAAGTAGACTAACGATTATTTGTGAATCAGTCGGAATATACGTCTAACAGTGCGAAGGTGTTTTACTGCTCATCCCGATATCCTGACTATCCCTGCGTTCTTGATACCTCAGTGGCGACGAGATTTATAAGAACATACGTGTGCAGTATATGGTGTGTCATACGTACCAAAATAGTACCGAAAATATGGCGATCGGTAAAATTGGAGAGTTCAAAGTGCAGTCAGATGATTGGAAGTTGTATATTGAACGTCTCGAGAATTACTTCGTGGTTAACGATATCAAGAAAGAGCTGCAGGTGCCAACGCTGATAACAGTCATGGGAGCGGAGAGCTACGAGTTGCTGGTCAATTTGTGTACACCAGATAAACCCAACACGAAGACATTTGAATTTCTAACGGCCATCATGGAAAAGCATTTGCAACCGAAACCGAGTGTCTTAGCCGAACGCTATAAATTTCGTCAACGGAAACAAAACGAGGGCGAAGGTGTAGCACAGTACATGGCGGTTTTAAAGAAAATGTCAAAGTCTTGTGATTTTGGTACGTGGCTAGAAGAAAGTATCCGGGATCAATTTGTCTGTGGAATCAGTAGCGAAGTAATACGACAACGTTTATTCGCGGAGGACACGTTAGATTATTCCAAGGCTTACAGTATGGCTACGAGCATGGAAGCGGCCGAGAAAAATGCGGCCGTTGTTGAGAGCGCAAATAGTTTTAAGTCGACAGATAAGACAAACACATCGACTGAATGTCTTGCTATGGCGACGATGAATCATCGCGGCGCGGATACTCGCGGAGCGGCGTCGGCAGCGGCGCGAGTCGAGAGAAGGACAGGGGCAGCGCGCGCGATACCGAGCGGCCATCGGCGCGTCGGCGGTCGCGGCACGCGTCATACGTCGGCGGACTCGCAGGTGCCGGCTGAGCGGGCTCGGCGGGACCAGCAGTGCAATGTCTGTGGGTGGAGCCACGACACGGCTGCGTGCAAGTTTTCGCAATACGTATGCCGCGTATGCAATAAGAAGGGTCATCTACGTCGTGTGTGCCCATTGGTAGTGGGTCAGCATCATTTGGCAGGGCTTCGACCAGCATCTAGCACATCGGAGAGTGAAGGAAGTGACGAGGTAATCACTGTTGAGATAAATAATTTATCAATAGCGGAATGCCCGCCAATTTATGTAAAATTAATAATACACGGTAAAGATATTAGTATGGAGTGTGATACGGGGAGCGCCGTATCTTGTATTGATTACAGAACATACAAACGGTTGTTTAATGATTTACCGATAGAATCATGTAATTTAATTTTAAGGTATTATACAGGAGAAACCGTAAATCCTATTGGGGTTATTAGGCCAGAGGTTAGATTTAAAAATATCTGTAAGGTATTAGATTTATACATAATTCAGAATGGTAAAACTTTATTAGTGGGTCGACAATGGATGGCCGAATTAAAAATACAGTTATATTCGGATCTCAATGGCAATATAGTGCCAGTTAACAGGGTAATGAGTAACGAGGAATTTAATATGGGCGATTTCAGTTCCAGATACTGTAAGGTGTTCGAAGATGGTCTGGGACGATTCACCGGTGGTGCGGTGAGCATACACGTGAAGCCCGGGGCGCGGCCCGTGTTCATGCGCGCGCGCCCGCTGGCGTACGCGCTGCGTGCGCCGGTGGAACGTGCGCTGGAGCAGCTCGTGCGGGACGGGTATCCTCACGCCCGTGGAACGCTCGGATTGGGCCACGCCTATCGTGCCCGTGGTAAAAAAAGATGGTACTATTAGAATCTGTGCAGATTACAAGATAACCTTGAATAAAGTTTTAGAAGTCGACCGTTATCCTTTACCGCGAGTAGAAGATCTGTTAGCTGGGCTACATGGAGGCGACCGGTTCAGTAAAATAGACTTATCGCAGGCTTACGCACAATTTGAATTAGATGAATCGAAGAAATATACAGTAATTAACACACACAAGGGTATGTTCATGTTTAATAGATTAGTATACGGTTTATCATCTAGTCCCGGTATTTTTCAGAGACGTCTAGAACAGTTGTTTGCGGATTTGCCTAATGTGGGAGTATTCTTGGACGATATTGTTGTAACAGGATCAACAACCAAGAATCACATTAAGAATTTGTACAAGGTGTTTGATCGTCTACAGTCTTATGGCTTAAAAGTAAAAAAAGAGAAGTGTAGTTTCTTTGCCAAGAAAATAACATATCTGGGTTACGTAATTAGTAAAGATGGCATACAAACATGTCCCGATAAGGTTAAAGATATAATTGATACACCGGCTCCCTCAAACATATCAGAGTTGAGGGCATTTATAGGTATGACCATGTACTATGCCAAGTTTATAAAGAACGTAAGTACGCTTCTAGCACCTCTATATAGGCTGCTTAGGGCGGATGTACATTTTGACTGGTGTAGCGAGTGCGAAGCGGCATTTAGGCGCGTAAAACAGCTGTTAGTTTCAAGTGAAGTGTTGATACATTATTCACCTGATTTACCGTTAGTGCTGACGGCCGATGCGAGCAGCGTCGGTATCGGCGCGGTGATATCTCATGTGACCACCGCAGGCGAGCGCCCGATAGCATATGCGTCGCGTTCTCTCAACACGGCAGAGCGCGCTTACTCGCAGATTGATAGGGAAGCACTAGCTATAGTTTTTGGTATAAGAAAATACCACCAATACCTGTATGGGAGGAGGTTTTTACTTAGGACAGATCATCGCCCGTTGACACATATTTTCGGTAATAAGGTAGGGATACCCATTATGGCAGCCTCCAGGTTGCAAAGGTGGGCAATATTATTGTCAGGTTACAATTACGAAATTGAATATGTGCCATCAAAGAAAAATTGTGCGGATGCTTTATCAAGGCTACCACAAGGTATACAAGCAAACGGGAATACCGAAATCACGTATTTAAATTTTGTAGAAAATTTTCTACCTGTGACTAATAGTGAGGTTAGGAAACAAACAGAGAAAGATAAGGTGTTGAGTAGAATTCTCTTATATATACAATCAGGTTGGCCGTTAACTTGTCCGGATGAACAAATTAAATCATATTTTGTAAGGCGTAACGAGCTGTACGTAGATTGTGGGTGTATAATGTGTGTGGGTGTATCGGATAGTGATACCGCAGACATTGCGAAGACAGATACTAAAACAATTACATATTAGCCACATGGGCATAGTCAAAACTAAAGCGCTGGCTCGGAGTTATGTGTGGTGGCCGAACATAGATAGTGACGTAGAAATGTTATGTCAAAGCTGTGAGACGTGTGCGGTGGAGGGCACGGCACCACCACGAGCACCTCCGCAACCGTGGCCTTTCTCAACTCAACCGTGGAGCAGAGTACACATAGATTTCTTAGGACCCTTTCATGGCAATACGTACATGGTTTTGATTGATTCAAGTTCAAAGTGGTTAGAAATTTGGGAAATGCCGAGAACTAACGCGAGGCAGGTAATAAAGGTTCTCCGTGACACTTTTGCTCGTTTTGGTCTACCGTTAGAATTAGTATCAGATCAGGGACCCCCGTTTACGAGCGGAGAATTTAGTGAATTTTTAAAAAATAATGGTATACGCCAATGTTTTTCGCCGACGTACCACCCATCATCAAATGGGGCCGCAGAAAATGCCGTGAAATTATGCAAATCCGTTATAAAAAAAGAGTATAGAGAAAACAAAGATATAGATATAGCCTTACAAACATTTTTGCTAAGTTACAGAAACTCAGCTCAAAGTACAACGGGCGAGTCGCCCGCAATGTTATTACAGCGGCGTTCATTGCGGAGTCGCTTAGATCTATTACGTGCGGACCGCACCTTAGTGGATAGGGTGCGGGCAGCACAAGAACGACAGGTGCGAAATTCGGGTGGTGTCTTACGCGAGTTAGCTCCCCAAGATACAGTGTGGACTAGGAACGGTACAAAAGGGGATAAATGGCTAAAAGGCGTAATCGAAGCGCGGGCAGGCACGCGAGAATATTTAATAGATAACGGAGACGGTCGACTATCTAGGAAGCATATAGATCATATAAAACGCAGATCCCGATTGTCCGATTTCATGGGTTCTGATAGTACTATCTCGGATACTTTGCCACATAATCCAGCACAGGTTTCGACGGCTGAGGAGGCCGTTCCAGTATCGAACGCGACGGGGGAAGTAGATAGTGCGGAGCTGCTGAGCGAGGGTATGACGGGGAGAGTAGATGGGGCAAGCGATAAACAAGTAATTCCAAAGCTCAAAACTCCGTCACCACCACCGGCGAGTCGTCCCAGACGTACTCGTAAACCCGTTGTTAGATTCCAACCAGAGTAACTAGCTAAATATATGTTAAAGGAAGTTATTATATTATGTCATTCACATTGTTGTTATTTTAGTTATGGCTATGTTGTAATTATATGTATTTTGTTTGTATCACCATTCATTATCAATGTACCTAATTAGTAGATTAAGTGGTGAGGTGTAATGTATGTGTATTGCGTCGGTAGTTCAATAATAAATAATATCAATATTTATGTGGGTATACAACAAATCCATAAAGTAGACTAACGATTATTTGTGAATCAGTCGGAATATACGTCTAACAGTGCGAAGGTGTTTTACTGCTCATCCCGATATCCTGACTATCCCTGCGTTCTTGATACCTCAGATATCTATCAATTTTAATTGTTTTAGATTTTCATTATACGGTACCATACCTATTCCTCTCATGACAAAAAATGGTGAAGTTTTGTCAAAGTCTTAATCATTTTTAAAAGAATAAAAATTACCTACAACAAGTAAAGCCCTATTTCTTTGATCTTATAATCGTATTTATACATTCGGCCAGGTTTTCAAAAAATACTATAGTATTTAGAAAATTATTAATTTGCAGTGAAATTGAATAGGCTTGACTACACTTATCCAAATTTCAAATCCATAGCATTAGTAATTGCGGAGAAAAGTTGTTGTAACCAAAATAAATAATTTCTGATCCGTTCTCACAGGTCAGTTCTCGTCTGTCGCCTGTCTGTCACAGGTTTCGTGACAGACAGATAAAGACGACCATAAAAGTTCCAATTATACGTATAATATATTATAGTACGAAACCTTAATAATATATAATAATTTTTAAAACGCGTCATAGTTCATGTTTCCGCAAAATAACGGCAGACATACCTATAAAATTTCCAACGTGAAAATCTGGGTGAAATCTAGTGAAGTCATAATTTTGCGAGTGTTGGCGGTGCGTGTGTATTAAGTCTCATTCTCGGTAAACCACGCGGGAGTCACCGTGTCCGCGGTTAGCATAATTATAGACACGACACGATACACACAGCATAAATTATTTATAAGTATATATAACACATTTTTATTACCGTGGTTAATGTTAATATCATACTTATGTTTACAAGACTTATGGCCAGTCCTACAAATAAGAAGTAAAAGTTATCCGAAAGATAAATCGCATGTTGTCTCACTCTTGTTAGGTTAAAGAAGAGAGATGTATATTATCTTATAGATAAATTCTATTTGGAGGTGGTGGGACAATCCCTTAGGCTCCTTTCTCGGAGGGGTAGGCAGAGATCAAAGATTACGACTTGCTACGATTCTAGCATACCTCTCTTGCTTCATTCCACGTTCGTCGGTTTAGAATATTCTTGACCTGGCCTTTCTCTAAAATATCCCCGATGTGGTCAGAGATCGGCCTCGATGGCATATTGGTCAGAATAACCGACTGCCACGCCTGAGGTCGCGGGTTCGATTCCCGCACAAGTCAAACATTTGTGTGCATGAACGTGGATGTTTGTCTTAGTCTGGGTATTTCTATGTATAATATGTATGTATTTACAAAAAAATTGCCTAGCTACATATTTGAAACATAATTTAATGAATTCAAATACATTTTGATTTGTATTAATTATACGTTAAAATCTATTCCATGAAATAATTAATTAGTTAAGAATGTAAATAAATAATATGTATAAAATTTCAAAATACTTGAATTATAGTAATTAGTGCTCGTGATAAAATGTTACATAGTAAATAGAAGCATCAGAATGTCCAAAGAGAGTTAATAAATTTGATCTTGTCTAGAATTAGGTATATATATTATATTAATTTTGTATTAAAATAAACATTCATATTATAAAACCAGTGATCATTTAGGATTTAGCATTCTAATATTGAATGTGTGGTGTAGGTAGATGGTTATATATTTTTATTTAACTAAACTAAATAAAAGCTTGTATGTTTCAAATATATATTTTAATGATTTTACTGAGTCTGGGTGTACCTTGTGTTCATTGTTTGACTATTTTTCTAGGTATAAGTATAAGTCCACTGCGAAGAGAATATGCTTAATAGGAGTCATTTAAAAAAAGAAAGAATATGAAAAAGCTAGTTGTTTCTTAGATTATTTTCAACAACAACATGGAGTTTGAAAGTATTTTCATCAAAAAGTAAAAAGCCGGTTTCGGATTTCCACTTATATGTAGTTTACTTTTTGCAGCACTAGAAAACCAGCCGTTCCCTCCAACCATTTTTGATGTTCTGCCAGCATAAAGGGCAAATATTAAACTAGCATACCTACTAATGGCATACCTCTACCTATCTCCTCCAAAAGTTTGGAAACCCTGCTCACCACAGAAAAACAGCACAAGCTTTGTTTGGTTACGATCTTATATTCGACAAAGATTAATCTCTTGTGTTCGGCAGAAATGCTTCTTTAGCTTTCCTATATAATGACATCATTCAAGGTATTGCGGTTTCAATGTTTTCTTCGCCATTGAAATATAATGAAGCTTCTGTGTACAGATTGTTTCGAAGTTTATTTCAAAACAAACAACTATTAGATAATTTTTAAAACTATTAAACTACTAGATTTTGCCCGCATCTTCGGTCGTGTAAATGCAGGTAGGTTAGGTACCATATATGTATGTATGCTTTTCTGTTCCCCTGACAATGTGTATGCGAAATTTTATGATGATCGGTTAAGTAGTTAAGCCGCAGAAACGTAACAAATAAACTCACATCGCATGTATTATTAATTAGAATTTAAATTATCAATCTATTTACAATTGTTCGCGATGTTTCAGTTGGTTTTAAGTAAACGTGGTCACGGGGAGTCTAAGATGCTGGTCGTCTCATTGCCTTGAAGTGCAGTTATTTCAAAGACCCGATCATAATTAAATTATTGATGTGCCTATTTACGCAGAATAATCTTAAAGCATCATAAAAACCAGCTGTGTTTTTGCACTCGCCATTGCCAGTGCGCGTGTTGTGGATTTAAATCCCATATAAGACACAAATTTGTGTAAGCCACAAAAAGTTGTTCTGTATCTGGTTGTTCTTAGAGACCGTTGTGGAGGAATTAATATTTGTAAAACGTCTGCGAAACAGAGATTATCTCTATATTTAAATAAAGCAAACTATATAATAAATAAAATCCAAAATATTCCTTTAGTTTAGATTTTATTACATAAGATTTTACAATATATACACATCTGCAATAGAATTACCTATTGCCGATGTGTATATTGCCATAATCGGTGTTAGTACGAAGAATTTCCTAATAGAAACACGCAATTAAATGTAAGTAGTAAAAAAGGAACAAACAACAGTTTAACACTGTAAACGTCAATGTTTATCAGTAATGGCGTGCCGCCAGCAATTATTTTTGTTTAACAGCAACTACAATGGCAAGAATAATTAAAATGTCATAAAATATTTAAGTAAATCATTATAAATGAACAAGGGTTCCCTTTCACAAATTTATAATTCCGTTATTACGTATAGACGGCATTAGCAGCAGCCGATTGATCCTACATAATTCAGATTCGGGATAGCAATTACCAATGGTTATATTCCAATTTAACAATCTATGCTTCGCGATGTAACCAACGATATAGCCTCGGTATAATTATTTGTACGTGTTGTGTTTATTGATCTTTGATCTTTCAGTGTGTAGGTTTACAATTATATAATATTAAATGTAACTCAAAGGAACGATGTCGGTCTCTATCGTTTTTGTAGACCTAGCTTTTTAATTCAACTGTAGCTATGTTCTATAAGTTATTTTAATACATACGTTACAATAAGATTACTACCTATGGAAGTAGTTATCAGACCATAGGGTCTGGGCTGTTGCTGTTGGATTTTTCTGATAAGGAACTCTCAGGAGCAGACCCAATAATATGAAGTTGACGATGATTCACCCCCCGTGCGGACATCACATAAAAATCATTCTTATAATTCTCCGTTGATGCTGGACTGTAAGTATATATAATAATATGTATCTATAATAACTCTTGCGCAATTCTTAATCGCCGTGGCCGAAATCACCGTGGCCCGGAGGATATACGATTATAATGAATATAAAAGTAGATGATGCACTACTTACTTAAACGGCTATGTATATTTTAGAAATAGGTTTATTTAGAATCTGTCAAGAAGTAGCGCATTTACACCATGGTTCTCGTCAACGGCTCAGAGTGAGATTCAAAGTTAGTACTTAGGCGCGCCGCCCACTGGTAAGCCAAGGCACGGTCGCGGTGGCGTCGTGGCACGGTCGAGGCGTGGCGTTTATGTAGAGTCGAGGCTCGAGCGACTATGCTTCCTTCACATATCCATACATTCACACATCCTTCATTAATTCGTACAATTTCAATGAATATTACGTTGGTTTCAAAATCGTCACGCATGTTTGAAGTGCAAACACGTCTACGCACGAAACAAAATGGCAAATGGCGGTGAGGTCGCGGCGCGGTCGAGCACAACGCCCCCGCCGCGCCGCTGCCCCGTCTCCGCCTCGACTCCACCATGCCTGTAACGCGACTCTAGTGTGTGAGCGCTCTGCCATTTATTCCCGAAGGAAACATAGAAGTGGCGCGCCGCTCGTGCGCCCGCGCTTCGACGCCACCTCGTCTCCAGCTCATGTGGGCGACGGCCATTAATGTTAAAGTCCTGTTCTCAGACCACATTCCTAAGTTCGTTTACAGATTTTGGTTTTAAATATGATATTTAAATAGATTTCACAGATGTGTCTTAAGCTTTGCCTTGAAAAGCACAGCTCTTAGCAAAGTAAAGCTTTAGTCAAAACCAAAGATGTCAAAGCCTAAAGCCAACCCGTTGTTACATTACACGCATATATATATATATATATATATATATATATATATATATATATATATATATATATATATATATATATATATATATATATATATATATATATATATATATATATATATATATATATAATAATATTTAATAAATTAAAAAAAATATATATAAAATTACATTGCATCTAAATATGTGTAATGTTGTTGTTCTTTACATTTAAAATTATAGTCACACCTATATTATGGCAAAGTGTAACGAAATACCTATGTATCTATGAACTCTTGACATCTGATGTGTACTGATGGTTTTGTTTACTAGTCAGGCAATGGCATTTCTCAGACAGAACTTCGGTACTTATTAATCTACTCTTTGAGGCAGAATGTGATGGAATCACCCGAACCGTAATAGTCGTAATGTCTAGGAACATGATCGATATTGCCAGGGAAAAGTGCTGCTGTACTGCAAGTTCTCAGAATACAGAATAAATTGCATCAATGGTGACGTCATACTAGAGTATTACCACGAACTGGACAACATTAACAATAAACGAAAAATTCGTTTATTGTTAATGTTGTCGTAAAATTCCTAATATTATTTAGAATAATACTTTGATCACTGTCCACCTGTCCAATAACAGAGTTACACAGTTCTCTTCCTTTTCTATTGCAATCGTTGTGGTTGTTGCGAATTGATTTGAGTCTTGACCATTTCTGACTTAGTAATGTTTTAGAGTATTCTTATAGCAAATTTTATTTTTTATCTTTAGCTTGTCTCGCGGTATACAAAAGTGCATTGCATACTTAACCACCAAATGGAGGCCACGTTAAAGCGATTAACGTAAATGTTGATTTCATAAAGCGACGTAAACTGTTAATCTAAATAAACAAGAAGCTTAAAACCGACGTTGGCTAGTAGTAAAAAAGAAGTTAAAGTTTTCACATTATTCCTGTGAGGAGGCAAGAAGAGTGGAAGTTTGCGGAGAATGTTTAAATTGTCGCTCGGCTACACGAAACTGTTGGCGCACAGCAACGCCATCTGTGTCCCGCAACCAGAGTAATGTTCCATTGAAAGGTTCACTGATTTGTTTTGTACAACCTCTGCCACGAGTAGCTAACCTAAGTAAGATACAAGTAGAAACAGATTGCCTTGAAGTAACTTGATGCCGAAAGATAAACTGTAGCGAGTTTTACAACATTGGTACGTTTCATTTTGTTACTCAATTTTGGGACAAAGAGCTTACGTTGTAGCTCAGTACGGTTCTGTCAATCAAGCTCCACTTCCCGTGCGTGTCGTAAGACGCAGCCAAGAGATTATATCAAGAGGCGAAATGACATCGCTCTGATGAGTTCAAATAACATAATACAGCATTGCTCAAATTGGGCTGCCGAGCGGGCTGATTATGGTAATCTCTCTGGAGGATAGATAGGAAAATCATTATTACATGATGGAAATTTACGAACTTTGCGTCTGCGATTTGTATTTGAAACGGAAAGTAACGAATGGATCGAGTGATCAATCAGATAATGCCTGAGATTATTCCATTTACTAAATGGAAATCATTTAATATAATTAACCAGTTTTACTAACTTCTAGATAATTACTACAAATGGTTACGATGAAATATGAAAATATTAATCATAAAAATGTAAATCTTTGGGTGTCACCATATTGAACTTTCAGGATTTTAGTTAGTTGATATTAAAAGCCACCTTAATTTGCTCATGTAACTAAAGTAAGTAGCCTCTTCTTGACAACCTTAAAAGATACGCCACCGCGCTTACTCAATTTATATTATTGAATTAAACAGTTTATTTTAGTAGCCAAAAGAGTGTTTTGTATACAGACAAAACAAGCATTCTAATGTTATTTTTTTATAATTGCGTCACTTTTATAATTCTGCCAAGTTGTAGAATATGATATTGTAGTCGATCATTATGTTAAAGAAACAATAGAGCTTACAAAGCAGTTTATTTTTTGATTTTGTGCCCAGTTTATAAACAAAAGCAAGCGGATGATAAGTATGAATTAGCATAAAATTAATCAAAGCTTGTATTAAAGCACATCTTCGCGAAGGTGAAGTTTTACGAGTAAAATACGAACGAATATGTTTAAAATCGTCGGTTGATCGCTGGATGTAAAATCATGGTACATAAATGTTCAATAGCAGCAGCTATCGTCGGACGCCAGCCGGGATCTAATAAAAACAAAAATATTTTCACTGTAACAGTAAACTTGTTGGAAATAATCGATGAGTACCGAACGATTTTGGTGAGAGCCAAGTTACCGACAGAGTCTAAAATTTAAACAAACTTTGTTGTGGTCGCCGGGCATGGGGGCCGCTCGATCGGCAAGCTGCATTAGTACGCCAAAACGCAAATTACTTGGACAACTTGAATGGAACAACCAACATAGCTGACGTTCAATAAGCCAATAGCAATTTTAATGTAGCACTTGATAGTTTTACAGTCTAATCTTAGGATGGTACAGTATCGGTACTTATTAATTAGAATTGTTAGCTAATTTTAAATCTGCGGGAGATTTGAAATTAGCTAACAATTCTTTTAAATAAGATGATGAAATATTACAATCGTATTTGTCAGAATAAGGATTGATACTGTTTCGGTAAAGTTTCTTGCATAGACGCATACAACGACTTGGTTTTACACTATTCAAATATGCAAAACTTTTCGTGTTGATATTACCTACTCCCAAATATATAACCGGGATATTGAGAATTCTAGTTTACTCGCAACCTAATTTAATATATATAAATTAGTATCTTAATAACCTAGTAACTAACAAGCCCATAACAATAGTGCTATAGATTTTACTCCTCGTATTTCATGTAAATAAATATTTATTAATAAGGCAACAGTGCTCTTGATTGTTTCTAAGATCGCGTACTGCAACTCATTCTGTGTATATAGTAACATCAATAAATATACAACATTTGGATACTTCGAAGTAATTTCACACCTGACTATTGAGACAAATACCGGTCAAGTATTCCCATAACAATATAAATTGTTTAAATAATTTAAAAACACTTACAAATAACTTATAATTGAAATAAACCGCGACAAAATGAATATAAAGTAGTTTTATTTCGATGTATACATGCACGAAAATGTAAGACAATTTATACAAACTTCGTTGTACAATTTAAACTGAAAATAAGTTACTAACATAATTACATAACTGGACAGCTGGGTAAACAATGAGGTACGAGTACCCATTCCTGGAAAATTTGTTAAGACAAAGTAAAGTTACTACCTAGGCTTTGTTTATCCAGAAACATTTAAATTATGGTATAAAACACAACTAAAACTAGGTCACTTGGAATCTCCTCCACGGAATAAATGTGAGAACAGCAAGCCAACAGGCAAATTTGATAGATTGATGATTTATAGAAGTATACCAGTCAATATGCAATATTGGTGTAGGAGTAGTTAGTTTACGGTGATATATAAGGTACATAGTTTAGTGACATATTTTTTAACTGTCCTAATATTCTAATCCTGCTATTAGCTTAGCCTACCATCGCCTGCTAAACCAGACTACTATTTGTGCATTTCCTTTCCAGGGGAAAAGTATTTAAATATAGAATAGAATGCTTAGAATTGAATAAGGGACGTAGCTATGTGGGCCTCCAAAACTTTAATTCACCAGGCGAACCACACGAACGAGTTACTTCTCTTATGCTTGTCCGGTAAGAGGCCAATACTTCACTTGCCGGTGAGCCAGTTCATTAACAACCAATAAATAATACTATATAATATATACAGTGGAAATATGTACTATAAAATACTTATGTTTAAATGAATATATTTTTGATTTATTAAATAAAATTTTTGTGTGTCATTAATCAAAATCAATGGGCAATGTTCGCTCATATATTTGTAATACGAGATCCTATATGTAATTAGTTATAATTAAAGGAAAAATCACAATGCAAATATAGCTCCGCAAAACATACGCTATATTTGTATTTTGATATATAAAGATCGACTTATCAAATTATAGAACTTTTATAAACCAATCGGCTTATTTTCCACTCTGTTCTTTAAGTTACATGTTTACAATACTACTAAAAGCAATTCGATATATTTACAAAAGTTAAATGTTCTTAAGATTTGATGTTTTCTAGTTCTTTCCTTTGAGAACGACATCTGATAATATGTTTGTAAACTGACTACGAATTTAAAATGTTTACTAACACATAAAAGCTTTTAGCTTCCTTCGAGGCAGACGTGAATTGAAATCGTAAAACCAGCCTGTCCACGTTGAATAAATAGGTATTTTAAAATGCATTGAAACTGCCATAGATCATTTTTTATTTTGACGACGCGGTCGCATGGCCTTTGAATTCAAATCTAAAATTGATTGCAGAATGTCCAATAGAGTTAAAAGAAAAGATTTTCTAAATGTTTTGGTTTGTTGCTACGTGATAGTGCTCTTTACGTAAACTCAGTGCATCAGTAATATAATAACATGTAACTATCAATAAAATAACTGCCGGGATACAGGTTAGGTAGCAGTTTTTAGTAAATCGACGCGACAGCAATGAAAATTGTTTTAAACTATGGATCATTTGATTTTTCTCAGTAACCTAGCGTACTGTTAATTATACTAGCGGTCGTTTAATGCTCAAAATTCGACCATAATTGATTAAAATTTAAAGTTTGAACGTTATTAAGGTTTTATTGTCTATATATTTTATTATTATATTTCGCCAAGGCTATACAGATTAATTTACCTATCTTTTTCAAACAGATTATTATTTAATTAACTATACTCTTTCATTGACGATATTCCCAAGCTTGCTACTTTGTTTCTTTATTACATATAAATAAGGTATATGTAACCATCGTTACAAAGAATTGTACGACGTCGGACGAACGATGCCGAAATACTACGAACGCGATTCGACTGCGTGTGTGAAATGCATGGTTGTGTGCGTGTAGTGTTTTTTCATTAATTAAATTATTGCATATTTTATAAAAATATTACAATTCGCCACTCCTTCTCCATATAAACTTTAACTGTGCCAATTTTCGTAAAAAGGGGTACAAAGTTTATGCTTCACTTATTAATATATAGATGTGTATTAAAACTGGAACAAAATAATGTGTAAATGTAATTGTAATAAAATCTATGAAAGAGCAGTGACAAAAATTTATACAAAGCATAACACCAGTAAAGGCTACAATTCTTCTTTCATTTTATCTGCGATATTTTCGTCATATTACAGTTACGCCACCACTATCCTATTTAACCTAGTTGTAGTGTTTATATTACTTATTCGTATTTTTGTACTCAACGACAATTAGTAAAGAAAAACGTCCAATTATTTTTACATAATATTCTTTATGTATAAAAACGCATATACACACGAATAACTTTATCCATATCGTATTTCATAATCATTATCGGGTAAGGGACAATGTGTGAAAATTCAATATTACACCGTAATGCGGTACGCGCAGGACCGTTGCAAATAAAATTGGCATCGTTAGCGCCTAACCAAATTAGAGCGAACCAGGGAACACAGATAACATCAAAGAGTTTTAATCATACTAAAGAATTGTAACTGTACAGTCAGTACTCGGTTTGAATACAGAATTAATGCTAAGACTCTCTGTCAAAGGTGAGAAAACGATTATTGATGGTGTCTTCCGTACCCTGCTTCTATGATAACTTCGTTAATCCTCTTCAGACGTAAATAAGTTATACAATTTACTTGTATCCACTATGAATATTAACAGCGCCCGTTCACAATAGCTGACAGCCGGACAATGGAAGCAGTTTGACAATCAAGTGCCGATGTTAACAGACTTTAGAAGCATTTCGAAGCATTCGGAACAGTACTTGTAGCAGTTACAGTTATGCATAATAATGATTGGCAATCGTTGAAAATTAATTTGTAACAAGAAAATTGATCTTAAATTCGATGCTTTGACTTTGCAACCCTTCTCATGCTGAAATAGGCTTATGCCCTGCTATAGGACTCTATATTTTATAGGCAGTGCTGATAACATATGTAAAATATACATACACAATATTCATTGTTGCCGATTCTCTATAAGGGTTATAGGCATACTGCTATAAGGGATTTCTACTTACTAAATGCAGATAATACATTCTTCACAGCGCTTTATTATTTTCTAAATCAATGCCATACAACTTTTACAGTGATACAAAATACGGAGCAGGTCTCTTTTCTTTTGATACCTTTATTGAATTTCGTAATTTATAGGTGTAATACGTTGTCATATATACCTATATATATATATATATATATATATATATATATATATATATATATATATATATATATATATATATATATATATATATATACATATATACCTAGCTATGAAAAGCAGACCTAGCCTTTAAATTTTTTTTATGAGTACTTGTTAAAAATGTTCACGATTGGTCAAATTTGGCTTAAATATGACCAATCTTAAAGAAAATTTTCAAAGAAATAAATGTTGTTGTTTCAGTTTATTACTTTGAGTGTTTGTTTAACATTTGTTTATATTATCACCCTGTGTTATTAGCCATTGTAACGAAAGCTAGAATGACTTTAGATGTTGCCTACCATGTTTACAAATCCTTATTTATATCAACAATGTAATTTCTTATTTATAGTATTGCAACCACAAATGTCAGGTCGACGCGATTCACGCAATGTTTAAAAATGCAAGTTTTTGTAATTTAGTTTTAATATATTGTGCATTATACTTATATTACATACATTGTGGATTATTATGATTGCTTGTCTTGGTCTGGGTATTTCTATGTATAATATGTAAGTATTTACAAAAAAAGTATATAATATGTATGTTTATCCATTGTCTAGTACCCATAGTACAAGCTCTGCTTAGTTTGGGCTAGATGATGTTGTGTGTATGTGGCAGAATATTATTCTTATTATACTCTTTATTTCAAGCTTTGCAATACATTTTTCATTTTTAAATATACATATATAAAAAATACATTTAAAATATAAAATGTATGGTACCCCACCGGCATTGGGAACAGGGTCCAAGCTGCTGGTGGTTAGGATTCCAGAGACAGGAACCTCCTCACAATGCGTGCCGTATCTAATACCACTACCTTCTGCATCAAAGAGCTTAGAGCGTGCCAAGAATATAATAATTACTGGCATTTTCGAACCACTTTCAGAAAATATGGAAGCAAAGAGGGATATCTATAGATGTAAAATGATGAAAATACTATCAGACATCTACCCACCACCAACCAGAAAAAATAATGCACCTAGGCAAACTAGGCTATCATTTATATTATGATAGGAAGAAAACACGGCCACTAAAAGTCTGCTTTTCCACACCAGACATAGCTAAAACCTTACTAAAAATAAATCTACCTGCAATGTAAGCAATATAAAAATCTACTCGACCAGACACCTAACCAAAAACAAGTAATGGCCAGCAAATAGTGACAAATTTCATGAAAACTTTAATCATCGCATTGCAAGAAGAAAGCGTCTTCGGCGATTTTAATCATAACTTTTTACTAACGACAAATACTTAAAAGAATACAAGGAACTACTGCGAGAGAATAACATGAGAATATTAAATAAAATCAGCACCGATTTTTGTACTCGTGAAACCACATCGTCAAAAACAATCATAGATTATGTATGTGCCGTACAAAAAAATACTTTCCAAATATCTAATATTGAGTCCTCCATAGCTGATCACAAGCAAATATATCTCGAGTTAAACAAATCTAAAACCGAACGTATAAAAAAGTTCAATATGAAGCAATTCACTATAACAAATTGCAGAACGATATCGAAGAAATCTTTCATAACTTATTTAAAGAATATGAAGAGCTAGAATGGCAACTACTACTCGTACAAACTATTGCAAAAAACAAAGTAAGAAAACAAAAGTGGTCAATACGCCTTGCAAAGAGTGGATAAACAAGAACCTCATTACTTTAATAAATAAAAGGAACCAGCTATGGCATAACTTAAAAGAAACACCTGAAGATGAAAATTTCAGAACAGAATTCATAAGCCAAAGAAACTACACTTTTATAAATATCCAATCAGCTGAAAATCTATTTTACATAAGTCTTTCACGGATTGTAAGAAATGTCTCTTAAAAATGTGGCAACTAATTAATAGACTGACAAATAATACATCAGAATTAGCCGACCTAAAGTCATTAAAAATCAATATCCGCAATGGTCAAATCTTAGATACTAAAGAAATTTGTAAGAATTTTAACAGAATTTTCGCCTCAATAGGTACTGAACTTACAACTAAAATACCACAAAAATACCATAAAAACTTAACACAAATACTATCGTACAAGAAACTTACTACCAATACAGAATTATCAAAATTAAAACCAACATAAAATACCTAGATTCTAACAATAGTTCCGAATTAGATGGCAAAACACAAAATCCTTAAAGTATATTAAAGAGAATATAGCAGAAAACCTAGCAATTTGTATTAATAAATGCTTAAATGTCGGTTATTGCCAAACAGCCTAAAAAAGCAAATGTTAGTCCTATTTTTAAAGCCGGAAGCAAACAAGACCCGAACAATTATCGATGACCTATATCGGTACTTCCGGTAATGTCAAAAGTATTCGAAAAATACTACATAGACAACTATATAACCACCTGACTTCTATTGATTACCTTTATAAAATGCAATATGGCTTCCGTCCAAAGTCTAACACTGTATCTGCAACTCTTAATTTAGTAACCAACATAAGACCTAATATTGATCAGAAAAATTACATTAGGTATTTTTATTGACTTAAAAAAGGCGATTGTTTGGCATCCACATGAGCAGTTATATACACTTATGATAGAGAGAGTTCAACGCAAATTTGCTCGTTACTTGTACAAACGCATATATGGCTACTATCCCTTTCTATACCCCTCTATGTTTGTCTCGGGAATGATTAGTCTCAATACCTTAGAATTTAGGCGCAATCTTGCACACATAATGCACTATTATTTATTACTGGTACATAGGGTGGATAACCCTTCTGTGCGTGAGTGCATTTACTTCTATGTGCCAAATCAGTACATGCGTGCTGTTGGACGTAGGCGACATAGATTATTCACGTATCCTACATCATGGCGTCTGCCGCAGGTTACTTATTGTCCAACGGCAAGAGCGATTGACAATATGAACAAATTACTACTTGCAAGTCCGGATACAGATTTATTTTATTGTAACACTAGTCAAATGTTTAAAAAAGTAACAGAGTTCCTTAACATGATGGCATAAATTATTTTATCTATTGTTTCTATACGAATGCTCAAAATTGTTTTATTTTAGTAGTTAATATGATTGTGAATGTTTCTTTTATATTTTATTTTAATTTATTTGTTTTGTATGTTTTTGTATGTTTAAAGTGTATGTTAGTAGTATAGCACTAAAGGCGTGTTGGTACAGATGCTGTAAGCCTCTAGTGTTTATAAAATAAATAAATAAATAAATAAATAAATCAAGGACACAGTCAGCCATGACATCCTATTTTTAAAATTAAAAGACAAAGGTGTCACAAGCAAGGCAAATGATATTGTCAAATCGTACCTCTCAGATAGATTTCAAGTTATTAAAATAAATAATCAGCAAAGTTGACCGCAACCGGTTACTTGTGGCATCCCACAGGGATCAATATTGGGACCCCTGTTATTCCTTATTTATGTAAAGAACATATATGAAATTGGACTAAAGGGAGAGGTTACTTTATACGCCGACGACACCAGCCTCTTCTACTTTGGCCACTCATTAGAATCAGTACTAAGTGAAGCTCAACATGGCCTACACATATTACATACCTGGCTACAGTCTAACTTATTAACAATCAATGCCTCAAAAACAAAACACATAATCTTTTTAGCAAAACATAAAAAATTTAAAGACCCAATCTCTTAATATTGATGGCAAAATACTAATAAAAGTTAACAACGAGAAATATTTAGGCCTTGTTCTTGACAGCAAGCTTACCTGGAAACAAGATATTTTAAAAAAATCTTCGTAATATCTACTCATTAAATGGAGCTTTAATAAGTATAGTTCGATGTCTACTGAGACATGTTAGATATACTATATATAATTCTTTACTCAAGCCTCATTTAGATTATTTGATTGAGGTATGGGGCTCAGCTACTAAATCAAACTTGCAGAAACTACAAGTAACACAAAACAAAATCATAAAATATTATTCCTATATCACTACTTAACACATACTGTTCAAATATATAAAGAAACAAAGTTATTTAATCTAACCCAAACGTATAAATATAATACATGCATTTTTATTAGAAAATTACTCACTAAAGATACTCATTCTCAAATAACATTCACAAAAAAGATAGATTTAAGCAATTGACACGGCAGGTTAATAACCTATGTTTGAGAATACATAGAACAAACTATGGAAAAAGGAAAATCCTTATGAGGGAGAGCAACACTACAATAAATTACCTAAATATATTAAAGAAGTAAAATCCCTCCCCACATTTAAGAAAATATTAAAAAGCCATTTTAAAGGATTTTTTATGATAACAATTACATACCACTAAGCTAAATAATTATGTGAAATACGCATGCAATGTAAATAACAATACTTATTATAAAGAAAATGTATAGGAAACTGTGGCGAAGACTTCATACAACATGATTTCTGTCGGCTTCCCTTTTCAAACTAAGCCTCTCCATTCATGGTGAAAATCACAGTAATTTTGTAAGGCATTTTTGGATCGTATTGCTTAATATATACACACTATTTATATATATATAATTATGTGTGTGTCGGATTGGCAGCGTTTTTATATATTTTACAGTACACAGTATACAGTTTTATATATATATATATATAAGTATATATATACACACACACATTATTTTTATTCATTATTGATTTGTAAATCTTTTGAGAAAATAAATGTCTTAAACCTTAAACCCTTGATCCAAGCACATAACGCGGCCTCTTTAGATGATGATCGAGGCTCTTGGCAATTAGACCATTGACAGATATGACTATCGGCACAATGATTGCCGAATCCACATCCCACATGTCAACAACCTCGCGAGCTAAATCGAAGTATTTAATTTGTTTATCTTTTCCAGCTTTCGCGAAATTGCCGTCATACGGAATGGTGACATCGATAATCATTGCGCGGCGCTCTGATCGATCTATCAACACAATGTCAGGTTTGTTGGCCACAACAGTCCTGTCTGTTATGATAGTTTGATCCCAGTACAACGTGACATGACCATTTTTGAGAACTGATTCAGCTACATACCTGTAGTACAGCACTTCAACATCTACAAGTTTGTATTTCAGAGCAAGTTGCTGGTGAATAATCCTGGCTACTTGGTTATGTCTGTGCAAGTACTCGCAGTCAGCAAGACGAGAACAACCGGCAAATATATGCCTGAGGGACTCACCAGGTAGGTGGTACGCCTGACAAATGTCAACCATGGGAATATATTATGAGGGATGGTACATCCCTCAAGATATATTTCCGGTAGTTATTAGCACAGACAAAACTTTCGGTTTCCTCAAAGAGGTCACCGAAACGTAGCCAGTTCACGGAGGCTAACAGATCTCCATCGGCTCCATATAGTGCCTTGTAGAACCTACCATAAAGCTCCTTTGATGCGATTCCTGCGATCGTTAGTGCTAAGCACTACAGGCTTGCGCTAGTTCTCTTTAGCCAAACTGAGCGGGGTGTGTCCGGTGTCCACAGCAACTACATCCTGATGCGTACCCACGTCTGCCTGGAGAAAGTATCCTCTTAGGTTGCATACCTCGCGGATGAAGGGCCTTGGCATTCAGAAAGCCTCGGCACCCACATTTTCGCGGGATATACAACCTCATCACATTCGAACGTGGGTGATGCATACGGTATGCCGTCAAGAGTGTACGGACCTGCCGGTTCAGGGCATCCAGTTCAGTCTGAATCCACTTAGAGTCCAGTATGCCAAAGGAGTACATGAGGACCGGCTTGTCCCAACCGCTACAAGCGCGCACCTTGATGCTACCTGATAAAAGACTATTTAAATGTTTTTCAGTCGTCAAAAAAAATGCTCCTGCAATGATTGCTTCATGTTAGCCTCATTGATACTTAACGCCTGTGACATACCCAAGTATTTGTAAGTATCGGTCACAAGAAGTGATCGTAGGTTAATGGAATCCGAAAGATGTATTCCTTCGGATTCCACTATCCTTCCTTGCTTTACATGGATGACAGCACATTTATCCACACCAAAATCCATACTGATAGACTTACTAAAAGTTTCAGTTACTTTGAGTAAATCCATCAGCTGTAAATCAGAGTGGGCAACGACTTTAAGTCATCCATATACAGCAAGTGGGATATTACTCCACCACCTCTTTGTAACCTGTAACCTAGCTCTGAACCCTCTAGTAATATACTAAGAGGATTCAATGCTAAGCCAAACCAAAGAGGACACAGGCTGTCGCCCTGAAATATACCCTGCTCAATTTTTATCGGTTCGCCATTCCCAGGGATCTGTCGACATCCTGGATAGCTAAGAACCGTTTTCCATAGCCCCACGCATGACTTCAAAAAGGGGCGCAGAGTTGCATTTACTTTATACAACTCTAACACCCTCAAAAGCCATGTATGTGGCCCCAAACCATACGCTTTCTTATAATCTATCCAACATGCCACCAGATCCCTTTATTATTATTATACTGGTACTTATAGCTCAGTTTTTCCTATTATAAGTACCAGCGTTCACAAATTGTAGCTTAAATCATGTATACAATTTTATTTTCTAATATTTGTAACTATCTGTGAAACAATAAACAACATTATTATTATATAAAGATACATTTTTTTACTAGATTTTCCCCGCGGCTTCATTCGTATTAATGTAGATTTATGTTAAGATAGATTTTTAGTAGCCTATATGTTACTCTTATGTATAAACAATAATACTGTAAAGTTTCATCAAAATCCGTGCAGTAGTTTTCGCGTGAAAGCGTAACAAACATCCATCCATCCTCATAAACTTTCACATTTATAATATTAGTAGGATTGTTATTGTTTTATTATAAACCACATGATTAACATGAAACAAAATTAATAATTTTAAAAACAAAAGATGAATTATTTCGCAGAAAGAATAATAGAATTGAATAAACTAAAATAATAATCTTAGTGGAAAACCGATGGACTACCACGCAGAGGTCTCGAGTTTGATTCCCAGGCGCGCAACTTTTTGAAGTTATGTGTGTATTATATAGTTAATTATCGCTCGCTTTAACGGTGAAGGAAAACATCGTGAGGAAACCTGCATGTCTGAGAGTTCTCCATAATGTTCTCGAAGATTTGTGAAGTCTGCAAACCCGCACTGGGCCAGCCTGGTGGACTATAGCCTAACCCTTCTCATACTGGAAAGAGGCCCGTGCCCAGCAGTGGCATAGTTTAATACAGGGCTGATATTATTATATTAATAATCTTTACGATATTGATAGAATATATTTTTATTATCACGCTAATTTTAAAAACATATATTGAATTTGACATGATTTACGAACTATGATATTATCTAATGTACTTTGAAGTGATACCATTTATTTATTCAATCAATCAGCTCACCGCAGTCCACTGCTGGACATAGGCCTCTCCCATTTTACGCCACAACATCCGATCCTCCGCCTTCCGCATCCAGTCTGACCCATTGAAATTAAACACTTTATACGAATTTTGTCGCGTTGTTTATTTAACTTTAAAATTTTCAAGGTATAACAATTCGCGTTAACATAAGACAATATAGTCTGACCCAGCTACCTTTTTCAGATCATCAGTCCATCTGGCCGGGGGGCGTCCAACCTTACGTTTAACAAGTCGCGGTCTCCACTCTAGGACTCGCTTGCTCCAACGGCCATCGGTCCTTCTACAGATATGGCCAGCATCATTATCACTTCAGCTTGCTTATTCTGCGAGCTATATTGGTAACCTTGGTTCTTTGACGGATAACCTCATTTCTATGTTTATCCCTCAAAGAAACTCCAAGCATAGCTCGCTCCATAGCCCACTGGGTGACTTTCAATTTTTGGACTAGCCCTAACGTGAGCGTCCACGTTTCGGCACTGTAGGTCATAGCAGGTAGGACGCACTGGTCAAGATTTTGGTCTTTAGGCATTGCAGCAAAGGCGATGAGAAAACCTGTCGAAGCTTACGAAACGCTAACCACCCATTTATTTATTAAAAACATTTATTAAGCTGTACGGCAAATTTTCAACATGACCACACTTTTCTGTTACTTCGAGATCATTATTCAAGTCAATGACGTTTTAAAAATAACTTTGATACTAGCATGTATAAATATGTTATCATCCTTCCTACTCCATTTGCGTGGTGTTTACTTAATGCTATCATTTCAAGCTTAAATGCCTCAGAAACAATGTTAAGCCCTATTTGCTCGAAATAAGTACACATTATCCCGCAAACGAGAACTCTTCACCACTAGTGTTTACTATTACCGCGTGAAATACAAAATGTATTTGAACTAAGCGCTACACTGGATTTCCGTTTTCAAAAATACTGTATTTTTACTATGAACAAAGCGCAGTTGAATGTATCTGTTGAAAAATCCCAACTAATACCTCGCGACTGAAATTGGCACCAATAAATAACCGTGAATTTATTACATTAAGCTTTAATACCTTCGTTAACAAAACGTTGATGTGACGTTAGATTCGTTAGATGTTCGTCGATGTGATAAATTCTGATTTCGTCAACAGGATTACATAGTACAGATTTGTTAGTTGTGTGAGACTGGCGTATACATGGCGGGGCACCATTCATATAAAGATTAATAGAGGCCGCAACGTGACGCATGGTATACGGAAAGTTGCAGTTTATCTAACACATAAAACAGTTTGTCTTGTCTAACTCATCAACGCACAGCGTAAATTTCGAGGGAAACGGAAAAGTTGTGCAGAGTAATTATACACTCGGGCTTAGAAATTCCGTGTATAAGGTTTTTAAAGTATATGGGTTACAATGTACGGGAACAATGAACAGAGCTTACCCCGCTGTTGAATTAAGCTGTCCTGCGGGAAACGTAAACTACACATTTTTTCAGACTGTATTTCGCAAGCAGCGCGGAGAGGCGTTCGGCTAGTTTAAATACATTTCCCCGATGGACACGCCATTTTTCCTCCCCTCCGGAGAAAATTAAAAGTGCTTCGTAAAAATCTCACTTCAGTTCATTGCGGGACATAATGTAAGTCGGAGTGAATAAACAAGAAATATGCGGTCGCCCGTGTTTTGTTTTAGCGTTTATAAAGCGAGGAGCCTTTATGGTTTATAGCTCAATAATATAGGCCGTAAAAAGTCCGGGACCCTCGTCGAATCTCACGCTGCTCAACAATTGAGTCATCCTAGTGAGTCCGTTCGACTCCTTTAGGACTTCTTGAATAATTCCACTTTATAGCTACCTAACAAGTCGGAAATGTACTTTGTAGTTGTCTCTTTGTTACCCATATGATACGCTATATCAGCATACTCTAGACTGTTTCTGGAGTATACCTAAGTCCAAGATTACTATATGTAACTGAAAATAAAATAAAAGTCCTTACTGTAGAAAGGCTTCTGAGACTACTTTACGTAGCATATTCTTTAAGGACTTTCCATTTAGTTCAGTCCGTCCGTATTGGGGCATAAATATGCTAGAGGAGACCTGAGGACGCTAATATATTACATTACTAGAATATTCTGCTAAGGATCGTCATTATGTTATTCGGAGCTTCAAAGTGAAATGGCTGATTGTGACTACGTCGACGTATTTAAGTTCAAAAATCAGTTATTTTTAACTTGTTAACTAAATACTTGTTTTATTTTTTGGTCGGACATTTTAAATTAAAACGCCCGGCGAACTTCTAGTATGACACTAATGATGTCACCAATATCAATTTAATTAGCAACATTTACCAGAAATATAATTATTCCCTCGCTTTGTACAGTTTCTAATTCTAACGATTTAAAACTTTATTCATTACGCTCCCTGATTCGTCTTGATTCTATTAGAATAAAACCTTATAAAAAAAAACTTGTATTTTAAAATTTATTCTCTATGTATGTCTGTACAGTCTTAATGGTTAGCGCAATTATATAAGTTATCTTTTTCACTAACAAGTGGAATATAACGAGTTCGATATCCATATAAAATATTTCTTTATATTTTCAACAGATAATTGTATCTGTTTTCAGTTTTGATTCATCATTTAGGTTTTAAGGTTTGCTCGCGGCTACCTTCGCGTAAAAGTAGATTAGGTTATGTTGGTAAAAGTACTTTTATATATTTTTAAATAAAATATAGCTTATGTTATCTGGTGATTATACGCCTCTTAAGGGTCAATTTAAAAAAACTGATTGTGTATTTTAAATTAAATCCTTACAAACAAACAAACAAGAAATCAAATCTTTCCTCTTTATAATATTAATATACATTTTAATATTATATAGGTTGCCATAATATTTTAATGGATAAATGATAATGCATAATATAGATTTTTTTAAACTTTTGACATTTATTTCTAGAATGAGGTAGAATAAGTATTTTCTACATTACAAACCAGTTAAAATCGAACGAATTTTCCAAATTCCAAAAACGTAAACAGAACACCGGCATCCTAATTTATTGAACATTAAAAATACTTAAGTGCAGAACCGATACTGAGTTAAGCTCCTCCGCACTTCTCAGGATTATTATCTTTGCAGCGTCGTCGATTGAATCGCCGATAAAGGCCACCCTGGACTTATGAAACTGCCGTTAAAGAATCTTTTATTAACCGTTGACTGGTGAAACCGTACATGCTTAATTGTTTTCCTGTGTAACTATTTAAACTCTGTGCTAAGATGACTTTGTTTGTAGCCCTTTTCAGATTTGGTTGGTTTTTAGACATAACTTTATTTTATATGATATCTTTTCACTAGTAAGACTTCGTTTTATGGCACTGAAACAATGAACAATCATGTCGACTTGAAATTACTAACTATGGGTATATGTATAGCGCGAGTATCAAACCTGAAAAATTTAAGGCATAAATAATAATAATAGTTCGGTAAGACTACAATCAATTCAGAGACACAGAAGTCGCATTTATACCGTTGCGCTGCGTTCAATTAGAAGACTCTAACGGTAAAGACCACGATTCTAATGTTTGGCATAGCCAATAAACTTTTCTCTGAGAACCGTGCTTACAACTTATGCATCATGTTCATAACAATCTGTATACAGAACAAAAATATAATGAACATAGGAACTAATACAAAATGATTGACCATTATTCGTTAATACTTCGATTGTGTAGTGCGACCGCAACACATTTCGGTATATTGTGGCACATATAGCTGATATTTTAGCATGCAATATAGGTGCTTGTTAGCATTTTATGGTCCCACACCTGTTTGTGTATAAAATTTTAAATAACTGCATGCAGCGAATCCCCAGAGCATATCTTTTATTAACCTAATAAAGGCAAATGAAAAACTCGCATGTTTTATTAGACACAGAAACACCTCAGGTTTTCCCTGTTGAAAAAAATTGTCCTTTTATACTGTCCCTCAACATATTTCATTACTTTAGTTGTGGGTTGAAATGATTTACCCAAGCTAATTATGTATTCAAGCAACGTATGAAGGCACTGCATGAAGTTGGCTTTTGTTCAACTAAAACACTTAACCTGTGTGTTTAAATAATATGAACGGTACAAAAATAATATTCCCTTTCGTTTGTATGTATTTTAGGTTCATTGAAAGAGATTCCATTTATATTGAATTGATCTCATTTGCGTTTTGATTCCAATATTCTTTACGAATGCTTGAATAAATCAATGTTTATATAATAATGGATTGATTTATTTTGTTTTGTTTTATATCATATATATTCGAAAGTTAACGATTGAAATATATTAGTATATGTATATTTCAATATCAATGTGTAGTTAGTGTGTGTATCATACTCGTAAATACGGTATAACTTCTCAAATTTCTCATCTAATACTCAATGTCTATGTAATTTAGAGTCCCTTTCTAAGAAAAGCTTACCTTTACCCAGTCTTATGCATAATATACGACCCGGTGAGGTATTTGCACGTAAACTAGCCGAACCCTTCCATTAAACGCCATTTCGCTACACCTAGAAGCTAATCTTTTATCAAAATCATTTGATGAAACAAGCGGTACAATTTAATAAGCGAACATGTCTACATAAATCAGTTCGGTAATGGTTAACAGACCAAAAACGTGAACACCGGCCACAATTCGGCTCTGCGCGTCACAAATTACAAACTAATCATACTCCACCAATTGGGTCGCTCGGAAGAGGTTAATTTTCCCAATCCCGACGCCGCGTTAACGTTCAGACCGTTACTGCCGCCCCACCAATTAGCTTTTACTGCCCTTGTGGTCCGATAACTACTCTACGAGACTTATCTATCGAACGATCTGGGTATTATGTCCTAGTAAACACTAGTAGAAATTGTATCTCAGCTCGCTGTACCACTTCCCTCGATAGTTAATAATATTCGTGTCTCGTTGTGAAACATTATTATGAATGTTGGAGCCGTAATGGTGATGGATGGGGTAAGGGTACTGTTATAGTGCGTCCTACTAGCTCGCCAACATTTGTTTACTCGTACTATACTCCATTACATTTTACGGGGACTACTTCTCGTGTGATTTAATAACTTTACGACATGTCAGAGCATTTTAAGCCACATCAATAACCAGGAATAGGCAGAACGACTCCTATCTGATGCATATACCAGAAATTATGGATATTTTATCACATACACACAACACCATCTAGCCTAAACGAAACAGAGCTTGTACGGTCAAAGACAAAAGTCGAGTAGCATCGTAAGATACACATTGGCATCATGATCTGAGCGAATATCTTTGTGTGTGTGATGTTTTAACACAAACAATGAAACATTATTCAATGTAATGATAGTAGGTGAAGTTCGTCATGCGCATGTGTGCACGGCGAGACTAAAACGAGTTCGTGTACAATAACTCTAATAACTACTCGTACTATCCCTTATATTCAACAACATGGTCTCTGTTAGTCCGCATTTACAATTAATGCTTAAATTTGCCTATTGTATCGTAGGTTGCGATAGCGGAGCGGCCAACGAGTCTTCTCACTTTATCACTAAAACAAAATGACGGTGGTTCAAATCCTGGGATCCTCTACTTCCACTTTTTGTTTTTTATTACTGAAATTTTAAATTAATAAAGGTAAACGTTATTTTTGCCAACTTATTACGCAAGAGTAATAAAAATATACAAAAGTGCTTTTTATGGAATTAAACTAAAAAATAAATTATTTTATTATTATAATAATAACGATTTATCAGAATTAGTTTATTTACTAAAAATCTCATTTTGTTTTCATTTTTAATAAACAAATAAATAATGCAAATTATAATTAAGAAAAACAAAATTTTATTTAATTTATAACAATTATATTTCATAATATTGTCTTATGTTTAAGCGAATGTTATACGGATTTTGTCGCGTTGTTTATTTTACTTTATAACACTATTATTACATAATTTTGAAAACTTTAACACTACTATTATTGAACTTTACTACTATTTAAGCTATATATTTTTAATTAAAACTATTTATAATATTTGAGTTTACACTTTGCCCCGACGTTTCGGTTGCTTTACAGCAGCCGTGTTCACGAGGAGACTAAGATGGTAGTTGTCCCAACGTTCTCAAGTGGGAGAACTCAGCCCTTTAGAATATGAAACCACTAACTCAAATACAAATTAGAACTTACAATAAGGTAGTGTGCATAGTTTGACCGACTATTGCATAACTTTATCACTTCTCTTTCATTAAATTCTAAAATCCTCAATCAAATTCCAATTTACCTGCATTCAATAAACATTGTATTGTATTTTGAAAGTTTTATCAAATTGCAGTTAATACGGCTTATAACTGCGTATATAAACAACTTCGAAAAAATTATAAATAGTTCAATTCAACAATTTAATCGGATTCAAAATACGAAATGTTGTTAAAACAATATATAACATCAATTTTGCTGAAAAATATCGAGAACGTATTCTCCGTGCAATTGAATCATAGCGTTCGCGTATGGTCTGCGACGTCGAGCAAACGTTATACCTGCATCGGCAGTCGGTAGTTGAAACGATATTTTTCACAATGACACACTCTATAAGTAACTCTGGCAATTCCTTTCCTCTAAACATGTAGCCGTGTATTGTTTAACTTTTCTCTCTAAGGACGACACATAAACTCGTCGCAAATCCTACAGAAGGTTTGTGAGCGTTGTCTCAGAAATTTTCCAAGTCAACGAAAGCAAGAAGCGACAATCTCGCCGACCTACGTCTTATTTTTCAGGAGAGCCGACCCGTTACAACGACAGAGATTTACATTTGAAATAGGCTGAGACACTCTTTTATTTCGCTCCTTTTATTTTTTCTGTCTGTTCGTATTGCAGCAGCTCCCCTAGCCGCCTACATCTGGCGTATCTTTCGACGGAGCCTAAATAAAACTTGTTCCACTCCTTACCTGTATAATTTTATTAAAGAAAATAGAATAATTTATCGTAATAGAATTTGAAAATTAAACACGCTCGGCTAAGTACTAGTTTGCTTGGTTTTCGACTCAGCAAATTACAAGTATGCAATTATGAAAGTTAATTTACTGTTTAGTGATCTCAAAGCGAAGCTCGCCGGCCGCTTATTTGATTAAAGTGCTAATTTTTAATTATTCGTTCATGTCTTGTACAGGATCTGCTTAAATAACGCCGAAGCCACATTTAACCATTGGAATAATTTATCAGACAATATACTGGAAACAAATTTGTCGGGTACGCTATCCATCAAAGATTTTCTTTTACGAGCCAAGCTGTAGGTGCGTGCGTACACGTCTCCGTGTTATACATCGTTATTGATGGGCCCTCGTAACCTATTACCCGCGCGCAAAAAATATTAACTCGTTTCTCTCTTTTATGACTTGCACTTTACTTAAACATTTTAATGACGAACGGAGACGCCGCGTAATATGCAAATAAGAAAATAAAAGTTTAATGCCGAAAAAAATGGACTTAATTAATCGCACTTATTACGTTGGGATACAAAAATACTTTAAAATATTGCTATGAGTGATACAAGTATCCTCTGATGTACAAAAAGGGTACATTGATAGCATGTAGGTATAGTTAATTTTGTTTACAATAGCTTCTTGTTACACAATACATCATTTTGAATTAAGGTCTGGCAAGAAAACCTCTGGGACGCATTGTATCTAGAATAATGACATCCGAATATGCTATACTTTCTTATACATACATATATGACATGAGTAGTGGTCGTACGTATACGACGATCGTACGTTTGCTCTGTTGCGAGACAAATATGTTTCTATGCAGTGCCAATTCGATGTGTTTTAGTACCATAGAGCATCTGCAACCACATACAGCAATAAACTATTCAGATGTGACAATGTGATTAATAACACTGCCGCACTGAATGGTGGCCTTCATACTAGCGTAAGCTTTTATCTATTGCCTCGAATAAATATGCTTCAAATAACCACTACAGTTCTCTAAAGCATGCTATTTTTATGACAGTAGGCAGTAATAATACTATTTTGGCTTTTAGAATAGAAAACCTGTACAGCTAAAACAATTTTTGTTGAATTTGGGATTTGTATGTCAATCTTTGTATCACGACAATATTATAAGCATTGTGAATTACAAGTAGAAATGGTATTTTTTAAAAATGTCTGTTTTATTTCTGCCGTCTGTCTCTTAGAAAGACTTTAGAACGATGTCGGAATAAAAGCAGTAAGCAAACCAGTAACCAAAAAATCCGTTTACGAATTCTAAAATGTATTTATTACGTATCCCTTCGTCCAAAGAGGTGACTTGCCTTTAAAATATAGACAGATGCTAATAAATAACAATGTTTCGCTCTATGAAGTGTAGCGTTACGATGTGGTTTTAGTCGATTAATAATAAATAAGTACCGTTAGATAAAAATGATTTTTGAATAAATATATATTTAACTAAAATTAACTTATGCCATACAGATACATACTTCTATATACTTTTTATTAATTTGGTTGTCTGTCAATATTAGTAACTCAGTTTTAATTTTGTTACCGGACAAATTCGTACTTGGCTTCAGCTTGAGAGATTTTTCTTATCATATTCCATGAGACGCAATTTTTTATATATATAGATTTTTTTGTCTTTTCGAATCCATAGTCCAATGTTGGCATTCTTATATTAATAACTAGCTGATCCTCGTGGCTTCGGTCGTATAAGTTTCAATTTAAACATCAATAGGCTAACACCGATGACTTATACTTTGACTTAATAATAACAATGACTTAAGTCGATTGAACCAAAACGTATTTATACGCATGTCTATCTACGACTATCGCGCTGAAATATCGCTAAATGATTACTTAAAAAATTTTCAGGTATCTAGTTATTTTTATCAGTGTATATTTTACCGAGTTTGAGTTTAATTTGCCAACGGGGTATGTTTTCTCATTACCCTAATGCACCTTCCTAGAGAATTATATTAGAACGTAGTGTATTTTACAATTAATTATTTGCATCAAACAGTATGTTCCAAATTTTAACCTGTCAATATTGTTAGAATGCTATGCATAATTGTTTTTAATTATGCTAAGCCTTATGAATTCAAAATGCAGGCGTAATTAATATTTTAAATAGCCATCACGTCACACTATAAATTATATCGTTTGTGCATTTTTTTATGTCACATCATTTCATCTTTGAATGTAATAATCAAATTCTTTGTATTAAACGGTTTGGGAAACGCCAAATGTTTTAAAATTAAAAAAAAAAACAATAATTTCTCTACTGATATGCCCGATTGCTAGTGCGTTATGTATCACTATTAGGACCGATGCATATCATGATGCATGTAATTTAATGGACATATACAAATACTAATACCGACTTTCACGCATGTAACTTCAAAATTGACAGAATTCTCTTGCCCAAACGTGATGTATGTACATTTACCTTTATTTGTAACCGAAAGGCCAAATATTTTTTTTTATGTATATATGTTTCAAAATGAAGATTTCTATGGAATTGTTGTCACCTCTTTATGAATTCCAAAATAAATGTGATTAAGAGAGAGTATATAAAAGAAACATTCTGTCCTAATTTCATGTAATTAGCTTCAGCAGTTTCCACTCAGGGATAATAAAACGTTGAGGACATTCAATTTTATTTATAAACACAAAATAGATTATCGATGTAATAAAATTTTAAAATGATTTAGTTAAACACGAAATCCATTTAAGGCAGGAATCACCTTAAAATATAATCACACCTAACTGTTATACCCTGTTTAAATATCCCACAAAATTTTACCAAAATATTGTAATATATGTCGTTACACGTATTTTTTACACTTCTGTATGTTTGGTTAAGCCTCAAGCGACATCCTCTCTCTCTACGACTAGTCCAGTTTATGATATAGCGATCCCCTACACCAGCCGTCAGGTTATAATAGTGGGAGCCGCCGTACCTTCCAGTGCCCGAGAGCATCTTCCGGAACCAGTTATAGACAGGTCTTGTCCTCAAATCTCGACTTCTCCATCGTAACCACAGAGATCCGGTTCTTGTAAGTGAGCTACCTCGTGCCCAAGTGACACTACCTATTTTCCAGACATGTACCGGAGCAATAAAGCCGCTCACCACTCGCAACTCTGGGAATTGCTAACGAAAACCTCACTGAAGCCGCTGGTGAAGCCGCCTCCCATATCTCCAGTATGGTACCGGAGCTGTATAAGACACGCTCACTTCCCGACGTACATCCATACGCCTACCCAAATAGGCTTACAAGACGGGTGTGGCCCGAGTCACTCTAGCTATGACTCTTACTTGCTGAGCAGGCAAGCACCCGAAATGCGTGAAGTGGCAGCGAATCCACGCTGCCACTTCACTAAAGACAACTCCGTCCCTCGCGCGACCGACTGGTTCGCACTAGCCATGCATGAATCCGACGCTCGAGCGCCACGTGCTTGCCGAGCATGTCGTCCTCAGCGGCTAATCACATAGCCCATACGAATCCAACACCAAGGTCAAGCACCGCGCACTCTCTCACTCTCATCAGTGGTCGATAAACACACCTTTCAAGGCGCAGTGGGCTTCTTGACCCCGCAGTACCCTGGTCCTAAGGAGAGACCCGTAGTTCTCCCCCTGAAACCCTATCTACTTGGGTCCTGAAGATAGGGACAATATTAAACAAAAAACGTGTTATTAATTAACGCCAGTGTAAATGTATATTTGTAATTATTTTTACATTTCCAGAAATAGTTACCGAGTAAACAATTTATGCATTCAAACCGTTAATTAAATTGTGTTACTGGAGACTTTCCCATGAGGATCTTTTAATGTCCCACTCTTAAGATCGGAAGGCATAAATTACCTGAGCTATTTGTTATGCTGGCTCACGCCTTTAATTATTAAAGCGACGTGGCGACGTTACTTCTCCAACAACTTGGCCATAGGGCTGCCACGGTACAACGCCCATATGCCAAACTGACATTAAATACAACTTAAATAAGGCTCCTACATCGCCATTATTACAAGAGCCAATACCTACAAGGTATTACGCCGATAGCACTAACGCTATTTCAAATAAACTACACAGCTACTCAATTTCCTCGCACCTATATAAAAACGTAAACCTGGATGTGGTATCCTACACCGAAACAAAGAGGCCAGCAAAAAAATCTTCTACTTAAGGATGCATTCAACCTTAGAGAGTCAAGATGAGGCCTACAGGAGCACAGTGCAGCTACATACAAAGGAAAACTTTATACGTCCTTTCTTAAACATAAAGCGCGCACAGTAGAAGTCACTTTCGTATTACCTCTAAAGAAATTATTCTTTTTATTTTACTTTGTAATTAATCATGTTGGCTACTCTTCCTTCATTTAGTTCTGAGCGCTCTCCGGCAGCAGCTGAGCAATTTCATTTATTCCGCAGTACCTACTCATTCTTTGTTACACTTGCTTAAAGTTACTTAAACTAGATAAATTAGCTAGAGTTGTTTATCTTTAGCATTCGAAGCTTGGCGTCTAATTATACGCGCTTTCTAATTACATCAATCAACCAGTCTGTAGGCAAAATGAAAAGAAATATCCAGTACGACATCAACGATTGTACTTTTGGTTGAGTCTCAAAAATTGGAGTTTTACCTCTAATTCAAAGTTTTCATGTTCGGTCGCCGTTGTTTCATCTCGACACATGTCTGGCGCTCCACCGATACTTACTTTTTCTATTCATGCCGGTAGACGCTGCTATTAGGCTTTAAATACGCATACGGCGAATTTTCCACCGCTTTGAAAGTATACACCACAGCGTATACAGTGCAGTGCAAAATATTTCCAAACCATTTATTTATTAAATAACTTCAGATTTGGACTTTGCCAATAGAGAAAATTTCGTATCGGCTCCATATTTAGAAAGGCAAGGTTATTTGCTTTTTATCTTTTAACTTAATAACCAGATTTACTAGGTTTACTTCCCCAAAGAAGAGATGTTGGAGCGGAGGTTTTCTAATCAATTACCCGTGGAGAGCGAGAATTCAGCGCTGTAATATTTTTTATCAAATAGATATAAAAAGTGTCATATTGAGAAATTAATAGGACGACTTTCAAACGAATATTATTAAAAAGTGTTTTAAAAATATTGTCTTGATCGCTCACCTATAGGTATATAAGAGTCTGTGTAAATACGCAAACTTGTGTGAGATGTAAATGAATATTTGGACAATAATGAGTTACTCAGCTAACACATTCTGTATTAGTCTTACCTTAAGCAGATATTATTCATTTATGTAGTAACCTTACTTCTTTTTTATTATTTGCGAATGTTTTCATTAAGGTGTCAAGTATTTTGTACCTACGCAGTAATTTGTTTATTAAATACTGAGTACTGCCCACACAAAACTTTACTAAGCATTGTATAGACAACTGTAGTGCTCTGGATATTTTGCGATAACATAAAAGTGTATCTTTATTTCTAAAAACAATAAATCTAATAGAAATTTTCACCGTTTTCTATCAATAAAACCAATGATTTAAGAATCCAAACCAATATTAACCTACGAGTATAATACATAGATACATACATTTGATAAACTGAATAATAAGCTTTAATCGTTCATGAATCTTCATAAACTCATATTGTATTACACTCAAGCACGCATTGGACTAGCAATATTACAACACGCTCAGTACAAATAAAAGGGATGGCAAAAAAAATGTTCCATGTTTTCCTTATGTTGCAAGCAAGTGTACGGCACTTTATTGTGGCGTCATCAGAGCCTCCCTCGTGACAGCTTACACATGAATTCGGGAATAGACAAAGAGTGCACGATGAAAGAGCTTTTCATTCATCCTAGCTCCGAGCCGAGTCGTGCGACTGCTGTGCGCGTAACGATAACAGTTAACGATCCCTTGGAAGTAAATAAATTGTTATTACGAGAACTTATCTCAGTAATAAATATTATTATACAGTTTACAACACGAGCGTTTCGCATAAATTTTCATTCTTTGATAACACGATAAGGAACTATTTGTAATAACACAACAATCCAACTGAAATTCGACGGCTTCTGCCCGCTATTTGCGCATCCATTGCAGTTTTTAGTTCGGTTAGTAGTTTTACGGCCTCGATTTAGAATGTGAAAAAGAGACCCGTCAGAAAAGAGAATGGGTACGGCGGGCAGCATACGTCGTGACATAAAAATTGAGGGCAGTGAAGCGGCCTGCCTTATTTCGATTCTCGGTCAAAGAGTTTATTAGAATCGCTCCAGTACGCTTGAAGATTAACGTCTACGTAATCTAACTTGGGTACACTTTTATCGTTACGATTTTTCCTTCTCTGTTCTTGACGTTACTTCCACCCTTTATGTGCGGCGGACGGATTCAGCAAATTAGCATAAATGCGATATATAGTTTGAACAAACAAGGAATAGATTCGCTGTTTATCTTGTAATTGTGTACCCGGGAAAACGATAACAGTTCTACACCGATAAGCGACTACTAGTGCCTTCGATATGATACACAAACCGGCATTCATTCTAGTTATAGAAGATACTTGAAGTTTGTAAAGCTAAAACAACTCTGTATTCAATATCGGTAGCGTTTGATCAGCTTAATCAGATAGTTTAAAATGGAAAATGCATACAAAAGGACGTGGAAGTGAAACAGGAAGCGTAGTTAAAAAAGCCGTTGACACATTCACTGGCGCTGTGAATGATGCATGAAATTCGCTCAATATTGACACTCCCGAAAAATACTGTGTGAAATTTAAGAGGCTTATGTTCCACTCGACACCGTCTACCAGTTACTAAAGCTCAATATACTCAATAGTTTTTTTATAACAGCACCTAGGCAATTTACTGAAATGAAGGGTTTATTCACGGATATCCGTTATCAAAATAATGGTCCCACTATTGAAATATGTTCGGCTGCATATATATTAATATTTTATAAAAAGTTTCCCATTTTATTCAGAATTGAAAGGCTTATTTGCTGGTCATAAATATCGGGGATGTGCATAAGTAATGAGAAATTCATACATTAAAAAGACTTTTTGGCTTATTATTACTGATAAAAAACTTACCGCTGAAATTTATAATTAGAGACGGAGTGGAGTTCTTTTTTTACCAGAACTAATAATCAGTAGATCTAAAAATTTTCTATCCAAATCAAACGCGTAACAACTATCTTGGCAAGTTAACAATAGTCACTTTAAATCATTGTATAAAAATTATAACAATTAACTTTTTTAACAAGGCCCGTCGATAGTAGAATAATTCCACCATATTTCACGTGACTTTCCTGACAAATGAATCACAGATAAGCAACTACGCCGGTACTATCAGTGGATCACACAAATAATGTGTTCCGTACAGGGTCCAAATATATGCGGTGAATCAATAGTAACGAGGTGACCACTAAAACCACGGCACCATCTGTAACGACGAAAAGGTCATTTATCTCACGAAACAATGAACTTCTATTAATCACATACCTACTAAAACTTGTACGATTTTTTATAATCTAACTGTTTAACAAAACTTCGTCATTGCCTTCACTTAGCTTATGTGTACGAGCTAACGTAAGGTCTTGGGATCGATTCCCAGATAAGATAAACTTTTAACGAAGTTTTCTGTTAAAAATGTCGAGTAACAGCACAAAGTCTAGTTATGAGCAAGCAGATGATAAAAGGCTCGCTCCCTGTTACGTAGGACAGCGTGCGTTTTACAGTTCCATTAGCCCATATCCTTTCTCAACGCTCAACTGTATGCATTACAAAAATCATCATAATCAGTTCAGTGGTTAACTTGCAACAATGTAACAAACCAGCATTACATAATATTTGTATGGATTAAACCATTGCAATATTTCAGAACATATTTGTATATTGCTGTTAATCCCATAAGTGGTACCGCAATTCTACTAAATATAGAACACAGCACTAAAAATCAAATACATTTCGCTGCCTAATTAATTAATTGGGCGTGTACGTATCTGTGTAGAGTTTCGATGTACATTCAGTGTTATTTGCACTGGGCTGGACTGTGAGTCGTTTAACAAAATGACGGGCCCTTTTTATCTTAGTCGGGGTGCAATTTGTTTCTGGCTCTATTTTCTCGAGACCGCAAACCGACGGTTGCTATTTTGAATATCCCTTTTCTCTAAAATTAAACAGTGTACGTTACTTTGTCCGCAGAAGCTCATATTTAAAACAGTACAATTGTAAGTTTGTTATTATTATGCTTGCTGTTTTAGTCATATATTATTACACATACACTCATACATTACCGACGTGATAGATAGATGTATCATGGCAGTTATATTTGAAGGGATTGACAGATGTAGTATAGGTACATTTCGGGAGCTATATTTTTATAGGTGACGCGTGGAGCGACAGTGCATGTGACTGTTGTGTACATACATAGATTTACGTCTGTTCCTCAGAGGGGTAGGCAGACACTACGCATTTCCATTTGCTACGATCCTGACACACTTCTCTGGCTTTATTCACTTTCATCACATTTCTCATACAAGCTCGCCGGTTTAAGGTGCTCTTAACCTGGCCTTTGTCCAGAACGCCTCCGATCTGATCGAGAAACGTTCGCTTAGGTCTTACTCTTGCGACTGTTCCATTCACACTTCACACTAGACTGTTGTGTGTGAGGGCAAAATATTATAAGGGTTTGCTCACTAGGACTACTTAGTAACAGCATGGTGTTAGGAACTGTGCCCGGTACGGCAATAGGCTCTATTACGTATGACTTAAAACAAAAGCTGATGAAATATGGCAATACATCTCTGTCTACCTCTTTAGTGATATAGACGAAAGACTATGTATGTTGTAAATGTAATTGTAATTGGACTTCCTTTTCCGCATTTGAACTCCAGGTTGGTCCATTATGCGTGAGAGGCGGCCGGTTATAGAGATAGCCAGCCCAACTCCGCCCAGAAGCACAGAAGTTTCCTGGGGTCTTCGCAGGCTTCGCGGAGTGACCTCGGGTTGTTGAGGATTTCCTTACGTTGTGCTGTTACTGCCACACATTCCAGGACCATGTGGGCAGCAGATTCTTCTTTGGTCATACATACAGATATAGATACAGAATGGGCTATCTATTGCTCCGATGTTGTACAGATTTTTGTTCAGGGGGCAATGTCCTGTTAGGGTCCCCACGATGGTCCGAAGGTCCAATCTTTGTAAGTTGAGCAGGCGGTGTGTCAGACGTGATGAGATGGCCGGCAGGGCTTCTCTCGACTGTCTGCAGTCCGTTGTCCGTGCCCAGCGTTCGTTGTGTTGGCTCTGAGTGCGAAGCCGCATCAATGTTCTTAGTTATGAGAATGGTAAAGGGAGGAAAGGGGGTGGACCTTTCCTGGTGGTTCCCGATCCTCTTCTAGCCAACTCATCTGCAGCATTATTGCCCAGTGATTCACTGTGCCCCTTTATCCATTGTAAAATCACAATGTTTTCCCTCGAAATTCTTTCAAGGGCAAGATGGCATTCGTAGACGAGCCTGAAGTTGCAGCTATTGCTCTCTAGTGCTCTAAGTATTGCTGTGCTGAGGATTTGTCTATGCATGTTGTATATTTGTATAGAGCGCAAGCCTTTTCTCTCTACCGGACACATGTTCTTTAGTGCAGCTGCCGAGAATTACTTAATAGATGTGATTAGATCTTATATAACTGTGACATGCTCACTACCGGACTTAGGACCATATTGTTATCTACATATACTAATATTATAAATGTGAAAGTTTGTGCGGATGTATGGATGTTTGTTACTCTTTTTAAACACCAACCGATGAAACTTGGTATGTAGATAGCTGGAGACAACGGGACTTACGCGGGTGAAACCGCGGGCAAAATCTAATATAATATATAGTTATTGATGTTGTTCACGTGGAACATTGAATATCCTAACCAATTGAGGTCATTTTCAACCTCTTAGTCAAAGTCAAAAATCATTCATTTACATAACAAAATAACACTTATGAACGTCAAAGTTTATGATTTAGTGAGTTTAGTGTAGTTGCTGAATTTACATTTAGGTTAAGGCATTGAACTTGTGATTGAGAGGTCGTGGTCGTACACTACTCATATATAAACCCAGCGCTAACACAAGCGTTTTAGCTTAGCGAGAGACCTAAAAAGAATACTAGTCATTTATAAACCAATTTGAAAGTAATATTTTTGAATAAGAGTGCGAATAAAATCCTTCGAAGGTACAATGCACATCTCTTGCAGTAACTGATTAGCATAGAATAGAGTTTTCTCGAATGTGAATATCTCCAAAATATAGCTATGAATACAGTGAATAGCATGGTCATCTCACAATCAAAGTTCATGGTACAGTAAACACAAGTTTTCGAAATGGACCGTCAGGGTCAGCGAATGTTATCTGAGCGGTAAATCGTTCTCGTTAGAGGTACACTGTGCCATATTGGCGAAGACAAATACTGTTTCCCGCCCATAAATTAAAAACTAAGTTAACAACTAAAATAAACGCGGTATGTGTGCTTCGTTAGTTCCATGGTATAATGTTTGTGACCGTTAAAGTTACAATCATATCAAAATAAAAAGTAATTATAAAAGGAAAAGTGTTTCTTTACTAATTAAATCGTTAGACGACTGGCGCAGTAGTTTATTTAGCCAACTTGTTACTACAAATGAGAATAAAAGTGAGGATTCGATTTTCGCTTGGCTAAAATAAAATCCCAGTAACGCGTTCTCTCAATTCTGGCTTAACTTGTCTGGTTGGTGTTTAGAATTACTTCCTGTGTTGCGGAGGACTTTACAAACATTTAAACAACTGACACAAAGAACAGATTCAGTATAGCCATTTGTGGAACATAAAAAATATTATACTGTGAATTCTTGTTTCATGTGGTGATCGAATTCATAACAATCGGTGCAGCTATATATTTAGGTATGTCATTTTTATGGACGGTGTACGATGAAACCCGCTTTAAGTCACCGTTTTTAAGATCTATGATTGCCTGGCAGTTGACAGGCCACTTGTCACCAGTGTTGCTAACATAAAACTTTTCACCTAGTGCGTGGGAAAATCACCGAGAGCTTGCCAACTACTTTCCCAAAATTAGTTACGCAATTTCCCATAAATAGTTTTCATTATACCAATTAATTAAACACTCAACACATTATTTATTAGGTGCAATATTTAACAATAGTTAAACACCGACGCGGCCAATTGATTACTGTACCTAACAAATTAAATTAAATATCTCTAGGGGCCTTTACATGTTGAACCTACGTCCCAATGTAAATCTATCAAAGGGTGGGTGTTTTGCAATATAAAATCTTAGACAAATATGTGTGAGAGAAGACACACAATAACAATATTAATAAGTATTGCATATGTAACACCGGTAATAAAAATATTGTCAATATTCTAAATGTATTTATTAAGTATGGTAAATGGTCCTATGGATTTTCTAAAACGTAAATTTCCGGGTCGCCTACAACGCATTTTCAATAAAACTGGTATCATAAGAAACGTGCTTGTATGCCCATGTATATGTTTATAATGTCTCTGTTCATTCAATTTTCTATATCAGTTTAATATATTTACATTGTAGAATTTGATCTTCAATGTAATTTAATATTCCTTTATGATTTGTTACATATATTCTGTGAAATATTTACAATAGTTTTATCTACTTTGTTACTAAGTTATACACACATTTATACCGTGCATCATTAGACGCTATTATTCTGCGTCAAACTGGTCTTGGCGGAGATTACGGACATCCGCAGTTGATGCGGTCCTTACATCGCATGTTCTTTAACTTCAGTGTCTGTAGTTAAAGAGCTTTGATAAATCACTCGCATAAGCTTATCCCGGAAGCGGACCGCAACATTATTGTGTACCGGAGGAGCTAAGAGAAGCGAGAGTACTTTACCATACGAATGATGTCTATATTACACTGACAAACTCTTCGTTATATAAGATCTGACTTTATGTTTTGCGCAATGGTTTATGTTTGTGACGAGTTCATTTTCTACGTGAGAGTAATATTTTTAGAATCCATTAATAGGTATTCCGAATTTCGTTTATGTATTTATTAACTCGGACAGCCAATAATTGTTACATTAAACTCTTCACCGAGTGCGTGGGCAAATCATCGACCTCGATGGCGTAGTGGTTAGTGTAACTGACTGCCACGCCTGAAGTCACGGGTTTTATTCCCGCACAAGTCAATCATTTGTGTTCATGTACATGGTTGTTTGTCTTGTACCAATAGTACAAGCTCTGCTTAGTTTGGGCTAGATGGTGTTGTGTGTATGTGGTAGAATATTTTTATTTATTAATTAATTTAAATACTTTTGATTGCATGGATGGTGTAGTGGTATACCTGAACGCCATGCCACTGCTACTGCGCCGATTGTTATAGGTTCGATCCCCACATGGAACAAAATGTTGTGTGGTCCACAAATAGTTGTTCCGAGTTTGGGTGTTCTTTGTGTCCGTTGTTTGAATGTTTGTTAAGCTCTTCGCGACATGAAATATATTAAGACCGAAAAATCACTCTTAAAAAAGGTTATATAATTCTTGATGTTATTAAAAACTTAATACAGAACTTTTAAAGGTATCACATCATGCATCACTAAAGAAAATTGACGGTAGCACTTTTTCAACAATGCCTTAATTTTTCTTAGTTTCTATTAATAGTTTATACTGCACAAACCTAAAACAATTAAAAAGCCATTTTAAAAACTGAGCGGTACGCAATGGAAAGCTGAACTATTTAAAAATATTAAGTTACAGATTAAAATGGTGCTGAAGTTATTTCATTCCATTTATACACACATATCCAGACAGGCATGTAGATCGAGCCTTATAAAATAAAACGCGAATGTATTGCATACCAATTCGTAATCGTGTTAGCATCGGTGATTTACGAATAAACTATACAATTTATGGTTATTTTCAAAGTTAAGTTCATTAGAACTTAACATGTGATTATTGCTTTAATTACGCAAAGTGCACGAATGATACTAACAAATATAATACAATTTTTTTTTTGTTACACTACTAATTTGGCAAGCATGCATACGGCCCACCTGATGGTAAGTGGTCACCGTAGCCTATGGACGTCTGCAACACCAGAAGCATCACTTGCGCGTTGCCGACCCTTTAGAAAAGGAAGTTGGAAGGAGAATTAGCGGGAAGGGGGAAAGAGGGTAATTGGTCTCCGGCACTCTCACTCACCGAAGGAAACACACCAGTAGCAGTAGGAATACTGCCATTTCACGTCGATATTCTGTGAGAGTAGTCCTTCCCCGATCGAGCCGGCCCATTCATGCTGAAATCAGCGAGGCTCTCCTGCTCGAAGAATATGGGGATTATAGATGTTGGGATGAATTAATGGAAAACAATATGCATAGTTATCTGTACTCGACACCACGGATGACGGAGTGGTTTAAATGGTCGCCTTGCCACTGCCATTGCGCTGAGTGTTGTGGGCTCGAATCCCACGCGGGACAATTGTTGGTGTTATCCCCAAATGGTTTTTCCAAGTATGGGTGATTATTGTGTCCGTTATTTGAATGTTTGTAAAGTTCGCCGCGACACATGAATTATTTCTAGTGCAGGAGTTCTTTTTGCATTCTGGCGAAAACCACATGTTAATTTCCTTAACTAGATTCACAATGATATAGAAAATACACTATGAAAACAACTAATAAACAGCGACTTGTGGCAAGTATAACATTATGTATTGTTTAGTTCAACGAACATTTTTGCGTATTATTCTTTCCAAATTACTAGTACAAAGTCTCACAAGAAAAGTAAAATGGAAAACAGACTCATTTGTAGAAAACATAAAGTTCCATTAGAACAAATGTAGCTGAATAAGTAAGAATTTAAAAAAAGGAGTATTTACTTCGTCATTGTATAAACTCCGTATTCTTTGTACAAATTTATATTTAAGGTGTGGTGAAAAATTAACGGCGGAAATATATTTAAAGAAGAAAGTAGAGCTCATGAATAATATTCGCACTTAAAATCCATATCCAATAAAGTTAAAAATTTGTCTCCTTTAAAAAATAATCTTTCAAAATACATATCAAGTAGTTTAAATAAAAGCTAATGTAACTAATAAAAATATATAACGTTATTAGTCGTCTAAATTTATAACAATAACTAGCAGACCCGATAATCGTTATCCTTTCCGAGGGAACCATTTGCAGCGCCACCTATCGAGTCCAACGGTGTATCTAAATCATAGGTGGGGCTACTAAAACACACATTTTTTCGAAATATGTCACCTGTCTGCCCTTTAGGAGTTCAGTGACATATACACGCACAGAAGATATAAATTTATAACATGTATACAAATTTTATTTTTAACTACCTCGTAAGATACCTCCATCTTATGAGTATAGCTGATGAAAAGCAGCGGTTCGGTTTCCACGGCAGGCCAAGTATTATTGGATATTTTCGACAAAAAATCCTCAGGGGCACGGAGTCCACAAATATGCATAGCATTTTATGTCACACTCCAAAATATTACGTCAGATCTATAATATAGCTTGTAAAATATGGGTGAAATATACCTTACATAGGTATTCTGCAAAAGCCTATGCATATTGGTAATATTTTGAAAAGAACTGTTTTATAATACATACATTGTAATCTAGCGTGTATAATGTATACTTTACAAACGTTCTGCCAAACAAAATTGCCTCGATGGCGTAGTGGTTAGTGTAACCGACTGCCACGCCTGAGGTCGGGGGTTCGATTCCCGCACAAGTCAAACATTTATGTGCATGAACATGGATGTTTGTCTTGGTCTGGGTGTTTCTATGTATAATATGTATGTATTTACAAAATATATATATATGTATGTTTATCCATTGTCTAGTACCCATAGTACAAGCTCTGCTTAGTTTGGGCTAGACGGTGTTGTGTGTATGTGGTAGAATATTATTATTATATTATTATATACCACGTATAAAAGGTATCACCGTTTAGCTTCTTTGTGGTATAACTGAAGAAAAGAAGGCAGGCGATAGCAACACAAAATGCTTACCATTCTCAACATGAATAACTTCAACACAATTTTTAGTTATTTTTACGTTTGCTCTAAGTAGATAAAACAAGTTCTATCCGTCCTGGGAAATACTTACTCTTATCTGCTAACAGAGTATGTGGTATACGATTCCCTGAGCGACTAACAACAGGATCTTACTGAACTCTGAAATAAAGTTCATAAACTTGGAGCGCAGAATAGTGCCAATTGAGTGTAAATCCGTTACTTTAGCCTGACATTAATATAGAAAACACTTTTGTGTACCTTTTATATCAAGTTTTAAACATACAGTCTTTCTTGTACTATTTATTACACCCACATTTCGCCAGATATGCCAATTATGTAGTACTTAAAAATGTAGTTCCCGAAATGCGAATGTAATTCTTTAACTACACTTAAGGGGATTTACAAAAGTGACTCTATATATGTATGTGAACTGAATGGCTTTTAAGGCATTCGATGCAAGTACGTATAATACATAATATATCTGATTCAACTCCGGACTGAGTTAGAAATTCTTTAGAGCATATTAAATTACCCACCTACGTCAACTCAATAGAAATGTTGGAGCACTTCCGAATACGTTCTAGAAACGTCGATAAATCTTTAGTTAACAAGCGGTCTCCTTATAGACAGGAGTGAAGGAGAGAACTAGTCTCTTGAAACGCGCGACGTCGCGACGCGCGTCCTAGGGGCGACGCGAGCACGGGATCCAAGTACACTTCGTTTGCCGCGATACCGCTCATAAGCGCGCGCTATCTCACCGCGCCGCCGTCCTATTCACCCGAAATAGTACCTCAAGGAGTTTGGTAATGAGTTCCCTTGAAAACTGTTACTAGCTCCCCACTATTTTTAACGATGTCATTTTTGAAAATTGACTCTTTGCGGTGTACGTTCCTCCTGAACATTGAACTAGGTCTGTTGAACTGACGCAGCTGTGGAATTTTTATCGTAAAAGGTTTTACGTTGTAGGTGGCTTTATAAATGTTTGCAGTATTATTTCTCACTGCTTTTTCTTGCTTGACAAATATGAAGGAGTGAATTGAGAAAACTGCTACTGACTACGACACTTTAGTCGATAGAGACGTATTCTCTGAGTTAATGTATCTTTCTCAATTAATATCTTGATTGGTTTATAAGTCAAATCATATTAATATGATAAAGATTGTTGCCATTTTTTAACATAAAATTTGGATCATTCGGCACGCCTGTTGGTAAGCTGTTATCGTAGCCTATGATTGTTTCTACTATCACGGGTTCCACCACTGGGCAAAGGCGTTGAATATGTGATTAAGGGAAAGGAATAGGACAGTAACCCTACACCGTTCCTTTAATCATCAATTTCCTTTTGATAGATCAGATATGTTAATCTCCAGTAGTCTTATCCACCTACATCACCCATAAAGCACGGATCGCTAACTTCTTACTAAGTAGTACTTCTTTTTTGTTTGTCATTTTTTTTCAGTCCATTTGTGTCAGTAATCACAGCCGATCACAGCCGATACAAAAATGTCACTTTAACTAACAGCGGAGCATGCATTACCAACCGCCGTTATTCAGCGCGAATAATTGTTAATTCGTTGTGATAAAAACGATAGTAACGTAACTATACTATTTTATGAGCGTAGATACAAACTCTACTTACATAATTACTAATATTGTATTTCTTACTAATATTATAAACGCGCAAGTAGGTATGGATGTATAGATGTTTGTTACTCTTTCACGAAAAAACTACTAGACCGATTGCGATGAAACTTGTTATGTAGATAGCTGGTGACCTGGATTCACACATAGGCTACTTTTTATCCCGGTATTTCCACGGGAACGGGACTTACGCGGGTGAAACCGCGGGGAAAACTGTTACCTATAAATGCAAATGCGAGGTGGTCTGTTACGCTTTCACGCCTTAACTACTTGACTGATCATCGTGCAATTTCACATACACATTGTCAAGGGAACAGAAAAAGACATAGGGTACCATCCAGAAAAAACACTTTTACTAACATAATACAATTACGCGAGTGAAGCCGCGCGCAAAATCTAGTATGATATACTTTAATTATAAGCAAAATAAATTATTAATAAAAGTTTATTCATTTTAAGGTTTTACTTTTGAGAAATATGTAAAAAAAACAGTTCGAAGAGAGATACAATGGACGGAAGCGAGGAGAGGCAATAATGAAGCCAGGAACGCAGATAATTGTATCGAATGATGGCACATCAGATAAAAAACAGACTCGGCTCATCGAATGTAGGTACGATGCTTATTTATCTTTTTATTTCTTAATGGTCTGCTTACTAATATTAAACTATTTGACCAATCGTTATGATATTGTACATGAGCATCAAAGGTGCAGAAAAGGACACAGAAAAAAATACAGTTCCCGGGGGATATCAATTTATTGACAAATTCTATATTAAAGCGGGTGAAGTCACGGGCAGAGTCTAGTATATATTACAGAGAAGATCACCCTAAGGTGGGATCGGACAACCGCATGATTAATTTTCGCATTCTAGAATGAACAGGGAGCGCAATAATTTTAATAGTCAGAAGTATTTTAGGAAAGTATACGGATACGGAACAAAAATTTGTGTGTACCACAAATAGTTACTCGAAGTAAGGATTAAAACCACAATAAAGCACCGGACTGTCCGTTATTTCAACGTTTGTAAAGTATCTCGAGAGGACAGTGACAGTAGTAACTCCGAGTATGGAGCTGTCTTCAAGAAAAACAATTTTGGAACGACGTTTAAGGAAAAATGCTTCCTAGAAAAGAGAAAAAGCGCTTTCTAAGAATCATTATGTCCATTCCGATCCATTCATTGCAACTCAAACAAACAAATCCGTTCTCCACTTAACAACTTTGAGTTTCTAGTAACAGAAATAATCTATTTGCACTGAAGTTACATAGTATGCCCGTTGGTTATTAGTAAATAATTTATTTATAGTACGTTTAACCACTCGATAGCCGCATGGGTTGTTTCATTCAATCTTATTGTATTGTTTGTGTACGGTACGTAAAATCATGTAAGCAGGCTTACAAAATCTCGATACGTTAATTAAAACTTAATAACAAGCCAACACGGGGCCGGTGAGCGCCGGTCGCCCATTTTACTTCACTTTGTCCGTCCACAGCGCCTCGGACTAACTAAGGAAAGGTAAATTTACATTACAAACGAGAGAAATACAAAATCTACGTTCGTATATCATTAGAAATGTATTTGTCCCGAGGAACTTGGATATTTAATACGTTTGCTTTTACTTCAAAATTAAGTTCTGGTCGCTATGATATTCATATGATGTGGGCAAGGGGTTTCTTTTTTTTACGGGATGTTATTAATCATACCTGCCTGATGGTAACATGGATGCATGTATGACCTATCAGAAGAAGTAAAGAAGCACAAGACATTCAGCTCTGATTTTCCAGGGGGCAATAACTATTTATATTTATTAGTAGAAAAATCGAACGTTGTCAATTACTCTCTTAGGGCACTAACTCTGTTATTGCCCACTCGCACGAGCAAATGCTCTTACTGGCTTAAGAATAGTAACACGGTCACGGAGTTTGTACCGGTTAGTAAGATTTCGAGAGAAGAATTGCCTACCTATTAGAAGGCAACTCTTCTCTCGAACTCTAGTATTGCTATTATTTAAATGGTAGTCTGTTACATCATTGTCATTTTCTCATATCATTTTCTCATCTTCAATTCCTTTTTCGTAGGGTTGGCAACATGGAATTGATAACCCTGGTACTGCAAGGGATCGTGCGCTACGGTAGCCATTAAGTATCAGTTTTTTCGTATACATCTTATAACCTTGGTAGTATAAAAAATCTATCGGAATCCCTAATGATAACACAGTCTCCTTTAAAAGCTTTGAAGTGCACCCACCGATGAGCCGCTCCATTTAAGGTAACATTGCTGACTGTCCCTCCTGTCTAAACTAATATTATAAATATTTGTATATATTTTGTTTGTAATGAATAAACTTAAAAAGTACTGGACCGATGTAAACATTCTGTGTAGGTTCAAAGGCAACTTTTGTACCTACTCTAGGAGGGATCCCAATAGGGAAACACGCAAACATCACTGGCTAAGGCCAAACATAATACTTTTCATGCATCTAAAACACCCAAAGCACCCAGGGGAAGTGATAGCGCAGCCAATCCGTAGCGTAAACTAAAGTAACCAACGAAACATACAGTGAGCTAAGTTAGTCCTGCCAAAAGCACGAATTAATCGACTTTTAAATCTGTTCAAATTTACCGAGCCGCAAACATTTACCGCCCGTAAATGGATAAAGTTTGGAAAAATAAAAAAACCGTCGTGATCGCGAATCGGAGTTGTACACTCGCATGCGCCTGTTTTGCCGTTTTACAAATTGATTCCTTAACCCAGTTCAATATCGATAGAATGTATTTACATACATATTATTATTTACCCATAGAGCCGCATAAACGTACTTACCCACGTTCCCAATATACCTTACTCAATTTTATTTAACAAGATACGGGCGCGTATCATTGCACTTGAAAGGGAATTTCAAATTTCATTGTACAGTTACTAAGGGTGTTTATAATTAGGACCAAGCGAGATTTTTCATCATTATATAATTTTTGATTTTCGTTTGTAACGATTGTAAGTCAACTTTCTTGTATCGTATTGTTACAAAAATACTTATATTTTATATTCCATCTTAGCCGTATTAAATCTACATCAATTACGGACTTCTTCATGATTCTGTAAGATGCAAGCGGCAATAAAAAAAAAATTTAATATATTACTTTGTTCATGTAGTACGGCGTCATTATTTTTGTATTACATTAGTTTATTTTTGCCAGTCTTGAACCGATAAGCTTGCAAGCAGTACGTGATAAATACGAATGAAACAAAAAGCGTTCTTCAAGATCGTAGCAAGTATAAATGTCCCTATTTCTCTCCCAAGAAACTGATCATGAAACTACTTATGATTGTAATTGTACTATGTATTTACGTCTTTTTTATTTTTTAATGAACGGTAAATTATACTATACATATACATGCAATCTTATGTATATTATACTATATTTTATCATGTATCATATATATCATCATCATCAATATTACAGAGGCATATCAACTCTGTGCTAAAGAATATCACATGTACATTGCCATGGGTCTGGCAATGTGATATATATATCTCTACCCATGTAGTACATAAAACTTGGACACAATCTGTGGTCTAACTAACGCTGCCGTGCTGCTTTAGAAGAATTTTATAACAAGCGGTCTTGGTATTCGAGTCTTCAAGATCAAATTCAATTGCAATTTGTTACTGAGCTATCAAAGTCGTTTTTTGCACTCGTTTAAAAGAGCAGCATTTCTGCCATAGCATGTTTAAATTTATGCTTTTTGGGGCAAAATTAAAGAAACGACCTCTACAAATTCTTTAAAGACATTGTTTACATCTTGCCGGGCACAATTTCGTTTTCCTTGTAAAAAGTTGTCCAGATTGCAACTGTTTGTTGGACGGTAACTGTCTCTTGTAGTTCATTTATTCGTTGGTGTTATACAGCGCTTCTCTAAGACGAACGTTTGGCGATGCCAAATATCTGCAATACTAACTAATATTATAAATGCGAATGTGACTTTGTTTGTTTTTTAAGCATTCACGCCTTAACTTCTCGACCGATACCATAGTTTGCGCGGTTTATTTATATTAATACAAAATTTTATCCTATATGACCTTAAAATAACCTATAAGCTAACTACTAGTCCATACTTTATATTTTACACTAACCCTTACTTTTCATCTCACATTATGACATATCCAGTAAGTGTAAATTCCTTCAGCGAAGTAAACACATCGACAAGACACTTAGCAGAACAGCTAACACTCTATTAAACAACTCTTGAGTGTCGAGCGCGAAGAAACGGCGTGATAACCGTTTACATTGCTTTTACAGTTATGCAGTTTCCAAAATGCAAACCGTTGTTTCAGTTGCACTCGGATAAATAGCGAAAGTCGTTTTCGTTCTGCTACCGTTGAGCAAGCACAATCAAATTGAAATAATATCACCAGCTATTTTATCTAAAATATATTTAGAACCTTTGTGTTGGTCGTTTCCGTCCCATATCGCGACGCCCACGCAAATTATTGTCCTCGCTAACTTTGTCGTTTGAGAGGAGTCTTTAACTTCGATAATATATTTTTCTTGTTTACAATCCATTTCGTGTTTGATATTAAGATCGCTGTATAAGTACAAACACAATAAGTACATGCTATTAACCCAAAAACTTGACATTTCAAATAGACTACTATCTCCCCCTTTCATTCTTAGAAAAAATGTATACCTAAAGAACATGATTTGTGTATGTATATGTACTGTCTAGACATTTTTGTTTAGGGATAAGGCATAGGAACTGCTCGTAACTTTGCGAAACTTTATTATGACTATACAATATTTCATTTGATAAAGAACTAACAATGTTTTTGGAAGCAATACTTGCTGCACCTAAATAACGCGAATAAAGAACATAACAAAGTTAGTATAAAGGTAATTTAATAAGTTATAAAGCTTATGACTTGCAAAAATAATAAGTAGGTATACACTGCGTAAACTTTTATTTTACTGAAGCACCGCGCGCCGCGCTCACTCGATACCGTGACGGGTAAGTTTAGGCGTTCAGCAATTTCATTGTTAAGTCAAAAGATCGGCTTTCTTTTGCAGAAAATAATATGAAACATGACATGAATTGAAAAAGTTTGCCAAGGAGAAACTCGTGACGACACAATCGAGTTGTATTGTTAAAAATGATGGTTACTTTAAAAAAAATTAACCCACTGTAATCCTTTTCTGAAAACTACCCACTCATGCCGCTTGAGATGTATGTACCTATTCGTTTGTAAATATCTATTTATACTAACTCAATTCCGATAACAGATGTTAGTGCAAGCAAATTTTATTTATGCGTTGGCATAAAATACGTGATGAATTTTGCTTCCCGTGCACATAACAGCTTACGTATAGAGCTTTTCATACATTAATATTTTAGCTGTTTTGATGCATTTTCACGACAAGCTTTCCCCAGACATAGCCGAGATAAATATTTTTCGTACTTTTTGTCGAATGTTCACGTTGCTAATACGCCCGCCTTTGACGTCGCAATGTTCGGAGCCATTAATGCAATTTCAGTAGTAAGTTAATGAAGTCAACGTCCGCTGTCGGACAGTGGCAACTGGCGCTTTGCAGACCGGTCGACCGTCGTTAGCGCGGTGACGCGACGCTTTGTCGAACTTGGAATCGAAAAGCATCGACATCAACATTGAAATACCTAAATATTTATAGGATACGAATTTTAAATGTATTCGGGTACGTAACTGGGACCGTGTATCGCAAGCAGAGATCGCCGGCAACAAATTGCGGTTGGGCGAGATAAAAAAGGTCCGTCCGTCATTTTGCTAAACGACCGGCCGGAGTACGGCGTGGTCGGGTTGCGGCCGAAAAAACGACGCCGGCGACCCTTGCGGGGAGTTCCACTTCTGTCTTGAAAAAATGATACCACTGTCAATTCTATTTACGATAGTTTCAAGTACTCCTTTGCTCAATACGAATTCTGAGACAGAGTGGCTTACGTTGAAGGACGATCGTCTGCTCTTTTTGTCGCCGTAAATACTTGACGGGCATTAAACATTTGAGAGCTTTAAATTATCAACGTAAAATTTTATAGACTATTGCAGAGCAAAGGCTTCAGGTTTCAATAACATTTCATGTTTCATAAAAGATAGCGGTGTAACTGCACTTCAGAATATAATAGTGTCCCGACTTTGCGAAGAAACATATTGGATTCCTAAACTCTTTAGATGTTAGGAATTCTATTTTCATACCACTCAATCGCATATGGCGCCAACTTAGTATCTGTTTATAATGTAGTTTGGATTTTAAATAAACAACATGTTGTTTTTTATATTTATGATTCTGGTACGTCAGCAATGTTTTCTTTTATTTCAATGTGTAAACATCCTTTATAGCGTTTTTATATTTTCTTTCCCATAAAAGAAATTTATCTAAACGTGTCGACGTTATAACAATAAATATATAAGTGACAAAACAAAACGACAGTCATTCCATAAAAACTACAAGATTCCATCAATCGGCAGCGAGTATTCTGACTGTAGATAAAAAGGAAAACCGCCATTCTTAGAAATGGGATCCGAGATGGGTTACGTCTATAGTCTGTTCTATACGATCGTACATATGTGTGCGTGTACATGATCTGCCGTTGTCTACAGTATATAAACTCCTTGCGATTTCTTTGTGTAAAAGGTGCGCGATACATAGTCGTCGATGTCTAACTAACTTCAGTACCTACATACGTGCTATGCCACAATTACCTTTGTTTGTTAGTCGCATTATCGGTCTGTATCAAAGAACTTCATTAAGTGGAGCACGCGGCCATTCAAACATAGCTACATAGTGTCCAACAAACACGGAAAATCTTTTCACTAAAATTAAAATCAAGCGAAATTGCCGCCACAGTTAACATGTAAATGTTATGAAACTCTGTGGAAATTGAACAGGTTTTGTTCTAAGGTGTAGGAGTATTTATCCCGGCCACAATGAGACCATTTCAGAGCAAACAATCGCTGAACACAACAGAAAATAGAGGTGGACAGTTATAAATGATGCTAACGAATTCTATAACTAGAGTATCCAGAGAGAGCTCGATAGTGACTATTAATTCAAACTAATTAGCAGCACAAAAGCAATATTTGAACGCGTTGTGATCGCTACGCGCTATTCGATAACACTTAATCCCATTTCATGTACCTACAAGGTGAATAGAGCTCGTAATAATCAGATGATATTTGACCAAACTATTGTTGATTTTGTATTTGAGTCGATTGAGTTCATAAAGGATAGGGATCATCATAGGATGCAAGTGCTCATTCTATTTACAAAGATTGTACTGAGACCGACGTCTTAAGTCTACAGATTACAACTTTTTCTTTAGCACAAAGGCATCAATAAGGCATTGCTGCCAGTATATTGGGCTACTCTATCAGTCAACTTTAGCTGGCCAGGCTACTTAGATGGCGTAATGGTTAAGTCTCGCCACTTTGTTGTGCGGAATGTTGTCGGTTCTATCAAATATGATATATTATTATATTGGTACCACGTACAAATTTTATCTCATATGATAATACGGGATAAAAAATTGTACGTGCTACCAATAGTGCCTTCGAGTCTCAGTGTTATTTTTGTGTGTTAATTTAATGTTTATGTCAGCTCAAAAATGTGGCAGTTACTTGTTTACTTTTTAATGAATTTTAGGTATACCAATTCTGACGTAATATTTTGATTAAACATGTGTATTTGTTAGACTTGCTCCTTTGTCTTTGCCCAACACATGTGTCCATGGTTCATCAAAATCCTCTAAATTTATAGTTTCAGTTTCATCCATGTTCGTTACTACTGACATGAATGAAACAAAATCTATTTATTTCCAGTTTATTATTATTAGTCATTCGTGGCACTCTTTAAAGTCATAATTATCAAAATGGCTCTTCAATAAAATACTTGTGCTTACCCGGATAATTACCTTCACGAACCTTAAAAATCGCACTTTTGTTAAACACCTCATTGCATTTGCATTGTATTTTCATTAGCCATTTGTATTTTCTATTACCGTAATAAATATTAGTCCAAATAAACCCACCGTACATGTAAACGTAGAACTCGAAACATATTATTAGTGGAACATTCGATTGGGTGAATGTAGTCGCGAGTTCCAGCTAACGGTGAATATAGTAGCCGGGGCTTTTGACCCGTGACACCTGGCCAATCCGAAATGTGTCGAGGACTTTTTAACAAGGTTTGGATACGCCTCGGATTTGGGACGACATCCGATGTTGAAACGTGCTGTGGCGGTCCAATTTTGTACAGATAAATATAATTGCCTACATAAAACTTTGAGAATTTTGTCGCATTTTATAAGACCGCAGTAATTATACGACTAAGTAGGTTTCTTGTAAGACTAATGAGTTTCGTACTGTCTCGTGGGTGAGGTTGCTTAAGTTAAATGCTTGTGCAATCACTAGTTTCCTGTCCAGTATTCGATACTTACGCCGAGTAAAAGTGTAACAGGTACAGAAAACTGTTAAGCTGATTTTACTTCTTTACGCACACTCTTCGATGAACTCCTATCCTGGTAATTCTACAGAATGTCTCTGACCTACTGTTGTATTTTTATTTAGCCAAAATGCCAAACAAGCTAACCGTAGCCTCCGGGCGTTTTCGCATCAAATGACACCATAGCCAAGCATAAAAATAGCCGTTTTGTCAGCGAACAGAGAACTGTACAGTTCAAGGTCACCTGCTAACAACACGCAGTCTTATCAGCAGCACGGCATCTTAATAACCGCAGAAGCACATAACAATGTTTTTGGCTGTGATCTCTTATATGATGGTACTGCACATCCTTTGTTTGCTAGAGATTCCTCATAAAAGGCATTATTAAAATTTTAATATTAATAATATATCTCAGTCATTCTGAAAGACAAAGGGCAGTCTGAAGGCATGTCTTATTTAAACCTATTATTTGCTGAAAATAGCGCTGTCACTGAAGATAGCTAAACAACCTAATAACCTTAAGTTGTGTTTCTGCAATATGTGCTTCTACATTTAATTTTCTTGAATTCCTTCCAATTCTGCAGTGATAAATGTACTGCTTACATATTCTGAACACATGGCAATGAACAGAAATAACTTAAATCGCTTACACACTAACACCGGACTCCACTGTCCACCGCCTGTCAGATTCTATTTTAGGCACCGGAATGAAAATATTCTTCGTGTATTTAAGGTTCAATCTCTTTCCATTTACAGTAATAAACCGGTATTAATTAACCGGTAATTTAAGCGCATTTGCGATATGTAGCAACGTCGGAATAAAGTTTAGGTTACAACATAGCACTTATGTACGAGATTGATATTAAACATAACTTTCTTCTTTTATCGTTCATATAAATAATATAACTGTATCTATAATATATATATATATATATATATATATATATATATATATATATATATTTAACTACGTCAGCACAGTAATGAAACAATGACTCAACATTGTTTTTTTATTGCGTCGGCAATAATTTTATTAATTGACCCCTGCAGTTTTACCCACGATTATGATTATTGCTGCCCTTATCGTAATGTTGTTTAAATGTGTAATGTATATGTGGCTCTTATCGTAATGTTATATATAGCCAATGTAATTTTTAGGTAAAGTACCTTTCTAAGAGTAATTAGATATATCTCTTAAAAAAAAATAGTAATATCTCTTTAGTAGTTTCCAGTTTATTCATTACAAATAAAAATACAGGTCTTTCTTCAGCTTTTTATTATGTTAGTAAAGATATTATATTTCGTATTGTGGTTTGGTAATAATAGTTGTCTTAATGTTGTAAATTATAAATATTTAAATTTGATTGTTTTATTATTACATTTTATATTTATATTTCAAATAGATAATACATTAATTCACAGAAAACTGCTTAAAATTTGTTCCATGTAATTATGTTAATCTTAAGAAACTTATACAGACTTCTTATCTTGAAATTTACTCATTTAGATCGCAAAATAGCACGAATAATGTAAAAGAAATACTTACTTTGTGCCACGCTCATGAGTCACTAATAAAGTGACCGTGTTCTATTGTATAATATATACATCTACTTAGTATATTTATATACACGTTCGTCCACGGTGAAGTAATAGGTTCGTAAGCGAATCTTTTGTAGAACTAACTTAGTCGGATCATTTAATTCTCGTTTTTCAGATAATTTGTATTAAAAACCAAATCAGTGTATGTAATACTCATTTTGTAGACAAGGAGTGTTCAACTATAAATATGTGTTATTTATATGTATGTGACATATTATGTATAAATAAATTCTAAATGAATGTTTGCTATATTGAAAATGATGTGTTTTATTGATAAAGTTAAAAAGGTTATTGATAGCAATTTCGTTAGGTTTTCTATGTATCTTTCTAACTGGGTTAATTTTTTAATTTTAATCTGAATTGATTGTTATAACTCACATAGATAAAGGATCATTTGAGCAGCTATCTGAACTAATACTTTTTATAAATCGTCATGCATATGCCCATCCTCAAAGGAATAGGCAGAGATACTCTGCATATCCCTAATAATTTAGCTATATTTTAGGTCCCTTGTCATAGTAGGTGAGCCGAATGAGCTGTCTGGAATTGTTTCCAGGGTCCGTGCTACTAATAAGAATTTAGTGATAGCTAAATCCAATAACACTTTGCATATCAGCTCCCAGGAATGTATTTCGGGGAGCTCATGTAAAGTGTTATTTGCAGCCTATTATATTTAGAAACTGGGACCAAACGCACAGCAGTGCATTTACAACTGCTGTACCACCGACGTATCATAAATTATTAATTATTCCGTTTTATATTTGACATAAACAAATTCACGTCCAACGACTAGTCCTCATTGATATTACCTATAATTATTCTCCGCGAGAAAAGCTAATAAATAAGTTTAGAAGAGTTAGTTAAAATAACAAAGACTGTCATGTAACATATTGCAAACAAACTACGCAACAATTTTACAAAGTACATATAACTGCGATCACAATAGAATTGCAATATTTTTAAGTATACATCTCCAAAATACTTATTAGTTTTTTATTACGTTTATAGGACACATACGTAATAAATAGCCTAAATCCCTAAAGACAACTGGCTAGTAGGTTAGCAACAGCTGTCACATAAGCAATGATTACATCTAAAAGTGCATCGAACAAGAGCAGTGAGTGGACAGACTACACGACATGTCGAGCTGCGCTCCGGATTCGCTAGACAATAACATTAAATCAACATGAACTTATAGCTAGAATACGCAACGTGGACGCGACGACATCGTCCCGACAACGGAAAGGCAATTTACAGCAACAATAAAAGTATCGCTTTTATTGTCGAACACACAATTCGTTCGGACAGCTGTAATTGCGAACTCTCGCACTGTCTATTGGTTCCGTAATTTAGATCCCACAGTTTTAGCATCATGCTCGCTACACTGAGCCGATTTTATTTTGTTTTTGCCACTTTTTGTGCACTAACTGACCGTCCCTATAAATATCGGACCGCGCGACAGTAAATTTGGCAATTAATTGAACTTTTATGGGTATGTTTAGTAATAAATATTAATAAAGTAGAAGGGGCTGTGACTAAATGGTCGCCGTTCGCGTTGAACGATCTATGCCGTTCAACAATTTTAAATTGTTTCGATAGCGTGGCAACATTAGAGCGAATAGTCAGTGTTACTGAGAAAAAATTGTGGCACTTAGTCAATTTTGAATAGGACGTAAAAAGTATGTTTTATAAATATGACTGTTTAAATAAATGTTCTCGGTTTATAAAATAATATGAACAAAGGAAAAATGGAATAGTAGCATGATATTAATAATTTACAACCTCATTTAAGTCACATTAATTTATATGCACATTACTGTAATAACATTACCGCTTGCACTTATCCTGTTATCTCTAACACTACTAATATTAAATATTTAGGTGTTATATTAGACGACACACTCTCCTTTAAAGAACATATACTTCATTGATTTAACTAACAGAGTACGCAAATTATCATTTGTTTTCAAAAAATTACGCCTTATTGCAGATCACAAACTCATCATACAGATCTATAAGGCATTGTGTCAGTCTTTAATTCAATATTGCATTACTTCATGGGGCGGTAGCGCAAAATCCTTCATGTTAAATATTGAACGAGCACAAAGAGTGCTTTTAAAAGTAGCCACCCGCCGACCCTACCGCTTTTCCACACATCTTTTGTATGAAAATTGTAATGTATTAACTGTCCGACAGCTTTTTATAATGTACACCGTACTTAAACAGCACGCAATGCTTACGTATAACATCAACCTTACTAACACTAAGAGACGGAAAGATATTGTCTGTACCACACTTTCTGAATCAAAGTTTGTTTTTACAAATAGAATTTTCGCAATCTTAGGCCCTTTTCTTTATAACAAGATAAATAAACATACAGCTATATATGACCTAAGTTATATAAGATCTAAGCGGATAGTCTGTCGGTACTTACAAACTTTAAATTATGAGGATACTGAAGATTTGTTGATTGTTGTTAAATAAGTAATAACAAGTTCCATGATAATAATTATGCATATATTTATATAATAAGTATGGTTAATTGTATATAACTTAGTTCCTAGTAGTATATTGTAAGTGCCCTCAACGCCTGTGGCACAGGTTTACCCTAGTACAGGCACCCATATTATATTACCTATATTAAGTATTTTATGGACTGTATTCATGTTTTACCACTGTAATCAATAAATAAATTATTATTTATTATTATTATTAATACAATAGACATAAAACATAAAAAATACAACAAGTAACATATAATCACGATACTGTATTTGAAAAGCCGCAGCTAAGTTACCAATAATGTGCATCTGAAATTAATTACTGTTTTTAAGTCACTCAAAAACTAAACGTGAATTAAACACAAATATTTGTTAGACTAATGTAAACAAACTAGGTAATTAATTACATAATTATATTTTATTTTCTTCTTTCTATATCATATTTTATGTATATTTCGCGTGTGTTGTTTGTAGTAGTATCACATGCTTAATAGTAATATGAGTAGATACATGTATACTTATATTGGGCACGCCACTATCGTGGCGGTAAGACCCGTACTTAGAGAGTGGCTGGAGAGGCGTCATGGCGCCATTACGTTTCGTCTGACGCAGGTGCTGACCGACCACGGTTGTTTCAGTCGTTACCTGTGTCGAATAGGCAAACAGGAGACGCCCGGTTGTCATCACTGCGGCGACTGCCGCGTCGTTATCGAAGACACGGCGTTGCACACATTGGTAGGCTGCCCTGCTTGGGCCACGCAACGCCGTGTCATACACGCGGCAATCGGTAGGATCGTCCTATTGCTCGAGGCTATGGTTCTGTCCATGGTTTCGAGCGAGAGGTCTTGAAATGCCGTCGCCTCCTTCTGTGAGGAGGTGATGTTAGTGAAGGAGGCGGCGGAGAGGGAGAGGGAACGTTCAATCCATCTCACTAACCGCAGAGCCGGGCGCGAGACGACCTCCAGCCACCTTGAGTAGAAGCCTGCGGGCGGTGGATCCATTGGGGCCGTCCACCGCCCGATCAGCGCAGGTCCGAGTAGGCAGCGTTCGTGTTCTGCGCACGCCTTTCGATGTCGGAAACTAGGTCCTCCGCTTTGTCGTCGGGGACTAAGTCCCCAAATTGTGTGTCAGTTTTTATATTTTTATGTTTGTGTAAATATTATGTATTTGTGAATTCTTGTGCATTTGTCCTGTATGTTTGATGGTTGTATGGGACCCGCCGCGTCCATCGGTGGGTCCAACCATTCGAACCTTTGGCGGTAATAAAGCGGCCATAAAGGTGTGAGGAACACCGCGGTGGTTTTAGTCCGTTCACCCCAAATCCATCTAAGGGGCTAGATCTCGACATATCCCCATCGCCCGCCCCAAAATTGGCGATGGGGAATGTGATTTGCACATTTCAACGCGTAAAAATAATAAAAAAAATTTATATTTATGTTATTTTCCTATTTATTTGTGTCTATTTTCTTATACCCAGTTAACAAATTTAAGGGATTTACAGAGCTATAAAAGAGCTAAGAAGTCATATTGTATTAATAAGCAACCATTTTCAACAATATATAAGTATAAAGAAACTACTTCTAAAGTTACAATTTAGTATCACTCTGGACGAAATCAAAACCGAAAATATGCGCCGCATAGGAATAGGTAAGACCCAATTAAATTTCTACACAACTAATTTTTTTTAAAACAATCTCGAACAGTCTTTATCCTGCACAAAATCTTGAATCATTTCAGTTGATTTTAACCATCAAATCGTAGAGAAGAAAACTTTAACATGCGGCATAACACCTACAAAACGTGTGAAAGCTATGCTGATTTATCTTTGGCAAGCAGTATTAAAGACGTAAAAAATTTAAGTTGGTATCATAAGGCCCGTTAACTTACAATACAAACATGAAAAACCATTTGATGGATGCACCTAAAAGTTTGACTACTTTAAAAGGTTACCTACGTCTCTTATGCATTGCGGTACGCGGAAAATTTGTGATAGATGTTTAAAAGTCGTGAACGAAACTATAACTTTTCGATTGTTAGTCTTCTCTGAGAGCCATACTTTCTCAACTAACTAGTATCCAATTAGTATGCGCTGCGATATTCGCTTAGTGCAGACGTCCATTATATACTAATTGATCAAGTTACAACTCGGTCAATCGGAGTAATGAACAAAATTTTGTCGAAAAGCGCGTATGAAGCGCCGTAGCTGGCATTCGGCCAGAATTGCTCTAGAACCTTTATATTGTTGCTTGCACAATATTATAAAAGCTTACTAAATACAAGCTATTTCTATTTACTCGCACTGTTTATCAATTGAAAGATATCGGACCCGTGTTATATTGAACTGTAAAAATGTACAATAACATTTAACAGCACTCTATTTTATATGCTTGGCATTTCATTGTTGGAAATGGATCTTTCCCGAAGCCGCAAAAGGTTAATTACCACAAGACTCGCTCCACAACTCTAACCGAATCGAGGAGCAGGTTTTGTTAACGAACAGACATTATTGCATATTTTATTGTAGATACGTATATCGATTTGTGTCAAAGTAACTCGTTACTCTTTAAAGAGATAGAAATCTATGTGACTGCGGATTTTGTGTTCAAGCTGCTCTTCTTACCAGAAGTCTCTGCTCTTCTCATATCGTATTGAGCAATCTTATCATAGCTGTTATTATAAATGGGTTTATATTTCAAACAGCAAGCAGCAATTTTACCTCCGACGTATTCAGAAAATAGAAAGTAAATTATAATAATAAGTGCCTAGTGCAAAATTCTTAGTTACCAAGCAAACTTCGCAAGAAATGCTGTTTAATGTACTTTGAAAAGCGTAAACATAAATAGGTACTTATTTCCAACAAACTTTACCAAACGTTACTTTTGCTAAATGACGAACCATCCAAATGTGAAATTTATTTCAGAAACTATGAAGTGCCCGTATAAATGAGACCTGTTTGTTGAACTATACAGACTTACTATTACAGAGGCGTTGCAATACTAATACATATCTAACTTTAATAGCTGCATAATTGCATATTGAATTTAAAAGATAAGTTTATCTTGTGGTGTTCCATTCTTTCTTAAAAAGATAACTCTCGCACTAGGACTAAATCCTGTGTCGTGGCGGAGGCTTTATAAACATTCAAGCAACGGACACAAAGAACATCCAGACTCGGACCAACCATTTGCGGATCACACAAATGTTTGTCCCGTATGGGATTCGAACCCACAACACTGACTCACATAACATGTAAAAATCTATATGCTGTTTCTCGAAGAATATGCAAAACTGTATATCAATATAACTTTGCGATTGCTTCTTTATCGAGTTTGATAGCCCTTTAGGGCCGACCTAGATTTTAAAACTTTAAACCAGAAACAGTCCTTGCAAAGATAATCTTTTTACAAATGTTATAACACTAAACACAATAAATACCAAGACTTATTGACCAAACAAATTGATATGCTGGTTATCAAAATCTTAAATAAATGCACAGTAAATAGGTCGTGATAGGTAACTACTAAAAACCACGTAATCTGTGTAGTCAACACACAACAAGAATAAAATAAACACTCTTTTAACAACCTTGCTTCAAAAGTCACAATATGTATTCTTGTCGGCCAAACCATATTATTCACCTCATTGGACTAATGGCCTCCATCACGGCCTCGGACCACTAAAGCTCCGGGGCTGTAAGCGTAGCGAAACTGACTCTTTTTCTTATAAATAAATGTAAGACGAGATGATCACCATAATCTCCTAACATTTACAACATAGCAAAGGCTTTAATACGGTCAAGTATTATTTATCATATACGTAGATCAGTCGGTTATTCCCTTACTCTATAATGTTTACATCTGTTTATGACTCACTTGCCTTAACTTTTATTTGCGCATATTTCTTCTTACTTATGATGTGGTTTAACTAGCGATTGTTTCATGCTAATCGTCTTACATTTCATGTAAACTAATATCAATCAAATGACTGATGATAGTCTTGGCAAGACATCTTAGGATTGAAATAACCAGTTAGCTGATAGCCTTTAAACAATGCACTACTTTGCTGTTACAAAGGAACGCATCTCACCATCGCGTATACCATCGCTGCACGCGAAGTTCGTATCGGATGGCGCATAAAACACTTCATTCCATAACACACGCTGTATACATGTTGCAGTTGCCCAGAAGCCAGCGCACGACACGATAAAATCCATTGACGACTCTGAGCGCCATATATTTCTATGAACCTTTTACTCATTGAACGACACCGCGCAGCACGACACAAACGCTATTGCGTTTTGCAAATGACATTTTGGCTATGACGTCAGTGCTTTTATGTTGCTAGGTTTTCTTTTGTGGTGACGATATACAGGCTGTAGGAAACACGAATGATCTTGGTCACGACGCACCGCACGTCTCACGACACGATATGTCCGTCTCGTAAAATTACAAGCCGTGTCTGCGGTGTAATTGCGAATCGCGTAAAAACGTGCGAATGATAAATCGTGTGCAGTATGTTGTACGTTAAGTATGGTGACAAAAAATCGTGTTTTAGTTCTTTCACGAGCCACCGTAGCTTATGGCAAAACCATCATAGCCCGTTGCTTTATTCAATTCTGTGAGGTCTTAGAAAATTGCATATTACAATATAGGGTGGTTTGCCTATGTTTTATTTTGTACATTACTTTGCACACAAGAGTAAATAGCAAGTAAAAGATTTTTTGCGCAAGCAGTATACAAAATTGGATACTCAATAAGGGAGTAATTAATATTTTAAATTCGGATATAAGAAAAATTGGTTGTGTAGATATTTCGCTATCTCTCTCTCGCTTGCGGTTACATCAAGTTAGTGTCGTGCATCCTTTTTTTGTCAGTTAACAATTACCTCTACCTAATATTGTCTTCTGTTTACGCGAATGTTATTCATTGAAATTAAACTACTATATACGGATTTTATCGCGTTGTTTATTTATCACTGTATTACAAAATTTTGAAAATATCACTCTACTACTACTATTGATTTTATTTGACTAATTTATAAGCTAATAAAATTATTTAAACTATTATATATTATAGTATATAAATATTATAGTATATAAAATATATTATATATTATAGTCTCCCCGTGACCATGGCTGCTGAAAAGCACCCGAAACGTCGGGGAAAGTGTAAACCAAAAATAAATAGGTTTAATAGTTTAAATAATTTTATTAGCTTATAAATTAGTCAAATAAAATCAATAGTAGTAGTAGAGTGATATTTTCAAAATTTTGTAATACAGTGATAAATAAACAACGCGATAAAATCCGTATATAGTAGTTTAATTTCAATGAATTACCTCTACCATCAGATTTAAAACTTATACTTATCTTATATTATCTTATATTTACATTTGAATAGATTTAAAAAGTTCTTCGTATTTTAGAGTTTGCGTAACGTAATTATCTGCCTGAAGTAATAAAAAATACGATTCAACTACCCTATTACGAGATTACAAGACGAATCAATATCTCTCAAATGTTCATCAACTAACGTGGCTTACTGTACAAAGTGATTCGTAACTGTCACTTTGTAGTTGCTCTAAATGCTAAGCATCAGGGCGCATACGGTGCTCTCATGATTGTGCAAGGGTATCGGAAAGGAGTGCTGCTACTAATTGAAGTAGGTACGTTGAAAAGCCATTGAATATAGATTGCTGCAAGACGTTTGCATTTGCAAACAAAAGGGAATGGTAACTAGTGCTCGCTTAGATATCAAAGCAGGTCATTACTTCTGCGAATGGACTTTGTACTATAAAATCAGCCGTGAAATAAAGCACAAAGTGACGTTTTATTATACGTCGTCTATTCGTTATTCTTTGTTCTGCTATAACAAACGAGACAATATGGTTTAGATTCTTTTTCTGAATTTAAAACTATACACTGAATAGTGATTGTAACAAACTACTTTATTGTTTACTGTTTCACAATCTTATTTTATTATATAAACTGCATTGGAGACACTTTAGCAGTTGCAGTTAGCTTGCCTTCAGTATAGTATGTAGTACAATATTTCAACACTTACTTATCCAATATTGCTAAAGTAAAATCTGTCTATAGATAAAATTTCGTCAGATATTCCCAGTTGGCAAATTGAACTTTTGCCTGCGTGAGTGCACGTATTGATAGAGCCAAATTTTACATGATATTGTTATGTTTTCTATTCCACCTGCACCGTAAATTGGCAAATACTTTGACATTTTACCACATCTACATTTGTAAATTGTATTAATACTCTGTGGCTATCATAGCATAGGGGCCCTCTGCAATACAAGTGTTTATAGACTACGACTTATAAACATTTTCAACACAAGAAAATGTTGCCAGTTCTTGTCTCTCCAAAAACCTCGCGCTGTCAGCACAAAATCATGGATAGACTAGTTATTATACTGCAGTACTCATTCGTAGCACAAATATAGCTGATCTATATTTACCGCAGGTACACATAACAACGCTTGTTTGACTGCAATCTTCTTAAGGCAAACGTGCTTCTTCTTTAAGATTGCTCTAAGCTCAAGCAGATACCTCCTGAAGGGTCCTGCGCCTTTGAAGTTATACCAAGTATAAGTATTTTGATGTTTTCATGGCGCGTTATACAACTAATAATATTTGTCTATCCTTTGAGATAGAAGACCTAATGTAACATGAAAGCACTTAGAGATAAAGACACTATTACAGATAATATATAATAATCTTGAAAGAGACATCTCCCGCACTAAGCATAATTTCTGTGGTGAACTTCACAAACATTCAAACAATGGACACCCAGACTTAGAAGAACTATTTGTTGACTACACAACATTTTGACCCGTGCGGGATCACTAGTTTGCATATTATACTGCAGTACGTTTATTTAATAACAAATATAAGTAAAAACCCTAAAAGTATCAACATTACTCGTTAATCGTGTTATTATCAGCCATCATGGACACTAAGTAAACTAACTACACTTACGCACCGCGCGATAACGCGTCACAGTCGACTCGATCCAGCATTTGATTTCGCAGCGTTAAGTATCCTGCTACTAGCTGGATATTAAAAACCGCGATGTTATCATCACAAAGGGAGGATCCTCCGACCAGGCTGGTTGATCGTGCCTGGCGGGCTGCGGCCCGACGGATGATGTCGGGAGCTTGTATATATACTCAGTCGCTGTGTAAACTTCACTTGTGCGATGCAGAATAGTATGACGTCATGTGAAGTGCGATTGTATCGCCATCTGTTGAATGTAGGCTGAACTTCTTCGTCTGTGCGGAGTCGCCACAGTGGCTTTAGTAAAAATTAAAAACCACCGGAAGAATACATTTTATAGATAAACATACTTTCATCATTTCATCCAATCGTCTCGTTATAACTTCGCCTATAAAAGAACGTGCAAAAGTATTTTTAGCTCACATATCTTATTTGAATATAAGATGCTGCCAGGCACAATTGGCTGTTTTAAGCTGTACAGTATTGACATATATAGTCTGTATTTTTAGTATAGATAATTTTATGTTATATTAAGCTATTTAAAGGTACAGCCTTTGGAAACATATTTGAAAAATCTTAAATATCCCAAAAAGCGTTTATCGACAAAACATTCAACCAACCAACGTTTACATCGAATAAAAATGTATGTATATTTTAAAATTGATATTTGGAACAGATAATATCAATCAAGCCATACTGTTAAAAATAAATACTGGATTTACATCGATTTGCTTTTGGTTTTACTTTGCGTTCTGCTTTAATTTCCTCATTTAAATTGGTGGTCTATCCAATGTAGTAACTTATATACCAGTGCGAAATTTTGTAAGGGGCAGATTCGCTCGTGTATCCTACAGGCACTCATACTGAAATAAAATTGTGTTAATCATATCCTATGTGTTAATCAAGAACATGGTCTATCTGTGTACCAAGTTTCCTACAAATGAGTTCATCAGTTTACACGTGACCGAGTAACAAATACCCCAACATTTTAAAAAACGTTTGTATTAATAAAATCGATTAGTAAATATTTACTACCTAATTTGTTATGAGTGTATTTGCATTTCAGGACTTATCCTTTTTCTGTTTTGTCTTATATGGTAAACATTCAAATAATTATAAAATCATTCAGTTACTCGTTCGATAATAAATTGTGATGACAGAAACAAGACAGACCATGCATAAAGATGAGTCTCTATGTGTTCTTCTGGCTACGATTACGCCTCATTTGTTTACTAAATATGATAAGTAATAAATAAAACGTTTTCCATACATTTAAACAATTAAAATACTTAAGCTTTCATGCAGCGGCGATTATTCTAAGCGTTAACATAATTCAAATGCGATTTTGCATATCGCCATTGTTAATATAGAGCCTGGAGAAAAACCGGCAACATTTCTATCGTAAACTCTAAACATTAGGGTACCACTACTTTTATTTCCTTTCATCATTTACGAGCGTCTGTAGGACCTACAAAATTTCTCTCGACCAATCTTTAAAGACGTTTTCGCTTCATCAACAGTCATACATTTACTGTAACCTACCCGCCGGATACGAGTATTGCGCACTTGACCTTTCGAAGGACGTTACATTTGGCCCAAATATGTCTTGAGGCATCCACGCTCAGAATTTAAGTCACATTCGCTAAATAAATCCTTACTATTAATCGCTTTTCATTCATAACATATCCCCGAAATAAAATAAATGTTTCTATATTTTCTCATAGGCTGATGTTAAACGACGATGGGGCACGCATTCCTAGAAAGTAACTATTCACTCGCGACCTCTTCTCGTAGGCTCACCTTTTTTCCTAAACCTAGCAACTAACATAAATATAAATTCAATAAATTCGTACACTCACTAAACACTTTGAAGTTCATAAGTGTTACTTTGTGACCTAAATGAATAAATGATTTTTGACCTTTACCTAAATACGCCCAGATCAAACTTATACTCTCTTATAACTGACATTGATAATCAATTCCACTTAGTTGGGTATTGAGTTCTTAGCCCTGTGATATAAATAAAACTGTTGATCGTGAACAGTTAGGTTTGGTTATCGAAACAAGCAAAAGGTCATCATCATCTCAGCCTTATTACGGCCGGGTTTATTTATAGTAAAATAATGTTATTGGGTTTTTCTGTTAGCAAATTCTCAGTAGTAACACAGAATTTAGAAAGATGTCATCAGGTTCGCCCTCTACTACTCTTACTCGACTTAAATAAAAGAAATTGTATGAAATATGAATTATATACACCTATGATAGTGAGTCTACGTATGTATGCATTTTATACTGTATTTGTGAATTATTATATATCATTTTACAATACACGTATAAAGTTTTTCAATTGTGCGAAGTACAACAACCGAAATAAGCCAATAACTGGTTCCCATACGACAACTATGCGGAGCATGTCAGTGACATACTACACGTGCCCTCGCCACACACACTAACGAGCCCCGCGGCTGTTACAACAACTTTTTATATCAACTTTGGAAGCTTTTGGAAGTTGTTTCCCCGATTTCAGCCACATGAATGTCGAGTAATAGTTGCCTTTACTTTTTTATTAACGTTGATAAACATCGTACTACACACTCAAACCTTTTATTAAATAATCAAACGCTCGAAAAAGCAGCGGCGAAGTTGTAAATTTTCTTTTAAAGCGTTTTCATGTTCTTTTAAACGCAAATGTACTCGTTTAAGTAAGTAGAAAAGTTCATTTTTGTGTATTGTATGTATATATTCTTATAACACCGCGTTCTATTTTTAAAGTATGGCTTAAATTACTGTTTTATATAAGGTTTTACCTATTACAGTTAATGTAATCTTGATCTACTGTGCCAGGTACTTTGAAGAAAATTGTAATGCTTATATGTGGGCGTATAATTCAAGCCAAATGTTTGAGTCGCAAGCTACACAGGAATAACATAACATGCCGCGATTATTCTGCTATCCCTTTCTTATTTTGAACAAAACATATGTGAGCGACGTGATAGCAAGCTATGGTCTGGACGCTTGTAAGCATAGCTCTAGCATGCTAGAATACTCCAAAGAGTACCAATGACCCGACTTGCCGTAAGAATTACTTCCATACAAACGTTTCTCCTTTGCTTGCCCATCATCAAATCCTTAAATACTTTACCCCAGGGCCAGCAACGCACGCTGATATTTTTCAAATATTTTAATGACAATCCCACTCTAAGAATGCATAATTCCTCCTATGTCGTAGGTACTTCACACTTTGCGTGTGATACAGAGTACACTCAGACTCAGATGAATCATTTGTGGAGCACATAAATAATAATTGTTCCGTGTAGGATTTGAACTTACAACACTCAGCGCAGCGGCTGCGACGAGGCGATCACATACTCACTGCTCCAACCTTGCAGACAAGTCGAATATTGGAACCGTTTATAGTCTACAATAACCGTTTACCATTAGACGAACCTTGTGTATGCCAATAAATAGACGCAACAAATATTCGTATAAAAATAGAAGTTGTTTTCCAAAATGACAACTGGCGTGGTACAATTGCTGTATCGTGAGATACACAACTTTTAAGACAACAGACACAAAGAATACTTAGACAGAGAACAACTATTTCAGGACTATACAAATTTTTATTGCTTACACTAGAGTGGGCTGATCCAATTTTGAATTGTAAGGTGACCACTTAATAACTGCACGGTTTGCAGTTAAACTTAACTATTTAAGTCATATTTAGGAAACTATTACACGATGACGAGTTCTGTCAGTTAAAAATATTTTTTATCTTTATTATTAATATTAAATGGTTTCTCCCTCAGATCCATAAGTATTTACATGATTTCTAAGATTGACATTACACTTTGATACCACTATACAGTTCAAAAATATTTGATATAATCTTCTGGAACCTTCAGCTTAACAAACGCAATAGTATTCAAATCGTCTAGGATCATAATTAAATATACATAAACTTTATGATTCTACTTTTAACTAATTGAGTAGATTTGTGGATCTTAGTTATATACAAAGTAATTTATAGAAATGTATCTCAATCAATTTTATCCATTTAGGTTAGTAGTCGAGACTTTGTTGAAATTGTTCAAATTTGTTTATACTGTGCCGGTGTTGGAAAACTAAAACAATCTCGACAATTGAAAATGATTTATTTCAACTTTAAATTATGCTTTCATGTTTTCACTTTCTTATAAACAATTATTTTAATTACTTATCATCAACATCAGTTCAAATATGAACTTATTTATTTACAGATTCTTAAATTTCTACAGACGACTCAGTGTTGGGAGTACAACATTACATATATGAGAATAGTCCAATCACACGTTCGTCATAAATTCAGACGCACTACTATTTACAAAATGTCTACTTAATTACGATAGAGTAATGACGTCAGCCACTCCGGCCTCGGCTGTGACGGCTTGTACTCCGACGGACTCAAAGCCAACGGAGACGCAGCATCTGCTAAAGCCACTGAAGACGAGGTCTCTGTCACAGCTATACTTGGCTTAGGCTTCAAAATAGACCGCAATTCATCGTTGTCTACGGCCCGATTCCGCTGTAAATTCTCCCGAGTCTCCTTCATCCGTGACAGCTGTTCTCTTAAAGTTCTATACTCTTCCAGAAATTTTTCAAGTTGTGAAGCACGGAAATCGAAATCCTCTAAAGGTTGACCTGTACGTGAATAATCCCGAAGACCGGATAAGTCTAGAAGTGGAGTCGCTGAGGGCACGGTTGGTTGATCTCTCGTAGGTGACGCCGGGAGACTCGGATTGCGACGTATTCTGTTAGCCCCTGATGAAAGATCTAAAAAACTATTCGATCTCCTTCCACATCTCTGTCTACTTTTCTCATAAGATCTATCAAGAAAACTGGCTGAGTCTGCACCGGAGCTATTTCTACGGCTATTAAGTAGCGGGCTTCGACTGTCACCATCTTTTTTACGTGGTATTGTATAAAAGTAGTATGGATCATGTTTCATTTCACTGCGTAAGTAGGAGGAGGTGCCAAGAGCACTCATTTCAATGAGGTCCGGGTAATTCTTCTCGCTGTCGCTGCCAGACAAGTCATTGTCTAGTCGTTCGCGTGGTCGGCTGCGAGGACAAGTGCGCCCATTATTGTTATACCGGCTGTTCTCGGATAGGATTTCTACGTGCGCACTCATCATGCCCGTAGAGTTGGAGCTTTGCACCGAGTCTGAGGTGCCATCGGATCTGAAACAATACAAAATGATTACATAAATAAATTATATTACAATTTAAAGATGAACTGTGTAGTTTATGATTTATGATAATCAGTAAATGTTTCTACAATTCAGAAACATATTGCTAGATTTATACATACATATGTAACCAATGACAAAAAACTTTGATCATTTCTATGTCATTCGCAACGTATAAACGGTGGTTATTGTCAACAGGTTAAATATTTCAACATTGAATTTCAGAAGGAAACGTGAGCATCTAACTCTTAAAGAAATTAATTTTAAACAGATATATTGCGGTCGCGAATGAAATACCAAAACCAGTTGTAGAACGTACTACGCAAAATTAACAAAATTATAATTTTATATTTTCCTGTTTACACCTCCATAACTAAAGCATTTTCAATTTTAGGTTTCTAGTTCTTATAATAATTATATTATTACAAAATGCAAAAACATGAAATAAACATGGCAGAGATAGAATACATTATACTTATTTCAAATTTTTGAGTATGTTTCTTTGAGCGAAGCCTTATCTATTAATATACTGTAATTAAACACTGCCCATATTTTCTCTATACTAACAAAGAAAAAAGTCTTTTGATATATATACTTGATTTTCTCGCGGATTCGCTTGCGTAAATTAAGGCTAGGCTAGATTAGGTTAGTAACAGTACTTTTTCTGGATGAAAGGTACCCTATGTCCTTTTCTGTACCCCTGACAACGTGTATGCGAAATTTCATGATGATCGGTCGAGTAGTTCAGACGTAAAAGCGTAACAAATAAACTCACATTCGCATTTATAATAGTAATTATAATGTTAGTTAGGATAGACAGCGCATGTCGTATCTGAATATTTCATAAACATTCTCTCGGTATATTTACAAGTCATGACTACGATTTTAAATATCTACCCAATGACAGCAAAATGTTAAACCAATATGATAAATATTCAATAATATTTTTCATTCCGAGATTTTTCCTATTATTTCCAGGCCATAATCGCTGAACTGAGGTACCTTTTTTATTTTATTTTTTTTACGTGGGATTAATGTTTTGACGCATATCCCTCCGCGGGGGCGGGCGGAAGGATTATGTCGGACTCGGCGGGGTAAAAGAAAGATGGAATAAGAATAATGTACCTCCCAGAATACCGACTAAACCTACCACGGTGTTCCTCGACAAAACCACTATCGACGGGGCCGCGCGAATCGCTTTCGCATGCAATCGCGACCCCGCCGAGGTTACGGCCCACCGTATGAAACGGCAGGCCACTACACAAAGAGACCTACCCAAAGGCATTCACTCAAATATATTCCCTACTGTCTCCCCGCTAGAGGAGAGACGGACTCGACACAGAGGCGCGCGTGGGAACACGCACGTCGCCTCTCGGACCTGGTGTTGAACGGATGGCGGGCAGGCCCACGAAGCCCGCCACCCCCAGGTCAAACCTCAGGGTGGCTGGAGGTAGTCCCGCGTCCTCCGGCGCCCGGCTCTGCGGTTGGGGAGAGGGTTTAAATGCTCCCTCTCCCGCTCCGCCGCCTCCTTGATGGAAATCACTTCCTCACAGAAGGAGGCGACGGTGTTCCACGACCTCTCACTCCGGGCCATAGACTGAACTACGGCCGGGAGCGAGAGGACAACCGATCCGACTGCCGCGATCAACTCACGGCGCTGCGATGCCCAGGCGGGGCAAACCGCCAAAGTGTGCAGTGCCGTGTCCTCAACAACGTCGCCGCAGTGGTGACAACCGGGCGTCTCTTGCCGGCGTATACGACATAGGAACTGGCCAAAACAACCGTGGCCAGTCAATACCTGTGTCAGCCAGAAGGTGAGGGCGCCATGTCGCCTCTCCAGACACTCCTCAAACATGGGACTTACCGCCACGATCGTGGCGTGCCTGTGAACTGAGGTACCTGATCCATAGAACGGTATCCAATTCTTGATATAGTTGGCATGAATACAAAATTGTACTAAATAATTGGAAAGTATACCTATTGTCTTATTTTAATCTCTTGAGTGAGAGACCTGGCCGGCGGCCATACACAATAACTTTTCAATTATATCTGGCATTCCAGCAATTACCAGGTTGAAACGTTTTTTGTATCCCACCCACGTAAACTCACTCCTTACACAAGCATTCTAGCTTAACTTCAGAGGTTAACAGGAATACGAGTTATATGGAATCCATTAAAAAAAAAAAGAACACCGCGTTGGATGCACACGTCGACCATATGCACGCTGTCATCGCTAAAGAATTTTTGTGTGTTTTTTGGTGGGTACCTAGATAGTTTAGATATACAATTGGACTCGAAAGGTGGCTCTGCAACCAGGTTGCAAGGTAATCTTTGAGGAGGACAACGTCTCTCGGGTCAGCTAGTTTTTCTGTAAAAATAGTCATTGATCAAATCATTGCGCTGGTTATTTTTAAAATACGAATATTTTGACTTACACTCTCTTACTAACACTCTCTTACTAACACTCTAACTAACAAATATCATTAATCCATCTATCTATTTTCATGTACCTGCCTTTGCATCGTTATATTAGACAATGTATGTTTTTATATAGCCATATATATTCTGAATATTTTACGGATACACGACTGTACGGGTGACGCAGTGATTAATTGTCGCTTCTAATTCGCCGTGCCCGATTCCCGCACGATAGAGAAAATTACGTGTTTCCTAGATTAATGTTGGGGTTATAGACGAATTTTAAATTCGTTGTTTTAAAGTATGTAAAGTGCCTCGTGATACAGACATATTCTCATAAGAGAGTCAATAAATAATCTGACTAAGTATAAAAATGCTGTTAGCACCCACCTGCAAGGATTGTCCTCATAGACAAATAACGCTAAATATAACAAATGTAATTCTTGCGTTATGTACTACTTCCATTCATTTTATAATTGTTACTTTATTTATTTATTATATTTCCGCATTATTATTTTATCATCTAAGATTATTTATATTATTGTATGTCACACGAAAGTGACATACAATACATACATCTTATTATTTTTAGTATAAGTTAATTATTATCTTAGTATTACGTTTGAAGTTTTTTTGTTCAATCCCTTTTAACTTCTAATTCTTGTAATTTTAAGTTTTCATAATATTACTTACTTTTATCTAATTGTTTGTACTTTCTCTTTTGACACGTTGTGATCTCTTGTAAGTGAGAATACATGAGACCTTATTTTAATTGATATTGATTGAGATATTGTATTTCTTGTGAGAGAACCTTAATAAATAAATAAAATTATATACCTCTAAAATATAGAATATCTTTACTAATTTCGATAATTATCAATTTGTGAGAGAAACAATTACTACTAGTACAAATTATTCTATATTACTTTACGAAAGTCGAGTAATAACCTCGCTGAAAGTTGAAAACGGTTAACTATAAATGTACCTCCGCCCTGCAAAACAGTATTCCTAGCATTACTGCAAGGAGTAGAGTTTCTACAGCTCTAAACAAAAAGAGGCACTTTGCTATCAGCAAGGAGATTAGAAGCCGTTGCGCTACAGCGCAGTAATCCGTTTTTTGTTTGTCTTTACTATTCATAGTCTACGCAAACCGCTAACAAAAAACCCATAACTCCACTCACTGTTGCATTATATAAAAACAAACTTTTGCACGCGACTTCACTTCCTCGGGGACAACACTTCTTTTCCAGATCAATAGATACCCTATGTCCTTTTCTGTGCCCTTGACAACGTGTATCATTAACGGATTATGATGATCCGTCGAGGAGTTAAGGAGTGAAAGCGTAACAAATAAATCCACATTCGCTATAATATTAATTAGGATTAATAGTTAACTCCGTAATTATATCTTAACTATTTATTTAACTTCCTATTTATCATTAAACATAACCCAGCAAAATAAAAAGGTAAATAAATGAAAATATCCACCAAATACTAACCAACCACATACATATTTATAGAACTGATTCGACAGGACTTGGATTTGTGGCCGACCCGATTTTGCATACAATCCGAATTGAATTTATCTCTTTATTAACCTCTGAGTCTTCTTCGAAGAGGTTAATGAAAATACTATGTGGGTCTGTGTGTCTGTCTGTTAGTCACAGGCATAGCTCCGGAACCACTAGACCGATTTACTTGTAACTTGGTGTGCAGATATCTTGGGGTCATCCCTTGGTCCAGTTTGAATATGGGCCCGGTGGGTCAAAAACCCCCGAGATATAGAGGTCACAAGGCTATAACGTCAGGGGATATCCACCAACAGAGTGATTTGGAAGTCCAAGGGAGAGGCTTCTGCCCAGCAGTGGGACATTACAAAACGCTGATGGAAGTTAAGGGTCACATGAAGACGAAGAGGTTGAATCCTGGGTTTTAGACCCATCTCGTTTTAATTTCGGTGCCTCAAAATATCTAGTTATATTTCATTCTGCACAGACGAAGTGTTTAAATGGTCGCTTCGCCAAACTGAGTCGAGTATTGAGGGTTCGATCACTAACGAGACAAATATGAAAAAATGTGTGTGGATCCACAACCAGTTTTTGTTTGGATGTTTGTACAGTCCTCTACTACTCAGGAGTAATTCCTAATGCGTACCTTTCTATGAACTAAAAAGAAACGTAGTATCAAAATATACATATAAATATACCATTATTCAGTACCAATGAACCACCCCAGCTATGCACGGGTAGTACAAAACCTTAACAAATCATACACCTAAACCTTCCTCATAAACCACTCTGTCTATTGGTGAAAACCGCATGCAAGCCCGTTCAGTAGATTTTTAGTTCATCGCAAACTGGCAGACCAACGCGGCGGAGGACTTCGTTTTATAATATGTAGTGAAGTGGTTAACAAAACAATTTTTACGTGAAACGGTTGTCAAAGGACAAGAAAATCTTGTCAACTCCAAATCTTCTTACTCTTTCACTCTATAAAGCAAGTAACAGTTGTTACTATGTAATATAATATATTTATATATATAAAATATAAAAATGGTTCTACATTCACTCTCAATTAATCGTACCCATAAAATATTTAAGACACTAATGGCCAGTCCCACAACTAACAAGTAAAAGTTATCCGTAAGATAAATCGCATGCTGTCTCAATCTTGTTGGGTTAAAGAAGAGAGATGGCGAGACTTTTATCTTATAAATAAATTCTATATGGAGGTGGTGGAACAAGCTCTAATTTTTTTAATTCCCACACAAGTCAAACATTTTGTGTGCATGAACATGGATGTTTGTCTTGGTCTGGGTGTTGCTATGTATAATATGTATGTATTTACAAACAAAAAAGTATATATGTATGTTTATCCATTGTCTAGTACCCATAGTACAAGCTCTGCTTAGTTTGGGCTAGATGGTGTTGTGTGTATGTGGTAGAATATTATTATATTATATTTTATACCAGATATTTTTGTAGCAAATGATGTCAGCGTAAAATAAAAACCGAACAATAAGAAAAACAGAAGAGCGGACAATTAGCCAAAGGTTACTAATATTTTAATCGAAAATAAAACGAATAATAGTAATGTAAAATAAATAAAACATTCACATTAAAAGGACAGAATAAAATGCGTAATTTTTGCTATAAAACCAAATAAATACTTTAGAACTTGGCACTTATATCCATAAAAAGGATTCAGTAAATGATAAAAAATATGGTGGCATTGTTTCTATATTAAACAGGTCCTAATCAATATTTTTAACTAAATGTATAGATATCACACAGACAAAGCCGCAGGCGATAGCTATAATGTATATATATTGATAATATTTAATTCTAATCCTATATTTGGAGCAGGAAATGAAGAAATACGTTTCTATACAAAATGGCGCTGACGCCGTCCGTGTTTCCTTTAAGCTGAGCCAATACCAAACGATTATTATTAGCAACAGATTATTTCATCTTTTAAATATATTTTAAGGGAATTAATGCTAGAAGGCATTCTTAAATAAGAAAGACCAAGTACAATAAGATCCCAAATACTTTTGATATAAATAGAAATATCTATAAATATTTTGCAAGCTTTATTCTAGATTTTCATAATAAATTTGTATCTCTCGGGAACACTACCCTTTTCTGTATGAAAGGGTCCTACCCTATTATGTCCTTTTCTGTACTCGTGACAACGTGTATGCGAAATTTCATGGTGATCCGTAGAGAAGTCTATGCGTTAAAGTGTAACATACAAACAAACTCACACTAATGCACAAAAGCATTATGCACATGGCTACCGTTATATATAACAAAGTACCAAAAAGTATAAAATAATTAAATTTAAATTTATTTAAGGACAAATTAAAAGTGACTTTAAATGATAAATGTTAGTACAATATCTCAGATCTTCTATTGGATAGGTTATAAATTATAATTAAGACATTTACTATTAATATTTTGACATTCACAATTAATATTTTGACATTTAAAATTTATTGCTATAACTAGAACAATAATTATTATATACTTTTTAATAAATAATTAAGTTATCTGTTTAATATTAATGTTTCAAATATTTAAGAATCTGTATGATAATTTCAATAGAATTTTATATATTTGCACGCCCTTTGTGGCAAAACTCAGCGCACTCGTGAAATTTTGTAACATCTCTGTAAACCTGTGTTTAGCAAATAAAATATTATGATTATGATTATGACCAATATTATAAAACTGAAGAGTTTGTTTGTTTCTATGTTTCTTTGGTTGAATACGCTTATCTCAGAAACTACTGGTTTGAATTTAAAAAATATTTCAGTGTTGGATAGCCCATTTATCGAGAAAGGCTATATAACATAACGCTACAACCAATAGGGCATCTTAAATGAAAAATATTACAAAAACGGAGAAAATTCTCTATTGTGAAGCAGACCAAGTTGCGCGAGTCAGCTAGTTTTATAATATAAGAATATTGGATATGCGTATTAATTTTTTTGCGTTATCTGTCATCCATGTTTATATTCTATTCTGTATTGATTTCGACATTTGTTACAAACGGTTTGATATCTCCTTGTTGGATCAAATCGTGTACAATATATTCGTGCTATATTGTGTAAAAAGCCAAATAAATAAAGACAAAATAAGATTATATTCTTTGTCATATATATAGCTAAAAAGATTTTATTTTGTAAATATCGCTATTAATTTGAACTAATTTTTTTTTTAATTATCGTATAAATATATACTTATATTCGGTCTGAATGACATTATTATTCATTATTATTTTCTAATGTGATTCGACTAGTAAGTGAATAACTAAATAATTTAACAATTATCAGAAAGTGACGTAATTTTTTCAATTTCTTTTGTTTTCTGTAATCATCTTGCGTCTAACTTTTACTTGGCTGGGTTATATTCAACTAGATTATGCCCGCGGCTTCGCTCGCCTAGATGTAACTTAGGTTAGGTTAGTAACAGTTCTTTTTTCTGGATGAAAGGTACCCTATATCCTATTCTGTATCCCTGACAATGTGTATACTGATTTTCGGTCCAGTAGTTAAGGCGCGAAAGCGTAACAAACAAATTCACATTCGCATTTATTAAATTAGTTAGGATAGTGATATTTAAACACTACTCCTAGTTTTTTAACCTCTGAAATGACATGTACTTATGTGCGTGTGTTTGTAATTAAATTCCTGCTAAACGGCTGGACCGATTTTGATGAATTTTTATGTGTGTTCAAGTGGATTCTAGAATGGTTTAAATTAGATTATTTTTTTCTTTTGTACAGGCCTGCGTTTGTCGTGTCCGCTAGTATGTCTATAAAAACATGATATAAATTATATTGGCACAGAGCATTTACCATTTACAAATATATTGTGTAATAAATAAGCATTCATATTATTAATACTACATATTATGAATGAAGCTCAACCATCAGTCATATCTATACAAATATTATAAAGAGGAAAAAATGGATTTTTGTTTGTTTCTTTGTAAGGATTTATCTGAAAAACTATTCATCCGATTTTAAAAATTCCGTCATCATTAGTAAGCTATATTATCACCGAATAACATAATAACATTGTTTTACGACTTTTACGTGAGCAGAGCCGCCTACAAAAGCTAGTTCTAAATATAAAAAGAACAGATGCCAAAAATAACGAATTGGCATTAGATGACATTGATAAGACAAGTAAAATATCGTGGACTCGTAAATAATATTATAAATGCAAATGTGAGTTTGGTTTTTACGCTTTCAGGCCTTAACTAGTCGATCAATCTTCATGAAATTTCGTATACACATTATCGGGAGTACAGAATCGGACGTATAAACCTATCATCCATAAAAAATAAACATGCGGGGCAGTCTTTGGGGACTGCCGATAGAAATGAAAACTAAGAACCTAGCGTGCAGTGACGATGACGCGAGTTTCACGCTTTTTGTTCACCCAAAAAGTACACATATATACACAGTATACCTACATACAGAGTGTCCGGTAATTAATGGATAACCTTGAAATATCTTACAGTAGAACTGAAGGCCGTTAAGAAAAATGAAAAGAAATAATAAAAATATTAAAAAAATATATATTTTAAAAAGTGCAAGCTATATAAGCATAGCATACTTTTGACTGTCTATTTATTACCATAATTAGTGTTTAATAACAAAACAACAAAAAACCGATGTATTTCATTCATTTATGGTCGTAGTATACAAGAAAGTTATACATGGTAATTAAAAAAAAACACATGTCTCAGGTAGTAGTTAGGATAGATTTTTTTCATATTTTTTCTGAACAGCCATCTGTTCCACTATAAGACAGGTTATCCATTAATTACCGGACACCCTGTATAACTCATGGAAAGCGTTCGGTGACGATGACGCGAGTTCCATAATTTTTGTTCACCCAAAAAGTGCTCAACGCGCCTAAAGAAGTTTTCACTTCAATAAACTACTACCGAGTGAGTGAAGCCACAGGCAAAATATAGTTTAAAATAAATATAAATCTTTAATAATAAAGTGTAGATAGTTTCAAACAAAATAATTTTGCAATTCAGTTTGTGCAATGTCCAAACCTAAATAATGTTCATTTAGCCATTTAAACAAATATGACTTAAATTGATATATCGACATGAATATTTAAGACTCATACAATTTCACTATTAATATATACTCTATATTTTAAATAACAAGGCAAAGTTGCTAAATTAATCTTCGGTTAAGTAAAACTAAAAGACTGTGTTTTGACATATCTCTCCAAAAAAAATACATCACATTGTTTTTGGAGACAATATGAAATAGAGTGTGGAAAGATTATTTTGCCTGCTACAAGACAGTACTGTATATTGTGTTTTGTGTGAGCATGCAAAAGGTTGTAAGCTATATTGTAATCCAAAATACAGTGTTTTGTTGTAGCATGGCAGAAATATTAAGACTTCGAGCAATTATCTATGAACAATACGTCAGCTTAGCAACAAATATATTTAATTTTAAATTAATTGCCATTGCGACGCGTCCACCCGAAATTAAAAATCGTCAACAACTCCCACTTTCTGAATAAATCCTGTATCACGGGGAACTGACACAAAAAAAACAACTAGACTCATAACAACCATTTCCAGATATTTATACTCAAATGTTTGTCCGACGTGGGATTCGAACCCATTCACACACAACACTCGGCAGAGATGGAATAATCACTTAAACCACTACTCCATTCGAGTAGTCGTAAAATATCTTCCGTAACACTAAATAAATGATTTCTAACCTTAAATAATTGTTCAATTTGAGTTCGAAACATGTATGATCAACACATTTTCTCGCTCTGTTTTACGTGAGTGTGCAAGTTCAAAGCACCGCTAGACTCGACTCGTAACAAGCTACAAGCACCCGAGCGACGCCGACAGTGAGACAAAGGGCGCACTAATTGAAATTATTGACGCATGGAAAGGTGATTGGTACGATCACTACATCCGAGACGAACATCAGACGTAGACATTGAAGCGTTTAGAGTTTCCAAATAAACTTTATTCCTTCTACGATTGCAGCCATGACCTCTCCGCTTGAGACATTAAGCTACTAAAACCAAGGGATTAGACAATAATTACTGAACTAATTTTCTCTCGTGCTCTTTAGGTCTGTGGAGATTTTCATCACAACCTCGCCCCACGACCCCCGTTAATTCGTAGCAGGTTCGCAATCAGTTGCGATTTAGGCACTTGGCTTAACATAAGCCCTTACAGATATAAAAACCCAACATATAAACGTTTAATGACCAGCGGGATCATCCAGGAGCTTCACGTAATTTTGGATTACTACTACATATTTGCACTTAGTTTATCATCCTACATCACACTTTTTACGTAATTTGTTACAAACTGTTGGACATAGCATCATATTTTTTATTAAAGGTTACCTGTAAACAAAAGAATCATTATAGAAACATCTGACCGATAGATGGCGTTATCATAAAGTAATACGTATGTATAAATACTTAACATAATATACCGATCATAAAATAACCATAAACCGCCACAACACATAATACCTTAATTCACGCAGCTTTTATTGATAGTTTCGAAGGGTGTAAAATTGACCAATTCTGTTACATTTTAATACATTAACGTACACCGTATACGAGGAATAATATCATTCCCAAGTACACGACATTAAAACTTTGTCCCTTATCGAACAACTCATATTGTACCCCGATCCGTTATTGTTCCGCTCATTTAGTCATTTCGTATTGTATGGCATGTGTTTTATTACATCCAAGATACCCCTTTTACACTTCCAAGGACTTAGCTAAACCATCAACATCATGTCTTAAGTAAACATAATTTGATATTCAATATTATTAAACGAAACAAGAATAAACATTCTAAAATAATGTTTAACTTTGTACGTATAGAAATAATATTGATGATTCATGATGGGCAAAAGTAGTATTGCCTATTAATTTAATATAAACTTTTGAATCAAAGCAACTGCTGAAGGGTTCACTTTTAGGACCGTGTGTATAAAAAAATTCAATATTTCATTGTGCGGAACTACAATATAAACGACTGCACGAATAGCGTAGTGCTTCAAGTGGCCGCCTTTCCACTGTCGTCGCGCCAAGTATTATGGGTTTGGTTTGATATAGATCAAACCCATAATACTTATACAGAGTGTCCGGTAATTAATGGATAACCTTGAAATATAAAAAAACGAACAGAAAATAATTAAAAAAGTGCAATAGCTAGTCATACTTTTGACAGTCTATCTATTAGCATAATTAGTGTTTAATAATAAAGCAACAAAAAACCGATGGAATTCATTCATTATGGTCACTACGACCATAAATGAATGAATTCCATCGGTTTTTTGTAGCAAGTTTTGTTTTTTGTACAAGAAAGTTGAACATGATAATTAAAAAAAAAAATTATATCTCAGTTAGTAGTTAGGATAGATATATTTCATTTTCTTTTTGAACGGCCATCATTTCTACTATAATACATTGCAAGGTTATCCATTAATTAACGGACAACCTGTATAATACATGTGTCAAAAAATTGTGTGATCAAAAAATAGTTATACCGAGTTTGGATGTGCTTTGTATCCGTTGTTTGAATATTTGTAAAGTCCCCTGAAATACAGGTTACCTAGGACAGGAGTGAACATACAACAACTATAACAAAAGAAATAACACAACAAATTATTGCTATTGGTCAGCCCTATGATAGAACAGAATCGCACTCTCTTCTTTCTTGAAAAAAGACTTAACAGACAGACAATGTCATTAAACATCATCAACAGAATTGATGACTTACTTGTACAGTGTCTTATCTAGTAATGATATTATAAACAATTATTACCGCATATTGTAGTTGCTGAAGCGTGGTATGTGTAGGTCTCGTTCAGGTAAGCTGCCTCTCGCGTTTGACGCCTCGAAGTCTGCCCTCCGCCAGCCTGCCTCTAATGGCGGTGTGACTGAACACTCCCTTTCCTCTCGCATCTCCCCTCTGACGAATCCCTCAAATTCATCTTCCGGGTCATGTGACGGCACATTTCTATAGTCTCCTCTTTTACGAGCACTGTCTGAAGTTATTACTCGCGGAACTTCTGGATTGTTCTTAAAATTAGCTTCTATTTTTTCGTAACTATCATCACGATGATTCGACGTCACTATCTGTTCGTTCCATCTATCTAATTGTCTTTTCTTACGAGTCTCGTATACGCACAATCCTATTAAACACGAACTTAACACTATCACTGCGGACACAGCCATCCCCGCCATCAGAGCGCGTCCCCCGAAACTTTTATTTTCTGGTTTCTTTTCTATAGCTAAACTTAATACCACTTCCGCTTTTCCAGCACGGTTTTCTGCGTTACATGTGTAAGAGCCAGCATCTTGTAAGTCTGCCGACTTTATGGTTAAATTACTAGTATGTCCTTCGCTACGTAACATAAAAGCTCTACCAGAATTGACATTATTTGAAGTAGTGTTGGCGAGTAAGCGCCCCGCGCGCACCCATCGCACTCTCGGCGCTGGTACTCCACTAACTTGGCAGACTAATGTTATCTCATCGCCTTCCACACCTTTGAATTGAGTAGATACTGCACTTACTTCCGGGCGACAAGCAAAATCCTCTAAATCTAATCGATCCCATGATTGAGATATGAGGCGCGGTGGCAACGCGCAGTCGGGTACGACAGTTGCTGGCACATTTTTTCTTATCATCCAATCACGCAATGGTCTCAGAGCACAAGTGCATTCCCAGGGATTACTTGCCAGCTCTAAGCCTTTCAAAGATCGTAACGGTGCTAGGACCGCCACATGTAATACTTGCAGTCTGTTTTTACTAAGCTCCAAATATTCCAGAGAAGACTCGAGTCCTGCAAATCCTCGTGGGTCAATTTCGGCTATTTTGCAAGCACTGAGTGTAAGTCTCACTAGATGAGGCAGTGCTATAAAGGATTCGTCTCCAACTTTCGCAATAGGATTACCACTGAGTCGTAATTCTCTAAGCTCTGGGATTGAATCAAATGAATGTGACGGTATTGTTTCAAGACGGTTTCGAGAGAGATCTAGCTCGACGAGATTCACGAGTGCGCGGAAAGCAAACTGTCGTATAGTCCGGACATTGCAAGAAGGGAGATAGAGGCGTTGAAGGTTAAGCAGGCCGGCAGCGGCGAAGGCGTCATCACGGACTATGGGCAGGCGGTTCTCGGATAAGTCAAGCAGCTGAGTGGTGGGGTCGAGGCGCGGAGGGACGGATGTGAGGCCGGCGCGAGCACACAGGGCGGACTCCTTCCCGCTGCGCCATTTGCACTCGCAGTGGCGCGGGCAGTCGGCGGAGGCGGCCGCCGCCAGCGCCAGCATCAGCAGCACCCACATGCCCTGCGCCTGCTCACCCTGCGCCGCACCTTTCGTCTTCACCACCCAGCGTCATCCCCTGAACCACCTGTGCCCTGCAAACAAACAACAGTCTACATTTATTCTAAGTTTTATAAGAGTGTCGTATTTATACAAACCGACTTCAAAAGATATTTCATTTGTATGTACTTTACAGCAAATATATTATTTATTACATATCATACTCGTCAACGGAGATATTTTATTAGATACCTACTTAGCTACAGTTTGCGGCTGGCCATAAACTTTATGTTATAGCTTGACCGAAAAACGAAAGTGGGTTCGCTGCCCTGTGGTTTATAGACCTTTACTATATTACTATTATAAAAGTATTCGGCGGCGTATTTAGTTTATTGAATTATTTGCTAGTAACAAAACAGTATAGCTTTATGACTGAACTACCTACGTTTTAAACGAATAGTTAATAATTTTAAACAAACATTTAGTTGTGGACGATCTGTCGAGCGAACCGATTCCTGGTGACAGTCAAAACTGTAGATTGAAATTGAGTTTCTCGCCACTTTATGTAGGTTAAGCTCTCGTGCCAAATATTACTTTACGGTTTTGCGGCTCTTATGCTAATATTGATACCATCCAAACCACCTAAATACCGATATTCTTGCCGCCCTATTCTAACAGTTAAATACAAACTACACAACCAGGTATAATATAAAATTGAAAACTCGTGATATTTACTACGAAATACTATGAAGATATTATCTTATGTTCCACGTTACATAATGTTTATTTTGTGAAATCATCTACTGTTCTCATTACATATAACTGTTATTGTCAAAACGAGATGTCGTTTCTTCAAAAGATATACGCAATAATAAATGAAGCTCGTTATATGGCCACTCAAAGCCTGCAGACGACAATTCAAACTATAATTTAGTGATTTGAATATAATGGATACGTAAACCTCTTGAATATTCCTGGAGTAATAGACCTAAATTGCCTTCTCGCATTCAACCATAACTCAAATCCAACTGTTACGAATGTCCATATTATTTTCTTATTTTGCTATGTTATTGTATTATAATGTGGCTACATTATATACTAAGATTGTTGAGACTTAAAAATTTCTAACTAAGTATTTAACTGCTACAAACTTCCATGGGACAGACAGCAGAAAAATATGTTCTCTGTTAAGATCAGGTATGTAGAAAGTGTGAATGAAGCATAACGAGTCATGCGAAAGTAGAAATCTCTAATCTCTACTCAACTCTCCAAAAACCAATCGTGAATATAATTTACGTTAATATATATTAAAAGTGAATAAGGTCCTCGAGACCGAACTTCGGCTATGGCAGCCAATTTTAACGAACACTAGCCATATATGCAGAACATATAAAGTGCACAAGTATGTGCGCAAACATGAGTGTACTCTCTAAACCCTCGCTCTCGTAGTCTGACGAAACGGCAATATGATATGACCGGAGAGAGATCCGGCACTAAACCAACACAACCAATTTTCTAATTTCGGGCAGCTATCAGGAATGTCCTGACAGAAAAACCAATCAGTTTTTGCTGGCCCGACTCAGGATTCAAACCCAAGGTCGCATTCACTACAAGTGCGGCGCTGTGGCAGATAGTATAATAAATGGAACATAGGATATAACACAGAGCTCGGAACCAAATCAGACGAACTTCCTACTAGAGACTCAATACTCAATTGTTTATTGCGTTCCACAATGTAGGCTTAGATGGTACCTTAAACAATATGACAGTTCATTATGGACCCTGTCGGGCACAGCAACGTAGGAGATAGGAAACATAAACTATTAAGATACAATAATATTATATTCTATAGATATGTTAATTTCATAATATATATCAATGTATGCTTTGTTATACACTGTATTGGACATTCTATCATATTTTTACAATCCAAACGTGTCAGTGACAGTCAACACGTCATCGCGATATATTTTTTGATTACTAATATGACTCTTATATTATTGTCGACCTCGATGGCCTGTAGTGTGGCTAGTGTAACCGCCTGCCACGCGTGATGTCGCGGGTTCGATTCCCGCACAAGTCAAACATTTGTGTGCATGTCCATGGATATTTGTCTTGGTCTGGGTGTTTCTATGTATAATATGTATGTATTTACAAAAAGAAGGTATATATGTATCTTTATCCATTGTCTACTACCCTTAGTACAAACTCTGCTTAGTTTGGGCTAGATGGTGTTGTGTGTATGTTGTAGAATATTATTATTATCATTATCGAACTAGCGGTCGAAGCCGACCATCATTCAGTACAAATACTAATATAATTTTCGTGTCTAGTAAAGCGGCACGGCACGCTATATTCGGTGCTTTGAACAACATAGTGTATTTACACGTAATTAGAATCTGAAACCCGATGCTATAACAGGTTTTAAAAACAATTGGGTCACGATCGATATGTATACCATGCTGTGTTGAAAATTAAAGTCGCTTTAACCATTATACCTGCCATCAAAGCCCATAATTAATAGAGACAATAGCTGCATGTGACTGTCCTTCGTATAGCGGTGTCCTACATTGCAGTACAAATAGTGGTCCTAATTACACCGCTACAAATCTGGGGGTAGTAGGAAGTTTCACCGTACAGTAACACATTGCCGGTCAGTTGGACACGCAACATTCGCGTGCTACCTCGCATGCATATAATACGCAATGCACGATTATTCAATTCCACGTGGCATTGCCTCCGTATACTGCGAGGACAATGTAGGACACTGGGGCATATACGTACAATAAAAAGGGTTCAGTACATTGTGCTCATTTAAATAGCCATCCAGGGACTATTAATAAACTCCTGAATACAAAAAAGAATGTTTGTTTATTTTGTACGCTACGGAACTATAATTACAAGGATAACATTAGCGTTGTATCGAAAAATAATAGCTATCAAAACGATGTACGTGAATAAATGTCCTCATGATTCACTAGTAGTTAAAAGCTACCGTCCAAAGCAGGTCCACATTTTAATCCTTTGATAGTCGTTTACGCTGAACTGAATCTGCCCTCTGACGCAGTACTAGATTTATACGGTCGAAATACTGCGCACACTGAAACTTTATACACACACGATCCGATCATTGAGTAAACGTAGAGTAATAAAAGTTTACGTTAAATAATTTGAAGACTTCGACAAACAAAAAAGTTTGACCTTTCCGATAAAAAGGGCTAGCGTTTTAATACACATCACCCCTACCGTTTCATCCCTAAGTCCACAAAAGTCTGTGAATAATTTAAAATCAATTGGATTGTTCCCGTAATTCGGAATTTTCTCATGAAACATTTTGCACTTACGGCTCTTTTTTTACAAGGAGAGCTTCAAAGTAACTAATTCAACGATTTCACACGCAATAACATTGCAAACATTGAATTCATTTTAAAATCTTCCCATTGAATGTACCTTGAGGAAAAGTGTCCCAATTATTTACGACTAGGCTTCCTCGTCGACCTTTCAAGCCTCTAAGGAAAATGTGAACGCCTTTTATTGCGCCTCTTTTAGTGAAACGTTAAAATTAATTTGCGTTTATGTAGCTAAATGAGTCCGCCAGTGAGAGCTAACGGGTTAGCACTACTTATTAAACGTTACATAGTTTTATTCCGGTTTCTGTTAAATGTTAAAGTGTTACTTATCTTCTATAATACGCTTACTTTAATTAGGCTACATTTAATAAACTTCATTTAAATTCGACATCCGGGAACGCTTAAAAATAAAAGCGAAGGACTTAGATATCTTTACGACTTGTCGTAATAAATGTTTGTTATTTTATAGCGTAAGGTCCTCCCAAATTGAAACAATAAATCTTTGTTATAAGCTATAATAAATAGTCCCAACGAAATAATATTGGGACGATTTTATATATTTTCGGTAACAAGTAAACGTACCTAATAGACCAATATCTAAGATTTCCACGTGTTTATTTATAAAAATGTATCTACCAACACAAAACATTTCGATCCCCGATCAGCTCTAGCAAGGCATAACATAAGAAAAGTCGTTTCATACAAGTTCGTGACCTTATTTGACGCAATATATGTGCGTACGAACATTTTAGGAGAAAATTCTTTGAAGGCATTACTGATACAAACCGACAGGCGGATGACGACGGACACATTTATCTGTTAGGGAACGAAGAAAGAATAGTAATACTGGCGACAATCCTGCGCTCAAAAGCAGACGAGTGGATCAATTGCGTTTAGACCAGCCGAGCCAAAAAAATATACATACCTAACATGTTAGCTGAAATAGTGTTTTGAAAGAAGAATGTTTCCGTCATGATTCTATCGTGCTGTTTAATTTCATAAATTTATTTATAATTATCTCGGTTTTTTAATACTCAAGCAAACTGAAGTAAGCTGTCACGAATAATCTTCAACGGTTTATATTAGAAAGAATCATATGAAAACATAACAGTTGACATAAAGTAACACCAACATTTATCTAAATCTATGAAGAGTAAACATAGTAAGCATGTGTGAGTGATGGACCAATCATTAACAAGATTTGATAGACCTTTGATACCCGTAAAAGCGCATCGATTTCCACACAGCGTGATCCGAAAGGCTAATAATGATCACACAAATAACAGATTTTGGTAGAGAATTGGCATTGCGGTTCTTCAACTATTAACAGAACTCGCTAGTCTGTGTAGTAATAGTATATTTGACAGTACTTCGTTTTACCTAAAACCGTAAGACATTTTAATCAATCCGGAACTTCACAGAGTCTCTAGTAGTCTTGACAGGTATACCAGTTTGGGTAGCGACATGGACGGACGACATCTTCTCTCTTTGCTTCTGTCAACTCTAGTACCGTAGACACATCTATATCTGTATCATGGATATCAAAATAAATATTTTCGTCTTCCAATATGTCTCTTAATTGTGTTCTGATTTTGTCCATTCTATTAAAAGCGTAATCTAACAAATAAAATCATAAAATTCATGAGTGAGATTTTAATAACATTTTAACACAACATTCTACATATTACATTTCAGGCATACCTATACTGAAAAATACAATAATGTTTCGCAACGATAAATGGTCGAAATAAAATACTATAGAATTGCAATTCGCATTTTTATATATAACGCCTTTTTGACATTGTAAATTGAATATACAGTAAATCTGGCAATCTTTAAAATATTTAAAAAATTATTTGTAACTATTATAGTATTTTTTTTTAACTGAAAACGACAAATGACTTCGCTAAATTTTCCTTTTTGGTTTATGGCTGCCAAAGAATTCTATGAAAATCTCGCCTATATAGATATTCTATGAAAATCCAAACATTGGTATACTGTAAAACATAAAATGACTATATAGGTATTACACTGGTTTATGTCCGTGAATTGCAGGCCGCGACAACGTCATCTACATACATACATATGTAGATAATGTGTGCCATAACTCTCATTCTATCCTACGGAATTAGATTTCAAGTCAAAATCTAAGCTTCCAAACAGTGGAAACCGCAGCAAAATCCGTTTTGTTGCATTTGTATGATATTCGAACAAGCAAACAATGTACAAAAAAATTTATTTTCAGATTTAGAAAACCTTAATTAATGGATTAGTTCGTATTTGACAATATATTTAACGTACAAACAAAATATCTTAACAGTTTTATAAACGAATGCAAAGAAATATCTAAAAGAAAATAATCTACTTTAAAATATGTCAAAGTTCAAATGCAAAATATTTTAATCGTAAAAATTTAAAAGCTCTTTACCTATAAAATTCTAGTTGAGTGAAAGTAGATAACAAGTTGGAGCGTCTGCTAGTTCATAGTAAATTAATCACGTTAAAACTACGGCGACACGATGAAACTGGGGCGATGGTAGTTTAACCCAAAATTCCCCCGTCATCATTTCATAAATCAGATTTATTCACCACCCTGAGATATGTAGGCGTAGCTTTTAAGTTTACCCAGCATTTTTTTTATGTATTAACATGTACTATCAACTTATCTACTTAGCCAATAATTGGTTGAAAACCTTTTTAATAGGAAGGATTTCTTCAACATCGTGCTTGCTGCACTTAGGACACTTTTAACATTATTATATGGAAACTGCGTCAATACGTTTCAGAAGTCTATGTAATTTTTACTTTTGTTTTGTAATTTATTTCTACAATAGATATTTGTGAACACAACAGAGGATGAAATGACCTACTACCTACACAAAACTGCACCGATGGCCGTGCCACTGCGCCGAATACACTGAGTTTGATCCCCAAACATGTCACAAGCTTGTTAAAAGTATCATTCATTATCATTACACATTGTAACTATACTCTAGAATATTAGTCTGAAGCGTTCAAAGAAAAAATAAAACATTTGTGTGATTTTACGGGTCTGGATATTCTTAGTGGTCGTTGTTTTAATGTTTGTAAAGTCCCCCTTAACGCAGGATTAATTCCTAATGCCAGAGTTATCCTGTTCTAAATACTTACTACACACACTTATAACGTCAATCTAACCTTACTACCTGCGCTAGGCGATCGCCCTTAGTAACAATATTATTATTACCTTCATCACAAGTAGCACCGCAACGCGCAGTATTCCGTAGGTACTACGCAGTTAAAACTGTATTACACCACACTAAACCCATTTTATTACAGCTACATCTCTCAAACAGCCTATAAGAAGGACAGATTTTTACAACTGTAAAGTAAGTCAATTTCTTTTGATATTTAAATGTAGGTTAATAAGTAGTGAAACTTATTTGTAGTGTTTCGCGAAAATGTGGGAGTAATACAATCTTTCTACCGTTCCAAGTCCAGTCCAAGATTATGTATATTTACGATATAAGCACTGCAAGATCTTGCTGATATCTATAGTAATATTATAAAGCTGAAGAGTTTGTTTGTTTGGTTGAACGCGTTAATTTCAGAAACTACTGGTACCAATTGGATTAATGGATGGATTGGAATATCTCTGTAATCCTATGAAGTGAGTTTATAATAATTAGTGGTCATCCAATGGTCTCAACGCCGCCCCTAAACTGAGTGTTGTGTGTTCGATTATTTATTGTTTATTATTGTCCCATATGGAGACATGGGACAATAATTTGTGTGTTCCCAAGTTATTATTCCGAGCCTGGGTGTTCTTTTTTGAATATCTATAAAATCTCCTGTAACACAGGAAATACTCCCCATGCGTAGGAAGTCCTTTTAAAGAAAATGGTTATTTCTTTAATTTACGTTCCCTGCACTCCTTTTTCATATAAAATTTAACTATGCCAAATTGCCACTCTTTCGTGCGTGCAATATATCTTTAATAGGTACACGCAAGATTTCTCTTTACGTATTATTAAACAGATTGAAAACGTAAACACTGCCTCATAGATCCCGTGACGTAAAATCGCGACTGTCAATAACCCTATGCTGAACCGCTCCAAGTGCTATTGAGCTTTTTCCTCAATTCAATTCAACAGCAACACAAGGTCTGAAATTGTGCCCAGTAGCGGTGGTCTCAATTAAGTGATACATGGATTTGTGTGGTGAAAAGTTAATGTAATATCTTAGGTTACACAGATGACGCAGTTTTTTAAATCGCCGTCCTTGTGCCGAGTAATGTGGGTTCGATCTCGACACGATACAATAAGTTGTGTAATATGCCGAGTCTAGATATTCCTTGTTATCGGTGTTCCATTTTTTGGAAAGTCCATTGCAATATGTGGCATATCCATAGGTATATCCTTCTCGATATGATTTTTATTGATTAGGCAACAAACTATTTTAATATAATAGATCGATTCATAAATTACACTAATAACGATATTCATTATAACATAACAAGAATATAAAAATGTATCTCTCCAAATAACACACGTGTTCTCAAAAAAATCTGTTATTGTAACTATACTTTCTAACACATTCAGCAGAATAATAGACTATTTACCAAAGCATCGAGTAATTTCATCCCTTTTTTTTTTTTTTTTTTTTTTTTTTTACGTGGGGGAATGCTATGACGCATATCCCTCCGCGGGGGCGGGCGGAGGGATTATGTCGGACTCGCCGGGGTAAAGAAAGATGTTGAAAAGATAATGTACCTCCCGGAATACCGACTAAACCTACCACGGTGTTCCTCGACACAACCACTATCGACGGGGCCGCGCGAATCGCTTTCGCATGCGGTCGCGACCCCGCCAAGGTTACGGCCCGCCGTATGAAACGGCAGGCCACTACACAAAAGACCTACCCAAAGGTACTTACTTCTAGTAAAACCCTACTGTCTCCCCCCTAGGGGGGAGACGGACTCGACACAGAGGCGCGCGTGGGAACACGCACGCCGCCTCTCGGACCTGGTGCTGAACGGATGGCGGGCAGGCCCACAAAGCCCGCCACCCCCAGGTCAAACCTCAGGGTGGAGTAATTTCATCCCTGACTCAACACTTATAACTTTCAACACACATAATAAACACCACGCAGCAAGTTGTATCATTGTGCATTGTTTAAGTGGAACATTGTAATTTTCATCCTTGTAATTTTCAATTAGTTGTCGTAGTAGAACAAATATGTACATAGTTTAGGAGGCCGCGTGACAAGCAATATCGTTATACTCATAATTACAAAGTCGTTAATGTCTGAACACTCCACGAAGGCACAAAACGCGAGAGGCAATCTACTAAGTACTCCATCCCTCAGCATGTTGACACTTATTGCTTACGACTTATTGTGTTCATCATACGAACTCTTTACACATCCATATATGATAAATAATTGGCAGGGTTTGTTATATTTTATATTGTTAAGCAATTTTACAAGGTACAAAGTGCACACAAATTGGTATCAACCATTTGAAGGGCACAGAAAAGGGAGGCCGTTATAAATTACTAAAAGATAATATTTTATCATTTATTTTTTACTTGTTTTCAAAACGTCATTTCCCACACTTGTAATAATTCTTATATCTCGAGGCCTAAGGCCGAGGCCTACAAATGGCTGACTATAGACTGGGATAAATTTTTTGTCGATTAAACACAGTGTGAGGATCGAATTCATAGCGATCGGAGCAAATGACGTGATCATATTTAAAATACTACGCCATGCAAGCAGTCAGTTTTGGTTTATACTCATAAATATATAATATAATTTTAATTGATTCGTTTTTATAAATATCTCCGATATCCAGACACGGTCTCGGTATAGTTTTATTATTCTGCAAAAGGATTTGGAATAGTATTACAAAAGGTAAAATAGAATAAGAAAACAATAGTCACATAAGAATCAAAAACTTTTAGCTTATACTATTGCCACGATTAAACTACGTCAATCAATCAATCAGCCTACCGCAGTCCACTGCTGGATATAGGCCTCTACCATTTTACGCCAAAACATCCGGTCTTTCGCCTTCCGCATCCATTCTGACCCAGCTACCTTTTCAGGTCATCGGTCCACCTGCCCGGGGGGCGTCAACTACGTAACTGATTTCAATGAAGTCGAAATCAGTAAAATAAAGAGTAAAATAAGTCTTAAAGAAGTTACAATACTTGTAATAAGCATACGCGAACAAATTCCTAGACTTTATCTAGTATAACACAAACATTGCTTTAACGATAGCGGTCCTACAACTCGTTTCGGAAATGTATGCATGCTTAGACACGGCGAATAACTTACGCTTACGAAAGGGTAATAATTTACCATGGCAATTATTTATTATAGTAACACTATGGCGGGCAATAGCTCAGTTTGTGCGTAAACCGTTCGATTAGTAGCCTCGCCACGTTCGCACTCCAGCATATGTTACGCACGCTTAACGACTAAAAACTTCATACCTACTGTGTATAGAGAACTTTTCCTCGCTTGCAATGGCGTACGTTCAACTATTATTGTAATAAGAATATCATACACACGTAGGAATACTAAAAATGTCACAGAGGTATTCAGATTTAGATCTAACCAGATCGACTTGATATTAATTCTTAGCTATGAAGTCGCCGTTAAGTTAAGTTAAGTAAATTTTCTGGTTGCTGTACTAAATGCAATGGTTATTTCTTTTTAAATATTGACATTTCTAGAACAGTCTATAATTATTATAAATAACACGTATCTATACAAATAAATAAAATTTAAGTGTCTGTTTGTAGTGTGACAATAAGGTTTTCACTAAATGCATATGAAAGAATATACGGCAAAAATTAAAAAAGGGATGGGTGATAATAAACCATAGTTTTTTTTTTGTTTTACGCGAGGGAATGTGCAATTCACATTCGCTTCCGCCCCAAAACCGGCGATGGGGATATGTCGGGCTCCAGCCCCTCAGATGGATTTGGGCTGAACCGACTAAAACCACCGCGGTGTTCCTCACACCTTTATGGCGGGGTCGCGCGAATCGCTCTTGCATTCGAATCGCGACCCCGCCAAAGGTTCGACTCGCCGATGGACGTGGCGGGTCCCACACAACCATCACACATACAGAACAAATTCACAAGAATTCACAAATACATAATATTTACACAAACATAAAAATATAAAATTGACTCACCATTGGGGGACCTAGTTCCCGACGACAAAGCGGAGGACCTAGTCCCCCTTCCGATATCGAGAGGCGTGCGCGGCACGCGAACGCTGCCTACTCGGACCTGCACTGATCGGGCGGTGGACGGCCCCAATGGTTCCACCGCCCGCAGGCTTCTACTCAAGGTGCTTCTACCGACTGCCGCGTGCATGATACGGCGTTGCGTGGCCCAAGCAGGGCAGCCTACTAATGTGTGCAACGCCGTGTCTTCGATAACGACGCGGCAGTCGCCGCAGTGATGACAACCGGGCGTCTCCTGTTTGCCTATTCGACACAGGTACCGACCGAAACAACCGTGGTCGGTCAGCACCTGCTTCAGACAAAACGTCTTGACGCTATGACGCCTCTCCAGCCACTCACTAAGTACGGGTCTTACGCCACGATTGTGGCGTGCCCGGTGCTGGAATTGACAAGTCGTTCCTCCCATTCTGCCACTAGGACCTCGCGAAGCTCGCGCCACCGCATCTCTATATCGCGATGCGACGGCACTTCACCTCGTACCAGAGCCTCCTGGCGCCATTGAAATAGCAACGCTAGGAGCCGGGCCTCTAGATCCCAGGGCAACGATCCGGCAAGGATGCTCGCTGCGAACGAGATCGTGCGGTAACCGGTGCGTTGACGCGTTGTGGAATACAAACCATAGTGGCCCAAATACAAGCAACTATAGATAAAAAAATATTAACTCGAGTTCGCTATTAAAAAAATATTGATCAAAGAGTTATTATAAAAACCACAACATTACCGATTATCTTCATACAAAACTGCAACAATTTTTTTTTGTCTCTCTTACTAATAAGTCTACTGGTCCTTAACCTAATGCGATAGTATAGTAACATAAATAATATCTAATTATTAAAAACAATGGTTGTCCCAGAAGTCAACGTCAAGCCAGAATCAGATAATAGGCTAAATTACAATAGCTATTAGAAAAATTAAAAAAATTCTAAGTAACGTATTTTAAGTAAAAACAATTAAATATCGGTAGTAACAGGAGTGAAAAGACCGTCGGGCACGCCACGATCGTGATGGTAAGTCCCGTGTTTAAGGAGTGGCTGGAGAGGCGGCATGGCGCCCTCACCTTCCGGCTGACACAGGTATTGACTGGCCACGGTTGTTTTGGCCAGTTCCTGTGTCGTATACGCCGGCAAGAGACGCCCGGTTGTCACCACTGCGGCGACTGCCGCGACGTTGTTGAGGACACGGCGCTGCACACCTTGGCGGTTTACCCCGCCTGGGCATCGTAGCGCCGTGAATTGATCGCGGCAGTCGGATCGATTGCCCACTCGCTGCCGGCCCTAGTTCAGTCTATGGTCCGGAGTGAGAGGTCGAGGAATGCCGTCGCCTCTGTGAGGAACTTATTTCCATTAAGGAGGCAACGGAGCGGGAGAGGGAGCGCTTAAACCCTCTTCCCAACCGCAGAGCCGGGCGCCGGAGGGCGCGAGATGACCTCTAGCCGCCCTAAGGTTTGACCTGGGCCCCGTCGATAGTGGTTTTGTCGAGGAACACCGTGGTAGGTTTAGTCGGTATTTCGGGAGGTACATTATTCTTATTCCATCTTTCTTTTACCCCGGTGAGTCCGACATAACCCCTCCGCCAGCGGAGGACCGTGACCGGGACCGCGGAGGGGTGTGGGTCAATGCATTCAACTAGTTAAAAAAATAAAAAAAATGTTGTGAAAAGACCGTCACAGAGTGCAGATTCAATTTGTTTTTTTTTGACGCCTATAATTTTTAAAATGCGTATCTTTGATTTATTTTATTTTTCCTGATAGCTATTATAACTTAGCCTGTTACCTGATTCCGGCTTGACGTCAACTTCTGGGACACCCTGTATTATATTATAGTAATTTCAACACTGCTGAAGAGGTAAATAAACTGCAACATATAAATCCGTAAGCCGTCGTCCGTAAGTAAAAAATAACGAAACATTTTTCTACCTAAATATCATTCATCACCTATGCGAACACTTGGACATTGAACATGGCAAACCAACTCACACTGACAAGTATTCAAATGCCTACTCGCATCACTCGACGTAGTCGATATCTATCATCCTTAGTTACATTGCTCACATATTACATATAACCCCTCTGATATATTTAGTTAATGACACTGCAACTTAAGCATGCATTTAAGTAAAGGGAAACATAAATATAAATATTTATCCACATTACATATGGTTTGAGTAGTCGCCTCACTTCTGCCATTGCGCTGAGTGTTACGGCGTCGATCCACGGGGACAAAAATTTGTGTGATCCACAAATCCAAGTATGAGGGTTCTTTGTGCCGGTTTAAATGTTTTTAAAAGTCTTCCGCAAAACAGAAAATACACCTAGAGTTTCTCGCATTAAAAAAGTCCTTCTAATATTATAAATGTTACCTATTTCAATTATAAAACGGTAATCACGCATGAGTTTACTTAAGTATGTATTTTAAAGTTTGTGAAACTGTTGGGATGTTTATTACCTGATAATGCTAAGACCGTTGATCAAAATGATAAAAATGTTGAATGAAGCTCGACTTGACAAACAAATTATACAATATGTTTTTAAATTAAACACATTAAATAGTTTTTATGAGTACGAATCATTCTCTCGGATAAAGCCGCTGTCTAGTAAATTAAAGCACCTTCAAAGGCTAGTTAGGGTAGTTGCTTTCTAAATGGAATACTAAGATTATCTAATATTACCGTAAATAACTTAACATTATAATATAGATGACAAGCGAACTGAAAATGATACAGCAAAATTACTATGAGACAGACCGTAATTATTGCAACTAGGCGTAGCTGAACACGTTCCGTAGAACGCCCGAACAAAGGTTAAGATTCCGACATGTATTTGGCGCGAGTAGAAGTGAACTTTATTAATTTGTCAACGATTGATTTCATTGTCTTATAAAATGTACTACGTTGCGCACCAACGCGTCGATTTCGTTCATTCAACAGAATCGTTAAGTACTAAGGAGATATTATTTATTTCTACTGTAAGGTTCTTTTGTTTTGGTAATAAAATACATAATATTCAACCCGATTCACTTGTCAAAAGTTTTAAATCGATTTAATTGAGTAACACTTTTTAAGTTGGTAGCACCAACCGAGTTGGGATAAAATAATTTAAATCGATAAATAATTTAAATCGATTTAATGGAGGAATATTTTTAACTTGGCAATACCAACCGAGTGGGGATCGAGAGCCCGGCGAGTGGACTCGTGGCACTTGAAGTTGGACAGTCGCGGCGTACGGACGTGTTACAAAGTGTGTAGTTATACGATTATCAAAATACAGAGTGTGAACAACACGACGAGGAAGTTTTATTGGAGAGCTCCTATTTACACTTCAGAAGTGGGATTACCAAGCTCGCATAAAAGTAATGGAGCGGGGCGAGAGTCGTGAGAGCCACCGTCTGCGGACTCAAGAACGGAATCCGTCCGGGAGCGGCAGTAATGAAGGCAGACGGAGTCACAGTCGGCCGCGTGGAGCGATGCTAATTTCCGCTCGCCAACGGAGCCGAGCCCCGGTTGATGGCTTAAGGGGAAGTCCGGATATGGATGATGTGTCTACTAGACGCAGCCGACCACGCAGTCGCGACGAAAGCTGGAATCAACGTCGCAGTACCAGCATACACCGACGGGAACAACACCTAGAGCTTGAGAGGTAGCGTCTACATCAATTGGAACGAATACTCCAAGAGGAACGCGATTTGGAGGCTCGTTCCAGACGCAGCGAACATCATAAGCACCGCGTGGACAGTGATCAGCGCAGCCGTCGTGTGGACAGCGAGCATCACAAGCATCGAGGCGACGGCGATCGGCGAGGCGTCCAGCGTCGAGATCACCGGAACCGCTCAAGGTCATGTAGTCCGTTATATTCATCTAGGGATATTAGAATAATACAGTCTCTGAAAAATAATTCCGCGTCACAACCGTCAGAACAGAGTACACATTCAGTCAACAAACTTGATTACAAGAATATATTGCCAGAATTTGATCCTTCTCATAAAAATCAACGCATGGATGTATGGGTTAGAAAAGTAAACGAATGTGCCTCTGTCTACGGTTGGGACGATAAAACAACCATACATTTCGCTATGCAAAATGCTTTTCCGTGCGAACAGAATTATGGCCAGTCCTTGGAGGACATGCTGAGACGTAAGAGTAAATATAAGCCGATCGAAAATTATTTTTACGAGAAGCTAGCCTTTGTTAATCAATGTGAAATCACAGGTAAGCGCACCGTAGACTGCATTATCCACGGTCTCAGTGACAGAACCGTTAAATCAAGTGCCTTAGCATTGCGTTGTACTGAACCCGATCAGTTGCTGCAGTTTTTGCTCAGTAATAAAGAACATTCTTATCAGTCAAATTTTAGGAACAAAATTGCCACTGAAAACCTACATAATAACGAAAATAGTCAGAAGGGAAATTCTAAACTTAACATACACAGCACAGGATTGTTTTGCTACAACTGTAAGGAAAAAGGGCATATTCATCTCCAATGTACTAAGCCTCTAGTAAAATGTGATTATTGCCACAAAATAGGACACAAAATCGATAATTGTCGCGCTAAACAGTCGACAAAACCTATCACTGTCCACAAAACAATGTGCATAACGAATTCGCATCCAAATGATAAGTTTACAAAGCAGGTATTAATTAATGGCAGGTCTTTGGAAGCCTTTATAGATTTTGGTAGCGAGGTTACCCTAATTAGAGAATCTACTGCTATTAATTTAGGAGTAGCACATGATGGGATATCCTCGACTATGAAGGGTTTTGGCAATGGATTTGTCCAGTCGTTAGGGTCGACGACACTGACTTTGACAATTGACGGGGTTGCTGCAACGGTTGTTTGTAAGGTGGTTGACGATCGGTTACTTGATAGGGCGATGTTGGTTGGGCAAACATATTCCGAACAACCTCATATAACAGTTATTAAAGACTCAACCAAGATTTCCTTGATGTTGGTACAGAGATTCCTTTTGATTGCTTTGAGGATGAAAGGCGTGCAATTAGAGTAAGGGTTATGGGATTTACTCGACTTTACGGGTCAGCTAGTGTTGGAGCTGCAACGGAATTTAAATTTAGTGGGAACATCCTCCTAGAAACAAAAATTGTAGGAAAACTTAATGAACAGTTTGTTGTACTCGGCGGTGCCTATGAAGTCAAAAATGGCTATTTGAGAGTTACTGTAACGCCATGTTCCATACCGTGTTTGCTACAAAAGAATTTTGTATTTTCTCGTGCTGAAAAGATAGACGCAGTTATGAGGGTGACTACGGTCTCGCCAGATGCAATAGACTGTGAAGGAAAAACTATCAGTCAATTTGACAAAAAACAAGTAAAATTAGGAGATTCGGTAACTGAACAAGATAAGGACAGGCTGTTACAATTATTGCTACGCAACAAACACTGTTTCGCTTTTGACTTGACTGAATTGGGGTGTACCGGCGTCACGGAGATGCAAATTGAGTTGAACAGCGATCGTCCCGTAGTATATCGTCCCTTTAGGCTGTCGCACCATGAGCGAGAGAAAGTTCGCGATATGATAGATAATATGTTAGAAGCTGGCGTGATACGAGAGTCGGTATCAAATTACGCTAGCCCAATCATTTTGGTCCGAAAAAAGGATGGGCAGGTACGTATGTGCATCGATTATAGGATGCTTAATTCGATCACTGTAAAGGAGCGTTACCCAATGCCCATCATTGATGACGAGGTAAGTCGATTGGCTGGACAAGCATGGTTTATTACTCTTGATTTGATGTCAGGCTACTATCAGGTACCTATAGCTGAACAACACAAGCATTTGACGGCGTTTGTGACTCCCGACGGCCAGTACGAATTCAATCGTGTGCCGTTCGGGCTAGCGAATGCCCCTGCAGTTTTTCAAAGAATGATGAACCGTGTTTTGGGACCGATGTGGTTTAGCGGAGCCACTGTGTATATTGACGATGTGCTTGTTTACGGCAGGAATGCGGATGAAGCACTTACGAGGTTAGAGGAGGTATTACAGCTGTTACATAACGCAAATCTTAAGCTGAACTTGGCGAAGTGTAGCTTTTTGCAGAACAAAATTGAGTACTTAGGGTACGAAATCAGTTCAGCAGGGATGAGACCTGGAGAGGCAAAAATCCGATCGGTGTCTAATTTTCCCCGGCCCGAAAACGTTCATGCAGTGCGTCAATTCTTAGGACTTGTGAGCTATTTTAGAAAGTTTATTCAGGGCTTCGCTGAGCTTGCTTCTCCGCTTACGAGACTTTTAAAAAGGGACGTAAAATGGGAGTGGCAAGGAGATCAGGACAGAGCTTTTGAGGAGTTGAAGACCAAGTTGGTAAGTAGGCCGGTCCTTGCTATTTATGATTACTCTGCAGAAACTGAGCTCCATACGGATGCCAGCAGATTGGGCATTGGTGGAATTCTGCTGCAACGACCACAGGGTAGTGCCGATTCTTTAAGGCCCGTTGCGTACTGCAGTCGGCAGACAAGTCCTGAGGAAAAAAACTTTCACTCCTACGAGCTAGAGACCTTAGCCGTGGTTTGTGCGTTGCGAAAGTTTAGGGTGTTTCTGCTCGGAAAGGATTTTAAAGTCGTCACGGACTGTAGTGCCCTACGCTCCACATTCCAAAAACGTGATCTAATCCCCCGAATCGCGCGATGGTGGCTTGCCCTTCAGGAATTCAACTGCACGGTCGAGTACAGAGCGGGTACAAAAATGGCCCAGGCGGACGCATCATCAAGGAATCCAGTTAATGATAAAAAGACGCAGAACATCGGTCAGTATTCCACTATTTTAGCCATAAGTAACGAAGACTGGCTATTGACCTTGCAGTTGGGTGATTCAGAACTAGGCCGAATTCGTGACATTATCAATAGCAACTTAGATTCAAAGGGGCTTGAGTATATTAAAGAAAATTATCTGATTAAAGATAACAAATTATTCAAAATTCTTAACGAGGATAAATCTAACATTAGGTGGGTAGTGCCCAAGGGAGCGAGGTGGCAGGTGTGCAAAATGAATCACGATGATATTGGACACGTCGGTGGAGAGAAGACATTAGAGCGCGCTAAAAAGCTCTACTGGTTTCCTAAGATGTCGCGTTTCATTAAGAAGTATGTAAGATCCTGCATTGACTGCACATATTCCAAAAGAACTGCTAATAATGAAGGACTTTTGCATCCTATTACTAAAGTTGACATACCATTCCATGCTTTGCACACCGACCACCTCGGACCTTTTGTAAAGTCCAAAAGAGGGAACACTCATATACTGGTAATTGTAGATTCATTTACTAAGTTCGTGTTCATTAAGCCCGTCAGAAATACTAAAACCCAGAATGTGATCAAAGTGCTCGAAGATATTTTTGATACTTTTAGAAACCCTGACCGGATTATAAGCGATCGTGGCAGTTGTTTCACGTCCCATGCTTTTAGGAAGTTCTGTGTAGACAGGGCATATATATTAAGCATATATTGAACACGGTGGCGAGTCCAAGGTCTAATGGGCAGGTAGAGCGATACAACCGCACCATTTTGGAATCGCTGACCGCACAGAACCTTAGGGTTGATGAGAAGAACTGGGATATCCAACTCGGTAAAATTCAGTGGGGGCTTAATAATACGTTACAAAAGACAATAGGCCGAACTCCCGCAGAGGTTATGTTTGGTACTGTAATAAATAGTGAGAGTAATCCAAGACTTAATGAAATAGCAAATTTGACTCGTGAGTTTTGTGACCTGTCATCTCTACGTAAGGAAGTTAAGAACAAAATCGATCGGGAGCAAGAAAAACAAAAACAGTATTATGATAAGGGGCGTAGACCAGCTCGGAATTACACGAATGGAGAGTTAGTTAAAATAGTAAAACGGCATTTCAAAATGATGGCAAAAGCACTAAACTTTTGCCCTCATACGAAGGTCCGTTAAAGGTGGTGAAAGTAATGGGAAATGACCGTTACAAAGTGGCGCCCATACCTGGCTTTAAGGGAATGAGAAATAAGCGAAAAACTACAGTGGCATCTGATCGAATGAAACCATGGATACATGTAGCATCTTTAGAGCTGGATAGTGATGACGCGGATATCGCGGCAAATGATAGTAATTCATCCGATGTGGATGAATAGATGAAATTACATATGTACGGATAATTTTTATTTTTAATTATTTTTAAACCTAGTGATGTGTGAAACGAGATGATTGATTATGCCTTGAATTATGAGTTTATCTGCAAGAGATTTTTGTGTTGTTCCAGGTCAATCACGAGACTACGTGAGCGAGCGGGTTCGTGACTTGACTTCATTGTTTATAATACGAGTATAGTTCGAATAAAAGAGATCATTGAGCGAATGAGATGTTCGAGCGCGAGACTACGTGAGCGAGCGAGTTCGCGACTTGACCTTTTCCGTATAGAGTACATACAAACGTGTCAGAGTTATGGCAGTCTGACTGATTCATATACGATTGTCCTATCTAGACTAAAGAGATATGGGTGCGAGACTTCGTGAGCGAGCGGGTTCGTAACCTTCATTTATTTCCCCTGTTGGCTGATAACTCTACAGTTAATACAATTTTGATGACTGACGAATCTAGCTAGGACAGATTAAAGAGATATGGGTGCGAGACTTCGTTCGTGAGCGAGCGGGTTCGTAACCTTTATTTATTTCCCCTGTTGAGTAATCATTAATAATTTTTAATAATTTTTTTTTTTTTTTTTTTTTTTGTTTCTTTAATACAATTTTATTAATACAATTGAGTTATAATTACTACATAATTTTGAATTGATGTGTAATTTTGAAATGTATAAGATAATTGTGCACGTATATACTTATAGAAATAAATAAACTACTGTGTATTTTAAGTTCAATTGAAGAAAACAGACCAAAACTAAATTTAATTTTCTTAATTAAATAAGTTTAAACATATAGTAAATGTATGTATACCTACGTAAACAGCTAATTGATAAATTTTATGTAATACTATTATTCTAGGTGTAATACAGTTTATTTTTGTGATGATCACAAAACAAATTACCTATGTCATTATACTAATAATGTATTATTCTTATTATTATTTATTAATTGTTATTGAGATCACTTAATAACCGCGGAAAGAATTAACCCCGGTATTTTCTAGAATGTATTACATATCATTTCTGAATCAAACGGCTATAAGCATAACAGCTCAGAACATCGAGAAAAATCATTATTATTCAGACCAAATCACTGAATCGATTTACAATTAACATATTGAATGCCATGTAGTATGAGAGCAAAAAGTAAAATCGTTATCACATAGGTATTTAAAATTACCACTGTATTTATATTCGTTAGATTTACGGCAATGGTTAATAAAGATAATGCGTAATCTTCTTTAACTATTGCCGTATATCTAACGAATTTATTTTTATTCATTTCTATTGCTGCATAGCATCAAAAATGAAGACCAAAGAAATGTAGTAGTGTTGTACATAATCATTTCTCCAAAAATACAACTACAATCCTCTTACTTAAAACCCTTATGACTGATCGCTAAAAATAAACTGACTACATATAAATATTTTCTTTAAGTACCCCCAACATTGAGTCAGTGTACCATATCCGCGCCATTTGCATCGTTGAATCACAATGGTTAAAAGGGGGTCCGGGATCGCATAACGCGGTTATATATATTATATTTATAGCACAATCTGCCACAAATAATACTTTATTCATTATAATATTTGTATAATATTATAAGGGGTGGTGTATTATCGCAAGCAGTGAGGTTTTCCCGGATGTGGCAGTAGGAATGAGCTATAATTAATTTCGCCGTCCTAGAATATCATTCATTTTATGAATAAATTGCTATACAAGAATTGTGCCCAATTATGAAAAAAACATTTGAATTAAAATTTGTTGTTAGTGACATCCAAATGAATATATATTTTTTTGTTACTAATAATAATAATAATATTAATATTACACTGCGGGGCACGGGCCTCGTCTCAGTGTAAAAAGTTAAATTATGAGTTTTTTAATGCAGGCCATGAAGATGTCACTTGAACGAAAACTAAACTATATTATATAAGTTGTGCGTGAGATAAATCACGCTAATCACTTAATACTACTGGGTAATATTTAATATTTACTTATAGATCTATAACAAAATTTATTATTAATTAAATATTATTTATTTATTTATTAATTATCACCCAAGCTTTGGCAACCAAAGAACGCCTTAATCAGCTCTAGACATACAAGTTTGCACTATTAAAAATAACAAAATACCAACATTTAGTAGTCAATTAAGTGATCGTTTCCTTTTATTAGGTTATTAAAATTACTCAACAAATGTTCAGGTCAAATATACTTAAATATTCTTGTAAAGAAAGAACATCGATATTTTCGACCCACCATATAGGCAAGTACAATAACCGGCAGAATACTCAGCGAAATTGATAACCTATCAGGGTGAAGAGGCATAACAAGAGCTGCGCCTTTTCTTTGTAAAATGTACAGCGTGGGTTGCAATAGCTGTTATAGTTCGGTTTCCGCTTATTCCCGATCATGGGAATTTCACACGATCACATATTGGTTCTACCTAATCTTCACTTTTAGCGGTACAACATAGAATTTATCGAATCGGATATTCGGCGCGGGTAATCTTCAATAGGGGACTGGGCGGTCAGCAACATACACATTCCTGTGGCTTTTGTAGACCGAGCGTGTCGAATTTTATCCGCAAATGGCAACATTTGTTTTATAGGTTACTATCATGCTGCGACCCTTACGTTCCTACCATAAAACCATGTGGAACTCGTGGATTTTATTTTTCACTAGCTCGCATTTATGCCTTCGTATGCAATTTATTTCCAGACACCCAATGTTTTGCTGGTACACATTGCGACTTTTTGACGTAAAGGTCAGACTTGCGTCACTGAATTCAAACATCACACACCCACGCCTACTGCAAGCAAAGCATAACTCAAAAAAAGTAAAAGCGACCCAAAGAGCCAACAACAAAAAACACCGGCAAGAGCGAGTCGGGTTTCGTATATTAGAAAAAACGAATAGACTACATATGTACAGTGTCCAATGTCTGTATCACTGCATGAATAAAATGAAAATGAATAAATGAAATGAAAATGAAATAAATGAAAAAGTGTTTATTTAGTGTTGAAAAACATGTTACAATCATTTAATACTTCTGCCAAACTGCACAGCAGTTTGTTGGCAGATGCAGCTCCCAGATCATTAAACTATTTATATAAATTAAAATTATTGATGCTACACTTTCTCATAAATAAATGAAAATAAAATTTCGCTTTGACTTTTAAATTAAACAAAAAAGCATAAGAATAGTAACACAAAAAAAGGCAGTATAAAATAAATATCATCTATGATTACTATAATGATCACATACATATTACAAAGTATTCTCAGTACCTATCATGTCTGCACTGAAAACTTTTAGTATAAATTTCGTTGTTTTATGTTGAAACGACCGTTTTGAAAACGAAGTACTTTCAATGTCTGCAGGCAAGATATTGAATATAGTTGGAACTAAATATTTATCACCTCTTTGTCCATAATAATTATAACAAGTGGGCACCTCAAATGCTTTACAATGTTTTGCACCTCGAGGCCTTAGCTGTACAGTCCTGATTTTGTACACTTGATGGCAGTAATGATCTAATGCTACTAATAACACTCTAACTCTAATAACTCTCATGCACCGGCAGGATCTTACACTCGACAAACAATTCCTCATAGTTGGTAATTTTCCACCGTAACTCTGTCTACTACTTTTTTTTAAATCTTTTTGTACAGCTTTAATCATGTCAGCTCTGTATATAAACTGTCCCACTGCTGGACACGGGCCTTGTCTTCTCAGTATGAGAAGAGTTGGGTCGTAGTTCACGCTAACCCAGGGCAGGTTAGCAGACTTCACATAACTTCAAGAATATTATGGCGAACTCTTAGACATCTAGGTCTCCTCGCGATGCTTTTCTTCACCGTCAAAGCGAGCGATAATAACCGATTTAATACGCATATGACTTCAAAAAGTCAGAAGTCTTAAGATCTCGAGACCTTTAAGTGCTAGTGTCACGGTGTAGGCTATCGCTACAATCATCTCATTACATAACGCATAACTAAGTTTGCTTATAATCGATATTTTCTATTTGCCTGAAAGCTGTGCTAATTGGAAACATATTTTTATTTTTCCGTAATCTTTACATTAACTTCTACCAATTATATTGGATTTAGGATTTTCATTTCGCAAAATTCGGATATATGGGACACGAGGGTGATATTCTTTATAATTCTTCATAATCAAACTATACAGCATTTAATAATATAATATACCTAATAAAGTATGTGTATTTGACCTAGTATCCGCACTTAATTTTTTATACCTTTCTTTGACCGATAGGTTGTATAACATTTTTCTTTCGTAAAACTAAAACAAACATATTACTAGTGTTTTGTATATACAATAAAGTTAGACGAGCATTATTTATCACTTATTCAAATTTCAAGTCATTAATTAGGTTAATGGTTGAAGCGACAAATACTTAAGACAGATCGGACGTACGATAAAACAAAGTCGTACAATACATTTTACAGAACCCTAAAAATTAAATGAAGGTGTATGATAATGGTTTAGTAACAGTAACTTTATGCATGGCGTACTGTTTAAATACATTTAGTCAGTACCATTAATAAAATATATATTATTTTGGTCTATACATGAAATCACGATTATTTAAAATCGTGACCATGAGTTTCTTGTCCGATTGTTCTCAATATGAGTGCTGTTAGGTCCACAGCTTCAATGTTAGTAAAGCCGCTTACGATACTAGGATTAATCCTTGTGTTGCAGCTGTCAAAAAATACAAAAACACGTAAGGCTTACGTTGACTATAAAAGCTTTTATGCTGTCTATTTTTTTACTTATTTATTATTACACGTATATTTCACAACGAAACATTAAATCTTACTGACAGAAACTACGTTAGAGTTACTCTACTATTAATAATTTTCATTCAATCTTCAATCACAGTTTTCACAGAAAGTACACCTAAACTAACAATTATTATTTGTGATTCACGCACATTATTGGCCGTCATTCAAAACCACAAGACTCGGCGCGGCAGCAACGGCTCAGCGATTGCCCGCTACAAAATCCGTGCTGTAGTATCCGTCAAGTCAAAAAGAGCAGCGATAGCTTAATGGGGAGACCAACAGACTGCAATGCAGAGGGTCTCGGGTTCGAACCCACGTCGCGTACCTCTGACTTTCGGAAGTTATATGACTTTTCGATATTATTTGCGTATTGATTGACAATTATCGCCTGCTCCGTGCCTCGGAGAGCACGTTAAGCCGTCGGTCTCGGCTGCCATGAACTATGGCAGTCGTTATTGGGGAAGTCAACACAAAAGATCCCGCTGGGTCGAAGTGTCGCCGGTCTTTACTGACTGGCCCCCACACAAGATAAGATAAGATAAGATCCGTCAAGTCAATATTAGTGTCATACTTGTCATCACTTATAGGTATACTTAACGTTGCCATAATTATCAGCAAGAGGTTATTACAAAAATATATTGGCTGGACTGTTTATATAACAAACAGAGCGTGTCAATTAAGATGCTAGTGTGATCTGGATCCAAGATCCAATTTAGGACGTAGATTATGTTAATCAAGAACATCAGGTGGGACTTAGTATATGCAAAATACCAGACGGTGCTGTCTAGCCCTACGGCTATGTACAATATTAGATAACCTGCTCAGACAAAGATTGAACAAGCAGGTACAGCTTGAATTAAATGTAGACTGGCCTTAGTGGTTAAAGTGATCGCCTCCCCGCTGTCCTTGCGCCGTGTTGTGAGTCAGATAAGTGTCAATAAAAGACAAAACATATTATGATGTTCTTTGTGTTTGTTGTTTGAATGTTCGTCAGTCCCCCGCAACATAAGAGTTATTACCACTATAGTTTTTGATGTAGGAGAAAAAAGACTGTGCCGTTAATCCTGTGGCATAAGAAATTAACAAGCTCGTCTCCTACATTGTGGAAATTAACATAACTGATAAAATGTAAGTGTATGCTAGCTAATTACCGCATGCCTACAATCACTGTCGAAACCAATCTTCAATCACAAGGAGATCGCTTTACTAAGATTTATATTTATTATATTATTAGCTCGCTACTAGCATACTAGCTGGTCCCTCCGATTTCACCCGCGTTTATGATAACCGTTTAGCTCGCGTGATTTATAGTGGGACTAATATTTCCAAAGTTGCGCTAGCATTCAAACAAATATCATTCATATTCTTCAGCTTTGTTAGAGATTATAGGTTACTATAAATGAATATATTAATTAACAAGTTCTGAAACCAGAAATCAATAGAAGATAAAAGTCTTTGATATCATAAATGCGAAAGCTTGGATGTTTATTATTAAATTCGTTATGGATATCATTTGAACTTGAACTTCTTAATGAGCGCAAAGAAACTCGCCGGTATCAAGAAAATATCCAATTTTGTAAAGTAGACTTGTAAATTATGAACAACAAAATTGTAGAAGAATTGATTTAATCTTATTGTATAGAAAGAAAGGACATTTACTTTGGTTGAGAATATGACACTAGACATCTAGATCATAAAAAATCGTAAATTAAGGAAACAATATCTATTGTTTTTTTAGACATCTGGTTATAATTCCTGTTTCTCGAGGGACTTTTTGACAATAATTAAAATAAGGGACGCAAAGAATGCAATTTATGTAAAGAAACAAAGATTCAGACACAGAATAACTAGGTATGGATCACATAAATAGAGATCACATAAAACCAAAGAGTTGTGTGGTTGTCATGAAGAAAATAGAAAATTCACTAAATAGAAACATGCATGTAATTCAAATATAGGTCAAGTAAATTTTTATTTATAATATTTGTTAAATTTAATCGTTTTACATCTATGGATTTTAGTCGATAAAATGTGATAAAAATACGAAGGCAATTTAACTTCGCAAAACACAACGGTATTGGTCAAATGAAACAGTAACGTTGAAATCCACGCTTAGTTTATCAAAAAAAGGGTTTCTGAGCGTTTTTATCGTTTCTTAGTTGTATATGAATTTATTGTGATTAATTAGCGTAATTGCTTAATTATTGCATGATGCTAGCACCTCAAAGCGGTTTTGTCTGTGTTTTAAGGCACAGTCGGATATCCCAAAAATGTATGATCTCATGAATGACTTCATATTTTAGATCGAATCGTTAGCTTCGTACTTGATTTGGAAATCATTAAAAATATACCCAAGAAACTTAAGACAACTAAATTATAATTACACTTCGAATAGAAAACGAAATATTTATATCTTTTTACTAATGTAATATAACATCATAAACACTATGTAGTTACATTAAAAGGATTTTCACAATACCTAATAGAAACAAATAGTTGGCGATACTTTATCTATATCTTATCTCATAGGGTTACACCACAATTTTCTTACGTTCGCATCTCGCGGCATACACATGAAAATAGACTTTATGTCATGTCGTATTTTTGGACATAGTATAGTTACAGAACCTAAAAAATAATATTCCAAATTTTCCATATTGTAATTAGGTAAAAACATATATAACTTGAAAAGAAATACTCCACATATCCTACTCCTACTAATATTCTACGAGTAAATGTAAAAGTTTGTGAGGTTGGATGGATGGATAGACTTTGGTTACTGTTTCACGCAAAAACTACTGCACGGATTTTGATGAAACTTTACAGTATTATTGTTTATACATCAGAATACCATATAAGCTACTAAAAAGTCTATCTTAACATAAATTTACATTAATACGAGCGAATCTGCGGACAAAATATAGTAAGATAAAATGCTGTCGCGTCAACTTCAACGTCCACGTTAGTCAAACTAGGTGATAGCACACCAAAATGGCGGCGTTGAAACAACCGAATTTTAATGCAGTTGTAAAATATAAATCCCGCTGTAAAATTTTAGTAATTCTTTGGTGTTTTTTTAGAGTTATGTGCTAATGCAAATGATTGATTAAAAAGATAAATTATACAGACACATATCCTATTATTTATATCCTAATCTGGTAAAACTTTGGTTGTTTCAATATTTTAAAGTTTCCCTTTAAAGAGGTATCATTCCCAAAGAGGGAATTGAGGCTATTCAACAAAAAATAAAATATCAGTTTTAAAACAGTGCCTTGAATTAACAAAACAACTCTACCGTAAAATAATAATGAACTCAATTATTTTAAAGAAAATCCGTGATATTTGCAAAATAACATCGCAATTCTCTTTTAAAAATGTACAACCGTATTTAATATTTATACTCTTTATTTTAACAAAATCTTTTATATTTCAAAATATATATTTAATCGTATTTACGTTTTGAGCTGCTCCGAAGGCCAGATATGTTGTTTTTATTTTCAAACAGGTTTATTCCAGCAATTGACAGGATAAAAAGCTTCATCCTAAGTCATATTATAAACGCGAATTTAAGTTTGTTTATTTGTTACGCTTTCAAGCCTTAACTACTTAACCAATAATCATTAAATTTCGCAGTCACGTTGTCAGGGAAACAGTAAAAGACTTAGGGTACCTTTCTTCCAGACAAAAGTACACTTACTTTTTTTTTTAACGTGGGGGCATGCTTTGACGCATGCCTCTCCGCGGGACGACGGAGAGGTTATGTCGGACTCACCGGGGAAAGATGGTGAGTGACATCCGGTAATACCGACTAAACCTACCACGGTGTCCTCGACATAACCGCAATAGGCGGGGCCGCGCGAATCGTTTTCACATGCAATTGCGACCCCGCCGAGGTTTCAGCCCGCCGTATGAAACGGCAGGCCACTACACAAATTTACAACCACTAATTTTACTGTCCCCCTGAGAGCGAAGCCGCGGTTAAAATCTGGTACTACCTAATAAATGATTATTCAGTTATGGGTTATACAGACATCTTCTTGATTTTGGTAATATCATGCAATAACAAGCAACGCAACTTGCACGGCGAAATTAGGTGACGCACGCGATGATGAAGAGTTCTCTGAATACGTCATGTATACAGGGTGTCCGGTTTTTAATGGATAACCTTGAAATGTCTTATAGTAGAACTGAAGGACGTTTAGAAAAAATTTAAAAAAAGATATATTAAAAAGTGCAAGCTATATAGCGCATAATATAAGCATACTTTTGATTGTCTATCTATTAGCATAATTAGTATTTAATAATAAAACAACAAAAAAACCGATGGATTTCATTCATTTATGGTCGTAGTATACAAGAAAGTTATACATGGTAATTAAAAAAAAAACACATATCTCAGGTAGTAGTTAGGATATACTGGCGACCGCTGGGGTCGCACAAGTCGTTGGTCGTATCCGGCGGTTGGGCCTCGAGGTGGCCCTGTCCAAGTCCGAGGCCGTTTGTTTCCACGGCCCTCGGAAGCGGCCACCTCCAGGGGCCCATATTATGGTAGGAGGGGTCCGCATCCGCATCGAGTCAACCCTAAAGTATTTAGATCTCTTGCTCGACAGCCGATGGGACTTTATAGCCCATTTTCGTCTTTTGGCCCCCATTCTTCGGAGCGCTGCAGGCGCGCTCTCGCGCCTGCTGCCCAATCTTGGGGGGCCAAACACCTCCTGCCGGAGGCTCTACGAGGGGGTCGTGCGGTCCATGGCCCTGTATGGGGCCCCAGTTTGGGCGGACAGCCTGACGGCCCGAAGCATTTCGGCGCTTCGTGCGCCACAGCGCGCAATGGCCGTCAGGTTGATAAGAGGTTACCGCACGATCTCGTTCGAGGCTGCGAGCCTCCTCGCCGGATCGATGCCATGGGACTTGGTAGTGGCGCTCCTGGCGTCGCTATCGTTGGCGCCAGGAGGCGCTAGTTCGGGGCGAAGGACCGGATCTTCCCGCTATCAAGGCAAGGTCCGAGCTCCGCCAGGTCCTACTAGCGAATTTGAAGGAGCGACTTGTGCACCCCAGTGCCGGGCACGCCACGATCGTGGCGGTAAGTCCCGTGTTTGAGGAGTGGCTGGCTAGTTCAGTCTATGGTCCGGAGTGAGAGGTCGTGGAACGCCGTCGCCTCCTTCTGCGAGGAAGTGATTTCCATTAGGGAGACGGCGGAGCGGGAGAGGGAGCGTTTAAACCCTCTCCCCAACCGCAGAGCCGGGCGCCGGAGGGTGCGCGATGACCTCCACCCACTTTGAGGTTTGACCTGGGGGTGGCGGGCTTTGTGGGCCTGCCCGCCATCCGTTCAGCACCAGGTCCGAGAGGCGGCGTGCGTGTTCCCACGCGCGCCTCTGTTTCGAGTCCGTCTCCCTTCTAGAAGGGAGGCAGTAGGGTATTTATAGAAGTGAGTCCTTTGGGTAGGTCTCTTCGCGTAATGGCCTGCCGTTTCATACGGCGGGGTCGCGACCGCATGCGAAAGCGATTCGCGCGGCCCGGTCGATAGTGGTTTTGTCGAGGAACACCGTGGTAGGTTTAGACATTGCATACCCACACGTAAAAAAGAAAAAAAGAAAAGGTAGTAGTTAGGATAGATTTTTTTTCATATTTTTTCTGAACGTCTGTCAGTTCCACTATAATACATTTCCAGGTTATCCATTAATTACCGGACATCCTGCATATGTAGTACATAAATGACTGGTACTGGATGGCGTAGGGATTTCAGTGGTCGCCTCGCACTGCCGCCGCGCCGAGATTTGTGGGTTCGAACAAAACAAAGGACAAAAGTAGATTAAGACGATTTTTTAAATAAACACGGTTTATTTAAAAAAAAAAACTAAGAAGTAGAAAATAATTTAATAATTTTAATCTAAAAAATAGTGGGATGGGTGTTATCAAAATATCTAAGAAAGCAATTTTATTTTCTCAAACTAATTTTTTTCTTATTTTCTATATTATTGTATTGTAATCGGTCGTTAATAAGTGTGCAAAGTTTCAAATCAATTCGTCGGTTTGAAAGGGGTGAAAATTACGTTCAAAGATTCCATTACATCGATTCATAGATACATAGACACATAGATACATACATACCAAGCTAATAAAAGCGTGTTAAAAATGGTGTGATCCACTAATAGTTGTTTCGAGACTGTTCTTTGTTTCCGTTGTTTGAACATTGTAAACTCTCACACGATACAGAAAATAATATTACCTAGTGCGGCGGGAGTAGTCTTTATTAAAAGAAAAATAAGAAAATAATATAACTTCTGGTTGCTATCTTTTTGAATGAATGATGTATCTTTTCAATTTTGTTTGAATCTGTTTAATTATTTCGATATACATACAAAGTCTCACATATCCCCGACGGAGAACAGTACAACGGACATAAACAATAGCTGATGAAATTTGGGTGTAATACACCTCGTGATAGACGCACATTTCAACAGCTATGGTTTTCGAGCTAATTGCCACAGACACAATTCCGTACTGCTCCAAAGAATTGTGTATACTTAGCAGCATGATATTTACTAAAAGTACTTAACTAATTAGTGTTTTAATCACATGACTGAAACACTCACTGGCTGTTTGTGTTCTGTTTGACTGACCGGGAATAGAACACAAGACCTCAAGCATAACAGTCGCTTTCTCTACTATTGTGCCACTTGGCAGTAATAATATTCTTTATTCAAAGTAATCGGAACATAACCAGCATTCTAGAAAAATACTATTACCCGAGTTTTCTATTATCCATCTGTTGTATTTTTATCTATCGTATTCTATACGCATTTCCTATTTTTAATTATCTTTTATTAAATCTCCATTGGATAACAATTGTAGCAATGTAATCATATACTACCGGCACTTCGAAAACTGAAAGCAACAAAGAATACTTTTTATAACCGTCATCCACAGGAGAAGCCGCAGGCGTTAGAGAGTAATTAAACAAAGTGTTGAAGGTATGCAAAGACCTAAACCACATTGTCTAGCCAAGTATTCAGAGAATTTACTCTTTAATTACAATAAAGTGAAACTTTGGCACTTCGCTGTGCCTATAAAACAAATTGTTTAGTATCGCATATTCTTTGTAGAAGGATGTAGAACGTTCCTCTGCGTACTCTTGATAGAAATTATTTGACCAGTACGGAAGTACTGTAACTGGAAGTTAATAGATTATTTATTATATTTTTTTTTAATGGTCCAATAGCGCCCTGTGTATAATTTCTGTGTTGCGAGAAACTCTGCCAACATTCAAGTCAAAGTCGAAAATCATTTAGACAACAAAGAAATACTTATGAACATCGAAATCTATTGGTTAGTGAGTTTAATAAGTTACTGAAGCTATATATACGTTAATTGCTAGGTTCAAGCAAAGGGCAAAGCCTATGAGAAGATACCTGCAAGAAATGCTTATGAGTAGATACCTGCCTCACGGCATTAAAACAAAGTACACCCAGACGCAGAAAAACTATTTTAATGGATCAAATGTTTGTCCCACGTGGGGATCGCATTTACAGTACAGTGGTTATGGTAAGGCAACCACCCATCTCTGTTGGGTTAGGAAGTTGTATTGCTACACAAAAGACTGCACCATCAAAATGGCTCGCGGTGGCAGGAAGTTCACATTTCTCGTCGTACGGCCAGAGTCCTAACTAACAACGAAACAGTTCATAAACAGAGCTAACTCTATTATTGACTGGACAGATTATTGCTTTCCGGCACCTCACCGCTTTCAGTGTACTCACAAAGTAAATAGATACACAGAGAGAGACACGTTTGAAACAGAGTCGTGTTTATAGAAGTCGTGGACCTATTCTTGGCTCGAGTAGGTATGTAAGTAATACCTTTCCCAGCCTGTTAATGTAAAGTAGCATACGTACTGAATTTTTTTCGGTAAGCGAGAACGCCGGCAATCCAATAATCTTCTCAAAACCGGGCATTTACCCAGCCAAACCGCTACCTATCACAGTAGGCAGCGTGATAGTAATATGTGTCTTTCGATATTCCATGTTGTTTTGAGCTGGCCATCTGCACGGCACTATGTTGCGAATGCGAAGGATATATTTATTTATTTATTTATTTTAAACTTACAACTACCATTACAGGTAACCCCAATTCGATAGTGCGCTACATCTTAATTATATACATGAAAAAATAAACATAAAACTCAACTAAGTAACTAAAAGAAACTAAAATCGAACGAAAAAAAAATGAAAAGAAAAACAAAATTACAAATAAACTTTTAACTTATAACTACTTACAATACTAGGAACAAAAATAGGACACTGTGTAAATAGTAATTTTTGTCAACTCACTAATGTGACAGCAAAATATATCAACATTCTTGCTTATCGTATTAATTACTTTAATAGACCTTGATATGGGACACTTTACCAGTAAGTTGGTCCTGGCGTTTGGTACGACTAAAAGTGGTGGACGTCGCCGCCGCCATACGTATTGATCTGGTACATAGAGACTAAGGCATCGCAGTACTCCAGGATTGTATTCAATTCCACGCAACAGCCTAATTAAATATATTACAAGATGGAATTCCCTACGTACTTTCAGTTCGTTATATCCTACCATGCCCAGAACAAACAATGTAGGGTACATAAGGGGGTAAAAATGGTATACTCCATAATACTTATGATACAAATGTCTTGTGAACTTGTTCTGGACACGCTATGTAACATAAATATTTAGAATGTGATCTTTATTTGAATGTTTTAAAAGCCCCCAAAGACTCGCTTAACATAATATCATCTTTACTAGGTAAGTTTTTAAGTAAATTAATTTAAATACACGTTTTAGACTTTCGCGATTTGTGCACATACTTAATATTTAAATATTATAAATACATACCTAGTAGTTTAGTAGTTTTATTTTATTACTTTTAAATAATGATAAAATCTTAATGAATTTGAACAAACGAACGAATAAGAGACAGCGAGATTTCAAGTCTAATCGGTACAATAGAACCGATACTAAAGTAAATTTCTAAAGTAAAATAACTAAGGTTTTGTTATACCGTAGTCTGTACGTGTCTTATAATAACACACTATATCCGACCATTTTCTGTCTAGAGTTCGGAGTATCAAACAACGGTACACAGACAAATATTTGTCTCATGCGGAAATTGAACCCACAACCCTTAGCGAAGCAAGCGGGTGCTAACGTATAATAGCTTCGTGACTCTTCGACATTTATCTCGTCGCATATCTATATTGTATATAATATACCAACATCTGTTTGTATTCTGTGTATACCGTTTACTCGCTTGTGACTGGGGCTTCGCTGTGCATTTTTCTGAATGAAAGGTATTACTCGCGACGTCATTTACGATATTGAAGTCCTTTACTATTTTATAATAGTAGATGTTGCCCACAGCTTCGCGATCAAATAGATTTTGTCAATAAATTTATATACCTTGGTAACAGTACTATTTATTGGATGAAAGGTTATGCCCTTTTTTGTACGCCTGACAGTGTGTATGCAAAATTCACGATGATTGGTCGAGTAGTTTAAGCGTGAAAGCTTAACAAACAAACCAATCAACACACATTCGCATCCATAATATTAGTTAGAGTATTTATTATGCACGGAAATAATAGCTTATTGTCTAACCGGTTTCGCCACTCAAAACTACTTTTGATTTATTGATAGATACTTATTGATGCCGCTTTCATTGTTACAAATTGTCAATTTTAGTCAGTTGTCAATTTTAATTTAATTATAACTTTTTCCTCTTGATACTGATTTGATATTATAAATTGTTTAATGTTGTAGATATTTAGCATATGGGTATAATAAAAAAAGAAAATAAATTGCATCCAATAATCATTCATTCATCATTCATCACCTGGTGGAAGACAGTTGGATTATACTGCAGATGTCTCAAGGCCGACCCCAAAGCACACACAGACTTTTCGAAGTTATTTACATATTAAATAGTTAACTATCGTTCGCTTTAACGGTGAAGGAATACATCTTGAGGTAACCTGCATGTCTAAAAGTTCTACATAATATTTTCAAAGATATGTGAAGTCTCACGACCCGCACTGGACCATCGTGGTACACTTCTCACATTGAAAAGAGCCTTGGGCCTGGGCCCACTGCTGGCAGTGAGGCAGGTTATTATATATTACTCTTTATATGTTACTCCACGGTTTACTATGGGTTTACTGCATCGGTAACGCAGTGGTAGTGAATGTGACTACTGTGCATGAGGTCTCGAGTTCGATCATCGGGTCTGGCAAAAGGGTATTGGGATTTTGTGTTCAAGAATACTCGGTAGCAATACGGAGTTTGGAACAGGATAGCTGTCGAAATGCGGGCATAATACAGCTATGCTTACCCTTGTATAAGTGTGACACTATATACAAATATGTATGTAAATCTCGAAAATAAGTAAAGCCGTCACTTCAGACAAACTAGAAGTCACCTTGGACTCCTTTTTCATTTTACTTTCTTTAGACTTCCACATCCTGCTATCTATCCCATTACATCCAACTATAACCGTTACTGCGTGTGCTTCCTCTGTCGCCAAAACGTAGCTTGAAACATTTAACCAATTGTATGTATAATAGGTACGCCGCATAGTATGTCGTTAGGTGCTTATTCTGTACAAACATTTATTTTATATGAGAGATACGGCATATGGATTTCCAAACTGGGCCATCCGAACCAAACAAGTAATTGAATATTATAGGCGAAAATCTGCGAAAAAACCAGTACCGAAAAAGCAGTGAGAGGATTTTCAGGATCAACAATCATAATACATGTCGTGTTATAGTTTGTAGCCTTTCCAGCAACAAGTTTAGTAGATATAAGAAAATCATACACAGAGAAAGATTGACATGCACTAAAAGACTTCTAGGTATATTGCAGGTTCCAAGACAGTTTAACTTTCCCCAGGACTTCACCAGTATCAAAACTTGATGTTTTCCATGATCACCACTGCTGAAACCTAGCTACACAGGTACAGTGTAAAAGAACAAAAGAACTTGCTGACATGGATATGGTGACGATCGTGTAGATATTTTAGACTACTTCACCACCGTTGGTTAAACATGGTTTCTGTCTTCGAGCAAACAGAACTTCACGGATCCTCCAGGTTTCATCGCGATACTAATTTAATTGCTTTGAATAAAAATCAGAAATTAATAATGATTATTTAAGTGCAAATCTACGTCCTCATTTTGACTTGGTGGTACAATGATCATTTAACCATATTTTGAATTAACAAATATATATCTACATAGTTTTACTTATTTCCGTGAGTATACCTGTATATTCGAACATGTACACATTATATACACTAAAACAATATGCTCTTAGGAAACTATTTTGTTCGGGTAACAGAACTGTGAAGAGAATGCTTAAGTAAATATTTTTGCAATCTTAAACTAACCGTTGCTACTTTATGTTGATGACTTTAGAATTTTAGGTGTTCGCAATGTTTAACTTTATTGAACAAGGATTTTCAAGTAAGGGTGCCGTTATTATAACAGTAACGGCACCTTTATTATATAAACTTGTTTATATTTGAGTATTGTATACGATATTAACTTATATAATTAAATATAACTTTCTAATTTAAGATGCATGTTGTGCTTAAGAGTCACAAAACATTTTATTTCATTTGTATTAATAATATATCGTGCATAATATTTATTTAAAGTTAATTTCTACAGACAATGAAAGCGACAAAAACATTGCAAGAATTTGAAAAAATTGCCTTGCAATGTTTTCGTCGCTTTCATTGTCTTGTTTGACAGTACATTATTTTTAATTAAATTAGGTATAACCAATAAATTCTACTCTTCTTGATGGTAAGTAGTTAGCATTAGTGACGATTTCGAGTTGTCGTAGACGTAAGAAGTTAGCCAACCCCCAAATAACTACGTGACATATGGTCAAAATTTACCTCATTGCGAATAAGCCGGTTGACTGCAGCGGATTATTTTAAACTTTACGAATAATGCTTGCACTTTTTACACATAAGCACGTTATCACATGATATCCATCATAGCCTCAACTTGTAAACAGTGAGACATGACAGCCATCTATCTAGCCATCTAGACAGTTTATACGCTGATACCATGCGGTATAATTGATATAACGTGCCGTAAATGAATCATGAGCAAGTTAAAATAAGACAACGTAAATTTAGTAACAGAGTATTTATGGTGAACATAGACTTTAATGATTTAATAAAAAGATTAGCCAGAAGTATTAAGTTGCGCAATGGATATGGCATTAGATTTGTGGTCACGAGTTAGAATCTCACCGATTGCACTACAAACGTACACCCAATCTTAACACAAGCATTCTAGCTTAGCTGGAGGTATTAACGAAAATACTAGTAATTTGTAACTCTACTAGCGAGTAATCTTTAAATAAAAAGGAGTAAGTACGCAACCAGAAACAAATGGCCGTAAATAGGTACCATTGCCAAAATATAATAAAAACAAAAAGAAAAATAACTGCGCATTGATTACACACTCACATATTGATACAATGACATGACTCATTTCATAAATAAACTGTCATAAAGCGTAAATAAAAAACTATCAAAACCAAGTCTATACAATTTATGGAAAAATATCACATTAAATGTCGATTAAGTTTGTTCAGGGCCTTAGTGGCGCGGTGTCGTGGTCTGTCCGCAGAATGTGATGGATGATCGATTACGTTAATTTACCAACTCACCTCAAATCCTCACTATTCTTCGCCGCGGAGAAGATCGCGTTATCTGCAACCAAACGTAATTTAACTTGAAACATAACAATCACATTTTTTATAAAACACGTCACCTGCATTCGGAATACATTGTGTATCGTGGCAGACTTAACAAAGATTTAAACATACAGACGGGCATACAGACGGGCATACAGACGGGCATACAGACGTGGTACAATTATTTGGAGATAACACAAATATTTGTACCGAATCGTGGGAATCAAAACCACAATACGCGACGCAGAATCAATAGCGTTTACTTGAACCACTATACATTCAATTTTAATAATTTCAATACACTTTATTTACTTCAACATACGGAACGGTAATGCCGTTGTATACTGCTTATGTATTTTGCTCTATTAAATCACAAAGTATATTTCTTGGACGTATAATCAGCATCGTTATAATAGGAATAACTGGAAACATAACGACAAATTAAAGTGACTACGTTTTAAATCAACCCTATCTTAACCATATTGTAATGTAACAGTACAGTAAAAACAACGATGAGCCCACGTTGCGTGCTTGAGCACTGATACGGACGGACGAACAACTAAATACCTAATAAGCTATATATTTTTCTTAGATTTATGAATTCATACTGTCGGCGTCGGTAAAGTAAGTAGTTATAGAGAGATAATAATAGGTACCAACAAGAAAAGTTGCTTCATGCCTAAAACTAGAACTTTCTTTATATTTTAGGTAAGCGATAACGTACCTTTAAATCTTCTCTTATAGTATGGTATTATTACATTTCATGGATTTTTTTCTAACTACTAATAAATAAATAGGTATGTATAAACCCATGTTCCAATTATATGCCTAGATATTCTACAGTATTCGTAAATAAATCTGATGAAACGCTTTACGTCTATATACAGATAGTATAGTAACTCACCAGCACTCTGTAAACATAACTATTTTAATACAGTCTAACGCTTAAGGATAGTCGTGTAACTTAGAAATTAATTCCATCCCACGAGCGACCTTGCGGCTTAACGTCAACTCCAAACTTCTTAATTTCTTTGTGTTGGTATTTTAAACGTTTCTCACAAATCTAATAAAACATTAAACAAATTCTCCCTTTTAATTGCCCAAATGGGAAGCTGGTCCAATCAATGACTGCGTACAAATTACATCAGTCGAAATCCATGGCTCAACAGCTAATTTGGAAAATGGAAGGGTAAGTCATTATCTATACTGATTACCCTTGCAATAGCAACCAGCCGATAATTAGTGAGGAATGGGCAAATAATTGGCTACAATGGTTTTGACTAACCGTTTTCTTATAATTAGTCTAAATAGATAGGGTGTTTACTTGTGCCTCAGCTGAGATCGTAAAGTTTATAATAATAGTATAAAGTTTATAATAATAAGTATAGGTTATTTTATTGGTTAATGTGCAGCTGGAGGTTTGTTATCGTAAATGTAGAGCATTCAAAGGCAGTGTCCTTGGTCACTGGTTCAGAAACGGAACACAGGACAATAGAATATACATTATCAGTTCAACGAGATAATACTGTACTACTAATACCCTTATTACGCGAACTATCTACCAGCTCGTTGAACTTATTGACAAAAGAGATTAAATACCAACTCTTCCTACTCACTATTCATTGAAATACCGAGCACATCAATCAGTGTATTATTCCTCCAACCCTCCTCGCAGACTATAAGTAACAGCTCACTGGATATAACCTACTTGCACTAAATAATGACTGCATCTAACAGATTGCTAGTATAACTAATCAGAACTAACATACTCAAACATTGCTTTACTTCTTAGTAGTTCCTCTAATTCAAGTAAGTACAAACAATATATAGATGGCGAGTAATTTGCGAAATTTGAATATTCTTTTTGTAGGAATGTTCTAGAGTTTCCTTACCAAAAGATTAATTCCTTACTAAAAAATACAACAGCTACGGTAGTTGTTGTGGTTATATTGTGTAATTATATAAGTGCAGTCTTCAAATAGAACATAAAAAGTCTTATCTTAGTTATTACATAATAAAGAAATGCTTTTTCATACAATGATTATTTTATACATATAATACGAAAACTCCTATTACCAACGCGTATATTATTAAAATTACTTGGGAAAAGGAACCACAGAACAAGGATAGCATATTCCACAAGTCTAAACTTCAGCACGCAATCTTAATAAGTTGGTGAAAACTCGACGAACTTCTACTCTGCTGAGTACGAATACAATAAGTATAGCTGACTTTTAACCACAAATCTGCCAACAATGAAAACAAACCTTAAAGATTAGGGAACTGAATCTAGTAATTTATTAATAAGAGAAAATGTTTCTCTATCTATTAAAATGGATCATTTACGTGTCCAATTTTGGAATACCAGACATAAATATAAACCTACTAAATTGTGCCCGCGACTTCACTTAACGTAAAATTAAATAAGCAACAATACTTTTTACTGGATGAAAGGTACTATGTCGTATTCTTTTCTCCTAACAATCTGTATGCGAAATATCGTGATGGTCGATCAAGTAGTGAAGATGTGAGAGCGTAACAAATAAACAAACTCACATTCGCATTTATAATATCAGTTAGGATTGTGTGTGGCCGCCGATGTGCCGCTGTGACTCAATAGGTGAAAAGTTGTATTACGTAAAATTAAGTTTGACTAATTTGTATTATATCCTACTAAACTACTAAGAACTATCGAGTACAGTGTCTCTTCCTAAGCAGTTGTAGAAATCTAACTCTCGGTTATTTGACTGGCATATCTGTACGATTCAGATAATTTCCTAGTTGCATTGCATGTTGCATTGAGCTAAATCTTAGGATTAGGAGAAGCGAGACCAGTGTTTCTAATAATAATAATAATATCAGCTCTGCCCCACTGCTGGGCACGGGCCTATTCTCAGTATGAGAAGGGTTGGGCTATAGTCCACCACGCTGGCCCAGTGCGGGTTGGCAGACTTCACATATCTTCGAGAACATTATGGAGAACTCTCAGGCATGCAGGTTTTCTCACGATGTTTTCCTTAACCGTTAAAGCAAGCGATAATAAACTATTTAATACGCATATAACTTCGAAAAAACAGAGAATTGTGCATGAACATGGATGTTTGTCTTGGTCTGGGTGTTTCTATGTATAATATGTATGTATTTACAAATAAAAAGTATATATGTATGTTTATTCATTGTCTAGTACCCATAGTACAAGCTCTGCTTAGTTTGGGCTAGATGATGTTGTGTGTATGTGATAAAAAAAAAAAATTAAAAAAAAATAAAAAAAAATATATTTGTTTAATATCTGAATGTTCTTTATATCTCTGTTTTTCTATATTTTATACTATTATTATCTCTAGTGCTAGTATTTAGTTGACTAAAGGATTTTAGTATCCTTAAAGTTCTCAGTTTATATAATTTGCGTTATATTTGTATAATGTGATTGGTATAGAACGAGTGTTAATTTTTTACTAGTTTACATTTCGCTAGTTACGTGTAAGTATATTGTAACAAAAAAGCGTCAGGTAATCGGTTTTTGCTGTATACTGGTCAAATTTCTGACGTGTCTGTCAAAATTTCTGACTAAAAGCCCCATAACCATTATTGACTTAAAAGTTGTATCTAAACATTTTTTATGTATTATTCTTGACATATTTATGTTATTAATACTTTGAACTATTGGTGTACGATGATACTTTATTCATTATGTTTTACATTTTAATGTTTATTAAACCTTATAACTTTATTAAAGACTAGCTGTCCAGCGCAACTTCGTCTCCGTCACATAAGAGAATTTTGTCCGTTTTTTTCAACATTTCATTAATGCGCCGCTCTTATTGGTAGTAGCGTAATGTTATATAACTTATAGCCTCCCACTATAATGGGCTATCCAACACTAAAATAATTTTTCAATTCGAACTAGTCATTTCTGAGCTTAGCGCATTCAACCAAACAAACAAACTCTTCGGCTTTATAATATTAGTATATATAAGTAAACAAAAAAGACAATGCTATTGCCTTCTCCTGGTACCTAAGCTTAGTCGTGTAGCGGTATACCGTCAGTACCCATTGGGTATTATAGAATAATTAAATAATGTTCTAAGTGGAATCGATTACCGTCTCTGTGAACTCGCTTCAGTTGTAGCCTCAAACGTAACTACGTAATTGGCGCATTAAATGTTTTTGTTCATTAGTGATAGCAGAATAACATAATCGATGTTTAAATATGTTTTTAATATCTGTATATAAATACGTGAAGCAAAAACTTTGTACCCCTTTTTACGAAAATTGCGCGGACGGAGGAGTATGAAATTTGGCACAGTTAAAGTTTATATGGAGGGGCTAATCCTAATATTTTTATAAAATATGCATAAGAAATACATTAAATTAATGAAAAAACACTACACGCACACAACCATGCATTTTACACACGCAGTCGAATTTCGTTCATAGTATTTCGACATTGTTCGTCTGACGTCGTACAATTCTTTTTAACTATGGTTACCGATACCTTATTTATATGTAATAGAGAAAAATAGAAAACAAAGTAGCAAGCTTAGGAATTTTGGTCGAATTTTGACCACTAGGCGACCGCTAGTATTAATAAATTTGTTATGTATTCATTAAGATAAACAATATTCTAACTAATATTATACCAACCAATGTGTGTGGTAAGACTTATTTACGATATAAAAAAACTGAAAACACGCTTTGTTATGGGGGTGAGGATTATCAAAATATCTTAGAAAGCACCACACGCTTTTTTACATTAAAATTATTAAATTATTTTCTACTTTTTTAGTTTGTTTTTTTTAATAAAGCGGGTTCTTTAGTTATTTTAAACTATATTTTTTGTTTATTTTTTATATATTTTCTAAATTATTGTATTGTCATCGGTCCTCGATAAGTGTGCAAAGTTTCAAATCAATCCGTCGGTTTGAAAGAGGTGAAAAACACGTTCAAAGATTCCGTTATATAGATACATATATATGTACATACCAAGCTAATAAAAGCGTGTTAAAATTATCTATACTATCTTTACTAATATTATATGTATGTGGATATATACACATAAACAGGGTGATTTTGAAATCGTGTAATTCCTTTTAACCACGCATTCTATTCTGTGTAAGGTTTAACTCAAAAATTCAAACGATTTTAAAAATTATTTCTTCATTAGAAATCTATATTATCACCGAGTGGAGGCTATAATTTATTTGAAAGAAAAATACTGTAACTAGCTTAACCTAACCTCGTCATACGCGAGCGGCGCCGCGGGCAATATCTATAAATAATAAAAAGCGTATATTGGCCAGAAACAGGTAGATCTAAAAAAGCTTTGGATAACCAAATAAAACGGTATACCTGGCAACCTGGAGCTGTGGGACCTGTTTACCTAGGTAAGTAGAATTGCCCTGATTCAGCACGAAAATCAACACGAAATAAAATTTAAACAAACAATTATTTTAAACAAACAAACATAAAGGATTGCTGCCATCTATATCGATCATACTACGCCAAGCAAAATATGTTATTTTGGATAATTGCCAGCTTATATATTAGCTTTTTATATTCATTTATTTATGATCATTGTGTATTTTCATACTTATAGCTTCTTTACAGTCTAATGCAGGGACTAAAGCAAAGCAATCGAATGAAACAGCGACAGGCTTGCCTAGTGTGGGGCCACTGAAAAAGTGTAAACTTCGAAGCTATTTTGTCACATTTGTCAATTGAAAGAATGTAATCACACCCAGAAACCTTGTGGTGTGCTTCTAAAGTCGGTTTATTTTTCGGAGCTACTTATTGAAACGTCAGCAAAATTACGCATTGTATAACCTAAATTATGTTCTAAATGCGAAAGTATGCCTGTTGCTTTCACGCCTGAACTGAATCATTTAATTTCGCATATACGTTGTCAGAGGTACAGAAAATAACATTGGGCGTATCAAAATAGTACTGTTTCCGAGGTACAGAAATTTACTGATAAAATCTACATTAACGCGAGCGCAGCCGCGGGCATCATCAAATACCATTTAAATTATTCATCGATCCACGATAAATAATGTTCTCTTTCCTTAAATTCGTATGCATCCAAAGGTCGTTATTTATTGATTAGCAAATAAAATGGCTTCTGTTTGCAATTCCTTTGATAAAATATCAAAGGTTGTGCAAACGCAATCAACAAATTGTACAAGTTAATTAATTAAACGAAGAGAACGTTTTTATTAACTAATTGAAGACGACGTGTATCACGCATATCATAATTACCGATATTTTTGGTAAAAATGGTCAGTGGAAAATTTTACGGTAAGTCTACAATGGTACTAGTAGGTGAACCAAACATGAATGGAAGATGTAAAGAATTAAATTTTTGTAATGTTGTCACTCTAGAGAGCTACAAACGATGAGACATATATCACGCCTCGATCATTGGCTTGTGCTCCGCAGGCTGGGCTAATTATCCGCTTTTTGACAATCGCGTCGCGCTTGCAATGTGCTCATCATCAGATTTGTTTTGGTAGCACACATGTGCCGATTGCAAGTATCATGGCAACACTCACAGAAACTTTGTTTCAAGTTTATACAATTTAATCTATGTAAATCATCTCATGTCATGAGTCTTTGAAAATATTGGATTACTAGGTTGTTCCCGCAGCTTCGCTCGCATAAATATAGGTTATTTGTAGGTTGCTCTATGTTATGTTATATGTAATTTTCTATCACCCTGAAACATTACTTTTTCTGGATGAAAAGTACCTTATGTACCGTTTTTGTAAATTTCATGATAATTCATCGTATAGTTAAAGCGTAATAAATAAATAAACAAATAAACTCATATTCGCATTTATAATATTAGTTCGGATTAGGATTATATTAAAAAATGAAGATAGATGTATATATAACCTGTATTTTTTCCTATTAATACAAATCTAACATTTTAACGCACTTAACGCATGCATTTGCGAGTTTCCTGCGGCAAAATACGTTCGGTAACAGCGTTTGTCGTCGATTCGTTATACTCACGTCTCGTAGACCTACCTTTAGATAGATTATCTTAGGATTAGGATTGCCTAATCCTAAGATAATCTATCTAAAGGTAGGTCTACGAGACAAAATCTATGTGTCAATACACATAGATAAGAAATACAGGCAGCAAAGTAGTGCTTACGTTACGACCCTTCAATGTAATCACGTCACATTTCATATCTAGTACAAATTATTCTATAATAATATGTACTAGATATGAATGTATTGGACATAGGATGTTTATCATATAACGACTTCGGTTCGATGTTATCTATATATTAATACGTGAAGCAAAAACTTTGTACCCCTTTTTACGAAAATTGCGCGGATGGATATGTAATTTAGCACAGTTAAAGTTTATATGGAGAAGGAGGGGCGAATCCTAATATTTTTATAAAATATGCATTAGAAATACATTATAATAATGAAAAACACTACACGCACACAACCATGCATTTTACACAAGCAGTCGAATCGCGAATTCGAATTTCGGCATTGATCGGTCGACTTCGTAGAATTCTTCGTAACTATGGTTACATACAAATTTATGTGGAGTAGGTGACTAAATGAAATGTGATTATATGGGTTTTAAGTTATAGACAATAAAACTTTAATACCGATCAAAATTAAAATTTAAATAAATTATGGGCGTATTTCGACCACTTGACGACCGCTAGAACCAATAATAGCACATTGTTTTGTTAACCTATTTAAATCGTTCTAGTAATTTAATTGTTAAAAATTATACGGTTTACCGTATGAGCCCCAACCCAGAACACTTGATGGATTTGCTTCGCAATTAGTCACTAAGCCATGCAATAAAATACATAAATGAGAATTATAGTTTAAGAATTACTACGAGTATATTTACTATACCGTTAAGGTGAATAAAAAACAACGTTCCTCACGAAGGTCAACATCGTGAAGTACCCTGCATATCTGAAAGTTTAACATAATGTTCTCGAAATGTGTAAAGTCTGCGAACCAGCATAGGACAAGCGCGCAGCGTGGTGAACTATGGCCTAACCCTTCTCAAACTGTGAAGAAGCCCGTTCCCAGCAGTGGGACAGTTTATGAATAGGATCGATATTATTATAACTTACTAGATTTTGGCTCCGCTCGCGTAATATTAGGTTTGGTTATGTTAGTAAAAGTACGTTTCTTTAAATAAAATTTAGCATTTTGCAAACGGTGACAAAAAAGTTAAAATCTGTTTAGTTGTTTTTGGGTTAAATCGTTACAAACAAACAAATATTTAATCTATCTCCTTTATGATATTAGTATAAAAGTACTGTATACATAAGTTTAAGAATTACTCGATCAAACCCAAATGAATATTAAAGGAATGTAATCGTTTTGTTGATAGCATTATAATTAATACTCCCAATTCTATAGGTAATAATAAAAATTATAAACATTAATTTCATAAAATCCAGATTCTAAAACAACAATTCATTGTTCTGATTTATAATCTGTACCTTAACAAAAGAGGCAACGCTTTTATTACACGATTTACCATCTTTTATAATACAATTCCGATAATAAAGATTCCGGGGCGATATTAAATAGATTACAACCAAAAAATATTTTCTTGTTACAGTGGGAGGCAAGTTTTTGTGTGGCAGACTAATTACTTAGTAATCGCCGGCGGGCAAACTCATCAATCTCGTCACGCAGCGCATTTATGTTTTATATCTATGTTATTTCGCTTTATTTTTATATCCCCGATTGTTTCCGATTTACGAGCAAAGCCGTTTAGGGATTTCCAGTCTTTGCTTACCCATTCCGCTAACAGTGCACGTTATTTATTTTGGACCGGGAAAGTCTTGGACTTGTTTCTTATTTTACCTTCCATTTATGTCTGCTCGTATCATTTTTATATTTCACTCGAAAGTCGAACTGATGTTGGGTTAGGTATATAAATAGTTTACCCGAAATAAACATGTAATAAAATCTTTTAAACTGGTTATGTTTTAATACTACTTTATGTAAGCGACGTAAGCTTTCGTTTTTGGCGCAATTATCCAAAGTATGTATTTGGCTTTTCAGTGCAGAATTTTTAGTAGTCTTTAGTATAGTACCTACTCGTTATTTTTACATAGCTATAAGCTAGTCTCGTATCATATATGGTACCTAAAATAACTGAAGAAATGTGGAATGATATACCTCTATTTAGCCTTTCGAAGATATACAGTTGTAATGATATATTAATAATATAAATGTGTTATTCGCGTTTAACCTCTAATCTAATCTAGTCAGGATCATCCAACGAGTTTTACCTGTCAAGTACATTATTTCTTGCTTAAACGGTAGCAAACAAGAGTTCTTATTATGATTAAATAGTACATTTATATATTATATTTCTTTAAGGATAATTCTAAAATATTTAGCTAAAATATAATAATATTCTTCTAAGTATTCTCAGAAGATTACAGAGCTATTATAAACACTCCTTAATTATAAGTACGATAATACCCCGTTTTAAAATCAAGTATAAGGAAATAGGTACTCTTTATTATGATCGTAATATTGTTGAGTGGATACGAAATATATTTATATTTAAGAAATTATATAAAATTAATTAATAGTGGAGGTTACCTTGGTTTAATTAACATTTATTAAAATGCAAACATAATTTAAATATAAAATTAAGCATCATTTAATAAACGAATGTTTGAAATAATAGTTTAACTTTGATAAATCTGGTATTGTAACAATAACGGTTAGGCAAAGATTAAACAAAAAGACACACATTTCTACTATTACGTTTAAGCATTACGTCGTAGACAGAACAGAATAATTCAATAAGACAGCCTGGCAAACGAATTCGGAACATAAAACTTCTTTACGACGATGCAGAAACGTCAAATCAAGAGTTTAATATTAAAACTAAACAGAATACTCTTGCAAATCTCACTTGTTTACCATTAACAATTAACCATTTCAGACACAACTTAAATATTTTACTAAACAAAGTACCTAACATCCATTTTCCATCCCATCAAGCTTGTTAGGTACGCCAAATTAATGAGAACCGTGCGTAAACGAACGAACAAACAACAAAAATTAGGGACAGTTAACACCGTCGCGTGATAAGAAAATCAATCTTAGCAAGCGAAACATCAGTCACGAGGCGCTCGCCAGCTTTTATTTTTACATGCCAATTTCGGCTTCTTCTTTTTAATAGCGACTTTCGCGTGCAGAATGAGCTTGGGTCATTCGTTGTAATTGTAGTGTGCCCTTTGGGCATCACGCGATCGCGTGCGGCCCACGCCGGCTGTGGCTGAACACAGTACAACTCGACGCCTTTGCCACCCGACCAGGTCAAGTTTTCATAGTCGTGCTCAAACTTTTACAGACAATAAAAAGCAATTTTTCCTTGGACTGATTTTATTAGTCTCCTACACGTCTAGTGTTTCGACTTTATTTGTTTACCTTCTAGTGCTATTGTGTGGTAGTAATCATAAACGTATAACATAGTCATGCAACGATGATATAACATAGCATTACCATAATCTTTGAGGCTTACGCAAACATCACTCGTTAAAATGAAACTTCATTTAGTTTTCACACTCGTCCATATTTTTGGTACTTTTATCTACAGATTTCTGAAATGACTCGTATGTATTAACATGTTATCTCATATCACTAGTATTTTTAAATAGATTTGGTTGGTTCGTATTCATTTAAAAATACTCACTTGCAGTGTTGTCGCGTATAAATTAATCAAGATCTGATGATAGCCTGTGTTAATTATTCAAACTACTCAACATTTAATTGTAAATTAGCAATGAAAAGTATTAAGCGCTATTCTTGGGCTCTTATATGTATATTCTTTAAGTACGCAATTGCTGTTTATGTCCTACATTTAATTTCGTTGTTTCTGTACAAAAGGCAATTTTTTAATTCAATTATATCTCATAAATATACTATAGATAATCATCATTCTCATGTGAATGAGGAGGTCGTAACCAAGGCAACCACATGATACTTTTGTCTTTCCCTTTGCATTGTTACCATAATCTGCAACCGCTAGATGTTGGTGTGTATGGACCGTTGAAGAATTACATTAGCCGGCAGCAAACGAACTGGATGATTAATCATCCCGGGAAAATAATGACAATATATGATCTCCCTGGATTTCCAGGGAGATCATATATCTTTTATTTGAATATTTGATAGAATTTTAGCATCTGTTAATAAGTGCCCCTTACGTTAATACTTACACTAGTTCTGTTAATATTTGCCCCGGATATGGGGTATGTATTAACAAATGACTTTTTTGGTTTTGATGACCCTATTTCTGAAAGCTCTTACGTAAGTGATGGTTTTAGTTACTAATATCATAGCTGAATAATCAAAGCATGCTATAAATGAAAAAAAAACACAACAAACATTATTATTGAAAATATAAACCATTTTACAAAATTTGTTAGTACCAGCCTCGCTAATAATAATAATATTCTACCACATACACACAACACCATCTAGCCCAAACTAAGCAGAGCTTGTACTATGGGTACTAGACAATAGATAAACATACATATATACTTCTTTTTTTGTAAATACTTACATATTATACATAGAAACACCCAGACCAAGACAAACATCCATGTTCATGGACACAAATGTTTGACTTATGCGGGAATCGAACCCGCGACCTCAGGCGTGGCAGTCGGTTACACTAACCACTGCATATATATATGAGAAACATGGAATTTGAATTGGCAACTTAAAAATACTAATTAAATAGTTAGTATGAAAACCACAACGTTCTTTATACAAAGCGGCAACTTCGTATTTAAACTCCAATTACAAATATACTAACATGCCTACCAGTTGCCGAGTAGTTCGACAGAAGTGTCTCTGAACACTATATTGTGGGTGAGAGTAGGACTCTTGTATATTTTAACTAACTAGTGTGTAATATTAGAGCACGACGCACATTACATAATAACTTTCTAATAAATTAAAATGATTTTGGAGTCGGTGCCAAGCAAACAGCAAACCAAATTCAATAACTTATCTATGTTCTGTGCTTAGCACCGACTTCGCATCGGTTAGATTCGATTGAGAATTTCTATTACTTAGGAGTCACTATTTTCATGTCAGTCATTGTAAGTATTAGATTATTTCTAGTGTCAATATTCACTATATGATGCAATATCATTTAAGAGAGGTAAATCGAATAAGCCACAAAAAATAACAAAATACGCCTGTTTCCCAGAGGGGTAGGCAAAAACGTTCTGGATAAAGGCCAGGTTAAGAGCACCTTAAACCGGCGAGCGTGTATGAGGAATGTTATGAAAGTGAATGAAGCCAGAGAAGTGTGTCAGGATCGTAGCAAATGGAAATCCGTAGTCTCTGCCTACCCCTCTGGGAAATAACAAAATAATTAAACAATAATTCTAAATTAAATAAAGGCGTGTTGGAAATGCTCTGTTTTGTTTCTCTATATATTAAAGAAAGCATTGGCGAGAACTTGTGTTTGCGATACTCTTTTCAGTTGAATAACAAAGCCCCGAACTCATCATTCGAATAAATAAAATATATGCTATCATACAAGTGTAAGCTGAGCTTTCTTCTTAAAATTGGAAGTGCACAGTAGTTGGCAAAGATTGTATTTGCCAGAGTCACTTATTTCCGCAAGCACAACCCACTTCAGATACACTCGTAACATGACCTCGAGCCCGAACGAACGCGCCCACCTGACCCTACGCCAATTCGATTGACTCAAACTGGGTTAAACCAGTTGAAAGACTTATAAGAACAATTCAACTCAACTCCGATACGTGAGCTATGTAAAAACAGCGACCGAAAATTATAAAATGAAAAATGCCTCTCAAATTTCACTTTCGTCAAACTTCAGTCAGCATTTTCAATCCAAAAATGATTAAATTACTTTTAGATGGTCGTTGACTCGGCGAAACACTTGAAAGCTATTCGAATTTTCGCAACCAGCAGTAAATCTTTCCGTACAAAAACAAAAACTCCCACTTGCAAAAAATATAGCAAACTTTTTAATTTAAGAAAAACAGAAATATTGTCGCCAGTAACTTTCGCTTAAGACCTATAAGGACCCTTGTTAAAACTTTCCTCAGAAGAAAATCGCTTAATAAGTACCGTACCTACTATATTTTTAATCGGTTTAACGATTGAATAAATGCAGCATTCTTATTTTTAAAGTTTGTAGCTGAAATTTCAGTGAAAAAGTAAAAATTTTCCATGTTACATGCAAGCAAAATGAAAGTAACACATTTAGGCGGTGGAATTTGCACTTATTTAACAATATTTCTGACATTTGCACGCAAGCACTGCGTCAGAAATGCGAGCCTTTTTTACAATTGTAACACAAAGTGCAATGATGTTTGTAAGTTTATTGTAACACGCATGTATACAGCCAATATTCTAAATGTTTCAAATACCATATACGAAATATAAGGGTAAACTGATTTTATTTATATATTACCTGTGTGCGTATTTCCTACGCACGAAAATAAATAATCGGCTAGTGGATATCCAAAACCACTATAATATTTTAGAATGATGCGTGAAATGTTTTATATGAAGCAAAGTTTTATATAAATATAATTGAACCAAACTAACTGCATACATCACTAAAATAAAATTTAAATTAGTAGAACTTCTATGTCGGTTAATATATACAGGCGCACAAACAACTAATCTTTTTGATTTTATTATATTTGGGTATATAGATGCACAGACAACAGTCGCAAAATCTCTAAACCATTTTATTACATTGCTATAATTCGTATAAACACACATACAACCTTTCATGCCATAGCGTCATTTACATATTATATAAACATCCTATGTCCGTACACAATTATGATTGCCTGGGCCTCTAATTCTGAGCGTTCTAATAAATACATATTACATTATTCCACTGTAGCTTCTATAAAATCAAACCATGAAGATTGGTAATGAATAACATATGCAATGCAAATATTTTTGTATTTAGAACAATTTAAACTTAAATGTTAGAACACTTCAAGCCTTCTTACTATTCAATCGTAGCTGTGTATCCATTATTTTCCTCAATGCTGCCAGGGACGATATATTTTGGCAACTCTCAACTTTTTAAACAAGTATCTTATTTCTAAACTTATCTTTTGCTATCTTCAAAGAAAATCAATATAAGTTTTTCCATAGCATGCGAAACGAATTTTGTTTACCTGAAACCGTAACTTTCGCTTCGTTTTCTGTAATGAAAATCACTCGATTGAAGCTGAACCGATTTAATAACTTAGTGATAATTATAGTTATACTCTGTTTTATACAGTCTGAAAGCCTTTAATAATTACAAATAGTATATATATACCGTTTTGCTCCAAAAAAATTGTTGCGGGAAAATACCAATAACTTTTGCATGACCCGGGCACCAAAACCAGCGAGACCTCATGTATGACAATCGCATTTACTACTGCTGCGTAGCCATGGCAATCCTGTATAGATATAGTATACTCAATTGATAACATTTTATTAATATAATTAAAGCAAAATGTATTTATACATTAATTCAAAGCCTCCATCATAATATATAGATAGTCTCTTTACAAAGCCAAAAGCCGTATCTTTTACAACTTACTATAAAAACTACACATCGACTCTATTATCCTTTTATTCACATACCACAGAAACATTCTAAACAGAAAAAAACAAACAAAGAAAACAATATACACGTAAAAACCTTTTTGTCGACATTGTAATGCAACCCGCGGTATATTATGAGACATTTGGATGTTTCTATTGTAACACGCTGGTGCTAGCATGGGGGGAAACTGCCATTTGTCAGACTATTGACTTTTAGCACGACTTACTTTCACACAGTATGTACTTGTTCGTTCGTCAATACTTTGCATAATGCCCTCGTTTTAAACTTACAGCTGCGTTTTCTCGCTTTGTAACAAAATTCATTATTCTGATCACACTTTCACCTTAAATTGCTTTATTTATTTCGTAATTCAAACGTAAAAAAGGGTTCATTTTTGTATAACGGCGTATTTATTACAGAGTACTCTTTTGATTCTTTATGACGTAGTTAGAAATATTAATGGAAGTTGCATTTACTTAAATCAAGGTGATATTTTTATATTAATTTTATATGTTAATGTTTATGCTATCCGAATTCAAGAATGGTCCATAAACCTGTTTCCACTTTATTGTGTATGCCATCGGTATATGCCTGATATACTAAGTTACTTAATCAGGCCAATAATTAACATAAAGCACATAGACAAAGTGTGCAACTACTAAATCATCAAACTTTGTGGTAAAATACCTAACGAAACAAATATCAATATAATGAATAAATAGCTCCAACTCTGTATGTACTTTAAGTGTTGTGGTTTATCTGTTTAGAGCACCGAGTTTACTTATTATTTCTAAATAAAGTAAATATTTCCTCTTTCCTTAACAAATACACACAGCCGTAACACACAAAAATAATCACAGTAAGCACACTTGACGCCGAAGGCTAGTATAAAATATTCATTAACAAAACACTATACCCAGGGCCCAGGTAAAACAAAAAGATTTGTTTATTCATTGACTTGTGACATTTAACGTTCACGCAAAAACAATCCGCACTGGGAATCACACAAATTGTTCCTATTTGTTATTTAAACGCAGGCTAGTTTATGTAATAGTAGTATAAAGTTTCAACAAATAGACTGACCCTTGTCAGGGCGGCGTAATCCGGTGACAACATTAGCGTCTTATGACAACGCTAGTAATTTATAACAAATATCATCCGTACATTCATACCTTGCATGAAACTTCATCATAGGGTTAATTTCTCATGTCCCCTGGTTAACCGCGACTTAAGGTCGAGGCTGGGAAATTTATTAATCGCCTACTTATTTTTATATTGTCGGCGCACGACATTCCATGCGGTCGTTTTGTAATGATATTAGTGTACCTAGATTGCTCGATGACGTGAGCTTGTAATATAATATGAGGAATACCAATAAGCGAGCACTTCAATCTATTTTAAGAACCTTATATGAAATCCGCCTAATATCAAGGTCAGAAAGAACAAAGCAAATCTGTGGAAAGGCAATAAAAAAGACAACCCAAAATTACAATCTGCGACAGCGGCAATCATTTGCAATAATCCCTAAAAATGAAACGAGAACCGATTGAAAATTTTCAATAAGTATCTCCATTTTTATATAATAGCAGAAGGGGAAAGTCTACAAAATGATAGCAAAACGAACTCTATGAAAGGTAAGTTTTAAAGCGTTCTCAGTTTCGCCCTCAAGATTGAAATAGATACTTATAAGCCGAGCTCTTTGGTAAACGGAACAGCGTTAATTTTAGAGTATCAAGTGAAACATTTTAACATAAAATACTATTAAAGTTTTCTTGATTTTATCGCGGAGCCGTGAAGACGATCGTGTTACTTCAACTCCGATGTTCGCGCTTTAAAAATTAATCTGTCATAAATTGCTGTAATGCTTGTTGCACTGACAGTGATCCTCGAGAGGAAAGCTGAAGTACCGTTTGGTAATAGTTTTTGTTGCTAGTATTCAATTTTCTTACGAATCAAACTGCCTAAAGTATTGTTACTGTCTGATTGATGAATATGAAATTAGATAAAAGATCGCTTACCTATGTCTGAGCTATACCAAAAATATTTACAATTAAACTCTAGTTGTGGTTCGTTCTTTTTAACGGTCATGTTATGGAGACGCAATTGTGAATGTCTGTGCGTAGCCTCATTTACTATCGTTGTGCCTTCGTGACAAGTCTACAATACTTTAATGTATAAATATCCTGAAGACTACTGAAGCTATTTAAACTAAGTCAAATACTACTGAAGCTATTTAAACTAAGTCAGATACTACTGAAGCTATTTGAACTAAGTCACTAACTAGTAAGCGATTTGAAGAGTCTACCAGAAAGTTCACACCTTTACGATTTTGGTCGGTAAACCGTATTAGAAAAACAAAAGTGTACATTCAGAAGGCCAATTCTTATAACAAAATATTTTCAAAATAGAATTCCGGTCTAGTCTAATGAACGCCAAATGTAAACTCAAATGTAATTTATATTCTTGTTTAACGTTTAGTTTAATTTGGCAAAATACCAGTTATGATACATATGGCACTGATCAGAACTCACAGATTTTAATATGATAATTTGCCCCATATTGTCACGCATAATTATAATCACTAGGATTCTTTTACACAGCACAACAACGTAATATCAAGCTAAAAAAAAAACATCGACAGTGGAAACCATTAAACACTTAAAGATATTGTTTTTAAAAACAAACTGAACAATGAGCACGTATACACTCATACATACGTGTTATTAATATCCTATATAAATTGGAATCAGCTCGAATCTTACGATTCATTTAATCGTTAATACTTTTAATTTTATTTAATTCGGAAGCTTTTTAAGCCATTTACAACGGCCGCGGTCACGGTTTGTCTGCCGATATGAGACAGTTGAACGTTCTCCTGACCACGACCGCCATAAATGACACAATATTATATTTCATCGAGAAATTTTAAATACATTGAATAGTTTTATTTTCATTTTAATTGTTAATTTTGCTCTTACTGAATGAAACAAAATAATGAATCTGTATATTGGCATAGTTGTGTTACCCCGGCATTCATTTAAAATAATATTGGATTCTTCAGTTACGTAATTGGCATTGGCAACTTTGAGTAAGTACACCCACTACTTAATGAGATGACTTAAAATTATCCACATTTGCCCTGTTAGGAATATTTTAAATGGGATAATATTGTTAGTGTTATCTAATTTTACAAACTGTTACAATATTATTTAAATAGTTTAACGTGATGCTGTAACAAATACACAGACAACAATTCTAAAATTATTATTTCGTCCTCGGGTTATTTTGGGTAATCCAAAATCAATTGGTTTTTATAGACTCATTACGGTTTTCTATTAGACCATACATTTAACATGCGTTTTGTAAGTGAGTTAATAATGCGTGAACACAAACTACGATACTGTTAAAAGGTTAATTTTGTTTGGTTTTATATAGGATATAATTGCATGAAAAATGTACAGATTTTTAAAATTCTTTATCTAATTGAAAGCTACAGTATGCCTAAGTGGCACAAGCTTTATTCTATAACGGGATGCATTCTATGCAGAGGCCAAAGCCGGATCAAATGAAAGGGTGGTCGTATTCCGATGTGACGGGCCAATTAAATACGAATTATACTCAATACTAATATGTGCTTTCGTGGCCATGCAGATCCAGATAGCACAGCACTATTTACTGGAATGGGATCAAGACGTGATTGCATTACATGTCGATTTCAAAGAGATAGGAGGAGGTTGTTTTACTGTAGAGTACATTGTAGAGCGATTTCTATTCCAGGTCAAGTAATCAATATTCTATTTCAAAACCCACATTATGATAAGTACTTATGATACTTTCGAAATAGATTTAGTAATAAAACCACTTTTACGTTATAGCGCTGATGGTCACAAGGGAACTACAAACACTGAAAAGGGTATGAAACGTCGCGAAATGTAAAAAAGAAAAACCACGATAGCTTCTATAAAAACCTTCATGTAAATGTTAAAAAGTATTTATTGTATATTTGTTATTTAGTATATTCTAGTGGATGATATTATCAAAGTGTTTGCCTTGTTATTATTCCCAAACGTACGGAGGCTGGGTTTCTAGACAAACCAGAACGGCTGAAAGCATATCAGTTTTCTATCGTAGCAACTGCCATCAGACCTCTGCAAACCAAATGGATAACAATATTCTAAAGTCAATTCGAATTCAGAAAATTTGAAGTCAGCGTCCCATATATTCTACCAAAGATATTCATGACAGCTAGGATCGTTGGTTCTATATACAGTTTCACGTGTTCTGCGCAGCAGCAGGACTTAAAGTTTAGTAAAATATTATCTACCTCTAAAATCTAAAATCGCACGTATATAAATAAATCTTATTAATTCGCTGCCAACCTTAAAGCCAACTGTCGGATAACAAAATTTTGAAATAGTACATCATGTAATTGAAATCCAAAAATATACACGCATTATGACTCATAAAAATCGTGTTTTATCGTGTCAAAGAGTCAAGCTTTTGTACAAAATAATAAAAATATCCATCTTCATAGAACTCCCATATTAACATAAATGTTATTAAACTTTATACATGTAAAACATACTTTTACAACCGTGTTGACCTCACTGCGGCCCCGTCCAAGAGGGTCCTTACGAAAATAGTAAAAAGGCTACTATTTGGTACTTCGTCACGTAAGTAATAAAAAAGATCTAAATAAATGATAAAAATAATATATAAAGATCGCAATGCCGTATAAGTAGGGACAGGTACGGCCCACGTGCTTGGAAGTGGCCTTATTGCCTCCAAGTACCTCTTATGCCTTGGGTGAAACGTAAACTAGTTTATATACTACTCTATAATATTTTGGCGTATCAATGGCGGTGTATACATTTTCTATGAGCCCGACACACTACTATAGTTTCCTGTTACTAGTTTATGGCTAATTGAAAACATAACATTGTAATAAAGCACTATTATGCTCTCCAAATTTTCGTTCGAACACGAAGTATTAAGAAATTCTAAGTCATACTATTAATTTCGGTTTTAAACACAGCTTGAATTCTACGGGTATTTCCTATACCGCACTGGGGTTAACAAAGATTCAAACAATGTTCATACTGAGAAGAATATTAAATTGTGGATCATACTATTTCTGACGGTATCCGCAATCGAACATTTGGCGGTCTAATAGTAGCTAGGTTAGGTTAAATTAGTTTACCGTATAAACACGGCGCGGTCTCGATTGCATGTGAAAGTGATTTGCGCAGCCCTGCTGACTCTGGTTCTGTTGAGGAACACCGTGGTATGTTTAGTCTATATTACCGCGATGACGCCAACTTTCCACGGGTAAGTCCGACATAACCCCTCCGCCCGCGGAGGGGTATGAGTCAATGCATTCCGTCACGTAAAACAAAAAAAAATACCATATAAACAAGTTCGCAGCATGGAAGACATTATCGTACAGTTTATACTAAGACGATAAACATAGATACTCCCAGAATAAATATAGACTAGCTACGTGGATAATCGCTAATTGCTGATAAACAAGGTTTAGGACGTCTTAAAGTGTTTCGGATGACGATTTGACGCAGAAATTACTATGTCATAATCGATAATCGTCGATACTGAGTTGCGGCGGCACACCAGCGGCCAGACACACATAGGTTTTCAAGATTTGGCATTCCAACAATTGACTAGTTAAAGAGCTTATAAAAACATTATTGCCCCATATTCAGTTGCAAACTACAGAGCTACTATACAAAAATGCAAAAGGTATCTTACGTTTTGCATTATTCTCTTTTTCATCATACATATATATAAGGTACTTATTTTTTCTTTACGTACATTGCGATGTGTGCTGTGCCATAGAGAACTATAACTTATCAAAACGTCTAGGGTCATCGTTATATATGTGTTAGTGTGCTTATGTTACCATACCGAAAAATACCATTTTCCATTAAAATATTATTTTACATTATAATTATGAGAATAGTCTTCACAGTAGACTACTATTTACTCACCACTTTAACATGTTTTCAGAAATAGTTAAGTACCAAATGGAGAAAATGTATAATTATTTATATCGGATGCCGATTTATCACCTACAATATTGAAAATGGTGAATCAATCCACGATGGACTACCGATATAAGCAAAAATGGATTTTCTTTACAAAAAATCATTAACTTTCTAGTACGCGGTTAATCCTAATAATGCGTGGGTAACGCACAGTGAATCGAAAATCGAGTTTCATGGACATCTTACAATTCCTATGTTATTTTTATTGCTGAAGACCAATGCGATCTGCATAGGTCTCCAGCAATAGTTATTTAACTAACACAGGAACCCAACATTATCATATTTTTACACCGCAGGTGATTCCGGCGCAAAATTATGATATTAAATAAAATTTGTATGAACAAAAACAGAAATATCCATTTTATTCGCAGCCTTGCGAATTTTCTTTAGGTAGCTTGTGGTGCGATTTAAGTCCTTATTTTAACTATTTTTTTACACGTCGCAAGCCCCAAGCATTAAATGGACTTTGGGTAAAAAGTAAACGTATATTTTTATTATTATTTCATTACATACCCATAACAGAGATAAATAAACTGCCGGTAGCAGATGTTTTTCAAAATACGTCGTTTACTTTCTTTATGTAAAGAACGAAAACTGTTACAATAATATTATATTTGTAACAATTGTTAGAACATTATGAGACTAATGAACAACAGTACACTACTTTATACCATCATATAATAATAACATAAAGATTTAATCATAAAGTTATAAGAAAAAACACAAACCGCGTGGCAGCTTGTGGAGAGTTGAATATGAGTTTGCTGAACCGAATTTCACGGTGAGTAGACCAGGGTCTTAACTCTGGGTTCTCTAAAGCTATCATGTAACTCACACAGATATCGGCTCAAGCTTCTCTTTGTCAAAGGAAGACAAGATGGAGGCCGCCAAAAGTATAGCTTTGGTATTTTTGATGTTCAATGAAATAATTTTTTAATTATTATATTACATATAAAAAAAATGGCACCAGCCAGCAATATATTTTATAATGATTCAAGTTTGAGCAGATGATGACACGCCAACTCACTGGAGGGATCCTCAAAATAGACTTCATAGGCTCACAAAGGTTTTAATAAATACTGCAGAGGGCGACACCGGTGTGAGCAATTATGTTTGTAAACCAATGCTTGGGTGGAAGTGTCATTTTCAAAGGCATAATTACGGGGAAACTTAAAAATAATGGATTGTAAAATTCATATCGGCAGTTCACATTATTCTCCGTTTGGTTTTACATTACAAAGTGAAATAGCCAGTTTCAATAGCAAAATTTATAATTGAAATGTGAATTGAATTAATTTAAAGTGATTTTGTGTGAACTAAATGAAATTACAAGTGGTTAACTGCAAATGCATTATTACCGTACGTGTAGCCTGCGCTATATATGTAAGTATATGTAGGTAAAAGTGGCAGTATACGGCGGATATGACATTTTGCAGACGCAAGACACAAAAGGTGCAATAGTATAAAAATATATCGTTGTTACTTCTAATTTATTTATAACATAACAAAACTATACAATATTATATGTAATAATAATTGTATATACATATTGAAATTAAACTACTATATACGGTTTTTATCGCGCTGTTTATTTAACACTGTACCTATTACATAATCATAGTCTCCCCGTGACCATGGCTGCTGAAAAGCAACCGAAACATCGGGGAAAGTGTAAACCTAAATATAAATAGTTTTAATAATTGTATTAGCTTTTAAATTAGTAAAATTCAATAGTAGTAGTAGTGTAACAGTTATCAAAATTATGTAATAGGTACAGTGTTAAATAAACAACGCGATAAAAACCGTATGTAGTAGTTTAATTTCAATGAATAACATTCGCGTAAACAGAAGACAATATTATTTATATACATATGTTACTTCTTACGTTTTAGACTACTTTCTGGCTATAGAACGCAAGGATATATCGATTTCAATCTATGTTTTATCTATAATGGAGTACTATAATCTAGCATTTTTGAAGGGAATTATATATTTCAATCATTATCTTTTTAAAGCCTGTACATGCATATTTAGAATATAAGCATAACTGGTTTTAATTACTGATTTTAATTGAGCAGTAAGTTAGGATATATGTGTAGAAATAGATTTGTAATTAAAGTTACATATATTAATTACAAATATTAATTAAGTAATATATGTATATTATGTGCAAATATCAGTGATAATATTTTGTATTTATTTTATGTCATATACATAAAGATGTGTGTGAACTACAAATTGTTGTTCCGAGTCTGGATGTTCTTTGTGTCCGTTATTTGATTTTTTTCCGAGCCGTCATTCTTCTTGTCATTTTTGAAAGTATATATATACATAGATTCACGCCTGTTTCCCAGAGGGGTAGGCAAAGACTACGGATTTCCATTCGCTACGATCCTGACACACTTCTCTGGCTTCATTCACTTTCATCACATTCCTCATACACGCCTGTCGGTTTAATGTGCTCTTAACCTGGCCTTTGTCCAGAACGCCTCCGATCTGATCGAGAAAGGTTCGCCTAGGTGTTCCTCTTGCAACTGTTTCATTCACATTTATAAACTTTCTTAGTCAGTCTTTCCTCGTCCATTCTTTCTACATGCCTAAATCAGCTTAACATACCCTTTTCTATTCTTGTCACGATATCCACTTTTTGAAAGAAAGAAGAGAAGTTGTTATTGTATACAGGAATCATTATTAACCATTGTAATCTAGCTAGGAACCAGTATACTTACTACAAACATGTACAGCACATGTTACTTTTGAAAATGTTACAATTGAATCACATATTTATACAAATTTATCATAATTTGAACAGCAATCCATTTTGATTTGATGATGAAGTAATTTTGGATATATAATGTCGTACGTCAGTCACAATTAGTACGGATAGCCTGGTTGGCGCTTAATTATAGAACTCGTATGAATAAATTGGTTTCAGCGTCGACATTTAGGAATAGAAATACCATCTGACTATATTCGTAAAGCTTATTTTCTCTAATAATTTTACGTTATACAGTTACAGTATAGTTCAGGCTAAATGAAATAAGTACACCATTTTGTGTATTTTATCTCTACAGCCAGGTTCAATAATAAACATTTAAACGTTGCCTATTAGTTTAAATTATACAAAAAGTTAATAAATCGGCAAAGCCTTACCAAGATATGTTAGAAATATGACAACATTGCTGTACACCGACATCAATCGTATGTACATATATAATAGTACATACATACCTATGTTTACATCATTTACGTTCATTATAGATTAGGCGAATTGTTCAAACATTGACTTGATTATCATTTATACACATAATCACGTACCAATACAAATTAAGTAGTACAGTGTTTAATTTGAAAATGAAGATCAGCTTAATATTACACAGCAGCCGTTGCGAAACGTCCAGAAATGCAAAAGAAAACTGAATCGGCACTTCGTGACTTAAACAAAAGCATGGGTAACAATTCGCGGTTATTAAAGGACCCAGGCATAATCACCCCTTGCTGAATAAAATTACCGTTCTGACAATCCTTATTACCATACTTAATAACATTTCAAACGCTCCTCATGATGAAAAGAATACGAAAAAGTCTGTATAAATAATTCAATGAGCTTTTAATGTTTGTGTACCTAAGCTCATTATTTCATGGCGTTTTAAACGAGGCACCATCGGAAGCATTTTATTTTAAAATGGAGTCTGCAGATTATTGTTTAAGCGGTGGAAGGTCATTGACTGTCTTGTTGCTATATTGGCTTAAACATATAAGTATGTGTTATAAGCTAATTATTTTATATCAAGTGATATTTGGCAATAGCACAGAATGCAATTGCCTCCAGCAGAAGACAATAAGCTCTTACTCTTATACAGCGCATCAACATAACATTACTGATATATTTGAACACAATACTTAACACTTGGGGTTACCAAATAATATCAGGGTTGGTTTAAGGTATAAACCGCAAACCAACAACAAACCTGAGTGGTAACCTTATTTTTCAATATACCTACATATATGTACTTTTTTGTTTTTCTATGTTATAATATTTGTTATAATAACGTGTATGTTTTGATAAATAAAATACTTACTTATTTCCTTATTATACACATATGTATGTTAAAATCACGCATTTATGTATAGTGATCTCAACACATTCAAATTTAAATCAAACACCAATTGGATTTAACGTTGCTAATCTAATTATAATTGGCATTATATAAATGTCATGTTTCGAACGCGTATAACATGTGCAATCTGAAGCACTTTCGCGGTCATCGGTCGCCGGTGGGGTAAACAATCAAAGCTAGCGACTCGGGCAAGTAGCCCGCTTGATTGGCACTTGCATGTAGAACGCGTTAGTAGCCTATGCATGTAGCCTGCGCCAGCTACATGCGTCGTGTACAAGCACTGTGATACAAAACGTTTGATTTATATAAGAACTATCTTTTTACCGAGGCTTCACTCGGGAACTGTACTTATTTTCTTGATAAAAAGTGTGCTTTTTTGTACCTCTGACAGCGTGTTTGCGAAATCTCATGATGATCGGTCGAGTAGCAAAGGGATGAAACCGTAACAAACAAACATACAATATACAAACAAACTCACATGCGCATATATTATATTAAGTTAGGTTGAATATTATCCAGGTTTATTTTAGCACTCTAGCTTTTTATAATGATCAGGTCATATAAGTCAACGTCCGGCCAGATGGCAAGCAATTATTATATCCCTACTATGCCACGCATATAATTCACGTTACTGAGTCTGTAGAAGAGAAACAAATACTTGCTATCGAAAATTTAAGATACAAACCAATTCCTGGCTTTCAACTTTTTAATCCAATCTTTCACAGTATTATTGCATTATTTAGAAAGCATGCGGCTTATTCATTATGATAATCCCAGGAACATCCTATTTCTCAATAAGCTTTATTTACTTCGTGAATAAAAATATTGATTTACTACTGACAAATTCTATCAGTTTACAATGCTAATTTATAATACGCTTACAAAGAAACAGATTTAAAATAGGTCATAACATTTTTACTGCTTGCTGCCACGGATTGATAAATTATAAACAAAATCCTCTTTTGACTCATTAATGTTCAAACATAAGTAATGTAGAACGCGAGATACCTATAAAATGTCACTATATCTGCCTGATTATCAGCCGAGTTTAAAGTTTACCTTAACACTGAACATTTTCGTCTTACCAATAATTTGGCTACACGCGCCAAAGGCACCTAAACCTATGTGTAATGTGTTTGCATATTTAACCGTGCACGCATCAGTTCCGTATGCCTTTAAACCGTGAATAGCGGAAACAGGCCTCCACAAATCTGTTCCTTTGTGTTGTGTCGAGCTTGTATTCTATGCCACCTTCTATTTGTGGGAAAGCACAGATAATTAATCGGCTGTGAATAATCCTGACACTCGATATAATCAGGTTACCATACTATAGTACCTGTCAGCCAGAGCGGGAGTTTTATTACGACACAACATTTACATATATCGTTTAGTAATAATATTTGATACAAAATATTATTCCAAAGCATTTATGTAGATCATTTATAATTACTTACTACAGTGTCAAAATACTACATAACATCTCTTTAATCGTTTTAAATTGTAATGTTTAAATTTCACTGTAAATGAACTATAATAAAGACAATTTTAATATTGCATCACTCTTTTTATTAATGATTAAATTTAAGTCAATAAATAATGAACTCTAAGTTTTATTAATTTCAAGTCATTCTCTAAGTATTATTAATTTTATTACAGGGCTTAAAACATGTAACTGTGCTAATCTTTACACTTAATTTGTTAACTATAATTTAATGTTTACATCTTATTTTATATAAATAATTTTAATTTATATCTATAATGATTTATTATGATAAATAATATAGTCAGTTTGAACCAGTAGTTTTTAGTTACTCTACATAATACATTTTGTCGATAGAGAGTAACGAGGGTATACACATTGATAAAAGATTCAAAAGCGCATATCTGAGAAGTCAGTAAGCAAGCACAATAAAAGTAAAAATATAGTAGCAAGTCCCCGCAACTAACAAACTACAAAGAGATTTGCTGAAACCCCAAAAGGTTGCTTGTTACTTAATCCAATTTCCACGCAATCTTTTGCTGAAATTCCTTTTAAATTGGTGCCACGCGCTTCGTATTATACACTTTGTACAATTTAGTAACTAGATCATAGAAACCGCTTTGATATTGTAGCTTTACCACAAACACTTTTTTTAATTTCTGTTAGGATATTCTGGCGCTTCGTTTTATAATATTTAAAGAGAACTCGGTACAAGTTTAGATGGCAGCTAAATTGATGACGTCCTTTAAAAAGGTCACGTTGATGATACTTTAAATGTGTTTTAAGTAATGGATGATGGATGAAGGGTTCGCAGGAGAGTGCTAGAGGTTTGGCGTAGCTAACATGTTGCTATATCAACATGTTAGCTACGCCAAACCTCTTACTAGACATGTCATACGCTCCTTCGTACCTCGTATGTTAAAATATGATCGATTATGAATAAGTCAACAAATTGATTGAACGTATACATATAAAATTTTAGTACCCATGTTGTAGGCCTAGAACTACGAGTATTATTTATATTACCTATGTCAGGTATCTTTCACCGGATAGCAATAAAACCTACATCAAAAGTTCACCCCAAATTCAATTTCGATCAACTCGCCAATAAAACCTATTACTCTACTAAAATATCACTGTATTTTATTTTAGTTTCATGTATTGCACAGTCAATTTGTCTTTTCTGTGTGAAAATAATATTTGTTAGCAAAAATTTCGTGCTGATGGTTATTATTTTGTAGGTACGTGTTAGAAACGCGATCCTTTTGAGTAGCTTGACATGATTAATTCATTCCCAGCATCTTTAATATTATCATCACGAACGGTAGACAATTTAATTTAAAATAAATAACGATATTTACAGTAGAACCTTCACAATTCTTGATATTAATTCTTCTTGTTATTATTATAATATTTAAATATTATATTAAAATGAAAACGCCATTCTAAAAAGTGACTTTCTAATTTAGTAGAATCATAGAAACGGGGAAGGAGGTGCGAGAAGACATCAAAAATATTCAAATTTCCAAAGGATTTCACTCGCAACAATGAGGCTGAGTGCCAAGTATTTTACATAACAATCTTTAAAAAAATATGAATCTACTTTAACGAGAAAATTGTTTCGAGTTTTCGGCTCGGATTCTTTGTAAATATTTAATCAAAACTATGCCAAAATAACGCATAAATTAATCAAGCTTCTTGTAGAAGTTTCAGAGTTTAAACAATCAATGTTAAACATAAATAATAATGAACTTTATTTTAACAAAATATAGATCTTAAATACCTATCGCAATTGGCCTATGCTGCAAACATACTAGGACGGATATCTGCATTTCGGCTTGCAATATATTATCTCGTATGTTAGTATTTTGTTATTAGATATACGTAATAGCTGATTGATTATGTATAGTGCCATTAAATTAACTACACGTTAATTGCAATAGGCAACTTTAAAGAGACACGTTTATGTTGGTGTATATATCTTAAGAGAAGTGTTCATTTAGTCCCACTTAATGAGAATGAGCCATTTCTTTTCTAACGGGTCATTCAACAACCATTTTTATACCACTTTTATTATTCCGTAAAAATCCTGATACAACTGACCCGTGAATTAAATCTGAAAACACGCTCGACAGTTCACGGCTGTAACATATCCGATGCCGTGTATTTTTAGTTGGCTACAGTATCCAATGTTGTGACTGAGCAACCGCGAACATTGTCGAACATAAATCCTACTAAAAGGTGTAGGTGTAGGTGATTTAAACTACGTGTAAGATAGTTTGTAGGACCGGGTATTACAAAAATCAGTTAGCCGAACCAATACTGTTGTAAGTGCGAAATATATAGGTGTTCGTTTTATAACAAAAATATTGAAAACACCAGTATACAATTCTACACACGCAGAAGTAAGAACGTGCCTTGTTTTCCAATATTTGAAACAATGCCAGCCCTTGACAAGGAAGCACAAATCAAACTATGGCATATCCGTTCAACTATTTTAACTGTCGTAAATATAAATTTATCGTGGCACCGCTTTGCTTTACTATTTTATTGTTTCCTTCAAGTATTGTTGTTGAACTTTAATTGTTGGCGGCCACGAACTACATCTTTTATTAGCGCTAGGGGAAAATTCTTTTCGACAATAAATCACTCGGTATAGCTAAGTATCAGTGATGAATCGTGGTCATCTTGACGAGTACTAATATGCAATGGCCTTGATGACGCAGATGCGACTGCTGTGCGTAAAGGACCGGCATTTGAACTAGAGCAGGCCAATAAAAAGTGTGTATTTAGGTTTATCTACCAAGAAATTCTCAACAGCAGACCGGAGTTAGGAAGTTAGTGGTGTTATACACCCCACGCCTCGCAAAGTATGTAAAAGTCGTTAATTCTGTGCTTGATCTCTATCTGGTCGGGTTGGATTACCATCCTTCGGATTATGAGAGTTAAGAAACAAAGGCGTTCTATGTGTCTGTTTCTTTTTCAGTATTTGCTACTTATTTATTACTAATCACTACAGCAGGTAGTCTCTAGGTACCACATAGTAGTACCAGTCAGGTGGCTGATACCAATACAATTATTTTGTAAAAATATTACTACGCTATCTGTGCAGTCAATTTATGACGGCAGGGACGGCGTAGTAATGTTAGTGGTCTTCTCACCATTTTAGTGGTCGTCTCACCATTTTAGTGGTCGTCTCAGCATTTTAGTGGTCGTCTCACCATTTTAGTGGTCGTCTCACCATTTTAGTGGTCGTCTTATCATTGCCACTACGGCAAATGAAGTGGGCTCAATCTCCACGCGTAAAAAATTTCCACGTATAGTCTTTCCGAGTCTAGGTGTTCTTTGTATTCGTTAATTGAAAGAAAAAGACAATTTATTAAAAGAATTGCACCAACAATAAAGATATTTAATAAAAATAAAAATCAAAATAGTGTCTATCGTCATTTATTAAGAAGACGTATCTGCTCGCCCTACGGCTAAAAATAACTACTTAATAACTTCTATTCGTTTCCTAGAAATAACCCTGTAATCAGGTTTCTCATAAGAGTGTTAAGTAGCAATAACCCAGGACTTTCAAGTTCTTGGAATAGTAAACCGCGATTTAAACCACGTCACGCACTTTTGACTTGATGCCGTTGCAAGGTTTCAACTTAAGGGTTATTAAGAGTTAATTCGTACTCTTTAAGAGGAAACGGTGCAGTGGCAACGTTTCACTGCGACTCTTGGTTTTCCTGCGACTCAGGCATCCAAGAAACAAATATAACTATATTTATTATTATGTCCTTCAGACCGAATTTCAGTCGTGGCGGCCAATCTTAACGGCGACTGGCTATCCGCGCAGGAGATATTATAGTGCACAAGTGTATGACATGTGTAAACACAAGTGCACTCTCTGTTCCCCAACTCTCATAATCCAATATGATGCCAACCCGAAACGACCGGCGAGAGATGAGCCACCCGACCAACAGCTTTATTAGCACGGGGTCGTCTAATACCGCCAACTTCCTAACGCCGGGCTGCTGTTGAGATTTCTTAGCAGAAAACCTAATAACCTTTGTTGAACTAACCCGGGATTCAGTCTCGGAACCTGATGTACAGCAGTCGCATTCACAACCGCTACAAAACGGGGTCAAACATCAGACATAACCAAAATCCTTCTCATATTACTTATGAAAATTCTTAAAATTGTTTAATTTTTAGCTGAGGAATCAGGGCAATACGAGAAAAAGATTGCAGTCCGAACTGTAAGTTATCTACTTGCTCATTAATATTCTATTGAAAACCTTTTCTATAAATGTTTTGATGACAGTATTTTCGCTTAACAGCTAAGAATATTGGACATTTAAAGATTCGCTGATTTTTATATTATCAAGGCTAATAAGCATACGGCCTGCGTAGCGAATATCGTAACAAACGGTCCCTTGTAATGCCAAAAATATCACTTGTGCTTTGTCGATGTTAAGGAAAAGATACTAAAATGGGATTACAGAAAAGAAATGGCTGAGGTAGATGTGGAACCACTCATATTACCAGACGTAACAGTGTTACTAGTCTGGTTCCCTGTAAGAGAGTGGTGCATTCTCGAGCGAGTTTGGTAATTTGTACAGGTTGCAAATAAACGGCAACAGTGGCTCATTTAGGTTAAGTGGTATCCTATTTACTATTTGTCATAATTCTTCTCTGCCCTACCAAAATTTATATCTAAATATATTGCCATAATGTAACTCATTTCGGTTTCCACTCTACTGTTCTTTAGCTCTCATAGTGCATGCAGTGGCTGCGTTTAAAGGTTAAACAACTAACAAAAATCTGCAACTATGTATTCAAATAGAAAATCAAAATTTAAAAATACTTTTATTACCAGAATAAAACATACATTTACGTAGTATCCTTTGGCCCCACACTAGGCTAGCCTGTCCTGTGGGTGGTGGTGAGGTATTTATAGTCATGTATTGTTGCTGTAACCACTGGCGGTCCTTTAGTTAATAAATAAGTAAATAAGTCTCATTCTACCATCTTAGTGGCTGTATATCAAAAGTAGAGCGTTTTTATATTCAATCGTAGTCCACTAAGACGGTAGTTTAGTATGAGGACAGTTTATAAAAGAACGCAATCACGACAGTTCATCTGTTTAGCTTACTAGGGTAGAGTAGGGCAGCCCCTAGTCTTCGGTGCGAGTGTGTTGTTGAATGTCCAAGCTCATGTATGCCTGAGGAACTTTGGAACGATTCCGGGTATGCGGTGGACATCATAGCATATTGGACAATATAATATAGACTTATGACATGATATTGAAACAAAAGAAGAATATCCTGTCCTTTATGCAGAACATTTTTGATTTCACCAGATATCGTACAAAATTTTGTATATAGAATTATCAACTATAATAAGATTATAATTAATTTCCTATTGAGTCGCTACGACATACCGGCGGCTGGTCACAATAGGGTTTTATTTATGTCTGGCATGCCACGACTGACTGGTTAATAAGTTAGCTAAGATGGTTTAGGCATATTTGTAATTCGTCTTAGGTACCTTAACAATTATTATTCTAACTAATGTTATAAATGCAAATGACAGTTTGCTTGTTCGTTACGCTTTCAAGCATTAACTGCTTGACCAATCACCATGAAATTTCGCTAACATGTAGGGATGGGTGCAGAAAAATACAAAGGGTACCTTTTATCCAAAAAAAAGTACTGTTCTTGAGGGATAGACATTTATTGAAAATATCTAAATTAATGAGAGTGAAGCCGCGGGCAAAATCTAGTCTATGCTGATATTATAAAGAGGAAAGATTTGATATTTTGTTTGTTTATTTGTAAGAGTTTAACTCAAAAACTATACAACCTATATAAAAAATTCTTTCAACATTAGATAACAATATTATTAGCGAGTAAATAGATAAATTTTATTCAAAAAAGTACTGTCACTAACATAACATTGCCTTTTACGCGAGTGAAGCCGCGAGCAGAAGTTAGTGATTAATAAAAGAAGTAGTAACAATACTACTTCTTTTATTCATTGATTTCACGTAATGAACGTGAAAGATAATACTATATTGTACCCAAAACAAGAAAGTTGAGATAAAATATCCTATAAAATGGGTCGAACAAAGCCGAGAATTTAAAAATAAAGCCCTCAAACAGATACGATATCGTATGGAGCGTCATTCTCTATATTCTTGTACAACAACATTTTACCAATAACGCACATTTTCTAAGAAAGCTCCATAGACTACAGTAGCGAACAAATTCAAACGGTAGCTTCTTTCTCTATTTTTATACTCAAGAATATTACGAGTTAAGACTAAGAAAATCTTTGTTCATTTTATATTGTTATTTTTATACTTTACCGGAGTTTATGTTTCATGTTTTACACTAAAAGCGGTAAACTATATTTATATATATTCATACATCACGCGTATTTCCCTTCAAGGGGTAAGACAGAGATTTGACATCCACGGCAACAACCTTCAACATAATATCCCCATATTGTAGGGGCATCCCCATATTGGGGCAGCCTACTAAGGCCCCCAACCTTAGCAGGTTGCCCCATATAATGTTGCTTAAAAACAAAACTAGGCCCGATTTTAGGCAGTATTAGTTTACTACCATCGATCAGTCATAATTTCCTTTTTCAGTTGCTTCTGAGAACAATAGAGCGCCAAGTCTAGCTTAGAGAGTCAAGCGCTTTTAATCCGCAATAATAATTTAATTGCCAAATGTAGGCGCAGTTAGTTCTAAACACCTATTTGGAGATATACAGATGTAATACTAATTTCATGTCTTTAGGCAAATTAGCAACGATTTGGCAAACGGCCAGGTTAATTACTCCAAATCAAGCATGCTTGAAGAATTTAAGATTATAGGAATCAAGTAAGATCTTATTAAAAGAATATCCCAAGGTATTGGTGCACCGGTTAGTTAAATATGGCCGGTGGCTCCACAGACTACGACTAGCGCATAGCAAGCCGAATTGGAAACTTTGTAGTAACAAGTTGGTGATTAACAAGAAGCGGATACCTAGATAAGATACTTCAGTTGCTAAGCAACCAGTAATTGTTCTTGCGAATCGGGTGATGACTCGCTGCCTCCCTACCTAGTCACCAATGATTGTTCTTACTGTCACGTCAGGCGAAAGTTGTTAAAGTACTTTTCTTTATAGCAAGCGTATGTGCGTCTGCTATAAAGAAAACTCATACTAGTTATGTTATCATTAAGCAGCAAGAAAATAAGCTACTTGATCGCTTATGAGTAGTTAGTTAGTGCTTACCCCTACGAAAATGTATATGTATGTTTTAATATTCATTTATAATAATAAAGTATATTAAATTTAATATGCGGCAAACCTTCTAATCATATTAGTTTAAAAAGGTTTGAAAAACAACTAAAACTTAGTTTCGTCTGTATGGTGTTTCACCATTTTATATTCAGGTCAACAAAATTCTGCGCTAACAGATATTTTAACAGCACAAAAGTGCTCGGTTGAAAGCAGACAACTACCGAATATCGAGGATTTGAATCAGTTATCCGCTGTGACGTTTCCTTTTTACACAAAATATTCCGACAGCCTCACTAAACCTTGCTACACAAACACGAATAGAAATGTGTGGAAAATTTATCGATTAGAAAAAATATACGTATCAATATTGTATTGAACATTGATACGGAAGTAATGTAAACAGGTTTTTGTGTTCTTGTTTGTGCGTTCGTGTACACTAATCACCACTGAAATGATGGCTGAACCAACCGCGATTTAATCAGTGGACAATTGTGTGTTGCTTAGGTTAATATTTAGTATTTCCTTCATTTAAATCAGTTGATAGATATAAAATTTGTATTTTAGAGTGTATTGGGATACATAGATGAATTTACAGCAATGCCTGAAAAGAAAAGTCTATGACCAGTACGTCCTACTTGTTGAGACATAAACATTTACCAACGTTACAACATTCCCATTTACATTCGCTTTGTACTTGATTGAAAACAAATCACATGTAATAAAATCAAATCATAGAAATAAAACAAGTTAACCGTTTTTGCATTATACTTATATATTCGTGTGAATTATAAATTAGTGTTGCGCCATGCGTGACCAGTGACCAATGAATACTTAGATTATGTCGACGCCAGTCACGCACCGCCTTTACAAGTCCCAACCTAATTTCTACAGAAATAACTACAACAGTCAGTTTTACGAGGAATTTGTTTGACACGTTAATTCCTGTAACAGTTATACAGTAATAATAGGTAGCTTTTTACTTTTGAGGGTAAGGATTATGATAGAAGGATGTAGGATTTTAAGGATGTGCTTGTGAATGTGGATTTTTGGACATTATTAGTGTTACCATCAGAGAAAATAAATAGTACCACCAACAATAAAGACATGAATAATTTTTTTTTGTTGGTAGCACGTGTACTGCCTCTACTTTAGACCGTGGACTACAAGTGTATGCAACTCAAAATCTTTATGCTCTTAATATTATATTAATAGTAAGTAATATATCATTCAAGTTTTTAAAACCTGCACAAAGCCTTTCAGCCTTAAGTTATTAATATAATTTACTTTATCCTATAAACATCATAAAAGTTCGTACATTTATTCTCTTGTTCTGTTTAAAAGGATTAATGATTATGATTTTTGCAAAGAAGGGAACCGTGAGTGAATGGCATCGTAGAAAATGGCGCTGTGTATCTTTTAAAACACGTATTCGATACACCAATAGAGCGAAACCGCTGGCAGCGAGGTCGCGGATGGTTTTACAAAAATTGAAGAAGCGAACACGATACAAAGAGCATCTATTCACTGAACTTTCCTCGAATCACACTTTTTTTCAGACCGTCAAACCCGTATTATTCGACATATTGGTAGCGGCGAGGTGACTAGGTTACAACTTAAACCATTACTTACTTCATCCGAGCATAGATACATGGAAAATAATTTTAAAATAATATGATTTTCTTATTTTGGCTTGTTTTATATATAGATTCATAGATTCATTTAAGCTTTTGATCGTTGAAGGGGTTGCCAGGCGACCACAATTTGCTACCAATATTTTAGGTACCATACATTGAGTGGTCTATAATTGTCTTCCATTTCTACGGCTACCGAGCAAGCAAACCCGATAACACTTAACTTGACCCGTCAATCTAAGCCAAAACTATATGAACAGTAGTCGTATTTACTTTCGTTCACCGAGGCAGTCTCTTGGTTAGCTCTTACAATTTAGATCACAGTACATTTATACTCATATTATTAACTGAGACGGTACGATTGGCATGCTTTAAGTGGTCACGTAGCGCGTAGCAAATGCCAGTGCGCCTAGACGTGATGCGGAATTTATCCGTCGGAAAATTTGCAAGATACAGCGAGTAAGTGATTCTAGATTCTGAAGTCTAAGTGTCGGTGCAATTTATGTCCTTCGTTGAAATTTCAGCAAGGAGTCCTATTAAGAGTACATGCCCCTAGTGAAATAAAATCTTTTTATAAAAAGCCTTGGCTAAAATAAATAATCTGTATTTTTTGGCTTCCCCTTGCTTATCGAATATGCTTTTATATTACGTTAACTGTTATAAGCTCATTCATTGCTTAAAAATACACTCTCATGTTCATCCTATGATTTAATTAATTAAATTTCATTAAACTCCATTCATAGGACGTGAATGGAGGACACGAACATGATCGAATGAAAAACATCCAAGTACTATATATAGTGTTTGGATGCTTTTATTGCCATTAAGTTAGGCCTTTACCATTTGTAATATAAACGGATGTTCCATACAACAGTTGTATAACGAGATTTTTCGATCAGTAAAATCCGTATTGAAAAATTATGTTGCCTACATATCATTGTTATGCGAACCATAAATATGACATGACAACTATATACCAATTTAATTTCATCACGTAACCACTAGCAGCGCTGTATAATTTGTCATACGAATATTTTATTTTTCACTCACAGCGAACTCACGTAAGCTGTGAATGTTGGTTTAAAAAACGTTAAGCATATGCTATTAACAACGACAACAACATTATTATATCATTTCTGTTCTCTCTTCTTCTCTTTACCTGTACTGAAAAGGAAACAGATTGAATTACTCACTGACGGATCATAGGTTAAGCCCCAGAGCCTAAATACTTCAAATAACATATACAGTATGTATTTCATCTTTCTTTTAGATAATGTATCCACCAAAGAAGGTATTTCAAATTTCATGATCCAAGCTAGCTAATTAGCAAAAAATGTGTATGTATAAAATATTTAGAATGATTCTATGTTTTAACTACAACATTTGTGTGACCCACAAATAGTTATTGTGGGTCTGGATGATCTTTATATACGTTGTTGGATTTTTTTAAATATTTTGCCACATATTCTACCACATACACACATCACCGTCTAGCCCAAACTAAGCAGAGCTTGTACTGTAGAGCTTGTACTAGAGCTTGTAATGGATAAACATACATATATATATATATATATATATATATATATATATATATATATATATATATATATATATAATACATAAATATTATACATAAAAACACCCAGACCAAGACAAACATCCATGTTCATGCACACAAATGTTTGACTTGTTCGGGAATCGAACCCGCGACCTCAAGCGTAGCAGTCGGTTACACTAACCACTACGCCATCTAATTATTGCCAGTGCGGGAGCAATTTTTCTTAACCTATTGAGTGACAGCGGCACAACAGTGGCCAGAAACAATAAGTCTTCATAAGTTTATGTCAGACATTCCAACAATTGACAGATTAAACCAAATTGAATATGTATTGATAAGATTTTTTTAAAGGATTTAGATTGCTTATATTCTTTCATCTCGCGCAATGAACGCGTAGCCACGGGCTTATATTCTTATTGACATAAAACCTTTAAAACATTAATTTACTTTATATAACTGATTGTACAAATGTATTTATTTGGGCCGTCGGAAACTTTTGTCAGGTGTACCTTACGACCCTTGTACAACCTTTTCTTGACACTGTATATTGTAAAAACGATGTCGGTAAGAAACCTTTAAGACATGTCGCAAGAACGTTGTACAAAGAACCAGGGGTTTGAAAGCTTACAAAATATTTGTCACGAAGTTACTGTACGCAGGTGAGTCTACTGTTTACACGACCTGGACGTTAATACCTATACTTATGGTGTACTAAATTAGTAACGCGGCTTCGCTCGCGTTAATTTAAATTTCGTCAATAAAGGTACTTCGTTTCTCTATGAATGCCCTTTTCTGTACTCCTGACAACGTGTATTCCAAATTCATGATGATCGATCGAGTAGTTAAAGCGTGAAAATTTATCAAACTCATATTCTCATTTATAATATTATTATGGATGCGGTTATTCTGAATAATTTGTGTTCCTAACTAAACTTGGGACTGACAAAATTGTAGCCCTCATAAGAAACTACTACTATGTAACTACGTAAAAGATTACAAGCACAAGTAATAACTTCGCAGGGAAACCTAAAAACAGCTTTACCTTATAATACTCTCTTTATATCATGAAGTCGTCATTAAGGAGGACTTGTAGCCGCAGGCTTTACTGTAAAGGGACGGCCCTTTCGCGGATACGTGCCACATGATCCTAAAATGGCTTAGTCCAAGTGAAACGTTACTCATATAGTTCTTAAGTTATATGTTTATACTAACACACGCTATATGTATGGTTATTAAGTCACATAGACTTATGTAACAGGCTTCAAACAGATGATACTCGTATATAGTCTCTAGACTCTAGTGTACTACAGCCACATTTTGAGAGCTAGATTTTTAAAATCCTATCTAATAGAGAACTTTGATATAGTGGCTTAACCTCGTCACTGTCATTGCGCCGGGATTGTGGGTTCGACTCCTACACGGAACAAAACTTTGATATGTTCCACAAATGTTTGCTCCGTGTCTTTGTTGTTTGAATGTTCATAAAGTCTTCGACACAGGAATTATTCCAATTGCGGGTGTGGTCTGTTTTTTTTAAAGAGGGAACGACACTATTCCTTTCTACCGGTCCTTTTGTCAAACTAGGTGCTGCTACTAAAAATTGCTTAAAAAGGAACCCGATAATATTTTGCTCGATCTTACTGACAAGCCCGAGACGAGATGGTCGTAAACATAAACACAAACTTATATGTCAAGAGAACTACGATTAATATTAATACTAGCAATTACATAAATTAACGTAATAATAATAACCGTAATAGATGGTTTTACCCGAACTTGCCCTATTCCTGGTTCTAAGCACGCTATTCGTTGCAAGTGGAACTGTTTATCGTCAAATACCAGTCAGACTACGGGATCAGAGAACACATAACTAGCATGATGTAGACACTTCTGTCTAACCTTTTCTTTTTATTATTTTAGACTATAAAATGACCCTTATGAAATAAAATTAAAGAAAAAACACAATCAGCAAGCCATCACACCATTAGTTTAAAAAAAAACAAGTTTCAAGTAAAATTGATGATGTCTAAGTACTGGTGGCTCAGGCTTAGCCAGCAGAGAGTCAACAATCTCCTCGCTGACCCTCTCCGGCGCAGACGGACGGGAGCGAGGAGGAGGCGATTTGCTCGCATTCTCGCTCCTGTATAGTGGGGTCACTGGTACAGAGTCGGTGGACTCTCTACCGGTTGGTGAGGAAGGGCACCCCTCCACAGGTGCTGAGGCCCGGTTACCATCAGCCGGGCCAACTGCTGGGGCGGGATGGCGATTGCTAACGCGACCCCATCTCGCTCCACCCCGTTGGCGGAGGGACTGCTCACCCCAGGTTTTTAGTGTGTAAACCGACCCCTTCAGGGGCGGAGAGTCTCAAATAACTTCCCTCCCTCTCCACGGGGGAGGGGTATCCAAAGAGGATTTTCCTGGGCCAAAAATAAAAATGGGTTAGCCAGCATGGTATGATGATGTAGATATGTACTTGATGACACGTTATAGAAATACATGATAAGACGTATTAAAAACTACGAATTAACTTTACATTATACATTGCGGCACATGTTTAAGTTTATAAATCCTTATACCAAGCAGCGACGCGATTTTTATTAAACACAATATAATAAAGTTTTATGCAAAGAAAACGTAAAAAATGTACTTGAAATGTTATGAAATGCATGGCTATATATTTCCTTGCTACATATCTGGTGGCGGAGCGTTCGTATAAGTAAATAACATTAAGTTTTATGGTTCACCCGCATACTTGCATATACATAGGTGAAATTTGAAATCTCTTTCCAGTCACGCGATCGCCGCCTGTAAAGTATGCGTATCTCGATATACTATAGTAACCTCATTCGAGAATAATATTGAAAGATGTTACCATGCTTATTAGACGAAATATAATGTTACGACGATGGCAATTTAAAAAGCACAAAAAGCATTTTAAAAGCAGTCTTAAGAAATATTTTAAGAAAACAGTAATACCAGATTAATTGGCCACTTGCTGGTAGAATAGCTACGCTTTAAATCTATAATATAGTCTCACGCTTATATTCCGAAGGAGAGGCAGAAGTGAATTAGATCTACATTTCGCCAAATATAGTTTTAAGTCCCACATGAGCTGATAAGCCTTATTGTCTTTTACCGAGTCACCCAAAAACCCTGTAACACATTGACGGATCCAGGAATCAACCCCAAGACCTCATGCACAGCAGTAGCATTCCGCTGGTTGGCAAATGTAAAAGGAAAGTAAAAAATTACTAAAAGTAGTTTTATGCAAACAAAAATGGTGGCAATTGTGTCATAGAAGAAGTAAAGATAAAAACGGCAGAAAGCGAGAGACGAGAGTTGCTGGACTAACAAGGAAAATGCTTTTTAATGAAAGAATGAGAATGAGTAGTTTGTCTATAGATAGTGTGATATTAACGCGCGCCCTGTATTTGAGAACAATGCGATTAATTTATGGGTTTTTGATGAAGCCTTATTCAACGCAACGCGATGATTATTCATATAAATACGTTATTTTGAATTTAATTCAGTCGTGAACGACCTTTAAGTCTGGCTTGCCTGTTCAATATAGTTAAGTATCTATGTCGTAAGGATACAAACTGTTTTATGTGCTTTTGCTTAAATATAATATTTTAGATACCGCAGAATCTATTAAACCTTGTACATTTATTCACAGGCATACACCGCACATAATTGCCTTCTTCTTACCATGGTTATGATTGCCATATATCAGCTACTGGCATAAAAATACACGGCCGGATATCAGATTTCTGACACTAACTGCCAACTTAACTTCATAACCCAAAGGGATGTCGTAATTCATATATTAACCAAAACTTATCAAAATATTTGAAGATACCTACTAAACAAATCAACTGTCAGTCTGTCTGAAACATTTATTTCTCGTTAACGAACCGAAAATTTTCTATGTATCGTTGCCACAAAAAGGCAAATAATATAAACTTTCATTGCGAATAATTTACTTAAAAAATGGATACCCTTGAGGCGTAGATTGGTAATAATTAACTTATCCAAGGCAGTGTTGCTTAACCTTATAAGTCGGTCAATCTGCGAGATCGCTACCACTCATGAGTCCATTACTCAACCTCAACTCTTTAGCTTTACTTTACTTTACTAGGAAAATAACGTTATTATATAACATTAACTTAAATAGTACATTTTGCAATTCACTTTTATTATTCTGACAGTCAAAAACGTTCCAGTAATATCAAAACTGTCAATCAACCAATTATCACATTTAATCTCGATCCGCAAAGTTGAAAGTTCACTTGAGATAAAGAAAGCAAATCTGGCAGCCCTGAGAATCGTACACAGCTCAAAATAGAACAGTACGAGCGTCGTAAGTGGCCCAGTTAGAGCTTTTGTCCTATCTAAACAGTTGTTTCTGTCATAGCCAAGCCCACTGAGAACGCTTGTTCCATATAATGTTCGCAACAGCTGAGCGTTGCAAGTGATTCTTTAACATACAAGTGTAAGACGTTTTATTGTAGACGGGCAGATGCGCTATGCGAATAGAAATAACATATTGCTGCTAGCATTTTGTACTAACGTATTTCTCGGTATTAATATTATGAGTAATAGTGGGTAAACGAACTAAGGAGTTCGTTTATACGTAGCGCATAAAGGCAACGCCTCCCTGATGTACACAAAGTGATTTGTAATAGAAAGGTGCAGTCGTATCTATAGCTAGTTTCCAAGGATAGTGATGCCGTCAATATTTTCAGAATAGCGGTTATAGTATAGTATTGAATTACGGCACTGAAATAACTATACAAATTGTATTTTTTACAAAATGAAAATGTGTTATATTATATATTTCATAATTCCTTGAAATCTAAGTTATTTTGGATTTTTTTAAATTAAAGTGTTAGTATTTTCTACAAATATTTCATTCCACACAATAAGGAACTTTCTAAAGTTCCTTATTGCGGATATACATACGTGGCAACCTACCTTTTAACCCCTCTCAATTAATATGCGTAACTAGTTCTAAATATAATGCGTACTTAGTGCTAACTTTGTTAAACTAGACCACATTCGGGAAAATGTAATATTCATGTGATATATTCGAATTCACACAGAATAATTTACGACATCTCTTATAAGGTACTAGCTGCCCTCACTCTTCGGTCGCGAAATAGTGACTAGGATAAGCAGCATTTTTTATAATAATAATATCAGCTCTGTATTAAACTTTCTCACTCCTGGGCACGGGTCTCTTCTCAGTGTGAGAAGGATTAGGCCATACTCCACCATGCTGGCCTAGTGCAAGTTGGCATATAATTATATATGTATATCTTCGAGAACATTATGGAGAACTTTCAGACATGCAGGTTTCTTCACGATGTTTTCCTTCAGCGCTAAAGCGAGCGGTAATTAACTATGTAACACGCACATAAAAGTAAGAGTAGCGCGCCCTGGCTTCGAACTTGAGACGTCTGCGTGGGATTCTAACGGTTTCCCACAAGGCTATCGCTGTTTGATTTGAAATATTTGTGTAATATCTGAATGTTCTTTATATCTCTGTTTTTCTATATTTTATACTATTATTATATGTAGTGCTAGTGTTTAGTTTGTTGACTAAAGGATTTTAGTGCCATTGAAGTTCTCAGTTTATATAATTTGCGTTATATTTGTATAATGTGATTGGTATAGAACGAGTGTTAATTTTTTACTAGTTTACATTTCGCTAGTTACGTGTAAGTATATTGTAACAAAAAAGCGTCAGGTAAGCCGGTTTTTGCTGTATACTGGTCAAATATTTGATGTGTCTGTTAAAATTTCTGACTAAAAGCTCCATAACCATTATTGACTTAAAATTTGTATCTAAACATTATTTATGTATTATTCTTTACATAATTATGTTATTAATACTTTGAACTATTGGTGTACTATACTTTTTATAACTATATAATATAATAATAATTTATATTGTAATTTCATATTTTAAAACAGTTATCACTAATATAAAGTATATGTTACTAACCATCCCTTCTATTATATACGAGTATAACAGAAGTACGTATCCTAAAAAATTACGTCCTACTAAATATCATTATTTTCTTCTTTTTATCTGGCTGTGTCGGAAATAGTTAATTTTTACTGATGAATAACTGTAGTTGTGTCCTGTGTATATATATTTATTAATCACGTTCTGTAGTTTAAACGGCGTAATAGATTTTAATAAACGGATTATTTTTGATGGGTCGGTGGTCGGTGGTCCTACCCGTACTCCCAGCACTATAACAACTGTTTTGCCAGGTTCAACAGTGGACACCATAGTAAACGCCGAGTTTGAATACTCATGACCATCTGAGGGAGCTTAAGTGTCTTGGAGCCCGCAACAAATCAAATCAGATGTATAAAGAAGAAGTCTTTTTTTCTATTTATTGAAATTTAGAGGCTTAAAATCTAAACAAAGATTATGATCATAACCTTAATAAAATCCAAGCTGAAAGAAGAAGTTAGAAAAGACATTCTACTGTCCTCCTAGCGAAACGGGATACAAAATTAAAAACATTTTTGATCTAGCCTATTCGAATATACATATCTACATATAATAGAAAATTATACCAACAACATTTGAGAAAGAAACTGTGGAATGCCTCTCACACATACCTTCCTAAAAAGGATTAAAAATGTATTATTATATATATATATATTTATGTATGTGTCTCGGTGATGGTTACTTATAATGAATTCACTTAATGTGTTATGTGATATTCTCATGTAAGTGGCTTTGTCTTTTTTTGAAAATAAATGATTTAAACCTAAACCTAAACATTTATAAAGACCAGAAAAGTAAAGCACTGCGTACAAAAATTTTAGGTGTACTAATTATAAGCTGTATCTAATTCCAGTAAAGAAAAGCAGGCAGAAAAGCCTAGAGCAAGACTAGCCTAGTGTACTAGCTTAAATTAAAATAATTTTCTGTGACCTATATATATATAAATAATATGAGATAGTGTTAATAGTCCCTACGAGTGATATAGGTAGCATTACTTTTAGAAAATAAAATTATATATAGGCGCTGTTAGCGATATTGATTGTAATACTTTCAAGTGTCATAATAATAGTTACTTATTGACATGAATAATATACAACCAATCTTGCGATATTATTCATTAGTTAGGAGTCTGCTCTCAGTAGCAGGCTGGCAATAACGCAGATGTTGTAAAGTGTTATTTCCTAATGCAGCCAACGTCACTAGCTCATAATTGCATTGTATAATGTCTCAGCTGTAACCTAATAATTGAGCTAACTAGGTGACTTCATCCTTGCGCTCTGCTGGATGATTTAGTGGCTCAGTACATCACCTGTGACGATATAAATATTAATCAACGTACATTTGCTATTTGACAAATGTACGTTGATTAATATTTATATCCGCACTCACACTTCTATATAAATTACAAAGATAACTATATGAAATTATATTTTTAATTTAGTTTGGACAAAGACAAGTTGTCATTTCATCATCATCTCTCATGGAAGGCGACGGTAGTATATTTTCTGTTCCGCGATAGTATATAAAGACAGAACTTATCTATTTACTTATTTAACTAAAACATTAATTTACTATACCACTTTTACTATAACATTTTCAAAATAGTCTTTCAAAAATTAGCTTATCACTGACATGTAAATTTCAATTTGTTATAAAACATAGCCACCGATTTAACACTGATAGCCATTGTGCCTCCTAGTGTTTCAACCAATACCAAAATAATTGGGTTTTTTATTATCAGAAGAACTATTACAAAACGTCCCCAAAAACAGCGAACAGCTTGTTGGATATAAAAACAACAACAATTGCCACTTACTTTACTCTATTTACTTGACTCATCGTTCAAGGAAATATAATGGACGTCTTACGTTAACATTTCAATCACTTGCCGCTATCAAAAGTATATTGAAGAAGTAAATAAGTCTCGGGCCGATATAGATTGCTATGTCGTTCTAAAGTACCAACAAAATAAATTATTGCATCCTTCCCGCTGCTATTCTGCTAGATCACGTAGTAGTAGAATGGCAGTATTCAAATATCTTAAAATCTATGAGTTAGCAGAGTCTTTAGATAAAAAAATATTATAATCAACAAGGCATTTAGTAAAATTTTCGAATGGGTTGTTTTGAATACTAGTTTACTAAGTAACTATATAAAAAGAATACTGCATCAATCAATCCACCTGTCATGTATTATAATGCTCATAATAGGTTAATACACAAAGGCCTTTGTTGAAATGGTTCGACGGCGATATATTATTATTTTACTGTTGACGTATATATGTTCTGCTGACAACAGGACAATTGAATTGTGAGATAATCGGGACAGTAATGTGCCGTGGTAGTATTAATTAAAATGATTGCCTGTTTTAAGTGAACCGGTTTCTTCAGCTGCTATGGCCGCTGAAGGGCTAATGATCGGTATTAACGTAACCTTCCATTTGCCATATCAGTGACTCTATTAGAAGTTTAGTACTAAACCGCCCATTGTCCTTAAACATTAAGTTTAAACGATGGAAGCCCGTAAGAACCCAGCAGCCTGTAATAATCCTAAACGATAGGTTTTGCGTGTCACCCAGATCTGAATTACGATGACGCGTCGATATATCGGATGACAAGCATTCAGCGCGATGACTGACGTTCGATTAAGTACCACTGTTTGCACAACAAAATATACAAAAGAGGAAACACGTCATTGAAAATATAAAAATTATTAAGCGAAAATGGAAACTATTTCCTCGCTGAGTAAAAGAGAGTTCAAACTGTTTCAATTAATATTTGATCGCTCCATTCAGTTAACAAACCAATTAGGGCTAAGTTTTAGCACACCGAACGATCCGTTTATATAATTTTCTCATTTTTATCAGAGCTCAACAACAAAGTTTGTGTTATCGTTATTGTTATTAGTTCTCGAAGTATAAAATGGTCGAATGATGGCAAGCGTCATTTGTTGCGCCAGATGGGAACAATGTAGATAAAGACTTGAGAACTACTAGCGTGAATATGAATAGATGTTTTATTATAAAATTCAACAGATTGGATAGCGTTAAACGTGGTATGTAACGTATAATAAAAACTATTCAATAGAATGTTTATAAATAACCGATTTAATATGAGGTAAGTAAAGCTATAAAATACTTTTATTCAAATTATGTATGATGAACTGTACTGGAAAAGTACTCAACAGAAAAACATAGGAGAATAATCAGTATTGTGTCTATTTTGTTTTAGTACAACAAACCGTGTAGGTTTATATATCGAGATGCCCTGGCACAATGGAACCTGTTGCTACAGGACAGGATCGTAAATAAAATGTTTCAATTAGATTCAATGTCAGACGGAGAAACTCTAACATAACATGTGAGTTTAACCGTTGATAGCTAGATAAACAATCATAAAACTGTAAAAGGATCTCAACATCGTAAATTACGGGTAAAAGACAATCAATCAATCAGCCTATTGCAGTCCACTGCTGGACATAAGCCTCTCCCATATCACGCCAAAACATCCCATCTTTCGCATTTTGAATTCAATCCAACCACCTTAGTCAGATTATTAGTCACCTGGCCGACAAGCATCCTTTCTTTTTTTAAATTTTCCTGTGGAAATGCTCCTTATGCATACCCACTCGACACATGGGGAAGCGAGGGGATTATGTCGGGCTTTCTCGAAACTTCGGACCTACTGTCTTTAACCCTACGGTCCGCCAACTCGGTGCTTTATATGATGGGTGGGTCGCTGGAACTGAAACTGCATGCAACCACCCAGCAGTGCCCAATACAGACAGGAAGTCCTACTCTTACCTTGCGTTTACCAATACTTGGACTCCACTCAAAGACTCATGAAAGATTTTCCTCTCTTTGCAGTAATGATGCTTGACATATAATATTGTCTTCTGTTTACGCGAATGTTATTCATTGAAATTAAACTAGTTTATAAGGATTTTATCGCGTTGTTTATTTAACACTTAATAAATAATTTAGAAACTGTTACACTACTACTACCATTACTAATTTTATCGTTATTAATACTATTAAAACTGTTTATATTTAAGATTACACTTTCCCCGACGTTTCGGTTGCTTTCCAGCAGCTACGGTCACGGGGAGACTAAGATGGTAATTGTCTCAATGTTCCAGTGTAGCTTTTTCAAAGTACCTGAACATAATTTAATTATTGGTGTTCCTATTTACGCAGAATGAGCTCAAAGTATCATGAAATCTAGCTGTGGTTTGCTTTTTCTTGGGTTTGACTATTTGAATTACTGGATCCTAAGCTGGTGGTACATTCCAACCATCTTTTCTAATGAAATTAGGATATTTTTGATTTCAATAGCCACAATCTACTTTATAGACCCTGCAACTTGTAAAGGTAGTTGGAATAAATCGGCAAAAGCCGGGCACAATATACAATTTTTGAAGTTAAATTATTTCGCAATTAGTATTAATAAACACAACTTTTATAGCAGCCATGGTCACGTGGAGACTTATTTACTAACCCGTGACTATACCTGCTGAAAAGTAACAGAAGTATTAATTTGAAATAAATCGCAGTAGAAGCCGTATAAAGTAAATTAATTTCATTGTATATTCGAGTAAACGTAAGAATACATTATTGTGAATATTCGTAAAAAATAGGTAGGTTAATTACATTATTTCAATAACAAAGGCTAGTCAGTAGATTTATGTCCCTTTGAAAACAGAATAAGAAGCTTAATTTCCTAAACAAATAACTGTTTCAAACGTACCACAGCGTATATTTCCATCCTATGTTTTTGTGAGATATAAAGTGTTAATAATGAGGGTCGAGGACCTATGTACACTGATTTTATACAAATCTTTACTAATGATATAAAGAGACAGTAAGGATTTTGTGAGTTTGTATGTATGTGGACGGTTATCTCCGGAACTAATGCCCCTATTGGAAAGCATTCGAGATGGACATAGACTACATATATTCTGTTTGACCTGGGCGCAGTTGGAGCGAACTGCTAGAAATGATTAAATTGTAATACGTTAGAGACAAACAATAAATCAGCGATGAAGCTCACGGAACTATCTCAGCGTCGCAGCAGTAGTGAGGTAACGTGTATAATTGCTATGCATAAAGATTTCTGTTCGATTCTTGAATCGGATAAAGTTTTATAGCGGTTTTCTTTTAAGAAATTATTATTCCAAACACAGAATCTGAGTGAGTCCAATATAAAACGATAACTGCTGGCGAAATGTGCCTATCTCTTCATGGATACAACTGAGAAGCTACATTATACAAAATTAAACAACCTGAGTTAATTATTGAACGCTATAATAGTAAAAAGCAAATTTCATAGGTAGATTTATAGAGTATTAAATAAATACATATGTCTATAAGAACTTTATAAAAATATGACTGTATATTCTATTCGGTAGCATAGCGCGCTGCCGCGATTTATTTTCTTGTTAAATAAAAGCACAACTGAGTTTGCTGTTAGAAAAAATAAGTCGGCACTGAAACTCTACTCTGTAAATGGAAATAGACTATATATATATATCACATTCACCCACACCGAATGCTGTAATTGGGGAACCGTCGGATGTACCTATAATTTAGAATTCTCTCTGGGTTTAATCAATAGACAGGCGCTCAAATTTGATGACAGGCGTAACGTTTAAATTAGTAATTGTTGGTACATGCTAACTAATAAGGTTATATAAAATATCTAAGCTAGAAAACTGTAAAATGTCTATACATTTAAGATATTTTAACTTTACCAACTCTGATCGGATGGCTTAAGCGCAAAGTGTTGTTTGTGGGTTCGATCCCTATAAGGGACAAAAATGTATGTGATCCACAATAGTTTTCTCTGTATCCGTTGTTTGAATGTTTGTAAAGTATTTATTCATTCCTGTGTCGCAATTGCGAGGGATCGCGACATTGGAACTAACGTAACTACTGTACAGGATTTGTCTTTTTGTAAAAACACAAACAACTATGTTGTTTTTTTAAATAAACGTGGTATTAACTTAGACAAACAAGATATAGACGAACGTGTGCTTCCAGTAATTAAGAAATATTAAATAGACATGTTAAAAGAACGACCAAAAAATATTAGTTACGAAATGACATGACAAGTATCAATGGAATAAGCAAAAGAAGAAATACTTCAATTAAAGTTCTCTAAGCAAATCAGAAATGTTTTAGCTAATAGCCCTATTAGGAGCAATACTCTACGGAAGCATATACATGCAAAATGTTTTAAAATTTATTGAAACATAAAAGGCATGTCGTCCGTTGCAAGTTAAGCTTCTACTTTTCCCCCTCACCTAAGCGTCAAACAAACATAAATTATGTACAACCTCTTCGATGGATTGACGACATTATATACACCCTACTTCAGTCACTAATATATTCTTTTTTATTGCTGGATGTAACAACTGAACCATGTCAGGCAATGGTAATCGGTCATCGCCTCATAGACTTACGTTTTCTATGTTTCTTTAGTGTCACAGGAGCACACAGCTATGACGCTGCCTTCCGTAAAGTAATGATAAACATAAACTAGTCTCCCATATTTCATTTTTATTAAGTCAAGTTACCAACACGCACTTGGCCAGCTTGGTGGAGTATGGCCAAACCCTTCTCACACTAAGAAGAGGCCCGTGCCCAGCACTAGAACAGTTTAATACAGGGCCGATATTACAAATCAAGTTTGTTTATTTGTTGAAAATACATTTAAAGCGGCAGTAACCAAATAGATTAGGCATTAGACTTGCGATCGAGAGGTCCATTACACTACCAACTTAAACCTTCTCCGAACATAAGCATCCTAGCTGCAGCGGTTAACAAGAATGCTAGTTATTTCTAACCCAAATTGCTAGTAATCATTATAAAAAAAGATCAAACCTAGATGAAGTACATGTTATAATATATTGCTTATTTATTATTAGCGTCGTTGTTTATGTCACATAAATTAGAATGTGTTACAAACACCCTACAAAATATTTATTACTAGATGTGGTCACGGATTCACCCGCATTTATAATTATTGCGGCGCCCCCGTGGGTCGTAGCGTGATGTTATATAGCCTATAGCCTTCCTCAATAAATGAGCTATCCAACACTAAGAATTTTCAATGCGGATCAGTAGTTCCTGAGATTAGCGCGTTCAAGCAAGCAAACAAACAAACAAACTCTTCAGCTTTATTATATTAGTATACATAAATATTTTTATTACATTACGTATCTAATTAAAAATTAAAACTAGGGTTTCAATTTTATTTAAATATAGATCTGACTCTGGTCCGTTGAGCACCCCGCCGCAAAATCCAGATTTGTTAGAATCCATATGTAGTAATAGTCCTATGGCTTTCACGACTGGTACGTTTGTAGGTCTCCCAAACCAATATAGACCAAAACTTTTTCAAGGGCCCCTGCCCGTTTGGCTCACGTTTCTGTATCAGCCTCCTAAAGAACCAGGCCTTATGGTAGATACTAGGCAAGTACCCGTGAAAGGAGAAACATGATAACAAAAACAATATGTACAATTATTATCAGTGTAATAAAATTACAAAGGAATTATTTCAAATAACACAGACTTTATTAAAGTAATAGGTTTTCCTTAAAGTTAAAGTTAATGTTAATACTGTTTTTCTCTTTTGTTAATAAATGCTTTTACTTTACTTTTACTTTATGCGTTTTCACACATAAACATTTATTTGTTGCTTTAGGTGTATGTGCTAATATGTAATAAGTTTATGCAGAGTAATAACATAATCAATACTTAATTAGATCTACGCCGTTTGTTCCTTAATCTTCGTCGAAGCAGACTCAGATAAAATATCTTAAATCCATCAATGTATTTTTGTGCAAAAAGTTAAACAGATTAAAATATAACGTTTTAATTTCAAGGAAAACGGACAAGATGCTCATTCCACTGCTGTTTCAAAGCGGATTCTTTGCTGAGAGATCTTCATATTTTTTGCTTAACGCAACTTTATCGGCCTCACTGCTTCGAGACCGAATGTTTACTTAAGAGATAAAAGCTATAATTAAAAGTATATTCCGTTTAGTTGTGCTCATACTGTCATATAGTGGTATTTGTCATTACGATAGTAAAAGGAACTTGCTTGTTTGACTCCATAGAATAGTAATACTAGTATTATCTCGAGCCTACTCTTAGCAGGCTCCAGATCGTATCGACCGTCTATTAAGCTAATAAATAAAAAATAATAAAATAGTTTATTTCAGTATCTTATACTACTACAATTTATCTTACATAGGGGTCTCCTTTTAAGTATATTAAATACTTGTGCTAGGAGGCCTCGCTCTTCACTAATCATTCAAATGTAGAAGTGTGTAACACTTAAACAATAGTGTATTTATTTATTTACTTTGCTGTTTAAAATAAAGAATGGAAAACATGGAATTTTGTAGCTGTTCTAAATTTAAAAAATGATATGCCTATGAAATATTTAATTATCGTTAACTATAACGGTTATGGAAAACGATGTAGGTAACCTGCATGCCAGAGAATTCTTCATAATATGCTCGAACGAAGATATGTGAAGTCTGCCAAATGCAACCACAAGAGCTGATATTATATAAAACTAACTAACGAAGTATGGGTGAAATACACCTTTTTTTTTTTTTTACGTGGGGGAATGCTTTAACGCATATCCCTCCGCGGGGGCGGGCGGAGGGATTATGTCGGACTCGCCGGGGTAAAAGAAAGATGTTGAAAAGATAATGTACCTCTCGGAGTACCGACTAAACCTACCACGGTGTTCCTCGACAAAACCACTATCGACGGGGCCGCGCGAATCGCTTTCGCATGCGGTCGCGACCCCGCCGAGGTTATGGCCCGCCGTGTGAAACGGCAGGCCACTACCCGAAGAGACCTACCCAAAGGACTCACGCTCAAAAATTCCCTATTGTCTCCCCCTTAGGGAGGAGACGGACTCGACACAGAGGCGCGCGTGGGAACACGCACGCCGCCTCTCGGACCTGGTGCTGAACGGATGGCGGGCAGGCCCACAAAGCCCGCCACCCCCAGGTCAAACCTCAGGGTGGCTGGAGGTCATCGCGCGCCCTCCGGCGCCCGGCTCTGCGGTTGCGGAGAGGGTTCAAACGCTCCCTCTCCCGCTCCGCCGCCTCCTTGATGGAGATTACTTCCTCACAAAAGGAGGCGACGGCGTTCCACGACCTCTCACATGGGTGAAATACTCCTTGTCGTACTCTTTCGGATAAGTACAAATAAGCATATGTTTTTATACGTACATATCATCTACATTTTTTAAAAGAATAAATATATATTGCTTTTTGCCATTTTTAATTGGCATTATGGCGAAAGCTTAATGGATTTATATAAGTCCGATTGCTTACCCAACTGTTCAGCCTCGACCTAAAGCTGTCACGATCAATACGATCGTAGTTAACCGACAAATTACGATGATCTTTATATGCTAGTAATATTTATATATTTTAAATGATTACTATCTCATTGCCAGCAATTATTTAACGAGTAAATTAAACTAAATATATTTCCATCCCTCGAGAACAGTACTTCTTTTCTAGATGAAAGATCTATCCTATGTGCTTTTCTGTACCTCTGACAAAGTGTATTCGAAATTGCATGATGATCGGTCTAGTTGTTAAAGCACGAATGCGTAATAGACAAACCCACATTTACATTTATAATATTAAGTTAGGAATTTAGGATATAAATACTTGTAATCATTTAACATTAACTACAGCATATGTCGTACTCTTGTTGACTCTAGCTAAGCTAAATGCTGACACCCGGATAGATGTTTAAGTTGTCGCTTCGCTATTGCTACGCCGCCAAGTGTTGCGGATTCGGTCCCTACACGGGATAAAAAACTGTGTGCTCCACAAATCTATGACCCGAATCTGTGTGTTTTTTGTAACCGTTGTATGAATGTTTGTAAAGTTCCCCTCGACTCAGGATGTATTCCTAATGCGGGAATTGTCAATTGAAGGAAAATATAAATGAATAATTCTTGTTTTACAATTGGATTCCCTTCGGTAGTGCAATTGGTGGGGAACCAACTTACGACTTCTTGATCCCATGTCCAGTACCTTGTCCATTGGGATACCACCACTTATAATATATAATGTATCTTAAGCTACATAATTTACACTACTTATGCTACTAGCATATATAAAAAGTCACCTTACACTGTAAACAAAGCTATAAAAAAGAACCTTAAAGAATCTCGTGCAAATAAACTTAATTAACTAATGAATTACAGCCTGGATAATGTTTCCAACACTAATTGCAAACAAACAATTTCATAAAATCTTAGAAGGAAAAATTATATATAATGTAAAAATAACTAGAACCAATGAGCGCGTCGTTTACTTTTCAAATATCGAATACTAACAGAAGATAGGGAACGATCCCTCTCAGTATATACGAAACGGTAATTTTCTTAAGATCCATTAATTTTCAAGATGATGACAATATTAAAATTCAGGAAAGTATCTGTAATTAGATTACAGAGGACGGTCGTAAGTGGAGGGACTACTTAATTAAGGGGAGAAATCAATTAGCCGTAGATCGGTATTGTTCGAGACTACAACCAGGTTATCTCGTAACCTCTCATGAATAAAGTAGATCGCGTTTCAGCTTCTAGTATTTAAAGTTAAGTTTTCCATCTTGATGCAGTTTCAACAATTTAAAGTTAACTTAAAAAGAAAATGTATTTCTTGCTTTTTTGTTGTTGCGTTGAACGTCAGGTACATTAAATAGCTTTGAAATTTAAGCATATCCCATCTTCAAAGTTTGTTAGTAACTCCCACCGTACAGTACATAGAAGAATTACATTTCTAACACATGTAATTCTTCTTTAACTGTATAATCTTATTTATGAACTTAATATTCGCGAAGGCCGCGGAGTATTACTGACACATTTCGCCAGCAATAGTTTTACAGCCTATAGCACAGTTCCAGGCTCCGTGCTCTATACTTACATTTTCTTGACATTAAAAACCAGTGACATCTCGGTCGACCCCAGTCGAACTCTAGTCTATGAGGACACGGGTTCGATATTCAGGATGACTAATCAAATTGCTGACCAATCGAGTTAATTTTTGTTATAGTGTATAATATATTTTTATAGCTATAAGCAAGCGTCTTGCGTCATCTTCAGCAATGCCAATCAAAATCATAACTTTTCATTATTTCGTTTTGACAGATTTGGATAATTTGCATTACAATTTTTAAGTATTTTATTCTATAAATATAATTGCCTTTTAATTAATGACATTAAAATAATAACAGAGCGCGCCAACTACGTCGAATATTAATTAATAATCTGTTGTCACCTGCATTTTGGAATATGGTGAAGTCCGCACGAATCCCGCATTGTTAATGCTCGGGATCTCGCGGGAACGGCGTTCTTACTTTACGGGATTGCAATCACGAATGTAAATAAGGACTCTTTGCCGGTATTTATGAAAATAAAAACGATAGGTAATCAAAGTTTAGCGCGTAAAATGTCTTAAAGAATAAAAGGGTTAAAGTTTGGTTATGATTTAGTAGCAATCATCCATATAAATATATATTTAAATATATATACTTTAATTTTGTCCATACCATTACCAATTACTGTAGGATACTTACAACATGCTGGAGTATCACGTCGTTAGCAGCCCTTAAAAGAGCTTGCTGTTGAAAAAAGGAGCAATAACCAGACATGGAGTAACCGCAGGCGTAACTGATAACATTTAAAAGCAGTATTCCTTCTTAAACGGGTATCTGCCTATAATTTTATAAAGGTAAACTGCCTTTTGTATGGAAAATATCGGTCATGTGTGTGTATAAAAAACCCAATGTCTTCCATACAAATAATTTCGTCAATATGTTATAAATTTAATATACAATCAATATGACTTTAAGCCAAGTACGATTATCATGAATTTTTACATAGGCAACGTCCTAATATTTTTGCTACGAAACGGTTTAGTTGCTACGAAATCCAAGACTATTTACGATTAATGCATACATAATCAGACGCCGTACTTCTTTTAATTGTTTATTGTAATAAACTTGAAATCGCTTTGACCGACCTAAGAACCAAACTTCAGAGTTTGCGATTAGCACTATGCGCATGTGCTCATACTAAAGAAAAGAATTAGACAACATAAATGTATATATGTATGCCTACATGTTCTTAACTACAAGCAACAACTATCAAACAACAACAGAATTATTGTTCTGAAAGATTTACCTGTACTTGGAATAGCCTTAAAACTGTATCACCATTTCATTGAGCTAACAAACAGTACAAGTCTATAATTATACTGTATAGCAACATAATATAACTCTATAATATAAGTACTTGAACACCTATGAGTACTAAGAACAAATTTATGCGACGGTAGTGAAGCCACAAAACGTAGCCAAGTGAAAACTAAAGTATATATAGATACATATAACACACCAACGACTGTGTTAATATTCCCTTTAACCTGTCAGCTTAACTACATAATATATATCTATATAATATTGTCTTCTGTTTACGCGAATGTTATTCATTGAAATTAAACTACTATATACGGATTTTATCGCGTTGTTTATTTATCACTGTATTACAGGGGAGACTGAGGAGGAGTCTCTCCGTGAAGCCGAAAAGCAACCGAAACGGTTTGGTTTACACTTTCCCCGAAAGTGTAAACCAAAAATAAAAAGATTTAATAGTTTAAATAATTTTATTAGTTTATAAATTAGTAAAATAAAATCAATAGTAGTAGTAGTGTAATATTTTCAAAATTTTGTAATACAGTGATAAATAAACAACCCGATAAAATCCGTATATAGTAGTTTAATTTCAATATATATCTATACTAATATTATAAGGTGAAGAGTTTGCGTGTTAGTTTGTTTTGTTAAACGCGCTAATCTCAGGAACTACTGGTACGAATTGCAAAATCTTTTAGTGTTGGATAGGCCATTTATCGAGGAAGGCTATAGACTATATAACATCACGCTATGACGAATAGGAGCGCAGCATCAATGAAAAAAGTTGCAAGACCGGGCAAATTCTATTATATATGTGAAGCAGACGAAGTTGCGCGTGTCAGCTAGTTGCGATATAATGATAAAAGCATTGTGTCTGGACACCGATGTACTCGATGGATTAATTAATTATACATACGTACAATAGATGTCTATATAACCCCGAATGGGAAGAAAAAATTTCTTGACGCACTAAATCATTGCATCAATCAATTTGTACAACTTTTTAAGATAAGACAAGAGTAATCGGCGGTGGTTGGTGCTAAGCCACCTGGATGACGTTTCTGTCTCTTGTTGGCAAGTGCTTGAAACCAGGCGTCATCGCAAAACTTGCATTACACGTTTGCGCTAATCGGTTTTATGTTCTGCTAGCTTTTCCCAGTTACGGTGGTCAATTTTAAAAGTGGCCATTTCACGTTTGTTGCTGTCCTTAAAGCGAAGCAAAGGCCTCCCAACATCTCTTTTTGCATTCGCTACTGCACCTGTATTCAGGACCCGAGTAGATAGGTTTTCGGGGGAGAACTCAGAGAGGTCAGGCAGCCCACTGCGCCTCGAAAGGCGTGTGCTATCGACCGCGCTGATTAGGGAGCGCGGTACCTGACATTGGTGTTGGACTGGCAGGGGTATGTGGTTAGCCGCTGAGGACGACATGTTCGTTGCTCGGCAAGCACGTGGCATTCGAGCGTTGGACTCAGGCGCGGCTAGTGATAACCAGTCGGTCACACGAGGCACGGAGTTGTCTTTAGCGAAGTGCAAGTGCAACCGCCCGGCACACTGCGTGCCGGGCGCTTGCCTGCTCAGCAAGTAAGAGTCATAGCTGGAGTGACTCGAGCCATAGCTGGCTTGTAGGCCTATTTGGGTAGGCATATGGATGTACGTCGGGAAGTGAGCGTGCCTTACACAGCTCCGGTACCATACTGAAGATATGGGAGGCAGCTTCTCCGTCGGCTTCAGCGAGGTTTTCGTTAGCAACTGCCTGAGTTGCGGGTGGTGAGCGAGAGATATGACAATCCCATCAGACCCATCCTCAATCCAGCCAACGCGTCGCATTCACATGTGCGATATGGACTCGTCCTATTCACCACAGGCTCTGCAGATTGAATTGTGTGCCAATCTCAATCTGCACAGGAAGTCGTTGCATATTTGCCCATGCTTTGGCTCACCTTGCAGTCGTTGGTATAGATACCAGCGCCCGATCCTGTTTCCATTTTGGAACCATCAGTGTACCAGATGAGACAACCCTTGTCAGGGGATTGTAGACCTTGTCTCCATTCGTCCCTCGTGGGGACCTTTATTTTAAAATTCTTTTTGAATATGTGCAATGGTTGCATTTTGTCGCATCCCATGCTCATAATCCTTTTGAGATCCTTTGAAATCTCCAATTTTGCGTGTCGAGTTACCGGCATGTTGACGCTCCACAGCCCATGCACAGATAGTCTGTGTAGCGCCTTTATCGCCTCTGTCTCCACATCAATGTGTAGCAGCGTTAGATCCAGCAGGACCTCTAACGCTGCCGTTGGCGTAGTCGGAAACGACCCTATTATAGCCATGCATGCCAATCGCTGCACCTTCGACAGCGCGGTCCTGCATGTAGCTAGTTTAGTTCTTGGCCACCAGACAATGCTTCCATACGTGAGTATGGGTCTTATCATCATCGTGTATAGCCACTTGATGACCTTGGGCTTTAGTCCCCAGGTCTTCCCATAGGTAGAACGAATCATACCGAAGACCCGCTGGGCCTTCTCTATGACTTTATCTACATGAGGTTTCCACGTTAGTTTGCTATCTAAGGTCATGCCTAGATACTTCACCTCCATGGACCATTCTAACTGCGTACCATACATGGAGAGAGTTTCTAACCCTGTCAGATCCCTCAACCTAGTAAACGGCAAGACAGTAGTTTTCCCTGGGTTGATCGATAAATGATTGCTACTGCACCATTTTTCACCATAATCATGGCCCTCTGCATGAGTCTAGATACCGTACTCGAGAACTTTCCATTGACGAGTATCACCAAGTCATCCGCATATCCGACCGTTAAGTACGGACCTTTGTTGAGTTGTTCTAGGAGTGAATTGACTACCAAGCACCATAAGAGTGGTGAGAGTACTCCACCCTGAGGGCAGCCCTTGGTTGTGGTTTATGGTACCATACTCTTGTACTAAGCTTCCTAAACATGGTCGCCGCTCTGCCAGTACGTGTGTCAATCTCTGCTACAAGCGAGAAATTATTTGACAAGGTCGACCCTAAGTAGCAAAACCTGTCAAACACATCCAAAAGAGTGCTATTTAAAAAAAATTAAGGCGTTCCTTTAGTGCCATGTGTTAGCACAGCTGTCTTTTTAGTCTTAAGAGACATGGCATATAGGGAACAGGCCTGAGAAAATTTGTCCAACACAGACTGAAGCTCAACTTGCGAATTGGCCACAAAGGCCGCGTCATCAGCAAAAAGAAGACTATCGACGAAAAGGTCCTAGCGGTTTCTTTTAAATTTAAGGAGAGAGATATTAAACATCTTTCCGTCAGTCCTCGTATGCAGGTGATAGGTCGTCGCCGAAAGCTTTGTCTTATATTAGCGAGAAATATATTCCAAACAGAGAAGGAGCCAAGACGCAGCCCTGGCGTACACCTCTGCAAACGTCAAACGACTCAGATGTACAGCCGTTAAAAACTATGGTGCCCTTCATATCCTCATGGAAAGATTTAACTAGGCTCAGGAGTTTAGGCGGGCACCCAATGCTCTCCAACGCTGAGTACAAACCTTCCCTGCTGACCATGTCAAAAGCCTTGTTAAGGTCAACGAAAGTCACAAACAGGGGAGTATTCTGCTCTCTACACTTCTCTTGCAATTGCCTAAGTACGAAAATCATATCCACTGTGGAGCGCTGAGAGCAGAACCCGCACTGTGCCTGAGGGTATACGCGCTCCGTAAGCTTTTGGAGTCTAGACAACGACAACACGACCGAAAAGCTTGTTAACTATGCTCAAAAGGGATATACCACGGTAGCAGTTATAGTCGCTGCGGTCACCTTTCCCTTTGTATAGTGTTATGATGTTAGCATCGCGCGTATACTGAGGGACATCTCCGGCTTTCGAGCACTTACACCGAAGATTGTGCAGAATCGGTCTCAAGCTCTGGAGCTTGATTATTTCGGCCTGGGTACCATCGCCGCCAGGACTCTTGCCGCGCTAAAGCTGATTGACAGCCACGTTGAATTCCTCTACGGACGGTAGGTCGTCTAATTCGTTATGAACATTTAGTTAAGGCATGCTCTGCATTGCCTCTGGCTGTGGGTACATGGGACGTGAGTAGAGACCGGTGTAATGCTCAACCCAGCGGTCGAGTTGTTTATGGCTGTCTGATATAACAGTGCCATCCGCATCCTTAAGAGGTGCTGTCTTTTTTTTAACAGATCCAGGGGCCCGTTTGGTACCTCCATAGACACCACTGATGTCTCCCCCTGTCTGAATGGGCATAAGTTTAAATAGTGTGGCCAAGATCCGACCAGTACATGTTGGCAAAATACCGTGCACTCCGTTGAAGGACTGCCTTTTCGAATCGGAGCACCTTGTCGGTGTCCGTAGAGGGAGTCATGCGGTGCCTAGGGCAGCGTTACGCTTTGAGTTTAGCAATCTTTGAAGATGTTCGATATTGTCAGTGAACCAGTCCTGAGCTTTTGTTTCCAGATGACCGAAAACCTCGCCGGCGCTCATAGTCAGTAGTTTTTGACGTTTTTCCACTCGACACTAATATGTGTATTATTGCCCCCTGTAGCGAGCATTTCGTTTTCCAAACACTCAAAGTTTTGAACCTTTTCGTTATTCCTGATATTAGAAAGATTTAGCTTTCTTCTACCCGATACCCTGGACGAATGTATCCTTTTGGGAGTGAAGGCTACGAGCGCTACTACAAGTGAGTGGTCGGTGTCGTAGTCGGCGCTATGGAAAGAACGTGTGTGGAGAATTTTGCGAAGATCCTTGGTTCTGGAAAGTACTACATCCAGCTGATGACAGTGACCAGATAGCGGGTGATACCAAGACTTTACGCGACTTGTTGCCCTTCAAATACGATATTCAGAGCAAAACTCTAATAACCATTGGCCGTTCTCATTTATGTTCGCAACGCCGTGGTAACCGATACAATTTGGCCATACAGTATAATCTCGGCCAACACTTGAAGTCGCCGAGGATGTAGAGGCATGTCTGATGACATTTTTACTGTCTCGCTCAGTTGGTTATAAAACCGGTCTTTTCACCCATCCGTGGAAATAATAGTAACAAAGCCGCAACTTCTGTCGAGTCTCAAGACCATAATGCGTTCCGAAATTCCACATGGGCTCTCAATGGCGGATAATAGGTCGTTGCGGACCGCAAACCCAACGCCGTGTTCGCGAACATCCAAGGAGTATTTTCCTTTATAGAAGAATGTGTATGAGGACTCGCGTAATAAGCCTTCATCCGGTAATCTGGTCTCCTGCAAAGCACAGACCGAGATGTTAAGCCTGCTCAACTATGCATCAATCAAAGCTGTTTTGCACAGATCTTGTGCGCAATATAACTGTGAGCCTCCATGGATGGCCTGTCCTTAAAGTGCGGACATTCCATGTAGCAATGCGCATGCATTGGCAGTATTTTATTAACGCTTTGTTTACAAGCAGCAGCAGCCTCCCTACACCCCAACAGACCAGCGACGGGACGGAACGTACCTTATTGACCGGGCGCTGCCCGGCTTGAAGCAGGCGGTAACGAACAGTAAGCCTTCGATGAGATCTCCCACTGTCAAAAGTGAACTCTAGTGTCCACACTGACGCCCATACGCGAGGACTTATAACTGGTAACTGCCACTTTCCGTGTTGCTATCCACACAGCAAGGCTGGTGTGGGTGGAATGACCTCTCCATAGACTACGCCACCTGTGACGGAATTCAGGCAACATAAGATTGCCCAGAGCCTGCCCATTACCCTCTCGGTCTCACCGGCTGATCCCACAGGAAAGGCAATCTGCCACATATTTCAGGTTGGACCTTACTTGCGTTATATAGAATCATAAACCAAAACATGACTTAGCCCGGGCATTAAACCCAAGACGATATACAACAGCTGTATTTACTACCGCTGTTCCGCCGAATCAGTCACAGTCTGCCTTATATGTACATATATTATAACTAGCTTTTGCCCGCAGCGTCGCTCGCGTAAAAGTATTTAGGTATAGGTTATGTTTGTAACAGTACCTTTTTAAATAAAATATAGCCCATGTTACTCGGTCATAATATAGCTTTCTAATAATGAAAGAGTTTTTAAAATCGGTTCTGTAGTTTTTGATTTAAATTCCTACAAACAAACAAAAATCAAATCTTTCCTCTTTATGAGTAATATTAGTATAGATTAATTAATATTATCCAGACATTCAACACTTTCTAAGTCGGCACGCAGCTCTCAACACTCCTTTATAAGCAGCCTTGAGCTTCGCATAACACATAAAAACGATATAATAACACAAAGGGCCACGATTGTCATCAGTCATCTATTCAAAGTTGTAAAGTCCGTCTATTCATATTGAGTAGAGCACGCTTACTACGTGATCGAGCTGTGTAGAACAATTACGACACATCTCTAACTAACAGATGTTCTAGTTTCGGTCAAAAGATGGATAAGCCACAGATTGAATGCACCGATGGCGTAATGGTTTAAATGGTCACCTCGCTGCTCCCACTGCGTCAAGTGTTGTGGGTTCGAATCCCACACGAGGCAAAAAATTGTGTGATCTAGAAATGATTGTTTAGTGTCTGTGTTCTTTGTGTTCGTTGTTTGAATATTTGTAAAGTCTCCGGCGACACAGGCATTACTCCTAGTTGCTTTCTTAATATATAACAATTGAGGTTTATATAGATATCGTGATATTATTTTGATTCATGCGGAGTGTAGTTACTTTATTTAAATTAAGGTTTGCTGGTACGTTCAGCATGAGATACCCGCAAGAAACTCACTGCTACTCTTTTATATCGCCATTCAATTATGATTTGAGTATTTTCTCTTCTTTTCTTAACTCCCATGTACAAGGTGTAGTAATTGTATGTAACCATACCAGTGGTAACAATAAAATCATATTTTAAGGAATAAGTGATAAATAGCAAGGTAAACTAAAAAAACATGCTGGTACGCTTAAATGATTGTATGTACACTGATCGTATATCTCAATATTTAACAGAAAATCGTTGTTTTTAATACAGAAACTTTAATTATAATAAAATATTGGTATGAATACGATACAGCGAATTTGTCATCAGAAAGATAAACTGCTTTGAGTTAACTCTCGGGTATGTCAATAGCACTATTGGCATAATTAGTAACATTTATATGTAAACATAAAGTTGTAAATACTTATACGAAAATGCACATCATTTAAAAAACATAACGGGGCTTTAAATATCTTTGGCACATATAACATTTCAAATAAGTAATGAACAGTGCATGATTTAAATAAGATATTTCCTTAATTTATTTACAACCAAACATTACATAAAGGTTTAATCTAAAAAATAATATTAGTATACACTCAGTACCATAAACTAAAGAAACACATTTTATTGAAATTGTATTTCTAATAAGATATCTAGGTGACATTTAGTCGGTCAAGGATCCGTTGGAACTAGAACGAGAATAATTTCTCTTACCTATAGCATAAAAAAGGCTAGATTCCGTTGTAACCTCAACTTTCTATCTAGATATGACGGCTAATTATTAAATTTTATGCTTTGTAATTTTTCATTATAAGTAATAAAAAATAAGATAAGAGCCAAATGGCTATATATATCGAGGTATTGCTATATTAAGTGCTAGAAAAAGTATGTTAAGAATTGTCCAGACTAGGTATATACTAAATAGAGTATGCTTAAAACACCTCAATACACCGCCTAACTTATAAGCCCGCGTAGTTTTCTAACAAATCAAAACAACTTGTTTGACTCCAGACAGGTCAACAGCGATCGAATTCTTCAAAACAAACGAATAAATACGCCACCGAATGTATTCCAATATTAGTAAAACATTTAACAGAACAACACTAATCGAGTGGGTTTTTCACAACAGTGCAACGCGATAGGCACATAAATGTATGTGCTAACACGTCATGCGTGCCCGGCGGAGTACAGGGCGGCGGCGGTAATCCCCTTAGTGGCTAACGAACTGGCCAAGTGCCGGACAGATAACTAGCTATTCCACTTTAGGCTATTTTCAAACTAGTTACTCGGAAATCCTCGATTCACAACTATTTCGCATTCAAATGGTGATTTATCTTTTAACATATTTCAGCATGTTACTTTAATCCCTTGCTCAAAATGGTACCATTTTAAGAACCGGAAAGTGAAAGGATAAGATGGAAGTTATGTAATTGTTCAGAAAGTATGTTTCAGATTGAGATAAAAGTAAAATTATTTGTTCCAAAAGCATGCTATTTTTATCCGATTCTCGAAATGCTAACATTTTGAATAGCAGTGAGCGAGTGAGTCGCCGCTTAAATTATTTCGAAGGTAAACGTTTTGTATAGCTCATGCCTTGTTTCGTTTTATTATTATGCCCAAAGTTTGATCAATGTTTTTGATACAAATATATTCTAGACCTCACTATCAACTTTAAATTAGATTCACATAAATTAAATGTAGTTGATATATATGGTATAAAATTTATACTATGTTAACTGTTACGATTGGATTACCTTTAGATAACATGATTCAAATACATACATACATAGATTCACGCCTGTTTCCCAGAGGGGTAGGCAGAGGCTACGGATTTCTATTTGCTACGATCCTGACACACTTCTCTGGCTTCATTCAAATACATTGGTATATAGTAAGTTAGTAGGAACAATATTATCCATACCAGAAGAAACAATATTGTCAGTTTACATACAATACCGAATAGGATGGTGATACTACTACTAACACAGGACATTGTGAAATAGGACCTATTTCTCAATCCACAAGTAGCTTTATCTACAAGAGAAACCTATCGTCATCATTTTTATTTAACCTTATAAGAAAAACACACCATATTTTGGAGAACCTTCAATTGATTTTTGTAAAACTGGACATAAGTAAACTTAAGACTGCGCCGAGCGAAATGTGCCAAAACAGACGGTCACAGTTAAGTTGATAAAATCAACACTTTTTGTTTAATACAAATATAAAATATACATTTACCATAACAATTAATATTTTTGCTTACAAAATTACCTAAATTTGCACGAAAAATGCATAAACGTAAGCTCGTGTTACGTGATTTTTAGATTATAACAGTAGAAATCTATCCTATTTTACAGCTTAAATGAAACATAAATAGTTATATTACAATTTGTCCGTCCCAAATATTTAAGTTATTGGTTGACAATAGAGACACATATTTATCAAAAAAGCACTTCAAATCCTCCATACAATTTTACTATGTCGCGCGCCGATTTGAATATCGAGCTCTGTCATTCAGTTCAACCGCGTCTTACGCTCGGTGAAGTCTTAAGGGGACCAACAGTCCTGTCAGAAATATACGTATACCAAATGCAGTTGCCAAAATGTTTTTGAATTGGTATTGACAAAACACGGGGCTCGTCCAATAACAACCGATCGCCGTCTCAAACGACTTGACAATATATCCCGTTTCAATTTTGAATGTGCAAGGAAGCTCGGTAAAATCGACGATATAGAAAGGAGATAGAAACCAATCTGACATAGAAAGGAGAGGTTATAACTAAAGTGCATATTGTGACATGAATACCATCGAAACAAACCTATAAAATTGCAAGTTGAAATTTAATGTTACTGAGAAAGGGGGTTAACGTAAAAATGTATTTGGACGCCATTCTAAAAAATATGTTATGTATATATATATATATACCTGTAGAAAAATGCACACCAAAACAATTTTCTGTGTTATTTTTAGGTATATGTCTGTTTATGTGTGTGCCTGTTCTGGCATCGCTGACGAAACGTTTGGCAAGCTACGTATCCTCTAACTACAGTCAGTAAAACTGAAGCCATGTAAATTACATAGTGTGTAAACTGTAGTTCGCGTGATGGAGATGCAGATATATGACCAATTGTAAAGGAAATATTGAAAAAGTTCTATAGCTACTAAAAAGATTTTTAATAAAAAACGTATTCCTATTACTTTTTAATTTAGGTGTTATTATCATATGTATTATAATATAATTAAATACCTCCGATGAAAACACTTTTTGTTAAATATCTCTAAGCGACTAGCGCCTATATTCTGCATGCTATTTTATGTAAATACACCTTACGAATACACTACGCGAATGCACAGAGATATCTAGTACGCATCCATGCATGAGCAGGGTCGTTGGTATATGACTACTATATCCGTCGATCAATGGTGCTAAGCAATCGTTATCGTTCCTCATTGGGTCGGGGCTCTAACTTTATGACATAAAGAGAAGTTCACACTATCGACCTAACTGACCTAAAACGTATAATATAGCAATAAATTATTAGGATGTTAGTAAATGCTTGGCAGTGGTCTTAATGTAGTATCAGACATATCACATAGGGCCCTACCACCACTTTTAAAATAATTGTTCTTTTACGAACGAGAACATGACATAGCTACACTCTCTGAAATGCGCTATGTCATTGCATGTCATTTAAAATTAGGATATAGTAGTAAAGTACGTGAGAAAAGACATGAGCGTATTTAAAGGAAGACAATAAATTCGAATTATATTGTCAAAAATAAATTAATTTACGAAACATTACATAATGTAGAAGTTATAAACTTTGAAAGTTATTTAATATAAAATCTGTCCTTTTTGTCGCTAAACGGTACCGTATAATCAACTACTGTCAATAATTACGCGCTAACTCCTTACGTCAGAGATGAGTAGCGCTGTCTTTGTCTAATTATAAACATAAATCCATTATATCTTAGTAATTTTTCAAGTAACCTCAATTTCGTTTTTACCGTTTACTAAAATTATGTTTTAGGCATGTAATAAACATAAAAATAAATAGTCAAGTGCCCTGTTATCTACGGGTAACGACTGCTACAAAATTATGATCATACTTCAGAATCATAATAGCGTATTCCATAAAGAAAGTAAACCTAATTTATATCATCGAATTTAGGGTTCTTAATATATATTTATAAGAAAGAACGGCCAACATAAAGGTTTTAGAGTTAAATCTGAACTAATAATAATACTAATTCACATTATAAATGCGAATGCTTTTACTTTGTTTATTGAATAAAAAATATTTGAAGACTAAATTATATCGATCATCGTGAAATTTCGCATACACGTTGCCAGGTTTATAGAAAAGGACACAGGGTACCCTTCATCCAGATAACGTACTGTTCCCTAGGGATAGCTAGAAACCTGATAATATATTGATATAATAATACTATATTTCTACTACGGATATACGTAAAACATTATTGTATTTCGATTTTAGAACAATAAATAATTTGAGTCATTTCATTTATAAAGTGAATGAGTAAATTTTGTAATGAGTGATGTGTATTTAAATGAATTAATTAAAAAAATATATGTGTTCATCTTTATATGTCGCTGTCTGGATCTATACGCATGCACCAACTAAAAAGGTATATTTTTAAATCGTTTGCATATATGGTTGTAGTGGATACTTAACTAGCAGGTTTGCGTATGTAAACATACTATTGTGTGTGTGATGTATAGATATAATGTATAGCAAGTAAGTCCTATATAAAAAAAACTATAAAAAACAATTGGTCGTTCTGTATCGAACATTAGAAAGAGCCACAGTATACCCACAACGTCATGCAGATATATACTATACTACATAAAACAAAATGGTTTTCTTAAATATAATAAGATAAAATCTAGGTGAAATTTTTAATTGAATCCTAAGCTAACAAATTGTAAAATTCACATCAAAAACCAATCAGGAAATTTTGTGTAAACTCAAACAAACAAAAACACCATAGAAAGAGCATGATTTTGTATTTAATGCAATATTTATTGATCAGTTGAAGTGATTTGTTATTAAACAATCTTTCATGTTCAGACACAGTAGCTTTACATAAGCAGTACGGATACTAAACTATAGATATTTGTATACAGGGTGATTTTGAAATCGTGTAATTCCTTTTAACCACGCATTCTACTGGTGATATAGAATAACCCTGACCATATTTTTATTTAATTAGATTTTTTTTTTTTGAAAAATTATTATTCCGTTTTTTTCGTGAAATGGTGTCAGATAGTCATATGTTAACCAACCGAGGCAATTTTAATTTTTTACTAATTAAAATAAAAAAACATATTAATAATTAATGTCGTAAATAATAACGGGCGGTCCTTTTTATTGCCCCTTATTATTTACGACATCAGTTATTGTTATGTTATTATTTTTAAATTAGTAAAATATTAAGATTGTGTCAGGTGGTTAAATGACTATTTGAATTCATTTCATGAAAAAAATCTGTACTCTCATTTTGCCGAAACCATTATTCTGATTAAGAAAAAATATGGTCAGGGTTATTCTATATCACCAGTAGAATGCGTGGTTAAAAGGAATTACACGATTTCAAAATCACCCTGTATACTTAATTTGTTTATATAATTGTTTGATTGAAATTAAACTACTTTATACGGATTTTATCGCGATGTGTATTTTAACACTATCATAACATAATCTTGTAATTATTAAACTACTATTGTTAAACTTGTCTATTTTAAGCTATTTAAAATACTAAACTATTTAGATTTACACTTTCTCCGACATTTTGCTTGCTTTTCAGCAGCAATAGTCACGGGAAGACCGTGACCTACCGTGACCGTAGTTTAATTTCACTTAATGTTATCTTATATATAAAATTTCCGTGTCACAATGTTCGTTTCCGTACTCCTCCGAAACGGCTTGACCGATTCTCATGAAATTTTGTGAGCATATTGAGTAGGTCTGAGAATCGGCCAGCATCTATTTTTCATACCCCTTAGTGATAAGGGTTGTCCAACCCTAACATTTTTTTAAAATCTTTTGTTCGAAACATTTTTTTTATGGCAAAACAACGTTTGCCGGGTCAGCTAGTTATGTATAAAACATAAAAATGTTGTGCTTGTAGCGTTCTACTATGTAATAATTTTTAACATGTGTCATAGATAGTACGTGAGGATACTGCTCGGTGTTTCAAGAAGCATGAAATTCTTAAAGTAATATTTATGAAGCAATAAAGGGACATTTGAGATATGTCTGGCTGTTGTCCTGTCAGTCGTGAACACCTATCATGTGACAAGTATGAAGTAAAACAAGTTAAATTGATATGTTGACGCGTGTTTAGATGAATTTATTGTCACGATTTTGTCTTTATTTCTTACACTCTCTTTTTTTTCGATGTGTGTTAGCATCTATTTATTGATAGCCCATCCAATAATGTTACTTATATAACTCCACCGATGGCGTAGTAGTTTATGTGAAGTTGTTACAACGTCGAATGATATGGGTTCGACATCGCTCGGGACACAAAATCGTGTGATCAAAAATCAGTTGTGCCGAGATAAGGTGTCCGTTGTTATTATGTTTGTAAAATCCCCAGCAACACAGAATTGATAACTACAGCGAGAACAGTCTTTTAAAAAACGAAAAGCTTAGCTTAAATTAATTATCTTAAATTGTGATATAATTATAAATACTTCATTAATTACGTAAAGTTAATTTGTATCACTTTGTTTTCGAACAGCGGGCCAATTATCGTAATGAAAACTGATAAAACTTGGGTGCCTAGCCAGCTAGCCTAATAAACATCAAATTTTGACTAAATTGCAATTTATGTAGGTATTCCAATACCATTTGACGTTTATTTAATTTAGGAGAAAATCGTTTATGATGTTTCTGACACTGAAACTAGATCGCAATCTATATAGAACAGTTTAAATTACGAGAATATAATTGGCTCTCAAGCATTAGTTTTATCAGTACAGGTTGATTATCTACTAAAAACACGTCGCCAGAAAATATCAAGAACAATCATTAAATATTTACTCAAGAAATCTGGAAAGTATTCAAGTTAATAAATAGCATTTAAAAAAAGCAGTGGTTACTCAATGGGGAGACCAACAGACTGCAATGCAGAGGGTCTCGGGTTCGAACCCACGTAGCGTACCTCTGACTTTCGGAAGTTATATGACTTTTCGAAATTATGTGCGTATTGATTGATAATTATCGCCAGCTCTGTGCCTAGTCAAGTCAGGCAGTCGTTATTGGGAAGTCAGTAGCCTATAATATCCAGACACTGGTCTAGCCTTAGGGAATCGTTAGCCTTCGTGTTGCGAAGGCCAGGTGGCAGCCGCTCCGTGTAAAAACTGATATCCAATTAAATCCGGTTAGACCAGAAAAGCCGATCCCAAGTGACTTGGGAATAATAAAGGCTAGGGAGAAGAAGAGAAGAAATAGCATTTATAATACATTTTTATTTATAGCATACTATGCGAATAACACTATAGGTTACAGTCAACCATTCCATAGATGTTTTTCCACGTTGAAAATTATTTATTTAAAACGATTGTAAAAAGCGCAGTCGTACACTAGAAAATAATTACGATTAATAAATATGACAATACCGTTTTTTGTATGTTTTAAAAATAATATAAACAAAAAGCATTTACTACAATTAGTATCTCCATTTCCAAATAAGTACCCGAAACAATCTGACAGCTATTTCAATAATAGCATCTAAAAACAGCTTCACCCAAAAGACGCCAGAACAAAACATTTCGCAATAAAACGGGGCAGTTGAACACAATCAAACAGCCAGCACAATGGCGGGCAGTAGCTAGTTACCGAAACTTTATCTCGTCCCATTCCGGTTTGTAAATATTAATTCAAGCAATTTGCTAAATTTGTCGCACGTTAATTAAATAGTAGTCGCACCGTAATACGATAAATAAATCGGACCGATAAATACAGGCCGCGGATATAATTGAAGGGCCGAATCCTGACATCGGCACGGTAGGTACATAAGTAACGATTGGCTATTGTGCCACTGACGGCAATCATTTACGAATGACGAATTCGTTGTAATACCCACCTTTGTGTTTGTCCTATTGTAGATGCAAGATGGGTTTATTAAAAGTGTTTTATTTTTGTGTTCCGGTGACAGATTAATACGTGCTACATAGAAACAGGTATTAATTTGTATTGTTCTAGACTTTGTTGAATAATTTTGACGGGTAATAATTGGAATAAAATAAGCGCAGTAATTACTAATGGACTGATAAATAGACTTAGTACTGTTATACAAATACGGATGCAAATATTCCTCATGTATACATGACACACAAAATGACATCTGTAATTCAATTAATTTTATTCACTTTTAATCGAGCATGAAAATATTCGAGCCGTTTGTAAACACTCATTACATCGCTATGTTTCTCTGTCGCCGTCATTAACAATGTGATATTCATAGTCTCCTTTATATAAATAAGTTGCGTTATAAAAAGTGGGTACTTGTATAACTTGAATGGCTGTAAAAATGCATAGTATGCAAAGCCAGAGCCGTTTGCCAGGGTCATAAACTGTCCAGTTTTATGATCTCAGTGAACCCCACTCACTGATATTCAACCGTATTGAGTACCTAGAAGACGTTCCCTTGTAATTGAAGCTGTTTCAAAAAGTAATTTTGTATATAATACATGCCTCCACCGACGAATACGGACATGCCGCCTCTTATTTCAACGATGTCACAATTTAAAACAGTTATAATTAGCATCCAGTTTCTATGTTTAACCACAAAACAATTATAGAACTAAATGTATGACGACCACAATTATAATTTAAGTATTTCATATTCTCTCTCGATTAGTTATTATGTGGTTATTCCATTTAAATTTGAATGGGCATGTCAACAATAGCAACTGTTTGATTTGGCATATTTACTATGCGACATTATGTGCGGACGTGACTATGCTTATACCAAATGTAGCCAGATTGTAGTAAATATATTGCCATATAGAACTCCCTCTCTCTATATATATACTCAATTCAATTTAAAAATAACTTAATCTAGACAATATTTAAAGTCAATAATGAAATATGAACCTCGTGTTTTTACATTGGAGTAAAGATATCATTTGAAATAGCTACCCCCGTACTGGGAATCATATCTATATTGCAAGGGATTTAAATAGTATTAATATAACTAAAACAAAGAGCAAACAGTCCTGAAATAAATACTTGTAGTTCACACAAATATTTGTCTAGTATGCGAATCGAAACCACTACACTCAGAGGCTGCCAGGTAGCAAGGTGATTACCTCAATCACTGCGCGATCCGTGCATACGAACCAAATATAACAGGAATTCACATTAAACAGCAATTTATTTTTCCTGTTTTTATTGCATAATATATATATATATATACCAGGATCTGTATACATCGTTTATAAAAAAGGTATATCTTGTACCGCCTCCATAGTTATTAAAATAATATTTTTGTTACTAAGGAAGTACTTAGAGATTTCATTTTCCATTAGCGCCGCAGAGCGTGCACCAAGAATATCAATTTATAATGTACCCTACATATTACATTGAAACTTGCATCCTGTTCAGCTCTGAAAGCTCCAGCCCCTTCAGACGGTGCATTAAAAAAGTGAGGAAAATAAATGCACATCTCAGTACGTACCTTAGTTCTTATATTTGCAGTTTAGCAAACAAGATTGTTTAAAGTCTATTAGAGTAGCATATTATTGCAGCTTCTAAATAATCCTACCTAATATTATAAATGCGAATGTGAGTTTGTTTGTTAAACTTTCACGCCTTAACTACTCGACCGATTTTCATGAAATTTTGAATACACGTTGTCAGGAGCGCCGAAAAGGACACCTTTGACTACTGAGAACGAGAGACAAGGGCAAAAGCTATTCGACAATAATGATTACCATTATTTCTGTTTATAAACTTTCCAAGGGTGAGTATTTCCATCTCAGCTCATAATAAAAAATAATTCTATCATTCTCACCAACTAAGTGCTGCTTTTTCCTCTACTATATTATAAAATGGTGGCTATTGGATTTGCGTTCGAACTGTCGTTGGTAGATCCCACACATCGCACTACCGACAGTAGCAGAAGGATTGACAATTACTAGTTCATACTACTACTTCTTCTTAAGCTGTCCAGCTAAACTGAAATATTGGTAATTTGCAAAAAAAAAAGGTAAGTTATCTAAATCCCAACTAATATTATTGATGTGAATGTAAGTTTATTTATTTAATTATTTGTTACGCTTTGACACCTAGCTACTCAACCGATCATCATGAGATTTTGTATACACGTTGTCAGAAAAGGACATACAGTACCTTTCATCCAGAAAAAGTATTGTTACAAACCTACCATGTCCTAAATTTACGCGAGCGAAGCCGCGGTTATAAATGCAAGTCATATTAAATAACGTTTAAAGTTATATGTGATAGGTAACGTAACGTTCCATTAAAGCTAGTGATTCATTTCGTAATGCTTACATAACATTTAAAATCAGAAGTGGATTTCTTGTGGATTTTACAAATGAAAAGAAATTACAAAGGCAATGTCTTTTATCGAAATAAAACTATTTTCTATATTATACTTTTCGAGATGTTTCGATTGCTTTTCAGCCGGCATGGTCTAAAGTGGTGGTGGTTTTTTTACTACTATGCTTTGGAATTACTTTAGCATTCCAGATATCGATATGAACATCACCTTAGCCAACCCATGTAATATTTTTAAAGAAAAATAATCTGTTCTTACGATAAATATTTATATATTTAGACATCATAAATATCGTCTAATATTTCTCTTGTAATATCTTTATAGATGAAGTGAATAATATAACCTTCTTTTCTACATAACGTAACCATAGGTCACTTCACCATACAAATGTGTTTAGTGACCGTACTATGTAATGATGATGTAGGCGAAATCACAATATTGTATTACAAACTTCACGAGGAAAATCATTGGATGATTTATGACAATATATTAACAGAGATAACTCCTCACATAGTCATTCATAAGTACGCAAAATTGTATTACGATTCGTTCTGCCATTCCGAAGATAAGACCACACTGACAGACAAACAAACAAAGAAATTTTAAATCTAGTTAATGATTTTGCACAAGTCAATTGACCGCCTGAATTAATAAAAATATTCATCTCTATTTAGACAAGCGCTTTGTTTTTAGTTACATAGATTTTACAGTTCATCATTTCAAAGTACTAATTAAACTAAAAAACGAATTACAAACTACAAATTTAAAAGTAGCGTTTCAGTGCTATTGGGGAGTGTCCTAATTGAGATGCACATTAAGCAGATGCTAAGTAAGTGCATCGCCATGAGGCGACAATATCGTCTAGTGACAATATGGCAACCTCTTCTTAAAGCCAACTTTAGTTTAGGACCTCATTGCAGAAATAAATATAATATCATCAAATTATCATCAATGCATAAATCAAATATCGATATCTCGTAATTCAGTAAAAGGAAATACATCACACTACTATCAATTTATTCCTACCAAGTGTAGTTTAGTAGTGTGAAAACGATATTTTATAACATAATACACCATCTTTAGAAAATAAGTTTCCAGTATTCATGTGTGACTTCAAAAAAGGTACTTAAACTTTTTTCTAAAGATGGTGTACTATGTTATAAAATATCGTTCTCAAAAAGGCAATTATTAATAACAGTGAAGACTTGAGTTTCATGTCAGTTATTTTCCAACTTACTAACGCTAATGATAACAAAACGTCATAATTTCAGAACCAACCAACCAATCTTGTGTCTTTAAAACAACTCAAACAGTTCAAACAACACAAAGTACTTGTGTAATATCTCAATGCGTTTTGTTTATACAATTTAACTTGTACATTGTTCAGCATTTATGTATCTTTATATAATGCCTGTGTTAATTAATGTATAATATAACAGCAAACTGTATAAGTGTAACTAATAAAGTGTAAGAAGAAGCGAGTCTCTTATCTTGGCTGTATAGATAATTAACTATGTAGCCCATTGTGTAGTATTCTTTCACAGCACAATATAAACACGATATATATATATATAAAGGATACATAAAACATATGTACATACATCTATATGTCCAATGCTAAACCAATATTTAAACAGCCCTAATTATGTTGGGTATATTTCATTTCACGACAACCAAAAATATTTTAACAAAACTTTTATCAAATCTATGAAATGCGTTGAAAGTACTTGAAGGCATTTAAAAGATTTAAGAGTCTTCATAAATTGCGAAATCAACATTTTCCTCATAATAAATTAGGTTTAAAACAAAAAGGTTGTCTGAAAAACGTTTTGTACTCTAATTCCTGCTTTCTACTTCTTTAAACAGAAGTAATCAGACTTACGGCATCTTGATCAAAGAGAAAGTTTTACAAAGAACAGCGTAACGATAAATTAACCCAATGCCGAAACCTTATTCTCACCTTAATAAATGTCATACTTTTAGTAGGCTGCCTGAACATCATTCCCGACGTACTTAAGTCAATTTTGTTCACAATCCAATTGCACTTGTAAAAAATAACTTTAGACACTATCCACACGTGGCAACAAAAGTTGAAAAATATTTTTAATATTAAAATATTTTCGTTCACTTTTCTTTCAATGTTAGTAACAAGTAACAACAATAATTGTTTATTTAACGATGTTAACTAAAATTAGTTGCGAGACAGAGACACGACAACCCACCGCCGCTATGTTTCAAGACTAAATTTCCGCCCGCCCAAAAGGCCCGACGCGGTACGAAGGGGACCGAACTCGCCCGACTCGAACCCGATTCATGAAAGCCACTCGATGAAGTGGTAAGTTTTTACGACTACCCGTTGGCGAGCGTGGTCGGGACCAATATAAAAGGATGGTTTGACACCTGTTTCTGATTATCTTCTTGTATTTGTTTTCTTTTATCTTTTTGTCAACATATTAACATATGTGTTATTGAAATTTGCACCGTTTCAAATATATAAGGCCTTTTCATATGAGCTAAGTTTCATAAAATTTAATTTTATGTTTTACAATATTCATTAAAAGCAGATAATTCTTTTCCATTCCTTTAACAGTGTCGATGCAATAACTTAAATCACCATTAGTTCACAATCACCATTGTTTCAGTCTAAACTGAAACTTCCCTTAAAGAAAACGACTATTAAACCAATACGAACAACATTCATGACAGCGGTAAATGGCTATAGAGAATCGCTATTAATCTTCTTGCAACGTCCAGAGATGGTTTGATTTTAACCGGACTTGGAAACACGTAAATCTAATTAATTACAAGCGTAGAAGAACCATTAATCATTTCAAATTAATTCCATAACTTCTTCAAAACATGCCAATGTATCATAAAAACCATCTACATAAAATGTAGAAAGGTAAAACTGTCCAATATCCCGCTGAATCCCAGGTACGTGTAAATAGGTAGAATATTGCATTCAGAACTGCAATAAAATCGGGATCATCTGTTATGACTTCTCTTGCAAACTATAACAATGGCATTAAAATGGTCCACGTTTTATATGCAACTGGCATTCCTATGGCACTACTAAATGGAGTAAGCATTCTCTTAAAATTTTACTCTCGGTGTTCTAAAACAATTGTAGATTACGAGTATCTTAACCTTGAATAAAAAGCCTTTAAGAACTTGCTAAGAGTTCACTCGACGTCGTACAATCGGTATGTAACTCAATAACCTTAATATTGACTTTGTAAAAACACAAAAAGCTTTTACGAATATCAAATACTTAGTTATATTTGTACCTGCAGATTTAGATTAATATTAATAAAAGGAGTTTGCACATCCTTTCTTGCCAAATTAAAGTGCTAAAATAAACGTTCACCGAAAATTATCGTTTTACCGAAGTTGAAATTTCTTTTCGGATAATTTTATCCAAGTTGCGCGACCGTTCAATCAACGTCTGCTAGTTATCTGACTTTTTGTACTTTATTAGTTAATCATGTTTTACCCCATCGATCAAACTACGCGTCTCACTACTTGACATCTATAACTAGTTTTGATTACTCTATAACTGGAATAATACACATTTAATGATGATTGTGATACATTTCCTACTGCCTCGAAGGCGTAACTGTAGTGAATAAGACTGCTGTGCATGAAGTTTCAGGTTTGATTAACGGATGGTTCTAAGTGTTGTTGGATTTTTCTGCCAGAAAATTCTCAATAGCGACACGGAGATTTATTATAGTATTAGTATTTGTTTTTATTTTTCTAGTTTTTATTATTGTTTTGCTTTTTTCTTGTTTTTTATTTCTTCATGTTTTGGGTGTACCCTTTTGTGTGTCAAAATAAATCATTTTCTTTTCTTTTCTTTTTATTTCTACTCTTTAGGTGATACAGGCGTGAGACTGTGTATGTATGTACTAAATCAATTGACTCACATAATATGTATGCACCAGTTTATTTATCCAATATACTATTTAGTTGGTATTGTGAATTTGTGAAGTCAGTGCAAGTGTGACTGACCATCATGATGTTCCAAACTTAGTTTCGAGTAGTAGCTGAAAGAAAGGTTCAACTCGTCTGCAATGTCTCCGATCAAATCGCTCGTTCCCTGCTGGCTGTCACAATCATGGACAGTCGTAATAGGAACCAGTACTCATTAATTGATCTGAAGGAAATTCTGAGCGTCTGAATATCCAACGATATCTGCGATATATAAAATCTAATGAATTGTATCTTATCTTATCTTATCTTGATCCGGGGGCCAGTCATTGTAGCCCGGCGACACTTCGACCCAGTGGGATCTTTTGTGTCGGCCCCGAGGTTTATCCTTGAGCTATCTCCCTATGAATATACTGCATCAGTCGCAGCGTACATTTCAGAGGGAGAAGCCTGAAGTCTTCAGGGTTCGGATATGCCAATCCCATCAGACCTATCCTTAGTCCGGCCAACGCGTCACATTCACACAGTAGGTGTGATATGGACTCGTCCTGTTCACCACAGGCTCTGCAGATCGAATTGTTTGACAATCTCAATCTGCACAGGAAGTCGATGAATTGTATAACTAATAAAAAGGATAAGAATATTATGCATGGTTAATTATTACCTGCAATGGCCGTCAGGTTAATTAGAGGCTACCGCACGATCTCGTTCGAGTCAGCGAGCCTCCTCGCCGGATCCATGCCCTGGGACCTGGAAGCGGCGCTTCTGGCTTCGCTCTACCGTTGGCGCCAGGAGGCGCTGGCTCGAGGCGAAGGACCACCTCCTCCCGCTCTAGAGGCGGCACGGTCCGAGCTCCGCCAGGTCCTGGTGGAAGAATGGAGGAATCGACTTGTGCACCCCAGTGCCGGGCACGCCACGATCGTGGCGGTAAGTCCCGTGTTTGAGGAGTGGCTGGAGAGGCGGCATGGCGCCCTCACCTTCCGGCTGACACAGGTTTTGACTGGCCACGGTTGTTTTGGCCGGTTCCTAGGTCGTATACGCCGGCAAGAGACGTCCGGTTGTCACCACTGCGGCGACTGCCGCGACGTTGTAGAGGATACGGCGCTGTACACTTTGGCAGTTTACCCCGCATGGGCATCGCAGCGCCGTGATTTGATCGCGGCAGTCGGATCGGTTGCCCTCTCGCTCCCGGCCGTAGTTCAGTCTATGGTCCGGAGTGAGAGGTCGTGGAACGCCGTCGCCTCCTTCTGCGAGGAAGTGATTTCCATCAAGGAGGCGGCGGAGCGGGAGAGGGAACGTTTAACCCTCTCCCCAACCGCAGAGCCGGGCGCCGGAGGGCGCGCGATGACCTCCAGCCACCCTGAGGTTTGACCTGGGGGTGGCGGGCTTTGTGGGCCTACCCGCCATCCGTTCAGCACCAGGTCCGAGAGGCGGCGTGCGTGTTCCCACGCGCGCCTCTGTGTCGAGTCCGTCTCCTCTCTAGGGGGGAGACAGTAGGGAATTTTTTCGAGTGAGTCCTTTGGGTAGGTCTCTTGTGTAACCTCGGCGGGGTCGCGACCGCATGCGAAAGCGATTCGCGCGGCCCCGTCGATAGTGGTTTTGTCGAGGAACACCGTGGTAGGTTTAGTCGGTATTCCGGGAGGTACTTTCCTATTATTCCATCTTTCTTTTACCCGGCGAGTCCGACATAATCCCACCGCCCGCCCCCGCGGAGGGATATGCATCATTGCATTCTGCCACGTTGATAAAGCGCCTGTTAGACACAGATTATGCCTAATAGGTTAATTGCCTATGTTTGATTTTGTACATTATTTTACACACGAGTATAAAATTAATATTTTAAATTTAGATATAAGAAAAAGTGGGGTCGTAGTGGGATGTCTCTTTATTTGCCTCGCAGAGCTGCAGTTAAGTAGCGGTTACGTAGTTCGTATCATGCATCCTTTTTCTGTCATTTGACAATTACTACCAGATATGAAACGCTTGAAACTTATTTATTTGTGAGAAGATTTGTTATTTGTAGTTGGCATAAATAATAAGAATATAAGGCAACTCACATTTAAAGTCCCATATATAAAAAAAATTAATGTTATTCATCAGAAAATAAAAAAGCAACAATTTGAATAGGTACCTGATTGCCCTTTCAATACGACAGGCCTCAAATCTCTTTGCAGAAAGTTTACAACGCTAGCTTAAATCTTATGCGGAGATTAGAAGTTAGTTAATATCTAATATTCGCGAGCTCCCGGTGAAATCACACAGACATTATACCAACTTATTAATTACAATAATAAATTGTAATAACATTAATAAAATGAAATTTGTATTTTAATATTAAAATTCTATTTGTTAACTTGTAACTCGCTTGGATTCCCTCAGGAATATACAAAAAAAAATTATTTTCTAATCACAAAGTAAAATACATAGGACGCAACGGGATTTTAGCTTAAACTTGGAATTTGGATCTTAGCTTGAGAAGTATATCTACGGCTCCGCCCCCACTAGAATCTAGTCAAGCAACCTTGTGTAGTGTCTATACGGTGAATAGACTTTCCAAATGACGCTACTACCAGTAATATTTATTTAGCACTGTCACCAATATGTTTCCTTTTTTATAAGGTCAGCTACGTGCGAGTGATACCTCTGGTGTCAATCTGGCTTGACGTCTAGATGCTACAGCAACCGCTAACCATCAGGTAGACAGTATGCTTGTTTAAAAAATAAAGCAAATTGCTTGATAACTGTTAACAGTTTATATATATGCTGTCTGTCTTATACCTGCGAATTCAGACACATTTTATTTTAATTACTATTTTTATAACAAATTTTCTAACAAACCGTAAAAACGTAATAAACAAGAATAACTTTAACACTTTTGTTATATTGATAGGGATTTTGAAACAATTATTTGCATAAAATGGAATACTAAAACAAAAACTATTGCCTAAGATATTATGAACTTTAATGCCTTCTTTACTCTTACTTTCACAACTTTTTCGATCGACCGCATATGTGTGCAATGTCATAACTAAATGTTGGGTACCTACATTTAGTTAGGGTATTATAAATATACACACAAAACATTAATGTACAGATATTACCTAAAGCCTAAGTATGGGTTGTAAAATGTCCTAACTCTAATTGTGGAAATTTTCGTACCTCGATAAAAGCCACAATACATTGTAGATTCGTAATTTACCGCCGAGCTTATGTAGTGACGGCAACACTTTTTTATATAAACCTGAATAAGTAAAATGGGTCATGAATCTCCTCTAATATATCTTTCATAGTAACTACGAGGGAAATGAAATGCTTGAATATTAAACGAATGAATTATGTAAATGATGGGTTATTGATCGACCATAGCTTTGTTTAACTAACAAACATCAGTTAACGTCGTTAATACGATAATGTATATACATTTTACGAGAATGGCAGAACGGATTTACCGCTCATATTTAGAGCTGCCCAGTGGGGCAGCTCTAGAGTTACATTCATAGTGATGAATGAAACTCAACCCAATAGAAGTGCGATCTTCTATTGGATAGAGTTACATTCATTCGTTAGTTTTATTACTTCGGACTGTATACATGCAAGCAGGCATGCTGTAAATAAGAAATCCGTAAATATTTTAAGTGAGGATTGAAATGGTGGTCAATAATCTTTCTTCTGCCCCAGAAGTATAACGACTCTTTTTTACAAAGTCGACAACGCACAAAAGATATCACTAGTAGCCGATAAAGTAAAGTAAAAACATACGCTTCAAATTTGGAACCCTCTCTGTTATTGAAGTTGGTTAAGAACGTAACTACTATTATCATAAATCAAGTTTAAATTAAGTCAGGTATTTCCTTAAGGTTAAAGTTTATTTCATACAATTCCAATAAACACAAAGGACCGCCAAGATAATTATCGTGGAAACAAATTAAGTACCCGTTAGGGGTGTAGCATAAAAACTATTAAAGTTTTAAGTGTGTGAGTTAGAAACAATTAAAACGTTATAAAAATAAATAAACGTCCCTAAAATGTATTTTTACGACGACAACAATTACTCATAATGGAGTAAATGCCTGACGTGTTGGCCATAATCTGGCGCTTATGTTTATGTAGTTCTGGGTTAATTTCTGGGTTAATTTACCGGGCTGAGTGTAAAATATTATTACATTTTTCAGGCAGTTCTCAAGTAGCAGCACAGAGTTTAGGACTATGCCCCATAGTCCGGAGTATGCTTAACTTAACACAGTTCACGAATATCCTTGGATTATTTAGAAGCTCCTTAACAAACCTTGAGCTCTGATGAGCCGAAGCAAAGAAGCACGCAACAAATAGATTTTCGAATGAGACCTGCAGTGCGAGTATGACGTTGCTTTGCCACAGGTTTTATATAAAGTCTTGTCCAGCATAAACAAACATAATTTGCAGTAACTCATAATCAATGCACAATAGGCGGTAAGTATTGAAATTTACAAATATAGACATATGAAGAAGCAAGACCTTGATGCGAAAAAAGAAGATCGCCATTAATATCGAAAAAAGAGAAATACGAAATGTGAATGTAATACTCCACTGTCTAACCTATCGAGAATAGACTGACGTGGCATGCTACAAAACAATTATTCAATCATAATAGGATAAGTTCAAGTTTCTGTTGTGAAGTCAGTGAACAAATTGTGTTTGATCAAATGTAAATGTTCTATTGCCGAGAATTTCTCACAAGAAACTTCTTTTTGAGGAAACGAGTGCTGCTGACGCGTACCAATTTGTATCTGGAGCACATTTCATAAATATCCATTGAATATTCAGTGGACAAAATTAAAATACGCGACAATCAGTCGTAATTTTTTATTGATAGAAGTTGCATTATACATTCATAACTGTTTTATAAAAAGGTAGGCGTAATCCACGGATATCCACTTGCTACGATCCTATACCTCTCATGCTTCATTCGCTCGCATTATAACGAGCACTATTGAAACTTTATTCATCTTTAAGCTTAAATTATGGTAAAAGAAGCATTTTAGTTTACCTGCTCAGCTATTCATAGTCTATTTTGTACAACTATTTTCTATACTTTTTATACGATACGCTGAAGGCACGGGCACCCGAGCTTTTTATTTTTTATGTTTATTTCAATATATATCTACATACACGTATACTAATGCTTGAATAAATCTAAGGGAAGTAATACATCGATGTGTATTACACCCAATTATCGCCAGATATATTTTAAATCTACGTGGGATTTATGATTTTGAATGGGAGCAAGTTTCAACTTACCGTGTACGTTTTCAAACTCTATGCTGCTACCGAGAATATCATGATATAGAAACCATTCACAGTTTGGCCGAGGACCACACTTTACAAAGACAAAGTTTCGCCACTAATCCAACGAATATCCATCAGAAATGAACAAACCTATTGCCTTAAACTCAATTTAATTTTATTGTATGAGCGCAATACTGTAAAAATTCTATTTATGCTTAGAATTTCTACAAATCCGCTGTGAGAGTCCAGATAACAAACGAAAAAACCCTCTTTAAATAATGTTTCGTATTTGGTTGGCAACTCCGCAAACAGAATGCAATGCGGTGGGCATTACACAGGGTAGGTGTAATTGTGTGAATATTTGCGCCGCTCCACAAAACGTTTGTGTGTTCTAGTGTGCGTGTATGCTTTATGTAGACAACATCAGCATACCCTACTTGACTACTCACAACATTCCATACATAATGTTGATGTCTATCAATGGTAAAGGCCTTAAAACAAGAATTTATTCATCGAAAAAGGTATCCGTTACTTTCAAATTTATTCTTAGCTTTATTAAAATATACTTTCCTTCCGCAAATTCGTGGGTGGGGGAGGCCTTAAATCATTTTTCCGCAACTAGGTGGCTGGTGTATACCTACCTATTACGTTATTGTAGCCATGACAGCACCCGTCTGCTGAAGTAATGGGTTGGTCCGGTTCGTTAGCCCGATTCTGTCCCCCTCTCTGATTTAGCCGCTGCCGTCCATCGGAATATATGACCCCTTTCTCTCTCAAATAAAACAAAAAACATACTTGTTAATTTGAACATTACGCATTAAAATGTACAAGTACAAATCTGCTTGTGAACGAGTATAATAAAAAAATGAATTACGAAATCCTATAATATTATTTTACAAATATTTTATTGATTATTTTTATTAATTAATATGCGTGATAAGTATTGCGTGAAATAAGCAGGTTATGTAGAATGATCATGTTATTTTAACAACTTTTATTCAGGATGTTAAAGGGAGAGAAATCGGGAAATTGCAAATCGTGTAATCGGCTACGATCGTAGACATTTGTAGTTCACGTAGCGTAACGTTTATTCCCGTAGAGCTGCTACGTCGTAGCTGTGTTAATTCAGTATCTAATAGAAGGAAATGACCTACTCAGTGTTAGTGCTTTAAAAATACGTTGTAGAAATTAACTTTGCAACGTTATATTATGTACTGGAATATCGACCATCTGCCTCATTAAAAAACACTTAAAACAATAAAATACTACTAAATTTTAAGCAAAAACTTGCGTTAACTTAATTATTATGTTGTAAAAATAGTAATTGCTGTACTTTTTCATTGTACACGCATAAAAGTATGAGATAAAATAGAAACTCTTTTTAATAGCGCATAAAAGTACATGTATGTAAGATTAATATTTTACGCACATATACGTAAAAAGTACATTAACTTGTTTTTACATTTTATGGGCGCATTTATATAAAGAAGGTATACTATTAAAAATACAAACGACACTACGGGCTTCTTTGAATATTAGTAGTTTATTACAAAAAGCAATTCAAAAAACCTCGTTGGTGCCGTGACATAAATTAACCCTACGGCTAAACGATCTTCATCGGCTTCGATCCCCTGATTTGACAAAGTGTTTTCCTGTTGTTAACCAGTATCAACACAAAATCGGGATATTTGCATGGTGGAACCCTACTACATATTTTAATTTTGTTAAATTGATACTATATATTCTTCATCCTTCTTTAATATTCAAGCAGCAAGTAGCATCTTAATACCAAATTCTATCAAAATACCCTCAACGGCTTTGTTGTGACAAACATTACAAACTCACAGAGTTATTTTGCATTTATTACATTGCATTGGTGTAAATTTTGCCACGTAAGACATTTTGAGACTATAAAACCTAGCAATACTTTTAATAAAACGCGTTTCTATTTTATCAATTTTCCAATTCCAAGTGCACGTATGAGAGAATTAAAATACAATCATACTATCAGAAAATAACACTACTTTAGTAAGTACTTGTTATTTTCTTAAGTTCTCTACTCATTTAAAGATTGCGTTTCTTTGAATAAGCAAAACTATAATAAAAGAAGAGCTATAAAGTTTATTCCCATCTGCTTGAAACAGTAAATTATTTTCTTTTTTAATTATGATTATGCCCGTGGTTGGTTAGTACAGTACTGTTTTTGAATAAAATATAGCCTATGTTACTCGGTGATAATATAGCTTTCTTATAGTTTGTTAAGGATACGGCGCTGCACACTTTGGCGGTATGCCCCGCCTGGGCATCGCAGCGCCATGTGTTGATCGCGGCAGTCGGATTGGTTGCCCTCTCGCTCGTAGTTCAGTGTATGGTTCGGAGTAAGAGGTCTTCGAACATCATCGCCTCCTTCTGTGAGGAAGTGATTTCCATCAAGGAGGTGGCGCAGCGGAAGGGGAAGCGCTTAAACCCTCTCCCCAACCGCAGAGCCGAGCGCCAGAGGGCGCGAGACGACCTCCAGCCACCCTGAAGTTTGATCTGAGGGTGGTGGGCTTTGTAGTTCTGCCCATCATCCGTTCAGCACCAGGTCCGAGAGGTGGCGTGCGTGTTCCCACGTGCGCCTCTGTGTCGAGTCTCTCCCCTAGGGGGGGACAGTAGGGTCTTATGAGTGAGAAATGCCAAATTGGGTGGGTCTCTTCGTGTAGTGCCGTATGAAACGGCAGGCCTAAACCTCGGCGGGGTCGCGACCGCATATGCAAGTGATTCGCGCGGCCCCGTTGATAGCGGTGTAGTCGAGGAACACCGTGGTAGGTTTAGTCGGTATTCCGGACGGTCCATTAATATTTCGACATCTTTCTTTACCCCGGTGAGTCTGACATAACCCCTCCGCCCGCTCCCACAGAGGGGTATGCGTCAATGAATTCACCCACGTAAAAAAAAAGTAATAGAGTATATATATATATATATATTTCAATCCTTACAAACAACAAACAAAATCTTTTTGTTTTTTTAATGTTATAAAGATGAGCAGTTTTCTGTTGTAAATTTTTTTAAATGAGATTAAAAGCTATAATGCCATGAGTCATTTATGAAACTCATCATGACATTAATCCTAATAAACGAGTTAGGCAAATAATAACCCACATAAAAAGTAGTAAGTGTTATCTATTTAATAATTACACTTAATTTATTTCGATACAGACGATAGTGAAGGTTCGATTTCCGAAAAGTGTTATTAGATATTCCTGTTAGAAAATTCTGAGTAGCAGCATGGATTCTCGAAATCTTCCCGTTAGATGATAATGAGCTAGTTTCGGCGAATCTGGGTGTAAAACACCTTCGCCTAACGTTTCGGGAATATATAGGTATACCTATAAGTCATTGTTACATGTGTAGCTTCTGTCGATTCTTGGAATGCCATACTTAATTAAAAACCCTATTGTGCCTGGCCGCTTGTGTGCCGCTGCAAAACTGTAAATGATTACCTTCTGATTGCTGTATTAGGAGTATCACTTGTGCGTTGCTGATCCCATAAAAAAACGTTAAATTTTGGATCATCGGTACGAAGTAGGTGGTGAAGCGTTGAAGATTCTGACTTATCGTGTGCAACGAGGAAACACTATTGCTTCTGAAAGAAATTTACGATTACCATTGCTCGACGATATTTTACCTCGTTAAATATTATGTTTTTATTTTCACGAGATTTCCAAAGTTTGTGGTGGTACACTAAATGGTATTATCCTTTTGCAATGAAACAGGCATACATTATTAACACGCTTTTATTTTTAATATAAAACCGAATATACATGTCTGTATATCAATATGAAAGACAACACAAAAGACCAAACTATAAGACTTTATAAAACTACTAATATTTGCCCGCAGATTTTATTATTATTATTTCTGTACCCTTGACAAAGCGTATGCGAAATTTTATGATAATCGTTTAGTTAAGGCGTGAAAGCGTAACAAATAAACAAACAAGGAAACAAGGCACGTGTTTCCTTCTTCCTTCAATCTTGGGTCCTTTAAGCGGGGCGTGAAAAAGCACCTTCTCAGGCCGTCAAAGTAGAGACCTCAACATCGCCTCGGCTGCTATGAGGACGATGTGGAGGCCACTGCTCTTAGACCACACAACTGCTTACCATCAGGCGGAGTGTGGTCATTTTGACGAGCAAAATAAAAAAAATAAAAACTATTAAATAAACAACTTTCGCATTTTAATATTAGTTGAGATTAGAATTAGGATGCTTTTGATCTTCATATCTGTTTGTTTGGCTTTATGCAGAAACCACAAAACTCAAATTGGCGTTCGTTTTATTTAACTCCTTGATGTGATTGCAGGCAAACTATATTCAGAGCCGAAGAAGTCGCGGGTATTATCTAGTTTATATACATTTGCTAGCAGCGACTAGATTCATTTAGGACATCATCATTAATTTAGATCTTGCCATGGTTATCAGAGATTCGAAATTTATGTGTCCCAATTTTGTTAAACTTTTTTGTTAAACGTATAATAGATGCGATATTTCTTGGTAATAAATATTTTATTCCTATTATTATAGTAGGTGGGTAGATAGGTACCGTGCAATGAAAAAGACGTTTGAACCCAAACAATTTTGTGCAACTTTCTAATAAACTAGTGTAACATGTAAGTAAAGTGCATCTATACTAGTACGTAGCAACAGCATTAGATACCTACTCTAATTACTATATTACGAGTCCTGTAGTATCGTAAAATCTTGACTCTGCGATTCGACTCTCAATGTATGTAATTCAACAGACATCGATCGAGCGTTTTTAGAACAAAAAACTTGTATCATATCCCCTCAGCTGTCAGTCTCGACATACGAGGGGTTAAAGCCATATGCAGTGTGGGACCATTGCATTCGAATCATGCAGACCACTTTTCAAAAAGTTACGTGTGCTTACTTTGGCTTCTTAACATATAGTTGAGATTGCTATGTTTGTTCGAAACCACCCACAACTTTATCCAAAGGTTAATAAAAACAATAAATATATGCAGAGGGATTTTACTAAATTAAGAATAGAAAGATGTAGAAGTACACTTCATAAAAATAATAGCCGAATGATGATTATCACATATACCTAGACAGATAAGAGAATTCCCTTTACATAAATTTAAAATTAGACATAAGTCATGACTTCTAGAAAATAGTTTATATAATATTGAAGAATTTTTTAGCTATAAGAAATACATACATATTATTGATATCTTAGGTTTTGTAATGTGTAAAAAAATTATAGTAAATAATGAAGTAAATTAGTAAACCACCTTTTTTTGTATAGGTACCATGTCTCAAGCGAATAAAGATTCCTATTTCTATTTCTAAATGTCTGTATTCACCGCGAGCGTTAACTTCATAACTCTGTAGAAGCACGTCGTAGTACTGTTATATAGAAACTTCACCTGATGGCGGTCTTGCGATTCGATTCATGCACGGGCATGAATCGAATCGCAAGACCGCATTCAGTCATTAGTACGGACTAATGACTGAATGCGATACATAGATAACCAGAAATATTTAAAAGGAAGTGATGAATACGAATGTGAGCAAAATCTCTTTGAATCACGTGTAACAAAATCCATTAGACCAACTACTCCCATTTATTCTCACCTATCGGCAGCTCTGTTCAAGGCCTTGATGTATGATGCACTTTAATACGAACCATTCAAAATACACCACATTTCAAACCAATTCACTTTTCTTCTTTCTTTATTTAAATGGAATGAAACTAACCGTGCACGAGCACGCTTTTCAAACAATTATATAAATTATCCTAATCTATCAATTGAAAAATTAGCAGAATTATTATATTATATTATTATATTATATAGTAGCGGCGGTAGCCCAATATATAAGGTATTAGACTTGCAATCGAGAGATCGCGGGTTCGAATTCCATCCATTGCCCTACCGACGTTAACCCACTCCTAACATAAGCATTCTAGCTTAGCTTGAGGGTTAACAAGAATACTAGTAATTTGCAGCCCAACTTGCTAGTTATCTTTAAAATAAAACGTACGATCTCTTGATTCAGCAAAGTCTTATTAAAATTATCTGTTAGAAGTTTATTACAAGTTCTATATTAAAGAATAATTAGTTCGCTAATGTATACGTAAGACTTAGCTGGTGAATTGTAGTTACAATAATGCAATTTTATTAACACTTGTAAAAATACAAGCGTGATTCTACGTATGACGAAAATGCCGTTTGTAGTACGATCATTCAATTTAAGAATCGGTAGTGTGCTTGTGCCATGGCGCCAACAATCAGTTTTATATGCAACACAAAAACTAAGTAACAGACAGCTAGACACGTACAATATCTTAGGAGCAGCCTTCCCACAGGAAATCGCAAATAGCGAAGCGCTGGTCGCCCATTTAACATTTTCTGTATAGGTACAATTTTAGTGGGAAAAAAGACAAGTCGAAATAGACAATTTGCTATCGTTAAAATTCCCTTTACGGCGGGCGGGGGAATTTGAAAGGGCTTCTTAAAGCCCGGATTTACAACGGAAAATTATATCTAAGTCTCTTGGAATCCGTCCACACGCGAGATGCCGTTTTAATTGTGTTTACCGAGACTTAGTTAGCAAACATTGAGCTACTTAATTCAGGGATATAGGGGAACGGAAGTCTTTTATTACTTCGCGCTAACAAATTGACAATGTTCGTATTACGGAATGGATATTAGCAGCTTTCGGTGTAGCATTCTTATTGTGTTTTAAGTTTTCTTTCAGTGGAAATCGCCAATGGCAATTATGCCTTAATAAAACTTAGAACATTTTGTTATTAAGGTGTTTATACACACGAACTGCTAAATGAATTTTACAGAACCAACAAGATACTCGTTACTGATGTGATACTGTTAGAAAACCGTTTATTCGCAGATGTCTGATACCGAGTCTGGCATATGCCAACGCTGTTCTTTAAAATAATAATATAAACCCTCTATATACACTGCAGGTACCACTGATGAGCACAAATATTTTCACAAAGTAAAGGACTATGGCCTAACCATTCTCACACTAGGAAAAGTCCTAATGTGAGAATGATTACGCTATAGTCCTTTACTTTGTGAAAATATTTGTGACCATCATATTTATCTTAAAATATTCATATATGACTAGCCTTGTGTAGGTATTTTAAAGAAGGACTAAGCAGTATCTTCGCTTGAACTAGATTTTTTGGGCATGTCAATCTAGCCGAAAGTCCACCTTGTGCTGTGTTCTTACGCTCAATGGGATTTTTAGATTTGTTAAGCAAGTGTAAGTGATGAACGATTCCTGTCCCTTGCGATGGCAGCATAATGACTCTCTTTATAAAAAGTAAAAGAGAGGGAGAGAATACTGAGGTAATGTTGCTGACAACCATAGCAACGGTAACCACATACCATCACACCTTATGCTTGTTTAACTACCTCGGTAGTATAAAAAGAACAACCATGCCTGTATTACGCGTTTTTTTTTTAATAAATCTGCTCTTGCTGTTCTAATAATTCCTGTGTTGTGGGAAACTTTACAAACTTTTAAACAAAGAACACCCAAACACCCACATTTTGTTTTCACATTAGACATTCGCTCTTGCCTACTATTAATATCTATATAATTCTGTATGTAACGAATTATTAAATCAGTAGAGTCCTCTCTTGAGCGTGACATCAAAGCCGAGATGACATATTTAATTATTCAACACTCGGAAGTAAAATATCCCATATACTTGCGAAAGACTGTATCACTAATGGCTCTTGTATAAAATGTGGAGAATGTGAGCAAGTTATACAAGTTCTATGTGTAAATTACCGACGCAAGCACACATAATTGATATGATTAGCTAGCGCCCGTAGCCCGCGAAAGTAGCTCGCGTTTGATGCCCTTGCCAGCTACTACGCATCATGTACTCCGACTACATGCATAAGACTAAGACACAATGCCATTTTGGTGATAGAAGCCTGCGGTCTACATGGTGGTAAGCAGTAATCATGTCTGCATTCGCTTGGTGTTGCAGAAACTATGGCCCTTGGCAAAATTAAGCTAATTGCAGCCTAAGGTAGGTCTATTTATAAAAAAATGAACGGATGATTGTGGCAATTTAAATACGCAAAATGGAACCAACTCGTACGACGCCAGCATAAAATAAAAGTATATAAAGGTATAATATTGTCCTTTGTTTACGCGAATGTTATTCATTGAAATTAAACTACTATATACGGATTTTATCGCGTTGTATATTTAACACTCTATTACATAATTTAAAAACTATTACACTACTATACTACTATTAAACTTTACTAATTTTAAGCTAATTAAATTATTAAAACTATTAAAACTATTTGTATTTAAGTTTACACTTTCCCCGACGTTTCGGTTGCTTTTCAGCAGCCATGGTCACGGTCCGTATATAGTAGTTTAATTTCAAAGTATATAAAGGTGTTTCCTACCTACCTACCTACAACTCGAACTTACATCTCTTGGTGTCACTTGCTGTTATAGTCTACCTTATTTATCAGATATATTATAGATTATCACACCAAGTGATGGGAAATAGGAGCAAGTAAGATACTAGTACCGTGACCGAATATGCCGATACGATAGAATGAAAAACCAAGTTCGCATACTCCAGTCACCTGCATAACTACAATTCAGGATAAAAGTTTACATCCAAGATAATCCGCTTGCTAAACAAGTGACGTATTCTAAAACCTCACATCGTAAATAGTGGCGTTATGTCCTTTATTTCGACCCTTTTAAGCATAGTTTTCCATGGAGCAAAAAGGCAGGATACTCCAAGGACACATCGATAGAGCACACTAGGTTGACACCTCAAGTGTGCTAAATGGTTACACTGATTAATGCAGTAATCATAAATTCATTATTGCCTTCAACTTATTCCTAACATAAACTTTGAACACACTTGGATATGCATGTTAGTTTAAGTGATCACATCGCTATAACAATGTGTGTGATCCACAGATAGTTGTTCTGCGTCTTATTCTTTATCCGTTGCTAAGTTTATAAACAGCAGTTCTTTGGTGTAGGAGTTCCATTTTAAAACAAATTAAGAAATTCGTGTATACCTGCAGCCTCTCGATCACTAGTCCGACATGTTAGGTATTAATCTATAGCCGCTCTTAAATCGAGCTCCTGCCAAACCACGTAAGATTCGGCTGTAACTGTGTTAGCCGCTTTGATCAAGTCTAAAAAATCATCAATTGCACTGTGGCAAAGTAACATTCAGCCAATTCTGGTTAAACTGGCAAGCCGATTCCAGCAAAGAGAAATAAAAATGCTAGTAATAAAATTGCTTCGGCCAAAACTCGTGAACATTATAAAATCTCTCAGGTGTACAGTTTCTTGCGACTCTTTCCTTCACCGTTAAAGCAAGCGATAATAAATTTATATTAGGTATTTTTACTAGAAAATTCTCAATTGCAGCTCGTGTTCTTGGATATTTCTTGTAGAACTATTTTAATAACTCAAGGTCTGAAAATGTTCCCGGAATACGACAATAGGGCCTACGAAGCCAGCGACCATTATACAAGTAGTACCTAAAACATTGTTGATGAAATTGCTGCAATCATCACATCCACACCACCGGTCGCTTAGTCATTGAAGAAGTTTGGTTAAACCTATGCGGTATTACTGCTCTCAAACAAAAGTACGATATGGGCATAATGTTATTCCTGATACAGTAAATCCCTTAATACGCCCCCCAACAGACAGTAGTATGTAAATAAGATATTCTCGGCACGTTTCCCTTGCAGCATCAAAGTGCACCATATATCTGAATAATCTAATAAACGATGGCTAGTCGGCATATTCGCCGTACGACAATATAAACGCACTCAGACGTCGAGATTCACTCGAGGGTACTTTTACACAATTTCCTCGGCATACCCTTTTCGCTCGACACTCCACCTTTTTGCCCCCTTAGCCTTAGCACCTCTCTTCACCTTTTTTATAATCAAAGAAGGCCAAGTACTTGTATTTATTGAACACATCTTTACATAACTCGTATTAAAAGTTTGCTGTGTCAATATTAAAACGTCACCTGGCTTACTTATTATCAAACTCTAATATTGTCTTCTGTTTACGCGAATGTTATTCATTGAAATTAAACTACTATATACGGATTTTATCGCGTTGTTTATTTAACACTATTACATAATTTAGAAACTGTTACACTACTATACTGTACTATTAAACTTTACTAATTTTAAGCTAATTAAATTATTAAAACTATCAAATCTATTTGTTTTTAAGTTTACACTTTCCCCGACATTTCGGTTGCTTTTCAGCAGCCATGGTCACGGGGAGACTAAGATGGTAGTTGTCTCAATGTTCCAGTGTAGTTATTTCAAAGTACCCGAACATAATTTAGTTATTGGTGTTTCTATTTACGCAGAATGAGCTCAAAGTATCATGAAGTCTAGCTGTGGTTTGTTTCTTCTTGGGTTTGACTATTTGAAGTACTGGATCCCAAGCTGGTGGTACATTCCAACCATCTTCTCTATTGAAATTTGGATGTTTTTTGATCTCAATAGCCTCGCGAAGCATCCTTGGTAGGAATCGGTGTTCTTTAGCGAGAATCTGTGGTTTGTCACATCTCAGGTAGTGGTTGGTCCCCTGTTGTACATGTTCACACACAGCAGACTTCAACGAGCGTTTGTGTTTAACGTCAGCTATGTGTTCTTTTATGCGGGTGCCTATGCTTCTCTTGGTTTGACCAATGTATGAGAGTCCGCAGTCACAATCTATTTTATAGACCCCTGCATCTTGTAAAGGTAATTGGCACTTGACGGATGGTAAAAATTGACTTATCTTCGTTGGCGGCTTGAAGTATGTGTTGATTGAAGCTCGCTTCAAGATGTAGCCAATCTTGTCAGTGACACCCCTTACATAAGGCAGTATAGCAGGCTGGCGCTCGACTGTGGCTGGCTTTTCTCGGGATCTGTGACAGCGGCGCGGCTGTTGGAGCTTGTTGTCTTGCAGTATTTGCTTGACATGTTGAAGCTCGGCGTCCAGGTGTTTCTTGTCACAGATCCCGTGGGCTCTCTGAAACAAAGACATTCCCACGGTAGCTAACTGTTTAGGATGGTGGATAGGTACTTAAACGGTGAATCTTCAATCAACACATACTTCAAGCCGCCAACGAAGATAAGTCAATTTTTACCATCCGTCAAGTGCCAATTACCTTTACAAGATGCAGGGGTCTATAAAATAGATTGTGACTGCGGACTCTCATACATTGGTCAAACCAAGAGAAGCATAGGCACCCGCATAAAAGAACACATAGCTGACGTTAAACACAAACGCTCGTTGAAGTCTGCTGTGTGTGAACATGTACAACAGGGGACCAACCACTACCTGAGATTTGAGAAACCACAGATTCTCGCTAAAGAACACCGATTCCTACCAAGGATGCTTCGCGAGGCTATTGAGATCAAAAAACATCCAAATTTCAATAGAGAAGATGGTTGGAATGTACCACCAGCTTGGGATCCAGTACTTCAAATAGTCAAACCCAAGAAGAAACAAACCACAGCTAGACTTCATGATACTTTGAGCTCATTCTGCGTAAATAGAAACACCAATAACTAAATTATGTTCGGGTACTTTGAAATAACTACACTGGAACATTGAGACAACTACCATCTTAGTCTCCCCGTGACCATGGCTGCTGAAAAGCAACCGAAACGTCGGGGAAAGTGTAAACTTAAAAACAAATAGATTTGATAGTTTTAATAATTTAATTAGCTTAAAATTAGTAAAGTTTAATAGTACAGTATAGTAGTGTAACAGTTTCTAAATTATGTAATAGAGTGTTAAATAAACAACGCGATAAAATCCGTATATAGTAGTTTAATTTCAATCAAACTCTAAGTCAAAATTATTTATTTCCTTGAAAAATAACAATTTTTTTTTGGGGAAAATCTAAATATAAAATATGTTTTATGGTATACCACTACTACTAACATTAATTATTTCAGGAACTTATTAAGTATTGAAAAAGAAAACTCAATTTCAGCGGTAGAACTCAAGCTTCTGGGCACTCTACAATCGCCAACAATATCATAAAGTGAGTCGTCAAAATGATTAAATCTAACGAGTCGTATCCATTTAATAACAATGTCTTAGATTCATAAACAAATACTCGACATTTAAGAATCAAGAATAAAAAATTATATCAGAGTTCATAGGGAACCTCTTCGGCTAAGCTATAAAAAGCAGTCATTATAAATAAATTTTTAACAAAAATTATATCCAATTTGTGTTATAACTAAGTGCTATTATATTGGAAACATAAACAATCAAGCTACCACACTTCAAAGTTCTAGCACATAAGACACCTTTTTGCTCGCGTCTCTGTGACAAGTCACGGGCTATGATTTCGGGTTGTGTCAAAGACAAACACGGGTGGTAAACGTGCGTGTACAAAGCGATCCATTCAAAACTCTTTTTAAACATCACAAATATTTTGTTCTGCCATAGATGTATCACGTCACATGTGCAAGTATTTGTTGCACAGTGTGCTCGGTGAATTTGTTCTATACTGACTCAATGTCACACAGCCTAAAACACGTTTGGGCTGTCTATACACGAAATAAAAAATAGGTTGACTTGGTATTGGTTTCCAGTTTGTAGCTGTGTGTATTTTTTGTTGTTTAAAAAACACACACCGGCTTCTGAAAGACTAAACAATACAGAAACGTGTTAACAAACTGTCAGCTGCTGTGATTGGCTAACTGGATTGTCAACAGTCAATCAGATCACATGACATTAGTAAGTTTGAAAGACAAAATGTTCCTGTCTTTTTTGTTCTAACAAATCTAAACAGATTGTCCCTTTTCAAAAATATTTTAATATCATTGGCTAACAACGGTTTTATTAGGTATATTATTGTTATTGGTTCATAATTGTTTGTTTATTTGTTTGTTTGCTACGCTTTCACGCCTTAACTACTCGACTGATCATCATGAAATTTCGTATACACGTTGTCTTGAGTACAAAATAGGATATAGGTTATCTTTTATCCAGAAAAAGTGCTGTTACTAACCTAAACGATATTTACGCGAGTAAAGCCGCGGGTAAAATCTAGTAGTATACAGAGTACCCCAGAAGTCGACGTCAATCCGGAATCAGGTAACAGGCTAAGTTATAATAGCTATCAGACTAATATAAAAAAATCTAAAATACGTATTTTAAAAATAATAGGCATTTTAAAAAAGATAAAGAAATTCTACACCCTTTGACGGTCTTTTCACTCCTGTTACTATAGATATTAACATTTTGTAATTTATTTTTGTTATATAATCTTGAATGATAGAAAAAAAAACGAGAGCCTAAAGAAGCATTATTCGAAATTTACGCAAAATCGAAATAGGCGAAAAAATAATCAAAAATTCAGGATATACTTAGATATTTTGATTTTTTAAGATGCCTATTATTTTTAAAATACGTAACTTAGATGATTTTATTTTTCTGATAGCTATTATAACTTAGCCTGTTACCTGATTCCGGATTGACGTCGATTTCTGGGACATTCTGTATATAAACTACCTACTTTATTTTAAAATTAAAACAATAACGTATAAAAACCTGCAATAGCCACTGTTATATCACGTGATATCTAAATACGAGCGGCAAAATGAGTGCGGTACATCTAGCATCCGGGAATATACGCGTGATATTATTATGTGAATACATTCCACAAAATATGAATTAATTATAACATAGAGGTGGAAAGGCCAGTCCTTGCGGTTTTGTTATGAGACAAGTTGAAACTTCATACAGCGAGTGAGTGTACACTGATACCTTTGAAGATGCCGAGGTGAAGTGACAGGGTAGGTGGCTATGTTTGATTTTGTACATCATTTTAAACACAAGAGCAAATACCAATCAAAAGATTATTTTTATACAAGCAAAATCAGAATTGGTTGCAAAATAAGGAAATTATAGATATTCATTGAAATTAAACTACTATATACGGATTTTATCGCGTTGTTTATTTGACACTTTATTACATAATTTAGAACTGTTACACTACTACTACTATTAAACTTTACTAATTTTTAAGCACACTGTAACATTATGTCAGTCTGTAAAACCGTCCGCCACGCATCCACACATATACGGTACAGCTACGCACTCATGACCAAAGCAGCAGCCAGCGCACACACACACGTATGGCTAATGTCTGTTAAATAATTCGTAATACCCAATCAATATTTAGCACAATCTACGAATAGCTTCTATGGCTAAATGGCTGAATCGTGGCGACAGGCGGCGACTTGTGAGGGTTTGATGCACATGCTCACACGATGGCGATACGTTCTTTTTGAATTATTAGATATTTTGATAAAATTCTTTTTTACAAACATTGCCCAGCGAGTGTCTTGTTCTTTTTTGAGTTTTGAAAGTTTTGGCTAAACTAGGTAATGCCTTACCTAATTTAGCTTAAAATTTGTAAAATAATAAAAGAAATTGATTATTTAAATTACATAATTTAAATATTCATTCATTTATTTTTATTACGTCGTCTAAATTAGCCGTAGACCTGACTTGAGATGGTTCCCAGTTCAATACCATTTGTCCCCACAAATTTTCGATGGGGTTTAAATCGGGGCAGGCCAATCAATAATTGTCACGTCTACTTGGGTTCTGAGCCAATCCTGAACTACACGTGCCTTATGCACTGCACAGTTACCGTACACAAAATAAATGTGTTCGTGTGGATATGCCACGCGCACTGTGGGCAACACCACATTTTTTTAAATATCCATGTAGTCGTGACTGTTATTGCGAGGTCCTACTTCCACCAATTCACCGGGACCCATCGACGACATTCAGCTCCAATAACCGACGGTAATACGCCCACTAGTTCTGACTAGCAATACATTTTCTTCGAAGAATTGTTCTCCTTTCTTCCTCCATAAATTTTTCACCCATCCTTATCGTATTTAAAAGATTTTTCGTCAGTAAAAATGACAACGTTGTTTAACCAGTCAAAATTTAAATATTCCCTGGCGAAGTTAATTCTCTTCTGACGGTGCACATTCGACAGCATAATTTTCCGCGCAGGCCTCCGACATCTCAAGCCAGCTCGCAGGTGATTCCGTACCGTTTGAGTCGTGATACCGTGTGCTGCTGCAGTCACACTGGTGTTAGCAAACGGATCGGCGGTATGAAGAGCTACAATCTCTCAATGCCGAGGTGAATTATTTGTAAAAGCCACAGCTGTTGGACCAGGCTTAAGACGCTTCACATCGCCTGACTCCACGTAACGTCTAATCCAAGTCCGAACAGTCTTCCTCTGTAATGAAAAAGCATACAAAAAACATTAAAAACAATCATAATATGAAAAAGCAACACGCACGCACATATACAATACTTTAACATTCAAAATACCTAATGACATCAATAATTTCTTATACTTTATGTATTTTAAATAACATTATATTATGCTCCAATAATATAGCTAGTTTATTAAGACAAAAACATATCGTTACTTATTGTAAATATAAATTAATATAAACATGTTAATTAGTCACCCATCGAAAAATAAACACATTAGATTTTCTATTGATTCCGGCTACCAGTGGCCGCTGTGCATGTTTAGAAATTAATACTTATTAACTTTATTATTACTTACCGATATCATCAATCGTCTTGCTATTTCGCTGTTCGAAATGTTTTGTTGATGCAATATAACGATTTCAGCTTTGTGGAACACTGATAAATGATGCATATTTTAATAAATAACTAATGAAAAAGATCAAGTAGAGAAAGTATCCGTAATAGTCTCTAACGCAGAGTGATTCACGATTCAACAATTAAAGCCGTGAAGGAATCTTAAATATATGTGGGTAGTTTGCTTTTAAACGGATAAATACGTAATATAAGCCCAAAGACCTCGTAGAGGAAACGTATATTCTAATAGAAATAAATATCATATTATAAGTGGGTAGTTTGCTTATCAAAGGACAACTAAAAAATATGAGGCACAAGCTGTGGAACCGTATGTTTAAAATAATAAATAATTTTAACAAAAATATCTAATAATTCAAAAATATTGTATCGCCATTGTGTGAGATTCGAACCCTTACCCTTAGATGGCGCTAGTGTCCCAACTAACAGTATTGCCGTTCCGACATACATTATAACAAATTTTAGCTTTCTGCACTCCTTCTCCAAATCCCCTTACCAAATCACTCATCCATCCGTGCGCATGATATGCTTTAAAAAGGGTATTAAATGTTCTCCTCGCGTATTAATAAAATATATGGATATTATCGCGTCTAGAACATTTCCAGACACGCAAAAGTAAAATACATCCATATCCATTCTTCATAGAATCACGCTCACTCATATAATTTGCCGCCATATTCTTGGAGTATTGGCATTTACTAGAAAGAATAACTATAACTTTGAAATAACTGAGAAATTATGCAATGAAAAACTTTCTAGGAATTTAATTTGATTAGAGACACTTTTATAAAACTTTAATAAAGCCATAATTAGACATTAAAATATCTTAATAAAACACAAGCTTTAGCCTGCGGCTTCACTCGACTTTGTCAATAAATTTCTATGCCTCGAGAACACTACTTTTTGCCTGGATGAAAGGTACCCTATGTCCTATTCTGTACCCCTAACATGCCATTGCATGCATTCCATGCAAAATTTTAGTAATTTTAAGTAGGTCACGCCTCCGGGAAAGGGTAACAAACAAAAAGACTCACTTTCGCATTTATAATATTAGTAAGAATCTGAGTAAAACTAACCAAGGGTTTCTCAATCTAAGCCTCTGTATATTTTTCTTCATGACACATTGTTTTCTTTTTATTCGAGCTTCACTCTATAATCGCACGGAGTTTGTGACTTTGTCAGCTCGATAGATAAAAATAAAACTTTAAACCTAAACCAGGTTTCATCTCTCCCATAATAATATCCGCGTAAATAACACACACATAATCTAGTTTGATATATCGCTGACGAATATGTCTAGAGTAATAGGTATGGATGTGTCATCGCCTAGCCCCTCGAGAATATAAAGGGGTGATGATGACACATAATGTTCATTTAAAAAGGGGTTAAATCGGTCCTTTCATATTATTAAGTGCTAAACTTTTGAAGCAGTCGTTTGACCAGGTGCTGTTATAGTGTAGTTGATTGACGTCACTTGACAACAGCAGCCGGTAATACTATTCCAGTGTACTGACAAACGGGTTCAGAGAATTAACGTCAACTGTTTGTATTCAACATTGATAGAACTGATGAAACCATAAAGGCATGCTGACGCGAAGTGAGTAGATTACCCTTACTTCCTTTTATGGTTGGTTAAACTGAAAAATGAAAGTAAAGATCGTTTTTTATATACTGTATCTAAAAGCACCAATAGTCCAGTGGAAGACTGTTGGACTATTACGCAAAGGTCTTGAATTCAATCCCAAGACACACACTCTTCCTTCCTTGACTTCACGAAGTTATGTGCGTAAGTAGCTAAGTATCCACGGTTTGACGGGGAATAAAAACATCACGAGGAATCCTGCATGTCTTAGAGTTCTTCATGATGTTTTGGAATGTTATATGGAAGTCTGCCAACCTACACTGGGCCAGCATAGTGGAACTCGTCCCGCACTGAGAAGAGACACAGCTCTGTATATGCTGTTCCACTGGTAGTCACATGACTACCAGTGGAACAGCATATACAGAGCTGATATTATTAATACCTATATACATACATATAGTATCATTGTTTATCTCCTGAACTATATTTAGCTCCGGAACTATATAACAAAGAAGAGGCTAATAGATTATATCGTCTGTCAAAATGTATATGAACTATTCGACGTCGATCGAAAGCAAACTTGTTGCACTTTTACTATTACTAATCAAGCAGTCTTTTACGAAGTAATTTAGTCTATCTACACCTAACGTCCTAAATAGTTCACACCGTGTTTAGTGCCCTATTTAATTTCGTAAACAATTAGCAATCAAATTACGTAACACATTTAGTTACAAAAAGTTATTTTGTCCAAACGGAATAATCAATTGAGTTCTACATGCATAAACAAACGGGAAAATTGTCGTGTACGTTCCGATCGCGTGACAGAAAACATCGTAAGCGTAACTATAATAAAATGAGGTTACGTAAAGATATATAAAACTAGCTGCTGTCTACGGCGTCACCTGTATGACGTCAAGACACATTTTGGAATACCATATGTTGTGAAGGTACAAGTACTGTGTACAAGTATTGTATCAACTCTAACCTCATAATTTTGCTTACGTCTATGCTCGCTCGGAACACAGTACTTTTTTTCTGGATGTAAGGTCCTATGTCATTTTACGTAGCCCTTACAACGTGTACCTATGCAAAATATTATGATGATCGGTCGAATAATTAAGGCGTAAAAGCGTACCAAACAAACACTTTTGCATTTCTAATATTACTTAAGGTTATATATGTACTACTTCAGCCAATGGTCGATAGAGATTATCCTAAGAATATTACCTCCAAGCTTCGATAAAAATCATATACATACATATTATGTATATAGCTTGCTGAATACTATGGTGAAGGAAGGACAAACAGACGTAATAATTAAAATAAATAAAATAAGAACAAACAAACAGGCTCGCATTTACAATATAAGTTAAGATTAGAATAGTCAACATATTATAGTCTGTTATCAACCGGGAAGTTGGCTCGTTACGGACGTGACGTCATTGTACAAGAGAGTTACATGTTACCGATAAAGTTAACGACAGTTCCGATTTAGTACATCGAACACTGATTCGACAATCGTTACGGAACGTGTGCTCACACCCGTCAGGTACTGCAACACTTTGCGACTTTGTATCCACGTTTCTACCACTTTGTTTTGAAATCCTGTGATTTGATACACGAATTCTTGGCAAGGCAGGTTGTTTGTATTTTCTTAATGTAAAAAGTATATAATTCCTTGACTCCTTGACCTCACGGATGACATGGTGTTTTAAGCGGTTGCCTCGCCTTTTCTACTACGCCGACAGTTGTGGGTTCGAAACCCCACCCATATCACACATGATCCGTGGGGACATGTATGATTCACAAATAGTAGTTCCAAGTCTGGATGTTCTTTGTGTCTGTTGTCCGAATGTTTGTAGAATCCGCCGTAACACAGGATTTATTCCGAGACGGGAGTAGTCTTTTAAAATCAAATAAAAAATCTATTTTTTAATCTTTATGTATAGCAGTATTTATATCTTTTTTTTTTTTGCATAGGGGGGCAAACGAGCTGACGGATCGCCTGATGGTAAGCGATTACCGCCGCCCATGGACACCCGCAACCCCAAAAGAGTTAAAAGTGCGTTGCCAGCCCTTTAAGAAGGAATGAAGGAGGGAAAGGACAAAGGAACTGGATAGGAAAAGGATCGGGGTAACTGGGCCTCCGGCTCTCTCACTCACCGATACGAAACGCAACAGTACGGGTACCGTTACTTCACGCCGGTATTCTGTGAGAGGGTAGTACTACCCCGGTCGATCCGGCCCAGTCATGCTGAAACCAGCGAGGATCTACTGCCTACCAAATCTATCTATATTTATATTATTTTTGAGTCTCATAATGTGTTTAATAACTCGTATATTGTAGTCTGTCATTAAAATACGTTTAGCAGGTACGAGTTAGAGTAACACTAAGTAGTTAATTTAATTATAGAATCAAATAGGCTATTATTAACTTCATATTTGTCAGTAATCATTAAAATATGTAAATAGATCCAATACGAATTCAGACTACCTTTATTTTATATTTTGCTTTCTGTTATTAGTTGATTTTGACCTGACTGAAACCATTACATATATAAACAGAAACAATAAAATATTAAAGTGATCTAAAACCTATTATAATAATATTAATATAATAATATTCTACCACATACACACAACACCATCTAGCCTAAATATATGGATAAACATACATATATACTTTTTTTGTAAATACATACATATTATACATAGAAACACCTAGACCGAGGCAAACATCCATGTTCATGCACACAAATATTTGACTTGTGCGGGAATCGAACCCGCAACCTCAGGCGTGGCAGTCGGTTACACTAACCACTACGCCATCGAGTATTATATTTTATAGCTACGATATCAGAGCGATTTATAGAACATAGTACAAAACATATTTTATTACCGCTCCTTTTGCATCAAAGATTAATACAAGTATTTTATCATTCATCCTGGTCAAAAGAATTCAATTTGTAACACGAGAAATGAGCGCTACTACGAAGAATTTGTAGCCAACTAGAATACAAAATCCGACATTCAGAACTTAAATCAAATCGTAGAGTATTATGCAAAAACGTGGGCGTCGGCGTCACAGCGAGTCGGTTAGATTAGGTGAAGGTAGGAAAAAAAAAAAAAAAAAAAAAAAAAGGTGAAGCTCGGTTGAGTCTATCGGACTATTACAAAAAACTTTGCAATAACTCAAAATCCACCTCAATGCGCTTAACCCTTTCAGTGTCCACAGGCTGAATCCCCATTATAAATGGACTTGGGACTGCTCGCCAGACACGTTGAGTATTCTATGTGTTGAAGTAGGTACAACAAAAGAGCTATACAAGTAAACATTTAGTATTTTTAATGTCCGTACTTTTATTGACGACGTTATTTATATACCTAGTTACTTAAACATTTTAATTATTTAAATTGTATATTGATGAGTAAATATTACAATGTCACATCACTAATATTTAGATATGATGATAAGGAAATTAGATCATAATTTATGCACGTGGCTAATATGCATTATACTATGGATATAAAGAATTTAAATGCTTAATTTGAGTATATTGAATAAGTACCAAAAGTCTTTTAAAATTTAAATTCATTAATCTTACGAGAAACTTAAAACATCGTAATAATAACATTTCTAAGAAATATGTCATACTTTAATGCTAACTTACATAAAAACGGTGTAGATAATGAAGGTTTATAGAATGTTCAAAAATAATAGATTTTATAGAACGTTTATTACAGTTATTGGTTATTTTAACTACGAACATATTAAATTTTTAGTAAGGATCTTCTAAGAACTAAGACCGTTACATTTTAAAATTAAATATAGAAACTGTAGAGACTACGTATATTGCTTATATGAGAGTTAGGGCTCAATGGGATTCTCGATAAACCGATTGAGAAACTATCTCTGGCTTAAAAAAGATTGCAACCAAACAAACTTATTTTGCGTTCCTGCGAAAAAAAGCGTAAACACGCACCAGACCCCTTAGAAGGCAGTTCTTTTAGTGAAGAACCAATAATAATGTAAATCCCTTGCTCTACCAGCATAGCTTGTGATCGACGCGTACTTAATTCAACTGGTATAGCAAGCATCTAAAGTCGTAGTAACTGATACTAACCATCAAATGACTTTTTCACCTTGGCTGTATAAATATAAAACCTACCCAAAAAGCTTTCCATGACGTCCTAATTAATAATGAAAAAGAGAAGACTGCGAGACATTTCTCCTCCTGATGTTGGCGTTCACATGCCAAAGGGTGGTCACATCATTACACATCTAAAAGTCAAAAACTAAATAGCGTTGGTAAATATTTGAATGTCGAATAAAATTCTTGATACATTATTTATTCCGGAGAGCAGTTAAGTCTGGTCCTAAACCAGCTACATAGCTCTAGTTGCACAATTAAAAGAATAGAATGGAGCTATGTTTCTGCATCTTAATTAAAATTATAAATGCGAATGTGAGTTTGTTTGTTACGCTTTTACGCCTTAACTACTCAACCGATCATCATGAACGCAAACACCTTGTCAGGGATACAGAAAAGGACATAGGGTACCTTTCATCCAGAAAAAGTACTGTTCCGGGGAGACACAAATGAATTGCCTACATTAACGCGAGTAAAACCGCGGAAAAATCTAGTTGAAAATATTTTCAATAAACGAACAAGGATGATTTATTTTGGACTCCGTACTTGGAGGCAACTCAGCTAGATTGTTTATAACACGCGTTATTTAGTGCATTTTCTTCTACCCACTTTGACTAAGCCAAAACATTTTTATATTCAAAATATGCCGTCATCTATATTGTCTGGTACGGCTTAATGACTCTTAGTAAAGAGCATGCACTCTAACACACGTTCCATACAATCAAGTTGAGTTATCTCCTGTAATAACGCGTTTCAACTACTAAAAGGCGTCTGAACCCAAAACAATGGTCTAATTCATTGAAATTAAACTACTATATACGGATTTTATCGCGTTGTTTATTTATCACTGTATTACAATATTTTGAAAATATTACACTACTACTACTATTGACTTTATTTTACTAATTTATAAGCTAATAAAATTATTTAAACTATTAAATCTATTTATATTTGGTTTACACTCCCCGACGTTTCGGTTGCTTTTCAGCAGCCATGGTCACGGGGAGACTAAGATAATAGTTGTCTCAATGTTGCAGTGTAGTTATTTCAAAGTACCCGAACATAATTTAATCATGGGTGTTTCTATTTACGCAGAATGAGCTCAAAGTATCATCAAGTCTAGCTGTGGTTTGTTTCTTCTTGGGTTTGACTATTTGAAGTACTGGATCCCAAGCTGGTGGTACATTCCAACCATCTTCTCTATTGAAATTGGGACGTTTTTTGATTTCAATAGCCTCGCGAAGCATCCTTGGTAGGAATCGGTGTTCTTTAGCGAGAATCTGTGGTTTGTCAAATCTCAGGTAGTAGTTGGTCCCCTGTTGTACATGTTCACACACAGCAGACTTCAACGAGCGTTTGTGTTTTACGTCGGCTATGTGTTCTTTTATGCGGGTGCCTATGCTTCTCTTGGTTTGACCAATGTATGAGACTCCACAGTCACAATCTATTTTATAGATCCCTGCATTTTGTAAAGGTAATTGGCACTTGACAGATGGTAAAAATTGACTTATCTTCGTTGGCGGCTTGAAGTATGTGTTGATTGAAGCTCGCTTCAAGATGTAGCCAATCTTGTCAGTGACACCCCTTACATAAGGCAGTATAGCAGGCTGGCGCTCGACTGTGGCTGGCTTTTCTCGGGATCTGTGACAACGGCGCGGCTGTTGGAGCTTGTTGTCTTGCAGTACTTGCTTGACATGTTGAAGCTCGGCGTCCAGGTGTTTCTTGTCACAGATCCCGTGGGCTCTCTGAAACAAAGACATTCCCACGGTAGCTAACTGTTTAGGATGGTGGTGAGATTTACCGTTCAAGTACCTATTTGTATGGGTCTTTTTCCTATACACAGTGTGGCTCAAAGTATGATCAGGATTTCTGATGACAAGTACATCTAAGAATGCTAATGAATTATTTGCCTCTAATTCCATAGTAAATTGGATGTTGTTATTAATGGAATTAAGATGTTCTAGGAATACACTAACACTATCTGTTGGTAATATTGTAAAAGTATTATCTACAAACCTCTTATAAATCCTGGGTGTGATGGGGGCAGTCTGTAAAGCTCGAGCCTCGAAGTCCTCCATATATATGTCGGCAACAACAGGCGATACTGGGGAGCCCATTGCCACACCATCGACTTGTATGTAGAATTTATTGTAACAGGGGACCAACCACTACCTGAGATTTGACAAACCACAGATTCTCGCTAAAGAACACCGATTCCTACCAAGGATGCTTCGCGAGGCTATTGAAATCAAAAAACATCCCAATTTCAATAGAGAAGATGGTTGGAATGTACCACCAGCTTGGGATCCAGTACTTCAAATAGTCAAACCCAAGAAGAAACAAACCACAGCTAGACTTCATGATACTTTGAGCTCATTCTGCGTAAATAGAAACACCCATGATTAAATTATGTTCGGGTACTTTGAAATAACTACACTGGAACATTGAGACAACTATTATCTTAGTCTCCCCGTAACCATGGCTGCTGAAAAGCAACCGAAACGTCGGTGAAAGTGTAAACCAAAAATAAAAAGATTTAATAGTTTAAATAATTTTATTAGCTTATAAATTAGTAAAATAAAATCAATAGTAATGGTAGTGTAATATTTTCAAAATTTTGTAATACAGTGATAAATAAACAACGCGATAAAATCCGTATATAGTAGTTTAATTTCAATGAATAACATTCGCGTAAACAGAAGACAATCCAATGGTCTAATTCTGTCTGTCTATGTCCTTGCGCCATCGTGACAGAAAAGCCCTATAAAAATTTTAATACCGTTTTTACAGTTTGGTAGCCTAGAGTTTAACTATAAATCGAGCGTCATTTCATCTAATTATTGTCAATAAAACCATTCATATAATGCATATAATGTGATCTATGTAGACAATGACATCGGAAGTGAACGTTCAAGTGAATAAAGCCGTAGGCAAAGGCTTATGTAGAATATAATACGAGTTAAAGAAATGAAGGCAAAATATCATCGTTTTTGTAAGTGTAATAAATCCTTAATTTCTGGCTACTCCGTCTAGGAAATGTATGTGTGAATGCTTACACATATCCAAATAATATGTATTACAAAATAATTCAATCTTTACTGTAAACTTTATATTGAATCATCAAAGAATATTTTATTACATAAATAATGATGTCTGCTAGTGTTTGGAAAACCGCAGTGGAATAAAAGTGGAACGAGTGGAAAAACTATTTATTACGTGACCGAGTTCTGAATACATCTCAAATAACATTCAGATGCAGCATTAATATTTGTTTCGTTACAACAGTGCAACATTCTTATCATTTATAATACACAATACTATGTGTGCATTATGTATATTTAAGTGATTCACTGCAAATATATAAGACTAAGACGTAGAATTTTGGTACTATATCAAATTGAAAAATCTTTTCTATAAGATAGCTGCTGATTTTAATTAAGACTTATATTCTTCAAACTTTGGCTGCCTATATCCCATATATTATTTTGGGTTTGTTTATCTTTAAAACTAGTATAACAACAACGAATTTTAACTACTCCTTAGAATTTGACGAATATAAGGCTATTAAGGCTGAAAAATAAATATAAGGTTTCTATTGAAACAGACTTTATAAATATCATATGATTTATTTACGTTTACCACATTTGCGTGCAAAATAAGGTTTGCCTGGATTTATGTATGTTACATTATTAGTTCTACATGTTGAAGAATATTCAGAAATAGTCTGACAATTTGATAACAACAAATTAATGACATTGCGATAATAAGAGACTAATTTGTGACGTCAATATTTATTATATATATTCACGTCGTATTATACAAATCACACATTAATTGTCTATTAAATTTACTTGCCGCCATATGTTAGTTGACCAGGCAGTGACGTTACCTATGGAGCAAACACCGGTTAACCCAAAATGGCTCCTGTGTCATTAGCGTTTGGACCATTAACTGAACTAATTTGTTGATTGTTCGGCAATTGACTTTAAGGAGTGGCATGCATATTGCTGCCAAGGGTGATTGCACCAGGAGGATTATTATTTCCTGGCATTTGTTTCATAGAATCTTTATTAGGGAACCGAATTGAACCATCGTTATTCTCATTACTATTTATTGAATGCTGCATATTATTACCAGGCATATTATTTGATGAATACGATGGATAATTGTTATTGTTGTTCTGATTAGGTCTAATTTTCACATTACCCTGATTTCCCAAACCATTCTCGCGAGGATATTGATTGGCCTGATTTGGATTCTGTATATTGCTTCCTGGAAACTGTACGTTTGTGTCTGGGATATTATTTAAATTGTCCGGATAATTAGGTCGCAAATTGGAAGCAACGCCCCCTGCTGGCAAATTTGGATTGCCTTGAAAATTGCCTTGTGAGGGATACTGCCCGCCTTGTGGGAAATATCTGGTGTCATCTGGTAAACCACTTGGTCGATTAGGAAATCCGCCTTGGTTAGGCAATCTTCCGTTCTGGTAAGGTCTGTTTATGTATCCCGGATAACCGATGCCTGGTCTATTAACATTAGGTCTTTGATAATTTGGGTAAAATCCGTCATTAAAATCAGAGCCAAAGGTTTTTGGACCTAGAGGGTAAATGCCATTTCCTTGGTTTCCAGGTGGTTGATAGGGCTTTTCTGAGATATATCCTTGACTTGGATATTGAGGATTCCAACCGTGGCCTTGTTGAGCTCCTTGCATATTATTATTCTATAAAAAGAATTAAATATGAATTCGAATCTATTTATTCTAGATATTTTACCGCCTGACAAGGAATAGCGTGGATGCGCGACTTTCGACAATAGCAGCTCATAAATTGGCTCTTTTAAATCGTATTCAACGTGAACCTTTGAGCGCAATTGTTAACCCCAATATTCTGATTGGTTGATTGAAACTTGATCTACGGTAATCCTAAAATGCGATACTATTTACAAACATTGTAACAATTATAACAAAGAACACGTAAACATGAAATAAGTTAAATTAAAATTAAAATCCTTTTACATTTAACTAGTGGCTTTAACTCCTGTAAACAAACAGTAATTTGCGTATAATATATTTATAATATTTGTAAGGAGTTCAAGTCATGCAGAGTAGGCCGGTTCATTCGAATTCGAGAACCCGTCAAACTCCTTTGATTCGGGGTCGATTTACCGCTATGGAGCTATCGCAGGCCAACTCGACCGAACTCGACCCAACGCTACTCTACATAGGTACAGACGACCAATTGTGGGTTTGTGCGATAATTTAAAATAGCTAGTGTTAAAAAAGGAACGTTTGTGTTATAATTTTAACATGTCTGAGAAATTTTTATTAAAAAAAAATAAGATTGGCACTAAAGATTTTCACTGTATCGATATAAGACTTTAAAAACATTAAAATTCCATCCAAAAAGAATACTTAGATTCGCATCGATTCTTGCCATTATGGTGGCAATCAAGTATAGGGATAACTAAGACCTTTAAGATAATAAGCGGTTACCGTAGTATAGACGCTTGTAATACTACGGGTACAGACAACTTGCTCTTTAACTTAAGCAGGACTACATAAGCATTTTCCTCATGCAAAAATCGAATCCACAAAACACATCGAATTGGTTATTGCGTAGTAACAATCTTATAAATTAAGATTGTTATAAGCTAATAATGTTATTTTAATTATTGATATACTGAAGAAACAACATTCGATTCTGCAAAACTTCTAAAAAGAATGTTACCTGATTGCCGTATAGCAAAGGATTCCTTGGATAATTGTTTGGCAAATTTCCGAATAGTCCTCCCAACGTGTTTGGGTAGCCACCGCCGAAGTCGGAAAATTTCGTATTCACAGAAGTTGTGGGTTTTTTGTTGCTACTTATATTGTTCACTGCTTGCGCATTATAAACTCTTATTTTGAGAAATACTGCAAAGAAATTGGCGGTGATATTAAGCGTTACATTCTAAATGGATAACATTTCTAAATTACAATATAATTGATATCGTTTTATAATCGCTCTTCTTAACTAATATAACAATATGTAGGTGTGTGTGTATATATGTAAAACAAAAGATACAAAATAAAATAAAATAATTACAATTCAATACTTATCTTATATATATATATATAATTAGTATCTAAAAAAAATGGATGAATAATAATAAATCAAATAGGGAATCAACATTTCGTGTTATGTGTGTGTGTGCGTGTGCTTGTACGTGTGCGTGTGTGTAGTGTGTGTGTGTGTGTGCTTGCGTGTGTGTGCGTGTGTGTGTGCATGTGAGTATGTGAGGTAGTGTTATGATTACTCATTTATTACGCAATGTTTGTAAGAGGCTTTCAATATCAACATAAGTCTTGATTTTTAGCCATCCTGTAACAGTTGCTCTACATTCACGAGTTAAAGCATAAATATTCAGCAGTTTATTTATTTTATTATACAGACAGGCAGATTGACTACTATACTGCCTTTTTGCATATGATGTTTTTACAGATACTACTGGTGCAACAAGGTATTTTCTTCTTTTGTTGCGAGGGCTAGTATTATATGGAACGGTTTTGTGTAATCTTAAAACAGCATGGAGAACATACAATTCTCTAACCGTGAGTAGATCGCTTAATGAGTAAAGGCTATCAGTGGAAAATCTATTCGATTTGAAGTACATTACCTTCAAAAGTGATCGCTGTGCTCGTTCCAGTTCAAGGGACTTGATTTTGTCTTATAGACTTGTATGAAATATACCTAAATGTACCTACGCAGAGGCAAATTACAAACCCATATTTTGTCAGCTTGTGTTTTCTACATAATAATGGGTCAGGGCATATTACTAGGCGTATTTGACAGATTTTACTAAGATTTAAATAATTTCAAAAATATCATCATAAATCCCATAGACACAGAAATACAAATAAGCCAAAGAATCCATGAAGCAGTACTTTGAATCCACGATAACCCGTCTCTTCTTTTAATTACTAAGCCATAGCGTAGAACTATAAAAAACTCATAAAAACTTTTAAACTTACGCGTTGCATGACTTATGTAATATGAACGAGAATTAACGCGACCATGTTAGATATTTACGGTCCCTTTTAAAACGCTGCACGTTTCTATACGGTTGGTAAATCGTGGTTGCAAATTATGCTTCATTGATTATATTTTTACTAGACTATAATTTACATATATTACATATTTTACTTATAAAGTAATTAACAATATATATCACACACTCACCTATTAATAGTATCCAAACGTAAATTACTGAATTATGAAACATTGTAGGACTTAATATTCACCTTTACGTTTTAATAAATAAGTACAATTATAATAAAAAGTAATATTCTATTAACACGATACGCAGTGCTGAATACAATCCGCTAAACTGTGTATTAAATGACCAACGATGAAAATATATTAATCGATCATTTATTCATTACATACTGATTCTTGAACGTTAATTATTTATTCGATTATGACCAATAGATGGAACTTACCCAGTAAGTTATTGACTTATTTGATCACTTAATACCTATCTACTTACGTGCCTCCCAGATTTAATAGCTTTTGAAGTTACATTTATATATCGATAACCGTGTGCACCTTTGTTGACTATAATTTGAGAGGTAATAGTGTTTATACACGATACAAATAGCTGATGTGGGCTATCTGTGCATGCTACTTGCGTGGGATAAATTCGCGAGAACATAATCCGTGCAAGTGCCTTAAGTAAGTGGATTTCACCCAGTTCATAGACTAAAGCTATAAGGAATATATAAAATATTATTTATAGCGCCTTTCTTGAAAAGGCCCTATATAAATGCTTCTTTATTAAAGTTTATGATTGTAAAAACAAGTTATAACTCTGCCCTCTCACTTGTTCATAATAGGTGATCACCTCAAATCATGTATTAGTATCGATGCATATTTTGTTTAAAATTTATATCGTCTACAGAGAATCGCATCATAATAACGCTGCGTCTCATGTCAGACATGGTTTCCACATCTCTATAAAGAAGTAATACATACATTGTAATATATTGATAAAGTTCAACATAATTACTTAATGCTGAACTTTTAGTATATTCGCATGTCACCAGTGATGGTGTTGACAACGCGGTGATTCCATTCCAGTTGCAGGAACAGTACCGGTACTCCATCGAAGGTTATTTGCTGCCATAGTAGATAATACCTGAAGAGAGTAGTTTTCCCGGATAGTTCCAAATCTATAATAGTACAATATGGCAATACGATCCTAATGTTCTTTTCTTTCTTCAACGAATGGATCTTAAAATAAAGGATAGCCATATATCGTCATATGCATAACTAAAGATAAAAATATATTATTTCCTTAATATCCTTATTGATATCGGCTACCTACTTAAATCTTTTATCTCTTAGGTACAAGCCTATTATATTCTGATTAGCTTATTATGTTAATTGCTGATCATTAATAATATAAATTGATTCGACGTTAATTGTATATACGACCATAACGAATGTAAATTCACAGGTCCTCTTCTCGTTCATTTAATATATTTGATGTAATGGATATACCTCGTATTTTTTTTTAAATTCATTTTGGTATGTCATTTGATTTTCCTATATCGATTTATCTCCTTGCTTAATCATAAAGTAGACTGTGTTTATTTTATAAGTAGATAATTTCATGTAATATGCTTGCAAGCAAAAAATGGTAGAAGATCGATTAGGCCAGCGGCAGTTCCAGGGTATATTTACTTTTAAATTGTCTACTGCATCAGCTAAGTTTGCAAGGCTTATAGAACAAGTATTAGTGTGTCTGTTAGGTTATGAAAGGAAATGGTTGGATTGCTGAAGTATCTCCAGTTCCAGCAACCTAACCACCATACAAGGCAGCGTGTTGGCACACCTTGGTAGGTTTAATCGGTAGGACCCAAGATTTACCCCGCCTCCGCATCTTGACCCGGGTGACCGCGACATACCCTCTCCGCTCCCTTAAGTTATTTCCAGTACATGTTTATGGATTAGATTTATCATTTTACCTTAGCACAGCTATTCTTAGATACATAAGACGTATTACCAGAACTACCTACAGAACGCCTTCTTTTAACTAAGCAAAGAACTTTTTTCTTATTGCTATTATGTACCTACCTACCGGCATTATACTCCCTACATACTTAAATCGTATGAAAAGGATAGCTACAGTAATCCCGTGAAATTAACAGAGCGCATCGTCCTACACAAAAGTAGGAAAAATCTGGCTACGTTAATTATAGCAGAGCCCAACAACCGGTAAATGTACCCTAATAATACCATTCATTAAAAAGCTATGTGGCATAAAGGACGAGTGCTTTCCTACCCCCGAACGTGTCGAAAAATAAAAGAGGTCACGTTAACACAGGAGGCAATTACCATTCTAACGTTCCTTTTTATAATGTTTTCTATTTTTACGCTAGTGTTGTAAAAGCATAGCGATGTCTGGAAACATGGTTGCCGACAGTTTTGCTTACGTTCAGAAATAATCTAATTAATAAGAAATAACATGCATGAGCGCTGCTAGGAAATATGTTAATAACATATTTTCCCTTCAAGACCGACATAATCAAATCGATTAAATGCTGCTGTGGTATAAGAAACAAGTTCACTATATATGTTGTGTTTCATAAGTTTTCATAACCTTACTGATATTAAAATGCTAATACTTACATAATGACAAATAAACAGACCTAAAGCAATAACAAACATGTTTTCGGATTTACTTTCGTAATCAGTTAAACAAAATTAGTTTTTATTTTAAACTAGCTAACCCGCGCAACTTCGCCTGCTTCGTATAAGATAATTTTCAGTTTTTGTAACATTTTTCATTGCTGCTCGTCTCCTATTGGTCGTAGCGTGATTTTATATAGCTTATAACCTTCCTGGATAAATGTGCTATCAAACACAAAATAATTATTCAAATCGAACCAGTAGTTCCTGAGATTAGCGCGTTCAACCAAACATCCCATGTCAATATAACTTTTCTTTTTTAATATACTAAACTCAACCAATTTCTTGTACCTACAGCTAACTCCATCAATGGCCTTCACTTGCAAATATGTTTTGGCTACACTCATAGAGTAGTATAAGGCTACACTACACCAATGTGCCTATGTACAACATTTAGTAAGTATCAAGGACAGGCGATTGACTCTAGGCACAATACAATGGAACTACAACATACAGCGACTCATAAAGCGTGCTTTATGAGTCGCTGTATGCAGTAGTTCACGGACATTTTCATTACAAGTTATCCCTTAGAAAATATAAGTTCTGCCCTCTAGTGGAACTCAGCATTCCTACATTTAACTTTTACTTCTACTAGAGGGCAGTACTGATGGGAAGTCATGATATTTTTTATTTCTGAGGTCTCCAAATAAATGTCACCTGTTAAGGTCAGAAGATAATTTTAATAACGATATCCTTCTTGTTAGACGCTGAGATACTTAACTTCGTTCAAATCTTTATGATCCTCATCACATTTTAATTGGAATACCAGGGAAAACTACGCTTTGAAACAGGTCTTAATCTCGTCGCTTGTCCATCGTAGAGGAATGCTATTGCGTACTTTCCATCTTTAAGACTATACAAAATTTACATATAAGTATTCACCGCTAAAACAAGTATACATAATATACATAGTACTTAGATGGTAAGCAACGTTGAAAACACAAGAATTGAATTTAAAATCCGGTTTGAATATTGCAGTCACACAGAAATAAGAAACTATATAGGTACATACAGCAAGTGACAAAGCGTAAACCACGTATTGTTGGCGTTGGTGTACCCGCTTCTCTGTCCGATAATGAAGTATTCAGCTGTCTCTTCGAGAAAAATATAACCGATAAGTTTCCATCGATAGATCTGAAATCATTTTTGTCTTCAATGAAATTAAGACACAAATCGGGCACGAAAAATGCTCCAACCTGTAACTACATTATTGAGGTTCCGCCTAGCATAAGGAAAGCCTTAGTCACACAGGCTAGAATTTTTTTACTACATTGGACGTCTTGCCCCTTGATAGATTTTACACTAGTAACAAGATGTTACAAATGCCCTCAGTATGATCACGCAGCGAAATCTTGCAGAGAGCTTACCCCTACGTGTGGACATTGTGCTGAAGCTGGAAATTCGATAACTGAATGTACAAAGTAGGAAGATATCCCTAAATGTGCTACATGCTCTCGTTTTAAGAAGCCCAACAACCACAAGATGGGAGAAACTGATTGGCCAGTCTGGAAAAGGCTGAATATATACCTACATAAACTCAGTAGATTATGAGGGTGCCTAGATTGCCGTTTATTTATATTTTCGTAGATTCTTACTAGTTACCTTAGATTCCCATTAGTAGACAAATCCTATGTTTATTTCATAAACATTCCCTATATACTCGTACATATTTCAGCTAATATTTAAATACAAAATTATATAGATAAGTAATTTTATTTTCATTATAATAGTAACTTATTAAAAAACAATCTAAACTCGTTAAATATTATTGAGAATGCTCTTCCAATTACACTATAATAGCACATCATTATCGCCTGTAATACAGGTCTAGTACAGGTGTCCAAAGTAATGTATCCTATTTTAAGACCTATTGTTAATCATATTTGTGCCAACTTAAACTTATCTTATCTTATCTTATCTTATGTATGGGGGCCAGTCAGCACAGACCGGCGACACTTCGACCCATTGCGATCTTTTGTGTCGGCCCCAAGATTTATCCCTTAGCTATCTCCCTATGAATGTACTGCATCAGTCGTAGCGTACACTTCAGAGGGAGAAGCCTGCAGTCCTCAGGGTTTGGATATGCCACTCCCATCAGACCCATCCTCAATCCAGCCAACGCGTCGCATTCACATAGTAGGTGCGATATGGACTCGTCCTGTTCACCACAAGCTCTGCAGATCGAATTGTGAGCCAATCTCAATCTGCACAGGAAGTCGTTGGTGCCAAAATGGCCAGTGAACGCTCCTGTGAGCAGGCGTATTTGGCTCTTGTTATACCCGCAGAACTTTCGGGTGAAGCCTGTGGCTCTGTTTGCAATGAATTTCTTGGAGTGTTCCAGACCCCTCAGGGCCTTCCACTCTAGCCTGTGTTTGTCATTGTCATGTGCATTCAAAGCTGCCTTTAGGGTGCTCTCAGAGAGTCCCACAAATGGCTCGGAGCCCACAAACAGTTGCTCCGAGCCCTTTCTGGCTAATTCATCAGCCTCCTAATTGCCCTGCACCCCTGCATGCCCCGGAACCCACACCAGTCTGACTGTGTTCTTCCTGCCAAGTTTGTTTAGGGCCTTAACACAGTTCAGGACCAGTCTGGAGTCTACCCTACACGAGTCCAGAGCCTTGAGAGCAGCTTGACTGTCACTGAGAATATACACAGTCCTGTCAGTGACATTACTGTTGATATTCTCCTGAGCACAGGCAATTATAGCATAGGTTTCCGCTTGGAAGACCGTTGCATATTTGCCCATGCTTTGGCTCACCTTGCAGTCGTTGGTATAGATACCAGCGCCCGATCCTGTTTCCATTTTGGAACCATCAGTGTACCAGATGAGACAACCCTTGTCAGGGGATTGTAGACCTTGTCTCCATTCGTCCCTCGTGGGGACCTTTATTTTAAAATTCTTTTTGAATATGTGCAATGGTTGCATTTTGTCGCATCCCATGCTCATAATCCTTTTGAGATCCTTTGAAATCTCCAATTTTGTGTGTCGAGTTACCGGCATATTGACGCTCCACAGCCCATGCACAGATAGTCTGTGTAGCGCCTTTATCGCCTCTGACTCCACAACAATGTATAGCGGCGTTAGATCCAGCAGGACCTCTAACGCTGCCGTTGGCGTAGTCAGGAACGCCCCTGTTATAGCCATGCAGGCCAATCGCTGCACCTTTGACAGCGCGATCCTACATGTAGCTAGTTTAGTTCTTGGCCACCAGACAATGCTTCCATACGTGAGTATAGGTCTTATCATCATCGTGTATAGCCACTTGATGACCTTGGGCTTTAGCCCCCAGGTCTTCCCATAAGTAGAACGAATCATGCCGAAGACCCGCTGGGCCTTCTCTATGACTTTGTCTACATGAGGTTTCCACGTTAGTTTGCTATCTAAGGTCATGCCTAGATACTTCACCTCCATGGACCATTGTAACTGCGTACCATACATGGAGAGAGTTCCCAACCCTGTCAGATCCCCCATCCTAGTAAACGGCACGACAGTCGTTTTCCCTGGGTTGATCGATAAATGATTGCTACTGCACCATTTTTCCACCGTAATCAGGGCCTTCTGCACGAGACCTAGATACCGTACTCGGGAACTTACTATTGACGAGTATCACCAAGTCATCCGCATGTCCGACCGTTAAGTACGGACCTTTGTTGAGTTGTTCTAGGAATGAATTGACTACCAAGCACCATAAGAGTGGTGAGAGTACTCCACCCTGAGGGCAACCCTTGGTTGTCGTTGCATACATTTCATCTCCTAACAACTCAGACCTAATGATTCTACCCCTGAGCATACAATTGATCCACTTGCAAATGGTTGGTTCTATGCCGTGATTTGCCGATGCCACACTGATGGCATCAAAGGTGGTCCGATCGAAAGCTCCCTCAATATCCAGGAATGCAGCAATGCAAACTTCCCGGTTCTCTAATGCATGTTCTGCCTTATTTACCACAAAATGTAGTGCCGTCTCAGTGGATTTGCCCGACTGGTAGGCACATTGTAGCCTGTGGAGGGGGAATTTCCATAATGCTCCCTCCCTGACATGTCTAACTACTAACTTATCCAGGGCTTTCAAGAAGAACGACTCAAGACTGATAGGTCTGTATGCCTTGGCTTCTTCGTAGTCCGCTTTGCCCGGTTTCGGTATGTAGATGACTTTAACACGCCTCCATATCTTTGGAATGTATCCAAAAGCTATGTCTGTCTGTATAATCTGCACAAATGCGGAACCAAGAGTGCAGCTCCCTGTTGCAGGATGATGGGATAAACCATGTCTGGACCAGGTGACTTGAATGGTTGAAAACCATTTAGAGCCCAGCCGACCTTCCCTTCATCCACTACCTTCCTAGCAGTGTCCCAATCTGCTTTGGTTGTGCGGTAGCCTAGTTCAACCAGGCTGATCGGGTCCTCCTGCTCTTTTTTTTCTATTATCTTACAGTCTGGAAAGTGTGTGTTTAGCATCATTGCTAGTGTCTCCTTACCAGACCCTGTTCGCTGCCCATTGCCATCCTTAATGGATGTCAATGGGTGTGCTCTAACAGTCGAGATAGCCTTGGAGAGCCTCATTCCCTCAGGAATTGTACTGATGTTTTCACAGTGTGCTCTCCAAGCCTTCCGTTTGGCTTTCCGCACAGCTTTGTTATAGTTGGTCAAACAGTGAGCGTAACCGCTGTAGTCCCTGCTGTTCCTAGCATTGTTATACGCTCGTCTGGCTTCTAGCCGCAGTTTGACCAACTCTGGCGTCCACCACGGTACCCTTTTGGGTCTAAGTTCCCTCTCAGGGCAGTTGTTTGTCCAGGCCGTATTCACGGTCTGGACCAATTTGTCTGCTGTAAACTCGATGTCTAATATAGAATTGAGCTTACCCTTAGAATCCTCCAAATCAACTTAAACTTAATAAACAATTATTATTATAATATGGTGGTGGTCATATTTTGAGCTCATATTTCCACCCCTGTGACTAAAGTAGGTCCCTTAAACTCTTATGATTTCATCAAAAATGATGGTAATCATTACAGAAAGTTGAAACAGTAATAATATTAGGTATTATGTTTCTCTTATCACTGGTATTTTCTAACTTATTATATTTAGAAAATACTTGGCCCTTTGGAAGGCTTACACGGAGACAGGTCCAACGTGAAGAGGCCCTTCGAGAGTTTTAATCAAAGGTGGGATGAAATACCTACAGCGGCACTGGCCGCAGCAGGAGTAGGACTATTTCTACGTAGGGAATCTAATACTCGTATATGGGCTATGGGTATGAGTGTTTGGTGAACCGGTATATTGGTAACTATGGATGAAAAACGGCGTCTGCCTTAATTACCCTAATAGCATCAATGCAATGGGTTCTCCTCGCCAAATCACTATATGAGCCCCCTGAATAGCCACCATAGGCATACAAGCTCGCAACAGAGGGCAACACCGGTGCGAGCGCCTAAGGGTGTCAAGCGGCACGGCACCGGTTTCAAAATCACGGGTCTCGCAACAACGGAGACCCAAAGCGGGTTTCCCCGTAGTTATGCCCTTAAATATGACACTTCCACCCCAAGCATATAGTTCTAGCGGCCTCTCTCTGACCGGCCGATCAAGGCAAGCCAGAGTTTAGAGTCCTACGGGTGCTCTTGAAGTTCCACCTCAGCCAGCCAGTAACGGCAAGCAGAGGACGAGGCCCTTTAGTTATTATTATTACCTATATATATTTATGTTCATCCAAAACATATATTTTTACTTTATTATTTACACTAAAATAACACAATGTATATAATTATATATACAATACTACTGCTGTATAATGAAAATCTCGTTGGTCTTATAGCATAAGTTTGTAGAGCACTTATTGTATATAGCGCCATCTGTTGGATGTAGACGGAACTTCTTCGTCTGTGCGGCATCTTTTTCGGCACAAGTTTATTTGACGTGAGCCGCCGAATTCGATTCCCGGATTAGGCAGTTTATTATTATAAACTAATTATTATATAATGCGCAGAACTTTTTTACTTTGTCACCAATTAATTTCCATAAGCTCTTGTTCTATTATTATATAATATTAATATGGGTGCCTAACCTAGCAGTTTTACTTGCGTTAAAACAAAATATCTTTACTGTGCCACTCTGTTGATAAGAAGATTCATAATGACGGTTTAAACTGTAAGTTACCCAAAGAAATTGAATCAAAATGAGTTATGTAAATAAAGTAAACCGCATTCGGAAGAATTCTCCAAATCCGCAGCGAAGCACCATTGTTAAAAATTAAAGCTTTGCTTCATTACTTATCATTATCGACTAATTTACAGATAAGCCTTTAATACCTTAACCTATTGTGCGTATCTACCTAATTATAGATAAGATAAATGAAGCTATTTCACTATCCAATATTACTTCAGTAGCGATAAAGCACTACTGCGTAAACGCTTACGATACCTATAAATTGCCAGGAACGATGCGCGAGCAGGACAAATCGATTTCCTTTTTAACGCACGTGGTGCACGTAAACTCTTATGATTACAGAATCTTTTTCATGCAGCATGAAAGCGCAAAGAAAAACATCCCACTAGATACATTTCGGTAACATACTGCTACAACACCGTTGGTACGTCATTTAGCTTTTCTGTTCAGAACATGGGCTTCAGACTTCATAATCAAATCCAGAGCTAGTCTTTAAGCCGTAGTTCCTGTTACGGAGTTGTAATTCTAGACAATGAGTAATTACATCGGGAAATGGTGGCAGATACTTCCTCCTTACTTCCATCGTTTATAGGTTTGAGTCAAAGAAGGTACCCAGTTAATTTATTTTCTTTTCAAATTTCTATTCCTTGGGGACAGTACTTTATTTTGAATAAAAGGTACACTATGTCCTTTCTGTATCCCTGACAACAAGTAAGCGAAATTTCATGATGATTGGTCAAGTAGTTAAAGGCTTAACAATAAAATTCAGTTTCGTATTTATAATAAGAATGTTTTCAGTGTACCTCGTAGGTATACTCTACGATTACAGATTGCAGTAAATTACAAAATATACTATTGTTTCATACGCGCCCACGCTACGGCTTTGTCTATAGATTCTTTGCCTTAGTTTGGGCCAAATCCACCTACGCGTAAATGCCGTTTTATTACACTATCCAACAAAACTGTAAAATATAATCTGTGGTTATAGAAGAAGCGAGAAAATCCGTTTCCGACGAGGTGTCAATTTATTTGTTTTATGCGGTGTATGCAGTGCGGTGTTTTAATATATTAATTAAAAGTGAGGATTATTTGTACAAATGTAAATATTGTACATCTTTTTGATTGCTTGCCTTATACAATTGCGATTTTGTTTGGTGTTCATTTGGTATAATATATTTGCGTTTTCTTCACCGGCAGCTTTATCAGCAATAATCCAGAAAAATGAGTTGTCCATTCGACGATGAGAAACTTGCGCAGCTGAAAGCATTTGTAGAGTTCTGCAAAGGCGACCCTCAGATTTTACATCACCCTAAATTAGCTTTCTTCAAAGATTACTTGTCTGCCCTCGGTGTATCAATTCCACCGGCAGCGACGTTCGGTGCACATAATTCTACGCCTTCTGGTGATAGGTACGTTAAAAGTGTATTTTAGATATAAAATGTATAGTTAGCAATGAATTCTACGTTTATTATTACTTATATTGTGCTCATATTATTAAAACATAATGTGTATTTCGGTAACAAATTTACATAGGTATTCTTGATGTTTCTAGCAATCCTGCACCAAACAGCAACGCTGAAGAACATGCACAAGAATCATCGGGAGAAGAATCGGCATCAGAATCTGATGTTGAATTGGATATGGAAGGTAAAGTTTTATTTTAATGTCATCCATTTGCATGACTATCAATATTGAACAGTTGCCTGTTCAAATAAACAAGTTTAACATATACATAACGATAGTCATTTTTGTTCAAATATTTCTATTTCTTACTAATCTAAATGTTAAAAGCTGACAAGTTATTATGCTGTGCTTTTCATTTAGTTCTAGAAATAATTAATTTATACATAGTATCATATTAATATCTAATCTAGACCTGTATACATTTTTAACAGAACATGTTTTATTACATTGAAATAAACATGCAAATAATTAAGGAAGTATATGTATATGTCTAAAATAAATATAACTAAAGCAAGGAATAGTCTAACACTTGCTTTGGTTTTGTACATCTGTCATACATGTGTATGTACACAACCTGTATGTTACAAATACATACAAGTCTCACTATATGCCTAAAGGGGCAAGTGAAGGTGTATCACACTCACATTTCACAAGCTAAGGTGTAAGTCTCACAAATAGTGTAAGGTACAGTTCCAGAGACTGTGCTGCTACTAAGAAAGTATTGATACAAAAACCAATAACACTGCCTGACCTCGGATTTCAATCTCAAATGCAGCAGTCACATTTACTGCCACAGAGGCTGTCAGTATGTAACACAGTTCATCAATTCATAACAAGTATCATAACCAGACTCTAGTTAATACCATTCCATACAGCTAAACATAATTTATGTAAGTTAATCACCTCTTCAGTAGTATATTTTTCAACACTTGTTTACTAGTAATGTTCTCACCTCTTGCTCAGAAATCCTGTGCATGTTTCTTTTAGTGCAACCACTTATAAACTTTATGACATATTAATTAGCTTCAGTTATACTGCTGTAAACAACTATCAATACTTATTATAAAACAAAGTCCTCCACCACATCTGTCTGTTTGTTTGTGATAAACTCAGAAAATACTGAACCAATTTTCATGCAGTTTTCACCAACAGACAGAGTGATTCTTGATGAATGTCTAGGGGAATTATTTTTTAAGGTTTTGTAACATAAAATGTGTGTGATGTAAATCATATGGTGACTAAAATCTATCCTGGTTGGTCAACTGATGCTGAAGTAAGATGTATACACTGACATAATACTATTTGTAATGATTACAAGCATATCTCTGCCTTATCAAAATTATTATTTTTAGAAATCCAAAATGTATGAAAATAAATATATACAAATACACTGCAAACATTCCATTGCTAGGAAGTCAATGAAGGTCAATGTAAATTCAATTAATATCAATTTGAGTCTGCATGTAAACTTCACTCTTTTGTTATGATCATAACAACAACAACACAATGCAATGTTCTCCAGAAAGTTCTGTGTCAGACTATTGTAATTAGAGCTGTTGGTTGAGGAATATCAATTGAAGCACCTTTATGAGATATTCAAATGGCAGTGTGAGCTCTGTTGTATATTATGTTCCTACTTATTAAACCTTTGTATATTTTCTATTATATATAAATAGGCAAAGACAGTTCAGTAACATTTTTTCCTCTGTTTCTCATCTAATTTTCTTTTATTTAGGAGCTATTGATGAGCTTTCCTTTTATAAATTACAAAAATTGGAAGCTTTTTAGTTAATTATTTAATTTATTTCCCATTGTTACATTGCCCGCTAACAAGGCAAGCTTGTATCTTAGGACCAAATATAAAAGCTAAAATAATCAGAACAATTAAATAATAAAGTAAATTCATATATTCTTCAAATTTCCAATTGTTACTATGGTTGAATTCTAACTAGAGGGCGAAACCTACAATGTATGTACTAGTAGTATGAGCTACACATATCAGTATGACACTATATACAACCTATTTTATTATTTATTTGTCATATGTTCTAAAAGTGACTACTTACCTAGCTTTGTGGTTGTGTATGTGACTGCTTTGCATGAGGTGTCTTAGTCCATACAAGAGTCAAGCAAAGTATTATTGGAATTTTCAGTCAAGAAATTCTCAGTAAATATTTCTTAATTCTCAATATAGAGTCTAGAACTGTACCCAGTAAATCTCAATAGATTTATTTCCTAGTAAATGGGATTTAAAACCAACAAACAAGTGTAGTATTAGTATAGTATAGTATTTGGTTGTAATGTATAATCAAAAGCTTGTTAAATTTGTTGCTAATGATAATCAGCACCCTACATTTCAATACAGGTGTCATAGATGGTGATGTACTAGATGACTCCCAGATAATGGGTGATCCTACAAAGGAGGTAACAGATGAGGCTAGAGACCAATCTGATGAGAAGAGATCAGAGGCAATGAGGGCTTTCTCTGAGCAGCAGTATGATGAAGCTATCAAGTTGTACAATGAAGCTATACAGCTTAATGGGCAGAGCGCTCTGCTGTTTGCTAAACGAGGACAAGTATGTTCACCATTAATCAATAAGTATTTTTTACAATTTCTGTGAGTTATAAGAGGCTATTGCTTACTCTCATATCTCATACATATTCTACCAGACAGCTAATGTTAAAATTAAAAATTTATGAATGGTAGCAATTTATCCATTTTAACTATGCTAACTTTGCATAGTGGCGAGTTACTTATAAAACAATGTTTTTGCTAAGCTTTATTAATGGTCTATCAAATGCTCACTGTTTGACAGCTATATAGAAATAAATGACACAATCTATCTTGTTACACAGGTATATCTTAAGCTGAACAAACCAAATGCCTGCATCAAAGACTGCACACACGCTCTTGAGCTTAACTGCGACAGTGCAGCCGCCTACAAGTTCCGTGGACGCGCTTACAGGTAAACTAGCAATGTAAAATATAGTTATTGTCATGGCAAGATTTTATTGATACAATAACTGTTCACCATTCTAATATTATAAGATTGTTATTTACATTCAGAGCCCTTTGTACCTTTAATATTATCAATACACTGTTATGATATAGCTAATGCTCAGTCCCTGGGGCTAATATATAACCCTTTTTTTATCTGGTTGCCAGCTAATATATCGGTTATATTATTTATTAGCAAGTAGATACAGTTGTAATGTATACAATGCCACCTTCTTAAAATAGTGGCATGTTAATTATTATGCTTTGTATTCGGCATTGCTATTTTTTTTCACTTTTAGTTAATTTTGTGGTTTACAATTGATATACTAACATATTTTTTGACGATACCTATAACAAATCTTTAAACCACCAATAATGTGAATATAACACATCTTCACATTATTGAAGATTCATATATGTATAAGTATGCAGTTGTGAAATTATCATTCAAGTGTGAATAGTTTCCATGAATAGCAATGATTTACTTGTGGAATATCAAACAGGCTGCTACCATTTATTAAGTCTTTAACTCTGGCTAAAATGTGTTTATGTGAAATTAAATTCGACTGTTCCCAAAATGTTTAGGTGTCTTGTGGTCTGTCATTTCACATATTTGGTTCGTTACGTCATGTTTGATTCAATGTCTGCATGCATGTAAATCTGTGATTACGTAATAACCACAATGACAATGAAGCAGCACCCTTTTGTTGTTTTGGTATTTAATATTGGTTTTGGCAAACCAAACTGAAACTTAAAACACCTATGATTTAAATGAAAGTAGCGGGTTTCTGTGGACATCACAAAAACGTGCATATTAATATAAATTTACATTGTTACCAAGTTTTACATTTACATACAAAATACTTAATTATTATAAATACGACGGTATGCCTGTTTTTTCTTTGTGTTGATATTAAACAACTTTATTTTACTGCGAGGACTGAGGGTAAGACGCCGCAATCTATAAAGAGTGCTTCAATAACTATTATTTAGTTACCATGCTGCACTATCCTCAATATTGTTGTACATTATCTTTTATGATTGATGCATAACCATAAGGAATATCAATGAATACAGTTAACATTTGTTGACCACATAATATTGGTATATTTTTTTATATTATTTATTACCATATTTTTCTCATATTGATAATATAGATTATATTGATAGTTTAGTAGTGATAAACAGAATATATCTGTGTAAAATTGTGGTATAGATTAAACAGGTGTATTAATTATTAGATGATTTATTGTTAACTACTACTTTTATTTCTGTTTCAACAGAGTTCAACTACCTATTTATCAAATTGTATCTTATTTTAATTATTGGTTTACCGATTTGGCCGTGACATCGTAACAACGAAAACACTACGATGTTTTCGTTTTTACGATGTCCCGGTTAACGAAAACATGTTTAATCCAATCCATCGTTTGATCAGGTTGTTGGGCAAATTCGAGGAGGCGTCTCATGATCTGTGTGAATCTCTGAAGATCGACTACGATGATCAGTCCAACGAGTGGTTGAACGAGGTGAAGCCAAATGCTGAAAAATTGCGTCAACACAAGCTCAGTGTTCAGCGCAAGAAGGAAGAGAGAGAGGTATTTATATTAAATAATAAGTTTTGTAAACTAAGATCATATATGTTTTATTTTCAGTTGACTTGCTCAGGAATAATTTGAAAAGAACGAAATGATTTAATTACAAATGGCATAGCTATGCTTAGACTAAATATCTTTAGATTTAGCCATAATAATAGGAGGCAATGTGAAAGCGGCAAGAATATATACAAACACAATAAGAAACCTGAGACAAGCATATAGCATAGCATAAGCTTCTGTCTTATGTGGCGTGCCGATTTATCGTGGTGTCTTTAAAGTACGTCAAACACAAACTGTTGCAGCAATAATTATTGTAATAGTTTTAGTATTTAGGTATGATAAATAGATTTTATTCGGTATGTGGTTACATCATAATTATAGTATAATAATATAATATAATAATATTCTACCACATACACACAACACCATCTAGCCCAAACTAAGCAGAGCTTGTACTATGGGTACTAGACAATGGATAAACATACATATATACTTTTTTTTTTGTAAATATATACATATTATACATAGAAACACCCAGACCAAGACAAACATCCATGTTCATGCACACAAATATTTGTCTTGTGCGGGAATCGAACCCGCGACCTCAGGCGTGGCAGTCGGTTACACTAACCACTACGCCATCGAGGCCGACAAGTCTACGATGGGAAATTGCATTACATTACAAAATGTATGGGAAGTTCATGAGCAGCCACTACAAAAAGTGTCTATAATTCAAACGCGGCCATGCTTTGTGTATAAGTGCAATTAAGTGCATACATACAATATAGAACAGGGTCGATAATTTTTGAAACCAAAAAAAATAATAGTAGGATGAAACCCATTGGAAAAGGAAGAGAATATAACAAAAATGAAAGGAAAAATAATTTACGGGCGATCTGAGGTCGGGAAGTGGAAGGGCTGAGTTTTTAAGTGTAAAAAACGGTTTATCTTGATTTCCGGCAAAACTACAAGTCCGATGGGAAAATGTTATGGCAAAGTTGTAGGTAATATCTACAACTTTTGTATTTACACTTTTTTCACATAACCTCAAAATTTATGTGAAAATTTAAATAACCAAGACTTTGGTTTTTTATTTTCAACATTTACAAAAAAAATTTTTTTCACGTTATATATGTTAAAAACCTACCTTTTTATATCCCAAACACACTGAATAATTTTTTGGTTAAAATACACTCGCGTGCAAGTAAATCGACTCAAGCCTCAAGTGCGCATAAAAAGTGATATAACTTAAAAATGCCTTATTATACCTCTATATAATGTTTTACATAATTAAAGCCTAGTAATTGAGCTTTAAAATGGTGTAAGTTGCATGAAAATCGATTCAGTAGTTTAGTAAAAAAGGTTAATGCCAATGATAATGTAAAAAATGTTGAAAATTCATACAATTTCACAGTATGGGGTTATTGTGTTTAAATGAAACAAAATGTGCGTAAGATAAAAAATTTATTCGTGTCAATATTTGGTATTTCCTCCTCTAGCTCTGATCACTGCTCTCATGCGATTCTTCATCGACCTTATCAACTTTTTAATGGATGATTGTGGTATTCGACCCCACTCTTCTACCAACGCAGTCTTGAGCTCATTGATGTTTGTCGGAGCTGGATTCCTCGCTCTAACTTTCCTTTTGAGCTCGTCCCATATGTGCTCAATGGGATTTAAATCGGGGCTGAGCGCTGGCCAATGCATAGTGTGAATTGCAACTTCGTTCAGGAAATCACGTGTGGCCCGAGCAGTGTGACATCGGGCATTGTCATGCATCAAAATGAAATTTTCCCTAATAAAGCCTTGATAAGAGACAATTTGATCCAGTAGAACATTTTCAATGTACCGATCACTGGTCAGACCTCCTCCCCGGCCTCCCCCAGGAACGAAAACAATCTCCGTTTTGCCTTCTAAGGAAATTCCGGCCCACATCATGCAAGATCCGCCACCTTATGCAACGGTTTCCACAAAGCGGCACTGTGAAAACCGTTCACCGGGACGACGGTATACCCGACCTCTCCTGTCGCTGCCATGGAGACACATCCTCGTCTCATCTGTGAACAGGACTGACTGCTCTATGCTCCAATCCAAATGCTCTCGAGCAAAGTGAAGGCGTGCTTGACGATGAGCTGTGGTCAACTTCGGGCCTGTAGCGGGTCTTTTCGGAGTAAGGTTAGCTTCTTTCAACCTTCTTCTAACTGTCCACTGACTGTCCCTATCTTCAGGACCCGAGTAGATAGGGTTTCGGGGGTAGAACTACGGGTCTCCCCCTTGGACCAGGGTACTGCGGGGTCAGGAAGCCCACTGCGCCTCGAAAGGCGTGTTCTATCGACCGCTGACTAGAGTGCGCGATGCCTGACATTGGAGTTGGACTCGCAGGGGTATGTGGTTGGCCGCTGAGGACGACATGTTCGTTTGCTCGGCAAGCACGTTGCGTTCGAGCGTCGGACTCAGACGCGGCCAGTGCGAACCAGTCGGTCGCATGAGGCACGGAGTTGCCTTTAGCGAAGTGGCAGTGTGGTTTCACTGCCGCAACGCATCTCGGGAGCTTGCCTGCTCAGCAAGTAAGAGTCATAGCTGGAGTGACTCGGGCCACACCCGGCTTGTAGGCCTATTTGGGTAGGCATACGGATGTATGTCGGGAAGTGAGCGTGCCTTACACAGCTACGGTACCATACTGGAGATATGGGAGGCGGCTTCTCCGTCGGCTTCAGCGAGGTTATCGTTAGCAACTCCTTTGAGTTGCGAGTAGTGAGCGGCTTTATTGCTCCGGTACCTATCTGGAGAATAGGTAGTGTCACTTGGGCACGAGGTAGCTCGCTTACGAGAACCGGATCTCTGAGGTTAGGGTGGAGAGTCGGGATTTGGGGACAAGACCTGCCTATAACTGGTCCCGGAAGGTGCTCTCGGGCACTGGAAGGTACAGCGGCTCCTCTATTATAGCCTAATTGGTTGGTGTAGAGGAACGCTATATCATAAACTGGGATAGTCGTAGAGGAAGGGATGTCCACTGACTGACAGTCACCCCGCGAACTTGACATAGCTCCTGCTGCACATCTACGCCGGTAAGGTGTCGATTTCGGAGAGAGGTCGAGACCAAAAACCGGTCGTCACGCTCCGAGGTGCACCGGCGTCGGCTGGTATTAGGCCTCCGAGTGAAGGCACCAGTCTCTTGAAACCTTCTGTATACTCTCGAGACAGCGGACTGATTCATATTCAAATGACGAGCGACTTCTCGCTGGTTCAACCCTTCTTGCAATAGGGCAACGACTTGAGCGGCTTCTTCAGGTGTTGTATCCATAATTTTCTTCAAATGACGGCTTTAATTTGCAGAGATGTGTTCAGGTCAACGTCTTATGAGCGACTGATAAGAAAAAACGATTACAGAGGGTTTTTATAGGGGGTTGTGTCGCGCAAGTTGTGTATAGAGCGCAGAGCAGTTTACGGGAGGTTGCGTTCAGTTGCATTCTAAGTACAAGTGTTTATTTAAATTACTGATATTATGCTACCATTTGAAAGCCTAATTACTAGGCTTTAATTATGTAAAACATTATATAGAGGTAAAATAAGTAATTTTTTAGTTATATCACTTTTTATGCGCACTTGAGACTTGAGTCGATTTACTTGCACGCGAGTGTATTTGCAATTTTTTTTATCAATGTAACATGGAATTTTACAATTTTCGAGTAATTAAAGTGTAAATTTTAATACATCTATAGTTCAAAATTGTAAATAAAGATTTAAAAAAAATCGCATTTTTTTTCCTTTTTTGCATTTTCTGAGAAAATTTACCATAATGTATATTTTTACACCATCAGAAAGTAGAGATTTCAAAGAACAAAAAGCCCACCGACTTTTTTAAAAAGTAGATATTTTAACGGGAGAATTTTCGATTTAAAATTAGGGTGATGGATATTTAGTCAAAATAAGGAGTAAAATAAATATTTTAAATCAAAACAATTACAGTGTGTTTGGGACATTAAAGGTAGGTAAGTTTACAGATGATTTTTTTAAAAGATTAAATTTAAAACCAAAAGCTTGGATATTTGAATTTTCACATAAATTTTGAGGTTATGTGAAAAATGTCTAAATACATAAGTTTTAGATCTCTTTATTACCTACAACTTTGCCATTTAGCTTTTTTCATAGGACTTGTAGTTTTGTCGGAAATCGAGATAAACCGTTTTTACCCTTAAACACACCCCTTTTGCTTCCCGACCTCAGATCGCAATTTCCAATGGGTTTCAACCTACTATAATTTGTTTTCACTTTTTACCATTTTCAAATGCTACAGCCCTGGTCTAGTAGTAGGTATGTGGACCATATGAAATGTGCAACCGAGTGTAACGCGCGTGTTTGCACATTGCAGCACCGCGACAAGCTGCGGCGCGCCCGCAAGGCGCAGGAGGCGCGCGCGCGCGCGGCGCGGGCGCAGGCCGACGCGCCTCCCGCCGCCGGAGGCTTTCCCGGCGCCGGCATCAACCCACAGGACTTCAGTAACCTGCTGTTCGACCAGGACATCATGGCCGCTTTCCAGGTAACCGATTGCATACTTATTGTTATGTGCGTGTATATCCAAATTATTTGTGCTTAGAATATTACTAATGTAACTTATCTTGTGTGGGGGCCAGTCAGTACAGACCGGCGACACTTCGACCCAGTGGGATCTTTTGTGCCGACTTCCCCAATAACGACTGCCATAGATGTTCATGGCAGCCGGGACCGACGGCTTAACGTGCTCTCCGAGGCACGGAGCAGGCGATAATTGTCAATCAATACGCACATAATGTCGAAAAGTCATATAACTTCCGAAAGTCAGAGGTGCGCGACGTGGGTTCGAACCCGAGACCCAGGCATTGCAGTCTGTTGATCTCCCCACTGAATTTATTACTAATGTAACTCTTGTTGCTATTGACAGGATTACGAGTAAGACTAGAAATATCAATACTATCAAAACCCGATACCACTGACCTTCACGTAGCTTCCACAGCGGATAGGGTCGATACCCTAAATAAATAAAAATACCTGTATTACGCGATTTATTGATAACATGTTACTACAGATGACATTGTTTATGTAAACATTAATTTATCTACCCATGAAGTAAATGCCTTTTTTTATTTTTACGTGGGGGAATGCAATGACGCATATCCCTCCGCGGGGGCGGGCGGAGGGATTATGTCGGACTCGCCGGGGTAAAAGAAAGATGTTGAAAAGATAATGTACCTCCCGGAATACCGACTAAACCTACCACGGTGTTCCTCGACAAAACCACTATCGACCGGGCCGCACGAATCGGTTTCGCATGCGGTCGCGACCCCGCCGAGGTTACGGCCCGCCATGTGAAACGTCAGGCCACTACGCGAAGAGACGCATGAGGCACGGAGTTGCCTTTAGCGAAGTGGCAGTGTGGTTTCACTGCCGCAACGCATCTCGGGAGCTTGCCTGCTCAGCAAGTAAGAGTCATAGCTGGAGTGACTCGGGCCATACCCGCCTTGTAGGCCTATTTGGGTAGGCATACGGATATATGTCGGGAAGTGAGCGTGCCTTAAACAGCTCCGGTACCATACTGGAGATATGGGAGGCGGCTTCTCCGTCGGCTTCAGCGAGGTTATCGTTAGCAACTCCTTGAGTTGCGAGTAGTGAGCGGCTTTATTGTTCCGGTACCTATCTGGAGAATAGGTAGTGTCACTTGGGCACGAGGTAGCTCGCTTACGAGAACCGGATCTCTGAGGTTAGGGTGGAGAGTCGGGATTTGGGGACAAGACCTGTCTATAACTGGTCCCGGAAGGTGCTCTCGGGCACTGGAAGGTACAGCGGCTCCTCTATTATAACCTAACGGTTGGTGTAGGGGAACGCTATATCATAAACTGGGATAGTCGTAGAGGAAGGGGATGTCCCGTCCCGTCCCCTAGAGGGGAGACGGACTCGAAACAGAGGCGCGCGTGGGAACACGCACACCGCCTCTCGGACCTGGTGCTGAACGGATGATGAATTAAATGCCTATTATAAGTCTCTTAAAAGGCTGTTTTCAACCGACTTCAAAAAAGGAGGAGTTTCTCAATTTGGATGCTTTCTTATTTTTTCTTTTTACCTCGTCACTTTTTCTAAGTGAACCTATTTTTAACCCCCGACGCAAAAACGACGGGGTGTTATAAGTTTGACGTGTCTGTGTGTGTGTGTGTGTGTGTGTGTGTGTGTCTGTCTATGGCATCGTAGCTCCCGAACGGATGAACCGATTTTAAATTTCTTTTTTTATTTGTAAGGTGAATTAGTCGGGAGTGTTCTTAGTTATGTTTGATGAAAATCGGTCCAAGATGGCGACCGCCACAAAATGGTGGATTACATATTTTTCACAACTCCCTCAATATGGGTATCAAATGAAAGGGCTTGACTAGTAGAATACTATACACTATGATAAATTGCTAATCCAAGATGGCCGCCACGATAAAATGACGAATTACAATTTTTTTTTCACATTTCCCTCAATATGTGTCGGGGGTTTTTAAATTTTTAATTTTATAGTAAGTAGTTAGTTCTCTCATCCAATAAGGGGAGGTGAACTTTTCAGGGGAGGTGTAAGGATAAGCCTTTACCGATCCATATAATGATAACGTCACATTGTTGATGCAATAACAGGTCACGTTAAGCTTACGAAGCATTTACTTAGTTTTATTTTAAATATGTACTTTGTTTCTGAGAGAATAAATCCAACTTTCAACAAGAACGGTTGTTTTCACTGTAATGACCCTGAAACAATATACCATTCCACCACAATATACTGTGCTGTCAGCAGGTAACCAATCATCTTTATCCTACGCGCTAGTAGCACAGTGAGCACTTATTATAATTATTTTTTTATTTGAAAGTGGTGCTTTCCATTTGGTCCATTTAATTTTGATCAAAATCTGAGTATTAGTTTTCGAATTATCCATAATAATGCGTATTTGGTTGACTTCGGCTACATTGATGATGTTCTAATTTTTGCTAACAACAAAATAAACAACTTTGTAGGATGGTTTGGAAGCCCCTCGAAGTGTTTCGAGATAGCTCTATTCTAATTTGGTGATGTTCTGATAATGATCTTGGTTTTATACATCAGAATTCTTTAATAAATGACAGCATATCTGTCGTGATTGCTACAATCACATACATATAATGTATATGCATTGTTTACACAATTCCAAATTGGTTTTTGATAGCATTTAATAGTTGGTTATGTGCAACTGTTAAACTCACCAATGTATCTATACACAAAAAAGGGCTAATAACAACATTATTTCTATAATACAACTTTTAATATGACGCTGAAGCCATTAGGCACCGAAACTCCGGAATAAAACATATCATCCCAAATGTATTTGGAATTATCGTGAGATTTGCACTATCGCCAAAAATAATTTAAACGGTATATCCCGATTTTTTCTGTTCAAAACATTTTTCATGTATGACCGCATTTTCGAAAGCCTATGTTTGCTCTCTTCACAAGGCTCTTTTGAAATGGCCCTAGAGGTAGATTTCCTATTATGATATAGGCATTTTCCCTTTCCTCGTTTATCTCATTAAAACGGCGCGCGGCGCTGTATCATTTGAGCAGCGCGTTTCGTAGATCTACCCATATTCAGACAAATAAAATCAGTTATCGAACTTCAGATTCACTAAAAACCGAAATATAAATAAAAATTTTAACAAAAAGAAAACCCGACTTCATTAAAGAACATTCTAAAAAAATATACACTAAAAATTTAAGAAATAATTGCGTATTCTTGTGAATAATTAAATTATTGTTATTTTTGGAGTCGGTGTCAGCCGTCCGCGTCACGTGCTGCGTCTATGTGGGTGGGTTAAACGTCCCATGTTTAAGTAGTTACAAACATACCTTGGCTGACACCAACTCCATTATACTTAATATTACATATTTTTTTTGTATATTACAGGTATTTCCAAAACTCATTGTATTAAATTATTTAGAAATAGATCCATCAAATCTTAGCCTCATTATATCCATGTTACGTCGCTTACGAGGTATTTGTGGGGACCATAATAAAGCTATCGGTGGCCACCATAAGTTGTCGATGAAGTTTTACAAACATTTAGTTAGGAACCGCCGCAACACATAGAGCGTTCGAGTGACTGCTTCGGAGCCACAAGCTATAAGAGTGGACGGCGCTCGCATCTGGTTTCCGCGTATATCTTTCACGCGTATCAAACAATCATCGGCTGCAAATTGCAATCAAATCAAATCCCCTGAAGGCAGCGTTCAACCAAGCCACAAAGGTCTGCAAGAGGGCATACTTCAGAGCGGATGCCCAGCGCGTTGCATGGTTCGGCCAGAAGCTCATGGCGCATCCTACGGGCAGTCGTAGCTATTGGCGCCTGGCCAAAGCCGTGCAGTCCAACTTCTGCCAGACCTCGCTGCCCCCTCTGAGATATCCGAATGAATCACTGGCTCATCGGCCGCAAGAGAAAGCAGATCTGCTTGCAAATCTCTTTGCGGCCAAGTCCCGAATCGATAACTGCGGTTCGCAGCCGCCTAACATTGCCAACTGCGGCTACACCATGCCTGATATACGTATCAGGCAACGTGACGTTCGTGCGATACTGCAGTCTCTCGATGTTCGGAAAGCCAGTGGACCTGACGGCATCCTAGCTGTGGTCCTCAAAAAATGTGCAGCGGAGTTGTCTCCCACACTTACGCGCCTATACCAGACGTCTTACGCCGCAGGCACTGTGCCTGAGGCTTGGAAGTAGGCGAACGTTCAACCGATTCCCAAAAAGGGGGACCATTCCGAGCCAGGCAACTATCGATCCATAGGTATCACCTCGGTGCTCTCCAAGGTGTTCGAGCGGATTATAAACATAATTGGTCCCAAATTGTCCGCTACCTGGAGGATCACTCGTTGATCAATGATCGCCAATACGGCTTTCGGGCTAAACGATCAACGGGTGATCTTCTAGCGGCGCGGCGGCGGCGCACGGCGAGTCTTTGGCTGTCAGCCTAGACATAGCCAAAGCTTTCGATAGAGTCTGGCACCGGTCTCTTCTTTCCAAGCTTCCGGCCTATGGCTTGCCCCCTCAACTGTGCACCTGGATTGCAAGTTTCCTGCAGAAGCGTCGTATTCGGGTCCTTTGCGACGAAATTTATGCAGGTCAATACAGGAGTGCCTCAGGGGTCCGTCTTATCCCCCTACGCGCTTTCTTCTGCATATCAATGATATGTTGAATCTCGGCAGCATACATTGTTATCCTTACTTAATCCCAAAACCTACATCGAGAGCGATATTAAGCAACCGTCGCGAAAACACGGGAGTTCTGAACAGGGTGAGGCGGTTCTTCGCGCCTAGGCAGCTGTGCCTATTGTATAAGTTGCAAGTGCGCCTTTGCTTAAGAGTAATGTTCTCATCTTTGGGATGGCTCCGCGCAGTACTTGTTGGACGCTCTTGACAGGTTATAGCGGCGGGCTGTCCGTATCATTGGAGATCCAAAGGTCACGAGTTCACTGGAACCTCTGCAACTCCGTAGGGATATTGCCTCTTTGGCATATTTCTACAAAATATGCCACGGGGAGTGCTCTGAAGAGTTATTCCACCTTATCCCGCCCTCCCCTTTCCTATCTAGAACAACACGTGCTGGGCTCAGATGCCATCCTTACACGGTGGAGTCGACTAGAGTGTGTACCAACAAGTTTGGGTCCTCATACCTTTACCGAACGATCAAGGCATGGAATTCTCTGCAAAGGCATGTTTGAGTATCAAGCTCCAGGTGTGCTGCTGGTGGTCTTGAATGAATGAAACAACTTCGACACGAGAAAAGACTGTATTGTACTGTATAGGCACTGATTATAAGATAGCCGATATATGCGCGCGTTGTAAACGTCGGCGAGTGAGTGGTTGGTTGCCGGCTCGGCGCCGGCGCAGCGATCGCGGTGAATGTACAAGGTCGCGCGCCGTGCGCGGCCCGATGTGACGTCAGGAACATATTCCCCGGGTTGAAGGGAAGGCTTCAACATGATGATGATGAAACTGGAAGAGGGCATATGTTATTATATGCACGTGTAATGGTGCCCTTCTTGGTAAGGATGTCGGCAACCCGACAATGTCCGTCAGACCCAGTCTTCACTGCAGTCACTCTGCCCAGCAGCCATAGAAGAGGAGGTAGATTAGGGTCTCTCACTAAATCCATAGTACCGGTTTTCAGGTCTTGCCCGGTTGCCTGCCATTTGGTCTTTTGCTGCAGGAGAGACACATATTCATTGGAAAAGCGCTGCCAAAAATGCTGCCGAAGCTTCCCTATACGCTCGTAGCGCTGCAGCCGCTGGATGTTGCCGTCACTTATATGAGGACAAGGGAATGACGTGAGTGGTCGCCCGATAAGAAAATGTGAAGGAGAAAGATAAGAAAGATCAGATGGATCAGTGGATAGGGGCGTTAAAGGTCTGGAATTTAAAATAGCCTCTATCTGAATCAGGCATGTTGAGAGCTCTTCATAAGTCATATGTGTCAGACTCATGACCCTACGCAATAGGTGCTTTGTAGATTTTACAGCACTCCCAAATCCCACCAAAATGTGGGCTGTAAGCGGGAATGAATTTAAAATCTATGCCTTTGTTTGCAAGATCGGATGTTATGCTGCTAGAAGAAACCTTTAAGAAGCGTGCGAGTTCATTAAAGGCTCCAACAAACGTAGTGCCGTTGTCGGAGTACACGCGTTGTGGCTTGCCTCGACGACTAATAAATCGACTGAAAGCCGCTAGGAAAGCTTCCTTGGTCAGGTCGGAAACCAGCTCCAAATGGACGGCTTTGACTGCAAAACACACAAATGTAAGACTTAAGCAACTTACATCCCCTACCCCTACGGTCGGCTATCAGCACTGGTCCGGCATAATCAACCCCTGTATTCAAAAAAGGGTACTCAAGATGAGTCCTGTCGGCAGGTAAGTTGCCCATGATGACTTGAACAGGCTGGGCTTTGAAGCGCGTGCAACGAACGCAGTTGCGCACTACGAGCTTTGCTAAGTTCCTGCCTGCTAAAGGCCAGTACGTGAGTCTTATATGCGCTAGGAGTAGTTGAGGTCCTGCATGAAATAGTGCTTTGTGCTCCCTTTCAAAGATGATTTTCGTCAAGTGATGCTTGCTACATAATAGAATAGGATGCATAACATCGTAACTGTAGTTCGAATTATTTAAACGTCCACCTACGCGTATTAAATTGTCTGAATCAATGAATGGAGAAAGACTTATTAATCTATTCCTTTTATGTAAGGCATGGTTAGTTTTAAGACATTTGTATTCCTCAGGGAACATTTCCTGCTGAGAAATCTGTAATATAAGATATTCTGATGATTTTAGTTCTGATAGTGATAAGTACGATGATTTTTTGATATTCTGTTTTTTACAATTAAAAATAAATCTTTGTATGTATGCCATGATTCTTATAAGTGAAGTGAATGATGATTTTTTATGAATTAAATTTGAGATTATATTATTATTATTTTGTTTGAGTGTATCAGCAGCAGTGTGCAAAGATATTTCAGGTAAAGATTGAATTTGTGTATTTGGTCGAATTGGAAATTGAATATTTCTTTGATTAAGAAAATCAGGACCCGACCACCAAAGAGTGGACGAGCTGATGCAATCAGCCTTCACCCCCCGAGAAGTGAGATCAGCGGGGTTGGACTTGGAATGCACATAACTCCACGTCTCTCCGGTCGTAGCTTCCTGGATTTCACTCACTCTATTGCGAACGAATTGATCTAGTCGATTTGGTAATGTAGACAGCCATCCTAGCACGATCGTCGAATCACACCAGAAATAACAATGATTAAACTCTAGAGTGAGTGATTTACGTACCTTCAGAAAAAGTCTTGTACCCAGTAAAGCACCACATAACTCCAACCTTGGTATGGTTGTAGGCTTTATAGGGGCAACCCTATTCTTGGAAGCTAAAAGGCGAACGCAAACTGTTCCGTCGACTCCTATCGTTCTAACGTAAATACACGCGCCATAGGCTCGTTCAGATGCGTCTGTGAAAGTGTGCAATTCTATTGAAGAAGCATTATTACACGATACCCAACGAGGAATTTGAAGTGAGTTAAGCGCTGGAAGTGACTGTATGAAGTCAAGAAACTGTGATTTTATTTCTGTTGGTACTTCATCATCCCAATTACATTTAAGTATCCACAGCTGCTGTAACATAAGTTTGGCTTGAACTACGCATGGTCCGACGAGGCCAAGAGGGTCAAACACCTGACTTATTAAAGATAAAATATTACGTTTAGTAACTTTTGAAATATTTTTTAAATTTATTGAAAAGAATAATCTATCTGTTTTACAGTCCCAGTACAGACCAAGTGTTTTGCTAGGCGAGTCATTTAGATTTAATTGTTTATCTACATTTTCTGTACTGTTTGTAATTGATTGTAATATCTTGGGACAATTAGATTGCCATTTTCTAAGGTGAAACTTGGCGGATTCGAGAATATTAATAACCCCTTTACATACCTTTACAACAGAATCAATAGAGTCCCCACTGCTTAAATAATCATCGACGTAAAAGTCACGTCTGATGGACTGACTAACTTCTGGGTCCGAACATTGATCTGCCAGAGATACTAGGCATTTTGTAGCTAGGTACGGGGCCGAAGCTGTGCCGTAAGTCACTGTATTCAGCGCATATGTCTTTAAAGGGTCTGAAGAATTAAACCTAAAAACAATTTGTTGTAAGGAGCGCTGAGAAGGCTCTATTAAAATGGCTCTATACATTTTTTCAATGTCTCCCGTTACAACATATTTGTGTTGTCTGTATCTCAGAAGTATAGATAGCAAGTCCTCTTGCACAGTTGGACCTACCATCTGAATATCATTGAAGGACTCGCCCGAGGTGCTGGCGGCCGAAGCATCAAAAACTACGCGGAGTTTTGTAGTAGAGCTAGACTCGCGTACAACACCGTGATGAGGCAAAAAGTAATTAAATTCTGAATGATTTGTTCTTGAATATTCTGTCATGTGATTAAGGTCAATATATTCCTGCATAAATTGAAAATATCTGTTTTTAAATGTGGAGTCCCGCTCGAATCTACGCTCTAGGGAAAGGAAGCGACGCTTTGCCATGGCATAAGAGTCACCTAAGCACTCAGGCGAGTCCTTCAATGGTATGGTGACAACGAATTGACCATGCGCATCCCGACGTGTGGTCCCTTGGAAAAGCTTTTCACAAGCCTGTTCTTCGGAAGAGAAACAGGTAGCAGACGACACAGTATCAAGTTCCCAGAAGCGAGTCAGCTGATCAGACTCCTCTTGTGAAAGAAAGTGGCAAACAGAAGGCTGTGTACGAGGCTGATTGACGCGGCCTGAGATAAGCCAACCTAGTTTGGATGCCTGCAATCTAGGTTGATGTTTGCCTAAACTAATGGTCTCGGTATCTAAGACGTCCCAGAATACCTCTGCACCTACAAGGATATCGATAGCAGTAGGTATATTAAATGAAGCATCTGCTAATTGAATACCTGGCGGAATGGTAATGTACCTTTTATCCACGTAAGAACCAGGTAGCGATTGTGTTATCTTTGGTATAACAAAACAGTTTATTTTCGCCTGATAACCACCATTACAAGACTGCAAACGAAGTCTGCAGATTTCTGAGGTACTAGAAACTTGACCGTTTATACCTGAGACGGTGGAGCTAGTGCTGCGTTTTACCAGGCCAAGCTTCCCACAAAGCTCTTGGGTGATGAAGTTGGAGGTGCTGCCATTGTCCAATAGGATCCTGGCTGTATGAAGCTCTCCATTGACATCTTTCACCTTTGCCAAAGCTGTGGATAGCAAAATGTGACCTTGATTATTGTCCGAACAAGGTAAGATAACGTTTGTTGACAATGCAATGTTTTCCCCTAAAGGTTTTTCATTTGTTGATTCCCTATGTAAGAGGGTATTATGTTTGACCTTACAATATTTACAATGTGATAGACTGCAACGCTTCGCTGTATGACCAGATCGAAGGCAGTTCAAACAAATATTGCTTTCTGAAGCTTTTCTAATGCGTGCATCGACCTCAAGATTTCTAAAAGTCTGACAACTGAATAAAAAGTGATTTTGAGAACACATAGGACATTTCAAATTATCTGAATTGATTGGTTTTGTTTTAGTTGTTGTAAGATAATTTTTAGATTTACTATTTTCGTTTATATGTATAGTTGTAGTATTTTTATTAAAGTTTAATGATTCCAATAAGTCGGCTCTGGTAGCTAAGAATTTAATATAATCTTTTAAACATGGAAAGGCATCTAAATTATTTTTATATTCTTCCCACTTTCTTCGTGTGAACCTATCAAGTTTTTCTGACATCATGTATATGATAAGTGTTTCACCTAGACCACCATTCTCAGTAGGCTGTCCCAATGTTGACAAGGCACGCAGGTTTTTATTTGTGACGTCTATCATATTCCGTAATGCGCTACATGATTCATACTGAGTATGTTCAAATTTAAATAATGCCTGCACATGATTATTTATAAGCAATCTTTTATTATTGTATCTCTCAGACAATAACTGCCAAGCCAAATTATAGTTATCGGCCGTGAAATCAATGCTCTTTATAACTAAAGACGCGCTGCCTGTTAAAGCCGCACGTAAATAATGAAATTTGTTTATTGGTTGTATACTACTGTTGTTGTGAATTAGAGAAATATACGTATCTCGGAACTCAAGCCAGTGCTGATAGTCCCCGTCGAAGTGAGGCAAGTCTATCTTAGGCAGCCGGACAAAGTCGTGTCTGCAGCCATAGCCGTTCTGTGGGAGATCGTCTACGGAAGTAGCAGACACTAGCGCGGGCGAGGCGGCACGCACGGGAACGAGGCATATTCTCGCGCGGGCCACCAGCGCATGATACTGCGACTCGAACTGCTCCCTCTCGGCATACATGTCGTCCGCATCCTCCGACAACAGCTCCAAATCCGTCTGTAACACGTCGAATTCCTTGTATAAAGCTTCCAACAAACTTAGACGGCTTTTTAATTCCGCTGCTTGGAAACTATCTAATTCTGTACTAGGTAATAGTCTTAAAAAGTTACTAAAATGCGTAAGCTTTGCCTTGAAGCCACCACGCTTCCTAATAAGTTCTTTTATTTTTGCGTCAGACATAATAACGTGTCGTTAGCAAGCTCGTATAAAGTTAAAACAAAATGGCCGAAGTGCAAACAAAGTTATAGAATTAAATAAAATGTTAACGAGTTATTATTTAATACGATTATAACTGTTCAAACTAACGGTAAAAACAGCTGATATTGTAGGTAAGCACGGCGTGCAAACTGATTCAATGAATGAATAAAAATTCTAAGAAACACTAATGACTTTGTTTACGTTTAAAAGACATCGACGTGTGCGGTCAGCAAACAAAAGGCAAGATATTATAAAACAAAAGGAAGCTAGCGTGCGAAATGAATGGAATTATTACGTAATCTAATGCACCTTGCATATAGTAGGTATTTATTTTACTAATGATGATGAGCTATTATGAAGAGATCAACATGCCGATCCGAATAGCACTATTTTAAATACCTGGAAGAAGAAGCAAAAAGACTGGAAATTTAGGATAAAAAGGAACGGACTCACTCAAAAGAATGTCCCTTTAGGCAGACTGTCCTTGATGTGTCCTCTACGGCGTTTAAGCTTGCGGTACGGACGGCCAGTCCAAAGTCCAAAGGAGGCGCGTGCACAGCAAAAAGACGGCGATCTTCTTTATTCGAAGGACCAATGTTTGAGTATCAAGCTCCAGGTGTGCTGCTGGTGGTCTTGAATGAATGAAACAACTTCGACACGAGAAAAGACTGTATTGTACTGTATAGGCACTGATTATAAGATAGCCGATATATGCGCGCGTTGTAAACGTCGGCGAGTGAGTGGTTGGTTGCCGGCTCGGCGCCGGCGCAGCGATCGCGGTGAATGTACAAGGTCGCGCGCCGTGCGCGGCCCGATGTGACGTCAGGAACAGGCACGTATTTCCTTCTTCCTTCAATCCTGGGCCCTTTAAGCGGGGCGTGAAAAAGCACCTCAGGCCGTCAAAGTAGAAACCTCAACATCGCCTCGGCTGCTATGAGGACGATGTGGAGGCCACTGCTCTTAGACCACACGACTGCTTACCTTCACGCGGAGTGTGATCGTTTTGACGAGCAAAATAAAAAAAAATCTACTCTGGGGTCTTCCAAGTATTGCGTAAGCACCAATTGGAGGGGAGGGATCTATGCTTTGTTTATTTTTAATAACATAGGGTTTGAATGGCTGTACCGTCCGCAATATTTAGTCATGTACTTTTCGTATACTTTTAGTAAGTTTCAGTAGTTTTTTAATTGAACATACATATTATGTGACCACGTTACTTGTCTATGCACAAAAGCGGGATGGATGTCAGGGCCTTGCCAATTTTTGTGAAATTATACTAATGCTTATGTAAGTATAGGAGGGGGAATGAGCTTTGCTTACTTTGGCTCAGAATAGGGGTGTAGAATGTCTAAAATCCTGCATACGTAATACTTGAACGACCCCTTTGTCAAATACTGAATGAAAATTTACATAAGTTTAGCCACTAGTGACTGCGACTGGTAGACAATTTTATTAATTTTATTTATTAGTTGCGTCTAGTGACATGTCTTGGACACCGATTGCAGCCACTAATAGCTTAGTTTATTAAGACAGTTAAACCAGACTTACAACGTGCGAACAGTAGCGCAAAGCAAGTCGCGGCAAAATCTAATATAATAGAATATGCAATTATTGACTAATACTGCACGAATGGTGTAGTATTTTAAGTCCTCCACGACACAGGAATTATAAGCACAATTACATTTACAGGAAGCAATACCCATTTTAAATAGTATCAATATTTTATTAACTCTAATAGCGATAAGATAAAATATTTGTAGTAGTCATACAAAGACCTGATGGTTTACCATTACCTTTTGTAGCTCTCGTCGATAAGTTTGATCGTTTTCATGTCTACATACATTTTCGAAAAGCACCTTTAGAGATCGATATTGTATCGATGAAATGCAAACCAATGGGTTAACACTAGACTCGCTAAAATGCCTCATAACTTAAACATAGGTATAGGTCGCGCATTTTATCTTGGCCGGATTGAAGTTAGCTACAAGGTACGTTCGCGCATGTACAGTCACTAAGAAAATAGTTAAATGATTATATTTAAGCTTATTATCTTGCGGAGGTAGGCAGAGACAATGGAACTATTTGCTTATTATTAATACCAAAAAAAGTCAATAACAAAAGTCAACAACAAAATTTAACAACCAAACTTAACAACGAAACTAAATAACAAAAATAACAACAAACGAAAACAATATCAACTTGAGTACACGACCGTACGGAAGAGCGAGATAGTTACGCGAAAAACCACAAAGAGCTGACGAGTGACTGAAATAGCGAATCCTTAAGCATTATGGCCGTGCAATTATAGGGATGTACCACTTATTTTTCGCAACTTCTAATTTCTTAAGATTGTCTATGGCACTAATCCGATTGACTATGCCACTCATCCGAAGCTGGAAATAAAAAGTTATTTAAAAGGTTTTTAGTTTTTAAATAACTTTTTTATATAATACAAAATAACGTAAAACCATGTGTGATTAAAATTTCAATGAATACAAAGATATCGATGTTACGTAATAATAATAGATGAAGTAAGGCGAGCAAAGTAAATTGTTAATATGTTGTAACATTTAATAGATCTCTTAAAACATAATAATATATGTTAATATTTAAAGTATTTCATTTTGTACTATATTAAAACAATGAATATCATAGTATTTATTTAACTGTTCAACTTAAAAGTAGACTATAACAAAATAAATCATAATCTAAATCTGATATTTATAATATACAACATTATTTAATATATTATATTGTAATGGATTAAATCGATTTTCCAGTATTTATGGTATTATTGTTACGCATCGAGTATGTATTGGTCAGTCACTAGCTAGTGTTACCGTCCCCGCACCCCGCACCCTGTCACCAATTAGTTCCAAAAAACTGCACTGCGCAGCCACTTGTGACGAACTTCAATCCGGCCAAGATAAAATGCGCGTACTATACTATGGCCCTAAAGCATTTTAGTTATGGGTACATAAATTGAAGCAAAATTTTAAAGGGGTCACATTATCATCCTGTCGACATTTATGTTAATTCAAGTAACAAGATATCATAATAATTTAATGCTCTTACTCTTACCGATCGAAAAAAGTTGGCTAATCAACAGTATTTTAATCTTATGTTTTCCGGCGTAATTATCACAGTAATTGGTATGAAATCTTATATATAAAATTCTCGTGTCACAATGTTCGTTCCCGTACTCCTCCGAAACGGCTTGACCAATTCTCATGAAATTTTGTGAGCATATTGAGTAGGTCTGAGAATCGGCCAACATCTATTTTTCATACCCCTTAGTGATAAGGGTTGTCAACCCCTAACAATTTTTTATTCTTTTGGTCAAAACATTTTTTTATGGCAAAACGACGTTTGCCGGGTCAGCTAGTAGCAAAATAAAAACATTTGTTTCATTTGCAGGATCCCGAAGTTGCAGTGGCGTTCCAGGATGTGTCTGCCAACCCAGCTAACTTCGTAAAATACCAGAACAATCCTAAAATCGCGGCTGTCATTGAAAAACTGCAAAGCAAGCTAGGCAAGGGAGGCAGTGGTGGATTCCCAGGTAAGATAAAAGCAATGTGATACAGGCAATTTTTAGAAAATATACTTAGTATACTTTTAGTTCTTGTCAGTCATTGAATACTTTATTTTCTCGTTTCTATTCACTGTTCTGGCGAACTGACTTGGTTGTCTCCTGGTGGTAACTTTATGTTTATGTTTACGATCCGGTTTCAATTGGGCAAAGTATTATTTTGTTTATATTTTATTTGTGTTATGTTTTTCTTTTTGCTTTCAATATCTGTGTGTCAGAAAATCCTCCTAATAGACATCATAGATAGAATAGGGTCGCCCTTTAATACGTCGCACTTAAAACATTACTTGTGCACTTATGTTTGCGCACACACTTGTGCATTAAAATATTATCTGTGTCGATAGCCTAACTTCAATAGCCAATTATTTAAAACATCTCTTAATGAGGGATGATTTTAACATAGACACAGTCAATTCGAATAATGTCAAAAGCCCAAATGATTATAAACAATGCTTCAACAATTCTATTAAATTGTTCTCTGAATGTGTGACATTATGTATTAATCTTTCCATTATTTGGATGACCCATGCATATCTTGATAGTTAAACCCACTGCACATATAGTGCAGTGATTTAAGCATACATTGTTGCGGGCTATGTATTATATAATTTTTTTATAGTAGAAAATTGTCCTGCTATATAAAAGAATACTTGAAAGCATTGACTACTAATAGTAACTGTCCCAGATGTTAGTTGTTATAACTGAGGCTGACGATCAGTGCATGTTGTCAGTTGTCACTGGTTATTTGAAGCTGCTGAGAACTGCCTGACAGATATGGGAGACCAATCTAGGACTGTCAATACAAAAGCTACCTATATTCTACTTTAAATCTTATTTACTTATTGTTATAGGTTTTGGCGGTGCCGGCGCTCCGGGCTCTGGCCCGAAGCCTCCGACAGATGACGATGTCGGCCTTGACTAAATTGCACCTTATTATGCAATATTTGCAAATACTCTATAATATTGTGTAACACGTACGTATGTATGGAGCGGGTGTTTTATCGACACGTGAAACTCATTTGCGTTCATGTGTATAATTCAAGGGATGAAATCATAAATATCCAAATATTCAACGAAATTATTTTTGATCTGCATTTATTGCTGTTTTAGAAATGTAGCTTGCTTAACACTATATAATCATACATACACATATGCTGATTCGCAATCGACGCGCGGTCTCAATTTAATTTCTGATAGAGACAATACAAGCCATAACACAGTCCTATATTTTAAAACAACTACTAATTATTTTGTCGTCACAGTATAAGTTGTTCCGGGTAAAGGATTCCAATATTCCAAAACTGATATAGTGTTATCCCACCTAAACTAAATACGATCCACCATTATTTGTATCAAATTGTATTATACACATTAATGTTTGTGAGCATTGGTGCCTAATGCTTATGGCCTGTGTTCATTGTTTAATTAAGTTTACATTTACTGCATTTATCTCATAGGATCACAACGGATTAACTACATTATTTTTTTTACAATATGTAATCATTATAACCTAAATTTAGTTTTAGATAGATTTCGATTGAATTTAAGAATTAGTTATCTGCACATTGTTTTTGAATATTGTTACAATATAAAGTAATGTTAGTGCTGTGTTTTATTGTATTTTGTTTTATTTCAATTAATTGCACATTGCCATTAATATAAATAGATGTTTGTGCTCAATTTAACTTTCAAAATTCATATTTATGTAATATTTAATACTTAAATAATAACCATATAGACTGTATAAATCTATTTAGCAGTAGCATATAAATAGATAATACTTATAAAAAGCCTAAATTGTCGCACTACACTTAATTTGTTTGGTTTGAAAAGGTTAATTTTGTATTTTTAATGTTTAATAAAAGTGCGTAACGAACATTGTTGCTTTTTATTATATGCATAACGGTAACCTTAGATGAAAATGCATTGTAGAAAAATCATTAAATAACCTTCCTTGGAGGGACCTTAGGAACGAGCTCGCTTTTTATTAAAACATATTCATTCACTACTCTTATTACTTAGGACTTGTCCCACCACCCCAAATAGCATTTGTCTTTTATAAAAGTCTCGCCATCTCTCTTCTTTAATTAACCTAAGAGTGAGACAGCATGCGATTTATCTTTCGGATAGCTTTACTTGTTAGTTGTGGGACTAGCCATTATAGTTCTTTTTTTTCTGGTGGTGTGGTACGCATTATAAAAGTGGAAGCAAAGCGCTTTGTGCGTAAATGTGGTATGTATGTCTGGTCGTCCGATGGTAGAATGGAGAAGGAAGAATCAAATTATACAGTTCCTCTGCAAATTCTTCGAAATGTATCGTGTGCATTACCCCAACAAAATAATGTCGAAAATAGTAATTTTAATGTTATAGATATAAATAAATAGTTGCCCAGCTTCTGTAATTGATGCGCACATTTTTTAATTTGTTGCACGTATTTTTAGTTACCTATATCACAAAAACATTTGCTACTGGGGTAACGTTACCGCAGCCAGACATTTTCTTTTTTAATGGGAATATTGAAATAAATTTTAGCTATATAATTAGTTGTCTAGACGAGGTAAATGTTGCAACTTATTTCGTATTTCTTCGGCTGCGAAGTTATTCAAGATCCTGCTGGAGTAACGTTTATGGGTATGCTGGATTTCTGAAACGCTTAAGCGGATTCTAATCATCTTAATTGTACATGACTTTGTAAGAGTTAGTTATAATTAGTTAGCAATAAAAAAACAAAAATAATCTACCGTTTGAATAAGAGCTGTAAAGACTTACTTTAAACGTTATTTTGTAGCTTGTAACTGCCTTCAAATGTTTAAGAAGTTTCATTAGTATCCTGTAAGTAATTAACAAATTATGATGAAATTTAGTTCTTCACGTTCACGGTCACAATGCGCGCGGAATTATTTGGCCACCGATAACCCTATACTTATGTGAATATATAAACTGAATGTTATGTCAATAATTAGTTGGTTAGTTCAGTTTTATACCTGTAAAATTTCAGCGTAGTACATACAATAATAAACGAGATATTAAAATAAAAGTCATTAGGAAGCGTAAGACCATGGTCGGGTTGACCATGTTTAGGTGGTTACAAGAAAGCGACCGCGTAGTACATTATGCTATATTTTTAAATATGTAGGATAGTGTTACAAGTTTAGTATAGATGTGTACACAAGTGTTTAAAAACTAGATACATGTTTATTAAAGAATTTTTATTTACGGGTAAAATAGAATATTACTTTATTATACAGGTGTCCGGCAATTAATGGATAACCTGGAAATGTCTTATACTGGAACTGATGGCCGTTCAGAAAAAAATATGAAAAATATCAATCCTAACTACTACCTGAGATATGTGTTTTTTTTTAAATTGCCATGTGTAACTTTCTTGTATACTACGACCATAAATGAATGAAATCCATCGGTTTTTTGTTGTTTTATTATTAAACACTAATTATGCTAATAGATAGACAGTCAAAAGTATGCTATGCTAATATAGCTTGCACTTTTTAAAATATATATTTTTTTATTTTTTTGTTTTTCATTTTTCTGAACGGCCTTCAGTTCTACTATAAGACATTTCAAGGTTATCCATTAATTACCGGACAACCTGTATATACTATTACTACAATAGAACTTTTAAAATATTAATTAAACCTAAAAACAATCACAGATAAAAATTACAGGTAGCAATTCTGCTTTTATGGCACTATATATTAACATTATTTTTTAAATTATCATTTTAGTTTTAGTTCACACTTTTTCTTTGCAAACAAATTTTAACTTCCAAAATATAAATTTAAAACAATCACAAATAATAACATATTATATAGAATGCATTTTTCACTACACACTATGGCATTGTGAAACGTCACACTGCTAGCGCGGTCGTAAGCGACTGCGAGCGAAACTGTGCATGCGGCTGATTTATTTATGCTGAGTTTGGTTGGCGCCGTTTTTCAAGCGACGATAGTGCATCTATGGTATATTTGTTCGATGGGCACTAGCCTACTACCGGAGAAACAACAGAACATAATATGCACTAGAATATGTTTTGTTGTTTCACCGGTAGTTTAAAATATTTGAAGTAAAGAGACTGCTTAAGATCCCCGTATAAAATACACATGACATGTAAATATATTAAAAAGAAAATAAATTCATAATCTTTTTATTAATTTGAAATAAACGATATTATTATTATTTAAAATATCGTTCATCGATTAACGTTTGAATAAATTCAACCAATAACGCCACCTTTAGTAAGTATGTGTAAACATTTTTGGAATAAATAATAATAATGAATAAAATATTGTTGTGTATATAACAGTGAACGCGTCTATATTGAACTTGTTAGGTGTATTATACTAAACATTTTAGGAGATAGCATAATGTAATACGCGGTGGCTTTTTTTGTAACCACCTGAACATGGTCGGGTTACCACGGTCTTACACTTCCTAATGACTTTTATTTTAATATCTCGTTAATTCTTGTACACACGGCTACACATCAAATTAGACACCCTATATACGCGTAACTACGCTACATACAAAATAGAGAATTGTTGGCAAGGGACAGTGCATAGTGGTGTCGATGTAATGGCAAGGATAGAGCGTATCAAAAATATAACGCACGATTCGCAGCGTTCAACTTCTTAGTATATAGTTATACATAATAGTTCAAAGTCCAAACAGTGAAGGTTGATGTGTCACTGCGTGTACTACGCTGAAATTTTACAGGTATTAAACTGAACTTACCAACTAATTATTGATATAACATTCAGCTTATATATCCATATACAGGGTTATTGGTGGCTAAATAATTTAGCGCGCATTGTGACCGTGAACGTGGAGAACTAAACTTCATCATAATTTGTTAATTACTTACAGGATACGAATGAAACTTCGTAAAGGTACATTTGAAGGCAGTTACAAGCTACAAAATGACGTTTAAAGTAATAGTCCAGCAGCCATCGCCTGTTTTTTTAGTGAGTAATAACAGGCTGAATCTTCGTGAGCAGGTTCGGTTCGACGAGACGCCCAATTTTCCCTTTGTAAATTCTCGATAGAGATAGCTATTATAGAGAGCAGGTATAAATCATGTCGATTCGGTGGCGTCAAAATTGAAAAAAATTGATATTGAATTTTTTTTTCGAATATTGATGTTATTGGACGATAAACTCAGAAAAACAATTATTGTCTTACAAAAAGGATAGTTTGACTGGAGCCTCGTACAGTCCGAATATGTCCAAATAACGAGGTCATCAAAATAAAAAGCAGATTTTTTGTATACAGCTTTACAAATATTTGTACAATCAAGTGGCCACATAGTCCCACAAATGTAGTAGTACGGTTTTCTAGTCCTACGTTTAGAAGTTGTCCATTCCACAGTAAGATTTGTCAATAATAACAACTGAATTTAAATTTTTCCTGTCGCTAATAAAGTGTAGAACACAATTTTATCACTGTCGTACACAAAAAATGGTATGTATTTCCCGGAATAGATATATTTCGTTCAATGCTCATTCAACGCATTTCTTGTAGTTTGAAGTACGGAGTAAATCGCTAACATGAGACACGTGTTAGGACACAGATATAATAATACAAGAGATGGGCCAAACCGGCGCGTGTAACTTGTGACAAGTAATGCCCCGCGGGTATACATTGCCGCCACTTCCATAGATTTATAAGACACTGGCCAGTTCGCCGTCCGATGGAGTCGAGTGACCACCACAAAGTACTTTTTATATAGGGGAATAGAGACCTAACTTAATGATTTTTAGGGTTCCGTAGCCAAATGGCAAAAATCGGAACCCTTATGGATTCGTCATGTCTGTCTGTCTGTCTGTCTGTTCGTCCGTATCTCACAGCCACATTTTTCCGAAACTATAAGAATTATGCTGTTGAAACTTGGTAAGTAGATGTATTCTGTGAACCGCATTAAGATTTTCACACAAATTTTTTTTTCTTCAAACCCTTTCTTGTGGTGTCTATGGATAGGTTTTCAAAATTGATATTGAGGTTTGTAATATCATTTTTTTCTAAACCGAATAGTTTGCGCGAGAGACACTTCCAAAGTGATAAAATAAGAGTAAGTAGACTCTGTAACTTCTAAAATAAGAGAATGACAAAACTAAAAAAAATATATGATGTACATTACCATGTAAACTTACACTGAAAATAGGTTTGAACGAGATCTAGAAAGTAGTTTATTTTTTATAGCTCATTAATCGTAAACTGCAATTTACCTTTCATTCGATCAACTCAAGTATAAAAATTAAATAAAAACCTTTAATGTAATAAACATAAACCTTATGCATAAACCGTGAACCATTATTTTCTAATAACAAATCTGTAAAAAATACACTATTATTAACACATCTATCAAAATTACAACGAACTACAAGAACTTTTATATTATGTTACTTGCTGCTACGGAACCTTTCATGGGCGAGTCCGGCTCGCACTTGGCCGCTTTTTAAGGCATGGTGCACCAGCGACACCTATGTTTCTCGGATGGCAACTTTATCATAGTGCATATATGCATAGGTAAACTTCATTATAGATATCACCCTATCCTCCCTTCTATACTTATTTTTATTTACATTTATTTTAGTTATTCAGGATGTATGGACTGGTAGACTTTTTAAGCAGTTTACTTCAACTTTATTAAATACATACATAAATTGGAAAATGAAACAAAAAATCGTAAAATACAATATATTTTATTTACGTGGTCTTTTCAAATGCTTTTTATAATAACATTTGGCCATTGCTTGGTATTTGTCAGTTTCATCGATTTTTTATTGCATTCCACTTAATATTTTATTTAATGTTTTACAATAATTAAATATGAAAAATCTTATTGATATATTTATAAAATATTCCTTTATTTGCCTCTATCTTTAATCACATTTTAAGGAATCAAAATCTATTATATTAATCAATAATGTTTTTATATATCACGCAGGATTCTTTTTTTCTAAATTCTTATAATTCTCCTGTTATTATGCCTTGGAATGCAGAAAAAAGAGTGATCACCGACAAATTAGGAAACATTGTATGTTGTATAACCCCATTAAATAATATTGTCACCTAAAGAACAAAACAATAAAGAGTTTGTGTATTCTTTTTAATTTGTCTGTATAATATTAGTAGCAACCTCTGCATCCTTCTGATACCAACTTTTGGATTAAAGTATTTGTCCTTGAGTTGATAGTGCAGACAGGTTTTTAGTTAGAAGATTGTCGGCCCTGGTGAACACACAAGTTTTTTAAAAAGAAAATTTACTTTATTTCTAAAACGCCGTCCTGTACAGTTGTCACTACAGTGAATCAGTTAATTTAGCAAGTAATAGGATAACTTTTCACAGGTAAATACCAAAAACTTTAGTTTATATTTAAATATCAATATTTAAACAAATATTCTGATTTTAATTCATAAAAACATATTCCCTTAAAATCCATGTTTCTATCTCATAAATTGTATTACATTGCGGCTGTACTTAACTTTCACCGCTTCACTATCTTAAATACGCGCGCAATGAATAATGTACATTAAGTTATACTCAACTATAACCATGATCTGTAGTACGGCCGCTGCTCGCGTTCGTTAATCGAAGTAAAGCCTCGTATCCACTAGGCAACAATAAATGACGCCCATCACGTGACGCTCAACAAGATCGGCAATGTTGCGCAACAACGCGTGACGTTGCCAGCTGGCGCCCAACATGACGCGCGGCTTGTTCTTTGTTTCCGTGCAACATGCAGTTGAGTATCAAATGTTGTCAAGTGGAGATGTGAAAAAGAAACTAAATCAACCCTAGTTCCTTTGGCGACTTGTTGCCGACGCCTGGTCATACACATGGTAGACAGACAACGTTGCTAAACAAATTCCTCGTTACCGTGAACAACAATGTTGTGCAACATGCTGCTCAACGTGTCAAAAGTCACCGCGGCGTTTTGTTTAGCAACGTTGTCTGTCTACACATGATTTCGCTCGCATCAGTCGTACAGTCGTCGTAAAATCAGCTTATTATCAATAATTTTTATTTTTATTTTTTTATTTATTATTATTATTTATTTAATTCGAACACAAGCGATTCATATTGTTGTTAGTAATACTTATAAACTATGTTAGTAGTATTCTCATTAAATATCAGCCATTTTCATTACAATAAAATAATAATCAATTTAAAAACCTATAACTATAACTAAGTCCGCCTCCCACTGCCCCAGACCGGCAGCTATGTATACGGGCCCAGTGCTCCAGGAACGGACAGTCAGGTTTATCAACAATAACCCTTAAGATGCCGTTGGTGCTCCCCCGAAGCCGCCGCATCAGAGAGGCTGTTCTTCTTCGCATAATTGCTTGAAAGCTATCTATACCTGCTTCAGCAAACATGCCCGACGCGCTACAGAACCGTAGAAGCCCCAACAGCACCCTAAAAGCGTTATTGTACTGGATGCAAAGAGCGTTGTAGGCCCTCTGTGTATGTCTCGCCCACAAGCTGCACGTGTAAAATGACTGACAAAACGCCTTAAACAGAGTGAGTTTCACTTCTTTAGTACATCGTGCAAACCTACGGGCCAGCATATTACATCGGACTGACAACGCTCTTCGCTCCCGCTCCATGTCACTGTCATCATTCATGTCCTCAGTCACTATATGGCCAAGATACCTAAAATGCGTCACCCTTTTTAGTGGCACACCATATAGGCATACCGGAGGAACTGTTTCAGGCTTCTTTGTACCAACTCGGAACACCACAAGCTCACTCTTCCGTACATTATACAATAAACCATGAGACGTGGCGTACCCCTCACATATTTTGAGCAACCGTCTAAGACCATCAATTGAGGGACTGAGCAGCACCATATCATCTGCGTAACTTATACTATTAATTATCTTTGCATCAATAGAGCATCCGATACCAGTGCTACTAAGTTCCTCGATTAAATTATTGACGTAAAGATTGAAAAACGCCGGGGAAGTCAAACCGCCCTGTCTCACCGCACACTCCAACCCATACGCTCCCGACAGTGCACCCAACCATCTGACTTGGTTGATTTGGTGGTCATACCAGTAGTCTAAGAGCTTAATGACCTCATTTGGAAGACCTTGCTCACGCAATTTCGACCATAAGATCTTATAATCAACCAGGTCAAATGCCCTGGAGAGGTCCAAAAACGCAGCATAAACAGGCGTGTTTCTATCAGTGTAGTACCTGACCGTGTGCTTGAGCGCCAGAATAGCAGTTTCCGTGGACAGCCCAGCTCTAAAACCGAACTGTGCATCATGTAGATGGAGCTGTCCAGTTATTCTGCGCTCAAGCACACCGTCAAGAACCTTTGCTGTTACAGTAGCTAGCGATATTGGCCTATAATTATCCTTGTCTAAGGCATCGCCGGTCTTGTTCTTGGCTATGGGGACAACTATTGTCTTCATCAACTCAGTTGGTAGATACGAGTGCCTCACACAAAGATTATGCAGCATAGACAGGACTCTTGGGAGATGCGGACCGGCATGTTGAAAATGCTCTATACTGAGGCCATCGTGACCCGGCGATTTGCCCCTGGTCATCGACTGTATGATGTTCCTTATCTTTTTTGATGAAATATTAATCGGAACACCAGACAATCTACTCTCAGCGACAAAACCCCGTTCCTCCAGTTGCAGTCGCAAGGCTACTCCAAAATGCCTCTTGAACATGTTCGCAATCTCCCCAGGCTCCGCCATGCCACTAACGCTCACCGGAACCGCGGGCTTTGGGCTCAATCTTTGAGTGGATTTCCAAAATTTATGAAAACGCTTGCTCCTATGTTCAGTTGCCAAAATGTCCATTTTAATTTGTTCCATATTATCTTGGCAAAACTTGTTTAAACATTTTTCTAGTCTCTCTCATTTCCACAAACTGCTGCCCAGTGTGAGGTTTCCCATAACACACCCAGTTAAGAAAGGCCTTTCTCGCGTTCCCATGAGCGTCCCTGGCATGCCTGTTCCATCCGGTCACTGTGCGCCGACCCTTCCTATCTCTTACTAAACTAGAGCTGCCCTCAGCCGCCTCCCGAAGCGACGCCACAATACTACTGTACAATGTATCAATTATTTTACAATGTTCCTTGTTATGGCAAAAATGATCACAACAGTTTCCTAGTGCAGAAGGGAAGTCAACATTCTTAAGCTTATCCATACACAAGTTATAGTAACAGTCCCTCTGTGCAGCATCTCTTTCACCCCATACCGCCTTATCAACTATCCTATACCCCTGTGCTGCTGATGGATTCGTTGGCCTAACCATTCCAAGGTTAACTTCTATGATTAGTAGAAAATGGTCAGACCAGTAAATATCATGATCAACTTCAACATTTACAAGTGTTTTCCACGCTGCTTCAGACACCAAGCAATGGTCAAGCCAACGTCTACTCCCGCAGACATCACTGACAAAAGTGTAGGTATCAGAGTCTATACCGAGCTTAATATAAACAGCACAGCGCCACCTCTGATCGTCACAAAAACTTAATAATTCCCGACTAAATAATTCACTAGGGTGCGCATTAAAATCACCGAGCATGTATACATGCTCCACATTCGCACTCTCAACGATAGCGGCAACTTCACTGGGACATTCACAAAATTCATTTAAGGTATCGATACAGTTAGTCGGCATGTACACACTAAACAACAATAACGTGCGATCTGCGCAAGTCGCTTTGATAGCCGCGATACGATCACTCACACAAGGTATTATTGACACAGATGTAAATACAGACTTTCTCCATAAAAGAGCGACCCCACCATATGGTCTTCCCTTCAGTATCCCCGCCGATGTATCCACCGCAGATTTTCCAAAATAACTAAAGTTATCATCCAAACTACCAAGTATTGTCAACTCATGCGGCAACAACCAGGTTTCCTGCAGCGCAATGACATCCACAGACTTACATAAGTTTTGTATACACACGATAGATCTCTTTAAAGACTTACAGTTATAACATATAAATTTAGTTAATAAATTATTGCTATCATCAATCAGTGAGCTATCCATTAACGAAACTTATTATTAAAAGTACTGTCATTTGGCTGCAGGTCACCCTGCCGCCGCTCGGTTGCGCTGTTATAGTAAACAAACCTACGGAAAGATACTCCAGCGGGCCACAGGTTCACATCCATAAAAACACCCAGCTCCTGCTTAGGTATAAAAAATTTATAAGCCGAGTACGGTTTATTCCTTTTCATATCTATCTTACGTAATACAACGTCCACCTTTGTTTTGGTTTTAATGTACGTAACTATGTCTTCCATTTTAGTTTCCTTGTTTACATTATAGATGTAAAAAGGAACATTACAATCTGCAGCCTTAAAAGTAGAATGAGGCAGTATATCTGCCTTGCCTTGCTAATGACCTCGTTATTTGAACATATTCGGAGCGTAGGACGCTCCAGTCAAACCATCAATTCTGTAGGACAATTGTTTTCCGAGTTTATCGTCCAATTACCTACCTCAATATTCGAAAAAGAAACTTACTGTTATTCAGACAATTTCGACACCCCACCGAAACGACATGTTTTATACCTGGGCTCTATTCAATAAAACCTACAATTCGACAATTTTGTCAATAAGTGACTTAATTGTCAAATTATCCTACATATGTTGTTTAATATAACCTACAAAAATGAAAAAAAATTACCGTCAAATAATTATAAATTGTCACGCCTGTACACTCCGTTCAATAAAACTTACTAATTCTAAACATTTACATATATGTCATGGTATTTTACATTTCTACATATTATTGTAATTCTACATATAATTGTATGATACAATTTTTCAGGGAAACATTAAAATTAGTGAACATATTCGTTATTTTAATATTCATCAAAATTAACATGCACAAATTAAAATATTATTTTATATTGCGAAGAGCTGTATATTGATGACTCCATTGCTGTTATCGCTTCTGGTTCAACCATTTCCTCGTTGTCATCATTATTGTTATCAACCACATTATTGTTTCCAGACACGTTACTTTGCTCTCCTGAGTAGGGAGTGTAATGCTCTGAGCCCAGTCGATTTTCAATGTTGTGTAAAGCTACGCAAGTTAACACAATGTTGCTTGCGATAATTTGCACTCTCACATGATTGAGGCATGTAATTTTTCTTTTATGATTCCCAATGTATTTTCTACCATTCGGCCTGTAGATTTAAATGATCGTAAAAATCGCTACACTGCTAAAGTTATTGGAATTTATGTAGGAATATTGGTGTTATTGGCCACTTTCTTAGCCCACACCCCATTTTCTTACATACATTTTCCCATTTTCTTGCTAAAGAAGACTCAGTGAACTGACCCAGGCCATTGTGCACTTGCATAAAACACTTCCAAATTCGGTTCACATACTATTATTATATTCAAGGAATGATCACCATTCCTATCTACAAATGCTACTTCATTTTGTCTAGGTGTATCTATCGGAATCAGTGAACCGCCAATAATACCTGCTATTCTAGGTATATTATATGTGTTAAATAATCTAGGAATATCGAGACAATTTTCAGGCCAGTGGACTTCTTCTCCAAATAATGTATTGACGATTAATCCACAAACACGTTCTCATTAAATGTGAAATCAGTCACATCGGAAGAAAAATATATTCTTGTTTTAAATGTTCTTCTTTGTCGTTCAATTAGCACGTTTTCATAATTATCACTACTTTCACTACTTGGATGTAAAAACCATTTTTATAAAAAGCAGCTAAAACAAAACAACATCTACACAATTAATAAGATATTATGCCGAGGTATTTAGTTTTACCGAAGGTAAGGTCACCTGTCAGAAATGTATGACATTTCTACAAATATGTAAACTCGTAAATACAATTATACGGTCAATAATGCAGTTTTCCCGACAATATTGTAAATTGTCACCTGTCAGACGAAGATATTTATTGAACAGAAATATGTAAAATTTCCACCATTACAAATTTGTAACTTGAATTTTTTATTGAACAGAAACTTGTAAAATTGTCACTTGTCACCTGTCACCTGTAATTGTAAATTGTAAGTTTTATTGAATAGGGCCCTGCTGTCTACATTAGCTACCTCTAGCGAAAATTTTCAAAGAAAAAACTTAGGCGTCTCGTCGAACCGAACCTGCTCACGAAGATTCAACCTGTTGTTAGTCACTAAAAAAAACAGGCGGTGGCTGCTAGACTATAAATCTTTACAGCTCTTATTCAAAGTGTTAGGACTTATTGAAGTGTTTTTATATTTAATTCAATAAACTATATACGGTGTACATTACTTTTGTATTTTTATTGTACAACTAATTATAACTAATTCTCACGAAGTCATGTACAAAAGATCATTAAATTCCGCTTAACCGTTTCAGAGATCCAGCAAACGCACAAGCGTTTCTCCAGCAGGATCTCAAATAATTTCGCAGCCGAAGAAAAACAAATACGAAATAAGTTGCAACATTTATCTCGTCTAGACAACTAATTATATAGCTAAAATTTATTTCGATTTCCCATTAAAAAATAAAATGTCTGGCTGCGGTAACGTTACCAGGTAATGTTTTTGTGTAATAATTAAAAAACTATACGTGCAACAAATTAAAAAATGTACGCTGCAATTACAGTAGCTGGGCAACTAATTATCTATAACATTTAAATTACTATTTTCGACATTATTTTGCTGGGGTAACGCACACAAATGTATTCGATAAAAAACCGAGAGACTGGCAACCCTACGACGATGCTCCAGGCATTGGAGTTGTGCGTTGACTAGTTGGTCATCGCCGATGAGTCTCCTGGCCTTACGCTCAATTGACTCCAAAACCTCCAGCTGATATTTTGCAGAGTCATCACAGATCCCATTAAATTTGGTAAGATGTTTCTTTTTTCTATACATAAAATGAATAGGAATGGACCCAGGATTGATCCCTGTGGCATTCCTGATGTAACTTGGGTATAAATAGACTCGTAGTCATTAATAACCACTTTTTGAGTTCTATTAGTGACGTATGAAGCAAACAACCGAAGCATCACCTCTAATACCATTAAAAGCGATTTTGTCGAGTAATAATTTGTGATCAAATTTATCAAATGCCTTTTGGAAATCGGTGTACACTACGTCAATTTGCTGTCTGTTGTCGATGCTCTTAAATAGGTGTGATGTAAAAACAAGAAGATTACTAACGCAGGACCTCCCTCTTACAAACCCATGTTGTTCTCTACGAATCACTCGACGCATAACTGGGTATACCTCATTGTGTACCAGTTTTCAAGAAGTTTAGAGAATGCTGATAACAGTGATATGGGGCGATATGTGGAAACATCATTTTTAGAACCGCCTTTATGGACAGATACAATAGTAGCACGTTTCCAAACATCAGGGAATATGCCATGAGAAATACATTTGTTAAACAATATAAATAAAGGAAGGCATATTAATACACAAGTTTTTTTTTAAATATAGCCGGAATAATAGTAATAACGTTTATTGGCATTAAAAGATACAGTCATTTGACACATAAAAGTATACAAATAATTTTTACAGTCCACTTGTTAAACACTGGTACCCAAGCTAAGATTGAACTTGTGGTATGGGTACCAGGGCTCTCGTACTTAATACATTTTATTTATCAATATAGTGTATCTTATATTGGCAACATGGATAGATGACAGCTGTGGGTCATTGTATGTATACGACCGTGAGGTGAGGGTTTATATGTGTAAGCGTGTGTGTTGTGTGTATGTGTATGTGTGTGTGTTGGATATAGAAATACGTGTTTTAAATAATAATAGATTATACAACATATAGAAAGAGTTGGGTCACAATATACTTAATTTTAATAAGCTTTCAGTTTCAGTATCATCATAGAATTTAGTCATAAGCCAGTTACTAACTTTCTTTTTACATTGGTATCTAGGCAGTGGATAAATGTTACAAAGCTCATTTATTTTATTATAGAGGTGACATCCAAGTACCCTAAAGTGCTGGGTTGCAAGAGTACTCCTAAACACCTGTGTTTGACATACCTTATACGTGCGACGTTTTCTTGGTCTATTGTTGTCATATTTTAGGCTATTGTGTTTTTTACATATTATTGAATGTCGTCAGATCCAGGTCCTTTGGATGCATCTTATAATTTAAGTTCTCTTTTTACCTTATCTATTGAAAAATTTATATTACAAAGATTGACATCATTCTGAGGATTAAGGGGCGGTGGTTCCCATGAAGTTTGATCAAATGAAGTAGACTCGGAAACCGACTGGAAAATTTTTGAGAATAAATTACAAATAGTTGTGATTCTTGTTCATAATGTACTGAAGAGGGAGCAGTATTGGTAGGTAGATTTACGGCTCTCTAGCCGTAATGTACTCGTATGTCTCTACATACGACCAAAATGCTTTAACATTGGTAGCCACGCTATCTTCTACCATATTCATGTATGTTTTATAGCAGATGCCAACCTCTTTTTTAAATGTAGCTCTATATTTAGAAAATATTTTATAATCAATAATCGCTTGACTTTTCTTGTTATATGTATGAATAAAAAAAAACAATCTTTAGATTGTTTTTATTTTCTTTCTTGACATAATAGTATTTGGAGTAAATAGATAAGAGGATGGTAGTGAAATGAGGCCCCACACAGCTTAGCCTCAGCCATGTGTCATCTCTACCACATTAGCCCGGAGACCGCTGGGTCAGCTGGCGGTAGGCTTCAGTCTACCGCCGGTGTTGTGACCTGATTAGCACCACCCTGGAGCCACGTGCAGGGACACGGATGTCGGGGTATTCTCCTACGGATGCGGGTGACTCAGCCCCCAAAAACCTCGACCCATGATTCGTTCCTAGTGCGGACGCTGTATTTTTAAAGATTATGAAAGACATTAGCGCAGCTCAGTGGTTCCGACCTTCGTCGATGGTTTTCGCAGTCTTCGGTGACGGCCGCTGAACGTATTTTTAATTACTCTACTAATTCAATTCAACAACTCCACATTTTCCATTTTCCGTAAGTGTTGTTTTACGTAACAGCTACGGATGTCATCTGTGCGTTTGCAACTGCGCAGGGTCAGTATCTCGTCAGCTATCTTTTATGATTTATAACTACCACGGTGTTCCGAAGACCTTGTCTAATTGATGGCGCCAAGAAGATCTAGATCTAGAACTACATAAATAGTTGCCCATGCATCGCCTATCATAGATTCTGGATTTGGAGCTCAAAATTTTGTATCAGCAAACAATCTATCAAATAAAAACGAGACTTCAAACACGCAAAACTAATCGGAAAATATATAATTATTTCACACTTGATGTGCCCGCGGTTTCACCCGCGTTTATAATTACTGCGCCGCCTCCATGGGTCGTAACGTGATGTATATATTATTAGACCAAAATATTTTTTATTAGTTATTTTGTACGTGAGGTGGGTAGCGTCACCAGTGACTTGTATAAAAAGGCCTGCGCGAGCGCTTAGACATTCAGTTGTCAGTTGGCGCTCGAGCGGGAAGGTCGTTGGTGTTCGTTACGTATCTCAGCTAAGTGGTTATTTTATTGCATTTATACTTTGTTTATAGCTGTCGGTTGTTTCATTTGTTTAAATGTGAAATTCATTATAAAGCTAGAATAGCATTATTTTCAACTTGCCAGGTGTGATTATTTAATTAAATTGGGTTTATTGGTAATCTGTCATATTTTTTTTAATCAAATACCCTGCTGGTTCCTAAAATCAGAAGTGGGATAGGTAAACCTTTGTCTACAAGTGATTTTTAAGTTTGAAACAATCAACTGCTATATTGTGTGTTAACGATGCCACGTTCGTCGCGCTCACGTAGCGACTCTTCTGATGTGAACTATCGTCGTAAAAGTAGGAAAACGTCACGGGGATTGCGTCGCAAACGTTCTCGTAGTCGTTCGTCTCATTCTCGGTCTCGAGATTACTCCCGTGGACACCATCGCCGCGAATCACGTATTCGAACCCGCTACGACTCTCGTGGCCGTGCTAGCCGTAGGTCTCGCAGTCGTGATAGGTCTATGAAACAGGCGCTGAATACTATAGTCGCACGCCTTGACGCTATAGAAGGAAACTCCTCGAGTATGCCGCAAACTCCACCTCGGCCAGACCAATCTCAAGATAATGTTGAACTACCTTCGATACAACAAACCTTATCCGATTTCTTTAAGACAATTGTTACGAAAAAGTCTCAAAGCTACTTTGTTTCCAACTTTGATCCCGCCATCAATGATATCGAGGTCTGGTGCGAGGAGGTGGAGCGTGCTAGAACAGCGAACGGTTGGGGGGACTCTGAATGTTTATCGCGAGTTTCAAACTGTCTAAAAGGAGACGCGAAGACCTGGCTTAGCGAGTGGGTTACTAACGATCGCTCCTGGACTAATTTCCGGTTAGAGTTTACCTCATTATGTCCCCGTAAGCTAGATTACGCAAATATTTTATTTAACGTCATGAACACTACTTCGGACAAATATACGACGTATGCGGAATACGCCCGACGTTCGCTGTTGCGTCTTCGTATTGTAAAAGGCTTAAGTAGTGAGTTGATGGTGCAGATTGTAGTGCGAGGTATAACAGACCCTCAAGTGCGAGCCGCAGCCGCGAACGCCGAGCTCACCACAGAGAACCTAGTCTCATTTTTAACCATCTATGTGAAACCCTCTCGTGCAAAAACTGACACACGTCTACCCTCTACTTCGATAAAAAAGCATAATGTTTTCAAATCTAATTCAAAGTGTTTTGTTTGTGGCCGGATGGGACATAGAAGCTACGAATGTTCAAAAAAATCTAATAGTTTGAATGGTACTTCTAAACCGTCAGATAGCAAAGCCGACTTGCTTTTTCTGCAAAAAAATAGGCCATAAAGAAAATGAGTGTTTCGCAAAACAACGTAGTGAGACTCAAAGTAATCATAAAAATCAGAAAGTAAACTTATGTAATGAAGTGGTCCCTAGTTCTCATAATAGGGATGTTGTTACTGCCGTTATTCAGGGCATTCCAACTGACGTTTTAATAGATACCGGTGCTATTAATGTTTCTCTGATCTCTTCGGAAGTAGTTAAACTATTCTCTGGCCCTCGTAAATTCAACCAGTGTGTCATTAAAGGTATAAGCGATACCCAAATCACTGCTAGGGAATATGTTACACTGACAATCGAGTTTGAGAATCTCTCCCTCGAGGTCGATTTGGTCATAGTGCCTTGTTCTTGCATGAACTTTCCTGTCGTTATAGGGACAGATGTACTTAATAGGGACGGTATTGTTTACCTCAGGACTAGAGACAAGCAGTACTTAGCACACTCTTCTAATACTCTTATCAAAGTTAACACTACTCAGGTTGATATGCATGGTGAAGTTAATACGCCCCTTCAGGGCGATGACTTGAATACATTGATGTCAGTAATAAATGAATTTTCTGGCTTTTTAATATCTGGTACTGCCTCCACCACAGTGAAAACCGGAAAGATGCATATCAACCTGACTAGCCAAACTCCCATAGTTTACCATCCGTACCGCCTATCGTATCAAGAGAAGTTAAAGGTTAGGGAAATTATAAATGATCTGTTAGAGAAGGGTATAGTCAGGGAATCGGAATCGGAGTATGCTAGTCCAGTGCTGCTGGTAAAGAAAAAAGATGGCTCCGATAAACTTTGCGTCGATTTCCGGGCTTTAAACCGAATCACCGTTAAAGACCGGTACCCGCTGCCACTCATAGACGATCACATCGATCGTTTAGGATCCTCTAAGCTCTTCTCGTGTATTGATATGGCATCTGGTTTCCACCAGATTCCTATTGAGGAACGGTCTATTCATAAGACTGGATTTGTGACCCCTGAGGGTCACTATGAATATTTAAAAATGCCATTCGGATTATGTAACTCTTCAACAGTATACCAACGAATAATCAATAACACCCTTCGGGGATATATTGAAGCCGGGCAGGTCTTAGTATACATCGATGACGTCCTGTTAATGAGCAACACTGTAAGCGAAGGCATAAATCTACTCCGCGCAGTTTTAAAGACGCTCACAGACGCCGGGTTTTCAGTAAATCTCCGAAAGTGCGCATTTCTTGTTACTGAAGTCGAATATCTTGGGCGCGTCATATCACATGGTCAGGTTAGGCCGAGTCCACGTAAGGTGTCTGCTCTAATTGATACCCCAGCCCCGTCAAACGTAAAACAAGTCCGGCAGTTCCTGGGACTCGCTGGTTACTTCCGTCGATATATCGAGGGTTACGCATCAAAAACGCTCAGCATATCGCGCCTCCTTAAAAAGAATGAACGGTTCGAATGGGGATCCGAGCAGGAGTCTGCTCGCCAATATTTGATAAAAAAAATGACGAGCGAACCCATACTCGCGATCTTTGTTCCTAATTTGCCTACCGAGATCCACACGGACGCGAGTAGTGCTGGATACGGGGCAGTATTATTGCAAGCACATGCCGAGGGTAAAAAGCGGGTGGTCGCCTATTTCAGTAAAACCACTCAGGGGGCTGAGAGTAGGTACCACTCGTACGAGTTGGAGACGCTGGCGGTCGTCAGAGCTTTACAACATTTTAGGCATTACCTTATTGGAATTGAATTTAAAATCGTCACCGACTGTAATGCTCTGAAGGCCACCGAGCGTAAGAAGGATTTACTTCCGAGAGTGGCCCGCTGGTGGATGTACCTGCAGGATTACAATTTTAACATCGAATACAGAAAGGGCGTACTTATACCTCACGCAGACTATTTGAGCAGAAATCCACCAGCGACACTAGTAAATCAGATCGATAGACCGCGTAATTGGGCTCAAATTGCACAAAATGCAGATAGTGAGACTCAAGATCTATTACAAAGGTTACAGGACGGTATCTTAGATTCACGTAGATATATACGTCAAAACGATCTGCTGTATTACCGTTACACACCTATCGGCGAGGAACCTCGTCTCCTATGTTACGTTCCCAAGGGCCATAGATTGAGCTTATTGAGAATATTTCACGATGAGCACGAACATATCGGGGTTGACAAAACTTTAGATTTAATCCTTAAACATTTCTGGTTCCCAGGGCTCAAGACGTTTGTAAAAAAATATGTATCCCATTGTCTAGCTTGTGTATCAAAAAAACGTATCCCTAGAGCCCCACATCAGCCAATAACATCTTGGGAAAAACCAGATCTGCCTTTCCATACCGTTCACATAGATTCTCTGGGCCCTCTGCCCGAATCCAATGGGTATAAATATGTGCTAGTTTTAGTTGATTCGTTTTCAAAATTTAGCCTCCTTTATCCTATGTACAGACAAGATGCAGACGACTTAAAGCGTGTAATTAATCATGCAATCTCTTTATTTGGTGATCCGCAGTTACTAGTTTGCGATCGCGGACGCATGTTTGAGTCCAATAGCTTTGTTAAATTAGTTTCTGATATGGGTTGTGACATACACTATATCACACCGGAAATGCATCACGCAAATGGGCAAGCAGAACGGTACATACGTACTGTATTAAATATGATAAGGATTGAGGTTAGCAATAAGAATACTTGTTGGTCAGACTATATGTGGAAACTCCAATTAGTGATAAATGTTACCAAAAATAAAACCACACAATATTCCGCTTTAAATTTACTCATTGGTTCTAATGCGACAACTCCCCTGATTCGTGCTCTGGTCCGAGATGTGGCTGCAGAAAATATTCAACCTAATCGTCAAGCTTGGCGCGAGATTTGCAGAAGCCGAGCCAGTGAGATGCTAAAGAAGAATCAATCACAACAAGATTCTTCTGTGAACCGGTACCGACGTCCTCCGAGGCTGTTTAAAGTAAAAGACTTGGTGTTCGTGATCAAGTATTCACAGAGCACGGGAAAGCTGAACTCTGGTATGAGAGGCCCTTATCGAGTCACCAAGGTCTTACCCAGCCATAGATACGAGCTGAAACTATTGTCTGGTGCTCGCGGAAAAACGACACAGGCAGCCGCCCAATATATGGTGCCTTGGAAAGGAGAGTGGTGCCCCGACACTTGTGCATCCTTCTTTGAGTGTGAGTAATGTGTGTTCTATGTTACAGACGTTGTGTGATATAGAAGCATACAGAGCGCGTTGTGCGAGCGCTCAGTTATGCGGACGACTCTGAGCTGATTCACGTATTACGGATGGTCCAGAGAAGTCTTGACTTGTGCTGCGGTACTTGTCAGGAGGGGTGTTCGCTGCGATGACACCCCTGGAGGTCGGTTCGGTGCTGCGGTATCCGAACCGATGATTTGGACAAAGCGCTGCGGTGCTGTCCTGTAGATGATTTGGACAAAGCGCTGCGGTGCTGTCCTGTAGATGATTTGGACAAAGCGCTGCGGTGCTGTCCTGTAAATGATTTGGACAAAGCGCTGCGGTGCTGTCCTGTAGACGATTTGGACAAAGCGCTGCGGTGCTGTCCTGTAGATGATTTGGACAAAGCGCTGCGGTGCTGTCCTGTAGATGTGTTGGACACGTGCTGCGGTATCGCTGTCCACACATATAAAAATGCGCTGCGGTGCATTTCTTCTCAGACACATTGCTTTATGTGTAGAAGTTTTTGTAAGCCATGGCATTAAATGCAGAACGAACGTGTGATGCTTGTATGTGTGATGAATGAAAGTTCAAGAAACAATTTGGTGACGTAATCCTAATATGAACAATAACATTCCCAGGTGACGATGACGAGTTCACAGAGGCTGGAACTTCAGCCAACGCTGGACCTTCAGCCGATGCTGGAGTCTCAAAGGACAGCAGACCTTCAACTGAGGCAGGAAGTTCGACTACAGCTCCAGTGGAACCTACCGAAGAATACGCCGTAGAAGTGGTGCCCGAGGACGAGCACAGTCAGGAGAGGCCGTATTAGACCAAAATATTTTTTATTAGTTATTTTGTACGTGAGGTGGGTAGCGTCACCAGTGACTTGTATAAAAAGGCCTGCGCGAGCGCTTAGACATTCAGTTGTCAGTTGGCGCTCGAGCGGGAAGGTCGTTGGTGTTCGTTACGTATCTCAGCTAAGTGGTTATTTTATTGCATTTATACTTTGTTTATAGCTGTCGGTTGTTTCATTTGTTTAAATGTGAAATTCATTATAAAGCTAGAATAGCATTATTTTCGACTTGCCAGGTGTGATTATTTAATTAAATTGGGTTTATTGGTAATCTGTCATATTTTTTTTAATCAAATACCCTGCTGGTTCCTAAAAATATATAACCTTCCTCGATAAATAAGCTATCCAACAATAAAATAATTTTCAATTCGAACCAGTAGTTCCTGAGATTAGCGCGTTCAACCAAACAAATAAACTCGCACTTCAGCTTTATAATATAATATTAAGTATAGATTTCATAGTTTTTGAAGTCAGTATATTTTTTGTTATACAGTATATTTGTTACATTTATTAAAGTCGATTTACCATAGTCACAAGTTAGTCGGGTGACATAGTGATCTTCAAAAACTAAGCAATAGGTAGGTAATGTAAAGTCAGTGCATGCTACTAGCAATATTAGTATAACTTAGGCGATAAAAAAAGAACACATTTTTACAACTACTTTAATACATTAATATTTAATCTAAACATCATTAACTCTTCCCCAACCAAGTCGTATCTTCTTTTCGTGAAGTTTCAACCAGGATGGCATGTTTTTGGGCAAAGGTTGAGCATTGGGGAATTTCAAAGGCGGTGGTGGCATCTTGAACGGATCCTCTGCCTTCAACTTACGTAGTAAATACTCTTTATTGATCTGCTTTGGATCGCGATATTTATCCATGTACAGGTTGAAAGGTTTTCTACGAGGAAACCATTCTTGCGGGCGTAAGTATGGCTTTGCAAAGTCATACTCATAAACTGAAAAAAAAGGAAGATTGAGATTTTATTAATTTAGCAAAATTGAGAGTATTTAGACATTCCAACTGATTGCAATGTATATGTCAAGAGTATTATTAACTTAACATCACTACATACATATTATAAATCAAAGACCCCCGCCGCGTCTGTCTGTTCGCCATCAACTCAAAAACTACTGAACAGATTTTCATGCGGTTTTCACCAATAGACAAAGTGATTTATGAGGAAGATTTAGGTGTATAATTTGTTAAGGTTTTCTACTACCCGTGCGAAGCTGAGGCGGGCCGCTAGTATCTATATAAAATCTTTAATTAGCCAGAAATTAACACAGTGTTTGTTAACACTGTGCATATTTATGACTAGCGGCCCGCCCCGGCTTCGCACGGGTGGACATTTTTTAAACATTTTGGGATAAATAAAGATAATTTAACTTATAGGTATGCTAATTAAAACGTCCATGACTCAGTTTGTTCAAATGTTCAAAATTAAAAATAAAGACTTCAACATTTAAACAAATTTGCAATGAAGTCAGTTAAAATTTAATTTTTACGTTAAACATTTCACATTTTTACCATAAACATATATTTTCTTGTTTTTTATATTTTTACATTTTATTTATAATTTTTGTTGCTTTTGGTATTTTATTTTTTGGAGAGTGTAATTTTTACTCATGTAATGTTTTAATGAATTTATTTATATTTTTATTTTAAGGCTTTATTAAATTTTAAGTTTTACATTTTTATTTTGTATTATTTTACCTTAAAGCTTCACTGTACACTATGTTAGCAGTGGTATTTGTAGGTGGCAACAAAACATATTGATTTTCGGGTGATCCTACTCGAGAAAGAGCAACATATAAATTGCCCATGAGAAAAGCACTCTTTCCTTAGGTCGATGCCAACCATCGAGAAAGTTTGTCCCTGGGATTTATTTATTGTAAGGGCAAACGATATCTTTACAGGAAACTGTAACCTTTTAAAAGCTATAGGCAAATCCGTCGGTATAATCGGGATCCGCGGAATGTGAGCGAGTTGACCGGCCGCGGGACCCGTGATGATAGATACTACAATCATATTATGTCTTAATTCCTTTATCAAGTCTTGTTCCATTACACATACTGGGAGGGCTTAAATTTCTCAATAGCATAATGGGAGTACCTATACCTACTTTTAATTTTAGTTCGTGGGGGGCAAGCCGGCGGGACTGAGGGAATTTAGAAATTCTTGAGTGCACTGTATCTTCGATGTTGCACACGTGTCAACAGATTTGTAACATTTAAAATCACCGGGTACTTTTCCATAATCATACTGTTTATCTCATATACTGAGTCGTTTCTTGGTGACAATATCGCCCTCGAGCAGAGTCAATGGAAATTTATTTCTGTAAGATTTTCGATGTCGGGATAGATTGTGTCTATAAGAATTTCTAGACTGTGAACAGTTTGAGCCAATTCATTATCCAACAATACTTGGGAGCTGTTTGCAATTGGAGTGGGTAATTTTCCGTCTTCTAATTTAAGTATTTTTTAAGAGAAATTGCCACCGTGGTTATTACTTAAATGTGCTCTCATATTTGTGCGCAAATTGAGTTTCAATTGATTGCCACAAAGGTGATGATTTGAGGCACGCTTTAATAATGTCGGCACGTGTACCTTTTGTTATAATCCGGACCTCGTTGTTGGGCTACATATCTGATGTTTTGACACAAATCGTCTTTAAAAGTTTCCTATAATTTGAGAGGTTCCGAGAGGAAACAAAATAATAATATTACCACAAACAACTCTCTCAGCCTTAACGGACATTGGAAAATCGAAGCTTCTCTCAAAGTGATTTCCCACTGGTTTTCGTTTTCTAGCAACCCCTATCTCGGCAAGCGGCTTGGTAAGTTTGTTTAATAATTTCGTCAACGGTTTTTAAGTCCTGGAACGATGTTGGGCCACGTACATGATGAAGAAGTATTCTGAGATAAAAACACACTGACCGGGAAGGATGAACGCTGTACACTCTTCCTAATGCCGCATCTTTTTTTATACCGGGATGTCCTACTACTTTTTGGCCACGTTTCCTTCTAGAGTATTTATTGTTAGCCCATGTATAATAATGAGGGACTTGATGATATAGAAGTGTTTTAGCAAATTCATCACTATTGCATAGGTCAAAAAACGCCGTGAGTGTCACTTTTGGTGGATTTTGCGCTATATGTTGCATATTTTTCTCTGAGAAGTATCTTGTGTGAGGGCCAGTCAGTACAGACCGGCGACACTTCGACCCAGTCTGATCTTTTGTGTCTACTTTTCCTATAACGACTGCCATAGATGTTCATGGCAGCCGGGACCAACGGCTTAATTGTTGGAGCAGGCGATAATTGTCAATCAATACGCACATAATTTCCAAAAGTCATATAACTTCCGAAACTCAGTGGTGCGCGACGTGGGTTCGAACCCGAGACCCTCTGCATTGCAGTCTGTTGGTCTCCCCACTGAGCTATTGCTGCTCTCTCTCTGAGAAGTATACTCGTTGTCCATTTTCTCGGTGTACCGCTAAGTGTACTACGGTACAAAACCGACGGTACAAAATCCACGAAAGACACCCGTCTTTCGTGGATAGGAAACTCTAATAATCTCCACGCTGCTTCAGATGTACTAATGTACCGGCCGTTTAAATAACTTTCAACTTCGTTGTGAGCATTTCGGACACTGAAAGTTGCTTGATCCGATCCTTTGTTAATGTATTTACAAATGTATTTTATGGCTTGTACGGAATGACAATTGACAATATTCAACATTTATGTGAGCGTTGAATGATCGACACAGTATTGGGGAATATGGAACGATCCATATGTTGTCTATGTTCACCGCTCGCCCTCGGACATTTAATGTAGCGACCTGCCCTCCGTTGATGTCGCATCGTCGATAAACGGGATACTCATCCGCACCGGTCTGAGTTTCAGTTACGAAACGACGTGGATATTTTTTCAAACATATGCCATTTTCATGCACGGTGAAGTCAAATTTTCTTGCCCACATGGCCCAAACACCATATTTTTTGTTATTATTTCAAAAAATACTGGGCTTCGTCTACATTAGGCAGTACGGCAACTATTATTTCATTAATTTCATCGGGCTGTATTTTCGACTCCAGCCAAAATAGCATATGACAATGCGGTAATCCTCTTTTTTGACACTTAACAGTGAGCATATAACATTTAACCGGCCCAAAAATAGCGTCTTTTGTGATTATTTTTATAACTTTCTTTTTAGTGAAACACTCGAGCGTTGATGTCATGCCGGTCGAAAGACCGTTGACCAGGAAAAAGTTCCTGCTTTATTTCTTCTCATTCCGGATTACAGATGAAAGTTACGAAAAGATCTGGCCTACCATAATTGCGCATATATATTATGTCATAGCATCTTGCGTCTTTTCGTGGAGATACCTCGGAGACCCAGTAAATGATGACGGCAAGATGACATGCTGTCCGATATTGGCAGCATTTACGCTTGCGTCTTGGTTCAAAGCATCCCTTAAATGAATATAGTCATCCGCTCTAAGCTTTTGTTGGTATCGGGAAATAAAATGTTATCTTTCGGAAATCATCTTCGTCATCATATCCACACAATATTGATTAAACAAATCTTTGTAATAATGCAGTGCATTAAAACAGTTGCTCCTAATCATTAAACGGTATGCATAATATTGCATACATGACACAGTCTTATTTCTTAAGGAATCCTGCTGAGTAATAGTTATATAATATCCATCGTCTCCTGATACAAACATTAGAGGATATTGTAGCGGATCATATGCGCAGTGTAATTCCGACACTCGTTTTAGCTGTCCGTCTCTACCGTGCAGTACTATATACCTGGGCCCTTTATCTTTATCGACCAAGAGAACGGCCACTTCATTTATGGAAGGAGCGTTATATGTTCCCCTGTGTCCTGTTTGAGGTGTGCGCGATCAGAGTAAATAATAAATTTTAAACTCTCCGGGGTATTGAGTTCGATAGTATGTTTAAAACTTCGTATGTAAACATTGTGGCTATTCAAGATAGTCTGCAATTCGTTTATCAAATCTAGTTTTAGCATTGGGGCCATGTTAGACCGCAATGATAGTTGGTCAGCATCTGAAATAAAATATATCTGCAAAAATTGAGGGCTTTGTCCTGACGGCGGTAGAAGGCTACCTATGAGATAATAAACTTGTCCTTCTACCTTAAAGGTGGGCATAAAATTTCCCTCTCTAATTTATTTCGCCCCAAAAGAAGTCATCTGAAAAAGACTATTGTATCTACGTACGTTATTCAAAAAATGCGCTGATAATGTATAATTTTTTGTCAAAAGACTTTTTATTAGTTCTGGTGGCTCTTGAATATTAGGCAGAATAACTTTTCCAGACGCGCAGCACATACCGTTCGCTTCATCAGTCCATTTTTTAGCAAAACATTTAGGACAAATCTTATTCATTGCTCCGATTTGGATGCTGTTTTCATGAGCATATTCAATTTGAGGATCGTAACTAAATGCCAATCTATTACTATGAGCTAAAATTCTATTGCGCGTCCTAGTTGTTAACGACCTTTGTCTACCTCTCTGTGCCGCCAGCCGCTGTGAGCGTTCAGCGCTAGATTCCCGTGCACGCGTTCGCGAGTTCCTAGCTCTATTTTCAGCAAGACGCTGCGAGCGCTCAGCGCTCGACTGTCGTTCGTATAGCTGCGACGTTATGTTAGAAAGTTGCGACCTTCTTTTGCATATTGTTTGAGAGGTTTTTCCTCAAATCAGAGAAAATACGAATATAAAGTAAATCAGAAAAGGTTTAAGGAGGTAGTTCTGAAAAGAACTTTTGATAAATACTATAAAAAAGTGTGAGAATAGTATAGAAATTAAACAAATAGATAGAATAAAATTATTTATAAGTAGTTCCGAAAATAACTTTTTAACTGGATCATAAAAATGTGCTATGAGAAAAAAGGAAAATAATCAATGTCACTTGCGTCCACTGCGTAGGGAGCCGCGCGGTTACCTATTTCATAGATGTGAACGCCCCTGCCCCTCTCTCGCCGCGTTGCTCACTGCGCTGCATGGAGCCACACCGGCGCGGCGGCGTGTATTTTTTGTTAATATTGACATTTTAATTTCGTAATATATTTTGAATGGAAGGTCCGATTTCAATAATTCAAAAAGTATTCAACAGGTATTGAAACAGTCTTGAATACGAAATAATTTATTTGGATAAGAATTATTAAAATGGTGGGGATAACATCGTCTGATTTTGATCAGCATTTCTATCAACTTTTAAAATGTAAAAAAGTAGTTACATAACTACAATATTCTCGCGAAGTTCTTTGTAGATATTGATATGTTCTTTAATTTTGTAAAACTTTTTTTTTTTTTATCATCAATACTTTCCGCAGCGCATGCGATGAAAGACATTTTTGGCAAATTTTTTACACATTAGATTGGTTTTAGTAGATATTTCTAAGGATCTCTATTTTTTTCTAGTAATATATATAGCCTATGTTACTCAGAGATGATGTAGCTTTCTAATAGTAAAATAATTTTTGAAATCGGTCCATTATTTTTTGAGTTTATTCGTTGCATACAAAAATACAAATCTTTCCTCTTTATAATATTAGTGTAGATTAAAAAGAACAACGCTATTATTACTTATAATTTTAACCAGTAAAGCAAAGGATTCCTGAGTCAGGCAGTGTTATCGCGTTTTTCTGCAGAGAAATACTATTTAAACATAATCTTAACAGCTATATGTTTATAGTGTGCATTATTTGCCATCCAGCAGATGTAGGTGTGGATGTAATACACCCCTGGAGCCATAGCTTTAGGTTTAACATAATAGGATATGGCTCATCTTGACACAGCCACCATCGCAAACCGGAAATCTGTTTACGTAGTGAATTAATCGAATTTGGTCGTAAAATAGCAGAATTGGTCGGTCCCCCGTTTAAAAGTTACAAGGGGGTATTGGTGGCTGTGCCAAAGTGATCTCTCATTTTGGCCCAGACATCTTGTATTTCCAAAACCACAGCACCGAACGAAGATTTAACTATACCAGTATTAATGAGTCGATAATTATCAATGTAACAAAAACAATAATATGTGTTTTGCTGATTAAATATCGATTATGTGATATTTCTGTATTAAAGAAATTATATTCGACTCAATTTATTTTAAATCTGTTTCAATAAATTCTTTATAAATATCACAAATGTGGAACGTTGCTCAGAATACAAAACTATGAAGCATGCGAGAACCTTGAGTATCGCCAGTTAAGTAAAAACTTTTAACCGTTAAGAGCTTCTATTACTTATCTCCGAAACCTATCATCAGTTCATGGTCAAATTTATATGGGACCTTCGAGCTATAGCTACCGAATCACATAAAAATTAACAGTTCATAAGCAGCAGTTATGCCCCAACAACCATATTACATAACTAGATGCGCCCGCAATTTCACCCGCGTTGGGTAGCGTGATGTTATATAGCCTATAACCTTCCTCGATAAATAGGCTATCCAACACTAAAATATTTTTTCAATTCGAACCAGTAGTTTCTGAGATTAGCGCGTTTAACCAAACAAACAAACAAACTCTTCAGCTTTATAATATTAGTATAGATTTAAGGTTAATTTTGATATTATTCATTGAATCAATAAGTATGTAAATATAGAATGATACAAAATGCGCGATATTTTTTTAGATCTGCACCACTGCAACAATTTTTATTTTATAGATATTCAGATTTAATACATTATTCCATTCGTTCTTTTAATAAGGCAATATGTAGTTACGCGGCTGTCCGTCGACCGAATCTATGTAAAAAATAAGCCTGTAGGTATTTATTTTTTTAAGAACCACCGACTAATTCTGTCTGTTTGTAACTTATGTCGACCAATTAACGACTAATTATTGGCGAAATCAGATTATCGCTAGGCACTGGGGTTCCCGAGATATTGAGGTGGCTTTTGTGGGGGTATGCAATGACGCATATCCCTCCGCGGGGGCGGGTGGAGGGATTATGTCGGACTCGCCGGGGTAAAAGGAAGATGTTGAGAAGATAATGTACCTCCCGGAATACCGACTAAACCTACCACGGTGTTCCTCGACAAAACCACTATCAACGGGGCCGCGCGAATCACTTTCGCATGCGGTCGCGATCCCGCCACTACACAAAGAGACCTACCCAAAGGCACTCACTTCACATATAAACCCTACTGTCCCCCCCCTCCCCCTAAAAAGAGGGGAGACGGACTCGAAACAGAGGCGGGCGTGGGAACACGCACGCCGCCTCTCGGACCTGGTGCTGAACGGTTGGCGGGCAGGCCCACAAAGCCCACCACCCCCAGGTCAACCTCAGGGTGGCTGGATCTCATCTCGCGCCCTCCGGCGCCCGGCTCTGCGATTGGGGAGAGGGTTTAAACGCCCTCTCGCCCGCTCCGCCGCCTCCTTGATGGAAAGAGGTGGCTGTGCCAAAGTAAGCGCTCATCTTGGCACAGCCACCAACCCTCTTACATCTTTTAAACGGGAACTCGATCAATGCTGATATTTTGTGATCAATGTCGACTAATTATCGACTAATTATTGGTTCAGTTACATCTTCGTTCGGTGCTGTGGTTTTGGAAATATAAGGTCTGTGCCAAGACGAGCGCTCACTTTGGCACAGCCACCAATAACCTACAAGGGGTTACGCTCTTTTAAACGGCGGACCGACCAATTCTGCTATTTTACAACCAAATTCGACTAATTTACTATATTAACAGATTTCCAGTTGGCGATGGTGGCTGTACCAAGATGAGCCATACCATAATAGGGGTCTACTGAGAACAGTTACACTTCTTCATGTTGCTTCTAAGAATTCCTTGACCGAAAAATCCCATTAAACTGCCTTGAACCAAGACATAAACCAGAGAAGTCATTAGTCACTGAGATAGCTCATCATTTAAATAATCATCACACAGAAATTGGTACACACAGCGACACATCAACCTAGATTGTATGGACTTTGAACTATTAGAAGTTGAACACTACGAAAAGTGCGAGATGATGATGATGTTGTTAGGATGGTTGATCAGTATAACGAAGTATCAGGTGCCTCGGCAGACATAGACATCTTTAGCGATTCACTTGCTACTTTCAAACACCTAGTTCTTAATTATTTTACAAGAAGGTTCGAAGATCCTTTAATTATTAATGCGCCATAATTATTATTCTTTCTTAATTAAATATATATTTGACATTTGATATAATTTTGTGTTCAAATTTTATTATATAAATATTTTGATTAATTATTTCAATTTTTAATGTATTTTATTATAATTCTGTGGCGTACGTACTTCGCCACTTCACTCCGTTACGAAATTCGTATTGTCGAACTTGGACCAAAATCGCTTTTTCATAAATCGCCTACGCTTTTGCATCTTGGTCCACACGACAATACGGGTCTCGCAGCGGTGTACCCCCCGCGCCCGCGCAGGCATCGACCTCTGCGCTGTCCGCCAGTCGCCTACACACCACGATCAGCTGTCTTAGCTTTCGCGCGCGCGTTTATAATATTCATCTGCTTCATTCCATAAATACTATATTTAGCTATTGTATAATATAATTGTAATAAATCTTTCTAATCACTTCTAAAATAATATTCTTCATTTCTTCCGCTTTCGATCTTCTTTCTACCTATCATCTACGATCTATCAATAAATACCTTTTCTGGATGGTAAGGGACGTGTACAGGAGTACAGGAGCCATACCACATTGGTGACCCTCAAGTGTTGTGGAATACGTAACGCCCTTGGACGACCTCCGCGGAAAGTTCGAGAGCGCGCAGGTAAAACGAGGAATTTGGTGTGTGGTACAAGTGCTGGGCGGTGAGTAAATTTTCCATACTTTGTCGAAGATGTCAACCTCGGGTGCTAATGATAATTTTGTGGATGCTCAGCCCGCTGTGGGATCTGAAGTATTAAGAGTTGGTGTTAGGGTTCCGCCATTCTGGCCAGAAGAACCAGCCTTGTGGTTTGCACAAGTAGAGAGTCAGTTCGTTCTTTCTAAGATAACAACGGATGAGACAAAATTCTGTTATGTGGTTGCTCAACTAGATCACCAATACGCTGCCGAGGTGAAAGACATAATAACGAACCCACCCTCAAATGACAAATATAACAAGCTTAAAACAGAACTCATTAAACGGCTTTCAGCGTCACAGGAAAAGCGCGTAAAGCAGCTGCTGATGCACGAAGAGCTTGGTGACAGGAAGCCCTCGCAGTTCCTTCGCCATCTGCAAAGCCTTGCTGGTCCATCTGTGCCCAAAGATTTCCTGATCACCATCTGGTCAAGCCGACTGCCTGCCAACATCCAGACGGTAATTGCAACACAGGTAGATTTACCATTAGACAAGTTATCTGATTTAGCAGACAAGGTGCATGAGATAGCTCCTACAACTGCTCAAGTGGCAAGTACTTCAAAGACAGAGGCTGCTGCATCATCATCATCATTAAACGATGATCTAGTAAGGCAAGTATATGAACTTACTAAGCAAGTAGCCAAGCTAGCGGACCAGGTGGCCAGCGGTAGACGATCGCGCTCGCAGCACAGAAATAAACGAAACGACGACTACAATCATCGCTCACGCTCACGCCCACGCTTTAAGCAACCACCTGCAAACTGCCCTCTCTGTTTTTATCACTTCAACTACGGAGCCCAAGCTAAGAACTGTAAAGAACCTTGCACATTTTCGTCGTCATCGGGAAACAGCCAGGGCGGTCGCAAGTAGCGGCCAACGACTGCCCTTCTCCCCCAAAAGGCCGTCTCTTCGTGACCGATCGCGCCTCGAGAATGCAGTTCTTGGTGGACACTGGTTCTGACTTGTGCGTTTTCCCGCGGTTGGCTGTTAAAACACCCTGTACTAAGTCAAAGTTTACCTTGACAGCTGCAAACAACTCCGTCATATACACCTACGGCCTGACACAACTGCAACTGGACTTGGGTCTGCGACGATCTTTTCCTTGGAGCTTCACTATCGCCGACGTATCTAAGCCTATAATTGGTATAGACTTTCTTAGCTTCTATGGTCTACTTGTGGACTGCAAAAATCAACGTCTCGTGGACAGCGTTACTTCACTCTTCGTCAATGCTCTTCATTCTAGATTACCTGATGACACTGCATCAATCAAGGCTGTGGCAGGTGAATCAGAACTTCACGAGCTGTTACGAGAGTTCCCGGAAATAACCAGACCTGCAGGTATACCTTCTACTCCTAAACACAGTACTCTACACCATATCAGGACAACACCTGGCCCTCCCGTCTCTTGTAAACCTCGACGACTCGATCCTGTCCGACTCCAGGTTGCAAAGAAGGAGTTCGAGAACATGGTAGCAAGTGGTGTAGCTAGGCGCTCTGAAAGCCCGTGGTCTTCTGCTTTGCATCTAGTAAGGAAGAAAGACGATGGATGGAGACCCTGCGGAGATTACCGTTCACTCAACGCCAGAACTATACCTGATAGGTACCCTATTCGCCACATTCAAGATTTTGCGCAACAGCTTTCAGGGTGTACCATTTTCTCAACGGTAGACCTCGTTAAAGCCTACCATCAAATTAAGGTGAACCCTGACGATGTACCGAAGACAGCTGTTACTACACCTTTTGGACTTTTTGAATTTGAGTTTATGACCTTCGGCCTTCGGAATGCCGCTCAATCTTTTCAGAGGTTCATCGACGAGGTACTCTTGGGTCTGGACTTCTGTTATGGATATATTGACGACATATTAATATCATCCCCCACGCCTGAAATTCATAAAGAGCAACTACGTAAGCTGTTCGAACGTCTAAAGCAGTACGGTGTCCTGATTAATACTTCCAAGTGCGTGCTGGGTAAAGCGGAGGTAAACTTCTTGGGGTATAACGTTTCAGCAAGGGGTTCTCGTCCGCTGGAATCTAAAGTTGAGGCTGTGCAGAACTACCCTCCTCCTAAGACGGTTAAAGAACTCCGACGCTTTCTAGGAATGTTGAATTTTTATCGTCGCTTCATCCCGAACGCAGCAAAAATTCAAGCACCATTGAACGCAGTACTGTCCGGCCCTATGGTAAAAGGTTCGCATCCCATAGATTTGACTCCAGAGTTGATGCGCGCGTTTGAAGATTGCAAGTCATCACTTTCACAGGCAACACTCCTTGCTCATCCTGATGCTTCAGCAGAGATCGCAATTGTCACAGATGCTTCCGATACCTCCATGGGCGCAGTGTTACAGCAACGTCAGAAAAACTCTACAGACTGGGAACCACTAGGATTCTTCTCACATAAGCTGACTAATTCTCAGATTAAGTATAGTCCTTATGACCGTGAGTTGCTCGCCGTGTATGAAGCTGTGAAGTATTTTAGGCACATGGTTGAAGCAAGAAATTTTACGATCTTTACAGATCACAAGCCGCTTACGTTCGCCTTCTCACGCTGCAAGGAAAAATGTTCGCCGCGTCAATTTCGACACCTAGACTTTATATCCCAGTTTACGACAGATATCAAGTTCATACCTGGCAAGCAGAATGTTGTTGCAGATGCTCTTTCTCGTGTGGACGAGATTACAGGAATCGACTATCAAGCCCTCGCACGATTTCAGGATAAAGATCCTGAACTGCAGAACTTGTTAATCAATGGTTGCAGCCTCAAACTCCAGAAGGTAAAACCTATGGATAGCCACATGCCTATCTTCTGTGACATAAGTGCAGAGCGGGCTCGCCCGTACATTACTCCACAGCTTCGCAGGCAAGTCTTCGATATGATGCACACATTACATCATCCCGGAACTGCAGCTACAGTGCGACTGGTCACTCAAAGATTTGTGTGGCCGGGGATTCGTCGAGATTGTAGAGAGTGGTCTAGGCAATGTATACAATGCCAACAAAGCAAAGTTACCCGTCACACTAAATCTCCACTTTCCTCTTTCCTTACCCCTTCCGCGAGGTTCTCCCATATTCACCTAGACCTCGTGGGCCCCTTACCGCTGTCTTCTGATTACAGATTTTGCCTCACTATCATTGACCGCTTTACAAGGTGGCCTGAGGTGGTGCCACTCAAAGACATCTCAGCCGAGACCTGCGCTGCAGCCTTGGTGTCCACCTGGATCTCCAGATTTGGCTGCCCTGCTCGCGTCACCACAGATCGCGGCCGCCAATTCGAGAGCCAGCTTTTCAAATCACTTGCCTCGATGATTGGTGCTCGTCACTTCCGCACGACTGCCTATCACCCCGCAGCCAACGGCATCGTGGAACGTCTCCATCGGCAACTGAAGGCAGCCATCATGTGCCACGCTACCTCGCAGTGGACTGAAGCTCTTCCGCTGGTGCTTCTAGGCATGCGTAGTGCCTGGAAAGACGATCTGCAGACGTCGGCAGCCGAGCTTGTCTACGGGGAACCTCTACAGTTACCTGGACAGTTTCTTTCTCCACGAGATGACTGCACCTCAGATGACATCACGCAATACCTAACCCGCCTCCGAGCTCATGTCCAGAGACTTGCACCTAAGCCTACTTCTTGGCACACTTCTTCGCCATTCTACTTTCCACGCGACCTACAGAACTCTTCTCATGTTTTCTTGCGACTAGATCGCGTACGTAGTTCTCTAGAACCCCCATATGCTGGCCCTTATCGTGTCCTTGACAGAAAACCAAAGTTCTTCACCATAGAGATCAAGAGCAAGAAGACCAACGTCAGCGTCGATAGACTCAAACCGGCGTATATGGCAAAAGAAGCTAGAGCATCTGACACGCTGCCAATGAGGAACGACGTACAGCCAGCTCCTGCTCCAGAACCACCTTCTGAAGAGAAAAGGACCCGAAGTGGCAGAAGAGTGCGGTTTCCGGATTTCTATCGACCGTAGTAACGGTCTGGCCGGGGGGAATATGTGGCGTACGTACTTCGCCACTTCACTCCGTTACGAAATTCGTATTGTCGAACTTGGACCAAAATCGCTTTTTCATAAATCGCCTACGCTTTTGCATCTTGGTCCACACGACAATACGGGTCTCGCAGCGGTGTACCCCCCGCGCCCGCGCAGGCATCGACCTCTGCGCTGTCCGCCAGTCGCCTACACACCACGATCAGCTGTCTTAGCTTTCGCGCGCGCGTTTATAATATTCATCTGCTTCATTCCATAAATACTATATTTAGCTATTGTATAATATAATTGTAATAAATCTTTCTAATCACTTCTAAAATAATATTCTTCATTTCTTCCGCTTTCGATCTTCTTTCTACCTATCATCTACGATCTATCAATAAATACCTTTTCTGGATGGTAAGGGACGTGTACAGGAGTACAGGAGCCATACCACAATTCTATTTTCTATGTAACTTTTATTTTTCTAATCCATTGCTTTCATAATTTATTTGTGTCATTGACTTTCACAGTATTGTAAGTTTTATATAATTTTCTATTAATTGATTTATTGATTGATTATATTGCATGCTGTGATCTCCTGTTATTGAGGAAACACATGTCCTATTTTAGTGTAAATCTGCCTTGTAATAAATGTGTATTTCTTGTTGGAGATTCAATATAAAATAAAATAGTTTTGTTATTTTGTCTCATTCACGCTGAACGGGCTGCGGGCGTCACCCCACGCGCTAGTGCACCGTGATGGGTCTACACCACTATGCACTGTCCCTTGCCAACGGTTCTCTATTTTATATGTAGCATAGTTATGAGTATATAGGGTGTTTAACTTGATGTGTAGTCATGTGTACAAACTCAGATCTTAACCTAGATATTTCATGGTTACACACAAAAGAAGGTTAATCTGTGTGAATGATTACCAGAATATTACATCCACAGCAAGACATTGTTTATCCCTATACTCCATTTGGTTAGGTATTTAACTAAAGGTAAACAATCTTGATGTGTCTTTTTTATCTTTTTATCTAAAACTCAGTTTAAAAATAAAATGTTTCTAAATACATCAATAATGATTACTAAATCAATTGAACCATTAGTTTATTTGTTTAATATGTGTTAATGTAAAAAGTCACATCAAGATTGTTTACCTTTAGTTAAATACCAAACCAAATGGAATATATTTGTCATGTTAAATATAAATGTAAGTAATAATAACAAACTCACCTGGCTCTTTCCTTTGCAAGACATCATGAAAGAAACTTGTAACACTTTTGTCCCAGAGAGTTTGGTAGAATGCTAGACCAGCTGGAGTTATATGGTCTTGGTACTTCTTGTACCATGCCCTTGTTTCAAATGTCCGATCTTCCAAGGAAGATTTTGAAGTCACTGAAATATTAATTACATACATACATAGATTCACACCTGTTTTCCAGAGGGGTAGCCAGAAATTACAGATTTCCATTTGCTACAATCCTGACACACTTCTCTGGCTTCCTTTACTTTCATCACAGTCCTCATACACACATGCCGGTTTAAGGTGCTCTTAACCTGGCCTTTGTCCAGAATGTCTCTGATCTAATCAAGAAACAGTTTGCCTAGGTCTTCCCCTTGCGACTGTTTCATGATAATAAATATTAATTACTTTGTATATAAATTATTTTGTAAATACATTAATAAATAAAATTATTGTATTTTGTACTATTATGTAACATATAAGTATATGAATAATATTTTACCTTTGGTAACATCATACGACACTGGGCCATCTTGTTTATAAAGAACAAAAACATATCTGTGATAACCAGTCCCTTTAAGTGGGAAAGGCTGTAAATACTCCACAATAGTATCACCTTTCTCAACAGAATTACCAGAAATATTTGCAACCATCCAATGCACATATTCTTTGTCATTATCTGTCAGATGCCCATCTAAACTTGTAAGAGCTAAAGTCCATAAGCTATCTGCATCAGAATCATAATTCACTGCAGGATATTCAATTGCTTCTATAGGCTTTATGACATTGCCTGTATGAACTGGCAGATATGAACCATCTTTTAGATCATACAACACTTCCAAATTCAAATATGGTATAAAGTAACCTTCTCCATACAAATGTTCAAATATAGCATAGTGATCAGCTATTTGTTTCTTATGCTTAGGCCCCAATGTCTGTAGCCATTCCTTTCTTGCTTCATCCAAGTCTATTTGTAATTCAAAGTTACGGGCAAGTTGCTCCAAATTTTCATCTGCTTTCAACTTTTTTAGATGTTCTAATCTAGAGATACGATCATTGTCTGCTTTTCTGCAAAATAAATCCAATAAAGATGTCAATAAGCATAATACAAAATAATTTATAGATTACTTGAATATAATATTGTCTTATATTCAGGCAATTGTTATACATTTTATTAACCTAATCCATATGAAATTTATTGTGTTGTTTATTTTAAAACACTATTATTGCATAATTTTGAAACTATAAAACTATTACTGTTAAACATGACTACTATATAAACTATTTAAATTATCAAAACTATTTAGATTTTAGTTAACACTTTCCCTGATATTTTATTTTCTTTTCAACAGCCATGTTAGTCTCCCCATGACCTCGGCTTGATGGTTTGATGGATGGGAATTTGCCTATGGTACCTATTAATAATGGCATAGGCGATATAAAAACCATGCACAAATTGGGAATATAGTTATAGTACATTCTGAAATGTTTTAAATGGGAGAAATTAATAAGTTATACAAGCAAGACAATATCAAACCAGTTTATAAAATGTCCAATTACCGGTCGGTAAAGTTAGGTTAATTAATAAGTAATTCTACCGAAGAAAATGCAAGATACAGGTTATAAATAGTATAAGTTTAACCTAAGGTAAATAAAAGTTTCATAAGTTAACAATGAATCTGAATAATAATATGCTTACTTACATAATTTTCGGTAATCCAATATCGATTCTCGTTGTATACAATTCATCTTTATAATTTAATTCATCCAAACGTTCTTTTATGGTACGACAATAAATAGGCGCTTTTCCTCTTATTCTATGTCCTAATCTAATTTGCTGCAATTGAACATTGGCTATCAACGTACTACGAAATGTATTTAACATTTTCTAGAAATGTTAAAGTTTTTTCTTAAAAATTTATTTCTTTCTGCTTATTACTGAGGTTATGTTTTTGGATTAATGACATTAGTGAATATTATATTGCCAGCTCCTGAAATTAATTATAGTAGGTTGACTAAAAATGCTAGTAGAATATATTGGCATGTAAGGATGTTTGTTCATTCGATTTATTAAATAAACTCTATAATGAGAAGTTATAATTAAAATGTTTATAAGAGTACTATAGATACAAGTTACAGCAGTAGTATATGCACTGCTGTGAAGAGCTCTGAATTTACTAAAGTTTGGAATTTCTAGAATAAATATCCGCTTGCAAATTATAACATATCATTTCGTCAGCTGTTGGCATTGACGCAGTAATAAAATAAATCCGATGATCGTGTAAAAGTGTGAGCACTTCAAACAAGTTTACCTATACACGTTTTGCCAGAAATATCTTTTGATGATAAGTTCATGATGTTCTTTTCCTACCACACCAACCTTTCAAAAATTATAGTTCGGTATTTCTTATACATAATAGCTTTCAAACAGGTATAATTGATAAAGAAGCAAGTTAGTTTTAATATTTTTCGGCAAATAAGTAGGTTATTATTAAAATTATGATTCATATTTTATGTAATTTACTATGTCCTAGTAAGTTAAATTTAGATTATACACTTCTGCTGAGTTTCTTTAAGTCACCGCATGATGTTCAGTAAACAGCGTTTTAGCTTATATTTTTATATTACAGTCTAGTGTTATTGAAAACTTTACCAACAAAACTTATATTTATAAATGTGAAACAGTTCCTTACACATATGTCAATTTGTATCTATCACGTATTGTATCTAATAATTAATTTATCTTTCTATCTACTTAGTTTACTTAATTTCTCGGGCTAATAATCAATAATTTAATTATACTTATATACGGAAACGGGAATGAAATATTCAGTCTTAGGTAATTGATAACACAATTAATAAGAATAGTTTCCGATCTTAAAAATAAAAATAAAATGCTGCTAAAGATCAATGGAAATACAACAATAACGATAACTAAATCAATTGAACCGTCAGTTTAAGCAGTATTTTAATATGTGTTTTTGTAAAAAGTCACATCAAGATTGTTTACCTTTAGTTAAATACCTAACCAAATGGAGTGTAGGTACCGTGCATACATAAATTGATCATAATTTTAAGGGCGTCACACACAGCGAAGATACTATAATATTTTATGATAAGATAAAATATCACTCACTATACATTTTGTATGAACTATCACAAACGGCTAAGATACTATAATATTTTCACATCTTAAGCTATCGAGCGATATGGACATTTTATGTTAATATGCCGAGCGATGCAAAGATGTCATCTTAACATGCTAAATATATGTTAATATGCTATCATAACATACAAAATATATCGCAAGATTCTTAACAGTGTGCACAATATTCGATGTAAAAGACAACGAAAGGTATTAATTTTACTTATTCAAAAATCATTTTCTCTCAGTTTTTGTTATTGTTTTTTTATCACGTTGGTAAATCAATCACACAATATTGAACAAAAATTAATGATGAGCTGATGATACTTAACTTATGCAAATATATTAGTTAAGACAGCAAGCAATCGGTCTCTAAAATATTTCTTTCCACACCCTGTGACGATAGTAAAAGTGCAAATAGACGATCGAACATGGTGCAGCCGAACCACGAACGCGGTCCGCTGTCGAACCATATCCGATCGTGTGGCGCACAGTGCGTCGAACATTATTATTATTAATAACAGTACGGTGCACGGTGGTTTGACATCGAACTTGGTGCGGTACCGAAAATATATGACGGTCCGCTGTGCGGTGCGGTGGTGTGGCGTGTCGAGCGCAGCGTACCAGTCCATTGGTTCGATCGCACAAGTTCGATCTTCTATTAAGGGTCGACAGTTTTCTTTGTAGAATGCGGGGTGCGAGGGGTGTTTGACTCACTCCCACTCGCTCATTCATTGTATTGTAGCTCGATTGCAATTTTTATTATTATTTTGTTTCTTGATATCGCCTTGAATCAAATTATGAATAGTGAAAAAGCTTTCTTTTGACTTTTTAAAATATATTATAAACATTTTTGATGAAAGGTCTTCGTAAAAATTAAATTCACCGTGGTCTTTCCTAAACTTTATATGATTTTCTACCCAAATTGTTCGGCAATTGCAACATGCGGCAGAAATTTTCAAGTCATATTCGAAGTCAGAATCATTATCCGATGAGCTATCTAATAAATCTAATAGTAAGGCCGTATTATTCATATTAGATTATCCTGTATATAGGTAGATTGTGGTGAAATATGACGTGTGACCCCTAAAAGAATGATTCGAGTGAATATATTATCGTAACTTAAACAGTGTGTGATACCTTAAGATACTATAATATTTTATATCCACGCATCTTAACATAAAATATTATAGTATCTTCGCCGTGTGTGACGCCCTTTATCATTAGTTCACGATTTATTGCCCTTTAATACCTACAATTGCCAATTGCCTACTGTATCAAGAAGCGGTTGCAAATGCGCTATATGCTATGACTTGTCGAGATTTTGTAATATCTTCAAACCAATTTCGGGTGAATTTGTTTATATTTTGGTCTTTAAAGAAGTAAAATATTGTAGTACCAATACCAACAATATGTGCATCAATACACCAACCAGCAACAATCACCATAATATTATTATTACTCTTGTTTGGAAAACTGCCTGCTACAACTATTGGTAATGATTCATTATCAATTATCATATAATATCGCAATAGGAAATTACTGCGTGGTATTAAAGTGTAATAACAATTAGTATTTTAAATATCATTAATTCATTATGTAATATGTCGAGAATCTGTGTCTCTGGCTTTTTTACAAGTACCTATACATACCTACCTACTCCATTAAGCATATACCACGCATGCTTATTTAAACGATTCTCGCTGAAAGTATTAAGTACCTCTGTTAAAGAATGCCAAATCGAAATGGTCACACGTTTAGTATTTTGAAAATTATGCAATATCTACATTAATAATACATATGATTGTCCTGCCTGACTTTAGTAAGCATAACTGATGACGTTTTATGTTTGCGATAATAAAATACGTACCTACATTTAGATTACACATACGAGACGTACTCGTACTAGACAAGACACAGTACCTACTTCTAAAATTAACAATGCTGGATGAGTACGCCATTTTCTTTCCTTGTTTAAAATTCAATAGAAAAGAGTACCAACATAAAAGATTTTACTCAAAATAATTACACTACTCCCTCACCATGAGATGCTAGGACAGTAGGACGTTGTCCAACCAATAGGGTGAAGGAAGTGTGTCGACGACTACTGCGCCGACGATATTGTTTGTGTATTTGTCTATGTGTGCGTAATATTTTGACGAGCAAGTAGCGTTTGAACGGAGCATCATTGGACAGAGTGGAGCCTGTGGAGCAAAATATGTAGTGTCGCGACAGACTGAACAGTGAACTCGACTGTCGAGTGAGTTATCAAGTTACTAGCTAGTTGTGATTGCCTTCTATTACTAGCTTGGCAGGGCGCTTGTAAACGAAAATCGTATAATCAATACTAATTTTGCTCTTCAATAAACATTATTTATGGTTTGTGTTCAAGATAGTGATATTATTCATTTGCGATTGATTTTTTTGTCTGGATATAATACGGATTAAACACTAATGGCAGTGTATTTTACTATCTCGATATTTTAGGAGCCATTTACACATGGCGAGAAGTCACGTAGACTTTTACTGTGAGTGAAATGTTTCACGTAGAGATAACAAGATAAAACATTTGGCTTCTAAAGTGGGAATTTATTTCATTAGCAAAAATGGATAGCAAGAATATTCAGAAAAATGCGATGCACAAAAGTGCAGAATTCACTTTCACTCCACCTCCTGAAGCACCTGTATTTGAGCCTACGCCCGAAGAATTCTTGGATCCCCTCGGATATATAGCAAAAATACGTCCAGTTGCTGAAAAAACGGGTATATGCAAAATAAAACCGCCGTCACGCTGGCAGCCACCTTTTTCATTAGACGTGGATAAATTAAAATTTGTTCCAAGAATACAGAAAGTGAATGAGTTGGAAGCCATAACGCGTTTAAAACTATTGTTTCTTGAGAAGATATTAAAATTTTGGGATCTACAGGGTTCACCTTTGAAAATTCCCATGATCGAAAACAAAACCCTAGATCTATATTGCCTAAAGTTTTGGGTCGATGAAGAAGGTGGCTTTGAAAATTGTAATAACCCTAAAAAATGGCGAAGGGTCGCTAATGTCATGGGTTACAGTCAGAATACAAATACCATGAATTTTCTGAGGAATAATTATGAAAAGATATTGCTCCCATATGAAATATTTGAAAAAAGTAAGGCAGATATATTGAAAACAGTAAAGAAAACAGAACAAAAAATTGAAACAAAAGATGAGGGTGGTGGGAAGTTCTTAATTACTGAAATACCAATAGAATCAATTACAAATACATCTAAAATCAAACATGAGAATGATTTTAAAAAAGAAAAGCCTCATACAAGTATTAAGAAAACAAAGACCGGATCAGATATTAAGCCTGATGTTGATAGTATTAATAATAAACCTGAGAATGAAGAAGTGAAACGATGTAGGGAGTTACGAAGACTAGCATGCTATGGGCCAGGTCCAAAAATGCCTGGTTTAAATGATGAGGAATTTGATATTACTAAATCAAGAAAGAGGCCTCGCTATGATCTTGATCCATTGGCCATTTACCAATGTGCTATTTGCCAAAAAGATAACAGGGATGATTTGCTATTAATATGCAATGGTTGTTCAGATACATATCACACATTTTGCTTGAAGCCACCTCTCAATTCAGTACCAGATGGAGATTGGCGGTGTCCTTGCTGTATTGCAGAAGAAGTACATAAACCTGCAGAGGCTTTTGGCTTTGCGCAGGCTGAAAGAGAATATACATTACAACAATTTGGAGAAATGGCAGATAAATTTAAATCAGATTATTTTGGCATGTCTGGCCATTTAGTTCCGACAACAGTGGCTGAAAAAGAATTTTGGCGAATAATTTCATCAGTGGAAGAAGATGTTACAGTTGAGTATGGTGCAGATCTGCACTCTATGGATCATGGTTCAGGGTTCCCTACAAAATCTTCTCTTAATTTATATCCTGGGGATCAAGAGTATGTTGACTCTGGATGGAACTTAAATAATCTCCCAGTTTTAGATGGGTCAGTCCTTAAATTCATTAATGCTGATATATCTGGCATGACTGTTCCTTGGATGTATGTTGGTATGTGCTTCTCAGCATTCTGCTGGCATAATGAAGACCACTGGAGTTACTCTATAAATTATTTACATTGGGGTGAAGCTAAGACATGGTATGGAGTACCAGGCAGTGGAGCAGAACAGTTAGAAAATGCTATGAAAGCGGCAGCACCAGATCTTTTTAAATCACAGCCTGATTTGTTACATCAACTGGTGACTATAATGAACCCTAATATATTAATGACTGCTGGTGTGCCAATATATAGAACTGACCAGAATGCTGGAGAGTTTGTAGTCACATTCCCTAGAGCATACCATGCAGGTTTTAATCAAGGATATAATTTTGCTGAAGCTGTTAACTTTGCTCCACCTGATTGGCTGAAGATAGGACGTGAATGTATAATACATTATAAAAATTTGAAAAGGTTTTGTGTTTTCTCTCATGATGAGCTTATATGTAAAATGGCATTGGAGGGAGACCGTTTAGATTTGGAAACTGCATTGGAAACTCAAAAAGAGTTAGTGAGAGCAACTGAGGAAGAAGGGTCTTTAAGAGCTATGATAGCTAAGAAAGGTTTAAAGAGTGTTCGTAGGACTGCATTTGAGTTGCTAGGTGATGATGAGCGATTATGTGAGGTATGCAAAACTACATGTTTTTTGTCATCAGTATCCTGTAGTAATTGTAAGCACATGGTTTGTTTGCAGCACTCAGATGAGTTATGTCATTGTCCTGTAGACAAGAAAACATTAAATTATCGTTATGATATGGACGAATTACATATTATGCTGCAGACTATAGATTTTAGAGTTAATAGTTTTGATAAGTGGATGACTGAGACTAAGAATATACTCCTTCCGACTGCACCTGATATTGGTAGACTGCAGAAGCTGAAAGTTCTGATAGATGAGGCAGAGGAACTTAAAATACCAAAGTGTGCACTGCTTGCCCAGCTAAGACAAGAGTACACAAAAGCTACAGAAAATGTTGAGCCAATTGTTATAGAATTAGATGATGATTAAGAAAATTATAGACTGGGGCTTAGTACAAAATATAAGATCCATTAACTGAATTTTATTAACTTTGTTACTCTCAATTAATGATGTAATGGTGAACTCTACAGTACCTATTATACTTATATTCTTATAACATTTTTTTATGTACTCTACTACACAATGAGGCAGCTTTAGGTATAGAACTCACAATTGAGAAACAATGGATATTGTGCTAATTTATAATTTATCACAATTAATATTCTGGTTTAATTTTCTTTTTATTGTAATTGAAGAAATAGGAAACAAGTATTTTTCAACATTATTATTGTTGACATGTTAAGAAGTAATTATTAGATATTGAATGTAAAGAATAAATGAACATTATTATTATGTAAAAATACTTATGATGTATATTTGAGACTTGTGAATACCTAGGCAAATAGGTATTTATATGTTGTAAATATTTAGCTCTACTTTCCAGTTTCTAATAATAATTGAGTAGTCTATGGTATTATCATAGTGATTTCCCACCGTTTCATAATAAATAAGATTGTGTAATACTTTGTTTTCAATTTGTTATATTTTGTTATAAACACCTACTTAAGATTTACTATTCATTGATATGTTGAGGAAGGATTTCATTAGATAATTTTTATGTTATTACTAGTACTTTTAAGGTTGACATCACCTGTGACCATACATAATAAATAAACTATCCTGAGTGAAGTAATTATCTATTATGTTGTTTTAACTAACATATGCTTAAAACAAACCTTAAAATGTTTTGATCACATAACATCCATACAAGTTTTACAATACTGGACATGATCCACATTTACTATTTTTATTTAATATCTGGTTAAATATAATATTGATTCTTGATCTTTATAATGTAGGTAATTATAGGTATAGGATAGTAAAATATTTGGACCGGAATGTGGACAATTTAAACCTGTTTAGAAGGGGTAGCAATGGGGCAAATAACTCCAAATGGAAACTCCTAATGACTTAGGAATGTTGATCTCAATATACAATCAGCTTTATAAATATATAATGTTTATTGATTATGTTTATGTCCTTGCAGTGAGGATATTATGTATTTATTATGCTGAGATTACATCAATATTATGTTTATGTTCCAAGCATCTACATAATATTATGTATCTTTATTATATATGTGTATATTGGTAAATATATAATAGGTGACAATATGTAAACCAAATCAAATATAATAGTATCATGTTGTTTCTGTATATGCACAATAAATTATATATTTCATAAAAATATACATATAGCATAAAAACATTTCTTCTGTTTTGGTGTAATATAAATTTTGTATACCTATTTATTTGGTTTGATCTATCCTGGTTCTACACAAATTCCGTATATTTTATTAAAATGTAGTGCATAATGATATATGTGTGTAAAATTAATGTATAAAAGAAGAAAATATTTTAAGGCTATGAATTTCTGTAGTTTGTTCATCATTATTGTTCATTTCTGAAAAGAATGTAATTATGTCATCTCAACCAAAATAATGATGATTGTAGTGGATTAATATTTATTATTGTTATTTAAAGACCACCATTACTAATATTATTATGTTTCATGTATAATTTAATTACGCGGTTTAGGTGCACAAAATTTTCAGAGATAGAAAATGACTTAAGTTTTGTAAGAGGTGTTTAGATTCGGGGATATTGAGCACAACTGGTAACTTGTCTTTTACTGTGTAGCACTTACAACAGTATTTCCCAATTAGGTTAACATCGGTAGAACTCAAGCTCACATATCCCATATAGGTAATTAAAAAAAGAAATCCGGTTTCTCTAACGCAGGTATAGATACCGAAATTTTTTGTAACATACAGATTGACCAGAATATGATAGCGTATTTGTTCTTCCGGATTACCTTAATCTTTGCTTGCAAGCCCTTCTAATAATCTTACTTACCTGCGAGAGCGCGCATACCACAATCGGGAAACACTGACCTAGATACAACGTAAGATGTAAGGAGAAAAGCAAATGCTACATGATCAATATTTATCATCGGAATTAATTAATCGAGTTGAGAGTATAGGAGTCGTGTGCTTTGCATGATGAAATTGATCCCACGTATCTAAATAATTTTCTTGATATAATATATTGAACGTGTAAGCATCTGCAAAAGATCGAAGCGCGATACACAATAGGTACGATTAAGTGTAATTAAGTAATTAATTTTATTAATATTAGAAGCGTTGCGATTTTTTTATATACTTTCATAGTTTCGTTGGCATTGCATTTAGGTATATTGTCTTTGTACGTGACATTATTAATTTGTTTCTGGGTAACGCGTAAACGCGTATGTTGTACGTAAATAGGTACGATGCGTACGTGAATGGTTTGAGAATTTTCAACCCTTATTATGTTTATAATTGATTTCAAAACATTTTTGTATATGCGAACGAAACTACGTATGTATAATATGTCGCAGATCGGTCGAGAGTTTCTTAACCAAGAAAATTTATACTATCGAGATCACCAAAATCCCTAGAGTTAATGTTAATTTAGATTAAAATAATGTAGAACTATGCCATTTTTGACTGATTGCATGTATTCATATTTAGTTCCATAATATTTTGTTAGCGTTTATATGACAATTTAACTGAAATGTAACTTTAGTAAATTATTTTGAGTTGTGTGATTTATACTGTGATTCCAAATTTTTATTTGCTTCTGACGAGTATGGATATAAACATTAATGATTAAGAGTGTGAGTATTAATTTCAATAGAGTAAAATTAATTAAATTCATAATAATTTTATGTATTCTTTTATTTGTTCCCCTTTGAAGTTCCTAATGTAAAGTTAGTAAAAAATAAATGTTCAAAACAAAATGAAAGAGCTGCTTGTGCAAAGTTATATTTATTAACCGTGTAAAACAACATTCAACATAAATAACCATCAATATATTTGGTGTTATAACTGTGATTGAATCACTGTAAAATCTATATAAAAGAACTTAGCTAAACATGTTTGTTATATTATGCCTTTAAAGATAAATAATTTTTACCTATAGTAGTTACAAACATTACGAGGAGGCAATATTTAATATCAAAATATATAAGTACATTAACACATTGTTATATGACGCAATAGAAAATGTATTGTTTGCGGTCATTTGTGATCTCCATGGCGTTGAATGTAATTATAAGGGGTTGTAACCTTAACCTTCTCAGGCTTGAATTGATATAATAATAAAAATATATTTTAAATAATGTATAGATAACTACACTTAGAATATAATAACTTAAAATAAAATAAAAGTATGCCAGAGTAACGCCAACTTCGTCCTTGCTTATTTAAAAATAACATGTGACATTCAATTGCCGAGAAAAAGGACTGCGCCTTTGGTACGAAAAGCAAAGCGCCTTATGTGACTGCATATGGTTTGGAAGAAACCAAATAGGTAAATGGAAATAATGATTTCTTTCTTTTTTACTTCAGTAAACATTTTGATTACCATTTATTTTTTGACTACTTTGAATTCTGATGTGTGAATTACGTAACATTGTAATACATTAGTAAACAAAATTCGTAATATGATGAGACTACATGATGCATATAAGTAACGGATGCTCTCGGCACATTCTGTTCGGCATTTATTTTAGAGCAACACTTTGAACTCAATCGCCACGAGACATAGTTAATTAATAATTTCTCGCTTTCAATGATTGATTTAAGCCGACACAAATACATACATAACATATCTTGGTTAGTATTGACGAGCGGCATTACCTGTCCAAATTCGCATCTACATAATTATATCCGATTACACAACAACGAAAACATTATATAGCGACTGACCCTAAGTCCTTTATAGTCCGTGTATGAAATACATGACTCGAGTTTTGTATCTTTCACATACAGTACTTAGGTATTCCTTCCTATATCAATTTGCCACATTGATTGGTCCCTATAATGTACATATAATTGAATGTATCTTTAAAGTGTACAGTCAGCTATAAATTGTTCTACCCATCATTGCATAACAATATATCTGCTGTGTTTTTGATATATAACAACAATATAAATTAAGTTTTATTTGGAGTTCAGACCTGAGAGGGTAGCTACCATATTTTTCATTAATTACAAATTGTAGTTTGTTATTATGTCGACAATATCAAATCGGATTTCTATTAAAAAGTGTAGATGCACTAATTTATACTTGGTTACAGCCAGGCTAGTTATAAAATATATATCTACTAGTTACTATCTTAAGAATAGACATGTGTTCCACAATACGTTATAAAATAAATGCGAATATAATTTATAATTAAGTTGCCATAAATACTTAGTTCAGGTCAATAAAATTAATACATCATTTCAACAATATTGCTGAAAGGTAACTGCAATTTGTATAAACTTTACAAAATTTATCTTAACCAAACATCCTTAAAAGTAATATATAACATCACGCATCATCGTCGATTGTTTAGGCAGTAGTAAATTTCATCCACATTACACATATAGCTATAATAATTGTCAGTCTAGTCTAGTTGCCTTTCTACCTAGCTGCATGTCATGCTTTGAGTACAACCTAGGTACCTATATAGAAACGTTAACGAAAACTAATGTCGGGTTTGACGGGTCATTTTTGTATGTTTCTCAGCCTCATTGTCTTTATCCATACATAGCTATCTAGCTATGTATGGATTAAAGCAATCTTGCTTTGAGCTACTACAATTGCTTAACAAATTACACATTTCTGACCTGAGTTTCGATCATTAGGCCTCAATATCAGCCATCAGGTGATTGATTCTTCAGTCAAGAAGATTAGCCCTTAAAACAAACTTTTTTGTTATATATCTGTTACCAAAAGCACGTTAAAATTCAGTAAGTAGTTAGCTAATAAAAACCGAACATTATGACGTCGTCCAATGTTTCACAAAGTATAATCCTTAATGAACCCATTGCTACATCAATCTTTTTGATGGTGAGCTTATAAATATAGTGTATATCCCTACAATAATAAGAATATATCTGCGTATAAATATTATTTAAACAGTTTTACCTTAAGCACCTACTTATGTATAAATATTTTCGAATGTCATAAAATGTTTACATATGATAACTTATCATATAACAGATCTCATACAAAGTACATTATAGCACCTTATTTAAGTACAGTATGATTTTATCACAACCTTAGATAATTAGGTACAAATATATAGGTATAACATCAATGATATATTAAAAACCCAAGAAGCATAGTCCCTTACAAATAGGGTACCAGTATCACGAATCGTTTATAATACAACATCAATACAAACACATGTGAAATCGTTTGCATTTTAAATAGGTACTTTCGGATACCTACGATTTAAGTTATTTCTATGTAAGATTGCATCAAAATTGTTTAAGCGGCTTACACATAAGGCATCGGACATGGGACAGATACTTATTTCTTTTTAAGTGAGTGAACGAATCACTTTAAAGGAAAGTATTGTCTTATTGACGATTTTGTTTCACTATCAGGATATGATAACATTTTTATGTATTGTCAATACTTCACCGCGTACTAATTGGCCAAAATCTTACTGAATGTATTTGGCACCATTTTGGAATAAATAAAGGCAAGTACCTTGAATTTTTAATATATCAATCATGCTTCTTTTGCTTTGCAGTCAATACTGAATAAAAACATTTAATACTGCCAATATGGAAGACATGTTTTACATTGATTAGGACGGGGAGATACTTCTGAGTATTTATTAGTAATGAGTATTTCTAGCAAATACTTTTTGCATTTATAATACCTTTATAAGTACCTATAATTAATTCTAGTGCAAAGTGCTAGTATAAAAAAAAAAGTATAAAATGATTCCCTCCAATAATTGTAAAATGACTATGGAAACTTATAAGCAGTCTTTTAAAAAGTTAATATCTACACAATTCGTGGCTAAATTAAACTTATAAGCAATTAACGTAATAAAAAGTCAGTTTTATTAAGTTTCATTAGATTTCCAATACATATTTCGCTCAGCTTTTACAATATGCCAAGTCTCATATATCAAAGAAAAATTGTTAAACTTGTTCTTTGCTCTCTTCTTATTGTCATACACAGAGAGCTCCACCTCTCAACTGCTACTTACGTTAATTACGTTGCACCTTAACAACCGGTCAATGAAAAGTGACGTAGGCATATATAAAAAATTAACATGTAAACGCTTAGGATCCTAGGACATGTAAAAAGTGTTTACTTTAAACGATTCGCGGCAGACACATTATAAAATTTATTGTCTGCGGTCGCCTAGTGACCGCGACGCTGCTCAAAGGTCTAACAATATTTACCCGGGTACACACGGCTACACATCAAGTTAGACACCCTATATACGCATAACTACGCTACATACAAAATAGAGAATTGTCGGAAAGGGACAGTGCATAGTGGTGTCGATGTAACGGTAAGGATAGAGCGTACCTAACAAAAATATAACGTACTCTCTCGCACGATTCGCAGCGTTCAACTTAAACAGTCTAGGTTGATGCGTCGCTGTGTGTACATAACACTACATAAAATGTGTATACGGTATATACTTTAGCCTTGAACGGTAGTTACAGCGATCAACATGATCGACAAATAAAACATCACATAGATGATTTAAAAAGTCTAATAAAGTATTACTTTTTTACATAACCTCAGTTGATCAGTGTTTCGGCCAATGTCGAATAAACAGATAGGCATGTTACATTTATTAAATCTGTTGTAGATGTCAATAAAAATGAGAAAATGCTTTGCTGTTACTCCGTTACATAGTAAAAGCTCCTTGAAAGTACCAGTGGCAATTGTTATTTTAGTATAACCAAAGTCTTGGTGTAACTTGCTAATTTAATTCCATAAGAAATATATATTTAGATTGAGATATTCTTTGATAAAAATACTGTTCGACTGCGCTATTAATAAGCTATACCTAAGGCGCAAGCCACACTGAAATGACGTCTGGCTCTGGCCTAGAATATAGTACATGGATACGCCATATTAGCGTCCGGGCCATAGCATGCTATTTCACGTCGCTCACATATGTTTTGTTCGAAAAAAGAAAGGGATAATAAAATGCTAGTGCCACCTCAGGGCCAGAAACCTTTTTGTGTCGGTTGCGACTAAAATAATAAGGTTTTCTACAATGTTGACAGTTAAATTGCAGTAGCGAAACAAGTCCAAACGTTCTTAATTTAAATAAAATACGTATTAATGCAGGTAGTTATGAACGATTTGTTCGCTTTAGGTGGTTACCGTGACGGTATCTCTCATCTCCCTGCCTTTAGTTTCAATGGGTAAAGCGAGGCATGCGCCTGCTGCCAATACTGCCACTAGGGAATAAACGCTTGTCGCTATTACTATAGAATTCTTCAGCAGCACCTGCAATTATATTTTATTTGTTAATCAAGTATAAATATGAAGGGTGAAATGTGTATGTACACAGGTATGACAAAAATGTGTAGCGTTACTTTAGGGTCGTATAGTAAAAAATTAAACAGAGTAAGCCACATTGCAATAGCAGCGATAGTCTAGTAGGAGATCGTTGCACTGCTGCGCAGAGGTCTCGAGTATAGTCCCAAGGCGCGCATCTCTGACTTTTCGAAGTTATATGCGTATTAAATAGTTCATTATTACTAGCTTTAACGGTTAAGGAAAAGATCGTGAGGAAACCTGCATGTCTTAGAATTCTCCATTTTCGAAGATATGTGAAATCTGCCGGTCCGCTTTGGACCGGTGTGGTGGACTATGGCTTAACCCTTCTCACACTGAGAGGTGACCTGTGCCTAGCGGTGGGGCAGTTTAATACATTGCGCTCTTTTTTTGTGATCACAACTTGAGAATTATACGGTCCAAGATGTTATCGGTTACGGTTCGTTTATTCACTTCAACTCACTAGCTTACATACACGGTAGTAACGGTGTTACGTTGAAGTAACAATGTGTGTATGTTCCATGGCTATGTAGCATACGGCTTTATTTAATTTTCTGTGGGTTGATCTGATTATTGCATGGATAGACGTCACAGATTGTCTGGTAGACACCATGAAAAGAAATATAGTGAATCCCTATGATGATGGCTAAACATAAAGAAAATAAGTATAGCACTGCCTTTGGGGTCGGTGAATGGTTAGAATAATGAGATGTTGATCTCACCTGTGCCACGTACGGAGTCACCATGGCGCCGAGCCGAGCGACGGCGCTGCACGCGCCCACAGCTGTCGCCCGCAGCGCTGTAGGGTACACCTATAATGAGATGTTGATCTCACCTGTGCCACGTACGGAGTCACCATGGCGCCGAGCCGAGCGACGGCGCTGCACGCGCCCACAGCTGTCGCCCGCAGCGCTGTAGGGTACACCTATAATGAGATGTTGATCTCACCTGTGCCACGTACGGAGTCACCATGGCGCCGAGCCGAGCGACGGCGCTGCACGCGCCCACAGCTGTCGCCCGCAGCGCTGTAGGGTACACCTATAATGAGATGTTGATCTCACCTGTGCCACGTACGGAGTCACCATGGCGCCGAGCCGAGCGACGGCGCTGCACGCGCCCACAGCTGTCGCCCGCAGCGCTGTAGGGTACACCTATAATGAGATGTTGATCTCACCTGTGCCACGTACGGAGTCACCATGGCGCCGAGCCGAGCGACGGCGCTGCACGCGCCCACAGCTGTCGCCCGCAGCGCTGTAGGGTACACCTATAATGAGATGTTGATCTCACCTGTGCCACGTACGGAGTCACCATGGCGCCGAGCCGAGCGACGGCGCTGCACGCGCCCACAGCTGTCGCCCGCAGCGCTGTAGGGTACACCTATAATGAGATGTTGATCTCACCTGTGCCACGTACGGAGTCACCATGGCGCCGAGCCGAGCGACGGCGCTGCACGCGCCCACAGCTGTCGCCCGCAGCGCTGTAGGGTACACCTATAATGAGATGTTGATCTCACCTGTGCCACGTACGGAGTCACCATGGCGCCGAGCCGAGCGACGGCGCTGCACGCGCCCACAGCTGTCGCCCGCAGCGCTGTAGGGTACACCTATAATGAGATGTTGATCTCACCTGTGCCACGTACGGAGTCACCATGGCGCCGAGCCGAGCGACGGCGCTGCACGCGCCCACAGCTGTCGCCCGCAGCGCTGTAGGGTACACCTATAATGAGATGTTGATCTCACCTGTGCCACGTACGGAGTCACCATGGCGCCGAGCCGAGCGACGGCGCTGCACGCGCCCACAGCTGTCGCCCGCAGCGCTGTAGGGTACACCTATAATGAGATGTTGATCTCACCTGTGCCACGTACGGAGTCACCATGGCGCCGAGCCGAGCGACGGCGCTGCACGCGCCCACAGCTGTCGCCCGCAGCGCTGTAGGGTACACCTATAATGAGATGTTGATCTCACCTGTGCCACGTACGGAGTCACCATGGCGCCGAGCCGAGCGACGGCGCTGCACGCGCCCACAGCTGTCGCCCGCAGCGCTGTAGGGTACACCTATAATGAGATGTTGATCTCACCTGTGCCACGTACGGAGTCACCATGGCGCCGAGCCGAGCGACGGCGCTGCACGCGCCCACAGCTGTCGCCCGCAGCGCTGTAGGGTACACCTATAATGAGATGTTGATCTCACCTGTGCCACGTACGGAGTCACCATGGCGCCGAGCCGAGCGACGGCGCTGCACGCGCCCACAGCTGTCGCCCGCAGCGCTGTAGGGTACACCTATAATGAGATGTTGATCTCACCTGTGCCACGTACGGAGTCACCATGGCGCCGAGCCGAGCGACGGCGCTGCACGCGCCCACAGCTGTCGCCCGCAGCGCTGTAGGGTACACCTATAATGAGATGTTGATCTCACCTGTGCCACGTACGGAGTCACCATGGCGCCGAGCCGAGCGACGGCGCTGCACGCGCCCACAGCTGTCGCCCGCAGCGCTGTAGGGTACACCTATAATGAGATGTTGATCTCACCTGTGCCACGTACGGAGTCACCATGGCGCCGAGCCGAGCGACGGCGCTGCACGCGCCCACAGCTGTCGCCCGCAGCGCTGTAGGGTACACCTATAATGAGATGTTGATCTCACCTGTGCCACGTACGGAGTCACCATGGCGCCGAGCCGAGCGACGGCGCTGCACGCGCCCACAGCTGTCGCCCGCAGCGCTGTAGGGTACACCTATAATGAGATGTTGATCTCACCTGTGCCACGTACGGAGTCACCATGGCGCCGAGCCGAGCGACGGCGCTGCACGCGCCCACAGCTGTCGCCCGCAGCGCTGTAGGGTACACCTATAATGAGATGTTGATCTCACCTGTGCCACGTACGGAGTCACCATGGCGCCGAGCCGAGCGACGGCGCTGCACGCGCCCACAGCTGTCGCCCGCAGCGCTGTAGGGTACACCTATAATGAGATGTTGATCTCACCTGTGCCACGTACGGAGTCACCATGGCGCCGAGCCGAGCGACGGCGCTGCACGCGCCCACAGCTGTCGCCCGCAGCGCTGTAGGGTACACCTATAATGAGATGTTGATCTCACCTGTGCCACGTACGGAGTCACCATGGCGCCGAGCCGAGCGACGGCGCTGCACGCGCCCACAGCTGTCGCCCGCAGCGCTGTAGGGTACACCTATAATGAGATGTTGATCTCACCTGTGCCACGTACGGAGTCACCATGGCGCCGAGCCGAGCGACGGCGCTGCACGCGCCCACAGCTGTCGCCCGCAGCGCTGTAGGGTACACCTATAATGAGATGTTGATCTCACCTGTGCCACGTACGGAGTCACCATGGCGCCGAGCCGAGCGACGGCGCTGCACGCGCCCACAGCTGTCGCCCGCAGCGCTGTAGGGTACACCTATAATGAGATGTTGATCTCACCTGTGCCACGTACGGAGTCACCATGGCGCCGAGCCGAGCGACGGCGCTGCACGCGCCCACAGCTGTCGCCCGCAGCGCTGTAGGGTACACCTATAATGAGATGTTGATCTCACCTGTGCCACGTACGGAGTCACCATGGCGCCGAGCCGAGCGACGGCGCTGCACGCGCCCACAGCTGTCGCCCGCAGCGCTGTAGGGTACACCTATAATGAGATGTTGATCACACCTGTGCCACGTACGGAGTCACCATGGCGCCGAGCCGAGCGACGGCGCTGCACGCGCCCACAGCTGTCGCCCGCAGCGCTGTAGGGTACACCTATAATGAGATGTTGATCTCACCTGTGCCACGTACGGAGTCACCATGGCGCCGAGCCGAGCGACGGCGCTGCACGCGCCCACAGCTGTCGCCCGCAGCGCTGTAGGGTACACCTATAATGAGATGTTGATCTCACCTGTGCCACGTACGGAGTCACCATGGCGCCGAGCCGAGCGACGGCGCTGCACGCGCCCACAGCTGTCGCCCGCAGCGCTGTAGGGTACACCTATAATGAGATGTTGATCTCACCTGTGCCACGTACGGAGTCACCATGGCGCCGAGCCGAGCGACGGCGCTGCACGCGCCCACAGCTGTCGCCCGCAGCGCTGTAGGGTACACCTATAATGAGATGTTGATCTCACCTGTGCCACGTACGGAGTCACCATGGCGCCGAGCCGAGCGACGGCGCTGCACGCGCCCACAGCTGTCGCCCGCAGCGCTGTAGGGTACACCTATAATGAGATGTTGATCTCACCTGTGCCACGTACGGAGTCACCATGGCGCCGAGCCGAGCGACGGCGCTGCACGCGCCCACAGCTGTCGCCCGCAGCGCTGTAGGGTACACCTATAATGAGATGTTGATCTCACCTGTGCCACGTACGGAGTCACCATGGCGCCGAGCCGAGCGACGGCGCTGCACGCGCCCACAGCTGTCGCCCGCAGCGCTGTAGGGTACACCTATAATGAGATGTTGATCTCACCTGTGCCACGTACGGAGTCACCATGGCGCCGAGCCGAGCGACGGCGCTGCACGCGCCCACAGCTGTCGCCCGCAGCGCTGTAGGGTACACCTATAATGAGATGTTGATCTCACCTGTGCCACGTACGGAGTCACCATGGCGCCGAGCCGAGCGACGGCGCTGCACGCGCCCACAGCTGTCGCCCGCAGCGCTGTAGGGTACACCTATAATGAGATGTTGATCTCACCTGTGCCACGTACGGAGTCACCATGGCGCCGAGCCGAGCGACGGCGCTGCACGCGCCCACAGCTGTCGCCCGCAGCGCTGTAGGGTACACCTATAATGAGATGTTGATCTCACCTGTGCCACGTACGGAGTCACCATGGCGCCGAGCCGAGCGACGGCGCTGCACGCGCCCACAGCTGTCGCCCGCAGCGCTGTAGGGTACACCTATAATGAGATGTTGATCTCACCTGTGCCACGTACGGAGTCACCATGGCGCCGAGCCGAGCGACGGCGCTGCACGCGCCCACAGCTGTCGCCCGCAGCGCTGTAGGGTACACCTATAATGAGATGTTGATCTCACCTGTGCCACGTACGGAGTCACCATGGCGCCGAGCCGAGCGACGGCGCTGCACGCGCCCACAGCTGTCGCCCGCAGCGCTGTAGGGTACACCTATAATGAGATGTTGATCTCACCTGTGCCACGTACGGAGTCACCATGGCGCCGAGCCGAGCGACGGCGCTGCACGCGCCCACAGCTGTCGCCCGCAGCGCTGTAGGGTACACCTATAATGAGATGTTGATCTCACCTGTGCCACGTACGGAGTCACCATGGCGCCGAGCCGAGCGACGGCGCTGCACGCGCCCACAGCTGTCGCCCGCAGCGCTGTAGGGTACACCTATAATGAGATGTTGATCTCACCTGTGCCACGTACGGAGTCACCATGGCGCCGAGCCGAGCGACGGCGCTGCACGCGCCCACAGCTGTCGCCCGCAGCGCTGTAGGGTACACCTATAATGATATGACAATTATTTTAAGTGTTAATGTAGATATTGAATAAAAATAATCAGAGGAGGAAACTGATTTCAGAGTTACTGGACAGAACGGAGACAGTGTATTAGGATTGGCCCTGTAACTAGCGGTCTCCAATTTATTTGTTTCGGTGTCCCCCAAGGAAGTATACTTGGCCCGACACTGTTTTTGCTATACATTAACGATATTCACAACGTACCAATTAATAACGCTGATAAGCTGTGTTGTGATGCTCCCACATTGCTGTTACAAAATGTTTATAAACATTAATAAACAATTTTAGCAAACATTTGATCATAATTTTAAAAATGTTTTAATATGTTTTTATGTTAGGTAATGTTTATTAAACATTTCTAAACAAAATTGTTTGTTAACAAATTGTAACAAATTAAAACATCTGTTATCATTTGTTCGTAAACATTTATTCAGATAACATGAGGGTATACTATACTTTTCTCTAGCTCTTAACGTTTGGCGCATCCAGTTGGAGCGCATTTTCTTTTTTTTAAACAATAAATAAAAGCTAATCCAATGAGCAAATCTTCTTCCATTTTTGTTTAGTCTACACTTTGCGACGTAAATCTAAACTGCGAACTGGTATCATGTTTTAAAATGTTAAAAAATGTTTGTAAACATTTGCCATCAGTGTAGGAGCACTCAAAACATCTAACAATTTTTAACAGAATGTGACAACTCCTAACATTTGTTAATAAACGTTTAGTGTTAAAAAATGTTTGTAAACATTTTGAAACAGCCAGTGTGGGAGCACATTACGCTGACGACACTGCCCATAGCATTCACGGACCCACGTGGCGTGCAGTCTGCTCTACAGCAAAAAAGGGGATAGCAAAAATTTCACAGTGGCTGCAACAAAATCTACTAACACTTAACACCAAAAAGACTATGTACCTACTATGTTTTCATAAGAGCACTGCCTCAGCCCCACGCACTGTGACGAATATCAAAATCCATAACGGGTCATGCAGCGGGTATTCCTGCTAGTATGAAACTCTTACGCGCATTCAAGTGATAAAATATCTCGGAGTACATATGAATGGATTGATATTGATTGATACGTACTGTTTGCTGACGATACTTCCTTAATATTTAAAGTAAATAGGAATAGGGACCATTTTGACGAAGTAAACAGTGCATTGATTCAAGTAACAAAATGGTTTACTTTAAATAATTTAGTACTAAACCCCAAAAAAACAAAATGTGTTAAATTCATACTGCCTAATGTAAAACATCTTGGTTCTAGCATAACATTGAACGGTGAGGTACTGGAAGCAATAGAATCCACAGTATTCCTGGGCATTACACTTGATTCAAAGTTACAGTGGGGTGCGCAAATATCTTGTCTCTCAGCGAAACTTAGTTCGGCCGCTTACGCCATTAGAAAAGTCCGTGGATTAACTGACGTTGATACAGCTAGATTAGTTTACTTTAGTTACTTTCACAGCGTTATGTCATATGGAATATTATTATGGGGAAAAGCAGCTGATATACAAAGTATTTTTATATTGCAAAAAAGAGCTGTGCGTGCAATTTACCAATTAGGAACTAGAATCTCGCTCCGAGAAAAATTTAAGAATATAGGTATTTTAACTGTAGCATCACAATATATTTATTTTAATATTATGCATGTCCGTCAAAATAAATATTTATACGTAAAAAATAGTGACATACACAACATCAATACTAGAAATAAATATAAATTATGTGTTCCATTCTACCGTCTACATAAAGTTCATGGTTCCTTCATGGGTCTTGGTATACGTTTTTATAATAAAATCCCGAGTAATATTCTAGAATTACCAGAGAATAAATTTAAAGTTAAAATTAAAACTTGCTTAATTTCTAAAGCATATTATAATATAGATGATTATTTAAATGACAAACATCCATGGCACTAATATTTGCATTAGATCACAGGATATTAAATGACCAATAATATAACACTTATGTTTTTTTAAATATATGTATATATATATATATATATATATATATATATATATATATATATATATATATATATTTTATTTTTGTAATATTACACCTTGCTTAAGCTGGAATTTGCATTGTTGTTACATTCAGTCGTATTTTAATCAAGAAGAATGTGCAATGAAGACAACTCGTGATTATGGACAGTTCCGTTAAGCTTTCTTTTGAGTCTTATTCTGTATTCTGGTTTAGTGGAATTCGATAATTTACTTCTACATTTTATTTAAACAATTAGATTAAACTACGGACTATAATCACGTCTTGTCTTGATTATTTATGTATATGTAAGTGGATGCTCCTATTTACCATACTGCTGCTTAGAGGCTACCATCAATTTTTATCAAATGCTTGAGTATGTTGAGTAGTAGTTCATGGAGAAATGGTTGCCGCACCTTACAGGTATGATTTGTAAACGAAATATTATTGTACACTTGGCGATTAAAAAGAGTGGCTATGAGTTTCTTGCCCGTTCTTCTCATGAGCCCTACACACCCTAGCTTTGCTGAACGTGGCAGTAAATGTAAATTTACAGAAAAAAAATTACGTGTAACTTTGACATTCATAAGTGTTACCTTGTAACCTAATTTGAATAAATTTATTTTGATTTGATTTTGATGACAACCTATCGTTCAAAACTCACATTGGTGTACCCTCTCAGCACGAATTCGTAAAATCATGAGTTGTACGTAATTTGCGTGATGTAGTGTGCTTCGACATCCTTAAATCTGTGTACTACGCGCTAAGTATATAAGGACTGATCCTTGATAATCTATTGCATAACATGTTGGGGCAGCGCTGGTAAAACCTTTATGATTCAGCTCTGCCTGAATCAGAGATCTGTTCTAAAGGTTATGCTTAAAAAGCCTATCAGATACCCTACCACATAAGTTTATAAGGAGGCCAGGGTGCTTAGTGTGCGTCAACTTTTTACTTAGTACATTTCTGTCAGTGCATAGGGCAGTTATCTTATCAAGTGACCACGAGGTCTTCATAAAGAGAAGACGTTACCGACTTACCACTCCATTTGTTAACACCAGATTTGCACAATGTTTTAATCAGTTTGTGTGTGTACATATATATAACATGATAGCCAAAAACTGTGATATTAGAAATAAAACTATAACAGAAACTAAGAACATTATAAAAAAATGGTTAAAATCTCTAAGTTACGGTTCTACAATTTTTAAAGGTTTTAAAGATAAAATATTAGCATATACCAATCTTTTAATTTAATTTGCTGTAAAAATGTGTTTTATGTATTTATTTTATTTCATTAGTTTTGCTAAGCTTAGTAATGAAATTATTATTGTGTAATACAAGGTTTCCGCGATACAGGCTTGTCTAGTGAGATAACCAAAGGAGACTTAGGTTTTGAAATTAAGCTCTCTGCTAAATGTATGCAACACATAGGGTATATATTGGTACTGATGTATGTTATAGTATTATTATGTATTCTGTGGGACAAGTATTTATGTTTTCCTTTTTGTAATGTTTTGCAGTAATAAACAATTTTTACTTTTTTTAAATTGTGTCGCGGGAGACTTGGACTTTACAAACATTAAAAAAATTTACACGAAGAACTCCCAGGCTCGAAATAATCAGTTGATGATCATACAATTTTTGGTCCCAAGCGGGGATCGAATCCCAAAATTTGGTGCGCCGAAAGTGGTCGGTGACGAATTAAACCACTAAACCTCCGTGCATTCAAATGTTTTGTTACTTTTACACTCTTTGTCGATTACTTGCATCCTTTTTTAATTGTTTCTCAGTTTAATTAACAGCTTTACTTGATATAAACGTGTACTGATACCTGCTAGCCTTTAAAATGTTAATGACTTTTCCAGGCATAGTAAGTAATTAAGGTGGAGCAAATCGAGTAAATTTTAAGAACAATTAAAGGCAGCTTTATTTAGCTGTTAAAATATTATTAGATCTTTTATAAATCGAAACTCATAAACAAGCAATATTATTTTATTTTTGCTGTGACTACAAGAGACTTATTATTTCGTATCTTACCTCCGGAGTGTACACATAGGCAGCTTGAAACAGTCCAGCGATGATACCTCTTGCGAGAAACAGCACGCACGTCAGGAATGTACGACTGAAATATACAACAGCATTATAGATATCATCACGACAATATAATATGAAGTAAAATGAATGAATAATCCTTACTTTCCATTGTAGATAAGAACGCAAACACACATTGCGAATATAACAAATTGGGACGCCATCGTTTTCTTGCGTCCGAACTTTTCAATTATGAATATTGTTGCGAATATACCTGAGAAGCAAAAGTAATGGTCATTATTGGATTATATAAAACATACAACTACAACATACATTACTTTATATTGAGGCATAATGTTAAATCAACACGGCGTCACTAACTTGCATTTACAGCTCATAATTACTGCCTTATAGGACCGAATAAAATGAAGGTCTTGGTAAGGTATTGAAGACCTTGGGAAGCAATGAGTTTTTTATTTCATCGCTACCTAAGGCCATTTCTTTGCTACGCAAAGGAAGAAATTGAAGCGCTAAATAATATTTGAATTATATGAATACAGAACCTAGCTCTTGATGTAATATCAGTTAAATTCCTTATGGGGGCCGTTGATATTGCTAAGGTCTTATTTGGGCTGAAAATTTTATTTTCTTTCGTTAAATCTAGCAAACACAACTATAAGGACATACAACACAGGCAGAGACGAATTAACCGAAAGATAATGTATTATGTAGCCAACTAATAATCGACTTTAAGTTGTTTAGCAGCCCCTCGGTTTGGAGAAAATTACTTCTGTAATCTGTCCCCTAATATATATGCACAATAATGTATTGTATCTACATACTTCATTATTGCTTAGGGGAGGGATTCTTTCAAGTTGAGGATATAATGATTTCAGCTGGTATGCTGCTTACTATTATAACTAAACTAAAGCTAAATCGCAATTTCTTACTGCTAATTCAAGTAAGTATACAAAAGAAAATATTTAATATAATTCAATCACAACGTGTCTCGTGTGTCCAACACACCTACAACATTACACAAGATAATAACGTTTCGAGCGAATATTCGTGTTTATTTATGATTAAGTTATATTGAAAATTTGACTTTGTATATGGATATATAGTTGTATTAGTAGTAACAGGATTGGAAAATAAGTATGATTTTGCTTTAGTTAGTTGTAATAATAAGCAGCATACCGATCGGAACCGTTTTATACCCAACTTTAACCCTATGACTGCCACGTCAAAAAGCAAACGCGTGCTTTCGGCGCCAAGCCACTATTTCATCCTTCAATATAAGTATTATCCATATTAGCATAAGATCACAAAAACGATGTATCGTTCGTTTCTGTGATCGTAAGTAGGTACCTACTTCACATAATATAAATTGGGAAGAATTTATCTACATAATTAACAATACAAATAAGAAAAACAATACGTTTTTATAAGATTTAGGAGCGTTTAAAAGCCTGTCATGTAGTCATGACCGTGGCGTGCTGGACACATTTTGTTTTGTCATGTATGCATGACTGTGGCGATCAAAAGGTTAAAGAATCCACTCAGGGACACACGGTTTTGTTAGCCTTGAGTGTAGAAGTTACCAGGGAACTCTGCGAGTGTAGTCCACAGCAGGTCCATATAGTCGGTGGTCTGCAGTGGGCGGCAGTCGGCCGCGCACGCCTCCTCCAGGCCGCCCGGTTCCGTCTCGAACAGCTCCGTGGTCATCAGCACCAGCCCGTAGTAGCAGAACGCACACGACATCCTGGAGAACCCAGAACTTGGTAAGAGACAGTATACATTGGCGTCTGATCACTGGGTTGTACACCAGGTTGTAGCCCATAAACAGCGATGACCTACGTCAAATCGTAGAATGTTGAGTTGATACCTAAGATCCCAGGGTGTGTACCGGATAATTCTAGGGCAAGTACCCCATCCGGCAGTTATAGGTATACGACATTGAGTATGATTAACATAATGAAGGTAGTAAGATTGAGAGGCCTATTTGCCAATGAGGCCAATTTATTACAATATAGGTATATCTACAGTAATTATATTTATACATGTTTTTCAATGTAGCATATGTATTTTCTTATGGTGAAATATTTTATAATAATAGGTTCAGAGGTTTAGTTGGAAAACGTAACAAAAAGGAATTTGCTTAAAATATATACAAGTATTTAGCTAAAACTAAGCTCTATAATCCAGGAATCTAGTTAGTATCTTTCGTTCATAGAAAAATAAATATAATGCCTTTTTGTTAAAGCCTTTGACTCAGAATAGACACAAAGTCAAGAAATTTAACAGTAGTATGTTATATTGATTACATAATTAGGTTTAGAGACGTAGGGCAGCAAGGCCTTCGGTTAATATAAGGATTTCGCTTCATCTAATTCGATCCAGCAGCCCGACTGGGGAGGTACATTTATCCTGCAGAATATCGAAGCCAATAACCTTCCTGTAGTGTTTCTACGGCGTCACAGGAACAAAACACGACTGACAGTACAGATTGACATCTGAAAACCGCTTACCAGGCAAGTCTGTATACCTATCCTACCTACCTACCCTGTAATCTTTTGGCCAACGCTCGGATCCAGACACAATGCGTTTCTCACTGTCTAGTTTCCGTGTAACGGTGGACAGTAAGACAGAGCAACAGTTACCATATGAACCAGAGCAGCAGGCTGGTGTTCCGCAGGTGCGGGATGAGCAGGTGGCGGAGGCGGCCGCGCTGTCCGACGCCCACCGAGTCGTCGCACACCAGGCGCCCCAGCAACATCGGCCGCCCGTTGTCGCGCGCTATCTGCGACACACGCATACTTTCATTTGAACACCCTTCTTACATTTCGGGAATAATGTCAGGTATACATTTTTTACCCATAAGGTATCTTTAGTTCAATTAGTACACTCAATAGTTCAATATTATATGAATATCAATTATTACGGCAATTTATATAAAAAAAAAAAATAGTGTACCTAGTTTTTGTTATACTAGGAATAATTCTTGTATCGCGGAGGACTTTACCAAACATTAAAATAACGGACACAAAGAACACCTAGACTCAGAACTACCATTTGTGGATCACACAAAGTTTTGTCCCGAGTGGGATACGAACCCACAACACTCGGCGCAGTGGCAATGGCGAGGCGATCACTTAAACACACACACACACATACACACACACACACACACACACACAGACACACACACACACACAAGTTTTAATCTTATCCTATTTTTTATTCAGAAATTTAAAGTTTATATAATCCAAGGAGGATCGGAACTGTCACTCCTTCAAACAGGTTATTCTATAACCTAGTTAGGAGATCAGAACTGCACCCATTATAATTGTAGGAAAATGTAAATTTATCATGTGCATACTTTATACCAATGTATGTACTACAATATTTTGGAACAATAAACTTATTATTATTAACTATTCTTAACGGTTTTACTCTTTCCCAACAGGGCAATCCTAGCACGACTTAAGAGACAAACCACACAAAGATCACAGATTCTTACCAAGTATACTCCGCGAGGTAATTTCAATAGAAAATATGTTTAAAATGATTTATATAGCTTTTGTCCGCAACTTTGCTCGCTCGGAAACAGTTTTTTTTCCTGGATGAAAGGTACTTTACCTCTTATTATTTACTCCTGCCAATGTGTTTGCGAAAATTCATGATGATCCGTCGAGTAATAAATAATAAATAAACAAACACTCATATTCGTATTTAAAATATTATAGTTAGGATTCATATACTCAAACCCAAAAAACGTAAAACACTTAAGTTTTCATTTGACTGAGTTCATTCTACATAAATAGTAACACTTTAAAATAAATGTTTAAAATCATTTCACACTTTAAGATTGAGACAAACACCATCTTAGTCTCTCTGAGACCATGGCTTTTGAAAAGCTATCAAAATGTAAAGGAACGCGTAAAAATAAATTATCATGGGCTAGTACATGTCTATTTAGAATAAACCAAGATGAAATCCAGATAGTTTAATTTTAATACGTGATTTTGCTATCATTGTATTTTTGACCGCCACAGTCATGTATACATGAGAAAACAAAAGGTGTCCAGAACGCCACGGTCACGACTACATGACAAATTAAAGGATGAAATCGTAGCTTGCCGCCGAGAGCACGCGTTTGCTTTTTGATGTTGCGGTCAAAGGGTTCATATAAGTTAGGGTTAACCTCACCTGTTCTAGAGTAGCTAAAGCCTTATCTGGTTCGCCACTTGCAACATGATATCTAGCAGACTCCGGCAACCACTGAAACAAGTTAAATTAATTTATTGAAATTAAACTAGTATATACGGATTTTATCGCGTTGTTTATTTATCACTGTATTACAAAATTTTGACATATTATACATTATATATTTTCGCGTAAACAGAAGACAATATTATATTAAATTAATTTATTTAAGCTAGTAAATTTACTTTAGCGATAGCCTAATGAGAGACCGTTGGACTGCGACACAGAGATCTCAAGTTCCATCCCTAGGCGCGCAGCTCCGACTTTTCAAAGTTATATGCGAATTCAATAGTTAGTCATCGCTCGCTTAAACGGTGAAGGAAAACATCGTGAAGCAACCTACATGACTGAGAGTTCTCCATAATGTTCTCGATGATATGTGAAGTCCGCTAACCCGCACTGGGCCGACGTGGTAGACTATGGGCTAACCCTTCTCTCACTGAGAAGAGGCCTGTGCCCAGCAGTAAGACAGTTTATATACACGGCTGATATTATTATCAGAATATTTGCTTTCTGGAAAGGGACTATGACGTGGGTCCAGCGCATTACTAAAACTTTTTGTGGTCTATACTTTTACGCAAACTTTTACTTACTGGACATATGAGTGCGAAGACAAGTAGCGGTATAGTTGATAAAGCAAGAAGCCAGTGTACTCCTAGTGTTGGCATCACAACTAACGCCAAGGCCACTTCCAGACACGCACCTAACGCCCAGAAACACTGGAAACAAATCATATATATAGTTTCATGCCTATATGTGAGCAGAAGTATATTATATCCACATTTCGCCAGGCGAATACGATTTAGGTCCTACGTAATATTACGAAAGAAAGGAGTAGTATTCAAGCCTACCTACTGCTTTTTGTCGAGTAGTCCGAAACATCATGGTGCTAGTAACAATGTCTCGACAAAACCCAATTACACGTTTCGCAGAGTGGTCCAGATTGGAGAACAATACAAGAGTATAAGTGGTACGGCTACAAAAAAAGGGACATCATACGGCAACCTCAACAAATATAATTATCATAAGGGACGATCTAAATAAAATTGCGTTATCCTTCAAACTGGAGCACGCCGACTGCAGTAGATAATACAGAAGATCGCATCCGAATAACCTTGTGTTGTGTTCCTATGGTGAGTACGGTTGCCAGACTCCTTAAGCAGATGATCTGCTGGCAACAGGAAGACCACAATCTGTGTCTCATGCACTGGGGGCACAGGGTAAAAGAGTTGGCAACAAGTGCTACTCCTTGATGTTGCAAGAGCCATCCTTCGGTTACCGCATATCATTAGATCTGCAGTTTGCTTTATAGCCTCTTTGGTATGTAAAAATGTAGTACAAAATATGGTATACTCAATGTTACTTACATCTAGAAGTACAACGCATTTTGCTCTTTGCTTGGTAGGTAAAAATTCAGCATATAGAGTAACACTGAAACAAAATGTGTAATAAATGATAATTGATTAAATTTTTGGTTAGCATCTTCTTTTCTTATTTAATTTAAGAGCGTAGCTCTTGTCGCTGGATTAATCGCAACATATCTCTGTCTTCTACCTTCCTTTTAACGCCTTAATACGACTCGACTACCACTTTTTCCTTTATCTGTTGGACAAAAGCACTCCTCGGTCTGCCATTCCTCTCCTTCCTTAAATTTTTGGATGGAATAAATATAAAATATTTTTAAAGTTAGGAATTAGGCAATCAGACCAGCGTTCTTATTTATTTTTATTTACTAATACAGTAATTTTGTGTCGGGGTAAAGCTACCAAACAGTGGTTACAAAGAAATGGAACGACAATCTATCTCACATTCATTTTTATCGTGTGGAAACCACAACTGACAATACATCAATAGTGCTAAGATAATCTCATGACATCTTAACATCCATGTAAAAATAAATTTACTTACGATTGTGGTACGCATCCTATAGCAAATCCTACGAGCCCTCTCAGGAACAAAAGCCAGAGGAAATTCGGTGCAATAGAGCTGAGTAAACCATAGTAGAACAGCAACACTCCACACATACTCAAGGCCTGGGAACCAAGGAACAAAATCTTATGACATAGAGACAAAATATATTCTGTTCAGATAATTCTACAATTTAAAAGGATGTAATGTACTACATATTGGTTGTGAAAATAATTTCCTCGCTAGTTTTAGACTTTGCAGTGCTATTGAGCTTAACGTAGGTATGTAAACCCACACTTGTAAATCTCCGAAAAGTCGGGCACACGTACCTATATCACATGCTATTACGCTTGTTTAAGATCCTATGTAATACTACAGGCAATCCTATAGGCGCCTAGCGGGCACATTAATAGGCTCCGTACAACTACTAACAGATGCCTACCAGAAATAGCTAAAGCCATTTTGTCTAAACTGAGATTCGAACCCAGAACCATAATCATAATCATAAGCGCAATCATATACGAGGTAGTCATAGAAATGAGAATTAGGTACATCACCTGCTGACGGAGGCGCCTCAGTAGAGGAAACAGATATATACTTTTTATGTTGAGTAAATTTGCTAACATCCTTACTAATATTATAAATATGATTCTGGGTTTGTTGGTTAAGATTTCATGACGTAACTACTTAACCGATCATAATTAAATTTCGCATAGTCGGTGTCACGGGTACAGAAAAGGACATTGGGTACCTTATAAAAAGTACTGTTCCCGAATGATACCGCGGGCTAGTTTAGTGTTAGATGTTGTAAGATTTGATATGCTAATATTATAAATGCGAATGTGAGTTTGTCCGTTTGCTACGCTTTCACGCCTTAACTACACGACCGATCATCATAAAATATCGTATACACGTTGTCAGGGGAACAAAGACATAAGGTACCTTTCATCCACAAAAAATACTGTTGCTAACTTAACTTATATTACATGAGCGAAGCCGCGGGAAAATTTAGTAAATATATACATATGTTTAAAAAAGACTACTTGACACTAGGAATAATTCCCGTATCGCGGGGGACTTTACAAACATTCAAACAATGGACACAAAGAACATCCTGACTCGGAACAACCATTTGTGGTACACACAATTTTTTGTTCTGTGCGGGATTCAAACCCACAACACTGGGCGCAGTGGCACTGGCGAGGCCACTTAAACCACAACGCCATTATATTATACGCCATTTTGCTACACCATTGCATTGGGTTATAACAGTTATAACTTATTACACAAGAGCTTACACTACTGGATCCACTAAGTACATTGGTGTCTCAAGTAGTACTATTATTAATATTTTACTAACACAAAATTTAACTCAAAATTACCGTCTTTCTTCCATAACGATCACTGATGTTACCCCAGAATGTGGAGCTTAGCATCATTCCCATGAAAACTATTGTTGTGGTCAATGCTTGCTGGTATCTAAATAAAAATAGAAATAAGTTATATTATTTCTTAAAGGAATATGTCCGCCATTCCATAACATCAACACGGTATCGCGCCACTAATCCACACAATAGCATGTTAATCAACATAGCTTTCAGTTGTGACACACAGCTCATAATGCAGGTCTGCAGTACTTATGACTTCAACTGATGTGACTTGCTTACATTTGACATATTATACAATCATGTAACATGTCAGTTGACTATAATTGTATGTCACTAAATTTAAGGTAAATTCTCCACGATAATATATTTCATACTTTATTTCATTTGTTTTGGTAATACTAAAATCTAAGACAGGTATTTGGTCTGATAAATAATAAAGATATTTTTTTATAGTTTTTACTTTTTTAAGTAGTTATTACCTAAATATGTTAGTAACATTTTCATTAATAGCTAAACAGGTGTCGATATTTGTTGTGTCTGTTGTAAATGTTCTTTTTTTTAATGTAGTCAAAGATATGGATACCCTTAACTTTAACAAAAAACAGGATAAGTGAATACTTATTCTGTTTTCCAAATGTCAAGAATCAGAATTTACACAAATCATTAAAAACTAACTTGCTGATGTTCCATTCACAGTGCAGAGCAGGTGACAAAATACTTAATATAGTCATCTCCATAGAATCAGCCATCCAGCAAAGGCCAGTGAACAAAGATAGCTTGACTTGAAACCAGCCAAAGCCAAGTGCATTTACAGCTTGAGTCACCGTGAAAGTATCTGAAATATATCACATAAATGTTTATGTTTAACATAAGAAAATATTGGTGTTTGAATACATGCCAATTATATTTTTCCTGACTTACTAACCAAGATATCTTAAGAACTACAACTCAAAATAATAAAAATATATGGGTATGGATATTTCTATAAAGATCACCCATTCTCACTGAAATTTTCTAAGGCTGGATTCGAATATTTGTTTGTCTGTGTATCGGTAAGCTACAGCATTGAACAGATTGAGTGAACACCTATGTGTTCACTCATTCTGTCAAATGCAGTAGCTTGCCAGATGCCTGTCAATACTATTGTTGTTTTATTCTTTGGTCAAACCTATTAAATCATTCAAATTTAATGTTCTCTTGTGCTCAGGAAATTATTGTGAAATTATTCACATTCTACAGTTAAGCCAATCATATGAATAGATTTGTATCAGCTGTAAAAGAAGTTAAATTTAGAAAATGTAACATCTCAAAGGGTATAAATTTGTGTGGGTTATATACAATTTAAAAAATCAGTGACCTTTATTTTAAACTGTGTTTTTGATACAAATATTGATGGTCTCTCAACCATAAAAAAAAGCTCAATGTTGGAGTAATTGTCAGGTTATTTTCGGACTATCGAAAATCTATACTGGTATCATTTATAGAAATTAACCACCATTTATGCACTGTACTATGTTTACCTGTTCTAGCTAGCTCACAGTGGTTGCAATAATAATTATGGTTTAATGTAGTGATCAGAGGCAAGTTTTCATTTGTACATTGGCATACAGATGCCATATCTAGGTACGATACTTATATCATTATGTCCTAATAAGGTCTAGCTTAAAAGAAGAGTCGTAAGGCAGGAACAAGCATCAAAATAAGCACTGCCATGCCACTTTTATTATGTCTATGATATGAACACTGGCCTTTACGAGTGACTCCACAAACATTTTACTCTAAGGCTGAGTATAATAATTTTAGGAAACATAATAAAGAATATAATGTTTGCTTCTTACACATACATATAATTACACTGATGAGAAAATATCATTACTAATTACTATTCTTATTGTCATAAAATGAAACTGAAATAAAATAGTTTATAAAGTTATGGTAATAGTTCATCATAAATGGTTTAAAAGTAAATAAATCTGTAATAAGTCTTATGATTATGAAGATTGTAGATGTGCTAATATATGTCTTTTATGGAACAGAAAGTTGGCGTACCGTCGGGAACTACTGAAACTGAAGCCATTTCAATTTCTTGCGGAATAGGCATTGCCGGCCTAGGAGACCGTGGCCGGACATGGCTGTCGTCCAAATCCTGGTATCCTTTAGACCGACCCATCACGAACAAATCTAAAACACTTCTGACGTGGAATTTAAGTGCCGACCACCATGTAACGGGAACATTAGCGGTTTATAAATTGAATGACTAACTGTTAATATTCGAATGCGTGGATTAAACTTAAATGTAATAAGGATGCCACGGGTACATAAAAAATAACTTTCACATTCATTGAGACATATTTAAAATGAAAACAAACAATCGGAATTAGCGATATATTTGTTTTGACATCAGTATTGTAAACTTTTTCTATGACATTGACGTTTGTAGTGTTGCAATATTTTATTCATAAAATGATACAACTGCTGTCTGTTGCTGGATATCAGATCTTGTTTCCGATTTGTTGGATATAGTGGTGCCCGACAAGCTTAAGAATTCGTTATTTAATGTAAAACCTTAATTATTTGTTTAATATGTATATAATCACTTTAAACCTGTCAGTGGTTGGAATCCAGACATAATTACCGGCCGCCGGTATGCTGCTTGGACTCATAGGGCGATTAATGAAATGTAAATGCATGTAAGAGCTTTAACAATTTGGCCAATAAATTCTCTGGGGATATTAGAACTGTTATTTAAATGTCTTACTATAACATTGATAACTTCAAGGAGTTTTCTGTTTGTTACGATTCCTCGTCTAAGCCCCTAAAGTTGTTTGTTAAAATTTGGTACGCTTGCATCGTTTCAATGCATACAGATGAGGGAACCTTAGCACAAAATATGTAAGGAATAAAGTTAACACACCACCAAAACACTAAATATTAATTATACTAGGTGTTTTTTAGTATAGTGAAAACCTCTCAAGGCGCGATTATAACTGTTATTATGAACAACTTTTGTTCTGGGAAATGGCCGAAATCGTGACAAAAACAGCTGTTCCATACAAAATTGGACTTTGACCTCGACAAAATGTATGGAACAGCTGTTCTTTTTTAATTACTTAATCGCTGAATGGACTTTGGCAAGGAGATGAATTGAGTTTTGCGGAAGCTTATGGGTTAACTTTTATCCCGGCATATTTTATGTAGGCGAATGCTGAGTTGTTGATCTTGTTAGCGTATTGATTCTTCTTAGCGTATCGTTGGCAAACACTTTTAAATTATATATTTTGCCGTCCCGAAAGCAGCTACGCTAGCTGCGTTGTCAGAGGCAGCCATCAGATTTTACTGTGTGCAAGTTGTCGGGCAGACAGGGCATGACGTAAGGTGGAACATCGTTTGTCTTGCACCGCACGCGCAAGCCAGATTGGTACCGTTTGAGAGTTTCCACCTAAACATGTTTTCTGTGCACCGACCGACCTAAGTTGTTGATGAATGTCGGACATTCAATAAGTTAATTAAGTGTCCCGATTCAAAGTAAATACTGACTACTCTGGGATTGCGTTACATGTATAAATACTCACTATTCGATTGTCGTTCGTCAGCTTTAATTACCAACATAATTTAAATCTTTACCAACATGTATGCTAGGCACCGTCAATGAATGCTCGCCTTATGTGGACCTAAAAAGCAGACTAATAAACTAGCTTATGAGTTATTAACAGTTTTATAATAAAATGCCAATTACATCTTTCTAACTCCTACAGCGAAACGATTTTAGAGTAGTAATAAAAGTGTTGTTACGTTTCGCTTAATGAGTTTACACAATGTTTTACCTCTATATGTCATCTTTAATGCCTTTTTCTTTAAGATTGGTCTAGCTTCAGCAACGCGTGACTGAATGTTTTAATGTTGCAAGCAACCATAGGCTACGCGGTAACTGCATAAGTACCACCAGGCCCGACGAAAGACCATTTGTCAAATTTTTTGTATACATTTTTCTAGTAGTATCTATACATTAATATGTGAAGCAAAAACTTTGTACCCCTTTTTACGAAAATTGCACGGACGGTGGAGTATGAAATTTGGCACACTTAAAGTTTATATGGAGAAAAAGTGCCGAATCCTAATATTTTTATAAAATATGCATTATGAATACATAGAATTAATGAATCAACATAACACGCACACAACCATGCATTTGACACACGCAGTCGAATTGCGTTCGTAGTATTTCGGCATTGTTCGTCTGACGTCGTACAATTCTTCGTAACTATAGTTACATATACCTTATTTAGGTATATGTAATATAGGTAAAGTTATAAACAATAAAACTAAAAATTAATATTTAAACAAACTTAAACTTTAAATCAATTATGGTCGAATTTCGACCACTAGGCAACCGCTAGTTAATATTAGTCTGCAGTAGACAGTTATAATAATAATATTCTACCACATACACACAACACTATCTAGCCCAAACTAAGCAGAGCTTGTATGTACTATGGATACTAGACAATGGATAAACATACATATATACTTTTTTTTTTTGTAAATACATACATATTATACATAGAAACACCCAGACCAAGACAAACATCCATGTTCATGCACACAAATATTTGTCTTGTGCGGGAATCGAACCCGCGACCTCAGGCGTGGCAGTCGGTTACACTATCCACTACGCCATCGAGGTATTTAAATATTTATTCAATTTATTTATTTAGTTCAGTATTTAAATATTTATTTTAATACATACTGTACCTACAGTTTCTCAATTCAATTACTAAGGTCTAAAGACTGTAGGTACCAATATCTCTTAAGATTTACAAATTAATTATCTTGACAAAATCGAGCTATTGGTACATTGTAGGTACATATGTATATAGGTTTCTCTCGTTTTCGGGTAGGTACAATACAAATATCTCATAGTGATAAGGCCCCAAAAATGGTCAATAAATTAAAAATATTATGCATACACAAAATTTAAACTAATTTAGTATAAAAATAGATTTTACGCTCACTTCACTTTCGCTCTTTGGAATTCTATTAAGTGTATTGAAATAAATTGCCAAACAGAGTTTAGCGAACTGATCCCCGGCCAAAAAAGGACCTGTCATCTCAGCTGACTTCTATACCACGGTATAGGGAAAAAAAATTATTACGCTGTACCTCTATGACCAATTGAATATTCTTTCTAATAGTATTACTATTAAACGGATAGATTACCTACTAATATGTCCAATGTGGACAATTTATATATCGCACTAGCTGTCTCACGGTTTCATCTAAGCTAAGAGCTTTTGATTACTGCTTCTCTACCGTAGCTCGTAACGTGATGTTATAGGTATATCCAATATTCTTCCACAATATATATTTTCAAATCGGCGAGGTAGATCCAGAGACATCTTTATAATATTAGTGTACATTGAAAACTGTGGATTGAAGACACAGTTCGTCTCATATCCAAGGCATGTGTCCAGTTATGACTAAATTAAATGGTACTGGCATACTAAAATAGATATCATACTGAATTTTGATACTGTTTTTAACATAGATAAATCACAGCAGTTTCTTTCATCTTCTTTACCATTATGCGTCATAAGGATACAATATCAATGAGTAATCCTCACGAAAGCGTTGTGATCAGTAGTAGATGTCTAGCCCATATATTATGCAGTCTAACTTCTGAAACTGTGTCTTTACAAAAAATTACTTTCAGGACTGGCACACTACACATTGAATAAAGCCAAGACAATGTTTTCCTCGTAAAAATAAAATTATTTTATATTACCTTTTGTCCGCGGCTACGCTTGCTCGAGAACAAAAGGTACCCTTTGTTCTTTTTTGTACCCCTGATAACGTGTATGATAAATTTCATGATGATCGCTCGAGTAGTAAAGGCGTTAAATACACTTTCAAAAAACAAACAAAGAATCAAACTCACATTTGCATTTATAAAATAAGTTATAACTTCTCCCTCATTTAATAAAACTTGTGAATTGTAACTGGAATCCGCTACGCTACTACTGCCATGCCTATAAAATTGGTGTACCTATAAAACAATTTGTTTTATTTGCAAGACTTACCTACTCCCTGGACGCCGCTTACGTTTGGATTATTTAGTGTGGGATTATTAGTTCACCGTCTGTAATATCGTTGCTTGACATCGAACGATCGAAGCGGCTCGCGCGCCCACATACGGATGCCATATTCTTGCGCAATGCGCAGTCTGGACGAAACTGAATGTTGATGAACTTATTGTTATTTAATAATTATATATTAGATAAAACCAAAATGCGGGTAAAGGACTATAATTAACTTCATAAGTAGGATTGCCTTCTTTGTTGCGCCAGATCGCCTCGTTTATCTCATAGCATAAATTTGATTCCCAGATTAAGCAAAGTGTTGTTTTAATAAGAAATTCTAGAGGCTAGAAATGCAGTAGAGGGCATTTGGCTCATTCTCTAAAACGTAGGACATTAAAAAATACCTAGCAAAATGACACCGTTGCCTTACCCTTCGGGGATAAAAAAAAGCGAGTCAATTTATGCAATAAGTATCAATATCTTATCCATGCACGTGGTATTAATTATATGTGTGAGACACATAACTTATATATTCATTGTTTAGTTATGTTTTATAGCAAGTAGGAATTTTTGTAACACAGTTTGACTGGGACCACCCACTCAAACGGTGTTACAAAAAATCGGACTTGCTATTTATTATGGGAGGTCAGCTCAAAGCGGCCATTTTACCATTAAGTTTAAAAAAAAAATATCAAACCATAGATTTTTGAAGAGAATTTAATACTAATAGCTAGAGAATTTCTTAAAGTTTTAAATAGCGAAATTCAAATCCGTGGAAATTTAAAAATGTCTATGTGATATGTGAGTTACGAAAACTTGTCTAAAAACCGTTTTGCCCGAGTGGCCGCCCAAAGCGGCCATGGGGGTAAAGGCAATGTGGCTACTCCAAAGTGCACATGAAAGTATTGGGAAAAGTATCGTGCCTGACGAAACCAAAAAAATTAATATAATTATTACTAAAAATATTAATAATTAACATTTTTATAAGATAATCTACATTTTGTGCTTTCTTAATCACACTTTTTTTTAAATCACAATCAGTCTTGAGAGTAACTTAACCATAATTATTGCCATATTTAGTATAAAAAATTCAATCAAGCTTTTAGGATCTTTGAATCAGATTTAGTGTTTGTTAATATTTAACATTTTTGTTAATCAATAGTAAGTCTAAACTTAAATCTTTCAACAGTCTTGATATATCCCCATCAAAGGAATGCTTTAAAATTTAAAAACTTTCTTAAAACAACGAGTAAAATAAAATGAATCCCACTTTAAAAAAATATCTGATCAGATTTCTTGACAGTTATTACAGTAGTAAGCTCTAATTCCGGTGTATGTCGTACACGCTTCATGAGCCCATAACTGGCAGTCATCACAGCGAATCCAGTCCTCTATGGGTGGATCATCGTATGTGTCCCCACAAATGAAGCAAAAATAATATTGGATTGCGACATTATCGCTGTACTTTACAGTATCATCGTTAGTTCTAGTATTTTTCCTCTTAGTATTTGTACGAGTTTTAACTCTTCTTTGCATTCCAGATGACCCCGCCTTTTCAAACAAATTAATTCATTACTCTTTTCTCTTTGCCAGCATTTAGTTTATGTTTTTAGACAACTTTTCACTTTGCTCGTCCTTAATAAGCTTGTTAAGATTTTAGCCCGCTGAGCTTCCCTTCGTCGTGTCGTTATATTTGGTTTAATTTTTGGTAATGGTTTAAGTGCCATGGGGCTTATGTAGCACGTATTTGGGCCTCCAGAAGCCCAGAGCTCTTGCTGTAGAAGTGGGCTCTGGGCGCCGCAATGTCAAATCAGGATGACGGACAATAAACCTCTTATGAAAATCGTGTCCGGCACTTTCATTCTTAAACGGATGTGGAATGTTATTTGCTTCGGCATATTGAAACACGAGCTGCAGGAAATCTTCCTTCGTGAGGCCAAAAAGAGTTTGTCCATATGAAACAAGTACTCTAAGAGTTCTTCTTCCTGCTGTAAAGTAAATACTGTTGTAAAGTTACTTTCTGGCGGATTCTGTTTTATTAAATGCCTTCTTAGTTGTGCGGGGCATATCGTATTTGATTGTCATAAATTTAATCGAGCCGCGTTTTTCATTTACCTCTTTAGTTGCCCGAGTCATCACATCTTCGTCCCATGACGCCTGGGTAGTTTTTCTTTTATAGTTGTTAACCATCTAAACAAAAGTAATTAAGCATTATCTATCAAATCATAATAATTTATCTAAGGGCAATGCGGTCAGTTGGCCGCTTTACCCGAACCGCTTTGCCTTCTCCGGCAATTTTGTTTCAATAATGAATTATTCTCACATTATTTAATATCTTTCAGGGAGAATAAAACACAAACGTAGCTAAATAGATAAGTAACAGTAAACATGTAATAAACTCATTGAAATATAACGAAGTTTGACCAAAGCAGGTTTAACTTACCTTGCCTTTTTTTAACAAAACACCCAAAATATTATATTTCGTCATTGCAACCACGCGCTCGTTCCTTACGCTACCGAATGACTGATCGGTGCGGGGCGGGAGATTTGTTATGCGAACAGAATGGCAACGCCACACTATTATTTCAAACTAGCTGACCCGCGCAACTTCGTCTGCTTCATATGAGATAAGAGAATTTACCCCGTTTTGCAACAATTTTCATTGCTGCTTCGCTCCAATTGATCATAGGGTGATGTTATATAGCCTATAGCCTTCATCGATAAATGGGCTGTCCAACACTAAATGATTTTTTAAATTCGAACCAGTAGTTTCTGAGATTAGCGCGTTCAAGCAAACAAACAAACAAACTCTTCAGCTTTATAATATTAGTATAGATAAGTGAAAAATAAAGCGTGGCCGCTTTGCCTCCTATGGCCGCTTTGAGCTGACCTTCCCTACATACTACTAGAGACATCTCAAGTATTTCATTTCAACACGAGTTAAGAGTGCATTCTCACTCAATCAGAGCCGTTTACTGGAAAGACATGAACTCGATACTAAGTATTTAAATAGTAGGTATGTGAATAAAGCGTCTTTTAGTCGCAATATTGCCAGAAAATATTTAAGGCCAACTTATACATAAGGTAGAAAGTTATACGTATCAATAGACGGTTTTTAATAATTTAATTTGTAATGCTATTATAAATATGAAACATTGTATAGCTATTTGGGAGTTTAAATGTTTTTTCAATCTCGGAACACGGTTTGAGTATCGGACAAACGGATTTGATTCAAATACATATTATGTTACACAAGATGTCTTGGATAACACATATGTATCTTTATTGTATGGTTAATACCCGGTATACGACTCCGTGGGATTTACGCTGGCAAATTTGAGGCAAAAGTTAGTAAATTATATTTGTAAAATAATCTCTTACATTAATTAGATAGGTACGCATGTCTGACCGGTTACATAATAACAAGTTTATTAAACTAAGAATATTGTGTAGCGTACATTTTCAAGGATTTACAAGGGTTTTGTTTAAGATAATGCTACTGAATAGCTAAATATATTATAGTTTATGTCTTATAACGTGTTGTACTACACCGTATAAAATCCATGCCAAAACTATAATCTATTCTTAATATTATAAAGCTGAAGAGTTTGTTTGTTTGTTTGCTTGAACGCGCTAATCTCAGTAACTACTGGTTCGAATTGAAAATTATTTTAGTGTTGGATAGCCTATTTATCAAGGAAGGCTATAGACTATATAACATCATGCTACGAGCCACGGGGGCGGCACAGTAACGGTAAATGCGCGGGTGAAACCGCGGGCACATCTGGTGACTTACGGTGAGTTACTATGCGGTCTCCCAGTCGTAATTAGGATTTCTTGGTTAGTTAGCACAGAATACTTACTCATTAACTGATTATAACCCTTTTCTTAATATGTTATGGAGGATTATTTTATACGTATATATAATTATACTTTATTGTATAAAAAGTAAAATGTGCATTTCAGGTCTGGACCAAAGATCTTTAACTAGTCAGAATTTAGTTTAATCAGCCAGCTTCGATGAGGCTGTTGGTTATGTATATTGACTTAGTCTAGTACCTTTTAAGAAAAAGCCTAATATTGTCCCCGTTATTACGCCTTTTCTATCTATATTCAACAATAATTTTAAAAAGCTGAATAGAAACAAAGATAGGAGATGCATGCGTGAGTACGTGTTAAACAAATATAGATCGAAATGAAGGACTGCACTCTCCGACATGGCCCATGCTTGTTTACACCCAAAAGAGATAGGCAGTAATACTACTGCCTATCTCTTTTGGGGGTAACGCGACTAAAGTTTAAGTGCAAACTTATGACGTAGGGCGACGACGCAATCTAGTTATTAAGAATAAATAAAACAGCAAGCTTTTAAAAGTATACTTTATTAAGTTTTTTAATTCATTCACGTTATTTGAGAAAATTATAACAAAGCGGGTTGTCCACCCCATTAAAAATTAGGAAAGCGCGACTTAGGACGTCCGTACATCTTAAAGAAGATCGTATCCACATAAATCCATGGGTTCTAAAGAAAGCTTTTTATTGACATCGCGAGTACCAGTGCACTGTATCCCGCGTACCTACTAGCAGTGTTATCATTTTGGCAAAGCACAAGAATTGTAATCCAATCTGATATAAATGAAAATTGGATGGTAAAATGTTGATAATTATTTACTATCAGATGTGCCGCAGTTTATTCAATATTGATTAGAAGGCATACTTTTGCTACGTCACCAATAATACCACCTGTATAGTTGGTCTAATTATATTTCCAGTACGCCTGTCCCATTGCAGACATATAAGGAATGTTTATTTTCAGAAACCCTTACTTTCGAGTTTTTTGACTATCTATGATATTATCCTCAATTGCTTTGATGTATGAGTTTCTGGTTTGCAGAATGTGTAAATCGCCAGTGCTTACATTGAGGCGTATGTATCAAACTGAGTTGCAATCATAATCGGGTATAAAATAGTGACCGGTTGGTAGGTAATCGATCACGATGACCCAATAACCTCATTCCTTGGCGGACTCGACATTTATGCAAGTACTAACTGAAGGACGAGGAGCAATATGTGTTCGTTGTTACGAAGAAAGAGGCCAACAGGTGAGTTTATGCCGCACCGGTTTCAATATCTCAGTAAATAAAACTTTTAGAATATATATAAGTACAAATATTTTATCTGCATTTCTATTAATATGAGGGTAATAAAAGCACAAATACATTTTTATGCAATGATTTATTCTTTGGTTTATATTGATACAATTTCGTAGCTCTAAGGTTCGGATTCGTATCCATAGGTACATTTTCAGTTACAAGTAGGCAATAATTAAAAAAATACCTATCTATTATTAAAATACAGTAATGCCTATATAAAATACAAATACACAGATAGCTATGTATGTTATGTATCTACAGATAGACAATATTCTGAGCAATACTTTACAAAACGGCTTCTAAATATAGGATTGGACACTATGCGATCTGTCATACATATACTAGAAAATTGTACAACAGTATTTGACCTTCACAATGTTTTGAGTGCTTTGTTTGGAAATTTACTAGCATATGTATTCCAGATCAATTAAATAATTTGTCTACAAAATAGGTTTATGTCTGTTTTATAGAAGTTTGCATGAAAGTAATAAGAAGGAATAAAATATAGCCAGAAGTAGAGAACCTTAACTGTAATTTACATTTTACTTTAATTTTTTTGTAACGTTTAACATCAACTAGTAATACTTTACACAATATTACAAACTAATTTAAAGGATTGCATAGTTTTAACATAGGGAAGTAATTTGACGTTACTTTAAACAGATATGTACTTCGAAAGATACTTTACTTATTCGATCTTAAATGGTGATTTCTAATGTAGACTAAATTGGGATGTTGGAAAATGTGGGTACAAAACTTTCTGTAGTGCCTTGGACAGAAGCGTTTCTTCTTGTATTTTACAGTAGCAAATAGATAAAGGAATAACAAAGTATACAATTTTTTTAGTGTTTTTATCGGTCTCATAGACCAATTGCACATTATAAACGTTAGATAAGAAGCAGTAAAGCTAAAATATCACGTATCCTCTGCTTCCCGAGAGAATCTTAACCCTTACAGATAAATAGATATATACATATATATACTATGTGTAAGTTTTTGCTTTGCAAAGTTCGTTTGTGGTATTGTCCGCATTGACTGTAAATAAGTTTAACTTAAACAATGAATTAGCACCCGAGAGAAAATACAATGTTCACCTGATAGGCCAATTAAACTATGAATATAAAGGAACGTAGATATTTTTACATAATTTAAATATACGATTTAAAAATATGAAGTGAACCTAATTGTTAATTTTAAACCGTTATGAATCATTTCCACAGTATTTGTGCAACAACACACTCTTGCTTTAATTGTTTAATGAAAAAACAGTGAAATATTATGTTTCTGTAATGAGTCAATACAAAACTGAAAAATATTGCCATCATTTCTGACATTTTGATGTATTGACTTCTATCTAAATAATTATAAGTCTTAGACGATCAGTACCTACACATATATATTTACAAATAGCACACGTTGTGCATAGTAGCTGCCAATTGAAGGGAGCAACATTTTATTAATATACTATCATGCATTATCAGTCAACAACTCATTTGTTAAATGGAGATTATAGTCACATTTTGTACCATCATTTACACTCGTATTCCGCACTCCTAACATACCTACGACTAGTTCTGTACCGAAATTATGTGTTTATAGAGATAGAAAAGGATCTTCTAAACTTTTTTTTTGTATTATTAATCATTGACACAAAACGACTTACTATTCGAAGTGGACGACAAAACTTTACGAAATGGATATATTAATACGCGTGATATTTTTTTTGTTGTTGTTTTGTTTGCTGATGACGCGACTGTCCCGTAATGTCGCCGCTGCGTAACTATTTTCTCTACATATTACTCAGTCTCATATTGTTGGCGATAATCCGACGTATCCGTTTAAGTGGCAATGCGGTGTTTTAGGCCTCGTAGTTCTACGACTAGGTCGGAGTCGTCTGCCACAAAGCGCTTCTCAATTCTTCGTCCTTTCACAGAATCCTGTTAACAAATAAAATAATGTTCATTTAAAAACCATGTAAATTAAACGAAAATATTTAATTACGTTCGCATAAAGCGATCTTTAGGTGATGCTAGCATTTACCCTCTCGGCGCCGATTGACCCGGCCTCGGGACCCACTGTGTCACCCGCCACCCCACAACCCGGCCATGCTATTTTTAGACAGCGGGGCTTCCACAGTCAGTTCAGTAAGTTCCAAAACAATGAACAATACATTTTCTTCAACGTGGTGTAAATTTTTTATAATCTTAAGAGAATAATTTATTGAAGATTTAGTTTAAAAGTAAAACCTAAAGTTAATAATGAAATACTTACTTCTGAATTAGTTTTAGCTGCTTTATTTGCAAAATATTGTGCGATGGTGTCGTAGAATGCATTGTTGCTTCGTTTGATCTGTCCGTTCTGATGTCCATGCGAGTGAGAGTTCTGCGCCGGTCGAGGCATCACAACTTCCTTGTCACCAGACTTAGGAGCCACTGTGCCAGGAACTGGGGCGGCCGTTGTTACTTTAACACTTCGCTTGTTACCATTCCAGTTGATAAATCCATCATCAGATGCGTAGTCTTCGTCATCAAATCTAGGAACCGTTTTTGGTACGTGGTAGAGGGGTTTCCCTGCTAAAGCCTTCAGCTCCCGGACGTCCTCGTCTTCGATGTCACGCTCTTCATAATCAACAGGCGGGAAAGCTGCGCGGGCATTCTCGCGCCGACGTTGCGCGTCTTGAGCCATTTGAGTAAGAATTAGATTGTCGAGGAAAGCTGCACTGACGTCATCAACGTCGTTGGACTGCCAGCGGGGCGTGGTGTCGCTCTCGAACCAAGTCTCTTGTCCAATGGGTAGTGCCGCTAGCCTCTCTTCCTGTCTCTTAGGTGCCTCGTTTGCTACGAAGTGGCCGTACGGGTCGTAGAAGTATGGGTAAGGAACTTGACCGTGCATTTCGGGTACACTGATTGCCGGGGCATCGTAGAAGTACTGAACTTTTGGTGCATAATAATACTCGTCATCCGGGTACTCCCTTGACGTTTGTGGGTACATAGGCCATCCTTGCATCGGGTAGGCCTTTGCTTGTGCTACTAAGTAGCCAAGTAAGACTGATAATAGCCTAAAACAATAATATATACACTATTATTTGTTCTATAAAATAAAATTAAATAAATAATATTTTAAAGTTTGAAAGCTGCTTTAAATTTAATTTATTGGAAGTTTAAAAATAAATAATAGTAGCGTAGATTATTTCACTAAGGGTCTGTTTATTTATTAAAATAATATATTTATTGAAGTATTTAAAATGAAGGACTCACCTTAAGCTCGACAGCCGCATGTTGCACATTATCACTTATTCGATGTTACTCTGAGCGCGACCAAGACACGACTACACGTAGGAGGGGAGGGCCGGGCGGCTTTATAAGCAGTCGCCCACGCGCGCCGCCCACACGTTCTCAATGAAACAGCGCCCCCAGGCCACCCGATACCCTTCCCATCCCGCCATCCCGTCTCTCCCCATATACCCTCAACCCGCGGCATTCTGTATCGATCGCGCCCACAGATTATTCATCTTGCTAAACCACGACACTGTTTTTATTCTCGACAAACTGTTGACAATTGACGAACTATTGTTTCCATTACCTTAAGCTTAGTTTACTTCACAAAAGGATTTATGATAAGTGTTTGTCCAGTAGTATAAACACGGTATAGGGTGGCTCCTGCCTAGCGGTGGGCGCACGCAAGTACCTATAGATAGATATGCGCGACGTGTGTAACTGTGCAGACTCATATTGAAGCTACGGTTTAAATTTAGAATGGGACCTTTACAAACGGACATAGTATAGAAAACACATCGGGGCCCTGTTTTTCAACCTTACTAAAACATTTTAAGGAACAAGATTTGGGTATTTGAGATAGAATCCACGTCTCAAGACGTTAGCAAAATTGGGATTGTAACTTTAAATTTACTTTGTAACTTGAACTCGTGAATCATAATATACTTGTGACTCATATTTACCTAGAAATAAATCACCTTACCCGATTATTATAAATAATATGAGTCAATTTCGGTTTCAAATGTATGTGTTTTAATTTTCATATCATATGGAGTAAAATATACTTCATGCCAAAACAAAAGAAAATATGTGTAGCACTTTCGTAGCATTTTCGTAGCAGTTTCATTCATCTTTGCTTTGCTTCATTGCACTCTGTGGGTGGGTGAGGGCAATTAACTGGAGAAATTCCTATGGCCTTAGTTTTACAGTGCTATAGCGCTCTGTAGTGGAAAAGTAGCTCGCAGTGAAGGTAATATCCTTACGTCAGAAGCCAGACCACGTATAAAGTTACGTATGTATGTAGACTTTTGCTACAATTACAATGTGTGTGTAAAACTGTAATTTCCTTCGTGTGTTTCTAAGAATTGTCCGTTAAAAAATAAGAAAATAAATAATCTTCGTTTAGGATAAATTTAATGTCTTATTTAGTAAAACGGGAAGCGGCTGTCACTTTAAGGAAGTACTAGAAAAAGAAGATGACATTTTTATAAAAAAAATATTAAAGACTTACGAAAATTAATATTTCCAGAGCAATAGAGAATATAAAAAAGAGCCTTCTAAAAATAATTTTCGTTTCTGTCATAAGCGGCTTACATGCGAACAGAGTTTTAATGAAAATAGCGTTCATTTATAGAACAATATAATTTAATACGTCACTTGGCTGATGTCTGAACTTGTTTCGTAACTGATTGGACAATCAGACTTCAACTTCACAAACTAAGCTTATTTAAATAATGGAACATTACGTACTGTTGAGTAACTTTATTTAGAACCTAATAAGAGGGGAGGGGCACAGCGGGGTCCTCGTATAAAACTTTTTTTTTCTTAAACTGGAGCAGTACGACTGAGGTGTCTTCTTGCTGCTTTACCTTGCAGAAGATCGCAGCTAAACAATCTTGTGTTGTGTTCTTGCAGCAAGTGGTTCCAGTGGTCCTAGCTTTCTCAAGAAGGGGCTGTGCATTTAATAGAGAGAGTAATTATTTTTAATCGCGTTGATTTTACTTACTCCTAGTGTGGCGAACGTATATATTATCTGCTGTGTGTCTCTTACCGTTAGGCGGGTCATACGACTGCTTGCCGCATTTCTTTCTATAAAAAATACTAATCACCGTCTTTACGAAAGTTTCCAAAGTCTGCATTACTTATTTTTCCTAATTATTAATATTAATATTTCCCTCAAAATTTTTATGGTTACGTGTTATTAAATTGAATATATCAGGTATTTTTTGGCGAAGAGTAAATATCACAGCGTTGACCACATACAATACCTGCGCTAGGAACAGTATTTGTGTGATTTAGAAAATCAATATTCCAGCTCTAGGTGTTCCACTCTCTGTTCTTTCTGTGCTTAAAGACTGAGATTTCAGAGGCGCCAGACCTACGTCATTTTAATTAGGTGTTTTTTTACAGAAGCATGCATAATATAGTAAACAAACAATGTTTTATGAAACTGAATTTCATATATATTTTTTGGGTGGTATTAAGCCTATTATAATTAAGAGATTAAATAAATTAATTAAACGAGAAAACTAATGATGTTGCGGGAAATAAAGTAAATTAAATAAATCATGTCCAACTTTCAAACTAGCGAGTATGCATACGTTCTTAGTTACACATTTCAAACTTACTGTAAAAGAATCGCAGTTTTTAAATTACATAGGTTTGGCGGTTCTAGGATCTTGTACTATTACTAAAGGCACTCCACAATAGCAACATTATCCATTACATTAGTGCATTATGGGTGTTATACATGACGCAATAAGATATTTATTGGAACCATTTGCTTATATCGGTATCATCTGAGAATGCTCTCAAACCTAGTCACTTTAATTTAAAAATACTTCAAACGCCTATATTTCTGCTCTCAATGTAAGTGATATTCCATTTAGTATGACAGTGCAAATTGTACTTTGAAATGGATTCTTCGCGGAGCAGCCTTGTCATTTCGATTTTAAACGTAATTTGGTAAACGTTTACTTCAATTACCGGCTGTGATTATATCTTCGTTTACTTGGTACACAGGGCGTAGGCCTGTTGATTTAAAAGAGAATTTAATATAGTATTTAGAGAGAGCTTTAGTTATTATAACATATTCTGTCCAAACACAAGTGGTAAGAAGTGATAAAGAGCACTTCCACCTTTACGGCTTTACGAATTTGTATGCTTATATATTATTGAAAACCCAATCAGCATAACCATTCGTGAAACATTGAAATGAAGCCGAAAGCACGAAGCAATAATTTTCTTTAAAAATTCAGTGACCGTCTAATAATATCTTAAAATATGTAGTTTATCGCTACCTCATTGCTATAAAGATGTTATTTAGTCAATTACATGATTATAAGTGAACAGACATATTTATTTTCAAATTAACGAGCATGTATATTATATATAGTATATTTACATGTATCGCATGTAGCTACTGGCAGTACGGTTGTGTTTTGTATCTGGGAAGAGTTTTATTATCCGAAAATATTACAAGCTTCCTTAAACAACATTATTTTCAGAATATTGAAACACATTTAATACGTTGTTTGGTAATGAGTAACATAATTAGGTCGTTCGCTCAAGCTCACAATGGTTGAATTCAGTTTATTAAGATTTATTTTAAAAATTGCTTGAATGTAAATAATAAACATAAGAGAAGAAAATCCATGGATTTTCTTTATGTGCTCTTTATTCAAATATTTATAAATCTAATGTCTTAACATCTAATTTAATCCATATCTTAAAGTCCGTAAGGTACTCTGTGGGTACTATAATAGGTACCTAAATATAGGGGCCCGCAATATATATTTATTCTATAGACTTCTAACTATCATATGGCTCTCATGTTGTTTTGTCAGGTAAACCTGCTATGCATGAAATATGAATCCTTAGCGACTAGGACTTAGCGGAATATTCTGTGGAAATGTTTGACCGTGTCAATCGATATCAGTCCGTTTAGATATCGCTTTTTCAAAACACAAAAGGGATCTATTGTAAGGGAACATTTCCGATTGAAAACACTTTTTATTTTCCCTTTCTGTGTACGTATACAGATATGCTCGGAACAACATATAAATGTCGTGATATTATTTATTTTATGATCGTATCAACAGCTTTATGTGACACTTTGCATAAGAGTGTAATTAATGTATGTCAGCTCGGACGCTATAAAATAAAGTGTAGAAAATCTACTGTGTAGTTTGTAAATTCTAATAGTTTGAACTTTGGCAGTACTTTCGTTTATTTTAGTTGATCATTTCTTCTAACTTTTTTTATAAACTTAAATATACTTACCTATTATGGTATGTTTGGTTGAGGATTTGCAATGGCTCTGGACGGTAATCTATATCTTTGCGGTTTGTTATAACGTAGTTGTCATGTTACTATACATATAATTAATAAACAATTATTTAAATACATACACATAATTATATGTATATATCTATATGTTAGATATATCTAGATCGAAATTATACTATATACTTTCGTTTGCAACGGTAGAGACTAAACCATTAAAGTAATATAGGGTTAAAAATATAGATTTGAATGAAAACTAAAACCTTTCTGGGCCTATAACACAAGAACAAATAATCTTGCTTCTTTAAAGGAACAGCAACAAAATAAAAGTACGCTGAGGATTATATTTTTAGTGTCAACAGTTATAATACTGCGGCAGCTATTGCGTATTCATGTAGGAGTCGTTCGTATGCAGTGTTGCCCACGCAAACACTAAATATACCTAAACGCTACAAGAGTTCCTATTTCAGCTGAAATATTGAAAGGTCAAAAGTCGAGCCACCGTTAGGTAATAGTACTCGCTGGTATTATAGATTTGTATATCTACTATTGGGTTTCGTAATCCACGGAGTTGGCGCAGGGTTCCCACGGGTGGTTCGCGGTTGCATGGGGTAGGTCGGGAGGGGGGACGTATCGGGTGAGATTCGGTGCAGTCAAAGTGCATCGTCAGGTTCGGGTGCGGAAGTCGTCACAAACAAGAGGTCGTTGGCCGGCTGGCGCCTCGCAGTCGTTCACCAGTCGATACGTAACAACTACCTTAAGTACGCGAAACCTGTAAAATATCCAATTTCGAAACAGCCATGTTGTTGTTGCAAAATAACGGAAAATACGGAGTAAAAATTTTACTCGGTTTCTGAAAGCTTGTTACTATATTGTTTTACTTTACCAAGTTTGTGTTTATTTTTTTCATTAGTTACAAGGCACATATTTTGCTTTAACTTTCTCTTGGGTAGGTACGTTGATAGTGTACTTATAATTAAAATCAACGTGACCGTCACATGGCGAGTGCAGGTGGTACAATTTGTGTGGTAACAAGCAGAACGTGGCACATATACCTACAGGATGGAAGCGATAAGTAAAGACTACCTATTTTTGAGATGCCATTAACTTATATTGAATCATATCACTGTAAAAGAGGCGAGCTAACTATTAACATTATTTAAACTACCAAGGTAGCACTAGCATACTACACATATGTATATTGTGGTTATCGGTTAGCACGGTAACCGTTGACTACTAGTATAATTAGGGTGCGGTTTATGATCGCTTGTAATACGAAGTATTATAAATAAGTATAGATGAAAGAAATGGGCAAGCTACTTTAACAAGCGTCCAGAACTCCAACCAAATGAAACGCAGTAATAAAGTACAATTACTCTGCCCTTACACAGATGACATAATTCTAAGTAAATGAAGTAGGAGTAATAATTATTGCTTAGATTATAATGTACACTAATGTACGGTAAATAAAGGCTTTATTTGTTTGTATTTTTTATTTGAACGCGCTGGTCTCTTAAACTACTTCAGACAGATACACAGACAGATTTGAAATACTTTTTTCATTTGATAGCCCAATTCTTGAAGAAGGTTAGGCTAAATAACATTATGCTACAAGCCACGGGACCGAAGCAGTAATCCTAAACGTGGTTGAAGCTGAGTCTGCGACCACGGCCTGTCCGAAACGCCTTACATCAAAAGGTAAACATTATGAATATACATACCCGTTATGAATTATGTATATATGGACACAAAGTAAATACGGATCAAATACTTGTAGGTTCTTTGCGTCGTTTGAAGATTAAATTCACAACATTCGGCGGCGTCAGTGCTGAAGTCACAGAGTACATTTTATAGACTGAGAGCCGAAGTGACATTTTAACCAGACCCGCACTGTTTGTGAAGTTTACAAACGTAGGATGGAAAATATATCTCCCACGCATAATTAATTCGTGTATCAAAATAAGATATTCAGTGACATTTTATTTCTCGATACGCTTGCTACAATTTAATTTCATAAATTTTAGATTCACCTATTAAAATACTTTGATACAATGTAAGCTATAGACAATCTTGCTAATTTATCCCGGCTACTATTAATACTGTTAAATCTTGGCAGGGATTTAAAACAATGGCTCAAGTAGAATTTGAACTTGAAATATATTATCTGCCGGTTAACGCCTAAAGCCTTCATGTTCTATTGTTGTTAAAATAGATAAATAATATTTAGAGATTTATGGAAGTTTGTCTACCTGATAACTTAATAGTATTATCACTTGCGTATGAGGAAGTTTTGCTACCTGTTTTAATCAAATTATTGCACAAAGATGGTATATAATAATAATAATAATATTCTACCACATACACACAACACCATCTAGCCTAAACCAAGCAGAGCTTGTACTATGGGTACTAGACAATGGATGAACATATATATATATATATATTTGTATATACATACATTTTATACATATCATACCTATGGCGACTGTAGAGGCCCGTCTAGTGAGTTGGCAAGTCACCGTCTGTTAATCCGACTGAATACCATGGAAGTTATTCTGGCAGACGCCGTTTATTCACTATAGTTTCCATTACACCAGTCTATCAAACACTCTATGGTCCAGATTTATTAGTTTAAATATGCAGCAATAGTTTCTTACTCCTAACGGAGCTAGTGTCTTGATACGTAATACTTCTTTAGAATAATGCCTAGGGAAATACATACCTGTGAATAAATGAGAAACAAACGAAGTTGTTTTAACCGTCCACCTGCTTGTCCCATAATTTGAAGAAGAAGCTCGCTTCCAGGAGAGCGGGCTGCTTCTTTTTATGAGAAGCGTCATAGTTTACGACGCTAGCCCAGTGTAGGTTGCCAGACTTCTCATATCTTTGAGAACTCTAAGTCATGGTGATTTCAGCATAATGTTTTCCTTTACCATTGACGCCAGATATGATAATAATCAATTATTAAATACGCACATGTCTTCGAAAAGCTGAGGTACGTGGTAACGAACTTGAGACATCTGTGTGGAAATCCGATGGTCGCCGACTATGATCTCGAATAAAATGGTGAAATAATACTATTACTGTAATAAAATAATGCCCCGTGGCGCAGCTGTATGCGACTACTGTGTTTGAGGTCTTGGGTATTGGATTTCCGGGTCGGCCATTTTTGTTTCTCAGTAACAGTACGGAGTCTGGAGCCGTGCCCGGTAAACTCACAGTAAAATTTGGCTCGTCGCCTATTAATTACGTGGGAACTTAGAACATAATTGGCAATTGGTGGATTTAATAGGTATACCTCTGACTTCACACTCAGGAATATAGACGTGTTACTATGTAAGAGGTAAAGTTTGTTGGTATGTGGGTGGTCATGTTTGAAACTACAGAACTGATTCAGTAATATATTTTATTTAAATTTGAATGGCACGCGAGTGCAGCCACGTGGAAGTTAGTGTTATCATAAAATGACGTCAGTCTTTGGATGAGCAGAGGCTATGAAAAGTACATTGAGATCATGCTATGAAGATTTCACTGGCAATGAAATCGAATGGCCGCTTGAGCGAACTATGTCATGAGGATTACTGCCCTTGCAATGTTACAATGGTGTTATAGAGATGGGTTTAAACTAAGAAATACGAAATTACATTTGCATACGATAGCGATTACGTTTGCTGTGATATGAGAGTATCCCGGGCAAAGCGAACGGTGATTTGGTCTTTCTTTGGCGTTTTCCCCGTAGACGGCAATAGACCAGCTTATTATAATGTAAGACCTAAAACAGAATTGGTGATACGTAGGTGTATCTATTTCTTTAAGCAAATACAGGAACTAGTAGATATGTACAGAAGAACACTATTCAACATGGTAACATAAAGCCTGTGCCTCCCTGCAGAGTTCATAGAATTCAAAAGTAGTAGTAGTACGTATTATATGTAGTTTTAGATGCTCAAACTTTTATCCATAATTAAAAAAGATATATAAAAGGTTGCAAGCATGTGGCCTACTTGAAGGCAAGCAGTTACCGTGGCTTACAATGCTAGAAGTATCATACACATATGTATATATAACAGACCCAGATAAGGTGTTTAGGATGGGATGAAAGAACGCGAATGGAAGAGGTAAAGATGCTGCTATTCTGAGGCCGGCTTTTGTGAATGGCTGGTGTCTACTTCTCCAGATGAACTGGCTCTCTTATTTGCAATGGTGGATGGTTCTCACATGCGAGATTATTCTACGAAAAGAATTGATCTATTGAGCTCTACGTGGCTGTAGGCCCAACGACGTTTTGGTGACTTAATATAACCTTTATATACGGCCATACTTTTTTATTACTTGTTGTATCATTGAATATCGGCTTAAGTAAACATGACCATAGTTCTCCTATGACTAGAAATTTAAAGCTCATTTTATTAAAATCTATATGTACTCAAAAATTGGATTGTCAAATGAAAGTAACTGCTTTTTGATTTTTATTACGATATGAATATAATATTTTATTAAGAACAGAATACTTTCTGATGGCCAATAAGATTACTCAATGTGTATGTAATGTTAAGTTATTAGCCATAGGGTTCAAGCTAAGGTCAACATTTTAATTAACATACCAATACTTTTGCATAAATGAACACGATTTATAAATCGTGTTTGAAATATTCTAGTCTTTTATTCGACAATTTTATTTTCTTATTATGGTTATTTTTGCAAAGAACTTGATTAGATTTTTATTACTAAAAATATATGCTTGTTTTGTATAAAATAATAGCTGTACTGATATCTAATCTAAGGAGTATATTACAGTCGATAATTGAGCTGTTGACGTCATTTCAACATTAATAAGTTATTTTATCTCACGTCGGCCTACATGCCATATTATTACATATACAGTATAAATATATTTTCAAAAGGTTTCGCTGGGGCGTATTACACCCACGTTTCGGTTTAATGTATCGTTCGACGATCGTTAGCCGTTTGACGCGCCGATTTCTCGATTTCGAGAATACCTATTTAGTGCCAGAAAATCCAAATACCACATAGCTCGATCTACGTATTGCATCTGAATAGAATCTTTGCCAATAAGGGCAAGCATATTAAAGCTATACTAGTTGTTAAACCGCAATTTCGTTTATGTTTTCCTATGGTAGCCGATGAATTTGCCGCTCATGAAGCTATCTGAGCGTGCCAAATTACACCATATTGGGTTTAAAATTTAAAAATTACAATCAGGCAATTATAATCCCAATTATAATCAATATAATTATATAAAAAGAGAAGTTCAACTTTTTAACCTAAGCCGAAATTATGAATAAAGGTTTACACTGTAAACGAAAATTTACGATGAACTTAGTAACTACGCTTATAACAATTTTCAGGATTTATCGAATTTTACTAAATAATTCATACCAATGGAGACGCAGGTAACATCTAGTGCATTAAAGTACACATGTATGTATGTGCGTAAACATAAATGCTCTCTTTTTCCTTACTCTCATATTCTGAGGGGATGACACGTCCGGAGAGAGATGCAGGACCATCAGCTTCATGTTCTTTCCAAGGCATGAGTGTGTACAACACCGCCAGTTTCCTAACAACAGGCTGCTCTTGAGAATTTACAGAACAAACCCAATAACTTGTTTTGACCCGATCTGGGCATTGAACCCGCGATCTCTTGCACAGCAGTTTCATTCATTACCGCTGCACCAAGGCAGTTATAATATAAGAAATATCACTAGGTACTTTAATAAAATTATCTGAAGTGCAATTCTCGTAATAAAACTGTGTATGTAACACTACATTCCGATAGTCTCAGTGTCAATAAATTCAAATCTCTTAAATCAAATCTTAAATCTCTTAAATTAAAATCGACTTCAAATGTGAATATAAATTGCATTTCAGTTTACAATTGACGATTATTACTTTAGATAAGCACTTTATTTTGAACAAGGTTTTATTCAATTACGAGAATAAGACCTCAAGTACATTAATTAGTATGGTGCCTATGGTCCAATTTTCATTAAACACTATATTAAGTAATAAAAATTAAAGTAAAATTTTAAATACCTTTTTTCAATATTTCGATGTCTGCGGCTCACAGACTATAACAAACTGTCCGTAAGAATCAATAACTATGCCACGATCAATTCTTAATTCTAATATTCAATATTGTGTACCTAACCATTTATTTAATTGTGACAGCTTTTACTCGATATACAAATATATAGATATGGAATGTAGTTGGTATTCTAAATAAAACCTCCATTAATCTACCATTCTGTCTGTCACCAAACTTGTCTCAATGATGCGTAAGACTTATACATCAACATTATGTGGTTATTTTAATGAAGACAGTTAATAAGTCTACGTGGGACTTCTTTCTGCTTCATTAATTTGAGAGCATAGCTCTTGTCGGTGGAATAATCGCCACATATCTCTGCTTTCTGCTTTCCTTTTAACCTCCTGATTCGAATCAACTCCAAGTTTTTGCTACAACTGTTGGACAAAAATATGTAAAGTAAAAACTAATGTTTTGTTGAATAAGACAACTCTCGCAATATGAATAATTCCTATATCGCGGGTGAGCCTACGGAACAACTATAATGTTCATCACAAAAATTATTATCTCTTGTACGGCTCGAAACTTACTTAACTGTCGTCAGTTTTCTCATTCGACTTTCTATATCTAAATATAGGCATCCCCAAAGAATACCCCAGCGATCGATATTGTATCGCCTGCATACTACAACTAGACCAGGTTGTGCGGTGGGTGCTCCACTTAACGGTTTCCTATCCGTTGTCGTCACTCGAGAAACTTCGGACAAGGAAGGCCTGATTAAGATTATAAAAGGAGCATTGGTTTAAAGACTTACCAGATATTCAATGCTTCTTGTTCTTTTATGCAATTTTTTAGTGTACTCTATATATTTTGGTTTTAAAACTTAGTATTTATTGAAATTAAACACTTTATACGGTATATCGCGTAAACATAAGACAAATTAGTATTTTTTAAATTGCATACCTATATAAATGCATTATATTATTATTAGTTTTCCAAGCCAATCTTAAAACATTACGCAACTTTTTAAAGTACTGACTCTGAACATCAGGTTTCTGAGTATAGGCCTTAAAAAAACCATTGTTTATTATATGGTATAATTATATACCATATAATAAATAAGGGTTTTTCTACGAGCAAAGTGCAGCTAAAATTCAAAACATTTAAGTCATCTAAAAACTGTGAAATTTCAAGCATATATTTGCGAGCTTCCGTTCGAAGTGGCTGGTGAACTGGCACAGCCCGGACGATCTCCAGGTGTCCTATGGGCCGCTTAACTGTGTCAGGTCAATAAACTGGGTCATAGGTCCGGCTGAGCACGCCCAGCCTTACTAGGCACAATTCTATAGATATTACTATTCAATATGCATTCTGGTGCAGGGTAAATAGGTCGGGTGTGTACTTCGCCGAGCTTAGTAGAGCGCCTATGTATATCTAAAATGGGATTGGACTGTTTGTTTTGAGTGTTATTAAGGTATTGATAGCTGTAGATTAGATATGATTTAAGCACATCAGACTAATACTGAGGTTATTGTAGGTACTCGTAAGCTCTCGTTGTGTTATGAAAAGTGCAACTTTGCCAAAGAGGATTTTAGGGTATTTGGTTATACTAGTGGTATTTTCAGAGACGGCACATTGTTAATCATTTAAACAAATTATTTTAAACTGTTTTGAATGTAATAAAATTATATTGGTCGATATATTTAACTCGTTTTTCATTGCGTCTTTTAGAAATTTCATAGGTCTTCTCCACGTAAAGCTCAAGGAGGCTGCGCTGGTTAATATTGACAGTTGATTACCAGTTATTAAAATAATAACACTATTATAAAATGTCTGTTTTGGTTTCCGACCCTGAGGAAAATATTTATACGTATTATAGACGTAAAACACAGATGCTTACCGGACCGCGTCCTTCGTTGCATTCGTTTATATGTTTTTCACTGCAACATATAATATATGACTACTTGTGCAGTGTGAAATAAAGTTCAGACATACAGATTTTATGATATAGTTCATAATTTAATTATAGGTCACAATATTGAACTTGAACTACATGTTAACGGATTTTATCACGGATAAATGTATTATTTTCTGGGTCTGGTGCATCGTAGGTTCCCTGACATTACTTTGCGCTTATGCTTGCTTACATTTGTGAGATCTCAGGTTTCTTTGCCAGGTTAGGCAAACAGTTTATGGTTTATTTAGTTAAAATGTCAAAAACACTACAGAGCTTAGAAGTAGATTTTTTAGATTTTTTTCGATATACGACTCGCTACTTATTACCACAAATGTGGGTGTATTATACTGTAATACACATCTATCCATTCGATAATAAACAGGAGTGTATGTCAAACAATGTCAAATTACGTATCGTCCATATCGTCTGACATTGATGACAATTTGGACCGACAGCTTTACACTCGTGCTGAAGTATTGAAGGGTGCAAATTTCGGTCAATAGTACTTTATATACGTCAATATGCCGTTTTATAGATCGAATAATGGAAATGGTTGCTAACATATGTGTCGATAGATTATTTTTTATTAAAGTACTTACTCATACTTATAAAGCATATTGTAAAATAATATATTTTGCTTGTTTCTCTACAAAGGAAGTTCTAAAATCCCTTTGTGGGCTATAGTCACAGACGAAACATATCTAAATTCCGATCAATTATTTTCTACTAACTCCTCTAAGTATCTTAATGTACTGTACCTTTAAAATTGATATAACTAAATGTTACTACTAAGCTTTTCTCAATATATCACTGAAAACAACCTTATTTAAAATGGTTTAGCCATTGTGGCGATTAGCGAGCACAAACATACAAGCAAAAAAAAGACCTGCTTACGATGTTATCAAAAATAAATCAGACTAAGAAAAAATCACCAAATAAAGTCCGTGTTGGGATTTTCAACAATTGACATTTAATTTATAAATATTGAATAAAAGAGTAATGAAAGAGGAATCAGATACATTATTAACGAGACACATAAAATATATACAAATAAATATTGTACTCAATAAATAACAGGTAACAGATCTCACTGAATGGTGGCGTTGTTTACTGCAACTTTGCTAGCAGGCTATACTTAAACATAAGCTCATAAACTTGGATAGAGCACTTTTATTTATTCAATGCATATTTAAGTTTTCACTTCTAATACCCGACATGTGGTTAGAAAGATATTCCATAATGCAAAAGCATTGTATATTGTTTAAAGATTGTGGTGTTTTATAGGTTTTCATGCGAAAATAGCTTTTATGGGAAAACTGGTTTGACTTTCTACTCAGCTACCGAGTTTGAGAACTTATTACGTGACTTTTCAGTTTTACTTGTAGCAAGACTGACTAATAGCTTTATTTGATGATATCACCAAACAATCTTGTGTTCAAAGCACTGCTCTTTACTTTAGCCCACTGTCAGCATACGTCATTACTTTTCATTCATATTCGCCTATATATTAATCAGTTATTTATCGCACGCTTTAACGGTAAAGAAAAATATCGTGAGGAAACCTGCATGTCAGAGAGTTCTCCATAATGTTCTCGAAGATATGTGAAGTTTGCCAACCCGCACTGTGTGGTGGGCTGTAGCCGAACCCATCTCAAACTGAGAAGACCCCAACAGTAAGACGGTTTCTGTACAGAGCTTACATTATTATTATTTTATTTATTCACCTCCTTTGTGAATTAATTGTTGAAGGTATATATAATATAAAACATATTTCGTATTGATTCCATGTCTAACTATAATTTGCAGTTGATTTAAGTTTATTCTAAAGTCAGTACAACTTTAGCAGATAATTTATTAATCAACTTATTATATAGCTTGGTGAAAAGCTGAAGGTGTTGTGATAAATAATGACGGGCATGGAAAATTCTTAGGCGAGATTCTTAATATTTTATCTTCACGCCACGTTTAAGTTATAGGAAAAAATACTCTAAACTATTAATGTTATTGATAGTAAATATAAATGTTTTGGGACGGTTGCCGAGACATTAGGGTTATGTAGGTCGGCATGTATTCCTATACAGAAATGTCATACTCACTAATACATTACCTGTGCATTAAGGATTAACAAAACTTTAACCTGAATTACGTTGCTTGGCATCATACCTGGAAGTAACGTAAATATATTACTTTAAATATTAGCTACTTTACTTTGTTACTTCTTTTGTTTGATATAAAAATATCGGCGGATAAAATATGAAGCTTTCGTTAATGTGCCACGAACCGTTGGAAACAATACCCCAAATTGGATATTCCTTCATTATTCTAAAGAAATACAAGTTGGCGTGGGCATCAAATACATAACAGACGTATGTACAGCCAATTATATAGTATAATTAAATTTCGTACTATGTTAGCAAGTTCTCTTGGCTTTTAAATATTTTAGATTAATATTTTCTTTGGAATTGCTCTGAATTCTTTTCACTTTGAATTCGCCTACGCAGGTTCGTTTGTAGTGCTCCTTAAGTATTTGTAATTCAGCTAAAAGCTTATGCCTGCGGGATTGCCCTCTACATACTTAGTTAAATCGTTTCATTTCACGATCACAGTGGCCAATTCAAATATTAGTGATTCGAGTAATACACGTGTATAGAGAGCAAGCTCTTCGTGTGTTCTGCTATGTATCTGATTTGTCGATTTTTAATACACATGACAATGTCTGCTAATGACTACGTTTATGTATAAATGTGTACAATTATGTTTATTACTACGTACCCACATATTATATAAGTTTTATACTATATGTATATGTGTATGCATACATTCTGAAAATACCATTTGACTTGCAGAAAACTTACTATTTATACATTTTAATAAACATATTCGTTTCTAAAACGATTTGAACAAAATAAGCTACGCAGAAATCCGTGCAAGTTTTAACAGCTGTGCTTTAAAAAAGAATATGGCGGTTGTCGTACAGTATTTACTTTATAGCTAGAATATGAAAACTTGTTGAAGAACATCCAGATGAATAAAGTCGGCAGACGGTTATTTCACGACTGTTGACTATGTTTTTTTATCTATTTGTGATCAAACCACGTTGTAAATTTTGTTGCATAGGCGCCTATATTTCTGTGGTATCAAACATTTTGTCGTTAATATGTTGCAAATTGAAAATGTCACCTAGAGACAGCAGTTGAAATAAGAGTCCATGGCAATTGGCTCGTTGCTATCGAAGTGACTATAGGTTTCGAGATTAAACTTTTCACAGGATAGCAGGCTAAGGCTGATTGCCTATTAAGTTACCTTTAGAGCTTCCATAACTTTTAATATATTAGCTAGGTCTCCCTAAAGCGATTGTATGTAAAATGTCATCACAGTGAATAAAGTCAAAGAATTCTGCCAGGATCATACCAAGATAACATTTTTTGTTTATGACCGTACAGTTGAGAATCGGGCATTGGTCTAAATACGTATGAATAAATATACATGTGTTTATTCCAAAAAATTCATAAAATCAATGCAAATGGACTACGTTTGTTAAACAATGTTTATTTTTGGTTTTTACGCTGCGCTTTTGATAGCACCGTAAAGTATTTCTTGAATACTCGTTAACTGACCACGCTAAACCTTTAAGTGGATAAAATTGCACTGTGTAATTATCAGTCGTCACTTCCACGTGTAACAATAGCATTTAATGTTACGCTTAGCTGTCTGTGTTGGGCGAATTCTACACGTGTAGAAGACTATTTCTATCTTTTCTTTGAGGAAACATAATCTACACAAAATGCCGTGTTTGTGTCTCCCCTATAAATATAGCTAGAGGCGATTCAGAACTTAGTCTTCTTTTACGCTAAGCTTGTATTCTACATATATCTATTTATACTAGAATTTGTTCCTTTACGCATTATAGACGACATTTAACAGGCTTTGATGCAGTTTATACAATTTAATTTTAACGCCTTAATGCATGTTATGCACTCACGCAATGTAGATTTTTTGAGAAACTTTGGCTGTACTGCTAGCGTAATTGTCACCTTATTTTGTACCTTGCTAACAGGACCAAGTAAAAAGCTCTGGTAATTACCCCTACCAACCACAGAAACAGAACATATTTGATTGTGATCTTATGAAGATACTGCCTTGATTAGGTCCTTTCAGGAGAATTTCGCATACCTGCCTTAAACGGAGATCTATGGATTGTACTACTTCATTGAGAAGTAGGTGTTTTGATTAACTTCTGATAAGCCGTTTATGTTACTACAATATTATGTTACTTGTTAGTAGTTCTGCTAATATCTTTTTTGATTTTATGTTGTATAAAGGGTTTAGCCATCTCTTGACCGTATTTCTCGTTATATAAAAAAGAAAAATGGCCATTAACATGCGGTAATCGTTTCTAGAGGTACTTACTAAACCACTAAAGGTGCTATTTTAACACAAGCAACTTATTATCCATCGACGTAAATGTGTCTCGGAAAATAGAAAAGAACGAAAATACATAAATCCTTAGAATCAATTCCTTTTATGTGTACAGGATGTTCCAGTATCGTTTCCGCAAAACCGGTAATAGCTCTCTGTATAAACTGCCAACATCAGAAATATATGATAAAAATTGCTACGTTTCAAGATATTTTATCATTTTCTTGGATATAAACCTAATATTTCTGGTATTGACATGTTAATTGAATGAACATTTTTATTTCAAACAGTAAAAATTTTATTTTATTGTTATGTGTGCATCAAGGGCGTCGACAATTATTTTTGCTTAGTCGTATTTATCGGGTTGCATACGTGTCAGTATTACGCCTTTGTCTATCGAGCAGTTCTGAAGGACTGTAATGAAACGAAAATGCCGAAGTTTCGGGTCATCTGTTCGTACAGTGACACATATTTATTTCGAAATTTGTCCTGAATGACGGTACTTATCTTCTTGATTGTCCTAAATCCTTTCTTTAAACCAGTCCAAACAATGCAGAAATGATATTTTGAAAGAAGTAAACCAAAGAATCACGTTCGTCTCAAAATTGCGGGTAGATTACCCGCAATTCCATGCTAGACCTACAGGTTTTGTTTTTTGTATCGGATAGAAGAAGGTATTTGCATTTTTCTGTCTGGTCGACAGTGGACTCGCACTGTTTAACATGTAACTTGAATGTAGGTAGCGAACCATGCGTAAAGTACTTCTTTGACAAATGTCTCGATCGGGTGCTGGAGTGGTGTTATACTATATTATAGAATATTTAAATACTTGATCTAAACGAAGCAATGCAATTGAGCAATAAATTGACTAAAAGGGCGATTAAAATCATCTCGGCATATTTACATACATGTTTTCATACAGATTTTTATACTCATGCTGGATTACAGGGAAAAATTAAAAAAAGTTAAATTAAGTTGTCAATTATGATTGTTGCTTTTATGTAAATAATAGAAAATAAATATTATTATAAATTATACAAAAAAAAAGTTAACCTGCACAGGTCTATGGATTGCAACTTTTTACGAGTGAGTGAATGAAAGGAGTTTTTATCCATCGACTGTACGGATATCGTAGTGTTTTAAGTGATCGCCTTGCCACAACCAATGTTTCATGAGTCGCGGGTTCAAACCCCACATGTGCCGTCATCTGTATGATCCACAAATAATGCGAGTCTGGTTGTCGATTGAATGTTAGTAAAGTCCTCCAACGTCATAGGATTTATTTGTGACTTATGAGATGTCTGTAAAAAAAATTTCAAGCAGGAAGTTACGTATTGTATTTTGGTTTAAGTGATATTTTGCTGCCACGACTTCGATTTGGTCACAGAACGTTCGAAATATTTGTATTGTCTTTTCTATTAACTTAATTTTGTTTCAGCACAATCCATCTAATAATAAACTGCTCAATGTAATTTTCCGTAAAACGTGATAATTGTATTTCTTTAAGTGTTGCGTATCTGTTTTTGACACGTTTATTAGTGAATATTTCGGATATACTTTGATAGGCAGTAGCATGGCTAGTCAGTAAGGAGAGCTTTTGTTTTATAGTTCGTTGTTCGTGAATAAAGCTTTCAGTTAGTTGTTTATAACGAGTCTGAGTTTAATCACGAGAAACACGTGATTCTATTCTTTAAAGTTGATATGCTTAGGAAATAATAAGTCTGTTAAGGGTTGTTTGTAACATATAAAGGCACACTGATATGTCCCCGTAGGGATAAGCAGAGTATTACACCCTCATTTCATAATCTATGGTAATTCAGGCAATATAAGGTGAATGTATTCCAGCACATCGGGCACAGTTTCAAGCTTCTTGATATTACCCAGAATTTCTAGGTAATCCCAATAACACTTTGCCTTAGTGGGTTTAACCACTAGCGCTTCATGCTTTAATATAAACGTCCTCCGTGCAGTCATCTAAACATTATTTTATTCGTCAGTAACACAAAAATCTAAATTTTCTATAATGGTTTTACTCTCACAAGTATTGATCAAAGTGATATTTCCTTTATAAGACGTAAAAAATTGCTCAACAAGTGTAATAGTTAGACGTATATCTAAACTGAAGCGCGTGGGTGTATTCTGAATGAATCCGTGAAAGAGAAGGCATGATGGTCTTGTTTAATGTCGATGTATTTTATATGTATAAGTATGTATACTCGACCCTAATCGTTGGCAACCGAGCGAACTTTGTAAAACATCTGTCTAGCCCGCAAACTAACGCCTACGTCCCTTTAAAACTCTGTAAAATGAGATGTATTGATCCACACTTTATTTCATAATTATTGTGTGTAATTAAATCAAGTTCTCTACAAACAGTATACGTATTAGAGTAATTAGAAATATTATACTGAAGTTGCCTTTGAATCCACGCTTCTTCAATATCTTCAAAAGTACCTGACCTAGCTTTCTGTGCTTGAATGAAAATAAAAATGAATTCACGCTTTATTTTTAATAAATGTAAAATAAATAAAAAAGCGTAGATTTCCAGTATTTTCGTAAATGTAGATTGGTTACAGATGTGCCGTTTTCACGCATTTTAGTACTTTGTGTTGCCTCCGCGAGCTCGCAATACTGTTGTTATGCGATTTGGCATACTTTCTACTAGGTTTTTGAGTCGATTCTGCGGAATATTCTGCCTTTCCTCTATTAGAGCTTCTTTAATTTCACGTAGCGTGATTGGCGGCGGATTCCGCTGACGTACACGTCGTCCTAGTTCACCCATGCATGCTCAATGGAGTTTAAGTCGGGGCTGCGTGCTGGCCGCTCCATGTGTATGATACCGACTTCTTGAAAATAGACAAACATTATCTGAGCTGTATGCGGGCGGGCATAGTCTTGCATAAAAACGGCATTCTCGCCCATGTCCACTAAAAATGGACCAACATAGTCATTCGGAATTTCAGTGACATATCTTTCTGCAGTTATAGTTACATTTTCTATCACCACTAGCTCAGTGCGGCTTTCGGAAGAAGTCCCAGCCCATACGTGAACAGAGCCTTCGCCGTATGGTACTTTTTCTTCTATACAGGCTTGGTTATAGCACTCGACCGGTCTTCTGTACACTCTTTTCCTCCCGTCGTGCTTGTATAAACAGAATCTCGACTCGTCTGAAAACTCTTGACCAGTCAATCAGAGTCCAATTCTTGTTTTCCCTACCATAACTCAACCTTGAGTTTCTGTGGTGTCTTTCTAGTTTTGGGCATTTGCAGGTCTTAATGGCTTTAAATTTGCTTCAGCCAGGCGCCGCCTTACTGTATCCCTACTCAAATTGTTTCCTCCAGCTCGTAAATGATGATTCTTTACTTCAACAGCAGTTAGCGACTTCTTAAAATTTTTGACAATATATAGCGATCCTCCCGCGCCGTCGTGCACCTCGTTCGGTATGTTCCTGGTCTTCAAATATTGGATCCAGTTTAATGGAAACGCTGGAGTACTCGCTGAACTGTAGAAAGAGTCACACTAACAGTTCTCGCTGTATTTCGCTGACTGTGCCCATCTTCAAGTAATGTCAGGATCCTGGTACATTCTTCAGGGGTTAACGACATGATGACTTCAGAATAATAAAATGTATAAGGCAGAGACACCATATTTATAACTTTTTTGTTGCAAAACTAAAACAAACGCGATCCAATTGATTTGAATTTTTAGTACTAAATTCGACCATTATTTTACATTTTCAGCTTTTATACAATTATCAAAATAAATAAAAAGGTTTTATATATGATTTTATGTGGCATTAAATATTATTTAATTTAGTCTTTATTTCATAAAGCTAGGTCAGGTACCTACTTTTAAAGATATTGAAGATTTTCTAACCAGCCCTTTTTCTTTGCGGTCCTGTATATTTTATTTGGTTTAGTTTCATTTAGCTGTCCCTGTCCGCCGCGGTTAACCCACTTCAATCATTATTTTTTAAAATACAACTCGTGCAATATGTGTAATTCCTGTATCGCGGGAGAGTTGGCAAACATTTAAACAAAGGACACAAAGAACATTTAGACTGAGAACAACCATTTGTTGATAACACTAATTTTCGTCCCGCGTGGGATTCGAAACTACAACACTCGACGCAGTGTCGAGGTGACCACTTCAACCACAAAGTCATCCGTGCAATCGAATAAACTGATCCGCTATTGTTGCTTGTAAGGTAATGCTCCTTGAGATATATCCCCAAAAATTAGGATATTAACCCTCAAAAACTAAGATGCTCGAATCAAAGTCCGCAATACATGGAAAGTAAAAGGTTTTCTGGTACAAACATGTTATTATTATGCTGAAGAATTCCTATTAAAAAATTGTGAACGTAATTAACATAATATACATGCCACCATACATAATTGCTTACTCATAAAAACAAATAGAAACCTACTTAAAATATACGTTATTTTAGGTAGGTAATCTAAGAATAAAAATAAGCTAATACAGCTATCTACAAGAATACAAGCAATGCTATATAAGTTTATATGGATAAATATTTATTTATTATTAAAATGCTCTGTTTTATGTGATCTGGCTATAGAAATATTTTGCAGTGCCCTTAAATATACTATGACTCTATAAACCCGCTAAGTTTTAAGTACCTATTATAAAATATTTAAACCTACTGTATGTGTGTTTGCAAATAAATAATTAATATTATGTTATTTCGTCTATAACCTTTATCAATAATTAGGCCATATAAAGCAATAGAAAAATAAATATTTTTGAATCACGTCTTGTAGTGCCAGAGATAAGTGCGTTCAAATAACCAAACTGTGTAGCTCTATTATATTATTTATCCAGATATCCCAATAAGAAAATGTTATGAGTATTCAAAATTAATGAAGTGCTATAATACTTACTGTTTGCTTATTATGTTCTAGGTTCCATGTAAAAACAAAAGCGAGCGTGTCTATGATATATAACTATGATACGGTTCCAAACTCCAAGGTACTGCTGTCGATTTGTAGATAGAAAATACTGGGTACCAAGTCAGGGCTTTGCGATAGATATTTGTGCATGCACTTACGCTTAGGCCTCTAGATCAATTTAAATTAAACTACTTTTAAATAAACCCTACAAAGTTGTTTAATTCCAATGTATAACATTCGCATAAACGTAAGATAATACCACTTGATCAACTTGACAACCAATGTAATGAGATAGGAACTTACGAGGATAAACGGTGTTGCAAGTACACAGCAACACTTTGATGTAATGTTGCAGTTGAATATATCGCCGTTTATTAATGGACACTTTGATATTTATTACGACTAGGAACAACTGATAAGGTGGTTTTATAAAACTATACAATGCAAGACATATGTATTCATAAGACTCTTAAGTCTCCCTTGTGGAATACCGTTAAATGAGAACACGCTACCCGTACACTTTGACCTATATAATCCGCCAAGTAACTAGCGTAGGTGTTTCTCCATACTCCTTTGGGACACGTCTTTGGTAAGTTGAAGATATGATAGTAATATCATCTGACCTAATTTAACTGTGTCAATTGCTTTCGAGTAAGCTACCAATATTTTACAAAATAACTACTGTAATATATATAATATAATATTATGTATTAGTAAGAATAAATATTTACTTTCTTTTAAGGCGAATGTATAAGTAAATTTTATTTAACTACATTCAGGCACGTTCCGTTTTTACTTAAGTTACAAAGCAAAGAGTTTTAAGTGTAATTATATTAATGACTTTGTTATAAAGTTGATATTTTCAGACATAAATAATGCTTCATGTTACTTTGAGCTCATACATTTAGCTCAGGAAACACTAAAAATCTAATTATGTACGGGTAATTTTAAATAATTGCATTTCAAGAAAAACATACGACTATCCTCTTAGTCTCCTCGTGGCTGCTGAATAGCCATCAAAACGTCACAGCAAGTGTAAACTTAAATTGTTTAGTAATTAAAATAATTTTATGTTTTAAAGTTTGTATTTGTGCTGTGAATTGCTATACAATCTGTTTAAAGTAGTTAATTTAAATTTATTTTAATAAACAATGCGTTTACTTACCAAAAAGGGGAGACCTTGGCTACTTTAACAGAGTTATTACTAGTATTGAAGTACAGGAATCCTGAACAATTGTGTTTTAAGTGTGCACGTCTTCAAATCATACTACTACCTGAACTATAAATAACAATCGAAAAATAAATCGTTTTTTAAATTAATATTTTTATATATGATTAACTGTCTCGGTAACGCTACTGTAGTGAATGAAGATTCTAGCTGAAGGCATGAGGGTTGGATTCCCGGGACGAGCAAAGTGTTATTGGGTATTTCTGTCGAGAAATTCTCAGTAGTAGCAAGGACACTGTCAACGGTGATATGTGAGTGTAGTTCATCTGTTCCTGTACTACGGCGATATAGTGTATCCTGTACATATTATAATATTAGTCTTACGTATGTATGTGTTTTATTTATTTGAGGATAATTTTATTCAGTAGTGGTATAATAGCTGCAACACCTTTCAGATAAAAGTTGTAAATGATCTTAATTATAATATAAGCTCAACGCACATCTCAACGAACCAACTAACCTAAATATAATTTAAAACTAACTAAGTTGTGTCGAAGTGAGTGAATAACTTTGACCTTAACTGCGCTGGGAATATCTAAATTCAACCAATTTTATTTAATTTTTAGTATTAATTAACTAATTGAGTAGAAATTTATTATATGCAACATTTAAAAGAAATAAAGTATGTCAGTATTTGCTGACTAATAATTAATTATAGCAGTCCACGAATTGCCATAATAAATAACTATAAGAGATTGATTGAAGCATTCGTAGCAGCTAATGAATATCTCTCTGTCCGGCGTAATGCTAAAATTACACATAATAATAAAAGATTAAGCTGTATACTTACGAAACTCAATAAGTATATGCTGCTTGAGTTGAATCAGTAATAGCTTAAAAGTCTTAAATCGTTGAGTTCTTCCAGTACCTGCGGTTTCAATTTCAAAGAGACTAAGCCTTTTATGTCGCTTATCTTCATCAAAATTTACTTAGTTACGTAACTAAGCCTTGATACCAATAGTGTGAAGGGCGCGTAAACCCTTAGATGTTTGCGTAAATAGGTACACTAATCAAAATGTTATCATGTTGGGAAATTTACTTTGTAATATCTTAATAGATACCTCCATGCACTAGGATTAATTCGTTTATCGTGGCGGACTTTAGAAACATTCACACAACGGACTCAAAGAACACCCAGACTCGGATTAACCATTTGTGGATCACACAAATTTTTGCCCCGTATGGGATTCGAACCCACAACACTTGGCGCAGTGTTAGCGGCGAGACGATCACTAAACTACTACACTATTCATTTTATACATTTCGTTAACTACACTTTAACACGATAAGACGATCACCATCTTATTATTCCCGTAATCACGACTGAGGAAAAGCAACCTAAGCGTCGGGGAAAGTGTAAATTTAAATGAAATTAGTTTTTTAAATATAAAAGCAGTGTTACTAAAACAAACTGCGATAAAATCGTATAAAGTAGTTTAATTAAAAACTAAGATTGCTTTTAAATCATTCATTGAAAAAAAGCATGGCTATTTTTATACTATATTAAAGGCCGGCGCCTCGTAATTGAACCTGAGGTCCTCCCACGCAAGCCTTCTACGATCTGACCCTGGTTTAAAATAGACTTTACGTAAGGGTTGGTTCGATTGATTTAATGACTTCTTTTGCGTCATTGGAACTGTCATTGCTATGTAACGATTATCTCTTATTGAAGATGCCATAATGTTTATCTCTCGGTTGTTGTCTAAATATGACTTCAACATAGTCTGTGATAATTATGATGTAAAATAAAACTATGTTTCTTTCCCTGTCAATGCTTTTGTATTGCTGAACGTAGCAACAGACAGGTGTAATTGTAAATACACATTTATAAGTGTAACTGTGTTGTTCATAAATGTTACTTTATGAACTTAAATGAATACACGTATTTTGATTTTGATGTACTCTCCAATACGAGCTTAGTAAATGTCCATCACAAATATTGGTCTATTTTAATACATCATACAGTCAGTAAAAAGAAAAAAAATGGTTTCAAGTGTGTTTTATGCAGAAGACGATATCAAATACATTATCGTTCTACTTTTAGAACAATATTTCATTTTATTAACCTCTGAGTCTTCTTCGAAGAGGTTAATGAAAACATTATGTGCCTGTGTGTCTGTCTGTTAGTGACAGTTTGTTATTGACAGACATAGCTCCGGAACCACTGGACCGATTGACTTGTAACTTAGTGTACATACACCTTAAGGTCATCTCTCGGTCGAGTTTGAATATGGGCCCTGTGGATCAAAAGACCGCCGTGATATAGGGGTTACAAGGTCTTATGACCCCTATATCTCGGGGGTCTTGACCTTATGGCCAGGGGATATCCACCAACAGAGTGATTTGGAAGTCCAATGGAGAAGCTTTTGCCCAGCAGTGGGATATTACAAAAAGCGACAGAAAATAAGAAAAAAGAAAAGGTCTCATGAAGACGAAGAGGTTGAATCCTGGAGTTTTACACCCATCTCGTTACTTTACCAACTTTTAAAAAAACATCCCTCACTCTAGGATAATTTTCTGTGTCGCGAAGGACCTTACAAACATTCAAACAATGGACACAAAGAACAACCAAAATCGGAACAACTATTATTTATTGATCACACAAATGTTTGTGCCGTATTTCGAACCCTCTTCGAACACTCGGCGCAGGGGCAGTGGCGAGGCGACCACGTAAAGCCCAACGCCATCCGTGCAGTCAATTATGATGTTAAGTTATAATTTATCAAACGTCAGTGAGCACAGTCTATTTATAACGTTCCAATTGAGTCGCAATTGCTCGCTGCAAGTCGCTGTTTATCGAATTCTAGTTAAAATTATCGTAAGTGAAGTTTTTGCATATCACACTGATTTGATGACGTGCTTTGAATACTGCTGGTATTCAGTGACGTTGGACTAGTAGTGTGGACGGCTCACCTCTGTAGATCAGTGCGTACCACCATGATTGTCTGTGAGGTTTCATAACAGGTTTGACATACAGTAATATCTGAATCCACAAACATATGTATATGTATAGGGGTATGTGTGTAAATGTTCATTCATTATATACCTTCTCAGTTAGTTTAGTTGCTTTGCTAATCCTTTACTTTTGCTAGAGCAAAAGACGTTGTGTTTACGAATGTAATATTTTTAAAATCTTCATAATACATCATACAATTGATCATGCACATGTGATTAACTATGATCACATCACCAGGCGACGGCATATCAACTTATTATTAGTAAAGATTGACTAAAAATAAGTCGATATTAGGTACGTCAGATGTATTAGTATAATTGTTATATAAAACATAAAATATTTTTTTGAGAGGCATACGACCCTTTCTCTTTGTTAAAATCTTTTCTTCTGTGAAAACGTGGTCTCTTTCCATAAGTTATAAAAATTATTCACAAAACAGCAATTTTCATTACCTAAATAATCCTGAGGTCTAGAACTGCTAGCCGCCCATTACGAAGCAAATTAACATATATGACAAACAGTGGACTTGTACGTGTGATGCTAAGTATATTACGTTAATACAAATACATACATATAATAAACACAATGACCTATACATTATTTAACGCTAAAGAATAAATAGAAATAATGAAAATACGTCAAAAAGCGCTTGAACAATTTTCTTAATGTTAAAAAGCTCGCGTCGAAAGTTAGTACAGAAAAAGAAAATTCGCAACTGGGACCAAATTGATTTATCTTTGGATTTATCCATTTGATTTGACCTTTAGTATATAGATTATGCGGTTACCCTATGACCTTTGCTTTAGTTGCCACGGGATGATTGGTTCTAGAAGATTCGGAAAGATACAGAAACAAAATTGTATCTAATAACGTAGTATGTACAGAAAGGAATCAACAATTGATTTTATTATATAATTTATTCGGAAAGTAAACTATGTACCAATATGTCCTACGGCTGTTATGCTGTGCCGGTGCCTTCCCAATTTGATCTATTTATTGTAAAGACTCAAGTTTCACACTTAATACTATAATAATAATTTTGTTATTAGGTATATCTTTTAGAGATTTTAATTAGTAATATATGATACTAAAATTTGCACTTAGCTTCGCTCACTTAAATGTAGGTTAGGTTAGATTAGTAATACTCGGGCACGCCACGATCGTGGCGGTGAGTCCCGTTTTTGAAGAGTGGCTGGAGAGGCGGCATGGCGCCCTCACCTTTCGGCTGACACAGGTTATGACTGGCCACCGTGGTAGGTTTAGTCGGTATTACCGGGGTGGGGTATCTTTCCCCCGGTGAGCCCGACATAACCTCGCCGTCGCCCCGCGGAGAGGTAGGCGTCAAAGCAAATCCCGACACAAAAAAAAAAGTTTAGTAAAAATACTTTTTCTGGAAGGTACCCTATGTCCTTTTCTATTGCCTTAACAACATGTAGGTATGCGAAATTGCATGCTGATCGATCGAATAATTAAGCAGCAACAAAAAACTCATATTCACATTTATAATATAAGTTAGTATAGTAAGCATAGTTCCTGAAGAATAGTTAGTCACGCCGTCTCCGTCCTTCTGAGAAATACAAGCATAACATTATTTTATTAATTAATATGGATGGGTGACGAAGGCTGCAGATAACCTATGACATTTCAACATTCACCCACGCCAAAATGGCTTCTCGGTAAAGCTTGGAACATACATTGAGCTACGTGTACAAAATAACTGGAATTTTTCATTACTTCACACACATACAAAGCGTAATAGCGTAATCATATTTTAAGAGCGGCTCGTCCATAATCAATAGTCAAGTCAGTCAAAAAGATCAAAAATAAACTTTGGATATCATTTAAAATTAATAATGTCAACACCTACCGTCATGTAAATTATAATCTTATAAAAAATTGTATATATTTATAAAGACAGCCTTTATAAATTTACTCAAATATTCTTGACTTTTGCAGAGTTAATCAGGGCTCGTTTTAAACGGTCTCTCAAATATTATTATAGTGTTTGACGCTATAAGTGTACCTATGGCCATATATGTGCACTGGAATGAACAGAAGTGAGATTTAAATTGCTCCGAGGTACGGGAACCAGTTCAAAAGCAGAAGTTGTATTTAAAAAAATTAAAATGAGGTATTAAAACATGCACATATTTGTTTTAAAATAACCGGGCGGAAACATCTGAATAAGCGGCACCAGTCTGTTGCACAAACATGATTCCTGGCAATAGTCTCGATAGGAAACGTTCGATTCCTTGTTCTCCTCAACATAATTTGGCCTTTAGCTGGCAGAGCGACGACTTCGTTTTTTGTACAGAAATCAGAGGATATCCTTTTAGGAGCGTCTATTGTATTAGTGTTAAATTTAATTTTATTAAGAAACGTCTAGTTTGTCATAAATAATCCGTGTAAAATAAAATGATAATAAATATAAGGTTTATCTTCACATGAAACGAGAAATATTCATAAGATAAAACAAATTAGTTTACTTTTTAAGCGTGGTCGTAATTGTTAAGTCATGAGTACGTTTAGACACAAAATACGACAAGCATTTCTTTGTGACAATATATAGATTTATAGTAAGGATTGACATAAAACTACATTTACGAATTTTATTCTTCGATTTACAACTTTCTACATTTGTCCGACTTTTCGGATACTTTTTGGCATCCATTGTCATGTAGAGAGTAAAGTTTTATTGTCTCAATCGATGGAAACCATAAACTCAGTTTAATTTTAATGTGTAGCGTTTGCGTAAACTTAATTGACCTTAGTCTATGTATACTACTACACTTTAGTATTGACTATACGAGGTATTCCTTAATGGGTACAATTACTGGATTAATGTTATTTGCATAATTGTCGCACTAACGGTTATACCAACATTTATCTATTACTTAAACAATAATTTGTTTTCTAATTAAACGTAAAAGTTTTGAGTAAATATTAACTTTAATTTGGTAGGCATAACACGACAAAATACTCGAGTAAAAATAGAAAAGAATTAAACTGATGTAGAATTAAATTTATTACGGTATGTCTAAAACTGCTGTTGTTCAAATCGGTTTAATGATACCGTTGTGTCGTAAAAAACATTAGAGTATTCACACTTATGTGTGAAAACTGATTGCAGGCGTTTTACCGCTGCTGTCGCGTTGGGTGTTGTGGGTTCGAATTGCCTACGGGATAATGATTAGTGCGATCTATAAATTATTGTTCTGAGTTTAGGTGTAAATCTGTAAAGACGGGTACAGAGCTTGGATGCTAGCGCGGGAGTTTCTAAGGAATGCCTTCTTCTGCTCTTTCTTCTTCTTCCTCATTTTTCGGTGCGGTAGCAGCACTGCGGGATAGACATGCTCCGTATACCAAAACGATTTCATTTTCGGACCTAAAGTGATGGTTTCGGCATACATTTTGCAATGGCGTTTGCAGTTCTAATATGGAAGTATTGTCAATAATATAACAGTCAAATAACTTTTAGTTATATTACTGGAATGATACTAATTTCCATAAATTAAGGCTTAAAGGTCGTTACTACCAGCACATGCTCGTAGTAGCAACATTTTTTATAGCGCGTGAGATAGTAACGGAGACGTCCATAGACGTCACGTAACATCAGGTTTGTGTACTTGTTCATCATCTTGATGGTATATGCAAAATGGTTTTAATGAAAGGCAATTGCTTTTGCAATTTATGAAGTAGAATCTCATAGATAAGATTCTGGTAAGGTGAAGTAAATCTAATCCTGTCTTATATCCTTGAAATCTTAGTTGTTTTTGTTGTTGTCTTGTTAGAATATTTTTGAGTGCACCGGTATGCCTTTGCCAATTATTTGCTTATCAGTACAAATTTTATTTTATTAGTTTTGGAAAACTTACAGCTAAAATGGTGCATTATACACATTTATAACATAGATACGGGCAATTAAAAGTTTTCACAAGTAAAATATTAATAAATAATAATAAAACATTAAAAATCTACACAAAATAACGTAAACGCTAACATAACACACATTTAAAATAATAACAACAAAACAGAATGTAACTTAAACACTAATACTTAGAGCACACATATTTAAATCAACAAACGTAGAATAAAACTTAAACATTAACATACTACACAGATTGAAATTAACAAAAATAAAACAAAATGTAACTTTGACACAAAAAAGTAATACAAAATAAAAACAAAATATAACAAAAATTACTCTAAAAAATGAATACGCTTTAGCAGCATCCATCACGATTGCTACCAGAAAATTGGGTACTCAAAATATGTTTCATTTTGGGCACACTGGTGGTAAAGAGGTCAATATCGACATTCTGGCATGTCGAGTTGTATGTACGGCACGCTCTAATGAGGTAAGAGTTTTGTCTATAGTTTGTACTCACCATGGGAGTGTGTATAAGGTGCAATCTGCGTAGAAACGCCGAGGGCACTCGTAGTCAGTCGTAGTCCGATTTTGCCAACTAACTCCGTCGAATCGATTCAACCATTCATGATAATAAGCATAAATGACAAGTCAGCAATGCTGCGCCTTATATTAAGAGGTAGTAGATGAAATTTTTTACAGCGACTTATATAACTTGGTAAATAGCAATTTGAACGATATTGAATGCGAATTGCGAATTTTCTCTGAATGCTCTATAGGTGATTAATGTACACATCGTACATAGGATTCCATATTTGTGAGGCGTATTCAAGGTGACTACTTACCAGAGAACAATACAAGATTTTAATAGTCTTGATGCTTTTGAAGTCAGATGATATTCTTCAAATAAAGCCAAGCGTTTTTGAAGCTTTTTTCGCAATAGTATCTATGTGAACATCAAAAGTGAGTTTAGTGACAAATGTTATACCTAGATCCTTTAAGTGATTAACTCTGGTAATATGCGTATGTTGAAGAGTTTAGGAATACTTAATCGGATTGGATTTACGAGAGTAGAATAGTCTTGATTTAAATATATCTAAGCGTTACGTATGCACTCGCAACACTTAGATATATTTAAATTAAGACTGTTGCGACAACAGTATGTCTGGAAACGTTCAAGATCCTCCTGCAAAAGATGAGCATCTTCGATAGTTTTGATTTGCCTCATGGTTTTATTATCGGCATATAATAATATTGAGTTGAGTATGTAAAGCAAGAGCCGATATCATTGATGAAGATATTGGATAAAAGAGGTCCTAGTAATGATCCTTGGGGAACTCCCGAAGGCACGTTAAATGGTCTTGACGAAAATCCATTCAGCACAACAATCTGACACCTGTTCCTGACATAATATATAAACCATCTGAAGAGACTGCCCTTTATTCCCATGCCATATAATTTGTTCAGTAGCGTGCCATGATGTATACGGTCAAAACATTTGCTGTAGTTGGAGTATATAACATCTTGGGTACGTTGTGTCATAGCCTCGAAAAGAATCCATGAAAGAAATCCATGTTGGAATTCGGCGATGTCAAGCTTAAGGGCCGAATACAATTGTTCATGCAAAATTTTCTAAGATTTTACACTGTTTGGAAATAGGTCTGTAGTTTTCAACTTGGTTCGTAGGTCCCTTTTTATATATATGTGTTATATACGCCGACTCCCAGATAATGGACATCAAACCGTCTTTAATGGAGCGCCTAAACAAAATGGCAAGCGGAATGGTAACACTGTTAGCACAGTTCTTTAGAAAGATCGGTGGAACATTATCAGGTCCTGCTGATTTCTGGACGTCTATTTCTTTCAACAGTTTTCGCTGTATGATCTCGTTTATTCAAAATAACAATTGGAGGTGGTCCGGCTTAACAGACACAGCACTGCTTATAATGCTTTTAATTCCTCTTGAAAGAAAACCAAGGAGTTCATAAACACCATAACATAGCGCCTATACCTATATACAGGAGCATAATAATACCAGAACCTAAAAAGATTAGACAGAAACGTAACATCTAATAATGTAATAATGCCAGCTATAGCCCGGTATAAAGAAATACCCTCGCTCTATGCAAGTAGAACCTAAAATATGCCTAAATTACCCGCTTTCCACCAGACTGACGGTACATAATACACCTGTGCATACCACTTCAGGGATATAAAGGTTTGTCTGGTGGTAATGACAATATGGATATTCAATCGATATAACATGCGATAAGGCATGTCATCCACTCACAGTTTTTGGAAAGGAACGTTGTTGATACGTGATGTTTACTTGAATCCATTGTCCTTGGAAGTGACGTCAGCCAACAGACTTATTTATTACAAACATGCGTAGTTATTATGAGGATATACATTTATGGATATCTGTATAACTCTCTGTGTGTCTCCAAGGAGGTAGGCAATGCCATATTTCGTCTGATATGTTTAGATCCCGGATAATCTTTGTTTTAAAAAGGGCGACTTTATTTTATCGTCTACTGGGTACCTCTGCTATGTAAATTTATGTTTTACTGACGTTGCGCCGGGTAAGCAACCTCCTTACAGAAAACTGGTGAGTATTTTTGCTACACAGTACCGCTAACGTTTCAAGTGATAAGTGAGACTTCTATAGGTTCACATACCTCTATAATTTCTCTCCGTTCATCTCATCTTTAATTCATTTTCTAAAACATGGAGGAAGAGGCAGCACGCGGCGAGTGATACCCTGGAATGCACGAGATCATAGGCTTGACTGTTTACCATCAGGGAGGCCCTAAACTTGTTTGCTGGACTTATAAAATGAAGATATGATAAAAGTCTTAGATAAAGCTGGCGTACATCTATTTGATATTTTAGAAATAAACTTACATTGCTACGCTGATTTAATCAAGATTACAGTCCAAGAAATGTATCTCAATCAATTGTCTGAAACTTTTATGAAGGCACTGTGGGCCTATTATTGTCTGTAGGACAATGTAGACATCCTTAAGAAAATTCTCCGGTACGCGCAGAAATGGTAATGTTTAGATATGTTTAAGATCAAAGTAACTAGCGTGTGGGTAAATTGTTGGTAAATAATTACATTCTTAATTGCCTATCATGATATGACGGATTAGGTATCTGTATTTAACATTAAATATGCATAAATATATCCATGTTTATAGCTATCTATTATTCTGCCACGCTAAGCTATAATAAATGTTCTATAATAACAGCTATTTCAGTAATATATTCCGTGTGTAATATTATTTAAGCGGATTTGTTGAATCGGAAGTCATTCCAAGGAAAAATGTTCCTCAAAAGATATGAAATAGAGCTGCGCAGGTAGCTCCACCCGTCCCGTTTTTCCATTCAGCTTTTCACATAATGCCATCCCGGTCCTCGCGTAGGGGTAGCTGCTTCTATTTTTAGAATGCCTGGTACATGCGTACCTACTTCAGTATTATTGGACTTCAACTTTACTCATTCTAGAACAGTCGACAAGGTTTGAAATAGAATACACCAGTGACGGGACTATCAATAAAATGCGCATCATTTTTGCTATAAATTACTGCAGAGGGTAAATTGAAGTCTAGGCTTCTGATCGTTAGATTCTCCATTTAAATTTAAATAATTAATATTTCATTAAAGTTCGGGAGAGTAATACGATTAATGGAATATAGCTAACATTATAATGTAGCCATCCTTTTGGCATAAGGTTGTTTACTGATGTCGAATAAGTACGTCTACAAAGAAGGTTGTATTTGATTTAACATGAATAGCTTGATTTACGTACGAGCGTAGTGTGGCTCACGACACACAAACACAACTAATGATTCGCAGAAAACTAGTTGGCTCTTTGCCTAGAAATAATACAAACTGTCAAATTCGGTTAGTACGAGCTGAATACTTTGTTATTATAAAGCTAGTTGCCATACTTTGTGTGTCTCGCCGTGTTATTAGGATAAGTAGATTCCTTTTATCTGTCTCTGCAATGGCTACTGTTTGACTTGTACTCGTTTTAGTGAACGTTATATATGTAATTTATATGTATTTATGTGTGTTACAGACTTCAAAGTGAGAAACGTTCATAAAATGTATATAAAAATAAGAATATAATTCGGAAAATACGCTTAAATTCATTTAAGGTCCTTGTGTAATTTTGCACTTTGGTAAATGTCCTTTGTAACAGAGCGAAAGAAAATAGTAGTACTCTGTTTAATTTTTATCATCGATGAGTAATGATTGGAAATAATACCTGTTTGTTATGTATCTATAATTATCTGTACCCTATATGTATATGTATTTAGTTTCACAGCTATATCCTTGAAGTTATTGTTAAAAGCGTATTACACCTATATTTCGTCAATTTGCCAATTTTTATGTCATAAGAGACAGGCCTCTTGCCGTCTACCAGGCACAATGCTAGGCGTCGTGTTAGCAGTTTTAACTAAGAATGACCTTACAGAAAATCCCAATAATTCTTTGTCTGACCCGGGATCTATCCAAGACCTTATTATCTTATTATTATATGGATTATACTTTAATGAAACAAGTAATATTATGAATACATTACATAAAGCCGTTTGCCACTGCAGACGTGCAATGACCATCTAATTGCTTGTTTGAAAGTATGCAAAGTCCATTTAAAAAGTACGAGTTAAGTGCTAAAAATTATAAACTTACTTATGCAATGGTAATTGAGCATTCATATCAATGCAACGAATCTAGAACCTTCATTTTCTGCACGACGTTCAAATTTAAGTGATTCACTTAGAATTTGGACTCTTGCTCTGGATTTGGACTGAATCTTTGAACTATAAGTGTAAAGCACCTTTGAACGATGTTCATTATACGATTGCTTATGTACGATATGTCTCAAATTTACAAAAGACAATTTTTGTTTTAACCATCTGCCAGGTTTATTCAAGAAGGTTATTTCTACCTGTTTGAGTATCCTGCAGATCAAACGATGAAAGTGATCTGAGAACACATCATATAAAACCTTTTACATATATTACAAGTAACAAGATTTTGCCAAGCATATTGTCAATTATAAGGAAAAAGCAAAGTATATTATTATAAGAATAATCTTATAAGGACCAAGAAGAAAAATGTATAAAAAAAAGTATATAAAAATACATTTTTCTTTTTGATAATATTCAAGTTTCTCTTTATAAATAAATGTTATGGCTAAGGCTAATATACGATGTAAGTCGCTAGCGCGGGATACATGTGCAAGATTCTGGCGCGTACTACATGCGCGAGTCATTCATACCGGCTACTAGCGTGGGTAGCTCGCGTCGATCGTTAACATGACGAAAACACCGCGTCATGTACAAGATCCGCTAAACACTGAAAAGGGCGGATATTAACCCACGGCTATCTATACTGGCTGCTCACTCAGCTTTGAAGGTTTAACTTACCTTCACATAAGGTTACATAGAAGCCTGTCAATAACCGGTATATCTATAACGACTATATCAAAATACCAATATTATAAGCATTGTATACTCTTGTAAGGTCAAATCTATTATAATACACATCAACATGTATGGATATTAATCAAGCTATAGCGGAGCTGGGCTTCAATCCATTCATAAATGTAGCCCTGACGTCAGCAGCGGCCCACTAAGGAGGCGCGGCCCCCTCCTCGACTAGCGCGCAACTGGAAGGGGGTAGCTGACGTCAAAGCGTTCATGCAACAAGTGCTACAGTTGAAGATGTAATAGGTGCCTAGGTATAGCACCGCAGCTATTTTTAGACTGCCGAAAAAGTCCTAGCCACCTTTGTAAGTAGGTTTTGTGTTACACTTACATATCTTGGTTCATATCGTCTGACTTGTTGTATTCTGGATGGATTTAATATTGATTAATATTGATGTTTGTTAATAAACTATCTAAGTAATGTTATATGGCGAGCTATTCATATTTAATATATAATTAGTGTGTATTACCATTGAAATTGACATAATAATTATACTTTTAAAATAAGTATCAAATAGAGCCTTTAAATTTATTATTACAATACGCCACTTAAAACAGTTTATTTTCATATAAAAATTTCTAAGTAATGAGCTAGTATTATTTTTGAACGAATGTCAATGTATGTTATTATTAAATTGATGTTCTTCGAATATTGGTTCATTAGAAGAGTAAATGATGTCATGAAAGTAAAATTCAAGAATTATTGTTCTAACGTATTGCTGTTTAGTGTTACTGCTATATTGGTTAAATTTCAAATTAAATTATTAATACTGCGATGGCACTTAGTGTTGTGGGTTCGATCCCCACACGAAGCAAAAAAATGTGTGACCCACAAATAGTTATTCCAAGTCTTAGTGTTCTTTGTGTCCGTTGTTAGAGTGTTTGTAATGTCCGTCGCGATCCAGAAATTAGAATCTATAAAATAAAAAATATGTAAAGTAAACTACAGAATGTCGTAGAAATGTACTTTTATGACACTTTTCAGATATTTTACTCAAAGGGACTTATAGCTTATGGTGCTTTCAATTTCTTAGGCTATTTATGTGGAAATTATTTCAGATCGTTGTGTCATAAAATGATTTCATAGATCTTGATGTTATGCTATAAAAACTCAGCGATGTAAGTAAATCTATTAGCCGCAGAACAATTTTGCAAAGTCTTAGATTTTAACAACAGTTTCATTAAATGTAAAGACACATTAAGCCATATAATCTCCTATATTTCAGTATAAGTATAACATAATTAAGTGCGAGTCTCTTATGCCAAGTTCTTACTACTAAATAAACAAAAAGAAAACCGTCTTTAAAAATGAATATTCTAAAACAAACAATGCATAGTTACGTATTCTTGTGAATAATGCAATTATTGTTATTAATGGAGTCGGTGTCAGCCAAGGTAGGTTTGTAACAACTTAAACATGAGATGCCTTACTATAATCGTCATAACATAACATTGGCATGCACACACACATAGACGCAATACGCGGCGCGGGCAGCTGACATCGACTACAAAAATAACAATAATTTAATTATTCATATAAATACGTAATTATTTTTAATGTTTTAGTGTATTTTTTGTTTTAGAATATTCAGTATTGAAGTCGGTTTTCTTATTTGTTAAAATTTTTATTTATTTCTTGATTTTTAGTGAATCTGAAGTTCCATTACTGGTTTTATTTGTCTTGTATAATAATTTTGTTATTAGCTTTTGTGTACACCTTGTTGAGTTAACCAGTTGCACATAATCCTATACTATTAAATGCTATCAAAAACCAATTTGGAATTGTGTAAACAACACATATACATTATATGTATGTGATTGTAGCAGATTTGCTGTAATTTATTAAATAATTCCGTTGTATAAAACCGAAGATCTTTATCAGAACATTTCCAAATTAGAATGGGGTTATCTCGAAACACTACGAAGGGCTTCCAAACCATCCTACACAGTTGTTTATTTTGTTGTTGCCAAAAATGAGAACATCATCAATGTAGCCGAAGTCAACCAAATACGCATTATTAAGTATCCTTATCCTTTTGAGTTATCACTCAAAAGCTAATGGAAAATAAAGCACCAGCTATCAAATAAAAAAAGAATCATCAAAATCGATTCATCTAGAAAAAGTTATGAGGTAACACACATAAAAAAATAAACACGCAGTCGAATTGAGAAATCCTTTTTTTGAAGTCGGTTAAAAATGAAAAGGAACGAAAATTTAGCTCGACGGAATCCAAATCAAACCCAAATTCATGGTCGACAATCGCTCATACGTTTATTCTGCTGGACTAACTAAATGGTCAGTATTTGTACATTTTGCCCGACGCAGAATTAAACGTAAAACTTTAGGATGGCACGCAAACATAGGCGTACACTTCAAAAATAACCATTCTAACTACACCTTTAAAATAAGTATCAAATATAGCCTTTAAATCTATTATTACAACACGCCACTTAAAACGATTTATTTCCATATAACAATTTTTACATTCAAATCAATTCAAAGAACTTTCTAGTACTCGACTAAAATCGATATGACAAAAATAACCTTTTGAATCGACAATAGAAGTCTTCGAGGACACATTTAATATGATGCCGCGTGGAACCTAAATAGCTTTCTAAGTGTTATTCTATTTTTAAAATAGTATTTCATATACGATCGTTAGACGTAGACGTAATTGTCATTCAACGGAGCCGGCGCAAGTAGTGCCTACCTCCTTGTTTTTCACTGCCTCTCCGTCGAGGATGGTTATCGAGCTGGCGGCGGCGATTACATTAAACTATTTAACAACAAAATACTTTTTGATGAAGTATTTATTCTATAGTATTCTCAGAATACTATAGAACTCTTTTCAACTCTTTTCAAACTAAACTGATATCTATTCAACAACAAAATACTATTCAATTACGTATTTATTCTACAGAAATCACATTTTCAAAAAGTCTATTTAAATATAACAAATTAATTTTCGATGACGTATATATTCTATCTATAGCATTATCTTTAAAAAATATATCTATTGAACAATAAAAAATCTTTTCGATGATGTATTAATTAATTATTAATTATTCCATACAAATTGTTATGCTGTTTGTCTTCATCTTGGTTGATTTGGTTTTACACTTTGAAAGTTCGGTACTTCTTTTGTCATAGAATTGTAATGTGAATTGCGTTTTGAGGATATGCCAGTAACACAATAAACATCCGTTTTATTTAATAGGCCCGTACGTTTGCAATGAACTAGGTATAGGTCTTTTCCTATAGTACTAATTATTGCATTAGGTATAGCTAGAGAAGTATGATGTTCTACAATATTAAATCTCGCTACCTATATTTAGGTCGTAGAAAAGCCGAAAACACTTTGCCTGAACCGGGAATTGTATTTCACAATCAGTGTTAAATGTAAGTGTGTACGTATATCACAACATCAATGAAATAGCGTAGTTTTTATGTGTTTTTAAAGTCACTATTCATTGCTTGTTTTGTTCAAAGGCATACATGCAACCATAAACTTAATTACCGATGGTAACGTACTGAATTGTTTTTCCGCACCGGGTAGTTTTGCCAATTTTTAGTAGAAACGGACGCTAGCACTTTTACATTGTATTAAGCTTATCCCAAACTTTGTGGAAACTAAATATTGTAGGCGTAATGTAGCTGTCCCAGCCTCAAGAGAATATAAAATGTGAAGCGACTTAAGTACTATATAGGTATCCTTTATTATAGGGCCCTATCGGTCTCGTCTATAAATCAGTTCAAGAAGTTTGGTGTCGGATCTTTTTTCACAGGCCGAGATTCTAGGCTCTGTTAGAGATTCTTAGAATAAGTTTCGATATAAGCCCCGAGCGTTTACCACGAAGCTTTTTATGAATTCTGTGAATTATTGACAAACATAGTTACCAGGCGCATACCCATTTTCAATCACTTAAAATTTTTATAATTGCGAAATATTTGCACATTGGCAACAACAAAGGTATATAACTAATAAAAAAATTTAAAAAAAAATTAAAAACATCTAATTAAACCTACTTATTGCAGGGAAAACAGGATTATGTATTTGATTATGAATTTCTAAAAGCCTACTTCACTCCAGCTCTGAATGTTTGTTAAAATAACTGTCTCATCAAATCTATATTTCATTTTGCATCTCTATACCACACATACTTACTATTTTAATCTTCCATGATTCACTAGCAACAAGCATATATATCTTGAATAAGTTAACACCAAGGAAACTTGGCATTGGTGCTGGCATCTCTTAAATTCACGTTTGTACCTATTCTGAATATGCAGTGTATTTAAGAACAAAGTACTAGTAGCGCCATCTATATGATAAGCTTAACGTAACTACGAAAGCTCGCTCTATAAAGTCTTCGCTCGGCGTCGTTTCAACTTTGTTCGTGAAGGCTTTGTTGCTGTATACGAACTTTTTGTAGCCACCGATAGATGGACTGCAATAAGCACTTGTAGAATTACGCTTACTAGAATAATTGATGAAAGCTTTTTATGTTAGATAAATATACTAAGAGATGTTTTTTTTTTAATACATAATATTTTATTGTCGATTTGACGGCATTTGCTCATAAGAGCTTAACATATTCTAGATAGAACAGTGTTGACACATACTACTCTTATTATTATACACACGATCGGTTACATGTTATAAATATTAATTCCGTTCCAGGGTTAACTAGAACTTTGAACTCCACTCCTTAGATAAACGGAATACTGTTTCAATTATGTTCAGGAACGAATTGTATTTACAAATAGCAAATTAATACAAACATAGGCAGATTGAGTAGCTGGCGCTCACGAACTGCCTAACACTTGCGTTTCTACGAAGGTTTTTAAAGTTTGCATATAATCTGAATTTGTTTTAATATTATCGATCAATTAATACTATTATCATAGTTTAAATTCGATTAAACAATTTTATTTTTATATCATATTATGCTGACAATATCTCGATAAGCCTAGGTTTATTATAATGCATATAAATAAATGTATAAATTTGAAAGAACCGGAAAAAGGATTGCGATTTTAATATAGCCTATCAAATACATTTTATAAAGTAACAAATTTTCACGGTATGTTAAACCGATAGTAAATTGATTCAATTTTCTCGTTTAAAAATAACTACCACGGTATTTTGTGTTAAATAAATATAGCAATTAAATAAAGTGTGTAGCAATTAAGCAAGCATTGTGTCAACTTGACACGGAACTAACTACTACATGTACAGCTGGTCTCGCTGCGCACGCGCGTCCGCCTCGTAGCCACGTATAATAGACTTCAACGCACACCCACCTCTCGAGCTAGTTGCACAAAATTCGATTCGGAAGATATTTAAGCAATGATTAGTTATATTTTTTCAATTATCTGTTATTGAAAAATCCTATACCGTACAAATATTTTGCTACTGTTTACTAGTATCTAAATATAATAAAATAAAATTGTTGCTGTTTGATAAGTAATTATAAAAAATATGTATGTTATATGTAGGAAAAAAGAATTACTTATAAAATTAGCACTGACTAACTATGAATCATAGGCCTATGTATTTAAATTGATAACTGTTCTATATGTATAATTGTGTCAACATCGATATCTTTACATCTACGTACTCCTTACTTGAGACCCGTAAGCCTTTCTTGGAATGGCAACTGACTCGTATCGAACAATAAATAGCAGAATCCCTCAACGGCCATTATCTCGGCATCATCATCACGCAGCTACAGTAGAAGCTTTCAAAGCTGCGGGGGAGGTTCACTGCGACGGAGGGAGGGGCGCGGACCGGCGAGGCCTCCGCCTGCCAGTGCCGCGCCGACTGCGACGCCGCCCGCATGCCGCATCGAACGCGTTAGTCACTTGTCAAAAAAACAAAAACATAACTGAAAAGTGTTTTCAAATTGTGTTCGTGTGATTCGGTGACTATTATTTGAAGAGTTTAGTTTAGTGTACCTTGGGACCTACATGTTAGACTACTGTATATAGTGTTTTGTCACGTGTTTACGAATGAATGTGACGGCGTAGGCGCAGCCGCGGCGGGTCGCACTCTCCGTGAGATATTCGTGCGCGCGCAGGTCGTCGCGGCCATGCTGCATACCTGACAAGAGCGAGTGCGCGAGTCTGCGCGAACGGGACACAGCGAGCGCTCCCGGCGCGCGTCAACTTTCGCTGACGAAGAACAACCCTGCGATGTTTTTGTCGGTGTCATGACGAGGATGGGGCGATGGCACGTGGCGCTGGTCGCGCTGGCGGTGCTCTCTGGCGCGGGCATCAGCGCCACCGCCGAGCAAATGCAGTCTCGCGCCGTCGATACTGGCGTAGACCTTCGCGTGCCTGAGGACCAGCCCGTCGGTACCATTGTAGGCCGGATCCCTACCAAGTCTGGATTCACTTACCGTTTCAATGAACCTCCCAAGGAATTTATCCTCGATCCGGTGTCCGGCGAAATCAGGACCAACTTGGTTCTTGACAGAGAAGCTGTGGACCGCTACGCTTTTGTTGTGCTGTCAAGTCAACCAACTTATCCAATAGAAGTGCGATTACGGGTAACAGATGTAAATGACAATTATCCAGAATTTCCTGAACCAAGTATAGCGGTGGCATTTTCTGAGAGTGCGGCGGCCGGGACAAAATTATTGCTCGATGCCGCCACTGATAAGGATTTAGGAGAAAATGGTATTACGAATGATTATCGAATCGTAGATGGTGATACCGAGGGAAAATTTCGGTTAAATGTAACCGTAAATCCAAGTGGTCAAACATCATACTTACACCTAGAAACAACGGGAAAGTTAGATAGAGAAACGACTGATTTCTATATCCTTAACATATCAGCACGTGATGGTGGTAATCCACCAAAATACGGGTATCTTCAAGTGAACGTGTCTATACTAGACGTTAATGATAATCCCCCTATATTCGATCAAAGTGACTTTTCAGTGTCTCTAAATGAGAGTGTACCACCCGGAACTACAGTTCTAAAAGTAACGGCTACGGATAGTGATTTAGGTGATAATAGTAAAATTACGTATGAAGTGACTGATACTGAAAAACAATTTGCAGTGGATCCTGAGTCTGGAGTGATAACCACCACAAAGAAGCTGAACTGCCCTAAGTATTGTAGTAATACTACTTGTAATATGACTTGTGTACTTACTGTTATCGCTAAAGATCATGGTGTACCGAGGCAGGACGCACGAACCTATGTCACGGTTAATCTTATTGATGCCAATGATCACGATCCTGTCATAACATTTACATATGTTCCACCAACAGCTAATTTCGCTACTGTTGACGAAAATGCTAAAAATGGATCTCTTGTAGCTGCTATTACAGTAACTGACTTAGATGCGGGTTTAAATGGCATCACAAGTATTAGTATTGTCGCGGGTAATGAGCTGAATCATTTTCGTTTAGAAAATTCATCTAGCGTATATATAGTGCACGTGAATGGTGTCTTAGATCGAGAAGAAATCAGCAAATATAATTTAACAGTTGTTGCTACTGATCGCGGATCGCCTCCGCGTACTGCTACCTCATTTTTAGTTATTCACGTTAATGATGTCAATGACCACGAGCCTGTGTTTGAAAAATCTGAATATTCGGCGGTTCTGACAGAATTGGCACCGTCTGGATCTTATGTAGCCAGTATAACGGCTACTGACGAAGACACCGGGGTAAATGCTGAAATATATTATGATTTTTATGACGGCAATCAGCAGCAATGGTTTTCTATTGACCATTTAACTGGTCTGGTGACAACAAAATCAATGTTAGATCGTGAAATTCAAGGAACTGTTGAATTAAATGTTTCAGCAAGAGACGGTGGCCCAAATCCAAAATGGGCGTATACTAGGCTGAAAATAACCATTCTAGATGAAAACGATGAGGCGCCTTGCTTTTCACAACCTCAAATAAATGCCACTCTGCATGAAAACATCAAGCCTGTAAAAGAAATTGTAATTCTTACTGCTTCGGATTATGATCAGGGTACCAATGGTTCCGTATCATATTATTTGCCTTCAAGTATTGAGAGAAAATATCCTAATACATTTATATTAGACCCTATCACAGGGCAACTTAGTACAGTAATTGAATTAGATAGAGAAAGAATACCTTTGTATGAAATACAAGTCCTTGCCAAAGATCAAGGATTCCCTCCACAGTCATCTACTGCTACCATACTTCTAAAAGTTCTAGATGTTAATGATAATGATCCAATGTTTTATCCCCAAAGGTATATCGAAAGCATTAATGAGGAATTGCCTGTTGCAACAAATGTATTACAGGTGAAGGCTCTAGATTTAGATGAGGGTGAAAATGCAAGGATAATGTACAGACTTGAGAGTGGTGGTGACGGATATTTTGATGTCGAACCATGGACTGGAAACATTGTGCTACAAAAAGATTTCCGTAAAGCCCCAGAGACATTGTACACTTTGAAAATATCATGTAAAGATAAAGGCAATAGAAGAGCGTTTGAAGATGCTATAGTTGAAATAGTAAAAACATCACAACGCAATAATCTTCAATTTGATGGTTATAACGGATATAATTTCAAAATTCTTGAAGACGAAGGTACTTCAAAGGCAGAGATTGGTCGTTACGTGGGCAAAGTAAGTGCCAGAATATCAAGTGATACGATATCTTACTACATATTAGAAGGTGACCCGAAGCACATATTTAAAATGGACGAAAAAACAGGTGTTATTGTTACTGATTCGAATGTCGACCGAGAAGATAAGATGACTTACCATCTGAAAGTTATGGCTAAAACTGGCGTGGCATTTGGATTTACAACTGTTAACATTTCGGTATTAGATGTTAACGACAACTATCCCATATTCATTGAAGATAAAGATGAAATTCATATTCCAGAGAATATGGCAGTGGGACAAGAAGTATATTTTGCCAGAGCAACTGATCGTGATTCGGGTTCTAATAGAACGATATTTTATACCTTAAGTTACAACCCGGAGAGTAACTTTCGTATTTCGGAAACTACAGGAGTTATTTATTTGAATAAACCGATTTCGGGCGAACCTGGCACTGTGATGTTCATTGAAGTAACAGCGACTGATAATGGAAGTCCTGCTTTAGCGGCCAAACATTCTATATCTGTAATTGTTGATGACGTTAATGATCACACACCCGTGTTTGATCACACATCTTATGAAACTTCTTTACCTGAATCGACTTTAGTAAATACTAGGTTTTTTGCAATATCTGCTTCGGATGCTGACTTGGGTCCTAGTGGTAGAATATCATACTACATAGCGGAAGGAAACACCGATAGTAAATTTGGAGTATTTCCTGATGGTTACTTGTATGTAAAAAGCTTATTAGATAGGGAAGAAAAAGACTATTATTCATTAACTATAGTAGCAACGGATCATGGCAAACCTGCAAGAACGTCTCAAGTACCAGTAGTTATTCATGTCTTGGATGAGAATGATAACAGTCCACAGTTTACGAACACTACGTTTATATTCAAAATAAAAGAAAATGAGCCAATGGATACATTTGTTGGAAAATTAACAGCCACAGATAGGGACATTGGGCGTAATGCAGAGTTAACGTTTTCATTACCTATTGCACAAAATGATTTCAGAATAGATTCGAGAAATGGCTTTATAAAGACTTTGAAATCATTTGATAGAGAAAGTTTGGCTCTAAATTCTGGCCAAAATTATATTACATTAACCGTGACGGTCAGTGATAATGGTAAAACCAAATTATCTGACTCAGTAAGGGTAACAATTTACATAACAGATGTAAACGACAATGCACCTGTTTTTACTCGGACTCCTTATAAGGTCGAGGTGTCCGAAGGTGCTGCCGTGGGAGCATCTATAATGCGAATATATTCAACAGACGTTGATGAAGGATTAAATGGAGATATTTACTATAAATTAATTGGAGGTGATGATTACGGAAAATTTTCTTTAGATGAAGCTACTGGTCAATTACTAATTAACAAACCGTTGGACCGTGAAACAACAGACAGGTATCAGCTTACAGTAATGGCACATGACTCAGGACAATCAATACGTCTATCAGCTACGACAATAATTACAGTTGATGTTCTTGACGAGAACGATAATGCACCTGTATTTACTCAGACCCAAATGAGAGTGTCAGTTTTGGAAACAGAACCAGTGAATAAGAAGATAATACAGTTCCATGCAACTGACGCTGATCTGGGTATTAACCGGGAGTTGCTGTTCTCTATCACAGCTGGAAATAGGAAAGAAGCGTTTTTCATCGATAGTTACTCAGGCGAGTTATTCTTACACAAACAACTAGATTACGAAGATTTGACATCGTACGTTTTGAACATCACCGCTACGGATAACGGTAGTCCAAGCTTATCATCTAGTATATCATTTACTGTAAATGTAATCGATGCAAATGACAATGCTCCTATTTTCACTAACACAGCTATTGTCCGTCAAATAAGAGAAGGTATTCCAAAGCACACTCCAATAGTAACAGTCACCGCAGAGGACCCAGATTCAGGTCTAAATGGCAAAGTTTATTATTCGATCACGCACCAAGACCCTAATGACAGCAAGCGGCACTTTGCCATAAATAACATCACCGGGGTCATACATACTTTATTACCTATTGATAGAGAAAGCATTGACACGTTCCGAATAACCGTTGTCGCTTATGATAGAGCTGAGCCACCATCTACGCGGTTATCTGCTGAGAAATTAGTTACTGTAATCGTCGAAGATATTAATGACAACGCTCCAATATTCGTATCTATGAATGCAGCCGTGCTCAACACGGAGAGATTAGGAAGAAGCGCAGGTCGCGGCATATTTATAATGAATGTTTTAGCTCGTGACTTAGATTCAGGGACAAATGGGTTGGTCACTTACAAACTTATCCACGGTGGTAATGATCTGTTCGACTTGCATAGGAGCAACGGTGCACTGACGTTACGTTATCCTCCAGCCACTCCTGAGGCACGGTGGAACTTAGTCATAAAAGCTACAGATGAGGCCGTGCTTAGCGAACAAAAAAGTACTGAGACTTACCTTACGGTTATAATGGGTGGTACAGAGCTTCAAGGGGTTACGTGGACGAACGTCGAATCAGTCTCCGTGGCTGAAAACGAACCCGCGGGAACAGCTGTGTTAAATCTGACTAATAACTTTAAATCAGGTTTAGAATATTACATAGTGAATGTGACTGGTGATGGTAGGCAAGTGGACAGGTTGTTCGACGTTGATTCTTCCTTGGGAATATTGTCAACGGCCGTTTCTCTCGACCGAGAAGCTGGAGTGGAGCGGTACGATGTAGAAATATGCGCTGTGTCTTCAGGAACGCCGCTAAAAACGACAACAACAAAGGTACGTACCAAAAAATATATATAATTAATTGGACAGATTGCATGGTCGCATCGAGTGATTTCCAGTGTAGTAGTACTGTTAACAATTCAAAGCGAACAATCCAATTAACTTTGCACAATCGCCGGTAGAAACAAAACATCGGCACCGTACTGTTGTTAAAATAAAATAAAAAAATGAATACTCGTTAGCGTATGTCGGCCGGCGCAGTCTAATCGGGGCTCTAAATTACGATAAGTCGTGTCTCGCGAACGATATCAGAACACTCGTTCTGAAACCTTCCAAAGATTACCTCTACGTGAAACATGACTTTTGTTTGTAACACGTATCATTTCATTAGTATCACCAGTTATTTGGAAAAACACTATTGATTCAGTTCAACAGTTTTTACCACGTGAGAGTGTGATCGTGCATGTGCAAGGTGTTATGAGGTACATATATCAGATATCTTTTCAGGTCAGAAATTAAAAATCCTATCATTGCTAGATTTGAAGAATGATTTTTAAATATCAGACACATCTCAGTTAAAATTGGATAAGCACCAGTCGGATACAACTGTATCTGAGAAGTGCTTTTTTGTAAAAGAATTCGACAAATACGATTTTTTTGTAAAATATTATAGTATTTTTTGGATGGTATTCAAACAAATATTATGTATGTATGATACATGCAAGTTATAGGTTAGTATTAAGAAGTTGAATGAAAATAATCCGACTCAAAAATAATTTAACCTTCGATCCGAAAAAGCCATTTTGAGTCACAAGTTTCAAGCGCAATTTTGTTATTTGCAAGAGAAATAAAAAGTACCTAAAACTGGTCGTGTGCTCGTAAAAGATCTCGTCACATTACGATTACGATATTGTACCTCACCTTTTGACGTATAAAATGTTGAACCTGTGACATGCGGGTGTGGCCACTTAACACTCTCCGTACAATCACACCGTTTTATTTATTCAAATGTTTTTGCATTATGATAAACACATGTAATATGGCAATGTATATTGCTAAAAGAGTGTCGATAGTTTATATACACACTCATTGATAGATAATATTAATGTATGAAATAAAGAAAACATTATATAACTAAAAACATATATAATATGCAAAGTTTTCAATGCTTTGTAATGCGTATTAAAATGTGTGTAGACAATTGTAAATAAACTGGTGTCAGTTGTAGCTAAAACTACGCATTAAACTCTATTTGAGAGCTATTACTAAATAGTAGGCGTTGAATATTACGGTTAGAAGTCACTTCAGTAGATATTATGGTGGTGGACATAATGGCTTTGTCATAAAACTGTTTCTTATGACTCCAATAAAACATTGACTCCGGGAAGAATTATTGTAAAAATCCTGTACACAGCGACATAAATGTCACAGCATACGAATTATTCTATTTAGGAAGATTACTTTAAAAGTAATGACGTCATTTTTGCCATCAACTAACACATAAAATCGCCAAAGTAATTTCGTGTTGCCGGCCGTTATCTTTAACAGGCGTCCGAAACGTACCGTACTTACAGTAAAACTTTAAGAATCAGAAAAATAATAAAAGCGTATTAAAACTCGAGTCGTACTTATTTGAATACACAAATCGAATATCTTACTTAATCGACGCCAAGCGAGGTCGACGCAAGTGAGAAGTGTCACGTTTACTACTCAATATATTTTCATAAAACAGTACTTTTTAACATCATCTTATTTAATACGGAATCTCGTTATTTCTGTGTGCTGATTTACATACAATTAAGGGATCAGACTTTATTAGGTGATATTTCGCAGTATATACGAGGCAATGGAAGAAATAATTTCCTGACGACTGAGGTATCAGGAATAATCGAGATTATACGTTTCTCAGAGCTCTCGGTATCCCACGAGCTTGTGGATGATTGCTTATTGACAATCAATAACGAGTATTATTTACATCAGTTCATCGGTACATGTTTACCAGGAAGTTATTGAATATTTTTCTTATATATTTCTTTAAATCAGTAATACAAGTTAAACTTGTACTCATATGATCACAATCTGAAAAACGCTCGAGGGCTGTCATGTACACATACGTCCGTGACTAAAAACCGTTACGGGTCAGTGGATATCAAATTCGAATTAATTAAGTTATATCTCACAAGTAAAAATGCGAGCCTACGAATACAGGCAAATTTAAAAATTACTTTATTTTAATATAGCGAGTCAGTTTTCTGTTAATGATATATTGGTAATATGTATTAATAAATATATTTCTTATTAGATGTTATACTATAGAATATGCGTTGTTGCTGATAATTCCTTGACCCCATGTCGCAATCTTACACGAAATGTTCAGATTATAAGTATGATTCATGATTTAGGCATCTGTTGTGCTACTATCGCAGGCGTGCATCAACTTACCTAGAATATATTTGGATAAAACGTTCTATATTAAGAATGTTGGTAGCTCACAACAGAATGTACATTAAGAGTTGAACGTGACGTCACACAACTTTTTCAACTGTTGAGGCATTGCAGTTGGACAGTCGCAATTATCTTTGCATTTTTAATCCTTAAGCCCACCATAAAATCATTGGGGGTATGATTGTGTGAAAAGGAGCGATTTAAGGTAAGAAGGGGAGAGGGGTGAGCTATCAACCGACACCGAAAGCGCATTAGGGCGCCGAGCTGCATTCCCGGGACTGATTTATGCAACTTGCACCCGCCGGCGCGGGCATCGACACCCGCCTTAATGAACATACAAGTTACGTTATACTGTGAAATGGCTTTCATTATTTCACGCCAATACTAATAGTCCTGTGTCTACGCGCCACATTTAACCTTCGATTCACCTAATGGTTTCTTTATTCCTGTTTTGCTATTTCAAGTAGGGAAATATATCAACTTAAAGATAATGGAAGTGTGCTGACGTTAAATTTATTGTCGATAGTTATATACATATCTTTATCGAGATTTTTTTAGTAATTTGCTATGCCTACGTCTGATGTTTACGGTGTAAACATTAATTATGATTTATTATTGTAATCAAAATATTATAAAACTTTATATGTATATTGTTCATTACACAGCATGTCGTTTAGTTTTTAAGAAATACAATGTGCCACATTGATATAAACGAGCTTTCAAATCGCTCTTGATTGTTTTAATTTAAGCAAATAAACGTCAAGTTTTTCGTGAGTTCCCAGATCAGACGGAAATGACTTTAATGTTTTGGAAAAGACACAAAAATCAATGATTTCAATCGACGCAGAACGTTGCTCGGAATCAGCGATTTACCGCCGGCCATTTTTAACTTATTAGCGTTTCGCTTTTTTATCAATGGATTTATTGGTGGTCGAGCCAAACGTGCCGGTTGGAAGAAAACTTTAAATGTTAAATCAACGTTTATTTTAACCTGTTACCCTGCCTAAATACGTTCCAACGCGCAATTGATAACGAGTTTGGGTGGCGCGTACCCTAAAAGCGTTATCGTTGGAAAAAAATCACGACCTTGGTCTTGAAAGTTTAATAAACAAACCATTTTGTTTTATCTCCAAAATGCATTAAGTAATTTCCGTTCTTTTGCTTTAATTTGCATAAAAGTGACCAACACAAATAATGCGCAGGCACAGTGGGAGATGTCTACAAGCAAATTAATTACTGGGACTGTATCTAAGGGTATAAAACTAAAATATTAATACAAAAAATGATGTGTTCACCAAAATCTTAACAGCACGCGAAGTATTTACCGAAACTAACAAGTTTATGCCGACAATCAACCAATTATAAAGCTCGTGTCACCCGACTAACATTTGCCATTATATTAGTATAATCGGATAGATAACGTTTGAGTGACAAGTTGCCGAAAGACGTCAGTCGTGACTTGGCTTGAATCGCAGTATTCTAAGTGAAATCCTACGCTGTACCATTTGAGTAAGTTGCGTAAATCAGAGAAATCGTGCGAGGCTTAAACTAACTTTAGTTTGGTATCAAATTACTCGTAGCCCCAGTTGCTTAATTCTGCAATCTGAGCGAAAAAGCCTGTAAAAGCGACTAAGGGACATGTCTGCTGTGAGCTTTGATTCGATGGTAGCGAAATTGAATAGATAGTAACAAAGAAGTATTACGGCACACCATTTTCTTGAAATGCATGCATGTGTGCACCTGCAGTAATATGCACCTATGTGCCAATTTGGACACAAAATAAGTAGCTTGTTTGTGTCGGATCACATTTAGACTACCTTTTATTTCTTTTAGTTTATATAAAAGCAAATTTAACAAAAATCTCTAAACACATTGCAGATATACTATGTATATTAAAATGTTGATGCACGAAGCGATATACATAATGAGAGTGATTGCGTAACTGAAGACAGAAAACATGAAATAATAATCAATAAAAAGATGGGTGGATTGGATTATCTCCTTGGTTTTGACAACGGAACCTTTATTGAGACATGTCTATTGCGATTTTTGGTAACAATATAAGTTCAACAAGAAGTAGTAGTAACGCAGACGATAAATCTAAACATCTGTAATTAACTAAATTGCGTTTTCGAGTAAAGAAATTCCATATAGTTAATAAACATATTTGCTAAATTCTTCAACAAAGCAAATTATGGTTTGGTATTTCAATATTCCAATTTAGACATTATAATAATAGCAACAACTAGGTATGCAAAATTATACAAAATAAAATATTCCAAGACGTTTTAGGAGTGAAGTAATTTATCGTGAAACTTAGTACCTAACAACAATTAAGAAGTTCGACAGGTTTTTGTTAAAACAATAAAATACAAGAATTATAGTCGTGGCTGACAGAAATGATTAGTCTATCGTAACGGTTTCCTGTCAGCTCTGACACCTCCGTCAGACTTGCCTCTTGTTTATACTAATTGAAACATCATCATTTTGGCTATGTAAAGAAACAGAGCATCATTATCAATGTTATATTAAAATAATCCACCAAGAAGTGAGCTAAAATGTTTTATGACATAAAAGCTTTCGACCCGTCAAATTGAATCAGTATTTTATTTTTAGTATCTTATATTGATTGCCTTAAATAACTCCGATGCTCTAAGTGACTTGAAAAAAAAAATCCTAGAATGTTCGTCTAGACGCTCGTAGATCAGTGATTTATTGAGATTGCATAAAATTGCAAAAATATTTTCTAGAATGAGATAGAATGCTAGTTCTGTAGTCTTGCGTTCTATTGCTTCAATTATAAATGTCTGGAACATTTTATTAACTTAATAGTCTTTGTCCGCAAGTATTTCTGTGTCTTGTATAGAAAAGGAAATGAACTGATTGGAGAATAGGACACATTATTGGTCTGGGAGTAGTAAATAATTCTCTCTTAATTAAAATGGCTAAACAGAGATGTTATTTAATAGGATGTAATACGGGCTTTATTATGATTACTCTCACACAAGTTTTATTTATTATATTTGCTTACATGTATATAAAACATTAAATTAATAAGTTATAAGGCGGGTTTCACGTGAGAGGTAGGTTTTTCTCGATGTTAGAAATAGAAAATCGTTTAACGTCACCATTCCAGCGGTGGAGAGAGATCGCGCTAGATCAAGTATATATACACAGTACCTGACTGCCTACTCGTACTTAATTATGAGACCTAGATAACGTACTAGCGTTTATGAAAACACGATCCCTTGTTCTATAAAAGGATCAAGGCAGTTATGGTTACGTGTTACGATTAAGTACTAAATTTCAACATCAGATAGAAAGGCTTATCGTGGAATTGAATTATGAGTTATTAGATATATTAATATAAGCGGCGATATCCTAGTGGGACACCGTTGGACTGCCACACAGAGGTCTCGAGTTCGAACCCAAGGCGCGCATCTCTTGACTTCTCGAAGTTATATGCGTATTAAATTGTTAATTAACGCTTGCTCTAAAGGAGAAAGAAAACATCGTGAGGAAACCTGCATGTCTGAGAGTTCTCCATAATGTTCTCGAAGATATGTGAAGTCTGCTAACCCGCACTAGGCCAGCGTGGTGGACTATGGCCTAACCCTTCTCACACTGAGAAGAGGCCCGTGCCCAGCAGTGGGACAGTTTAATACAGGGCTGATATTATAGGTAAATTATGACACGTACGCAACGTATTTTCGATGCCTAAAAATGTTGTACAATCTGACTGTACGGTTCGCCTCGTTATTGTCACCGCGCCGAGTGTTGTGAATTCGATCCTCACTCGGGATAAAAAAATAATATATTACTCAGTCTCTCACACCACCTACATACATATGTATACCTACAAAAATTCTAAAATATGTTATCTAATTTGGTAAACTATTTTGCGAATACATACATGCATAGTCTTACTCCTATGTTCCCAATGGCGGTGATGTAATACACCCACTTTTTGCCAGCTTTGGTTTAATTTCCCGCGTAATAGAGGACGAGCCTATTGCTGGTTTCCGGGCACTGTTCTAGATTTTGTGTTTTGCTGGGAAAAAAACGCTAATAACACGTTGCCTGACCCAGGTATCTCCTGGGATCTCATGCACAGAAGTCGCATACACAAACGCTAGGCCACCAACGCAGATTTTTTGTAAATACGTAGCCGTATTTACAAAAATTCTAAAAATTGACTTCAACCATAAGCAAATTTTTTAGTTTGAGTTTCCTAATAGTCTTCTATAACTTTCCTCTAGTCATCATTAGAAAGCAATATTTAGTATAATTTTGTTAAGGCATATTTTAAATTATTTATATTAAAAAACAGATCTTTAGTGTAGGTATTTCTTAAGTTTGTCGCTGTAATATTGATCGGAGCAATATATTATTCTATTGACGTGTAGTATGTTTTATGTAAATAACATAAAAACAAATTTACGTATAGGTTTTAAGCTACTACATATCTATGCATGGAAAACATATATTAAGTTTTATTAAAATTCGATAATATACAAAACATTGATAAATGGCTTGTGTCTATGAAATAGTCAGATATATCTTATTCCAAAAATATTTAATTTATAGTCCCTACTAGTTTGGAAACTTGGTTATGAGTTAAGAAATCAAAGGCAACAACTAAATTTTGGTTGCTAAATACCAAATTCAAACTTCTCACTATAAATTAAAGGAAATGTTTTTTATTTGTAATAAATCGATTTTAGAGGCTTATGAAGTTAAAACTGTAGCGATTTTATAAAAATAATATGCCTATACTTAATGTTATTGATACTCGCTAACTAACGTTATATAATATAAAAACAACAGGCTTAGTATATAGTGTATAATCGCTACAGTTTTCACTATCAATGAGTGTACTTCGTAATAATTTTAAAGTATTTGCAGATTACGTAATATACTTACAGAACATCAAGTTTAGGTAATTATTTGAATCAAATGTAAAGGTAAATCTTCATCAGTTTCTATTTTCGCAATAATTTTTCAATATCTGTCCGTAATCACAATATAGATTGTTACTTGACAGTCCCTCGGTTGAGTCCGCTTTCTTATCGCTGTTGACTATAACGACCATTGATGTGTGATCTACCTCGCCCCCCGGACTTTCCATCGCGGGGACCCGTACGGGGACACTGATCAGGCTGTCATAGGCCTTGCTTAATTGGACAGTTTATGTGTGTGCATTCATGTGAAGTTGAACCGGTTCCTAGTGGTTCTGTTGCTTTCTACGTCATACATCGGTGTTTATGTGGGGATACTTATGAGATGCCTGTGTGTATGTAGTTCATAAGTTTGAACATGTATGAAGTTTATTATGATTTGTGTATCATTGGCGGAGGCGTGATGGGAGTTTAGCTGAAGCGGCCGTGTAGCTGTCGTCTTTATTATGTTTATATCTTGAGAATCCGAGGTGTACGCCGATGTTATATGACAAACCAGGGCTTCGCGTCGTTACGTAAACGCACCTGCTCCTCTGCGGAAGACGTGTCATCTTTATCTAGAATCTAATTATGTTAAAATATTTTATCAAATACAATGTCAGTTAAAATATTTTAATACAGACACGTCTACTTAAATAAAACCACAAAAATACCCCTTACAGAGTAATTTATGTCTATTGATTATTCAAATTAGCTAAACCGAATGCATGGAATTTTAATCTGAATGTAAAAAAAAAATATTGTGTGTTTATGTATGTACGTACATTGCACAGGCGTATCGATTAAATGTATAACGAGATTTAAGATTCAAAAGATTTATTGTAGAATTATAGTTGCCTTCCTGCCTGCAGGTGTTTTGTGTACTAGCAATATAATTTGAACCATGTAGGTAGTACTTAAAATGTCTATAAAATCTTGTACAAAGGCCATCAATTTTTAAAATCTACTTTCTGGAAGTGTGTTTGGCGCTCTTTATAGTTACCGATACCGCCGGCTCACACTGTCACCCGTGCTCAAACCGTAAAGATCTCATTTCATCTGAGTACGATTCGGATGGCCAATAGCTTTTAAATCGACATTACTCCGGCACCTGTAACTTAAAGGGCACAAACCTTACGCCTCCGCGACGTTTCATTGCAAAATTGATTTCCTGATGGTATCTAACCTCCCGAGGGAACGTTGGATAAATAAATACTTTACGATAATCTTCGGAGATCTGAGACAGGCCAGAATTACAGAAAGGCCAGGATATTATTGCATTTTAATTCCGATCCCGACACACCTCCGTCGCATTACGTTGTGATATGATTTAGTGCGTTATTGTATGTGCCACGATGTGCAGCCCTCGCATCGCATAAGTCAAATAAATTTTGGGAAGGTTGAAGTGAGCGTAGTCTGCTGATCTCGATATCGCGCTCGCATGTATTACCTACTAAATTACAATTAAGAGCGCCGTTTTGACATATCGCGTTATATTTAAGCGTGCCTTCTCGTTGTTATTCTTTTGCGTTTTAGTTTGAGCCGTGTTTTGGCATGTTTTATATAAACTCTGCGGTTCTTTAGCGGCTCTACTTTGAGTCATTATTGATTGTTGTCGTTTTATAGTCACGCTCAGATTTATAGCCACACTTACGCTTTACAGTTTGATAACACCCCTCACACGTCTTCGCTTAGTTAGTAGCTAGTAAGCAGAATTTATATTGTATGCATACGAACTTTGCCAACTTATGTTTATCTAATTTACTGATAACAAGGTCTATTTCTATGTTCCGATCACAGTGCTAGGCTAGTAACCCACCCCAGGAATCAAATCCAACTTTGTATAATCATGGAACCGTCTAAAAAATCAGTACTATTGAGCGAATGAATACTTGTATTTAATTTATTATTATTCATAAATAATTTTATAAACCTGGGAGAGCTTTCTCTGTATATTTATCTCTATCCAAGCTATAAATAAAAAAATATCTTAGGACGAAGAGAAAAAAATGTACGAGCGCCCACAAATTAACTAATTAAATTCTCACGTATGAATACAGAGACTAATCCTTTTTAGCGCTTCGGGACACAAGATAAAATGTAAGCAATATGGAAGACGCACTGATTCTCGCCATCCGCGGCAGAATCTCGTTTAGTACATCGATAAAAGTTGTAAAATGCAAATGGGGCTAGTGAAATGTTAAGAATCTTACGCCCACGCCTAGCTTTAGCACCGTTACTTTATTCACGTATATATTTTCACACATTACGTTAACTTTTCGTATTCAACAATAAATATAGATAATGATACTTTTTATGTAAAAAGTTTACATATTTTACACTTCTTGTGGCATCGTGTCAATTTATTGAATAAACCGTTTAGTTCACGTCACTAAATGTAATCTAAGATACAGCTTTTGGTTTAAATATCAGCTATTTGTAGACTGACTCCGTTGACATACAAACCTTCGATTAATTCAACCGCACGTAAAGCGCCATTGATTTCAAATCACGGAATTTCTTTACTAAAATATGTTTATTCAGAAATGTACTTTATATGTTTTATGTCTTAACTAGCTATCCCACTTATAATTACTTCATTTTATTTAAGTTTTGAGTAAAAAACGTATTAACCCTTTATGCCCTACAATATTTACATACATAGAGGCACGCCTGGTTTTTGGTGGCATAACTTACTCTCCGTTTTTCATTCACGCTTTTCGTGATGTATAGATGTCTTTAACCTGGTCTTTCTCCATAACGTCTCTGTTTTGTTCACAGAACTGTCACTCTACCAACCGTCTTATTTTAAACGCCCTTCATTCAGTGAAAACGAGTTAGGTACTCCATTCCTTTATTTCAATTTGGATAACTGACTAAGAAATCAGCTACACATTTATAATATTAATTGGGAAATTAAAGATCAATACTGCCGTTATACTAATTTGGGAATCATGGTTAGCTTTAAATACAATACGCATTTAATGACTTGCCCGTGACAGCTATTAAATTTTTCATATCGTTGGGACTTTTAGTGTACCTACTGGTTAATGGCACGGTGACATTATTTATGTTCATAGTTACATGTTAATCAAATTCTGAGAAATAGTCTTACAGAAGAAATGGTAAAGTTGTATAATCACATTTTGTTATAGTATTTTGTATATTTTCCACATATATTAAAGTTACTCTAATATTTTACTTAATAAAAATGCTCTCATTTTGATAAAAAGCAAATTTTTTATGAATATAGTTCATAAAAAAATTTCTTTTATATTTTTGTAAATGGGTGAAACTAGTTTTTGAAGTAGATAATGAAGAAAGTAACTGTAGGCACTTATATATAAAGAGTCGCGTGAATAGCGCGCTTCAAATTGGATTTAGTCTGAAACTTAGCCGAGGTACTCTGCCAGATAGCTCAAGTGCTTGCTCTATTAGTATCAGCTTATTTAGGCGAAATTTATATTATAACTTAATATTTGGTTCAAAGATTAGATGTAGTTCAAAGAACTACAAAGACGATGCTGTGGTAAGAAATGAAAAAGACCAAGACCACATCTTTAATTTAAAAGGGCTGAAAATAAGTTCGTAAATTGTATATCACAGCGCGAGTCTAAGTGGCATTTAAAACCAGTTAAAGTAAAAAATAAACTCAAACATAACTTATAAAAATATATCTAAATAATAATACTACGTACCAATTTGAATGTGATGGGAGAGTCGAGTGTAGAGTCCATATATCTAGAAAGGCAAGACAATAGACTATAGCAGTGACTACATTTCATCCGATAATTGTAGAGGGCGCGTGAGTCGATCGTCGATGCGCAAGCGCCCCGAACGGCAGCTAAACGCCATTTTGTTATTAGGGCTGCGATTCATCGATAACGTTTGGAATAATTTATTATATCGATACTTCAAGTCATGCGTGCAATTTATTATTTAGTTTAGATTTTACAAATAAGGTTCACATTAACATTTAAACGATTACATCTATCTCTTAATTGTCAAATGAGGTAGATTTATTGATTAGAGTAACGTAATAATTTAGTAATTTAGACAGGTGGAAATATCTTTTGTCTGTGTTGAATAATATATTAATGTGTATTTAAATTTCTAACCTAGAATTAGATATATTGTCGACATTGGTACAACAAAGACAAACTACTTAAAAAGTACTTTTGACAATGAAATATACAATCTACATTAGCTATGCGGAAATATAAAGTTAATAATGAGAATACTTGAGATTACACCGTAAACTTTAAAAATACGCTGCACTGATACATCACTATTCCGAGGAAACGGGCCGTTAAAAATATTTAATTTTGTTGGCGCGTAACCCGTAATTATCTGTTACATAGTTATTCACGATCCACCGGCTGTGAGTAAATCCACTGTTCAATTGGTTTGGAAATGTTTACAGAAATGTACAGGGCGGCTTGTTGCTCTGTTTGTCAATTATAGCCTCTTGGTTATTCAAATTAATTACCTGCGACTTGTACAACCGAATCACGTTTATTCAGTATACTCTTGGATTTACTAGTCATACCTCAAAAGGCTGCATTGATAGCTATGCTACAACTCTACCTACTACTAATATCGATTCAATTCAGCTATTTTTTGCATTGTAACCTATAAATCGATTTAATTAATTCTATAATTGCTTGAGTATACTAGAAACATTTTTGAAAAAGTTTTTCCTACGTTATTTCATTAGGATTGATGGCTTACTAAAACCAATTAGAAATTCTGGAACCTGTTTGCAGGTTTAGAACAAGTGTGAGAACTTGAATTATTCTTCATCAAAAAAGGCGAGCCCTCCTTATCCCTTTAGTAATAAGCCTATTCAATAAAATAATTCACTTAAGTGAAGGGGTCGGAGTTTTTGTGAGGCTTAATATGCGAAAGTTTGAATTCTGGCAAAGAATAAACGATCTTAGCTATTGAACAATGACCTTGGGAAACTGTTCAGGTTAATGACATTAAGCTTTATGGTAAAATATGTTCACGTTAAAATTTATCACTTCATTCTTAATATGTCATCTTTTCTAATTATTTTAAGTAATTAGTGTAATGAATTAGTGCTTATTTTTAAAGGCCTATAGATTTGATATATATTTACAAAGTAAAATACAGGTATAGAAACCCAAAAGGTGATACTATTCCCAGAAAAGTTCTGATGTAATGCTCGATAAGTTTATTTATGCAGGAGCTGAAGCATGTTTTCTTTGTTGTATTATGTTTAAGTAAACCTGTTTCGTGTACTATAGGTACGTATACTATTCAGGCTTATAAAAGCTAAACGTAAAATCTAATCAACTTTAAATCTCGTCTTACCGGGTAGCACAAGAAAGTTGGGACGAACGAAATAAAAAAAACTAAATACAATAAATGTTAACAAAACAACTTGCACTTGGCCCTTTTTTTCACCACGGAGCTCACCGTTTGTAGAAACCGTTACCTGAGACAGGTAGAGCTTATTTTAATTTAACGTTTACCTTTTTAAATAGAGCTCGATCTAAGGCAGAGTTACGCACTTGGCTCTTGCATTAAACTTGATTCATCAATTAATTAATTCAAAATGGGATAAATTAATTTTAACTAAGCTCATTATAACCTTGACAAGTGATTAATCGCAGAAATTGCAGTCTCTTGATTCATCTAATCTAGGCAAATGTGTGATTTACATATGTATATCCAATAAACGTACTTACTTATTATTATAATAATGATATATATTATCGGGCTGTAACCGAATCACAAATGGAAAGACCTTTTAGTACATAATACGGTTTTTATTAATTTCATAACACATTTATGTAGCATAAAAATAAAGATTGTGATATTTTATTTTCTTATCTTTTAGATATCAGTTAGTCAGGCAGTGTAACATGCTCTCAACCTAATAAATATCTTCCATGTTTATGTATAAACTTAACAAACAGGTTTGATGCTCGACGCCAGAAGAAATCAATTTTAAAACGCTCGTAAAATTATAAATATTTTGCAAAATAATCATTTATACACAGTGTCTACATGCCAGAAAAGTAGACTGCGATTTGAGACGGACGCAATGACGTTGACTCGGAAATAAATCAGGAGGACATTTACGATATAGCTTCATTTGAACTATAAATAATTACAAGTTCAGCCTCAGCCCCAGCAGACGTTAAATCAAAACAATTTATGTATTAGTATGTTTCTAACTTATATAGCTATTAAACAATACGACTAAGTTCTCTAGCGTCAATCATATTTGTAATTAAAGTAAGATTATATTTTACCTTGGTTATCGCTTTGTTCACAAACAGCAAAATGGAATTCGGACATTCATACAATATTGACAGCTTCTTTTTGTATACCTGTTAAAAGGAAGTGGAACATTTCGATCGTTTCAGATGCGCTTTGTTAAAAGTTACGTCTATTGGTTCATTGAGGATTTGCACCGTGACAAAAGTCATCACACAAAAGACACGCACTGAGAATTCTATTATGTCTGTCTTACTCAGCTGTATGAAATGCAGGTACAGTTTGTGGCGCGGAACAATGTTTGTTCCAACGTTGGGGCCAGGTCCGCGTGGCATCCGCCGCTCATCCTTACGTAGCTCGCGGCTATAAAGGTGCGCCATAAAACGGGTCTCATTTTATGACCATTTGACGAAGTTATATACGTTTTTGAAGCCATTTCTTAGCCGGGCCGACCATTGTGGCTGCGTGACCACTTCGCTGAGTCTCCGTGCCATTCTTATTATTCTAAAAGTATTACGCTATTGCGAGGGAATGGATTTTTAGCTCAAATTTCTTTGAGATCTCCTTATAGATTTTATTGTAAGATCTAATACTGCTGTCAGATAATCAGTTTAGGTTAATTCGTTTAGGAATCGTGCTGGCAGAGAGTAAGGGCCCGGGCTATCGCAGAGGAAATCTGCAATCTCGACAATGCTGTATCAATATTCATGCTTACGGTCGCGACCCCTCCTATTTGCATAACTGCGCAATGCATTCTCTCGGTTGCAACTGTTCTATTGTTTTATGATCTAAATGACCACGCGATATAGGGCCAGTCACGATAATCATGTATGTTAATATGTATATGCATGTTCAAGACTTGCACTACATTGTAACCCGAAATTTTGCATTAGAATATAAATAAACAAAACAGAATTTACAATATTTGCTTAGAGATGTTGCAACGGTATACAAATAACGTGCATGCATGTCTATCGATCTGCGTTGTGGTTTATTCAATCTGTAACACTCGATTACTAGACAAAACTATTGATTGTCTTGGTATTGACAATTACAACAATTAGTAATTGTGCACGCTCCATTCGATTTGTGTATGGTAGGCAGCAGATATGGAATCTGTGTTGTATGAAACAATTTTAATAGAAAAACCGGTTTAGTATGAACTTGCCTCTTAGACCACTTAGTTCTCTAGAAACACTTTCCTACATTAATGCTTTGGTGATGTAACATTACGTAAGCTTTAATAGTAACAAATATTCACATTATAAGTGTTTGAAAACTATGCTACGATTGTCGTATTTGTCTATGTACGTTTTCTGAACCTTAAGAAAATGTAAGAAGCCACTTGCAGATTGGTTGTAATATATTTATTATGGTTGCAGTTTAATACATTTTAATTTTGTTACATTTCTTTGCATTCAACATTGCTGCTTTGGTTGCTGTCAAAAGCAACCAATAGGTACTTATATTAGTTAAAGAGTACATAGGAAACAATAACATTAATGTGTGATCTTCGATACTATCTACTATTTTCCTTAAGGGAATGTTCATTTTATAACATAGCACTATAAGCTTTCGTTACTTTCAGGCTTTCATGACACGTTCAAACCACCCTAGTTTATTTAAGTATTGGTAAGTTTACAAGTCTTAGAAAACCAGCCATAATAAATATTAAATTAAAATAAGTAATAAAAGATCTTTTGTGTGCGGCCACCGGTGTGTTACTGTGACACAATAGGCTAATGTGTATAAAAGTATTTTTATATTGTAACTGTTAAAGCAAGTAATAAAATTATAATAATGCGTTTTGTTTTATTTCAGGTAAACATTGCAATAGCAAGGACTATATCTCTATCTCTGATATGTAAGTAATTAATCTGTTATGTCTTTTATATAACTGCGGTATTCCAGTGCATGAGAAAAATATCTTTTATTACCACCGAGGCCAGCTCGTAAGTGTGTTTAGATCAATAAAAATGACAAGTAGAAGCGAAACTACAGATAACTTCCACTAAGCCTTTTAATAGCGGCCTCTCGGTCATAAATTATGTTTAATGACCACTAAAATAAAATAAATTGGAAAATACGACGTACCACAGTACAAATAAAAGAATGTTTCCCTTTACTAAACCTAAACGTATATGTTAAACGATAGAGATATTAAGTTATAAACAAATTTTAAAAGCACTCGCGGCGGCGCTTGTCAGTGCGCTCTGAGCAAAAATCTGCCGTGATGTGTTAATTAAAATTAATTTTCTAATTATTTATTTATTAGTTTAAATAATTTATTAATGTTAATTACATACAATAAAGTAAATATTCCAATATATTCTGTAGCAAAAACGGCATTCGGCTAATTGGCCTGTCTTAAAACATTAAGATGGTGATAAACCAAAATAGCGCCTTTGATCAGTCATAGGATTTACTGAGTCACGCAATATACAGCCGCTTTTGTGTTATTTTACTTTGTAACAAAAGAAGATATGGCAATTTATTTTATATAGCGGACCTAGGGCAACCATTTTCATTTTTAGATGATATTCAAAGTACTAAGGTAAATAATATTGACAAACACATAAAAGTAAATTTGGTTTCAACACTTACTTCACAAATATTTTCATCCTGTGATGACAGCTAATCAACCTTGTGTACATAAAATATCTCAAACCTGTTTTATAGTGCTTTAATCATATCAATCATTGTTGTTTTACTACTCGCTAAAAATTTTCATGGGTAAGAGATAATTATGTAATATATAAAAATATAATAACAGGATATAATTTTAGTGTTCTATAGACAATATATATATGTATATGTGTCACTACCGTAAATGCACAATTAACAAAAAGTAGAATTAAGTATTTGTAGATATAATTATATATATTCGAATAACAACAGACAAGAAAGACCTTCAAAAGCATGCGACGATAATGGTAACATTATTAATATAACGTATGTTCATAGTTATATTATAATAATTGATTTTCTAATATTGTATTGGTCACTTTATTTACTCTATTTTAGACATGATAACTACTTAAGCCAAAATTATATGTTCTAAAGCTCATTAAAAATCTCAAAAAAAAATGCAATCGTCTCACAAAAATATATTATCAACTAAGATTTTTAACGTAATTGTTACGTTAGCGAAAGTCAGCGCAGAAAACTGACAAATGTGCTGACCTTTCGATGGTATGAGTATGCACGTTTGTGGTGCTGAATACCTTTCTCATAATTATATCACGGGACCAAGATATGGACAAAGAAATTACTTGCTAGGCAACAAGCACTGTAAATAACGGAAACAATATTAATAACCGTTTGTTCACGGATTATATTGATCCATAAATAAATATCTCAATTTATTCGTTAATCCTAACTAATATTACAACTGCGAATGTGAGTTTGTTTGTTACGCTTTCAAGCCTTTACTTGACCAATCATCATGAAATTTTGCATAGGTGTTGTCAGGGACATAAACGGACAAAGGCAGAGATAGCTTGTATCACATAAAGCTAATTTTAAGCGAGCATATTTTCATCATCATATTATTTATGGTTTTAGAGATGAAAATCAGACGTTCTGCTTGCTCTTTACCTAACTGGAGCAGGGCCAGAACGGCGTAAAAATTATATTGAATCACGATTCCGAGTTTAGCTTTGATAAGGGTCAAAGATTCTTTTATCATAGAAAAAATTACCGTACAAAAGTACTCATCAGTATTATATACAAAACTTACAAAAACATTGTATCTAAAAGTTATTCACGTTATGCTCACAGACAGTACAATGCAGATAAGTTATGGGAATTGCCGCATTGGCTTCATAAACATTGCTTAATTCACTCGGAGACTGAGAAATGATCTAATGTTAGACCGTTTTAGACAACGAGTACTTATGAGGACATTGACAAGGATCGCAGGCGTAACGACGGCGATAACCTCGCGACCCGACTCAACAGCTCGTAATGAAAATGTAAACCTTATTATATGGTCGCAGGTATCCGTGCGTGGGCCCTAACTGTATTATTGAATAATTATGTTATCTAACTCACAATGAACCGAACGATTCACAATGACCTACCACTGGGAAATTAAAACGCTTCAAACAATACGTCGCGGTTAGATCGAGCTTTTTGGCAATATGGTAAATGTACTGTTACGATAACAAATTTGGAATAACCCGAGTACCACATAGAGAATTTTTGCCCTATCAATTTGTATTATTATATCTTTATTATTTTTATGACGAATTATAAGTTAGTGATCTGCTATTTGCCCTATGTTCTATGTTAAAATGCTAATTATTGAAAATATTTAGGTTTAGATATCCATCCATATAAGGTTTCTATCTAAAACTAACGGCATGTACTACTTATGGCTAAATTATGAGGACGCTGCTTTAGATCTCACTGAGTATTGTTTTTAGATTACTTTTATTTAATATGTGAATGATTATATATCTCTAGTCACATTACATTAACAGCAATATTCTTGCGCCTGCCTAACATAAGTTTAAGTTGTAATGCTATTTATTTTAACAGGTGAGATAATAAAACTTAAGACTAATTTACACGTAAGTGTAATGTATTAGTTATCTTACCAATAATGCACATACTTAAGTTTTATTTATGTGTTAACGGTTATTTGTAAATTCTATTCGCGCGTACATACGCGTGTGGGATTATTATGAAACTCTGATCGTGGAGTCTGCCTGCGACATTTATACGATATTACTGCTCAGAATAACCAATTTATATTCAACATGTAATCTTCTAATGCCAAAAATGTAAATACATTTATTTCGGAAGAAAAAAGTCACAAGCATTACATTATTCACGCGATATAAACTACAAAAGCCTGATATGCAATCGTGTAAATGCCGCTATAATTTTCATTTAGAAAAAGTGTAGAATCTCTTAATTAAACACGAGTCGTTGCGGATTCTCGTACATTCCTCAAATTCCGCGGAGAGTTTATGTCCACAGGGGTCAACGGTATCTTTACCCATCAAGGCATTAAAAAACTTGCCTAGATAGTATAGAGCGGCGACAGTTAAGTTTCCAGAAAACATCGGCCATTTTTAATTAGTGCCTATGTACACGGAGCACTATTAAAGCAAGATAATAAATTAACACTTGACATATCCATCAAGTTATCCATTTACAAGCTATTGTGAGCATGTAGATATGCAGGCACGCGGTGGGCTTCAGATATTTTTTTTTCGAAATTGTACTAGTTCTACCAGTTACATCGCGATTTATTTGAAGTTTTTTTTCATTTGCGGGCCTTTTGATCGTTTTTTGCTTGTAGTACTTTGCAAGTGATGACCGTTTGAATTATTGGTGTAATTCACATGAATTGTATACTCGAGATGTTTAGAGAAATAGACGTATATTAAGTGTTGATAGTAAGCCATTAATCTTAGTAATATTAATGTTGCAATTTGCTTTACCGTATGTACTTAACTATAGTTTACGTATATTGTTATAAATTCATACTCAGTACTTAAGCAGCAATAGTCAAGTAAAGAAAGTTGCCAAATAAAATGTTTCATACAAACACTGCACCCTTTAACATTTAAATCAGAAAGTTAATTACTCGTTTTAATAATTAAGGAAATAATCTATATGGATACCTCAATAGTATTAATGTCTCATTAAACTATTGAGTCGCAGCGGCACACCGGTGGCCAGATACAATATATTTTTAATTATGCCTAGTATTCTAAGACTTGACAGAGAGATATCCTAAGAGGGGTTTAGTCTGCTAATTTCAATCTGGCTGTAACGATAAGCTGTCTAAATGAGGGCGATTTATTATAAAATCATTCTTATTATACAGGGTGATTTTGAAATCGTGTAATTCCTTTTAACCACGCATTCTACTGGTGATATAGAATAACCCTGACCATATTTTTTCTTTATTAAAATAATGGTTTCGGCAAAATTAGAGTACAGATTTTTTTCATGAAATGATTTCAAATAGTCATATTTTAACCACCTGACACAATCTTAAGATTTTGCTAATTTAAAAATAATAACATAACAATAACCGATGTCGTAAATAATAGGGGGCAATAAAAAGGACCGCCCGTTATTATTTACGACATTAATTATTAATATGTTTTTTTATTTTAATTAGTAAAAAATTAAAATTGCCTCGGTTGGTTAACATATGACTATCTGACACCATTCCAAGAAAAAAACGGAACATACATTTTTCAAAAAAAATAATTCTAATTAAATAAAAATATGGTCATGGTTATTCTATATCACCAGTAGAATGCGTGGTTAAAAGGAATTACACGATTTCAAAATCACCCTGTATATGTAGATATATATTTGATCAGTAATCCAATTTACTTAAGAATAGAATTTGAATGTGAATTCTGGTCCTACATTCAGCTTACAATGGAATAAATAAATGGCTGGCCAAGAAAATAGACGTCCACGTGTTACCGTTATTATTATATCAAATAATTTAATAGTATATCTATCGACATTGCTATTTCACTTTAGACGTAGGCTCAGCTACCTGCTAAGCCTTGTATCAGACGTCTTAAGTCTGAGACTATTAACCTGGTTTTAAAGACTGATGTTTTAATCAGTAATCGGAATATTCAAGCGTGTTGAGTGGTTGAAAATCGAATGTGCTTATGAAAAGCAACAACGCCGCTAAAGTTGTATTTCTTTATTATGATATTCTGTTATGACTTTTAAAATTGACTTATTTGGTCTGTAGTACCTATAAAAGATACAAAGAGAATATAAAGATAGTCATTGGTGATTAGACGTTTGTCACTGGTCGTTTGGCTGCAGTACAGAGTACGGAGGCATTACTAAAGCATTCTTGAATTTAGTATCCACTGCTTAAAACATGACAGTACACTTAAGATATCAAGTTAAACACCCTTATAGTGTTCTTATGACCGTGGCTGTTGAAACGCAACTAATTTTCAAGGAAAGTCTTAATATAAATAGTCATAGACTGAGCAGTAAACTCCTCCACCCTATTAAAGAGTGTAGCTTAAATATTATCATAATAAATTTAAACTATTTTGCACAAATCTAACTCTGGTTTATTATTGTCAAATTTTAAATTATTATAAAATCGTCTCTAGCTGGGGTCCATAATTAAGAAATGTGTTTCACCCGTTCTCAGTCGTTATTATTTTTGCCTGTACACAATATCGGATGTGCGTGCAATACAGATCTTATTCTCTATAAATTCTAAATCCTATAATTTATACATTAAATCATAAAACGTTTTATTCTTTCGATATATTCTAGTGTACAATTATTCTAGTACAAAATAGAGTAAGTACGACATAGCAACACTAGGCGGCAGCCACAATATTTTGAAGTATCCCATCACATAATAAGACAAAGGATGGTCATGCATAAGTATTGAAAGGACATAATAGCATTGTCGTTATAAATCACGTGGAGATATTGATCGTAAATAAAGTTGCGATTTATGACAAAACAGAGATATCTCGCGGCGTTAGGGCCTTGTGTAAGGTTCTACGAATACATGGAGATAGCCTTTGCTCTCCTTGATGGAAATGTCAGCTCTCAACTTAATAAATGTACATAGTTGAATATTCACTCCGCTGTGAAATAACTTATGTAGGTATATATCGTATTTGTTTATCACTAATGTTCGTAGTAGGCATTAAACTGTTTGTATTCAAGATGTCAATATTCATTGTTATCGAGATAAAAAAGAATGGCCTGTTGGTTCTATGGATCTTTTGATATGCTTGACTAATATTCTAATGAGTAATTTTTTTAACATTATACCTAGTGTTTTTACAAATCCAAATATAGTATTCTTTGTTAAGATTTGTATTTATTATCGTAGATAGACTAAAAAGTTAAATAATACTTTTTTGATAAATTAGTGTGAGAGTGACAGTTGAAAAGCAACCAATACACCGGAGTAAATCTAAATATATTGAATGTAAATTCTGTATGAATTTTGTAAATATAAGATTATAATATATTGATTAATTTGTCGTTTTACGCGAGGAAAACTGACTTGCTTTTAAATTCATCAGGATTTATTACTTATAGTTAAGTAATGCTTATTCCTGTGTCTAGATTCGTGGAATGAATAAAATCGCAACCTGCAATTGTCAAGCATAAATCCCTTTTTTTAATTTTCTATTTTATTTTGACTCTATTTACGTGGTTTATTCTATTTTTTATATTCCAGGTATATTAAATAAAATATAACGTTTGTAGAGCGCAGAGGCTAAAATTAGACATATCGAGATGGTAGCACATTAAAATCCAACGTGGAAAATCTCCAAGTATGATTTGTGTTCAATGTTTGTAAAAATACAAAATTACTCAGTTATCAAATAGACAGTCAAACAAATACTTGCCTCATAAAGATACACAGGTCTCCTAGTACACGTTTATTAAAAATATCTGCATTGAACTAATGAATATTGGAGAAAGCCATGTCAAATACTCTTAGAATTACTAAATATATAAACAGACAAAAATATTAACATTAGTTGTATTTTAAACTAGCAGCTTATCCAAGAAATAATAACCTCACCGTACGCTGACAAAAGGAAGGTTTCAGAAAAGGATTATATTTCTATCAAGTGAATTGACAGCACCCACCCGTTCACAGAGGTGATTAAAGCAATATTCTCTCTGTCTCGGCCATACATTGTAGCGCAGTGAGATCTCCAACGTGGGATAATTATAATAGAGTGTTCGTAAATACGTTGTAAATAACAGGCAGTTCTAATAAATATATCACGATACCTACTATACCATTACAAAATCTTAACATTGATCATGCTTGTTTTTGCTCTTCAGTAATTAAGGTTTTATAGGTATAATAACCGTTACACTACTACTAATATTAAACTTGACAAATCTTTAAGCTAATTAAATTATTTAAAACGGGGAGACTATGCCTCTCCCCGTGACCATGACTGCTGAAAAGCAACTGAAACGTCGGGGAAAGTGTAAACTTAAATATAAATAGCTTTATAATTTAATAAGCTAAAATTAGTCAAGTTTGATAGTAGTAGTAGTGTAACAGTTCTAAATTATGTAATAAACTGTCAAATAATCAACGCGATAAAATCCGTATATAGTTGTTTCATTTCAATGAATTAAGGTTGTACTTTTCATTAAAAACTTTCTACCAATATTCATTATTATTTGTGACTATACGCATTGTTAGTGGCTGTTTGACATAGTATTTTTATTACAAGCTTAAAAACTACATGGAAAACATAATATATAGACAAAAGTAAATAATATAACCCGTCAATGCTTATTAATAATACTTATTTTTCCTTTTTCCGGAGTAGTATGCAGAAAGTTCTTCTTTGTCTACATATATGTATGGTGTGTACCGCTGTTAAGTGAACCCGGGTCGAATAGCTATTTGTGAATCAAGCAAAGGAGCTTGTTAGAAAAACCATAAACAGTCATAAATGAACAGAAGCTAAAGCCGATAATATCAGTGATCAAGCCATGTAATGTTCGTAATGAAGTCTTGTTATTACAATGTTAAATAACAGCTAACACTAAGTCTCACTTGACACAATTGCTGTGTCCTAGCGAGTTACAAGTTAATAAATAAAATGGTATGGAGTATTCGCATTTAAATCACACTCTGTGTATGGAGATGAGGATGTTTAATACACCCTTTAATTGATATGTTGCGTGCTGAGTTATAGTATCTGATCTCTAGCCAGGCGTGTTCCTCCGGCAATTCTATTGGGCAATTTATTTATATTGATTCCCATACCATTTCCTATCTAGCTTGAGATAGCTCATTGCTACTTTATGTATTGCCACTAAAGGCTGATATAATAATTTATTTAATATGTTGATGAATTATTTATTTAAGTAGCGCGATAACATGAACAAATTTTAATAGTCGCTTACCTGCTTAACTTTATTGAGAGCAAAGTTTTATAATACAAACTAGAATTTCGAGATTTTCTACTTAAAAAAAAAATGTATAGAACCTCAAGACCGATACTTGTGTGTACACTAACGCTACTAAAGCCGATATAATATATCTTTATTAAAAAGTTATTTTATTGTAAAATGTTTATAATTGATGAATGTAACTTGCAAAAGTTGCAAAGTTTATTATACTCACAATTAATTAACATAGTCAACTATATAACGGTCCTACGTAACACCTGCGGTTTCGAGAAATTTAACCGAACAACATGTTATAGTGAATGTGAGTGTTAACTGTCTTTATAAACCTGATATGGGTTTGTACAGGAAAGAATTTAGGAAGTGAATCAATCTTAACTGACAGACTCTATTAGTAAAAGTCACACAATGAGCTAGAATAGCCATTTAAATGTCAATCTTTATAACAACCAATAGGTTGTTATAAAGATTTAGCTAAGCTTGCGTGTTGTATTTGATTAATATAGTAAATAATAAACATAATATTTTGATAAATATCGATTATTTTAAAATTAAGTACAATATAAATTGAATACATTAATTATAAAGCGTTTGAATAAAAATTAATAAGACATAAAATTTTAGGCATTGCTATTAAAATATCCGACATATAAGTGTGTCCTGACAAAATTAGACGTCGCCTATTGTTTTTAAAATGATGTAGAATTGAAACTCCCACCAAAATCAATCTACAATTCATAAGTTAACTCTCAACGCGTAAAAACACAAGAATAAATAAAACATTAGTATCTATCATTAGGATAATATTTCAATAATTACCAATATCGTTTCGCATTTAATGTTCATCTTCTAGAAAATCGCCATTTTGGATGTAATGAACTGGACCAATTTATTGGCTTATATAGTGTCTATATATTAATTTTATGCATCGTATCTAGACAAGAACATAAGATGTTGGTCGTTAGATTGCTGTGAGGTCACAACAAACACGGCTTTTTTAAGCTTGTAGATAATTTATTCAGAACATTGTTCGGCGGTTAAGCGACCAATTTGTCATGGACAAATTCTCTGTTTAGTTATACCCACCGTGGGTACCTACCCGCTGCGTCGGTGTGTTCTTGAATAATTGTTACATATACTTACATATTTGATGAACACTTGCTGCCTTACTCCTCACTTCATCATTTTTATATTGTGACTAAATTGCTTTTATAAAGTGACCAATTTATCATAGCTTATTCATAATCTGTAATAATTATTTTCTTTCTGGCAATGCGCTTAACTTTACATCAATTGAGCAATTCTAATATTTTAAAATATCTATATTTACATGTATCAAATAATTGAATCGTGTATAAGATAATAATATAATCTTTATTCAAACGTTTTCTACTCTGATGATGTTATTATACTAATACCAGTTCTTTAAAAACGGCTATTAGGCCAATTTCACACGGCACGCCTGTTTGTGCGGACTAGCGGTGAAACACTCCAACCAACAAGAACTTAATAAACTTTGTTTTAAAATAGTCTTGAAACTGCCGTACTAGCTGTGTAGTTTGTAGAGTTTACACATGTTTGTAGATAGAGAACTGTGATCTTTCTAATTTTCTGTCCAATGTATTGGCTCATGGTCGATAAAATTCGAGGATATAAGTAATAGTTACTAAAACTAAAAACACGCTTTATTAAAAAAAAAAAACAAACTAAAAATAGAAAATAATTTAATAATTTTAATGTAAAAAAGCGTTGGGTTATCAAAATATTTTAGAAAGCGCTTATTAACTACTTTTTAGTTTGGCTTTTTTAATAAAGCGTGTTTTTTAGTTGTTTTAAACTATTATAATTTTTTATATTCTAGATTATTGTATTATCGTCGGTCCTCGATAAGTGTGCAAAGTTTCAAATCAATCCGTCAGTTTGAAAGGGGTAAAAATCACGTTCAAAGATTCCGTTACATAGATTCATAGATACATACATACCAAGTTAATAAAAGCGTGTTAAAATAGTTTACTTTGAATACAGTTACAGATATAAGTGATATAGAATTTAATATTTAGGTATTTTAATCAACGTGCAGTTTTAATTAAATATTAACATTATCTTATTGCATAACCCTTTTGTTTACCGAAAATCGTGCTCTCCACTCTATGTGGCTACAGTCGACAAACAATCATGCAATATTATGTAAGTTTTATCGTATATTACTATTACTAGTGTGAACCAATACAAACTCCCGCACTAGTCTTCCAGTCCTGTGTGGCCGGGGCTTTCTAACAATTAATTTAACGGACACAAAGTAACCACAAAGTACACCTAGACGTATCCTTGTGAGTGAGCTTCGAACCCACAACTTACTATTCTGGGCTTGGGCTATCTCTGCAGCCAAAAATAAAGTGTTAAGAACGGCATTGCAATCTGTCTGGCAAATTACAAATTTCGGATTATAACTTAACAGTATAAAGGAAAATGGGTTTTTGTGCGTACATAAAATACTAACACTGGTTAGTATCCCCAGCAAGTGCTCTTCAGTTCGATGCAAACTACATTTTAATGATATTATAGGATAGGAACGGACAGTCCGCTCAAAAAACCTATTTACAATCGCGGCGATGTTCGGCTCGGTGTGGAAATCACCTTATCTAATGCTAGTAAACGAACGTTAAGGTCAGAGCTGGCAGCAATGAACTTGGAAGTGTCTCTCTAAGTGGATTAATGAAAAGAAGTATAAATATATCGAAACATTATACTCAGGCACATGAATAGCTCTTATCTACAGCGTAAGAATGCCAATAGCGTGAGAACTGGCTGTGTCCACTTCCAAATTATTCTGACTACGTTCGATCCACGTCCTTGATGCGTGACCGGTTACTAAATCAGCAAACAATACAGTAGAACGTGTGTATTATTTTACTTCGCACGTCGCCGATGCCAGTCTACCTATTATCTATAAAAATGCTGTCGCGATTCGCGATGGCACTTGTGGGTTATGAAAGTGCATCGTGCTCTATTGTCTGCGTTTTCCTTTAGTTTATCATTTTACATTGCTCTATAGAACTCATTAAACTTATACTTAAATACGATATTTGTGGTTGTTAGGTTAAAAATGGAATTAAAGCGTATAATTTTATACGATCAATTAACAAATTATAGGTGTGCGACATAGGGTCATCGACCTTTATAAATACTTAACTCACACATGTAATAATTTATTGACCATATTCAAATGGCCCTGTATTTATTATATTTTGAGGAAAGAATATAAGTAATAGTGGTGGCGATTAAAAGGAACAAACGAATATAGCACGTGAATCGAAGTTAAACGATTAAGACGAATAAGCCGTATCGAATTCGATTATGGGTCGACGCGGGCGCGGTGTCGGCGCGGCGCGCTCCGGCCAGCTCCCGATGACAGAATCGAGAATGCGATTTAAGATTTTGAGAGGGCTATGTGTACGTATAATTAGCCGGAGTACGGAAGCCGGGTAGTTAGTGCGAGGGGCGGGTTGTCCTCGTAACGATAAATCATAAGTGCGCAGGAGTCGCTGGGCGGACGATGGGCGGAGCGAGTGATTTTTAAACGGTTTTTTGAGTTTCGCGACGGCCAATGCACGAGTAATTCGGGCATCCTTTTCTGGCGCCTCGATATGGCGACACTTTTTCGTTAATTAGGAGAACCATGATTACGACTAATTTGCCGGACAACGAACCCAATAACAAAAAGTGGTATTCAATTAAAACAATACCTATCCAAAACGAAACTTGTGAAAGTCTAATAAAAATAAAACTTCGTCTCCGCCAGAGAGTACTTTTCGAATAAGAGATTCTTGCACAGCCACCGTAAAGCGATCGCTTCCCGATTTTTTGGGTGACGTTGTCACCCTATAGCTACTAATTAATACCCCGACGTCGGTCGCGAGCACAGGTACGCTTCGCTCTGTATTTGTGCTCGCATGCTGCTTTTTGTACCGCACCGTCTCTATTGTTCTCTGTCGGATCACATGATGTCGCTCTTAATTCCTTCTCACTGCCTCATGAGCTCTGAATACTGATCGAAGGACTGTGACATATACAGCTTGTACTTATAACTACAATAATCTCCCGACATGTCGGCTTCGCACATACAAAAAAACATTTGTCCTTATTTTGATCATATTAATTGAGCTTACAGGATATTAAACTGTTGTTATTAGTCATTAACTTGGAATAATTAGGTACGATGTTAAATGCATATAAACGAATGTTAGGACGCGCAGTTATGTGCTTATTACGACGGCTTATCTAGTAAAATAATGTATTTTAAAGGTACACTTATTAGGTATGTAGATATTTACAAACACATACGTTTTACTCTATTTGTATTCAAGCAATAAGATAAACGTTTCTTTTTAAAGTTAATGTTTTATACCAGTTCTTAGCCGGGCCTATTTATAGTCACAGAAAAAGTTATAATTGTTATCAGTTCATCAAACGAACACGTATAAGGTGAGTGTCGGTTTGAGTGAGGTGGAGTATCGTTTCGTGAACTTGATACGCGATAAATTAAAAGAGCGGATCAAAATAAACATTCCCTACCCTGATAGAGATACAAAATATCATATTATTTAAGACGCGAGGCAATATTTAAAATACCTCATAACAACTAGTGATCACCGGGGGCGTCACTATCTACATATTTATACCAGATACAATTCAAAACCAGTTTGTTCTCGCCACTCGATTCTAACAAGAATTTGGACTCATACAAAAATAAACACTGTCCACGAAACATGAGAAAGGTAGTAACATCATATTAAAACGTTCGCTAACTCAATCTTAGTCTAAAATAAAAGTGGCTAAGATTCGTTTTTGGTCAAACAGAAGTGCGCGTAGTTAGATCAAAATAAAGCTGGAAATGAAAAGCTATATAGCAGTATTTATTATGACATCCGACAGTAAAGTACAAAATTGATTTTATCGAGCCTCACCAACATGCATAGTTTAAATTTCTCCACAGCTCTGTTAGACCATGTTGTAGTAGGGTAATTACTTCCATGCTATTAATTAAAATTTAATTTAGGTAACCGTATTTGAATAACGATATTGTAGGCTGTAATGTATGGTAGATCTGAGGGCATGCCACTACATTAATCGCCTGGGAACAGCGGCCGCGGCTGCTGGCCTGCTGGCCGACCCGTCCTTGTTGTGACAGACGGACTGCACTCAACAATTTATATACATTCTCACACGCAAAAAATCCTATTAATAATCATTAAAGATAAATTAAACCTTATTGAGTTTTTGTCCACAGTTTTTAGCTTACAAGTTTTCAACAACGTTTTAGAGTGCCTTAACGAAGCAAAACCTCCATACATCCAAACATTTGATTATTTGTTAATTGAACTTGTTTAGTGTAATGTATAATTGTTTAGTTAAATTTTTTATTGTTGGCGTCATTTTGCCTCACAGATAATCTAAATACTAACGAAACCAGCATTAGTTGGCAATTCAAGCAGAATTGCCTACTAACGCTGGTTTCATTTCTAAATGCTGGTTTCATTAAAATAATTAAGGAAACTTAAACACAAATATTAGAATGAAATATTATTTATAAAGATATTTGTAGCCTATCATGAATCATGTATTCATTCACAACCCGCTTATTACTAGAGTTTTTGTCAATCTCTTAGATTACCAGCCAAAGGTTCAAGTAAATAAGGCAATGAGTGCTGCGAACTGTACCTAGTAAGTCAATTTATAATACTAGATATATACAATAGTTACAGTTTTATTAGTATACCCGTTACACTGTTATTCATGTCTATAACTCACGAGCTTTATAGTTAGTTCTTTCAAATATAGCATTCGCATAGACTTGTTCTAAGTGCAGGGTACTCAAAATGCAGCTAGTATTATTAAATTCTAAATTAGCTTTCAGGATAGCGTGACATAAAGTACACTATGGCGAGGTTTACGACAACGGCTAAACATAAGATAAGGGTGCGCTTTTATTCGTCCTGTGTCCCTCTGAGTAATCGTTCAGATAGTTGGTATCTCCGCTTGCAAAGTCCTCGTGATTTTTACAGTCCCTACGAAGCATTAGCGTGTCCATTTTATAGCGTGCACAGACAATACAGTGAAATACGACACTCTTATATATTATGTTGATTGTTATATGAATAGTGCGTCATTAGAACTGGCCATTCAACAACATTACAGAATTTAAAAATGCCTAGTCAAGGATCTTTATAATATAATATATTGACGAAATTGTCGTTGTTGGTTTATTTTTCTTTCACGCAGCAAAAGAGCAAAACTTCGAGGTATTCTTTTTACATATGGACCGGCGAGTAACAAAGGTTTTTATCCACACAATAATGTACCATTACTATGCAAAAAATCTCTAGAACTAAGGTAGGAAGGCACGTGTAAAGTCTAGTTGATAAATATAAATATAGATTAGTTCAATTGTTTTTTAGTACCCAGTAGTTAAATATAACACATAAGCTGATTAGATTTTTTTACTCATCGTTTATAAGTGGACACTTTGATAGGATTAATATAAATGACTATTCAATACCTACAACGAATTATCATCAATTATGCCGGTATCTTTAAATCTTATTTATTTGTTGTTTTCCAGCCTTTACCAATACTCATATGAATAAGAGATTAGAATTTCGGCACGACAAGTTATGCGAGGATAGCTAGTTGTCTTGTTTGCTTTAGAAGGTTAAAGAAAATATGTACAAAACGGCTAATACGCATTGGCAGAAATCCTTACTTCTGTTTTAAATGTGGAAGTTTTACTTAATTTAGGATCATTGTTAAAATATCAAAGAAATTGAAAAGAAAGATTCATGTCCTAGGTTCTCCAAATATCAGAATCTAAAGAGTGAAGGTAGTACAGCTACTACTCAGATAATTTGTAATCAATGATTTCTATCTAGGTTTTTATCCTATAACCAAACTGATTTGAGCAATACCCACTTTTCAATAAAATATAGTACAGTTCAGACGTATTAAGTTGTGCAAATTCAATGATTGCTAAATACCAATAGAGTTCCGATAAATCATTTAAGTTTACTCGCACAAATTCCATAACTCATGCGTTATGTATTTCCAACATTTCGCTGTGGCACGGCAATGCGGGCTATTTTAGTGTAAGGTGGACAATGGCGCTGTACCGGCGGCTCGGCGCGGCGCGGCGCGGCGGCGGCGCGGGCGTGCCACGACGCGCGTACGCACAAAAAAAGAGAAAATCCTCAATAGTCCTCGACGGCCCACACGCCAACCTATGGCCACTCAATCGTTCGTATTCCTCTAGCCGCACATAAAAGCACGCGGAGACGCGCCCGTACTACAACTATATAAATAATATTACCGCAACTTTTTTAATCTCTAATCAGTATAAAATATAATTATTTTTATGTTCTACGCTCAGTTATAAAATAATGACAATAAATAAAGTCTTAAAATGAAATGATGTAACAGTATTTCTTCGATTTCATTTTTTTATAGCTAATAGATGAAGATTTCCTCCGAACGGAACGGTTATTAATAATAAGTTTTAGCAATAATTGTGCTGTTAAGTTTAATTACTGTCCACATTGGGTATAAAAATTCCAAGTATGTCTATCTCAAGGCGGTTCTGTTCCGAAGGGCGCGGGCGCAGGGAATGACACAGCGTTAACGCTCAAGAGATACTTTGATTCTTTAGGAGTTACAGCCAGGGCCTAGCTAACGAGTAACGATTGACTTGAGTGTTCTCGACTACACGCCCGACCTCTAATGATTTATAATGATTTTTGATGTTGAAACAATAAACAATGTGGTTCTGACACGAAAATCGTATTGCTTATTTTGTGATTCAGCAAATTGCTTTTGAAAACATGTCAGATTAAAATAATATCGTGAAATACTCACGGATTGGATGTATTCAAATGAAAGTACAGTTAAAGAAAGCATTAGTTGACTCTAGATCAACAAAATATTTTAAAAGAGATTTTATGTCATTATTATAAATGAACAAAGAAGAAATGGAATAGCTAATACGCCTTTTTTACACAAGTATGTATAAATAAAAAAAAATATTGGCCACTAAAATTGAGACTATACCTAATTTACACGAAAATCAACATTCCACAAAACGATAAAGATAATGATCTGTTTATTTGTCACAAACATGAGTAATATAGCATACAATGCATGGTTTTAAAAGAAATACACGTGCATCATGTTTTGCCTTTAAGCCATACAAATATTAGTTTATATTAAGTATAAGTATTACACATGAAATTTAATTAATACAAATAATTTATTTAATCATATCCAATATTTCGTTGCAATCAAATAAAATTTGTTTTAATGTTTGAAATAAAAATAATAAAAGTATGTTAAATAATACAATAATAAATGTCATGCGTTAATACTGAAATATCAAATATAAATCAATTAATGCAAAATAACAATTATAATAATATAGTAAAAAGAAGAACAATTATATAAATAGCATTAAAATTGGTCATTCAAAAATTCTGTTACAGTAGTATAATTAGCCTTATTAGCTAGAAAACTCTTAATTTGTTTTTTAATCAATTATAAATTATTCTGCTACCATTCCTTGGTAAATTTATTGTAAACGATTGGACCCATACAAATAATGCTTTTATGCATAAGTGCGGTTCTAGAGCTGTGTATGCGTATTATAGAGTTATAACGCCTGTTACGTTTTACTGTATCTGACAATTTTGAAAACAACTGCGGGTTGTTTTTTACAAACACAGCAACTTCAAGGATGTACAATGACGGTAGCGTTAGTATTTTGTGCTTAATAAACAAAGGCTTACTTAACTTTCTGTACTCTGAATTTGAAACATAGCACGTATACAGCATTTTTAAATTTTATTATTTAATTTAAATGCCATATCTTTATTGGTGAAGTTACCCCAGAATATAATGCAATATCTTAGTGTAGATTCAACTAGACCATAATATGCAGTAAGTATTGCATCGGTGTTTAATGTAGGAGTAAGTTTGTATAAAGCGTATGAACCAGAGCTGATTTTTTTACTTAAATTATTAATATGCTCTTTCCAGTTCAACTTTTGGTCAATTATTAGACCAAGAAATCAAATACTAGCTACTTCATTTATTTTATTATTGTCATGTATTATGGTAAAATTTGATTGATTTTGAACTCTTTGAGCGAAATGCATAATTTTTATTTTATTTATGTTATTTTTCAAGTTATTATTATTATTATTTATATTTTATTGGTTTTATCCTCGCCCATTACTGGGAAAATTCGCCAGAATTGCGGATTTTTGGCCAAAACAACTCTGGTGGTATGATAATTAATCTATATATAAAAACTTTCTAACAATTCTGCATGTATTTAAGACTAGCTGCTCTCGACTTCGTCCGCGTGGAATAGTTACTATGGGAAGCACTTTTAATTTCTTAAGAAACTTTTCAAAATTTACTCATATAAATGCTGTGGTTTACTGCAAATACCTTATTCTTTATGGCCTAGGTTAGCCTATATCCTTTCCCAATGTCTAGTCTATCGCTGTACCAAATGTCATCAAAATCAGTACAGTGGTTAAGGCCCGATAATGAGGAATTTCCATACAAAGTTTCATCACTTATTTCAACCCCTTCATATCCTTTTTTTTACAACAAAAGGTAACCTATATCTTTTCCTAAGATCTAGTCTATCTTTGTACCAAATTTCATGAAAATCGGTTGTGGTCTAGGCGCGATAATGATGAATTCCTATACAAACTTTCATCCCTTATTTCAATCCCCGCATGCTCTTTTTACAACAAAAGGTAACCTCTGTCCTTTCCTAAGGTCTGTAAGTTTTTCATTCAAATATCCAAAAAGGAGAATAAGAGTGAAAGGATAGATCACAGAAAGTTTATTGATTAGCAATAGCACAGATTAAACTTGTACACAGGTTTTTGGTACAGCTAGGCGTCTTATACGAGTATTATATAAATAAGTATACTCTGGCGGAAGCCCGAGCGACATGCGCTCCACGTTGAAGTGTTCTATGGACTGGCTACGTGGCACGCGGTGGCAGCGGCGGCCGGGCGGAGCCAGGAGCTGGTAGCAAGGCCAGCGACTGGCCGAGTCTATGCAAAAATAACAAAATAACTTTATGCCCAAAATAACTTTCTACTTCTTTTTAACCCCGTTAGGGGATGAATTCAATAATATATGAAACACGTCTTCCATCAATTCTGTTAAAGGATGTTTATGCAAGATTTGAAGTAGATTGGACCAAGGAATCACGTTGTCCCATACAAACTTTCCCCCCCTTTTGCACCCCTTTATTCTTTATTATCGGATGCCTACTTCATACAAAGAACACACCCTCCACGTTTCAGGTCTCTACGATCAGTGGTTTAGGGTGTGCGTTGATCCGTCAGTCAGTCATTCAGGACACAGCATTTTATATGTATAGATAACTGCTTTTTGTAGTAGTGTGTATGTGAGAGGATGGATGTTTAGTGTTTTTAGGCTTGTATGTAGTGTTTTAGGTATGACGCCTATGCTGGATATGATTATGGGGATGGTCTTGATGGTATGAACTCGCCACTGGGTTTTGAGTTCAATAGTCAAATCTGCATACTTGGAAAGTTTGTTGGTATGAGTGGAACTTTATTTGTGTGTGTTGGGTATGGCTACGTCAATGACATATACAACTTTATTTTGCTTGTCGTGTAGTGTGATGTCCTGTCTATTATGATGTATTGTTTTGTCTGTGAGTATAGTTCTGTCCCAGTACATTTTGGAGTTTGGTGAATCTAATATAATTTGGGGTGTGTATTTGTAATAAATGGTGTTTTTCCGATAGTAGTTTCTGTTTGTAGGCAAGTGTTTGGTGTATGATAGCTGCTACCTGGTCGTGTCTGTGCTTATAATCTGTTTGTTTGATTGATGAGCATGCGCCTGTGATGTGTTGAATTGTTTCAGGTAGTTTGTGCCGACAATGATCGCTAGTTAAACTGCTGTCTTCGTTCTTCTTCTGAATGATGTACTTCCTGTAATTTTTTGTGTCTATAACCTGGTCTTGGATCGCTAGCATAAAGCCTTCTGTTTCAGGAAACAGCTCGCCTCGCTTCAGCCATGCGTTTGACGCTAACTCGTCAACATTAGTTGTATTTAAGTCGAGACGATGTCGGCGATGTATACATTTTTGAGTCCACATATCTATTTTTTGTTGTTTAGTTATTGTGTTCATTTGTTTAGTCTGATTAGTGAGAGAGGGTGGTGCGAATGTATCTGCCTGATATATAGCGTTGTGTAGTTGTGATTGGGGTGAACGGTTGTGCCGGCGGTGTTGTGCGGCCTCGACCACCCTCACTTTTAGGCAAAGTTAATCTTTGAATACAAGCTCTGTGGTGATGTTTCCTATGTTTAGTCAATGTGGTGTTAATAATTCTTTGCAGCGTAGTGAGGTCTTATTATTTATATTATTATTATTCCATTTATTTCAATATATTCTCGTAATTACATTCTAAATTATATATAAAATAATATAAAATAGGACCACGGAAGCCCACCGATATCGGGTGCAGGGACCAAGCTATCGGTGGTTAGGGCTCTAGAGAAAGGAAACTCCGCACTATGCGCGCCGTGTCAAGCAATACTGTCTTCTGAATCGAGGACTTGACCCAACTATTCAACGCAAGCCTCTTATTATTATATTATATATATTATCTTATTATTATATTATATGCTTATTATTATTATTATTAACGATGTTGAATGAAACGATTGTACAGCTCTTCAATGAAGCTTTCTTATATAAAACCAAATTAGTATACGTATAAGTATAATATAATATCTGTTATAATAACTAATAGTCTAAAATTAGACTAGCATATCCGAAGATAAAAATCACGACTTAAATTAAAACGAAATAAATTAAAAAATCGCAGAACAGATACCGATAGACAAGACAGGTTGAATAATTTAAATAATTTGAATTGTTACCAATCAGACTTTGAGAGTCATGCTTGTCCTGCGTTTAATTATTCTGAGTCAGTCAGTTCATCAAATACAAACATTCAAATTTGGACCAAACAGTCGCTGTGACACACCCACTCACCGTGCAGCCTATGTTTTCCACATTCAATTCAAATCAACCAAACATGATCGCTACGTACGTACAACGAAAAATTAAAAATAGTATCAGTCTCTCGGGTCAAGTCATTTATTTGTAATAGAGGATCTATTATATATAATCATTCTATAGATTTATGTTTTAATTAATTCTATCTTCATCATTAAGCTATTATGTATTGCATATATGTTGTTTTAATTGAGGTGCGCATAATATTCTTCATACTTTTTATGTTCCAATTGGGCTACATATAGAAGTTTATGAAGCTTCCATGGCATAGTTCATAAGTACTAATACAAAAATAAATAATAATTAAGTCTGTTTGGATTCTATTTCTGAAATGGTAAGTACGAGTTTATATAAAATATACTTTATTAGGAATTAAATTACTGACAAAATGCAATTTCAAATTACGGTCATAATATGAGAATATATTATGTAAAAGAGAAAGTAATATAAAATCTATACATTGTTATGTATCATATAAATAAGAAATCTGGTATTAGCTGTCAAATTACAGATGTACGATAAGAGTTGTGACGCAGCCGTAACTTAAACGTAGCTGTCCAAGCGAGATATCCCCTCTACACCCCCTCTTTCTTATATCCAAATTCAAAATATTAATTACGTCTCTATTTTGCTTTATAATGTTTTAATAATATTATGATATGCTATTTGCTTTTATTTAAAAATAATGAATAAAATCAGATACTCTGTGTTGTATACATTATCTAAGTACAATATGATCTAATTTAAAAACAATCCGTATTATAACTCTAGTTTACAGTCACGTTCTATAACTCCGACAAATTATTACCTTAATTTATTATTCCTGGCACACAGTGGCCATTTAAATAGCATGCAAACAAACAATATAATTTCTTTATTTTCACTCGTCTTTGTTGTAATGTGAAAATTACGCTAATATTCTATTCTTAGTTTGTAAATGAGTATCGAAGACATCTGTGAATAATCATGACATCATTATTAACTGCGTATTTATTTATCTATTATTTTATTTGCGTAATATTTAGTTAAGACATAGTGTTGTTAAGTTTAGTCGTCGATAATTTCCCAGCAGCGTGCAGTCTGGCACAGTCTTCCGTAGATGGCGGTCGGGTCGCCCTCGCGTGGGCGTGACACTCCTGCCTAACCCTTCGGGGAGATACGGACGTGATGTCATGTTATCTGTGTTATGAAGCTAGTTAACATATTGACGTTATTTTATCTCTCCGGTGTTACTGTTTGAACGGTACATTAATAATTTAGAGTAAAGTATGCTGTAATAGAGATTATGTACGTTATCAGGAATGCAAATTAGTTTTAAGTGAACGACGCCACTATCTCTGTTAAGTTATTAGAAAATAGTCATATTTTAGGCTGTTACACGCGTCGGTAAGTGGTTGTTAGGACACACCGGATGCCTCTACCTTTGCCGACACTATTAGCTTTCACACAAATAATCGAATTTTGGAAAAACTTTACTTTTAACATGGTCTACTTTGTTGTGCTACGGAATTTAAACTCAGATAATGTCAAAGAAAGGATTAACGGGGATTAATAAAGTGAATGTAGAAATGTTTGTAAGTGTGAAGGATGTCGAGCCACTATTATACGTGCATACGCCTAAAGAATTGTTCGAACAATGCATTGAGTGCGCGTCGTACGACTCAATGCTTTTCAAGTCAGATTAAGTTAGGAAAGGCGCATTATTAATAACAGCCAATAACTTAACTGCCGCTTGAAATATCGAAGTTACTTTTGCTTAAGCGACACTCATATATTATATGAACTAAGAATATGTTTCCGGATCGAGAGGGTTTTTGTCATGGCTGCCCAAGCGGGATTATTTTATTTTGTAAGTGTGAATTGTAATGCATACAATTATTTATTTATGGCCACGTTATTTACCTCCACTGAAGATATTTCTTTGTTCATCGTATTGTGTTTATGATTACATATCGTATAACATTATGGTTATATTACTTAAACTTGTCACATCCGACTGAAATGCCACCGCTTATAATTGGGTTTTCTTGTTTAAATTATGATAATATAATATTTTTTAATTTTCAATTAATCTTATACAAAGAAATATTTACTTGTAGGTTTACGATTATATGTAGGTGTACGTCTGAACAAATAGTTAATGAAGTATTTCGTATGTACGGTATGTCCGCCATGATGATAATAAAAAAGGCGAATAGAAAATACACCTAAAGTTTGAGTGCATATTTAATGTCTTGGTAACGACATAAATTAATATACGGCATTCGGAGCACAAAAAATATGGTGATTTTGTATAATGGCGCGCATAAAGTTGCGTTTGGACAAATGTGTAGGAACAACTGACAAGGGTCTTAAATGTTTTGTGGAACAACATTAAAACACGCACCCAAATTATGTTATAATATGAGGAAAAAAGCTTTTAAACATAAACTTTTTGCACAAAAGATACAAATAAGATGGACAATTAATAAATGTGGATGTTTTAACATGTGTTCTGCTATGTAGGTATGTCGTTGAATATAAGTAATTCAAAATAAGAGTGCGATATTTAGTTTTAAATGGTCCTTGGAAGCATTTCAATTACTATTGAACACGTTAAAGGTGGAGGTAATGAAGCTAACACTTTACGTCGCGTTTAACAAATAGCAAGAGAGCGTGAATAAGCGAACTAGAAACTAAACAACGGCTGTAGAACCACGTAGACAAAGTGGTAACACTTTATATATTTCAATCTGGAAACGATGCACTAGTCAAACGAGCCGATTTATCTTGGCAACAAAAGCAAAGTAGATAAATATATTTATGGTGCAGGCAACATATCGTCCGGAGGTTGTTACCAAGTTTATCTTCACTTTGGCTTAATGCCCTGTACGGCTTCGGAAAAGCTTTTAAAAGGTTCGCTCATCCCTCGAGCGACGAAAGCTCATATTGTGATACAAGTCTTCACGTGTTATACTTTTTTATTTTAACTTTTACTTCGCTTGTGAATGCTTTTGCATTCCTATAAGTGAATGGCTAGCAACTTCGCATCATGATTTCGCGTAAGTATCGCGCCGATGTTCTATAAGAACTTATATTTATGTAGATGACTAAGGAATAATTCCATCATTATGGACGAGAGAGATTTAAATTATGAAGGAATATAATCATGACGCCTCTGCGTACGTGAGATAGTTTTAACAAGCAATACTTAATGCTTGTATAGCTTTGAAGTCTCACTTTATCGGGTTGTTCAGTGATGTGATAGAGGCGTTAGATTAACATTTTTACGTGACGCATAACTAAGATGTTGATACAAGAATATTCTAGATAGAACAGCCAGCGCTAATGAACGGCGAAGGACATTTTTATTGATACTAACCTCATCTTAATATTTCACCATAAAATGTTATCTTAGAGCGGCTTACAAAGTGGTACATAATCTAATATTTTTTGTTCACACGGCCACCTCCGCTCACATAAAACTTAATCTCTTACTTAACACTATTGCTGAACGCGACTTAATCTGCCCCTGTTTAATCCTAGTTGTCAACGGGTAGGATTATCGTGCACACAAAACAGACTGATGCTTTATATGCTAAATAATCAATAAATTTTATAGCATACTTATTCTAAAGCGTGTCGATAATTATACACTATTAATAATGTAAAAAATGCCATTAAATTTTATTATAATATTTTCAAGTATTTGCTCTTTTCTGAGTATACAGCGACACCAGCTTTTAAACATTTGATTTTAATCAAATACGTAATTGGCCGCACCATTAAATATTTTATTACCTGATACAGATTACAGAAAACTGGAGCTGAGATATTTCGATACTTGTTATTAATTCGCAGCTGGTTATGTCTACATACTCTTAGTGTTTTTGTATTCTTCTTTAAGCTATACTTGTCTTTTTAGTTCATTTTATATGTATTCTTACATTTGGGTTCGTGATATTATTATATACTAGCTTTTGCCCGCGACTGCGTCCGCGTGGAATAGTTACATGTTTGCATTTTAAATTATTTAGGGTATTATTTTGCAAATAATACACATACAAACTGCTGTGGTTTAAAGCAAATAGCTTATTTTAATAATTTTATTTGGTTTATCTACAATAATGACGAATTTCTATACAAACTTTCATCCGTTATTTCAACCCTTTTATACAACAAAAGGCCTATGTCCTTTCCCAAGGTCTATTCTACCTCTGTACCAAATTTCATCAAGATCGGTTCAGTGGTTTAGGCGTGAAGGCGTAACAGGCAGACAGACAGACAGGGTTACTTTCGCATTTATAATATTAGTAGGGATAGTAGAGATGAGTGGCCATTTATGAAGTGTTGTATGTATGCATACGAATAGCATGTAAAATCACTAGTCGTGTCTGTTAGTCTACTAACTAAGACTAGGTTTATACCTGGTCTTAGCAGAATTATATTAAAAAATTATAAGTGGGCGTCCTACTTTATAGTAGGCCACTTATAATTTTTTAATATAAATTTGCCTGTATAACTACAAAGTGCTTATACTCATCCGATTATAATTTCGTGAGTTATATTTGGGTCCGCAGTAGTTACGGGGATAGAGAATTTCTTGATGACTATACCTAATTACGCTACATGACTCCAGAAACTGGATATTTTCTGTAAACGTTCAATTTTTTTTCAGTTTCTTACAATGAAAGTATATACATGTTCGTATATAATATAACAAAGCGATTCAACAATTAGTCGTTATATATAGAAATAACAGCATGTTAGCGTCCTTTTAACTAAGCATGCTAAAATACTAGTATTTATTTGCCAATGCTTAGTCTAAATTTTTCGTTAAACATGCTCGTGAACCACAGTAGGTAAATTTAGTGCGCTTTTTCTAATACGTCGTTAATACGAATGCTTGTGAATTTTACGACGGTTTTAAGCTCCGTAAAGTGTGGACGCTCAAGATGTTAGACGCTATTCGCTTTAGGGCGCTTTGTCGGCCGTCGAACAGAGACTCTTCTCGTGTTCCTAACGCTCTGGTACCGTGTACCGAACTTTAAAACTTTTTTTCTGTCGCTCAGATTTATTGAGCTAAATATTAAGCCGGATATAACCGCTTAGATAGTGACGTCGGTACACTTTTTAATATGTTTGTATGGATTTATAGATTAAGATAAGGACGAGTGCCTTCTGAATAAAAGCCGACTGTAGGTTTAGATGTAGAGTGTGTTTTGTTTTATAGTTTTAAATGATTACTAACAACCAACTTGTTATTCTACGAGGACTGCTACATTGGGTAAGTTGTATAATTTTGCTTTAAAGCTTACTGATATGTCCTAGGTTAAATTCCTGTGTTTGGAAAGTGCTATTGGGTTATTCGGATTCTAAATTATCAATAGTAGCACCAAACCTAGAGCTGTGATAGGAATCTCCCTCACAATTGTGTGGGCCTCACAATTATAAAGTTGTCAAAATGTGGTCGTAATGCACATTTGTCGAACCCTGAATATACAAGCACAGGCTGTGACATTATATGGTCATAAACAATTATATTTGAAAGGAGATATGTAGCATACAGTTATAGACGTCGAAAACTTAGTGCTTAGTTTTGATTATTTCCACTACTAAGTAGTAATAAACCGATAGCTGTCAAACAATAGGCATGTTGAAAAGGTTTAAAATAAGTGATTCGAATTAGTCCATCTTTTGGATAACCAAAAAATATTGGGCACCTATTTTTTGTTCTAACAAATCATGAAATATTTACTAAGATATAACGCATTAGTTCGTGAGTGGGGGCTTGTGACGTCACTGTCCTATAAAATTTGTACCGACAAGTGACGTAACACGAAATTTAAACCCGTTGTATCTTCGTTATTATTGGTTTGTGTGACAAAACAAAAAATATATGCCCATTATTTTTTGCTAGTCTTAAAGCCTTTTTATAGGGATTTTGTTGACTCGATTTTGTTTGAGAACAATAAGAAAACCTTTATGACGTGCACTAGTAACATATCTGCTTATCTCTATCTATACTAATATTATAAAGTTGAAGAGTTTGTTTGTTTGTTTAGTTTAGTTGAACGCGCTAATCTCAGGAACTACTGGACCGAATTGAAAAATTCTTTTAGTGTTGGATAGTTCATTTATCTAGAAAGGCTATAAACTATATGACATTGCACTGCGATCAATAGTAGCGGAGCATCAATAAAAAAAATAAAAAACGGCGAACATTGTCTTATGACGCAGACGAAGTTGCGCGGGACAGCTAGTTTTAGTAACATGACGGCATTGGTCGTAAGGAGAAGGCTGGTATTTGTGTGGGTCTGATAATATGATCTAGGCTTGTGCTATAGTTTCTATAATATAAATAGATAATTTGACTCCACAACTTTTTGAATGCCGATTAAATGTGTTACTCATAATCATAAGTCTAAAGACTTATAGTCACTTTTAGATGAACACATCATTTAATAATGTAATTACTTCGAGCCAGATATCATACGACATTAAATACAAATCTAAATTGTATGATGGTTTATAAATGTCAATTAAGATAGTGAATGTGCAATTTAGAAATGTATATTCATGTATATTTTAGATCCTAATTAGATACAACTAGGGCGATAAAGCATACAGCCTACATAATTATATTTTTATGTAAGTAGACGATTGCAACACCAAATATTTTATTACTTTTTAATGACATTTTATACATATTTGTGTAGAGAATGCATTTTTTTGCGTGTCGAATCAAGCAAATTAAGTAATTAAATTATATCAAGAATACAAAAATAAAATTATTATTTAATATTGTAATCGGTCATTAAGTAGGCATAATTTGCTAGGTCTTAGGATCGTGCTCTAATACGAAGCACCGTAATAGGGTACGAGCCAATTGCCGGACACATAGGCTCATACTACTACTACTGAAAAAATTTTAACAGAAAAACCCAATTACACTGTTCGTTTTGACAGTCAAACCCTGGACCTCACAGTAGCACGCAAGCATATATCGCTAGCGAGGCTGTTCGATATCAATAATGTTATTTTCTGTTTAAATACATATATATGTAAACATTTATGTAATACACATTCATATTTCGCCACCTATGCCTTTAAGGCTCACGTAATATGTAGATGAGAAGCCTATTTCCAGACTCTGTGCTGTTATTGAGAATTTCATGACAGGAAAAACCAATAAAATCTGTCTGGCCTGGGAATCGAACACTATACGTCATGACCTGCAATCATCACTAGCACTGCGTCACCGCGGCAGTCATATTAAGTAGAATACTAGGTAGGTATATTGTAATGTGAAGCTCAATACCGGCGTACTGTATTTGACCGCATCCGTACCTCATTGATTTATTGTGTCCATGCGTACGAATAACTGGTTGGTAATTGAGATGTAGTGCTAACTGCTTTTCAACTACAGTCAAGCAAATAGACAACTACTGTTTGCTTAGGCTTCACTGCGTTTAAAATGTATTTGAGCTTATATTAGTTTGTACTAAACTTAGACACCATCCGCCTTTATATAGAGCACACCTGCAACGGTCAATGCGTGTGTACCATACATGAAAGGTATACATATACATATGTATGTTAAGATCCCAAGTAAGAGGGGCTTTAGTCATCTACCCTAAGACAAACCTAGTATGTCTTAGCATGGAGTTTTAATCAGTAGTATGTATGAGACCAAACTTGCTTTATAAATAAACATATAAAGTCGTATTTTTCTTGACGCCATCACGCTGTTCTATTTGCAGTTATAATGTAATTGATACAACAAATCGAAAAACGTTCAATTTAAACTCCAAGTTGATTAAAATTCCAATGACACAGCCTCTCCTAACATTTTAGATCGAACACGGCTATTGAACTAAATAAAAACCGTTATTATAATCCGTACCCATTATGTTACGCAATCACGTTATTCCTGAACAAATTCAATTTTATATGATTATTACAATTATCAGATTTAATTTCAAGGTTCGCGACTAATCCCCTCATTATACATATTGCATAATTTATTAAACCGGTTATGAGTTTTTGAGTATAAACGTTTCTTAAAATAGTGGTTGGGTTTCAAATGTAACATAGGCGCCAGTGCCACCGACATGCAAGGTTACTGATTATTCATCTAATCACTATGCCACAGGGTTGCCTCTAGACCGTTTTAATAGAGCCTAACTCGATACAACTAGCTCTAAAATTATGCTATTCATATTAAGTCCCCGTCATAACTTGTTTTCTTTATCATTTAATAATATTAAATTTAAAATATATTTTCCATTAATGAGTCGTTCAAATGCATTACTCTAAGGCTAGACACCTTAGAATATCGTATTTTATCTTAGAACTGTGGAGGGCACAACTATATTCTCTTAAAATATATGGAACACCGTATTAAAGTTATATGTTCTACAACGTGATGTCTTGTTTTAGAGCATGAAGTAACAATGCTTTAAAACATGGTAGTAAGTTCCTTGATGTTTGTTGCTCTGCTGAAAGTTGATGTTTAGCTGATTAGAGTAAGTATATAAGGTTGACATACATGCTATTGTAGGAATTATGAGTTGGTCGCGGCTTAAAAAGAAAATCCTTACCTTTAGCAATTATAATGTTTTAAACAATAAACTGCTTCAGCAAAGCAAATTATTTTTGTTGTTGTTTAATTATGTAGGTATATTTTTGGCATCAAGTGCCGTTAATTTGAGCATAAAGTTTGAAAACAAAATAATATTCAGCATTTTTATTGGTAGCTCATTATTTAAACCATATTTTATCACTTTAAATTTCTTGATAATATAATTACAGAGGACCTTGAATAAGTTCTCGCTGTTTCTTCATAAATGGCAGTAGCAGCAGTCCGTGCATGAAATTGAAATTTCGATTGGTAACGCATCTGCAAGGAAGTATCTACTATGTATATCTAAACGCAAATTTCAGTGTATAGTAGTTCACTTTAATAAAAGCTAAGTATTTCTTTATTGGTTCTGAATATGTATACTTTTGTACTAAGTAAAGTGTATTTGCGGGGAATTTTAATACACTATTTTATTCAAAAGAAATCTGCAGCTGAAGCACACAGAATTCTTATCGAGACTTACGGTGGCAATGCTCTGTCGGATACGACAGGCATAGATTGGTTTAGACACTTCAAAAAAAATGATTTTGAACTCGAGGATTAAGAACGTGCCGGCGCACTAAGAACATTATAAGTTGATAAATTAACAGTCTCAAAACGTTTGAAAGTTCTAGGAATGATCCAGAAGCAGGGACATTGGGTGCCGTATGAATTAAAGCTGAGAGACGTCGAAAAGCGTCTTCTCACTTGTGAAATACTGCTTCAACCGCAAAAAAGAAAAGGTTTTTTGCACCATATCGTAACTGGCGATGAAAAGTGGATACACTACGATAATCCAAAGCATAGAAAATCGTGGGGTAAGCTCGGCCATGCATCAACATCGTCCGCAAAACCAAATATCTATGGTTCGAAGCTTCTTGGTGTGATTAGCAGGGGGTAATCTATTATGAGCTGCTAAAACCGAATGAGACTATCATGGGAGATCGCTATCGACCTCAATTGATGCATTTGAGTCGAGCCCTAAAAGAAAAACGGCCGCTTCACGAGCGTCAAAGTGATTTTGGTACATGACAACGCCCGGCCTCATGTCGCACAACCAGTGAAAACCTACCTGGATATGCTTAAATGGGAAGTTCTACCCCACTCGCCGTATTTACCTGACATAGCCCCTTCCTATTTTTACCTATTCCGTTCGATGGCACATAGCCTGACTGAGCAACGCTTCCATTCTTACGAAGATACTAAAAAATCGATCGACTCTTGGATAGCTTCAAAAGACATATCGACATTTCCAACGCGGCATTCATATATTGCCAGAAAGATGGCAGAAACTGATATCTAGTGATGGGCAATACTTTGAGTAAAATGTTTTTGATTTTTGTATTCTAAATAAAGCTTTACATTTGTGCAAATAACAGCGAGAACTTATTCAAGGTCCTAATATATCTGGATATGTTTGCTATTTATTTTAATTTTTTTCACTCGCTAAGGTAGTAATAAACCTGACTTTTAAATTTTGCTGGAAAAGTAAGTTTGTATCACAAATTACATAATATATTAAACCGGTATAATATAGTTTTGTAAATATCTAAGATTTGTCCAGGTTGGTTCCTCTCGATTTATAAGTATTATTTATAATTCATGTAAAACAGATTAAATTCAAATAATATCTGATTTACAACGTATATCATCCTCATAAATTATCATTATGTGTCCTGTCCTCACCTGCCAGATCTCTCTGTGTATTGCAAGCGGAGATCAAGCCTTAAAGTGGTACATTTTGCTGATATTTATAAAATAGTGTCAACACATGTTAGTAAACTTAGGAGCTATTTTAAATAGTTTTCTGATATCATATAACGAATGATTGCTCAAATAAAGAACAAAGTAACATGCTATATTATATTGCACAATTACCACCCCTACGGAGCAATGATAAATACGATTAATAGGAGGTATTAGTACAAAGGGTATTTGCTAATATTATTTAATAGCTCAGTTGCCTATAATTTGCCTTATGTATTTCTCTAGATTTATAGACAGTAGGATCGGCGCCAGCGATTTGAATGGCGGCTTCTGATTGGCGGACGCCGGGTGCGCAGGCACATGTATTTAGGTCATAGAGCCGCGTGGGTCTAGTCTAGCAACAGCTTTTATAACACGCTAACATAAAACGATTACGAACCTTATGTCAGTAATTATCTCAATAAGTACAATCTATAAACGTAACGATAATGCATGTGTGTGAAAAATATTGATCTATAACAATAAAAAATAGCCGGCTGATTCATATTGTTCTTACTTTAAAAATTGTCCTACTAGAAAAAAGTCTCTATATAGCAGAGCCATTTACAAACTTTTTAATTACATACGAGTTATTCTGCAATGCAAACATTATTCATAAAGTTACGTTTAAATTTGGTGACTGTACCTACTCACCAAATTTGAACGTAACTTTAAACATTACCTCATTCTTACTTCATTACCTCTTCTATAGAAAATATGTGCTTCAGGTAACTGTTAAAGATTTTCTAACACTAGCTCAAGTTTATGTTACAGTACAACAACATTTACCTCTTAAATCATTTACTATTCTGGTTATTTAAATCTTTAAACAAAAACAATTTCAGAGTATTTCTGGCTAGTAAAGCGTCAGCTTTAAAAATGACTTACGACCGGATTCGGCTTAAAATTCCTATTCAATGAATGTTTCGGTAAAGCGTAAATGAGATTTACGCGGCGGACGCCTGATTCATTCCATCTAAAGGCTATAAAATCTAAACTTAAAAAAGGGATTTCTGGAAAAGTTGCAAGGGACTGAAATAATCATAGGAGGTCTGAGCACAATAGGGCTAGCTCGTCTCAGCTCGGAGGGCACGTATGCTCGTAAATACGACGTCCCTTATTATTAGCAGCCATTGTTCGGGATTGCTCGGGTACAGTCGCGGACGGTCGGGCTGGCGTGCTTGTCACACGAGCCTTGTTTGCTATCGAAACTTTGAAAAAATATACGGCACCTCATTTATTTGGTGAGTCAAACCCATTTTAGTTAATAATAAGCCCATTTATTCGTCTACTTAGTGATACAAAAGACTCGAACTGTCAAAGTTAATAGCAGGCAAGTAACTAAAATGACTCTAACGTGTAGTAAACAAAGGGAACATGATTTCTGTTTCGGAAACAAAATCATTTGAAAGTATATTGTTGGCGACTGTACTTCTAGCTCGACGTCGGATATCCGACACTCGTAGCTTTAATATGCGGCCCTGGTTCGCCCGACCATTGCATAATTCAATCCTAAATAAACGCAATCCCGCCATAATTAGCTATGGAACTGATGAATTCACGGACTGCCATTAAAAATTCTGAACACAGCTTAATTAAAAATTGTGTTTATTAAAGCGCATTCCGGCTTCGATAGATGTTAAAAGTGGAAGGTATGATATATAAAGGTTAAGTGAGTAAGTGTTTTATCTCAGGTAGAGTGGGTGAGTCGAAGCTGGCTGAGCTCGTGGGATGCCAAAATTCGAATCATTCATCTTTTGATCTGACGTGTTCTATTGTATTCGGCCGCTGTTAGGGTATAGTGGCGGGCCAGCTCGAGTTACTACGAAAATTTATTGTTGTAAAACATATGTATGTACCTATGTGTATAAAAAGTTTCTATGTCTGTATAAAAAGTAATCATTTACCTGCTTGCTTTAAGATACAGCGGTCGGTCGGGTGGCGTAATCCTATTTTATTGATAGATATTTGAGTTATGTTTATTTATTCGAATTCATATTTTGTGATTATAACGACTTATGTATCTACTTGAAGACGCCGCGTGCTAATGGTCTTATTAATAAAATACAGACCAAGACGGTAAACGGGTCAGATTAATTATGTTCGTATCTAAGTGTTATGTAGATTACATATTTAATTAAATTATTTAAGGCCAAGTTTTATTGCTAGTAAACTAGAAAACGTTGTTCAAACAGGTGCACCGATAACAAGAACAGAATTGTTTTACAAACATTTAAATAAAAGTTTTAAGTAACCTTTGCGGCGCATTAAAGGGCAGTCGATTAGAGGCCGAGCAATAAGGAGGCTTTTTAACATCGATCCATCAGACACTGACCACAGATAAGCACATATACCTGTCACAGTAATACGTATTAAAGTTTGAATCATACAAAAAATATGTTTGTCCTTACGTTTTGGGTTCAGTAGATTATTATTTAAATTAATCGTTAATGATAATAATGTTATTATTGTTTTAATAAGTTGCAATTATTAAAGATAAAAACACCAATGGACTTTAATATTTAATGACTAAATCTATATTTGTTGCTACAGATAAATGGATACATACTTTCATTTTGGGTAATTATTTTGACAAGAACATAATACATATTTTACTTATACATCCGTTGAAACGTTTAATAATACATAAACTCTATGGGAGCCCACAAGAAACGTAAGCATATTACTTATATTATTGTATTTCTAAAAATAAAACGGTATTCTTATTAACTGTCATACGGACCGGTTCGTGGCACCTTTTGAATCCACCTGAGCACTGAGTAGATTCCCGCGGTATGCTCGTTACATTTCTTTGTAAATTCCTTACTTATCTTCACGACTCTTTCCTTAACGGGCTTAGCAGAAATATATGGGTATGAGAGAAAATGCCATGAATCACCATCGTTTGAACTGATTTGTAGAGACAATCTGTGAACATTTTTTAAAGGATATGTTGGCAGTCTGCACTTATTTTATCAGATAACACGAACACGCATTTTTGAGACCATTACGGTATTCTTGAACAAGTTATATAGCTATTTACTTATATGCAGCATTTAGAAGTTTTTAAACTCACACGCAACAATTATTTATATGATCCACACCTTGGATGTATGTGTCCACAATTTGCATATTTGTAAATTCAGTCACATAGGCTATTTAACAAAGCCTTAGATGTTAAATCACGTAATCTTATTTTTTTTTAATCTATGCCTCCCTGATTACCGCGGGATATAAATCTATAAGCCTACAACATAAATCGTCAGTCAACAATATCACCTGTCATAGGCTAACATAAAAACAAAGACATTTTTTGTGGTCTCTGACAATAACTGTCCCAAAATCCGTATGTGGCGAGATACGCATCTCCGGTACAAAGCTGTAGCGACTAATGTATGACGCTGATACATGCAGCCAGATAAATGTTGTAGCTGACAAGTGGGACCAACTACCTGAATGAACCGCTCCAATTACTCTTGTTAATATATTAGTCTGACATCTTAAGTTAAGTATTGTCGAACTTTGTTCTAGCTTATTTTATTTTGTACTAGCCTCCACCTGTTGCTCCCTCGTTTGTTATATGAGAGATAGTGTAGCTATTAGTGAAAGATTACTTAGAGTTGGTATTTGATTTTAATATAGGTACAACTCCCGCATTAGGAATAAATCCTATGTTACAAGGTCTGTGGTTCATCTCGTTATATTATTTGTATATTGAAATTAACTTACTTTATACGGATTTTATCACGGTGTCGTATAACGTAGATAAATTTCATTCTTAGTATAGTTGTGTAGCTTAGGATATTCCTAAGCTATATTATACATGACTTGCTGGCTGTGTCGTTGGTCCCATGCCGTTAGTTTAGATTTCCAGAGCAGGTAAAGTGATTTTGGGCTTTTATCAATCAGATCAGACACAGGAAAGAGTTAATACAACCGTGTGGCACACTACGAGGAAGTCAGTTCATTAACAAATTAAAGCAAAGTAGAAGCAAATTTATTCAAATGACTTTCTTGCAGTTCACATTTGATCTAAGTAGTTTAGTAAGCGTTTATTGAAATATTCGTTGTTACATCCTGTGTTTCAGATGATGGTAAACGGTAACCGCCGCACATGACAAATGATTGTGTTGTCTGAGCATTACAAACGCCATTCTAAAAATACAGAGCAAATGGAAAAAAGACAGGTAAAAGGATTGGTCACTCTGTCGGTCATTCTTCAATATTATCATTGTGTGCCAATAGATTGTATTTTAATTTGATGAACATGATATGATCGATATTAATACGAACAATTAAAGATCCCACGTCGTAAACGTTGTTACATCTGATACAATCGGGTGCAGGCACTTGCAAAAATCGTAACATGGCGTGATGATAAAGTAGAGATGTGTCTTTTGAACTACTCCTTTCTTTCTTGTTATATATAAATCAGAATAGTGAGGGTTCTCTTAGCACTTACGGTAAGGCAAGCAGCACAATACTGTAAAAGTCTTTGGAGAAAACTTCATTAGTTCAAACAAATCGGCTCTATTGATGATGATAATGGCCAGCTGTTTATATTGGAGAACATAATTATAGTCCATCCTATTGATATTTTAAATCGAGAAAAATCGTAACTAATTTTAAGTATATTCAGCCTTCGGGTTACAAGATACAGCAAGATCCACATTACAAGCAATCAAATTTCAGTATCGGATTTGAGGTAAAATGCCAATTATTATTATGACATTTATTCGTATAGTTTATTTGCGAAATTCTTAATATAATTGGTTGAGCACGCAAGCTGAGGCATATATTACCATAAGTAGATCTAAATTTATTATTGCCATCAAAATAATACGAGTAATAATAGTTCCACAATCCAACTTTACTATTGGTGGGGAGTTCAGTATCTATGCTCGTAAACTCGGAATTGCCTAATGAATAACAAGGGATTTAGTTTAATGGCAACTTACAATCCTTGTCATTTGTGACTTTTATAATTATAAAATATTATAACAGAGCTTTATATCAGTGGACATTTATTTTATTACTTTTACTGCCAGTTTATATAACAATTCAAACATAACAAATGAAAAGTCCTTTTCGTTTAATATGGAATGAATATTACGCCTTGTACCAGATAACCACCAGACAACGGCAAAAGGTTTTGAATTTAACTAGGCTGTGTGTGCGAAATAGTTTAATGCATACATACTCGTCAACTAGAGATCCCATTAAGCATATTAATAAATTATATGTTATTTGACTCGTCCTCATTTATGTGTCTCATACAATATGTCGTCATTTAACATTAATCATCCGGCGAGTTATATTTTCTGTATATTTATTGTTTTATGATCGATATGATTTCCTCACTTAGGTATGGGCTACGTTTAATTAATATCCTAACATATCATTTTGTATAATCTGGATTGTATGTTGAACATCTACATGGGAACATTATGTTCGTATGTTTTTATATTCCCTTTTTCGCCAGTAATTACGAACGGTGAACATTAAAGTTTTGCTGGACCAAGGCAGCGAATATAAATCGGGTGTTTCATGAAATATCGAGTCGCAGCCGAGGGCTACGCGGCACGAACGCGTCGCCGCCCTTATCTCTGCCGATACGATTTTATACGATATTCGATTTTTCTTTTTCTGACTTTTATGGATCGGTTGTTCGCGGTGTATCGATAATTCGAGATCGGTCTTTTATGTTATAATTTCTATACAGGTAGCGACGCTCCGCGCTCACCTGAGCGTCGCTCCCGGTGGCTTCTAAATACAACACTGTAACGTTGATTTGTGGCTGTGACTAATAGCTTTGCCAGTATTTCAATGTTCTCAAGTGTTTCAGAAATCGCTCGGGTTACGATGGATCCTTTTTCCTATAAAAAGCGTTAAGCCATATAAACCGGTCTCAAACCGCGTTCTCACAACGCACGGCCGCTTCATAACTGGCTACTTTATGCTATTGTAATGATCTAGGAGCTGCTACTGCCCACAAAAACACTCGCATTGTCTCTAGACTTGTTACCGTATACAGCCATGTATTTTATCACTTCGCGCGTCGGCTCAGACACTTCCGAGAAAAATAAAAACTCGGTGCGTTTTCTTTCTCCCAGTTTTTTTTTGTGAGTCGTCCAGCGTCAAGCTTGCGCTAGGTAAATAGTGAAGGAATTGTGACAGTTTTCGTACCTCTATATTATTTGTTTTGGCAGCAGCGCGGCGCGGCGGGCGCGGGCACACGCGCAAGGCATAAACGTTAAAACTAATACTAAGCACCGATTATTTCACGGTGCGGTCGGTTAATGAGCGCAAAAAATGGAGATGCTGCTTATGAATTCCTGTTGTGTACACAGTTTTCGAAAAAGTTTCGCAGACGAATTATTCATAATGAGTATCAGAGGATGAAATTATTTCACCGAATTTTATGACTTATGGCCATATTATTACGACACTTTTCTCGTTGGCGATTGTCGCACCCATGTTCGGAATTTATATAACGTATCGCTTTTAAATTTTTAAAAATACCATATTTGTTGCTCGAGGGTTGAGGGAACGATCGATTGAGTTTATGATGGGTATTTTTTATTATATTATGTTAATGCACTAAATATGTAGTTACACGGTTATGATTGCATGTATCAACGAATGTATTATTAAAGACTTGGGTGAGCTCATCTGGGATTTGTTTCAAACATCATTTCTAGAATAGGGATCAAAAATATAAAGGTTATTTGGTATAATTCCTACACCTGTCTTTGGAATCAAAACATATTTAAGTTGTAATACTTACTTGGTTATTTTCTTACTGCGCGTACATTCGTATAAAATCTGCTTAGACAAGACTTGGTCCCAAATATATATTTTGTGTCACGGCAGATATTGCAGATGTCTTGTTATTAGATAGTTTTTGGTAAGAAAATAACATGTAAAATGTTTTGCATGAGCACCTACTAGCTATAAATAGTAATCCTTAAAATGGCACGTTCTGTTACTAAAACGGTATATATATATATATTTATTTCTTATACGTTCGTTTTACTTTTACATGTAAACGTGGGCAGCTAGGCTTTACTCATATTTAAGTTAAAAATCACACAATTTACCGATCGTTTTAAAAATATTGATTAAACAACAACGATTACAAAGACAAGAATCAGTTTAAACATAATAGATAATAGAACAACGTTAGAAACAGGAAACCCAGATCAGGCTATTTTGCAAAAAAATGTGTTACCAGGAGTCACTGTCAAAAATAAATGAAACCCTTATGACGGGCAGTGTCGGCGTTTGTTGTCGTGTCATAACTTGTCGCGGCGAGGTTCGTTACACGCGGGTAACGTTACCCGACAAGCAACCGGACACCTCGTTGCGTGTTGCTTGCGTGAGGTGGGCGGCACTACCTCCTCCCTCTACACAAAACACAATAACAAACCAATATTGCTACCTTATATCGTTATAAACATTAGCAACAACAGATCTGCTCCACACAGCGGGGAATAGCGGAATAATCTGTGTAAATAACAAAGGTCAGCGGGCTGCTCACCTACTATGAGTTTCAAATTACATTCCAGCGCTTTTCAGACGTCATAATGTTCGAGGAGTTATGTACCAGATCCGACACGAAACGAATACGAAGCGGCAGAGGTGTGCGTTAAATCCTCTTGTAATATTGTTCACGCGGTAGTGGACAAAACACATATCGAGCTCGAGCTCACTCTACTTTTACCTCAAGCTTCGACAACAAAACAGGATACACAGCCGCATAGAAACGTCTCATTTTGTTGATATTAGTAGACCTAAATTGTCATAATCTGTTACTTTATTTGCATAATAAGGCAATATATTGGGATTAATTGGGATATATGTATAAATGTTAATACTGTCAAACAGCCATAAATATTATATTACATTTTTTCACTATAATTTGTTTTTTTTAGTAAGTAATATGTCTGGGCAGTTAAATAAAGTTGTTGGCTTATACGTAGATGTTCTAAGTTTTAGTCGCGAAGACACACTAGGTGCGAGGTCAGTGTACAAGAAGATAACACATTTTAAAATATTTTATTGACAAGGCACATAAATTATTGTTATATATCTGGAAGTATTCTTGTATACTAATTTTAAGACGGAAAATACGCAATAAAACTGTAAACCAGTTGAATTAAAATGTTGCTACTATTAACGACTAAAATCACCAATATACTCTCTTCTCAAACTGTTTTACTGAACTAACAAATGTAAGCTAAGTTTTGTTTCGATAAACTACTCTATTGAGCTCAGTGACAAATCCAAAGTAGACAAACAGCTTTAGATTTCTTAGTGACAAATCATAGCTTTCGGTATAACATTTCATTTCTAATGAAGAAGTAAGCAAAATATAAAGAAAGTTAGAGACGCGAGAACGAATAACTTTGTTCTATGGCATTTTCTTGTCGACATCCTTCCAGGAACCTAATGCGTAAATACATAGTTTCATTTTTCATCATCATCATTCAATTCCATTCGATTTATCAGTAACATATGATTAGCTATTCTTCATAAAAATATGTTATTTATTAATTTACCATAAAATAAACCTCAAATTATCATATAACTCAAGTTAGGATTACAAATCTGTAATTAAATATTTAGGAGAGTTGAGCTTACAAAAAATATCGAATCCTTAACAGTAAATTACAATTTTGGTTGCTTAATGTTTTCACGGTCGAACTGTAACTATCGACATATGGTTCAGTCATATGAGAAAATCCAGTCATTGTATTAATTTAGTTGTCAATGTAACAAATCGATTGTATTTTGATCTGGCAGAACTTTGAGCGCTTGCGAAACTCCTCTCAGCTCGTAAATTATTTTTAATAATAGCCCGTGAACATGCTCTTAGCTGTGGGCTATAATTTTTCATTTGTTTATTGATATCTAATTATTTAAACTATCCTTAAAAAGAACACAACATAACCTTCTAATCGTATCGTTCTGCCCCCGTTCCTAAATCTACCATGCGGCGGAATGCCGGAGAACGAGTTTTGTATCCGTCCCGCTCGTTTCTACGTTATGGTTATTTCCGTCCTTGTCGGCCGCTTGTCATTTTCTATAAGTTTTTCTAACATTCTCCGCTTGCACCGCCCCCTCTATTTCGGCCAAACGCTTGTCTTATGAGCGATAACTTTTGTTTGTTCAACAGTTATGACTATTGTTTGACACACCGATGCTTGTTACGCTCGGTTTGAGTGTTTGCTCTCTTAATGAACCTCTGTTACCTCATCCTTCTAATGATTCTTTATTTATTTCATACATGTATTAAGTATATTTGGTATTGATCACACCTTTCGTCGTACGTTTAAAAGGTTAAGAATAAGATTTGCTTATTGTGTATGTTAATTTTATTCTCTAGGAATTTTGGTATCTTTATCGGTGCTGTGTAATAAATTAATAATATAGTATTTTATCAGTTACAAATTTTAATAGGAGTGATCAACATAAATTAAAATGTTCTCCATAACGTCGCAAGCGAGAGTATATTTTAAATGTTCTGGGAGCGCTGCTGAAATCTTAATCTAAGCATCTGCCTGGCTGGCACACCGGCTGGTTGCTTAATGCTAACGAGTTACAAATTAAAAGAGACCGAGACGTGTGCCAAAGGTAACTTTATGCGCTTCGCATGTCTTATATCAATAAATTATTAACTACGCTCCTTGTTTGATTTTACATTCATTCTTATTATTATTTACCTTAAAGTAGACTTTAGGCCCTTTGTTTATAGTCTAAAATTGTGTACGAAACATTTGAGTAACGACTTAGGAACTTAACCCTTACGACATGGCATTAATGTTCACTTTGTCCTGACATGGGCGGGATGAGCTTGTACAAATAGTAGCGGGTAAGTAGGTATTTGCGCATAAGCGAGGAGAGGCGAGAATCTTTAGTTTTAATTAATACGCTGAATCTAGGCACCGCGTATTCGCTATTTTCAATTAGTCCTCGGCGCCAGTAGCATGTTTTGAGCTATGTGATTTAATGGGATCCGTATTTCCCATACGATTTATTATGGAACTGTAAGTTTGTCTGGGCTGGGATCAATACCTGGCACGCTCATACTACAGCCGCACTAACAATCACGGCATAGTCATGCGATCGTTTATAATGAATTTCATTGTAGGACGGCGTCTTTTACATCAGTGTACAGTGTACCGCTAACCTCTCCGGCCAGCAAATGTATGAATGTATGCTCATTAAAATTAATAGTTTTCAGCTAAAAGCCTCAACTTTCGTTGTATTACTTAATACCTCGACCGTTAGCCAATAAACATAGTTTATCATAAACGGCTGGTATATTTATCGTGTCAGGTGGAACTTTACATTTACTTGTCGCGGACACGTGATAGAAAAATATCCAACGGAACATGAACGAGCGGTCGTTGGAGATAAAGTTGTCAATTTACGACGAGGTCTCCCAGCAGTGGCTTGTAAAGTTTTACAGAAAGCGAGTGGTCAGCCGCGGCGTCAGCGTCCATGCAGTCACGAGCTCACGTTCACTCGATGTTATTCTCACGACTTTTCTCACTATTTGACACCAAATAATAATTATCACGTCGCTTTTCAAATATCTTGTGTCAAACAAATCGCCTACACTCACTGTACAAACTCAAATACAAGTGCCAGATTAGTTTTCGTTACGACAGTTGCGTATGATAACTACGGTGTGTGAATTCAGTAGAACACCAGTGCTGGAACACTCGTCGGTGCTGTTGGTTTAATCTTTAACATGTCAAGTAACACTGTTGTTATCATTATCGCACATTACATTTAAAAGGAGAACTTGATTTTAAAATAATCTTGTTTATGTCAGTTTTAAGATGTTTTTCTCATGCTAAGTAATTACAACTATGTATCATAAATAGTTCTAAATACGTAGCAAAATTACTCATACATACCTATGTATATATTCTTAAGACGATTTTGTAGATATATAAGATATTAAAGATAGAAACAGCAAGGTTTCCTTCTCGCTTTGGTAATATAATTACTAGGTGAAACATCAGAATAGTTGATTCTTTAATTTCATGTCTATGTACCGCACACCGTTTTTAATATTAAATAATTAATAAGACTACAAAAAATATAACTGTGGTTTTTGACACAACTGGAACCTGTAATGTATAATAATCTAATTTGTATAAAATAAAAAGTAAAAAGATTTACAACGATTTTACGTTTTAAGCTCCGGAACAGCTGCTCTGATTTCGACAACATTGTCGCAAAACTGTACATCCGGTATCACATTAATAAATAAAAAGAAAGTTAGTATGTGAGAAATGAAAGCTCAATGCAGGTTTCTTGTATTGTCACAGAGTATATTCAATACGCAGCAATATTGCGGAAGCTAGTTGCATTGTATAGCCGTGGTCGCAGTGCTCCCGGTGCGAAGCTCAATAAAAGGATATCTAATGATGTGACGCCACTGACAAAAACGGTCACAAATATCCCTATTCCTATAAACCATGAATTGATTAATTGATGGTAATCATATGTACATATTTAGTTGTATTGTAAATTCAATCTAGAATATATGATGTCGATGAACTTGTGGACAAGTGGGAAGAAAAGCAATAAACATTTTTATAGTCCAACCAGCCTATTCCTTCGGATTTGGTTTACGATTTTCTTCTTACTATTGCGTAACTAATGTCAAGCGCTTGACTGTTGATTATGGTATTTATAAAGTTGTTTGTTTATGTCCCTCTATTTCGGCGATCGGCCGGCGATATGACCCGTAGCGATTGCAATCAAATAAAACGTGCCGGCGATGCTTCGCCGACGGACCTACGAATGGCGCGGCTAGCTTTCTGCATCTAATGTCATAAAGCTGTTATAGTATCACAAATGTATATAACAATATGAGTAGTAGATTTTATGAGTAGTAGAGCCTCGCTGATTTCAGCATGAATGGGCCGGCTCGATCGGAGAAGGACTACCCTCTCACAGAATATCGACGTGAAATAGCAGTATTCCTACTGTTGTGTTTCGTTCGGTGAGTGAGAGTGCCGCAGGACCAATCATCCTCTTTCCCCCTTCCCGCTCCTTCTCCTTACAACTTCCTTTCCTAAAGGGTCGGCAACGCGCAAGTGATGCCTCTGGTGCTGCAGGCGTCCATAGGCTACGGTGACCACTTACCATCAGGTAAGCTTGTTTGACACCTTAGTTGTATAAAAAAAAGAAGATATATATTGTAGAAACATTATATAGAAAAGTCATAGGCTGCCGACTGACTTTAGTAGAAATCTGTGTTCACAGTTAGCATGGTGTTTAGCCTCAATACGACGGCCGACGCCTTTACCTACCAATCAACAAGATAATGACCGTCTAATCAAAAGTAAGGCATTAATTTATTTAGTGGAGTAAGCAGTAGTTGGGTCGGTTTGGCGCGGTAAGTCGCAGATTCACAGCGGGTATGTAGGAGAGTGGCTTCCGCCGTGTGCGTGCGTTTTCTCCAGACGAGACCTCAGAGCCAATCGCCTTTTATGTGTGATCGTAAATTTCACGACACGTTATTTTATTATTAAATTATTCGACATGAAATATTATGAGCTATATTGAAGCAAAACAATACAAATAGTGCCCACAAAGGTTTCGTTTTATATTAATTTTGTTAGCTTTTACACCTTTACAAGTTAAAATGCCTCCACTACAGATGTTGTACACTTCGATAAAGTAGTTCTTGTTTGTTATACCTAGTTGTCGGCACTTACCGCGCCCGCTGGGTGGATTAGTGATGGCTGTATGAAGTCGTTTGTAGATAAGGAGACGCTCCTGCCCGTCCTCAAGATAAGAGCCCTTAGTCACCTCTTAAAACAAGCACAGCCAGTTTTAGGGTGGTCTGTGCATGGTGGCGCGGGCGCCCACATACACGTACTAAATTAATATTGTTTTGTTTGACAATATTATAAAAAAGCAACACGTTTTATGACATAATACGTTGCGAGGCAAGCATATTGCATTGCTTCTCTACGTTGACAAAACATTTAATTAAACGGGAAATTTGTTAAATTGAATAAACACGGCATGTTCTATTAAGAATTACAAACGAGGTCTAAGTCTCGTACCGAAATTAGTTTCTTAATCAGAATGCCACGGTCATTTTAGTAATTTATAGCGTCGTGTATAGGTTAGTGTTTGTTTCCTCCACCGTGAGCAGGTAACATATCTTTTAGACAGCGGGGGGTGTCTGGGCCAAAGTCAAAGGATGGACCCGAGTGCCCCTGCGGTCCAGTATTATAGTTATACCATATCGAATTTATAGCTCCGAGTGATGTACAACAATGCTTACCTCACATTTTCGATGAGGCTTATAAACAATTATTGCACGTTACAGACCTTAAAAACTGCCATCTTTAATATTCTATTGAGAGATTAATTGTTTAGATATCTTTGTAACGACGATTACCCAAGTCTGAGTAGGTAACAATTAACGTTTACTGAAGTAGCAGATGCTCGATTAATTATTTAATTAACAGACATCACACGATTCGCATAAAAAAAAGAGACAGGTTGTCCTAAAATAAATCATCCTGAGTTGTCAACTTATAAGCTCTGCGCGTCTTTATAAGCATATCTCTTCTTACGTATAATCACTCGCCAATAAATTACCCGTCTATACATTAGGTATATGTTTACAATCTATGCAGTAAATACACCTGCAATGATAGTCACATAAATAAGTGCATTTTATTGTTGTTAATAAAATTCTATATCGACTTCTGACGCTCCATCTTTTTATAAGGCACCTTTGTAAACGACGTTAGGAAAGGCTTACCTGCGCTCTGTGGAATCGATTAGGTGCGTTTCAAACATATTTTCGACGGAGTTCCATTCGATGACTCGCTCCAACTTTTGTCGCTTGATTACTTTTTGATGTGGCGATAAATGTGACTTATGTGGTTTTGGGTTAACGGTGAAAACATTTGTGTAATGATTGGGTTTGTGCACTATAGGCGGGAACCGTTTAATGTGTAAACGCTGTCCTCGGCGTCGCGCGTCGGCGGCGCCCGTAATTAGAATGGGGCGATATACCGTTTTATTGACAAATATAAACAAGTTGTTCAGTAATTAATACAATAATATTAATTGTTTAAGAACGAGTGCTTGGGCTAGTTTATGCAGCAATTACTACAAAATAGCCAATTAATTTTACTTAGTATGCAATTGCATCAACGTAGACATAGGTACACAAACGTTCGTATTTTGCAGAAATATATAACATAATATCTGATAATTTATATTTTGTTCGAAAGATTACTTAAATAATGTATATGCACACAGCGTTAATGCCAAACTTTAATGTTGCAGGTATGCACGGTATCACGTTACGGTACCTACTTTAAGTACACGAGTATTGAGCGGTATGTTTAATAAACAATTCGCGTTTTAATGACATGTCTCGCACGGCTGCATTACATCCAACATACGAGATAATCACAGAACACTTATCAAACAAAAAGTATTTTAATTTACCGAGGGGCAAGAGCTTCATTCCTGCATGCCAGCATGCCCTCAGATAGATCGACTCAACCTAGATCGCCGTTGGCAAAGAAGCATTCAGCTACTAGTCAATCTTGGGCAGGCATGCGGCGGCCATGTTGGCTCCGCGGACAGACGGACGGACGAGAAGACGCTCCGACTGTAATTGCAACGCTATTCGCCTCCAGCCGTTTTTCTAGAATAGTAATCCTGCAAACTGCGTTTGATTCTCTCGTGTGTTTGTCGCACAACCAATTGTACTTCTAAATTACTTGTAATGTGTACTTGCATTAATTTGATGCTGCATGTTTACTTTATTTATTACTCAAGTAGGTGCATGCCTACCGCAAATGAGCATTAATTTGCGACTAAGGCGTCGCGGTCGTCATACAGTTTGTAGAGACAAAATATATGTCAATATATAATTTTTCACGAAGCGGCTTATTGCAAATCGAGTAACACCATTACTTTGACACTTCTACAAATAATACAGGGGTCTGGTATTACCAATCCTTATCCTCTTCAAAACTTTAATCACTTATGTTGATCGTAATTAGCACAAGCCTGTGTGGGTAGTTCAGTGTGTGTTTAATATGAAGTGCAATTATCATGAGCAGGTACTAGTTGACACTCGCATTAACAACTTGAACTTGCTACACTATTACTATTTCAGGACAAGTGTAAAAGAGCGTATAAACGTATTTACGTCCCAGTTTGTTCGCTAACTGCCGATAGAACCTAAAGATACGATTTCTTTATAGAAAACACTTAGATTTTAACTATTATGTAAGGCACGTAGCCGGCCTTAAATGGTTTGTAATTGTAGGTGCTTGTGGGGAAGTTTTTGCACCTGTGATTACTGTCGCAACGATCCGACACCAACTTTTTGCTACTTCCGAATGATATATTGTAGGTCTTAGACGTGAACGGAGCGCCGGATACCGACCTACAAGGGGAATAAAATACGCCTTGATTTCAAAACAATTTCTATTCTAAGATCAATAAAATCTTTGACTTTATCCAGCAGTGAGCGGCCGTACACAAACTGAATAATGTTACAACTATGTTTCAAGACATATTGTAAGTTAAAAAGTAACCGATTACGAATTTATATACATAGGTTAGTTAGGTTGGTTACACTATTTGCTAATCGAATTAGTGATTTCACAGTAAAGTCTAGTTAATTAACAATTGCAGAAATGTCGTTATTTCTCCATAGTGATAAACACTAAAGATTTATCAATTAAAGCGCCTAATTCCGATCTGGGCTGCACCAAAGTTGGTGGTGCAACGTAACTCTCGAGATTTCCCGAAGTAGACCGGTACAGTCCACTTTTACCAATAGCATAACTTAAATTAAGAACACAAATACATTTATCATTCGCCTTTCGGAACAATGAGAATAATTTATGTGTTGTGCTTTTCTAGCCCACACGAGACCCGTGTTCGTTATGTGTGCGACATAGATTTTGAATCTTTGACATTTGTAGATTGTCCTTACATACGTCTGCTCTCTACGTCTTATTTTGCGCACTGACATTTATTCATTGCTTTGCCATTATAATCTTATAGTGTTTTTTATTTCAATCGGCGTGCGTCATAAATCTTTCAAATAAATATTCTGGTATATTTTGTTAACGCGGTGATTTGTTGCTTATGTTAGAGGAAATAAGCAGATAAAACTTTATTTTGACATATAATTACATATTTCATTAACAATGAACTAAAGCAGATACAATCAATTGAAATATAAATGTAATTCAACAACGGTAATTTAGTTAAGTTTCTATTTTTTGTCATAGCAGACAAGACTTTTGCCATTTACCAGGCGCCGCGATAGACAACTAGTGGCTACTGATATTAATTTCTGACTGAATAGCTTTAATTACTAGTTAATTAAAACGAAACGCTACTGTATATGACCCTTTTTCCAACTGAATTTGAAACTGCACTTACTCATGCGCTGTCCGCGATCCAAATCAATATTATTAACTAAGTAAATTAAAAGCTTTTTCATGACGTGTAATTACTCAAGTGCTACTTGAGACACTTTGACTGATGCTAAGGAAGGTGGTTGTTTTATTTGGATCAGGGAAACTAGAATTCACGTAGATTGATTGTGTTGGTATAAATGTCTCAATTTCTATTTGAGTTAATCCGCGTGTGCGGAAGTACTGAGCCAGTTCGGACCGTGGCCGTGGTCGTGGCGTGGCGTGCGTCCGACGAGCGCACTCTCGGAATATGTACCTATTCATTACACTTTGCATGGGAGGTCTATTCTTAGATTAATGACACTGTTAAATTTAATCATCTTTATCAGCGATGTTATGAACCAGTCAATGAATTTATAATAGCGAAACATTCGTTTAACGCAATTAATTATTCAATAACTTGCAAATTGTTGGTCGACTTACATACTTGTTTTCGGTATAGGTAACATATTTCTGTCTAGAGCAAAACTTAACAAATCGAGTTTCTCAGATTCTGTTACATCATTATACTATATTAGATTTTATGTAGAGAGATGAGCGTGCGTGCTAATGATTCAGTGCATTTTATTTCGGACATTGAAAAGAAATATTTGACGCCGTAACCTGAAACTGTTTTGTATATTTTACGCGGGGCTCGCGGGCGATAATTTCGATACGAACCCGGCCGTCTGGCAGGCCTAACGTGGCATTTATGATTTATAATCCGGCCCCCGTCGGGTCCCCACTTTTGAGAGACAGCGGGCTTAAAAATAATTTTGATTTTAAATTGGAAGCAACTTATTAAACTCGGGTTTTATGTGATGGGACATCGTAAATGATTGGCGGTGCAAATGTATTGGAATTCGCTCAACATTGACACTAATTAGAACGAGCGCGCTATTCAATTGTTATTTAGATAACTACTTCCTGCTTCTAAAGCACTATCGAAACAATGACGCACTTATACGTAGACAAACTCCGAACTCCTATTATCAGTGTGTATCCAAGTCACTGCATCCGTTTCACCTTCTAAGAGAGATCATTCGATTGGTTCTCACAGTACTGTTGGGATAGAACATGTCACCCATGGAACATTGGATTTACAAGAAGTGATAAAGCTTGTTAGTTAATTGCGCATAGTGCGAGCAGCTATTTAATAACGGAGATTATCTCTCGTGATCCGCGCAGGCGAGTCACAGTCGCATGCGCACTTTATACGCCGGTGACAAAGTACTGATGATTTCTGTATTATGTATTGGAGTGAACGTTTAACACGAACTGAGTGCTCTCGCCACCTAATTACGACAGTCACGCTTCAACTAAGAAAATCTTTTGTGCTCTTTTTCCGAGCGTTGAGAAATGTAACAAAACGGGTTGAAGAATTTTTTTAGTCGGAATGACTTTTAGTGTCACGGCTTTGACCGGTGACGGTTTAATGAGAAAGCTTTGTGATCGCTGAGGCAGTCGACTCTGTGTCGAATTGTCGTTGTGATGTTCTTTAAAGTTTTATTTTACCAGGATCGCAACGCGACGGATACCGACGTAATCCTTGTAGTTAGTATTCACCGCATACGTACCAAGCTATTATTGAACTTAGTCGAAACAAAATATCGAGGCGGATTTACAATTTGATTCGATACAATTATGTAAACTGTCTAAATCGTTATTTTGTAACGGTAACATGATTGATGTAAAATATTCTGTGCTGCCAATAATTTACGAAAAATGTTCATCGTTCCAAAAAATAAATTGCAGTGAAAATGTAAATTCATTAAGTTATTGCGGGATGGTTTAGTGCGAGGCGACCAGAGTGTTGGATCGGAGTAGTCCCGGTCGTCCCGGAGTGATCGTGACGATGCGCGGGCGCAACATGACATCACAGCGATGCGACGCGACGCGCCCGTGACGAATTCGTCTCAGGGCGAGCCTCTACAAGGCTACGCCAACACGAGTTATGAATAACTACATAAACTTGTTCAAATATCATGCATTTGACAACTACATACGTTGATGATGCATTTACTGACCTGTACAGCTTACTACTATTATTTATATTAATTTTTATACATCTAACTTAATCGCTTTTTGCTACTAAGTGACTAGGTATATCAAACAAATGTTAACGTTTTATTTTCTTTAAATAATGATTACGTTGCTTTGTTTACAGTAATCACTTTTAAGGCTTTTATGTCGAAGTTAATAGACTTTTGATTTGTGACATAATTGAAAAGGATTGCCTTGCATGACTTTTTATTTATCAATTAAATACACCAAGTCTATTAAAGTATTTACAAGAGTAAGAAAGGTTTTGGAATCATTCGAATGTTTTATTAAGCTCCGTAAACTTTTATTGATAATAATTACTTAGTAACTGTAACCTTAGAAGAGATCAGAAATATTAAGTCAATATACCTACATAATCAATAGATTTTGTCAACATAATCCTTACTAATATTATAAACGCGCAATTTTGTATGGATGTTTGTTACTCTTTCACGCAAAAACTACTAGACCGATTGCGAATAAATTTGGTATGTAGATAGCTAAAGACCTGGATTCACACATAGGCTACTTTTATTCCGATATTCCCACGGGAACGGAACCTACGCGGGTGAAACCGCGGGGAAAAACTAGTATAGTATAATTTATTTTGGTAAAATCTTAGGAATTCGTCTTATTCGTATGATCTATAAATAAAATGCTTTAAATTGGTTCTAATGTTGTAATTGGGACATCAATCTAAGTGATCATCTTCAATGTGCTGAATAGATTATAGCTGACATAATACATGTGAGAAGTATATGTAGACAAAGTATAATCCAGAGAGTATATAAGTGATTTTAAGTATGTCTATAATAAGGCTGTATATTATACTATTTTCTATAAAACGAAGTCCTATGTAGAGTTAGTTTTATAAGTTATAATACTCATCGGTTTGTTTATTTCGGCATCACGGATAAGCCACTGGACAATTTTTGAGGCAATAATCACAGTTTGGAAGCTTGGGGTTAAACCTAATTATTCATTTTCTCTTCTACACGATCGATTCTCGCAAATAACGTTGCGTGTGACCTCTAAGTTCATGTAGACGAAGTCGCGGGCAAAGACTAGTATATATAGTTGAAAGAATTGTAGTTAGGAGCGACCACGTGAATATAATTTTGCATCCTTACCCCTGGTATGCCTTTGACTCCCCGCGAAGAATAAAGTACCTCACGATATATCTTTCAAAATAATAAACTTCTGTTTGCATTCACAATTTAAGATAAATATCTTTATATCCACGATCGCATAATTTTAATGGCACTAAATGCAGGTGTACTTGCATAAATATGATGTATTAAATGTGAATTTAATTTAAAATGATTGCAACACACCGTTAACTGCTTCAAGTTAACTGGTATCCATCAAAGGAAATTCTATGAAATTGGCCATTGTCTCGGGTGAGCCCATAACTCGAACCAGCTTAGAAGGATCGCTCTTTAACCCTCGCCTCGCTTCGTGATGTCGCCTCGACCCCGGGCGAATCTATTTTGCCCATCATAATCGCTGCTTTCAATTTACGGTGGCTATCCTATCGTTGATGTATAGCACCGTTCGATTCCAATGTTGGTTATTGTTTGAAATCGTTTTAACCCTTAATAATAGATCTCACGACAGAAACCATTCAAAGCAATACCGATCGTATATAACAATACGAACGCATATGTCCTAAATGTATGTATATGTACAAAGCGCAGTATATGAATGCTATACAGAGATAGGAATTACATTAAATAAACTCAGAAGCATTCCGATACACACGGGAAGTATGGAAACCTTATCAATAAGGCGACGGGGAGTCCGATCATATCGCTCGTTGAGCTCAGGAATATCTACACAGAGAGCAACGAATACGCTCGCACATTACCTTATTTCGAAATCGTGACTGGAAAAATATTATATTATCCATTCATACACATTATGTTAATGTCTATCAGTTATATTATTACTTGAGGATCATACATGGGCATAGTTTCAATTTATGATTGAATCATTTTGATTTTTGTTTGTTCAGCTACAATATTACAAACGTACTATACATTTTTGATGCGTTTATTTGTATGTCATACACTCTCTGTACAGTTTAATAGCAATCAGGGGAGCAAAGTGTTTAGTGAGAGGCCCTTGAATTGACGCGAAGGTTTATAATTCTGTGGTTTACTGAATCGTGAACAAAGATGGTGTCCGGGAAATCGTTATTGGTAATGGTTGAGTCGGCTGGCGAGCGTTGTGCCTCAGCTTGGATGTGATTCATCAATTTTTGTTGGTCCGCCACCAATCTCTGATTTTTCCTCGAGATAGTGTTCTTGTGACTTGCAACACTCGTAACTCATGTTTTCATTGTCTATTTGCATGTCAGTCATACAGCATACGGTCCGAATCTTTGTGCTCGTTGATCTTATCGTCTGTAGGCTTAATTTCTTAATGTGCCTTGTTACACTCGGTGGAAGTGGCTTGATTTTGTAAATATTTAATTACTCTATTATCTTTTGAACATTTGCGTTTCGTGATAACTAAGCCTGACTTGAGAAAATTAACTGATATGTTAGAAAACATCGCGCTTCCTTGCTACCTGGCACAGGCAAAACGAGGCCGGTTTTTAAGTGGCTATTTCATAGAATGGCTACCTTCTAAATTATTTGATTCAAATGGACAATGACATACTTTATTTACGGTATGAGTATGAATGACAGCTTTGATCAACGGCGATGGCTTTACGTAGTGTCTGATGTTCCTACAGCGAAAGATACTTGATAATCGGACCAGATAACTATATAAAATTCGAATGCAGCAGTTATCATCCTCATTAATTGCTCGATGATCTGTTTTTGACTCTGCCATGTGAAACATTAAAATGGATTCTAAAAGTTAGCTCTATGTAGCACGGAAATTCTGAGTTAACAGTTTAAACGGTAAACACGGAGAACGATATGTATGTTACATGTTGTTCTTCGTGTTTACCAAGAATTCAAATCCTTCGCCTGACATGACATGCTCACGAAACGGTAACAGTTCCCATACATTCATCTACTAAGAAGTAATAGCATGCAGGTGACAAAATATGTCATAACAGTGCACTAATTTAATTAACACATCTTTCAAAATACTGCGTTGTGCTTTTTCTACTCACGATAAGGTTTATCTCCATATAGAGCCAATAAACAAGATATGAAATAAAAAGCCTTATTATATGCAGAAACTAAACTCATAAGAAATGATAATAAAATTACGTTAATTATGGTGGTGATAAGTTTAAGTGCTATAACAATCAAATACGTAGTTTCAGATGATATCTTATTACCTGAAAAGGAATTTGAAATGTCATTCGTTTAATGTGAGCACATGTTAATAAATCCATCAGGAATCGGACGTATCAACGTCAGTATATGAAATACGTTTACATGTCCTAGAGATAAAGTCCATGAGTTACTCAAAGCTCTGACAGAAACAATAATACCCGCAATAAAGCTGAGGACACCAGGCAATAATTCTGTCGATTACGTCAAACGTTTCTCAAAACTATAAATACATCAAATATGGTGTTACCGCAATCAAATTATCTTTATTCCTTATAAAGCCTGTTCGGTGTTAGATGGCTCTTTGGAGTCGCGCGTAGATTCCAAGATTAAACGTTTGACACTAATGACAGTTATGTTTAAATTCTAAAGAATTTAAGTATAAAGTCATTGAACGTTTCTTGTGAGATCAGAATACGAGATTACTACATTTGTACGACATACTGCACTTGTTTGTTTGCTACACACTTTTTTGGTATCACAAATTTGGAAACAATACATATTTATGTATTTTTCCTTTTCTTTTTTTTTAGCGCATTCGGTTAATTCACCACAAATACCCAAAAATTCATATGCAGCCAGTGTCTTTCGCTGTTCTCAAAACAGTTGGTATTTATTACATAACATAATCTTCTTGACCTTAAACCTGGTAATGTAAAATGTTGTAAACAAAGCCTTATATTAGTAGTGGTGGCAGAGTTCACACGCGGCCCGCTCTGCTATCACGAAAAGCTATTTACTACCGACACACTTCTGTCTATCTATGCAGATAACGTGCTTGCTGTTAGTGAGCTGTTTGAATTATTATGCCATCTTTACACGGTACACCACGGTATGCAAACCACTTTTGTTGTGGATAGTTATTACAACGAGCAATACCTTCAACTTGATAGTTACTCTGAAGTACGGGTAATAATGTGTTTAAAATACCTATAATATACAATGAAGATGATTTTTGCAGTTTTTGTGGTGGTAAACTATATTTTGGAATTAAAAATGATAACTGTTTTCATGATACTTTCTAGGGATTAGTGTTCATGATCGTTTTAATGTGTGAAATTTTAAATACTTATGGTGTAATAGCCAACATCGTGACTTTTTGATGTTTTTATTAATAACACAATAATAGTTCTTTAATGTTCGATGTGCTACTCTTACATAAACCTAATACATAAGTAATAATGAATAAGTAGTATTAGTAGTATAAAAAAGTATCGTATGTTGTTGATAATTCAGCACATAGTTTCATCTGAATTCGTTGAATGGTCTTTGCGATATTGAATAACAAACCTTTTCATCAACCTTCACATTTATAATATTTGTAGGATATATAATTACAATCATAGTGGCATTGATCCCAATAGTTGATCAAAATCATTTTGCAGTTTTATAGATCAAAATACATCTACAGAAAGTATAATAGAACTTTTTAACGATAACAAGGATTTTTAAGGTATGCAAATACCTTGCTTCTACTAAGCGAATATTAGGAAAATAGATGGAGACCAATAAAGATTATTATTATTTTAACGAAATATATAGGCTGTTTAGTAGGTACAGTGGAGCACTGGAGTATTTATACATTTAAAATGGTCTTTTATTATATTTTAGTATATTTGAAGAATGTATCCAAATTAAAGCATACTACTTTAAAACATCAACAATTTATTTTATTTACCTATATGTCTAGATAGGCTATAGCCTTAAATAAAAATAGTTATCTTTTAGTGTAATGGAAAGAAATAAATTGAGAAATATATACCTACTGTACTTAATAGTTGTAGCTATCCCGGTAAATGTGAAAGAGTAAAGAAAGAAAATAAAAATGTTTTCAATGATTGTCACTTCATTAGGATCTAACATAGCGATAATATTTTCTTTGCAGCACTATTTATATATTAGCAATTCTGAAGAAGTGTTAGTTTTATTATCCCGCAGTGTTATCCCGAATAATCCTAGTCATTAATAAATAAAATGAAGCTCAACAAAGTAAGTCAAAGATTTTTTCAATATTAGCAAATATTGAATAATAAGATTGTATTAAATAACAGTTACATTAGTAATTGAATTTTATTGACTATTTTGACAGCGTTTCAAGTTGACATGGTCTAATACATTATATCCTATAACATTCTAAACAGTGTACAGTGTTAACTAGAAAACTTCAAACATTTTAATTGAATATATGTAGGTTACGGCACGCCATATAGCAAGTGTTATCTATAATTGCCTATGGATGCTTTATAATCAAGGGAAAAAGGCTGCTATAAAACCTTTTTATGTGTTACTCGAAAGAACCTATACTTGGTAAATCCGCGTCAGAGAAGTCAAAGTTCAAAGGGAGGTTATATAAAAGTAGATACCAACAAAATGTAAATGATGAAGAGAGAGTTTCTACTGAGCCGCTTTCCTCCGTTACATAGACCGACACTCACAAACAAAATAGCTGCTAACAGTACTAAAATATTCATGCGACTAAATTTGATATAAACTATTCCATTTATAAAATTGTTATCTGCGCTTATACGTAGGTTAAGAGTGTGCCCGCGGGCAGCACCTAACGCGCGCTGTCCGTACCACCGCGCCTGTGGCTAAACACGGGGATTAATCACGCTTTATTAGTAAAGCTTCCTTATATGTGAATCATATTAAGATACGTCTAACCTCCTCTATGAATAATGCGCTACATACAAATTATTGATTTTAATTTTAGCTAACTGTATCTGATTGCTGGTGTAGTGAAAGATAAGATGTTTGGCTGCCAAAACACCGCAGTTCCGAATTTAAAGCATACATATAGTCTTAGGATAATCCTGATTAATATTATAAATGCGAATGTGAGTTTGTTTGTTTATTTGTTTGTGTGTTTGTTATGTTTACGCCTTAACTATTTCACCAATCTTCAAGAAATTTTGCATACACGTTGTCAGGGGAAAAGGACATAGGGTTCTTCCCATCCTGAAAAAAATATTGTTACTTACCTAACTTAACCCAGATTTACGTGATCGAAGACGTGGGCAAAATCTACTGCTAAATAATAAAGGAAAATGTCGTTAGTAATCTTATTAGCTTTCACTGTAATATTCTCAGAGGTGAGCGTAGTTTGTCAAACAGACATTAGTCAGCATGGTGAGCTTATCTGCTTGTTCCGAGAGCAAGATCGTGTCCAGCAAGTGAGATAGCTTTATATAGCACTACTTCGATTAATATCAATCAATCCTCTCAGTAGTATTATTTGCGATCATATTAAGGTTGGCTTTTTGGCTTTGCTTTGATGATATGGTTGTTTCTGATAGTAGTAGATTAAGAAGTACACGGCATGGTTATACTATTAAAAAAGTTTTCAAATGTCCACGTCACACTCATCAGTGCCATTATAAAAATTCTAAGTTGTTGTTTTCTCCGTAATAAATTCACTTGTCTGGTCATTGATTTTATGAGTTAATCTTTCTAAACACGGGCGCGCTCATATATAGAACAAAAAATGTGCAATGAAATGTTATAGGCACAACTTATTCAGAGACATGTAAATAAGCAATATCTGCATGTTTAGTTTTTACTATTTTACGGCCGACGATGATTATAAATATAAGATCGCTAACCGCAGGCCTTGTTGCGTGGTGTCTTCTGATTCTTTTTGCGGCGTGACAGCGGCCATTGCGTGAGCGCATTTATTGGGAACATTGAAAAACGCCATAAATCCAACTGTGTCGTGTAAAAATACCATTTAATACAATAATTCTGGCTCACAGGTAAGCAATCGTGTTTGTAATTGATATATACGGGAAGTTCGGTAAAAGTGTTTCAGTAAAAGTGGACTAGTAAAAACTTAATGCGAGAAATCAGAGCAAATCGATATCGGATCGAATGTCGTGTCAACTTTTTGAGCGAACATGCGAAGAATTTTAACGACTACATTTGAATAATAACATGACACTTTATTATGCGGTCTTTATTTTATATTATGTTGGACTATCGATTCGGTTCTTAGCCTCGCTAACTCCACACTCTTAGGTATCTATTATAACCATGTGAGCCATGTTTCAAACCAATTAACAAGTTAATTATACGGATATAAGTAAAGTAAATTGTAGGTACAATATAATTTGAGAGATGTTAAGATTTTTATTTAAACAATTGGACAACATTTGTCACTGCGGTTAACAAGGCACATCCGTTGCTTAACTAGTTTGTAAACATAAACGTTATTTGACCCGATTAGAAAGTCGCTTATCTGCGATTGAGATGAAGATACCGTGCGACTTTTAACTTCTTATATACTCAATTATAATCGTCATGAGAACAGACAAGGTCTCATTAGAAGAACTTTGGAAATTTTATGCTAAAGTCTCAGTGACATGTCTTCTAATAAATTATTCTGTGAGGCGTGGAAAATGATCTCAACCAATACATTTGGATGCTAATGTGTATCGATCGAATGTTCATTATTGAATACTTGGCTCTGTTTCAGCATTATGGCTTCGTATACATACACATTGAAAATTATAGTTATTTATACTAATGAGGAATCTTAGAAATCTCTGGTCTAATGATGATAATACTCTAATTATTAGTGTATTAGCTTTAGTGCTTTTCTCGGTGCGGTGTGGGCGAGGTGTTTAACTTGACTAGCTGCTAATTACACGTTAGTATTCACATCTACGCATTCACTTGATAGTGCCGTGAAATTGTGTGATTATGCTGCAAAAGCACTCTTGATCAAAATCTCTCACAGTAACAAGAAAAGCAATACCGTACCAGAATTCGACCTTTCAATAACAACTAGCACATAATTTATTATTATACTTATACATTATTCTTGTATAGGTACCTATTGCTTTATATTCCATCTGTAAACATTTATAAAAATAAAGTATTTGTTTCTTGCTACCAAACGCAATAATAAACAAATGCCGGACACAGAGTACATCCACTACCGGAACAATAAAAAATAAGTGATGATGCATTTCAAACGAGAGTTTTGTTGCTGCATAAATATTTGTTTACATACGTTATGCGGTATTTTGTTTGTAAATAAACATTGATATCTACACAAATAACGTGTAGAAAATATTGCCTGATTTATAAATAGGTTTTAAAAAATTTCTTTATTTACAAAGATAAGCCCACTAGGGTTCCAACCCAGTCTTTTCTCAAATGTAGAACTACTATAAATTGTGTTTAGTACACAGGGAACAACAAGGAATTGTTGTGAATCACATCCATCATTGCAAATTACTATGTTTACTTATATATACTACACTACGCTATTTTGTGCAAACAGAAATATAATTAGAATATGTAAAAAAATTATACACATTTTAATAACAATAATTTGGCACAGGAATGTAGAAACTTACATAATTATGCAGCGTCTAAAGGTGCCAACATAAATTATAAATATTATGAAATATATAGTGTTATACCTACCTATATAAAAACTATAAATTTTTAAATTATCAGATTTGATTATTGATGGATTATTAAATCTGGACTTGTAAATTATGTCAATATTATGAATGAATCATCTAAAACTGCTTACATTTATTAAATTATGCAGACATATATTTTATAAGCAAACTATATCAATGGTACATCTAAAGTGATCAGTAACACATGTTTTAACATTATCGTAGATATTTGTATCTATCGGAATGGAGATCAACAAATTAAAAAACAAGATATCACAGATTCAACCTCAAAAAAGGTAATTTTCTTAAAAGCTCGCTGTGACTCACTAACATGAAGCTTATAAGAGTGTATTTTTAATAATAGGTCGGTATAAAGTATGTGCTCTGTGATGTGGAGTCATTATAGACATTAAAACAATGGACACAAAGAACACTGAGAGCGGGATAAATAAATTCTGGGCTACAAAATAGTGTTTGAATCCGCAGCACTGCACTATGTTACAGCCGGATTAAACACTGTATATCACCGCGCGTAGCATGTAGTTATTTATATAATATTATAAAGAGGAAAGATTTGATATTTGTTTGTTTGTTTGTAAGGGTTTAAAAGAAAAGCTATTAAACTGATTAAAAAAAATATTTTGCCATTAGTACCATAGTATAGCTTTCTAAGCTACTAATACTAAAAAAACCATCAGCGAGTAACATAGGATATAGCCTACTTTTATGCAAGCAAAGCCGGGAGCAAAAGTATGACCATCGACCTCTTGATGTATTTTATTGGAAATCGTAATGTATACAAATCTCCTATGATAGGGAGTTGTTTAAAAGTGAGTATCTGTATGACATAAAAATCATGGAAACATGAGTCATGTTGTCCAGGATCAACAATTTGTAACTAGTTTAGGTGGAAACAAGTTAATTAATACTCTATAACTCGGCACTGTAGACAAACGTAGCCTCGCATCTCTATTTCACAGCCTAGGCTAGTGATGCGACTCAAAACATGTTGGTAATATTTTACTTAAGTTAAATTACATTTACCTTGACATGTGTTTAATCCTTTATGCGACAAAATTTCCTGACTATATTTGTGTGAATATTTAACAAGAAAAATAAGTTACTATATGTATTATTTATTAAGCTTAAAGTAATGTAACAGTTGCAAATTCAAAACAATCTTTCTATATAATAACTTCATATATATTTTAAAATCATGAAATAACCAATAAGTCCATATATAATAAATAAATATAACCAAGTCTATTTATTTGATCGTATTTAGTATATTATTAGCGCTTACATAATATACAATATAATAATATATTAAAATAATAAACATATAAATTAAATTAGGCTTACATGGCAATTGCAATATAGACAACAACATAAGGTACTATTTACCACCGACAAGCTAAGCTACGGACGGTTTCTAATTAGCTTATCTCAAAAAGATAAGACCAACAGAATTAGAAGCCAACTCTATTTAGAATGAGAAACAACGCAATCATTCATGTCACGAGTAAAATACTCGAGTGTGTAGCAGTGTCGCATCACTAACACCTAGACGTGAGTGCCTGGGCCAGTAATTAACGCTGTGTCTTGATTTGTGGCGTTATCATGATGTCTCGGTACCGATTTATAGATGCATTTAAAACGTACTTCCACTACAGTCATTGTTAGGCTTATTACAGCCGCTATAAACCGATCTTGCAAATTAGAACTTGCGTTTATATCTAGCATCGAAATTACATTTAACTATTTATATATTTCCTTGTATTTATTCTCACTCTATCCCTATTAATCCCAAGTATTAATTTTTCCTCTTTCTATAGCTATTTCATACCGGTTGAATAATTCAGATTTGCCACGGATCGTGAGCCATCTGAACTTCGTAACTGAAAGAGACTTTATTATTAAGCATGCCTATTCCAAAATTAAAACAGATGTTAGAATATTAACAGTTTCAATCTGTATTATATTAAATACCTGTGTATTTAATATTACACATAGTTTTTTTTTATTACATCAAGTTAAGCGTTCGTTGGCGAAAATACATTGTAAATTAATAAGTGAGAAGTGCTTAACCAACCACGCACGCTCGGATTGTTGACAATGCCGTACTCCTCCGATGGTTGATAGATTCGTCATCGTACATTGACATGTAGTATTTCGTTTTAAATACAAAATATGCTTCGACACGTGTTTTGCCTCTGCGCGAGATATTTAACGATAGTTTGGTAATTATTGAGCTAAACTGTTCAACGAAAGTTAGTTGATTGTGAAAAAAGCAACTCTACACTATATGTATATATCCTGTGTCTCGGAGGACTTTACCGACATTCAAACAACGGACACAAAGAACACCAAGTATTTATTTTAGTTTAATTATTTTACAAAATTAATCTAAATTATCCATTATACAAATAGCCAATAGCAGAGACTTCTTGATGTAAACCTTTTTGCCTAATTGGAAAAGCAAACAAAAATTTTAATAATACCTTAAAAAAATAAACATGTCGTCGGAGTGAAAATTAATATGCGTAATCGTAGATTACTTCTCATATAAGAATATAAGAACTAACAAACCTTATTTGGATCACGTTTATACATTAAATAATAATATACATAGCGTTATCGCAACAGTTCTAGATAACGTGGACTACAACTTAATTACATGTTTACGACTCAAACGTCCGCGACAGATAGATACTAAGAATACTTTCATTCTTCTCGTTAAGATTGCCACACTCATTTGACTTACTTATTTTTACTAATACTTCTGCCATCAATAATATGAAACTATCTTCAACTTAGTGAAGTTGAAGAGTGTTCAACATATTGCCTATATCTTTTACAGCCGTCGACGCAAAATCACACATTTGTACAATAATGGAAGTTTCATTATTTTATTGATTTTATAGTAAAGGGGTTACCTATTATAGACTAGTAGGGTGTCAAAAGTGTCGCGTATTTACGTAGTAGCGTGATATCAAAGATAAAACAAAGCATACCTACATTATAAGTAGCTATAATAGGTAAATAATCACGTAACCCATCTAGTATTTTAGATGTCAACCAAAGAAATAGGCCCAACAAATTTCAGTTGTTGGGACATTTTGTCGCATCCATTCTCAAGTCAACAAATAACGAACGGCGAGCAGATGATATCTAGTCAGATTCCGGGTAGGTTGTGTGAGGCTGAATGCCTAACGGACGCGTCTGACTAGACTTGGTAGTGCGGCGTGACGGGCGAACCCCGGGTCTGTCCTGTCACTCAACCCTTCAGCCGATTATAAGCCACGTTAACAAATAACTGTACTGATACCGCGACGTTTAACAAATGCGCTCCCGTCATCTGCGTTTTCGCCAGCCTTTGTGTTATCGCGTTTACCGCGATCTAAGCGTTTCTTTAATATTTTATTTATAAAAGGAAACTGAACTGCAATTGGAAAATCCTTGAAAGCAAAAAGCAATTAAAAAACGAAAACAAATATAAAATGCGCCTTGGAAAAACAGTATTTGTGCGGAAATTTTTTGTACCATACAAGAATTACACCTAAATATTCGTCGATACATGATAACTTAAACTACTACATTATGCTCGCAGTCAACATTTTTATTGTTAAAAAATAAAAGTAATAATCAGAACTATTCGATTTAAAAGCTAAAACAATCTTATCACGGCAAAATTTATTTATTACCTATTATTAATGAGCTCTGTTACTTTATCATCTGACACAGACCTTCTGTCATATTTTATCAGACAAAACTAAGAAATATTTTAAAATGTTTGAACTATATTTATTATTACTCCAACTCACTAAGTTATAACCGCCAAAAATATGTATTTGTGTAGATAGTCTAAGTCAAAACACAAATTAGGGGCGTGGCGACCTGTAACCGGAAGACGACCATATGGCCATTTTACTGTCATACTTCGAAATGCTATTGAGGCTTCTTAATAGAAAAATCTAATTGTACTTGTCTCAGTTATACAACCCAGCACAATACAATAAGTGTGAATTGAGTAACATTTGGCGATTCTGAATACATCTGTTGCTTAATAATTTCGTGTTCTTTTAGATTACATACCTAATACTATTGTATTTTATTTAATTATTATGTTATAGGAACGCTTCCACGCAATTATTTTAAATAAAAATCAAAATCAAATGAGTTTAACGGCCATCACTGGATAATAGAAATAAGTTAAAAACCACCCAGATGTCAATAATGAAAATATACCAGTTATACCGCAGCGTAATAAAGTATGCATTTTAAATAAATAATAAAGAACTTTAATGTCTTAATTGTCTGACTGCTCATTTAAGAGTGCTATTACAAAGAAAATAAGAAACAACTTGTAGTCTGTTCATGTTATTACGACTGCTGGCAATCCAGCAGCTTGACTAGCAACGAATTAATAAGAAAGCAAAAGTGGATAATAATATGATATTATGCGCAGAATTGATGCTGTAAAAATAGAATTTAAATTGCCCTTGCATTAAAAATTATACCCTAAGATGTACTTAGTGGATTTATGCGAATCGCTTTAGCCAATAAAGTAGGAGATGTCTCGTAAATCGTGGGTACATCGGGACGGATGGCCGGCGCGGGCGCACTCAGGCGACACCTAGAGTGGGCGCATCCACCGTTAGACGTTAGGCCCGGGGCATGCACACTTTAGGGTACACCTATAAGGCCGCATTTACCTACCTACATCCTGCTATTTATCCCCGACTCGAGCATGCCTTTGTTTCACGGTAAATTCTGCTCAATCTCGTACATCAATGTATTTCAGACAAAACATCACCTTTGAGGAAGTGCCCTCCAAATGGGTCGGTGACTCTTCTAACGTTCGTTTATATTACTTTTATTAAAATAATATTAATAAATTGAGGACACTTCTGGAGACTAATTTCTACCAGAAACATGGAGCCAGCGGTGGTATTAAGCGATGCGTTCAGTAAAATAATTATGATGCTGACTGTGTCAAGGACTACCGTTGACTGCATCAAGGCCTTGACTTAATGAGCCGGCGAAGACATTCTCAGGTTGTAACCTAGGCTATTATCTCTGATTCTTATTTCTTGAGTGAAAGTTTTCATCAAAAGAATAACTGTAGGTGCATTTAGTTACCGCTGAGACTATAAAAACAAGAATATTGGCACAGCTATAATATAGGTATATATGTTACGGTAAGTGTGATTTATTAAAAATTATTAATAATTGTCTATCATTATTACCATTTATCAGTGATTATTAATAATTTAACCTCAGTAAAAACAAATTTAATAAATTTCCCAAAGAACGTAATCTAAACTTCTTTCTGTTCGACCGAGCATCAGAGGATACAAAATTATTATTTTAGTATCCTAAATTCACGGTTCACCTTCAAATAAATATCAATAATGTAATTGTTAAAAATTTTAAATTCTGCAATACGTTCCTTAGTAACTGGGTGGTTATAAGAAAAATAACCACGAGCGCTAAGGCGAGAACTCCGCTCTCGTCTTAGCCTTCTAATCCAACCTATCCGAGTCGTATTACTCTGATTTGGGGTGTTAACCATAATTAAGGTAGCAATAGCAGGTATTTTTAAATTTTTAAATGTTTGCTTTAGTGATACTTATTTGAAGGTGATTTTAGGATACCAAAATAATAATTTTATCACGGTCGCCTATGAACACCTAGGTGATTATATTCGCGGGTAATCAAAGAACACCAAAGAGTCGCCTGTGATGACCCAGGTGATCATAGTGGAGTAGACCAATTTTACGGAGTTTATGATTGTATAATTTTTATTTTATCTGTTTTTGTTTGATTTAAGCAAAACCAAAAAACTATTTGCATGGAAGTTTCTTTTAGTATTTTAAGAACTATGGTATTATAAATAAATACCTACTGGACAACTGACTTCGAGTCTTATTTTATTAATTTTACGGACGAGAGGAGTGAATTATTAATAACAACCGGTAAAAGTGATGATGAATTTCAATTTTATATTCCCATTTATCCAAATAATGGGGTAATTATTAATAATGACAGATAATTATTAATAATTTTCAATTATTTACACTTACCGTAACATATCTATTTAGATACTTTGAGGTACTTTATATCAATATACATTTTCATATATTTTCTTCGTACCTACATGTTGCCTCGTTCGATTTGATCATAGAGATTCTGAAACAAGTTGACAAAAAGCCAGTTTGGAATATAATTTACTCATGATTTGAACTTAACACCTCGCAGCTAAAACCTTTAGTCACTCGTTTATCAATCTACTAATTCTCGCTCACAAATGTCAATGTGTTTAAATCACATAGCTAGAATAACAGTACAAAATGTTACATCAAGCGAAACTATGCGTAATGTGTTCGGAATACTGCATCATTTGTTTGTCCTAGAGGCGAAATGTCGTCGTCCTACATAGCGGCGTATCGTTTATCTGGTATTGGATTAGCACGCGTGTAACCCTAACTGTGGGCTTGAACGGTACAAATAGTTCGCACCGCGAGGCAGGCATCTATGTCGACCTAGTAACAGCGGGTGTCGGGTAGCGAGGTTCACTGAGGTCGGCTATAAAGCTAATGAACTAAATTGATATTGGGCTCCGTTGTCTATTGACTAAAATAACTCCTAATTACAATAAGTTATTTCTATACTGCTGACAAAACAGACGTTTAGAACGATTTTTCATCTGGTTGTTATTGACGCCAATTTAGTGGCCGTATTGATTTTTAACAACAGGCAGAGGACTGATTTCACAAATCAAAATAAATACAATCTACTCTTTTTAATGGTTCTTCAGAAAGATGTACTGTAAATTCATCTACAAAGTTAGCATACTATTAAACATAAATGGACTTATTATTTCATGTCTTATTTACCACAAACTGTACCTAGATATGCCTGTAAAAAAATACTTACCGTACTGTCTAAAATATTTTTTGGTATATTAACTTTGTTCGTATAATAAATTACATAGTTAATTTCTTGTGAATCTGGATGGTGTTTTCTTGTTGTTTGCTCTAATCATACACGTAGCGGTAAAATTATATTATGATTGATGTCTAGAACTGTTCTAGAACTAACCTGTGCAAATAACTCCAGATTAAATTAAAAATTAACTATGATTTACTCAAAACTCTGATTTATTTGCAAAGGTAGTTTTCGTTACATATAATATTTAATTTGAATATAATACTAATCCTTAATATAAATAAGTCTATACTTAAATAAAGACAAGCACGTTCAGGCAGTACTAATATTAAAACAGAAGATAAAACGTTATTATAATGATTCACCACAAGAACATTGCTTTATCATTAAATCTTCAAGTTTAGTGTCTGTGTCTTGATACGAGACAAATTAATAATATGTATAAATTAGAACTTTACAGCAAACAAATAAGTTAGGTACACACAAAGATATTATATTGCTCGCCACGCTGTGATTTAATAGCTGCGGTTGTTAGTTCAATAAAGTTGATTTATACACACGACTCTCCTACATTCCACGGGGCAAAAGAAATCAAAGTCTAGCCTTAATGTATGAGAACCCCTATTGAATGTGCTACTACTGACTAGTAGTACAGGGTTCTATGGTAGAGGGTTCTCATATCCGTTTATATACAGAAGGGTTTATTCGAACCCTTCTAAATATAAACAGATTTTCAGAAATTAATGTGTTATATGTAATCGCTAGGGTGCTCCGCTAACAATGAGAAGATTAAGGCACGACTTATAGCAGAAGTAATCTATAATAAGGTTATTAAATAAAACAGTACGTCTTCACTACAAACAATTTAATTAGTCTGCTTTACGCTACATGGCTTATTTATCTTAACGTTTGATTATAATACACTTAACCTTAATCCAGCTTCATCTTAGTGCGGCTGTAACGGCCTTCTTAAAACATCACACTTTTGCGTTTATCGAGTATAGAAACTTAGATAGGGTTGCGAGGATGTTATAAGGACTGCATCCCTTTTTACAATAAGCGTGTGAGTCGTTTATAAGCTTTTATCTAATTAAAGTGTGTGAAATATAAGGGATATTCAACACTGAATTTTATTTACCAATATTTTCGTACTTGCTTTAAATTTTCAAACTTAATGTTATATACGAGATATGAGTCAAAGACTGCCACTAACAGGAGTAAAAAATGTGAGGTTATCGCTATGTTATTTAATGCATATAATCGGTACTGTAACCACCTAACAAAGAAATATTCGGTTGGAATCTTTATAATTTTCTCTTTATCCCAAGAAAGTATTTATAGACAACCAAACTTTTCTTTATTATCTAATGAGTTCTAATACATTACAAGTTAATTAAGGAATACTGTTATTAGCGATTATAAGAAAACATCTACGACTTATCGCTTCGTGAGTCGTAAAAGTCGCCCAAGCGATAGTATTACTAACGTACTGGTGCTAGTGACTATACAACTTTGTCATCTTCCAAGCTGATATATTAATGATAACGTCAAATACTGTCCAACACTCGCTATAAAATATAATCCGTTAGAAAATAGGGAGGGACTTATTAATGGTTTGAGATTATGTGTGCACTTAAGTAGTTATGTGTACTTACGTATTACGAACCGCCATTACCGATGCAAATAATACAATTTGCTTAAAATTGTTCGCTAACCAACCGTTTTCTCTTATTCATCAATTTAAGTTTAGAACATGATAAAAATAACAGAGTATGTTATCAAAGATCTACGCTTATTTTAATACATTTTTTGCAAGTTATAGCCATGGAAATTTACATTCGATGCAGCTATTAAAGAAATATTGTAAAATTAGGTTAGGTGCGCTCGTGAAAGTTTTTTACAATCACGTTTAGTGGCGTTTCATACACAATTTAATGAAGTAGGTACCGGTAAATATTGTCGCAATATTACTTACAAAACGTTAACGTAGGCGTAAAAATCACTTACCATATTGAATACCATATAATAGTGTCGGAGGTTATTTAATCAATTTGTTTTGATTACTGAACTTTACTCGCATTTAAGATGATTATAAGTACATGCTCTATTGGCATGCTCTATGGCTTAACCCTGCTATCGCATTTTAAACTGTTGGTTTTTGAAAATCATAATTTGAACGATAGTGAATTTGTATTAAAGTGCGCATACAGAATACGGTAACGTTAGATAAAATAATAAGACAATGAAGACTCTACATTTGCATAAATCACCTATCACCTAATTGTTTAAAGATAAAGATACTTTTAAGTTTTGAGATATCTTTATTTCTCATAAGAATTTACAATAATTCACTTACATGAGAAAGTTTAAACACATACAAACAAATTATAATCTTATCCTAGGTGTACACTTAGATATCGAAGCACTTCATTCAACACATTCAATTGAATGTACTTATACACTTTTAAGTTATTTTTAATTCTAAGATAATAAAAATACAATATACAATATACAGGGTACTAGTAAAAAAACTTACATAAACAAGGAGCAAACAATGCTTGGACGCGCACATTACACAGATCGAGCGTAGCTAGATGCGACATGTGAAGTAGTGAACTAAGGTGCGCTCAGATTAGATGTTAAATAGTATTTCAAGTGTTTTTTAAAGGTTAGCATTGATTTTGCTTCTTTAATATTTTTCGGTAATTGGTTATACAATTTAGCACCTTCGTACATTAAATTTATTTTTCCATAATTAGTTCTTGGGTGAAAGAGGCAAAGGTCGTTTGCGCGTCTAAGTCTAATTTTTTGTATTTGTTGTTTCTTTGTAAATGTTATTTGAGTATGTATATCTTTATTTAGTATTTTTCTTATTAATATACAAGTTTTATATATGTATGTTTGAGTTACATTTAATAATTTTATTTGTTTAAACACGAGTATGCACACATAAAAATGAAGTTTTGCCTATAAGACGTACAAATATTTACAGGGGATCTAAGAGAACAACAGTAATTAATTAAATAAATTAAAGCCAATAAAAAAAATCACAATCAGAACATTATCAAAATATGGATATACAATTAACAATTAAAATATACAGTAATAAGAGATATCAATAGAATTATACAATTAAAATAAAAAGAGACCATTAATTAAATAAAATTACAAATTAAATTAAATTGTAGTTGCGAATCAAATTAATTAGAAGACTTATAAAAATAATTATCATGTCAGCTCTATTTTATCATCAATGAATTCTTGTATGTCATAGTAAGCTTTTTCTATCAGATCATTGAATTATTTCTTTTTAAAAACATTAATATTTTGCTCCTTTCAGCATCTGGGGATCTTATTGTAAATGATTGGACCCATACAGAATACACTATTTCGCATGACGGTTGTTTTTGTACTATGAAGGCAAAGTCTGCTGGTATCACGTCTACTACGATTGACTATGTCAGATAGCTGAGGGAACAGTTTAGGGTTTGATTTAACAAAGACCGTTATCTCAAAAATATACAAAGAAGGAACAGTGATTATCTTATGTTTTGTAAAGTAGGGCTTACAACTGTCAGTAATATTTAGAATTTGAACATCGTTCTAATGCAGTTTATATATATTATTTCAATTTAGTTTTTAGTTTTCATATAGTATTTTATATATTAGTTTAACAAAAATATATTTTATAACGTACAATGATGTGATGTGTCCGCATTAATCAATGTGGTATAATAAAAAAAATTTAGGATGTCTTGTCCCTCGTGGCAGACGAGCCAAAGGCCTATCCGGTGGTGATCACCAATTGTGAACATGGCTAACTACTCTTGCCAGACGCAGTGCCAAAGTAGTACAGCCGAATGGCCTACCGCAAAGAACAGAAATAATGTAGCACTAATATAGCAGCAGTAGCCCAATGGATAACCAGCAGAGGCATAGAAGTTAGGATCTAAAGAGCATGGCTTCAATGAGTAGTTATTGCATTTTCTAATACAAGCATTCCAGCTTAGTCGGAGTGATTAGCAAAGCATCCTAAATCACTTGTGATCATACAAATAACAAGACATTGTAAGTATTTTAGTCGGCATGCAAATCTAGTCTTTAACTAAAAGATCCGTGCTTTTGAACTCTCTTTTAGACTCTGCCACCCGTGCAATAAAGAAGAAGACGGCACCAAATTATTGCAATTGGAAGTTCAGCTACTTGATACCTACATAATTTATTTATTATAGGGCAGGTCAACAACATAGTCATAAACATAACTGAATAACATTTTAGCGAATTTGGACTAGTACCTACATATTTATATCAATAATGTACATATTTAATTAGAAATAGACATTTATTATAAATATAATAAATAATCAAAATACAATTATGATATCAACAGAAGGATATCAATAATCGTAAAATGTTATGGAAGGTGCCTATTATAAAGACGCCTACTCGACTGTAATGATTCTATATATAATATTGTCTTATGTTAACGCGAATGTTATACATTAAAATTAAACACTTTCTATAAAAGTTCAATAATAGTGGTGTTAGAGTTTTCAAAATTATGTAATAACAGTGTTTTAAAGTAAAATAAACAACGCGACAAAATCCGTATAAAGTCTTTAATTTCAATTATTCTATATATTTGAATAACCTAGAACTTAAGAAAGAAAGATTAAACAACGAATAGTTCAAGACGTCGATGCCACGTACGTCGTAAGACAAGAATAAACAAGCAAAAATTCAATCTAATTTATACTTATAACAAAGATATTACACCTTCCAAAGAAATAACTATAAAATTAAATTGCCAATTATATTACATTGTTTCTTATGGCTGTTTCCAGCGGTCGCTAGGCAAGACGATACCTTCATGGCATTAAAATATATTATAATAAAATAACAAAATACTTCAACAAACTTAAAAACTACGCAAGACTTAAGTTTTTTATAAAGCTTCACGGAGTAACTACAATTCGTTTAACACATTGTATTTTAAATTTTAGATAAAAGTATGTTATAACTAAATCTCATAAATCTATCGTAAGTACATAGAAATAGTCATGAAAGTGTATAAGCTGATAAGTGCTCGGCATATTTCATACAAGTATCAAGCATTCTCTCCCAATCCCAGAAACCAGTTGGACGTTTATACGTTTACGGCAAAGACTGTACCGATAGTGACACCCGCTTCGATCGTCATGACCTGATAGTGTTGTAACATTGTACAGCTTCGATACCGCCATCTAGTAATGTATTATGTATTTTATTTTACTCGCTAGATCTCAGAACCTATTTATATAATTATCTACCAACTTTGTACTGAAATAACTTACCGTTATTTCGAATGTTTCTTTATCGTAATAACGTTATCCATAAACAAGGGTAATTCAAAGACAACTCACAATTGCTTCTGATTATAACTCTTGATAATTTTTAGATTAAAAGCGAATCAAAATCTTTGTACATATTAAGCTGTACTTTCTTTCTCAGTTCTGTAGTTCTATAAATAGTAAGTGAGAGATATTAATGCGAACAAGACGGGCAACTTGTCTTTATATCGAACAACTTCATAAAGTTTCAGCTTACTATATTTATGCTAAGGACTGATACAAGGTTTCATTCAAGTACAGGTTATTTGTGACACTCGTGATACAAATTGAAATATACCACAGCTGAGATAAAAAGCGCGATATGCGCTTAAGTATTTGCTTCTAATGTTTTATAACCTTATTCGATTATTGTACACGATTGTCGCCGGGCCCTTTATTCTACAAAATATCAACTAAACTATTATTGCTATAAACGTGTTAGAGTCTGCGTGTAACTCACCGAAGTAAATCCATCCCACACAAAATCTATCCAATAAATATCCAAAAAGCTTGTTCTGCAAGCATTCCGCGTCCATTGTGTTCCTTGCAGATATATCTTGCGTAAGGAGCATGCGATTCTTGCGAGCTTTGCTTTCTCCGCTGCCCACGCTCGACGATCCTCGTCACTATTGATTGACAAAGTATCCATTACCGCATTGAAACCGACTTTTATCCCAATCGATGTAATGTAAGAAGAGACCGAATAGCGGGAAACGTTTACGACGCGCCGAGAATTTCGACTCGCCTCCGGTGACCGGTTACCTAATGCAATAGTTGACAAATCGCTCAATTGTCCCAACTTGGTGGTTTGTCGGGACCAACTAGTTGGGTGGCGAGTTGCACAACTAGTGGCCACTTCAGTCCGTTTGACGAATGCCGGAAGACGTCCAACTTTATTGTGCTTTATTGCGATTGCCGCGGTGGTAAATAGTTGCGAACTGCTCTGTGAGAAAATTTGATAATACAGAACGATTCCATTGAAATTTATTTAAGCATACCTATTATATGCAGCAAAGTTTCCAATAAGTAATGAAATAACTAAAGGAAATGTTATAATATAAATAAATAGCGTATTAAGAACTTTATTATATGAATGACTTTAATTTTATATTCAGTAAAACGAAAATATTAATATTGCCATAAATATACCTCGTGTAGTCACAGCAGGGCGTGTATGCGCAATTTTCGTGGCTTCTCACACATTTGCATAAAATCTAAAATCGCATTTTGATCCATAATTTACATATAATATTCGAAATAAAAGAGCATGCGATAAAAAATCGTACAAAAATGTAAAACAATACTTATAAAACATCTTTATCTTGTATATTTTATTATATTTTGTGGATTGGAGCGATTTGATAAGATTAGAAACGTTTTTATTTAACAAAATGTTCTGAATGAATACCGAGCGAATGAAATAGAGTAACATTTTCATTTAATGCATACGTTGAATATAGTTTATAGGCATGTTTTAATTTTTACGAGTCGTTGAAGAATTCTTGATAGTTTAGGCAGCACCTAATTTGTATAAATAGGTAGATCTATTAAATAAATACGGCCGGCTACAATGTAAAAAATGTGTACATTTACGATATATTTGCATATATTTGTTGCTGGTATCACACAAGACGCTAACTAAGCAGAAAGCGAAATGCTAATGAAGTGTGGTTATCTGAGCCGCGGCTTTTTATTTGTTGGATAACCCGTAATGTGTTTTAAAGATATGTTCGCCTTCAAGTTTTGATGTTGTCTCTTTTTTTTACCTCCCGCTCTTTAAATACCCGCAAATGCGCAATGTTTCTGTATAGCAACACTTTAGCGCTATCTCGCTTTATGTGGGATGACTTGTAGCTTTCAGAGCAGTAGGTATCAAGATATAAAGGTATCAACTAAGTAGATTAAAACAGGAACAATTAACTTAAATTTATTACGTTAGTTCGTGGGAGTTATTTCTTTATTGTGTTTATTATATAACAACCGATGGATTAGGTTTGTAGTTCACGTTACTCCGCACGTAGTGAGTCAGCGTTACCTCAGAGGAGTCGTGCTAACGTAGTTATCGCAAGCACCACATCCACAATTTCCCTGCAGACTCATTCATCTATCATTCATTTCAGTCATTTATGCAGGATCGACTTTCAATACTACCTGATGCGCCTGATTTATAAGCACTTACACGGATGCATTCAGCCCTAATAAATTGTCCATAATTTGTATGAGTAACTAGAGGTCCGGGAAGAGATTGTACATATTACGGTAAGCTGTAGGTACGTCTCGGCTATTCAATTGCATCTAGGTATACACCAATAGATACTATTGTTGTTCCATGAGGGAAAAGGTCAAACATTGTCGCTGCTTTCAAACAGAACGCAACTACCACTTTTAATGTAATGAGTTCAATATTTCCATACAATAATACATTGTTACGTCTCAAGCTAATTGAAATAATATCCAATTTAAAGGTCCTGTCACAGGATGCAGTTACATTAATTAAGTACACAGTTAAATGTTTGCGAAAGTTGTACTTCAGCTCCCTCAATCTGGAGGCTTGGCATAAACCTTTCGGAAATGGAAACTAACATTTACTGCCTACAACTTCTACAACTGACGGCTAACTAAAATAAAGCACACAGTAATTCTGCTCGGGCCCGATATATCTCGTACGAACCATTAGAAAGGGGAAATGTTATTTGATAACGCGCACTTCTGTACCAAAGCGGAATGAATCGTGTGAAACACAAAGAAATGTACTAATGTTTGTCCGAGTGGCCGGCGCAGTGGCGCGCCGGCGGGGAGGCTATACACCGCGAAATATTTCCCAAGATACATCGGCTCGAGTGCGATGTGCCGATATCTTAGGTGCGCGCCAGTTCGAATCGTCTATCGACTCTATGATCGGCTCCGTCGAGGGGTCACGCGCGTTAAACGTAAATCAACATATCTCGCGACGGGAGATCTAGCCGAGCATGCGCCCGACCAACAAAAACTCAATTTTATAGCCGTAACACTACACCTGGGAAAAAAGTAAATAAATTGGACGAGATCGAGTGAACGACCCTTGCTCGCGACCGTCCTACCAAACACCCTGCAACTTACTATCACGGGAATATTTATTCACGTGAAATACCTCTCACTTCCTTACGTTTCATAATCTGTTCCTAACAGCGCGGCATATAAATGGCGCACTATACAATTATTGAAGAAATGGAGAAAGACAATTAATTAACAATCATCTTCTGCAACATTCCTTCTTAAATACCATTTACCTAATTACTAATAAACCATCTCTAGCAAGTACAAACTAATCACGAATCATTTACCTCATAATAGAAAGGAATACCATGCATTATTTGTAGGAATGCGCCTTTTAACCCTTTAACGTGAAGCAATGTAATTAATTGCTGGTTGATCAGAGTTAATTGAACACACATAACTTATCTATATTAATCTTAACGTTACATATTAGATAAACAAAGGTCTCCTTACTACTTAGGCAGTACTACTAGCTGATTTCGTCAGCGGGGCAACCCACCAGTATAAATCGGTCTCTCAGTCACATAGTCGAGTAAACCGAATTGAGCTCTGTCTATATAAACATAATTGTAACATAACTACTTTCTTAGTTCTACACACGATCTATCTAAACTAAGCCATTAATTAAAACACAGTTTAGCTATATTTAAGGTTTGTTTATGTTTAAGTTGTTTAATTAACAACTTAAACATAAACAAAATTATTTTGATTTGTATGATATTAAATTTGTGTCTTAAGTATATCCGAGGTACCTAATAAAATAGACAAAAATAATTTTGAATGTTATAAGGATTAATTTCGCCGAGCCTTCAAGAACTTAATGCAACATATTCCCACTGTATTTTTTTATATACAAGTATCTATATAAATTAATCATATGAGCATCCTCTTGCCTCTCCTAGTACATGCAACTAAAGAATTTCATCAACGGAATGTGCAGCAGCGTCTTCGTAACCTGTGTACTACCAATCCGCCTGCCAAGAGTGGCGATTATGATAGACCGCTACAACCAACGATCTATGCAATCGTGTACTAACTTATTTTATGGACAGGGTTCATGCTAAACAGGGTATACTTATTCATGATAAATAAATACGGGTACGTAGGCTCATTTATGTGTTGTTTTACAATTAGTTAAGCGTTTGCGTTCTTAAGTTGAATTTGGAATTACCTTTGAATTGGTAAGTTAAGTAAAAGAAGGCTTTAAAGTTTAAAATAACTCTAGTAGGTACCGAGTTTTATAGAGGACATCTAGACTCGAAGTAACTATTTGTGATTCGAATATAATGGTTGTTCTGTTAACATTATGGGTTACATATTTCGTGAACGAATATTTGGTGCAAATCATCAGTATTGCTAAAGAACGAGGTAACAAATCAATTTTCCATTTATATTTATGTCTCAGTGTTAGGTATTTATTTATGTATGAATACTTTATTGACTGTTAGTTTATTTAGGCAATGAATTGACTTATAATAAGATAAATCAAGTAGCAACTAAATGAATTAATACTATACTAGCTACTATCGCGGCTATTGGTTGGTTTCCGATTATGTTGGTACAAGGAGAACATCAGCTTAATTATTCTGTTCCAAATGAACTGTATCGAGGGCATGTTCGATAAATATCCGCTTTATGTCACGTCCGTTAAGGTTGATGTTCCGGGTAGGGGCTAGACGGGGTGCTTTCTCTGGAATGTCGGGCAACTGTCGTACGAATCGAGTCGAGTACCGCTGGAGAACTCTCTCGATCCGTATCTTCGCGATCGATTCTTATCGTGACAGTTTTACGCGTCGCGTCGCGATCTCACTTCCAATACGGCCGATGCACAACACTCGGATCTCGTCATCTTAACTTAATAACTACCTAATACAAACGACATTTTACAACAACTTTTTGTGCCATTCGAACTGTCGCTCCAAGATTGATGGTTTTTCGTGAGCTTCTAGATCCTAGCTGGTATAAATTGTCAAGGCAGACGGTAGATAAGTATGTATATTAGGTAGTAACATCTTTTGTCGGTGCTCGTGGCTTGTCAACGACTTGTCAAAGCTGCTCATGTTTGGCCTGTTGGAACTCACATTTGAATAACAAATTGTTAGCCCGAAGTCATCTGACGATCGCCACTTTTGCCATGCGATAGTATGCTGTCTGAATGACAATACTGAGTTGCAATTGATTTAATTGAAGACATTATTTTATCTATAAGCTGTTAGTAATCTGTCCACGATTATGTTAATAATTCAATTCGTATTGGTAAATTAACTAACAAGATTATATTATTTGGTATAACGACTGCACGCGACATTCCTCTTCGCCGGATACATAGTCAATCACATCGATTCCATGATAGAAAAAGGATAACAAAATCTAGGAATTCGAAATCCATAGTTGCGATTCAAGTTGAAAGAATCTGAAACAGTAATCGGAACGCTAAAAGCATCGCAAGATAACACACGCTCACATCCTCACAATCTTGGGTACGCGGTGAAGTGATATCGCTAATGAACCCATGTTGCCGTCACAGAAGTGGCACGGTTTGAACGATGCCACGACCATTAGTGGGAAACTCAAGGCCAGCTGAGGGCGGACAGCTAGCCGTAATTATCTAAAACAAACCAAAAGGCGGATATATCGCCTGTTGCGACACTCACTCCAGACGTGCTTCTACATTCAGTAAGGCAATAAACTATTTAACTCTTTGTGGAAGAAACGAACTACAAAGAAAGTGCTTATGGTTTTCGACTTAATTACGTTTAAGTGCATATGCAGGTTTGTGAATGAAATAGGTAAAATGTGAAAGCTCTGGTAGTTCTTATTCTTTAAAGGTTAGTCAGCAAATACGGAATCGGCGTTAACGAAACAAAGCGAGTAATTATAAAAGCGGGTCTTGTGTAGGGTTACCAAACTCCATTATTCCATGTACATTCCAAATATTACAAACAACATCACAGTTTAATATTGTAGTATATGTAATATTATAACAATGGCATTCATATTTTACAAAGAACCTTTATCGTGGCAATCGAGCTTTATGTTAAGGTTTTTCAGTTAAACATTTGGTTACCCTATCGCCATGTTGTAAAGTAACAGTTAACGACATATTTTATTATTATTATTACAGGCACATATAGGTAGTAGGTTTGTTCACGCCTAAGCCAGTGTAAGGTGTGGTTGCTAATAAGTGAGCTTAATTACAGGTTGATACAGGAAAATGAAGTTTTCTCTAAAAACAACTGGACGTAGTATATTTAAACAATCTTAGACAAGATTCCTGTACTATTTATTATCTCTCGTCCGTTCGTGAAAGTGCAGATACAAATTAATTATAAAGCAAATGCTGCATTATGATTTTCTTGCAAATTAGTTTCAGTTATATTCATCGGCAGCTCGTGGAGTTCGCTTTGACTTACAATGTAAATATTTTATGTGATGCTGTATGGCACATCGATATAAATGGTCGTAACACGTTTATGACGATGGTGATGCATGTCGATAACTGGGATTGCATCTCGGTGCCTTAGAGCCTTGTTGTGGTAACCGCTAGATTGATAGATTTTGCAGAAAGGGCCGTGTAAGTAATTGCTCAGTGCATTAAGCTGTTGGTTAATTGTGGTTTGTTTAGCAAAAGGGTGTGTAAACTGTGCGAGGCGATTGTTGAAACTGCGTGCGCAGGTGGTGGGAGCACTGGCCCGCGCTAGGTGGCCGGTGGGAGTGTACTTTACCGTCTGCCATCTTTGTTCTGTGACGTGTATCAATATCTCAAATGTCACTCTTTGCTTTGACAGTTGCCAATTGATAATATTTGCTGCGCCATATTAAGTAGACGTTTGATTGACTTTAATAATTTATAGTTCTATTAGTTTTGACTGTTTGTATTTTAGTTGACAAAGAATATATTTGCATGTACGTAACGAGTTGCAACACAAACTTCATCAATATTATTTTACTTTGAGACTGCAAATACAATATCAAAATGTAATAATGGTTCTAAGGCAAATCAGTTCTGAATCACACGAATTTGTAGGTCACCTAGCTTGCTAGGCTGTAAGTATATTTAGTTGTAGGAATAACCCTCTTTGACCCGCAACAAAATGTTGGAGCATGTCGTTAATCAGTCGATGTGTATCGCATTAATTCGCAGTGATTAGCCGATGGTATCGCGCAAGTGGGGCGCACCGCGCGCGGGCACGCGTCACAGTTCGTTATAAATGCGTCTGCGACGATGCTCCACTTCACTGAGCTACGTGACGAGCGTGAGAAACATCAAACTTTTAATAACCGTGCTAAATTAGTATAGAATTCTTGTTTTTACAATCCCGTTTATGTTCGCTCTTAGTTAAACGCAAGTAATGTCCACCGGCAACGTATTATACGAATTCTAGAACATTGAATAGTAATAGAATTTAAAGTTATGGTATGGTGGGAAAATGGGTTGGTTATGGTCTACAAACAAATGAGGTTAAACTGGTATTAGTTTCCTTCACTTTTGCAATATGCAAGAATGAGAAATAATGGACGTCAAACATTCTTACACCTCCATTATTTTCTGAATAATTTAAATAACAGTAGTTAACAGTACAGTACATATATATTTCAAAAGGGAGAAAATTGCAATTTTCATATTTTCTGTTGTTATACTGTTCTACAATTATGTTAATAAGAGTACCGGAGACTTGCATACCCAACTTGCCTTTCCTTTTCTTAGTTCATAGGGCAACGTGCTATTGATAACACTGGTATTCCACGCGGTCATAGACTACAGCAATCGCTTAAGAAAATGTTTTATCATATCTTTCAACTGAATATTATATTATTCGACGATAATTCTTTAGTTAGCTAGCGTATTCGACGATAATTCTTTAGTTAGCTAGATTTAAACCAGTTACCCGTTACCAGTTAACGCAATTAACTTAAAAGCACATAATAAAATAATAAATATAAAGCCTTCTAGAATAAGTTACGAAACATTTACAAAAGATTTGCGCATGTCGTAAAACATTTTCATAACCGTATGTCATCAATTATTTTAAACGACAGTGATTATTATTATACATTTTAGTAAGTAAGTACCTACTTGCTGAAGTATTTATTTTCAATATTATAGAACGTGTGCATTACAGAAAAATATATTTTTTTAAATTTAAATCATAGTTAATAACTTTATTGCTAATCTTATAGAGGCAATATGTATGTGGTGGAATATATATATATATATAATATCGAGACGCCTTGGTATCATTCTATCGCAATTTCCTATTCAGATTGGTTGAAACAAGGATTCCTCATAAATTGTTAAATTTTCGTTTACATTAAAATAATAGAGCTCGTATAAACACACGTCATTTTATTACAAATCTTTCTCATTACTCATTTATAAAAAGGTACTTATTTTTAAAAATCGAATCTATCGTAAGTAAATTTATAAACTCATGTAAGTAAATTTATACATGCCGCCGTAGTGAGGTATGTATAACTTTATTTAATCGTAAAGGGGCAACTAGATTTCTTGATGTTATAAATAACTGTTGGAGTGGTTGTGACATAGGCTACATTTTATCTCCTAGTGAAAAATGTGTTTTAAACTATTTAAAACGGAAATTACAAATGGCATGATGCTATAAAATGCAGTTTAAAATCTCTCTCACGAGTAAACCAGTAACCTGCGTCTACATAGCTTTTATAAAATCATTAAATTATAAATTTATAATCATCACCTACAAGCATCGATTAGGGTTTTGTGTCAGCAGTTTGATAAAGATAACAATAATATTATATATGTATATAATAATATAATATATTTAGGGAGTCATTTTTATTGTAAGTGTCATTCTCTGAAGGCATGGAACCGATTACAGAAATCCTTTCACTGATAAAAAGCTACACTATTTCTTAGTAGCAAATGTTAATGAAATACCTCTCGAGTAAAGTCCTGGTTGGACGTTAGTATTTCAGAAAACCATACCTAGACGATCAAATTAATGATTAACCTACACGTTAGTGTGTAGAATAATCATTATATTTGAGCCAAACAATCTAACAAAGTGATAACATACACTGAGTTAGATGTTATATTCACCGCTCGAAGTTTAAATAAAAGCTTTCAAGCTCGGCAAGGCCCCAACTTTGTATAACTAAGTATCGCTTCATAACGGTGTTCTTTAGCATCGGCGCCCGCGTAAAAAGGAATAGTGTAAAAAACGGTATTTAGGTAACAACACTATCGGAGGGCCGTTCGTTAGCCTGAATTTCGTCGAACGGGAATCGAACCTGAGCCTGGGGCCGTCGTGGCCAGCCGCTGACAACGATCTCGCTCCCATTGTGTGCTTTGGAACTCGATAACATTCTACTTTACTGTTAAAAAAGAGAATTTTAATGAAACTGTAAAAGAAAAAGTATTGTCGGTGTGTCGTTAATCTTGTTAGCTATTATGTAGGAGAGTTTTGTAAGATATTTTGACCCTCGTAAGATTTTTAAAAATTATACATATAGGTATGTGTCTACATTTTAACCAGGTTTAAATATACAACCACGAGATTCGCCATTAAAAGAAAAGGGATTAAATATAATGACCATCAAAAATACTAATTGCACAGCAAATATTGCATAGCATAACGAGCACCTATACGCCTCAAATCACTGCAGTCCGTCTCGGAAGGTTCCTTCTTAAACCCACCCAAAAATAGGAGCCCCGCGTAGCGGGGCGCCGTCGACTTAGTTTGATCTCTTTAAATATATTTTGCTGTGCAATTAGTATTTTTTTGCTGTGCAGTTAAATACTACCCAAAAGAAAATAGTTAACTTCTTGTGTGTGGTTAAACATGCCTACATTTGCCATAGCTTATCCGCTTAAAGCCACTACTGCCAGCAAAGTGGACTAATAACCTCGCGCGCCACTTCCTACAGCGAATTTTAGAGGAGGAAAATTACATCCGTATATTTAAAATCGTTAGTAGTATTATACATGTGAAAGGATGTTTGTTTGTTTTTTCTGCACGTCTGAATAGAGCGACGTAACGATGTGTTATTTTTTACTAGAAAGAGCAGCGTAAGGAACGGCGTATCTTGTGCCTGGGTCCTACATCGTTTAAATGCCTCAATATAACAAAATTGGCTTAAAACGGTGCTAGATAAAGCTGTGTATCTCTTAAATTAAAATTTCTGATACACCACGCAGATGAGAACGTGGGCGGCAACCAATTAATTATAATGAGTATCTATATCAGCTACTTTATAAAAACATATTTCGGAAGATATATTTGTGTTGCCAACGTTTTACTAGAAGGTAATAATCTATCAAATAACGACAAATACTGATAGCCAATTGATTCCATACGCAGACGAATAGGTAACTATTCATTACACTAATGGCGGTCTATTGTCGAAAGATAAGTTTTTTCTTCGCAATAATGCGTTGCCCATCCATTAGCAACTGTCCAAACAAAAGTCAATGGCTTTAGATGTGCCCATTAATAAAATATCACACGTCGCTATTATAAGAAACTTAAAAATATATACACGCTAAAAACTCAATTATTATGATTCTTGACGCCTATTCAGATTTGTGCAAACAAACACGACTTGAAGATTTACAGATATGAGAACACAAGATCCTGGTTTTAGAATAGAGAACAAAACATCTCGAATAATAACTGTGATTGAAAGATTTTACGACGCAAAAATAATAAAATCAAAGAACGCTCTTCGAAAATATTCATGGCGGCTAGCTCGAACGAAGTTCGTATTAATTGCGATGATAACTCGATACGTACTTACCTACACTTGGCAAAAACATTATAATGAACGAAGCCGCAGTTATTCACTTCAGCTTGTACAAATATTTCGCTTATAGATTGATGGCGCTCGTTAGAAAGTATCTGACGTTCAAAAGATTAAAGCGTGTCACTCATTATTATTAATTACTGGCTCTTTGTTAACTATGGGTACGTACTTATTGAGTTTTTGCGCTTAATAAACATTTCTTTAGCTGGAATATCAGTTGCTCAAGGTTTATAAAATGTTGTTACAAAAATCAATTTGCCTTTAATTGATTTTTGCGCCGAATCATCATAATTTATTTAGAGGTTTATTTTTCGAGTTATAGACTTACTTATCTATGTTATTTATTATTTCTTCAATTATCCATTTTAAAAGTAATGGTATCGTTTGGAAATTCATTTTGACATTAAAAAGAGACAAACAAACAAATACGTGTACGCGTTATTTCGCAAATATTTGAGCTCATTATTATACAGACTTCACGGCCGTCATTTTATGGTGTTTTAAATTAGCCATGTATCAGGACAATTCTAATGAAGTAGACGCGTCGGACGATTTCTAAAATAAACATGACTCGTAATAAATAAATAATATGACTATAATAAATGTTGAAAAATTTACAACCAATTATTTTTAGCAAGTGAAGTTATCATAATAAAGGCTAGTTATCCGCGTAATGAATCGTGGAGGATAAAAACTTGTGTATTATTTACTTTAAAGGCTGTGCGAATGCTATAATAACGCTGGCCTATTAAAGTCGCTGCGGTTATGGTTCGTTTCAAACATAATAAAAACATGACACGTACGTACATATACTATGACATGCATGATAAAATTGTCACTGTATGTGTGATATTTGTGCTTTTACTACTTGGTAACAAGTTTTTTTGTTTAACCGGTATGATCATTTTTTTTGTGGTTTGCAGTGTTTTAGATGAGAGCACACGGTCTCTCTGTGATAAGTCTATTATACCTCTGTTGAACAGGGAGTACTTTTACAGTAACAAGGCTATTATGATTTTAAATTTGTGATCTCTCTGGTTGTAATACAGATTAGTGTCTTACTTTATTCTCTCTAACTTTCTACATCATCAGTGGCAAACTCCTGTATTAACACTACTCCTTTCTTTCCTTATGGGTGGAAAAAAGTGTACGTACCGTTGAAGACAGACAGATTTTCAAGAGCGGCGGCGGGTACCTATAGGTATTATTAATTCGCTATTACTTTATTAGTTGAGTGTTTAGTATATATAGCAGGACATGACACAAATATTTTTTATATATTGGTTAGTAGTTCACATGTGTCACGTTGGAATACATAAAGGCACTGAGACTCGGAACAATTACCGCTGAAAGTGGCCCTCTTGGAATTTGAACCAGTAACACTCACGTGCATTTGTAGTGTCAACGTGGCCACTTAACCCACTTCCATAGCTGTGCACGCCGTAAACACGTACCTACTTCTTTATAGCTAATAGTACGGTTAAGTTAAGGTGACCGTAGTATGTCAATCATACATTCGCTTTGCTGTTAAACTTGAGAGTATACCAAAATGTTTGCCGTGTAAGAAAGCTATATTCTCATGTCCCTGACGCTTGTTGAGGTAAGAATTTCTTGATGCGCTTCTAGTGCACAGGTTCATCAATTGCTTGGCTTAAGTTAATAGCACTTCTCACACAATATAATATAACAGTATTTACTTTGTCGTATCATTTATTTTGTCTGTACCTATTGCCGTAAAAGACAAATATAATCCAATTATTTAAAGTTCAAGTATGTAATGCATTTATAAAAGTAGCTATAGTAATAAAAAACAAGGAAGAAAATAATTGTTTCTTCTGATAAAATATTAAGGACATATATAAAGGAAATTTACAATGGTTTTAGTCTTCTTATCAAAGCCTGTAATATCAATTTATGTTTATACTATAGAAGAAAGGTTAACTATCAAGACTTATACATTTTTAATATGTTGATAAGTGATAATAGTACCACTATACACTTTTTTGGGTTAAACTATAAGAATAATACGGACAAGAAGTTAGGCACAGCAAATAAAGATTTTCTTTTCTAATCTTTGGTCCTGATGCTATTTAGAAATCAGTATATTATGTTGATGTCATACAATACAAATAAAATAAGTATATACATATGGATATACAATCGTGAGTTTCTCTTAACTCGATATTGCTTTAAAAATAAAATAACAATAAAGGCAAAGAGATACCATAAATACGCTATGATATATTAGTAGTTAATAGCAAACGTAAGCGGGCGAGATGAGTTGTATCTGCGCGCAGATCACCGTACTAGCTTGAAACAGAGATTATCATAAAGCAGCGCTGCGACCAGTGTCGCGCCAGATTATTGATAAACGCACTAACAATACCACATTAGTATGAACTTAGAAACAATGTAAATTATGAAGATACCAAAGTCGTAATTCTCAGCCAAAATGGTCTTTTCCCTAGCGCAAATACTAACATTCCTCATCATTATTGGCGGACTAAGAGAGTCAACATCGACGGATAATATAATAGAGATAAGTTTATCGCGACTCAAGACTCATAAACTTCATCGGGTACACGGGTAAGTCGCCGGTCGATAGCTAAACTCGCAACGTACAAATCGGCCGTACAACGAGCAGATCTAGCTAAACTAAACACGAGTAAAAGCAACAATAGTCTCGCCCGACATGGAAAAAGTCGTGACCGAGTGGAGCGCGGGTCAGGCAGGATGCTGCGGGCGTAAATAATGCCGACGTCCGATCTTAATTATCGCTCCATCGTTAGAGATGACCGACGGGCAGACCGAAATCGGCGAGCTGGTTGCGACATCGCTCCTCTGTCGGACGAAGTGCCCCGTCATTATCGAACGGTTGTATCGCCCACCGATAAATCGCTAGAACCACCTGCGAGACCACGGCCGGTGTTATTGTACGGTTTTGGCAGCAGACATTATAATTCTTTTGTTGCTATTGCTATTATTTTCATCGAGATGACTCGTGATTTTTAATACATTCGAAGATTGGAGATAATATCGCATGATTCTAAAAGGATTTGATCTGAAACAAAAGAATGTTTTGTAACAAATGACTGCTGCGAATCAACACTACAGTTGAGTTCGAAAATATGTAGGTTAGCCTCGCAGGTAACTAACTGGCAAGTAAGCGAACCTTTCCTTTTGAATTTAAAAAGAATTTGTGTCAACCGCGCGGGCAATAATATACATATCTACTTAAAATAAAAATGATATGTTCTCATTTAGTTTCAGTTCGTTAATCGTTAAGTGCTTTGTGTTCGCCGCTGCGCTTGCGCTGATCTCGATCCGCGAGCGACGTTGAAAAATTCAGAGCTCGTGATTTTCGTTCGTGTACTTCATTTATTTGCAAGGAGACGGCGAATATTGTTTACTGCGCCACTCTTAAAGAGCTTTCCGGCTTTCACTTTGACTACATTATTGGTGGTAACATAACTCTTAAAATGTTATTTTTTATATAGTAAGCACTTTTATTTTGATATATAAATGTGCATCTTTTGAATATAATAAAATTAGGTATATATATTTTAATTTTATAAACATTAAATATGTTTTAAATATAAGTCTATATAGGTCTATAATTTACTGGACGTTCTTTGCAATAAATATAGTTTTAGATTTTAAGACATATTTATAATGATATGAATTTACATGTAAGCTATACATGCTTAAATGCAACACATACGTACATGCGATTTTATTTTCCAACTTTTTCCGAAATATTTGAGACGCGCGTAGTTATTACGAAATTATACTATCGATCAGGCAATAATATGAGGATAGTGCCCTCGGGGAGCGAATTTAGGAGAAATTGAGGGTGCTTGCGTGCCTTCCCGCGAGCAGTATAATCCTTGCATGCATAATAATAAATTTTATTTAGCAAAATCATATGGCACGAGGGAACCGATTTTAACACAATCAAAATACATTTGGAATTATAGACGTGTCTATATAAAACAGGATTATATATTTTGAAATGACTAAATATATCTTCATCTGATTTTTTTTTAAACCACACCCATTTCAATATTTCATTAGCAAACTATTATTAATAAGCATATACACTGTTCATTTAATGTTTGTATTATGTAGAATGTTAACTTACCAAACCGATCATTAACTTACTATAGGTATTTATCGGATGCGTCTTAAAATATCTTTTATATATTTTCATTTTAATAACGTTCAGAGTAATAGTGTTTAATTTCAACGTTCAGAAGATATAATAAACGTGAGATATTTCAACTGTTAATATATTTTTAATATACATAACATATATCTGCTCCAAAAATATTTAAAACATTTATCTGATCGATAATAATTTAATATAATAATCGTGCGTTTTCTTCATATTACAGCGAACACATTTTATGTCTTTTAGCTGGTATACCTATATAAAATGATTTTATATATTTACTATACTTTGCAACTATTAAAGATTTTGTAAAATCGATACATACGGGTGAGTAATAGGTTTATGATAATATGCCTATTACTCATCCGTATGTATTGATGGAGACAGGCTCTGCCGCAGTGTTAAAAAATCGCAGTAATATAAATAACTCGTAGTGAGGTATATCCATTTATAATTAAACGATCGTGGATAGTCTAGAGTCTAAATCCTTGCAATATGCACCACTTATTGTTAGATATAACGTCCCATATCGTTAAGTTGTTGTGTGGTGGACATTATTTTCGGTAAACATAGGTCCGAAACGGTTTCGATCGATGTGCTCAGGGCGATGCAAATTGCGTCGCCTGTTATCGGTGCACTTTATCCGGGATACTTTTGTGCATATTTTACATATATTTGTGGGGATGCGGCCGATAGCCGGTGTGGGCGGACCCAGCGCCCGCTAATGCATGCGGTAAACGGCGGCGTGCACGCAGACACGGACTTAGGTAAATTAAACATTCATGTGATCGCATTGGGACTAGGAACAAACTTGAAATTTTACAACCACTACAATGCTCATTAAATAAAAGGAATAGTTTAAATATCAGTATTATATTTAAAAAAATATATAATACATTTAAAATAATACTGTGTTAAACCGATTTAAAATCTAAGGAAATGTAAATATTGATCAATAAGACATTAATAAAACATGTTGAGAGTACATAGGTACAAAATAAATAGAAGCAATAAAGATCAGTATCGCGTCTCTCGGCCACTAATCTCTGACACCATAACATAATTGTGCAGAGTCCCGGGGGGATAGCGGCCGCGCTGCGGTCACGAAGCGCTCTAAACATAGAGTCTAGCCCTAAACGATGCCACCATATCCGTCGGCCGACAACATCCACTCATAAGTTCGTGTAGCCAACCTCACGGCTACGTTGTATACATATACAACTGCGCCTGCGCCTGCGCCACACTGAAACGGTATTGAGAATTTGTCCAATGTTTTACAACATAATGTTTGTATTACAACCTCTTACAATGTTTAGATTCTTGTATAATGACCAATAGAACTTTATATTCGCCCTTATAGGGAATAACCTTAAACCCAGGTGCATTCGTGCTATCCTAATTACTTCTACTTGTTTCAATGTGTCTATAAAGATGACTACTGTAAAAATCGAATGGGTGAAATTAATTTCATTAGCTCCAATTTACAGTAGGCATATATTACTTGTCTAATAATTATTATTGTTATATGATATGCCCTGTTAAATAAAATGTAATTCTTTTACAATATTTAAAACCCTTAGTATTAGTCCCTAATTATCAGAGACTTTTATACCCTTAAAATTTGTTTCGCCACCGCCGAAGGCGAAAACAGTATCTCATAAGATGACTACAATTTAATTTGATATTGCCAAATTCATTGGTAGTTCGATTAGATCAGAGGTCACATATTAAACTAATTGAAAAATTATATTATTTTTCTCATTTGAATAATAAATAAAATAAATAATTAATCAGTATAATAGGAACCATGTCTATACCTAACTGAAGTATAAAAATATAGTTTAAAAGATATTTCCATGATTTTATTATTTATTAAATAAATATTATTGATTGCACGTTGTCGCCACGGGAGTGCATTATGCGCACGTTTGGTCGGTTTGTTATTCTGACCAATGTAAACTTGTCATGTGAAATTAATATAATCCATATTCCATATGTATGTAGCAGAATGTCAATGAAGGCAGTTGGTTCAATAAAGTAAAGCCAGAATGTTCGTAGATCGCCGACTGACATTTGAGTTGGCTACAATAACAAGAGCCAATGTGTTTTTACCTCCCGATAACACTAGAATATGTTAATAGTTGCATCTTGTTCTCATATTTGTATTTACTGCGAAGTAGTACAATCGGCTTTATGTTATCTGTGTCCTGATCAAGATAATAACATTTAGATATCCTTATTTATTTATGACCTCAAACTTTGAGTATAGACTTACTATTATTTTATAAGGTATTATTGTCCTGTAGGGCGAAATTACATTAAAAAATGGAATGAGGTAATAAAGGGATTGACGTAAAATTTTGGAGGTAAACGACTTGAATGATTGATGTTCGTAAAATTACACTGTTTTAAAAACGACAGAGCTGTGTGGCCATCTTTCAGAGCTTAAGGTTCAGGTTTGACTGAACCGATCGCTTAATTGCATGAAAAATGTTAATCTTATAGTAATATACCTGTACCGTATGTGCTACGCGAATTTCGACACGTAAATTATGTTGGTGTTTGATTAAAATTAATTTGCCAAGTAATTAGTGTTCATATATGTATATTGTATAATGAATGAGCATATTTTAGACCAAAATACACTCAATCGTTCTCCGAAGTTACGTCGTATTAAACTTGAACTTGCCTGTCTAGAACATGCTTTATTTGACAAGAATAAATTGTGTATTTTATTGGTACTAAATCTGTTGCGCATTTATAATATAAGTGAGATACAAAGGGTATTAAAATGCAGCCACAGTCTTAAGTATGTGAAAACTTCTCATGAATGTTGGACTTTACATTTTACAGAAAAGTGAGGGGAATATTTAAGCGTTGTAGTTTTTCTTGGTATAAAGCTTGGATTAGATAAATAGCGTCCATTTATCGTTTTCTACACGTTATTTCCATTTCAATAATAATCTGTGTAAGTTATAGCTCGGATAAATCATGTAGTAAATGGCATTGAGCGACCGCGTGCCGGCCTCCACGCTCTACAACCGAATGTATGAAACACTAATAAAAATAATTTATATGTTATTGTGTACCCCAATATTACATAATAGTTTCTATCAAAAAGTAAAATTTATTTTCTCTTTTGTTATAAGTATATGAGTTTCTTTTGTGAAGACAATTTATGAGACATTTTCTTTACCTCGACGGTCCCAACTTTATATTGTATAATCGATAAATTAAGCCCTATAGCGGAGCCTTCGATTAGATTTGATAAAGCAGGATCAGTTGCACAACCACTTTTAGATGTTAAGTAAATAAATAACTACACTATACTTGTTGTCATTTAAAATTGATGGTAGATTAAAAAATATACATTAGCATTTAGTTTGGTGCAAGTACGTTTTTAAATGACAGTTAGCTATTAGCAGAAAAGCGAACGCTACTCGTTTTACGCAAGTTCAAATGATCATGTATTTGTTCACTTAGATCAGCGACATATTGTATTTTTATTAACGACGGAAACATTAAGTGCCCGCAGTTATATCCAATAGCAGCATTCGTTTTCCTAAACTACGATAATTGCGTAAGTTGTAGTTCAATCCGGTGATTACAGAACTCGTAGGTGTTGGTATATAAGACACTTAATGGTTTTCCAACTAAGTATTATGTAAATTATATTACAATTTATATCCACGATAGATATAGCCGATAACATGTTCGACTTTTGATATTGTAAATTTTTTACGACTATTAACTACGGGTCATTATTCAAGACACGAAAGTTACAAGGAAACATTCAATATTTCTTATTAATCTAGTAGCGGAGCGCAATCAATTATCGAAACTTGACTAATCGACGATCCCAATAAACCGACGTACTGTCATTTCTCTTCCCTTAATCGATTACTTCAAACATGAGCTCTAGGGGGTCCACTAGCGCTCTCGGTCCGACGAGCTACGCGTACCTAACGTTTTTGTCCATAATAAATCTTTTTAGTCTTTTTGTTGTGAAGTATGTAGCGCTTGCCAGCTCGGCTGGCCCTTGTTTATGCCTGCTGCACGCCACTACCGACAGCGGTCAACAAGTCACATTTTGCCATCTCATACAATTTAATATACTGTTTGATTTTATAACACTATACACACCTCGAGCGAGACTTCCCGGCTGTCGAACGCGTCGTGGACTCGTGGACCGACCACCAATAAGACAAATAAATGTACAAACATTGTCATTTCCGTATTATATTACCTCCATTCAAATATTAATAAACCACTGGGTATTTGTTCGGTAACGGCAATAAAGTAAATGTTTACAATCGATCCCTAACTTTTCCCAGGCATTCTTATTCTTTGGACAATAAATTTTATTAACACGTTTCAATTTATTTCGTTGAGAGTCAAGATCACACAATCAACGTTAATTGCTGCTTCTCTTACGTAAAACATCGTAGGCGTCAGGATAAGTTTTCTATGGAGGCTTCTTTACACGGCACCCTCGTCCAGATACAAAGAAAAGATTGAGTCATCATAACAAATGCGCAGGCTGTCCTCACCGGCCGAGGGCAGGGAACTCTTTACAATCGGCCTGTTCTTATCTGTGACGGCTCCGATCATTGTGTCCCGAATACTTCGTGCTTCACCGTACCAATGACGAAATACAGCCGCGTTTTAGTCTTTTACTTCTCTCTGCCTTTGTTGACTTGTTGAGTTCTTTTCGAATGGTTTTTTGTAAACGTCTAACCGCCACGCTTGTAAAGCTTGCCTCTGACTTCATAAATCTTATCTAATTCATCTCATCAAGCGAGAATTAAACATTGGTACCTTCGTTTCAAGATCACTCAGTAAAAAACATAACTATATATGACGTATTTTATATTAATTTTATAGTATTCTTATTGGCTAATCATTTCCATAACTCACTTCAATAAAAACAAAAGTATGAATCATTTGTTTATTAACGACGATCAATACGTAATTATTTTGAAGTAATCAATCTTTGCGAAATACTCAAACAAAATCTCATCAAAATCCTTCTTAAACATAAAGAAAGAAAAAAACGGGATCCACCAAATCAGTAGAAAAAGTTTAAATTACAAAAAAGGAAAAAAACTGCTCCATTAATCATATTGATGAATGCACTTAGTATCACATATACTAACGTCGAATGCGATGCGTCCTACTCATAAATTATTTCTGATTTTCTTTCAATTCAACCCTTTTATGTTGTCCGAAATATTTTAATAATCTTTTACAGCTGATGATATAATTATTGCGTACAAAGTTTATAACGGTTTCACATTGCACATTTATCTAACATTGTTCTTATTGGTGATCTAACTATACATAGATATATGAATACATATTGATCATAATTGCCCCTTACTTAAATACTAGACATTCGAGATGTTACCCATGCAGTATAAATGACCATGATTGGTGATCCATAGTCATTGATTGGTGTTTCCAAAACCACGATACAATAAAAAGAAATAAAACAATCGATTATCGAAGTTTGAGCATATCAAATAAAAGGGCCACAGGCGTATTTTGTCATCCTGTCTGCCGGGCCCCGTGCACCGTGCGCAGGGCATCGGGCACCGGGCGACGCACGACGGTCAGCGCAGTCACACATTTGTCGAGCCACTCGCTCGCTGGCTGCATTTTTAGAATTATTAATTTGGTTCGTGTTCTTATACTGTGTTAAAGTGGCCGATTTTGTGCCAACCTCATAAATAAAACATCACCAGACTTCTGCGTCTGTTTTATACCTGTCTACTGTTGCTTAAATACCTTATTATTTAGTTGCATTGTTTTACTTTAAAAGGTGCCGTTTTTAGGAGAAATATTTAAAACTTTTTGATTTAAGTTTTACACTATAGGAGATCATTAATTAATTGCAAATGTTTTCAAAATGAGAAGAATGTAAATAAGATGTATAATTTATAAGGTTATTACTAATAACTTAGTTACATGTGTGTTTCATAGGACATGTTTCGTATCTTCTATTTTCTACTACTATAATAACAAACGTAAAATTAAAATCAAAAATAAATTTATTCAAGTTAGGTTACAAGGTGACACTTATGTATGTCAAAGTTACACTAAATTTTTTCTGTGAAACTTGAGTAACTTAAAATTATTTGAAATTTTCATTATTTTTCATTATTTTTGGAGACAATCATTAACCTATTGTGTCGAAACGGCACACCGGCGGTTACAGGTTATTGATTATGTCTGGCATTCTACCAATTGACAGGTTGAAGTGTGTGTCCTCCAAGACCTCTAAGTCCCGTGTAATTATATCTTTCTCATAAACTGTGTACTATATACATAGGTATGGTACTCAATTTATGAGAAAGATATAATTATTTTATATATTATTAAATAGTTAAACGATGTTGAATGTCGGACCTAAAACCAATATACTAATATTATTTTTCTTTTCAGGTGGAAATCATAATCCTGGACAAGAACGACAGCCCACCGGAGTTTAAAAACATACCACCGGCGTATATGGCGTCCGAGGACTTAGCTCCGGGGCAACGAATCGCCAATATTGTCGCTGAGGATCCCGACACTATCGGTACCATCACGTACAGCATACAGAACGATGAAATAACACCGTTTTCTTTAGACCCCCAAACTGGCGTGTTAAGCCTCAAAGATCCTTTGGATAGAGAAACGATTTCGGAGTATCACGTGATCGTGAGAGCTGACGATGGTATTCAGTACACGGATGTAACAGTCGTTGTTCAGGTTTGTTGTTTTAGTTGTTTTTTATGTGTAACTCAAGTTACATGCACTCGTAATAAAGATATTTAGATCTGGTAACGTAACATGTACACTCGTTCACAAAAGTCTTGTCGCAGTGAAGTTCAAAAGTGGTTGATGATTAAAGAAATCTTTACAGTACTTTTAGTAGACACATGTTATACATAAAATAAATGCAACGAATGACATTACATTAAAACCTGCGTCCCGGATAGAGCTTTAGCGTGATGTTTAGAGATTTCAATTTCTGTATATAACTGTATAAAAAGAAGCAATTTTAAGAGTGTAACTTCTATAAGTTGCAACGGGAGTTAAATTACTTGACGTTTCCAAGATGCTAGCACCTATGTAAGGGAAATAAATGTATTATCGCGGTAATTCTCACTTATATGCAGTAAACTTTTACATTTATATTTATGATATTATACACATTATAATCTCATAACATCACACTCGTATTTTACAGGATATATGTATATCTAACTATCACACCATCATTGCGTCAATTATGTTTAGATTTACTGTAAAGCTATTTAATTTTATTTATTGTATTAAAATGTACCTCACTGAAGATCAAAGCCCATTGCCACGTAACGCTTCTTGTGCTAGTTTGACTAATCTTTTCGTTATGAATCTTCATAATCATGCTAATATAAACAATATTGTTTCTTGTTGTTCTTTCACCGCGACTAAAGATAAAGCAAATATCATTTGTATTAATGCGACTGAATTATTCAAAAATCAAAAGCATTTTAAATAGTTTCCATTAAGTATTTTGTTCGCGAGTGTACATGGATACAAACATCTGCATCTCGGTCCATTGCCGCGTCGGCTCAAATCAGTAGGATTCTTATCATAGTGCCTACATCCACTTGTCTGCTCGACGGATGGCCACCGATTAACTAATCACTGGAGCTCTTACATTTGTGTTTAGCTATCAACCACATTATTGCATTTTTACATTATTTTACATAATTGACGATTGATCACGTTCGTGCAAATTAAAGATGTGCAATCACTTTAATATATAATGAATTACAAAAAAAATAAAAATTTCAGGTGTCTGATACAAACGACAATCCGCCAGTTTTCAAAGAAAGCGCTTACTCTTTTGACATACCCGAAAATGCTGCTCGAGGTTCAGTGGTTGGCACCGTGGCGGCCATTGACCTCGACTCAGGACCTAACGCCCAGCTGACCTACACCGTTATCTCCGACTGGGCCAACGATGTCTTCTCCCTCAACCCTCAGACAGGCGTGTTCACATTAACAGCCAGACTCGATTATGAAGAGGTAAGTGTTTTTAAAGTAGCAAAGTCTTTACTGGTTTGCTTGCTTAATTACTTTCTATTGTGGAGTAGTCAATTCCACGCATAGTTCCGTGGTATTCATTAGTAAAATAACGGTCTCTTTTAAGAGAACTTCATATGATTATAAGAAACACCACGACGAGTAGTAACAAAAAAATATGCGCCAGGCAACAAACAGATTAAGGTCACATATACTCTACACGGACTTCTTTAGTTTCGATTAATCAAAGCGAAAAATAAAGCGGCAGCAAATGTTAATTCAACTTTAAAACGATAAACAGTAAACATATTGATAATATTCTCACGACAGGTGAGGTTGGCACTGCAGGCGTGGTACGGAGGCAAAAGTTTAAAAAAGCTCGTAAAGCGCCGCGACATCATCGTAAAAACGGACGAAATGTGCAATTAAAAACACTTAAAATAGATTAAGTGATTACCGTGGAAAATGTTTGCGAACGATAAAAAACAAAGGTGATCCAGCGAGCTGCTAGACCTTGGCATATCGGGTTCGCACAACAAAAACGTATTTTAAATAGCACATTTGCAATTTTTGCAAATAATGATTTCTGGAACCTGTGCGTAATTTCAACCTAAGTAGTGAGATTTTAAAGTTCGTATTTACTTAATTTGAAACCGAGCCTCGGGTTACATGAATATAACTGCCCTTCCATGTACTAAAATAGTCTGATTGATTTCAATCCAATCTTTGATTACTGACCAGCAATAAATAACAATTGGCTACTACAAGTTTTTACTTTTTAAGAATGTTATTTTTAAGGAGTTGCGTGTTAAAATACGGAATTAATTAATGCTTAATTAATTGTTTATTATTCTGAATGTTTCTTTTTTGTAAGTAAACCTATTTCCAAGATGGCACGATCGTTGATATTTGCGTACTTATATTTAAATTTGTCGCAATTTCGTTAAGAATAAATGTGTAATTTAAAAGATAAGTTTATTGTTTACCTGAAGTAGTTTATACCAGTCGGTATTAGGACATGATATACCAAAACGCACGTGCAATATGCATTTTATATAAACTTTATTTTATAATAATAATTTTATTCGTCTTGTGTGCCCGAATTTTGCTGCTCAATTCATACCTACTAATTGCATACATAAGAAATTGTGTTTGTTATTATTCGTATTTTCAACAGTGAAAGCCTGGGGCTGTTATTGATAGTAATTTGTATCTCTGAAAAAGGTCTATAACTTATACTTTTAATATAAACGTAACGCTAAAGAAGTCGCGAGCAATTAGGGTACTAAATTGTAAAAATTAAACAACAGTATCGAGATATGGAAAATTAATTAATGACTCTTGTACGTTGTTATATTCCTACTAAAAACTAAATAAAATTAGTTGCAATATAAATAGAGAAGAGAAAATTAAACGTTACTGCAAGTATTTTCGTTACACGTCAGTGTAGTAATAGTTTGCGATATATTTAATAGACGTAGATGAGTATCTGTTTTTTGTAATTGCGATTCAGGACAAGATATTTTTTTATTGAATTCTATGAATAATAAAGATGTTATCTTTGTTCGTGTACGTTACAATAATTTACGAGCACAGGAACAGCTAGTGCTAAGGATCTTTAAATTCATGAACGTTGTCTGCGCCTAACAATATTGAAATCTTTTGTATGGGTGCAAATTAGTTTTAACGTACCTTTTGTATAATAAAATATTAATATTTTCATTTGCATATTACATACGAACAATATTGAAAATTGGCGCCTTGTTTATGCGTCTTTAATTGTATAGTTTGAGACATAGTCATTACTTTATGGGCCAAGTTGATGACTTCAAACAGTTTTGTCTAAGTTGAATACTTTTCTTTCTATGTATGAATAAGTACATATCAACCGAAATGTTTGAATATAAATATGAAGAGGTAAATTGAGTAAGAAATTATAGATTTACGATATTTGACATTTGTCGACATGACAAAAATTTTTGAAGTAACACAAACATTTCAAGTGTCTAATTTCAAATTCAATAAATTGAAAATAATAATTAACCTTATAGTGCAATTGAATAACCTCTTATTTAGTTACTTATAGTAACCTGTTAGCATCAAAGTAATAATTTTGTTTGGAGACAAATTAGCGGCCATGCTTATTTCACGGTGCTACATAAATATGTCTTACGATTTTAAATATGCATGAATATACATATTTCAAGCATATATGTATGTATGAATTTGTATGTATCTAGATAATACACACAATATTGCATTAATGGAAATTTATTCCGTTTGTTATGGCTTACCTTCCTAAAAATATATTTGTCATGATGTCGTCTGACTACTCCATAGATATAAGAAATTAAGCTGCGGAGGTAGCTTATTTTGAATGCCAGTGCGATGAAGATATAGCTTCTACCTCGCTCACCTGTACGCTCATAATACTTTATAATAATTTAGTGTAAGTTGCAATTTTTAAAGTGGGTAACTATTTATAGTGTTTTGTACCGATTCACATGTGCCCCGCGCCGCCGCCGCCCTCCGACGCTCGCAGCATACACTGCGGTTGAAAGAATTATCGTAACATAGATCTTGAGGAGGCCGTTGACCGCTCGGCCTCTCTGAGGCGACGTCACTTTTTTAAGTAGTTCTAAATAAGATTATAAGTTTAGTTATTGTTAATACAAGATTCGTTAATCCGAAGTTTAAATCTAACATAAAATCCGCTTCAAGTTATGGCTAGCCAATAAACTTTGCTATTCATCTTTTAAGTCGCATTTTAGCCGGAAATCATAATTTGATATTAAAGTTAAATGTATTTTCATACTGCCTTCTCAAAGAAATAAGCAATTTATACCTAGTAACTGTAAATGTATTAACGTATAAAGGTACACCTTTACATTAAAGTATTCTCAAATGCTACAAGGCAATGTAAAAATCATCAATCAATATTACTCTTCTTAATCAACCAAATCTATAGATTTTTATGTTAATAATAATAATAATAATATTCAACCACATACACACAACACCATCTAGCCCAAACTAAGCAGAGCTTGTACTATGGGTACTAGACGATGGATAAACATACATATATACTTTTTTTTGTAAATACATACATATTATACATAGAAACACCCAGACCAAGACAAACATCCATGTTCATGCACACAAATGTTTGACTTGTGCGGGAATCGAACCCGCGACCTCAGGCGTGGCAGTCGGTCACACTAACCACTATGCAAGATTGGCGCTTTAGTTTAACTGGTCGCGCCTGGACTGTCATTGCGCCGATTGTTGTGTGTTAATTCCTACAAGGAACAAAACATTGCGTAATGCACAAATCTTTGTTCTAATACTAGGTTTTCTCTAGTCTAAAGTCCTCCATGACACAGGAACTATGCAGGAGATATACGGGATATACAGATTGTTTTTAAAGAAACACATAAACACGCTATCACTATATATTATGAAACGAAGTCCCCCGCTACGTCTGTCTGTCTGTTCGCGATAAACTCAAAAACTACTGAATGGATTTTCATGCAGTTTCACCAATAGACAGAGTGATTTATGAGGAAGGAAATTAGATGTAAAATTTGTTAAGGTTTTTTGTAAAGTAGTTGAAATATGACGATAATTGTTGAAAATGTCGGGCATAAGTTAAGACGTCTGCGTAGTAGGCAAGTCTGTTGCCGTCTACCAGACACATATCGTATCGAGAATTTTCTAAAAGTATAACACAATAACGAAACAGTCAATAAGGAAACAGCAAACTCTACAGGACCAACAAGGCCTCTTTTTGCCCGAACGTACTGTTCTTATCGCGATAGCAAGAGCTCATGGTATTGCGCATACATTGCGTCAACAAGGCTTTCGAATTACTTATACATACCATATTTATTTTCGCATTAATTAATTGGTTTATCTATAAAGTTATCTAGACAGCGGTAGTGCACATGATGAACATACCACATTAATGTCTCCCCGCAGAAATAATCGAGGAACGAGTGCAATTTATGATGGACCATGAAAAATATTGTATGCTGTACATAAAACACGCAATTTAACAGCCAAGGACATCATTGCCTTTAGGCCAGTGGGTATTTAATACAAAACGGGTCGTACACGATCTGTCCGATATTAATGTTCACTAAAGGTAGCTCATGTTAAATTCATCGGACTATACCTACTCTGAATTCTTTGCGCGGATAGCGCAGCATTTGTGTGACCTCGCTGCTACCACGGCGTCGAGTACATAGGGTACGATTCCCGCACAGGACAAATTTTTGATAGTGTTATTTATATCTAGATAGTATGTTCTAGGCTGAGTGTCCTCTGTATTTCCTCTCTCTATGCTTCCAAAGTTCCCGGCGACACAGATGCTAGACATCTATAATTTAAAATGATAGATAGATTGAAATAAAGTGGAATACGTACAAACTTCAGCAAGATGAGATGGCTATACAAGCATTTTAAAACTCAGCATAATACTTATATTGTACTTATGAGTTTGGTTTACATGCAGGCCTCCATTTCAAAATAAAGGTATCACAACGACTTATTCATTTAAACTTGAATTGTCTCTCAAACTAGAGTAGGTACTTGTTTGAAGAAGGACCTTCATTCTATAGAACATCGCACTACGATTCGTTTTCGGTAAACTCGGTGATGCGAGATGAAATGATATTGCAGTGTTCAAAGGCTATAAGTCAAAATGAAAAGTACTTGGTTAATTAATTTTTTGACCTGTTCATAATTGCTGTGAATTAATTTAATTTTGATTTTTATAGTTTATTAGATTATAATTAATTGCAACACCCTACAAAAGCTGTAATTATTTCATATCAAAAAGGCCGACACTTCGAATATATTACGGGGGACACAAAGAACACCCTGACTCGTTAAATCTATTTGTGGATGGCACAATTTTTTCCCCACAATGAGCACACAACCCTCACTGTGGCTTAGCAGAGAGATAACCATGTAAACCACTGCGCCATTCGTAAAGTCATAAATAATCACATGGCTAATAATATTATCTTAAGTTCAATTAGAACAAATAATATGTTTGTGTTATTTTTATGTAAATATCACATTTTTACATATATTTGGGCAATGCACAAAAGTAATTATCAAATATAGGCAGTTTTAGCGTTAGCGCATTCAAATAAAAATAACAAACCCTTCAGCTTTTTATATTAGCATAAATTGTTTAAAAAAGCATAATATAATCGAAGTGTTAGTATAAAATTTAAAAAGTCTGTTCCTATCTACAAAGTAGAAAACCAAATAAAATCGTAAAGGTTCCTTTCAAGGTTCTTTCTCTATAGGTTTTCACATTTACATGTTAATTTCTCAAGAATAGCAAAAAAATATCGCGATTGTACAAAGCAAAAAGCTTCGCTCGAAAGTATGTATATGTATGTATACGCACTAACATTTTTTTATTTTCACAAAACGTCTTCAAGCATAAAGCCTATTTAACCTGTTTTTGCGGCTACTCTCGTCGCAACAGCCTTATTGTACTCATCAATGCTGTAGTAAAATGACAAACAAGTCGTTAAATTTTCTATGGACATAAATCAGAGGTCGTACTGTAATTTTTCGGTTTTAGATAGGAGGGGATTTTATATTTATGTGCAATATTTCTAAAGCATTTCAAACAAATATTTACTGCTCTAAGATAAATGAATATGTCGCTGTAGGCACGGATGTAATTTAAAAACTTGTTTAGGGAACTTAGGAAAGCTATTAAATAGGACAGTCTCTAGAGCAAGACGAGCTAGCGCTAATAGAACCACGCTGACTTATTGGCGAAGCGACGTGCCTTTCTATCCTGTAAATAAGTAAATAAATTACTTTTACAAATATTGCGTTTTTGCTGGGCCGACACTGTGAAATTAGACAAATACGTTCCTCGTTATAAATTTTACAAAAACGTTTATATTAATAATTGTCAGGACTTGTATTAACACTCTTTAAAAGTTATGAACAACTTTGACTATAACGTACATCATAATGTATGCCCGTTATATTGACTGAGTTGTAATAATAGGGCGAAGACAGTCCATCCGCGATCTCAAAACTATTTGCGTATTACTATTCCTATCATTTAACTACTTAAAATTGATGTAATTTAATGTTGATTATGTATTACGAGTATGTGACACGTTAACATGATCCGTATATAATTACGGATATATAACTTTAAATAGTCTGATTGGTTTAATAAATATGTAAACAATGCAGAAGACGCGTGTCGTGTGACTACTAGTGAGGTACTAGCGGGTGCCACTGGTATCCAATACACACGTGCTAGTAGGCGCACCGACAACATTGCACCAGAAATTTTTTCAGTGTATCAACACAAGAAACTCGTTCCATTGTTTTTAAAAATTATCTTTTCGTTACGTCTGTGTGAGAGGGCCGGATGCGAGTCTTGGGCGCGTCGCATAAGAGCGCGGTTCGCGGGCCGAGGCTGCACGGACTCATCAAGTCGGCCAGCTTCGCTAATTAGTAAAAACAATTCGCTGGGTACATTCGTTCTCTCGACCGCCCGCCAATTCCGCGTACCCCGCTAGAGAGCTGCTAATTTCATCCCGGTACAGTTTTTTCGCGTCGCGCATCATATTCGGCATTTGCCCGCTCGATCCGCCATCGAAATTAAGGCTCGAACAATGTCGGACAAAGCGGCCGTCCGCAAAACATCCCCGAGCCGGATTCCGCGACCACTACTTGTTTTTTAAATCGCCATCTCGCTCCACGATCCGGGAATGAGGGAGCTTGTCATAGCTGGCAAGCTTCGGTGTCCTATTATATGGAAAATCTGAATGCCGCCGTCATTTGTAAAATGTTACCGTCTTACTTTCTGTAATGCATTGTTTTGAAGTCCAGATTTTCTTACTTGTAATTTACGACGTCATTTTGTTAACCACCTCAAATACCTACATATCTACATGTTATTATAGTGATACATAATGCATGCAATATACTCAATCGGACATTGTTGCTATATATTCACGGTGCTAATAAGAAAATTCAATGTTACTAGCGCATAATCCATTTTATGGCGCAACACTAATAACTCTCTGCAAGCTGCCTGTTGCAGTAATTATCTACGCATATTTTTTTCCAAAGACTTGTTTAATAAACCAAGTAAACAACAATGATGTTATTGTTTCAGACGCAACATTATATACTGGTTGCGCAAGCACAGGACAACGGGCACCCATCCCTTTCTGGTACTGTTACCGTCTACGTGAATGTCATTGATCTCAATGACAATGCGCCGATATTTGACCCCATGAGCTTCTCTAATGAAATTCTCGAAGACGTACCAATCAGCTCCTCGGTTGTCACGATAAGCGCTACAGATTTAGACTCAGGTAAGGAACAAAAACTCCAGTACGCCGCCATTCGTTAGTTATTATTTATACTTCACTCAGTCTCTACTAGCAGTGTCAGAATAAATATCACCTGCAACTTTTATAGTAGACACTTAACATATATTAAGACAGTGTAAAATATTTTAATAACTACATTTACATTTTATTGCTTTCAAAGGACCAGCAAAGACGAGGTAAAATAATTTTACTGCCGTACGCAATACCGACACGCTGAATACAAATTAACACAAAATTGATACAAAATTACAGGTTTAAATGGCAAAGTGGGATACAGCATAACTTCAGGTGACGATGGTCAGGATTTCACAATAGCGGAAAATGGCACTATTTACACAGCGAAGTTACTGGATAGAGAAACTCTCCCGATCTACAATCTTGTTGTGACTGCCAAAGATATGGCCAAGCCTCCTGAGCCTCAGCTTTCTTCAACAGTTCAGGTACTAATCATTATCTTCGTTACTTTAAATCTGGATAAGTCTTATCAAATACATTGATTGGCATGCTGCTATACATGCATCATCATACATAGTCGCACGCCCATATACCTAGAGGGATAGGCAAAAGTCTTTTTTACCGTGGCAATGGTTTATGGGACTATAATATTTACTATTACTCTCATTTATGAAAATAAATGAAAGAAAATTCTTACAGAATACATTTTGACTAATATTTTAACTAAAGTTTTAATCTTAAATATATAGTTTAATTATAGTATTACACAATATTAGTTTTCACTTACTAGTGAACCCTTACTAAATATCTCTACAGTAGTAAAATTTAATAATCAATACTCCGTTTCTTTATTATTCTTAAGCCTGTTTGAGTTTTTTACAAAGTGACAATATAATATAGTGATATATACTTAAGCGTTGTCAGACTTCACGTCAGCCTATTTGTGTATTTTAACATCTCATAGGAACACCTACGACCATAATACCGGTGATTGTTTATTTCACGTGCTGTCTAAGACAAAAGCTCGTGTTTTTTTTCATGTAATATAGTCACATAGGATTTGAAAATGACATTATTTATTTAATTATTAATATTTTTAATAAAAATGATTTTATTTCCAATATGGAAATGTTGTTGTTTTGATGCACAAAACATTTTATAAACTAAGATATCTGACACTAAAACGACTTTACAGAAAATATTCAAAACGTATAATAAAAATCACGTTCATTACGAACTATTGTTGACTTCGCCTATTGTAGCAATTCACAATGAGTCTCTGATGAAGTCAGACGGAAGCACAGAGCACGCTTAGATTTATTATTTTACTTACTTTAAATAGAATTCAAAGAAACACAATATTATCTAGTGTTTTCAAATGAAAACAATAATATTCAATTGACTTAATTGACTTGAATTGATCGGCTAGAGTTGATTCAAAAATTCCTTTGCATTTTAAGATTTTTGTCACATTTATCTGACTTTTATTATGTTTGTATGTTTCGTTTTCACACACTTTTATGACATGGAGTTTTATTATTACAGGTTACGATACAACTAAAGGATGTCAATGACATGGCCCCTGAGTTTGTTACACCCAATATAACAACAGTATCCGAAAATATTCCATTGAATACAGTCGTAATGACAATAAAAGCTGTCGACAAAGATGAAGGAAGAAATGGATATGTTGAATATTTTATGACGCCAGATCAGGAAATTAATGGTTATTTTTCTTTGGGAAACGTGGATGGTATTTTGAGAGCAACAGGCAAGCTAGACCGAGAATTAAAAGCTAGTTATACAATAACTGTCACGGCTAAGGATAGAGGAGATCCGCCTAACGTGACTAGGTCGAAAATAAGGATAAATATTTTGGATGAAAACGATAACAGCCCAGTATTTGATCCCAAACAGTACAGTGCCTCAGTTCCAGAAAATGCTAGCATTGGAGCTAGTGTACTACAGGTAAATAATACACTTTACAATCAAAATATTTATAATGATATATAACAATGAAATATACCGGATCGGTTTTTTACAGGTTTCTGCTACGGATATAGATGAAGGTGCCAATGGTAGAGTCAGGTATGCCATTGCTTCTGGAGACGAAAACCGTGATTTTAGTATAAGCGAAGACACTGGCATAGTTCGAGTTGCTAAAAATCTAAATTTCGAAAGAAAATCTCGCTATATGCTAACGATACGAGCCGAAGATTGCGCTAAAGATGATGTGAGATTCGATACGGCTGAATTATCTATTTCAATTCAAGATATAAACGATAACCCACCCACGTTCCTAGATTCACCGTACTTAGCGTACGTAATGGAAAATGTTATTCCTCCTAACGGCGGGTACATAATAACAATTCATGCTTATGATGCTGATTCACCACCATTTAATAATCAAGTCCGCTATTTCATAAAGGAAGGAGATGCAGATCTGTTTAAAATAAATGCATCGTCGGGGCAAATTTCCTTGTTGAGAACATTAGATCGTGAAGCCCAAGATGAATACACCTTAGCACTTGTTGCAATGGATACAGGTAAAATAAATATATAGTAATGTTATAATAAAAGTTACTTAATATATTTAAGAGTAGATGTAATATTTTACATGAAGTTTAATGTATGTATTATCTCATACGCATATAAGATAGTATCTTTGCACTCTTGATTAATAATGATATACTCTGTTATATTTAGATGAGTTTTAAATTAATGAATATGGCGTTTAAATATGTTTTAAATAATTTATTTTATGCAAATATCTGAGATAGCTTTAAAATTTTAATAATTTTGTTTGCTGTTTATAGGATCACCTCCACTAACGGGATCAGGAACAGTTAAAATTATAGTACAAGATGTAAATGATAACAGCCCTGACTTTGAAAGACAAAGTTACAGAACAAATGTAAAAGAAAACTTGCCTCCAGGAACTGTGATCCTTACTCCAAAAGCCACAGATAAAGATGTTGGAAATAATGCGAAAATTAGATACAGTCTTCTTGGTGATAAATCAGAAAAGTTTCAAATAGATTCTGCTACAGCTGTTGTTACAACAAATGCTACTTTAGATAGAGAAGAATGGGATGTATACTACCTCATTATAATGGCGCAAGATTCGTCCACTACTGATCCTCGAACTGCCACTGCCAACCTTACTATTGTAGTCGATGATGAAAACGATAACACCCCGACATTTGCCCATCCAATTTATGAAGCACACATTTCCGATCGTACCGTCAAAGGAGATTTTGTATTTGGAGTAAAAGCTAGTGATAATGACATAGGATTAAATAAGAAAATAGTCTATGATTTAAAAGGCGAACATCAAAATTTATTTACGATTAACAGAGAAACTGGCGTGATAAAAGCAAATGACAACCTAATGAAGTATAAAGATAAAATTGGACCTACTTTTAACTTATTAATAATAGCAACTGATAGTGGTGTGGACCCAAGACAAAGTACTGCTGAATTGATCTTAATACCAAAGTCTGTTAAAAACTTTCCTAAATTTACGGTAACCAACAAACTGACTTTTACTTTCTCTGAAGATACTTCAGAAGGAGTTTTAGTCACAAGATTATCGGCTACTTCCCCTAAAAAAGGTCCAACTGGATTATTACAATATGGTATTGCAGGTGGAAATGTTGGAGATGCTTTGAGGGTAGAACCTATGAGTGGTGAAGTATTTATAACTGGAAAAGGACTTGATTATGAAACCATGCCACTTTACGAAGTATGGTTTGAAGTGAGAGATTCTGATAATCCTCCGCTAAAATCATTTATTGAAATTGAAATCAAAGTAACTGATGCAAATGACAATGCTCCTGTAATCGATAATGTTTTGTACAATGCGACCGTGCTAGAAGAGGAATCTCCACCACAATTAGTAATCAAGGTCGAAGCACATGATGACGATTCCAATGAAAATGGCAGAATATCTTTTAAATTAGTCGATGACTATGATGAAACTTTCAGAATCGACACCGAAAATGGAGAAATTTATACAAACATAGCACTCGATCGAGAATCAATTCCATTTTATGAATTAATCGTAGAAGCTGTTGATCATGGCGTGCCGCAACTTGTGGGCACTTCTACAGTAATTGTAACCGTATTAGATAAAAATGATAACCCACCAAGATTCACTCGACTATTTAGTGTCAATGTAACAGAAAATGCTGAGATCGGGTCATTTGTAATCAGAGTTACAAGTTCAGATCTAGATTCTGGTCCAAATGCAAATGCTACATACAGTTTTGTTGAAAATCCAGGAGAAAAGTTTATAATAGATCCAGTAAGTGGAAACGTTACTGTAGCACGACCTTTAGATCGGGAGCTGCAAGACGAATATATTCTGAAAGTAGCAGCAACTGACGGAGCATGGCGATCTGAAACACCTTTGACTATCACTATACAAGATCAAAATGATAATGCACCAGAATTTGAATATTCATTCTACAGTTTCAATTTCCCAGAATTACAAAAGAAAAACAGTTTTGTTGGTCAAGTTATTGCCACCGATAGAGATAAACAAGGTCCAAATTCTATAATATCATATTCTTTACAACAACCTTCCGATCTATTTTCAATTGATCCAGCAACAGGAGAGATACTAAGTAAATTTATGATGAATTACAAGAGAACATCTATAAATTCATCACCTGAGAACACATATTCCGTTATAGTTGTAGCTACCGATAACGGTAAACCTCCAATGTCTTCCGAATGCTTGGTGACTATCAATGTCGTAGATGCAAATAATAATGCACCCAAATTCAAAAGTCATGAAAAGTTTGTTCCAGTACCAAAAGATGCCATGCCAGGTGAAAGAATTATAAAAGTAACCGCTGAAGATAATTTGGACTTTGGTATAAATGCTGAAGTGGAATATTACATATATGGTGGCAATGGAACAACATATCTTGGTATAGACAAAAAAGATGGTTGGATTGTTGTGAACAAACAGTTTTATTATATGGGACAATATTATGAGCTAAAAATTAAAGCTGTTGATCGAGGTGTACCGCCACAGTCTGATGTGACAACAGTTATATTTGTAGTTACCGGTGAAAACTTTTATAGTCCTAAATTTACCGCACTAAGCTACCAAGTAATCGTGCCCGAAAATGAACCAGTAGGCTCATCAATATTGACAGTAAAAGCAAGTGATGAAGATGAAGGTCCTAATGGTATTGTACGTTATTCCATTTCATCAGGCAATGCTGGTAAAGAATTCCAAATTCACCCAATATCTGGTGCTATTAGCATTTTACGACCACTTGACTTCGACACAATTCAAGAATATCGCCTCAATATTACTGCAAAAGATCTAGGCTTTAAGCCTAAAGAAACCATTGCGACTCTTACAATTATCTTGACTGATATCAATGATAACGCTCCACAGTTCAACCAGACGCAATATGTTGCTTATTTACCTGAAAATTCACCTGTCAACAGTTTCATATACAAAGTAACAGCAGTTGATATTGATTCACCAAAGAACGCAATAATTAAGTATTATATAAATAACGAAATGGCTTCGTTATTTCATATAGACGTCAATACCGGTGAAATATATTCAAAAGAAGTATTCGATTACGAAGAAAAGACATTGTATGCCTTGGAAGTAAGCGCTGAAAATCCAGATTCAGTTATGCGAAATATTACCAAAATAATTGTCCATATAACTGGTGTAAATGAATACTTTCCCAAATTCAAACAACCCGTATTTCATTTCGATGTATCAGAATCTGCAGAAGTTGGGGCAAATGTGGGCGTTATACAAGCGACTGATCAAGACAATGGAGATGATGGCATTATTTATTACTTGTTTGTGGGATCAAGTAATGACAAAGGTTTCAGCATAAACTCACAGACAGGTGTTATTCGAGTTGCTCGTTATTTAGATCGAGAAACACAAAATAGGTTTGTGCTTACAGTCTTGGCAAAAAATTCTGGTGGTATACATGGTAACGACACTGACGAAGCACAAGTTATTATTTCTATTCAAGATGGTAATGACCCACCTGAATTTTTACATCACTATTACGAAGCTACTATATCGGAAGGCGCCACGATAGGACAAGAAGTAATTCAAGTGCAAGCAGTTGACAAAGACGTACGACCGCAAAATAATCAGTTCAGCTTTTCCATTATTGGAGGCAATACAAACCAAGATTTTAAAATAGACCCTCAAACAGGTGAAATAGAAGTAGCTCGGCAATTAGACAGAGAAACTCATCCTACATATTCTTTGATCGTTGGTGCTATTGATACAGGAGTGCCCCCACAGACTGGTACTGCTACAGTAAAAATATCTTTGACAGACATTAATGATAATGGCCCACTTTTTGATATATCGAACTTTGAAGGTTCTATCTACGAAAATGAACCTCCTAATACAAGTATTACTACACTTTCTGCTACGGATCCTGACTTACCACCAAACGGCGCTCCATTTACCTACGCTATAGTTGGAGGAAGGGATCAAAGCTATGTGAAGGTCCATAGACATACTGGCGTTCTTTTGACTATGAAGAAAATTGACAGAGAGTTAACACCCACTTTAGAAGTAGTCATTCAAATTGAAGACAGTGGTAATCCTGTTATGAAATCTAATTACACGATATCCATAAAAGTATTGGATAGAAATGATAATCCTCCAACACCAAGATCGGTCCATGTTGTTGTTTATGCATTTAACAATAAAGTGCCACGAGGAAAAATTGCTGACGTCAAACCGAATGATCCTGACATCATAGGTGATTACAAATGCAAAATACTCAAGGAATCTACGTCAGAAAATACGTTATCACTTCTCAATATCAGAACAGGTTGCAACCTTTATACTAACGCTGTCAAACCAGGACAGGGATATTCCTTTTCCGTTTCAGGAAATGACGGAGTACATAGAGATGTTGTTTCCTCAATAAGTGTGGAATACTTTTCTTTCGATAATAGTACTGTAGAACAGTCTATCACTATGAGAATATTGAACATGACAGCACCAGATTTTCTGACTTATTACTATCGCAGTTTACTAGAAATATTAAGGGAAGATCTTAAGAGTAGAGAAAGTATTTCTTTGTACAGTATTAATGAAGTAGATGGACATCTAGATTTGACAGTAGCCACAAGAGGTAATCATACTATTTGGAAAAAGGAAAATACAGAGAGACACCTACGAGCTAAAGAAGCGCAGATAACTAAGTTGTTGAAGAGACAAATAATAGTGTCCTACTTTCCATGTGCATCTCAAAAATGTCAAAATGATGGCTTGTGCACGGATTCAATCAGAGTGTTAGATGACACGAAAATAATAGAAAGCTCTACTCTCATTTTGTCTTCACCTTTAGTAAAACATGAATACATTTGTCATTGTACGGATGGATTCATTGGTAGCAATTGTGAAAAACGCCAAGATCCTTGCTCACCAAATCCATGTCGTTTTGGCGGTCAATGTCGTAAACAAGGCCATGATTTTACATGCATATGTCCCGCTCGCCGTGACGGTAAAACATGTGAGTTAGAGAGAGACGATGTCTGCAGTAGTAATCCATGTAAAAACGGAGGTTCCTGTAAAGAAAGCGCTGACAGAAACTCATTCTTCTGTTTGTGTCGACCTGGTTATCGTGGTAATCACTGCGAAGCTTTAGTTGATTCGTGCCGTCCTAATCCTTGTATGCACGGAGGAATATGTATAAGCTTAAAACCTGGTTACAAATGCAGTTGTAGCAATGGACGCTATGGAACACACTGCGAAAGTACGACATTCGGATTCGGTGAACTGTCTTACATGCAATTCCCGTCTCTCGATGCATCAACTAACGATATAACTATAATATTCGCAACAACAAAACTCGATGCCCTATTACTGTACAATTATGGTGCTCAAACAGGTGGAAGGTCAGATTTTATAGCAATAGAACTGCTTGGAGGGAAGCCATCTTTTTCATTTGGAGGTGCTAGAACGTCAATTACTTCTGTGGCAATAATGAACTCTAATAAAAATCTAGCTGATGGGAATTGGTATAAGCTTACTGCTACTAGAAATGGACGAGTAATTTCATTAAGCGTAGCATCATGCACTGATCACGGAGACGTCTGTACAGAATGTGAACCTGGAGATGATCAATGTTACGATGACGACACTGGACAAGCAGGGTATGTATTTCTTGTTTGATATAAATAACATTGAGGTTAATACTAATATAACATAATTTTCATTAGCATTATTTTTAAGCCAACAATATACATATATATGTTGTATCACTATGTTATACCATGTATAAGCAGCTGGATATCAAGGACTTCTTAAATCCGAAACATAAAATCCAATCTATCGTACAAACTAACGATATGCATACGTAATAACGTATGCATATCGTAATAACCAACTGAAAAATTTACAACATTATAGTGACATAGATATTGCGGTTTATACTAGTAGTATGCTACATTAATGTTCCTTCTATAAACGTAAATATATTTATAATTGATAAGCTTATTGAAATATCGATTCGACACTAAGCTTATAGCAATAATCGCAATAAATTTTAAATGTTCTTGTTATACTATTTTATAAAATCTGCATTAAGCTTAATTCATTAAACGATACTATATTATTAATTGTTTCTCTTTCCAGGACCTTAAACTTCAACAACGAACCTCTACTCATCGGTGGCCTCCATAAAGCAGATCCAGTCCTTGAACGCCCAGGACAAATACATTCAGATGACTTTGTTGGTTGCATGCATAGTATTACTATAAACGGACGTTTGCTCAACCTAACAAATCCAATAACATCACGAAGCGTGGAACCAAAATGCGAGCGCTCAGAAAAAGGAGCATGCTACAAGAAAGATATTTGCGGTTTTGGCCAATGTCTGGATAGATGGAAGGCTAATTTGTGCAAATGCGATGGGAAATTTGTTTCACCTGACTGCAGTTTTTCACTTCAGGCTATCTCTGTTGCTGAAAATGGTTTTATTTCGTATACAATATCTGAAAAACATAGAAGAATGCAATTACTTGAAACCTTTTATAGCGGAAATACCGGATGGTCAAAGAAAAACAATAAGTCTTCTGGAAAAGTTATCCCTAAAGTAAATAGTCCGGCCAAAATTCTATCATTCTTTTTTAAGACGCATAGAAAAGACGGCGTTTTGTTTTATTCGGCGACTGACAAATATTACACATTAATTGAATTGCTAGAAGGAAAAGTTATTTACACTTCAAAACAAAACACGGTAGTGAATATGAGTCAGAGTGAACAAAATGATGTCGCTGATGGCACTTGGCATAACATAACCTTGGTATCAGTTGGTAGAAGCATACGCCTACTCGTCGACAGCAAAAATGTGGGCGAAGAACTTGATGCAGCCGGTGTGCACGACTTTTTGGATCCTTATTTGACCATAATCTCATTAGGAGGTGTTAAAACTGAATGGGTATCAACAACAAGTCACAATAAGTTTGAAGGATGCCTGGCAAACTTTTCTGTTAACAACGAAATCCAGCCATTCAGCGGCAATGGTAGCATATTCAAGGAAACAGTTTATAGAGGTAAAATACTCAATGGTTGTCATAGCGCTTTTGGTGTTGGAGCAGCACAGAACTATCCTTTACGTATAGGCATTACGCTCGTAATTGTATTCTTTGTTATCTTATTGGTGGCAATTTCGGTATCTATCATCTTATACCGACTTCGCAAGCAAAAGAAAGAGAAAGGTAACGGCTCAGCCAGCAAAAGTAATATGGTGCATTCTAAGCAAAACGGCGGTCCCGCTATGTTAAATGCACCGAATCTCATCGCGGGTACGAATGATAGCATTATGAACCGAAATCTTCACAACAATGACACGAGCCTGAATAGTTACATGTCAGAAAATGCAGACATTACACGTAACGTTGGCCATATAGTCGGACCCGAGCTGTTATCAAAGAAATACAAAGATCGAGAAATCATGAACATTGATCCACCGAGGCCACAACGCCCTGATATTATAGAACGAGAAGTCGTTGGGAAAAGCCCCGCACTTAGAGAAGATCATCATCCGCCTCCACCACCATCCACAAATACTTCACATCATACACATGATCATCCGAGCGGGATTGATTTGAACTCAGAAGTACCTGAACATTATGATTTAGAGAATGCTAGTTCTATTGCACCTTCAGACATTGATATTGTTTATCACTACAAAGGCTTTAGGGAGGCAGCAGGTGTTCGAAAGTATAAAGCTACCCCACCACCAATAGCAGGCTATCATCACAAACATCAAACACCTCAGCATCGTCACTCGCCACATCATCCTAGTGGGTACCCGTCAAGAGTGCCGCAGGCTGCACAACCCCCACCTCAGCCGAGGCAACATCAAACTACCCCATTGGCAAGATTATCACCGAGTAGTGAACTCAGTCAGCAGCCAAGAATACTAACTCTACATGATATTTCTGGCAAGCCTTTGCAAAGTGCATTATTAGCTACAACATCTAGTTCGGGTGGCGTAGGTAAAGATGCGCTACACAGTAACAGTGAAAGGAGCTTGAATAGTCCTGTTATGTCACAACTTAGCGGACAAAGTTCTTCTGCAGGAAGAAAAACACCTAGCGCTCCACCACAAGTGCCACAGGTAGTTTCAGTTGGTTCAGGGGCAGTAGGACTAACTGCGGAAGAAATAGAAAGAATGAATGCAAGGCAAAGGACTTCTAGTTTAGTGTCTACATTGGATGCAGTGTCAAGTTCAAGTGAAGCGCCACGAGGTGGAGGAGTCGGCCATCATATGTCTCATCGACATCATTCACCACCGGATGATAACAGGAGTTCTACTGGCTCGGATGACGAGAGCGGGAACGACAGTTTTACTTGTTCTGAAATAGAATATGACAACAATAGTATAAACGCTGATAAGTTAGAAGATGTCAGAAGACAAAATGTTAGCAGTGGGAGTAATCCTAAGAAGCCTATATTGCCACCACCCTACGAAAGTTTCGACTCCTCTTTCCGCGGCTCTTTGAGTACTCTAGTCGCATCTGATGATGATCTAGCCCCCCATGTAAGTTCAGCACTATATAGACAAGCCAATGGTTCTCCGGCATCAGCAGCACTCGGGTGGGGACCTGCCCCTCTCGATTTATTTAATTGGGGACCAAATTTTGAAAGTATGATAGACGTGTTTAAAGACATAGCTGAATTACCTGATTCCGTAAACGGAAGAATATCCTCCTCGCTTAGACTGCAGAATGGCACACCGAAGCCGTCGGAAGAATACGTTTAATATTATAGATTAGATTTACGATGTAAATAAAGTAAATGTTGGTTAAGATTTTGTAAAAAAATTGTTGCGATCTTGTATCAAGGTCTCTCTATTTTCTTGCCATATATTGTTTATATGTTTTCGTAATAAGATAAGTAATAAATGTGTTTGTAATGTTATGAAAGCGTAGTAACTTCACATAAATATGTAATCTACGGGGAATACAAACGAAAGTCGAATATTGTGGTACAATGTAATATCAATTAACGTAAAGACCAGATAAAATAAATAAATATTATATAAGAATATCGATGTCTTATATGGTGCAAATGCTCCATTGAGCAAATTGGCTGCAGTGCATGCTTGACTTTCGATATATTCCCTAGGCCCACAACTTTATTCTCAGCCGGTGTAATTAGTAAATAAAGCACGTTGATAAAACGATAATTTAATAAAATATTGGTCCAACAAAATATAAACCTCATTGTATATAAAGTTTGTAAATATTATGTTCCGAAAATAAAGTTTTGTGTGTAAATATATGACAACGAATTATGTTTTGTTAGTTCAAATTGTAACGCAGAAATTAAAAAGCTCTGTTTGTTTAACCAGATTAGATAGACTCGCATGTAGCGTTTACAAAGTAGATGTGAATATATCGTCTTGTGTAAATAAATATATAAATACGCTTATTTTGTGGAAATAAATCCATGTGATAATGTTCGTCTACATTTTCTGATATTTATATTTACATTGTCAGTCCCGTTAAGATGGATATTAAAACATTCAGAGCAATACTACCTGAAATTGATTGTATCGCCATATTATTTAGTGAAGTGCCAAATGACTTTAAATAATTTTAAATAACTGACTGATTTCATAAATAAAATATAATTTAAACAAATTATGTTATTTTATTTCTAATCTCTTTTACCGATATAAAATAAGTTTGTCAGACATTACAAAAAATCGGTTCTAGTGGCTGAAGCCCAATTCTATTAGAAATTATAGCGTAGAAACTATATATTTCGAGACTTTTACAATGAACCGAGGTTAATTGTATGTAAGTAAAGTCTCGAGCGTTACTTTACTCGTAATTACCTCAGTAAGTACGCTTAACTGCCTCCGTGGCGCAACGGTATTGAATGTGACTGCTGTGCATGAGATCTCGGGTTCGAAACCCGGGCCGGGCCAACAAAAAAATATTAAGCTTTTCTGTTTAGAAATCTCAATACGAGCCCGGAGTTTGAAGTTGGGCGATGTTAGACAGCCCCGTGCCTCGGAAAGCACGTAAAGCCGTTGGTTCGGCGCCTGATCTCTCTCCGGTCGTGTCGGATCACCGTCCCATCGGATCATGAGGGTTATGGAACAGAGAGTGCATTGTGTTTGCGCACATACTTGTGCACTATAATATTTCCTGCGCAGATGGCCAATCTCTGTTAAGATTGGCCGCCGTGGCCGAAATTCGGTCTGGAGGACATTAAGTACGCTCAGACTAAGAATAATCATTTGGGATCACACATGTGAGTTTCGAACCCACAACACTTAGAGAGGCAGTAGCGGCGGGATGTCCGTTTGCCCGCTGAGCCAGTGCAGCGAGTTAAACAACACGGCAAGTTCTATACAATTCCAGCTAATTTACAAGTATACTTATAAATTAGTAGCATATTAACAACGATACCCTAAACTCAAGTCCTCTGCATGGCAATCCAACAGGATGGTCGACACTCCAGTTTTTTGAGTTTATGTGCGTATTAAATTATTAATAAACGCTCGCTTTAACAGTGAAGAAAACATCGTGAGAAAAACATGTCTGCGAGTTCTACATAATGTTCTTTGAGATTTGTAAAGACTGCATATCCCATTGGTCAGCGTGGTGGACTATGGACTTACCCTTCTCATACTAAGAAATGGTCAGTGCACATCAGTGGAAAATTTAATAAACAGGGTGGATATTATGGTATAATATAATAACGTGCCACAGCTAACTAGTATCTTTGTAAATCACACATCTTTTATCCCGAACGTTTGAGACACTTGGTTTCAAATTTGGTTTCTGATGGTTGGGTTGTTGAGACCCCCTATCCCGCCGACATATACCCCATACCGCACCCTGCGCTAGTCGCGCGCAACCAGTGTTGTGCAAGCGCATGCCTCGAGAATACGTGTTAAATTTTAACAGCTTACAGTAATCATGGCGAGACGTAGTCGAAAAAAGATTGTGGTAGAAACCAAAGAAGATAAGAACAGAAGACGTCAAAAAGGTCAAGCGCGCTGTATGCCATTTATAATTCTTTATAATTGTACACTGCCCGGGCCTCTTTATAATTTATATTTCTTTATAATTTCATAACTTTAAAATGGTTTTCATTAAGTACTTTTTGAGTTTATCGCGTTCAGACAGACAGAAATCATTGTTTTATATAATGTACCTAGTGATAATATTTTTATTATTTCAGAAACAGCATCAAATAACCAAACACATCATCTCGAAAAGTGTTCAAAGAGAAGAAAATGTGTCGGATGCTACGCCAAATTGCGAAAAGAATAAAATAGTCGCGAGGCGGACAAAAAGTTTAAAATATCGTCACATAATGTCAATGTCAAACGTTTTTATGTTAAAATTATTTTAACGTAAAACATTGGTAATTAGTAAAATTAAAATAAAGGAAAACATTCAGTGATATTTTTGTTTCCCATCACTAAAATCTATGTTAAACTTCCCTTATTGAGTGCGGTACGAGATCTATAAGACCTCTCATTTTCTTTTACCTACAATTTGTAAAATAACCAACCCTCTGATGTACGCTTTATGATTCAGGTCAATCAATTCATAATTGATTGACCATCATCATCATAATTGATTGATTATCTTTTTAACAATTTAGCCAAAAGAAAGCTTTTAGTTTCTTAAACGTTACGGGGTCTAATAAGCCCATTACCGCCATAATGATAGTTTTCAAACGAGGTCTTAAACGCCTCGTACCGCAGGCATGGAAAGAATACAAAAATGAGTGCTGCGGTCAACGTGTTAATATTGTCTTATGTTTATGCGAATGTTATACATTGAATTTAAACTACTTTATTCAGATTTTATAGCGTTGTTTATTTTGAAACACTTATATTAGGTACATAATTTTGAAAATCTCCCCGTAAACGTGGCTACTTAAAAGTAAACGGAACGTAGTAGAAAATAAAATATTTAATCTACACAGTTTTAATCATTTAAATAGCTTAAATAGTAATAACGTTTAACAGCAGTAGTTTAGTTGTTTCAAAATTATGTGGTAATAGTGTTTTAAAATAAACAATACCGTAAAATTCGTATAAAGTAGTTTATTTTTAACTTAATATTATAGTTGTAAAAATGTAGATGTGACATAATAATATAACTATCTACTCTTTGAGATACATAAACGTAATTTTATAATTTTCTCACCGCTATAGGTATTTCACTATCAGTTAATATTTCCAAACTTAGGAACATTTAATTTTATTACCGGACATTTGTTCTCTTTTATATTAGTTTCTATGACGTCACATACTTGTAACATCCGCAGCAGTCGAAGTAGATGGAAAAGCGACCAAACATGCAGAACGACGGGCGCTGAATAAACCATGTAGAACACGATTCCTTATGATATAATATGGAGAAGATTTGGTTCTCAGGCTGTAATTCGCATAGAACTAGATTCATAACCATTAATTAAAAACTTTTGAATCCTGTGATGAAAGGTGCAAATCCAAATGAAAATTAATGAAATAATTAATAATGCGATGATGATTATCATTCATTATTTAATGGAGAATTATAAAAACTCGGACTAAAGGTATTGAAGCGTTTGACACGCCTTTGGATGCATTATTAGGAGATTCAGATTATATATATATATATATATATAAATCTGAATCTGTCATATATATAATAATATACATACAATAAGTCATATACATATATATTAATATTTTTAAATCAAACTTATATTTATAATTAGTTTTTTCTTTGCCTTGTAACTTACAATTAGAAATTTAGCATTTAGGCCATTTAATAGAAGAATGAAAATTGAAATTAAACTACTATATACGGATTTTATCGCGTTGTTTATTTAAAATCCGTATATAGTTTAATTTCAATGAATAACATTCGCGTAAACAGAAGACAATATTAAGAAGAATAACAATTTTCAAAATATTAATAAAATTTACTTGCACCGCCTTTAACTCATTTAACATCACAAATAATGGCATGTTTATTTAGTATTTAAATATAAAAATAATGAACGTTCAAATATACTCAAATTAAAAAATGTTTTTTTATTTATGAAGATAGAATTAGGTCTCTACTTGTTTATTATATAATAAACTTGAAAATGATGAATGATTTGATTTAAAGTAACTAAGAAATTACTAATAATTCCATGTTCATTAGGTACTTTCAATAAATAAATAAAAACTTGCTTAAAGACTCAGATAGCTCTATTATAATGATTAATAATAAATTATCGATTCCGACAACCTTGGGTTTGAAAGTTTTAAATCGCAAGATTTTGCTATCAAGAAATCTTTCGTGATCCCGAAAACCCGGAATTATAATTTCTACTTGCGATGCCCGCTTGTAACTCTATTGGTTCCCATATTATCTTTCTCAAAGAATATTATTATTAATTAATGAAATTCTTGATGATGTGACGAGTTAAATATGTCAAGAAGTTCAAATGTATTTAAGAACGCGCGTAATAGCACGTAAATAATGTTAAAATGCCTATCGCATCACTTCAAATGTTTACAAGTTCCGGACGCAAAAACAAATAACATTAAAACCAGAAATGGTGCCCTTAATTTACTATCAACGCAGTTTTGATGCTAATTACACACGTAGTAAGCAGGCTGGGACTTAAGTACAAGACACAATGATAAGATGCACACTTGTTCCATTACGACAATTTCAATGGCATTTACATAATAATTTGGAACAATATCGCTGAAGAGTAGCTATAGCGTCTAAAATAATTATAAGTAACCATATAAACGTAAAAGAAAGAGCGATAAATGTTTATACCTTATTTATAAGACAACTTTCGTAGGTTTTATTTATGTAGCGCGTATATTTTCCAAGCATTGAAATAGCGGATAAAGAGAATACGTAGACCGGCCTAACTAGTTGCATTTGTTGTAGGGATCGAACCCACCACAATCGGTGCGGTGGAGTGACGAGGTGACCTTTAAAATTATTACCGTACAGTCAAGTAAATGTACATTTTACGCGATCCAATCGGCAGTAATTCGTTAAAGCGGTTAATTACATAGATAATGTTTAAATTGCTCTAGTTTTTACTGGCTCATGCGAAGTATCAACAATTTCACGAGCCTTACTTAACGTTCCTAATGACGTTTGCGCTTTTCTATAGGCTTTCAGAGATATTTGATAGCCTTTTTTTCTTTTTTATGTTTCTCGTTCAAATTACCGCACTCCGCCTGATGGTATGCAGTCATATGGTCTAAGAGCAGTGGTCTCCACACCGTCCGCATAGCAGCTGAGGCTATGTTGAGGTCTTTACTTTGACGGCCTGAGAAGGTGCTTTTTCACGCCCCGCTTAATGGACTTAGGATTGAAGGTAGAAGGAAACACGTGCCTTAGCAGAGAATTCCATGACTTGATCGTTCGGCAGAGATATGAGGACCCAAAATTGTTGGTGCGTGCTCTAATCGAATCTAACGTGTAAGGATGGCATTTGAGCCCAGCACGCGTTGTTCTGGATTGGAAAGGGGAGGGCAAGATAGGGTGGAATAACTCTTCAGAGCAGTCCCCGTGGTATATTCTGTAGAAACATGCCAATGAGGCAATGTCCCTACGGAGTTGCAGAGGTTCCAGTGAACTTGTGACCTCTGGATCTCTGATGACACGCCGCTGTAAACCATCAAGAGCGTCCAGCAAGTACTGCGCGGAGCCATCCCAAAGATGAGAACAATATTCCAAGCAAGTGCGCACTTGCACCTTATACAATAGGCACAACTGCCTAGGCGCGAAGAACCGCCTCACCCTGTTCAGAACTCCGAGTTTTCGCGAAGGTTGCTTAATATCCGATAACTAGGATAGAGAGGCAGTCACGTATCACCAGTGGAGAGTTCTTTAGAGAAGAGAGGGGAAGAAAAGGAGACATTTTTCTCGAGAACGCGCATGCCTGTGGCCTTCTTGGCGTTGAACTGGACCAAGTTCTTCCAAGTTCTATTTAGAGATGCGGTCCAAGGTCTGGTTAAGTTCAACGACAAGATCCTGCCTTTTCCCCTCAACCTCAGCCTGTTTGGCTCTAGGATGTTCGAGATATCGCCCATGCACGGTACTGTCGTCCGCATAACAATGTATGTTGCCGAAATTCAACATATCATTGATATGCAGAAGAAAGAGCGTAGGAAATAAGATGTACCCCTGAGGCACTCTTGCATTGATCTGCATAAATTTGGAAGCGCGACCGTCGCATATGACTCTAATACGACGCTTCTGCAGGAAACTTACAACCCAGGTGCATAGTTGAGGGGGCAAGCCATAGGCCGGAAGCTTGGCAGAGGAGACCGGTGCCAGACTCTATCGAAAGCTTTGGCTATGTCAAGGCTGATAGCCAAAGCAGCGATAGCTCACTGGGGAGACTAACAGACTGCAATTCAGGGAGCCTCGGGTTCGAACCCACGTCGCGCAGGACTGACTTTCGGAAGTTATATGACTTTTCAAAATTATGTGCATATTGATTGACAAGAAGAAGACATTGAGCCCAAGGAATGGATGTACTCCCGCATTCCATCCCAGTTTGCCAACGAGTAGTACCACAGTCGTCGTCTTGCCTCCTCGGGTCACGGGGGCGTAACAACAACAGCTGTGGCAAAAACCAGACGGTAGTCCGATGTGCCCAGAGGAGCACAAGCACGGAGAGCGCCTGTCCTGCAATGTCCGGTATCCAGGTGGGCTGGAGTACCAGTTGAAACGGTTCATGCGTGAGAGCGATCGCCTGGGCGGTTCGTCCCGCGTGTTCTGTTTTGGGAGAACCCAACCAGGTCTCAAGAGGTTCTCTATTGTGTTACCTAACTTTTTTATCCATAATCTAAAGTGCCATAATTTTTTTTGTCCTAATCATCATTTGTCCGAATGATAACTTGCCCGAACTTAATGTCACAAAATATCTCAAATGCTTTTTACATAATATTACCAACTTTTCTTTATTTTAGAATTTAGTTTTATATGGACAGTGACATATGGCATAATGACTGCAACACCTGGTACATAAATGAGTTGTAAAATACTGAAATTATAAGTTGATGGCGATTTAAAAGAGTGGCCTTGAGTTTCTTGCAGGTATCTTCTCATAGGCTCAACCTTTTGCCTGAACCTTGCAACTAACATAAATGTAAATTCAGTAAATATAATAAACTCACTAACCCATTTGACGTTCATAAGTGTTACTTTGTGACCTAAGTGAATAAATTATTTTTGACTTTGACTTTGACTTTGATCACATGTCCTAAAATTACAATCCCTAAACGTAATATGACCTAAATTTATTTGTCATAAATATTACAATCAATAATATACAAAAGACTTAAAACCATTTTCAATAAAAGTTGTAAGTCCTAAATTCAAATTATTTAATGTTTATTTATCCTAATAATGATTTTAAAACTAATTTGTATTACAATACGTACTGCCATAGAGTGAAATGAAGGGAAAGTATGAAAAAAATAGGCAGCTGTTCTCGCAGCAAAGTGGGCCAAGGCGCAAAGCAGGTTTCGTCATAATATGTGTGGTATGGCGATAGCTGATCCGACGGACGGAAGGACCCCCGTACCCTCTAGAAAGTGGTCGCCGGAACCCATCCTCCGGTCACCATCCGGCACGACGAGCCACCTCAAGATTATGCGCGGCACAATGAGAAAGCCAACCAAGTTGGTTAGACTCGGTCGGGTCTCTGGACTACACCGCGGGCGGCCAGCATCTCTCCCTGGCCGCCGGGTACGACACGCGTCACCCATACAATGACTCTACGGATACTCTGCAGGCCCCTCATAAGCTGCGAGAATCGTTACCTCATGCTTAGGCCTCCAGTGCTCTCACTCACCGAACGAAACACAGCAGTGAAACACTGCTGTATCACGTCGATTTTCTGTGAGAGGCTAGTACTTCCTCGATCGAGCCGGCCCATTCATACTGTAACCAGCTTGGTTCTACTACCGATCAAAACTTTCAAGTGCATCAAATCTTATAAAAAAGCTCAACTAAATAGTCTTACGCTAATCTCCTTAAAGAGACGCCGTGCTGTCATTGCTGTTAACAATCTTCTTTATTTCTTACGCTACCATTAAATCTGCGCTTTAATTATTTTATTGCGTTAAGAAACGAAGTTTCAATACAAATACATTTGTATACAGTAGCCGCTTACCATCAGTCGGGTGGTATACTTATATTCTAAGGTTGCCAACAACTATGCGGTAAGCGGTTGCCATAGCACATGGGTGCTGGCTATGGCATATTTATCACTCACGCGTTGCCAACCAAAAAATCAGTTGCTTTGTTGCCTTGCAATACTTGTCACTTGCTGGTGGCGTACTACTTCGTTAAGAAAATGAAAGCACTACTACCTGCAGGTATATTTGCTCTACTATAGAGTTGCATTTAATTAAAATTTAAAGTGGGTATATAAAGGAATGTGACCATCCCTGCCATTTTTACTTTTATATCCATGGTAATCTTAGTAACGTTTTGAAGATGACTTTTTGTGCAAAAATTTCATTGATTTTCTTTCAGCAGAGTGTATATATAGTCAAAATAAAAAGCACATCAAATACAAAAAAAATATTAAGCTTTCATATTTCTTAAAATATCAAATAAGATACATCAATGGTTATTGATCGTAGAAATCAGAAACATAATAATATAATAATAATAATATTCTACCACATACACACAACACTATCTAGCCCAAACTAAGCAGAGCTTGTAATATGGATACTAGACAATGGATAAACATACATATATACTTTTTTTTTTGTAAATACATACATATTATACATAGAAACACCCAGATCAAGACAAACATCCATGTTCATGCACACAAATATTTGTCTTGTGCGGGAATCGAACCCGCGACCTCAGGCGTGGCAGTCGGTTACACTAACCACTACGCCATCGAGGCCGAAATGTCATTATCATTTAAATCTTTTGGAAAAACAAAAGAAGCTAAATTATATGCTTGCATAACATAAATATCAAAGAACCACAGTATTAAGTTCGTATATACAGCATTAATCGAAAATCACGTTACGGTGCTACGGTACGGTAATTTTATGATTATTAGTGATTATTGTCCGAATGCATGATTTGATTAAATCAAACAAGTACTCTACTCCATAAAGTAACAGGTTAATTCAATTTGAGTAAAATCGCAACCTTATCGTTTTGCGCTATACCTTATTATTCCTTAGGTAATATTATTATTTTATTAACTAAACTGCCGCGTGACTCTTGCATTTATTTATTTTTATTTTTGTCATAAATATAATTTGATTCATTTCTCTAATCTAATTTTCTAATACTGGACACGCACAGCAGACTTCAACGGAATTTTACATTAAAATATGACCTTATCAATAAATTTTAAATTAATGGCAACCCCTGCTGCGGCTTTTTCCTGCGGCATTAAATGTTATTCTAGAGGATGCTAACGCACGATACCAGCTAGCAATAAGTGGTTTAAACTGCTTTTAAAAAGCTTGTTATGAAGCAGAGTATTAAATAAGTCTATGTATGTATCGGCATTTCAAATATGAATTTATCTACCACTAGCTGAACAGTACACGTGGTATAATGTCAGCGGATAGTTATGGTAACGAGAGATTTTCTTCTGTACTTCGCTTTAGGCTTCTGAATACGTTATACCTACTTTTTTGAAAGTCATATATAATTTACATAGTAAAGTATCATTTCATTCAATCTATCCCATTTATCACTTTTTTTTAATGACTACGCGGATATCAAGTTATAGTTCAATAAACTTTAAACATTTAAATTCAAAAATAAGTTGACGTCTCTTTTATTAGCATTTTAATCATGATTAGAATTCTCGATGACGATAACGTTATATCTATGTATGAACGAGTTACTTAAATATTTCAATATTGCTTAAAGTCAGTTATAAACAAACTGACACATAAACAATTGTTCTATCATGGTTAGTAGCTATTCGTAACTAGAAAACGCGTATTAACAGGTGCGATAAGCACCCGCGACACTCAAAATTGTGACTGTTGTCTAGTGAGACACGTATGGATAAAAATATTAGTACTGAGTCTTCAGTTTCTTCTGTTTCAATCAGCTGTTTTGTCGCCTATACGCGAAGGTTGAAGCCTTAGTAAGGCACTACCCAAAGTTTATATAAATGTGTCAGTTAGCCCTTTGCGATAGTTATCATACGTTTTAGTCAACGTAACAATGTTTTTCATAGTTTTGTTTGTCTTCTATTATTTATGTAAGTACTTTATCGTAATAGAAATATTTCCTGACAATATAATCTTGCATAGAATCCTAATTTAAATTTAATTAAATGATTTTTATATATCTCGTAATTTGAAACTCAAACACATCTATGTAATTTATCGGCGTTTTTAACAATAACCTGACTATATGCTGTTAATATGTTAATTTATTAAATATTTTAAAATCTTCTCGCGCCTCCATCCTAATCGCAAGCTAGAAGCATATACGGCCGGTATTTTTAGATAGATAATTATAATAAAAACCTGGGAATCCACAACACAAATATAAACTCTTTTGAACAATAAATGTGCTCATGAACTATAAATATATTTACGAATTGATACCAAATCGCATTTAAAATATTACATGTTTGTACAATCATACGTACGTATATAATATTTAGTAGGCAAACTAAAATATATAGAACAAGAAATAATTTTTAGCAATCAAATCATTATTTTGAAGTGAAAACTTCTTTAGGCGCGTTGAGCACTTTTTGGATGAACAAAAATCATGGAACTCGCATCATAGTCACCTCACGCTAGTTACTTAGTTTTTACTTCTATCGGCAGTCTTTCATTTTGTTTTTTTTGTATTTGTTTAATCCATGAACACGCAAAAAGCTAAAAAGTTAAAGAAAATTACATTGGTATACCTGGATTTGAAGATTTTCTTTGTACATGCTATCAGCATTCTCAAGAGTGTAGCACTAATCAACTCATCTTAATGATGATGAAATTTTCTGTATCTTACCTACGTATGTAATTTTAAGTCCATATTCTTAAAGAATAATTCTATATATTATTAAACTAGATTATACCCGCAGGTTTGCTTTCGTAAATGAAGGTAAGATTATAATTATAACAATACTTTTTTCTGAATGAAAGATAATGTGTACTTGACAACGTGTATGCGAAATTTCATGATGAAATCGCGTGAAAGCGTAACAAACTCACATTAACGTTTATAATATTAAAGTAAGGATATTTGGAATAATACGACCTCACCGTACTATTACACGCTAGGTATGGAAATAATTATGTCAGTTATTCATAGAATTATTAGAATTTATGGCCTTTTGTGAAGATGACGTGATTTTTGTTTAAATTGCAGCGATGCTAAGCGTAATAGGTTTAATACACAGGTCGAGCAGTATTATTGTCTATAATATATATTCTTATAGAATATTATATTGTTCTCGATCAACGGTAATAACGGACTTACTGTTAGTCGCACCATTTTTACAGCGGAATACTTGAAGATACCAAAAATATGATCACATATTAATATAATACGCTGTGTTTAAGCACTAATTATCACCGAATTGGCACTGACTGTTCTTTCTTTAATTAAATGAATTTAGAAACGGGAGCACTTGATATCAAAAGTAAAATTATTTTACTGCATTTAATATTCACATTTATTTGATCAAATCATGTTTAAAAAGAAGTTTTAGGAGTTTCGTTATAAGGTTGGCTACGTAAAAACAATATTAGACAATTCTTGTCAAAATGTTTATCGTTATGTTATCAATTTTGTTTCTGTGCTTAATTATTTATAACATACATATTGCTTACCGTGCTTTTATGAATAGCACATAATCTATTAAACTGACACCTCCATCCAGTAACGATGAACCAACATATCTCTTATACTCAAATCACCTAAATATCTTCATTATCATCAAAGGAATTTTACAATCATGGTATTATGCAAATATTGTGGACGTCGCATTTTTGTTTGTTACTCTATTGACAAAATAAAATTTGCTTTGTTATCACATTATTCACGAGCATAATGATCTATCTATATAAATACAATTCAGATATAAATATTTATGAAATAAAACATTTTTAAACTGTAAAAGAAAACGAGTGATGTAAAAGAAGACTAAAATTATCTGATCTAATTAATTCAGTAACTTAGATAATTGATGCAAGTGATATGAATATTGTAATGTATGTATATATTAACCTTTACCTATGGCCTATCAGAATTATATACTCGTACACTTGTACGAATATATAAAATATTCGGTTCGGTTTATTTTATTTGTTTTTTATTGAGTGTTTTTCTTCATGTGAAGCTTATCAAACCCATTGTACCCAAAACAGTAATAATATAATCTTAAGAAACTTATTTCTATAGAGGGGGTCGGTGCTGGTTTTTTTTTTCATTGGTACCGCAACCAATCGATAGAATGCGCACGATAACTTTGATGCAGGTTCACTTAGCACACTCTGAATTAGTCCCACGTTATTCCGCTCTAGGCCATATGTTCTCAGAACCGACTCTCTTGTCACCTAGTTTCTGACACACTCCATCAGCAAGTGTTGCACATCTTCAATCTTGCCACAAGTCCGACAATTTGGAGAGTCCACCTTTCTCATAACATATGCAAACTTTACGGATGGATAATGACCGGAACGTAGTCGAAAAGCTAGCTTGTACAAAAAACTGTTTAAATCATACTTAATAAACCAAGGCATATGAGGAGGCTCCGACTGTACAATTTTGAACCATGTCATACTGAGGTTCTCTCAAAATATTAAGAGAAAGGATATCCCTTTCTCTCTACAAAGGCCGTCAAAAAATTTTTTCCAAAGATTAAAAGAGATTGATTTATATTTTGAGAAAACCTCAGAATAACATGGAGCTATACTTTTCGGTATAACTTCCTTCATAGTCTCTTCCTTTATACTATCTTTGCAAGTCGGTCTGCCTCCTCGTTGCCTATTAGCCCAATACGGAACCCATTGCAATTTCAGAATTCTACCGTTTTGATTAAATTTATTTAAATAGTCGACAATTTCGTAATTTTATTTGGTTATTAGTATTTTATTTATATTTAATAATTTTCTTAGGTTATCTGTAAATAATAATAATAAACTTCTATCACATACACACAACACCATCTAGCTCAAACTAAGCAGAGCTTATACTATGGGTAATGTGACATACCCATACGGACAATGGATACATAATATATGGACAAAGGATAAACATGCATATATACTTCTTTTTTGTAAATACATAGATATTATACATAGATACATCCAGACCAAGACAAACATCCATGTTCATGCACACAAATGTTTGAATTGTGCAAGAATCGAACCCGCGACCTCAGACGTGGCAGTCGGTTACACTAACCATTACGCCATTAATATATTAATACTATTGTATTATTTTCTATAAAGGTGATAAATCTTCAATTGCATTATTATTGGATGATTGTGTGGCACCGCCAATGGAGTGCCCAAATGAAAACATAACATTTTGGTTATATACTAGGTGAGTAACATATTTCTTTTTGTTTTTTTTAAGATTGCTCACGCACTAGGTTTATATAATGTGTCGCGGGGGACTATACAAATACAAACATTGAAACAACGGACACAAAGAACACCCAGACTTGGAACTACTATTAGTGGTTCACACAATTGTTTGTCCCGTGTGCCCTCCCCCCCCACCCCCTCCTTAACTCTCAGCGCGGCAGCCACTAACGTCATTCGTGCAGACATAATACTTTCTTTTTATTTTATTGTAGTACTTACTGGATTTGTAGCCTGTAAATAGTTGTTTATAAAATAAAAACGAATTGATAAGTTTGTGATTGTGCTAACAGAGTCACGAAAATGAAAGAAATCAGAAAATATGTATGTTATACAAATCTCTAATTTTCGGTGGCAAACTATTTACTGTATCTAGACAGTAAAAAGCTGATACCCTATAACGTGGGACCTAAAGATAAATTGTAGTGTTAATATTTTACACCTAATCAATAGACGTTATCCATATTAAATAACAATAAAAATATCAACTAACCTAAACCAATATTGTTTTAGAACAAATGAACATGAGCCGCATCAAATATCAGTTAATGATTCAAATTCTATTGGCAATGCTCCGTGGGTGAAAGACGCGCCTATCAAGATACTTATACATGGGTACACCGGACACAAAAACTTCTCACCCAACACAGAAATCAGACCAGGTGACTGAAAATGCACGAATATTTTACCTTGGTTGTTTATACGCGATCCAAGTTACTGGAGACCAGAAAGACTAAGTGTTGCGAGTTGCGTCGCTTAATTATGTCTCAACATGCGAGGATAATTTTATTTACAAAATATTTTGTTTTAAACCTGTAAATAAATAAAACAAACACGTTTCACCAGTTCTGTCGCACCAGTCACTTGCGCGGATGGTTCGTGCATTATTAGCCCGCACACCTTGTTCCACAGTGTTTTACTCGATGCATACAACCTGCGCAAGTGCCTGTATATGTTCATGTTACCTGCACAGGTACAAGAGCTTTAAACAACAACTTATATTATTGCTTTTGCTTTTTGACAAAGCTTAATGCAGTTTATTAAGATTATAGGACAGCATGATAATATTTTATTTAAGTACCTACGTTAATTTGAAAATTCGATTGCTTTCGAATGATTTAATGATTAAATAACTATATTGATTTTAGCTTGATTTTTGTTTGTATCGTAGATATCATATCATAGCATTAGTTGGAATCGAGCACATTATAATCCACTAAATTTGATGTTAAATATTATTCTTTCAATAGTACCTACCTAGAAAAATTCGCTTTACAAAAAAACATTTCGATATTTAACATCACAAAGGCACCTGTTAAAATATAAAGTTGCTGGTCTAACGACAGGATTCTAACGAAAAGGCAAACAGGCAATAAAGTGATAATTATACATTGTTTCTTAAAAATAACAAATTTAGTACAAACTATTTTATTATTACGTCATAGTTGAGTAAATCCTTAAAGTTACAAGTACTTAAAGGCAGTTCAATTTTAATTGGCAGCATACATGAAGTGCTGCAACTACAACATAATATCCGTGGACTACAACCCTATAGCGCGGGAGCCGTGTTACATAGAAGCAGCCAGGAATACGGAGCTAGTGGGCATGTGTACCGCCCAGCTGATCGACGAGCTCGTTACCAAGCACCAGTTTCCTCTTGACCTGTTCCATGTCATCGGCTTCAGTCTGGGTGGACAGACTGCAGGGTTCATCGGCGATTACATTATGACAGGCAAATTGCACAGAATCACTGGTAAATATGACTAACTAGATTTTGCCGGCAGCTTCGCTAGCGATTAACTTTTTCTGGACAAAATACCTTTCATCTAGAAATAAGTACATATATAAATAGGTACATAAATGTCCTTTTCTGTAACCCAAAAAACGTGTATACGAAATTTCATAATGATCGGTCGAGTAGTTAAGTCGTGAAAGCGTAACAAAAAAACAAACTCACACAAGCATTATTAGAGATAAGGTATCGCTGAGAGATAACAGGTGAGCATTTTCCTTATTATACAACAGCAAATATTTTAAATCTAAGCACTTATACATATATCAATACCCTACTAGTCCAAGATCCCAGGGCCCACAGACATCACTTATTTTCTCAGAAATAAAATTTATGGGATAAAGTAGTGTTAGTAAGTACTTTGAATATTTGCATACCTGTTAGCTTGGCACGACGGCCATTTGTCCGTTACCAGGTGCTAAAGGCAGGTAAAAGTAATACTCACTTTTCTTAAATTCTCAGTGCTGATTTTCATGTATATTGTAGAAAATATTATTTTAAAGTAATAATTTTATGAAAGATTTTAGTAATAATAATATTCTACCACATACACACAACACCATTTAGCCCAAACTAAGCAGAGCTTGTATTATGTAGAATATTAGTAAAGTTGCAATATTTTTGCGAGCTTTAAAAGATCTGATAAAAGTTACCGCCGACCGAAATTGTCTGGCACTATTAATTATTAATTTTTAACAATATTTTCTTTCCTGGGATTTTACGCTATAATGAGGGATTACATATAACAAATAACAAAATTTTGACATCTTACAGATAGTTTAATTTTGCGATGCAAAATACATAATATATTATACGCAATAGGCTCTCCGTAATACGAAGGACCTAAACCATTACCTTTACATACTGGCGTAATATGTATAGAATACATCGTTTGAGATGAGTGGTTTTTTGGAAAATTACTGTATTTCTCAACGTGTCTCTAGTACGATATTTCATAGCTTAAAAATAAACTTATGAGAAGATTAGAACTATATTTTGAGTAAATGTTATTATTAGCCTTTAGATAATTTATGAAAAAACTACAGACAGATGTTGTTATTTTTTATGTTCGATATTTACTAAATTAATTACGTTTTATTCTGAGCACTTCACTGTAAATAGGTTACATGGATAATTAATTTACTAATTGAAGATAGCAATATTACTTTTATTCTAGATAATGTGATTACTAAGAGTTTTAGCTATAGTAAATAAGAAAAGTTCACCTTACATGCACTGTTCAAAATAAATAATTATTATTAGTACTATCATTTAGCACTTAAAATAAGAAACTTAATTATTCACCTTGTTACGCAATTATAAACGTGTCTTAGTAATCGTCTTCAAAATGTTATTTTAGTAAAATAAGGTTATATGTACATTTACGTCATTAGATCAGTTGACGTTTTCGCAACGGCCAATCATGAGGCTTTATCTTCGAGGTAGGCGAAGTATTTCCAAATTATTCAACTAAATTATATTAGCAGTAGTTTAGAGTTTTAACTGTTGACTCAAATCTAAATATAGTCCACAATATGCGATATATGCCATATTTGCCCTTAAAATAAATAGACATGATAGGGAACGAACGACGACGACTTCGTTGTCATCGACGACACGACAGTTTGTGTCTGTTTTAGTGTATGGAAAGTCCTCATAGTACACGTATTTTGTGGGAGTCGCCTTTTACAAAATAATAAATTAAGATTATCTCAAATTTCATTGCCCTTCATGATATGCAAGGCAGTGATCAGCACAATAGTGACACACTTGGATAAATGGATTTTTTATTGCTGCACAAACAACCCTAAGAAAACACAACTGAACTGAGGCCTGTTGTAATAAAAAAGGCAATTAAGAATTGGTATTTTGCCGTTCAATGAGAAAAAGTTTACTACACTAGAGGATAGCATTTACTAGGCAATTTTATTTTATACAAGAACCTGGAACCAATAATGGAAGATGGGGACAAATAGTATGACATTAATACCGTGGGTAGGTTGAGGGTTGTGGTATCGATGGCTCAAGAAGTCAACCTAGCATATCTGGATCAGAAAACAGAGCCAGTTACAATGATTGCAATACATATATATTGCCATCAGACTGGTTACAAATAGGACAACTATTTGACTACAACAACTGAAATAAAAATGTTACGTAACTTTTCTCTTTAAACTTAAATACCAATAATACCATTACATGTATCGCTTAGATAACCGTTACTAAGACATTCTGTAAATGCATAATTAGTTTCGAAATTATTCAAGTGTTTTACAACTGAAATGAATTCAGTCTAGATAGACGCTTCAATAATTCATCAAATAGACGCCTAGCATTATTATTAGAGCAATTGTTGTATATAGACCTACATATGTAAATAACGCACGAAGTTTCTAAGTCACAGGCGACTTTCCAAAATTCGACTTTCAAAACAAGAACTTATCAAGTAAGTGGCTTATGGATGATAGTTTGTTCGAGCGGCAATTGAACCCATAACAGTTTACCAGCAGAGAACGGATATGACCATATAAACGAGATGAAATTATTAATTGCGAAGAGAGGAATCCACCACACATACTCGGATCGTCAATCTCAACTTTTAAAATAAAATAGGTTGATAGTACCGACTGTTCTGATTACTACTAGATAGCTGCGTCCTGGGCTCCACGAGAATTCCTACTAGCGTATGAAATCCAAATCTTAATTCGATGAGTGTTTCACCTCTACGCGTGGCATAGGTAATTTAGCAACATAGACAGGCACATAGACAGGCATAGGTAATTTACTTAACTTTTTGTGATCGTCTGTTTATTACAAATACATACTACAGATTTTGGTTATTATTGTAAATTCACAATACAAACGTTTATAGCCACACGTTAAATTTTTGAGCCTATACGTTCAAAAATTTAACTTGTGTCTGTTAACTTTCAATATAAGGAATACTTTTATAGTGCTGATTTGCAATTGTAAATTTTACAGCGTTGGACCCAGCGATGCCGTTGTTCGTAACCACAGATCCGACGAAGAAAATAGACAAAGATGATGCACTATTCGTAGATGTCCTCCACACAAATGCTCTGGAAAAGGGCAAATTGGAAGCTAGTGGACATGTGGACTTTTATGCAAATGGGGGCATCATGCAACCTGGTTGTAAAAGCACAAAGAATCAAAGTAAGGTCATGTTATGAACAAAAATTAAAACAAAGGATTGTGTTGTGTTTTTATATAACTTTATTCACTTGATGCTTTGCTCTATACATTATATGTAATTAATTATTTATATTGTTAAACTTTTATATTTTCTCATACATGTAAACAATTGCATACACCGAACAATATTGTCTTATAGTGAAAAGTTAGATAAATTCCCAAGAATATCTTCTGAAAATACAGATCCAATATGAATATATTGTTTTAGGGTCATATCTTTCATGTAGTGGGTTGTATAGACTGTTAAATGAACATATTTAATTTCGACTTATAAGGCCATTACAAAATATTATCCGTTTTAACGTAATGATATTGAAAATTATTTAATGTAAAGAGTGAGTTTTTATAATAAATGTTTGGTTTGGTCGTAGCTATGTCCGGCTGCAACCACGACAGGGCACCAATATACTACGCTGAATCAATAAATACTGTCGTTGGATTCTACGCCACCAAGTGCTACTCGTGGATCATATTCATGATCGGATGGTGCGAAGTAATCCAGTCCAGCAGTGACATTATTTTCGGAGAGCATGTTTCAAGAGAGTAAGTATTTACCACAGAGCAAGTCTACATTAAATACTGATGATTTGCTGAAGTCTCCTAACACAAACATATCAATTATGGCCTAACCTATCGTACTAAGACAATCATATTCCTCGACATGCTTGGTTAGTGTGTAAGCCACAGAAAGTTATCCGAATTTCAATGCACCTCATTTCAGGTTTGTCATATGCGCACTTATATTTTTATATCTGCCTATCAAATGCTTGGAAACAAGCTATAAATATAGCTCATAGTAGCATAATATGTATCTCCATTATGACACTAATATTTTTAATTAAATCACTTTAAAAGTTTCGCCTTCATGTGAACTATTTTTATAAATAAACACAGTTGTTTCTATAGCAGCTAATAGCGCAATTCTTAACCATTTACTCGTTCTATGATTAAGTGCAGGCACCGAAACACTTCCACACTTTCACTGAGAAACGTTTCCCTTTTATTCAGACTTGCTTCCTTCTGCATCAACGACAACGTGTATTAACATTGTGTATTATCTCATATGACAATGAGGTTTATGACCTTTTGATACGACATCATAAAGTTACGTAGACAAACACGTCATATCGCTTCGTCATACATGACCATAACGGCATAATCCATTGTGTAACTCACTGAAGATATAACAGCTACTTTTGGCTGACCTGAGTAACTATATTTGGCTGACCTGAGTACCTATATTTGGCTGACCTGAGTAGCTACAACCAACATTGTTTCCATACGGCTTAATGCAATATCGTAAGATAATGAACTAGTTGATTGTATAGGTGATCGTGTCATCATTATCAGTGCGTAATTTAGGTCCAAACACAGGAGGCATGCAGGCATTTAATCTGTCAAGTCTTAGAATACCAAATATAATAAAAAATCTATTGTATCTGGCTACTAGTGTGCCGCTGTAACTCAACAGGTTAATAAAAATGATGTCCTCCACAAATAGTCTCAACTCAGTATCCAACATATAATAGAACCGTAACAACTGGTCTATTATATGTAACTATTGCTTAAATAGGTAATTATAAATTCTTACTTTGCTACTGATAGAGCAAGAAGTATGTTTTTGTAGGCAAGGTTAAATTAATTCGGTTAATTGGTAAAATATTGAGATTAATTCCTTCTATTATTATGCATTAGCCAACCGGCGGCTGGAGTCAATTGTTATCCAATTATGTCTGGAATGCCAGCGATTGGCAAATTAAGATAATACATAGAGTTTAATATATAAAGGTAATTTTTTATTCTGTTTTCAGTGTTAAGGGACTATACTTTTTCAGTACCAACGCAGAATCGCCGTTTGCGCGTGGAAATAATAGTACACAGAGTAAAAAGAGGAGCATTTCATTTCCTTGGATTAAATGATACAATACTGAAGTACTTTATTTTTCTCGAACCCATTCCTAAAGGGCACTAATACGAGTCATTCACTTGATTGTTTTGCCAGTTTTATAATATTGGTACTAAATACATCGAACAACACATTTATTTTCTATCAAAGTAATAAACAAGGCAATAAAATAAGAAATTAAAGTTATCTGAAATGTTATTTATTGGTCTTGATGGCAGGCAAGTCAGTGACTCACCCGATGATAAGCTGTGCCCGTAGCCTATATGCGCTAGCAATAACAAGGATATCAGTCGCGTGTTGCTATCCCTTCAAAGCAAGAGCCGTTGTGCTGTCTGTAACTGGGGGAAAGATAACACTGACTTTCCTGACAGAATACCATCATCACAGATACGCAGCGCACGGGAACTTGGCTAATATCTTCTGTATGGCGAACGCTCTGCCTCAGTTAGGTAACCTCAGTTTATGCAAACTTCCAGGCCTAAATTTATTTCATATACAATAAAGGTGGCCAACAAGTATACGGCCCATATACAAATGTGCCTGGTAAACGACTTCAGTAGACTGAACACAAAAAAATGGGTTTTGCATACTGTGTTCACGTTTTAAGGCTTAAATAGACGCAGAGTGCTACCTACCTATTAATTAGCTTTTCACAATTTACCTACTGCTGGACTGGCTTCAATTTGGTATATTCCTATAGTCTTTTTATACTAAAAAAGAAATTGACCGCAGTGGGTGTTAAGCCATCCCGGACTTAACACCTTTTACCACTTTTTACCTAGCAGAAATGATTAAACTGTATAATTTCACTTGATATTTTTATATATATTCGTAGGTTGAAATCCTTTTAAAAATCATAGTAAAAGTGCTATGTTCAATCATTTACTGAATTTCACAACAATTAACATCTCGCACAAGTGTAAGAATTCTATCATTAGATTGGGCGCACATCTACGAAGCGGCCGACAAAGCTAGACGTGCTTAGAATAGAATATATATATATATATATATATATATATATATATATATTAATGTAACAGATCGTCTGTTACATTAATAGCGGTTACATATAGCTAGTTTTAACCGGCAGATTGGCATCAATACAGTAGTAAAACATCCATCGACCGTAATCCTACATTCACGACGCGACTTGAAGCAACGTAATACAACCTAACTTTTCTTACTCATATTTATAAAAGTGACTGCATCAAAACTGTGGTAGTAGAATCGATTGAAAATATTTCGGCATCTGTAAATTTTTGGTACCATGATCCAGCAATATGTGTGCCATGAGTGTGTGTGTGTGTGTGTGTGTGAGTGTGGTATAATCGGCCTAAGTGACTCGGTACACACATGCACTTAATACTTTAAATAACATTATATATGTATATTTGCCCCCGGCTCAACAGTGCGTGTGATGTGAGCAAGCACGCGTTCACCTCCATGCAAATAGTCGAACTTGAACTTATTCACCCACATTAGGTTCACGCAAATCACTCGTAAGTATATTTTCAAATAAAATTTGACGCCTCAAGAACGTGCACTTGAAAGTTGGGCACCCGACTTTGGCTTGGGGCAACGAGGTAACATAAGCGATCGGTGCCGTCTTCCGTATTTCATTAATCTTAATAACGTGACGGTTACTTAATTTTAAATTATATATGCGGACGAACCAGTTCAAGTTGTGTATGAGTCAAAGCCAGCCGCGCATGTCGATTAGTTGGATTAAATAACACTACAACTATCAAATCTATTTTTTTACATCAATGTCCTTAGTACCGAATTTCGGTCATGATGACCAGTCTTAAAAGCAGCCATCTGCGTGGGCGATATTTACTGTGCTTGATCACATACATGAGCACTGTGTCTGTGAAATATAATGTCTCTTTATTCTCTCACTATCATAGTTTGTTTGCTGTCCCATCGAACTATGACAATACGACAGGATCTGAATGAGTTTAGGCGCAGACGCAAACTAGGCCGGCTGTATATGATTTCCAAAGCACGGGGATGATTCACTGCAGACTTCCTAACTCTGAGCTGAGTAATAAAGAGTTTTTTATAGAATAACCTTATAACATTTTGCTATCCCGGCCCGAATATCTAGCCCGGGGCTTCAAGATTTGCAGCTATAATACACTAGCCACTAGATGAACGAGGCATCTAGATTTCAGGTTACTACCATTTCAAATGCATTGCGAATACTTTTTATAAAACTTATTTTCACAAACTTATTTCTTCAGAGGCTTGCAAGAAAAATATATATGACTGTGGATCATATCATAAGTAAACATATCATCTTTAAACTTTTAAATGTTATAATTGAATATCTATGACATTATCATTCATTTATAAAATGTTGTCCGTATTCGAGTTTGCGGTCAGATTGTACCGGCCGTGATTGCAAATTGAGCGAGGTGAGCTTATGACTACGATCACGGTCAGTGCCTAAAATAAATGCTCGCTACAACACCTATTTTATATATTAATAATTATTTCACGGATTAAATAAAATACAGTCCTTAAAAGAACTGTTGACTTCTTGATATGATTTTATTGACAAGTACCGTTGTAGGCATTGGTATTAATAAATAAGTATTGTTTACTGTAAACTACAGCCGAAACTCCTCTGTTTCTGCTGAGAAACTACTACAACAAGTAACGAAAAAGTATCTCTAAATAATGTGCGTGATTATAAAAATGGATATAAGTAGATACGTATCTCTGCGTTCTCTATCTGTTACTTACATATAGTATGCAGTTAATTATGTGTAATTGCCTATATTTTACTTAGCAGGTAGCTATAGTACAGTGTTATACTCGGGTGCTGCACTGTTAGAAAGTATAAAAATCTCAAAATAATATCCAATGTGGTAAAACCACCAGCGTAAGGAAACAATTACAACCAGTTAACAATCTCCATAGTGACCTTCATCGAAAAATATTTCGACTTGTGTAATCTACTCATATATAATATAACCTATATATACAAAAAACATAATTGTCCGACGCCCAATTCGTAGACATTACTATGCTGTGCAGGATCGTCCAAGGTAATAAAAATTGTAATATACCTATTCAAACACTATGAGCAACAATTTTAAATGTAGGTATACAGCTTTTACATTTTTATTAATACTTATTAAACCTTTTTTTTATTAAAAACGGTATACCCAGATTTCTTAGTATTATAACAAACTTTAAAATAAAGTACATTTAAGATTGTATTGAAATTACCGTTAACCAAATACAACCTTACAAGGCGCACGGCAGCATTAAATATTGAAAATGTATATTTAAACATTTCCCAATATTGTTGGCGGACATGCGACTTATAATCAAGTGCAAGATAGCCGGACACTCAATGGCTTTCCCCACATCCTTGTCTCGTATCCTCAATACAGCGTTGCAACACTCAGCAGCTTCGTCGACAACGTTCATGTTGCATCCGTGGCCTTATTCGCTAACCATCCGCGAATTGGGTAATAGCTGCGTAGGTTACGTTACTATAAACTCTGTAGTTTATAGCCAGTGTTGTCAAACTAAGTCTTTCGTTTTTATTAAGATTGATGAGGAAGCAGCAACTAGATAAGCGTTATGAAATACCGTTAGCACTATAACTTTAACGACATGACACGACAGCTACATCACATCATCGGTTCAGAGAGTAGACGTGAGGTTGTGGTATCACTATGCAAGCTTATAATTCTCCGATAACATTGTTGCCGTATCTTTAGCCAAAAAACTTTCACATGTTTTCACATGCAAACCATTGCGGAAAGTCAAAGGTGTAATCGAGCTTAGAAGATAATCTGCCGCAAGTTTGTTTCTGCTGCTGCTGATTATATGACAAAAGCATGTAACGTAGTTTCTTTAGAGATGCTGGCATTAAGTCCCGTAACTGTTTTTTACTTACTTGTTTTAATACATGTAATAACATAATACGTTTCGAATTATCTGCATTCAAAAGTAATAACTAATTGCTGCTGTTTCGCTTATTCTTATTAGGAAAACATTTACAACTACAAAATCGTTATTGCAAAGATTGTCATAAAACAATGTAGTGGTGTTGGAGTTGAAAATTTGGTGGAGCACAAGTTACCTAAACGGGCTTGCAAATTTTATATAAATGAGATAATTCTTAACCTTATGGTAATACATAAGGTATTGTAAAAGTCTATAATAGCTTGGTGTTATAAAATTTGTTTAAGTTAGGTTTTTCTTCCTGAATCTTTACTAATTTAATTACTAAAGCTTCTGATAGTTATTCTTCTGGTAAGGTTATTATGAATCTTAATACACGCGAAGTGCATATTTCTTTTGTCTGTATGGTTAATTATTTGCTTGCGTTAAAATCAGGTTATATCTGAGCAGTAGTTTATAAATTCAAGATATTGTGTTCAGGAAATTAGGTACCCACTGTATATTTTGAGTTATTTAACTTGCCCATATGTTACAGACATGATTGATTTAGTTAGAAAAACAATGATTCGATCTTTTTGTTTTCTAGTCTCTGAATGATTTGAGTCTCCTATAATATTATAAATGCCAATGTGCGTTTGCTTTTTTGTGTGTTACGCTTTAACGCCTTGGCTACTCAACTGATCATCATGCAATTTCGCTTAAACATTTTCACGACATAACGTACCTTTCATCAAGAAAAAAGCACTGTTCCCGAGAGAGAAAACTGGCATAACCTAAATTTAGCATGCAATAAATAAAATAAATCGTCTAGTCATAGTCATCACTAGTTAACTTACTTATACGATACACTAGCATTGACGAAAACGACATAGTTTGTGGTTTAGTTCGATCGTACCGTAACTACAAAGTGGCGAACAACCTTTAAATTAGATGTGCTAAGACATAGCTGGTTATTTCATTCACTAAATAAGGCATGCCGCATTACGCTTAGAATTTAATATAATGATAATATACATTATTATCATATTGCATAGCTGCAATTTATGTGAAATGAAGACTGCACGTAAGATTTGTCGACAAAGGTATAATGTAATAAATATAATGTTATAATATCAACTAATAATATATTGAAGTCCAAATACTTAGTGTATTTACATTTAGAATCATTATGGTTAGCTTTAATACAAAGAATAATGAAAAATATAAGTATGAGGTAATTCACTTGCAAATTTCTGGTTACTCAAGACACATCAAATGTCACTTGCTCGTCGATTAATTCCGAAGTATTTTAGCATTTATGGTATACTCAAATACTTTGGAGCGTTGCAGGGCAAACAGTTAGAAATATTATTACAAGGAATTGGAATTTATTTGTTGCTTTAATGATTTAAGCGAATAGTTGAGAAGCTAGTCTTAAGATAAGTACAGGTTAATTAAAACCCCGAACCACTTAGGACGTGTATCGGACCAAAAACAACCGGCTTTAGACATTTATGAATCCACCACGAAATTTCTAACCTTCAACTTTGCCACCGTATACCCATGCCGCTCTTACAAGTCTAAGGGCTGATCTAGTATTAAGCGACTAGTGGTCAATGCCACAAATGTATTTTATAAGAGTTACATTTCACACAGTTCGAAATATAATTGATTCCCTCAAAGTAAATCATTTTATTATATATAATGTCACTTTAAGTCGTCGTCGTGCTCAAATCCTACATGGGACAAAAACTGGAATAAAAATTGCGAGATTTACAAATGGTTGTCTCGAATCTCTGGGATGAGTTCGTTGTTTGAAAGTTTGTAAAGACCCCACCGATACAAGATAATAAAATCCGAGAGTAAGTGTAATCTTTAAAAATATAGCTACCAATACTTTTATATTTATACATAACATAAATAAATAGCCCTTTAACTAGTAAATAACAACAACAACAACAAAGTAATTGTTTGAATTATACAAGAAGTAGTTAGAAAGGTATAGGGAAAAGTGAAGTAAATTTAAAGATGTGTTGTCGTGGAGCCAGTTATGATAAAACGACTTTAATAAACCTCCGTGTTATGTAAGTGAAACCCAAAATTTAGTAAGAATTTTGTGAACTGTTCCGGTTTATGTAATCGAATCCGTTTATTATTTTGAATTAATAAACATTTGTGCTCGTCTCGCGCCAATACCTATATTATTTATATTAGCTGACATTTTTTATATCTAATATTGTATAGCCTTGGTTCTTCGCAATATAGTCTATTCAAAAAATATTAAAAACTTGGCCCAGACCAAACTACTTGCGAAATAAAATGATCTGTGAAAAAGAACACACATATGTATATGTCAAATTTTGTATAACAGTAGAAATATTCTCAGCGTGCAAGAATTATGCAAAGAGTGACCGAATTTGCAGTCTTCTCATACAAAAGGGGGGAAGTCAGGTACGAGGCGAGGGTCAACATCATACACTCACTTTCGCTAGCTATTCAGTACCCGCACGGAATACGCACGTGTCACACGCATTTAGGGTCCTATCATAATTATAAATATATAAACAATATATAAAAAGTGTAACATAAATTAAATTTAATATTTATGTGATATTATTTTCTGTGATTTATATAAATTAATTTACTATAATTTTTAAAGTTTGTGTTCCGTTTGGTTGTTTGTTTATTTTCAAAGACTGATTCAGTTTTGATAACAAGATGATAACAGGTGCAAAGTGGTTGATCTTAGCTGGAATTACAGTGTTACAAATATCTGGTAAGTACCTAAAGGCTAATCGATAAATACGTTAAATAAAATTAAAATAAAATGAATTGTTTGGACTCGAATACCTATCTGTTATATTCGTAACCGTTTCACTATTAATATTTTAAGCAATTTGTTTCTATGTATTTCATTGTATAAAACAATAACGCGTAAAATGTATGTTTCTTTTATTGGTCAGAAATATAAACACGTTTTTATCAAGTCATCATCAATGGATAAAATCTAAAGTATCTTATCAGTGGATAAAATACATATTATATGAATATTGTTTTTAATGTTGGCTTGATTTTTGATAGGATCAATATAACAATATCGCACAGACAAAAATAAAATAATATGAATGCTTCCAAAATATTTTTAATATTTTGCAATTCCTAGAATAACATACTTTTTAAATCTGAAACAAATATTGTATTATTATATTATCAAGTCGAATTATGTATCAATAAACGACACAAAACATTGCGTCGAAGTGTCGCCGGTCTGCACTGACTGGCCCCCGCATAAGATAAGATGTATCAATAAATCATAAGTGAACAAGTGCAAATTTAAATATTTTTAATATTTAAACTAACGTCAATATTCATATATAAATATAGTCAATATACATATACATACAATATATATATATATACATATAACATCGTGAGGAAACCTGCATATCTAAGAGTTCTACATAATGTTCTCTAAGATATGTGAAGTCTGCCAACCCGCCCTGGACCAGCATAGTGGACTATGACCTAACACTTCTCACGTTGAGAAGAGGCCCGTGTCCAGCAATGGGACAGTTTATTACTGATATATTATTATATATTATAATATTATAATCACAGAAGTAGCTCTATCGTAAAGTATACACGTGCAACCAATTGTTATGAAAATTTGTATGGCGATAATTTATGCCAACTAGTTAACAATAATTAAAGGAAGGACGAAACTCTGTGTTACAAACCACCACTTACACAACCTAGTTTCAAACATTTACTTGTAATGTAAAATACATACATACCTAAGTATATATTTTACATAAGTACATATATCACTCATCATGGTAAAAGTTTAATTAGTTTATTTAGGTCGCCTGGCTATCTGTATACTTGACCAACTTATACAATGCCAATTATTATAAACAAAATAAGTAAACAAAGTGATAAAACCTCACTGGCCGCACATAAGAGAGCGTTAGTGGCTATGCACCGACGCGACGTAACCCACAACTTATAGACTGTTACATAAGGTTCTAAGTTTGTTTTGCGGTATAACCGACTATGAAGTGCACTTCCTTCGTCCGCGTTTAGGTGCTGGGGTACACGAATTGCTACAACGTCTAAGTGGTTGATGCTTGACGTAATATGATAGTATAATATTAATTATTGCTGCAAAAATAAAATATTCCGAAGATGACTTCTTTACGTTATCAACTAAAATTATTGTTTTAAGGTTTATTGTCTTTAATTCTTTATTAGAGTCTTAGTCTTTATTGATCACATAAACATTTAAAATAATTAATTAGGTTTATTCTAGCGAAAAAACGCAGCGATAATTAAAAAGCAAATTCATGTTTATTTGACTTAAGACTATACAAAAAATCTCCTAAGAATCCACAATCCGTGCACCGTGGAATGCGATGCGTGATCAAACGGGTGCGCATGAGCATGGTGGCCACTTCCGAATGTAACTCGCACTCGGCCGACATTCGGATTGCATAACAGCTGTCCACTCTCGTGCTTACCCAATCCGGTTTGTTTGTCATATTAGCGTGATAATAACACGCCGTCATTCAATTTTGCCTTTACATTGTTATCTTTATTCACAACTGTCACGAAATAATCAAATTATTATGACATGCATTTTTAAAATGCCATTGTCATTTACAAAAATATTGAATGTCGCATTAAACGTTGCCTAGTAAATTGTAAAATATCTAATTAATAAATATTTGCGGTTATTTCAATTATCCAAATCGTTAGTTGTATTGAAGTTACCGGTTTAATTTTAAATTGTAATTATGATTTACAGATAATTAAGTAAAAATATGTTATAGTTAACGGTATATGAGTTCTAGTTTAATTAACTAGTGGTCAATTTAGAGGAGAAACATTGTTATATTCATTAAATTTCTATTGATAGCCTTACTTGCTACGGATGTGTCTAATGTCATATAGTTTGGTATATTTTTATTTGTATAACATTCACAGGACATGGTAAGCGTGAGATAGAGCAACTATTCATATAATTTCAATCAAATCAGGCATATCTTGTGCTTGGCCGTCGGAATGTCGCTTCGACTAAATAGGTTGACCCTATTAAATCGCAGCGGCACACCGGCGCCCAGAGACACAAAAGGTTTTCAATTATGTCTGGCATTCCAACAAGAGATAGGGTAACCAGCTCTATGGTACTTATAAATAAATAAATTTGGTGTACGGTAGGCAGCGGCTTGGTTGAGTTTCCGTCTACTGTGTATCAGTAATGTTAAAAAAACATGTTTGTCATCTGTTACCCCTAACCATAAAGAGAGCTACCGGCTACAAGAAAATAAAAACATTACTTAAATCAAACATTGTGATGAAATTTTTGTAATGTGTAGTAACAGAATTAACTTCAAACACAACATTTTTGGATTCTATGTAATCTGTTAGCATTTAGTACGCTTTAAGACAATAGTGACCTTTTATTGCCAGCATAAATTTAGTATGTTATAAACTCCGTATTAGCGTGAATCGTGACAAAGAAAGGTATATCAAAGCATAGTTCGACAGTTAGTTCTACATGTTTCTACTTAATAATCTGAGACATAAACCGGTGGCGACGTATGGTATGGGATATACCATACGTCGCCACCGGTTAATATAATATTCAATCCTTCTATTAAAAACAAAGATATGTAATATACAAATCTTATATGAAAGCTATTTGAAATTTGTGAGTGTGTATATGTGTGCGTACCTATTCTTTTTTCGACAAATCGCAATTGTTAACAACTGGATCTAATGTCATACCTACAAATGTTTAGTTCACAGACCTCGTACTTAGTATTACAATTAACGTTTCAAGTCGCAGATGCATAGGTCAAGAGTAGTGGCCTCTTACCACATAATATCGAGATGGTAAAAATTATACATACCAAGGTTTTATTTTGCAATTAGGCAGTCAGATGAATTCAAAGTAACATGTTTGTTTAAAGTACAGTAGGTACTTATAATTTCTATGAAGCAAAACACCAAGACCATAATGCGGAGTAATCCATAAGCTCAGTGATGTATTCAAAAATATTGTTGAATTCTGAATTTAATTTTTATTTCGATAAAAGACTATATACATTATTGAAAACATGTATAATTATTATTAATAAATATCAATAACCTTTTATACAATTTGTATTGAATTTGTATCGCTTAGTGTCTGTCCGTATTCGTTGTTTCAATAGGCCAAATATAATTTTTTTGTTAATTTAAGACAAACCATAGTGGACTAAATACAAGTAACTATACATGAAAAAAAACATAGAATTCGTATGAATAGTTAGAACAAAAACCACAACGTTACCGATTTTCTTTATACAAACGGCAACTTCATATTTAGCCTCAATAAATTTTTATTTGTAATCAAATTATTATGACATGCATTTAAAATGCCATTGTCATTTACAGAAATATTCAATGTTGCCTAGTAAATTGTAAAATATCTAATTAATAAATATTTGCGGTTATTTCAATTATCCAAATCGTTAGTTGTATCGTAGTTACCGGTTTAATTTTAAATTGTAATTATGATTTACAGATAATTAAGTAACAATACCTTATAGTATACCGGATATCATACTGTTTATAAAACATCAAATACAACATGTGTTAAAACTATGCACCATTTACATGTTTTAGCAGATACACGACTAAAAAGCTTGTTATAAAATATATGTACAAGTACACTAGCTATGCCAACGATTTCGTACATGCAAGCATATAATTTCATCATAACAATTAGCATCTTTTAATTTTCCAACCGATTTAAATGCTAATGACACTTAATGTTAAGCAAAGTTTATCTCGATACATCGCTGACAACGTCATTGAAATTAATTCAGTCATTGTGGAGATTAGCGTGCACAAACACACAGATATACAGACAAAATCCAATTGCACGGATGGCGTAATGGTTTAAGTGGCCGTCTCATCATTGCCAATGCACCGAGTGTTGGGGGTTCAATCCCTATTCATTTCGATCAACAATTGCTATTGTTGATCGAAGCCCATACATGACAAAATTTTGTGTAATCCACAAATAATTGTACCGTGTCTGGGTGTTCTTTGTGTCCGTTGTTCAAATGTTTGTAAGTTCGCGATACAAGAATTATTTCTGGGTCGGGAGTTGTTTTTTTTTTAAACATTCGTACGTAATTATAGGCTTTGTTTCTTGTGTTGTATTATAAAAGATCAATTAGGAAGTATTTAGTTATAAATGGCAAGCTGTGATACAGCTTTGCGTTTACGTAAATCTTTATATTGCATGACTCTATTTCCTTTAACTTTTATAAAATATTCCATAAGCAAAGATAAATCTACCTTTACAAATCTTTTGATCAAAACAATGAATGCTGCTAGTTTATTGGCTTATAAACTGGTTTCATGGCTGTATATTCGATTAATGTACATATATTATCTAACATGTTGGCCTCGATGGTATAGTGGTTAGTGTAACCGACTGCTACGCCTGAAATCGCGGGTTCGATTCCCGCACAAGTCAAACATTTGTGTGCATAAACTTGGATGTTTGTCTTGATCTGGGTGTTTCTATGTATAATGTGTATGTATTTAGAAAATAGTATATATGTATGTATATCCATTGTCTAGTTCCCATAGTACAAGCTCTGCTTAGTTTGGGCTAGATGGTGTTGTGTGTATGTGATAGAATATTATTATATTATTATTATTATACTCTTTATTCAAATGATTTCAATATATTTATTATTATTATTATGTTTCTCTTATCACAGGTACTTTCTAACATATTATATTAGAAAATACCTGGCCCTTTGGGAGGCTTACACGGAGACATGGGTCCAACGTGAAGAGGCCCTTCGAGAGTTTTAATTAAAGGTGGGATGGGACACCAATAGCGACACTAGCCGCAGCAGGCGTAGGACTATTGCTACGTATGGATTCTAATATATGGGGTATGGGTATGGGTGTTTGATGGACCGGTATATATTGCTAACTATGGATGAAAAACGGCGTCTGCCCTTAATACTCTAATAGCATCATTGCAATGGGCAGACGGTGACTCGCCAACTCACTAGATGGGCACCCTGAATAGCCACTACAGGCATACAAACCGGCAGCAGAGGGCAACACCGGTGCGAGTGGCTAGGGGTGTCGAGCGGTGCGGCGCCGGTTTCACCATCACGGGTCTCGTGACAACGGAGACCCGGAGCGGGTTTCCCCGTAGTTATGCTCTTGAAAATGACACTTCCACCCCCAAGCATATAGCTCTAGCGGCCTCCCTCTGACCGGCCGACCAAGGCAAAACAGAGTTGAGAGTCCTATGGGCGCTCTTGAAGTTCCACCCTAGCCAACCAGTAATGGCAAGCCGGGGACGAGGTCCTAACCGACTCTCTGAGGTATTCAGGAGCGCAGTGTCGCCACTCATATTCAGCTCGCCACAAGCTGCCCTATGGTTTGTGCGCTTTTATTTAACCTGGTGATATATTTTTTGTTTATATCACAAGGCGAAGGTGATAGTTTAAAAGCTAGTGTACTGTGCACTCCGATATCGCGTTAGTCTCATGACAAGATAACGACTGTCCCAGAGGGGTTATTATTATTACCTATTATTATTATTTTTATAACACTAAAATGTCATACGATGTTTCATTGAACACGAAGTCTTCATCGTTGATGACCTCTAATTACGTCGTTAGCTGCTGCTGACCGTGAATTATTAATATGTAATAGTATTAAATAATTATAATGTAATTAGTCTCAAGTTTAAATGTTTACATCAAGGAAGTCCCTACGGGCATTTTGGCAACCTTTGAATTATATTATAAAGTCATATTAGTTCAAAGTCAACTCTGCTAGTATTCGATCAATATTTTTGTTGTAATGAGAACGTATAGTCATGGTGAAATTGAATTAATTGCAAAATGTCCGACACGTAATACCTTTATCTATACAAATGATACGGCTAGCACTGGGACGTAATTTAATACTTTGATGACAAAAGTTTAATCTTTATATATAAAAATGCAGGTGCCATATGTTTGTGTTATGCCGAACTTTTCACGTGAATTTACCTCACTAATAATTAATTAATACCAAACTGAGGTACAGCGGATTGCGGCCAGGTTACTATTGAAGGTATAAATGGATAATTTCATTTGATTCAGTATGGCCTTATAATGCCAAATATTATTCGGTTAAAGCTATCATATATATCAAGAATGTTATTACACTGCGGATGATGCAGTGTTGTATCATCAGCTAAGCCAAATAACATTCTTGTTTACGATCTTAGTATGTCTTATTTCATTACAGGCGATGTCTCCAACATTATTAAGTTTCAAACTCAAACTCATTTATTACGAAAATGGGTAATTCAGATTGCATACAAATAAATTGGTCTCTCCATATTTCGCCTGAAGGCCTGCAATTTTATAGGTATTTTGTCTTTAATGATTGTAAACTACTGATAATTTCATAAAATTAATAAATTAGATACAATAATAACTACATTAAAAATAATAAATGTCAAGTACAAGTCAATTAAGAATATATAGGTCAAACAATAATTTGAATTAAAATATATCAAGTCAATAAATAAATAATACAGTGTGTTATTTATCGTTATTACATTGAATGTCATTTATTAATTCGTTTACACTAGGTATAGGCTTTTTCCACAAGTAATTGTTTAACTTTATGTTTAAATACATCGATGCTCCTACTTTTTAATAATATTTTAGGTAGGTGATTATAAACTCGTGGCGCCATGCAGAATACACTAGGTATTTGTCATCAATGCAATTTTGTGATGAGGACAGTGAATTTTTAAATTGTGGCGTTTGCTTTTATAATTTTCGTATATGGTTAAATTAAACTGACAAATATCACCAACTTATACATGTACAGACACGGTACTGTTAATATTTTTAGTTTTTTGAAGCGCGGTCTACAGCTATATATTTGTTTTAGCTTACATATTACCCCTTATGCACTTTTTTGTGCTATAATGTTTGCACTTTTTCTGTACAGTTCCCCAAAATATAATTCCGTATCTTGACGTACTTTCAATGTTGCCATAATATGCTGTCAGTACTGCGGTCTGGCTAAGTTTTTTTGTGAGCATATACAATGCATATGTCTGAGTTCTCAATTTTGAGTAAAGGATCTCAGCATGTGCTTTCCAATTTAGGTGACCATATATATTAAGTCCTAAACATTTTTTATATCCATCTTATAGTTTTGTCGTTATAGTTAATCGTTATAGTTGTCATTAGGAGAATTCTGTTTTTATATATCGTTAAATGTGTTTTACATATTTAAATTATTTAATGTCTAATAATGTCTAAATAATGCCTTTGCATTACATTACTAAGGGTGTTTAAAATGTTATATTCAATAAATGATTTATTGTTGCCTGTAAATACAATTGTGCTATCGTCAGCGAAAAAAATAATCAGGTGTTTTGTTATTTTTGGAAGGTCGTTAATATAAATAGTTGTACTGAACATTAATTATTGAATACAGGCAACGTAAAAGATTTGTTAATAAATAAAAATCCAACAGTTCTAGGTATTAGTTTGCCAATATGATAACTCTACATGCAATTAAAGTTGTGCGGTGAATAAAGAAGTAGTTGGTTCTTTAAAACATTATAAAAAACAGGAGGTAATAACTCCATTAAAACGTTTTTAGAATATAAAACAAATTTTATTAATATAGTCAACTTCAGAATATTGCATCTAACTAAAATTTTTGCAACTTTATATATTGAAGAACAGAGTCTAATATCAATTTATGATCGATTGGCATACATTAAATATTAGAGGTCAGAGGATGAGGCAAGAGACGGCAGTGATAGCCTTCGGACGATATATGGAAATCATTTTGCAACATCCGAATGGTAGATTCTATGACAAATTCCTTTGATGAATATTGCTAAAGTCAGTGTTTACGTTATGCTCAGGCTTATTACGTTAGGTACCTGCGTACTTATACCTGGTGGTGCCCGTCCATGCGTGCACTCTATTTTCGCAATGTATTCATCAATCGTTGAACTGCGTGTGATGTCTTGGAATCTAAAACTTGATTTTGTTAAACAAACTACTGGATAGACAGGTTTCGTCGCGCCCTAAACATTTTGTAAGTTTGAATAACTAAATATTTATTACAGACCATAAGTCCATGGTAATTTTACTTTCAATCGTAAATACCAATGCAAATGTTGTATTAATAGACTTATGCTCATCGAATAATAATAACGTTGAAGGTAGAATTAAAATAGTAATAGGAATCTAATAGAAGACTGTCGATTACTACTGGTAGTAGTGGTCAAAAGTAAGCAAGTAGTAGATACTTGCTAACTTTTAACTGTATCAATTTAAAAGTAATGCAAAACTATGTTAACTGACCTATATGCTGGTGACTTGACCTAGGTGACAAGATGACTACCACCCTACATCAAGCAAGCATAACAAGACCATGACCTCAAAGAGATAACTCGTACCCAGAGTGAAATATTATGCCAACAAAGTTCAGCTAGGTCACGGTAATTACATAACCAGCCAGCAATATGTGCTTATTACATGACATAGAAAAGAATAAGTGCATTAATATCTCAATAAATCACGATTTATGATACGCAATCAGTATTCACAATACATGTAATGAGGACGCGATATCTGCCATCATAGTTGTTGCTATTCCTTACAAAACACCACATGTAAATAGCCGGTGTAAAATAATCCCCAATTATGTAGTAATTGTTGGCGAGCACAGGTGTAGTATAATTGGTTGCATATACATGAGTCACAGTGCGATAGGTTACAACGCTACGACGCTTTCACTGACAATCGATTCACTTGTACTTTCCTTCGGAGTGAGCACATAATCTGGTTCATTACGATTATGCAAGCTGCGATGAAAACTTACCTTTCAATAATAATAACATAACCCAGTATCTATTGGTTTGCAACAGAATTTTCGATGTAAATAATGTTGAGCGTTTCTTGTATTATATGCTGGAGAGTTTAGTGGGTATGTAGGTTGTGGAAACAATTAATAGGTATTAGGTTTAAAAAGTAGATCTATACTTTACAAGACGACCAATTGTATGTCGGACCAAGCACAATATAAATGTTTTTTGTAGGTTTGGAAAATTCAGTAGTTACATAACGAACAAAAATAAAGCGTTTATAGTACCTATATAACTATAAACGAATATAACTTAATATTAAATAGTTGGATATAACTTCTGCTTAAATAATTCTAAATAATAGTGATCATTTTAAAAGTAAGACTTTTATTTCGCGTTTGAATAAGGTATCAACGAAACAAATAAAAAAAACACTACGACCTGGTTAAAAATTAACCTATGTGTTTTGTATTCTCATTCTGGATAAAGTGTGTAAAAAATTGTATTCCGTCTAACATATTATGTAGTAAAGTACATAAATACAATAACAAAAAGAAAATGAATTGCACGGTTTTTGAACATTGTTTTATACTCGCTTATTTTAAGCGTCATTTGAAATAGTGTAAGTAGCACAGTCTAGCTGAAGCTCATATATACAGTCAGCTGATCGTAACAGGTGACGTAAGTACCAGCTAAATAAGCGGTTAAGCTGCACGATTGTTATAGTGTTAGCACACTGTAGGAATTTACTCTAGTCATTTATACCCGTTGCCTTTGGTAACGATATATTCTTTAAAGTTTTAAGTCTAAGCTGTAAAGCTTAAATTAATCTATACAAATAAATAAAATTGAAGTGCCTGTTTGTAATATCAAAATAACAGCTTTTTACTAAAAACATATCAAAGTATATAGGGTACTTATATAAAAAATACAAATTTTTATTTTATTTTATCTGTCTGTCTGTTTCGGCTAATGTCTGAAACTGCTGGACCGATTTTGGCGGGCATTTCACTAGCAGATATATATTTGTTATAAAAAGTAACGTAGGCTACTTCTATTTTAGTTTTTTATGTTAATACCACGCAGACGAAGTCGCGGGTTGCAGCTAGTATGAACTACAGTTTCGACATTGCATATTTTCCATACGAAACACTATAATTTTACAGCTCATCGAGGTCAACAAGCCTAACTTGATCAGTTATACCAGTGGTAAAAGGAAACATTTATAATGAGGTACTATTTAAATATCAATTGGTTACTACCAGATATACTATTATGTTGAAATTATAGCCAGGGGTAATATGAGTGTAAGTAGTTATACATTACACATTTACCACTATGGCTTTATTTATATGGCCATAAGATTTCAATGTCGTAATTTCCATTATATTGTAATAATGTCAAGTTTAACTAAGAGTATATGGCAGAGCCAAAACAGTTAATACATACACCACAGTAGTCATGTGCAATGACAACACTTGCGCTTTAGTAACATCACGGTAACCAGTTAAACTTCAATACCAAAACTGTCAAGAGTATTTGAAGATATCTGAACTAATAAATGCGAATGTGAGTTTGTTTATTTGTATGTTAAATTTTCACGCCTTTACTACTCGACCGATCATTATGAAATTTCGCATACATGTTGTCAGGGCAAGAAGTACCTTTCATTCAGAAAAAGTACTGTTTCCGAGGGCAAAAAATTCATGACAATATTTACAGTAACGCGAAAGAGGCCACCGGCAAAATCTAGTAGCAAATGTGTCACATATCTAGAGACCGACATATGTCTAAAACATCTCTATTAATATATAAAAGGCCACTAGTACTGTATCAGCCGTATCTAATGATTAACAAGAACGCCTAAACGCACAAAATTTCAAGCCTGTCAAAGTTGTATATCCAATCTGTTCAGCTTATTGCATGTATTTTCCAAGGACTGCATTCCTATGCTGTACGTAAGTTGTACTAAGACTACAAACAACAAAAAAATTAAAGTCTATGAAATGCCATTTGTCGTAATAATAATTTAATTGCATTCCGTTGGTGTTCGTCATTAATTTGTAAGAAATAACTATCACACAACCGCATCTGCTGTTAGGTAAATTTTATAATTAAGCTGCACAACGTGTGATTGCGTTGCGTTCCCGACACGCACTGCAAACTATTCATACTTGCACAGACTCACGCCCGTTTCCCAGTAGGGTGAGCAGAGATTAAGGATTTCCGCTTACTACAATCCTTATTGTTTTATTTGTTCTTATCAATTATTCTTCATGCTCGTTGGTTTACTTCGTAGGTACTCTTAAACTTGCCTCTTCCCAAAACATCTGAATTGCTCAGAGAACTTTTGTCTAGGTCGCTGTTTCGATTTGCATTTCGCAATGAACAGTTCATTATTAGCTTCTCGGCACTAAAAAGTTACAATATAAATAAAGGCACTAAGAGAATCCAACTATTAAAAACAACACCAGCTGTCTTATCTAACTATCCTAAATATAAAGAAAGATGTCCTATCTTTTGAAGCGTCGCGCGTCGTAAGTCGGCACACGAATAAAAAATATAAACAATACTATCACCATGCAAGAAACATTTGGAATAAACATTCCAAAGGTTTTTCAGCTATACTCTAATCCTAACTATTATTTTAAATGCAATTGTGAGTTTGTTGGTTTATTTGTTTGTTTCTTACGCTTTCCCGCCCTAACTACTCGACCGATCATCATGAAATTTCGCATACACGTTGTTAGGGGAACATAAAACGACATAGGATACCTTTCATCCTAAAAACAGTTCTGCTACAAACCTAACCTACTAAATGTGGGCGAAGCCGCAGACAAAATCTAGTATAATATAAAGCTGAAAAGTTTGTGTCTCTATTTGTTTGACCGGACTAATTTCTGCAGCTACCAGTTAGATTTGGTTAATTGTTATAGCATTTTATAGCCAGATAGATTCGCCTATAAAGGCAATATAACATCACGTTACGAGCAACGGGAGCGAAGCCGTAATCATAAACGTGGGTGAAATCGCAGGGGACAGCTAGTTATTTAATGACGACTAGACTGATTCTTACAAGCATACTTTTTATCTTTAATAGTTAAGTTTACGTACACGTGCGTGTTTCAATGTTCATTACTTAAATATCACCCAGTGTTAGTTGTGGTGTAATCCATGACATGGTTAATATGGTTGCACTTACAGTGCCGATGTCTTGCCCGCTCTGTGTGACATACCTACTCAAAGTTTATAGAGATGGAGTGAAGAAAGCTAAAGTTTGTTTAAAAGAATATTATAATTGTATTAATTACGGTCAAATTTCGACCACAAAGCAACCACTAAATATAACCTTCGAATCACTGAAGTTAGGTGTGTTTCACTTAATTATTTAATCAATCTCATCACTTATTTAGGATGTATTTTGATGCTTAATCCCACAGTAAACATACATGGGTATCTATTGAAGAATGACTATATGACTACAGACTATTCGTTATATGTAGCTGCCAATTGAATAAAATCAATGTGGGAAAATTTCACACGTCAGACATTACCACAAATAATCACCATTGTGAATTGTTTTCGTAATTTCTTTTGCACTGTCATTAATAGGTATATAACGATATAAAATTCATTTTTGACGCGCAACAAACCCTTAACAGGTCTTATACATAATTATGATACATTATTTAACTCAAGCTTAACATAATTATAGGTAACGTGATAATTACAGCTTATAGGTAAATCGTCTAAATTATGATAGCGTGCTAGGTATAAATAAAATGTAATTTTCAAATTAAGTTCATAATAATTCTATAAAATTATATTTGTGTTGCAACAATGTCCGTGATCCAAATAATAAATACTTTATCGATGAAATATGAGTAATAAATATTAAAGGTAGTACATCTTTACATAATAAATAAATATATACAACCTATAACCTCTTTTCCTCCTTAATGTAGGAATTTTTTAGACATATTATGGAAAATATACTACATAAGTAGTTACCTACGCAAATTGCTATTTAAGGTTTACAATAATTTTTGCAACCTCCAAGTTCAAAAAACTACAAAACGTAAAGCCAATAGCTATGAAACTCAAAATAATTTGAAGTTAATGTTGACAAAATGCCTGCGTATATGAGATGGAAAGCTAACAAACCAAAAAGGAAGATGAATTTCTAATTTTTGTTTTAGTTTATTCTTTTTTTTTAACTTTAACGCACAGTGTATTTCATTTCCATCGTATCCTGAACATATTGCAACACACATCTCAATTTATGTTTTATTCTAGTTAAATTACAGTGTCTGTCGTCACAACCTAAGGTTCATTAGCATTATTTCACTAACGTTATTTTCTCTGTCAACATTTCTAAATAACTGAACTGTCATTGACAGTGTTTAGTTTCGCTTTGTTCTCAAATCACATTCACGTATTACGTGATGCCTTTGTTTCCGAATGCGTAATATCTCAATGAAAAGATGAAAATGTGTTCAAATTTTTGACACAATGACAAAAATTTGCAACTTTTTTAAGTAGGTACATGCATAATTAGGATTGTTGGAAACAATCAGAGCTTGAACCATGTCGGGTCTTGACTAGCATGTGCGCAGTAACGACCTTCACATTAAATGGTATTGCATCGCAACTGCGTTCAAGTAAGAGCATTCTCTACAATGATGATTCAACTGTTATATCTATCTTTTAAATACTGATACAAGCTAAATCGAAAAATAATTACATGCTTTCTTAGTTACACATATATACCTAACAATATTTTCTTTAGGAAAAGCTATTCGATTTTCTATCCTAATATAATGTTTTATTTAGGACATGTTTGGTTTTCTATAAATTATTATATATTTCAATATTAGATATGTCTACAATATTTATTAATGATTCTACAATTATACGAGAGCAGTTTTAGTCCGTTCATTGAATTGAATTGCATAACTGAATTTTCTGATTTGCTATTAAAGTTATGCAATAGTACCCAAATCGAGTTCTTGAAGGAACAAGGCAGGATAATAAGGAAATGATAATTAGTTATAGTAGATTCTTGGTAACTTGAAGGTAATATGGTTCCTTAGAATGTCAGCTGGCATTACAGCATGTTGGCTTTCCCTCTCTCGGGGAAACCCACCTAGGAAGTCGGCTTAGGTCGCATGTACGTAATCATACAAGTTAATCTATTCAACAATTAAATATTGCAGCTCCCAATGTATCGAAAATCAAAATATTGTTGTTACGTTTATAATTGTTCAGTTTGTAATCTATTATATATATATATATATATATATATATATATATATATATATATATATATATATATATATATATATATATATATTGTATCTATACTTATATTATAAAGGTGAAAGATTTGATTTTTTTGTTTGTTTGTAATGGTTTAACTCAGAAACGACACAACTGATTTAAAAAATTCTTGACCTTTTAGAAAGCTATATTATCACCGAGTAACATAGGCTATAATTTATTTATAAGAAAAGTACTTTTACACCTTACCTAACCCTACCTACTTTTACGCGAGCGGAGCAAAAGCTAATAATATAAGTAACATGATTAATTGTTTTTACTTTAATATTATCCAGATACTGAGATGACTTAATAACATAAATTTTATTAATTGTTGTTGAAATCTCCGACTTTGTCATGCATTTGCTGTTTTCGATATAAATGGTCTAGTACCTAGGGTACTTATTACTTTATCTTTATGATGTAGAAAACCCTATATCATAAAGATAAGTATCTTATGTTGATGTAGTAGCTAAGTAAAATGTTTTAATTAAATCATGTTAATCTTGTTTTAGTATGCAGAAGTCAAGACGTCCCGACGAAAGAGAAGAAGCCGCAGTCAGTAAGAGATCTACTCAACACAACGTCATGTATACCGCCGCCCTACCGGTGTCCTCATCCTAAGATAAAGTTCTATATTTATACAAGGCATGTATCCAAAATGGTTAATAATTCTATAGATCTTATTGATATTGCATCATACAGACCATTAGTATAAGTTTTTGTGAATTGACGATCGAGCAAAGTGTTAACAAGTGTTTTGGTTCAGTAATATATTGTATTAGCATCTGCCGTTCAGACCATATGAGATGTGGTCCAGACAGCTATTCTTGATATAAAAATTTGTCAAATTAGAGTACCGATTTAGTCTCAGTGTCATTAATATCACAAATTCAAAAATGGTATTTGCATTTCAGTTTATATTTGACGTTTGTAAAACTAGCCCGGAACTTTATTTCGAACAATTTTTAATACGAGAATTACTTCTTAGAGCTATGCATCGTAAACGCCAAAACATGTGAAGAGACAACAATGACATATACGCGACAAAATAATTTGGTTTGACATATTATAACTATAATTAATCTCATAGGAGACACAAAACTATAAGGTGTAATAATTTAATGTGCCTAGGCAATAGTATGGCAGTACTACTTTCATACTCCAGAGGTAGAAAACAAGGTTAACTTTATTTTTGGCGCCTATTTAATGGCTTATGGAGTCTAGCTTGTAAGCTGGAAATAAAAATCGCATCGTTGCCAACCTCGCTCAAAAGTAATCGCTGTGTTGCCAACTAGAGGCAAAGGGATCATTATCATCAGATGAGTTGCTTTGTATATACATTACTTACTTTCCGTAAGAACTTCTGGAAATTATAGTTACCATGAAATGAAACACAAGGTAAGTGGATAGCTAGCTTCTGTAGATTTAGACATTCTTCCTCACTTTTGAGCGAGGTATGCGGTGTCTACATTATAGCATAAGATATTTTATCTCAGAATCTACATAGATCAGATCCCTCCAAAAACTGTTAATTGCCGATGCAAAACATTGTATGCTGTTTTGCATCGGCAATTAACAGTTTATCTTTACGTAATAAAGCAAAATGACCCAGATTGTAATGTATTAATTATTACAGTATAAATTTTATGTTATCAAATGTGACGGAAGTGACAGCTCATAATATATTCACACATATTGCATGACTTGGTTATTTATTTCTATAAGTATAGCTCTATAATAGATTATAACTGCACTTTTTGTAGCTTGTTATGTAACAGCGCAGATCGAAACAGGTATTATGTGTTATGTAAAACTATCATTCAAGAGATACCGTTCGTTTAACCTTGGACTACATTTAAGGTTACGGTTAGGTGGTAGGAAGTATAGTAACAATATTATTAGTATAACAATGTGGCAATTAGGTAATTTGAACATCTCTATGAAGAGATACGTAGCGGAAGGAATCTTTATATATAAAAAGTCGGCTTCCTCATGTCTTCAAAACTCGAAAAGCAGTCAATTGTTTAAACAACGTTGCATTTCTATATACTTTTTATCACATAGTTCTTAAGAGAATGGTAAAAGTATACTTTTGTCTACTTCCTTTATAATTAATATCAGACTAAATCACAGCGAAGCGTAGCCGGATTTAGCTACCAAACTTACTAGATCGGTTTTAAATATGTTAAAGCAGTAGGAAAATACGCTGTTCCCCAATTCAACATACCTATATTCAAAAACGCTGCTTAACAAATTTAACAATCTCTTAAGTTACCAGTTCTTTGTATTGAATAGTTTAATGATTAAGAACATATGAAAAATTATTCGACAAGAACCAGAACATTAAATATGCTATCTTTACTTTGCTGTTACTAAATGAACCACTATACGGATTATGGAATATTAAGAGTACATTGGAACATGCTTCTCTTGAAGTCAGTGTCTTAAGCTTAAATTTAGTAGATTTGTAATATACTCTTTAATAGGTACATTCATCACGTCACATTAATTATATATTATTTTATAAATAATATGTATGGCCGTATTTATGTATGACAACTAATATATAAATTACAGAGGTATTTGTACGTGTTAATTATAAATATTTGACGTTTTATTATAGTATTATGTACTAACTACATGTTATCCTAGCATCTCTAGATCGGGCACGCCACGATCGTGGCGGTAAGTCCCGTATTTGAGGAGTGGCTGGAGAGGCGGCATGGCGCCCTCACCTTCCGGCTGACACAGGTAATGACTGGCCACGGTTATTTTGGCCAGTTCCTGTGTCGTATACGCCGGCAAGAGACGCCCGGTTGTCACCACTGCGGTTTAGTCGGTATTCCGGGAAGTCCATTTTCATCGTTTTAACATCTTTCTTTTACCCCGGTGAGTCCGACATAACCCCTCTGCCCGCCCCCGCGGAGGGGTATGCGTCAAAAAAGCATCTCTAGATAGTTGACTTTCATGCCGTTTCATACGGCGGGCCGAAATCTAGTCGGTATTCCGTGAGGTCCATTATCATCATTTCAAGATCTTTCTTTTTCCCCGGTGAGTCCGACATAACCCCTCCGCCCGCTCTTTACTTGATGTGGGAGCACTAAATTTGAAGATTTAAATAATAAAACTTATTAACAAATGATTTTTGGAGATGGGTATGGAATGGCTTCTAAAATTATCATTAAAATAATTGTCTTATTAATTATACAATTAACAGCACTCGTCAAGATAAATATAGAGATAATCAAACTCTGTCGAGGTAACTCTCCTTCGTTACGTCATATTGACAACTCGGTGTATTATTGTATTGTCATTATAAACATACGTTTACCAATTTGCAATTCGGTCCATAGATAAGACACTATATACTGATTCGGTCTTACAAATCCACAAGTAGGTGAAGTATTGCATTTTAAACATTTAAACGATCAATCGGTTTAATGTTTTTGTAAATGTTTGCTTATGTTGACAGCTGATACTAATTACTTACTTCTTTTCAGAACAACACAAGAGAACGGTGAAATTTTAAATACTCTCGACAACGACTCGCTGTCGTACTCGAAGTTTAATCCTAAACATCCGACCAAGATCATAGTGCACGGGTTCGCCGGTGGTAGGAACCAGTCACCGAGCACCGACCTCAGGAAAGCGTACTTTACCAGAGGCAATTATAATGTTATTATCGTCGACTACGCGTCTATTGCTAAGGAGCCTTGTCTCAGTCAGGTAATTATTGTTACATTAGTACCACTAAATAGCACCGATAACCTAGTCGGATACCGTTGAACTGTCATGCAGAGGTCTCGAGTTCGACCCCAATGCATACATAGATCTCTGGCTTTTTGAATTAATAGGCATATTAATTATTTTATTATCGCTTGCTTTAACGATAAAGGAAATCATCGTGATGATACTTGCATTACCGACAGTTCTCCATAATGTTCTCGAATATATGTGAAGTCCGACAATCCGCACTAGGTCAGCGTGGTGGACCATGACCTTACTTATTCTCACACTGAAAAGAGGCCCGTGCCTAGCAGTGGGAGAGTTTTAATACAAGCCTGACATTATTATATTATTAGAGTATACCTATTGAAAATCATCATAATATAGAAGTCCTAATAATACAAATATGGTGATAATCGCAAGTGAATTACAATTATTATTTCTTTACGCACGTGTAAAGGTCTATTCACACATATTACGGCCGTGCCCGGGACGTTACAGGGCCGTGGCCGTGCTAGTACACTGACGCTCCGTCGTCGTGCCGGCCCGGGCACGGACGTGTGTGAACGATTTCACATAAAAAGTACACACCGATATTTTTTTGAGCTCGTGACGTTGCACGGTCCTTTCACGTCCCGGGCACGACCCTGCTGTGTGTGGACAGACCTTTACAATTAGACTACCCTTAAATGTTACACGCTCGTTGCGTTGTCGATGAATAAGGTAAAGGCGTGCAAAGGCAGAAAATTGCGTTTGATGACAGAGACGCGGCTAAGATAATATATTTATTTCTTTACATGGCAAATTATTAAAACATATAATTTTCCTAAACTCATGTAGTCGGTTTGACTGTGGATGTCAATTATATTTTAGGTTATAGATTATTAGTATGGATGTGCTTTCGCTACTAGTAACAGCTTGCAAAACATACTCGTATGCAATTAATCGTGTCAATAACTTCAGAATGTCCGAGACTCCTATGTCACAACCAATAACGTGTCATTCGTAGTCTTACAACAAGTTGACAAACAATTCAATAATTACTACATCATATTTTGATATTTCGTTGCAATCACTTGCATAATGTTATTTTTATTAAGCTGAGCGCCATTTATCTGTTAAATGATGAAGTGTCTTTCTTCAACTCATGATAGAATTGTACTCTGTTATTTAATATGTTATATTTCATAACATGCTGTGTAACGCTTCATCTGTATTATGTATGTGCTTGGTCATGCTTGCCTTAAGTGAATACTTTTTTCTACTTGGTACTTATTTCTTCCTTCCTGATCGGTCGGCGATGGTTGGTCAAACATTGTTCAACCATCACTGCTATCTAGTGATGTGAACAACTGCATCCGATTTATTCTCGTGCATGCGTGTACAACACTATACATAAGTGCGTGTGCTGCGTCATTGACTATGCAAAACTATCACATTGCGCACAACGATATTTGGATATTATTCGAATGCAACTGTGCGCATCACTAATAATTGCATTATTGCAAAGAAATTTATAACAGCTGAATGTACATTCTGCTGCTTTATACTTACGAACGAATATATTCTTAATAAAAAAATCACTAATTCACAATATTAGTAGTACACCGGCACACCGGCAGTCACAATAGGGTTTAATTATGTCTGGTATTCCAGCAATCGACTGAAAATTGATTGAAAAGACTGCATATATGGCATAGTGGTTTAATTGATCGCCTCACCACTGATACTGCACCGAGTGCTGTAGGTTCGAATCGAATAAAACCTGTGTCGCGGGACGCAGATTTTATTCCTAGTAACGCAGTTGTATTCTTTAAAACAAAACAAACAAAAATTAACAGGTTAAATAAGTACTCAAATGATTTCATAATCATTTAAGTACTTATTAATCATTTGGCTTCCTAATTATTTTCAAGGTTTATTCAATTTATTAGTAACTTAGAAAAGTTTTTAAAAGGCGTTTAGATAGTAAGTAGGTAATACGAATAGATTACTTCGTAATTAGGAAGTAAGCAATGAGGAAGAGAAAGCCGAGCCAACTACGAGTATTTCTTAAAATTGTATTTTCCGTATTCGTAGCATGCATACTGATCACATATTATTTATTATTATTCATCTTGCAATATTTTGTTTTAATACATAATAGCATTATTATTATCAAATCACTTTTGATGTATATAGCAGTACGAAATGTAGGAATCTATTAAAGACGCTTACATTTCCCTAAATCACGTAACTTAAGACATTCATTTATGTGGAACTAATTACGATATAACTTAATGTTCTCCATTTAAAAATTTCTTTAATTAAGGAGTATAATTTTAAATACAAAGGCGTGAATTTTAATGTCCATTACGATGTATTAATAAAAAGACCGCAGGAGGATAAAGACGGTTATTTAAACGTATTATACAGAGTGTCCAGTAATTAATGGATAACCTTGAAATGTATATATATATAAATTGTAGAACTGAAGGCCGTTCAGAAAAAATAAAAATAAAAACAAAAAAATTTAATAGGTGCAAGCTATATTAGCATAGCATACTTTTGACTGTCTATCTATTAGCATAATTAGTGTTTAATAATAAAACAACAAAAAACCGATAGATTTCATTCATTTATGGTCGTAGTATACAAGAAAGTTATACATGGTAATTAAAAAAAAAATACATATCACAGGTATTAGTTAGGATAGATTTATTTTCATATTTTTTTCTGAACGGCCATCAGTTCCACTATAAGACATTTCCAGGTTATCCATTAATTACCGGACACTAATACCCCGTCAAAGACCCCGCAAGAATAACAGGATGTGCAATGTATATAACTATTAAAAATATATGGAAGACTAGCTTTTGCTCACGTTATTGATGTTAGTAACGGCACTTATTTTATTAAAATAAATTATGGCTTATGTTACTCAATGATAATATAGCGTTCTAATGATGAAAGAATTTTAAAAATCGGTAGATTTGTTTTTGAGTTAAATACTCACAAATAAACAAAAAATCAAATCTCTTTATAATATTAGTATAGATATATACAACATTGAGATAATCTAATGTATAATATTTATATTTTCAGATAGAATGGTCCCCTCGTTTCGGTGGGTTGTGCATTGCTCAGCTGGTGGAGTACTTGCAGTACCATCCCGTAAAGCCTGTCCCTCCAGAGAAGCTTCACACCATCGGCTACAGCGTCGGCGCTCACATTCTTGGACTTGCTGCTAACTATCTATCCAATGGCAAGCTTGGCAGGATCACTGGTAACTTATATACTGTTTAATGTCTGAGGATTAAAATTAACAAAATTATACTACAACTAGCTGTCCGGACAGATGTTGTCATGTACAGGAGAGAAAAAATAATACAAATCTAAACCATCCTCGAATCCACCTGAACACATACAAAAAAATTCATTCAAATCGGTCCAGCCGTTTAGGAGGAGTTCACTGTCAACACACGTACAGAAGAATCATATATATAAAGATATATAAAGATAATATATCAATGCAAGTCTTTAAAAGAAATAGGCTTTATAAGAGCCTCTCATTCAAATATAGAATAAAGGTTCAATCAGTTGTTTTAAAAATATTGGCGTTAATTAACACTTAATGTGTAAACCTCTTACATAACGACCTTTTTATAAAAATGAAGGTAGTTCTGAAACTTGTTTCGAGCATTTCCTGCAGAACCGTTTCGTGTTACACTTGTTTACGTAAAAGCAAAGGGATTGTATGACATTGAACTTCCTATTTTAGAATCCACTCACTCTCCATGGACCAATTTATCCTTCTTACATCGAAAAATAATTATTATTTCGTATTATGAAAGACATGATTTTTTACAACATATAAGTTTTTATAGGTGCTCCTACTTGCAATACACTTTTTGCGAATGACATAATAAGTTATCTTTCTATTAAAAATGTGTTCTCAATAAAAAATACAAGTTATTTCGTAACGTAAGGTATCTAAATTACTTACATACATTTTGAGATGGCATGGCAGAGGCAAAAAGTTAATCAATATAAGGCGTGTTTCTGTATAATATATTTGAATTATGTTTGCAGGTTTGGACCCAACTATTTTCTTCTACATGGGCAATAACCGATCTCGTGATTTGGACTACACAGACGCACATTTCGTGGACATACTGCACACAGGCGCTGGGATTCTCGGCCAGTGGGGACCTAATGGTCATGCCGACTTCTACGTTAATGGTGGCTCTAGTCAGCCCGGTTGTGCCCACGATACCATTTTCCGTAAGAAAAATTTACATCTCACATTATTTTGTTCTAAAATAAATTGACCATACTGCTCTCGTTTAGTAAAGGAACGAACTACTTAGTAAAATAATTCGTAATTTTCTAATCCACAGCGTCCTCTGTCGGCGATTGTGTATACTACATACACAATCACTGACAGAGGACGCTGTGGAACAATCCACTCATAGTCATAACCAAGCACCTCGAAATGCGTAAATGCACTGCTTGTTGTGTTAGTTTCTAATATATAACAAAGATGGCGCTGTATAAGTCGTCAATACTATAAAGCTATATAAATGAACAATATTTATTAAAAAATAAAGAATAGTGATTGTATTCATTCATATAATATTGTCGTTATTTACAGAAACTCTATCATGCGACCATACAAAAGTGACGCCATATTTCATAGAGTCGATCAACAGCCGCGTAGGCTTTTGGGCGGGCCCTTGTTCCAGTTTACTCTCATATCTCATCGGATGGTGCGAACCTAAGGACACTGAATATGTACTAATGGGCGAACATGTTACTCACAAGTAAATATAACAAGTCATATATGTATGAAATTGCAACATTTGTTATATAAAATATTTTAATGAATTTTTATGCTAGAAAATGTTATAGCATAAGGAGTAAAACCAATAAAAGGCTAAAATAGTTTTTGTAAATGTCTAATATTTCATCTCTATATTTTTAAAGCTTGAAAGGAACGAAGTGTCTGGCTTATGCTTAACATATGCCAATAATATTTACTATTAAACTAGTCATGTGATACTAATTATATTTATTTTTCCAGTGCCAGAGGTGTTTACTATGTAACTACAAATGCAAAACCACCATATGCAAGAGGTTTCCCGGGCAAATCACGACGTTTACGTTCTGTTATGCCTTACAGCTGATGAGAACCACTGCACTTAGATTAATAGAACTTACCAAAATATTTCTTAAATAATAAACTAGTTAAATGGCATTTTGGGGTTTTCATGTAGTCTATAGAACAAAAGTGCAACAAACATTACACTAAACAATACCAAGAAAACTTCAAGATAAATAAGGATGTACATAATTATTAAAATGTTCACATTGATTAAGTAGACAAAATCATGTTACGTTTGCCATATTAGACTGCGCAATAACTTGTGTAGGTAAATTAAAAGTGCAGAATCGAATAAAAAGTTATTGAACTGTCGATTATTCGACGTTTTGTTGCCGCGCCGCCAACATTATATCTTTGTGGGTATGTTTGTATAGTTGCTCAAAATGAGTGTTAATTTATTGTGTAGCCTAATGTAATATTGTGATAATAAACATTTAAGAATAAAAGGGTTTGCACAACATGTGTTTTAATTTGTTTCCTCGGGCTTAAGAAAATAACAGCCTTATATGTATTTTGATTGATAATAATATATTTCAGTTCTACCATCACAAATGTACGTTCAAAGTTGTAAGAAGCTTATGCATTTTACCACGCACATAATTAAAAAATGTCAGCTCAGGAACCAATTATTTCACAAAGAGACATATAGTGACTGTTATCGAAGTCTGTTTAAAGAACACGTAGTTGAGGACATATAAAAATAATATTAGTTTGAAATTAAACTAGACGGTAGCTAATTTTATTTCAAAAGATACTACATGTCCGATTTCATGATAGTCTTGCTCTATTGCCGTCATTGATGGTATGTCTTTGTAAGTATGTGGCACCTTGGCAAAAGCCTGACTGCGCATACGATTTCTAGCTAGAGACATTTTTAAGTGCAATAAAGTTGAGCCAGAAGTCAGAAGAAAGATATTAATATATCAGAAGTATCTGTAGACATACTCGAAAAACGACAGACAAAGTTTTTGTGAATTGGTCATCGTGTCCTGTAAGAGATTCCACTTCGATCACACGTTTTTGTATCAGCAGTCACGGCCTTGCGTTAAGACGTGCCGAAAGATAAGCTATACTTTCTTAAAAGAAATCACGAAAATGCGTGTAATGGCCGTTTAAAGAATTCAGTAAATGAGCCATTGGAAAGGATAATACAGCAAATATTATCCTATACAACGGCACGTTTCAGGTACATTCTAGTCTCACAACGTCACAACTGATATTTATTTTCTACAAATGTTTTTCTACAGTATATTTTCAAGTGCCTCAAAAACTAATATTATCCCTGTAGATAAATCTGCCGATACATATCATTTACATAATTATAGATTAGAATAGAATTATTAGAATTTAATTATTGTTATTTATGTCCTATTGATCATATGGCATAAATTGTAATAATTAAATAGACCTTTATTGCAATTTATATATAAAATATTAGAAAAATTATACTTTAATTGATAATTTTAAAAGACAATTCGTTTTTGTTAAATTTCGGTCAGTCAGTTCGGTTATAGACCTTTTTCAACTGCCGACGCTGTATGAAGCATGCATCATTCCATGCACTCTATGAAAAAATATTCCTGGACTTTGACTAAACATTTGAAACTACTTGCATCCCTATCCTGAAAGCTTGAAAGTATAGACATAACAGGCACGCAGCTTAAACTTTTCACAAGCTATCTAGAAAAGTGAACGCTATCCGTTTGGTAGCGATTGGTAATATTTTCGAAGCTGATATGCCGATAAGACATTGACGACACTGATAATTTTTTTTTGTTTAACTCAGATAAAGAAGTATACTGACAGCACAATATAAAAACAATTTTGTTAACACGTTCAGTGCGGAACGAGGTCTTATACGCCTCGTACGTGTCTTTCTTGCGGTACGACTAAGAAAAACATACTCTTCTCTGCCGTGCGGAGGCTGTAACTTCAATTTGATTTAGTTTAGGTAAAAGATGAATATATATCTAAGATGATATAATAATTTTGATTGTTAAAATAGGATGCAGTGGTGTATCTACTTTAATACAGGGTCACATTGACCTCGTACCACACTAAAGAAATAAAATTTGTCACCGCCTGGGCCTCTTTATAATTTCATAACTTTAAAATGGTTTTCATTTGGCACTTTTTGAGTTTATCGCGTTCAGACAGAAATCATTGTTTTATATAATGTACCTAGTGATAATAATTTTTATCTTTTCAAAAACAACATCATAGAACCAAACACATAATCTCGAAAAGTGTTTGTAGAGAAGAAAATGTGCCGGATGCTGAGCCAAATTGCGAAAAAAATTAAATAGTCGTGAAGCGGACAAAATTGTAAAAATGTCAATGTCAAACATTTTTAGGATAAATTGTTTTAACGGAAAACATTTGTAATTAGTAAAATAAGAATAAAGTAAAAAACATTTACCGATATTTTTGTTTCCCATCACTAAAATCTATGTGAAACCTCCCTTATTGAGTGCGGTTAGAGGTCTATAAGACCCCTCATTTTCTTTTTTCTACTGATTCTTAATAAACCAACCCTCCGATGTACGCTTTAAGATTCAGGTCAATCAATTCATAATTGATAAAAGTGTACCAAAAATTACTGTATGTTTGTTTTAATTTAGCCAAAATAAAGCTTTTAGTTTCTTAAACGTTACGGGGTCTAATAATCCCCTTATCGCCATAATGATAGTTTTCAAACGAGGTCTTAAACGCCCTGTACCGCAGGAATGTAAAGAATACAAAAATGAGTGCCGGTGTCAACGTATTAATGAATAAGTCAGCATAAATAGAAAAACATATTAAATATTGTAACAAAAACGATTAGAAAGATTTACTTTGTTAACTTTACTGTGTGTCACTTTGGCTAAATTTTCTCTCATTTTCTCTTGTTTTGCCGTTTGAAGCTCTTTTTATGCCACACGTATAAGTATGAGGGATCTTTTGTTATATGCCTGATATTATTTCGGTCGTATGTTTCCAGTAAGACAAGATTATCATTAAGTTTTTAGATATTATGGATTCAAAATTAAAGAGCAAAATGAAGGATTCTCTCTAATACCAACTACCTCGACTTTATTGTGATTTAGTGATGAATTTAATTCAGACATAAGCACGCTAGGCTTACTGAGTAAAATAAGACACATAAACCATTTTAACAAGGAGCACTTACGTGAGAAAATGTCCACTTAATAAACCTGTAACGGTACAAATAACAAAACATATTATACTTGCTTTTTATTTGTTCTAATAATGTTGTAAGTACGGATTAGACTATACATTGAGGAGAAATCATTTGTTGCAAATGACCTCTAACATAACCCCTTTCAAGGAATAGGTCAAAGTTCCGGTCGCCTTCTGTAGTGTATGATTATAAGAACATAAATATAGCATTGCCTTAACCTTTTAGCCCATGTATTGTATCTAGACGATAAAACCCAGATGTAAGTGAATTAATTTCTTATCGTCTATACCCCCTATCTATATCTTAAGAAATCGACATGCAAGTGTAGTAGCTGATAGTGACTGCGATTATTTTTATATCCCGAATATAAATGACTATTTTATTAAAGACACATTAATATATATTATTATAATGCAATAATTTAATTGCAGTAACTTTTTATATCGGGTTTTATTACTTTATTTGCCTTTTCCATTTTACTTAAGAGAACAGGATACAAAGGCGTAGACCAATAATGTTCAGGTAAATAAAACACAGTAATAAATTTAATAAAACATATATTAGGGAAGATAATGTTAGCATTTTGAAAGGACAGTACAAGTTTCAACAACATACACATGTTATATAAAAACACGCACTAAAACAAGAACTACTCAACATCAACAGATACACGAATATGAGATCAAACATTGAGATCATTGATTACATTTACTCACACTAGTAGCTACTAAGAAACTTGCAATACAAGTTGCAATATATATTTTTGAATATACCGAGTTGGTATTAAATATTATCACAAAAAATATATATATAGTCTTCGGATGAAAGTAAGTATAAATATAATCTTCAGATGAAAGTAGGCTATAGTGTTTTGTCTATGAAAGTAGGTACTTATGTTCTAAATGGTAGCTGAAGACGTGACTTCTTAAATTTATGGGTAGAACAATTTGAATTTTTATTTAAGCCACTTAGCACTTTACACTAAACAAACATAAAGTCTTATAATAATTTCATGTTGTAAATTAAATATTAAAGGAAACCATACTTAACATATATAAAATACGAAATGTATTTAATACTAAAATCTCCAATATACGTACCTAACTATAATAATTAATTTGATAAATTAGAATAGATTTTTAATCATGTAAATCAACCATAATAATTCTAAATAATATCGCACAAATCATTCATATTTTCCTACAACAACAATCCCTTCTGCATATCTTTACTTAAAAATATTAGTGAAATGAGAAACATCAATCAACCAATAAATACTTCCATAGTCAGAATAGGTAAACACATATTAACAACATGTGATATAGGCGTTGTTAAAACAACAGATTTCCCTTCAGTTTTATTAGGTATTTATATTATGCTTTTAAATTAATACTTAAGTTACAATGTTATGTCATGTATTGCTCAACATAGTAACAAACACGTTTATCTGTCCTTCGATATGAAGAAGTCAAGCGCTGCTTGACATCTGCAATCTCAAAGTATGCTAATATGCGTTTGATTAACTTATATATGCAAAGACAGAGTATATATAGTTTAAAAAATATTGCTAATATTATATTAATATGTCCGTCGATACTATAATAAGCTGAATTATGTTAATTTATATTATCTAATTTACTGAAATCCGCAAAATATGTACAGCGTTGTTAAGATTTTATTATATTCCCTTTTTTACATGGTAGCATAATAATTTATTATTCCATTTAAATATTATTAACCACTTATTGTAATCATTAAATAATCTGGGTTTATATGTTCTTGAAATAATTAGTACTGTACATCCATTATAATATTTCTATATTATTAATATATTTATGTACATCGCGAGTTTTTAATAGAGATCTCTTTGGTAACCGAAGATATAACGGTATTTTATTCTCAAACATGTTGCCTTCGACATAAATCTATAATATTTAAAATTTAAAGAAATCGTATTGTAACTTTTAAAATAAGGCAGAAGGTAAAATACTAATGCAAGAATAGGACCAAAATTTTATATAAAAGATTACCTAAGTTTGCCTACTATTTTCTTTGAATGAAATCTGTACCTTGTCGTACTATATCCGTACGTACAAAAAATTCTACTTTTTGAAATTGTTAGGGTAGCTACCAAAGAGATCCATGCTGAAAAACTCACATTGTCTTGTAAAAATATTCTAATATTTACAAAAAACTACGATGTTTTTTTATATTTACACACTAAAGAAATTGTAGGCCAGAATGAAACTAAACTCTTGCATGTGATGAAATTATTACTCAGAATTTATATATGTTATGTTTACGACTAATGATGAATATAATGTACATCTGTCTATAGTATTTAGGCAATTTTGAATAACCAATGCAATATAATTATTTATCATATAAAATAGAGAACTACAAAATAAAATAAAGTACATAGTCTTGATTGATACCGTTACACAAAAGTTAATTTTTAAACGATTTTATGTTACTGTTTGTTATCAAAATAAATCTATGTATGTTTTCATTATCCTTTAATTAAATACATATGTATGTATGACTATTTATGCAATGGTTAACCTTAAAGAAATACTAAATTTCAATGTAATTCTATGCGTAAAATAAAAAAGCGACACAAATTATTTACAGCTTCGATAACTTCAGGACTTTGAAAGCAAATCCTTAAACATGAGTCTAATCAGTAATTGACAAATCAGTGCATCCGTGCAAGTAATACCTTATATAACTAACGCTAAGTTACTCCATGTATCTATGTATATCCTACTTACAGTAAACCATTTGTACAAGGTAAATTGAAAAAAGCAACTATTTTGTATGTTTAATACACATTTAGTAAAAGTCATAAGACTTTTTACTAAAGTACTTTTTTACTGACATATCCACTAATTGGCTATGTCAATGATAAATATAAAAATAATGTATAAGGTGAGATAAATTATATTTATGGCAAAATAAGAGGTATATTATGAGTCCAGAATCTAGAATACCGTGTCTGTGGAATTTCCTATAAACATGTAGTATACAAAAAGTAAATAAATATATTTTACAAAGTAGTATTAATAATATACCTATGTAATATATTGATTTGTAATCAATTAAAACTATCAGATCCCTTAGCTAAGATTAAGTATTGTCTTATATTTATTATTATTTACAGCTAGCGGGCGCTTTAATAAGCTTTATTGTCACCACAGCCTTATAGAGTGAGATCACCCCATTTATTGTCCTACCACCTAATTATTATCTATATTTCTTAAATAACCTATCATTACGTACCTATTTTATATATATAAATAATAAATATTGTAAAAATATACTCAATATTAAATTAAAAATATAAAATGATAAAGTACATACATGCATACGCATAAATTGTTTTATTAATAAATATTAAGTTTTCCTTCCTCAACACAATGGCAGATAAAACCTGTTTATTTAGTGATTTAATTAGACCATCTTTTGAAGTTAATTAGAGATTTGTACGCTGACAAAGTTGATAGCAACTAAAACTATGACAATTATTTTACTTAACAGTGTAAGGTGCCAATTTTATGTATATGCACATACTTCAAAGAATTTGGGTTAATTGCCAAAGAATCATGAGTTAGTTCAAAAATAATAAATATAAACAAAATGCCTTTTTGATATACGTACATATCTAATTTAATATTCGATTATAAAATATAAAGGTGCTCAGCAACAAGTGCGTGGGGGATCCGTACCCTTTCCGCCATAGCCTTGGACATTGTGAAAATTATCATTACTACTAAAATAGCATACATATTATATATATTGATACAATCGGACTTTTCTTCAATCCTACTAACTTAGTATGCACTTTCCCCGGCCAATAAATTATAAATGTATATTCGTGATCGACCATTAGTTTAGTTGTAATATAAATAAATAAATACAATACTAATTAAGTTTGTGTAGCTGATGTTTATACGTGATCATACAATTTCTAGACATACGTGTGACAATCTTTTTATGAAAAATTTTATAAAGCTATCCGTTCCGCTTTAATATTATACACGTTTTAAATTTAAAAACAACATTGTACTATTACAACAAAGTGAAATGTTGACCTCCATTTAAGATCTATTTTCAAAATATGATGGTGTCCCCTCAATAAATGAGCAACTTTAACTGATGTTTATCACTAAAATAACATTAGAAGTTTTCTTTATAAATAGATATAAATCACTACACACTCAAGTAATATCCTTTCAAAGTTAGTCAAAGTATTTTTACATCGCAGAATTGACGGCGTAGAGATCATTTAAAACAACGACTTTGTTTTACACTATATAACTAAGTCTATAAATTTAGTGTTTTAAAAAAATATTGTAACTTATAAGTTTAGTAATGCTGAAATATGCGTATAAAATAAACGACGTAGGCCTGTATAGGTATGTGTTCTAATGAACATTTGCATTTTCTTTTAAACATATCCATTACTAATGTAATGGATATGATTAAAAGAAAATTCAAATATTTCACACCCTATCAGTATAGTATACACAATTACTGTCGCTATTATATAAGTTATTGATATTGTAAAAAATTTCAAACAATTTATTTTAGTTTGTGACAGTGTTTATTATGCTATAAAAATTGATTGGCCACGCAAAGCAGAGAAGGATAGAGTATTGAGATGGTTTAAATATAAATTAATTAACAGTTAAACTAATAATCAACATAATTCAAAACCTATAGACTAAAATTAAAATTGTTTGCGATGACAAAATAATCGTTAATCCTAAACCTGAATATGATGTAATAAATTGGTTATTAATTTCAACCACATGAAAGATTTGTTTAAGTTATCTTTGAATATGTTGTGGACAGTTTTGGTTAGATTCATAATGTATCTCAACTAATCGTCTGCAAATATTAATTAATTTTAAACGGGTTACAATTTAAATAAAGGAATGTATAAGCAATTACGCTTAGCTTCTAATTACACATGTATAAGACATAAATCGGATTTGAGATGATAATTCTCACCCATGTCCAACAAACTAACTCCTACGCTTACACCAAATATGTATTGTCATCATTCATAATAATCATAATACTTACGAGTATAAGTTGATATCAAACTAAGATCATAGCTTCAGAAATATTGAAATAATTATTTATTAATTAATCAATTATATTAAATATATTAATAACATATTTGTATCACTTATATTTTATGTTTAAATAACTAACTAGTACATTCCTATATGTTTTAAAGTATAATTAAGCAGGGTATAAAGGTACAGCATCTAAGGAATCTGTTTTGATAGATATTATATGGGATATATTACACGGTGTATTATAATAGAATATTGTCAATAAGTACTTTAAATGCACATTTCATAGTTATTATTAAAATCACGTAAACATTACGGTCTCTTTTCGTACTCAAACAAATTGTATTCATAAACTTAACATAATAAATGTGTAACTATTATGCTACCAGCCGTATTCATTGCTCGAGTCAGTCTGAAACAGTTTATGCAAGATATTGCGGTATATTTTATGTTGATTTCTTTTATTGATCATTGCTTTAGGTAGTTGCTAATGAAAGTAATATACGAAACTACTAATAAATGTAAGTAAGTCTATATACATAGAAGTAAAAAATAAGTAAGTATATGGTATACACTTGATTACTTTGTATAAAGGTTTACACGGCTTTCAAAAGAATCGGTACTCGTGTGTATATAAGTAAAAAACAAATCACATATCAAAAACATGTACTAACTATGCTTCTTTATTACACATACACCTCCGTGTCGTCACCCTTATTCAATTAGTGCACGTTTTAACGAGTGAGCATTGGTCACGAAAACCTTAAGTCAGATATTATTGTCAATCACAAAAGAATCGAGACGAATATTTATAAAGAAATAAACTACTACTATCTACCTTTTGTAATATTATTGTCAATCACAAAAAGATTGTGCCAAATTTTAACACAACTAACATGATTTATGAAAATAAAATGTGAAATGTGCAGTGCAAGTGAATGATTGAACAACTACTAATAGTATTGAAATATCTACATAACATAAAATTATTATCTTTAGCTTATGCCTAACAAGTACTATGGCTGTACAATGATACTTTAAATGCTTGCACTTAATTACATTTTATCACCCATCCCTAAAACTCACTGTTGAGCTTTGTATCTACGAAAAATTTTCTCTAAGGATACATTAGTGTAGTTGTCAGGTGGCTAGTCTAAATTAAGAGAATATCTAGAAGGTGGAAGGTTGGTTTAGTTCAAATTACGAGTGTTGTGGTGTTAACTTCATAAATGTTTCACTATCCATTCGTAAGGTATGCTACGCGACTATGTACTTGTTATGAATCCAGAAGTTAGTTAATGAAACTGAGCAGTTTCTTCTGGTCAATGAGTGTTGCTTCATTGGGATGAGCACTGTTTTGAATATAACATTTATAAAGTATGAAGATGGAACTTGATGGTTAAACCCGATCAGTCCGAGGAGTGACTAAGGTTTTACAATGGAATAATATACAAAAGCATAAAGTTATGTCTACCTAATGAAAGATTTGCATAGCACTAGCTAACTAGAAGACGATGCTCATGTCTACGAAGTATCGTCTAACGTAGCACGTGTATTAATATATACGGAGATCAATAAAATATGTGCACACTCTGACTTATATCATCGCAGTGATTATCTGAACTAGCATATTATCACATTAAGATTATGTGGAACGCTTACAAGCTAAAGCCCAATCATACAATTAATATCCATAACACTAAAGACATTTTCCCGATATTTCCTCGATAAAAGTACTTTATATGAACAGCCACAAATATATCATAATAAGGTAAGTATTTTTTAAGTTTTTGTAGTAGATATTAAAGAGAAATTAACAACAGCAACAATCATATTATTTAATACTCATTCGAAAGGTACTTTAATGGATTACATCGTTTTAAATATATTCTACTTAAAATAGTTACGATAAGTTTTAAGCGTAAAAGCCTTTAGAAGGGAAACGTGTGTTTTAACAAACATCCTAAAACATTTAACAGATTTATTGTAACATCTATGTATATTGATAATTTGATTTGAATTAACTGCTACAATGTGTCTACAATAATTATTGTAGTAATTATTATTTTATAAAACAATGTTTCTGGATGTCATTTTGTTATAGTATTAGGTACTTAACTAAATCAAAAAGTATTTTAATAAAATATGATGCTTTAACAAGAATGTTAACATTACTTCCCTTTATAATATTAACATTTTATTTAAATGTCTACTCCTATGATACATATACATTTACGCATCCAATTAAATACAATTCTAAATTTGAACAATTCAATTATTTCGTAAATATTTATAAACATTTTACAACAATTTATGAAACTTAGTAACAAGGACGAGAAGTTTTACGGTAACCATCAATTTAGTCATATTAGTATGATAAGACTAAGCTATACTCATCCAAAGACGAAACAAAGTATCTTTACTATGATATGCCAATATAAGTTATATACACCTGTACAGGTATAACAGAAAAAAACAGGTACTCAACGCAATACTATGTGGTGTACGCGAACAAATGTAGATACGTTCAAGTAGAAAGCTCAGAGCCTGTGGAAGCTAAAGAAAATATAACATTTCCCATTTTAAACTTAACAAAAAGCTTCACCGGTTTATTTTTAGAAAAAAGTTTCGCCTAAACGCTAAACGATTTTACATACAAGTACAAGCTAACGATGATGAGAACAATGGTATTGTATTACACATAGTCATATTAATTTGCCTATAAAAATATGAGCCACGCGACGAGCCTGACGAGAAACCGATGTTAAAATTTTGTTAGAGTACATGTACCTAGAGAGACAACATGCCATTTGGATACAAGACGCTGCTCGGGTCGTCTGCGGTTTGTAAATCAGGCAGGAGAGCAGCTGGGCACTCAGCGCTCGGCGCCTACTGCTGCTGGTAGTAGTCGTTCGGCGGGTAGTCGTCGGCCACGTCGTTGTACTGGTGCGCGGGCGGCTGCACGGGCTCGGCCTGGTACAGCGCGCCCGACACGAACGGGTTGTTCGGCACGTGCGCCGCGCTTGCTGCCGCCGGTGCTGGCGGCCGCGGCGGAGCGATCGCGCCATAGCCCGCTTGCTCCGAGCCTCGCAATGGCGCCGACGGGGTCTCCGTCTTATGAGCGAAACATAACATCCCGATGAACATACCATACGAGCCCGACAGTAAATGTAGTACGGGGGCAATAAAAGTATACTTACGAAAGTGGTTTCATGATCTAAAGATTTCATAGGAGGATCTTCGACGGCGGGATCGGCCCAGGGTTGCAATTCACCTGACGCGAAGATCGCATATATAGTGATGCCGACAAAGTGGACCGCTGCTCCCATGAGGAACACCGCGCGCCACTCAGTTATCGCCTTCTTCATCTCGTTCTGTTTTAAAACAAAGTTATATTGTTGTCTTCAGAAGAACGACATAATGCCTGAGACACCTAAATTGGCATTAATTCTTGTTCAAATACATAGAATCGCTTGGGTGTGCTTATGCCCTAGAGGTCTGTCTGCGATTACAGGCGGGTCGCTAAGTGGTGACCTCATTTATGTCCACTGGGGTGTTATTCGGAAGTGAGCTGAACGCCGTTAAAGGGATCGGACGCCACCGGCAGTACCCCTTAAAAAGTCCGTTGAAAATCTGTATTCCAGCAAAGCGGTTGAATTTACCGGTAGGCTTTCTGGCAACTGACCGTCAGCCGTTGTTAATGATGCGAATCCGGTGTGTGCCGATCTAGTATGTATATCCAGAATAAAATAACAAGATATTTTTATCGAAGATTGGGAGAATCAACAATTTTTTTTAATTAAGTGTGCGGCGTTTCACTTTATTGTGAATCGGCGTCATAGACCTAGTAGCGTATTATCTATATTTTTGTTGTGCAAATTATTTTATTAATTCTATATACTAAGTGTGTGATGGTACACCGGAAACTTATTAAACATTCAAAAGTTTGAGTGAGCAATATTTGTGAGCAGGATTTGAATATTTAGGCAGAACACAATGAAAGAGTCATTCGTGCGAGATGTTGAGCGGCGGGCGATAATAAAGTGCTCAGTGCTCAGTACGGCGCGAGTAACGCATCGTCGCGCACCCACAATGATGCTCATTCTATATTCCGCGTGCGACTTGCGCCGAGCTCGATTTCCTTTTTTAAATTAGCCACGGACGAATGTCCTTTTTGTTTCGGTAGTTCTCGCCCGAAGAAAGCGAAACCTACAATTCTGTTACAGCGAGGGAGTGTCGCAATCATTGTAATAAAAGGCATGAAATTATATTGACAACTATAATGTAAGTATGAATAAATTGAAAGTTGAAGTAAAGACGAATACAGTTATTATTTTAAAGTTTATTGTCTTGTTTGGGCAATAATATATAAAAAACACACAATTTGTTGACGAATAAAAAATGGCGAAACTAGCTTCTGCACATATATCTCGTGGTTTGGTATGTATAGTTAGGCTAGTTTTCCCGTAAAACAATCTAATATCCAGACCTTAGTCAATGATCTTACCTTCCCCTCCGTCATGTTGTCAATTACGATGGGTACGATGAAGCCAGCAATCGTGCCTATGCCATTAGATAGACCCATGAGTATAGACGCGTAGCGCGGCGCGATGTCCAGGTGGTTAACGTTATAACCAGAGATGGCGAAACCGCTGCACGCCACACCGAGTGTCAGCTCTATGGTCGCCACATACTAACAAATTTTAATGTTAGCATATTATTACAAAAAAAATACAATAAATAATTATCTAAAGAGCTGAAATGTGTACCTTATTATTGGCATATGCAACGAGTACAAAGAAAAACGCCTCGAGACCGAACCCTCCACAGTTGAAGAGTTTCCTCACATTAGTAGTGGTCATGATGTTATTTTTACGTAAGTAGTCTGCCATCATGCCGCCAATAGGCACCAGTGACGTCATTATTAAATGTGGAATGGCGCCAACAAACCCAGACTGAAAAGACGAATAGCGATAAGGAGTATCACTTGAGTGTGTCAACTTTGGGACTATATCAAAAGTATTGACAAGCATACCTCAGTGATCTGCATATTGAATCTCGTTTTAAAATAAGACGACTGGAAAATTACTAATAGACAGAAGTTCCATGTTCTGCAGAAATTGGCTACAATAATGGCGTACACCTAGAAAAAAAATATATTACTGTTAGCTACTACTACTAATTAAATAAAAATGGAGCATCGTCTTTATATAAGTTTAAAATCTTACAGGTGGTGAAGTGGCAAAATCTTTCCAGGGCGTTGCCCAGAAGCCAGGCATGGCGGCTTGTGTTGCAGTCCCAAGTGATTGTTCGATGTAGGTCAACTCTTTAGCTGCAATTGTAGGGTGCTTGCTAGGCCTCTCAAACACCAACCAGAGCCATAGTGCGTACCTTAGTAATAAAGTAATTGATTTACACGATTGTTCTTTTCATATAAGATAGTTTACAGAAGTTTTAATAAATAGTCAATAATATTTACCAAATAACACCAAAGAATCCATAGAAATAGAATGGTGCCTGCCAACTAATGTAATCCGTAAGCAATCCAGATAGCGGCATTCCGATTACAATACCCGCATATGTGCCACAGAAAGCCAGAGTTGCTAGACGGGAACGCTCCATTGGCGGGGCCCACATCCGCCAAATGCCATGGCAGGATGGATAAGTTACACCCTACAATAGAGTTAAAGATACATGAAAAGCTGATTCATGTAAAAATACAAATACGTTAAATATTTACGATATTATTTTTGCATCAATAGTACATTCTAATAATATAATCGAAATAGGAAAAAATGTTACATGAAAATCATTTCTATAGATAACAATGATCCCTATCTTAAAGATTTAATAGGATAGCAGAGGCATTGAAGAATCAACTAAGCCGGGATATGCGGAGACGAGCAAATACGTCACCATAGCAACGGAGGGCTCGGTAATCCTGAAGAGGCTTTATACTTTGGTAAGCGATGTCGACTATACTCAAGTGCGATTGACGATAGATACCGATCGTTCTCTAGGTAATCATTGAAAATCAGTTCTTTGAAACTGAGATAAATACGCATCAATTAATTTAACATTTATATTTACTTAGACAAATTTAGTTTAAATTAGTTTAGCAGTAGCAATTTAGAAAAATGTGATTTGCTATTGTGGCGTTAGCAAAACTTACTATTACAGGATATGGTGACTCGGCCCTAGATCTTCCTCACTTAAAGCTATTAAAAATACCATACACCTACTTTGTTATTCAGTACATTTATTTTAATGAATTTAAAATAAAAGTACTGAATATCATAGTTTTGATTGACGAGACGGGTGGTGCAGTGGTTGTGGACACTTCACATTGCCAGAGCGCTATAGATTCAATCCACATACGGTGAAAATAATGTGGTTATGTCAAACGCAATACAGGGCAATGTCTAGTGTGTAACTGATCTTATCTAAAAAATATATACATATATCCAAAAACATACATGAAAAGGGTAATATCGTAATAGCATGCATTTAACTTCACAAGAGTAGAAAATAGGGGAGTGAAATCCAAACGTGACGAGTCGTATATTCGTCACGATCTCCGCTTCAAAATTTGAAGTATTGGTAATAAGTTTGATCATGCGAACTCACGTTCTGAATGTCAAATATCCCAAATTTTAACCATGTTATATTTCACTCGTTACGTTTTCGCCATACTATTTCATAATTAGAGCCCGTATATCGTTTTGATAAAGGTAGTATTTCTGTAAAGTGCCTAGTATTCCAATATAGACCACTTACTAAGGGAATTAAACTTACCTCAACAAATCCTTGCGCAATTTTCAAGATGACGACAGCAGCAGGGCCAACCGACATTGCGCCAGGAATTGCCATATTAAATATAGCAGATGTTACAATAGCGACACCAAAGATCCTATTAGCCGGATACATAGACGCGAGGTAACCACCAGGGACTTGAGTTATAAGATATCCGGCGAAGTAAGATGCATCAATAGACGACTCCACGCTCAATGTCCAATTGAATGGAGTTTCTTCAGCTGAATTCTGAATTGCAAATAAAGCTGAGTAATGTTCAAAAATAATATAATATAGAATTTGCAATGAAAATGTATTTACCTCCGTCGACTCGGTCATCTTGAGTTTAGCCATGCTCATGTTGCAGCGCATGCCAAACATGATACTGAAGCCGACACATGCCAACAGCGCCACAGTGTAACGCGCGCTCAAGCACGGGCATTCCGCGCGCACGTACTTGTCTAGTATACAAACAAAATTATATTTTTTATGTGCCACACGTATCGCGAGAACCTAGACCTGAAGCTACATTGTTCCTCGTGGACACCATACCAAACCGATAACATCACATAATTAGACAGCTGTAGCACTATTAGAGCCATAACAATCATTTACATATTTTAATACGAGATCGGTAATAGAGGCCATTATGACAAACAATAAGACGAGATAAAAAGATATCTAAATTAGAAAGTGTCATTAAATTAGCGAACCTATGGCTCGTGGTGGAGGTCGATCAGGCGACGGTGGTGTTTCCAAATCTTCGCCATCGTACATCTGGTCATAGCCCTTCTGTTCCACGTGGAAGTTCTCATATTGAGTATTTCTGTAACAACAATAAAGATCGTAAATTTACTACTTCTAATGCTTATCCAAATACTTTGTTGATAAGTCAAACTAAACTCTGATATTTCAGGGTAAATCTCAATCAAGATTTACCCTGAAATATTAGGGATTACTTTAAGTGCTTATTAATTAACCTGTCAGTCATCCATTATAGATATCCTTCAAAAACTTATTTGTCGATTACCGAAAAGATAAGGACCTTGACAAATCTTTGCCCATGTACGCGTGGAATGAAAGAAATCAATAGAAATGTAGTTATCTAACAGTAATAAAATAAACCGTATACGAAACGTGCTCTGCAATCAAGTATACAGACTAGTCTATAAAGGTCGCGTGATATTTTCCGCTATTTTCTACGTAATTGAAACTGATAGGAAGCGACTCTCCTCGCAGGAGGAAATAAAATTAAAATGAGTCTGCCTGCTAACAGGGTTGACATGTAGGGTCGCACCTGTGCCTCGACGAGATCCGACCTATAGCCATTATTAATACTTTATATTGACATAGTGTAGTTGAATTAGAAAATATTATTACTGATTTAAACAGCATTACTACAATAAAATTATAATTAAGACCAATTTGAAAGCAGTTCCAATATCTTTAAGCATCGACTCTATTCCTTCTTCGAAACTTATTCAACTTCCCTTCATGTCAAAGGTTCCTTCCCAGATAGCCCATTGTACAATGTTGTGAGTATTTTATCACAGAGATAGAGAGAGAGACGGATGCCCGCTTAACTTTATACCTCTATTGAAATTGTTTAAAACTTTTTGAATTCTTTTGTGGCATGACTAAGAAAGAAATTCCAAGTTCTAAGAACTATAGCGACAGTAGGTTACTAACAACAGCGCCTTTTTATGAAGCAATTAATATTTATTTCTACTAAAACCTATTATCTTGCATATAACTAACATATATGTTGGTCTTGCCATACTATAATAAGGTACAAAAAATAAAATAATAATGTAGCAAATGTAAGTTTTAATATGTTATGATTACATAAAGAAAAATAGTATAATTTTCACTTAATCAGTTTGAGCGCCTGTCTGTACCACTGAATGTAGCTGGCTCGGAGCCATTAGAGTCAAGATTGAATTAGTTGCTGTTGTCGTTGCACGTCGCGTTTCATTGTTTGCGAAATGATAGGCTCCGCTGTTGACGGCTGCGCGGCGGCTCGGGCGGCTCCCACCTACCGGGATTTTATCGAAAGAGCTGTAACTTCGTTAGCGGCTGTTTTATCGCTCCGATAAACACTATTCGTGTTAAATCGTAGCAAGAATTTAGATAACGCCCAACTGGTTTTTATCGCTCCAGCAGCATAATAATATTTGTTTTTTTAAATGCTGTCGTTTATATTTTTTATTGCCTTTAGAAAATAATATTACTCTTAGTTTTAGTGCTATTGCATAATCAAGAGGAATATTATTGAGTAACATAACTATGTTACTACGTATCCTTTGTTTTCAAAACATAGAGTTCGGTAAACCAACAGTTACATTCAAAGCTATTAAATGTAGCGTTGAATATAACGACTTGTGGGTGGACTGCGCGTAAGTCATCGACGTGTAAATTCATTTTTCCGCTGACAAAAGTAATAAATGTGGCTATCTGTCCCCGTCCCCCGTTTAACGTTGTTGGTAATGAATCGTCGCATAAAAGGCATAACCAAGTGGAAACGAGGCGCGATGCGACGGAACACCCCGACATCGTGCCATCGCGCATCACTCCCCGCGCTAATGCGTTTAGCTGTGACTGGATCACTCGGAGAGATACCGACGTCACCAGTTACGCAGACGGACACATACGGAGGGATGTTTTGTTAATTATTAGATTATGCGATTAAACAAAGTAGGGCGAGCGCTAACAGTTTTTACGAACTCTTTTTACAAGCTTATTAATGGCTTGTAAAATCATTCAATGTTTTGTGATCTAAACAGAGATACATTTTGAAAATAACATTCTTATTAATAACAGCTAAAGAAAATATCTAAAATCCATTTATATATGTAATTTAGTTACTAATATGTTTTGTGCTATAACTGTTAAATATAGAGTATAATGGTCGTCACATATAATACCGTAAAAACTTCTAGGTATTTTGAATACTTAAGTATAATGTATATTATAACAAAAATGGCAAAAGCAGCATCTTCGAAATTCGTTTGCGATATTGATAAATAATTGACTCACAAGATTTACGAATTAATACGTAATTTGGAAGGTTGTATTATAATTGATATAATAAATTAGGTATTATCAAGGATGCACGTAGCTAGATAGGCGCATGCAACATGAATGATGAAGATGCGACTATTTTGGCATGATTATCATGACCAGAATATTTGTAGAAGCTATTTTTTTGAGAATATGTGTGTACAAATATTCTCAAAAAAATTAATATAACTCCATGTCACAACCTGAATTCATCATTTATTATCTAGCCATCAAATTATAGTACGAATCCTCCATCTGATCTACATATAAGTGTATCGACATAAAAACATGTGATTATCAGTTTTGTTAAGACCCCCTTCGAGACATCCCCCGTTCGCGCCGCGCGCTTTATTGTCCCGCTAATGCACCCCATACACCGAGACTATAATAATTATGTGACGTAACTCTAAATGGTATGATTACTTGTTTTGTCTCCGTTTGTCTACGCACCATTAATGGATATAGTCATTATATAATTTAAATATCGATATTTATGAAAATAAAAGATTTACGTCCCAACAAAATTAGGTCTTTATCAAATTTGTAACAATATCATATACGTACACAAAGATAGGACATGGGTGCACAAACTCACACGTCTGTACAGTCTAAATAATATTGAAATTTTAGGTTCAATCTGATGTGCCCAATTCTATCAGATTCCAGCAACCTTTATTACCATTTTGGACTACAAATTGAATCACAGACCGGGTCCACTTTGTAGCAAAACTTCTAAACTAAGTTTGACTATAGCCACTTTGACGCTATTCTAGCGCTACACAAAATCATATGCTCTGTCTGAGCTAAAGTCTCTAAAAAGCAGCTCGACGTTAGCCACTTTAGAAATATTTTTTAGTGATCAAGAGTCGAATTTGTATATTTGAAAATATATTAGCATTCTATAGTTCAACAAAACTTATATTCAGCGGTGCTCTAATAGATAACATCGATGACTTGATAAGGAGCTCTTAACTTTAGTCGTGCATATAGGTTTTCTCGTCTTCTCGAAGACAAGTCCTGGATCAGACGTGAAGAGCAGGGGTGAGCGCAAGGCTGGTGGGTGGTTATTGCGTAGATCACAATATGCACTTCAACATTCCCCACTATGAATACCTACAGACGCCAGGGTGGGAACGAGGCTCCTTAATTAATTAAAACTGGTATATGAGTGGCTATTTAATTAACTTCAAGGCGAAAATAATAGATGTAGTATTAATTGTACAAAATATAAATAAATGGATGGTACATCAGACATTTTCGTTTTTGTTTAACTACTAGTCAAGATTTCTCGTATAATGACCCTCCTTAAGATATATATAAGTTCTTGTTTAAAATTAATCACTCTATGAATGTAAGATATATTATAAAGTTAAACTTAAGATTATATTATAACTCATAAGCCATCGTATGACGTTAATGGTTGAATAACCTGTTAGAGACGATATTACATTATTAATATATTAAAAATATACGCATAAATGTAAACTATTTTTTTAAACGGATTTATTGTGATAAAAAGGTGAAATGTAATGGTTTTCAAAGAAAACAGGTTTGATTAGATTTATCACTTAGATATTTCTTTCTTTAAGTTTCAATGTGCTTTGTATACGAAGCAATTTAACATCATTACGATAGTTTGGCATAATTTCGAAAAGTTAAGATCTGTCCAAAATTACACGGTCTATAATCTTTTGAACAAAATAATAATTTGGTATAATACTTTATATTTAACTATTAAAAAAAATTGGCTTTGAAATGTAACAAAATAAAAATAACCGTGTTCGATTCCGGCCCTGTCAACACGCGCGGGAGGGAGTAGCTATTACACCCCGTAAAGCCACCCTCTCTAATTGATTTACAATTGTCGGTTAAATTTGTTTCCCGACCCTCTGCGATCACCGATCGTAAATGCATAAATTCAGGATGCCATCGACGAAAAGTAAAAACAAAATCATACGACATCGGCAAGATAATCACCGAGATCATAAAAACTAGATCATGTCTAGTTTTAATTAAATGTATAATAATTTCTGTAATGAAATCAGCCTAGTTGAACTGCCCAGATGTATCGAGTTTGAACTTTTGAACGTTTGAGCACCTTCTTTCAAATTGTGCGTATTAAATACGATAATTATCGCTCACAATCTCAATTCAATCACAATTTCAATTCACAATCTCGATCACTCTCAATTAACGGTGAAGAATTATCCATACTTAATGTACCTACTAGAAGATGTGAGAAGTCTGCTCACCCGCAATGGGCTAGTGTCGACGCTGTAGACTATGACCTAACCCTTCTCACATTAAGAAGCGGCCCGTACCAAGTAATAGAAAATTGTATGCACATGGCTGATAATAAATCTATCAAAAATGCATGACATACATATATAACATATATAACTAGTCTAAGGTTTATATAATATTTTTCAAATTTATTAAACCACATTATTTATAAAAACCTTTTTATAAAGTATTGTGCAACTTACGAGAAAGTAATTTATAATTTGGGGAAATGGCAGGCCTAGTTCGTAGGCTGGTCTGTCAACGATCACGAGCGGTGGAAGATAGTGAATAAAACATGTAATAAATAAATGTAACCAATGTAACGTAACGACCTATTACAGCCACGCACACTCGGACCATCCACTCATTTATTGAGTTACTTGTACGGCACTGAAGCTACTATACTCATAGCGTAGTGATTCTGCTATCATAACGAAAGTCAGACATTACGTTGCATTTTTGTCATCCGTCTTTCTAGAAGTATACAAATCAAGATCTTATATGATCTCTCTGTTGTCCATATAACTACTCCTAAATTTTAGGAATCAATTAAAGTTCACAGCTAGAATAAATATTACACACCAATCTAGTTTCAACGTTCTACGAGCATGACTATTATTTATTAACCAAAAGATTTAGCTTTAAGTACACGTTTCATACTAAAAGGATATCATCCCTCGGGTGCTTTAAACATAATTTCTTTATTTCTAGAAATTATAAAAAGGAACTGGAAAATAAAAATATAAAAAATATTACTTACTAAACTGACATTGTTTGTCACTATAATTTAAAAAAGAATTAGATGTTAGCAGTTCGCACAAAGCAAATAAGCGTTCAAGAATCTTATTTGTTCTTACAGCTCAAATTAGCTATTTATTAATCTGTCAAGTCTTAAAATACGAGACATAATAAAAATCTATTATGTCTGACCACCGGTGTGCCGCTGGTAATCTATAAGTTAATTTGCTTTAAAAGATGTCCCGTGTGTAAATGTGTTTATAGGCTCGAACAAAGTTATAAAACCTATGCAGTACGGTACACAGGAGTCTATAAATAAATCAAGAGAATGATCTCGCATTTCGACACTCGCGAACATAATAGAGTTATGACAAAAATGGCGACGAGAGCTAAGAAATATCACTTGGTGAACCCGAGACGCTTGTTAGCGTCTCCTTGCTTTTATTTATGACCAGATTTATTTTATGGTCGTCCATGGATGTCGGTGAAATCAAATGAAAAGAGATATCTACAAATAAAATAATAATTTCATCGATTTGCAATACCGAAGACAATGTGATGGCAATATAACTTCATTGAGAAGTTTAAGCTGGAATGTTCCTTTGATCTTTAGTCTTGTGACTATTTTATGTGCACTTATTGTTATATGAAAATACGTTTAAAACAGCTATTTTGAAATTTATAACTATATAATGCAATGAGAATACCGTAACGACTATTTTCGTAGTTCGTTTTGTAAATTATAAGTAGTTTATTGACAGACAGGTATATATTATGTATGTCATCAAACATTTGATTTCATTTTAGTGGCATTAAAATCGTAAATTCGTACATGTACTTTTTCATTAGCCGAACATAATTAATATGTGGAAAACGTAAGTGTATACAAATAAAAAACTGTTGTCTACATACATCTATAGCTGCTACGAATATCTACAGAGTCACCCGCTACGAATTTGGGTAAGCTTCGTGACCTTTAAAATGATGTCAGACAGATTAGTAGTAATTTCGATTTACGGTACCAGCCTACTAATTGTAGTAATATGACGTCAGATAGTATAGAACATGAATTATTATTTAAAGACATTTTTAGACAAGGTGGTCAGTCTGTAAGACAAAAAATTTTCTTTAATATAATAATAGCGTAATACTAACCACACAAATGTAGCAACCTGAAAAACGATAGTGATATGAATCAAATGAAATTCAACAAATACAAGTCAGTCTGATGAACGTGCTTCCAGTTGATATTTCTATTTCAAACATTATTTTATTTTGTCGCATCGTGCAGCGTATACAACAAATATAATAAAAATGGAAAGCAAACAAGACAGCGTGTTGTATTTGCTGTGATATTCGTATTTGGCTGGTAGATTCTTACTCTCTTTGCTGGGGCCTAATCTGTCGGGCGGCGCGTACCTCACGTCCGGGATACGCCTCTGTTGTTTCTTGATTTTGCCGTCCATTTGCGCATTTTTATTTACAAGTGTACATTTGCTGATTTTTAATCTGTGTAAAGTATTGTTCTATTTTATTTATTATTTAGAAGAGACACCTCATATTTTTATAACATGCTAGCCTAATTTCGCTTAATAAAATGTTTCGTACACTTGCCTAACAAAAATCCAACAAGCACATCGTATAAAAATGTAAATCTAAAAAGGGTGCAAAATTTACGAACGTTACAGCAATAAACGTTATCTACACTCAAAGAAGTACGGAGCTGTAAACAAATTGAAATGAATTCGCAAAGAAGGAAAATCCAAACAAATCCCTGCTTAATCCTGAGGAAAGCGTTCCCAAATCCAGGTTAGTTGTAAATATCAATTACGCAAATACCCGGATTAGGCAGTAGAACAGCTTGCCACATCGTGTGCGCTCGCAAGGGGTGGATCCGTACTTTGCACGCTTTTAAACAGTTGTAAGCACACACTTCAAGTTAATGCAAGAGTTGTACAAGTGAATATAATTTATGAATTAATTTATATAATATTATACTTTAGTAATAGCACAAGCTTTGTTTTAAGCCAAATAATTCAATTTGTTCAATTCAATGTATCATACATTGGTCCCGTGGTATTAAATTGCGATGGCGTTTACCACCAATCGCGAGGTACTCGGTTCGATTACTGTCTCAAACAAAATGCTATTCGGTTTTCTCTACCTAAGCTTTGACGATACTCAGTTACACTATGCCAATAGTTTATTTATAAGTTCAATAATTATCATTATCAAATTCGACTTATGAAACATCTACTTATTCTTCTTTTTTTTAGGTTACTACCAATTTGGGTTCCAAGTTACATGGGCGGGCTTCGAGCAATTAAATATACAAATACATTAATTATTTTTTTAGTCCTGTTGTAATACTTAGATAAGCCATAAGTGTACAATCCTTTACATTGGTAATCATTTATAACTAAAGCAACGCAAATATTATTTGTACTAATGAGTACTTAGTTAAAACTTCTTTAAATCTTAGTATCAGTTTATCAGCAATGCCATTAAAACTTTAATGACGGGCAATGACTATTAAAGATCATCGCAACTAAAAAACATAACGTACAGGCTTAACAAACTAATGAAATGTACTGTAGCAGGCAATTGAATGAATAAAAGTCCCAGGGGCGATTTTTCCCTCAAATCTAATAGAGCTAGGGGTCGGGGACATTCGTTGAAGACTTGTAGATAATTTTAATATTCGTGTCGCAAGCCCCGGGAGTCTTGTATCGATCTTATGTCATTGTAATAGACCAGTTATTAGGTCACAATTCACATCTCGTGTTCTTATATATAATATGTTGCTAGTTAGCCTGTTACTGTTTCAGCAAAACGATAAAATTTGCATAGCGATATTACATCTTTGTTTAAAAAGATCCCCATTTAGTTAGACAGTGTACCCATGTATTTATTTAAAACGCTTGTTACATTTTTTATTTCGATTAAATCTCACCAATACGTTCCTCTTACCGTTTTTATAATAGACCAAGGGCGTACTTTATATTAATGTTACAGAAATACTAAGCATAACAACAAAAAAAGTGACAATTCTGTCTGTAACACAACATACGTTCCTGAGAGCGCTATAGGCGTGACAACAAAAAAGAAGGTGATAGACATAGACATGTCGAAATTCGTATTCGTACCAATTCATATTATATTCAATCGTAAAAATAAATTGGTCTACCTGTGACATCATAATTCAGTCTCTTGAGACCGCTTTTCAGAGGGGCACATTGACGTATGGAGACATAAATATTACAGTGGCTTATTGTGCTGTGACAAGGGACCACCGACCTCAAGAAAATGCCTCATCAGATTTGAGTTATCACATAAAATGTACTAACGAACCAATACGGACATTATATTTTTGTACGAATACATTATTAACGTTAATCGCTTAATAAAGCTAGTTAGGGTCACATATATGATCCAGTGGTATCAGTACAATAACTATGGCCTTCCAATCGTTTATCAGTGCCTACTTTATGCAGAGTCAACCCTTTTTTACAATTAACGGTTGTCTTAATGAAGTGGATATTTTAACAAACTCCATATACAGTTTTCTTAGGAACTGTATACATTTAATATGAATTGATATTTGCTTTTCAGAATGATTAATTTACATTCTCATTTTCATTAACCCCTATACTTAACTATTCGTAGCCGATTGGTACGACGATTTGAAAATATAAGACTTGATCCGAAAATAGCAGATTTACTTAGTTCTAAGATAATACTTACGGTAGCCACCTCCAAAACATTTTTCTTGTAGATTTTCTCAGTGAAATCAACAGGTGATATCAGAAATCTCAACCCCGGATCTCTTAAACAACTTACTGCCTTACACTCAAGTTATAGAGTCCTAATTTCAACCACAATTCTCTTGAGGATATAAAATACCATGAAACAACAACCTGTGGATTTCTTAAAACATATGGATAAACTTGAAAATCACGCAAAAATTTGATTACTACACACTTTTAGAGACACTGGTAATAGCCAAAGTCATTGATGTTAGAGGGAATCAAAACCACTGTATAATAAATAGCACTGATACATTCATAGTGAAAAGTTCGTTTAAGTAAAAGGTAATTGCGTGATTAAGTGTAATTTATCGTACGTTAGACCGCCAACGAAGAAACGGTAGCGATGAGACGGGCGCTGATATCAAACTAGCCAGAAATGCGTGCCACGCTCCCTCTGTCCTCACTCACAGTCGTATTCTGCAATGATGTTTGACCTGTTGCTCGTATATCTTTTACCAAATGTACTGTATAATCCTAAAGACTATCTGTTTTAAAATTTGATATAATCTATTAAAAAGGGTTAGAATCTTAAACGCACTTTCTGTTCCTTAATCAAATTATGACTGAAACATAAAATAAAACAACGAGTAATAAATAAGGAATTGTATAGTAATGAAGTACAATAATTTATTTATTTACAAGAAAATTAGACCATATTATTATCATGCCTCGTCCACATAGAAACAATGAGTCACAAGTCGAAGAAACTTCTAGAAACGGTTTAGGCATCAGTCACGTTATAGCACGTGATCTTTTTGATGTGACATATATTATATGTGTATATTATCATTCCAATTTTATATTTTGTATGTAAGCGCGCGCGCATAGTCGTCTGTGGTGGTTAAGGCGCTCTATAGCTTTAAATATGCGTAACGTTGCCACACGGCGTGACGTCCACTTCACCACCCTGCAATTGTGATGAAGCGCGAGCGCTACTGGGTCCTAGTGTCCCATGTAATTTCAAATGTTGCGTTGCCATATAAAATCTGTTGCCTAGAAATTCTTAGTCAGAAACCCCCTTTATACACAACGCTTATACCGCAAAACTAAATGTTTTGAGTTTTAGGAACCTAATAAAATAAACGCATTTGTGCGTGACAAAGACCGCAGACCACAACTAACGTATCTCTGAGATTTTAACCTACACGCATAATAACCTGCACCATCAGTTCCAAATCTGCGTCATGTTACAATAAAATATATTAATTTATATCTATTAATCTATCTAATATTGAACCTATTTTTATACCCGTGAATTTTACCCATAACATATCTAGGACTATAACAATCTTGAACCTTAATCAGATTACACTTTAAGATCTTTAACTGAAAATATTATACAAGTCAGATGGTAAAAAAATAACCGAATCACACTGCGGATTGATCCTGTATTCTGGTGACAGGAGTGTATATAGTGCTAAGTCCTGTGCGCTAGAGCGAAACGAAACAGCATCAGAGCGAGAAAACAAAAGGGAATTCATTCAAGATCAGCTATCTTATTCTGCAAAAATTCCATACCGATAATAATAATCAACCCTTATCTCTCTCTGTCTGGCGTCCGGGAAATTGTATTACCGGGAAGGAGAAAATGTACAGATTGAGCGTTTTTCTCTATATTGCAGAATGGTCCTAAAAGTCTCGCGAATGCTCCAGATTCACAGACAATGCCCCAATTTATATCCAACTCACTTACTGGAGTCAGAGGAGATGGGGTGGTTAAAATAGGAGGATGTTATAGTAATATGCATATCATATTGTTATCTATCGCGACTACTTGAGTAAATTATTTTGATGTAAGTACTGTGACCTAAATAGTATGTTATTTCGTAGCTTTGTTTTGATAGTACAAATTATTTACTTAATATAATTCAAGTAATAGACGTAAGCCTATAATGATAAGTAAATTAATACATTTGTTGCTTAATAATAAAGATAGAGAATGGCGTAACTATTGATCTGCATATAGCTATATGTTGTTATGTCACACACAAGGAAGTACCACTAATAATTACACTAGTTACAAGAAGTCCAGTGAAGTGAATATAGGCGAAACTTTTCGTGTGTTACACACAAGGGGAAAGTGGGGTAAAAAAAACCGTCTCACAAAGCCAATTACATTAAAACATTCGGCGCGGGACAAAGGGCGAGAGAACAATGGAGCCTGGAAGGAACCCGCGATATGTCTTTCAATGCTTTTAACTTTCCACTGATGGCGGCGCAGCGAGGGAAAAATGGTGACGTCCCGCGACAAATGCCCGTGAAATAGTGATGTACTCACTCAACATTATATTATTTTATATTTATTTATTATTTAGATATTAGGGAATACTATTATTAATAAAAGTTAACAACTTTTTGAAATTAGGATTCTATTATGATTATTTTTACACTATACATCGATAGTATAAAGTTGGACCAATGGCGAAATCTTGCGCTGCTATTTAATGCCGATTATGTGATCTGGATATTTTTCGATACGTCACGATTACTTGAGGACTTAGTATACATACATGCCTTTATATACTCGAAGGGATGAGCAGCGGTTAATTTCATACAATCATGATCAAATCAATCAAAAGGATCATTCATATGTATAAGTTTAAAGACAAAAATGGCCGAGAAAAAGTATTTAAGTATTTAAACTCGATCGATTATGGAGGCGCCTTAAGATACCCCTAAATGTATAATTATCATATTGTTTCTGCTTTACTTAGTGAATGATCCGCAATCTATATTCAATTTTTATTTATAAACCCGATACGAGTGTTACATAAAAGACAATGACCCAGTGTTGCAACTTGCTGATGCGCGGTTTTATGCCACTAATACACAAAAATGCACACCTACAACTATTATTACAACACAAGCAATATGTACTTATGTTTTTAATAATGAATTAGATAATAACCTAGATTCTTACCTATATTTACGAAATTTGTTATTTCGGTGATATGTTTATTTTAATTTAGTATTTAAGTTTTTACCTTTGTTAATATTTATAAAATAGCCCTGTACTTGATTATATCTTAAGTCTGTTCCTTGCATTAGTTTACTGAATTTGTTGTATTGTAAGGCCCCGTCAGCTGTGATACAGTTTCTTAATTAGTACAGTGATGGGTGACCTTTCTACTAGTTTAATCATTTTGTACTTATAATTTTAATATGTTTACTTTTACACAATATTTGTAGCATGGAAATAAAAAAATATTTTTATTTATTATTATTATAATATATTCAAATTGATCCTTATCTCAGCCGAAAGACGTCCACTGCTGGACATAAGCATCCCTCAAGGTTTTCCACACAGACCACAGACAGGTCCTGGGCCACCCGCACCCAACTGCTTTCTGCGACCCTTACCAGGACGTCGGTCCTCCACCTTATGGGGGGCCTGCCCCTGCTGCGTCTTCCGGGGCGTGGCCACCATTCCAGAACCTTTCTGCCCCAACGGCCGTCGTCGTTAATATGTATTCGTGTTTAAAATTAAATGTAATTAATCTAAATACATATATTGAATTGTCATTTAACCGAAATCTTTTAATCTTTTTTATTGAATAAATATGTCACCAATTAAATATAATTAGCTCCATAGAAACAGTAATAAGAATATGTGATTAAGATATGGCGTGGACAAAGATAGATTACACCTGAATTTTGCCAGATACATAGATCTTAGACCGTTACCTTACTCGTAGAAACAATATGTAACTGGGCAATTGTGTAAATATAAAGTGATATGTTTTGTGAGACAGCTTATAAAAAGGGCAAATTTCTTATATCTATTATTAAATTATACGTCAATTCTATCGATAACTTTGGTTGCTAAGGCAAGCGCGTCACTATTAAAGAAGTGAGACGTAACCAATGGGATATCACGGCTTGGTTGCACCGCAAACTCATTTTATAAATCGTCCGTCCGCTCGCCCGGAACCACGCGTTAACCCACCCTTCTGTAATGCACCTCCCTTGTAAGCCAACTGCAAAAATAAACTAAATCAAAACCTCTTTATGATTAAAAAATATTTATATAGCATGTTTTTTTTTTATTTAAGTCCATTATTATATATTCATTTATACTGATACTACATCATTTTTTTTTTTCTGACGGCACTAACAAAGATTATATACGTTTAAATTAATCATCTTTAAGCCTGACATAATTCTTAAAACAAACTCAGCTAGTTTATGTTTAACTAAGATAAAACAAAGGTTGATTAACTTAAATCAATGCCATCTATCTCTAAAATTTCTGTTATCAATTCTATTCGAAAACCATTTAAAACAAGGCAGTTCATATTTCAAAATATCTTAAAATATTGTTCTCTAAATCTAACTGATTGGCACAAATAATAAAATAGTAATAACATTACTATACCTGCTCAAAAAATTCGATAGTGGATCAACCAGATTGTTTATACCATTTTTTAAGATGCTTATACTATAACATTGGCATGTAATGTGTTTATGTAACGAAGGATATACTTTTTATACTATTTCAAATGAGACTGTTATAAAAAAGGACGTACCTATCCTTTCGTGGACCATTCGCTTAATAGACAGTATCAAGCCAAAGATCTTAAGTAAATCAAATCGCCCCATGAATGGCGAATGAGTCCGGGGCTTTTCACGGACTTTCCTACAGATGGCTATCACAATGGCCGGGGATCAAGATAAACTTATCTCAGAAGAGGTCGCAAAAATGTTTCTTAATGCTTATTTAAGTTGCATCCATTTGATCGTATCGCGTGTTGTGAGCTCCTTTACTGAGATAAGTTGACTTGTCTTCAAAGCAATTTCCTTAAGACAAAATATATTGCTAGTTAGTTTCAAGAATTCGAATTAGATGAGTTTGCAAGATCGTACAATTAGGATATTCAGAATCCGTCTAGACATGAGATCACTATAATCCAATCTGGTTTAAATCCTTATTACATCTTTATGTAGATGTGGCACTATATTAATATGAATTGCATGCGTCTGCTACTTTAACTATCCAGCGAACTTTATCCAAAAAACAATTCAATATACGTAACAAAATTGAATTACGCTTTGTAATTTTATCGTAATATCTATAATGAATTCACATTACAGTTTTTATGATTCCTAAACACTCAATAAATCCGACCGCGGGGTATAAAAGCACCCACCGTGTATTAAATGTGCAATGCGTAGCTACAAATCTGTTAGAAGCGAAGCGAAACCACGGTAAAACCCCTTTCAGATGGGTGAAACGTTCCAGCTTTGAAAAACAACAATAACCCTCACCATACGTATGTATGAGGATACGCAATATACTTTAAAAGTACACCCGCCGTAGACTAACGAAGGTACAGAGGAGACATTTGTTCACTAGTCTTAGTTTCACACCGAATAGTCTAAGTGGCTTTTGGAAAAAACCAAAAGCATTTTCATCATCTATTTATATCATCATTATTTTATTTTTATTTTCTTCTAAATATATTATTTGTGACTGTGTTTATGCCAGGAAAGTAATAAAGTAGTTATTTTAAACTAATGCACAGAAATAAATGTTATACACGATTTGTGTATAGAATTAATTAGTTACCGCGCTATGAATAGACAACGGAGGAACTGAATAAATTATAATTAATATAAATATTTGACAGTAAAAACCCTTTTAGATAATATTTAATTTCAGGAACTATGTTTACTTAAAGCATCTAAAAATATAAATTGAACAATAACTCCAGTCTTTGTTGTCCTCACCACTCCGTTGTCTGATTTGCATATATCGTTGTCAGCAGACGCTTTGCGCATTTTATTAAGTCTACGCGGGACCCCTCTCTGTTCGAGAGCCACGCTATTTTCATGTTTCGGGACTACAAATGGGAATCCATTTAAATACTAAGCCTACATTTCAATACGATGTGATGTAAGTGTTTATTGTAAGATTGATGAATATTGCCGATGCAGTTAAATGAATTTGTCTCCAGTTTCATGTTCATCTACATAAATAACAAAGAATACTAAAAGCTTTATTGACCATATAATTTTGCATAAAATTACAAAAAATGTTGTCCTAATTCTCTTTTAAATTGCTTCATTTAATGGAGTTGGTAATACAGAAATGTAGTAAGCTCTGCCTTTGTAACGTTTGTGAGAGTTTCACAAAGGACTGTCGCTGTATCGCTCAGGCTTCTTCTCTTTGAGCGTCAGTTGAGGGGCTTGCATGAAATAGACTCGATTGTACCACCAATATACTTATTTGTTTGCTGTTGATCGACTTTAACCGAGGGTGCACCTATGTGTAAACCATATACTTATACGAGTTAAAATGCGTTAATGTATGTCTATAATAATGGACTGTAATTGAAACATTGAACATGACAAAATAAACAGATTCAAAGATGTAAGTCATGTTTCTTGTAAGTGATTGTTTGCTTAATGAGACGTGAATACAGGTAATTAAATATATGCTCAATATATAGATAAGCTAGAGAGTTTGTTTGTTTTATACAGTATTAACATACTTTTTAATATTAATTTACTTTACCATAATTTGTTTCTTAAGAAAAAACAAGACGTAACGAAATTAAGACAGACAAGTTTAATAATTTCATCGCGGCATCAGCGGCTTCTCGCATCACCGTCAATTACATCAACAACTTTACTTTCAGCCGCTGGAAGTTGTCGCCCCGAGATTGTATTTTAGATAATGGGTCGGTAATCACGTCGGTGATTTATCACGACGCTATCTTCCTTCACTGTCCATTAAGCAATCTGCCAGTGCAACCCTTTGTTGTGTGCTAACGCTAACATACAGGGAGTACAGGGAGCAGCGCGACTGCACGTCTACTCACAATAGACGCACTGACACGAGACGATTGTGTCACTGCTATACATTTTAAAGAAGTGCATGCGATACAGGTACGTATTGTCAAAACGTTTGTTTTATAAATGTAACTAACTGCATAGACGTCACAATGGTGGTAACCATCGAGATGATTTCGAATGCGGTTTAACGAACAGTGAAATTATAATACATAATTATACATGTACACTAACAGTAACAGATATTGTTTATTTCAGGTAGGTTTCGAAAAGTTAATTTCTTCTTAAAATCAAAATGCTGTTTAGACATTTGAATGATTAAATGTAAAATGAAGTATGGTGCAATATTGTCGGGTAGTGAGTGGCGCTTACAACAAAGTTAGGGGTACAACAATTGACATGCATTAACGGTATTTCCGGTGGCGTTTTGCCCGCAACGTCATTACCGGCCGGAAATTCAATCGAGTGCTGAAACGTCTCACTATGTTATAACAAAGAACATCTCATAATATTAAATGAAATACAGCCATCCTTATAAACTTTTACCCTACCTTTCCGTACAACTTAAAGCTACCTCCGATTTTATGTTTAACGTAGAAAATATCAAAACGAACAGCATACAAGATATAGATACATCTCTAACATTTACATATTAAAAAAAAATAGAGAATTGTTCTAATCTAGCAGCTAAGTATAAATATACCTACAATAGAAAGTGTCATACGATTTCTATTGAGAAAACCGGGTGTTAAAAATGTTTTTGTGTTAAACATAAGGGTAAGTAGAACGTGCAAAATTGCACGCACACCGACGAGCAGCTTACAAGCACTCGAAACGTGACGGAAGCGGCGTGAAGTGCGAGCCGTCATGATCGCACTCTGATCAATAAGTCTTGCCAACTCAAATATTTGCACACCACGTACATTAGTGGAGACTGGAGATCGCGCACACAAAACAACTAATGTCGATCGTTCTCGTAACACAGAGTAGGCAATCACGAGAGCGTGCACATTTTCGATGTAATTTGTGATTGTAACCCAACATTCGCAGCACAACACTGAGTGTGACAAAAATACATAAATATGTTATTTATGAATTTATTATGAAATTATGTTTATAAAAAAAAATTCCCACGGAACCTAAATGAATAAATAAATCAAACATTCCTTATTCTATGACTGTATGGAAACCAAAATGAGAGATCTGAGGTTCAATTTTATTCTTCGGTTACTAAACGCATAAAAAAATACTTTTGATTACTTTAACGATAAACGAAACATCTATGTAATAAAACTTGGATGACTAAGATATCTTATGTCCATAACAGTTTAAATCACATGAAGTCTTTACGTGATACTTTTGCCATTTTTACAATTAACATAATATGTAATAAAAGTATAATATAATATGTCCAAAATGATTACAACAGAATTAAATAGTATTTATATTATAATCATTTTGGACATGGCGCGACATTCGCGGATAAGCTGTGTAAACTTAGTAGTCAGAGTCACTACGGCATTCATAGTGAAAATACGCATAGGTAAAATTGCTATTATTCGTTTTTCTATACCATCTACCTATATACTAATACTTATAAAGAGGTAAGATTTGATGTTTCGTTTGTTTTTTTATTTGTAATGATTTAAATCAATAACTACTCAACCGATTTTAAAAATTTTTTCACCATTGGAAAGCTGTTACTACCGAGTATACACCGTTATTACCGAGTAACATAGGCTATATTTTATTTTTTAGAAGTACTGTTCCTAACATAACCTAAGCTACTTTTACGCGAGCGAAGCCGGGAGCTAAAGCTAGTTAGTAATAAAATTAAAGAACTTACTTAATTTTTGTAAATTAACTCCCTAATTTTGTTGCTCTAGGACAAGAGAGGTCACGTCCTTCACTCCTAAAATAATTTTCTAATTACTAAATATTTGTGTCCGCCCACTATCGATACCGAACTTCAGTGTAATATATATTTAAAGCAATTTATTATAGCAAAGCATAATTAACGAATTATGTAATTGAAGAATACTGGAAATGATGAGCATGATATCTTATATTAAAATGTATTAAATATGTACATAATAATCGGAGTGAAATTCTACTTTACAAATTCCAAAAAAGACAGTCCCATACACAAGACATAGTCTTACAGTGAAAAAAAGAAAATAGTTTCTTATAATAAAAACAGTCGTTTCAAGTGTTGTTAACTAGTCTGTACAGTTCTGTAACATTGTAGTTTATGAAGGCGCACAGGGGAGAATGAGCGCGTTGAGGCGCCGCGGCGTCTAGTCACAATTCCGAGAGAACCAATACAATAGACTCCATTAATTGTTACTTTTTATAGAGTAGTAAAAGTTATATGGTAAAGAAAATACACTACCTTAGCACATTTGTATCTTAATTCGCATTATTTAAATTGATATATCCTATAACTTGAATCATCTTTCTTTTGATGAATTCAGTCAAAATCATCTCAATTTTAATTATTCCTCGATTATATTTTTTTTGTGTAAAGTGCATTCGTCGTTGAAACTTGTGGCTTTCTTGAAAATGAGTTTTACTGGAAGATAAACTAATTATAATCACGTAAGATTCAATATTACAGGTACGGCAATGTTGCGTATATTCCTTATTATTCACATCCGAAAAGTGGGTTAAGCCTATAATAATAATAATCAGTAGAATCCCTCTCTCTGCCTGGCTATACATCCCACATGGTGGTGGAGCCAGCCTTCTTTTTGCTCTTCCACTTCGCTCTATTGTCACCTCTCTTATCATCTACAGATCGCTCGTACTATCTCATATATGACTGTGTCCTCTTTAGCGGTATGGAGTTATTAATTTCTCCTAAAGCTAGGTTACATTAGCTATCCAGTGAAAAACAATCATTTTGCTAGGAGCAATCATTACTTCTTTTTAACTTTTAAAAATGCAATGTTCTGAATATACGAGTTAAGTAAAATTAATTTAAAGTTTATGCTCGTGAAAAATACACTTCTACTACGAAGTTATGGAATAATTGGTACCAAGTTAATCTACTATTATAAAAGATTAAATACAGATATCAACGGTCTCAATAACTTTAATTATTTGAAAGGTTTTCAAAGAAGAACTTGCAAGAGTGGGAATGAAATGAAGTACATATCTTAATTACTGATAATTTAAGTAAATACGCAATAAACAATGGATTATTAATTATGGTTATATTTTAAACAGTAATAGAAGGCAAAAATAAACAAGGACTTTATCTTTTTAATCGAAAATACTAATCTTCTTATAATCAGTTCTAATTGCCGGCCTCGATGGCGTAGTGGTTAGTGTGACCGACTGCCACGCCTGAAGTCGCGGGTTCGATTCCCGCACAAGACAAATATTTGTGTGCATGAACATGGATGTTTGTCTTGGTCTGGGTGTTTCTATGTATAATATGTATGGATTTATAAAAAAAAAGTATATATGTACATATGTTTATCCATTGTCTAGTACAAGCTCTGCTTAGTTTGGGCTAGATGGTGTTGTGTGTATGTAGTAGAATATTAAAAAAAAAAAAAACTTTCATAACAGAAATCAACTACATATTATAATTTTTTTAAGTAATATCACAATATCAGTCACAATATACTTTAGCGCAGAGATCCAAAGATAGTAACGATACCTTTATGCTATATTTATAGTAATTATTGCGTTTAAATGTTTTGTGGTTTAACGATCTTTTTCCTATGGATGTATAGTTAGAGTACCACTTTGGGGGCTTAGTAAAGTTTAGTGTCACAAGTAAAGTAACCACTATTTAAAAAATTTAATAAAAAAAATCGTCTTGTCACAATCTTAAAGTAAATGTATTTCAATAGTAAAGTAAATGTTTTTCTACACATATTCATTTGTAAGGAAAAGATTAATTGATAGAATATCAATTAATATTTCCGTCAGTCAGATACCACTTTGTCACTAAACTTTACAATTGCTTACAAACAAAAAAATAAAATTTGACAAACTAAAGTAATTTAAATACAAAATAATCTCATTTTTATTTGATAAACACAGTTAACTAGATTCAAGGCGCTCATCAAGTTTCCTTTCCTTGCAAAAATAAACGTTATTTCTTTTTTGATTTCTGTGGCCCATTTGACCACAATAGCCGCATTTGGGTGTTTTTCGTCTTTGGGTTGCCACTGACGACATCAACGGGGTTGCTCATTCAGTACTTATGAGCGGCATTTCCACGTCATGTAACGAATCTTCTGTAGCACTTGTAACGGTTTTTATAGGTTTTGGACACAACACATTTCAAGCCTCAAGGGAAACAAACTGACGAATTTTGTGGAACAAATATTGTTGTTGCTCACGATAGCCTTGTAGGAGGTATTGCAGTCGGACGAGCGTTTTGTGTCAAATCACAAGTGGAAGTAAAAACTGCGATGTTTTTGACATCTTGATCATCAAACTTTTTGGTGCATTGCAGGACTCCAGGATCATTAATGGACGCTTTGAAAAGGTTGTAAGAGAGCAGCTGTGTCACGCTTTGTGGAGATTTTTATTTAAATAAAACGGCCCAATTGTATGAATGCACATTCATTATATCACCAGTTTCATTACCGACAAGAACTAATGTAACAGTGTCTGAATTGTGGCAAACTGAAATGGCGCACTCCAACACATCTCTGGCTGTATTTAAATTGGAAAGACGGAACATTTTTTTTAAAGCATAAATCCCGCGCTCTTTATTATGTCCAACAGCAAAAAAGAAAGCTGAAATGTTTCACAGTTAGTGTACGCCATAATGCTTACTGCATCATGAAATTATTCTTATTCTGACCACAGCAATTATGAGCATGACAAATATTACATCAAAGTGACCTATTAGGATACTGAAATATTATAATTATATGTATATTATTTTAAATAAATGCATATATCTCGGAAACTAAAATCCTCAAAGTGGTCCCTTTTACTAGACACACTCACATATGTGCACTACAGCCTTCCACCTTGTTTTGGATTGCCTCTGGATCTACGACCAGGAGCGGAAAGTTGCAGTGCCAAGTTCCCTACGTAGTCAGTTGGTCATCTGTTAACGTTTCTATACCATCTCAGCCTACTCTCTTGCATCTTCTCGAAGATCTCGCGTACTGTCAAGCTACCTCGTACATACTCGTTACAAATTTCATTAACCTTGGCTGCCCTGCACATCCACCTCAGCATTTTTAATTCGGCTACTTTAATGGTATGGACGTGATATTTTTGTGTTACGGCTTACGTTTCACTCCCATACATAAGGACTGATCTTATGATGATAGGATATTATAGATTAGACCCTTTAATTTTATAGACATATTTTTATCACATGTAGCATCAGTTACTTCCCGCCATTTTAGCCACACTGTGGCTATTAATAATTTTCAGCTTATATTCAGTACCAAACGGTGCTGAATATTGCATTCTATGTTCCCAGAAATGTATATATTGACCACATTAAGTAACCAATTGTCCTTCAATGGAGATTAGACTGTTGTAGTCCGGATCTATTTCGTTAAAGCACATGAGCTGAGTCTTTACCATCAGTAGGATGATATCAATAAAACAATATATACACCGTACCTTAAAAATATTTCGAATACAATTCGTACTAGCTTTGATAGCTGGCAATATTCTACTACCTTTCTGTTATCTTCAATAATGCAATGAAATGTCAGAGCTAATGAAAGAATACAAGAAGCAACGAATGAGGATGTAAATAAAGCTAGGCATAAGTTTATAAGAATGAAGAAGATAGTGAAAGATGTGATTAAAAGGAAAAAAGAGGAAATAAAAGACGAGTTTGATAGAAGATTATCTCAAGATTTCCGTACTAACGCAAAGTTTTTCTCGAAATCCATTCGCTCAGTTCGAGCTAAATCCCTAACCACAGAGCTGAAATCGATCCGTGACAAGAATGTAAGTTTACTGAATGAAGAAAAGAGCATACTGAATCGATGGAAGGAATATCTTGAAAATTTATTTGAAAGAGAGGAATGGCAAGTGCAAAATTTCGAAATGAATGATAATTATAAGAATGATGAAAGCCCTATTAGTATAGATGAAATAATGAAAGCATTGAAAAGCATGAAATTAGGAAAGGCTAGTGGTTATGATAGGATTACAGTCAAAATGCTGACAGCTAGACAGGGTCTGATAGTAAATCAGTTGTGCTGCCTTTTTAACTTGTGTTGGAATACCGCCCGTGTACCTAGTGATTGGTGCAAGGCCGTCATAGTACCTTTGTACAAGGGAAAAGGCTCACAGCAAGATTGCAAAAGCTATAGAGGCATTAGCTTGCTCAGCGTCGTCGGTAAATTGTATGCGAAAGTGTTAATTGAAAGGATTGTTAAAGTAACCGACGAGAAAATATGGGAGACACAAACAGGATTTCGAAAGGGTATGGGATGTACGGATCAGGTCTTTTCCTTACGGAGCATAGCCGAGCATGACGATTCCAGAGCTTGTGTTAGAATAAATGGGACTTACACAGAATAGTTTTATATCGACAAAGGTGTTAGAGAAGGATGTGTAGCGTCACCCTGGCTGTTTAACTTATACATGGACAATTGTTTGAAAGATTTAAAATATTGTGAATGGGGATTAAGAATGAATGAGTTACTTGTCAAATGTCTACTTTATGCCGACGATCAAGTAATACTTGCGTCGTCGGCGAAAGAGTTGCAGGTGATGGTAAGTATTATGCATGGTGCTTTTGAGAGTAAAAGGAAAAAGGAATGAAAATGAATGCAAGCAAGACGAAAGTAATGGTATTTGAAAAGGAGGAGTGCATGACGATGTGCAATATTATGATTGATGGCGAACAAGTGGAGTAAGTGAAAGAGTTTCTATATTTGGGTACTTTGTTTACAAGGGATGGTAATGAGGGAGATATTAAAAAGAGAACGATTGCTGGCAATAAAGTGAATAGCGCTCTACGCGCTTTTATGAACAGTCGAAATTTATTTATTTATTTTATTTATTTATTTATTTATTTATTATAGTTAATTAAAACGGCAGTACACCAATTACATTAATTAACATAGAGACAATAAAAATCATATTACAAACATAAAACATAAAAAGAAAGAAATACAATAAAAGACTATAATAATTACAACAAAAACAGAAACATAACATAAAAATTAATATGGAATTGTTGATTCCCTCTCATACCTCTTCTCGCAGAAAATTAAGCACTCTCGCATAAGCTTCTTCCATTCATCCGCAAACACATCACATTTAGGGCAGGCAGTCATGAGGGCGTTAAGCACCTCCAGGGAACGGCACACTGGCGACTGAGCTCTAGCAACAGTGCGGCATTTCGGTTTGGCGAATAATTTGGGCCGGCAGCTTTCACGGTGCCTGACGTATTTATCAGGCACATATAACCTAAGCAACAAAGTAAGGAGCTCAGGGCTGTCGATTCGTCCATGAAAGACTTTATTAGCCATCGTGAGTTGATTAAAGCCTCGTCTGACCTCTAAAGAATTGAAGCCTAACATCCCTAAAAGGTAGTTAGTAGGGTACATATACGGAAAGAAATTATAAATCTTTTTAAAAAGAAATCTGAGGAAGGTCTTTTGAATTTTTTCGAGCATGAGAGTCTGGGACGCTGTATAAGGATTCCAGACACATGAATTGGCCTCTAATTTGCTTCTTACTAAGGAGGTATATAAAAGACATATGACCTGAGGGTTCTGGAAGTCTGTAACATTTCTCAGAACAAAACCTAGTCGCCTATAACAAATGTATCCGTTTGGCTGTTCATAGAGGACAATTAGTGCCTACACTTATGCATGGAAGTGAAAGTTGGATATGGCAAAATAACCATGAGAACAGAATAAATACTGTAGAAATGAGAGCGCTGAGAAATATATGTGGTGTGACTCTAAAATATAGAATAAGGAATAGTGTGATTAGAGAGAGATGTGGCACAAAAGTGGATATAGTGACGAGAATAGAAAAGGGTATGTTAAGCTGGTTTGGGCATGTAGGAAGAATGGATGAGAAAAGACTGACTAAGAAAGTTTATAAGGCTAGTGTGAATGGAACAGTCGCAAGGGGAAGACCTAGGCGAACGTTTCATCATCAGATCGGAGATGTTCTGGATAAAGGCCAGGTTAAGAGCACCTAAAACCGGCGAGCGTGTATGAGGAATGTTATGAAAGTGAATGAAGCCAGAGAAGTGTGTCAGGATCGTAGCAAATGGAAATCCGTAGTCTCTGCCTACCCTTCTGGGAAACAGGCGTGAATCTATGTATGTATGTATGTAATATTGAACTTAGAGAGATTCGCAAGAATTAAAATTCTTAAGCTCGCCACTCTGAGGAAGTGTACGACTGTACGTGTATATAAGTATGGACGATCTTATCATGACTGATAGAAGCACATAGTTTCTGCTTACACCACAAAAATAAATTTTTGAAATAAAAAACTTATTAGCAATGTTCTAATTACGCAAACTGATATTAATTATACACAGAGAGAGGAGTAATTAACGATCTGAATGCCGAACTACGTTCATTTGAATATAATACTGCTATAGGTAGAGGTATAGAAGAGTTTGTAATTTCAGTGTGTCCTTTGAAGTGGGATTAATACCGGCGGTACCCTGCCCCCGCCACCGCCTCCGCCCTGTGTGCCGACCGCACTGCACTGCGTCCACACCAAATTAAATCTGTGTCCTTTCACAGAGGATTCTCATTATGACAATTTAGTTCCTTAATGAGCACGAGTCACTGAGGGTCTTCGCTACCACAAAAATGACTTTTTGATTTTATCTTCGAACAAGGATATTACGTATTGAAATTTGATTACCCGTCTTTATTTTTGACTAATATAATTAATTCAGCTACGTAATTGGTGTTTATAAATAAATATTGGTAACTTGGGCGCTTAACTTATACAGCGCCAAGATTTTCTTTGATAGATTCATCATAAACGTAGACTTACGCTTACCCACATAGACCCCGAAGGAGTAGACAGAGATGTATTACTTTGCATTTCGCAACTATGTTTTAGTTCCCATGTAAAGGTCGCCTATTGTCGCCTACCGCGCACATTTTCATATCGATCGCTGCTACTAAGCAATTCTTAAGAGAAAATTCTAATAACACATTTGCCAGCACAGCAACATTTTGAGGTAAATCGAACTCGAGACATCACTTAATTACAGAGTTATTTCATGGGGTAAACGGCAGTAAATTCTCCGAAGTAGCACCGTCTCAGATTGAAATTGATATTGGAGAATATAAATGTATGTATGTGAATGGGTTCTTTTTGTATGATTCATTTAACTGAATCATACAAAAGGAACCCACAGCCTCCATAAACAGATCACCCTCAATAGAAAAGACTAATCGATATCCCAAGACAGAAATCATAACAAAAATAAATAATTTATAACAGAAGCGGTTTATAAGATTTATTTGGTGAGATCGCGTCCCCCTGGCGCCGAGCGTGGAACGTCGCGTCGCCGCCGGCCGAGGCGCCGCGCCGTCCCGACGGACAGACTTCACGGCACCCGATCTATCGATCTCAGGGGATGACGACACAATTCACTCAACGGTATAGTTTATTAGGACACTAGGCCCGACGGCAGTTCGTATTTTATTACTACATGTTTAGTAGCAACTTTGACGAAAACAAATGCTTACGCTTCTATTACACCTACTTACATATTCAGGTAGTCGTAATGCGTCATTAATTGGCCGTGTCCACCCACATTGAGACCACATAACTAAGGGCTCATTAAAATTTCATCTGAAGCCCTAAGGCAAAGCTTTAACAACCAATTAGTAATATAACACTTTGACGTCAAACTGTAACTGATTAAATTTGGTTTTGAAAAGTTTGCATTGTGAAGTAATAATAATAGAATTTCATAATTAACTGTAAAGTTATACAGGATAAAATAGAGGCTGGAGCACCTTGCTTACCTTCCGTATATTCAATGTATGTCGATTTTGCGTTTCAATATGAAATATATAATTTATAGTGAATATTTACTTTTTGATTATGACTGGTCGTGGTCGAGGGTTGTGGTTTCGAATTCCACATGGGATAATTATTTATGTGATCAATAAATAATGAGACTGGGTGTACTTTGTGCCCGTTACTTGAATATTTGTAAAGTGGGGTACGCAAGAAAACGGAACCTATGAAAATAGCTGTCGTTTACGTAGAATTAAATTAAAATATTACGTAATTATAAACATATAGAAGTAGTTTGCCAAGAGTAAACCAGCAGGAAGTATGGTTCTCCGGATATCAAGCAATAGAGGAAATATTATTATTATTAGATTTTACAGGCCACGGGGCCTGTAAAATCTTCTCAACGAGGAAAATCTAACATGTGGAGATAATATTTCCTCTATTGCTTGATATCCGGAGAACCATACTTCCTGCTGGTTCGAAAAGTCTTCTTGAAACTTATTGATAAAATACGAAACGATGATAATAGCTTTGATTAAGGGCTAATGTTTAAGCCTTTATTAAAATCGATAAGCATTTTACCTATTAAATGTAGCTATTTTGTAAGAAGATCCGTACTATTCTCATCTGTAAGGAGATGAGAATTGTATGCATCTTAATTCCTGTTTTAATTCTGTATTTTCAATGAACAAAAACTTTTTTGTATAATAATATTTATTGATTGAGACTTATAGTTATTAAGAAGATATTAAATAAATATCTATCAGAGAATTCAAAAAATTAAGATGTGTATGCATTAATTAGGTTAGGTTAAAAAGGCTGTATTTAGGGATAACGTTTAGTTCCTAAAGAGAAATATATATATATATATGCCCACTACGTTAAAAAAATCTATATTGCTATCTTATTTTGCAACAAATAAGAAAGAATATCCTTTCACAAATGAGTTTTGATTGCTAATTGTTCTTGTATAAAATCAAACATAAGCAGCTAAGTGTAGTTACCTATGTTTGATTTTTTAAATAAATATGAAATCCCGACAGAGAGTAGGGACTCTTTCTTTATCAGGATGTCATATTTATTATAAAACGTAATAATAAATGCATGATGTTATATTTAATTTAGTTTATTCAACACTGTGCAAATCCGTAAGAATTGGTTAGATCATTTTCATTAAATACTTACTACATAAATACGTGTATACATAAAGTTCAAGTAATATTACAAATTATATTTTGTAACATAATTTGAAATTTCTCAATTCTACCCATATGCATATTGTTATGATAACAATATCAAGACAAAACACAGATATTGAACAAATTGAAATAATAATAAACATGGACCTGTATTCAAGACTAGATTCGTTAAATTAAACGTAATTAACAAAAATATATGTGTTTATCCGTCGGGAAGGTACAAGTAGGGTGTTAAGTCATGTATCTACATAAAATTGTCTTATGTTTATGCGAATGTTATACATTGAAATTAAATTGTAGTAAAGTATAATAATAGTAGTGTTATAGTTGAAAATTAAGTGACAAAAGTTTTTATAATAAACAAGGCGACAAAATCCGCTTAAAAAGCTATTTAAATTAGTTAAAACTATTAATATTTAAGTTTAAACTTTTCCCCGACATTTCGGTTGCTTTACAGTCATTATATTATTGTTACCAGGCACAAAGAATGTCTTAAGAACATCATACATTTGTGTCTTTAATAAATATCGCGCATGTATTTCTTTTGGTTAAGAGCATTTTCTATTCAACTCGGTAGCCGCTATTGGCGTACTTTAATTGCAAAATTTGGCACTAACATAGGTCGTTTGTGTCATATTGGTGCCAAACATTTTATTTGGCTCATGTAGTACTTAACCTATTTTAGCTCTCCTTCTTTTGACGTCTAACAAGGGCATGTGGGATAATTTATATGAAAACTTTAATGTATAAAAGTTAGATTTTTTAAATTTTCATGCTTTGTTTCAGAGTTTTTTGACTTAGGTATACTAAGTAACTAAGTACTAAGATGTGGTGAGAAAGGTGACGCTAAAGCCGATTATACCGATCATATGCAGCAAGAGAGAAACAGTATTGGTGAAATACATCAATGCGATGCTTTTCTTGTCTTCACTATTATTATATAAACAGTGACATGGTTTATCGCATCGCTTAGGTCTTGTTGATTAGTATCTGTCATGCTATTGCATGTATACCTTGTTGTAGATATTTTAAACTCACAGCATAAGTTATTATTTCCCGGTCGTTAATTTATTATGTCACATGACATGATCTAATCAATTATTTTGTGCTTTATCTTAGCAAGTAACAATTTAATTTATTCGTTGAGGAAGTGTATTTCTTGGCTTCAATTTATTTATATTTGTTGAATGCAATACTATTTACGTGTATAAGTGTCCTTTACTTATATACTCTTTCAATAGCATTCGTATGAGTTTTTACGCAAAGACACATGTCGCCCTCATATATTCTTCTACATGTTTAATCTAGTGATTTTAAACATGTAGAAGAATAAATAAAATATATTACCAGACGAAAATTCGTTCATTTGATGTATATGGACAGTGGTCCATATACCGACATCAAATGAACGAATTTATCCATTCCTAAATACCAACAAACAAATATCATATCGATTGGTTTTGATTTTCGTCTGGTAACATATTTTAATATCGTCCTCCCCATTTAAATTTTACGACGCTTTCAATATCAGTTTTGTCTCGAACAAAATAAAACAAAGTGAGCTAAGAGCAATTAACTTAGGGGTCCGTTATGCAGCAGCGGCCTCTGGCGGACCAATCGAGTAATTGTCGCGAGCAATATTCAAATGGCGGAAACAATTAGCGTGAGTGCTGTGTACGTATTTAGTTGTCTACACCCTTTAATACCGAGGACAGATTGCAAAACAATTGCCGCATTATAAACTTTAAGCCATGACATATGCGATGCATTTAAATTATAAAGTATGGTAACAATTAGAGATTATAAATTTTAAGATCGAAATTAATGTGAAAGTTGATTTAAATATAATATCATTATAATAATTGTTACTTGTATATTCAATCTCCTGTCTCTATTTAACACTTTATTATCATTTAGATTAATTATTATTCATAATGATTGTAACTTTTTCTTTCCGGTCCGTAAATGGCAACAAATGATTATAAATATTTTTTGTGAAACATGCTGAGTTTGAGGTTTTCTTATTAAATATCACTTTATGTTTACGCTTTGGTTATAGAAACACATGAATTGAATTACAGCATAACACATACTATAGTAGAATATTAAATGCTGAAGCTAGTATGACGTTGTTAAAAAATGGAACTCGCTCAACCTAAACATATTTATTAAACATTATAACATATAAATAAAGTACAGTAAAAATAAATGCAGTCTAAAGTACGTAAGTATCAGTCAGATATACACATTCTATAATCATACCTAAATATCATTGAATAAAAAGTTATGGGTGGCTCCCCCTGTGAGCCGTACTAAATCTCTTTTGTGTACTGCGATAACGCTACAAAGCCTGCTAATGTCTTTTAAGGACTTAGTGATTTAAACGGACTAAATAATGAACCGGCTACCCTTTCATTCGTCCCGAAGGTTGCTACGCAATTTATGAGCTTAAAACCTTAGGTATAAGTTATCCCTGACGTAAATGTATGATGATTTATAAAGTTTAAGTCGTCATTTTAGTTTAAGTTATTTTTATGGAAAATATGTTTATGCAAATATTAACAATCTATTCTGGTCTGATAATCAGATTGAAATACAATATAAAGACCCTATTGAGAATGATAAATATTACCTACATATTATGGTATATTACTTTATCATGATTCGCAAATATGGCAGGCGAATCAACTTGTGTTCAATGAAAATACATTATATACATAATATTCGCGTATCAAATTAAATCCTAATAACGATTGTCTTCAAAAATGACTAAGTACTTATGATAAGGGCAGACAAGGAATGGTTGTCAGCAAATCACCGTAATAGATATATCTGTGTGTGTGCCCCATGCTGCTGGTGTACTTGGGTATTGAGAACGGGAGTGTTCGCATGACGACACAAATCCGGATGATGTCTGTTTGTTATCAGCGCTGAGCAGTCGACTGTGCCTCTAGGGTTGCCACCAGCCTACGCTATAATCGCATTATTTGTTACATTCAGACAATTTGGTTTTATGATCTGTTAGAACAATTTACTTCGTTCCCGTTTCTATACGGGTACATAGATTTCTCCGTAAGAAATTCACCTGTTATTTTATTTCAAAATTAAGATAATATTACGAAGTTCTCAAATTATTTGCATTACTGCAGTCAAACAATATTTTATTTTATTATTAGAATCGATAATCAGTCGTCTTAAAATAAGCAAATAAAATATGCTGTTAATAAGACAACCGTTCTTACTGTTTAGCATTGTATTTTAATGTGAGATAGATAATAATAGCTGAAACCTAGTAGATCTACTTAATGATGAATTGTTAATATCTTAATGATGTGACTATTTTTGTAACAACTTATCCGTAAAATTAACCGAAGCGATTTACCACAATGAAAGAAAACAAAGAAAATGTTACATCGCGATTTTTACAAACTTTTATTGATAATATATAGTCGTTGTCAACCCTATGCCTCTGCGTGCTCGTTAGAAGCAAGTCCGTGATTTCTCCGCCCTTATACTTTATTTCTATTGCAACAAGTATTATCCGGCTGTCAATATTATCGACGATCGTCTCGCGGCTTCCAGCTAAATTGCTTCGATTCCCTGCGCATCTCGACCCATCCACTGTTTGTTCTTGTTTATCTAGATTTGTTTTCAACCATGAGGAAATTTTGTGTCGTGAATTTCAATTTTCTAAAAGTATCTCAACGAAAATATTTTTGTGTTTAGTATTTTCTGCAGCGTTTATCAATTCACTCGCATATGCTTAAACTTCTAGATGTGTTAGATTACACTGGGGAATAGTCATTTTGCGGCATGGTAAGTTGAAGTCAACTTTGTGTAAGTTCAGTATGCTGAATACGAGAAAAATATCAGATTTGTTAAATTGACTCTAGTTTATGAGGTAAGACTTTATAACTATGTATATGACTGAAAGAAGGTCGAAATAAAAATACAATTACATATTAAATATATATTTTAGAAGCGGCTATATAATAACGACAATAAAACTTAATACATATGCTATTATCAAAAAATCATAAAAAATATTAGAAAGGACTTTATCAGTAAGCTCTTCTATTGTGTTTATGTTCAGGACAATCCCTTATGAAACTCAAACAATAGTCTGCCATCATAATATGGCTGTCCTATCGGCCTTGGTATCTTTCTTTCGTTGTTCTAATGTCCAGATGGTACCGTTCCTTATGATAAATATCTCAAAAACCAGAGTCAATCCATACAAAGTAAATACATTTCGGGTATGACTGATGACAGTATTTATTAAAACCAGTAACAAAATTAATGCCGCAGAAAATATATATTATTATATTATTATTATTATTGTTGCCCAATGTTATCATTTAATGCAAATTCGGTTGATTTACATTGGATGCAACGGTCTATAAAATATTGCTAATATAACAAAATTGTATTATAAACTTAATTTAGCAGTGATGGTGTGATTTATATAAATATACGATGCTATTTTCAAATACAGTAGACTAAATATATACTAGCTAGCTTTCCAAAATGATGTTCGATAGGGAAAAGAGCTACCTACATTTGGAAATGATCTTATACATGAAATGCGTACTTTCTAGGAGACAGGTTTGAAACAGGCGTTTATGTTTTCACATAAATAATATATCAATAGTCAGAAATGTTTTACATTCACATTTTGCCAACTTTGTTGAACTTCCACGTAATAAAGGGCTAGCCTACCTAAAGGTTATGCTTATTGCCGCTTACACACACGAAGAATAATATCGATCTCCAAACTGCTTTAAAAAATTTTCTAGCAGAAAAACCCTGATAGCGCGTTGCCTAACCTGAGACCTCACGTAATTACGTAAAAATAAGCGTGGACTTGTGCCTAAGCGTTGACCGACGAGGCTTTAATGTATTTGTATTAAACCTCTCCAAGACTTTTATACTGATGGCTTAGGACCCATCAGTGTACAGCGACCCTTAATAGGATAGGTCCTATTAGGGGTCGATAGATGACTCATTATAACAACCTTGCTATTACTTCTGTCCAACTAAGTTCATAGGAGCTATGCAATGAAAATGGGTCTATACCCATTGAACAAAAGATAAAATATTGCTTAATACGCATTTTTGTTATTGCTCGATCACCGATTTCAACTCATTTTCGAAACCCAAATTTATCTTGAAAGTGCGGCATTTTGTTAGTCATGTGACGATCTTAAAAAAGAAGGCAATATTAGTACAAAGCACGTCTCTAATTTAGAATTGATTGCTTCTTTCTGAGATTAAGCGTAAAACGTTAAGGTGGATTACGAATTATATCTGAACTTCTTACAGCACAAACGATTTGAAATAAATACTCTAAATCGTTGATGGATTCACGCCTATATAACTCCGAAGAGGCAAGTAGAGGTGGATCCTGTGACTTTACGTCAGGTACATATTAGTTCCCATGTAAAAGAAGGCGCGCCGCTGTCCACCGAGTACCTTGCCAGACTCCGTGCATGAGAATTTCCTCACAAAGATCTTTGTTAGAAGAATAGAATATTATTCTGTTGTATAATACGACAGAAATTAAGGAAGTTATGAGAGCCCACTCAATCAAATCACACGACATAAAATTACCCACTAACATTGGATATGTTATTAAAGGAAAGACTCCGTTTTTAAGGACTTATGTAAAGTAAAAAATATAATTTATATCGTAAAGACCATCGCAATATATAAATAACAACATGTAATGGTTAAAATTTGATATTCCTTATACAAATTGGTTTTAAATCATATGTGATAAATCTCTCCTCTTATATCATGTGAAGTTTAGGCTAAAATGTATGTTTACGTCTATAGGCACTGTATTATAAAAAATAATGCGCCGAATCGTTTGGGCAAATACAAGGATATTGATATTATATTTTATATCACGATGCGCGCTACGATTCTATGACTCCAACAAGATGTATTGTGGGATTTGCCGAAGGGTACTCTAAAATTTCAGATTCTTTGGATACGGCAAGACGTTTAACACCTACAAGTTTTTAAACATAAATTTTCTAATTCTGCCAAAAAACTGAAAATCAATGGTTTTATATAGATTTCAATAACCGAAGATTAAATTAAAGTCAAGCTTTGATTTGACTTACTTGAACAGAAGGGGCTTATTGGCGAAGAGTCCTGAGGTCTTCTCCTTCGCGGCCTGGAGCGCCTGCATTGCGGCAGTCCGATGTCCCACATCAAATGACACTCTACACTAACACCTGTTAAAAAAGAACCATTAGATATTTCTATATTTAATAAATAGGCAATAATATAAATAGATATTTTGTTAAAATTACCACATAATGTTTTAAAGAATATCTAACTTCATTACTTGAAGGCAACCTTAAGTCTTAGAAATCTAACTAAATACGAACCCCTGTACTATACCCCTACTGAACTACATGTTACATAACAACTAGGTATGTACCTACTACATTAGCTACATGTAGCTATGTACTCAGTAGTTACATATTATATTATATACACTGTTACATATGTATAGAGTGCATATATATTAATATTTGTATAGATACAACTGTATTCGGTGCTAAGTTGTATGGTTAACTGTATGAAAATGATGATTTACAAATAAAATAATTAGTACTTACATTTTTCAGTTCCCTGGCGTAGCAGCTCTGCCGTAGCGTCTGTCGATCGTGTAGCTCCCCGCGCGCCTCTATGCTGTAGCGCTACGACTGCGCGTAGCCCCGACCGTTATTGGCCGCTACGTCTACAGACATAGATGAATTCCAGCCAATAGCAGCCAGTGCTGTAAAGGGGCGGAGTTAGTCAATTTTCTGAAAATTTTCAGGAGGTCCCAAAATATATAACACTGATACCAAACCTATAAACATAATACTGGTGCATGCAACGCGGCTTAACTGCAGCCTTTACGCCTACAGGCAACAGGAATTCAATTGGAATAGTTGCAACAATATATAGCCCTCCGGGCTTTTCGAACATGATACGTACAGTACATCAATCAACATGTACGGTTTCAACTTAATGAAGTATACAGATTTGCGGCTATATGTGATTTAATGGAATAAATCATGCAATTTTACTTTTATGAACTTACTAGTGTTATGTTGATTAATCTAACACATTAGATTGTTGTTCAGTTAAAGAAATGCTATGTATGTAAAGAAAATTTAAAAGCGTACATGAACGTTCTACAAGAAAGTTGTATAATATATCACATACCACGCGCATCCCTATGACGTAGCGTAAGTTGACTCGCGGTATTACGTATACATTGCATTTTATAAGACACACATTTGTAACAATTTCTTTAGTACAATTAAATCTTTCTATCAAATCAGTTGTGTATTTTTCCATACCAACTAGCAATTTGTACTCGTAGCATATATCAATCAATGTTGGTGAACACACCAACAAACGTATCATATTTAGCGTATAACAAAACAGTGTGGTTCAGTCGTAACGTCTACATTTTAGATAGACACGTCATGCCAAGACCAAGTAAGTCGATTACAAATATATAATCGTCTTACTTGTTGATTGATTTTGTTAAAATCAAATATGTTTAAAATCCTTCATCGATTAACTAACTACATCAGTTTTTTAAAAAGCGATACGTTGCTTGTACAGAAGAATGCGATTAAGCAGTAACGAAAATATTTTTTTAACCGGTTCATTACCTATAAGAGTCGTCTTTATAAGTTCAAAATATATATTGACTTTTATAACAATATAAATGAAATTAACCACGTTATAAATATAACTACACAATTACACAGATCGTTTAAATGTATAACCACGCTAAATATTCTAACCAATATATGTTTACTTAATTCCTGATGATTGTTTTGTTTGTGTCCAGATGATTGTTATTGTCAAATAAATTCTACACATAAATTATTTATCATATATATTCATAATTTGATTTCGTTATTAACAATGTTGATAAAATAGTACCAAAATGTTCACAAAATAAATTCATTTGGCTAAGATTCGATCTGCCATTGGTACCTCTTTTTCACCAAAATTAAACAAATTCTGAATTCACGCTTGTTGCCACATAACAGTTTAAAAATAATAAGTAGTAACTAGACGAGGAAATGAAATTTTACTTAAACGATTACAGCAAACTTATAAAATCATAATCAGAGTAACCATTTTGAATATGCATTACTGCATTTGTATTTTTAATTTATAGGACATACCCTATAAATTACATCTTAAAGTATTTAAAACTCTCATATTTCCTTGATATTTCGCATTGTAATGCATTAAAGCAGTTGTTTACCAAAGAGATCCCGATATGGCCTATTTGAGTAAAATAAAGATCATTAATAAACTTCACTAAAATATAACAATTTGTGGACACCGAAAACAGCGTAAAATAATGAGAAAATCGGAAATCAAATAATTACAGTTTTTCACCGACAAGTAAGCCGACAGCTAAGTACTTCAGTTATATGCGCCAACGATTCGCTGATATCGATATAATATCGCAATATCGAGCCGACTTCATTTCACGGACAGAGGAGCTCGCAAATGAAGTTTCCACGGTCCAACGAACCCAAACCTATGGGTTTCATCCACCGTAACCGTTTTAGATGTGGATGCGGCAAATTTAGACGATGATGGGTATAAATAGTAATATGTTCAATATTTGACTAGTGTATAATTAAATACTTCGCATATTTAAAAAATAATCTACAAGAAAGCATTGTGTAAATATAATGAGTACAAATTAAAATAATAAAACATTAAAATGAATGGTATAAAGTAGTTTATTTATCTATTACAAAAACACGTTTTTGCAAGTAGTGAATTAAAAATATAATGAATTAATGAGTCTACGTTAGAAATTGCAAAGCTATATTAAGTATAACTAAAACCAAAATAGTCATCAGACGTGTCGAACGAGCCTAAACTAAGTAGACCTAATTGAGACTATATTCGGTCTCCTATAATGTTATTTTGTCATAAGGTTAATAATGCATGGATAAAAAGTATGTAAATTTTTTAGTATCAGATAGCTATGAAACTAAATAAAGTATATTTATTCTACTGCTATAGCAAGTCCATCAAAAATCACTAGAAAGCGTTTTTGATATCACCGTCATATTATTTGGAAATAAATGATTCGGTCTTTATTCGTAGCTCCTGTCTCCGTGATTCATATTGCTTCGCTCGCTGAATAACGCGTTTGAATCAGCATATCTGCCCATCAGACCGTTTTAACTTTTTTATTGGAGCTTTAAAGCGTTCACAATGTAAAAGCATTTTCGAAACCTATCGTAGCCATCAATGCTGCTTTATTTTGCAGAGTATTTGCATTACTTATGTATACCTAGTATAAAGCTTTTTGTACTCAGTTTTCTCTAGGCTATACAGACAGTTGCTCTTCAGAAGTAATAACATGAGACTTACTTTTTTATAGCTCTAAGCCAATAAACAGCTTGTTTCGGTTAATAACAAACAGTTACCATAGCCTACGTCTCAACGCAAGACTAAAGGCATCGATCGCGACTTTATCAGTTATAAAAGAGGAGAAACAGCGCTGCCAGCTTGTGCTGTGTCCCGCGGTCCACACTGACACTTTCATTGTGTTTTTGGAGGATATGCAGAGTTCCAAAAAAAGGTGTGCACACCGTGCACTCTGCAGGAGCACAACACAAGGTTCTGTAGTTGCGATCTTTTCTAAGATGGTACGACTCCGAAACTCACGGTATCTATCACGGTAATAGATACCGTGAGTTTGAGCGGTGTAAAATAACCTACTTACGTCCCTTAAATATTTTTTATGATAAGTGTTTTAATCTTCGATATAGTTATATGAATATTATTATTAACTGCGCAACATAAAGCATGTTGGACCACATGTTATGATTTAATTTCTCTTTACAAGACAAGACAACACCCGCACTAGGGAAAATTCTTGTACCGGAGCGGACAAACATTAAAACAATGGACACAAAGGACATCTAAACTAAGAACAATCATTAGTGGATCACACAATTTTTTGTTTCCCAAACCCAAAACATTCAGTACAGTGGCTAAAGCGACTATTTAAAACACTACGCCATTCGTGCAGTCATGATATTACCAATTGCACATTGCAATTGTAAAAAGTGTAAGAGGGTGTAATAATAATATAATTAACCTCTCGGTTAGACAGCACATTCTCTTTGCATTACTATATTTATGCAATAATACTACAGCAAACATAAACGTGAAACCATCCCTCGCTACGTTGGAATGGTTATTATTAAATCTACTATCTAAACCGCAATCACAAATGCTGATAGGTTGTTGCAGAAGAAGTATATAAAACCAAAGAAATTTGTAAAATTTGCATTGCAATAACTTCACTTTTGCTTACGAATCTGTAGCACCCTCTTAACTATTTATTTAGATTTTGATTAATGTACATTTTTATACGGCGGTACATCAGATATAGGGTGAGATTGTGGAGGGCAATCCATTTAAATAGTCATAAAACCGCTGAACGCGCATCCCGGTTACTATTTGTACATACGATAAATACATTAATTTTGCTACAAGAGCTTTTAGTTATAGTTATTATTATATTTACATCCAAATTAAATATAGGTCTGAAAACTGGAGACTATAATTAGGAGTCTTTATTTTTTTTTTTACATTGTGGAATGCTTTGGTACATACTCCTCCGCGGGGGCGGGCGGAGGAGCTATGTCGGACTCACCGGGGTAAAAGAAAGATGTTGAAAAGATAATGTCCCGGTAATACCGACTATACCTACCACGGTGTTCCTCGACAAAACCGCAATCGGCGGGACCGCGCGAATCATTTTCACATACAGTCGCGACCCCGCTGAGGTTTCGGCCCACCGTATGAAACGGCAGGCCACTGTACGATAAGACCTACCCTTTGGTCACCACTACTTTTAAAATCCCTACTGTCCCCCCTAGAGGGGAGACGGACACGACAGAGAGGCGCGCGTGGAAACACGCACGCCGTCTCTCGGACCTGGTGCTGAACGGATGGCGGGCAGGCCCACAAAGCCTGCCACCACCAGGTCAAACCTCAGGGTGGCTGGAGGTCATCTCGCGCCCTCCGGCGCTCGGTTCTGCGGTTGGGGAGAGGGTTTAAGCGCTCCCTCTCCCGCTCCACCGCCTCCTTGACGGAAATTACTTCCTCACAGAAGGAGACGACGGCGTTCCACGACCTCTCACTCCGGACCATGAACTGAACCACGACCGCGATCAATTCACGGCACTGCGATGCCCAGGCGGGACAGTCCGCCAAAGTGTGCAGCGCCGAGTCCTCAACAACGTCGCGGCAGTTGCCGCAATGGTGACAATCGGGCGTCTCTTGCCGGCCTATGCGACACAGGAACTGGCCGAAAGGTGAATGCGCCATGCCGTCTCTCCAGCCACTCCTCAAAAACGGGTCTTATCGCCACTATTGTGGCGTGCCCGATAATTATGAGACCTGCCAGAACTTGAATAACATGTTCACCAATATATCTGTTAGACATTATTGGGAAAAAAAGGTATGTTTTTAAATGTTTAACGTTTTTTTATTTAACATGACAATTTGAATTACTCTATATGATAGTATTCAAAAACATTAAATGAACTCAAGAAAAAACAAGATAGAATAAGATAGACAGTCTTTATTGTCTATAGGATATTAAAAAATTCCCAATATCTCCACCTAAATGTTGTCGGTCTACGACGGCCGTAGTAATCATTATTTTGTTGTCTTAAATGTTAAAGACATTGTTAGAAATTTTAGTGACTCAATTGCTTTTAGTAATGGTACATTAGCCAATTATTAGTTTATTTTATTCGAATTTATAGCAATTATTAGATGATAACAAAATACTTACTTTTTTGTCATAATGTGTTAAATATTTCTAGGCTTATCTTGTAATAAATCGTACAACGTGATTAATGCACTGATACATAAATGTGAATTAGTTCTTTATACCCAATCTTGCCATAAATATTGTGACAAGTTAAAATGTTCGTTTTTCTATAGCATAAAACATTTATTACTGTAATGTGTGTTGCTTTATATGCATTAATATAACAACATTAAAATATATGCAGTTCATTCAAAATGATCTCCATCGGCTTTAATACAGCCCTTAAAACGTTGAGGCCAGTTATCAATTCAACACGCACTCTCTCCATGGAATAATTCTTCACTGCAAATCTTACGGATTATTTTAGGGACTTCAAATTATCATGGCAAAACAGCAATACTCTCTAAAACTGACCATGAATCATAATCCAGCGGATTAAGATCGGGATATAAGATCGATAAGACCTAGATGACGGCCAGTCTTCACCTCTGATGAAATACGAAACTTTCGTTTTCAACCACGCTTGGGTGGCTAGTGGCTCTAAGGACTTTTCTTGGTTATGGAACATGGTGTTGTTAAGAGGCTTAACCACCTTCTTAAGAATCGTATCTTGATACACATGTGCCGATGATTTGACACCTTTTTCACAAAAATATGGCTCAGTCACTCCTTGATACCACCCACCAAACCAACATTGAAGTCGGATATTGTGCGCGTTGTTTTCTGCTGACTAATTGGGAAGCTTCTATAGAGCTATGAGCATAATCTTGGTCATTCTATTTGTTAAAACATTGCTCAATAGTTAAAATATTAGCGTCACTAAATAAAAAATTTCTGTGAATAAAAATTCTTAGTATTAGTTGATAGGTTCAGGCGTAGGGTAACCTATAAGACAAGAAAAAATATCCAATAAGTACACGGACACTCTTTTAAATCGTCATTTAATTGCAGTATTTTACAAATAGTATGTACGACGTATTGCAGCCATTATTATTATATATTACTGATTATCAAGAAGTAATATAAAAACAACAGTTAATCGAGTCAAACCAGAACAGTCTTTATTATAAATTTATTTATGTTGCTATCTTGTTCTTTTTGTGTCAAAATATTATTCGTACGTTTACCGTTAAATTAGATTATTCGGCATTATAGCGGGCATAATACAAGGGCACTTCGACAGATTTTCAGAGCAATTTTCAACCAATGTGACAGCGTCAGTTATTAATAAAATTCCTAAAACTTATATCGCTATGATGATGTGAGACAAATCTTGTCCGGTTAATAGCTATTCATCTCGGTTTTTTACCAAACAGACCGCCGCGCCGGATAAAACGTGAGACATGTATAAAAAGCTGAGTATATTTTATAAGCATACACTACATAGCTGGTTTTTGCATTACTATATGGATTCATTATTTGTTCAGCTGCTTGTATGACTAACCTTATCATTAGTGGATTTTAATGTCTTTTACGATTAGCGATGAGTATGTTAAGGATTGTCGTATTGTACTTTCTACAACTTATAACGCAAAATTAAAATTAATATAAATATTTAAATTTAAGTGATGGGCATATAAACAGAGGTAAATAAAATGTTGTAATTGTAGCGGCCAATCATATTCAATCGAATGGATTTTTATAACATTTTTAAAATGAGGTTTGGATATATATTTGTATACAACGTTTTGGAAGAATATGCAGTTACTTGTCGGACTATAAGAGACATACAAACTTATGGAAAGCCACGTTTACAAAGTTTTAACATAGATGTTTATTGGCATTGTCAAGTTACAGTGAATAGCATGTTCAATAATAAACAAATTTAATATTTTGGCATATTATAGAACTTTGTTCCGTAGATTTTAAGGGTGACTGTACGTAATTTAAATGACCTCTAAAGCTTTGCTGGGGATATTTCGAGATGATTTATAAGCCCTAACAATTTTATATTATTAATCTAAGGTCACGATGATTTAAGTTTAGATCGGCTCACTTTTTCCTGCCATAAACGGTTATCGCACGGTGCCACTATTTATCTTTTAAAACTTTATATTCAAGCACGTTGTACGTGATTTTATCGGCAAGTATTATGGGTTGCTAAGAGCCGCCGCCCACTTGCGTTGATCGACCACTCGTCGATATAGCGCACTCAGCTCTTATCGACTTTCATCGCTTACCACTTTACGGTGCAGCGCATTTGAATGACCCTTCACAAAAACAATGAGATTGTCAAACTGCCCAACAATGCAGTAATACTGATTAATATTCGGTTATCAGCTATTGAAAATTATCATTTAATATTAAGACATTTTCAAATTCGGGTCTCAACCTTACCTCGGGATAATGCTACAGCAGGGTTTCTTCAATACTCAAAATGCTTTTTTTATATTACAAAAATGGCCATCAAGACTGCAGCCAGCCTGATGGCTCCAGGCTTGATGGCCATGCTGTTATTGAGAGCTGTAAACGCTAGCAACACCAGAGACAAAACTCGCGCGTCGTTAATTCTTAAAAAAAGCTAGTTATTATGCGGCCAGCGGTAGTTGTTAATTGATCCTTCGGCTAACAGTATATAACCTTCTCAAGGAGTCTGAAATCTCTACTCACCGCAGAAGTATAACACAAGGTTGCTTGGCTGCAATCTTCTGCTCGGGCAGAGGTACTTGTCTTTTCCGGTAACTTCTTGAATTACGAATGCCCGAGTATAACATTTGATACTATTTATTTATCCTTAAAAGACTAACGGCTTATAAAGTTTTTAAAATATAAGCAAAAAGACATTTGCAATATCTTACTGCAAAAGTTTTTTGTGTTTATGTTTTCTATCTGAAGCTTAAGTGTAAAATAATAATTGCTCATTTTACCTGCAAATAAACCAAAATAATGGTTACTCAAGACATTATTTTGACTACAAAGGAACCATTAATTAATCAAATCATTAAGCATCAATTCTTGGACTAATAAAAAATTATCTAAAATTGACCATTCTGTATTTTATCGTCGAATACTCGCTCGTAGGTAAATATAAAATTCATGTATAACTCAGACATAAATTTTCATCGTTTCGCTATACTTACAACTTGTTACTTCCACTTAATTATCCACATATATGTACGTTCAAGTAGATATCGATACACAACGTCACAACCGATAACTATATTGTCGAAAATCGCAATTTTGTGACACCTCATAGCTCCTTCTAACGTACCTTTTTCCAGACGATTGCCTATCACCACCACTACCTGGGGGTAACATCTCTCTCTGTCTCACTCAAACGATCCCAAACGCTCTGTCCCCTTTCACCTCGCTATTTATGACTTATTAACTCCTCTAAGGTATCATGGCAACCGCTCCCACACTGCGCCGCCGATTTAATATAGAAAATTGTGAACTCAACCGGGAATATCAGTTAGGCAGTTTATTAAATTCTTCCGACTCATGCCAATTTAGTCTTTTAAGAGTTCATCAAGCTTAATTTGCAATATATTTAAGTTTGATTTTAACGCGCATCAGTAAATGAATCTTTGATTTTTTTTTTACTCCGTACGCGAATGTTTACTACTTTGTTGAAAAAAAAAGAAAATACAACGTTGGTAATAGCGATGACATATACCATCACTGACATCGTTATCACCTAAAATTATGAGATAGCAACATCGTTATTAAAATTATGATAAAATAAATATAACGCAGAAATTTGTATCACTTCAACCTTATTTGTACGTTTTCTTCTACGTTGACACTTGCAACCAAAACAAATAAAATTTAAAACTTGTATATCAAGTTATGTCTTGAAGAAATAAATATTTTAAATACCTAATTATAAACTCAATGTCATAAAGGCTAGCAAATTTTTATTATTAGCTAACACATAACAAAAATAGTATAGATTATATTTTTATATGATACTGAATTTGATCTGTATAAGATACGCGACGGCGCTTCGTAGAGAGCAGCGCGACGGGAGCGACAATCCGTATCCTCTAGCGCCAGATTGCGATGTTTGCCAACCGATCGCTCCTTGGGGACGCAACTCAACCAGTTTTCGCTCACAAAGCAATAAAATACCCCTAAACCCTCCAATATTTATTGAGAACTCGCTGATAGAAAATACCGAGCAGGTGAATTATTAGATTCGCAATTGCAGATTTGTGACATGAGTTTTTCTTGTTGTTACTCCAAAATATGTAACTGAGCAATATGATATTTATTGCATTTGTTCCGTAATTTATCAAAGTTTATACTTTACATTTTTTAACAAGTAGCTGGTCTACATTTTAATGGTATTATGTATTATGCAATACTTGCTTCGCCAAGTATACATACATATGTATATATATATATATATCATGTTGACTTTTTAAGTGAAACCTAAACAAACTTTTATGTTAAATCTAAAAATATCATGCATTATATATTTTTGTATTAATAATAAATCGTTAAGATGTTGCCAGTATTTTTAATTTTCTATCCGTATATTTGATTCGCATATTACGTTGTGACTTATTGACGTTTTCCTATATTTAAAAGAAGTTCCTACTGGAAGACGATTAACAAAAATTCTTGCAAGCCATAGACATAGACTATTTTTTAAGTTATCATATTTGGTACACAAACAAATTCATTATAAATAATTCAGTTACTACTTTCAGATTATTTTGGTTATTTATTAATAGAAATATTCTACTTAGCTCTACAGTCTTGTCTCACTATAATGTCGATCGCTACCAGCAGGCTATATTTGATTATTGAATAATTTAACAAAGAAATATGAGCTATACAGAATATTATACTTGCCTATTCATGAAGAGACCGACAGGGGAGTTCATAACTTATTTTATACTTGTGTATTTCAAAATCTGTTAAAAGTTTTAATAGTGTATGTATACTAACCAATAAAGATAGTGAAGAAGTGATATGAACTAGCATAATTGTTTAGTTACACAGTAGTACGTTAGTACAGTAGTAATTTAAGTAACCCAGCTATCTTGGTAAGCATCTGAAAATTGTTAGTGGTAATAAAATAAATCTATCGTCTTCGAAAACAGTAAAAGCAAGAACTGATACTGCTGTGCTTAATTCCTAATTGGTCCTATCTGTATATAGTTTAGTGTTGGTTATATTACCAACAAATAGCCAAAAGCGATTATTTTGAAGAAATATAAATATAGAGAGGAGCATTACAACAAACTTAATGTCTTCATGCCTTAATGATTATCTTGTAAAAAATAATTGTATCGAAAATTAATAAATTGATCAGGTAAATAGTAATAATAATAAACAAAAATGACACGGTGAATATAAAATACAAAATAAATGAGGAAAAGATAAATGTTGCCGTTGCTTCGGTAGAAATCAATATCTGCTGACGGCCATTGTTCTAGCCCTAGGTCATAGGAAAGAGAGCCGAATGTCCTGTTTCTCGTTCACCCTATCCAATACGCAATAATATCGACTGATGATACATAGCAACCAGTGAAATAAATAGCTATATATGTTAATGAGATTTCAGGTGAGCCGTGAACGGGCGGCGCCTGTGGGAGCCCCGCCCTCGGCTTTCATTGTCTTGCTCTAACCCACCCGAAATTGAATAAATTAATGCTAAATTTAATAACTCTATTAACGTTTTGTCGACGCAAACAACTCCTGACGTATAATAGTTGAAACATTTTCAGGGGCGGGTTCGTTATTAGATTAGATACGTTCAACGTTTCGAGGGGACGAAAAAGCTTTCCATACTGATTAATATCATGATACAAATAAAATGCTACACAAGATAAAAATTTTAATCTGATGTAAGAGATTTTGTTAGTAGGGTAGCAAATATTTCATAGCTTGTCATTACTTGTGAATTTTGGCTTTTATCGTTGGTAAAAGTGTTCTGTATACCATGTCAATAAGATCAGTGAAATTTGAGGCAACTACACTGCCGCCTATACTGCCGTGATAACGTTTTACTACGGTATTATATATTTTTTAAATTAAATATTATAACTCCCGCACTAGAAATAATTCCTGTGTCACGGGGGACTTTACAAACATACAAACAATCGACACAAAGAACACCCAGACTAGGCACAACCATTTGTGGATCACACATATTTTTGTCCCGTGTGGGATTCAAACCCACAACACTCGGCGCGGTGGTAGCAGCGCAGCGAGGCGACCACTTAAACCACTAAGCCATTATTGTGCAGTCAATTCAACGGTGGTTGAAATATAAATTAGCCACCCAGTAAATTGTGTGTACGTACATTTTCTCATTAATGAAAATCCGAGGTGAGATGTTGTCGTGGGAAAGATTCCACCTCTTAATATCAATGCTATTTCATTATTACCTCAAAATATTTGAAATACATAGAATTTCGTCATCAATGCAAATAAAATAACATTTAAATTACGAAAGTTATAAATAATTAGATAGTAAATTCAATACTTTTATACCATTCGATATGTATGTTCATAAATATTTATTTTAAGAATTATTTATTAAAGCCATAAAAACTGCCTACACCTAAAACATTCTACAAAATAGCAATAAAATACAAAGCTTATCTGCCGACGTAGCATGTGAGTGCTACGTCGGTAGCTACGTCAGCTACGAAATGTCTCAATTTTTCTAGTTAAGTAAAGATGGATTTTCAATCACCAAATAAATCTTAACTGATGAATAAATACATTCGACATGCTTTTCTAGTATTTGTATAGACGTTTATTCTGTATAGACGTTTTGTATAGACGTTTATTCCTAAGATAAGCTATCGACTTTAGTAAGACTTTAATTAAAAGTTTAGTTACGTAGCAGATTCGTGTAACAATTGGTTTGAGTTAGTTTTTCTTAGACGGTTATTTCGCTTTGCATAAATATACATGTTATCATGTTATCGCAAAAAAAACGTAATATATTTTATAATGGAATATAATAAATATTATCTTTTGCATATCTCATATGATATCTAAACCTCTGCTGATTTATAAAAGCACAACAACAGGAATGCTTAATTCGCGTAGGCTACTTTAATAAAAAGAACAAAGCTGGCGATTAATACCGTAATGATTTAAAACAGTCTCTGGCTTTGATATATTTCTTTTTAAACAACTTTCCTTTCGATAAGTTTCTCTCAAAGAATATATTTCATATTGGCTTTATTTTGCTCTATTTAAGTAAAGCATAAAACTATATCCTTATCTTTGACTTATGATGAAAAAAAAATCCTTTGAGTATATTTTCAAGCATATTGCTCATAATATATATCCACTTTATTATCTTTTAAGACTTGACAAGGACATTTACTATTTTGCTATTGCATTTATATTCGACTTTCAAGAATATTACATTTATTAAAAAATAACCTGTTTCAGTCACATTTAAGCATACAATTACTATAATACTTTAATGTTAATCGAATGGTAGTTTTCACTTTAATCAAGTCCTCAAGATATTCAAACTAATGATGTGGTTAGAAAAAAATATTATTTAATAATTACAATTCTTCCAAAATATTATTTATACACCCATAATATTTCGTTCCATATAAATACGTTTTCTTAGGATTGTCCACTTTCAAAATAACTAAATGTAGGGAGACTTTAATAAGTTTTTACGTAAAGTATACAAAACTCCAGAACAATCTGGTCAATATAGTGCCGCAAGGTAAGATAAACTTTATGGGTAGTATTACGGTGTTACTTCATTAATATCGACAAAGGCTTTTTAAAAAGTAGATAGATATACACTTATAGATTGTAAAATTATTAACATGAACACATTCAATTAGTATCCAGGCATTTAGAGCTATTGTTTTTCTATAGTATTTGTAGATATAATTTTGTTATAAATTTATAAAGGTAAAATTAATATTTTTAAACGATACATGATAGAATAGACTTTTAAATTTATATTTGCATATATTGATGACTGTTGATGAAAGAAAACAAAGACATAAACATTCAAACATGTCTTACCTGCAATAAATTCTTCCCAGTACACAGTAATTTTGTCCTATGTTTAATTTTACTACACACTTAGACACAAGAATAGTACTTAGATAAGTTAAGTTTACTAGTTAAAAACTATACTAGTCTAGTTATGTAAGATATTTATTTATAGATATGTTTTAATATTAATTTGATATGTTTTGTATTGATATTCTTTAGAGTGGTTGTTGTATTATATACAATTTACTCTAATTCAATACGTAAACATTGATATGTTTTAGAAAGATATGTAAGTCATATAGGGTTTCGAAGAAACAACCACAACTACGCTCCGGGGGAACATCACTCTTTAGGGAGACTTTAAAAATCACAGTTAAAGTAAACTTCGCGGTATGTGGTGTGAAACTATATCGGCTTGTTGTGATGCGTGTTGTGTTGGTACCAGCGATTCCACCCTTAAGAGTGATGCGCCCCCGGCGGGCGCGCCACGTGACTGCCGGCTTGCCTCAGCTTTGTGTTTACATCCATCCCCCCACTCGTCCCACTCCGCACCACCCCCGCTCCCATCCCCACTCGTCATATTGTTCGCAATTTTACACTTAAACAAGGAAACTTTATTCAATGGGACATTTTTATAAATAAAATGCCGTGAAATTATCTTAACTACCGCTCGTGTAGTTGGGTTTGGTGTGAAGGTAAAAAACAGCTCATCTAACTGTTGCACAAACTATTGACACAATGCTACAGATCAGATTACTTTTAAATAATACAAAGTCGTCTAAAGTTATTAATGGTGCCAATTCTGTTGTCACAAAATTCTCTTATCTTAGCTAAAAATCTCTAAAATTTAGTTTACTCCTGTCAAACGACATTTCGTATTCTAAAATCGCTAAAAGTGACAGGACTAAATTAAATTTTAGAGATTTTAGCTAAGATAAGAGAACTTTGTGACAACAGAATTGGCACCATTATACATAATTTAAAACGACTTAAAATGAGTGTTTATACACTGCGAATAAATTTGGTGGGTATAATTATAATGAATCTTTGTAAAGGAAAATAGGTGTACAAAATTTAAAATAAATGTAGGTAATAAATATTTTAAAACATATAATATACGTTTGCCATAATTAACGATATTTTTAAATTTGTATTTATTAAAACAAATGAGCTTTGCAGTTATTTTTATTGTTTTCTGTATTCTGTTATAGACATTGTTATGGACAACAAAACAATAAAGAGCGTTCAGAATCAAAGCGCGCAAATACTAAATATAATTTGGCGAGACCTTTGCTCGAGTGGAAACTGAGATAAGGGGATTGACGCCATAAAAACCGAATTACCTCCATGCTCAGTAAATTGAGAGAGGAAAATAATTTATCATAGTTAGAGCTAACGTATCACTTAGAGGGTTTATTTTTAACACTTACTATTAAATGGAGGACTTACGTTTTTGATGTATTCTTTCACAAATGACACATAAACCTAATTAAAATTAAAACTAGTAAACTATTTTTATACAAAATACTCTCAATTAGTCTCAACAAGAAACAAAACACTGTAACTACATGAAATTTTTTTCTCTTCGTTAATAGTGTGCTATTGTTACAACCAGCCAGTCTTTTTATTTTTACAGGTCCACATTGAAAATATAATATGCAGCAAATAATTGTTATGAAAGGCATAAGAGGCAAAGGCTTTTAGTGTAAATCAATTTAAGTTTTATCCAATATGAATTATTATTCATTAAATTACTTTATTAAACAATATTTAAGTACTACATACTTTACATTTAGTTAAAATCTGCACGAAGGACAACGCTATTCTAAAAAAAAAATATAGAATGCTCGTTCTAAATTCTAAAAGTCATAAGAAACCTAAGCTTCTCGTGCCATTTACGCATCGTCAAAATTTTAGTGACTATTTTTATTCTAATAGTGGAAAGTCGATTACAAATACAACTTACAATGTGAATATGTATGAATTCAAAATACGCCTTTTTTGTTAAAGAAATATATTCATATTGTCCCGTCATGGAAATCGTTTTAGTATTTTCTGCTATAATAAAATTGTTTTCTACGAAAACATTTATTTAATTCTGTCTGTGTAGATGTATGTTAATGTGTGTAAAAGGTTTATTATAATATTTATGTTCACCATTTTAGAGTAATAAATAAGCTGAACTATTCATATTGCATTACATTTAATGGAGGTTCATTCGATTAGATTTTTCTTACATGGTTGTTGAGTCCATCTAATTAAAATCAACGTTGAGTCGGAGTTTTAATACAGTTTAAGATTATTATATATAGTTTAAGATTAGAATTTACTAAATTAAAAACAACTAGATTATGCTCGCGGCTTCGCTCACATAAGTGTAGATTAAGTTAGGTTAATAACAGTTGCCCTGTCAACATAATTGCGAAATTTTATGAGGATCGGTCGAGGAGTTAAGGCTTCAAAACGTAACAAACAAACAAATTCACATTCGCATTTATAATATTAATTAGGATTGGAAAATATAACAAACCAAAATATAATGCCAGAAATACAATATTAATAAAATATATAAATCAGGCATTAAAACATAGTTTGAATCGCTTTAAATTATACCATATTCCACGGTAGATGTTACCGACTAAAAGCTCAGTTATATCTGATAGGTGCACAATTGTGCGACTAATGGCTTTCCTCCATTAACGACAAATTTAAATCATGGTGTCTGGCACGCAATGAACGTAATTGTCGTACGGCACGGTTCAAATGACAGTTATCTATTTATCCACACTATTGTATAAAAGCTGTTAATTTTATTCTGTTACAGGAGCAGCGATATCCTAGTAGGAAACCGTTTCAAGTTAGATTGCAATACTTTAACCTTACGAAATTATGTCCATTTTTAATAGTTATCCTATCGTTGGAATGGCAGACATATTTGAAAACCTATTTGTCTGACAGCCGCAACTCAATAGATTAATTTTATCGTTCTCTTTAACGGTAAAAGAAAACATTGTGAGGAAACTTGCTTATATGAGAGTTCTTCATAATGGTGTCACAGATATGTGAATTCTGCTAACCACCACTGGGCCAGCGTGTCAGACAATGGCGTAACCCTTCTTACACTTAGAACCAGCTCGTGCCCAGCAGTGGGGCAGTTCATATACAGGACTGATAATATTACCTATATTATTACCATAAATGTCGAATATTGCCGTCTGTTTACGCGAATGTTATTCATTGAAATTACCTTGCTTTTCAGCAACCGAAACGTTGGGGAAAGTGTAAACCAAAAATAAATAGATTTAATAGTTTAATTAATTGTATTAGCTTATAAATTAGTAAAATAAAATCAATAGTAGTAGTAGAGTCATATTTTCAAAATTTTGTAAGCAGTTATAAATAAACAACGCGATAAAATCCGTATATAGTAGTTTAATTTCAATCAATGTCGAAGCTAAGCAAGACTGTAAGACTGTGTGTAAGACTTATACCAGTCAAGTAAATGATGTATAATTATAGAATCTGCTAACGATCGATTAGGTCACATAGGTACAGCCTAATCAAGCGGTTAGTTGCTATTTACCTCGCATGTATGGTTTCAGAACCCCTTGCTCGATTGCTTTAGTGTGTGCTGCGTGCTATGTTATCATTTGTCTACATTAACTTTTATAATAATAAGCACAAAAACACATCTATGTCAATGTTTTATGAACGGTAAGATGGCGTGACCACGCCAGATTTTCGAATATTATGTGAATATATTTTATACTTGCATAGAAAAATTCTACTATCATAAAATTTCAAAATAAACATAAAGGAAGTGGTCCCGCTATTTTGATATCAAAATGGCGGGACTACTATTCAGTTAGTGAAAAACACATGGTGTGATCTTAAACTGAACGCATCAAATTTTAATGCGATATAGTACGACTACGTTTTAATCGTTATTATACTTGTTTTTTAATTATCCTTGTATATTTTTGGTTAATCTGACGGACCTAAAACATCCAGGTCAAACTATACAGTAAGAAATAAAAAGTGTATTTACGGAAACATGGATTACGTCGGTAGCGCAGCGGTAATTAATAGGACTGTTGAACATGAGGTTTCGGGTTCGATCACCAGGTCGGGCAAAATGGTTTTTCTGTCACGAAATTGTCAGTACAGCAGTACGGAGTCTGGAAATGTGCCCGAGTGAAGACAATAGGCTAGCTATTACATAGGACTTAAAACTGAGGCTAGTAAAATTCAATTCAATTTATTTATTTCTCTCACAAGGTACATACAGTTGTTTTTATTACAAAGTGTCACAAAATACAGAGGGGTAAATTTAACAATGTTATATAATGATAAATAATAATATGTAATCCAATTCTGCGAAGGCTAAGAGCGTGAGGCCATGTACATAATAATATGTATTTTTACAGTGATAACAGTTTATTTAGTTATTTTACTAAATATCTGTTAATATAGTCGTATCCTTGATCCTACCTAACAAAAACTATTCATTTTAACGTTCAATTTTTTACTTAGCAATCTTGAGCTTAGTAATATAATAATAATAACCTAATAATTTTTGTTTGTATCTGAAAGCGAAACGCTTGCAATAATTTAAAGCGTAGACTTAGGTATATGTTGCAATTGTTTCGATTTAAATGCAGGCAAAGTAATCATGCCTGTATTGGTAAATCCGACATGTTAATAAACTATATCTGACTATAGTTACATGGTAGTTACTTATTGATATCATAAAAGCAGTTTGAAACGTGTTTCAATATTATAAATAATGATAAAATTCGCATAAACTTATTTAATTTAAACGTAACATTCGCGTAAACATAAGATAATATTATAAAATCTAACATGCTTGCGGTAACACTTTTACTACGCCAGCAAAACCCCATGACATTCTAAATGTTTTTTAATTAATGAAATTCGAAACAGTAGCAGTAGCCATAATATCGGCCCGTACTGATTAAAGTCGAGATTACAAGCGCAACCCTTTTTTGCATCATGCTGCGTTGACAAATATTCAAATTTTGTTGGATATAATTCAATTTGAAGCTAGAGCCCTGTTTTTTTAACGAAAGAAGAAAGTCTTGCTGGTTCCTTCCGTTTCGCTTTTCAATGCGAACAAAGGGTAGACTACACGCTTCACAAATTTATTAAATAAACAGTAAGTTTTATTCATTTCGGTTTTCTATGTTATTATAATTATTCTATTTCAGTCTTACTGGAATGGCACTCGAAATCTTATAGGCTCCAGTCTAACTTTTTACTAATAACACAGTACCTCGATGGTGGCAGCAGTAATTTGACTACTGAGTATAGGTCTTACGTCCGATTCCCGGATCAGATAATTTTTATTGGAATTTTCTAAAGAAAATTTCTCAGTAGTAATACGAAGTCTTGACCTGTGCTCGACAAACGGCAATGGGCCTCCCCCCTGTTGCATGAAAGCTAAAACATCGCTGGTATAGTATGGGGGCAATACACCTATGTTTTCTAAATATACCTGAGGATATATAGAGTACATATGTATGCTATTATAAAATTAGAAGATTATTCTGATCGTAATACAGGTGATAGGTGTGTAGTGAAAATTACGATTGCGTGTTCAGAATGCTTGTTTATTTGATCATCATGAGAGTATTTATAATTCAATACTAAGCATGTTTATATATACACACATGTAAACAGAAATGATATAATCATTCAGCACAATTGAGTTACACAATTGAGGTCGTAAGTACATCTAAAATATTGAGGTGACATAGTTGCTATGTGCCTAGGTGTATTCGTCTTCTCAAGCATTGATAACTCACACCTTGTCTCATCCTTGTATTGTTGGTCTATTGAATCTGCCTTTCGCTTACTACGTGCCAGGCTGCTGCTACGTCCTGTAATAATCCTGACTGGATGGCTGCCGTGGTGATTTAAACGGTCGCGTCGCTTCTCCGCTACTATCGTGCCGAGTGTTGTGGGTTCGATCTCCACACGGGAGAAACATTTGTGTGATCCACAAATATGTAGTATGCGTGTTACTTTGGATCGTCATTTGAATGTTCGTAAAATGCTCTGCGACGCATTCCTAGTGTATTTCACAAAAATCTAGAATCCCCAACTTAATGCTAACATCGGGGGTGTTGTTATCGAATACTCAATTTATTAGATACTGCTTTACACAATGAACCTGACTGAATCCATAATTTGTACATATATTTAAGTATAATGCATGGTCTTCACATGATCTGACCAAGATTATGTCTGGACTTTAAAAGAGACTGTGAGTTTTTTTCGGCCTTTCTTCTCAGAGTAGTCAGATACAAAACGCCGGCCTTATCTAGTTTTAAAATATGATTGACATGTAAAAGTGTTTCTACAAACCTACTTACAGAAATAAATCATTATTATCATTATTATTATTATTATAAATTATGGATTCAGTCGGGCCCTGCATTGTAGGCAACCATTATAACCATTACCGTCACCAAATTAATTTTTTTCCGGTTTTTAATATACATATATGAAATAAAATGAATTGTCGATCGTACATCCCATACAATACAATCATAAAAATTTAAATCCCATACATAATAGGAAATCTACTTGACCGATATTTTAGGAACATATAAAAGCAATTCACGACTTTGTTAATTTTCCATAATTTATTTTGCTTATATGCTAGAAAAATCAACTCCCTACACTAGGGGTGAATGCCTATGTTGCTAAAGTCTCCATACATTAAAAACATTAAAACAACAGACACAAAAGCATCCCCAAACTCGGCATAATTACTGTATGTGTGTGTATCACATGTTTGTTAGTCTTTGTCGGTATTGAACCTACACTACCTACTTGATGCAAAGGCAAACCACTATCAATACACCATCCATACATTTGAACTAAGTAGAATTTGCACACTACTCCGATGCGTAGTGTGCAAATTCAGTCGATACCCCCAGGGTTGACAATACTCAAGTTTTAAATACATCGATACATTACTTATAAATACATCGAAATCAGTTCAACTTACTAATATTATAAAGAGAAAAGATTAAATATTTTGTTTTTTGTTTGTAAAGGTTTAACCAATATTAAAATTCTTTCACCATTAGGAAGCTATATTATTAGCGACAATAAACATAGGCTATATTTGTTTTTAAATACTGTTAATACGCGAGCGAGCAAAAGCTCGTGCGTTTATAATAAGAATCATATGTATTGATTACCATATCAGTACATTATTATATCGATATCGTGAACATTGCATCGTTCATGTCAATAAAAATAATGACAGTGGCATGTCAATAAATAATTATTTTTCTCTTATCACAGGTGTTTTCCAACATATTATTTTAGAAAATACCTGGTCCTTTGGGAGAGGCCGACACAGAAACATAGGTCCAACGTGAAGAGACCCTTCGAGAATTTATTCAAAGGTGGGATGGAACACCTACAGCAGCACTAGCTGCAGCAGGCGTAGGACTATTGCTACGTATGGATTCATATGTGTATATGGGCAATAGGTATGGGTGTTTGATGGACCGGTGTATTGCTAACTATGGATGAAACACAGCGTCTGCCCTGAATACTCTAATAGCATCAATGCAATGGGCAGACGGTGACTCGCCACCTCACTAGATGGGCGCCCTGAATAGCCACCATAGGCATACAAGCCAGCAGCAGAGGGCAACCCTGGTGCGAGTGGCTAGAGGTGATGAGCGGTGCAGCGCGGGTTTTACCACCACGGGTCTCGTGACAACGGAGACCCGGAGCGGGTTTCTCCGTAGTTATGCCCTTCAAAATGACGCTTCCACTCCGAAGCATATAGCTCTAGCGGGCCCCTGTGACCGGCCGACCAAGGCCAGCCAGAGTTGAGAGTCCCACGGGTGCTCTTGAAGTTCCATCTCAGTCAACCAGTAACAACAAGCAGGGACGACTCAAATGTTTTTTTTTTTCTCATGACACCGCTAAGTGCTTATAACGGACCTGATGGAAAGCCCAATTACAGTCCAGAGACAGTGACGACGAGGAGAAGATAGATGTCTTCTATTCGTCGTCAGTGTCAAGCCGGTCTGACCAGATGCTTCTTCACACTACGTTTGAAGGACCCAATGTCATAGAAGGGAGGGAATACTTGAGCCGGAAAACTGTTCCAAAGTTGTATGGTATGGCATAAAAAGGAATTGCTGAACCTTTTGGTGCGAGACGGGATTGTGCTAACCGTCAATCGGTGATTACGAAGACCGGCACGTGTGGTTCTCAAAAGGAAGGGGGAAGGTGGGATGAGGTCAAATAACTCTTACTCCCTGCGGTTTGTGCGCTTTTATTTAACTTGGTGATACATTTTTTGTTTATATCACAAGGCGAAGGTGATAGTTTAAAAGCTAGTGTACTGTGCCCTCCGATATCGCGTTAGTCTCATGATGAGATAACGATTGTCCCAGAGGGGTTAATTATTTTTATTATTATGACACACAAGTATGTATGTTTTTGTATGGCGTAGTGGTTTTAAATGTTCACCTTGCCCTTGCCATTGCACACTGTGCCCAGTATTATGCGTTCGATCCCTACACGGTACATAAATTAGTGTGCTCCACAAATAGTTGTTCCGTGTCTGGGTGTTCTATGTTTCCGTTGTTTAAATGTGTGTAAAGTACCCCGCGACACAGAAAATATTCCTACTGCGGGAACAAACATGTATACGAACTGAACAACGAAAAATAATTGTGCTTGTGTGTGAAGGTTTGCCTAATAAAAGATGCATTGACACGGACTCGTAAAAAATATGATCAAGCACTTACGTTATGAATTTGTGACTCATTAGTACATTTTATTTTTGTCACACCTAAAAACCTGTTTCACGTTTTATAAGTTATACCATAGACACAAATGATATGTCGAAAACATGCATTTTATTTACAAGATGCTTATATCATAAGCGTAAAAAGGAAGATCAAAACATAATAATAAATGTTGTTGTAGACATCTACCTAACATTTGAATAGAAAATGCTCAAAGAGAAAGTTTATCTATCGATCGTCTCTAATTAGGCAGACAGTTTATACAAAATAAATCGGCGTTCAGTATATGAGAAGTATAACGAGGCTATAATCCTGTGCTGCTTTCCAACAGTTTCCACCGATGCAAAGCCTCTTATGTACCTTAAGCTGGTCTAATTGGTACTCTTTGAGAGATCATAATATCACTACAAATTGCCTCGTTAGTACGTTCTCCTTTACTTATAATATATACTCCATTTTACCGCTATTTGTGCTAAATTGTTCAGGTATAATTTATTTACTTTAAAAATATATAGTTTAAAAATATTCTTTTACATCTTTTTTGTTTTACTTGTTAGGTTTTTGTAATTATAATCAATTGTTAGTTAACTTACACGCGTATACAAAAATATCGATTTTAACAATGGATAGTGAGTCAAAATCCTTCAAGATTTATCTCGACTAGAAATAAAAGCTTGTAATAAAATATGGATATTTTTTTATATTTACGCGTTTGTAATTAGAATAAATGATAGTAAATACTTTGATATAGATTCTGCTTCTGACGAGTAAGTTTGTATTAATTGTTTTAGATATCATTATAAATTCTAACTAACTAATTTTAAAAATGCTTGTTACTTAATTATGATCACACGGATTTGGACGAGACTTAGCATACAGACAGGCCATATCCTGAATTAACACATAGCATACTTTTATGCCGATACGTACCCGGAGGATTCATGCAAGCAAAGCTTCGGACAGAAACTGGTTAACTTATAATTAACTGCCGCACTAAAATCTCACTTGGCAAATGTCATATAAAATATAATGTTGCTGAATAAATATTACCTACAAAATTTCTAGCATAGAGCAAATAACCAGTACATTTTAACGTCTAATAAGTATCAATTAATTGATCTCAGATAATTTGTAGATTTGTAATAACAGCACCCACGTTGTATAGGTTTGGTGTTATAGATACATACTTCTGCTGTACATAAGGTCTCGGATTAGTACCGAATGTGACACTGTGCCCGATACAAGGTTTTAGGCTCACCCCCTATGACGTGGAACCAAAAATCATTGCTGGCAAATCCACATAAGGTAAGGTAAGGTAGTAAGAGGTGTAATACATTCACCTCTTACTACCCTTATGTGGATAAAGGCATGACTGAAGGAAATAATCGTTCATATTTATTTTACTGAATTTACTGAATTTATATCTATACAAGTTTAACACACCACACATATCCCGAAGTTTTGTTCAACTCATAACAACTTAATGTAGGGTTGTTATCAAAATAACGACAAAAGATTAAATTAATGGTAATTGAAACCGTGCTTATTAAGAGTTATTACTTTCATAACTAGCGGTGAATGGGTGCTTATTCATCGCCGACAGAGGGCCTGCGGACAAATCATTAATATGAACCGGTATTCATCACCATGGAGGCATTGAGACTCAATGCTATCCGAAAATAATCTCAGTAGGGTTCGGTAGAAAAATACTCGAGGATCGGAGGGGTGCGGGGTGCGGAACAACGGGCTCGTTACGCCAGTTCCGCCGGATGTCGCCTCGTGATGCATTGTCGACGCCTTCGGAGGGTGGACATCCATGTTTGTATTTTTATCATAAACATTAATATGCTCATTCGAGTGCTTTCTTCACTTATTACGATATGTCGTTCGTTACTAATTAGTCGCTTCTTTATAAATCATTTATTATTATTTTTAATCACTCTTAGTATTTCTCGTATCTCTAGTTTTAATATTTGTATAATCTCCAATAATATAGGCCTTCGCAGTAACATGTCCTGTTGTTCTCTTGACCAGAGCTAGGACCCCGGGGCCCAGGCACAATTTTTGAAGTGAAACTTCTTTAGGCGCGTTGAGCACTTTTTGGGTGAACAAAAATCATGGAACTCGCGTCATCTTTACCGAACGCTTTCCGTGAGCTATATGTATACTGTGCATAAATGTGTACTTTTTGGGTGAACAAAAAGCGTGAAACTCGCTTCATCGTCACCGCACGCTAGTTACTTAGTTTTCACTTCTATCGGCAGTCCCCAAAGACTGCCCCGCATGTTTTTTTTTATTCTGCTTGTTTGCCAGCTGGTTGATGAGATGAGAAAATATAAAGAAACTTAATCTAATATAGGTATTAGTAAAATCGTGTCCTGATATCGTAATAGATAGAGTAATTCTATGTATTTAACTTAATATAATTTAGTTTTTAATAATTTGTTTTCTTTTAATATAGCATAAGTCATTGTTAATAAGTCACTAAGTCTTTGTCGGCAATCGAGCCAATTGTTAAATTGTCATTAGGTAATAAGCGTATTGGGTACCCACAGGACAGGTTTATACCTAGTGTGGGGCCATCGGGTATTTTTAAGCTTTGTAAACCTTTTTGATAATAAACTATTTTTATTTTTATTTTATTTTTTATTTAATTTTAAAATTCATGTAATTCATTTTAAGCATTTCAGTTTTCTCGCCGAATGATCAAAAGACATGCATTCCTAGTTTAAACATATTTTACCTTTTACATTTGAATGATCTCAAATACACAATATGAACAATTTTATTTTATCGTTATATTTAACATTAACTACATAATGTAAAGTAAAAGCATACCTTATAAATGTTCATAAATGGTTAGTTCGACGGGAAAATATTAATAATGGTTCAATATCAGTAAAAAGAAAATGTGCTTCAAAACCATGCTATGCTATCAATTACTAATTTTGTCTTTATTAATAAACTATATCTAAAAACGTGACGCATTTTATAAATTGAAAACAAAATCACAATCATCCTTTATTTATGACTTTTGCATAGGTATATTTACTCGTTAAAGTAAGCGTTTTTAGCCATATAAACCTATAACTTCGAAATCGAAATTAAAATAGTCTAGCCTAGTACCTACCGACTATTATTTCTAATCTATCGATGTTTATCAATATCAATTACTCAAAGTACATATATATTTAAGCTCTCAACAATTTATTGTCATAATAAAAAAGATCTCTCAATTTCAATTTGAACATGATTGTACGTGGAAATAATAATGACGTCACAAATAATTACAAGTGCTCAACGCGTCACCAGCTGTCCACGGTATGGGAAAGTAATAATGCGGATGCAGCGGAGGTGTCTTTTCGGTCCAAGCCCCTCGGGAAATCACGGTAATCCGCGGCGCGTCGGCTAAATCTCTGTCGAACGACACGTAGTGATGCGACCATGACACATTATAATTGATATTTACTCTCATATTTTGCTCAAATTATTTTAAAATAGATTTTGCCCGTTGTGCTCGCGTAAATATAGGTTGTGCCAATTTTCTATCACTCGGCAATAGTCGTTTTTCCTGGATGAAAGGTAACCTATGTGCCTTTTTGTACCTGACGATATGTATGCGAAATTTTTTGACTATCGGTCGAACAGTTAACGCGTGAAAGCATAACAAACAAATAAACAAGCTTACAAACTGACATTCACATTTATAATATTACTAGTTTGGATATTAATGTTTGTAACTAATCATTGCTACTGAAAAAAATCTGCAAATAAGTTCATGCAGTAATATACTTATAATCATTAAACCAAACATAAAAATTGTGTGACTTGTTAAACATTAGATTCAATAACTTAATACAAGGTTTTCACGACACGAACAGCTAAAACCGACGAGGTGCTCGTCGGTTTTAGCTGTTACATATAAACAATACCTTGAGAGAGAGAAAACATAAAAATGTCTGACTGTTAGTAGTAGTAGCGAAGCCTCGACTTCTTCAATGATTTTAGGTAGGTATACGTTTGCGTTGCATAATTTTTATAAGTCAAGTGTACACCTAATTAGCTTAGTTGCTGTAATTCCCGTTTTCAATTAGGTACCTATAACGTCTTCCTCGTCGAAAATTATTCCACAATTTAGAAAAAAAACATGCATTGGGCATTACATATACTTATACATACAAAAAATGGCATTTTACAATTTCAAAAAATATGTGTAATTCTAAGAACTCTTTGATCTAAAATGGTTTCTTCCTCATCTCTAGTTAAACTGCGGCTGAATCCAGAGATCGCAGTGAATGGGCTCTGATGAATCATGCCCGTTCACGTGGAACGATGTACCACGCATTAGAGCCCCGATACACCAGCTACCACTCTATAGAAGGGGCTTAAACATGTTATGGTCTACGTTATCCCTCTTATTCAATGTTGTGAAAAAAACAACATACTTTTTTGTTGTAATAATGTGGCCTTGACTTGCATTACAACTTTAAATATTTACGTAATAGCAATGGTTTTTCATCTTTGCAATATTTATTATATTTTTCACCTGTAATAAAAATTTTGTTTGATTAACCTACTGACATATTGACATTTGAAATTTTTTAGGTTTTATCGTGACCCTTATTCCATAGTTTGTAACACTCTTCTTATAAAGAACATTACTTGCTACAGTTTTCTTTTCATCATTTTTATTTTCCGAAAAATTGAGGTAATTAAACTCTCCAACGTCAATGTGTCAACGTCACTTATAGTAACATTGCGGGGGCTAGAGCAGGCTTCGCTTCCCGGGCCTCATAACCGAAATGACAATTATCGAGTAGGAAACGACGGCCAGACTCATAAGTCTTCATTACTCGTTCCCCGGCAAGTTGCTGGCTCGGTGAAACTTTGATGAGTCGATACTGAACAAGCTTAAGACGATCCCTGTCTTCAGTAACGATCTACCCTTACAACTTTATGCTTCCTTTGCATTTCAAACTGAAGCTCATATCGCGTATTATTTTAAGTTTTTAAAACTACAAAGGCAAGGCTTTTGAAATTTTATAATATAAAAATCTACTTTTAAACATCTTAAATAAGTTCTATAAATTTCTATGACTATCCTTGCCACTACTAGTAATATACTAGTGATATATAAAATTTATATGTTTACCATTCTATTTTATTTACCGCCGAAATTGCAAGGAATCTTGTATGTAGATCGCTAAGACTCGTGTTATGTCTTCCATGGCCTACAAGAAGCATTTTGTGATATTCCTGTAACTATGGTTTTGCTTTTAATTTGTTAATTAAGCTTAACACAAAATAACCACTTTTAGTAACCTATTGAATAGATTTATATCCAATTCTGTTACATATATCACACAATATATCGTTTGCACAGGCCTATAATAGTTATACGTATAGACGTAGAACTGTATTATAGTCCAAATATTTATGTAAGACGCAACTAAAACGTAAATACACTCAAAACGGTTTGTCCCTACAAATATCGAAACAAGCAATATATTAAAATTACTTAATATGGTATCTGAAAGTACCTATTTTACATTTGAGAACTATTGAACCTAATATTTGTTGAAATATTTGTTTCCTAAGCGTTTTCTATCTGTTATAAAAGCAAAGTTAGAATTTCAGTAGTCTCATTAAAAGTGACGTATCATTAGGGAACGCGCGACAGAGACAGACATATAATGTTACCCATTATGATCACCCGGTCTATGGATATTAATTACTCCGCAGATATTAAGTATTTAAATTCTATGTTTACTTTGTTTAAAATCCACTTTTAACGAAGTACTCATAAAAATTAAATACATTAAAGTCGTATAATAAAATGCTGACTGGAGGTTTAGTACAGATTTAATTGCGATTTCATTTATATGAATATTAAAGTTATAAAAAAGTAAATCCGCATAAGTAAAATATAAAATATTGTTTTTAATATTGAATCAAAAGGAGCACATATTTGAAGGATGTGCTATGTTTTAAAATGTCCTACATTTGAAAAAATGAAATGCAATCGTAGGATTTAGCAATTAATTTATTCAAATATTGGTAAGAAGAGTTCTGAAAGCTTTTCGTTAGCTATACAGTATACTCGCCAGACATATTGTCGATCGGTGTTATTTTTTCTGGTGAATACAAATAACGATGCCCCGCGGTAGTTGATTGCAGCTGCAAACTTCATGCAAGAATTTCAATTTCAATGTGGAACATCCGTGTAAACGTAGCACATATACACTTTTTATTAAAATAATATATCAGAAAAGCTGTTGGTGCCAGATATAATAAAACGAAAACTAATACTTAAACGAAATGAAATACTTAAACGTTGTATGATAATAAATATTAAAAGCATTGTATGACAGTGAAATAGGTTTTATTGTCTTTTGTATTTTAAAATATTTATCAAACAAAGACAACAAAAAATATTAACAATACTTTTGCCTGACTATGATTGCACGGAAGACGCAGTGGTTTAAATGACCATGTCCCTGCCAATGTATCAAATCACACTAGCCACTGTCATTGTGCCAAGTGAGTTGTATTGTAACAATAAAGCATTTATATATGGGTTCGGTCCCCCATACGGTATATCAATGTATGCGATTCACAAATAGTTGTTTCGATTTTAAGAGATTCATTCATTCAGTGATGCTCAATATCGTTTCCTAAACAAAAATGGCAAAACAGTATACAAATCTTTTTAGTTGTACTTCACATGTGGCTGGTTACGATATCGCTAAAAAGTTTTTTTTTTATTAGACCTCTATTTTACGTGAAATCATTCCTCTGTCACGGGGGAATTTGCAAACATTTAAATAACAGACACAAAGAACACCCAATCTCGGCGCAACTATTTGTCTAATAATGTGCATTACATAATAATATATGTTTGTCCTGTGTGGGAATCAAACCCATAAAACTCGGTGAAGGGAGCGTGCCAAAGCGGCCACTTAAACCACTAAAAACATTTCACAATAGAAGCACTGTTACTCGCCACTTTCAAATGTTTTTCTGTCTACGAAAGGTGTGTTACTGTTGATAAACTTCGGTACATTACGAAGAAATACTGTAAAAAGGACAAAAGCGGCACAAACATGTAAATAAGCTAATGCAGTGTCTGGAAAAGTAGGATAATATTGGTTCAAGCGTTTTCAATCAGGAAATGATAGTTCTAATGCAGTTTGCTCAGTTCGACCTGATAGAAATAAAGTCGGAATGCCATTTGTTAAAAAGCGGAACAAGATCAGAATATTAGTAGATAAAACATTGCTAATTACAAAGTTAGATCTATTAGTGCCACACGGCACTGAAAGAAATCTCTTATACCATGTACTCATTTGCAATTTCCTAATAATCTTAGAATACCAGACATAATTAAAAATCTATTGTATATAAACCGCGGCGGTGTTGACCACCGGTGCGCCTCCTTTGTTTAAAAGGTTAAAATATTATGAAAATTAACTGTTTTAAAAAGTCTGATCACAGGTGAAGTGAAGTGGATCACTTACGACAAGAACGTGCGGAAAAGATCATGATCAAAGTACATACAAGCTCCACTAACTTTTGTGAATCCCGGATTAATGCGCAATAAGGTAATGTTGGGTGTACGGTGGGACCGGAAGGGCATCGTTCATTATGAGTTTTACCGCCGGGCTTTAGCCATCAATTCTGATCTCTACTGCCAACATCTGATGAGACTAAAGCAAACATTAAGAAAATCCGGCGAAATTGATAAACAGAAAAGGTGTATTTTTTATTATTACGCAAAAACACATACATCTTTAGTCACTCAGTAAATCTTGTGTACAGAATGTATCATCACTAAGACTGAAAATTTATTGATATTAAACAATCATAATATTATGAGGTTAGATTTCTTATGTACCACGTGGTACATAAGAAATCATGTAATTAATAACATGGATTTACAAACATACACTACACGTGAAAGAGCTGGGAACTGTTATTGCATCTACCATGTATCAATGAGAGTCTTAAGTTTTCAGAGCTCTTTGGGTTATAATAATAGTTATACATAATATCAGCCCTGTATATACACTGCTGAGCACGGGTCTCTTCTATAGAAAGGGCTAGAGTAGGCCCTAGACCACCATGGCAGGCATCAAAGCATTCCACCAAGTTAAAAATACGGCCAAAGACCTCCATCGTGGCCTAGTGCGGCTTTGCAGATTTCACATAATTATCTTCAAGAACATTACGGAGAAATCTCAGGCATGCAAGCGTCTTTACGGTGTCTTTTCACCGTTAAAGCAAGCGTTAAATAACTAGAAATACGTACGTACATTACTTCGAAAAGGCAGATGTATGTGCCTTGGAATTAAAGTCAACACCACTGCATGGCAGCCCAAAGAACTCCAAACATGACTAATGTTTCATGTCTTTAGGTAGTGTGAGATTAATATCAAAAGAGGACTGTCCAAACTATATAATATAAGCAGATATAATATATTCTATCACATACACACATCACCATCTAGCCCAAACTAACCAGAGCTTGTATTATGAGTACTAGACAATGGATAAACATACATATATATACTTTTTTTTTGTAAATACATACATATTATACGTAGAAACACCCAGACGAAGTCAAACATCCATGTTCGTGCATGGCAATTGCTCAACAAAAAACAAAGTATTTGGACAAATATTGTAACAATAAGAAATAAAAAATAAAAGCTATCTAATATATAGGTATACGTTATTATAATTAAATGAAATTAAACTTAATAAAATGTTTTATTTTGCATAGAAAATGCGATACCTATTTTAGACCTTATATTATTATGTACCAGACACGATCTATACAAAATTATATTGGTCTGTTATGTAACACTGCAGTATTGAAACAGTTTATATGCAATTTGAATGAAATCCCTCGCTAAACCGAAGTTCACACACATCAGCATTCGTAACGCGTATCCATCATTATCATATTGAGGGAACATTCGAAATGCGGAAGCGGGTGAAGCGGGCACAGCCGGGAGGCGCAACGATATTGCTGTTTGCCTTCGACAAATATTTGGCCGCTCGGCCGCCCGCCCCGCTACTTACTGGAGTTAAATCAATATTTAAATAATTTCAAACTTTGATTAATTTGCAGATATACTGTTTACAATGATGTCGTCAGACTTGGATTAGCGGTTTCATATTATTATTACATAGCGATTTTTTAGTAATCCTCTTTTTTGTATGTGTAATCATATTGCGACTCAATCAATAATTAAATAAAACATGATATATACTTACTATGAAGCAACAAAGTTAATAACATCCAAAACCGTAAGTTAACCAGTAAACCAATTGAACCCAAACTTCACCATTCTAAACGAAATCTCAATTGCAAGTCAATTTTGCGAACAACTCTCGATGTTCTATAAATTACCAAATGCAAATACACGGTAAGTTGGTATTTTAACGATTTAATGGGATTCTCATATAATAAAAGTGTGTTGTGTGAAAAGATAGGATAGAAGGATGAATATATACATATAATAAAAAAACGTCACCATAGTCTTACGTTTCTACATAGATACTATTGACTCAACTGAGTTATCCTTATCACTTACATTCTTAAATTTGAATCACGCATACTAAATGAAGGGTAGCGTAAACGGTACAGAGTGAACGCAGTCGGCACATGTCCCGACTAAACTGTGGCTATTAACCGGTTTTAAGGGTATGAATGTTTTATGTGGCCCGGTGTCACCCGCCTCCCGAGGGATACGTTCCTACAAAACTCTACTAGCACTTAATTAAGGGGAAGCAACGAAGGGAATAGATTTTAATTAATATTACGCGGTGATTCGCTCTGCAGTCGCATTGTTTAGTTCCCTTCCAAATTCGAATCACCTACTGAGATTAAGTGACAATTCTTTTAGATAACATAACAGCCATATAAATCTAAAGAAAGTCTGATCAAAAGAATAACGAAATTAAATATTTTTTGATACAAACAAACTAGAACCAACTCACTTAAGGCTTCCTAAACTCAACGAGCGTAAGAATACAAAGAGAAGGGAATATTCTTTTAAGAATTTAAATAAATTTCCACTAAAGAGGGAGAGAGCCAGCTCCCGTTACAAAAAGGAAAACGAGAGCTAATAAAAATGCCAAAGTAAAAACGTGCTATCTTAAACCAGTGTCAAATGAATATTATAATCTATGGATAGGGCGATACTGGCACTTTCTACAAGATATAAAATTACACCGCCATTGATACCGAACGACGACGTCAATAAGACAATTAGAACATATAATCAAAACAATAAGTATGATAATATACTTATTGTTTTGATTGGTGTCATAAAATATACATACATTAATAAAGGCGCATACAATATTAGTGTTAGTTAACCAAGTTGAACGGAGACGCCAGTTATAGACTACTAACAAAGCAATCTACTTATATTATTATCTAAAATATAATAAAATGGTTGATAAACTGGTTACTTAAATTATTGAAAAATATAGGCAGGTTACAAGTTCCGTTATTGAGTTCAGACATAGCAATAAGTCCGCTCTAATAACATCACCCCTTCCATTAGTCTCTAGCATACAACACTTAAACGGTCTCTTCAGCTTACCACTTATCTTACTAATATCGATTCTATGTAACTGTAACGGTAAAAGGTAACACCCATCAAATATATAGCAAGGAGGACTTCATTTGTATTAAGTCAATTTTGAGAGCAAGGTAGAGATTGGTTTTAGGAAATTAGAATTATATTATATTTGATTATAATTTGCCGTACTTTAACATCAAGATCTTGCAACAAAATGCTTTATACTATACTGCTTTATATTTTTAAATGCTAAGTTGGATAAATTAATAATTATCATTATGGCGAAAGCCATAGTATATCATAGTATAATATAGTACATGCAAACGTGATATATATAACTTGTTATTAGCAAAGCAAAATACTACGTGCCGTAATACATAATAGTTAATATTGTTAATTATGCAAATAAAGTAAACATCATAATTTCCCTTTCCTATATAGGTCCGTACTACGTATGTATAATAACTTAGTATATAAGCCTTAATTAAGTAACAATAAACCAGTCAATATTCAATCACCACATCGTCGTTTTAATTGGTTCATAAAGCAACACGCAATAATTGGTGACCCCGACGTGATCTATTGGTCTGTAGTGCTGATATAATACCGGGACGACCGGAACCCAATTTGGTTTTCAGCGGTGAATCTAGAGAACAATAGTATTACGATATTATCACATCCTCATAACGTCAGAAGAAAAATGGCTCCACCAATAACTCCTTCAAAAGGCGACTCAGGCTGCGAAACTGTTGCTGCAATCACGGTCACGGAAAAACTACCGCAATTTTGGACAGACTCACCACGATTATGGTTCGCTCAGTTTGAAGCCATCTTGGCACCACAAAAACAGGGCGAAGGCTACAAATACAATATGGTAATATCTAAATTACCAAAAGAGGTAGTCCATCAGGTTAGTGACATTTTGACTAATCCTCCCAGCGATAATAAGTACTCCACCATCAAGGAACGTCTAATAAACTGCTACGAAGAGAGCGAACACCGACGTTTTCACAGACTACTATCAGAAATGGACCTCGGAGACCAAAAGCCTTCCCAGCTCTTGAGAAAAATGAAGGAAGCGGGATGTGGAAATATAAACGACGACACTATTCGTCTTCTGTGGCTAAGACAACTTCCCGCTTCGCTAACAGCGATTATATCGGTTACAAACAATTTATCATTAGACAACTTGAGCGAGTTAGCCGATAAAATATATGAAAACTTGACCTACAACAAGAATACCACTCAAGAGACATCGGTTGACATTAATTTAATAACAAACATATCGTCACAACTTGCAGCTATGCGAATAGAAATAAATGCATTACGTAGCGCACGCGAGCATCAACCTATGCAACGCAGCAAATTCCATTCACGCCATACGTCACACTCACGGTCAAGGTCGCGCCACAGAAGCTCGCATAATGGAATTTGTTATTATCATAATCGTTTCAAGCAAGATTCGTATAAATGCAAGAAGCCATGTTCGTGGAATATGAACAAAAATATCAGGCCGTCGGAAAACTAGAAGTAGCACAGAAAACGACGGGTCTCTGTGCTATTCACCCAGCAAACCGTCTAACTATAACTGACTTAAACAGTGGTTATAGATTTTTAGTCGACACGGGTGCTAACATTTCGGTTATCAATCGCACAAATAGCGAGAGCAAAGCATGCGAATACAAATTATTCGCCGCCAACGGCAGCCCTATAAATACATACGGGGAACGCACTTTAATGCTTAACCTAGGACTTCGCCGAAGCTTTAAATGGACATTTACCATTGCCGACGTCAAGATGCCAATTCTGGGAGCTGATTTTCTGGATCATTATCAATTATTAGTAGATATACACGGAAAAAAACTGATCGATAAAAAGACAGGTTTGAAAACGCCTGCCAAAATAGTGAGAGCAAACATTGCATCAGTCCGATCGTTAAACGCTTCTCTACAGGAACCAATAAAGCGATTGTTAGAGAAATATGAAGACATTACAAAGCCTAGATCGATGAACCTACCTACCAAGCACCAAGTACAGCATCAAATAATAACAAAAGGTTTCCCAGTATTTACTCGAGCGCGTCCATTACCTCATGATAAATACAGAATTGCAAAACAGGAATTCCAAGACATGATGGATATGGGAATTTGCCGACCGTCAAGCAGTCAATGGGCATCGCCACTTCATTTAGTCAAGAAGAAGAATGGCGAATGGAGAGCATGTGGAGATTACCGCGCACTAAATAAAATAACAGTACCAGACAGGTACCCACTTCCAAGGCTACTTGATTTTACGTACGTGGCAAGCGGAAAAGGAATTTTCAGCAAAATAGACATAAAGAAAGCTTTTCACGTTCTGCCCGTAGCTGAACCAGAGAAAACAGCGATTATAACCCCTTTTGGACTTTTTGAATTCATCAGAATGCCATTCGGGTTACGAAACGCAGCACAGTCCTTCCAAAAATTTATGGACTCCATATTCAGAGACTTCGACTACGTATTCGTGTATGTAGACGACATATTTATCGCTGATAAGAAAAATAATATTAAGGAACATTATGAACACTTAGAAGAGGTGTTTAAGCGCTTGCATGATCACGGCATAACAATAAATACAAACAAATGCTAATTTGCCAAGTCGGAAATTGATTTCCTCGGTTATCATATAACGAGCCAAGGGTTGACTCCTACTATGGAAAAAATTCAAGCCATAAACAATTACCCTAAACCACAAACGATAAATGAATTACGACGTTTTTTGGGTATGATTAACTTCTACCGAAGCAGTATTCCACATGCAGCAAAACATCAAGCACCATTAAATAAATATTTAATTAATTGTAAGAAAAATGATAAGACAGTTATACAGTGGAATACCGAAGCAAACCACGCGTTTGAATGTTGCAAGCAGGACATTCGACAATTAACTACATTAGCATGTCCGGACAGCAACGCGCAAATAGCTTTAATGACGGATGCTAGTCTCAAATGCGTAGGCGCTGTACTACAGCAGCGAAGAAACAAAAAATGGGAGCCGATAGCTTTTTTCTCCAAATCACTAAGTGAAGCCCAAACAAAATACTCTACTTACGATAGAGAGCTACTAGGAATTTATATGGCTATAAAACATTTCAGAAGACTCATCGAAGGACGAGAATTTACGGTCTACACGGATCACAAACCACTAATGCATGCTTTCGATAAGAAGCCGTCATTGGATGATACCCCTAGACGAATCAGATATCTGGATTATATATCACAATTCAGTACGGATATCCAGCACATCAGCGGCCACAAGAATTTGGTAGCCGATGCTTTATCTCGAGTTATCGAAACGATATCCTTACCCTCTGCAATCGATTGGTACGAGGTAGAAAATATCAAAAGAATGACAGCGAGTTAAAACGATTAAAAGCCAATAAATCGTTAAAAATAGAATTAATACATTTTCCAGATAAAAATATTAAGATTTATTGCGATATATCAACAGGAAAACAACGCCCTTTTATGCCCCTCAAATTCAGGAAAACTATCTTCGAAAGTTTTCATAACATTAGCCATCCTGGTAAGAATACTACGAGAAAACTGATTTCAACTAACTATATATGTGTAAATATGAATAAAGACGTAAATAAGATGACTGAGACATGTTTACAATGTCAACGAGCAAAAATACATCGTCATACAAAATCACAATTCGGAAAATTCATGCCAACAGGAAGATTTTCCCATCTTCATATTGATTTAGTTGGGCCGCTACCCACTTCTAAAAACAAACGATACATAATTACAATGATAGATCGTTGTACTTCATGGCCAGAGGCATTTCCCATAGCTGATATAACTGCAGAAACCGTAGCCAGAACGGTATATGAAGGCTGGATAGCCCGATTCGGATGCCCTGAATACATTACCACAGACCAGGGACGCCAATTTGAATCTGAAATATTCATAAATTTAGCAAACTTAATGGGAATTCATAAAATTCGAACCTCCCCATATCATCCACAGTCAAACTCTAAAGTAGAACGACTGCACAGAACATTGAAAACGGCATTGATAGCAAGAGGTAACACAATCAATTGGACAAAAGAGTTAGCTACCGTTCTACTTGGCATACGTACGAGTTTACGGCAAGACACAGGATACTCGGCAGCTGAATTAGTATACGGTTCAACAATTAGATTGCCTGGAGCATTTTTCGAGACACATAATAACTCAACATACGCAGATTTTATCAGAGAAATTAAGGACAACTTAGAACACATGATTTCTGTTCCACAAAGACAAAGTAAGAACGACAAGATATTCGTGCACCCACAGTTATCGGAATGTAAGCACGTTTTCTTACGTTGTGACCGATTACGGCCAAGTCTACGCCGTACGATGGTCCTTATCTTGTCATCAGTCGAAATGATAAGATCTTCACGATCTTGATAAACGGACGACAAAAAAGTGTAGCTATCGATAGAGTTAAACCTGCATTCATGTTAAACGATAGCAAGATAAGCAAACGGACAATAGACGACCAGATAACGAAAACTTCACAAGCAGATAAGAAAACAGAAACAAGAACACGTTCTGGTAGAATCTCCCGCCCGACGGTTAGATTCCAATTATAATATATAAGCTAGAATAACACTACTTTATGCATTCACTTAGCACAGCGTCGAAACAACACATAGCATGGGATCAAACTCGAGCCACGAGAAGGAACAAATCAACATGGTGCAGAACAATGCAGTAAAACCAGAAGATTTATTAAACCTGCACTCCCAAGTGGTCGAGGAAGTACAAGGGATCCGGAGCTGGATAATATTCATGACGATAGCAGGGGTTGTCATATGTACAATCGCAACCATAGTCATAGTATTCAAATTCGTAAGCAATAAGATCGAGAAGAGGCTTACGAAAATAATTAGAGACGCAAACGTTGTTTAGAAACGTAGGCATAAAATTAATCTGTTTTATTTTTTTTTTTCTAATCTAATTATTACTATGTGTAATTTAGTTTTTTTCTTCAAGGGGGGAATATCTATGGCGAAAGCCATAGTATATCATAGTATAGTATAGTACATGCAAACGTGATATATATAACTTGTTATTAGCAAAGCAAAATACTACGTGCCGTAATACATAATAGTTAATATTGTTAATTATGCAAATAAAGTAAACATCATAATTACCCTTTCCTATATAGGTCCGTACTACGTATGTATAATAACTTAGTATATAAGCCTTAATTAAGTAATAATAAACCAGTCAATATTCAATCACCACATCGTCGTTTTAATTGGTTCATAAAGCAACACGCAAGAAGAAGAAGAAGAGGAGGTAGAAGAGGTATGTACTTCGAAATATTGTAACCAACTATACAACTTATTCATACATCGCTCGCTTTTTGTATGCTAGTCAAAATTGTATTTTTATAAGTAGCATTATTATTTATTAGTCTAACTAAAAGAATGTACAGAGACAGTTTGTTTTAACGCATTAACTAACCAACATAGTAAAATCGTTGACATTAAAAATATATATTTATGTATTTACCATTATCTATATATAAGTACAGTAAGAACTAAGTTAATGTAAAATGTTATAATAATTAACACATATTTTATCGTTTAATACATAGCTTCTATTTTGAGTGTATAAACTCAAAAATAGCAAGGGAAACAAATAATATCGCGGTCTCAAAATTAAAACAGCGAAACCGAAAATATCCCGTTAAACATTACTATAGTAGTTTAGAGATGAAATCAGGGACGAAGAAATAAAATATAAATTTAAGAATAAACTAAAGAAATATCTACTCAGTACACTGCCATAACTTGTCTATATGTATATATATGTATATATATGTGTGTATGTGTGTATATATGTATATGGGTGTGTGTATGTATGTATGTGTATATATATATATATACCTAACAGTTGTTTTTCTATTACGATTTTGTTTTTATAGATTAATATTACTATACACTTTCATAAATTATATTAAACTATGATTGTAAATCGATCCAACAGACAAACTATGTACATATAGTTTTGTTGGACTTAGTGTTAAATTGTAAGAACTACTATGTACCTTTATTAAATAAATAAATAAATAATAAATAAATAAAAGAGTATCTGAAAGTTAGTGATGTACACATTCAGTTCGAAGTTATTAATTACGCTAAACACTTATTTGCATGGATCTTGCAATATAGGTATCACATTGAGCACACCTATGTATGTATATGTGAGAATTAGCCGAATGCTTACGCTCATTATTAAAAGAATGTTTATATTTGACAGGATATCAACTATTAAATTTTATTATAGATGAGATACGCTTATAACTTTAATCGTATACTAGCTCACAATTAAAATAAACAAGTCATTTCTTAACATGTATTTATGTTATTTTTGAAGACATGTTTTACCCAAAGCTTTTGTGCAATTAGACTTTGTTTTTTAATCTCTTGTGAGCATTAATACAGTTATATGTATTGCGTCGGTGCATCGTTACGGTGTCAGAATACATCTACCTACTCTACTAACTTAAGGTATTCGTGAAGATAATCATGAGACCAATTCTCGTAATAAACATTGATCAGATTAAAGCCCAGGCCTAGTCTCAGTGTCATTAATATCACAATTGGTATCTATTCTTCTACATTAAAATAAATGTCAAATGTGATCTTAATTAAAATTTGATTTTAATTTATATTGTCATTTATTAGACTAGATCTCTATTTCGAACAGTTTTATTACAAGAATCGTCTCTTCGCATCATCTTCGAGTAGAATCGCTATGACATACCGATGGACAGGCAGGCAGGCTAACATTAAAGATATCCGTTTGTGCACTTTATGAAAAGAAAACCGCATAAACATTTTTTTTAAATTTTCAATTTGTGACAGCTGCTTACATAATCTATAAATGAGAGTATTAATAATTATTAATAACAAACACGATACTATTTTAATAGCTTAATCGCGGATTTTTGCTGTGGGTTTCCTAACACTGATTTAAAGCGCCCAGGTTCAATATACTAAACACAAACGTAAACATTTTGACTAAGCATGAAGTTACTCTAAGGTTCTCATTGCATATAATTCTTTGCAAGCACCCTCTGGGTCAGAGCCCGTGGCGATTCGTCACGCGGCTACACCACCATTAATTTCTATAGAAAAATACATTGGAGCTTTTACAGCTCTTTCGATAACATCAAAAGCACATTAGAGCAGTTTTTCATGCGAGACCTGAGCTCGTATATATATGTAACTATTTATAACTATTTAAAAATACTTATAAAAGGTATACGCTTGACTTGTAATATATCTATAAGTGTGAGCTTGGTTGCATCAGCAGTGTTATTGCTTACTCTGTTAGAAAATTCTCAATAGCATATTTAGAACTATGCCTAGTAGACTGCAATGCGCTTACTACCCATACGTACTTTACGCGTGACATAAAAAAATAGAGCCGAATTATGTAAAAAGCCACCTAAGCCTGCTCCTTCGACGAAACACGTGCGTGAGTTTATGTAAGGTATTCATATAATTTGTAATCTTATAAGTCCAAAGTAAAATGTACACAAACCGACGGCAGGAGGCCTAACATCACGGCAATGATGCTTCGCGAGGCTATTGAAATACATCCTAACATCAACAGAGAAGATGGTTGAAATTTACCACCAGCTTGGGATCCAGCAATTCAAATAGTCAAACCCAAGAAGAAGCTAACCACAGCTAGACTTCATAATACTTGAGCTCATTCTGCGTAAATAGAAACACCAATAATAATTAAATTATGTTCGGGTACTTTGAAATAACTACACTAGAACATTGAGACAACTACCATCTTAGTCTCCCCGTGACCATGGGTGCTAAAAAGCAACCGAAATGTCGGAGAAAGTGTAAACTTAAATACCGTATAAATAGTTTTAATAATTATATAGCTTAAAATTAGTAGTAGTGACACAGTTTCTAAATTATGTAATTCTTCTCCCTAGCCTTTATTATTCCCAAGTCACTTGGGATCGGCTTTTCTGGTCTAACCGGATTTGACTGGATATCAGTTTTTACACGGAGCGGCTACCACCTGTCCGCCGCCAGTGTCAGGATATTATAGGGCACTGACTACCCAATAACGACTGCCATAGATGTCCATGGCAGCCAGGACCGACGGCTTAACGTGTTCTTCGAGACACGGAGCAAGCGGTAATTGTCAATCAATACGCACATAATTTCGAAAAGTCATATAATTTCCGAAAGTCAGAGATGCGCGACGTAGGTTCGAACCCAAGACCCTCTGCATTGCAGTCTGTTGGTTTCCCCACTGAGCTATCGCTGCTACTAAATTATGTTATAAAGTGTTAAATAAACAAAGTGATAAAATCAACAATGCAATATATTTTTGTAAAATCCGTAGATAAGTGACCGCTACACCTAATCGAGAACTTACAGCATAGGCAGGGTGAAACCACTTGGTTATTTTCGACCGTGACATGAAGTAGAAGTAGCCGACCTAAACCATATATACATAAATCAATAAATCATGGGTGAACACATTTGAATTTAAAAATTACCAAATCAACTTACATATAAGTTCATTTGGTAATTAATTTTTAAATGCAAATGTGCAAAGTTGCCAATCTTTGTAAACGTTATGGTTTGATAGCAATACAAGTACGCCTGTTACTGCCGAAACTAAATGGCTTTCTTGGATACTAAGTATAAACGATAACTATTTCGACAGGAGAATGTACAGTTAACCTATCTAAAGACATTTTTTACATCTGACCGCACAGAGAAAACTCGATGCTATACATACAAAATGTACATATTAAGAAATGTCTGTTATTCAGCGTGATAATCCGCACATTTATAAACAAATAATATTTAAGGCCAAACTATTCTCAGTACTAAGCATCTGGGGTATGTGGGATCTGATTTGCCTAGATTATTAGCTTTACAACTGTGATAGTACCCATAGTAAAAATACAACTGGAGACTTCACCGACAATTATACTATTTATTAATATATATAAATTATAAGCGCATATCTTTAGCCATCGTCAGCTTGAATGTCTTAGACGATATTTTTAATCCTTAACCTATTAGGTTGCAGCGGCACACCGGCGCTCAAACAATAGGTTAAGCGGGCATTATTTTCCCATTTTTGTTTTATACGGCTACTCCAATACATAGTATGTACATATCGCACCTTTAGAATTACAGAGACGTAAGTGCAAATAGTATATCTCGAAAAAACGCATATGAAACTTTTCTTTCACTCTTTACTTAAAAATATTTTTTTACAAAACTAATCTTTTGATTGTGACCTACCTAACTTCTTGATTATATTTACTTTAAGATTGATGAAACCTTTTGCCTTAAAACTTTGTTATATTTCGGTTATAATTTTTCAAAATGCCTCGTACCTACAGTTAGGTCTTTGTTCTATTAAAGCGATAAAAAAATTAAGTAATAGAGAGGAATAATGCCGTAAAGATATAACATCAAGCGGAATTTATGGTTACTACATGAAAGTCGATGTTGCATTCGATAGTTTGTGACTTTTCATATGTTTGTGGATTATAAAGTTAATTTAACGGATTTTTGCACTTGCATTCTAAAGGTGCGATATTAACTCAATGCTAATTTCCAAAACCAAACCAGCCTACTTGTCACGTGAAGCGTCAGTTAGTCTTTTGGCTAGACTTCTATTTAATAAAAATACCTTGCATTTGGACCCTACAGCCCCGTTTTTTGACTCCAAACGGCTCAAATATATAGTCAAGATGTGATGGCGCTAGAATATTGATACAAGTTGTGTCGAAAACCAACAAGGCATTTTTCATAGCTCTAAAGACACACATACTCTGATCTATTGTCAACGTCGTACCTGGCCATATGGTTAAAACAGAGCTAGAATGAGATGCAGAACTCGACGATGTATGTTATTGAGGTTGGTGTGTCGTGACATACGACCAGCATTCCTGCTTCATGATAGGCAATAGTGGCCAAGACTGTCGACCAGACACACAAGCTATACTTTGTGTTTTTCAGCAGTGAAGTCATTGTGGAAGTAGTAGTGAGTCTCGGGTTCGAATCCCGGGTCGGGCCAACATAAAGGTATTGGGTTTTTCTGTTAAGAGATTTCAATACGAGCCCGGAGTTAGGAAGTTGGCGGTGTTAGACACCCCCGTGCCTCGGAAAGCACGTAAAGCCGTTGGTCCTGCGCCTGATCTCTCTCCGGTCGTGTCGGATTATCCGTCCCATCGGATCATGAGGGTAAGGGAACAGAGAGTGCACTTGTGTTTGCGCACATACTTGTGCACTATAATATCTCCTGCGCAGATGGCCAGTCTCCGTTAAGATTGGCCGCCGTGACCGAAAATCGGTCTGGAGGACATTATTGTCCAACACAACCTGTAGGCAAACTTACGTACGTTTTGCAGCACGAGACTATTTAGGCGTTATGCACCCTTTCTTGCAAACCACACATTTCTATTTGCTCACTTAGCATTTATCTTTCATAGCCCAAGTGTCCATCCTTTTAATTAGTCTCATCCTAAAAGCTATCCTAGACGGTTGTCTCAATACGATAAAAGAACTTTCTTTTTTAAAAACGTAACCTTGGCGAGGCTCATAACATTTGGTGGCAAAAAGGCGGCAGCGTAAAGGGATTTGAAAAAGTTCCCGGTACGTCTCTTATACTAAACCTAAGCCCATCGCGTGTGTGTGTTCAAGTGTAAACACCGACTCCACTGTGCATATCATACTGTGCACCGAGCTCCGGCCCGGCCCTCTTAGACGTCCGTGTTCGTGAAAACCCATTGCTGCGCACTGTTTGTGCTGTAGCCGGTCTCTGTTCAGAACCAGCAAGGTTATACCCAGTGTCGCGCACAATTCAGTGCCGCGACCAGTATAATCGTCCCGACGACGCGCTCCCGTGGCTTATCAACACTAACATTACCTCGACACCTGTGAGAACTTCCAAGAAATTATGATCATCCTTATCGCGCTGTCCGCATTCTAGTAAGTGAATTTATGTATTTGGTCATTGCTAATATCTTATAAAGAATATTGTGGTTTTAATTAGTACATTTCAATATACACTATATTTTACTATTGTCATTGACGTTGTAAATATATAACTAACATAATGGCCGAAAGATCTCATAGTCCAAAGTTCGAAAACCCGAAATTGCTGTAACCGATACTGAGGAGGAAGGTCAAGGCCACTGTCCTCCCCCTTAAGGACCCTCTACTAGGACCGTCTCTAAAAAGAGACCAGTTACAACGAAACCAGATATTGAGCTTTCTACTTTACTCAAATTTATAAAACCTTATGACGGTAGCAGAGAAAAATTTGATTCCTTTTTGGTTAATTGCAACAATGCTTACGACTTAGCTTCAGATTCTCAAAAAGATATATGTACTTTTTAAATATATACTATGTCAACTACAGGGCAAAGCGGAAACCACTTGCTCAATTAAGGAGTTTACCAATTGGCTACAACTTAAAGAATTCCTTAAAACCCAATTTAGCGAGAGAAAACACTACGCCCATCTTCTCACAGATTTACAGGAGTGTAAGCAACAAATAAATGAAAACGTAAGTCAGTATGCTCTAAAGATTGAAACATGTCTAAGCCAATTATTAACTGAGATATCTATCTCACATGGCCATAAGAGTCGAGGGATGATAGGACGAACAGAAGCCATGGAGGAATTAGCCCTCCATCATTGCCAAATGGGGTTGACATCCCGTATCTCCTATATAGTTAGATGTAAGCCTATAAAAACCCTGAACGAAGCCATAAATATGGCTATTTCAGAGGAAAAGATTCAGCAATCTTTATCCAGACAAGGCTCAGGCCCGTCTAGCAGTCAACAGTCACGACTAGATAGATCGAACACCTGGAGGCCGAGCGCTCAATTTTCGCGTCGCAGTACAAATTATCAATCACCAAACTCAAGCCAGTCTAATCCAAAAGCTACGGTTAATGTCAACCGATCTTATAATAATCCCACTACTCCGTTCTGTAGATATTGCAAAACTTCGGGGCACACCCTGGAACAATGTAGGAAGCGAGAATACAACAACAATCGCTTTAAGAACATTGAACAAAATCAATCGAGGACGCCCCAACGCGTCAACTTTGTATCAGAGGAAACTGATAATGATGAATGCCATGCGAACTCTGTAGAAAGCTACGACATCGTTGATGCCGATCCAAAAAACGAGTAACCGTCTCGTCCCGGTGTCGTACGGGACCTCGTAATTTAAAAACCGGCATCACATACGCATGTTCCATATCAAATATTTCATTGCAGGCATCGCTACATGATCGCCCGCCAAAATCCTCTGTATCCGTGCAGCAGGTAACAACGTTGATCTGCCAAATTTCTCTGTATCCGGGCAGCAACGTAACAACGTTGATCTGCCAAATTCCTCTGTATCCACGCAGCAACTGTTTAAAGTTGACCTGCTAAACCCTACTAAAACCAACGTTTTTGAGATAACAAGTAATCCCGCAAAAACATTATTACCTCATGTCCTTGTTAAATCCTGCGTATCCAACGTGCCATTGTCCTTATTGGTCGATTTAGGATCTTCTGTATGCTTATTAAAACACTCTAGCATAAAAAAATATCCTACACTTGTAAAGGAAACCATCCAACTTAAAGGTATTGACTCAACAGAAGAATCAACTTTCACTCGAGGCCATTTCCAACTAAAAATTCATCTTCCAAATTATAAAATATTACATCGGTTTCATGTTACTGATATAAAACACTTACCTTACGATGGCATTATAGGGTCTGACCTGCTCAATGCACATAATTGTAATATTAATTACACCGATAACCTGCTTGACCTTGGGCAGTCATCCTTAAAAATGCAATTTTATGATCCTGCCTACATCATTCCAGCCAGGACCAAAACTGTTATCGAATGCTCCGTTTTAAATCCTGAAATAAAAGAGCGATTGTTCGTGGACAAGAAACTTTCAGAAACATTATTAATTGCCAATTGCCTAGTACGCGTTAAAGATAATAATAGAGTCAACATAACCGTTGTAAATACTGCCGAACGACCCATATCCTTAAAATCAAACCTAAATCTAAAGATCTAGAAAATGAAATTCTAATCTAGGAGATGAAATTCTAGGGGATCCCTAGAATTTCAAACACACACTTCTGGTTCGATAAACCATATAAAACAAACAAATAACAGCGTTACACGTACAGAAGAAGTGTTAAAACTACTACGTGTCTCGCATCTGAAAATTGAGGAGAAAAACGCACTTTTGCAATTATGCTCGGACTACTCAGACATATTCTATCTCTCCGGCGAAAATCTTACGCATACGAACGCCGTCAAACACGAAATTAAAACAACAACGGACGTTCCAATATATACTAAATCATATAGATTTCCCGAAATCCATAAGGCTGAAGTTCGGAAGCAAATTGATAAAATGCTCGAACAAAAAATCATAGAGCCCTCTAACTCCCCTTGGTCATCACCCATATGGGTAGTCCCCAAAAAACTCGACGCCTCTAATACACAGAAATGGCGAGTGGTGATTGACTACCGACTACTTACCCTATTCCTCAAATCACTGAGATTCTAGACAAGCTTGGCAATTGTATATTGGCAATAGTAAATACTTCTCTACCCTAGACCTGGTATCTGGGTTCCACCAAATCGCATTAAGCCACGCGGACAAACCCAAAACTGCTTTTACTGTACCAGAAGGACACATTCAATTTTCAAGAATGCCATTTGGGCTGGAAAATACCCCTTCAACATTTCAGAGACTTATGAACTCTGTCCTGTCCGGCATCCAAGGTATTCGGTGTTTTGTTTATTTAGATAACGTAGTCTGTTATGGATTTGATCTTAAATCCGGTATACTTAACCTAACAGCCATATTTCAAAGAATCAGAGATTTAATATTTTAATCTCAAACTTCAACCCGACAAGTACGAGTTTCTGAGACGCGAGGTTTATTATCTAGGGCACATATTTACCGAACAAGGTGTTAAACCAAACCCAGATAAGTTCATAGCCGTAAACTCATTCCCAGTCCCAAGAACACCTAAGGATATAAAATCATTCCTTGGGCTTATCTCATATTATCGACGCTTTATCCCTGATTTCTCAAAAACTGCAAAATCCCTTACCTGCCTATTAAAAAAGGATATTCCATTTAAATGGAAGAACCAACAGCAACTCGCCTTTGATTTGTTAAAACATAAATTAACAACTGCTCCACTTCTTATCTATCCGGACTTTTCACAACGTTTCATCCATACCTGTGATGCTTCGGACTATGCTGTCGGCGCTGTTCTGTCGCAAAGAACTGTTGGTAAAGATCAACACGTGGCTTTCGCTGCACGTACACTAAATAAAAGCGAATCCAATTATAGCACTTCAGAGAAGGAATTATTGGCTATATTATATGGATGCAAAACATTCCGTCCCTACCTGCACGGACACAAATTTCTTATTGTCACCAACCATAGACCTCTTAAATGGTTATTTAATCATAAAGATCCCAGCAGTAAGCTCCAGCGATGGAGGTTGAAGCTTGAGAAATATGATTATGAGATAGTGTACCGCAAAGGCAAACTAAACTCTGCCGCCGACGCTCTCTCTAGATACCCAGTGAACCCTATATACCATGATAATGAAAGTCCTTCAAACCTTAACCCTAATGATAATGATAACACCATTTACGAACCTCCATTGCAAATATCACAGCCCTCGGGCTCACCTAACGAAGTAAACAATGACCTGCAAGATCTTCTCATATCTCCACCATCCAGTCTTGACGCAGGTCTTATAAATCCTGAAATCGAAAACGAAGTTATGGATTATCTGAGTTCTATTCCTAATGAAGCGCGTGTTGAACCTGAACCTCAACCTTCAACTAGCTGGCAGAATCCTGAAACCTTACCTGTTTCAAATCAATCTAGCTTAAAAAGCCCTCCGGCACCTGAAAACTTAACCTTACCTGAGATTACATATAGTCAATTTTTAAAACTACCTATAAAGTCGTATGACACATCTATTTCGGAACACAACCAAAACCTACTTAAAGAAACTCAGAAATTAATAATTATACCTACCGCGATAGACATGGACGAGTCCATGCCTTAAGTCCAAGAAGTCCTAAATAACTGCCCGGAACCTCATCGCAATGAATTCTTAAACTTAGAAAGAACCTTATACACCTTTCTACCTCTTACTATTGACGACTTCTCGTACCAAGACATATTTAAATCTTTAAAAAATGCACGGAACGAGATAATAATATTTTATCCTACAATATGTGCAACCAGCACATCAGACTTTAAACATCCTTTTAATAGACACTCTTTTGTTAAAATCTATAACATGATTAACTATCTATTTGACGGGACTAACATAACAGTACATATTTACCATAACAATGTCATTTATTCTTCACTCAGCGAAATCCCGAAGATCCTTAAGGAAAATCACGATATTCCCATCGCGGGACATTTAGGATCCATCAGAATGTTAAACCGCATAAAAGAAAGATTTTATTGGAAAAATATGCGGGGTGACATTGAAAACTATATAAAAAAATATTCATCGTGTCAAACGAATAAAGCTTTGCGTAAAATAAATCGAGCGCCCATGATAGTAACATCCACCTCCAACGTCTCCATTTGAGAGAGTATCCCTCGATATTGTAGGTCCCTTGCCTGAGTCTGGCACAGCCAAACTTAGATTCATTTTTAACTATGCAAGATGACCTTACAAAATTCTCGTTAGCCTACCCTCTTCGTAATAATACCGCCGAGGAATCGTGTGAATGTCTCCTACATTTTTTATCTCTATTCGGCATTCCTAAACATATACTTACCGACCAAGCCACAAATTTTACAGCCGATCTATTTAAGAAAACATGTGAATTCCTAAAAATCAAATCATTATGGTCCACCCCTTATCATCCGCAAACGCAAGGAGCTTTAGAAAGATCACACTCGCTCAAAGAATACTTGAGACCTTACATTAACGATAATCATGATAATTGGCACCGATATGTGTATACAGCTATGTTAGCTTAAAACACATACACGCCGTACATTCAACAACACACTATTCACCGTTTGAATTACTATTTGGGCATAAGCCTCACATCCCAGACTCTGTGTACGACGATACTTCCAATACTACTTACCCTGATTACGTTAAGATGTTACAACATCGAATGAAACATACGTGTGACAATGCCATAGAGTTTATTCAAAAATCTAAAGCAATCTCTAAAATCTACTACGACTCCCATACTCGCCTAGTGGTATACAAAGTTGGTGATTACGTTTTATCAAAGAACCATCTAAAGCTACGTAAAACCTTATCACCCGTTTGGAAAGGGCCTTACAAGGTTGTTAAAATACACGGTAATAACACAATAACGTTACTTATAAACAGACGCCATGTGAAACACCACTTCGATTAAGTTAAGTACGTGGACGTCGAAGATGCATCTGCTATAGACTAAAATAATTTAATGATAATATTTAAAATAAAAAAAACATAAAGGGACACTCATTTATGTTTAATAGGTACATTTTTTTTACTTATTCAATTCTTTATTATACAAATATTATTATACAATTGGACATAGCATATAGTATAGTACCTATAGTAGTGTATCTTTTATTTACAGCGTACTGGCCCAAGGTCACCCAGAATTTGTTCAAAAAATCAACACCAGCTCCGGCATATATTTTGAACCAATTGGTGAACTCAAAATTCACGTAAGCCACTTAGACATACCGTTTGATATCTCCTACATTGAACCGCACATCCAAAATATTAACTCCATCCTAGGCTCAATACGACATAATATATATAGCCAAAGTCACTCATAACACATTAGAACTGTTAACAGTCAGATACAACGACATTGTTGCCGCGTACTCTGCTATATCTCACTTAGGGCCGGTTTTTCAATCGTCAGATAACTTTTATCTGAAGAATAAATATGGCGGAATGACATATTTTCTATACAAAAGCTGTCAAAACGTCAAACATATTCCCCAGATAAAAGTTATCTGACGATTGAAAAATCGGCTCTTAGGGCCGGTTTTTCAATCGTCAGATAACTTTTATCTGAAGAATAAATATGGCGGTTTGACATATTTTTTATACAAAACCTGTCCAAACGTCAAACATATTCCCCAGATAAAAGTTATCTGACGATTGAAAAATCGACCCTTAGTAAACAAAAGGTTCAAACGAGGGATGCATGGATTGGTGGCATTGGCACTCTGTCCAAAACTATTTTTGAAACTCTGGACGAGGACGACGCTGTAAAATGTGACAACGCAATCCAAAGCATTCAGGATAATGAAAAAAGACTGGGTTCATTAATGAAAGAAAACATTTTAGTAACGTCTTCAATTTTATCAAAATTTAATAACACCTTACACGAAATTAAGTACAATGAGGCCAGCCTTAACCAAGCTATCGACAATTTCTCCATAAAGTTAAAAAATATTATAATGAATTAAATATTAAATCAACTATTAATTCAATCTTGAACAGTTTAGAAGCATCCATGCTTACCTTATCATCTCAGTTAGAAGATATAACAAACGCTATTATGTTATGTAGCCAAAACATCCTGCATTCGGCCGTATTATCACCTGTGCAGTTATACCAAGAAATTGTCGATAACTACCGATACTTATCTGTATTATTATTATCTTACAGGTAAGTATCTTAGCTTAGCATTAAGTAATATTCATAGTTTATTGAACATATCTAATGTACTGTCCTACAGTTTGAATAACGAGATTGTTTATATTTTAAGAATACCCTTAGTATCCCCTAGGGAATACAGTTTAATTTATAGCATTGGCTTACCGACTCCTCACAACAGTATAAACCCAAACTCTTTTAGTTTTATAATACCTAGTAGTAAATACATAGCAATGACCAAAGACAAATCAGAATACTGTAATCTCGACTCACTTAAGGAATGCATAGCGATAAGCTCGCGCGAGTACATCTGTGACGTCATGACGGTGTTCCTGAGCACCGCGAACCCGAGTAGCGAAAGTGAGTTAATATCAAATGTGATTAGTGTTTTACCAGTGCAGTGTCAAACAAAATTCCTTCATGGACATATTGACTTGTGGAAACCGCTTTTCAATAATAACTGGATCTATGTCCAATCTCTAAGTAATAAACTGATCGAATGTCTGAACCAAAAACTAATTGACATAAGTATTGTCGGTACAGGTATTCTAAGTATCCCAAACACAGTTGTTTGGGATATTGCGTATTGTAAAAGTAGTAAAAGTACAAAATTATTACCTAGATTTAAAAACATTAAAATCAACGTTACTGTTATACATCCCGATTTTAACATTATAAATGACTCTTGTTGTAATTTAGATAAGTTTAGAGATATTATAGGTAATGAGCCTCCTCTTAAATTACAAAACATTGATTTAGCCGATTTCACAATGGAATCTAAATCAAAATTAAAATCGATGTCCGATGAAACTGACAAAATTCTAAATCAACATCCATTAATAAGATACGTGACTCATTACTTAATAATTATTATTGTACTAATTTGTGTTATTTCTATTTTCTGTATTTTAAATTGTTTTTATACATTAAATCGCACAACCGTCTCTCCCATCGCTTTGAAATTTATGAAGCAAAGTATTAGTCGCCGCGAATTTTCCCAGTTTTCAAACTTGTCACAGGCAGAATGCCTTGATAAGGATGGATGAATGAATGAATGAATGAATTTATTGTTTCACTGAATATAACATACATGATATACAATTTTAAATGTAAGCATATCGGTCATGTTAGGTACGAATTGTTTGCAGCTGGTATTTAAGATAGGTAAAACCTGTGCCATAAGTACCAGCAACCTTCCAATGATACAGTAGATTTATTTAACTGACATATTATAATAACATAATCTTGAAACAACGTGTGTACATTTACATTTACTAACAAAATTATCTATAAACAACTTCCAAAACAAATAAAACAAAATAAACAACAATCTAAGGAACTAGAGTATAATAATTTACTAAGCCTTGTGTATTAGTTAATATCTTTGTGTGTGTATGTGAGTGTATATGTGTGTGTGTGTATGTGTGTGTGTTAAGTTATTTGATGAAGAAGATTCTCTGTGTCGTCGTATGATAGTTTTAGTAACCGTTCTCTTACGGTATGTTTACACTCATGTTTGTTACTGTTAACTATAGTGATTAATTTATTTGTTTTATTGTACACGAACCGTTCAAGGAAACAAAAGAATTTCTGACTAAAAGAAGTCCTACGTATAGTACCTATTGGAAATTTGTTTCGCCGAGCGATTATTTGTTGACCGGAAGAGATGGATTGTCCGTAAGAAGAAAGGTATGAATGTTGTCTCAATATAATCCATAGAATAAAAAGTTGTCGCACTGTCAGTACCTGACAGTATTCATAGAGGTCCTTGGTAGGGTATCGAAAGGGCTTAAAAGTGAATACCTTTAGTACTGCTCTCTGAGCTCGTTCGACTCGTATTATATGACTCTTGGAAACGCCACCCCAAGATGATATACAGCACTCTGTCAGAGACTGACAAAGAGCATAGTAAACCATCTTCAATACTTTAGGTTCTGCGACATGTCTTATGTATTTAAATACGAAGGTTAGTTTACGAATGCGGCCAGTAAAGTGATATATGTGTTGTATAAAACTTAACATATCATCAAGAATCACTCCTAAATATCTTATAGTTGTCACCTTTTCCAATTTTGGGCAGTCACATGTGGAGTGAGTATCTAATATATGTTTGTGTGCCGTAATGGAATATCTTACTTTGTCCAATGATATTGCTGGTTTTCTAATACTAAATGTCATGTATTTAGTTTTGTCCACATTTAGCGACAATGAGTTTAGCGCTAGCCAGTGTGTTATTTTATCTAAGCCTATCTGTGCTGCATTAAATGCTTGTTTCCATGTGTGTCCCGTAAAGATAAGAGCTCATCATATCATCAGCAAATGCAAAAATTTTACCATGGTCTAAGGATATTCAGACATACGTTCAACATTTAATTCCCCTGCATGATGACTTCAAAATCAGATTTGAAGATATTCTGTCGATGGAAATACCACCATGGATCATAAATCCATTTAATGAAATGGAAGTTGAGAATGTGATATTACAAGAGAAGCGACTCGAGCTTAGCACTAATGAGGAGCTGAAGGTGATATTTAAAAGAGAGTATCATACATTTTGGCTGCAGGCAGAAATACCTGAAAAATATCCTGGACTGTGGGGAATTGTGAGAAAGCTTTTGATAGCGTTTCCCTCATTATCTTGTCGAAAAAAATGTTAGTGTCGTTACAAACCTTTTAACAAAAAAAGGAGCAGATTGAATATCACGAAACGGGAAGATTTGCGGTTATTCCAAACAAAACTGAAGCCAAATATTCATTATTTGCTGTCAATCCATCAAGTACATCCCTCCTATTAAAATTATTACTATTTTGTGATTGTCATTATAGAAGTTACGTTACGTTATTAATGTTTAATTTTAATTATATTACGACTGTTATCATAACATGATAACAAAAATAATTAATAGTGTAATAATTACATATTTGAATAAATACAACACAAAAATATACTATTTTCTTTTTATTTTTACCTCTCCAAATGAGGCGTTTTCTAAATGAAATAAGTGTAAATTTATTGGTTCCTTGTGCTTTGAGTAGATTTATTATTTATTATTATTTATTATTTATTATTTTTTATTATAGATGTCAAAAAAGTAAAGTAGGATGGAATCACTTTTTTGGCATTTTACTTTACTTTACTTTTATGGCATCCACTCACAGCAGAATCAATTAATTAATTAACCAATCAATTCTCACTTTTTTTTCGAAGACTATGAATTCGTGGTTGGAACTCAGCCGCAACGCAAATTTCCATAGTTAGATCTAATCTTCACATTTTTGTCGAGTTTTGGGAATATTGTAAAAATGTAGCTTCACCGTAACCCGCTAAATTTTGAAAGTGGTCTATGAGAAAAATGTCTGGGAAACTGATCTAGACGTTCGGCAAGATTAAAGAAAACCATTGCAAACGGCCAATGTAGACGAGTTTTGTGAAGCTGTCCACACATTAGTTGCTGTCAGTCTTGTGCATTAAAACAATATGGACCTCGTAGAAGTTATTGCAGCTGTTGCTTTTTATTTAATTATGGCACTCCAACGACTTATTTACGATTAATAAGCGCATGATATAATTATGTAATTGTTATATCAGTGCATATCGTAGTAGACTTGTACATACAAAATGATTTTTTTACCATAAATACTGACAGCCCCCTACGTGCGGACAGCTCCACAAAGTCCACAATACTCGTATACATTGGCCGTTTGTATTTTTTTTTTAACTTTCTGAACGTCTAGGCCGTAGTTGCCTTTTATCAATTTTCTTACGCTCGTCTTAGCGTACACTTGACCAACATGTATTGCTGGCTTTATCTTAATTTATTTTTAATACCTAACGCTAATTCGCTGTATCCGCTGGCAAATAATTTGCATTTACGTTTTAAACCTACAGCCTTAAATTATTTTAAGCAACTGCAATTACTTTGATTTTAAAACGTAGATGCAAGCTGAGTGACTATCTAGTCAATCTTTAATAATAATATGATGTCCCATTTGCTTTATTCTTCGTGTGATTTACTATAAAAAAGACAAGAATAAATAATTGCTCATCATGATTCAATTAATAACTGAATGTCTGTGGAAATAGTTTACAACTGTAACTTTGACAATTCTACCAATTTCGTATTTTGATAACATAAATTCCTACCGATTTCGTATTTTGGGAACACTTAAAAATCCGGATATTGATTTCCCACGCCTAAGCCGCTGCTGATTGGCCGATATCAATGTGACCAACTTAGTAAGTTATCCTCTAAATTAAGGGAGATCTCATCGTACCAAAAATGTTTAAAAAATTTAGATCCTTTCAATTCACCAAAGGACAGACTGTTACGTTGTTATAGTGAGCTTAGAGATTGAGTACGTGAGAGTTAATTGTATTGGCCAAATGGTAAATTCGGAGGTGGAAAGTGCATGGTGGGTAACTTGGATATTATGAAAATGGGGCAATTCATAGGTGGGCAGTAAAATATGACAGTGGTAGAATGAGAGATTGCTACAATTGTCCAAATTCTTAACTTTTTGTTTTTCTTTCTATCCATTTTTGTACACTGTAGTGAAATTTTGAAAGACAATAGGGACTTAGAGATGCTAATAGTCACGATCCATGATATTATGAGGATACTGTATATTAGATAATAACAAAGAATGTATATAACATAAGCAAAATAGTATAATTTTAAACCAGGTTGTCAGCAGCCACTGCTTTAGAAAATAAGCTAATGGCTTTACCCAGGCATTTTTTTTATGATGGGATGTCCTATGTGTTTTATTCGTTGTGTCTACTACGATACGCCATTAGAGACAATAAAAATAAATACTTGGCATAACTTCCGTTAGCAGCATCTTGTCGTGCCACATGGAAGATAAGACGGCCATTTAAAAAATAACTCATAACAGGCGGCAAATTTAAAAATCGTAGTTTGGTATCCCTGATAGTACTGTAAAAAACCATCTTAATACTGCTAATATATATTTTTTTGTGAATATAGTACATAAGTTTTCCGTATATTGTATACGAATTTTTTTGTTTTGGCGGCGTGACGCGAGGATCCCACCGGTCATTGGCCATCAGTGCAATCAGTCAACAAGCAGATGGCAGTCAAGCCATCCTTAACTTCATCATCATCCAAGCGTTATTCCCAGTTGCATCCTCAGCTTTTCGCTTTGGAGCCCGTAGTTTTACCAGATTCGGCCGAATATCTACTTCTCCACTGAGCGACTGCCATCCGACCTCCGCAACCTAAAGGCGAAGCCTAGTGATATTCTATGGTTAGACTAGTGTCAGAATATTTGAGGGTACTGCCTCCCCGTAACGACTATCATAGATGACAACCGGGACCGACGGCTTGACGTGCTCTCCGAGGTTCGAGGCAAGCGATAATTAATATTAATTACGCACATAACTTTAAAAATATTTTATATGAATTTCGAATAGTCATTGGTGCTTAAGGATAGTTTGACCGTCATCTTTCGGTTGACTGTACTGTTTCACCATTAGAGTCGTTACTTCCCGACACCAGTGAATTATGTTTGGGTAATGATAAATTAAGAAAAAACATTTTATATTAAGTTTTTATTAATCAGAATCAAAATCAGAATCTAGAAAAATCTAGAATTACATCTTCAAAAGAGAAATCACTATCTGTATCATCATTACGCACAGAAATAATGAAGGGTTCCAATTCCGTTTCTGTTATCCTGTCTCTTGCTTTGTGTTTGTTTTCGACATTTATAGTGTGATCTGTGCATTTTTTCTAATCATTGACTATGACACTATTCAAATATTCTTTAATAAGATTCTCTATTTCTTTACCTGGAATGCCCACATTTTTGCTGGCTATTTTTGTTTTAGCTGATCTCCATATTAGTTCAATTGCGTTTAGGTTACAATGTTATGGTGGCAGATTCAAAACCTCAAGGCCATACTCTTTAAGAGTTCTTCAGCTAACCATTTCTGAATATCAGCCTTTAAATCATGCTATTTTATTTGCGTTACATGATAGCTGGCATTGTCCATAACAATAGCACTGGGCTGAGCTAAATTGGGTATTAATTTTTCACGTAACCATTTCATAGAATTATTCCTGTTCATGTCATCATGATAACCTGCCATTTTTGATTTAGTACTAAATTCTAATAATGCATTGGGAGCAAAACCCTGTTCAGATCCAGCATGAACAACAATATGCCTTTTAACCAAAGATATTTTGTCATTTATTCCGCTTGTGGCCCTTGCCATAATATTTTTACTTTATACTTTTGTTGGACGTAGGTTTCATCAAGATAAACTATTAATTTGCCTTCTTTCCGCTTTTCAATTGTTCTAAGATACTTATGATGCCATGCAGTTAGTTCATACCTTTTAATAAGAACAAGTCGCTTATTTTTATTCTTTTTAAATTCAAATCCATTTTTGAGCAATAATTGTCTAAATGTTTCATGACATCCGGTAAATCCAATTGATTCTCTTAAATCTGCAAGCAGACTTCGTAATGATGAAAATTGCTTTTTGACACAGTATAATTCATTGATTTTGTTCCGTATTATTAATAAATCAAAATCATCTAGGTTGGCTACAGTTGGCTGTCGTGAACGTTTTTCCCCGGTGTGTTCCACTCACCTTGGTTAATAGTACCTTCTTTTTTAATTCTGCGCAATATTTTCACACACATTACATCTGAAAGTTCAATTTTTTAATTTAGTGTGAGACACAGATACACAAATTAATTTATTAAATTACTCATGTTGAAAATACAGTTTCAATAAGAAAATTATAGATACCAACCTGTTAGAGAAGAGATTTTTGTCAAGTAGTCAGATTTTTTTTTCATCTTCTATGGTTATGAGTTGCATAACTAAATTATTAATTGAACTTTTTGTTAATTCATCATCCAAGGTGGCTGAAAAATAAATATACTTTATTAAAAATATCGAAAGAGTACAGTATTTCAGTTATTCAGTTACAACTGGGAACAATTTCAAAGTGATTATCACCGTCAAATATGAGACCCAATAAAATGACTCTATGAAAATCATGAGATTTCGAATTCAGATGTCGTAATGAGTCTTCAACTTCAACTTACTTGGTCACAATAACAGTTAAATTAAACAAAATATAATTTAACTCAAAGTATCAAACAGTTGCAGCAAACCTACTTAATGTAGAAACGATTTCGTCCAAAATTCGTCGTTTTTCGTTTATTACGTCGCCGCGTCTTCAGATTCACTCTTCACATGATTATATTTATTCATCATTGTAATAACATGCTTCTGACACTATATTTAATAGGTTTCGACATTAGAACTCAAAATATTTAACGAAATTAGTGTTGAGTAGGACTTACAAGAGGCATAACATTTGTCCCGTACAAAACGTATTAATGTAAGAGTGGCTCAACATTTTTTCATGTACCACTTCAAATTTTATGTCGCGTTCGTCGTGTATGACATGATCGTAGAGTGAGTGAGAGAGAACACGTCACATGCTTCACTTTAATAGTGCATCTTTTATCTTCCTTCTAAGTCACCAAGTGAGACGATATACCTAACGCATTTGTTCATTTTCTTCGACTTTGTTATGCTTAGAAAAGTTTATTTGATTACATATATTTTATGGTTTTAAAGCATTTAATTTGTATTATTAGAGTTTTGTTACAGTTGTTTATTATTTTTTATGGCTAGGTATGCATAGTAGCTACTTTTATGCCTTCGGAGGTTCGCAAATATTACTTATTCAATTTAACATTAATACTTTTTTAAATAAATCGTACTTTCTTTAAAATCAACTTGTGTTATTGCCTATTTAGTAAAATAAAATATTTAATCGAATAATCAAAATGACAGGTGCTTTTATTTGCTTTGCACAAACAAGTTACATTCGACACGTTGTTTAAAATGTTACGAAAATATTATCATTATTGTCCTAAGACATTCGCTTCTTATACTTTGTGGTTAGTTTTACGTTAATCACACTGTAAGATTGTAGATGATATAAATACTCATAACTTCAAATGTACCGCTGTGCTTCAAGACGCGCCTCGCCTCATTTTGTAAGGTACAATCAACACAGCAACACTAGATGACAAAATTACTCATAACTTCAAATGTACCGCTGTGCTTCAAGACGTGCCTCGCCTCATTTTGTAAGGTACAATCAACACAGCAACACTAGATGACAAAATTACTCATAACTTCAAATGTACCGCTGTGCTTCAAGACGCCTCGCCTCATTTGAAGTGGGACATTGTACTGGCTCAGTACAAAAAAGAGGCAACTCTTACAAACTCATTTCAAATTCATGTCCTACTCAACACTAAACGAAATACACATAAAATACGCGGTTAAAGCAAACATTTTGACATATCGTTTGACAGATAATAGTGTTGCCATACAAAGAAACCAGTGAAATTGTTATGGACACGACTCGCTTGACAGACTCTAAGAAGCAAGCATAATACAATATATAGTGAAACGTTGATTACTTATCTATTTATTATTACTGAGCAGCGATAGCTAAGTGGGGAGACCAACAGACTGCAATGCAGAGGGTCTCGTGTTCAAACCACGTCGCGCACCTCTGACTTTCGGAAGTTATATGACTTTTCGAAATTATGTGCGTATTAATTGACAATTATCGCCTGCTCCGTGCCTCGGAGAGCACGTTAAGCCGTCTAGCTATGGCAGTCGTTATTGGGGAAGTCGACACAAAAGATCCCACTGGGTCGAAGTGTCGCCGGTCTGTACTGACTGGCCCCCACATAAGATAAGATAATATATCTGTTTTGTCCTAAATGAATAAACTTTGTTTTGATTTCGATTTTTCCTTTTTTAGCGCGGCAACATCGGTGTGTGACCCTGGCGCTTATCCGGTTATTTTGGTGGAAAATAATATTATCATTTTATGGACAATCTCGTTCGTCAATAGGCTAATATTATTTTTAGGAGGTAAATAAAAAAATACAGGCAACACCGAACCGCTGTTTCCGCTATCCGCGTTGCGTTTATTATTTAGGCTTCTCGTTATAATCTCGTTGTCGTTTAATTACGCTCGTGTCCGTATTGTGAAGACTGATTGCCTGCTTCGTTTATCCCGCATAACAAAAAAGCCCTGGTAAGAACATTTTGCGTATTGTATCACCGTAATTCACATTATTTTATAATAAACACTATAACATATTATCTGCTCCGCGCAATCGCATATTATTTAGTTATAATGTCGCCATTTTTTTGGTACTAATGTTACCTATCAAAATAACATCGTTTGTATATATTATGAAATCATGAAAGAATTTTATTTTGTATATTTATAAGAACATCTCACTAAATAACCTAAATTATTCTATGGGTACTGAGCTTTATTCATACCTACCTGCAATAAGTTCTATTCACTGTTGCTTCGTCCATTCCTACATTAGAAATGCAATAGTTATGTATTTGTTTGCATATTTACAATTTTAAACTTGAAAATTAAATTTTACATAATTTGATTGGTACTTATGAAGTTAATTAGAATCTAAGGAAACTCATGGTAAAGGAAAGTTGCATTGTCGCAGGTCACAACTAATATATTTTGAATTACAACTACCTACTCTCTTAATTTATAATAAAATTTAAATATTTGTATGTCTACTGTCTGTGACAATCTTGTTAGGTCAGCGTTTCGTTAGTAGACGAGTCGACAAGAAATTTGATATTGCAGTTACAGCACTCGCACGTTAAACATTCAAACTTAATTGCTCAGAGAGTAAAGTTTCGCGAATAATCATTATAAGTAAGTAGGTGTCTACTGTATGTATGTAGTTCGCAACATCTTTCTTTTATCTATCATATTAATGCCACCAAATATTTCGTACAATTGGCTAATGTTAATGGGATTGATCAAGTCTGATGGAATCAAAACATTTTTCTCAAACACTCAAACTTCAGTTCTCATTCGTACCATATTATAATTTATTTATCGTATCATATACTTACTGTTGCGTCGCAATATATATTTGCTAACATTATGTTTCTTAAACATAATATTCACTTATATATTATGAATAGTGATACCTATCCATAATGTAAACACTAGAAATAAGCATAAGTTAGTAGGCCCATATTATCGTTTACATAAAGTTCACAATACATTTGCGGGATTCGGTATACGTTTTTTTAATAGACTACCTATTAATATAATAAATTTACCATTACTTAAATTTAAAAGTGCCGTTAAAATACAACTTATTCGGAAGGTTATTATTCAGTCAACGACTACTTAAATGACAAAAATTCATGGAGTTAGTTGCTTGTTGCATACAGGATTTAAAGATCTGTATTACTTTTAAGTCAATTTAGTAATGTAGAGGTACCTCGTGATTATTTGTGATGTTAACAAGTAATTTGTTTCTTAATTAGATTATTATTGAAGAATATAAATGCACAACTGCATTTAGTCACGGACTGCCTTTGCATTGTCACAAAGTGTTAAGTGTATGCGCCATCATGCCATCCTACTGTCTATTTTAGATTTATATTAAAACATATACCTTAGCCCAAATTATTTAATCTCTATAATATTATTAAGTTATTATTGTTTTTATCTTTAGTTTTTTTATAGTCTGTAGTATATGGCATAATGGCTGCAACACCTTGTTAATCTGAGTTGTAAAATACTGAAATTATATTTAATTGGTGATTTAAAAGAGTGGCCCTGAGTTTCTTGCAGGTTTCTTCTCATAGGCTCAATCCTTTGTCTGAACCTAGCAACTAACCTAAATGTAGCTTCAGTAACTTAGTAAACTCACTAACCCATATATTTTGACGTTCATAAGTGTTACATTGTGACCTAAATTAATAAATGATTTTTGACTTTGACTTATCATACCTAAAAGTTAATATCTTTATATGGTGCAATTTATAATAATAACTAACATTACTTAAAAATACCATCTCTAAAAGCTAGCAAGAAATCAAACCCAAAGTGGATGCCCAACAGCTAACATTATATAGCCAACATCAGTTATTATAATGAATACAATCAACATGGTTTATATTATATTATAACATATACAATTTGTTTTTATTCATTAAACCAGCACAATCATAACACACTTTTTATACCGTTAACTATGTCTAAGCAAGAATTTTAATGTAACTCAAGACCCAAATTGCTAGATTGATTTATATATTTTGGCTAAGTTATCTTGATTACTACATGTCTGGTGTCTGCAATATTCCATTGTCCTCCAAGGAAGGATAAAGTAATTACAATTGCCCAATGCATGTTGAACTTGAGCAATGACTAGGGTTACCTTTGATATTACTTCAGCAGTGTTTGGGATGGACAACAAGTGGCATTTAGTTCTTATCATAAGATGAGCAGATAGCTCCTCTGCCATCTCAGGCAATAAAATATCAAGTAGCTCTAACTATGATAGATATATTCATTAAGATATCTTTGTAATGAAATGCTATGCTAATGTGTTATTGCAATTAACAATAAATAAATGTAGTACTCTTTAAGCTTTGCAAACATTTAAAATATTATTTTAATACAAAATCAAATATAATTTATTTGGTGATGGCATAGTGCTTCAATTGGTTGTCTCGCTTTTGATACTGCACCAAGTGTTGTGGGCTTCAATAATAATTATTCATTAATTAATTACAGTAATAAAACATGAAGACAGTCTATATATAATAATAATATATATTTATTTCAATCTTTGTCCATGTTGTGTTATAATTACATCTAGTAAAAAGGCAGTACAAACAAAAAAAAAATTTATAATGAAAATTATCCAAGTTCCCACCAACCAAACTTTAAATAAAAATGTAAAGTTTAGTCAGATTTTGGATAAATTTTCATATAATAACAGCGTCGTATTTATCAGCAATACAGCAGCAACCTGCTATTGGTGCTGCCCCTCAGTAATTAATATAGGTAATAATATTATATTATGATATGGGTCCCTATACTAGGATAAACCTCTGCCACAGGTGTTAAGGGCACTTATTAATCACAATTAATATACAGTTAATCTTTGATTATATACATAGTTAACTTTACATACTAAATAAATGTATTGAAAAATAGGCCAACATTATAATATCATGGTACTTATTTTTATTTATATAAGAACAGTCAACAAATCTTGATATTATTCTCATATTTTAAAGTTTGTAAGTACTAACAAATTATCCACTTAGATCTTGCACAATTTAGATCATATATAGCTGTTTATTTATCTAATTATAAAGAAAAGGCCCTAAGAATGTGAAAAATATTTCTAAAAACAACTTCGATTCAGAAAGTGGTACAGACATTATTTTTCTGTCTTTTGGTATCATTGTTTCGTATCTTAAACAATAAGAAGCCATATTAAAGTTATAACATAAACAAATAATTACCCTATTTATATGGTATTTAAACCCGAAACGGCCGAGTACTGGAGCGGGGCTGACTACGGGTACTTTACCCTAGTCACTTTTACTATTTATCCAAAAGGTCTTTTGTTGCAAGTTCTTAGAATTTGACTGGGACATGTGCGTAGTCCATAATATAATAAGTTAGAGAGAGATTATGCGTTAGAGGGAGATAGATGCTCATTGTTTAATAACAGAGCAGGTAGAGAACTCAGATATAACAGTTACACTTTTATTGCTATTTTATTTGTACAGGCGTTATATGGTAGTTTTGCTTAGAAAATGGAAGAACAAAAAGGTCTTGTACCTTTATTGTACTATTGTGTATTTAATTGATATTGTGTTTGATTTTAACCATCCTATCTGTAAAAATTGAAAAATTGTTGTGGCCGGGCTGCAGTGTACAAGTAACAGTCCGGCCACTTTAAGTATATTACGAGTTAAAACTTTGAGGTACACAAAAAATCTCCTCTAAGTACATTAAGAACACCTGAAGTACATTACTCTTATACATCACTTGCGATTGTAGCCGAGCCAGAACGGAGGACACAAAGTAATTAAATAACCATGCAATTTAAAGATGTTTTATGATGATAAAGATTTTGCCAGCAGCTTCGTTCGCATAAATGTAGATTAAATTAGGTTAGTACCTAACACTTAACAGTCGTTTTTTCTAGACTATAGGAGAATCCTATGTTCTTTTCTGTGCCCATGACAATGTGTACTTATGTGTAATTTCATGATTGGTCGAGTAGTTAGGCGTGAAAGCGTAACAAACAAACTCACATTCGCAGTCATTATATTACATAGTTAGGATTAGGATATTGAATTGATTATTATATTACTTACAAATCCTATTTGTGGATTGGTTATGAGTCGGCTATTAGAATTTAAATGATAAAATGGAATAGGTATGTATAACCAAGCGTTTTTTTATATAAATCAAATAGCTTGCTAATAACAATCGTAGCTTGTTATATTTTTAATTACAAAAACTTACAATCAGCATGAACATCGTACAAATATCACGAAACAAGTTATTACCGAATATGGTTGAACCCTGGTAGCCAAGATAAGATCTAACTTGTCTTTTGGGTACCAGTGCCGTTTATCCAAACATTACAAGACTACAAGCCCACAAGTAACATGATACAAGAACCATTTTACATGATCTTGTAAATTACGTTTATCAAAAATACGGGGTCTAAAAACAGTCACCGATTCCAAGATACAAGAACATTTTATACTAGTTTAAGTGAATTACATTAAACCAAATAATTTCACATGACTTAGGTATAGATTGTATAAAACTGTATTTTTTATTTACAAGAATAATTACCAGTTTTACAAGTAATAAGTAAAAGTTGACCAAAAGGTAAATCGCAGGCCCGAGCCTGTTCCACAACCTCCAAATAACATCTATCTATGAGATATAAGCTTCGCCATCCCTCTTCTTTAACCTAACAAGAGTGAGACAGCAAAAGCTTGTAGGTATTACAAGCGATATTACTTGTAATTTACAGACATGTTTTAATAAATGCATTTTTGTGAAAATGCTCTAATTTACAACACACGGCACAGGTATCCTGCAGTATTGTATTATGTAACAATTAGGTACATGTTATAGATATTAGGTATTTTTGTTTGTTGTTGTTCAATGGGAGTTTTGTTTAAAACTACGAATATAAAAAATAGCAAACACTCATATAAAGAACATATTAAAAATTCTCAAACAGTGTTGCCGTAATTAACATAAAATAAAGTCTGCAATTACTTATAGATTATAATTTTGGAGGTTATAGTCTATGGAGTGCAGTATTACTTAGAGGATTAATTTAAAGGAGAAAGAAATCGGCTTGCTGTTTCTTTTAGCTTAAAATACATATTAGAGCAAAAGAAACTGCATTAAGTACAGTAGAGAGTTACAGTTCAGATTATATATTATTTCGAATATAATATATAGCCAACATTAAAAGTTTTAACAGCGGTAATAGTTACTAAGACGCATAATCGACCTGTATGTGTAATAAAATGCTGGAGTGACTATCCCATATAAATGACACAACACATAAACATAAGTAGATACATTTTGTGGCTATTTGAAGCACCACTACTGAATGTAGCTGAAATGAAATTATTTTGTAACTCTTGACATAAATCCATTTTGATTCTCTTGGAATTTTAAATCTTCTACAGAATTACCTAGTTATAAAGACACCAGCGGCCCGCCCCGACTTCGCACGGGTGGACATTTTTTAAACATTTTCGGATATATCGAGATAATTTCAAAGATATGCACGCCCCTGCCCCGTACTTCGGTGCCCCCTCTCTCGCCGCGTTGCTCACTGCGCTGTACTTTAGTACTTATTCTTATCTATGCTGCGCTGCGTGGAGCTACACCGGCGCGGCGGCGTGTATTTTTTGTTTATATTGACATTTATAATTTCGTAATATCTTTTGAATGGAATGTCCGATTTCAATAATTCAAAAAGTAGTCAACAGGTATTGAAACAGTCTTGAATACAAAACAATTTATTTGGATAAGAATTATTAAAATGGTGGGGATAACATCGTCTGGTTTTCATCGGCATTTTTATCAACTTTTAAAATGTAAAAAAGTAGTTAGAGTGACATAACTACAATAGTTTGACTACTACGGAAAAACTTCGCTTGACCATATGTCAAGCGAAGTTTTTTGTAGATATTGATATGTTCTATAATATTGTAGAACATTTTTTTGTTTTATCATAAATATTTACCGCAGCGCATGCGGTGATAGACATTTTCTGTCATTTTTTTACAGTTTAGTAGGGATTTCTAAGGATCTCTAATTTTCTAGTAATATATACCCTATGTTACTCAGCGATAATGTAGCTTTCTAATGGTAAAAGAATTTTTGAAATGGATCTATTAGTTTTTGAGTTTATTTGTTGCATACAAAAATAAAATCTTTCCTCTTTATAATATTAGTGTAGATGATTATATTACTCTCTCTCTCACTCTATATATATATATATATATAAAGTTCATATATTTGTTATTTAGTGATTAGCTTGAACCAAATTGAATTTTAAATTCCTAATACTTGTCTTATTACAATTTTGCTAATAGTGCTTCAGCAAACTTTATTAACGCTGTAATTAATTAGGACATAAAATGGACAATAGGTGACTGTTGCCACGTGAGACTAGATTGTGTTAAGCTCTATACAAGATGTACAAACACTAATAGTATGTCTTACTCAATTCTTGACACTATACACACTTTCACATCATAGCACAGCCTTTACATCAGGGCATAATAATACAAAAATAAATTTATATCTTAGATTTCAAGACTATCTATATATAATGTTAATAAATAAACCTAATCAGGTATTTCTTTTTTCATAAGCGTCCTAGTCGCAGAGGATATCAATAAGAAAAGTTGAAATTAATCAGTTTACATTAAGACTTAAAATTCTTTTACGTAAATTACCTACATAGTACGTAGTTTATAATACAAATTATTGGATAGGATAAAATTAAACTTTTTATAAGTATATATAAAAATGTTGGAACCTGTTTCAACTAAATTTTTCAATGAATCATACATTCTAACAGATATAATATACTAGCGGACTGCCCCAACCTCACCTGGAAAGAACTCATTCATCTGGAATAATAATCCTATCCTATAATAATTGTGTATAAGCCAGTGGTACCCTTTGCATATACACACCAACTCACAAAATTTGCACTACTTTTATGGCCCAGTCCTATGTTAGAAAGAAGTTGTTGAAGAAAGAACTATAGACAATTTTAACATAATTTTCAGACTGTGTCAAGAAATTAACTATTTCCAAGAAAATCACCTTGTTTCTTGTTAAAGGAACCGGCCTTAGGCCTAAGTATAGAGACATGACTATTTAATCATAATTTTCTTACAAAGGCTATAAGCTGAATGGTCACTAGAGACCTACTAAAAATAAAATATCACTGTACAGATTTCAGGTGTATGCTAGTTACAAAATGAAGTAACTATTTTACAGATGTCTGAGCGTGGAAGAGGACGCGCCCGAGGTCGGGCAGGACGTGGAAACGAACCTACGGGTCCCCTTCCCAGGAGACCTGGGGAACAACCTGGCCCCCCACAACAACACCAACCAGGACCTCCAGGTCCTCGTCCTCAACCACCAACAGCATGGGGTCCTCCAACTGTGACTCCACCTGTGAGAGCTGGTGTTCCCACACCATCGGTCCAGGCTGGACGAGCGTCGCACCGTTCTACACCCACGGTACACCAAGATCATCCTGGAGATGTCGATATTCAACAACGCATGCAGCATTTAGAGATTGGTAAGCATATTTGAGATTGTTAGTAATAATTATTTTTTTTGACATGTTTGAATATATTGCAAATAAGGGATGAAAATGGATTTATGAAGAATTTGTATTTGAATTTGAAATGAAGTATTTGAGCAGTATTACAAGCACCTTTCGCCAGTCATGGTTTTAAGTTGCAATAAGAGGTGAACATATTGCCGTTTACCGGGCGAGATGCCCTACTCTTAGCTGGTACAGAGAATTTCTTGATTGAAAAGCCTAATAAGACTGCACAAGCAATTGATCTCATACACAGAAATCGCATTCATTAACGCCACTTTACAGAGGCATGCCTAATATTCATTATTGATATAGCCCAGTATGTAATAAGTAAGTAATGACAATAATGCCTTAGATTGTATGCCTTTTTCCATAACCAATTGATAATGTCTTTACATTGTATTACGTTTAAGCTAATATTATACACGGGTCACGAGGAGACTCTTCCTGCGACCATGGCTGCTGAAAAGCTATTAAAATGATGAGAAGGTGTAAATCTAAATAGTTTAATAATTTAAATACTTAGCTTAAAAAATCTAAATTGATTTAATAAAGGTGTTTTTAAAATAAATTACGCGGTAATATCCATTTAAAGAAGTTTAGTTTGAATGACAATGTTTTGTCCAAGCAGCACAGGCAACTGCAGGTGGTGAGGCCGGCGCTTCTGTTTGCGGACGTGGATCACGTCGTGGAGGAGGCAGGGTTTTGCCTGAGCAAATGACTATCCTGCGTACGCGCCCAACTACTGCACAGACTAAGAAAGGTATGTATAATACAAACCGTAATCGGAGTTAACTAAACCTGCTTACAACACTTGACTGAAGTATGAAAGTACACCAAATAAATTTATATGATATAAGACATACCACCTGCTTGTCTCATATCATATAAATGTATTTCGTATACTTTTATTTGGATAGTAATCACAAGATAGTATAGATGGTTGATATAATTTCATCCATATTACATACCTATATAATTATCTCACAAACTTAATTTTTATAACATTATTACATGGTTATATAGTGTTCATTTGATTGAAAATACTTTGTTATATGATATATATGATCAATCGCGGTTGGCAGCCTGACTTGGATGGTAATCAGTTTCGAGATTTATTGATATTATACTAAATAAATTTTGTCTTTTAAAGGGTAAAATTCTAAAAACTAAAAATATATGTTAAACATGAGCAGTGACAAGTCAGACAAGAAATAATCATTTCGATTCGAACTCAAACCCGAACTCGGCGCAGTGGCAGTGTCGAGGCGACCACTTTAACCACTACGCCATCCGTGTGCCATCTTAAAATAATGGTTATACATTGATAGTAGTCTAATTTTTTATACACAACCGTTATTATTTTTCCAGGTACTACAGGCACTACGATTGATTTAACCGCCAACTATTTTACGGTGGAAACCACTCCTCAGTGGCGTTTGTTCCAGTACCACGTTGATTTCTCTCCTGAAGAAGATAATACATCAGTGCGCAAAGCTCTACTGCGTGTCCATGCGGCCCAGTTTGGCGGGTGAGAAATGTTTATAAAGCTTATTAGCTATAACACATGATAATAGCACAGGCCATACAATTTACCGATATGTGTATATATATATATATATATATATTTACTAGCGGACCCGACAGACGTTGCCTAGTAAACATGAAAAAAAAAAACCATATTTAAACCATTCTCGAATCCACTTGAACACAAAGTTTTTTTTTATCAATATCCGTCCAGCCGTTTACGATGAGTTTAATTACAAACACACCCACAGATGATTTATATATATAAAGATATACATATACTTTCTATTCCTTCTTATCTTACTGTATTATAATACCATGAAAATATCAACTTACAGTTACTTGTTTGATGGAATGGTGTTGTACACAACTAAAAGACTACACCCTGAACCGATGGAACTATATTCTGATCGTACTTCAGACGGGGCACGTATGAGAATTATGGTCAAGGTAAATTAACAATCTACCTGAAATATGTAAACAAAAGACATACATGACTAGCACAGCTCAATATGAACACTAAAATTGCACATAATTATAATAAAATCATAAATTGTTATTTGTACTAAGGTTTTTATTCATTTATTTGTCTATTATTACAGCTTACATGTGACGTTAGTCCTGGAGACTATCATTACATTCAAGTTTTTAACATTATCATAAGGAAATGCTTCAACATTCTACAGTTGCAATTAATGGGAAGAGATTACTTTGATCCAGTAGCCAAAGTATGTATCTTATTACTATATTATATTACTAATCTAGTGTTTGTACTTAATGGAATCCATAATATAGATACCACATTATGCTAACTTTATTTATGTAAATGTTACAAGTTAAAAACATCTGAAAGTCATCTTTTTCTAATTGATGTTATTTTAATAGTTATGATAAATAATAATATTGTAAAATACTTCAATTGGCGATGACTTGAGAAAGAGTGGCTGTGAGTTTCATGCAGGTTTCTTCTCATAAGCTCAACCATTTGCCTGAACCTAGCAACTAACCTAATGTAGCTTGAGTAACTTTGTAAACTCACTAACCTATATTACATATATTGATGTTCATAAGTGTTACTTGGTAACTTAAATTAATAAATGATTTTTGACTTTGACTTTAACAAAGTTACACAGTTAAATCTGCTCAAGTAATTTAAATTAGGCGTTAATTTATAATTTAATCGCGAATATTAATTTACAGATTGATGTCCCAGAATATAAGCTCCAAATATGGCCAGGCTATAAAACAACCATCAACCAATATGAAGATCGTTTATTGATGGTTACTGAAATTACTCACAAAGTATGTAACTGCTTCTATGCATTATTTTTTTGAAACAATGTTACCTTTTGTAATGTTAACAAAATTAACTTACTGTGTGCAGATTTTAAGACTTGACACTGTGTTGCAAATGCTGAATGAATATGCAAATACTAAAGGCAGCCATTACAAGAAAATATTTTTGGAGGATGTAGTTGGTAAGTGTAGTTCATTTAAACTGCAATGAATAAAGCAATATAATAAATAATTAATAAAATGCATAAATATTGTTATTACTTAGGTAAGATCGTCATGACTGACTATAATAAGAAGACTTACCGGATTGATGACGTAGCATGGAATGTGTCGCCACGATCAACTTTCAAAATGCGAGAAGAGAATGTTTCTTACATGGATTATTACAGCAAGGTACAATAAAATGTGTAATTATTCCTTTTAACCACGCATTCTACTGGTGGTATAGAATAACCCTGACCATATATTTTTTATTAAAACAATTATTTTGGTAATATTAATGTGCCGATTTTTCCGTAAAATGGTTTCAGATTCATATGTTAACCACCCGATGCAATATAAATTTTACTAATAAAAGTAAAATAACCTATCAATAATTAATATCGTAAATAATAACGGGTGGTCTTTTCGCGAGCTACATTCCCTCTCGACCCCGAGCGGGCGCCCCGGTCAGCTGCGCTTCGTTGGCAGTGGGCGCGGGGCGTAAGGCGCGGGGCGTGAGGCGTAAGGCGCGGGGTGTTCGGCGTGAGGCGTAAGGCGCGGGGCGTGGGGTGAGGCGCGGGGCGTAAGGCGTGAGGCGCGGGGCGTGAGGCGCGGGGCGTAAGGCGCGGGGCGTAAGGCGCGGGGCGTGAGGTTAGGCGCGGGGCGTGAGGCGTAAGGCGCGGGGCGTGGGGTGAGGCGCGGGGCGTAAGGCACGGGGCGTGAGGCGTAAGGCGCGGGGTGTTCGGCGTGAGGCGTAAGGCGCGGGGCGTGGGGTGAGGCGCGGGACGTAAGGCGTGAGGCGCGGGGCGTGAGGCGGAAGGCGCGGGGCGTGAGGTTAGGCGCGGGGCGTGAGGCGTAAGGCGCGGGGCGTGAGGCGTGTGGCATAAGGCGCGGGGCGTGAGGCGTAAGGCGCGGAGTGTTCGGCGTGAGGCGTAAGGCGCGGGGCGTGGGGTGAGGCGCGGGGCGTAAGGCGTGAGGCGCGGGGCGTAAGGCGCGGGGCGTGAGGCGTAAGGCGCGGGGCGTGAGGTTAGGCGCGGGGCGTGAGGCGTAAGGCGCGGGGCGTGAGGCGTAAGGCGCGGGGCGTGGGGTGAGGCGCGGGGCGTGAGGCGTGTGGCATAAGGCGCGGGGCGTTAGGTGAGGCGCGGGGCGTAAGGCGCGGGGCGTGAGGCGTAAGGCGCGGGGCGTGAGGTTAGGCGCGGGGCGTGAGGCGCGGGGCGTGAGGCGTGTGGCATAAGGCGCGGGGCGTGAGGCGTAAGGCGCGGGGCGTGAGGTGCGGCGCGGGGCGTGAGGCGTAAGGCGCGGGGCGTGAGGCGTAAGGCGCGGGGCGAGAGGCGTAAGGCGCGGGGCGTGGGGTGAGGCGCGGGGCGTAAGGCGTGAGGCGTAAGGCGCGGGGCGTGAGGTGAGGCGCGGGGCGTGAGGCGTAAGGCGCGGGGCGTGAGGCGCGGGGCGTGAGGCATGAGGTGAGGCGTGGGGCGTGAGGCGTAAGGCGCGGGGCGTGAGGTGCGGCGCGGGGCGTGAGGCGTAAGGCGCGGGGCGTGAGGCGTAAGGCGCGGGGCGAGAGGCGTAAGGCGCGGGGCGTGGGGTGAGGCGCGGGGCGTAAGGCGTGAGGCGTAAGGCGCGGGGCGTGAGGTGAGGCGCGGGGCGTGAGGCGTAAGGCGCGGGGCGTGAGGCGCGGGGCGTGAGGCATGAGGTGAGGCGTGGGGCGTGAGGCGTAAGGCGCGGGGCGTGAGGCGTGAGACGCGAGCGGCGAGCTCCTGCCGACGGCGCACGAACGGCGCTCCGAGGCGATCTTATTAATTGTCAAACACCTAGCAAAGCAAACTAGGCGGTATTAAGATACCTAAAGGTTTAGCAAAAACCTGAGTCATTTTCTTTCCTCACGCAGTTAACGTACCTACCTACCTGCGCTTGAATTTAAGCCTTATAATTAATAAATCGATGCCTGATACTGACTACCTCTGTTCTACCCAAGATATTTCAATCAATCAATCAATCAGCCCATTGCAGTCCACTGCTGGACATAGGCCTCTCCCATTTTACGCCACAACATCCGGTCTTCCGCCTTCCGCATCCAGTCTGACCCAGCTACCTTTTTTAGGTCATCGGTCCACCTGGCCGGGGGGCGTCCTACCTTACGTTTACCAAGTCGCGGTCTCCACTCTAGGACTCGCTTGCTCCAACGGCCATCGGTCCTTCTATAGATATGGCCAGCCCATTGCCACTTCAGCTTGCTTATTCTGCAAGCTATGTCGGTAACCTTAGTTCTTTGACGGATAACCTCATTTCTAAGTTTATCCCTCAAAGTAACTCCTAGCATAGCTCGCTCCATAGCCCGCTGGATGACTTTAAATTTTTGGACTAGCCCTACCGTGAGTGTCCACGTTTCGGCACCGTAGGTCATAACAGGTAGGACGCACTGGTCAAAGACTTTGGTCTTCAAGCATTGCGGTAAAGGCGATGAGAAAACCTGACGAAGCTTACGAAACGCTGTCCACCCCAACTGGATTCTCCTGTCGATTTCTTTCTCGAAGTTGTTCCTACCAAGTCGAATCACTTGTCCAAGGTAGACATACTCTTGAACAACTTCGAGCATCGACCCATCGACGTAAATCGGTCTCGGCATAACGTGTCTATTAAACATGATCTTGGTTTTATCCAAGTTCATGCCGAGACCAACCCGTCGCGAGGCTCCATTTAGGCCGTGCAGCATCCCGCTAAGCTGTTCCAGCGACTCTGCTATAATGACGATGTCATCGGCGAACCGTAGGTGTAAGATGTACTCACCATTCACATTGATTCCCCGTCCGGCCCAGGCCAGTGTTTTAAAAACATCCTCAAGCGCGTTGGTGAACAATTTGGGAGATATTACATCTCCCTGTCTCACTCCTCGACGCAGCTCTATCGGGTTTGTCTTCTGGTCCTGAAGCTGGACGGTCATTGTGGCGGTGTCATACAGGCATGTCAACACTTCTATATAGCGCCAGTCAATGCGACATCGTTGCAGAGCATCCAGAACCATATAATATTTGATTATGAAAATATATATTTGTTTTTCGTATATTTATTGTTTATTTTAAACCAAAATTTTTACTTACTTCGTCAAATTAACTATCTATTCTTAGGTAGATAGGTAAACAAAAACCAAAAAGTGCACCTTTTTCGAAATCATTGTTGGTAATAAAAATAAAAGTTTATAGATGAAGTCCAGGTCTTTTTATAAAGTACTTATTATGCAGTTTTCGTTAGCATAAAGAAATAAAGCATATTTCGTTATATTTGCTGAAAGTAATCCTCCCTAGCCGCGCCACATACTTTAAAGATTAATTAATCAAAATGAATAGTTTCTGGAGAGAAAAAAGTATCAACGAAGAGTAGAGAAAAGGTACTATTATATAAATTGATTTATGGATAGTTAATATTAAATATTGCAAAATTGACTTGCTGCAGAGTATACCATCCAGCCGGACCACACCCTACGATCAATTACTCCTTAACTAAAGGGGTTTATTGGACCATATTTGTCGTATGCAAGGTACTCTTTAGGTAGTTTTTTTCGGGATATTGATTTATTAATAGTTCATTATACTCTATTTAATTTGAGGTGGCCCAGCCAGAGATCACTGCCTGGCGGCCGGACCACATAAATTGTTAATCAAAAAGATATCTCTTGAGGTACTAAAAATATATATATATTCCGATGAAAGTAGACTTTAGATAGGTATTATTTCGAACTATAGCATCTGAGTACTAAACTGCGGTCCGGCCACAGAGGAACACACTCCTAACCAGGTCTATCGTACCTACCTACCTAATTACCACAAATCACTAGTTTCTAAGACCAAAACAGTCATAATACACATCAACGTTATGTTTATCTACATAGCTGTTATACCTACGTACGACAAATTAAAATAAACTTCCTTTACCTCGCTTTAACAACACCGTTATCCACTACCTACACAAAACTCCATGAGTATGACCAATAACTTAAATGTGCCAAAACAGGCGGTCACAGTTAAGTTGATAAAATCAACACATTTTGTTTAATACAAATATAAAATATACATTTACCATAACAATGAATGTGTTTACAATTACTCCATGTAAACCATGTAAAAAACACAAAATAATTAATAATTTTGCGTAAAAATTACGTGAATTTGCACGAAAAATGCAAAAATGTAAGCTCGTGTTAAGTGATTTTTAGATTATAACAGTAAAAATCTATCCTATTTTACAGCTTGAACGAAACATAAATAGTTATATTACAATTTGTCCGTCCCAAATATTTAAGTTAGTGGTTGACAATAAAGATAACATATTTATCAAAAAAGCACTTCAAATCCTCCATACAACTACTATGGCGGCTGCGCGCCGATTTGAATATCGAGCTTTGTCATTCAGTCCAATCGCGTCTTACACTCGGCGCAGTCTTAAGGTAAAATTACAAAGCGACCTTATGACGCAGCTTATTATCATATTGAAAACTTTAAAACTGACCACCATAACTACACAAAGAACAATCAATCCAATCATATTATGAATTATCAGTTCAGTAGGTATATGAACCAAACACTACTTACGTAGATACACATTCACTTCACGCATCACGGTATCAACAAAATAGCTTTAATACAACCTCACTCATTAAGCATTTAGCACGTTCGCAAAGTCAAAACAAGTTATTCCATGTTGATGTAGATAAGTAAATAGATATATCTAATTCCAGCATAATAACAAACAAACCATGAGTACTGATATAATCGCCACGCGTGCACACGACAGTATGAAAATAATGAAACTGATTTACTATTTGTGTATTTTTTATTCATCCTCATGGCGTCATGTCGTATTTTGGCATAATAATACAAATACATGAACAAGCTAATTTAATAATGCATCAATGACGCAGTTTTCTTTACAATACAGGCGCTCGTCTTTGAGATTTCACGAAAGGAGCCGGCGGCCGCGCCGCACTGTGTTTTAGAAACCGAAAAAAGTGACATCGTCTTTTTATTACAGTTTCGTTAAGATTAGATCAAAAGAAACGCGAGAGAAGAATTCCCAATTTTCTAGTGTCTAAATCAGGAGATAGGTGCTTTTGAAAATTCGTTATTTTACAACTGGATATTCTGGAAAACATTAATTAAAAATTACCAGTAAATATTAACAGCCAGTGGATTTCTTTCACCGATGGAGACATTAAAAGCGTTCGTAACTCAGTTACAATATATTTTTAGGTCTATTCGAAACAATTTTATAATTATTTTAAAGATTTTCGATTTTATTTAATAACTCGATAAATCCTCAATGTCGGCACTAATATTTTATTTATAAAAATAGGCTTAAACTTAATCTTCCCATATAATAAAAATCATAAGTTTACTAGTGAACAAAACATACCAGTGTGAAGCCGGGGCGGGCCCGGCTGGTATGTTTTGTTACATCTCGAACGGATTAGGCAGCGTTTCCGGTGAAAGCCAGGCGGCTTGACTTTTGTCGACATTTTGAACTATTATCGTCTTCAACCAATCACATAAAACTTTTACAAATTATACTCCTAAACCTTCCTCGTGAACCACTCTGTGTCTATTGATGTAAATCTGTTCAGTACTTTTTTAGTTTATCGCGAACAGACAGACGCGGCGGGGGACTTTGTTTTATAATATGTAGGGATTATTGCCGCCTGTGACTGTATTTTCGTCCTTATGCGTATAGGGTGAAAATTCAAATATCAATAAGATACAGGGCTTTCATTTATATTTTGTATTGTATAAAATCAGGATATAAATAAAAGATTGAATACACGGTGTGTTTTCGATATGACAGAAATATAACATCCGTATCCAAGACGCGGGGCAGCCGCTGCTTATCTCGCGCTCCAAGCCGCGGGACATCCGCGCCGGCATGCCGGAGCTCGTGTTCCTCGTGCCCGAGCTCTGCCGCCAGACCGGCCTGTCCGACGAGATGCGCAACAACTTCAAGCTCATGCGCGCTCTAGACATGCACACCAAGATTGGACCTGACAAGCGTATCCAAAAATTAATGAACTTCAACCAACGATTCACTCAAACCAACGAAGTTGTTAAGGTATATTATGAATATTTTATCTTACTATAATGATATACTGAAATTATTACCAATTTATTCAGTAATGTGTCCTACACATATAACGCTCGCCTGTTTCCCTGGAGATAATATAGAGGTACTACGGTTTCCTATTTGCTACAATACATGCATATAGTATAGGCCCATACAGCATATAGGCTATTTAGTTATATAAAAATTTGTTTATGATAGTCTACCCTCATAAATGTATTATATTAACAGGAAATGGGAAGCTGGTCTTTAAAATTATCCAAGGATTTGATCAGATTCAAAGGACGCCAGTTGCCTACCGAAGCTATTATACAAGGACAAAACTCGAAGTATCCGGCAGGCGATACTACTGAAGGCTGGACAAAAGAAATGCGGTAAAGACTTATTCTTCTTAGAGTTCTAGTATCCTGGATGCGTGAGTAACACATTCAGTGCCACTGACATGTGTAGCGTGTCCTCCCTAATCCTTATCGACATACACACACACACACACACGCACACACACACACAGTATCTCAAAGATTTAACTATATTTTCCATCGTAACGCTCAGTGCATAAACTTCATGCCGTAAGATAAGGGGATTCGAAGTGGCCCGCATGAATATACATTTTTTATGTTATCAAAAAAAAATATTATGTGGATGCCGTAGACACGCCATGCGCATTCATCTACAGGAGATCTCAACCTCTTGTATTGACAGATAAAATAATGCTTAACTATTACATATGTATAATAAAAATTCTAACTGATCGAGCATCTGTACATAGAAGATATTTAAGCAATTTTGATATGAAGGGTCATATGGTAGGGTATATGACACAAATAGAAGCCAAAAAATAGTTTTAGAAATTATGTCTATGCGTCTGTATGTTTGTTCGCGCATCACACAATAGCTACTGCACTTTCATAGTTGTATTGTAGCTGGAGTAACTTAAAGTCTAGTGTATGTTTCATCTTGATATGATGCCTAAAAGCGAAGTTACAGACGTTTGAATGGTTTTTTAACTGGTGTCGAGCGTGGAAATTGCATCCATAGTAGGTAGGTATACACAACAAAAATATATAATCTCTCTTAGGGCATTTTAGAAACGTATTTGAAAGCTAAGTTTGAGCTTTAAGCTCGATAAACTTTGGTCAAGCGTAAGTCGCCCACAGAATCAACGGAATTTAATTAAACTTATTTTTTTGTATGGATCGACTCTGTTATAAGTAAGGATGATTACACTACATCAGAAGGTAATAACATATTATTTTGCTTTTCCTAAAAAAACATAACATGATATTAGTATCTATAGTCTGTTTCAAAATACGAAGTACTTTTTGACATTTCATACGTAACTGCACATTTCATATAAATTGCAAAAATAAACAATAATTACTTATGGTCCTAAACACTATTTAAAAATAATTAGAATCTCTACAAAACATTATGTAATTGTTTCACAAACATAACATAAACATAATCAACTAATAATTTTTATTGAATTAAATAATTTAAATATCGAAATAATAACATTTTACTACAATACCATGGTTACGCACTAGGGTACTTTTTTAACTTTATCATAGTGACGCGACAATATAAATCGGATAAAATCAACTAATTCGAGGTTAAAACCTACTTAAGAAATACCTACTTTTGTAAATTTGTATTTGGTATTAATAACACAGGTCTGCAATGGTTATCACCTTTCAGTTTTGATGATTGATTTGGATAGATTTTGGGCGCTTATTACGGGGAAAATATTTAAAAAATTCCATCGCTTCACAATTTTTAATTACTAATCATCCTTTAGTTTTGCCAAAATTACCTAAGTCTTCCTAGTTATTAATTAATATTGTATTTTAATCGTTTCTTATTGAACAATAAACACATTGAATGGTTGAAGTAGACATTAATGAATGAGTTTTCATAAATTTAGATTAAACTTTAAAACTTTTAATTTACTAAGTGACATACCCTTATTATCAAAAACTGGTGGATTTTAAGTCATTTGCTAAAGACCTCATTTGTTGTGGTTTTTTTTTTTTATAGAAATTAACTTAAATCGTGAGAAGACAGTTAATAGTAGATTAACCTTTCCGGCCCCGCGCGCACTTAATGTAAACAATAACAGGTAAGCCGGTAATCGGACACCCGTCGCGCGGTCGGCACTTAAAGCGCCACTTGACACGCCCTATCGATGTTTATGTTTTTGAGCTCTGAGTTATGATAACATCGCTCGTGTTTCTTAGAAATACACATTGTAAGCTACGACAAGTATTATGATTTATGAATCATCGCATTGAAGTGTATACTTTAGATTATACGCCTGGATAAACTAAGCAGAACTGTACAAATTGTTTGTTATTGAAAATATTTGTTCCTAAAGAAATGTAAATGTTATAAAAAGAGTTTTTACTTTTTCTATTTCCTAGATAAATACTCTTTATAGTAAAACGAAGTATTTATATATGGCTGTGAGAAAAAATTAAGATATGGACATTTGAAAGTGGCAATGACGTGCGTGACCGAGTACATTTAGAGCGCGGCAAAAGTAAATATTATTTTTGTTTTTACAAAATATTCGTCGTAACCTTGTGCGTTGTATTTAGTTATTTTTATAGAAACACTAATAAATAACACTATTATAGTGATTGAAACCTGAAATACGATATAATACTATACTAAAAAACAACAAATATCAAAAAGGGCGGGAAAACTGATAAATGATAATAGGTTACTTTGGGCTTCAGTTTGTTATACAAAAATAACGTAAGTCAGTATTGTTTTTATTGTGTCTAAAAATAGAAAGAATAAGCTTGCTAATAAAGTATTACACTTATATACTTGCCCTACAAAAAACGACAGTAAACAGCGGCACAAATAACATCGACGAACGAACGCTCGGCGCGAAGTCACGTGACATAACAATAACAATATTAGACAATTATTATTCAGTTAGTAAATGGTTCGTTCGAAAAGCTCAGTTCATTCCGAGTACAATGATATACAATACAAGACTTTAAATACAGGCCTTTCAATACAAAAACGGCAAAAACTAGCGCGCGACCCTTTTTTTTTGTTGCTTGACGCCTTAAGGCGTCAACGGGGTTTGACGGGTACAAAAGTGATGACGCCTTAAGGCGTCAACGGGGTTTGAGCGGTATTTTTTTGTATAAATAGCATAATCATTGTTTTTAAAAAATCAGTACATCAGTGCATTTCGTAACGCTTACTTGAAAAATGTCATCGCGTAAGTGTTTAAACTCTCCGGACGATTTTTGCTACATTTGTGGACAATTTACGCTGAAAAAACAGCAGCGTAATATAACCGAATTCATAAGTAACGTTTATAATATTTATTTAGGCCTATCAATCGCCAATCAAGATACACAACACAAAGTTTGTACCACATGCGTTCGTGAACTTCGAAAGTGGTCAAAAGGTAAGAACAATACCTTTGATCTCCTATTGCCTGTGTTATGGAGAGAACCTCAGAATCACATTAAAGAAAAATTCGGAAAAATGGGATGTTCGATGAGCAATAAACTTAATTTCCTTAATTCGCATTTGGACTACTTTCCTGATAACTTGAGAGCTGTAAGTGAAGAGCAAGGCGAAAGATTTCACCAGGATTTTAAGGAAATGGCACGTCGCTATCAGGGTTAGTGGAATAAAATAATGATGGCAGACTATTGTTGGCTATTAAAGCGAGATGATCCAAATCGGAATTTCAAGCGATAATCTCACAATCGGAGCTTCGGTGGAAAAAAAGCAAGATACCATAAAATATTTATTGTTTTTAATTTATTTATTACTGCCCCTTGAATGTATCTTTAATTTTTTTTATTAATGTGATTGTTTCTTAATTGCAATAAAAAAAAACAATAATTAAAATTGGCCTTTTTTCCGATTTCGTACAAAAGGATTTATCAAAAAAAACTGAGGGTGATAGTTCAAATCCGAGTACATATACGTAATCAGTGCACCAAAATACCCCAAGATCAGCAATCAAATCCAAAAGGGGAAAATAAGAGATAAAATTTGCAGACCTGTGTAATTATTACGTTGCAACTTACTTTAAATCCCATTCTGTAAATCCTTAATATATTTTCTTTTTATCAAAAATTTCAGGATGCTATATTGGATGTATGGTTTAAATATCCTATAGTTTTATTTACGTTTAATTGTACGCAAAAAAACTACTTTTCGTAAATGATTTCACTGCAACAGATGTTTTATTGTTTAATGTTCTTAATTAAGGACAAAACTCCTCAGGAGGATAGGGCGGCATCGCTGGGAATTACGATAAAATAGTGGTGGCATTTAATGTGTTAGGCTTCAATCTAAAGCAAGTCAGAACAATTTAATGCTTTTTTATGAGAGTTACGTACTACTTCGACTATTGGCTTAGGGCGCGGTCAGACCGCGAGCTATAAACTATTTAGTTAATATTTAATAGCTCAGGAAGAAAACGACTGCCGTTTGATTAACAAGGTTAGAGCCAAATTTATACTAATATAATAAAGCTGAAGAGTTTGTATGTTTTTTTGTTTTGTTGAACGCGCTAATCTCAGAAACTAATGGTTCGATTTGAGGAATTCTTTTAGTGTTGGATAGTATATTGATCGAGGAAGGCTATAGGCTATATAACATTACGCTACGACTCAAAGGGGCGGCGCAGTAACTATAGACGCGGGTGAAATCGCGGGCACATCTAGTGACAATATAAAGGCTCAAATCTTTGGTTCACATTGCGAACTATTGAGAGTCTAGCTCAGCTTGTAAAACTTTTTTTATAGTTCTGCTTCGATCGGTAATCGTTTTACTAATTTACTATCTATAATAATAAATTTTATTTTCATAATCAATGCTACAAATATTGTGTAAAAGTAAACATATTAAAATTATAAGTACAAAATGATACTCATTGGACATCATGCGCAAAATCTTTACTAGTTTCTATCCTCATATTTAAAGATCGCTGATCTGAAAGCTCTACGCTATAACTTTACTAGCTCACTATCTACTTGTTTATAGCTCGAATTTGACCACGCCCTTAGTCTTCAAAGTAATGCTAAAAAAAAAGATGTTCATATGATGATATATTTGAGCACACTCATTTTCCATATGTTATACACATATAAAATTTATACTAAGCTATTAGTAACAAGTCTGGATGGTTAATTAGGTCAAAGCATCTGCTGGCTCTCGCCGAACTGCCATCATGGGTTGTGATAACGCCTGAAAGACAGCGCCGCGACGCAGAAGGCTTTATGGAATTGATCATGAAAACTGGAAATGGTGTAGGATTCCGCATGCCCAGACCTGAAATTGGTGAGTAAACATTTATTATCATGTACACATTAAAGTAATCTGATATTTAAATGGGTTCGATCGAAGAGTCTGTTCATATACTCGCATCGTCGAGGACGATCGAGTGCCAGGCTCGCTACTTAACAGTCTATTCTAGTTCTGTTACGCGAAGCAATATTTAAAACTATTACTTCTAAAACATCTACCACTACGCGGGTAGTCTAGTTAGTCTATAAATTAGTAATTTGTCTATAAATTGTTTAAAGTATGTTATTAATTAATTGTTAAGACGGCTTTAAAATGTATTTTGTTTCAGTCACTATTAGAAATGACGGACCAATGGAATATGCTAATATGTGTGAGCAGGTCATTGCAAGGAAAAATCCAGCCATGATTTTGTGCGTTCTCGCAAGAAACTTCACTGATCGGTGAGAAAAAAATGACTTATTTATAAAGCAACTGGAAAATGAAAACATTCACACTTTTCGCACTATTACTTTGTAAAACCTTGCTAAAATCAGACAAAACCAAAACATTCCTGATAATAGGTAATAAGTCTCAGTAACAATTTTAAATTAGTAAAACATACTTATCAAATAGATTTTTTATCACTTGCTTTAACGGCAAAGGAAAACATTGTGAGGAAACCTACATGTCTCAAAAGTTCTCTTATGATATTTGAAATTTATCAACGCGCACTAGACTAGCGTGATGGACTATGGCCTAACCCTTTTCACACTGAGAATAAGCCCGTGCCCAGCAGAGTGGTGCAGTTTATATACAGAGCTTATAATTTTTTTATATAAAACGTACTTGACGATTATATATTCATAATTATTATGCATTATTTTGTGTTTCTTCAATGATAATATATATAATTCTGCTAAGGTAAGCTAAAAAAATTTGGTTACTCATCTGTTTTATTTCATACAGCTATGAGGCAATAAAGAAGAAGTGTACAGTAGACCGAGCAGTACCCACTCAGGTTGTATGCGCTCGCAACATGACGAGCAAGTCTGCGATGTCCATAGCGACCAAAATCGCCATCCAAATAAACTGCAAGGTCAGTACCTACTTAGCACTTGCATTAGTCAATCCCGAATTCAAGAATTCAAAACATAAGAACTAATGCTATCATAATGGATAATGCATCACACACATGCACGTCGATATTGATATCAGTGTTAGTGAGTTCGAAGTAACATTTATTATATAAATTTGTCCGTATCAACAGCTTGGTGGTAGTCCGTGGCGAGTGGAGATCCCGTTAGCAAGTGTGATGGTGATCGGATATGACGTGTGCCACGACACGCGCTCCAAAGAGAAGAGCTTCGGCGCATTTGTAGCCACTCTGGACAGGCACATGACTGAATACTATTCAGTCGTCAACGCCCATACTTCTGGGGAGGAGCTTAGCGCTCACATGAGTTTCAACATTGCCTCCGCGTTAAGAAAATACAGGGAGAAAAATGGTTGGTATATCGCGAAATATCATTAAAATATTATACTAGCATAGTTTTTTGAAATTAAAATATTCTAGTTCGATAGATAAGATATACAAAGGAATTAATTACCTTCTATACTACTTAGTGTAGATAGATAATATTTATTAACCATGATGAACCTCAAATAAAAGACAAATAATTTATACACAGGTGCTCTACCAGGGCGCATTTTCATATATCGTGACGGTGTTGGTGACGGACAAATTCCATACGTGCACAGCCATGAGGTATGAACTATCAAACGTTTTTTTTTTGTATGTAACAATTTATTGAACATTTCTTAATTATTTGATGTTATTGTAGGTTGGCGAAATAAAGAAGAAACTAGCAGAGGTGTACGCTGGCGCGGAATATAAACTGGCTTTCATTATTGTTTCCAAACGCATTAATACGCGCATATTTCTGGACCGTGGTCGCACTGGCGACAACCCGCGCCCCGGTACCGTCATTGACGATGTTGTCACCCTGCCTGAACGGTCAGTGTTACATACCTATTTTTAATGACGGATCTCATTCTAAATCGTTTAATATTACTATACATCCAGAATTTATAAGACAGAAGCGTCTACTTCGTAACAATTACTTCCAGATGTACTGCCAAAACAATAGAAACAAAAACTGCTAGTTAGTGTAAAATTAACGTATAGTGATATATAATAATAATAATAATATTCTACCACATACACACAACACCATCTAGCCCAAACTAAGCAGAGCTTGTACTATGGGTACTAGACAATGGATAAACATACATCAATACTATTTTTTTTTTCGTAAATACATACATATTATACATAGAAACACCCAGACCAAGACAAACATCCATGTTCATGCACACAAATGTTTGACTTGTGCGGGAATCGAACCCGCGACCTTAGGCGTGGCAGTCGGTTACACTAACCACTACGCCACCGAGGCCGCAACATATAGAGCAACAGATGGTATATTTATGTTAGCTGTCAAGCATTACTGAAAAATATTTCATTAATAGTAATAGTTCGAGGCTCTTTCATTGTTTTTGGTTACCATCTAATTAATGAATAAAATATATCTGTTGATAATAATCAACGATTAATGGAGAACCCATCGATTATGTAATATATCGATAGCTTATACCAAACATACAGTGAGCAATAATACTCTTGAAGTGTAATAACAATTGGTGTTTAATTTTCCATAGATATGATTTCTACTTGGTATCACAAAATGTACGTGAGGGTACCATCGCACCAACAGCATATAATATCATCGAGGACACAACTGGTCTGCCCCCGGATCGGGTAATTATAGCAATTACTATGCTTGATAGTTATTAATCCAAATAGTTTTTTTTTCTGATGGAAATAACACATCACCACAACCAAACATTTATGTATTTTAGTAAGTTTGTGTTAATAATTCGAACTCATAACTTAGGTATGTATTAATTTTCTTTGATCTAGATAATAACTAAATTTCGCTAAAAAATGAAGTCTCATCGCATTTATAACAGAAAAGGCACCACCCACTTGTTATAAATACGTGTAATGCGTTTATTCAGTTTGACCATATAAGAGTCAGAAAATAGTATCTCAGAGAGATACTATTTTCTGATCGCTAATGCGTCTCGTGTCATATACACTTAAACAAAGCTTACTAACTTGCTGAATAGTAACATTAAATGAATATTTTTGTTTTATTACAGATTCAATGGCTGACTTACAAATTGACTCATTTGTACTTCAACTGTTCAGCGCAAGTTCGCGTGCCATCTGTGTGCCAGTACGCTCATAAGTTGGCATTTTTGGCGGCCAACAGTCTACATAATCAACCACATTACTCATTATCTGACACTTTGTATTTCCTGTAAGGTTTTTTGTATCCCAGCGATCACGATTTTTCTTTTTTATAAATGTTCCTTAATTTGTAGTAGAAACGCCAGACTTATTGTTTATCGTAGGAGTTGTTATTCCATTTAGCCTAGTAAATTAGGCAGCTGTAACGTAAGCTTCATGGTATTCCTAAATAAACCTTAATAAAGTTTGACAGGTAAAAAGTAGTTTGAATTAAGATGCCAAAGCAGTAAAATAAGTGCTAAAAACGATTACAATAAACAAAAAAGCTGGCGCTTTGCGATTTTCCCTTGACTAAAGTTTGACCACTAGATGTTAAGATACTGTAAGAGAGGTGTGATACGTACACTTGTTATTACCTCAATTAGTATTCGTACGTTTTTTTTATTGTCTTAAATTTAACGTTTGCTATAAAGCAGCATTTTTGCATTAATTAATATAATGTTACTCTAACTTTGTTAGATAGTCTCGTACCACCGAGCATGTAATTTTAGTTTATATGGGTGTGATATGATTAAGCAGTGCTATGAGAAAAGATTGAAAAATGCCATGGGCATAGTCTATTATTATAAGTCTAGAGTTAAGAAAACAGTGTTATAATATAAGACTTATTGACTTGCTGATTTTATTGATATAACCATTGGTGAACTAGAAATTATGGCGGAAATTAAAAACATTAAAATTTGAAGTTTTGCCTAATAATATATTTCTAAAAGATATTTTCTATAAACCACATAACCTCGAGTGTAATTTTTAAGTCAACATTCCGCTGAATCTGAATCTATTAGTTTGATAAATACAAGACCCTTTGAAAAGCATCTTGTTGATTCATTTGTTACTTTATATTACATGTGTAAGAAACTTATTATAGGTTTTTTTTTCTAATACACTTTTTTTATTTTACCGTTCTTGTTTTATTTTTATTAGAAAGGTAAGAATTTTCGCTCCAGACTCGTGGTTCATCATTTATATTTTTATAACACAGTAAACATATAAAAGCCCAAGTACCTATTAGCGTGCTAAATTTATTAAAAGTTTGTTCAGTATGTGCGCGTGATACGCATTGATCAGTGAAAGAGGTGAAGAGACCTCTGCTTGAATATTGAACATTTTAATATCAAAGTTGGCAAGTGTAAAATCAAATGTCTCATTCTTATTTTTCGATTTGCGATCTGAGTTCCCTTTTAAAAGAACCTCCTACTTACATAATATAATGTCTCGAAGAGTGTAAAGCCGTTGGTTCTGCGCCTTATCTCCGTTCATGTCGAATAGCCGATTCATAGCACCTATGCACTATAATATCTCCTGCACAGAATATGGCCAATAGGTATCCGTTGAGATTGGCTGCCGTCACCGGAATTCAGTCTGGAGGACATTATTTCATTTCTTATGCATATTTTAATGCAATTGATTACTGGTGAGATCTCAGCAGGTAACGCACTGGAGAAATTGCGTTAAAATATGCCGTACTAAGTTGATCAATAAGTTTTTTTATATATGTACTAGCTGTCCCGACAGACGTTGTCCTGTACAGGTAAACCATCCTCGAATCCATTTGAATTCACACAAAAAAATTCATTCATATCGGTCCAGCCGTTTAGGACTACGTACAGAAGAATTATATATATAAAGGTAAATGAAAATGTTTAAATAATTTTAATTTGTAATTTCATCAATGGTTACTTTTTATTACATCGAATACCAAAAAAGATTTAGTTTAAAAGAAATTATTCTCGAATGATATATTTTTTTTATTTCACTTCATTTTCTAGGACGACGAGAGCGATTGCGAGTAAAAATGGGTTAAGAAAATATATTTTACTACAATCTTAGTAGTACCACGGATAGAATTTTCCCATATTTATTATGCCTCATCTTTTACTGCAGTAACAGCTAAAGGATAATTCTATTAATTGTAAATAATTACTATAGAGCAATAATAAGTAATTTTTATTCATAAAATGCTGACCTTAATAAGTATTCATACAGCTTTACACTACGAAACAAAATCAACTTTAACAAAAATATTTAAAACTTCTAACCAAAAAGAACAAAACAATTTCAACGAATCACTTTCCAGTACAATTTTAGGAGCTACGCTTAAATAATATTTGTTCTCCTTAATGAAATAATGTTTAATTACATACTACGTAGGAACTATAATCATCACAATAAAAATCTAAATCACAGATAGTCTAAGTTTCAGTGGTCTCATAATTAGGGTGTATAATTATTAAAAAAAAATACTAGTATTTCAATATTCAATTACAATTGGTTGTAAAAAGGCGCATAGAACCGTGATACATTATTACTATTCAACTCATCAAATCAGTTTTCTTCCTCCTGCTTATTGAGAGCTGTCTGATGTAAGCAGGCTTTAGTCCAGGCAGAATTTCAGGGTGTGTTCGCCAAATTTTAGATTCTGAAAATCCTTCGTCTTCATAAGAGTTCTTGTAATAAAGAACACAATGTGTTTCTTTCATGAATTTAACGACTCTGACGTCATTCAATTTCATGTTACTCATACTAAAGCGTAGTTCTGCATGCAACTTCTTCAGGGATATAAAGTCATTATAGGATAACTCATTCATCGAGTATGGGAGTCCAGTTTTTTTGGCTGTTCTTATAATTTGTGCATATTGAGAAGGCACGTAAATTGGACCAGATTTTAAACGTCTTTTAATGCATTTCTCAATTACCGAATGAACCGAGTCACCTTCATTTTGAGTAGGTATGTCCCGTTACTAAAAATTTGTGTGTAATAGATTTCAGTTTATCGTATTTGAGTACGCAATAGGCGTATATTGCCATTATAAACTTGCTTTTATTTTGTCCTCCGCAGTTGTCTAAAAAAAAGGTTTTATCAATGGCAGAACCATCACTGATTTGAGACAATATTTTTTCTATGAACTGGATGAGGATACAACTTCCAATTTCATCTGAACCACGATTACCTGTGCCCTCGTGCCAGAAGTAAGATTCAGTATTTTTTTGTTGCAAGATCGGACACCGTAAAGTTACAGCAGTTTAATTTACTTTTGTAGTAAAAAACAGATAGGTACGTCATCTTCACTAATACTGTTACAACGTGAAGAGTAACACAATATTATAAAAAATCGCATCTAAAATACTGATACAATACAAAATATTTCACTTTATTATGGAAATATTGAACTAGTTTAATTCAATCCTTTAACAATAAACTATAATAATTCGACTTTGTAACTGTTCATTTGACAAATTGATGTAAGCAACGAGATTTTACCTGTCTGAAACACTGTTATACCTATTTCAATTTGTAACACTACTTGTCTCAACAAACGCCCATCCACTTTTCATAAAAATAAATGTAACACTAATCGAAATCATTCTGGAGTCAAAATGCTTTAATCATATAGCGTTACTACCCTATCTAGCGGCGAGTTTTAGAGTTACAGATGTAACCATGTTGGAGAAGATAGCTAATAAAATTTTAAGTACCTATTTCTGTATCATTAACTCAAAATTCGTGTTGTAACCCTATTTTACCGGAGGTGCGATGTGACACCAATGTTTTAAAAAATCTTAAGCTTTTAATTTGTTCTTAACCACATCCACATTGGATAACATAATTTTTTTTGTTGATATTACCTAAACAATATGCAAATCTGCCGCTTATTACTCGGAAAAGCTCTTTTGTTTACTGTCCACTTGGTCTGTTATATTAACCACATCGTCAATTAATGTTAAGTTTATTAGCGATCGGTTAAAGCGTAACTAATCGTTTGTTTTATTGCACTTCAGAAAGGAAATCTAAACAAACTAAGAATCGGTTTGTTATTTAGGTTAATTTTATAAGAATGATTATGGAATTTGGTTGATAATTAAGAATAGGTAATAATTAAAATATTGTATATCTCTTCTACTTACCCATCAGTGAGTAGCTTCACGATATTCACAAGCATATCTTATTATATTATATACTTTAAATAATAATTGCGATAACTTTAGTTATAAATTTAAGTAGAAATTTATGAAAAAGAATATCTGATCTCGTCACAAGTAACTGGGATTGAGTTGGGTAAATAACAACTGTTGGTTACCTATTAATAATCTATATACACATATTTCAATGATATCTAAGAATAATAATTCTGTGATAATTACCTATTACCTACATAAGTAACAAAAACAATATTTGTTATGTTAATTATAGATTGATCCTGTGATATTTCTGTATTAAAGAAATAATTATATTTGACTGAATTTATTTTAATCTGTTTTAATAAATTCTTTATAAATACCCCAATTATGGACCGCTGCTTAGAATATAAAAGTATAAAGCGCGCGAGAACCGTGAGAATCTATGTATAGCACAACACATTCGCATCACGAAGCGCACGATGTCATTCTGAACGACCGTCACACAGAGGAGCTGATGACGTCTAAATTTGGCATAACATATTCGCTTATTTTGCATTTCTTCTCCCTAGCCTTATTATTCCCAAGTCATTTGGGGTCGGCTTTTTCTGATCTAACCGGATTTGACTGGATATCAGTTTGCACACGGAGCGGCTGCCACCTGACCTCCGTAACCCTAAGGCTAACGATACCCTAAGGCTAGACCAGTGTCAGGATATTATAGGGCACTGACTTCCCAGTAACGACTGCCATAGATGTTCATGGCAGCCGGGACCGACGGCTTAACGTACTCTCCGAGGCACCGAGCAGGCGATAATTGTCAATCAATACGCACATAATTTCGAAATGTTATATAACTTCCGAAAGTCAGAGGTGCGCGATGCGGGTTTGAACTCGAGACCCTCTGCATTGCAGTCTGTTGGTCTCCCCACTGAAAACAGATTAAGTACTATTTGGACTCTTAAGATACAGAAATAAGCACACAATATATTTTATATGTACCTATAGAATTATATTTATACAATAACAGTTTTCTTCACCACAGCTCTTCGTCACTCTCTTCGGTGCATAGAGTAGTATAAGTATAATAGCTTCGGTGTATGACACCTCGTCTGTTGAAGTAGTGGATGAATTTAAATCTGGGCATTGAAATTAAACACTTTATCCGGATTTTGTCGCGTTGTTTATTTTACTTTAAAACACTATTATTACATAATTTTGAAAACTTACACAACTATTATTGAACTTTACTACTATTTAAGCTATATATTTTTTTAATTAAAACTATTTATATTTAACTATCTTAGTCTCTCCGTGAACATGGCTGCTGTAAAGCAACCGAAACGTCGGGGCAAAGTGTAAACTCAAATATACATTGTTTTAATTAGAAAATATATAGCTTAAATAGTAGTAAAATTTCAATAATAGTAGTGTTAGTGTTTTCAAAATTATGTAATACCAGTGTTTAAAGTAAAATAAACAACGCGATAAAATCCGTATAGTGTTTAATTTCAAAAAAATATGATATGTAATTTTCAAGAGTAATAACAAAAATGAAAAGTTTTTGTATTTTTATACCTTTTACATGAATTTAAACTAGGTGGGTCCACTGGACCCACGACAATAAAGTATCGTAACAATTTTTCACTACTACAGTTAAGTGTTAAAACAGATCAAAATCTTTTTATTAAAAACAATACCGATCCCTGTTATACTGGTAGATACATACATCTGTTCCTCAAAAAAACGCCTTACGGTGTTGCCGTCATTGCTGCTTCCGTACCCTGGTTTAGGTTTGTCTACCATCAGTCCAAGTTCACTTTAAACTTTCTCACAGATTCTCTTTTTATTTGCATCAACTGTATTTTTATTTTCTTTTCTCCGAGCTTGCCAGGCTTATAGGCTAGATTTAAGAGACATTCGAAGAATCGAATTCATGCGTGGAGCGTTGACATACTAAACTGTAGTCTAGAATCGTCTATTGGAGCTTTCACACATTTTAAAATATCATTGAAATGTTTAGATTTCAATCCACAGAGGTAACATTTCATTGTTGAAGTAGTATCTGTCAATGCATTGCAGACTTTCCCATCAACCGTTGTGAACAAAATTTTATGTCGTATTATAATACTGCGACCATTTAGTTCGTATAAAGCCGGAACCAAGTCATTAATTTGTGTTTCAATATGATGATGTTCTTTTTAGCAAATTCAGTTGTCTCATGTGGAAATTGAAATTTGATTGGGCGGCAATATCTTGTGGATGAAGGCCTTGGATTACTCCAATACACAACTTGTTCTTTTACTGGACCATCAGGATTGCCAGATATAAGTCTCAGAGGCACAATTGATAACAAAAAAAGGTTGAGTCACTGGCTACTCCACGAAAGTTTGTTTACATTCGGAGTGTCCTGAGGATCCATCAAAACCCTACTTATATGTATATTAAAAATAAACTACTATATACGGATTTTATCGCGTTGTTTATTTATCACTGTATTACATAATTTTGAAACTATTACACTACTATTACTACTATTGAATTTTACTAATTTATAAACTAATCAAATTATTTAAACTATTAAATCTATTTATATTTAGGTTTACACTTTCCCCGACGTTTCGATTGCTTTTCAGCAGCCGTGGTCACGGGGAGACTAAGATGGTAGTTGTCTCAATGTTCCAGTGTAGTTATTTCAAAGTACCCGAACATAATTTAATCATTGGTGTTTCTATTTACGCAGAATGAGCTCAAAGTATCATAAAGTCTAGCTGTGGTTTGTTTCTTCTTGGGTTTGAATATTTGAAGTACTGGGTCCCAAGCTGTTGGTACATTCCAACCATCTTCTCTATTGAAATTAGGATGTTTTTTGATTTCAATAGCCTCGCGAAGCATCCTTGGTAGGAATCGGTGTTCTTTAGCGAGAATCTGTGGTTTGTCAAATCTCAGGTAGTGGTTGGTCCCCTGTTGTACATGTTCACACACCGCAGACTTCAACGAGCGTTTGTGATTTACGTCAGCTATGTGTTCTTTTATGCTATGCTTTTATGTAGGAGAGTCCGCAGTCACAATCTATTTATAGACCCCTGCATCTTGTAAAGGTAACTGGCACTTGACCGATGGTAAAAATTGACTTATCTTCGTTGGCGGCTTGAAGTATGTGTTGATTGAAGCTCACTTCAAGATGTAGCCAATCTTGTCAGTGACACCCCTTACATAAGGCAGTATAGCAGGCTGGCGCTCGACTGTGGCTGGCTTTTCTCGGGATCTGTGACAGCAGCGCGGCTATTGGAGCTTGTTGTCTTGCAGTACTTGCTTGACATGTTGAAGCTCGGCATCCAGGTGTTTCTTGTCACAGATCCCGTGGGTTCTCTGAAACAAAGAAATTCCCACGGTAGCTAACTGTTTAGGATGGTAGTGAGATTCACCGTTTAAGTACCTATTTGTATGGGTCTTCCTCCTAAACACAGTGTGGCTCAAAGTATGATCAGGATTCCTGATGACAAGTACATCTAAGAATGCTAATGAATTATTTGCTTCTAATTCCATAGTAAATTGGATGTTGTTATTAATGGAATTAAGATGTTCTAGGAATATACTAACACTATCTGTTGGTAATATTGTAAAAGTATCATCTACAAACTTCTTATAAATCCTGGGTGTGATCTGATGAGTCTGTAAAGCTCGAGCCTCGAAGTCCTCCATATATGTATATGTCGGCAACATCAGGCGATACTAGGGAGCCTATTGCCACACCATCGACTTGTATGTAGAATTTATTGTCCCACAACAGATAGCCAGTTGTTAAGTAATGCTTAAGTAGTTCTGCATATTCCTCAGGTATATTGTACTCTATTAGCTTCCTTTTAGTTATTTCAAATACTTTTATTTTCGCGTAAACAGAAGACAATATTATTAAAAAAAACTCTGTAGTATTTTGATTTTCAAAAACCATATGTAGGGATTGCATGAGACGAGAGGCATGTGATCAAGAAGTATTTGAAGTTTGATTTCAGCTGAGATACAAGTGACATACATACATACATACATAGATTTACGCCTGTTTCCCAGAGGGGTAGGCAGAGACTACGGATTTCCCGATCCTGACACACTTCTCTGGCTTCATTTACTTTCATAACATTCCTCATACACACTCTCCGGTTTAAAGTGCTCTTAACTGGCCTTTATCCAGAACGTCTCCTATCTGATCAAGAAACGTTCGCCTAGGTCTTCCCCTTGCGACTGTTATATTCACAATAGCCTTATAAACTTTCTTATTCAGTCTTTTCTCGTCCATTCTTTCTACATGCCCAAACCAGCTTAACATACCCTTTTCTATTCTCGTCACTATATCCACTTTTATGCCGCATTTCTCTCTAATCACTCTATTCCTTATTCTATCTTTCAGAGTCACATGACGCATATTTCTCAGCGCTCTCATTTCTACAGCATTTATTCTGCTCTAATGCTTCTTTTGCCATACCCAACTTTCACTTCCATGCATAAGTGTAGGCACTAATAAAGTGATTAATATAGATTGTATATCAGGGTGTCAACTATTTTTGGCTTTTTGAATCATTCTATACGAAGGAAATCGCGCCTTGTCTTTACTTCTGAAAATATTATATTGATGTCTTGTGACCTGGGCGTCTATAAATGTGCGTATAGCTTCTTCTTGTGAAAGTTGGGTTATTTGTGTATCATAGCTTTTTTTAAATGCTGCTTTGTAGCGAGTGGCACGCTTGGGTAACGTTTGGGTTATTTCTTTTAGTCATATTGAGGCATCAGTACTTAGTCCCTGAAGACTGCAGAATCATTTGTGCTGCATAACATAATTCAGCTGCGTCACGAGCAGATCTTAAATCTTGAGTTTTTAGTCGCTTACTCCTCTCTGATGCGGATTTCAAGTTAAATTATTTTCTACCCTTTTTTTAAATTTCTTTGTTGACGTTCTCAAAAACTTTTTATTGACTTTTCTAGCCAAGCAGCATTTTATTTAAAAATCTATCCTTTATCCTTTGAGAACTAAGTAGACCATATCTTCTTAAATTCAGAAATAAAATACGAAATTTTATTGTGTACCTACTTCAGCGATCTTCAATTTAGGACACTTTGTGCGCTTTTCCAAATATTTTGTTTAAAATACGCTTTATCTTCCGCAATTCATTCATTTTATCGTATAAAAACGGTCTTGACAAAAATATATCAGTAGTACCGGAACCTAAAACAAAATAAAAATAATAATGTATTTTCTTGATTTTTCCATAAAGGTTAGGTTTTGTTTTAAGGTTTAAATTCAAGGGAGGTGCAAACTGGTGCAAGAGGTTTAAATTAAAGGGGGTTGCAAACTGGTGCTATATTTATTTTTATACTTTTCCGCATAATATAAATCTATAAAATAAACACCTACTTATTGACACTAAAATACTATCAATTTAGATTATTACTTATTAGCCACAAAAAATATAACTCGCATTCTGTATTATTTAAGCTGCTTAATTACTAATTCGAATCTAATAAATAATAAGATTTACGCTAAAAAAGACATACCTCCTAGTAATGATGCCATAATAATATTATTAACGGAGCACTTTTTTATTTAAAATGCGGGGCAGTCTTTGGGGACAGCCGATAGAAGTGAAAACTAAGTAACTAGCGTGCAGTGACGATGGCGCGAGTTTCACACTTTTTGTCCACCCAAAAAGTACACATATATACACAGTATACATATTTTTGTTCATCAAAAAAATGCTCAACGCGCCTAAAGAAGTTTTCACTTCAATTACAATCACAAGAATGCAACAGTTTTCTCGATTCTAGCAAACGATCCGTATGAAGTTCCAGTTTTGACTGTTCACTGATACAGTAAAATGCAAACTTAATGGCGGCTCGGAAGTTAGCTGCGAGTGCAAGTGTGCGTAGGTACGTTCGACGGATATAACTCGCACACTAATTACAAGACGCGAAGGGCGAGTGCGGGTGAAAGAAAGGGCGCGCGGTGAGTTGCCCTGCCGCCCCGTGCCGCTACGTCCCACTGATACCTAATAAAGAGTTCTGCGCAATGATTCTTACGATGTTCAGAGCCGCCATTAAGTTTGCATTGTACTATACCTGCTCTCTAAGTAAAAAAAAATCTCGTCAGTAAATAAAATTTTTCTGTGAGGCTCCCTATGCGTACCACTTAAGAAGTTGTTTTGATTTTCCACCCTATTATTTTTAAATTATCATCCAAATAAAGACCAGTGCGTCTCTTACAGGCTGCAAGTCCAAAGTCATCTTTTAAAATACGCGACATGGTTCTAGGTGCTATATTCATTTCTCGAGATAAAATCTTTTGCTTTCGGACAGGATTTCTTCGAATTTTTTCCTACACTGCTTTGATCGCCATTTTTTGTGCGAATACTACGTGGACGGCCAGATCATTTTCTGTAACAAACAGAGAAGGTTTGATTGTACCTTTCAATAGCTCGGTACACAAATATTCGACTAATAAAAAGCAGATGGCGAGTTTCAAAAATTGCATTTGACTCCATATATACTTTGTGTAATGCTATAACAGCAATTCAGTTCTATATCACCCCACTCCATTTTAATATCACAAAAATATAAGTTTAACACCGATTGGCGCGAAAATGAGAAATCACAATGAATATTCATTTAAGAATGACATATTCCAAATTCAAATGTAATATTATGTATTTTTTAAATTGTAAAATACTTATGGCCAGGCTTATTAGTATAGTAGATTTTTTTATTTTTTATTCTACTAAGGTTCAAACAAGCATACGGCCCACCTAATGGTAAGTGGTCACCGTAGCCTATAGACGCCTGCAACACCAGAGACATCACTTGCGCGTTGCCAACCTTTTAGGCAAGGAAGTGGGAAGGAGAAGGAGCTGGAAGGGGTAAAGAGGGTGATTGGGCTTCTGGCACTCTCACTCACCGAACGAAACACAACAGTAGGAGTACTGATATTTCACGTCAATATTCTGTGAGAGGGTAGTCCTTCCCCGGTCAAGCCGGCCCATTCATGCTGAAATCAGTGAAATCACCGCCATATAAAGCTATAGTTACGATGAGAATCAATATAGGCAAATGCCTCGCTAAACTAAATAGTTTTACACGATACGTAAGTAGATATTTCTCATAACCGATTACTGAACAATTGCGATAACATGACTCAGTATTTGCCTCTTTTGCTGGGTGCTGGTATGTCCGAGCATCCACAGAGTCTGCGCCCCTGTGTGTTATGATGCTTTTATAACAAGTTAACAACTACTATTGGCGCTGTGCGGCGTAAAATGCTATAATGTCAACGCTTCGCATTGATTATTTTGCAAGGCTTACTTGTATGACAGGCAGCACTGAAGGTTTGCCAGTATAACGTGAGAACGTGACCATTTACTTTTTTTGTCAAAGCGGTACGTCTCTTTAGTAATAAAATTATAGTAAATAAAAGTTTTTGGTAGTTTACAAGTTTTTTATTATAAACGGTAATAACAATAATTAAAAATCGAAGCACTTATTGCAAAATAATTAAGTAGGTTGCATGAGCCACTAAGCAAGCCCCAGTAGTGGCGTGACTTTTACATAGTATTTTTGTATTTGTCGGCTGAACAAATTAGTTCTAAAATATCGGGTCTTGTTTTTAGGTACATATGGAGCTCAGTACATGATTTATTTATATTTATTTTTGTTAAGTAGAGATTGTTGGCACGGAAGTGCTGGAATAATTCAACCCATAATTTTTCAGCGGCAACATTCTCAGCATTCCAGCCAGTGATTTTTTCATCGGTCGCAAAGTTGGAAATAAGCAAAATCTCGTCAAAGACTTTCGTATCCTGGCGGCTGCTAATAAACCCTTACGTGATCAGCATTACTTTTTGTACCTCATCCCAAGTCGGTGCTTTTGTTAAATTTGCCCATCCAAACAATTCTAATTCTGTGTTGAATTGACACCACTGCTCCAAGTATTCTTTGCTTGTCTTATAAAACTCAGCCGTTGCAGTTTTAACATTCTGCTGGTCAACAGTAACTCCAGTTTCATGTAATTTTACAAGTAGGTTACGGACGGTGTGAGGAAGGAAAATCGTGCTCTCTTTGAGTGCCAGGTTATCTTGGAGACGATTAATTTCCTTCGCAGACTCTATTGCAGACACGTTTTGCCTCTCGATTTTTAACCCAGCTTCATGAAAGGTCGCTGCTTGTGCATACAATAAATATTAAACATAAAAAAAAATATTTGGGCATTTGTCGATACTTAGAAAATAGCTTTTTAAAGGCTGAAACATTTTAAGAACTCTCTCAAGCGCGGGCATTAACGCAAACCACCTTGTTTTACTGTAGCCCAGCAGTTTGTGTCAGTTGAATTACAAAACTCTTTCAAAGCTTCTATTCGAGCACTGTAGATGTAGAAGAATGAATAAATTTTTACAATGATGCATTCAAAGTCAACAGAAGGATAATTAGTGGAAGTTTTGATCGCATTGTGGCTCCACATCCAATCCCAATGAGCTGTCTTCCGAATGATTGGTTCAATTTAGCGTGAATAAGATTACTCCCCTTCCTATTCTTTCCTCCAAAATTGCAGTTCGTGTTGTCTCCACAAAATACCACAATTTTTTTATTCAATTTACAATTAGGTATATCCAATGTTTCGCCTGGCTGCTCACGAAACTCTAAAACCTTGACTTTTACACCTTCGCATGGTAATAAATAACGAATCAAAACTGGGCATAATTTTATTGAGCCATGGTTTGAAGCATCTGTTAATAAAGTTATGCAGTGGCTTCGCAAAGATGCTTTTTAAATTCATCGGTTGCCATAGGTGACAGCACATTTACAACAATAGCTTAATATTTTGTACGAGCACATCAAAATATTGCTCAAAACATGCTTGAATTAAATAAGAAGAACAATCATTTGAGCGAAAGCTGTTATTATGTTGCACAGTGTGAAACGCCCACGCACCCTCAGCTGCAGCTATGTCCAAATCTTTGGAGATCGGCGAATCGGTTTTCGAAAAAAAGTAAGCATTGACGAGCTTGAAGCAGCAGCTTGATCGGAAAGCCTGTGTTTTTCTGACTTTTAATGTTTTTTAATGTCACTGGCACCACCATGTCCAACACTAAAATCAGTACGGCACTTTTCACACGTAACGTCTGCAGTATTATCACTTCTTTGTTTTTTAAATGGATACTTATGTTGCAGAGTAACATTTAACGAGCACTTGCGTTTAGGCATTATTGTTACAATGTTGCAATCACACGCGTACGTACTTCTACTCTTCGTTTCGTCTGACTTGAACTAAAACAATACTTGCAGTAGTCGGTGAAACAGTGAGTGAGCGCCGGCGGGCGGGTTCTATCTATCCTACTGTCGCGCGTCAGCGCAGCGCGCTTCCGCAGCCGAGACGTACCACGCATTGCGAGCGAGCAAAATTATTTTTTAATTATCGGTTGGTTTGTCACCATACGTCCAGCCTAAAGCAGGACGTATGGTGACATTCTGTATGCTGGGCGAGCAGCAGAAAAGTATCTCCTAAAGCCTTAGTTTCTAAAGTGGTCTAGGTGGACCCGCAGGGGTCCACGGGAGACTCGACGGGGGTCTACTTTGGCATGACAGAAAAATGGATGAAAACTCCACGAAAATTTATTTGCTTTCGATAGTGAAGAACCGAAATGTTGGCTTTACTTCACCTGCTAATGTAGGCAGATAATATATTAAGAAGCTCAGCGACTGTTACTTGTAAAAACTTGCATATTCCATATTTAGTACAACTTTTCGAGTCTTGCAAAGCGCCGCCGCTGCCGCTGCCGCCGTCCGCAACGCTTGTTCAGACGTGCAAAGGGACGAAATACGACTTCTGGTGTTTGTGCTTGCAATCTTGCATGAACTTGTTTGATTCTTCACTAATATAAATACGAATGCCAAGGATAAACGTTACTCATTTGCTTCCGGAATTTCGAAAAGAAAAGTAAAGTAAAGAAAATCGAATACCCAAAAGAATCGATGTTAGTGTTGCCAGTGTCAGAAAAAGTAAGTATTTACCTGCCTATTTGTTATGCATACTTTTATTTTATGTTGTAATAAGTATATTTGTAATGTTTGCGTGTGGTAGGTACGTATTAAAAATTAAATACTGTACAGAGTCATTATTAGATACTTCCTGAGAACAGAAAGCCGAGAAAGGTTGAACTTATTGTCCCTACTTTATTAGTAATATTTTTTACCCGTTTTTCGTGGTTCACTAAAGGAGATATATATTATGATTGACCTGCATGATTGTAAATATTTCAGGTTCCTAATGCTAAATGACTTATTTAAATATATTTTCATAAATTGTATGCGTCTTTACGTACCCGTAACGTGCATCAAAGTAATAAATAAATAGTTAAAATCGCGGAGTTTTGATATCAAAATATGATTTAAAAGTATTTTCTATCGAATTTATAGAATTATATCAAAATATATTTATGACTTTTTTTTTACGTTACATTAAAATCGGTTCAGCCGTATTCACAAAACTCTATTAAGGGTTAAGATCCATAATAAAGTTTTATAAAGCTATTTATTGCTTTTAACGTGACTTATTTACTAATTATGTCATTGTAAGACCAAGTATGTAATTGAACTAATTAATTTCAACATATTTACTCTATCTTTATAATAGTTTTATGTTAAAATGCAAGTCTGTATTAAAATCATACGATGTGACGTCACTTGTTTACCACCAACTATAAAAGCCGTCGCTCCGCCGTACTCGGCACATTCGCACCGGAGCAGTCACATCGAACAGACCTAAGTTAAGTAACCTTGCCTTGCTGGTTAACTTTTGTGTATTTTTAGTAAATCATTTCTAATATATTTCTGTGATGTGATTTATGTGTATACTTCAACTAATTAATGGTACAATACAAGTATATAATATTCCTATGTCTATAAAATAAATTACTATAATAAACTGCTTTTTAAAAATTTGTGTATTTCCTTTACAAATATACAGGGTGATTTTGAAATCGTGTAATTCCTTTTAACCACGCATTCTACTGGTGATATAGAATAACCCTGACCATATTTTTTCTTAATTAGAATAATGGTTTCGGCAAAATTAGAGTACAGATATTTTTCATGAAATGATTTCATATAGTCATATTTTAACCACCTTTTTTTTTTTTTTTTTTTTACGTGGGGGAATGCAATGACGCATATCCCTCCGCGGGGGCGGGCGGAGGGATTATGTCGGACTCGCCGGGGTAAAAGAAGATGGAAAAGAAATAATGTATCTCCCGGAATACCGACTAAACCTACCACGGTGTTCCTCAACAAAACCACTATCGGCGGGGCCGCGCGAATCGCTTTCGCATGCGGTCGCGACCCCGCCGAGGTTTCGGCCCGCCGTATGAAACGGCAGGCCACTACCCAAAGAGACCTACCCAAAGGACTCCCTCAAAAATTCCCTACTGTCTCCCCCCTAGAGGGGAGACGGACTCGACACAGAGGCGCGCGTGGGAACACGCACGCCGCCTCTCGGACCTGGTGCTGAACGGATGGCGGGCAGGCCCACAAAGCCCGCCACCCCCAGGTCAAACCTCAGGGTGGCTGGAGGTCGTCTCGCGCCCTCCGGCGCCCGGCTCTGCGGTTGGGGAGAGGGTTTATACGCTCCCTCTCCCGCCCCGCCGCCTCCTTGATGGAAATCACTTCCTCGCAGAAGGAGGCGACGGCGTTCCACGACCTCTCACTCCGGACCATAGACTGAACTACGGCCGGGAGCGAGAGGGCAACCGATCCGACTGCCGCGATCAAATCGCGGCGCTGCGATGCCCAGGCGGGGCAAACCGCCAAAGTGTGCAGCGCCGTGTCCTCAGTAACGTCGCGGCAATCGCCGCAGTGGTGACAACCGGGCGTCTCTTGCCGGCGTATACGACACAGGAACCGGCCAAAACATCCGTGGCCAGTCAGAACCTGTGTCAGCCGGAAGGTGAGGGCGCCATGCCGCCTCTCCAGCCACTCCTCAAACACGGGACTTACCGCCACGATCGTGGCGTGCCCGGCACTGGGGTGCACAAGTCGCTCCTTCCAATTCGCCATTAGGACCTGGCGGAGCTCGGACCTCGCCGCCTTGATAGCGGGAGGATCCGGTCCTTCGCCCCGAGCTAGCGCCTCCTGGCGCCAACGATAGAGCGACGCCAGGAGTGCCGCTTCCAGGTCCCATGGCATCGATCCGGCGAGGAGGCTCGCAGCCTCGAACGAGATCGTGCGGTATCCCCTAATCAACCTGACGGCCATGGCGCGCTGTGGTGCACGTAGCGCCGAAATGTTTCGGGCCGCCAGGTTGTCTGCCCAAACTGGGGCCCCATATAGGGCCATGGACCGCACGACCCCCTCGTAGAGCCTCCGGCAGGAGGTGTTTGGCCCCCCGAGGTTGGGCAGCAGGCGCGCGAGCGCACCTGCAGCGCCCCGAAGAATGGGGGCCAAACGACGAAAGTGGGCTGTAAAGTCCCACCGGCTGTCGAGCAAGAGACCCAAATACTTTAGGGTTGGCTCGACGCCGATGCGGACCCCTCCCACCATGATATGGGCCCCTGGAGGTGGCCGGTTCCGAGGGCCGTAAAAACAAACGGCCTCGGACTTGGACAGGGCCACATCGAGGCCCAACCGCCGGATACGACCAACGACTTGTGCGACCCCAGCGGTCGCCAGTATGGCCGCCGCCCGGTGCGACTTACCCCTCGCCGTGACAAGCGTGTCGTCGGCGTAACAAATGACGCCGACGCCACGGAGGAGCGCACCTCGCAGCACCCAGTCGTAACCGATGTTCCACAGGAGCGGACCCAGAACCGATCCCTGTGGAACACCGCACGACATCTCTCGCCGACTCCAACCGTCGTGACCCGGGTAGACGACTACCCTCTCCGACAAATATGCCCCGACTATGCGGCGGAGGTAGGTCGGCACTCGATGGAAAATGAGTGCCTCCCTGATGCAACTCCAGGGCAAGGTGTTGAAGGCATTCGCGATGTCCAAAGACACCGCGAAGACGACCTCGCCCCGGGACACCGCATCCTCCGCCAGGCTCCTCACTTGCAGGACTGCATCTATTGTGGAGCGCCCGCGGCGGAAACCATACTGGTTGTCCGCCAGGTCCGGACCCACTGAAGAAAGACGCTGGACGAGGCGCTCCGCGATTATAAACTCGAACAGTTTAGCCACCTCGTCCAGCAACACAATGGGCCGGTAGGCGGACGGACTGTCCGCCGGGCGCCCTTCCTTCCTGATCAGGACCAGTTTCCCCACCTTCCACTGGCGCGGAAACTGGCCCTGCTGCAAACATTCACTGAGGAGCCCCTTGAGTCGGGGCGCGAGCTCCTCGAGGACCAGGGCCAATGCACGACCCGGAATGCCGTCGGGCCCTGGGGCGGTGATTTTCGAGCGAAGTCTCGACACCGCCGCTCGCAACTCTACCTGGGTCACTTCGGGAACCACGTCGTCGTCAAAGTCCGCGCTGGACGCCATGGAAGGCGGAACCATCGGCGGAGGAGTGTGCTCCGCCCGTGAAGGGAACAGAGCGGCCACCACCTCCTCAACCAATTGTGGCCGGAGACTCTGGGACAAGGGGGGCGCCCAGGGGCGAAGCTTGCCTCTTACCATAAGGTATGGACGCCCCCAGGGATTAAGGTCCAGAGTCCCCAGCAGCTCTTGGCGGGCCAAATCCTTGGCCCGCTTGATGGCGATTTTCAAAATCTTCTTGGCCGCTCTGTAAACCTCGTACAATTCCGCCTCTCTGGCGTCGAAATCGGGAGGGCGGCGACGCCGCCTACGAAGCCGGATGTACTGGCGTCTGGCCACCACGCAAGAATGGCGTAGTTCGCCAATGTGGTCAGACCACCAGTACACCCGGCGCCTAGCTGGGAAATTTAAAGGCACTCTAGGCATCGCCGCATCACAAATTTGAGTTACGGCCTCCCGGAACCACTCGGCCTCCATCTCGATATTGTCAGGCCTGGCCGGTGCTGGCACCCAGGCCTGAACGATGGAGGCTTCCAGGAGGACCTCCCGATTTAGCTTCTTCAAAGCCCAACGCGGACCGCCCCCAATCGGGGCCCTTGGGGCTGGGGGGTCGGAGGTCTGGGCGGAGACGTCGAACCGAATATAGCGGTGGTCTGACAACGTCTCCACCTCCTCGACGACGCGCCAGCCTTGCACACGGCATGCTAGTGCGGGGCTAGCGAAAGAAACATCGATGACGGAGCCGCCCCGCTGACGCACACACGTGTGCACTGACCCACGATTGAGGACTAGCAGGCCGTTTTCTACGGCCCACTCCTCGAGCAATTCACCCCTCGCGTCCGTGGCCGCGGAACCCCAAGCCGAGGATTTGGCATTGAGGTCCCCGACGACGAGCACGGGCCGAGGGTGGCTTCGAGCGACGACGACGTTCAGTTCGAGGAGATACTCCTCGAAGTCGGCGAGAGGTCGGTTGGGTGAGAAGTAACCGCCCACCACAACCGCTTCTCCTACGAGTGCTGCGACGCAGCCCCGTCCTCGGACGATGTTCTCGAAGGACGGGGCGCCGGCGGCGGCCGGCGAAATTAACGCAACCGAGCCATCGAGGTCCCCTACCCAGTCAGCCCTGGGAGGGACGAAATAGGGCTCGGCTACGATGGCGACATGAATTGACCACTGCGCCATGCTCTGGAGGAGAAGGTCCTGAGCCCTGGCGCAGTGGTTTATATTAGCCTGGAGGAGACGGAGGCGTGGAGGAATTACGTCTCCATACTAACCTCCGCCCCTCCAGCCGCGGGAGCGGCGACCTTCGACGTCGCCGACGAAGAGGCAGGCGGCCTTGGCGGTAGCTTCTTCTGGGTGGCGGCGCACCCCTTGGCACCCGCCCGGTGCTCCGCTGGTTTGCCCACCGCCGCACACAAAACACAGTGCGGTGTGGACCCACACGTTGCGGCCACGTGACCGGGCTGACCGCAACGGAAACAGCGGCCGCTGCAGTCAACCCGTGAGGGGCACGTGACACCCACGTGGCCGCTGGATAGGCAGCGGTAGCACCGGGCGATCCTGGGCTCCAGCGCTTTAATTTGCGCCGACACCCAGCCTACCAAAAGACGCCTACCATCGGCCAGTTTCTTGGCGGCGGCGACAGGACAGCTAATAATGGCCGTCCCCATTCCGGAGCGGCCCTGCTTGATTTCACCGCACTTTATTTGTCCAGCAGGGCACCCTCCGGTCTTGGCGACGGCAGCGACGACCTCTTCCTTTGTTATAGAGTCATCCAGGCCCGTGATGCGCAAATCAACGCACTTTTGGGGCCTGGAGACGCGGACCTCTTCCGGCTGCAGAACCTGGCGGAGACTTTCCGCCAGGCGGTCCGCCTGGTCGCCGCTAGCGACTCCCGGCACTTCGATAAGGCGGGCACCGGTCTGGGTTGTCCGGCACCTCAAGCCCGCCGTTATTCCCAGCTTGCCGGGGTCGATAGCCGTCCGCGCCTTTTTAAGGAGCTCGGCGTATGTGGCACCTCGCTCGATATTTTAACCACCTGACACAATCTTAATATTTTTTTAATTTAAAAATAATAAGATAACAATAACTGATGTCGTAAATAATAAGGGGCAATAAAAAGGACCGCCCGTTATTATTTACGACATTAATTATTAATATGATTTTTTATTTTAATAAGTAAAAAAATAAAATTGCCTCGGTTGGTTAACATATGACTATCTGACACCATTTCACGAAAAAAACGGAATAATAATTTTTCAGAAAAAAAAATCTAATTAAATAAAAATATGGTCAGGGTTATTCTATATCACCAGTAGAATGCGTGGTTAAAGGGAATTACACGATTTCAAAATCATCCTGTATATATATATATATATTGTTAGGAGACAAATTATGAACAATTCTGAGCCGGTATAAAAGGAGCACGCGCGCCGTCATAAGATTGATTCGTCGAGTGTCGTTCGGAGAGGCAACATCGCTCAAGGACAGTGAATCGTATTTATTTTGCTATATTTTGATTAATCGATATAATTGTGCAATTATTGTCGGTGAGTGCTAAGCAGTTTATCAATGTTTAGTTTCGTTCCTTGTATAAAGAAAACGTTTGTATTAAATTGAAAGTGTTTGGTTATAATAAACAAGTGTGTGAGTCACCTCGGGTGACATGTAATATTTTTTTTAATCATCTCCTCCTCTGATTTCTAATATCAGAAGTGGGATAAAGAACTACAAAGCCCACTAAACTCAAAGATACGAGGAACGAAATAAATATTTTTTTACCTCCACTTTTACATTCTGCTGGTGTTTATGTGTTCTTGTGTTTTTACCGTGTGATCGTTGTTATTGCGTGCGTGCTTCATCAAAACTCGTGCTCAATATGCCCCGAAGGCATGACCGTCACTGTTCCCGAGACCGTTCGCGAAATAAGTCTACTAGTAGTGACTCCGTGCGTAACTCACGTCATGAATCGCCACATGGGCGCCGTCGCGAACGTAGTGATTCGAAAGATAGCTCATATTACCGCCGGAATAGTGCTCGTGACCGACACCGTTCTAGATCTCGATCGAAAATCACACGTCAGCACAGAACACCTACACGTCCTCCGCACTGTTCCATTTCACCTAACGCTGATAATTATTTACACAATACTCTAAGTAGTATCATGACGCGGCTTGCCGCTATCGAGCGTAACAGCAAAAATGCAACATCCGCGCCTAAAATTTTAGTAAAATCGCAAACCAACGAGCGTACTGTGGTCAATACCGAGGACCCGATCCGCGAAGTCATGTCGAATTCTCGTAACTCCATGGACTTGGGCGACGCTCCTAGTAGGAATCGCGTGGACAATGCCGAGGGCTTTTCAACAACCGCTTGCACCAACGATCCAAACGCTTGCGGATCTGACACCCCGTCAACCACGACCATGCTTGTAGAGGCTATCAGATCGCTGCAGCCTATTAGATCGCGTAATTACTACGTATCTAGCTTTGATCCGAACATACACGATATTGACGTCTGGTGCGAGGAAGTGGATCGCGCGATAACTGCGAACGGTTGGAACGAGCATGAGTGCCTATCGCGTGTAGCTTCTTGTCTTAAAGGCGATGCTAAAGTCTGGCTTAACGAGTGGGTCACGAATGACCGCACTTGGTCAAACTTTAAGATTGAGTTCAAGCCTCTTTGCCCTCGGAAGTTAGATTACGCTAATATTTTATTTGAAGCCATGAACGTAACATCCGACAAGTACGCAACGTACGCCGAGTACGCTCGACGTACACTTTTACGTTTACGTATCGTTAAGGGTCTTAGCGATGAATTACGGACTCTTATAGTAATACGTGGCATCGATAATCCACAAGTTAGAGCCGCTGCGGTAAACGCGAACTTGGCAACCGAAGATATGGTTTCATTCCTATCTATTTATACGAAGCCAAATCGCACTAAACAAGAACCTCGTGGTAACTTGACTAGAAAGCACCCGCATTTGAATTCGTCTTACGACCGTGGGCTCAAGTGTTACATTTGTAACCAGCGGGGACATTTGGGTCGCCACTGTCCTAAGAAACCGCGTACGGAACCAACCAGTGCTCCGATTGCCAAGTCCGCGACACAATGTTCAACCACTACTACCGTTAATCCTAGGCCCGTGATGCAATGTTCTTTTTGCAAGAAAACGGGACATACAGAAGAGAAGTGTTTTGCGAAGAATAGGTCTGAGTCTAGGAATCAGCGAAACGTTAACTTATGTGCAAATCACACGGGTAACAAAAACGATGTCGTTACAGCTGTAGTGCAGGGTATCCCTATGGACGTACTAATAGATAGCGGAGCTCAAAACGTATCGCTGAGTTCATCTGACGTTCTAAAGCATCTCTCCTGTCAAGTAAAACCAACCCACTACGTCCTGAAGGGTATAAGCAAACACGAAATCATAGCCTCGTCTTTCGTGACAGTAACCATTGAGCTAAATGACATAGCTATAGAAGCAGACTTAGTTGTAGTGCCAAAATCGTGTATGAATACTTCGATTATAATCGAAATAGATATTCTTAACCGCGATGGTGTCATGTACGTGCGTACCAAGCATAAGCAATACATTACTCGATCTATTGATAACCACGTCCCAATCAACGAAGTTCAACGTATTGATCGTACATTAGTCAACACCTCATTACAGAATTCTATGTATGATTCTTTGATGTCCGTAATCACGAGTTTCTCTAACTTCTTCATTTCTGGTACCGCGACTACCACGGTCACAACCGGAGAAATGGAAATTAAACTGACTAACACCACCCCTGTTGTATACCGACCGTACAAGCTTTCATATGCCGAAAAACTTAAGGTACGCGAAATAGTGAAAGATTTGCTCGACAAAGGCATCATCCGAGAATCACGGTCGGAGTACGCCAGCCCCATAATTCTCGTGAAGAAGAAGGACGGTACCGATCGCATGTGTGTAGACTACAGGGCATTGAATCGTATCACTGAAAAAGAGAGATATCCCCTACCTCTGATTGACGATCATATAGATAGGCTCGGGCGGTATACCTTCTTCACCAGCCTTGATATGGCTACCGGGTTCCATCAAATTCGGATCAAGGATAGCTCCGTACACGTTACGGGATTTGTCACGCCAGAAGGAGACTTTGAATACCTAAAAATGCCGTATGGTTTGACAAACTCCCCGATCGTCTACCAGCGTATTATCAATCGAACTCTTCACGAATTTATTGAGGCGGGAGACGTCCTGGTGTATATCGATGACGTTCTTCTTAAGAGTAATAGCATAGAAAATGGCATCTCGTTACTAAAGAAGGTCCTAAATACGCTCACTAAGGCAGGTTTCTCAATAAACCTTAAAAAGTGTTCCTTCCTGACGACTGAAGTCGAATACTTAGGGAGGATAATAAGTTTTGGTCAGGTGCGGCCGAGCTTACGTAAAGTGGACTTACTGCCTCGCGTAGCTCGTTAGTGGATTTACTTACAGGACTACCACTTTTCTATCGAGTATAGGAAGGAGCTCTGTTGCCGCACGCGGACTACCTCAGCCGAAACCCAGTTGCTTCAGTCAATCAAATCTCGAGGCCGCGTAACTGGGCACAAATAGCCCAGTCTGCGGACCAAGAAACAAGCGCCCTCATACAAAAACTCTCGAAAGGACAGCTTGATTCTAATCGTTACGTCTTAAAAAACGATTTGTTGTGTTACAAATACACCCCTGTCGGTGAGGAATCGCGTTTCCTCTGTTTTATACCCAGAGGCCACCGGCTCAGCCTGCTGCGAATATTTCACGATGAACATGAACATATAGGTCCCGATAAAACCCTGGACCTTATTCTAAAACATTTTTGGTTTCCCGGGCTCCGTCAATTTGTTTCTAAATACGTCTCACATTGTTTAGTTTGTATTTCCAAAAAGCGAGTGCCCCGAGCCCCGCTACAAAATATTTAATCTTGGCCAAAACCCGATACCCCATTCGACACCATACATGTCAATGCTTTGGGACCACTACCCGAGTCGGAGGGCTACAAATTCATCCTCATACTAGTCGACGCGTTTACAAAATTTTGTCTTCTCTACCCGATTTATCGCCAAGACACCGCCCGGCGAGTTAAAAAGAGTCATCTCCCAAGCAGTTTCTCTGTTTGGCGTTCCTAGGCTGCTAGTAACGGACAGAGGTAGAATGTTTGAGTCCGCTGACTTCGTGCAATGGATAACCGAACTAGGTTCGGACTTGCACCATATTACACCTGAAATGCACAGCTCAAACGGTCAGGTTGAGCGGTACATACGGACCGCACTCAACATGCTTCGTATCGAGGTGGGACACAAGAATGCCTCCTGGTCAACTACGCTCTGGAGATTACAGCTGGTATTAAATATCAGTAAGCAGAAGACAACCGAAACTTCACCAATCAGCCTCTTGATTGGCACTGACGCTTCTACTCCGGTCATACGGTCCCTAGTGCGAGACCTAGCCGTGAGTGGTTCTGAGACCAACCGAGATGCATTACGTGAAATGCGCAGGAACCGTGCTAGCGAGCTCCTAAAGAGGAACCAGGATCGGCAGGATGTTTCAGTCAATCGGTCTAGACGACCGCCGCGCAACTACGGGGTAAACGACCTTGTATTTGTGATCAAGTACTCGCAATCGACTGGGAAATTAGATCCAGGAATGCGAGGACCGTACAAAGTTACAAAAGTACTACCTAATGGTCGGTACGAACTTAGACTCCTCAGTGGAGGCTATGGGAAAACTACCCAGGCAGCTTCCCAATACATGGTACCATGGAAAGGAGAATGGTGCCCCGAGACGTGCGCCGCCTTTTTTGAGAGTGAGTACATTTACTATGTCCACTAACATGTATGATTTCAGAAGTAGACCACCGAACGGCTGCGCTCCCCAAGGCGCGTGTTAAATTATTTTATGGTATATTATATTAAATACGTTTTATATAAGAATTAATTGCGACTTGTTTTATATAGGTAACCTAGTAGAAATAGCTAGATTTCAATCCATCCAAATGTATTTAGAATAATTATATTAACTGTATTTATAAATAAAACACTAAAGATAGCACATTAGTTTTTATAATTCAACATAATATTTTACAATAATTGGTAGATACTTAACTTGTTATAAATACACTTCAACTGTCGTATTTATACAGGATCACAAATAAATATAGAACAGAGCTCCGTTCACTTCGGCGGTCGAACACAGAATGAATCTGTCGTCCGATTACGTCCGCTTTTATACTGTCAGACAAACAACATCGAGAGACCACGTGTACACATTTTAACGTTTTTAACATGAATATTTAGTTGTAAAGGTTATCAATAATTCTAAGAGGATTAATTTAGTACATAACTATACAATATTTGCTACAAAAACCACACTTGGTTATTTATAACCTATAATTGTTCAAAGACATTGCGTATTTTGGCACAGTAAACATATACAAATTTAAATGTATTTTAATAAAATCTATCACGGCCATACTGACTTGTACTTTGCTCTCGAAGTACAACAGTATTATAAAATCACATTGGTTTCTGGCCTGGACATGTTGGTCTTTTCACCTGCTGCACATGAAATCTTGACCAACATAAGGGCAGTAACCGACCAGCAGTATATAATGTATATAATAGTCTCTGGCCTTGACATGCTATACCTATCATCTGCTGCACATGAATTTCAGTATAGCATCAGGGCAGTGACCGACCAGCAGATATTACATAACTTTTAATATTAGCCTCTGGCCTTGGCATATTAGTCCTATCACCCGCTGCCAGTGATATTTCAGACTAACATCAGGGCAGTGACCGACCAGCGGATATATATAAGGATACTGAATCATACGATTTTACTGAGTCAAAATTACGCTTTTAATTTAACACTTTATAATCACTTAAACATCACAACATGTCATAATCAATACAATAGATAATACATTATCCACTAACACCAACGTAATTTAAGTATTTGTTAGGTAAGTAGTACTCTACAAACACTTTTGTATTTATTATTATCTAATAGAGAAAATAATTTAAATAGTAAGTATTAACATAATATTTATAATCAATTACACATTTGAGAATATATCAAAATAGCTACAGAGTTCACATTTTAGCACATATATGAAAAATAACAAATTTTACTCTATCACGGCCTAGGTCCACATAACAAAAAGTAATAAATAATTATACCGATTCCTCAAAAGATACGTTTTGCTCTACCCATTCGCCTGGCCATATTCGCAATTTATCCTTAGCTATAGTTATATTTCTCAAGTTGTTGCGACCTCGTAATGAAAATCTATCACTAGGTAATATTTCAATAATTTCATAAGGACCTTTGTATTTTGGGCTTAGTTTATCGTGGCGCCTATGATCTTGATTCACATATACTGTATCGCCTATATTAAAAGTTTTATTAGTACGCCTAGTTATATCAAAACGCTCCTTATATTTGTCAGCAACATCTTTGAGACGTTGTTTTGCTAATTCACGATCAGCTTGTGTATGTATAATAGGTTGTAATGAATCATCTACTACATCAGTCAGTCGAGCCTGTACGGACGGTATGTTACATTCTTTACCAATTAATAGTCTAAGAGGCGAAAAACCTGTAGATTTTTGGACAGTAATATTTAAGGACTGTTGAACTTTCCAAAGAACGTTCGGCCATTCTGAAGAATCATGAACTGTAGTCGTAAGCATATTTGTAACTGTGGCTACGTAACGTTCTACCTGCCCGTTGCTGCGAGGTGTACCCGTAGATATCATGTGATGTTCAATTTGCATATCTCTAAACAACGATTGAACTTGGCTAGACGTAAAATTGGTTCCTCTATCTGTAACGACGAGACTTGGCGTACCAAATGTAGTAATAGTTTCTCGTAAAGCAAAAAGCAATTCCTGACCATTCAAACTCTTTAGTGGTTTAAGTATACAAAATTTCGTAAAACCGTCTATAATTATGAGAATGTGTTTGTAACCCTCACTAGATTGTCTAAAGGGACCAGTGCAATCCAGGTGCAACGTGTGAAAAGGTATCGATTTATCTATTGGATATAGTTGACCTTGTTTGGGTCCTGTATGATTTTTTCGCGAAGTACAGATAAGACAATGTGAAATATATTTTTTAGTGAAAGCAGCAATGCCCGGGAACCAGAAGTATTGTTTGATTTTATCAAGAGTTTTATCGTATCCGATATGGCAGTGGTCATCATGGTAAAGTCGCAACAGACTTAGCCTATAGCCCCTGGGTACATATAACTTAGGAGTCCCTTCAGGTTCACTTTTATAATGAAGAAGGTTTTTGATAATAACGTATTGATTGGCATCCATTTCGCCATTTTGAACTTTACTTATTAAATTTTGAGTCTCATTATCATTATGCTGTGCAGTCTCTAACCATGATGATGTCATTTGTAAGTTTTCATTAATTGCATTTATTTTTAAAGGGGTATCGGTCGTTGAAACTGGGTTGCGGCTTAAGAAATCTACGTGCCCTACAAATTTACCCTTTTTATAAAGAATATCGAACCTAAAATCCTGCATGAAGGTCCACCACCTAGCAACACGTGGAGACAGATCCTTCTTGTTCATCGTAGATTTTATGGCGTTGCAATCTGTCACTATAGTGAAATTAATACCTAATAAATATACTCTAAAATGTCCAAGAGCATTATAAACTGCTAACGTCTCTAAATCATATGAGCAATATCGTGACTCAGCTGGGGAGGTGCGTTTACTAAAATATGCTACCACTCTAATAGTATTTTCAATTTTTTGTATCAAAATGGCACCATAGCCTATAGAGCTAGCATCGGTATGCAATTCTGTAATTAAATTTGGATCAAAAATAGCTAACAAAGGTTTTGATACTAAACGTTCTATCACATATTTTCTGGCCTGATCTTGTTCGTGTCCCCATTCCCATTTTTGGTTGCTTTTTGTTAGTTTAGTTATACAGCTGGTTCGTGAGGCAAACTCGGGGATGAACTTTCTAAAGTAGCTAGCTAACCCCATGAATTGGCGAACTTCCTTAACATTACTAGGTACTGATGAGTTAACGAGAGCTGAAATTTTGTTATTACTTGGCCTTACACCCTCTTCTGAAATCTGTCTACCTAAATATTCAATCTCTTTAACAAAAAACTTAGATTTATTTAAATTGATAGTAAATCCTGCCAAACAAAGGGCTTTAAGGGTCTGTTCTAGATAATGTAAGCCCTGCTGCTCGGTCTCAAATGGAATTAAAATATCATCCATGTATACTAATAAAAAATGTAAATGGCCAACAGCCTTACTAATAGCTTTTTGAAAAACTGACGGACCATTGCAAATCCCGAAAGGCATTTTTAAAAACTCGTAATGCCCATCTGGTGTCACGAAAGCAGTATATTTTACAGAATCACTCGCTATGGGAATTTGGTAAAAACCATTTTTCATATCTATCGATATAAAAAATTTTGCCTTGCCTAGTTTGTCGATTTGGTCCTCAATGAGAGGGAGAGGGTATCTTTCTTTTTCTATAATTTTATTTAATGCCCTGAAGTCCACACACATACGGTCACTGCCGTCTTTCTTTTTTACCAGTAGGACAGGGCTAGCAAATGTGGAGTCACTTTCACGTATTATATTCTTTTGTAACAAGTCTTTGATCATAATGTTAACCTTCTCTCTCTCAACAGGAGCCAGTCGGTATGGCCTATAATAAATAACTTCATTATTTCTTAAGCGTAGGCTCATTTCACCTGTAGTAACAGTACCAATATTATTTTCAGTTGGTAAAATAGTTGGATATTTTTCAAAAATATTTGATATTTTTGTTTGCAATGCCGTATCTACATGACTTAATAATTCGCTTAATTGAAAACTATTACTGCACGAGGCCTGGTTAACTATTACAGATGGTTCAGGGTAAGGAGTACGCTGCAACCTACAACCCTCGGAGTCCATTATGATAGCAATATCAGGAAATCTGATGGCGTTTCTACCAATAATACAATCATAAGCAAAATCCTTATCTCTAGCTATGTGAAATTCAATTTCTAAACACACTTCATCAAATCTTACAGGCAGCGTTGCCTTAGCGAATATGTGTAATTTCCCTTTGCCTATTCCTTCCAGAGTTAATGAACATGAATCAAGATTACAACCTGCTTGCCTGGCTAATGAACCTTTCAATACACTACAACTAGCACCAGTGTCAATAAGAGCCATAACTATCACATCTTTGATTGTTATTTTAGTTAATGTCAGATTTACTTTAGTTAAACAATTGACATTACTATTCTCTGTCGTAGAGGATTTAGTGTCGACACGTTTTTTAAAGTAACAAATAGAATCAGTATGGCCATATTTTTTGCAATAACTACATTGAACTACACTTGGGTTTTTAGCTGCGTCGGATGATATTGACGTTCTAGGGGTAGTACTACTATTGTCCTCAGCAACACGATTTTGAAACATTGGGTCCTAAGATGACCTAATTTGCCACATGTAAAGCAACGCTTCTCCTGAGGAATTCCTAGTCTTGGTTGTTTACTAACAGTATTGTTTGTAGTTCCATCAATCTTATTACTTGAATCAAAGGGTCGCTTTCTTGATGTTTTGACATACGTTGTAAATAGAGACAATAATTCAGCAGTTGTTTTAACACGACTGTTATGGGAAGCCATTCGTACATTAATATCATGTATGCCTCCACATATCAGTTCGACCAACTGCTCCTCCGTAAAAGCTATCTTTGTAATTTTAAACAATCTAAGTTTTTCTCTAGCGTACTCGCAATATGATTCACATGTTTCAGACGTCAACAATACAGCTTTTGATAGTTTGTCAGATAAATTACGTTTCTCTGGGTATAGTTCTTTAATAGTAATCTGAAAGTTTTCCCAGGTTCTACCTTCATCAGGTTCCCAAGTTTCGTACCAAAGTAAAGCAGAACCCTTCAGGGCTTTACCTGCTTTAGCGACAGTAGTGACGCTACCCCATCCTAGGTCCACGGCTATAGAGTTGATGTTGCTGCACCACTTCTCGGCACCATTTTCATTTTTATCGGGGTCAAAAGGAGGCAGCACCACATCATCTCCTCGTTGAGTACCGGCTACTGCATCCCGGATTGCCTTGAGTAGTCCTTCTATCACTGTAGAATCCATCAGGATGCACGTTCACAAGTCCTTAAAATAAAACAGCAATTAGTAATGGCTCGGGATGCATCCCACTTCTGATGTTAAATTATTTTATGGTATATTATATTAAATACGTTTTATATAAGAATTAATTGCGACTTGTTTTATATAGGTAACCTAGTAGAAATAGCTAGATTTCAATCCATCCAAATGTATTTAGAATAATTATATTAACTGTATTTATAAATAAAACACTAAAGATAGCACATTAGTTTTTATAATTCAACATAATATTTTACAATAATTGGTAGATACTTAACTTGTTATAAATACACTTCAACTGTCGTATTTATACAGGATCACAAATAAATATAGAACAGAGCTCCGTTCACTTCGGCGGTCGAACACAGAATGAATCTGTCGTCCGATTACGTCCGCTTTTATACTGTCAGACAAACAACATCGAGAGACCACGTGTACACATTTTAACGTTTTTAACATGAATATTTAGTTGTAAAGGTTATCAATAATTCTAAGAGGATTAATTTAGTACATAACTATACAATATTTGCTACAAAAACCACACTTGGTTATTTATAACCTATAATTGTTCAAAGACATTGCGTATTTTGGCACAGTAAACATATACAAATTTAAATGTATTTTAATAAAATCTATCACGCGCGTGTTCTGTGTGGGTGCTTTCCAGTGGCGTGCTCTACTTATGTAAGCGCGTCTCCAATGGCGTGTGTCGCCCAACGTATGGGTTAGTCCCAATGGCGTGTGTCGCCCAACGTATGGGTTAGTCCCAATGGCGTGTGTCGCCCAACGTATGGGTTAGTCCCAATGGCGTGTGTCGCCCAACGTATGGGTTAGTCCCAATGGCGTGTGTCGCCCAACGTATGGGTTAGTCCCAAAAGGCGTGTGTCGCCCAACGTATGGGTTAGTCCCAAAAGGCGTGTGTCGCCCAACGAAGGTGCCTGACACCTAGCTAGTGTTGGTCGCTGTGGTAAAGTATGGGCAGCGATATGGGATGGCTGGGACGCCTACCATCCTATGTCCTTGCTATTTGACATAATTACTGTGAATTACTTAAGGTCGATTTACCTATATGCCACGTGTGAACACCACTCTTAACGTTTCAGATGACGAAACTGACGATACCGATGCCAGGTTAGAGCAACCTGAAAATAACGAGCCCGTAGCAGCTGGACCATCCATGCCCGATCTTGATGTCTCTATAGAGGAGCTGTAACGCAATGCAATCAAGTCGAGGACGCCTTGTTGTCAGGAGAGGCCGTGTTAGGAGACAAATTATGAACAATTCTGAGCCGGTATAAAAGGACCACGCGCGCCGTCATAAGATTGATTCGTCGAGTGTCGTTCGGAGAGGCAACATCGCTCAAGGACAGTGAATCGTATTTATTTTGCTTTATTTTGATTAATCGATATAATTGTGCAATTATTGTCGGTGAGTGCTAAGCAGTTTATCAATGTTTAGTTTCGTTCCTTGTATAAAGAAAACGTTTGTATTAAATTGAAAGTGTTTGGTTATAATAAACAAGTGTGTGAGTCACCTCGGGTGACATGTAATATTTTTTTATATATATATTAGCTAATTCACTTACCTGAAATTTTAAATAAATAAGTACTTTGCCCCTTAGTACGACTATTATTTTTAGCTCTTCCCAATATATTAATCTTTCACACGCATTTTGAAATTTCCGGGAACCAATACTGCTCGTAAAGTTTGTCTAATGTTTTGTCTTTGCCTAAATGCTGGATCTCGTTATGAGTATGGTTGATCAACGTCCAGATTAAAGATGGACTCGATGGATCGACTGGTAACCATGATACTATTTTGTTTCGTACAATTTTTCTATAAAGGATTCCCTCCTCCTCATCATACGTTTGAGCTACCGAATCGGGGAAGCCATTATTATTGTGCTTTTTAATAAGGTCTTGTATCTCTGAATTACTCTTTTGTTTGACCGAAAGCCAATCTTGATGAAACTCAACATAATGAACTTCCCTTTTGTGTGTGCCCTTGAATGATGTATCAGCATCGTCAACATTAGTGTAAATGCGAACGGTCAGGGTGGCGGCGGCAATGAAGACACAAGTTGTACGGAAAAGAACTTATATTATCCTTTTAATGCACGTTTCAACGGTTAGAATATGAATGCCCTAAAATATTCTAACCGCCGGTATTTATACAAACATTTGACCTAATTTAATACTAAATTCACAAACTCAATAGATAATATTAAACATTGTTTATCTTAATTATTCTGATGATTATTTACATACAATTATTATTTAATAATACATAATTATGTAACATTAAGGATTTATTACACCGGAAGCAGAGGCGCTGTGACAAAATTATGCCTAACCCAAAATCAGTAAGAATCTAATAGCGTCATCATTATATTATACATAGTAAACAAAATGATTATATTTATTATTCTACATAGTGTAAGAAAAAGTACAGAGATCAGTAACAATACGTACTATTTATTAATCGCGCCGGAAGCTGACAAGCGGAAGGCGCCAAGCAAATAAATATAATTAAGTATAAAGAAATATGAGATAACTATTTAGATACTTGATTATAAAATTATTAAATTATAAAACGATAATTGGTTTTAATGTACATATAGTGGTTAAGATGTACCCGAACTAGTAGTATATGTGAGGCCGGAAGTGTTACTTGATAACATTCGGCCATCCTGTGTATGCCGTGTCTCACGGTGATCAGCGCTGCCATCGGCGCCTGGTTTGTCGCTAGTGTACGGTACCTGGAATTAAGATGCTTAAGCCGTAATTAAGTCTTGTATTATCTAATCTATACAAATTTTATTTATCCTAGATTACACACAGCTTTTATTTGTCCTACTTTACACAGATTGCATATGTCCTAATTCATATAGTCTTCATTTGACTTAATACACACAGCCATTTTTTTTCGTCACACAGCTTTTTTTTTTACTTACTATATCACACAGCTTTTATTTGTACTATATCACACAGCTTTTATTTGTTCCACATCACACAGCTTTTATTTGTTCCACATCACACAACTTTTATTTGTTCCATATCACACAGCTTTTATTTGTTCTACATCAAATTCAAATTCATTTATTCACAAGAAATGTAGTTACATAATGGTGGTAAGGTAATAACAATCTCCTCACATTCTACCATAACAATGGTGTGTGAATAAGTCAGTCTTAATAAATACATAGTTAATTAATTACATCATTATAAGTTAATTATTCTATATCAGTTCTATAATTCATGAATGGTAATAATTGATAGCAAATAAATATAAGTCCTATATGAATGTCTAAAAATTGGAATAAAATGTAGTTTGAATTAAATTAATATACATTATAATTTGAATAATATTATGTAATTGCATTGTTTTCTTTATAATTATGTCATAAATTCTTTTAAGTTGTAGAAACATTTTTCTGCAAGCCACGTTGTGATTCTTTTTTTTTAAGCATCGTAATAGGTAGTTCTTTGAATTTGTCTGGTAACTTATCATAAACCTCTATAGCTTTAACATATACATTTTTTCATAGATGTCTAATCTACACCTAGGGCGAAGAAGTTTAATTTTGTTCCTACAATTTCTGCCAGGTGTTTCTGAAAACCTATTGAAATACTGTGGATGCAGTTTCACAAAAATACACAATTCTCTATACATGCAAACCAGTGGCAGAATATTGAACTGTTTGAATAGCGGCTTGCAACTGTCTGTAACCCAGGCACCACAGATCGCTCTCACGCATTTCTTCTGCACTCGAAATGCTTTTTCTATCTCAACTGAGTTTCCCCATAGTAAGAGGCCATACGAGAGTATCGACGAGACGTATCCGTGGTATGCAGTCAGAGCTGCTTCCGTCGACACTGTTTGACGTAAACGTTTGAAGGCAAATACTAACCGTTCAAGTTTGTTGCAAACAGATTCTACATGTACCTTCCAGTTCCACACAGCTTTTATTTGTACTATATCACACAGCTTTTATTTATTCTACATCACACAGCTTTTATTATCATCCAGGTTTTATTTATCGTTAGTTATGCGGCCTCTATCATAATGTATTTCGATTCTATTTTACCAGATGACATTTTGTACAATAGTTTATTTCTTAATACAATATTTGTTGCGTACAATGTTTGATCTATTACTCTACTTCCATAAGTTTGTAGTAATTAGTGAATACTTAACATCCTTATCAATTATGTAACATTATTTATTATGAGTTAATTTTCTAATAAGTCTATTAAATCATCCCTATCAACCTCATGGTCACTGCCGCTGCTATCATCGGGAATGGAAGAATTATAAGGTCGGAGGACTTCACCGCGAACAACAGCAGTAAATTTTCGATAACCTTTCATGCCTTTAATACTATATATCGTGTAGCGATCCAACGAGTGTTCTGCTTCGCATACTCTATAGGGTCCGGTATACAACCCGTTAAGTTTTCTAGTTACATTAGCACTTACTCTAGTTATTCCCCTTTTCCGTAGTACTAATTGTCCTACTGAGTACTTAATGCATTTTTTTTTATGCGATCCATCAAACTTATCCTTCATAAGTGTCATATGTTTATCAATACGTAATTTAGCCGCGTTTCGCCTTTCTTCTAATGCTTTCGCTTGCCTTTCGAAGTCATTGGGTTCCCCGGAAGGGTATGCCGGTAAACGTGAATTGGCATGCCCAAATAATAACTTAAAAGGGGCAAAACCAGTAATTATAATAATATAATAATAATAATATTCTACCACATACACACAACACCATCTAGCCCAAACTAAGCAGAGCATAAGGAGCATGAGGAGTGTTATTAATGCCCCAAACTATATCAATTAGGTGATCATCCCAGGTGCATTCGCTATTAGACATAGTGTTCAATCCGTTAATCAAAGTTCGATTTACTCGTTCTAATTGGCCATTCGACCTAGGACTGGCAATGGCATTCAAAACATGTATAAATTGCATTTCTTCTGAAAATTGTTTGAAATACCGACTAGTAAACGCTTTGCCTCTATCTGTAATAATCCTGTTAGGATTTCCAAACTGCGAAATAATATCTTTCAATTGTTTTATAGTTACCATGGAACTACAACTTTTGACAGGTTTTGCAAATACGAACTTTGTGAACGAATCTATGACAACTAGTATATACGTATTTCCTTTGCGTGTTTTTACAAATGGGCCTAAATGGTCAACGTGTAGTGTGTGCATCGGGATACCTATTTTTTCGATTGGATGTAGTTCTCCCTGCAATTTACCGTGCTCCCCTTTACCGTAAGCGCATTGGAGACATGATTTAACATATTTGCGAATAAATCTCGTCATGCCCTCGAACCAAAACTGTGCTTTAATAGTTTTTTCGCATTTATCAAAACCAACATGTCCGATCTGATCATGAAATTTTTGTAATAATCCCCATTTTGCCAGTTTAGGTATAACGAAGCGGTCCCCGTTAATTGTTTTTTTTTTATAGAGAATGATCTTTAATAGTGCGTGCATTAAGAGCTCTGTAGTCTATACATAACCTATAATCACCACCTTTTTTTTTTTACAAGAACCACTGGACTTGAATAATCAGACACGGAGTTTCTTATTACATCTGCATCAATGAGATCTTGAACCTTTTCATTTACAATTTCATTTTCCTTGTGAGAAAGTCGATAAGGCTTGCAATAAACAGGTTGCTCGGTTTTGGTCTGAATATGCATCTCCTAAACCTCTCATCGTAACTACGGAAGGCTCAATAATTAATTTTAACTTGTCAACATGTGCCACATTGAGAATATTTAATTTGCTGCCCGTATCTATGAATGCAGTGAGACTACAATCATTAATTACCACTACCTTCTTGTACAAATCTACGTAAATGTTGAATGTTGTAAAGAAAACATTACTGACCTTTTTATGTGAAGAGCTGGACGCATACCAGCAGCTGGCAGACACGTGGCCCGGGCGACGGCACACCTCACAGCGCGGCACCTTGCAGTCCTTTGCTTCATGGCCTTCTCTTCGGCAAGCGTAACATTTTTTCGGTCCAAAGTCGGTCCCAGTCTCTAGCCGACCCGCGAAGCCGTATCTGCATGATGAACTGTCGGTCTTTGTTGTCCCATCCATATACGTCGCCCAACTGGTCGATCTTGTGCAGCCATCCCTTGACGTTGCTAGTAGCTTTTCATCCGGCTGAAACGTTGGTATAACCTCCGCATCAGTTTGGGTGACACGCCGCTTTTTCTATCGTTTATGTTTCTCCACGGTCTCTTCGTCATTAGAAGAAAAAAAAGTCGATGATTCGTCACTATCGGGGCAGTATTCTTGCAGCGCCTCCTTTTCTTCGTACTAAGTCCGTCGATGTATGGGTCTGACATAATCCCACTTCTGAAGTGTAAATGCGAACGGTCAGGGTGGCGGCGGCAATGAAGACACAAGTTGTACGGAAAAGAACTTATATTATCCTTTTAATGCACGTTTCAACGGTTAGAATATGAATGCCCTTAAATATTCTAACCGCCGGGTATTTATACAAACATTTGACCTAATTTAATACTAAATTCACAAACTCAATAGATAATATTAAACATTGTTTATCTTAATTATTCTGATAATTATTTACATACAATTATTATTTAATAATACATAATTATGTAACATTAAGGATTTATTACACCGGAAGCAGAGGCGGTGGTGTGACAAAATTATGCCTAACCCAAAATCAGTAAGAATCTAATAGCGTCATCATTATATTATACATAGTAAACAAAATGATTATATTTATTATTCTACATAGTGTATGAAAAAGTACAGAGATCAGTAACAATACGTACTATTTATTAATCGCGCCGGAAGCTGACAAGCGGAAGGCGCCAAGCAAATAAATATAATTAAGTATAAAGAAATATGAGATAACTATTTAGATACTTGATTATAAAATTATTAAATTATAAAACGATAATTGGTTTTAATGTACATATAGTGGTTAAGATGTACCCGAACTAGTAGTATATGTGAGGCCGGAAGTGTTACTGGATAACATTAGAGAGTGGATTTCTCGAGAGAAAGCCCGCGTGTTCCATCCCTCGTCCCTCGCGATAAACGATATCAAAGTCGTATGTTAGTAAGAAAGCCCACCAACGATGTACTCGAGGGGTGAGGTCTTTCTTTGATTTTGAGGCCTTAAGAGAATTACAGTCAGTATAGACAACAAACCGTCGTCCGTAAAGCTAGTGCCGTAAATGCTCTACCACTCTTACAACCGCTAGCGTCTCGAGTTCGTAAGAGTGATAGGGGGACTCTACTTCAGACGTGCGTCGACTAAAATACTCTACAACATGTGGTAAGTTATCTTTTCTTTGAATGAGGATCGCCCCATACCCCTTGGAGCTGGCGTTGGTATGTACTTCCACTGATAGTTCGGGGTCAAAGATGGTCAGAACCGGTTCTGTTGTAAGCACGCTTATAATAGCGTTACGAATTTCTTCATGTTTCTGGATCCACGTTATTGGTCCTTTTAACTTTGTCAAGGAATATAGCGGCCCGACGATGCGCGTAAAATTTGGGATGAACTTACGAAAGTACGAGGCAAGACCAAGAAACCGTCGAACCTGGGTAGCAGTTTTTGGCTGTGGAGCATCTACTAACGCTTGTATCTTTCGAGAGTTTGGTCTGATCACGCCAGATTGAACCGAGTAACCCAGATAATCAACCTTTTATTTCATAAATTAACATTTTTGAAGATTAAAGGTAAGAGTATCGAGTTGTTAGAGTATCGAGTTGTGTTAGAGTATAACCTTTGTTAGAGTATCGAGTACATCATCTAAACGTTGCAACCCTTCCCTTACACCAGGCGAGTGGCACAAGACATCATCCATATAGATCAGTGGCTTATCCTTTAAATGCCCCAGAGTTTTAGTAATGCATCGCTGATAAACCGATGGTACGTTTCGCAGACCGAAAGGCATCTCAAGATACTCATACTGTGCTTCAGGGGTAACAAACGTGGTTTTCTCTACAGGATCAGGGTTAATCAAGATCTAGTGAAACCCAGACGCCATATCTAAAGACGAAAAATAGTGAGAGCCAGCAAGTTGATCTATTTGCTCTTCAATTCGAGGTAATGGATAATGCTCAGGCTGCGTATTGGAATTCAACTCCCGATAGTCCACACACATCCTATGAGATTTATCATTTTTCTCAACTAATAATATCGGGCTAGCAAAAGGAGAGGTATTCTCGCGAATAACCCCAGCATCAAGCAACTCTTGAACCTTCTCCCTAACTATTTCTTTTTAAATTGATGCAAGCCTATATGGGCATCGCTGCATCACCTTATGTGGGTCTATTAAATTGATTTGACATCCCCAGTAGTAACTCGACGCAAAGGGATACCCTCAGTAAAATAATCAGAATATTTCTCTAGTAACGTTAGTAACGATTTCCTATCCTGCCCTAGCAAATGTGTATCTATTTTTGCAAAATCTAGCACATTTGATTTTAATTCACAAAAAATATTTTGCTCCTGTGTATGAAACGTAATTTTGTCATTATAAATACTAACACATACATTCTCAAAAGTATATCTTCCGACTATGATAGGATCAATTATAAAGCTATCGGACACTACATGAAAGAGCAAATTTAGTGGAAGTTCATTAATGGTCACGTCGCACAAAATCTGAGTCGCACATGGTATATCATCACCACCTATACCGCTGAGATAGACGAGGCTCTTACGCACAGTATCCCTCAAGTTTGCCACAAAAACTTTCTTTCAGCAAGGAACATGATACCCACTCTCAAATAAGAAGGAGACTGGCTCATCCGAAGATGTCCGAGGAGTACCCCTAGAAGGGCGATGCTCGCACTGGTTAAACTCCTTCACCGTTGCTCCACCACCGTTCTTTCTGCCTGGACATACAGTTGCAATATGCCCAAGCTGTCCGCACGTATAGCATGTCACAAGTGATTTCTTCTCTGCTCGCTTCACGTCGCTTTCTACACTCAGCTATTCGATGTCCCATTACTCCACAATAGTGTCATTTGCCAGTAAATTTCTTGATCATACGAGGTCGCTTAGCTTCGGCTACTTGATCTTCAGTATCTAGTCGACGTTTGAGTTAAACTCCACGAAGAATCCGAAACAGTTGTGCTCGATTAGTGACGGTTTGCGCGTTTAGTTCACGACGTATCATGTTGTCCCTCTGCCACAATACTGATATCACAAATCCAACAAACACTTCTTCGGACATCGAAAGTCTTCTTTTATCACAAATCAGTTGTAATTGCCAGACACAAACAATTTGTACAAGTAATTCAAATTAGGTAGACGATCAAGCTAAAATACTGTCTTAAACACGTAGGTTGAACTAATTAGTCTTAGAATTCAATTTCACTTGATAATAATTCACTAACAAAGCTCTGATCGCAGGTACGGTGCGCGGGCGGCCTCCCTTACGAATGTGTCGAGTCAAGATGGCCGCCCCGCTACCATAGACACGACGCTTCGCTAGAGTGACATTGACATTCGAGTCACTCTTGAAGTTGAAAAGTTTGACAGCTACATTTGTGTTGACGGCGCACTCCCGCGCCGTCATATTACTAGACTAGAAAAAAGAAATAAGTATAGAAAAGCAAAACAGAATGTGTTGATTTTTTCTGTTTTCGTGACAATATAAGTCATGATGAGAGTACCGGTATACACACTCCATAGGTGTTTGATGCATGTACCCAGTATAGGGTACATAAAACTACACCACACAACTGCACCACAGTATATATATATATATATATACTGAGGTGTAGTTGTGCGGGTGCGTATTTGTGTCTGTTTGCAATCCTGGGTGCTTAAGTGAATATTAAAATATTCTTGATATATATTAAAACAGCTCTAATTGAAGCTACATACTGTGATTAGTACTATTAAAATAGATAAAGAAAACCCTTGTCTTCAGGTTGTTACGTTTCTCCGACATCGTCACATTTCTGTGTTGTTAACCAGGGACTAAATCGATTTTTGTGTTTACATGTACGAGGATCATAGCAACGCTGCTATATTGTGAAAACGATAGCATAGTAACAATTATATGTGATGTACGAACATTTTTTAGTGTAATACGTGACACTAGTATACAAGGGCCGTAATGGATGAAGAGAAAGGAAGCGAGGAAGCTGAAAACTGGAAAATATACGAAGCATTGTGCAGTAAAAGTCCAACCGAGGTAACCCATACAATAATATTTAGATTCGAAATTAGATACATAATCATTTTATTTACTTACATACTGTAGCTATATTAGAATATAAACCGCGGTTCAATAATACAAGTGATTGGAAAAGGTTCTCATGCCTTAGCATGAGTCTTAACTGATAATATGAATAGGTTAGGTAGGTAGGTAGGACGGGCAGTCTACTTCATGATGACCGTACGAGCCAAAATATTTTCGTTCGTGCCACGCTTACCTACGTGTAACAAAACAGTTTGTTCCTCTTTAGATAATAGGTACTTAATTAAAAAGTCATAGATAGGTGATGAGTATTGATGACTAAGAATAAATAGCTATAATTAATAAAGATCTCAGGTCAGTTTGTTTATGGCATGAAACGATATAAGTCGGTAGATATAAAATGTATTAAGCCAATAGTATCGCGATAAGCACCATCATCCTGAGCCCCAATCCTTATAATACATATAAACTGTTCAAAATTATTATTCCGAGTTAGTCTAATAAACGTTAAAAGTGAACTGTAATGCGTTTTATGCTCATATTTGACTTTTATTTTAGGAGAATATCTAGTTACCTTTTGTGATATTTATGACACAGACCGGATTGCATTGTGGCTCCATTTTGAACAATTTTTATTCAAGGATGGGCTTGAGATAATTGCCGATCAATTCTGCCACTTGACCAATTGCGACTTCTTAATTAATTACATAAACAGATTTCCAGTTTGATGCGATGGTGACTGTGCCAAGATGAGCGATACTAATCGATGAAACATCGGTTATGGAAAGAACATTAGATCAGTATGAATGAAAGATATCATACTGAGAAGAGGTCTATAGCCAGCAGTGGGAGTTTGCTAATATTATTATTATAATGTAAGAGTGACGTTGTAGCCTGACGTGCGCGAAAAGTTGATAGCACGGATGGCGTCGTGGTTAGGTAAGAGATCACCTCTACTGCTACTGCGCGGAGTATTGAGGGTTGGATCCCCACAACGAACAAAAAAATTATGTTCTTCTCAGTTGAGGTGTTCTTTGTGTCCATTGTTTGAATGCTTCAAAGTCAAAGTCAAAAATCTTTATATCCATAAAAATTTGTAAACAATTCTTGGACACGTCAATTGACTAATATACCTATTAAAGAAATAATAACAAATATAAAAGGAAATAAAAATTCAGCATTGAAAATCCTGTTCGAGGAGTAGAGCTCTCATGAGAAGAAGCAGGCAAAAAACTTATGGCCAATCTTTTTAATCGCCAAATATTTATTTACAATGCAAGTTAATTTATATTATTTTTTCTTATATGAGCTGATGTGTGTAGTAGTAACAATAGTTTATTTCAATAAGATTTGAAATGTAAAAGTTTAGTAAATCTAAGGTACATATTTATAACAAATAAATAGTCACAACTCATATTTACTATAACTTAATAATGTCCTCCTCCTGACCGAATTTCGGTCACGGCGGCCAATCTTTTAACGGAGACTGGCTATCGGTGCAGGAGGTATTAACGTGCACAAGCGTGTTCGCAATCACAAGTGCACTCTCTGTTCCCTAACTCTCATGATCCGATGGGATAGATAATCCGACACGACCGGAGAGAGATCAGGCGCAGGACCAACGGCTTTACGTGCTTTCTGAGGCACGGGGGTATCTAACACCACCAACTTCCTAACTCTGGGCTCGTATTGAGATTTTTAATAGAAAAACCCAATAACTTTTTGTTGGCTCGACCCGGGATACGAACCCGAGACAGCATTCACTACTGCTGCGCCACGGAGGCAGTTATAAGGCAGTACCTATAACTTAACAATATGATTAGAAATAGCGTGTGAGTGAAAGCAACTCAACGTTAGTAGGAAGTGTTAGTAGTCTCTCGCGACACAGGAATTAAACCTAGTGCAAAAAACGGCTTTCGTACAATCGCTTTATCGGATTTTATCGACCATCTTAGAAACGTACGACTAAGATTTCCATTCAACAGAGAGATACAAAGCAACAATATAAATAATGCAACTAGTTAGTGCGGTTGTTGTGGCTGTTACTTGTCGCACATGTGTGCGTGCTAAAGGGTCGTAGACAGACTTCAAGTATTTATTGAAATAGAGTATCTATTTACTAAGTTCTATACCATAAAGCATTATGTAAGTACTAGATGCTGTAGGTTCGTGCCCTATACTAAGTTATCTGTATATAAGCATATAAGATATCCCAAAATTGAACGGCACGGATGGCGTATTGGAATAAACGCATTGCTACCGACGGCTTTCTACGCCGAGTGTGGTCCGAATGAGGCAAAAAGTTTTGTAATCCACGAATGGTCGTTCCGGGGCAAAATTTTCTTTGTGTCCGTCATTAGAATGTTTGTAAATTCCTTTGAATACAGGCTCTTCAGCGAATGCGAAAGTAGTATTGACTAAAATATAAAAATTACTTACTAACAGTAAAAGTATTCATTAATGGATGGACAGGTGTGATTGACGGCACGCCTCGCCATTGCCAACGCGCTAAGTGTTATGGGTTCAATCCCCGCACGGGACATAAATTTGTGTGATCCACAAATGACTGTTCCGAGTCTGGGTGTCCTTTGTATCCGTTGTTTGCATGTTTGTAAAGTCCCCCGCGCCACAGGAATTATTCCTAGTGCGAGAAATTTAACCTGTCAAATTCCGCTAACGCCGATCGCGTCTTCAGACTTGTACACGTCAAACCCCGGTGACCCCATATGGGGCCGAGCACACTCGATAGTGTATTGTTTACGTTTGCATTAGTTATTTGAGCTAACGTAAACATTTCACGACCAAGTGTGCTCGACGCCATATGGGGTCACCGGGGTTTGACGTGTACAAATCCGAAGTCCGGTTTTGACGCCGATCGGCGTCAACGGGGTTTGAGCGGTAAAAAACCTGTAAGTACCTATGTAAGTTCACCACACATGTTTGGGATCCTACGTGGCGTCCGAGTCTATTGTTGTATATCGAGCGCCTTAGATCTTAGCAGACATCGCGCAATTTGTGCGTTATGCGTAGAAATTCATATAGACAATAAGAAACTCCAAACAGAATAACTTCATAACACTGACCGACTCGGGAATCAAACATGTGACTTTAAGAGCTCACCACAACGTAAGCGCAATCGAAAACCACGTAACCATGAGTTAGTCTTAATAAAAAGCAAATATTTTAAATAAATTAGTGCCGTCATAAAATAAATAGAAAGACGGATTAAATAACTGAGGTATAATGTAAATAGAAATTAGACTTAGACTCATACAGTGGATAGGTACCAAGTTTGTTTTTATGCAAACTTATTTTAATGGTTCGTATGCCGGGATAAAGTTCTATGCATTTTTTTTTACTTGGTGAAATGCTTTGACACATACCTCTCCGCGGGGCGACGGAGCGGTTATGTCGGGCTCACTGGAGAAAAGGTACCTACTCCGGTATTACCGACTAAACCTACCACGGTGTTCCTCGACATAATCATAGACGGCGAGGCCGCGCGAATCGTTTTCACATGCAATCGCGACCCCGCCTTGGTTTCGGCCTGCCGTGTGAACGGCAGGCCACTGCACAAAAAATACTTCCTCCACCGTCCCCTGGGGGGGAACAAAGGCGACAGAGGCGCACGTGGAAACACGCACGCGGCCTCTCGGACCTGGTGCTGATCGGGTTGCGAGCAGGCCCACGCAGCTCACTACCCCCAGGTCAAACCTCAGGGTGGCTGGATGTCATCTCGCGCCCTCCGGCGCCCGGTTCTGCGGTTGGGAAAACGGTTTAAACGCTCTCTCAACCGCTCCGCCGCCTCCTTGATGGAAATTACTTCCTCACAAAAGGAGGCGACGGCGTTCCACGATCTCTCACTCCGAACCATAGACTGGACCACGGCCGGTAGTGAGACAGCAGCCAGTCCGACTGCCGCGATCAACACACGGCGCTGCGATGCCCAGGCGGGGCATTCCGCCAAAGTGTGCAGCGCCGTGTCCACAATAACATCGCGGCAGTCACCGCAGTGTTGACATCCGGGCGTCTTCTGCCGGATTATGCGACTCAGGAACTGGCCAAAACAACCGTGGCCAGTCATTACCTGTGTCAGCCGGATTCATTCTATGCCTTACACGAACATTACGAGAATTAAATATATTTGTATTTTAGTTTTAACTAATAAACTAGCGCGGTGCCAGCTGGCGGTACGGTACGACAATGCATATTTAGTTAATAAATAGTAATTCATATTAATGTTTGAAATTATAGTTCAAATTCTTGTCTTACCTTGGTGTGCCATCCAGTAGGTGACCGGCCTCAGGCAAACCAGAAGTGTATTTTTATATATATAATTCTTCTGTACTTATGTGTGTAGGTATGTCACTGATATCCTCGTAACGGCTGGGCCGTTTTGCCAAAAAGGTGGCCATTGCTCGTAGATGGGACACTATTGATAAAAATCTCGGAGTTTTTGCCTTTGTTCTTCGGGAAGTACGTTACGCGGACACGGCTGTCACAAACATATTTGACAGTTAGGTAATTGTGTTAATACGAGGAGCCAGTACGCTCAAATTTTCTTATATAATAATATCCGAAATCTGGTCTAACCATTACAATATCATTATCCCTTTGGGTTGTGGAGGACTGATGACAATCGTTTCGTGGCAAAATTGATATTCAGCCGGATCTGGTTTAACTTTAGAAAGTCGACCCCAATATAAATACTTAGTAATAATGAGGTCAGAATGATTATGGTTGTATAACACGTACCTTTAAATTATTTTATGATACCTACCTTACTAAGCGAAGTTTGAATGACTGTATACATTATTGCTTACTTTATATTGACAACCTGGATGATGATGAGGTCGTGCATTTACGTATCGATCGCAAGATATTGCTGTCCGATTTCCGGCTTAGCCAAAGTGTAAGTAGGTCTTTCCATTTGTATTTTTAAAGACAATGCTGCCCCTCCGAAGTATTCCTATATCGCAGGGAACTTCACAAACATTCACACAACGGAAACAAATAACACCCAGACTTGGAACAATCATTTGTGGATTACATATTTTTTGTCCCGTGCGGGGATCGAACAGTGGCAGTAGCAGTAGCAGTGGCAAGCGACCACATAATCCACTATACCATCCGTGCACTCAACATACCTACTTCAAGAGCGCCCGTAGAACTCTCAACTCTGGCTTGCCTTGGTCGGCCGGTCAGAGGGGGGCCGCTAGACCTATATGCTTGGGGGTGGAAGTGTCATTTTCAAGGGCATAACTACGGGGAAACCCGCTCCGGGTCTCCGTTGTCACGAGACCCGTGATGGTGAAACCGGCGCCGCACCGCTCGACACCCCTAGCCACTCGCACCGGTGTTGCCCTCTGCTGCTGGCTTGTATGCCTATAGTGGCTTATCAGGGGGTCCATCTAGTGAGTTGGCGAGTCACCGTCTGCCCATTGCATTGATGCTATTAGAGTATTCAGGGCAGACGCCGTTTTTCATCCATAGTTAGCAATATACCGGTCCACCAAACACCCATACCTATAGCCCATATATTAGAATTCATACGTAGCAATAGTCCTACGCCTGCTGCGGCTAGTGCCGCTGTAGATGTTCCATCACACCTTTGATTAAAACTCTCGAAAGGCCTCTTCACGTTGGACCCATGTCTCCGTGTAGGCCTCCCAAAGGGCCAGGTATTTTCTAATATAATATGTTAGAAAGTACCTGTGATAAGAGAAACATAATAATAATAATAATTCTTTATTTGTAACAGCAAGGTGAACACAAACATTATGCAGCCCTGATTCCCAAACTAGCGTGAGCTGTATGTTGGGAGTCAGTTCCTTCCCAAAGACAATTTAAATCAAAATAGTTACAAGCTGTTTAGTAGATACAATTTGTTTTTCTTTTTCTTTTAGTTAGGTACAATAATAATAATACGTGTTTTAATAATGTATGGTGCGCGCATGTGTGTGTTTATGCATGAATATGTGAAAAAGGTGTATTTATAATTGTATGATTGTGCGCGCTTTCGTGTGAGTGTGTGTGAGTGTGTGTGAGTGTGTGTGAGTGTGTGTGTGTGAGTGTGTGTGTGTGTGTGTGTGTGTGTGTGTGTGTGTGTGTTTGTATGATGTTTGAGTCAGAGTTGCAACTTTCATAGTACAGAAGGAATAGGTATATCTTAGAACACCTACCACGTCCACATGGACTGTTGTTCGCCGGCGTTGTCATTTGCGTGGGTCCATGTTGCCTGATCGGAACGATCAGACAAAACGTAATGTACATTTCAAATTAAACTTTAAGTTATTGAGTTGTGAAAACCGTATTGATATCCTCTTAGCTCGTTTTTTTTTACACTAGGACAATCAGACAGAAATTCTTTCTTTCAGTCAAAGCTTAATAGCTTTTAAAACTAAAATCGCAGTCAGGCCAGTCTAAATAGTCTATACGAATTAAATTAGTTTTTATAAATCAAATATACAAACTAAAATCGTTATAGTTTTGTAATAGTATCACTAGGTGTTAAAATTTAAACACTTTAATCTATACAACAGAGATTTATGGACTTATGGATAAATCTTTAAATATTCGAAATTTCGATATCTTTTTCGTATTTTTAACGAATACGAATTTATATACCAAAAACAAACCTACTAAAATTGTGGCTCTTACGTAAGTCAGACGTCAACAAAACGCATTCTTTTTGTCCTGCCTTACCCTGAAAATTGTAAAAGTAAACAACACAAAAGTCGATAAATACGACCTACCCATGAGGGAAATTGGAAAAAGTAGTCGTTAGTAGGGTGGTGGTAGCGTGCATTGTCTCGTACCTCGCACGGACTTCTCTTGGAGAACCTCCCTATAGATACGTATACGTTTGTGATGTACCTACGTATCGAACAGCAAAGTCGTGACATTCAAGATTTACAAGCATCGCTTGCAAGTCGGGAACAGTTCCGACTTTTTTTTGACGACGACGCGCGGTGCGACGACGGTACGACACGGTAAGGAGACACAATGGATGACATCGCAACAGTATAACAATTTAATCAATTATCATGCCTATAAAAATCGTGGTTTGGGGCACAATCCCTGCCGTGTATGTAAATTACCAAGCAGCGCATGTATATAGGTCGGTGAATAAGATATCGTGACTCTCGGTCGGTAAGCCTGGAATCACGAGCCGTATCACGCTACGTTCGAACAACAAGTACTTACTTAACTTCACTAGTCGCCTTTTGTTCGCCACGAATAACTGTCTTCTTTTTTCTACGAAAGTACAGCAAACTTGTGCGCTATGGAATTTTGTAAGTTATTGATTGTGAAAATTAAATACGTTACGTTTAATCGTTTTTATGAGTCGTTGAGATCTAATGAGTCGTTTAGATTATTTTTACTATCCCATATTTGCACATGAAGGAAGAAGTTTGAGGAAGACAAAGAAATAGTTGTTGTTTTTGTTTAGTTGTTTCGCAGGGCTCCTCTTTGTGTAAATAATGCGTACTTGAAGACAGACGGCACTCCAATCTAATGGACTTGTTTTGTGGCTTATTCAGTAACTAATGTCTTAATTACTTAAGTTTAGTTATCGCACTTATCCTGTCAGTGGCGTTACGCACATTAATTATATAATAGTTGGAACATCTATATAATAGAAGAAAATATATATTATATAATGTTTTAAATAAAGTTGAGTGAATATAGTAGTTAGTGAATAACATAATTTGTTTTAGATGGAGCCAGACGCCGGTAACGATATAGTTACGACCCTAAGAAGTGATCTAGCTGGTCTGCAGTATAAACGAGATAAACTAATATCTGAAGTAAGTCATATTTTATACGTTTTATGTGTTACCTATTCCATAAGTTATAAGAGTTTTATTAGGAAATTTCTTGTTAATTCCAGAATAGTGATTTAAAAAACCAAATGTTAGCAAGAGATCAAAGAATATTAGAGCAGCAAGTGGAGATCGATCATCTACGAGAACAAAATGCGAGACAAAATGCTATCATATCGTCTCTCAAAAAGAAAATTCAAGACCTGGAAGAAATACAGCGTAATCTGCAAACATCACAAGGAAGGAGTGAAATCACAATACAAACGTTACAGCGCGATAACCGTTACTGCGAAGAAAAAATAAAAGATTTAGAAAAGAAACTACGTTGCCTTGAAATCGAATGTCATAATGAAGAACAGCAAAAAGAAAACGCCAGGTGTCAATTCCACGATCTTATACGACGAATGTCCGGCGCTTTAGAATCAGATTTTTGTGACACAGCACATACTCATTCACCGGAAAGCCTTATTATAAAAGCAGCAGAACTTGTACAAGAAATCACTAGGCTAAAAAATAAATGCATAAACACGACTGAAAATTTATCTACGGTGGAACAAGAACTCAGAAGCTGCAGAGACGCCCTAGAAAGATCCAACACTGACAAAGACATGTTGCAAAGACAACTTTCAGCTCAACTTCTGGATTTAGAGAGGTTTAAGCAAGATAAAGAATCTCTTACTGTACACAACAGGGTCCTCGAACGAGAGCTACACGAAGCAAGAGAAAAGCTATCACATTGCTCTAAAAACCTAAATGTCGTAACTGATAATGTTAACCAGAACGAATCTATTATAATGCAGCTAAAAGGTATCCAATCAGGTATCAGAAAAATAAACCCATTTCTGCATTAAATAACAAATACATTATTTTTCCAGAGGATCTCAGACATCGCGACGAAAAATTCCAAAGGATTCACGCAGAGTTTCGAAACGCAATGGAGTCAATTGCTATACTACTCAGCTTGCCATCGCGATTCGTGGAAGCACATGAAAGTACTATCAAAGATAGAATTCGAGAAATTTTAGGTGAAAATAAGGACAAGTCGGTGGCAAGTAGAAATATTCATAAATATCCAAGTTTAATGTATCGATTGCAATGGCTCAGTAAACTAGATAAGGATCTATGCATTCAGATCAATAATAATTATTATGAAGCATTTAGACTAAAGTACTTATTTAATTATGCATTATTTATGTGATATTTGATGCATAACAAATGTTGTAGCAAATTGACGCATTACGCGACAAGTTGGCTTTGGAGGCACAACAGCTGGGCCGGACTGCGCACTTGCACGACCAGGCCACAACACGTGTGCGCATCCTCGAAGATGAGAGAAACATGCTCGAAGCAAAAGTGCACAAACTCGAGTCCGAACTTAACGCTCTTGAACTCTCCAGAGATAATTTGCGTAAAGACAAGGCTAATGTGAGTATACCTAAAAATTAAAGCCCGAGGTGCTTATTCACTCTAATCTTTTATATAGGTACCGTCAATGCGTACAACATGAGACAGTTTTCATCTTCAACTGACTATATCTGTTTACATTCTCAATAAAATGCATTCAAATTTCAACACAAACACGAGTCAATGTTTTTAGTTTATTAAGAACATCAGAATCGTGGACATAAAATTATATGTGGATTGTGGATATAAGTCTTGTAAATTTTTATTCATGTATCTTTTTGTATGCATTGACGGTATAATTAAAATGAGTTCAAATATATGATTGTTCATTATGGGAGTTCGATCCGAAGGCACGCTATCTCTGACTTTTCAAATTTATGTGGATTTATCGGTGAAGGAAAAAAAGTGAGTATACCTGCGTGTCTGAGAGTTCTCTATAATGTTCTCGAAAAGATGTGAAGTCTGCCAAACCGCACTGGGCCAGCGTGGCTATGACAAAGAAAATATTTAGCATAAACTTTATGACAATTAAGACAGTTAAACCGCACCGATCTGCTAGATTGTATTTAAATAAATTAATTAACATTTGAACCAAATAACATGCACAGCCATAAAGTGCACGATGATATAATTTGTTACAGTTTGTCGCATTCCTTGAACGGCTAAGCAGAACACTAAATATGGATGAGTTAACTCAAGACATCGGACTAGAATTGCATACTGAATCTATTATGCACCGTGCGGAGCAATTGGCGAGGCTCGAGAGCGATAAAATTGTCGACAAGGTCAGTCGGTGAAGCTAACTGCTAGGGTCGCGAGAAATTCTGTGATTGGGCCGAGATATGCGTGCAATGTTTAGTATACAGGATGCCGGCTAATCCAAGCATTATTAACTTTATACATATACAACTGCACATACTAGCTATTTAAAAATACAGCATTAATAATCGATATCCTGTCACAATAATAAATTGTTTATACATTGGTAAGGCGCAATATCCTAGCAGATATATAACATGTAGTTACAATAGTATTTACCTTCACCTTTACTACATAAGTTGGTGTATGTACAGCAATGTCGCAACTTGTACAAAGCGTTGGTGTTCGATGTTTCCTGTGGTGTATGCTAACGTGTGTGTGTTTTGTGTAGCTGCTATATTACGGATACTACGGCACGCTACCGAGACTGCGCAGAGAAAGATCTTTCCATGATTTGCCTTATCTTAAAGAAGTAAGACATGTAATTAGTATTACAAATTGGCATGACATTGCCTACGAACTTACGTAGACAGCAAAAAATTTGGCAATTTAGAGAATACTCAAATTACTTCAACGTAGTTACTCAAAGACTTACATACCGTATCTATCATTTGCACAGTAAATAAATTAACACAGTAATCTATTCAACCAATCATCTCACGCCATTAACCGTACTAAGTACCAACAGTAGGTGCAGGTAGCGCAGTATCATTACACATCAACTGCATACTATTAAGTAACAAAGTAGTGAACTGTTATATAATTATAATGTGCAAGCATATTATGAGGACCCCATTATTAAGGCCAATTTAAACATTGTTTTGCTCCAGCTATCGTAGTAACTCAATGACTTGTGGTATATTTATCAACTATGTAAATAAATTAGTGACAATTTATTTTAAGAATGTCTATCAAACTACGTAAAATTGTTTGACAAAGTTTGAACCGGCCTTAAGTCATTTATCATGGAGTGTATAGCCGGCTGCACACGCGATACTGTCTGCATCGATACAAACGAAGCAACGCAGTCACGCGTTATACATACCTTGCATGATAGCGCTAATACAACCGCGCACTTCTAACTCCAATTTATTACAAGTGCTTATAAACAGCTAACTGCGAATTATAATTGATCGTTGCAGACTGCCGTCGTTTATCAGTTACAAAGACGAATAAGAATCCTCAGAGAACAACTACAGCGAAAGGACTTACACCTTGACTTATTGCGACGAAAGCTCAGCGTGCAAGTTAGTATTACGTTGTAGTAAAGTTGATTAACAAACAACAGTACCAAAATACTAGGTTTTAATAAGTTACCTAATTAACATATTAAATAACACTTTGCTAATTAATTTCTTAGACAATCACCACTAGACAACTTAATTTAACCTTGATTACGTAGTCTAAGGTTTCTATATTCTACTTCACTCGTTGAACTTTGGCATTTCTTCTGAAACATTAATTTTCATCGTACGCCAGTAGTTCCAGAAATAGATCTGAGCTTAAAATGTATTCTACCCTTCTTTCCAAATTTTAAATGGAATCTAACAATGGATACTTATTATTTATTAACTTACCGTCTACACGGTAGGCAGGTAATAAACAGTATGAAGGCTTTTAGACTTTTGTTTAATTATAAACGAAAACAAACGATAATTTTATTATAACTGTTATTTAAAACTAACCATTGTATTAAGCTTTTTTTTATGATATTTTATGAAAACAAGCGTAATATTGTAGGAGGAGAGCTGTCGCGTGCGCGCGGTGCTGCAGGCAGAGCGCGACGAGGCGGTGACGCGCAGCAAGAAGCTCGCGCGCCAGTGTGACAAGCTGCAGGTGCAGCTGAGCGATGCGCGCGCGCAGTTGCGCGACCTCAACGCGCAACTCGCAGACGCCGCTGAGTACAAGGTGCTACTGTTGTCTTTCACTAAACAAACCCCTATAGAAAGTAAGAAGCATTATATTAAAATTAATTATACTCCATTTGGTTAGGTACTTAACTAAAGGTAAACAATCTTGATGTGTCTTTTTATCTAAAAACTCAGTTTAAAATAAAATGCTGCTAAAGATCAATGTAAATACAATAATAACGATTACTAAATCAATTGAACCTTTAGTTTAAGCAGTAGTTTATTTGTTTAACATGTGTTTGTGTAAAAAGTCACATCAAGATTGTTTACCTTTAGTTAAGTACCTAACTAAATGGAGTATAGGTCCGTCAAAAATAAATATCTGGCAGCCACAAAACCTTTAGAATCCTCACGAATATTATTAATTTTCCTATTCTAATCCTCGCTAATATTTTAAATGTGAATATTATGCTTTCACGTCTAACATAAAACCTATATAATTTTAAAGTTGAATACCGTAATGCCAGGTCAGAATTGACGTGGATATTTAATAAAGACCTTAAAAGATTTTTTGACAGTATCATAAGCACACATCGTCTGCTTCGCATCAAGAGGCAAGAGGGCAGGCTTAATGTCGTCTACCCAGCACAAATACCGGGGATTCTGTTGGTACCTATTATTTGACGAAATCCTAGGCTACAAAGTTGGTAATCTCACATCATCCCTGCCGACAAGATCTTTTTAAGTGTATTCTGATATCCCTTCTTATCCTTTTCGACGACCCCGAAAACAGAATAGATAATATGGCCAAATTATATTCATAGGGCAACAATAAAATAGATAACGTATTACAAAATATAATGAAGACATGAAGTAACAATGAATCGTATAGCCAGCTAGCAACCGATACAACGTTATTAAAATTCCGCTATTCGAATGACCCTGCAGAAGGCCTGTTCACGCGACATTGCGTTTCTGTATCATTCACATTTCATTACCTAGGCTATAATGACTGTAACTTATGACAGTTATGACACTTTGCAATTCTTAGAGAAATTTTACCGGTAACGGTATTACAGTAATATTTGTCTAATTTAAAATACCTACTGTAAGAATTCATAAGTGAAATTCATAAGTGATTCTAAGAAAAAGTATGAAAATAACTAAGTAATTTGTGTACAAGGTTAAAGTAATTTGCAAAAGCATGACCTCATTTATTGTAGATGCAATTTGTAAAATATATTCATTTATTCGTATTGTCACCCTTTATCCTGCACTGCTAGAGTATAATAAACATTAAAACAAATGGCGAGCGAATCTAGAATGCTGATATAGGCATAATATGTTATGTTTGATGATACTGGTTGTCGTAGGTTTGGTTCCACTCCTCCTTGTCAGTTCTGTGCCGTTCACTTCTGCCCTCCGCATACCGCGGTATTAGTGTGTGTCAGATATACGTGTCGTACTGCTTGAATAGTCATATAGGTATAATTTATCAGTTTAACATAACTAACGATATATTAAACTATCAACAAAATTGTAAAATCAACTTACATAAAACTACATAACATTTAAGAGTTAAACTATATGCAGTGTCTTATTAGAATTCTATGTAATTACTTATAAAATAATTATATGACGTAGGACTATGTAGTCTCACGCCTAAATCCCTAAAGGCTAGGCAGAGGTACCTATATTACTACATATTACTACATTTTGCTAACGTAGCGTGATGCCTAGAACCTTTGTTACTTCTGGTTAAACTAGCTTGCCAATGGTAAAATCATTACTAAAATCAGTTTAGTGAGTTTCTAGATTACAAACAATCTTTCTTCTTTATTTTATGCACAAAACAGTACAATGTGCACTTAATAATAATAAACGATTTATTTCGCGTGGCATAGACGGCATTATCTACTAATCAACCGTAGGTTATGCAGACCTAGAAATAAAAGGAAGTACATAGATGCATACATTAGCATAAAAAACATACATGTATGTACAAACGTACTTTTACTTGAAAGTGTTTTAATCCCATACATAACAAAAGTTATTCGCCTGCTACGGCTAGTGCTAGGCCAGTGACACGCACAAGAGAAACTTAATATAATAAAATGGCTAACAGATAACATCACTAGAGCGCGCTCGTAAGGTAGAAGAGCTTCAAAAGAAACTTGAAGAAGCGGAGCTGCTGCGGACGCGGTACAACCGCAAGGTGAACGTGCTGAAGGAGCAGGTGCGCGCCACCGGCGAGACCTTCGAACACGAGCGCTCCGCCACCGACCACCAGCTCACCATCCTGCGCGACGACCTCGCGCGCACCAAGGAGGCGCTCGCAGAGTGCCAGCGCAGGGAGGCACAGCTCACCAGCTTCAGGTCATTAATCAGCCTTTAATATAATAATGATATGACGGCGGTAGTGAATACGACTGCTGTGCATGAGGTCTCGGGTTCGAATCCTGGGTCGGGCCAACATAAAGGTATTGGGTTTTTCTGTTAAGAGATCTCAATACGAGCCCGGAGTTAGGAAGTTGGCGGTGTTAGACACCCCCGTGCCTCGGAAAGCACGTAAAGCCGTTGGTCCTGCGCCTAATCTCTCTCCGGTCGTGTCGGATTATCCGTCCCATCGGATCATGAGGGTAAGGGAACAGAGAGTGCACTTGTGTTTGCGCACATACTTGTGCACTATAATATCTCCTGCGCAGATGGCCAGTCTCCGTTAAGATTGGCCGCCGTGACCGAAAATCGGTCTGGAGGACATTATTATTATATTATACTGTCCCACTACTGGATACGGACGTCTTCTCAGTGTGAGAGGGGTTAGGCCATGTCTAGCACACACTGGATCAGCACAGTGCGGTTTGTCTACCAAACCGCACTGTGCTGATCCAGTGTCACACATCATCGAGAAGATTATGGCGAACTCCCAGACGTGCAGGTTTTTTCACGATGTTTTCCTTCACTGTTAAAAGTGTTAAAACAAGCTATAATTAACTATTTAATACACACATAACTTCGAATAATCAGAGATGTGGGCCTTGGCATCGAACTCGAGACCTTTGCGTCGCAGTCTAAAGGTCAGTCACTAGACTATCGCTGCTTCCTTATATTTTGTAACATATCTATATAAAATAGGCTAAACACCGATTTACTTACTTTTTGGTTTTTAAAATCTATTAACAAACGAATGTAAAAGGGTACAAACGAAAAAGAAAATTTATATAAAATACGATTTCTTTAAATTTTCTATATTGATGATTGTCGAATATCGACCCCTGATCAATAATAATGAATCAAATACTAGTCTATATTAATATGTTGAAAGATATCATTGTACTTCTTTTTATGCAAGCATGTTACGTGCGTCGAAAAGTGTGTGATTTGGCACAGTTAATGTTTATATGGAAAAGAAGTGCAGAAACGTAAAATTTATAAAAACAACGTGTTCGGGTTTTTACCAATGGGCGATCACTAATGTACATTTATAGGTAGATGGGCTAGTGTTTACCTCGCTTTTCGCAACCTATCCGCCCGCATTTATTGTTATAGTAGTGCGTTAGTTAGCTGAATATACGAATTAGCTTTAGGTAGACTGTTCTACATCCTAACTTGAAGTTTAAAAAATTGAGTTTCAGTTTTTATAGCATGATTCACTATTCTACGTCCTTGACCAGTATAAGGACACCCAAACATAATAATCGCAGATAACTACAAATATAACATATACCTATCATCATCATGGAATGCTTTGCAACTTGCTGCTGAACGTGGTCTGACGGAAATAGCTAGTTGGCTAAATGCAAACCTTTTAACCCTCAATATAAACAAAACTAACTTTATCTGCTTCACACCTAATCAAAGGACACAGCCAGGTGCTGACTTTGGGATCGTGATTCATGAGTGTGCCAACCCACTGCAGAACTCTAATTGTAACTGTCAAAACATCCAACAAGTACGATCCACTAGATATCTAGGTATAACAGTTGACCAAAGATTGTCCTGGCACTCTCACATTGAAATTATTATGACTAGGGTTAGAAAACTTATTTGGATTTTCAAAACGTTGCGTCACATATTGCCAGCACAGATACTCAATACAATATATGTTGCCCTGGCACAGTCAGTGATAACATATTGTATACCGATCTGGGGAGGGGCCACAAAAATCAAATTCTTAGATGTAGAAAGAGCCCAGAGGTCTCTTATCAAGGTCATGTATTTCAAACCTTACAGGTACTCCACAGATAATCTTTACAGGATTAGCGGTCTGCTGACTGTTAGAAAATTGTATCTTCTGAACATAATTTTAGACCTGCATAAGTCACTGTGTTTCAATCCAGCAAATCTTGATAGGAGACGGAAAGATATTGTGGCCCACTCCCCAAGGGTTCGTACTGTCTTTGCTAGACGACAGTACACCACACAATCAACATATATATACAATAAACTAAACCTTAAATTGAATATATATCCTATGTTGCTATATGACTGTAAAAAATCGGTAACGGATTGGCTAAAAACGCAAAGTTATGAGGAAATAGAATTAATTTTAACCCGAATCTGTTAAGCACTAAAACGCAATACGCAGAATCACTCAAACCCCCTCCACTCATGCTGATACACACACACACAGACACACACACAGACACACACACACACACACAGAGACACACACACACACCTCCTATTCATGCACACTCACGCATGCTGCATACCATACGCACACACATACACAAACACACACACATACACGCACACTAATGGAGCCGCCGAATTCTCTCTCTTCTATAATAATTCTTTTCATTTTCATTTTCATTTTCATTTTATTTTTTTTATACTGGTTTCTACTCAACATTGTAAAATTAGATAGTAAGTAAGGGAAGTTGCGAGGCGACCCCATCACAAGTATTTTTATAACTTACTGGGAACGTCTCAATTTTGTGATGCATGACAATGTTTGAGAAACAATAAAAACCATTTTTATTTATTTTTTATTTACCTGTTATAACATTCCAGGAACTCGATAGCGAAGCTACTGGGTATTCTGGTGCCGGCGTCGGTGTCCGACTTCGAGATGGTATCGCGGCTGCAGAAGCTGATCGATGCGCACCACGACTTCACGGTGGTGTCGCGCCGCTACGACGACCCCGCGCTGCTGCGAGCCGCCTCACGCTCGCCACCACCTTCGCGCTGCAGGACCAGGACACCCGATCGGTAACACCTTACACCTAGCAACTCTCAAGTTATCTACAGAACTTTTAAAGTTCATTAATATTGGGAGAAGTACGGCACAGTCAATAAATCAATCAGCCCGTTGCAGTCCACTGTTGGACATAGGATCACTCATTTTTCGCCATAAAACATATATCTTACCTGGAATTTAATTACAACTGGAGAAGCGCGGTTGGAGGAGTGCCTTTGTTGCGTAGAAAATCGTAGCCGAAATCCTTGTACCGTTTTCTACTGTAAATAATACTGCCGGGATCCAAAAGGATACGTTATGCAATTACCAGGATAACAGTGTGATCTTTACATCTTTTGCTGACAGATCATTCAAAAGAGGGGTATCTGTGACCTCTTTTGAATGATCTCCAACACGCAAGTTATATAAATATTAGTAATTATTACAAATGTCATTAGGGTACAAAAACCACCTACAATCCGGGCACTTTAGTGGTTTGTACGACAATTTAAATATTCGTCCAACCATTTAATACCGCAAAGCAATCATTGGCGATATCGCCAAACATAACATTGTGACACGTAACATTTGCTGACTGTTACCTACTTGGTATTGTACTTCGAAAGCATGAAGCCGAGATATGTTTTAAAATGGCGTTTATACGTTTAGCAAGGTCCTTGACTTAACGGGCATAGCAAATTAACAAGGTTATCCTACATAATAGTTTGCGACGCAATATCACAACAACGCATTGCTACGCGTTACATTTACTAGAGAGCGTCGGTATTTTAAATGTGCTTAATATGCGATGTCGCAGCGGCAACGCTTTAAAGAGGTTCAGCCGTAATTCCTCCATTTGTTTAGGTACCTATCGTAACATACTTACTTAATAACGAAATATCTTAATGGTTTTAAATCAAAATATTTTTAGGAACCGAGAATACGAAAATAAAACATACCTTTTTTAAGGAGATTGGAATAAGATCTATGTAAATCGCAAACTAAGGTATATAATGCAAACCTGTATCAGCAGAAGATAGATGTTGATGACGCGGCTTGTTTGTTGGCAGGTCCCTGCGATACGATGACTCCGGGTATGCGGACCCCGCGTTCGACCTCGACGATGACTTGTACAAGGCCCGCGCCGCCTTGTGACACTCAAGGCGCCGCGCTCGCTTCTAAACAGGAATACATCTACAATATTTTTTGTTGGCCACAACCTCAAACCTACATCACCCTCCCTACCCTCAGATCTATTTACACGGGGATATATTACGAGCGACTTTCGGTATTTTAGTTTTAACTTAAGTCTTCAGTCGAATTAGTAGTCATTGAGTTTTTCCTGCGACAAACTCAATTAAACCTTAAGCTGATTCTAAGATGAATAAGTTTTAGTTAGCTATGATGGTGATGATTCCATCCATTCCTGCATTATAGACTTCTCAGTGAGATCTATCTAGAAAAATAAACTTCTGTAAAATTTGTGTGGTCTAAATATTACGTTATTATTATTTTAGGCCCATAATCATGGATACCTGCTTTGTTTCAGCGAGTACGTACAAATCTATTTAATAATGTGACACATGGAAAGGTCTTAATACTTTAAAAGGATAGCGTTAAAGTAGATTTGCTATCGCAGACTCTAATTTCCTGTTTCGAGACAGGTCCTATTGACCTCATAAAATACCAGGTTAAGACTCAATGTGCAGTTTAAAAATATATCAACACAGACTTTATTTTCGCAAAATGGCCCAAAATAGGTATTGAACGTAAATGTACATAACATTATTCAGTTCAGTATAGCGAGCGTCAGTGGCGGCTGGCAAGTAATCTTACTAATGAAGTATGTGATCGTTTTACTCAATATAAACTACGGATATTATACTTAACTATAACAAATCTAGTGATTATAATTAATGTTAAGTTCGTTTAGTGCCACTACTACGTGGTGAGTGGAATAAAACTATCGACAATCGATTTCGTACACTTTACTGAGTTACTACCGTAAAGTTAAATGAGTCATTTATGTACTGATGAGATTTATGAAACAAATATAAAGTTCACCCTACCGAAATCCTAATTGCCATGTGTGAGTCCCTTTACCTACTTGAAATTGCTTTGTGTCAATAGCAAAGATAGGAAAGGCAACATTAACAACTTACATAAGGCATAGGTTCGTTTTAAATTGATGAAAGTAAAGAAACGAAAAGTAACATACTCAGCACTTTTTGTCGTAAGATACGTATATGCCATATACGGAAGTCAATAATTTAATAAAGCTATTTATAATAGGTAAACAGATAATAAATTATTATGTTTCGGCCATAAAAAAATCAATCCATGCGGTCCGACCTACCTACCATTAATTATAATTTTTAAACTAAATGTTGTACATTAGGCTAGCTACTATATAATTGTAGGTACAAGGAAGTTGTTCATTATCTTAAGAATGTTATAATGGCATACGTTATTCGTAACAAATATAACCTACTCACTACTGGAGCAGAAAACATTTTGACTTCGTGACCATAAATTTAATTTTGTTGTCTTCCATTTATTTTCACGTCACATGATTGACGATACGTTTAAAGTTCCTAAGTGTTAAGTTTGCATTTATGTTGTGATTTTAAGCTTCCATGATATTAATTTTAGATAACGAATATTAAAGGAAGTCGCGTAGACTAACAAAAACATATATTTAAAGCAGAGACTTTGTCAAACTTTGTGAAATATTATTAAATTATTTTTACACACAGTGTCTAAATATTTTATTTATAGTTATTTTTATTTCGTTTATATGAAAATATATTTTTATACAGCACAATAATTGTCTTAAAATAGACTTGCATCTTATTCGTAGGCGTGCGTGTAGTTACTAATTATAGCTATTTATACAATTATTAATTCATATAATTTATATTTTATATAATAATATAATTATACATTATATTATTATATAAAATATAAATTATATGAAAAGCATTGGCACTGTTTCGAAATAATAATGCTATATCAATAATGTGTATCTTTTTGTAAATATCAATCTGTAATGCCTACTTATATTATAGTGAATAAATTTATTGTGTAATATAGCAAGTAAACACATACATATTATATTTACTACATCTTTATCGTACCTAGAAATAAATTTTGCTGATAATGTCCAACAATGTACCTAAGTAATAAAACCAAACTGAATTTTTAATGAGTTCAAAAAATAAACACATGTACCTAATGCGTTATTTTTAACGAAGGAATTACGATTATGTTGTGTATGAATATTAAATTATATGTTTTTTATTTAAGTACTTTATTACCTACTAATAATATAAAACGAATAAAGTTGCATCGATTTCGCAATTTTAAATAAATAATATCGTGCAAATTTTCTAATTTATACCTTAAAATATGTTATGAAATATTGTCTTTTAAAGCATCGTTTTTACCGACATAAAAGGCGGTCAAAGCCCTGGGCGATAGCTACTAAATTATTTTATAATTACAAAGTGCCTAATAAAATCGATATATTCATTAAGATTATGTGTACTCGAACAATTAGCATTCAGTATCAAATAAATAAATATGTACATAATTGAAATAATGGCTTTATTTATTATAATTTTGAACACACCCGGTCCATATTCCTGAATCATCTAATTAACATAACCACTTAATGTACCGACCAGCACCTATTTGTTAGTTTTTATATGGTTGATTTAGGTACATACGTACATAATGTCTATGTCTAAGTTCAATGTTAATACGAATTAGAGCGATATCTAATTAAGTTCCATATAATAACTATCAATCAATATTTTGACCTCGATTGAACGCAGGTATCGATTTCTGAAATCTATATTCTATGTTATATACCTACTTAAAACGATTTTGCAATAAAAAAATAACTTAGGGGATATAAACACAAACATATTATGTATTTTAAAATAGTTTTCAATATGAGATACTTATGTAATCAATTTCCAATGGCATGCATTTGCCATCCCTTACGAAAATAATAATGATTTATTTTGGTCTTCCTAAAACGTAACTTAAATGTAAATACAAGGGACCTAAACTTGCTAAGTCTAGACATCATAACTCTCTGCCAAAACTTTAGGTGGTAATACAGGCACATGGCCTTGTAGTTATATAATTAATTCATTTTCTAGGCGCCATATATTAATAGAGGTAAGTTCAAACCACCAATTTCACCCTAACGATATTTGGAGCCAAATAACCTTAGGTTATATCATATTAATTCGTAGAATAGAGTAATTAGGAGATCCCTTAACAAGCTGTGTTACCAGCAGGAGAACAAGTGGCCGGTGTCCCTTGCGTTTCACTGCAGCAAATTATTATTTGCATAGTTCGCAAGTCGCGCGTGATACTCTCTTATCTTAGAGCGACCCTCAATCCTTATCGAATTAGGATGTAACGAATAATCGATGAAGTAAATCTTCATTAAAAAGACTTCAATGAGACAATTGTCGATGATACGTCATTCGACGAAACCTAGTAAACCCTTTGCCTTAGACATAATAAACAAGGATTCAGACGTCTTCAAATATTATGTCTAGATAATGGCGCCTTATCCATAGTAGTGCGTTAGGGTACATTGAACAAATCGCACAATTTAATTAAACAAATACTGATTAACATCGACGCAAATAAATACCTCGCATAACATAAGTAAACGTGTCGTCTTAATTTTGGGTTGTAACGTATTGGTCATAAATAGCATCATAAACTAAATAGGAATAATATTTTGGATGGTCACCCAACACTTTTAATTCAAATTTGCCTTTTCCATGGATATACACAATTCTATAACAGAGTTTATTATTATTATGTATGCGTGTCAATATAAGTAAGCTCCTTTTTTGTGCTCGAACATTTTGGACATGCGGGATGATACTGAACAGTCATTACGTATAGTTATTTCAAAAATCAACTTATCTATTTGGACTTCAAAATGTCGATTAGATTAATTTGATCAAATCTTCAAGTCTGCACTCAAAATATTAGCCCTATTTAAGATATTACTTAATAAAGATTATACTTTTATATAAAATTCACGCCGTATTCTATAAAAGAATAAATGAATCTGTTCTCAAACAATATCCATTAATTTATTTAATGCCTATGCTTGAATATATTATATTTGGTATTTATTAAGCCACATATTACTTATCATAATAATCACACTCGGTTATAAATGTAATTAAAATAAAATTACAATAATTACGTTGTAGTCTGAAGTAATATTATTATGCGACTTATCCATAATTGGTTATGCAGTTAGCAAAAAACTTGTTATCAACTTGTAACAATATTATGTACCATAGTAATAAGATGTGGTAGGTAGGTCTTAAATTAATAAAACATTGACGTTTCCTGACTAATCCTGTCATTTCTCATGTAATAAAATAAAGAAAAGTGGACACGCCTATATGCATTAACAATTATATCATTTGTAACGTTTTCTTGCAATGAAAACGATTAATAACCATTAATAATAATAAAAAGCATTTTTTTACAAACATTAGTCTTTGTATTATCATTAAAACAGCCTTTATTCATTGGCAATGATATATCTTTAATACACAGAAAAATATTTTAATAAAAATGATTTAGTATTTCAAGAGGTTACCCCTAGCATATAAACAATCAATAATATCTTTATAATTTTTGGTATATGTAGATTCGATCAATAAGAATGAATACCTATCTATTTATTTTACAGATGAAATGTCATTCTAGAGATTGCTATTAAAGTGGTGTTTATTCATATTCTTTGGCTGGTATCAGATAAAGAGTACTGATACAATCTATAGAGACAGATGAGTGATTGATCGCGTTATTAAAACACCTTTAAATACAAGATCTAATAGACATATTGAAATGAAAAACATATAAAAACGTAACATTGTGGTGCGGTGTACGGTGAATAAGCTAAAAAGCAGAAAATAAATAAAAGGATTTAAAGAATGCATAATTTATACTTATAATTACATGTGGGTAATCACAATTATTTTGTTGTTGATCAACCCACATTACGTGCGTATTTTATTCTAACAACGGTAGATGTCAAGCGAAGCGTTAGGTCACTCTAGCTAGCAAGTTAGAGTAGATACTGCGGGTGATAAACTTACATATAATCTATAGAAAATGTTATACAAATTTATATATTTTATTGTTTTTGCAAGTTCCGGTGAGTAAGTTGATTTAAAATAATGTAGATTTTGGTCTTATTTAGAGTTCTAAGCTAGCACTAAAATTTAACAGAATTGATGCCATGCGGTTGGCAGTAAGTTTTAAGTAAGCGTAGTTGGCTAGCGCACCAATAGATAATAAATAGAATTTATAACCTCTTTTATTTTATACTAATATGGAAGTCATTGTTGATAGTTGTGTCGCGACACGTGCCACGTTACTCTGACCTAGATGATGACGACAAGCACCTCGTCCGAGCCGCGTACGACACTCCTGCCTACGACCATGACGAGTATCAGGTCGACGACGACCTCCCACTCGGCAAGCTGGACTTGCTGAAGGACGGACTCTGGGCTATTAAAGCAAAAATCATGGAAATGAAGGCATTCAACAAGGCTTTAGTCGCGAACCTGTTGTCTACCAAACTAAAAGTGAAGGAGCTACTTGCAAGCAGTATTGCACTAAAGAAACATCATCATATGGAGGTTGACAAGAAAAAACCAAGTTATAATTATAACCAGGTATGTAAACGCCACATATTGTTTTATTATAGAATATTAGGAATAACAGATAAATTGAAGTGTTGGCCCAATAATCGTCTACTCGCATTTATCTACTATAAAAGTCGTGTATAATGGAAATTGAATATCATAACCATGTTCCTACTATTTGTACAATACCTACTGTAAAATGATAGAAATTAGACATAACAAAATGGAGATTAGAGAACACGTGAGAGCCCATTCAATGAACCTATAAATACACTGCTAAAGGGTGTCGACTAGCGAACATGGCATTCGTCCACTTATGGTAGAAATTAAAATTATTCTAATCAAAAGTTCTGTCGATGAATCTATAATATTAAATTTAAAGATTTTATAATAGATATTTTAAACTTCCTTAATTTTGATCGTTTGTGGGCAACAACATGAGTTTTATATCTCACATACCCTCCTGCTAAATAAATATGGTCGGTCAAATAAGCCAATTATAATAAAAACAAAAAACCCGACTGCTTAAAAGTAATGAACTGAAAAGAGATAAATAAGTATCACAATATCTATATAAAATTCGACTGACTAATGCATTGTTTTGTAAGCTTACTTTATCAAATAATGAATTAACTACATATATATATTCAAATTAGTTAAACTAAACACTTTATGGTGCCGCATGCGGTGACAAACGTAGTTTTCGTAGATCTTTCTTTGCTCTTAGATAACAAAGTATTGTCTGTTCCCGCCTGCAACACCATAAAGTATTTAGTTTAACTTATTTATAATATAACATAATATATATATAGTTTTATTTTAATATACTAGTACAGGCAATGTCATTCCTAACTTGAATACATTCTTGCTAGAAAATGATACTTCGGGCGTCCCGATATATAATTGCTATGCTTTTTGACAATTTGTGTTAAAACGTAATATAAACGTGATATGATACATATATTTTTGAAATGTTGTTTCCACGATCTTTCATTTGATACCCACATTGTTAAGATAAGAAAAATAAAAACAATCGCACCCCATTTTTTCATTTGCGAGCGCCATTTTGAATATTTATATAGCCTATGTCACTACCACAATTCTGATGAATTCAACGACACCTCATATGTCAAAAACCGTCCAGCCGTTTAAGATGTAGGCCGTGCCAAAGTAATTGACATACATACACACATACATGATACATACATACATACGCTCGAAAAACATTACCCTCCTTCTGACGCAGTCGAGTAAAAAGCTAATTAGGCAACTCATTCCAATTAATTTATTACGTGAGTCTGACACACAGCACTTAAACGTCGGCATTGAACCACACTTCGTGCGTTAAATTCGCATTTTCGGCGAAACCACAATATAAAATGATTAGTAGTGACTGCATACCATAAAATCAGTAATAAGTAAGCAATTAAAGTACGTCAAAATCGTGGGCGACTCCGACGAGCGCACAACACGTACACATACTAAAGTCTCTTCCGTGCCTTTGATATTCAAATGATAAAGTATTTTGAAGATACATGAATGTAGTTCCGGTATCGGATATTACTTCTTGTATGATATAGGTATCTTTACCGTTCCTATAAATATGTTCTTACTCTATCATACATAATGTGTATGCACTAAGTATGTAGGTATTATTCTTAGGTTGTAAACTCATGAAATTTTTAAATAAATGCCTTTTATATTGACCAATGCTATAAGTTTTCTGATAAAATGTAGTGTTATGTTGATGTTATGTTCATATACGCATAATTGAAGTTTACTGCGGTTGATGTGTGTAATTAGTGTAATTTTACATAGTCCGTATCCATTGTGTTCCAGGCGCCGTCGTACCCGCAGTACAGTCCGCAACCACAGCCGCAGTACAGTCCGCAGCCGCAGTACAGTCCGCAACCACAGCCACAGTACAGTCCGCAGCCGCAGCCGCAGTACGGCGGCGGCGGCGGCGCCGAATACGCCGAGCCACAATACGGGCCGCCCCAGCACGCACACGACCCTTACTACGGACATTGATGCCAACCCTCCAACCCTCACAAATTCCAAATCCATTATTCCACATCTCTCCATATTCTTTAAGTAAAAGAACAAGAGTTGATGATTGTTTACTCTGTGTTATATTTCATGTTCAATTATAATTATATATCATCCCAGCTATTTATTAAAATAAACGTTTACATTCAAACATGCTCTTTGTCTCATCGTAGAAGTAAGGCGTTTCATATTCTCGTGCGGTCGGAATAACCTAGCACGTCATAAGAAAGTGCAATAATAAAATAAATTCTTAATTGTTAAGGTCACCAGTACTGTTGAGTGGAGTAGTTGAACGCGGCGCGCGCGCAGGGCACTCGTGTAGTAGAAGCGAATCGCTTTTTCGTGTCGAGAAGCGAATTTGAGGAACTCGCTTAGTGTTACATTGAGAGTCTGGAGCCGCCCTATACTGCCACCGTCTCCGATGTGTCTCATGTAACTGCTCCTGGTCTACTCCATCAATACGATGTTTTTGTTAGCAATTCCTGTCAGAGTGGACATGTCATTATCGATACAGTAATACTAACTAGTGTGTTGCTTAGGTGCGGCGTTGTCCTGCTACGAAATGACAAACAACTTAATATGGATATTTCTTCTGGTATGATATCATTTTTATTTCGTGATTCGTGACTATTAGAATTTTATATTTTAAAAATTGTTTCTATTTCATCATGGATATTTAAAGGTCAAATAGTATGTTATTATATTTTGTTATGACATTTGTCATTTACTATTTATTTACTACCTAATGTAAAGTTGTATTGCCATATTACCATAATCAAATATTTACGCATGTAGTTGACATACCTATGACTTTTGTGTACAAAACTGTACCAGAGTTGATATTGGGTGGATCTGATCATAGACTTCGCGTTGACCAAACTAGTCTAAGCTCCAATCTGACCACAGGCCATAATTATTATTATTACAACCTTTTTTCGATCTTTCACACAACTACTGTGTATTAGACAAAGTTTGAAACATGAATAAATTGCTTGTATGTATGTATATGTTATATCTATTTCAAAGGCATTTAAATAAAATATCAATTAGGGTTCGAATAAAAGGGCTCAAATCCATATTTAAGCCCTTTTATTCGAACCCTAATTGATATTTAATTTTAGCTAACCATTGTTTCGAAACGAATAACTCAAAATTACGTTAATGTCTAAAGCTGTGACCCAAAAACTGCACAATGATAAAATTAAACAAAGTACGATATACAAACTACATGGTATAACTGTTTAGATTATAATGCTAGTAAGCTGCTCTAGCTTCGCCCACGTTGTTTCTACAATTTCCCGTAAGATTAACTTGACACTTTAAAGTTTAAGAGACATATAAAACAAGAACGATTGACAACATATATAAATACATAGGTACATATCAAATTCGTGAAATAAAAAAGTCATTTTTAAAACAAATTGAAAGTAGCAAAGGTAAAGCAGAATTTTAAAAAAATGTAAATTTAAAACTATTTTGTCATTAATAATTCATAGAAATCATTGGACTCAAATTAAATAATAAAACATTAACAAATGCTAATACTTTTTTATTATGATTTTAATTGCATGTCTCTCTAGAAAGGTCGATCAAAGCTTTAATAAATAGTTATTACATCCATTAATACTAACTTATTACATTGGTAACTTTATTTTAGCTTCGTTACTTTTAATTGCTGCTAGTTTACCTGCTATATTCTAAGAAATACTTAGACACCACCGAAATCTAAGAATATAAATTCCTACAAATTTAGAGTTAGGTAATGTACCTACATACATGTAAAGTTTTTGTCAAAGTGCCAAACACTGGTCGCCTTTCTAATAACAGGCAAAGCAATATACAAACACATCGAAACAACAATGTAATTGTAAAGCATGTGTCGTCAGTCGTACACAGCTGCTTACACTTTCACACATTCTCAAAATAATTATAAGTCATTTATTAAGGATTTGATTTAAAGATCTTTTGCTCAGCTTATTATACAAAACGTTTACCGTATTAAGGGTCAATCCCTGTGTCGCGAGGGACTTTTTAGCCATACAAGTAAGGGATACAAACAATACCAGACTTAGAACAATTATGTCATAAATAATTGTCTCGTGAACCCACAACACTCAGCGCGGGAGCTTAGTTGAGAAAAGCGCTTGCCCGCTGCGCCATCCGTTAAATTATAGATAACACTAATTGATATTGTTTACGTTGTACGCTGCATCCAACATAACCATTCTGAAATAACCTGAGACATGATATTTATGGTAAATACCTACATACATATATAACGAAAAGTAACAGTTCAAAAGATGGAAACCTAGACTGTAGAAGTCTCTAGTACGTGCGCGGTTAGTAACAACGCCCTTCGCAAGTTCAGAATAAACATATCACATACGTACAATAAATGTCAGAGTGATATTTAAACAAACTGGATCGAAGCAGGCGCACACTAATTTCGTTTCAGTTGAGGGCGAAACGGGTCTCGGACACTTCCTCAAGTTTTTGTACAAAATGGCATCAAGAAGGCGTGCACATATATTTATGATCGTAATAATATTCTCGTACAGTGTCCTGTTTATTCTCGTAAATATCAGTTTAAGTTAACCATCAGATGGCGAACGATACTTTCCATGTTAATGATTATTGAAAATAAAATTAATACGATAATATCGATCAACAATTCAAGAACGTTTACTGTGAAGAAGTGAAGCTTATATCTTTAAGTTATTATGTTTAAAAAACATGAACAAGTATGAGTAGGCGTTGCGGCAGAAGGTTAAAAAAACATTTAATAAAACATTATTTTTAGCTATAATCAATTTCAGATAATGGTCGTTATTTGTATTGACTAGTTCTTGAAAGTGAGCTACTCTGTTATTGTATAATTCGATTTTTTTATGTGGTAGGTAGTAGGTAGTAGGTATAGAGCATCGTGGGCCGAAGCCAGTTGCTCCATGGTATGTAGGAACTAAATAAATTTTAATGTTTATGTATTAGATATGTAACTAGTAGTACTCTGATAGCACGAAGTTAGTTTTAAAGATTTAAAAACTAACTAAAAGGTACTGAGGCAACCTAAGACCTATGTTAATTACAGTTACCTAATAATTATAGCGTAGTCGATATGCCCGTAGAATTACAGCATATCAAATAATTAATAATAGTTAAAGACAGCTAAATTCTTAATCTATCAAGTATGTGCCCTTGTTAGTAAATTAATTATGTATGCTAGTATCCGGTCATTACTAATTAAAACGGCTGCACCTTATCCCCAAATACAGGTTATATGATAATCTTTAGAAAAATCATAAAAATTAAATATTCCATACACAAATATATCAACCATGGTTACCTGGCTCACAACTTCATGCTTGCTTCCTTAATAAATGCTGTTTGCATAAATAGGATGTCAATTACCATTGACTTAAAACGTCCGGTTTAATATTCTTTACATTTGTGGCCATTATCTTTACACCCTGGCCCCTGTAGATACGACAAATAAGAGTGTTGCAAAAAGTGGCCATCAGTTGCTTCACTATATGTGAACCATTTGACTAAAATAATATTGAAATCACAGAAAATTGTAATAGAGATATCGTATGTGATCTGCAAACTAAATTTAATAAAGGAAATTATTTGACTTAATAAATAAGCCTAATATATTGATATCTGTCTAGCACTTTCGTAACTTCAAACACACTGTGATCACATTAAACAAAAACAAAGTATAAAAGAACAAATAAAATTCACGATATAATATAATAAAGAGGACGGTTTTGATTTTTGTTTGTTTGTATGGATTTAACTCACAAACTAGACTACCGATTTTAAAAATTGTTTAACCATTAGAAAGCTATATTATCAGCGGATAACATAGGCTTTTCCTTTTCTTTTAAAGTACAGTTACTAACCTAACCTACTGTTACGCGAGTGGAGCAGCGGACAAAATTTAGTCATATATAAAGTAAAAATGCCAGTAGGAAACGATTAAAAAATATATAATCTTTTTATATCAAAATATTTATTTCTTCTTAGTGGCATAACGTATACTCGCATATACGACGATGCTGAACATGAGGTCCTACGTTCGGTCTCCAGATTATTAAACAAGTGATTAGGGGTATGTTCATATAAGGAAATTGACCTTAACAACACTGTGACTACCTCTATTAGTTATCTACCTTCTTTTCTATTTATTATCTACCTTGGACTATTAACAGGTAGAAATTAATGTTTGCTGGTGACAATCTTGGGGTGAAATGCTATTGCTGGTTTGAACGACATAAAATCATTTGCGAACTTAATCAATCCCTTAGGTAATGCCCACCAGTCCGCCCTTAGATTGTAGCACATAATATTTTAATCAGTACAAACTAAAAATACCAAGAGATATATTATATTTGTTTAGTTTAATCATATGTAACGTATACAACAACATTTTAAATTAAACATAATTATGCTTTGTTCTAACATGTTGTCACATATTTATATATGTAAGTGTATAAAACCTTAATTAAAACATGGAAAGTTTTTAACAACGTTTGTTATTTTCACGTCTGTTTCCCAGCAAGCTAATCAGAGATACACTTTGCCATTTCTTACGATGCTGACTTTATTCTATTTAAATTTATTCACGCTCATCTTCATCGCATTCCATATGTTGGTAATCGATTCATCAACAAACTACATTCAGAATAATAGATCAGTAGGTACTAAAATAATGATATAAAAAAATTATGAATGTTTCTGTGAAATACTCAATAGATAAGTTACAAACTGAATTAGAAATTTCTGTTTTTCTCTGTACTTTAATCGGCATCCAAAGCCTCATACTCGAGCATTTATAATACTCGTAAAAACCATCGTAATGAACTATGAGCTCACATCGTAGGTCCAATAGTCCAAATCGTTCGTGAAGTTGCGTGATGGGCCTTTCGTTCGACTTAGACTTTATTAAATAATATAAAACGGAAGCTTTCCCACTACTGTTATCTTATCCAGTAGCGGGACAGATCGTTTCATGATAAAATCTAAACCTAACAGGAAAATGTGAATGTTTTACAATTCTGCCTAATCTTTCGAGGATAAAGTGACGTAATTCTATTTCAATAAAATATAGGTTTCTTCTAGTATAAGTTATCTATTTTTATAGAATGTTATGAATTTGACACGAGAGAAAGCTGTAGGTAAATAACTAACTTACAGGTTTCATGTTAATATTGGTGGATAGTTGCGTCATACGCATATAGGTACATGAATGCGATTTAAAACGCGATCGATGTTGGCTGCAGTAATTAGGAGAATTAAGATTTCACACCATTTCCGCTACACTTTAAAACAGCAGCACACTTAATTTGAACAAAACATTTACTGACCAAACGACCTAGAACTAGTTTTTAAGATAAAACTTCTGATCTATTTCTTATGTACCTATTCGGAACTCCTAAATAATATTATAAATGTGAATGTATGTTAGTTTGTTTGTTACGCTTTCACGCCTTATCTACTGAACCGATCATCATAAAATTGTATACACTTTGTCAGGGGTGCAGAAATGAGCATAGGGTAGATACCTTTCATCCAGAAAAAAACACTATTATTAACCTAACCAATATTTAAGTGAGTGAAGCCGCGAGCAAACTGTAGTCTTATAATAAAATGAATTAGTTATACAGGATGTTCGGTAATTAATGGATAACCTGGAAATGTCTTATAGTGAAACTGATGGCTGTTTAGAAAAAATATGAAGGAAAATCTATTTACTACCTGAGATATGTGTTTTTTTTTATTACCATGTATAACTTTCTTGTATACTACGACCATAAATGGATGAAATCCATCGGTATTTTGTTGTTTTATTATTAAACACTAATTATGCTAATAGATAGACAGTCAAAAGTATGCTATGCTAATATAGATTTCACTTTCTAATATAATTTTTTTTCTGAACGGCCTTCGGTTCCACTATAAGACATTTCAAGGTTGTCCATTAATTACTGGTCACCCTGTAGATTAGTGGTAACTGCTATAGGTGGATCACTAACAATACGCAAAGTTTCTGTAATATTATAATATCCTACGAATAGTATCTTTTTCATTATTAGATATGTTACTCGTAAAATGTATTTACACGTCAGATAACAAATTTAGGGTTTGCTTGAAAGTTTAAACAAAGTTTGGGAACCGCCGCCGCGCCGCACTAGATTGTTGTTTCCATTGCAATATGCGTACGTTCTATGGTTTTGAATTAGTTCTGCAATAATGTATGTAATAAAATAACATAAACTTAAAGCGCGTTACTTATTACAATAGCCTAATGGTGATAAAGCTAAATATCTGTAATACTTAATGCAATAGCCATTCTTAAGATTCAAGTACAATACATGCAGATCGGTATGCACTATCTTTTCTTTGTGTTCTCAAGTTCTTTATCATGGGTCAATTTATTTGCATTCGAGTTTAAAATACCGCACGATCTGGTAAATCAGAACTGGTTTGCTCGCCTCACCGTCCACTGTCCGCTAACCTTATATGGATAATAAAGACAAAGAATGACTAAATAAATCTTTTTCAGATAAATACGCTAAATTATATTAACTTCATCACCATTAATCACTGGCTGCTATATTTGACATTATTAAATGCATTTTGATGGAAATGCACCAATTACGATTAACTACTACGGCAGCTTAACTTACTTCCAAGTTCAACTGCAAAAACGAAATAAAATAATACTTATATTACATAAGTATATTATTATTTCATTATTTAATTTTGTTTAGATTATGCTTCATACAAAATGATGAAAATATATGTAACAAAAAAAAATTTATACTATTTTATTATTACTAGTATACCTGTTCATTATATTATATTTAAATACTTTTTGCGTTACCTATCATTATTTCAAACATCTTATTCTAAGTAACATAAGATTGAGAATGAAATGTTACTGACAGGCTTGATTTCGTCAAAAATATTTAATTATTTAAATAAAGGTTTACACATCGTTTTGAACTTTTTTATACATAATTTTTATACATAATAACGAAACTGTCATAAGTTTATTTTAATGTTATTTAAATTGGTATTGCTTATGTAAGAGTTATAAAACTACTCTTATTTATAATAATAGTAAGTATGATAAAAACTTGCTTATTAATTTCGCTGGTAAATGGGATTGATTGATTGTCAATACTTTGGTTCGACAACACAATTATTTTATCATCAATAACAACCCAGTAAAAGTCAATAAAAAATTATCAATAATTGACTTTATTTTGCGTTCATAATTATAATATTAATGTATAAAATTACTTTTTAGCACAGCGTGTATTGAAAGGTATAAATTATAAGTAAATATTCTTTACTGACTCAGTTTTATATTAGGTGTATTAGTTGTTAGTCTTTTATATTATATAATCTGTAAGCTTATCCAAACATTCAGGCATAATTCATTACACTTCTTCTACATATATTTTATTAATATTGCGTAATCATAAGTACATGTGTGACGGTCTGTTTGTGACTTGTGTGTATATTATGTCGTTTGTTAAAATACCAAACCTCGTACGATGAAATCACCGATAACATAGAAAGTCTGCCCGTCGGTAAAAGGTTCTCTTACATGAGATCGTATTTTATTTTACTTACCGCTATAATAGTGAAGATACCCCAAAAATGCAACCCTTGGAAATGATGGCGGCGCTTATTGTGATATTAACGACGCTCAAAATTCCTATAATCGGGAACTTGATTTTACAGTTTATATATTTAACCTGTTAAGTGGCCGCGTTCACCGGCGGCCAATCACTATAAGTTTTCAATTATGTCTAGCATTCCAGCAATAGACAGGTTAAATATTTAGTTAAATACATTATTTTCTATACTACGTTCTTGTATGTACATCCATCACTGCATTGATGAAAAAGAAATTACGCAGTATACTTTCAGTTATATTTCTTTTCAGTTCCGAATTCGTTTTCGTTCGTTCGAAACCATAATAAGTAAGATTCATTTTTAACTTTTAATTAAATGTGCACCAATAACCTCTGCATCCACTATTCATAATAATATATTTATCGTATATATTTATGATGTACTGGGATACTATATTCACAGAAAGATAATGAATCCCTAAATTAGTTAGCACTAAAAATTTGGTATTTAATATATTTCATATAAGGCCACGGGAAAATATCGAGTTGTTATCCAATCCTTCGTTTCTTGCTGCACGTAATTTATTCATTGTGTGGTCTGCGCTAAAAATAGTTATAGTCCACCTTAACGTGCTGTGTAGGCGTCGTAAAAGACTAAATTACTATATAATATGTAGCTAATCATCCATCTCTTAATAGGTTCATATTACGTTCGTTAATCGAGAATCCGACTGTCAAGTTTAGTGACGCAACGCTGTATAGTTATGGCCGCCAGTACCAACAAAGAATTTCTATACTAATGTATACAATTACGGTCTTACATAACGTGTTCAACAATTAGATTCAACGAATCAAAACCGAAATAACGGATATAGTCGAGGATGAGGGTATTTTAACTGTAATGCACGATTATTTTTTAATTGCCAGTCAAGCTGACAAGTCGCCATTCCAAGGAGCCAAAGGCTTTCTGATGCCGTGCAATGATCTCGTATAGCATGTACTATTATAATATTACTTCACAAAAAAACGAGACGGAACTATACCTACATTGTGTATGACTGCGTAAAGTAATAGGTATTAAAAAATATTTCTATAAAATATGGCGGTGCGGACTAACAAAAATTAAATATGTACATATTTACTTTTACATTTCTCATATTCATAATATTAATATTATAAAGCTGGAGAGTTTGTTTGTTTCTTTGCTTGAACGCGCTAATCTCAGGAACTACTGGTTCGAATTGAAAATTCTTTTAGTGTTAGGTAGCCCATTTATCGAGAAAGGCTATAGGCTATATAACTCGCTACGACCAATAGTAGCGGAGCAACAATGAAAAATGTTGCAAGAACGGAAAAAATCTCTTATGTGAATCAGACGAAGTTGCGCGAGTTAGCTAGTAAGAAAACAAGATGAGGGCGGGCTAATGGGCTATTTAAAAACCTATGTAACTATTATTTACAGAAGAAGCTTTAAATAAGAGACTTTTAAAAATCTGTTTGATTGTTGATATTATGATATTGTATTTTTTCTTGAATACTATAATGCAACTGTTAAAATAGGCAAATTGTTGATACAAATTCATGTTTCTAAGTATAGCAACTACAGTAATAAACAGCTGTTAACATTGAAATTAAACTACTATATACGGATTTTATCGCGTTGTTTATTTATCACTGTATTACAAAATTTTGAAAATATTACTCTACTACTACTATTGATTTTATTTGACTAATTTATAAGCTAATAAAATTATTTAAACTATTAAATCTATTTATTTTTGGTTTACACTTTAATTATAATTTACCTATATAAAATATGTAAAAGCATTTCTTTGGGCCCTTGTTTAGCATGCAAATAACCGTTGCAAGTTGATGCACTTGGGTGAAATGTATCAGTTATCGAAATAAAAAAGGGTTTATTACTTTTATTATGAAGCTTGCGCATATTATCCATGCCAGGTACATTTGCGTCGTAAACATTCTAGACAGATAGTATATAATTATCCATGAAGGGCGTCAATAGAATAAAGGTGTGAGTGTCGTCTGCGTCAGATTCCTATCGTCTGGCAAAGGATTTAGAATGTATGCGTATTGTTATGTAAGCACAAGCCGGGCCCGAGGCCCAAGCTGCGTGACGCAGGTGCGACACTTCGCCACAATCGTTCAATTAGTTCATAATATTCGCGCATTGTCCGCGCACAGCAGGCGGCCTTCGACGAACACTTTTATCTAAAGGTACGCCCTTAATCGTTCGCCTGGCCGCTTTTAACTAGTGAACGACTGGAGTTTTTCTCAAACAACTATTTCGAATGTTTTATCAAGTAAATAAACATGAACGTGAACATTTAGGGCTTGTCTTACTACCTTCAGATAGCATTTATCTATAAGATAAAAATCTCACCATCTCTCTTCTTTAATCTAACATGAGTGAGACATCATGCGATTTATCTTTCGGATAACTTTTACTTGTTAGTTGTAGGCCTGGCCATTAATCAAGTATTTTTATATAAACAAGTAGTTCGTATGTATTGTGCACATTCGATCTCATTCTCAGTAACGCAATCCAAAACGAAGAACTGATGTTCTTGAGAGCACGGATGATGCAGTGGTCTAACCACTTGGCTACTGCACATTCAAATGGAGTTTAAAAGTGAACTAAAAATGGTTGATCCGCTTTTTCTTTATTCATTGTCCCAATTTTGTAAAGCTCTCGACAAGCTAGAATCGTTTTAGGCAGGTACTAAAACATTAACAATCAGAGTTAGGCAGAAATAATCCTTTAAACATTAGTCCTTTACTCTCTCAGTAGTCATAATAGGCACCTTTTATATAGGGTTGAGGTCGGCTCCAGTCTAGCAAACAGTTGTGCTCGATTACTAGTTTTATAACCTCCGCTATGAAACTAGTATTTTGATATAATAAAACTTCAAAGCAAATCGACTAGTGCTCAGCAGAATGCGTTGTTGTCTGGGCGTCTATCGCCATCTGACAGAGAGATTTGAATGTAATGTACCTAAGTAATTATTCAGTTGCTCCCTAATATTTACCACATTGTCCTAGGTAATAGGCTGTGCCCAATATCGGCCCCGTTATTACTTTTAATAAACCTGCAAGGATGCGTCGGCAACGCGACACGATGGGATAGAGATCAGTATAATAACCAAGGGTTTTACGTGCTTGCCGAGGCAACTTTCTAACTCCAGGCTGCTTTGAATATTTCATGACCGTGAAACCCAATAACTACTTGTTCAAGCAACCAGGGTATCGAAACAGAGACCTAGGCACCTAGCAGTTTATTTCGCTACTGTCACGACTGCTGTGCCTCACATCTCTCGTGCCTGACGATATACTTAGGTGCGTGACTTGCACGCGAGTACCTAATCCGTACGATAAGCTCCTGTCTTTAGCCCGCTCGAGTAACTTGCGCAGGTTACTTGCGTTTTATACAATCACCATTAAGTATAAGATACACGCGTCTCCTGTGGATTTTCTGCACCTCTCTTGCAAGTCATGGTATAGCAACGCCTTGCTTACCAAAGGCAATGCGTTAGTGTTTCATGGGTAATGACACTAATGACATTAAGCACAGAGATAATTGGTAAACTTGCTGTACTTGACCTCCATCCATCAGTCAGCTTGTTTGCCGTAATTAATATTGTCATGAACCCTTAAACGTAAACTATATAATATGTGTGAAGGTTAAAAAAATGCGCATCTCACTCTTGTAACCCATGTATTTCATACGCCGACTCCGTCGTTGAAACAAAGCTTCCTACGCTGAAATTATATCACACCTTATAGAACCAAGGTCTAGTGCGAATAGGAAATTATTAAAATAACATTGTGTTGTCGGCCTCACTAATGGGTATTATTTAACACAATGACATAATAGGCAACTTCGATATTCGCGCTATCAGATAATTTCTTAATTATCTACTGACTATTTTAGCAAAAGTAATTTGTTAATTTTAAGATTCGATTACGTTCCTTAGTAGAAAAGTTTGAGCTGATTGGTTCTGAATTTCCCACGTCTAAATTAATTCAAAAGACGTACTCGTTCACGCGAAGCTGGGGTAAAGGAGGAATAGGATAGACAATGCCATCAGTTGAGTCTTGCCAAATGTATCAGCGCAGCTGGATTTAAAAAAATCATAATAGTCATCCTCATCATCTTGGTTTGTACGAGTAGCTCACGCTAGTAATCGGCATCAAGCGCTGTAGAACGCCTGGTAAGATATAACTTGCGCTAGTAGCCATTTAGCCAGTCGCTAAACTCGCGCACTTCCTTTCCACTTATTCTATGTTCTGTGCTTTCCACAATCCATGCAAGTGCCTCAACATGTTAACCGCGTGTAATAGCGCCATAAGATAGATATATACATCATATATTTATAATTTAATATTGATATATTTGATTCGTATGTGACGACATAATACTTGGAGATAGGTACATTTTGGTTCATTCGGAGCTCGCAGCTGTCGATTCGTGGCCTTCACGTTTTCACTGTCACGGCGTTTGCGCGTGTGTGGCGCCCGACACCGCGGCTCGACTGCGCATAGTGCGCATGCTCTAATGCGCCCTTTCCTACGTCATGCCATTAAAGCAAATTCTAGAAATATCATGAATTAGGCAGACTACTTACCTATATTTAAGCATGATATTTGGATCATAATGTTGGGTCACAACATTTATTAAATGGCTAGTAGATACCTAATACAGTGTATTACATAATAATGCGCTCATACAAATCACATGATATCTATTGGCTCCACCCTAATTCATCAATAGAAATGGTAAATATCATGACGTGACCTATATTGAGCCGGTAATAATCATTAAGAAGTTGAAGTGGCACAGAACGTTGCAACCATAATTACTTTAAATAATTGCATTGTCCTAATTGTGGTCCTACATCCTACATCCTAAGACGACGTAGCAATAACAATAAAATTATTAATGACTAGATGTGCCCGCGGTTTCACCCGCGTTTATAGTTATCCCGTGGGTCGTAGAGTGATGTTATAGCCTTCCTTGATAATAAGGCTATCTATCACTAAAATAATTTTTCAATTCGAGCCAATAGTTCCTGAGATTAGTGTGTTCAACCAAACAAACAAACGAAACTCTTCAGCTTTATAATATTAGTATAGATACAGCGTAGTTTAAATAAAATAAATGTACATTATCTATAGAATTAAGCTAGATTTTTATCAACATTGAAATGTCGCAGATATTATAAATTTATTTCCTTATGATTTTAAAGACAAGTATATAATGACATAGCTACATGTCTTTAGAATTGATAACTTAATTAATGAGTAAGTAGTTTGTTTGTAGAGCATTTTCTAGTAAAGGTCACATTCATTTGAATTCACTTTAGGACTTCACGTAAGGCCACAATGTTTCTTCATAGCGGATTTTTGTCTGCTTCCGCAACGCTCGCTCCACCCACTATTACATTTTATTTGACTTGAATTCCTCTCCTCAGACTTTCAATGATTTAACATTATTTATGTACTTAAGTGTAGTCCACTGTACATTCTCATGTGGATGGAAATTTTACGCGCTGATCTAGTTCGTTTTTGAGTATCTGAATATCTGGTATGAACCGTATGATAGGTGGGTCTGTATATATCGCAACACGCGATAGGTCCCCATCCGCATTCCACGTCTAGCTACCTGAACAAATGTTTCTGTCTATTTAGTTAAGGAGAGCATATCTTATATTTGGCGTTTTGAATTTTGTCTAAAGAACGTTTGTTTCTGTTCGTATGACGCTTACTTTTGTGGTTACTTTGCTTATCTTACGATCTGCGTTATTTAACACAGTCCTTTTTCAGATGATTTCTTTAGGATGTTTGATTTTTGAAAAACTTTAGAATATATATATGACCCCTTTCAGGACCTGCTTAACAACTTTAAATACCAAATTCGATTATTTTGTTAAGTAAGCATTACCTCAGGATCTTAAAAGCGCCTTTGTACCTTTAGCAGTAGAATACACTACATTGAAATATTTTATACATTACAGACATGTGGGCGCATTGTCTCGGAGCATTATGCCAAATGTTACATACATAACTCGTTTAAGTTTATTAATGTTTCCTCACATTTTCTTCACTGCACTGAATGACTAGTCAAAAATACATATTTATGGATAAGTCCACACATTGACCTTTCACGTAGACCGAGAAATATGCTTGAACTTGCGATAAGTCTTAATTTAATGTACTTATGTTATGATTACCTGCACGAGTGTTGATCCCGGAATCGAAACACCACCAAGAACAAGAATCCTTAAAGCAGTTTTCTTATTGTAATAATGCAAAAAATAAAAGAACTTCGTCATACGTATGATACGTATACTACAATGTCAAATTGTAACGACGTGTTATTTATGAGTTGATCTGATTCGCATTTCACACTTGTTTTCGTCGGGCGCCTACGTTTTATTCAACAGATTCCTTTGGCATCAACCTTAATTTTTTGCCTCATTATAATATTCATTGGTACATAGATCTACATACAACCGCGCAAAAACTATCTATCAATATAAAAAACAAAATAGCATCGCCTAGGCAAATATATTTAATTATGTAAAAACAAAACTGTATCTCTATGTCCATAGAAATAGCATTTTGAACATAACTAAATATCTTACGTGAATATGTAGCAGGTCATTGTAGTAGACAAAAACGAAATTCGTGATTGTGTGGCGGCCTGCTTATCGCTGTCTCGGGCCGCGGGCCGTACTAACACGGTAGGCGTCGGTAGGTGCGCGAGTGGTCGCAGGCCGCTATGCTTTAATCGCCAGTTGACGGCAAGGACGCCCACGCGGTCACTGACAGCCGACCGACGTCCGCCGTCCTCTGCGCAAGCGCACCGTCCCCTTGCCTGAACGCTACGACCAGTTTACTTGTTATAATTTCCGTTCTACCTACCACTAAAAAATATAGAAAATGTGACTTCATTGGTACTGCCATTTGTAGGTGTGAATAGCGTAAGCATTAAACTAGTCTTGTATTAAGCCTTGTTATTGAAAGTAATGATCGCTTGCTCGCAATTTCCTTTTTATTATATTAAATGCGCGCAATATTAACTGACCTGAAAGATGATTAGATAAGATTAATATAATTATACCTATCTCTAATATACATTGCGAATGAAATGTGTAAAATAGGTGTAAGTAGGTACATTGTTCTTGTGACGCAAAACTTTCAAGTTACCGATACAAATCACCACAGCAAACAAACATTAATCATTATATGTATAGGTATTATTGAATTAGTGATGAGTGATGGATGACAGCATCATATTTCAATTCGAATTCAGACAGTAGACACCTACTTACAACAGAATTAAGTTATATAATGAATCAGCAATTGTTTAGTGACCTTAAAAATTAAAATTGTTTTACGAAATTATTATGATTACTTAATTCTGCACACGATTTCACTCGCGTAAATGTACATAGGTTAGGCTTTTTCTGGATAAAAGGTCCTTTTATATAGGTACCCCTGATAACGAGTACCTATGCGAAATTTCATGATGATCGGTGGAGTAGTTAAGGCGAGAAAGAGAAACAAACAAACTCACATTTGCATTTATAATATTAGTTAGACATTTATAATAATAATAATAATAAACTTTATTTATGAAATGAGATTGTAGCTTACATAGTATTTGTTACAAGGATATTATTTGTATCATATCATAACAATAAATTGTTTATTCCACAATATAATGTAGTCTACAATAAAACCGGGTGGAGTACTGTTATCCTAGAAAGGCTACTGGGTAGCCTGTGTTTAGGAGTTACAGTGCCATTTGCCATTTTACCATTGTACATTTTTATATATCAATATAACCAAACGTAAAGAAATATATTTATCAGTGTAAAAGATGCCGCGTCAGGAACAGAGAGCCACATCTAACACTTCTCTTGCTATATAGAGGAAGAGTTATAATGTCGGTGTAGTCTTGGCCACGAATTATTGTTCATTTATTATCTACTAATAGATGGGGGCTTTAAGAGATTGATGTCTGCAACGTGGTTATATAATCATACCAAAGATATTTTATTACTGAAAGTATAGAGAACACAGTCAAGGCCAAATAGGCTCTTAAACTGAATACCTTTCTATAATATACATATATGACTGGCAGTAACCCGAACTGCGTTTTCTTTCTGCTTTAAAATGCGCTTTCGACTTGTGTCCTAGGTCTTTCCCGTGGTACTAATCGCCTATATACTAAAATGCATAATAAAACCGTAGCGATTCATGCGTTATTGAGAAGCGTCAAGACATCCAAACTTTAATTTATTTATATATATTATTATTGGAACATTACGTAGTAGATATATAATAATAATATCAGCCCTGTATTTAAATTGTTCCACTGCTGGGCACTGGCACAGTGTGCGAGTTAGCAGTCTGCATATACATACATATACGTTCCAGAACATTATAGAGAACTCGCAGACATAAATATTGCCAAATGTTTTCCTTCACTGTTGAAGCGAACAATAATTAACTATGTATTTAATACGTTACTTCGAATAGTCAGAGATGCATGTCTTGGAATCGGAATTGACATCTTTGCGTGGCAGTCCAACGGTTTTACATTAAGGTATTGCTGCTTAGTAGATACATGACAATAAATAATAATACCATAAAAAAGAAGACCTTTTTATGGTCCTTTTACAATCATTGTTTTGCAATATTCAGATATAAGTGTGTCCCAGTATTTTATCGAAATAACGATTTTACTCTTTATTATAGTTATAAAATTAGTTTAATATTTAGTTAATAATAGTGTCGATAATCTACGTCAATTTCTCTGTATAAAAGTAAATCGATATTAAAGCATTAATAATGTAATGAGTGAAATATTAAATCTGTTTACCCAAGTAGACGTGTGACGGTTAGTAATTAATCGATACGGAAATAATTGAACACTTGTTTTTATAATACAAAAAGTAAACGCGTCATTTTGACCTACCAAATATGTGGATCTCGTTCTGATATGAAGAAAGGAATCCAGAATAAGTAATATATGCAGTCTACTCGCGTCAATTATTTATTGTCAACTTACGTCTGTGGAAACATTTTGTATTAATATATTAATACGCGTGCAGCGTAATTGGTAATTACGATTGTTATGTGCAAATTGTTAGTACTTATTTATGCGAAATTATTTGTTTTGTCATTACATCGAGGCTGTATTAAACTTGTATTGCTGCTTTTCAACGGAAAGTTTATTATTTTAACAGACATCATAACTGAAGTACAAAAGGCAACATAGGGGTACTATTTTTCTAACCTATTCGCACTGTGCTGTGGAGTAAGATAGTTTCTAACGAAGCGTAATACTTCTATTGGAACACGTCAGTCAGTTTAGTCACGTTCACGTTAATTGGTCTGAGAATGAATCCACTAGCAATGAACTCTGTTATGTGCTTTAATAGGGTTCCACAGAAAATAAATTCACCCCGAAAAAACTAGGGCACCAGGGCAGGGGCGATCGATGAAGTACACGTGAAACTTTATTAATAATAGCACCCCTCGAACTCGGCTAATATATCTGACTATTATAGTCTGAACAAAGATATTCAAGTTCCGCTCGTAATAAGTTTAATGTATTTGGCCTTGAATAATTTATAATTTATGGCGAAGTTATTGCTGTGTATTTATTAGATTATAAATCAACAAAATTGTCAAAATCATCATCTTTGTAGTCACCCTGTGTATTTTACTACAGTTTATAGACATTGGAGCCGACTCTATAAAGCCTGGGAGAGCCAGCCAAATAGCGTTATCGGCAAGACTGACCCCCAAATCCTGTTCCCCATAGACACTAACTGTATGAATAGTTGCAAAAAGAAGTATTCGTCAGTTTACATTACCATAGAAAATTATTGTTACCTTAATTATATTTTGTATAAACCACATTTTAGCCAATAAGCGAATTTTATTTTATTAAAGACACTGCTAATGTAACCCATATATTTTCTAAATTAGATTCATGAAAACACCGCCCCTGTTTATAGACCTCTCACGAAGCCAACTATTGTTATATATGGAAACAAAGAAATAAACTTTACTGAGAATTAGTTAAAAAGCATTAATAGGTATAACGTCACCTAGCTCTTTATTACAAAGAAACACATTATGCATAAGCCATTTGTAATCACTTTCCTGCGAAGTGCTAGGAATGTGGATATCATAAGCGTATTCTCGAGACCATATGTGTTTAATTGAAGCATTAATATTACTTTTTCGCTATTATTCGCACCATAGATAGAATTGATTGGTGACGTGCTGTTGAAGGCTTTATTCATAACATTTGGTATCTGTAGATCGATACATTTACCTTGATTTAAACTACATTTTTCCAGCAACATTCCTCGATGCAATTTGTAGAGCGGAATGTGTTAGATGTGTTACGGTCCGTGCTTTCATAGCGCACAACGGCCTTATTTATTGCTTTATATTTAAATACATTGTAAACTGATGTATTATTTTAACTTACGGCATATAATAACTCGAATTTAGTCTAACTAGATACGGCGATATATACATTTTTCAACGGAGTGACTGTGTTCGTTGTGCCTTCGCAATCCAAAGTGTTGACGATAAAAGATATCAGGTTAGACCTGTTACCATTGGAGTGCAAGGACTTTTCATAGTTTTCTTCATAGACGTCCATGATAACGCTCTTTACGATGTTGTTTTATCAACGTACGAAATGCAATAAATAATTTTAAAGAGAAAAGTAACCTTTTGTAAAATTCTTCTATCTTGGAGGATTGACGTCCGAAACCCCTTTTTTTTTAAACTACAAATCCTAAGAAATTAATAAACATCTAATAATACAACGACCTACATTAGATGCTGGTGCCGCGTTTCTATAAAATCTCTTTACCTTGTCTCTTTTCATTCTGATAGACAACAAGAGCGAACTAAATTACAGCTATGTAATCAACAACTCAATTAATATTGTAGTGTTGTAATGAATTACTCAAGTAATATGAACACGGATAAAAAATTCTGGTATTGAAACAATGATTTCTTTTATTTCTGTTTTTTGCAGTATACCATATAAGTAAACTAATAAGAATGTAATCATTTATATATTGATCCACCAAGTTTTCGTCAACTTTAATTCTATTATACATTTAAGCAAAAGTGGTATCCTATCGTTGACTGTCAAATGTTCGTCAATAGGGTATAGGCTAGTTATTTCAATATATGTGAGGCAAATGATAAATAGTAACTTACTGCACTGATGCTGTAGTGGTTTATGTGCTTGCCTCGCCGCTGCCACTGCGCTGAATATAGTGGGTTCGATCCCCACACGGGACAAAAATTTGTGTGAGCCGCAAATGGTTGTTTCTAATCTCAAGTATTTATTGTAACCGTTGTTTGAATGTTTGTTAATTACCCTGCGACACAGAAATATTCCCAGTGCTGTGTAACAGCACTATGGTATGCATATGCGTATAGGTATACAAAGCAACTATGCGATTGTTCAAGAATAGAAGATATTATGTACATATTATTATATACGATTATTCTAATAGTGTTCACGTTTTTGTTACAGATCTTACAAACTTTCGTTACGTCGCTACCAATACAAGATCGGTACGACTTAAGCGTCATCGGCATCAATCAAAAACCTAGGAACGCGTCTCCTGAGATAGCAAAGTATGAAGATACATCTGATTCTGGAAACGAACAAGTTATATCTGTGAGAATAACGTCGTCAGTGGCTGTTGGAAGAGGGAAAGAGAAATTACCATATAGACCACATGTCACTCGGTACGATCATGGAAAACTTTCGTCTCCAACCCCAGAGGTTACGACATTAAGTACACAAACTGAAGAAGTCACCTCGAAACTCGCGGCAGATCTACCGCCAAGTCTTATAGGTGCTAATGTAGAATACATAAAACAATTAAATGCTAAAAAAGAAACTAAAGACCATAATGGAGAAACAGCTCATCCTTTTCAATTAATGGTTAATAAAGAACATTCTACGAACATCGACGAATACGATGAAGATATAAAAGACGTTCCAACTGCTAGGAAAGTACCCTCCGCATCGGATGCTAACCAATTTCACGGACATAAAGACAATCATGGCTATCAACGTTCTGACATCAGTGCTCCGGTAGATATTTTTGATCAAAATAGTGGTGCCATTAATTTGACAACTGAGGCACTATTACAGTCGTCTATGAACTTTGGAATAACAAATAATGCAAATAGTAATAAAAAAATAGCTAATGAAACAGCTTCTATGAGTGATCAATATGCAGATAAAAAAGATATGAGAGATATAAACGCTTTTATGTCTACTAGTAACAATTATCAAACAGACGACTCTATAGCAGAATCTTCTATAAAGTCTGTCGAATTTGCGAAAACAATGGCAACAGTACCTCCCTCGGCGAGTTATATTCATGGTTTAACAAATGGAGCAATAACCGAACAACATAATAATCCCAGACTTACCACTGTCAGTTTTAATATAGTTCATGACGCAACAAAATCTACTAACAACAATGAACCTAGTAAATCTTTTGTAACAACGAGTCAGGTAGTTCCCAACGACCAACAATTCTACGATTCGTCAAAAATATACAGCCAACCTGCGCAAATATATAGTGAACCAGCTAAGTTTTACAGTGAACCGTCTAAAATATACAGTGAACCAGCTAAAATATACAGTGAACCAGCTAAAGTGTACAGTGAACCGGCGAAAATTTACAGTGAGCCGTCAAAGTTTTATAGTGAACCTGCCTCTTTACATCTAAATCGAGACAACCCAAACGTACCACCAAGTGTTCCTCCAAATTATTCTCCCTGGCAAAGTCATCCTCAACGCACGGTTAGCACTACCATGAACACTACACCCATTACCGCAATGACAAACAGTTACCAATCTGGCCGCACACCAATGGAACACCAACCGGAGAGAAACTATGAGGTAGACGAAAAAGTTAGTGTTCTAACTGACGGTAGAAGTCACGGCGTACAAGAATCTAGCACTGAGAAATGTAAACAAGACAACTGTAAGGTGGGGTACGTGGTGGAGGGACGGCAGTATAAGAAGTATAGAGTGGAGGAGAGGACGTCGGACGGGTTCATCGTCGGCGAGTACGGCGTGGTGCGCAACGAGGACGGCGCGCTGCGCGGCGTGCGCTACACCGCCGACAGCGACGCCAGCCCGCGGCTCATACACGACGCGCTCATGAAGTTCCTACAGCTCAAATAACCTTGCCCTAACATTCACGTGTCTGGTCTTTATCCAAAATGAATCCACACATAACTTACTTGCTCATTTAATTAAGTACTTACATAAAAGTATAACTATATGAATAACCAACAATAAAAGTACATTTTAACAGTTAACTATGTATTATAAAGACTGAATGATTACACCTATTTATAACACAGGTACATGTAACTCCAGATTAGTACCTTCACATGTAACAGTGTCCACACACGGACGTAGGCGTATTGGTTTACAAAACCAGTTTTCTTTTGATTCATTAGTGTCAAAAAATATTCATCGTTTTTATTTATTCTGCTACTTCTCTACGGGAAACTAGGAGCTTTATGACGTTGCCGTCTCTATTGTTCAAGGTTCAAGGTATAGCTGGATTAGTAGATTGTGCAAATACTAGGTATCTATAAGGTAGTTGACCAATGTAACCATATAAATTAATTTCAACCGTGGATCATAATATGCAAACTGTTATTTAGCGGGTAATACTTTGATCATTATATTAGTTCTGGTGCCATGTATAAGTGTAGACGAAGTTATAGTATAAGTATATAATATAGTCACTGTCATATTCATGATTAACTTAATTGATATTATTGTATTGTACATAAATAGGTAAGTATACTATATTGTCACAATGATGAGTAAAATATTGATAAACATGCAGAATACGTGTTTTATACTTTAATCCAAATTATTTATTTAAAAACAACAGTACCCTTATTCATGTATAACTGTCGGGCAACTGATATATGCAACATGATTATCTTAAGCACAATCAGTTTCTACAATTTGAGTAAGTACCAATGTATTTCAAAGAAAACCTCGTATCAGATTCTAACAGATATTATGGTGTGCAGTGTGATCGAAGTTTGTTCCCACCATAGTATATAATATTTACACAAGTTATATAATATGTATAATCGTAAGTAGGAAATTTGCTAATTTCTACACAGAACCTGTTAAAATTATAAAGTGAAATACTTAAAATGCAACATTCACTTACTACTAGAAAAGCGGAGTTATCAGGTTGAAATAGAGTAGGTTAAATTCTAATCAAATTATTTCAACTCACAAAAATTTTAGGGTTCAGACCTTATACTAGTTTGGCGCAGGTCGGGTCACACACCCAGCACTATGATCAACATAGTGCTGGGTGTTTATTGTGTTTAAATTATACAGGAAAGTACATCGATGATTAAGGGTTCTATCTGTTCTCAAAACGTACTATGTAAGGAATTTGGCATTAACAATATTTGTAGGCGATAATATTTCAATAACATCAAGTAACAGCGCTTATTCTATGAATAGTATTATATCAACAAAGCTGAGTGCCAAACACGTGTGTAGGTACACGTTCATAGATACACGCATATATATATAAGCTTAATTTAAATTCTATAATAATGGTAGTTTCGATAATGTGTACAGAATTAATTTTCTTTAACACATTTTAAAATATACTTAGTTATTAATAAATACGCAATATAGCTTCATGATAAGTAAATTAATGATATTATATTATATACGAACAATGACTAAAATAATTTTCTAGATATGTTTTAGCTGGAACATTAAGATATAGTAGGTACTAAGCGAAAAAGCCCAAATAATAAGTAGATTTGATTCATTATGTATAAGTGAATATACCTATCAGAAGGTAATGTAGAACTCTTACAATATAAAGTTTGTTACATAATATATCGCTTATCTAAAGGTAGCGTTGCCATTATAATATAACTATAATATTATCGTTAACAATAAACTTGCTTTATTTCGATCAAACATTATCCTAATACATACGTAAACAAATTGTGTATTTTTTCGAAACAATTTATCAATTGAGTTGATATTTGGTCGTTTTCCATAGAAAATATTTAAATATGATCATCAAATCCACAAATGTGTATCAGTAAATTATTTAACTTCTAGGTGTTAACATTCCATAAGAGTACGTTATCTTAGGTGTACTTATATGAAAACACTACACAACGCAGACAACCGGAATATCCTATATAATATTAACACATAAAGCAAACTGCTGATATCGCCTCGTGCATGAATTATTAACAATAACCGTTCGTGGAAGCACATCAAATCATTGGAACAATCGAACCAATTTTCTGTCAACGATGAACATGCAAATATATACCCGATAAACTGTATACTCACATAAATATGTATGGAAAATGTTATTTATGTTCCTGCCGTAACATAAAGTGTATGTGTTCACGTTCGTGAAGGTTCATCGATAAAGGTGTCACGGCGTGTCTGTTCGGAGAAGTGTCGCCTGTCGGTGTCGAGTGAACCGGTAGGCTTCGAGCGAGCTTGCCGGACGCCTCTGCTAGATCTCAACTACGCGATATTCGTACTGAGCACTACACTATAAAAGGTGCGGTTCACCTTCACTTCCGTCGCAGCTTAGTTGTTGATATATCAAAATATTAAAGCTAACCGCTTTGTGTGCCACAGTATTAATAAATCGTGTTGACTCGAAACTAGGATCAGAGTTAAGTATAACAAAGCTTACTTAAGTACTTACCGCGTAAGTAGTAGTAGTAAATTATTTTACTGGCAAGGTTTAGAGATTATTAAGTATTGATTCTGACAAGATCTTGTTCTAGTACCTAACGTATAGCAATGCAAGTGCATAGCTAATATAAATATGAAAGTCCATCGCCAACAAAGAATCGGCCCATTTGTCGTGGTCCTTAAATTTATGACTACTGCCAAATATTATCACAATTTTGCTAATACAATTTGTGCATCAACATAGCTATTAACAACACCTAATAGTAACTAACAAATTTAGATTACAATACAGAGATTAAATTACAATTATTCTTAGCAACACAGCCCGTAGCCATATCTACGCTGTCATTCTTTATGCGTTAAGCACAATACATGAATAAAATAATTGGTTTACAATAACACTCTCATTGATTTAATAAATACTATATAATATTGATGTAATAGAGGTAAGTAAGGATATTATATCAAGTACAAACACGATATGTTCAATAGAAACGAAATATAAATAGTGAATATATCTACGAGGATACGGGCGAGTTATCCTTAGGTAAGCACAGCGTATATACGTATTGTTATCAATCAAAAGCAAATTGTGTTGCAAATGTTTCATAAATTTCAGAAACAATGTTGCAGTCTGGTATTAATTAAAAAACAAAAATTGTTATAAATTTATCAAAACGTTGATCAGTTTTTAGACCCGGTAAAATACAAGTAATAAAATTAAAATGCCCAGTATCCACATGTCATGTTTAACTCGTACATATTACAGCCTGTTTGAATAGACAGGTATATAATAAGTATATAAGAATAACGAAACAATTTTATTTTGACTTAATTATGTCTGATGCACAGATAAAACTGACAGCAGTACCTAGACATTAACAGTAATACATTCTTATCGTAATTTAAATTAACACAATTAAAGGAACATCGCTAGCAAGTACCGCACTTATCTTGCGCAACTTATTTTGTAGTATACATGTCATATGTTTGCTAAATATTCTAATATTTTGGTGCAGAACAACTAGCTTAAGTATAATAGTCGCCTTTCTAGACCAACATTCTAGACCGATAATAATTTATAATTCACTTTTGGCAGTGAACATTTTAGTATAATCTCCATTAAAAATACTATAAGCCATCATCGCCAGACTACCAAATAAATAAAAAAGCAGCGCCATAGACTATGAAGATAATGTTGGAGTCTGTCAATAGTAATAAAAAAAATATTTGTCACTGTAACTACTTCTGATATACTCGTAATAAACATATAAAATAGTAAAGTAGGAAAAACAGTCTGGTGCATAATTAACGCTTGAGCGATCAGCACAGATGGCCCCATACTACTGTAAGCCCAATTCCGTCGCCTTCGTATAAGATTCCATCATCAGCCAACAATGTTGCAGCACGATTAGTCGTAGTTCTCCGACTCCTGCTGCACCAGCTTAAACCGTCGAGGACTCTTCACCGCCACCGAGCCGTGCCCGTCCAGCGAGAGACGACCCTTCATCTGAAGATATCTGTCAACATAACACATTATTTTACACTTAATGAATGACTACGTAAGAAATGTCAATTAGTAAGTTCTTGTGAAATAATAATGTCCTCCAGACCGAATTTCGGTCCCGGCGGCCGGTCTTAACGTAGACTGGCCATCTGCGCAGGAAATATTAAAGTGCACAAGTGTGTGCGCAAACACAAGTACACTCTCTGTTCCCTAATTCTCATGATCCGATGGGACGGTAATCCAACACGACCGGAGAGAGATCCAGCGCAGGACCAAGGGCTTTACGTGCTTTCCTAAGCACGGGAGGGTTTCTCACCGCCAACTTCCTAACACCAGGCTGCTATTGAGCTTTCTTAACAAAAAAAAACAATAACTTTTTGTATGGCCGACCCGGGATCCGAACCCGAGACCTCATGCACAGCAGTCGTATTCACTACCGCTGCGCCACGTAGGCAGAAATATCGTTTGGTGAAATATATGTATATAAATATTGTTTACCTAATTTCATGATTATCTTACCTTTTAATGTGACGGCACACCAGCTTGGTGGGGCGCTGCTGCCATTCATCTAGCACCTCCTTAGGCGCTAACACCTGCAATCGAATTGCATTTATTAAAAACTATCTAATGCCCGATGTCTCTCAATTTTGCCTTATTTCAACCTATCGCTCATTTTTCGCCTAGATGGATTTGCATACGTTCGCACAACTATACTTACACCAAAATTTTATAATCATCGGATAAATGATGTAGAATGGAGGAGTGCAAACATTAAATGGCTTAAGTGGACGTCTCTTCGCCGAGCCTAGTATAGTATTATATTATCTGTGGCCGAGCGATACGGGTGCATGCCCCACGACAAAAAAAAACATTAAAAGAATCGAATTGTACCATTTTATGGAATGATATCTGTTTCACTTTCAATATCTCTAGACTCTTTTCATTATTTACAAAATTCAGCTTGTATAGGTACGTGATGGAATTATTAATTACTTCATTGGTTCTCTATCACAAACCGAGCGATAAAAGCTAAAATGACTCTTGAAATAGTAATATACCACAGGCTGCCTTTATTTAGATTAGTTGGTAAATAAATATTTAATTAGTAGATATATACACTATGTATAATAAACTTTGTCTGATCCATTAAGGACTTGTTTCTTTCTTAACAAACATGCTAAGAAAAATAACAAAAAAACTATATAATCGTAAAACGTGTTCATAATATTTTTAAGTACAGTATTGATCAGCATTTCTACCCTTAAATTACTGAAATCTAGCAACACTTCACTAAACTTGACAAGGATGCGGAGCGTGGCATACTTTTGGCGGAATTTTTCTAAGGCGTAGGTAGGTAGGCGCGGCGTAGCGCGGCGCAGCATCGCCGAACCTTTATGAACTTTAATGATACCTAGGTATTATGATTAATAAGTTGTCGGTGTTGCCATGGGTAATCTATTAATATATTATTTTAAATAAATTTAATTTACTGGGATAAATTTATGATCGATTTTTTAAAAGGATGTCACTTACTTATCCATAATAAGCTACTGTATGACACCTTTAAGGATCGGACAGGGTTTATTATACACACTATATATCTTAACTCTAATGGCATTACCTGATCTCCCCTAAGCCTATCGAGGAGTGTCACGCAGATAACAGCGGCCTTGATCCCGGCATGGTGCGTCAGCGCGGCGAACGCCAGCGACTCCATTTCGATGTTGACCACGCCTGCTTTGTGGATGCTCTCCAAGTACTCCATCTTGTCATTCTCCGTGAAGTCGCAGAAGGCGCCGTCCAGACGACCTTGACCTGTACCCAACCGCGCACTCACTTCGTTAATGCAAGCGCTGATATATGCCATTAGACGACTACATTGTATGTTCAATTACTAAAGGACAAGCACGTTCAATTACTATACCAGATAAATCTCGATTTAATTTATTAGTTCATGATCATTCAGTGTTATTTTCTCAAATGACAATGGCAAAAGGTCAATAGAGTTATCAAACAAAACTGCTTATTTCATAAAAACATAGCGTCATTCGCGAATATCAGCTCTTTATGATAAGTTCGAGATTTTGTATGCCTGTTCTCGAATTATTATAATACCTTTAATATAATAACTTTGTACAATTTCTGGATAGATTTCTTTGTGCCACGCGTTCTACATGATATTTCACGTTCTTTATCTCAGTTTTAACATTTGCCTTCAATTAAATTTATATGAACGTCACCTTTACTTATTATCCCTCATTATGGTTCTAAAAATTATGTAATTAGGAATGATTATTATTTTATGAGAGACCGACAACTACTATACTGATTGCTATGACTCAAAGAAAATTGGTGTGTTCGTTCTGATTTCAAATAAAAGTAACTTTGTGTCTATATCGCTAAAAATGGTACTAAGTAATTAAACACATGAAAGTCTTTGCTTGGCGTGAACGCTAGATCGGATCAAGGACAAATACCTGCCAGTTTTTGCAAACCAAGCCAAATACGCATCTGTGCTTGAGCGCGCTTTTTGTTATTTGGCTTTCAAGCAGGTACGGGCCCAGCCTAGCGGTTAAACTTTGTATGTAGATATGTGTCAAGTACGGCGAAATTTTTAATATATTGACATGCTATTTTAGAATTTAAACTTTCGTCGTGATTATACTGGAGTCAAAGACGATTTAAACTGCAGAAGGGAGTTTAAGCAGCAGTTTTAAATACGTGGTGACAGAAGTTTAAGTTCTATTATTGGGTATGGTCAATACATACGCACCTAATTTGTCAAAAATTTAGTTTGTGTCAAATTCATAAGATCTACAGTCAATCTACAATTGCTATCATAACTCCTTTAATACATTTTAAACATAAGGACCGTTCGCTTTTCTGCCTCTTTTATAAAATAAACAATTAAAGAGATGAACACGGGTGTATAAAATTCTAACCTTCATAGAAATCGTATGTACACATAGTCTTGCCGGTGACGGTGTCATAAGGATCTTCAGGGTCAGCCAACGCTTTCAGCTCACGGGCCAAACGCTTGTCCAGCTTCGCAGGCCTTTGGATATTCTTGCCCAATACCGTCTGTAATGAAGTACAATAATAAACAAACATAAAGAAAATTCCCACTGGTAATAGGGAACTACATTAAGGCTGATGGGAAAACAATATGCGTAATGATGTACAATTTCCTTCCCATTAAACAATTAGGATTTTGATTGCGTAATTCTTAACGCGTGCTTAGATGGGAACGTTTGTTAACAACTAATACTTTTTTCGTAAATGGTATTATTATAAAAAGAATACATAAACCGTACCGTAATCGTCGTAAAAATGATTTATATTATGCCTAAAAGGTATACCTGAGACATCTCCATTAGAAGGCATACCTCAAGGACAAGGTAATGAGCCGTGAGCGTTACATTTTTCTGTGAATGTGACCAGTATTCTCTAGGGATTCACCAGACAGAATTGCACTCTCTTGATTATGATTATTATAAGTAACTACTTGAGCCGCGCAAGTCGCAACTACGTCTGCTTCACGTAAGAGAATTTGCCCCGTGTTTGTAATATTTTCATTAATGTTTCGCTCCTATTGGTCGTAGCGTGATGTTATATAGCTTATAGCCTTCCTAGATAAATGGGCGATGCAACAATAAAACATAATTTTCATTCGAACCAGTAGTTCCTGAGATTATCGCGTTCAACCAAACAAACAAACTCTACAGCTTTATAATATGAGTATAGATAACGTACCAACTCTAGCGCATTCTTTAAGGCGCCATCCACAGCTTCCTCCGAAATGATGACGGTACCACCCTCATAGCCGATGCCACCGCACGTGCCGATCCGGAAGAACACTGGATCGCGCACCTTCGCATGGTACATCAGCTTGATTACCTCGTGAAGTAGAATGCCCACGGATGGAATACCCATTCCATGCTGAAAATATAATCAATAGACCTAACTATTAGCAAACTGCATGGATTTCATTTGTAGTTTCTATCGAAATCCGCGCATTAATCAGCACAACCAATCACAGAAGGCTTAAGCTGCATTAGTTGTAAAGCCATACTAAGTAATATTATGATATGTATGTTGATAAATTAGTCCTAGTAGGTAAATTTAACATTTGAAATAAATTTATATAAGGGTCCAATTGGCTCAGAAATATAGTAAATAAGGTTACATTTTTCGAGATGAGAGACTTAAAAATTATTTTTCAATACATAAATATTATTTTCCGGTTGATCTTATCACTATAATTTATGGAAACAAAGATACTGTCTTCGATTTTAAAGGTATTTCAAAAATTATTTATTGATATTGACAAATCATTTCTGCAAAGGATAAAAATTAAAAGTAGCAGAAATTCGTGCATGTTACAAAACCATCTTCGATGTCATCATACCTCTGGGTATGAGAATAGGTCATTACTTTAATGGACTGTTTTCATTGTTTAAATAAATAAGAAGTTTATTATTACAAGCAACTCGTTGTCTAGCAAGTTTTAAACTTGTAAAGCCAGTTATGTTATTATTCAGTGGAAGTACCCTAGTGAACTACAATGTACCTCAATTAAAATGGAACGAGCACAAAGAAATGTTTTGTCCGCCCAGTTTTCCTGGAACACTTAATATTAATGTTACATATTATTAGTCTGGTACTGAATGTAGGCACGTATATTTTTAACACAAAGAAAGCCTATTTTATAAAGTAAACTGGAAAATATTAAAATATAAGTTTAAATTGAAAATTTGCAGTTGGCCTAAGGTACCTACGATTAGCTAGCTAATATTTGGGATAAGGATAACTGTTATTATTATAATGAACACAAAGTGTTGGGTATTTTGAGTTTAACTATACTAAACTTAGCCATAACTAACTCACTTACTTACTTTGCCATGAATGCGAGTCGTGTCAACGAAGGGCTGTCACGCATGTTATTTGTGTATTTAGTTTTGGAACATACAAAACTGCATGCACAAAACTGGCTTTCTAGGTTCAGTTTTGTAAATAGGTACATCTAAATATCTATAACATTGTACGGTGAAACCATACACCAACTACAATACTAACGTATCAGCAGTGTTACATAACATTGCTAAATAATATTGATTTATTTCAAGTACTCTATAAGCTGCCATCGCGCGTGCTCTCTCGCTCCTTTATATCGTTTAAACTTTGGTCCAGTTACTTTAAATATAAACTCTATCATTTAACCTAACTTAACAACTTCTATAATTATTATTTATAATTTTTATGAAATGTCTTGTTGCGTGCCTATGTACTTTAGCCGTTATACAAATCCATAAATCTGCTGATACATACCAGTGTCTACAATAAGCGTGATTAACCTTGCTCTTCATACTTCAGGATAACAATGTTTAATGGATCCGCGCATCTATGTTCAGTCATTCTAGTTTATTGAAAAGCGCTCGATCACTGAGATTTTAACGTAAAGAATATTATCACAAACAATATTAGCATTCCGATAAGAATATACTAACGATGTCGCGTGATCAATCACGTTTGTTTACGTGGGAATATTTCGCACACAACGATAAGTTATTTATTGCCGAGTTAAAAAGAATTAAAACTCTTTGAAATGTACTTAAACTTAGTCTAGTTTGACAATTATAAGTAGTTATATTTATTATGTTCGATCAATCTCAACTATGTTAATTGATGTGCATGCCAATTCATTGAAACTAATTTAGACCGGTATGCTACGTGCTTGTTCATTAGCTCATCTCTATTGGCAGAGTTGTACCTACTGGAAACATGACGCGTGTATTATATATTCAGTGATGTCCCTTCGAATTTCAACGAAATTATACGTAACTATGTTTCATAGCGTTACTGGCCAAGCGTCACGTAAACACTGAATAATAATGATTTGTTTACTCCGATAACTCTGTTGACTTGTGACGTTTAAAACGGGTACGAACGTTTATACTGACATATTGAAGAAAATAATTCTAGCACTATGGGACCTTTTATTGACAAATTGTTGTTTGTAAAAGAGAATAAATAAATGTTAACTGTAACTTTGTGTGGGATACCTACAAAAATATGGTAGATAATAACGGATCTATCTATCTATCTATAGCTATCAGCTGACAAAAGAGAAGTCACGAGGTAGTACACGCCTCAATGAGAGCTTATTTAAATTAAGTTCCAATGATAAAGCGTCTTCATGTTTATAAACAGTAATCATAAATACAATAACAAAAAGATCAAATGAAAACTGACGTTGATGTTGCTAACGCCGATACTACCTAATGAAAACATTGATGTATCTACGCAGTACGATATTAACGGCGCATTTATGAACCAATTGCAATTCAATTAAATCCAATTGAAGGCTGTTACGCTGCAATTGTGCGGCAGTAAAACTATCCACGAATGCCTAAACCAATGCTACCTTGAACTATGTTCTAGCAATAAAAATGTCATACTTACACTAATGCAAAGCACCGGCCCCACTTTATACATTGAGTATCTGTAGGAGAACTGGCTGATGTCTTGTAGTGTGGTGCCACACGGTAACTTGTGCCCTATCTCCGCCATGATCGTGTACGCGAACTGCTCCATCCGCTTCGGGGTGCCTCCCATGCATACAAACTGTAAACAATTGATAACAAACTATTGCTAACTACAGTATATGCTTTCAATTGAAAATAAATGGGATCTCAAAACTCACGTGAATGTGTCACATTTAATTGCAAGGTAATGTTACCGTATAAGCATAATTATAGTACTTAAAAGTATTTTAATTACCTTAACATCCCCGAACATTTCAACAAGATCGTGTGAGCCGCTGCCGAGCGCCAGATGGTACAAAATGTCTTGGTCCATGAGCTCGATGTTCGGGTTCCGTAGCCGCACGGTGCCATCGGGATACCTGCCATACAACAATCCCGCACAGGTACAAAACAAATTCATTCTACCGCTATGCATTATACTTGACAGAATTGTTTACACGCGATAGACCCTTCAATTCGTGTCACCTCACGCAGGAATTTTGAAGACCTTTTATCCCAAAAGATATTTACCTGTTATTATGCGTAGTAAAGTGTACACAAGATGAAATAAAATAGTTGCAGATATTATCTGTATTAACATTATTAAAGAATGTATTTGTATGTTACTGTTTATCTGATAAAACCGCAGAGCACAGTGCGCCTTATATGAAGATATCATTAGTAGTCGAATACAATATTTTACAAGTATTTATGGCCAATTTAAAAAACAATTCAGATATATCAACCTAACATGTTCTTGAGCTACTGCTTCATTAGTGTGATCAGTGGCATTGTGGTTTGATTCGTCGAATCCATTGCTATCATGGAACAGTTTCCGGTGCGGGCGATGGGTGCCGTTGGAATGTCCCGCCGCCGGCACCGCCGCTGGTGAGAGCCGGTGACTATTCATGTCGCACCCGTTCTGATGCTGAGTCGATGACTCTGTGACTTCCACATCACAGTTGCACGGCATCTCTTCTTAGGTTTATGTCTTTTAAATAAAATAAATAATACATTAAAGCCCACCGCTCACTTGATATAGGAAGTATTAAACTAAACATTGTAACTACCTATATATTTATGCAGATTTTTTGTAAAAGCATTAAGTGAGCTATGTTCGTAATTTGATCACAAGTGCTGGCACGTTTTATGGCGCAGATCAGTTAAGATATTAGAGGTTATCGTTTAATGTATTTTTTAATACCAGGGCGTATGATAACAATTACGTTGATACTATCTGTTTGCAAACAATATTATCAAGGACATGGGTTAATCGATGAAGAAAGATAAACATTATTAGAATAATAAAATTAATCAAAATCCTTAAAATAGAATAAGGTTTAAAAATAAGTAAAGATCATTATTGCAAGATAAGTATTCGGAAAAGTCTATGTTATAATTAAAAATATTTAAAATATATATATAGGTATACATTGATCTCTTTTAAATTATTGACATTGTGTTATCAAAACATTAATTAATTAGGTTGGTACATATAAAAAATATATATATATTCATTAAAAAAAGCTTAGATACTTCTACATATTTATTGAATAAATATATAAACTGAAAACTTACCTTACAATATATTATTCAATTATTTTATACGAACACTTGAACTATGTAGAAATAGATTTATTTCTTTACTTGTACTGTTAATAATAAATAAAACAGTTGTGAGTAAATCGCGGCGAGCACTGAGCAATAGCAGCGTATTGTTTCGTCAACTTTCCAACCGCAAATACTTTTAAGCCAAACTCATAAAGCGATCTGACCGAGAGTAAACGAAACCTTTTATTATTTTCATTACTTTGATACACTGTCCTCTTTGTACTTGTACACACTGCACACCAATTGTCTTCCAATGAATATTATCAACAGCTCTAAAACGAGTGCTCTCAAAGCGAAGGCTTGATGTATAATGAAACGTAGACTACCACCACTCATGGCTCTGCCTTTACTCGTTACAGTAAAGGATTGCGTTGAATACATTCAATAAATGGTTTGCGGAAACTGTTCTGCAAAATAACCTTGCATGACAAGTAGCGCGATGTTAGTTTTCAGAATTAAAAACCTAGGATTACAATCTCAACTCAGAAGAAAGAAAGATAAGCAATATCAACCTACGTAATAAACCAAAATTTTATGCATTACTGCAATATTATAGTGGTTTGTGCATTATAATTATAGTATAATGCGATATTCAAAAATCTGTTTTAACTAGGTATATTACCGTTGTCAATCATTATGTTTACTATATTTTTTGTCACTATCAAGTAGGTATTAAAACAGTAGAGTATTATATCTTGATCTTTGATATTTTTCCACTTGAACTTGATTAATACATAAAATATTATTTCAGTCACTCGCTTAAAATACCATAAATAGTGAAAATATACAAAGTACAAAATTCAAGAAATGCAATGATGTCTTGCCACAAGTTAGCATGTGAAGGTGTATCGTTTAATATTAGTAGGGTAAGGATGCCGAATATGAGATACTATTTTGATTTATGGCCATCAAAAGTAAATTAATGCACTAATGACTATAAAAATTACAATATTCGATAGGGTATTTACTTAAATAAGTTTATCTACGAAAGACCGTTTACTGCTGAGTTTAATACATTTTTTATTATATCAGATAATATTGGAAAATTCATAAATTTCGTGTCAGGCAAATGGTCTCCTATTATGAGATGGTTTGAGTATAAATTTAGAGAAAAAGGAAAGAAATCAAATTAAATTTAACTTCTTATTGTATTTTTATAAGATCTAGTAACGACTTAGTATATGTAAGTAACGTAGGTACATAGGTATAATGGTAGTTATTAAACAGTATCAAAAATAAAAATATACTAAAAATCTGACTATTATTCTAAATCTTATTTAGAATCTATGTCCGACTCATTATAATTGATACACTAAAAAAAACACAGTGATTTTCAAATGGAACTTATTAAACAATATCAAAAATCAACATATTATACTTACTAAAAAGTCAAAGGTACCTATTATTCTAAACCTTAGATGTCTAAACATAAAATTGACATTTATCCCATTTTTCGCCACTCCTATCTTGTGAAAACCTTCCGCTACAGTATAGACATTCAGCGTCATATGAGTCATCATTACTGCTGCTATCTGCAAGATCAGGTAAGACTTCATCCTCAGAACTAGAACTAACTGGCTCTTGATATCTCTTTTTCATCATAACTTTTTTTAATTATTTTTCTTGTTTGCTGTTTTTTATTAGTACTTTTAGTAGGTACTGTTCTTTTGAATCCCTTTATTTTCCCTTTGAGTCTTTTATTTAAGGAGTCTATTAGCGAGTTTTTATATAGAGAACCAGTAATTATGGAAGCTGCTGCAGTTCGGGTTTTCATGGACGAATCGTTCCTAGGTAGTCTAGGCACTGGCCTAACTGCAAAAGGTGAGACATGAGATGACGTGCTAGGCTCTGGATTTTTATATAAGGCAGCGGGATTGGAGGGCGCTTCAGTCATGTTAGACGGATTTTCTGTCTCTTGCAACAGAAACTGCTTCAGGTGTTCTAACTTATATAATCTAGAAAAGTTTTTTTAAATAGTCGTAATTTATATATCCTAATAAGAGATATCTCATTTTAGGAGCAACATCTACATTTAACAAAATGGTTGCCTATTATTTCTTGGCAAAGAAAAGGCAACAAAACTGACAAATGCATCGTAAAATAATAAATGAGTTCAATTAACAGTCAATGGTGCCAATTCTGTTGTCACAAAATTCTCTAATCTTAGCTAAAAATCTCTAAAATTTAGTTTAGTCCTGTCAAACGACATTTCGTATTCTAAAATCGCTAAAAGTGACAGGACTAAAATAAATTTTAGAGATTTTTAGCTAAGATTAGAGAATTTTGTGACAACAGAATTGGCACCATTGTCTTAATTATATGATTAATAATTAATTATATAATTAAGACAATAACTGTTAATTAAACTTATTTAGTGTAATTATAAAGTTTTAATATAACATAACTCGTAAATATTTGATGACAAATGGTTTTGTGGTTCCTTAAATACCTACGCGTAAACAACCCACCTTCGCTTCGGACTGGGAAGCACTAACCAATACCATAGTTAGGACACTATATACTGAGAATAGATACGCCACTCTCGAATCAGTTTTGAAAATATGTACCATTTACTTTGGATGGCATTATATTCGTTTAGTAATTAGAATAGCCGATAGATGGCGCTTTTATAATTCATACAAAATCCTTCAAAATTACGCTTATTTTCGATTATTTGTGGAATTTCTTGAAAATACAATAAGAAAAATTATGAAGAAGCCAATTTACACAAAAAGATGACATTATTCACCAAGAAACCAAAGTAATTAAGCGTAATTTAATTGAACACTGTAAAGTTGAAACTAGTGATTTTTAAATTTAAAAAAAAAAATTAAATACAAGTATCTTTACATAAATGCATCACTAAGTAACACTTATGAACGCCAAAATTACTATAACGCAACTATACTATGAATTTACATTTACTTGTTGCCACGTTTTAGGGAATAGTACCTACAGTCACTTATGCCAATAAATTCGGTCTGGAGGACATTATTAGTATTGTATACACTTCTTATAGAGACCGAAATCAAGATCACACCTTCAGTCGCACATCCAAAATAACATTTTATTGCTGATTTCCTCGGCATCTTATAAATAGATTCGTCAATGATCCAATTTCGCAAAGGCAATCAAGGTCCAGTAAAACAAGAAGTGTCGATTGTAATGAGCAGGAATAGAGGTCCAAGCATAAGAAGGAGGGTTCAAACGTTTAAGAAAGATACAGGAGATCAAGAAAATATAAAATTCACAAAATTCAAGGAAACGAAAAATTATATCAACGTTGAAGTTAAAACTTCAAATTGATTCACGAAATAACTTGACACTTCGTAACCAAATATTATATTAACGCCATCTATGCGTCTAGAAAGAACTTGAGTTGTGTACTGTTTACATTAGAGATCAGCACTGTCTATGAGTATTTCTTTTTCATTTAAATGTTTGAGAGTTTCCACACCCTGGCACTAACGTCTAACACACGTTTCGACCTGTTGTCACGCGGCTTCTAGCGACAGTAGCGCCAAATAGCTGCGGTGATTAGTTTCGCCAAAACCTAACTATCGCATATTTGGCGACTATCGCATATTCGGCATCCTTACCTTACATGAACTGTTTAACCAAACGGGTCATATAAGGTCTCACTTTCTGTCTTTCTGGCATCCAACAGAATGCCAACAGTACTGCCGCCTTTAATACTACTATAGTATAAAACTAATTAACTTTTAATAAGTATATAATAATAATAATAATAATGTCCTCCAGACCGAATTTCGGTCACGGCGGCCAATCTTAACAGAGACTGGCCATCTGCGCAGATATTATAGTGCACAAGTGTGTGCGCAAACACAATTGCACTCTCTGTTCCTTATGATGATCTTCCATGATCCGATGGGACGGTAATCTGACACGACCGGAGAGAGATCAGGCGCAGGACCAACGGCTTGACGTGCTTTCCGAGGCACGGGGGTGTCTTACACCGCCAATTTCCTAACTCCGGGCTGCTATTGAGATTTTTAACAGGAAAACGTTTTGTTGGCCCGACCCGGGATTCGAACCCGAGACCTCATGCATGCGTTGGCGGTAAAATATAGTTCAAATTGTGGTACCTAATATAAAACCTCTAACGAGAGTAGCATGCTTAGATTGAAAAACAATTCAAGTTTGCTACTCTCGATGGGTAGGTAGTTAAAGTCAAAGTTGGACATCTCAGGTAGAATAGCTTAAAGCCTTTTTTCCTGGCCTTTGTCTGTTAGTGTCCCACGTCGTTGGGCCATAGCCATTCCCTTAGATTACTAATCTCTCAGTTTCAGCGATGTCCAGCCAATCGTCTTCTGTGGCCACCAAATCATCCTGCCGTAGACCGTCGCAAGATCGTGGGGGGCTACAAGAAATACATAGGTAATCAGGGATATTTCAATATGTCTTTCCTGTCACCGCCGACGATCTTGTAGCACCCAATTTGTAGTGATCTGCGTCCACGTCTCTAGGAGCATGCGACATACATGTCAGGGACAGTTTTACTTCAGTAGTGGTACTTTCAGTAGTCTGGCGGCTTTAAAAAGTATCATCATACTCCAATCTTAATTGCTAACGTAATATAACATAATTTCTTTATCTAATAAGACATGTGTTTATGAGGAATAGATACATGCTTTAAGAGTCAGTCTCTTCTTATATACCTATATCACTAATACTAAGTCTACCGCCAGCAGTGACAGCTAGTTTGATCAACTAACAGTGATTCACTCTCTCTCCGGTTCTTTTCTCAGTCCTTTAGCAAACGTTTGACGTCGTAAATACAGTCTCATATTTTGGACGTGATCTAACAACGTAGGTACTGGACAAAGAATGTCAAAGTCAATTTCTGCAGTAGGCTCCAATTTTCGAGCACTGCTGTAATATTTTGTCTTGTTTGGTACACAGCTACATTTTGCGAACATATTCTTCAAGTTAGCTCATAAATCTCATAATATGTATAATATTGCACTATTTTATGCTGTAAGGTAATAATTATCTAGGTATACAACTGTGCTGCTCTTAGCAACATTTGTACGCGGATAAATAAATTCCAGCTTGTCATTATTTCTTAAGCTACGTATTCAGGCAGTTCGAATTTAACGTGTTTTTTAACTAAGATGCAAGTGCTCTATGTGTAAAATTGATTATTTAATAATTCTGTTCTTTCATATAATTGTTTTGTAGGAGTTAGGTAATCAAATTAAAATAATGTTAAATTATTTTGTTTAACTTGAGTCAAAATACGTTTATGCCCACTGCTCCACTCTCTTAAATCGTAACATGAACGTCTAGTCACTAGCTTTTCGTCGTGGCTTTGCTCCTTGTTCGTAATATGTATCCCACAGAAATTATAATTCTATTTTCCTAGTGCTTTCTACCATGACGCTTTCTTTTATGTAGTACCTAAATTGTACCATGCTATTCTTCTATTACTTATGAAAATGTTGGTCACCTAACACCGTTCTACCATTTAGCTTTGAGTGTACGTAGTTTCATTAAAATGAAGACAGAGTAAAGACATTTTTATATGAAGCGCGATTCGACAGACAGACAAAAACTAAAGTTTTGTTATCTTAGTTACGCATATTTATAAAATGCATGTAAAATCTCAATCCTATAGTTTTATTATTTGTAATAGATATACATAGATTATTTTTGGGTTACATTAGGATTCGAGAATTTTCAGCAACTTAGATATTTTAAATAATGGATACAGCAGTATTCTATAATTCTCGCATAAATAAAATATTAGCATCCAAATTTATCATAAGGTATCACATTCTGAACATGAATTGTATTGACGAATACCTTCTTTTTCAAACCAACATTTTATATTTTTCTGATTAAGATATTTTCGGATGATCATCCAAAAACCATTACTTATTATTGGTTTATTTTAAATATATACAATTCTAAATAGATGTTAGTATATTTGCATGTTAATATCAATTATTTAATTTGTAATTTTTACTAAGACATTTTCTTCTTCAAGAGTCATTATACCTATTATCAGTTCGAAACAAAATCTAAATCTCAAAATATTCGCATCAGATAAATGCAAAGCATTTTGAAGATTTTCAGTCCCATATTCTGAAATTAAAAGTATACTTTTCCAACTAAAATAATTATAATGCTTCTTAAATATTTATGGTTTTAGGTACATTAGACAGGGTTTAAAGTGCATCCTTCATTTTAATATTTAACACTTACTTTTATTACGTTTCTGCTTAATTATTATTGCACTCAAACTTGTCGTTACAGTAGTCGCCTGGCCCTGATTAAATAAGTTTCAGAACATGCACTCTAACACGTTCAACAAATTTACATTACATAGATGTATTCTCTAGCACGTAGTACTTAATGTACCTAGGTATGTAGTTTGACCTCTAAGAACCCACAATTTCTATCACATTAAATAAAGAAATTCATTTGTTTATGCCCAAGATTCTAACGATCAACATATCAAATTGTAAAAAATATAACAAACAGACAGAGTTACCTTCGTATTTATCTATAATACCGGTATGGAGGCTGATCTGCTGATGATGCTGCGTCGATTTGAAATCCCATTTAGGTAGGTATGTTATAAAACATATAATCCAAAGAGGTTAAATATAGACATAGATCTTTCACAAAGATCCGCTATTCACGATCAGGATTACGATAGGAGAAAACGCCATCCATAGATAACAACCGATGAACAGACCACACATGTTTAATATATTAAGGAAAAACAATACGCATGACTTATATTTGTAAAGTCCACCAGTATACAGAGATTATTTATATAATAAACTTCATGCACATAAGTACTCATGAGTATTTAATGTTATAATCGTTCAAGTTTTAACGCAGACTGGTGCCATGAGTCTTTACAGCAAACAACTATGTTCATCTGACGCACATGAGAAACAGAAGAGGTTTAGAAGTATAAAATTTAACAAGATTTATATATAGAGCCTTTTAATTACGGTAAATGAAACTATGTAAAGCCCCACGACGAACTAAATAGTCAATGTAATAAGCTTAACGGATAAATCTGATTATATCACAGTTGTGCGAATTCCACACAATACTCATATACACATAGCAACAAAGCATTATCACTTTCAAAGCAAGTAATAATTTAGTACCAGATTTATAACGCGTATTTATATAATGGTCGGCAATTTGTCGAATACCCTTACAGTTATTTTGTATAACCTTATCATTATTAGGTACAGTCGATTAATATAAGATAAGGATATCTTACGATAATAACTTAGGTTACTACGATTACCAATTGTTAAAATTTGTGTAATTTAACGGTTAAAATTACCTACTTGTCGAACTCAACATGAATTTCCACAGACCTTGTTGTTGTGACTCATTTTATGGATTAATAATTTTGCGTTGTCAGCACGATCTGGGTCAGATCTTTGTTTATAGAATCAACAACGTAACGGTCCCCGTGGTGTTATCCACTTAGGTGTAATTGAAATTCGTTACGTTAGTATATTGTGTAGCCAACAATAAAAACAGATAGCAAAAATAACTGCACTAAGTTTTCCTTATCCGTATTTAACTAACTTGACATTTATAGTGCCAAACCAACCTTACCGAAGAAAAAGGGCTGTGCTAAACACGTAGCCAACACGCTGGCTGTAAATCTCAACAGAAATTTCTAATTTAACAAGGAAATTAACTTTCTAATAAAAACTGTAAAATAGTAATCGATTCACCTACTTTTAGTTAAGGTGAGAGTCAATGATTAAAAACTGATGCGAACAACTGAATAAGCCATACTTACTCGTCACGGAGTTCATCTTTATCGAACGACATCTTTGTTTATTATATATCTATCACAAACACTACACAGTTTTAAAGATAATTAATGCGTTAGGCAATACACAATGAGTAGTGGAACGGATCGATGAGTGTAGCGGTGGTAGCGGGCTATGCGCGACTGTCGCTATCAGTACCAAAGGTTTTCCGCCCAGAGTGTGACCGTACGGCAGCGGTAGGGTGCGGGCGGGCGCGGACGGGAAAAGGGCCTGCGCGGCGGCTTTGCGCGTAGACATCAACCCTTTTCTCTGCGCTCTTTACTTTGCTCACAAATGTACCTAGTATACTTTCATCTGTAGACCTTTCCTTATCTACACCATATTTGCATGTTTGTACTTAGTTAAACGCCTATGTCGTAAAAATATATGTTTGTAGACATGTACTACAGCTTAAAGGTATACAGTAGGCAGATAAACGTAAACTCTAATGTGCACATTGGAAATATGAGGGATAAACAAATAAAAGTAATATTCAGCTGAAACAGTTATTTGGTAAGAATCAAGCAACCCATACAACATTTTGAATTGAATACGCCGAACGTTTTCATAGAAAAGTTAATAAAGTATTTACGTTTCTATAGCTGCCTCTTTTATCAGAAATAGAATCGACACGTAACCAATCAAATATTCATTTTCTAAAGCAATATTACCAAATACAATGAAATAGGCAACCAGATAAAATGAACGTTAAATATGATACTGTATACAGTATAACCATTTTATAGCGAGTATTTTTGTTATAGTAAACAGGTAGTGTATAGTGTAGGTGTACTCACTCTACTGAGATACCTAATTTTTTATGTTAAAGCAAACTTGTATACATTACATAATAAAAAGCAAATAAAATATTAATAATCTGATTCTAAAATAATCGCTTCATCTTATACTTAACTATAGCAGTATGCTATATAAAACAGAAGAAAAAGGGTTAATATTGTAATTACATTAATAAACAATAAAAATTAAAAATTAAATATAGATTTTATCATTCATCTAAAATTTTATTGAAATAACTGTGAAAACAATGAACTAAAAAGTAACATTCATAAGAAGCACAGCAACAATATTAAATTTCTGAGTAGGTATAGCATGGAATGAATCAGTTCAGCACAATATTTAAATTATGTCACGGAATAAAACTGCTACTAGTTTACAAAACTACTAATGTAAATCTCAATCCTTTTTAAACATTGTTATTGGTATATTAGGTATTTTAATTAACGCACCTAGATAGATTTATTTATAATCTTATGTATCCTTGGTAATGGTTTCTTTGTAAAATCTTTATAAAGGAGTCTCCTTATTTACTCTGAGTGCGGCAGTTTAATACAGCATTGGTATATCTAGTCGCTTTCTATATTTACATTTGCTGAATAAGTCAATTCTAATGCATTTTATTTAGTATTATACTATATATACCTAATATTGATAAATAAGACCAGAAATTATACAAAATTGGAGTACATCATTGACCACAACCATTTTTCCAATGAATTGTAGCATGTTGAGTCAGTATAGAACTAAACAGTTTGTATAATTACATATATAAGTATGAGTAGGTATTCATAACTTATTTATGACTGTTGAACAATACGTTTATTCGCAACAAGATTGATTAATATCACTGCGGTTCATTCCAAATTATGGCAACATACGTTGATAATCAGCTGCAACGTGTAATGGCGTAAAATAACAGACATTTCGTACCTACATAAAACCACGCCATAATTGTGACGCTTTTTTGCACGGAGCAAAAATTGCTTCCCATTTGGAACAATTTGCTTATGGTTAATTGTCCAATACGAATCCCAACACCACCTACACACAATCTTTTTTTTTTTTTTTTTACGTGGGGTAATGCAATGACGCATATCCCTCCGCGGGGGCGGGCGGAGGGATTATGTCGGACTCGCCGGGGTAAAAGAAGATGGAAAAGAAATAATGTACCTCCCGGAATACCGACTAAACCTACCACGGTGTTCCTCGACAAAACCACTATCGACGGGGCCGCGCGAATCGCTTTCGCATGCGGTCGCGACCCCGCCGAGGTTACGGCCCGCCGTATGAAACGGCAGGCCCCTACGCAATAAGACCTACCCAAGATAGGCCCTACACAAAATAAAAGCCCTACTGTCTCCCCCTAAAGGGGGAGACGGACACGACACAGAGGCGCGCGTGGGAACACACACGCACGCCGCCTCTCGGACCTGGTGCTGAACGGATGGCGGGCAGGCCCACAAAGCCCGCCACCCCCAGGTCAAACGACTTCACGCCACCTGTCTGACGCAGATTTTATAACAGGTTTATTGACCTCCTTATTAGAAGTCTGCTTGATAGTCATTTTTAATAGCGGAGTACTTATATGATTTTTTAAAGGCACTAGGAAGAAATCCTGTGTCGCCGGGGACTATACAAACATTCAAACAACGGACCCGAAGAACACCCAGGCTTGGATCAACTATTTGTGGATCACACACATTTTCGTCCCGTGTAGGGATCGAAGCTACAACAGAGTAGGTGGATGTTTAATAGATATTCGCCAAGGTTAAGGCACGAGTCAGAACTCATGGCACTTTACATTGCTGTATAGGTACGTATAAAAGAAAGCTCGGTAGACCGTGCACACTCCAAAAAAATCTGGTATCCATCCCGGTATGTAAGTTTCCAACTGATAACTCTAAGGCGGTATGTGGGCCATCGCTGTTTTAGTCGTACCCCTTAACAATAACCTGTTAAGGATAGGAGTCAGGGTAAATAAGATGTATACCCAGTTAACCCATTCTGACCTCTGGCTCTTGGCCTAATCACAGAAATTAGTGTAGTGGCCATAGTCGTGTCATTACCGAAAGAGTTCTATACTCGCACTTTATCATCATATCTAAACTATTTTCTTTTTGTAAAACGTTTGGATTACTTTGTAAATATATTGTGATAGAGTTTGAGAAATAGATACTGCATATTAAGCCTAATGACAGAACGCTCATCTTAGCATATTTATGTAAAATCGTATGAAGAAATAACCTAAAATGCATCCTTATTCTGCATGTTTATTGTTCATTTACATCGTCATGTATTGTCAAGTAATCTACCTACTTATGTCTCATTATGAATAATATTATGGTAACCACGTTCTTTGCTTCCTCCGTAATACCATAAGAGGTTAAACTGAATGACAAGACACCTAAATATGAAGCACGACTGCATGTTGCAAGTGACATCTTTTTAAATCAGGTGGTGGGACTTTATTTTTGCGACTCGGCGCTTTGTGTTGGTCGTAAGTACGCACATTAGCCTTTTGAATCGCAGCAGCACACGGGTTTTAATTATGCGTGGCATTCCAAGAACTGACTGGTTAAAATAAGTATTCCCATTCATACATTTTGATGATCTGGGGTTTTACCGCCGTCTTTTAGAGAATTGTCATTATATACGCTAGTATGAGACAGCGCAGTACAGAGTAGATAGCTTTGTCTCCTTCTCGAGCATACAAAAGCAAAGTTTTAACTTTACGATGTGACATTAAGATCCCTTACATATTCTAAAATTATAACTGGTCGAAGTCTCTACATATAAGATATTTATAAGAGCTATAGAAGCCAAAACAATTACTTTAAAATTTTGGAAGTTTTGTCTGTCTGTACCTATGTTTTTACGCGTGCCACGCAAAAACTACTGCACAAAATTAAATGCGGTTTTTACATTATTGCTGGAGGTCTAACTTAAAATCTGGTTTCCTAACTGTCATGATCAGATGGGACGGCAATCCACCACAACCGAAATGAGTCCACTTGCAGGACTAACGACTTTGCCGCTTGATTTCCGAGGCATGGGGATGTCTAACAACGCCAACTTTCTATCTCTGGGCTAATATTGTGATGTCTCAGCATAAAAACCCCATAATCAATTAAAGTGTTATAAGGTTCTCCTAACGAGAAATTCTCAGTAACAGCACCGATTCTGGAAATGTGGATAGACTCTGCCTATTACGTAAGACCTTAAACAAGAAGAGGCTTTTGGGGATATATGTACATATGTAGGCGCAAAACTATGTATGTTAGGAGAATGCAATAAGGTCATCAAATTAAAAACCTTCTCTGCTTAGACTGCCTTGTTCATACCGCGGCAAAACTTTACGTTTATGTTTACGGCCAATCATGAAGTCCCTGTGGCCTCAACAATCGGTTCCCAAGTCCGACAAAGGATTATTGAGTTTTGTAGTAGGAAATCCTCAGTACCTAGCAACAGAGTTTAGACATGAGCTCGGTAGAGTAGCGCCATCTCCTTATTACGTGGAGTTCAATATCGATGTAAGAGGGTTAGGCCATAGTCCACCACGCTGGCCCGTGTGGGATAGCAGACAGCACTTATCTTCGAGAACATTACGGAGAATTCTCAGACTAAAGATATAGAATTCTAAGATACTTTCCTTCACCGTTGAAGCGAGCGCTGATTAAATATTTAATATGCACATCACTTCAAAAAGTCAGAGACGCGCGCCTTGGGCCGAACTAGAGGCCTCTGCGTGGCAGTTCAACGGTCTCCCACTAGGCTATCGCTGGTAGATATAAAATATATCTACAGGCAAACATTCGTATATACTCTACCTAGACATTTCGACACTCGATAATAAACAACAATATTTCAACATTACCAAAATTTTACTATGTTTATCTACTACGTTATAAAATCGAATAACCGCTTAGTTATAGATACCTAGTTGATATTATTAGATAATTGTAATGACGACTGGATATGCTGAAGAAGACAAATACATATGTATATATGGAACAAAGGACAAATATATATGGAAACTTACCAAATTTATTATATATGTAGGTACTTACATAAATAATATGTATCGTATTTTGAACAGCTTTGTAGACATTAATTACTCCAATCGAGGCGTTAACAAGATATATGTATTTAACAGCTTAGCTCGAGGCTCTCAAGCTAAGCCAAGTGCTTGTATAACGAATGGATTCTTATCGGTAATGTAGTTATGGTTGAGGATGGAACTCACAACCCCTCGACCGCAAGTCTTGTGCCTTATCCATTAGGCTATCGCTGCTTGACTAGACTTATTTTGCAGATAACTATGACCCAATGCGGCATTATGTTTTCTCATTGAAATTTCTTACCTATCGTTTAGCAAAATAAACCCACAGTAAAACTAAATAAACGCATGGCATGTAGGTACCTTGCATAATTAATTAAATTATAGATGCCTCTTTAAGACTTACATTTTTTACATTAATTTATTAGTAATTTTAGCACGTTGCTAAAGGCTGAAAATGAAGTACCAATGTACCAAAAATAAATAGGTACCTACTCATACAAATTCATTTGGTCGTGGTTTTATTATTAATGAGATAAAGCAATGTATCTGTTTATGACGTTAAAACAATGGTAGTTTAGTCATTTAGCCGTTATTTAATTATCGTACTTACATAATATTAAGTTGATATCTTTTTGAACAACATGTTCATGATAAAACTTAGAAAAAATTAACAATCGTTATTTTTTCATGTTGCTGACAAGTTTGCCGATGACGTGTACAGTGTAACTCATAAATATTATTGAGTTAAGGCGCGATTCCATTTGGCAACTCTTGCATATAAGTATGACGTCCCATTTGCGTACAAGTTGCTGCATGCATGTTTCACTTGAATACAAGTGGAGATGCTCAATAATTGAGTAGGCCATCATGGGTTGAAGATGTGCTCCTCGATAATAATGATTATTTTCTCTTGCGTCCACCTAACAGACAATATGTTTCGGTAATTTGTACGCGTCACTTGTTCGAAATTCAAAACGTGCAACTAATGTTTGCGCGTTCAATTTGCAGATCACTTGAATAAAAATATTTACAAGTTCAAACTACCCCATACAAGTTGAAATTTGTATACAGGTTTGTACAATTTGTATGCAACTTGCAACTTGCATGCAAGTAACTTGCCTAATGGAATTGTGCCTTTAATCGTGTGATTCAATAATTATTATGTAACTTAGTCACAAATAACTCTAAATCTGAACACGGTATTTTAGAATAAAAGTAGGTACCTACCTATGTGTAATAGGAGTATATAGTGCCTTATCTATGGTAATAGGTACCTACGATATTTAGTCTGAAGGTTACCCTGATTGCGATTATAACCCATATGCAATACCGGGGACTCGTGTATGCCAACAGTGGCATCGACTTTGTAGGGCCTGACCCCCATCAATGGTATAATCAATAGGACCGAGCCTTCAAAAATGTAATCTGTGTCTCTTTATATAGATAATTGACACTAACTGAACAAGCAGTGGTAAAAGGAAATATACATACGTCAGTTTACCTACTGTTCTATGGCCGTAATGGTTACTTAAATTATTTGTCTTTTTGAAGCGTGCTGATTTCAGGTAAGGTAAGTAAATATACTACCCTTTTCAGAATACCAACGTAATGCAGAAGGCCCAATCACTCCCTCAATACCTTCTTTCTCCTACCGTCTTGTCCCCAGCCTCTTGCCAGATTACGATAACTGCTTACAATTAGTCAGCAAACCGTGCGCTTATTTACCGCTTATGTGGTTTACACGTACAGGGGCTTAGTAATTTTATTGTAATCGCTTGTGTAATGTCAAGAAAAGATAGCCTAGTCTTAATTCGATGGTGATGGCGATTATCACTAATCAGCCGGTGATTGCGACCAGATATCTACCACCAATAGCACAGCAATAAAAAAGCACCTAGCATATCTTAGAGACAATTGTGGAAACCTCTCAGATAGATAGACGGAGCCATAATATGCAGATGTCCGTACCACATTTCCTGCAGCGTTACATCAGGCGATGATATCTATTGTAACGCAAATGACAAAAAAAAGCTAGGTGTGCCTTGGGTTCGAACTTGAGACCTCTGAGAGACAGTGTAGTGCATTATTTATGCTATAGGGGTAATAATATAGATAAATTCATACACTGCTATCACTTATAGCTGATTTCTTAAAATCTGTGCTGGTTTCACATTGTTTCACTTTGCCTGTAATTCTTGCATACCTAAACTTCTATTTATTAATTCTAATTATTTCAAATTATTCGCTTCCCTTGGTATATTTTTACGTAAGAAATCTTTTAAACCGTGAGATTTAAGGTTAAAATGTTTATTGTTATAGGATTTGCTTGGAACGATTCTAAAGTGGCAGATAATCTGGCCTTGAGGATAGAAATGCTTTAAAGGTGCTTTTCAGGCCGTTCTGAGATGAGTTACGCACATAGGTGAACGCTCCAGGCGATATTATTAATAAGCCGGCCCAGACCTCGAGTGTTTAAGATTTTCCCTTGCAAGAGATGCGCCACACAACATTCTTAGCTTGGACGCCACAGCACAGCTCAGAAAACTCGTGATAAACCTTGACTAAAATTCAAATTCTGCACTGGTTTTGCTTTTTGACCGCCACAGTCATGCATACATGACAAAGTAAAATGTGTCCAGCACACCACGGTCACGACTACATGACGGACTTTTAAACACTTAGGTATAACTCTTATAAAAAAGTATTGTTTTCTTATTTGTGTTATTAATTATATAGACTTATCCCAATTTTTTTTTTTTTTTTTTATTTTGCTCGTCAAAATGACCACACTCCGCCTGATGGTAAGCAGTCGTGTGGTCTAAGAGCAGTGGCCTCCACATCGTCCTCATAAGTCAAAGTCAAAGTCAAAGTCAAAAATAATTTATTCACTTAGGTCACAAAGTAACACTTATGAACGTCAAATGGGTTAGTGAGTTTATTATATTTACTGAATTTACATTTATGTTAGTTGCAAGGTTCAGGCAAAAGGTTGAGCCTATGAGAAGATACCTGCAAGAAACTCAAGGCCACTCTTTTAAATCGCCATCAACTTATAATTTCAGTATTTTACAACTCATTTATGTACCAGGTGTTGCAGTCATTATGCCATATGTCACTGTCCATATAAAACTAAATTCTAAAATAAAGAAAAGTTGGTAATATTAGCATAGCATAGCAGCCGAGGCGATGTTGAGGTCTCTACTTTGACGGCCTGAAAAGGTGCTTTTTCACGCCCCGCTTAAAGGACCCAGGATTGAAGGAAGAAGGAAACACGTGCCTTGGCAGAGAATTCCATGCCTTGATCGTTCGGCAGAGGTATGAGGACCCAAACTTGTTGGTACGCACTCTAGTCGACTCCACCGTGTAAGGATGGCATCTGAGCCCAGCACGCGTTGTTCTGGATAGGAAAGGGAAGGGCGGGATAAGGTGGAATAACTCTTCAGAGCACTCCCCGTGGTATATTCTATAGAAACATGCCAAAGAGGCAATATCCCTACGGAGTTGCAGAGGTTCCAGTGAACTCGTGACCTCTGGATCTCCGATGATACGGACAGCCCGCCGCTGTAACCTGTCAAGAGCGTCTAGCAAGTACTGCGCGGAGCCATCCCAAAGATGAGAACAGTACTCCACGCAAGGGCGCACTTGTGCCTTATACAATAGGTACAGCTGCCCAGGCGCGAAGAACCGCCTCACCCTGTTCAGAACTCCGAGTTTTCGCGAAGCTTGCCTAATGACGCTTACTATTTAATTCATTCATTATTAGTATAAGATCACAAAAACGACGAAGGTATTAAAGGATATAATCGTAGCTTGGCGCCGAGAGCACGCTTTTGCTCTTTTGACGTGGCGGTCAAAAGGTTAACATGAAGCAGTGATAGCCTAGGAAGACCGTTGGACTGCCAAGCAATGTTCTCGAGTTGGATACAACAGAGAGTATCTCTTACTTTTCGAAGTTAATTACCTTACTTTGAAGGTAGTGAATGTAACTACTATGCATGAGCATTTCGATAGCTGGATCAGATTGTGCTATCGGGTATATCTTTAAAATGAAATCTGAGTTAGCCGGCCAGACTCGCCCGATAGTTCAATTTGCTCCGAGCTTTGGCACCGGACGGTCATGTCTATTTTTATGATGACGCTGTTTTGTTTCGTATAATCTAGTAATTTGGAATGCATCTTGTAGAATTTTCCTTGCAATAATCTGCCACTGTAGATAGGATGCATCCAATACTCTCGATTCTCTTTTTGACCCTCCTCCTCGTTGTATAAAAGCAATAATAACACTTCTGGAGAATTATGTAACTGTCATTATGCGACCACTCTCGTCAAAAGCCGATTTCAAACTAAATAGCTAATCGTCCGAAAGCTGTCGTCCGATTGTTATCTAGTATGCGCACTCATCACAGACCCGACTGTTTAGTCGGGCCAGTGTGCGCGCTTCACAGTCAAACTCAACCAAACTATCGGCCGATCCAAAGTCTGCAGTTTGCGGGGCCTCTAAGGTTTTAAATATCGGTGAACGAACGATTGTTTTGTTGACTTTGGTTGCTGAATGTACTAGTATGTCCCCATGTAAAAACCCGTAAGCCATGTTAGACATGGCGATATTGTTTATGGCTTTTATAATAAATTCTACCCTCAAGTCGACTATGCTCTATGAAAGCATAACTTGTAAATTGGGATGGCATAAATAATATAGCTGGCATTGCTTGCACACTTTATTTTAGAATAATAAGATAAATTTATATCAGTACACAAGGATAATTATTTCATTTTAGCAAAATGATACACGTACATAATGTACCTATTTATATACTATGAATTTACATAGATAATTTCAATATGCGAAATACAAAAATGTGTAAATAAAATGCACTATATCATATCATCATACATACATATAATATTATAAAATCATATTTTTTATATGTAAAAACAAAGGCATATCTAGCAAAAATAATTCAATCTAAATAAAATGTTTCTAAAATTATACAGCCTGGGTATTGAACTGGTGATGTTGATAAAATAGAAGTTTAAAATATCTAATTAAAGCTTGGTTGAGTAAGAAAATATGCAGGTAAATAAAAATATCGAGAAAACATAGGAGAGGGATAATTCTAGTCTTCAAAATCACGATAGTACTTAACATAACCATCTAACAAACTCAGTCCGTAAAAGCCTTATATCGGCTTCATACGATTACTGGTATTTTTAAATTGAAAGCAAGTATGACATTTATTCTAAAATTAGACTACTGACTAGTAGACAAAATGTACCTACAACTTATCTATAAAATTCCTAGTATACCTGCAGTGACTTTCGTTTCAACGAAAACAAATGCGGCCAAACAGATCGCAACAACGTTGGCGACGTTTTATATTAAGCCTCTTTAAATTGAAAATGTTTATACTTAGAAGGTCCCACTAATATATGTTTTGAAAATACATCAACGCTATCGTAATTCCTGATAGACACAAACGTACAACTACTGAAATAACCATCGCTCAATATATTGTATCACATGACAAAATCGAACTTAATGTTGTTGTCACGAGGAATAATATTATAGACACAAATTTACAAGAAGGACTTAAAATTTCTATGGCAATAAAGCTGTAAACATAATTTTATGTTAAAAATTGATAGTTATTTATATAATTATGGTAGTGTTACCTACTGACTCAATTTGTAAACGATTAAATGAAAGACATGAATACCAGTACTAAGAAGAGATAGGTCCAAACATTACTCGCAACGGGTGACTCTATCTAACTAAAACGACAAAATGCCAAAATACATACACACAACACATACCTACACACATTGCCTCTATATTCGATACATTGTAAGTTGTCTTTTTACGTATGGCTATGTTCCATACATACGAGACGCTATTGCCATTTAGCTCAAAGTATTTTGATTCAAATATTATCCTTTTTACCAAAATATATTTTTATTTTTGTATATCTATGATTTGCGATATCGGCTGGTTTAACGAGTAGTGAGCAGAGAAGTGTTCACAGAATACGATATAAAAGAAAAATAATTTTTCTCTACATAATTATCAGAATTTTTTTCGCAGGTATAATATATACTAGAATTAAAAACATAGAGGTTACTTTGCACACTGGCATTGAGAAACGATTTATTATATGATATTTTTATAGATAGGTATATATATCTCTAACGCCATTAATCTACTTCTTTATTCGCAAAAACATATTTCGCACGCCTTTTTACATAAGTTTCGGAGAAAAGAATATTCATATTAATATAATAAATGCGAAAGTACCTAATCCTGATAGTTTGTTATAGTTTCCGACGCTCAGCCTGCGAATGGACATATATGATATTGTACAGGGTTTGCCTGCGCGGCGCGTCACACTGAGGCAATGTTTAGCTATTTTGCCGCTAGTGCGTGCAAGGTTTAAAATACGATACTGCAGTCTGATGCAGTGCTATGATATTTAGTGCTTCCTTATCTCAATACTAAATATCTCACTTGTTCAAACCAGTCAAAATGCAATAATAATTTTAATGTCTCGTATGTATAGAAGTGAAGTTTGTATTTGCGATGTAACCCATCACTGGAACCCGAACGATCGACTACAATTGTTACTAAGATCAGTCTGCAGAAATATAAGTTCTAAAATTCAACTTATAAATGAAAGCACTCTAATAAAGATAGTTTTTCCTAGGGAATATAGCATGGGGTTCCTTGTAGTTGGGATCAGGCTGGTTACGGTAACGTCGGGCGAGCCACACAGCAAATAACTGGAAAACAAACATTGCGTTAAATTCCTGTTCCATCATCGTGTTATACAAATATGCAGCACATAAAATATGTAATACATTATGTATATATAGGTTACATTATTGATTAAATAAATACTGCTAATTGACTTAAAAGGCGCGGTGATTATAAATCACCTAATAGACGATATTTTGTTCAATCATCTATATATTAAATTTTTCTTCTCATGTCTTTACAAAAATTTACCACCAATGCGTATGTATCAGATGAAACAGCGGTATTTATTTAATTGATATGTGCTAAAAGCATGCGTTTGCAAACCATGCAGTTTTGCTAGACAACAAATAGCGGCATGAAAAATACATTTATTGGTTACATTACACAAATGTCACCCGACTAATTAGATGGCATTTTACGGGCCTTTAACTTAGGTAAGGGATTTATATAAAACAGTTAAAAATTACGAAAATAAATTTGTCATCTGAATTTTTCGAAACTATTATTTATCATCCTTACGGTGTCATTTTACAACAACATAAACAATTCAAGTAAGTTATATCGACAAACGATACTTGTTCACATTGCATAGTTATTAATAATAATATATGACACGAAATTATAATGAAAAGTATTAAGCAACGTGCAACGATAATTTTAACTAAAGATTTGTATAAATATAGGATGGGTCCTATATTTATACAAATCTAACCATCAACTTTTCGGGTACTAGCCTACATTCTAACGTTCAAGTGTAAAACTAAGATCAATATTTGGTTTCACCATCACGTTCGTGATCAATTACTAAAAAGCTGCAGGTCACATATTCGAATGGATAGGTAAACATATCATACATATTTTACGGCTTTTATTTTCATTGAATCTACTTAATTTATTTAATTAAGTATGTCATCTCGCGCCTCCACGGCATAGATTAAAGTAAGAGAACAGATCTATCATTTTTCGTTTACCGTCATTAAGATATTCTGTAAGTCATAATAATAAAGAATCAATAGCGAGCCCAATGTTTTAAAATAAACCAAGCCTGATATACGATTTTATTCTTCGCCTCTTTATTCTTCACGTTACTTGCATCTCATGGATGAACTCACCAAAGCACACAGAAGGCACAGTGTTAGTTTGAGTATACCTAATCAACTATCGAGCATTTTACTAATGCAAGGGATTTGAGTTTATACGAAGGTACCTCCGGCGCATACAAGCACACATACATTAACTCCCCTTAGCAGTAAGTCGACGGGTAATACCAATATCATACAAGCTTGGATTCTACGACGATTTAACTTTCACATATCAAAACTACATTTTTGTAGGGCACGATATTTGTTATGAAAGACATGACTGTTATTTTATTATAACTATATTAGTTTATGCGGTCAACACAAATGGCTATAAACTAGTTTTAAAGCTTTGCGTCGTCTTAAGCCTAGTCTTATAAAGCAGTTTACACATCGAATTACATGTGCAATTATGACTCGTCTACTTACTGTGTGGACTAGAACATTAAAAGAACATAACACAAACAGCAGCAGTTCTGGAGTTTAGATTTTAGAGCAGTAATAACAGGTAACCTTTAGGTACATCCATATATCAATCATTAATAGACCTATCTATTATAATAATGTTGATATTTATTTCACCAGTACGACACTCGCTGGCCTTTATTTATGTGCCTATAGCACGGCAGTTTAACAACGAATTCAATGCGTGTTTTTATTTCGAAGCTGGTCCAATCATTACCAGATCATAATATCGTATATGGGGCACATAAATAGGGGGCACCTCAGACTATTGAAATATTAATGTTTACGTAATGCAAAAACCTAGACGCAAGAACATTCACATTTTCTATGAACAATGGATTGCAAATAATAAATAAGTAAAGCAGCATGCGCACATCAAACGTAATAGTCATGCAACACGAAGCAAAACACCAATCCACCTCAGGTTTATGATTAAATTCCACATCGTCGGATCATTCACAGAAATGCACTGGGGTTAGCCCGAGGATCCTTTTGGTTACGATATCTTACTGTCAACCATACACCCAGAAACTGCAAATTAATCGTCCTATTGTTAGTCACAAATGCAAGCTCACATCATCAATGTTATTAACATTTCCTTCACACAGATTTAGTAATAGTTAGATTCAGATGTAAACTCTATAACATAGAAATAATATAAAATGGATTATTACAGATGAATGCCACGAAATATACCCAGAGATTGAAATAGAGACTAATTAATTACATTCATGCTAATTTTGTAACGAAATTTTTCCTACCTACATGCAATAATAGTTGCATAACAAAGGTAATAAGTAGCTATTAAGTACTGTATGTTAAACTATGCAGATTAGAAATGTAATTGTATCACAACATCTTCCTGAATACAAATTATATACAATTAGTGCATTGCGGCGTGCTTCTATAGTACTGTTGTACAGTATTTATTAAAAAAATAAGAAGTCAGTGCTTAATATAATTTGTATTATTTTAGGTTATACAATTAATCTATTGCCAATATGAAGGCATGCGCCATGGTCTCTGGTTTATATAACATAGAAATCGCGTTTTGATTACCGTTGAAGTTGAATAGGGAAAATACCATAGAAATCTTAACATGACTGTCAACAGGAATGATATCATTATATTTGTTTTTCAAATATGATGAAGGCTGCTACTAATTGAAAGCAAATATAAATGAATTGTAATCAATTTAATATCATAACAATTCACTTTTATTTGCCATAAAAGCTGTCTATATTTTTTTTGTCTTTGTATATCGTTATTACTATATACATATGAACCTAGAATTAATATACAAAATTTAATTGGCATTAGACAAATAAATATCTAAAATTAAAAATTGATAACATACATATAGAAACACACCGCCCTGGACACATTTAATGTATCAAACAAAAAAGCTTCAGATTCCCTGTATAGTAAATAAAAATTGTGATTGTGAGTTTAGTAAAAAAACATTCAATATTATCAAAAATAGTATAGTTTATTCACTTCAAAACATTATATTTGTAATAAAAAATAAATGAAGTGAAATGTGAATTTATTGTGCACTATGTTTTATGAATTGTTGTTTATCACAAAATATACTATTGAACTAGGAAATGTAAGGTAACTAAATCAATATTTATTAAATGAAACTTACCTCGGTAAAACTGAAAAACAGTCCAATGCCACCGCAGAGTTTGAATGCATAATCAATTGTTTCTTTTAGTTTTTCCATACAAGGCTCACATTTGCAATTATGCGGGTCTAAAGAATTCAGGCAGCATACTTTCTGCAACAGAATATAAAGGATTTATTAGAAAACTGCCTGCGTCTAGAGGCCACAAACCATCGTTAATCTATGGTCGCTACTTAAGATGTTTAAATGGAAAATATATACTTTACTCCCAGATTCTATGTTAGGTTGAAGAATACAGCCGTTTAAAATTTGAGAAAGGAGTTAAGCTACTTAAAAGCAAAATTAAATAGTGTTCAATACGTCATAATGAATAATGGTAATGTTTAACCCATTAGTGTGCATTGTTACTTAATGCACAAAAGGGCTCCTTGCACCAGCACCTGTAAATGATTATAACGAATGATCTAAACACGCGAAAAGCATGAAATGCAAAAGAACAGTTAATTAAGTCGACTGCAATAAAGGGTTCACACCTAACCCACATCTACAGAAAAATAGGGGTTAGTCCCATTCGCCAACCCCAGCATTGCCCCATCCAGTAGCGAATGGGAAATATTCCAAAAAAAATATCCCAGTCGCCACCGGTGGTGACGCAGCGTTGCCTCCTCCGGTGGCGAATGGGATTTTTGTTTTGGAAAAAGTGGCGAACCGATGTCAATTGGGACATTGTTACGTAGAAATGTCCAGTCACTGAGGGAGTCAATAGTTACTTTATCATATTATTTTAAAAGGCTTTTTCCTTTTTTTTATACGTTTTGTCGTTTTAGGGAGAAATAAAAGATGTTTTATTAATGTGATGTTTCAAACCAGATTAGTTGTAAGGTATATATTATGAAAATTTATTTAATTAGGTGGGTATCTACTAAAACTATTAATGATTTTTGTAATAAAGATAAATCGTCGATGACTTAAAGCAAAGTTATCTTAAATATTTATTATGACATCACGTAAAGTAAAATAAATATTTTACCCAATAATTATAAACATTACTTAAACCTACAGAATTTGCCACCCGGGGTGGTGAATGGGATTCTTTCTATTGAATATATGCATATCGCCATCAGAGGAAAGAATGCTGGCGGTGGCGACTGGGATTAAACTCATGCCAGCTTCCAACCCCGGTGGCGAATGGGATATTTTTTTAAAAAATGTCCCTTTCTCCACCGGAGTGGCAATGCTGGGGATGGCGATTGGGACAAAGCAATAAATAGTAGTCATTATAACAATATGCATGAAAGGTGAAGTCCAATATAAACTCCTCGTAGTTATTACGGCGACTTTCGACCGCATTAGACTGTGAGCAAGACTTCATTTGGTTGGTTGTAGCTTTACATAATCTGAAGTGTGGAACTCACACAAGAACTACATACATATGAATGACAAAAAAGAATAAAGTGTAGGTCATCAAGCGCAAATTTTCAAATTAAAAGCCACAGAGAAAATTTTACTTTGGCCACTTTAGAAGATCAGAAGATATAGGTACTTAATAATCTATCTCCTTGCTCCTCAAAAAATAACATGGTATATTGATTTTTACAATTGTAAACTTACATCAACAATTTCACAGGAAGGATGTACAGCAGTACCATTCTCAGGCTGCCTGCTCTGGAAACCGCAACACTGGAATCTCTCTTGCACCTGCTCCTTCACATCCGGAGTCACTTTGTTCCATCCCTACAACATATAGACATTAATAAGCAATCTCTTAATAATATAATATAATAATATAGTTAATAAATATATAAGTAATAATTAATAAGTTATAAATTGTGACCTCGTTTTAGCGCTAGCCGGCGCAACGCAAACTGTGCCATATTTACGCTTCTGTACAATAAATATGTGCAATTTATTAGTGAAAATGTTTATTGTATGAAGATAAAGTAATTAATAACATGGAGGGCAATCACTTTAATAGAAGTAGAAGGACCACACGCTCGCACGCCACCTTGTATGGCTGAAAACGCACCTGTGCCTTCACCGAGACCTGAAGCCTCAGGTCAAGAAGATGACCTTGAAATAATAACAACGCCTGAAATTCAGTCATAGATGACGTCCATTGAGAAGTGCCTAAATGAAGTGTGTTCTATTGTATCAGAGAGCAAAATGAACTCTGAGCAAACATTAAGGATCAACACTTTATGCTATAAAGTTGGACACGGGACTTCGCAGCTGGCAGTAGAGTACCAATCACTCAAAATGAAAAACTCTATGAAAACCCTAGAAGATCAGCTTGATGTATCACGGCGACTTCAGGACTTGAAGCAAACTGTAGAAGAATCTACAAAACCTACCTACAGGGAAAGAAGGGCTTTCGCAGACATGGTGAAGACTGGTACCAATACTTATATACAGTCGTCCAATTTTAGTTCAGTGGCGATCTATCCCAGCGATAAATCAAAGTCGAGTGGAGAGACAAAATTTATTGGCCAAAAGATAGGCCGTCCTAAACAAATGAATATGCACGTCCGGGGACTACGAAAGACAAAAGGCGGCGGTATAATTATCAGTACTGACGTTAAAGATGACATGGAGAGGCTTAAACAGCAGGTCCAGACCATGAACACGGGTCTTACAATTGACGAGGCCTTTAAACATAAGCCTAGAGTGGTACTTATAGGAGTTCCTTCGTCCATGCAGGATACTGAAGTTTACACTTGCCTCTATGATCAAAATATTGCCGGCAAACTTCAAGATACCAATAATACCAAAAGACGTTCCTTAGGTCTATTACATTGAGCCATAAATCAGGGAAAAAGAAGAGCCGCCGAGACCTGTATTTACGTCCTTGAAGTTTCAGGAGCAATACGAAAAGCTCTCATCATTAATGACAAAGTCTTTATAATTTGGTCGTCCTGTCCTGTGAAGGATTTTACTCTGGTAACACGCTGCTACAAGTGCCAGCAGTATGGGCACGCGGCAAAGACATGTCGCGAGAGAAGTTATACTTGCGGCCATTGTGGTGATCAAGGCCATTCTATAAAGGACTGCGCCAAGCGAGAGGGACTTAAATGCGCAACATGCTTGCATTTTAAGAAGCCTAGTAATCACATTGCAGGCGCTGCTGATTGCCCGGCGAGACTGAGAAAAGGTTAAACTCGACCAATTATGGGGGCGCCAAAAGATACCCCTAAGGATTTATTTATCATATTGTTTCAGCTAACTTAAATAATTACTTATAAACTCAATACGAGTGTTACAAAACGGAAAAGACCCAGTGTTGCGATTTGCTGATGCGCGGTTTTATGTCACTAACACACAAAAATTATATACAACACGAACAATATGTACCTATGTTTTAATAATGAATTAGATAATCTAGATTCTTACCTATACTTTATTTACGAAATTTGTTATTTTGGCGATGTGTTAATTTAATTTAGTATTTAAGTTTTTACCTATATTAAAATATATATATATACATATAGCACTATACTTGAATATATCTTAAGTCTGTTCCTTTCGTTAGTGTACTGAATTTGTTGTAATGGAAGGCCCCGTCACCTGTGATACAGATTTTAACTAGTACAGGGATAGGTGACCTTTCTACTAGTTTAATCACTTTGTACTTATACTTTTAATATGTATACCTTTACACAATATTTGTTACTATTGATTTTGGAAATAAATTATTATTATTATTATTATTATTTATTATAATCTAGTGCCACAAATAATACATTAGACATTATACCTTCAATTTTAATATTATCTTACCTATAATATTCTAATAATAATTTGCTTATATTACACAAATTAACCTATTCAATAACAACAGTAGGCACACCAGTGAACAGACGCAATATGTTTTTGATTATATTTGGCATTCCAACAATCATTAACAATAATAATTCCATGTATTGTCTGTTTTTTCATTAATTGTTTTCAATGACATTTACTAAAAAATTTGCCTAGAAATGAAAAATGCTTATTATAAAGGTGAATTATGATGATATTATTTAATCTGTGCAAGTTATATGTTAATAACTTAGCAAACATATTTTAAGCAAATAAATTCTACTAATATTATAAAGTGAAAGTTTGAAGAGATTTAAACACTTGTTATGCAATCAAGCATAAACTATTGAATATATTTTTGATACACAACTGTTGATGTAAGCATCTTATCCCATAGAGTGCGTAGATTTGTTTTGAACAGCAACAGATCGATTATTTGTTTATCACATAATTAATTACATTGGACAAAATTCAAATAACGAGGCTACCACTTGCCCTCTAGCTGCTATGCCATTCATACAATTTAAATTTAGATACACCTAGATATTCTTTGACACATCATAAATGACTGTTACATGCTTATTGCTGGGTTCGAGGGATAAGAATGTAAACAATATTACCGACTGAAATACGTTTTAGTCTAATACACAAAATAATTCACACATTATACTACACTTTTCCACTGTAACTAACTTTAAACTCTGTAGTATTTTAGCGAAAATACTTGTACTGTGTTGTATACTTGATCGTTTATGATTGTAAACTGATCCTGCGAGCGCTGGCCTTCCCCTTTTATACGCGGTTAAAGCGTCATACCCGGTATGTCAACAGTACGAAGATTCGAGAATGTGATAGCCTTCTCTCTACTCTACTCGTACCGACGAACTACGTAGTTCCGTAAGTATTTAATAGATGGCGCTGTAAAAAATTATTAGACAAAACTCTTGAGTCTTCCACACAATGCCGAGAGATGGCACTGGGTGTAACACCGTCCCCCTCTTAGACATGTTCGTCTCGAACATTGTTGGATCCGTAGTAGCGTGCCAATCGATCCACATGAACGATCTTTGGTGTGCCTTGTGGTCCTTTTTGGATCCAGTAGGTGATGTCATTCATCTTAGTGACTATGCGATAGGGTCAATCCCATTATGCCTGCAACTTAGGAGATTTTCCTTTACTGCTTATCGGATTATGTAACCACACCAGCGATCCTTCCTCAAAGACTTTATTGTTCGCCTTCCGGTCGTAACGGGTCTTCATGCTCTCAAACTTCTGCTGACCGGTCTGTCTGATGTGCTCGTATACATAATTCATCCTGTTATACAAATCATTCGCATAATCTGTTATGCTGCGTGGATATTCAGGCATCCCAGGTGATCAAATCTACAGGTAACCGTAGTTCTCTTCCAAAGTTAGCGATAGCAGGTGTTACTGATGTGCTTTTGTGAACAGCTCTACGGTATGACAGGAGAAACGGTTGAATGTGTTTGTCCCAATCCCTTTGTTTGCTTTCTACAACTTTCGTCAGATATCTTTCCAGAGACTGGTTAAATCGTTCAACCATGCCGTCTGATTGGGGATGATAATAAGCAGTCGTCCTCGTTTTGTGAGTGTATCACACGACATGTCTCCTTAAATACTTCAGACTCGAAGTTCCGATCTTGGTCACTGTGGATCTCTAAGGGCACCCCGAAACGACAAAAGACTTCGTGGACTAGCTTGTCGGCCACCGTAGATGCCTCTTGATTAAGAATTGCAAACACTTCCGGCCACTATTTTAAGTAATCCATGACCACTAAGAAGTACTTGTACCCACTTTGGCAGGAAACGGTCGACAACATCTAATGCTATACGTTCCCATGGGGCTCCAACATTGTACACCTTTAATGCACCCCTGTTGCGAGTGTGTGGTCCCTTCACGGTAGCACAACTCATGCATTTGCGGCACCATTCCTCAACGTCTTTTCGACAATGGATCTAATAAAATCGTTCCCGGATCTTAATCAGAGTTCTCTTAACTCCCATGTCCCGAACTCCCATTATGAGAGAGTTGTAAAACTTCCAGTACTTTTAGCTTTGGCACGACCATTTGCAGGTGACACTTGGCACCTCGAGAATTCTGTCATTTACGGCACAGAACTCCGTCCTGGATAAGCAAGCTTTCCCACTGTGCCCAATAACTCTTGGTGATAGAGCTCATTGCCGCAACTTCACTCCAGTGAGGTCTCGAAGCACCTGTCTTCTTCCATTCGAGGATGGGTATTATATTATATATTGGTCTTTATCCTCTTCTTGCGTTCTCTGCAAAGTTTCCATCCAGTCTTCGCTAAGATCCGTCCTCAACATCCTCACTAGTTCTTCCTGCTTGGCCTCTTGCCTGGCGCAGTGCTTACACTGGTCGGGACACGGTCTACGCGACAGGGCATCTGCATTACCATGTGACTTGCCACTGCGATGCTGTATAACGAAGTCGAATTTCTGAAGTTGTTCAATCCATCTTCCTACCTGTCCTTCTGGGTCTTTAAACTGTAATAACCATTTCAATGCAGAGTGATCAGTTCGCAGGTGAAATTTACGCCCCAACAAATATTTGCTGAGTGCTGCAATGTGTTTAAGACAGCTAGAAGTTCCCTTGGCGTGACACAGTAGTACTTTCAAATTTAGATAGGGCCTTGCTGAAGTACGCTATCACAACCTCATACATGCACTCCTTTACGTTGAGATAACACGCCACTAAAGCCGGTGTTACTGGCATCTGTATCTACTACAAATTAGCCTAGAATCAGTGAATATGTTCCTTCAGCTTCTGAAATGCGACGTCACAGCTCTCATTCCAGCAGAACTTTACCTTATCCTCGGTGAGCTTATGCAGAGGCCGGGCGATGTCAGCAAATTTCCTTACAAACTGTCGATAGTATGAACACAAACCAAGAAATGTCCTGACTTGTATCTTGTTTTCCGGAACTGGCCAGTCCTTCACAGCAATCATCTTATCCGGGTCCGTTTGGATGCCTTTTTCGGAGACCACATGTCCCAAGAAGTTCACTTCACCTCGGCAAAGGTAATCAGACCCTAGGGATATTCCTTGACCTTGCCAAGACATTTGACACAATCTCAATTTCTGCACTGCTAAACAAATTGGAGGCACTTGGTATAAGGGATACGCAACTGAGAATTTTTGCAGATTATTCAAGCAATCGGCACCAATGTGTTAAAATAGGAAATGTCGTAAGCCATGATGAAAAAATACTAAGATATGGAATTCCCCAGGGAAGTATCCTAGCTCCTACGCTCTTCCTGGTATATATTAACGACCTATGTAATCTTACCTTAAAACATAGAAAGATAATATCCTATGCTGATGACACCGCCCTAATTTTTACTGCCAAAACTACCAACGAACTATACGAGAGCGCCCAGTCTGGCTTTAATATTGTCTATACCTGGTTAAATAATAATCGTTTAACATTAAATGCTGACAAGACTAAATACATTAATTTTTGCATGCGCAAAAATCAGTACACTGTGACTAACAATTATATATACGCACACCATTGTCCTCTCTCCTACCACAATCTGTCAGTGCCCTTGTGTAATTGTCCTACTATCCAGGAAACCAATAACGTAAAATATCTAGGCATCATAATCGACGACATCCTCTCTTTTAGAAAACACATAGATAGTTTGGTAAGTAGAGTTCGTAAATTAATGTATGTATTTAAAAAACTGCGAGCTATATCCGATTTAAAATTAATCATTTAAGTGTATTTATCTTTATGTCTATCTATCATCCAATATTGCATAACCTCATGGGGCAGAGCACTAAAAACAATATTACTGCCCCTAGAAAGAGCTCAAAGAGCAATTCTAAAAGTAGCCACAACTCGAACTTTCCTTTTTCCCACAATTATGTTATATAAATCGTGCAAGGTGATGACTGTTCGCCAAATTTTCATATATCACACAGTACTAAAACAGCACACATTGCTTACATATCACGTAGATGTTACTAATAAAAGACGAAAAGATATAGTCTGCGCCTCACAATCAGTTTCAAAATTCATTTTTCAAATAGATTTTTTCTTTTCTAGTTCCACTTTTATATAATAAATGAAATAGAGAGAAGTATTTATAAATTAAATTATGTTAACTGTAAGAACATATTACATAATTATTTACAAATTTTGTCGTATGAGGAAACTGAGCAGTTACTTCAAGTAAGCAAATAAAAATTTTGCTGATCTGTCTTAACGCATCATTATTATTGACCCACTTATTACCGGTACTGCTAGTTGCTTAGTTGCAGCACCTTACAGTTATGATTTGTAAATGAAATATTATTGTACACTTGGCGATTAAAAAGAGTGGCTATGAGTTTCTTGCCCGTTCTTCTCATGAGCCCTACACACCCTAGCTTTGCTGAACGTGGCAGTAAATGTAAATTCACAGGAAAAAAATTACGTGTAACTTTGACATTCATAAGTGTTACCTTGTAACCTAATTTGAATAAATTTATTTTGATTTGATTTGATTTGCTTATGCAGGTTATTAAAACGTTATTATTGAATTGTAGTTATGTAAATTTATATTGGTAAAATTGTTTGTAAGCACTTCTTCGCCCGAGCCACAGGTTCAATCTAGTTCGGGCAAACAACAACAAATGTATTTTATAAATTAATTAGTTATTTATTATAAATTATGGTACCTATTATTTAAATAAATATTATATTATTATTATTACTAAAGATTATGTTTGAAATGGGTATTGATACTGGGATTTTATAATAGAAAGAGAAAATTAATGTCACTGAGTTTATGAGATGAATTAATTAAATCTTAATAATTATCTTATGAAATAATGTACTTATTATTAGGCGATCGTTTATTTAAATTTGCAGACTGTGTAATAATTACAAAAGAGTGCTCTAAAGGAATTTATGAAGAAACTAGTTTTTGCGCGTAGCTCCGCCCGCGTGATATCTACATCTATAAGAAGTAGCCTATGTCCTTCCTCAGGTTTTAGACTATATCTGTACCAAATTTCATCTAAATCGGTTAAGTGGTATTGTCTTCTGTTTACGCGAATGTTATTCCTTGAAATTAAACTACCATATACTTGCCACCTGAACAATGCGCATTTCTTTGAACATAACTTTAGGTTAGCTCCTCGAATCTTCGAGAGCACGCGTTCCAGGTTGCGAAGGTGATCCTCAAAGGTGCTTCTTACTATGATAATATCATCCAAGTAGACCACGCAAGTGTCTCCAATCAATCCAGTAAGTACCCGTTCCATCAATCTCTCAAAAGTGGCAGGGGCATTACTCAATCCAAAGGGCATGACATTGAATTGCCATAATCCTTTGCCTGTGAAGAATGTCGTAGTAGTCCCCAAGAAATCGTCTTGCTAGTTGGAAACTGACGACTTTTCGAGAAGCTCCAATGTCAGCTTGCACGGCGTTCTGTTAATTTCGCCTTCGATATTCAGGCTGTTCCCGTCACACGATTGTGAGATCGAGATCCTTGGGGCTCTCCTATCAACAGCCAGCACCCCGCCCTGTATTCCTGGCGTCTACTCGTTTCTCTGCTGTTGTTGCCCGGTAGGCACATCAGGTGTTCCAACTACCAGCGACTGGTTTCTGCTGCGTGAACTCCTTCGCTTTGGGCAGCTCAACCTGATGTGGCCTCTTTCGCCACAGCTATAGCACCGGAATGAAGTCGACACTTCCTTGATACGGTGAGCGCGATCGTCGCGTCGTACCTCCAGATCGTGGGCTAGGGCATCCTTCAGGTTTTTGAAATGACTAAGTCTCATTGCGGTCCTAACCTCCAGGTCTCGGATCGCGTCGGTGAAAGCTTGAACGAGGTTCCCGTCGATAAGCGCACGTGGGGACTGGTATGCATTTCGAACCAGCTTCACCACCTCCAGGGCCCACTGCTGCCAGGTTTCACCAACACGTTGCGATCGGTCTTTCAGCTGGGCGCGAAACACGTGTTCCAGGTGTGCATCGCCATATCTCGCTTCCTATGCCTCCAACAACTTCTTGTACGTAACGTCTTGACCAAGCGCCTCTAACACGGTCAAGGCCTGGTCGCGAAGTCCCAAGGTGAGAGCAGTCAGAGCCTGTTCTTGCGTCCACCCGTTCGATATCATGACGACCTCGAACTGGATCTTATAGGCTGACCATGACGATGAGCCTTCGAATGGTGGGACTTTAAAGCCTCGTGGTAAGGGCGCCACAATCGCAGATGTCACGATCCCATCTCCAACCTTAAGCCCACGTATCGTTTTCTCCACCTCGGCGATTCAGCTTTCGTGGCGTTGGACTTGCTCTTTCACCTCCTTCATCTCCTTGGCAACCGTTGCGCTGAGATATTTCAGCATCATCCGCTGCTCCTCCTGGCGGCGCATTACCTCCTCCTTATCGCGTTGCAGCTGTTCCTCGTGGTGACGTGCCTACTCCGCCTGGTGGCGCATACCCTCCTCCTTATCGCGTTGCAGCTGTTTCTCGAGGTGGCGTGCGTGCTTCTCCTGGCGGCGTGCCAGCGCCTCCTGGCGGCGTGCCTGCTCCTCCTGGCGGCGTGCCTGCTCCTGCATAAGCGTCATCAGGGTCGCGAGGTCGGGGTTGACCGGCGAGTGAGCTGCACTGGATGGTTCCGCTGCAGCCACGGAGTCACGAGGTTCCCCTGACGTCGGCGAGAGGGCGTCTCCAAAGCGCCTCTGGTCCACATCTTGCTGGCGCTGTTTCCTGGTACGCACCCCTTCCACTTCCTCCTTCAGTAGTACTGCCATATTCTTATCTCACTTCGGACACCAATTTGTTACGTGCTGGGTTCGACGGATAAGAGTGTAAACAATGTTACCGACTAAAACACGTTTTATTCTAACACACAGAGACACAGTATAGTGTTTGTTCTGTTTTAAAGTATTAACTTTAAAACAGAACAAACACTATACTACACTTTTCTAACTATAACTGATGAACTTCGTAGCATTTTCGCTTCCATTCGCTTCGATGAATACACTTGACCGCTTACGACTATAAACTGACTTGGCGAGCGCTGGCCTTCCCTTTTTATAGGCGGTTAAAGCGTTTCCGAAGTTTTCTAGAAACGTCATACCCGGCATGTAAACAATGCGAAGATTCGAGAATATGCCAGCATTCTCTCTACTCTACTCGTACCGAAGAATCTACGTATTTCCGTAAGTATTCAATAGATGGCGCTGTAATAAATTATTAGACGGAACTGCCGAGTCTTCCACACAATGCCGAGAGATGGCACTGGGTGTAACATTACTATAAAGTGGGGCTAAGATTAGATTAAATTGCCTATGTTATATTGTTCCATTCTCTGTAAAATATGTCAAATAATAGTGATATATAAAATATATTTGTGACAACTTCAGATATACTACATTATGCAAAATAACATCTAAATATTAATAAGTGAATCCTGATAAAATATTAACTGAGCCACACTGATAAGATAATAGTCAAACAAATTCAGAGCTAACACACGTCATAAAAGATATCATAAAACAGGTTACATATGAATGAATATAGAAAATATTAAATAGGAAGTGCCTAACAATACTTCTTATATTTATGTTAGATATTTATTGTTACTTACCTGGCGCGCTAGCATTTCCTGTTGATCTGAATTAACAGTAAGACAGGCACATGCCACTGAAAACTGCACTAAAAACAGCAGGAATAAAATCACCATGTACTAAATACTGAGTTAAGGTTCTTAATCCATACATACATAAATTATACACTTATTATGATTGCTATACTACAAAAATATTTTCAGATACAAAAGACATTTGGCATTGAAGTTTGCAACATGTCACTTCTGAGACATGTTGAAGGTCTTTTTGCAACACTACTATTTATTAACTTGGTTAAGCATATTTCTGTTATTAGTAATAAAATACTTGGTTCAACTATTTATCAACTAGCCAGTCACTACTTTCTAATAATTGTGACATCTTGATAAAATATACTATACATTACATGTATGTTAATGTGTACATCAAGCATAATAAGTAACACACAAAGGAATGGAAAACCTTGATAACAAGTGCTTTCTAAATCAATGAACAAACTTATTTTAAATATATTTTGAGAAGCAGACTATACATTCAACATACTGACATGCATAGAATTCAGTTGGTGTATATGATTATTGCTATACAAATAAAAATATGTTTTACTGTTTAAGTTCCCGAAAATATTTCCAATAAAACTGAAATTGTTTTGCTAATGATTATTATTTTAGTAAACAGTTTTTTTACCTCACAGTATTGCATGTGTGTAACACTTTAGTAAAGGATACAAAGAATAGCATAACTTGATGATGTTTAACAGCTCCGGCGAGTCCCAGCAGAGAGATCAATATAAGGAAAACCCCACATGCTAATATACCTCCCAATGTTGGCAAGTTGGTGACCAGTGACGATGCCTGCCCGTACACCGCCACTGATATCAGGATGCTGGCCACCACCTAAAATTTATCATTACAATTATTGCTATATTATTGTAATGTTGTTGTACAAAGGTTGCAGTTATAAAAGCGGATAAATAAATGAACACTATATTATAGTCGCATATTTTTATTAAAATCCTTGTTCAATATCGTAAACTACATATATTATATTAAATATATCAATATCAATAACTTACCACATATAGAATATTCAACGCAATCAGCGCATTTTTTGAACAAGTAAATCCTCCACACATTTTGCCCGTATTTCTTTTATTTTATGGCGAAATTACAATTTCATTACGCAGATGTTTAGGAAAGTTCAAGAAAATTACACCTTGGAATCTTATTATCTCTAAACAGTAGAATACACAAATAATAATAATACAACGGTTTCAATCCAAACGTAATTTAAATATCTATAATTTAATGACCCCAAACAAAGGACAACAGCATTAATACGTTAGCAGCAATCGTACTTATCATTGAGATATTATGTGAGCAAGTAGAGCAACCAACCAATTCTTGTATTGCTCGACTACCTACTTGACCAATACTTGACAGTCATGATGACAGATCTTGACCATAGACACGTATATGATCTTGATTGACAAACAGTAACACAGATAACTATATACTATCTAGTCGATGATTAAAGAACGAATAGATGTCTAAAACTCAGAGAATAAAGAATGAGAATGAGAGCATAGAATTCTAAGTACTTACCAGTACTTACGTACAACTAATTCTATGTTCAAGTAACACTCAAACCGTAGCTATAACTAATATAAGATCGTCTTGTAAAGTTCATGAAACAGTAAATGACTGCCACTCATCCAAAACATCAGTGTACAATATCGGCATGTATAGTACCTGTAAAAGCGCATGGATACCTTGAGGTCCAAAATCCTGTGAACACTGGAATTACAATTAACTGAATGGCGTTGATTATAAATATTGCAACGCGTACACATTTTAGCAAATAGGTGAATTTTTTAAGAAATTATGATCTTAATCAAAAAGGCACTCGAACACAGAGACAGAATAATGTTTGCGTATGAACAGAATAGCGAGTCTTCGAAAGTATCATTTAAATAAACTACCCACTATAAAGGAGATGTTTCACTTTTGTATAGGTCTCTGGCTATAACTTGTACATCCTCAAGAAACCTGGAAATGTACCCCAAAATACATTTAGTTAAGCAAATTTTTATTAATTTCTAGCATTTTCGTTGCGCTGAATAAAATATAAAATGTTTGACGTTTGTCTATCTATGACAAGTTGGTAGATGACATTTATACATAACCTAGAATGCTAGAATTGTCAGAAGTAAAAAAACTCTTGCTGGAACAATATTCACCAAAGAATTGATAATTCTTGTAGATAAAAATGAAAGGAAAACGTATGAATTCAGAAAAGTGTAATAAGAAACACCAATTCAGCATTGGAATATTTATTATTTGTGAATATGACATTGACAGTTAATGTCAAACATAAACAAAATATTTCGTTCTGGAGTGCATCCTGCAAAATCAATATTTTTTATGTTGATTGTTTGTTGAAAATATGTTTATGATAGTTGAAATGAATAAATGATACTCTAAAACGTATTTATTGTTGACATATTATTTACATTATTATAATTATAGTACTTTCGTACAGTCTTCGATATGATTTATGAACGCATACAAAATTATTTGACCGTGAACCACCGCCATATTGAATTTAATGGCAATAAAAAAAGCTATTATTTTAAGCGCAAACGTAATTCGAATTAAATTCAAGAAATAATATTTTTTCTGATACCTGGTATTTTTGCAATTTTTTGGCTGATAGTACATTTCATAGCCGAAAATGAAACATCTCCTTTATAAATTCATTAGTAATTGACCTGAAAACCTAAAACGTGTTCTTTTTTTAAATAAACTATTGCTAATAGAGATATAAAAAATTGTTTTATGTGAATTTATCAAAATTAATTTATTAAGAAATCTATACTCCATTTGGTTAGGTATTTAACTAAAGATAAACAATCTTGATGTGACTTTTTACACAAACACATAATTATTAAACAAACAAACTACTGCTTATACTAACGATTCAATTGATTTAGTAATAGTTATTGTTGTATTTACATTGATCTTTAGCAGCATTGAGTTTTAGATAAAAAGGTAAAAAATACACATCAAGATTGTTTACCTTTAGTTAAATACCTAACCACATGGAGTATACATCTTCTTGTTATACAAATGGTTACAAATATAGGTACACTAGATATTTAAAATTTATTGGGTGTGAATCCCATCCAATATACTACCGACCTGCAACCACTCCTAATATACGCATATTAGTTTAGCCGGTTCACAAGGGTACTAGTAATTTGAAACCCAAATTGCCTGCACAGACGTAATAATTATAAAAAGTAGACTACTTCTCATACATCTCAGACATAATAATTATAAAAAGTCGACTACTTCTCATATATCTGTAATTGCTAGTAATCTTTTTAGATGTGGTTGTCGGTAGGAGAGCCTCGCTGATTTCAGCATGAATGGGCCGGCTCGACCGGGGAAAGACTACCCTCTCACAGAATATCGATGTGAAATAGCAGTATTCCTACTGTTGTGTTTCATTCGGTGAGTGAGAGTGCCGGAGGCCCAATCACCCTCTTTCCCCCTTCCTGCTCCTTCTCCTTCCCACTTCCTTTTTTCTCTTCTTCTTTTCCTAAGTGTGGTTCAGAGTTGGTGTGAGGCTCGGGGCTAGCAGGGTGTGATGCCTGGTGGGTCCAAAGAGCGTGGGGGGCCGGTGCGGGGTATAGGGAGACCCGGTGGGAATGGTTTCCGTCGGCCACCTGCCGGTTAGTAGGGGACCCGAACCTGGGTACATCCTGCTTGGGAGGCTGTCCCGCCAACCGGTGAAAATCACGTCACGTAGTCGTCGTGCCGAATTGGGAGACCGGAGTGGACCCGGCGGCTCCGTGCGGAGGGGCATCGGGGGCCCTTCCGTACTTCGTATCGGCTTTTTGCATAACTCGTGGGCCTACCACGCACTAAGACCTTGCTCTTTCTTTGGGCACCGCCTCGACCTCAAACCATGCATCAATCCATAATTTATCCGAGAGGGGATCTCTGATAAATTATGAAAACTATGAAAGGTAAGACAAAGAGCAAATTTTCTACGGCGGACACCCCTTCTACATTTCTCGTGGATTTTTGCAATGCCAGGGGTCTACATAGTAACCTCGATGCCGTCCACCACCATCTCGAGACGGTGCGGCCTGCCTTGCTCTTTTTAACGGAGACGCAAATATGCACCCCGGACGACATTTCGTATTTAAATTACCCGGGCTACGAGTTGGAGCATTCTTTCCATCGTAAAGCTGGGGTGTGCGTGTTCGTCAGGGGCGATATCTGTTGCCGCCACCTTCGGGGCCTCGAGTATCGGGACCTGTCAATTTTATGGCTACGCGTAGACCATGGGGGTCTTACCCGAGTTTACGCATGCCTTTACAGGTCCCATACCAGTGATTCGGAGTCAACTCAGCTACTTGAGAACATCCAAGAGGGGACTGATTAAATATTGGAGAGGTACCCATACGCGGAGTTGGTGGTCCTTGGCGATTTACACGCTCATCACAAGGAGTGGTTGTGATCCCGGACTACCAACTCCGTAGGTCGGGCTCTCTTCAATATGGACTCGGCCTATGGCTTCTCACAACTGGTGTTACATCCTACCCGTATCGCAGATAACGAGAGCCATGAACCTTCTTTGCTGGATCTTCTGCTGACTTCACATGCCCGAGGATGGAGGTAGATGCTCCTCTGGGATCATCGGATCATTGCCTTATCCGCAGTGCGCCCCTGTTACGCGACCAGATCGCTCTTCGGTGACTGGTTACCGTAGAGTTTGGCGATTCAAGTCAGCAGATTGGAATGGACTTCGAGAATTTTTCATCCTACCCATGGAAGTGGCTTTGCTTCTCATCCGGGGATCCTGGCACTTGTGCTGACTGCATCACAGATGTGCTCCACCAAGGAATGGAATTATTCATCCCTTCTGCCAAAATATCTGTGGGCGGCTGCAGCCGCCCTTGGTTTAGTAACGCCAGCAGGGATGCTGCACACCAGAAGCAGTCAGCATACTTAGCCTGGAATAGGGCTAGGAAATGTCGGGATCCTGATGTCAAGGAGAGAAAGCGAGGATTTAATGCCGCTTCTAGATCCAGCAAAAAGGTTGTTGCCAAGGCTAAGGCGGAGCACGTTGCCAGAATTGGCGAGCGCCTTGGAAGACATCCTTCAGGAAGTCGTGCTTTTGGGCGCTCGCCAAGGCTGCGCAAGGAAATTTTTGCCAGGTCTGTTTCCCACCACTGCGTAAGTATGATGTCAGTCTGGCCCATAGTGCAAAAGAGAAGGCCAATCTTTTGGTACAACTCTTTGCCTCAAACTCGACTTTAGATGATGAGAGAGTCACACCACCTACCATCCCAAGGTGTGAGAGCTCTTTGCCTGAAATCCGAATCAAGCAACGTGTGGTTAGGCGTGAGCTCGAACTCCTGGACATTCATAAGTCGAGTGGGCCTGACGGCATCCCTGCAGTGATACTTAACACGTGCACCCCTTTTTTTTTTTTTTTTTTTTTGATACCCAGGAAAAAATGCTTGATGCACTACCCGCCGGCTAGGGGACGGCACCGGCGGGGCGTGTGGGACTCACCAGCCGACTGCTGGTATACCCACTAAAAAAACCTGGGGTGTTCCTTCTCTCACCCAATGGGGGGGGCCAGTTGGGAGTCTGAAAAGATTCATCCATAGCAGGCCCCCCCGTGTGGGTGGCGGCCGGGTCCATCGGACCCGACCTCCTCTCGTCCCCGGGGGAGAGCATTTCACTGCTCTCCCCTTTCGACGTTAGAAGGCGCGCGGGAACACCGCGCGCGCCCTCTATGGGTTCTTACTCACGGGTGGCAGGGTCCCCTGAGGCCTTGCCACCCAGAACCCTTAGGTGGGGGGCAGGAGAGCGACATAAGCGCGTCTCCTGCGCCCCCTCCTCCGGCGGCGGATGTCCGGGGCGTAAGGATCTTCCTCACGCCCCCGCTCCGCCGCCTCCTTCTGCGAGATGACAGCCTCGCAGAAGGACCTCATTGCACCCCAGCACCTGTCGTCGCCGACCATCATGGATACGACGGTCGGCAACGAGAGGTCGGGGCCAATCACGGCGACCAGGGCACAGCGCTCCTCGGCCCACGCCGGACACTCCTCCAGCGTGTGCTGCGCCGTGTCCCGGTCGCACTCCTCGCAGTGGTGACACCTGGTTGTCGGCTCCCTACCGGCTATCTTGCACACTCTCCAAAACAGCCGTGTCCGGAGAGCACCTGAGTAAGCCGGTAGGTGAGCGGTCCGCGCCGTCTGTCCGTCCATTGCCTTAGCACCGGACGGACAGCCTCGACTGTCCTCACCCCGTAGCGGGGCTGGGCCAGCCTTTCCCCCCACTTGGCCTCGAGGACCAGTCGAGCCTGGGAACTTCGCGTCTCCACCGCCCCGTGAGTTGGTACCTCACCATGGAGCCGGAGGTCCGCGCGCCAGTGATACACCGACGCTTGGACCTCCGCCTCCAAATCCCAGGGCGGCGATGCCGCCAGGACGCACGCCGCCTCAAAGGAGACGGTGCGGTACGCCCGCGACACCCTGATCGCCATCGCCCTCTGAGGTTTCCTCAGGAGGGCGATGTTTCGGCGATCGAGGGCGCCGGCCCAAATGGGCGACCCGTAGAGGGCTATCGACCGCACCACCCCCAAATAGAGGCGGCGGCAGACGACACTCGGCCCCCCGATATTCGGCAGCAGAGAGCTAAGCGCTCCCGCCGCCGACATCAACCGGGGGGCCAGGCGGCTAAAATGGACGCGAAAGTTCCAGCGGCCGTCGAGGTGGAGCCCCAAGTATTTCATACTCGGCTCGACCCCGATGCGGACCCCTCCAAAACACGTGCACCCCTGAGTTGACCTCTATTTTAACGCGCCTATACAGACTTTCCTACAATTCCAACAGGGTTCCATCTTCGTGGAAGGTCGCTCATGTTCACCCGATCCCGAAAAGGGGTGACCGGTCGGATCCTTCAAACTATAGGCCGATAGCGATTACTTCCTTGCTCTCCAAAGTTATGGAGCGGTTAATAAACCGCCTTCTGCTGCGGTACCTTGAGGATCATCAGCTAATTAGTGACCGCCAGTATGGCTTCCACCATGGTCGTTCGGCTGGTGACCTTCTAGCGTACCTCACACATCGCTGGGCGGAGGCTTTGGCCGTTAGCCTCAATATCGCTAAGGCATTTGACAGGGTCTGGCATAGGGCACTTCTATCGAAGCTACAATCTTATGGAATCCCCGAGGGACTCTGCAAATGGATTGCCAGCTTTCTGGATGGTCAAAGCATTACAGTCGTCGTTGATGGCTGTAGCCCCGAAACCAAAACCATTAACGCTGGTGTTCCTCAAGGCTCGGTGCTCTCCCCAACGCTGTTCATCCTGCATATCAATGACTTGTTGTGAATCACATTGCTATGCGGATGCCAGCACGGGTGAGGCGCGTTATACCAGCTATCAGTATGTCCCTCGGAGCGTGATACAGGAAAGACGAACACAACTTGTGTCGGAAGTCAAGGACTCTCTTGGGCGGGCCTCTAAATGGGGTGAATAAAACTTAGTTCGATTCAACCCCTCGAAGACACAAGTGTGCGCGTTTACTGCCAAGAAGAACCCTTTTATCATGGCGCCACAGTTCCAAGGAGTTACTCTCCGTAGTAAGTATTAAAAGTTACATGGTGACCCAGGTAGTTACATATAGGAGTATTATTTACTAACACAAGTTATTTATTAACACACGTTTTGATTGTATTCATAGTATATTTAGGTTAAGCTATTTATCTATAGGCTGTACTGCCTGAAAACAAAAGTATTAATAATTATTTTATTATTATGGAAATTATGTGTATAAAAGAACTCAACCTTTTGTTTGTTTTTTTAATAATTCAATGTTCTTTCTTTATCACAATAGATTCTTATTATACACAGTACTTGTATATCTATCACGTTCTATTACATTGCCCCATTCATAAGTAAGAAGAGTATGAACTCATAGATCATCTGTTGTTATTTTAGTTATGCTTCTATTTCTTTAGTATTTATTCTGAGTCCTATTGCGTATTAAGCGCCTACGACACTTGAATAGTGACTGTAAGTTGTCAAGTTATACTATTGCTATTGAATTATTGTCAGGCGTATACTACTTAAAAATTTAAGTGACTTTTAAATAGATTTGAAAGGTTTTCATTTAAATGTAAGTAGGTGCGGTTTATAGTAGATAACACGTACATTTATCTCAGATAGGAATCATCCATTAAAGTTGTGGATTTCAACCAATCTAAGCGTGGCCGTGCTAGGACGGATACGCTGTAGCACGGCCACTGAAATTTGTCTATAAGTCATGAAATAATGTGGTACTCTTATTTCTTTTTCTAGTACCAAAAGGTACATACACGTACAGTCTACTGCTATAACCATAACCTTATTTGGCATCGTGGCCGGGCCAGAACGGAACATACTTTCGTATGAAGTTAAAGCTCATACCTGGGGTTTTCCTTCTGTTGCTAACTGTAATTGTTATAGCTTGGTTCGTGCTGATAGGATCAAATATTAAGGCATTATAATAGACATATATCTAACCTGGAAATTCCAAATCAACCAATTACTATCGCGCTCTAGGAAATTAATATATGTATTTAAAAAGTTACATGTTACTTCACTGACTTCTCCACTTTAAAAATGGTATATTATGCAATTGTCCAGTCAATTCTGGGCTATTATATTACTGCTTGGGGTGGTACATATAAAAACCAGTATCTTACGATTGGAGAGAACCTAGAGATGTGTCCTAAAAGTCATGACTTGTAAACCTATTAGATTAGATTCCCTACATCTGAACTCTACGAACTTTGTGAAGTTATGAGAGTTTAACAGCTGTACATCTACCAGGTTATCTGCTGAGTACATACCGTAACTCCATACAATACAGAGTTTGTAAAATGATTAAACACTCCACTCCTATAGCCAGTCACCAGTTCTATTACTTAAGTCCGAAGCTTTACAATAAAATCAATAAAATATTTACTATGTATCCCATAACAACTTGCAAATTTAAGGTAAAACTCAGAAATTGTTTCCTGTCCCTATCCTTCACTCAATGTGAAGAATATTGGTGAGATAATAAAATAACTAATATTTATTTTACATATTTATGTATCTATATTTTTGTGGGCACATTGCTACTGTGTAACCTCAATATTTAAGATGTAGGTACTTACGACGATACTATTGAGATCGACTCAATTGTGCTGAATATTATTTAATACTTTTACTTAGTCATATATTTCTGTTTACATGAGTGAATATGTGTATGCTCACACATACTTAATATTATAATATAAATACTCTCAATATGATCAAATAAACAAGCATTCTGAACACGCAATTGTAGTTTTCACTACATAAATTTTTATTAATAATATATAATAAAGCATATTTTCAGAGGCGCTCATAGCCAGTTGCACTCACTGATTGGTAAACGATTAGCGAGGTTAAGCAACGTTGGGTGCGGTCAGTCTATAGATGGGTGACCACAGTGGTATTTCATCTGAGCGTCTCCGTGCTTCGGAAGGCACGTAAAAAGTCGGTCCCGGTTGTTGCCAAATTGACAGCAGTCGTTAAGCCATGTCAGAGGCCTACGGGCGGCTTAAACAACTCTTGACAACAGGTTGGCCACTAACCACACGAAAAGAAGAAGCATATTTTCACAGTATATACATATATATATATACATATATATCTCTTCAACCCACTCAAACGTACATGCCTCTTTTACACAAAAACACACACACATGATTACATACACATATAGGTACACATACTAGCACACACATACATTCAACACCATAACATTGCATGACTTTGATCTTTATTGTTATTTTTTTGTTTTTATTGTGTCCTGTATCATTAATTTAATTTCTGTTACCTTTGTTTTCTTTTCAATTTCCGCCATGTTCTCGGATGTGAGCGCCAATGGCTGCGTCACAGTTTAATACTATTGCAGCCATTAACGTACTTATAACGGGTGATTTTTTAAGAGGTATAGGATTTGATTTTCAAAAAAAACACAAAAAATTTGAAAAATTTAATGAAATCTTTATTGGAATCGATAGAACGATCAATATAATTTAATTTTTGAAGATGATTTCATGCAAATGCTGGCCGCGGCTCCGGTTTAGATGGCCCATTCGCAAGGCCCAAATTCGGCACACTCTCTCCAACATATCAGCCGGTATATCACGAATAAATGCTTCAATATTGGCTTCCAGTGCGTCAATCGTTGCTGGTTTATCCCTGTAGACATGAGCCTTAACATGGCCCCACAAGAAATAGTCCAAAGGCGTTAGATCACACGATCTAGGCGGCCAATTGACGGGCCCAAAACGTGAGATAAACTGTTCACCGAAGGCGGCTCTCAATTGGGCCATTGTTTCGCGTGCCGTGTGGCATGTGGCACCGTCTTGTTGAAACCACATGTCAGGCATGTCCAATTCTTCCATTTTGGGCAAAAAAAAATCGCCAATCATCACACGGTAGCGCTCGCCATTCACAGTAACGTTACGGCCATTGTCGTCTTTGAAAAAGTACGGCCCGATGATGCCACCGGCCCATAATCCACACCAAACAGTACATTTTTCGGGATGCAGTGGTAGCTCTTGCAATGCTTCTGGCTGGTCTTCACTCCAGATGCGGCAATTATGCTTATTGACATATCCATTCAACCAGAAATGAGCTTCGTCGCTGAACACAATTTTTCGATAAAAAATAGGATCTTCCTCCAACTTTGCCAATGCCCATTCACCAAATGTTAGACGTTGTGGGAGGTCGTGTGGCTTCAATTCTTGCACCAGCTGTATCTTGTAAGGTTTTACACCCAAATCCTTTCGCAAAATTTTCCACGTAGTGGAGTAACAGAGGCCCAATTGCTGCGAACGGCGGCGAATCGACATTTCACGGTCATCACTAACACTGGCGGATACAGCCGCAATATTTTCTTCGGTCCTCACTCTACGTATGCGTGTTCGTGGTTTAATGTCCAATAATGTAAACTGGGTTTGAAATTTAGTCACAAGCTTCCGAATAGCTGCCTCAGTAGGCCGACCAAACTGCCCATAAATTGGAAGAAGTGCGCGATGCACTCTCTTAACCGAGCATGCATTTTGATAGTAAAATTCAATAATTTGCAAGCGTTGTTCGTTCGTAAGTCGATTCATGGTTAAATTATAGACCAAACTGAACAAGTTTGACAATGACACAAGACACGATTCACGCGTGATCTGTCAAAAACAGTGTTGCCAAAAAGATACCAGCAAAAAAATCACCCGTTATTTTTGTACGTATATATTGGAAAATAAAAGTTATTATCTTTATTACTAACAATGTGACATACTTCTTCTAGTCTTCGAACACAGTCCTGCCGCAAGAACACGTGAGATGATTTGCTGAGACTATGCGGTAAGAAAAATGGATCTTTTCTGTGACAGGATGCAGGTCTTGGTGCGAGGTTAGCCATGCGACTTCGTAATCTCGCTGCGAGGTCGGCGATGTCAATAGTCTTGTAGTCGTCCGTTGGAGCTAGAAGTTGACCAGGTAGTCGAAGTTGTTCGCCGTAGATCAACTCTGCTGGTGACGCTTTGATGTCCGGTTTCCAGGCACTTCGTATACCTACAAGTACTATTGGAAGGACTTTAGTCCATTGTGATGCAGAGTGGCACATGATGGCTGCCTTCATTTGCCGATGCAGACGTTCTACCATGCCGTTCGCAGCAGGGTGATAAGCGGTCGTGCTGTAGTGGCGCGCAGCAACCAAGGCAGCGACAGCTCGGAAGAGATGCGACTGGAACTGCGTGCCTCGATCAGTTGTTATCTTCTGTGGACAACCGAATCTGGCGATCCAGCCGGACACCAACGCCATAGCGCAGGTCTCAGCTGTTATGTCTTTGATCGGGTACGCCTCAGGCCATCGGGTGAATCTGTCGATGACAGTGAAGCAGTATCTGTAATCATAAAAAATAGGTAACGGGCCGACGATATCAAGGTGGATATGGGAGAACCTTGATGTTGCAAGAGGAAATTGGGAAAGAGGAGCAAAGGTGTGACGTGTCACTTTACTGCCCTGACACTAGGCATTCTCGAGACCACTCTCTACATTGTTTGCGTATCCCTGGAAAGACGAAACTCTGTGCCACCAGTCGCACTGTAGCTGTGTTTCTGGGGTGACTCAGGTTGTGTAGCGCATCGAACGCTTGCCGACGGAATCTTGGCGTCATAAAGGGTCGTGGAGGTGTTACCGTAACGTCACAGTAGACCTCTATGTCTGTATCAGGTATTCTGACCTTTTCTAGCTTGAGGGAAGATCCAGTTTTTTAGCCTTGTTCAGGTTGTGGGTTCAGGATCTTTGTCCTGACTTCGTGCAAGCTCTTTATAATCTACACCTTTGCGAACACGTACCTCCTCTACTCGTGACAACGTATCCGCAACCACATTCTCGGAGCCAGGTATAAAGCGTATGTCTGTTGTATACTGTTCTATGTAGTCGAAATACCTATACTGCCCCGGTGAGCAGTTTTCTCTTGGTGTTGTGAAGGCGTATGTCAGTGGACGATGATCGGTAAAGACAACAAAGTTCCTAGGTTCGACCATGTGGCGAAAATACCGTATAGCTTCGTACACTGCTAGTAGCTCCCGGTCATAGGGACTGTACTTCGTCTCTGCGGAGTTCAGCTTCTTCGAAAAGAACCCTAGCGGCTCCCACTGGTCACCATTCCGTTGCTGTAGTACGGCTCCTATGGATACATCTGACGCATCTGTTGTCACAGAAAGCTCGGCGTTACGTAACGGATGAACCAAAAGTGTGGCCTGAGAAAGTTATGTCTTACATTTAGCAAAAGCTTCTAGCTGCGCTTGCGACATATGAACAGGCTGATTCTTAGTAGCCTTGCTCCCGTAGCGAGTATAGCGTTAAGCGGTGCTTGTGCTTTAGCTGCGTTCGGTATAAAACGCCTATAAAAATTCAGTATACCTAAGAACCTTCTTAATTCCTTCACCGTTCCTGGCACCGGAAACTCCTGGATAGCCTGTACCTTCGTGTCCAGTGGGCGGGTACCTGAAGCAGAGACGTCGTATCCCAAGAACGTCACCTTTGGCTGGCCCCAAACGCACTTAGCAGGGTTCACCAACACTCCATACTCTCGTAGTCGCTCTAGAAAACGTCGCAGGTGAATCTTGTGCTGATCTGGGGTGGGAGAAAAGCAGAGAATGTCATCAGAATATCCAAAGAAGAAGTCATCCATGAACCTCTGGAAGGTTTGAGCTGCGTTTCGAAGGCCAAAGGTCATGTACGGGAACTCGAATAAGCCGAATGGTGTGGTAATGGTCGTTTTGGGAACATGGGGCTCATAAATTGGCAATTGATGATAGGCTTTGATCAAATCAATTTTAGAGAAGATGGTGCTGCCGGGGAGTTGATGCGTGAAGTCCTGAATGTGCCTTATCAGGTACCTATCAGGAATAGTACGAGCATTGAGTGCGCGATAGTCGCCGCACGGTCTCCACCCATCGTCTTTATTCTTAACTAAATGCAGCAAGGCAGACCATGGGCTGTTCGACGGCTAGCCGTGCCATTGGCCATCCAGTCCTGAAACTTCTTTTTCACCTCCCTCAATCGATCGGGGTCTAATCTACTAGGTTTACTCGCCACAGGTGGACCAGGTGTAGTATTAATATAATGTACAGTTTTATGCTTTGGTTCACGTATAGTACCTGCAGGTCAGGTTACCTCCGGAAACTCGCGCAACAGCTTGTGAAATTCCGACTCGCCGGCGACAGTCTTTACGGACGCTACATCATCTGGTATCTTCTGAAACGTCGCAGGTACGGAGAGATATGTGGTGCCATCTATCAGTTTATGGTTGCGGCAGTCTATAATCAGATTATAAAAACTTAAGAAGTCTTCCTATAATCGGTTTTGATACATCAGCAATGGTAAAATTCCACGGGAACACACGACGAAGTCCAAAGTCCAAGTTAAGTTGTGTAGGACCGTATGTTTTTATGACTGTTCCGTTTGCAGCCGTAAGGCCATATTTCGTGCTCGAACAGGGTTTTCGAATTAAAGAACGTGGAAAGACACATAAATCGGAACCGGTATCAATAAGAAATACGAATTTTGAATGCCGGTCAGTTATAAACATACAGCCTGGATGGGTTCCGCAGTGGTAGGCCGCTACTTCCGACTGCCCATGGAGTTTTCCGACGACCACTGACAAGGTTGTCGGCATTTCTTTGCGCGCGGGCCATAAGTATAATGGAACCAACAATGAGGGTGCCCTTCGGGCGGCTGACGTGGCCGCGATGCGGATCTATTCCTAGCATTCCTTCTCCTACCCCCGCTACTAGAACGCTGGCGGGCACGTGTGTTATGCATCCCCTGCGTTGCACTAACTTGCTGTGTAAGTAAAGCCACTTGCCTGGTAAGTTCGGCGATTTGTAGTGCCATACCTTACATGGGGGTACGAGTAATTGATGCCGCTGCACTCGATACCTGCAACACGCTTGCAGGTGCAATTTCGTGAACCTTGTCCGCTAGGTCCGCCATCTTGTCCATTGGTAGGCCCGCTTGAGAGGCTACGATCGTTTGAACGTTGCTCGATAGCCGGCTAGACCACAGAGTTTTCAAAAATTCCTCGGGCACGGCTGGTCCTGCTAAGTGTTGCAGGTGCCTGAAAAACTGAGACGGTTTCCTATCACCCAATTCTTCAAGCATGAGTAACTGTTTTACCTTCCGCTCTTGCGAGGCCGACACCCGCTTGATAAGCTCCGCCTTTAATTTTTCATATTTATTTATCGCGGGTGGGTTGGTTATGATATCTTTCACTTCTGCTACGTAACGATGGTCTAACACACCGATAACGTGGTAAAACTTGGTGGAATCGGCAGTTATATTAGCGAGAGCGAACTGACCTTCCATTTGAGCAAACCACAATCCGGGTTCTTCGGGCCAAAAAGGGGGTGCACGTACTCCAACTGTTAGGGTTTCGAGCCCTAATCCGTCGCCTTATGGGTCAGTCATCTCGTTCCAATCACGTCGGGGTAACCAATTTGTAGTATAAAAGGCTTGAGATTTCAAACGCAACGCTATCAAGTTTTCAAAAGTTTATTATAAGCCACAGAGCACAGATGTACAGCTATAGTAAATACAGGAATACAGAAGAAAAAACGAAGAGTTAGGATGAAGATATGTGAAGTTATAGAATTGAACAGATAGTCTAGATTATACAAGATATACGTAAGAACTAGCGATTTTATCGGAAGACAATTGAACGTGTTTTAGCCGTCGGATCAGGTGAGGCACTGGCGAGCGCGACCGAACGTTAGCGGGGCGGCCGGCTCGCGCCGCGACCGATAGGTGCGCGGGCGCAGGCGGCGAGGTACACAACCGACGCGCTTGTTTATAGTGCAGCCCTTCATGCGACCAATATGTGTGCACGTTTTGCTAGAGCTGCCACAACGTAATCTTAAAATCATACATGCTAGTTCATTTTATGTTTAAAATCGTAACATACCGTAAAATAAGGAGAATTATTTTAAGCCACTGAAACTTTCCAAAGTCAGTTTTGTAAGCACGGTGGACGAAAACTTATGTGCTAGTCAGAACACTAGTCTGTTTTTTCAGTGATTTCAATGCTCTCTCACGAAGTTTCTTTTCCAAGTCCTCGTTATTCACTTTCCCTCCTCTTCCTCCTCCTCAGCCTCTTCACTGTCTTCAAGTCTTTAATTTTTTTTGGTCAGAGGAACACTGTTATAATAAAATCTAAAATTAATTAGTCTTAAGCCAATAGGACCCTACAAACTGTTTGAAACAGTTACTAGTTGTATTTTAATGATTTTTGTGAAGGTAGATATGCTACACAGTTTGTATTCTGTGAAGAGGACTTTTTGCTTCGTATTTATATTTTAACTAGCGACCCGCTTCGGCTATGCACGGGTAACCTTAACGAATTAAACATCTAAACCTTCCTCAAGAATCACTGTCTATTAGTGAAAACTGCATGAAAATCCGTTTAGTAGCTTTTGAGTTTATCGCGAACAGACAGACAGACGCAGCTGTGGACATTATTTTATTATATGTAGTGACAAGTGGACAATCTAGGTCAGGTCTAAATCGTTTTTATAAATATTGATATCCAAAACCTGCTGAATTAAGGAGAAAAACAACAATTAATAAATAACATTTTAATAACCGATTATTTCTACAAAACGCTAAAATTATATTTACACTTAATATGATGGCGAAATTCATTTACTTACAGTTTACTACTAGTACTGGCAGACTACTTAACTAAGCTATTATTTCTTCTGAACTACCTTCACCCTGAGTCTCGTTCAACTCTTTAAATTTTTCTTCAAAGAATTGATGCCTATGTACTAAAGCCAATCGAGGTTGTCTTAAACCAAAATTTTCATTTCCCAGTTTGCTATACTTCCTTTCTCCCTCTCGTCCCATCAATTCTCGCAGGGCTTGATTTCTTAATAAAAGTTTCTCATAAAATATTTTACCACTTTCAATATACTCGGGTCCAAGGCTACATAATTTCTTATCAGCTTCTGTTTCAAAATGAACTTCTGTCATATCCTTTAACAAAAAGTATGTTCCTACACCAAACGTACCCAGTATCATGTATAGTACGCTTCTTACCATTGTAGGTGCCGCGTAGAGGTTTAATCTTCTATTAAGAGCTTGCGCAAAATTGTAGACCATAAAGAGAGAAACAAATGGATATGCAGAATCATAAATAATTTTATTATTCTGCGTCATTAATATTTCTCTACATATTGCAAACTCTTGTACTTTTTCAGGCAGTATTAAAGCATCAGCCAGTTTTTCCCCGGAATCAGATGTCCAGTCCACTCTTTTCTGGTTTACCTATAAAGAGTAATAATAATTACGGGGCTTACAGTGTAGGTAACTATTTTAAGGTTTACCGGAGAGTTATAACGTTGAACGCATGTCATTGTATCAGCTACGTTATCTAAATGATGTAATTGAAATAAGCATGCGTATTTTGTTTTATTTGTCGACAGTTTTATATTGACCTAACACAAAAGATTGACCTGAGCGTATCTGAATAGTTCACTGCCGATATCCGAATTGTCTCAGGTGTTTGCTAGCGTGCAATACGTAACAACCATAGAAAAATCTTATAGTTATACGATTTTATGCGATGTACGTATATCACGAATAGATTACATTGCGATTTTTTTTGGTCATTAATTAATTAATAATAATAATATATGGTATATGTAATAATTATATTAATATATTAATGTTTCGTTACGTTTCTTACATCAATTTTATCGCATTCCACGTCAACTGTAATGCTATGTCTACATAGCAGCTGTCACCGAAAGCATTACGTGCTCTCCTAGACACGACACGACACACTAGTCAAGTTCTTTGCTCATTTTCGGAATCTTTAAAAAATCTTAGCGTCATTTTTGGTAGGTCAAGTGTTATTTGATCTGGCCATCAAAATCTAGACCTGGATATCGTTTCTTATTACGACTTACATAGGTACAAATGAAAGAACATTCACTTGGTCGCTGTCAGGCCACGCAGTTTAAAATACTGGTTTTGACAATAAGTCACTGGCAGGTTGTTACTATTTTATGCAAATATTATATTTTATGTATCGAGAACCTAGACGGTACTTGTAAATACTCTGTCTACGATCGACAACATATTCACTCGATGATTTTGTACGTTTTTAAATGTCGCGTAATATCAAAAGAGTCAATCGATAGCATCAAATCGATGTTAAATTACAAAAGTATAGCGAATTTAAACGCGGGAAATGTAAGAACGCACTTTGATGGTAGGTAGTAGTAACCTACAGCAGAAACCGTAGTGGCATTAAAAAAATTATTAATGACAATAGACAAATTACATAACTATGATTCCAACACAATGTATAGATAGTTGTGTTGCATGCATTGTGATAGTTTTGTGCAAAAGCTAAAAAAATAAATTTTAAACTATCCAAACATGGATTGTAGAGTCTGTAATCAGTGATTGTGTCATATATAGACAGAATATTTAGATCTTATTATTAATTGTGATAATAGGCAAGTATCTCTGGCAAGGATTTTTATGACCATTTTAATTTATATGTTCAAATTCAAAGGACATGGACAATAATTGTATTCCATTTACACGTACTTAGTAAATATACGGTAAAATAGAAATAGAAAAATGAATAATCACGTAGTTTGTAGCCTCTCTGAACTTGTCAGTTTTTATTTCAAAATAATAAGTAATGCAAGATGAATTCAAAGTAACGTTAGTCAACTTCTGCCATGATGAACCACAGATAAACCATAAATACGTTACGAACCATGCATAATATACTTGTAGACATGTGATAAGAAAAACGAATGCTTTAATTGGAACATTATATTCATACGAAACCGTCTTTATTGATATTTCTTACATTTAATAAAATATTATGTTGATGCTTAAATATATTTTTATATAATTTCACACAAAAAATAAAGAACAAATACTTATAACGGAACGAGTTTACTGGATTTACAGTACACCTTTTTGTAATACCTACATTTCTAGCAAATAAAGATTCTATTCTATTCTATTCTGGTTTGCGTTTGTGTTATAATCTTAAATCTATGTCAAATGTCAATGTAATGTCACAAATGCTTCGTTGCGTACCTACCTTTTGCGATTATTTTCTGATATTTACACCCTTGCTTATCACTACGGACTGATACCTTCTACCACTCGATTATCTGGCTATTAACACTGGACTGATTTGCATTGCGTTTCGGATTTGTTTTGTGGATATATAAGGTGCATCAATTGCGGAATAGCTTTGGAAAGGTTGCAGAGGCATCTCTTATCCTCATTTTCTGCAGACCTACAAACAAGACTTTCGCTTTGGATAAACAATACTTAAACTCAGATATGAAAAGATGGAGTAGAAAATCTTGAATCTGATTTATTTTTCTATTTATAATAGCATGCGATATCAACTTATAATGCATCTTATTTGCAGTTGCCACTGGATACATTTATTTGTCATCCATGCTTCTTATTATTAAATACCGAAGCTGGTGAACATGAGAGACTACTGGGGCATAACATGGTTTGCCCTGGTTGTGGAAAATCTGTGAGAAAAATAAGACACCATAATGTCAGAACAGGTTGTCCATTGCTGGCTGTCCTATTATCTCAAAATACTAATTATCTGGTAAGCATTTTGATTATCATTATTATTAATATCTATTAATTAAGTATTAATCTATAAAGAAATAGTAATGTAATATCTATTTATAATAATATTTATTTATTTTCTACCTTTAACATTTATATACTTGCCTAGTAGTAGGCAAGTAGGCATGTCTTAATATAGTACTGCTCATTATGGGGTGTGTGTCAGAAAACCTCCCCGTGGTACACCCTGGGCCCCAGCAACAATGCTTTTCATTGTTGCTGGCGCTAATATTCTGACAACCGGTGTCTCTTGCCGTCGCGTTTGGCACCGGAGGCGGGGGGATGGACGCTAGTCCCATCCCCAGGCCGGAGACCCTATCTTTGGGCCCGGCTCTCCCAGTACCGCTCTGCCTTAGAGTGGACATGGGAGCGCCTCTTTGACGGGTCCGGCGTGCAATCACCCTGCCGCTGAACAGACAACGGGGTCTCTTCTCGTCACTTTGACGATTCTTCCCCTCTGTTTGTCCCCCTTTTGTTTTTTGTCCCCTGTTTTGGTTTTGTCCTCCCCTTTTGGTTTTGCGTCCAGTTTTGTTTCTTGCCCCCTTTTTTTGTCCCGTTTTTGTTTTTGTTGTCCCCTCTTTTTTTGACTTTTGTCCCCGTTGTCACCATCTAGAACATATCGTAACTCCGTATTGTGCAGCGTCGTGGATTACGTCTCGCGGCTGCTGACGGGACCGAGGATCTAGGCTTCACCGCCTAGACTGCGAGGGAGTGGCCCTCTATGAAAACCACTCCGAATCTCAAGTTGCTACCGCACGGCGAGGAGATGGGTGGCTGATGGGTAGTTCAGTCACTAGTGCAATAGACTTGCCAATAGGCTTGCCCGGGTATCGGGATCTCTGACCGGGTCGACCTTTATTTCTCCCATACTCGTGGGTCTAATTATGGAACAAACAGTACAATCAATTTTAAAGAAGAAGGTAGTAAGAGAGAGTAGGTTGCACACGCCCAGTTCTGCGCGATCGGAACGAGATAATGAGTACGTGCCGTCGGAGCACGAAGTTGAAGTTGTGTCTTCGGACGCTACATCGGTGAGAACTCCGCGCAAACGGTCGCGGTCCGCACAGCAACTTGAGTAAGACAGCTCAAGCGAGGACGCGGTTTCGGTTCCGAAGTATTTATAGTTATTCCGAAGTAAGTATCCAGCACGGATGCGGTCGTCCGCCCACCCACGGCAGATACGTGGGTCTGGGCCAGGCGAAGGCCGAACTTGCCGCCGCATTGCGGAAGGCCGACGCTAAGCAGCGCACGTCCGACGAGAATAGCCAGCTGCGGCAGCCCAGAGTCGCCGCGGAACGAAAGCAGCCGTTGGTGGAACTGGATGCTGAAGACTTGCCGGTGACACAGCTGAAGACCCGGCTTAGCGACGCCTTGGAGGCAATCCGTCTGGTCTCCAAGAAATCGAAGGGACTGAAGGGGACGTGCCAGAAGGCCCGATCGATTGTGGCCATTCGGGACATTGCGGAGGCCGACTTCAGCCGATACAGCCAACGAAGAGGTGCAGAAGCTGCAGACAGAAAATGCTCGCTTGGCGAATGAAATATCTGAGCTCAAGAGACGCCAGGAGGCGTTCGAGATGAGGCATGACTGGGGCGCAAACAAGGCTGAATCGGACCTTGTGGCTCTCGTCCGATAGGAGCTCGCAGTTTCGTGCCAAACTGTTATGGAGGGCCGGCTGCTGCGCCCTCCATTAGCAACAGATCGGAGGGAGCCTCTCCCGCCTTCTTCCCCGACGTCTGCGCCGCTAACATATTACGCGGCCAAAGTAAGGGCCTCGCGGCCCCCAGCAGCTGTTCGAGCGGCCGTCACAAGTGTTCCTGCCAGTCAGAACGGCAGGAAAAGACAGCAGGCTAAGCGCGCACCTGTAGCTCCCAAGGAGCGCCCCGCCCCTCCTGTGGAACGACCAACTGCCACTGTACGCAAAGCCGACGACTGGGAGCTCGTCGGCAAAAAGAAGGAGGAGGCCAAAAAGCGGAAGAAGGCGGCTAAGAAGGCTAGGCAGGCGGCCAAAAAGGCGACGAGGAAGTTCCAGACCCCTTGTTTCACTGCAGTTGTTCTCACACTGCAGCCGACTGCCATCGAGCGAGGGACCACTTACGCGGAGCTCCTTAAGAAGGCGCGGACGGCGATCGACCCCAGTAAACTAGGAATAACGGCAGGCTTGCGGTGCCGGACTACTCAGACCGGTGCCCGCCTTGATCGAAGTGCCGGGAGTCACAAGCGGCGACCAAGCGGACCGTCTGGCGGAAAGTCTCCGCCAGATTTTCGAACTAAGAGGTCCGCGTCTCCAGGCCGCAAAAATGTATTGATTTACGTATTACGGGCCTGGACGACTCTATCGTTAAAGAAGAAGTCGTCGCCGCCGTCGCCAAGATCGGAGGGTGCCCTGTTGATCAAATCAAGTGTGGCGAAATTAAACAGGGCCGCGCCGGAATGGGGACAGCTATTATAAACTGTCCCGTGGCTGCCGCCAATAAACTGGCCGATGGCCGCCAAATATTAGTGGGTTGGGTGTCGGCGCAGGTCAAGACCTTGAAACCTAGGCCTGCCCGGTGCTATCGCTGCCTTTCGAGCGGCCATGTAGGAGTCAAATGCCTTTCGCAGGCTGACTGCACCGGCCGCTGTTTCCGCTGCGGCCAGCCTGGGCACATGGCCGCTACATGTGAGGCCCCGCCGCACTGTATTTTATGTGCGGCGGTGGGCAAACCAGCGAAGCACCGGGCGGGTGGCAAGGAGTGCGCCGCCACCCAGAAAAACTACCCCGTAAGTCGCCTGCCTCGTTGTCGGCAACAATAAGTATCGCCGCTCCCGCGGTTGGAGGGGCGGAGGTTAGTATGGAGACGTAATGCCTCCACGCCTCCGTCTCCTCCAAGGAAATTTAAACCACTGCGCCAGGGCTCAGGACTTCTGGATGGGAGGGATGCTCTGGAGAAGAACCTCCAGAGCATGGCGCAGTGGTCAATTCATGTCGCCGTCATAGCCGAGCCCTATTTTGTCCCTCTCAGGGCTGACTGGGTAGGGGTCCTCGATGGCTCGGTGGCGTTAATTTCGCCGGCCGCCGCCGGCACCCCGTCCTTCGAGAATATCGTCCGAGGACGGGGCTGCGTCGCAGCACTCGTAGGAGAAGCGATTGTGGTGGGCGGTTACTTCTCACCCAACTGACCTCTCGCCGACTTCGAGAAGTATCTCCTCGAACTGAACGTTGTCGTCGCTCCAAGCCACACTCGGCCCGTACTCTTTGTGGGGGACCTTATTGCCAAATCCTCGGCTTGGGGTTCCGCGACCACGGACGCAAGGGGTGAATTGCTCGAGGAGTGGGCCGTAGAAAACGGCCTGCTAGTCCTCAATCGTGGGTCAGTGCACACGTGCGTGCGTCAGCGGGGCGGCTCCGTCATCGATTGTTCTTTCGCTAGCCCCGCACTAGCACGCCGTGTCCAAGGCTGACGCGTCGTCGAGGAGGTGGAGACGTTGTAGGACCATCGTTATATACGGTTCGACATCTCCACACAGACCTCCGACCCCCCAGCCCCAAGGGCCCCGATTGGGAGCGATTTGCGTTGGGATTTAAAGAAGCTAAATCGGGAGGTCCTCCTGGAAGCCTCCATCTTTGAGGCCTGGGTGCCAGCACCGGCCAGGCCTGACAATGTCGGGATGGAGGCCGAGTGGTTCTGGGAGGCCATAACTCAAGTTTGTGATGCGGCGATGCCCAGAGTTCCTTTAATTGTAACAGCCAGGCGACGGGTGTACTGGTGGTCGGACCATATCGCCGACCTGCGCCATTCTTGCGTCTCCATTAAGCGGGCCAAAGATCAGGCCCGCCAAGAGCTGCTGGGGACTCTGGACCGTAATCCCTAGGGGCGTCCATACCTTATGGTAAGGGGAAAGCTTCGCCCCTGGGCGCCCCCTTGGCGCAGAGTCTCCAGCCACAGTTGGTGGAGGAGGTGGTGGCCGCTCTGTTTCCTTCACGGGCGGAGCACACTCCTCGGCAGATGGTTCCGCATGGCGTCCGGCGCCGACTTTGACGACGACGTGATTCCTGAAGTGATCCAGGTAGAGTTGCGAGGGGCGGTGTCGAGACCTCACTCGAAAAACACCGCCCAAGGGCCCGACGGCATTCCAGGTCTTGCATCGGCCCTGGTCCTTGAGGAGCTCGCGCCCCGACTCAAAGGGCTCCTCAGTGAGTGTCTAGTGCAGAGCCGGTTTCCGCGCCAGTGGAAGGTGGGGAAACTGGTCCTGATTAGGAAGGAAGGGCGCCCGGCGGATAGTCCGTCCGCCTACCGGCCCATTGTGTTGCTGGACGAGTTGGCTTAACTGTTTGAGTTTATTATCGCGGAGCGCCTCGTCCAGCATCTGTCTTCTGTGGGTCCGGAGCTGGCGCAGAACCAATATAGTTTCCGCCGCGGGCGCTCCACTATAGACACAGTGCAGCGTGTGAGGAGCATGGTGGAGGATGCGGTGTCCCGGGGCGAGGTCATCTTCGCGGTGTCTCTGGACATCGCGAATACCTTCAACAGCTTGCCCTGGAGTTGTATCAGTGCCAAGTTTCCATCGAGTGCCGACTAACCTCCGCCGCATAGTCGGGGCATGTCTTTCGGAGAGGGTAGTAGTCTACCCGGGTCACGACGGTTGGAGTCGGCGAAAGATGTCGTGCGGTGTTCCACAGGGATCAGTTCTGGGTCCGCTCCTGTGGAACATCGGTTACGACTGGGTGCTGCGAGGTGCGCTCCTCCGTGGCGTCGGTGTCATTTGTTACGCCGACGACATACTTGTCACAGCGAGGGGTAAGTCGCACCGGCCAGCGGCCATACTGGCGACTGCTGCGGTCGCACAAGTCGTTGGTCGTATCCGGCGGTTGGGCCTCGAGGTGGCCCTGTCCAAGTCCGAGGCCGTTTGTTTCCACGGCTACCTCCAGGGGCCTATATTATGGTAAGAAGGGTCCGCATCGGCGTCGAGTCAACCCTAAAGTATTTAGGTCACTCGCTCGACAGCCGATGGGATTTTATAGCTCATTTTCGTCGTTTGGTCCCCATTCTTCGCTCTCGCGCCTGCTGACCAACCTTGGGGATCCAAACACCTCCTGCCGCAGGCTCTACGAGTGGGGCGTGCGGTCCATGGCCCTGTATAGGGCCCCAGTTTGAGCGGACAGCCTGACAGCCCGAAACATTTCGGCGCTTCGTGCGCCACAGCGCGCCATGGCCGTCAGGTTGATAAGAGGTTACCGCACGATCTCGTTCGAGGCTGCGAGCCTCCTCGCCGGATCGATGCCATGGGACCTGCAAGCAGTGCTCCTGGCGTCGCTCAATCGTTGGCGCCAGGAGGCGCTAGCTCGGGGCGAAGGACCGGCTCTTCCCGCTCTCGAGGCGGCAAAGTCCGAGCTCCGCCAGGTCCTAGTTGCGAATTGGAAGGAGCGACTTGTGCACCCAAGTGCCGGGCACGCCACGATCGTGGCGGTAAGTCCTGTGTTTGAGGAGTGGCTGGAGAGGCGGCATGGCGCCCTCACCTTCCGGCTGACACAGGTATTGACTGGCCACGGTTGTTTTAGCCAGTTCCTGTGTCGTATACGCCGGCAAGAGACGCCCGGTTGTCACCACTGCGGCGACTGCCGCGACATTGTTGAGGACACGGCACTGCACACTGGCGGTTTGCCCCGCCTGGGCATCGCAGCGTCGTGAGTTGATCGCGACAGGCGGATTGGTTGTCCTCTCGCTCCCGGCCGTAGTTCAGTCTATGGTCCGGAGTGAGAGGTCGTGGAATGCCGTCGCCTCCTTCTGTTAGGAAGTGATTTCCATCAAGGAGGCGGCGGAGCGGGAGAGGGTGCACTTAAACCCTTTCCCCAACCACAGAGCCGGGAGACGGAGGGCGCGAGATGACCTCCAGCCACCCTGAGGTTTGACCTGGGGGTGGTGAGTTTTGTGGGCCTGCCCACCATCCGTTCAGCACCAGGTCCGAGAGGCGGCGTGCGTGTTCCCACGCGCGCCTCTGTGTCGAGTCCGTCTCCCCTCTAGGGGGGGGACATCCCTCTACTCTACACCAACCATTAAGGTTATAATAGGTGGAGCCGCCATACCTTCCAGTGCCCGAGAGCACCTTCCGGGACCAGTTATAGACAGGTCTTGTCCCCAAATCTCGACTCTCCACACTAACCTCAGAAATCCGGTTCTCGAAAGCGAGCTACCTCGTGCCCAAGTGACACTACCTATTCTCCAGATAGGTACCGGAGCAATAAAGTCGCTCACCAACCGCAACTCAGGGAGTTGCTAACGAAAACCTCGCTGAAGCCGACAGAGAAGCCGCCTCCCATATCTCCAGTATGGTACCGCAGCGGTGTAAGGCACGCTCACTTCCCAAAGTACGTCCGTACACCTATCCAAATAGGCCTACAAGCCGGGTGTGGCCCGAATCACTCCAGCTATGACCTGCTGAGCAGGCAAGCGGTCGATAGAACGCGCCTTTCGAGGCGCAGTGGGCTTTCTGACCCCGCAGTACCCTAGTCCAAAGGGGGAGATCTGTAGTTCTCCCCCCGAAACCCTATCTACTTGGGTCCAGTAGATAGGTATATTATAGAGTAAGTCCTTTGGATAGATCTCTTCGCGTAGTGGCCTGCCGTTTCATACGGCGCGGGCCGAAACCTCGGCGGGGTCGCGACCGCATGCGAAAATCATTCGCGCGACCCCGTCGATAACGGTTTTGTCGAGGAACACCGTGGTAGGTTTAGTCGATATTCCGGGAGGTACAATAACATTAAACTTGAAAATGTCAGTGATGTATACAAAAGATGTACTTGTTACTAAAACGTACAAACATAAGCTTTATCTGAGTTGATTCTAACCATGGTTTATTTTCAGCCCTCAAGCTAGTTACCCAAGCTAGTTAGTTGACCTCAGTCTCTTTAACACAAAATCTACATAATTGAAAGTGTAAGATATATTATAATGTAACAAAATATTTATATTTATTTCATCAACTAAATAAATAATTATTCATACTCTTCTGTTTCATTTTGTGTTTTTCTTACCTATTGGTTAAAACTATAAAAAATATATAAATGTTACCTGAGGCCTTAGTACAAGTTATAAAAGCATTAGTAGAGATTGGAGACGTTTGGCATTCGGCGTTATCGGCCCACTCCGAGCTCTTTACGAGTTTTAGTTGAATAAAAGCATTAGCTAGTTTTGAATGTACTTTATTAGTATTGTCTCATTTTTGAGACTAGTACCCAGTTTAATAAATGTTAATCAATATGATGTAAAAAAATCTCTATACAGATGGCCATTTCTTTGTTAAAATACTTTTCATAATATTGTTTGATATTTAAAAGCACCTTAAGTTTTTTTAGTAACAAATCTTATTTTGTACACTTATTGCCATCAACCTGATTAAAGGTTGAGTGAAACTATTTACGTCTAGTATATAGTAATGACAATGTGTCAATGTTCATAAATATAAAATACCTAAAATCATTGGTGTAAATTAAATTCTATAACTATACAGACGCCCATACAAAAATTGGCAATGTCCTTTGCTCTTAATTAGATTCAAAAAGTACCAAATTCAAATTACATTTATTTGTTATACACAGGTATAAAAGTAACAAAAAAATAAAAAGTGCCTTTCTATGCCTTGCCAATATTGGCATACAAATATTTACATATTAATAATAAAGTGTAAGTAAAATTAAAAACACAAATAATAAAAGATCTATAAAATAACAAAACTTAATCTAACAAATTAAAAGATATCAACATGTTTTTAAATTGTGTCATTAAGAAAGTCTGTGATTGAATAGTAACACTTTTCAGCCAACAATATTCTTAATTTCTTTCTAAAAAGGCTTATGCTTAATGTTTTTATTGTGTCTGGCAGTTTGTTAAATAATTTCGGGGCTAAACAAAAGACACTTTTCCACAAAAGCACAGTATTAACCTTACGAATACATAATTTGTTTTTACGTCTACTGCATATGGCAACATCTGATAAACTATTAAATAGATGCAGATTTTTTTTATATATAACACCTCTTCAAATATAAATAAAGATGAAAGCGTCAATATTTTATATTTAGTAAAATACAGTCTGCAGCTATCCATAATTTCAAGACCAGACATGGCTCCGACACATCTATTTTGAAATTTAAAAGCTGCAGAGTTGCCCCGGAAAAGAATGCCATATGTCTAAGAACCAATGCAACAATACCATGATAGGTAGTTAATAGCGCATTCTGTATTAACTACTTGAAATAGTTTTTGTAAAGCATAGCTGACCATAAGCATACCATACCTGAATGTCATCTTTCTCCAAATCCTCTAATGTCTTGTATGTAAAATTAACTGGAATACCAATAGCTGCCCCAAATTTTGAATTAAAGCTACCTGAAATCATACATGAATATTATGTGCGATTATATAGTAAGTGCATAATACATATATTTAACTGCCGTGTCTGTCTTGCTACTTCTGTGCTTAAGGTCTTTGGTTCTTATCAGCCTTCTTTTAACCTTTTGAACGCCAACGTCGGCTATACTCGACAGGCGCAAGCGTGCCCTGTGCGCCAACGTCGTCTATACTCGACAAAAAACAGGGCACAGAAATATACAAAATAAACATATTAAATCATTACTTTTCTGTATTTTATTGATCTAACTTAGAAATTGAATCCCCAATTATTACTTAATTGTACACAGCAAACAAAATTTGCATATTAGTTATTCAAATATTTGATAATAAAAACAATATATTAATATATCGATTTTCGGGCTTGGCGTACAGGACATGGAGCTGGCGTTATGACGTGGCGTTCAAAAGGTTAAGAATGCTCAATAGCTCCCTGATGTTAGAAATCTGTATGTCCAAAAATGTTTTGTCCTTGCAAAGCATGCAGCAGAACTCTCATCAGTCAGGAGTCATGACACACATGTGCTATTATCAGTCAGTCTCCATTGGATGGATTGGCCACCATGACTGAAATTTAGCCTGCATGTGCATGTTAAATATTAATATAATTTTCAATACAGATACATTTTAGATTAGATAAGCAAGTGTGCATCAGGTGTTACACAAGCATCACCACATTAGGTTTCATATTTAAAATTGTGCTATCTCTCCAAGACTGAAAAGACTGAAAACAAACTCCTTAACTCCCTGATAGCTCAGTATTGATATTTCAATCTAGAGTACATTGTTTTATTTATACTTGATCACTTAATATTTTCAGTTTTAATATGAAATAATTCTATGCAAGAAAAGTCACTCAATTTTATAAGACTGTAATTTCTATTTGCATAAGGATATAGTCATATCTATTTTTACTCATTTGGATTAAACCTTTGCTGATAAAGTGAGTGATAATAATATTACTACACCTCACTATTTAATGTGTACCCTTAAAAGTCAGAATTACATGCTGTGGGGTTGAACTCGAAACCTCTGTATGGCATTCAAATAGTGGGGTGACAAAGCTATCACTGCTAAAAAGTATTGGTAGTTTAATTTAGTATCCTTCACTCACCTGCATGAAACATATCATATCCAAAAACACTAAATGGTGCAACCAATTTCCGTTGAACCTCAGCTACATTCAGAATATTCAGGCATCTATTAACACGGTCTTTAAGTTCATTATTCAATTGGACTGGTTGACTATTGCTAAAAATCAATTTCTATATTAAGTATTTTGTTGTTTGTATGTATTAAATGTTACCTTCCTTCTCTGTAATACTCACTTGTAATAATGAACAAAGTCTTTATACTTTTCGAGAAAAAAGGTGTTCGGTGCGTATCTTGCGACTGTACATGCGACACCAGTACCTGTAATTAAAGCAAACGAAAAACGCCGGCCGGTCTCAGTTAAAAACCAAGATACTGGCTTCCGAGTCGTCATATTTCTTTATTATATATTTCGTTTTATTTATCAGTGTACTTTTTACGGCGTTCCTGCTCTGTTTTTAGATGGTTATAAGATTACAATTTTATTTTATTTGACATTTAAAATAGTTAGGTTATAAAAATGATGACCAGAAACTAATCAAACTAATGTCACGGATGTGAAATGAATGCCAGTCATTTAGTAACCGATTAGATACATAGCTGATGCTATGCTTATTAATTTATTTATCGTCCCATCCAGACTCTCCACGAGGCTACATGAGGGAACGCGAGTGCGAGAGTGAGGTGAGGACGGTGTGTTACCCAGTACCCTATATAGTATAAATTATCTATGGTGTGTCTTCCCTCGCCTTGCCTCGCTGTCGCTCCGCTTCGTATCGGTTTTTCGAGCGCGAGTCAAAGGACGCGAGGGGGCGAGGCGCACTCTGGGCTGAAAATCGACCTCCATAGACATAGAAATGAAAGTTGCTAGATGTTCGTTTTGTTGACGGATATGGCTTCTATTAGCTATTATACACATAACAATGTCATCTGAGCTAACTCCGCACAAAAATGAATTTATTATAAGGTTTTTTCGAAAAAAATGTATGGAGCTAGCATGAAAAATCTGAATATCTCTGAACTTGCAAGGAAAACCGTAATATCCTCAGAGATGGTTATAGGACTAATTATTTGTGATTTTTTGACATACTTCATATAACGGTACCTGCTGCAGAATTTTTTTTTTAAATCATCTTATTTTTAATTAATTTTTTTTAACATTAAACGATTTGTTTTGGTGTATAAGTAAAGAAACAACACGTTATATGCATATAATACTAAATCTTCGCCAGTTATTTGTTAAAATATCAAGAAAATTATTTTTGCCTAACATAGTATATATGTTTTAAAACAGTTAATTGGATACCATTACTGAACTTTGCATACAGGTAAACTACTGAATAATAAATTAGCCTTCTAATGAGTTCTGAATAAGAGATTAAGTGATTTGCAATGTCGCACAATGGTAACTACGGATTACACTAATTAAAATCTTACAGGTAAGTACATAAGTAACTTAAATAGTTAATTAGATATGTTACGAGTTCTAAGAAATATTTTCGACAACTGTCTAATGAGGTCGTTAACTAATGTTGGACTGAAATATAAAATGGTTAACATTTTGCATCATAATTTAGTTTATTCTAAGCTTTGTTACCCCTAACATATCACTGTGAAATTTTATAATGGAAAGTTTAAATACCAATTTAGACCTATTCGTTCTTCTAAAATGTAAGAGTACTTCATTTGATCATGAGGTATTGTTTAGTGAAGTTATATCCCGCCTAGACGTTTGTCTTTCCGTTGAAGATCAAGTGACTCTAAAAGAATTTTGTCGGAGTTTTGTACGAGCTGCATCACAAAGGTGGCAAAAATCTCACCGAATTCTTGATACTTTTAGAAAACAATACGAAATTTGGCTGCAAGCAACTATCGATTGGCCAAGTTGTATAAATTTAGTCGCTCAAGAACCAACTGTTGCTGAGGGATCAAGATCAATCTCTCCAGAACCCTCAACATCATACTCTGTTGGTACAATGACAAAGAGGTCACGAAAACCATTCGAAGATCTGGAAAGCAAACAGAAGAAGAGAAGATCTGATGAGCATAAAACTGACAATCCCAGTGAATTGGCATATACAGCAGCAGCGCGTTTTAAGGAAGAAGGTTGTGAGGATATCGCATCTGTAATCGAATATATGCTGAAACATCCTGAAGCAGCCTCTAAAATTAAGGAAACGCTTAAGCAACCGGTGAAAACTATCTTATTTACACCAGAAAAAGCACTTGGATTACTCCTTTCATTAAAATTATCAAAGTGGCAATACATCACTTTACGAGAGTCAGCTATTCGGGAAGGTAGAAAGGATATTTATCCATCCTACTATAAAGTGCAACAAACCAAGCTGGCATGCTATCCTCCGAAGCAATCAGTGTTAGTGACCGATTCATCGGCAAGAATAACCCTTCAAGCTTTACTCGACATTACGGTCAAAAGAATCCTCCAAAGTTTTCCTAACGATGATGTGCAAAATAAGGATTTAAATTGATATCTAAATGGGGTTTCGATGGTGCGTCAAACCAAAGCCGATACAAGCAGAAAATGGATAGCGATCAAGACGATTCAAGTATTTTCATGACTTCCTTGGTGCCACTAAAACTGACTGATGGAGACAATACTTTGTGGATGAACCCAAAACCATGCTCAGCAATGTATTGTCGTCCAGTTCAATTTACTTTTGTGAAGGAAAGCGAAGCAGTAGTCATCGAACACAAACGACGAATGGATGAAGAAATTAAGGCTCTCATTCCTACAGAGTGCAATAATAGAAACAGGGTGAATCATCACCTAATGATGACAATGATCGATGGTAAAGTCTGCACGTATTTGTCTCAAGCCAGATCAAGTTCATCATGCTATTTGTGTCTGGCAAAACCGACAGAAATGAACCGTTTGAGTGTAGTAACAGCAAAGACCGTATCTTCTGATATATACGGGTTTGGATTGTCATCTCTACACGCCCGTATAAATTGTATGGAATGTTTACTACATATTTCGTATAGACTAGATTTTAAAGAGTGGGCTGCGAGAGGTAACGAGCACAAAGAAATGCTAAGTAAGAGAAAAAAGATTATTCAAGACAAATTTAAAGACGAATTAAATCTATTGATTGACATTGTTAAACAAGGTTCCGAAACTACTAATGACGGCAACACTGCAAGAAAGTTTTTCAAATTTCCCCATAAAACTGCAGCCATTACTGGGTTGGACGAAGAACTAATAAGAAGATTTGCTGTGATTTTACAGGCAATAACTTCCGGGGAAAAAGTAGATATAATTAAATTTAAAGATTATGCCTTCAAAACAGCAGAGAGGTACGTGGAATTATATGACTGGTACTATATGTCATCAACCGTCCACAAATTACTTATACACGGGGCAGACATAATCGAGAAGAATGATGTTGTACCCATAGGAAGTCTCTCGGAAAAAGCATCCGAGTCTCGCAATAAAGATTTTAGGAGGTTTCGGGAACATCATTCGCAGAAAAAGAGCAGGCAAGATTCGAATCATGATATCCTTAATATGTTAGTTGTTTCTTCGGATCCTTTTATAAATGTACAAAGGTCCAAGTTAGATGCCAAGAAAAAGGAGGATTTATTTCCTGAAACCCTCAATTTAATTCAGTTTCAAGAAACTGACTTTGAGTTTCTAGGCAATCTAGATTCTGATTCAGAAATCGACGAGAGTGATAAGGAAAACTAGAAACTTTTTGTGCTTTTAATTATAATTCTATTCAATGTAATTTTTTCATGATCTTTCGTTATTTAGCTTTGGTACGTAACTATGTTTTGCAATTGATTTATTTTTAAATATTTTATATTACTATTCTTGTACCTATTTATATTTTTGCATACTTTTGTACCTATGTTTTGTTTTATATAAATTTTATCAACTATTAAAAAATACCTTTTTAATTTATTTTTCTTTTTATTTAATGCCTATTATTAGCGTTAATAAAATAACTAACTTATCGATTGATCTTTACTTTGACATTAGTAGAATTTAATGATTTAAAAAAATACCTTCATTTAGACATAATAATGAAATAATTAGACAGTTGTCGAAAATATTTCTTAGAACTCGTAACATATCTAATTAACTATTTAAGTTACTTATGTACTTACCTGTAAGAATTTAATTAGTGTACTCCGTAGTTACCATTGTGCGATATTGCAAATCACTTAATCTCTTATTCAGAACTCATTAGAAGGCTAATTTAATATTCAGTGGTTTACCTGTATGCAAAGTTTAGTAATGGTATCCAATTACCTGTTTTAAAACATATATACTATGTAAGGCAAAAATAATTTTCTTGATATTTTAACAAATAACTGGCGAAGATTTAGTATTATATGCATATAACGTGTTGTTTCTTTACTTTTACAATAAAACAAATCGTTTAATGTTAAAAAAAATTAATTAAAAATTAGATGATTTTTAAAAAAAATTCTGCAGCAGGTACCGTTATATGAAGTATGTCAAAAAATCACAAATAATTAGTCCTATAACCATCTCTGAGGATATTACGGTTTTCCTTGCAAGTTCAGAGATATTCAGATTTTTCATGCTAGCTCCATACATTTTTTTCGAAAAAACCTTATAATAAATTCATTTCTGTGCGGAGTTAGCTCAGACGACATTGTTATGTGTATAATAGCTAATAGAAGCCATATCTGTCAACAAAACGAACATCTAGCAACTTTCATTTCTATGTCTATGGAGGTCGATTTTCAGCCCACAGTGAGGCGAGACAATCAACCACACACCACACTCTCGCGCTCGATCACTTTGTTGTCGACTGCTGCAGAGTAAGAACGGGCATGTTTTCATCATAGCGACGGAGTGGAGTAACGATTTGGGTTGGCTTTAGAAACGGGCCGATCGAAACAGGGGTTGGTGCTGGTTGAAATATGTTGGGGGTGGGTTTTTGATGACACCAACCTAATTTGTTTCGTCTTATTTTGATAAAATGTGATACAAAGATCTATTTTTAATTATTTATATATGTAACAAAACATTTATTGTAAAATGATCATTTTATTTCACCAAATTTGGTAAAAGATATTATTTTACGTGAAACGAAACGTAACTTTTGTCGCGCCAGAAAAAAATACTATTTTTAATACCTACTTTTCACTTTCTTTTCAAAGTTAAAGTGCTCTTAAAAATTGACCACTGAATTGACCCACTCCTTAGCCTACCCCGACTCTCCCCAGTACTTTATGCCCTACCCCTAGAGTGGTTATAAAAAGCCAGAGGCGCGGAGGGAGGGCAGCCTCCGCCAGCTGTAACAAAACGGATGCTTGCGCTTTGTTACGAAATGGCGTAGAGGCTGCACATCCCGCAGCGCCGGAGACTTCCCAGTTGTAAGTTGCTTCCAAAACAACAGATTTTATGCAAGTCAGAATATAAAATATCACAATTTTGAGGTTATGTATGAACAATTTTCAATTTTTTTTTTGCGAACTATACATTTGCGCGCGATGGGGTTAATTGGGGGAGGTTTAACACTCTCCCCTCCCGCCCCCTCAAACACTCTCAACCCTTAATTAAATCGGCCCGTTTCTAAAGCAATCCCAAAATAAAGTGAATGACGCGTGGGATCGGTTATGCAGAGAATTATAATAATATAGGTTTGTACCTAGCTAACTATTTTTACCTAACTAATACATTTTTTATACAGGGTGTCCAAGAACCTGGCGTCCAACTGGATTCCCACGATGCCCCAAGTTCTAACAGTACTCAGAAAAATATTTTAAAAAATCCACCCCATGTACTTACAGAATTATACTGATTTCAAAAAAAAAGGGGAAATGAGCACCCTGTGACATACTTTTGAATGCTGTGACTGCTAATGCTGATAATTTCGATATTTCTTGGAGGTTTTGTAATCTAGGGTATTGCTGTGTCTAAATAGAATGTAAAAATAAAGTACTTATTGTACCATTTTAAAATAAAATATTATTTTAACTAAAGGTGATATGGAAAACTATTGAATTTCGCAACTTTGACCGACTGTAGTGTAAAAAAAATGTACCAAAATAGTATGGCAAGTGACGTCAAATTTTGACGCGTTTATTCCTCTTTTTAAAAAGGTATAATACTTACACATTAATTTGAAAAAAAAAAATTTTGATAATATTTTTACTCAACAACCCAATTTTTACGATGTCTTACAGAATTCTTAGAAAGAAAAATTTACGACGAATTGAATCTAACCTCTAAAGAATTACTGTTGTATGCTCATAAAAATAACAACAGGCCTCTCAAAAAACAGGTTAGACCGTAAGGGACGGTATGTGCATGCATCTCACCATAGTGATTCGTTATTACAACAGGAGGGAGCAAGACAGAAACTATCTTTGCGATTTGCTGGTTCTTCTTTATGGTACCCCATTATTCAGGTAAGAGTGAGGGAGAAAAAGGTTAGAGGTGCGAGTGAGATAGATAGTGACGCTATCTGGGATCGTGCTATTTAGGATAACAGTACGGTCAGTACGCGTCACTGCCTCCTGCCGTTACTACGCACCTCTCTCTTATTGTTACCATTGATCACGTACTACGATTTAAAGCTTTGTTTATTGGACTCGATTACTCTTTGTGCTCTGGACTTTGAAACGAACTCTTTACGACGACCTTTGCCTGTGTTTGGACAGTTTGTGTTTTGTGTGTGCTACCATGGCGACCTACACTCCGCAAGAATACGCAAATATGCACTACATTTATGGAGAATGTAGAGGTAATGGACGAGCTGCAGCGAGACTTTACAGAGAAAGGTATCCGAGGGCTACGCGATATCCCGACCATCGAGTTTTCATTAATGTGCACAGATCACTATGTGACGGGCGGTTCCCCAATCAAGTAGCTGGTGAAGGACGACCCGTAAATGACTTCATACGCGATGAAGTTTTAGAGGCGGTGTCGGCAAATCCAAGCATCTCTGTGCGAGGAATAGAAGCTGATACGGGGATACCGAAGAGCACAGCACACAGTATTCTCCAAAAAGAAGAATATCATCCGTACCACGTACAGCGAGTGCAAAGTCTTTTACCTCGAGACTATCCGAGCCGAGTCGCGTTTTGTGAAACAATCCTGCAAAAACATCGAGAAGACGAAAACTTTATCGACAAAATTTTGTGGTCAGATGAATCTACATTTAAGAAGGATGGCTACATGAACCTACACAACTTGCACGAGTGGCATGTGGAAAATCCGCACTTGATGCGAGAAGATAGATCCCAGTACCGGTTCAAAGTGAACATGTGGACCGGTATTCTCTGTGGGAATATTATTGGTCCATTTGAGATGCCCGAGAATTTGACTGGCGAATCATATTTAAATTTTCTTCAAAATGATTTGCCAAACTTACTAGAAGAGACCCCACCAGATATGTGGTTCCAACACGACGGCTGTCCAGCACATTTTCGCGTATCCGTTAGAGAGTTTTTGGACGAGCAATACCCGAACAGGTGGATTGGGCGATCAGGAACAATCCCGTGGCCAGCCCGCTCACCTGACTTAAAACCGCTGGATTTTTTTTTCTGGGGAACTATGAAGGAGCTCGTTTATGCGAAGCCCATTAATGACATCGCTGACCTTCGTGAGAAGATAACACAAGCAGTGCAGGTGATACGTCAAAAAAGTTACTCGCGAAACATAAAGCGGTCCTTTTTAAGGAGAGTGAGAGCTTGTATTGCCGCGGGTGGTCAACATTTTGAACATTTATTGTAATAAAATATCTTTAAACTAACATTCTTTGCTTTTATTCTACTGGGAACCCATCTACCTGTGTGTATTTCCTTCTTGCTCACTCTTGGAACCGAAGTAAATAATAGTAGTAACATAACAGTTTCTAAGATAAGAAAGGGTCCGACAGTTACCGTTAGTAGGTAGGCACTTCGTAAAAATTGGGTTGTTGAGTAAAAATATTATCAAAATTTTTTTTTTCAAATTAATGTGTAAGTATTATACCTTTTTAAAAAGAGGAATAAACGCGTCAAAATTTGACGTCACTTGCCATACTATTTTGGTACATTTTTTTTACACTACAGTCGGTCAAAGTTGCGAAATTCAATAGTTTTCCATATCACCTTTAGTTAAAATAATATTTTATTTTAAAATGGTACAATAAGTACTTTATTTTTACATTCTATTTAGACACAGCAATACCCTAGATTACAAAACCTCCAAGAAATATCGAAATTATCAGCATTAGCAGTCACAGCATTCAAAAGTATGTCACAGGGTGCTCATTTCCCCTTTTTTTTTGAAATCAGTATAATTCTGTAAGTACATGGGGTGGATTTTTTAAAATATTTTTCTGAGTACTGTTAGAACTTGGGGCATCGTGGGAATCCAGTTGGACGCCAGGTTCTTGGACACCCTGTATATTGGTGGTATATAGGAGTCAAAGAACAAAAAAATTTCATTAATGGCAGCTTTTAGAGGGCACCTGAGAAAGAAAAAAGCTTCTATTAAATCAGGTACCGGTATATGTGATATTTATAAACATATAGTTTTTATACAAACTGAAAGCTTTTTGGGTGACATCAATGAAAGTTTGCCTACAATAAACTCGAAGAGACAGGTATGTAAAATAAAAAAAATGAAAATGAAAATGAAAAAGTTTATTTACCAACATAAACATACAGTACACAAACAATTAAATTATTTAAATAGAGGTGGTAAAATAGGCATCTGCGTCAGCTATTGTTGCAGTTTTACTGCAACGCTGGTATTTAAAAAACACATGTTTTTGTTAAATTAAGTAGGTATTTTAGTTTATTTTGACGGAATTATTTAAATCTATTGGATATATGAGTTTGTACAGAAATATGAAGTAAACTCTTCTCTTATCTGAGTTGCATTTTCTGTTGCTCTGCGTGGTATTTGATCCAGATGCTGCAGGGCACCATCATTAATCATCCGGCATGCGGTAGTAAAAATCTCGTAACGAACTACAGGCCCATCTCACTGTTACCTTCTTTCTCCAAAATACTGAAAAATTATTAATAAAAGACTAGTATCATATATTGAAAAGAAATCCCTCTTCTCCGACATGCAATTCGGTTTTAGACTAAGTTATCAACAGCAGACGCAGTACATAATTTAACCAACTATATCTCAGAGGAACTTGGGAAGAGTAAGCAGGTAATTGGCATTTTCCTTGATCTGGCGAAGGCATTTCAAACCGTATCTGATCCTATGCTTCTAATAAAATTGGAGGTACTAGGAATCAGGGGCACACAGTTTTAGCTTCTCACAGACTATCTACAAGATAGGTACCAATGTATCAAGATAGATAACGTCGTCAGTGCCAACTTGAAATTACCCCAAATCGGTATTCAAGGAAGCGTCCTCGGAGGTACCCTCTTTCTGGTGTACATTAACGATCTCTGTAATCTAAGTCTACATCATGGAAAATTGTTTCATACGCAGATGATACCGCGCTCCTTTTTTCCGCTGACACCATTGCGGAAGTCTATGAATATGCACAATGCGGTTTTAATATAGTAAACAAATGGCTTCAATATAACCTGCTCACCTTAAATACTGAAAAAACAAAATTTATTAAATTTTGTTTTTTCAGTATGTAAAGGTGAGAGTAAACTCATTAATTTATATGCTCTTTAACGCGTTACCAGCCGGCGGGCAGAAGCCAGGTCCGTAGCTGGTAACCGTTAGGGTTATAATGAAACACGCAGACTGACACCTATCTTATATCCCATTTATTAGTCATGCAAGTAACGCTAACACTAATGTGTACAATAAACATTTTCACCAATCAGCGACAAGTAAACAAAAATCTAACATTTACGAATGATTTCTTGGAAATCTGTTCGCGAGTATAAAAGTAGTGCCACGTATAAAAAGCAGAGGGAAGCTTCGCGCGTCACCAGTTCGAAAGATGATATCGTCGCGGCTAGACGTAGGATGCTCCGTTCGATCGCCTTCGCGCGTCGCTTGGTTTCGGCGTGGCTAGTTGTACGATGCTCCGTACGATTCCAGGTTTCTCGTAAAGTTATATGTTGCCTGTGCGTATATACATACGCCACATCACTCCCGCCTAAGCGAAGCGTACGTTTTGTTTCACCGCGCGGCCGGATCTTGTGACGTACGAATTTCGCGGTGAAGGTGATGACTGTGATGAGGCTGTCCGCATTGGTGTGGGTGATGTGTCTGGGGCTGGCGTGTTTGTTAATGTTGTGTTTTCTGGCGAGTCTTCCTCGTTGAGTAGATGGGCTGGCTTCAATCTGTCGATTGAAATTACTGCGGTGCGAAGCGGAAGTTGCACTGTGAAGTGCTTGCCCTTGGTACTGCGTTGAAGTACTTGATATGGTCCGTTGTATGGTGGTACGAGAGGTCTGCGCACGATGTCGTTGCGCACAAACACATGCGTACATGTCCCGAGGTCTTTGTGTATGAATGTATTTGACCTTGACGCTTGCCTTGTTGATGTTGGTGATAATGACGACATTGTTTCAGTCAGCTGACGGACAAATTTCGCATCTTCAATGTTCGGCTTGGTAGGCGCGAAGAAATCAGATGGGACGCGTAACGTACATCTGTATGTCATCAGGGCCGGGCTGACGGTTGAGTCTTCACGTAGAGCGGTGCGAAGTCCTAGTAACACTGTAGGTAATTCATTGATCCATCTGTTATCGGTTGGTCTTGCCGTCAGTGCCGCTTTCAGAGATCGATGCCATCGTTCGATTTTTCCATTAGCTTGCTGGTGAAATGCAGTAGTACGTATTCGAGTGACGCCTATTTTCTTCATTAAAGCTTGAAATAAAGACGATTCGAACTGTCTCTCTTGGTCTGTAGTAAGTCGTAGAGGACATCCAAACCGCGATATCCATCCCTCGTACACGGCCTTCGCGACCGTTTCGGCGGTAACGTCACGAGTAGGTATTACCTCTGGCCAGTTAGTGCAGCGGTCAATCATAGTAACTAGTAGCTATAGTCATCTGATGGTGGGAGTGGCCCAACTATGTCCACGTGCAGGTGTTCAAAACGAGATGATTGTCGAAACTCACCGAGCGGGCTACTGACGTGTCGATGAACTTTCGCTCGTTGACAGCTGATGCACGCCTTGGCCCATATACCTACGTCTTTGTTTATAGATGGCCAGAAAAACTTTGTCGTCATTATTCTTCTTGTTGTACGAACGCCGGCGTGACTTAGTTCGTGTTGTGCTTTGAAGGCTGCGACACGATAAGGCAATGGTAGGTATGGTCGAATGTTCGCTGTCGATGTTTTGCACCAAATAGGCCGTTTGACTCCCGGTAGGTTTATGCGGGAAAACTTGAGTCTGGGGTTATTCATGCAATCACGTAGCTCGGCGTCCGTTTCTTGTTCTTGAGATAACTTATCGTAGTCCATCGTTGCGTTGAGTAGTTCGATTTCTGCGATACGTGATAACGCGTCAGCGGCTTCGTTCTTATCACCGTTAATGTATTTGATGTTAGTGCAGTATTGGCTTATGAAATGCAATTGTAGTTCTCGACGCGGTGTGTCAGTGCTACTTGGCGTTCTTGTTAGAGCGTACGTCAATGGTTTGTGATCCGTACATATGGTGAGTTCGTTGCCCTCTATCAGTCGGCGTAGGTTTTTAACAGCTGTATACATTTCTAGAAGTTCGCGATCGTATACACTGTATCTTCTCTGCGTCTCGCTCATTGTTTTTGAGTAAAAGGCGAGTGGTTTCCACACGTTGTCTATTTTCTGTTGTAGGACTGCGCCGAGGCTAGTGTCAGACGCGTCGGTGAGTAAGCATAACGGAGCGTTAGGTATCGGGTGAGATAATATAGTAGCCTCGAGAATGCTTTGTCGGCATTGTTCGAAGGCTGTTTCAGCTTCATGTGTCCATTGTATAGGTGTTTTGTCGTTTTTCTTGCTATTGCGTAAATACTTGTTTAGTAAAGTTTGATATTCGGCTTGATGGGGTAGGCAGCTACGGTAGAAGTTGATCATGCCTAAAAATCTTCTTAACTCTTGCACTGTAGTTGGTTTGGGAAACGTAAGTATGGCTTGAATGCGTTCTTCTGTGGGTTTGATTCCGTCCGGTGTAACTTCATAACCGAAGAACTATATCTTGTCTTTGCCGAACTCACATTTATCGATGTTTAGAGTGACGCCGTAGTTGTCGAATCGTTCGAGAACTTTTTGTAAGTGACGCTTGTGATCCTCTGGGTTTTCTGAGTGCACTAGTAAATCATCGACGAAACAGAATACGTTGTCGTCGAGCCCTCGTAGTACTTCGTGCATGAAACGTTGAAATGTTTGGCCGGAGTTGCGTAAGCCGAACGTCATACAGTTGAACTCGAAGAGACCGAAGGGAATTATTATGGCAGTCTTCGCAGCATCTTCTTTTTCAGTAGGTATCCAGAAGTACGCCATTTTGAGATCTAGTTTAGAAAAGATTTTTTCCCATGTAGCTGGTACGTAAAATCTTGAATTCTCGGAATAGGGTAGCGATCGGGTACTGTAACAGCGTTCAATCTTCTATAGTCGCCACACACGCGTAGCGAACCATCCTTTTTCTTAACGACGTGAAGCGGGCTGGCCCATGGACTGTTTGACGGTTTACAGATTCCCATCTCTATCATCTTCTCAAATTCTAGCTTCGCAGCTTTGTATTTATCGGGCGGCAAGGGGCGCGGCCTTGAAAAGATTGGTTGGCCTGTTGTTTCTATGCGATGAGTCACGTTGTGCTTAGTCGGAGTTTTGACTGACATGGGGCGCAGTACGTCGGGATATTCTTTCAAGATGTCGTGATAGGGGTGATGGTGGCTGATAACGTATACGGCTTCCTCGGTGCTATGTATTTTGATGGTGTGAAAGCTAAGGTCGGTAATGCGGTCGATGAGTTTTCTTTGAAGTAGATCGACAAGTAATTTGTGCTTCGCTAAGAAATCTGCGCCTAGTATTGATGTTTTCACGTCGGCCACGGTAAATGTCTATCTAAAGCTTCTGCGTAGACCTAGGTTGAGTTCGAGTGTGCGCTCACCGTAGGTACGTATCTCTGTACCGTTCGCAGCAAACAGTTTATAGGTACTTTCAATCGGCTTCACGTGTTTCTTATTTCTTGCGGCTAATACGGATATGTCGGCACCCGTGTCGACTAGAAACTTCTCTCTGTTGTTAAGATCGATAACGCAGAGGCGGTATTTTCTAGTTTTCCTGCTTCTTTTTTGCGCACGGTGATTCGCATCTACGGGCTTCATCTCCATAGCGCAGGTGGTAATAACACAGCCAGTCGGGATCGCCGGGTTTGCGGTTTGAGCGGGCACGGTATCTCGAGTTCGATCGCGATCGGTTGTTGCTATGCGAACGAGTGGCGCCATAGCGATACGACGCATGTTGTTGATTGGTTCGAATCTCGGCGATCTCCAGCGTCAGTTTTTCTATTTGTTTATATAATATGTCGAACTGTAGATTTTCTGTAGTTGGGCAATGTAAACACGACGGGCTCGATGTGTGCGCCGGCGTAGGGGTTGTAGTGTGGACTGCGGTGACTGTTGCGGGTTCGAAATGTTCAACCATCTGTCGGCCATCACAGCTAAACATTCTAGTGACGATTTGGTGTTCACGGATAGTGCGGCGCGGACTTGTGCGGGTAATTGGTTGAGCCACATAACTTTTAGAGCTTCGTCGGTTAGTAATTTACCGCTTAAATCGCGCATCTTACGTAATAACTGGCTAGGTTTCATGTCGCCGAGTTCTAGGCCGCTGAGTAATTTCTGTAGCTGACGATGGTCTGATTCTTGGTACGTCGATATCAGTCTGTTCTTTAGCGTAATGTACTTGTTGGTCGATGGCGGGTTTAATATGATGTCGCCGATTTGTTCGAGGTCGCTACAGCCTAGCAACGGGACGACGAGGTTGAATTTCTGTTCTTCTCCCATCTTGCTGGCGGCGACGGCGGCTTCAAACTGTGCGAACCACAGTCGTGGGTTTTGACGCCAGAATGGTGGTAGACATGCAGGCAGTGAGATTGTAGCGACATAACCGTGGAGAGGGGTCGTTACTTGCTTGTCGGTGAATTCTTCAGCTTTTTCTTGTGCCATGACGATAAGGTAGCGTGTTCGTACGTCTAGATTTGGCCGAAAACCAACAGATGTTGGGTTTCGGTTCAGTGAACCGATATTACAACAGCACTAGAACGATGAGAGGTCAGGGGTCACCAATTTAACGCGTTACCAGCCGGCGGGCAGAAACCAGGTCCGTAGCTGGTAACCGTTAGGGTTATAATGAAACACGCAGACTGATTCAACTGAGAATATATTAACAATTTTTCACCTATCTTATATCCCATTTATTAGTCATGCAAGTAACGCTAACACTAATGTGTACAATAAACATTTTCACCAATCAGCGACAAGTAAACAAAAATCTAACATTTACGAATGATTTCTTGGAAATCTGTTCGCGAGTATAAAAGTAGTGCCACGTATAAAAAGCAGAGGGAAGCTTCGCGCGTCACCAGTTCGAAAGATGATATCGTCGCGGCTAGACGTAGGATGCTCCGTTCGATCGCCTTCGCGCGTCGCTTGGTTTCGGCGTGGCTAGTTGTACGATGCTCCGTACGATTCCAGGTTTCTCGTAAAGTTATATGTTGCCTGTGCGTATACAGGGTGTCCAAGAACCTGGCGTCCAACTGGATTCCCACGATGCCCCAAGTTCTAACAGTACTCAGAAAAATATTTTAAAAAATCCACCCCATGTACTTACAGAATTATACTGATTTCAAAAAAAAAGGGGAAATGAGCACCCTGTGACATACTTTTGAATGCTGTGACTGCTAATGCTGATAATTTCGATATTTCTTGGAGGTTTTGTAATCTAGGGTATTGCTGTGTCTAAATAGAATGTAAAAATAAAGTACTTATTGTACCATTTTAAAATAAAATATTATTTTAACTAAAGGTGATATGGAAAACTATTGAATTTCGCAACTTTGACCGACTGTAGTGTAAAAAAAATGTACCAAAATAGTATGGCAAGTGACGTCAAATTTTGACGCGTTTATTCCTCTTTTTAAAAAGGTATAATACTTACACATTAATTTGAAAAAAAAAATTTTGATAATATTTTTACTCAACAACCCAATTTTTACGAAGTGCCTACCTACTAACGGTAACTGTCGGACCCTTTCTTATCTTAGAAACTGTTATGTTACTACTATTATTTACTTCGGTTCCAAGAGTGAGCAAGAAGGAAATACACACAGGTAGATGGGTTCCCAGTAGAATAAAAGCAAAGAATGTTAGTTTAAAGATATTTTATTACAATAAATGTTCAAAATGTTGACCACCCGCGGCAATACAAGCTCTCACTCTCCTTAAAAAGGACCGCTTTATGTTTCGCGAGTAACTTTTTTGACGTATCACCTGCACTGCTTGTGTTATCTTCTCACGAAGGTCAGCGATGTCATTAATGGGCTTCGCATAAACGAGCTCCTTCATAGTTCCCCAGAAAAAAAAATCCAGCGGATTTAAGTCAGGTGAGCGGGCTGGCCACGGGATTGTTCCTGATCGCCCAATCCACCTGTTCGGGTATTGCTCGTCCAAAAACTCTCTAACGGATACGCGAAAATGTGCTGGACAGCCGTCGTGTTGGAACCACATATCTGGTGGGGTCTCTTCTAGTAAGTTTGGCAAATCATTTTGAAGAAAATTTAAATATGATTCGCCAGTCAAATTCTCGGGCATCTCAAATGGACCAATAATATTCCCACAGAGAATACCGGTCCACATGTTCACTTTGAACCGGTACTGGGATCTATCTTCTCGCATCAAGTGCGGATTTTCCACATGCCACTCGTGCAAGTTGTGTAGGTTCATGTAGCCATCCTTCTTAAATGTAGATTCATCTGACCACAAAATTTTGTCGATAAAGTTTTCGTCTTCTCGATGTTTTTGCAGGATTGTTTCACAAAACGCGACTCGGCTCGGATAGTCTCGAGGTAAAAGACTTTGCACTCGCTGTACGTGGTACGGATGATATTCTTCTTTTTGGAGAATACTGTGTGCTGTGCTCTTCGGTATCCCCGTATCAGCTTCTATTCCTCGCACAGAGATGCTTGGATTTGCCGACACCGCCTCTAAAACTTCATCGCGTATGAAGTCATTTACGGGTCGTCCTTCACCAGCTACTTGATTGGGGAACCGCCCGTCACATAGTGATCTGTGCACATTAATGAAAACTCGATGGTCGGGATATCGCGTAGCCCTCGGATACCTTTCTCTGTAAAGTCTCGCTGCAGCTCGTCCATTACCTCTACATTCTCCATAAATGTAGTGCATATTTGCGTATTCTTGCGGAGTGTAGGTCGCCATGGTAGCACACACAAAACACAAACTGTCCAAACACAGGCAAAGGTCGTCGTAAAGAGTTCGTTTCAAAGTCCAGAGCACAAAGAGTAATCGAGTCCAATAAACAAAGCTTTAAATCGTAGTACGTGATCAATGGTAACAATAAGAGAGAGGTGCGTAGTAACGGCAGGAGGCAGTGACGCGTACTGACCGTACTGTTATCCTAAATAGCACGATCCCAGATAGCGTCACTATCTATCTCACTCGCACCTCTAACCTTTTTCTCCCTCACTCTTACCTGAATAATGGGGTACCATAAAGAAGAACCAGCAAATCGCAAAGATAGTTTCTGTCTTGCTCCCTCCTGTTGTAATAACGAATCACTATGGTGAGATGCATGCACATACCGTCCCTTACGGTCTAACCTGTTTTTTGAGAGGCCTGTTGTTATTTTTATGAGCATACAACAGTAATTCTTTAGAGGTTAGATTCAATTCGTCGTAAATTTTTCTTTCTAAGAATTCTGTAAGACATCGTAAAAATTGGGTTGTTGAGTAAAAATATTATCAAAATTTTTTTTTTTCAAATTAATGTGTAAGTATTATACCTTTTTAAAAAGAGGAATAAACGCGTCAAAATTTGACGTCACTTGCCATACTATTTTGGTACATTTTTTTTACACTACAGTCGGTCAAAGTTGCGAAATTCAATAGTTTTCCATATCACCTTTAGTTAAAATAATATTTTATTTTAAAATGGTACAATAAGTACTTTATTTTTACATTCTATTTAGACACAGCAATACCCTAGATTACAAAACCTCCAAGAAATATCGAAATTATCAGCATTAGCAGTCACAGCATTCAAAAGTATGTCACAGGGTGCTCATTTCCCCTTTTTTTTTGAAATCAGTATAATTCTGTAAGTACATGGGGTGGATTTTTTAAAATATTTTTCTGAGTACTGTTAGAACTTGGGGCATCGTGGGAATCCAGTTGGACGCCAGGTTCTTGGACACCCTGTATACATACGCCACAGCTCATTACTGTAATAACATTACCGCTTGCACTTATCCTGTTATCTCTAACACTACTAATATTAAATATTTAGGTGTTATATTAGACGACACACTCTCCTTTAAATTCCTTCCTTACCTATGGATGTATAGACGTTTGTTCCTCTTTTACGCCTAATCGGCTAAACGTATTTGAATAAAATTTGGCAGGTAGATAGATCAAACACTGGATTAACACATGTGGTACTTTACTGTGATAGTCTACGCGGGCGAAGTCGCGGGCAAAAGCTAGTTATTTACATTCTATTTGCATTTCAGGGAAACAATTCACAAGCTGTTGAAATTGAAGAAGAGTCAAGTACAAATAAAGAATCTCCAATGCCGCAATCTCTAATTGCTTTAACTAGGCATCAATCATTTCCACCACAGCACCCGCGTCGACGAGCAAAAGGTTATGAATATCTCATCAATGAAGCTAGCAAGCAGATGAAGGATATATTTAATACTTTAAATAGTGTTCTAAAAGACCAAAGAACTGAAGAAGACGTGTGCGAGATGTACTGCAAGTTACTTGCCAAAAAATTACGGGGGCTACCTGAAAATGAACATACCATTTTCATGTACGAAGTAGACGGCATGTTTATATACCGTTTACGTAATATTAGCAGCCTATCACCAAATTTTTATGCATCTCATTACATCCCACAACGACCTACTTCTTCTCAATCTTCTAACTGTGAACTATTACCTAATGTAATGAGAATACCAAAACGACCAGAATCTTCTTGTACATCATATTCAGAACCTGCTATACCGAACAAAATTGAACGGAATCATAATATGTCGGTTCAAGTTACATATCCTCCAGTTATCTAATATATTCCAAGTCCCCATCGTAGCCCAATCGACAATTCACAACAACCTGTTTCTTCTCATTCATCTTACTCTGATCCTATCAGACATACTCTAAAACAACAAAATACTGCTCGAATGCCATCACCTAAGCCGATTATAATTGCACCGAATCAAACTACGTATCCGCCTGTTTTGCACATTTCAGATCCGAATCATAACCCAGTCGACAACTCACAATCAGTTACGAATTTTGTCCGATCAAGTAATAGTTTCACCGGCCAGAGATTATCTCGAAAATTATAATTACAGCCAGGAATGATGTTTTTGTTTTGTATAACGAAAAAATATTTCTTTGAATAAATACAACTGAAGATAATTTTCATTGTAATAAAACAATTTACCTTTACTTGGTCTTTTAATGCTTCGTTAATTGCAGCACAAACTTGTGGTGTTATTTTTTAACTCAACTGACTCGAAACTTTTAATAAAAAATGCAGACTTGTGATTGTCGCCAGTAGCCAAAAATCTTAATGTGATCGCAAGTCGTACTTTGGGCGGTATAGCGTGCCTTAGTTGAGTATCTTGCTTGGTGATAATAGGAGCAACTTTGTTTAATAAGTATTCCAAATCGAAGAAAGACATGCGTACAGAATTTTCAAATTCACCAGATGATGCGGAAAGTAATTCTGTAATTTGTTTATCCATAGTTGTCTGTAAAAGAAAGTAATATTTTAAGATAGTAAAAAACGTTGTGCATGTTGTATTCTTAAGCACCAAAATGCTCTAGGACACAATATGCACATGTTTTTTTGAATTTTCATAAACTTAGGAAATAATTAGGCATACAATAATAAATTCATAAAAAAATCATCAAATTCAAATACTTACATCGTCCTGTTGCGGTGTATTGAAGTCGTCCACCACCTTCTCCGCTTCGACTTTCTTTTTTTTAGTTAGGTGATAAAAACGCAAGACATTATTAAAGTAGCTAACGCAGTCACTTGACTCACGTCCATCTTGAAGTAGACGTAGCGGGCAACTGAATAAATCGAGAGTGTGGATGGCTAACACTCCTGCCGTCTCCACTCGCCAAGACTCGTGCCGAGAGCCTCTAGGAACTATCACATGCTCCATTCACACACTCGCGAGGCGCCTCGCGAGAGTGTGAATGGACCATGTGATAGTTCAGGTATATACGATTTATTACTGTCAATGCACCGAGTGTTGTGGGTTCTAATCCCAAATGGGACAAAAAATTGTGTGTCCCACAAAGGGTTGTGCCAATTCTGGATGTTGTTTGTGTCCGTAGTTTGAACGTTTGTAAAGTCCCCCACGACACAGGAATTATCCCTAGTATGCTGATACCCTAACCTGGATTTATATCTATAATACGCTCGCAGGATACCAGTGCAACATGCATTAGAGCCTAGAAAGCCTGAGTCGGGCAACAAATCAGTGCATGAACGAGCCTACCTTACTATTAATTGTGATAATGTGCGAATACAGAACATGTTTTTCACTGTATAGCTTTAGTCATTATTCTGAGATAGCAACATTGGTGAGCCTGTCAAATGTCAATGTAAAGAGTATACTAACTTGTGTCAATGTCTATGGAAAAACAACGTTGTTTATATTGATAAAATTAATCAAAGTTGTAAAATACATTAAAAAAGGTGTAAATGAAAAAATAAATTCAACTGTTCTACAATGTCTGAAGTTGTGACTGAGTTTAACAAATTGGGCTTAGGATTTCTAGATCATGGATGGGTGCAAGCGATTTATAATTCTGAGTTTCTGGAGTTTGGGGAATTGCCGCTTTCTTACGAGAGCTATGTAGAATCTATTAATTTGCGGTCCACCTTTAAAAATATAATGAAAGCTATCGACGTTTGGCTAAGTGCTGAAACAGAATCTACAGAAGAAAAATCTTGGGCGTCCTTGTCTCAACAAATAGATCATGAGAGAATTCTGGCATTATTGGCATACTACATTGATTATGGATGTAAGAATATTATAACTAAAGAGTACAGGAACAATGCTTTGATAGCCTCTAGAGTATACTACAAGATGTTGTCCATTCCCGGGTATAAAGCATACCATATATATCACTCACAGTTGTTTGTGCACTCCCTGGCATGCCTTGGTTTTCCAAAGGCTATGTGTGATAATGAAAACAGTTTCTTCAATACCAAAGAATTAACATATGAAGTAAATTCGATTATAAAAGAACTGAGTGAGTTTGTGTTGGATTTGAGAGCTATTATAGAGCAATTGCAGATTAATCCAAGTGACATGAATTTTGAGGACATTTTGAGTAATTTAGTTGATATTACTGGTGGTGCTATAGTCAACAAATTACATGTTGGTGAGTTGAATCTTATAGTGTTTTATATATAATTAAATATTATAAAGGACATCATTCAAGTCTCGAACATTTTGTACCCAAAAATGAAAGTGCCGGCCAGAAAAAAATAATACTAGATTCTTATCGGAAATAATGTCCTGAAGATTTTAAACTAATTATTTTCCTACACTGTTTGGAGCATCAGATTACGCTTAAAAGTTGACTAAGTAGCTACCTGCTCTTGTGCTATCTCACACGGCTGCACCCCCGCCCCTTCACCGCGTACCCGCCTCCTCCTCGTGTCCGTACGCCGCGGCGAACGGAAGCAAAGGCAATGCACTTTTTGTTACCCATGCCACTTAAGTTACATCAAACGGCTACTATTCAGTTTACCTAAGCTCTTATTTTGCTGTTTTCATTATGGCGGAATTACTGTGTACACGGTGTCATGAATTTATCGTGAATAGGAGATCCACTTGGGCTTCGAGAGGAGCAGCACATTGAAATAGTGCAGATCGTTATTCAAGAAATATTGGAGCAGCAGGTATGTACCTTCTATTTGATGTAACATATGTTTTGTTGTAGGGTTATTGTTCCTGTTTCACAAGAGTATGTCGCTCTCTTATAATACCTAATTATGTACAGTAGTCTCAGTTTATTGTGTAGAAGTAGTCCTTATTCGGCATTTTCAAGTTTTAGAAATAAGTCTGAATGTAATTCGTCTCACAAGTTTATTTTACCTTTCAGGCTCAGCCTACGGAATACATTTGTCGACCTTGTTGGCAAAGGGCAGAAAGAACGTACCATCGAAACATACGATAAGCACGTCAAGAAGACGATGCCGGTGATGTTCTTCCTGCGGAGCTAGTTGCAAGCCAGTTCAGATGACTTTGCGTGGTTTGTTGTTGTGTGTTTTCCAATATTGCAGAAACAGTACAAGGAACCAAATACCGGATAATAATGTACTTAGGATGCTAGGCCGTTATAATCTTCTTATATCCGAGAATAGTCGTGTTTGTAATGAACATCTACAGGAAGACTTATGGCACGTGCTGGCCGTACAACAAAACAACATTTCGGAATTTACAGCAGCCCACATAGTACGAGCCTTGTCGATATGAACCACGCATGTAACAACTGATGTTTTGAACTTCGCCCAATACCAGACAATAAGACCAAACGAGTTTAATACCTGGACTGGCCTTACTCACGACCAATATACAGATTTATTGGCAAACACTCCTAGTCTCAACGATAGACGTAATAAAAACGTAATATTGGCAGCTGTACTTGTGAAACTGCGGACAGGAGATTCAAATGCGAGACTAGCTACAATATTTAGAACAAGTGAATCTTCTTTTGCCCGCATGCTTAAAACTAGTCGTATTGCACTGATGCATGATTTTGTCCCGCTGCACTTGGGCTTTAATCACTTAAGCAGGGAAGATGTAGCTCGGAGAAACCTCACTGTGCCAGATAATCTCTTTGGCAATCCAGGTAGTCCACCTAATGAAAGAAAGGCGATAACGATTTGTGATGGCTCATATATATACATTCAGAAGAGTTCCAATTACTTCTTCCAAAGAAAATCATACAGTAATCACAAATACAGAAACCTCTTACAACCATTTTTATTTGTGTTGTGATGAAAAGTCCAAAATAGAAGTGTCTGGATCTCATGCTGCCACCACATCAGATGCTCAAGTAATGAATAATGTAATAGACAATGAAGAAGACAACGGCGATGGCGAAGAAGACTTGGTACTATCTGGTATATACCAAGACTAATCTTGGTATATACCAGATAAAACAAGCGAGGAGCTACTAAGGCGAACATTTAAACCCAAATGGGGAGTTTATTATTGAAATTGGAAGCGGACTCCTCACTGAGCATGCCAGAGAGATGGGCGAAAATGTAATAATAATTAGGGGAAGAATATAGTCTCGCCATGTGAGAGCCAGAGCATATTACGTATACATTGGCTGGAATACAAGATTAAGTGGTCGGGAAGCCATAGCACATTATTATTGTACTTGCAATCTAGGCAAACGAACCGTCGGTTGCTGCTCTTACACAATGTGTTTGGTATGGTATGAACCTCATATAAGTCCACCCGCAATAGGGTTAGAAAATGTTATAATAAAGTCTACTGAAATGTAAAAACATGTATATTAAAAAGATTCCCCCAATCTTTTTGTTGTTATTTTTTACTACTTACCTACTATGAACATACGTTAGTATACTTAGGTATAATAGACTTGAGCGATAGCGCTTATCTCTATTATTCTACCTCGGTGTAGCAGGAGGGTTATTAAAAACGTTCGGTCATTAAAAAAAATCCTATAGACGTTATTTCCCATAACATTCCAGTATAGATGTTTTATTAAAGGCACTTACACTTTAAATTCAAATAGCAGCCTAGGGGTTAATCGTAGACGTTCACTATACCTTAAATTCTGGCCGGCACTTTCATTTTTGGGTACGAAATGAATGATGTCATTTATATTTATTGTTTAGATATTATCTCTATTGTTCTGATTTCTTGTCCGGCTTTATTTTTGACTGTGACTAAGTATAATTGCATTTTTCCTTTACTGAATTTATAATAATTTAATAAATTGAACACTGTTATACAGGATTTGTCATAATAGGGATCATCAGTCAGTTCTTGAGGAAATGTATCTGGATATTGTTGACACTACCTAGGACGTGCCGTCATAAAAACCTATAAAGCCAAGCCAAGTGGTTACGTAACTGGGTGTAATAAACATGTCATGGATGCTCACCGCGAGGCCCGGGTTCAGTTCCAAGTTTGGGCGATGGCAGGTCGCCCGGCCAGTGGCCCGTTATTTTGTGAAATGGTGGAGGCAAGGTGAATTTTCAAGGCCAAACTTAAATTGTGTCAAAACAGGCAAGATGAGTTCCATTTTGGATCTTCTTGCTTCTAACAATACCACTAAGAATTCTAAGCAGTTTTGGAAAAACACTAACAAAATGAATGTGAGGCCAAGTCTCCCGGTGAGCGTCGGTGGTACGAATGATCACAAGTATATCGCTGATGCTTTTAGGGACCACTTTTCTGTGCGGTCGCCCTTGAACTCAGGGTCTTGTGATAGGGGATGTGCGGAGGCTACTGTGACCGAGCGGATTATTAAAATACCAGATGAGACAGTTGCTAAAATTATTTCCAGAATGCAACATGGAAAATCGCTGGGTCACGATGGCCTCAGCATAGAACATCCTAAGCACGCGGGGGTTCATTTGCCTAGAGTGCTCTCTCTGTTTTTTACTCTGTGTCTCAGTCACTCTTATTTACCCGAACCGTTTATGCGGACGACAGTAGTACCCATTGTTAAAAACAAGACTGGCGACACGTCCGATATGAATAACTATCGACTCATCTCGCTCGCCACCACCATGGCTAAGATGCTTGACGGTTTGTTGAACGGCTGCCTTTCAAAACACGTTGAAGTGCATGATGCCCAGTATAGGTTCAGGGCGGGCCTATCCACGGAGAGTGCCATATTTAGCCTGAAACACACAGTCCAGTACTATACCTCGAGAAGAACGGCGGTCAACGCGTGTTTTCTCGATTTGTCAAAAGCTTTCGATCTCGTTGCCTATGATGTGCTGTGGGACAGGTTGATGAGCACGGGTGTGCCGGCAGAATACACAGCGCTCCTCAAATACTGGTATGCTAACCAGACAAACAGGGTAAGATGGGTCGGTAATCTGTCGGATGAGTACAAAGTGGAGTGTGGTGTAAGGCAGGGGGAATAAGCTCACATCTGTTATTTAATTTATATATGAACCAGCTTATCCAGCGACTGAGCAGCACATGTGTCAGCTGTCAGATAGACGGCACTTGTGTCAACAACTTAAGTTACGCGGACGACATGGTGCTGCTCAGTCTATCGATAAGTGGGTTGAGAGAGCTACTATCGATCTGCGAGACGTATGCGGAGGTGCATGGCCTTAAGTACATCTCTAATAAGAGTGAGATCCTGGATTTTTAAAACTCAAAAACAACAGCCCCGCCGTGTACCTTCAGTATACCTCAATGGCGTAGTACTAAACGTAGTTGAGCATTTTAAGTATTTAGGCCACATTGTCACCAGTAATCTACGCGATGACAGTGATATAGAGCGGGAGCGCAGGGCGTTGGCGGTGAGGTCATTCTTGCCGGCAGGTTTGTACGCTGCACGGCAGACGTTAAAATGACCTTATTTAAAGCGTTCTGTCAGTCCTTTTATTCGAGCGGCCTATGGGTGTCATATACAAGCTGAGCTTACAACGTCCTGCGCGTACAATATAACAACGCCTTCAGGATGCTGTTGCGGCTGCCGCGGCGTTGTAGTGCATCGGGCATGTTTGCCGAAGCTCGAACAGATGGTTTTTACGCTATTATGAGTAAAAAAGCGGCTCCCTTGCTACAGCGCTTGCTTAACACTAGGAACGGTATCCTGAAAATGATTGTTAACAGGCCAAACAGTCCTATACAACGGCACTGGATGGAAATAGCTATAGGTACACATACATAGATCTCATCAAACAACGTAGCGTAGAGATATCTATAGTGCTACCACATGGTGCCTATAGGGCGGGCTTACTAACACTACTAATATAGACTATAAGTACATTCTGTTAATAACCCATTACTAAACAACCTATGGACTGTTTATATACATACTTATTAATGTCCGAAATAAAGATATTTTATTTATTTATTTTATATAAAACTTGCAGTGTGTCTTGCGGAAGTCTTTACAAACATTCAAGCGATAGATGCAAAACACACCTAGACTTGGATTAATTATTTGTGAATCACACTATTTTGTCCAATGTGGTGATTGCATCTGTATAAGTTGGTGTGGCAGCAACTTCTTACACCACTATGCCACCTTCTTTACCATGAAAAAAAGACATTACCCTATTCAAACCCTGCATATGTGTAATAGTTCTTACTTCTAGTTTTTAGTTTAAAGCTTAATAATAATAAATTAATACCTTTTACAGATAAGATTGAATTAACAAACCTGTCTGGAGTGATTTATGAGATAATAGATATTTTGATTTGCAATGCTAGCAATGAGCCAAATTCAATAGCCCTAAAATTGCTTTTCAAATGTCTCCTTCCTAAGTTGGTAGCTTCTTCATTGGACACAAGAAATTCTAATGTAAGTTAAAAAGATAATCTTATCTAAGCAGTGAAATATTTTGTTAATAATGAAATTTTTAATTTCTAATTAGATAGGTAATGTTTGGATGCTGGTGCTCAGATGCTATCCTTTTTTTAGAGTATGTGTAGATATGGCTATATTGAGTTCTGATTGTGGATCATTCTGTTGTTGACTATACACAATAATGTTCAAATATAGCTATATGGCTTTCAAGCAGTTACAGATGCACAAATATATGACCTTAATATTGTATACAATAAGTATTATGTAGTGAGAGAGATACTTAATTTATTGTCTGTGCTCATACTATTTCACAGATAACTTATTTAATAGTATTGCAAATAAAATAGCATTATAAATAACAAAAATTATTGTTTTTCTTATTATTTCAGAATATTGTAAGGGCTTCATATGTGACTTATTCAGGCTTGTTGCTTACCAAATATGGCAAAGCAGCATTAAATGGTTACATGGTGCTGTTGCAGCACCTGTGTTACTCACAAGATGGTTTGGTCAGTATATGGTTTAATATTAATTCATCTGTTACATTAACCCATTAAGCACCTCTGTGGTTGCTGGTGGTAATAACTAGCATATTTTTAATCATTAATACATATTATTCATGTTTCACATTATTATTTATGCACTAACTGCATACCTAATTTAATTATTAATTTTACCTACAGGTAAAGTTAATAATTAAATTATGTATGCAGTATATATGTAGACGTAAACATATTTAATTTGTATATGCATAAATTTCAATAACTTATGTGTAACAACATGGTGACTAGGTTGGCATCATAATGACTTTGTTATAATATTTGCAGGAACGACATGAAGTACGCAATGCGCGTGTGTCTTTAGTGTCAGGATTGATGAGTCTACTACCTCGCAAGTCCTATCGCAAAATTGTGAAATGGATACTGCTGTTGTCAACAACCTCCAAAGTATCACATCGCCAGATTGCTATGGTATGACACACTTGTTCACATAATAAGTTTAAAAGCTATTTTCATGGCTTATTTTATTAACTTATCAGTTAGCCTGATCTTCCCATATGTAAATTGGATAAATAAAACAAAACATAAACATCTGAGTTTAGCTGGTCTCTGGCCATAGAACGAACGTTAGATGATCACAAACAGTTACAAAATGAAATAAAAATGAAACAATCACTCGTCCTACATTGACTTTATTCTATATTTTATATAACTAAATACATTTTAGTAATTTAGTAGAATTAACAGACTTAATTTTCAGGAGATGCTATCTAACTTACTTAGCAATGAACCTGAAGAAATTAAACCAAAAGTAACTACACTTCAAAAGAAAAGTGAAGCTGAAGTTGATCTAAATGCAAATTCCTCAGGTTAGTCTCTCTCTTCCTTGCTATTTATTCCATGGTGGTGGAGTCAGCCTTCTTTGTTTTCTTCTTCCACTTGGCCCTATCCTTGACGTCTTCTTTGGAAGCATTGCATGCCTTCATGTCTCTATGCAACAAATCTATCCATGTAGTCTTGGGTCATCCTCTATCTCTTCTTTTGGGGATGGACAGTTCGAGTACCTGGTTGCCAGCATAATAGGGTGGTTTGACTGGTTTGTGATAAGACAAAGTTTAAAAAGTCCTCAATATACAAAAATTAAAAAAATGTTTACATGATGTTTTAAAATAAATCTTAAATGAACTGTTGATCTATAACACTGTTGTTTCACTCAACAATCATGACACTGACACAGAATAAAACAGTATATTACTTAGTATTCTGTAACACTGTCATAGGATATTGAGGCAACTATATTTATTTGTATAAATATATTTCTATTAAACTTTGTTTTAAAGATGTTATTATAAGTTGCAGGTTTTTCCATTAGTATTTTGTCATATAATGCATTTTAGGTACAGCAGGTGGACCAGATGCGGTAGAGAACACAACTGAGGAAAGTGGTCATCAACAAAAGCCTGAAAATGCAAATGAAGCAAATGGTGAAGAACCTCAACCAATGGAAGAAACTCCACAAGGCGATGTAGCCATGGAAGATGAAAGCAGTCAGGATAGTCAAGTGCTACCTATAGCTGGGGAAAGAGATGACAATGTGTGTTTTTATAGCTATTTTTTTAATTGTTTCATTTATAAATTATTCTCTTGTAAATAATGCATAACTGAACTCATGAAGAAAATTAACTTTAATATTGTCATACTCATAGGTGGGTGACAGTCAACATAAAGTTAAATTTGAGAAATATAATAAATTTTCCATCCATTGATCCAAGCATAATAACTAAAACGTTAACGGGTTTCTTGGTCAACAAGATGCTCAAACATTGCTATGTTTGATCATTTACTGACCGAGTAACCTGTTAGTTTGTATCACAATTAAGAACACTTTTAACTTATCAACTTAACTATGCCGAGAAATAATGATAGAAATATTAGGTAAGTGTTCGGCGTTGCAACGATGGTTATTAAGTTTTTTAATATGGTGTGGTGCAGGAGATAATGGAGGACATAATGTCGGGGCTGCTGCGCCAGAGACCGCACACGGTCCCGCACGGCGAACTGTTACGCGCCGTGTACGCGCGCGCGCACGACGCCTCCGGCACGCTGCGCACGCGCGCGCTTGGCGTACTTGCTGAATGCCTCGCCAGCACGCGCCCGCCCATCGTGGAAGCTATCAAGGTACTAAACTAAGTTACTGTGAACGTACTCTACGTTCTCTTTGTACCTGTTCTCTTTGACCTGGTATGAGTAAACTTTGTAATAATATCAGCCCTGTATTAAACTGTCCCACTGCTGGGCACGTCTCAGTGTGAGAAGGGTTAGGTCATAGTCCACAACTCTGGTCCAGTGGCGGTTGGCAGACTTCACATATCTTCGAGAACATTAGGTATGGTAAACTCTCAGACATGCAGGTTCCCTCACAATGTTTTCTTCACCGTTAAAGCGAGCGATAATTAACTGTTTAATACGCACATAACTTCGAAAAGTCAGAGATGCGCGCCTTGGGGATCGAACTGGAGACCACTGCGTGGCAGTTCAACTGTTTCCCACTAGGCTGTCGCTGCTTTAATTATAATTAATTTTATTTTATAAATGATATATTACATTTTAATGCTTAGTATTAACAGAAAACAAACTATGTGTACGTCAGGAGCTGAACGGCACGGGCTCAGTGTCGCGGCTGATGGTGGTGGGCGCGCGCAGCGTGTGCGACGAACGCGCGGCCGTGCGGCGCGCGGGCGCCGCGCTCGTGCAGCGCCTGCTAGCCGCGCCCGCGCCGCCGCCGCAGCCCACCGACCTCGCGGTGAGTACACTGAGCTGAACGGCACGGGCGAGGTGTCGCGGCTGATGGCGGTGGGCGCGCGGCCGTGCGGCGCGCGGGCGCCGCGCTCGTGCAGCGCCTGCTAGCCGCGCCCGCGCCGCCGCCGCAGCCCACCGACCTCGCGGTGAGTACACTGAGCTGAACGGCACGGGCGAGGTGTCGCGGCTGATGGCGGTGGGCGCGCGGCCGTGCGGCGCGCGGGCGCCGCGCTCGTGCAGCGCCTGCTAGCCGCGCCCGCGCCGCCGCCGCAGCCCACCGACCTCGCGGTGAGTACACTGAGCTGAACGGCACGGGCGAGGTGTCGCGGCTGATGGCGGTGGGCGCGCGGCCGTGCGGCGCGCGGGCGCCGCGCTCGTGCAGCGCCTGCTAGCCGCGCCCGCGCCGCCGCCGCAGCCCACCGACCTCGCGGTGAGTACACTGAGCTGAACGGCACGGGCGAGGTGTCGCGGCTGATGGCGGTGGGCGCGCGGCCGTGCGGCGCGCGGGCGCCGCGCTCGTGCAGCGCCTGCTAGCCGCGCCCGCGCCGCCGCCGCAGCCCACCGACCTCGCGGTGAGTACACTGAGCTGAACGGCACGGGCGAGGTGTCGCGGCTGATGGCGGTGGGCGCGCGGCCGTGCGGCGCGCGGGCGCCGCGCTCGTGCAGCGCCTGCTAGCCGCGCCCGCGCCGCCGCCGCAGCCCACCGACCTCGCGGTGAGTACACTGAGCTGAACGGCACGGGCGAGGTGTCGCGGCTGATGGCGGTGGGCGCGCGGCCGTGCGGCGCGCGGGCGCCGCGCTCGTGCAGCGCCTGCTAGCCGCGCCCGCGCCGCCGCCGCAGCCCACCGACCTCGCGGTGAGTACACTGAGCTGAACGGCACGGGCGAGGTGTCGCGGCTGATGGCGGTGGGCGCGCGGCCGTGCGGCGCGCGGGCGCCGCGCTCGTGCAGCGCCTGCTAGCCGCGCCCGCGCCGCCGCCGCAGCCCACCGACCTCGCGGTGAGTACACTGAGCTGAACGGCACGGGCGAGGTGTCGCGGCTGATGGCGGTGGGCGCGCGGCCGTGCGGCGCGCGGGCGCCGCGCTCGTGCAGCGCCTGCTAGCCGCGCCCGCGCCGCCGCCGCAGCCCACCGACCTCGCGGTGAGTACACTGAGCTGAACGGCACGGGCGAGGTGTCGCGGCTGATGGCGGTGGGCGCGCGGCCGTGCGGCGCGCGGGCGCCGCGCTCGTGCAGCGCCTGCTAGCCGCGCCCGCGCCGCCGCCGCAGCCCACCGACCTCGCGGTGAGTACACTGAGCTGAACGGCACGGGCGAGGTGTCGCGGCTGATGGCGGTGGGCGCGCGGCCGTGCGGCGCGCGGGCGCCGCGCTCGTGCAGCGCCTGCTAGCCGCGCCCGCGCCGCCGCCGCAGCCCACCGACCTCGCGGTGAGTACACTGAGCTGAACGGCACGGGCGAGGTGTCGCGGCTGATGGCGGTGGGCGCGCGGCCGTGCGGCGCGCGGGCGCCGCGCTCGTGCAGCGCCTGCTAGCCGCGCCCGCGCCGCCGCCGCAGCCCACCGACCTCGCGGTGAGTACACTGAGCTGAACGGCACGGGCGAGGTGTCGCGGCTGATGGCGGTGGGCGCGCGGCCGTGCGGCGCGCGGGCGCCGCGCTCGTGCAGCGCCTGCTAGCCGCGCCCGCGCCGCCGCCGCAGCCCACCGACCTCGCGGTGAGTACACTGAGCTGAACGGCACGGGCGAGGTGTCGCGGCTGATGGCGGTGGGCGCGCGGCCGTGCGGCGCGCGGGCGCCGCGCTCGTGCAGCGCCTGCTAGCCGCGCCCGCGCCGCCGCCGCAGCCCACCGACCTCGCGGTGAGTACACTGAGCTGAACGGCACGGGCGAGGTGTCGCGGCTGATGGCGGTGGGCGCGCGGCCGTGCGGCGCGCGGGCGCCGCGCTCGTGCAGCGCCTGCTAGCCGCGCCCGCGCCGCCGCCGCAGCCCACCGACCTCGCGGTGAGTACACTGAGCTGAACGGCACGGGCGAGGTGTCGCGGCTGATGGCGGTGGGCGCGCGGCCGTGCGGCGCGCGGGCGCCGCGCTCGTGCAGCGCCTGCTAGCCGCGCCCGCGCCGCCGCCGCAGCCCACCGACCTCGCGGTGAGTACACTGAGCTGAACGGCACGGGCGAGGTGTCGCGGCTGATGGCGGTGGGCGCGCGGCCGTGCGGCGCGCGGGCGCCGCGCTCGTGCAGCGCCTGCTAGCCGCGCCCGCGCCGCCGCCGCAGCCCACCGACCTCGCGGTGAGTACACTGAGCTGAACGGCACGGGCGAGGTGTCGCGGCTGATGGCGGTGGGCGCGCGGCCGTGCGGCGCGCGGGCGCCGCGCTCGTGCAGCGCCTGCTAGCCGCGCCCGCGCCGCCGCCGCAGCCCACCGACCTCGCGGTGAGTACACTGAGCTGAACGGCACGGGCGAGGTGTCGCGGCTGATGGCGGTGGGCGCGCGGCCGTGCGGCGCGCGGGCGCCGCGCTCGTGCAGCGCCTGCTAGCCGCGCCCGCGCCGCCGCCGCAGCCCACCGACCTCGCGGTGAGTACACTGAGCTGAACGGCACGGGCGAGGTGTCGCGGCTGATGGCGGTGGGCGCGCGGCCGTGCGGCGCGCGGGCGCCGCGCTCGTGCAGCGCCTGCTAGCCGCGCCCGCGCCGCCGCCGCAGCCCACCGACCTCGCGGTGAGTACACTGAGCTGAACGGCACGGGCGAGGTGTCGCGGCTGATGGCGGTGGGCGCGCGGCCGTGCGGCGCGCGGGCGCCGCGCTCGTGCAGCGCCTGCTAGCCGCGCCCGCGCCGCCGCCGCAGCCCACCGACCTCGCGGTGAGTACACTGAGCTGAACGGCACGGGCGAGGTGTCGCGGCTGATGGCGGTGGGCGCGCGGCCGTGCGGCGCGCGGGCGCCGCGCTCGTGCAGCGCCTGCTAGCCGCGCCCGCGCCGCCGCCGCAGCCCACCGACCTCGCGGTGAGTACACTGAGCTGAACGGCACGGGCGAGGTGTCGCGGCTGATGGCGGTGGGCGCGCGGCCGTGCGGCGCGCGGGCGCCGCGCTCGTGCAGCGCCTGCTAGCCGCGCCCGCGCCGCCGCCGCAGCCCACCGACCTCGCGGTGAGTACACTGAGCTGAACGGCACGGGCGAGGTGTCGCGGCTGATGGCGGTGGGCGCGCGGCCGTGCGGCGCGCGGGCGCCGCGCTCGTGCAGCGCCTGCTAGCCGCGCCCGCGCCGCCGCCGCAGCCCACCGACCTCGCGGTGAGTACACTGAGCTGAACGGCACGGGCGAGGTGTCGCGGCTGATGGCGGTGGGCGCGCGGCCGTGCGGCGCGCGGGCGCCGCGCTCGTGCAGCGCCTGCTAGCCGCGCCCGCGCCGCCGCCGCAGCCCACCGACCTCGCGGTGAGTACACTGAGCTGAACGGCACGGGCGAGGTGTCGCGGCTGATGGCGGTGGGCGCGCGGCCGTGCGGCGCGCGGGCGCCGCGCTCGTGCAGCGCCTGCTAGCCGCGCCCGCGCCGCCGCCGCAGCCCACCGACCTCGCGGTGAGTACACTGAGCTGAACGGCACGGGCGAGGTGTCGCGGCTGATGGCGGTGGGCGCGCGGCCGTGCGGCGCGCGGGCGCCGCGCTCGTGCAGCGCCTGCTAGCCGCGCCCGCGCCGCCGCCGCAGCCCACCGACCTCGCGGTGAGTACACTGAGCTGAACGGCACGGGCGAGGTGTCGCGGCTGATGGCGGTGGGCGCGCGGCCGTGCGGCGCGCGGGCGCCGCGCTCGTGCAGCGCCTGCTAGCCGCGCCCGCGCCGCCGCCGCAGCCCACCGACCTCGCGGTGAGTACACTGAGCTGAACGGCACGGGCGAGGTGTCGCGGCTGATGGCGGTGGGCGCGCGGCCGTGCGGCGCGCGGGCGCCGCGCTCGTGCAGCGCCTGCTAGCCGCGCCCGCGCCGCCGCCGCAGCCCACCGACCTCGCGGTGAGTACACTGAGCTGAACGGCACGGGCGAGGTGTCGCGGCTGATGGCGGTGGGCGCGCGGCCGTGCGGCGCGCGGGCGCCGCGCTCGTGCAGCGCCTGCTAGCCGCGCCCGCGCCGCCGCCGCAGCCCACCGACCTCGCGGTGAGTACACTGAGCTGAACGGCACGGGCGAGGTATCGCGGCTGATGGCGGTGGGCGCGCGGCCGTGCGGCGCGCGGGCGCCGCGCTCGTGCAGCGCCTGCTAGCCGCGCCCGCGCCGCCGCCGCAGCCCACCGACCTCGCGGTGAGTACACTGAGCTGAACGGCACGGGCGAGGTGTCGCGGCTGATGGCGGTGGGCGCGCGGCCGTGCGGCGCGCGGGCGCCGCGCTCGTGCAGCGCCTGCTAGCCGCGCCCGCGCCGCCGCCGCAGCCCACCGACCTCGCGGTGAGTACACTGAGCTGAACGGCACGGGCGAGGTGTCGCGGCTGATGGCGGTGGGCGCGCGGCCGTGCGGCGCGCGGGCGCCGCGCTCGTGCAGCGCCTGCTAGCCGCGCCCGCGCCGCCGCCGCAGCCCACCGACCTCGCGGTGAGTACACTGAGCTGAACGGCACGGGCGAGGTGTCGCGGCTGATGGCGGTGGGCGCGCGGCCGTGCGGCGCGCGGGCGCCGCGCTCGTGCAGCGCCTGCTAGCCGCGCCCGCGCCGCCGCCGCAGCCCACCGACCTCGCGGTGAGTACACTGAGCTGAACGGCACGGGCGAGGTGTCGCGGCTGATAGCGGTGGGCGCGCGGCCGTGCGGCGCGCGGGCGCCGCGCTCGTGCAGCGCCTGCTAGCCGCGCCCGCGCCGCCGCCGCAGCCCACCGACCTCGCGGTGAGTACACTGAGCTGAACGGCACGGGCGAGGTGTCGCGGCTGATGGCGGTGGGCGCGCGGCCGTGCGGCGCGCGGGCGCCGCGCTCGTGCAGCGCCTGCTAGCCGGCACAGGAATTATTTCTAGAGAAGCAATTGTCTATAAAAAATTCTACCGGCTGGATCCAAAATTGCTGTACGCTTGCAACTACGTATTAAGGTGCTGATAGTCTAGTCTTAAGCATGACTTGTAATGAGCGTTCTAGCGAATGTTACATTACAGAAAAAAAACGGTAGCGTTTTAGCGAGCATTCTAGCAAAAAGACAGTAAATTTGCTTTGAGCTTCTTGTCTAGCCGAGCCATTGTTCGTGAAAATATTGTTTTGACGAGCATCGACTAGAGCGTTCTCTAGAATGAGTTAAATGCTCGTAGCGAGGTTTGGCTCTATACTTGGCTCTGTTTGTTGTTCAGATCGACAATTTAAAAACGGCCAATGCTTGATGTTCTTTTACAAGTGAATGTTCAAATCTAACAACACCCAGTGGAGTAGCGTGGGAGTAAGCCGCTCGGGGTGGCAAAAACTTTTGCCGCCCTCCTATTTAGGCATTTTAATTTAAAAGACTAAAATATACAGTAATACTACAAACCTTTTCGGCAAGAACAGTCATGTATTGTACATCTGTCCATTCCTCTCGCTTGTCATGAAATGGTTTAAATATTTACAAAGTATTATTATCTATTATTTATTGTGTGCTTTTGCCGCCCCCTAAAAGTGCCACCCGGGGTGGGCCGCCCCTGCCGCCCCCACTACGCTACGCCACTGTCAGCAGCACCTTTAGAGCATCAATTTTCTCGCGTTATATTTATTCTTTGTATATGCAGCTGAGTATAGTCATATTATTGTGTATCTTAGATCTTAGTGAGCCTATGCCGCGATGCGAGTATTATAGTGCGTTCGTCAGCCATCGCAGCTCTCGGAGATTTAGCCCGAGACCGACCTAGCGAGGCTGTATTCGACGCATTCCTCTCGGGACCCATGCACCAACTGTCTGATCCTGAAGTTAAGGTACTTTTCTTTCTACATTTTTTGACATTCAGTACGTGTTTTTATTAAATAATAATTAAAACATTTGCAAAAGTGATTAAACACTTTATTTTGATTACTCTACGTAATAATATAATTTATACAGGTACAAGATCAAGTAGTAGCCTTGATACAGCAGCTTCTAATAGACCGTCTGAAAGTGTATGCGGGACCAGAAAGTGATGATATTATACCTTGGATGTTTCTCGCCGGAATCACTCGTCGCAATATGAAGAGACACTTGCAGAAGGCATGCACTATGTTGGCAAAAAAGGGAACTTCGATTAAGTAAGTGCTTATTTCGTATAACATAATTAATCATGCATATGTACCCCTCTCCTATAATCCATTCATTCTACAAGTCATATCATGTACCCTTAAATAAAGAAAATAAAACTTGTATCAGTAGCCATTATTTCCTATCAAAGAAGTTCCGCTTTTTCGAATACTTTTACTGTTTTCTGTTCAGCCATCGCCTAGTGGATATCCTGAGCACTCACCTGAGCGTGCTGGACGACGAACGAGATCTACAATGCCTTGTGATGTTGACGAGCGTGGCGCGAGAGGTCGACTACTCCAACGGCGGCTTCGTGATGACCTACTACTACAAAATAGCAGACAATGAAGAGGTCTTATATTCTATATTTTGATGTCACATACATTATGATAATTGTGGAGAGTGAATAATGTTTACTAATTTTATTATAAAACCGACTTGGACAACAAACTTACGATCTGACTATAGTCCGTTTCAAATACGAAGTCCCTTTTGACAGATGATCGTTGAAGAGCATTAGTGAAGAGACCATTTCATTGGATACAAAACGATACCGATCAATGACCTCAGTTTATATCTATGTTTGGCATGGTTTTGTTAATAGGGTAAATACGTACTTACTACCCGCATTTTCATAAGCTTTATTTACTCTCGGAATTAAATAAAAGAATAAATATTAAAAATTAATGTTTTTTTATAATTTATAATGTAAGACGTATTTTAAGAACAGTCCATGCCAGTTGTACATTTTAATAGTCATCCTAGTAACAAAACCATGAGAACCTATTTGTATGACGGGGACGCACCGAGCTAATGTGAGACTTTCGTCAAGTCTTTTCGTTTATCTATGTTTTAAGACACTATAATTTAAGCACTTGAGTTGAAATTTATTTGTCTTGATTATACGTATAATAGTGAACTTTCTGTGGCCTGTCTGTTGCATGTAAGTTTGGCATATCAAAAGAATAGTTTTACCGGAATTATTTGTACAAAAATATAAGTATATTATTCTTGATTTATTCAAAGTATAACTATACTTATTAAAAGGAAGAAATAAATGTAGTATAACATATTTTTGTTGGTAAGGCTGCTAGTCTTTATAAACGACAGGATTTTTAAACCTTAAAGACCAATATCTCATCTTGAAAACCATTAGTGTATAAGGAAAATAGATTGAGAGCCACAGAATGGAATATAAGGTATGAAGCAAACCAAAAAAAAAATATTAAACACAAATTTACAAAAGCTTTTACTTAGACAATTATTTTTAGATAGAATTGGATCGATTGTATCCGATTCATGTAGGTAGTCTTGTCACTATCGCTAAAAGTAAAAAAAATACTATAGTGCGTAATCATGGTGTTATTGTGGTGAAATGTTATTTTATTTTGATGTTTAAATTATTTATGACCGACATCAATAGAAATAAATAGTTTATTATGTTTGTTAAACTATTATATAATTTTTTGTATAGATTCGTATTTTTTAAAATAGTCTTATGCACCATAAGTAATCATTGTAAATTTTAGCAATTTATATGAAATGTGCAGAGTTACGTGCTATGAAGTGTCAAAAGGGACTTCGTATTTGAAACGGACTATAATGGTAAGCGATCTCCATTTCCTAGGAGTCGCAACACCAGTGCCGTTAAATTTTAGGATAATTGTGGTTTACTACTTATCGGCCCACATTTAATTGGAATTGTCTATATTTTATCTATTTGTGACATTATTATTATCATTAAGTGATGCCAGTACTTAGACAGCCTGACAAGAAAAAGTTGCAACGTAACCAATAATTTATGCAATAAATGCGATCAAGGGACATTTCTGATCCTCACATTAATAGCAATTTTTATATTAAGGGACTGCTTTACCCTGCAATGTCGAAGGAGAGAGAAAAACTTTCAGGGAACAGTTATAGATACGTCTTGTTCTCATATATAGCGATTCCGTTGTCAACAAGGTATTTACCGTATAGACACCGTAGCGATAAAGGCGCTTGGCTGCATCTCAAAGTGACCGTAACGATAGCCTCGCTGAGTCCGACAAACAAGCTGTCTCTTATATCGCTGATTTTGTTAACTAAGTTATTTTTGTTAAGTTAGTTCTGGAAATTAAGTTATAAGGTTTAAGCAGCGAGCCAAAGCCCAAATGAACTAGAAGCACGGGTTGACTCAAAATCTAGACATGACTACCTACTTGATGCGACAACCACAACATATTCCCTCCTTGGATGCTGGCATGGAGCACCTGAGATGCGCGTCTTGGGAAACGCATCGGTACTTGCGAGGGCTTTATCCCTGGTGCGTTCTTGGCTTCCAATAAATATTTGTACTGTCCCTTCAATAAAGAAGTCTTTGTTAGGGCTGATACGACACAGTCACAGAACATCGCGTTCGAGCAGTCTTTTTGTTTTATGTGAATCTGGGATACCGCGTAGTCCAACTCCACACATCCATATGTCTGTCAACCACATTCGGCAAAATGATCTTCACGACTGTGGCTTTGTCTCCGAATATCATGTCATTAGGCAACGATAAACTCGTTAGCTCCAGTATTTTAAAGGCTCCAGGTATCGTTGAGGGTCGCTTCAATTTTCAACTTATGGGTGTCTGTCACTTCGTAGTTAAAAATCTGAGACGGTTCTGACGCTTCCAGTCGGACACTGCTCTAAGCCAGCGGTCGGCAACCTTTTAGCAGGCACGGGCCACATAGTGACAAAATTAAATAGAGGCGGGCCGGACATGTTCATAACTTTGTATGCCTTTATCGATTATGTTAAAAATGCAAAAAAGCAACCACAAATGTTGAGAAGTATTTTCTGGGCCAGTACTGGCATTCGCGGCTGGAGTTGATTTCAGTTTTGGCGCGATATAGCAGCCGGCCGCGGGTTGCCGACCGGTGCTCTAAGCTACAATAACGTATTCCGCTCTATTGCCTGCCTGGATGGAGCCTTGATGACCATCGTGATGTCGTCTACATAGGTTAGCTGAGCCCATCCGGCATCGGCAAATTGTTGATGTCATCTCGCAGGAGGTTCCAAAGCGTTGTCCCTAACACCTAACCGCGGCGACATCCCATATTGGATTACCTTCACGTCCCATAGTATGGTATTTGAACGATCTGGGAGGCCAAAATTATTTTTGCGGTCAAAGAGGTTGTCACTGTGATATTATGTTAGCATTAATTGTTTTTTTATTATAAACTAAATAATAGTGGAAAACGCAAGATTTATAGAAAAAGAAATTAAGCTTTTATAACTTTCTCTATATTTGTTCTACAAAAATATTTTAAACAGAAATAATTGCATTTTTCTTAAAGGTCACACAGATCAGTCAGAAAATGAGTTCTCTTCTTGAGACGACTCAGTATCATCAGCAGTTCTCTTACTATCCGACTCTGATGCCTTATTGCCGCCGTAAGATTCAGCATAAGATTCCATCGAAAGCAACATCTCTAGAGTTTCTTTTAAGAATGGTTTACCTTTTTTTCTTGAAATATGCCTCATTCCTGTTAGTAGAGGATCGAAAGTCAGCAGTAATCTGTTGAGCACATCTTGATTACAAGACACCCTTGAGAATTTGAAAAAATAAAACGAAAGTGTCTATTGCGTGCTTCCGCAGCCTCTTCTGACAGTTGCCCGATTGGAAGTAAAGCGTGCTTAATTACATCAGGACTTGAAGCGTGAAAAATTTTGCTTAATATTTCGATGAAATCCAATTTTTCATTGATATTAGACAAATTTTGTCGCTGCATCAACTCGTATAACTCCGATCGAGTCATTATTTTGACATTGGACGGCCCTATAATAAATACATTTTCTGAAGATCCAATAATTAATATGTATGAAATAAATACCATTTTGATATTAAAATGCTTCGACACACTGTTTTCAAAAAATCAAGTGATTCCGTGACCGTTTTAAACGAAATCTTATACGTCAATGATCAAAGTTTGTTGTACATTCTTTTATTTTGCCGGGAAGCCCCGGGAAATACAACTAACTATCCTCGATATTTCAAAATATACGCAAATTATGATACTGTAAAAGGGTTATTTAAATAATACTGTCCAACAGTCATAAAGTAATTAATCCTGTTAAAAATATTTGTAAAGTGTAGACACTAACCTGCCATAGTATAATACATAACACTTCACTTGAAATTATAATCCAAAACAAACTAATTGACTGTTATAAGGAAACGATTTTTTTGAAACAAAGCGCAATAAAAATATTAATTAATTGACAACGAAATACAGACTGACCACACAAGTAAATTTTTGCAACTAAGATGAAAATAATGATAGTTTGAAGTTCACTGGTAAGTAAACATTCACGAGATACTTTATTCTACTACCCACATTGAATTTTGTAAAATGGACTTATAGTCGCCCAGATCATTCAAATACCACACTGTGCGTCCCCTGATTTCCCTTGAATTACCCGACGCGTCTATTAAGTAACAGATAATAATATTGTTAATGTTGGGTGGACATCCACCTTGCGTCAGTTTCATGTAAATCATGGGCCACCAAGCGTTGTCAAAGATCACTAAGATATCTACTCACACTATTTGAACATAGTTTGCCGCAGCACTTGTAACCCGGTCCAACAATGCGTTTAGCGATGTGATCGTTGATTTTTACAATCTGGCGTTTCAGTATCTTACCTAATATTTACTAAAGAGAGACCGGTATGTCATCGCCTTTTGGCAAAACTATAAGTCAGCCTATTTACCAAACGGAGGGAATATCGCCCTGTTCATTGCACGCGGAGTACATTAGTACCATCTTAACGCGTGTTTTATACGGGTAGATATACCGCCTATACCAGGTGCTGTGTTTGGCCGGTCCGTGACTATCTGGTCTAGCATCTCCCGGGTGGGTGTGCCGGAATCTACTCCTGTGGGGTCGCTACCGCTATCCGAATCTGTTGGTGATATGGGATGTCGTCCGGCTGCAACGTGCTAAGTATATCAATCAACATTTCCACAGCAGTGCTAGTGTGTCCTTCCAGTAACTTAATTCCGTGCATTACTTTGGGACCGGGTGCAGTCATCCTAAATTGGTTCTGCACGCCTGACTCCAAGGGTCCTCGTTCCCGGATTTAGCGATGCGTCGAAAGGGGGCAAGTCCTACCTTTTTATGGCTATCTTGTATTTTTGTCCTCGCGGATCTCAGTAGATCTCTGATTCATCCACTTTCTACGATCTTTGCCAGGTTCGTCAGTCGGTGAACAGTGTATATGTATTGCGCAGGGTCGCGATGCGCGCCTGCTACCGCTGACGCTGGAGCTGGCGAGCGCGTGGGCGCGCTACGCGCAGTCGTGTGAGCGCGCGGCGCTGCGGGACCACCTGGTGCGGCGCCTCGCTGACGCCACCGATGACGGTATACTGTTGTTATACGCGCTATATTGTTGTTATACGCGCTTTTGCTGACGCTGGAGCTAGCAGCTGTTCTGTCATAGCCTTAATATCTGTTCATTATCAATATTCATACTGGCTTAGTTATGCGAAGAACCTACATTCCTACGTTAAATATTTCTTTGTGTAGCGAGTCAAGGATCACGATTTATATTTAAAGGCATTTGTTGCAGGATGTCGGATAGCATGCGCAACTTTAGCCGCGCGCTTAGATCCTGAAAATCTAACATGGGCCACAGAACTTATGCAGTTATGTAAGTATTAATAATAGACCGATATCTTAATTTTTGGGGAAAACCAATGGGTTGACCGGCCGAAATGTCTTGAAGAGATATGACAACACGCTACGTCAAAAAGCCAACTTTTGACGTAGCGTGTTGTCACATCTTTTTTTCGCCAGCAATGCTTAGATAACGATTACTGTATGATTGGAACATTTATCGGCCATATAACGGGTATATTTGCAAACTCAATAGCAATTTATTGCCTGTCTCTGCCACAGCAGTACAGTGATATAATTGTTTTCCCTGTGTAGCGGAGCGTCGTGCTATAGAGGCAGGCGACATAGAAGAGGCGGTTCGCGCCGCGGACTTATCTCTGGTGGCGCCATTGCCGCCCTCGCTCGACCTCGTGAAGCTTTTCCTAAACGCGCTCAACGACCCACCGCCCGGTAATTATACTTCTAACTTGTAACGCGCACACTGCATGTTGTTTAGTTTGCTTAGTTTCTGCACTGCATATATTCATTAGGTTGATTATGTTGCAGGCATTAACATTACTTCTCAAATCGAAAACGCTGACTAGTTACATATTTTGCTTTGTTAACTAACTATTCCATTGTAATAAACTATGTTTGTGCATGTAATGGGTTTGTACAGTGTAGTGTGGTTGATGTTCGCTTGCGTCGGACGACAGAATGGAGCGCGGCGTGGCGCGGCGCGTGCGTGGCGGGCGCGGGGCGGCTGTGCGTGCGCGCGCGCGAGGTGGCCGTGGCGCTGGCGCCCGCGCTGGCCGCGCTGCTGCCCGACGCCGCCGCGCCCATGCAGGCGCGCGTCAACGCGCTCCTCTCGCTCACCGATATTTGTATCAGGTAACCGCTTGCCGAGTACTCTACTTATTTAACTGTGCGTGCGCGCGCGCGAGGTGACCGTGGCGCTGGCTGCGATCATTTGTTTTTTTTTTGTTTTTAGTCGCGCTCCGTGACGCCAAATGTACTTGGCGTTGTCACGGGACATCGATTACTCCGCGCTGCGATGCGCATGACAACAGAAGACGAAGATAGGACGGGTACTATAGGCCACATTGCCTTGCCGCGCACTTAACCCGTTTAGTCTCGGCGGCACACCGGCGGCAAAACACAATAAGTTTTAGTGAGCTCGTCGCCCGATAACTCTAATAATTGCCGCAAATTACACACTAGGAGGCCAAACGTTATCTAGATCAAACTCTGTCTGAGATCTTGGCGTGTTTCACGATTCTAAACTATTGTTTGATGCACAGATCGAAGCTGTCGTTAAAAAGGCTTCTAAAGCCTTGGGTTTTGTCATGAGAATGTCTTAATGTTACACAGAAGCGAAGACACTTAAAAATTTGTACTGTACATATGTCCGCAGTCATCTTGAGTATGCATCGCAGGTGTGGAGCCCTTGCTATTTTAAATTCATAGATCGTATTGCGATGTTCCTGAGGCGCTTTATTAAATATCTATGTTACCATCAACAGATTTCATACCGATTCCGACAACTATCTTGACAAATGCAAAAAAATTCATATTTTGCCTTTAAAAAATCGTCGCGGGATCGCTGACTGTGTTCTATTAATGAAGACGAGGACTAATGCAATTGATGGTTCTCATTAAAGGTCATAGCACACATATCAACTCGGAAAGGGATCGTCACCGTATCGCCTATCGCCTCGCTGTCAAACAGGCGTCAAACTAACGTAACCAAAGCGGATCAACAGCTCCGGTACGTCGACTCGGCTACGGCTACGCGTTGCCGCGTTTACTTAAATCATATTAATATGGATATTTTCTCACTTCTTCAATGATCACTTTTCATCGTTATTTTTGTTTGAAATCTAACCTACAAATTCAATAAAATACGCGCGCAACACGACTGTTAGTTATCTTTTGAATGACTACACGTTCGACAACAGTAGTGCACGGAGAGACATAAGCGGGGACAACGAGCCGTAAGCGCTACGACGACGAGCCGTAGGCGCGAGGACTGCAAGCTTGTCCCAAGACGAAGCGATTATGTTACGATTCTGATTAGTGTGCGTTGCAGTAGGGAGTTTCATACAAAGAATACTGCACGGCTCGAGTTGATACAGTGCCAATCCGTTTCCGAGTTATGTGTGCTATGACCAGTGATCGGAGTAGGTAGATTGATTTTTGGTACTTGTATCATAAATGCACACAGAAAGAATAACATGGATAAGCCATTTTCCCGGAAAGTAATTCCGGTATTTCCGGATTCAATTAAATATTGTTAATGTTGGTAGTGATATTATTCCTACTCAATTCAAAATTTAAAGGAAGGTATCAAAACTAAATTAATTCATTATTTATCTGTTGAATAATAAAAACAATCGAATTCCGATCGAAGCTTTAATTTTTATTTTTAGCCTTTTATGGCTAGAACTTTTATAGATAGACATAAATTGTTGCACTTAAATTTAAATATTTTCATAGGGGTCATGGTAATTTGCATTAAGGGTAGAATAAATGACGGGGCCCCATAGAGGGCCAATGCCTGCTGGGGTCGTGAGACTGTTCTAAGGATGCACCACGACTCTGAAACGTAAAGGGCATACGAAGGAACAGGTTGATTTTAGTCAGATTTTAGGACCAAAAAAAAGGGGTAGAATAAAGAAAAAAGATAAAAATCAAGATTGTTTATTGTTAAATAATATGTACATTTTACATTTATTCACATTTTTAATCTTCATCGATTACAATGTCAGCATCCTGGTAATCCTGATCTTTACAATTAAAATATATAACTATGAGTTTCTCTATATTTTCTATTTTCAACCTATTTCTTTTAACATCTAAAGTCCATTTATAAATGGAAAAAGACCGTTCTACATCTGACGATGTCAAAGGAGCAAATTTTAAAAAAGGTATTAAATTATGTGCTTCATTTTTTTCAATGGCCTCACTATATTATCTAAGTGTGTCTAAATCTGGGTTTCGTTCCATAACACGTTCTTTTTTATTTTTTATATTTTCTGAATTGCACTGATTTATAGCATCTCTGACGTTGTCAAATGCTAAAAGTGAATCTGTCAACGATAAATTATGCTTTTGCAATTCTTTTAAAGACAAATGAATTATAAAATAATTGTCTTTAATGTAATTTAAATCTTCTTTTAAATTTTCTTTTTCTATAATATTTTTTGCCTCTCGAATAGATACCGCATCAGAGCTGCTTAAACAAGATAATACTTCTTTTATTTTTTCAAAGTTTTGAGCGTAATAAAATGCTGCCTCTAACCAAGTGCCCCATCTTGTAACAACTGGTTGGGGAGGTAGCGGCAAATCTGGATATTTTTCTTTTAAAATTTTGACTCTACTTGGGGCTTTCAAAAATACCTTTTTAACATTTGCTATTAAAATGTTAACATCGTGATATTCTAACCTAATTTGCTCAGATACGCGATGAAGAGAGTGCGCCAAACATGTTACGTGCTTCATTTCAGGTAAGTATTGTTTTAAATTTCGTCCTGCAGACAGCATATATGCAACGCTATCAGTGCAGAGGACAAGAATGTTACCTACCTTCGATTCAAAAGAATCTTCCCAAAAGTTTTCCAAACATTCTAACACAAATTGCGTGATTGTTTGTCCATTAACTACAGTTAGCATTTTACATGCTACCAAATAAGGTCTAGTCAAATTGCTAGGATGTAATGGTTTTATTAAAAAATGGACTATATAGCGACCTAAAAAGTCTGTCGTTTCATCTAATGATATCCATAGTTTCTCATTTTTATAATTTTGCCGAATCGAATTGATTTTATTCTTAAAAAACTTGTCCAAGTAAACTTTCCGTAACTGTGATTCATCTGGCAGAGTACGATTAGTACACGTACAACAACAGGTACTACACATATATCTTTTAAAGAAATCTTGAAAAGTAGTATTTTTCATCTGAGACCACTGAATATTGCACAAAATGACAAATTTTATAAGATCGAAATAAAATTCCTCTTCGGGCCGCTTAAACTTTCCCTGGTGTACTGCTCCTTCGATATGTCTTTTAACGTTTCCTTTATTTATGGTTTTCAAATGGCTTTCACATTTTGAACAGTATATTGTACCACTAGCGTGATCGTAAAGTAGTTCGGGATGACCGGATATCCATTTTTCTACAGTTTCAGCCTTGACGTTTGCCATATCTGAACTTTGTTTTAGAGATGGAACCTCGTATATATCACCTAAAACAAAGACATGAAAAAATTACATTTTATTTAGTTTATTTAGCTTACTCCGTTTGTTTTATTTTTCGTGGATCAAATTTAGTCATTGAAATTTCACCCTCTTCCTGTCAATCCAAAATGGCTGCCGCACTGTGGGCTGAAAATCGACCTCCATAGACATAGAAATGAAAGTTGCTAGATGTTCGTTTTGTTGACAGATATGGCTTCTATTAGCTATTATACACATAACAATGTCGTCTGAGCTAACTCCGCACAGAAATGAATTTATTATAAGGTATTTTCGAAAAAAATGTATGGAGCTAGCATGAAAAATCTGAATATCTCTGAACTTGCAAGGAAAACCGTAATATCCTCAGAGATGGTTATAGGACTAATTATTTGTGATTTTTTGACATACTTCATATAACGGTACCTGCTGCAGATTTTTTTTTAAAAATCATCTAATTTTTAATTAATTTTTTTTAACATTAAACGATTTGTTTTGTTGTAAAAGTAAAGAAACAACACGTTATATGCATATAATACTAAATCTTCGCCAGTTATTTGTTAAAATATCAAGAAAATTATTTTTGCCTTACATAGTATATATGTTTTAAAACAGGTAATTGGATAGCATTACTAAACTTTGCATACAGGTAAACCACTGAATATTAAATTAGCCTTCTAATGAGTTCTGAATAAGAGATTAAGTGATTTGCAATATCGCACAATGGTAACTACGGAGTACACTAATTAAATTCTTACAGGTAAGTACATAAGTAAACTAATTAGTTAATTAGACATGTTACGAGTTCTAAGAAATATTTTCGACAACTGTCTAATTATTTTATTATTATGTCTAAATGAATATAGAAAAAGTTAATTATATTCGCGATCTCGGAGTCATACTCGATTCAAAGTTGCACTTAGATCTACATGTGAATAGTGTAATCAATAAAGCATATAAAATGTATGGTTTCGTCATGCGGTCTTCCGTCGACTTTAAGCGTCCTCCTACTTTCTTATTACTATATAAAGCTCTTATCCGTTCACAACTTGAGTATGCAGTCCCGATTTGGTGTCCTTTATATAAGAAATATGTAAATGCACTGGAGATGATTCAAAAGAAGTTTCTTCGATCTGTGCAGTACAAATGTTATCATTCGAAATTAACATATATCCAACTACTTCATAAATACAACCTCTTGACACTGGAGTCCAGACGTATTCTTCTAATGTCGATGATGCTTCATGGCATATGTAACAATAGATTCGACTGCGCAGACATTATAAATAGTCTATGTTACATTACACCCAGAACTGTAATGCGACGAGGAGCGCGCACACCACGACTGTTCCATACTGCACGGTGTAGAACCAACGCCGGGGTGCGGGCGCCCCTTCGTCGCCTCGTAGAAACGTATAACACACACTTGATTGATATCGATATATTTGCTTTTTCACATTTTAAATTTAAAGACAGGGCCATAGAACTACTTAAAACTAATACTACACAACTATAATTTTCGCACTTTTATAATCGCACGTTTGAAAATAATATTAAGACGTAACATAAAATTATTTCGTGGACATTAGTGTGGGTTACACGTTTACTCAATTTCTATATGTTGTCTAGTTATGTAAGAATAACGTGTAACTGTTTTATGTCCCAATAAAGAAAATTAAAAAAAATTAAATTAAAGAAGGTATTTTTTTAAATCATTAAATTCTACTAATGTCAAAGTAAAGATCAACCGATAAGTTAGTTATTTTATTAACGCTAATAATAGGCATTAAATAAAAAGAAAAATAAATTAAAAAGGTATTTTTTAATAGTTGATAAAATTTATATAAAACAAAACATAGGTACAAAAGTATGCAAAAATATAAATAGGTACAAGAATAGTAATATAAAATATTTAAAAATAAATCAATTGCAAAACATAGTTACGTACCAAAGCTAAATAACGAAAGATCATGAAAAAATTACATTGAATAGAATTATAATTAAAAGCACAAAAAGTTTCTAGTTTTCCTTATCACTCTCGTCGATTTCTGAATCAGAATCTAGATTGCCTAGAAACTCAAAGTCAGTTTCTTGAAACTGAATTAAATTGAGGGTTTCAGGAAATAAATTCTCCTTTTTCTTGGCATCTAACTTGGGCCTTTGTACATTTATAAAAGGATCCGAAGAAACAACTAACATATTAAGGATATCATGATTCGAATCTTGCCTGCTCTTTTTCTGCGAATGATGTTCCCGAAACCTCCTAAAATCTTTATTGCGAGACTCGGATGCTTCTTCCGAGAGACTTCCTATGGGTACAACATCATTCTTCTCGATTATGTCTGCCCCGTGTATAAGTAATTTGTGGACGGTTGATGACATATAGTACCAGTCATATAATTCCACGTACCTCTCTGCTGTTTTGAAGGCATAATCTTTAAATTTAATTATATCTACTTTTTCCCCGGAAGTTATTGCCTGTAAAATCACAGCAAATCTTCTTATTAGTTCTTCGTCCAACCCAGTAATGGCTGCAGTTTTATGGGGAAATTTGAAAAACTTTCTTGCAGTGTTGCCGTCATTAGTAGTTCCGGAACCTTGTTTAACAATGTCAATCAATAGATTTAATTCGTCTTTAAATTTGTCTTGAATAATCTTTTTTCTCTTACTTAGCATTTCTTTGTGCTCGTTACCTCTCGCAGCCCACTCTTTAAAATCTAGTCTATACGAAATATGTAGTAAACATTCCATACAATTTATACGGGCGTGTAGAGATGACAATCCAAACTCGTATATATCAGAAGATACGGTCTTTGCTGTTACTACACTCAAACGGTTCATTTCTGTCGGTTTTGCCAGACACAAATAGCATGATGAACTTGATCTGGCTTGAGACAAATACGTGCAGACTTTACCATCGATCATTGTCATCATTAGGTGATGATTCACCCTGTTTCTATTATTGCACTCTGTAGGAATGAGAGCCTTAATTTCTTCATCCATTCGTCGTTTGTGTTCGATGACTACTGCTTCGCTTTCCTTCACAAAAGTAAATTGACCTGGACAATACATTGCTGAGCATGGTTTTGGGTTCATCCACAAAGTATTGTCTCCATCAGTCAGTTTTAGTGGCACCAAGGAAGTCATGAAAATACTTGAATCGACTTGATCGCTATCCATTTTCTGCTTGTATCGGCTTTGGTTTGACGCACCATCGAAACCCCATTTAGATATCAATTTTAAATCCTTATTTTGCACATCATCGTTAGGAAAACTTTGGAGGATTCTTTTGACCGTAATGTCGAGTAAAGCTTGAAGGGTTATTCTTGCCGATGAATCGGTCACTAACACTGATTGCTTCGGAGGATAGCATGCCAGCTTGGTTTGTTGCACTTTATAGTAGGATGGATAAATATCCTTTCTACCTTCCCGAATAGCTGACTCTCGTAAAGTGATGTATTGCCACTTTGATAATTTTAATGAAAGGAGTAATCCAAGTGCTTTTTCTGGTGTAAATAAGATAGTTTTCACCGGTTGCTTAAGCGTTTCCTTAATTTTAGAGGCTGCTTCAGGATGTTTCAGCATATATTCGATTACAGATGCGATATCCTCACAACCTTCTTCCTTAAAACGCGCTGCTGCTGTATATGCCAATTCACTGGGATTGTCAGTTTTATGCTCATCAGATCTTCTCTTCTTCTGTTTGCTTTCCAGATCTTCGAATGGTTTTCATGACCTCTTTGTCATTGTACCAACAGAGTATGATGTTGAGGGTTCTGGAGAGATTGATCTTGATCCCTCAGCAACAGTTGGTTCTTGAGCGACTAAATTTATACAACTTGGCCAATCGATAGTTGCTTGCAGCCAAATTTCGTATTGTTTTCTAAAAGTATCAAGAATTCGGTGAGATTTTTGCCACCTTTGTGATGCAGCTCGTACAAATCTCTGACAAAATTCTTTTAGAGTCACTTGATCTTCAACGGAAAGACAAACGTCTAGGCGGGATATAACTTCACTAAACAATACCTCATGATCAAATGAAGTACTCTTACATTTTAGAAGAACGAATAGGTCTAAATTGATATTTAAACTTTCCATTATAAAATTTCACAGTGATATGTTAGGGGTAACAAAGCTTAGAATAAACTATATTATGATGCAAAATGTTAACCATTTTATATTTCAGTCCAACATTAGTTAACGACCTCATTAGACAGTTGTCGAAAATATTTCTTAGAACTCGTAACATATCTAATTAACTATTTAAGTTACTTATGTACTTACCTGTAAGATTTTAATTAGTGTAATCCGTAGTTACCATTGTGCCACATTGCAAATCACTTAATCTCTTATTCAGAACTCATTAGAAGGTTAATTTATTATTCAGTAGTTTACCTGTATGCAAAGTTCAGTAATGGTATCCAATTAACTGTTTTAAAACATATATACTATGTTAGGCAAAAATAATTTTCTTTATATTTTAACAAATAACTGGCGAAGATTTAGTATTATATGCATATAACGTGTTGTTTCTTTACTTATACACCAAAACAAATCGTTTAATGTTAAAAAAAATTAATTAAAAATAAGATGATTTTTAAAAAAATTCTGCAGCAGGTACCGTTATATGAAGTATGTCAAAAAATCACAAATAATTAGTCCTATAACCATCTCTGAGGATATTACGGTTTTCCTTGCAAGTTCAGAGATATTCAGATTTTTCATGCTAGCTCCATACATTTTTTTCGAAAAAACCTTATGATAAATTCATTTTTGTGCGGAGTTAGCTCAGATGACATTGTTATGTGTATAATAGCTAATAGAAGCCATATCCGTCAACAAAACGAACATCTAGCAACTTTCATTTCTATGTCTATGGAGGTCGATTTTCAGCCCACAGTGTGCCGCTACAAGATGGCGGACAATTTTTTTTTTTTTACAATTCCATCAATATATATATATATATCAAATGAAAGGGCTTGTTACGTAGAATATTTTGTAGAGAAGTAGATAAGGCCTATAGTAATTTATTTTACCAATACATTGCAAGAGGACACAGGGCATTCAAATTATATACGGATTCCAGTAAAATGTCGGTTAATAGTGGAGTTAGCTGAATTGCGACTACATTACTAGAATATCATAATTTTGTTTCGCACTAAGCTCACTGGTTCATACTCTATTAAAGATTTAACAATATTAAGACTCATGGTATGTTCAGCAGGTTAAGCGAACAAACACAATACTAAAAATATTCTTATAGTACATCCAAACATGCTTTATACTCCTTGTAACTAGTAAAATATTACTTACCAAAGCTTGGTTTAAATATGTAGATCCAATTCAATAGTGAAAAATCTGAGCCCGTATATTCGAGCCAAATCGTGGTTTAGAGCAGATTCCAGAAGTCAGTATGTACACAAGCCAGGGTCAAGTAACGTTTTCACAACACAGTAACAAACAAAGATGCGCACTCTACGAACCGAAGTAAACGAGTGAGCTACCTGGCATGTCGTCGGCGCGCGTACGCATTGTTCTGATAACCGGTTATTGTACCACCCATGATCCTTTGTTCTGATTGGTCGTTGGGTTTTGTCAAATCGTGACTGTGTGCCGTTAAAAAAAATATGAAGAATAATAAAGAATAATATTGCTCATTTTATTACAACTCCTACCTTTTTTTGAGGATGGCAAATCATCAAATGACTCCTTCCACTCTGGCAGAATAAAATTCCTACATAAGTTCCGGTTTTTTTTTAATAATCCACCAATTCCGGAGGAATGTCCATATTAATATATACGTTTCGGATCAATGACCCCATTTCAATCTACCTACTCCGATCACTGGCTATGACCATTATTAGCAAAAGTTTCCTTGAATGTCCCACATAAATTCATAACGTTTAACCTACCAAACAGAGTACTATCTGCCGCTACTAACTACAGACAAAATTCGTATGTCGTGAGAGCGAGCCGCAATTTTAACAAGTAATGCAAGAAGCACAATTTTGATGCTTTTACCAGTAAAGCGATGTTGCCAGCATCGCTTTACTGGTAGGAAAAGCTTGAGCCTTAACTTCTTTGGTCAGTTAACCTTTTCAACGTCAACGACTTGTAACTGTTGACTTGAAATTTTCGTGCCCTCAGCGCCACGACTTTATTAGAAGTAACTACTGTAATAAAATAAATTTATGATATTTAAAGATTTCTTAGTTAAAAGATCTGCCTGTCCCCAGCCGTATTTTTAAATTTTCACCCAAAACAAGCTCTAGTTTTTTTTATATTAACGAAAGCAAAACGCCTCTAAACTTTTAATGCCCCTTGCGCCAAGCACTTGATATAAAGTAGGCTAGTGGTGGGACACAATTCACACAATAGTTACCAGGTTATGATTCGAAATGTTTATAAATACTATTATTAAAAAAAAAAGTTATTAAAAAACATTCATATAATAAACTGCAATTTTTTTAGATTATCTCTCTAACTCAAAATTTATGAGTACCTTTTATCTCACTTAACTATTGTCGATAATGAAAATCCGTTTGAAACACCCATCCCTACAACGCCACGAGCTTGTATACAAGTAAATCTGTGACGTCGCAAGCGAGCGGGTTTCAAGGTCAAAGTGACTTAGTGTATTGCAGCGTTGTAATCGTACATAGACGCACGTGTCCTTACAGTGCAAAGTGAGTGGCGAATATTATAGTTCTGACAAATTATTGCGAATACTATAAATAGGGCTATAATATTACATGTAAAAACAAATAGGGATGTACCCTATATAACATACCTCTAATAAATCTTTGACTCTTTTCTTTTATTACTGATAACATATTTTAAGCTTTTTTACTATATTTTTTATAAAATACCTAAAACAAATTATGAAAATTAATATTAATAGATATTTTAAAAAAATTGTAAATAAGTAGAATAGAGCGTAATATTGTTGCTATTGCTTTTATTATTGTGTTGTTCTTTTTATTCTGTCTTTGTGTACAGAGCAATCAATAGACATTATTATTATTGTTCTTTTTCTCTACCGAGACTGCTCACACACGTATATATATATATATATATATATATTTTAGTACGTAACCGTAACGATATTTTAGCAATTTCATTTAAGTCCCATTTTGTTCTCAATATGCTGAGATTCATTTAATAGCTGCCTTTCTGATACAATGTAGTTAGGTTATCCAGAGCTAAAGTATATAAAGCTGCTGAATAACCTTCATCTGTTTATATCACGCAATTCATAATGTGATGTAGGTACACGTCCATCGTGGAGCCGTTGTTAGACTCAGTGTGTGGGTGCCTATCAACGGATTCCCCGCCCGAACTGCGCAGGGCGACGGCGCGCGCGCTCACCAGACTGTTACTCGGAGGATTCTTGCGGCTACGCCCACCTCTATATTATAAGTAAGTAGTAAGTAGTTATTAATATATGTCTCATGTCTGCTCAATTCGGTATTGGAATTTCAGTGAGTTTAATAGAAAACGGATTCTTGGTGAAATTTGGGATTTCGCTTCAATATGATCAGCTCAGCTCGAGAACTGTCTTCAGCTTACCGAAAATCGCTGCTAATCAACCTTGGCTAGTATTACTGTTGGTTCTTCAAGAAGACGCTTGCTGCTACAACGGCTTCTATTTCGAACAATCGTTAGCGCTCGCTAGTGTTACAAGTGCAGGGTGACACCTCTAGTGTTGCAAGCGCCAACGGTGTACCTACAGTACGTAACCGTTTATCATCAAGCTGTATACTTGTCTGTTTATAGTTCTGTTCAAGTAGACATTTACTGCGTGTTGGCTTTGCGCACTGAATGGGACACTCAAACGAATGTTACCTGAATCTAATTTATAGGTATCGAGTTGTTTGATACATTTATTAGAACTCCGATATTTTATTAATGTTTACAAGCATAATTATCGTTGATAATGATAAATGGCATGCGTTTTAAATTATTTGTTCCATTCATCGTTTAGATACTTCATACACATATTGTACAAGCAAGTTGCACAATACATACCACGCGCGTCCCCATGACGTAGCGTAAGTTGACCCGCTCTATTACGTATACATTAGATATTAGGTACACACATTCGTAACAATTTCTTTAGTACAATAAAACCTTTCTATTAAATCAGTTGTGTATTTCTCCATACCAACCAGCCAAGTTGTTTGTACTCGAAACATTTATCAATCAATGTTGGTGAACACACCAACACACATATGAATGTACAGCTACAAATTTAATATTTTGCTATTGCCGTCTATGGGGCACCAAGCCGGACTCCGAGGTGTCAGTTAAGTTTGCTGTCGCTGGATGAATAGATTAAATTAAAGATAAAATGTTACATTTCCTTTTAATATTCGCAGATATTACGCACTGCTGGCTGACGAAGACCACGACGTTCGTGAGCCAGCCGAGTACTACGTAACCAGTTGTCTCACCACTGACGCTATCTACCATCACTTTGTCGAATGCGTCATACATTACAACAAAGAGTCCTCAGGTAATTCTTGTTCGCTCTACTAAAATATGTGCTTCTTAATTGAAATCGTTCTCTTCTTATGTTCTAAAGTGTACGTTAAACTGTACTTTATAAAAGTCCAGACTAGCCCTGATGTGAGCTGAGCTGTGCATGCAACCAGTTTTAATATTCTTGTTACGCCATTAATCATAAACATGATTACCTTCAATTTTCAATTCTTTGAAATATTTGTTGTTGGTATTTTTCTTTCTTTCATATTGATGATATGAAAATGGTTAGCAATAAATAAAAATATAAAAATCCGAAAGGTAGGCTTTAAGAAATTTTAACTTGAGCAATATTAAAGATTTTATGGTTAAGTAAGTGTACTATACTTACTTCCTTCGGGCACGCCACGATCGTGGCGGTAAGTCCCGTGTGTCCCGTAAGAGGAGTGTCTGGAGAGTCGGCATGGCGCCCTCACCTTCCGGCTGACACAGATAATAATAATAATAAGCCGTTTTTCATCCATAGTTACCAATATAGCGGTCCACCAAACACTCATACCCATAGCCCATATATTAGAATCAATGCGTAGCAATAGTCCTACGCCTGCTGCGGCTAGTGCCGCTGTTGTTGTTCCATCCCACCTTTGATTAAAACTCTTGAAATATTATTGCAGTGTCGTCTGCATAACAGACAAATTTGCTTTTTGTATTGTTAGAGAAGTTAAATCATTCAGATACAGAAGGAATAGCGTCGGACCGAGCACACTACCTTGAGGTATTCCGCATTCTGTTTCATTGGGATTACCCATCCAGGAATCAACTCTGACTCGCTGTTTTCTCCCCGTTAAGTAACTCTGGAACCATTCAAGTGCAATACCACGTATTCTAACGGTTTCTAGTTTTCTTAGTAAGATTGGAATAATACGGCATCGAAAGCTTTTGCAACATCTAGGAAGACTCCAAAACATGCACGTCCATTATCTAGAGGAGTAACGATTTCTTCAGTTAGAAGTGTAACAGCATCTTCCGTGGATTTTCCGTTTCGAAAACCAAATTGAGTGTTGGTTAGAATATTGTTGACTTCGAGATATTTTACAAGACGCTTATTTACCACTCTTTCCAGTATCTTTGCAAATATCGGAAGCAGCGAGATGGGTTTGTAATTATTTGGTGAGGTCGATTCGCCTCCTTTATGGATTGGAACTACGATTGCTGTCTTCCAGTCTTGTGGTATGATCCCTGTGGACAGGCTTTGGTTTATAATTGACTTGAGTGGTTCCACTATTTGATCCTTAACGTTTTCAATCATCATACAATTAATACCATCCAATCCCGGTGCACTATCGTGCCTAAGTGTCATGATAATGTTTTCCAATTCGTTATTATCAGTTGGTTCGAAAAATAAAGAGTTAACAGGTGAATTTGAGGCGTCAATTTTATTGGCCAAAGCAGATTGAGTTGAACCCAGACATTGTAGGACTTTTTCAGCGTATTGTTACCCCACTGAAGCAAAAAACTCGTTGCAATGATCAACTGCAGATTGTGGGCAAGTATCTCCAGCTATCAGCTCTGATGCCTTGAAATACGTAACGCATTTTCGTTGAGCTATTTCATTGATTACCTGCCACAGCTTACGTGGATGGTTTTTATCTGCTGATGTAAAAGTTTCGATACCGAGAATAAACTATTGATTTAATGTTGGTCCCTGGATCATTTCTAGCGTCTAAGTGAAGCTTATCGCGTATATGTGAACATCTCAACAGTCCCTGAGTCATCCACGGTTTAATAATTGTTTTTGAACGGCTAATCAATATAGTTTTTGTGTTAGATTCAATTACTCGCTTCATTATGTTGAGAAAGAGATCCAATTGATCGGTCACGTTTTATATATTGCTTAATCTAGACCAGTCCACGTTAGTCAGTTCATCTGCTATGGAGTCATAGTCAAGACGCAGTCTGTACCTCGGTGGCATTATTGGTCTAGTAGAACTGCTATTTAATCCGGTGATTATCACGTCGTGATCGGTTATTGCCGACGGGCAGACGAGTGTTTCCATATCCAGTAGCCCCCTAATAAAAACATGATCAAGGAATGCGTTTTTTCTGGTAGGCAGCTGGTCTGAATCCTATTTCAGCCATAGCACAAAGATAAGCACTTGATTCGCCAGTGTCGGGGTTATTTATATTTATATTAATATCGCCTGTAATCACAGTGCAAGGTTTCAGGCTTACAGATTTTATAACTTCATATACTGAATTAATAAAGCGGTCCGGGTTCTTAAAAGAGGGTGATCTATAGACTCCTAATACAGTTATAACATGCGGGATAGTTATGGCGATGCATTCTGCTTCTTCTAAGGCTGGTTCGAAACTCGTGGAGACCAAATATCCTTTACATACGCTACGACACCTCCTGCTTTGTTTATATATTTTGTTGTACGAAAAGTGCTATATCCCACCATGTGATACAATATTGAACTTTCATGTAACCAACATTACGTAAGGATAATCACATAAAAATCAGTGTTCATTATTTTAAGAGTTACAAGTAAATTGTTGAAATTGCGGCTAAGACTTCGTATGTTCAACGTTAATATTTTTATTTAATAATTGAGTATTATTCTATAGCAATCCTCTACAGAATTTATAAAATGGTATTTTACCTGGAACGCGTTATCAATACATCGTAATATGTCAAGTGTAGTCATCATGGATTATAGTTATAGATGTACTTTTGGGTAAGTTAAAAGTTAAGGTGACTGCCATTCTATAGTATAGGGAGTAAATCAGTTTAAAATACGTTTGGTTTATATGCATATACGACATTCCAGAACTTTGGAATATACAATTATGTATGTAAACATTTGCGAGTGACGAGGTGATGTGTGCTATAGTAATCGTTTTATGTATGATGAGTGTGATTAGAGCTATATTTGAAAGTGTATTGCATTATTAATCAATGTATCTTTACATTGATTAATAATGCAAGCAATTGAAAGACAAACAAACATAATATTATTATATCTTCTATAGAATATTAGATGCTGTTTTTAGCATAGTGATATTTTTGTTGAGGTCTTCAATGGATTGGATGCGAATTGCAGCGTGCCCTTCCTCTTTTTTGATATATATGGACCCATTACGTAGCCAGCAATATCGAAATACACGATCTTGGGCTCTTGCTTGAGCCTCTCGAAATAACATGCTTTTTTCTCTTGTTATACGTTCATTGACGTATAATTTGGAAGACGTTTCATTAATAATGCTTTCAGATGTTAAGTTTCTCCTAGTTCTCGCAGCAGTGATGATTTCGTCTCTTTTAGATTTTCTAGTTAGCTTAACTATAATGGGCCGATGTCAAGGCGATTTTTTGTTGAGTTGGGGCTTAGGTCCGGCTCTGATAATATCACTGATATCCGATTCCTGTAAATCTACGCTTATTTTCTGCGACAAAGTTAGCATTATGTAAGCGAGATTTTCGTGACTCTCCTCAGGCATTCCACATATCTCTAGTTCGTTTTTCAGCGCATTATGTTCTAGCGTGCTGACAGTCGATTGTAATTGCGTTACCGATAACTTCAGATCAATTAATTCTCTATCCTTGGCATCAATAGTTTTCTAGAAACGGCTAGCAAGTTGTTCTTTTATGTCTTTCATATCTTCCCTTAATAAAGTTATATCGTTGTTTGCCTGCTTCAAATCAAAGCCTTTACTTCCTGCTTTAGCTCGCAAATTTCGTGGATTAGTTCAGAGATCGGAGTATCAAAAGTAGCTGTAGATTTGCCGCGTGAGCCCCGAACTAGGTTCACATTCTCACACAGAGGATCATCCGTGAATGCTGTGGGGTTACGGACAGAGGTATTGGTGTTTCCTTTCTTGGGTAGTGAGCAAACACACATGGGGCATATATAAGACTGTTTGCTATTTGCAGTGAGCTTTTTAAAACTCTCAGTAGTTATATTTACGCATTCTATATCAAAGGATCTTTTACATTTTGAGCAAGTCTTGAAATTATTTGATATAATGCCCTTACCGCAAGCTTTACAAGTAGACGGCCTCTTGCAGTATTACGACTATAACGTCCAACGTAGCGACTCACTCGTGGATATAGTTGCGAGTCGGCGCCTAGCTTGTAGTGAAGCGAAGCTCCACCCTCGATGACGCACCTCTCTCCGTTGCTGTGTCACGCCGACGCCGCGTCGGTGTCGAGCGAGAGTCGAGTCGAGCCGAGCCGAACAGCCGAACGTTTCCGAAGAGATAGTCCGGGCGCAGTCGCGGCCGGCGCACGAGTTGTTGTAGGTCAGGTTTAAGCGGTTGGTTTTTATAATCTTTAAATGTTTTGCTTATAACTTTGCAACGCGTTAAAATATCAATATTCGGTTTTCAGTACTAGTTACAGCAAGAGTTTATCTTGAGAAATCTGATATTAAATATATGAGAAAGTCACTTTGAACTAGGTTTCAAGTTTAATAATACGGAGTGAACTAACACAGTAACGTTCTAGGCAAGTAGCGTACGACGAGAGGATATTTATTATCAAGGACGAAATTGATATTTATTATCAAGAATAGCTAAAATTATCGGGCGTGTCTTTATGGATCACAGGGATTATTTCAAGGTATCTAGAGCTAGCTATTTAATTAATTTTACAATAGACAAAACAAGGAAGTGAGTATCCCTCCCTCCTAGAGGGATAGAATCTTATACCAACAATGTAGGCGACGGCTAGACCGCAGCGGTCGGCAGGCGGTATCCGTGCGTCAAAGCACGCCGCGCGCAGCGCGCCGCGTAGTCAGTCATTACCCCTAGCGTCAGCTGGTAGACAGCTCTTAATAATCCATTACGTATTTTTAGAAAAAGGGAATTAAATTTATTTTCCTTTTGATATCCGTTATATTTGGCTATCCGAACATAATAGCATGTGAAATAAGCAAATATTTTTTTATAAAAACGTAATTTATTTTCGTGTTTTTTTTTGTTGTATCGTATCGGTAATCACCGGCGCTACCACCTGTCTTCGTTTTTGGAAGCGTTTACCTAACACCCTGTATATATGATCACGCTAGACGTGATAGTGAAAATAATATTGCTTAAGTTAAAATTTCTTGAAGCCTACCTTTTGGAATATATTTTTAACGGCCTATGACTTCGCGTGGCCTCGCCTATTGCGGTTGTCGAGGAACACCGTGGTAGGTTTAGTTGGTATTACCGGGATGTCGCTCATCATCTTTCCCTGGTTAGTCCTACATAACCTCTCCGTCGCCTCGCGGAGAGGTGTGCGTCGATGCATTCTACCACGTAAAAAGAAACCGTCTATGACCAAAGATTCTATTCCAGCACCAATTTTATTAGCTTTGATTATCGCAGTACTTGTCTTCGATAGCCTTGCACATTATCCTGTATCTTGTCACTATAACAACAAAATACCAAATGCATGTGTTGCAGAGAGCATATCGTTCGACGCGCGTCAGCTGATCTACGACGTGATGCTGCAGAGGCTGTCGATCGTGCAGAGGCTGAACGTGCAGTGCCGGCTGGCGCGCGACGTGCTGCAGCACGCGGCCGACATGACGGACGAGGGCGACGAGGAGCTGTCGCCCGACCTCCACGCCGCGCTGCTCGACACCATCACGCTGCTGTGCGGGCCCAGGATGAAGCTGCCAAGTCAGTATTACTACTACCACGAAAATTACAAAAATACCTATAGACTTTCTTTTTCAATAGATTGGTATTGCCTTTTTAGTGATTTTTGGATCAAAAATACCCTATGTCCTTTTCTGTACCCCTGACAACGTGTATGATGATCGGTGTATCGATGATGTATAGATAGATCTATCCGACGACGCAGACATGTTTTCTGTGAATTTACGCTGCATTTGAACATTATAAAGCAATATTATAATAATTATTTCTTGTCATCAGCATTTTATGTGTGTCGCGAGTAATCTGCGCTTATTTACGTATAAAGCACATATGTACTGAGACATTAATTATATAATCAAACAAGAGTATTTAAAATGATGCCAAATTCGAGCGTTAGTCCATTTGGCCGCAGCCAACTTTTGCGAAGAAGTCCCGGTCACCGCATTCGCCACCAGCCCGTCCAATTTACAAAATATCGTCCGATAGTGTGGCTCCACCGGAATTTCTTCCTACGGCCGATGTACAAAGATGGGTCTTTAAAATCTTCGAATACCTGAGTGAAGTCAGCACAATAGCAGCCGAAAGCAAAATGAACAGTGAGCAAAAGATGCGGGTCACCAATTTATGCCGCAATGTTACCCACGTAACATCTCACATAGCACTGCTTTATCAGTTATTGAAGCAAAAAGCTATCCAGGCCCATGATGCCTGGATGGCATCATGGGCCTGGATAGCCACCTCCAAGGAAAAGACCAGATTGTCGAAACAATCAAGAACTTCAAAGATGTAGTTGAAGTGAGCTGCAAACCTCCTCCCGAATAAAGGTCTTTTGCTGATATGGTGAAAAAAGGTGGTAATAACTTTGTTCGTCCGTCCAATCTTAGCTCCGTAGTCATTTACCCGAGTGATAGAAATAAATCGAGTGACGACACTAAGGCATTACTACAAACTGTCATATCCCCGGCAGAACTAAAGTTACATGTACGTGGCCTTAGGAAAGTAAAAAACGGTAGCAGATTGATTTCATCAGGCCTGACTGTAGAAGAGACAGTTAAACGTAGTCCCAGGATAACCATTATTGGAGTACCTGCTGCACTCAGTGAGAGGGAGGTCTTCGAGTGCATTTTTGAGCGGAACCTGGCATCCAAATTTCCTGGACAAACACGTGACTCGTTCTTTGCCTCAGTTAACATAAGTCATAAGTCTGGAAGAAAGGAATTATGTAGATGAAGTACCATCCAGCGTCCGAAAAGCCCTTATAAACCAAGAACGAGTGTTTATAAATTGGTCATCATGTCTGGTGAAAGATTTCACCCTAGTAACGAGGTGCTACAATTGTCAGCAGTACGGGCATGCAGCCAAGTTCTGTCGTGAAACCAGTTCTACTTGCGGTCACTGTGGCGAGACAGGACATTGCATCAAGGAATGCGCTAAGAAATCTGCCCCTCTGACGTGTGTCACATGTAAGAGATTTAAGAAACCTTGTACCCACCAAACTGGAGATATGAGCTGCCCTGCTAAGAAGTATGCCGAAGACAAATATATACATTCCATTGACTATGAAGGCGCCTAAGAGAGCCGTAACCACGTGGTAACAAGCGCAACAAAGGTATTTAGGTAGGTGCTATCGACTTTGCCCCTATTTACTCTTCCGCTGACGTGAACATTTCACTGCACTACTTTATAAATGTATTACAATATACAATTAATAGAAATATCGAATCAGTGAAATTAAGCAGTTAATACAAAAACATAAAAACCTGGATTACACCGGGTCTTTCGCGATGTATAAAGCACAGGTACAAACTTTATTCAAAAGCTAAACGGTCACCTGAGAATTAAATTATTTTAGAAACATAAAAAAGATATCGGTACTTTTGTAACAATCTGTTAAAGAAATTAAAATTGGGGTATAATAAGGCCGAATTAGAAAAGGCATGCAAAAATAGCAAATTACTTTGGAAATTCTTAAAATCCAGTACTTATTCTGCGAAAAATCAGGGACTTTCGTTAGAGTTACTACTCACAGACACAAACCCCCGACAGGCAACCAACAAAGCTAATAACTTTTTTGTTAACGTCCACAAAAACTTAGCAGAAAAATTTCATTCCCAGGAAATCTACTTCTGTCTCCTCCCCCAAAATATTATCCGCCGTCCAGGCATAAATCCTTTGTATTGCTAAAAACTGATATAGACGAAATTATAAAAAGTCTGGGCTAAAGGACACTTGTGCAGTTGGTTGGGATCGTGTTAACCTAATCAAAAGATTTAAATGCTTTCTTGTCCAACCTTTAACTCATATATTTCAAATATGTATGACCGAAGGAATTTTCCCTAAAGTGTTAAAAAAAGCTGTTGTTATCCCGGTCCATAAGTCCGGAAACAAAAGCGATTTAAACAATTATAGACCCATTTCTATCTTACCAATATTGTCCAAAATTTTAGAAAAGTTAATAAATAATAGATTAATAAAATACTTAGAGGTAAACAATATTCTTTCGGACAGACAGTTTGGATTTAGACCACAACGATCAATCAGTCATGCGGTTCAACAACTAACTGACCATATAACCTCTAACTTATATAATGGAAAGCATACAATTGGTATCTTCTTGGACCTTGCCAAAGCATTAGACTCTGTTTCGATTTCTTTATTGTTTAAAAAGCTCGAATTGGTTGAAATAAGAGGCAAACAGCTACAACTTTTTGCTGACTATCTTAATGATCGGTATCAATGTGTAAAAATAGGCGAAATCATCAGTAAGGACATTCAAAATACTTCTTTTGGAGTTCCCAGGGAAGTATTATCGGTCCTACACTATTCCTTATTTACATAAATGATCTGTGTAATTTTTATCTTCGGAACGGGGTAAATATCATACGCGGATGACACAGTAATACTGTTCACCGCTCAATCACGCATCGAAGCCTATCATCGAGCTCAAGAAGGTTTCAATACTATCAGTAAATGGCTCTCAAACAATTGTTTAACCCTAAATGCACAAAAACTAAATATATTCACTTTTCAATACGGAACAAAAGCACGCCATATTACGTAAACAACATTATTGCTCACAATCATAATTGCCTGCTATCTGCTGACACCACAAGTACTTGCCCCACTTTAGAAGCACCCGATTGTATATAATATTTAGGCATTACGCTTGACATAAACCTTAATTTTAGCAAACATATTTATTTGCAAACTAAAATATATTTTCAAGAATCTTCGTAGCGTTGCAAAATTTAAATGACTAAAACAGGTGTGTATTTATCCTGCACACTGTCCTTAAACAACATACGCTTCTACCTTTTTTGCCTACAAACAAAAGAAGGAAAGACTTAGTTTGTGAATGTTTCCAAACTAAGTATGCTTACATGAAGAGATTTTCTTATTCTTAGGGCCTTTTATGTACAATAAACTAAATACATTATTAGATATATATAGCTTTAATCATAATATATAATAATCATAGTTTTAACAAAGTACCTAAAAACGCTTACGTATTCAGATACAGAGAAATTGCTTGTAGTTGTAAAATAATTTCTTATTGTTTAAGCAATTTTTCATTTATAATTGTTATTGTTTAAAACTATTTTAATTGTATACTTTACTATATACACTGACGGACTCATAAACTGCATCAAAGTTCAGGATTACTTTCGAATTAATATTGTTGATTAGTATGCAAACTTTTTAGATTAAACTAAATGAAAATGTCGAGACTATCCATTAATCACAAAAAAGAAAACAAAATTTAAAATAGAACTGCTGTAATAGATGAAATTATAGGCGGGAAAATAAAATTATGCATAGTCTCAAATTCGTGTGTGAGTAGTACTGTGTGTGAGTAAAGTTTGAAATTAATGCTCTTTGCTTTTTTTTTAATTTGCGATTTAAATTATTGTTACCAAAAGTATTGATTATTAGTCTTTTAAACTCAACAAAAGTTTCGTAATCATAAATATGGATACTTCGTCCGAACATGACGTTCAAATTGTGGCATTGGTGCGGGAAGGCTTGGATCAACAAACGATTGCTAGAAATTTAATTTAAAACCAGTCTACTGTTTCTAGAGTATACCGAAGCTTTATAGAGATAGGTTCTTACAGAAGGAGACCCGGTACCGGCAGAAGTCGAGCAACCACCCATCGTGATGACCGATTTATTGTTTAATGTTTCGTTGTCCCTACGAAATCGTTTTCTCACGTCAGTAAACATCAAAACAGAACTGAATGACGTGCGTGGACTAAACGTGAGTGCACGAACAATAAGAAGGAGGCTTAAGGAAGCGGCAATCACCCCTTTTAGACCAGCAAATTGTCCGAAACTGTCTGCAGCTCACAGACAAGCTCGTTTAAGATTTGCGCTTGAAACATCTTAATTGGACTGAAGAGCAATGGGCCACCATATTGTGCACCGATGAGTGTAGGACATGTTTAAATGGTGCAGACGGCCGCAGAAGAGTCTATCGTTAACGTGGGGAGAGATATGCTCAAAGTTGCATTGAGGAGCGTGTTCCATTTGAAGGCGGTTCGTGTATGGTGTTGAGTGGCATTTCGATGATCGGGCGAACGGAACTTGTGGTCATCGACATGGTTCGTCAAAACTGTAGAAGAGGTGGTTTGACGGCACAACGCTATATAACAGAGGTTTTAGAAGCTCACGTGGTACCTTACATGGAATTAATAGGCGAAAATTTTACTCTAATGCAAGATAATGCCCGACCCGACGCCGCTGTACAAGTTCGACAATACTGCGAAGAGGTTGGGATACGTACCATGAATTGGCCAGCACGCAGTCCGGATCTTTATCCCATTGAGTATATTTAGGACAGATTAAAAAAAGCTGTATATGCGAGAAATCCTGTGCCCACAACAGTGGCAGCACTAAGAACAGCGATTTCACAAGAATGGAACAATATTCCGCAAGACTATTTAATAACTCTAATCAGATCTATGCGGTACCGACTAGAATCTGTAATGACATGGCACGTGGAGGCAATACACCTTAGTAAAAGAAAAAAAAACCTGTGCTTCAACTTTTTTTTTACTGTAGGAACCAATTTTTCAATAAACCAACCAAAACCAATTTTTGTTACATTTACTGTTTTTGTCCAGAATATTGAATGGTCCTTTCTTGTATACAAACATATACTTAAGGATATAATACTGCGCTGTTATAAAGTTATCGAACCAAACTATAGGTTTCAATTTAAATTTGTATAAAAAGTTTGAATACTTGGTTAAAATATTTATTTCGAAGGCGTCTTGAACATTGATGCAGTTTATGAGTCCGTCAATGTATGTTTGCAGTACATGTATAAATGATTTTGTAGACCCTTACTTTATTAACAGTAGAATAAAAATGTAATATTAGAAACAGCCTGAAACACAGGTCTCTGACCTAGTTCAGGTAATGCAATGTAAAAACAGACTTCATAAACAAGTCTCTTGTATCCAATATTTAAATTGTAAATGTTTTTTCTTTAGATTAAGTATAGTTTTATTGTGAATTTAATACAAAAAATGATTTCAAGGACACTTTGAGGACAAAAATAAAATGAACTTTAATGATGTTTGCAATTCTATGAGTATACAATCAGCAGCTTGTAATGTGTTTTGTAAAGACTTTTATTTATTGAATTATAAATTTATTTTTATTATTATAGTACTTAAAGGTCAAATAGTTAAGGCAGAAAGCGTAACACACAAACAAATTCACATTCGCATTTATAATATTAGTTAGGACTAGATTTTGCCCGCGTCCTAACTGTAGATTATGAAAATGGTCTATCCTCCTTTTTTTCCGGATAAAAGGTAACCCTATGGCCTTTTTCTCCCCTTCCACCTGGACCGCGAAAGCGTTTAGACGTGTCCACTTTGCTAAATTATTTAAATAAATTAACAAATTTAAGTGAACGTATATTTAAGTAAAGTACTAGGCGCGCAGAAAAATCCGTCCGGCCGGCGTGTGACGCCTCGTGTGACGCTCTACCGGTTACGAGCAGTGACGTCATCCATCTTACCTGCGCTGACCGCTGTGACGCGGCTCGACTACTGGTTTGTTAGCTGCTTATAACAAGTTTATCACTGCGCTCTGCTACAAAGTGAATTTCTTTGCAGTGTTCTTTCTATAGCCATAAACAATACCTGTTTATGATGATACGAACAGTAAGATCGCTGCCGTGTACGCCGGCAACTGCCGCGGATCGTTTGGCATCGTCGTCTAATATACCAGCAGCCCTCAGGGAACAGGATCGAGCTAATGTGACAAAAGCGCCCTCGACCCAACTTCTCTCTGGATAGATATATAGATAGATATTTTTCTCAATAGATGATACATCATCTTTTGAGAAAAAAATTATGAATATCTGACTACATGGGAAGAGGACCAAGACAATGAAAAAAATTTACATCGGACATCGCGGAAATTAAGCTTCAAAACAAAAAAAAACAAGAAACAAACAGCGATATTGAAATATCAATTGAGTTTATAAATAAAGGATATGAAAGCATGAAATAGAATATCGAAAAGTTAGAAAAAGAAAAATTGAACTACGCAACTACATTACGTCCGTCTCGTCGAAAGTTGACCTTCAAATAAGCTCACGCAGTTCATGTATTGAGATAAGGAATGTTCCTCAGTGCGAAAAGGAAACGATGAGCGACCAAACAGCTGTTTTACTAAAAACATGTAATGCCGTCAAATCCAACATAGGAGCTTCTGATCTACGTGATATATACCGGTTACCAGGTAAAAAAGATACAAACAGACCTATTGTAGCCGAACTACGCTCGGTTTCTTCTATAAATCAAACATTAAACGCTGCCCGCTCATTCAACAACTCGCAGTCTCTGAGAAACTTAATACTAATACGATTGGCATTAAAGGTCAGCGTCAGTCTATTTATGTAGATGAACACCTTCCTGGCTATGTGAGACAACTATTTTATGACTCTCGCAAATTTGCGAAATCTAATAACTACCAGTTTTGCTGGTCACGTAATGGAAAGATTTTTCTGAGGCAACGTGAAGGATCAGAGACAATCTTTGTCAATTCCACATTATGTCTTAATAAATTACTTATGCCAGAATAGCTGGGTCTTAAATTTAATTACATTTAGATCATTTTAAACTCTGTTCTATAAACTAAATTTTTATTTTTATTTTCTTTAAAGTAATCTCAATAACATAGTTATATGGTGCAAAGAATTTGTCAAAAGCATTTGATCTCAGTAAACTATCTAGAAATTGTAATATATTCAGTTTATTTCACAATGTTATTGTTGTTTTTTTATTACTACACTGGTTTGTATACAATAAGAATTTTGCTATCGATTAATTATGTAACTACAACAGCATTTAAATAATACAATTTAACTAATTTACAAATACACTACATCGCATATTATTACACTATCTTTTCACTTAAAATACAGCTACATTACAACTACATTACATATTATTACTTAAATTATACATTTAAAATCATTCGAAATAATCAACCCAACTTAATACTCGACAACCATAATTCACACAATAACTGTACACATTACTTCGGTATACCAATCCATACATATATCTTTCACCCTATACTTACACTAAACTTACAATTCGCCATAGGTCCAGTAGGTCGTTTGTCAAACTGCTAGGTCCTATTTAGCGTTTCTATTATTATTACTGTGGATATAACAACTAATATATCAGATGACCTGGACAGTATAAATGCGTCAAAGTCATTTCAATGCGGAACAAATCAATGCTCACAGTATGTATTAAAAAACATTAAAAATCTTAATGTTTTCCACATGAATATACGCAGTATTACTCGTAATTTTGATGAACTAACTATTACTACTGGACAAAATAGATATTACATGTGATTTTATAATATTGTTTGAGTGTTGGTTTAGCAAAGTATCTACAACAACTTTGGAGCGGTTCTCAAATTATAACTCAACTTACTCAAACCAAAACGAGGGTATCTGTGTTTATGTTAGGACTGTTGTAAAACATCGGGTTACCCAGCCTGCTTTCAGGGACGCAAACTGTCTAATTTGTACTAGCGGTGATGTTGCGATAATAGCTACATATCGCTCCCCATCGCACAGGAACGCTAATGATTTCTTTACTAGCCGTAATTAAACACTTTACTCGCTTCGTGCCTATAAAGGTATAGCTATTATTGGTCACATCAATATTGATATAGCTTCTGGACACTTAAATGAGTCTTGCTAAAAAATTTCTCAATATATGCTTATCAAATGGATTGCTTCCAGCTTATGTATTGCCAACCCGCGGCAGTACCACATTTTACTGCGTACACCGAGACAAGCTGTGTCACTTATCTTCAATACTTACATCTCTGACCATCTGTCCATTCTATTGTGCCTGGGTTCAAACAACACATGCAAAAAGCCACCACAATATGACCTGTGGATCAATTGTGTGGACTTACTGGCAGTCATATCTGACTTGCAAAAGGTTGATTTTTCTTATATATTCATGTTGAATGATGTAAATTTAGCTGCCGACTCTAATCACTAAAGTCTAAAACATCATCTAAACATATTCCAAGCAAGTCAAGATACCACACAGGAAAAAAATCATTAAGCCCTGGATTACCCCTGGCCTCCTAAAGTGTATTAAGAATAGAGATGCTTTACACCAACATTTCAATGAATGTTCGGACAACATAATAATTCGGCCAGGGGTAACTCAAAGGCCTCGTGGGATGCATTAAGACTATCACCGATACGCGTGAACAAAATTAGCTTCGAACGAATTTCTCAATTAAACAGTGACCCTAAGGAATCTACAAATATTGTTAACACTAACACAGTACTTTTCAAACATTGGCAAAACATTAGCCTCTAATATACAAAAGAATAAGCGTCATCAGTCAAGTTCAGTATTATGTATGGTGCCACCTAAAAATAATGCTGGTAATTCCATGGCCATGTGGGATATTACTGAATCTGAACTGGAAGCTACAATCTTAAGTTTAAAAGACAATTGTGCCATTGCACAATGATCGGTGATCGGTCTATAATTTCCAGGCTCGTGAGTACTACCTGCTTTGTGGAGCAGGTGCGTAACTCCTGTGGTCATAAAATATAGCAACGACCCAGATTCTACGCTTGATTGAAACTGCGATGCCAAGCGAGCATGCGATCTACGTAGCCATTTGAGCCAGAAGTTATGCAGCCCGTTCGGACCTGGAGACTTCCAATTTGATAACGATCGGACTGCACTAGTAACATCCTGGTCTTCAATGACTATGTCTTCCATCTCTGGAATTTGTCCAACCGCTCGATCGACTTCACGGATCCAATCGCCCTCTGTGTGGCCCATGGGCACCGACCAGATGCTACGCCAAAAGGTGTTTGTGGTATCAGCATCCGGCAGTCGCCCATCAGTCACCCATTGATCCGGTCGTTCCCAGCTTCAATAAACATATCTCTGGCCTTTTTGAAATGTGCAACTCACGGTATACCGGTCCATGCGTTTTTTGTATCTGCGCAAACGGTTTGCCCACGCATAAACTTTCTGCTTCAGGAAGTCAATGCGCTCTGTGACCCGAGATGTGTAGTATTGTGGGCTGATGTCAGTTCCCAAGAAAGCTCGGCTCACAAAGCGCATCACTCTAGGGCGAGTATTGCCCTCCCTGAAGTAGATTAGTTTAACAATAAGTGCCCTTGCCTCAGCGATACGACGCTCAATCCTGCATTGCCATGCCGGAGCAGCTTTTCGCCATACAGCAGTGTCGTTCAGAGAGAACTTGACGCCTGCTGTACGACATGCCGCCACAGCAGCACAATACAGGATTGAATGGGTATCACTGATATTCTCGCTATTATCTAAATAACTAGGCAATAGCGAGTGAAGGGCACCTACCAATGCCATATTTTGTCTATGCGTAGGCAACCGCGGCAGTCGATACCTATGTACCTATATTCCCAAATCGCACATTCCAAAGCTACCCTTACCTCATCATTGTACTGGATGCTTACATTATTAGTCATGTCATTCTCATCCTCGCTGGCAATGTTGTGGGGCAACGACGTAACCCCCACTCGTTGTTACATCAGGTTGGACGTGAATGACACGACTCGTACGTAAACACTCTGAGCGAAGACTATCAAGTACGTTATCATCCAGCATCCGACTGCGCTGGATAACTCGCACTTGATCCGATAGTCGTCGTGCCGTGACGTTGAAGCTTAGTTCAAGAGCCTGAAACAGAGACAGCATTCGATTACGATACGCACTGAGGTTGGTTCCTACCTCTGTAGCCACAAAATATGCCCGTATGACGTTTTCGTTTATCGACCTCGTCCATCTCATGCGGCGCACATCACCACCGACAGTGGGGGCCCTGTTCGAGGCCGGCGCGCGGCGGCCTCGGGGTCCCAAGCAGGACGGTGGCCGGCGTCTCCCCTGCCGACGTACAGGCGTTGGCGACGTCGGCGGGGAGAAATACTCGTCGCTTGATGAGCTCGACGCCTCACGGCCCGTCGGAGTCGCGGGTGCAGGTGCTGACGGCTGCGAGGCGGAGCTGTGCGACGAGTGCAGTAGCACAAAGAAGACCCCTGGACTCTTGTTAGTCGAATGCTAATGCGTGTCTCATCATTTACATTATTTTTCAGCAATAACGCTATATGGCTGTTTGGTGGACCGGTATATTGGTATATTGAAAAACGGCGTTTGCCCTGAATACTCTAATAGCATCAATGCAATGGGCAGATGGTGACTCGCCAACTCACTAGTTGGGCCCCCTGAATAGCCACCATAGGTATACAAGCCAGCAACAGAGGGGAACACCGGTGCGAGCGGCTAGGGGCGAGCGGTGCGGCGCCGGTTTTACCATCACGGGTCTTGTGACAACGGAGACTTGGAGCGGGTTTCTCCGTAGTTATGCCCTTGAAAATGACACTTCCACCACAAGCATATAGCTCTAGCGGCCTCCCTCTGACCGACCGACCAAGGCACGCCAAAGTTGAGAATCCTACGGGCGCTCTTGAAGTTCAACCCCAGCCAACCAGTAACGGTAAGCTGGGGACGAGGCCCTAATCGACTCTCTGAGGCATTCAGGACCGCAGTGTCACCACTCACATTCAGCTCGCCACAAGCTGCCCTGCGGTCAGTGCGCTTTTATTTAACCTGGTGATACATTTTTTGTTTTATCACAAGGCGAAGGTGGTATTTTAAAAGCTAGTGTACTGTGCCCTCCGATATCGCGTTAGTCTCATGATGAGATTAAGACTGTCCCAGAGGGGTTATGATTATCATTATTATTTCCTGTTCCCCTGACAACGTGTATGCGAAATTTCATCATGATCGGTCAAGTAGGTAGTTAAGGCGTGAAAGTGTAACAAATATATATATATAATATAAATATGAGGCTACTGTCTGCTATGGCGTCCCCCAGGGAGCATTCTAGATCCCACACTATTTCAGCTGTATGTCAATGACCTCTGCACAATGTCTCTTCCTTATACAGATATTTACACTTATGCTGATGACACTGCAATTGTAGTGAGTGGTCCAAATTGGAACATAGGTAAAAAGATAGCGGAATACTCGTTAAAAAAATCATGGTTTGGCTTTCTAATAATTTACTTACTCTAAATTTGAATAAAATTCTTTATCTTCCTTTCTACTTATCTAAAATTAATTCTCCATCCCAAGATTTCTCTAGTAAAGCCCACACTTGTGCTGCTAATAATAACTGTACTTGGCCACACACGCACACGCACACACACACACACACACACACACACATCCACACACGCACACACACACACACACACACCTGCGAGCGCGCGCGCGCGCGTATATCATCACACACATAAATATACACTCACACATATTCTGCATATTATGTAGAATTTTATTATAATAATTATAGTATTATTTAGATATAAAGTACCTATGTTTATGACCTACCGACATCATTAAAACTACGTCACCAATTGTGCCCAAAATACAGGCTACAGCTTAGTTTGGGACACAGGACCAGTACCGTTTGTAAACATAAAACAACACTATTTTGTAATACTTTGTTGGTAACTCATATTTTGTTCAAATAAACATTTTATGTATTTATTTAAATCAACAAACTCACATTCACATTTATAATATTAGTTAGGATTACAGTAGATTATTAAAATTACGGTATTTACAAAATAACACTTATGCAAGTCCAAGTATTGTGGTTAGTGAGGTTGCTGTAGTAACAGTTAGGTTAGTTGCTAGGTTCAGTCAACGGGTTGAGCCTATAAGAAGATACCTGCAGAAAACTCGAGACCACCCTTTTCAATCACCATATTTTATACTATAATAATATAATAGTATTCTACCACATACACACAACACTATCTAGCCCAAACTAAGCAGAGCTTGTACTATGGGTACTAGACAATGGATAAACATACAAATATACTTTTTTTTTTTGTAAATACATACATATTATACATAGAAACACCCAGACCAAGACAAACATCCATTTTTCATGCACACAAATATTTGTCTTGTGCGGGAATCGAACCCGCGACCTCAGGCGTGGCAGTCGGTTACACTAACCACTACGCCATCAAGGCTGACTAACTATGCATTACAGCACTGAGAGTCGGCGAATTTCAGATGTGTTCACTTACTTTTTCTCTAAAGATTGCCTCCCTCGTCCCGCTGCTTAAGTATGCGCTTATTTTTACAGCCGATTGTCGAATACCCGAGTCCCGAAGGCCGGGTTCGACGGATAGTGTTATTTGATTTTTTTGAGAGGCATGTTATAATTGTCTTTTTTAAAACAACATATTTGTCTAAAAAGACTTCTTATTAGCAATAGAATATAAGAACCCACGATTTTGGGAAACTAACTTTGTATATTTTTTTACATGCACATACGCAGCTGGCGGTAGGTATAATACGTAGTGACCAGCCAACATAATCGTTGTTTTGCAAATCGAATGGACTTTCATTTTATGCAAATCATTTATGTGAATGTATGAATCACCAGCTTATTTTGATATCTTATCATTTGTATTTTGTAATTACATTTTTAACATAAATTAATTGCCACAAATTAATAGTTAGCTAGCATGCATCATCTACGTATCATTACGCTATTTAAAGTTACAATATTTTTGATTTATGTAAGTGTGAAAATGATAACTGATTATAATGAGACATCAAATGTTGGCTCAAAGTTATCTCAATACGGCATTAAAAACCACATTTAGCACTCTCATTGTAAAATGAGGGTGCACAAAAACGCACAGACGAATAGAACATTTTGCGATAAACTTAATTCATCAAAAAGTTATACCTACTTGTTTTAATAGTAAGGAAGCAGCCATACATCTCATTCGCTTTTATCTTGAATGCCTCATATTCACATTTAGTATCGAATATATTTGCTTGTGTATATGAATGCATTAAATATTTGTTGAATGTTGTAGGAAAACCACAGAACAACGGCGATCCGGCTGACATCGACGAGATACAAGAGAGAGTTACCACAAACATTGTGTCTCATGTAAGTAGCCTTTTGTGTATTTACTTTATGGAACAATGACGTAAGAGAGAGTATTCACGGTTTCGTGAATATTCTCTCGCCCACCCGTTAATTCGATGGATTTCTATATCACTCGGCTTTTCTGGTACATAATAGATACACAGTAACAGCACGATGTTTCCAATCCATATAAAAAAACAGTAAAGAACTTACATTACTTTGTCATTATAACATAATATACATATGTAATAATAAGGGACATCTAATAATTTAATTAAGGCTGATCGAGTTTTTAACCTAAGTAGTACGTCGTTAATTATCGCGCGCTGTCATATAACGGGACGAATGTTAAAATATTTCTTTATTGTTCTAAATCGTACATTTAAAGTGTCATGAATAAACTGTAAATTTGAAAAATGTTTACAAAAGACTTAATTTCAGTAAATGTTCATTTCTCTTGTGTAAATCTGCTCTACATTTCCTAGTTATAATTACACTAGATTTTGCCTACAGCTTTGCTTGTGTGAATCTAGATTTGAGTATAAATTTCTATTGCTGGTATTATATTATGTACCTATGACAATGTGTGTATGAAATTGCACTCACAGTTAAGGCGTAAAAAAATAAAGAGTAAACAAACTCAAAAAAAAAAAAAACAGTTTAAGGAACAAGAGCAACAACCATAAATATGCTAGGTAAATATTTTCAAATATTGAAAAGGTGTTGCTTGTCGATTATCACAACTCTAACAGCATGAAGGTAGAATAATAAATAATTCGGTGAATTTATTTATTACAGAAAATGAAGCGCACTGTAGCGGAGGTGTTGGTCCCGGCGGTGTTGCGGCTGTACTCCCGCCTCCGGCCCCGCGGCGGCCAGCTCGCCGCGTACCTGGTGCGCATCGCCACCGACCTGCTGAACGATTACCGGCAGGAGGTACCTACTTGTTCTGTTTTACCTCACTACAATGCTTCTAGTCAATGCAGGTACACTGCAAATTGCTCTATATAGATTATTTCCGAGAATTATTGTTCATATTATTAAATATATAGAGCCACTTAATGTCGTAACTATCAATGACCAAAGCAAAGTTTATAGTACGTCTCTTGATTGGTACCTGACACGTGGTTATTTGGCCAATAGAAAGCAATGTCATAAAATAACATTATTTTGTTGAAGCTGTCCTGTATCTGTGATTATATTAGAAGGCGTATAGCTAACATATAACACTTGTCAGATCGAGGAGCTGATCGACAACGACGAGGAGCTGGTGAAGAGCGTGCACCAGTTCCAGGAGAACATCGGGCAGGCGCCGTCGTTCGGCAACGCTCGCAACCTGGTGACGTCATCGGCGCCGCCCGAACCTGACACGCCGCGCTCGTCGCGCCGCCGGCCGCGCCCCGCGGGCCCGGGCGCCGCCCACACGCCGCGCAAGCGCGCGCTGCGCATCTGATCCGAGCTGCACAGCCCGCGCGAGCGCCGCTCCGCCACGCCCGCGCCCCGCCCCAGCACCAGCATGGGGGCGGAGCCTGGCGAGCGCCCGCCCACCACAAGTATAGGCTTTACTGGGGTGGCGTCCTTCGCAATGAAAAGCATTAAAAAGCACTATAAAGCTAAAAAGCTGATTAAGCGATGTGGTAAGCCGCGGTCCAGCGTCGACTGCACCGCTGTCGCACTAGCTCTGGAATCGCTTCTTATCAGTGGCAAGCCCAAGACCGAACAATGCACATTTTTGGATTAGGCATAAAATATTCTATACTTGTGTGACGATTCCAGGCTGCAGCTGATGCATTCTTTTCAGTAATTTGACCTTAAAGTATCATGTTGCATACAAATTACCACTATTAATTGAATGTTAGATGAGAAAATCAAGAAGATTGACTAAGATTTAGTAGATGGTTCGATCGCTGAGCGAGGTTTATATTAGGTACCTAGTACATATATTATTATTATTATGTTCTTTATTTATTAATAAACCGGTATTTGGTAGTAGACTGATCGAATTTCGGCTCAGGCAAAGTGTTAATTAAGCTTCTTCAATCAAAGAAATCTTAGTCCTAGCAGGAGAATCTGGATCTGTAAGCTATAGACTATAATCTCATCCTCTTTATCGTAAGATCTAAAACAACAAACGGCGAAATGTGGATGGTTAATGCACTACTACCCCAATCTACATTTAAGTAATATTTATACTTTATACATGCATGCATGAAGTCGTGTGTCGAGTTTGTGTTGTCAACTCTGCTACCTTTATGCCTGAGCATCATAAACTATGTTATGTTGCAGAGGCATAAAGGATATTCGCTTCATACAGCCTCACAGATAACCTTAAAAATGTATTAAGTATATGATTTTAATTACGATAACATCTGATATAGGCGTATAAAGCTGGGTACTGGCCTGTATTACTTGATCATAATGTAACATGTACCACTGCAATTCAAGCACGTTTTTGACGCTCTTTGTTATGTATATATATAGTTTGGTAAGATAAAATTCTAGGTTTGTTGCCAGCTTTATCGCCTCTAAACCTTAACAAATACGTAGTAGTAGAATTTAAGATATTTTCAATAAGCATTTATGTATAAAGTGACCTTGTTTAAAATAGATTTACACTATTAATTCAAATTTAAGAGTCTTCTAGGATTTCTTAATATATTTACATATGGCACTGAGTGTTGCTTACCAAAGTAATATTTTAGATTGTCCATAATGGCAAGCGAGCAAGTGGTGGTTGATGGTAATAGCTTGTGATGGACCACAACAGTGCCAAGGCACAGAATACACAATAGTAGTGCCAAGGTTATGTAGAGCCTAGCCGCTGCTTTCAATGATATACTTTCTAAAAGCCCAACCAAAGGTTGATTTCGCCTAAAGCAAGTAAATTCGTGCCTACACATAAATTGTTGGCACTATTATCTATAAGAGTAACTATATAATTTAGAACACAGTACATATCAATAATATTGTCAGGATATACCAGTCATAGTTTAAAGCACAAAGACAAGCAGTTACATTTACAATGATTTCAAAGTATATGAGTATTATAGCTACACCCGTAAATAATTGTAATAGTGTTAATTAAATAACGCAAAACCTCACACAGCCCAACAGGTTTAGTTTGGTGAAATAATAAAATAATAAAAATGATTTCGTTATGAATTTATTGTAAAATATATTCGTGATGTTGCTCTGCCAAAAACCATTTGAAATTCGATGAATTACTATTTGAGGAAACCGCAACTGCGATAGTCTCTTATATAAAATTGAATGACGTCTTTCGACCTTATATTTACGGTGTCGCATCAAACCCATTGCCTTACGATTTAATTTTAAAAATATGTAGTAGATTCTAATAAAATACTTTCAGGTTTTGCGTTATTTGATATTCTAGAAACATATTGAAAGCATGTCTTCATTCATACATAAAATGTTATCTAGATTTATTCGTTTTCTCAATTTGTGTAATATAGGCTATAAAATGTACAAGCAGTCAAAGATTTAAATCATAGATATTACGGTACTGGATCAGTACGGATCGCAACGGTGAAGTGTTCAAACTAAGAAGTCTGAGTTCACACATACATTTACATGATAGTGAACGATAGATTATTATTTATAATATGAGAAAGCGTGTTAATAATATATTTATATTCAGAGGTCATGCTGGCATCACATGACAGATGACAACTTAACGTTTAGAAAGGTGACTATTATTAAAGACAGGCGCGCATCTATGACTTAATCTTTGCATGAAATACACTTGAGAGCAATAAAATCGCACACCCCTTGTAATTTGGTTTATTACTGATTGTTTTCTAAAATCGAAAGATATTGAGTAAAAATCATTAGACAAAATTAAAGCATACAAGCTTAGCTTTACAAAAACATAAAATTAAAATCATTGACCTTCACGTAACTTACAAAAACCGACCGTACACCGAATTCCCCAAATTCACGCGTTTGCGTTGTCACTACTTGCACCCTTAGCCGCAGGTATAAAAAGGTCAGTTTATTGGAATTTTTATTCAGTTGCATACCGAAGGTCAACGTGATAACATCTCTACTGGAAGCATACGGATTTACTGGAAAAATATGGATACCACGCCCGCAGAAGCCGCTCAAGTTATTGCCTTGCTCGAAGCAGGCCATAACCAAAGTGAAGTTGCTCGACGGCTAAATTTGAGCCGCTACTCTGTTCGTCGTGTATACCAGAGGTTCCAAGAGACCGGTGGCTACATTCGGCGACCAGGATCTGGCCGGCGACGCACAACATCAGAGCGTGATGACCGCTTTCTTGTGACAAGGTCTTTGAGAAATCGGCAACTGAACGCGGTTCAACTGGGACAACAGCTTCGAGAAGTTCGCAATGTCAGTATAAGTCGGTGGACAGTTCGAAGAAGACTAGGTGAAGCAGGAATGACTTCACATCGCCCAGCAAATGGTCCCAAATTGACCACAGCTCACCGACAAGCCCGGCTACAATTTGCTAGGGAACATTTAAATTGGACGTATGACCAATGGCGGGCTGTTATGTTCTCTGATGAGTGCAGAATGACTTTACATGGTCATGATGGACGCTCTAGGGTCTACAGAAGGTCATCAGAGCGATTTTCACAATGCTGCATAAGCGAACGTGTGGCTTTTGGAGGTGGATCGTGTATGTTTTGGGGTGGCATAATGTTGGACACTAAAACTGACATTGTATTCATCACTACGGCGAATACCGGCCGGAGATCGAGAAGTTTGACGGCTGCACGATACGTCGAAGAAGTGCTCGAAGAACATGTGAGGCCGCTTGCGTGGCTTATGGGAGAAGATTTTCTCTTAATGCACGACAACGCTATGTCGCTAGAACAGTTTGCGACTACATGGAAGATGTTGGAATCACCGCGATGGAGTGGCCAGCTCGTAGTCCTGATCTCAATCCGATTGAGCATGTCTGGGATGAGCTAAAAAGAAGAGTTCGAGCAAGAAGCCCTGCTCCTACGCGCCTCCAAGAGCTTCAACTTGCCATTGAAGAGGAGTGGAACGCCATACCACAAGATTTCATGGTGAAATTAATACGGTCCATGAAAAACCGATTAAGAGCTGTAATCAAGGCTAGGGGAGGGAATACACCTTATTAAAAAACAATTTGATCAAGCATTTTGAGTTTTATTTTTATTCTTTGTTAAGCTAAATTGGGTAATTTTATCCGTATGTTGGGTTTTGTGCCCTAAAACTCCCTATGGGTACTTTTTTTACACTGTATTTGATATCATTAGAAAGGTACTGAAGTAAACATTCAAATAGTGTAAGTTTTATTTTAATATGTATTCACATTTATGAAAAAAACTGCTTTAACAACAAAAAGTCAACGTGTGCGATTTTATTGCTCTCAAGTGTATTTATGTCTACAATATACACGAGCATGTTTGTACGTAGTAGTGATGATTATAGAGATCGCACCAGATAAAACGTTTTATTTTCTAAAATCTTCCTATATTTATTGTAATTATGGCGAGCTTAGCTACGAGTTTAATCAGATAATAAATTTATGTATGTATACGAAAAAAAATGTTTGAAGTAAACGATGAAAATAAAACTGTCCATATTATTTTTATTAATTATGCACGTGTACAAGAATAACAATAATATTAATAAGGCATTCAAACTTAATAAATAATAAATTATACAACATTGCTCAAATTCAACTTAGTTACTAAATCACTCTCATTTTCTATTTTAAATTCTTTACCAAACGTCTTCTTTAATAACAGATCGATAGCTGCTTCTTCTGCAACAACAAAATAATTATGTTATAAGTCGGATTACAATATTGGATAGGATATAGCGTTATTATAAATAATTTATGACCTACCAGTAACTTGTATAGCTAATAACTGATGAACAATATGCCTGGCTGTTGTTTTAAACAAATCGCGGCTACTGATCTTTTTCTTTTTGTAGTACGGCATGAGCAACTTAACAACCATTCCAGCAAGATCTATTTTTTCAGACTTTTTCTTTACAACTTCCTCTTTCTTTACTTCATCACCTTGACTTCTATGTTTAATGTCTTTACTCGAACCATGTTCATTTTTACTATCTCTCGCTTTTTTGTCTTCCTTTGGCGTTTTACTTGAGCTGCTTTCTTCATTTGGTTTTTTGCTCAAACTGGTCTCTTTAGGTTTCTTACTGGAACTACTTTCTTCCTTCGACTTTTTAATTAAACTACTCTCCTCTTTTGACTTTTTATTTACACTGTCATCCTTAGTTTTCTTACTCAAGCTAAGTTTTCTGTGTCTAGATATGTCTTGGATGTGTAATTGTACTTTGTCTCGAAGTTTAGATGGTGAAGGGGAATCGGGAATAAAATCTGGCGGTGTTATTTCGACATCCATATCAATAGCTTCAGGCTTGACAGGAGCGGTTGTAAAGTTTTTAAGCTTTTGCATTATTTCATCAGCTTCCAGGCTGAGTTTACGAGCTTTGTTTAAGTTTGCATCATCAGTTGGAGCTTGAAATCTGTCAAAGGAACTTGATTTGCTATCCAAAGACATATCTGGTGAGGTTTCTGAATGTTCGTTAAAACAGTCGTTGGATTTATTACTGTCGTTATTTATTTTGTCCGGTTTAATATCACTAATAAGTAATGTTTCTTCTGCACTTTTACTTACATCAATGTCATCGCCGCCATCGTCAATAACTAGTTCCTTCTCGCATTCACTGTCACTCATATTACCAAACAAGGATGCTGTATTGAGTGGAGACGCTGCTCGCTTTTTAGGTTTACTAGATTCCTTATCATTGGTTTTCTTTGTGTTGCTCTTTTGATCATCAATTCTACTTTTGGATGCTTTAATTTTTTTAGGATTACAGGATTCACTTTCACTCTCAGAAGATTCGCCGAAAAGAGCTTTTATTTTTCGTTTTGAAGGTTTCTTTTCTTTTCCATGCGACTTGCCATCAGATTCGTTCCTGTGTGTATGTTTATGTTTATCTTTACGAGTTTCATTATTTTTCTTATTTTTGTCATGTTCCGTTTTAATAATTTGGTCTTTGGGAGGTACACCCTTCAATGTTATATTTATAACGTATGTGTTAAAATTGCTAGATTCGTTTTTATCGCGGTCGGTATTACTTTTGACGTTTTCATCGTCATTAATTTCTTTTATTTTAAGAGTCGTATCATTAAAATTGCTATTTTCTTCACAAGTTTTATTTTGGGTGTCTTCTTTACTGTCGTCAATAACAAGAGCATCATTGTCGCTTTCATCCGGTGTACTAGCGGGTGACGCGTCAGAAGCCTTTTTGAAAAAGCTGCCGAGTTTAGTTTGAGTTAAAGGATCTCGTTTAAAAGAATTCGCTTTCCTTTTAGTTTCTTTATCTGCTTTAGATAATGGATTTTCTTCAAATTTGCCTTCTGTAAATCCTAAAAATATTCTAATCAATTTATAATTGTCACACGATTACCAAAATGGAAGTCTACAAATAAACCTTAGAATTTACCTAATTGTGATGCTGTTACGAAGTTTTTAAAATCTTGTGGTTTTCCTCTTTGTTGTTCTTCATAGTCTTTGACAAATTGATTAAGTGTGTTAGGTTTTTTTGGCTCAAATGTTTTCAGTTGCGGATAGATATGATCTTTACATCCTTTTACCGCCGATATCTAGAAATGTATACATAATAATAAATTATAAAAGCGATTCTTAACAGTTATGCACAACAGGTTAATAAGAAAATGTATTTACCAATTTCGTCATTGCTCTTCTGTACAAGCTTATGACAGTGCTACTTGAAAAGGCTTCATACTCTAATTCAACAGCACATTGTTCTAGTTCGCTTCTGGAAAATTTCCTGTCGAAACTATCTGTATCTTTGCAACCATGATAGTTATTGCTTAGGGCGTCGGTGAGCAAGGTGAGATAGCCCTCGCGACCTGCTACTGTCAATCCATTCACCTAAAATTAATTAAATGCAACTAAAGCGTACTCGTGCGATCATAACTACTTTAGCTAGTCTGAACTACTAAGATTTAAACTTAAAAATACAGTGCACTTAGGCGAATTTTATAAACTACGCGTTCTGAGTTTTTATTTTATTTAAGAAGTATTGCAAAGCATTCTGTGGCCAGCCTAATAGCAAGCGGTTGTCGACCAGTAATCGTTGGCGATACTAGTGATGACACTCCCGCGTTGCCGACCCTGGAGCGAATTCAAGGTAAAATGAACGAAAAGGAATGGAAGAGGTAAGTATGTGACCCTGTGTAACTCTTAGCCGGCGAAATACGGTAACTGGGTTAGCTACTACTCTTACGCCGGTAACCTGTAAAACATAGTTACTTACCTAGATGAGCCAGCTATACATACCGTCTCTAAGTAAATAGCAACAGCGGGCTCTGTCGCTTATGGAGTTATGATTTTATTCGAATTCTATTAATTTTAGCGAGAGAGAGAGATCCGCCAGAGTATGTTATTTGAGCGAAGAAGAAACAGATTTTTTATCTTATTGCAGAATACGTACTTTAGTGCCCGTGCTTTCAGCTGCTTTACATTTGGAGTATTTAGCGGATACTGCGTCGTTGTTTGCTTTCTTATCGTCGGACTGTTTCTTCCTATTAGCGAATTCTTTCAGAATGAGTGATTTAGTTTCTTGCGCTATGCGACGACGACTACTTTCCCCGTCCGACTCGTCGCTATCTGCTCCTGCACCGTAGTATGATTCAGCCTCCCTGAATAAATGAGTACGAAGAAATATTCAGTTCTCGTTTTGAGTCTGTCTTTGTGATCTCAACACTTTTATGTAAACATAAATAACACAGCACATTAGCATAGTAACTGAGTGCAGTAAGGAATTATTTGGATATTTTGTACACATTTACGCACAATCAATAACATTCATTAATTCAAAAGAAGGATTACGATAGGGATCGAACTTGGAACCGCTATTGTTTAATATTTTTATTAATGACTTATTGGAAACATTTAAATATACATCATCTTTCCTATTTGCCCACGACCTAAGGTTGATTAATGTAATAGAAAATAAATATGATTCGTATCTGCTTCAATCAGATATAGATAACTTATGCCAATGGTGCGTGGTAAATAAAATGAATCTTAACCACCGAAGCGGAAACAGTTCCAGACTACATATAATATGCAAGGAAGCAAACTTACTGAACTCGCTACGATCAGAGATCTGGGTGTTCATTTGGACAGTCAATTGCGATTCACTGAACATTACGACGAAATGATTAGTGCTGCGTACCGAGCACTCGGATTTGTTCTACGTTCATCAAAAGAATTCCGAAAGCCTTTAACGATACTGATCCTTTATAATAATTATGTGCGTAGCCGTTTAGAATATTTTAGTACGGCTTGAAACCCCACATATCAAGTCCATGTTAAGAGAATTGAGAGTATACAAAAAATATTTGTTCTTCATTTGGCTTATCGATTTAAAATCGGTACGCCAATTATTAAATCATACGAAGAACGACTAAAATATTTTGAGATTGTGTCTCTTGAATCGCGTCGCATGATTGCTGACCTAATGTTTCTAAGCTACATAACAATAAAATTGACTGTCCGAATCTTCTGAGCAATTTCTCCATCAATGTACCTTACAGAGTCCCGCGTCATCCTAGCTCTCTTTTCAATATTCCTCGTCATCGTACGAATCTTGGTAAATACTCACCCATTGAAAGACTGTCGAGGCATGGCCACAATCGCGGTAGACATAGACATATTTGATGACGAATTAATGAAATTTAAAAGAAAATCTACGATAACATTTCTTTGTGAATATTGACATACTTCTATTACTAACTTCTAGTTAGTAGTTCTAATAATTTTTATATTTTATTTTGATACTTGATTTTATTTTATTTTTTAATTGCAGTATGTAATTTTATTTGATTTATTAGTAATATAACATTTACAATATATTTACGTTATTAATTTTATATTTTAATTTGATTGTTAATGTAATTAGAAATTATTATTTAAATTAATTCGTACAAATTTATGTGACTGTAAAACAAATGAAATTTACTGGATTTTGAAATAATTTAATTTTAAATATAATATAATTTAATTTTAAACAACTTTTATATTGATATTTCTTCACTTTTAATATTTATCTTTGTTTCTTATGTCATATTATTTATGTAATATTTAAAATGTAATTCACCTATAATTAGTTATACAATTGGTTAGACTCAAAATGTTTCTCTTATGTGTATGTGATATGGTAGTAACTGTTGGTGAATCTTAATAAATAAATTAAATAAATAATCCTAAGATATCGCAAATCTTACATCAAAAAGTTTCGTCGATAAAGGAGATGTTTCATTTTTGGCTATGAAATGTACTATTTGCCAAAAAATAGCAAAAAATACCAGGAGTCGGAGAAAAATATTATTTCCTGAATTTAAGTCGAATTACGTTTGCGCTTAAAAATAATAGTTTTTATATTATTGGCATTATATTCAATATGGCGAGTTAGCGTACCACTGGTCAGTTTCCTTACTCGTCAATTTCACTAATTCACCAATTTACTCATTAGACAGTTTCGGTACGTTGACAATTTCGCTAGTTAGGCATTTTCCTGATTCTTTAGTTTCCCCCTTTGGTAGTTTTGCTAGGATGTCAGTTTCGTGCAATTGCCAGTATTGCGATCCGCTAGTTTCGTTATTTGTCAGCTTTGCTAATCGAACGGTTTACCTATTCGTCAGTTACGCTAGGTAGACAATTTTGCCAGTTTGCATTTTTCGTAATCCTTCAGTTTCCTCGTTCACTAGTTTTGCTACGCTGTTAGTTTCGTTAATTCGCTAGTTTCCTTGTGTACTAGTTAACTTTGTCGTCGGTAGATAGGTAGGTAGGTTAGATTGTCATCTGCACTAGTTTCCATATTCGTCTGTTTCACTGGTTGCCAGGATGTAAAGATGTCTGACAAATAAGAATTCGTCAGACATCTTTATATTTATGCATGTTCGCTTTGTGATTGACGCTCGCTCGTGACATATTTGCCTCTCCTGTCACCCTGGTCAGAGTCAAGCGTGGCGTGAACGGGGTGCGGTGTGGGTAGTGGTGTGGTACGGAAAGGAACGGCCATCTCAATTAGTAGGTCAATGTCTTGTAACTTTTGTAATGATTTTATTTTATTCCAAAAGACAAATATATGAACATGTTTAACCAGGTTGGAAATGATCAACGTAACAAGACGAATAGACAAACGTATTAATTAAATAAGCCATATCTGTTATTTTTATGTTCAACCATTTTTTATTTCTAGGGAGAATAGTAATAATAAGTTGTTTTCTGAGTTTCTACTAATTTCTATATAATGGCTAAACACATGTTATGTTTATTAAGAAAATAAAATGCTGGGAATCAAAAATAGTTTGATTTTATTTAAATATATATATATATATATATATATATATATATATATATATATATATATATATATATTAGAGCGGCCAAGGTAGTTAAAAATATCAAACGTATTATTGTTAAAATTAAGACATAGGTATTCAACTGAGATTATTATCAAACCATTATCATATCAGATAGGGAGGGAATAAGTCAACTTTCCACAAGTAGGTATATGAAATGACAGCTTGTGTGGTGTGCAAGTATTATTTTTTCATTCATTTTAGCACGATGACAAAGATGTTTTTGATACTTCTAAACTAACACGACATACCTACTGCATTCTTAAGACCTCATGACGATACATCATCATGATTCATTGATTTGATGATGGATGATGATATTAGTTTTCTGTACTTATGTAATCGGGTAATAACTTAATAAGGACTATCATAGGTACATCAATATATGACATGACACGACGGAGTAGTAAAACACAATCTAAACTAACTGACGAACAAGAAAACTTGCGAACAAGGAAAGTAATGGGTTAGGAACATGACGAAATAGCAAAACTGACAATCTAAACTAACTAACGAACAAGGAAACTTGCGAACGAGGAAAGTAACGGGTTAGGAATATGACAAAATAGCAAAACTGACAATCTAAACTAACTGACAAAAAAGGAAACTTGCGAACCAGGAAACCAACTTAATGGGGAAATTGACAACTTAGTGAAACTGGCAAATAAGGAAATTGGCGAATTCAGAAACTGTCTAATGAGTAAACTGGTGAATTAGTGAAATTGACGAGTAAGGAAACTGACCAGTGGTACGCTAACTCTCTTTTACTTCTGACAATTCTAGCATTCTAGATTATGTATAAATGTCATCTATCAACTTGTCATAGATAGTCCGCACGATAAACGTCAAACATTTTATATTTTATTTTGCGCAACGAGAATACTAGAAATTAATAAAGAATTGCTTAACTAAATGTATTTATGAGTACATTTCCCAGGTTTCCTGAGGATGTACGTTATAGCCGGAGTCCTATACAAAAGTGAAACATCTCCTTTAAACAGAACATGTTAATAAGATCACATGTTTGTAATAAAACTCAGATTACACCTTAAAATACACATGATTAAGTAGTTTTATGTAAAACATTAGGGTTTTATTATCGCGCAGCTAGCTCTTGGTCCATATACTTATATTGGAAAATCGTGCAATATATACATTAGTTTCATATGCATTATGAAATGTGTAAATATGTATTTACTGTTAACAAGATAAAATGTAAGTTAAACAAAAATGTAAACCTGAAATAATATTCGCAATTAAACAACGTTTTCTCTTTCAGGTAAACCAAAATACAACATTGACAATTATACCTACATATGTTGGAATTAGTACATTATTTAATATGCAACAGCAAATGGCACTTAAAAGAAGCCTCTTCTGAAAACTGCATACCTACCTAGTATTTTGCGTCATTGTCAAATAATAAGTAATATTTAAATATGGCTACTTGTTTTATAGCGTAGACGCGAGACAGCGACCACACAGCCCCTAGACACCTAATAACAGGCGAGCGATGTCTGTCAACACATATGACTTGAAGATCTAATATAGGTCGCCACTCGACAATTTCGAATTAGTAGCGACCACTTCTATGAGCCGTAAATACTTCCGCATCAGTCAATTATAAATTGGTAAAATAAATATTATAATGGCCCCTTGTACAATACGTTTATGTGGTAACAACAGCCAGACTTCGAGTTATCCGAAAAATGGCATAACATTTCATCGGTAAGTTAGTAGTTACTTAATCATAATTAGATTTATCTTCTGATTTTATTTATCGGAGTTCATTTTATACTGGATATATTTGTAGGTGAAAACTGCAACAGCACGAATTTTGTCGCGCTCGTTGATGTCTTTGGTGTTTTGTCTCTTTCTTTTAAAAGTATTTTTTTCTCTATCTCTTTTCCTCTATAATTTGGTAAACATAACTATTGATGCACCATATTCTATGACCAAATATGTTATCGGTAGAACTAAAAACCTACATATTATTTTTACAAAAAGAAACATTGAAGGAAGAAGCAGTTTCATTGGCGAGGAACTCTTTCCCAATATAAGTAACCATCAATTCCACTCTGAAGTTACTAATCATGTAGTGGATTTGTCAATGAGTGTTATGCACAAATATATTTCCACAAGGCTAGCGTTTCTTAAAAAGTCTGCTCAGCAGAAACACATTGTTAGGAGAATATATACAAAGATAATACATTTCAAAAATGATTAGTACCTATAGTGGTGATTTGTATTAAGATAGGGGAATTTTAATTCTCTCCGAAAATTTCTCTCTTACGGAGAGAAGGCCTCTGTTCCAGCAGTGGAAATATTATGGACCGATTTAGTTTGAATTAAGTTTTTTTTTCTATTAATTTCGTTATTTTACTAATATTTAATATTATGGATCAACCTTTGAAAAACTATGTTATCTTTTAGAATTTTATATTTTGTTTTTAGTTTTTGCATTTTATTTTATTACTGTGTAATTAATAATAAAAAAGCTAACATTAATTAAAAAATATTACGTACAATAACAATTTAAAAAGATATCGATACCGTCATGGTTTTATTTAAACCGTTTTTTTTTACGTGGGGGAATGCTATGACGCATATCCCTCCGCGGGGGCGGGCGGAGGGATTATGTCGGACTCGCCGGGGTAAAAGGAAGATGGAAATAATAGTAAAGTACCTCCCGGAATACCGACTAAACCTACCACGGTGTTCCTCGACAAAACCACTATCGACGGGGCCGCGCGAATCGCTTTCGCATGCGGTCGCGACCCCGCCGAGGTTACGGCCCGCCGCATGAAACGGCAGGCCACTACACGAAAGACCTACCCAAAATAGGCACTACTCAAAATAAAAGCCCTACTGTCTCCCCCTAAAGGGGGAGACGGACACGACACAGAGGCGCGCGAGGGAACACGCACGCCGCCTCTCGGACCTGGTGCTAAACGGATGGCGGGCAGGCCCACAAAGCCCGCCACCCCCAGGTCAAACCTCAGGGTGGCTGGAGGTCGTCTCGCGCCCTCCGGCGCCCGGCTCTGCGGTTGGGGAGAGGGTTTAAAAGCTCCCTCTCCCGCTCCGCCGCCTCCTTGATGGAAATTACTTCCTCACAGAAGGAGGCGACGGCGTTCCACGACCTCTCACTCCGGACCATAGACTGAACTACGGCCGGGAGCAAGAGGGCAACCGATCCAACTGCCGCGATCAAATCACGGCGCTGCGATGCCCAGGCGGGGCAAACCGCCAAAGTGTGCAGCGCCGTGTCCTCAACATGGTTTTATTTAAACCTGTCCCATCCCTAGTTCGGTGAAATGACCTTTGTAGGGACCAATTAGAGCACAGTACCCCGTTCCTCATACCTCAGTTAGTTGCCAGAATTGTTTTGATGTATTAGATTAAGCATTAGTCGTCTAGTGGCTGTGTGGTCGCTGACGCGAGACGACCACGACAGCGAAAAATCGACAATAGAAGAGTAAAAAATTACAAATCGTTATTATATATTTTTAGAAATTAATTACAACACCTGAAGGATGTTAAATTATATTAATTAGTTTTAGGTACACAATTCACTCAAAACATGTCTCATAATAAGTAACCGTATTTAATTTTAATAATAATTTATTTATTTTTGAATATAGCTTTAATAAAAGTGAAAATAAATTAAAACAAAATACTGCCTCGTCAGCCAGTCTATCCTATATCATTGGTTTGTGCGTATGTTTGAGAGCGCGAACATTCCTTGCACAGAAAATATTGAAAATGGAAATTCTCGAATCATTTGAAATGAAGAGTGTATGTGCCGCAGCTGCCGCATAAAGCACACTCACGCCAACGCGACGTAATCGTCGGCGTGTGATGTGGTCGTAGCTGTAGTTAGGTACGGCGCGCAACTTGGTGAGACGTGGTGTTACCTCTTTTGGCCGACGCGTCCCTCGCCGTAGAGGTCGGCCACGTCCTGGCTGACGACGAGCGCGCCGGCGCGCAGCTGCGCGGCGCCGGCGCGGCGCTGGTGCTGGTCCAGCGCGCGCCGCACGCTGCGCTCGTCCGCGCACACGTCGCAGCGGTCGATGCACCGCGGGCACTCCTCGCCGAAGTACTCCGCGAACGTTTTGTGACGGCACCTGAGTTTTAAATGATAATAGGATTTCAAAAAAGGAAAATGAGAATTTAAATTTGCAAAATAGAAGTTTGTGATGATGTTATGTGCGAGTTATGACGATCGTTGTTCGGAATAAAGATGGCATCTCTGAAACTCGAGAAAATGGGAAGCTAGGGTGTGACGATCGTTATTCGGAATTAAGATAGCATGTCTGAAATCCGAGAAAATTGGTTTAAGTTGGGTAAAATTTTGATCGAGGTGTTGACTAAGATATTTTGTATTTAATAATTGGCTATTATCACTTTTTTAGCATCGTGCAAATGTTGTGCTTTAGAGAGTTGAGAGTGTAACAAATAATTAGATCATCGTGAAGAGTAATATGTTCACTAATAGCAAAATTTGTTCAAGTTGTAGTTGTAAAGTTATTCGAGAAAACATTTTGTTGCGGTAATGTTTGAAACGTTACCCTGGCAAAACTTTTTCATTAAATCGTTTCATCCCGGAAATAAATGCATGCAATAAATGCAATGAATAGATAGCTTTTGTTTCGTAATAAATGTTTGTGAACAGCAAAAGGACATAATTCACGTTCTATAAATTTTAGGCCAAATCTGAAAGGGCAGGCCAGAAAAAAAGCGTAATATTTATGGTTATGTTGTTACATGCTTTTAAAATACAATGTGAAATAAAATATTATTAAGATGTGTTATTTTAATACATTTGGTCGAATATATTAAATATGAAAAAACAAGCAACAATACCAACAGCGCCTCATTTAGATTCAGTACCTTTCATTTAGGTAAAAAGAGCAAAATGAAACAACATTCAATTGTATTAATTCATTTATATTTGTCCTAATCTAACAAATACATTATCTAATCCTATTGCAGGTCGGGTGAGGTATGGGTCATGTCTAGCATAACCCATGCACCAGACTATGGTTATGGTATGAGAGCAGCATCCAATGGTCCTCTTGCTGATATTGCATGTAGGTACAATAATAATGAGTTAATGCTCGTCGACCATTTGCTGCCCGATCTAGTGCAATAACTATAAAAATACTATGTGTACATAGTATATTTTGGCTAGGATGTGGCGGGATTGTATTCGCTCTCTTATAATCCACAAGTCTTCCCCTTCAAGTTCCCTAACTATTTCCAGAAGAATCCCACCACCGAGCTCAATGATAAAAGCTCCGTCGGATTGAAGGTGCTCTCCGTAATAGCTTTTTGCTTGTTTGAGCTGATATACACCAAGGCTGAATAAATAATATTAAATCTTCTTCTATCAATGTTGGAAAATCATTAAAATCTGCCATATCCGCAGCCATGGGTCGAAACTGTGATCGCCTCCGGTTTAAATTGTGTCTATTCACAAGATCTCCCAGTGTATTGAGCATGTTTATTCTTTTACCTATTATTTGAAGGATATCAGTAGCATGAACGTTATTCACTATCAAAACGTGATAGCTATTGCAGCTGTTATAAAATAATCCATCATATTGTGCAGTGTTATATTTATTTCGACGTGTCTCAGCAGCTGGAAATCTCTTTTAAATCGGCCATTTACGACTTCCACGACCCATCGGCAAATAGTAACAAGTCACGACTTATTAGCTAGTTCTGTTGTAAGTTGCGTTTCCCCAGGGAGTTTAGTCTCGGGCATCTTAGCGGTGTATCCATATCCTTCAAGGGCGGAAATTGCATCTCTAAAGCCACGGTCCAAAATAAATACGTCCCTATTTCGGTGAAACCATGATATAATCCGTCACCATGATCATTTTCATTTTGTACAATATTAAGCATTATTTGCGCATCTGAAGAAGTAGCAGCGTGTGGACCAGAAACTTCTATGATGTGCCCGTCACAACAGACAAACAGAAACGGCTTTAATAAGTTTCTGAACTTGTTGTGAATTGTGACGCTCTGTCTGTGCGCCGCGTAGAGTATCAATGACAAAATACTTTCTTAATAGAGAATAGAAATTGCACATCAAAAGGACGTACACAGTATGAATAATTAAATATACATGATCAAATGTATGAAAATAACAACATCATAATAACATTTTTATTGTATTTTAAAAGTATGTAACACCGTAACAGATTTGGTGTCGTAGTAAAAAATGATTGGAATTGTGTGTTCTATCCGAATATTTTTATCCAGAATCGGTCTATCTTTCAGTTTATGGTCCAAAATGAATTATGTCCTTTGTGTGTGTTGTGGTTCTACAGTTATTTAAGATTTTGCTGCGGTAACGTTTTGGGATTGCCCAGATCTCGAAAACGGCTCGACGTAGAAGTTTAAAAAAATATCAATAATAGACCATTATTTGTTCAAATTTGTTAAACATTAGTTTTTAATTTGTTTGATGAACACCAATGTAATTAAATGGGGTCGAAACAGATTTGCAAGTAAACCAGTAGTACACTTGCAATAAAATAAAAAGCTGTATCATGAACTGTAAATTTAGATTATGTGACTCTACGCAATATGAAGATACAAAGAAATTTAATTACATTTTATATGGTGTGATTTAAATGATCGAATACGCAGTTCCCATAAAACAAGGAAACATGGAATACTATGAACTAATTAAAATGTTCCATCAATAAACGATCCTGTTCATTTCAGCTTTAAATTACGACTATTATGAAAGTTATATCAACAAAAAGAATGTGTCGGCATTTCTTCTATAAGCTGACCAAATTATAAAGATGGTGCGGTCGCTTTTATGTATGTCGCCTCGTATGTATATACATACGAGGCTAAGCATCTTAAATGAGCATATACATTATATAATACGTTTCTTTCGTTAGTACAGTCGCGAACAAAGGAGCTGTGGTTGGTAAATAAAGAAAAGAGCATAATTAAAAATAATTATTAAAAAATAGTCTTACATAAATTATATTAATTACTTACCTTACCTAATAATTTAAATTTTTAGGATTAAATCACAGATAAGTTGAGTATTTTTTGTCTAGGGCTCTAGCTAGGTAATAAGTAATAACGTATATACTTACATTATATTTTATTTTAGCAAAGCAAATATACATATATTTTTTTGTTTTCTACAATGGTAAAAATACAATATTTAATAATATTTCGTTGTACAATATTATATTGTCGTAGGTAGATAGGTAGGAACCTAATAATTTCAAATCACAGATTAAGTTTAGCTACGATAATATACAATATCATCAGCATTGGGCCTGTATAGGTAGTACTTAATTAAGCGGTGACAGTAATTTCAACTGCTAAAGCAATGCCTTGATTACAAGGCCGGCTATAGTCATCTAGGCGCCCCGGGCAAGTCATGCCGTTGGCGCCCTTTTAGGTATACTCATTACAATTTCAAAACTAATTTTGAATTCGTACCATTTCTTTTATTGAATTAATAGAAAACTACAAACATCACATGTATTTATTATTATTTACAATAACATTTATTTTACATGGGGGAATGCATTGACGCGTACTTCTCTGCGGGGCGACGGAGAGGTTATGTCGGACTCACCGTGGAAAGATATCCCGGTAATACCGACTAAACCTACCACGGTGTTCCTTGACATAACAATAGAGTCGGCGGGGCCACGCGAATCACTTTCACATGCAATAGCGACCCCGCACAGTGGTCTGAAAATGGAGCTCCATACTCATAGAATCTTAAAGTAAGGAATTCAAAAATAATAAATTGTTATGTGTCTGGTATGCCTCTCTTGACGAATGAGAAAAAAAGTTTTGTGTTTTTTTTTATATGGGAGAAAACACTTAAAGTACAGTTTTTTTAAACTGAATGGAACTGAAGGGCTGGTGCTCATACACGCTATTGTACCATACACGGCGATCAAGATGACATACAATTCATGCACCTTTAGGTGCCGCTTTGCGCATAGCAAATATTTGAAATATTGAATTTTCGATATGTGATTTTTCAAATCAATGACGTGGTTAAATGAAGTTGCCGATCAATTTATTTATACTATTGTTAGTGTATAGCTTGCTAATGTCCTTCATGGTGGCAGTAATTAAAAACAATATCGATTTTATACCTTTTTATTTTACACAATTGCATTCCAAGAACTAAGTTACTCATTTGTTAATCCCCGAGATTATGTTTGAGTTACAATTAGATACTAATGATATGAACATTAACCAGTTAAGCCCTAGCGGGGCCAAATGGCCCTAGTCACAATCAAATTCTATTGTGTGTAATATATGTACCTAACTAGAGAAATGCGAACATTAATGAGGGTAGTTGTATAAAAATAGGACGTTTGAGCTTAATTATATCAGTAGCCCTCAGCACTTGTGCGCGCTAACTTATTACTTTCTATTTGTTATTGTGTTATGATGGAAGGTTTTGGTACCAATTTGGATATTTTCATGTTTGTGGCAAGCAACAGTTGTTTTTCACAGCCTGGTGTATTATTTGAAGCTTTTGAGAATACTGTTGATTTGTCAGAAAATGAAAAGAAGGAATTGAAACAATTCTGTCAAACTTACGTGTGTTCGTTGAGGAACAAATGACTCTCGTGTAATCGCACGAGACGTACATTCATAAAAAAATATGAGACATGGCTGCAAGAGAATATAAAATGGTCTGAGGTCATGAGGGAAAAGATGACCCCTTCTTTAGTGGCAATAGAGCAATAACTATGTTCCAGCTCTGACTTTGGTGTGAATGTGGGTGCATCAACATCCTACAGACCGGAGGAGACGTGCAGTGTTGGTACATTAACATCAGTTGTGAGTCCGAGAAAACCATTCACGGAGCTGAGCCAACTACAGAAGAGAAGGAGAGTGGAAGAGCTTCTAACGCATACCACTGAAAGCCATGCTCATGCAACTGGTTTAAAAGCACAAAACAAGGATGTAGCAGACATCATTAGACTGGTCTCGGAGCATCCCGAAGAGGCTACAAGGATAAAGGAATTGTTAAAGCCAAAGAAAACTATGCCTATATATTTCTCTGATAAAGCTTTAGGTATTTTGACCTCATTGAAGCTTTCGAAGTGGCAGTATATAACATTAAGATCTTGTGCAAAAGGAGAAGGAATACCACTGTATCCTTCTTATACTGCTATCCTTGAGGCGAAGAAGGACTGCTACCCCCCAAAAGATACCATATAGGATTTAGAGCCGGCAGATCTACAGAAGATGCTATCTTGAAACTAACGAACACTATTGTTGATTACCTAAACAATAAACATAAAACAGTCGGTGTTTTTCTGGATCTATCGAAAGCTTTTGACACTGTTTCCGTACCTAAGCTCTTAAATAAACTAGAAGTTATCGGCATTCGTGGCATTGCCATCAATATATTTCGAAGTTATTTGTCGGACCGGAAACAGGTAGTCAAACTCGAAAACTTTATAAGTAGCGAGGCCAATGTAAATTTCGGCGTTCCTCAAGGCAGCGTTCTAGGACCAAATATATTTCTCATCTATGTAAATGACTTGTGCCAGTTACCTTTACTTCGAACTCAAATTGTCACATAAGCGGATGACACAGCTCTTATAACACACGGCAAGAATGCTGAAGCGGCCTTAAAAGTGATCATGAACTGGCTCACCTCAAATCTTCTCACTCTGAACATAGCAAAAACTAAATTCATAACATTCACCCCAAGTACCATTAGCCAACCGCCAAACTCATTTAAAATCAAAACACATACCTGCCCACTCAACAATATAGCTTCCACTTTTTGCAACTGCTCACGAATAGAACGCGCCAAAAGTATTAAATATCGCGGTGTAATAGTAAACAATATTCTTAATTGGAAACAGCAGGTAGAGTGTTTATGTGTCTCTTTTTTTTTTTTGCTCTTCAAAATGACCACACTCCTCCTGATGGTAAGCAGTCGTCTGGTCTAACAGCAGTGGCCTCCACATCGTCCTCATAGCAGCCGAGGCGATGTTGAGGTCCCTACTTTGACGGCCTGAGAAGGTGCTTTTTCACGCCCCGCTTAAAGGATCTAGGACTGAAGGAAGAAGGAAACACGTGCTTTGGCAGAGAATTCTATGCCTTGATCGTTCGGCAGAGGTATGAGGACCCAAACTTATTGGTACGCATTCTAGTCGACTCCACCGTGTAAGGATGGCATCTGAGCCCGGCACGCGTTGTTCTGGATAGGAAAGGGGAGGGCGGGATAAGGTTGAATAAGTCTAAGAGCACTCCCTGTGGTATATTCTGTAGAAACATGCCAAAGAGGCAATATCCCTACGGAGTTGCAGAGGTTCCAGTGAACTCGGACCTCTGGATCTCCGATGATACGGACAGCCCGCCGCTGTAACCTGTCAAGAGGGTTAGGCAAGTACTGCGCGGAGCCATCCCAAAGATAATATACTTTATTTATTTCTCCCATATTATTACAATTAAACACAAAGGTACAATGTTATCAATAAAAGTTACTGGGAGACTGGTTTCCAAGCTAGGTAAAAACCTGTGTTATGGATAACCAGGCTTCCATTCCACGGAAAAGTCGTACTTAAAACAGTGAGAAATTGTATCTAACAGTAGACGTAGACATAAAAAGAAAAATAAATAATGAAACTCAAAACAGGTAAGTAAAATTAAAATAAACATATACAAAGTTACAATTTATTTGTATGGGCATGTAGATAATGATAATTATCTTGTTTGTGAATTAGGTGTGTGTGTGGTTGAGTGTTTGAATGTGAATGGGTGGTTAAGTGTGTGTGTGTGTGTGTATGTGTGTACGTGTATGTGTATGTATGGCGTGCGTGTTATTATTTTTGTACCTCTAGCAGGGTTTCCGTTTGACTATAGTCCAGATCAAGTAAAAACTTTGAAATTATTTCTTTTGCACACACTTTTGTTTTGTGATGAAAATATGAGAACAGTACTCCACGCAAGGGCGCACTTGTGCCTTATACAATAGGCACAGCTGCCCAGGCGCGAAGAACCGCCTGACCCTGTTCAGAACTTCGAGTTTTTGCGAAGCTTGCTTAATGACGATCTCGATGTAGGTTTTGGGAGTAAGGGAGCGGCAAAGATCCATACCTAATATGGAGAGGCTGTCACGTATCACCAGTGGAGTGTTCTTCAGAGAAGGGAGGGGAAGGAACGGAGACTTTTTTGTTGAGAACGCGCATGCCTGGGTCTTCTTGGCGTTGAACTGGACCAAGTTCTTGGCACTCCATTCAGAGATGCAGTTCAAGGTCTGGTCAAGTTCAACGACAAGATCTTTCCTTTTCCCCTCAACCTCAGCCTGTTTGGCTCCAGAACGTCCGAGATATCGCTCATGCACGGTACTGTCGTCTGCATAACAATGTATGTTGCCGAGATTCAACATATCATTGATATGCAAAAGAAAGAGCGTAGTGGATAACACAGATCCCTGAGGCATTCCTGCATTGACCTGCATAAATTTGGAATCGCGACCGTCGCAAAGGACCCGAATACGACGCTTCTGCAGGTAACTCTTTTTTCCAAGCTTCCGGCCTACGGCTTGCCCCCTCAACTGTGCACCTGGATTGCAAGTTTCCTGCAGAAGCGTCGTATTCGGGTCCTTTGCGACGTCATCATTTGAAAAATCACATATCGAAAATTCAATATTTCAAATATTTGCTATGCGCAAAGCGGCACCTAAAGGTGCATGAATTGTATGTCATCTTGATCGCCGTGTATAGTACAATAGCTCGTATGAGCACCAGCCCTTCAGTTCCATTCAGTTTAAAAAAACTGTACGTTAAGTGTTTTCTCCCATACAAAAAAAAAAACAAAACTTTTTTTCTCATGCGTGAAGCTACTAATACCATCCATACGTTAATATTACGTCAAGAGAGGCATACCAGACACATAAAAAATTATTATTTTTGAATTCCTTACTTTAAGATTCTATGAGTATGGAGCTCCATTTTCAGACCACTGTGCGGGGTCGCTATTGCATGTGAAAGTGATTCGCGTGGCCCCGCCGACTCTATTGTTATGTCAAGGAACACCGTGGTAGGTTTAGTCGGTATTACCGGGATATCTTTCCACGGTGAGTCCGACATAACCTCTCCGTCGCCCCGCAGAGAAGTACGCGTCAATGCATTCCCCCATGTAAAATAAATGTTATTGTAAATAATAATAAATACATGTGATGTTTGTAGTTTTCTATTAATTCAATAAAAGAAATGGTACGAATTCAAAATTAGTTTTGAAATTGTAATGAGTATACCTAAAAGGGCGCCAACGGCATGACTTGCCCGGGGCGCCTAGATGACTAAGGCCGGCCTTGTAATCAAGGCATTGCTTTAGCAGTTGAAATTACTGTCACCACTTAATTAAGTACTACCTATACAGGCGCAATGCTGATGATATTGTATTTCATCGTAGCTAAACTTAATCTGTGATTTGAAATTATTAGGTTCCTACCTATCTACCTACGACAATATAATATTGTACAACGAAATATTATTAAATATTGTATTTTTACCATTGTAGAAAACAAAAAAATATATGTATATTTGCTTTGCTAAAATAAAATATAATGTAAGTGTATACGTTATTACCTAGCTAGAGCCCTAGACAAAAAATACTCAACTTATCTGTGATTTTATCCTAAAAATTTAAATTATTAGGTAAGGTAAGTAATTAATATAATTTATGTAAGACTATTTTTTAATAATTATTTTTAATTATGCTCTTTTCTTTATTTACCAACCACAACTCCTTTGTTCGCGACTGTACTAACGAAAGAAACGTATTATATAATGTATATGCTCATTTAAGATGCTTAGCCTCGTATGTATATGGTGCGGTCGCTTTTACGATGCCTTTATAATTTGGTCAGCTTATAGAAGAATTGCTGACACATTCTTTTTGTTGATATAACTTTCATAATAGTCGTAATTTAAAGCTGAAATGAACAGGATCGTTTATTGATGGAACATTTTAATTAGTTCATAGTATTCCATGTTTCCTTGTTTTATGGGAACTGCGTATTCGATCATTTAAATCACACCATATAAAATGTAATTAAATTTCTTTGTATCTTCATATTGCGTAGAGTCACATAATCTAAATTTACAGTTCATGATACAGCTTTTTATTTTATTGCAAGTGTACTACTGGTTTACTTGCAAATCTGTTTCGACCCCATTTAATTACATTGGTGTTCATCAAACAAATTAAAAACTAATGTTTAACAAATTTGAACAAATAATGGTCTATTATTGATATATTTTTAAACTTCTACGTCGAGCCGTTTTCGAGATCTGGGCAATCCCAAAACGTTACCGTAGCAAAATCTTAAATAACTGTAGAACCACAACACACACAAAGGACATAATTCATTTTGGACCATAAACTGAAAGTGCCGGTCTGGATAAAAATATTCGGATAGAACACACAATTCCTATCATTTTTTACTACGACACCAAATCTGTTACGGTGTTACATACTTTTAAAATACAATAAAAATGTTATTATGATGTTGTTATTTTCATACATTTGATCATGTATATTTAATTATTCATACTGTGTACGTCCTTTTGATTTGCAATTTCTATTCTCTATTAAGAAAGTATTTTGTCATTGATACTCTACGCGGCGCACAGACAGAGCGTCACAATTCACAACAAATTCAGAAACTTATTAAAGCCGTTTCTGTTTGTCTGTTGTGACGGGCACATCATAGAAGTTTCTGGTCCACACGCTGCTACTTCTTCAGATGCGCAAATAATGCTTAATATTGTACAAAATGAGAATGATCATGGGGACGGATTATTTCAATGGTTTCACCGAAATAGGGACGTATTTATTTTGGACCGTGGCTTTAGAGATGCAATTTCCGCCCTTGAAGGATATGGATACACCGCTAAGATGCCCGAGACTAAACTCCCTGGGGAAACGCAACTTACAACAGAACTAGCTAATAAGTCGTGACTTGTTACTATTTGCCGATGGGTCGTGGAAGTCGTAAATGGCCGATTTAAAAGAGATTTCCAGCTGCTGAGACACGTCGAAATAAATATAACACTGCACAATATGATGGATTATTTTATAACAGCTGCAATGGCTATCACGTTTTGATAGTGAATGTGTACATGGTGTTCATCAAACAAATTAAAAACTAATGTTTGAACAAACTTGAACAAATTAAGGTCTATTTTTGGTATTTTTTTCAAACTTCTACATTGAGCCGTTTTTGAGACCTGGGCAATCCGAAAACGTTACCGCAGCAAAATCTTAAATAACTTTAGAACAACAACACACACACAAATGTTGCTGTTCACAAACATTTAATACGCAACAAAAGCTATCTATTCATGCTTTTATTTCCGGGATGAAACGATATTATGAAAAAAGTTTTGCCAGGGTAACGTTTCAAACATTACTGCAGCAAAATCTGTTTTCCTCGAATAACTTCACAACTACAACTTGAACAAATCTTGCTATTAGTGAACAAATTATTCTTCACGATGAACTAATTATTTATTATACTCTCAACTCTCTAAAGCACAACATTTTGCTGCGGTAACGCACACCATGCAAATTCATAAAATTAGGTCAATAAAATTCGATATTTGGATTGCAATACAATATTAACATTAGTATTCAGAAGCTTCTGCAGTCAACGCAAGTAAATAAGAGGAACCACGCGCAACACGTAAATAGTGAAACACCCAGTGCTTATCTCTCGGCATTGTGTGAAAGACTCTACAGTTCCGTCTAATAATTTATTACAGCGCCATCTATTGAATACTTACGGAACTACCTAGATTCGTCGGTACGAGTAGATAGAATGTTGGCACATTCTCGAATCTTCGTATACCGGGTATGACGTTTCTAGAAAACTCCGGAAACGCTTTAACCACAAAAGGGGAAGGCCAGCACTCGCCGAGTTAGTTTACAATCGTAAGCGGTCAAATATTCCTCGAAGCGAACAGAAGCGGAAAAACTACGGAGTTTGAAGCAGTTACAGTGGAAAAGTGTAGTATAGTGTTTGCTGTGTTTTAAATATAATTGTGTGCTGGAATAAAACGTGTTTTAGTCTGTAATATTGTTTACGTTCTTATCCCTCGAACCCAGCACGTAACAATAGCATGTAAGAAGCAGCAGTTACGTCACAAAAAATCAAAAAAAAATTGCAATGTCTGTAAATCATATTGACTATGTAAGTTTTCCTCTTACTCTCCTAATATTATATCTTTTTTGTTGCGATATAGGGAGTCATCAGAGAAACTACAGTTTTATACAGCGAGGCTGAATTTTGTGCCTTATTTTATATATACATAATATCTCCTACTAGGGAAATGTTATAGTGAAATCTGTGTATGCAATGCCATTTGAAAGCGTAAGAGTCCATGATTTGTCATTCATGGGTGGCAATTTTATTAAATAAAATAAGTGTTTTTTATACTTACTTAACCTCTTCACAGTATCTGACCATGATTTCAAAACTCTTGTATGCAATCTTGTTTCGATTCTTCTGTTCAGGTGTTTTGGCGCGTCCTATTTCTGATTTGAGCAAGAAGTCGACTGCGTTGCGTTCGCTGCGACAGTAGTAGATGCGGCAAAATGCCGGCTTACCATCACGGCCGGCCCTGCCTGACTCCTGTATCACCAACATTATAGCAGGGTAGTCAAAGTATCACAAATGTTAATATATATATGTTACTTTCTTAGAGTATATATAAACATAGAGCACGCACATTTCTCGCGAACTGCCGAATGTAAGCAGTAAATATTTTCAACAGTACACCAAAAGAAAAGTCATTTTCTATTTATTTACTAACAGTACACCAATAGAAAAGTAATTTTCTATTTCTTTACTTTTTAAAACTATCGTTTTGCATATACTGTGAAATCGTGTTTATTTATTTCCATTTGAGTCTTATAATTAATATTAAGAGATTTGCTATATTTTCACCTGCGCTTAACATGGTAACGCTTTGTACGCACACACTATATTGTATATATAATCTTAGGTTACAATACTGAACATTACCTATCATATCGCAAATTATAAATATGTGTATGTATTGAATATGTAACCTGATAATAGGCGGCAACATTCTGTGCAATGCCCCAGTGCGCTACGGCGCGAACGCTCGCCTTGTCCACGCCCATACCGAAGGACACCGTCGCACACACACACGGACACTCGCCGCGAGACCACTTCTCTTGGACTGATATACGATCTGCTGACTTTAAGCCTGAAATTAATTGCAATATTCAAAAGTCTATAAAAGCTTTACGACAGAAATAAAATGCGATTGGTCGGCGACAACAGCTCACTAATCTATATTCTCTCTAAATGGGATTAATTATTATTTTGTACTAACTGTGCCCGCGGTATCACTCGCGTTAATGATTACTGCGCCTCTCCCGTGGATCGTAGCGTGATGTTATATAGCCTATAACCTTCCTCGATAAATAGGCTATCCATCACTAAAATAATTTATCAATTCGAACCAGTCGTTTCTGAGATTAGCGCGTTCAAACAAACAAACAAACTCGTCAGCTTTATAATATTACTATATATGATACAATTCAAAATCCCTCTTTTTTTTCCGTCTTATAAGTATATGACAAAGATTTAAATTGTCTTGTACTTGCTGTACAGTAAGTATGGTTCAGCAAGTACAATGCAATTTATATCTTTAAGAATATAAAAATGTACTGACAATATATTAAGTAAATAACACACCTCCATGGTAAGCAAGAGACATCAATCCTCTTTTAGTTAACATATTAGCCAAATCTTCAGTTGTCTCTCTGGTTCGACAGTAAACTATAACAGCATTTTTATCTTTCTGAAAATGTAAAAAGAAATTCGATATTTAATTAAATATCTTCCATACCATGTTTATTATATATATACACATTTAAATTGCAAAGTAAGTAGGTAATATAAATGTTAGTCTTACAGGTTTTATATTTTCATCATCGTTTAGACTCTTCTTTAAAAAATCCAGCAAATGGCCAATTTCATCTTGTATGCAGTTTTGATACACAACATCATAAAATAAATTTCTTCTAAAACTTGGTGTCTTATACTGTGCCACAGGTAATAACAGTTTTAAGTTTGATAATATATCTTTTGCCACTTCTGCGCTAGCTGTTGCTGTGAGAGCAACCCATGGTACACTTTTATATTTTTCTCTGAGTTCCCCTAATTTGAGATAATCCGGGCGGAAATCATGGCCCCATTCACTGACACAGTGAGCTTCATCAACAACTACATATGAGACCTTTTTGTATTTGACTAGATGATCCATGAGGGTCTTAAATGTAGAAGTAGCAGCTTGTTCAGGTGTAACATACAAGAATCTTGTATTTGGTTTCATACTTCTCAGGTCATTTAACACTCTTTCTCTATCTTTTGTTGTCATTTTGGAGTTAATGGATTCTGCTGTGACTTTTATTTTGGCAAGGTGATCAATCTGATCTTTGATAAGAGCCAATAGTGGGGAGAACACAATTGCCACTTTGTGGTCCTGCAACATGGCTGGCAATTGGAAGCATAATGACTTCCCAGAGCCTGTAGGCATTGATACATATACATCATGGACACCTGGAAAATGTGTTTAGTTTGTTTAGCTGTTTCACTTCAAACTTTATAAAACCCTATACTAACTCGATTAAATAAAATTTACAAATGTATACTGCTGTCGAGATACTCGTCATGCTAAATAGTATTCTACAAACGGCGATGTGCCATTTGTGTTATTATCAATATCAATAAGTTATCTTGTCATAAAACTAAAACTGACCATACAAAAATGGTTACATGATGTTGCTATTCGCCCGTAATTCTGCAGAAACGCATAGGTACAATACAATTTGTTAACTCTTTAATTGTATGGAAATACATTTCTAAGCGACAAGTTATCTTGTCGACCGTATCTATGAAAGTATGTCTAAAATGAAATATTATGACTGGTAACATCAGTAATTATACTATACTTATTCTAAAGGCCTTCAGAACTTGTTGCACTAGTCCAGTATATGGAGGCAATTTTGTTTTACTATAGTTAGTACAGAACTACAATTTTTTTCAACGAGATACGTCAATAATATGTGAATGTAGTTTGTGATGAACAAGATATCACACCATGGCATTAGCATAAAGGTTTTTATTAAAGTTATGACTCACTAGCTGGTCTGGCCTAAATGTTGTACATATTAGTGGCATAATTCAACCACAATGCTACCTTTACTTCCTATTATTATTTGTCACATAGATATACAATAAATATTATTAATATTTATGTACCTATCACTGTTTTATTCCCCAAGTTTCATTTAATGTTTACATGTGAGAACAATAAAATTACCAACATTGTTGTATTCCACTTTGTATGGAAGTTCATACTAAATATATGCCAAGCTATATCTCAGAATCTAAACCAAATTTGATGATACTGATATACATATAACTATACAGGGTGTCTGGTAATTAATGGATAACCTGGAAATGTCTAATAGTGGAACTGATGGCCATTCAGAACAAAAATGAAAAAAAATCTATCCTAACTACTACTTGAGATATGTGTTTCTTTTTAATTACCATGTATAACTTTATTGTATACTACGACCATAAATGAATGAAATCCATCGGTTTTTTGTTGTTTTATTATTAAACACTAATTATGCTAATAGATAGACAGTCAAAAGTATGCTATACTAATATAGCTTGCACTTTTTAATATATATTTTTTTTTTTTTTCATATTTTCTGTGCAGCCTTCAGTTCTACTATAAGACATTTCAAGGTTATCCATTAATTACTAGACACCCTGTATATATTTTATTATAAAGTCATTGTTTTTGTTGTCTCGACAGATAAAATTGTATTGAAATGTGTTTACTAAGTTTTTTACTCACCTAGAAATTTCACAAATTCATTTATATAAATACTTGTAACTTATTTTTACTATAGAATTGTTAAAATAACTATACTATAAATGTATATAAAAAACCCACACACAATCCCACATCCAGATCTTACAATTATTGTGTATCAATATGAATTATCATTGAATATTCAAAACTTAATTTTATCTTGCCGCCATGGATTGATGTTTAGTTAAATAGTCAACAATATGTTATATAGCCTCTCAGATGACAATGATGGCCATTTCCTTGTGAATCTCATATTTCCATACTCTACTTGCAAACGGCCAAGTAGAGTCAATACTCTACTGTTTACCATTGACCACTGAGTAGAGGACATCCTCATACAATCATGCACAGCGATCAATGGTTGGTCCATTGACAGCTGCATAAAGGACATCCCTCTCATGCCATGCCCTTAGTTTTTATTTTACTTTTAATAACCATGCATCGTAATTTCCATAATCAATGAATAACAAATTACATGCATTTGCATATTTGTTGAAGTTTCAAATATTTTGGTTTTCTTAATTCTACAGTTTTTATCTTTCAGTGCTAGTTTGCATAAAGTAAACTGTTTAATAATTGTGTGTCAACAAACAGTATTTGAAAGCAAAGTACCAACTATGTAATGCTTAAGAACAAGTAGAAGCCAATATGTGAATGCATAGAGAGTGTAGGGGTGAAACTGGATGCTTCACCACTGTGGGTTCAATTCCTACTAGACAAATATTGTGCGATTCAAAGAGTTGTTTCAAATGTTGCTTAGTGCCACAATGGTAGTGAATCCAACTGCTGTGCATGGTCTTGGGATTGGTTTTAGGCAGCGCAGTTCAGTTTGATTTGTCTGTCAAGAAATTTTGCAGATAGCAATAGGCTAGCCTCCTACTACGTGCGACCTACAACCATACCTAGCTAAATGTGGGTGTAATATACCTAGTATTCAGAGGTGTGTGTGTCCCTTTGGGCATATAAGTGTGAGACTATGTATGGTCCAAAATGTAAAGTCCCTTGCGACACAGGAATTATTCCTAGTGCGGGAGTTATATTGAGGAAAAATTCAGGTCCTAAATATATAATAATATCATTATGTTCTATTTATAATAGATTATATTTAGATAATTTATTATATTGCGCAGTAAGTCAATATATAATGTTTTCGTCTATAACATAAAATCTATCTGTTATTACCTCTCGCTATTGCTCTAGTCGCACGTTCTTGAAGTTCACTTTTGAACTTTCGATGTCCAAAACATTGAAACAGTTTTTCTGTTACGTTATCCATTATGGATGCTTTAAAAGCACTTTGAGTACTATAACTAAATTACGGCACATATATTGAAAATACTTTAAACCATGTTGAATTTGATGCCATATTTACTAAAATATATAATATAAATCTGAATATAAATAACAAAACAACCTCAAACTATTTAGTTTCCAAATACAGCAACGACATTTGGCTGACAGTTGTAAGTGGCGAATTTATGCTTCGTGTCCTTTCTCCTTAGGCGAGTATAATACCTAAATATCTGCCTGTGACTTTATTTGGATAAGTTCCATGGGAACGCATATCGGTACCCTGCGTGTTAATTCAAGACATGATCTATTACTCCGAATCCTGAAAACACGTTTACACGTAATCGTATAACAAATATACAAACTTCTTCACAAACATTCACGTTTATAATACAATGATCTTTGCTGATTATTATATGTTTTAAAAACTGTTAAATCGATTAGCTGTTAATACAAAGCGAATACATCTTATCCTAAAACATAACATGTATTTTAAAGTGTTACATCTTACTGAAGAAGGAGTTAATACTGTGCTGAATGATTCCTCAGTCATCGAGAACAACTACAAAGCGTAGAAGTAACAGAATTACACAGTTATAACAAGATGTGGGTAATATTGTTACTGGCTACATAATTTATGAGTCATGACAGAAGAAGAATAGGACGATCGAGTAGAATATAAATATTGACAAACCCTGTCGTGGAATTATTTTTATCATATTATAAATTATAATATTGATTACATCTATACTAACTCGCCCATCCCTATCTTTTAGTATACCGTGATTATAATATTTTAGACAGTTTTATCTCCACAGTTAGATGCCAAAAAAGAGGCAAATCGTAACAGTGAAGTTGGAATTAAGTTAAATCAGGTATTTATTACTTTACTCTTTGGTTAATAGACAAAAATTGAAGCTACTAAACATATATATATAAATTGTAATCGCCATTGTAAATTATCAGCATGAACTCAGTGTTGTCAGAGTAAAGATTTTCCAAAAATTTAGGGGAAATATGGGGAATATCGGTAATGTAGGATCAATGGGATAATGAATCGAATATTTACCTATATTATTTACTTATTCATATACATAGTCTTGTGTATGATCAGTAATTATTACTATGATCCTTGATGGATATTATATTTCCTAAAGGCTTTACGATGTAGAACAAGAAACTAAAATGAAGTTGACGAATTATTATTATAATATTTTTATTCATTAGAATATAACTTTAGTGTTGTCAGCAACCGACGTAGGTTCGCGAACGATTTAGTGATTTCGAAATCAACCACCAGATTTAAACCAGGACGTTGGTTTTCCCTAACATCTTGCCAAACTATGTCTATAGGTATATTATATATATATCGCAAGATCCTATTAAGAAGAATTATTTTGTATATTCATGTGTGTCGAATAGATCTACTTACGTCTCTTTTCTAATGTTGTTATTCATGTTTCAGTTTCAGTTTCAAAACGACTATGATTAAACTATCTTATTCTACAGATGATAAGAATTTGAATGCTGATTTTTGTAAAGTACTCATAGATTTAGCGGAATATGAAAAAAATGTAAGTCGTAATATTCATAAATATAATGCTTATAAAATAGCAGCAGCAGTTCTCGCTTCACATAACAAAAGGATACAATCAGGTGATGAGGCGAAGAAGTTAAAAGGAATTGGAGATAAAATTTCAAAGAAAATCGATGAGTTTCTCCAAACAGGGAAATTAAGAAAACTTGAAAATATTAATCAAGATGAAGATGTAACAGCGATTAATCTTTTAACGCGAGTTTCCGGCATAGGACCGGTCAAAGCAGCGGAGTTGGTTAAAAGTGGTATTAGAACAATAGAAGATTTGAAAAATAATGAATTTAGATTAAACCATCATCAGCTTATTGGTTTGAAGTAAGTATATTAGTAGTTGTTTGGTCTAAACAAAATTTCATTTTAATTTGGAATATTTCATTGCATTAGTGCCTACTTACTATTAAATGTAAGGTTTTCTCACGATGTTTACCTTCACCGTTAAAGCGAGCGATAGTTACATATTTTAATACACACAAAACTTCAAAACGTCAAAGATGCACGCCTTGGGTCTAACTTGAGACCTCTGCGTAGCAATCCAACGGTCTTCCATTAGGCTATCACTGCTACTAATATTAAACTTATTAAAGTATTAATTAAAACTACCCACATTTTAATGGAATCATAAAATGTAATATCTACTTATTCCCCCGTCGTATTAACTTTCCGTTACAGATATTTTGAAGACTTTCAAAAAAGGATTCCTAGAGCAGAAATACAAGAAATTAAAGCCAAACTAAAAAGTATGGTGCTAAACATAAGCGACAAATTTTCTGTTACTATTTGTGGCAGCTATAGGTGAGCAGACAACGATGATGATATACCAAGTTTATTACGTAACTGTGCTGTTCACTTGATGCCCATCATCTCTTGGCAATAATTCTGTGCTGCTTCATGCAGTAATGGGCGACTTGATGACTCATGCATACCTATAAGCGAGATAAGGAACGCATTGGTGCGTTGTCATCCAACTTGATAACAGATGTGGATTTGTTTTACAATTAAGTAGGTAAAAGCCTATTAATGTTATTGAATACTTCCTATGGATTTTATTTTCCGCGCGGACATGGTCATGGTTATTTACCATAGTTCTGTGGCTCTCTAGGTACCTTATCTACATATTACCTAAATAACAAATAGGTAGCAACAACTGAATGTACAGGGGTTGATAGTAGAGAACAATTCTTAAGAGTTGATAAATCATTTTATATATATACCTATACGATCGCATCTTCTTGTTACAAAATGTATCCACATACATTATCACCAAAGAGAAGAGAGCCGAAGTGTATTAAGCGCACATTTCGCCAGGTGTTTTAGCTCCTACGTAATAGGGCACGAGCGTCGTGCCACATGACAAACGTACCACTCTCCAAGCTGCGAACTAGCAGCTCCACTTAGAATTTCCCATCAATAAAAATCCAACAATATATTTATCTCACGATTGCATTCAGATATAAAGGCAAACACGTGCACTGGAACTCTCCATCGAGACAGACTACAATACCTAGGTAAATGTGGTACAAATTAAAATAATTAGATTTGTTCAAATTTCAGACGCGGTAATAGCGAATCTGGAGATATTGACGCATTAATTACACACCCCGAAGTAACATTAACACATAAAAAAACCAAACATGAAAAATATACTTTAGAAAAAATGGTCGACAATTTAAAAAGTCTCATCATCGATACAATATCTGTAGGCGAGACAAAATTTATGGTAGGTTTTTACTTAATACCAAGAAATTTATGAATGTATGTGTACTAAATTATTATAATTTATTGTTGTGTATAACAGGGTGTTTGCCAGCTAAGGAATGAGCTCCCGGCGCGACGACTTGACATACGACTGGTACCTCACGAGCAATTCTGTTGCGCAGTGCTCTACTTCACTGGCAGTGACGTATTCAACAAGCAGATGAGGGCACATGCACTGGAAAAGGGATTCATATTGAATGAATATTCGCTTCGTCACATTGGCGTTACTGGTAATCATACACAGACACATTATTAATTATTACAATTCATTATAACCCTAATTTTCAGTTGCTACAACAATATTTTTACTACTCAGGTGTATCTGGAGAGCCCGTGCCCATTCATAATGAAAAAGATATATTCTCATATCTTGACTACCCATATAAACCACCCAATGAACGTAACTCATAGTTCATAAAGATGTACGTACATGTAAAATGGAGTTGACGGAAAGTGATACCATTTATAAATCGGCACTTCGAAAAATACTGTTTCTCTTCTCCTCATCGTTCATATAGCTCAAGAGTGTGAAAGAGCACGTCAATCAAATAAAACAGATGGTTATACGTTTTCTCCACAATATACGGGTAGGTATAATCATTCCTTTTTAGGCTACTCTTATTCTTAAATAAACTTTTTATGTAGTGTCGATTCGTAAAAGCTACTCATTTGGCATTATATAGTTTGTTATTTATAATATAGTATGTTTAAAAATGTAAAATAGAATTAAAATACCAATCATCTTGCAGATTTATAGAATTTGGCGTGCCACAAGGCAGTGTTCTCGGGCCGCTACTATTTATATTATAGATATATAAATGATTTTCCACGTCAAGCGCCACATTCGATAGTATTATTTGCTGATGACAGCACATTGTTGATAGAATGTCGTAACAGACAGACTTATGCAAGTGAAATCAATAGTATCCTAAACTTAGTTGTAAACTGGCTTACTAATAATAATCTAACTATAAATCTTCATAAAACAAAAATTATGCACTTCTACCAATGTATTTACGCCATAGATATGAATATAAATTATAATGACCAAATTATAAATAGCGAAAAAGTTACAAAATTCCTTGGAATCTTAATAGACAGCCAACTAAATAGGAAAGCGCAAGCTGAAAATATATGTAAAAGAATGAGTACATAGGCCTATGCGTTATATAGCTTGTTAAAAAAGGTTAACTCAGAAACTCTTCTTGTTGCATACCATGGTCTTGTTGAATCAGTTTTAAGATTAGGGTTAATATTTTGGGGTAATTGTAGTCAAGAAGAGAGCATTTCCAAAGCTCAAAAACGATGCTTTCGAGCAATGTTTGGATTAAAAGTAACTGACAGCTGCATCCCTGTTTTCAAGTCTCACAAATTATTAACGCTTCCATGTTTCTACATTTTAGAATTATCAGTATTTGTAAAAACAAACAAACACCTATTTCCACTCTTAATAAAAACTATAAAAATATCAGCAATTGTGAGATCTCAATATCGAAGCTTGCTAAACACTGGTGATTATAAGACTACATTATTGAAAAATAGTGTTATTGGCATGGCACCTGTAGTATACAATAAAATACCTAACAACATTAAAAATGAGCCAATGCCAATTTTCAAACCAAACCTCACTTATTTTCTGTTACATAAATGTTATTACTCTGTTAATGCGTTCCTAACTGATAAGATATGAATAATCAAAATTGAGCAAGAAACTACATTTACATATAAAAAATTTAGAAATTTGAAATAAATTTTTGTAAATTTTTATAATGTTTATAATAATTTGCATGCCTTACAGGTTAAATGTACATGGATCTGCTATAATTACTATAACACCTTTTTGTAATACCTACATTTCTAGCAAATATAGATTCTATTCTATTCTATTTATTTTACTTATTTGTAGTCCCCTTTAAATGTTTTAGCTGGTTGTTTCATTTGTCAGACAATATATGTAATCTAATTTATAAAACTCATGGTATTTTTGTATATTTTATAAGACAAAAACAAAAATTACACTACTTTACGGATTTTACAGCAACATTTTTATTTGAACAACACGTTACATACCGTTACATACGTCATGTCTTGTGATGTCTATCAAACGAAAATATATCATAATGTATGTAAAATGAATTAACTTGTATAAATTGAATAATGTTTCAAGTGGTCAAACAACAAAGTAAAACAAAGTCATTATATAAGAATAGTTTATTGCTAATGATAATTAATTACTTAACAATTAATAACACTATATCACAAGTATTGATAATTTTAAAAACAGTTTCTTCATCCTGGCAACTGTTTGGAACAAATTTAAACAACTTATCTGCTTGACTCGTATTTATAACAGTTTTAGTAATAAGAAAAAGTTAAGAGTACGCTAATAAATTGTTGTCTCTTAAACCAGTTATCCATCAATTTAGAAACGTTTGCCTATACCTGTCAAATATTAACTCGTATCCTTTTTGAAAGCAAATAAAAAATTTGATCTCTTGATGCAGTTTCACATCTTTGCTATTTTTATTTTCAAGTAAAACGACTGGCTCAGATTCCTATCGACAACCGTAGATTTTACTATCGCAAATTTGTACCTACGATTACAAAATCTGTGCTTTTCTTAGTCGGCATTTTCCTACAAAAAAAGAAAAGAAAGCATCATTTATTTTCTAGTCAGAAAATTATGCATGGTAATATTGGATGACAATAGTTACAAAGTTTTTACAAACATTTATATCCAGTGTAAGTGCCTAGTCGACTGGCAATTCAGTTCGCAGCCGAAGTCGATCAAGTTCAAATAGATGCAAGGATAAGCCGGAGGCAGCTGTGGTCTGTGTAAGCAAGGGTTCGACCGAGCCAATGTCAACACACAGAAGAACGAACCTGTGTAATTAAGCCATTACTTGTATGTCGAACGTTCTTTGTTTTATTTTGTTCTTTAAACGCCTGTACTAGAATTCCTGTGTCGCGGAGGACTTAGTCGAACATTCCAAAAAAGGGAATTTCTTTTGTCGAACATCCAGACTCTGAACATTTATTTGTGGATTACTCAAATAATTGTTCCACGCGGGGTTTGAACTTACAACACTTGGTGCAGTGGCAGTGGCAAGATGATCACTTAGAACACTAGGTACCATAAAATATTAATGGCATTTTTGTATAAGTAAGTACTAATTATTATTATGTTTTTCAATAATCTAAAAGCTTTCTAAATATTAATCTTTGAAATCTGTTTTCACTCAGACTTATGAAAATAAATTAAATTATGTCTTTACTTACTTCATTTATGACTGCAATTTGGTTTTTGCCGACTTAAGCATTTATAACTACAGACTAAAGTATAGTGTTAATGTTCTACAGCTTATGGTAAGTAAGCAAGAATGTAACAAGTCATATTAACGATAAACTATAGTCAGTAGACTAAACTGTTAAGTAGCTTAATAATTTTACGCAACTACCGAGTCTTGAATCTCAATGAGTCTTAACAATTGTAAAGTGAAAGACTTTACGTTCCAATTGATGTATTAATATTAATAACTTAGACCATAAATATGTAAATGTATCTGTTATAATAATTATAGTAGTATTACAGTATACCGTAAAACGGGGTTAATAGAATTCACGGGGTGATTAGACACAAAAAATTATAACCCAAATTATTCGAGTGGCATTATCTTATATAACAAACACGTTTGTTTTTTTTTACGACTCCATTATATTTTTTATGAAATGGCAACACCTGATTGTCTATGGAGTGCAACACAAAACAAAAATAACGTAATAACATCATAAAGGTGCCTGCGTAATTCGCGGCAAAATTAAGCTCGCAAAACTTAGTGCTTTTAACTAAGTTAAAGTGCAGTTACAAAAACGAATTTGGTGTATTTTGAAGCGTTAGTGAGTGTCCATTATTTTTGAAAAGTAACGGTAAGAACCACTTCATTATATTATTTAAAACAATGCAAAATGTGAAACTTGCTGCTTTTTTAATCGTTAAGAGATTAATAAATACGCTAACGGGGAGAATAGACATGTCGAAGGGGACCCGCTCTTTCGACGTGTCTATAGATACGACATGAGGGGTCATTAGATACGGGAAGGCTTATATAGAAACACGAAGAGGGTTATTAGAGAAAACTCCGTTAGGGTTGTCACACGTACTAAACTATTTTAAATATTATTTACATTTATGTTTTTAATTCTATTTAAAGAGTGAATCACATCAAAACAAACAATAATAATAATTTGTTTTGTTATAAATTGGAAAGAAAAATATTTTCATTTTAATATCATAAATTGGAAAGTGTAATTGTTTGTTTGTTACGCATTTACGCTTTAACTATCCAACCGATCATCAGGAAATTGCCGATACATTTTGTCAGGGGTACAGAGAAGGATTAAGGATTGTCGTATTGTCGTAGGGATGTTTTTATGTAGGTATGTGTATTTTTTGTTAATAACGAGTATTTTTTCGTAGGTAAATAATATAAGGTACTAGGTACTGTTTGTCGCGATACTAAAAGAAGGTAAAAATCAAAATTAAAAAATTTCTGAATACACGTTAAATTATGAGGAAAGTGAAAAAATATATGAAGACTATGCAAAATTTTATATAGAAGCAATGCCATTCGTTTATGATGATGAATTTGAAATGGAAAATGAATATTCTCTTTGATTTCCAGATTTGAATACAAGCGCACAAGTCTTAGCAGATATTACGATGTATGGAATAATAATTATATGGAAATATTGAAAACGAAGAGAAACAAAAGAACAAAATTAACATTATTTCTAATGAAACCTTTTTTTTTAAAAATACACTTCAAAAATGTAAACAAATATCGAAGAACACTTACATAACAAAAACATAACATGTTATTGATGATGAACCAAAACCTAGTACAAGTTGTATAAAACGTATTTCCCCAAGAAAACCGTCTTATTACTATACTAAAATGAGAACGATATACTTAAAGATTTAATGGATGAGGACTTGAATGGGATGTACAGGAATGACTTAAACTGAGACATGCCTACTTTTATGTCAATCAGGAAAATAAAAATATATTTTCATTTAGTAGCGTGGTTTGTAAGATTTTCAAGTTCCAAATTACAAAAAAGATTAAAGTATCTCTAAAGATATTATAGTAACAGTTACACATGCTAAAATAATACTAAATTACATACCTATACCATAGTGTTTCATGTGCCTAATTGTAAATTAAAACTCACCTAATTAGATTTTCTCATTACTAAATAACATTTGTTTAATAAGTATGTGGTTTACACACATTTAGTTTTTTATAAATAGATTTTTTTAAATCAGTGAATCTTGTATATTTCCTAACATTTCAAAGTGAATAATTATAAAAATATCTTTTACCTATAATTTTGTTATACTAAGCAATAATAATGTTTAAGTGTTCAATGTGTCTAATAATAAAACTGTTTGTGATTTATATTTTTAATTTAATAAAAACATACCTATGTACCTATATATTTTATATTATATATATCTACCTATCTAGGACATTTCTGTCATGAAGTATTTATATCCTAGTACAAAATCCTATCTAGAAAATAGGTTAGAGGAATCATGATTGTAACAACCCTAGCAAATTTTTCTATTCACCCCGCTTGCAATTCTACTCTTCCCACATTCCAGGTGAAAAGAAATCTTTACATTTTGTCAATATACTTCTAAATGCATAAATAAAATAATTATATAATGATAAAATAAACAATTAGACTCATTTGAAAATAATGTAAGCGTTTATTCACGCATAAAAATAATTAAAGATATTCAAATCTAAGATTACAAATTGTGCCTATCCACCCCGTTTTACGGTATCATTTGTTATAATTGCATATTCCAATACACACAGCCTATATTGGCATAAGATGTCCTCAGTCTAATTTTAACGGAATATAATATTTGATATAATTCATCACTAATCACAGCTTTTAACTATAATAATAATAGTTTATTTTTCTCAAAAATTGATTTTGTTTACAGAATTTGAGATTGCCTCGGTAAGTTAAACAGATACTTGTGTTGGGGCTACCTCGCAACTTCCCTTAGTTTTTACAATGATGAAATTGAGATATTGTTATTTATATATTAACATGGCAAATTATGTTTAAACATTTCAAAGTAGATGAATAAAAAAAATATATAACTTGTCATATTATTTTACACCGATTTTATCGTGTTTTGCCGATAACTTTATTATATTATTATATAACATTAGTATTGCTTATAATAAAGTACTTATTTATCTACTCGTTAAATAGCTGGGTTTACAAATTTAAAGTTGAGATATTGGGTGACAATTATTCTTTGTAGTGTGTGACGCGCCTTCCCTACTATATAATATAAGAATAGTTTGTAAGTTTATGCATTATACAATAGTTCACTGGTGAAGTAAAATATTTTATTTTGAAAACCCACACGTAAAAAATTACGTATGTGAAAAAGAGAATGAACGCCTACATGGCGTTCATTCTCTTATTCAGATACGTCATTTTCTAATTTATCTTGTAAATGTTATTGAATGTTGTAAAACAAGATTAAACATTACATAAATTGCCAATTTCAGATCAGAGAGAGCAAAAAAAGAAATAGACTAAATGACAATACAAAAAAAATTACCCGCGATAATAGCTTTTGAACGTCATATTTGCTCCATTTTAGTAGTAGCACTCTTGTAAAATTGGTTATGGAGAAGATTTCACTTTACTTCGATGATGTCACAGAATACTAACAAAAATAAGACTTAGCGACTAGACTAGTCCTCGCTCTATAACTATCTTAGCAAATTAACGTAATATTGATTCGTAACTATAAAATATTGTTTACAAAAATATCAACCGCTACAAATGAGTTTGGTAATCGATAGTAAAATAGTGATAGCTTACAGACATGGAATCAAACTCATTTGTACACGTTGGAAGTAAATACATCTCTTCTGTAATACCCATAGGCAGTAATAATAATAATAAGTAGAAAGATGAATTATGAATGTTAAGTATTGCATATAATATAAAAGAATATATGGTAATAAGCATAATAAATAATGGTTTTACCTTTTGACCGCCACATTCATGAATACATGACAAAGCAAAATGTGTCCAAGATGCCACGGTCAAGACTACATGACAGACTTTTAAACGCTAATACCTAAATCATATACAAACAAGTATTACTTTTATGTGTTGTTGTTAATTATGTAGCTAGACAAGAGGATGCCAGACATTTTTTGTCACAGATCACTTTAAAATTTAGTTGGTACCAGTGGACTCCCTGCAGATAGAAATTTAATCCACCAAGTAAAATCGGTATATTCGGACCAAAAAGTTAAACTGAGTTAAAAGTAAAAAAATTGATAAAATCTCTACGGGCTGACCTGTATTTTTTTTTAAATATTGTCGACCGACGTTTAAATATAGACCCCCGTCGAGTCTCCCGTGGATCCCTGGGGTCCACCTGGACCACTTTGGGTACTAAGGAGAGACTCATCCCAATTTATAATGTGATCTGCTTACTACTTATTTTATCCATATTAGCACAAAACCACTAAAACAATGTATTAAAGGATGAAATCGTAGCTTGGCGCCGATAGCATGCTTTCCCTTTTTGACGTGGCGGTTAAGAGGCAAGGCGCATAGATATTGGTGATGTATTATGAACAAGGTTAGTAAGGATCTAAGAGCCAGCCACTAGGCGGTACAAATGCGAGGTGTCGTCAGCGAGCGCGTGGTCGGGCGCGCGCAGCTCCAGCACGCGGCCGGCGCCCAGCACGAGCACGCGCGCGCACTCCAGCACGCCGGCCAGGCGGTGCGCCACGACCAGCACCGTGCTGCCGCCGAACGAGCAGCGGATCGCGTCCACGATCAGACGCTCCGCCTCGTTGTCTAGGTTGGCGGTCGCCTCGTCCACCAGCAGGATCTAAAAGTATACCCAACTCTCTAGTCCTAGTCGCTCAATATTTTAAGAAATTAAAATATTGTTCGTGTGATATTAAAAAATAACAATTATTTTGTCAATTTGACATAGATATACAATATTATGTACCAAGAAACAATTAGAAAAATAGAATGTTTAAATCCTTTAGCGTCTCCAATAGTGATAGGAATTTTGCACATAAATAAATGTTAATATTTGTAGTTAAAATTATTATTTATTTTATGTTTTGTTTCGTTTTCTGTTAAAGCTGTTGCTATAAATTTCTATTAAATATTATTAATTTAGCATTGCCGGTGGCTAACTAGCAATGCTTAATAGGTATAATTGGTAAAGGTATCAGAAACTCATTCTGTGTCACGAATATTAATCCAGTGTATATAGGTATATTTACTATTGGCAAACGAAATAAAATAAAATGTAATAAAATTTGGTCATTTAGCTGGTAGACCAAAAGTAATAAATAACCGGTACGTAATAAAGTATAGAAATAAGGTAGAAGCCGGAGCTGTAGCACAGTGCAGGGTACATACTTTCGGTCGATACAGCAGTGCGCATGTCCGCGCGCCAGCCTCGCAGCGTCGGCGGCGGCGCCGAGCCCGCCGCGCTCGCGCACAAGTTCGTGCGCGCCGCAAGCCGGAACCGTAGCACAGTGCAGGGTACATACCTTCGGTCGATGCAGCAGTGCGCGCACGACGCACAGCAACTGCGCATGTCCGCGCGACAGCCTCGCAGCATCGGCGGCGGCGTCGAGCCCGCCGCGCTCGCGCACAAGTTCGTGCGCGCCGCAAGCCGGAACCGTAGCACAGTGCAGGGTACATACCTTCGGTCGATGCAGCAGTGCGCGCACGACGCACAGCAACTGCGCATGTCCGCGCGACAGCCTCGCAGCATCGGCGGCGGCGTCGAGCCCGCCGCGCTCGCGCACAAGTTCGTGCGCGCCGCAAGCCGGAACCGTAGCACAGTGCAGGGTACATACCTTCGGTCGATGCAGCAGTGCGCGCACGACGCACAGCAACTGCGCATGTCCGCGCGACAGCCTCGCAGCATCGGCGGCGGCGTCGAGCCCGCCGCGCTCGCGCACAAGTTCGTGCGCGCCGCAAGCCGGAACCGTAGCACAGTGCAGGGTACATACCTTCGGTCGATGCAGCAGTGCGCGCACGACGCACAGCAACTGCGCATGTCCGCGCGACAGCCTCGCAGCATCGGCGGCGGCGTCGAGCCCGCCGCGCTCGCGCACAAGTTCGTGCGCGCCGCAAGCCGGAACCGTAGCACAGTGCAGGGTACATACCTTCGGTCGATGCAGCAGTGCGCGCACGACGCACAGCAACTGCGCATGTCCGCGCGACAGCCTCGCAGCATCGGCGGCGGCGTCGAGCCCGCCGCGCTCGCGCACAAGTTCGTGCGCGCCGCAAGCCTCTAACGCGCGCCACACCTCCGCGTCCAAATACTGGCGCAGCGGGTCAACATTGTCCCGAATAGTGCCCGAGAATATGAACGGCTCTTGAGGTATTACGCCTATGCGTGATCTGCAATCGCGAAACAATAACAAATGAAAAATAATTCCAATATTCTATATACTATCGATGTGGTTAAGTATGCTTGGTCAGTAAGTATATGTGTAGTTAGTGCCAAGGTATTGGCTGTTTGTTTGGCACCGACACTAAATGATTTGATTCCATTTGTAGCGTAGTTAGCTAAAGAAATAATTTACATTTCTGTCTTTTTATTGTTTTTAAGTCACTTTATATTTTTACTACATCTTTATTATTTTGCAATTTTAGTGATGATTACCATGGTTAAAAGCCAGATAGGTAACCCAATGCTTCTTGTAAGTAAACGTATGATATTGACACGGAACCACCATCAAACTATAATTAACCCAACGCAAAAATAATTAATAAACAAATAAGTTATACCTATTCGATCATACATAAAAGAACTACAGACGAATTGAAAACTGCTTGCTTTTCTTAAAGTCGGCAAAAAAGTCTGCTGTTATCTCAATCTAATTTAAACTGCACATAATAAAAGAGTACATAATCAGCGACCTTTCGATGTGAATATTATCAACAAGCAAACTAATACTAAATAGATATATAATCTATTACCAGTTTCCTATCTACAATTTATCTAACCAATCTCCGATATCTGTGTCAACAAATTTATTCTACTATTAAACAATGTTCCATTTAAATGTAATTGATATAACATTGACGATGATGATAAAATGCATTATTAATACGATGCTGAGTTTGCATTACCAGGCCGTGTTTCTATAAACAAGTAGGTAGTGTAAATATGTTTAGTCTCGAGAAAAAACATTGTGAATTTGATTAATGTATTGCACTGGAATTGTTGTCTATATAAATAAATGTTGGAGTGCGAGATCCTGGCGATTCAATTTTTAGAGTCCAAATATTATATTGATTATATTTGTTTTGTAGACACGATGGATCATAGCTATACCAAGATTTGATAATCTTGTTGTTTTTTTTCTCTTCCACCTAACTCAGGTGTCAGCCGCCCGAGGCGGAAGGTAATTTTGCCGCCCTCTTATTTAGGTATTTCAATTTGAAATACTATAATATACAATAATTCTAAATAACTTTTCGGCAAGAACAGTCAACATTGATGTGTATTGTACACTATCTAATTTATTACAAAAATTCTTACACGTACTCGTACGTATGCCACTTAGATTAGATAAACAGGTTTAGAACACTTATGATTATACTTTGACGATCGAAAAGACTCAGTTATAAGCGAATTAAATATAAAACGCAAATTTACATACAGCTAGAATTAGAACGTTATTGTTAATATTTATATTTAATTGAAAATAATATACTTGTTAGAATTAATTACAAAACCTCTTTCTTTAACTAAAACTTTAATCATCTACTTTTTTAAGAGCATCGTCTTTAATTGCCCTATTAATGTCTATAGCATCACATACCTCTTGTTCAATAGACGTGACAGCCAGATTGGTTAGCGCTAATATCAAAAATTTTAATTTTGAAAATCTTCTCTTATAGCTAACATATTGCTTATAGCAATTGTTAAGAATAATAATAAATTTATTGCCAATAAGTACATAATATACAAGTTCTTATAATAAGTGATAGCTTATCAAAAATTAAATATTGTTGTAATAGAACTTGTTATGTCAGATTTTGCAAAGGCCAAACCTGTCACTCAGAAAAGCTTTAAATTACAATTTACCAATATGAATAAATGACAATATTTAAACAATAATACAAACAAAGCAGAAAAATAAACATACAACTATTAGAATTAATACAATTAAAATAATTAAATACAGCGATATTATCAAGAAATTTCATACACAAAAACAAGAAATAAATGCAAAACTATTTAGTAAAATAGCAACAATCAAATGAAAGACTTTAAAAAGCTCTCGGTGTCGTCGTAGGTCCAGGTAAGTAATTATTTTCTTACAGCTATTTTAGCATCGATATGCTAGCTAAAGGCAATAGCCTGTTCATTTTATTATAAATATACGGCTTCATAAAGGCACAGAACCGCCTGGCAAAAGCAGTATTTGTCTTAATAAGAGGAAGTTTGAAAACCCGTTTTCTGATCATGTCCTCGTAGTCACTAGTCACTAGAGTTAAGAACTAACTTATGTGTTAAAAGTGTTATTTTTTGTATAAAAAGCTTTCTAACACTTAGTAATTCAGTTTCTTTAAATAAGAGAGTCGAAGAAAACGGAAAGGCTTTCTAAGCATAGATTTCAGAACAGCGCGCTGGGCTCTTTCCAGAATTATTAGATGGGATGCAGCAGAGCCTCCCCAAGCCGCGATGCAGTAAGTTAAAATAGACTCGCAAAGAGCCGTGTACACATTCTTTAGCAAGCACACTGGAGCTACATCACATAGTATTTTCATAATGTGAATAATTTTTCTGACTTGCCAATGTGGCCGCAATGTGTTCCCCAAAAGTGTGTCTTTCGTCTATAATAATGCCTAAATATTTAACTGTCTTTACTTTGTTTATGCGCACAGATTGACAGCTTGGGGAAGTATCTGTACCGGCGGCAGTGGTGCAAGAGTGAGCTATAATTTCGAAGCCTGCAGTTGGAGCTGAGGCGGCTGTTTTATGAAAACATACTATATTACTCTTAGTAGCGTTGAGCGATAGCATATTATTATTTAACCAGTTAACTATTCTATTAAAACCGTCCTGTGCAACTTCAAACACTTTTTCCATGATCTTTCATTAAATATTATTACCGTGTCATCTGCATAGTTAATAACATTAGCATTCCTAAAGTAACATCTTTCTGTCAGATCTTTTAATATAAACGAGAAATAGCGTAGGTCCCAATATACTACCCTGTGGTATTCCGAAAGAAACGTTTTGTGATGTGCTAAAGTAATTGCCAACCTTTACGCACTGTTTTCTGCAAGTGAGATAGCTTTGGAGTAGATTTAAAGGAACTCCTCGAATACCTATTTCCTCTAGTTTCCTCAGCAAGATTGGTTTAGACACAGTATCTTAAGCCTTTGCCAGGTCCAAGAATAACCCAAGACACGCCCGGCCCTCATCGAGGTATTTGCTCACGATATCAGTTAGTAAAACGACTGCATCTTCCGTTGATTTTCCTTGACGAAAACCGAATTGGTGTGCTGATAATAAATTGTGCGATTCTAAATATCGTATCAGTTGCCTATTAATCACTTTCTATAACATTTTGCCTAAAACAATAGCGAAATAGGTCTATAATTATTAGGGTCATTTGTGGGACCAGCTTTATGTATTGGTTACTTACTACTGTGGCGGTTTTCCATGTCAGGAAATTCGCCAGACGAAATCTATAGATTATAGATGTATGTAAGAGGCTCTATAATGTAGTTTCTAATTGCTTTTACAAGGATGTTTGTAATTCCATCTGATCCAGGGGCGTTATTATTTTTTAACTGGATGATGAGGCGTTCAACTTCAGCTGCAGTAGTAAGATGTAAGAATAAAGAATTTAGAGGTGATTTAGAGGTACAAATTTTTGAAGCTACAGATATTTCTGTCTCCTTTAACTGATTTAAAATTTTGTTTGTTAGTCGATGTCCAGTATTTATAAAGAAATCATTGCATTGATCTAAGGATTCAACAAGAGAGGCTTTCGCTTTACAGAGTTGGACTGCATCGCTTCTGTTGGGAACGGCATATGTCATTCTTATTATGACATTCCACAGATTGCGTGAATTATTGGCGTACTTTTCTATTTCTTGTTGGTGATACTGTGCCTTCAATTTTCGTATGAGATCTTGGTAGAAATTTCTGTATCTTTTATATATGTGTTTTGACTGGGTCTTTTGGGTATTTACGCATCACCAGATGCAACTTGTCCTTATGTGCAGAGCACTTGATGAGACCAGATGTCATCCAGGGCTTCAGAGTGACTTTGGTGGGGCGTACGTTCACTATTTCAGAATGCTTATGTATTACAGAGGTTTGTCCATGAATTCCTGAGAGGCATCAGTTGAGTTTGATTTATTATAGACTGATTGCCACTGGATCCTTTCCAACTCCGATTCAATAGCCACATGATCAAACTTATGATGAGTGCAACCATGACTTGATTGTTTTAAACCTTTCATATTTACACCAGTCATAATCAGATCATGGTCTGTGATTGAAGAGGCACAAATAAGGGATTTCAATGTAAATTTTGTTCTAACGAAGACATGATCAAGGCACGCGTTACCTTTCATGGGCTTACTAATGGTAGGTCTGTAACCTAAGTGAGCCATTAAAATTAGGTATTCCGAACTGTTTTTCGGATTATTAATATTTATATTAATATCACCAGCAATAATAAGGCAAGGGGTTTTTATCATGCTATTTGTAATTAGTTCGAGTGAGTTTAAGAAAACACTAGTGTTTCTAACAGAAGGAGATCTATACTATATACCTAGCAAAATGATAAAGCCAGGAATATGTACTTGCAAGCACTTTGCATCAAGAAGGTTAGGTTCCATTACCACAGGGCACCAGCAATTTCTTAGGCATACCACAACCCCTCCCGATTGATTTATGAATTTATTGGAATAAACTTAAGATAGCCAGCCATTGTAGGAATTAATGTGTTAATCCCTATCTAACATTTTGTTAGAACTATTAGGTCAAACTCTAATCCAGTTCTCTTTATAGTCACTATAAGGCTATCTAAATTGCGTGAGATGCTTCTAATATTAAATGTTAGAATCTTCAAATCACATCGACAAGTATTTTACACAAAGCTCAACATTCTCTATCCTGTAACATGTAGCAACAATTATGATTTGTCTTTGGCTAACGAGCAGACGGATCGCCTGATGGTAAGCGATTACCGCCGCCCATGGACACCCGCAACACCAGAGGAGTTACAAATGCGTTGCCCGCCTTTTAAAAAGGAGTAGGCTCTTTTCTTGAAGGTAAGTTGTTATTTTTTTTTATGTTTTTAGTATTGTTTAGTGAATTATCAACATCTTCAATAAGTTCTAGTGAAGTCATAGATGTTATATTGAAAGACGTACTTATTTGAACTGGTAATCACAGGATAGATAAAGCTGAGCGTATGAAAGCTTGTCATTAGCAACATGTGTATCTTAATCAATGTACTTATTAGACAGTAAGCTTTCCTAAAATAAATAAATAGTATGTTCACAACTAATACTATTATTATTATTTTGCATAAGATTACAATAAGTGTTATAATTTGTGCGAGTATTTTCAAGTAAGCAATGTATCAAATTTATCGCAAGAGGAGCAAAAATACAATTAAAATTAAAGTGGCACCTGGTGTTAGATGACATTAGACGTACAGCGAAATGTATAATTCTTGGAATTGTCGTTAGCAGGACCGATATATTTTTAAATGTCGTCCCTTGAACGGATGGCGAAAGCTGGATATTTAACGTCTTTCGTGTTGGATGCTTTCCGTATATAAATCTGTCCATTACGCACCCAACAATAACGATAATTATGCTGACTGGCACATCGTTTGGTTCCCCCGAACAGTTTTCGATTTGTTGAAGAGGACCTTTCGTTAAAATAAAGGACAGATGACGTACCATTTACAATGTCACTAGATGTAAGGCCACGTCTTTTAAAGCTCCCGACAGCAACTCGTCACGCTTAGCCTTTCGAGATAGTTTCACTACTATTGGCCTAAAGTTCTTTTGGGAACTGGCAGAATCTCTATGTTTGGCACCAACTCGTCGCACTTGATCAATATCCGCCTCTTGTAAATCCACTCCGACTTTTTTGGAAGTGACTTGAATTATGTGAGTGAGATTCTCACCGGACTGCTCGGATACGCCTACATATCGAGCTCATTCTGCAAGTTGTATTGTTCCTGTGTGCTGACGGCTTCCTGAAGTTCTTTTATAGAGGATTTCAAATAGATTATTTCCATGTCCTTATCGTTGAGCCGGCGCTCATATTCAAGAATTTTCTCTGTTAGACTAAAATATACTCCAGCTAATTGGACTTTCACATCAAGTACATCCTGTCGCAACAATCTGATCTCCTCAATGACATCTGACGTCCCTGTTGATGTCATGTGATCTGGCGTGGAAGATGGTGTTTTGACACGACTCCCGCGTGTCATATTGATATTGCTGTTTGAACTAAACTGATTAAGAGAACGAATAGGGGTAGACGTATCACCAACCTTTGGCCTAGAGCAATGACATGTAGGCCAGATCCAGTGCTTTCGGTATTCCTCAGTTTGTGTTTCAAAACTTGCAGTTCTAATATTTAAACAATCTGTGTCATATAGATTATTGCACTTTGAGCACTCCATAAAGCATTGGGAGGATTTTTTTTTACCGCAAGCATTGCAAGTTGAAGAAGGCATGTTAAACATCTGCTGAGCATCTTAATGCTAGCGTGATGTTATTGTTATCCGAAGTCCACCGAACCGCCGCCGCGCCGCCGCGTTCAAACGATGCGCGGTACAGTTGTTATGCGGCACGCGGCGACAGGTAACTACGACTCACAGCAGCGAGCCGAGCGCGGGTTGGGATAGGTCAGGGATGCAAAAGTATATAAAAGTTTTAAAACTTAATATTGCGATAACTTTTCACATCGATTGATGTTTGCAAAATGGTTTAGAATAAAATATAGATTAACCCTATTGACTTGACAATAATCGTAAGCAAAACACTAAACAGAAACTTTAAACTATTATTTTACTACAATTTGTGGAGAGTGAATAAAAACGCGTCCGTTGCTATTTCTATTGTTGTTGCTATATGCTATTTGCCAGCTTGATTTTCACAAAAAAATATCAGCTAGATGCATGCCCTGCCACATTATGATTGTGGTTATTACTTTTAACTTACAGTATAAGCTTCTGACTGGCTCAGTGGTTAATGGTGAGTGTTCGATTTTACCAGAAGATTCTGAAGAATCGTGCAAGAAGTAGAAGACGTCCGTTTTAAGAGAAAACGTAGGCGAATGTACTATTTTTATATGTATTCAATAATAGTATTTATATATAAATATAAACTATAAAAAACACTATTTATATTTTAAAACAATATATTTGATTTATTTTCAACTTTTATTTATTATTATTTTTAATGATTGTCACTATAATGTATCTTATTTACACCCAATACGAATAAATTATATTCCGGAATCTTTATTTTTACTTCATACTAATAAAAATATAATATAATTTGTAACTATCTATTATTTTCGTAACATTTAGTAGGTACCTAATTGTGGCGCTATGAGCTATATAAGTAGATTACTAATTATAGGTATATTTGAAAATTATAAGTATATTTGAAAAAAATCCAAGCAAAAGGAATAGTTATAACTATGATTCGAACCCATATCACCTATGACCAAACATTTCAGAGCCACTTCTACGATCATACCAAAATTTACTTTCAAAGCTATAGTGAATTATAACATTAGATACCTTTTAACCACATGGAATGAATATGATGCGTTATTATTTCGGTTCGAACATCAAAACACATAAATACGCAGTTTCGCCGAGGCGAATATAAGCGTTGAGATGCTGCTGGACTTATAGCCGTTGACTGTTCATTGTGGTGCCGCAACTTTGACTTGGCTTTGAACGAAAAGTTTATTTATTCGCATAATAAATTATGCGACTATAATCACTCTATTTTTTTACTATCACAATTTGTACTACGCATTCACACATGCATTGACAACAAGAGGGTAGTCGAATCCAGCGAGTTCGTTATTCGCAGTCACTTGTTTAAATCAGTAGCTAGGCCGCTTATTTATGTAAAAAAGATCCAATCTGAGGAAGACAGCAACGGAAAGTACTTACTTTCCGTCGCTGTCTTCCTCAGATTGGATCTTAAGAGCAAGAGTAAAGCATCAGACACTGCGTGTACCTTAGTGCATGTAGGTGCAGTGTAGTGACGTCGACACCGTCGACTCGCAGCGCTCCGCTGTGTATCGGAGCCAGACGCAGCAGCGCCTGCAGCAGCGAGCTCTTGCCGGCGCCGGTGCGCCCCACCACGCCCAGCTTCTCCCCAGGGTGCGTCGAAAACGTCACGCCGTTCAGGGCCATCGGTCCATTCTCCCGCCCACTGACCAACCGATTATTTGAGTTTTATACGAATAACGACTAGGTATAACAAAAATTATGGATACCATTTTTAGAAGATTCATTTTACGTTCGTTGTATGGTATTATTGAAAGAATTTTTTTTTATTAATTTGTATCAGAGATAGTTATGATTGTAATCGCATAACCCATCTAGGCTTATGCGATTGCAATCATAATTCTGTGTGAAGATAAATGTTTGCTGTGTTTAAAATACGGAGTCGCAACAAAAAACATCTGTATATTTTATTTTAATTGAGATATGGTTTTAATTATTTCCATTTCAAAATCTTATTTGGTCTAAATTTCAGTACCTGTACTTGAGGAACACGTCGTCGAATTCTATAACACCTTGCGATGGCCAGCCATATGGCGGCGATTTACCCTCGATTTTTTCGCATTCCACCTAAAATAAAAGTATTGCATTATTTATGAAGATCTATTACAAGAGAATGGTAGCAGTTTAACCGACATACATAAAAATCACAATCAGAGTCCGTGCTGCTACTAAGAATTTCTAGCAAGGTATCGAATCTGCGACCATAATTTTGAATCAGTCGCATACACTACTGCCGCGCCACCAAGGCAGTTTTTATACACTTAATTACTACACAATAGGTATAGTAATTTAAAAAAAACGTCGTTTGTTTATCATGAGTGTTCAAGCTTTTGATGCAGCTCCACACAATTGAGCGTATATAGCCATACATTTTCGTAAAACTTTCCATCAACTGATCAAAATATGTATGGTAAACATGTTGACGATCAAGCGTATTGGGGAGTTGCTGCTGTAAAACCTTATGGTTGCTACGTAATGATATAGTAATATAATACCTGTGTGATATATTCGCCAACGCGTTCCACCGCAATCATCTCTCGCTCGGTTTCCGTGAACGCGTTGAGAACGTTACTCAACATAGACGTCATGGATAACGCGTACGATATGGCGAGACCTACAAGGCCTGAGGACGACAAATTCATTTGTTAACAGCAATTATAGGAAATGCACCTTCAAAGAAAGAACATTAACGAGAAAATTTTCTTCTTATATTTCATACATTAATTCCCTTGGTTGGTTATGCAAGATGTATAGAATCCTAATTATAGTGTAATGTACAGTCCACTCCACCAGCTCTGTACTAGTGTAATGTATAGTCTCGTGTGTGGTATAGTATGGCGAGCACTGACCGGGGTCGGCGGCGTGCAGTTCCCGCTGCACGACGGCCAGCAGCGCGGCGGCGGCCACGACGACGGCGGCGGTGGCCTGCAGGCGCAGCGCGAGCCACTGCGCGGCGGCGGCGGCGCTGAGCGCGCTGCGCTGCCACGCCTCCACCAGCTCCGTACTAGTGTAATGTATAGTCTCGTGTGTGGTATAGTATGGCGAGCACTGACCGGGGTCGGCGGCGTGCAGTTCCCGCTGCACGACGGCCAGCAGCGCGGCGGCGGCCACGACGACGGCGGCGGTGGCCTGCAGGCGCAGCGCGAGCCACTGCGCGGCGGCGGCGGCGCTGAGCGCGCTGCGCTGCCACGCCTCCACCAGCTCCGTACTAGTGTAATGTATAGTCTCGTGTGTGGTATAGTATGGCGAGCACTGACCGGGGTCGGCGGCGTGCAGTTCCCGCTGCACGACGGCCAGCAGCGCGGCGGCGGCCACGACGACGGCGGCGGTGGCCTGCAGGCGCAGCGCGAGCCACTGCGCGGCGGCGGCGGCGCTGAGCGCGCTGCGCTGCCACGCCTCCACCAGCTCCGTACTAGTGTAATGTATAGTCTCGTGTGTGGTATAGTATGGTGAGCACTGACCGGGGTCGGCGGCGTGCAGTTCCCGCTGCACGACGGCCAGCAGCGCGGCGGCGGCCACGACGACGGCGGCGGTGGCCTGCAGGCGCAGCGCGAGCCACTGCGCGGCGGCGGCGGCGCTAAGCGCGCTGCGCTGCCACGCCTCCACCAGCTCCGTACTAGTGTAATGTATAGTCTCGTGTGTGGTATAGTATGGTGAGCACTGACCGGGGTCGGCGGCGTGCAGTTCCCGCTGCACGACGGCCAGCAGCGCGGCGGCGGCCACGACGACGGCGGCGGTGGCCTGCAGGCGCAGCGCGAGCCACTGCGCGGCGGCGGCGGCGCTGAGCGCGCTGCGCTGCCACGCCTCCACCAGCTCCGTACTAGTGTAATGTATAGTCTCGTGTGTGGTATAGTATGGTGAGCACTGACCGGGGTCGGCGGCGTGCAGTTCCCGCTGCACGACGGCCAGCAGCGCGGCGGCGGCCACGACGACGGCGGCGGTGGCCTGCAGGCGCAGCGCGAGCCACTGCGCGGCGGCGGCGGCGCTGAGCGCGCTGCGCTGCCACGCCTCCACCAGCTCCGTACTAGTGTAATGTATAGTCTCGTGTGTGGTATAGTATGGTGAGCACTGACCGGGGTCGGCGGCGTGCAGTTCCCGCTGCACGACGGCCAGCAGCGCGGCGGCGGCCACGACGACGGCGGCGGTGGCCTGCAGGCGCAGCGCGAGCCACTGCGCGGCGGCGGCGGCGCTGAGCGCGCTGCGCTGCCACGCCTCCACCAGCTCCGCGCCACGCGCCGCCCACGCGCTGCCCGCGCCCAGCGCGCGCACCGTGTCCAGCCCTACTCGCGCACAGCAGATATAGTTACGAGTTCGGACCGAGCCGAGCGACATAGCGAAGCAGCCAGCTCGCCCGCGGAGCTACCACCTTTTTGTAGCAACTCCGCGCAACAGTACTAAGAACAAAACATCACACCTATCAGCATCGATTCGCATTTCATTGTATTCAATATTCTGCTCTCACTTTTTAGTATTCTAATTATCATCTAGCTAAATGCGAATATATTTTTTATTAGCTAAAAAAAGACAACTTCCGCTCACTAGGAATAATTCCTGCTTCACGGGAGACTTTACAAACATTCAAACAACGGACAAAGAATCACTCAAAACCCAGACTCAGATTAATCATAAGAGGATCGCACAAATTTTTATCCTGCGTGGGATTTGACCCGACAACACTCAGCGCAGTGGCAGTAGCGAGGCGACCACTTAAACCCCTACGCCATTCGTACAGTCAAATGTTTGGTGACGGTACGAATGAACCAGCTCACCCGAGAAATTATCACATTTTTGCAGCAACTCCGCGTGACAGTACTAAGATCAGAATCACACCTATCAGCATCAATTCGCATTTTATTGTTAATATTCAAGATTCTGCTTCCGTTGTTTTATATTTTATATGCGTTAAGTTAAGTATGCTTGATGCTTAAGCATGCTTAACGCGGCTAATTGGAATTGATTAGCTGCGAGTGCTAATGGACAAACTGATATAATTGGTTAAACTAAGAGAAAGCACAGGCGCCCCGCCAGGCGCCGCTTTCCTTTTGTTTATATTAGGCCCATTTATGTATGTACATATGAAATCGGCGTTGTGTCGAACTGGCCACTTAGATCTCAAATATCTGGTTAGCAATTCCAAATTCAAATTTATTTTAAATTAGCTTGTGTATTATGTGTTTCGTATTTAGTGATTCATTTGTTTTCACGCCATTTGATTTTTCTTTGACACCGTTCAAAGTCTAGGCACTTTGAATTTTTCATTTTGTTAACAGAGTACCTAGTGCGAGTTAGTTTTACAGTAACGCGATCGAATCGTTTACCGCATTTGGCTCTCTAATTAGATTAGAGCTTAGAGCAGGCTAACGTCTGGAAACCCGAACGTCATAAACGTGTCGATCGCATTAACGTAAAACAAACTCGCACCAGGCACTCTGTTAACAAAACTAAAAAATTAAGAAAATCCCTTTATTTACGAATACCAGTTTTACCGTGACTCCAGCGCTGCTAAAACAGCTCGAAGGATTAGTGATGTGTAATGTAAAAGAAAGCATGGCACGTTTTTGGTTCCAATGTTATCGTTCTGAAAATGTTGACCTACAGAACAAATCCCGTGGACGGCCGGAGACCCTAGTTGACAATTAAGAATTAAAGATGATCGTAAAAGCAGATCCATTGCGAACTACGTCAGAGTTAGTGGCAGGCTTCAGTGTGAGTGATAAAACAATTTTAATTTACTTGGAACTGGAAAAGTGAAAAGCTCAAGAAATGAGTACCGCATGAATTAAGTGAACACCAACAAACAGTGAGTGCTGCGTTACATTACTCAACCCTCACAATAACGAGGGAATTTTGAATGGTGTCGTTACTTGTGATGAAAAATGTATCCTGTACGACAATCGAAAACGCCCATCACAGTGGTTGAACTTGAACCCAGGAGAACCGACCAAATGCTGTACCAAGGCAAAGTTGACTCATTAAAAGTACTGGTGGATGTTTGGTGGACTAGTGCTGGTGTCATACACTACAGCTTCTAAGATCTGGCCAGACGACTACGGCAGACCTGTATTGTCAACAATGGCAAATCATGTTGGAAAAGCTGGCCTTTAACCAATTGAGACTGGTCAATTGCTCTAGCCCAATGCTGCTTTAGGACAACGCTAGACTTCATACTTCAAGACAACGTTCGCTAAATTAGAGAAGCTGCGATTGGAATGTCTCCGACACCCACCATACTCCATTTTACTTTTCCATATAGAACGCAAATTTTTATTTACGTAAGGACCTAATATTGTATAATTTTCTTCCAGAACACGCGTAATTACAACGACATTTTAACTAAATTCATAAGCAAATTGTGGCAAGTACTAAAAACTATTTTCTTTAGAAGGTTTAAAAATATAGTTTCAGGAGTGTGTCCATAATCGTCCATCTATAGACGAAACAATTCTGATAGATATAATTCAGACCACACATTGTCATTACATGCCGCACGATAAATAAGAGTTTTGGAGGTTTAAATGCCTACCTCTGCTATACCTTGCCTTTGACCAATCTTTAGTTCTTTTCTCACTTTCCAGGAATATTACAAGCCTTTAGTTTTGTAGTAAGTTTAAATAGTTCACTATCGTTATCACAAAGTTCTACAGCATATTTATAATAAAAGAAAATTCAAAACATAATTCATAAACACCTATCTTGGAATCAAACGAAGGCAACGCAAATTCAAATTATTCACATAACGCCATATGATAATGAAATACTTAAGAGTCCAACTTGCCTTCAAGAGTGTCGTTGAAGTGCGTGTAAACAGGTGAAAGAGTGATGCTTTGTAGTCTCTTCAACTGTCGAGAAGTGATACGGTATTTTTTCTGAAGTCGGTAGTAAATGAACGTTATAGGGACCACTAAAACCAGCAGCCATGGTAGACCGTACACAGTTACTGCCACTGCACCTATAAACCAATTGTATTGTCAATACTTATACGTTCAATTATTATTTTATAAAATTGATTTAGTTACGAAGAGTAAAAGGTGTTAGGAATGTGAATGATGTATAGTGATGACCAGGGCCGTATTAAGGGCAGACCTACAGGGATATTATTCCACGGCCTTCACAGGAGAGAGCCTTACACAATTAGAACATTTCGATTGTTTTAGTTTAGCAAATTAATAATATACTATCTGACAAAAATATAACAGTTCACATGATTATTCTAACCACCGCTTTCGTTTTTTTTTAATTTAAAGACTATTTTATTTATTTCGATATAATAATACGTAGATATAAGCTTTGGGTATTTACATTACCTAACAGTACTTATAAGATTTTGTGAATTGGCTTCCGGTTATAAGAGTCCGGTTTCGAAACCCGAGTCGGGCTAGCAAATAGTTTTTGGGTTTAAATAGGTATATTTTCAGTATCTTCATGAATATTATAAATGCGATTCAAAGTTTGTTTATTGCGCTGTTGCGCCTTAACGTCTTGACCAATAATTAAGTTACTATGCATAGGTACACGTTGTCAGGTTGTACAGAAAAGTACATACGATACCTTACATTCACAAAAACAGTTCTGTTTCCGTGGGATAGAAATTTATTGACAAAATCTAGATTAACGCAAGCAAAGCCGTAGACAAACTCTTGTAGTATAAATATATCCAGTATATTTTATATGATATACTTTCAGTGATAAATTTGCCAACATGTTTACATTACTGGCCCTAACTAGAATACGATATATTCCTTTTCGTGTCGCATATTAATTGCACTAGCTCCACCAAACTTTTAAATTCGGCTCTGCTGATAACTATTATTAAAACCAATCATCGTCATCATACAAAATGCTTATGAACCGTTACTGATAATAATATAATTCTTCCATTCATTAACTGGACTAACTCATGGGTGTTTGACTTAAATTTTATATTGTTTAGTTTAGAAGTATACGATATTTTATACTACATAAGATAAGATTAGATAATAACATTAATAATGTGTAATAAGTACTTACCGACCAATGAAAAGAACTGAGCGAGCAAAATATTTAAAATAAAAGGCAATGAATCGTCAACCGTGTATGTGTCCGAAGAAAACCTATTCACAATCCGGCCCAGCGGAGTCACGTCGAAAAACTTTACCTTTGCCTGTAACCAAATAATAAAAGTAAAAACACTTTCAAATCTGCTTTATAGTAAACAAATGACAAAATCAGCTTAAAAAAATAAGTTTCGAAAGTTACCTTAACAATAACTTTGAGCAAAACTTTGTGAATTCTGTGCGCGGCTTTTACGCCACCATAGGCGAATAAGAAAGCTCGCATTACAGTGAACACCAGGTTCAAGCCGGCCAGTCCAAAATAAACTTCCAAATAAAAGCTGTCAGTGTACGACGACGTATCATTTGGCGATAACGCTCCAACTGTATACATTTGAGCGGGTGCATTGTCAAAAGTTTGGTTGCCTTTACTTTTTCCTTCCAATAAAGATATAGTGGTGTTGATTATAGTATGAATAACATTGTCGATGGCATTTACTCCGTGATCCAAAATGGTGGTCTTTTCTGTGAAGTGTTCTTCTAGTCCTGTGTCATGTAATGCCGTAGAATTCTTCGTCTTGCTTTTAACCCAAAATGTAAGCCAGAGGAATGTAAAGTTTTGGGAAAGCTGCATGAGTATTAACGATAATATAATAGTTGTGGTTAGAAAAAAGCCGACGGATCGTAGATACAGGCCGAGCACCCACCAGCCGATCGTTCCTTCTGACATCGCTTCCTATTGACAAATACAAAAACACAAGTGAAAATTACAATAATTTAAAAAATATAAGTTTTCATAGAATAGTTGACTCATTGTTTTATTCATTTTTATTCAAATATTTCTATATCTAGAATCTAAAACACAAAGACTATTCAATCCCTCCAAAGATAAATGAGGTTACCGTTTAAATCTAGTAGTACCTACGGGTAGTTCGCAAATGATAGAAAACAGATGGACGATAAAAATTGAATGGTAACAGTTACTTAGGTGCGAGAAAGGCAGTGACATTCTCTTCGTCCCCATTTTATAACATATTATGTCTGTCACTACGAATTTTGGTTACGGTGGTCAATCTTAATAGGCTAAAAGTCTAACCCAGCGATTAGGCGCGATATAAAGGTTTCACCTGCTTTTCGACGCACGGGGGTATGAAGCAACAAGTTTCTAGCTACGGAGAAGTTCTTGAGCAACTAGAGAACCCAGTCCGCCTTATACACCGGTCACAAGACTAACAAATCTTCATAATTAAAGTACTAGTACACAACTAACTACTATTCAATTAAGTTATGTCATTCTGTTTTTGGCCATAGGAATGTCACTTTAGTGTTATTGATATAATAGAAAACGAACCTCATCATCTAAACTGTTCCGACTGACGTTGTCCTTGTCATCGAGTGCCATCTCTCTCGGACGAGGTGGCTCCTCGCCCAAAGATTCAGTTTCACTCGGCATAAATTCCTCTATATCATTCAACACAGTTTCTGGTGGACCTGTAGATATTTATAATTGTTGTTAACCTATTGAGTCGCGGCGGCACACCGGCAGCCTTAGACATAAGGTTTTCAATAATGTCTGGCCTTCCAACAATTGATAGGCTAAAGGCAATTTAATTTAAGAATTATAAAGGAAATTATATCGATAATAATGTGTAAGAATACTTCATTTTAAAACAATACCGTGCTGTAGGTAGTTTAAAAACAATTTTATTTATACCAAAAACCTTTCAAATGTTTAGGTACGCATATACACACGGCTACACATCAAGTTAGACACACTATATACGCATAACTACGCTACATACAAAATAGAGAATTGTCGGAAAGGGACTTGTGCATCGTGGTGTCAACCAATCACGGTGCACTAGCGCGTGCGGCGACGTTGTGCTTACAAACACTGACGCACGTTTTATTGCTATTGTTATTTTTCACCGGCCGTCAGTCAAACAAAACGGTATTGCGAACTAAGCGTTCGCCCGACGATACCGTGACGACGTGAAAGAGCGATTTAAATATTTATTTATTATGGCCCCACAATGATCTCCACAACAGCGACAGCATATTGTTATATTCTGCTGTTATTGTTATGTGTTGCATGAACTTACTCTATTAAGGATATTGTATTAATTTTGGTTAGATGTGATCTTACTGTTTGCACCTTCACATAATTTACCGCTCGAGTTGAATGACGGCCGCAGATTAATTAAAATAGATTATAGGTTATAAATGGAATACATTATTTCACTGTGCACGCATTTTTTATGTTTGGATTACAATATTGTAACGTATGCATATGTTTGTTTCGTCCTAGACCTTGTTTAGCTTCGGTTACTTTGTGGGAACGTGGGCACTGTTAATGGGGGACTTGTATATTTTGCCGGGGCTACACTCCGGGGTATGCAATGCTTTCCTATGGTGTGTATGACATTTCCTGCAATATTGTTTGGCCGTGGCTACTCGAGGACTCATGGGCAAGTTAATAACGATGTGGACGTGATGCGAGTGAGTCACTAAACTAACAGTTATTTATCTAAATTATGGGTCGCTCTTGCAAATACTTTGACATGGCTACTTTATGGAGGTATATGCAGGTACACTACAGTGATCGGAAGTCCGTGCAAATCCTGCTGGAGTTATTACTCCTCGGATGGGTGATATTAGTAGCACTCTTTTCAATGAACAAGATATTTGTCAGAGTTGTTTGCTGTACTGGAGCATATGCATTAAATTATCTGTGTATATTGCAATTGTTTCTTTTACTGGATAAACAAGCCGTTTAATGCTTCCAAAGTCGCAAACAATAAATATGGTGCCACACAGTGAATTAAATCTGATATTTACATTACCTACATAGTAAGTAAATAAGTAAATTACTTTTGTATGGTATCTAGAATGAATAACTATGTTTATATTTGGCTGAATATTTTATTTATTTCTTGTGTTTTATTAAATGCTCTTTAGATATGGAGACTTAACTGTAATATTGGGTCACATGCTATGCATTTTTTATGTATTTTAGTGATTTCTTTATTTTCCTTTATTCTCCTTATTGTCTCCCGACTTGACTTTAGACTTGACAAAAATACAATAACACATACACAATGTCTGATAAGGATGGTTATACACCTCTGCATACAGCTGAGCGTAGGAGTAGATCTATTAAAAGGAAAACGCAGGGTCGTTCTCGAAGGGCCAAACGGGCCCGAGTGCGTACGCGATCAACCACACATAATGACACTATTGACAGCTCAACATCGATCTTCTCTGGTACTGAATATTCAAAACATAGGCGCAGTTCATTAAAGCGGCAAGGACATTCTCGACTGTTTCGATCCAATAGGCATTCACGCAATGCAGATTCACAATCTTCGAAGTCGTACAAGAGACGTTCGCGTTCACGTCTCCGTAAGTACTAAAAGCGCTCTAGGCGAGAACACACCCCGAGAAGCAGGAGACATGATAGCAGAAGTTCTCTAACGAGTACGAGAACAACCAGTTCTTCTGGATCAAACAGCAGTAGGGGTAGATCACGCCAACGTAGTACACGACGAACACTAAGCGTTAAACACAGTAAAACAAGAAAAGTTGATGTTATGGCGAAATTAATTGACGCAATCAATAAACGCGATCAAAGTTTGTTCATAGGTGCTAACGACGTTATACCAAAGTTCGATCCGGAACAAAAGAATCGAACTATGATATCATGGCTAAACAAAGTTAACGAGACTGCTCATATATATAATTGGAGTGATAAAGAAATTATTTATAATGCATTACCTAAATTAACTGGTCTTACACGTAAATGGTATGAGAGCTTATCATCTGTTAAGGTTAACTGGAAGGAATGGCAGGCAAAGTTATTAAAAATCTTTCCCGATACCCGAAATTATACAGATAAACTTATCGAAATGTTAGATAGGAAGAGTAAAAGGGACGAGACTCTAGAAGAGTATTTTACGATAAGGCTAAGCTCGTAAATCATTGTGGAATCAAGGGCAAAAATGCAGTAGATTGTATTGTGCAAGGTATATATGATACATAATATCTGTCTTAATGCACTGGGTTCTGATTTTAAACGACCTAGTAGATTAATTAAGTATTTACGCAGTGTTTCTAGCAAAATTATTAAAGAGGTTAAGAAAAATCCTATACAATCTAAAGAGGGCACAAGAAACAATAAAATCCCTCAATTTGAAGTAAATTGTTATAATTGTTCTGAGCCTGGGCATACTGTACCAAAATGCCCAAAACCATTACAAAAATATACAAAATGTAATAGAATGGGACATCTAGCAGAATATTGTAAGCGCGATGCAGATAAGGATAAGGATAGAAATACTTCGAATCATGTTAATAAGGTACAGCTAATCGAATTTGGTAAACCTAATAGAAATATTTATAATAAGAATATTACAATAAACGGCATATAAAAAACTGCATTTGTTAATTTCGGTAGCGAGTGCACGCTTATAAAACATGATACAGCAAATGATTTAAAACTAGATGTCTTAACAGAGTGATTATATATAATTAAAAGGTTTTGCAGCAGGTGCAGTAGTACCATTAGGTAAAGTATCCGTTGAGATAAGCGTGGATTTTGTTACCGCTGTAGTAGAAGCGTTTGTTGTAAGTAACGAGTTTATTAATTTTGACGTAATTATTGGTCAGAATCTTACTGAATTGCTTGAGGCGAAAGTTTATAAAACTAGTAATAGTTTGATGCTTTATTCAGAGACGGCCGAAGCAGCGAAATCAGAATTCTTTGTTTAGTCAGATGTAGAGATTAGTGGAGTAGTAGGTGTAGATATTTATTAAGTAGTGATCACACGGGTCTGATATACTTACCAGGAAACACTAGTTTTAAGACTGGTAAAGAAATAATAATGCCTCACAGTCTATTTGTAATTAGGAATGGGACAGGTAAAAACTTTGTTATTAATCTCTCCGGAAATAAACTAACATTGAACAAGGGAAAGCTTATCGCAAGAGCTAACTTGTTACCAATCTCACTTGACATGTATGATGATTTCCAAAAGACTGAAAGAATAGGCGTCTACAAACTGACAATTGACAAACCTATAGACTACGGTCCTAGGTCTTTGACACCAGACATGCTAAAGATAGGTTCTGAGACTACGAATGAACAGAAACAACGACTATGAACCTTAGTTAATGAATACCGCGATTGTTTTGCTTTAAATGTGAGTGAGCTGGGAACATCTACCATTTCAGAGATGCACATTACACTCAGTGATGATTCCACAGTCTCTTATAAGCCTTATAGATTACCATATAGCGAACGGATGATAGTTCAAAGACTTTTCAACGAGCTCCTTGATAGCAAAATTGTGAGAGAATCTAATTACTCCTATGCAAGCCCGATCGTTTTAGTTAAAAAGAAGAACAACGATTATCGGTTATGTGTAGACTATAGGGCGCTCAATAAAAATACTGTAAAGGATTCATACCCTATGCAAGTCATAGATGACCAATTGGATAGACTTAACGGCAAAAGACTGTTTTCAAGTTTAGACCTGAAATCGGGTTACTATCAAATTGCAATGGCAGAAGATTCGATACATTTAATTGTTTTTGTGTCTCCTGATGGTAATTTTGAATATACGCGAATGCCGTTCGGATTGGTTAACGCGCCGGCGATTTTCCAACATATAATTAATAAAGCCTTCTTTTGTATAGAGACATACAAAAGTGCTCGAATGGCCGTAAAGAAATGGGGTCATTCGTTTCTCAGGACAGCCGACTGTTAGAAAATTTAAAATTTACCTTTCAATATTTTAAAAATAAATTTAATTAATTCAATTATTTTAAAATTAAAAAGAAATTATGTTGACTAATTTTACTCCTTTTTCGGTCACATGACTTATTTTTTGTCTGTGCTAATTCAACTGTCGTCACTGTTCACAGTTAAGAGGGGTCTACTGAGTATTCGGACCATTCGAGCGCAGACCCGCGAGTCGACTAGTTGTGTGCAAGCATTTAAGTGTAATCCAGAACGACCAACTGTAAGTCATTTGTTTTAATTAATTTTGATCCTTTTAAATACCATGCTATATACATATTTTACTGTGACTGTTATTTAACTTTATAAGCGGTTCACTTAATCTGTTATGTAATTACTTATTCTGTAATTTTAATATAGTGACTATAGTGTGCCATGTTCCTTTGAGAGCAATATTGTTTATATGTAATATGCAAATGGACAAGCAATATCTGATTATAATCTGATAGTTAGATGTTCTTATTGTTGTTTAATTTTCTTAAATATAACCTAATATTTAAGTACATCTACCTGTGTTTCATTTTCTACACATCCGTAAATTCGAAGTGAAATCTAGCTTCTGATATTCTAATATTTAACACAAGGTTGAGTTCTCGGCGCTTGCCGCTTAAGTGGTTTAAAATGAATAAATTTATTTTTCAAGCAGGGACATATGCATTATTACAAAATTACAAGTTTAACTTATTTATCAATTTACCTAGTTATTTACTTTGAGCAGTTTGACGATAAAGATCGGCAAATTAAATAGTAGGTAAATCGAAATGTATATCAAAATGACTACAGGGATTTTTGGATTTAATGGGTATCTTAAAATTACTTATTATTATATTTTGATATCAATGCATAATTATGAAAGGAAATAATGAAATACATTTTTATCGCTTACTTATTTAACTTAATGCTTCAACATTTTTATTAATTTCATGAATAAATGTAAAACTTATTATTTTTATTCTTTTAGAGACTCTCTTTATTCTTTTATAACATTTGCACCAGTAATAATAATAATTGATAATAGGTAATGGACGTATTAACGTTCAGACGCCAGCGTAAATCGAAAACAAAATTTGTTATATTCACGCTGAGTTAAACTTGCTCAGAAAATAATATACATATAGGATAATACATGTATTGTAAGGTATGGGGCGCTACGTCACGTTCGACGTGAATGAAACAAAATAACAAAACTATAACGCGCTCTCTCGCATGATTCGCAGCGTTCAACTTCTAATAGTTCAAAGTCCAAACAGTCTATACTCCGTTTGGTTAGGTACTTAACTAAAGGTAAACAATCTTGAAGTGTCTTTTTATCTAAAAACTCAATTTAGAAATAAAATGCTGCTAAAGATCAATGTAAATACAACAATAACGATTACTAAATCAATTGAACCGTTAGTTTAAGCAGTATTTGTTTAATATGTTTTTGTGTAAAAAGTCACATCAAGATTGTTTACCTTTAGATAAATACCTATCCAAATGGAGTATCTTTTTAATTGTCAAATTGTTCTGCTGTGTGTACATATATTTTGATCAAGAAATTATAAATAAACTTAATTGAAAGATAACTTTAATGATAACTGATAGAGTCCGTCTTAAGAATGCTGATGAATTCAATTACTATATACTTTTCATCACATCTTTTACGACGAATACTTTAATTTTCAATAAAATATTTGTTAAATGTTATTAAGAATGCTCTTCCTATTAAAATATAACATATATCGCCTGTGATACACGTAAAACCTAGAACAGGCGTCCAAAGTATTGTTATATTTATTCTATGTCTAAGTATTTTTTAAGACTCGATTTTTAAGTTATGTTATATAAATCTGTGCCAAAAAGTTTATTTGCATAAGTCATTCTAATCACGAATCTCTTCATGATTTACATGCTTGTCTGGCAAGGGGTTGGAACTATTAAAAATGTCTGGCGAATGAAAAAACATCATCTAATTATTACCCAAGTATTATATATACATATATATTACGCTTTTATACTATAACGTAAGTAGAATTATAATTTCATAAACATTAAGGGTGTCTGGCAAGGGGTTGCCACGATGTTAAGTGTCTGGCAATGAATGACGTGATTTTAATAATATTCTGAAGACAATACCAAAAAATCACACCTTATTATTTGATGATTTTAGATCGTTATTTTATACACCTTTAGTATTGTGGCGTATGTATATACGCACGGTGACGCGCGAAGCTTTCCTCAGCTTTTTATACGTGGCACTACTTTTATACTCGCGAACAGATTTCCAAGAAATCATTCGTAAATGTTAGATTTTTGTTTACTTGTCACTGATTGGTGTAAGTAATTATTGTACACATTAGTGTTAGCATTACTTGCATGACTAATAAATGGGATATAAGATAGGTGAAAAATTGTAAATATATTCTCAGTTGAATCAGTCTACGTGTTTCAATGTTACCAGCTACGGACCTGGCGCCTGCCCGCTGGCTGGTAATGCGTTCAAGTATCGTTTACCTGCCAAAGCCACGGTAACCCAAACTTCATAATGGTCCATCGTTCTTACCTGTGTTCGGAGCATGCGCTGACAAACTATCAGCTTTTATAAAATAACGAAGGTCTGTGGTTCACGGGCTCTTAGACTATAAGCTAAGTGTACATCAGCAGGTTTTAGACTGTTGGTTCCACTAAATAGTTCCATTGATGGGTCCAATAGGATTCTCAAGTTTATATGGCTCCATTGGTGGGTCCAATAGGATCTACGAATTCTGATAGTTCCATTTAGTTGGTGGAGTCAATAATCAAAATTTTAACAAGTACAGGTCTCGTATCTCCATTGTCAAAACCTTACATAAAAAAGTGTCATATTAAACTATATTCTGAATTATCAGGCAGTTTGGACAAACAAATGACCATTACAAAAACAAGTAAACACAAGGAAATCAAATGGAAATCACGAAAATAAATGAACATCGCGAAAACAAAATAATGAACATCACGATAACAAATAAACAATTGTTTTTCTGGACAGGGCAGGAAGATAAAAGCTAGGCACTTGTTTTTCATCATCTATATGCGATGAACTTTCAGAAAAACACATACATGCAGTTTTAAACCTTATTAACATTGCATATATTCCAGATTTTCCTTATATTCGTGATCAATGTCATCTATATTAGCCAAAAAAAGCATATTGGTAAAACGTCCAAAATTGCTTGCACCTCATTTTCTTCAAGGTCATCGCATATAGATTATAAAAAACACGTGCATGCAATTCTCAGATCTTATATAGATAGAACTAATACAAATAAGATAGAATAAAGTGATAAGTAAAAACACATTTTTAATTAACCTACACAACTAGTAAAATGTATAAATTATGAAGTTAGTTAAAAATTGCTCTAAGAAATGTCCAATTGTTATTTGTTTGTGGATCAATTTCACCTGAGCATTTAAAATAAATACATCTGTATTTTTGTAGCATGCTCCTGTTGCTTTGTGAAAGTCCACCTCTAGCATTACCAATTTTCATTTTATTAATAGACATGTCCTTTTCTAGAACAGAAAGCAACTTAGCGATCGTCACATAATTTTTATTTATCGCACGATTTATTTGAGCATACCATTCTTCTGCAAAGTTATTTGTGCGATGAAGTTGATTATAAACACACCATTCTTTAATAAATTGTTCATTCTTAAACCAATATAATCATTCTTAATCGAATATGCATCGCAAAGGCATCTAATTTATAATGCATACATGAACCGCCTTGAAGGTATTCAAAATAATTTTTAAGGTATTGGACCAATACCTACTTGCCTAACTACCTTAGTCGTTGTAGATAGTTTCACATCCTCTCATTATACAAACGCAGGAAAGTAGCGGATCTAACATTTTTATACGGTGTTATTAATGGCTTAGTTGATCTTCCTGAGTTAGTTAACAAGGTAGGACTACGCGTACCCACTGCACACTTACGAAGAACAAATCTTCTCGATGTACCTCTAGCGAGAACAACGTACAGACAAAATTCATATATTGTTAGAGCATGTCGTACGTTTAATGGGGAGTGTCGGCGAGTCGATCTTGACTTGTTTGCATCAAGCATTGCTTATGTAAAAAAATCCATTAGCAATTTTTTTTTTTATACCTAGTGTTAGATTTTCTTTTATGTATAATCTTTGTATGAAAACATAGCTGTCTACGTTAAAATATATATATTTATTATACTATTCATGAGTGAAAACTTGTAATTGGCCTTTTGCTAATATGTTTTAACTAATAAGAATAATTAGCTGTAAGTTTTCCTAAAATAATAAAATAAAATAAAATACACTTGGGTGCAATGAAATCGCACATGTGAACATGTTTTGAAAATATTCTTTATTTATTTCATTTAAGGAAATAGATATATATTTTTAATATGAGATTAAAAGTTATTTCAATACCTATTTAGTGATACCACATAAGCGGTAATAAGTTTACCTTACTGTCGAAAAAGAAGACAAAAGCAAATTCATCTTTATTGAAAGATTTTTGCTTAACTAACAAAGTTCGAAAATTGGGGATTAATTAAAAATACACAAAATAAACTGGAATAAAAAAATATTAATAAGAAGTGTTGCCCCCTTTTGCCCGAATAAAAGCTTGATATCGGTTTGCCATAGATTCTATCAAGTGTTTGATAAAGTCTTCTTCCATAGCATCCCATTCCTCCTTGAGCGCGTTTTGTAGGTCCTGAAGATTGGCTGGAGCAATATTTCGGCCTCTTATTCTTCTTTTTAACTCGTCCCATAAGTGCTCGATCGGATTAAGGTCCGGGCTCCGAGCTGGCCACTCCATCATGGGGATACCCACCTCTTGCAAGTATTGTCGTACTATAGCAGTGGTATGGTGTCTTGCATTGTCATGCATAAAGAGAAAGTTCTCTCTAATAAAACTGCCAAATGGTACGACATATTCCTGGAGAACTTCCTCTATGTACCGCTAATATGATAATCCTCTTGCTTGTCGCCCAATATTGGCCCCAGCGATGAAGTCAAGCTCAGTTTTAGCTTCAAGTGAGATACCTCCCCGGAACATACACGAAACACCGCCGTAAGCCACACGTTTCGTAATGCAACACTGGAAAAATCTATCTATATGCCTTCCATAGACCCTTCCTCGTCCATCATTGGCATGAAGACAGATTCTGCACTCATCTGAGAACAGGACTGTTCTCCATTGGTCGCTGTCCTGTGTACATGTTCTTGTGCAAATCGAAGACGGGCGCGGCGATAAGCCGGCGTCAGTTTAGGGCCATTTGCTGGCCTATGCGCATTCAGACCTCCTTCAGTCTTCTTCTGACTGTACACCGGCTGAAGTCCACTTCACGCACCTCTTGAAGATGATGTGCAAGATCAACGGCAGTCAGACGACGATTTCGCAATGCCGTCGTTACGAGAAAACGGTTGTCGCGCTGTGTTGTAACTCTGGTTCGACCAGACACTCGTCGTCGTTCATAGCCACCTAGTCTCCCGATAGCGCTGGTATACACGACGAACTGAATATTGGCTGATATTCAGCTGTCGAACAACAGCACACTGGTTCGGGCCCGCTTTAATTAGAGCAACTACTTGAGCGGCTTTTTCCGGAGTAGTATCCATTTTCTTCAGATGAATGCAATTGTAGTCAGGAGACGTCCTTTAAGGTTGAGCGTTGAAATGCAAATGATGAAGTTTTACTCAAAACATGCCTTTTTGTAACTGCAATTAGTCTCGCAAACTGCAGTGAGCTAAGTGAGCAATTTTGGGGTTTATTGTTGTCTTTTCTTTTCCGCAGTAAGCAAACTTATCACAGCTTATCTGGTATCACTGAATAGGTATTGAAATAACCTTTAATCCCATATTAAAATACATGTATTTCTTTAAATAAAAAGAAATACACAATATTTTCAAAAAATACTTACTTGTGCGATTTCACTGCACCCAAGTGTATAATCCATAAATGGTTTTATCTTTTGCATCACATTGCATTCTGATTGGATATAATTCCATCCTTCATAAATACAATTTATAGGTAATTAGTAGTAATAGTAACATTATTCGCCGATGACAGCACAGTGACAATTGCATGTAAAGACATTACGTCCTATAAATTTGACATTAATCAATCGTTGACATCAATCATATCATGGCTAGATAATAATAATTTAAAAATTAATTTAACCAAAACTTGTATCATGCATTTTGGACAGAGATCACAAAACAAATTAAATATAAGTTTAGTCTATAATGATTATACCATAAAAGAAGTAAATACGGCACGTTTCCTAGTTTTAACTATAGACAGCGGATTAAATTGGAAGGAACATATTAACATACTATGTAAAAGAATCAGTAGTCTGTGTAGTAGTGTAGTATGTAAAGCGCCTGTAATATTCAATAAAATTCCGGATTACATTAAACAATTAAGTATAGATAAATTTAAAAGTACATTAAAAGAATTGTTGTCTGCAAAATGTTATTATACTATAGATGATTTTCTTAATGACAAATTATAATATTTTAATAAATACCTATATCTAATAATAACATTTTTTAAATTTAAATAGTATGTATAAACTATATTTTCTTTGAATTTTACAATGTTGACATACTATTATGATTATTATTACTATTATTTTTACTGACATTTTTATATTATTTTATCTTGTTATTTGGATTATGTGTTAAAAGAATTGTTAACTACCTATATTTTAAATTGATAAACGAATCTTTTGGTTATGTTATTGACATTTGATATTTGTACACCAGATATGGTCAAACATGTTGATACAAAGTATTATTTAACATCTATAACTAAGCATCTCAAAATGTTTAATTATATACCTACACGTGTTTTAGCAAATAAATATATCTTATCTTATCTTATCTTAATAATGGAAGTGCTGTACACAAACCCACTTGTTGCTTTCAAACCTAGATATTTTGCTTTTCGCCTTTCTTAAAGCGTTTGTCATTGCTATCTCAAAATCGCAATGAATACTTACTTCAAACAATACGACTTATGACTGTTCAGTTTTATCGCTCTTAAGACAATATAACAGCGGAACTATATTTGTTGTCTTTGACGTATATCCAAAGTTACCGTGTAAGGTATATAATTGAGAGAATGGAACAGGTTTGCTTCGAAAAGTACCATCCCCATAATATTCCTCAATATTTTCCAGTAACCGCTTAAAAATGATTTAAATTTTACCGGAATTGCCACTTCTTGGATATTATTGTAGACCAATCTTTTAACTTTAAATTCTTGTTTTATTTTACCATATATTGAAATTATTGAACTCTCATATCAAATTTTTGTTACTTTGTCGAGTCCCATATCATACAATGGTGCCATAACCTCTCTAAAAATAGCAAGGATTGGTTCTGTTGAACTAGATGCTTTTGCGTTAACATCATCAAGAACTAAGGTTACCATATTTTTAGCCTCATCGGGCAAACATCCAACAGCGTGCTCCGTAAACTTTTCTATGTTTTTACCCTAAAATAATTATAATGAAGGTATTACATACAAATTATAAGCCAACAAACTTAAAATAATTAATTTTAAAACATTTTATGAAGCAATTACATGAAGCAACTCGAAAAATCAACTGTTTCCAGTTTTATAGTACGTTTATTACCTTTCTTCGTGATATTTATATCTAAACCATAGATTTTTCTGTTTACAGTAATTAAAAATCAATAAAAATAAGAACTTTTTTTCTGTATTACATTTAACTTCTGTCCGTTGTTTTTGTGAGGGCCGAAATTCGCCGATGTCCTTTAGTATTTTGTTTCTTTCTAAGTGTACATGATTTATATCTTTGTAGTCGCCCTGTTACAACTACTAGTGGATGTGCGGGTTGTGAATTTGGCTCTTTGTGTATAGTATGAGTTTTATATTTTCTATAATTATGTTGGTGTGTTTTACTGCGTTTCTGCTCCTGTTGCCTTTAATGAATTGCGTTAGTCGCCCTATTTGAGTTCGTAGGTTTTGTAGTTGCCGTTCTAGTAGTTTTTGCCAGTTTGGCTTATATTCTGTTTTTGTTCGTTGTTGCCCCTTATTATTTTGGGGATCTATTTTCGCTCCATTAACTCTAGCAGCTGTCCAAGCTGCACAATATATAATATTTTGTAATGTCTGAAAATCTGTGTGTGTTCGAATGTTATCGTTATTATGTCTATTGACTTCAGTATGGTGTTGGGTGTGTGATGGTGTGATGTTTACTTCTATATTTAGCAAGTATTCAATTGATGCATTGCTTGGGCAATTAACATTTACTCCTAGTTCTTCAGATATTTATTGTTTTAAAGCGATTAGTCGGTCTTGGCTAATATATTTATTGTTTATTATTGCTCTCCTCTGATCAGCTATACTTGTTCACTTAGATGTCCCAGTGGAGGAAGTTGCTAATGAATTCGTCATACACACAGCGACACATCAACCTAGACTGTTTGAACTTTCACTATTAGAAGTTGAACGCTGCGAATCGTGCTAGGGAGTGCGTTATATTTTTGTTACGCTTTATCCTTACCATTACATCGACACCACTATGCACTGTCCCTTGCCGACGATTCTCTATTTTGTATGTAGCGTAGTTATGCGTATATAGGGTGTCTAATTTGATGTGTAGCCGTGTGTACATCTGTTTTCGGTATGCAGTTTCGTTGGTGCCCAGGTTTGTCATTCGCTAATATGACCGCTTTATTGCTTTGTTCTGTTCGTTAGTTCATCGCATACGGTTTTGTGTTTTTGTTTGTCTATGCTTATGGCTTGTGTATATTTAAATTATTTATTTGGTGTTTTTGTGTTTGATTAAGATGAATTTGTATGATTTGCGATTGGAAATTTAGTTGTAGTTGATTTAGTTCTTCCTTTATTTCGTCTCGTATCTGATCTATTGTTATTTGTGGTAGTAATTTGTTTCGGATAATAGCTTTACGTTGATACTCCTACTCTTTGTCGACTTACTGGCATATTGGGATATTTTTCTAAAGGTATAAAGGTTCTAAATAAGTTTTTATATCAGTGTCTAATGCTGTTAGTTGAAGATAGGTGAGCAGTATGAATTTATTTTACGCCCAAGCTAGGTGTAAGTTCTATGTCAGGGTTGACCTGTTGCACAACACTATCGAACTTACTAGTAGTGGATGATGTAGTTGTGCTCCTAGTCATATATGTATGAAGGGCGAGTGGAAGGCACAGATGAAAATAAAGACGTGGTATCATCATCACTAATTGAGCCCCGGCGACCCACGGGAAGCGATCTAAGATTATATTTTCTTGTGTTGTACTTCTTCATTATTTTCCCACGAGTAGCAAGAGACGAAACATTCAGCCACGGCAGAGCCTTGCATTCACCGTGGTAAGGGCAAATAAAACTAAAGATTCCCTGGTCTCCAGAGTCCGCATACTAGCGACTAAGCCTCCTTTTAGCCACGCAGCTCTCGGCGTACGCTTTTCCACCTTAGCTTGGGTCCTACTCCTAACTACTTACCTACCAGTGCCACGTTAGCCACGCCAGTAAAGTTTATATTATCGTGTGTCCACCCTCCTCCCCCACGTGATCAGATGGTCGGTCAGGACGTGTGGTTGGTCTTTAGGGGGCTTATTATTATTAATATATACACATATTTATAATATATAGATATATATATAGATATATATATATATATATATATATATATATATATATATATATATATATATATAAATAAATATATATATATATAAATAAATAAATATATATATATATAAATAAATAAATATTCTAGCACATACACACAACACCATCTAGCCCAAACTAAGCAGAGCTTGTATTATGGGTACTAGACAATGGATAAACATACATATATACTTTTTTTTTTGTAAATATATACATATTACATAGAAACACCCAGACCAAGACAAACATCCATGTATATGCACACAAATGTTTGACTTGTGCGGGAATCGAACCCGCGACCTCAGGCGTAGCAGTCGGTTACACTAACCACTACGCCATCGAGGCCGACAAATATAATTAGTATATGTAAGTGTGTATTATCCAACGGTTGACTGGTAGATAATGCTCGTGGCGTTAAGTCCGCCGATGTACTATTTTGTGCATAAAGTTTTAAATAAATAAATAAAATGGTCGGTCTTAGTACCTTGTCTGATGACGCGTCCGTCACGCATGAGCACGGTGTAGGAGGCGCGCGCCAGGTGCCGCGGCGAGTGCGCCACGAGCACGCGCGTGGTGCGCCGCAGCGCGCCCAGCAGGCAGCGCTGCATTATGTGCGCGCCCACCGTGCTGTCCACGCCCGCCAGCACGTCGTCCAGCAGGTACACTACCAATGAACCGATATATAGCATATACCCGCTAAAGATGCCTGAGCTAACCATGTAACTGTTTATTTTACCATTTAATTACTTTACTTTTTGTTTACTTTTATTTTATTGCTATTGTAACATGCCAGTCCGATTGTAACCTAAGTTTACACAAAAATACAAAAAATAAATTACACTTAGGGCCTGTTCCACAATCTCCAAATAGCATTTATCTATAAGATTAAAGTCTCGCCATCTCTCTTTTTAACGTAACAAGAATGAGACAGCATGCGATTTATCTTCCGGATAACTTATATTTGATAGTTGTGAAACTGGCCATTAACATACTCCATATTGACTTTGCCGCCTCACTCACTGGTTCAGCCAAAATACTTCGGATGCTCCCTACATCTAACGTATTATACATAAACACAATCCGTCAGCAAACCATCTATTTTTATATTCACTCAATATTCTCTAAATTAATTAAATTACGATTTAATGATTTAATCAAACATATACACTATTTCACTGCTATTCAACTTGTTCGTTGTTTAGTATCTAAGATTTAAATAGCTTGCTATTGAATCGTTGGAAGTGGCACAATTGTCCATATTGCTCATCTTATTCCGTACAATAAACTGTACGCTTTGTACCTAGGTGTGAATGAGATGCCTACCCTGCTTGTCCTGATAGACGGCGCGGGCGAGTGCGATGCGCGCGCGTTGACCTCCGCTGAGCGTGCACCCGCCTTCACCGACATACGCGTTCCACCCAAGCACGTTCAAGTCCTCTATTATTAACAGGTTTAACATTTTAATTACATTTATTCTTAATTAAGGGTTTCAATTAAACGTTTGTATGTTTATTGTAATATACTTACCGGTGAGCGCGCAGGCATCTACTACGCTGCGGAACTTAGCTTCATCGTAAGGTTTTCCAAATAAAATGTTTTCACGTATAGTGCCTCGAATCAGCCAAGGCTTTTGCGACACATATCCAAAACCTATAAAAATTAATGATTTGCAAATAAAACATATATGAGTAATCAGTAGGTTACTGTAGTATTGTATGAGTTTTAAGGACAACTTTATTATACTCACTGTTAAGATTTTCCGGTATTTGTAGATCACCATTTTTCTTTAACATGTCACCAATGATAGCATGCAGAAGCGAGGATTTCCCGCTACCAATAGCGCCCGTCACTCCAATCAACTCATCCTTGCCTATAGCTAGAGATATATCCTTTAACATGAATGGCTCGTCTTGTGTTAGCTGTACCTCGGAGGACGAGGTAGAGTCCCGCCGTTGTACGTTCGCCCTTGATATATTCTTCTTTGATTTTCCTTTATTTTTCTTAGGTTTCTTTGGTGTTTTCCTCCTTACTGATGGTTTAGCCCACGCAAATGTAGCATTCTTAAATATTATTATTTTATCCTCGTCATGATTCTTGTTAACACGATCGTAATAGAATTCTGAGTCCATATCTGGAAGCTAAATACTAGGCTATTTTATAAAGTCTAATTAATAAATATATGTGTACCCAATGTGCTAAACTTACATCTAATAGTTTTTGAATACGTTTTATAGAGACCCAAGCCTCTGTTAATCCATTTAACACCCAAGGGAAGGCATTTAAAGGTGCTATCAACATGTTGATTAGGGCTACCGTTGTAAACACCTGAAAAAAATTGCAATGACAATATCTTCCCAACTTTTAGCCATACAATTGAAGAATATTCTATAGCACATAGCCAATAATATTTATATGCATATTCAATTTAGTACTTCAAAATTACAAAAAAAGGAAAGACATTAAAATCGTAAAAGTTGGTTCAATTAGGGCTTTCTTACAGTGGGAGCATCTAGCGTTAGTCCCCGAAGTTCATGTGTACCAAACGTGAATGCAGCCACCAGTACGGGCGTAGTTGCCCACAGCACCACACAGATGGCATCCAAATATTTGCGCCCACGCAGATATCGAAGCTCCTTAACACGCGCCTCTAGAACATAATTACGTTCATGAAAAAGAATAAAACCATGCTGTTTAGGTTACTTAATTACATCATTACCGTCACAGAATGTGTACATACCTGCTACCCTATTAATAAAGTAATCCTCCCAGACATGAACCTTGACTGTCCTTATTCCTTTGAGCAAATCACTGATCAAAGTAACTCGAGAATCTTTGTGTTTCATCATCTCAGTGCTTAGCTGACCTATTTTATTTGCAATCAATTTGTTTATTGGTATTAGAATGACAGATAATGCTACCCCAGCGAAGAATGATATTCCCACTTGTTGATACAGAAGGAATAGTGTTATGAATAGCTAAAAATTAAAAAGAAATATGTAATACATTTACTTAAATAGTGTTTTTGTAGCCAAATTATTAAATAATTCATTGTGAAAGTTACAAATAATAATAATAATGGCAATAATTTACTGATTACAATGACAAAACTTATTGTAAAATTTATTAAGCAATGCTATGCTAATAATGTTTCTATTTATTCCGACATAAGTTAGGTTTGATCTGATGATGAACCTTAATTCATCTTTTGTGTATTGTTACTTTTGACATTGTACCATGTAGCAGTAGAATTTAATTATGTGATGAATATTCAATTTTATGAGAAGACTTAAAGATATAAATACCTGTAGTGGTATACTCCACAATGCATGAAAACTTGGACAAGAATTCACTATCCTGTCTGTGTCGGTGGACATAAAGTTTGTGATTTCTCCAATAGAGAATGACTTGTTTAGTTCTGTTGATGTGACACTAAGCGTTTTCCTTAGAATCGTAGCAACTATAGCACCGCGCATTTTAAGCCCGATGATAGACATTAACCAATTGAAATGGATGTTGAGAAATGTGGATATCAATGTTGCAGCGAGCAAACTGCCTGCATACAAGTAGCTGAAACAGAAAAATAGGCATTAGCACAATTTGCCTTCATTATTAATAATATCTTATATTAGTTGTGGCTTCCATTTTTAAATATTTAATTTTTTTATGTTTACGCGAATGTTATAGGTACATTGAAATTAAACACTTTATACGGATTGTGACGCGTTGTTTATTTTACTTTAAAACACTTTTTTATACTAATATTATAAAGCCGAAGAGTTTGTTTGTTTGTTAGAATGCGCTAATCTCAGGAATTACTGGTTCGAATTGAAAAAATATTTTAGTGTTGGATAGCCCATTTATCGAGGAAGGCTATAGGCTATATAACATCACGTTACGACCAATTGAAGCGGAGCAGCAATGAAAAATGTTGCAGAAATGCGGTAAATTCTCTTATCTTATATGAAGCAGACGAAGTTGCGCGGGTCAGCTATATCACATACACTGACGGACTCATAAACTGCATCAATGTTCAAGACGCCTTTGAAATAAACATTTTAACCAAGTATTAAAACATTTTATACAAATTTAAATTGAAACCTATAGTTTGGTTCATTAACTTCATAACAGCGTAGGTAGTATCATATCCTAAGTATATGTTTGTATACTGGAAAGGACCTTTAACGCATTACAGCCGGCGGGCATAAGCTAGGTCCGTAGCTGGTAACCGTTAGGGTTATATTAAAACACGTAGACTGATTTAACTGAGAACACTTATATTTACAATTTTTAAGTGTTCTTATGTCCCATTTATTGTTCATGCAAGTAACGCTAGCACTAATGCGTACAATAATCATTTACACAATTCAACGACAAGTAAACAAAAATTCTAACATTTACGAGGGAGTTCTTGGAAATCCTTACGCGTGTGTGCGTGCGTATAAAAATAGTGCCACGTATAAAAACAGAGAGAAGTTTCGCCCGTCGCCAGTTCGTAAGTTGGTATCGTCGCGGCTAGACGTATGATGCTACGTTCGATCGCCTTCGCGCGTCGCTTGGTTTCGGCGCGGCTAGACATATGATGCTCGTTCGATTCAAGGTTCCTCGTAAACTTATATTATGTTGCATACATACATACATAAATTCACGCCTGTTTCCCAGAGGGGTAGGCAGAGACTACGGATTTCCATTTGCTACGATCCTGACACACTTCTCTGGCTTCATTCACTTTCATAACATTCCTCATACACGCTCGCCGGTTTAAGGTGCTCTTAACCTGGCCTTTATCCAGAACGTCTCCGATCTGAACAAGAAACGTTCGCCTAGGTTTTCCCTTTGCGACAGTTCCATTCACACTAGCCTTATAAACTTTCTTAGTCAGTCTGTTCTCGTCCATTCTTTCTACATGCCCAAACCAACTTAACATACCCTTTTCTATTCTCGTCACTATATCCACTTTTATGCCGCATCTCTCTCTAATCACACTATTCCTTATTCTATCTTTCAGAGTCACACCACATATATTTCTCAGCGCTCTCATTTCTACAGCATTTATTCTGCTCTCATGCTTCTTTTTCCATACCCAACTTTCACTACCATGCATAAGTGTAGGTACTAATAGTCCTCTATGAACAGCCAAACGTGCCTTTTCGGATACATTTCGACTGTTCATAAAAGCGCGTAGAGCGCCATTCACTTTATTGCCAGCAATCGTTCTTCTTTCAATATCTCCCTCATGTGTACCATCCCTTGTAAACAAAGTACCTAGATATACAAACTCTTTCACTTGCTCCACTCGTTCTCCATCAATCATAATATTGCACATCGTCATGCACTTCTCCCTTTCAAATACCATTACTTTCGTCTTGCTTACATTCATTTTCATTCCTTTACTCTCACAAGCATCATGCATAATAGTTACCATCGACTGCAACTGTTCTGCCGATGACGCAAGTATTACTTGGTCGCCGGCATAAAGTAGACATTTGACAAGTAACTCATTCATTCTTAATCCCCATTCACAATCTTTTAAATCTTTCAAACAATTGTCCATGTATAGGTTAACCAGCCAGGGTGACGCTACACATCCTTGTCTAACACCTTTTTCGATGTTAAACCATTCTGTGTAAGTCCCATTTATCCTAACACAAGCTCTGGAATCGTCATAAAGAGATTTCAGAGCTCGTGTGAGGTTACTATTCACTCCATACATGGACAAAACCGACCAAAGTTCATTCCTAACCACTTTATCATAAGCCTTTTCCAGATCCACGAATGCGCAATAGACCTTTTGACCTTTGGCCAAAACTTTCTCGGCTATGCTCCGTAAGGAAAAGACCTGATCCGTACATCCCATACCCTTTCGAAATCCCGTTTGTGCATCCCATATTTTCTCGTCGGTTACTTTCACAATCCTTTCAATTAACATTATGTTGCATGTGCGTATATAGGTACATACGCTACAGACCATTCAATTTTTTCAACAAAAACGATAAATGTAACAAAAATTGGTATTTGTTGGTTTATTGAATAATTGATACAATTACAATTTTAAAAAAGTTGAAGCGCAGGTCTTTTCCTTTTAATAAGGTGTATTGCCTCCACGTGCCGTTATTACAGATTCTAATCGGTTCCGCATAGATCAGATTAGGGTTATTAAACGGTTTTGCGGAATATTGTTCCATTCTTGTGAAATCGCTGTTCTTAGTGCTGCCACTGTTGTGGACACAGGATTTCTCGCATAAACAACTTTTTTTAAACTGTCCCAAACACGCTCAATGGGATTAAGATCCGGGCTGCGTGCTGGCCAATTAATGGTACCTACGTATCCCAACCTCTTCCCAATATTGTCGAACTTGTGCAGCGGCGTGAGGTCGGGCATTATCTTGCATTAGAGTAAAATGTTCGCCTATTAATCCCATGTAAGGTACCACTTGAGCTTCTAAAACCTCTGTTATATAGTTTTGTTTTGCTGGAACAAGTAAATTGGTTGGTCGCTAAAGCCAATGAATATCGATAAAGTTTCGTCGCTTTAAGCGATATGTCGCTGTATCCGATGTTGTTATACGCGGTATGATTACTTAATTGTTTATATAGGGATTCGGCCGGGACCGATCCGTCGTTATAAACGATGTCGTTATATATTCAACTGTGTTCGGTTTCGACTGTAGTTTTAATTAAATTAAATAGCTTAAATAATAGTAAAGTTCAATAATAGTAAGTAGTCTTGGAGTTTCAAAATTATGTAAAAAAATGTGTTTTAAAATAAAATAAACTACGCGACAAAATCCGTATGATGTGTTTAATTTCAATATTTACTTATTCTAGAATTATGTTTTATAAAGAATGCAACACGCATGTTATGTCACTGAATGAAGTATAATAAAAATAATGATAATACTTACCCAAGATGCTGATCTATACTTTCATCTTGTACAAATTTGATAAGGTAATTAAGCAGTATTGGGCCCGCAAAGCCGGCCATGTCAGATATCAGTTTGAGTATTCCAATACTATAGAATTGAACAGCGAAACAAATGTGTAATGCTCTCAGTAAAGTAACATTTTGTCTGCGCGGTGATCGCACTAACACACGCGTTGTAGGTGTAACTGGTGTGGAAACTTGTGGTGCTGTTTCACCTGTTGCACCATAACCTGGAAGTGTGCTAAATGTGCTAAGTTATGGTCTCTGTGGTTTCCAGCATTCAAAAATTCATAATTTATCTTCACTAATACTATAAAATAAATGCGAATGTGAGTTTGTTTGTTATTTCACGCCTTAACTACTCAACTGATCACCATGAAATTTCGCATGTTACATGTTGTAAGGGATATAGAAAAGGACATAGGGTACCTTGTATCTTTATATTTACAAAATCTAGATCAATGGGAGCAAAGCAGCAGGCAAAATATAGTTCAATTATAATGCGCTTTCAAGCCTTAACTACTCGACCGATCATCATGAAATTTCGTATACACATTGTCAGGGGAATAGAAAATAATAATATAATATAATAATAATAATAATATTCTACCACATACACACAACACTATCTAGCCCAAACTAAGCAGAGCTTGTAGGTACTATGGGTACTAGACAATGGATAAACATACATATATACTTCTTTTTTTGTAAATACATACATATTATACATAGAAACACCCAGACCAAGACAAACATCCATGTTCATGCACACAAATATTTGTCTTGTGCGGGAATCGAACCCGCGACCTCAGGCGTGGCAGTCGGTTACACTAACCACTACGCCATCATTCAGAAAAAAAGTATTGATACTAACCTAACCGAATCTATATTTACGCGAGCAGGCGCAGGCAAAATCTAGTTTAAAATAGGTCATGATGTCAATCTTTACTGAGTAGACTAAAACATATTATGGGCCAATTTCAAAATATGCTCTTAAAACCGATCTTCTACACAGTACAATGCAATGATGTAGATCAAGAATGTTTAAAGTAGATCAATCAATGGTGACTATTTTATCAACACTTCATCCTCTATGTCATTACTTCTTCATTAATTACTTAGTGATATATCCTATGACTAATTCTCATTTATTAATACCTAGATAATCCCCGCGACTTTGTTTGTGTTAATGTAGATTTTGTCAGAAAATTTCTATCCCTTGGCATAGCATATTTTATCTAGAAATACTTTTCGTCCAAAAAAACATGCTCCATTTCCTTTTTTGTACTCCTGACATTGTGTATGGGAAGTTACCATGATGATTGGTCAAGTAGCTAATGTGTGAAAATGTAAGAAACAACCATACACACATTTGGATTTATAATATTAGTTAGGATTCTTAGCTAATCACTATAATATATGTTTAGTTGTATAAGTGATTATCACTTATTGCTTGCTCTTATTATTGTAATGCTTGAAAAAGGCACTAACTTATTAACACTAATCATAACATTGTAACACCACTTTAAGTACACATAGTTGACAATATATTATCTTAATTTGCATTTATTCGATTTAAATATATAATATTGTCTTCTGTTTACGCGAATGTTATTCATTGAAATTAAACTACTATATACGGATTTTATCGCGTTGTTTATTTATCATTATCATTTACATGACTGTATTGAAATAACTAAAAGGAAGCTAATAGAGTACAATATGCCTGAGGAATATGCAGAACTACTTAAGCATTGCTTAACAACTGGCTATCTGTTGTGGGACAATAAATTCTACATACAAGTCGATGGTGTGGCAATGGGCTCCCCAGTATCGCCTGTTGTTGCCGATATATATATGGAGGACTTCGAGGCTCGAGCTTTACAGACTGCCCCCATCACACCCAGGATTTATAAGAGGTTTGTAGATGATACTTTTACAATATTACCAACAGATAGTGTTAGTGTATTCCTAGAACATCTTAATTCCATTAATAACAACATCCAATTTACTATGGAATTAGAGGCAAATAATTCATTAGCATTCTTAGACGTACTTGTCATCATGAATCCTGATCATACTTTGAGCCACACCGTGTATAGGAAAAAGACCCATACAAATAGGTACTTGAACGGTGAATCTCACCACCATCCTAAACAGTTAGCTACCGTGGGAATGTCTTTGTTTCAGAGAGCCCACGGGATCTGTGACAAGAAACACCTGGACGCCGAGCTTCAACATGTCAAGCAAGTACTGCAAGACAACAAGCTCCAACAGCCGCGCCGCTGTCACAGATCCCGAGAAAAGCCAGCCACAGTCGAGCGCCAGCCTGCTATACTGCCTTATGTAAGGGGTGTCACTGACAAGATTGGCTACATCTTGAAGCGAGCTTCAATCAACACATACTTCAAGCCGCCAACGAAGATAAGTCAATTTTTACCATCCGTCAAGTGCCAATTACCTTTACAAGATGCAGGGGTCTATAAAATAGATTGTGACTGCGGACTCTCATACATTGGTCAAACCAAGAGAAGCATAGGTACCCGCATAAAAGAACACATAGCTGACGTAAAACACAAACGCTCGTTGAAGTCTGCTGTGTGTGAACACGTACAACAGGGGACCAACCACTACCTGAGATTTGACAAACCACAGATTCTCGCTAAAGAACACCGATTCCTGCCAAGGATGCTTCGCGAGGCTATTGAAATTAAAAAACATCCCAATTTCAATAGAGAAGATGGTTGGAATGTACCACCAGCTTGGGATCCAGTACTTCAAATAGTCAAACCCAAGAAGAAACAAACCACAGCTAGACTTCATGATACTTTGAGCTCATTCTGCGTAAATAGAAACACCAATAATTAAATTATGTTCAGGTACTTTGAAATAACTACACTGGAACATTGAGACAACTACCATCTTAGTCCCCGTGACCATGGCTGCTGAAAAGCACCCGAAACGTCGGGGAAAGTGTAAACCAAAAATAAATAGATTTAATAGTTTAAATAATTTTATTAGCTTATAAATTAGTCAAATAAAATCAATGTAGTAGTAGAGTGATATTTTCAAAATTTTGTAATACAGTGATAAATAAACAACGCGATAAAATCCGTATATAGTAGTTTAATTTCAATTAAATATATAACAAAAATATTACCTGATCCAATGAATGGTTCATGGGGTATTTCTTGATACTGCTGATAATTGTCCACATTTCCAATAAGAGATCTATCCATTCTGGCTCCCACATATGAACAGCAATATTTAACTGGGATGTCAAATAATTCCTCTGGGTCATTCAATTTATTTTCCAAACCTAAGTAATAATAAATCTTAATTAGTCTTAGTATTAAAATTGAACTCTTAACACTTGGTTAAATATTAGCTTAAATTTACAGTAAGTTAATAGGCACACAAGTAGTTTAAAGTAATTTATCATTTTTGTTCTCCTTTTTATTACAATGGCTTCAGAATAACCAATCCTACCTAATGGTTTTACAAAGACACTGTTCTTTTTCTCACATTGTTTTGTTTAAGTTATTTAAATATTTGTCTTGTACATGGAATCCTGTGTATACCAACCAAGATTAAACATAGGTCTGACCTGCCTATGAATTATTTGAATGGAAACCTATATTCAAGCTTGTTATTAGTATTGTATACATATAATACAGTTATACAATAATAGTATGGCCACCTTTTTGAAGAAGAGGGTTGACCCACATAAATGTTAACTTAGATAGACAACCCGCTCCTTGCATTGCTGTTCCCAATATGCCTTCATCTAGATGTGGAAGCAATGGTGTGTATTCACTCTGTAAATAAGAATACATATTTTAATCAATTGATTTTCTGTGTTCACCATCATGCTACTTTATAAAATGTTTAAAACTTACATGTGAGTGTTGCGAGCCAACAAGGCATTGTGAATAGTATGTAGGTCTTGAGTCACTTGATGGAATAAGAGTCATAAAGTATAGGATGTGGCAGCACAATGTGGCGATGTCAAAACCAATGATATTACCAGCCATTATATGGGACCGCAATGCCACTAAATTTAGGATGACTGCAAGACTCCACATTACTAATTGAGAGGATGGTCCACGGCAGCTCTGTCCCAATCGATGTTTGAGGGCCAAAACATAACTAAAATGAACTAACCACGCCAAGCATGTTGAACCAGCCGTAAAGTAGTCAACAGGATATAGAACGGAACCAGCTTTAGTAACATAAACATAAATTTCAATTATTGGAATGAATACTAAAGCTAATACAATAAAACTACGAAGAACTAATGTCCGTTCCTGTGTCTTCTCTCTAATCACCCAATCTCTCCTATATCCGACATGATACCCTGATACGATGGCAATAATAAAATACAAGGGTACTTGTAAAAATAATTCCTGAAAACATTGTCCGAAGTCTTTTGATACGTCGTTCCATGGTTGAAGACCCTGAGGCCCGCACACATATTCCCATTGCCACTGGATTTTCATGTTGTATCTTCAGTATCTATTTACAATAACAATATTATTACATATAACCATTTTGCACACCGTATGTAACGAATTTAATCTATTTTTGCACTTTTTCACAGTGACACTTAAATTACATAATATTCAATTTTGATCGAATAGGTACACAAATTATATTCTTTAATCTTATTGCAATTATTTACAAATCGAAGTTCCAATACAGTATAGATTGCCGTCGCAGAAACATAATATGTCATTTGTCAGAACTGTGTACCTACTTTGTCATTTGACTCATTTGCCTTGGACAGTGTGACCAAATTCAATTTCACAAATATCCGAAGCACCCAAAAAAATATTGAGATATACCAAGTTGCACGCGGAAAATATACCAATAAAAATATTGATTTTGGAAACATGTGTTTTTCATTCATTATCATTATCACAATAAATATTAGAATTGTATTTTAACATTCTATTTGAACGATTAAAATTAACACATCCACATTTATCTATTACACCATGCTTTGTTTTTAAAATTGCAGATACATTTTTGTTTATAAATCTGTTTCTTTGTTCTGTTTTTATTAAATTTATCTGTGAAAATATGCGCTCGCATGCAGCATTCGATACTGAGAACTGATAAAAGAAATTTACTGAAACTAGATATATATTCTTGTATTTTAATGTACTGTAACGCATTACAGCCGGCGGGCATAAGCCAGGTCCGTACCTGGTAACCGTTAGGGTTATATTGAAACACGTAGACTGATTCGACTGATAATATAATTTATTTACAATTTTAAGCCTTCTTATATCCCATTTATTGTTCGTGCAAGTAACATGCACAAGTAAACAAAAAATATAACATTTACGAGGGAATTCTTGGAAATCCTTATGCGTGCGGCGCGGCGGTATTTACGCATGTGTGCGTGCGTATACAACAATGCCACGTATAAAAACAAATGGCTTCTTCGCGGGTCGCTAGTTCGCACAGAGTACTTTTGTATTACTAGTGCTAGTTCGTCAGTTGGTTTCGTCGCGGCTAGACGTATGATGCTCCGTTCGATAGCCTTCGCGCGTCGCTTGGTTTCGGCGCGGCTAGACGTATGATGCTCCGTTCGATTCCAGGTTCCTCATAAACTTATATGTTGTTTGTGCGACTATACATACACCACAGTACCATCACTGTTAGAAATTTTACCAACTTCCACCCAAAATTGTTTACAAGAAAGGGGTGAGCCAGTACTCCAATATTGTAATAAATTACTTACTTCGCAAGCAAGTTTGAGTGTTCTATATTCTCCGTCAATTAACTGCATTTTTTCTGGCTTTACTTCGTATAGGAAAGTTTCTATTACATTTCTTAAACTGTTAAAATCTTTATTCACGGCAGTGTGTGGGTCAAGAAATTTCAGATCACGGAAAATTTGATTTTTTAAAGGCAAACGTGATTTCAATTGTGTGCTCAACTCGATTAAAAAAGATTGGCACTTCTAAAAATATCAGCAATTTGTTCTTTCATGTTTATATTTCCCCTGTGTTTAATTAATTCTTGACCCACTTGGATTAATTTTAATTGGACAAATAATTCACACTAAACTTTGTGTCTAATGTAAATACGTTGTCCGTGCTTTTTATATAATTCGTTTTCATAAACCAAACCAAAATCGTACTAGATGCATCAACATATTATAATCTTTCAATGCATGGATAGTCGCCTTGAAAAATTATGTTACAATTGGCAAAATGTAGTCGAGAAAGTAAAAGTACAATTTGTTAATATCATTAGTAAAAGAATTATACAAAAATTCTGATGACATCATGCGATTATTCAAATGTTGGTCTTGAAAGAACAACAGCAGTGCCCTCCATTGCTCAATTATTTTACTAACACAAGAATGAAGCGATAGCAAACTTATATCATAATGATGCAATAGATAGTCTATGTTTTTCAGTGTCAGTGAAATCTTGGAACTCAACAAATTCTCTATGACGCTTGCTGCTTTGAGAAAAATATCCATATATTTACTTATTTTACTGTCTGTCCTAAATTTCTAGGCAGTATTTTGCATGCATGGCTAACACTTAAAGCTGCAGAGTGACAAACACATTTTATGAAAAAGCACTTCGGGTTCACCTCTTTAATTTTTGCAACAACGCCAGTGTTGACCAAACATCACATTCGTAGTATCAGTGGCGAACCCCAACGCATCTTTTATATCTAAACCTAATTCGGATAACTTTGATGACAAAGCATCAAATAAATGATCTGCGGTCTCACCACTTAAATCAACTAAAACTAAACCAAGGAATTTGGTTTGTACTGTACAATTGGTTTCAGAGTAGTATTTTATTACTATTGCAAATACTTTGACTGTGATGACATCTGTACTTTCGTCGATTACAATTGAATATACTGGTTTACCTAACGGAGCTGTAGCACGAAGTTCAATCATATATTTTTCAAATTCGGGTCCTATAACGTTATAAGTGATAGCGGCTGCTTTGGTTCTCTTGCAGGAAAACTCTTTCGCAATGTCAAAGTTGGGAAAACATTTCACCAGAATATCACTAAGATGGTCCATAGCTCTAAAAGAGATGTTGTGTTCTGAAAGAAAACTGCATAAACGCAGCTCCGCTTTCTTGATTTCGTCTTTCAATGGTACCTTTTGTATGGTATGTATCAACCAGGAAACAAATAAAAACATATTATACAATTATGACCATTCACTAAATAAAACATCTCCGAACTTCTTGACTTTAGGTACAGTAATGCTAATTAATAACAAGTTATGCTTTTACCTTTGACTGTCCTTTATATTTTTCAAGTTCGATTTATGCTTTTCAGTATTTGCATGTTGTTTTATAGATGCTAATCTACTTTGGAGTTTCGCACTGCATGCGATATAACGTGAAAGCTACGAAGAAAGCGCCGGAATTTGTTCACATTTAGCCAAATAACTTTGCTGAATATTAGGCATGTTTTCTGGATAGTTGCGTAACAGCTCACAGCATAATAGCGTGAAGTGGAAAGAAAACAAAAAAAAACACGCGATTTATTTATATTACGACAAAAACGTACTACAAATTTAGGGAAATTCCCGAAATATTGAAACAAAACGATTAACCCAAGTGCAGTACAATTTTTTTTATAAATAATAATAGATATTAACAAAAGTACATTTCAAAATATTTCATAATTAATATGGTATTTATTACGTTACTTGCGGTTTTTTATTAACATTTAATTAATAGTGTCCCTGAACATAAATATTCGTGGAAACGACCGCTACGGTGCTGCCATAACTATTTATAATATCCAAAATATACCCAAAAATACCGACTGCCGCCAATATACCAACAAAAAAACTGAAATTCGGAAAAGTTAATAAAATAAACCGAAAAAGTATTAAAATACTGAATCTGGTCACGCTGCATTTATCATTTATTTATTTATTTATTTATTTATTTATTTGATAAGGTTCACTAACGCTTGTATACAATGTTTCTTATATAACTATGTAACAATTTTGGAAACTTTAGGTTATTGTAACAAACAATTATTAGTAAACACTACATGCACCGTGTTTAACAGACTAAAATATAATTATTATTCTACTCAATATGATAATAAAGTTAAATTGTTAACAAATTTAAGTAGTACAACATTTTAGGTAATCAGTACAGGTGATGAATTTAGGTATTTAGTAGGTGATTTTAAAGTTATTTCTAATTACATAATAATAAATTAAAAACGAAGCTAAAGTATAAAGGAGTAGTAAAATAACGAGGTGTATACATTATGTTCTAATGCTAAAGTTTTACATATAAAAAAAAAAAAAAATTTTTTTCAAGTTGTGATTTTTGCAACAAAGTGCTGACACAGTGTTCTGCGGATCCTATTTAAAGAGTCGTAGTGAATGTCTATTAAGTCACTATATTCATTAACCAGCTTGCATAGCCTGGGGACCGGTGAGCCTGCTCCAAATACAGTTCTACGCAAAGTGGGACAAAGTGGTGTGATTTTATATCGGGGATATTTGTGCGGCACGCGAAATCTGAATTTACTTAAAAGCTGAGGGCAATCGATTCTATTATTTAGTAGTTTAAACACAAATATGAAATCATTTAAGATCCTACGATCTTCCAAAGAAGTTATTTTAAAATATATTAAGCGTTTACGGTAGGATGAATAGATTTTTTTTGAGATTCCACTTGAATTCACTAAGTGCCAGGCAAATCTTTTTTGTATCCTCTCCAATCGTAACGAATGTGTTGCGAAATGCGGTCTCCATACGACACTACCATATTCTAGGATACTTCGCACAAGACTATTATACAATAGAATTTTGGTTTTGAAGTTCTTAAATCCCTTGGTATTTCTGATTACAAAGCCCAACATCCTAGACGCCCGTTTCGCAATTTTATCCATATGAGGAAGAAATGTTAATTTATTGTCAAAAATAATACCCAAATCCCTAATCTCATCCAATTCTTGAACAGTGTCGTTACCAATTGTATAACTACTCTGCACGAGGTTATTTTTTCTTGAAAATTTTACATGATAGCATTTCTTAGAGTTTAAGTCCATCCCATTATGTATGCACCAGACGACTAAACGGTCGAGATCAGATTGGAGTTTTGTACAATCCTCCCTTCCCTCTATCACACGGCAAATTTTTAAATCATCTGCGTACAAATATGGTTTTGAAAATTCGAAGCATTGAGTGACATCATTAATGAATAAATTGAATAGAATAGGACCTAAATGTGAACCTTGCGGGACTCCAGAAGTAATTTTATTTAATTTGGATTCGTAACCATTAACCACGACAAAAAATGAGCGTTCATTTAAGTAAGACTCTATCCAGTTAAGCAATTTACCCGATATTCCATATTCTGACAGCTTGTTTATTAATATACTGTGGGGGACCCGGTCAAAAGCCTTGCTAAAATCTGTGTATACGACATCTATTTGCTTGTTTACGTCAACGGCATCCGATAGATTCTCAAAGAAGTCAACTAGGTTGGTGGAAGTCGACCTAGACTGGATAAAACCGTGCTGGCATGAGCTAAGATAAGGCTTAATATGATTTTTTATTATGGGGCATAACAGAGACTCGAATATTTTTGCAAAGTACGAAATGATTGATATCGGTCTATAATTTTTTATTAAGTCATCGCAACCTGTTTTATGTACAGGGACAACTTTCGCTTTCTTCCAATAAAAAGGGAAGACACCAGATCTTAAAGACTGGTTATAGATTTCCAGAAGAGGTTCAACCAGATACCTAGCACAAGACACTATAAATATGGATGGAATTCCATCAGCTCCGCAACCCTTACTGCAGTCCAAACTTTGTAGTTTCCTCAGCAGTGTTTCATGATCTAATATAGGTAGTTGCAAGAAGACACTATTATCTTTCAAGCTTTGAAGACATTGGAAATCAGTTTTACTTGTACCTATATCCTTTTTGTCATTGTAAACAGATGAGAAAAAAGAGGAGAACAGTTCGCATATTGTCACGCCATCAGATGTTCTTGTAGAGCCGTCAGTCATAGGAACAGGATAGGAACTAGAACCACCACGCTTGGTTTTAACGTAGTTCCAGAACAACTTTGGGTTTCTTGCGATATCTTTCTCCAAGCTACTCAGGTACCGATGATAGCAGTCACTCGCCATACGTGCACAACGCGAACTTATTAGGTCCAACTCTAATTTATCTCTAGGGTTATTATATCTTTTGTAACGTAGTCTGATTTTATACTTATTCTTCAATGTTCTTATTAAGCAATGATCAAACCATGGTGGATATCTATTTTTGCGCGTTTTTTTAGTAGGTACGTACATACTTATTACTGAGCGAACTTGGCAATAAAATATTTGCACCATGTCGTCTACATTGTCAGTGCCTTTAAATAATTCTTTCCATTTAAAACTAGACAAGGTGTTATTAATATTATCGTAGTCAGCTTTATAAAAATTTAATTTCGGATTATCAGTTTTATATGGCAGTCTTATATTTTGCTTTATTGGTAATACAATTTCAATTGCGGGGTGCAACAAATCCTCTTTAACTAATGAGTCACGTGACTGGTTTACATTACAAGAATGAATGTCTGACAATACCAAATCGAGAAGTCTATGAGAGGTATTGGTAATGTAATTATGTTGACGTAAATTATTTAGATGTAAAAAGTCTATAAACATTTGGTACAGTGTGTCTTTTGGACTTAATTTTGCGTTTGAAGACTCGTTAAATAGGCTCCAATCAATTTTACCTAAGTTAAAATCACCAATAATACAAATATTATTATTAAAATGATCAATTATACGGTTACAATTGTTTAAATATTTATCTAATAATTTTCTATCTACGGGTGGCGGTAAATAAACGACACAGAGAGCTATTTGACGAATACATTGTGAATCCTGTAACTCAATACCAACCCAAAGGTCCTCACAATCACTTTCCCAATCGCGAAGCCGCCTGGAGTTAATATTCTTAGACACTGCTATTAAAACACCGCCACCATCTTTTTTGTGATTGTTGTCCAATTCCTCTCTATCTTTCCTATAGACTACATACCGTTCGTCAAAAAGCTCACTGCTATAAACTGTACTATTCAACCAAGTTTCGGTCAGAATCACTATATCATAATCATTACAGCATACATTTTGATAGAATCTATGAGTTTTAGTTCTTAATCCACGTGTGTTTTGGTAGTACAATTTTAAATCAATTGACGCGGAGAATTATATACCTATCATTACCACTACATGCCAAAAAAAAAAAAAAGAAAAACAACATTAAACAATTTTTTCTAAAGTGTCCATATTTTTCACCAAGATATGATCTGCTTTTTCGTTCTTCCTCATGTAAATCTTACCATTCCTTACCCACACGAAATCATATGATTTTTCCTTTGCTTTGAGTCTAGAAGCTGCATGGAGTGCCTTATTAGCAGGAGAAAGGTGCTCACAGATAAATATCGGCAGTTTTGCACCACCATATCCCAGTAAATTATTATTTAATTTATTCTGTGTATTTACTCTGTTGTACTTAATCACCGCTGCAAGCAACTCGTCTCTAATTCTGGTGTTATTGAATTGCGCTACCACAGTACGTGGTCTTGTGCTACTGCGGTTCATTTTGGCGACACGTGAACATTTCATAATATCTGTCGCTTTAAATGCACATCCTACCACTTCTCCCACTTTCATGATCGTTTCAATAAGGTTTTCACTCTTCTGTTCAGGCAAACAATGTATTTCCACATTATTTTGTCGCGACTGCTGCTCAAGTTGATTAACTTGTTGCTTTAAATCATGAACATCTTCCTTTAACAGTTGGTTTTCCTTTTTCAATTCCTTTATGAACTCCATAGAGGCCATATGCTCTTTTTTTAAATCTTCGTATTGACGACTTAAAAAATCCATGGACTCCTTCATATCACATATTTCTTCCTTAATCTGTCGCAGCTCCGGACTTAGGGTGGACATCAAGTTATCTTTGATCTTAGGTACAATATCATTTAGTTCGCTTTTAAGGACTTCCTGTACAATATCGCGTATGTCATTCTTAGTTATCGGCGCATCTTTATTCTCCTTCGGAGGGGAGTTAAGAGCCGGTCTTTTATTTCCTCGGTTAGTTTTGACATTTTGGCCTAAAGAAGTTTCGTTAATCGCAAATTTACTTCCCCTAACTGTTGTAACATTGCGTATCGGGGTATCATCATCTTTAAAGCCTTTTGGAATTACACGGGCACAATCTGGACAAGTCCATACCGCTATCATTTCAGGAGTCAAAAACGTGCTATCTAGTGACATACAACGATAGTGATAAGATTTATTGCATTTTTTGCATGATATAAAATGTTCATATGTGTCGCTGGCCGGTACACAGCAGCCCCACGTCTGAACTGATTTCGATGCCTTTGACATTATTATATTAAATAATACTTTATATTGAAAATATTTGTTATAAATCAATATACGATAATGCTGCACCTCACTGATGCAACACGTGATAGGCACAATACTTAACGCCGCCTGCCAGCTGATCTATGGCCGTGGTGAACGATCGACAGTCTCTGCGCGTGCGCACGCTATAATGTTCTTTGCGCTGTACACCGAACCGTGCGAATGGCGCGCACTGTATGTAAAACGTACTATCATTCACTCACCACGCGATGATTTGTAGAATTTGTTTTATTGTTTTTATTAACTTTTCCACCCACTTTTTAATGATTTTTAATTGCAAATTACTTTAGTTTAAAGTTTATCACACTTTTTACACGGTTTAATAATGATTTTAGTAAATAATTTACTTGAAATCCTATATTGAAAACAAGAGCAAATTCGTTAACTGTCTGTCGTATTATCGTCAGGACAAAGATGTGTGGAGTCATGGAGTGCCGCTAGAGTTGGGACGGTAGCTCGTTCTGCAAGATCCAGAACAATGATTATGATGTCCATGAAATCCCTACATGATTATGATGTAATAGTGCTTACAGAGACATGGTTACACAGTGGCGTTTATAATTCTGAAATTTTCGACGACAGATACATTGTCTATAGACGTGATCGCGAGACTAGTAAATACAGTTACCGGAAAGACGGGGGTGGAGTATTGATAGCCGTCTCGAAACACTTCAAGTCTTGTAGACTTACATGCTTTGAATCGGAGCTGGAGGACTTATGGGTAAGTGTAGTTCTAAATAACACAAAACATAGTATAGATACAATAGTCATTGGCGGATTATACTTGCCACCACCAGTTAATTCCGATTCATTATCATTATATACAAATAATGTTCAACACATTGCAGAAAAACACAAACACATCATAATATTAGGCGATTTTAACCTTATCGACATCTCATGGGTTTCAAAGGATGACCATTTATACCCAGAATGTAATAATTCAAACCGTTCCGCTATATTTATTGATTTCATGTCTCTCAATTCGTTAAACCAATATAATAATATTTTAAATAGTAAACTCAAAATTTTAGATCTCATATTGAGTAATACACCTGTAGAAAACTTAAAGCGGAGCACTCACAGCTTATCTAAAGAAGACCCCTTACACCCGCCGTTAGAACTTTGTATACCAGTACTACCCGAGCATCGATTAGAATCTAAAATTTTACTAAAACCCGACTTTTTTAAAGCAGACTATAATAAAGTTTTAAACGAATTGTTAGCAGTAAATTGGGAGTCTGAATTTCACGCATGTGATTCACCGAACGACATGATTGACATATTCTATGAGATATTACAACGTGTTATATTACTAACTATTCCCATAAAGAAGTCAAATGTAAGAAAATATCCACCATGGTACACTCCTGGCCTTATACGACTGCATAGAGAGAAATATAAATATCATGTTCGCTTCAAAAAATATAAAAACCCATTAGACCTTTTATCTTTTGAGAGGTTAAGGGATGACTGTAATTCCCTCCGACTTACATGCTACAAAGAATATATTAATAAAATAGAAAATGGCATAACCAAAAATCCTAAAATATTTTGGTCATTCATAAAAAGTAAGAGGAAATCTAGTAGTACATATCCAGCACAAATGCACCATGAAGACAGAGTAGCGGTGAATGGTGTAGACGTATGTAACTTATTTAGAGACAACTTCGCTGCAGTTTTCAATACGTCAAGTAGTGAAAATCCCACACCTAAAAATATTTTAACTACAACCAGTACTCTTGGAGAATTTACATTTGATAATAATGAAATATATAATAACTTAAAATCGCTAGATGATACGAAGGGAGCAGGCAGTGACGGTATCCCTCCATTTTTTATAAAACGTTGCGCAAAAGCACTCGCTTATCCTCTTAAACTCATATATAATAAATCTGTTTATGAGGGGATATTCCCGACTAAATGGAAAGAAGCTTTAGTCATACCAATATTTAAATCCGGTGAAAAGCATTTGATCTCAAACTATAGGCCAATATCAATACTGGTTACGTTTGCCAAGGTATTCGAAAAACTGATCAGCAAGCGCCTGAGTTGGTATTTAAAGCAACATATTACTGAACACCAACACGGATCCGTTAAATCAAGATCCACAAATACAAATTTATTATGTTTCACATCAACTATATCAAAATACCTTGACAACCGAATTCCAGTAGATGCAATTTATACAGATTTTAGCAAAGCATTTGACAAAGTGGATCACTGCCGCCTTGTTGAAAAACTGGAATCAATTGGCATAGATGGAGCTTTAACTAAATTGCTTAAATCATATCTAGATAATAGATCATCTAAGGTAGTGATAAATGGTTTCTGTTCTACTGACTATAAAGCAACCTCTGGAATACCTCAAGGATCACATCTTGGACCAATTTTATTTAACGTGTTTATTAATGATATTGTCTACAATTTCAAACATTCCAATTTTTACTTATTTGCTGACGATCTTAAGCTCATGATGCCCATCCAAGGGGATGAAGATATCAAAAAACTACAAGACGATATAAATAGTCTAACAGATTGGTGCAAATTAAATAAAATGCAGTTAAATACTAAAAAATGTTACCATATAAAATTTACCCGAAATAAAACTGTTATTAATAATACCTACTATATAGAAGGAGTTCAAATAAAAAAAGTTAATATAATTCGCGATCTTGGAGTTCAACTAGATAGTGCACTGAAATATGACGTACACATATTGAATACTGTTGCGCGTGGTTTCAAAGTATTAGGGTTTGTTACACGTAATGGCAAGGATTTCAAAAAATCATCCACAAAGATAAAACTTTTTAACACTTTAGTTCGGCCGATACTTGAATATGGCTCTGTAATTTGGAATCCACATTATGATGTGTACAAAAATCGTTTGGAAAGTATACAGAAGCGCTTTCTATATCATCTTTGTTACGGCGATCATATAGCGAGATCATGCACAAGTTACACCGATAGGTTGAAACAATATAATATGAAAACGCTTGAAAGCCGTAGGGAAAAATTAGACTATATCTTCTTACACAAGATAATAAATGGCGCCATAGATTGCAATCAAATACTAAGTTCTCTAATTATTAAGATTCCCTCTCGAATACCCCGGAAGAATACGTACAACTTCTTTGACGTACCCACCTCAAAAACAAATCTCGGTCACTATGCTACTGTACCAAGACTCTGTAGGCAGTACAATAACCTATCAAAGACACACGAAATTGATATTTGTGAACCTTTGTGTAAATTTAAGAGCATCTTAATGAATACCTGTAACATTTAGTGTTACAATATTTTTGTCATTATAAATATACTAAAATACTTAAATTTAAAATTTAAATTTTATTTCTGTTTTGCTTATAAATATGTATTCTAAATTGTGTTATCTGTTATCTTAGTTTGTAAGTTTATCTTTAATTGCATGCTGTGGTCTCCTATAATTGAAGGAGTACACATACCTTATCCTTAAGTGACTATTTTTGTAATTTGCAGTGTACATTCTTCGTTGGAGATCCTAAATAAATAAATAAAATAAATAAATAAACAAGATAGTACATATGCATAAGAATATTTATAATACGGGTACTGAATACTACATATAATATATTATGTAAATAGTACAGCATCTCTGACTGAATTCAGCATGTAAAATTATTATATGTATAAACTGACATCACATAACCTGTGGTTTCGACACGCATTATCGACTAGAACTTTCCTGTTGTATATTGATTACTAATTCGTTTTCAAAGTTGCAAGACTTACTTCAGCCGTCAAATCGGTTTTGTTTATGTCATAAATTGTCAATTGCAGAAAATATAGCAAAACAATCATACCAGGAGTTTGTTTTTAAATGGTAAATCATAATTTATTGATTTATTGGTTTAGTTTTACTCATCAAAATTTTTAAATAAATTCTATCAATCTTTTAGTGATGTTGCAAATGGAGCTGAATGACCCTGAAGAAACGATGGTTTTAAACGAGGACGAAGTTGATCCTATTCATGATATAATTGATTATTTGGTTCGGTGTGCAAAAATATCCTTTATGAATGCACGAGTTGATGAATCCGAAGTACGTACTAGCGAAAAGATAAATATGGCATGTGATCTTTATAAGCGTTCACCGACAGAATTCTTATTACAATTCGGCAAGTATCTCGCCCCATATCATATTGGTTATTTTGATAATTTGCAGTCTTCATCTATAGAAGATCAAAAGTTTCGTGAGTGCATAGAGCAATTAAAAATTTACCATTCCGATAAAAGTAGACACAAAAGAGTGAGAAATAGACGTTACAATGCATTGCAAAAATTAAAAACTGAATCAGATTACTTCAGTGAGAAACAAATGATGTATAGGAATCCTCTACTCTATGAACAGCTAGTTGGTCAATATTTAACTGATGAGGAGATCAAGGAAAGAGATAATGTGGACAATGAGAACCTGACATTTTTAAATATGATTTTGGAAACAGTTGATCGGAATGATATGAGAGAAATGAAAAATGAGCAAATATTAGAGGAGGACACAGAATCAATTACACTAACTAATAATGATGATGACTCTGACAGTAGTGACAGCGAAAAACATAGAAGTAAAAAACAATGGGGTGACTTTGACATTCCTGATACAAGACCAAGCTACATGCCTGAGAAGAGAAAACAATGTTTGATTACAGCTCCAGAAAGGAACTTACTTCGGGAAGAGTTTTTACAAGAGATGTACAGTAGTTTTATAGATGGGCGAGATGTGGATTTTGACTATAATAGTATAGATAATGATGAGCAATATGATGATCTGCAACAGGTTGCACAAGATGCAGAAGACAGATACTTTGATTCTGAAACCAATGACATTGAAAACCTTGAAGAGCACATGAAACTTGTACAAGAGTATGGTAAGAAAAAATTTGAAAACAATCCTACTAGTGCTGATGATCCTTTAGATTTATTTATGAAACATATTGAAAATAAAGCTGATTAAAGTTATATCTGTCATTTTCTTTAACGAGTTTAAGTTTACTTGCTGTTTTAGTACATCCTGTTGTAATATTACTATGAGCTCTTTTATATTGAGGATCATGCATAGTATAGATCCAATTTTTTTAGTAATTCCTTTTCCCAAGCTTGTTGTTTCTATCAGATGTGCAATAAGATTGGGTCTATTAAATCAACCATTGATAGATTGATTCTTAATAATATTGATGTAATTGTGTTCTCATATGGAGACTTCAAAAGTCTATGTACTATTATCAATTATCATACTCTACAGTATATGCTATTAAATTCATTTTAATATATATTTACTTTAGAAGTGGTATTCCAATGGATTATATATATTTTAGCCTTGCGAACAAAAGTTCATTGGTTCGAATCCCAAAATTTGTATTATCTTTATTGCTTTTTATCAAGAATATTGCTAATTCGTAGCAGCTGTTTTACATACCATTTCTGCAAGGCAAATTAACACTAAGAATTGCATGTTAACAGCACAGCTAGATCACAAAACTGGCCTACTAAATTAGCAACAGGCAAAAACCAATAAAATATAAAAAATAAAATAAATATGTTTATTGACACAAAATACATTCATCGGATACAATATGTTTAACACTGTACGAGATTTATTACACCAAATATGCTGAAACTGTGTTCCAAACTAGGCTAATGCCTGTATGTTGGAAACTAGTGTTCAGTCGTGGATTGAGACACAAAAATAGTTTAAGACGTGAATGTCACTGAAATACAGTTTACAT